>CM076140.1:23282500-28810000 GCA_038025085.1 Tetragonia tetragonoides
CTTAAATACAAACACTGAAGATAATTTGTTAATTTTTCTATCTCGATCCACGGCCTTCTTTCACACGAATAATTTCCTTATGAGGTCATTTCTTGGATGATTTTATATCGAAAACATAACGCATGCATGCCAAGATGCCCGCTGAACTAGCTAAGTAGTTAAATTTGTTTGTTACTGGTCTCAAATATTCACTCCGATTTGGCCAATATGTGTACTGTATCTGAGTTTGGAAAATACATTTTATATTTTTATGTGTATTTACAAAAAAAATGTATTACGTGTATGCACTTCAAATTACCATTCAATTAGATATAATCAAAACATACCTAATATCTTATAGTTACATCAAATAATAATGTAATTATTTTATACGAAAAACTCGTAGCCACTACTCTTAGTCGTAGGATAAGTTGTTTAAAGTTGTTTGATCAGTTCAATTCAATTCAGTTTAGCAGTGGTCCATTGTTAGTTCGGTGATTTTCAGTCCAGTTTAATAATGTTCTGTTCAGTTCAGTGATGTTCAATTCAGAAACATACATTTTGTCGCACATAGAAAGTGAGGTTCAACTTGTCTTCACTTCAGTTGTAGTAGTGTTCATTTTGTTTCAGTCCAGTTCAATCTAATTCAGCCCTAAAGAACACACCCTTAGACTCTATACTGGATAAACCTCTGGTGGAAATCACATACATCAAGCAAGCCAACAAGATAAATTTAAGGACATGAATAACAAAGACGTCTAGTGGAAATTGGACTTGTGATCCTTGCATTACTTGCCATAAAATCCAACCCACAACTAACTTTGCTACTGATTAGCAAAAAAAAAAAAAAAAAAAAACTAACTTTCATGAAGAAATAATGTTTAAGTAAGAAGAAAGTCAATGAACGAAATTCAGAACATGTAGAGAGAGAAGCTCCTGTTCTTCTCACGCGAGCATATCTAACCGCTTCCTCTGTTAGATTTGCTCTTCAATTTCCTCACCGATCCCGGTAGTCTTTTGCTCTCTTATAGTCTTCTTCGTTTTAATCGGCAGTTTTCGCTACAATTCAAGCTCCACTTTATGAGAATGGCGGAAATGGGCTATTCTTCATTTGCTGAAGCAGTACGAAATAACAGACACCTGGATGCAGGTATGAGACTCAAATTTGTCCCTAATTCTGAGTTAGATAAAACTATAGTCAATTTTGATGATGTTGAATGGAATGAGGGTTTTGATTTCTGGAAAAACTCGCTAGTTGGATATGTTCTTCAATTAAAACCCACTGAACAAGCGATTAGAGGTTTTGTTAAATCTCAATGGAAGGATTGTGGGGATGTGGAAGTTCATTTGATCGAATCTGGAATGTTTATGTTTTGTTTTACATCTGAGGATTATATGTATAAGGTGTTTGAGCATGGTCATTGGTACTATAATAGTAGGCCCCTGATTTTGAAGCCTTGGTCTGTTGATATGGATGTTAAATCTATGGATGTGTCCTCTATGCCTGTCTGGATTAAACTCCCTCATCTGAAATATAATTTGTGGACTGCAAATGGGTTAAGTAAAATTGGAAGTGCACTGGGTTCCCCTTTGTGTACAGATGGGATAACTGCTAATAAGTCTAAGCTGGAATATGCTCGCATATGTGTTGAAATTAAGGTGAATGCTACTTTGCCTAAAGTTCTCACTCTCTGTGGACCTCTTGGGATAAAGTATGATCAAATCGTGGATTATGAATGGTTGCCCCAAAAATGTTCTAAGTGTAAGGTGTTTGGGCATTCAGACTCTCGTTGCAAGAAATTTCCTCCTGTTTGGAGGCCTAGGCAAGAGCAAACTGAGGTTATGGCTCATTCTGCATCTGCTCTTACTACTGATGCCCCTGTGATTCCTGTCCCTGCTACAGTAGCTCCTCACGAGCCTGTTAGTTCTCCTGGAGAGAAAGAAGCTGGTTGGACTGTTATTAGTGGTGGTGGAAGAAACATACCCCCTCCTGTGCCTCCTGTAGAAGAGGTTCCTGCACCTGCTGTTCAGAACAAGTTTGGACAACTGGATAATACTACAGCTGGGTCTCAAGCGGAGTCTTCAGCTGCTGCCAAGAACAAGAACAAGAACAAACAGAAATACCCCCAGAATGATAGGTCCCTTAGGAGTAAGGGTGGTGGTCAGGGTCAGAAGCCTGGTTGATGGGGATAGGTATCTTGAATATCAGGGGACTTAACCTCCCTGACAAGCAAAAAGAGGTTAAGGATTTTGTTTTGCAGAATAAACTTGCTTTTTTAGGTATTGTTGAATCTAAACTTCATACTTCTGCAGTAGATAATGTAGTGAATGTCTATGTTCCTGGTTGGTTATGTGAGCATAATGCTCTTAATAATAGTAAAGGCAAAATTCTTGTTTGTTGGAACCCTCAGGTGTTTGGGGTTAATATTCTGATTAATTCTTCTCAGCTCATTCATTGTGAGGTTGAGAGAATTTGTGATGGTGTCAAGCTCTTGGTTTCTGTGGTGTATGCCTATAATAGATGTGAAGAGAAGATTTCTTTGTGGAACCTTTTAAAGTCTTTAGCTGGCAATATCAGGGGCCCTTGGTTACTAGTTGGGGATTTTAATTGTATCTCAAATTCAGATGAGAAACTGAATGGTAGACCAGTAAATGGAACTGATACAAGGGAACTCCAGGATCTCCTTGCTTGTGTTCCAGTTGTGTATATGAAATCTACTGGCAATTTCTTTACTTGGAATGATCACAGAGAGAGTGGTAACCGTATGTATAAAAAGCTTGATAGGGCTTTGATTAATGGAGATTGGATGTCTGCATTCCCTGCCAGCTATGTAGAATTCCAGGCTGAGGGTATTTCAGATCATTGTCCTGCATACATCCAGTTTGCAGAAGCACAGAGAAGGTTGCCTTCTTTTAAATTCTGTAATTTTTGGGTGAATGATGAGGAGTTTCTGTCTCTTGTTGAGGGTGTTTGGAGTCAACGTATTCAGGGGACTCTTATGTTTGGTATTTGTAAACATTTAAAAGCTCTGAAGCCTGTTCTCAAGAGGCTTCACAAGCAGAAATTTGGGGGTATGCACAAGAGATTTCAAGACATGAAAAAAGAACTTACTGATTTGCAGAACTAGCTACAGATTGATTGCAGTGATCCAAGTAGGGTTGCTACTGATAGGAATTTGTTTAGGGAGTACAGAAAACTTCTGAAATATGAAGCTATTTATCTGAAGCAGAAAGCTAGTGTGCAGTGGCTCAAGGCAGGGGACCAAAATCTAGCCTACTTTCATGCTTGCATCAAAAAAAGGAGGAGCTCCAATTCTGTTATTTCCCTGTATAATTCCAGTGGAAACAAGCTGAGCTCTAAGGAGGATATATAGAAGGAATTTCTCTCCTTTTATGGGGATCTGTTGGGTTCATCTCAGGAGGTGATTCAGTTGGCAGATGTGATTTATGAAGCTGGTCCTAGAGTGTCTGATGGTAGTGTTGACAGTCTGTGTGCTCCTATTACAGATGAGGAGATCAAACAGGCAATGTTCAAGATAAAAGACAATAAGGCACTTGGCCCGGATGGTTACAACTCTTGTTTTTTCAAGAAAAGTTGGTCACTGGTGGGGAGAGATGTCATTGCAGCTGTTAGGGATTTCTTTACAAAAGGTAAGATTCTCACACAGATTAATGCAACAGCTATCTCCTTGATTTTCTAAGGTAGCTAATCATTCTCTTGCTTCAGATTTTAGGCCAAACTCATGTTGTAATGTCATTTATAAGTGTATTTCCAATGTGTTGGCTGGTAGACTGAGTAAGGTTTTGAATGATGCTGTTGGGACACAACAAGGTGCTTTTGTTAAGGGGAGGAATATTGTTCATAACATTCTTCTTGCACAAGAATTGTTAGCTCACTATGATAGGAAACATATTAGCTCTAGATTGGCTATTAAGGTTGATCTTAGGAAGGCATACGACTCAATTGAATGGTCCTTTTTGCTGCATTTCTTGTCTAAGATGGGGTTCCCTGAACAGTTTATCCATTGGATCTCTCTTTGTGTTACTACTGCTAGCTTCTCCCTTCTCATCAATGGTGAGCTTTGTGGATATTTTAAGGGGAAGAGAGATCTCAGACAAGGAGACCCATTGTCTCCTTACTTATTTGTCATTGTAATGGAAGTCTTGTCCAGGAAGCTCTCATTGTTGCAGCATGATCCACTGTTTAGATATCACCCAAAATGCAAGAAGATGAACATCTCCCATCTGAGCTATGCTGATGATCTTTTCTTATTCTGCAAGGGAACTTCTACAGCTGCTTCCTCTGTTCTTAATGCTTTCAAATCATTTTCAGAAGCTTCTGGGTTAGTTGCTAATTTGAATAAGTGCCAGATTTTTATGGGTGGTATTTCATTTCCTGTAAGGATACAGATTCAACAGCTTTTGCAGATGGAAGTTGGTCAGCTTCCTGTGAGGTATTTGGGAGTTCCTTTAACTTCTAAATCCCTGTGTACATCTGACTGTATTGGTTTGGTTGAGAGAATTACAGGAAAAATTAGAGATTGGTCTAGCAGGTTTCTCTCTTATGCTGCTAGAAGTCAACTTATTAGCTCTGTCCTATATAGTTTTCATAATTATTGGGGGTCTATTTTTGTGCTCTCAAAAAAGGTGATCAAGCAGGTGGAGGCCCTGTGTAGAAACTTCTTGTGGCATGGTCAGGAGACTTATAAGCAAGCACTGGTAGCTTGGAGGGATATATGATAGCCTAAACTCCAAGGTGGCCTTGGTTTTAAAGATTTGAATGATGGTAATGTTGCATTAATTCTGAAATTGTTGTGGAGTGTAGCTCTAAAAGCTGATATTTTGTGGGTGAAGTGGGTGCATGAGATGTATTTAATGCAGGATGATATCTGGGAGGTGCAATTGTCCAACTCACACTCTTTGTGTTTTAGGAAATTGCTGAAGCTTAGGGACACAACTTCTTTGTGTGTTGCTGTTCAGGATGGAGAGGTGCATTGGACTGCAGGTCCTCCTCCCTTTTCCTCCAAAGCAGCTTACAAAGCCATTCACCCTGAAGGTCCTGTTCAACCTTGGGCTCGTTTCATTTGGGGCAGGAATCGTTATCCCAAGCACTCATTTACTGCTTAGATACTTATGCAACAGAAGCTACTTACCAGAGATAGATTAGTTGCATGAGGTGTGATCACAGATGCAACATGTTGCCTGTGTAACTCTGCCACTGAGACACATGAGCACTTATTCTTGCAGTGTCAGTTTGCTAGGAAGCTATGGCAGAAGGTGTGTAACTTTATTCAGTTCAAAGTTCCTCCCCCTGCTGGTCTGAGATGTTGGTTTGGGGTCTGAAACATGTGAGAGGGTCTTCTGCTCACTGATCCATGAGTAAAGCTGCTGTTACAGCCTGCTTTTACTTTATCTGGGTTACCAGGAACCGCGTGATTTTCAGGCAAGAACAAGCTAATGATGAGAGTGTTTTTGCCAGAATTAAATACGAGTTACGTATACAGTTAAGCAAGATAGATAGAATCAAAGATACATACCAAAATAGAGATTGGTGCAAGGCGGTAGGAATTGAGCCTTGTATTACAAAGAAATAGCTTTTGATGTATAAGAGGTAGGTGATACAGAATTGTATTTTTCTTGTCTAAGGGCTGCTTGTAGATGGCTCCCTTGCTTTACAGTTTTGTTTTTGGATGTAAGTGCTCAAATAGCTCATATTTTGGTAAAAAAAATAAAAATGTTTAAGTAAGAATAATGTCAAAAGCAGTGGAGGATCCAGAAAAATTTATGAGAGGCGGCACCATATAATTAACAAAATATAAATAATTAAAAGTTATCTAATGTCATTAAAAATGATTAATTCAAATAACAATTCAATATATATCCTCTCAATAAAATTAAAATAGCACAATTCAATATTTTACATTTTCACCCATGATACCAAACCGTAACCTAACCATTTTCTTTGGTACATAAAATCAAATTTCATTCATCACAGAAATCCGCAATTACATCATCTATGATAAAATATGGCAATTCTTCCAGCTAGAGTACATGGGATTGGAAGAATTCAATAGTTGCTCTATCTAGTAGGTCCTTTGTTGGGTCTTGAGTAGGGGCATTTCTTTTTGTTGAATGAAGGTACTTCCTTACCCTTTAAGATACATATTGTCCAGCCCATATCTAAGTGGGGCCACATCCCTGATAATCAAAGACTAGACATGAGTTTAGGCTGCTAAACCTCGATTTCATGTGTTTGGTTTGCGATTTCTAAATTGCCAACCCGATAGTCGAAAGCCATAGAGTAACGGGTTGTGAAACCCTCCTACCCCCACGGACTCTATCATTCCAATCCTCTGGAATTTCTCTTTCTCTCTCTTTGTTCTCTGGAAACCCATAGAGTAACGTTAGGGAAAAAAGAACGCGCCGAGATTGTGTACAACATCTGTGCTCAAACTGCTCCTTTTGTTGCTGGTTATACTAATGGACAATGGTAATTGTTTTGGAAACGTACTCCAAGGGTGACTATGGCTCCATGCTGTGAGAAGTAGCTATGCTTAGCTTAGACCAAATACTCTTTAAGATAAGTTCGTGTAATTGGCTAGAATAATATACTAGGAAGCACCGACACTTCTCCCAAGTAGCCGTTTGGGTATCGGACACGTGTTGGACACCGACACACGGTTGACACGCATAGGACTCGTGTCTTAGAAGTGTCTATGAGTGTCTGTTTTATTTCATTCCTTTTTTAATTAAATGTAATAAACCCGACACGCCTCGACACCTCCCTAAGATATAAACCCAGGTTTATGTAGCAATATAATCCAGCCTATGCCAATTTACTAGATCGGCCCAAATATACTAGACCAGCCCAAGCTATATATACCAGGCCTGCAGATCATTTTCTATTTAAAAAGAAAAAAACAAAAAATCGCCACTTCTCTCTAACCCAAACAGAAAAGTTATTTTCTCTCTCCTCAAGCACAAATTCAAGCGTTTCCAAATTTCTCTACTAAATTGCTCGTGATTTTCGATTTTCT
This sequence comes from Tetragonia tetragonoides, assembly GCA_038025085.1. NCBI lineage: Eukaryota > Viridiplantae > Streptophyta > Magnoliopsida > Caryophyllales > Aizoaceae > Tetragonia > Tetragonia tetragonoides. The sequence continues at coordinate 23,289,517 of CM076140.1, forward strand.
ACAACAAAATGCTCGCCATTTTCAATTTGAGGTAAAAATCCGTGTCTAATTCATTATATTTCGTAAAACATTTCGATTTCTGTTCAGTTTCAATGTATTCTGTTGTTCATTTAGACAAAACCTAACTAATTCTTCGTTTTTGCAGTTGATTCATCATAATTTAAGATAAAAATTCATTCCTACTTCGTTTTAGTTAAAATTTTCGGTATTTTGCTAAACCTAACTATTTGTTTACTTTTGAAGTAAAAATTCATCAAAAAAAAAGAGGTAAAATTCTTATTGTTTCGTTATCCTTGTTGAGATTTAACATTCTTTCATTTTGTGCAAATTATTTTGTCCTAATTTGCAATAACCTAATAATTTATTATTTTCTGCAGTTGATTCATTATAAAAAGAGGTAAATTCATTTGTGCTTTGTACTACTACCTTTTTCTGTTTGGAAATTCATTTTTGACATCCATCAATTCATCATAAAAATGTGAATTCATAACAAAAATTCAGTACTATTTGGAAATTCATCACAGAAAATGATCAGATTCAGAACAAAAAATCACTACTGTCTAAAAAATCTTATTTTTTTGGTGTTCATTTTTAAGATCTAACAAATTTGTTGATTTTGCAGTAAAATTCATCCAGTAAACATGTGAAAATCAGAACAAAGCAGCTTTAAAACATGCAAAGATGATTCAGCTTCTAGGTAGTTGCTCTATTGGATTAATGAATCTTTGAATTCCCTTCATGAATTACTTATTGTTGATTGATGAATCTTTGTTATAGGTTAATGAGTTTTTCAAGTTGATTAATAAATTGATCATTTTAAGATAGGTACATCGCTTTTGCTTAAATGAATGTTTGATTTCGGTTGATGAATATGTTGATCTTAATTGATGTAGCTTTGATTTTGGTAAATGAATTGATCATCTTAACAATAGGTAGATTGCTTTTGGATAAATGAATCTTTGATTTGCCATCATGAATTTGTTGATGTTAAATGATCAATCTTTGATTTTGTTTAATGAGTTTTGTCATGTTGATAAATGAACCTCTTGATTTCCTTTAATGAATTTGATCTCGTTGACTGATTTTACATAGATGAATCTTTGTTTTGTGTGATGAATTTAGTCATTCTGATTGATGAATATTAGATTCTTGTTAATGAATTTCTAAAGTTCATTAATGTAGTGATCATCTTATAATAGCTAGATTGACGTGGGATAAAAGAATTTTAATTGAATGAATATTTGATCATGCTGACTGATGAATCTTTCATTTTGTTTAATGAATTTTCTCATATAAATTAAATAATTTACCATCTTTACATAGCTAGATTGCTTTAGGTTGAGAGAACCTTTGATTTTTCCATTTCTGTGATGAATTTCATGGCATTTAAAATGAATAACATAAACTATCTCATTAATTTAATTTTTTTGAAAAAATACTATCACATTAATTTTCTCATTCTCTTCATCATGAATTTGTTATAGTTGATTAATGAATCTTTGTTATAGGTTAATAAATTATTCAAGTTGATTAATGAATGGATCATTTTAAGATAGCTACATCGCTTTTGCTTAAATGAATGTTTGATTTCGGTTTATGAATACGTTGATCTTACTTGGTGTAGCTTTGATTTTGGTTAATGAATTGATCATCTTAACATAGCTAGATTGCTTTTGGATAAATGATGAATCTTTGATTTTGTTTAATGAGTTTTGTCATGTTGATTAATGAATTTACCATCTTAACAAAAGTTAGTTTCTGATTGATGAGTCTTGATCATGTTGATTAAAGAAATTTTTGATTTCCTTTAATGAATTTGATCTTGTTGACTGATTTCACATAGATGAATCTTTTGTTTGTGTGATGAATTTAGTCATTCTGATTGATAAATATTTGATTCATGTTAATGAATTTCTGAAGTTCATTAATGAAGTGATCATCTTATAATATAACTAGATTGCTTTGGGATAAAAAGAATCTTTGGTTGAATGAATCTTTGATCATGTTGATTGATGAATCTTTCATTTTGTTTAATGAATTTTCACATGTTGATTAATTAATTTACCATCTTTAAATAGCTAGATTGCTTTAGGTTGAGAGAACCTTTGATTTTCTATCTTTGATGAATTTCATAGCATTTTAAATGAATAACATAACTGTCACATTAATTTTCTCATTCTCTGCCATGAGTTTTATAGCAGTGTCGATGAATGTAGTACATTCTCATAATGAATATGAATTTTTAACTGTGAATTATATGTTTTCATTTTAGCTTGAGGACTGCAGATGATGAAGAAACATCATCAAAAGCTGTTTCAATTAATAAAATAATTCTATGTGTTGCTAAATCTAAACCTATCAACTCTGCTCCTCCAAGTTCTGATCGAAGAGTCCGTCAGATAACTTCGGGCGAATTAGGGGCAAAGAGCCGTGGAGATATTGTAACGGATGTGCAGCCATTATCTTCTAGGAAAAGAAAGTTTGATGATGATGACATAGTCCACATTTGTTCATCTGGAAGGATTGGTTGTAGCTCACGTGTTCCTGCTGAGAAGGAATCAGAGCTGTTAGAGAATAGAACAACAGAGATTGAAGGAGATCCAGGAACACATGCTTTAGAAACTGGGGAGGATCTTCGGGTAAAAACTGTATATACAAGGACTAAATGAAGACGGAAAACAATGGCACACAAATGTACTGACATTGTTGTTCGCCAACCAAGGCATATAGTTGCTGCGGAATCTCCTAGGCAACTAAGACTACGTGATGGGAAATGCGTTATAGTTGAAGAAGTAGAAGTGCCAGATAGTGCACTTGCTGTTGTAGATGAACAGAACAACAAAAGAGGGAGGGGAAGATCGCGAAAAGTGCAAGATCCAGGAACTGCTCTCACTGTTGTTGACACAAACGAGCTCATAGCTGCTCAGAAGCTAAAAGAGATGAAAGCAGAAAAGAAGTGCCAACACATGATGTCCCCAAAAGGACTATTCAGCATGATATCCAAGTTAATTGAGCTTCAATGAAGAGATGTAGCAGAAGTAGGGTTTGGTGGACTTTTTTATTTTGAAGTTCAGTACAATAGATTGCGCGTTTGCAAAAAGGATTGTAATTAATTTGGAACATGTCAGTCGTTACTACGACTTCATCAATGGAGATAGGTTAGTTAAGGGAAAGAAGATGTGTTCTTGACACTAGGGCTTCCAAGAGGTCCAAAGAGAGTAGTTGAGGCAAAAAGTCAAACTGAAAGTGTTCAGTTTCACCAACTGGTAGAAGATTGGAGAGAAAGATGGGGGGGGGGGGGTGCAACTGCAGCAACTTCTGAAATGCCTGATACAATACCAACAAGAGGCAATGATGGAGATGAATTTAAGAGAGATTTTGTAGTGTACGTGATTGCAGCTCTTCTTCAAGGTCGACAAAGCCGGCCATGTCCTTATAAGTACCTTTACACCCTCATGAATGTCGACGAGATAAAGCAATACAACTTCTGTCAGTTTATTGTGAAGAGTCTTAGTGACAATGTAGGGTTATGGAAGAGTAATCCGAGAAGTTTCGTTAAAGAACCATTGCTGTTTCTTATGGTTAGTTTCCTTTAACTTGAGCTTTATCTATTCCTTTTAAATAATTTCTCTGAATAATTAAACAAAAGAATATGATCTTATTCTGCATAATGAATATGATCATGTTGATTGATGAATCTGTAATCCAATTACCGTGGGGCCTACTGTCCCCTCCCTCCCTCTCTCATCAATTACCGTGGGGCCCCGCAGCAAGTAACTGATTTCCAGCTAAAGTTTCTTTTCCTGGGATCGAACACGTACCTGCAGCACGGAGGAGTTTTTGTATGTGATGTTTTATGCATATTATAATATATATTGGTATTGCTTGTTTTCGTTTTCATTTGCAATCTCATTTTCTTTTTTGTCTTTCACTTTGCTTGGTTCATTCGTTAAATTTGGAGGATGAAATGATAAGGTATTTCTATACTTTATTTTGTAAGACATATTACTCTTTAAATGTCAGCCACTCCTTTTTAAATGTCATTTATCACTTCAGTTTATTAAGATGTATATTTTCAAGGTTTTTATCATAAACACACTGTAATAAGTACTAGATTTTGTGCCATCCTTCGTTATTAGCATCAATATTAAAAAAAATCATCGGTCCCATTTTGTGTACTACTCTCTCTATTCCAAATATATTCTGGTTGTCTGTCATATTATCATGTATCCCAAATCAATAATAAAAAAAAATTAAAAACTTAGATACGTCGTGTATAAGAAAATGGCATAAAGTGACATATAAAGTGGACATGGTAATACTCATTGATCTAAACCTTATTATGACAAGAGCTTAATTAAGAATAAGTTAGCTATCATATCTATATCGTTTTTAGTGTTATGTAGAAGAAAAGGTTGTATAACACTAACAATAGAAATAATGAATTGGTAAAAAAAAAAAACAATAAGTTTTGTGTGGAACCTACTCACAAAAAATAGGGCAATTATTTAGAAATGTAGGAGGCACTTATTATAAATCGTGACCCTTATTCCACTAAAATATAAGGAACCTTTGTCTTGAAAAAAAGTTATGAAAAAAACGTTTTAAACAAGTTTTTGTCCAAAAATATTAATAATGATAAAATATATCAAATACATTGTATTTATTTCTAATCCAAAGGGGAGATGAAAGAGTTGCTAAAAGTGGAAAAGAAGCATGTGTTTGAGTAATTTTGTATAGGCTCTTAGGTAATCTGGGAACAAAAGAGCAGTACTATGATTAAAATAAGGTTCGAACCATAACCATTAACCTCCACCTAACAAATATACTATCTTCAAAAGCATGCCTCGAACCATATATACACCCAAATGAAAACATCAAAGCATCAGATAATAACATCTGATCAAGCAAGCAACTGCAAGTTACCCCATATTGAAACATAAGTAAGAGTTTCTTAGCAACGGAAAGACCAAATCCGTTGCTGAGAAATGCTTAAAATATTTTAACCGTAATACTAGCAACGGATTAGTGGCTCCGTTGTTGGCTTAGCAACGGATATATCTAAATCCGTTGCTAACTAGCGTCGGTATAGTTTTTCCGTTGCTAAGTTTTTTTGAGCAACGGATCATTTTAATCCGTTGTTAAAATAGCAACGGATTTTTATTCCGTTGCTAAAGTCCGTTGCTATTTTAGCTTTTTTTGATAGTGGTTTTCATAAAAATTTATCAAAAATATATCTCAAGAGTATGCAATGAATTGAGTGCAAATCTTTGATTATTTTTATACTAATTTCTAATGAATTTCTGATTATACTTCTCATTTTATTCATTATTTTTAGATGTTGAGGCGGTGTTGGCTGGTCCTCCTTTTGAAGCAAATGAAGAAAATGATGGTAATGAATCCGAAGGACAAAGTGGGGATGATCATGATGGACCATCAGTAGCAACTGAGGAAGATGATCATGGGCTTGCTGGACCATCCGAAGCTCATAATGAACAATCAGAACCTGATGCTCAGCATCTGACAGCTGACCTTGCTGCTACATCAATAGCCCACAATTCAGCAGAACAACATGACCATGAGCACTTGAACAATGATTCAGCTCCCGATAACCAAGATTTCACCCTTTGTTCAAATGAATTGCCTAAGTTTTTGGTGCCTACATTTGAACCTCAATTGGCAATAATCAACTCCTCCCTTTCATCCTGAACCAGAACCACAGCCTTCTTCACCTTTGGTGGTTCAAGATCCAATTGAAAAAGAAATTGCATTATGCCAACCTCACAATTACACTGACAGTACTACCTCTCCTCAACAACGCGCCAACAAAGGATGAGAATGTGATTCCTCGAGAGGTAAATGTTTCTATGCATATAACATTCAAATTATATTATTCCCCCTAATGAATATTTGATTTACATTAATGAATTCTTTGTTTACTAGGCATACAGAACAAGGCTTGCAGATGTAGCCTTGAGGATGGCTAGCATCTTTGTTGATTTTGGTGAAACAATTCATGAGGGAGTGGATTATATGCCTGAGAGGAGCTCCTGCAGAGAGTTCAGAACAGTTCTATAAATATGTTCACGGGGTTTTCTGAGAGCTAGAGACAGAGCTAAGAAGCGTTAAGACAAAGCCAAGAGGCAGTGAGATGGAGCCAAGAGGCATAGGAGAATGCAAAGCTTGATATTTAGAATGAAGAGGGTGTGAAAAATGAGGTATTGCCTTCTGAAGAGGCACAACCAAGCTCAAGCAGACAAGTACCACACATAGAGCTTGAAGACTTCTTTGAAACAGAAGAAATGCTTCGAGCAGTTGATGCGATGGAGAGGGCAGCTATCTCTATTTCTCTGACACCTTTTTCATTTGATTTAGGCATATCTTCAATTTCAACCCCTTTCAAAGTCGCCTCAGATATTGCCAAAACGTAATACTGCTTACTTCATATATTTTATTTGATGAATTTTATATCTTATGTAAATGAATTGCTACCTGTGATTAATTTGATATGTTTAATGAATGTTATCTATTTACAGGTACAACGAAAATGATAATGAACAAAGTTGTAGTTACATCACTCCCCCTGCTCCTAGACTGCCACAGTCGATCAGAGATAGCCCTGCCATAAGTTATGAACTTACTCATACTGAAACTTCTACTGAGAACAGAGGCAAACGTCTGATGACAGAAGAAGAAAGAGCAGAAGAGATGTTATGACAACGGTACCCAGACTGTCTTCCCTTTGCACTTCGATTACCCTTCTGGAGCAGACATGTTAATGTTGTGAAGCGGTGCATTGAGCAAGAGCAGCAAGTGGCTGATTATGCATTCTAAGAAGAAAGAGGGTTCAACACGTATGCATACCCTTTACCATAAAAATCATCAACTATAACTTCTTTTTTGGATATATATCAATCAATATTAAATATTCTTACTTTTGTTTCATACAGTGAAGTGCTAGTAAGAATCCGACCATTTATTTACACAATAAGAAGGAGTGTATTTCTTACCCTGGGAGGAATTGCTGCTGAGAGAGATGTTGTAGACAATCTTATTGTGGATGTTTGGACATTGATGCTGAACAACAAAGAGCGGACTAGAAGTTCTGAATCGCCAAGGAGGTTTTTCTTTTCCACGAACATCTATGTAAGTTTTATTTGTGTGAATTGTATGAATGATTGTTCTTTATATAGTTTGAACCCAATATTGAAAATAACTTCTTGAATTCATTTGTTAAAGGTCCAATTCACTTTTACCGGAAGAAAAGCAGATCCAAGAATTTGTGGACCGAATTCACGTTGAGATGGAACATTGAAAGATGAAAGACCTCAGGGATGTCAGTCTGGTAAGATTAAACTCATCTTTCAATTCATTATAACCATCTTTTTTTCTGGCAGAATTCATTGCTCCTCTGCAATGAATTCATTTACATAAGTTGTCAAATTCATCAACAAAGCACCTTGAATTCATTTACTTAAATTTATATCACATGCAATTCATCTTTCAATTCATTTGGATTCAAACTATTTTCATCAAAGGAACTGATTTTGTGCTTAACAATTCTATGACAGTTCTTCTTTGCTGTTGATGTAAGCGATCACTTGTGTCAATTTCAAATCTCGCTTTATTGAGATTCTTGACAACAGGAAACTACCGAAAGAAGTGTCCAAGAAAGCAAAATATGGTTGTGTGATTGAAATATAGTGTAAGATCTCATACTTTACATATATTCATGCCTAATGAATACTAAAAATAATATATGTTTGTCAGAATTGTTTAGTCTTTTCCTTCTTTACTTTGAATTCATTTAACTGTCTTTATGACAAATTCAGGTCAAAGGATTAACTGTCTTCTTGACCCAAATAAAGCATCCTAAGGCTAAAGAACTGAAACTATACAAAGACAAGATCATGCCCTTACCATGGCGTAATAACAACAACATTTCAGATTGTGCCATATATAATATGAGGCACATGGAGACATATAGGGGCACAATGGAAGGTTATGAACCTTTCGCTAAGAATGATGTAAGTAAAGTTCCTGTCTTATTTTCTTTAATTCAGCATTTCAAAAAATAAATATCCAAATTCTGTATCCCTGTTATCTTTCACAGGAGATTGTAGTAAAGACACTCAGGGTCAAGTACTGTTACAAATGAAATCAATGATGACAGGAAGAAGGTCATGGCAAGAGTTAAAGATAGCTTCAAGAAAAAGGACCCATAGATATTGTGATGAGTTATAGTCTGAACAAATTGTTATAGGGTCAAAGTACTATTATACTCTGGAAATTCCGTATTTATATAGCAAAATATCTAAACAAAATTCTATGTAGTCATTTAGTACAGATTATGATCAAAGTGTTGATACAAATATACATTCAGTCGATTTGGAATTAAAAAAGCTGGAATTGAATGGAAATGAAATCCATGTGCTATTTTTAGTCATTTAGTACAGATTCTGATCAAAGTCTTGGTACAAAAAATATAAATTCTGCCGATTTGGTTTCAGAAATGAATTCAATATTCCAATTAAGAAAACTGAAATTGAATGGAAATGAATTCCATGTGCTATTTTCAAGATGAATTGAAAGCTACAATGGAAATGAATTCCATGCACTTGAGTATTTACTGGAAATGAATTCCATGTGCTATCTAATTGAATTAACTTAAACAAATGAATTCAAAGCAAAAAAGCAATCAAAGCAAGTGAATCATAGATTGCCGCAAGAATGCACCACAATGAATTCAATGTGGTGCGTTGATGAATTTGAGTACTTAAATAAATGAATTCAGAGCAAAGGAGCAATGAATTCTCGCACGAAAAATGAATTTCCTTAAATAAATGAATTCAAAGCAAAGTAGCAATAAAGTCTTTCTTAAAAATAAGTGAATCATAGATTACCACAGCAACGCACCACAATAGATCTTTGATGGCTAATTTCAAGATGAATTGGGAAGTTACAATAGAAATGAATTCAGAGCAAAGGGAGCAATGAATTCTGCCATAAAAATGAATTCACTTAATTAATGAATACAAAGCTAAAATCCAAATGAGTTCAATGTGCTACCTTGATGAATTTGAATAGTTAAGTAAATGAATTCAGAGCGGAGGAGCAATGAATTCTGCCATAAAAATCAATGAATCAAAGAATGCCCTATCTTAACTCTTTTCCCTAACTACTAGTTAGTCAAGGTGACGACACATTAGCGCAACATTAACAAATAAATAATAGTTGGATGACTTATGCAAAGTTTGAATGCATTATTTCCGAGCAAAAAAAAGGAATGAATTCCATGTGCTATACTGATGAATTTAAATACTTATGGAAATTAATTCAAAGAAAAAAAGGAATGAATTCTTTTCTTAAAAATAAGTGAACTCAAATTTAAGTACTTAATGATTTGCAAATCGCAAATCATTGTGGCATATAAGACATAAAACATAAACAAAACAAAAGGGATACTTCCATTCCATTTATTAAAAATATACATCGATTAAAAGATCAAAACATTAGTGTATCAAAGACACATCCCCCCAAAAAATGCTAACTACAAAGGTTAGCACACAGCAAAAAGATACACAGTTCACTACAAATCCCTCACAAAAGGTAGACACTGCAGCACCAAATATACACAGTTAACAACAAATAAGACCAGCAAACATTAGCATTCACCCTTAATCTTGCTCATATACTGGTCCAGGCCAGACATCTTCCCCACCTGCATGACTCTTCAGCCACTGAGAGTGCTATCATTCAGCTATGGTCATAAAATCCCTCTCTTCAGCTCTGTTTTGTATGAGATTACTCTCCCATACCAGGTCCACCTACCTTTTAGCCACTTGCAGACATCGCTGCAGTGTCGGCAATGAGCATCTTTTGAAAACATTTTTCTGCGCAACTTTCTCAATTTGCAAAATCTTCGTTGCTCCCCCAACCCACACCATCTTATTCCATTTCTTTGAAACTTGAGAAGCACGAGACAATTCCTTGCGTGAAAGTCGATGAAACACATTCGTCATCACTATTTCTGACATTCCTTGGATGTCAGTAAAATTGCCAGTATCGCGATGCTCATCAAAAGTTTGTCTCCAGTTAGACATTCGTTGATGAGCTTGAATCCCTTGCCTATTGTAGATAGTATCGAAGTCTGAAAACAAAAAACAGTAAGCCAAAAAATGAGTCATAATGTCCAATTAAATGAATTTCACTACTTCTAACACTGTAGCAGAACTTAGTTATGCAACTCACAAATATAAACTACATCAAAAGTACTTAAAACAATGAACTTTAACAACAACAAAGCTTAAGCTGAAGCAAATGTTTTACATCAAAACACAAAAAAGACAAACAAAAAGAGCAAAATTCACAAAACACATTGATTAAATAACTTGAAACATAACTTGAAATAAACTAAAGACAAAAAATACCTTCCATCATTTCACGCACCCTCCCTTGATTGCCCTGAAAAACCCCAAAATCAATAATGATCTGACCACCACCTAGGTCACCAGGCACACAACGCAATTCTCAGTTAATAATTGCAAGTGTTAAACAAAAAACACACAATATAATGAATTCAACTTGTTTCTAATTTCACAAATATATCATCACCAAAAAGATAACAAGTATTTAGTTAGTAGCAAGTCAAAACTTCAATGACAGCTACAAAATGAATTCAAAAAAATCGATGCACACAATGGTTTATCTCAGCTACCAAATGAATAAGCAAAATGATTAGCAAAAATCACTCACATCAAGAAGTGGGATCCTGAACATAAAAAGCTTACTTGCGCATCTTAAAAGTTAGTAGGAAGTCAAAACTTCAATGTCAATAGAATAGCAAAAATAGGATAACTCCATAGTTGTTCCAAGAGCTAAATTAGGCATTGAACCAAGAAAGTCAACCATTTACACAAAAAAAAAAACAAAATACACAAAAACACAACTAACGCTGTAGCACAACTTAGGCATAAACTAATCTTGAAAAGTACCCTAAAAAAACAATGAATTTTAACACACATTTCACAATATTAGCTAAACTGAAGCAAATTATTTACATCAAAACACAAAAAGACCAAAACAACAGAGCAAAATTCACAAAACACATTGATTAAATAAATTGAAAGATAACTTGAAATAAATTAAAGGAAGACAAAAAATACCTTCCATAACTTCACCCTCAACCTTGGATTGCAAAGGATTGCTCTGAAAACTGAGCTGAGAACCTCTGATTGCACAAAAGGGGAGAACGACTGAGCTGAGCTGGGCTTGTGTGCAAAACCTTTGAACTTCTGAGGTGAGGGGTATGATCAAATGCTTTTTAAATAACCTATTAGGGGCATGATAGTCATTTGGTTAAATCAAATTGATCTGAAAAGTTAACTGAGCTAAGCAAAACCTGTCAACTCAACTCTTCTCTACCATTCATTTTATTATGTCAAATCACTGTTAAAAGTAATAAATTTTATATGATTAAAAACCAAAACAACTTAAGCCTATGAATATTTGAGGATTCCAAATGAATTTTAAAACTCAAAGCTAAATAACAAAAAGAAAACCTAGAAAACCAAAAACCAAGATCTCCTATCAAACAGCAGCTACCAATTTCATCTCCCATTTGCTTCATCAGCAGGTTTGTTTCTTCTCCACTTTTATTTGGTTCTTGTTGATCTTTTTAGTAACTCTTTTGTAAATATCTGATAAATGTTGTAAATATCTGACAAATATTGTAAATATCTGACAAATGCATAAAATTTAAACTATTTCTGTTTTCTAGTTGTTCATAATTCAACATGTTTAACTTCTGTTTTTAGTCCCCCTGTTGCTTACCATTCAAATGCATAAAAGAATGTTTATTTAATAAATGATTTTAGACCAATGAATTGTTCCGAAGTACTGTAAAATGAATTGTTAGCTTTAGTACTGCAAAACCCTGTTATCATTTTGAAATAATAATGCTAATCTCTTTGTCAAATTTGATTTCACAAAGTATGAAAATCACCCAAAGAAAGATGGCTTAGTTAATTTGATTTCACATTTAATTTGAATAATAAATCTGGCTTACAAGTACAATATACATATAGATTTTCCCTGTGGTAACTAAAAAGTCAATACAGGATTACAAAAAATGGCTTCAACTACTGATCAGAAGAAGAATGCAAAAATAGAGATAGAGGAGATAGAAGGATTTGATGACCTTTTAACACAACATATCTTCTCCAAGTGTGACAAACAGACACTATGGAAGACCACTTGTTCATCAAACAGACTGAAATTCCTGGTTAGCGAGTCTCGAGCCCTATTCCCTTACAAAATGACACAATTTGATGAAATTCTGGCACGCCATGTCTTAACAAAACTTGACAATGATGACCTGAGAAGCTGTTCCAAGATAAATAAAAAATAGTTCATGCTAACTTGGCGCAACAGATCAATAAAAGCAAACAAAGGTAGAGCTGACAGGGAAGCGCTTGAAGCCACTCAGAGGGCTGACAAGGACAGGCAAGAGTGCAACAACCTAGAAGACATTGACTAAGGGAATAGAAACCTTAACCTTAGGAAGCATAAGTTAGGGTTACATATAAAGGTTGACTTTTGCTTGTATCTATGTTTACTTTTTGTTGTTGTGCATATGTAGGTCACTTTTTGATCAATATACTTATGCAATAAAACTTGTAACCAATGCTTTCTGGGGCATTCAATGAAAACTATTACAATTTTTATGAATGACTTTAGTCAGATTGAGTTGCATCTAAACTAGTGTTATAAATGAATGATATATTTTGTAAGTTTATTATGAATATTGCTTTTATATACTGAATTTGTATACTGTAAGTTTCAATGAATCTCAACTTTAATTTACAGATGTGTTTTGGGCAGAGTTGCAAAATAAATTCATCAAAAGTTTCAATGAATTCATAGGAAATTTTCAATGAATTTTGAACAAAATTTCAATGACTTTTAACAAAGTTTCAATGAATCTCATGTTTCAAATAGAAAAATGAAATCATGGACATTTGACATACTGAATTTGATATACTCATTTCTAACAAATAGAAAATGAATTCATACCAAAGTTTCAATGAATTCATACCAAATTTTTAATGAATTCAGAAGAAAAAATGATTATTTCCCAACACTGTATCTAAAACATAACATTACAATTCCCAGCAATATCACTTATATCATCTCAATTCAAAACAAAAAGTGAAAAAAAACTACTAGGTAGGCTCTATAACTTTTGTCTCCAACATCAAAACTTCTTGCGCAGCTTGCTAATGAACAACATCCTGGCACCAGAAGCAGCATCTTGTTGATACACAACAAGGGTACTACGTTTGTCCTGCACTTGATGGGTACTGTGTTGCCATAAAACTTGATGCACCTCCTTGTGGATGAACCAAATATCCTTCTCCAGTCATCTGATGAACAACATCCTGTATGCATGCAAATAGTTAGAAAAAATCCACTTTAGCACATAATCTAAGAAAACATACAAGCATATAACAATACTTGAACTGATTCTTGCACAGTTTGCTTTGTATACATCCTTGCCCTTTTCACTGCAGCACCTTTTCGTCGCCTTATTGTCTTGCATATCTTATCTTTTGTGCTCATTCTCCTCGTGTTCCTTTTCCAACAGCTCTCTTACCTTCAGAATTCGTATTTTGTTACTTGTACCTGCTGAATCATCTTCATCATCATAGTTAATGACAGCTCCAAATTCAGTTTGGACATTGTCTCTTATTTTCTGAAATCCTTCTTCACAATATTCTCTTGCCTTCTTATAACAATGACTAACTGACATCAAGTTGCTAAACTTCCGAACCATTTTTGTCCTCCAAATCGAAGAAGCAATCATATTATGCCCTGGCTTGCTTCCTACTACCACAACATCATCAGCTTTCTTACATGCTTTCGTCCACCTGGGAAGGATGTACTGGTCTGGAATTCTATTGACACACATAATATTATAAATCCTCAAAACATGGTAACACAAAATGTCATTCTGAATGTAGCTGTTACAACTGCATGAAGCAGTAAGCAATTGAGGATCCACAACCACTTCGTGTCAAAAAATGTCAATACCTTCTCTCCACACATGATATTTGAACTTCCCATCAACAACACCAGCATAAATTTGGCTGCAAGCTACGCTAGACATAAACTGCTCTTCCAACATCCTATATGCACTCATTATTTACACCTCTCCTGCATGAACTAGCAAAGCCACATGATCAATGATCATCTCTGGCCTCCTATATTCATTTGAATGAATGAATTTGTTTTCATCACTCCTCCAAGTCCTAACGACATCACAAAATAGAGAATAAAAGTCGCATAAACCTGTTGTTTTCCTTATCTTATGGCAGATAGAATGGTTAGTTGATGCGCTTCGTTACGATGACAAAATACCAGCAGAAAAGTGCTCTTTTGAAAAAGTAGGGCACCACTTCTCCCTGTTAGAATAGACTTTCTTCATCCAATGGTGATTTGCACATTTGTATCCCTCAATCAACCTGACAGGAATAAATTTTCCAAAAGCAAAGAATGAATATCAGAATAATTTGTATTGAAAATTCATCAAAGTGATCAAACAAGTGCATGAATAAAACCGATAAAAGTTCAATACTACATACCTTGCCCAGTAAAAGTTGAATTTTGCCACTGTATCAACCCCTTTCATCAAGTGATCAAACAACTCAATGAATCCAGGTTGGCTCCTCAACCACTTTATCCTGTCCCTTGAATTCTTTGTGATATGCCAAATGCAAAGCCTATGTTTTGAGGTCCGAAACTCTGCTCTTATAGCAGCTGCCATTGCTTTAGATTGATCTGTCATGATAGTCTTAGGAACAACATTACCCATAGAAAGAAGAAATGTCTTGAACAACCAAATGAAGGACTCAATTCTTTCATTAATCATAAAACCACAACCAAACATCACATTGTTCGTGTGGTTGTTGATTCCAATGAAAGGGCCCAAAATCATATCATACTTGTTAGTACGATATGTTGTATCATGTATAACAAGATCACCAAACAACTCGTAATCCAATCTCATTTGTTCATTACGCCAAAAAAAACTACAAAGCCTTCCAGCATCATCACATTCAAAGTCAAAATAGAAGTCATTTTCATTCTGCTCCCTTCTCTTGAATATTTCAAGGAGTGTGTTAGCATCACCACCTTCAAACCTCTTTGCATCATCTTGAGCTAAAGCATTATATGCATCATTGTTTGTAAAACCAACCATTGGAGATCCTCCAGACTCTTGATTCAACAATCTTATTGCATCAGCAATAGGTAACCCACACTTCCTAAAAAGTTTCAGAAAAGCCAATTGTTCCTTTGAAACACCTATGTGAGATCTCATGAATGTGCATGTTGCTCATGGGATAAAAGATGATTATGAATCATCACATGCTTACTTGCTGTCCAAGTACCCTCTCTATCAACATCAAACTGAATATGAGCCTTGCATCCAATTCTTATAACTGATTTTGCATAACACCGATCACGTTTCTTTGACTCGTCCTTAAACCCTTCTATCTGACAGCAAAAATGCCTCATCGAAACCATATTATCAACTATGCTTCTTATCTTACTCTTCCGAGTACTAAAACCCTTGCACAATGCATATTCATTGTACCTTTCATAAGCCGCTTCCTCACTTTTCACAACTAAACCTAACAACTCAGAACTTTCAGCCTCTTTTACAATCATTCCAGAACCACCTAAAAACATAAACATATTCATTTACAAAACAAAAGAAATAGCTATGAATTAACTAAACCTAACAACATAATTCATTTTTTAACCATACAGAACAAACAACAAAATAACCTAAAATTCATTTAAAATCATTAACAATATGAATTCATTTCCCAAACTTGGAACAAAGGATACAACAGTAAATGAATTAAGAATATGAATTCTAGGATTCAACAAAGGAGAATTCATTCATTAACAAGTAAAATTCATTATCTACATAAAAACAATTCATTGGCTAAACACACAAAAAATTCATTGAGAATAATAACAATATGAATTCAGTAATAAATGAGAATCCAGAATCAGAATTCATTACCTACATTTATAAACACACTATGACAATTCATTGGCTAAAAGAGTTTAATTACCCGTTATTTGGAAATCCACATTTTTCTCTCCAACTGACACATTTGAGGCACCTTCATCTGATTTCATCTATAAACAATACATATTGTCAAAATCAACATCTTAAATTCAAAATTCATTTCCTAAAAAATATTAAAATTCATTCATTGAATTCAAAATACCTTCTCCTTGAAGTTGAACTTCTTCTTCTTCAACTGGAAATTTGGAATCAGATTCATCTGGAACAGATGAAAAATCTGCTTCGACATCCCTAATCTACACCAAAAACATCAATTTCGAGATCAAACATCGCAAATATCGCAAAAATAAATCGCAAAAAACGCAAATACAAATCGCAAAAGAGAAAAACGAAAGAGAAGGAGAAACTAGCCTTCAATGGAGCTCAAAATAGCAGCAGCTCGTAAATGGAGAAAGAGGAGAAAAAATGAAAAGATGAGAGAATTTGCGGCTCAACAATGGCATTTTAGTGAAAAGAGCAGAGAGAAACGAAAGAGGGGAGAGAAATTCAGTTAGTTATCTAGGTAATTGTGAAAAGAAGAAAAAAAACGCATTTTTTCTAAACGGGAACGAAACGCGTTTCGAAACGGCACTTATCAAAACGACGCCGTTTTGGGTGCGCTAGCTCCACCACTCTCCATGAAGTTGGAAGTATATAAAAATTTGCATTCTGAGACACGCCACGTCATCGATAATACGTCGTTTTGACAACTTTTTTTCTTTCTTTCTTTTTTTTCTAAATTTGTTTTCCAACCCTACTTCATTTCCAAATCCCACAAACCATGCACACGTAGTCAATCACTCTTTCGATACAACCAAAGTTCTTCGATACAACCTGACTAAGATTAATTTAAAAAATTTTAAAAAATTATTATTGTATTACATCCTAATTTATAGGCTGAAAAAATAAATTAATAATATAATAATTACCGTGTCGAGTATCCTACTTTTTAGAATACAGTATCGTAATGTCCGTATCGGTGTCCGTATTCTCATTCGTGTCGGTATCCATGCTTCCTAGGTAATATAAATTTAGGGGATTGCTTAATGTAAATCATAAATTACTCAACGTAAATTTTTTTTCCAATAATACCCTCTAACCACCTTATCACCTCCTTTCTACTCTCCCTCTTTTCTCTCTACCACTCTCCCTCTCAATGTAAATCGAAGGACAGTAATACGTCTTCACCATCCAAGTATAGGCACAGTTCTCCTTTTGGATCTAGAAGATCTTCTGTGCTTGAGAAACAGGAAATATGGCAATGTTTGGCCAATTAAGAAGTACTGTGTAAGGATCATTATCTAAAAAGTAATGAAATTTCACTTGAAAACAATAATGAAATTTGAAGTGCTGTGCCTTGGCTGGAGTGACCTTATTACGCCAGAGTTCAGGCAACTCTTTGAAGAACATAGGATTATATTTGCAATTTCAGTGTCTTGAATCCATAATCAAAGCCACTGACATTGATCCCAGACAACAATGTACTCCTTTAGATTTCTGTCTTGAAGCCTAATTAATTAACTTTGTAAATGGAGTATTTTTTTCTGTAAATTGGATCACCGAGCCTACCCCACCCCCCCACCCCCCGCCAGCAACGAGCCCACCCCGGCCAGCACCAACCCCACCACCACCAGCATCGACCCCACCACCGCCCCCTCCCCGACGTCCGACGACCACCACTCCGCCCCCCTCTCAGCCCCAGTGCCCCACCACAAACAGGAAACCCAAACTCTTTCGATCTCTCTCTCCACCACAGTCTCTCTCCACCATAGAACCTCAGCCCGCCACCCCCAAACCCAGACCGCTTTCAGCCCACCGCCACCATCCCCAGCCCCCTGTCAGCACGACGCCCAAAGCCCGCCGCGCAACAACCTGCAACAAGCCCTAGCCCTACCATCCACAAAAACCCAAAACAATTAATAATTTGTAAAAAAATTAATCTAAATCTAAATTATAATAATTACCCCTCAATATCATCATTAATTTCATCAAATATATTGTCTTGATTGAAAGAGTCCTGCATATTGAATTATTGATTGACTTGAAGGAAGGATGAGAGAGAGGAAAGATGAAGAAAAAAGGAATGCTCCTTTACAAATAAAAGGGTAGTTTGGGAAGTTTACTGTAAAAAAGATTTACGTTAAGTAATTTCTGATTTACGTTAAGCAATTTCGTAAATTTAACGCAGCTTAGTTTGCTGAACGACTGCCTTGGATGTAATTGTTTCTGCACAAGGTAAGACATGTGATATAATCACAAAAGACAAATTGGTTCCTTTAGTTTGAGTACTAGGAGCTCAACCTTTTGGATACAAGCCGAGGATGCAAAGGACTCGCGACTATAGGAGTCTTACGGCAACTTTAGGTGAGACAAGAGTTATTTATTTTAGTGAAACAAGTGTCATTAGTGACTTGAGCAAAAGGTCACCTGTTGATGCAACTCAATAACAATTGTTAATGAGCTACTCCATTTCAATTTTATTTTAATTTTTTTGGGTTCAAACTCCATTTCTTTATATTTACATATTCGTGCAACAAAACTAGGCAGCCAAATACAGAAGCTGATTGACCCATACAATCAGAAATACTTCCCCTAATGCAATATCAAAATTAACAAGCATTGATAGTGTCTCAAGTAGGACATACTACAAAAGAAACTCATCAGCCCAAAATCAACAAAACACAGATTTTTCCCTTCATGAACGGCCTTCGGCCATCCCAGAGATCGTCTTCGACAACCTTTTCTTTTCTTTTCTTTTCCTTTTAACTTTGTAACTCCATCACTTTTCTCCTCACTTCTTTTTCTACCTTCGTACAATTCTCTACAATTGTGACTTCCATTCTGAAAGTCGAAACCTAGATGAATACTCCTACCCAATTCCTCTTTCTAAATGACATTCGGATTGGGTGGAAAACTAACATCCTACATCTAATGCATGGCAATTGAGCCATCTTTTTTTTTCCTACAATCAACAGCCTAGAAAAATTACAAGCTGAAAAAGATGGGCGAAACATCACGCTGCATATATTTTACAGATGCTCCTTTCATCGAACTATCACTACGGTAGATGCCGCTCCTAAAGCGACCAAACCACGACAACTTTATCTCACTAGCACCCGTGCATTGACCCTCGCCCTCCTCCTCGCTGCTGAAAAGGGTTTGATCTGAGCAGTCAAGTGATGCACCACATGCTAAGTTGTAAGATTGGCATGCTGAATGGCAGACTCTTAGCCTGTTGTCACCATCCTTGTCGCATTTTTGAATTGAGATCTGAAGAACGGAAGGCCACAATTTAAACAAAAGAGTGATACCAATTCAGAAGCAGAATGTTGTTCACCTTGTATTACCACCAAAAGAAGTTGAAAGAAATGCCTGGTGAGGCCATCTAAATAATTCTAGAAAAATACAAATTCAAATCACATCAATAAGGATGTCAGGCAAACAGGAAACTCGAATTTTAAGCAGCAACAATTAAATGAACATATGTACAATGGGGTGGACAAACACCAAAACAATTCTAAGACGCAATGCCAAGATATGATGTATTCCAAAATAATTACAGCCCCAAGGTAGGTCATGTACTTGGCTCTTGACATGAATAGTGTTAAACAGACTAAGCTATGATGGTTGCCTACACCAAATGTTCAGACAAGAATTTACATCAGCCCATGCTGCTAAAACTTCATGTACTCGGCTCTTGACATGAATGGTGTTAAACAGACTAAGATATGATGGTTGCCTACACCAAATGTTCAGACAAGAATTTACAACAGCCCATGCTGCTAAAACTTCATGGATTCTCCACAACAAAAGGGGACAGTGTAAGTGTAACCCATCCCATCCAACCCTGCGCCTAACCCAAAAATAAGAGTAGAGGGGCAAAGTCAAAGAAAAAACTTGTTCCTTGTACTCATGCCAAAAGGGATGGGGCTTGGAGAGAACGTATTCTGTATAACATCATAATTTAGGATGAATGAGGTTTCAACAATAGAGGTTATTGTCAAAGTTCAAAGAATCCAAGTGAACAGGATGCATCCAGCTCATTTTACAGCCATTAGGGACTGGACAAGTGTCTAATATAGCTCTTGAAACCCAGAAATTGAAAAGTCAAAGATAATCTCAACATATAGGACTAACAAAAAGAACTAGGCACACATAGATCATAAGCAACAACCATACTATGAACAACACAAGTAAACTTACCCAGCATGCCAGCCGTTTGGCAGCTTCATCACAATAACTGCTGCCAAAAAAGTTAAGCAATTTCCGTGCACCACCAGGGAAGAGGCGGTGGTAGTTGGGCATGACAACAACCTCTTCAAGTTGCTGTAATATACTTGGTTCACTAGGAGCACAATGTTGCCCAGAGAAATCACTTTCAAGTACATTTTTGCAAACTGAGAGACTAGACATCAACATGGAGCTGTTTTGGCATGTATAACCAGCATAATCTGAGCAACGAAACTCGCAAATGCCATTGTCACAGACCCCTCCATGAAGACTGCATCGCTCATCGCAGACAGCTGCTTGTCACACCCAAGTAAATTACATCACAAGAACGCACTTTAGTTGGAAATCATAAATATGTTACAAAAAAACATGAAAGGCAATAGAGACGTTTCTCCATCAAATCTTCAAAAATTCTCCCAACTCAATTATTTTACGTAAGAATTCTGTTTCTTCATGCACAACTGGTACAACCTTCTCATTTACTAGGTTATAACCCCCAGACATAAAACATGAAAGGAATGTGAAATTGCTTTTTCACCAATGATTCACAGTGGTACTCAAATTATCTATTATCTCTCTTTTCCCAAAATTATGCATATTTATGAACCAAACAGCACGTTCAGCATTACCTGTGGAGCAATCAATGCCTGTGCATCCATTGTCACATTCACAGACGCCATTCTCAAGGCACTTGCCATGCTTGCTACAGTTATTAGGACAGAAGCCTGCATGATGAATTCAACATGTACCTTAGCTGTCATTACTAATACGAGGGCTGACCCTTGTAATTGTCAAAATCTAAGATAGGCACGGATTACTCACGTTTACTACAATCATGGCCATGGGACCCTGGAAAGCAATAACACCGCCCATTCACACAATCCCCATTGAAAGTACAAGAATTAGGACATTGCCCTGAGACAGAAAGTGAAGATGTGCTACAAAGCTCATGGTAAGCAGGGCAGATCAATTCACCTACATCAATCGCAATATAATGTTAAGGCTCAAGAATTTTAGAAATGTTTGACTAGCTACAATTGCACAAAATGGGTGTGTCATTACCATTAAACCCAGAGAACTGAATGGGGCCACCAGGTACAGGGCAGGTTTTCCACATACCATCCACAGCAATCTAAAATTTAGAAAAGCAAAATTCAGGAACTTCCAGAAATAAAGAATCCCCTAATCATATTATTTATAGAGAAGAAAGACCAGAATTATAAGCCAGGAGATACACAACATATGTTGGGTAGAGCTCACAGAAGGGCATAATCAGTCATTTTGGGGAGGAACAATCTCCTCTTCACCCGTCGCGACTGTTAAACCTTTCCTCATTCCCTCCATCTCTCTTTCTTTCTCCTTTACTATTATTTTGTTATACTTGCCACCCCGCCCCCCAATAGTGTTGTGCAGAATAGATAAATTCTGCAATTGCAAACCTTAGCTATACCTCCAATGTGTTGTTTATACATCTGTGCTGGTAACATCCATTTCCTTGAGTTGTAGAACCACGTACAAACCCAGTTCGAACTAGGGATGATGCCATACACCTGCACCAAGACACTAACGTAATTACTCAAAAACTTAAGAATAAATATCTCAAGATTCAAGCATTTGGAAATGGTTTCATCCCCAGTGGGATCAGGGGAAGCTCTCAGACTACTGAATAGTAATATCATGACCCAACTCCCTCATCAACTTCAAGCTTAAGTGCAGAAAATTAAAAGGTGAAGACATACCTAGAATTGCTTCCTCGCACTTCTCCCAACATCCTGTCAGGTGCTCTTGCACTGCTAGTGTCTGTACATGACCCATCAGAATAAGCTACAAAGTACGTGCAATAATCAGCCAAGGAGGACTGTCCGCCTGCAACAACCAACAAATATGTTATGTAACATGTACTTGATAGAATGCATCTTCAAATTTAAATCAGCACGGAGAGAACTTGTGTGCAAACCATCCCTTAATCGACAATAGAATTAGTTGTTAACGCATGCAGTCAGCAATTTCAAATCTTTAGCCTGGACCTACAAAAGCCTTTTTTCCAGTTTGTTGGTCCACTATATTGATGAAGATGTTTCAAAGGATTGATCTAGAAGAAGAATTTTCCTGCTATGTGTAGAATTTCTATGTTTAAATTGACCAAATTAGTATCACATAATCCACTCACCCCCACTGCATACCATGTTTCGGAACGTCTATACTAGATCACGGTACAACAGAGATCCAGATCGCTATGGTATTTGTTTCGGACATTTCATATTCAAAATCCAATCTTCAAGGTTAGGTACAGGAAAGAGAAACCAGCAAAGGAACAGCGGTAGGCTTCAGCAATGCACTCATCCAAGCATCCCATATGTGGTGGCCATGTTGGGATGTAAGAGAGGGAGAAATGGATAGGGACAGAGAAGTTTGAGGGCAATTTTCTTAAATTTGGCATTAGAGTTCTTTTGGCCTAGCTTATCCCAACTTCAACTACTCCTCTCATATTCTTTCTTCCCCACCTCCTCTTACTCTACTTTTCCGCCTCCAATTTCTTAGTCCTTGAAATGGGCTAAGAGTAGAACTATAAGTGGAAATTACAAATTTGTAACCTCTACTTCTAGCCCCATTTCAACTTCTTGGATGTTCGAGGTGGAGGTGCAAGCGAGAGTGAAGGGAAAAGGGGTGCAGAAGAAGGAATATGAGAGAAGTTAAGTTGGGATAAGCTAGGCCAAAAGGGCAATTATTCTTGGAGGAGGTGACGAAATAATAAGAGAGAGTAAATCAGAGGAGAAAAGAGGAGTTTTGTTTTTCCTTCTTTTTTTGGGAAAGAAGAAATAATTTGGTAGGGAAGGTACGAATAAGTAAATGGAGAACACAGACAGTGACATGGGAATGACGAAGGAATAATTGCAAAGGTGGGGAATTGTTTGGGGATGTGAGGGTGAGGAAGGGTGATATTCTAAAGGAACTTTTGGTTACAGATCATGCTTTGAGTGTGGCGGGACACGATGAGGAGCTTTTGAGGAGGAGTGTGGAGCTGAAGTATAGTCTAGAGGAGGTTTTGATGAAGGAGAAGAATAGTTCGGTGGGCCAAAGAAGGGGATGTGAGTTCTAGGTTGTTTTTAAAGGTAGTGAATGGTAGGCGCCGAAGGAGTTATATTAGGGAGCTGGAGACAAGGGAGGGGGAGACTGTGTCGGATACGGATAAGATTAGTGCGGAGATCATGGAGTTTTATAAGAGTCTTTTTGCGGAGGAGGTGACAGCAAGGCCTATGATTGAGGGGGTGGAGTGGTCTCCGATTGATCACCAGTGTTTGGAGTTGGATGAGATTAGGAAGACAGTGTTTGGAATGGATAGAGAGAAGGCGCCGGGGCCGGATGGGTTCACCATGGCGTTCAATCGGGATTGTTGGGACGTTAAGGAGGATCTAATTTCATTACTCTCGTTCCTAAGAAATTCTATTAGGGTGACGGATTTTAGGCCTATTAGCTTGATTACTAGTGTTTATAAGATTATCACTAAGGTGTTGTCTATTATGCTTGGCGCGGTCTTATCTCAGACGATTTCGGGGGAGCAGAGTGCCCTTGTGGAGGAGAGACATATTGTGGATGCCGCCTTGGTGGCTAATGAGGTGGTTGATAACGCTCGTCGGTCTAGTTTTAGGGGTGAGGTTTTTAAGCTGGATTTTGAGAAAGCTTATGATCGGGTTAGTTGGGGTTTCTTAGATCGTGTTATGGATAACAAGGGGTTAGGGACCGCTGGGGCAAGTGGATTAGGGTCCAATGCGAGTTTTTCTGTTTTGGTTAATGAAGCACCCAGGGAGTGGGAGTGGTTTTCCTTCTCACGTGGACTTAGCTAGGATGACCCACTTTCTTCTTTTCTTTTCACCTTTGTTGTTGATGTCCTTGGACGGATGTTAGATACGGGTGTTGAGCGAGGGTTAGTAGAGGGTTTCCGGGTGGGTCGGGAGATGGTTCCTGTTTCTCACCTTCAGTTTGCTAATGATACTATTCTGTTTTTGGCAGCGGAGGTTGAGGGTTTTAAGAGGGTTCTTACTCTTTTGCAGGTGTTTGAAGTCGTGTTTGAAGTCGTGTCTGAAGTCGTGTCTGGGATGCGTGTTAATCTGTCTAAGTGTAGTTTAGCTGGCCTGAATGTCGGGGAGGGTATTCTCAATACGTTGTCTGGTTTAGCGGGGTGTCAGGTGCGGCCACGGATGTCTCTTGGAGGCGATCCACGGTCGGCTTCTTTTTGGGAGTCAGTTGTTGCTAGAGTGGCTAAGCGCCTTAATGGGTGGAAAGGGGTGTATTTCTCTTTAGGAGGCAGGATCACTGCAATCTTGTCTTGCAAGCATTCCCCTTTATTACCTGTCATTCTTCAACATTCCGGTTAGTGTAGCTAAACAGATCGAGAGAGGACGGATGAGGGTAAGAGATATCACCTTTTAGTTGGGACCATGTTTGTAGACCCAAGTCTGAGGGAGGCCTGGGCTTCGCCCGATTGGTGTCTAGGAACATCTCGTTAGTGAAGCCCGATTGGTGTCTAGGAACATCTCGTTAGTCGGTAAGTTTTTTAGATAAGAGAAAATTTAATTAATCAATCAAATGAAAGTATACAAAAAGGGGAGGACAAGAAGTCCTCGAATGAATACAAAAAAAAACAAAGGTCAATGGAATCCCCTTAAAGGCCCCAGCTGCCTTCGCCCAAAGTGATGCCAAATAAACAATATGATCCCAAACATAATCGATGGTCTTTCTAGAGGAGGAAAAGATTCTCGAGTTCCGCTCAGGCCAAATACACCACAGAATAGCCAGGCAAGCACACTTCCGCCACAACTTGCCCTCTCTCCACCTCCCTCCAGTAACAAACCGCATCTGAAGAAACTGACCCACTGTAGCAGGGCTAGCAAAAGGCTCTCCCCCAATCAACCTACCCCACAACATCCTAGCAAACTTACACAACACAAACAGATGCAAACCATCCTCACAGTTATGATGGCACATAACACACACATCCGGCTACAAACACCAACCGGGCCTCCGCCGCTACAGCATGTCATGCGTATTCACCTTGCCTAACACCAAAGTCCACAAGAAGGCGCGCACCTTCAGAGGAACCTTAGACTTCCAAATATATGTAGAAAGAGGAAAATGGGGAAATTGAGAAGGAAGACTAAGCCGATGCAGAAAAGACTTGCCGGAGAAAACCCCAATGGAGTCCCCTTCCCAAGTCCGGGAGTCGTCCCTAGGGACGAGAAGAGTAGTGTTTAGGACGCTCAGAAGGGTAACAAGTTCCTCCATCTCACGGTCATGGAGAGCTCGGCGTAAATGTAGGTTCCAAGAGCCGCCCACATCGGAAAAGAACTCCGACATGGGCGCCTCATGGAGCGTATGTGGTTATGGCCATGGTTCGAAATCGCGGTATCGGTCGCGATCGCGGAAACGGTCGCGACATCGCGGAAGCGGACTGATATCGGCGATGCGCATCAAGTCGTGCTTGTCGCGGCATAAATTTTTGCATCAACTATATCTCCCGTATCGGCCATATATCGGCCGTAACGGCCAATTATCGGCCGTATCGGTCATATATCGACCATGTATCGGCCGTATCGGTCATATATCGGCCATGTATCGGCCGTATCGGTCATATAGCGGCTGTGTATCGGCCGTATTGGTCAAGTGTCGGCCAAATAATAAACAACGTTCAGAGCGGGATATCGCATATCGGCGACCTCAAAAACCGATACGATATGGCCGATACGATACGTCGCGGCCGATATTTAATACCCTTTTCTGTTGGAGCGTGATTCCCTATGGCACCGAGTAATTAGGAGCAAGTACGGTATGCAACAGAATGGATGGGATGTCCGAACTGACAGCGGAGTTTCTCATGCTTGCCCTTGGACGTTTATGTCCCAGGTATCGCCTCTTTTCTTTCCCCTGGTTAGATTTAATGTGGGTAATGGCCATCGGGTAAGGTTCTGGGAGGATGTGTGGAAGGGAGATACCCCTTTTTCCTCCACATACCCTCGGGTTTTTCGACTGTCCACGCTTCATGAAGCGTCGGTTTCGGACTTCTATTCTTACGCCGGTGGCTCATGGGACCTTCACTTACGCCGAGCTCCACATGATCGTGAGATGGAGGAACTCGTTTCTCTCCTGAATGTTTTCAACACTACTCTTCTCACCCCAAGGGGTGATTCGCGGACTTGGGAAGGAAACTCCTCTGGTGTCTTCTCTTGCAAGTCCTTCTTGCATCGATTTTGTCTTCCTTCTCAATTTCCCCACTTCCCTCTTGCTACTTACATTTGGAAGTCTAAAGTTCCTCTAAAGGTGCGTGCCTTTGTATGGACGTTGGTGCTAGGCAGGGTGAATACGCATGACATGATGCAGTGGCGGAGGCCTGGATGGTGTTTGTCGCCGAATTTGTGTGTAATGTGTCGCCATGATTGTGAGGATGGGCTACATTAGTTTGTGCTATGTGACTTTGCTAGGGTGTTGTGGGATAGGCTGACTTTGGGGGGGGGGGGGAGCATTTTGCGAGCCAGGCTACATTGAGGCAGTTTTTCCAAATACGTTTTGCCGCTGGTAGGAGAGGGAGGGAGGGTAAGTTGTGGTGGAGGTGTGTGTCTATGGCTATTCTGTGGTGTATTTGGCTAGAGCGGAACTCGAGGATTTTTCTGCATATGGAAAAACAGTGAATAATGTTTGGGATCACGCAGTTTATTTGGCATCACTTTGGGCAAAGGCAGCTGGGGCCTTCAAGGGTGTCCCCCTTACACTTGTTCAGTTACAGTGGCGGGACTTGTAGATATGTTAACCATCTTGTTAAAAACCAATAACTTGTACAAGTCTAGATTTATCCAAATTGGTAAGTAGGAATGTAGGATGTATCTTAAGTACCAAATATTTTTTACCCCTGTGAACCAAAAACCAAACATTGTAAACATTTGCAAATAGTATACAGAGCTTCTTTCATTTTCATTTCAGATATCTTAAATATCTGCTAACTAAAAAAAAAGTCTGAGAACCATGACATGGAAACACACCTTTGTTAGCTTGTGGGAAGTAACGAGCCCATTGAGGGAGGTCGCCATTATAACTTACAATGGGGCAGTAACCTTCTGCCTCCCGGTTATATGTACAGCCCGACAATTGGG
Source organism: Tetragonia tetragonoides (assembly GCA_038025085.1). Lineage (NCBI taxonomy): Eukaryota > Viridiplantae > Streptophyta > Magnoliopsida > Caryophyllales > Aizoaceae > Tetragonia > Tetragonia tetragonoides. The sequence continues at coordinate 23,317,030 of CM076140.1, forward strand.
TATTGTTGCAATGATATGCTCCCTTCCACGAATTGCATGGCAAGGTGACAAATTCATTGCCTTGGTTACGGCCCTACTCAAGTCGGTCTGCCATGCTATAATTGGCTTTGTGCCATCCACTATCTTCTAATAAAGCCAGAGTCATCGTAGAAACAACTGACCGCGTGTCTACTGAACCTGTCATGATTTCATTCATCAAGAGCCTCTTCTCCCAGTGTGATCCTGCAGCATTATACAACGAAAGTAACTGAACTGCTAAAGCCTCAGAGGGAAAAATACTAAGACCAAAAAGGCTGCCACAGGCAAGAAAAAGAAAAGACAGAGCCGCCAAAGGCCACATCACAATCAAGTATGACACACTATCTCTATATTAGTATATCATGTGTCTTTAAGGCCCAGAAGACAATAAAACGAGGCAACTCGAAGAAGAGATTCATGAGCTGGAGGAAAAGGAATAAAGAACAATCACCTGACGTGCCTCGCCCACCGCCATCTTCTAGCTCTAACCCAGTAAAATTCTCAGAAAATGCCTGTCAAAGAAACCACTATATTATGCACCAAGTCATAATATCTAACAGAGACCCAGAGAGCAGCTATTAAGTTTCTGATCCAATACCCCATAATGATAATGCGAGTGCATTATAACACGAGGGAGTACAACACGTGTAACCATACGTCCAAGCTTTTCATCCAGGGTTTGTTGTACAACCTGCAAAACGACCCAATCAAATCTTTGGATCAAAATGCCACTGAAAATTAAATGAAATTTAAGCTAAGACAGACTAATAAGAGTAGAATCTTGTGTCACAGAAAATGAATACTAATTGAATAAAATAAATTTATTCCCGGGCACATAGTTCTGTGCATTTCTAAATCGAGACAAAAAATCTTAATACTCTATGGCTTTGAAAAATAATGGACTAAATCAAAGTGGCCCATCAATCTCACTGCACTTTATAGTAATTGTGAAGTTGCAGATGATTGTTGCACATTGGATTAAGGGTCAAATGGAAATAATATCTCTGTTAAGGTTGTGTACACCCTACCCACTCTTACCCAGCCTGAGTGCGAGCCTCTTTGGAGGCACTAGGGCAACGTTGATGTTGATGTGTAGAATTCGTGCAGATAGCATATTGCAGATATATTAATTCCACTAGCCCATAGAGACTAATGTTTTGTACAAGGGAAACAAGGGAGTTCTTTCAAGTTACAACCTTAAATGCTGGGGCCATATCAGGATCAGGGTACTAAATAATGGCCGTTCCATAACGTTACGACCGTTATGTAAAAGGTTTTGAGGTTGCAGATACGCGAAATCCCGTTATATAAAGGGGTTTTCAAAACGATTCGACACATGACCGATATGGCCGATAAATGACCGATATGGCCAATATATGACCGGCACGGCCAGTAAATGATTGGTACAGCCGATAAATGGCCGATACCAAATTCGCACCGCAACGGCCGCGACCTGATACGCGACACCTGTATCAGTCCCCTTCTGCAACATTCTACCGAAACCGCGATTTTGCTCCATGGGCCATATGGGATCAGTGACGAATCCATTATAATCTGATGTCCATAGTTTGAAATTTGAACACCACATACCAATAAAACACTATGAAGTACATTCTAAATTGAAAGACAACTTGACCACCATAACACATATTCTCTTAATTCAGTGAGTTTCCTTTTATTACAGAAAATAAAAAATAAAGAAAATGAAGGACAGACACAGGACTTGGAACATGAATCACTTCCTATTTGATATCCAATAACATTTAAGATTCTACAATATCACCATAACAAATACATGACAGCATCAAGAGAAATTCCAACAAAAAGCTATAAAATTAGGCACGATGATCCACAAGATACAACTCCAAAATCTAGGTTAATAAGACAGGAGTAAATGTGTGACTGGAAGTAAATTGGCATATTGGCTTTATCCTAGACCTTTTCATATGGAAAAAAGGACATCGTCATGCATCAATTTGAGTTCAATTATCCCCATAAGTTTAGGCTCCCTATTTCCCTTTCAATTCACCCCCCAAGGACCCAACTCAAACACCCTCCCAGGTCCTATTTTAATGCTTTCTTCATTCATTGTCTTCCAATCACTTAACATAGGACTCCCCCTTCCCAATCATGCTTTGCCAAGTCTGTCAATCACGCCATGTTTAACACATCTAGTGCTGTACCGAGTCCTAGAGTCAAGTAAGTTGAGATATTCCAGTGTATTTTGAGTAATAGATTAGAAAAATACGTTAAGGGACTCATAGGTCACATGTAGTACCACCCACATTAAGCAAGTGTACCACCATTATTGTCCTGGTGATCGTTATGAACATTGACGGTCCTTTATGCAAATATGCCTTGCAAGCAATGTGAGAAACACATCCAACAAATGTGCTTTGTTTCTTCAAAACCCAATGTAAAGACTTGAAAACTACACTTGATAACACGAACTTGTTCACACAGAATCTACTTTATTTTCTAAAGTTCTTTTCATTCATATGTCATAATAACAAGTATATGATTACCTGCGTTCGTCGTCTTTTGCGCTCATCCCGGAAATGTGCGAAAGCATGTGGATCAAAACCAAGAACATGCATTACCTAGAATCAGGCGTTGGTCGTTAAAAACAGTTATCAACAGTGATCACTCACTGTACCCATTCTTTCCCATAACAGAAGACACGTAGCTAACCTCATGTATAAGAGTAGCAGAGAGCAACGTTTCAGCTTCTGCAGTCAAATGGCGTGGAGCGACATTTACATGACCTTCAAGAGCAAAATAACTCGTGAGATGCTAAGAAAAGATAGACATATACGTGCCTGATGCCATTATCTTGAGAGATATACCTGCAATAGCACGTCCCCATTGATCCCGTTCACATGCCACAGCCCACGCTAGTGTGTTTCCTGTTGTAGGTCTAGTAGTCACCAAAAGAACTAAATCTGCATTGGCAATGCCCTCTGGAAAAAGAACAAGCAGAACAAAATGAGTTCATTTAATGATATACAAGAGGCTTGAGTTTTACAGACAATGTTTGCAACCAAGTGCCAGGCGAAGAGGAAATCAACCTTCTACATATTCTCGTGGAAGCTGTACACCCCCATCTTGTCCACATGCAGAGTATCCACTCAACCGCAACTTTCCTCTAACTGGTTCAACAGCTAAGGCTCTCCGGAACCAGTCTGCTGTCTGGCCAAGAGCCTGCAGGCCATTGATTTACAGAGTTAGTTAAGAACTCAAAACAGTCAATCTTTAAACATCACTCATGAGAAAGAAAAGGATCTGGAAGTGACATTCTCATTCTTGTTTATGCCCTTCTTCATTTCTCCCCTTTTGTTCATGGTGGTTGCCGCTGCCACGTAAATTATGGGTAACGGATTTTAAACCTAGAATTGAACATTCTTTAACCCAAAATGTAAGGACAATAACGGTTTGAACCTCATGGAACAGCCAGACTATGCAAACCCTCTTTCGTTCTTAGTTATGACAACTGCATTGCTAACTAATTCGGTAAAGAAAACTAGCCTACTAGCCAGCTAAAACGGTACCAACTAAGAAAATATGGATATATTCAGTACCAATATTAAAAAAACTGCAAACATAAAGGTCTGAACCACATTTACTAAGCTTTAGTTGAAAATTTTAATTTCAATTTCTTTCTTTTTTTATGTTGGGGGGGGCGGTGATTTACACTACAAATTACATGAAGTAAAGAAAGTAACATATATGACCTTATGGACGCGGTGCTTCTTGTCTTCTTTTGATATATCATCCAAAGTACAGTTATACCAACAGTCCGCCAGAACTTGAGGATCAAGAAGAGGATTGCAAGAAGGTTTTCCTGAAACAGATGTTACTGAAGGCTCCCCAAGCTGGCCAAAACAATCAAAGTAATAGAAAAGCATTAGTAAACTGGATACAGAAACTCCTTCCCCCTCGTGCAGAAAACAACAGCAGATAATGCTAATCCTCACCTTGACAATGTCCCCAACATTTCGGCAATCTCTATCAGCAGAGTGACCAACAGCATCATAATTTAAAAAAATTCTGATTGGCTGCTTCCCATCCTTGGGCTGCTCCACAGATTCTGAGAAACCAAGCAAGGTACGCCAGCGCGAGGGAGTGGCTGTGGAAGACCAGATTGCTCATACACTTGCGGGGTAACAGAATAAACCTGGCGACCAGGTCGCCTGCGTTGTTCGATAATTTGATCATGTATACATGAATGTGAATTAATACTTTCACCTTCCCTTTCCTGCCCTTGCTGTTGTAGCCCGTACTCTATGTTATGTGCATTAGCAAAAATGAATGGTGCCAATAGCAAAACAACCTACCACAGAATCAAGGACATGTTAATGTTTGAGCAAATATGGCAACTGCAACAATATTCAACAATTTAATGTTCTCCTTGTCATACAAAAATTAAAACTGAACAACTATTAAGAAATTGATAATCAACTGAGCTTGCTCCAGCTTCACGCCAAAGAAAACAACATGGAACTTTATGACCACAATTTCAATAATCAGAAGGTATAAGGTTTCATTTAAGTCAAATCAAGTGTTGCTAACCAAATTTCCACAAATAGAATACAAATTAAGCAAGCATTACTTTTTTTCCCACTTGTTCTAGTTTTAACCAATGCGCTATTTGCTAATACCAAAAAGGTAGGTTACAGAAAACTTTTCCAGAGTAAACTGCTTAAGCAAGAAAAACAAAAGGGAGTACATTATTAGAATATCCAGTTCCTAGAAGAAAAATATAATGTCTAACCTGTAGAGCATACAAACACAAAAAGTACTAAAAACAAGTATAGATCATGCAAACAAATCCAACAGAACTAATTAAATTACCAGCCTAAGAAAACCCAATCTGTAAACTGTCATAGCATTTCTAAGTTTGTACATAATTCAGCTCAAACCCATGTAAGCAAGACAAAAACTTTTCACAATTTTCCCAGTTTAGAAAGCTAAAACACCATAATCACTTAACATAAAGTACTCAAATTTATGATGAGAAAGAATGAAAAACAAAAAAAAGAAGGTATCAGAGTAAGCTCACCTGGGAAAAAACAACAGAAAATCTCAAATTACATGCAAATCGAGACCCTAAAAGCCATAAACATGGAGCTCTCTGAATCTTGACCTCCATGAAATAATTGAACCAAACAAGCCTTGCCCATCAACAAAAACCCAGTGATTTACTGGTCGGCTCCTTAAATACCCAGAAAAAAAATCCCAACATATCTTCCAACCCTTTTATGAAATTGGAAGAAGTGGGTCGTTTCAGATATTATTAAATTTGAAATCTTTACAAATTTTGAGAATAAATGGGATAATTTTGAATATCTGAGAGGGATTTGAGTTGAGTGAATGGCAAGACTGAGACTGATTCTTTCTGGTTCGGGTGAGGTGTGGTGAGAGAGAGAGGGTGAGTAGCTACCGAGTGAAAAGGAGAGGGGATGTTTGCAAAATCTGAAAAAATTTGCGTTATTAATTTTTGCTTAGTTGGGAGGATTTTTGTTTCTGATGAGAAGAAAAGGAGTGGTGAAGGAGTGGTGTAGCTTTAGATGAGAAAAGGCAGACTATCATAAGTTGGGTGAGGGTGGGTAGACAATAATTTGTTTTTGTTCATTATTAAATTTCGGATTTTTTGTGCGGAACTACCTTGTTTGGGGTGTCATTTGTGACTTACTACCTTAAAAGTTTTTTTTTGTGGGGAACTACTTTAGAAAGCCAAAAAGTTTGTTGACCACTACCCTTGACCATATTTTCGGGTATAATTTTCTTAAAACCCCAAAATACCCTCACGTGAGGCGCACGTGATCTTGGAGCTGCAGAACATGAACTTGGAGATGAAGGATTTCTGAGTAGGAACCAAACATTAGCTGTATTTTGGGTTTTTTTTTTCTTTCTCTAGGGAGTTGGCTTATCATTGGTGTAGAAGTTAGAATAGATTACTATGGCTTATGCAGATGTAAAAGTTGCCAATGCTCAGTTGAGAAATCAAAAGCATCTTCAGACTGCTAGTATTAAGTACTAAAAAATCTCTGAGCCTAATGTATTTACTTCAAAGTGTCTAATTCTAAAGTACACCGAAATTCTGCAATGCCAGAACTTGATCACTCCTAGATCGCAAAATCTCAGAAGCACATTGAATTATCTATCTTCTCCTCGAATTGGGCATCTGAAAAACAATGACCCAAAAGGCCAAAGTACAGTTTTTTTCCTGTAAATTTAATTGGGGCCACCTTTGGGCTGTTAATTTCTTTTGCAAAAATACAACAAAAATCATAGGTTTACACAATTCCGATATAAATTACTGTATAAGTTTGAATCAGTGAAGGGTCTTGCTTTTCTTTCCCTTAGGTTTTCTTCTTTTCTCCACTTTTTCAACTTGCTTGTCGTCATCATTTTGAGACGATTTTCTTTTCTTTCCCGGCTTGACCTTATCCTTCTTCTCTGATTTTTCGTCCATGGAGTCATCGTCCTCCATCAGATGCTCATACTCTTCAAGGTTAGCAAAAGGAGAACCAGAAGACTTTTTCATGGACTTCCTTCCTTTCTTGGGATGGATTTTCACTTGTCCATGAAGTTTGAATAGCAGCAGGTACACCACATCTACAATTTCCTGCCATTTCGTGCTTCAATTGCACAATTCGAACAAACAATTAAGAATCCCCAAAATCATAAGCATAAACCCTGATTTTCGATTTTCGAACAAATTTAAACTATTTTAAAAAAAAAATCCAGCAGAATCTCATACCTTTTAGAGAATCACTCGTCAATTCTGGGATTGGCTCGTCAATTTTGCAAAAGAGAAGAATGAGAGAGAACTTGAGGAGATCCTTCAATGGAGGTTTGGAGAAGAAGGACGTGCTGTGGGGGGAAGAAAGGGAACTGAATAAAAGGGGGGGTGATAAATGATCACGTGCGCCTCACGTGAGGGTATTTTGGGGTTTTAAGAAAATTATACCCGAAAATATGGTCAAGGGTAGTGGTCAACAAACTTTTTGGCTTTCTAAGGTAGTTCCCCACAAAAAAAAAAAACTTTTAAGGTAGTAAGTCACAAATGACACCCCAAACAAGGTAGTTCCGCACAAAGTTAGTATTTTAGTATCTTATCTTTATGTTATTTATTTTCATACCAAAACTATAGTCGTGTGATTGCCACATGTATAGTCCCAAAAATAAAAATTGAAAAAAATAAATAAATCGCAGCGTAGGTCTGATGAAATCTTAGGATGGTGCTAAATACAACGTCTTTTAGATATATACACCATACGCTTACGCTCATAGAAGCCATAAGAATCTAGGATCGCGAAAAGAAAATAAAATTCGTCCAACCTCCACGTCTCATGTTACACGTCATAACAACAATCAATGGAGATACAAAAATGAGTCATACTATCTGTGAATATTAAAGCAGTCGTATTACATGTCTAAAATTCAAATTTTAATGGGTATTAAGAGTAAACTTTGTGCAATATATTTTCACTCGGGTCGAATGGGGCCAAAAGAATTGTGTATGAAAATGAGTTTTCCAATTAGCAACTCCCACAACTTTTGGAGTACTTTTAAGAGTAAAATAATACGAGTATATTCAAAGAAAATAATAGAATGGTTCTTTATTTAGTCTGAAAATTATCAAAGCGCTTTTAGAGGGCTAAGTACTTTTGCCACAAAATTTTAACAATTATTTTAGTGCCACTGGTGGCCATTTGTTATCTAGAAAACAATTGAAATTTAGATTTATGCAGGGCGAAACCAGGGGGTGTTGGGGTAGGCCTGGCCTATGTAGACTTATAGGTTATATATATTATTGTGCGAAATTTTATACAACTTGTTCCCTTGGCATAGTGGTTGGGTGTTCAGTGAAAGGCTTTTCCCCGCCCATGATGTGGGATCAAACCTCTGCCCGGCCATTTTCACCCCACCATTTTGTTTTGTTTTCCACTTTTTTTCTTTTTACCTACTTTGCAACTTTGTTATTACTTATTCCCCAAACTAAAATCGTAAACCCTAGTAAATAAAAACTCAATATCCTACTTCAAAGAGAGAAAACATGAGAAAATATCAAAGTCCTATCATTTTCTAATCATCAGGTATGTTTTTTTAACCTCAATCTGAATATGTGTTTATTGTACTACCAATTTGGTTCGATTCTTCTATTCATAGATTAAGGAATTAAATACAATTGACAATAAAACTATTCATAATTGAGATTTGCCTCTATGAAAGTGTGTAGAGTATTCTTCAAGTGTTTTTTCCCCAACAATTAGCTATATTTAGTTTGGACTCCATAAATGATGGTTTTGCCTTCCTAAAAGAGTGTAGAGTATTAGAGTACCCAGTCGAAATTTTTTTAAAAGTAAAATTTAAATTTTTTTTTTTCGCAGTATGAAATTCGGCCCCTCTACTTTCGAAATCCTAGTTTGGCCCCTGCATTTATGGGCTAAGTATTTTTGCCAGAGAAATTTCACATATTAGCCACAATTACTGTAGTGGCTTATGTGACCATTTTCTATAGTGAGCATTGAAATGCACTTTTTTGCAAGTTTAGTGTTAACTTTGAAAAAAAAAATGTGAGTGAAATATCGGTTAGGTAAAGTGACAGATTTTAAAAGACTAAAAAATAGAGTTTAAAAAGATTAAAGTTCATAACTGCATTGTATTCAAAATTTTCCTTAAACCTAACTATTGAGTTAGATCAGATTTCAAAGACGACACTATTTCATTGGCCTTGTAAAATTGTATTTACTAGCTATTTGTCACGATTTTTTTGAAGGATTACATATAATGACTTTTGTGTTCTTTATAACAAGCACGTTAACAACCTATGATTTCTCATTTTCTCATGATTACTTCACAACCAATCATATGTGTGATAAAATAGTAATACATCGAGGATCGTATAAAGGTCAATGAGTAAATGTGAAATTACGTTAATTTTGGGTACTATCTATTACTTTAATTGCTCATCTTAAATTTTGATGGATGGATGATAGGCCCGCAAGTGCACGGATTGTATCGAAGTAATAAAATATCGAACCACAGTGAGCTATCGATTTCAAGTACTAAGTTTTCTTAAATTTAACAAGCTAAGCGATTCACAATTTGATTTGAGATTGAAACAAGAAAACTAATCACTAATATAAGAGAAAATAATAAGAAAAAGAACATAGGGTTGATTTCACTTAACCAAGATCTTAGATGCGAATAAACAAGTTTTAATTAGCATGTCATGTCGAATGTTGCAAGGACGGAAATATGAATCCTAAAACCTTCTCTCGAAGCGAGAAAGGAACACTCAATATAATTCTCAACTACCTATTCTCATGGAGTTAAGAAAATATCAAGAGCATGAAGTATATATAATTTCCTTTCCAATAGTCCCAAGTTATTCTAAACTACTCTCGTGATTAGGCAAACTTGATGAATGATTGAGGTACGACAATTAAGAAGCTTCTCTCGAATTTGACTTAATCATCTAATATACGCAACAAGATTACAATCAAACATTGTGCAACAATTCTAAAGACATGCCAATCTCTACTTATTTAATTAAGCATCATATGATTTAATTAAGCTACATCAACCCTAGATAAAAGAAATTAGCTACTCATGATCTCTACAATTACCGCTAAGTACGTAATGAAATTCATGCTAAAATCAAATAAATAATAAAGGATTAAACTAAATAAAGCAATTGAAATAAGAAGCATGGAGAGAGGGGGAAATAGAGAGTAGAGATAAGAAATAAACCAAGTAGCTTCAATTATAGTCTCCAAAGAGAAATTGAAGAACGTTTGAACTTGAAGAACGAACTAATAAAACTCTTAAAATCTACATTTTCATTCTCACTACACTAATCTAGAAAGCGTAAAGTGAACTAGGAAAATAGACTATGGAAAGAGATCCTCATGATAGGATGGAATGAGATCCTATTTATAAGAAAACACCAAGATGAATCTAGACAGTTTACATAGAGTAACCTCCCAAACATCAATAAGCCACCAACATAACTCCCAAAAGAGTTAAAGCCACTAGTAACTCCATTTCAATGTCTAGATGCATCCAAAAAGGAATCCAATGCTCTCTTCAACACTCTCCATAACTTGCTCTTGCTTTGATCATCTTGAGCATCCAATGAGAATCCTAAGTCCTTTGCATATGGAGTTTAATTTGACCCTAAAATCACAATTAAAACACCAAAATACCAAAGTAGTAATCCTTTTATATAATTACTCATAAATCAGTAAAATATAAGAGGATTTACGTAAACATAGGATACATGAGTGCGGTCTACACATGAATATTAGCACTACTTATGCACTCATCAATGGACACTTGATAACCATAATTTTCCTAACAACAATGCGTAAGGTGTTTACTTGTAAACTTCTTCGATTTAAAGAGATCCAACATGAATAGAGGAAAACCTAATTATCAAAAAAAAAAAAAACCTTAAAATAAAGGGGGCTTCTAATGTGGAAAGGGTTTACCAAGTGAGACTAAAACCAATTAATTTATACATTTTATTTATTTATGCCTCTAGAGTAATGTTCAGTGGTCGTTTGGTTCATTGCGATAAGTTGCAATTGACATGAACTTGTAAATTTTATGATTTAACTCTTCGTGGGCAGTGTCAAATGTTGTATGGTTGAACATTTGAAGTAGCTTCCTGCAGGGTGTTCTACTTACGTAGTAAACTAGGTAAATCATTTTCCTCATTTTGTGAGAAGAACTTCCATCCCGATAAATACAATGTCGGTATTTTGTTAGTCAAGACAACTAGACATTTTTTTCTACCTCCTTGGTGCACTTTCTATAGTTTTTCATGTCAACCAAACAACCACTTAGATTTCTATTCTAGCCACTTGTTGGTGTTACGTTGACGGGGTCAGTATTTTCGATGGTTGTTCAGCTAGTCTGATATGTTCGCTATTGAACACGAGAGTCCAAACATAATACAATGGAAGGTGTCTAGATCGTTATTCACTTGCACCTAGAGGCGGATTTATGTTCAAGGGAGTGGGGGATGAGCCCCCACTGAGATATAGGCCAACTGAGCAAAATTAAAAGGCCAACTGATAGTGCCCCCACCCAAGCAAAATATGTGCCCCCAATCAGTATTGAACTAACCCAACTCCCCGCCTCTCTGAGCCCAATAAGAAAAATAAAGCTAAAGCTCCAAGTGACATATTACTAAGGAGAGAGAAAGAGGAGGAGAAATTCTCATTAGTTGACTTACAGACACTCTCTCTCATAAATCTTCCCTTAAGTTTCTCTTTTTAAATCTTCCCCCAATTAACATTGTTGATGACTGATGTTGCAATTAGTCACCAAGCCTTTCGGTTCCTTTGTGTCAAAATTGTACCCATATCCATTCATATATTTTTAAAATTACGTAATTTTTTTAATTAACATTATGCGTAATTGCTTAATGATAATTAGTCTACAACAATTAGTAAGGTTTAGTTAGGTTAGAGTTTTGGAATGAGGATTAATTTGTAAAATATGGAATTGTGATGATTTAGCTAGTTGTTCTAATATTTAGCCTAAAAAATTGGTATATTTCTAAAATTAATTTTCATCAGCATTTGATAGTGGTGATATTGATGGAAAATCTACGAGTGGAAATGCATTTATGCATATCATGCATGAAGCTGCCTCATATGAGTTTTTGTGTTCGTTTCTCAATTCAATTACATTGTACTTTTTTTTTCCGGAGATATCGTACTATTTTTAGGTAAGATTAATTTTTATATTGTTAATTATATGAGTGCCCCTGTGAAACTTTTTCCTGAATCTGCCACTGCTTGCAGCCATATTTTTTTATTGCCAAAAGAAAAACAACCACTTAGATTTAGTTGTCATCTTTTAGCACTTTAATTTCCATCAATACCGTTGTTCAGAACTTTCAAGCATCCCTTTCCAAAATTTTTGACATTAGTAAGGCTCTGTTTGATTCACCTTAATTTTACTTAAATTCAGTTCAGTTCAGTTCAGTCCAGTTCAGTTCATGCGTAACTTTAGCACTCATTTAATTTTTTATTCCGAAATAATTTCATGATGATAATTATGTCATCGGAAAGATCTTAAAGCATACTTTCAAATGAGTCCAATATTGACTATGTTTGGACAAATTTTAAATGGTTAACGGTCAAGTTTAAAAAATCAATTCAGTTCATTTCAGTTCAGATCAGTTTTATCCAAGTGAATCAAACGGAGCCTAAGCCATATTGCTTAACTTCAACTCCTTTCAGTATTGTCTTATTGACGATATGATTTCATGTTTTTATGTTATGTCTCTTATAAAGGCTTTAGAGAGGAAAAACGTTGCTTGCAAGTTGCACTGCGTGGTGCGACCAAGTCTTTATTGACAGGATAATACTGCTGTAGAGAATTCACTTTCTTTGGTATTCAAGTTAAACTTACGATTTAAACCAAGATCATGACTAACTTGTTTTCGTGTTAGAATCCTCTTCAATATATAGTTTTCTGCATTTACGTATTACACTTGTAGATATTTAACACGTCTTAAGTGTTTTTTTTGTTCACACCATGGGTATTCACTGACGAATGTATTCATGAAGTTATGAATTCTATTAAATCTACTTGGCTGGATTTTTTTTTTTTTTAATTCCTTTACAAAATACATTCTTTTCCTACAATATGTAATATTTGTCCTATGTATTGTAAGAGAGTGACTCCACATAAATTGGATCGTAACTCCACATAAATTGGATCGTAACTCAACCACTAGGGATATCCACCATCGATCATAGTGATTATCTCCCCGCGCTGGCTTGTATGCACCTCAAAATGTGAGACAACTGATCAAGGGATTTAAGGTTGCTCCATGCCCAAGATGAGATTCAAACCTCTAACCTTGGTTAAGGATTGATGATTCCCTAGCTACCACTCAACTACACCCCTTGATTTTAACACGTCTTAAATTGACTAAAAAAAAAAAGATAAAGTAAAATACTTAACATGTGCCAAGCATCTACAAGCAAGTATAATGCGTAAATGCGGAAGTACGTTTATTGGAGAGAATCATCGTCCTTTGTTTATTTTCTATTAAGCACTAATCGTAGGCCTTTCTCTATATGTCTTCCTATTTCTATGCTTTTTATATGTATATATCGTGTAAATTAGTGTAGACTACGCACCATTTAGTCATTTACTTTGTCTGTTTACATCATAGTTACTTGCTACGTAACTACCTTACTAGATAACCTTACCTATTATAAGCATTCATCTCATTTTTACACACTTTTTTCTTGTTCTTTTCCGGACCTTGCTGTGATTGTTACCTCCTGATGGTTAGATGACTTCACCCACATTGCAACTAAACTGAAGTAAATAACTACAACATTAGCAACAGAAACCATGACCTTGTCATATTTCCTCCTACAACAACCAACTATTCGGTATAAATTCATTAGAGGTAACCCGGAGAGTACTCCAACGTCGAGAGACGATAATTGGGGTTCGGATAGAAGGCCTCCCTAAGCTGGTTGTATCTTGCGACGTCGAAATTCTCAGCCTCCATGAGCTTGCTTTGCTTGGCCTTGAAACGACGTCGAAAGTAACCTTCAAAAGATGGCTCAGTTGAGGTCCTAAGGAAGAAGCCATAGGCTAAGGCAAAGTGTAGGGAGGTAACAAAGAAGCAAATAGGTTCCATAACATCCCAGCTTAGTTCCCAGAAAGTTAGCCTCATAAAGCCCAATGTTTGCAACAATAAGAGGCCCAACCCATAGTAGAGTTCTCGTTGGACTAAAGTTTGGGCTTTTTTGTCTATGTTGGCCTTTTCTGTCTCCATTTTCTCCAGCTCTTGCTTTCTTGGGTCATCTGGAACTGCCACTGTTTGTGATATCAAGGTCTCCATTGATTTAGCTACCTGCACATTTCCAAGTGATCCCAAATATCAATAAGATAAACAATCAAGCCATAATTTTATACATCTTGAAAAAAAAAGGAAAAAGGTACAGTCATTTGACTCATAGTTACTGCAAAAAAAAATAGTCATATAAGATGGTATCATTGTAAGACAACCCTTACATTTTAAAAAAAAAAAAATTATTTTTGAAATATTATAATGTTACATTTTGAATAATTTGACAATTTTATCATGAAACATTATTACACAAAACCTTCTAAATTTTTGTAATGGGAAAATTAGTGGCCAGCATCAAATGCATTGTGCAGTATGCTTTCATTCAAATCAATACATATTAGACTCTACTTTTTATATTTTTACTTCAGCAAAGTGTGGTACACTCTTTTTGTGCTCGTCATTATAGTATGGTTGTACACTTGCGATTGAACTAAATTCCAAACTCGAAAGTCAAATCTATGATATAAGTCTAAGAATTCTACCATTTTAAAATGGTTTTATTTATTTGGATTTTACAATAAGATTAGGAATTTTAATCGTGAAATATGACAGGCTGACAGCCCATTGCAACACCTATTAAGCTGTACACAACAGAACCCTGAACGAGCAACTAGAGATTATTATTTTTTCATTTTTTTGCTCATCAACGAGCAACTAAAGATGATTATTTTGTTTGGTTGATGATTAAGGGTATCGACCGTTAACCACAATGACTATTTTTCCGCATTGATTTGTGGGTAGCTCAAATAATAGTGGGACGGTTAGCCAAAGATTTTAAACTTGATCCATGCTTAAGGTAAAATTCGCACTCTCAACCACAATCACACCTTATTGGTTAACTAGAGACGATGATAATGAATGGATAGTGCCCAACTTCAAATTATTTAAGGCTTGTTTGGATTTAGTTGTAAATGCTTTCCCATTACGTTAGCTAGGGAGACGAAAATGACATTCTTCCACTTTTGTTTATGTTTTTTGATCACACAACGAAAATAGACTAGGCGAGAATAGCAAGTCCTAACAAATAGTCCAATTACTATAAAATATTCTTCTTCAGACAAGATGATAGAGTACAAATTACTAGTCATACTCCATAATTAAGGTTGCAAGTTGCAACGATCAACCAGTCTTCTCAAGCTACCGACATGAAAATCTTAATGCCATGTTGTCCTTTCACAAATCGACAACAAACATTAACCTACGCCAAACACAAAATAAGTATAACCTAACCTATAATCAACAAATGTTTGCATGCATGGTTGTACCAAAGTAAATGTAACTACATCCATATGTATTTTATGGGGAGTGATTTTGTCAAGGCAATAATTACTTCTTGCAAGGCAAATGCCTCAAATTAAAGAAGGATTTGCATTGGAAAAATCAACTATTGCCTTGGCTAAATCATTACCTGTAAGTGCTATATCTACCCGGTGGGTAGACCACTCGGGTGACGTGGAATAAAAAATAAAATTAAATAAATGCTTATGTAAGCTTTAGATAATATAAGTGGATGAAATTTCATTTTACTATGATTAAAATACTTATTTCTGAGACAATTATAGTCAATACAAGGTAGATAAAGGTCCAATTTACTATGCAAAGAGCTTAAAAATGGTGCAAGATATTCATTGTCAAATAAGAAGAAAAAAGAAACAAATATATTGCCTTGAACCAACTCCCTCCCTCCTTTTCCTCTCTCTCACCGTAAAACAAAAGAGTCAATGATCAATTGATTCAATATAAGAGTATCATTGGTTCAAATTGATTCATTATTTCAATTTATATAAATATCATTGGTTCAAGGCTCTCTCTCTCTAACTGTTCTCTCTCTCTCTCTCCCTCTCACGCCCTCTCTCTCCCTTCAAGGTCGGTGATCGCCGGCCGCTCTACAAGGGTCGGTGACCGCCGTCGGTATAGACCTCCGATCTACTCGTCGGAGGCTTCATTTGAGCACCGGCGATTTCTGAACGGTTCTCTCTCTCTCTCTAACTCTCTCTCTCTCTCTCTATGAACGGCTCTCTCTCTCTCTCTCTCTAACTGTTCTCTCTCTAGCGCGCTCTCTCTCTCTCTCCACCCCCCCTTTCTCGCCCTCTCTCTAGAGCCTGAATAGACCTCCGACCTTTTCGTCGAAGGCTTCATTTGACCTTTTCGTCAGATTTTTTTTTTTTTTTTTTTTTTTTTTTTTTTTGAGACAGGAAGGATCGCCGTGAGCCCGACGACCCAAGTTGACTCTGACCTACTCCACTCAGTCGGGAAGCCGGAGTAACACCACCACCTCCAGGCCCTCTGCCCAGGAACAAACACCGCCGGAGACAGGTAGTAGCGCTGTGGTAAGCACCGGCGAACCCTATCCACCAGTCTCTGTGGCCCCGCTTGACACCCGTTTTGCTTTGGATTTGTCACTCACTTTATTATTTATTTATTCTTGTGGTTGACTTCTCGGATCCTAGCACGTGAAGTTTGCTGTTTCTTACTGCTTTGGAAACTATTTTTGTGTGCGTATTATTATCTAATCATTATCTTATTATTATCTTATTATTATCATTGTCATTATTAGTACTATTACTATTATTGTTAGCAATTTTTGTTTGCAAGAATAGACTTTGTCTGATATATGGTTACGATTTGCGTTACCTAACCTGTTGGTGTGCTAGTACGTACTTAGCTTCATGGCTTTTCTAATTTGTATTTAGAGTTAATTGCTTGACCATTTTCTTTTTCGGTCGGTGTGGCGTCTTTGACTTCTATTGGTAGAGTTAGGGCCAGTCCTCCGGTGAGCTCTGGGTCTCGAAGGGGGAGAGTTGGGGCAAATAGATTGCGGTTCGGCACATGGAATGTAGGGACACTCACGGGAAGAACTCTAGAGTTAGTGGAGGTTTTAGAAAAATATAAGGTTAATATCGTGTGTGTTCAGGAGACGAGGTGGTCAGGCGCCAAGGCAAAAGAGATCAATGGATTCAAACTTTGGTATTCAGGGTGTTCGAGTCAAAGGAATGGGGTCGGGATCTTAGTCGATAAGGAGCTTAAACAACATGTTGTAGAGGTTAAGAGAACCAATGATAGGATCATGTCTATCAAGGTTGTGGTGAAGGAGGAGACCTTCAATGTCATTTGTGCTTATGCACCGCAAGCAGGGTTGGATATGCAATTTAGGCGTCGCTTTTGGGAGGAGTTAGATGAGGCTATTCAGCAGATTCCCCCTAGTGAGAAACTCCTTATAGGAGGAGACTTCAATGGACATATAGGGGCTGATTCGGATGGGTATTTTGGTGCACATGGAGGTTTTGGATATGGAGTTAGGAATGAGGGTGGCACATCGGTATTAGATTTTTTGACTGCGTATGACCTAATGGTAACCAACTCCTTCTACAACAAAAGAGAAGAACACCTAGTTACTTTTAGAAGCAGCACCGCTAAGACCCAAATTGATTACATTCTTGTTAGACATGGCGATCGAGGATTGTGCATGGATTGCAAGGTTTTACCAGGCGCGTGTGTGTAGACCCAGCATAGGATGGTCGTTTTAGACCTTAAGATGAAGGGGTGGAAGAGAAAGAGAAGCGCACACAATTGTACCAAAATCAAGTGGTGGAATCTTAGAGGAACTTTGGGGAGTCAATTTAAGGCCAAGGTCGAGTCGGATAGCATCTGGAGAAGAGAAGGGAATGAGAGTCAAATGTGGACAGGGGTGGCGGATCTCATTAGAAATGTGGCAAAGAAGACATTAGGAGTTGCAAGAGGGATAGGAAGTAGCAAGAAGGAATCCTGGTGGTGGAGTGAGGACATTCAAAACAGGGTGAAGGCTAAGAAGGTTGCCTATAAAGCACTAATGGATAGCACTATAGATGAAGAAAGGGTGGAGAAGCGAGAAGTCTACAGAGCGGCAAAGAAGGAAGCAAAGAAATCAGTAGCAGAAGCCAAAAGTAAAGCCTATGAGAGCTTGTATCAAAAATTGGCTACTAAGGAGGGAGAACAGGACGTTTACAGGTTGGCGAGAGCTAGGGAGAGGAAGACTAGAGACCTGGATCAAGTTCGTTGTATTAAGGATGAGGCGTGACGAGTTCTTGTGGACGAAACGAACATCAAGAGGAGGTGGCATGGGTATTTCAATGAGCTTTTTAACAATGTTGGAGACGTAGACATTTCGTTGGGAGATCTTAGCACATCCGAGCAACACCGTAAATACAGTTTTTGTCGTCGTATTACGAAGGAAGAAATCAGAGGGGCCATGAGGACGATGAAGAGTGGAAAGGCAGTAGGACCAGATGAGATACCCATAGAGGTATGGAAGAGTTTGGGGGAGGAAGGTTTATTGTGGTTAGTTAGGCTTTTCAACATGATCCTCAAATCTGCAAGGATGCCGGAGGAGTGGCGGCTCAGCACATTGATTCCTCTATACAAGAACAAAGGAGATATTCAAAACTGCAACAACTATAGAGGTATTAAGTTACTCAGTCACACCATGAAGCTATGGGAGAGAGTGATTGAGAAGAGACTGAGGAAGAGTACTCTTATCTCGGAGAACCAATTCGGTTTCATGCCAGGGAGGTCAACAACAGAAGCGATTCATCTGATTAGACGTTCTATGGAGTACTACAGAGATAGACAAAGGGACTTGCACATGGTTTTCATCGATTTGAAGAAGGCGTATGACAGGGTACCCAGAAAAGTTATGTGGAGGTGCTTGGAATCCAAGGGGGTTCCAGTCGCCTATATCCGAGTGATTAAGGATATGTATGAAGGAGTGAAGACTAGGGTCAGGACTACAGGAGGGAAAACCGAGCAATTTTCTATAGATATTGGGTTACATCAAGGGTCATCGTTGAGTCCCTTCTTATTCGCAACCGTTATGGATGAGCTCACTAAGACTATCCAGGGGGATGTGCCTTGGTGTATGTTGTTTGCCGACGACATTGTTTTTGATAGACGAGACTAGAGAAGGTGTTAACGCCAAACTAGAACTTTGGCGGGATACACTAGAGTCAAAGGGATTTAAGTTAAGTAGGACAAAGACCGAGTACTTGGAAGGCAAATTTACAAGAGATGGGGTTGCCTCGGATATGGAGATTAAGATTGGTACTGAAGTGGTACCGAAGAGGGATTGTTTCAAATATCTCGGTTCAATCATACAGGACAACGGCGAGATTGATGATGACGTGACTCATCGTATCAGAACAGGGTGGCTAAAGTGGAGGAGTGCAACGGGAGTTCTATGTGACAGAAAAATTCCACTAAAACTTAAAAGGCAAATTTTATTGTACTGCCATCAGGCCAGCTATG
Source organism: Tetragonia tetragonoides (assembly GCA_038025085.1). Lineage (NCBI taxonomy): Eukaryota > Viridiplantae > Streptophyta > Magnoliopsida > Caryophyllales > Aizoaceae > Tetragonia > Tetragonia tetragonoides. The sequence goes on from CM076140.1 coordinate 23,336,231, forward strand.
CTATATGGGGTGGAGTGTTGGCCGGTGAGGCAGGTGCATGTGCAGAAGATGCGGGTGACAGAGATGAGGATGCTTCGATGGATGTGCAACTCTACAAGAAGAGATAGAATTAGGAACGAAGTGTTGAGAGGCAAGGTGGCAGTGACCGATATTGACAACAAGATGCGAGAAACAAGACTTAGGTGGCTTGGGCATGTGAGGAGGAGACATTGAGAGGCACCGGTGAGAAGGTGTGAGAGAATTACACTTAGAGACTGTAAACGAAGAAGAGGACGCCCGAAGAAGACTTGGGGAGAGGTAATCAGGCAGGATTTGACCCTTCTAGATCTTACCGAGGACTTGGTCCTAGATAGGAAATTATGGCGTAGCAGGATTCGTATAGAGGATCCTCGCTAGATTATGGTTGTGCATTGGCTAGTACTAGAGGTTGAGTCATTTTGTTTATAGCCTGTAGCGTCTCCTTCACTTTATGTTGTTCAAGTGGTAATATCTTGTGTTAGTATGTTTATTCTTTTACTTCTCTTGCCCTTTGGATCATCCTTTATTGCTTTAAAAAAAAAAACCTTTTTGAAAATGTATTAAAAAAAAAAAAAAAAAAAGTTTTTGTGGGTCTTTCGGAAACAGTCTCTCTTCTAGGCGACTAGTAGGGGTAAGACTGCGTACATCTGGACCTCCCCAGACCCCGCCCTAGGCGGGATACTTACTGGGTTGTTGTTGTTGTTGTTGTTGTTGTTGTATCATTGGTTCAAGGCAAAACAAGCAAACCATTGAAGGGAAATAACCCCCTGTTACCCTCTCCTAACCCAGAAAACATACCCAACAACCACCTGCTCCCAACCCAGAAAATGTTGTTCAAGGTATCCTCATTCATCCATGGTGAGTGGTTTACCTTAGGTCTTTACAATGGACATAACAGAAAATTGTACAAAGATTTGAGAAAAAAAATAATCAGAGTTTTTTTTCACACAATTAAGATTGATAACAATGGTTGACAAGTTTTGGATAACAAATCAGATTTTCTTTTGAGGAGTCAAAGCTTCATAACAATGGTACGTGGAAGAAAAACTTTGATTTGTTAGTAAAGGACAATAGCGAGTAGCTGTAGATGATAGTGGCAATTGATTATTATCTTTTTTTTTTGAGGAGTCAAAAAGCTTCATAAAGCATAACAATGGGGGAAGAAAATCAGATGCAATGGGCAATGGCGGGTAGATGACAATGACGATGACAATTGAATACTACTTTTTTTTTCTTTTTCTGACTTTCTTAATTAATGGGCAACTTTCCAATAAATTCTCCACTTTTCAATAGGTTGAAATAGTTGACAGCTTTTAATATTTTTTTTTTATTTTTAAATTTGATTTTTCACATTATATTTCCACATCATTATTTTCCTTTAATTTTTTTTTGTCCAAATCAACTGGGTACATCTACTCACTGGGTACATCTACTCACTAGATAAACAAACTTTTCTCCTATTTTATTTGTGAGTCAAGTTGATTTGCTAATAGATCCAAAAATAACGATTCTATAATTCTATGCGTTGTTAATTGATAGGGTCAACCAAATATTTTCCATAATAAGATGTGGATTTGTAATCTTTTGTCAAATTAACGATCTGGTTGAGGATTTGGTGATCAATTGGGTTCTCTGTTTGCTAATTTTGAGCACACTTCACATAATACAATAACTCTCTTATGGGGCGGCCCTATTGTATAGGGCGAAAATAATGTGGGGCCCACACGCGTAACAGATTGGATAGTAGACGCGCGCCTCGCGTTTCGCGTGTAACTCAAGCCGCACGGTCTGTATAAATTGTTATTGTTCTAATACTTAAACAAGAAAAGCTGCTTGCCTCAATGGTCTGCTTGTGGACTAAAGTTTATGTATTTTGTCTTGTTTCGACTCCACTGGCGAGCAACTTGCCCTTTTTATTTTTGCTTTATTCGCACTCATTTTTATTCTTCTTCTTTTCCTTTTCGGCTAAAATGAAATTAATTACTTTTCTGATTAAATTAATACATTTTTTTAATTGAAAATATATTTCCGTCATTTAAAAAAAAAAACTAACACTGTTTTCTCAATGAACTAACACTAGAGATTAATAATATGACATTAAAGTTTTATAAACTAGCACATGCCTTAAAAATTAACACTGCTTTTCCAATAAACTAACACTTTGGAGTTTTATAAATTCAAATTGCATCTCAACAAATTAAAACATACCTTAATTTTACTAATACTACTTTTTCAATGAACTAACACTACATTTCAATAATCTGACAATGGAATTTTATAAATTCAAATCGCATCTCAACAAGTTAAAACATGCCTTAATTTTACTAACACTACATTTGCAATGAACTAACACTATAAATCAAAAATCTGACACTGAAATTTTATAAATTCAAATTGCATCTCAACAAATTAAAACATGCCTTAATTTATTAACACTGCATTTTCAATGAACTAACACTATAAATCAATAACCTGACACTGGAGTTTTATAAATTCAAATTGTATCTAAACGAATTAAAATATGCCTTAATGTTACTAGCACTGCTTTCTTAATGAACTAACACTACAAATAAATAATCTGACACCGGTATTTTATAAAGTCAAATTGTTTCTCAACAAATTAAAACATGCCTTAATTTTACTAACACTGCTTTCTCGATAAAGTAACACTACAGATCGATAATGTGACATTTAAGTTTTAAAAAGTCAAACTGCATCTCAACAAATTAAAACATGTCTTAAATTTTTTTAAACTACAGTATCAGTTACTCCTACTTTCCTTACGGTGTTAAATGCCTATTCCTTCTACTTCAATTTTCTTGAAACAATTAAACTAATACAAAACAAAGTGCAGGCGATTCGTAGAAAGAGTTACTGAGAATACCTAATAAAAAAGTGAGGTAAATTGAAGCCTTCAGTTCTGAAATTACTTAAACTAATAAATATGAATTCCAGGAAAAAATTAAAATATAATAAAATGTTCTACCACTCAATCAATCATTGGCAATCTTACTGTAATTAGAACCACATATCAACTTAACAAAATGATTAGATATTTGTCTCCTAATTATCGAGGTCCTCGCGGACGAAGAGGGCGTCAATGCAGAGATCAACGTCGGTGGTAGCTTTGAGAAAGTGAAAATGAATTTCAGAAGGTATGGCGCAATCTTTAAGGTCAGCATCTTCGAAGCGTGGTGGATGGTTGTAGTAGCAGGTCTATGGCTTCCATGGATGAGATGATAGAGAAAAGGGTGGATATGGTGGTTCCAATAAATTGGAATATGAGAAGTAGTTTTTTTTTGTGATCGAGCTCTGGTTAATTTGTTGCCAGGCCGTCATCTACTGGGAGGGGTTAGTGGAGAGATAGTGAGGTGCAAGGGGATATATTCTATTTTACAGTGGTGATGATCATGAAGGAGAGGTAACTGGGTAAGAAAGAGAGAGTGGGGTAAAGAAGTAGAGAGCGTGCGTGGAGTAAAAAATAGGACCTATGCGGCCGTTTTTAAGTTTTAGTGCACATAATAATATGTTGGGTATTTTGGGTGTGTTCTTTTCCACTTACTTTAATTTAGTTTATTGGGCTTCAATTTAGTGAACTACTTTTTCTCTCACAGAATACGATTCAATTTATTTAGAGTTCAGTTCACTTCACTCCAGTTCAATGAAAAAATAAAGAACATACGCCTTTTTCACTATCGTTAGAAAGTAGAGAGAGTAACACACTTTGATGCTTACACTAGTTTGATTATGCAATAAAATTTGGGCATATAATTATGCAATGAAGTGTAAGTTCATTGAGGATTAATTTATGATTTTAAAAAAAGGAGAAGAAACGTAAACTCCAATAAAAATCAAATTTTCATCCTAGAGTTAAGGATAAAGGAATAACGCTAGTAGGATCTGACTGGGCCTGTGAGGTCATCACAAAAAGATCTCTAACGCATATTTAGGGAAGTTAGTTTGTCCCATAGTGAGGCAGGCGTAGGTAACAACTGGACAGGGCAAGGCAAACTAAACACCAATCTTGAGACGCGGCCTCCCTCAGACTGGTAATAACTAATAAGTAAGGCTGTTCAGTTGTTCCTTCTCAGGTGAAGACAGATGCCTGTGACTTGTGCCTTTGTGGCTGCTGGGTGCTAGGTGAGCACCTAATTTGTCCCCTCACTTCTCCTCAACGTGTCTCTCCTATGCGGTGGGAAACTGCTTCCCTTAGCTCCACCCTCCTCCTCGGCGCGTTTTCTTTACGTCGTAATCGTTAAGTATGACATCAATATAATATCATGCTTGTTTGAGATGCCTCAAGTTGAAGCCACGCCTCATAAAAGTTTTTGTGCTGATACTTGACTGTGTTTATCCTAATTAGTTGTGAAGTTAACTTATACTCTGTAGTCTTGAAATTAGTTGATAATTGCTTTTACTAATAGCTTATAAATATTAGTAGATAGATTTTATAATTGTGTAGCTAGCTTATTAAAATAATGGTAAAACTAGTTGTATAACTAGCTAAAACTACAAAAATAATCTAAAGAGACATGTTATTATTTTACTAGTACAAAAAATAAAGGGTAATTATGGAAAAAAAGATTGTTTTTTAGCTTTGAGAAAGCTATAAGCCACTTCGAGTAGCTTTTCATAATATAATTTGTAGCCCTCTCCACTATTAAATCAGCTTCTTAAAAGTTGAAATTACCCCTTAAATAAGCCTAAAATCAAAAAATTTCAATTGTAGCTTCTGTTTTTAGCTTGTTTAAGGGCTATCTTCAACTTCTAAAAAACTGAATTTTTAGTGGAGATAGACGTGAAGGACGGTAGGTGTGAGGGAATAAGAGGGGAAAAATACCAGTGACCGAAAAAAAATTAGAAGAAGTTTGACCAAGCACCCGCTTAATAAATACAACTCACACTGTGTCTGTATGGATGGATGGATATTTAATCATACACTATGTCATCTCACAAAATTCCTAAAATAGAGTAAGTAGAGTACATTTTTCATATATATATATATATATATATATATATATATATATATATATATATGTGGATGTTGCACGTTGCTTGATGGACATGTGTGAGTCCACATAAGCACTGCATACTCACATAGCTTGACACATCATCATAACATTAAATGCATGAGCCTACATTAATGCATGTATCTACACTAATATTAAATACTTCCTTAAAGTTTTATATGATACATGTATATAACAATAATAAAATGTATATATTTTTCTATTGATATATTTTATTTTGGCGAATGCATGCATGCATGCTTTAACAATAGAGCTCACTATATTCGACTCAAAGTGTACATCTACACTAATATTAAATACTTCCTTAAAGTTTTATATGATACATGCATATAACAATAATAAAACGTATATATTTTTCTATTGATATATTTTATTTTGGCGAATGCATGCATGCATGCTTTAACAATAGAGCTCACTATATTCGACTCAAAGTGTACATTGTTACTATTTGAATTTTGTTATTTCCTCTAACGGTAATATATATAGTAGACATGATATGTGGATTAGCTTCCAATGATGGGTATACATAGTTGTTAACTAATGAAACATAATTTCATTGCATCCAGTTGATACTTCGACTTTGATTCTTTTGACTGGATATTGGGAGTAAACTGCATCTAAAAGTAGGAGTGGTGGTGATTTTTTGGACTAGATATTGGACACTATATATTAGGGTAGATTGCAACAAAAATAATAAAGATTTGGTTATATAAATCACTTTTATATCATGATTAACAAGAAATGAGATATTGTATATTTTGGTATTCTACTCTACAATTGATACAATATTTGTGGTTTATGTACGATATTAATTAAGCGAGAGGTTCATAGAAGAGAATTTTTGTATCAAACCATGCATCGCACGGGAATATAACTAGTTTGTCTATATTCCTCCATGTTAAACATATGTCGTTTTAACTAACTTTTTTCATCTCATAATATTAGTCGCTTCAGGATTTCAATGGTACATTAATTGTTTCAAAGTTACTTTAGTTTATTAATCCTAATTTTAATTTTAATTTCCAATACACGTATTTCATACTAACAAACTATTATTATTATTATTATTATTATTATTATTATTATTATTATTATTATTATTATTATTATTATTATTTATCTATTTATTCATTTATTTTTATTTTTTTAAATAACACCTTAAATATGTACGCACTAATTTTAAATGATAGATATTTTAGCAGAGTGAAAATATATATATATATATATATATATATATATATATATATATATATATATATATATATATATATATTGTTCGAAAAATGCACCTAAAGTTACTCAATTTTGAATCTCTTTGTATGTCTCCCACACTCTATACAGAATGAATGTTCACCACGTGTTGGATTCTTACATTACTCGATCCCAAATCCTTTAGATACATATGTTCTTCTCCATGCTTTTTTTTTTGTTTTTTTTTTCCTTTTTATTCTTTTTGAAACTTTAATATTGATGCCGCTGGGCCCATCCAGTAGAATACATGCCCAACTTCATGAATCCATGTTTCTTTCGGATAATATGATACACTCTAAAGTCTGACAATATTTTGTTCGATTCAAGGGAGACATGCAAATAGATATTTACCCACTCCACTAGCATTTGGAGAGATTATGTTATAATCAAAGTTTTGGACGAATTGAAATGAACAAAATAGTAATATGTTAGAGAATAATCATGTTACTGAACTAAGTAGATTGAAGTATACTGAAACGATTGTTACATTATTAAATTAAAAAAAAAAAGAGAAAATCCTGTTGGTACCCTTATGGTTATAATATTTTCAAATGGTGCCCAATACTTTTTCCAAATCCAGTTAGTGCCCCCGTGTAATGTTGCAAATGTGTTCTGTGACCATCCTTTACATTTGCCGTCAAGTTAAGCCTTAGCTAATGACTTGGCTTTTCTTTTTCCTTTTTTTTTGTTCTTCGGTTGTTTGGGTCAATCCCCAATTTCCTTTTCCTTTCTTCTTCAGCGTGCTCTTCTACCATGACAGTTCACTTCCATGGCTTCTCTCTTAAACCATTGCTCCATCCTACTCCTTTCCCTCCTTTTCTCTCTCCTACTGTCTCCCCCTCACCACCACCACAAACACCACAACCCAAAATCCCCAGATGCATTTGCCGTCAATTTGGACTCTAGCTTCCAAGCTTATTATTTTAGAGTTGAAATTCGACTTTTAGTGAGAGAGATTTGAGGTAGGATTGGTGAAAGAGGAAGACTAGAGTTATAATTTTGGGTTTGATGGGAGACGATTTTAATGAGAGAGTATTGAAGTGGGGGAGGTTGTGGTCTTGTGGAGGAGAGAGAAAATGACGGTGGCGGTGGCGGTGGCGGTGGTGATGATTTGGAGATGAGGAGGAGTTGGGGAGGGGTGGAGTCGCCATGGATGGATGAGGAAATAGATGGAGAAAGCTCCAAGTACTGCAACAGGATGACGGAAAAGGGGTAGAAAAAAGAAAAGAAAAAAAAAAGGAAAAGAAATATATACATCACCATCTAACTTCTAACCTAACGGTGAAACTAGAAAGTGGTCACAGAACAAATTTGAAACATTATACGAGAGCACCAACTGGATTTGGAAAAAGCATTGAACACCACTTGAAAATGACATAACCACAAGAATACCAATAAGATTTTCTAAAAAAAAAAACACACCCTTATTAATATGTTTTAAAAGCATCTTCTTGAAAGAAAACTCTTTGGCTAGTTTACCGGTTTAGGTAAAGATTATTGCTAGTTTACAATAATAACTCTTTCACACGATTCAAAGATCGGTAATTATTTTAAGAAGGAAGTATCCATCTAGATTCTCTCAAATACATTAATAACCCTTACAAATATCAGTGAATGTGATGATGAACATTGCCCTGCTTAGGGATATGTAACTTAGGCCTTTTATAAAATTATAAGGACGTTGTTGGGCACAAATATATCTTCACTTAACTAGGAGATCTTTTGCCTTAGCTTGTTCCCTCTCGTGGTTTTTCACGGTAGATTATTTGCTTTGTTTAATAACAACCTTAGAAATACATAGGGGGTGTCATTTTCGATCGACTTACTCACTAATGATTTCAATTCAAGGGTCTTCAATAGTTCAGTGATGCTATCTACTTTTTTTTTATTCATATATTACTATTCAACTCAGTTCAGTGCAATCTAATGGAAAACAACATACCTTAGACTGATCCTATTTGTTTTAGTGATTACACACTCTCTAATGTGTAGAAATCTAGGTTCAAAAACTCTTAATCCCCACTATTTTTATTTAAATCAAGTAACTGAAAACAGCAACAACAAATATACTTCTAAAAACAAGAAAAAAAAGAAAAAGCAAAAACAAAAATAAACGAACAAAACCAACCTGATCAGGGCGAATAAACACAACACGACCCAAAACGATAACATTCCCAGAATCATCAAGCAACTTAGCAAACTCCAACCCTTGAGCTTCATTATCATCACATGCATCAACACAAACCTTAACGAACTCGGTATACGATACTGAGTTCGTCGGAACTTCTCTCAGCTTCTTCTTCACCTTCTCCATCATCGCCGCCCTTAAAAACCTCCTCACTTCCTCCACCGTCATCTCGCCGGAGACCTCGCCGGAAAATCTCGAATTGAGATTTTCCGGCACCGCCGGTGGGATGTTCATCCCGATAAGCCTCTCCCTGAGCTTCTCACCCACCGGAAGGGTGAGAAGCTCGGGGAGAGGTAAAGCAGGGGATGACTGGTTTATACACCGGCGTTGGATTATTCGCCGGAATATTCCACCGCCGGTGACCGGAGATGGTGGGTTGTGGTGTTTTCCGGCGGTGGGTGGGGCCATGGGCTCGACTAAGTTGTGGAGGCGTTTAGTGAGGTAACGGCGGAGTGCCATTTGAAGAGAGAGAAAGTGGAAGGAGAGAGAAAATGAGAGATTCCAAGGAATCAGGGGAGTGATGATTTTTTTTTTAGAAAGGATGTTATGGAAATGGGGGAGGTGGGACGGTGGAGGTATTTATATGGTTAAGCGTAAGTATATTGAGTCATTGACAAGGGGAAGAAGAGTAAGGGGAATCTGATTGTATTGTATATTTGAGATGATGATTCGCATCATAGGATTCTGATGGGTCTTGATGTTAACAATAAGCACTCATGTGACATCTGACATTATTTGATTTTATTTTTAATTTTATTATTATCATTACTACGTAATACTTTTTCATGTTCCTAGTTGACACATTGATATAATTAATATAACGAGCTAGGTGTGATCTTGTACAATGAATTGAATCAAATTTGAATCAAATTTTAATTAAATTGCATTAAACAGAACCCCTTTGGACTGAAATGAACTCAACGGAGGAATAATGTGTGAAAGAAAAAGTAGATTATTGAATTGAATTGGGCTGAACTAATTCCTGATTAAGAGGAAAAGTACACACTCGGAGAAGCTTTTAGGTAAGGATAAATTATTTTGGTATTTCAAATTAATTTGGCGGCAAAATGTGTAGATTTTGTGTGAGGCGCACCTATCTTATGAGGCGTAGATAGGGAAGGGAAGATGTGGGTGACTCTATCTATAGGCCTATCATATACAAGTTTTTGTAATCTTGAAAAGTTAGTTCTATTTAACAAAAAAGAAAAACAATTTCCATATTAAATATTTAAGCTAAAAATACGACACTTTTAAAAACATAAAATATTTAAACGTTTATATAATTATTGAATTGTAAAAATAAACAATTGAATTTAGAACTTCTATATTTAAATTGAACCATTATATTATCAAAAAGTATAGTTCAATCTCCATATTTTGAGCCATCAAATGGATTTGTACCTCCAGAATTGAAACCTTAAGGTCTATGTAATCGATTTCTAATGTTGATGATTTGTGCAACCAACCGATATAACGATAGGTCTTTGTATGACCTTTGTTGAGAGATATGATAAATGGAAAAGAAAATTGATGAGTTACTAGTATTTGAAAAAAATAAATAGAGAAAACGGATGCACAATGATTTTTCCAATAATGTCGCACTTGCATTGTCGCCTGTCAGAGACTCGGAGTGTATAGGTCACTCTCTCTAATTTTAGCCATCTAAGGTACTAGATGGCCAAAAATAAAACATTAGGATGCTACATAATCCATTTTGAACATTAACCAAGGCACGCGATGTATCGAGGTTAGTCTTATATTTAGATATTGCACAATTGTCTGTAGTAGGTATTTTTATGTAAGATTTGGAAATGAATAATATGTCGAACTTCATTTGTTCGTAATAAAAATAGGCAGAGAACATAAAAGTTCACTCCAATAACTACACGACGTGTTTATAGATGGTGACTTAAAAATGGACTACTCAAAGTGAGGTCATGACTAACTAAATATCAAGATGTAAATCTATATTTTTTATTTGAATTTCTAATTCACTGCCAACGTATTGGTAAATTGACAGGTAACAGATGGAATAACAACACATTTTAAGGGTTATATCTGCGCGACATGGAAAAGGTGAATTATGTGGTGACTAAAAAGATAGCAGTGACCTCATAGGAATGCCACATGGAAAGGGTGATACCATATGGTTAGACTGTATTGGGTGACATCCTAAAGATAGGAGAGACCTCATAAGAGTGCCACGTGGCGAGACTCGTAAGAGTGCATTGTATTTTTGTATTTAGTATAAAAGATAGATATATAGATAATAATTTTTCAATTTAAAAAATAAAATAAAAATATTTAATCACCTTTCATTTTATATAATTCAAATATAGCCACCCTATATGCCTTGTCCATTTAGCTTCTACCAAATATTATAGCACATATATATCTCATTTTGAAATATATTTGCAATCCAATCCGATGGGGTAAAAATTATAATTTTTTGAGTTGCGTAACTAAGGATATTTTATTTTGTAATTTAAAAATATACTAATAAATATGTAATAAATTCAACTAATGATAAGACATTAATGACTGACACTTGGATGATGCGATATGCTATGTGGCGAACCTTGTGCTTATGTGTCGTTTATGTGGCATCCTCAAACGAACATGGTTCTCCTAGTTGGTGTCTTATGTGTCATCACCAGGTAAGTCTTGGGAGGTCGTACTGTGTTTTAATAGTAAGGTAAGATGGTTTGCATAACCAAACTAGTTAGAATAAGAGGGGTTATTTATATGATCTTTATTATATATATCTATGTGCACATAATCACTACAACAAATTCTCTAATAGTAGACGCTTTTTTTACCGCGCTTTACAAAGCGTCAACTTTAAGATCAAAACAGGCGGAGATTTACCACACTTTTACTCGTGGAAAAAAGTTTCGTAGGTTCTCCACGATCAAAAGCGTGGAGGAATATCTTTTGCCACACTTTTAAGTGTGAGGCGGATTTCATTAAAAATTAGAATTGAGCGCTAGAAAATTTTAGAGTAGACTACTTTAGCGCCTATATTTTCACAAAGTTTTCTCGGTTTAACGCTTAAAAAAGAAAAAGAAAAGGAAGGTTAAAAAAAAGAAAAACCTAATTAGCTTTGTACTGATCAGTTGTCGTTCTTCCTCACCTCAACTGTTCTTCCTCACGCACAAATGCACAACCCAGAAGGCTTTCTCTTCGGAGGCGAAGAGAGAAGAGAGAGAGTGACAGAGCACGCACAACAAGACTTTAACGGAGGCGAACAGAGAGGGGGAGGACAAGTCGCAATTACAGAGGATTTAGGAGGCGAATTCGAAATTGGGTCAGTTTTACAAAGATTGGGATTGAAACATTTTGGGATCCTCTTGAATCTGTAAGTCTTTGTAATTCTACTGGGATTATCTAGTTTTCTTGAAATTCTGTTACTCAATTAGGGTTTTAACTTGATTTTTATATCTGATCTTGATTTAACCATTGAAGTCTCTTTTGTGCTTTAGATAATTGTGAATTATGTTTTTTCTGTTTAGGGTTTGGGCGGATTAGGTTTGGTCATCTGATGAAGGTCTGGATATTTTTTCTGCATCTAATCAGTAGTACAAGGTAAGATTAACTATATCAGAGATTCATGTTTTTCCTTCCAAGATTGAATTTTTATGCTGGTTGGAATTGAAAATTATGTATGGACACGGCGTTGGATACCTTATAAGTTCATATGAGTGATGTTTTTCTGTGAATTGTCATTTTTTTAATTGCTGTTTCTGAATTTGGATATTTGGTAGGGTTGAGTAACATGGTGTTTTTTTGCATTGGAATATCTGATTTTGTACCAAACTTTCTGTCTTTACCCTTGATAGACATGAAAGTAATGTATGTTCTTGATGTTAATTGTGTTCGTAGTGAGATATGAGCGAGTTTGTCGGGTTCTGGGTTGTAGTACATTTCTCTAATATTGCGATTTAGATTAATTCACAATTTTACCAATAAAAAAGCTGTCAAACATGTTTTGCTTTCACCATATATAGGCTATAATGATAAAGGTCTATAGTGTAATGTGGACGGAGGGATTACTAAAGAAGCAATCGAATTGGGGTCAGAAATAATAGCCAAGACTCTGAACTTTAGTGTCCAGCATGCTTATCGTGATCTTCCTAGTAGGGAACGAGTACTAGCCAAGACTCTGAACTTTAGTGCACTCAAATTATTTGATGTTCTAGATAATTTCCATCTTGATTCTTGATAGTACCGAAGCTAATTTGTACATGGAAAATACTTGGTGAAATTTTAACAAAAATATGGCTGAATTGAGAAAGAGGCAGAGGGTGAGAGGGATGAGGCGAGGAGCAGGAGCTCACCTTATGTCCATTACTTGGCTAGAGCTGTTTTGGTTTGCCTGCTCTTCGTGTTTTGGTTTTGTCTTTGCAGTGTCTTTGAAGCTGAAAGGCCTGGATGTAGGTTTTCAGTGAGGCAGCGAATTGCATTATATTTTTACAAGGTATTTTTTTTTAGTTAACATGGATGTCCAAGCTTTGCTTGATTAATCCCATGGGCCCTGAATTAACGAGCGGTAAAACCTCCAGTGACCCCGAGGGGACTTGAACATTTTGGTAAAATAAATGATATATAGCCTGCATTTTATGTACATAGTTAAAATTTCACATCTGATTTACAAGGCAATATGGTCATATAGACTGCCTAAAATTAGAATAGAAGCCACAACTTCTTTGCTGGCCTTCTCTCATCATTTACCTGCGAAACTCTTTGGATGGAACCTCTTTTTCTCATCCCATTCCATGTGTTTGTCAGATTGAAACTGTTAGCGGCTCTGCTTATAGTGCGCTTGGACTTGTTCTGACTTTCTATATAGAAACCATGCCATTGCAGTATTGTTGCCCCTTATTGCCTAAGGAGGAACGTTAGTGCTCCGACTTGTTACTTGTTTGCTTTCTTTATTTATCTGCATGTTTGTGTAGCTTATGGTACTTGTGTTGTTATATGAAACAGGACAATTCAGCACCTTGTTTTATCAGAAAAGAGGGATCAATCCCTGTTGGAAAACCCTTTTCCAAGGCTGTGGAAATCAGAATCGGCATGCATTTAAATTTTCAATATCATGAACCCAGTTCTTCTGTTTCCTTGGTAAACTTGATGAGTAATCAGCCAGAATCCCCTCTCCTAACTGTCCATGAGTGTCAAAGTGTCATGCTCAAATTGTAAAGAAATCTCCCAAGTTCAGGAATTATCTGGATACCTCCAGAAATGTGCTGCAAATTTTTTGGTTTTGTTTTTGACTCTTACGAAAAGAAATTCCCAGACCCTCTATATTCAGGGTTTATAGTATGGCGCAGTTGGATTTGGAAGCGGAATAGTTGGCCAGGGTATTGCAAATTTGATCATGACTGCTAAACGGTAAGTTACTAAGAGCTAACAGTGGTTTCTGTTTATTATCCTATGATGTGTATACCTGAGCCCAGCTTCATCCTTGCTTAATTTCGAGCATAACATTAATAAAGCTGTAGGTGGGAGAGTTATCATTCTGGATATCATGATGTAATTTACAGCTTGTAATTACATCTAACATGGAGATACTGTTAGGGATTTCTGATTGAATACCTTGAATATCGGACAGTTTTTATTGGGTACCACTTCTACCCATGGTTGGCTCTGGATTCTTGAAAGAGCTCAGTTTGTGTATTGCCCCATAAAGTTACATTATGTGTTTTCTTAATATCATCAGTTTGAATAGCTTACACTAATTAAGGTATTTCATTTTTGCCAAATAGGAGCATAAAGAAATCAGATGAGGATGTACCTGTTCCACCACTGGTGAAAAGTGCTGTACTTTGGGGTATGATTCAGTATTAAATAAAACTTTTGCAGAATTTGTAGTAGTATTGTTTTTGGCATCTTATGACTGCATTCCTCCATTCCATTCATCTCTTCACTTGGTTATTGTATTGCTCTTCGAGACTTTGATTTTTAAATTGGTAATTTGATTGGTGTAGCTTTTATTTTTTCAACTTATAACTTAGACTGGTAATCATCAGAGAGCTGTAGATTATTAGACATCCTGCTTGTTCTGGACCCATTTGACCTATTATATACTGGACTTAAGAGCCCAAGTGTTTTGTTTTGAAATATGTGATGAGAGTTTTCTAGTGTATGAGTAATTATCTTAATTCAATATTCAGATGCCATTAGCAGCAATATCTTCTTTTCAAAACCATGTTCAAAATGCAAGTGAAGTGTCGATTAATGTGATTGGTGCTCAATGGGTACGTTTGATTCAATATTGGTGTTCGATTAAGGCACATGTATGATATGCCTCAATTTGTATATGATGAGATAAGTACTCTAACTTAGTATGTGACATTAGCTCTGTATATGCTCCTATTTAGCTCTGTATGTGACATTCAGATATGAGTATCGAGTGTGAAACTTTACCTGCTTAATTACATGGGACATTCTAAGAAGTTGATAAGCTCTACTAATGCTAAACTCTCCCTTGTTTTATTACATTATTTCATTCTTCCAGAGCAATACAGAAATTGACACCGTTTTCATTAATAATGCTGGAAATATTAATTTGTTATGCCTTTTGACTATGGTTCTCGTAGGTCTATCTGTAATGTCTTTGACTCTACTTCCTGCAGCTATTATCATGACAATTTTTGCACCTATCTATAATATCTCATATATTAGCATTTTATAGGCGGTTGCATGAGCTTTGTCGTGAAATGCTCATCCCAAATTCTCTGTCATGAAATGCTTATCTTTTTTTTATGGGGGCTTACAAAAATTTACACTTATTTTGATATTCCTATTATTGTTAGATCTTAAAAAGTATCATGAAAAGTTCAATTTTTTTGTGCTAATGGAATCTGAGTTCACAAATCAAATTATTGAGAGCACTCACAAGCTCACAATGGTAATAGAGGTAATCAAGATCCTACTGCTATTGTGGGGCCTGAATCCTTAAACTACTCCTTATTCAGGATCCTGAGGTAAATTTGGTTGCTGGGTAATTGTTATATTAAGATGAGTCGGACACTATTGCTTTTAGCTAAAATTGTTCATTTGTGATTATGCAGGACGTCTCAAATGAGAGGTGAGATAATAATTTTAGCATGTTGATGTTCAAAAAGTCGTTCAATCTGTTGATGGCAAAATTCAAGACCAGTGCTTCAATTCTTCTAGTATTTCCTAGGTGTTGTAGGGACAACTAATTATAGAACTAGAGTTTTGTTTGAGATGTAATTACTGAATCTTTTTTTGAAGCCTCATGTGAGTATTCTAATGGTGAAATATATGTATTTATCGCTTCTTTGGAAGAGTGCAACATGTACAAGTGGGCATAACAATTGTTGTCGCAAAAAAAAAAGTTTGCTCAATTATTTACCACGTTTTCTAGCGTAGTAAATAATTTCCCGCCTTCTGAACAGGTGAAAATAAATACAAAATTACTACGAGTAAAAGCGTGGAGAAAATACAATTACCCACGAAAATAAGTGTTGATAAATTGTGATACTAAAAAGCGTGGAGAAAATACTATGACCCACGGAATTTACCGTGGATAAGTTGTGACACTTCAAAGCGTAGAAAATATAAAGTATGGTAAATTATCCACATTGATTTTAGTCACGCTTTTTAAAAGCGTGGTTAAAATCTTTTTCCACGCTTGAAAGTGTGATAAATCCGCTGTTTTTAGCGTGGTTAAATAGCATTTTTGCTGTAGTGTAATATTATAAGGTTTTGTAAGTTTTCTTTAAGGGTTAGGCCTTTGGATTTGATGATATCGGTAGAGTGAGCAGAAATATCGGGTACTCAATCTCGAAATCGAAACCGAAATCGATGATTTTGATTGTCGAATCGAAACAGTTTGACGTATTCAATTCTGATTCCCAAACACAGGAAAAAGGTACCAACCAATTCCAATTATAATTCCTCATTTTTTCGAATCAGAACTGGTTGGATAGCCAATAAAAATAATAATAAGATTTTCGTCATTGTTGTAAACAAACAGTGATAATTTTCTAGTAATATTAGTGAATTAAAAAATTATTTTTGTAGTTTTAGTGATTGTTCGATTGTAGTTTGTAACATTAATGAGTTCATAATTGTACGTATAGTAAACTTTAATCAAAATGTTAATTATTTGGAATGTAATATTTGATTTTAAGTTTGTTGTATTTTTGTAAACTAATATTTGTTGATGTGACATCAAAGGTGCTGTTTTTTTTGTAATTAAAGGGTATAACTTTTTTTTTATTAAAAAGAATTGGATTTGGGTACCCAGAAATGGGTAGGTATCCAAGAACTAGTGGGTACCCGGCGAATGTAGCAACCAATTTCAATGCTGGATAGTACACTACTCGGTCGGTACTCGGTGTTGCACTTGTGCTCACCGCTAATGATGACTTTCTCCGCACTTTAAAAAAGAAAAATTGGTGAAAATAATACAGACTTTCACTCCGACGCGATTAATAACGCAAACTTTCACCAACTGCGTTTTTACCACGAACTTATTTTTCCTCCCATTTGGCCAATTTTTTCGATAACTCAATGACTTGGCATTGCAGTTTGATGAGATGCCATGTGATATGCCCGAAAATGAAAAGGAAAATTAAAAAGGAGGGATTCCCCCAAAAGGTAAAAAGAAAATTAAAAGCTCCCACGTTACCTCTCATGCCTTCCCTTCAAATACTAGGAAAATGTAGGGTTTCTTTGATACCTCAGGGAAGGACCACAAGTATTGTGAAATTCCCAAAAACCCATTTTTAAAAGCTTAAAAGGTATTATTCTAATGTACAACTACCATGCCAAGTCATTCAGTCGCCGGAAAATTTTGACCTTAGGGCAGCGGGACACTATTTAATTAGGGAAAAAAATAAGTTGATGGTAAAAATGCAATCGGTAAAAATTAAAATTATTAATCGCAACAAAGTGAAACTTTTTGTTATTTTCACCAATTTGTCTTTTAAAAAAGAAAAATAAGGAACATTTCTCCTACAAGAATGTTATCAATATCCCTTATGTTTATCTTTTTTCAATTATCTTGGTCGGGTAAAAAAAGTATTTTTTTCAAGGGTGTTATCTTTTTTTTAATTATCTTGGCCGGTTAAAAAATGAGATTTGCAAATGGTTGTTTGTTGAAAGAAATGATGAAAAAGGAATAAAACGTGGGAGTACAAAATGAAGGTTACCAAGAATCTGATTTTATGACGTTTTATTTGATTTGCCGGTGTGGATAGCTAAAGCAATTCCGAATTGTTGGGATTCGTTTACTCTTATCAAGTGGAAAAGGATTAGGTGCACATTCTAATTCCTTGTTCTTTTTAGATTCTTCAATCTTTGATTCACTTGGGTGATATATTCACGTCACAAATTCTTCGGTGGGCTCTTGGCCATTTTTTTTTTTTTTAAAATTTTTTTTATGTGTGTGTGTAGGGGGGGGGGGTGTTGGGGTTAATTAGGGCGCTCATGTGATTTCATTAGGGGCTCATGTGATTTCATTTTGCTTTACAGTGGTTTGTATTTGTACCAAAACACAAATAATTCGTGTTATATTTTCAAGTGTTTTATTTGACATGCAATTCGTAGATCAACGTATTAAAGGTGTGTTCTTCCACTTGTTTAGTATATCGTCAGCTCAGTAAAGCTCATGTGATTTCATTTTACTTTATAGTAGTCTGTATTTCGTTCACTTCACTAAAGTTCAAACCAATTTGGTTCAATAATTGACTTTTTTCTCACATAATTTACAATTCAGTTTGATTCATTTTAGTTTAGTCCAATTTAGTGAAGTTCAGTTCAATGAAAAAGGACACACTCTAACTGTTGCTGGTTGCATTGAACCATTGCTGGTTTGACTATTTACTTAAAAAAAAATTTATTTAATTTTTTTTGTTTGGGAAATCAGGTAGTTAATATTCATGCCCTTTCTCTTTCATTCATGCCATAGAGGCATAACCTCTCTATACACTCATGCCTCCCAAAGAAAGCATGTATGAAGAAGCTATTAGTGCGTGATTTAGGGCTACATATGAACATATATAAATTACAAAACATTTCATGTCAAATTTGTTGCCAACTTACCATAAGTTGGCCTGCATTATAACAACATAACGAAAATTAAATTACTAAAGGGCTACAGTACAAGAACTTAATTACCCAAATTAGGGGTTTTTCCTTAGTGGGATTCTATCTTGGCATGCAAAATTGCTAATCAAATCGTCGTCACTTGGACAGTGCGTGGGACATTATACATGTGACGTCTAAAACTCAGTAAGGCAATTACATAATTAACATTATTACATATATACCAAAGTTCTTGGAGCTAGTCTTATCATATGATTGATTCATACATAATAATTTTATTTCTAATTGGTAACCTTTAATTGTTACGTTAGCCCACTAACATCAACGTGATTCTTAGGTAGATGAATATGAATCTTATAATGTCATTATTTTGACAAGAGGGATCTTCTTTGTGGCCTTAATTTATCAATTGCGCGCGGTCCACTCAATCACTAGACAGCCATCGACGCATTGTCATGTTGGTTGATGACACGGATATCGACTTTGGGGTTTTAGTAGAGCTACGTCATGAAGTAATTCATCAAAATAAAGGGGTAAGGTTGAGTCATAGGAACTCATCCTGTTGGAATTAATATCTTGAAGTTTTATGGTTGCAGTAGGTTATCGTACCGTATGTTGTGTTACAGTTGGTTATGTTACTGTACGTTAAGTTATGTTATGGTACATTGGGTTATACAGTGTTACGTTATCTTATTCTGTATTCTGTACGGGCTCATTATTAGTCCTAGTCGGATTAGGAGTCTAGGTTAGGAAATTAGCCCTTATTTCCTATCTCCTATATATACCATATTAAGGTCTTATTATTAGACACCCCATTAGAAACATTAAGAGAGCTTTGTGAGATTTGAGAAACACAGTTGTGTGGGAAAGTTTTCCGTTTGTAATATCTTTCAAGATACAGTAAAATACTCTTGTTCTGCCTGTGGTTTTTCCCTAATTGGGTTTTCCACGTAAAATTGTGTGTCTTGTTCTCTGTTTAGTTTCTTCTCAATATTATTGTTTTGCATTATTTGTTGTGAATCAATCACACCTGGGATTAAGTACGAATCAGAGCAATTCTGTTATAACAAACTGGTATCAGAGCTTAGGTTGGTGATTGTTTACTTCTGTCATGGCAACTTTTAAGAGTGATATTGAGAAGTTTGATCGATCTGTCAATTTCGGTCTATGGAAGGTCAAATGCATGCCCTCTTGACACAGAACAACTTGGAGACGACACTTTTAGGAAAGAGTAAGAAACCAGCGTCCATGACAGATGATGAATTTGGGGAGAAGGATCGTAAGGCGTTAAGTACGATTCAGTTGTGTCTAGCAAACGATATTTTGCGAGAGGTATTAAGTGAGACAACAACGGCGACATTATGGCTAAAGTTGGAGTCTTTATATATGACGAAGAGTGTGACTAATCGTCTACTATTGAAGAGTAGACTCAAGGATATTCGTCTTCAAGAAGGTAAACCCATCAAGCCTCATCTAGATAACTTTTTCTCAATAGTTGTGGATTTACAAAATATTGAGGTAAATTTAGATGATGAGGATTTAGCAATTACCTTGTTATGTTCATTACCTCCTGAGTATAGGCACTTCAGAGAATCATATTTAGTTGGTCGTGATGAGATTTCTGTGGAGGACGTTAAGCATCACTTGTTACAAAGGGAATTGATAGAAAATCAATTAACTGGTAAGAAAGAGAAGCATTTGAGAGAAGCTTTAGTTGTAAGGGGAACAAGTGTTAGACAGTCTAATGGGGGTTCTCAAGAAAACTCACGACACAAGAACCTAATTTGCAACTATTGTAAAAAGAAAGATTATATTAAGAGGGATTGTCTCAAGTTAAAGAACCAGGAACAGAGTACTAGATCTGACGAGCAGGAAAGTGAAGATAAATCTGGAGAGTCAAATCTAGTTAATTACGTTCTTTTGGTGCAAGATGGTTCATATAGATCAAATAGTAATTTGATTCTAGATTCAGGTACTACTCACCATGTGTGTCCTTTCAAAGATTCGTTCTCTACCTATGATGTTGTTCAAGGTGGAGAAATTAAGCTTGACAACGGTGCACCGTGCAAGGTTGCTGGGATTGGGACAGTAAGGGTGAAGATGTTTGATGCCACCATTAGAATCATGGATAAGATAAAACATGTCCCTGACATTAAGAGAAGCCTTATCTCGTTGAGTACCCTAGATGATAAGGGGTACAATTGCATATTAGAGGTGGAAAGATTTCTGTCTCTCGAGGTGCTAAGATCGAAATGATAGGTAAGAGAGTTGGGGCATTGTTTGAGTTAGTAGGATCTACCGTTAAGGAGACAAATTCAGCAAGTACATCAAGGTTTGGTGTTAAGAAAGTGTGGCGCAAGAAAATGAGTCAACTAAATGATCAAGTTGTGGGTAGTCTACCCATCAAGGAGTCCAAGTGTGTCTTGGACGTCAATCAAGTTCCTCAAGCTTGAGGTGGAGCCCTTCAGGGTCTTTTGGAAGAAGAAGAGGTTAAGTTTAAAACTCGTGAATAATTCGAGGCAATGCGAAAATTTGGTTTCTAGAGAAGATTCAAATCAAGGTGGAGATTTGTTAGAATTAATGTCTTGAAATCTTATGGTTGCAGTAGGTTACCTTACCGTATGTTGTGTTACGGTTGGTTACGTTACTGTACGTTAAGTTATGTTATGGTACATTGGGTTATACAGTGTTACATTATGTTACGTTATGTTATTCCGTATTCTGTACGGGCTCATTATTAGTCCTAGTCGGATTAGGAGTCTAGGTTAGGAAATTAGCCCTTATTTCCTATCTCCTATATAACCATATTAAGGTCTTATTATTAGACACCCCATTAGAAACATTAAGAGAGCCTTGTGAGATTTGAGAAACACAGTTGTGTGGGAAGGTTTTCCGTTTGTAATATCTTTCAAGATATAGTAAAATACTCTTGTTCTGCCTGTGGTTTTTCCCTAGTTGGGTATCCCACGTAAATTTGTGTGTCTTATTCTCTGTTTAGTTTCTTCTCAATATTATTGTTCCGCATTATTTGTTGTGAATTAATCACACCTGGGATTAAGTACGAATCAGAGCGATTCCGCTATAACACATTCGTTGTTAATCAAGGTCGAGGGTTCAAATTTCGTCTTAAGCATGGAATAACTTTAAATTCCTTGGTCAACTGTCCCACCTTTTAAATTACCTACAAGACAGTGGGCTGAGATAATCATTGTGGTCGACGGTGAATAAAAAAAAATCGAGAAATTCATCACCAAAGTTGTACGCACAAAGATTGACCTCCTATTCAAGTGTTTTGTCGTGTAACTATAAAAGGATGGATGGATGATGGGTGCAACGATAATTGATAGGAGTATTGTTATTATTATTTGTCTTGACAAATGGTGGCATTGGCATATGGTCTCTTGCTTTCCAGTTCATTAGGAATTTAGGAGAGTTCGACTCAGGGGGCGGATCTAGTTCAATGGAGTAGGGGCAAGGTGAGTATGGAATAATTTTAAATTCTTTGGTCAACTGTTCCACTTTTTAAATTGTCTACAAGACAGTAGGTTGAGATAATCATTATTGTTGACCGTGAATAAAAAAAAGGGAGAAATTCATCACCAAAGTTGTACGCACAAAGATTGACCTCCTATTCAAGTGTTTTGTCGTGTATTCTTTTTCTCACCAAAAAAATAAAAGGATGGATGGATGATGGGTGCAACGATAATTGATAGGAGTATTGCTATTATTATTTGTCTTGACAAATGGTGGTATTGGCATATGGTCTCTTGCTTTCCAGTTCATTAGGAAATTAGGAGTTTTCGACTCAGGGGGCGGATCTAGTTTAATGGAGTAGGGGCAAGGGCAATTGCTGATGCCAATTAGATATTGCATTGTCCGCAAATATAGTGAAATCTAAAAAATTATGCCTTTTAAAAAGAATCATTTTGCCTCCGACAATTTTTTTTTCTGGATTCGGTAATAATTCGACTCCTGAATCCTATGTCCGCTTAGTCTTGTAGAGACAACATACAAGTGAAGTAATTTAGGTGAGACAAATATACAAAATCTTGTATGAATCTAGTCTACCGTGTGTGGGGCCAGATTCTCGGGTTTTTCTAGATTAGGTTTCCGGGAATCGTCGCGTTACATGTCAGAGGCACGTCTCATGGAAATCGACCGATTGAAGAGGCCAATTGTCAAGGAATTATCTTAAGGTTCGAAGTCGCCAACTTGTTATGGCCCGAACAAGGACGAGTTTTTACAAAAGAAGAGTCGCCACCTTGTTATGACCCAAACAAGGAAGGGTTTTTACAAAAGAAAGGGTTTTATAAACGATTTTAAAGAAAACCATTTAAGAAACCCAAAAGTTGACTCCTTCGCGATAAGGCACGAAATTCTTTGACTGGTATGCGAATACAAAGATCTTGGTGCGGATTCTAGGTTAGAAGGTGCGGACGTCCTCGGACCCGTCTCCTTCTCCGTACTGAGTACCGGCTCTTTACTAATACGTTGTATCCCATATGAAAGCTTGAGGTTGGTTACATTATGCCTAGAAAAAGTAAAAGAACACATAAATATTCACATTGTCACATAACATGCTCACACAATAAGAAAAAAGAGTTTATTTATAAACAGTATGTTCATTTATATACCGGCGGGTTTGGATGTTACAAATACTGCACTACGTACCATTCATCGTAGGTCTTGAATCTACTCCTGGATCAAAACCCTTACGTAGTTCTGACCGGGGGATCCGGTCAGTAAGACTCCTTGTGCGCCACTAAGGGGGATATGGATGTTCTTTCCCGTAAAGAGGGATGATTGAGAAACTTATAGGATGACTCGCAACTTAGAGTCGAATTGATTCGAGGAGCCCCCTACTCTCCTCGAAAAAGTTGGAAAAGGCTCAAATGGGATGATTAGCCTGCTCATTCGAGGCGTTCAACCCAACAGCATTTGGTAATATACGGGGATCAACCCAATTCTTAGCTTTGAGTATAAAGATTAGACTTCTCAAAAATATTCGTTCTTTACTGAGGAATAACATTCATTGGGGATGAATAAATGGATGATTTGTGTAGAATATGGATATGTATTGGTGGGTAATGGCTTAAAGGAGTCTTTCCGATAGAATCCCTCGGAGTGGCCCGAAGCCAAATAAGAGGGGACGATCAATAATTAGCTTCTATTCGATCATATGTATTCCAGTGGGGAAAATGGTTGTAACTGGGGAAATGTGGATTCCACTAGGGAATGTGATTTTGTATGAAGGTGATTTGATGGAATGGTAGGTGGAACACCCTGATCGTGTATAAGCAAATTTCTGATTCTAACCTCGAATTTGGCCCCGGGCCGGGTTGGTACATAAATGAATATATCGTTTTAACAAAACAACAATTATATATACATTCAACCACACATGTTGAACAAATAATTTCTTTCTTTAGTATTAGCCGAGTTGGTTTATTAGGTGAGAGAAATGCAAATGCAAATGCAAATGCAAATATTTACAACACATGTTAACAATGGCTCTAAGTAACAAATTACAAGAGTCCAAATTACAATACAACACAAATGAAATAACTAAAAGCCCTAAATAAGGAAAATGTCTCGGTCTTCATTGACGTGGGGCCTCCAGGGCTCGGTCTCGATCTTCGGCTCCAACGGTGGGAAAACCAATGGCAAATCATTACTTAGTTAATTAGTTTCATTCCTAAAAACTGTTTTTTACATGACACAAATGATTATATGGACAAGGGAATGGTCCAAATGAATCAATATATTAACCAAATTATTTTTACAACTAACTAGACACTTTGGAGAGCTAGATTGGAGAAGCTCACATTTTTATCTTGTCATTTGATAAATTAACGAAAATCCTCAAGTGAGGAAACTTAAACTATTTTTGTGCAAGTCTGGATGCAACTTCAATAAATCATAACTATATCTTCAAGTAAGTAAATGGATTGATTCCAAATCCTAACTTGTTTCATTTTTAGTCTTCTTTCTCGTGTAAAAATATCAAGCCAATTTAATGACAGAGCGGAAAGTTATTCGTGAATTACGACCTACTGGAAGCGGTTTCAGACTTGCGGCTTTTGATTTTTCATGAATTAATGACAAGTGATCTAAGTCTAAGTTTTACACGGATTAAACTAGAACTAGTGGTTAGTATGTAAAAATATTTGTGTGAATGTATCACATGTTTAAGTTATTAAACAAAATTAAACAAAAGTATTGTACACACCCTCTTGTCTTTTTGTTTGAAGGTTTATTGTTGATAGTGACAGCTTTGAATTCGATTTTCAATTAATCATTAAAAATAGGATACAAGTCCAAATTGAATAATTTCAAAGTCTATAATGGTCCAAATTGAGTCTAGTTTCTAGTCCTCTTGGCCCCTCACAATGATAGCCCATAATCAGGTAGATATTCACTGATCTTACAAAGGGCCCAAATTTGGTCCAGTTTCGGTAATGGATTTATCTGATTTTTTATTGTCAACAAAAGTTCTTCATTTTTGTAGGTATTTTATTAGATATATAGAGGCGTGTAAATTAAAAATATAAAAATAAAATAAATATTCTAAGGGGAGTTATTGAACCCTTTATTCTATGTCATGAAAACGGATCTAAGTCCTTTTTGTCCAGCAACAGTTCGACATTAAACAAATCACCAAAAATCCTATTCTTTACCGAAATGGGTGAAATCGGTGTCATTGGAAAGCTTGTTATGTCTACTTTATTGTATCCAAAAAGGAGCTAAGTTCAATTGTTCACGGTTTATTAGTTACTAGGTGGATGCCCGTGAGTATGCCCGTGCACTGCACGGACCGTGATTATGTAATAAAACTAATATAACATGGTTATTAATCTCATCGAAAAATCAAAGTGTAATTGTCACTTATGAAAAACTATTAGTAATATATGGATAAATATTTATATAAGATCCATTTAATATCATGAATGCCATATACTAAGATTACTATGACTCTATAGGGCATCTTATCTAATTTAAACTCTTATCATCAATTTCAATTAACTATTAATTAACTCATCCCATATGTTACATGATCCAAGAGGTAATAGTTTCAAAGTATTTCTATACTTGATGTTGCTACGCCAATACTCTTATGCTGATATAAGTGTATAACTAACATTCCAAAGATATGATCCTTCTTTTATGGTAAAATCAGTTTAAATGTCTAATGAATACATAACTAATTTTCAAAAAATAAAGAAGTTTTAGACGTAAACCTTAGAATAGCAAAACATATTTCAATGCTTGCTTGTTTTTTCAAAGCTATATGCAGTCAAAGTTCATCTTTGAAGAACGCAAAGAGTCCAATGTATTTTATTTGTTCGGAGGGAGTACATTAATAATTATAAAGTTGAAGGGAACATAAATTGGAACCCTAAAATTACATGGGGGGTCAGTATATTACGTATAGTTATAAAATTATACGTGATAATGATAAAGTTTCCTATTAAAGATTGGACCTAAAATCATTTTAGATTCATCGTTTATTTCTTTATTCTACACATACTCTTTTTATTATATTTTACTTGAGATTGCTTTTTAAAGTTTTATAACTAATATACATATCTTTTCTATTATTTTTACATGCAACTCTTTAGTTGTGTCAGCTTGTTAAGCTAAGAACTGTTGACCTTTTTAGGTGGACGCATCTAATATTGTAAATCAATTGAACATACTACACTTGAGTCTCATTTTAAAGGATATTTCTTACTCGTTCCAATGGTGTAAGAAATTTAATTTCTTAAGCGGTGAAACTAAAGTTATATATTTTTTAAAATCTAATAGTTTACTCTTTAATGATTTAGGAAAGTATAACTTTAGTACATATTCTAAAACCTCTAATGAATATTGTACTCTTTAAGGATTTAGGAAAGTACAACTTTATTATATATTCTATAACAAAACATATATTTCTATTTTATATTTATTTTAAAATTTTATTACAATGGCTCGCTTAGGTGGACGCCTCCAATGCTGTCAGAAAATGCCTCTAATATATAGATATTATGATTTATAGATCTAGACTCTACTGTTAGTTTTAGACTAGTTAACTTAGATTGATTTCCATTAGTGATCCAACCGTTATATCTGGGATTTCTTTACATGGGTGGATAGATAACAAGCCAAGGTTTCCATAGCCACCGATTTTTTCACGATCCGACCGTTATATATTCCAGAGAGACCCGAGCAAGTTACATCTTAAAACTGTCAACAAAATCCGAGATCTAAAATCTACAACCTAATTCCATTGTTAACTTATTTATGTACATGAACCACTTTTATTCCATTTTTACATGATAAGTATGGGTATAAGATTAGCACAAACATAAGCAATCACAATAATCATTCAACTCATCCTCACCGTAAAAATGGTCAATAAGTGGTATACCCACTAAGCCCTTCATGAGTGGCTAATCCTAACTAGTGATCGTGTGAAAAATGAGGGGTCACATAACCGACCTCATATCACATCGACCTTTAAAAAAAGAAGGAGACGGGAGATTAGAAAGCCAAGCTTATATTTTCCTACAATTTAGCTTTGCTTCTTTAATGCTTAAGCTTGAATACCCATAAGTGTGAGGTTAATCACAAATGCCTTCTACTTGTGATTGACACTTAAAAAATAAAGTTCTATATTAGAGAAGGAAGAAGTTTAAAACTAGAGAGAGGAAGAGAGGTCAAAGGCCCCTCAAAATGGCTTTTAAGGGGTATTTATAAGAGGGAAAAGATGGGGGAGAATTAGGGTTAGCAAAAATGGAGGGTTAGATGTGAGGGTAGGTGGATGGTGAGATGAGGGGTGAGAAAATGTGGATGGGAGGGTGACAAATGTCAAAATTATGGTGAAGGAAAAGGATGGGAGGAATCTCGTGAGGTGGAAGTGAGTAGGAAAGAGAAGTGATGAGATAAGGTGGAAGATGAGGTAAAGAAATATTAAATAAAAAACAAGTAAAAAGGAAATAAAAAAGGGGGGGGGGGGGAGGGTTATTTTGATTTTTTTTTCTTTTTATTTTTCTTCTCCTTTTTCGGTTGTGAGGAGAGTATTTTTTTTTGATTTTTATTTTATTTTTTGGATTGGGGGTTAATTTTTAAGGGGGGGGGGGGGGAGGTATTTGGTAATTATACTTATCACCATTATTCCCTTTTGTCTTTAGCTATTGGATGAGAAAATATGAATATTGTGATGTCATGCAGATGATGTGATGAAATGATGTAATGTATGACATCATAATTCCATTCCTTATTTATTTTTGTGTTTTCTCTTTTATACTCTTTTTTGGATTTTTGCTTTATTTTCTCTTTTGGGCTTTGGGCTTGACTTTCGAAATGGGTTGGGTCACCTTATGGACCTTAGATGCCCTTTTAGCCCAAATGACTTATTAGTGTAATTACAGTTAATGCTAATTTTAACTGTAATAATTATTTAAAAGAAATAAGAGACAAAATTCGACGTCTACAGATGCCCCTCGTTGGCCGAGTTTCTGAGGAATTGATCAGGTTCCAAAGAAATGAAGGTCAACGATACAAAAGACACCTAATTTTGACTCGCGAAAATATTAATTATAACAACGATAATAATTATCGTTTAAATGGTAGTGACCTAGCTGCTAACCACATTCTTCTGTGCACCTCCGGGCGTAACTTCTTTGATCTTGAAGTTTAACCGTTGTTCTTCTGGATGTTCTGGATGTTCGGGATGTTCTGGATATTCTGGATGATCTTCTTGGAATTAAACTCTCTGGGAGTTAGATTCTCTTGGAGTTCGATTATCTTGAAATTAGATTATCTTGAAATTAAATTATCTTGAAATTAAACTCTCTTGGAGTTATATTATCTTGCAATTAGACTCTCTTGGAGTGAGATTTTCTGAAAATTAGACTCTCTTGGAGGTAGACTCTCTTGGAATTAGACTCTCTTGGAGTGAGATTCTCTGGGAATTAGACTCTCTTGGAGTTAGATTCTCTGGGAATTAAACTCTCTTGGAGTTAGATTATCTTGAAATTAGACTCTCTTGGAGCTTAAATCTCTTGAAATTAGATTATCTTGAAATTAGACTCTCTGGGAGTTAGTACATTAGATTGATTTCTTATTTTCATTTCTTTTAGCAAACGATTGGATTGGTTCTTTTTTTTTTTTTTTGAAATGAATGCATACAAATGCAACATAATTTTTTTCTTGGTTTTTTATTTTTAATGAATAATGATTTGGTAACAATGCATATGAATGCAATTAATTGGAATAAATATTATAATCTTTGCAAATGCATGGGAATGCAATTATGAATGCAATGGTATGTATTTTTATGAATCTTTTTTTTTTTTAAAGTGTGCATATGAATGCAAGATGAATTTGAATGCAATAAAATGCAGTATATTTTTTTTTTGGTTCTCTTCTTTTCTTTTTAAAGATGCATATGAATGCATTGTTGATGTTTTTTTTTATGCACATGGATGCATTAGTTATGCTCCTACTTTTGTCTCACTAGATGAATGCAATGCATGTATATGCAATTTTTTTTGTGTTTAACAAACAAATATCCCTTTTTTTTTAATAAATAATTTTTTTTCTTTTTGCAAAGTCAAAAGTTTTCTTTTTATTTTTATTTTTATAATGAGCGTATGTAAAAATCAATGTCTTATCCATACTAGATTGGATTAAGCGACCAACTAGCTCACATTATTAACAAAATTTAAAATTAATTATCATGGACCATTTGCCTTCTCTTTATTGGCGTTTTTTCCATTTGCTATTATTATTATTTTTTGAATTTCTCACATGCCCCTAAAAAAAAGGGCTTAATTTTGACCGAATCCTTGCGGATTGCCTACGTATTTGGTTTAGAGAATCAGGTCCTGCATAGTTCGGGCTTTCATTGCAACAACACGCCATTCGAATTCTGACGTTTGAGAAGTCATGACACTCCTTTCAAAAACTTACCATTCCAAAGGTGGAGCTGGGGACCTAACTATCTCTTTCTAAATATCGACGTTTGAACCCTCTGTGCTTCATCACCTTGCATTTACATTGGAAAAGTTCCGCAAATCGAACTTCTCGTCTTCACAACAAACTCATTGAACCCCAAGGATTTTACTAAAACTAGAAGCGTATACTCGAAATCTTTCGTGCATAGTAAACTCATAATCGATTAATCTGTCAATATAACAATGTCAACAGCGCATCTAACAATTTTAATTAGGCACAAATTCAAAGGCATTCACACCTCGATTTGCGTAATTAGGTTTATAAGCAACTTAGGTGCTTGACTTTATTGATATCAAAATATGAAATACTTCGGTTGGACTGAGTTATTGTTTAAGTTGATTCCCACAACTTCCGGCACTTTTGTGCAATAGTGCATGGTTCGCCCCTTTATTATTGGTCTAGACAATTTATATTTATTTTATATCTCTTTTTTTTTGGTGGTTGCTTTATCAGGACGTGACATACCTTTTTGTGCGAATGTTCCCGCTTCATGAGACGCAAACCCTCGATTACTCACTATATCACATCTCGGATATGTTTCGCATGCATGCTCATACTCTTGGTCGCAATCATCTCTATGGCTGCCCCCTTGGGTTTCACAGGGGCCTCCTCCAAGAGCATTGGAGCAGATTCCACACTTATTTATTTATACAGAAATGAATTTAGAGACCATTAAAGAGTCACCATGGAAGTTGGGTACTAGTTAGGTGGATTAATGCATAAAAGTCCTCCCTTAGTATTTCACACCTTATAGTCAAATGAAGTCAAACATACTAGATCACATAAAACTATTTCATGAAAAAAAGGGTTAGTCCTTCGAGTCTGATCCTAATCTTGAATTAGATGCGCTTCAAACATGTTATATCAAGAAGATTAACCAACTTGAGTTTGCTAGGCACTCAAGACTCTTCGTATACACTCATTTTATTTTTGATTAAAACTCTTTTTTTTTTTACATATGCCCCTAGGGTTTAAGTGAGCATTGTTTAGACCGAATCCATGAGGATTGCCTATGTATCTCCGAAGGAGAATCAGGTCAGACGTAGTTCGTGCACTTGTTGTGAAGACTTGAAATTGGCGACAGAGCTTTCTAATAATGAGATGCACTTTTCTTCCACGGCTGTCATCGAATGAGTTTTGCTGAATTGACCATTATCGTTCTTCGTGGCACATCATTTCCCCTGGTTCTTGATTCATCCCGTCCACTACTTTAACAATTTGCTTGCAGATATTGCCCCTTGAGGATTCAGGGAGTCTTTGTTGAGTTCATGTTCGTGGATCGAAACTACTACGGGAATGTCGGCCACGTTCAAGATTAGATAGGAACATTCCTTAACTTTAACCCTTAGACAGGTAATGAAAAATGTGAATGCCCCTCAAAATTATGGGTGATGAAGAAAGGTGAATGCGTCTTAGTATTGGGGTCTACTACGCTACAAACTTTTTAGAAAATAACACGCTCCACCAAGGAATATTGATTGCCCCTCCTAATAATCGCGCGGCTTCCCAAATGAGGTGAACCTTAACATCTACTTCTAGAGGTTGCAAACGGGTCGGTCAGGTCGGGTTCAGGTCGGTTCAGTTTCGGTCGGGTCATTTACAGGTTGGTTAGTTTCGGTTTTGGGTTGGAAAATGCTTGTTCATGACCCAAAGCATTCGGGTTCGGGTCGACCCAACGGGTTGCGCGTTTATTTTTTAATTAGGTTATAATTGCATAATTAATTCTATTTTCAACTTTAAAATAAAAAAGTTGCACACTATAATGTTATTAGACATAATATATATGGTTTTAATCTACTTGAGAACTATTTCGTAAAGTTTTTACAAGTTATTATGTTTTTACTAATGCATACGAAGTATCAAACCGCTACCTATGTAACAATTAGTTAAGATCGTTCCACAAGGATTAGAAAAACCCTTATTAAAGAGAAATCTGAAACTACATATGTCAAAATTGGTTGATATGTAAGAAATTCTTATATGATTAAGCTTTTTGTCATTCACTTTTCTCATTCTGATATGTCTTGTTTTGAAAGCCTCAACCCAACGGGTCGACTCAGAGCGGGTTCGGGTTTGACCCAATAAATGTCGGTTTTCGGGTTCGGTGAGTATCGGGCTTCGGGTTGAAATTCTTTGTTCAAGACCCAAACTTTTCGGGTCGGTATGGGTTGAGTTCTCAGGTCGGGTCAAATTTTGCCAGCTCTATCTACTTCTCAAATCTCGTCGCCTACCTTCCCAAGGTTGAATCCTTTCGAAAGAAGTTATTCAAAAAACTTTTTTTCTCTCTCTAGAAACAAGGCTCTCTAGGTGCACGGTAGGCTGAGATAGCTAACGTGCATCTGGCCATTGATGACGAGGAAGAAGAAAGGTGAGAAGGCTCAGAGCATGCCTTTGCAAGAGTTTCTGAGTAGTGAGTTAGCTAAATCGATTAACTCGGAGGGTTCTATTGCTGATAGTGAGTGTCTTGAGGATGTGGGTAACATGAGTTCGCCGTCGAAAGGAATTCCTGGGGTTGAAGATCCTTCCATATCGTCACCACGAGCTGCAAGGAGGTCGATTATGGTGCCAAAACCTTCTGACGGTGCACTTCTCTCGGAAATTGCTACTTCTGGGGTTGAGATTCCGGCGAGGGACACACCTGAGATAACACCACTTGCTGGGTTGAGGGTTTCGGCTGAGATGAGACTGGATACTGGGTCGACTTTACCCCCAAATTCTGCTGGACATGTTAATGGAACTCCCGCGATAGAGGTAAACCTAAACAGTGAACCCTTAATTAATATGTCTGAGAATCGATTAGCTTCAGATGCTACAAAACTCAAATATATTCCTCATGTTTTCAAAGATGGAAAACTCGTGGCAAAACTGCTAAAATATGAAATCGAAAAAGAAGCAAAAAAAAAGATTATGCTGCAATTGGGTTTGTCCTAGGAGATGCTCCATTTTTTAATCAAATGGAAAGATTTGTAGCTTCTTTTTGGAAATTTGTTACCATGCCAAAATGTTATTTGCATGAGTATGGGTATTTCATATTTAAATTTGCTACAATGGAAGATAAAATTGATGTTCTAAATAGAGGTCCGTATGCGTTTAATTCTAAACCCTTCATCCTTGTGGACTGGTCTGCTGACTTCAAGTTGGATACCTCTTAAATTCGAAAGGTTCCCCTCTGGGTACAGTTTCCCAACTTGCCTTTAGATTGTTGGTCACTTGACTCACTAAGTAGGTTGGGCAGCTGTGTTGGGGTTCCACTATCTGTGGACAGATTTACAGCTGAGCAAGAGAGAATTTCTTATGCTCGACTACTTATCAAGATGGATATTACTCTACCCTACAACGATGAGGTTTGGTTTGCAGCTAATGATGGCACTATGATTAAACAAGCCATCAAGTATGAGTGGAAACCTGCATTCTGCCAGAAGTGTAAGAAATTTGGCCACTTAGAAGCACATTGTGGTGTTCCTGTTAACAATAGTGGGAGCAATAATCAGGGACATTGGCAAGAAAAAGCTGGTAATAGAAGGAGAAGACGAATACCTGCTAAGCAAATGGGTCCCTAGAGCAGGGAATACAGGCCAAGCAGAGGCCTCTTCTTCAGGGAAAGCTGCACAGGCTGAAGCTATCGATAGCCATCACACACAGGAGGGAGTGATACAAGCCTCCTATCTGGATAAATCTTTTGATGAAGCAAGGTGGCAGAAGTGCAGACTATACCCTCAGTTGTTGTTAGCAACCCTTTTGATGTCCTGCAGTCTTCAGAAGCACAAGACACAATAGTTTCAGAGGAAACAGTGTTACAATTTGGAGTAAATCCTGAGGTAAGGGTTTCTCCTACTCACTCTCCCACAAAATCCCAATGAAGTTCCTCTTTTGGAACATTAGAGGGATGAATAAACCCTCTAAATTGAAGGATGTGAGGAAATTTTTAGTGAAGAATAAAGTGTGTTTTGTGGCTTTGCTTGAAACTAAGGTTAAACTTAACAAAGCTGTTAGTGTTCATAGAAATGTAATGTCAGTCTGGCTTTATTTTTGCAATCATGATGAGGCTATCAATGGTAGAATTTGGATTACTTGGAATCCTGCTATGTTGAATATGCAGGTGGTAAAAATATATGATCAATATGTCCATATGAATGTTACTATGCTATCTGGGACATCCATTTATATCACAGCTGTGTATGCCAAAAGTGATGTTAGGCATAGAAAGACTTGTTGGAGAACTCTAGAGGGGATTGGAGGTAGTATTCATGAACCATGGCTGCTGATTGGTGGGGATTTCAATACTACTATGGCAAGAGAGTTCAAGTTGGTAATGTGTTTTCTGGAATAGATGAGCTACAATCCTTTTGTTATAATCTTGGCTTATCAGATTTGAAAGCTAAGAGTGGGGAATTCACTTGGTCAAACAAACAAGAGGTTGAAGACATAATCTACAGCAAAATTGATAGAATTCTGGGTAACTTTGAGTGGCTAGCAAATTTTGCCCATGTAGAAGCTGATTTCCTAGCACCTTTAATTTCAGACCATTCCCCAATCTTGATAACTTTCCACAAAGATAATCACCAGAGTAGGAAGTCATTCAGGTTTTTTTAATACTTGGATAAATTTTGAGTCTTTCCTCCCTACTGTTGAAGCTAGCTGGAACTGTGAGGATACAGGTTCCATTATGTTCAGAGTTATGAAAAAGCACAAGAAGGTGAATGAAGCCCTAAAAGATGTAGAGTTCTACCACTCTAACCTTGATCATACTATACAGACTGCTCAAGAGGATTTGTTAACAATTCAGAACAAGCTAGTTACTGACTTGTTTAATGTTGATCTCATTCAGCAAGAGAAAGCGGCTGTGATTAAATGGAATAAATTGAGAGATTTTGAGGAGAATATACTGCAACAGAAAGAAAGGATCAGTTGGCTCAACACTGGAGATTCTAACTCCAAATATTTTCACGCTTGCTTAAAGAGCAGGAGAGGTGTAAATCATGTCTCTTTAATTTATATTACTCAGGGGGTTAAATTGACTGACATTGATAATATTAAGAGAGAATTTCAGAGTTTCTTTGCTAATCTAATGGGGTCAAGCACCCCTGAACTGCCTGCAATACTTCCAGAGATTATGCAAAATGGGAATCAGCTTTCATTTGACCAACAAATCAGGCTCTGCAGTGAGGTTACAGAAAAAGCAATAAAGGCTACTCTATGTCAGATAGGAGAGGACAAGTCACCTGGAACTGATGGTTATACTGTGGCTTTTTACAAAGCTGCATGGCACATAGTAGGTAAGGATGTTGTAAAGGCTATTCAGAGTACTCTACACTGAGGTAACCTTCTAAGAGCTTTAAATTGCACATCTGTCACTTTGATTCCTAAGAAAACAAATCCTACCTATGTGAGTGACTTTAGACCTATAGCTTGTTGTAATGTGATGTATAAGATCTTGTCTAAGACTCTTGCAAATAGATTATGCACTGTATTGAATGATATTGTTCACTTGGAACAATCTGCTTTTATTAATGGGAGATTTATAAGTGACAATATTATTCTAACTCATGAAATCTTGAAGCATTATGAGAGGAAAGAGATTTCTCCTAGATGTGTGGTGAAAGTTGATCTTAGGAAGGCTTATGACTCATTAGAATGGAGCTTTTTGGGGCAAATGTTAGTAGGACTTCAGTTTCCTATTAAATTTGTTAAATGGATAATGATGTGCTTATCAACTGTGAGCTACTCTCTGATGCTTAATGGCAGTCCTATGGATCCCATTCCAGCCAAGAGAGGCTTGAGACAAGGAGATCCTCTCTCTCCTTATTTGTTTGTCTTTGCCATGGACTACCTCTCAAGGTGTCTGGCTGATTTCAAGAGTCATCATGGGTTTAGCTACCATCCTAGATGCAAAAAGTTTGATCTGGTTCATTGCATCTTCGCAGATGACCTCCTTTTATTCTCAAGGGGAGATTTTACATCTTTAAAGGTCCTGTTTGAGAAATTTCAGATATTTTCAGCTTGCTCAGGGGTGAAAGCAAATGAAGCTAAGTCAGACATCTACTTTGGGGGTGTTGAAGCTTCTACTCAAGCTCAAATCACAGAGGTTCTGGGAATGAATACAGGAGTTTTGCCATTCAGATACCTTGGAGTGCAACTCACTTCCAAGAAGCTTCACTCTGGACACTATGACCCTCTGGTTCATAAGATTACAGATAGAATTAAGGCATGGACTACAAGGTTTCTCTCATATGCAGGCGCCTTGTTCTCATCAGGGCTATGTTATTTTCATTTCAGAATTTTTGGGCACAATTCTTCACTATCCTAGTTGCTGTTATCCACAAAATTGAATAGCTCTGCAGGAGATTCCTCTGGACAGGATCATCTGAAGTCAGTAACAGGGCACATGTTGCATGGGATGACTTGTGTGTGCCAGCAGTCAAGGGTGGTTTGGTATATTCAATTTTACATTATGGAACAAGGCTTCTCTTGGGAAACTTCTGTGGGATATCCAACACAATAAAGAGAAGCTTTGGGTGAGGTGGATTAATGCCTATTATGTAAAAAACCAAAATTTTTGGTTGATGAACAAGCCTATGCTGGCAGCCTGGATTATACAGAAGATTTTTGATCTCAGACCTCTACTGCAACATGCTGTGTGCAATCCAGGTATCAAGGGTTATAGAGTTGGTGAAATGTACAAGAATTTGCTCCCTGCAGGTCAGAAGAAACCCTGGAATAACCTGGTTTGGTGGTCATTATCCTTTCCTAAATGGAAATTCATCTTATGGCTACTGACGCAAGGCATACTCCCTATTTGGAAAAATCTGCACAAAATTGGCCTACAAGGCCCTAGCTGTTGTGTGTTTTGCAAAAAAGGCGAGGAGACATTTGAACATATTTTCTTCTCATGTGAGTTCTCCATGAAGATATGGAATATGTGCTTTCTTTGGATGAAGGTCCCTGTTATTCAGTGGGATTGGGACAATCTTGTGCAACAGATTTGTCATACTTATAAGGGTAAATCCCTTAAAAGCAAAGTGTTCTATGCAGGTTTTGCTGCTGTCATATACTACCTTTGGAGGGAAAGGAATCGAAGAATCTTCCAGCTACAGCTGCCAGTATCATGAGAGAGATCATAAACAGTTTGCATGTCAGAGCTTCTGCAGCAAGTGATAAAAAGATGCAAGACTATGTCAATATTCATTTGAATTATTATGTGTAATTTGAGTTTTGTTATTTTGGTTGGTTTGTTTTGGTGGGCTGTTAACTTTTTGTATTTAGGATTGTAGACATTATTTTGGTCTCTGGATAGTAACACAAGCCTTCATAGAAGGGAGCCTGTTGCTAGCCTAGGGGGGACATTCTACAATCAGTAGGAGTTTTACTTGTTGTCGTTGTTCTGTAAGTCTGGTGGCTACTGATCTGTATTGACACAGCTTTTGGAAGTAATAAACATCATCTTACTTTCCAAAAAAAAAAAAAAAGGTTGAATCCTTTCAACATTTTTCTTGCCCCTGGCAAGCTGGTGCTCATCGACAAAATGACGTCCAACTTTGGTTGATGTAGGCTATGGAGATCGATCTAAGATGGTCGAAGACGATGACAGTTTTTTGGGAGATTGAATGCAGAATGCAAGACTTTCCTGAGGGGCAAAATGGTCCATGAGTTTTTATTTATTCATTTTTTGAAAATCTTTTTATTTTGAA
Organism: Tetragonia tetragonoides; assembly: GCA_038025085.1. Lineage (NCBI taxonomy): Eukaryota > Viridiplantae > Streptophyta > Magnoliopsida > Caryophyllales > Aizoaceae > Tetragonia > Tetragonia tetragonoides. Next base: position 23,373,487 of record CM076140.1, read on the forward strand.
AAATAAAGGAAAATGGACTTTCCCGAAAAATCCATGATTTATTTGAAAATAAAATCTTTTTGGTATTTTCCTCCAAGTCAAAAAGAGATAAATAAATAACCAATTCCCGACATTCTCAAAAGCTTTCCACTCGTTTTTTTTGCTTTTTCTTTCTTTTTTTTTTCTTTTTTCTTTTTTTTGCTTTTCTTTTTTTCTTTTCTTTTTTTTTTTTTTTTTTTTTTTTTTTTTGCTATTTCTCGCTCTTTGTTTTTTGATAAATTGGTTGGACCGCACCCGAAGGCTGGCTACTGTAGGCTACCAGAGTTTTCTCCCCTTTTCCTTCGCCTCTTATTTGAGTTTCCGGGCAGCCTGGGAGAGAGCGATTGTCCGGATTTTCGTGAATCTTTGAGTGTGAATGCACATGAAGATTTTCCTTTTACACTAAGGACATGATTAAGATTGTCGGAAGTCGCCAGCAAATTTAAGGTAATTTGGAAACCTTGGAATCAAGTCGATAGTCTAGAAAGACGTCAACTCAAGTCCTGTGCACCCCAATCCCTATTGGGGAAATTGACTTCATAAATGAGTTCGGGGGCGTGAGTACGAGCTAGGAAGGTGTTAGGCACCCAACTCGCCTGTTGGCAACAACGACCTTTACTAATCGATTCAATATAATTATTAATGCTACGGTTCCAAACGGGGTTCAATTTGTCCAAATTCCTAGTTTTAACTAATGGGTTGAACAATCATCATTATTGTGACCACTTTTAACAATTTATCAAATTACATGCCTTTATTGCTAAAAAACGATAAATATGCTAAAACCTGCGAGTTAGAAGACAAACAAATAATTCACCCACCAATCCACAAACAAAGCAAGTTTAATCATAAGAAGCAATAAATAGCAAATCTTATACATTCATTCATCCACAATTAGGCTTAATACAAGCCCTTTTGCTCAGAAACGCGCCATGCATGTACATATCACATAAAGCAAATTCGTTAGTAATAACAAACAATATAAAATTTATTGAAAACCCTCAGGTTGGATTACCTGGATGCTCACAATGAACTTATTTCATTATATTGCTTGAATTCATGCTCTTGATGAAGTGTGAAGGTTTATTTTGTGGTGCTAGGGCTAACCTAAAGAAGGAGTAGAATCAGAATTTCTGGTTTAATGTGTGTGTGAGAGAGAATCAACTTTGGGGACCAACCTTTTCTCTCTAACTGCCATCCAAAAGACCAACCTTTGAGAGAGAATGTCCAACCTCTTCAACTGAACCCTAAGTTTTGTTTATATAGAAGAGGGGGAGCTGCCAGGGTTTGGCACGTAAATCGAATGGGCCTCGAATTTGCCGTCTGTAGACGCCAAAAAAGCGCCTTCAGATTTCTCCGCAAAAGCCCGATGATGAAATGAGTAATTTATAAACTTGAACACCATTTTTGCTTTAACAGTTAAGATAAGGTCTCAGGTTTTCCTCCAAACACTCCTTTATTCTGACCCCATTCAAAAGCCCCGTTCAAGAGCCTTCCAACGACGCCTCTCATGCCCCTTTCCGACTCCCGGTCGCCAAGTTGCGATTCAGGGGTAGAACCGTCTTTTACTGCCCAAGGGTAAAATGGACTTTTCATATTTTTCGGAATACTAAAATTCCTCCGGAAAATAAATATAGACTTGATGTCGTCATTATGACGACATCCAGCTGGCAGCTGACAGCCGTCGGCGGCGTTGGGATAAAACCCAAAGCCGCTAGCGGCCCTGACTAAAATTCCAGGGCCGCTAGCGGCGCAGACGTGGCTTCTGGCCCGACTCATTTTTCAAGCCCAATTTGATTTTCGGCTCCTTTTCAGCCGTCCAACCCTACTCCTCCACGCCTATAAATACAACCCTCCTCCCTCAGTTCAAAACACACAGTCTACAGTTGACAACCTCTATTCTCAGTAGTATTGACTCTGAGCTTCCCCCTCTTTCTTCCAAACTTGAGATCTTGTCTATACTATTTTTTGTCAAATATAGCCTACAATTCAGGTACTAACTCTTGAGGACTCAAATTAATTTGCTTGCCTAATTGTTCATTTTTCTAGTAGTCATAATGTAGATATAATGCTAGAATAACGTCTTTTATTGCTTCCTAAATATTGTCCTTCCAAGCATGTCTAGCCGTTGTAATGCTCAATTTTTCAATCGATTGCATGTCTAAACAAGGGTTAAAATAAATGTTGTGATGCTTGTGATAAACTAATTAATAGCCTAAGTCTAGGTTGTTAATTCGGTTTTGCATGGGAATTATGTCTTTAAATTATTAAGCAAACTTGAGTTAGTAGAGGCCGTCATAATACAGGCGAGTTGGGTGCCTAACACCTTCCCACCTCGTACTTCGCCCCCGAACCTATTATTCTTGGGTACTCATATGTTCTATATGAGCGGGAGCCTTTCTAAAAACATGATCAGTTCACTTATCGCGCTATTGGGTTGTCCCTTCGGTTTGTCCCTTCGATCAAACGCCAATAGCAGATTTATGACCTCTTTCATGGTTTTTATTCAATTCAAGTCCTTACAAAATCTTTTCTAACTCGATGGTCCCTTGAACTTACCTAAACCCCCAACTTACAAGCTTTCTATAAGGACATACTCCGTGGAAACCAATAACATTGGATTGGACGAAAATCCCGAGTCCTTACACCGTCCGCGAGAAAAAGTCCAGGCGGCCATACAACTAGGCCGAGCGGCTGAGCTCGCAGGACAAGCGGTGAAGCCTCTTGGCAAGCGGCTTAGCCGCAAGGCAAGCTGTCAAGCCGCTTGGCCTGGCGGCACAGCCGCTTGTCCTAGCGGCCACCGCTTGAACCCAAGCGTGGCCTCTTGGACCTGGAGCGGCGTGCCTGTATAGGCGCCTGACATGCCTTTCACGTGGGGGAGGCTTTTCCTAGGGGGTCCACGCGGGATTGACTGAGTTTCCTTGTTTGACCAAGGGTTGATTCATGGGTTTGCGTTCCCTTTCGGGCCCTTAGGTTTAAAGAGGCCTATCTCTCAGTTTTGGACTCCAATTGAATTGAGTCCAACTGGTTTTGATCACCTATACAAAAGGCTTCCACTGGTTAATTCAAATGAACTGGGCTAATCATCAGAGCAATTATTCTCACAACCCAAGTTCGAGCAAAATCACATCCTTTCATCATCGGCTTTTTATGGGGACTTATTATAGATACAAATTTTGGTGTCTACAGAAGCCCCTACTTTGGCCGAGCTCGAATAGAGCGAAGGTCAAAGTATTCCTGTGACAAAACCTGCAATAAAACAGGCAAACTGAGTGAGGTGACAATCAGTTAGAGATAAACAATTATTTTTAGAATAAAGTAAGAATTTTCCCGGTCTATTTGACCGAGAGTTTGACCCTATGCTGTAGGTCACACAATAAATTTTCTTCGATTATCAGTCGAACGGAGAGACCCTATGCTGTAGGCCACACAATAAAAATATTTCATTAGAAATAAGATAGGTAATAATTGATAAGAAATCCTTCGATTTATAGTCGAAGGGAGAGACCCTATTGTAGGCTGCCGTATTTTTCTCCCCTCTTTCCGCGAGTCTTCCCTCGACCCTCTTTCGGGGCTAGGGTTTCTGGACATCCTGGGAGAGCGCAATGTTGTTTGAATTTCGTGAATCTTTTAGTGTGAATGCACGTAGAGATTTGTGTACCAAGGACATGATTAAGATTGTCGGAAGTCGCCACCAAATTTTAAGGTAATTTGAAAACCTTGGAGGTCAAGTCGATAGTCTAGAAATACGTCAACTCAACTCCTGTGCACCCCAATCCCTACTGGGAAAATTGACTTCATAAATGAGTTCGGGGGTGTAGGTACGAGGTAGGAAGGTGGCCTTTACTAGTCGATTCAATATAATTATTAATGCTACGGTTCCAAACAAGATTCAATTTGTCCAAATTCCTAGTTTTAACTAATGGGTTGAACAAAAATTATTATCGTGACCACTTTTAACAATTTATCAAATTACATGCTTTTATTGCTAAAAAACGATAAATATGCTAAAACCTGCAAGTTAGAGGACAAACACATAATTTATCCACCAATCCACAAACAAAGCATGATTCATTCATAAGAAAAGCAATAAATAACAAAATAAAAACATTCATTCATCCATTAATTAGGCTTCATACAAGCCCTTTTGCTCAAAACGCGCCATGCATGTACATATCACATAAACCAAAATTCTTAGTAATAACAAGCAATATAAATATTATTGAAAACCCTCAGGTTGGATTACCTGGATGCTCACAATGAACTTATTGGGTTATATTGCTTGAATTCATGCTCTTGATGAAGTGTGAAGGCTTATTTTGTGGTGCTAGGGCTAACCCTAAAGAAGGTGTAGAATCAGAATTTCTGGTTTAATATGAGAGAGAGAGAGAATGTCCAACCTTTAGACCAACCTCTAAAATTCCCAACCCTTCAGAGAGAATGTCCAACCTCTTCAACTGAACCATAAGGTTTGTTCATATAGAAGAGGGGGAGCTGCCAGGGTTTGGCACGGAAATCGAATGGGCCTCGAATTTGCCGTCCGCGAGAAAAGGTCCAGGCGGCCATACAGCTAGGCCGAGCGACCAAACCGGCAGGACAAGCGGGCAATCCGCTTGGCAAGCGGCTTAACCGCAAGGCAAGCGGTCAAGCTGCTTGGCCTAGCGGCACAGCCGCTTGTCCTAGCGGCCACCGCTTGAACCCAAGCGTGGCCGCTTGGACCTGGAGCGGCGTGCCTGTATAGGCGCCTGACATGTCTTTCATGCGGGGGAGGCTTTTTCGAGAGGGTCCACGCGGGATGGACTATGTTCCCTGGTTTGACCAAGGGTTGACTCATGGGTTTGGGTTCCCTTTCGGTCCTTTAGGTTCAAAGAGGTTTATCTCTCAGTTTTGGACTCCAATTGAATTGAGTCCAACTGGTTTGGATCACTTGTACAAAAGGCTTCCACTCGTTAATTCAAATGAACTAGGCTAATCATCAGAGCAATTATTCTCGCAACCCAAGTTCGAGCAAAATCCAATCCATTCATCATCGGGTTTTTATGGGGACTTATTATAGACACAATTTTTGGTGACTACACCTTTGCTGTCAAGCCGCCACGTCAAGCGGTTGAACCGCTACGTGGAGCGGCTAAACCGCTAGCTGGAGCGGCCATGCCGCTTGGTGGAGCGGCTATCCCGCGTGGACAAACGGTCAAGCCGTTGGGTGTAGTGGCCATGCCGCGTGGCTTGCGGTCTGACCGCCAGCTGGGCTGTCTAACCGTCCACGTGGGCAATTTGACCGGCTATTTAGGTCTTCCACGGATTGTGCATAAAAAGGAAGAGGGTAGGCCGAAATGGGTCATCTTCCCCATTTCGTGCCTTCTCTCATCTCTCTCCTCCAGTTTTGCTCAAATTTTCAACCTCCATCAAAGCCCCTAGCTCCAAATCTTGAGGTTTTCTTGCTCAAATTCTTAGTAGAACTTGATTTTGTTTGTTGTTTTTGTGTTTTTGGGTGTCAAAACTCAAAATTGTGTGAATTTGTGAGTTTTGTGAGTTTCACTCAAATTTCAAAAAAAACTTCATTTTTGCTCTTCATCCATGGCTCCTAAACTTAGAGAAGGTAGGAAAAGGAAGGGGCAAGAGGTTGTTGTTCATGAGGCCCCAAATATTTTCACTCGGGTTTTTGTTTCCGGTATACCCCATCACTGGTTGGTCTAGGATGAGTTTACCCGTAGTGATTTCCATCCTACCGATCGTTGGGAGCCTAGCGATCTTGTTTTCAAGAAGAAGGAGCATTTGGTTATCGTTGGTACCAAATGTCGGGTATGTCGTTTTTTTTTGTTTTTCTCTTTTACACTTAGAAAATCATGTATAGGCAAACATAGAATCCCTATTGTGCAGCGTTGTGGCTTCGGTCACTTTTTAGTGTCCATTGCTTCTGCTGAGCGCTTTGATCGCTCCGACCACTTGCTGGTTAGAGGTCTTGCAGAGCAGTACTGGGATACTACCAGTACCTTTCATTTTCCTATGGGTGAGATCATGATCACCCCTTTCGAGTTTGGTCTCATTTCCGGGCTCCTTTGCACCGGTACTCCTGTCACTTATGGAGATGTGAGGAGGGAGGTCATGATGGAGATGTTTGGTCTTTTTGGGACCAACTGGGATGGTAGGGAGTATGGTCGGACTGACGTCATGGTCCAGTTCTTGACCAACCCGAGGAAGTTGCAGAAGGTCACGGTGGAGCAGCACGCTCTTCTTTCTTGGCCTATGTTCTAGCTTGTTCCGTCTTTTCGGATAAAGCTAGTAGGTACCATGTTCTCTATTTCCCGTGCTTACGGGATTTGGACAGTGTTGCGGAGTACAACTGGGGTCTTCCCGCGTACTCTTGTCTTCTACGGTGTTTGAGGCAGTCCAGTCGCCTTAGTGGAGAGTAGGGCGCGTCTCGCGTCTCCTTAGTCGGTTATTGGAAGGTTATGGAGGTAATTTCCTTACCCTTCTTGTACTTTGTGTTTTTCGGCTCTTTATTAATAATTTGTGCCTTATCCATGTACTTTGCATGTCTTAGATTTGGTTTTATGAGTATTTCTCCGACCTTGCCCCTCTTCTCGAGACAGGGGATTTGTCTTTTCCAGCGATGTAGACCTGGAAGGGATGGGCATCTTGCCCAGTTACTATGCTGCACGCCCTTAGGGAGGTGATATATCCCTTGACCGCTCAGGATGTAAGCAACTTTCCATTGTGCTTCTTTTGTCCTTTTATCCTTTTGTTTGCTCATTCTTGTTTTTACAAGTCGACTGGTTCCCCTAGACGGATTACCTCCCGGATCTCTCGGATAGGTTTTTGGGTGCTCGGGAGTATGACCAGAGGAGGATCCTTATTGAGGGTCCCTTCGGTTTTGAGTGGTTTTTGGGAGAGAGACTGATTAGGCAGACTTTCCCCGACCTTCCGGCTCCAAGGATTCCTTCGGATCCTCCGGATTCTATGCTTTATGTTCGTCACCTTACCGTGGAGCAGATGAGGGCGGCTCCTGTTCGGGTGAATGCCCTTGAGTATTTGCTTCCGGCCGATCCTGAGGTGGATCTTATGGTGGCATATACTGATTTCGTGGAGGCTCGGTTGTGCCCCAACTTCTCTACCGACCCGGTAAGTAATGTACTTTTTGTTTCTTAATTTCGTTTGGAAATTTAGAAATATGTCTAATATTTGTTGAGTCTTTTGCAGAGTGCTGCAAGTTCTTCATCTGTCGTTTCTTCTCCGCGTCCTAGTCTCCCTTCCATGTTGGTGGGTTACACAGGAGCGGACGGGTCTCCTCAGGTTATACAGATTCCTGAGTTTCACGGCCCTGATGAGGAGGTCGAGGGATTGCCTCTACTAGCTGGTTGTAGGGGGGTAAGTGAGAATTCATTGTAATTTGCAATGTTTTCTTTGTATTTATGCTGACTCTTTTCTTTATGTGCACAGTTGGATGCTGTGGAGACGCGGAAGATCTATAGAGGCATGCATGCCTTTAAGAAATGGTTTTCCAGGTTCGCGTCTCGGAGTGTATGCACGGGTCATTGGTCCGACGTTCGAGAGGTATGTTCATTTCAAGTAATATTGCTTGATTCGAATTTTTGGTAATTTTCTGACCTTGAGCCTATTTCGCAGCCTGTTCCCATGGTGAGGCCTCCCAGGCCTGCAGTTGTTTGTGCTCCGGAATCTGTGCGTACGCAAAAGCGGCCTCCTCCTAGGCAGGAGAGTATGGAGGTGCGTCAGGGGACACCTCGAGCTAGAGTGGATACGGGGAGCTCGCCCCAAGTGCCTTCTCTTCCGCAGTGGTCTGCATCGCCTCCCTATATAGGGTATGCGGGCTATCATATGCCCATGTATCCTCCCATCTCTCCAAAGGGTTCTTGGAGTCAGGAGAGTACGGGGTATGGCGGCTATCCCGGCACGTTGGAGCCACCTCGTCACTCACTGGATCCCGCTTACTTGACGGGTTCATTATTTGCTTTTGACCCTAGAGCTTGGGCGAGGTCTCAGCCCGGCCCTTCAGGTACTCCATCATCGAGTGGACCCGAAGAGTCGCCTCAGGCGGGTCCGAGTACGGGCGAAGATGGCCAGTGATATTTGTTGTAGTGCATTTTGAACTTTCGGGCTTGTATTAAACCTGTTATAAGTATTGCATTTTATTCACGCACAAAAATATCACGCAAATGCCCATTTGCGAACTTAATCAACTAGTTTCCGAGTGGGAAATCACAAATCACGACATTCGAAAATTTAGGATTCCCAAGAATTTAGCACATTTGGGGTACCCCTTCCCCTAAAATAAAAAGAAAGTAAAGAAAAGCAAAATAGAAAAACATAATTAAAGGAGAAAATATTAATAAAGAAAATCAGAAAATAAAAGGAATAAAAGTGGAACTTGATAATCAAGATAAAAAGAAGGAAAGAAAATAAAAGGGAATAAATAGAAAAGTGGCAAGAGCCAAAATTTAAGGTAAGAAAAATATAAGGGAAGGCTTCCAAGATCTGTCCAAGTGCGAATTAGGAAGGTACAACCCTGTCAAACATGGGGTCGGGTGGACCGAGATCTCTCGCGAAAGAGTACACCTGGCGCCTATACAGGGTGACCGCTAGAGCTCCTAGCGGCTGTGCTAGAGCTCTAACGGTTGCCGCTTGGGCTTGCGATTTGGCCGCTTGTCCAAGCGGTCAAGCCGCTTACTGGAGCGGCTAAGCCGCCTGTCCTTGCGGCTAGCCATATGGACCAGCTTCAAGGCCGCCTGGCCTCTTTTTCGTCGGTTGTCTGAATTTCCTTAATTTTTCGACGAGAATCCAACCGTAGCCTCTATATAGTTGGGTTTCTTTCTCTTCTCTTCTCACCACTTGCTTTGAGCCCTTAGAGAGAGAATTCCTTGAGAGAAAATCCTTAATCTTAACAATGGTGAACTTTGATGATGTTTTTGATGCTTGGCTGGCTTCTATGATTGTAGAGGAGAGGTTAGAGCTTACTCCCTTCCACCTCAATGCCTTATTTCACCTTAAACAAGTCAAGATTTTGTGGGAGTTCCTTTATGCTTCCATTGAGTTTTGGGACCAAAAATTCCATGTCTTTCGTTTCGGTGCTCATGAGATGTGCCCTTTGGTGGAGGAGTTCTCCGATATAATTGGCTTTCCAACCGAAAGCCCTCCCGCCCTTCTTTACATAGGGAATGCTTTTGTAGGGGATTTTCAGAGGTACCTTGGGTTGTCTTCCCGCCAAGCGGGTCAAGTGCTTCATGGTGAGGATGTTGATATTGCCAAGCTTGTGACTTTCTTCACCTCCAAGGCCCAGGGTGCGATGGATATGAGGTACAAGAAACGTGCCTTTGTATTTTGCCTCCTCCATCGATATTTGTTTGTTGGTGGTAATGAAGATACTCTTATTCCATCCGAAAAGAAGCTTACCATCAATAGGGGCAAAGCTTGTCTTCTTAGGGTGACCGAGCAAATACAGTGGGATAGCTCTCCTATGCACTTGGTCGTGGGAGAGACAATCCTTGCTTTAGATAGGCTCAAGAGCAATCCTCAAGAGTCCTTCACCGGGAGCCCTTTACTCCTTCAAGTAAGTATTGTGATAAAGCCTTAATCTTTGTGGATTTAACTTTATTTAGTGAAATTCTCCTCTTGTATCGACTTGAATTTTTCTTTTGTTGTTTTTGTGCAGATATGGCTTCAAGAGAGGCTCCACTTGCTTAAGGCCCCAATAGACACTAGGAATTTCCTCCCTAAACATTTTCCGGCGAGGCGTCGAAAGTTCTCCGAATCCTCTTGGGAGGAGTGGTTAGCATACTTCTACACCAACATCCAACCGGCTCGTGGTGGCGTACTACCAAGATCGTAGGGTGTAGTGAGAATGTGCCCTTTACGAGGATCATTGGTTTGTATACTTTGACGTTCTTCCTGCCGAACCGCCTCCTCCGCCAATATGGCTTAAGACAAAGGATCCCGATTGTAAGCTGCGAACCTCCTTGCCAAAGGCCCTTAACATCCTCCTTGGTGTCTAATTGGGAACGACATTGGAACCGTCTCCAAGTGTGGACTAAGCCGGTATACCCGCATTCAAACGAGTTGTCTAGCTTTTACGAGGAGTGGATTTGGAGCGGTGACCATCAAGTCAACCAAAGGCTTCTAGAGGAGGAAAAGGAGTTGTTCAAGGCCCGCAAATATGATGAGCCAAGCGGTGTAAGGATAACTCCAATTGATAGGCCCACTAAACCTTCCAAGCCCCAAACTAAGGGTAAGGGAAAAGGCAAGGCAAAGGCCCAATCTAAGAAAAGGAAGAATCCGGCCCACTCGGCCAAACAAGTAACTCCAAATAGGCCCAATGATCACGAGGCCTCTTCTAGCTATGGTAGGGAGAGATGGGCTCCAAAAGAACGAATGGAACTTGATGAGCCTAGCGAACCCGTCCAAGAGCCCGAAGTCAAAGACAAGGAGGAGTAGTCCACCTCTAGTTGTCTAGCAAGTCTTGTCGTTTTTGCTTAGTAGTATAATTCAAATAACGGGTTTGCATGCCCAAGTAGATGTAGTTTAGAATTGCCCTTTTATTTGTTTATTATTTTTGCACTCCTTTTTTTTTATTAGAGCATGTAATGGAATTTATCCATATTAATGAAAGACTTGCTTATTTTTGCATTAATCGAATGTATCAAAACTCCTTTTAGAGATTTATTTTATTAAAGTGGCCGGGCCCAAGTTATATGGGTTACCTACATATCCATGTGGAATCAGGCCAATGTAGTTCGTAAAACCAAAGCCCGGTTTTTTTTTTTTTTTTTTTTTTTTTTTTTTTTTTTTCCTGTCGTGGGTCCCATGTGGACGAGCTTGACTGATTTTGACTTGGATTTGGTGCCTTAGTGGGCTCTCTCAAAGATTTAACATTTATGCATCGAATCGCTTAAGTTGGTCCATATTTGTGAGTTGGGTGAACTCGTTGCCGTCTAAATCCATTAGCTTTACCGCTCCACCGAATAATATTGTCTTGATAATGTATGGGCCGACCCAATTAGGCTTGAACTTTCCCCGAGGGTCGACTACAATTGGTCTTACCTCTTTTAGGACTAAGTCTCCTTCTTTAAGTCCTCTAGCCTTGAATCGTTGATCAAAATGCCTTGACATCCTTGCTTGGTAGACATGACCATAATGTAGGGCATTTAGTCATCTTTCATCTAATAAGATCAAGTGGTCATATCGGGCCTGGACCCAATCCACTTTGGGTAATTCACTTTCCAAAGCTATCCATAAAGAGGGGATTTCTACCTCGACTGGGAGTACTGCCTCCATTCCCTATACTAAAGAATAAGGTGTTGCTCCTGTTGAGGATCGAATAGTGGTTCTATATCCCTATAAGGCGAATTGTAGCTTGTCGGGCCAATCCTCATAGTTTTCCGTCATTTTAGCTATCATTTGCTTCACGTTCTTGTTTGCGGATTCTACGGCTCCATTCGTTTGTGGCCTGTAAGGTGAAGACTGCCGATGTTGAATTTTAAACTTAGTGAAAAGCTCGGCAACATCCTTTTTGAATTGGGACCTGTGATCACTTATGATTTCGTGGGGTACCCCATATCTGTTAATGATGTTGTCATGTATGAACTTTGCCACGTGTTTCGACGCTATTCTTGCGTATGAACGAGCTTCCACCCATTTGGTGAAATAGTCTATCGCGACTAGTATGTATTCATGGCCTCTTTTTCCTGTAGGGGTGATTTTTCCAATGATGTCAATACCCCATGCAGAGAACGGCCATGGTGAAGTGAATGTATGTAGAGGAGTAGGAGGTCGTTCCTTACTTAGGGAACGCTTTTGTGGGTGATTTTCAAAGGTACCTCGGGTTGTCTCCCCTTCAAGAAGGTCAAGTGCTTCATGGTTAGGACGCTGATCTTGCCAAGCTCGTGACTTTCTTCTCCTGTAGGGCCCGGGATGCAATGGATATGAGGTACAAGAAGCGTGCCTTTGTATTTTGCCTCCTCCATCGTTATTTGTTTGTTGGTGGTAGTGAAGATGCTCTTATTCCATAAGAAAAGAAGTCTGCCATTAATAGGGGCAAAGCTTGCCTTCTTAGGGTGACCGAGCAAATTCAATGGGATAGCTCTTCTATGCACTTGGTCGTGGGAGAGACAATCCTTACTTTAGATAGGCTCAAGAACAATCCTTAAGAGTCCTTTACCGGGATCCCTTTACTTCTTCAAGTAAGTTTTATGATAAAGCCTTAATCTTTGTGGATTTAACATTATTTGGTGAAATTCTCATCTTGTATTGACTTGAATTTTCCTTTTGTTGTTTTTGTGTAGATATGGCTTCAAGAGAGACTCCACTTGCTTGAGGCTCCCATTGACACTAGGAAGTTCCTCCCTAAGCACTTTCTGGCAAGGCGCCAAAAGTTCTCTGAGTCCTCTCGGGAGGAGTGGATAGCATATTTCTACACCGACATCCAACCGGCTTGGTTCGTCCCATGGTGGCGTACCACCAAAATTGTAGGGTGTAGTGAGAACGTGCCTTTTAAGAGGATCATTGGTTTGTATACTTTGACGTTCGTCTTACCGAACCGCCTCCTCCGCCAATACGGCTTAAGGCAAAGGATCTCGATTGTAAGTTGTGAACCTAATTGCCAAAGGCCCTTAACATCCTCCTTGGTGTCTAACTGGGAACGACACTGGAACCGTCGTCAGGTGTGGACTAAGCCGGTATACCCGCATTCAAATGGGTTATCTAAGTTTTATGAGGAATGGATTTGGAGTGGTGACCATCAAGTCAACCCAAGGCTCCTAGAAGAGGAAAATGAGTTGTTCAAAGCCTGCAAATATGATGAGCCAAGCGGTATAAGGATAACTCCCATTGATAGGCCCGCTAAACCTTCCAAGCCCCAAACTAAGGGTAAGGGAAAAGGAAATATAAAGGCCTAATCTAAGAAGAGGAAGAATCCGGCCCACTCGGCCAAGCAAGTAGCTCCGATTAGGCCCAATGATCACGAGGCCTCTTCTAGCTATGGTAGGGAAAGATGGGCTCCAAAAGAACGAATAGAGCTTGATGAGCCTAGCGAGCCCGTCCAAGAGCCCGAAGTTAAAGAGGAGTATTCCACCTCCATTCGTCTAGCAAGTCTTATTCTTTTTGTGCTTAGTTGTATAATTCAAATAACGGGTTTGCATGCCCAAGTAGATGTAGATTAGAAATGCCCTTTTATTTATTTATTTATTATTTTTGCACTTTTCTTCTTATTTTTATTAGAGCATGTAATGGACTTTAGCCATATTAATGAAAGGCCAATGTAGTTCGTAAAACCAAATCACATTTTCTTTTTTTTTTTTTCCCGGTCGCGAGCCCCACGTGGACGGGTTTGACCCATTTTGACTTGGACTTGGTGCCTTAGTGGGCTCTCTAAAAGATTTAATATTTTATGCATAGAATCGCTTAAGTGGGTCCATATTTGTGAGTTGAGTGAACTCGTTGTCGTCTAAATCCATTAATTTTACCGCTCCACCGGATAATATCGTCTTGATAATGTATGGGCCGACCCAATTAGGCTTGAACTTTTCCCGAGGGTCGACTACAATTGGTCATACCTCTTTTAGGACTAAGTCTCCTTCTTTTAGTCCTCTAGCCATGAATCGTTGATCAAAGTGTCTTGCCATCCTTGCTTTGTAGACATGACCGTAATGTAGGGCATTTAGTCGTCTTTCATCTAGCAAGGCCGATTGGTCATACCGAGCTTGGACCCAATCTGCTTTGGGTAATTCACTTTCTAAATCTATTCTTAAAGAAGGGATTTCTACCTCGACCGGGAGTACTGCCTCCATTCCGTATACTAAAGAAGAAGGCGTTGCTCCTGTTCAAGATCGAATAGTGGTTCTATAGCCCCATATTATAGCTTGTCGGGCCAATCTTCATATTTTTCCGTCATCTTGGCTATCATTTGCTTCACGTTCTTGTTTGCCGATTCTACGGCTCCATTCGTTTGTGGCCTGTAAGGTGAAGACCGTCGATGTTGAATTTTAAACTTAGTGAAAAGCTCGGCAACATCCTTTTTGAATTGGGACCCGTGATCACTTATGATTTCGTGGGGTACCCCATATCTGTTAATGATGTTGTCAAGTATGAACTTTGCCACGTGTTTCGATGCTATTCTTGCGTATGAACGAGCTTCCACCCATTTGGTGAAATAGTCTATCGCGACTAGTATGTATTCATGGCCTCTTTTTCCTGTAGGGGTGATTTTTCCAATGATGTCAATACCCCATGCAGAGAACGGCCATGGTGAAGTTAATGTATGTAGAGGAGTAGGAGGTCTATGTTGTAAATTGGCGTGAAATTGGCAGCGTGTGCACTTTCTCACGTATTCGATGCAATCCTTTTCCATCGAGTCCAATAGTATCCTTGCCTTAGGATCTTCTTGACCAAGGTGAGTCCATTCATATGGGGACCACATACGCCATTATGTATATCATTCATGACTTTGATGACCTCACGTTCCTTTATGCATAGAAGACTTAACCCCTGTGTTGTCTTTTTATAAAGTTTGCCTTGCACATGTATGTATTGTGCGGCTAGTCTTCTTAAAGCTCTTTGTGCCCTAGGTGTGGATTGTGGAGGGTAATCACCTTTGGCGAGTAGATTGAGAATGTCGATAAACCATTCCTCCTCTTCTTCCTCATTGGCGCGTACTTCCAGTGCATTACAAAAGACGGGCTCAGTGCGCCTTCGAATGTGAATGGGCATGGAGATTACATCATCTGGAATATTTATCATGGAAGCCATTTTTGCTAAGGCGTCCACGAATTGGTTGTCACCTCTAGGAAGGTTTGTGAAACGGACATGAGTGAAATATTTGGCTATCTTTTCAAGATATTCCTGGTAAGGTGCCAGGGATTTGCTTTTCACTTTCAACTTTTTGGAGACTTCGTTTATGATGAGAGTTGAATCTCCGTATACCTTTAGATCCTTAATTTGTAGTTCTATTGCCGCTTCTAAACCAATGATGCATGCTTCATATTCGGCGCCGTTGTTGATTACCTCATGGTCTAATTTGACGGCTATCGGAGTATGTGCGCCTTCGGGGCTGACTAATAATACTCCTACGCCATAACCTTTTTGGTTGGATGCTCCGTCAAAGTATAACTGCCAAGTGGTTTCTTCGACACTCATTACTCCTTCATCGGGAAAGTCATGGGTAGCATCTTCGCTAGTAACTGGGTTTTCAGCGAGATGTTCAGAAATGGCATGTCCTTTGATCGCCTTTTGGTGTTCAAAAGTTAGATCGAATTCTGAAAGCATGACAGTCCATCTTGCTATCCTTCCACTAAGGATGGGTTTTTCGAACAAGTACTTTAATGGATTTATCCTTGACTTTATATGGATGGAGTGTTGTAGCATGTAGTGTCGAAGCTTCTTTGTTGCAGTGACCAATGCGAGACACGTTTTCTCTAGTGTGGAGTAGCGCGTTTCATATTCTAGGAATTTCTTGCTAAGGTAGTATATTGCCTTTTCATCATTCTCCACCTTTTGGGCCAACATAGCACCCATGGCGGTTTCTGTGACTGTTAGGTATAGCATAAGTGGTTTTCCCGGAATTGGCCGAACCAACACGGATGGATTAGCTAAGTATTCCTTAATCTTGTCAAAGGCTTGCTGGCATTAATCATCCAAGGCAGATTTAGTGTCCTTTTTGAGCTTTTTGAAGATGGGCTCGCATGTAATAGTCAATTTCGATATGAATCGACTTATATATTGGAGCCGTCCTAGGAATCCTCTTATCTCCTTTTCATTTTTGGGAGATGGCATGTCTCTTATACCTTTGATTTTAGTAGGATCAATTTCAATGCCTCTTGTGCTTATGACGAATCTTAAGAGCTTGCCCGAAGTTACGCCAAATGCGCACTTTTGAGGATTCAATCTCATATTGTAGTTCCGAAGCCTGTCCAAGAATTTCTTTAGAGGGTATATGCCCTTCTCTCTCCTTGGATTTGATGATCATATCGCCCACGTACACCTCGACTTCCTTGTGCATCATGTCATGTAGAAGGAAAGTTGCGGTTCTTTGGTATGTTGCTCCCGCATTCTTCAACCCGAAAGGCATGACGGTATAGCTATATGTCCCCCATTGGGTTATGAAAGTGGTTTTCTCCATATCTTCCTCGACCATTTGTATTTGGTTATACCCTGCATAGCCATCTATGAATGATAAGAGGGCATGTCGTGCGGTATTATCCACCAGTACGTCTATATGTGGCAAGGGAAAGGCGCCTTTGGACTTGCCTCGTTTAGATCTCTAAAATCAACACACATCCTTACTTTTCCATCCTTCTTTGGAACAGGTACTATATTAGCAACCCATTCTGGATATTGAGCAACCCTAATAAAACCTGCGGCGAGCTGTTTCTTCACCTCTTCTTTGATTTTCAGTGTCCACTCAGGTTTCATTCTCTGAAGTTTTTGCTTCACTGGTTTTGAATCCGGATTGAGCGGTATTGTATGCTGTGCTATCTCACGACTTATTCTCGGCATATCTTTGTAGGACCAAGCGAAAACGTCTATGTATTCTGTTAAGAGATTTATAAAGCTTTCGCGCTCTTTGGGAGTTAACGATAAGCCAATGCGCACCTGGCGCGACTCTTGATCGTTTGCAAGATTGATTAATTCTGTTTCGTCCATAATTGAAGTCTTTTGTTCATGCTCTAATAGTGCTTTAGTTACTTCTTTGGGTAATTCTTGTTCATCTTTTGAATTTTTAGTTACTAAGTAATCCAAGAAGTAAGCAGAATCAATAACTATTTCATTGATAGAGGAAATTGGAACATCAACTGAGCCATTACTATTGGCTTGAACATCATTAGACTTGCAAACAGAATTAAACATAGGTTTGGGTGGACTACCCGAATCTACTATATTAGACTCGTCTTCAGAATCAGACTCAGTCCGGTCGGAATCAGTGTCGGTGTCAGGCTTGGATTCTTCGGAGATCGTGATCTTGATCTTCTTTCCGTTGGCTCCTGTCCAGCTTGGGGTGCGTTTTTGCTTTGTGAGGTGACCCTCGTTTGGATTGATCAACTTAGTTGGGTCAATGTTCGCATCTTGAATTGCATTATTGACGTTGTGGAGTTCTTCATCTTTTGGATGGCGATGCTCTCGTCCAAATAAAAGACCCAAAGCGTTGTTGGGTGTGTTCTCTACCCAATGAAAGTTCAGCCTCCTTCTTACAGGCAAGGGAAGGATGAAGGTGATCTTTCCTTTGTTAAGGGTGTCGGATAAGGTTGTCGGAGTATCTAGTGAGGAATAAGCTGGACACTTTGTTACATTCTTGAATTTGATTGGGCTGTAGCTTGAAGAACCATGCCCTAACAGTGGGGTCCAAGGTTTGTCAGAAAAGATGAATATAGAGCTCAGGATCTACTCCTCTTAGGACCATTGCGGTGGTGAAGGCCCTTATGTGATCTTTTGGATCATTGATCCCTTTGAAGGTGGGGACCTCAGGCATAGAGAATTTTTGTGGGAGTTTCCCCTTGATGTGAGAGAAGTATCCTTCAGCATTGATCATATAGTCACTTATGATCTTGCTTTGAGTTAAAGCTAACTCATGGTTCTTAATTTCAGCGCTTAGCTCTTCTACTTTGTCATCTTGAGGTGGAGGGTCATCCTGGTTAAGAGGGTCAGCTTCCTTGACCTTGCTTTCTATCCATGTCACACGGTTTCCAATAGTTTCCAATATTTTCATCATTTCAGTCAACATCTCATCAGTAGTCTTAGGTTGTAGAGGTGGCACATCATCTTGACTAAAGGGAGAGGGGAGAGATATTATCTCGACTCAATATGGGATACAGCAAAAGATAGTATACTCTTGACTAAAAGGAGAGGTGAGAGATATTATCTCGACTCAATATGGGATAAAGCAGAAGATATTATACTCTTGACTAAAAGGAGAGGGGAGAGATATTATTGAGATCTTTTGACCTAGACTCACTACCTAAATAGGAGGAAAGAATAAAGCAATCAAATCTTTCCTAAGATAACGAGCGTCATATAGAACATTCATGGACATTATTTCCTAAAAATAAAGATTCTAGACTCAATCTTAAGACAAAATCTAGACTCAAAAAAGGAAAAAGATCCTAATTGGGGTCTAACCTAATACTCTATGACGACGAAAAAGACTACGCAAAGAACGCGTTCACATATGGGCAAACAACACAACAGCGTAATATGACATGATTATGAAAATCTAGCATGGACATGAGACTGAGTTCCAACCTAAAATATTGGTTCTAGTTCATGCAATGTGGTAGGCTTAATGGTTTTGATCAAAAGGTACTCATGATCAAGAATGTACTACAATCCACGGGATGCACGACAATGTGAGGCATTCTAGTTATCCTACTCGTCGAATGGAGGAATGCGTAGGAAGGTAGATTAGGTGGGGGGGATCCATGTTTCTTGGCAAAGAAGAATCGAGTGGATTCTCACCAAGGCACTTCACCACACTCCATTGGCTAAAAACTAGTTTGAACTTGTAAAAACAAGCTCGGAAGTCGCGCAAGCGCATGCAAATGAATGCAATGAATGAAAATTAATAGATGAATGACAAGTCACAAAATAATAATAATAAGAACACTCAAGGTAGTGAACCAAGAAAAAATAATTATAATGAATCGATTTTCAAGTTACACCCTCTTAATCATGTCCCCAGTGAAGTCTCCACTGTAGGCTGCCGTATTTTTCTCCCCTCTTTCCGCGTGTCTTCCCTCGACCCTCTTTCGGGGCTAGGGTTTCCGGACAACCTGGGAGAGCGCGATGGTGTTCGAATTTCGTGATTCTTTGAGTGTGAATGCACATAGAGATTTGTGTACCAAGGACATGATTAAGATTATCGGAAGTTGCCACCAAATTTTAAGGTAATTTGGAAACCTTGGAGGTCAAGTCGATAGTCTAGAAAGACGTCAACTCAACTCCTGTGCATCCCAATCCATATTGGGGAATTTGACTTCATAAATGAGTTCGGGGATGTAGGTACGAGCTAGGAAGGTGTTAGGCATCCAACTCGCCCGGTGACAACAACGACCTTTACTAGTCGATTCAATATAATTATTAATGCTACGGTTCCAAACAAGGTTCAATTTGTCCAAATTCCTAGTTTTAACAAATGGATTGAACAAAAATTATTTGATATGATTTATTTAGGGATTTTCTGTATTTTGATAAATAAAAACAATAAAAGGGATATACCTCTCGAATCACTCAAGGGGTTGGGGTTTTCGTTCAAGAATCACTCAAGAACAATACTTGCGCATCACACACAAGGGTTTCAAACTGAATCACTCAATTTGAGGGGGTAAATACTCACCTATTAATCATTAATCATCAAAGTCTATGTTACAATAACCGTGCTCTCCCTATTGATAAACAAAGAAATCTAAAGCTACTAGGAATCCTAATCCAAGTAGGAAACTAACTATGAAACTGATTATAATTGTAAAACGGACTAACTAACATCTTTCCTAATACCTAATGGACTCCTAATGCTAATTATATTCAGATTATATCTTTCCTAAACAATAAATCACGTTTAAACAAGTAAAAGCAAATTAGGACACAATAACTAAACTAAAGTCGTTGCCTTGGCGCGCAAGGAATATGTTCCGTAACTTGTTACTCGTTTTTGACCATGTTGCGCTTTGAATTAGAGAAAACGCAAAGCATCAATGTTGTAGATCTCGATCATATCTTTCCACAGAGATTTGAATCAGCACGTTTAGATTTATTGTGAGCGAGTTATGGACAAAATACGAAAAACTATCAGAACTGCCAAGATTACGAGGTTCTCCATAATGAACGTGATCATATAACAAGAGCTTTAATCCCCATCTTGCGCGTGTATTCCAAATTATCTTCAATGTAGGAGGCAATGTAATTGTAACCCATTTTAAAACATGCTCCATAACCAAACATAATAGAACCATGATTGAATGTTCTTTCAATTCCCATTGGAAAACACCATTGTTGTTCTTGAAGAGCCGTGTAGAGGAATCAAGTTCATTCCTAAGATCTATATAATGGTGAATATGATGTGTATCGTTTTTTAAGCATGTTGCTCCTGCATCATTATTATTGTGACCACTTTTAACAATTTATCAAATTACATGCTTTTATTGCTAAAAAACGATAAATATGCCAAAACCTGCTAGTTAGAGGACAAACACATAGTTTATCCACCAATCCACAAACAAAGCATGATTCATTCATAAGAAAAGAAATAAATAACAAAATAAAAACATTCATTCATCCATTAATTAGGCTTAATACAAGCCCTTTTGCTCAAAACGCGCCATGCATGTACATATAACATAAACCAAAATTGTTAGTAATAACAAGCAATATAAATATTATTGAAAACACTCAGGTTGGATTACCTGGATGCTCACAATGAACTTATTGGGTTATAATTCTTGAATTCATGCTCTTGATGAAGTGTGAAGGCTTATTTTGTGGGGCTAGGGCTAACCCTAAAGAAGGGTTAGAATCAGAATTTCTAGTTTAATATGAGAGAGAGAGAATGTCTAACCTTCAGACCAACCTCTAAAATTCCCAACCCTTCAGAGAGAATGTCCAATCACTTCAACTAAAACCTAAGGTTTTTTTATATAGAAGAGGGGAACCTGCTAGGGTTTGGCACGGAAATCGAATGGGCCTCGAATTTTCCGTCCGCGAGAAAAGGTCCAGGCGGCCATACAGCTAGGCCGAGCGGCCAAACCGGCAGGACAAGCGGTCAAGCCGCTTGGCCTAGCGGGACAGCTGCTTGGCCTAGCGGCCACCGCTTGAACCCAAGCGTGGCCGTTTGGACCTGGAGCAGCGTGCCTGTATAGGCGCCTGACATGTCTTTCACGCGGGGGAGGCTTTTCCGAGGGGGTCCACGCGGGATTGACTGAGTTCCCTGGTTTGACCAAGGGTTGACTCATGGGTTTGGGTTCCCTTTCGGGCCGTTAGGTTCAAAGAGGCCTATCTCTCAGTTTTGGACTCCATATTGAATTGAGTCCAACTGGTTTGGATCACTTGTACAAAAGGCTTCCACTGGTTAATTCACATGAACTGGGCTAATCATCAGAGCAATTATTCTCGCAACCCAAGTTCGAGCAAAATCCAATCCTTTCATCATCGGGTTTTTATGGGGACTTATTATAGACACAATTTTTGGTGTCTACACCTATGTTGTTGGTCACACAATAAATGTCCTTCGATTATCAGTCAAAGGGGAACCCTATGCTGTAGGTTACATAATAAATGTCCTTCGACTTCGAGTCGAAGAGGAACCCTATGCTGTAGGTTACACAATAAAAATATTTCGTTAGAAATAAGAGTAATGATAAAAATCCTTCCATTTTTAGTCGAAGGGTGACCCTGTGCTATAGGTTACACAATAAATGTCCTTCGATTTTCAGTTGAAGGGGAACCCTGTGCTGTAGGTTACACAATAAAAGTATTTCGTTAGAAATAAGATGGGTAGTAAATGTTATTGTAAAGGGTAATAAAATGTTGCTCAGACCTTAGGTCGGGTGCGAGCCATTGCCATTTGGTGGAGCATAAATGTACAAACCTGTGGGTTTAAAGTCGTCCTGCTTTCATAAACGGACTTTGGCGCGCAAATAACTGCTATGGACCTCGCGTGGGGCCCATTAATTTTGAACCAATGGCCCTTAAAACGTTATAAGAGAGAGAGTGGGTCAGGCGGTCGAGCCGCCACGTGAAGCGGTCGAACCGCTAGGTGGAGCGGCTAAACCGCTTGGTGGAGCGATTGAACCGCTCACCCAAACGGTCTAGCCGTTGGGACTAGCGGCCAAGCCGCATGTCTTGCGGTTTAACCGCCAGCTGGGCGGTCTGACCGTCCACATAGGCGGTTTGACCGGCTATTAGGTTTTCGGCGGGTGTGCATAAAAAAGAAAGGGGAGGCCGAAATGGGTCATCTTCCCCACTTTGCCTTCTCCTTTCTCTCTCCTCCATTTTTCTTCAAAGCTCTCAACCTCCATCAAAGCCCCTAGCTCCCAATCTTGAGGTTTTCTTGCTCAAATTCTTAGTAGAACTTGATTTTGTTAGTTGTTCTTGTGTTTTTGAGTGTCAAAACTCAAAATTGTGTGAATTTGTGAGTTTTGTGAGTTTCACTAAAACTTCCAAAAACTCCATTTTTGCTCTTCATCCATGGCTCCTAAACCTAGAGGAGGTAGGAAAAGGAAGGAGCAAGAGATTGTTGCTCATGAGGCCCCGAATGTGAGTTTCACTAGGTTTCTTGTATTATATATATTTTGCATGTGAAGATTGAATTTGCGTGAAATTCATCTTTAATGGTGGAAAATAAATTTGTATGAAATTTATTCTCATTGCAATCATCATATATATTTTTGTGAAAATAAACTTGAGTGAAGTTTACTTTTGTTGTGGCGGTAGATGGTTTTTTAAGTATATTTGTGGAGAATAAACTTGTGTGAAATTCATTCTCTTTAAAATTCAATCTTGTCATATGTGTTTAGCTAAAATGCTAAGTTTTACGAGTTGTAAAAATTTAGGACTAAACCGGAGACTGGTAGTTGTTACTAGGATTACCTAGCTTATTGTCTTGCAATTATTGTGTTGTATAGGACGTCGACACTACAATACGTGGTTACGGTAGTCTTTCGGGCATCGAGAAAGCCTGTAGGTACGTGACTCCTTCGGTCAACGCTATTCTGGAGCGTTGTGGCTTCTGTCACTTTTAAGCTTCCATCGCTTCGGCTGAGCGCTCCGACCGCTTGCTTGTTAGAGGTCTTGCGGAGCAATAATGGGATACTACTAGCACTTTTCATTTTCCTATGGGTGAGATCATGATCACCCCTTTCGAGTTCGGTATCATATCCAGGCTCCCTTGCATCGGTACTCCTATCACTTATGGAGATGTGAGTAGGGACGCCATGGTGGAGATGTTTGGCCTTTTGGGGGCCAACTGGGATGGTATGAAGTATGGGCGGACTAACGTCATGGTCCAGTTCTTGACCAACCCGAGGAAGCTGAAGAAGTTCACGGCGGAGCAGCACGTCTGCCTTTTCTGGGCTTATGTTCTAGCTTGTTCCGTCTTTTAGGATAAAGCTAGTAGGTACCATGTTCGCTATTTCCCGTGCTTGCGGGATTTGGACAGGGTTGCGGAGTACAACTAGGGTCTTCCCGCATACTCTTGTCTTTTACGATGTTTGAGGCAGTCCAGCCGCCTCAGTGGAGAGGAGGGCGCGTCTCACGTCTCCTTGGTTGGTTATTGGAAGGATATGGAGGTACTTTCCTTTTACCCTTCTTTTACTTTGTGTCTTTGGCTTTTACTCATAACTTATGCCTAATCCATGTGCTTTGCATGTCTTAGATTTAGTTTTATGAACATTTTGTCCGACCTAGCCCCTCTTCTCGAGACAGGGGACTTGTCCTTTCCAGCGATGCAGACCTGGAGGGAACGGACGTCTTGCCCATTTACTACGCTGAATGCCCTTAGGGAGGCGATATATCCCTTGACCGCTCAGGATGTAAGCGATTCTCTTTTGTGCTTTTATCGTCCTTTTCGTCCTTTTGTGTGCTGATCCTTTGCTTTTGTAGGTCGACTGGTTCCCCTGGACGGATTACCTCCTGGGTCTCTTGGACAGGTTTTTGGGTGCTCGGGAGTATGACCAGAGGAGGGTCCTTATTGAGGGTCCTTTCGATTTTGAGTGGTTTTTGGGAGAGAGACTGATTAGGCAGACTTTCTCCGACCTTCCAGCTCCGAGGATTCCTTTGGATCCTCCAGATTCTATGCTTTATGGTCGTAACCTTATGGTGGAGCAGGTGAGGGCAGCTACTGTTGGGGCGAATGCCCTTGAGTATTTGCTTCCATCTGATCATGGGGTGGATCTCATGGTGGCATATACCGAGTTTGCTGAGGCTCGGTTGTGCCCCAACTTCTCTATCGACCCGGTAAGTAATGTAACTTTTTTCCTAATTTCGTTTGGAAATTTAGAAATGTGTCTAATATCTTCCAAGTATTTACATAGTGCTGCGAGTTCCTCGTCGTCTCATGCCTACTCCTCCTACCATGTCGGTGAGTTATACAGGAGCGGACGGGTCTCCTCAGGTTATACTGATTCCTGAGTTTCGTGGTCCCGATGAGGAGGTTGAGGGATTGCCTCTACCAACTGGTTGTAGGGGGGTAAGTGAGAATCTATTGTAATTTGCAATGTTTCCTTTGTATTTATACTGACTCTTTTCTTTATGTGCACAGTTGGATGCTGCTGAGACACGGAAGATCTATAGGGGCATGCAAGCCTTTAAGAATTTGATTTCCAGGTTCGCTTCTCGGAGTGTATGCACGAGTCGTCGGTCCGACGTTCGAGAGGTATGTTCATTTCAAGTAATAGTGCTTGATTTGAATTTTCTTGTAATCTTCTGACCTTGAGCTCATTTTGCAACCTGTTCCGGTGGTAAGGCCTCCCAGGCCTCCGATAATTCGTGCTTCAGAGTCGGGGTATACACCGCAGCGTCCTCCTCCTAGGCAAGAGAGTACGAAGGTGCTTAAGGGTCGAGCTAGAGTGGATACAGGGAACCTGCCCTAAGTGCCTTATCTTCCGCAGTGGCCTGCACCGCCTCCCTATATGGGGTATCCGGGCTATCATATATGCCCATGTACCCTCCAGTCCCTCCAAGGGGTTCTTGGAGTCAGGAGAGTACGAAGTATGGCGGCTATCCCGGCATATCGGAGCCACCGCGTCATTCACTGGATCCCGCTTACTTGACGGGTACATTATTTGCTTTTGACCGTACAGCTTGGGCGATGTCTCAGCCCGGTCCTTCAGGTGCTCCATCATCGAGTGGACCCGGAGAGTCGTCTCAGGCGGGTCAGAGTACTGGCGAAGATGGCCAATGATATTTATTGTAGTGCATTTCGAACTTTCGGGCTTGTATTAAACCTGCTATAAATATTGCATTTTATTCACGCACAAAAATATCACGCAAATGCCCATATCTGAATTTAATCATCTAATATCCGAATGGAAAATCACAAATCACGACATTCGAGAATTTAGGATTTCCGAGAATTTAGCACATTTGGGGTATCCCTTCCCCTAAAAAATAAAAATAAAGCAAAAAACAGGAAAATAGGAAAAGATAATTAAAAGGGGAAAATATGAATAAAGAAAATAAAGAATCGGAAAATAAAAGGAATAAAAGCGGAACTTGATAATCAAAATAAAAAGAAGGAAAGAAAATAAAAAGGAAATAAATAGAAAAGTTGCTAGAGCCAAAATTAAGGTAAGAAAAATCTAAGGGAAGGCTTCCAAAATCTGTCCAAGTGGGGACTAGGAAGGTAGAGCTCAGTCAAGCTGTGGGGTCGGGTGAAACGAGGCCTCTTACGAAATAGCACACCAGGCGCCTATACAGGGTGGCCGCTAGAGCTCCTAGCGGCTGTGCTAGAGCACCAGCGGTTAACGCTTGCCGCTTGGGCTAGCAGTTTGGTCGCTTGTCCCATCGGTCATGCTGCTGGCTAGAGCGGCTCAGCCACTTGTCCTAACGGCTAAGTCGTCCGAACTAGCTGAGAGGCCGCCTGGCCCCTTTTCATCAGTTGTCTGAATTTCCTTTTTTTTTTCGACGAGAATCCAACCGTGACCTCTATATAGTCGGGTTTCCTTCTCTTCTCTTCTTACCACTTACTTTGAGCCCTTAGAGAGAGAAAATTCCTTGAGAGAAAATCCTGAATCTTAACAACAGTGAACTTTGATGATGCCTTTGATGCTTCGTTGGCCTCGATGACGGTAGAGGAGATATTAGAGCTTACCCCCTTCCATCTTAATACCTTCTTTCACCTTAAACAAGTTCAGATTTTGTGGGACTTTCTTCATGCTTCCATTGAGTTTTGGGACCCAAAGTTCCATGTTTTCCGTTTTGGTGCTCATGAGATGTGTCCGTTGGTGGAGGAGTTCTCCGATATCATTGGCTTTCCAACCGAAAGCCCTCCCGCCGTTCCTTACTTGGGGAACGCTTTTGTGGGTGATTTTCAAAGGTACCTCGGGTTCTCTCCCCGTCAAGCAGGTCAAGTGCTTCATGGTGAGGACGCTGATCTTGCCAAGCTCGTGACTTTCTTCTCCTCTAGGGCCCGGGATGCGATGGATATGAGGTACAAGAAGTGTGCCTTTGTATTCTGCCTCCTCTATCGTTATTTGTTTGTTGGTGGTAATGAGTTGAGTGAACTCGTTGTCGTCTAAATCCATTAATTTTACCGCTCCACCGGATAATATCGTCTTGATGATGTATGGGCGACCCAATTAGGCTTGAACTTTTCTCGAGGGTCGACTACAATTGGTCATACCTCTTTTAGGACTAAGTCTCCTTCTTTTAGTCCTCTAGCCTTGAATCGTTGATCAAAGTGTCTTGCCATCCTTGCTTGGTAGACATGACAGTAATGTAGGGCATTTAGTCGTCTTTCATCTAGCAAGACCAATTGGTCATACCGGGCTTGGACCCAACCTATTTCGGATAATTCACTTTCTAAATCTATTCTTAAAGAAGGGATTTCTACCTCAACCGGGAGTACCACCTCCATTCCGTATACTAAAGAATAAGGCGTTGCTCCTGTTGAAGATCGAATAGTGGTTCTATACCCTCATAAGGAGAATTGTAGCTTGTCGGGCCAATCTTCATAGTTTTCCGTCATCTTGGCTATCATTTGCTTCACGTTCTTGTTTGCGGACTCTACGGCTCCATTCGTTTGTGGCCTGTAAGGTGAAGATCGTCGATGTGGAATTTTAAACTTAGTGAAAAGCTCGGCAACATCCTTTTTGAATTGGGACCCGTGATCACTTATGATTTTGTGGGGTACCTCATATCTGTTAATGATGTTGTCATGTATGAACTTTGCCACGTGTTTCGACGCTATTCTTGCGTATGAACGAGCTTCCACCCATTTGGTGAAATAGTCTATCACGACTAGTATGTATTCATGGCCTCCTTTTCCTGTAGGTGTGATTTTTCCAATGATGTCAATACCCCATGCAGAGAACGGCTATGGTGAAGTGAATGTATTTAGAGGAGTAGGAGTTCTATGTTGTAAATTGGCGTGGAATGGGCAGTGTGTGCACTTTCTCACGTATTCGATGCAATCCTTTTCCCCATCGTAGTCCAATAGTATCCTTGCCTTAGGATTTTCTTGACCAAGGTCAGTCCATTCATGTGAGGACCACATACGCCATTATGTATGTTGCTCATGACTTTGCTTGTTTCACGTTCCTTTAGACATAGAAGACGTAGCCCTTGCGGTGTCTTTTTATAAAGTTTGCCTTGCACATGTATGTATTGTGCGGCTAGTCTTCTTAAAGCTCTTTGTGCCCTAGGTGTCGATTGTGGAGGGTAATCACCTTCGGCTAGTAGATTGAGAATTTTGGTAAACCAATCCTCTTCTTCCTCCTCGTTGACGCATACTCCGAGTGCATTACAAAAGGCGGTCAGTGCGCCTTTAAATGTGAATGGGCATGGAGATTACATCATCTTGAATACTTATCATGGAGGCCATCTTTGCTATGGCATCCGCGAACTGGTTGTCATCTCTAGGAAGGTATGTAAAACGGATGTGAGTGAAATATTTGTCTATCTTTTCAAGATATTCCTGGTAAGGTGCCAGAGATTCGCTCTTCACTCTCCATTTTCTGGAGACTTGATTTATGATGAGAGTTGAATCTCCATATACCTTTAGATCCTTAATTTGTAGTTCTATTGCCGCTTCTAAACCAATGATGCATGCTTCATATTCGGCACCGTTGTTAGTTACCTCGTGGTCTAATTTGATGGCTATGGGAGTATGTCCGCCTTCTGGGATGACTAATAAAACTCCTACGCCATAACCTTTTTGGTTTTATGCTCCGTCAAAGTATAACTGCCAAGTGGTTTCTTCAACACTCATTATTCCTTCATCAGGAAAGTCATGTGTCGCATCTTCGCTATTAACTGGGTTTTCAGCGAAATGTTCAGAAATGGCATGTCCTTTGATCGCCTTTTGGTGTTCAAAAGTTAGATCGAGTTCTGAAAGCATGACAGTCCACCTTGCTATTCTTCCACTAAGAATGGGTTTTTCGAACAAGTACTTTAGTGGATTCATCCTTGACTTTATATGGATAGAATGTTGTAGCATGTAGTGTCGAAGCTTCTTCGTTGCAGTAACCAATGCGAGATACGTTTTCTCTAGTTTGGAGTAGCGTGTTTCGTATTCTAAGAATTTCTTGCTAAGGTAGTATATTGCCTTTTCAAAATTCTCTACCTTTTGGGCCAACATAGCACCCATAGCAGTTTCTGTGACTGTTAGGTATAGCATAAGTGGCTTTCCCTGAATTGGTGGAACCAATACGGGTGGATTAGCTAAATCCTCTTTGATCTTGTCGAAGGCTTGCTGACATTGATCATCCAATGTAGATTTGGTGTCCTTTTTGAGCTTTTTGAAGATGGGCTCGCATGTAATAGTCAATTTGGATATGAATCGAATTATATATTGGAGCCGTCCTAAAAATCCTCTTATCTCCTTTTCATTTTTGAGAGATGGCATATCTCTTATAGCTTTGATTTTGCTAGGATCCATTTCAATGCCTCTTGTGCTTATGACGAATCCTAAGAGCTTGCCAGAAGTTACTTCAAATGCGCACTTTTGAGGATTTAATCTCATATTGTAGTTCCGAAGCCTGTCAAAGAATTTCTTGGGAGAGGGTACATGCCCTTCTCTATCCTTGGATTTTATGATCATATCGTCTACATACACCTCGGCTTCCTTGTCCATCATGTCATGTAGAAGGGAAGTTGCGGTTCTTTTGTATGTTGCTCCCGCATTCTTCAACCCGAAAGGCATGACTGTATAGCAATATGTTCCCCATTGGGTTATGAAGGTGGTTTTCTCCATATCTTCTTCGGCGATTTGTATTTGGTTATACCCTGCATAGCCGTCCATGAATGATAAGAGGGCATATCCTGCGGTATTGTCCCTCAGTACGTCTATACGTGGTATGGGAAAGTCGTCCTTTGTACTTGCCTTGTTAAGATCTCTGAAATCGACGCACATCCTTACTTTGCCGTCCTTTTTTGAAACAGGCACTATATTAGCGACCCATTCTTGATATTGAGCGACCTTAATAAAACCTGCTGCGAGCTGTTTCTGTACCTCTTCTTTGATTTTTAGTGTCCACTCAAATTTCATTCTCCGAAGTTTTTGCTTTACCGGCCTTGGATCTCGATTGGGCAGTATTGTATGCTGTGCTATCTCACAACTTATTCCCGGCATATCTTTGTAGGACCAAGCGAAAACGTGTATGTATTCTTTTAAGAGATTTATAAAGCTTTCTCGCTCTTTGGGAGTTAACGATAAGCCAATGCGCACTTGGCACGGCTCTTGATCGCTTGCAACATTGATTAATTCTGTTTCTTCCACAATTGAAGTCTTTTGTTCATGCTCTAATAGTGCTTTAGTTACTTCTTTGGGCAATTCTTGTTTATCTTTTGAATTATTAGCTACTAAGTAATCCAAGAAGTAAGCAGAAAGTAATCATTTCATTGAAGAGGAAACTAGAACATCAACTGAGCCATTACTATTGGCTTTATCATCATTATACTTGCAAATAGAATTAAACATAGATTTGGGTGGACCACCCGACTCTACTATATTAGACTCGTCTTCCAAATCAGACTCAGTCCGGTCGGAGTCAGTGTCGGTGTCAGGCTTGGACTCTTCGGAGATCGTGATCTTGATCTTCTTTCCGTTGGCTCCCGTCCAGCTTATGGTGCTTTTCTGCTTTGTGAGTTGACCCTCATTTGGAGTCATCAACTTAGTTGGGTCAAAGTTTGCATCTTGAATTGCATTATTGACATTGTGGAGCTCCTCATCTTATGGATGGCGATGCTCTTGTCCAAAAAGTAGACCCAAAGCGTTAGTGGGTGTGTCCTCTACCAAATCAAAGTTTAGCCTCCTTCTTACAGGCAAAGGAGGGATGGAGGTGATCCTTCCTTTGTTAAGGGTGTTGGATAATGTCTCATACCATGCAGATGACCCCCCTGTCGATGAGGTCTTGTATCTTGAGTTCCAGGTGTACGCACTCGTCCGTATCATGTCCTCTTCGTCGATGATAAATGCAAAAAGAGGTATTGTTCCAGTTCTTACTCTTATTTCCTGGATCTGGATCGGGCGTTGGCCCGATGGGATCTAGATAGCCTTTCCAACAAAGATCTTGAAAGATTTAAGTTGGGGTCGAGAAAAGAGGTGTTTGTACCCTTCTTGGCATTCGGTTATGGTATTCCTTCTCTTGATTGGCGGTATTTTTGTAGCTACATGACTGGACTTCTATGAGATCTTGGATTCTGTGTTTCAGTGCCTAGCATTCTTCAGTGTCGTGGCCTCTTCCCCTGTGGTAATTGCAGAACTTACGCGGGTGCCAAGCAATCCCCGAAGAGACAGGATCAGGAGTAGGTCCCAGTGGCCATATGATCCCGATACTTATGAGTATTTCAAGAGTGTGAGTAAGGCGGAGAGCTAATGGAGAAAAGTCTCTTTTGGTCATATCCCTCGTGGATGGGGCGTGACTTTCAAGTGGGATATTTATCATCAGAGGAGTCGTACCATGCTTTAGAAATCTGGAGGGTAGCATCTTCCTTGTCGCTATCGCTTTCCCAAAGTCCGGCTACCTCTAGGTGGAGGGAGTCAAGCTTAAATGGTGGGATAGAATGTCCAATTGGCATAATCAGGCAAGAGGGGTCCTTTTCTTCCTCTTCACTTGTGATGACGAAAATCGCACCTAGAGGATTGGTGTTGTTGTTTGGAGTGGGAACATTCTTTGGCTTGGGAATAGTTCCATTGTCAAAAAGATCCTGGATTTTATTTTTGAGTGTCCAACACTTCTCAGTATCATGTCCTTTTCCTCTATGGAATTTACAATAAAGATTAGGATCCCATGATGGGATCCTCTTTTCGACGTCGGGATCCGGAGTGGGACCCATGACATTGAGATAGTCATTCTTGACAAGCTTTTCCATAGCCTTAGCATAGGTCATGCCCAATGCGGTGTATTGCCTTTGCGGTTTTTCGTAGATAGCATTGACTTCATTAACCTTGTTGAAAGAGTTTCCCGAATTGGGATTCTTCCTTTAGTTCGAGTTATAAGTGCCTTTGTTGAAGAAGTCCTTGCTTTTCTCCTTTTTAAGTGCTTGATCGTCCTCTATGAGAAATCCCACACTATTGAGTTGTGTGTATGAAGTAATTGCTTGATATTTGAGAGGATTCAAGTAAGTAGGTTGTAAGTTCTTCATAAGTTTCCGAATTTGCTCTTCCTTGGATGGACGGTCAAGCATTTCGGCCACTTTAGTTCTCCATTTCTTAACAAAGTCAGTGAAACTTTCATTTTTACATTGCTTTATTGCTTCCAACTCTCTCATAGTAGTTGGTTGGATGACGTTGTCGGCATACCTAGTGAGGAACAAGCTAGATACCTTGTTTCATTCTTGAATGTGACTGGGCTCAAGATTGAAGAACCATGCCCTTATGTGATCTTTTAGATCATCGGTTCCTTTGAAGGTGGGGATTTCAGGCATAGAGAACTTTTGTGGGAGTTTCCCCTTGATATGAGAGGAATATCCTTAAGCATTGATCATGTAGTCACTTATGATCTTGTTTTGAGTTAGGGCTAACTCGAGGTTCTTAATTTGAGCACTTAGCTCTTCTACTTTGTCATCTCGGGGTGGAGGATCATCTTGGTTGAAAGGGTCAGCTTCATAACTAGACGCTGATTACTATGATCGCGCTCCCAACTTTTCAGACCGACTGTTTTCTTCCCAATCCTGGACAGCGGATAAGACTTAGAAAAGGAAAGACTAACAAGAAAAGTTTTAAAACAAAAGTGGAAAGTCTCTATCTAGAATATTCTATCAACATAGTTACCCTTGGGGACTAAATAACGGGTTTAGGTCAAAAGATCTCGACACGGGATAAAAACAAAAGATATTACACTCTTGACTAAAAGGAGAGGGGAGAGATATTATCTCGACTCAATATGGGATAAAGCAAAAGATATTATACTCCTGACTAAAGGGAGAGGGGAGAGATATTATCTCGAGTTAATATGGGATAAAGCAAAAGATATTATACTCTTGACTAAAAGGAGAGGGGAGAGATATTATCTCAACTCAATATGGGATAAAGCAAAAGATATTATACTCTTGACTAAAAGGAGAGGGGAGAGATATCATCTCGACTCAGTATGGGATAAAGAAAAAGATATTATACTCTTGACTGAAGGAGAGGGGAGAGATATTATCGGGATCTTTGACTAAAACTCACTACCTAAATAAGGGGAACGAATTAAGCATTCAAATCTTTCCTAAGGTAACGAGCATCATATAGAATATTCAGGGATATTGTTTCCTAAAAATAAAGATTCTAGACTCAATCTTAAGACAAAATCTAGACTCAAAAAAAGAAAAAGTTCCTAATTGGGGTTTAACCTAATAATCTATGACGACCAAAAAGACTACGCAAATATTACGTTCACATGTGGGCAAACAGCACAACAGCGCAAATGACATGATCATGAAAATCTAGCATGGACATGGTACTGAGTTTCAACCTAAAGCATTGGTTCTAGTTCATGCAATGGGGTAGGCTTAAGGGTTTTGTTCAAAAGGTACTCATGATCAGGAATGTACAACAATCCACGGGATGCGCGACAATGTGAGGCATTCTAGTTATCCTACTCGTCGAATGGACGAATGCGTAGGAAGGTAGATTAGGTGGGGGGATCCATGTTTCTTGGCAAAGAAGAATCGAGTGGATTCTCACCAAGGCACTTCACCACACTGCATTGGATAAGAAACTAGTTTTAACTTGTAAAAACAAGCTCGGAAGTCGCGCAAGCGCATGCACATGAATGCAATGAATGAAGTTTAATAGATGAATGACAAGTCACAAAATAATAATAAGAACACTCAAGTTAGTGAACCAAGCAAAAATATTAACACTGAATCGATTTTCAAGTTACACCCTCTTAATCATGTCCCAGTGAAGTCGCCACTGTACGCTACCAGATTTTTCTCCCCTTTTCCTTTGCCCCTTTTTCGGGTTTCCGGGCAGACTGGGAGAGCGCGATTGTTCGGGTTTTCGTGAATCTTTGAGTGTGAATGCACATGAAGATTTTCCTTTTACACTAAGGACATGATTAAGATTGTCGGAAGTCGCCACCAAATTTAAGATAATTTGGAAACCTTGGAATCAAGTCGATAGTCTAGAAAGACGTCAACTCAATTCCTGTGCACCCCAATCCCTATTGGGGAAATTGACTTCATAAATGAGTTCGGGGGCGTGAGTACGATCTAGGAAGGTGTTAGGCACCCAACTCGCCCGTTGACAACAACGATCTTTACTAATCGATTCAATATAATTCTTAATGCTACGGTTCCAAAGAGGGTTCAATTTGTCCAAATTCCTAGTTTTAACTAATGGGTTGAACAATCATTATTATTGTGACCACTTTTAACAATTTATCAAATTACACGCCTTTATTGCTAGAAAACGATAAATATGCTAAAACCTGCGAGTTAGAAGACAAACAAATAATTCACCCACCAATTCACAAATAAAGCATAATTTAATCATAGGAAGCAATAAAATAGCAAATCTAATACATTCATTCATCCATAATTAGGCTTAATACAAGCCCTTTTGCTCAGAAACGCGCCATGCATGTACATATCACATAAACCAAATTCGTTAGTAATAACAAACAATATAAAATTTATTGAAAACCCTCAGGTTGGATTACCTGGATGCTCACAATAAACTTATTGGGTTATATTGCTTGAATTCATGCTCTTGATGAAGTGTGAAGGTTTATTTTGTGGTGCTAGGGCTAACCTAAAGAAGGAGTAGAATCAGAATTTCTGGTTTAATGTGTGAGAGAGAGAGAATCAACTTTGGAGACCAACCTTTTCTCTCTAACCGCCAACGAAAACACCAACCTTTGAGAGAGAATGTCCAACCTCTTCAACTGAACCCTAAGGTTTGTTTATATAGAAGATGGGGAGCTATCAGGGTTTGGCACGAAAATCGAATGGGCCTCGAATTTGCCGTCCACGAAAAAATGTCCTCGCGGCCATACAACTAGGCCGAGCGGCTGAGCTGGCAGGACAAGCGGTCAAGCCGCTTCGCCTAGCGGCACAACTGCTTTCCCTAGCGGCCACCGCTTGAACTCAAGCGTGGCCACTTGGACCTGGAGCGACATGCCTGTACAGGCGCCTGACTGCTTTTCTAAGCGGGGTAGGCTTTTCCGAGGGGGTCCACGCGGGATTGTCTGAGCTCCCTTGTTTGACCAAGGGTTGACTCATGGGTTTGGGTTCTCTTTCGGGCCCTTAGGTTCAAAGAGGCATATCTCTCAGTTTTGGACTCCAATTGAATTGAGTCCAACTGGTTTGGATCACCTATACAAAATGCTTCCACTGGTTAATTCAAATGAACTGGGCTAATCATCAGAGCAATTATTCTCGCAACCCAAGTTCGAGTAAAATTCAATCCTTTCATCATCGGGTTTTTATGGGGACTTATCATAGACACAATTTTTGGTGTCTACACCTACGTATCTACAATGTGTGCAAACATCATTTTCGAAAATATGGGATATATTGAAAATGTGCATTGGAGAATCAAGTCGACGTAGTTCTTCCTACTGACTGAGAGATTTCTCTTCTCTCTTGTTTTTGTTTTTTTTTATATTTCGGTCGAGCTCAAAGTGAGCGCCTACGTACCCCGTGCATGTGCATACATGTGTGTCTAATACATAGTCAAAAGTGATGATTAAGTCCTACGGGGGATCATGCCGTTACATAGTTCTGTTACAAGTGCTTAAGAAAAAGGTTTACTTCCTAGATAGGTGACGAAAAGATTTACTTCCTAATTGGTCGAACTCAAATAAGCTGCCTACGTACCCCAAGTACATGTGAATACAAGTGTTTCTAATCAGAGTTGATAAGAGGGCACATTGATTCTTGGGGATCAGACCATACGTAATTCTGGCCTGTTAAGTAACAAGATTATTGATTCCGAAAGAGACTTATCCTGATTGCCCATTTATTTGTATGTGCCCTGGCAATGGGGTAATTTGTGCAGTCATTCCCGCTACTCCATTTGGATTAAACCAGCTTCAATGAGATTCTTAATCCTCTTCAATATGTTTGTACTGATGAGTGAATTCCCTAAAAATGTCAGACCATGTGGCCTTCTTGGGATTCTCAAGCTTGAAGAACCAGTGGGCTGCCGCCCCGTCTAAGTATTGTTGGAAGAATTGGGCCAGCAACTGCTCTGATACACCCCATGGGCACATTGCCCCTACATACATCTCGAGGAAACTCGTGGGACTTTCCGTACCATTAAATTTCGATATGTTGGGCATTTTAAATCCATTTTGGAGACGAGCTGTTGGGAACAAAGCTAGTCCATGAATATCGAGCCGCGGCCCGACAATTATCATTCCCTCAAAAATTTCTTTCAACTTTCTATTATCCTCACTCAGTTTATCATCTCCGGCTACAGAACCGGTTTCAAAGTTAAATGGGGCACCACCAGCTGGTGTGCCCTGGTCAGGTTCTCTGTTCAAATGAGTAAGAGTTTGTTCCATCATGTTCTGCCGACACAGTAGCAACTGCAACATTTCCCTTATTTCAGTAAGAGCATCCGGTGGGGGTGGCGGAGGATTCTGATCAGGTATATCTACGATAGTGGACTGTGGTGAGAAGATCTTACGGAAGAGGGTGAATGAAGTGGTTGATGTAGTGGCACTTGACAATGAAGATGAGCTGGGTATCGGAGAAGTCCGAATGAGCCTTGTGGAGGGACGAACCCACCGGGTAGACTTGTCATGAAATATGCAGGGTTAGAATGGTTCAAGAGAAGAACACTGTATTGACTTGGAGGATAAACACATTTTTCGAAAAACTTATTTTGAAATGAGTATGTACAGTTTTTTTTGAAAAACAATTTTTTTTTGAAAAAATAGGCTTTTCAGGAAAGTCCTTTAAAATGAATTTTCTTCACCAAAGAGAGATTGTTTTTTTTTAAATTTTATTTTTGTTTGATGATATGCATGAGATGCATGAATGCAATGGATGCATAGTGACGGACTGACTCAATAAATAAATACAAGTAACCGATTCAAGCATGCATCGGTCCCAAGTGCTCCTAAAGCTGATCTATAGACAATATTTTCAAGTGCTTCATTTCACTTAGATTTTGGAGTACACACACAGGGACAGGCACTCCATGAACACCAATATGTGTGGTAGCTTCCTTAATGTTTTATTGGTTAGCTAATCTGGCGCTCACTCCATGAACGGGCGACCAGCCTACAAAAGAAATAAATTGAGATCGCGTGTGTGTGTGGGGACCATTTGTTCAAACAAGCATTCCAAACACACGTAATATTCACATATGTACATGATATACACAAGATATATACAAGATATAAACAATAGGCGCGCATTCCCTAACATCATTCAATTAGCTTTCAAAGGGATACAACGTACTTTCGGATTTAGACCTCTTATAAAAATAACTCCCCAGTGAAGTCGCCAGTCTGTGGGGCCAGATTCTTGGGTTTTTCTAGATTAGGACCCGGGAATCGTCGCATTACATGCCGGAGGCACGTCCCACGGAAATTGACCGATTGAAGAGGCCAATTGTCAAGGAATCATCTTAAGGTTCGAAGTCGCCACCTTGTTATGGCCCGAACAAGGACGGGTTCTTACAAAAGAAGAGTCGCCACCTTGTTATGACCCAAACAAGGAAGGGTTTTTACAAAAGAAAGGGTTTTATAAACGATAATAAATAAAACCATTTAAAAAACCCAAAAGTTGACTCCACCGCGATAAGGCACGAAAAAATTTTGACTGGTCTGCGAATACAAAGATCTTGGTTCGAGGTCTAGGTTAGAAGGTGCGGACGTCCTCGGACCCGTCTCCTTCTCTGTACTGAGTACGGGCTCTTTACTAATACGTTGTATCCCATATGAAAGCTTGAGGTTGGTTACATTATGCCTAGAAAAAGTAAAAGAACACATAAATATTCACATTGTCACATAACATGCTCACACAATAAGAAAAAGAGTTTATTTATAAACAGTATGTTCATTTATATACCGACGGGTTTGGATATTACAAATACTGCACTACATACCATTCATCGTAGGTCTTGAATCTACTCCTGGATCACTATCCTTACGTATTTCTGACCGGGGGATCCGGTCAGTAAGACTCCTTGGGTGCCACTAAGGGGGGTATGGATGTTCTTTCCCGTAAAGAGGGATATGATTGAGAAACTTAGAGGATGACTCGCAACTTGGAGTCGAATTGATCCGAGGAACCCCCTACTCTCCTCGAAGAAGTAGGAAAAGGCTCAAATAGGATGATTATCCTGCTCATTTGAGGCGTTCAACCCAACAGCATTTGATAATATACAGGGATCAACCCAAATCTTAGCTTTGAGTATAAAGATTAGACTTCTCAAAAATATTCGTTCTTTACTGGGGAATAACATTCATTGGGAATGAATAAATGGATGATTTGTGTAGAATATGGATATGTATTGGTGGGTAATGGCTCAAAGGAGTCTTTCTGATAGGATCCCCGGGGTGGCCCGAAGCCAAATAAGAGGGGACGATCAATAATTAGCTTTTATTCGATCATAGGTATTCCAGTGGGGAAAATGGTTGTAACTGGGAAAATGTGGATTCCAGTGGGGATTGTGATTTTGTATGAAGGTGATTTGATGGAATGGTAGGTGGAACACCCATGATCGTGTATAAGCAAATTTCTGATTCTAACCTCGAATTTGCCCCCAGGCCGGGTTGGTACATAAATGAACATACCGTTTTAACAAAACAACTATTATATATACATTCAACCACACATGTTGAACAAATAATTTCATTTTTTAGTATTAGCCGAGTTGGTTTATTAGGTGAATGAAATGCAAATGCAAATATTTACAACACATGTTAACAATGGCTCTAAGTAACAAATTACAAGAGTCCAAATTAAGTACACAATACAACACAAATGAAAAGACTAAAAACCCTAAATAAGGAAAATGTCTTGGTCTTCATTGACGTGGGGCCTCCGGGGCTCGGTCTTGATCTTCGGCTCCAACGGTGGAAAAACCAATGGCAAATCAATACTTAGTTAATTAGTTTCATTCCTAAAATCTATTTTTTAATGACACAAATGATTATATGGACAAGGGAATGGTCCAAATAAATCAATATATTAACTAAATTATTTGTAAAACTAACTAGACACTTTGGGGAGCTAGACTGGAGAAGCTCACATTTTTATCTTTTCATTTGATAAATTAGCGAAAACCCTCAAGTGAGGAAACGCAAACTATTTTTGTGCAAGTCTGGATGCAACTTCAATAAATCGTAACTATGTCTTCAAGTAAGTAAATGGATTGATTTCAAAGCCTAACTTGGTTCATTTTTAGTCATCTTTCTTGTAAACATATCTAGTCAAGTAAATGACTGACGAAAACGTTATTCGTGAATTACGACCTACTTGAAGCGGTTTCCAGACTTGCGACTTTTGATTTTTCATGAATTAATGACCAGTGATATAAGTCTATGTTTTACACGGATTAAACTAGAACTAGTGGTTAGTACGTACAAAACTTTGTGTGAATTTGTTTAAGTTATTAAACGAAATTAAAAAAAAGTACTGTACACACCCTCTTGTCTTTTTGTTTGAAGGTTTATTGCTGATCGTGACAGCTTTGAATTCGATTTTCAATTAATCATTAAAAATAGGATACAAGTCTAAATTGAATAATTCCAAAGCCTATAATAGTCCAAATTGAGTCTAGTTTCTAGTCCTCTTGGCCCCTCACAATGATAGCCCATAATCAGGTAGATATTCACTTATCTTACAAAGGGCCCAAATCTGGTCCAGTTTCGGTAATGGATTTATCTGATATTTTATTGTCAACAAAAGTTCTTTATTTTTGTATGTCTTTTATTAGATGTACTAGTTACATCCCTGTGCGATGCACAGTTTGTGTGTTTTTAACAACTAAAATATTTTTATTGGTACAAACTTGCAATAAATTTTTCGCATATGTCACATGTTGCTACGAAGTTCCTAATCTATGTATCTCTCCCTTTCTATACTCAAATCAAATTTTTTTGCTTTCCTGGTACGTCCCGTGTGATGCACGTTTTTATAAAATATATTTGGTTTCATATAAAATAAAACTGTTTTTATTGAATTATTAATGCAATAGTCTATTAGATACATCCCTAATAGACTTATAGGTGAAGTGAATTTTTATTGGAATTTATGACATTAAAATAAGAATTAAATAGTATAAAGGAAAATACATGCACCTAGGGTATTTGATGACATGTCAAATTTTGCTTATGTGTTGAAGCCTACGTGTCAATCTAGCATGGGTGCACATCCACTTATATATATATATATATATATATATATATATATATATATATATATATATATATATATATATATATATATATATATATATATATAATAGATTGGGGAAGGGTACAGTAAAAATATAAAAATAAAATAAATATTCTAAGGGGGGTTATTGAACCCTTTATTCTATGTCATGAAAATGGATCTAAGTCCTTTTTGTCGAGCAACAGTTCAACATTAAACAAATCACCAAAAATACTATGCTTAACAAAAATGGGTGAAATTGGCTTCATTGGAAAGCTTGTTATGTCTACTTTATTTTATCCAGAAAGGAGCTAAATCCAATTGTTCACGGTTTATTAGTTATTTATAGATCTAGACTCTACTGTTAGTTTTATACCAGTTAACTTAGATTGGTTTCCATTAGTGATCCAACCGTTAGATCTGGGATTTCTTTAATGGGTGGATAGATAACAAGCAAAGGTTTCCATAGCCACCGAGTTTGTCACGATCCAATGGTTAGATATGCCAGAGAGACCCGAGAAAGTTACATCTTAAAACTGTAATAAAATCCGAGATCTAAAATCTACAACCTAATGCCATTGTTAACTTATTTATGTACATGAACTACTTTTATTCCATTTTTACATGATAAGTATGGGTATACGATTAGCACAACCCAACCCACACCCTCGCCCGACCCGGCCCGGCCTAACCCACACCCTCGTCCAGCCCATCCCGGCCCGGCCCGCCCGACCGGACAGACGGCGGTGGCGGCGCGCGCGCGCGTGTGTGTGGGGAGAGTCTTCCCTTGACTCCTAGTTCAAAGACTAGGAGTACACAACCACATATAAAGGCTCTTATCTTTCCTTTATCTACTTATGTGGGACAAAGAGTTCTGTGAACAAGGCTTTTGTGGGACTTTAATTTGAAGCATACCAAGCTTCAGGAAGCATATCAAGCTTCATTTCCAACAATCCCCACATGATTCAAAGAAAAGTGGTCGAAAAAGTTCATGGCAGTAGGAGGTCACACGTTACGATACTAATGTCTTGTGGATTTGAATTAGTACCTTGTGCTAACAAGTTTGCCCACCAACCATTTAGGTGGAAAAAATTCCTTCAACCTTTCACGGTATTTGTTCTGTACAAACTGCACACTAGTTTAACCTCAAAATCAGATTTACTCTCGCGAAAAACATATCTACACTAGCCCCTTACGTGCTTGGATATTTCTGTGAACGCTCTAGAGTCATTAGCCCAAATGGTCTCATAGGGGGCGGGCAATTCCCCCACATTCACATAGGTGAGTTCATCAAGTGTGTACTGTCTTCACACTACCTTACAAGGCTATGAACTCATTCACAGCTAAAATGCTCAACCTCACACACATGACAGTATACGAAAAAAATACTACATCATTTTATAGAGGAATGAGGTTTGTAGTACATGACTGGAGTTGTTTTGTGATTTCGTTTGACCTCATTGAACCTTGACATATTCCAGGTTGGGTATCCATCACAATTCAGTCCCACTGGGCTTAAGCCCCATTCCTAGTGCTGACTCAAGCACTATCTTTCTACAAAGGCCTTTGGTGAGAGGATCCGCAAGATTCCTCTCCGACTTTACATACTCAAGTGATATCACATTATCTCTGATCAGATTCTTAACAATTTCATGCCTAGGGTGGACATGCCTTCTCTTTCCGTTGTAGGAATGGTTGCGGGCTACACTAATAGTCGCTTGACAATCACAGTGCATGGAAACTGATGGAGCCGGTCTCCCCCACAATGGAATATCTGCAAGTAGGCTTCTTAGCCATTCAACTTCCTGGCTTGCCATTTCTAAAGCAATAAATTCAGATTCCATTGTAGATTTAGCAATACAAGTTTGTTTGGAAGATCTCCAAGATGTAGCAGCACTAGCAAGAGTAAAAACATAGCCAGTGGTAGAATGAATTTCATCATTATCAGACACCCAGTTAGCATCACAACACCCCTCCAAAACACATGAAAAATTCTTGTAGTGCAAACCCCAATTAATAGTACGTTTCAAATATCTCAACAATCTAATCAAGGCATTCCAATGATTACGATTGGGGTTATGAGTATATCTACTCAATCTGCTTACAGCATATTATGCTATATCTGGTCTAGTATAGTTCATTAAAAACATAACATTTCCAATTATCTTAGCATACTCTTCTTGTGATACACTATCACCTCTATTCCTTTTCAAATGAATACTAGAATCATATGGGGTTTTGACAGGAATAGAATCAAATTGTTTAAACTTCTTTAAAATTTTCTCAACATAATGAGATTAATCCAAACTTAAACCCACAGAAGTTCTAGTAATTTTAATGCCAATTATTACATCAGCTTCACCCATGTCTTTCATATCAAAACATGATTTCAAGAAAGATTTAGTTGGGTTTACGACATCAATACTAGTACCAAAAATGAGCATGTCATCAATATATAGCCATATTATAGCACAACCATGCTCATCATATTTAGAATAAACACAAGCATCAGAATCATTTACCTTGAAACCATTAGAAATGATAGTACTATGAAACTTGTCATACCATTGTTTGGGTGCTTGTTTAAGTCTGTATAGAGACTTAACAAGTTTGCATACTTTATGTTCTTGTCCAGGAACTACACAACCTTCAGGTTGTCTCATGTATATCTCCCCATTAAGATCACCACTCAAAAATGCAGTTACATCCATTTGATGCACAACAAGATTATGAATGGATGCAAGTGCTATTAAAACTCTAATAGTAGCCACTTTTGTAACAGGAGAATATGTATCAAAATAATCAAGTCCTTTCTTTTGAAATTTTCCTTGAATCACAAGTCTAGCCTTATATTTTTCAATAGTTCCATCAGTTCGGTATTTCTTTAAAAACACCCATTTACTACCAAGTGCCTTACTACCCTGAGGAAGGTTAGATAAAATCCAAGTATTATTGCTCATAATTAATTCTAACTCACTATTTATGGCCTCTTGCCAAAAACTAGAGTCAACTGATCTCATGGCCTCGCCATAATTCCTAGGGTCATCTTCAATAATATAAGCATGCACAAAAATTTCATCTAGCACATCAATTTCAGCTAAGAAAGTAGTAACATAATCAGGACCAAAACATTTCTCAGTCCTAATTCGTTTACCCCTTCAAGGCTCTTGAACTTCTATACTAGATGATGCATTGGCATGTGAAGGGAGGGAAGATGCAGCAGGTAAGACACGTTGTTCATTTAACTTCATAGGAAATATATGCTCAAAAAATTTAGCATCACGGGACTCTTTAATAGCACCAAAACCAGAAGCATCTTTTAGAATAAATCTATATGCAGCACTATTATTAGCATATCCAATAAATATAGCATCAAAGGTTTTGGGTCCAATCTTGATCCTTTGAAAGTCAGGAATCCCGACTTTCGCAGGACACCCCCACACTTTCAGGTAACTCAAATCAGGTCCAAAACCTTTCCACAACTCATATGGAGTTTTCTCAAGTTTCTTGTGGGGAACACGATTAAGCACAAAGCAAGCAGAAAGTAAAGCTTTCCCCCACATGTTATTAGGCATACCCGAACTAATAAGCATAGAATTCATCTCTTCCTTGAGGGTCCTATTTTTCCTCTCGGCAATGTCGTTTTGTTGAGGAGCATAAGGAGCAGTAATTTCATGTATTATCCCATTAGCCTCACAAAAAACCTTTAGAGGTGTTGAATAATATTCTCCACCTCTGTCGGACCTAAGCCTTTTTATTTTACGATCTAGTTGGTTTTCTACCTCAACTTTATAGATAAGAAATTTATCCTCAGCCTCATCCTTAGAACTCAACAAATACACCTTGGTAAATCTAGAATAATCATCAATAAAAGTAATATAATACTTTTTACCACCTCTACTAACATGGCTATGAAAATCACCAAGGTCACAAGTTCAAGTAAAGTAGAAGTTCTAGTCACATTCTTATTGTAAGGCTTTTTGGGATGTTTAGCTTCTACACATACTTCACATTTATCAAAATAAATATTGCTAAATGCAGGAATAAGACTAAATTGTTTTAGCCTTTTAATAGATGCCACATTCACATGACCTAGTCTAGCATTCCATAATGAAACAGACTCAGCGATGTAAACAACAGAAGAGGTAGATGCTTTATTCTCAGTCACAACATCCAACACAAACAGCCCCCCATTACAAAAACCCTTCCCAACAAATTCACCATTTCTGGTGAGTACAAGTTTGTCAGATTCAAAAGCTAACTTAATCCCAGCTTTGTTCAACAATGAACCAGAAGTTAAGTTCCTACGAATATCAGGGACATGCACAACATTGGTTAGAGTAATAGTTTTACCAGAAGTAAGCTTTAAAAGAACCTTCCCTTTACCAACAACAAAAGTGTTGCTAGAGTTACCCATGAAAACACACTCTCCTTCAGCACCTTTGACATACTCCACAAACATGTCTCGGTTGGTACAACAATGCCTTGTTGCCCCGGTGTCCAAGATCCATTCCACAGTATTACCAACAAGGTTGATCTTGGACACCATGGCAACAATAACATCCTCAGTCAGGTTTGCTTGTGCTTTGTTCTCTTTGGGTT
The DNA here is from genome assembly GCA_038025085.1 of Tetragonia tetragonoides. Taxonomy (NCBI): domain Eukaryota; kingdom Viridiplantae; phylum Streptophyta; class Magnoliopsida; order Caryophyllales; family Aizoaceae; genus Tetragonia; species Tetragonia tetragonoides. Next base: position 23,417,581 of record CM076140.1, read on the forward strand.
TGTTGACAGCAGCAGTAGCAGCACTCCTACACTCCTTAGCGGGATGTCCTTATTACCACAGTTGTAAGGCTTCTTGAAGCTTTGGGGATGATTCTTACCATGTAGTTGGTTTGGTACTTTCCCTTTGGGTCCCTTGTTTCTGTCATGTTTACCTGCAAAACTCTTTTGTTCAACACGGTTAGCAGTAGAGGAAGAATGTTCGGTTGATTTTTCTTTGGGCTGGATCCGGTTCTGTTCCTCGATCTTTATGTGGGATACAACCTCCTGGAGAATAAAGGTTTTCTGTTTGTGCCTCATCGAATGAACATAATTCTCCCAAGACTTTGGCAATTTATCAAGCAAACAGTTAGCTTGAAAAACCTCACAAATTTTCATCCCTTCAGCAAGTATTTCAGTCACCAAATTCTCATACTCATGAACTTGATCCAACATGGGTTTACTATCAACTAACTCAAACTTAAGCCACCTACTACAAGCATATTTCCCTTTCCCAAAATCATCAGTACCATACTTCAATTTAAGGGCATCCCAAATTTCCTTAGCCAATTTCAATTTACTATAAATCTGGTATAACGAAGTGGTTATATAGTGCAACAGCATACCACGACAAGTCGTATTATCCTTATCAAAATCTCTAGTGGAATTAACAGGAGCCTTATCAACAACTAAAGCATGTTCAACACCAATTTGTCCCAAGAAAAATTCCATCTTATCAGACCACATATTATAATTCTTCCTATAAAACGGATCTAATTTAGACATATCAGGAACGAAAAAATTTGGGAACATAGGGGTTGTACCAGCAGTCATCATACTTGCACTCACATAACGCACGAAAGTGTTATTTATGAACTAAAGTGGATGGTATAACAATAGCAGGATTAGGAGTCACAATAAGCACAGATTCGTTCACAACAACATCATCAGTAATATCACTCAGATTAACATTACCAACAATTCCGTCACTAGCCATGATTAAAAAAAATTCGACTTTAGAATGTTATAAACAAAGCTTTAGACGGAACACTTATCTGTAACAAACAGACGTGGCGTGAGGAATCACTGCCCTAAAGTAGAATTTTCCCTCACACGTATACTAGGGAATTCTGGCAACCGACCCCCAGGGATACACAGCAACTGATGAGTGCGTATTTAGAGCTATTTTTCATGTGATAAACGCACTCATTTGATAGGTTTCATGATAATTATATCATTTCTTTGTGAGATTTTATGATTATTCTGATAAAGATGACTACTTGGGGTATGTTTGTGTTTTGATGTGTTTTTAGGACATTTTGAGACCCCAATGCTTGGTATAGACTTTGGAGATGATTTGCAGTCACAATCGTCAAAGAAAAAGTCGAGGAACATGTCTTAGAGAAACCCAAGCAAGAAAAGAAGTGCAAAAATGAAGTTCTAGGCAAAATTGCACTTGCACGACTATGCGAGTTCGAAGGCTAAACCTTGCATGACCATGCAAGTAAGTCAGTGAGCTCAAGAAGGGTTGCACGACCATGCAACTTTCCTTCAATTTTTCCGCACGACCATGCAACCTACCGAAAATCGAGATTTCAACTCATGACCTTTGTCATTCCTTTGGCTTTTCACTTGGATCCGACTAGAGACATTTTGGGGGTTATAAAAGGAGAGAGAACTCATCTTTTTCACCATCTCTTAGCACCCCATATTCTCTCTCAAACTTTTATGCTTTTTTAGATTCGAATCAAACTCTAGTTTATTATTGCAGTTTGAAGATTGGAATTGTTCTTTTCAAGCTTTGTTCAAGTTCTTGGGTATTATCAATTGAAGCAATTTTGGGTATTTCTTATCCATACTTTCTCTTCCCATCTCTCTATTTCTTATAGATTAATTTCACATTAGTTTATGATTGTTCTTGAATTGTTGTTCATTCATGTTTTATTTAGTTTTCTTTGTTTGCTTATTGATCTTGAATAGTATGAGTAGCTAATTCCCCTTTATCTAGAGTTGATGTAGCTTGATTGAATTGCTTGATGTTTAATTAGATAATTGGAAACTAGCATGTCGTTAGAGTGTTGCACAATGATTGATTGTTTGCTTATTGTTTATCCTTGGTGATTAATTTAAATTCGAGAGAAGAATGTTGATCGCCCGAACTCAATCTTTCATCAAGTTTGCCTAACCACGAGTGTAGGTTAGAATTACTTGGGGCTTTTTGGAAAGAATTATGTTCTTCATGTTCTTGATATTTGCTTGACTCCATGAGAATAAGTAGTCGAGCTTTATATTGAGTTTCGCCTTTAATTCTTCGAGAGAAGGTTTTAGGCTCTTTGTCCGTCCTTGCAACATTCGACATGACATGCTAGTTGAAGTTTATATATCCGCATCAAGTAGTTTAATTGAGTGAAATCAACCCTAGGTTCTTTAATTTTCCTATTTTCTCATCATTGTTAATGATTTAGTTCTTTGCTAGATTCACCAAAAATCCGCTTTTAATTGTTTAGCTTGTTAAATTTAAGAAATCTTAGTACTTGAAATTGAAAGCTCCCTGTGGATACAATATTTTATTACGACGACATACCCGTGCACTTGCGGGCCTATCAAGTTTTTGGCGCCGTTGCCGGGGAACTTGACATATTCCAATATTAAGAGTTTCTTGAATTGGCTAGACTAGGCATTGATGTCTTGCTTGTTTTGATATGTCATATTCATTGCATCATGGGGGCTATGGAGATTATCACTCAAATTCATATGTCTATGGCTATTCTAACTATATGAATGTGAGTGAATACGTTGTGCCTAATGTTTATAATGATTGTAATGGATGTGTTGGTTATATTGCTCATGGAAATCAATTTGATCACACCTATGATGCTGGCCAATATGATCCTTGTTTTGTTAACCACAACCTTGGTAATTTGGGCTATCCTAATTCTTTATTTGAAGAAGAACAAACTTTGTTGCCCCCTCATCCACCCAATTCAAAAGTAGAAACTCTCTTGGAGCAATTCATTGTCATGCAACAAAAGGTCAATGAGGAACAACAAGAACTGCTTGAGCAATTGTGCACTAAAGCTGATTCGGTTGCCTCTCACATGGCGATGATGGAGACCCAACTCAATCTCATGGATAGTTTGTCTTCATCTAAGTCTTGCATTGAGGAAGAACTTGTTGACAATTTGGTACAGAACCAGTTCTCCAATATTGAGCATTATGATTTACTTGCCCCCGAATCCATAAGCATGCCAATTTCAATAATTGTGCATCCTCATATTAACCCCCCTCCCGATAACTCGCTTGGATATGCATATGTGAAACACAATGATGTATTAGAGATTCATGATTCTTGTATGCACCGGGTTTATGAGCATATCATAAGTGACAAGTCTAACGGGATTTATGGGGAGAATTGTGAGTTTATTGTGTGGGAAGCTTCATCTTGCCATTTTGATTTTTCAAGGGCGTTTGACAAGTTTCAGAGGTCATTAATTATTTACTATTTTCTTGCGATAATGATCTCTTACTTGTGTCTTTTTGAGATGTGTGCAAGTGTCTTTGACAAATTGCTAAGGGCATTAACCTTCTATGATAATCTATCAAAGAGAGGGTGGTCACCAAGAAAAGGACCAAGACCACCACTAGATCAAATAATTTGATGGACTCTTTTAAATGAGGATTGAGATGAGTGCGATGAGTGCAATGGTTTCTAGTTGAGTCTTTGGCACAAGACGTAGAAACACTACTTGAATTTCCTTCTGCCACAAGATGTGGATCCCTATTCCCCTCTTTCGAATGGGGGCCTCGTGAGTTCTCTCTTATCCATTCCCCTCTCTATTGTTGTCTTTTCTCACATTGAGGACAATGTTCGTTTCAAGCTTGGAGGAGGTGATATTGATGATGTTTTGTGAAATGTGAATTGCATTGCATATAGTTTCTTGTTTTATTTTTTGCATCTTTAGATTACTTTCTCTTTTTTTTTATTTCTTTCTTTTGTTTTTGCTTGTTTTGCATATAGTTTAGATTTTAATTTTGCATGCATAAAAAAAATTCCAAAAAAAAAATAGAAAAAAAGAAAAAAAAAAAAAAAAAAAAAAACATGTGAGATGTGATCCTTCGATGATGATTGCTGTTTTATTGTGAAAAACCGGAAGGATTAACCCTTGTTCTTGTGCTATATGCTTGGCCTAAGATTTACATAGCATGATTGTTGTTGCGATCCATGGTTTGTGGCAGGCTTGATGATGACTCTTGAATGTTGTGTAGTTGAGTTGGATAGACCAAATTGACCTGTGAGTTTTGAGCTTTGAAGACCGTGCATAACTACGGTCTATTTTGTTTTTCATGTGTGAAACTCTCTCTCAGTCATTGGTTTCTAGAACTCACCTTAGGGAGAGGCTTCTCAACCTCTCCGAAGAGAATGCATTTCTCTTTTCTCCGTCGAGTCCGCACTTGACATTGATTGAACGAGTATGATTGAGGCATTCTTTGAATTTTTAGCTCAGTTAGCCAAATAAGCCTACCCTTGGCAATTTATCCACTTGTGAACCACTTTGAGCTTTGGCTATTCTTTGTTTTCACCCGCATTACAAGTCTTTTGACCGGAAAAACCATGTTTACCCTTTCATCGTGAGACTTGTGGAGTAGGGATTAGTTTTGGAGTTTATGGTAAATTTCACAATGTGTAACTCAGTGGTTTGCGTAAGCTCTTGAAAAAATAGTTGAAATTTAAAGTTTGGTTCTGGAAAAAAAAAAATCAGAAAAAGTTCAAAAAAAAAAGGAAAAAAAAAGGAAAAAAAAAAGGAAATGAAAAATAAGAGAATAAAAAGGTTGAATTCTTCAAAGTTGTGCATGAATGAAGAGTATTTCAAAAATGTTGCTTTTTGTTAGTCGGAGTTCCGCATTGTTTACCTTATAGCCATGAGGTTAATCAATGATTTTTGCTCCACTAGTTTCATGACATCCTTAGCCTACTATCCGAACAAATTTGCCCTACACTTCACCCTTAAGCCTACGTTACAACCTATAAAAGTCCTCTTGACTCGTTTATATCAATTGTCCTTAGCGGAGAAGATGTGAGACGATTGGTGAACATATGGTAAACCATGACCTTTGAGATGAGTATTGAGAGAAACCCACTTGAATCGTCAATTTCAAACACATGAGTGTGAGTGTCCACTTACCTAAAGTGAGGGTCTTTCTACTTTGCTATGCTTCATTTGAGAGTGGGTCTTGTGGTAAGTTTGGATATTTTGGATCCCTATTACATGATGTGCTATGAGAATTCGAACGGCTATGTCACTATTGTTCTTAACTTGGGTTAATGTTTTTTGGCCTTGATGTTGCTTTTGAAACTTGATTTGAGAAGGTGATCTCTTGTCCTTTGTTCCCTGTCTCCTTTTTCTTGACCTGTTTTACTTGGGGACAAGCAAAGACTTAAGCTTGGTGGAGTTTGATGAGTTCGTAGTTAGAGCTATTTTTATGTGATAAACGCACTCATTTGATAGGTTTCATGATAATTATATCATTTCTTTGTGAGATTTTATGATTATTGTGATAAAGATTACTACTTGGGGTATGTTTGTGTTTTGATGTGTTTTTAGGACATTTTGAGACACCAAGGCTTGGTAGAGACTTGGGAGATAATTCGGAGTCACAATCGTCAAACAAGAAGTCGAGGAACATGTCTTAGAGAAACCCAAGCAAGAAAAGAAGTGCAAAAACGAAGTTCTAGGCAAAATTGCACTTGCACGACTATGCGAGTTCGAAGGCTAAACCTTGCATGACCATGCAAGTAAGTCAGTGAGCTCAAGAAGGGTTGCACGACCATGCAAGTTTCCTTCAATTTTTCCGCACGACCATGCAACCTGCCGAAAATCGAGATTTCAACTCGTGACCTTTGTCATTCCTTTGGCTTTTCACTTGGATCCGACTAGAGACATTTTGGGGGTTATAAAAGGAGAGAGAACTCATCTCTTTCACCATCTCTTAGCACCCCATATTCTCTCTCAAACTTTTATGCTTTTTTAGATTAGAATCAAACTCTAGTTTATTATTGCAATTTGAAGATTGGAAATGTTCTTTTCAAGTTTTGTTGAAGTTCTTGGGTATTATCAATTGAAGCACTTTTGGGTATTTCTTATCCATACTTTCTCTTCCCATCTCTCTATTTCTTTTAGATTAATTTCACTTTAGTTTATGATTGTTCTTGAATTGTTTTTCATTCATGTTTAATTTAGTTTTCTTTTTTTGCTTATTGTTCTTGAATAGTATGAGTAGCTAATTCCCCTTTATCTAGGGTTGATGTAGCTTGATTGAATTGCTTGATGTTTAATTAGATAATTGGAAACTAGCATATCGTTAGAGTGTTGCACAATGATTGATTGTATTGTTTATCCTTGGTGATTAATTTAAATTCGAGAGAAGAATGTTGATCGCCCGAACTCAATCTTTCATCAAGTTTGCCTAACCACGAGAGTAGGTTAGAATTACTTGGGGCTTTTTGGAAAGAATTATGTTCTTCATGTTCTTGATATTTGCTTGACTCCATGAGAATAGGTAGTCGAGTTTTATATTGAGTTTCGCCTTTGATTTTTCGAGAGAAGGTTTTAGGCTCTTTGTCCGTCCTTGCAACATTCGACATGACATGCTAGTTGAAGTTTATATATCCGCATCAAGTAGTTTAATTGACTGAAATCAACCCTAGGTTCTTTAATCTTGCTATTTTCTCATCATTGTTAATGATTTAGTTCTTTGCTAGATTCACCAAAAATCCGCTTGTTAAATTTTAGAAATCTTAGTACTTGGAATCAAAAGCTCCCTGTGGATATGATATTTTATTACGACGATATACCCGCGCACTTGCGGGCCTATCAGCAACCAATGCTCCGGTGTACTACGGTGCAATTGCTTTGAGAGCAAACTGAACTACTGCCAAGTGAAGAGAAGAGCACAAGAGAGAAGAGGAGCGGATCAGTATTTTTTGTATATAAAAATCTAGAGGTTTTGGTTCTTTTATAGGAGCTTTAGAATCAGTAACCCAAATCAAGGAGTTAATTTGTGGGCTGAAATCGTGGGATATTATTATAAGAATAATAATATAACGGTTACAGAATCTTGAAGTTGAACGGACTCAAAACGGTCAGAAAAATATTGAGCCGAGAATAAAGAGGGCCCAACCCCGGCCCGGACCGACGGACGGCGGCGCGCATGCGTGTGTGGGGAGAGTCTTCCCTTGACTCCTAGTTCAAAGACTAGGAGTACACAACCATATATAAAGGCTCTTCTCTTTCCTTTCTTTACCTATGTGGGACAAAGAGTTTTGTGAACAAGGTTTTTGTGGGACTTTACTTTGAAGCATACCAAGCTTCATTTCCAACAACATAAGCAATCACAATAATCACTCAACTCATCCTCACCGTAAAAATGGTCAATAAGTGGTATACCCACTAAGCCCTCCATGAGTCGCTAATCCTTGCTAGTGATCGTGTGAAAAATGAGGGGTCACATAACCGACCTCATATCACATCGGCCTTTAAAAAAAGAAGGAGATGGGAGATTAGAAAGCCAGCTTATATTTTCTTACAATTTAGCTTTGTTTCTTCAATGCTTAAGCTTGAATACCCACAAGTATGGGGTTAATCACAAATGCCTTCTACTTGTGATTAACACTAAAAAAATAAAGTTCTATATTAGAGAAGGAAGAAGTTTAAAACTAGAGAGAGGAAGAGAGATCAAAGGCCCCTCAAAATGGCTTTTTAGGGGGTATTTATAAGGGGAGAAAGATGGGGGAGAATTAGGGTTAGGAAAATTGGAGGGTTAGATGTGAGGGTAGGTGGATGGTGAGATGAGGGGTGAGAAAATGTGGATGAGAGGGTGACAAATGTCAAAATTATGATGAAGGAAAAGGATGGGAGGAATCTTGTGAGGTGGATGTGAGTAGGAAAGAGAATGGATGAGATGAGGTAAAAAAAATTAAATAAAAACAAATAAAAAGGAAATAAAAAACGTGGGGAGGGGGGGTTATTTTCATTTTTTTTCTTTTTATTTTTCTTTTCCTTTCTCGGTTGTGAGGAGAGTATTTTTATTTTTTGTTTGGATGGGGGGTTATTTATGAAAAAGGTGAGGGTATTTTGGTAATTCTACTTATCACCATTATTCCCCTTTGTCTTTAGCTTTTGGATGAGAACATAGGAATATTGTAATGTCATGCATGACATCATAATTTCGTTCCTTATTTATTTTTGTGTTTTATCTTTTATACTCTTTTTTGGATTTTTGCTTTATTTTCTCTTTTGGGCTTTGGGCTTGACTTTCCAAATGGGTAATACTTTGTAATTTAACCCTTTTTGAGGAAATCATTCTCAAATCATTGCATGTTATCATTTCTTCTTTTCATCGAAATTGTTGTACCAATTCAAATCAATGTTTATGTCTTATATGTATAACCCCGTGATTGTCAAGGCAACAAGTTCTTTCAAAACACAATGAAAATATATAAAAGAATTTCATTTTTTTTTTTCCTTAACAAAATAATTTTGGCATTTTTGCAATAACGAAAAGGTGTATTCTTAAAAAGTATTAAAATATATTTCGATTTATTTTTCGCAGAGGAAAGTGAATTCTTAAGGTGACATTGATGTCTAATTGGTGACTTGGTTCAAATCAATGACGACATTTGTCATTTCTTCTTTTTTTTTTCCATCGAAATTGCATGTGTGTAAGTTCAAATCCTTGTTTTTGTCATTTATGTAAACCCCACGAAATGAGGAGAAATTTCGGTAAAAATACAGTAAAATAAAATAATTTTTCTACTTGTTTTATTTTCGAAATTGCTTAACGTAAATACCAAATTGGTTAACGCTAGTCTTTTTGTCTCAATATTTCCCAAAACACCTTTTTTACTTGAAATACAACTTTGTAGCTTGATTCTTTTAGTTTTATAACATCTCCATTATTTTTCATGATGTTCATCAAAAACATCATAAATGATTAAATCAAATAACCATGGACGATTTTCTTGTTGAAGCTAATACTTGTTTTAATAAGGTCACAAACTCACAATTTCATTTAGAATTTCTACCCGTTTTTTTCTTTTTTTATTTCTTTTTCCAATTAGGGTTTATAAATCGTTTGAGACATGAGAAGGTGGCTGCTGTTGAGGGATGGGATATTGATAGAAAAAAAAAAAGTGGGGGAAAATTGGAGTTAATTTAGAGATTATAATAGTTTGCTTTAAGCGATTACATCAAAGAAGTATAATAAGAATAGTGTAATAAATGTTTTTTAGTCACATTATGAATTATGGGTAGTAATTAGATAAGCAGGAGAGTAGAATTTCAATTGTAAGAAACTGTTGTACCATATTGTTGAAACAAAAATTCTTCAACTGTTAGGTGAATGATGGTGATGGGGTGACGATTTACTAAAGGTTGGCGTCGGGTGGCCGGATTGCCGACGGTGTCCCAGTTCGCCGCCAAGGAAGGGGTCAAATCCCGAAGTACATGGGTTTGATGTTGTGACTATAGGTGGGTTGATGATCAAATGTTTTTTTTTAGGTGGGTTGGGGTTCTGAACTTCTGATGAACCAAAGATCATGGTGGGGGATGGGATGTTGATAAAACTTCTGATGAATCAGTATTGAATATCCATAAAGTATGATAAACACAAGCCGTCAAAGAGAGGAGGGAGAAAAAGGAGAGAGGTGAGAGAGTAAGGGTGTATAATGTGAAGGGTATTTTGGAAAAAAAATTTACATTAAGCAATTCACTATTTACGTTTAGCAATCCTCTTTTTTTTATACTAGAATACTTTTGATGCTTTGGAAATAACAAATAAAAAAAGTGTATTCTTAAAAGAGAAAAATAGTCAAGCTTCCTCTTTTTTTGTTTTTTGGAAAAATGGTAAGTATATTTCCAAAAGATATGCCGCAATAGCATCCTCAATCCAATATAGCCTACGAGCGATAGCTATATGTCTATCCACTCAAACTTCCTCAACATATTTCCCTCCCTATACATTTGACCTCTGAATACCTCTATATAGTTTGCTACTTACAGCCTAAGCAAAACTTTTGTTGCTTTTTCTTTATACAAAGCTTGGAATCTAGCACACAAAGTATTCTGAATTCGCTTAACAATTACATGAACAGATTGTGCTTTATTCTGAAAAATACGCAGGTTTCTTTCATGCCATATCTCGTACATGGTTCCCACCAGAGCAGCTCTTTGGATCCTCATCATCATATCTGACCCTTTGCAATATGTAGCAAACCACCTCAGTTCATGCCCTAAGCTGAATGCATTTTTTTCTATCCCAATCCAGTTCAGATTACATCTCCACAGTCATCTTCACCACTGCTACACATACTGCAGCCAGTATTAACATCCATTTCTCTCTCCTTTAGCAAAGTTCTAGTGAGCAGACGCTTATGGCAGGCCATCCACGCAATAAAACAATGTCTAGGTCGAGCTCCCCTGTCCCAGAAAGTCTTGTGCCAAAACACGATACTCCTTTGATCATCAAGAAACTCATAAGCTGCCTATAGTTGAAATTTACCTCCCTTCCTCATCTTACAAAGTGTTGTTTTGCCTGCTTCTTGTGAACCTGCTTTCTCAATTACCAGGTCACGAACCTGAAGTATTTTCTGTCATAGATTGCAATCAACACTCTTAGCTGCAACCTCCCATAACTGTGGCTAGGTAACAGGTACATATGCACCCAAGCAGACCAGCTACCACTCCCTTTACTGTTTAGCCACCAAAAGCTCTTACAAGCAGCTGCAAGATTCCATGTGTACAGCTCACGCACATTTAATCCCCCTCTACTTTTGGGAGCACAAACCTTCTTCCATCCCACAGGGAGCATGGCTCTATCCTGCCCAAGTTTCCCCTAAATAAATCTTCTACCCATTTGTTGGATGTCATATATCACCTGTTTGAGGAGCAAAAAGATTGCACACCAGTAATTCATAGTAGAGAAGATCACAGAGTTCCATAATTGAACTCTCCCTACATAATTGAGCAACTTGCTAGACCAATTGTTAGCATGCTCAGAGATAGTATTAATCAAGCGATGGCAGAGGGCCCTTGTAACACGAGCGACAGACAATGGCACTCCCAGGTACTTAAAGGGCATGCTTCCCTCTTGGAACCCAGAAGAGTGTCGTATTTCTTGCCTATCCTCCTCAGATACACCCCCAAAGTAAAAACAGCTTTTGTCTTTTTTAGCAAGTAACCCGGACATACATGCAAACAAATTGAAAGTCTTGATTGTAGCAGTTGTGGAATTCTTGTCACCCCTTGTAAAAACAAGGAGGTCATCAGCAAAAATCAGAGGAGTCAAATTCACTCTCCCACATTTTGGATGGTACCTAAACCCCTCTTCATCTTTAAGCTTGCGAATCATTCTTGATAGATCTTCCACACATATCACAAAGAGGTAGGGAGACATGGGGTCTCCCTGCCTCAAACCTCTGCCTCCAGCAAAGAATCCTTCCAGCTTCCCATTCACATTAACTGAAAATTGGGGAGAAGTAACACATGCAAGCACTTTGCTAACAAAACAGTGAGGAAATCCAAATGTCTTCCTGATTCTCTCCAAGAAACCCCAGTTCATAGAATCATAAGCCTTCCTAATGTTAGTTTTTAACATAGCCCTAGGTGAGATCCCGTTACTATCATACTTTTGTATCAGTTCATGGGCTAGTATGACATTATCATCAATCCTCCTCCCTTGCACAAAATTTACTTGTTCCATTCCAAGGAGCTCAGGTACCACCAGTTTCTTCTTTGTTGTTTCGAGGAAGAAAAGTGATTATTCTCTTATTCTTCTTTCTTTTTTATTTTTTGCATAGTACTTCATAAAATATATTTTCCTTTTGGGGTTTAAGGGCGAGCAACTATTTTTTTTATTCAAAGACAAAAAAAAAAATTCTGTGAATTCTTGAGGTGACATTGCGCATTTACACTTTATGAGTGGACTAGTAAGGCATTGTTAGACAAAGAAGCATTGTATTATAAATAATGAGGTCAATCAGGGGTACTTTAGGTGCATAAGTTGCAATTGACTTCTTTAAAAGGCTAATTTGGATGAAAGGAGCGCACATATGCATGCATTGATGAGAATTTTCTGACTTCAAATTCACAAAAACTAATTTGCCTACCTTTACTTTCGGGTCTCATCCACATAGTTAATACCAAAGAAGTCGTCACTTTAAAAACCCTAGATTTTAAGCGGAATGCTTATAGTAATAGAGAAGTCGAATGATATAATTCTTAATTGGTAGAGACTAATTAATTAAGATAATTAGGTTTCACCTTTGTCTAGAAAACAAAGGTTTTACGCACACACGTGGAAAGATAGGATTGTTTAGCGAAGTAATGGTAGGGAAGTTGGATGTGTAATAGTTAAAGACTCCCTGCAAACCAGGACACAGTTGAAGACACAATAACCAACCAGAATAATGGTCATCAACAACAATGATCTGAGAGTCAACAACGCATGATGACACAACTGCAAGTGCACGACGTATGTCAAAGTAGTAATAAATCATCTCCCACAGTAATTAGGATTCCAATCATCCATGTTGTCTTAATCTCACGCAAGCTAAGCCTAATGAGTTAATGATTTTGTTGAGAATAACTAAAACTATAACTAAAAAACGACCAACGACTATAACTAAGAGAGATTGAATAAAATATTAGACTAAACCCAGTAAGGTGAATATAGGGTGCGGTTGAGGTTACCCAATTATGATGTTCTAATGCAATGAATGTTAAGAGGGCATTCAATTAAATGGATAATACAATGGAACAATTAGAACTCAAGTAACTTAACGCTTCTTTCAAGGTCCAAAGAAAGCAACTATATCAAACCGATCACCTATTTTCAAGGGATTAGATCAAAATAGGTATATTAAGTTCAGACTAATCAACAACAAGTTCCTGAGAGAGAGAGAGAGAGAGAGATACTTACTAATATTTTCAACTGAAGATAGGTAAACCTATTTAGAGAGATAATATTAGGTTACAGAATCATAGCATAAGATGGTATGGGTATGCCCCCAAATTTAAGCTTAAAAAGGACTTTTTCAAGTGAAGATAGGTAAACCGCAACATAAATAGCGAACCGCGAGCTGTTGTCCGAACTGTGAGTAGGTTGCGGTGTACATCTGATGGTTTTGAATGAGACACATGCTCGGGACCGAACCACAAGCAGGTTGCGGTTCACCCTTTGTGCTTTCGATTGACACTAGTAGCTTTCAATCTTCATTTTCTTGACCCTTGAGGATGAACCACACCATGTTTGAGACATGGCTTGCCCGTGGTTCATCTTTTAGACTTGTTTTTTATTCTTCTTTACTCTCTTTGATCATTCTCGCTCATGTCCGAGTGTCTTTCAGATTCTTCTCAACGCTTGGGATCATTCCACAACAAGATGACACATTTTGCTTCCATTTTGTCGTCTACAAAATAAAATAAAACAAAAGCGTAAAATAGAACAAAAAGGACGAGCGCGGTAAAAATAAAAAAAAAAAAAAAAACAGTAAATCATCTTTTAACGTAATAAACTAGAACTAAAATCCACTAAAAATATATGCAAATAAATACTTATAACACGGTAAAGCCAGTTGGTTGATAATGACCATTCATGCAACGATATTCTCCCCGCTAAGGAGAAATAGGTTATTATTTAAATAGAACACACTCTGCAACGTAGAAATGGTTCCACAAACTGGGGACAAAATATAACCTCAATATTTCTTCCTTTTTCAATAAATCAGTAAGCACTCCTAACAATTGTTCTTGGGGGTGGAGAGGTATTACTTGGGGGTTAAAACTTTTGGCTGAAAGCTATGCTTGGAAAGTTGGGGATGGGAAGAAAATTGAGATTTGGAATCATCCTTGGATTTATGGAAAAACCCCCCCACGACCTGCTTCTTTTCTTAGTGAAGGATTCAGTGGCCTCAACCCCCTTCTTTTGTGTATCAACTCATCTCTAATAGAGCTTGGAATGACTCTATTCTTAAGCGTTTAGTTTGGAATGGTGTGCGACGATGTCCTCCATTTTTTTATCAATCCCAACTCTAAGGGTGATAGACTTGTTTGGTTATCCCACTCTACTGGTACTTTTCAAGTTAAGCAGGGTTATAGGCTAGCCTATAAAGAGATGTACAATGAAAACTCAACTTCCTCTTATCCCCGAAGTGGAATTGATTGGAAGAAGTTCTGGAATATGAATATTATTCCAAAGTGGAAAATCTTCCTTTGGAAAATCCATAATGATGCCCTCCCTATTAGTGAGGAGTTCTCTCGAAGACGTATGCAAAGACACAATAGATGTGTCCTTTGTATGGGATCTTCAAACTCGTGTGAATCATTGAATCATCTTTTCAGGGATTGTTCGTATGCTAGCAGGATTTGGGCTTCTTCGAGGCTTGGTATTAATTCTTCTGCATGCTCTATTATTCCTATTTCACAGTGGATTAACAACTAGATGCTTCTCCTTATCAAACAGATTGATGAAAGCTTTAATCCCCTTATCTATTTTGTGAGTATCTTATGGACAATTTGGACTAGTAAAACAATATGGTTTTTAGGAATTGTCAGTTTTCTCTGCACACAGCTATAAAAATTAGTGAGGAAACATATTTAGAGAATGTTGTTGCTGCTGTTAATATCTCCAAGATAAATAAATCCATCCCTAAGAAGACACAGGCTCTCTCTAGTAGTCAGATCACTAATAGCCAGCAGCATATTATTCCTAGTAGGCAGAATGATTCAATTGCAGGAAACCAAGGTTTGTGTCTGAATACTCATATCATCATCAATACTGATGGTGCGTGGAGAAAAGGCTCATGTCATGGAGCTATTGGCTAGGTAGCTTACTCTGAAGATGGTATTCTTGTTGCAAAAGGAGCTGTCAACTGTCATGCAGCCTCGGCTCAATCTGTAGAAGCTCAGGCAATTATCCATGCCTTAACCTTGTTCTCTGAGAAGGGGTTTAACAACAACAAGTTATGTTCTGATGCTAAAAATGTTATTCAGGCTATCAATGGAGAAATTGCACCAGCGTATGATATGGTAGAGCAAATAGAATTTGTTCAGTTTTTAGTTTCTAAGTTTAGTTGTTGTCATTTAGATTTTATACCTAGATCCTTTAATCAGGTTGCGCATACACTAGCTAAGAAAGCAGCTAGTGGTATGCGTTTTGTACTATTTATGTAAATTTCTCTTTCCTTATGCCAAAAAATAAATAAATAAATAAATAAATAAATAAAACTAGAATATTTATTCTTATGTGTTTTGTTACTTTGCTTTAATACTTTTCTAAGGGGTAGCCGATAGCATAGCTATCAATTAATTACCGATACCCAATTCATTTCACATACACTTGTACTCAGCTTTCCAAAAGCAACATCAATGGGAGTAAGTTTTGCTTCTTAAGTACTTATTTCTTCTTGGCTTGTCAAAGAATTAAGGTGGCGTTTACTAGGTTGCAATCAAATGCAATGCAATCCAATCATATTATAGGGTAAATGGGAAGTGGAAAAGGAAAAAGGGGAGGAAGGAGATAGAAAACGTAAGATTGATTACACCATCCAAAGTAATCCTCATTACATGGGAAAAGTTGAGCAATTGTGATTACAATGGTTAATGCAATCAACCCCACTTTTCCTATCCCACTCCTTCACTTTTCACCTCTCATTTACCCTATAAAATAATTGCATTGCATTTGCATTTGCATTTGATTGCAACCTAGTAAACGAGGCCTAATTGTTTCATTCTCTACGTTGTTATACATACTTGTTGTGGATAGATACCACAATTGGGGTAACGATGGAGGTTCTAGAAGTGACTTAACACACTACATACCTTGGTTGAGAAGTCGTTGATATAAGAATTCTTTCATGTATCCTCACTTAACTTGAACATAAATTGTAGTCGATAGTTTTAATGGTTTTGTAGTTTACTAGGGTTAGACATAGAAAATATTGGATGAATATAATTCTGATTTCTATCTCTAGTCAATTACTTTGATTTCTAGCATAACTTAAATTACTTATTTACAAGTCCAATCAGTTTTGAACCAGTGAATAACCTTTATGAGTAATGACCATATCCGCCTGGCACATTAGTGACATGGTGATACGACACCAGGCATGGATAAAAAAGGGGAGTACATTTGACGGAGAAGGAAGGGAGGGCTTGATATCTAGGGTTAAAAATAGAAGGGGAGTGCAAAACCTAAATTGTTCATACGCAAAGAAAACATTAGCTTGTGAAGTAGATTATAATTCATTTCTTGTTATTGTTTTAAGCCTAATCTCCAATAACAGCTTACACACATGGTCAACTCCGAGGAGGGACGAGCTTGGGTGGATAGCGCTGTGGCGCATCTTCCACTTATCTTATTACCTTTAAAGAGGGTGGCTTCCTGCAAATTTAAAAAAAATATTTAAAAAACATCAAAAGAGGAACAAACTGTCTCAATGGAATTGACCAATGTAAAATTGTCTATACGAAACATACAAGCATTGTCCAATCAAACAAAACATACTCCATGTATCCATTACTCATAAGGCTTAATGTCAATTATGTCAGTCATGTGTTAGGTCCTGTTCTCTTAAACTGAATGGTGTAGGACGATGAAGAACGTAATGTAGGAACGGATTGGAACGGAACGGAACGGAATGGCGCTGATAATGAAAAATAAAATGTGAGACTAAATAAAGTACAGAATGCGGAACAGAACGGTGCGGAACGGAACAGAACAGAATGTATTGGAACGGAACGGAGCGAAATACAGCATGGTGACGATGAAAACAATAGGGCCTTAGTTCTTCCGAATCCGGATAATTTAAAGGTCAGATTATTTCGATTTTGGCTTGAGAGCATGACTCAAAACTTTCGATCTTGACTTGACCCAACGGATTGGGGACACCTATTTTTATTTCTATATCGATGTCTATTGGACTTTGTTTAGTTACTAAGATTTAGAGAACACAAACACACATAGTATAGTACATTTTTTGCAGTACAAAAAAAAAAAGTTAATAAATAGATTCATTTGCCATTCAATTGAGTTCAGTTAATGTATAATTTGTCACTTTGATAATTTTTATTCTGAAATATATTTATGATGATATCTATGTTATTGGAAAAATCTCAAAGCATACTTTTAAATGAGTCCAATGTTGAATTTATTTGGGCGCGTTAAAATGGTCAAAGATCAAGTTAAAAAATCGGTTTAATTCAGTTTATTTTAGTGCAGTTCATTTTTTTCAAAGTGAAAAGAACTGAGCCTTATTGTACATGTTGTATTACTTCGTTCTACTTCAATAATCTTTAATGAGTTGAATTTACTAACGCAATGTGTTCGTATATGCAGGTCATGAGATTATTGGTCACTTGACTTGATTGAATAATTTTGCAAATAAAAATGGTCACGTAAGTATGTTCATATATAAGTGTTTTAGGTCGTATCACTTTCCTTTGTACATATTTTCTATATACTTATTAAAGTTGTGGTGTAATTTTCTTTGTGATTTTTTTCGAAGGAAATGTACTTAAAATAAAAGTAGTTAAAGTAGCTACATCAGTTCAGAGTTAATAGTGAGTGGGCTAGCAGGTAGCAGCCCGGATATTACATGCCATTAAATCTAAATTCAGAAAGCCTAAAATGCATAAGGGGGAAAAAGGCAAAAACAAGCTATTCTCCTTTTCCTGCCTTGCTTCCCACAATCCCAGCTAACACGTCCGCTTAGGGATGGTAATGGGGCGGGGCGGTAGTGGATATAGATAGATCCATCCCCATATCCGCCTGGGTATTTTGATTCCGCCACCCACCCCATCCCCACCACGGGTTGGAGATCCCAAATCCACCTCCGCCCCACTTACCCGGCGGGTATCCACCTCCGCCTCACTTACCCGGTGGGTATCCACCTCCGCTCCATTTATCGGGAGGGTATTCATATCGGCTTTATACCCACCCGAAAACAAACGAAACCCACATTTGGATCTACCTCAAATTAACCCTAAGATAATTTGCAAAAGGAAAAATTTGAGCTTTTTGATAAGCAATAGCAGTAGACAACTTTTATATATTTGGTAAAATAAAGTTTTATATATATATTTTACATTTATTTATTTTTATGTGGGTATGAGGCGGGGCAGATGGGTATGAAGCGGGGCGGGTAGGCGGGTATAAGATGTGGCGGGGCTCCAACGGGTATCCACCGGGGAAAGAAGGCAAACCACCTCCGCCACATCCCCGCGGCGGTTTTTCTTTATCAAAACCATCCCCGCTCCATCCCCACCTAGCACTCCCCCATCCCCACCCCAAATAGGGCGGATGCGGAACCGATAGCCACCTTTATCCACCCCACTGTCATCCCTACGTCCGCTTCGCTGCCTTGTTTTCTTTGTGATTATGACTAAAATATCTCGGTGATTTCAATATTGTTGAAATACGCATAGATGTCACAAGTTCTTTATCTTGACTAACGTTTCACATATTATTTGTACGGAGGGTACATTTTTTTCTTTTATTTTTAATGAAAAGATAATTCATTCATTCATAAAAAACCATTCGATATCTACAACGATGAATATCTCTAAACAAATATAGATCTAACAGAACAAAGTATAAATCTATAATAACAAGATGAATATAACTCCCACCATCACTGCTAGAAATTGGTGTCTTGATCAGCTCCGTCGATAATATGTGACTATAATCCAAACACCACTGCTAGAAATCGGTGTCTTCATCGGCTTCGTCGATAATGAAATCAATCATCGGCTGCCCTGATATAGCAAAAAATATGTTATACAGTAAACGTGAGGCCACCGCCTTTTCCCTATGATCGAAGGTAAGCACGAAACGTGCTGCAGCTATTTGGAAGTACAAATCTTCTTGGCATAGTAGATTGAACTTGTCTGCTTGATTCATGAAATCTAACCCAAAAACACAAATTCTAAAACACTCCGAACGTGGAGAACTCAACAATCTCTCACCAAAGGAGAGTTTATTACTAACCATATTGAAAAATAAACTAAAAAACTAGATCGAATGAAAAGAAAAGACAACGAAGGGGCTAACCACCGGCAATTTTGTCGATGATAACCCCAAGATGAGTCAAAAAAAGAGGGGAAGACTAGGGTTTTTTCTTAGAAAGAGAGGGAGGAGGAGGAGGCGTTGAAGGGTGGTTAGTTGAATTACATTTTTTTTCTTTTTGGTATAACAATTCATTATTAGAGTGTTTAATAAGGTATTTTAAGCAAAATCTTTACTTTCTTCAACCCAGAATATGTAAAGATTTTCTTTAAGGTAATATACAAAAAATGTAATATCTGCATTAACAAACCGAAAAACATGTACATGTCCGGCCAAAATATTAGAAGTTACATTACTATTGCTCTCCAAAATTTAGGTTCCCAATTAATTGAAATTGATGATAATTATTAAAATCATACCTACATAGGGATCCTTACAAGCCATATATGATAATCTTATTAATTTATCGATGAGATTAAAATCGCGTTACATTATAATATAATCATAGGCCGTGCAACACAATGACATGCACCTAGAATTGTTAGAATCTAGATTTACCATCATACAGAATTGTTTAGGTGGACGCGTCCGATACTGTTAGAAAAGAACCCTATCCTCCTCCATCCTCTTTAACTCATCTTGGGGCTACCACCGGCCCTTTTTCCGGTGGTTAGCCCCTCTATTGTTATTTCTTCACACTCGATCTAGTTTTTAGTTTGTTTTTCAATATGATTCTAATAAACTCTTCCTTGGCGAGAGATTGTTGAATTCTACGCGTTCGTTGGAGTGTCGCAAAATTTGTGTTTTTCGGTTAGGGTTTATGAATCAAGAAGGCAAGTAGAATCTACTATGCCAAGAGGATTTGTACTTCCAAATAGTTGCAGCACGTTTCGTGCTTACTTCCGATCGTAGGGATGAAAGGTAGTGTCCTTCAGTTTACAGTATATCATTTGTTTTTTGCTATATCAGGGCAACCGATGATTGATTGTCAATTATCAACGAAGCCGATCAAGACGCCGATTTCTAGCCGTGATGTTTGGATTGGTAGTCACTTTTCGACTGATTTGATCAAGACACCGATTTTTAGAAGTAATGGTGGGAATCATATTCATCAGGTTATGTTAGATTTATACTTTGTTATGTTTGATCTATTTGTATTTAGATATTCATTGTTGTATATGCATGATGACT
Source organism: Tetragonia tetragonoides (assembly GCA_038025085.1). Lineage (NCBI taxonomy): Eukaryota > Viridiplantae > Streptophyta > Magnoliopsida > Caryophyllales > Aizoaceae > Tetragonia > Tetragonia tetragonoides. The sequence continues at coordinate 23,437,807 of CM076140.1, forward strand.
TTTCATTAACGAATAAATTATCTTTTTCTTAAAAAAAAAAAGAAAAAAAAAATAAATACGCATAAATATCATAAGCTCTTTACGAGTAGCATTTCATTTATTATTTTTAAGGACGGTACATTTTGTTTTTTGGTATAACAATTCTTTATTGAAGTGTTTAATAAGGTATTTTAGTAAACTCTTTACTTTCTTCAACCTTTAATATATTAAGATTTTCTTTAATGTGATATACAAATATTATATAGTACCAAATTTTGTATTAACAAATCGAAAAACATGTACCAGTCCGGCCAAAATATTAGAATTTACATTGCTATGGCTCTCCAGACTCGAGGGTTTCAATTAATTGAAATTGGTAATAATTTTTAAAATCATACATACAAAGTGACCCTTACAAGCCATACATGCTAATCTTATTAATTTATTGATGAGATTAAAATCACGATATATTATAATATAACCACAGGCAACACAATGGTATGCACCTAGATTTACCACTATAAATAACTGTTTAAGTTGACGCGTCCGATATTGTCAGAAATGCATTCTTTATACAGATATTATAATTATGATTATAATTATGATTATGATTATGATTATGATTATGATTATGATTGTAAGGTTGGTGTCTGGTAGTATTGTAATACTAGGTGGATGCACGTAAGTATGCTCTTGCGTTGCACAGACTGTGATTATATAATAAAGTTAATATAACGTGATTATTAATCTCATCGAAAAATTAAAGTGTAATTGTCACTTATGAAAAACTATTAGTAATATATGGATAAATATTTATATAATCCATTTAATATCATGAATGCCATATAATAAGATTACTATGACTTTATAGAGCATCTTATCTAATTTAAACTCTAATTATCAATTTCAATTAACTATCAATTAACTCATCCCATATGTTACATGATCCAAGAGGTAATAGTTTCAAAGTCTTTTTATGCTTGATGTTGGTACCCCAATACTCTTATGTTGATATAATTAAGTGTACAACTAACATTCCAAAGATATGATCCTTCTTTTATGGTAAAGTCAGTTTAAATGTCTAATGTATACATAACTACTTTTCAAAAAATAAAGAAGTTTTAGACGTAAACCTTAGAATAGCAAAACATATTTTAATGCTTGCTTGTTTTTTCAAAGTTATATGCGGTCAAAGTACTTTCTTGAAGAACGCAGAAAGTCCAATGTAATTTTATTTGTGGTCCGGAGGGAGTACATTAATAATTACAAACTTGAAGGGAACATAAATTGGAACCCTAAAATAACATGGGGGATCAGTATATTACGTACAGTTATAAAATTATACATGATAATGGTAAAGTTTCCTATTAAAGATTGGACCTAGAATCATTTTACATTCATCGTTTATTTCTTTATTCTACACATAATCTTTTTATTTTATTTTACCTTGAGATTGCTTTTTAAATTTTTATAGCTAATATACGTATCTTTTACTTTTTTTTTACACTGCAACTCTTTAGTTGTGTCAGCTTGTCAAACTAATTACTAATTACCTTTTTAGGTGGACGCATCTAATATTGTAAATCAATAGAACATACTAATACAAATGAGTCTCATTTTGAAGGATATTTCGTACTCATTCCAATGGTGTATAAAATTTAATTATTTAAGAGGTGAAACTAAAATATGTTTTTTAAAATCTAATAGTCTACACTTTAATGATTTAGGAAAGTACAACTTAGGAAAGTACAACTTTAGTATCATAATATCTATATATTAGAAGCATTTTCTGACAGCATTGGACACGTCCACCTAAGCGAACATTTTTTTAAATAAATAACATTAATAAATCATAAATAAAAGTTAAGGAAAGAGAGAATATTAGAGTTATTGCAGTAAATCATTGAAGATGATGAAACATTAAGAACGGTGTAACTTTTGTTTCATATTTCAAAAATTCAAATATCTTACACCATTGAAAAGATCGCGAAACGCACTTTAAAACAAGACCCATTTGTTATATATCTTATGCATTGATATTTTACAGGAGCATATGGAGCGCCAAAAGATCACCTCAGAGATCTTTTTAATTGTCTGAAAAATGGCAACTAATACGAATTAAAAGATGGAAAACTTAACAATTGATAGTGCTCTCACTTAGGGCCTGTTCTCTTCACCTTCTTTTTACTGAACTTATCTGCACAATACTGAACTGAACTGAATTTTTCGTAAATGAACTTATTTTTACTGATTCTACAATTACAAAGAGTAAATTTGTTCTTTGGTTTACCAAACTCTACCCAATTTTTCTGAACTGAACTTCTTTTTACTGAATATTTTCAAAGTGAAGTTGAGGAGAACATGCCCTTACTGTTCATGCATTATATAGTATATGCTCTATAGATCCTTGAGGAAGTGATACAGAATATGCAGCCTCGATAAATCACTTGATGGCCATTTGCATGTGTGATTCCTATACTTGCCACATTTAAAAAAAAAAATTGTTTACTTATGCTAATGTGTTTTTCGTTTTTTTTTTTTTTTTGGTATAAAGAAGACATTTTTCCGACAGCATTGAACGCGTCCACCTAATCAAGTCTCTTAGATTAAATAATTTAAAAATTAAAATGTCTAAAATCGCTACCTAGAGTCCTTCATGACAATGCGAAGCAAATATTACTTTGAACTTTTTTATTTAATTATTTGAGGGAATATCACATTGAATTTCTACTACTCTATGGCACGGTTGTACTTGTACAACATTAACGTTCTTGCTTTCTGTTTTCTTTTTTCACTTCTTTTTCCCTACTCCATGAATGTTACTCCATAATACTTAGCGTGACACTAAAATTGACCATTAACAATATGACATGGATAGAATATAGAGTAAGAGAAAATATTGAAGTTATAGCTGAAAATTATTTGGGACAACTAAATATTAACCCGGCCTATAACTTTTATACCACGCTTCAAAAATTCAAATTTCTTATACCAATAGAAAGAGCGCAAAATATACTCTGAAATGATACCTATCTTAGGCTCCATTCCATTCAACTGAATTTCACGTAACTGAACTAAACTTAATTTAGTGACACTGAACTGAACTTAATTGCCCTGAACTGAACTGAATTATTATTATTATTATTATTATTATTATTATTATTATTATTATTATTATTATTATTATTATTATTATTATTATTATTATTATTATTATTATTATTATTATTATTATTATTAATCTTAACTAAAATGAGCAGAACTGAATAACACTGAATTGGACCGAACTGAACTAAGCTGAAGTGCACTAAACCGAACTGAACTGAGCTGAAGTGCACTGAACCAAACTGAACTGAACTTAAATTAAGTGAAATGAAGTTGAATTAAACAGAGTCTTGATCTATACTTCATATAAAGGAGGCTTTTTTACAGTATAGGGCGTGATACTTAAGCACGAAACTTTTTGACCGTATAGAACACATCTACTTAATAGAGACCTTTTTTAAGTGAAACGATTAGATATTATGATCTGTCCTATATCTTATGTATTTAAATTTTGCAGGAGTATAGGGAGTGTTAAATTTTTTTCAATGACAGTATTAGATTATGTCACCTAACCGAGTTACTTAGGCACATACCACTTAAGCAAGTATATAAAATCCTAAAATAAACTATTTTTTTAAAGTAAAATCTCAATCAGAAAACATAAGACAAAAATATAGTAACGATATTTTTTTATCTCCAAATACTAAATAGAAAATTATATTTCCATGGTCATATCCTTTATAATAATTAACCTAACACATTATAGGGAAAAAAACGCATTCAAAAAGAAAAGAGAAATAGAACTTTCACGGCAGCATTATGCTACTCTCTCCTGTTCTAAACCAACATCTTAATATTAAGTGAAAATAACAGAAAGATAAGCTAGCTATATGTTCAGTTTTATCCATTTTTAAGAGGATTTCGTTAATTTTACTAATAAAATAATATGTTCAATTTTAATGATAGATGAAACAACATCTACTTCTCCTGAAAAAATAGCAAACAAATTTTTTTTCCAACATGTAGAATCACAATACACCACCACCAACACAACCTCCCCCCCCCCCCCCACAAAAAAAGAAGATAAAAAACATGATAAATAAAAAGTTTGAGTTGTTATTTCTTTAATTTTAAGTATTGGCTTATGAATTTTATAATATAAACAATCAACAATGGGCAATTTGACAATCAACCAATGAATACTAAAAATAAATGTTATGTTCATTTAAAAGGTATTTTTAGTTTGTATGGTAAAAATTTTAAAAAATAATAATTGAAAATGGTGATAAAAGTTAGAATAGTTCAATGTGCCCTATGTAATGCATAATAATCCTATTATACGATATTAATGATATTAGAATGATTATATTAATGCTTAATATACATTATTAAATAATTTTTCATAAGTGATAGTTATACTTATGATTTTTGATCGATATGATTAATTAGCACGTTAAATTGACCACGAATCGTGTAACGGACGAACATACACCTACTATATAAATCTATATACTAATAGTAAAGAAGCTGCCATGTGTCAATTTTTTATGAATTTGGCCACATGTCATTTGCTTATGAGTTTGGCCATGTGTCATTAAAAAAAATTAAAAAAAGAATTTGGTGTCCCACAAAACATATTGGTTCCATAAAAATATATCACTAACTAACAAAAAAAAAGAAAAAAGAATCCATATATATAGTCAATATAGATCACTAATTTAAACAAACAAATAGATCACTAACTTAAAAAAAAAAAAAAAAAAAAAAAAAAAAAGATTAAAAAAAAAACAAACAAACGTTTGGAAGTGAAAAAAAAATATGGCGTTGAGAAAATGGTGGAGCACTTTTCAAACAAAAAAAAAAAAAGAAAAGAAAGAAATTGGTGGAGCAGAAGTGAAAAGTTTCAGTTTCCTTCCCCAAGCAAACTACCCAACCGGCGGCCAACCCACGTTAATAAGCATTTATAATCTGTTATCGAAAAAAAGGGGTTAACGTGAGGATTTGGGGAATATTTGAGCCAATCAATTAAGATAATTGAGATAATAATTTGTTCCTCAAATATAGCTGAGATAATTATTCCCCCCTCTTACACTACCCACGTCTCATATCAGCCTCTGTTCTTCTCTTAAGCGGAAATGAAAGTGGCTTTCTTCTTCTCCAATTTGGATCCTCTCTTCACCGGCGGTATGATCAATTATTCTTTTTTCTTTTTTGTTTCTTTTGCAAATTCTTTATCTTTTCCTAAGTTCCAATTCAGATTTTTTCAAATAATTTGGTTTGCATGTCTGTTGTTTTGTGAAGGAGGATATCATGATCTTTGCCTGACCACCTTCCAGGTTTCGCATTCTACTCCTAGCATCTCTCTTGATGACTGTGATTTAATAAATTTAACTGATTTATAATGATGATCGATAGATTGTTTGGTTTCTGGCTATTCTCAGAGATTAATTAATTGTGAGATAATGTGTTTTATGTAGGTGCGGCTAACTATTTACTATCACTAATTATTATCAATCCGTTTTCATTCCCATTGCCTGGATGGGTGATCGCTTAGAGCCTCAGTAAGGTTGAATTCCTTCTTCTTCTTCTTTTTATTTAGTATATTTTTGTTGCTCATCATTTGGTTCAAAATTGTCTTTAACTATTGATCAAAAATTCCTTTGTTCTTGATTAATGAGTGTGTTTTTTTTTCCTTTTAACTTAATTGCTCTACATTGAACGGGTGGGTTTACCCGTTAAGGATCTGTTTGATTCAACTTAATTTCACTTAAATTAAGTTCAATTCAATTCAGTGCACTTCTTCAGTTCAGAACCATTAAGTTCAGTTTAGTTTACATTATTATTATAATAGTAATTATCATAATTATAATTATGTTATTATAATGATTATAATAATTATAATAATTAAGTTCAGTTCACGACAATTAAGTTCAGTTCAATGTCATTAAGTTGAGTTAAGTTAAGTTACGTGATCCCTCAAAAAAAAAATAAGTTTAGTTACCTGAAATTTAGTTGAATCAAACGGAGTCTAAGTTGTTTCTCTTAGTATAATACAACAACCAATTTTGACTCTTCAAGGTTGTGAAAGAAAGCTCATTGTGGAGCTTCAGGTAGTATTCCTCTTACAAATCATCAATTAATTGCTTTTGATTCATTTAAACCGACTCAAATTAATCAATAAAACTCATCGTGGAGCTTCAGGCAGTATCCCTCTTACAATTATCATTTTGCTTTCCTTGGTATTTTAAAAACCCAATATGTGGCTATAAGCTTGAATATTACATCCTCTTAATTGCTGCAGGCACATTTGATAGGATCGATGGCATAACTGATTCAGATGTCCTACTATACATTTTGGAAGATTTCAAGAAGATAAAGAAATTTGGTATAGAACGATCTTTTCCTTTTATTATGTTGGAATATTTTGAAATTTTTTTCAATATGTATATTTCATTTTCCTCTATTTTCACTCTATTGAACCAGCATATCTATAAGCAAAATTTCGACTCTAATGGCGATTTGAAGTCGTATATCCGTCAAAATGCTTTGTTGCGTACACTGAAAATCTACGCAAATGTTCCTAGCCAAATCTGAATTGTTAATTCTTTTTTTTAAGCAGACAATTTCTCCATTGCCAATTACTCACTCTGTCGTTTTCATTTTTGTGATTATAATTTTGAATGTTGTGACATGCCCAAAGAGAATAAATAGGAATTATGGCCGAATTTGTTATCTTCATTTTTCAGAAATGATTTTCCTGTCATAAAAAAAATTATATTGTTGTTTTGCATTCCCGTTACAAGATTTTTGACAAAGATGACTCACCAAATCAAGGATTGTATATGCTTTCTTTTCCTTTTCATGTAATGCATTGGGTTTATGCTCTATTATGTCTTTCAATTTTTTTCAGGAATATTTTTTAAGAATGCAATCATATACCAAGCAAATATGGATAACAAATTGTAAGTTGTTGATTGAGTAATACACTCCATTGTAGAGCAGTAGAGAAAAAGTTATAACCCTTGAAGGATTCAAGTACAGATAGTTTGTTTTGATACAGGGCAGGTGCTCTCAAGGTTCAATCCTTTCTTCTTCTTTTTTTTTCTCTTAGTTCATCTACTGATATCATCAGTTTTTTTTAGTTCATCTACTGATATCATCAGTTAAGCTTGGTTTGTTGAGCACGTGTTTCGATGTTGAGTTGTATAACTGACCATGTATTGTACAATATTAGTAATATCTATCAGTTTTCAATAAGTCTCTTATTTGACTTGCTCAATATGTTGTTGTTCCTATATTTGTGGCTTGCTCAAAATATTTTTGCTCCGCTAAAAAGTAGCCCATCTTACTTGAGGTGAGTCTATGGTATAGGCCCGGCCTTCAAGTAGAATTATAACTTAACAAAAAGCGTGAAAAGTCTGATAAGCTTATCATCCCTCTTTGTAGGCACTAACATATCGAGCAAATCTCCACTCTACTGATCAATATTATTAAGAATGGGGTTATCTATTATGTTTCCATGAACCATTTTGTGGTCTCTGATCTCCACCTTAAGATAGTATTCATGGTACACCGCTTTATGTTTGACTGTTCTTGCAACATGGGTGGTTTTATAAGGAGGGGTCCTTGAACTCTATGTTTTATGTGGTTGACCCACAAAGTTGGTTTGGTCACTCGGCAATGCAAAAATTTCTCAATCAAATTGACTCCCTCCTAATGAAACATGGGTAAAAGTTAATATTGATAGATCTTCAAATGACAACGATGGGATGCTTGGTTATAGAGGATGTGTTGGAGATAATAATATAGTAAAGAGATAATATGATTATGAATGTAATTTGCATTGTTTATTTGTGAGTAAGAGTAGAAGACATGGATCTATTATTCATGGACCTTTGTATTATCGATATATTTGGTAATTAATAAAAATTTATTTCTTTGCTAAAATAGATTAAGAAGAAAATAAAAAATCGTCTGACAAAAATATAATTGTTGTTTATATTCTTACACAAAATAATCGAGAAACATTAATGGTATTTGCACCAAACGAAATTTTAACTATTCAAAACTAATAAGCTAAGCTATAAAACAAACATGGGTTCCAAAGACATGATTTTGTAAATCTACCTTGCAGCTTTTTTTTACCAGTATTAAATTTATATAAATATAATATTATTGGGTTGTTTTTCTCATATATTATTGTCGTAGCTATTTAAATGTGTGATTTTGATTTCTATTTTTATTTATTTCATTCAAACCGTATTTTTATAGTTTGTAGGAGTGTTATTTACAAAAAAATGAGAAGAAATTTTAAGAACTCTTTTAACGGATCATACTAAATTTGATTTTATTGAACTCAGAGATCCATTCACCAACAAAAGAATATGAACAAGGGAGTATGTAATTTAATTTGTTTTTTTTTTAGTTGAAACATATCTCTAAAATGTTTGATATGAATATTTTTTCTTCAATTCATTTAGTTAACACCGTGCACCTCACGGGTCAAAACGCTAGTAAATAAGGTATTTTGTAACCAACAAGCACTTAGATGAGTTGGTGAGGGACTCTTCTAACTTAAGCAGTGATCTCGGGTTCGAGACCCTGTGAATGCAGCAGTGTTAAATACTTGTTGGGAGAGCTTTGCCGCCCTTGTGGTCCCACCCGGCTCAGTCCGAATTCAACCGGACGGTCTCAGACCAAAAAAAAAAAAAAAGGTATTTTGTGAGCGCATCTGACGTGTCCACTTTATCGAATCATGTAAAATTAGAATTAAAAGTGCCACTTATGCGAGCTACTAAGCTAAATAAATAACAAAAATATAATTAAGACATAATATCAGGTAAAAAGAATAAGTTATAATTATAAGACACAAAATTAAGGAGGTATTTTCTGGTGTTATTAAGTTGTAATATTAGTTATTTTTTAGTTTTTGAGGTGAAAAGAACAAACCCCAAGGTCATGTTCTTTTCAACGAAATTGTGTAAAACAGAACCAAATAGAACATAATAAAATGACATGAAAGATAACGGAACAAAATGACATAATGGACAGAGAATGTGATAAAAAAAATACAAAATGAGATGTTGTGCAGATTGGAAAGGAGCGATTCAGATTAACTTAGTATACAACGCTAATTCCACTATATATTATATAGAAGTATAAAACTAGTTATTAAAAATAGCAAATAATATATGTCATTTTGACAAATTATTTCAAAAATATGAAAAACTATTTAGCCTCCTGCCAGTGGCATATTGTTACATAAACGAACATGTAAAGTTCACAAATAATTTAGGATGACAAAAGAGCCTGACTTATAAGTTGTATAGTTTTGACAAAGTTTAATAATCCATAGAGCATCACATACATAAGAGAAAAAAAATTACTTCAAAAGTTTTAATAAAATAATGAGAAATGTAGAAGAAAAACAAAGTGATTGTGGCAATTTTATTTTATTTTTCAGTTGGTGCATATATGCATATGACTAAAAATATTGAATATAAACTTTTCACTAAACCTTGCATTGCACAAGATTATCTTCATGTCCAACACGAAAACGACCGGAGTAAAATTGTCAACATACTTCGATCCTCGATATCATATTTACTAACCTCATATGAGTGTATTTATTTTAAAAATATTAACACCTAACTCGTGCAACACACAGGTTTCATATCTAGTATATTCTATACCAAAACCTCTAAAATAGTGTACTCTTTAAAGATTTAGGAAAATACAACTTTAGTATATATTCTATACCAAAATATATATTTCTATTTTATATTTATTTTAAAATTTTATTACAATGACTCGCTTAGATGGACGCCTCCAATGCGGTTAGAAAATGCATTTCATATATAGATACTAGTTTGTAAGCCCGGCGATGCTCGGTTTGCGTGCTAATAGCGTGATGGATATACTTCAATAAATAAGAACTAATTATAATTTTGCGTGAGAACTTAAGTATATATATCTTATATTCGAAGTGTAAAATATGAAATTTCACCTACATGTTAATTTTGTTTTCCAATCCATACTAAAAGCGGTTGCCTGATCATTCTCACCAATAATTAATACACACGCACTTTGATGAATTGAATTATAATCCAACTTTAATCCTTGGCTTATCAAATAGTTATTAATATTGCTATCTTACTATACATATTCATAATTTTTAATGAGAGATTTAAAATCGAGGATTCTCATCCTATTCACATAGCTAGCTAGCATAATTATATATTAAGTTGTTAATTTTATTGTAGTGATCGTCACGATAATGAGGCTAATGTATTAAAAAAAACAATGTGAATATTGTACACTATGAGGATTTGAAGAGTAGTCCTCTGTATTAAGGCTTCAAAAGTTTAGCTAATTAATGATTGAAAGCCCAACAACTAATGTTATATTCGTTATTACTCGTGCTTGTCATTTAGGTCACCCAATAAACCAACAACAACAAACTACAATATCACGGAAAATCAACTACTAATATAAACAATCAACTACCAAGTATCCTATCAAAATACAACTACTAAGTATTCTATCAAAAATCAACTACTAATATAATATAATTATCTTTGAAAATTTTGATAAACTTTTGGTTTTATTGGGTTTGCTTATGTGGCATGTCCTATGCTCCTTGCTCTTTGATGTGGCATCGTCCCTCCATGATTTTTGATGATGTGGCAACATATAACTTAACATGTATTCTTGCTCATATGTTCTAAACATATTGTAAATGCATATTATTCCAAAGTATTTTTCGATCTGAATTTGATGGTGTGAAATTTTTTGAGATGTATAGGAAAATATTATATATGATTTTGAATATCTGACGAAAATTGACCTCTCAAGAACCGTAAACAACAAGGATGCTAAGACTTCTAAATGCTTTACATCCGTTTTTTTTTTTTTGTCATTATATAAGACTCCTAAACATTTAACACCAACGACTTTTTGTCATTATTATCTTAGTTTGTATGCCCGTACAACGCACGGGTTAAATATAATTCTTTTTCCCTATTTCATTTAGTGTATTTATAAGTGAACAAAGTATACCCCATAAGTTGGACGTCGTTGGTTTAGAATTAAGGCTAGATTTGTTATAGGCGTCCTACTCAAAATGTGTGTACATGTTAGTAGTATTCATAATGACCAGCGCTCCAGCAATATTCCCCTCATCAATTTGCGGTGTTGATGTATTTTGATCATTTTGATTTTTGAGTGACACACAAAAAACATTGGAGAACATAACCTTCCAAAAAAAAATAATAAAGAAAAATGGAATACAAAATGGAGAGATCAGAGGGGGCAACATGAGAAGTGAATGGGAGGGATACTGATGCAGTACTACTACACCATTTCCATACGTATGCTTTTTTATAACTAAAAGACAAAAATAGAGCAAAACTGATCGTTTATGAAACTGATTCATATTAGTTATTTTGGCCTATCTTTCCTTTTCACGCCCCTTCCTCTTGTATAGTTTAGAGACAAATGATAAAAGTTCTCATGTTCATATATAATACGCTTATCCTTCCTAAGTCCTAAGAATTAATTAATAAATCAATAAATAGAATATATTCTTATTCTTATTCCTACTAAAAATTGCTCATCCGGTCACTTGCTCGGTTGCTCGCTTGTCGCCTTCCATTAGTTTAGGTCTGATTTTGTTAAATCTCAATTATAATATCAATCATATTCCTATTTCTATTAAAACCCATCTACTTGCTCACCTATTTTTCGTTAAATTTGATCATATTTTGTTTTCTTCATCTCCAAACTCATCTGCTCAGCCCTTAGTATAATACACGGACTATCTGCTAGTACCAATTGTTTGAATGATATTGATGACTACTACTAATTAGACAACGCTAACAAAAAAAAAAAAAAAAAAAAATGCTAAGGTTCATTGATATTTATCATTTATCATTTATGGGATCCTCGGAAAGTTATCCAATTCGTCTTTCCAAATAATTATAGAAGTTATATTCACCAAAAACATAAATAAATAATTATAAACGTTATTCCGTTGTGTAAAATGTCTGCATATGAGATATTGGTATAAGTATAGTTTAATTCGAATCAAACTTTTCCGATTCAGTAGGGAAAACACAATCGTGTCAGAAACTTAAACAAATCTACTATGTTTAGGGGAAAGATAATAAATCTCTTTGTGTTCCCCTAAAATATACCAATAAATCAATCATCAACGTCCAAGTTATCGATATCTTTGTTGCCAAGTCTGTCATCGTTCAATCAATAATTCATATAACAAACACAAAAAACGTTAATTTTATGTATTGGGAAGGTAAAAAAAATATAAAGATCTAAATTTTATACATATTGTACAAAAATGAAAAATTGTACCCTGTCGATCTTGTGGTACCAGTCATATGTTTTGTTATTACTTTGGCGTCCTCCTCTTAAAACCCGCAGTCAATTAAACTAAATAAATATAAACCAAAACTTATAAAGCTAATCATATGTACGTAAGGAAAAGATACATGGTAAAAGAGCTAAACTCTACAACATTTAAAGGAAAAAAAATTATACTGTCTCTTGTAATGCCAGTAGTACGTCCTGAAACAACATTTAAAAAATTAAGTGACAATCCAAACAAATAATTAAACCATTGATAGCTAAAAATTACCAACAATTACGCATAAGAATAAATGGATGCAAAACTTATGAATAATGATTTAAAAACACGAAGCAATGAATTGGACTCTAAAAGCATGGAGAGAAATAATAAAGATCGGCTCCTTGACTGATTGGGTTTGGGGGGGGGGGGGGGGGGTTTACTTATATATAGTTGAGTTCCCTAATGCTAATCAAACTAATATTTGTATCACGATAGAATTTATAAGCCTAATAGTTCCACTATTAATGTTTTTCACCAGCTTTTGGATTCCACTTTCGTATCTAATATTTTATCAAAGTTCTTATTTTTTATTACTCATTGTTCCTGAAAAATGCTTACTTATATGTTCTAAATAAACATATTATAAGTGTATCTCGTTTTGAAGTATTTTTCGAGCCGAATCTAATGATGTAATTTTTGTTATTTTTTGAGATGTACAGAAAATGTTATATATGATTTTGAGTATTTGATGAAGATATGTTATAACCCTTTATAAAATTCTAGTGGTTTACCAATATCTAATTTTACACCGGTAAGGATGCTAAGACTCCTACACGTTTTATATCGATTACTTTTTGTCTTTATCATCGCTTAGGTGGCGCGCTCTTAAAATTCTCGCCTACGTGGCACACCTCATTGCGCCCGAAATATGCCTCCTTTATAATAAGCATGAAGACTCTTCATGAGAATGACTATATCAATTTATATACTTTTTTGTGCACACTATATCTGTCTGTATGTATATCCACATCTATACATATAGAAAAGAGTTTGCATACACAAAATCATTTGCTACGCCAAAAAAAAAACACTGTGTTACAGGCCACCAGATTAACCCTCGCTAACCTGAGCTCAACCCGCTAGAGGAAATGTGAGGTTCCATCACGGGCAAACAAGCAAGACTAATCAGAATGCTCATTGAAGGGAGAACTAGAAACATGTTAAAGGCCGCTTGCAAACATGATCTAGCTCGCCTGACGGCACGAAGCAGACTGCTTAAGAGACGTCATTCAAGCTACCTAAAGCCTAATGGCGGATGGCCAGGACACCTGCATCAGGCCGCCTCAAAAGCACACAGTCAAAATTCATACGGACAGTGGCAATCATGATGACATAATCGTACTAAGAGCCCAAGAATGCACCCAATCACTAACGATTCACAATAATGTACTATCGGTACCTCTTGAGGACATCAAATGTCGACATTCCTCTGATACTTAGGAGGAAACCATTTGCTGACCAAACACCTCTCGACGTAGTTGTACGGTTTTCCATGTGTCATTCACTCAAGAAACATCGATAACAACCATTCACCGAGAGCACATGGCATGATCCTAGCCGCCTAGTCACACCAACTTACTGCTCACTATAGACACCCCACAAATCCCAAAAAGTCAGGCAATGTGTATACATTACTCGAAAATTACACTGATACTGTATTCACTGTCGAAATGGTGAATTAAGGACATGACAAACAATGATCTGTCAGAACATACTGTCTCCTGTGACGGTATACTGACTTAAGCATCGAAGGGGCCTTTCGGGGAACAACCTCCAGGGCAGTCACCACCTTCTTTACCATGCAGGAAATCCATAAGCAACCAGATCCTGATCTCAAGTAAACTCAGACCGCCTATCCCTAAGCCATCCTTCCTCAGAAACTTACCTCACGAAAATAGCAACAACACCCTTTAAACTACAAAGAAAGAAGTGGAGTGAATGGTGTTCCCACAAGACAAGTTTTACATTGCATAATATGTTTTAAAAGATAGTTTCAATTTGACCCTAATAAAAATCTTAAGCTATTGTTGAATAATATTTTTATCCTCAGTTGAATTGTCTCGTTCTCAAGTCCACTGCAAAAGGTAGTCAAATTGACCAAACATATATATTATTGTTATGTTATTTTACGCCATTTATTTGTGTCTCTTTATATCCTCTCGGAAATTTTCTACAGGTCATCCCCTTGATGTAATCTAGAGTTGTTTCAGAAACATGCACACATCTGTTTGACATAAAACCCATTGAAACAGAGTAAAACTAAAGAAGAAAAAAAAGAGGAGAATAAGATTTAAGCACGCGTGACGTAAGAAGAAGGAGACTCGTTAGTCATATCATCTTCTTGTTTATCATTCTTCTTTTCATATTTCATATTCTTCTTCAATTTTCCCAATACAAAGGTGCATTTTTTGTCCCAATTGAAACATCAAGAGCTTATTGGGTGAACTACTTACTGCAAAATACCCAAAATATGCTTGAAAGTGGTAATATGTTAGTGCATAGCTTATATTGGGACCATTGTTATTGGTTGCACTACTAACCTCCGATTCCCTATTTTCTCTTTCATACAAAATTCTTAACATAAATGTTGTCCAAAGCTAGTAATCATTATATGATAAAACTAATTTTTTGTGTGTGATCTCAATTTGTTTTGTTCGATTCTTGGGCAGAAGAAAGTTATTGATGGTTGCTATACCAACAAAATTAATATTAGAGGTAAATCTTACATCTTACTTGTTCGGCTTAATTTTTAGTTTTTAATTTCATTATTTTACTTATTGTAGACTAAAATTTTTTATGCCTTAGGTTGGTATTGAAATCCACCATTATACACTAATTATTCATGTAATTCTTTTCAGCATGTCCCATCTATCTACTTTTTCGGTAGAGGTGATCATTTGCGGGTTCGGGTTGGACACGGGTCGTGCTTTAAATAAAAAAATTGTTCAACGGACCTAAAAATTGTTGCCCTTGTTCGCCCATCAGGGCTCAAAATTGTTGCCATGGCCCGCCCTATAAACGGGTCGGGCTTGCCCATGGGCTAACGGAATTTTTAAATTAAATTTTAAGAGTTTTTCTTTGTTTGCGATAAATAAATTTACTATTAGTATGCAACCTAACTCCAAAATCAAGTGTAGTGCTCTACATAATCATAATTTTGATACTTTCTCATACAAAATAAGTTTTAACAACCCAAAAACAAACAAAAAAGCTCACAACTTTTTAAGTAAAAAATATTAAACGGGCCGGACGGGCCTGCCCACGGGCCATTTTGTGTTGTCCTTGTCCGTCCATTTATTTAAACGGCCTGGCTAAGCCAGCCCATTAAATAATTTTTTTTCAAAAAGCTTGTCCATACCCGCCCAATTTACAGGCCAAGAGGGCTGGGCTTTTCGGGCCGTCCCGTCCATGATCAACTCTATTTTTCGGGACCTCGCATTGCTACATGTACTATTGGTGTGAAAAATGGTTCTACATAATAGGAGGCGCGTGTGTAGCGGCAGATGCTATCTTGAGATCGTTAGTTACTTTGACTTGAGGGTTCATTTCCAATGCAGCAGGTCCAACAATTGGATTAGTGCTAGGCTCTTTGTCTGAGAGTAATAAACAAATAATATAATGGCTTGTGTTTATTCACATTTAGCAATTTGCACGCTACAAAAAGCGGTTTTTTTTCCCTTAGTTAGCCCCAATATATTAGTGATTGTTTTGATACTTATCCTATTGGCAGAGACCGCAAACTTAAAAAAGAATGATTATACTAATGAAATTACTATCCCCTTCCTATACACAGAATTGAGAGAGTGCGGCGCCATATGAGGTCAAGTCAATTGAAGTTACTTGGTGCGGTGACCATGATTGTTGGAGCAGTGTTGATGACAGTGCAATTAAAAACAACAATTTTGCTTTCTTCTTCATTCAGCACCTCTTGGATGAGAGGTTAGATAATTGGCTTGAGGGGCTTGCTTTTGTTATTGTTGTTGTTCTTTGTACTGCTGGTTACAACCTGTTATTGGTAAGAATTTTCGTAGTAAAGCACATATATGTTAATATGCTTATATACATGTACAGTCCTCTACTCTTATAAAATTAAGATAAAATAAGTGATAAAAGGGCAAGAAGGAGCAAACTCAATGCCTAGTTTTTGAAAGTGCAACTAAAGACAAATCCAAATTGAAAATGTACAAACAATATATGCGGAGAACATGAATTTCTACAATATACACATATATTACACATATAATGCACAAACAAGATATGTGCATGTGAGAGTAAGCAAATCACTAACGAGCAACGAAAAATAAATCCAAATTGCAAATGCACTGTCAAGCTTGATAAATTTATTCAATTTGGTAATAACAAGTTCCAAATATGACAAATATTAAACCCTTTAAATTTTGACAACATAATAAAACCTTGAAAGAAAAAAATAATTGAAAATTCGTAATGCACTATCACATCCCCTTAAAGATCAAATACAAAGCTATCTAAATCAAATTTTTGCATAATATTGATTGATATATAAAAACCTAATAAACTCACATATAAATAACAACCCATAATGAAATCCAAATGTTAAATTTCAACCAAGCTAAATCATTATCATACTGTTGTTATTTGCTTAAGGGATATTGCACACGTGTTATGAGATACAACCGGGGGCGGACCCACAACAAGGGGTATGGACTCAAGTGCAACCATTTTATTTTAAAGTTGTTGGGAGAAGAGAAAAATTATAAAGGCAAAAAAGATTGGGATTTTCTTTTGCACCCATAGTATTTAAGCCTATTTACAAATGCAACCATATAAAAAGCAATTGAGAGGAAAGGTAAACTGAAAATATACAAATATACTCACCCATGTGATTGATGGAGGACAACTGAGCCCTGAGAAGCAAACAAAACACGGTTTTCTTTTGAAGCCAAAACCGCTAATTATGGTATTAGATTTCCATTAACTTAGAAAAGTCTGTCATCACAGCACTGAGAACATTACTAGGTAACTCCGAAAACCAAAACCGACACCCTACTTCCCAAGTTTGGACATGCGCAAGCTCATGAACTACTTTATTTCCTTCCCTACGAACAAAAGACCATGAAACTGACTCAAATTTGGATTGTAATTCTAAAATATCTTCAAGAATTAAATGAACGAGACTGGATCCTACACTTCTTGCTTTCAAAGCAGAGATAACCACTGAATTATCAGATTCCAAGATAACCTTCTCAAAACCTTAAGTATCTGCAATTTGTAAACCAAAATAAACTGCTTTTGCTTCAGCTAAACCAACCTGCCAACCGACTTCGAAATTCATCGTCGCACTCACACATACTGCCCCATCTTTATCTTGACCCACGACACCAATGCTAGTGCCTGAATCCCCAACTGTACTAGCATCCATGTTAAATTTAATCCACCCTTCGGGGGGCGCCGTCCACTTAACCTGAGTGCATGGTACGCTGCTTGACGGAGCTTGGCATTGCTCTCTCATGTCATTCAATTGCTTGTCAGCATAGGCCATGACCTCCTGGGGTGATTGAACAAGGCCTTCAAATATTCTTTTGTTCCTTGTGCCCCAAATCGCCCAGGCTGTGGTAATAAACTTTGCAAACTCCTCCTTTTGCAGCTCGAGTGGCACTAGTTCCACTCAATCCCTCACGCAGCTCCCAACAGCTTCCTCCAAAATATTTAATCCACTAGCCTCCCATGTAGTTTCAGCTATAGGACAGAACCGTAACGCGTGGAGGCCACAATCACATGACCCTCCACACACACTACAACTCTCATCAACATGTGGGATTCTTCTATGCAGACCCACCTTGGTAGGCAGAGTATCGTGGCAAGCTCTCCACACAAATATCTTCACGCGGGGGAGAGTTGCAACATTCCATAACTTGTTCCACAGCTGGTGGTCAACCCTCGATGGCGACGCTTCTTCTTCAACAAATCGAGCACTCATAATCCCATTATACGCACTGAAAACTGAGTACTCACCTCTCTTATCCCAATTCCAAAAAGCCGAATCTGGTGGAAGACGAGGACTTAGGGGTATGGACAGAATTTGCTCCACGTCGATAGGGGGAAACGTTTCACGAATTCTGCTCACATCCCAACTCCTACTAGTGTAGTTGATGAATTCAGCCACCCTCATCTCGGAGCTATGCAAACCTTGTGGAGTAATGATCTTACCAGCCCTGCTACTCGTAAGCCACGGGGTCCAGCCATACACGAATACTAGTGCCAACCCACTCTCCAGCGCATGCCCTTTTTAATGACCCACTTCGATTCCCAAATACCCCACCAAGTGTAGCTGGGATTAGGACCAAGTGGGGCATCCAAGAAGTCGCCATTCGGGTAGTATTTTGTTCGTAACATCTAACCCAATAAACCATTCTCACCTTTGAACAATCTCTAAGCTTGTTTGCCAAGTGTACGGACCCTAAAAAATCACATGCTTTCGAGCCAATGTGATAGATCCTTAGAGAAAATTTGTATTTGTAGGGGACTAGATAAGTTCAAGGAACCCTCGAGTTAGAAAAGCTTTTGAAATACTTGAATTGAAGAAAAACCATCAAAGGGACCAAAATTCTTCTACTAGCGCTTTATCGAAAGGGGCAAAACAAAGGGACAACCGAAGGGACGGCCTAGTAGCTGGAGAATCAAACTAGTCATATTTTTAGAAAGACTCCCGCTCATATAGAACATATGAGTACCCAAGAATGAGGGTTCGGGGCCAAAGGTACGAGGTGGGAAAGTGTTAGGCACCCAACTCGCCCGTTTAAAATAACGACTTTTGCTAACACAAGTTTGCTTAATATGTTAATGACATGATTTCCACGCAAATATGATTAATAACCTAGATTAGACTATTAGATCACAAGCATCAAAATATTGTTATTTACCCACATTGTTAATATGCATTCGATTGGCAAGTTGAGCATTACAACGACAGGAGATGAATATTTGCAGATTTAGAAGCGATATTTAGGAAGCAATATATTACATGATTCGCATGAGATCTACATTTTGACAAGTAGGAAAGTAATAAAGAAATCAATAAAGTTGATTTGAGCCCTCATGAGTTTAGTACCTGAATAGGTAGACTTATTTAGCAAAGATTAATGGTGAATAAGGTTGATTATTAGCAAACAAGATCTCCAAAAAAGATAAGAAACAGAGTGAGAAAATCCAGAACAAGAGGTTGGTTCTTGTGCACTGGTTGTCTAGTACAAACTGAGCAAATTGTAATGAAGGGTGCAGCTACGCCTTGGCAGCCGCTCTTGGCTGAGCGCAGCCGCTAGCGGCTAAGCCTAGTTGTGGGTTTAGCCGTTAGCGGCTGCGGGTGTTGCGGATAACGGCATCATGTCGTCATCTTGAGTTCCGCGGGTCATAGAGAACTCGCTTGGGCTCCAAATTGAATGATTCAAGATGCGTTGGAAATTCTATTGAGTCTAGTTTCAAATGGGGTTATTTTCAGGTCCAAATGTTTTGTGGATCTCGAGAAATTTCCGAAAGTGTAAGGAGTGCTCAGTTTTGGTGTACTGATCAATGTTGGGCTCGTATCTCCTTGATTAGAAATATGGTATGGGCTCATGATATATCATTGAAAAGATATTTAAATAATGAATACAGAAATATATGGCTCACAAAATAGTTCAACAGAATGAACTCCGAAAGTGGGCTGGAATCACGGTCGGCAGTATTCAGGTACATTTGTTTGGACCCTTAACTTGATTTCACCATAACTCCTAGGTATGGAATCTTATTTTGACACGGAAAGAAGTGACGGAAGGCTCTTGAGAGGGGATTTTGAATGGAGAGGAGATGAAAAGGTTATTTCAGAGACCTTGCAGAGACTGACGACACTTTTTTGGCGTCTACAGAAGCCCCCACTTTGATCTAACTTCATTAAAGCAACGATCAAAGTATTCCGAATAAAGCAACATGCAGGATGCTAACGTGCTATCAGTGTGTGAGTGTGTACAACATGAAAGCAAATTAGGCAAACCATGACTGAAACGTGCTTGGTGGATACTAAGATCCCATCTCTGTGAACACAATAAAAATAAAGGTAATGGTTAGCAGTGACAAACGCTCGCGGTGAGGAATTGACGACTGCAGAAGACCTGTATTCAGAGAAAATGAAAAGGTTAGCAACACAACGCAACCATGAATTTTGTACGTGATCGGTTGTAGACGAAAATAACACTTTTGAGAGTGAATAGTATGAAATGCTTCGTCCTAAGCAAACAGTGACTAGGCACCACTTGGCGGATCCCTAGATTCTGTCCCTGCATGAGAAACGAAAAGGTAAACGAGACAACGCAATCAAAATGACGGCTGTATTTGGAAAACATCATGGATGAGCGTGAATAGTATAAATGCTTTATCTTAAGAATTCATTGACTAATACACATTCGGCGGATGCCGAGATTCCAATCTTGCATGAGAAATGAAAAGGTCGGCGAGACAGCGCAATCAAAATAACGGCTGTAAATGGTTAGAAAACAAATCAGTGGGTGAAAATGAAGAGTTTAAATGCTTTGACCAAAGTAATTATTGACTGAAACATACTCGGTGGATGTCGAGATCCCATTTTTGAGACGAGAAGGTCGACAAGTCAACGCTATCCCAGGAGAGATTGGTTGTAAATAAATCAAAATATCATGGGGTGAGCATGAACAGTTTCAGTGCTTCTGCCTAAGCAATCATTGACTGAAACATGCTCGGGAGGCGCCAATCTCCCATCTTTGAGACAAGAAGGTTGACAAGACAGCGCAAACGCAGGAGCGATTGGTTGTAGATGGTTAGAACACACATGCACGATTTAAATGCCTTAGCTTAGGCAATCATTGACTGAAACGCAAATTTTGCGGAAAATCTATCCCTGCAAAAGAATTAGCAAAATACTTAATGCTAAATAAACGTATTTTGCAAAAAATCTATCCTTGCACAAAATAAGAATTAGCACAACATTTAGCGCTAAATGAATGTATTTTGCGGAAAATATATTCCTGCACAAAATAAGAATTAGCACAACATTAATGCTGAATAAAATGTATTTTGCATAAAATTTATCCCTGCACAAAATAAGAGCTAGCACAACATTAGTGCTAAATAAATGTATTTTGCGGAAAATCTATCCCTTCACAAAAAAAGTGTTGGCACAACATTAGTGCTATATAAAAATGTATTTTGCGGAAAATCTATCCCTGCACAAAATAAGAATTAGCACGTCATTAGTGCTAAATAAAATGTATTTTGCGAAAAATCTATCCCTGCACAAAATAAGAATTAGCACATCATTAGTGCTAAATAAAATGTATTTTGCGGAAAATCTATCCCTGCACAAAATAAGACTTAGCACAACATTTAGCGCTAAATAAATGTATTTTGCGGAAAATCTATTCCTGTACAAAATAAGAAATTAGCACAACACTCAGTGCTAAATAAATAGTATTAGAAAATAAATACATGAGACTGGGCTCACGCATTTAGGGGGCCTGCAAAACAAACGAGTTAGTTTTACCGGATAGGGCCTTTGCACCGTGAAGCAAAATTTCGTGAGACTGATCTGTGGAATTTTGAACTGACAGACTTTGAAAATAAGCTCGCGCATTTGAACTGTATTGCCCGAAGTACGTATGCATTGAGTTTGATCTGCTAAAGTGGAAATAGGGGGGACATTCTCTCGCGCTTGAATATAGTTGTAAGACTAGTTCCCCAGTCGGTGTTAGTCGGAAGGTCAATTCCATTCTTGATTGTTGTCGAAGTTACGGTTCCGAGCTTGATTATGATTGTCTGTCGAACACTGAGCACTGGGCTTGCTGGTTTCAATGGAGAGTAGGCAGATTCAAGCCTGCGGTAGAGATATGCATAGAGGAAAGATGCAATAGACATGCCCGAATGACCATGACAAGATGCACAAGAATATGACATTGTAATATGCACGGGGCAAGGGGAATCAACATGTAAACACACAGATACTCAAGACAATGTGAAATCATGTACACATGCATGCCTTGTGAAGCGACTCTAGTATCTAAGCAAATGTATGCAGACTCTTTTGACTCATGGCTCCATGCGGCCTAGCCTAGTATGCACAACTCTCCTACAGGGTCTGAAGAGGGTCTTCATGATGAAAATGGTTTTTGAGGAGGAGTTTCATTCCTATGGTGATCTTGACAAAGTTTGAGACTCGTGGACAAGACTAGGTGCCACTAAGGGAGAATCAGCCCCCAATTTGGTGTGTGCGGTTTGATGATCATGACATGCTTGAGGAGCCGTGGATAATAAGCCTCGAGAGACTTGATGTAGTGATAGATAAAGTCCCAACTTGTAGGGTGGGGATGAGATGGACAACTTTGAGCATCGTAGACAGAGAACTGACTCGTTCTGAAAAAGCCCCCAGTGGGAAAGTCCGTGTGCAAGCCTTTGAGAAAGGCCATGAGTATGACTCTAGACGACTGACCAAAGAGAATGCTTACATAAAAAATGATGTTCTACAATCCTCAGAAATTTAAGTTGCCTCAAGATGTTGAATTTTTTCCTTTTCTTTTTTGTTGCCCTAACTTTTGCCTAGGCCACCCTTTCGGAATTTCAACCTACCGGGCTCAATGCTTTTTAGCACTATGTGAAGATAGTGGAGTGGGAAAAAACCTTATGATCATGCGATAAGGTGGTTGTCGTGGCTGGGCCTCTTTGAGATTTCCTAGTATCCATTGTGTGGAATCAGATCAACGTAGTTCATAACTACACAATTGAAAGGTTGTGCCTCTTGAAGGACTTTTGGTTTGTAATGTAAGGCTAGGTAAAGGTGCCAAAGAAAAGGATAAAGGCTCAAATAAACCCAATGTAAATCCCCTCCCCAAAGTATGCTAAATGGTAAAGAAGCTTGTGATGTTGGCAATGTGTCTTAGAGACCAATGTTTAGGTAAGGCCACCGTTTGGTTGTGTATGAAGCGTTTGCACTCTTTTGAATCATTGATCTCTATTGAATTTTCAAGTTTCACCCTCTTAAATAATCCCCAGTGAAGTCGCCACTGCAATGTGATAGATCTTTAAAGAAAATTTGTATTTGTAGGGGACTAGATAATTTCAAGGAACCGTCAAGTTAGAAAAGCTTTTGAAAAACTTGAATTGAAAAAGAAAAAAAAAACTATGAAAGGGCCCAAACTCTGCTACTAACGCTTTGTCGAAAGGGACAAAACGAAGGGACAACCGAAGGGATAGCCTAGTAGCTGGAAAATCCAACTAGTTATGGTTTAGAAAGACTTCCGCTCATATAGAAAATATGAGTACCCAAGAATGAGGGTTTGGAGGCAAAGGAACAAGGTGGGAAGGTGTTAGGCACCCAACTTGCCCGTTTAAAATAACGGCCTCTGTAAGGACCCAGGATTTTTGTCCAATCCTCATATGTATTGGTTTCCACGGAGTGCGTCCTTATAGAAAATTTGTAAGTTGGGGGTTTAGATAAGTTTAAGGGACCATCGAGTTAGAAAAGATTCTGTAAAGACTGAATTGAATAAAAACCATGAAAGAGGTCACAAATCTGCTATCGACATTTTATCAAAGAGACAAACCGAAGGGACAACCCAATAGCGCGATAAGTGAACTAATCATGTTTTTAGAAAGACTCCCGCTCATATAGAACATATAAGTACCCAAGAATAAAGGGTTCGGGGGCGAAGGTACGAGGTGGGAAGGTGTTAGGTACCCAACTCACCCGTATTATGACGGCCTCTACTAACTCAAGTTTGCTTAATAATTTAAAGACAGAATTCCCATACAAAACCGGATTAACAACCTAGACTTAGACTATTAATTGGTTCATCACAAGCATCACAACATTTATTATTAACCCATATTCAGACATGCATTTGATTGACAAGTTGAGCATTACAACAGTTAGACATGCTTGGAAAGACAATATTTAGGAATCAATAAAAACGTTATTGTAGCATGATATCTACATTATGACTACTGGAAAAATAAACAATTAAGCAATTAATTTAATTTGAGCCCTCAGGAGTTTGTACCTAAACTGTAGGCTATATTTGACAAGAATAGTAAAAAAACAAGATCTCAAGAATAAATTTGGAAGAAAGAGGGAGAAGCTCGGGAGTACTCAACCGAGAATAGAGGTTGTCAACTGTAAACTGTGTGTTTTGAACTGAGGGAGGAGGGTTGTATTTATAGGCGTTGGGAAGTAGGGCTGGACGGCTAAAAATGAGCCGAAAATCGAATTGGGCTTGAAAAATGAGTCGGGCCAGAAGCCACGTCAGCGCCGCTAATTTAGTCAGCGCCGCTAGCGGCCCTGGCCAGGGCCGCTGATGCCTGTCAGCTGCCAGCTGGATGATAGCTGGAAGTCGTCATAATGACGATATCCAGTCTATTTTTACTTTCCGAAGGAATATTGGTATTCCGAAAAATATGAAAAGACCGTTTTATCCCTGGACGTTAAAAGACGATTCTACCCCTAAATCGCAACTCGGCGACCAGGAGTCGGTAAAGGCATGAGAGGTGTCGTTGGAAAGCTCTTGAACGGGGCTTTTGAATGGGATTGGAATAAAAGAGTGTTTAGCGGAAAAACCTGAGACCTTATCTTAACTATTAAATCAAAAATAGCGTTCATGTTTATAAATTACTCCTTTCATCATCGGGCTTTTGCGGAGAAATCTGAAGGCGCTTTTTTGGTGTCTACAGAAGCCCCCACTTTGATCGAGCTTAAGTAAAAGCGAAGATCAAAGTATTCCGAAGGCGACATGCAGGATGCTGATGTCCACATGGTGTGTGAGAGTGTACAGTATGTATGCATATGAAGACAAACCTGAGTTGGGACATGCTCGAAGCGTGCTAAAATTTCATCTCAGTGAACAGAAGAGAAAATAAGGGTTATGGTGGCAGGATAGAACACCGCTCGTAGATGGTCTAAACGTCTGCTGGGAACCTGTATTCAGAGTAGATGAAAAAGGTTAGTAATACTTTGAGAATGATCAACGTGGAGTGCTTCGACAAACAGTGGCTAAACACCGCTCGGCGGGAGTCAAGATTCTTTCCCGGTATAAGAAACGAAAAGGTCAACAAGACAGCGCGATTAAAAATAACGGCTGTAAATGGGAAGTAACATGAGAGTGAATAGTATAAATGCTTTATCGAGCAAACAATGACTAAACACCACTCGGCGGATGCCGAGATTCCGTCCCTGCACAAGAAACGAAAAGGTCGACGAGACAGCGCCATCAAAATGACGGCTGTAAAATGGTTAAAACATATGAACAGTTTAAATGCAATAGTTTAAGCAATCATTGACTGAAACATATAAAAATTAATGGACAGTATAACTGCAATAGTTTAAGCAATCATTGACTGACACATAATAAGTAACCTCGCAGAAGGACATTTTAACCGCAATAGCTTAAGCGATCATTGACTGACCCAAAATTTGTGATATTTGATAAGGCCGATAGACTTTCCGGGCTTGAAATATTTTTGGGCACTCTGGGCGGTAAGAGTCGTCGCTGCATGTATCCGGGTTTCAGTATCTAGGACATGCAAAAATAATCGGGTTAGTTTTACCTGAAAATAGTTGGTACCGTAAAATGGGCCAACTGTCGAACTTGAACTTGTGGGCCAAAGGGGTTTGCTCCCGCACGCTTGGTACTGATATTTGCCGCGAACGAACTGGAATAACGAACTTTGGACTGGAAAAAGGATCTTGGGACAGCAAGTGGGGCCCGCCTGTACAGGGCCTGCAGGGCCGCTAGCGGCCCAGGCCAGCGGCCTCGGATGAAGGCCGCTAGCAGCTCTCGCCAGCTGGGCTTGAGCAGAATAAAAGTGGCTTCAGCGTTTTTTTTTCGCGGGCCATTCTTCTTCTTCGCCGAGCATAATTGTCGAGAGCATTGTCGAGCTTCCTTCCATTGTTGAGTGTTCTACTTTGCTTGAGGTAAGTCAATTCTTGACCAAATTCTTCGGTTTTTGTCTTGAACTTGCTTATTTTTTCGCCTAGTTGCTGAATTTTGGGTTGCATTGTTGAATGGGTGCTTGTTTCTTGCGAATCTGAAACTTTTAATTTTCCACTTGTAGAGAGAGAAAGCTTCATTGTATTCTCATGGCTCCCGCGGACAAAGGAAAACGTCCCATGGGTGAGGAGTAGTATGACCGGAACATTTTTCGTACTGGGCTTCCCTGCACTAGTGCACCTCCGACTAGTCATGCGGATGGAGCTCGACTGTACCAGGACCCGTTTATGCGATTGGACTGGCGCCCGGCTGGGGTTTGGAACCGTATTATTTTACTACCAGAGAGGCAGAGTCACCTGTCTAACCTGGAGTTGGTATGTTTTTTTACTCTCCTTTTTTCCTCTGTTCAGTATATATGTTTTTTTTTTGAACTGAAATTGGAACTGTTAGTGCTTCGGCACACGAACAAATTGGGACTTGTACTGGATTGGTGGTCAGCTGTATATAATTTGTGTGAAATTATATTAGCTGTATTTGTAGTATATGGGGTGTTGAGAAAATTTTGTTTGTTGGCTAGGGTGTTGGTGTTCTGTTGCAGGCTCATGGGCTACCTCCCATTGGGCTATGATGTTGGAGACTTTTTCCGTTGGAGCTAGGAATTTGGTTTTGGGCTCGGGTTTTGACCATTTCTTGACCGTTATCCCCGCTTGTCACTCTGGGGATTCTAGGATTATCACTAGGGGGATATTGGAGAGGTTTTGGGATTCCACGAACACTTTAGGAGAGATGTTCCCCACCCCTTATCAGTTTGCTGTGCTCACGGGTCTATCCTTTAGAGGGCGTCGTATTCGGTACGACGCGAGTTATTGGCAACAGAGTGACAGTCTGTTCGAGCTTTATGGGCCTGTGTCTGCCCATTTTGATAAGGATAGAGTTTGTTTGGTGCGGTTATGGGCGGCTTTGGCGGAGCAGGGGCTTACCGAGGAGCAGAGAGCCCTTATTTTCCTAGCGTGCTTGTTGGGGTCGACCATTTTCGCTCATAAGAAGAGCGTATGTCAAGTCGGTTTCTTGACATGTTTAGAGGATTTGACCAAGGTCCATGAGTTCAACTTTGGTGGTTCTGCTTATGCTTCCTTGTTGAGATGGTGTCGTCGGGCTTGCAGGCCCAAGCCGACGAGTGAGAGGGCGTCTATCTCGGGCCCGTGGATGATACTGGAGGTAGGCCCATCTGTTTCTTCTCTCTTTTTTTTTTTTTCTTTTCACGTGCATGCTTTTGGACTTGGAGCTTACTTTCTTGCTTGTATGGCAGCTGTGGTTCTTTGAGTATTTTCTGGCCTTTGGTCCTCACTGTCCTGGTTTAAAGATGTTCCCACTAGGTTCACGGTGGATTGGTAGGGATATACACTCGTTTACCTCTCTGGAGAATTTTCGGGTTATCTTTGAGAACCATGCGGCTTCTATGGTATGTTGTCGTTGACTTGTGCATTTTTTTTTTTTTGGTCCATTTGGTGTGAATGAACTTTTGAACTGGTAACCTGCAGGTGTCGTGGTCCGCTTTTGATGATATTCCAGGGCTTCCGCCCCATATTACCATGGAGTCTTTTAGAGTGTCCTCCTTGCGGGTGGTCTTCGAGGGGCCATTTGGCTTTGTATGGTACTTGGGGGACCGTTTGACTCGGCTTGTTTACCCCACCTTGGGTAGTCACCTGGTTCCGGAGGATCCTCCTTTGACCATGTTCTATCTGCGCGGTCTGAGCGTGCGAGACTTGGGGGTCGTGACCCGTGGTATGGCGGCCACGGAGTTTCTTATGCCGAAGGTTGTTGGCTTGGACCGCACGGCCGTGTACCTGGCTTACTGCTTGGATCGTTTGATGCCGGACCTCACATCTGAGGTAAGAAATTTACCTGCATTTTTTAGCTATATGTGTGATATACTGACTTCTTGTGTCTCGCAGGCGGATCGTCTAGCTCCTTAGGGTCCCAGGAGGTCCCATTCTAGAGTTCCTCGGGGCCAGCCCCCAAGCGTGACCTTGCCGACTAATGAGGTGAGGTACATTGGGGAGAGCAGGGGACGCATAGTAGAGGAGTTCGCTTTACACATGGCTGACTGAGAGACTGTGCAGGGCTTGCCCTTGCCTGATGGTTGTACGGGGGTAAGCTCCTTTTTATCCCTTCTTGTGTTTGTGTTTGCCTTTGAGTGCTAACTCTATCCCTTGTGTTTGTGTTGCTTCCTTTTTTTTGCAGTTTAACCGGGAGCATACCTCTCAAATCTTCAAGCTCATTCACCTTTTGAAGAGAGGTTATGGCCGGGTGATGGGCAAGGGGAAGAGTTCTCGGTCTCGCACCGTTGATGTAAGTAGACTTTTATCCTTTGTTTAGCTAGGTGAAGTGCTTAACTTAACATCTCGATCTTGATTGTCTGCAGATGTCTCAGTCTTCGTCCTCGGTGGGACCTCGACATTCTTCAGCTGCGAGGGCCTCTTCGGCGAGCACACCGTCCGTTGCTCGTTCACCTCCCGTAGCTGTGACCAGGCCTTCTGTTGATGAGGCGCCCGGATTTTCTATGCCGTACATTCCTGAGATGTTCTCCCCTGTGGGTTTCCAGCATTCTCTTGGTAGCAGGCCCATTGTTACCCCTACGGCTGGAGGTTGGGCGACCGCCCCTGGATGGGATGTGCCTCATATTGGGCCTTCGTATCAGGATGTGGCTATGGAATTCGCCAATCAGGCCACAGAGAGCTTTTTCGCTGCGGGATTTATGGCAAGTACCCCGATGCGCGCACCAGCATATGATATGCGGGACATGAGGCCCGACAACAGCAGGCCCATTTATAGATCTTCTCTCCATTATTCGACTGGGAACTATGGTCAGGGGTCGTACGTTGATGATGAAGCTGACATCAACGGTGATGACGACTCTGGTTGAGCGGTGTTGGATTTATTTGTAGACATTAACCTCGAGACTTTTGAACTCCTGTTTTTATGCATTTTTATGATATGTGTGATATGATGACTCGATTATGCCCGTCTGATCTCTAAGTATGCAATGTGTTATGCAGTAGGAGAAAGCCATAATTTAGGGAATAAAATAAAGAAAAAGGTAAAAATTTGCAAGAAAAAGCAAAAATTACACATAATACCCCCTAAAGAAAATGGAAAAAAAAAATAGAAAAGATAAAACTAGGAGAGCCCCGGGCTTTGTAATTCTGCGCGCGTATCAAAACTGGGCTTAAATCGAGCAGATATGACCAAGTGGGCAGACAGGAGAAAATTGGACCGGGTCAGGGCCGCTAGCGGCGCTGGGCTGGGCCGCTAGCGGCACTGGGCTGCGGGCTAAGGCCGCTAGCTGCGCTGGTCAAGGCTGCTAGCGGCCCTGACCAGAGCCGCTGACGGCTCTGGTTTTGGCCTTTTCGTTAATTTCTGACTTCTTTTGGCCCGTATTTTTGCCTATAAATAGGATTTACGGGATGTTTGATGTTGTATCACTTTTAGACTTTTAGCTCTCCCAAATTTCCCAAATCTTCTACCATGGTGAAATCCTTTGAAAACCTGTTCGATGCTTGGTGCAAAAATCTGACCATAGAAGACAAACTTGGATTGGCTCCGTTCCATGTTTCTACCTTGCTGACTTTAAGACCAACCAAAATATTGTGGCCCCGTTTTCGATCTGCTTTGAATTATTCGAACCCCGACTTGCATGTCTTTCGCTTTGGAAACTCTGAATTATGCCCTTCAGTTGAAGAATTTGCTGCGATCACTAATATGTTAGATGTTCTTCCTCCAGTTGTGCCGTATTTGAGAGATGGTTTTAGGGATCAATATAAGAAATCCTTAGTTTTGTCATCTGCAGAAGCCAAAAGCATGGTTCTTGGTGTCGATGTGGACTTGGTCCAACTCTGTGAAAAGTTTGCTATTTCTTCTGAAAAGGATGCAATATTCAGGCGTTGTTGCCAGCAGGCTTTTGTACTTTGCCTGTTAAACCGCCTATTGTTTGCTAATGCAGAATCGCTGTAACACCCCCGAATTCGCAACAATTTCCTGGGAACTATCGACGTCATTGTGCACGACTCGACACCGCTGAACCATCCCAAACCCGAGGGGATGTCACTGCAACATTTATCACTAAGGAGTAAATGCTAAGCAGAAAGAAAGACTAGGCATCAAAAGGAGCTTACTAAGGAACTAAACAAACTAAACAGTTAATATCAGAGTTGTCTATATCGTGAGCTAAAAACCATTAACCAAATTTATTACAACTTGCCTTCAAAGGGCTAAATCCAATAAAAATCCCAACGATCTAAACTGAACAGAAACAGTTCTAAAAACCGACGCCAACTCTACCTTCCAAGATGTACGTCCTCAATCAACTAAACCTGCACTTTGGTTTCCGTGACGGAAACAAAATACAGAAGAAAAGAAAAGAAACAAAAGAGAAACAAAAATCAGATAAACTGAATAAACGTCATCCGTACCCAGTAAAAATATTTCGCAAACCTTACCTGAGGTTTTAGAAGAATCATTGAAATTCATTTGCATACGCACATAAGCATATAATCAAGCATACGCACAACGACATTCTTTTACGTACAATTCTTGTATAGTGATCATACAAAATACGACATAAACAATCCGTCTTGATTAGAGAGATGTAAGAGAGCGAATAGAACAGCGATTACCCATACTGTTCATCGAAGATACAATCACGCCATGGACATAATGACTCTAGTGTACACACTACCTCTAGTACAATTACACGAGCCTAGAGGACTTAATAAATGGGGAATGATCCATCCCAGACACACTGCGAGGTGTGCATAAGTAACTTGGAAATCACTCGTCCCTTGAACTACACCATTAGGTGCAATCCCGATTGCTCGACTACTCCTAGGGATCCATTAGGAGTCTTACTCTCATTTAATTCAATTCACATAATTGGCATTGGTTGACATAAGTGGTACTACGAGACCACGACTTACTAATTCATTTCATGCTCTTGATAATGAATAGTAAATAACGACGATAATGATAATTCAATACGATGAGAATTAAACATGCTTTAATTCAATAACGACGATAATTCAATAATGATGACAAGTAATGTCTAGCACAATTTTGGCAGCACTTCGGCAGGGTAATATGATATCCAAAAATTAACAAATCACCAAATACATTCAACGATAATATATAGGTGCTCACTAGCACTCAATAATACCCATACCAATTAGCATATAATTAATAGCATAATAATATTAATAATCCACTATTCAACAATTGTCCAATAATCATCATATGGACTGATTAATTCCCAAAACATGCTAACATCAACATGCTAATTATAACTCATATTTACAGCAGTGAATCATGCTTAATAACTTCATAATAGCGACGATATAATTTAATCATGCTTTGCATATTAAATTCACAACAAATTCCCAATTAGCACATAACACATCAAAATAGTTTTGATGGGGCTTTGGAAGAAGGTGGCATGAGAGATTACCACTAATACGCTACCAACAGTAAGTATACTCCAACCAATCGACAATAATCACACTTGCTCGTTAGGTCCTAATTAAAAACAATTACCGAATCAGTATTAATTAAATACGAAAATACAAACAGTAACGAAATCTCAATCTGATATTTTTATTAAATTACTTTTAAACCAATCTAGGCTTTTGAAAATCCGAATTCCGATTCCGAATGAGTGCAGAAAAATAAAAACATTAAATCGAAAATACTGAAAATCGAATTAATAATTACGAAAAAATATAAAAACGAAACTCTAACTTCAAAACTAGGTCTAGGTCACGGGTACCCATGCATGGAACCCATAACCTGACCCATCACCACCACCACCACCCACTGGCCACCATGGCCGGTAGTGGTGGTCGCCGGTGCTCCGGCAAGGAGAGGAGAGAGAAAGAGAGAGTTTGCGAAGAGAGAGAGGGAGAGAACGAACGAGAGAGAAATAGAGAGCAAGGGGGAGGGGGGGAGATGCTGGCCTCCTGCCGACGACCCCTCAGGAAGCGGCCTGAGGGCGTGGCGATGGCGCGTGGTCGCGCGCCAGCGAACCAAGGAGAGAGAGAGAGAAAGAGAGAGCAAAAGAGAGAGAGAGAGAGAGAGAGAAAGCATTACCGCCGGTGGAGGGGCTGGTCGGCGATGGCTGTTTCCGGCGAGGAGAGCCAGTGGAGAGGAGAGAGAGAGAGAGCTCGGGTGAGGAGAGAGAGTGGACGGTGAGAGAGAGAGAGTGAATGCTTGAGGGTTTTGGCTCAGTTTGCAAAACTGACTAAGTGGCTCACCTTTTCCTTATATAGGCCCTCAATCAACCCAAGTCAAGTACTACTAGGTTTAGGAATTTATTTCATAATTTTCTGATTTAAATAATAAATTAAAACTAATTAAAACTATTTAAAACTATATGAATAATTCTTTTTCATATATAAAACATTTTAATTAAACTCCTCAAAAATAATAAATACAATTTATGAAAGTCCCATAATAATAATTAATATTATTATGGCTTTAATTGAATAAATCGAATCCTTAAATGAATATACGATTTATTATTATGGCTTTAAAACTATATGAATAATTCTTTTTCATATATAAAATATTTTAATTAAACTCCACAAAAATAATAAATACAATTTATGAAAGTCCCATAATAATTATTAATTATTATGGCTTTAATTGAATAAATCGAATCCTTAAATGAATATACGATTTAATCTCCAAAACTATTTGTAAATCATTTATAAATCAATATAATAATTATAGAAAATATTGGGGTATCACATTCTACCCTCCTTAAAAGAAGTTTCGTCCCGAAACATGAGACATGAAGTAATCACTTCCCAAAGCAAAACGAGTTTACCTATACGAAGGTATAAAACAATTTCTAGGACACTAACATATGCAAGATGAGCAAGTACGATCGTGATTCTAAGTTGATTAGCATGCACCATGCAATGCTTGAACATGCAATTCGTGCAAAGCGATAAACAAAACACGCAAAAAGATGAAATTTCGTGGCGTGACATTCTACCCTCCTTAAAAGGAGTTTCGTCCCAAAACTCAAGTGGGACTAGTACCTTCTAGGAAGAGGTCTGGGACTAGTACCTCCTAGGGCATCATGGATTCAGCTTCCCATGTTGCTTCCTCTTGACCTTGTCAAGACCAAACGACTTTGACGATCGAAATAGTCTTTGTTCGAGTTGAGGGCTCTTTGCGATCCACTATCTTGATAAGACGCTTTTCATAAGTCAAACTTTCATCGAGATCGATCGTTTCAGGTTGAACGACATGAGTTGGATCATGTACGTATCGCTTCAACTGAGAGACATGAAACACACTGTGGACTTTTGCAAGTTCCACAGGTAAAGCTAGTCGATAAGCAACCTCACCAATCCTTTCCAGAATCTCGTAAGGTCCAATATAACGAGGACTTAACTTCCCCTTACGACCAAAACGCATGACACCTTTGGTAGGAGATACTCGCAAAAGTACCTTGCTTCCTACCTCAAACTCTTCAGGTCTACGACCTCTATCTGCGTACAATTTCTGGCGATCTTGAGCACTACGCATCTTTGATTGAATCACTTTAACCACTTCGACGGTCTGCTGGATCATTTCTGGACCAAAACTACAGTTTCACTAATGTCGTTCCAACAAACTGGCGATCTACACTTCCTACCATACAATGCTTCATATGGTGCTCGATCAATGCTTGAGTGATAGCTATTGTTGTAAGAAAACTCGATCAACGGAATGTGTGTATCCCACGAGCCTTGATACTCAAGAGCACACGCTCGAAGCATATCCTCCAAGGTCTGAATCGTTCTTTCCGTCTGACCAGCAGTCGCAGGATGAAAAGCAGTACTGAACTTCAATTTGCTTCCAAAAGCTTCTTGCAATTTCTGCCAAAAATGAGATAGAAATCTCGAGTCTCTATCTGAAACGATATCCTCTGGAACACCATGAAGTCTCATGACTTCCTTGACGTAAGCATCCGCTAGCTTCTCCATTTCCCAAGTGTCATTCATTGGGATGAATCTCGTAACTTTCGTCAAACGATCCACAACTAGCCAAATGGCGTTGTTCTTCTTCTGTGTCAATGGTAAACCCATGACAAAGTCCATTGAAATTGAGTTCCATTTCCACGTAGGGACTTCAAGCGATTGTATCATTCCACCAGGTCTCTTGTGTTCGATCTTCACCTTCTGGCACGTCAGACACTTAGCCACAAATTCAGCGACATCTTGTTACATACCTTTCCACCAGAACATTTGGCGAAGGTCTTTGTAAAGCTTGTCTCCACCAGGATGTACAGAATAAGGTGTATTGTGAGCTTCACCCAGAATCTGACTCTTGATCTCCGGGTCATTCGGCACACAGACACGATCAAAAAATCTCAAGACACCGTCTTGACCAATAGAAAAGTTCTCGGATCTACCCTCGTCCTTGTGGCGTAGAATCCATTGAAGATCCTCATCTGTACTCTGTTTACCCTTGATCTCGTCGAGTAAGGTTGGTCGAACTGACATATGTGCTAAGGTACATTGAACGTCACCTTTTAGCACCATCTCCACATCTAGACTCTGCAAGTCACGAATGATCTCCCTTGGAAGTACTGAAGCAGTGTTCAACGTATGACGAGTCTTTCTACTCAAAGCGTCAACTACCACGTTAGCTTTCCCTTCGTGATACTGTATATCGATGTCGTACTCTGTCAATAACTCTAGCCATCTTCTTTGTCGCATATTAAATTCCTTTTGCGTGAATATGTACTTGAGACTCTTGTGGTCCGTAAACATCTTGACAGCAAAACCATAGAGATAATGTCTCCAAATCTTTAAAGGAAACACGACAGCAGCCAGCTCTAAGTCGTGAGTAGGGTAATTATCCTCGTGCTTCCTCAATTGTCTTGAGGCATAAGCCACTACCTTACCATGTTGCATCAAAACACAGCCTAAGCCATGCTTAGACGCGTCACTATAGACTTCGTACCCTTCAGTTCCTGATGGCAAAGTCAAAATTGGCGCGCTTGTAAGACGTTTCTTCAACTCTTGAAAAGCAGCTTCACACTTTTCCGACCACACGAACTTCGTTGTCTTTTTCATCAAGTTTGTCATAGGTTGCGCTATCTTGGAAAATCCTTCCACAAACCTACGATAGTAACCTGCTAACCCAAGAAAACTTCTGACCTCAGTCACGCTCTTAGGTGCGGACCAGTCTATAACAGCTCTAATCTTCTCCGGGTCAATAACAACTCCACTCTTAGAGACACATGTCCTAAGAAGGAAACAGTTTCTAACCAAAACTCGCACTTCGACAGCTTGGCGTACAACTGATATCGTCTCAAAATCTCCATAACGGTTCGCAAGTGTTGCTCATGCTCATCAGCGTTCTTCGAATAGACCAAAATATCGTCAATAAAGACAACTACGAACTGAGAGAGATAAGGCTGGAACGTACGGTTCATCAAATCCATAAACTTCGCAGGTGCGTTCGTCAACCCAAAAGGCATCACCGTGAACTCGTAGTGTCCATACCTCGTCCTAAACGCGGTCTTTGCAATGTCAGGCTCGGAAATCCTGAGTTGATGGTATCCTGAACGTAGATCGATCTTGGAGAAAACAGTCGCTCCACGAAGTTGGTCAAATAGGTCGTCAATCGTCGGAAGTGGATAACGATTCTTGATTGTGATCTTGTTCAGCTCTCGGTAGTCTATGCACAGTCTCATACTACCATCCTACTTGCGTACGAACAGAATAGGATCACCCCAAGGTGATACACTCGGGCGTATGTATCCCTTCTCCAGTAGTTCCTCGAGTTGCGTTTTAAGTTCTTTCATCTCTGCAGGAGCCATACAATACGGAACTTTGGAGATCGGAGCAGAACCTGGAGCTAAGTCAATCGTGAAGTCGATAATGCATTGCGGAGGCATTCCTGGAATCTCGTCTGGAAAGACGTCTGCGTACTCCGAAACAACTGGAATAGGTTTTGAAACTTCGGCTTCTCGACTTGTATCCACTACATGACATAGGTAAATCTCTTCACCTTTAGTCATACACTCCTTTGCTTTCATGGTTGCCACTACCTTCGACTTTGGCTTAACCATGACTCCTTTGTAGGTAATCCTCCTACCCTTCGGTCCACGCAACGACACACGTTGTTCAAAGCACTCAATCTTAGACCTATACTTGGCTAACCAATCATTTCCCAAAATCACGTCAAAATCCTTCAAATCCATCTGAATCAAATCCGCAGGCAAATCGGAACCAGCTATCCTAATCGGACACTTTTCATACAACGCTTTACAATTAACAATCGTTCCGTCTGGCATCCTCATATTTGCACTATACACAGAACTAGGCTCTAAACCTATCTTAGATGCAAAGCTCTTAGAAAGAACAGAGTGTGTTGCACCACTATCAAACAAAACAAAAGCAGGTTGAGAGTTAACGAGAAAAGTACCAGCGATCACATTCGGGTTCGCCTCAGCTTCATTGCGGTTCAGCACATAAACCCTTCCATGCACCCCCTATTGTTGTTGTTCTGCACAGGGTTGGCAGGTGTGGGAAGTAGTGCTTGATTATTCGCAGCAGGAGCAGCAGTATTGTTGCGGTTGTTGTTTTTGTAATCCCCATTTCCACGGTAGTTACCACCATTTCCACGATTAGCATTTCCATTACCACCACGATTGTAGTTGTTATCGCGGTTCTGACCATTGCAGTTCCTTCCACGACTCCAGCATTTAGAAGCTTTGTGACCAGGCTTATTGCACTCATAACATTGAAGTACATCGCCACGACGGTTCTTGCCAGGATAGGTCTTGTTGCAGTGACTACAAGGCGTATTCCTCCTAGCTAAGATCGTAGCTCTATGACTATTCGAGTCACGATTCCTGTTCCCGTTGTGGTTCTGACCACCTTGGTTATTGTGATTGCCGTTGTTCGGCCTTGGCCTCTTATCTGTGCCATTCGACTGGGAAGAACTCCCTTCGTCACGTTTATGTTTTCCGAGCAATGAATCACGACGATCCACGGCACGCTCTTGGTTCAAGGCTTTCTCGTAAGATCCTTGGAACGTCAGCTAGTTTCCCATAACATAACGCTGAAAATCCCACTTCATGCCATCTTCGAACCTCTCGACCCGTTCAGCTTCGGTCGTCACCAAGTTAGGTGCAAAAGCAGCAAGCTCGTTGAACTTTGTTGCGTACTCGGCCATAGATAGCTTTCCTTGATAGATGTTCTCGAATTCCCGTTGCTTCTGGCGACGGACAACTCTTGGACAGAACCGTTCACGAATAGACTCTTTGAACTCGGTCCACCCATATTCGTCAATGGTGAGTAGATCAGTGCCCACATCGCTCCACCACTTGTTAGCCTCACCCTTCAGGTAGTACATAGCGGTGTTGACCTTCATGTTGTTGGGCCGATTAGTCGCCCTAAACAACTTCTCGAACTCTATTATCCAATTCTCCAACTTGGTGGGCTCAGGGCCACCCTCAAACGTTGGAGGTTTGAGTGCATCAAAATCCTTAAAGTTGCACGTCTCAGGGTTCTGCGCATTGTGATCTTGCTCTTGGCGCTCTAGCTGGCGCGTGATGTGCTCGACAACATTGGTAAGACCTACCTCTAGTCTCGCGAGTCGGTCGTCAGTTGCCATTATAACAAATCTGAGACATAAAAGAGCAATGGTTGATCACCATTTCAGCAAAATTGGCACGTTCGACCCAAATTGAGGTCTGATTGAGAGATATAGGTTATAATTGAAACCAATCTCTTGACATTTAGCAATTAGCATATAAGTTTCAATGATCGACCTTACATTGTAGGTCTAAGCAGCATACTTGCTTTGAATGTTCTCAATTCCCATGCATAATAGTTCGATATGCAATAACAAAGTAGACTCATTGGTCTCACACGATTGATAAGCAATGACATTCGCAGTTCACACATCGAGGCTCCATACTATTTTAGTAGGGCAATAAACAATGACATTTGATTGCATACAGTACATGCTTAGCCTTTGGCTCACAATTAATATGATCATGCTCAATGAAAATTTTGCCATAATTCCGACATGGATTTCCCATCATGTCTAGGCAATACGAGATAGCATTACGAAGCTATGAGTCAACCATGCAATTATGTGATAAAACGATCATATATAACAAATTCTCAACGATATCATATAATCAAATGAAATAGTCTTGCAATGAGACAAATTGCAAGTAAATAGTTGTCATAAATATTTGTTGCCTAGGCAACTACACCAACATCAAAATTGACCACGCAGGGCCATCACAATAGCTAAAGTTCAATAAAACTCAAGTAAAACTAATAAGGCAATAATCTAGTTCTACTTGACACTAGCACACATCTTCTTCGCGCTAGGGGACTCGTCATGATCGTCCTTCCTCCTAGGCTTCACCTCCTTGCAGGGCGTGTATGGATAAGCATATCCACCGAATTTCTGGGGCATGAAAGGCTTCCTAAAATCATCTGCATGCTTGCGCTTCTTGGTCCAGCAGTACTCGCGCATACCTTTCGGCGCAGGCATTAGCACGTGGTTCACCTTCCACTCGAACTCGGATAGGCATAACTCAGCTGCGACGCCTCTAAAGCAAAGAGACCATCTCGTACCTTCTCCGTACTTCTTCTCGTGCAGATGTCCACTCTTGGAGACTACGTCGTTGTACTTCTCTTTGAGTCCCATCCAAGGATGGATGTTAGGCAGACCAGCTAGTAGTAGCTCTACCCATAAGCCTTCATGTAGACTCGTGCGATTCTCGTACTGATAACGCTCGATCGTAGTGTAAGCACGTCGTATATAGATACGTATATCCTCCAGCTCAGCATCAGTAGTAAAGAACGGCTCCACAGGAGGAGACCAATTTGCAGCAGGAGTAGGTGCAGCAATAGGTGCAGGAGTAGGCGCGATGTTGTTGTCGCTCTCGGCACTAGTATCTTCCAATTCCGGATGTCATCATGCTCTTCCGGCGCTGTATGTTTGGAGGGATCTTCCTCTTCCTCCACGCATGCAGCAGGTGAGGCAACTGGGGCAGGTACAGGCGCGGCTATAGGCACGGGAATTGGCGCGGGGCGTGCGGCCTCGACACGTGCGACAATCGCGTGCGCAACGCGGTCTTGTGCGGGTTCGCGGCGTACGTTCGCGTAGTTTCCTGTTGACTCGCTGTCTCACGAAGCGACATATTCTGCAGGTGGTGCACGATGGGCTAGGGCGCGTGCCCTTTGGAGTGCAGTCGTCATTTGCGCAGTCTTTCTTGTCCTTACCATCTACAGGTAGACAATCAAACAATAAGAACTTTATAAATCACAAGCAAAGTGATTTCAAATAATTCCTATCTTCTAGGACTACTAAGCTCAACGGCTTTAATTATATTTTATTTTCCCCAAAATAAAACTATTCTTTATTAATTCATTAATTAATCCTAAGCAACCTTTTTAAACCTAGGGCTCTGATACCATTTGTAACACCCCCGAATTCGCAACGATTTCCTGGGAACTATCGACGTCGTTGTGCACGACTCGAAACCGCTGAATCGTCCCAAACCCGAGGGGATGTCACTGCAACATTTATCACTAAGGAGTAAATGCTAAGCAGAAAGAAAGACTAGGCATCAAAAGGAGCTTACTAAGGAACAAAACAAACTAAACAGTTAATATCCGAGTTGTCTATATAGTGAGCTAAAAACCATTAAACTAAATTTATTACAACTTGCTTCAAAGGGCTAAATCCAATAAAAATCCAAACGATCTAAACTGAACAGAAACAGTTCTAAAAACCGATGCCAACTCTACCTCAGTTCGTCAGGCCTCATATCCTGTGATACTGAAACCTTTGATAAGGCTTCCAAAATGGCATGTCGATGTTCAGAGGACGAGGCTAAGAGTTGCCAAATGGAGATATAGGCTTTGATTCTTTTGAGCTGTCCTGTGATAGGAGATTCTTTGTCTTTTGCAGGAACTTCTTCGACTTCTTCTTCAGCTGGAGGTTGGACCCTGTCACTATAGATGTTTGGTGGCCTATAATGACGACCAGAACATCTCAAATGGGCAACGCCTACGGGAGATCTGGTTTGGACCTCCCATACGTCTTCCTCGTCACTGTCCCATATTCCGGCAATTTCGGGTCCCAAGGCATCTTCAATACTAATATGCAGGATCGCGCCTAAAGGGTTATTTGAGTTGCTGGGTGCTTGACCAGGTTTTGGTAAGGGTACGGTACCGTTCTCAATTCTATCTTGGATAGCATGTTTAAGGGCCCAACAGTTGTCAGTGTCATGCCCTTTTCCTTGATGGTACTTGCTGTATTCACCCTCTTTCCAGGTGCGACCCCTAACAGATAGTTCAGGAGTAGGTCCGATAGGCTGCAGCAGATTATTTTTGATCATTCTTTCGAGAGCATGTGACAAGGTCATACCAAGAGGGGTAAATTCCTTTGGTGGATTTCTTTTAGCAAAGGTATTCACAGCAGCTACCTCATTAACCTGAGCGCCAGAAGAGGCTCCAGCAGTTGTCCTCTTGTCTCTCCCATAAGTGAAGGGCATAGGGGTGACTTGGTCTTTGTTTTTGTTGAGATCATCTTCAATGAGTATGCCAACGTCATAAAGACGCTGGTATGATTCAATGGCCTGATATTGAAGGTGGTTCTTATAGGCTGGTTGCAGGTTCTTAATGAAATGCCTAATCTGTTCAGTTTCAGAGGGTCTTTCCACCATTTCAGCTATCTTAAACTTCCATCGACAGAGGAACCTAGTGAATCCCTCGTTCTTCTCTTGAGTGGTAATTTCGAGCTCTCTCAAAGTGATGGGGAGTGTAGCGTTGTCCTTATATCGAGTCAGGAAGACTGTGGTAAAATCGGACCAAGATGGGTAGGTTTCCAGATCCAGAGTGTAGAACCACCGTTGAGCATGTGTATCAAGGGTTTGGGGAAACATATGGGCATAGAGTTTCTTGTTGACCCCCCTTAGAGTCATAGCGGTAGTGAAGGATTTCAGGTGATCCTGCAGATTGTCGACTCCAGTGAAGGTGGGTACTTCAGGCATAGAGAATTTGGCCGGAAGTTTGCCCTTGATCTTAGTGTCAAATTTTCCAATATTGGCACTGTAGATTGAAATCAGGCCGCTACTTTTGAGCACGGAGGTGATCTTGGCCAGCATGGCATTTGGCCCTTCTTCCTCAGAATCGGAATCGGAAGGGATTCTTGCCTCTTCTTCTCTTTTCCTCTCTATATCTTCAACCTTGTGTCGTACCCTTTTCAGCTTACTCATGAGCTCATCCAGTCTTTCATCAGTAGTCTTAGGCATTGTGAAGTCGGGAGGGGTGATAGGTGTGGAGAAAAAGGTACGTAGTGATGGTGAATTTATGGATAGTGAGGCTGTTTGTGGTGGAGGTAAACGAGAACCTGGCGGTGTAGACGGTTGCAGACGAACCAACTTTGCCGAAGGCCAAGCCCAACTTTCTCAAGGTTTCCTTTCTTCTTCGGGCCCCCTATCCTGAATAGGAAGCACGGAGCACTTAGTAACACGAAAAAGACCATGAGACTCTCATCTAAGAAAAATGTTGACCCACATATAGAAAAACACATTATCCTAGAAAAGAGGTCCTTAAGCCTAAATGTCCGAATATTTCCCTAATATCAAAGGAAAATAAAATCAATGAATAAGAAAAGTAGAAAAAGACGGACTATCCTATTTTTTTTATTTTTCTAGACTCAAATAAAATGGAAAATAGGATAAAATAAAATAAAAGAATTTTGGTCTTTTTTTTATTTTGATTTTCGGCGGCTCTTTTTTTATTTTTGCCGATTTTTTTTTTGGTTTTTTTTTTTTCCTCTTTTTTTTTGACCGAATCTGAATTACATCAAAAAAAAAGAAAAATAAAGAAATAGAAAAAAGGGAGAGGGGAAATCGGGAGACTGGCTCTTCTTTTTTTTTTGCTAGAAAGATCCTAGGAAATTGTTCATGACTTTTAAAATATATCATCGGGAAAATGATGGGTGTTCATTGAATTTGAATTCTCGCACCATCTTCGGGCATTAGGAACTAGCTAAAAATAAAAGAAAAGGCTCCTAGCACGTAAGTACATGTTGGCACATAATCACAATATTCATGCATTCAAGCAAGCATTACAACGACATAATTACAGGCAAACATGTGATCAGACGGGCATTATAACGACATATGCACAACAAGCAAGCGAATGCACAAATGTGGGCTAGAGGCTTTTGGCTCCTGTGAGGTTACCACGACAAATTACAATTTCCGTTTGGCGGATGGTCGACACATCGATTGTAATTATTTTCATCAACAAGGATTGATGAGTCATGGGTGAGGAAGCGTCGATTTGCACGATAGGACAACTGTATATTCCTTTAGATATACGGGTTGTCTACGAGTTGCGACACAAACTTCCTCGAGGGTCGATAAGGGTCAAAATTGTGCTAAAGCACATGCAAATGATGCAAAATATGAAACATATTATTAAATAATTAAGCAAACTTGACTTTCGAGTCTCACCCTCTTAAATAAATCCCCAGTGAATTCGCCACTGTAAGGACCCGGGATTTTCGTCCAATCCTCATATGTATTGGTTTCCACGGAGTGCGTCCTTATAGAAAATTTGTAAGTTGGGGGTTTAGATAAGTTCAAGGGACCATCGAGTTAGAAAACATTTTGTAAAGACTTGAATTGAATAAAAACCATGAAAGAGGTCACAAATCTACTATCGGCGTTTTATCGAAGGGACAAACCGAAGGGACAACCCAATAGCGCGATAAGTGAACTAATTATGTTTTTAGAAAGACTCCCGCTCATATAGAACATATAAGTACCCAAGAATAAAGGGTTCGGGGGCGAAGGTACGAGGTGGGAAGGTGTTAGGCACCCCCAACTCGCCCGTATTATGACGGCCTCTACTAACTCAAATTTGCTTAATAATTTAAAAACATAATTCCCATACAAAACCGGATTAACAACCTAGACTTAGACTATTAATTGGTTCATCACAAGCATCACAACATTTATTATTAACCCTTATTCAGACATGCATTTGATTGACAAGTTGAGCATTACAACGGCTAGACATGCTTGGAAGGACAATATTTATTATTAACCCTTATTTAGACATGCATTTGATTGACAAGTTGAGCATTACAACGGCTAGACATGCTTGGAAGGACAATATTTAGGAAGCAATAAAAACGTTATTCTAGCATGATATCTACATTATTATGACTACTGGAAAATAAACAATTAAGCAATTAATTTAATTTGAGCCCTTAGGAGTTTGTACCTGAACTGTAGGCTATATTTGACAAGAATAGTAAAAAAAAAATAAGATCTCAAGAATAAATTTGGAAGAAAGAGGGAGAAGCTCGGGAGTACTCAACCGAGAATAGAGGTTGTCAACTGTAGACTGTGTGTTTTGAACTGAGGGAGGAGGGTTGTATTTATAGGCGTTGGGAAGTAGGGCTGGACGGCTGAAAAGGAGCCGAAAATAGAATTGGGCTTGAAAAATGAGTCGGGCCAGAAGCCACGTCAGCGCCGCTAGCGGCCCTGGAAATTTAGTCAAGGCCGCTGACGGTTGTCAGCTGCCAGCTGAATGTCATCAT
Source organism: Tetragonia tetragonoides (assembly GCA_038025085.1). Lineage (NCBI taxonomy): Eukaryota > Viridiplantae > Streptophyta > Magnoliopsida > Caryophyllales > Aizoaceae > Tetragonia > Tetragonia tetragonoides. Next base: position 23,481,862 of record CM076140.1, read on the forward strand.
AATGACGAATCTAGTCTAACTTTATTTTCTGGAGGAATTTTAGTATTCTGAAAAATATGAAAAGACCATTTTACCCCTTGAGGGTAAAAGACGGTTCTACCCCTAAATCGCAACATGGCGACCGGGAGTAGGAAAAAGGCATGAGAGGTGTCGTTGGAAAGCTCTTGAACGGGGCTTTTGAATGGGATTGGAATAAATGAGTGTTTAGAGGAAAAACCTGAGACCTTATCTTAACTATTAAAGCAAAAATAGCGTTCAAGTTTATAAATTACTCATTTCATCATCGGGCTTTTGCGGAGAAATATGAAGGCGCTTTTTTGGCGTTTACAACCTCTACTAACTCAAGTTTGCTTAATATGTTAATGACATGATTCCCACACAAATCTCATTAACAACCTAGATTAGACTAATAATTGGTCGATCACAATCATCAAAATATTGTTATTTACCCATATTGTGAACATGCATTTGATTGGCAAGTTGAGCATTAAACGATAGGACATGAATATTTACAGATTTAGAAGCGATATTTAGGAAGCAATAAATTACGTGATTCGCATGAGATCTACATTTTGACAAGTAGGAAAGCAATAAAGAAAGCAATAAATTTGATTTGAGCCCTCAGGAGTTTAGTACATGAATCGTTAGATTTATTTAGCAAAGATTAATGGTGAATCATTTTGATTATTATTAGCAAACAAGGTCTCCAAGAGAGATAAGAAATAGAGAGAGGAAAGACAGAACAAGAGGTTGATTCTTGTGAACTGGTTTTCTGGTACAGACTGAGCAATTTGAAATGAAGGACGTGCGTTTGTTTATATAGTGGAGGAAGTAGGGTTCCGGCCAACCAAAAGATAGAGTCGTGTACGTGAATCCTGGAAAATGAGCTGTCAACAGAAGGATAGGGCGCAACCGCTAGCAGCTGCGACCAAGAAGAGGCGTAGCCGCTAGCGACTAAGCCTTGGCAGCCGCTCTTGACTGAGGGCTAGGAAGAGGCGCAACCGCTAGCAGCTAAGTCTAGTTGTGGGCTTAGCAGTTAGCGGTTGCAGGTGTCGCGGATGACGACATCATGTTGTCATCTTGAGTTCATCGGGCCATAGAGAACTCGTTTGGGGTCTTAATTTGTTGAATCAAGATGCGTGGGAAATCTTATTGAATCTAGTTTCAAATGGAGTTGGTTTGAGGCCCAAATATTTTGTAGATTTCGAGATATACCCAAAAGAGTAAGGAGTGGTCTATTTTGTAGTACCGGTCAATGTTGGGCTCGTATCTCCTTGATTAGAAATGTGATGTGGTCTCATGATATGTTTGGTGGTATTATATATATATATATATATATATATATATATATATATATATAGGATTGGGTTCAAATGAGAGTAGACTTAGGGTGAGATTATGAGAGCATATCCTGACCGTCGGATTAGACAATCAAGGGCTGAGATCGCGTGGATACACATCTAAAAATAAGGACACAGTGGTCATAATTTTATTAAGTGAGGGGTAAATTCGTATTTTAAGATACTTATTTTAGCCTACCAAATAAAAGCACTCATATTCACTCCTGAAGCTACCTATCGTCTCTCTCTCCTCACTGTCTCTCTCCTCTCTCTCCACCACCATTAATGGCGATCAACAGACATTGAAAGCGGCGAACGAGCGGTCAACGAAGGCGAGCATGATTTACAGAGCATGCAAGAGGTGGATAAGCTCAAATGAGCGAAATTTGAGGCTTTCATCGTCGATTTTAATGATTTTGGGCTTCAATTAGGAAGGTGGTAATGAAGGCTTCAAATTTTACGATTATAAAGGTAATTTTTGATGTAAAATTCAATTCCAATTTTATGGTGTTAGAGGTACCATTTTTTATGTATATTTCAATTGATTTGTGTTGATTTGGTCTTTGATTTAGTGCGAAATCTCTTTGCGGTGATCTTCTTCTTCAAATCTCTCTATGTAAGCATAGCTAAGCTCAAGTATTCTCTCCCCACCTCAGGTATGTTTCTCTCTCTGTATCTCTTTCAATTGCTGAATTTTTGGTTGAATTGCTGAATTGTTGAGTTTCAAGGTTGAATTGTTGAGTTTCCTTACGAAAATGATTATGGTGTGGCTTGTCATTGTGGTTATGATGTGTAGAATTGGGGATAGGTTTGTGGTTTGATGAGTAGAGAGTAGGTCATGATAAGTAAGCCTGAAACCAATTGGTAGTGAAGTTCCGCTTTATTTATTTATTTTGGTTTAAGGACCATTGTTAGATACCCAAATAATCTTAATGTACCATTGATTTTGTTTAAGTGTACCTTTGATGTTCTGTTAGTGTACCTTTGATGTTCTTTTAGTGTACCTTTGGTATACTTTTGAATTTTGATATAATCTTATAAAACAGTTTTAGCGTACCTTTGGTATAGTTTTAACGTACCATTGGTATGATTGTAGTGTACCTTTGGTAATACTTCCTGTATAATCTCACGATAATTATAATACAAGTGGTCTGACCATGTAGGATGAAGTGTTTTGTCTCTTGGGTTCCTTATTCTTGCATAATTTGTGTGCATTTGGTAAAAATAATTTCGCTTCAGTGGTCTTTATTGATGCATTATGCACTTCAAGTAAAAACTAGTTCCAGCTAGATGCATTGCGATTTTTTTTTTATGTCGTGTTCTTATAAAGTTGAGCATGCATTCCTCTAAGGGACACCATCTGATGAAGTTTTGAATTTCTATGGAATTTGTCCTAGATAATGGATTTATAGCTTCAACAAATTAACGTGGATTGTACCCTCAAAAAAAAAAAAAATTGATGTGGATTGTGATGTTGAGAATCATCAAGTCAGTGGAGTCCCCATGCTCTCTAGTTTGCTCATTAGTAGTATAGTTTTTATGACCAGTTTGCGTTGTTAGATAGTCGCTTCAAATCTTCAAAGGGAAACAAAAGCCTCTCATGATTTGTCTATTATTTGTTGCACGCCTCCTTGCAAACTGCCATACCCCAGTGTCACGCCCATTAGGAGAAAATCAGGCTTGGCTTTAAGTATTGTAGTAGCGAAACTTTGGTGTATCTTTGAAATTCCATCAAAGGTAATGTACCTTTGGTATAATTTTAGTGTACCTTTGATATTGTTTAGTATAACTTTGATTTTCTTTAGTTGTACTTGTGGTATAATTTTGATATAAGCCTATGATATAGTTGTATGTACCTTTGGTATAATCTTAGTGTACCTTTGATATTCCTTTCGTGTACCTTTGTTAAAATTTTGGTTTAAGCCCATGATATAGTTTGCATGTACCTTTGGTCAAACTTCAGTCTATCTTTCATATGGTTATTGTGTGCCTTTGATGATGTTTTACTGTACCTTTGGTATGCTTTTGCTATAATCACATTTTAACGGTAATTCAAGTGGTCTTATAATGTGGAATGGTGTCATTATCTGTTGGGATCCATACTTCTACATAATGTATAGTTAGCTATTTTGAGTTGCTTTCAGTTCAAGTAATTATAAATTATGTGTGCATTTATTAATAATGATTTCGCATTCAATCAGTGCTTGATGTTGATGCATTATGCACTTGCAGCTCTGTATAAAATATAATTGGGCATGCATTCCTTTATAAGGGTGCCTTTGTAAGTGACATTTGAAGGAGAAGCCCCTCTCCTAAAAAAAACAAACGGCATTGTTAAAGGAAACACAATGCATATTGGGTTATATAAGATGGTAATATACAACAATGTATGTTAGGCCTATAGTGTCGAGTGTTTCACTATACTAATCAGTTAGACTTAAATTTGGTATTTGGTTGATAGTGTTTAGGGACTTGCCACCAATGACTTCAGGAATGGAGAACTAGTGCCACCAATGACTTCTGGATTGGTATTTGGTGGAATTTGTCTAGATAGCAATAGCACTGCCTTGTAGTTGTTCATGACTCAATTCGCACGTGGAAAAGGTTGTATTGTTTTGTGTTTTATGTGGTTTTACATTTGTTCATATAATGTAGATTGCAGCGAAGCAACATGGTTTGTTTCTCACATGAGATGCTTTCTTGTGTTCTTTTGAAGGCTTTCGGTTGTTCTTGTAAAGGACCCAAAAGCATCGTTGCGGGCATCAGTTTTGTTCATCACTTCAGCTTTAACCCAGCTTCTATATTCTACTCGTCAATGTATGCATTGCTGATCCCTTGTTCAAGTTGTTAATTGATTCTTAACGGAGTTCTTGTCTGGTTAATTTAGTAATACAAATGTTCTGGTTTAATATAACATTGGTGAGAGAGGGTACGACATTGTTTGCAGTGATAGTTGGTGAGAGAGGGTAAAAAATAGAACTAAATAAAACAAATTATCCCTATTAGTTAGCTATTAACCGATTTGGGGCGAAATCCTAATTTACCCCAAATTATTCAGTGATGTGCATTTGAGTTTTGTTCGAATCACGAATGCTTTGATTGTAGAGAATAAAAGAAGTGGGATTAAAAATATAGCCAACCTCAAATTCAATAGATGTGTTGGTCCCCAAAAATTTGGGTTCTTTTGTGTGTGTGTGTGTGTGGGGATGGGTAAATTCTTCTAGTTTGAAAATTCACCAATTCAAGAATGAAGTCTTAGCTCTTTGATGAAAAAAACTGAAGTAGATCGACTTTGGTGTTCAAAATTTTGCACACTCAGATTCACCAATTTTCATTTTTCTAACCTAATAAGCAGTTGAGCACATATTGGACTTGTATTAGGAGGGTAAGAGTTGGGTTGGTTTTTTTTTTTTTTTTAATAAAGGAGGGTGGGGTGGAGATACTGGTCTGAACTTTGGAAGTTTAATGCTTGTCATTGTTAAGTGATGATTTGAGTGGGGATGAATCACAGGACATTGTAGAGACTAGCAGAAGGATCTTGCTTTTTTGAGGGATAGAGGTGAGGCCAGAGGATTATGCGAATTGAGAAATTGCTGCTAGATTCTTAGTCAGATCCTAATGTCATCGGCTTTGCAGCAACCTGAGCAAACAAAAGGGGTTACAGGAAGGGTTTTTTGATTGGAGGTGCTCTTTAGGAGTATTTGATGATCTTGCTAGTGTCGAGTATTTTCCATTACCTGTTTGCAATTGCAAGTTTTTTTTTTTTGGTAATTAAGAGCTACTTTATTATCAAATTGAACCATGCTGAATACAATGTCTCATACAAAGTACTAAGGGAGTTTTGCAAGCTTATGGCACCTTCTAGGAAGGGTCCACAAGTCCTGCATTACAAGCCTTAGAGCCAACTAGCTTACACAAGCAAATAACAAACTATCAGCAGCCTTAATATTCTTAGGCTTCAAGCAACCAAAAAGCGGATTTTAGGTACACTAATAACCTTAGCAGCCATAGTAGCTACATCAGGGTTCTGATTTGTAAAAATCACCTTATTTCTAGCCAACCATATAGTGTAAGCAGCTGCAGCACAGATGGAGAACATGATCTGCTTCCTATGTTTGCTCCCCTTCCTCCTTTGTATCCATGAAGGCCATCTTTGGTACTCCCTAGGCCAGCCCAAGGGCATAGTCTTCCAATCAACTGTTGAGACACGGGACACTAAAAAAACAGATGGGGTATAGACTCCTCATCAGCTTGACACAGAGGACACAAGTTGACAGGGATTTGCAATTGCAAGTTGTAAGGTATAAATGGAGCATGGAAATGACATATAGAGTTCTTTTTGTTACCTGACTATTGCTTACATTTGATTCCTGATTCGTCAAAATACTTCTTTTCATAAAGCCTATTAGCTCAATCGGTAGAGCAATGTGTAATTGCGCACATGATGTGGGTTCGAATCCCACATAGGTTGGCTATTTGGCAAAGCATACATTTCTGACTACTTACTTTTTGGATGATTCTTTGTACCATGGGTCGAATAACATGTCCATGCGAATAATTTAATTAATCACAAAGAGTCATTACAGGCTAAAATTTGATTCAACACACCTCAAATAGCACAACTCAAATTACACAGAAACCTTACTCAAGTCAAATTACACTAACAATAGGTTACAGCAACAACCAACAGTAGCGTCACACAGCAACAGCAACAGCAACAGTCAGCAGCAGCAACAGACAGAAATAACATCAACAGACACCACTAACAGCAGCAACAGCTGCAGTAGGCTACAGCAGACAGCAACAGCAAACAGCAACTATAGACAGCAACAATAGACAGCAGTAACTACGTGCAAAGGAGCTGACAGGGACAAACAATCAACAGATAACAGAAACAGCAAAACAGCAACGAGCTGCAGCAGCAACGGACAACCATAACAATAGCAATGGACAACCATAACAGCAGGAACATCTGCAGCAGGTTACAGCAACGACGACAGCAAGCAGACATCAACAGTAATAGCTACAGCAACAACAACAGCAACGAGCTAGTAAACTAGCTATATGCAATTCACAAAACCAACACCAATGGTAAGTCTATGTAGGATTTGAACCTACACCTTTTGCGCAATTGCACAAACGCTCTACCAATTGAGCTAATGGACTAGCATATGCAATTCCGAAAACCAACACCATTTGAGCTAATGAGTAGTTCTTCCATATAAGAGTGCTAATTTATCTGAGGCAATGATAGACAGACTGAACTGCTTTGAGAAGAGCATAATTATGGTGTAGTCAAGAAACCACACCACATAAAGAATAAAGAAATGGTGTAAAATCTCAGAATACTAGCAGTTCAAATGCTCCTACGATTCCATCCAACCCAAACTAACCTTCTATAAACAGAGCCCATACAACCAAACAGTATCTTGATAAACCCCAACAAATAACTCCAAGTACACCAGTCAAATGGAAACAACGGGCACTTTTACCCAGATTCAAACAGACAAGGAGGCATCAAATTCAAACACAGGGGATACATAAACTTCAACACCTCAGGCCAATCCCAGTCTATGTTACATGGACTCTTCATTTCACCTTGAGTACCCGTGTCGGACACTCGACACTCGGACATGGGTATGGACACTCGACACTTCATTTTCAGCCAAAAACATGCTAAAATTTCAAAATATTGCCGAGTCCAACACTTGGATACGTATCCATGGTGGACACGTCCAGCCGAGTCCATGTAACATAGATCCCAGTTTCTTATCTGTTAGAAGTGTCGAGCAGAGTCCATTATATTGTGTGCATGTAAGTAGAACTAAATAGAACACAACTAAAAAAATCAGAAAACACATTGCTTCAGCGGGTAACAACATTTTCATGATTAGATGTTATGTACCTTTGATATATACATCATGTACCTTTGTTTTATAGTTAATGTACCTTTGATATTTATAACTTGCACCTTTGTCTTACAGCCCTCGTCACTGCGATAAACCTTTTTTCAGGACACTCTCTGACATCCTACACCATGAATCCTGGTTCACAGAAGGCAAATTGAGTCATTGTGCTGCTGCCTTGCTCTGGGTAGCTCAAGCATTTATATCTAATTAGCCCACATACAGCAACATCAAGGTACCCAAAATAATGGTTATATTCAAGTAATTTGGGTTGTTGACTAAGTCGAGGGAAATGGTGGATGAAGAGTTAAACAAGGTTACTTAGGAACACATCAATGGGATTGTAGGTACGATAGAATCCATATAATAAAACCATTTCAACGATACAATGAACTAGAAGGGAGTGGGAATTACTATAGAAACATCAAAGGTACATTACAATCATACCAAAGACACACTAAAATTATACCAAAGGTACATACGAACAATATCATGGGATTGTAGCAAAAGTATACCATTGGAAAACTAAAATAATATCAAAGGTACACTTAAACAATATCAAAGGTACACTTAAACAATACCAAAGGCGGACTAACCCCCAACCCTCGCCAACCCTGTGTCGTCACCAGAATAATCGAGAGTATCAAAATTTTGAGAGCACATTAACATATATCTAAAAATAACACTACCATCCAACATAGCTATTTGAGTCTCACCTAAGCAAAAAAAAAAAAAAAAAAAAAAAAAAAAAAAAAAACTTTTACCCTTTGAGTCTCACCTAAGCACAGAGGAAAAAAAAAACCACAAGTTTTATCCAACACTAGGTATAGATACATCAGTAAGAAGAAAGAGAACTATTAGGCAAAAATGTAGAACAATATTCAGCTACTGGGAGAACCATTCGAGCAATCAGACCTTGAAAGAAAGTAAGTAGTAGAAAATTACCTAAATTGAGAGCCTACTTTGATTGGAGCTGAAATCGGTTGAAAGATATTGTATGTGTTTTTGTTCAAAAAGCACACAATGTGTCTCCGATCTCTTTATGGCATCTAGGGCTCCACAAAATCAAATCCCTAAATATGCAAAATTAGGGCACACCAAATTTCAAATCCCCAAATTCTCAATCAAAAGAAATCAAATCCCTGACAATCACACCAAATCAAATCCCATTCCAATGTGAAGTAAAAAAAGAAAACGGAGGACGAAACATACCGCAAGACAAGCAAAAATGGATGGCAAAGGTACTAATCGGGCAGCTTAATGTAACTTCTCATTAATGGCACCGAATCATGGAGACAGAGTCAGAAATGGTGGAGGAGATAGAGAGTCGTGTGCGTGTGGAGAGGGAGAGAGTCTGTTTATTTTTTATCCGCGTATTTACAGTTTTGCTATTAATGAGGCGCAAGATGTGGGCCGTTTGTTTTGAGGATCTAAGGGCCACGATCTGCTCTCATGCTCACATTATAAAACTGCTCTCACCTGAACCCGACCATATATATAATATATATATATTATAGATATATATATGGTGGAATTAATTATAGTGCCATGCTATTATTACTTAATATTTAATATGGTGAAGGCATAGTCTTCTTGTTTTTTTTTCTCTAAAAAAAAACTCATTGGTGCCGAGCGTGAGGGAATGCGAAACGTTTGATAATTTCTCCTCCGATCAGGATAAAAGATCCCATTAAAGCAGCTAACCCCATGCATATTGTATGTACATCTGGTCGCACAAATTGCATAGTATTATAAATAGCTACTCCGGGTGTTACCCATCCGCCAGGAGAATTTATAAACAAATACAAATCTTTGGTATCATCTTCGATACTGAGATATACCATAAGACCAATAAGTTGATTCGAGATCTCGCTATTGACCTCTTGGCCTAAAAATAGCAATCTTTCTCAATAAAGTCGGTTGATTAGGATAAAAACGTATCCCTTATATATATATATATATATATATATATATATATATATATATATATATATATATATATATATATATATATATATATATATATATATATATATGGTGGAATTAATTATAGAAGGCTTATTACGCTTATACGTAGCATTTGAAGAAAATCTTTTGGAGCTGTTTTTTGTTAAGAAGTGTGGCAACAGTGTAAGACTTTGTGGCCAAGGGATTATATGTGATTAGTAGGGAAGATGTTTTTAGTTTTGGCAGGAGTTTGGCAGATTTTGTCTCTTATGAGATATATTACCGACACTTATATGGAAGGTATTGTTATTTTGGTAGTATCCTACTTTACGTGGGAGTGATAATTTGGAAAGGTGGAGGTTTCTTAATTGTGGTCATGAGCACAAATTCTTGCTTAATTTTATGATTAGGAAGGATTCTAATCTTATCATGGGGTGATATTAAGTGTGGGGGGGAAGGAGAGAGAGTGGTGAGGAAGGAGATAAAGAGTAGGGAGGTTTCAACTCTTGAGATCATAATTTAATCATTGGGTCATGGTTGGAGAATTCCAAAGACCTCTAAATATAGGTGGTGGTAGATTGAAGAAGTTGCATTTATCCCAAGGTAGAGAGAGAGTTCCCTTGAAGAGTTAAAGGGTTTGTATAGCTTTTCCCCAAAGCTATGTAAGTTGTGAGTGTGCGGGTGTGTCGAAAGCCCAACCATTAATATGGAGGGTTTCTAACTTTGACCTCAAAAGTTAGGTTATGAAGTGGGGGACAGTTTTATGGCTTTCCCGTGCATACAACCATATTTGGGGTAGTAGTAATTGAGGTGAGAGTCAAATTGTATGAAGGGCAAAAGTGAGGATTGAGTTACGTAGATTATTTCAATACATTAGCTAGAGAAGATTGAGATGTTAGTGTGTTGATGTATATCGTTTTACTCATTCTTTGTCAGTGTTAATGGACTAGTAGTGGTTCGTGGTTTTTTCCCTACTTAAGAGGGGTTTTCCACATTAAATATTGTGTGTATTTATTTATCTTGTTAATTTATTTATTGTGCTTCGGCTGTGGTCATAGTAGTATGGTAGAGGGGCGAAAAACCCCCAACAGTGTATTGTCATCGGTCTACCAGGATCGATAGTTTGTTTCCATATCACACTGTCTCGATGGGAATTTGCAAGGTTTAATTACCCAATCTCAAGCAGCACCAAAACTATCATTGTCGGCGTGTACGACCACCATTAGCCTCTCCATGCCTCTGTTGACGCCAATCTTGAAGCTATTTGTCAAAACATGGAGATTTCCTAGAAACAATGAGATACAGTACATGGGAATTGGATAAGCAAGGGAGTGAAATATGAGAAAGGTGAAAAGAGAATAATGTAGCTCGATATCAGGGACTGTCAATTTTTTTAATTAATCATGTATTAATTTCATTCTTTAATTTATCATTTGCTTGTGAGTGTTAGGGAATATTATTTTATGTTAGGGAATATTATTTTAGTTCTCTTAGGAATATTATTCTAGTACTTTTAGGAATATTATTCTAGATTAGCATATATTATAGAGATTGTGTAATTTAGAGTTTTGGACTCCCTACCTATAAATAGGGATCGATTACATCAATAATAATCAAGCATTCTATTATTTTACATGGTATCAGAGCATCTACTCTCCTGGTAGCCTAAAACACCAGCTTCCGCTAAGCCGCCGGATGGAGGTCTTAAACCATATTCCATCCGGCGGACTACTCTTTTTATGTTACAACCCACACAAATTAGTTTTTAGTTTCCTAGATTAAATTCAATTCCGTTGATCTCCACCACTAAATATAGATTTTTTATCTTAATTTCTACCACACTCTCAAAACTCAGATCACGTCAGGTTCGCACGTCCCCAGCTCTGTCGTTCGCCGCCTGCAGTCCTGCCGCCGTCGACCGCCGTTCCGCCGCCTGCACTCTTGCGCCGCCGACCGCCGTCCGCCGCTTGCACTCATGCCGTCGCCAACCGCCAAAGCCGACCCCTGAACCGCGTGATCTGTTGTTGTCAATCCCTATAGTCTTCCGCTGACGCGTTCCTTCCCCTTGCTCACGATTAACTATAAAGCGGGTGGCAACACGAGAGTTTTGTTTCGACTAGATTTCATACTTGGTTGAACTTCAAGATCTCCATGTTTACTGTTTTTTTTAGTTTTTCTTTTGTAATTCCAATCGTAGCGGTAGTCGTTCATCTACCACTACAATTGCGGGGGAGTGTTAGGGAATATTATTCTAGTACTCTTAGAAATATTATTCTAGTACTCTTAAGAATATTATTCTAGATTAGCAGATATTATAGAGATTGTGTAATCTAGAGTTTTCATAACACTAGAACTCCCTACCTATAAATAGGGATCGATTATATCAATAATAATCAAGCATTCTATTATTCTACAGTGAGGTTGAGAAGCTTGACCTCTTTTAACTGAGGTTAGAGCAGGGATCTCTTATCACTCATTGCTCCGCCCATTGTTGTTGAGGGGCCAGTGCATCCATACCTTACACATTATATTTATATCCGGCCCTATTTGTTACTCCTCAATTTTTCAAAATTTATGGCCTAGTTTTCATTATATATTCGAAGTAACCCCTCATTGTCGTTTGGTCCACCAAAATAGCATTTTCTTAACACAAAAACTTGTTTGAGACGGTCTTAATCTAATTTTTGGTGAGACGGGGGTGACATTTTAGTAAAATAGGGATCACTGTTTAAATAAGTGACCCCTATATTTCTTAATAGTAACCCCTACATTTTTATGAGTTGATCTTACACAGGACTTACTCTTTGCTTAAAGTTTAAACATTTGCTTGGTTGCTTTTCACCAAAAAAAAAGTTTAAACATTTGCTTGGTTGCTGAAAATACCCAAAATTTTGTATAAGACGGCCTTACTGTAACTTTTAGTAAGACGGGGGTCATATTTCAGTAAAACAAGGATCACGGTTCATAATACGTAACCCCTGCATTTCTAAAATAATAACCTCTTTTTATTGTGAGTTGGTCTCACAAAATGACAATTATATGTTCTGCACTGCATATAGATCGACTGATGTCATAACGTATTTTAACAGCTTGGGTAGCCTTGAATTTTACTCCGTACAACGCAAGGATAGGATCCCCTTGGGTTTGAGCAACACCGTGGTGAGCTTTGGTACACAATGAAGAGTACACATTTAATAAAAACGCACTAGGTACTTCGTCAAGCTAGAAAACACATTCATTCCTGTGTTTGGGTCACAGGCTCACAGTAACAACGGATTTCAGCACTATGTAACTAGCATCATCGTCATGTTATTTACACTAAAGCTAATGGTTACAGAGAAGGAAATAGTACCTCTATTACCAGTTGGGAAATCTAGAATGCTTAGCCTACGTAGAAATTCCACAGATACGCAAATTAAACACTACCGAGGAAGTGAGGATTATCTTGTTACAGTCATGAGTTAGCTGTCATCATCCTGTTTGCAAAACGTTCCTGAGTGTCATTTATTTGCAGATTTGTTTTCAGTCTCTTTGCAGCCTGTGCAAAGCCAACGATGACCTGCAGCTCGTCCAGTTGCTTCAACAGCACAAACAATACGGGTATATAAGGACCATAACAACAAAAGAGAACCATAATAACAGAACAAGTATTAACCATTGTTCAGAAATTTGATTGCAAGGTCACTTCTCAGGAAAACTCGACTCCGAACACCATCACAACTCCCAATGGAATTGTCTCTATATTAATCAGGAGTTTGGAATTAGCATTGAGTGAAGAATGGCATAAGAAACCAAATGTCAAATATTAACGACCTTGGAAGAAACCTTAGCATTTTTGACAACATTGTACTTAATAGTAGTAGGGACCAAAAATTCAAAATTAAGGGTGCCGATTGTAGGTCCCAAAATGATTATTCAAAAAAATGCAGGTACACAAAGTGAGATTAGGTCTAACTTCAGGCACCGAATTTGAAAATTTTCCTTGTATACTATTGGTTTAAAACGTCTCAGAAATATTAAAGATTCAACTATTAACCACTTCCATACTCCAAGACTTTGTGGATGGTTTTGAGAATGCTTCAATTTAACCTAAAATAGTAAAATGTGCGCGGCATAGCCAAAGTGGAAATAAGATCTCTATCAAGCGTACATACACCATTCTCCATTGTAGTATAAGTTATGCAGCTTTGCAATCATGATATTTAACTGCCAATGCATTTAACCTATGAGCAGCTAATCACTAAGTTCTACACCTCATGCTTTGTTTCTTATACATCTGACAATCTAATCCATGTTTCAAGTAGGGAAACAGAATGGTACCTGTGACATGAAATGTCTCTGGACAATATCAATTAGTTGCTCTCTGGATGGGTTAGGAATAGCATCCACCTAACAGATTATAAAGGTGGTAAACTTGATCAATAAGATGGAAAAGATTTTCTTGTAGTAGTTGGTCTTTTTGCTGAGGACAAGAAACTTATGAGGTTGAAGTGCCGCAGATACTTCCATAATGCTGCCTTTTCTAGCTTGGTCAGATCAACCTTCTGAAAAAGAGGTGTTTAACAAAGAGTCCTAAAAGAGGTATTTATTGTAATATTCTAAAACAAGGCCAAAGACACTATCCAAATGTTAAAAATTAACTAATTGTCCCACTCTTACAGTGAAAAAGAAAGAAAAACAGGTAAAGGATTTTCAGAGAATTTTGTATACCATGGAACCACGAGGAGTGGAAATAGATCCCCTAGACTGTGAATCAGAACAAGGGGACCTGCTCATAGTCCGGTTGCATGATGATGACATAGATGATCTATGGATACGGTGCCTGGATCTGTGGGGCTTTTGAGCATCATCAGATGCTACAAACAAAGATAAGAGCAAAACACAGTTAAAAGTGCATTGGACAATAAAGGGAAGGAGTGGAGACAAGAAGGTGGTAGAGCTTTACAAACAGAAAAAGCAAATGGATCCTATGTTAACAATTCATAACTTTTCTACGTAAATCAGATTGTGTTTCTTCAAGGGCATGAATCTTATTAGCACTTTTTATAGAGCCAAAAAATATATATCAATCACCAACAGATACACAAACCATTTCTTATAGCTTGTACAGCAATAAATGGTCAATAATATAATTTGCCTGCCCCTAAAAGTTTAGTTCATAAGCAATCATATATCTTTTGCAGTGTTCAAAATATTACAGGGCAAAACAATGAAAGAGCATAATCCAATTATCAGCCAGAACTCACCCATGTCATAGCCATTCCAGGTTGCCTTCTCAAATTCAAAGTCATCATCTTCCTCATTACCGGTTGGTGCTTCAATCACGCTAAGCGCATTCCTCTGAAGCTTCACTTCTATGCCATTTGTAAGAACCTTTTAAATTTCCAAAACTCAAATCAGCAAGACATTATAAATTAATCATAGGCGATATCGAAACCGAATAATCCAATGAGCTTTTGTGACGAATTCAGCATATTCATACATTAAGCAGATACAGATTTTGTAACCCTTCTTAAGGATCTGTACAGTATTATTCAGAATTATACTATATCCTGTATGACAATGATTACATATCTAGCCAGGGAATTAAAAATCAATATCTTCTATAAAATCACTAGACTAGTAGGTTAATATAAAATTTAAAGATAAAACATTGAAATGGTCCTAAAGGTGCAACAAGCCTGCAAGAAAAGTGTAAAGTAGATTCATATAACTATAGACAATAATGTAGAAGATCTTGGGGTCATCAGATCGAGTTCATTATTGAAAATACTGATAAGAAAAAGAAATCAAAGTGTCACATTATCAACAAAATCTAGATCCATTGACAAAATCATACATGCAACCCAAGAACAAGTTCTCATTAGCAGAATGATAACCTGAGACCCACAACATGCAGAATTGGAAACTAAAATTACAAAAAATGAAAATTTCAGTAATTACCCTCAATGTGATCCAAAACAGAAACTACCAACATCATGATTAATTCATCAGAATTAAACCCATTGAAACCCCAAACTTCAACTGAATAAACCAATTAGCATTCTGACAAAAAACCCATATCAGCAATTTCACAATCAACCACAATGCACATATAATATCATAAGCTTCTGGCCAAAAAACAACAAACAAAACTCAAATAAATGCAAAAAGAAACAATCTTTAGACTTTGAAAAGTAGGAAAATTACAAGCCAATGCCAGCCACCAAGGCCAACAGCTTTCTTGACAACACCCTGAAGACCAACAAGAACAGATTTGGTGCGATTATTTCCAGTGACAACAACTTTGGTATGACGTGGCAAGACAGAGAGTTCTTCTTCACTGCTCTCTCCAAACCCACCATTGTTTACTAAGCTCTCTACTGTTGCTTCATTCATTATCCGCTCCAATAATGCAGCTCAATTATTAGCTTAAATTCCTCACTTTGCTTACTGTAGAGTAAGAAAATGAGTGATTAGGAAAATACCCAGATTGAATTTTACTAATTTAGCGATTGAAATTGGAGTTAGCAATGGTAAGATCATGCAGGAGAGAGAGAGAACGAGAGAGTGGGGAAGTTGTTGTTTGGAATTTGGGGGTTTTTTGAGAGTGGGGGAGAAAAAACACAGAGGTTTAAGAGAGACAGAGAAAGGGAAAAATGATAGGGTAGTATTGAGAGTAATGATGATGGAAAATGAGGGTGATGTCGTTGTTCACTTGTTTGTTTTTTGACCTCTTTTGCCTTTGCTGCTCTTCTGAATCCCGACGAGGGGCCAGGTGACTAATGAGGGAATGACACGTACGAGTGATGGGCACTTGATCATTGTCATGTTATCATGGGGAGGGGCTTTTTGGTACAAAACACTCATATAACCACTGTAGCTAGTCATGGACAAATACCAGCCTTGCTCGGCTTGGCTCACTGCCAAATCCATCTAGCCTGGCTCGTTGACGAGCTTGGCTCGGCTCAGCTCAGCTCGGGTTAATGGCTTTGTTTGGCAGTTACTGCATAGCGAATAGCTGTTCGTGGATTGTATAGCCGATTTTACCAGCGGATAGATGTTAGTGGATTGTATAGTCGATTTTACCAGCGGATTGTATTAGATGATTTGACCAGTGGATTATACTAGAGATTCATGTAAAGATATTTGGTAAATTAGCTGATGAATTTTTAGTTTTCAACTAGTTGATGATGTAAATTACCAAAAAAGGACATTGATATAGTAAGATGATGATGATTATTATTATTATTATTATTATTATTATTATTATTATTATTATTATTATTATTATTATTATTATTATTATTATTATTATTATTATTATTATTATGAAAAATGAACGTGAATAATCTCACATTTAGGCGATCGTACAAGAATAATCCCACAAATAACTTTAGCCAAAAATAATCCCACAAATAACTGGCATTAAACGCGAGTGGGTTAAATGTGAACGGAGTTGACACTCCGTTAACTCTTGCTGACGTGGCACTCTCTCTATCTCTCTTCTCTTTCTCGCTCTCTCTCTCTCTTTCAGCCATGGAAGATGGGGGCAAAACAATTCCCTAAACTTTCGCGAGTTAACCGCCTCATCCCCAAATCACAGATCACAAACTCCATCAAAACAGTAAGTGGTGCAATCTTGTTCAAATTAAAGAGGAAAGAGTGAATCATACAACATGAGAATCATACACCATAAGAATCTCGTTCTAACTGCTGATTTTGCATTAGCAATATTCTTTTCCTTGCTTCTTTGTAGCACACCTTGGTCAATAAAAGGTAGGATATTAAACTGGTCAATCAAAAGTGGCAATTGAAAATGGTGGTGCTATGTGACCCTGGCTATCTGGGGAAGAAGGTAGGATACTAGGATGGAGTATGTGATGTGTGATTTGGGGGATGAGGTTAAGGAATTGTTTTGTGCCCTATCTTCCATGGCTGAAAGACCTTAGAAAGAGAGAGAGAAGAGAGAGAGCATGTCACGTCAGTAAGAGTTAACGAAGGGTTAACTCCGTCCTCATTTAATCCACTCATGTTAACGTTGTTTATTTGTGGGATTATTCTTATACGATTGCCCAAATGTGGGATTATTCACATCCATTATTATTATTATTATTATTATTATTATTGTTGTTGTTGTTGTTGTTGTTGTTGTTGTTGTTGTTGTTGTTGTTGTTGTTATTTTCATGCACAATTATTGTTAAAAGCACTACAAAATCTTATACCAAAATGGATGCACTGCCCATCATTAAACATAATAAAATGCTCAAAAGAATAACTTTGGCAAGTTATGAAAAAATCTATGGGAAAAATATAAGAAGAAACTAAAATAAACAAGGAAGCCTAAAATAATTGGGGAAAGGACCCTCCTACCACAACCCACGGGAGAGTGCAGCAAATGAGCAAACCAAAATTATGAAAATCACCCAGGTGGCAGACTTTGTAATTAAAGCCAACATGTGGGCAGATGCGTAATTTAGCTAATAAAGGTGAATCCTCTAATGTGAAAAATGCTACTTTTTTTGACGAGTTAAGTTGAGTCGACTCGATTCGGATTAATATGTCGATGAGTTGAGTTGATAAAAGATAGATTAAGATTTAAGAGTATGAATATCCATAAACAAAAGATATTCATGAGTAAAGAGAAAATAGATGAATAACCAAAATGGGCAATATCCATAAACATTGCTTGTTCATGTGCATAGAGAGAAGAGAGAGAAACTTGAACGAGCATGAAATTAAGAACTTGTTTTGAAGGTCATTCGTGGGTGGGCCCAGCCGTAGTACTCGACACATGTCCCGGGGGAATCACTGAAATTTAAATTTTTTTTGCCCAAAATAGAACAAACAACGTCATATGAGGCTGTTTTTGAGGCAAAAAATGTAAAATAAAATTAAAGTCACCAGGCCTGACAAGCGCGTCATGTTGTATTGGGAGGTACGTAGAATGTAAGTGTTATGTACATTGGAGTATATAGGAAACTTTCCTCTGCAATGTATTTACTTGCCTAGTATTATAGGTACTTAGACTCTGTTTGTATAAATGCAACTAATCTATCAATGGAATACAAAGAAGAAAACCGCCGCAAAAGTTACATGGTATTAAAGCCAAGCGCTCCAACCACAACTTAAACCTAGAACCAAACACGAACCAAGTTAGAGATCATCAATACGAAGATCATTAATACGGGTAATGAAGATAAAGTTAAGACTAATGGAAAAACACTGGTGTTTATGCGTTGATGTGTGGAGATAACCCCGAACGCTAATCACTCACGTTCAATTGACAGGAGAAAACTATGAAGAATGTGCCATGGTTATGAAAACTGCCTTGCGCGCCAAGAATAAACTTGGGATTGTCTAGGGAACGGTTGATCAATCACTACAAGAATTCACCCCTTTAGCGACCGAATATTGCCACCGAAAGGAGATGACCGACGATTTGGCAGAGATTAAAGACTGGTGGATGATCAACGCCATGTTGGTCACCTGAATTTTTAACACAATAGAACCGACTCTATGATCACTTATGTGGAGTTGGCCAAAAATCTTTGGGAGGACCTCAAATAGAGGTTTTATATAGGGAACGGACCTCAAATTCAACAATTGAAATTTGAAATTGGAAATTGAAAATTGCTGACAATAGGGATAAAGTGTCATGGCTTACTATGGGCGCTTGAAGAAATTATTGGACGTACTTGGCAAATATGATCGCATCCCATTATGCTCGTGTGCTGGATGTAAGTGTGGCATAACCAATATTTTGATTAAGAAATAGAAAGATAAAAAGTCCGTCAATTTGTGATGGGTTTGGATGATACAATTTGGACCAATGTGTTCTAATAAATTGAGCACGAAGCCCTTACCTAATATCAATCAAGTCTATTAGATGATTATTAGGGAAGAGCGTTATAGAAGTTTCACTCGTGGGAAAGATGAACATGGGATGCTATGAGTTTGGTTGTCCGTTCATCAAGGATGGGCGCAGCTGACTACAATGACAAAACTAGACTAGTTTGTACAGCGTGCAACCTAACGGGCCACAAGACCAAAGATTGCTTCCACGTGATTGGATTCCCGGAGTGGTGGTGTGATAAGCCTCACGGATGGGGAATTGGTTGAGTGCATGGATTAAACATAGTGGTGGGAGGTCGTGGGAGAGGTGCCCTACGTGGCCAATGCGACCCAAGGAGGGACACGAACCAGTACCAGTGATGGACAAGGAAGGAGTAGTAACAACGACAAAGCTTTACTCCTCGGACTGAGCGAGAACGGGTGAACTACATTGAAGGCCCTGTTGAGTACACAGAGTAAGACATGAGGAACTGAAAAATCAACGGATAAGAAAATCCATGATATATGGTTGCTTGATACAGGGGTTTCCCATCAGATAACAGGGAAATTCGAACATTTGTTTATTTTACGAGACATAGTAGCATGTCCAGTCGTGTTTCCAAACGGAGAGCAAACCATGGAAATCAAGGAAGGAAGCGTAAATCTTGGGAAAAGGATTGACTATAAACAACGTTTTGTTTGTTCCTAAATTGAGTAGTAATTTGATTTCGAATTCTCAATTATTGTTAGATAAAAAATATTTTGTACTGCCGCACTTACTAATAAGTTATGTGTGATACAGGATTGCACACCGAGAACCCTGATTGGAGCACATGAGCAGCTGGACTGGGTCTATGTGTTATGGTCGATTGACAAATAAAGCATAAGCCTATCGAAGGGGAACAATAGCTGTAAGGACCCGGGATTTTCTATCGCTCCACGAAGTGCGTCCTTATAGAAAATTTGTAAGCTGGGGGCTTTAGATAAGTTCAAGGGACCATCGAGTTAGAAAAGCTTTTGTAAAGACTTGAATTGAATAAAAACCATGAAAGAGGTCACAAATCTGCTATCGGCGTTTTATCGAAGGGACAACCCAATAGCGCGATAAGTGAATTGATCATGTTTTTAGAAAGACTCCCGCTCATATTGAACATATCAGTACCCAAGAATAAAGGATTCAGGGGCGAAGGTACGAGGTGGGAAGGTGTTAGGCACCCAACTTGCCCGTATTATAACAGCCTCTACTAACTCAAGTTTGCTTAATAATTTAAAGACATGATTTCCACACAAACCGGATTAACAACCTAGACTTAGATTATTAATTGGTTCATCACAAGCATCAAAACATTTATTATTGACCCTTATTTAGACATGCATTTGATTGGCAAGTTGAGCATCACAATGACTAGACATGCTTGGAGTTGAAAGACAATATTTAGGAAGCAAAAAAAAGACATGATTTGCATGGTATCTACTTTTGACTACTAGAACATAAATAGTTAAGAAATTAATTTAATTTGGGCCCTCAGGAGTTAGTACTTGAACTGTAGGCTATTTAGCAAATGAATAGTAAATAAAGATCTCAAGTAAAGAAAGAGGGGGAAGCTCGGTGTCAATACTCCCGATAATAGAATATAATTGTTTATGGAAGAAAGAGGGAGAAGCTCAGAATCAATACTACTGAGAATAGAGGGTGTCAATTGTAGACAGTGTGATTTGAACTGAGGGAGGAGGGTCGAATTTATAGGCGCAGGAAGTAGGGTTGGACAGGTGAAGGGAGGCCGAAATTCGGAGTTGGGCTTGAAAAAGACGGGCTTCAGAAGACTCTGTGAGCGCCGCTAGCGGCGCTGGCCACAGGTGCTGGCGGCTGTGGGCCTACCAGCTGGAACTTTGTCGGGCCATATCTCACTCGTTTGGGCTTCAAATTGGATGATTCAAAATGCGTTGGAAATCTTATTGGGTCTAGTTTCAAATAGATTTATTTTGGGGCCCAAATACTTTGTGTATCTCTAGATATACCCGAAAGCGTAAGGAGAGGTCAATTTTAGAGCACGCACCAATGTTGGGCTCGTAACTCCTTGGTTGG
The DNA here is from genome assembly GCA_038025085.1 of Tetragonia tetragonoides. Classification (NCBI taxonomy): domain Eukaryota; kingdom Viridiplantae; phylum Streptophyta; class Magnoliopsida; order Caryophyllales; family Aizoaceae; genus Tetragonia; species Tetragonia tetragonoides. The sequence continues at coordinate 23,502,954 of CM076140.1, forward strand.
AAATGTGGTGTGGGCTCATGATATGTCATTGGAAATCTATTTGAATAAGGAATCCATAAATATAAGGCTCATAAATTAAATTAACCAAATAAACTCCCAAATAGGGCTGGAAATACGGTCCATAGTATTCGGCTACATCTGTTTTGACCCTAAACTTTGTTTGGCCATAACTCTTAGGTGCGAAATCGTATTGGGACACGAAAGGAAGAAATGGAAAGCTCTTAAAAGGGGATTTTAAATGAAGTGGAAATGAAGGAGTGATTGAGGAAAAACCTGAGACCTTATTTTACCTACCAAAGCAAAAATAGCATTCAAGTTTATAAATTACTCCTTTCATCATCGGGCTTTTGCGAAGAAATCTGAAGACGCTTTTTTGGCGTCTACAATAGCAGCAAAAGAACTATGGGATAACAGGTTGGTTCATTATCGAAAAGAGTTTTTAGACATTTACAGGGACTTTGTAGTAATAGCATTAGTCAAGAAAATAAGAGTTATTGTGATATCTAGTTTAGAGCCAGACAAACAAAAAGCATATATCCTACTTGTTTTAATAAAGTAGATGGCATCTTTTCTTTAATTCACTATGATCTTTGGGGAGCCTATCATGTTTCCGCTTCTTGTGTAGCATCTTATTTTCTTTCTATTGTGGATGAATATTCTCGTGTTACTTCGGTATATCTTTTGGGTGAAAAAACGTAAGTGAAAGAGATATTTATTAATTTTTGTGCTATGGTTCGCACTCATTTTAATAAGATGGTGAAAATTGTGCGTTCAGATAATGGCACTGAATCTAAACCTTTGAAATGTTTCTTTGAGGAAAATGGAATTTTTTTTTCAAACCTCTTGCGTTGATACCCCTCAACAAAATGAAAGAGTAGAAAGCAAGTATAGACATATTTTGAATGCAGCTTGTGCACTTCGATTTCAAGCCAATCTCACCATAGAATTTGGGGGGAATGTGTATTAACTGCCAGTTATTTGATAACATAAGTACTTCAGATAAAAACTTCATTTGAATGTTGTTTGTAAGCAACCTGATTACACATATTTACGTGATTTTGATTGCCTCTGCTATGCACATAGACGGAGTCGTGACAAAGATAAAGTTTGGTGAACGAAGTAGAAAATGCATCTTTATAGATGACCCCCATGAAAAGAAGGGATGACGAGTGTACAATTTGGAATGAGGAGTTCTTTGTGTCCCAATATGTTGTGTTTTTGCGAGGAAGAACATATGTGTGGCCTAAGGAAGAATGACAGGGTGAACCACGTATGCAACATGATTGCAAATAGTGGTTGTTGGGGATCGAGTTTAGGGGTCTTATGATTCTGACATGGAGTACAGTTGATGATATACCTGAACTGTTGGTACAACCCCTACAACACACCAGTCAAAGAACGTGACTTCTGACCAAGCTGCACAATCTTTGTCGATCAAGGCAAAGCAAACTGAGAGGGAGAGGAGGAGCCAGGGGGAGAGGAAGAGATGTTGATGTGTCCCAGCCATGGGTTGAGACAATTATGGAAAGGAGGAGAGGAAGAAGGGGTAGAGGAAGTAGAAGAGAAGGCATCTTTTGCTATGTTGTTAGGCAGACTAGCAATCGTTAGCTCTTATTTCATGCTTCAGATAATGCAGACCAGTCAGCATGCCAACTCTTCATGCTCAAGTCAGTATGACAGATTCAACCAATGAGGTGGCAAGCACTAGTACGAGCCAAGATCTTGTGAGCCAACAAGAAATTGATTAGGGTTGTGACCACTTTTAATGGCTATTTTGGACAAATGTTAGTTTCAGTTAGGATCGTAGCCTTATTTTAGTGTTTTATATGGACGCTTTTAGGGGCTTTAGGTTGATTGTGAAATGACAAGTATTATCCAATGACATTATTGTCAATTTTGTTATATTATAGGACAAGAAGAACAAGTTTGCATATTCATTTCATGAAAATTTGAAGGGCTAAAGCCTTCATAAGTTGCACACACAGTGCATACATAATACATAACTGCATACACAAACACAATTTGCCTTACACAAACTGTGCCATACAACACATAATGTATTTAAATTGGGGAAAAAACTAACTAAATATTTAAAAATTGTTGAAAATGATAGTAAATGACTCCTGGGGGTGTTTAAGATTCTATTGGCCGGTTGTAAGGATCCGGGATCGTTTCCTCCCATCGGAGTGCGTCCTTATAGAAAATTTGTAAGGTGGGGGTTTAGATAAGTCCAAGGAACCGTCGAGTTAGAACAACATTTGAAAAGACTTGAATTGAACTGAATAAAAACCATGAAAGAGGTCGAAATTCTGCTACCGGCGTTTTACCAAAGGGACAACCCACTAGCGCGAAAAGTGAACTAATCATGTTTTTAGAAAGACTCACGCTCATATAGAATATATGAGTACCCAAGAATAAAGGGTTCGGGGGCGAAGGTACGAGGTGGGAAGGTTTTAGGCACCCAACTCGCTTGTTTTAGGACGGCCTCTACTAACTCAAGTTTGCTTAATAATTTAAAGACATGATTCCCACACAAAACCTGTAACACCTCCGAATTCAGTGGCGGAGACAAGGGGTGGCCAGCGTAGGCGTCGGCCACCCCCATCAGCAGCAAAATCCCCTTTTATAATATGCTTGCCTATTTGAAACATAAAAAGTGATGTTGCTTCGCTGGTTTCATATCGTCAACACTCTGATTATCTATCAAATGGTCCCTGGTTCAAAGGCTATGACTTATATTTTTCTTCCCTTTTGTCCTTTTTTTTTTTTTTTAATTGCCCTTTCTCCGTTTCGTGCCTTTCGTAAGTTGTTAGTTTTGTTTACCTTTTCCCTTTTATTTATTTTTTTGATTGAATATCTTTTCTTTTATCATTATTTCTCTACTTTTATTTTGGTTTACTCATTTTGATATCTAGTAAAAAATAAATCCTACGAAAAGTATAAGCTAATTAATTTTACCTTTAAAAAAAAGCTCATTAGTCTTAGTATAGGAAGACAATAATATTTGAATTTGTCTAAACAAGGAACTTTGTTTTTGAGTTTGAAGTAATACATTTGATCTTCGACCCCTTTTATGAAAAAATCCTGCCTCCGCCACTGCCCGAATTTACAACAATTTCCTTGGAGCTATCGATGTCGCTGTGCGCGACTCAGCACCACTGAACCGTCACAAACCCGAGGGGCGCTACTGCAACATTTATCGCTAAGGAGTAAATGATAAGTAGAAAGAAAGTCTAGGCATCAAATGAGCTTACTAAAGAAACTAAACAATCTAAAATAGTTAATATCAGAGTTGTCTATATAGTGAGCTAAAAACTATTAAACCAATTTATTACAACTTGTCTTCAAAAGGCACAAACCAAAAATCCCAACAATCTAAACTGGACAAGAGAGTTCTAAAAACCAACGCCAACTCTATATTCCAAGCTGAACTTCCTCACTCGACTAAACCTGCACTTTGGTTTCCGTGACAGAAACAAAATACAGAAGAAAAGAAAAGAAACAAAAGAGAAACAAAAATTAGATAAACTGAATAAACGTCATGCGCACTCAGTAAAAACATTCCGTAAACCTTACCTGAGGTTAGAAGAATCATTGAAATTCATTTTCATATGCACATAAGCATATAATCAAGCATACGCATAACGACATTCTTCATATGCAATTCTTGTATAGTGATCACACCCCGCTCTAGAAGTAGTAGGACTATCACCTTCAATCTTTCTTTCAGAAGCTCTCTTTCTAGTGGTAGAATGCGGATTAGATGAGGATATGACATAGACAATCCGTCTTGATTAGACAGACGTAATAGAGTGAATAGAATAGTGATTACCCATACTGTTCATCGAAAGATACAATCACGCCATGGACTTAATGACTACAACAAAAATGTTGTTTAACCACGCTAAAAACCATTGGTTTACCACATTTTTAAGCGTGGAAAAAGATTTTTTCACACTTTTAAAAGCGTGGATAAAATCAGTGTGGATAATTTACCATGCTTTTAAGTGTCACAATTTTTCCACACTTATTACTGTGGACATTTGTAATTTTCTCCACGCTTTTAAATGTAATAATGTTTGGAGGTATTTTCGACGGGAAATTATTTACCACCCTAAAAAGCGTCACAAAATTTTCAGTTGGGTAAATTTCCACACCTGGTTTTCTGATAATCAATTTTGAACCGTTTTTTTCGCGGGAGCAAACATTGAACATTTAAATTTAGAAATACAACACAACACTAGTAAGAAATCATTGATAAATGACAGGAGAAAAGTAATATAAAATGATTTATCTATTAATTCTCAAAACAATACAATGATTCTTAGACAAAGTTGTTCCAACATTACCGCTCTGAAACATCTCAATATAAAATACTACACAATGGGAGACACTAGTCTTGTACTTCATCTTCAACCATCGAGAGGGTCCGAGCCTTGACCTGATACATTTTCCACCCCCTAGAATCCTATGATTCACTTGTGACATGACATCCTATATAATTGAAAACAAAACACAAGTTGGTTTTGCTGCGAGTTTCTGTTGCAGTAATGTTTTTTGCCGTATCTGTTGTTCCCGTTTTCAGTAAAATACTGCTGTTGTTGGCTGTAATTGCTGCTGCTGTTTTCTGTAAAGATTGTTGCTGTTTGCTGTAAATGATGACGTTTTTTGCTGTAAATTTGCTGCTGTTTGCTACTGCTGCTTGTTGGTTGTTCTGTCTGTTTGTTGTTGTTGCTGCTGGTTACTACAGCAGTTGTCGTTGCTGGTTGCTACAGCAGTTGTTGTTGCTGCTGGTTACTACAGCAATTGCTGCTGCTGGTTGCTACAACAGTTGTTGCTGTTGGCTACCTTTAGGTTGTAGTCATGTTTTTGGCAAATTTCAGATCAGATTACAGATTACAAATATGGATCAAAAGCATGTGAAATCTGCCACTCAGAAGCATGTAAACTGACTTTATCAAGTCCATTCACACATTCCACTTAACAAAAGCAGACAAATATACTCAAATTAAGACGGAAAACGGAGCTTAGAAACATGTGCGGATTAGTTTCTAAACTACCTAGTTGTCATTCTTTGAGAACCTAGTTCAAGTCTGCACTTCCTAAGTTCCTATACTAGTTCCTCATGAAATTGTTGTTGTTCAAGGGGTTTAGAAGTCATGTTTTTGGCAAATTCACAATCATCAACTCTACTGAACCATTAACATCTAACCCTCAAAAGAAAAAAGAAAAAAAAACCATTAACATCTGGAGTAGAGTACTATTATCATATCACATCAACAAATCTCCCCACCCTTTCTTCTCCCACTTATAATCCAAGAAACAGAATACTACAAACAATCATATGAACAAAGAAAATAGCATCCCTAAGCAATCAGCATTTAAAAAAGGACAATTGAGAAAAGAGATGAAATACAATCGAGTTAATATATCTAAAGAAATAAAACAAGAAAAACCCAAGTGATCCATTGCCAATGAAATAGCAGCAAACTCAACTGATTCACTGCCAAAAAGTGATAAGAGTGTGCTGTCAGGTTAAAGACTAGATTCTAGAACATCACCATGTATAAGTACTGTAATTGAGATACTCACCAACGATTAGAATTATCGATTACTACTATGGACCACTCAAATATCGAATTGCTGGTGTCAAACCTGTCAAAGAACATGGAAAATTTTCACATCAGACTATCTGATTGGATAAGGAAATGAAGGATAGTAAATATAGTCGTATTACTATCATAACTTATTTAACACCAACGAGATACATACACATCAATCATCTTTTTCACCTCTTAGATACGATATACTATAACACTGGCTGAATCACATGTGAGAGCTTATTTCATTGACAATAGTAGCAGCAACCTCATACACTAGCAGAGCCACGGCAACCACATGACAGCAACATCAGTACTTAAAAGCAACAGCAACATACCATCACAATATCAGTATCATACAACCCAATCCTCTGAAGAACCTTCTTCTAGATCGGGTGCTCAAATCAACCAATTTAGATTAGGATATAACATAGTAAACATTCCTGCGTGTTCAGATTAGGAAACCTACTTTAAGTTGCATAGAATAATCATACCAAAAAAAATATGACAATAACTTAGTACACATTCCCAGATGATCCAAGTGATTGCAAGTCAATCCCCTTCACTAGTTTAATCAAAGTTAAACATAAACTCTGTTTGGCGACACCTATAGTTCCTATTCTTCAGCTTGTTACAGACCAACACGCACTACAACAAAAATGTTATTATAAGTACATGAGATTGACCTCCAGAATGCAGATAGGAGTAGAGAAGGCATCTATAATGAATCAGAAAATTTTCATTTAACTCCCGAATACTAATCCTAACAATTTCATATTTGCTCCACACCTAGTACACTTGATGTTCATTGATTTCTATGACTTTATACACATTAAAACTAAGCGTAAAAAGGTTAAAACAGAACTGAAACACAGCAGTTCAGAATATGTATGTGCTTGCCAAATTGTGCCATACAAACCTCTTAAAACAATGCAGCTCAATTCCCTCCTAATCTTTGTTTCTTACCCCTATTTCCTTGTCATTTTGGCTCAGCTAGACCTTGTGAGTGTGCTGAAAGGAGTGGAGAGCAGAAGCTCTGACATTAGCATGTAACATTCAAAAATATAGAACCATAGTTTCAGATTCAGCCTATTTAGCCTTTAGACACCTCTGGCATGCAATACATAATAAAATTATGATTTGGTGGTGTAGTTCTTTGATGCACAAGGGGTTGCACAGATTGGTATACCTACTTAATAGTTTATGCAGATTAGATACATGCATTGGAAAGAACCAAGAGGGCTTCCACAGATCGTAAACATACTTTTACATATGCTCATGGTGGAGTTCTTTGACGCACAAGGGACGAGATGGAACAAGAAAGACTGAGAGAATCTGTAAACAAAATTCAGTTTGGCATCTGTGACATTGGAAAGATCCACCTATAAACTTGATTTATTATCCAATTCAGACCTCCATTTCATAAACATATAATGCAAATATACTCACAATTCAGATGAAACTTTCATAGCATAAAAACAGGAAAAAGCATGCTAAATAAACTTTGTAATCAAATACAATCCTCTGACTTCAATCCTCATGTGTGTAATTATTTTTATATGCACTTCAATCATTTTACATACCAATAAAAGCTGCAACAGTCCAAAAATCAGGTTTGACATTCTGAGCAGAAATTCAGTTATTAGTCAAAATAGAAATAGTGTAATTACATATAACAGAATCATTGTTATCTCCTTTGGATCCCCACTTGGTTTCATCGTTACAGATAAGTTCTTCCTTAACAAGAACCAAATCAAGCACAACAATATTATGGTTCCACACTTCTACTCTCTGAGAACATAGAATTCTAGGAAAACTCACTACAACAATGTAACTGAAAAAAGGGAAATTTAAAAAACAGACACATAAATAGCATCCAATATCCAGGTACAAGCAAACTAGGGCCATCAACAATGAGGGTAAAATGACAAACCAAAAACCAACATCACCAACCATAAAAACAGCTCACCAGCTAACAGCAAGATCAACCCCCTTGTTTTTCCTCCCATTTAGTAAACAAATAACAAAGTCACTTTGAAGCCTAATCATCCAGATAACAATTATTCACAATGTTTCCCAAATTTAAACATATAACTCAACATTCATACAACAAATTGAAAACAAATATTCAGATAACATGAAGACAGAGCTGTAGGTGCAACAATTAACTGTGGGTGCAACAATACCTGAAAAGAGAAAGCAATAATAGTGCTAGGAGAGCATAACCAAAGATACAAATTCATTGCGAATTGTCAAATCCTGAAACAGCACTTAGTGCTCGTTCCACGCTTTAGCTTAATTACATTCTGAAGGGGAATACATAACCCTTAATTAAGCACAACCTACCATCAAAGTTCACAAACAGAGAACGAAGCAAAGATATATACACATATGCTTCATTTAAGCCAATGAAATTGTACTTATTTTAGTTCTTATAGTCCCTCATTCAAAAATGATACAACCAATACAAATTCTCTTGCTCAAGTGTTGTAGCAAACCCAACAATAACAGATTTCCATACAAGAATTGTCAGATTAACCAATCGATATTCTATCTACAAAGTAAGGGGCATTGGGATATCATACTAACCTTTGGTTAAATATACTGAATTAGTATAGTCAATAAATCTATAGGGAACGTCAAGAGGGACATGTAACTAAGGCAAACCCAGAAAAAATAAATCCAGATTGATTCAAAAGTGAACTGATAAAGAACCATCGAAACCTAACTAGAATTGAGCGAAATTCATTAATGAATATGGAAACAATAAAATAAAATAAAATAAGAATATCGTATAACAGCCCAATTCACCACAATCCTTGAGTCGTTTAACAAAATTCTACAATGAACTAAAGATGACGAGATGCAAACCTGCAGTTCAAGGGTTTGTGAGCATGAAATGTTTGATTCACGAGCGAATTGAAGACAGCTAGTGTAATTTTTGTCCAAATGTGAGAGAACCCTAAAAGAGGGATATCACAAGAACAGGAGAGAGAGATTTGTTTGGTTTTATTTCATCCTTATAAACACGAGAAATTGAAAAGAAATTGGCGGAAAGAGGTTTACCAATTACTGGCTGAGAAGACGACCATGCCGGCGGGGCTGCCGATGGTTATCACTTATCAGATCCATCCGCGTAAAAGTGGAGTTGTTCCATGAATCCTGCAAAAATTCGAAACAAAAAATTGAGGAGAGAGACAGAGAGGGGGGGGGGGGGTGGGGAAGTAGGCATGGTGGAGAATTGGAGATATCGATGGAGAGAGATCCTGCTGAGATTGGGAGGTGGTGTTTTGTTTTAAATTGCAAGATTGCTAGGGGATTCTGGAAACTAGCTTAACTTCTAGGACCGCCCAAAAATTCAACTTTTCAACAGCCCGCCCTCCTAAATAGAACAAGTCGTTTAAAGCGTGGCAAATTTGGCAATTTCCACGGTCAACAGTGTGGGAAGCCAACGTGTCATTTTCCACGCTTGAAATAGTGGTAAAGCACCGTGCTTTTTCCCAACCAAGTTCACGCTTGTTCAAGCGTGGCAAAAAAAGCGTCTACTATTATCATTTTTGTTGTAGTGTACTCTAGTACACACTACCTTTAGTATAATAAACGAGTCCAGAGAACTTAATAAATGGGGAATGATCCATCCCAGACACACTATGAGGTGTCCATAAGTAACTTGGGAATCACGCATCCCTTAAACTACATCATTAGGTGTAATCCCGATTGCTCGACTACTCCTAGGGATCCATTAGGAGTCTTACTCTCATTTAATTCAATTCACATAATTTGCATTGGTTAACATAGTGGTATTACGCGAGATCACGACTTACTAATTCATTTTATGCTCGTGACAAATGAATAGTATATAACGACGATAATATTAATTCAATACGATGAGAATTAAACATGCTTTAATTCATTAACGATAATTTAACAAAGATGACATGCAATGTCTAGCACAATTTCGGCAGCACTTCGGCAGGGTAATATGATATCCAAAAATCACAAATCAACCAAATACATTCAACAATAATATATAGGTGCTCACTAGAACTCAATAATACCCATACCAATTTGTAACTATTAAGTAGCATAATAATACTAATAGTTCACCATTCAACAATTGTCCAATAATCAACATATGAACTAATTAATTCTCGAAACATGATAATATCGACATGCTCATTATAGTCCATAATTACAGCAGTAAACATGCTTAATAAATCTCATAATAACGACGATATAAATTAATCATGCTTTGCATATTAAATTCACCACAATTTCTCAATTAGCACATAACACATCAAAATAGTTTTGATAGGGCTTTGGAAGAAGGTAGGCATGAGCTCTTACCACTAAAACGCTTCCAAATAGTAGCTACACTCCAAAAACCAAAGACAATCACGCTTGCTCGTTAGGTCCTAAATAAAAACAATTACCGAATCATTATTAATTAAATACGAACATCCAAAAAGTAAAATCTGATAATTTTACTAAATGCTTTGATTTATTTCAACCAATCTAGACTTTTGAAAATCCGAATTCCGATTCCGAATGAGTGAAGAAAAGTATAAACAATAAAAGAAAATCTGTTGAAAATCGAAAATAAATAATTACGAAAATACAAATCGAAACTCTAACTTCAAAACTAAGTCCAGGTCACGGTTATCCATGCATGGGGACCATGACCTGACCCATCACCATCTTTACCACCCACCGACACCCAGGGCCGGTGAGTGCAGCAGTGGTTCGTCGGAGCCACGGCGGAGAGGAGAGAGAAGAGAGTTGCGAAGAGAGAGAGAGAGAGAGAGAGAGAGAGAGAGAGAGAGAGAGAGAGAGAGAGAGAGAGAGAGAGAGAGAGAGAGAGAGAGAACGAGTAAGAGAGAAAGCAAGGGGGAGGGGTCGACGGCCCTAGGCCACCATCAGCGACCACCCATGCGACGGCGTGGTGGTGCCGTGGTGGTCGTGCGGTGGCGCGGCCCAAAACAGGGGAGAGAGAGAGAGAGAGAGAGAGAGAGAGAGAGAGAGAGAGAGAGAAGTGTGTGTGTGTGTGTGTGTGTGTGTGTGTGTGTGTGTGTGTGTGTGTGTGTGTGTGTGTGTGTGTGTGTGTGTGTGTGTGTGAGTGTGAGTGTGTGTTACCGCCGGTGAGGAGGTGGCGATGGCGGTTCTCCGGCGAGTAGGGGCGACGCCGGTGAGAGGGAGGAGAGAGAGAGTGAGGTTGGGTGAGAGAAAGGAGAGAGAAAGAGAGAGAGTGTCGTGTGTTTATGAGGGAAGAAGAGAGAGAAATTGATGAGGGTTTGATCAGTTTTGAAAACTGACTACTTGCCCCATCTTTTCCTTTATATGGGCCCTGAGACAACTAAAGTCAATTTCTAATAGGTTTAGGAAAACATTAAATAATTTTTTGATTTAAATTGCTAACTAAAACTATCTAAAGCAATATGAATAATTCTTATTCATATATAAAATATTTTAATTAAACTCCCCAAATAAATATAAATTATGAAAGTCCCAAAATAATAATTAATATTATTATGGCTTTAATTGAATAAATCGAATCCTTGAATGTAAATACGATTTAATCTCCAAAACTATTTATAAATCATTTATAAATCAATAAAATAATTATAGAAAATATTGGCGTATCACAAAACCGGATTAACAACCTAGATTAGACTATTAATTGGTTCATCACAAACATCACGACATTTGTTATTAACCCCATATTTAAACATGCATTTGATTGACATGTTGAGCATTATGATAGTTAGACATGCTTATTTACAGAATTGAAAGACAGTATTTAGGAAGCAAGAAAGGGCATGATTAGCATGTTATCTACATTTTGACTACTACAAAATAAACAGTTAAGCAACTAATTTGATTTGAGCCCTCAGGAGTTTAGTAACTGTAGGCTATTTAGCAATTGAATTTTAAAAATAGATCTCAAGTAAAGAAAGAGGGAGAAGCTCGGTGTTAATACTCCCGAGAATAGAATTGTTTATGGAAGAAAGAGGGAGAAGCTTAGGAATACTCAACTAAGAATAGAGGGTGTCAACTGTAGACTGTGTGTTTTGAATCGAGAGTAGAGGGCTGTATTTATAGGGGCCGAAGTATGGTTGGACGGGTGAAGAAAATAGAGTCGTGGGGTGAAAATCGGCTGAAAAAGATGTCGCCAGCTAGCTCAGTAGGAGCCGCTAGCGGCTCTGGAAATTCATCTAGAGCCGCTGGCGGCTCTCGAGCTGCCAGCTGGATGCCGTCATATGACGACATCCAGTCATTTTAGGGATTTTTCGGATGAATTTGAATATTCCGAAAATGTGAAAAGACCGTTTAAACCTTCTGCGGTGAAAGACGGTTTTACCCTCGATTGACAAACCGAGGGTCGGAAAAAGACACGAGAGGTGTCGTTGGAAAGCTCTTGAACGAGGCTTTTGAATGTGATCGAGGAAAACTTGAGACCTTATTTTACCTATCAAAGCAAAAATAGCATTCAAGTGTATAAATTACTCCTTTCATCATCGGGTTTTTTTCGCAGAAATCTGACGACGCTTTTTAGGCGTCTACACTGGTTCAATAGGAAAAATGACTCACAAAAGGGACTGGAGTTCAATAAATAGAGCCTAATATAGCCAGTAAAAAAAAAATACTAATATGTCGTCACAGGGGCAAATTTTGCGCCTAGGGTCAAGATGTGTATTTCCCTTGTGATGGCGTCTAGCTAAACTAGACCAGCTAATTCAGTAACACTTTGGAAGGTGGGAGAGAGAGATAGGACGAGGGACGTGTGCTCACACGGGCTGATGGAGGTCTGGCCATGGCTTTCTTTCGGGCGTCGGGACTTTTCTCTCAAAGGATTGTCACTCAAAGCTCAATGGCGCCTACTGAGTGCCTCTGATTTGCTAACACTTCCGGTATGTCAACGTGAGAATGTGATTCCTGTTCACAAGTGTTTTTCTAGTGTGATTCCTGTTCACAGCCAAGCTATGCTCTCTATTTATAGAGGCTCCATCTAAGCCAAAGGATCATGGCACATTTTTCGGAGGTGAGGGTCAAAGTGGGTAACTGCCAAGGCGTGGTCAAGGGGGTAGTTGTCCACGTACTGCAACCGTCGGGTCATTCATGATCATGCGCCCACTAGGCGCTGATTACTCGGACGTGGATGACTGGGCGCCAACTAGCCGTTGGCGTGGCCTGGTCAGCTAACTGCCTGTGGAGGTGTCCCTATATTTTAGGGAGCACTACAGGCACTATGTTACCGTTGGTAACTGCTCTCGGTCATGGGACATGTCACTGCCATGATCGCGTTAACCACTCGCAACCGCCATGTCAGTTGAGGACGTGGTCAAACCACTCCTCCTAACTCCATGCCATGTCGTGGGTAACCGCCCACTATGAGTCATGGCTTGACTTCGGTCAACCCATCATCTCTTGCAATAACCGTCAAGGGACATGTGGTGTCACTCTTGTCCGAAGACGTAGGTAACCGCCACCTTTGTAGGGAGAGTGCCTCAAGCCGTGGGCCACTCCCTTGTCAACTGTCAAGGTCGTGAGTCAAACTTGAGTCAACTCCACTTCCTATATTTTAGGGACGTGGGTAACTGCCATGCTAGTGGCTTTCACCCACTAGCCATGTCGCGTCTAGCCCACTTAGCCGTAGGATAATCGCTCGGTCAGGCGCCTCCCAGGCAAAACTTCCCTTCCGCGTAACCGCCCACTAGTTCCGCCTTTCTAGGGACGTGGGGATCATGGGACACTCATGATCACCCGGTTACTGGAGCAACCTACACATCTTTGCTCGCTTAGCTCACGGAGCCTAAGCTTCCTAGGACGTTCCCGTCGTCCACGCATCAAGCTCGTCGTGGCCGCACCACAACGGGGAGCTGCGACTAGCGCCGCGCCCATAAGGCTCCCTAGGGGATGTCCTTGCTTGCCTCCTTCACGGAGCAAGTACCCCCTAGAGGCTTATAAGGTTTACTGAAACTGGCAGGAGTGAACATGTCAAGTGCGTAACTTTCATACTCGGGTCTAGGCCACAGGTATGTGTTGTTGGACCAACCAAGGCCACCACAGGCTTCCTTATACCTTTAAGTACTTAGGGACTTCTTGGTGTCCGGGCAAAGTAATACTTTATCATAATTTCACAAGACATGCTTCACCCAGTCGCTGACGCATCAGCGCATGTCAAGCGCCTAGATGGCGCCTGTCCAGCGCCTATGTCGTTGGGCACTGTGCCAAGGCACAACGCCTACTTGCCTCGGTCATGGCCTTGTCAAGGCCTGACCATGTCAAGGTTCCTGTCCTTAACATTAACATCGGTCATCATCGGTCATCACCGGTGACCCACGCGCAGTTGCTTACGCTCATGCTTGTCCAGTCACGGTATTCATCGTTTGCTCGGTCATGACGCGTATGCACTTAACTCTGTCAGGTGTCACCCAACAAGGGGTCTAACATAAGTCCATAGGGGGGCATTAAAAAGACTAATCTGGTAATATGGCCGAGGAACATGTCAAGCAAAATAACAAGATTCTAAGTAGTACATTGGGATGCTACACTAGTAAAAATATGTAAAACACTTATCAAAAACGAAAGAATACCTTTTTCTTCAATGCATTTATCACTAGGGTAAAGTAAGAGCTTATAACTCACTCCTTTTTATATATACAAAAATGCCGCCTGAATATTAGGGTCAAGAACTTCAGTTTCATCCCATAATGAGGATAAATTTTTACATACAGCTGAAGATGGATAAATAATGATATCCTGCTTCTTTCTATTGCTGCTCTATGACTCGACCAGCTGAATCACTTGATGCTTCTGCAAACAGCATCCCTACTAGTTGTTACGGTTTTGTCCTCTACGTCTTCGACAAGCATAATTTTCTTCACACTTAAGCTAAAAACAACCAAATCTACAAGACTACATAATATAACTTCCCACAACTCCCTGTGTAATGCAGAATGATATCTCAGGAACACCACCTTTGGCCTTTTTGGTTATAAGGAGGGGAAGTGAGCCAGAGAGCTAGTTCCGCGCATGTAAGCATCTCCAGCCAGTTGTAATTTTCAGAATGGCATAAAGCACAAGTACTTCTTCCGGAGCATCTTCATCTTCCCAAGAGTAACTTTCTTCACTTTATCTGGCACCAGGCTCTCACTAGTGGACGCCGCATGAGAATCCGGCAACATAGCTCTTGAATCTTGTGGCATATGAGTTTGCTTAGAATGCTTTGTGGCATTTATGTTATCAAGCTTCTGTTCGTAACCAATATTAGGCAGGGAATACTCTTCATTGAGGGGATTTGCAGGTGAGCCACTTCCCTCACTGGTATCCAGATAAACTGTGTGTTCAAAAAAGAGAGATTTTAACAAAAAAAAAAAAAGCATACACATTAACCTAGCAAAAGAACACTCGTTAAGTCATAATGGCAGCATTAAACAAGAATTGGGCATTAGGGTGACCAAAATTCCTAATGCAAAACCAGGCTATGAATCAATGCATAGGAAATCCGCTTTTATGTTTTACAGTCTTCATTTCAGTGAAAAGCAACCGTGTGTGACCCTTGGACACTTACGTGCAGTATGACACTTCCAACAGTTCAATAGACCAAAAACAGAAAAGCTCCCTTGAAACAGCCGGGCCCAACCCTGAAGTCCATACCCATACCTCAACGTTCCCTAAGAAAAAGAAATGGGCAATAGAGGACAGGCCACTGCAATTTGGATACTTAGCAGAAAATGCTAAGAACAAAATCAACTTTTGATCATAAGATGGAAATCCGAAGAGAAGAAAAGAGTCTTAGCATGATAATTTTATGCATATAGTTGTTACAGCTTAGCTATCCAAAGTAACTAGTATCCAGTTTAACTCACAACATCAGAGGGCATGAGATTATTACATCGATTATTATGCCCGTCATGCATGTCAAATTTCTACGGCATTCTACACGACATATTAGACCTCTAAAGTTTGCAACAGTTGAGAAAGTGGACAATTGACATTCACTGATCAGTTGGCTATGAATCTCCAATTGAATTGAAATCTACATGCACAATGAGATTGGAAAATATAAATGATGCAGTAGTAGCCTAGTGGGCATGTCAATTATGCATCCCAGTGAGAGTCGTAACTTTATTACCACAAACAAATATTGCTTTCAACTATTAAGATCATAGTAAGTGCCGTTTTCAAGCTTCCATGGAGAAGCTCTTTTATAAGTAAACTTTTAGTTGTGTAAAGCATGACAGAATAGTTTCTGGATAATGTAACTTGTGGTTTCTTGTCCTCCAGTTTGTTACCAAGCAATTACTGTGAACAATGACGATCATAACTCATAAGTCTAGCATCTAACCCTCCTCACCATTTCTCTCTTCTTTTCTTTTCTTTACTGGGAGGGCGGTCGGGTCTGCGTTTGGATTCTTGACATTTGTGCACTATCTTTAATTTCCCTCTTCTATCCACTTTCTTCATACACAAACCACTCATAAGTTCTTGCTTTCCATACTATGATATAGGGATACTGTAGACTCTTTGCCAAAAATCATAGTGGCGTATTCAACATCAGTTTTTTATACTCATATGTCCTAATATCTGCATACTGTGAATGATAAAGACCCTCTTCATAACCGTGTCACACATTCGCATATTTACACCTTTGGATGACTTTCAGATGTCAAATTTTATAATTTAACTTCTAAATAAGTATTGACATACATATGTTACAAACATCCAAAGGTGTAATGAGTAAATGAGGAAATGGGGTAATGGAAAGGATCCACATTATACTATGAATATCGAATTTGTCATATAACTTTGAAATAATTCATAACCTATTGCTAAGTCACATGGGTTTTGAGACTTGATTGAATTAGTAGATGCAACATGGTAAAAATCTAAGATTCTTGGAACTATAATTTTTGGAATGCTGTTTTAGTGAATCTAGATTGGATAATGAATAAGGTCCACAACAGTTAAGTCAATGTTCAAGAAGATGAGCAACTATAGAGATATCGTACATACATGTTGGTTTAAGGAAAGCATACGCAGTTTTTGTTATAAGACCTGAACTAAGCTGGCAAACATATAAGTTTTGGATCAGGTTGCATCTTGTTCTTGTCACCCATAAACACTTTGAAATGGGATGACCTGATTATGACCTGTTCAAAAAATAGCTAAGAAACCTAAACCTGACCTGCTAGAATTTGTAACCTCAGCTGACCCGTAAACCCACTTAATTTTTCTACTTACAAATCTTTCGTGTGGCCCAAAAAAAATATCTTCCATCCCAACGTTAGTATAATAAACTTGAATTATATGTCAGCTTGTTAAAAGTTTGACAAAATTTCATTCTTGCCCTTTAACTAAAATGGGTAATGGCATTAGTGCGTTGACCAAAAAATAACTCATTTGATTAAATACCTTAAAGCATATTTATTTATTTATTTTGGGTGAAAAAAGCACATTAATTTGTTTCCAGAATTTCAATCAGTGTCTCATATTCCTCGTGTTGTTTCAGTTTTTCTACAACTACAACAAAATAATCATATTGACGAGAGCAAAAGCACATAATGACTCAAAAGATTGATGACAAGCTTTGTAGAAACAATAATAGCTACTATGGTAACTGGTAGACAACAGTGTATAGGCCAATGAAACTAATTCAGCAGTTGGACGAAATGATGTATGACAAGGGAGAAGTATGTGATTGAGAACCCTGGGTGAGTAGCCCTGTTGGTAAGCCCTCTGAGATCTATTCCAGAGGTCCCAAGTTTGAGCCCCCTCAGGGCCACTGGAGTTTTCCTAGCCATTAACTTCAGGGCCCATGGGATTATTCGAGCCCCATGTCATCTATAAAAATGATAATAAAGATAATTTTGTAATTGAGACTGGGTAAGTGGCAAAATTGTAGGTTACTCCCAAAGCATTTAGTCGAAGGTAGAAGAAAGACATTATGTGGAATGGTTATGGATCAAAATTACTATCATGTCGAATCTCAAACATTTAACAGTGTTCCACTAATAGATCATGTCCTCAAGTCCAAAAGGCTAATATACCCTTTCATGATCAAGGACCAATGTGACCCAAAGCTTTTGATCCAGAGAGGTAGATCACATCAACTAATGATTTTTTTTCCTTTCAATTTAAACTTTTTATTAATAACTAAGAGCCTGCGGCTAGCACAGATAAGCTTTATCTTGAGAAGGACAAAAAGGGCAAATAACAGATGCAGATAATAAAAAAGAACTGAAAGAAAGTTAACGTTATGCATACCACTGGTAGCTGGAGGCAGTACCACCTCCTTTGGAATGGAAGACATTGAGACACTAAAGTTACAACTGGTAGATTTTGACTGATCTTTGCAACTTTCAGGCTCTAGGTCATTCATTAGGGCCAAGTAGTCAAAGACCTCATCTGATGCCATCGATACACAGCTTGAATTGTCCGAGCTGGATGATGATGATGATCGAGGATTGACAAGGTCTAGCAGTTCCAAGTAATCACCTCTAGCGAAACAGTCAATATCGTCTTCGGCAGGATCAGTAGACTTTGTTTCATCATGGCTTAAATTCACCTAAAAGCCATCAACAAACAAATGCGCAAAAGTTTAATGCGACTTAATACAGTGACAAATAACAAGTTCAAAGGAAATAATTTTACAGTGGTACGAATTTGACACCATTAGCTTCCTTGCTAAACAGACATCACGCTGATGGGCCTGCGAAAATGGGACTGAGACGAGATACGGAGTTTGTGGCTTGGATGTAACTCATGAAAAATGATGTAGTGCAGGCTTATTTAATGTTTGTAGTTGTACAGAATAATACAAAGGCGTATAAGTGGGGGTGTTTGTGTTCCCTTTTATGTTGGACTATAATGGCCAGGCCAACTCAAGCATATGACCGGCACTAGTTATCAACAATTCCTAGAAGGTGGGGAAACTTTTGATCTTATGATGTTAGTTGTCGGTAAGCCTATAATGGTAATTGTATTTTTTATGATTGTAATACAATTGAAACTGAATCATCAAAAGAAAAAAAGTTACCCCTCCCTAACTGTCCAAAAACTTTCACAAGATACAGGTCAAGTAGAGGGGTAGAGCTATGTGCAAACCTAGAGTTGATTCAAAGTGAGAACAAATATTTTATGACATATTGATTGATATAAACCATGCACGTAACAAAAACGCATGACATACTAGTAGTTTAAGAGCCAGTCAAATACCAGAGCTTTCTTTGTGGGACCATTCTGAGAGCAACATTTACTATCCTCCTCTAATGAAGTGTTTTCTTCTCCAGTGACACCATCAGAAATCAGACAACGCTGCCTTTTATGCTTTCCAGATCCATCACAGGGAAAGACCCTACATAGAGAACCTGAAGCCTGCAAGATGGTGAACCAAACCGGCAATTGACTGGAGGGTTGGTTCAAACGAAGACCAAATAATGTCAGCACAAATGCATGTGAAGGTAGGAGACTGCATGAGATACCTTTAGATTGCTTGATCGTTTCTGTGTTATCCAGTACTTCTGCATCATCCACTCTGTTCCATGACCATTCTGAGACTGGCCTTCATTAAATTCAAAGGTAGTTCTCCAGCCAGTAAGCTCAGAGTCAGAGTATATTTCACATGCCTCTCCTTTGGGCCTCCAGAAGCCTATTTCTGTTTTCTTTTGATTCTCAGAATGTACAAAGTACCAAACATCACCTGCCAACATCAACCATGAAAAGAAGCAATAAGGAATATAAAATAACAATTGAGTATAACAGGAACGAAGTCTGTGAAAGGTAAGCATAATAGGAATTTAAAGGTTCGGGGGGGAAAAAAAAAGAGCTAGAAAGGAGTTTACAGGTTAAACGAAGGTAAGTCATCTAAAATAGGTAAGTTGTTCGTAATCACAATGATAAACTTCTAATCAGACTAAAGCCCTATTATGCCCTATTGTACTGGGATGTGCAACAGAACATTTAGATATTTCAAGACAATATTTTCTTATGTTGGTTCAGAGTGTTTAAACTAAGTAAATGACAAATATTATTGCAGAAGTTGAGAGGTAAAACCAGTTTCAAAAAAGCTTAACTATACTCAGTTAAATGGCTTTCAACTTCTTTGCATACTGATGTTGATCTGCAAAGAAAGGAAACAAGGCTGCGAAGAGATTTCAGTCCCTGAACATGCCTGTTGAGAAGTTTTTGTTAAGAGAAGTTACGACGATTGCCTTAATTTTGATGATAAAAGCATAAGCAACTTTCAATGCATCATAAAGTCAACGAGCAGAGTGCTAACAAGACATGTTTGCATGGCTTCTTGCAATGTCATCAGCTGTTTAGTATTAGGGGGGAGTGTTTCATTTGGCCTCCCACTATTATTCAGCTTATACAATCTCGGTCTTTTGGGCTTGGTAGGGCAAGCAGAATAGAATTTCGTGCCGGTGTGCTTCCTTCGCTATCTATTGGTGTGTTTGGTTGAAACGGAGCTCTCCGATCTTTAATGGGTTTCTACGCCTCTTGGGTTATTTTGCGATCTTGTAGTGTATTTGGATTCTCCATCCACCAAGGCTTCAGGCGCTTAAGTTGGTATTTTTCTAAACATGGAACTCATATAAGCAGTGGCTCTATTTGGCTTTCTGGGCACCATACAGATTCTAGGCCCGCAAGGTGGTGTAGAACAATGCCTTAATATCCTGGCCGGTGAAATTTGGCAGAATCCTTACAAAAGATGTTCTCCTGCCTAGGCAGGGTAAAGGGAGGTTGGTTGTACGTAGCCTTACCCCTGAGAGAACAGAGAGGCTGTTTCCATTTGACCCTTGATGTGAAGCGCGGCGACCATCGACAACTTTACAATAAAAAGGAAGTGCAGACAATATTTGAGCCATTTTGATTTAGTCCATTATTTAAATATTCCAAAGCCACAAGTGGATCTTTTGGCTCCACTGGAAATGGACAACCTAAATCCCCTTACTCTGTCAAGGTTATGTCTGGAAAGATGAAAAGGGTGCTGGTTAAAGAACAGGTCAAACGCTCCAGCCCTGGCGGACTTGGTCACAAGCAGGAAGAAGAAGAAAAAACCCTACTTTTTTCTTTGAGAGCTGCAGCTCTCTCAGTCTCTGTCTACTAGACCTAGAATGTTCTAAACAGAGCAAATTTCCAGAAGATGATGCTAGCTGAGGATTGCATTGTGCAGATTATTAGACAGCTTAGACCAAAGTTCAATACATGTATACTGTTAGCAACCACACCAAACTCCCAGAGCACAGTGCATCAAGGGTAGAATTGAAAAATGAAAGCATTGTAAGTAAGGAAAATTAATGATATAATACAGATCATACAAAGAGGCTTGGCATTCATCAAATTAGAGGCCTTTCATATGGTAAAATCACAATCAAAGATATTTATCAATAAAGCTCCATTAATCAAAGCAGCACATCAAATGAAATGATTCTGAAATTTCTAAGTGTGCAATGGATCAGATGACAAGCATGGTTCAGTGGTACATGTAAATGATAGCTAACATTATGGCCTATATAGCATGCAATCTACTTGACCTAAATTTCTAGTATATTTATCTTTCCGTTTCAGATAACCTTTCTTCAGCAAATGGGTGAAGCAAAATTCTTTTATCCTCAATGCACTAATCAGAGTACGGACGGTTCATAGCTTACCAGGTAAATTTGATGGTTTATAGTCAAAAGGATTTAAATCTGCAAGTACATTGCTTGGGAGAGGTGATCCACGTTGAATCCTTTGCAAAAACACTATCAGTTCTTCATCAGTCCAATAAGCCCCTATATCTGAAGATGGAGAAGGTCCTGGGGGACACATCTTATTTGCGCCACGAAGCAAAGTGATGATGCTTAAGCACTCTCTGGATAGAAATCCGTCCCAAAAGCTAGCAATGAGAAAACAGATAGACATCCATGAGTTGCAAAGACCAAACCCATATAAAATTACTAACAACTTAGGAAGATATCAGATAAACATTGAGACTACACTTGGTGTTAATTCACTTGCATGATTTACAAGAATAACTTGCTTTCATCAAAAACTATAATGGCAGTATATGGCATACATCAAATTGCCCTACATAGTTGCCCATAGCATGACACCCACCAAGCCAACTCCATTTGCATCACCCAGATAATATATTTTCTTAGATAACATGGTTCACCCAGATAATATTTAACATGAGTAATCAATAAACAAATTGCACTTTTTCATCATCAACAAAAAATGTGACACAAAAAATGCTTACCCAGATCAATTTAAAACATGATTTAATTCATTTACATAGTTTTACATTAATCCGATATGAAGTTACACTTACACAGATTACCCAATTGCTAACAATCTCTAAACCCCAATTTCAAATCAAAAAGTGTTGAATAACAAAATATAAAATCGATCATAAAAACAACAGTTAGAATCAATTCAAGCAAAACCCATTTAGTAATCGATCATCATCATCATCTATCATGACTATCAATTCAACCAAAAGAACGATCAAATTAAAAAACAGCTGAAGAAACAATTCACTAACCTAAAACGATATCCTTTGATTGAATCACCGGAAATTCAATAAAACCTCTCTCGTTCTCTCTCTCGTTTGGTTTCCTTCGTTGCTACTCAAAAAACGCGCTGAGAGAGAGAGAAATTTTTTAGAGAGGGTAAGAAAATTTTTAGAGAGAAAGTAAAGGAAACTGTGGTGAGATGGCGGGCGCTAACGCGTATAAATCTAGGTTGCCCGAATACCTGGCCCAACGACGGTATCCTGTATCGGATATGTTTCGCATATCGATACTTCTAAGATATATGCCTGATACTTTGAAATACGCACCCGATATGTATCGGAGAACTATCCTATTTTTTCGTGTTAGTTTTTTCCCAAAATAATTATGAATACTCCTCGGATACACGATGGATACTTTAAAGATATGCCAAATCAGCAAACACTTCAATTAAATATATTTTTTGCAGCAAAGATTAAGTATTTCTTTAAATATATGTTTATGCAACCCAAAAAAAACGACATTTCTTTCTCATCATAGCCTCCATCTTGTCTGATTTGAAGGCTTATCATAGCCTCCATCTTGTCTGATTTGAAGGCTTACGCCTACTGGAGCAGCTGGTGGGTTTGCCAACTCTCTCTATCTTCCACACATACATACCAGCAACTAGTTAGTCATTAACTTACTCACACGTGTTTTATCTCTGATCTTGTATTCTTAACGGAAAATGGTATATAGATGTTAACAATGCCAGTAAAGGTCATAAATTGAACTGTACTTAACCTTCATTTTTTTTTTCTTTTTTTTAAGTTGTTAAATTATATATTTTAAATTATATTTTTGCTGTACCCGTATCCTAGAAAATTTAGAATTGCAGTATCCCGCACCCGTATCCGTACCCGTTTTCGTATCCGTATCGGTATCCGTGCAATCTAGGTATAAATAGGGATGTTTGTGCTTTGAAATTGTAAGTCTTCACTCTTCACTCTAGTTAACGGGTTCACTATAGTTACAGCCCACGGGCCCTGTTTTATAGAAAAACTTTCAAGATGTTTTCCAATCACTTTTGTTGTGTTTTAATTGGTTATCACTCCTCAGAGTGACGGTATCGGCCGTCAGCTTAACTGCCGAAGTTTTCGGATTTTCGTACTATGATTTCCGTCCGTACCGTCTATAAATAAAACAAATTTTACAATACAGTCAAACCAAAAGTATTATCTAGACTACTGCTCGTTTTGACGCGACATAATGGACCAAAAGACGCCATTTCAGATGGTGTCTCATTAACAAAGCCGCCATCCCAAATGACGTCTTCAGCGACCCAAACCAACTCACCCTCTCTTTCTCGCTCTCACCCTCTCGCACTCACACTCACACTCACACTCATACTCACACTCAGCCTAAGATGCCATTGTGGTTAGCCTCTTTTGGATACAAAGACGCCATTGTGGTTGGCTTCTTTTGGATACAAAGATGCCAACCCTTTTTGTTGTGGTACCTTGAAAACGCCAGCTGTGATGGCGTCTTATTTATTGTATGAGACGCCATCCTATATGGCGTCTTTTACTCGGTAAAGCGGTGTTGAAACGAGCGGTAGTCTATAATACTTTTAGTTTAGCCGTATTGTAAGACTTTTTTTTTTATTTACCAACGGTACGGACGGAAATCATACATTTTCCTAGCATAAAAAGGAAAGAAATCAAACACCCAAGTTTTTTTTAGTTCAGTGCGGGTCAACATTATATTTGTGTTGTGGTGAGAATGTGAGACTTGTAAAAAAATTGCCCAACTTGAAACCCGATACGTTTTTTTCTGGGTTCTGGCAAAGATTTGTTTGACTCGTAATCTAATTTGTCATGAACTTGATTGACCGAGAAATTATAGGATCAATCGCAGCCCGCTCGTGGGTCGACCACTTTTTTATTTTTAATTTAGATAAGACGTGGGTCGACCACTTCAATAACATCTTCTATCATGAATAAAAAGATAGATTGAAATGCCCTGAAACTCATATCTACTGTATCTTGTTTGCTTTTTTATTGGCATATCTCATTTGTCACCCTGCAAAATAAATTTGTAAATAAGCTTGTGCTCAAAAGTTCATTTTTTCCCCTTAAGATATTCAGACAAATTAAAAGATTTGAGTAATTTGCTCAATTTCCAATTAGGGGTGCAACGTATCTCCTACCTACACTCACACTGCATCTTCTCCTTTTTTCCCTTTCTTTATGAATGAACGAACCTTCCACATGACTCATGCTCTCTCTTATCTTGCTGTGAATCCATCTCTCTCGAAAATTCTCCTCTCAATTTTGATGTTCGCAATGGATTCTTCTCCTTCTTCCCTTCAGATTTGTTACTTTTCTTTTAATGTGTGAAAAGGATAACTAATTTCTCACGTCCAAATTCTTTTTCTCTACTCTAGTACTCATCTTTTACTTCTCAAATCTTCCATACCATGGCACCAACGTCATCATTTAGGGTATGCCCCTGCCTAACCCAACCTTGTGAAATTGTGATAAATGTTTATGGCTTCTTTTTTTCGTATATGACTTTAATTTGTTGTTTGATTACTACAAAACTTTCAAATTTCTAATTAGTCGTGCTTGTTTAAATATTTCTTGTTAATGAACATATAATTTTCAAACGTTAATACAATTTTAGAAAAGAGGGAGCAAATAAGTACTATTGAAAATTTCTGATAAATTTCAAATGATTACCCCAACATACAATATTGTGCAATTTTTGAGTTAAAATTTAATCAAAAATTTAGTCGTTTTAAATTAGGGCCTAAATTTAATTGTAACACATGGCCTCTAAAATCTCAGGGACGGGTATGTGTAGGTCTAGTTAGACCCTTCATATTCCATTTGATAAGATTATCCAAATTCATTTGCATCTAGGAAAGGATTTGCACCAATTCATATGCCACATGTTCCATCATTTTCCTCATCAACCATCACCTCATTAGGTTCAGGAGTTAATAATTCAAATAATTATTCATGGTACGAATTGCATTTGGAGCCTAAGAGTTTGTACTAGCTCTTGTTACAATTGTCCATTCTTGGGAACGGGTACTGCTTATTGAAACCAAACCACCATTTTTCCCGACAGTATTAGTATGCACTACACTAGCAGTTGGGGAGCAGCAATAATCTTGTGTGCTTGAATATGAACTGGATTAGCAGAGCTAACAATTGGCATTAACAAACCACTCCAACCGTAGCCACTCACACTCCTCGCCTCCATAAACTTGAGGATGTTTCTTTTTGCACTCTTTCTTTCCATGCCAAAAACCCTTGCAAAACAAATAGTTGTGGGTTTCCAATCAAAACTAATTTTCCGCTGATGATATATTTTACACCCATATCATTTTTCAAAGTACAAAAAGTCAGGATATACTATACTATGGATATCCATTTCCACAAGAATTCTAGCAAAGGTAACATTGGTTTTCTCCTATGTAGCTTTATTTGCCAAGAAAGGTGTTTCCAAAAGGCTTTCAATCTTGCTCAAGTAACTCACACTCCAATATGTCCAGTCAAGATTAGGCAACTTAACCCACAAAGAACAAGTTCCACATTAATTTTTCAAAAAATCCTCACGCCATCATGGTCGAACTAGTATATTGTAGATTGAATCATAGAGTCTCTACAAGCAGCAACATTAAATCAAACTAACACTCAGCATGCCATTTTTCAACCTAAATTTTTTATCGATCATTGGTCTCCTCCAAATTTTTCGAAGGGATCCCCCAAAAATGGGCAAAGGAGAAACCCAAGACATGACTAACTAGGGTAGATTCCGAAAATTCAATCTTAGTTTGATGTCATCAGCAACCAATTTTCACACAGGAGTCCATCCCTAAAGTCAGGCTTAATATAGTCAAGTTTACACCCATCATTTCTAAGTTTGGAGACATCAAAGTAAACTCATGCATTGAACCAAGCAAAGCTATATGAAGGTATGGTTGGCGTAGATTACAGTTCACTCGTTAAAAATTCATCAACCCACGTATCAGTTGGAGCAAGAAATAGCCATCGTAGTTCATCAAAACTAAAATGAACGTCATCTACTGAATTCTTAACTGAAACTTGCAATTCCTTCCCAATGTTTTGAGTCTTTTGACCAATACGTACATATGTAATATTGATACGTTTCGTCATCGGAGAATAACTTCTCATCGGGATTTTTCTGCTTAAAGGGACGCTCTCTCTTCCCTTCACCGATGAATGGCGAACGATAAAGAAATTGCGTCCAAACACGTTGCGGGAGAAAACATTCTCCAAGCCTCAATGACTTTTTTCCCCATGTAAGGGTTTGCGAAATGTTTTTACGGGGTTAGATGACGTTCATTTAGTTTATCTAATTTGTGCTTTCTTTTTCAGCATATTGTTCCTATCATGGAAACCAAATGTGCTCCTAGTGTAACCTCGTCCATGGACGTACTTGAGCATAAACTACTTCAAATAAGAAGATAAAATATATTTTAAAATCTCTTGATTTTCTGGTAGTTTAAACTATCATCCGCCAACTTAAAGTTTTGCCTCCTCTCAAAACCCAAAAAGATAAAAAATAAACAAAATAGTTGCTGCAAATAATAATTTTAACATAATATAATGCACTATATTTGGGGTTTCCGAAAAACCAAAACAAAACAAACAAAAAACACTAAATTAGGGATGAGCTACACTTAGGGTTAAGCACACAACCGGCTATCCATCAGGTATTGCATTTTCGTAACTAAAATTGGATATACCCGTTCATAATATTTAGGGATTGGAATTATTGGATTAATTGCAAGAATTGAAATTGGATCCACCGAATACCCACCAATTTCTAGGTACCCAAGTCCATCTTAAAATTCAAATTTAGTATTTTTTAAAAATTAAATAATCAATATAAGCACGAGACACAGATTAGAAGTGTGCCTATTCAGAGTTCTTTTTGAAAAATATATATAATTTCACCAAGTATAATCAATTTAGTTTTAGTCGTGCATCTTGTGTGGTTTCTCGTGATATATCCGTATAACTTGGAATTTTGGGGGGTTTGATAATTCGTATTTCATGCCATTTCTGTGTCATCTCATGTCAATCCACCAGAGAGTCTCTTGGGTCACTCGGTACCTAATTGGTTCCAGTTCTCAAAAGTAAGGAACCAGAATTGGTTGATACAGATTTTAATTTTCGGAAACCGGAATTGAAATTTGTTAGATTGGTTTCTAATCTGGGACCACCAATTTGAAACCATTACCCGAATTTTCTGCTCACCCCTTTGCTACATCATTGGAGAAAAAAAGGAAAGAAAAAGGGATGAGCTTTCTGTTGGCTTGACATAAGGCATAGGGGGAATGGCACAAGGTCATGAGTTCGAATCTCCATCCCTCCCATGCATTATGTTTGTTGGCTTCTAGGAACTATATTAGCCCCTTGTTAATGCTACATCGACGGGGTCAATGCTTGTGCTGGTTGTTTAGATAGTATGATATGTTCGCTGTTAAACACGAGAGTCCGAACATGAAGTAACGGAAGGTGACTCGGTCGTCATTCACTTGTACCTTCCTTTTCGACGAGGAAAAAAAAAACAGGAATGCCTTATACCTTATTGACATGACCAGTTTCATAACGGGTTTGTTCGACAATGGGTGTGTTCGGCAACTAGATTTTGGGTAGTGGTTAGTGGTTTGAACTAGTCAAACCACTACCTATTCTAATTTGTTGTGTTCGGTAACTAGCTTTGAGTAGTTGTTGATAGCTGTTAAAGTAGTGTTTTACAAAAGCTAATAAAATTAGCCTTTCAATTCTAAAGGCTAGCTGTTGGAATTATTTAGGCATTTGATCCCGATTCTACCCATTTATTTTTAATAAAAAATAATAATAATATGTCCTTTTATGTCATTTTACATCAATCAGCTAACCAAACCGCTAACTTTACCGAACACTAAACCAAGTAAACAGCTAACAGTTACGTACCACTCATGACAGCTAATAGCTAGTTCAACCGCTAACCACTAATAAAATAGTTACGACTACAGCTACAGCTAATTATTCCCGAACAGACCCAATAGCTAATCGTTGTAGTAGTCATAGCTGTTTTATCGGTGGTTAGCGACCCTACCAGCACCTAACTTGTCTACACAACAGCTAGCAGTTACCAAAGCCCTAAGGGTCTTTCTTTTTTTTCTTTTTTTTTTTTTTGAAAAGGAACTCAAAAACGATAAATTTTGGCAAATTCTTCTTCCAAGAGGATCCTCTCCAGTACTACTTCACTTCCCCCAAGTAAGATTAAGGTAGGTAATACCGTATTGTATTAGTATAAAACCATTCGAGTTTCTGCAAAACATATTACCTGACAGTCTGACACAATATTTGGTTTGATTCTCAGGCTGTAACACAGAAGAAGCATAAATAAAAAAACAAAATAAGTGTTTTTGTTCACAGAAATTCCTCTACTATTCCTTCGAATCATCATCACCATCTTTGCAACCCAAAACCCAACTCTTTGTTTAATCTCTCATCGCCTCTTGTAAGGTCTGTTTCTCTTCTATTTCTCTACATAATTTATCTATTTATTGTATTTTTCCCGCTTGAAGACTTATTTGAATTTCAATTAAAATTAATTGAACTAGAGTTCTGTTCTTTGAATATAATTTCTCAATTTTGTGTTGATCATGAAACTCTTGGAGAATACTAGGAATTTGAAAACCCAAAATTTTGTTTTTTTTTTTTGTTTTTGTTGTTCTTGCTTTGCTAATTAGTTTAATTGAAGTTAATTATATGTTATTCTAAACAAAGTTTCTGTTTTTATTACTGTAATATTGGTAACTGGAATTCAAAGAGATTAGGCAATAAGGGTTCTTCTGTTCATATGTTATTGCCACTGCACAACATAGAGAATTATCTGATTGACATATTGTATGAAATTACGAATCCTTTGATATTTATCTGATCAGTGAAGTATTAGTAGAGGTTAAAAAATTACATGTTTTTGTTCTGTTACAATGCTATATCATTATGTCTAGGATGATACTTGGTTGTTCCCTTTAGCAATTTTCGGCCCGGATTGAGCAATATTGATGGAGACTGTTAGAACATGGTCTTGGTCAATCGTAGTCTTGTGAAAATTCACTTCTACCTAACTTCAGTGCATCTGAACTTGACTCTTGTTGGGGCATTCAAGTAACCCTACTCAAAACATTTGTTGTAGTGAGGGCAGAGATAAGATACAATCAAGGTCTTTATTGCCTTGTATGGCTGAAGCTAAAGGAGAAGTTGGTGGATCGTTAGAATTTTCGAGCAAGAAAAAACGCCCCCCCTAAGAAAAAGTAGAATGGGAAAAATGTACACCCCTTTAAGAATCAATTAAGGAATTTTGAGCAATCGACGGTGCCCCCTTAAGAGAACAAGTATAAAATGGAAATGTGTTACAACATCTTCAACCCTTCTGATCAACGAAGTAGGTCATTCCGTTTGTACGTTGCAGATGTTCCCCCCAAATTTCAAATATGTTGGAAGAGAAAACACTGACAAAGTGACGGTTGAACTTAGCAAGTAGTAATTTTCTTAAATGTTATATTTGTGGGAAACAAGATGAGGGTGAGGATAAGTGGGAGAAAGACGGAAAGAACTTGTTTAAGTGCAATAAAAAAATCCGTTACCAACATTTGGCAATTTGACTTGACATGCTACTACCTGTGTTTTATGTTAGTTGCTTGGTCTATTTCATTGCATTTCTTTCGTATTATCTAATCTGCGTTGCTCTTTTCATGCCCTTGTTAGGAAGGATGATTAAGCTATTTAAAGTTAAGGAGAAGCAAAAGGAACGTGGGCAAAATGATGGGAAGGGTGCAATGAAGAAGCAGACTGCAGTGGAGTTGCGTCTTCATAGAGGTATTTGACGTATTTTCCTTGAAGGCTGACAACACTATGTGTATTTTTGGATCTTTTCAAGATCAATGTTACGATGATTAACTTATTGAATGTATTCTATTTCTTGTATTCCTCCCCCGCTTCTTGTAATGTCCTGTGAAATGCTGGTTTTATAACAACATACATAAATTTCTCTGTTTAAAGATAGTTATCATAATTGGAAGGAAGGGCGATGATTGGGTTTGGGGCTTTGGGGTGGGCTTTTTAACCTATTTACAAGTCTTTGGGTATTGACATGTTTCATGTCTCACCATGGTCACGCAGGGCTCATGGTATGCAGGGTAATAAATTGATTAACAGATCTTGAAATTGATTAGTAAATTGAAGAACAAACCTTCTAACCAGCCGTGTCTATTTAATGTACTGTATTCTAAAGCTAGCAAACTAGTGCACTGGTATCTTTCAATCATGTGACACAATCTCACTACCCCCAGAGATAGACTGAACCCTAGGACCTAATTTATGCATTCAGTGTTGAATTGGAACTTTGGCAACCAAGTCTTGTGACGTCTGGCGACAGCCTCCATACTTCCAGTATACAGTTTTCTTATATTTGGTGGTATCCAGGTAGTCCTAAGTCCTGATGCTGAATTAAGAACATGTGTTTAGCAGGAAAGTATTGAACTGAGATAATTAAAGGTCTTTCTTGTAGCAATTTAGCTATTTCAGAAGTTGATGTAGACCACGACATAGACTAATGTGATTACTTCTCTGTCCGTTTTTCTCCTTTCCCCTTAAAGAGAGCTGCCTGTTTCTTGTAAAAGATGTAGCTATTTTAGAAGTTGATGTAGACTTCCGCAGAAACTAAACTAATTACCTCTGTCCTTTTTCTCCTTTCCGTTAAAAGAGAGCTGCATGTCAGCTGAAATCTTGGCAATTATTTGAGATTTTGTTGATCAATAAACTTAATACTTGTTGTACCGACATATCCAAACATAAAAGTTTTAACAGGTTAGTCGATATTCCAATGTTTTTCCGCCATTGTATTTTCTGTTCATGTAAAGCTGAGTGGTTTCAGTAATATGGATAGAGTCCTTCATTCCAGTTTAAATTTCAAATTGCGTAAAGTATGGTGTATTTTTTTTCTGCATAGGTTACACCATATCTTGGGATTGTCTCTAAGCAAAAAGTTATTGTTCTTAGTTACAGTTAGTGGGGACTAAAACACTTCTTAGTTCACTGGCCAGCATGAATGAACTATTTACTATTTCTTTTCTTAGCGCATGCTTGGAATATGGATAATGTATTAGGGGATCATGAATGAATTAGAAGGCAAAATAAGAGGGTGATGGATGGGTGGAGAGGATGGGGCCAGGAAATTTAGAGGATGAGAGAGATTAGAAGGATAATAGCTACCCCCCCAACTCCTCCCTTTAGAACTTCATTTTCTCCACCACCTCCACCCATCCACCACCCTCTTATTTTACCCTATCATCCATTCAATTACCGACACGCATTACCCGTCATTCCGAGCATGCTCTAGGAAGGCATGTGAGGCACATATTTTTTTGTTTGGGGTGATGGGCAATTGTTGGTCTTTGTTACCATATATGGTCATCCATATGAGTTTGTCCCACCATATACTGCTGGATTTCACCATAAGAGTAATGTATGACTTGGTTTGGTAATACAAACTATCTTTGGTAAGGCTTTCTAGCTAGCTTATAGCTTATGAGAGCTAGCCAATGATGCAAGCTAGATTATGAAAAGCTACTTGAAGTAGCTTATAGCTTTGTGAAAGTTAGCTACCAATATTTTATTTCATGATTGCCATTCATCTTGTTTCCTATTAAATTAAGATGTCTTTTTTGGTCATTGTACAAATGCGAACAAGTTGTACAACTAATTTTACCAAACACTTCTTTTTCGATGCTTGCTACACAGCTTTAATTTATCAGCTAACATTTACAAGCGCTATTAGCTGGTAAAATGTCTATTATTTAGCTTCACAGCTTGTTCACAGAACCAAAATCTTATGGCCATGCCTAAAGTCTTATTTTAGAAGGATAGTTAAGAATTAACTTATCTTTCAAATCAAGCAGGCATCTACTTTCATTTGAATTTATTGTAGGACTTTACATTCTTAGTTTGTTAGATCTTATAAAAATGCACTATGGATATGGTAATCTAGGGTAACAAGTGAAGAGCAATATAAATAACTGTGCGAATTAGTTTATTTTGTGAATTCTTTCTACCAACTACATCTTTATTGGCAGTAGTAGATGATTTGCATCATTTTCTGTGTGCGCTAGTTGTGTTTGGAGTTTGTGGCTATTGAATCCAAGGTTGCCCCAATTGTGTTTTGACAACCTAATATTGTTTTACTTGGCCTTTGATCCAGGGAGCAAACCATCATAACTTTCTTTAGAGGCTTTCATATCTAACCTTTGCTGAATCTTTGGTTGCAACTCCCATCAGTTTGCTAATTTGCCTAGACTGGGTAGGAGAAGGTATTCTGATACCCCCATTCTTGATTGTATTATATGTGCGTATGTGAGGTATCTTGTGCCTATTGGTCAAGATTGTAGCATCCAATCCATACACAATCAGTTCTTAGGCCTACCGAGTTAACTAAGTCAGCTATGCTTGGGTTTTACTATAGATTTCTTATCTGAAAAAACAAAAAAGGTTTTACTATAGATTTAAAAACGAAAATCACTGTCAAGTTATATAATCAAACACTATCTAGTTGGTTTCAGGCTTTGTATGATGGAAAACATAGCAAGTTGTGTTTTGTAAACTTTTTTAGTTAAAACTTAGAATACTATAACAAGAAGAGATAAAGTATAAAAGGCTATATATGGCCCAATAGGTAGAGTTGTAGAGTTCAAATGTGATGCATAACTCAACGGCTAAGCTCGTTCTTGGATAATCAGTTTTGAGTCTCTCTTAAATTCTCAAAGTAACAAAGCCTCACCACAATATAAACTCTAATACAAGTTTAATATTGAAAGAAGGACTCAAAGCTCAAGGATATTCACTCCTAGAACAATGAGATTTGGGGATAAAAAGAGACAGCACTCTTTGTGTTCAATTTCATTCAAAAATGGTCTACTGAGTACATGGCCGTCTTTACCTATATATAGGGGAGAGAAGCGTCCTTAAATGACCTAGAAAGCATCTTAAAAGGGTCCTTACTGTCCAAGGCTCAGCAAAGATCAGTTGGTAGGACCACAAGGCGCGTCCTATACTCACAATAAGCTTGAGAGCGACTTGAAAGCGACAGTTGGCTCTACTTTGTACTATTTGGACCACTACATTAAATGCCCTTATTTAATGGTCCTCTTGGCCTTTTCCCCTCAACATGTGACTCTTTATCCCTTTAGATATGTTTCCTAAGCTATTACAAAGGTGAGAACAAATTACAAATGTAAACTAAGCTTGCTTAATGCTAATGATGCAGTACGAATTTAATTAGCGCCTAAGATGCATGCAAGTTTTAATTACCTAGTAGCCCATACAGTTTGGCTTTATTGTAAGCAATAGTTAGAACTTTAGCAAGCCCTCTTGATCAGTGTGCACCCTATTGCCAACTTAGGGTCGACATTGAGCTCATTCAAATGAAGGAAAACCGGCATCATGGCTAGGAGCTGCGTACATGATAAAAGTGTGCTTTTTGCCTCTTGGGTAGCCTCTATGGACTGAATGGCTCTTGTATCCTCCTCTTCCTCTATTTTTTGGCTTGTCCTCAAGTCCTCTAAGTACTCATCTTGAAGGTAAGGCAGCAAATCACCAACATTAAAGGTAGAATGTACACTTGAATCACATTCCACTTCAAAAGGAGCTTCAAAGTTCGGTAGAGCCAAAATAGGTGCTGAAATGAGCTTTGTTTTCAAGAGTTCAAAAGCCTCATTTGCACTATAAGACCATGAGAACTCTCCCTTCTTCAAACAATCTGTTATAGGAGCTAGAATGGATGAGAAATTCTTAATAAACCTCCTATAGAAAGAGGCGAGACCATGAAAACTCCTAACATCAGTTATGCTCTTGGGAGTAGGCCACGACTTGATGTCTTCAACCTTGGATGGATCCATGGAGATCCCATCCTTTGACACAACATACCCAAGGAAAACCACCTCGAGATCAAGGAAATTAGAATTCTCAAGCTTACCATACAGCTTGTGCTCCCTCAAGATGTCAAACACCTCTTCTAGGTGTTTTAAGTGCTCTCTCTCGATTTTAGAGTAAACCAAGATGTCATCAAAGTATACCACGACACATTTTCCAATTAGAGGCCTCAAAAACTCATTCATGAGCCTCATAAAAGTACTTGGAGCATTGGACAAACCAAAAGGCATAACCTTCCACTCATCTCCATCTTTCATTCTGATTTGATGGTATCCACTTCTAAGGTCGATCTTTGAGGACACACAAGAGCCATGGAGCTCATCTAACATGTCATCAAGCCTAGGGATTGGATACCTATACTTGATGGTGATGTTGTTTATAGCTCTACTGTCCACGCACATCCTCATAGAGCCATCGTTTTTTGGAACAAGCAAAGCGGGAACAGAACAAGGGCTCATGCTTGGCCTCACATAGCCACGACCAACCAAGTCATCAACTTGCCTTTGTAGCTCTTTGGCTTCACTTGGAGAACACCTATAGGCAGCCCTATTAGGTAAAACAACTCCGGGAACCAAACCAATTCGGTGCTCAATCCCCCTAATAGGAGGTAGCCCCGGTGGTAAATCATCCGGAAATACATCCTCATAACTTTTCAACAAAGGTCTAACCAATGGGGGAACATCAAGAGAGTAATCTATGTCCGAGGTCTCAACAATAAGAAGAGCAAAAGCAATGTCAACACCACAAAATTCATTCTCAAACATAGACTCACTCAAAAATAGCCCATGATCTTGCTTAGGCTCGACAGTACCCGAATGCACTTCACTAGGATTTAAAGGAGCTAGAGTTATCTTCTTTCCATTCATAAACAAAGAATAAGTATTCAATCTACCATTATGCCACACATATCTATCAAATAACCAGGGTCTCCCTAACAACAAATGGCAAGCATCCATAGGAACAACATCGCAAGTAACCTCATCTTTGTAAACGGAACCAATGGAAAAAGGGACAGAAACTTGTTGTTTTACCTTGACTTCATTGCCCTTATTAAGACATTGTAGCTTGTAAGGGGCTGGATGCTTGGAGGTAGGCAATCCTAACTTCTCAACAAGTGTGTTAGAAGCGGCGTTTTGCACAACTACCTCCATCCACAATCACATTGCACACCTTGTTCTTGATGGTGCATCGAGAATGGAATAAATTCTCTCTTTGTGTAGGCTCCTTGGGAGCCTCCTTGGAGTGTAGGTTCCTCCTCAACATCAAAAACTCTCCATGGTCGGCCCTCACAACCTCCTCATCATATTTGTCAAAGTTTGGATCAATATGAGCTTCATCTCCGGATTCAACATCACTTGGCATGTTCTCGGATTCTCTCAATGTAAGGGCTGTTTTGTTTGGGCAATCTGCCTTAAAATGGCCCCAACCATGGCACTTGTAGCATCTCTTTCCCTTTGAGTCATCCTTCATAGATCCCTTTCCTTTGTCTAGCTTCTTATCAAACGTGGAGGGAATGTCCAGCTTTGATATTCTAGGAGCCCTAGAGTCTCCCATTGTGAAAGATGTGGGATTTCTCACATAAGGCTTGGAGTAATCTTTTCTGTCTTTGTCTTTGTTATCCGCCTTATGAGCTAACTTAATAGCATCATCCAATGTCCATATTGGCTGCATTTCAAACTTCTCACGGATCCTTGCATTCAAACCACCAAGGAATCGCGCAATTGTGTGCTCTTGAGTCTCAACAACCCCGGTTCTTATCTGAAGTTGCTCAAAATCCTTCTGCAACACTCTTGTCATCTTGTGATAGTGTAGTGAGCTTCAAGAAGAGATCTTGTTTGTAAGATGCTGGAACAAATCGTTTCTCCATGAGTTTCTTCAATTTATCCCAAGACTTCAATCGTGCCCTTTGATGCTTTACATTCTCAAACCACAGCGAAGCATACTTCTTAAGCTTAAGAGTAACTAGCTTGAATCTTTTCTCATCACTATACCCATTTGCATCAAAGAAACGCTCAATGTTTTGCACCCATTCAAGGTACAAGCTAGGGTCCAAGTCCCCCTCAAAATCTGTTGCCTCAAACTTCAAGTCTCTCATGTCATCTCTATCATTCCTTTCACCTCGACCTCTCCTCTCCCTAGGAGTAGATTCTCCTGAATTATCACCACTAGAGCTATGATGAGAGCCTCCCTCTCCACCACGGCCCCTACGCCTTCTCCTTTCATCACGCATAAACCCAAGCAATTCCTCCATTTGGGTTTTCAACGCATCTACATCCCTTGTCAAACGTAATTGTTGGGCCTGTTCTAAGGTCATATTCCTTCGAAAAGCCAAATCATCTTCGTCCATTTTGTAGCTAGGATTTTTGTAGGTGTTAAAGTGTTTGGCTTAGGGTTCTTTTGTAGTTGGTTTAGACAGAAAAGAAGGTAATGTGTTTAGGGAGAGTAAACCACAAGTAATCCCCTTCAATCTAATCAACTCGATGTGAGTGTTAGAAGATTAAGGGTGCGATATCTTACTCTCAAAAGAACAAAGATAAGAAGAGTAACCAGAAATAAGATAGATAAAGAAGGGTTAAGAGAGAAAACAAGTCACCACAACAAATCTCAACCAAAGCATGCAACTTTATCAACAACAATTCCAGAAACGCACTCAAAACAGAACGCCAACTTCAAATAATAAACTGCTCTATTACACAAGGATTTAACTAAAACCACCAACAAGCATTCAAAGATAAGGGTTTAAGGAACTCAGAAATTTATCAAATTTTTCACCTTTACCTCTTGAAGCGTGCCAAAAAAACCAAAGAAACCAGCCTGTTCCAGGCACAAGTCCAGCAGGAGCGACTAAGGAAAATTGCTTCAACGAGCCCCCAAATCTTCTCCTTTCGTCCTCAAACCAAAACCAGGTTAAAGAGGAATCTCCAATGAAGAAAAACCTCTATATGAACGAGCTAAGAAAACCAAAGCTCTGATACCAAAATTGATGCATAACTCAACGACTAAGCTCGTTCTTGGATAATCAGTTTTGAGTCTCTCTTAAACTCTCAAAGTAACAAACCCTCATCACAATATAAACTCTAATACAAGTTTAATATTGAAAGAAGGACTCAAAGCACATGGATATTCACTCCTAAGACAATGAGATTTAGGGATAAAAAGAGACAACACTCTTTGTGTTCAATTTCATTCAAAAATGGTCTACTGAGTACATGGTCGTCTTTACCTATATATAGGGGAGAGAAGCGTCCTTAAATGACCTAGAAAGCATCTTAAAAGGGTCCTTAATGTCCAAGGCTCAGCAAAGATCCGTTGGCAGGACCACAAGGCGCGCCCTATGCTCACAATAAGCTTGAGAGCGACTTGAAAGCGACAGCTGGCTCTACTTTGTACTATTTGGACCACTACATTAAATGCCCTTATTTAATGGTCCTCTAGGCCTTTTCCCCTCAACATGTGACTCTTTATTCCTT
Organism: Tetragonia tetragonoides; assembly: GCA_038025085.1. NCBI lineage: Eukaryota > Viridiplantae > Streptophyta > Magnoliopsida > Caryophyllales > Aizoaceae > Tetragonia > Tetragonia tetragonoides. The sequence continues at coordinate 23,540,522 of CM076140.1, forward strand.
TAGATATGTTTCCTAAGCTATTACAAAGCTGAGAACAAATTACAAATGTAAACTAAGCTTGCTTAATGCTAATGATGCAGTACGGATTTAATTAGCGCCTAAGATGCATGCAAGTTTTAATTACCTAGTAGCCCATACAGTTTGGCTTTATTGTAAGCATTTAAAGGATAGTTAGGACTTTATCAAGCCCTCTTGATCAGTGTGCACCCTATTGCCAACTTAGGGTCGACATCGAGCTCATTCAAATGAAGGAAAACCGGCATCATGGCTAGGAGCTGCGTACATGATAAAAATGTGCTATTTGCCTCTTGGGTAGCCTCTATGGACTGAATGGATCTTGTATCAAAATGTGGCCTGTTGGGATTGTTTAAAACCTAGTTCCAGTGCTCCACCGGGCGCCAATAGTGTAGTGACGCAAGGGGGATACAAGAATGGATTTTTACTTATGATCACAATGTTATTGAAATTGAGATATATTAAGACTAGTCAGAAAATTATCTTCTAGCTGGTTGATCTCTTTTACAAGTCAGAATGAAACAATTTTCAAATGTGAGTTTGAGATATGAAGTCCTAAGGGCGTGATTTCTGTTGAAAATTTAGTTGTATTTCTGGTCTGAATAGTATATTCCCATGGGGAATGGGAAGTATATTTTGGCTTGCATGTAGTTCTGTTGCTTTATAGAGAGCTGAGCTTGCTTATTACTGGAAAACATGATAAAGAATCTTTATAGGCGTTCTCAAGACTACATGTGATTCCTGCATCATTATCCGCCTAATCTTTCAATCCTAGTTCATAGTAACTTCTTTTTTGATATCAAGTTTTCATGAATACACCGTCATACAGTTTTTGTGAGTCATTTATTTGTGCATGGCATTTACCTGCTGTTAGGTCGGTATCAATTATAGTTAATACTGACAAATTGAGTTATCTTTTAACATTATCCTTTATTCTGCCTCTGCTGTCTCTAGTATTAACTTCAGTTGAAAGCTTTTGATTAGTACACCGAACCAATTTCATAGTTCTTTTATTTTGCCCGAGGAAGTAATTACTATTGCCTACTGGTTGTGTCTTATGATTGACGCATTTGCTGTGTCTAGTAATAACTTGTTTCTGAAAGTCAATAGCTTTGGATGACAACACTTGAACCGATTTCACAAACCCTTTTTCTTTTTGGAGCTAGGAAGTTTGTGCTGCTAGGTTGGTTAAGGTACGATCAATAAACTTAATTGCTATCCCATCTCTGATGAGCCTCACTTGTTATGCCGAGAATGGCTTATGTGAATGTTGCTGTAACTTTTTTTGTAGACTGTAGAGGTAGAGTCATGAATCTTCATCCTATTGTAGTTGATTCTGATTTATTTATAGTTCTCAGGAGTCTTTATTAGACAGCATTAGCTTTTGATGATGCAAGGGGTGGTGGCGATGACTGTGTATGGGCATCAGAAGATATATGATACTGATCTCATTACCTGTTCACTTTTTTCATTGTTGTGCAGCATTGTGGTGTAATTGCCTAGTATAAATTTTTAGCTTAATGAACATTCTGTACTATAGTCAAGCCAGAATAAGTGACAAGGTTGATATTTAAGGAAAACAATGTTCAAATCAGAGTAGCGTGGGAACATAAAAAACACGGTTGAATTACTGTTCGGTGGAAAAATTGTTCTAGCAAGGCCTAGCATAGAAAACTATAATTATTTTTTCCTACGGAGAAATTTGGAATGACCTGCAGTTTTCTGGAGTGGCCAAATCTGAGTGAAACATTTTTGTTGGTTGGTGTCTATTTTGAATAATGGTTTTAGTTAAGCAATTGAATACTCCTTACATGTTTTTCTTATCTGCCTTTTATTTGGGGCACTTACCAGATATCTCAGAGTTGAATCTGCCAAAAGCATGCAAAATCTCGTTTCCTAATGGCAAAGATGATTTGATGTACTTTGAAATTACTATTCAGCCTGACGAAGGATACTACAAGTGAGTATATTGTTGACAAGTTCTGCTTTAACGTCTTGCGCTTCCTTGCGTTTTTTGTTTTTAGATCTAAACCTTTTTTTGATTTTGTTTTTCCTTTTTGTACTTGGTTGTTGTGCTCTGGCTCATCCAGGAAGGGGAAATTTCTCTTTTCATTCCAAGTTTCTCCTGTCTACCCTCACGAGGCGCCAAAAGTCAAGTGCAAGACAAAGGTAAACTAGAATCTATTAGCATTTGAGCGTAACAGAAGAAAGTATTCTTTGGTAATTGACCTTGTGGTTAATGCAAAGTGCTGATTTTATCTGCAGGTTTACCATCCCAACATTGATATGGAGGGAAATGTCTGCCTTAACGTTCTCCGTGAAGATTGGAAACCAGTCTTGAATATCAACACAGTCATATATGGAATATCATCTATTCACGGTATTCAACTTCTCTTTTTAGCACTGTGGCTTCTAATTTGTTTTATTTTTGGTTCCTGTTAGATTTTTATCGGTGTGTGTCAGCAACTCAACACTCAGGTATTCATATTTATGTGCAAGAACCCAACCATGAACATCCTCTCAATCAAGAGGTCGCTGGAGTTTTGAAGGATAACCCCAAAACATTTGAATTGAATGTTAGAAAGGCAATCCAAGGGGGACATATAGGGGATGTATATTTCCCTCCATGCATGTAGTCTTCGGAATGTGCAAGTAAAAACGTTGCATATACCATAGTTCTGTGGGTCACTGACTCAAGCTCTGTTAGACTTTCAAGTCTTAGAAAAATTGCAGGGAGCTTTTTTTTTTTATTTTGAATGCCATGCAGGCATCTTACTTGTTATTTATTATATTTTTTATTTTGAGAAATCTTACTTGTTGAGTTTGGATGAAGCAAGTGTAAATTGAGATTTTATTTCAGACGTAGTCCTTCCCCCAACAGACCAACTGTGATGCAAGAGCAAGTGTGACAGTGAACTATGTTGGTCAAGACCTCAAAGGCTTAATGTTGGGATTCCCTAATATGGCTAATCAACCATTTGTCACTATGATATAGTGGAAACATGATACTTGAAGAGTAAGAGAAGAAGTGCAAGCTTAAAGTCTCGTCCAAGACCAAGAGTTCAAGCACAAGTAGGATTTAGTTTAATTAAGCAGTTTTCGATTAATGTTTAGTTTCGTAGTCAGTGTTAATCGTGTAAATCCGTGTGGACAATGGATTAGTTAGGATAATACTGGTTTTAGGCTTAGGATAATTGTTAGTTACTTTCCTAATTAATTTAGGAAAGTTTATTAGCAATTCAGTTAGTTATAAACTACCAAAACCGTGTAGGAAACAACTGTGCGTCGAATTAGTCAACACGCCCGTTTACAGATGGTTAGGAAAGTTATTTACAGTTGTTTAGGAAAGTAATTAGTCCTATTATAGTTAGGAGTACTATACCTAGTCATATTAGAGGTTAGTTACCAATTAGGATTAGTTTTATTTGCCTATATAAGCAATTCACGGTCATGGGGGTTGGCAAGACGTGATATTGATTAAGTTGAATGCAAATTCAGATTTCTTTGAGTGTTTTTTCTCATTGGTGATTAAAGACCCTCTCTCTCTTCTTTGGTGAAGAACCCTAGCCTTTGGTGGCGCCATAGCTTGTTGATTGAGTCTTGATTGGTCTCTTTGGTGATTCTGGTTGAGTTTCTTCATCAAGAACGTATCTTTATTATTCAAAAACCTATCTTTATAACCCAAGATCATATCTTTTATAATAATATACATCAAATTTGGTATCAGAGCTCATATTTGAAGCTTTCTTAAGCTTTAAACGATCCAAGAACACCAAATAACTACGCCCACTCATCCATAACAGCCTATCTCGATGATTAAACACCACAAACAGCCCACCCTTCACGTAAACACTACCTTTATACATCAAGACCCTACCTTTCCAACACAAAAAATAAACCACCATGCCTAGTACAAAAGATGAATGTTTCAGGAAGATTGTACGTGAAATAATTGACGAGCAAATTGAAGACAAGTTCAAGATATATGATACTGCACTCCAGGGAAAGCTTGATGAACTTGTTAAATCTTTCAATTTGAAGGTAACAACAACTGAGAGTAGTTTGGATGAAACTCGTGAGACCATGGAGAGCATAATTAGAGGAGATGTACCCACTGGGGGCAATGGAGGTCGACCGAGGGCAGACCAAGATGACGATCGAAATCTCAAACTCGACCTCCCCGAGTTTGATGGAGGTCAAGATCCTGAGGATTTTTTGGAGTGGTTGCGTTCAATTGAAAGAGTGTTTGAATACAAGCAATATGATGACAAGAAGAAATTCAAAGGCTTTGCTTCAATTTGGTACGACAACATGAAAACCAATAGGCAACGACAAGACAAAGCTAAACTCAAATCATGGGATAAATTGGTTAAACACCTTAAACGCAGATTCCTCCCACGTGAATATGAACAAGATTTATACCTACGCCTCACCAAGCTGCGTCAAGGAGCCATGAGTGTTGAGGAGTACATAAGGGAGTTTGAGAAACTCACTATGTTTTGCAATTTGGAGGAGAAGAAAACACAAAAGACAGCCCGATTTGTTGGTAACTTAAACACTTCTGTCCAAGAGAAGGTTGAAGTTGCTACTTATTCAAACTTTGAAGATGTGTGCAAGCTAGCTCTCAAGATTGAAAAGCAAAACAAGAAGCTTAACAGCAAACCATTTGAAGGAGTTTTACTAGTGGCTCATCCTCAAGTAAACCTGTCACCACTTCATTTGTTAAGCCTATTTCTAAAGTCAATACTACTGAATTGAAGACACTTGAGAAGGTAAAGGACCTCTTGGACAACAAGATAAAAGTAAAAAGAGGTGTTTTAGGTGTCAAGGCATGGGACACTTTGCTTCTGAATGTGTTAATACAAGAGTTATGACATTGGCTGAATATGAGGACTTTGGTAGTGCGTTTTTTGCTGAAGAGCCTGAGTTTATACCAGATTCTGAAGATGAGGAGTGTGATGAAAGTGCTGAGCATGGAGGAGAGACTCTCGTCCTTCAACGTACACTCCATGTTGATTCCATAGATGAGGCTCAAAGGGAACAATTGTTCTATACTCGCTGCAGGGCCGGAGGTAAACTTTGCAATTTAATTATTGATAGTCGTAGTTGTACCAATGTTGCTTCTACTGAATTGGTTGAGAAATTGAGTTTACCTACAAGAAAACATCCTAAACCCTATTCATTACAATGGCTAAATAAAGATAAAGGGTTAAGAATGTCTAAACAAGCTCTAGTTAATTTCAAGATTGGAAGTTATGTTGAGGAGCTTTGGTGTGATGTGCTTCCTATGGATGCTTGCCATATCCTTCTTGGTCGTCCATGGCAGTTTGATAGAGATGTGACACATAAGGGTAGGAGTAATGTTTATACTGTTTTGTATGGAAAGAAAAAAGTTAATTTACACCCCCTACAACCTAATGAAGTTAGATAATTAAAAACTCAAAAGGTTCAAGATAAATCTGCTACTTTGTTTCTTGATGCACATGAGTTTGAGAAGGAGGTTGAGGAAGAGGGAGTTGTGTATGCTTTAACTTGAAAAGAACTGAAAACTGAGAGTGGAGTGATAAGTGACCCAGACCTAAAGAAACTCTTAGACTCCTATGGTGATGTGTTTCCTAGTGACCTACCCCCGGGATTGCCACCCTTTCGTGGTATTGAACATGCTATTGATTTGATTCCGGGATCATCCTTGCCCAATAAGCCAGCGTATAGATGTAATCCACAAGAGGCTAAAGAATTACAACGACAAGTTCAAGAGCTACTTGATAGGGTTATGTTCGTGAGAGCATGAGTCCATGTGATGTACCTGCTTTGTTGGTTCCTAAGAAAGATGGAACATGGAGAATGTGTATAGATAGTAGGGCAATCAATAACATTACTATCAAATACCGTTTTCTTATGCCTAGACTTGATGATCTACTTGATGAGTTACATGGTGCTGTGATTTTTTCTAAGATTGATTTACGAAGTGGTTATCATCAAATGAGAATCCGTGAAGGAGACGAGTGGAAAACAGCCTTCAAAACTAAGTTTGGTCTTTATGAGTGGCTTGTTATGCCTTTTGGTCTTTGCAATGCTCCTAGTTCTTTCATGCGTCTGATGCATGAGGTTTTGAGGCCTTTCATTGGTTCCTTTGTTGTTGTGTACTTGGATGATATATTGATCTACAGCAAGACAAGAGAAGAGCACTTGATACACTTGGTAACTTTGTTTGACAAGCTGCGAGAAGTCAAGTTGTATGGTAAGCTTGAAAAGTGTTCGTTCTTGATAGACAGTGTATTGTTCCTTGGTTACATTGTCTCGTCCAATGGTATTCATGTAGATCCCAGCAAGGTCGCAGCGATCAAAACTTGGCCAATTCCTTCAAACATCCATGAGGTACGTAATTTTCATGGTTTGGCTTCGTTTTATAGAAGATTCATTCGCAATTTTAGTACCATTGCTGCTCCTGTGACTGAATTAATGAAGAGAGGAGAGTTTATATGGTCTAATAATGCTCAAAAGGCTTTTGAATCGTTGAAAGACCTATTGTCTAATGCTCCTATTCTAGCTATTCCTTATTTTGAGAAACTGTTTGAAGTCGAGTGTGATGCTAGTGGAGTAGGAGTTGGGGGTGTTCTAATTCAAGAAAATCGACCAATTGTATTTTTTAGCGAGAAGTTGAGTGGTTCCAGGCTCAATTACTCAACATATGACAAGGAATTCTATGCAATTATTCGTTCTTTGGAGCAATGGGAACATTATTTGCGTCCAAGGCCCTTTATATTGTATTCTGATCATGAGTCCTTAAAGTATTTGCATGGACAAAGAAAGTTGAATCCAAGACATGCTAAATGGGTGTCATATTTGCAAACCTTTACTTTCTCTACAAAGCACAAAGATGGTAAGTCTAATGTTGTGGCCAATGCACTTTCTAGGCGCCACTCTATTCTTACAGTTTTGGAGCAAAAGTTGTTAGGGTTTGAATTGATCAAAGAATACTATAAAGATGACCCAGATTTTGCTTCCCTCATTATTGATTGTGAAAACCATTCACAAGGCTCTTTCTCTATGTGTGATGGTTTCCTTTTCAAGGATAATAAGCTATGTGTACCTCATTGTTCTTTACGTGAGCTGCTGGTTCTTGAAGTGCATGCAGGAGGTTTAGCTGGACACTTTGGTATGAACAAGACGTTGGAGACATTACAAGAACAGTTCTATTGGCCTAAGATGCTCCAATATGTCAATGGTGTTGTGCGTAGGTGTGCTACATGTCAAAAGGCAAAGAGTTTCTTCCATAAGGGGCTCTATGTTCCTTTACCAATTCCAGAACAACCATGGGAAGGGATAAGTGTGGATTTCATCCTCGGTTTGCCTCGTACTCAAAGAGATAAAGATGCTATTATGGTAGTTGTTGATCGGTATTCTAAGATGGCTCACTTTATTCCTAGCCATAAAACTGATGATGCCTCCCATGTTGCTGATTTGTACTTTAAAGAAGTAGTTAGACTTCATGGTGTTCCTAAGAGCATAGTTTCTGATCGAGATGTGAAGTTTCTGAGCTACTTTTGGAAAACATTGTGGAGATTGATGGGTACTAAGTTGTTGTTTATTACTTCTCATCATCCCCGAACGGATGGCCAAACTGAAGTCACAAATAGAACACTTGGCACATTGCTATGTGGCCTAGTAAGCAAGACTACGAAGGATTGGGATCTTAAACTAGCCCATGCTGAATTTGCTTATAATAGAAGTCCAACTAGGGCTACTGGGAAGTCTCCTTTTTAGATTTTGTATGGTATTAATCCTTATCTCCCAGTTGATTTGATTCCTTTACCTAAAGGTGAACTACTAAATTTTGAGGCCAAAACAAGAGTTGAAGCTTTCAAGAAGTTGCATGATCAAGTGAGAGCTACAATTGAGAAAGAAAACGCCATATACAAAGAGAATGCTAATCAAGGGCGCAAACAACATGAGTTCAAAACTGGAGATCTTGTATGGCTCCATTTACGCAAAGAAAGATTTCCAAGCAGAAGAAAGAACAAGCTCATGCCAAGAGCTGATGGTCCATTCAAAGTGCTAGAACGTTACGGAGAGAGTGCTTACAACTTCCAGATTACTACGGTGGTGTAAGTGCTACATTCAATATTGGAGACTTATCCCCCTACTTAGATGATGACAATTTGAGGGAAAATTCTTCAAAAGAAGGGGAGAATGATGCAAGAGCAAGTGTGACAGTGAACTATGTTGGTCAAGACCTCAAAGGCTTAATGTTGGGATTCCCTAATATGGCTAATCAACCATTTGTCACTATGATACAGTGGAAACATGATACTTGAAGAGTAAGAGAAGAAGTGCAAGCTTAAAGTCTCGTCCAAGACCAAGAGTTCAAGCACAAGTAGGATTTAGTTTAATTAAGCAGTTTTCTATTAATGTTTAGTTTTGTAGTCAGTGTTAATCGTGTAAATCCGTGTGGACAATGGATTGGTTAGGATAATACTGGTTTTAGGCTTAGGATAATTGTTAGTTACTTTCCTAATTAATTTAGGAAAGTTTATTAGCAATTCAGTTAGTTATAAACTACCTAAACCGTGTAGGAAACAGCTGTGCGTTGAATTAGTCAACACACCTGTTTACAGATGGTTAGGAAAGTTATTTACAGTTGTTTAGGAAAGTAATTATTCCTATTATAGTTAGGAGTACTATACCTAGTCAGATTAGAGGTTGGTTACCAATTAGGGTTAGTTTTATTTGCCTATATAAGCAATTCACGGTCATGGGGTTTGGCAAGACGTGATATTGATTAAGTTGAATGCAAATTCAGATTTCTTTGAGTGTTTTTTCTCTTTGGTGATTAAAGACCCTCTCTCTCTTCTTTGGTGAAGAACCCTAGCCTTTGGTGGCGCCATAGCTTGTTGATTGAGTCTTGATTGGTCTCTTTGGTGATTCTGGTTGAGTTTCTTCATCAAGAACGTATCTTTATTATTCAAGAACCTATCTTTATAACCCAAGATCATATCTTTTATAATAATATACATCAAACTGACGAAGCCAAAATTTTGGGTGGTCTAAGTTGTATCCATTTGGGTACATCCATATTCCACACTTTATTACAATGATGTCAGAGGATTCGTGCACGTTTGGGTCCACCTGCTTGTATCCAGTATCTCGCCCCCATGTGGTGTCATATTTTGTTTCATGGTGTCATTCTCTCTCCTCTCTTCCCGCTCCTTGACCCACACAACAACCCCCCCTTCTCCACATACACCACCTTCTTGTGGCAAACACCTTTATTCAGCAAGGGAGACACAAATGGTGGCCAATTCGACCAACTTTTACAAACACCCATCGTTGAAATCTGACTTCGAATAGGGGCGATGACAAAGATGAGAGAGAATGTGGAGGATCAATAGCATATCCAGAATTTTTATACTGAGTATGCACAATTTAAAGAAGAATAACATGTAAAAAAGAATATAATAAAATCTTATAATTTGAAATCACAATAATGTGTTAAATCATCATTGAGTGTAACTATAAAGATTAAAAATCAATCCAACTAATTTGGAGTTTTAAATTTATGAGCATTCAGCAACATCTGTCTTTCTATTAATTTAATTCTAAATCAAAATTTTCAATTACCAAAAAAAAAAAAGAAAAAAATAAACTAGTAAAATACCAGTTGCAGTGTTGCGCATTCAATTTGTAAAAGTGATAATATACTCGTAGAATTTTTCTTATTAGTTCTAGCTAATGCGTGTCGACACTAGCTCTACTCTGAGAGCAAGAAACTTACGGGAGTGGATTTAAACATGGGCGTGGACACGTAACAATGTTCATTTTTTTTAGAAGAAAGACGATTGAGATTGATGGATCTAGAGGGGATGAATTAGATAAGTTGACTTCAGAAGAGAATGGTTTAAGCAGGAGTGGGAAGGGGGGGTTAAGTGCCACATGACAATCATGTGGGGGTATAACGCCATTTACAAAAAAAAATTGACCGAAAATGAGTTTAGTATGACCCGGCAACCAAAGCACGGGTAAAGGTAATTACATACAACCTTTTTATTAAATAAAATACTATCTTATAAACATTTTTGCCACTAAGGTAATTCCTCGTAAATTTAAAAACTTAAAATGATTAGTAGAAACTCGTTTTATAATGTTTTTTCTCTCCTAATAGCTAGTTACTTCATTCTTCTCTTAGAGATTGTTTAATAAGTTCTGAAAGTTCTAAAGAAGTGTCCCCCTATGATTCAATACAAAACATTAGTAAAGTCCCAACATCAAGTTTTAAAATGTGAAAGCTCTTGAGAGTCTTCAATTATATATATATATATATATATATATATATATATATATATATATATATATATATATATATATATATATATATATATATATATATAGGTCCTTATTCGTGTGGTGACGACACGTGGGACGATAAAAGCGTTTAAATTGGCGTAGTGATGACACCTAGACGCCATGTAAACAAGCAAGTGTCACCAATTATTACTTACCTTTATTAATATGACAATTACAATTATTAGCAAATTGTTCAGATTACAATACAATAAAACTCTAATTACACAATTCTAAAAATTAAAATTCTTACTTCATTGGATAGGGATTGAAAATAAGCAAACCTTTAAATATTGATTTTGTATTCAACAAATATTAATAATCAAGCACGACCAGAATTATTATTAATGTGCTTTATGTAAACCTCTTACAAGCACGTTCTATTTGCGTGGTGAGTAGTGTTATGTCCCAAAATATCCAGTTAAGCCCACAAGACCACTCTCCTTCTAGGGCCCATTCCTGAAGGCCTCCTGGGAACCTTAATCAAGGAAACGACCCAGTAAATACACGTGTCAAGCTGATACTGACCAAGGACACTCTCCTATATGCGCATGCCACGTGTCACCTAGGGATTGTCCCAGTACCCGTGAAATCCGCGCCTATAAATACTCCCACTTCAGGTATGAATAGGATAACTACTTTCAATCAATCAAATCACTTATTACCTAATAGAGAGAGAATACTGACTTTAGCATCGAAGCGGGGATCCCGGAAAACCCCTCCGGGCTAGTGACGTATTCTGATTTTGTAGGTACCAACGCCAGTCTTAGTACTCCTAGAGGACGAGGAATTAACCCCAAAACATTTGGTGCCGTCTGTGGGGAGTACTGAACTACAGGCAAAACAAGTTACTTTCCTTGAAACTCGATATGACGGAAATAGAAGATATAACCGACGAGTTTGGCCCGGCAGTCCCTCACGGAGAGCCGGTAGACCCGCTGGTACCTAGGCCTACGGCCCCTCCAGCACATAGAACGACCACGCTGACTCGAGCCGGCCACCCGATAATCGAGGGAATCTTGTACGAGGGAGACCTCGTCCGAGCTCTAGCTGGGATGCAAAGGACAATCATGGAGGGCGGCGTCAAAGAGGTACGAGATGCGCTTAAATCACAACCCACGCCACCTCGACCCCTTAACATACCCAACTTTGGCACAATGCCAGCCACCCCGGCAGTTCGACAAGCTCCAAGGCGGTGTCTGAACCCAGAGGATGCAAGGAACATAATCGACTGACGACAGGAGAGGAACACTGGACAAGTCAGCCTACAAGAACGGGGAGAACCCTCGCAGCCGGATGCCCGAGAGACGATCAACCGTCGGCAGCGAGAATGTCAACATTCATCAACCCCGTATGTCGACGATGAATGCAGTTAAGGGACCATTCGAAGCGACGTCCGAGGAAAAGCCATCGTCATTCCGTCCACTCCTCGGCAGGATGATCGAGCCGAAGGTAGTCGGAATGACAGTAGTAGGAAGAACTCTGTCGGATCGCTCGCCAGGAGGCTAGGAGAACTTTATGTGGACGAGAAGCGCCTGGACTCCCCATTCACCAAAGAGATCCTATTCACTCCCAGAATAGAGAAGATCAAAGTCCTGACGATAGCCGTTTATGATGGGGTAGCAATGATCGATCCTAGCGAACATGTCGACGCTTACACGACAAATATGTACATGTACGCGGTGGACGTCCCAACCCTGTGCAAATTCTTTCCCCCTACATTGAGAGGCCTGGCCTTGAAATGGTTCAATGAGCTTCCTAGGGGATCGGTTGATAACTTCAAAACCCTTGCAGACAAATTCACCAATCACTTTGTCGGGAACAAGCGGCCGGAGAAGACTATCTCCCACCTTGCCGGCGTGGTCCAAATTAGGAAAGAACCCCTCCGGGGATACCTTAAGAGGTTCAACACGGCAAAAACAGAAATTGGCAGAGTAAATGACGAGGTCGTGTACTCCTACTTCTTCCAAGGCCTCCTCCCAGGGCACTTTCAAATTTTCCCTGGTGGAAAAGAAAGTGACGTCCTTGAAAGAGGCCCTGAAGCGAGCTGAAGGCTTTTGTACAGCCACGGAGGTCTGCTACTCTAGCAAGGAAAAGGAAAGAGAGAGCAGTGCACCACAAGGGAAGAAGCGATCCACCGAGGTAATGGCAGCAGGAACCTCCAAGCCAAAGAAAACCCTTCCCCAGAAGTCCAGCCGACCTTCTTACGCGACCGATGAGGGGGAATATCCCTTCACACATCCAAGAGAGGTAATATTCACTGATATCAAGGAGAAGAACTGCCTACGAGAGCCCAGCAGGATCCGACAACCATACCGGTTTCGGGACAAAGCTAAATATTGTGACTTCCATGGGGATGTCGGCCACGAGACGTCAGAGTGCAAAGACTTGGAGAAAGCGCTATTGTAGTATCCCGAAAATCTAAACTCAATTATTAAACTAAAATATTAATTAATTAGCATAAAGTTTTTCGCTTAGTTTGCTAAGTATGATTAACGTGTCTAATGCATGCACTTACGTAAATTTTTTCTAAACTAAATACTAATCTCGTTTAAAACTAAAACTTATTTGTTTAATTAACCAAACTACTTGATTTTTTTTATTTAATTTATGTTTACGGTTTGCTTAGGCATGATTAGGCCTTTGTTTGGGTTGATGACCAAATTAGGAGATGATTAAGCTAGGATTAGTACTTTCCATTTTTACCTAATCAGTTTAATATTCACTCTTGACACCAAAGCTACTTACTTGTCAACTTACCATGCTCTAGCTTTCCACTTGTCATGTAATGGCCTTGACACCATGTATTGCCATGCTTACTAAGCTAAAATGGAAAATATGCCATGTTCTCTTGCTTCCTAATGCAACCTAGCTAAGAAATCAAGCAAGTAAAAATTATAAAGGGGAAGGGGGAAGCTACGGTTAAGAAGAGAAAGAAAGAGAAGAAGAGAAAATGTTTTCACCTTTATAAAACTAAACAAAAACAAAGCCATAAACCAATTAAGATCAAAAGTTTCTTACATATTCTCTTCCTTAAAGATTTGTACCATATTTGCAAGCAAACCAAAATCCTTCAAAAACTTACAAAGAGCACCTTTGCTCATCTTTTTCTCTTCCCAAAACCATACACCACCACCGACATATATTCTCTCTTATTCTCATATTCTCTTTGTATCATTCTTCATCTAATATCACAAATCTTTCTAAGTAAATAAAATCAAAATGAAGTAAAGAAAGAAGAAGGGGAAACCGTAAGATAAGAGAAGGGAAAAGAGAAGAAGATTTGGTAAGAACACTTAAACAAATTCATGCATTAATCATCCTTATTATTTCCTTTGTTTCTAATAATCAATTCCTTCTTATTTCTTAACTCTAACTTTTTCCTCACTTCTTTTCTTCACCACTGCCATCACCACTTTAGCTCCACCATCACCAGAACGTGAAACTCCCGGACCTTCAAGAACCACCAAGAGATACCACCAAGGTTTAATTCTTTGTACTATTATTTATCTCAAGCTTAAGTTATTATTATCACCTAAAGTCCATAATTAAATAAAGAAACCCTAACAAGTATAATTACAACCATAATCGAAAGTGTAAGGAAAAAGGTTTAAGAATCTAAGATCTAGTTAATCTTGACTTAAAAACTCAAAAACTATTGTTGCATGTCCATTTACAAACTTACGTAAACTTGATCTTAACTCATTATGGCCAAAATCATTTAAACACCATTTGTCTCTAATTTTCCTTAATTTCGAATCTAGTATTTTCGAAAGTTAAAAAGGGTAAAATAAAAGGAGGAATTAACAATGAAATGATAATAATAATTTAGGAATTAAAAGGGTAATTTTTGAGAATAAAAAGGCCCAAGGCCGAAAGGAAATAAAAGAGAAGAAATAAAAAGAATGTTTATTAATCCTTAAACATGTTTGTTAAATTAGGGAACTTGTGCTAGTAGTGAGTGATCAAGGAAGCTAGGAGAGGAAGTGTGTTTATAGAAGGTTAAAGAAGGTATACTCATGTCCATTAAAAAACCCCTTATTTCGATTTAATGAACTAAAGAAGATACTCATGGATTTCTTATAATTATATGCTACATGTACTTATATATATACATATGATTATGGATATGATTGTAAAGTTATGTAAATGATTGCATGTGATTATTTTGGTGACATGGTCGAATGAATTTGATGTTGCATGTCACAAATTACTTGATAATTACATGAAGATCATTAAAGTCTATTATTTAAGCTTGATATATATGGCCGAATGGATTTTTGATCTAGATATCAAGTTGATGGATGTTTGTTTAATAATTTAATAAAGTCTTATAATTATGAACATGTGATTGAGATGACCGACTGAGTTTGAGAATGCTTGATTATATTTACTTGATAAATTGCATGTAAAATCGTGACTATGCTTGAGTATGCTTATAGATCAATTAAGCTTATGACCGAATTGATGTTGAGTGATGATAATAAAAGCCTTTGAGTTTTATACATGCATATACGAAGATCTAAAGTGTTGAAACGATTTAGAGAATTAATGTGAAAAAGGAACATGTTTGGGAAGTGTATGAATTATGATTTATGAACATGTTTATTGAGATGAATATGACCGATTTAGACATAAGCATGTCTACTAACTTACTTGTAGTGTGCTCCCAAACTTGGTACCCTTGGGAAATTGAAGAGCATGCCAGTGTGCACACTTTAATAAAATATTGTAGGATTAAACCCATTATTGATTAAGCTGTAGGGATTAACTAATCCTGAGTATCTCGCTTATCATGGTTTAATCTGAGTTTATGTAGGGTATAAAACCGAGATGATATGATTATTGCCAAAAAGGCCAAATGAATGAAATATGATTTGTGGGGTCGATTGAACCCGAGTGTAGGACTCATAGAGTCTGAGTTGTGCTATGCTCTTCCTTACTACCTAACATAGAAGTCTAGTCTTTGCATGTTATGACTTGAGTTACTTTATAGCTTACTAGACCTCAAAGGTCATTTTCTGAGTAATTATGAATTTGTGTATGATATTGGTTGCTTAATGCTCTTTGCATGTGAATCTTGTACGTATGCATGGCTTTGTACGTAAAGGAATATGCTAACTATGTTTATAAGAACAGACAATCTCTTTAAGATACTATTATGAGTATTATTACTATTATTCCAAGTGATGGTTGTTAATGCTAAATGTATTTTAAGTATAAACATAATGTATTTTACAAAATGGGGTGAGTATTGCTTAGCTTTCGCTAATTTTCTTTTGTTTTTGTGTCATCTCTTCTTGCGTGGATTATTATATCTTTTTAATAGATTTTGGGCAAGGGAGATAGTGAAGGATGGAAGGAACCCTTTTGTGCATGCTTACTGCATGTCTTTGCTGTTGTTTGACCCCGTGGATTCCGCAAATAGAGGACAACCCCGTATGATCTAGTAATATAACTAGTGATGTAGTTTTGGAACAGTACAACTATGTAATTTCCGCTGTTATAATATAATATAATTCAGTTTGTTGTTGTACTCTTTATCAATCTTTGCCTTGTGCTTGTCTTGTTACAAGTACGACAGTAATGTCTTGGATTGGATTTAGGGCCCATAAGCATGATTAATTAGAGTTATCCAATCCGGGGCGTTACAGCTACGACTGCTCTTATCCCAAGGTCGGCTAAAGAACTACGTAAGAAGAGATGTCGTAATCACCCCGGCCTCCAAAAAACCCGCCAACCCCGAGGTCGACCAGATAGAAAGCGATGAAGGAGACTTTGTTGCCACAATTGTAGGCGGGCTACCCCTTGATGACCGGACAGTGAGCGGTCATAAGGCGTACGTCCGAGAAGCAAGTCAAGTCATGTTGCTCGTCCCTGGGCAAATGAAACCCATGCCCACGATGACATTTTTGGAAAGAGATTCAAAGAGTATTGTCATCCCCCATGACGATCCCTTGGTGGTTGAACTTAAAATCTAGGATCGCCGAGTAAAGAGGGTACTGATCGACAGCGGAAGCTCGACTAACTTACATTGATAGAATGCCTCCGACAACTGAATTATAATGAGGAGAAGTTGCAAAGGGTAACTCGACCTATCGTCGGTTTCGGAAAAAAGGTCGTCCACCCAATTGGAACATGTAGGCTGTCGGTTTGTTTCGGACCACCGAGTAAATGTCGCAATACTTACTGTAGGCTACCGGATTTTTCTCCCCTTTTTTCCTTCGCCCCGCCTTCGGGTTTCGGGCAGCCTGGGAGAGCGCGGTGGTTCGTTCGGGTTTTCGTGAACCTTTGAGTGTGAATGCACATAAAGATTTTCCTTTTGCACTTAGGACATGATCAAGATTGTCGGAAGTTGCCACCAAATTTAAGGTAATTTGGAAACGTTGGAATCAAGTCGATAGTCTAGAAAGACGTCAACTCAATTCCTGTGAACCCCAATCCCTATTGGGGAAATTGACTTCATAAATGAGTTCGGGGGCGTAGGTACGAGCTAGGAAGGTGTTAGGCATCCAACTCGCCCGTTGACAACAACGGCCTTTACTAATCGATTCAAAATAATTATTAATGCTACGGCTCCAAACAGGGTTCAATTTGTCCAAATTCCTAGTTTTAACTAATGGGTTGAAAAATCATTATTATTGTGACCACTTTTAACAATTTATCAAATTACATGCTTTTATTTGCTAAAAACGACAAATATGCTAAAACCTGCGAGTTAGAGGCAACCAAATAATCCACCAATCAATCCACAAGCAAAGCATAATTTAATCATAAAAAGCAATAAATAACCAATTTAAAACATTCATTCATCCATTAATTAGGCTTAATACAAGCCCTTTTGCTCGAAAACCCGCCATGCATGTACATATTACATAAACCAAAATCGTTAGTAATAACAAGCAATATAAAATTTACTGAAAACCCTCAGGTTGGATTACCTGGATGCTCACAATGAACTTATTGGGTTATATTGCTCGAATTCATGCTCTTGGTGAAGTGTGAAGGTTTATTTTGTGGTGTTACCATGTTAGGGCTAACCTAAAGAAGAAGTAGAATCAGAATTTCTGGTTTAGTATGAGAGAGAGAGAGAGAGAGAGAGAGAGAGAGAGAGAGAGAGAGAGAGAGAGAGAGAGAGAGAGAGAGAGAGAGAGAGAAACTCTAGAATTCCCAACTTGAGAGAGAAACTACCAACCAAAAGACCAACCCCTTCAACTGAACCATAAGGTTTGTTTATAGAGAAGAGGGGGAGCTGCCACGGTTTGGCACGGAAATTAAATGGGGCTCGAATTTGCCGTCTACGAGAAAAGGTCCAGGCGGCCATGCAACTAGGCCGAACGGCCAAACTGGCAGGACAAGAGGTCAAACCGCTTGGCAAGCGGGTTAGCCGCTAGGCAAGCGGTCAAGCCGCCTGGCCTAACGGCATGGTCGCTTGTCCTAGCGGTTACCGCTTGAACTCAAGCGTGACGGCTTGGACCTGGAGCGGCCTGCCTGCATAGGCGCCTGACATGATTTTCTCGCGGGGGAGGCTTTTTGGAGGAGGTCCACACGGGATTGACTGAGTTCCCTTGTTTGACCAATGGTTGACTCAAGGGTTTGGGTTCCCTTTCGGGCCCTTAGGTTCAAAGAGGCCTATCTCTCAGTTTTGGACTCCAATTAAATTGAGTCCAACTGGTTTGGATCACCTATACAAAAGGCTTCCACTAGTTAAATCAAATGAACTGGGCTAATCATTGGAGCAATTATTCTCGCATCCCAAGTTCGAGCAAAATTCAATCCTTTCATCATCGGGTTTTTATGGGACTTATCATAGACACAATTTTTGGTGTCTACAGAAGCTCCTACTTTGGTCGAGCTCGAATAGAGCGAAGGTCAAAGTATTCCTGTGCCAGTACCTGCAATAAAGCAAGCAAACTGAATGAGGTGACAATCAGTTAAAGATAAACAATCATCTTTAGGATAAAGTAATAATTTACTCGGTCTATTTGACTGAGAGTTTGACCCTATGCTGTAGGTCACACAATAAAATTCCTTCGATTATCAGTCGAACGGAGAGACCCTATGTAAGGACCCGGGATTTTCGTCCAATCCTTTTATATGTGCATTGGTTTCCACGGAGTGTGTCCTTATAGGAAATTTGTAAGTTGGGGATTTAGATAAATTCATGGGACCAACGAGTTAGAAAGGATTTTATAAAGACATGAATTGAATAAAAACCATGAAAGAGGTCACAAATCTGCTATCGACATTTTATCGAAGGGACAAACCGAAGGGACAACCCAATAGCGCGATAAGTGAACTAATCATGTTTTTAGAAAGACTCCCGCTCATATAGAACATATGAGTACCCAAGAATAAAGGGTTCGGGGGCGAAGGTACGAGGTGGGAAGGTATTAGACACCCAACTCTCCCGTATTATGACGACCTCTACTAACTCAAGTTTGCTTAATAATTTAAAGACATAATTCCCATGCAAAACCGGATTAACAACCTAGACTTAGACTATTAATTGGTTCATCACAAGCATCACAACATTTATTTAACCCTTGTCTAGACATGCATTTGATTTGACAAGTTGAGCATTACAACGACTATACAGACAATATTTAGGAACCAATAAAAACGTTACTTAACATGATATCTACATTATGACTACTAGAAAATAAACAATTAGGCAATTAATTTAATTTGAGCCCTCAGGAACTCGTACCTGAACTGTAGGCTATATTTGACAAGAATAGTAAAAATAGATCTCAAGTTTGGAAGAAAGAGGGGGAAGCTTAGAGTCAATACTACTGAGAATAGAGGGTGTCAACTGTAGACTGTGTGTTTTGAACTGAAGGTGGAGGGTTGTATTTATAGGCGTGGAGGAGTAGGGTTGGACGGCCGAAAATGAGCTGAAAGTCGAATTGGGCTTGAAAAATGAGTCGGGCCAGAAGCAGGGTCAGCGCCGCTAGTGGCCCTAGGATTTATCCCAGGGCCGCTGACGGCTGTCGGGTGCCAGCTGTATGACGACTTCCAGTCCACTTTTATTTTCCTGAGGAATTTAAATATTCCAAAAGATGTGAAAAATACCGTTTTACCCCTGAACGGTAAAAGACAGTTTTACCCCTAAATCGCAACTTGGAGACCGGGAGTTGGAAAGAGGCATGAGACGTGTCGTTGGAAAGCTCTTGAACAGGGCTTTTGAATGGGATTGGAATAAAGGAGTGTTTGGAGGAAAAACCTGAGACCTTATCTTAACTATTAAAGCAAAAATAACAGTTCAAGCTTATAAATTACTCCATTCATCATCGGGCTTTTGCGGAGAAATCTGAAGGGGCTTTTTTGGCGTCTACAGAAGCCCCCACTTTGATCAAGCTTAAGTAAAAGCGAAGATCAAAGTATTCCGAAGGCGACATGCAAGATGCTGATGTGCACACGGTGTGTGAGAGTGTACAGTATATATGCATATGAAGACAAACCTGGGTTGGGACATGCTCGTAGCGTGCTAAGATTTCATCTCTGTGAACACAAGAGAAAATAGAGGTTATGGTAGCAGGATAGAACATCGCTCGTAGATGGTCTAAACGTCTGCTTGGGACCTGTATTCAGAGTGAATGAAAAAGTTAGTAATACTTTGAGAATGATCAACGTGGAGTGCTTCGACAAACAGTGACTAAACACCGCTCGGCGGGTGTCGAGATTCCGTCCCTGTACGAGAAATGAAAAGGTCAACGAGACAGCGCGAATAAAAATAACGGCTGTAAATGGGAAGTAACACTGGTGAGAGTGAATAGTATAAATGCTTTATCGAGCAAAACAGTGACTAAACACCACTCGGCGGATCCGAGATTCCGTCCCTGCACAAGAAACGAAAAGGTCGACGAGACAGCGCAATCAAAATGACAGCTGTAAAATGGTTAAAACATATGAACAGTTTAAATGCAATAGTTTAAGCAATCATTGACTGAAACATATAAAAAATAATGGACAGCATAACTACCACAGTTTAAGCAATCATTGATTGACACAAAAACAAGTAACCTCGTAGAGGGACAGTTTAACCGCAATAGCTTAAGCGATCATTGACTGACCCCAAAAATTTATGACCTCGCAGAGGGACAGTTTAACAGCAATAGCTTAAGCGATCATTGACTGACCCCAAAAATTTGTGTTTTTGAGTTGTTTAGTAAGGTCGATTGAATTTGTGGGCCAGATTGCTTTGCTCCCGCGGGGCCGTGGGACAGCAAGTGGGCCCATGTGTGCAGGTCTGTAGGGCCGCTAGCGGCCCAGGCCAGCGCCGGTAGCGGCGCTGGGCCTTTGTTGAAGGCTGCTAGCTGCTCTGGCCAGCGTCGCTGGGCTTGAGCCGAGTAAAAAGCGCTTCGTCGCTTCCTTTTTTTTTCGCGTGCATTCTTCTTCCTCACTGAGCTTCATTGTCGAGAGCAAAATTTTCGAGCTTCCTCCATTGTCGAGTGCTCCACTTTGCTTGAGGTAAGTCGATTCTTGACCAAATTCTTCGGTTTTTGTCTTGAACTTGCTTATTTTTCCGCTTAGTTGCTGAATTTTCGGTTGCATTGTTGAATGGGTGCCTGTTCTTTGCGAATCTGAAACTTTTAATTTCCCATTTGTAGAGAGAGAAAGCTTCATTTTATTCCCCATGGCTCCCGCGGCTAAGGAAAAACGTCCCATGAGTGAGGAGTATGACCGGAGCCTTTTCCGCACTGGGCTACCTTCTACTAGTGCACCTCCGACTAGTCAAGCGGATGGAGCTCGGTTTTACCAGGACTTTTTCATGCGCCCGGCTGGGGTTTGGAACTGCAGTGTTCTATTACCGGATAGGCAGAGTCATCTGTCTAACTTTTTTTATTTATTTATTTATTTATTTTTTTTTTTTCTGTTCAGTATATTTGAACTGAAAATTAGAACTGTTAGTGCTTCGACACATGAACAAATTGGGACTTGTACTGGATTGATGGTCAGCTGTATATAATTTGTGTGGAATTATTTTGGAAGTGTTTGTAGTATATGGGGTGTTTAGAAAATTTTGTTTGTTGGCTAGGGTGTTGGTGTTTTGTTGCAGGCTCATGGGGCTACATCCCATTGGGCTACGATGCTAGAGACCTTTTCAGTGGGGGCTAGAAACCTGGTATTGGGCTTAGGTCTTGACCAATTCCTGACTGTTATCCCTACTTGTCACTCGGGGTCTAGGATTATTGTCAGGGGGTTATTGGAGAGGTTTTGGGATTCCACGAACACTTTCCATACACTTGTAGGGGAGATGTTCCCCACCCCTTATCAGTTTGCTGTGCTTACGGGGCTATCCTTTAGAGGTCGTCGTATTCGGTATGACGCGAGCTATTGGCAACAGAGTGACAGTTTGCTTGAGCTTTATGGGCCTGTGTCTGCCCACTTTGATAAGGATCAGGTCTCTTTGGTGCGGTTGTGGGGGGCCTTGGCGGAGCAGGGGCTTACTGACGAGCAGAGGGCCCATATTTTCCTGGCTTGCTTGCCTGGGTCGACCATCTTTGCTTAGAAGAAGAGCGTATGTCAAGTCGGTTTTCTGACATGTTTAGAGGATTTGACCAAGGTCCATGAGTACAACTTTGGAGCTTCCACTTATGCTTCCTTGGTGAGATGGTGTCGCCGGGCTTATAGGCCTAAGGAGACGAGTGAGAGGGCATCTATCTCGGGCCCATGGAGGATACTGGAGGTAGGCTCTCATACTTCACTCTCTCTTTGTTTTTTTGCCTATGCTTTTGAATGTGGAAATCATCCTTTTTGTTTGCTTGTATGGCAGCTATGGTTCTTTGAGTATTTTCCTTTGAGTATTTTCCGGCTTTCGGTCCTCACCATCCTGGTTTGAGGATGTTCCCATTAGGTTCACAGTGGATTGGTAGGGATAACCACTCGTTTACCTCTCTGGAGCATTTTTGGGCCATCTTCGAGAGCCATGCCGCATCCATGGTATGTTGTTGTTGACTTGTGCATTTTTTTTTTTTTGGTTCATTTTGTGTGAATGAACTTTTGAACTGGTAACGTGCAGGTGTCATGGTCCGCTTTTGATGGTATCCCTGGGGTTCCACCTCATATTACCCTTGAGTCCTTTAGAGTGTCTTCTCTGGGGGTGGTCTTTGGGGGGCCATTTGGCTTTGTATGGTACTTGGGGGACCGTTTGACTCGGCTAGTCTATCCCTCCCTGGGTAGTCACCTGGTTCCGGAGGATCCTCCTTTTACCATGTTCTCTCTGCGTGGTCTGAGCGTGCGAGACATGGGAGTCGTGATCCGTGGTATGGCGGCCACGGAGTTTCTTATGCCGGAGGTTGTTGGCTTAGACCGCACGGCCGTGTACCTGACCTACTGCTTGGATCGCTTGATGCCATACCTTACTTCTGAGGTAAGAAACTTTTCTGCATCTTTTTAGCTGTATGTGTGATATACTGACTTCTTGCATCTCGCAGGCGGATCGCCTAGCTCCTCAGGGTCCCAAGAGGTCCCATTCTAGAGTTCGGGGTCAGCCCCCAAGCGTGACATTGCCGACCAATGAGGTCAGGTACATTGGGGAGAGTGGGGGACGCATAGTAGAGGAGTTCCCTTTTCATATGGCTGACGGAGAGGCTGTGGAGGGCTTGCCCTTGCCTGATGGTTGTACGGGGGTAAGCTCCTTTTTATCCCTTCTTGTGTTTGTGTTTGCTTTTGAGTGCTAACTCTATCTCGTGGCTCTCCTTTTTTGTAGTTGAACTGGGAGCAGACCTCTCAGATCTTCAAGCTCATTCACCTGCTGAAGAAAGGCTATGGTCGAGTAATGGGCAAGAGGTAGAGTTCTCGGTCCAAGACCGTCGATGTAAGTAGACTTTTATCTTTTGTTTAGCTAAGTGAAGTGCTTAACTTAACATCTCAACTTTGATTATCTGCAGATGTCCCAGTCTTCGTCTTCAGTGGGACCTCGATACTCTTCTGCTGCGAGGGCTTCTTCGGCGAGCAAACCGTCTGTTGCTCATTCACCTCCCATAATTGTGACCAGGCATCCTGTTGATGAGGCGCCCGGACCTTCTGTACCGTATATTTCTGAGATGTTCTCTCCCGCAGGTTTCCAGCCTTCTCTTGGTAGCAGGCCTGTTGTTACGCCCTCGACTGGAGGTTGGGCGAACGCCCTTGGATGGGATGTGCCTCATACTGGGCCTTCGCATCAGGATATGGCTATGAATTTCGCCAGTCAGGCTACAGAGAGTTTCTTTGCCGCAGGGTTTCCGGCAGGTACCCCTATGCGCGCACCAGCATATGTTAGGCAGGACATGAGCCCCGACAACAGCAGGCCCATTTATAGTTCTTCTCTCCATTATTCAACTGGGAACAATGGTCATGGGCTGTCCGTTGATGATGAAGCTGACACCAACGGTGGTGACAACTCTGGCTGAGCGATGTTGGATTTCCTTGTAGACATTGATCTTAAGGTTTTGAACTCCTGTTTTTATGCATTTTTATGATATGTATGATATGATGAATCGATTATGCCCGTCTGATCCCCAAATATGCAATGTGTTGTGCAGTAGGAGAAAGCCATAATTTAGGAAATAAGATAATAAAAAGGGTAAAAATTTTACAAGAAAAAGCAAAAACTACACATACTATACCCCCTAAAAAAAAATGGAAAAAATAATAAAAAAAAAGAAAAATTGAAAAAGATAAAACTAAGAGAGTCTCGGGCTTTGTAATTCAGCGCGCGTATCAAAACTGGGCTTAAATCAGGTAGATCGGATCAAGGGAGCGAGCTGGAGCGAGAGGAAAAATCGGACCGGGCCAGGGTCAGGGCCGCTAGCGACACTGGGCTGGGCCGCTAGCGGCGCTGGGCTGCAGGCTGAGGCCGCTAGCGACGCTGGGCTGGGCCGCTAGCGGCGCTGGGCTGCAGGCTGAGGCCGCTAGCGGCGCTGGTTTGGGCTTTTTGTGGATTTCTGACTTCTTTGGCCCGCGTTTTTACTATAAATAGGATTTACGGGATACTTGATGTTGTATCACTTTTCAGACCCTAGCTCTCTCAAATTTCCCAAATCTTCTATCATGGTGAAATCCTTTGAAAACCTGTTCGATGCTTGGTGCAAAAATCTGACAGTAGAAGACAAACTTGAAATGGCTTCATTCCATGTTTCTACCTTGCTGGCCTTAAGACCAATAAAAATATTGTGGCCTCTTTTTCGATCCGCTCTGAATTATTGGGACCCTGACCTGCATGTCTTGTGTTTTGGTAACTCTGAATTATGCCCTTTAGTTGAAGAATTTGCTGCGATCACTAATATGCATGATGTTCTTCCCCAGCTATGGCTTATGTGAGAGATGGTTCTAGGGATCAGTACAAGAAATCCTTGGGTTTGTCATCTGCAAAAGCCAAAAGCATGGTTCTTGGTGTCGATGTGGACTTGGTTCAACTCTACGAAAAGTTTGCTATTTAATCAGAAAAGAATGCAATATTCAAGCGTTGTTACCGTCAGGCTTTTGTACTTTGCCTGTTAAACCGCCTATTGTTTGCTAATGCAGAATCTCCTAACTTGGGTAGAGCCTCGTTGCTGCGAGTGGTTAATCAAATGGTTGAAGGGCATTCTCCTTTGCATCTAGTTGTAGGGGAAACTATTATTGGGCTCGATAGGTTGAAAATTTCTCTTCATGAAGCTTTTTCTGGCAGCCCCATGTTGCTTCAAATTTGGTTATGTGAGCATCTGAGGTTAATAGAGTCGCCAGATAATATGATAGCTCGTGTTCCTCGAGCTTGGTCAAAGAAAACCTATACCGCCGCTAGCTTCTTGGTTAGGAAAAGGCTGTATTCTGAAAAGTCCCTTCCTGAATGGGACGCCTTTTTCCATGCGGGACCTGTTATTTGTTGGCATGTGTCCTGGTGGAGATTGACCTCCTTAGTGGCTTGTGACAATTTGGTTCCTCATACTACCGTATTGAGTTTGTACAGGACTATTTTCTTTTTCCCCTCTAGGGTCATGAGGCAATACGGGTTGAAGTAGTTTATTCCTCGTCAGGAAACTATGAGACCAACTATCGTAGCGTTGACCACTGAGTTTGCTACGGATTGGGGAAAGTATTAGCGTAGCCGGGACCGTTGGACTGTACCTCGGGTGATTGCCCCAACTCAAGTTTTTGAGACGTATCTGAACTGGCTTTCCTGCGGTGATGGAGAAACGAGACGAGCCCTTCGTCATGAGGAGTGGGACGAGCTAAAGCCTAAGTATGACTCAAAAACAGGAAGTAAGAAAATAAAGGAAGGGCCTCAAGTGGGAGGCTATCACGTACTGAAAAGAGGCAAGCCCCCAGCTCAAGGGAGCAATCATAGGTCGTCCTCAAGTCAGGGTCCGTCAAAGATGACCTCTTCAACGAGGCCTTCTAAAGGGAAGAAGGATTAAAGTAGTTTTCTAAGAAAGCAAGTCTAGTTTTTTAAAAAATAATAATAAGAATTTGTTTAGCTTAAACCATCATAGTTGCATTTATTATTTATTTTTGTAACCTTAGTGAGTTAAGTATTTTTGCAATGTAAGCTTATTCGTTCAGTTTGAATAAAGATTACCCTTTTTTGAATGAGTTGAAAGGAATTTCGGATTGATTTTGGACGGGCCCCTTGAAAGGGTTACCTATGTATCCAGTGTGGAATCAGGCCAGTGTAGTTCGTTCAATTGTGTACGTCTCTTTTTTTTTTAATTTTTTTTTTTAGTTTTTTTTTGGACGTAGCACTTCTTCAGTTGGTCCATATTGGTGAGCTGACTGAACTCGATGCCATCAATATCCATGAGTCTGACTGCGCCTCCTGACAGAATGTCTTTCATGATGAACGGGCCGGACCAATTTGGTCGAAATTTTCCCCAAGGGTCGGTAACTGGGGCACGTAATTCTTTCCAAACTAAGTCCCCTTCCTTTAAATTCCGAGGTCTAACCTTTTTGTTGAATGCTCTTGCCATGCATTGCTGGTACATGTGGGAATGGTCTAGGGCCCGTAGGCGTCTTTCATCCGTGAACATGAGCTCTTCGTAGCGGGCTTGTAACCATTAGGTTTCGGGAATTTCACCCTCTAGGGCTACGCGCATAAAGGGTAGTTGGACTTCTATGGGTAGAACTGCTTCCATTCCGTAGACTAGGGAATAAGGTGTTGCTCCCGTAGAGGATCTTATGGATGTCCTATAACCCCAAAGGGCAAATGGGAGTTTGATGGGCCAATCTTTGTAGTTTTCTATCATATTTTCAATGATAGTCTTAAGGTTTTTGTTGGCGGCTTCTACTGCGCCATTGGTTTGGGGACGGTAAGGGGATGATTTGTGGTTGTAGTTCTTGAGGAGGGTGGCTGTCTCGGCTTTGAAGTGGGATCCATGGTCACTGGTAATTTCATGCGGAACACCGTATCGACAAATGATGTTGTTCCTTATGAATTTGGACACTTGTTTGGAGGTAAGGATGGCATAGGATTGGGCTTCGACCCATTTGGTAAAATAGTCTATGGCTACTAGGATGTATTCATGTCGTCCCGAGCCCTTTGGGGTGATCTTAACAATGATATCTATTCCGCATGCGGAAAATGGCCAAGGGGATGTGAAGTTGTGGAGCATTGAGGGTGGCATATGCTGCAGGTTGGCATATATCTGACATTTCTTGCACTTCTTGACATAGTCGTAGCAATCCCTTTCCATAGTGGTCCAATAGTATCCCAACCGTAGGACCTTTCTAGAGAGCATTCGACCATTCATGTGTGGCCCGCACACACCATTGTGTACCTCGTCCATAATCTTTGCGGCTTCTTCGGAGTTCACTCATCTGAGGTTGACCCCGTTGTGGGACTTTCTGTACAGAACCCCCTTGTATTCTATGTATTGAGCCGCTAAGAGACGGATGGCCCGTTGAGCTCTTAGTGGTGCATCTTCAGGATATATTCCTTTGGTGATGTAATTGAAGACGTCTTGGTACCAAGGATCCTTTTCGATTGGAGCCAAAGTCATCTCTGTGTCGAGGTTGTGATAGTTCAGCCACTCAAATTCCTGTAAAAGTGAAAATCTACATTCTTGCTTTGCGAAGTTTACTTACATTGCTTAAATTAATTAACTCTGTTTCCTCCACAATGGAGGTCTTTTGTTCATGATTGATTACTGCTTTTAGCAGATCTTTAGGCAACTCATTTTCATCATTGGGTTTATCAATAGCTAAACAAGGTAACAAATAAGCACAAAGATTTTTCATTTTATTGATATTAGAATTGGAAATAGCAAGAAAGGGATCTGAATTTCCCTTCACATTGATACAAGACTTAGAAGAAGTAAAGGGGACCCTTCCCGGTCCTGACTCATATTTAGGACCTAAGCTAGACACTGACTCTGGCTGAGACTCGGAATCAGATTCTTCCATCATTGGTCCTTCCCCGGTAGATATCGTCCATTCGGGCCAGTCTAGCTCACTTCTTTGCGCCATCCCATTGTGACATCTTCAGTAGTATATATTAGGTCCGCAGGATTGAAGTTGCGATCATTGAGAGCCATTACATCCTCATCCATCTCGGGAGTTTCAACCATTCTAGTTTCTTGGCCAAACAAAAGACCTAGCAGCTGGTTCCCTGGTGCTTTGGTCCATTCTTGACTTGCCGGTTTTTAGGGGTGCTGTGCCTCCTCGTCCAATTGATTGCAGTCTCGGAAGATTTCAAAACCCGAGTGTGTGACCTTAGCTTCTTCGTCATAGTATGGCTCAGGGAAGCCATAATATGGGCAGTAATCTCCTTCTGTGATGAACTGGCCATTTAGAGTGTGGCTATACGGTGAGATGACTTGTTTTTCCTTAAATTGTTTCCTTTGTTTCAGAGCCTGGTCTTGGATTTCTTTGTCAGTAGGTTTGTAACCAAGCCAAAAGGAGTTGTTTTTGTCTTCTAACTTGAAGGTGGTGGGCCCTTGTCCATTTCTTCCTAAACCCATACCGGGTATGTACCCTTGCTTCTTGAGAAAACCATTAACATGAGGGTTTGAGTGTGGTATGAACGGTGCCTGATCTATTTCCAACACGTTGACTTCGGGTTGTGATTCATACTTACATATGGTGATCTTGAATATTTGGGACTTCGGAGGAGAAACAATTCCGGAATCAATGATGAACTGGATGTCACACTTCAAGCGATGACATTGGTCAGTAAGGTGGCCAATGCATATGTGGTATCTACAATAAAGGTAATGATCCTCCTCTTCTAGTAAGACCCCTTCTAGGAACCGGAGATCTCCACGACGAAGTAAGGCTGTCATAAAATCATGAACAGGTACTGCCAGTGGCGTGAATTTATGGGTAGGCGTGCTTGATCTTTTCTTGGATAACCAATGATGTGCAGGCCACATGGTCCCTTTATCAATGAAAGTTTGGATTTTGTCTCTTAAGTTCCTGCAGTCATTGGTGTGAGGTCCGCAGGCTCGGCAGTATTCACAGTAAACACCTGGGTTTTCATTTTTCGGGATGAGTTCATAAGTGGGCCCTATTGGTTGCATGTAGCCATATACCCTCATTTGTTGAAAAATGTGTTCCTGAGGCCAGCGAGGTTGCTCTTGATTGAGAAGAACTTTGTCACCTTCTAGAGCCTTAATTCTTTGTTCTAACCCATCGACCGTCTTCTGTAACCTTTTGATCTCTAAGTGATAGACAACTATGTATTGAGTTAGGTGCTCAATATCATCGTGTGCTTCAACAATGGCCTGGGTTGGCTTGCCTGCGCTTCTGTACTCAACGAGGCGCGGGGTTTCATCGGGATCAAGGCCTACTTGGATTTTGGCCTCCCGGAGTGATCGGTCCAGTTGTTCATCCAAATCAAGGGATTCGTCTTGAGTATCAAGTATTGACTCTCTTGAAGTTTCCCGAATTGGATATGCAGTTGTCACAAAATGAGTTTTGATTTTCTTAGCATTCTGGCCCATTTCCGACCCTGGCATGAGGAGAGATCCGTTCTGTGTATCTTCGGCTGAGGAACGCTTGAGGGACCCTGACATGATCTGAGTGAGTAGAAGACCTTTGAGAATAAAAAACAAAGATCATGAGACTCTCATCTAAGAAAAAGTTGACCCACACATAGAAAATCACATTGTCCTAGAAAAAAGGTCCTTAAGCCTAAATGCCTGAATATTTCCCTAATATCCAAGGAAAATAAAGTCAATGAACGAAAATAAGAAAAATAGAAAAAGATGGAGTATCCTATTTTTTTTTTTTTTTCTAGACTCAAAGAAAATGGAAAATGGGATAAAATAAAATAAAAGAATTTCGGGCACTTTTTTTTTCGAATTTTTTTTGTTCGGCGGCTTCGATTTTTTGCCGATTTTTTTATTTTATTTTCGATTTCCGTTTTTTTTTTACCAGATCTGAATTACATCAAAAGAAAAAGGAAAATAAAGAAATGGAAAAAAGGGAAGGGGAAATCAAAAGACTGACTATTTTTTCTTTTTTTTTACTAAAAAGATGCTAGAAGATTGTTCAATGACTTTTTAGAATATATCATCGAGAAATTGATGAGTGTTCATTGAATTTGAATTCTCGCACCATCTTCAGGCATTAGGAACTAGCTAAAAATAAAAGAAATGACTCCTAGCACGTAAGCACATGTTGGCACATAATCACGATATTCATGCGTTTAGGCAAGCACTACAATGAGATAATTACAGGCAAACATGTGATCAGACGGGCATTACGACGACATATGCACAACAAGCAAGCGAATGCACGAATGTGGGTTAGAGGCTTTTGGCTCCTGTGAGGTTATCAATTGTAATTATTTTCATCAACAAGGATTGATGAGTCATGGGTGAGGAAGCGTCGATTTGCACGATAGGACAACTGTATATTCCTTTAGATATACGGGCTGTCTACGAGTTGCGACACAAACTTCCTCGAGGGTCGATAAGGGTCAAAATTGTGCCTAAGCACATGCAAATGATGCAAATGATGCAAAAATATGGAACATAGTTATTAAATAATTAAGCAAACTTGACTTTCGAGCCTCACCCTCTTAAATAAATCCCCAGTGAAGTCTCCACTGTAAGGATCCGGGATTTTCGTCCAATCCTTTTATATGTGCATTAGTTTTCACGGAGTGCGTCCTTATAGAAAATTTGTAAGTTGGGGGTTTAGATAAATTCAAGGGACCATCGAGTTAGAAAGGATTTTGTAAACATATGAATTGAATAAAAACAATGAAAGAGGTCACAAATCTGCTTTCGGCGTTTTATCGAAGGGACAAACCGAAGGAACAACCCAATAGCGCGATAAGTGAACTAATCATGTTTTTAGAAAGAATACGACTCATATAGAACATATGAGTACCCAATAATAAAGGGTTCAGGGGCGAAGGTACAAGGTGGGAAGGTGTTAGGCACCCAACTCGCCCGTATTATGACGGCCTCTACTAACTCAAGTTTGCTTAATAATTTAAAGACATAATTCCCATGCAAAACCGAATTAACAACCTAGACTTAGACTATTAATTGGTTCATCACAAGCATCACAATATTTATTTAACCCTTGTTTAGACATGCATTTGATTTGACAAGTTGAGCATTACAACGGCTATACAGACAATATTTAGGAAGCAATAAAAACGTTACATAGCATGATATCTACATTATGACTACTAGAAAATAAACAATTAGGCAATTAATTTAATTTGAGGCCTCAGGAATTTGTACCTGAAGTGTAGGCTATATTTGACAAGAATACTAAAAATAGATCTCAAGTTTGGAAGAAAGAGGGGGAAGCTCAGAGTCAATACTACTGAGAATAGAGGCTGTTAACTGTAGACTATGTGTTTTGAACTGAAGGTGGAGGGTTGTATTTATAGGCATGGAGGAGTAGGATTGGACGGCCGAAAATGAGCTGAAAGTCAAATTGGGCTTGAAAAATGAGTCGGGCCAGAAGCAGAGTCAGCGCCGCTAGCGGCCCTGGGAATTTGGTCAGCGCCTCTAGCGGCGCTAGGATTTATCCCAGGGCCGCTGACGGTTGTCAGCTGGCAGCTGGATGTCGTCATTATGACGACATCCAGTCCATTTTTTATTTTAATCCAAAAAATGTGAAAAGACCGTTTTATCCTTGAATAGTAAAAGACGGTTTTACCCCTAAATCGCAACTTGGCGACCGGGAGTCGGAAAGAGGCGTGAGACGTGTCGTTGGAAAGCTCTTGAACGGGGTTTTTGAATGGGATTGGAATAAAGGAGTGTTTGGAGAAAAAACTTGAGACCTTATCTAAACTATTTAAGAAAAAATACCAGTTCAAGTTTATAAATTACTCCTTTCATCATCGGGCTTTTGCGGAGAAATCTGAAGGCGCTTTTTTTTTTGCGTCTACACCCTATGCTGTAGGTCACACAATAAAAATATTTCATTAGAAATAAAAAAATAAGAAATCCTTCGATTTCAGTCGAAGGGAGAGACCCTATGCTGTAGGTCACACAATAAATGTCCTTCGATTATCAGCCGAAGGGAACCCTATGCTGTAGGTTACACAATAAATGTCCTTCGATTTTCAGTCGAAGGGGAACCCTATGCTGTAGGTTTCACAATAAAAGTTATTTCGTTAGAAATAAGAATAATGATAAAAATCCTTCGACTTTTAGTCGAAGGGTGACCCTGTGCTTTAGGTCAAACAATAAACGTCCTTCAGTCGAAGGGGAACCCTGTGCTATGGGTTACACAATAAAAATATTTCGTTAGAAATAAGAATAATGATAAAAATCCTTCAACTTTTAGTCGAAGGGTGACCCTGTGCTGTAGGTCAAACAATAAACGAC
Organism: Tetragonia tetragonoides; assembly: GCA_038025085.1. Classification (NCBI taxonomy): domain Eukaryota; kingdom Viridiplantae; phylum Streptophyta; class Magnoliopsida; order Caryophyllales; family Aizoaceae; genus Tetragonia; species Tetragonia tetragonoides. Next base: position 23,572,636 of record CM076140.1, read on the forward strand.
CTTCGATTTTCAGTCGAAGGGGAACCTTGTGCTGTAGGTTACACAATAAAAATATTTCGTTAGAAATAAAATGGGTAGTAAATGTTATCGTAGAGGGTAATAAAATGCTGCTCAGACCTTAGGTCGGGTGCGAGCCCATGCCATTAGGCCGAGTATAAATGTACAAACCTATGGGTTTAAAGTAGTCCATCTTTCATAAACGGACTTTGGCGCGCAAATAACTGCTATGGACCTCACGTGGGGCCCACTGATTTTGAACCCATAGCCCTTAAAACGTCATAAGAGAGAGAGTGAGTCAGGCGATCAAACCGCCATGTCAAGCGGTCGAGCCGTTAGGTGGAGCGGCTAAGCCGCTGGATGGAGCGGTAAAACCACTTGGTGGAGCGGTCGGACCGCTCTCCCTAACAATCAAGCCATTGGGACTAGCGGCCAATATGCATGGCTTACGGTTCAACCGCCAGCTGGGCGGTCTGACTGTCCATATAGGCTTTGACCGACTGTTAGGTTTTCAGGGTGCTCGCATAAAAGGAAAGGGGGGAAGCCGAAATGGGTCATCTTCCCCATTTCGAGCCTTCTCCTTTCTCTCTCCTCCATTTTTACTCAAGTTTTCAACCTTCCTCAAAGCCCCTAGCTCCAAATCTTGAGGTTTTCTTGCTCAAATTCTTAGTAGAACTTGATTTTGTTAGTTGTTCTTGTGCTTTTGAGTGTCAAAACTCAAAATTGTGTGAATTTGTGAGTTTCGTGAGTTTCACTCAAATTTCCAAAAACTCCATTTTTGCTCTTCATCCATGGCTCCTAAACTTAGAGGAGGTAGGAAAAGGAAGGGGCAAGAGATTGTTGTTCATGAGGCCCCGAATGTTTTCACTCAGGTTTTTGTTTCCAGTATACCCCATCACCGGGTGGGTGAGAACCGGTTAATCCAGGACGAGTTCACTCGTAGTGATTTCCATCCTACCGATCGTTGGGAGCCCCGCGATCTTGTTTTCAAGAAGCAGGAGCATTTGGTTACCGTTGGTACCAAATGTCGGGTATGTCATCTTTTTTTTCCTTTGATCTTTTACACTTAGACAATCATGTGTAGGCAAACATAGAATTTTTAGGTTGAGAACTGTAGTGTAGCTAAATGCGGAAAAACAAATTTGCGTGAAATTGTTTTTCTTGTTAATTTGCGAATTCTCGTAGGTTTCTTGTATCATATATATTTTTGCATGTGAAGAATGAATTTGCGTGAAATTCATCTTTAATGGTGGAAAATAAATTTGTATGAAATTTATTCTCGTCGCAATTATCATATATTTTTGTGAAAATAAACATGAGTGAAGTTTTTCTTTTTGTTACTGTGGTGGTAGGTGGTTTTTGAGTATATTTGTGGAGAAGAAACTTGTGTGAAATTCGTTCTCTTTAAAATTTACTCTTGTCATATTGGTTTAGCTAAAATGCTAAATTTTACGAGTTCTAAAAATTTAGGACTAAATCGGAGACTGGAAGTTGTTACTAGGATCGCCTAGCTAATTGTCTTGCAATTATTGTGTTATGTAGGACGTAGATGCTACCTTGCGGAGTTACGGTATCCTTTCGGGTATCGAGAGAGCCCGTAGGTACGTGACTCCCACGGTTGGCGCTATTGTGGAGCGTTGTGGTTTCGGCCACCTTCTAGCATCCATTGTTTCTGCTGAGCGCTCCGACCACTTGCTCGTTAGAGGTCTTGCGGAGCGGTACTGGGATACTAATAGTACTTTTCATTTTCCTATGGGTGAGATTATGATCACCCCTTTCGAGTTAGGTCTCATTTCAGGGCTCCCTTGCACTAGTATCCCTCTCACTTATGGAGAGGTGAGTAGGGATGACATGGTGGAGATGTTTGGCCTTTTTGGGGCCAACTGGGATGGTATGAAATATGGGCGGACTGACGTTATGGTCCAGTTCTTGACCAACCCGAGGAAGCTGAAGAAGGTCACGACGGAGCAGCATGCCCGCCTTTTCTTGGCCTATGTTCTAGCTTGTTTCGTCTTTTCGGATAAAGCTAGTAGGTATCATGTTTGTTATTTCCCGTGCTTGCGGAATTTAGACAGAGTTGCGGAGTACAATTGGGGTCTTCCCACATACTCTTGTCTTCTTCGGTGCTTGATGCAGTCCAGCCGCCTCAATGGAGAGGAGGGCGCGTCTCGCGTCTCCTTGGTCGGTTATTGGAAGGTTATGGAGGTAATTTCCTTTTACCCTTATGCTTTGTTTTTTGGCTTTTTACTAATAACTTGTGTCTAATCCATGTGCTTTGCATGTCTTAGATTTGGTTTTATGAGCATTTCTCCGACCTTGCCCCTCTTATCGAGGCAGAGGAGTTGTCCTTTCCGGTGATGCAGACCTGGAAGGGACGGGCGTCTTGCCCATTCACTACGCTGCACGCCCTTAGGGAGGCGATATATCCTTTGACCACCCAGGACGTAAGTGATCATCTTTTGTGCTTTTATCGTCCTTTTATCCTTTTGTGTGCTCAATCTTAGCTTTTGTAGGTCGACTGGTTCCCCTTGGACGGATTACCTTCCGGGTCTCTCGGATAGATTCTTGGGTGCTCGGGAGTATGACCAGAGGAGGATCCTTATTGAGGGTCCCTTCGGTTTTGAGTGGTTTTTGGGAAGAGACTGATTAGGCAGACTTTCTCCGACCTTCCGGCCCCGAGGATTCCTTTGGACCCTCCGGATTCTATGCTTTACGTTCGTCACCTTACCGTGGAGTAGGTAAGGGCGGTTGCTGTGGGGGTGAATGCCCTTGAGTATTTGCTTCTGGCTGATCCCGAGGTGGATCTTATGGTCGCATATACTGATTTTGTTGAGGCTCGATTGTGCCTCAACTTTTCTACCGACCCGGTAAGTAATGTACTTTGTTTCCTAATTTCGTTTGGAAATTTAGAAATATGTCTAATATTTTTGAGTCTTTGCAGAGTGCTGCGAGTTTTTCGTCGTCTCATGCGACTGCTTCTTCTCCGCGCCCTACTCTCCCTTCTATGTTGATGAGTTATACAGGAGCGGATGGATCACCTCAGGTTCTCTTGATTCCTGAGTTTTGTGGCCCCCATGAGGAGGTTGAGGGATTGCCTCTACCAGCTTGTTGTAGGGGGCTAAGTGAGGATCCATTGTAATTTGCAATGTTTCCTTTGTATTTATACTGGCTCTTTTATTGATGTGCACAATTGGATGCTGCTGAGACACGGAAGATCTATAGGGGCATGCATGCCTTTAAGAATTTGATTTCCAGATTCATGTCTCAGAGTGTATGCACAAGTCGTCAGTCCGACGTTCGAGAGGTATGTTCATTTCAAGTAATAGTGCTTGATTTGAATTTTTTGTAGTTTTTCACCTTGAACTTATTTCGCAGCCTGTTCCAGTGGCGAGGCCTCCAGTTATTCGTACTCTGGAGTCGGTATCTACACCGCAGCGTCCTCCTCCTAGGCAAGAGAGTACGGAGGTGCGTCAAGGGGCAACTCGGGCTAGAGTGGATACGGGGAACCCGCCCCAAGTGCCTTATTTTCCGCAGTGGCCTGCACCGCCTCCCTATATGGGGTATCCGGGCTATCATATGCCCATGTATCCTCCAGTCCCTCCAAGGGCTTCTTGGAGTCAGGAGAGTACAGGGTATGGCGGCTATCCCGGCATGTCGGAGCCACCGCGTCATTTACTGGATCTCGCTTACTTGACGGGTTCATTATTTGCTTTTGACCCTAGAGCTTGGGCGATGTCTTAGCCCTGTCCTTCAGGTGCTCCATCATCGAGTGGACCCGGAAAGTCATCTCAGGCGGGTCCGAGTACTGGCGAAGATGGCCAGTGATATTTGTTGTAGTGCATTTTGAACTTTCGGGCTTATATTAAACCTGCTATAAATTATTGCATTTTATTCACGCATAAAAATATATCACGCAAATGCCCATATGTGAACTTAATCAACTAATTTCCGAGTGGAAAATCACAAACCACGATATTCGGAAATTTAGGATTCCCGACAATTTAGCACATTTGGGGTACCCCTTCCCCTAAAAATAAAAATAAAGTAAAGAAAAAGCTAATGGAAAAAAGATAATTAAAAGGGGAAAATAAAAATAAAGAAAATAAAGAATCAGAAAATAAATGGAATAAAAGTGGAACTTGATAATCAAGATAAAAATAAGGAAAGAAAATAAAAAGGGAATAACATAGAAAAGTTGCAAGAGCCAAAATTAAGGTAAGAAAGATCTAAGGGAAGGCTTCCAAAATCTGTCTAAGTGGGAATTAGGAAGCTAGAGCCCGGTCAAACGGTGGGGTCGGGTGGGCCGAGGTCTGTTGCGAAATAGCAAACCAAGCGCCTATATAGGATGATCGCTAGAGCTCCTAGCGGCTATGCTGGAGCTCCAGCGGTTGCCGCGTGGGCAAGCGGCTATGCAGCTTGGGCTAGCGGTTTGGCCGCTTGACCAAGCGGTCATGCTGCTGGCTGGAGCGGCTTAGCCGTTGGTCCTAGTGGCTAAGCCGTCTGGACTAGCTGAGAGGCCGCCTGGCTCCTTTTTCGTCAGTTGTCTGAATTTCCTTAATTTTTCGACGAGAATCCAACCGTGACCTCTATATAGTTGGGTTTCCTTCTCTTCTTTTCTTACCACTTACTTTGAGCCCTTAGAGAGAGAAAATTCCTTGAGAGAAAATCTTTAATCTTAACAATGGTGGACTTTGATGATGTCTTTGATGCTTGGTTGGCTTCCATAACTGTAGAGGAGAGGTTAGAGCTTACCCCCTTCCATCTTAATGCCTTCTTTCACCTCAAACAAGTTAAGATTTTGTGGGACTTTCTTCATGCTTCCATTGAGTTTTGGGACCCCAAGTTCCATGTTTTCCGTTTTAGTGCTCATGAGATGTGTCCGTTGGTGGAGGAGTTCTCCGATATCATTGGCTTTCCAACTGAAAGCCCTCCCGCCATTCCTTACTTGGGGAATGCTTTTGTGGGTGATTTTCAAAGATACCTCGGGTTGTCTCCCCGTCAAGCGGGTCAAGTGCTTCATGGTGAGGATGTTGATCTTTCCAAGCTCGTGACTTTCTTCACCTCTAGGGCCTGGGATGCGATGGATATGAGGTACAAGAAACGTGCCTTTTTATTTTGCCTCCTTCATCGTTACTTGTTCGTTGGTGGTAACGAAGATGCTCTTATTCCCTCCGAAAAGAAGTTGACCATCAATAGGGCCAAAGCTTGCCTTCTTAGGGTGACCGAGCAAATTCAATGGGATAGCTCTCCTATGCACTTGGTCGTGGGAGAGACAATCCTTGCTTTAGATAGGCTCAAGAGTAATCCTCAAGAGTCCTTTACCGGGAGCCCTATACTCCTTCAAGTAAGTTTTGTGATAAAGCCTTAATCTTTGTGGATATAACTTTATGTGGTGAAATTCTCATCTTGTATTGACTTGAATTTTCCTTTGTTGTTTTTGTGTAGATATGGCTTCAAGAGAGACTTCACTTGCTTGAGGCTCCCATTGACACTAGGAAGTTCCTCCCTAAGCACTTTTCGGCGAGGCGCCGAAAGTTCTCCGAATCCTCTCGGGAGGAGTGGATAGCATACTTCTACACCGACATCCAACCGGCTTGGTTTGTCCCACGGTGGCGTACCACCAAAATTGTAGGGTGTAGTGAGAATTTGCCCTTTACGAGGATCATCGGCTTGTACACTTTTACATTCTTCTTACCGAACCTCCTCCTCCGCCAATACGACTTAAGGCAAAGGATCCCGAATGTAAGTTGTGAACCTCCTTGCCAAAGGCCTTTAACATCCTCTTTGGGTTCTAACTGGGAACGACACTAGAACTGTCGCCAGGTGTGGACTAAGCCGGTATACCCGCATTCAAAAGGGTTATCTATCTTTTACAAGGAATGGATTCGGAGCAGTGACCACCAAGTCAACCAAAGGCTCCTAGAAGAGGAAAATGAGTTGTTCTGAGCCCGCAAATATGATGAGCCCAGCGGTGTAAGGATAACTCCCATTGATAGGCCCGCTAAGCCTTCCAACCCCCAAACTAAGGGTAAGGGAAAAGGCAAGGCAAAGGCCCGATCTAAGAAGAGGAAGAATCCGGCCCACTCGGCCAAGAAAGTAGCTCCAATTAGGCCCAATGATCACGAGGCCTCTTCTAGTTGTGGTAGGGAAAGATGGACTCCCAAAGAACGAATGAAACTTGATGAGCCTAGTGAGCCTGCCCAAGAGCCCGAAGTCAAAGACAAGGAGGAGTAGTCCACCTCTAGTTGTCTAGCAAGTCTTGTTTTTTGTGCTTAGTAGTATAATTCAAATAACGGGTTTGCATGCCCAAGTGGATGTAGTTCAGAATTGCCCCTTTATTTTTATTATTATTTTCGCACCTTTTTTCTTTTCAGAGCATGTAATAAACTTTAGCCATATTAATGAAAGACTTGCTTATTTGTTTGCATTAATCGAAAGGATTAAAACTCCCTTGGAGATTTATTTTATTAAAGTGGCCGGGCCCAAGTTATATGGGTTACCTACATATCCATGCGGAATCAGGCCAATGTAGTTCGTAAAACCAAATCTTGTTTTTTTTTTTTTTTTGTTTTTTTCCGGTCGTGGGTCCTATGTGGACGGGTTTGACCGATTTTGACTTGGACTTGGTGCCTTAGTGGGCTCTCTTAAAGATTTAACATTTATGCATAGAATCGCTTAAGTTGGTCCATATTTGTGAGTTGAGTAAACTCGTTGCCGTCTAAATCCATTAACTTTACCTGATGCAGGAGCAAGTACGTTAAAGGACAAGCAAGAAGACGACGAATCAAGAACGTCCAAGAACCCAGTTCTTGAAACGTTAATGCTTGATCTTGAGCTGCTCATTGCCAAGAGTATAATGCCACGTGAGGTAAAGTGTGAGGTAACTATGTTAGAGTGGCAAGAAGATGACTAGAAGCTGAAAAGAAGAAGCCTTGGGCGCCAAGGAAACTGTTCCAGCGGTTTTGAGCCTTGGGCGCTAGGTAATCAGTTGTTCAGTTCTATTTCGTTTAGTATTCCCTTAATTAGTTAGAATATGTTTAGGAGAGTAATAATCTGATTGTTATTAGTATTAGAAGTCCATTAGGTGTTAGGAAAGCTGTTAGTTAGTCCGTTTTACAATTGTAGTCAGTTTTGTAGTTAGTTACCTATTCGGACTAGGATTAGGATTCCGAATAGCTTTAGATTTCTTTGTCTATAAATAGGGGAGATCTTTTCTATTGTAAACTTGTGCTTTGATGATTAATTATTGAATACGTGAGTATTTACCCCTCAAATTGAGTGATTCAGGTTGAAACCCTTACGAGTGATTCGTGAGTTGTTCTTGAGTGATTCTTGAACAAGATCCCTTTGTGTGATACTATCAAAGGTTAATTTCCGTTTTGTTACTTATTTCACATCATTACCGCTCCACCGGATAATATTGTCTTGATGATGTATGGGCCGGCCCAATTAGGCTTGAACTTTCCCCGAGGGTCAACTACAATTGGTCTTACCTTTTTTAGGACTAAGTCTCCTTCTTTTAGTCCTCTAGCCTTAAATCGTTGATCAAAATGTCTTGCCATCCTTGCTTGGTAGACAAGACCGTAATGTAGGGTATTTAGTCGTCTTTCATCTAGCAAGACCAATTGGTCATACCGAGCTTGGACCCAATCTACTTCGGGTAATTCACTTAAGGAAGGGATTTCTACCTTGATTGGGAGTACCGCCTCCATTTCGTGTACTAAACAATAAGGCGTTGCTCCTGTTGAGGATCGAATAGTAGTTCTATATCCCCATAAGGCGAATTGTAGCTTGTTGGGCCAATCTTCATAGTTTTCTGTCATCTTAGCTATCATTTGCTTTACGTTCTTGTTTGCGGATTCTACGGCTCCATTCGTTTGTGGCCTATAAGGTGAAGACTGTCGATGTTGAATTTTAAACTTAGTGAAAAGTTAGGCAAGATCCTTTTTGAATTGGGTCCCATGATCACTTATGATCTCGTGGGGTACTCCATATCTGGTAATGATATTGTCATGTATGAACTTTGCCACGTGTTTCGACGCTATTCTTGCATACGAGCGAGCTTCAACCCATTTGGTGAAATAATCTATTGCGACTAATATGTACTCATGGCCTCCTTTTCCCGTAGGGGAGATTTTTCCAATGATGTCAATGCCCCATGCAGAGAAAGGCCATGGCGAGGTGAATGTCTGTAGAGGAGTAGGAGGTCTTTGTTGTAAATTGGCGTGGAATTTGCAGCGTGTGCACTTTCTCACGTATTCGATGCAGTCTTTCTCCATTGTGGTCCAATAGTATCCTTGCCTTAGGATCTTCTTGACCAAGGTCAGTCCATTCATGTGAGGACCACATACGCCGTTATGTATCTCGCTCATGACTTTGCTTACTTCACGTTCCTTTAGACATAGAAGACTTAGCCCTTGTGGTGTCTTTTTATAAAGTTTGTCTTGCACATGTATGTATTGTGCGGCTAGTCTTCTTAAAGCTCTTTGTGCCCTAGGTGTCGATTGTGGAGGGTAATCACCTTTGGCTAGCATATTGAGAATGTCGGTAAACCATTCCTCTTCTTCCCCTCGTTGACGCATTCTTCGAGTGCATTACAAAAGCCGGGCTCAGTGCGCCTTTGAATATGAATGGGCATAATGATTACATCACCTAGAATATTTACCATGGAGGCCATTTTTGCTAAGGCATCCGCGAACTGGTTGTCATATCTAGGAATTTATGTAAAACGGACGTGAGTGAAATATTTGGCTATCTTTTCAAGATATTCCTGGTAAGGTGCCAGGGATTCGCTTTTCACTCTCCACTTTTTGGAGACTTGATTTATGATGAGAGTTGAGTCTCCATATACCTTTAGGTCCTTAATTTGTAGTTCTATTGCCGCTTCTAAACCAATGATGCATGCTTCATATTTGGCGTCGTTGTTAGTCACCTCGTGGTCTAATTTGACGGCTATGGGTGTATGTGCGCCTTCTGGGCTGACTAATAATACTCCTACGCCATAACCTTTTTGGTTTGATGCTCCGTCAAAGTACAACTGCCAAGTGGTTTCTTCGACACTCATTATTCCTTCGTAAGGAAAGTCATGTGTGACATCTTCACTATTAACTGGGTTTTCAGCGAGATGTTCATAAATGGCGTGTCCTTTGATCTCCTTTTGGTATTCAAAAGTTAGATCGAATTCTGAAAGCAAGACAGTCCACCTTGCTATTCTTCCACTAATAAGAATGGGTTTTTCGAACAAGTACTTTAGTGGATTCATCGATGACTTTATATGGATAGAATGTTGTAGCATGTAGTGTCGAAGCTTCTTCGTTGCAGTGACCAATGCGAGACACGTTTTCTCTAGTGTGGAGTAGCATGGTTCGTACTCTAAGAACTTCTTGCTAAGGTAGTATATTTCCTTTTCGTCATTCTCCACCTTTTGGGCCAACATAGCACCCATGGCGGTTTCTGTGACTGTTAGGTATAGCATAAGTGGTTTTCCCGGAATTGGCGGAACCAATACGGGTGGATTAGCTAAGCACTCCTTAATTTTGTCGAAAGCTTGTTGGCGTTAATCATCCCAGGTAGATTTAGTGTCCTTTTTGAGATTTTTTGAAGATAGGCTCGCATGTAATAGTCAACTTGCATATGAATCGACATATATATTGGAGTCGTCCTAAGAATCCTCTTTTGTCCTTTTCATTTTTAGGAGAGGGCATGTCTCTTATAGCTTTGATTTTGGTAGGATCAATTTCGATGCCTCTTGTGCTTACGACAAATCCTAAGAGCTTGCCAGAAGTTACTCCAAATCACACTTTTGAGGATTCAATCTCATGTTGTAATTCCGAAGTCTATCGAAGAATTTCTTAGAGAGGGTATATGCCCTTCTCTCTCCTTGGATTTGATGATCATATCGTCTACATACACCTCGGCTTCCTTGTGCATCATGTCATGTAGAAGGGAAGTTGCGGTTCTTGGGTATGTTGCTCTCGCATTCTTCAACCCGAAAGGCATGACGGTATAGCAATACGTTCCCCATTGGGATATGAAGGTGGTTTTCTCCATATCTTTTTCGGCCCTTTGGATTTGGTTATACCTTGCATAGCCATCCATGAATGATAAGAGGGCATGTCCTGCGGTATTGTCCACTAGTACGTCTATATGTGGCAGGGGGAAGTCGTCCTTTGGACTTGCCTTGTTTAGATCTCTGAAATCGACGCACATCCTTACTTTGCCATCCTTTTTCGGAACGGGCACTATGTTAGCAACCCATTCTGGATATTGAGCAACCTTAATAAAACCTGTTGCGAGCTGTTTCTGCACCTCTTCTTTGATTTTCAATGTCCACTCAGGTTTCATTCTCCGAAGTTTTTGCTTTACCGGTTTTGAATCCGGATTGAGCGGTATTGTATGTTGTTCTATCTCACGACTTATTCCCGGCATATCTTTGTAGGACCAAGCGAAAACGTCTATGTATTCTTTTAAGAGATTTATAAAACTTTCTCGCTGTTTGGGAGTTAACGATAAGCTAATGCGCACTGGGCGCGACTCTTGATCGCTTGCAAGATTGATTAATTCTGTTTCTTCCATAATTGAAGTCCTTTGTGCATGCTCTAGTAGTGCTTTAGTTACTTCTTTGGGCAATTCTTGTTCATCTTTTGAATTATTAGCTACTAAGTAATCCAAGAAGTAGCAGAATCAGTAATTATTTCATTGATAGAGGAATCTGGAACATCAACTGAGCCATTACTATTGGCTTTAACATCGTTAGACTTGCAAACAGAATTAAACATAGATTTGGGTGGACCACCCGACTCTACTATATTAGACTCATCTTCAGAATTGGACTCACTCCGGTCGGAGTCAGTGTCGGTGTCAGGCTTGGACTCTTCGGAGATCGTGATCTTGATCTTCTTTCCATTGGCTCCCGTCCAGCTTATGGTACGTTTCTGCTTTTTGAGTTGACCCTCATTCGGAGTGATCAACTTGGTTGGGTCCAAGTTTGCATCTTTAATTGCTTTATTGACATTGTGGAGCTCCTCATCTTTTGGATGGCGATGCTCTTGTCTAAATAGTAGACCCAAAGCGTTGTTGGGTGTATCCTCTACCCAATCAAAGTTTAGCCTCCTTCTCACAGGCAAAGGATTTTCTTCCAGTACGTAGAAATCTTGAAGACTTCGAATCCGGGAACTTGGATTCCATAAATAGGGAGAACATAGGGCTCGGGAAAGCCATAATAAGGGAATGGATCTCCAGACTGGACGAACTGCCCGTTTAGTGTGTGCGGGTATGGTGCCATGGGGATGCCATAGACATTGTTTTCCTTAATGGCCCTTCGCTTTGCCTTTTCTTTGGCGATGTATTCTCGTAATTCCTGCTTGGTAGGGTTATAGCCCAACCCAAAAGGATTATTTCCGGCTTTGGATGACCAAACTGGAAGTGGTTTGGAGACATCTTTCCCTATAGATGTGCCAGGGAAGTGCCCCTGATTCCTCAAGATGGCATTAATTCCTAGGTGGGAATATGGTGCGAAAGGAGCTATGTCTTGCTCAAGTAGGGCTACGCCTTCAGTCATAAAACCCCAGAATTCTTCGTCTTACGTAGTGTGCTCGACTTTAAGAACTGGCGTGTCTTCAATGTTAGCTATCATGGAATCAGCTCTAACCTCTAGAACTACCCCTCCGACCATCATTTGGACCTTTTGGTGTAATGTTAAAGCTATCGCGTTTAATCCATGGAGCCATGGGCATCCTAGGAGTAAATTGAATGAAGATGGGATGTCGATGACATGGAATTGTATCGTTTTCTCAATTGGCCCACTGTTAAGGTTAACCGAAAATATGCCTAAGACTTTTCGTTTGGAATTGTCGTAGGCCCTCAATCCTTGTGCGGCATGTGCGAGGTTGTTGACATTTATGCCTAAGAATTGGGCGGTCCTTAGGGGACAAACATTGACAGCGGACCCATTGTCTACTAGAGTCATTAGAACCTGTTTCTTCTCACATATGGAAGTTAGGTAGAGTGCCTTGTTGTGGTGAGTTCCTTCGGGTGGAAGGTCTTCACTAGTGAATACAATTGCTTGCAAAGAATTTCCTTTCTTGAGAAGATTGACTAAGTCATCCGGAGTAGCTTCGGGGGAAACCATAGTTTGGTTAAGTGCTTTTAGTAAAGAATTCCTATGTATTTGAGAAGTAGTCAAAAGTTGCCATATAGAGATATCGGCCTTAGTCTTTTGAAGCTGTTTAAGCAGTGTAGTGCCATCATCCTCGATTGGAGGGTTTTGGTCCTTGTTCTGGACTAGTGGAGAGTCTCACTCATGTTGTATAAATAAAGTTGTGTTTTGTAGTGGATCCTTATTTTGGAGATGGGGTGGTATATAGTGCCTTCCCGACCTCGTGAGGTGTTCAACTTTCGGAGATTCATCATCAGAGGAGTGGTACCATGCTTTGGAAATTTGGAGGCTGGCATCTTCCTCGTCGCTATCGTTTCCCAAAGTCCGGCAACCTCTAGGTGGCGGGAGTCAAGCTTATATGGTGGGATAGGATGTCCCATTGGCACAATCAGGCGAGAGGGGTCCTTTTTTTCCTCTTCATTCGTAATGACGAAAACCGCACCTAGAGGATTGGTGTTGTTGTTTGGAGTGGGAACATTCTTTGGCTTGGGAATAGTCCCGTTGTCAAAAAGATCCTGGATTTTATTTATGAGTGTCCAACACTTCTCAGTATCGTGCCCTTTTCCTCTATGGAATTTGCAATAAAGATTAGGATTCCATGATGGGCTCCTCTTTTCGATGTCAGGATCCGGAGTGGGACCCATGACATTGAGATAGTCATTCTTGACAGGCTTTTCCAAAGCTTTAGCATAGGTCATGCCCAATGGGGTGTATTGTCTTTGCGGTTAGTCGTAGACAGCATGTTGGAAGAGTTTCCCGAATTGGGGTTCTTCTTGTAGTTCGAGTTATAAGTGCCTTTGTTGAAGAAGTCCTTGTTTTTCTCCTTTTTAAGTGCTTGATCGTCCTCTATGAGCAATCCTACACTATTGAGTTGTGTGTATGAAGTAATTGCTTGATACTTAAGAGGATTCAAGTAAGGAGGTTGTAAGTTCTTGATGAGTTTTCGAATTTGCTCTTCCTCGGATGGACGGTCAAACATTTCGGCCAATTTAGTTCTCCATTTCTTAACAAAGTCAGTGAAGCTTTCATTTTCACCTTGCTTTATTGCTTCCAACTCTCTCATGGTAGTTGGTTGGATGACGTCCTCGATGTACCTAGTGTGGAATAAACTAGACACTTTGTTCCATTCCTGAATCTGATTGGGCTCAAGCTTGAAGAACCATGCCCTAACAGTGGGGTCCAAGGTTTGTGAGAAAAGATGAATATAGAGGTCAGGATCTACTCCTCTTAGGCCCATTGCGGTGGTGAAAGCCCTTATGTGACCTTTTGGATCATCATTTCCTTTGAAGGAGGGGACTTTAGGCATAGAGAACTTTTGTGGGAGCTTCCTCTTGATGTGAGAGGAATATCCTTCGGCATTGATCATGTAGTCACTTATGATCTTGTTTTGACTCAGAGCTAACTCAAGGTTCTTAATTTGAGCACTTCGCTCTTCTACTTTGTCATCTCGAGGTGGAGGATCATCTTGGTTAAAAGGGCCAGCTTCCTTAACCATGCTCTCTATCCATGTCACACGGTTTCCCATGGTTTCCAACATTGTCATCATTTCAGTCAACATCTCATTAGTAGTCTTAGGTATTGGAGGTGGCATGTCATCTTCGGCCATTTCGGTCAACTTAGGACAGGATATGTCGATATGGAGGGGGAGTAACAAACACTGCTTCAGACCTAGCTTTGCTCGAAGGGGGAGACTCCAATATGAGCTTCCTAACCAGACGTTGATTATTATGATCGCGCTCCCAACTTTTCGGACCGACTGTTTTCTTCCCAATCCTGGACAGCGGATAAGACTTAGAAAAGGAAAGAATAACAAGTTCCACAAAAGAAAAGTTTTAAAACAAAAGTGGGAAGTCTCTATCTAGAATATTCTATCAACATAGTTACCCTTGGGGACTAAGTAATGAGTCTAGGTCAAATGATCTCGACGCGGGGAAAGAAAATAGAAGATATTATACTCTTGACTAAAAGGAAAGGGGAGAGATATTATCTCGACTCAATACGGGATAAAGCAAAAGATATTATACTCTTGACTAAAAGGAGAGGGGAGAGTTATTATCTCGACTCAATATGGGATAAAGCAAAAGATATTATAGTCTTGACTAAAAGGGTAGGGGAGAGATATTTTCTCGACTCAATATGGGATAAAGCAAAAGATATTATACTCTTGACTAAAATGGGAGGAGAGAGATATTATCTCGACTCAATATGGGATAAAGCAAAAGATATTATACTCTTGACTAAAAGAGGAGGGGAGAGATATTGTCGAGATCTTTGACTAAAACTCACTACCTAAATAAAGGGAAAGAATAAAGCGTTAAAATCTTTTCTAAGGTAACGAGCATCATATAGAACATTCAGGGATATTGTTTCCTAAAAATAAAGATTCTAGGCTCAATCTTAAGACAAAATCAAAAAAGGAAAAGATCCTAATTGGGGTCTAACGTAATATTCTATAACGACCAAAAAGACTACGCAAAGATTGCGTTCACATATGGGCAAACAGCACAACAGCGCAAATGACATGATCATGAAAATCTAGCATGGACATGGGACTGAGTTTCAACCTAAAGCATTGGTTCTAGTTCATGCAATGGGGTAGGCTTAAGGGTTCTGGTCAAAAGGTACTCATGATCAAGAATGTACAACAATCCGCGGGATGCGCGCATTCTAGTTATCCTACTCGTCGAATGGACGAATGCGTAGGAAGGTACATGAAGTGAGGGGATCCATGTTTCTTGGCAAACAAGAATCGAGTGGATTCTCACCAAGGCACTTCACCACACTCCAATGGCTAAGAAACTAGTTTGAACTTGTGAAAACAAGCTCGGAAGTCGTGCAAGCGCATGCTCGTGAATGCAATGAATGCAATTTAATAGATGAATGACACGTCACAAAATAATAATAAGAACACTCAAGGTAGTGAACCAAGCAAAAATAACAACAATGAATCGATTTTCAAGTTACACATTCTTAATCATGTCGCCAGTGAAGTCGCCACTGTAGGCTATCGGATTTTTCTCCCCTTTTTCCCTTCGCCCCGCCTTCGGGTTTCGGGCAGCCTGGGAGAGCGCGGTTGTTCGTTCGGGTTTTTGTGAACCTTTGAGTGTGAATGCACATAAAGATTCTCCTTTTGCACTAAGGACATGATTAAGATTGTAGGAAGTCGCCACCAAATTTAAGGTAATTTGGAAATCTTGGAATCAAGTCGATAGTCTAGAAAGACGTCAGCTCAATTCCTATGCACCCACATCCCTATTGGGGAAATTGACATCAAAAATAATTTCGGGGGCGTAGGTACGAGCTATGAAGGTGTTAGGCACCCAACTCGCCCGTTGACAACAACAGCCTTTACTAATCGATTCAAAATAATTATTAATGCTACGGTTCCAAACAGGGTTCAATTTGTCCATATTTCTAGTTTTAACTAATGGGTTGAACAATCATTATTATTGTGACCACTTTTAACAATTTATCAAATTACATGCTTTTATTTGCTAAAAACGACAAATATATATGCTAAAACCTGCGAGTTAGAGGGCAAACAATTAATCCACCAATCAATCCACAAGCAAAGCATAATTTAATCATAAAAAGCAATAAATAACAATAATACACATATGATGTATAAAATTAAGAAAGAGGGACGGATTAGATCAAAAAAAGAAAGAGCGGAATAATTGTAGAAGAAAAATAGTTAGAAAATAGTTGCTCCCAAGATTTGAACCTACAATCTACAAGGTAATAGAAAATAGGTCATACCAATACTCCACACAAGTATTTATGATACAAAATGCCTTCCATAATATATATACTTTATAAAACTGACAAAACAAATTACCGAAAAAGAGGGTCGACGCCTGTAACCACTTGTACCCCCCTAGATACGCCCCTGAGTATGAGAGAGAGAGAGAGAGAGAGAGAGAGAGAGAGAGAGAGAGAGAGAGAGAGAGAGAACTCTAGAATTCCAACCTTGAGAGAGAAACTGCCAACCAAAAGACCAACCCCTTCAACTGAACCCTAAGGTTTGTTTATATAGAAGAGGGGGAGCTGCCAGGGTTTGGCACGGAAATCGAATGGGCCTCGAATTTGGCGTCTACGAGAAAAGGTCCAGCGGCCATGCAACTAGGCCGAACAGCCAAACCGGCAGGACAAGCGGTCAAACCGCTTTGTCAAGCGGTCAAGCCGCCTGGCCTAACGGCATGGCCGCTTGTCCTAGCGGTCACCGCTTGAACTCAAGCGTGACCGCTTGGACTTTGAGCGGTCTTCCTGCATAGGCGCCAGACATGCTTTTCTCGCAGGGGAGGCTTTTCTGAGGGGGTCCACGCGAGATTGACTGAGTTCCCTGGTTTGACCAAGGGTTGACTCAAGGGTTTGGGTTCCCTTTCGGGCCCTTAGGTTCAAAGAGGCCTATCTCTCAGTTTTGGACTCCAATTGAATTGAGTCCAACTGGTTTGGATCACCTATACAAAAGGCTTCCACTAGTTAAATCAAATGAACTGGGCTAATCATCGGAACAATTATTCTCGCAACCCAAGTTCGAACAAAATCCAGCCCTTTCATCATCGGGTTTTTATGGGGACTTATCATAGACACAATTTTTGATGTCTACACTTACATAGACTTTCTCGTTGTCGAAGACGCATCAGCATATAATGTTATTGTGGGGCGTACGTCTCTGAACAAAATTCGGTTCGTCGTAGCCACTTATATGCTTCTGATGAAGTTTGAATGTGCCGACGGGTCTGTCGGGAGCTTGTACGGAGATCAGAAAATCGGTCGAGAATGCTACTTCACAATGGTGAGGCCAATCCTAAAGAGCGACGAGTCATAGGCCGAAAGGAAGGGGAAGAAAAAGCAAGTCATCGAAACGAGAAACATCAGCCACCCAGGCCCCGACGACATTGATCCTCGGTCTGACAACAACGAGTCAGCCGAAGCGGCCGAGGAAACCGAAGAGATTCCCCTCGACGTGAGATTTCCCGAGAAGGTAGTAAACATTGGAAGCTCACTAAGAGGCAATGACCAAACCGATTTGGTTAATCTCCTCCGGTCTTACAAAGATGTTTTCGCTTATTCAGCCAATGACATGCCGGAGGTGAGCCCGGACGTCACCATGCACAGTCTTAATATCCTACCATCAACAGTGCCGGTCAAATAGAAAAAACGCCACCTGGGCGACGACAGGAACAAGGCAGTAATAGAAGAGGTGACAAAGCTGTTAGAAGCCGGCTTCATCCGAGAATGTCAATACCACGGGTGGATCAGTAATGTGGTCCTGGTGAAAAAAAACCCAATGG
Organism: Tetragonia tetragonoides; assembly: GCA_038025085.1. Taxonomy (NCBI): domain Eukaryota; kingdom Viridiplantae; phylum Streptophyta; class Magnoliopsida; order Caryophyllales; family Aizoaceae; genus Tetragonia; species Tetragonia tetragonoides. Next base: position 23,590,087 of record CM076140.1, read on the forward strand.
GTCAAGGCGAATGTGTATAGATTTCACCGATCTAAACAAAGCCTGCCCAAAAGACAGCTTCCCACTACCTCGCATCGATCGTATGGTTGACTCCACTGCCGAGCATCAAACACTGAGCCTGATGGATGCCTACTCTGGGTATCACCAGGTCTAGTTGGATGAGGCCGATCAGGAAAATACGACCTTTATCACAGAACATGGGTTGTACTGTTATACGGCCGTGCCGTTTGAGCTCAAGAATGCCGGGGCAACATATCAGAGGCTGGTCAACAAGCTGTTTGAGTATCAACTAGGGGACAATATGGAAGTCTATGATGATGATATGATTGTAAAGACGAGAAAAGGTGGCAGCCACATTAGAGACCTGCAGCAAACCTTTGAAAATCTCCGGCTGTATCATATGAAGCTGAACCCGAAGAAGTGCACGTTCGGTGTCCACGCCGGGAAATTCTTGGGGTATATGATAAGCCAGAGGGGCTTTAACGCCAACCCAGATAAAGTTGTCGCTATTCTCGACATGACGCCACCTAGGACGGTTAAGGAAGTTCAAAACTTGGCATGATGCATCGCAGCCTTGGGGCGGTTCATTGCCTGAGGCGCCGATAAAAGCGCGCCTTTCTTTAATACTATCAAAAAGAACACCAAGTTGCGTTGGACAGAAGAGGCAGTAAAGGCATTCGAGGATTTGAAACGTGACCTCACCAGACTGCCTACCATGGTAGCCCTCGGCCAAGGTGAAGAATTATTCTGTTACCCAGCCACTTCGGATACAGTTGTTAGCGCCGTTCTCTTCGTCGAGAGAGACAAGATTCAAAAGCCCGTTTACTACACTAGCCATGCTTATAACGGCACCGAGTCAAACCAGTTGATTGAAAAGGTGGTGCTCGCCCACTTCACGGCTAGCAAGAGGTTAAAACCGTACTTCGAGTCTCACAAAGTGGTCGTCCTCTCAGACCACCCACCCAAAAACATCCTCGGCAAATACGACAACTCAGGCCGAATGTTGAAATGGGCGGTGCATCTTCAGGGATTGGGTATTGAATACGAGCCACGTAAAGCTATAAAGGGGCAGGCACTTGATGATTTTAAATACGCGTAAAGCTATATGTACCTTGGACAATATATGTTGACGGATCGTCAACGGCACAGGGACCGGGAGTTGGGCTCATATGCACATCACCAGAAGGAGAAGATTATGAATACGCCCTCTGGTTCAAATTCATTGCAACCAACAATGAAGCAAAATATGAGGCCCTCATTGTCGGGATAGAGTATTGCCTTGCCGCCAGAGCAAGCAAGATACGAGCCTACTCCGACTCCCAGTTGGTCGTCAGTCAAATGTTGGGGACTTACGAAGCCAGGGATAAGACTATGGTTGCTTACCTTGTCAAGACCAAAGAGCTGGTCTTGCGACTGGTTACCTTCGACATTACTCAGGTTACCCGATCAGAAAATAACCAGGCAGACGCTCTGTCAAAGCTTGCAAGCTCGGCAAAAAGTGACCACCCTAGGACGGTTTTTTGGGATATCAAAGCCGAGAGGATTGAGAAGGTGGAAAGCATGATTATTGATAGGAGTCCGACCTGGATGGACCCCATAGTTCAATTTCTGACCGACGACACTTTACCGGAAGATAAGAAGGAAGCAGAGAAGGTCGAGCGAAGGGTAAAATGGTTTACCCTGTTTTGTGGTCAGTTGTACAAACAGTCATACACTCAACCGCTGCTGAAATGCATTACCCCGGCATCTGGTCAGAAGGTACTAGCTGAGTTTCACGACGGAGTCTTCAGCTCGCATATTGGCGGACGAGCGCTGGTAGGAAAAACCCTAAGGATGGGCTACTTCTGGCCTACCCTAAGGCAAGATGCCATCTCGTACACCAAAACGTGCGACAAATGCCAAAGGTACGCCAATACTCCCCAAAAGCCAGCTACCGAGCTACAACCCATATCCACCACACTGCCATTCGCCTGCTGGGGCATGGACATTCTGGGTCCTTTCACAATGGCTAAGTACCAGAGAAAATTTGTCATAGTAGTCGTTGACTACTTTACAAAATGGATTGAGGCCGAAGCCGTGTCCACCATCTCAGAAGCAGATGTAAAAAAGTTCATTTGGTGTAACATTATCACTCATTTAGGATGTCCCAGGAATATCACATTTGATAACACAGCACAGTTCGAGACACCCAAACTTCAAGACTGGCTGAAAAAGTATGGAGTAACAGGTAGCTTCACCGCAGTAGCCAATCCTCAAGCTAATGGACAGGCAGAATCCTCTAACAAGCAGATCCTCCTAGGCCTGAAGCGAAGGTTAGACAAGGCGAAAGGGCTATGGGCCGACGAACTACTCAATGTCTTATGGTCTCTTCGAACCACTGAAAAGAACGCCACCGGTGAAACGCCTTTTATGCTAGTTTATGGTGTCGAAGCAGTGTTGCCGATTGAAGTGAAGGTACCTACTCTGCGGATTCTAATGTACGATGAGGGATTCAAGCACTCTCAACATCGCTAAGAATTAGATCTCCTTCCGGAAAAGCGGGGTGATGCGCTGCTGCGTGCCGAAATTTACCGCCTAAGAATGGCAAGGATGTACAACAAACCTATGCGACCACGCCCCTGATATGTCGGCGATCTGGTCCTCAGAAAGACAAAATCAATTGGGAAGTCAGTTGAGTTCGGCAAGTTGACTCCAACATGGGAAGGTCCATATTTGATCACCGATAAAATTCGCCAACGAACATACCGCCTGTCCACCCAGGATGGAGAAATGCTCCCAAAACCCTGGAACACTGTTAACCTGAAGAAGTACTATGTTTGATCCCCATCGACCCCACTTGGCGACGGAAAAACCAAGATCAGTTATCTAGGTAGAATAATTAGCTGTGTAATCTCAAATATTCACTTGTAATCACCTTCACGGGTGCAAAATCTTACATGAATGAGAACACAAACCTTAGTCTATATTGATTCTCGCTTCCCCCGCCCACGTCTATTTCCCTCGGAAAATATAAACACTGGCTCTGAAGAAAAGTCAGCTAAAGGCAGCTAATATTGCGAATCGCAAAACATAAAGCGGACTCTAACAAACGTTAGCAAAAATCAGTCCAAACTCCAAACCATGAACAAAAACGAGCTCTGACAAACGACAGCAAATATCAACTCAAACACTCCACTATCAAAACGGATTCTGGATAATTAAGTCAGCTAAAATATCAATCAAGATAGTTAACATTAGAAAACGAACGAGCGTAAACACACCCCTTCGGAACAGTCACTTACACTTGTTACACATAAAAATTGTGCCTAAGATCCCAAATCATCATCTCCATCAGGAGGGTCGTCATCACGGACATGAGTGGCATCATCACTGAGCGAGTCATCGCCGCCTACAGGCTCAGAGTCATCAGAGGTAGCATCTCCCGAACTCCAGGCCTCAGGATCATCGAGGGCGTCCTTCTCAAAACCTCAAGTAAGAGAGTTCAATTCGAGATCATCAGACTCGAAGTTCAGAAGGTCGTCATCATCTATGGGATCACCAAAGTCAAAGATATCATCAAAATCCTGTTGATCCTCCTCCACGACCAGGTCGTCACCACGATCAGGATCGGCAGAAGGCACCAGTTCCTCGCCCTGCGGTTGATCTTTCAAAGAAATATCACCCCCTTGAAGGACGGGAGGATCAACGGATTCTGCGAGTAAAGGAGTAATCGCCTCGATCACAAGATTCCAATCATCCGAAGGATAAAGACGAGAGAAGACCGAGGCAATCCTCTTCCTCTCGTTGGTAGACCCCGCCCTGTAACCGTCATCGAGATACTGCTGACGACGAGCGTTAGAACTTCCGGGGTCAGAACCCTGTAAACGCGCCAACTCCTCGCGCAGGGCTAAGTTCTCCTTATACAACTGATCCGCCCTCTGGAATTCTTGCTCCATGGTAGCCATCTTCAGCATATGACTCTCCCGCTCATTGACGATTTGAACCCCTTGCATCTCAGTGAGTGCAGAGGAATCGCGCAGCACCTTGTTTGCTTCTCGAAGTTCCTGCTTCTCGAAGTTCCTGGTTCTCGAAGTTCCAATCATCCTGCTTGTCGGACGTCATCATGCACAGTCTTAATATCCTACCATCAGCAGTGCCGGTCAAACAGAAAAAACGCCACCTGGGCGACGACAGGAACAAGGAAGTAATAGAAAAGGTGACAAAGCTGTTAGAAGCCGGCTTCATCCGAGAATGTCAATACCCCGGGTGGATCAGTAATGTGGTCCTGGTGAAAAGAAACCCAATGGGTCATGGCGAATGTGTATAAATTTCACCGATTTAAACAAAGTCTGCCCAAAAGACAGCTTCCCACTACCTCTCATCGATCGTATGGTTGACTCCACTGCCGGGCATCAAACACTGAGCCTGATGGATGCCTACTCTGGGTATCACCAGGTCTAGTTGGACGAGGCCGATCAGGAAAATACGACCTTTATCATAGAACATGGGTTGTATTGTTATACGGTCGTGCCCGTTTGAGCTCAAGAATGCCGGGTCAACATATCAGAGGCTGGTCAACAAGCTCTTTGAGTATCAACTAGGGGACAATATGGAAGTCTATGATGATGATATGATTGTAAAGACGAGAAAAGGTGGCAGCCACATTAGAGACCTGCAGCAAACCTTTGAAAATCTCCGGCTGTATCATATGAAGCTGAACCCGAAGAAGTGCACGTTCGGTGTCCACACCGGGAAATTCTTGGGGTATATGATAAGCAAGAGGGGCATTAACGCCAACCCAGAAAAAGTTGTCGCTATTCTCGACATGACGCCACCTAGGACGGTTAAGGAAGTTCAAAACTTGGCATGATGCATCGCAGCCTTGGGGCGGTTCATTGCCTGAGGCGCCGATAAAAGCGCGCCTTTCTTTAATACTATCAAAAAGAACACCAAGTTGTGTTGGACAGAAGAGGCAGTAAAGGCATTCGAGGATTTGAAACGTTAACTCACCAGACTGCCTACCATGGTAGCCCCCGGCCAAGGTGAAGAATTATTCTGTTACCCAGCCACTTCGGATACAGCTGTTAGCGCCGTTCTCTTCGTCGAGAGAGACAAGATTCAAAAGCCCGTTTACTACACTAGCCATGCTTATACAACTGATCCGCCCTCTGGAATTCTTGCTCCATGGTAGCCATCTTCAGCATATGACTCTCCCGCTCATTGACGATTTGAACCCCTTGCATCTTAGTGAGCGCAGAGGAATCGCGCAGCACCTTGTTTGCTTCTCGAAGTTCCTGGTTCTCCCTGATATATCGCTTCGCTCGCCGCATCATGGGGTAAAAATAGTGATGAATCCTCCCACATGGACCATCAGCTCAACCAGTTGACGATGAATCTCGTCCATTTGCTTCATACGTAAACTATAGAGAAAATCAAGGTTGGCGTCAGGAATCATTCCCGACATCTGCTCAAGGAAGTCATTCAGTTTCTCCTTCTCGCCTTTGGCGATAGCCGCCATATAAGAAAAGCCTTCCGAATGGGAAGGAGGATTGCTGGAACTAGCACCTTTACCGACGGCCGCTTTCCTGATCGCCTCCCAAGCCTCGTAGGCCTCTAACGTGCTGTTAAAAGCTCGACTGGACAGATCCTCGGCAAACTCGGGGTCGCGAGCAATCACGTCCCCCCCTTCTTCGACTTCAAAATGGCGGTTAGGATCTTCGCTTTTAAACGGAGCACGGGGAGGAATTTTCCCCTGTCGGCCAGTAAAGAATCGCGGGTCTTCGCCAGGATCAATCCCTTTGTGAAGACGGGCATGTTTGCGAGGCGCAGCCTTCTTCTGGGGATCCTGTATCGACCGTTGGATGGCGTTGAGAACATCATCCGAGCAAAAACTGTCGTCATCTGTCTTTGGCGCCGAAAGAGGGAGATCCTCGCCTAATATTGGCGCTTCGGCATATTCATTCTGCTGAGCGCTACAATTAAGCTAAGCCGACTGATCTCCGCGCTGAGAAGGTTCCATAACCAAAAACAGATCAAAATATCGGAGCAAATTTGAAGGGTGAAAACATGAATGAATGGTGACAGGAAAATGCAAGGGAATTTATAGACAAGGAATGAGACAAAGAGCCTTATTTTCATTACAGATGCCAAGTGGCACAGTTTACAAAGAGTCCTATCTTCCTTAAAGATGCCAAGTGGCACAGTTTACAGAGCCGATCGAAATACATCATTGGACGGACCCACAAAAACAGAAATACAGTTGAGAACAAAAAATAAAACCGCTCCAAAGCAGCAGAACCTACTAGTCTGCGGCAGAGGTTTTGTCTTCGTCCCCGGCATCATGATCGGTCGTGGCCCTCTTCGCCATGACCGTCCGAATCTGACCAGACAGGTCATCGCCCCCTTCCGAAGCAAGAACACCATAAACTTTCGACAAAGCTTCTTCGCGAGCAATACGCTTCTTATGGTCCAGAGAAGCACTCAGGAGCAAGGCAAAGTCGTCAGAAAGTTTATACTCGGCGATAATCAGGTCGCGAGATGAAGAGGCGTTAAACCCAGAAACCTTCTGAGAAACATCCTGGACCTCTGGGCGAGACTTAGCAATTACCCGCTGAGCTTCCTCCATCTTCAACTGTATCTTCTGTACAGCCTTATCCTTGCTATCAATAAGCTCGGATTTGTCTTTCAGCGCGGCTTTGAGAGCCTCAAGCTCAGATGACCTCTTGAGGGCCTCGTCTTTTAAGCTCGCCTCAGAAGCGACCACCTTGTCCAGCCGGGCCTTGCAGACGCTTGGCCTCGGCACTCCACTTTATCGCAGCCTTCCTATGTTTTTCAGAGCTTTGGACCAAGGAGGCATTCTTCTGGACCTCTTCCGTCAGCTCTTTGATCCTTTGATCAACCCCGTCATGATGATGGCAAAAAGGGTGCAGCTCCGACAACATTGGGCGCAGCTTTTCGGTAGCGCTACAAGTGCCCAAAAATTGCTACACAAGAAACATGAAGAATCGTCAGCAATAAGTAAAAAAGCACGACTCAGCACCATGTGCCGTACACAAATGAGAGGTACTTACGATGCCGGCAACGGATGCCAAATCAGACAACATCGCTTCTACTGGGTGCTCCCCCGCCAATTCCTTGGCATCTGCTAAACCTTGCAGCAAGTCGGCAACGGAGCCTAATACCCTCCTCTGAGGCTCGTTCCAAGCCTTGTCGGTCGAAACCAACTCCCCAGCATGCACAATCCTATCCCCACTGTGATTCATTATCGGCACGCCATTCGGAACCGAGTTCAGACGAGGCTCCTTCCTCCCAACACTCCCCTGAATATCAAAAACATAAGTAGGAGTGTCGCGACGAGGGATAGGTCGATGATTTAACAATCCTCGACCTTTTCAGGAAAGGCTCGGCTTCACCATGAGCCCCGGAAGACAACTCGTAAAGCGTCGCCTGGGCCGATTCAACCTCAGCGGCTCCAGAAGTGGGTGGGGCAACAACCGGCTGAGTAGCCTGCGCCTGCGCCTTGGCCAAACGAGAACGGCGTTTAGATGCTTCCAAAGTCTCGGAACGGGAGCATGGTTGCTCCATCATCGGCGGCAACTCGCTACGAGAAGAAGAATAAGGCATAGCCAACTCCTCAATGCCGAGAGGAATATGGTCAATCCCTAGGGAAGACCAAAAACCCTTCACTTTCTCGATGGCAACGGCACAGATGTCCAGCTCCTCGCCCTGCTGAGCCTGGGTGAGAAACTTCACCAATTCTCCTGAAACAAATAACAAATAAAAAGAGTTCAGAAAAATGATGGTCGCCTCGGCAATAGTTAAGCGGCAAGAAGAAATCATACCTTTTGCCCCCTCGGGAACTTTGATAAGGCCGGCAAAAGATAGAAACCCGGCATCCTTCAACCACTCGAGGCGCGGACAATACCGAACATGATGACGCACCTTTTTATTGTTCCCGTCGCGAAGGGCCAGGCACCTGAAGCTGTTCAGGGAAAACTGTTCGGCGGGAGTCAGAGACACCAAATCAGACCCTTCCGGCACCTTGGGAAAGGTAACATTGAAGTCCGGAATGTCCTCCCAACCATTCGGTCGGCTGATGAAGACCTAGCGATCCTTCCAGTTTTGATACTTATCACAGGGAAAACGGAAAGGCAAGAAGCCATCCTAAAAATCGGCAAGATAACAATATGGTCGCGACCGAGAACCGGCAGACTTCAGGCTCATAATGTGCTTAAACACATTCAGCGATGGCTCGAAGCCCATAACTTGGCACATCGCTAAATAACCATTTATCGCTGCCCACATGTTCGGCAGTATCTGAGTCGGGGCAACTTGATAATCCGCCAAAAGATCCACAAGAAAAGGCCGCATAGGAAGACGGAACCCCGTCTCTATCATACCATTGTGAACGACAATACAATTATCGTCAGGGGGGAAAATACGACGCTACCCTTCTCTGGGAAAATAAGAGAACAATTCTTGGGAAGGCCTAATTGACCCTTGACAGAGTTCAATTGATCGTCGCTCGTGGGCGTACGATGAACCCAAGCCAAGTCAGGAGCCCAATAGGCGATTTCCTCGGCGCTTTTCGACAGCTCCACGACCTTCTGACGAAGAACACCTCGGAACGTCTTGCCGGAAACCTGAGACGACGAAGAAGCACCTCTTGTCATGATAAGAAAATCTAAAGGGAGTCTAGAGAGAATTTGCGTGAAAAACAATACGCACAGAATCACAGAAAGAAGCAAATGAAAGAACAAATGATTGCAAAGTGCAAAGCTCATATATTTATAAAGGGGCATAACTCGACCCCTATGGTACATGTGGCCTAGCAGAAGCGCAAGGCACAAATACAAAGAGTCCTAAAAATTACACAGGCCCAGGTCCCCCCATCTTAGACAGATCGGCTTGAAGACGCCAGCACACTACTTCTAACTCCTTTTGGCGAGAGCTAAGCCCCTCATACAAGGTGTGAGCCGACCGTAACTCGCTATCGAAACCGGCTATCTTCAAAGAGGTCTCTGAAGACGGGAATAAATGCGGGCATGCTCCGCCTTGATTTTCTCGACCTCAGCAAGCTTTTTCTCGCGAGCATCAAACGAAGAAAAACTGTTTCAGCCTTTCCTGACGACACTTCCTCGGCGCGCCCTGTCCGCCCCTCGGCATCAGATCTCGCCTGAGACCAACCCTCTGAAGTAGCCAAGCCTCGGCGATAATTGAGAGGAGTTGCCGAGGAAAAAGGAATCCTCTCGGCAACTATATCCTTCTCCAACAAACTTGCCAAGGCCAGCTTCACTGGCTTGCCAAACGATGGATCCGCTAGATGACGAGCATACCAGCAAGCCAAGATCTCACCACAAAGATCCTTGCCGTATCGAATACCAGCCTCCCTCACAACGCACAAAGGTGTTCGTGATAAAGAGGCAAGGATTTCTCGGCACAATCTCCTTGGCGTTTTTCTCAACCTGTAACGGCTAACAACCTCAGGTTCACCTTCAAAATCACTGGATCCAAAGGGAATCTCAATCGTTGAGACCATGATGAGAGAAGCTTAAAGGGAACACCAGAGCTAAATCTCATATTTATACAAAGACAACAAGAGTACAAGACAAAAGATTACGTCATCTTAGCCAACAACAAGATGTCACCTGTTCCCCCGACAGATATGGGTCAACTAGTCATAAAAGCAAAGTCCACAAGGAAGCCACCTAGCCCACCACGAATTTCTTGGGACAAAAACATGAAGAAATACCTGGGGGACACGTAAGCCCAAAAGTTAGAAACAAAATTAATACACAAGCAGTCAAAGATTGTTTCTGGGGCAAAAGAGAGCTTCATTTCATCAAGAAGCCGGGTGGTAACCGGCATTACAAATTCGCCGAGGACGGCCCGGCATTCAAAAAAATAATAATAATAAACAACCACAAACTTAACAACACAGCAAGTTGTATCTAAGCCTGACGACCCAAGCGAGCATTGCCAGCGTCCCTCCTAAGCTCATCTCTCACAAACCCACAGAAATCAGAGAGACGTTCCTGCCGACCCCTGAGCTCCACAATACGAGCCCTCGCGTCGTCTAGGCTAGTCTGGGTAGCAGCAGCCTGCCGTTCAGCCTCATAAACATCCAAAGCGAGGGACCCTAAGCTCCACAGACTGGTCTTGATAAGTCCTTCCTCATACTCAGCATGATTTATTGCCCCGCCGGCCTCTCGACCATAACGAGCATGACCCTCAAAACAAGGAGGGGGTGAGACACTCCTCTCACGCTTCACCCCCTTATCCTTGGATAAAGAGGAAGTAGGTCGCTCGACAGATGGCCCTGGGACAGCCACACCGGCAGCAGTGGAGGCCAGCCCAAGAACAATCTCCCGACCAGAGGCCGACCTCTCAGCGGAAGCCCTCAGAACTGCAGTAGCAGGAGGAGCAGGACACCAACTTGCCGACACAACTCGTCGGCGGAATGGGGAAGCGGGCCGAGACCGCTTGCTAGAGGCCCCCTGCCGAGCCACATCAGACGAGCCTGACATGTTTAAAACCGGGTAAAAGTTATTGATACATGTACAAGATGAGAGAGCAGAACAGAGAAGACAAGTGGTGAATAAAAGTATACGGCCGAATAATGGAAGGGTTTATATAGAAAAACACCCCTGGCCCCAAGAAGACGAAACGCCTCCTCAAATATCATTAATTGTCAGAAATGTCTTGCCTCCTACCGACTCCACCAAACCGTTCCTGAGGGGCAAATGTCATGACCCAAAATATCCAGTTAAGCCCACAAGACCACTCTCCTTCTAAGGCCCATTCCTGAAGGCCACTGGGAACCTTAATCAAGGAAACGACCCAGTAAATACACGTGTCAAGCAGATACTGACCAAGGACACTCTCCTATCTGCGCATGCCACGTGTCACCTAGGGATTGTCCCAGTACCCGTGAAATCCCTGCCTATAAATACTCTCAAATCAGGTATGAAGAGGACAACTACTTTCAATCAATCAAATTACTTATTACCTAATAGAGAGAGAATATTGACTTAAGCATCGGAGCGGGGATCCCGGAAAACCTCTCCGGCCTAGTGACGTATTCTGATTTTGCAGGTACCAATGCCAGTAATAGTACTCCCAGAGCACGAGGAATTAACCCCAAAACAAGTAGTGACTTCAAATGGGGCGGCATATAAGAGGATCATAATTGTGTTTAAGGGAAATAGACCGTTAACTATGTTGTTTACCACTAAAACTAACACTAATAATGCATCTAAATTTATTTTTATGCATTATATGATTTTGAATAGTTTTAATTTATTATGTTTATTTGTTAGAAACTAAAATTCTATCCATTAAATGGTTAACCATAATTAATATCCACAATAGATTTTTTACAAGCTGACACTACTTGACCATGGAGAAGTTTATCCATATTTAAAAAATGACATTTGTGTTAGGGATAATACTTCGACATCAATTCCTATGTTGCCAAACCATATTAACTTTCAACGTAAATGTGCAGTTAATGTATAACTAATCCAGAAGTTTAATTATTGTCCTTATCGATTAAGAAACTTATTAAAAATAAAGTAATATATTAAGGGGACACATAATAACTTAATAGAAAACATAATATAATAAAGCAGTATTTAGTTATTTACGTTTAGTAATAAAAATTACGAGATTGATAATTTTGATATTATTATGCATATATTTTTAAATTGTGGAACTAAATTTAGTCTAATCCCATTATGAATGACGATGGTATGAAATTATATATTTTCAAAAATTGACATGTACCTTATATACAGACCTTTCTTTCAAACAATGTATCTAATAAATAGTAGTAATATTGTCCTGAAATATTTTGAAAAATATTACTATTAATTTTTATCTACTTATAAAATTATTTTACGAGCCCATGCGAAACACGGGGATGAAAACTAGTAGATATATATATACATATAGCTGGGTCCTTCTTTGTGTGGTGCTGACACGTGGGACACCACATAGGCAAGCCACGTCATGTGAACATGACACGTAAACCGACACGTAAGCACAAACTTGCCACGTAGCATGACACATCATCCATCATTAATGTCTCATCATTAGTTGAGTTAACTACATATTTATTAGCATATTTCTAAATCATATATCATATATATATATATATATATATATATATATATATATATATATATATATATATATATATATATATATATATATATATATATATATATAATTGGGTCCTTTCTTTGTGTTGTGCCGACACGTGGGACGCCACATAGGCGCGCCACATTGTGCAAGCATGACAAGCAAGCTGCCACATATGTAATGCATCCACCTTGTCGTCGGTTTATTAATGCATCATCATTCTTGAGTTTAATATGGTCATTAAATATGGAATTTATAATTATTAGTATAATGTATCAAATAATAAAATAAAATAACTTTATTTACGCAAATCAAAAAATTCTAAATTTAACGTCATTGCATCGGAAATGAAAAATTCTTCAAATTGAGATACATATGCAGTATAGTTGGCCAATATGATCCATATTTGTGTGGTGATAACATGTGAGACGACATGTAAGCGAGTCACATACGTGTATCGTTGACATATAAGCTGACACGTATGCAAATCATCCAATATGTCACCAGCAACTAATGCTCATCATTATTATTGACTTTAATATAGTAATGAAACATGATATTTTATCATCATTAGCATGTTCTTTTTAACTACAAATTAAAAAAGAAATCGTCACACAATTCTAATAATTAAATCAAAAATGAAAATTACTTTAAAATGAGATGTATATATGCTATTCTGGTCAATAATATTTTGCAATTTTTGGGGAGAATAAAATACATAGTACATGCTTATTTTAATTGTAAGTAAAATGAAGTCTAAAATCATGAATATGTTTTCGAAGTTAGGTAATTCTCATGTGGAGTGGATAAATGTAAAATTTTTATTAGTAATTAATTTACGAATATATGGGAATTTGATATGTAATGTACACATTTTTGGCCATATATTGAAAAAATACATTAGCAATTAACTTAGTTAATATATTAAGGAAATAAAATGAGCTCGTGCGAAGCACGGGTATAAAACCTAGTATATATACATATAACTGGGTCCTTCTTCGTGTGGTGTCGACACGTGGAAAGCCACATAGGCAAGCCACGTCGTGTGAGCATGACACGTAAGCCGACACGTAAGCACAAACTTGCCATGCAACATGACACATCATTCATCATTAATGTCTCATCATTAGTTGACTTAATTACATATTTATTAGCATATTTCTAAATTACAAAATAAAATAACTTTAGTTACGTAATTCAAAAAATTATAAATCTGACTCTGTTGAATTGGATTTAAAAAATGCTTCAAAAATTATATATATGTATATGTCCTATAAAAGTTGGATCCTTTCCATGTGGTGGTGACACGTAGGTCGTCATATAAGAGGAAATATTCGTGTGAAATGACACGTAGACGCCATTATTTCCGTGTGGTAATGACACGTAGGACGTCACATAAGAAGAAATATTGGTGTGAAGATGACACATAGACCCCACATGTGCTCAACTTTGTCACATACTTTTAGTTGTGCATTATAAAACGAGCATGTACTATCAACTTTTAGGGCACATATACCGTTAATGCAGAGTGAGTTTATTCATTATTTTCATTAATTGAATTACTTATTAAAATTAGTTTACACATCTATCTAAACTTAGTCCAATCTCATTATAAATGGAGGTGGCATGAAAGTATCATTTTCAAGAATTAGCATATCGCATCCTATGGATAGAAGTCTTTGCAAAAATAAAAATAATTCACATCAAATATATTTTAAGCATTATATTATTAAATATATTCATAAAATTATTTTACGAGCCCGCGCGAAGCAAAGGAAAATGACATGTAGGCGCCACATAGTTTTAGTTGTGAGGTATAAAACGAGCATGAGGTATCACTTTTAGTGTACATATACCATTAATGCATAGTGAGTTTATTCATTTTTTTTTTCTTTAATTGAATTACTTATTAAACTTAGTGTAATATACTATATCTATTCTCTACTTAAATTTAGTCCAATCTCGTTACAAATTTTCAAGAATTAGCATGCACCTATGGATAGAAATCTTTACAAAAATAAATTAAAATTTATTTTGTCAATAATATTAATAATTTCACTTCGAATATTTTAAGCACTTTATTATTAAATATATTTATAAAATTATTTTACGAGCCCGTGCGAAGCACGAGGATAAAACCTAGTATATAACTATAATTGGGTCCTTTTTCGTGTGATGCCGACACGTGGGACGCCACATAGGCAAGCCACGTCGTGTGGGCATGACACGTAAGCACAAACTTGCCATGCAGCATGACACATCATCCATTCATTAATGTCTCATCGTTAGTTGACTTAATTATATATTTATTAGCATATTTCTAAATTACAAAATAAATTAACTTTAGTTACGTAAGTTAAAAAAATTATAAATCTGACTCCATTGAGTTGGATTTAGATAATGATTCAAAACAAGATATATATGTATATGTCCTATAAAAGTTGGGTTCTTTCCATGCGGTGGTGACATGTAGGATGTCATATAAGAGGAAATATTCGTGTTAAAATGACAAGTTGACGCCGTTATTTCCGTGTGGTGATGATACATAGGACGTCACATAAGAGGAAACATTCGTGTGAAGATGACACATAAACCCCACATGTGCTCAACTTTCACATAGTCTTAGTTGTGCGGTATAAACGAGCATGTGCTATCAACTTTTAGGACTCATATACCGTCAATGCAGAATGAGTTTATTCATTATTTTCATTAATTGAATTACTTATTAAAATTAGTGTACATATCTATCTAAACTTAGTCCAATCTCATTACAAATGGAGGTGACATGAAAGTATCATTTTCAAAAATTAGCATGTCGTATCCTATGGATAGAAGTCTTTGCAAATATAAAATTAAAATGTATTTTACTAATAATATTAATAATTTCACATCAAATATTTTAAGCATTATATTATTAAATATATTCATAAAATTATTTTACGAGCCCGTGCAAATCACGGGAAAATGACATGTAGATGCCACATAGTTTTAGTTGTGCGGTATAAAATGAGCATGAGGTATCAACTTTTAGTGTACATATACCATTAATGCATAATGAGTTTATTCAGTTTTTTCTTTAATTGAATTACTTATTAAAATTAGTGTACATATACTAATTTTATTCTCTATTTAAATTTAGTCCAATCTCACTACAAATTTTCAAGAATTAGCATGCATCCTATGGATAGAAATCTTTCCAAAAATAAATTAAAATGTATTTTATCAATTATATTAATAATTTTACTTCAAATATTTTAAGCATTTTATTATTAAATATATTCATGAAATTATTTTACAAGCACGTGCTTCGCACGGGGATAAAACCTAGTAAATGACTATAATTGGGTCCTTATTCGTGTGAGACGACACGTGGGATGACACTTTAGCGTTCACATTGGCATGGTGATGACACCTAAGAGCCATGTAAGCATGCAAGTGTCACCAATTAATGCTCACCATTATTAGCCTTTATTAGTATGACAATTACTATTATTAGCAAATTGTTCAAATAAATTTTAATATAATATAACTTTGGTTACACAACTCTAAAAAAATTATAATTCTTACTTCATTGGATCAGGATTAAAACGTACTTCGATGAGATATATATGTCCTATGTTTGATAAAGTGAAATTCTAGATGCTCTTCATCCTTTTTTAGGGGATTTTTGGTAGAAAATAAGCGAACGTATAAATAGTAATTATGTATATAACAAAAGACTAATAATCAAACAAGACCGGAAATATTAAAGTACTTTATTGAAAACTTCTTTCGAGCACGTGCTATTTGCATGTTGAGTGGTGACTCCACGTGTGATACCCCCAATATTTTCTATAATTATTATATTGATTTATAAATAATTTATAAATAGTTTCGGAGATTAAATCGTATGTTCTTTCAAGTATTCGATTTATTCAATTAAAGACATAATAATTTAATTATTATTATGAGACTTTCAAAATTTGTATTTATCAATTTCGGGGAGTTTAATTAAAATGTTTTATATATGAATAATAATTATCCATATTGTTTTATTTAGTTTTAATTAGTTTTAATTAACTATTTAAATCAGAACCTACTAGCATATGACTTGGGTTGACTGAGGGCCAATATAAAGAAAGAGAGGATGCAATTAATCAGTTTACACAACTGATCAAACCCTCACAAGCTCCCTCTCTCTTTCTCTCACTCTCACGGCCTCTCTCTTTTTATCTTTCCCCTTGTTTCTCCCGCCAGCAGCCGAGCACCGCGACCCCTCCACCTCCGGTGAGCAACCGGGCTGACGGGCCAAGCCCGCAGCCCTTCTCTCTCTCTCTTTCTGTTTTTTTCTTCTCTTATTTCTCTTTCTCCTCCCCCGCGGGTTCTCTCTTTCGCCGCCCTCTCGCGCGACCACCGGACCACCAGGTCGTCGCCTGGGTGGTGACTGGCGGGTGGTCGGCCCTGCTCTCTCTCTCTCTCTCTCTCTCTCTCTCTCTCTCTCTCTCTCTCTCTCTCTCTCTCTCTCTCTCTCTCTCTCTCTCTCTCTCTCTCACACACACACACTCTCTCTCTCTCTCTCTCTCTCTCTCTCTCTCTCTCTCTCTCTCTCTCTCTCACACACACACACTCTCTCTCTCTCTCCCTTCGCATCTCTCTCTTTCTCTCTCCTCGTTGCCGGAGCTCAGGTGACCACCATCACCGGCCATGGTGGTCAGTGGGTGGTGGTGGTGGTGATGGGTCGGTTTATGGGTCCCATGCGTGGGTTCCCGTGACCTAGACCTAGTTTTGAAATTAGGGTTTCGTTTTTATATTTTCGTAATTATTAATTCGATTTTCAGTATTTTTGATTTAATATTTTTATTTTTCTGTACTCATTCAGAATAGAAATTCGGATTTTCAAAATCCGAGATTGGTTGAATTAAATCAAGGGAATTAATAAAAATATCATATTAATGTTTAGTTACTGTTTGGATTTTCGTATCGAATTAATACTGATTTCGTAATTGCTTTTAATTAGGACCTAACGAGCAAGCGTGATAATCTTTGATCGTTGGAGCGTACTTTCTGTTTGGAAGCGTTTGTAGTGGTAAGCGCTCATGCCTACCTTCTTCCAAAACCCCATCAAAACTTTTTTGATGTGTTATGTGCTAATTGAAAATTTGTTGTAAATTTAATATGCAAAGCATGATTAAATTATATTGTCGTTATTATGAGATTTATTAAGCATGTTTATTGTTATAATTATGAATTATAATGAGCATGTCGATATTATCATGTTTTGAGAATTAATTAGTCCATATGATGATTATTGGACAATTGTTGAATGGTGAAGTATTAGTATTATTATGCTACTAAATAATTGCTAATTGGTATGGGTATTATTGAGTGCTAGTGAGCACCTATATATTATCGTTGAATGTCTTGGATGATTTGTGAATTTTTGGATATCATATTACCCTGCCGAAGTGCTGCCGAAATTGTGCTAGACATGCAATGTCATCTTTATTGAATTATCGTCATTGAATTAAAGCATGTTTAATCCTCATCGTATTGAATTATCATTATCGTTGTTATCTACTATTCATTGTCAAGAGCATGAAATGAATTAGTAAGTCGTGGTCTCGTAGTACCACTATGTCAACCAATGCAAATTATGTGAATCGAATAAAATGAGACTGAGACTCCTAATGGACATAGGAGTAGTCGAGCAATCGGGATTACACCTAATGGTTTAGTTCAAGGGATGAGTGATTCCCAAGTTACTTATGGACACCTCACAGTGTGTCTGGGACGGATCATTCCCCATTTATTAAGTCCCCTAGGCTCGTTTATTGTATTAGAGGTAGTGTGCACACTAGAGTCATTAAGTCCATGGCATGATTGTATCTTCGATGAGCAGTATGGGTAATCGTTGTTCTATTCGCTCTCTTACATCTCTCTAATCAAGACGGATTGTCTATGTTGTTTTTTGTATGATCACTATACAAGAATTGCATGTAAAAGATTGTCGTTATGCGTATGCTTGATTATATGCTTATGTGCGTATGCAAATGAATTTCAATGATTCTTCTAAAACCTCAGGTAAGGTTTGCGAAACGTTTTTTACTTGGTACGGATGACGTTTATTCAGTTTATCTGAATTTTGTTTCTCTTTTGTTTCTTTTCTTTTCTTCTGTATGTTGTTTCCGTCACGGAAACCAAAGTGTAGGTTTAGTTGAATGAGGACGTACAGCTTGGAAGTTAGAGTTGGCGTCGATTTTTAGAACCTTTTCTGTTTAGTTGAGATCGTTGGGATTTTATTGGTTTTAGCCCTTGAAGGAAAGTTGTAATAAATTGGTTTAATGGTTTTAGCTCACTATATAGACAACTCTGATATTAACTGTTTTAGATTGTTTTAGTTTTCTTAGTAAGCTCCTTTGATGCCTAGACTTTCTTTCTGCTTAGCATTTACTCCTTAGTGATAAATGTTGCATTGACTCCCTTGGGTTTGTGACGGTTCAGCTGTGTCAAGTCGTGCACAGCGACGTCGATAGCTCCCAGGAAATCGTTGTTAATTCGGGGGTGTTACAAATAGTATCAGAGCCCTATGTTTAAAATTGTTGCTTTGGATTAATTAATGAATTAATAAAGATTAGTCTAATTTTGGGGGAAATTAAAAGTAATTAAAGCCGTTGAGCGTAGTAGTCCTAGAAGATAGGAATTATTTGAAATCACTTTGCTTGTGATTTATAAAGTTCTTATTGTTTGATTGTCTACCTGTAGATGGTAAGGACAAGAGTAACTACGAGGAAGTCGACTGCGCACCAAATGGCACACGCCCTAACTCTCCGTGCAAACCCCATGGAGTATGTACCTTCATCGGACAGCGAGACGACGGGAAACAACGTTGAACGTGCGCCACGAGGCCGCGCCAGACTGCGCCGCGCACGAGGACGTCGCACCGTGCAAGCCGCGCCTGCTGCCGCCCCACCCTCCCTACATATCACGCGTGTATAGGACAAGGATGAGGATCCCTCCGAGTCTGAGCCTAAGTATACCCCAGCTGACAAGCATAATGATATGCCGGATTTGGAAGATATTGGGGTCGAGAACGACAACCACATTGCACCTACTGCTGCACCTACTGTTGCACCTATCCTTGCTGCAAATTGGTCTCCACCTGTGGAGTCATTCTTCAAACTAACGCTGAGCTCGAGGATACTCGTATCTACATACGAAGTGCTTACACTACGATCGAGCGTTATCAGTACGAGAATCGCACGAGTCTACATGAAGGCTTATGGGTAGAGCTACTGCTAGCTGGTCTGCCTAACATCCATCCTTGGATGGGACTCAAGGAGAAGTACGACGACGTGGTCTCCAAGAGTGGTCATCTGCACGAGAATAAATATGATGAAGGGACGCGATGGTCTCTCTGCTTTAGGGGTGTCGCAGCCGAGTTATGCATGTCTGAGTTCGAGTGGAAGGTGAACCGAGTGCTAGTGTCTGCGCCGAAGGGTATATGTGAGTACTGCTGGACCAAGAAATGCAAACACGCCGATGATTTTAGGAAGTGTTTCATGCCCTAGAAGTTTGGTGGATATGCCTATCCGTACACGCCCTACAAGAAGGTGAAGCCTAGGAGGAAGGACGATCATGATGAGTCCCCTAGCGCGAAACAGCAATGTGCGAGTGTCAAGTAGAACTAGATGATTACTTTATTAGTTTTATTTGAGTTTTATTGAACTTTTAGTTATCGTGATGACCCTGCGTGGTCAAGTTTGATGTTGGTGTAGTTGCATAGGCAACAAATATTAATATTGTAATTTACTTGCAATTTGTCTCATTGCAAGACTATTTCATTTGATTATATGAATATCGTTGAGAATTTGTTTTATATGATCGTTTTATCACATAATTGCTTGGTTGACTCATAGCTTCAAAATGCTATCTTGTATTGCCTAGATATGATGGGAAATCCATGTCGGAATTATGGCAAAATTTTCATTGAGCATGATCATATTAATTGTGAGCCAAAGGCTAAGCATTTATTGTATGCAATTAAATGTCGTTGTTTATTGCCCTACTAAATAGTATGGAGCCTCGATGTGTGAATTGTTAATGTTATTACTTATCAATCGTGTGAGACCAATGTGTCTACTTTGTTATTGCATATCGAACTATTATGCATGAGAACTGAGAACTGTTCAAAGCAAGTATGTTGCTTAGACCTACAATGTAAGGTCGATCATTGGAACTTATATGTTATTTGCTAAATGTCAAGAGAAAGGTTTTATTTACAACATATACCTCTCAACTAGACCCCGAATTGGGTCAAATGTGCCAACTTTGCTGAAATGGTGATCAACCATTGCTCTTTTATGTCTCAGATTGTTATAATGGCAACCAACGACCGACTCGCGAGACTAGAAATAAGTCTTCCTAATGTGGTCGAGCACATTACGCGCCAGCTAGAGCGCCAGGAGCAAGACCACAATGCGCAGAATCCTGAAATACGCAACTTTAAGGATTTTGATGCACTCAAACCTCCGACGTTTGAGGGTGGCTCTGAGCCCACCAAGCTAGAGAACTGGATTATAGAGTTCAAGAAGTTGTTTAGGGCGACTAGTCGGCCCAACAACATGAAGGTCGACACCGCTACTTACTACCTGAAGGGTGAAGCGAACAAGTGGTGGAGCGATGTGGGCACTAAACTGCTCGCTATTGAGAACTATAGGTGGACCGAATTCAAGGAATCTATTCGTGAGAGGTTCTATCCAAGAGCTATCCATCGCCAGAAGCGACGGGAATTCGAGAACATCTACCAAGGAAAGCTATCTGTGGCTGAGTACGCAACAAAGTTCAACGAGCTTGCTGCCTTTGCACCTAACTTGGTGACGACCGAAACGGAACGTGTCGAGAGGTTCGAAGATGGTCTGAAGTGGAATATACAACATTTTGTTATCGGAAACTCGCTGATGTTCCAAGGATCCTACGAGAAAGCCTTGAACCAAGAGCGTGCTGTGGATCATCGTGATTCGTTGCTCGGAAAGCATAAGCGTGACGAAGGGAATTCTTTCCAGTCAAATGGCGCAGATAAGAGGCCAAGGCCGAACAACGAAAATCACAACAACCAAGGTGGTAGTCAAAACCACAACGGAATAGGAATCGTGACTAGAATACTCATAGAGCTATGATCTTAACTAGGAGGAATACGCCTTGTAGTCGATGCAACAAGACGCATCCTGGCAAGAACTATCGTGGTGACGTGCTTCAATGCTTTGACTGCAACAAGCCTGGTCACAAAGCTTCTGAATGCTGGAGTCGTGGAAGGAACGACAATGGGCAAAACCGCGATAACAACTACAATCGTGGTGGAAATGAAAATGGTAATCGTGGAAATAGTGGAAACTACCGTGGAAATGGAGGTTACAATAACAACAACCGCAATAGTACTGTTGCTCCTGCTGTGAACAATCACGCACAACTTCCCGCACCTGCCAACCCCGTGCAGAAAAACAACAACAACAATAGAGGGGTGAATGGAAGGGTCTATGTGCTGAACCACAACGAAGCTGAGGCGAACCCGAATGTGATCGTTGGTACTTTTTCTCGTTAACTCTCAACCTGCTTTTGCGTTGTTTGATAGTCGTGCATCGCATTCTGTTCTTTCTAAGAGCTTTGCATCTTTGATAGGTTTAGAACCTAGTTCTGTGTATAGTGCAAACATTACGATGCCTGATTGGTCAAATGTTAATTGTAAAGCGTTGTATGAAAAGTGTCCGATTAGGATAGCTGGTTCCGATTTGCCTGCGGATTTGATTCAGATGGACTTAAAGGAATTTGATGTAATATTGGGATTAGATTGGTTATCCAAGTATAGGGCTAAGATATCGTGCTTTGAGCAGCGTGTGTCGTTGCGTGGACCGAAGGGTAGGAGGATTACCTACAGAGGAGTCGTGGTCAAGCCAAAGTTGAAGGTAGTGGCGACCATGAAAGCAAAGGAGTGTATGACTAAAGGTGAAGCGATTTACCTATGTCATGTGGTGGATACAAGTCGAGAAGCTGAAGTCTCAAAACCTATTCCAGTTGTTTCGGAATACGCTGACGTCTTTCTAAACGAGATCCCCAGAATGCCTCCGCAACGCATTGTTCACTTCACGATCGACTTAGCTCCAGGTTCTGCTCCGATCTCGAAAGCTCCTTATCGTATGGTTCCTGTAGAGATGAAGGAATTAAAGACGCAACTCGAGGAACTACTGGAGAACGGATACATACGCCCGAGTGTATCTCCTTGGGGTGCTCCTGTTCTGTTCGTACGCAAGAAGGATGGTAGTATGAGACTGTGCATAGACTACCGAGAGTTGAACAAGATCACGATCAAGAATCGTTATCCACTGCGACCTATTTGACCAACTTCGTGGAGCGACTGTCTTCTCAAAGATCGATCTACGTTCAGGATACCATCAACTGCGAATTTCCTAGCCTGACATTGCAAAAACCGCATTTAGGATGACGTATGGACACAACGAGTTCACAGTTATGCCTTTTGGGTTGACGAACGCACATGCAAAGTTTATGGATTTGATGAACCGTACGTTCCAGCCTTACCTCAATCAGTTCGTAGTTGTCTTTATTGACGATATTTTGGTCTATTCGAAGAATGCTGCTGAGCACGAGCAACACTTGCGAACCGTTTTGGAGATTTTGCGACGACATCAACTTTACGTGAAGTTGTCAAAGTGCGAGTTTTGGTTAGAGATTGTTTCCTTCTTAGGACACGTGGTGTCTAAGAGTGGAGTTGTTGTTGACCCGAAAAAGATTAGAGTTGTTATGGACTGGTCCGCACCAAAGAGCATGACTGAAGTTAGAAGTTTTCTTGGGTTAGCTGGTTACTATCGTAGGTTTGTGGAAGGATTTTCCAAGATAGCACAGCCTATGACAAACTTGATGAAGAAGACGATGAAGTTCGTGTGATCTGAAAAGTGTGAAGCTGTTTTTCAAGAGGTGAACAAACGTCTTACGAGCGCGCCGATTTTGACGTTGTCATCGGGAACTGAAGGATATGATGTCTATAGTGACGCGTCTAAGCATGGCTTAGGCTGTGTTTTGATGCGGCATGGTAAAGTAGTGGCTTATGCCTCAAGACAACTGAAGAAACACGAGGATAACTACCCTACTCACGACTTAGAGCTCGCTGCTATCGTATTTGCTTTGAAGATTTGACGACATTATCTCTATGGCTCTGTTGTCAATATGTATACGGGCCACAAGAGTCTCAAGTAAATTTTCACCCAAAAGGATTTGAACATGCGACAAAGAAGATGGCTAGAGTTGTTGACAAAGTACGACATCGATATCCAGTATCACGAAGGAAAAGGTAACGTGGTAGCTAACGCTTTGAGTAGAAAGACTCTTCATACGTTGAATACTGCTTTAGTACTTCCGAAGGAGATCATTCGCGATTTACCTTAGCGCATATGTCAGTTCGACCAACCTTACTCGACGAGATCAAGAGTAAACAGAATTTAGATGAGTATCTTCAACGGATTCTACACCACAAGGACGATGGTAGATCCGAGGACTTTTCTACTGGTCAAGACGGTGTCTTGAGATTTCGTGATCATGTCTGTGTGTCGAATGACCCGGATATCAAAAGTCAGATTCTGGGTGAAGCTCGCAATACATCGCATTCTGTGCATCCTGGTGGAGACAATCTATACAAAGACGTTCGCCAAATATTTTGGTGGAAAGGAATGAAACAAGATGTCGCTGAATTCGTGGCTTAGTGTTCTGACGTGTCAGAAGGTCAAGATCGAACACAAGAGACCTGGTGGAATGATTCAATCGCTTGAAGTTCCTACGTGAAAATGGAATTCAATCTCAATGGACTTTGTCATGGGTTTACCATTGACACAGAAGAAGAAGAACGCCATTTGTGTCGTTGTGGATCACTTGACAAAAGTTGCGAGATTTATCCCAATGAATGAAACTTGGGAAATGGAGAAACTAGCCAATGATTACGTCAAGGAACTCATGAGACTTCATGGTGTTCCAGAAGATATCGTTTCAGATTCAGACTCGAGGTTTCTCTCTCACTTTTGGCAGAAATTGCAAGAAGCTTTTGGAAGCAAGTTGAAGTTCAGTACTGCTTTTCATCCTGCGACTGATGGTCAGACGGAAAGGACGATTCAAACTTTGGAGGATATGCTACGAGCATGTGCTCTCGAGTATCAAGGCTCGTGGGATACACACATTCCGTTGATCGCGTTTTCTTACAACAACAGCTATCACTCAAGCATTGATCGAGCGCCTTATGAAGCACTGTATGGTAGGAAATGTAGATCGCCCGTTTGTTGGAACGATATTAGCGAAACTGCAGTTTTCGGTCCAGAAATGATCCAGTAGACCGTAGATATGGTCAAAATGATTCAAGCAAAGATGCGTAGTGCTCAAGATCGCCAGAAATCTTACGCGGATAGAGGTCGTAGACCTGAAGAGTTTCAGGTGGGAAGCAAGGTACTTTTGCGAGTATCTCCTACCAAGGGTGTCATACGTTTTGGTCATAAGGGGAAGTTGAGTCCTCGTTACATTGGACCTTACGAGATCCTGGAAAGGATTGGTGAGGTTGCCTATCGACTAGCTTTACCTGTGGAAGTTGCAAAAGTCCACAGTGTGTTTCATCTCTCCAGTTGAAGCGATACGTACATGATCGAACTCATGTCGTTCAACCTGAAGAAATCGATCTCGATGAAAGTCTGACTTATGAAGAGCATCCTATCAAAATAGTGGATCGCAAAGAACGCTCAACTCGAACAAAGACTATTCTGATTGTCACGGTCGTTTGGTCTCGACAAGGTCAAGAGGAAGCGACATGGGAAGCAGAATCCATGATGCGCGAGAAGTATCCAGACCTCTTTCTAGAAGATACTAGTCCCACTTGAGTTTCGGGACAAAACTCCTTTTAAGGAGGGTAGAATGTCACGCCTCGAAATTTTGTCTTTTTGCGTGTTTTGTTTATCGCTTTGCACGAATTGCATTTTCAAGCATTGCATGTTGCATTGCTAATAAAGTTAGAATTACGATCGTACTTGCTCATCTTACATATGTTAGAGTCCTACAAATTGTTTTATACCTTCGTATGGGTAAACTCGTTTTGTTTTGGGAAGTGATTACTTCATGTTTCAAGTTTCGGGACAAAACTTCTTTTAAGGAAGGTAGAATGTGATACCCCAATATTTTCTATAATTATTATATTGATTTATAAATGATTTATAAATAGTTTCGGAGATTAAATCGTATGTTCTTTCAAGGATTCGATTTATTCAATTAAAGCCATAATAATATTAATTATTATTATGGGACTTTCATAAATTGTATTTATCAATTTTGGGGAGTTTAATTAAAATATTTTATATATGAATAAGAATTATTCATATTATTTTATTTAGTTTTAGTTAGTTTTAATTAACTATTTAAATCAAAAAAATTATTAAATAAATTCCTAAACCTACTAGTATTTGACTTGGGTTGACTGAGGGCTTATATAAAGAAAAATAGGGAGCAATTAATCAGTTTACACAACTGATCAAACCCTCACAAGCTCTCTCTCTCTCCTTCTCTCACTCTCACGGCCTCTCTCTCATTCTCTCTCCCCTTGTTTCTCCCGCCGACAGCCGAGCACCGCGACCCCTCCACCTCCGGTGAGCAACCAGGCTGACGAGCCAAGTCCGCCACCCTTCTCTCTCTCTCTTTCTCTTTCTTTTTCTTTCTCTTTCTCTTTCTCCTCCCCCGCGGGTTCTCTCTCTCACCGCCCTCTTGCGCGACCGCTGGACCACCACCGGACCACGAGGCCGTCGCCTGAGTGGTGACCAGCGGGTGGTTGGCGCTGCTCTCTCTCTCTCTCTCTCTCTCTCTCTCTCTCTCTCTCTCTCTCTCTCTCTCTCTCTCTCTCTCTCTCTCTCTCTCTCTCTCTTCCTTTCTCTCTCCTTCTCTCTTGTTCTCCCCCTTTCTCCGTTCGCATATCTCTCTTTCTCTCTCCTCTTCGCCGGAGCTCTGGCGACCACCATCCCCAGCCACGGTGGTCATTGGGTGGTGGTGGTAATGATGGGTCGGGTTATGGGTCACATTCATGGTTACCCGTGACCGAGACCTAGTTTTGAAGTTAGGGTTTCGTTTTTATATTTTTATAATTATTAATTCGATTTTCAGTATTTTCGATTTAATGTTTTTATTTTTCTACACTCATTGGGAATCATAATTCGGATTTTCAAAAGATTGGATTGGTTGAAATAAATCAAAGAATTTAATAAAAATATCAGATTAATATTTCATTACTCTTTGATTTTTCGTATTAAATTAATACTGATTCGATAATTATTTTTAATTTGGACCTAACGAGCAAGCGTGATAATCTTTGATCGTTGGAGTGTACTTTCTGTTTGGAAGTGTTTGTACTGGTAAGCTCTCATGCCTAACTCCTTTCAAAGCCTCATCAAAACTATTTTGATGTGTAATGTGCTAATTGGGAAATTATTGTGAATTTAATATGCAAAGCATGATTAAATTATATCGTCGTTATTATGAGATTTATTAAGCATGTTTACTGCTGTAATTATGAAATGTAATGAGCATGTCGATATTATCATGTTTTGAGAATTAATTAGTCCATATGATGATTATTGGACAATTGTTGAATGGTGAAGTATTAGTATTATTATGCTATTAAATAATTGCTAATTGGTATGGGTATTATTGAGTGCTAGTGATGCCGAAATTGTGCTAGACATGCAATGTCATCTTTATTGACTTATCGTCATTGAATTAAAGCATGTTTAATTCTCATCGTATTGAATTATCATTATCGTCTTATCTATTATTCATTGTCAAGAGCATGAAATGAATTAGTAAGTCGTGGTCTCGTAGTACCACTATGTCAACCAATGCAAATTATGTGGATCGAATTAAATGAGAGTAAGACTCCTAATGGATCCCTAGGAGTAGTCGAGCAATCGAGATTACACCTAATGGTGTAGTTCAAGGGATGAGTGATTCCCAAGTTACTTATGGACACCTCACAGTGTGTTTGGGATGGATCATTCCCCATTTATTAAGTCCTCTAGGCTCTTTTATTGTACTAGAGGTAGTGTGCACACTAGAGTCATGAAGTCCATGGCACGATTGTATCTTCGATGAACAGTATGGGTAATCGCTATTCTTTCACTCTCTTACATCTCTCTAATCAAGACGGATTGTCTCTGTCGTATTTTGTATGATCACTATACAAGAATTGCATGTAAAAGATTGTCGTTATGCGTATGCTTGATTATATGCTTATGTGCGTATGCAAATGAATTTCAATGATTCTTTTAAAACCTCAGTTAAGGTTTGTGAAACATTTTTACTGGGTACGGATGACGTTTATTCAGTTTATCTGATTTTTGTTTCTTTTCCTTTCTTCTGTATTTTGTTTCCGTCACGGAAACCAAACTGCAGGTTTAGTTGAATGAGGACGTACAGCTTGGAAGTTAGAGTTGGCGTCGGTTTTTAGAACTCTTTCTGTTTAGTTGAGATCGTTGGCATTTTATTGGTTTTAGCCCTTGAAGGCAAGTTGTTATAAATTGGTTTAATGGTTTTGCCTCACTCTATAGACAACTCTGATATTAACTGTTTTAGATTGTTTTAGTTTCCATAGTAAGCTTCTTTGATGCCTAGACTTTCTTTCTGCTTAGCATTTACTCCTTAGTGATAAATGTTGCAGTGAAGCCCTTGGGTTTGTGACGATTCAGCGGTGTCGAGTCATGCACAGCGACGTCGATAGCTCCCAGGAAATCGTTGTAAATTCGGGGTGTTACACCACATGGGACGACATATAAAAAGATCATAGTTGTGAATAAGGAACATGTAGAACGTCAACTATAACGTTTACTAGGAGTAACACTAATGCATTTAAAATTATTTTATGTATTTTATGATTTTTAATAGTTTTAGTTTATACGTACGTCAGATAGTAAAATTCTGTCCATTAAATGACTTACAACAATTAATATCCAAAATAATATTTGTACAAGTTGACACTACTTGACCATGGAAAAGTTTATACATATTTGAAAAATGAGATTTAGTGTTAGGGATAATATTTGAACATAAATTTTTATGTCACCAACCATGTTAATCTTAATGTAATTGTGCAATTAATGTATAACTAATCTAAAAGTTTGATTATTGTGTAAGGACCCCGGAAAGTCTCACTGCATTGCTTTTAAGCACGTGGTGATAGATCCTTATAGAAAATTTGTTTGTAGGGGACTAGAAAAGTTCAAGGAATCGTCGAGTTAGAAAAGCTTTTGAAAGACTTGAATTGAAGAAAAACCATGAAATGGCCCAAAATTCTGCTACTAGCACTTTATCGAAAGGGACAAAACGGAGGGACAACTGAAGGGACGACCTAGTAGCTCAAAAATCAAACTTGTCATGTTTTTGGAAAGACTCCCGCTCATATAGAACATATGAGTACCCAAGAATGAGGGCTCGGGGGGCGAAGGTACGAGTTAGGAAGGTGTTAGGCACCCAACCCGCCCGTTTAAATAACGGCCTCTACTAACTCAATTTTGCTTAATATGTTAATGACATAATTCCCACGCAAATCCGATTAACAACCTAGATTAGACTATCAATTGGTTGATCACAAGCATCAAAACATTGTTATTTACCCATATTTTGAACATGCATTCGATGGCAATTTGAGCATTCCAACGACAGAACATTGATTTGTACATGATTTACAAGCGATATTTAGGAAGCAATAAATTGCATGCTTTGCATGAAATCTACATTTTAGCAAGTTGGAAAGCAATAAAGAAAGCAATAAAATTGGTTTGAGTCCTCACGAGTTTAGTACCTGAATTGTTAGACTTATTAGCAAAGATTAATGATGAATAAGGTTGATTATTAGCAAACAAGGTCTCAAGGATAAGAAATAAAGAGAGAAAAGCCAGAACAAGAGGTTGGTTCTTGAGAACTAGTTGTCTTGTACAGACTGAGCAAATTGGAATGAAGGTTGTGCTTTTGTTTATATAGTGGATTTAAGTAGGGTACCGACCAACCAAAAGATAGAGCCGTGCACGTGAATCAAAGAAAAATGAGCTGTCAACAGAAGGGCAGGACACAGCCGCTAGCGGCTAGGCCTAGGAAGGGGCACAGCCGCTAGCGGCTACGCCCTGTTGTAGGCTTAGCCATTAGCGGCTAAGCCTCGGATAGTTGTTCCCAGCTAAGGGCTTAGCCACTAGCAGCTAAGGGTTGATTCACCCTTAGCCGCTAGCGGCTCCCGTATAGGATAAGAGATTCTTTACGGAGCCAGCTAGCAAGATAAAATTGTGTATCTGGTCCATTTTGAAACTGTATTTTTCAGATTGGAAAGTACGAATTTACCCTTGAGATGTGGAAAGACGGATTTGCCCCTAAGGGCCCAAAAAGACGAATTTTCCCTCGGAGTCGGAATGAGGCTTAAGAGGTGATGGAAAGCTCTTGAAAGGGGCTATTGAATAGAGAAAAAATGAAACGGCTATTTCAGAGACCTTGTAACCTTATTTACCTATCTAAGCTAAGAAGCAAATAAGTACATATAAAGTTACTCATTTCATCACCGGGCCTTTGTAGATTGGCGTCTACGGATGCCGGGAGTGGAAGATTCACCGGAGCTACCACAATTCTCTCGTCGATTGGAAACGGTTCCAACTCCAACATCGGCGGGGCCTACTACACCGGTGGCGGAAGACCCTGGACTTCCCACACCAGCAGGTACTTGCTCGCCTTCGCTGAACCCTTCACCGCAAAGGGGTTTATCTGCTCCACCACTCACGGCAAAGACAGAGGAGGCGAATCCTGCAGAGTCTTTTTCTTAGGTAATATCAAATCGAATACCCACTAAGAAAATGAAATTGAGTTTTATTGCTCCTGTTTTGAAGGATGGTAAACCTGTAGCAAAGCTTAGACAATCTGAAATTGAATCTGAAAATAAACGTTGGGCTGCAATGCTAATTGGCTTTGTTCTTTCGTCAAATGGAGAAAAACGCAGCTTGTTACTGGAATTTTGTCTCACCATCTAAATGTTATTCACATGAGGATGGCTATTACATCTTTAAATGTGAGTCTATAGAAGATAGAGCTGAAATTTTGAACAAAGTTCCCTATGCTTTCAACTCCAAACCGTCTATTTTGCGTTAATGGTAAGATGACCTTGTTATATGGACCCTGAATCATATAGAATTGTTCCTCTATGGGTGCAATTTCCTAAGTTACATTGAGCTGCTGGTATTTGGACTCTGTTACCAGGATTGGTAGCTGTGTGGGAACCTCTTTGTTTGTTGGCAGAATAACAGCTGAACAGGAAAGAATTTCTTATGCACGCATGCTTATTGATGTTTGTATTATCGTTCCATATAAAGATGAAATTTGGTTTGAAAATGATGAAGGAAAGATGATCAAGCAAGCTGTTAGAAATGAGTGGAAACCTAGTTTTTGTCAAAAATGTAGAATGTTCGGTCATCTGGAAGAGATATGTACCCCTTAGGGTCAGCGTCCTGCTGCAAACTAGAGTAATACACATCTCCTGAAGAACAACCTCCTAGGAGGAGGAGAAGAAGAAAACCTCAAGGCCAATGGGTGCCTAGAACTAATGTTTACTAATACTAGCTCTCAGCAAGACCACTTTTATGTAGCTGAATTGGAAGGTACTGATACCTCCATAGAGGAGCTAAGATGGCAGGCCATACAACCTATAGTATCTGCTACTACTCAGGCTGTAGTTTTAACGAGATACTCTTTTGCAATATTAGCTAAAGTAAGTGATATTCCAGCTGCTAATACTGAGACCTGTGAGACTTCTAACAGTAGAGTGGTCACAACTACTCCTGTTGCTGTGACGAGGGTGCAAGATACTGGTTTTTTTTAGGAAACCCCGGTGTCAGAGTTTCCCCACCTTCTACTTCCCATTAAATGAGGTTCCTTTTTTGGAACGTTCGGGGGCTTAATAAAGCTCTTAAACAAAGAGATGTTATGAAATTTGTTTTGAATCATAGAGTTAGCTTGGTTGCCTTCCTTGAGACAAGAATCAAAAAGCCTAAAGCTTCTCGAGCTGCAAGAAATCTTGTGAATAATTGGCAATGGTATTGTAGCCATGATGCACCTTACAATGGAAGAATATCATTAACTTGGGACCCCCCTGTGATTATTTTGAGCGTAGAAGCTGTTACAGATCAGTTTTATTTGGTAATTAAAGGAATTGTATTAATCACAAATACACAGCTATTACAGCACAGACCCATGAAAAACAGAGCCTCTCAGTAGAATACAGACACAAAAGCTCAGAGAAGTTGCTTATAGCAGATCATCAATTTTCGGGAGAGACGTGTTCACCTTCTAGGAAGGGTATCACTTCTCATCCCTCACCTTATATGTTATTCAGAAAGGATACACAAATACCATGATAAGCAGATACAAATATAAAAAAAATAATAATAAAAAAAAAAAAAAACGATACTCAAAAGAAATCACAAGCACTCGAAGAAACTCTTCATCTGTTGTTGGTGCTGAGTCTTGGCACAAACTTGAAGCTTGATCTGGTTGATTAGTACAGCAGTTGTGGTGCTTCTATTCTGAAAAATACGCACGTTTCTCTCAATCCATATTGAATACACAGTAGTGGCCATGCACATCTTCAGGCTTTTGCAATTGGGGATTTGCCTTTTGACATCTTGATAGCCCATTCACATTCATCATGCCAGCAAGTGGCTATTCTAGTGATCCCAATCCATTAGAGCATAGCTTGCCAAACCTGTCTAGAATACACACATTCAAATAAAAGATGTTGCTAAGACACGGGTATTGAGGAACAGAGAGCACAGTTAGAGTCACAGTTCACTCCCCAAGATAGCAAAACATCCTACAGATCAGTTTGTTCATGCAAGAGTACACTTTGTGACTGGAAATGAATTCTCAATCACATTCAATTATGCTAGGAATGACGCAGCTGCTAGAGTGACTTGTTGGCAATAACTTGAGCAGATGAGTAGAAATATTCAGGAACCATGGTTGATTGGTGGTAATTTTAACACCACATTACACGTTTGACAGAGTGCAATTTGGTAACCACCCATCAGGTATAGAGGAGCTTCGGAAACTTTGCATGTACTTGGGGTTTGATGATATTAAATCTACAGGCATGGAGTTCACATGGAGTAATAAAAAAGAAGCTATTGATAGGGTCTACAGCAAGATAGATCGAGTGTTGGGTAATCTTGAATAGCTAGCTTCATATCTAGCCGTAGAAGCTGATTTTCTGGCCCCTTTCATATCTGACCACTCTCCAGCACTGGTCACTTTTCAAAGAGACCCTAGTTAGGGGAAGACGCCATTCAATTATTTTAATATTTGGACCAAGCAAGAAGAGTTTATCAATACTGTGAAACTATCTTGGCAATATGCAGGGCAAGGGTCTCACATGTTCAAAATCCTTCAAAAACTCAAGAAAACAAAACAACACAACAAAGCAGCTCCATTTTACTGTCCTGATCTAGAAAGGAATATTAAGATTGCTGAGAGAGTACTTGTTACTGCTCAAGAAACTTTAGCAGTTGACAAATTCAATGAAGAGTTTATTGCAACAGAGAGAGAAGCTACAATTAGTTTGAACAAGTTAAAGACTAATGAAGAACATATTGTGAGACAAAAATCCAGGATCACCTGGATTAGAGCAGGAGATGATAACTCTAAATATTTTCATGCTTGTATTAAGAGTAGAAGAGCTGCTAATAACATGGCCTCCATTCATAATGCACAGGGTACCAAATTGACAGATTTGGAAGATATTAAATCTGAATTCCAGTCATTCTTTCAAGGAATGATGGGCGAGTGTGCAGTTGAATTGAAAATGATTGATCCTCAGATAATATGCAAAATGGAGCATTATTTTCTGTTGAAAATCAGATAAAGTTGTGTTCTGATTTTTCTCAGCAAGAAATCAAACAAGCTTTATGGGAGATTGATGAGGACAAGGCACCAAGTCCGGACGGTTTTACTGTTCCTTTTTATAGAACTTCTTGGGATACTGTGGGTCCAGACATCATACAAGCTATTGGCAGCACATTCCACTCAGGTAAAATTCTCAAGGATCTCAATTGTGCTTCAGTAACTCTTGTCCCCAAACAATCTACTCCTTTTTATGTGAGTGACTACCGACCCATGCCTGTTGTAATGTACTCTATAAAATTTTGTCTAAAGCTTTAGCAAAAATATTGAGTAGCGTACTACATGATTTAGTTCATATGGAGCAATATGCATTTATTAAGGGGATATTTATAGGAATTAATATCATACTTTCTCATGAAATTATGAAACACTATGGGAGAAATGGGCTCTCACCCAGGTGTATTTTGAAAGTTGATCTATGGAAAGCATATGATTCCCTCAAGTGGGGATTCCTAGAACAAGTCCTTCTTGGTCTCGACTTCCCTTGTAAATTTGTGAACTGGGTGATGATGTGTATCACCATTGCCAGCTATTCGTTGATCTTTAATGGTAGCCCTTTGGAACCCTTCCCAGCAAAGAGAGGTCTAAGACAGGGTGATCTTATCTCACCTTATCTATTTGTAATAGCCATAGAACATCTGTCTAGGTGCCTTGTTGATCTTTAGAAGGAACCTACGTTCAGCTATCACCCGAGATGCCTTGTTGATCTTTAGAAGGAACCTACTTTCAGCTATGACCCGAGATGCAAGAAATTTAGTCTAGTTCGTTGCATTTTTGCAGATGAATTACTATTATTCTCTCGAGGTGATGTGAATTCTGTGCAAGTCCGGTTTGATAAATTTTTTATGTTCTCTAAATGTTCTGATTAAAGGCTAATGAAGCAAAATGAAAGTTTATTTTAATGGTGTGGATGATGCAACAAGACAGAATATCTTAGCAACATGGTATGCTGGAAGGTGCTCTTCCCTTTAGATACCTAGGTGTTCTCCTTACCTCAAAAAGACTTCAGGCCAGGTTTGCTGTTTTGACCCTCTTATACAGAAGATGCAGGACAAATTTTAAACATGGGCCTCGAGATTCCTCTCATATGCTGGTAGATTGCAACCTGTGAAATCTGTTTTGGTACCTATGCAGAACTTTTGGTGCCTGTTTTTTAACATTCCTAAAAACAGTTGTGAAACATGTAAAACAATTGTGTCATAGCTTCTGTGGACATGGAGAGCTGAGTTGAGCAAAAGAGCCTTAGTATCTTGGGAAGATCTCTGTACCCCTACAGCCTAAGGGGGACTGGGCATCTTTAACTTCTCCACCTCGAACAAAGCATACCTTGGAAAACTACTATGAGATATAACAATATAATCAAGAAAAAACTCTGGGTAAGGTGGATCAATGCATACTACATCAAGAACAAGCAATTTTGGGTGATGGAGAAACCTCAACAGGCTGCTTGGATAATACATAAAATATTTAACTTGAGAGGAGAGATAGCTCCTATCATCTGTGGCTACTATTGGACACACTACAAAGTGAGTATGCCTTATAGAAAATTAAGACCTACTGGCCAGAAGCAAGTTTGGGCTAATTTGGTTTGGTGCTCTCTGGCACTACCAAAGTGGAAGTTATTGCATGGCTTTGTATATTGGAGAGAATTCCCATCTGGTAAAACTTATACAAAATCGGGCTGCAAGACCTTAGTTTGTGTGTATTTGCAGAAACACATGGAGAAACCATAAAACACATTTTCTTTGAATGTGTGTTTGCGAAAAAGGTCTGCGATCTTATATTGTCATGGCAACAAAAACCATCCATACAATGGGACTGGCCTGCCTGCCTCATTGACAAAGTTTGCACCTGTGTTCAAAAGCAGGAAAATTGTTAATATTGTGTTCTGTACAAGCTTCTCTGCTGCAATATACTATCTGTGGTATGAAAGAAACATGAGAATCTTTCAAAAGACTTGCACCTCAGCAGGACACATCACAAAGCAAATTATTTTCACTCTACATGTACGTGCAGCAGCAGGTAGGAATGTGAAGATGCAGGCTTATTTCAAGAAAAAGTTTAATTTCTTTCCAACTGTAATTAGTAATAATTAGTTGTGTTGATAAATTTTGTTGAGTCTGATGTAATGCGCTTTTCTTTTGTGTCTTACATAGCTATTCCCCCATTGCGAGGAGAATATAGTAGACAGTGACTCCTACCACAAAATCTCTATCTTTTGTAGTCCTTCATAGAAGGTACGCAGAATATTAGACCTCGCAAATAGATAGGTGTTTCTACTGATTCTTCAACTGAATAGCTAGAGTTTTCTGTGTTTATAGAGAATGCATACGGCCTTAGAAGAACTTATATGTAAAATCTTACTTGGAAGTAATAAATCTTTTTACTTTCTAAAAAACAAGAAGTAAAAATAATCAACAAAAATTGATGGTTACAATAAATAAATAAAAAAGTGAACGATATCCTGGCAAACCACATCAAAATTATCATTGTCAAATAATAATAATAATAATAATAATAATAATGATAATAATAATAATAATAGAGAATTCTAATTGATGTCCTTGTGGTTTTGACTTGTCCAAATAATACCCAAAACTTCTTTTGAAATCCAGCATATACCCTTGTAATTCATGAAACGTTTACTCAGTGAAATTTTTTTATTAATTCCCGTCACATATTTCTGTTAAGTTGATGAAGTGCGGCAATATAATTTTTTTTATTTATTATTTCTTTTAAAGACATTTATTTTGTTTTTTTTAAATAAAATAAGAAATTAAAATCCACCCAACTTCATTCTCTTTCCTCTCTTCTTCCCCATCCAAGCGAACAGTGATCTTCACGCAATTATTACTCTCAAGTTCCCTAAATCGAAGTAGGGGATGGTCGAAATTTTGGGTTTGCGGTTTTCTTGAGTGGAGATGCGGGATTTTTGGGGTTCTCGTGAGTAGGGGGATTTTGGGTGGGGTTCGAAAATAATGGTGGTTATTCTGGGTTTGGGGCTTTCGTGAGTGGGGAATGGTCGATTTTGGGTTTGGTTTTGGGGTTGGGGATTTCGTCAGTGGGGCTGTGGATTTTGGGGGTTTGTGTCGTGGAAATGGTTGTTTGGATAGGGTTCAAAAATGGTGGTAGTGGAGTTTTGTGGGTTGAAGGGTGGTGGCGATTCCGGTGGTGGCGGTTCGCGAGGCGGTGACTGACGCTGTGGTGGACCTGGTGGTCGGATTGTGGATGGTCGTTTGGCGTACGAGTGATAGAGCGTTTCTGGGCTAATGCAAGGTGACGGGTTTGTGGTGGTGGTGGTTCGTGAGAAGAAGGTGGATAGTGAGGAGGTGAGTATGAGATTGGACGCCATTGAAGGGGAAGAGAGAGAAAATGGAGAACATGAAGATGTCACGTCAGGTACTAACGAAATATTTTTACGGAAAACAAAAATAATGTCACATAGTAACGTTTCATGAAGTACAAGGGTGTCAGCTGTATTGCAAACAAAGTTTTGGGCATTATTTGGACAAGTTAAAACTATAAGGACACCACCCCAATTATTATTATTAAAAGAAATAAAAAAGTAGTAATCATTGTTATTGTTATTTTTATTTGTTATTATTATTATTATTATTATTATTATTATTATTATTATTTGTTGTTATCATTGTTATTGTTGTTATTATTGTTATTATAATTATTATTATTATTATTATTATTATTATTTTACATGACGATCACTAAGCAAGGTGTTAATAAGTAGCATTTCTGGTCCACCATGTCTAGATTGGCAATGGATTTGGGTATCTTGATCCAAAACAAGTTTATGCCGGGTAACAAATCAATATCGGATCCAAAAATCCCAAATTATGGAATTGGACATAGTTGGTACTGCCTTCTGATTTGTGGATTCGAAATTGGATCATTTTAAACTGGTTTTAGTTTAAGAATGTCGAGACAAATCGATTCTGAGGGTGTGTTTCTTTTACTAAATTGAACTGAACTGAATTGAGCTGAATTAAATTGGACTATAAAGAACTGAACTGAATTGTAATTGTGAGCCAAAAATCAGATCAGTAAACTGAACTACTCCCTCCGTCCCACACTAATGTTATCACTTCTTTTGGACACGGAGTTTAAGAAAAAATAAAAATGGTGCAAAGTTCTCTCATTTGCCCCTTTTTATCATGTGGTCCACATTCTTAATTCAAATTTTCTAATTGAAGATGAGAGAGAAACATGTGGGCCATTTTAGAGGGTATTCTAGTAAAAAGACTACAAAAAGAATTTCATTTTAGGTAGTGATAACATTAGTGTGGGACGCATGAAAAAGGAAAGTGATAACATTAGTGCAGGACGGAGGAAGTAATTAACTAAACTCCATTGAATTGAACTTAAATAAACAACACCAAGACAATTATTGCGTAACTGAAAAAGAACACACCCCCAATATGATACCAAATTTCCATATTTTTGCTCATCCCTACTTAAGGAGGAGAAGAGTAGAAGACCGAATAAATATTAGTTTACCCACTGGGTAGTATACCTGGGTGATATGTGAATTGGTGATTGGTTCGTTTTTTATATTTTATTTTTAAGTTGAAAATAATTTATTTGATTTTCAATGTACATACTTATATTTTTTGTCCACATTATCCGAATAGATTACCCAAACTAAGGGTGTGTTCTTTTCCACTTATTGGACCTTACTCAATCAGTGGAAATAAGTGGCAAGACCTTACTCAATCAGTGAGAATCAGTGGGAGGATCTTATTCAATCAGTGAAAATCAGTGGCAGGATCTTACTCAATCAGTGGAAATCAGTGGCAGGTTTCACATTTCTACTCACAGAATCAGTGACAAGACCTTATTGAATCAGTGGAAATCAGTGGCAGGACCTTACCGAATCAGTGGAAATCAGTGGCAAGACTTTACTCAATCAGTGGAAATCAGTGGCAAGACTTTACTCAATCAATGAAAATCAGTGACAAGACTTTACTCAATCAGTGAGAATCAATGGAAATCAGTGGAAAAGAACGCACCCTAAACATTCTCCTAAAAGACCCATAATTTCACTCATAGACTCATAAAGTCATGTCATAATTGAAAATCTTTTCCAAGGAAAATTCCAGTACGGCTGCCAAAACATGAAAATGCGTGAGGTCAACAACGTATCTGGCTTCTGTAGAAAAATACTTTTCCTGCTCGCCACTTTAAGACAATTACCAGACAATTATTTGTACGTATACGTGGCAGCCTTTGTTCACTCTTTTGTCACCCCATCCTATTATATTCCTACGATCTCTCATTTTCACAAGTACTTTTCTACACATCTCTATAACATTTTGTCTAACTCAATCACAGCCACTTATCTAAGATGATTAAACTAGGCTCAACTCATGCACAAGTTTATTTCTGTAAACCGGCACGTATTTGATAATTGCTAAAGTAATAAGAGTAGTACACTTTAATAACCCCTTTAGACCTTTACCCGCATAACCAATGTTCATGGCCTGGGGTGATGGGGAAGTGGTAAGACTCATGAGAGAGTAAAAATCAGTAAATCATCAACTAGCTTTTCCCCTAGTTATCAAAAGATAAAGAATAGATCATTGGTGTACACAATCAATAAAATTAATGGTGTTTTTTTTCATATTCAGATTTTCTTATTGTTAGAATTTAAATGATGACTAAATTTTAGTGTAATTTATATAGGGTGTGCTCTTTTTTACTGTATTGAACTAATTTACTTAGGGTGCACTCTTTCGCACTCTTAATCTTTCAATCAATTATCGTTGCTACTACAAAAATGAAAACTTTTGTTAAACCCTTCACAAGTTGATTACTTGTGTACGTTATAATTTTTAGGTGTGTTCGCTTTCATCTTCTAGTTTTCACTTAAGTTCAGACTCGTTATATTTCACAACTTAATTTTTCGCTTTTATGTTACTATTCATTCATTTTTGTTTTATTAAACTGAAAAGATTGTAGACCTATGTAAAATACCTATAAGAAAAAACACTAAACATCGAGAAGTATATATTTATCCGTGAGTGTTTTGAGAATTTGTAGGATAAAGAATGACATTAAAAATCAGCTTATGAACTGATTTCGATATTTGATGGGTAAAGTAAATTTTTTTTTTTATCACGATGGGAAAAGTAATATATAAATGATAATGGCAATCGAAATTTTGAAAACTAGACACTTAGTATTGTGACTCTAAAATTCAAATTAGTGCATGAATTTTTTAAAATTCAGAGGTGTTTTAACAAAAAAAAATTAGGAGTGAAGTCTGGTTGATTTTTATTTTTTCTATTGAGCTAAATTGAACTAATTTCTAATTTAAAATAATAGTTATATGTGAGAAAAAAACTTTGGAGTTATACTGAACTCAACTTATTTGGAACTGAATCACTAACTAGTAAGTGTAAAAGAACACACCCTTTACTTAAAAAACAATTACTGTTATGTTGTTTGGTTCAAGCACTTTTTTTTTTTGCGTGTTTGTACTACTGGTTCACCTTAAATATTTTGGAACATGACTAATCCTATTCACGCCCTGTCGACCCAGAAATAAATTCTAACCCTCAAATTTAATTAAAGGATGAGAGTATCGAACCACTAACAATAAGGCTTTGTTCTTTTTATAAAAAACCGAACTAAATTGATATGAAGTGTAGTGGGTTGATTTTTATTTTATTTTATTTTAATTTTGACATATAACAATATAAAACTCGTTCAAACATATTCAATATTGGACTCAATTGAAAGTATGTATTGAAATATTTCTAACTAAGTACCATCATGAATTTATTTTTGGCAAAAAGTTATTTGAGTGATAAATTACACATAAACTGAATTGAACTAAATTAAACCGAATTGAATTAAATTGAACTAAATTGAATTTGAACTAAACTAAACTAACTAAATGAAAATTAAATTGTAGAGAACATAGCCTAAGATTCTGTTCTCCTCAACTTAATTCACTAGAATTCAGTTCAGTTCACTTCACTTCACTTCAATTCATGTAGAACTTTATCACTTTAAATAACTTTTTATTCTCACATATTTTTATGACGATAACTATATTATCGCAAAGATTTCAAAGCATACTTTTCAATGAGTTTAATGTGTTTTTTTTGGTAATAATAAGTCCAATGTTAAATATATTTGAATAAGTTTCAAATAATTAAAGATTACGTTTAAAAAAAATCAATTAGTTCAGCTATGTTCATTTCAATTACTTTAGATTTTTCCAATTAAACAGAATAGAGCCAAAGGGAATAACGAGTGGGTCGTGCTTCTTACAATCACCAAATTCCATACAAGTGTTTCCGTGGGATGATTGATTGATGTTGGGAGTATTATTTTTCCTCAAGGATGATTGGTACGAAATTTTAAAATCACAAATTCCCAAATCATTTTTAAAAAAACTTAAATAAAACGGTAAAAGGAAACTGAAAAAAGAAGAGAGCTCGCATGGTGGCCCCACCTAATAATTCTCTCCCTTCAGTAGAACACTATACAGAGAGAGAGAGAGAGATTCTTCTACACATCCAACGAAGCAAACCAAAGCACAGACCTCGTGGTTACCTCCCTCCCTCCCTCTCTCTCTCCTCTCTTTTTCTCTCTTTCTCTCTCCCTCTGTTTCTTCCAAGTCCTTTCACACACACGAACACAGCGAGGAGAAAGAGAAAAACAAAAATGGCGACGGAGGGGGGCGTTAATGGAGGAGGAGCAGCAGCTGCAGGAAGGAGGAAACCATCATGGAGAGAGCGAGAAAATAATAGGAGAAGAGAGAGGAGAAGGAGAGCCATTGCTGCTAAAATATTTACTGGTCTTAGAGCTCAAGGGAATTATAATCTCCCTAAGCATTGTGATAACAATGAGGTTTTGAAGGCTCTTTGTTCTGAAGCCGGTTGGGTTGTTGAGCCTGACGGCACCACTTATCGCAAGGTTTGTTTTTTGGGTTTATACCTTCTTTTTTTATTTATTTATTTTTGTAGTTTGATTGTTGTAGATCTGTTATAATTTGGATCTTTTTGGTTGCCAAACTGGTTTTTGGTGAAGCTAGGTGGTTTTTGTGGAAACCGAATTGGAGAAATTGGTTTGTTTGTAGGTTTTTTAATATGGCAATTACTTATTAGTGCTGTTTTTGTTAGAGGAGGAATTGATTTGATAAGTTGATTCTTTGATGTGTTGAGATGGGATTGATTGGAATTTCAGGTACCCATTTGGGGAAAAATGTTGAAAGTGCTTGTTGTTGTTGTGAATGACATTTTTTTTCAAACTTGGGAAAAGGGTACTTAACCAAAATGTGGTCATGTTTTGGAGTGGGATTTTATGATGTGATAAAGTGGATATGCAACTTTAATTCCCTAATTGGAAGTATGAAGTAAACAGAAATTGATAGGGAAATGCGTGTTTCTGTGTTTACCAGGATGTTAAGTTCTGTATATAATTGTTTCCTTTGTATGGTAAATGCCTAACATGTTTGAGGAGTGCATTTTGAGGTGTGCTAAAGTAGATATGCAACTTTAATTCCTTAATTCAGAAGCTTGAGATAAACATATATGATTCAGGAAAAAACATGTTTATGTATGTGTATTTTCAAGGATGTTTAAGTTTGTCTTAGCTGTTTTCTTTGTATGGCTAATGCTCAGTGACTGATTGGTAAGATGCTACCACCTCTTTGTATACAGGGAATGCAGCCACCTTCACCGGAGATAGTGGCTAATTTCAACAGTATGAGTGCTTGCTCTTCGCAAGTACATAGCCCCCTATCATCAGCATTTCCGAGCCCAATACCGTCCTATCAACCGAGCCCATCATCCTCTGCTCCGCAGAGCCCGACTCGCAATGACATAAATCCGCAGTCGCATCCATTCTCATTCCTTTGCAATTCGCTCCCTTCGAATCTCCCTCCCCTTCGGATATCGAATAGTGCCCCTGTAACACCTCTCCTGTCATCACCACCATCTAGAACAGCCCCTAAGCAGATTTTCAATTTTGAGGCTATTGCTAAGGAGTCAATGGCCTCATTTAATTACCCATTGTTTGCTGCCTCTGCCCCATCGAGCCCAACTAGGCGACGGAATTTCACCCCACCTACTATACCAGAATGTGATGAGTCTGATTGCTCTACTATTGATTCGGGCCAGTGGATTAGCTTCCAAAGGTACGCAAGACCACCTATTCCAAATTCTCCTACCTTCAATCTGGTTAGGCCGATGGTCCAGCGAATGTCACTTAATGATGCTATTGAGGAGAGAGCTAGAGTAGCAGAGCCTGAGAGTATGAAAGTAACTCCTTGGGAAGGGGAGAGGATTCATGATGTGGGAATGGATGATCTTGAACTCACTCTTGGAAGTGGGACTGCTAGGATCTAAAATTTAAGTCCATGCCAAAAGCAAGTAGATTGAAAGTGTTTCTGATGTAAGTCACTTTCAAAAGAGATTGATGTTGTGATATTGAATGCCTGCCATCCCTGCTACATGATTAATTAGTCAGAGAAGATTGGTGAACTTGCTTGGAGACACATCTGGAGTCGAAGACTTAATGCTAGCAAGGATTATCATGTTATCATGGTTGCTTTATTTCCGTGTTTTTCTTTCATCTTGGTTTCTTAGGTTCAACCTAGAATATTTGAATTGCTTGGGGTTTTTACACAAGCGTTACCTGTAGATAGGAGCATTTAGAGCTTGCTAATATTAAGGACGATCATCTCCTGTTGTAGACTCGTTCCTAGGGTCGAATGCCCTAGAATATTGATGGATTGTTCAATGAACTATGGGTTAGACTGTATGGTTTGTCTGTGTATTTAATGTTTCAAGATATAAAAATTATATTGCAGTATTTATGCAGCACAATCTTTTTTCTTCTCTTCAAAATTGGAGGAAACAGGACTGTCAAGTCAGTTACTAAACAGTTCAGTGAACTTGATTATTTGTTATTGGTTAATCACTTCTCTTTTTGTTCAACAGATCAATATGTATAATATTTTTGATAAGACAACAGATAAATATTTATTACAAAGGCATGTGGTTGATGCATATAGAGTTACCTAGAGCTACTGTTAGGTAGCCGCTTATAATGATTATGCAGTTAACAGAATTTTACAGAACATCAATAGTGCCGTCTTTGCTCTTTTGGTTGCATCCAACTCGACAACCATGACGTCGAGGCTTTTCTGAATTTTCTGGGTCAGAGTCACTTGAATCCATGAAGAGCCCTCTCAGACATCTTCTTCGGATGTTGGGTGCATAGGCAAGCCTTTCAGCTGGGGTGGTGGCGACTTCAGACTTGTGACTCTCAACTGTCTCTCTTTCTTTGCCTGGCTTGACCGATTCTACTGGTTTACGAGAGAAAACGACGTTAACTCCGGGATTTCTTTCAGTCACAGAACTGTTGAAGACAAGTGAGTTATTTATCCCCTGTGCATTGTTGTTGACATATAGCTTTGTTGCCAACTCCTCTTGGAGTTTTGACTCTTCAGATTTTTTGCCTCCCAAGCTCCCCTCACCATCAGTTGTTGTTTCAACATTCTCATCTGGGTTGGTCTTGTATCCCCTGCGAATGTGAATGGACCTCTCTCTTTGTGAAAATTCAGAACTCAGGTGCATGGTTGCTCCTGTGTTTTCCCCTGTCAGTGTGATAATGCTAGTTGGCTTCTCATGCAAGGGATGCTTGTCTCTTCCTGCACCTAGTTTGTCCACGAACCTTGGTTGCCCACCCTTCATCTCTTTGTGCAGAGAAGCCATCTCTCCTGCTGTTTCAGACTTACGAGGAATTTTGTTTTCCTTTTCATGACCATAAATATCTGCTGCAGTGTGGTGTGACTGGCGTCCACCTATTCTGAAGCTCTTGAGCTCCTCCTTTCCGTCAAAAACTTCTTCATCAGGATGTTGGCTCCGTTCGTCTAGCATGGCAAGTGGGTGTCCTCTAGATTCTGCTTTCAGGCCTGGAACTTGTGTATTAGTAACTTTTTTCTCCTTAGGTTCTTCATGGT
Source organism: Tetragonia tetragonoides (assembly GCA_038025085.1). NCBI lineage: Eukaryota > Viridiplantae > Streptophyta > Magnoliopsida > Caryophyllales > Aizoaceae > Tetragonia > Tetragonia tetragonoides. Next base: position 23,634,185 of record CM076140.1, read on the forward strand.
TCATACCTCTATCCACCCTTCTAGGCTCTTCAAAGGATGTCTGGTACACTTCTGGCTTTGGGGCAGAACCCCTTTTGGCGAGTTCAGTAGATGCTCTTGGCCTAGTTTCTAGAAAATCTGGCTGTTTCTTTTGGTCTACCAGAGATTCAACCACCTTCTCCGGACGAGGTGGTGTGATTGGTAATTGTTGTGGCTCTTGTGAGGGTTTTTGCTTTATTGGTTCTTTCTCAGCTTTAGAAATCTCTATGATGGTGGGTGCTTTCTTTGGTGGGGACTGGGGCTTTGTTTCAGTCTGCGGCTTTCTGGCTGCTTGAGAAGGTGCAGGAGGTGGTGCACCTGAAAGATTTGGTCTAGCAGGTTGGGGTGCTACACGTGGCGGAGATGGGGACTGTGGTGCTGGTTCTGGTTGGGGACTGACCTGTCGTGCAGGGGAGGTAGTTTGGGTGATAACTTGGGTCTGAGAAGCAGCACGCGTTGGTGATGCTGGTGGGGCACGGGATGGTGTTGCCAGTCGGGACTGTGAAAGTGGTTGAGAAGTAGCGCGGGATTGTGATGATGGTTGAGCTGGGGGAGGAGGCTGTGCGGGGGCCACTCCTGCAGGACGAAATGGGCGCCGTTGTGCTGGTGCTGGGACCGTTGATGCTGGGGTTTGGGCAGCTGGTGCAGTGGCTGGCTGGGGCGGTGTTTGGGCAGCAGGTGCCGGTAACCAAGGGAGCCTAAAGCGGAATGGTTGCCTTTGTTCAGCCATGGAATCTGAAAATGATTAACTTGAGTACTAGAAAGACTAGTCTTTTGATATGTACTTTTAGCTGAAGGTGATGATGCTCAGCAATGTATTAGAAGCTTGTTTATATAGCTTTGGTTTTGATACTTTGGAATGATTTGGGACTTTTTAATCTGTTTTGAGTCTTCTTACTGTCTTGGCTTCTTTGCTTTCCCTGCGAATGAAAAGTTTTCTTTATGAGAAAATATACAAAGATTCTTTACTTTTTCCCTAATTTTTTTGTCTTCCTAGGCAGGTCTGGCATCTAACCAGAGCCACCTTCATCTTTGTTTCATATCATATGTACTTGCTAATCTTCATTCAAGTTTGATACATCCCATTCTGTATATAGTCAGACACGTGATACGTGTCTTACCTGCAACTCACAAGTATGTCATCTAATCATGAAAAGCAACACCTTCTTAGGAAGTTAAGTTGTCTTTGTCAGAATATTCTTAACCTTCTTATCATTTAGTCACTGAAGGAAAGAACATAGTATGCATGATTTGTGATTAGTAAGGTAGCCAGGACAAGGCATTCTCCTAGCTTCGCACTTCTTATGTCAGTTGTCAATCAGAGGCTGTCGTAATTCTTGCATACCTTGCTTCACCTTCTCCAATCTATCCGAGCTAACTATCCAGATAAAGAAAATGCAAAGACTGTTCCGTGCAGTACGATCTTGCCAAGATATAGCCAGGCTAGCTATTCTTCGGCAATCTCTTGGCAGAGATCCAGGTGAAATGAAGAGACTTTTTGCTCACCTTGGTTGCGTCACGTCCCTTCCTCCATCAATGCAACACAAAGGACTGGAGAATACAACTGTTGCAGAGGTCCTAATGACAAAAGGAGGAGAGAACGTCGGTTCTTGGCTCTGGTGTCGCTGTGATGACACTGTTCATGATGCTGTAAAGCAAGTATGCTTTTTTGTTTTGTTTTTCCAGGAGGGGGAGGGGATCGGTTAATGGATGCTTTACGATTTCGTAGTCAGTTGAGGTATACAGAAACTGACTGCAACAATATTACTGCAGATGGCAGAAAACAATGTTGGTTCATTGGTGGTTCTGAAGCCAGGGGATGAGCAGCTCAATTGCAGGAATGCTCACAGAAAGAGGTAGTTATCAAAACTCAGAAACCCATTCTATTGTTTTACTTTCAGACTGCAAAGAGCCAAAGACTGATTGTGATATGGTAATTATGGATATGAATTCTGATTTCTGAATCATTGTCCTGGTTCATCCGTTCATGTCAATAAAATGGATTTTGCGGGACACTTATATGTGAAGACTATCTTAGAAAAATAGCTGCTGAGGGAAGACCTCCCAAGTATACAAGGGTCGGTGAAATCATGACTGGGGAGGTACTGCCTTTTCCTAATGCATGTACTTTTCTTAAACTTCAGCTTCTGACCCGATTTAATCTCATCATCGCCTTTTTTTTTCACAGAACAAGTTAATAACGGTGACATCTGATACAAATATTCTTCATGCAATGCATCTAATGACAGGTCAGTTGGTTTTTGAAGTCGCTACAAAATATTTTGGGTTTAATTACGAGTTGGAAATTTACGATTTTGGAAAATTTGCAGAGAACCATATACGACATGTTCCTGTGATGGATGGTAAGATAGTTGGTATGATTTCAATGGAGGATATCATGCGAGCAGTGGTAGAGCAGCAGGGAGGCGATGTGAAGCGGCTTAATGAATTCACAAAAGGAGATTACTATTAGCCCTATTTCAATCAATTATCATTGCCAAAGCTCAAAGATGAAAGAACTATAATGGCTTGGATTGCTCATTTGAACTATTGAGAATGGAAATTGTTTGCCTTGTTGAGCATCATGTTTCTGACCATACTAGCTTTGAGCATGCAACTAGCACACTGACCACTTTTTTAAATACTTAGAGCATTTTCAATACAAGGTTTTTGGAGAAGTTTGTGATGTGAAAACCCTCCCAAAAAGTCTTGATCCATAGTGACAAACTTATAAACCTCTTTTTAGCCACTTTATCTAGACAACCCACGTTTGTGGGATAATCTTTTTCTAAATTGGGTCCCTCACTTAGAGGTTTTTGGAGGTTTATACCATTGGGGGGGAGGGGTTAAGAAAAGAGCGAGGATTTTTGCACCGATGATGTGGCACAAGTAAAAACCCACTTAGAGCATCTCCAATGCTACAAAGCTCTAAGTGGGCTTTTACATGTGCCACATTATCATTGCAAAAATCCTCTTTAGTTAACCCCTCTCTCCCAATGGTATAAATCTCCAAAAACCTCTAGGTGAAGGACCCAATTTAGAAATAGATTATGCCACAAACCTGGTTTGTCTAGACAAAGTGGTTTGTGAAAAAAAGAGGTTTATAGGTTTGTCACTTTGGATAGAGGTTTTTTGAAGGGTTTTTCACCTTACAAACCTCTCCAAAAACCTTGCATTGGAGATGCTCTTAGGGCTTTGTAGCATTGGAGATGCTCTTAGAGCATCTTCAATGGTACAAAATTTTAGAGTGATTTTTTCTTATGACATGTCATAACTCAAAACCCCCAATTTTATAAACCTCGTGCTCACTATGCTATACCTCTAAAAGGTTTGTTCCCTATGCCAAATCATAAACCAGATGCCAGGTTTATCTTCCCAAACCGATTTGTACAATAGAGGATTTTTTAGATTTGTCACTACGGAGAATAGGTTTTTTTGGGAGGTTTTTCCCCCACAAACCTTCATAAAAAAGCATTGCATTGGAGATGCTTTTAGGGAAGACATAAGGTGTACTCTTTATTATTTCTTTAATTATTAAATTCATGGAAGCCCTGAGTATAATGAGACTGGATATCAAATTCCCATGTCATTGTTGGGGACGAGTGGCGAAATGAGAGATGCGTCATTGCGATAACCACCCCAAGCTCGATACCAGGTGTCCCATAAACACCAATTTTAGTTTTTCCAGGTATAAATTATAGCGCAATTTGGTGAAAACCACCTGAAAAGTTCCTCTTTTTGTCCAGTACCCCTGAGTTGTTGTTATTTGTTCAGTACCACCTTAAAAGTTGATTCCGCCCTGTGAGTCACCCCTTAAGTGATTTCCGGGCCAAATTCCTTAATTTTCTTCCCGTTTTGCCCTCACTTGTGCAGCACATGTCTACCTGAATTAAAGCTCAACATAATAAATATTCAGCTTTTAATTATTCTTGGCTCCCCATCCATGGCTTTCCCTTCTCCCTAATTCCCCAATTCACAATTCTCCCTAATTTTTTTCTCTCCTCCCCATCCATGACTTCCCCTTCTCCCTCCTCACCACCTCTCAAACAAGAAGGCACCTCCCCCTTCACTCCACAACAACCACCATCTCCACCAACAGCAACCCCACTCTCTCTCCTAATCCCCATCACCATCACCCCCACAACCACCATTCTCTCCACCTCTCATTGCTTCCCAATTATCGGTTTTCCTCGTCTTGGGTCAACTTTTATTGAGGCAAAGAGGTAAATAAATTGATTCCCCATCATCGGTTTTCCTCCTCTTGGGTCTACTTTTATTGAGGCAAAGAGGAAAAGAAAAGAGTTGATGTATATTAGCATGGATCTCCCGAATTTCACGCTCACAGTTGGAGATGGTGGATGGAGAAATGTCAACAATGGCAAAGAGAAAGAATGGGGAAGAAGAATGGCAGAGAGGAATAATGGGGAAGGTCGTGTTTATAAGTAGGATTGGGGAGGGAAATTAGTTTGTTAATAATTAATTAATTAAAGTGTCAAATCAGTGTTTAATTTGGTTAAATAGGGATAGTTCATTTAAGTAGACATGTGCTGCACACGTGAGGGTAAAACGGGAAGAAAAGTAATGAATTTGGCCCGAAAATCACTTAAGGGGTGACTCACAAGGCGGAATCAACTTTTAAAGTGGTACTGAACAAATAACAACAATTCAGGAGATAGTGGACAAAAAATGAAACTTTTTAGGCGATTTTCACCAAATTGCGCTAAATTATATTCTAATATATATCGTGCATGGTGCGTTGGAGTTGGCTGGTCATAAATGATACTACCTGCTAAATACTCCAGATTCATGAACAGACATATTCTATAATGGAAGCAGTCAAGCAGATGAGGCATATAGCTGTCCAAATTCGTTATCAATCATGCTTGTTACAGTTGATTTAAGAGAAGGGACAATTCTTGATTAGCAAAAAAAAAAGGAGAAGGGACAATTCTTGTCCCTAGTTTCCTTTTCTCTTGACTGTTTAGTTTGGGACTAGAAGCTTGGAACTACAGTAGTATCAAGTAAACAACGGACAAATCATGAGTTCGTTGTCTTATAAGTCATGATTCATGGGGCAGCTTGTCTTGCCCTTTGTTTCCTTGTGAAGGAATAAGGACGTGCTACCAATGGTCCACTACCAACAGTTAAACCTTAGGCCCCATAACACAAATATGGCCTTGTGGTGAGAGATGATGGGGGTGAAGGTGAGGGTTATATGAAACCACCTAAGCACGGCCTAAGATGGCCTGAATTAACCCGTAATTAGAATATGTTGGATCCAAAATTTCCACGCTTACTTTTGGTTTAAAAAAGTATTTTGGTTAGCAAATATTGTTAGCGGTAGTTTCCTTATTGTATTAGGAATAGTATTATGGAAAGCTTTCTATCTACTTTTGTTTCAGTTGGCCTATATATATACGTCTTAGGGGTAGGCAAATGTGTGTGATCGGGGGGTTGACCCCGACCCCACAAGTCAAGCCTAAATGTTGCGGGATGTTTCCATCACCCAATCCAATATGTATGTTAAGTGTCAAGTATAGTAAAGTTTAACCCTATGATTTTTTTTCCCAATTCTTATTGCCTAGATCTCGGGGTCCATGCAATAGTGTGGAACCGATAAAACTATGTTTTGAACAAAAGAAAAGTGAAACTCATAATGAAGCCATGACTAAGAAATGTATGAGTGGTGCTATTTCGCTAAGAATATTCTGGTCATCAAGAACTTACAATCGGCTACTTAGTCCAAGGAACAAAAATGGGTGGTAAAGACTATAGTGGGCCAACCACATCCTCCCGTCACTCCAGAATGAATGAAAGCGAGTCCAGCCCACTATTCGGTTACTCTAAAGATAACGTGGGAAGGACGAAAATTTTCAGTTTAGAAAACATTCTCTGGTTATGCTCAGCTATGTTTCTCAGACTCGGAAATTTGAGGATTGGGTTTGGCGAATCCAGCCTAAAAAATATTGTTGTTTTTGTTTTGTTGCTAATTTGAAGTGTCCAAGTGTCAGATCATATCCTAGTCATATCGCATCCTAATGTGCAAGTATCTAACGGATACTTGTGTTGAAATGAAGAATTTGAGAATAATAGATGCTCAGAGTATACAAACTTATGTATAACTAGTTACATTCCCGTGCGATGCCCGGTTTGATACAAAAATTCTCTTCTATGAACCTCCTACTTAATTAATATCGTACATAAACCAAAAATATTGTATCAATTGTAGAGTAGAATACCAAAATATACAATATCTAATTTCTTGTTAATCATGATATAGAACTGGTTTGTATAACCAAATAAATCTTTATTATTTTTGTTGTAATTTACCCTAATATCTAGTGTCCAATATCTAGTCCAAAAAATCACCACCATTACCTTTTGATGCAGTTTACTCCAAATATCCAGTCAAAAATATCAAAGTCTAAGTATCAAATGGATGCAATGAAATTATGTTTTAATTAGTTAACAACTATGTATACCCATCATTGGAAGCTAATTCACGTATCATTTCTACTATATATATATTACCGTTAGAGGAAACAATACAAAATTCAAATAGTAACAATGTACGCTTTGACTCGAATATAGTGAGGTCTATTGTTAAAGCATGCATGCATCCGCCAAAATAAAATGTATCAATAGAAAAATATATACATTTTATTATTGTTATATGCATGTATCAAATAAAAATTTAAGGAAGTATTTATTATTAGTGTAGATACATGCATTAATGTAGATTCATGCATTTTATGTTATGATGACGTGTCAAGCTATGTGAGTATGCAGCGCTTATGTGGACGCACACGTGTCCATCAAGTAACGCACAACATCCACTTATATATATATATATATATATATATATATATATATATAATAGATAACTGGCATTTCCAAACCTGTATATTGGACAGTGGACACAGACTTTTTAGAACCACAAACTTCTATTCAGAGGTTAGGTTTATAGTACAACAATATATTTAACAACACTTATAGAACCTAAGCAAGGGATTAAGAAGAAAAGCCAAGTACAATGCCATACACAATTACTCCGATCCTAGCTCTACATCGCGCTACTATAATCCTTTACATGGACAAACCTATTATCTTCAGTTAGCAATGCAGTTTACAAACTCAACCGTCTGATAGTGAAGCGCCCACGTCTCTTCAGCCCTCGCTTTTGTTGTTCTTTCTGTTTGAATTGCATTCTTCGTATCGGAAGCAGGTTATGAGATGATCATTGACCATTCCAGACACTTGCATGAATGAATAAACCACAGTAGGACCAACGCAACGGAAACCTCTGCGTATTAGATCCTTGCTGATGAGTTCTGCCTTTGGTGTCTTGACAGGCACCTGACGTTGGTAACGGAACCCATTCTTCATAGGCTTATTGTTCACAAATCTCCAGCAATAGTTATTAAAGGAACCAAACTGCTTCTGAACCTGCAGATTGCCAAAGCATGCAATGCAAAGTTTAAAGCCAGAAAACTTCAAAACCGATGGGATCAGTTTCTGCCCCATCTTTTTTTCCCTTTTCTCTATGGTAAGATTAGGCCCCATTCGGATCAAGCCTGTCCAGACCGGGCTGGTGATTTGCTTGACCCCGCTCAGACCCCTACCCACCCTCTAGTTGGCCTAGGTCCAGCATCTTGAACTCACTGTTTTCACGGAGCAGGGAGTGTCTCGTTCGACAGAATTGAACAAAGGAATGAGCACGGAATATTAGTGCTCCAATCACTGAGCTAAACATTATCCTGGTAATCAATTTCGTAATCTCCAACTTGACATGTTTTGTTCCAAATCAAAGTATGGCTTAAATATAAAATGTATACTTGCATCATCTAAAATCTGAAAATTGTAACCACAGCTCAAAGCCTAAAATCATTTAACAAAGCACAGTAGCAGACAGATATCAAGGAAGTCATTTACACATTCTTTTGTATGTTAAATGCGAACCATTCGGATTCTCCCTACCCTTCAATATATATCAGAATCCCTATAACATGCAGACATGCTTTTAAAACTTATTACAAGCCAAATCAGTATATGCATTTGTATGAAGTATCAGTAAAACTGTAACCAATAAGCCAGAAGGTAACATGAGAGTACTGATGATAAGTGAATTTCACAACACTGAAAATGTTCACAAAGTGACATAGATCACAAGAATTATCTGCGGAACTAAGCCTCACAAAAGTGAAAAACTATTATCTTGACCAAAGTTCTTACCTGAAGTATCTGCTTCGCATTGTCGACAATTGCCTGAATCCTAGCCTCTGAGAGTAGTGAGTGACAGTGTGTGACTATAGACAGCAATTTCTCCTCTGAGAAACTAGCAACAGATGCTAGGTTGAACTCATCGAAAAGCTTCCTGATCCGAATAGCATATTGGTAAACATGAAAACTGAAAACATTGTTCTGCATATTAGTAATTGACAAGAAAAGGATTTTTACAAACATTACCTAAAGATTTTTCTGTTGCATAGAATTGACAACCAGCTGTGCTCTGCCAGTGCTATTGATAAGCATAGAAGCTCGAATAACTTGTCGTCATCATGAACTGGAACTCCCCATTCTTGGTCATGGAAGGACACATAAAGGGGGTCTATTGGAAGAGAAGAAAAGAGTAATATTGTTAAGAAATGTTGACAGTCAGAAATCTCTCTCAAATAGCATGATATCTGCTCACAAATTTCTTTTATTGGACCAAACTTTATTGAATTTCTAATTTATTCATAGCGACTATTGTTTTTATTTTATTTTAAGGTTTGGAGGAGCAAGCACATAGGCCTTGATAGGAATCGAACCCTCAGCCTCAAGACTGGAAAACGATAATCCGAACTATTGGAGCATCTCTTGATTCCTTTCATAGCAACTATTGTTATGAAGCATAGAACAAGTGCACTATGAAATGACTCTGTAACTTAAACGCCTGACGGATTTCCAATATGGTAAACACTTTTAACATATGTGTGTGAAATGTCATAAAGCTTTTCAATTCATGACACCATGATCGTCTACACAATCTCCTTTTGAAATAGAAATGTTATCCAATTCCAGCAGGAAAATATTGTAAAAGCACTAAAGTAACGGCAGCACTGGAGAAAGTAAATCATGAAGCCTTTTAATTAAATTATAGAAAGAAATTAGAAACCCATAATTAACTTATGCAAAAGTTGACTCAGAAAGATCTTCCTTGAAATCCAAAAGGAACAACCAAAACTAATCATTGATGTTTCCTTAGTCCTTCCAACGGCCCCAACAGAATGTATAGCTATATGCTCACCTAACTTGCATGGACACGGACACAGACACGAACACGGACATGGACACAAGCACACCATATAGACACGGGGAAGTGTCATTCATAGTGGACGGATAACTTATATGTTGTACATGTCGAATACATGGCACGACGCAACACTTATCTCATGTGTCCATGCATAATTCCTAGATGGCCAATATAGAGCTACACAATTTGGATTGTTTCATTAAGCAACGCCAACAATGTTAAATAATCAAATTACATGAAAAATCGAAGAATTTGTATCCAAATTGAAGTACTTAAAAGTCATTTGCTATGTCATCAAATTATCAAGTATTTGCAATCGGTTTCAAAATACAAACATTTTCATTCTTTGAAAATTAGCAAAGAACAAAAGTGGTTAACACAGTTTTATATACTTTGTTAATTACTCTGTACGTTGAATGCATTCATCAAGTGGGCATTTGGTCTAGTGGTATGATTCTCGCTTTGCGTGCGAGAGAGGTCCCGAGTTCGATTTTCGGAATGCCCCATTTTTCATAACTTAATTGTTTTTTCAAAAACTAAATATACAGCAAAAATTAAATAAACACTCACCAGAATTCGCTGTAATCCAATCACACCGGCCCATAACCCCACCCAAACTCGCCGGCCCATCACTAACCAGCCGAACCGGCGACATCTTAGCAGACTTCACCTTAACGATTTTCTCTCTCCTCGTCAAACTCGGTGGCGTCCTCACCCCAGAAGAACACGAAGAATCCGTAGAGCACGAGCTATCAACACTCACAATTTTCCGTACAGCTACATCCGTCATTTTTTGGGCCGGCTTTCCCTGCTGCTGGGCCTGGACCTGCTTATTGGGCTTTGCCGGTGGAGTCCTCACGGCCCGGTTTCCACCTGGGCCGAGGATTTTCCAACCCGAATCATCGTGGTCGGTGGGTTTCGTGGTGGGTTGAAGCTCAACGGTTGTTGCTGACATTTGTGGAAGTGAAATGGAGAGTTTTTGCTTCAAAGGTTGGAAGAGTGAGAGTGAAGAGAAATAAGAAGTGCGAAAGACGACGAAACAACGGACGGGTTTTTAGGGGATTTTAAAAAACGGTGAACAGTTGGGGTGTATAACGAACTGTATATATATAAAGTAAGTTTTACCGGATTTATTCGGTGATTTAGATGTCGTGTCGGTCTTATTTGAACGTTTGTTGTCGGACATGGCATGGATTGCCGATTTTGGCCTTGATGCCCAAATAATCCATCGTAATTTCCTAACTTATTATAGGTGTTTATTCTTTCACACCAAAAAAAATAAGTTAAGTTCAATTAAGTGGAGATTTATGTTTTTTTTAGAGCTTATGACGTTTGTTCAGTTCACTTTAATAATAATTTAGTGTCAGTTCAGTATAATGGGTGTGTTATTTAGAATTTATATGGTCAATTTAGTCCAATTCAGTCCAGTTTAAAAGTAGTCTCGTGTCAGTTTAATGATTTTTAGTTCAGTTCAGTGATACTCAATTCAATTTAGGGTGCATTTTTTAAGGTAGAACTTATTAGACCTTACAACGTACAGTTCAATTCGGGTGTCAATTCAATAATTTCCAATTCAGTAAAGTGATGTTCAGTTCAGTTCAATGGTGCTAGTTTAGAAACATACGTTTTGTCTCATATATCCATTTGTGTTCAATTCAATTAAGGCTCCGTTTGATTCACCTGGATAAAATTAATCTGAACTGAATTGAACTAAAATGAACTGAACTGAATTAATTTTTTAAACTTGACCGTTAACCATTTAAAATTCGACCAACCATAGTCAATATTGGACTCATTTGAAAGTATCATTTGAGATCTTTCCGATGACATAATTATCATCATGAAAGTATTTCGTAATAAAAAGTTATATGAGTGATAAAGTTACACATGAACTGAACTGAACTGGACTGAACTGGACTGAAAAAAACTGAACTGAACTGAAATTAAGTAAAATTAAGGTGAATCAAATAGAGCCTAAGTGGTGTCCAGTTCAGTTCAGTGGTGTCCATTTCAGTGGTGTTGAATTCAGTTCAGTTCAGTGGTGCCCATTTCAGTGGTTGAATTCAGTTCAGTCTAGTTCAATTCTGGTAAGTTCAACTCTAAAGAACGTACCATGAATTGAATTGGACACAACTTGATATGTGAGACAAAAAGTATGTTTCTGAACCCAATACCACTGAATTGAACTGAGCATCACTTAACTGAATTGAAAATCACTAAATTGACGTGAGATTACCCTTGAACTGAACTGAATTGATCGTGTAAGCTCTAAAGAACGCACCCTTAGGCTCTAACGCACCATTAGACTATGTTTGATTCAATTTAATTTTACTTAAATTAAGTACGGTTCAATTCAGTACACTTAAGTCCAATTTAGTTCCATTAAGTTCAGTTCAGTTCAAATTATTATTATAATAATGATTATTATAATTATAATAATGTTATTATAATTATAGTTCAGTTTAGTTCAATTCAAGGCAATTAAGTTAAGTTAAGTTAAGTTCAATGTTATTAAGTACATTTCAGTTAAATTCAGTTACGTGAAATTCAATTGAATCAAACGGGTGTTCAGTGGTGTTTAGTAGGGCTGTTCAAAAATATCCGAACCCGAGCATCCGATCCGAAAACCCGAATATCCGAACTGAAATTATCCGAAAAAGCGGATATCCGAAATTTTGGATACCCGAAAAACGGATATCCAAAATTTCGGATACGGGTTCGGATACCATTTTGAAAAATTTTAGGATATTCGGATATCCGAAAATATCCCAAAAACTCAAAATTATCTAAAAATTATCCGAAATATTTGGCTCATATTTTCAAAATATTAGGCACAAAATAGGATAAAAATAAAAAATATAAATATTTTTCGGATAGCGGATATCCGACTATCCGAATCCGAAATTTCGAGTATTCGAAAATCGGATATCCGAATCTTCGGATACGGGTTTGGATATCAAATTTTGGTATCCGGAATTTCGGATATCCGATTTTCGGATACCCGCATATGAACACCCCTAGTGTTTAGTATAGAAACATACATTTTGTGTCACATAGAATGTGAGGTTCAATTCAATTCAGTGGTGTTCAGTTCAGTTCAGTGGTGTCATTTCAGCTTAGTTCAGTCATTTCAGTTCAAACCTAAAGAACGCACCCAATGGTGTTCATTTCAGTCTAGTGGTGTGGAATTCAATTCAGTTCACTTCAGTCCAATTCAGCCCTCACGTATACATCCTTGATGATTATCAATTTAGTGATCTGCTTTTTTCTTTCACATATTACTATTCAGTCTAGTGGTTTTCATGGTGCGTTCTTTGGAGTGTACTTAGTTGGTTCGGTTCAGTTAAGTTCAGCAGTAGTGCCGTGTTCGTTCAGTGATGTTCAGTTTAGTTCAATTCAATTCAATGTTGTTTAGTTTAGAAACATACATTTTGTCTCATATAGTAAGTAGAGTTCAATTCAGACCTGTGGTGTTCAATTCAGTTCAATGGTATTTAGTTCAGCTCAGTGGTATTTAGTTCAGTTCAGTGGTGTTAAATTCAGTTTAGTTCAATACTCCTTGCGTTTCATAATATAAGTCATTTTAGAGTTCCAATAGAGTATGCAGTACTCCCCCCATTCCAAAACTCTTTTCTATTTGACTTTTCACGGTTTCCATGATGACATTTTCAACATGGATAATTATAATTTTATAACTATAAAAATTATAAAAATGTGATATTTTGAAAATATAATTAAAAAAGAATCTAAATAGCTTTTTTACTTTGTAAATTTTTATATTTTTCATAAATTAATGCTCAAATTTTTTAAATTTTGACCTCAAAAAGTCAAATTGAAAGAAAATTTTGAACAGAAGGAGTATTTGTTATCCAATCTACCCTTCTTATTAGCTCAATAATTGTTTACCTTTTTTTTTACCAAATTTAAAGTCAAAGGTTAATCCAGTCAAATTTAACTATTTTTACTAATTGAGACTATTAATTAACTTTCTTAATTCATGTAAAAAATATTAAATATCCTATATAATAAAAAGGAGGGAGTACAATTTATAATTTCATACGGTGTACTACTTTATTATATTAATACTTGCTTTGGTTTTATATGAATTTAGACTTAAAAGTTGACAACTTGATCTAGTTTTTTGAACCCGATTTTGATCTGGAGGTGATTGACAAAGTACTTATTAGGACAAACTTGGTCATAGATCGAATAGTTGTATCAAAATTTTGAATAATTCTTTACAACTCGATCCATATTTTTTAACACGATTTTTATCCGGAGGTGTTTGACGTAGTACTTGTATCAGAAATTTGAATCAGCTTACGTCACGAGTAAAATGATTAAGTGAAATATCCAAAATCCATATCTAAAACTATTATTTGGGTCTTATTTGCAAATCTCATGTGACAACAAACAAATAAGTTTATTGCAAATCGGCTTGGATCCAAAATTCCATCTTTTATTTCTTCCTTTCTACTATTCATGGTGAAACTTTGCGTAATGCTTTGTTTGAACAGGGGTATTTGTTAACAATTGATGGATGAAAAAAAAAATCTCAAAAAGTAATTGGGTCAACCCAAATCTAGTCAAGGTTGACTATTTCTCAACCCAAATCCGAGTCATCAAATCCATTTGAGAGATCTAAGGTTGCGTTCTTTAGGATTGAACTGGACACCACTGAACTGAATTGAACACAATTTGATATGTGAAATAAAAAGTATGCTTTTGAATTCAGCACCACTGAAACTGAACTGACATCACTTAATTAAATTAGAGATCACTAAATTGATACCTGAATTAAACTGACCATGTAAACTCTACAAAACGCAACCTAACATGGCATAAAACCCCTACTTCTGATACATGTCAAAAACTATCCACCACTCAAAATCTAAAATCTATCTACACCACCTTCACCAATCATTTTACTTTCTATTTATCTCCATTATCCTCGTACTTATTACCCTGGCCTCAATCCAAAGCATGTAGAGCTAATTTTGGTTTTATGATAAGTTACACTCTGTGATTTGATGAGATTAAAAAATTTATATATTTGGGCAAGTAAACTATTATTCTGGCAGATACAAAGTAGATTTCATCAAAGTGCTTTCAATGAGTAATTAGTGCGTGGGATCTAGAGAGTGATTTCAGCAATTGAGTTTGCACTAATTTATGAGGTTTTTTTTTGTCCTTTCTCTAACCGAAGTTGACTAGTACTTGGTACTTTCTCTTACTCTAATTCTCTTTTCATCTGTTTGGCAATTACTGATTTTTATGAGATCTTGAAAAGAAAAAGGTAAGAACTGTAAGCACGAATGAAGTGAATCATCCATGATTCCATGTTGTCGACCTATTGAAAGTTGAAACTACATTGTCAACCATGCCATAAAATGATGGGGCCATGTTAGGAATATGCCTGTTTCATTTCCCCCAATATATAAGTGGGAGGTAAATAAGGGGAAAGATTGGCAGAAAAAGATAAATAAGGTGAAAAAAAGAAATCAGGTAGACACTAATTAAGTTGATTTTTGTTGTGTTGTTTTGGGTACTTGACGTCGCTTAGGCTATGTTTAGCAAAATTAGTTGTAATTATAGTGGTGCAATGTTAAATGAGTAAATAAATTAGTAGAAAATAGTTGGAATTTGCTATGAAAGTGTTGAGATAATGTCCTAATTATGTGTGAGCTATCACAGTTAATGATGAGAAAAACAATTAAGTCAGTAAGAAAGGAAAAAAAGGAGAAAACAAAAAAGATGGAAAACTGCCAAAGTTAAATTCGGAGTTTTGTAACCGTGGGAACTTGATGCATAATAACTCAATTAGAAGTTATCACAATATAAGGGAGGTTGGCATTAATTTGTGATTGATGATCAAGTAAAGGGGCATTCAAGTTCAGCAACAGTTTTGGGAGCTCAGGAGTTACAGCATTAAACTCCACAATTATTTGAACGTGTTTAATTCTCTAGAAAGAGTCTAAAGGCCTCTATAAATAGTGGTGTAAGTTCTGTGTTGTATATCCCATATCTCATATTCCACAATGTAGACACATGTAGGTGTGTGAGGAGAGTGAGCGGTTATTCCTTGTAATTCTTGACTGGAGTGAGTCCTCGAACTTGTAGGGTATTCCAAACACGGGGTGTGAAATATGTCGGGTCGAGTGGGATCCTAATTAAGGGGAGACGTGACCCACCTAATTAGATGTGTGTGTGTGTGTGTGTGTGTTGTAATCATTCCTTGTAACTCTTGAGAGAGGGTCTCGGGTTTGTAGGGTGGTTTACACTATGGGGAGGGTTTGCAGGTTTGTCCATCCAAAACTTGTATGTAGGAGGGTTTGCAAGTTTACCGTGCAAAACTTGTACTTATGTTGAGTTAGTGGATGTTACCCTATGAGAGGGTCGTGGATGTAGGTCGGAGGGGTCAACCCACGTTAAAAATATCGTGTGTCTATTTTATCTTTTATGTTGTGTTTTATTGCTCTACATATACGCTGCGCAAATTTCCCCAACAGTGGTATCAGAGCTGATGGTTGTTTTCCTGGTGAGTTGATGGTTGTGTACTTAAAGCGTCTATGGTTGCGTCTTTGGGGAGTTTGTTGGCTGTTATGGGTGAGTTGGTAGTGGAGCAATATTGACGTACACAACTATGGTGAGGTGTTGGACTCGAAGGTGTAGCATTCCGGGTCATTGACATATGGAGATGATGGTGCCAAGATCGGTGAAGAGATCGTCAATGTTGTTGCAGGATCGTATTGGGGATGTGACGATCTTAGCTTATGGATTGACGATGAGCCGTGACTATGATGAAGCGGTTCATGTTGAAGAGAGATGATCCTACTAATGTGAAGAAGAGTACGCGATTGCGTTTGTGCATTGTGAAGAGAGTGTATTGTGGTGGTAGGATCGAGCGAGGTTGGACCGAGATGTTGATCCCAAGGGCTAAGGAGGGAACACGTGATGAAGTTATTATTGCCGACAATAGTTGAATTGATCCGTGTTGTGATGTGTGAGCCCTTGGTGGAGGTTGTGAGTTTGTGGTGTCTCCACATAATTGTGAGGGGGAGATTTGTTGGGATAATGTCCCAATTATGTGTGAGCTACCATAGTTAATGATGAGAAAAACAATTAAGTCAGTAAGAAAGGAAAAAAAAGGAGAAAACAAAAAAGATGGAAAACTGCCAAAGTTAAATTTGGAGTTTTGTAACCGTGGGAACTTGATGCATAATAACTCAATTAGAAGTTATCACAATATAAGCGAGGTTGGCATTAATTTGTGATTGATGATCAAGTAAAGGGGCATTCAAGTTTAGCAACAGTTTTGGGAGCTGGAGTTACAGCATTAAACTCCACAATTGCTTGAACGTGTTTAATTCTCTAGAAAGAGTCTAAAGGCCTCTATAAATAGAGTTGTAAGTTCTGTGTTGTATATCCTATATCCCATATCCCATATTCCACAATGTAGACACATGTAGTGTGTGAGGAGAGTGAGCGGTTATTCCTTGTAATTCTTGACTGGAGTGACTCCTAGAACTTGTAGGGTATTCCAAACACGGGGTGTGAAATATGTCGGGTCGAGTGGGATCCTAATTAGGGAGAGACGTGATCCACCTAATTAGATGTGTGTGTGTGTGTGTGTGTGTGTGTGTGTTATAATCATTCCTTGTAACTCTTGAGAGAGGGTCTCGGATTTGTAGGGTGGTTTACACTATGGGGAGGGTTTGCAGGTTTGTCCATCCAAAACTTGTATGTAGTAGGGTTTGCAAGTTTACCGTGCAAAACTTGTACTTATGTTGAGTTAGTGGATGTTACCCTATGAGAGGGTCGTGGATGTAGGCCGGAGGGGTCAAACCACGTTAAAAATATCGTGTGTCTATTTTATCTTTTATGTAGTGTTTTATTGCTCTACATATACGCTGCGCAAATTTCCCCAACAGAAAGCGAATAAATAAATTGTAGATACATGCTATGTTTGCCTGTTTGGCACAAACAACTAGCTTTTCAATAAAAGCTACACCTTTAAGCTTGCAGCTAGTGTTTTTTACTCTTTGCTACCAAATGGTTTACCGGATTATTTTTAGTCTGCGGCTAAAATTACTGCTAATTTTGTGAAAGCTATCCCTGTAAGTTTTCACATACAACTAGTTAATTTGCATTTCGTAGCAATTTTTTGCATTTTTCTAATAATTTCTTTCCTTTATTGACATTTGACAGCTATAGCTACAACTAATTTTGCCAAACATAGCCGTAGTTGAGGTGAAAGCTAGTATAAATAGCTTCACAAAATTAGGTGCAAATTGAAAATATTGACAAACTTCTTGGTACTCCCTTCGTCCCACAATATAAGTCGTTTTAGAAAATTGGTTTTTTCCCATATTATAAGTCATTTTAGAGTTCCAAGAAAATATTTATTATTTGTTACCCATTCTACCCTTATTTCATATTTCTTTATTAATTACTCACTTTCTTTGCTAAATCTAAAGTCAGAGTAGTCAAGTTTATTTTTTTTTTTGCTAGAATTGAGACTATTTAATACCTTTCTTAATTCGTGTGCAAAAACCTTAAACAACTTATATTATAGGACTGATCGAGGAAGTAGCTGAGAGTAAAAAACAACTAGTTGGAAGCTTCAAGTTGTAGTTTTTATTGAAAATATAGTTTACTTGTTTGTGCCAAAAATAATCGTAATACTGTAAATCAACTTCGTGCTTGACTCAACTGTTTTTAATTAATTAAAATGGAGTTTGAGTTTTCTTGTTTTGCTGGTTTATTTGACTCGGTTAGATATACGAATCGAGCTCGAGCTGCTAAATGAGCTAAGTTTGACTTAAACTTGTAAATACAAAAAAAATGATTTAAAAAAAATATTTATTGATATAATAAAAAAAATTATATATGGATTTATCAACTTGACATTATATATGAATTATGACTGAGTTTTGAACAAACTTCAATGAGTTTATTAAAAACAAACTAGCTTTAACAATTATTCTCTCCGTCGAAAATAGATCTTCTCATTTGCTTTTGTACGGTCTTCGACACACGACTTTGACTGTAAATGACAGTGAATATATTAATAAATAAGTTATAAAAATATGATCTCGAATACACTATTAAAAATCAATCTATCAAAAGTATTATTACATTGTAAATCTTTATAATATTTTACAATTCACACATTAATGGTCAAAATCTATAAATTTTGACCTTAAAAAAGCAAATGACAAAATTTGTTTTCAACAGAGAGAGTATAAATAGATAAGCACTATTGTTCGTGAATAAAAATAAGTTAAGTAAAGAATTGATTGAACTTGTGTGTTTGCTCACTTCTTACAATTGATCGGTATACAAGTTTTCTTTATGGGTTTCTATCTAGTTTATTGGTTTGATTATTTATTTTAGGAACTAGAATGGAGTATTAATTTTTCTAGTTATCTTCAAGACATAAGGGTAGAACGGGTATTTAACAAGGTTAAACAAGAAGGGGAAACGGGGCAAGGACAATAGTGAGCATGAGTTTAAAAAAGCTTTGCAGGTTACATGTCACATTCGGTGGGTTAGCATTGAGTTATATGTTGACATTAGTACATTACTTCCTAGGATAAACGCTGATGTTTGTTATATTTCGGGAGTTCCTTACCGTTAGGACAAAGAATCCAATGACTCTTTTCCCCTCTTTTCTCATCCTTTGTTTTCCCATCTATCGCTTTATCTTTGTCTTTTCTCTCACCCACTTAGCAAGTTAGCAGCCATGGCATATAAAAGTGGTAGAGCAACGGCTATTTATCACGCCAACTTTCGGGCCCCTCTTTACCCACCGTCTCAGTTTCAGCCTTGTATGTTGTGTCTACTAAAAATTTTTATATGGACCTAAGTCCATCCAACTTGGATGAACCATAATGGCAATTTCGTAGTTTATTGAAAACAAGGAGCTATTTTCGTAATGTCGCATTACCTTTCTCCACCCTGTCTGTTTTTATTTTTCACGCTTCATATCAAAGTTAGTCCACTTATACTCCCCCCTTCTATCTCTCCTCAATCTCCCATGGATTTCAATGGAACTTGGTGGCTTCATACACAAAAATAAATTAATGAAATTAGTTTAGATATCTTCCCTTTAATTTTTAGGGTTCATTAACATCTCACTTGACTATTTTTCGTTTTGATTTTCGTTTTTCAAATTTGTTTGCCGACTTGTTGTCGGCAGTGAGAAGACGATGATGGGGGATCGCGGTGAATCTGCGATGGACGATGACTGGTGGTTGTGATCTGCGACGGTGGTTGTGATGTGGTGTAGGTCAGTAGGTGGTGATGCGGTGGTGGTATTGAGGGGAGAGAAATGTTGCCATGTTCTTTGTTGTTTGAATGACGGTGATGATGACGAATGATGAAGATTTTTGTTCTTTTTTTTTTCCTTTGCTGTCATGTTCTTTGAGTTTTTGAGGTACAATGATGAATGATTAATTGACGATGATGAACTGATTTATTGATGAATGGTGATGATTTTTTTTTATTTTTTTTGTTCCTTTTCTTTTTTTTTCCCTTTTTTTTTTTGTTTGGGAGTAATATAGTACTGTAAGTTGATAAAAAAAAGTTGCCCATTCCTTCATTAAAAATAGTCTACTAATTCATAATGTTCAATAAAAATAGTCTAATAGTAGTTCATAAGTTTAAATGTAAAGTTTATTGAAAATAGTTTAATACGAAATAGTTCATAAGCGATAAACATAATATTCATTACAAATAGCCTAATAGTTCATAAGTTATAAATATAATGTTCATTAAAAATAATCTAATTGTTCATAGGTTATATATGTAATGTTCATCAAAAATAGTCTAATTGTTCATAGGTTATAAGTGCAATGTTCATTAAAAATAGTCTAATTGTTCATAGGTTATATACGTAATGTTCATAAAAAATAATCTAATTGTTCATAGGTTATATACGTAATGTTCATCAAAAATAATCTAATTGTTCATAGATTAAGGTATAAATGTAATGTTCATAAATAAAAGTTATGGCACTAAGGTTCATAAAAAAAAAAAAGCAAAACAAATAGAAGCAAATCTAAGTAATAAAAGAAGGATGAAAATCATCATGTCAATTTTATCTTTTAAGCTTTAAATGTAATGTTCATTTAAAATAGTCTAATAGTTCATAAACTATAAATGTAATGTTCATTTAAAATAGTCTAATTTCATAAGCTATAAACGCAATGTTCATTTAGAATAGTCTAATCGTTCATAAGGTATAAGCGCAAGGTTTATTTAAAATAGTCTAATTGCTCATAAGGTATAAACGTGATGTTCATTTAAAATAGTCTAATTGTTCATAAGGTATAAACGAAATGTTCATTTAAAATAGTCTAGTTGTTCATAATGTATAAGCGTAATGTTCATTTAAAATAGTCTAATTGTCCATAAGATATAAACGCAATGTTCATTTAAAATAGTCTAGTTGTTCATAAGGTTTAAGCATAATGTTCATTTAAAATACTCTAATTGTTCATAAAGTATAAACGCAATGTTCATTTAAAATAGTCTTTTTTTTCTTATGGAAAATTTAAAATAGTCTAATTGTTCATAAGATATAAACGCAAGGTTCATTTAAAGTAGCCTAATTGTTCATAAGGTATAAATACAATGCTCATTTAAAATAGTCTAATTACTCATAAGGTATAAACGTAATGTTCATTTAAAATAGTCTAATTGTTCATAAGGTATAAACATAATATTCTTTTAAAATAGTCTAATTGTTCATATAATATAAAACTATAAACTTGAGGTTTATTAATAGTAAAAGGAAATAAACTTTCCATCAAAGAAAAAAGAAAAGGAAAATAAACTAAGAAATAAAATAAAGTGAAGGAGACCCTTACCCAAAAAAAAAAAAAGAAAAAAAAGAAAAAAAAAAGGAAAAAGTAGAAAGTAGTCCCACTTTCAAAAAGAACGGTAACATGCTGTGATTTGAAACAAACGGAAGGTTTTGGCTGCCTGCGGATTGGGTCGGTCCAGCCAGTTTGGCTGGACGAGGATCTAACCAATAGGCACTGGTATCTACTGAATTTGGGCCACTTTTCATTCACTTTAATTGTCAAATTAGAGTAAGGCCCAATAAGGATTGTTGTAGTCTTATACATTCCTATAAAAATTTGTGTGGACTTAGTTCATGGTGGAACAAGTGTTTAAATGTCACCCCATACTACACCTGGAGTCACCCCTCTAATAGTGGAGTCACCCTCTAGTGGAATCACCCCTCTAATAGTGGAGTCACCCCATACATTACTTGGAGTCACCCTTCTAATAGTGAAGTCACCCCTATTTTACATGGAGCCACCCCTCAAATATACTTGGTCCACAATGGACTAAGTCCACACAAGACTAGCTAATCATTAATAATGTTGGGCTTAGTCTGAATAAAATATAAATTAGACAAATATAGTATATCATGCTAAATACACCTGAATACATCCAAAAATTTACCATTCGCATCTATCATATTAATTTTTATATTTCCAAATGGTATAGAAATCAAGATAACTTTACTTTCTTTGTTTTCTAACTTTTATGTCCTTGGTGGAGGCCTTCTGTATTTTGAATTCAATTTTTTGGATGAGAGAGTATGTTAATATGGCCCAAAATGTATCACTTTAAGAAACGTAGTATCAATATGAATGAGACTAATAAGGAATGAATACTAAAATGGACCAGAGGGAGTATATATATTATAAGATTTTTTTTTTGACAGAGATATATTGTAAAATGTTGGAATTGATGTTAACTTGTTTAGCCAATAATATCTTGGTCTAGTGAATAAAAATGACACAAATTCTTATCTAATCTTATGATTAGGAAGTATTCTAATCTTATTATGAGGTAATATTAGATATGCAAGTGGGGGAGAGAGGAGGAGAGAGAGTGGTGAGAAAGGAGAGAGAAAGGAAGAGAAAGAAAAAAAGGAGTAGGGAGATTTTAACTCTTGAGATCATGATTAAGCCATTGTAAAAATGGAGTGTACGACATACATCAAATCCCAAATTCAAAAATCATATCCTCCATGTATATGTTTAATGTAGTGTCATTTACGTTCATTTGAATCACACACAAACATTTTTTTTATTTCAAATATCCTCGCTCGTTGTGTAGCATATCATGGAGAATTTGACCCAATGTTATATTGGGAAATAATATTCTGATATATTTCATTGTATATTATTGATTTTATCTTCCTTGATTACCTCCTGTAATCTTTAATTGTATATTTTATCTTCCTAGATTACCTCCCGTAATCTTCTATTCTTAGATAGATTGATTCTTTTATTTTGTTACCTCTTTTATAGGATTAGATTATTTAGTTACCTTACTTGTAGGTTTCTCTACTTGTATAAATAGAGTCCTCTGTAAATGAATTACTTAAGCTTTTCAAACACTCTCATCTCTTATATGGTATCAGAGCATTACTGATCCAACCTCCCACCTTTTTTTTTCCATGGCTGAACCCGAACCCCATGCCATACCCAACAAAAATGAACCCGACAAACCTATTATCCTCATTCAATTCAACAACGTCACTAAACTTACCTCGACAAACTACACCACATCTTGGCTTCCCCAAATCAAATCTATTCTCCTTGGCTATGATCTCTACCACTTTGGTGATGGCACCACACCACCACCTGTCGCCACCCTCACCAAAACTGATGGAAACACCACTCCAAACCCAGCCTATCTCACATGGAAACGTCAAGACCAACTCCTCCTTGGTGCTCTTCTTGGTACAATATAAACATAAAATAACACAAGTATTATCATCATATTGTTTCATATAAACACATTTATCACTATTATTTATTTGGAAATCATATGAGAGAATAACTTGATCAAACTTAACATGCCACTTTTTTGGTGCTTGTTTCAAATCATATAAAGATTTAACAAGTTTGCACACTTTCTTTCTTTTCCAGGTTCTACAAAACCTTCAGGTTGACTCATATAAATCTCTTCTTCCAAATCACCATTTAAAAATGCAGTTTTCACGTCCATTTGGTGAATTTCCAAATTATAAACACAAGCAAGAGCAATAAGAACTCTAATAGTAGTAACTTTAGAGACAGGAGAATACGTATCAAAAAAAATAGTAACTATATCTTGTACGTAGGGTTCATTTTACATTCATTTTAAGCCTAATAATGTGTATATGGGTTATTTGATGTTAGAAAATTAGTAGTGCAATACAAAAGAAGGGTAGTAGTACTTCTATCAATCACACTGTAAACAATACAATGAACAACAATTAAACAAACTTAAGAGTTAAAGAGTTCATAGAATGAGCTTGAAGTAGCCTGATTTGAAGCACGTAATGCGCTATTCCTAGAGAGAAAATGCCCCACTGCACTGGTACTTTGTATTTTAATACGCTCCTCTCCCAAGATACGTCAACCCGTTAGATCATTCGATTGCAGTGAAAGATCCCCGAACCAATGAACACCAATGCTCTTATAAAGAATAAAACCAAAATAATTTAGTACTGTATGTATTTAATTTGCAAATAGAAGTACCAGAACAATTGCCAATAAGTAGTTGTATTCTTGTGACTTAGTAACGTAAGAGAGTAAAAAGTTTTTTTTGCTGTGTACTTCTCTCGGCCATGCCGTAATATCATTTATAGGATAAAATAATGTTTAACCGTTAACACCTTCTACCCACTTAGCTAGTAAATAGGATAGTGGCCAAATCAATGCCTAAAATATTGGCGCAACTAAGTCAACAAACGGTAAGTTCAGTTTTCTACTTCAAAGACTTTATAAAACTGATTTCAGTGGACCTTTAAAATAGGAGCAAAGTAAGGTAGTCAACTATCATTAACTACGGAGAAATACTAGGGAACAAAAGTTGAATGGAACAAACGTTCAACAAACAGAATATTTAAAATTGAAATTATTAATAAACATTTTCCAACATTCCCCCACATAATTTAAAATTTTAAAATCGGTTTAAAACTTTAAATTATCAAAATATGTATAATTTCCTTCATAAGAGCATATAATACTGTATTTTCGACATAAGGAACCTTCCAGGTTTGAGCCTTACGTCTAGTGTACATGAACCGCCATCCGGAGAGACATGGAGACTGAATTGTCTTGAGCCATTGCCCCTGTAAACCAAGCTTTGGATCATAACACGTACAATAAAGGTGTTCATCAAGGTTCTAATCAGTGGCTGCGCGTTACGGGCTTGCGCAAGCATCTTGTTTCGTGAGTGTCACTTAGAGACTAGCCCTTATCCCGCAGTGGCGGCCCCACCACCACACTCACTAGGTGAACCAGTGGCGGCCCCACCACCACACTCACTAGGTGAACCCTCCAAGGGTGATCCATGACTACCACCCCCACAATTACTGTGTTGGGTCCATTAAGAGGTATTTTAATTTACATTTAACATTTTATATACCTCAACCTTGGTATTGCCACAGTTTACGATGCACCTCGCCATAGAAATGGGACCCGGATCATCTTCGTATAAATAATATCATTGTGCACTTTGTCAACAAACAACTTCGTTATTACTCATTGAACTCCATTCTTGGGATCACCATTTATTGGAGACGGGTGTCCGTTGTTGTGACTAGTTGTTGGGCTTCAATCCCATTCCCCTCGACGATTCAAGTACTTGTTGACGCGTCAAACCTTTTGTAAGCGGATCCGTAATATTATTTTCAGACCTGACAAAGTCAAGAGAAATAACACCATGAGATATCAAATTTCTAATAGACTTGTGTCTCACTCTCAAGTGTCTTCTTTTCTCATTGAAATTTTTACTAGTAACTTTAGTTATAACAACTTGGCTATCACAATGCATTGAAATAGGAGGTATAGGCTTAATCAACATAGGCAATTAGATAATAAATTTTTAAGAAATTTAGTCTCAGTACTAGCAGCATCTAATGCAATCATCTCAGCTTCCATAGTAGAGCGAGAAATAATAGTTTGTTTTACTGATTTCCAAGATACTGCACCTCCAGCTAATGTAAAAACATAACCAGTAGTTGATTCTTTTTCATCCGAATCGGAAATCCAATTTGCATCACTATAACCTTCAATCACATGAGGAAAACGAGTATAATGAATGCCATAATTAATAGTACCCTTGAGGTATCTAAATACTCTTTCCAATGTGGTCCAATGAGAAGAGTCACGATTATGAGTATATCTTCCTAATCTACCCACCGCATATGCAATATCGGGTCTAGAGTAATTTGTCAGATGCAACAAGGAACCAATAATTTGAGCATATTTAGATGCAGAGACACCTTTACCCAAATTTTTCTTCAATTTAATACAAGGATCATATGGCGTTGAAACAGGTTTCACATCAAAGTAATAAAACTTCTTAAGTAATTTTTCAACATAATTTGATTGTGTTAAAATAACACCTTCATCATTCTTAATCAACTTAATGCCCAAAATAATATCAACTGGACCAAGATCCTTCATATCAAATTTGCTAGGTAAGAATAATTTCACATCATTTATGACATGCAAATTACTACCAAATATTAAAATATCATCAACATATAAACATAAAATAACACAAGTACTATCATCATATTGTTTCACATAAACACATTTATCACTATTATTTATTTGGAAATCATATGAGAGAATAACTTGATCAAACTTATCATGCCACTTTTTTGGCGCTTGTTTCAAACCATATAAAGATTTAACAAGTTTGCACACTTTCTTTTCTTTTTCAGGTTCTACAAAACCTTCGGGTTGACTCATATAAATCTCTTCTTCCAAATCACCATTTAAAAATGCAGTTTTCACATCCATTTGGTGAATTTTCAAATTATAAACACAAGCAAGAGCAATAAGAACTCTAATAGTAGTAACTTTAGAGACAGGAGAATACGTATCAAAAAAAATAGTAACTACATCTATTACGTAGGGTTCATTTTACATTCGTTTTGAGCCTAATTATGTGTAATTGGGTTATTTGATGTTAGAAAATTAGTAGTGCAATACAAAAGACGGGTAGTAGTACTTCTATCAATCACACTGTAAACAATACAATGAACAACAATTAAACAAACTTAAGAGTTAAAGAGTTCAGAGAATGAGTTTGAAGTAGCCTGAGTTGAAGCACGCAATGCGCTATCCTTAGAGAAAAAACAACCCACTGCACTGGTACTTTGTATTTTAATACACTCCTCTCCCAAGATACATCAACCCGTTAGATCATTCGATTGCAGCGAAAGATCTCGAACCAATGAACACCAATGCTCTTATAAAGAATAAAACCAAAATAATTTAGTACTGTATGTATTTAATTTGCAAATAGAAGTACTGGAACAATTGCCAATAGGTAGTTGTATTCTTGTGACTTAGTAACGTAAGAGAGTAAAAAGCTTTTTTGCTGTGTACTTCTCTCAGCCATGCCGTAGTATCATTTATAGGATAAAATAATATTTAACCGTTAACACCTTCCACCTGGCCAAATCAATGCCTAGAATATTGGTGCAACTAAGTCAACAAATGGTATGTTCAGTTTTCTACTTCAAAAACTTCATAAAACTGATTTTAGTGGACCTTTAAAATAGGAGCAAAGTAAGGTAGTCAACTATCATTAACTAGGGAGAAATACTAGGGAAAAAAAGTTGAATGGAACAAACGTTCAACAAACAGAATATTTAAAATTGAAATTATTAATAAACATTTTCCAACAATTGAATCGTATGTGATGTTAATTGGGGGAAACTTATAACATGTGCAGTACTAAGATAGATTTTATACGAAATTTAGTTTCTTGTTTGCTACAGTTCAAGTTAGATTGGTACTAAATGTGTGGGTGATTGAACTGATGAGTTATATGTGAAATTGGGTATTCGGTGATAGTAGCAATGGATTGAAGTTTAGTCTATTAAGGGGGCGTTTGGTTGGGGGTAATGATTAAGGGGGTAATGGAATGAATTTATAGGCTAAATTGGGAGGTATGTGAGGTAGTAGGGGTTAGATTTTGTGAGAAGGAGGGTAATGATTACCCCCATTTAAGGGATAATAGAAATCCACCTTCCCCTAGGGTAATGACTTTCCTCCATTTTCCTTCATATTTTCCATTACCCCCATTAATCATTACCCTCATCACCACTTCACCTTACTATTTTGCACAATAATTGGCTTCATTACCCCTTTAATTATTACCCCCAACCAAACGGCCCCTAAGTATTGTGAGAACTGGTATATAAGTTAGGATATATGGAATTTATCAATAAATTGTATGAGTATACAAAATTAATCCTATTTGGTTATCATTTAATATGCAATGCATGTGAGAGCTGCATTTAAAGTGTTCAGTCATTGTAATTTATGTCAGTGGGGATTTTAACTAGATAAGGAATAAAGGAGGAAGGAAAGAGTTATTTCCTAATGCTGTGTACTGCCATAATTGAGCTATGACGTAGAGAAGTGATACACTATGTGTTCCCATGCTGATAACTCATGTGAGCGATATGAACATATATGTGATGTTTATCTCTTGAGACTTGTAATGTGCTAGTAAGTAAAGAAGAAAAGAATATGATAATAAAAAGTGCTTTTGAGCTGCAAGTTTGAGCGGAACAATATGAGCAAGTATATGAATTGAACTAGATGTTCAATTATGAGGAGTTTCAATGAGCTAAAAGCTATCTAAGCTACTAATAATTTAAAGTGAAAGATGACAGTATGAGCAGTATACTCAAATGTAAAATGAAATGTGTTATAGGAGACGTCCCTATGAGTATAGCCCCTATAAGAGAAGAGCCAAAAGGCTAGTTACAGTCCCCTTATTGGGAAGAGCCGAAAGGCTAGTTACAGACCCCTATATGGGAAGAGCCGTAAGACTAGTTAAAGCCCCTACACGGGAAGAGCCAAAAGGCTAGTTACAGCCCCTATATGAGAAGAGCCGCAAGGCTAGTTACAGCTCCTATATGGGAAGAGCCGCAAGGCTAGTTACAGCTTAATAAAATAAGACTAGTGATAAAAGCTATCAAGAGATCATATGCAGAAAGGAGTCTTTTAAAGTATTAGAGAAGAGAATCAAGAGAAGCATTAATAAAGGTTTAGTATAGCAAAGATTGATGTCTGTTTATGTTTAATGTTTCCAACTTTGCGAAATGCATTACTCAATAAGATTTATATCTTTGCTTTATATGACTTATGACTATAGAAGTGAATAAAGTAGATTTAAGGTTAAAATGGAGCTAAATGCCTCCAGTATATGAATAGTTGTTAGTTTAGATTTGATCTGAATTTAGAATGAGTTTTACGTACTAGATGTGAGTTACCAGCTTTGCTGACGTTTCATAATCTCACCTTTTTGCAGATTGAAGTTTATTTATATACAGATATTGTGAGGAACGCTTTCAGATAGACGTATGCAAGGACATAGTGGTTGTTCTTTCCTAGAGTTGATTCAATTGTAACAAATAGACCACCTAGTTTATGTTTGAGATTATTATTAATAGTTTAAGTTGAAGAGCCTTGCACTCATTCTTATGAGTGAGTGTGGCGGTAGCGCCCCGAGTTATTAGAGTCTTCCGCTGGGTTGATTGGATTTTGTTTTAAATATCATGTTTAAGCAGGTTTTGTAAAGTCGATAACTTGGGATGCCTATTTACAATGGAATCTCTGCCGAAATTTTGGCTCGAGTTTTAATTATTTATTTTAGTAGAAAATTCCGGGTGTTACAATATGAGATCTCAAGTCATAAAAAAGTGTCATCCATTTTTTCAAAAGTTTTCCATCGCTTCCTTTCGTGTCAAAATCTGATCGCGCTCCTAAGAGATACGGTCAAATGAAGTTAAGGGTTAAAACAGATGTACCCGAATACTACACACCGTGATTCTAGCACATTTTGAAATTTCGTATGGATGAATAGATTGCAAACCTTACTTTTATGAATTCCTTATTCAAATAGTTTTCCAATGATATATCATGAGCCAACACCACAATTAACCAAGGAGATACGAGCCCAACACTAACAGGTGCTCTAAAAATGACCACTCCTTAGTCCTTACTTTTTCGGTTATATCTTGAGATCCACAAAATATTTGGGTCTGAAACTAACGACATTTAAAACTAGACTCAATAATTTTTCCAACGTATCTTGAATCATCTAAAACGAAGCCCAAACGAGTAAGACATGGTTCGCGGAAATCAGATGACAACATAATATCGTCGTCCACGGTAGCCGTCGACGAATATCTCGCCGTCGTCGACGACTATCGCGTCTTATCTTTCGCTAGCTGATTTTCTTCGGTGCTAAGTCCCAAAATCTCGTGTTTTACCTTTTTTCTCTATAAATACAACCGTCCACCCCTCATTTCAAATTATATATAGTCATTTCGCTAACAACTCTATTATCAGGAGTAGGTGACACTGTGTTTCTCCCTTTTTCTTTGCTTGAGATCTATTTTACTATTCTTTGCTAAATAGTGATACGCCCACAAGTGTACGAGTTGTATCGAAATAATAAAATATCAAACCAAATGGAGCTATCGGTTCCAAGTACTAAGTTTTCTTAAATTTAACAACCTAAATGATTCACAATTTGGTTTGTTGAACTAAAACAAATAAACTAGTCAATTGGTATGAGAATGTTATACACGAAATAAAGTGGACTTATAATACAGTAGATAAATTGGTCAACAAAAATCAAAGTCAAAACGAATTGAAAGACTTTTAAAGAGTCCTTATAAAAGAAAAGACTCATATATATATATATATATATATATATATATATATATATATATATAAATTTGTGTACAAGAGCTGTTGTACGAAAGGCTAAGTATAAACCCCAGTCAAGAGAAAGGAGAGTACGAAAGAATTCAGGAGAAGTGGAGAACGTGGGGGAAGTTCGACACTAACATGAAGAAAGTGGACAGAGAGAAGAACTGCTAGATCATGGACAGTTATCTCAAGCCCCTATAAATACAAAGAAGAACAGAAGAACAAGGCAACAGAGCTCATATTGACAAGACGTCAAAAAGTAGATTTTAGAGTAGTATAGCTTAGGAGTAGATTGTTAATTTAGGCTCTTCGAGCGTGTAACCCAGCCACTCAGCAATGGCGCCTTCTTGTGAGGTATAATTGCTTCTATCCCTTTTATTTTATTGCTCTGAATCGAATGTATCCCTGATCATAATAGAATGAAGTATGTTTAGCTTCCCTTCCTAAATCATGCTCTTTTAAAGTTTTCTTTTATGCCTGTTTGTGCGGCTCTCTGTTGAAGTATTCGAATACGTATTTGCAATAACTGTCACTGTTGATAAGTGTCCACCCTTTGACCAAGCCGGTGTTGGGGGGTGGAAGGGTAAGTTCAAATAGGGAGCGGCCTGCTCTAAGATAGTCCTCGACCTTATTTAGGACCTTTTTAAGGGCCGTAGGACTGCCCCTCGCGGTTGCTTGTGACTCCTAAGTACAAAGCACATTAACAAATTTGGCGACCATAGTGGGAGTTACGAAATACACTCCACGAATAAACCTTTTTAATGCCTCAAACTAGGTCTCAAGTAAGGAATATATCTGGTGATATGAGTTGTCCAAAGAGAAGATAATGCTTCGAATGCAGCATCCCAACCTCAAGGCTCTTCTTCTCATGAAGAAACTCCACGAAAAAAATTCGATATACAAGAAGTTTATGAGAAATTTGTGGATTGTATGAAAGAAACTCTATTAGAGGCCCGAGAAAGCCAAAAGAGTATAATGACCAATATAGAGCCTTAGCACACGAAACTTCAAGGG
The DNA here is from genome assembly GCA_038025085.1 of Tetragonia tetragonoides. NCBI lineage: Eukaryota > Viridiplantae > Streptophyta > Magnoliopsida > Caryophyllales > Aizoaceae > Tetragonia > Tetragonia tetragonoides. The sequence continues at coordinate 23,665,280 of CM076140.1, forward strand.
TTATCACCAAATCATAGATAGTATAGCTACAGATTCGAAAGACTGTCTAGTTAGAGAAGTAGGTAGAATCATACTAGATATAAACGAGACCTTTAATTCTACATTTACAGCCTTATCGAAAAGCATGGCTAGCAACGTGACAGTTAATTTAGAGCCACATATTGAAAAGCATAACCAACTCATCGAAAAGGTCATACAGATGGCCGGAGGAACTTTAAAATATAAAACACCTATAGGAGATAATGTCGAGTCACCTATAGGATACCCACCACCAGGCTGCCTTAGGGAGCCTCAACTAACATTTAGAAATTTTGAAACAGGGCAACCATCAAATCCTATTAATTTAACATCATCTTCTGGAATTAATACGAAATAATATAGGAAAAGATCAAACTCCTGGTATTCCTTTCGAATATCTCAGGACATCTAATATATCTTCACAACCTATATACCCAGAAGCTAACCTACACAGATATCGACTGTAGGACAGGAAAACCCCTATCAGCCTTTCGAAGGGAATTATCAGGGGAGAAGACCAAATAATTTTGGTCAAATTCACAATATAACCCAAGATATGGAACGAATGATCCATATAGTGCACAACCCACCACATATCCATATTCGATGCCAGGAATGATGGGAGAAGAACCTATTCAATCACAAATCGAACAAATTGTAGAAAGTTTATATGGGCCAACTTTGAGAAAAGTAAATAGACCCTTAACGAGTAAGCCTTATCCTGATTGGATAGATAGAGCGCATCCTTTCCCTCGAGGATTCAGAGTCCCTGATTTTACTTTATTTTCAGGAGAGGATAATGCATCTGCTTTAGAGCATGTAGCTAGATTCTCATGTCAATGTAGAGAAGCAGCAGATAACGAATATTTAAATTTCCGAATGCTTCCTAGTTCTTTAACAGAAACTGCCTTTAATTGGTATATAAGCCTAGCCCCAAATTCGATACACAGTTGGGAAGAAATGCAATTCCACTTCCAAAATCACATTGCTAGAATCGATCCAGGCATTTCGATGAGTGATCTAGCCAGAATACGACAACACACTGGGGAGTCAGCGGAAGAATATTTAACTAGGTTTAAAAGGGCTAGGATAAGATGGCAGACAGAAGAAAAAGAATTTGTACAGTTAGCCAAAGAAAATATGGCTATAGAATATAGGATGAAATTCGATGGTCTTCCTTTTCATGATTTAGAGAATTAGCAGAAATGCAATCCGATGCGAAAATATGCTAAGGGAAGAAAGTCAAAGAAAACACCAGGGTTTCAATGCATTCGAAATAGAAGCACCATGGGTATTTGAAGATTCTTTCGAAGTAGATTATACAGAATTTAAGAAAGGGCCACCATTCTCTTGTCCTAAACTCGAAAAGAAGGACAGTTTGGTTGACATAGGGGGTAAGCCTAAGAAATATTCTTTTGACACTTCTAAGGCCGATAAGATATTTGACTGGTTGCTTGCTAATAAGAAAATTAGGAGGACCAGAAATATTAGGATCCCTTCGAATGCAGAATTAGAGAAAAAGCCATATTCTAAATGGCATAACACTATGACACATAGAACTAATGACTGTACATATTTTCGAAATATCATATAGAAAAAGATAGACGAAAAGGAACTGTTTTTTCCTGAAGAAGATAAAATAGAAATTGAGAAAGACCCTTTTCAACAAACCTTAGAGATAAACATGATAGATATTGACACATCTAGTATTTCATGTTTACAGGTATCGAATTACACGAAAATGGCCAACATCATGTTCATTAGATACATAGACCAGAGAATTTTGACCTTCCCTAAGGTCAAAGATGAAGGGCTCGAAGGTATATGTAGATGGCACATGAATACTCTACATACTACTAACCAATGTCAAATATTCCGGAGGTTCGTTGCCAAACAGATGGAACTTGGAACAGTGGAGTTGACCTATGTCGAAAGGGTTACTCTAGGAATTGAGTCAGCTGATGATATCGAAGTGCATCAGCAAGAAGTAAGGCCTATTAATAAAGAACTGGTAACTAATGCTAGGGACAAAACATACAAAAAAGCCCTCGAAACAGAAGGGGTAGTAACTCCGAAAATTGCTACCAACCTTAAAGGACTACAGAAGGTGTTATGTCCTAATTGCTCTGATATTCTGCACTTCGAATTAGTGCGGTTACACATTATACCCAATGATCCAAATTGGGTACCTGCCTATCAGCGAAGCTATGAAATTCCCAAACGTCCACGAACGGATGTCTTCCCTATAGGAAGGGGGTATCGAGGAGGTAGAGGAGGCAGAATGGGGGGCAAATATGCCCTCAGAGGAGGGTTGCCTCAAAATGGATTGAGGGCTTCAGGGTACTTCGAAGATACCCGAGCTTCTCATATGACTCAGCTAGGGAATATCCCCTCGAAAGCTCAAGAGAGGAGACAAGTGGCTGAGAAATTGAGCCATGCTAGAGCTCAGGTTGCAATAAAGATGCAACAAGAAGCACTCATCAATCAATTGAAGATTGATGAAGATGTAATGTCGAAAGGAACATTACAAATCCTAGTTGGACAAATTGAATGTTCAACAAAAGGAAGTGAAGGGGTGGACATAGACACCCTTAGCGATTAGATGAGGGAGGTAAAAGTCCACCCAGTAAGTTCGAAAGGAGGGATCGAGAGGAAGACGAATATACCTCAGATGACGGGATCAAAATCTACTTCAATGATGAGGAGTTTGCATGAACGCAAGCTATTCAAAGGGCCTTGAACTTCGAAGATAAAACTTAAGTAAGCATGGTGGAGGCCATGCATCCAGAGGTCCAGCCAGAAGTCTCAAAATCAGGAACATCCACGATGGCACGAGATCGTGGAAGAAGATGAGGCCTACGAATTTGTGGCTCAACCAGGTATGTCCTCTCCATCTTATCTAGAATTAGAACGAGACTTAACTTCTATCTTAGATGATTCACCATACGAATTTATAGAGGATACACTCCTAGATTTAAGGTGTTACGAAGACTTAAACATTTCAGAGATCGAAGAAATTGAAGCCTGTACTTGTGAACATAATCTAGACCCAATTTTTAAAGATTTATTGGATAGAAAAGTCATAAATAACAACCACATTAAACCATTATATATCAAAGCAGAAATTAATAATATTGGGATAAATAGGATTTTAATTGATAATGGGGCGGCTGTGAATGTATTACCATTATCTACATTACCGCTTCTAGGAAAACCCATGAAGGATTTAATAATTGCAGACGTAGCAGTATACGACTTCTCTGGACAAGCCACTAAATCAGATGGACTGTTACCAGTCAAAATTAAAGAAGAACTGAGGAAGTGTCTAATGACAGTAAGAAGCAAGGAGATAGAAGCTTTCAAATCCTGATAACCAGATAGCTGAGCAACTCGAAGGTCCCGAGAGGTAGTCAGATCAGAGATATGGGATTGAATGCCCTGTCTCTTCTTTTCATGAGCGGCCATCAGATCAACAACCTCTATTCTTCGACGAGATGGAGAGTCGATCTTATCCTCGATGGCAGTAAGCTCCATCTGAGCTGCACCAAAAAGTTGTCATTTTTGCTGGAGGGATGACCTGCCATTCATAAGATCAACAAAAAGATCAACAGGATGAGCCCAACCATCCAGATCAGCTTCAGGAATCCCTTCAGAACGGGCATTTTGCAAATCTTGCACAGTTGAGACCAAAGGGCTATTATCTCGAAGCACCAAATCTCGAAGATCCGCAGGGAAATGCTGTTGATTGGATCTAACAAAATCCTCCAAAGCCAACGCAGCAGCAACCTCTGACCAATTCGTCTCAAGAGCATTCAACAAACGAAGTCCCTCTTGCTTGATAGCATCAAAAGCCCCAGGAGTAGGGGCCAACAGATCATCAAGCAAGGACATCAAAGAACCTACAAAAAGGAATTCGAAATAAGAAAATTGAATTGTCAGTAAAAAACCATGAGTACTAAAATACCAGAACCATACTCGAAGAAGTAATTGTCATAGTCGGAGAAACGCCAACAGAAGACATTAAGGATTGCTGGGCAGATCGATTGGGAGAACAAACGGCTTGATCCGAAGAAGTAATAATCTGATCCTCAACCATAGGAGAGGGAATGGGATCCATGTCTTGACCTAATTATGAAAAGAGAAGGTTAAGCGGAGGCGAAAGAAAAAGTACTCACAAACATAGTGCTTAAATAGGCGAATTAAATTTACCAAATGCTAAACCATGAGAAGAGGAAGAGACAATAGAAGAATTTGTAGCAGCATTAATGTCTGGTGTGACAAGTGGAGGAGAAGACGAAGAGCCAGGATCTAAGGATATCGAAGAAGACCCGATCTCTATACAAAATAACCATTTGCCAGAATAAGTAAAACCATAGAGGTATTTACACTTAGAAAATGAAAAAAAGATTAGAAAAGACCTATATCCGAGCTAGATGCCTGATTGAAAGGCTCGTTTCGAAGAGACGCCCTTTCAGTACAGGGTAAGGACGACAGGGCCTGCATCCATGGAAATTTGTGTCGAATTTGTTAAGGGAGAAATTAATTAATAACTCTTTAGAGAAAGTATCGATAAAATAAGAACAAATACCTCAATAGCATTCAAAGTATGCAGAAAGGGGCTAGCATCCTTGGGAAAAAGTTTATGTATGACCTTCTCGAGACTAGAATGCAAAATGCTGCTACCAAAGGCAGAGTTAAAAAACTGAGTCCACCAAAGCGAATATTCTAGTTCACAAGAACATGTTTTAAACCAAGGAGGAATATCTACAGCCTCAAAACGGTTTTGGAGGAGAACATGTCTTCGAAGGGTCACCTCGGATGATTGATTTTCTAAGCCCATATCGATAGAAGCTTGACTTTGCCTTGCATGCCAAGGACGATTCAAAGTCTCAAGTAAAGGAGCAGCAAAGGCCTGAGGAATACCAATCACATAAGGATCATCTAGAACATTTAGAAAATTAATTCAAAAGAATGCGAAAATATATAAATTGAAAATGAACCCACACAATTGTGCCTTTGGAGTACAGGCAGGTAATTTCTTAGGATTTCTTATCCACCAACGAGGGATTGAAATTGATAAGAACAAAGCGAAAGCAATTTTAGAAGCAAAACCACCTACGAACAACAAGGAACTCCAGAGATTTCTAGGGCGGATCAATTTCATTCGAAGATTCATATCTAACCTAGCAGATAAGACTAAGAACTTTTCATCACTTCTAAAGGCTAAGGAAGCGGAAGAATTCCAATGGAAACCAATACACCAAGAAACATTCGAAAGGATAAAATAATATTTATCAGAACCACCAATCTTAAATCCACCACGAATGGGAAAACCTCTAAGACTGTATCTCTCGTCAGGAGATACCTCAATGGGATGTTTATTGGTACAAGAAAACGACAATGGAAAAGAGCAAGCAGTGTTCTACTCATCAAAGACTTTAGCGGATACAGAAACTAGATACACCTATTGAAAAGTGGTGGTATAGCCATATTTTGCTTCATTAAAATTAAGGCATTATTTTATGTTCTTTACAGTCGAAGTAGTATCCCCAACAGACATATTGAAGTATATGTTATCACAATCATTATTAAAGGGAAGACTAAACAAATGGAGTCTTCACCTTCTTCAATTCCATATTAGGTATATACCACAAAAGGCAATAAAAGGACAAGCTTTGGCTGACTTTTTTTTAGCAGATCACCCATCAATTAGCGTTGGCTCAGAAAACCAATTCGAAGAGGACTATATCGATCTAGTCCCATGGAAATTATATTTTGATGGCTCTTCTACCCGAAGAGGAGCAGGTGTTGGAATATATTTAATATCACCAACATGAGTCCCTACGAAAATTGCAGTACAGTTGGATAAACCTTGTACAAAAAATTGGGCAGAATATGAAGCCTTAATTCTAGGTCTAGAAAGTCTTCTCGAATTAGGGGCTAAGAAAGTAATTATAAAAGGAGATTCTCAATTGATCGTGAATCAAACAAAAGGAATCTTCAAATGCTTCAGCTCAACAACAATTCTAGGAAATGCTAGAATTAAGAAGCTACAGGAATATTTTTATGAAGTAAAAATATACTATATTCCTCGAATCGAAAATGAAATAGCTAATGAGTTAGCTCAATTAGCATCGGGATATAAAATTCCTTGGAGTTATTTTCATGAGAAGATTACAATCAAAGTCAAGGAACTTATTCCATTCGAAGAGAGAATAACAATGCAGATCAATAAGGTAGATATTATGGTTAAAGAGGTTGATTGGAGGGATGAGATAATCGAGTATCTACAAGAACCGTCGAAAAAGGAATATTCTAATAAATTAAAACTCATAGCACATCGGTATGTATATGACGGAGAACAACTATTTCGAAAAGATGTTAGTGGGCTATTACTTAAATGTTTAGATTTAGACGATGCTTTACTGGTCATGGGAGAAATACATGAAGGCAAATGTGGAGCCCACCAGATAGGGCGGAAAATGAGAAGGTTGGTACATCAATATGGATATTATTGGCCAACAGTTACTAGAGACTGTATACAATATGCCAAAGGGTGCAGACCTTGTCAAAAACATGATAATATTCAACGAGTTCCAGAAGCCAAACTCCATAGTATAATCAAGCCTTGGCAATTTCGAGGATGGGCAATGAACATTATTGGGGAAATTAGGCCTGCTTCATCAAAGCACCATAAATATGTTTTAGTAGCCACTGACTACTTTACGAAATGGGTCAAACCAAAGCCTTTCGTAAACATAACATCAAGTGACATAGTAGATTTTATTAACGAAAATATAATTACTAGATTTGGAATCCCTGAAACTATCATAGTGGATCAAGCTAAAGTGTTTAACAGTGACGAAATAAAGTCTTTTCTAGGAAAACTATATGTTAAATTAACAAACTCCACTCCGTATTATGCCCAAGCGAATGGTCAAGCAGAATCAAGCAATAAGATCATAAAAAGAGGAATCGCTAAAATGATAAAAGACAATCCTCGTATTTGGCATTATTTGCTCTTAGAGACATTATGGGCTTATCGAACGAGTCCTAGAGAGAGCATACTAGTAACCCCATTCCAATTGGTATTTGGACATGAAGTGGTTATACCAGTCGAAATGAATATTAAGTCTGAAAGAATACTTAAGCAAATTAATTTATCACCACAAGAGTACAAAGAGGCAATGAATATTGAACAATTGGATCAAGAGATCCTACAAATCGAAGCATTACAAAATATTCATAAATTAAAGAAACAGACTGAGAAATGCTACAATCGAAAAGTAAGAAAGAAACAGTTTTCCAAAGACGAATTGGTATGGAAAACAATACTCCTTGAAGGACAAAAAGATAAATTCTATGGGAAATGGTCTCCAATTGGGAAGGACCATTCGTTATCGAAAGCGTTGAACCGGGAAATGCATATAAATTATTATATACGAATGGTAAACAATTTGGACGAGCAATAAATGACAAATATCTAAAGAAATATTTCCCTTCGACTTGGGTATATATTAAAATAACATTTACAATAGATTTCCGCAGCTCTGGGAAGAAATAAAAGGGGTATAAACCAAAATTAGAAAAAGTTCTTATCTCCCCAGAACAAACATTAATGTTTAAACACCCAAGTTAAACCGAAGAACTGAGGAATTGTCTAATGACAGTAAGAAGCAAGGAGATAGAAGCTTTCAAATCCTGATAACCAGATAGCTGAGCAACTCGAAGGTCCCGAGAGGTAGTCAGATCAGAGATATGGGATTGAATGCCCTGTCTCTTCTTTTCATGAGCGGCCATCAGATCAACAACCTCTATTCTTCGACGAGATGGAGAGTCGATCTTATCCTCGATGGCAGTAAGCTCCATCTGAGCTGCATCAAAAAGTTGTCATTTTTGCTGGAGGGATGACATGCCATTCGTAAAATCAACAAAAAGATCAACAGGATGAGCCCAGCCATCCAGATCAGCTTCAGGAATCCCTTCAGAACGGGCATTCTGCAAATCTTGCACAGCTGAGACCAAAGGGCTATTATCTCGAAGCACCAAATCTCGAAGATCCGCAGGGAAATGCTGTTGATTGGATCTAACGAAATCCTCCAAAGCCAACGCAGCAGCAACATCTGACCAATTCGTCTCAAGAGCATTCAACAAACGAAGTCCCTCTTACTTGATAGCATCAAAAGCCCCAGGAGTAGGGGCCAACAGATCATCAAGCAAGGACATCAGAGAATCTACAAAAAGGAATTCGAAATAAGAAAATTGAATTGTCAGTAAAAAACCATGAGTACTAAAATACCAGAACCATACTCGAAGAAGTAATTGTCATAGTCGGAGAAACGCCAACAGAAGACATTAAGGGTTGTTGGGCAGATCGATTGGGAGAACAAACGGCTTGATCCGAAGAAGTAATAATCTGATCCTCAACCATAGGAGAGGGAATGAGATCCATGTCTTGACCTAATTATGAAAAGAGAAGGTTAAGCGGAGGCGAAAGAAAAAGTACTCACAAACATAGTGCTTAAATAGGCGAATTAAATTTACCAGATGCTAAACCATGAGAAGAGGAAGAGACAATAGAAGAATTTGTAGTAGCATTAATGTCTGGTGTGACAAGTGGAGGAGAAGACGAAGAGCCAGGATCTAAGGATATCGAAGAAGACCCGATCTCTATGCAAAATAACCATTTGCCAGAATAAGTAAAACCATAGAGGTATTTACACTCAGAAAAAGAAAAAAAGATTAGAAAAAACCTATATCCGAGCTAGATGCCTGATTGAAAGGCTCGTTTCGAAGAGACGCCCTTTCAGTACAGGGTAAGGAAGACAGGGCCTGCATCCATGGAAATTTGTGTAGAATTTGTTAAGGGAGAAATTAATTAATAAATTTTTAGAGAAAGTATCGATAAGATAAGAACAAATACCTCAATAGCATTCAAAGTATGCAGAAAGGGGCTAGCATCCTTGGGAAAAAGTTTATGTATGACCTTCTCGAGACTAGAATGCAAAATGCTGCTACCAAAGGCAGAGTTAAAAAACTGAGTCCACCAAAGCGAATATTCTAGTTCACAAGAACATGTTTTAAACCAAGGAGGAATATCTACAGCCTCAAAACGGTTTTGGAGGAGAACATGTCTTCGAAGGGTCACCTCGGATGATTGATTTTCTAAGCCCATATCGATAGAAGCTTGACTTTGCCTTGCATGCCAAGGACGATTCAAAGTCTCAAGTAAAGGAGCAGCAAAGGCCTGAGGAATACCAAATTGGCGGGCAACCAATTGGGGATTATAAACCTCAGTACTTAACCAAGGAATCTCAAAGTATAAAAGATCCCTACAAGCAAGGACCGACCTCCAATAAGGTTGAAGATGAGAATTCATAAAGAAAGGATTGACATCTCGAAGCCACCAAGGGAGTACCATTCGAGTATCCACCACACTAAAACCAGGGATCCCCAAACAATGATGATGATGCCAGTTAAAATGAGGTTTCGAAGAAAACACCTCAAAAAGCACTAAAGGAAGGTCTTCAACACGAGAAGGTTGAAATAAGTTGAAGCATGCTTCTGCCACAGAGGACCATTCAGCAAAAGGCGAAAGATTGCAGGCATGGAAATCCCTTATACGAGCAGCTAGCTCCTTCTGATAGGAAAGATTATGCGTTTCAATAGAAGACATGTTCATTCGAGAAGGGTAATAAAGGAAAACCCAAGCAGTGAGAATCTAGAAAGGGCAAGAATGTTGAGCCTGAGGACCTTCAGGAATGACATCCCTGATTAAATTCGACATACCCCGATAAAACTGAGAAAGAAGGAAAAGAGCCAGTGGGATGGGACCCTCCATCGAAGCCACGTTAGCTGCCAAATAAAGGAAAGAATTCCCAATCGAAGAACTATAATTCATAAATAATCGATGAAACACATAGTTCAAGAATAAGACCACCTCAGCATTCGACACAGGAATAGCAGGAGGGAGGTACGAAAAGTGAATTAACAGTTTTGAATACGAGACTGAACGAATGGATGTGGATGAAGAAAAAGTCTTCAACAAAGCATCAGCAGGCTCGAAATACTCTTCACTAACAACAGGCGAATCACAAAAAGAATAACCTGGTACTTGAAGAGATTCATCTGGACAAAGACCAGTCAAATAAGCAATATCTTCGAGAGTCACGGTTTGAATCCCCTCTCCAGTAACAAAGCAGTTGATAACAGGATGCCAAGCAAGCCAAAGAGCAGTGGATATCTTACCATCATAAGGAATCTTGGCAAAAAGGGACAAACGAATAAAATCCAAAATTTTATTCGAATGCTAACGAGAATGAAAGGCCTGAAGACGATTAAACCAACGTCTAGGACGTTCATTAAGAAAGTTCATCCAACCATGAACGGGTCTATCTCGAATTGGAAAATTAGAGCAAAAAGTACGGGAAGAGAGAATCAAGGGTAAACTACGCCCACGAACAATAGAGGAGAAAACCGATAGAAAATAGCTTTGTGAAATACCTCGAATAGAGGAAGGATCGAAACAAGGGCCTAAAGAAAAAGACCTTAAAGACTGACCTTGAAAGGGTTCCTCATCAGAAGCAGGGTAAGATGAAGAATGAAGGATAAGGCAATCGGGCCAATATGATTTAGAGTGAATTTCAATCAATTTGAAAAGATCCTGGGCATCAAAAGTCATATTTAAAGATCCAATATTAACTAAATCTAAGAAGAGAGGATGGGTAGCCATCTATTCGAAAATTCGGACGAAGGAATTAAGCGAAAGAGGAAAATATTGAAAACTTAGGGTTGAAATTGAGGAAAGAGAAAGTGATGAAAAGCAAAGGGCGGAAAGGAGCGGTATTTATAAAGGCATTATTCATCAGTCAGCGAAGAACACGAATTGTCCATGGCTAGTGAAGAAGTGTAAGCAGAAAGAACTGTAACACCAAAACGCGGGAAACGAAGCGTCACTAGTACAATAATACAAAATAAACTCAAAACGTTTATATATGTATTAGGGGGGCAGTTGTTATACACGAAATAAAGTGGACTTATAATACAGTAGATAAATTGGTCAACAAAAGTCAAAGTCAAAACGAATTGAAAGACTTTTAAGGAGTCCTTATAAAAGAAAAGACTCATATATATATATATATATATATATATATATATATATATATATATATATATATATATATATATATATATATATATATATATATATAGGAGAGTACGAAGGAATTCAGGAGATGTGGAGAACGTGGGGGAAGTTGGACACTAACATGAAAAAAGTGGACAGAGAGAAGAACTGCTAGATCATGGACAGTTATCTCAAGCCCCTATAAATACAAAGAAGAACAGAAGAACAAGGCAGCCGAGCTCATATTGACAAGACGTCAAAAAGTAGATTTTAAAGTAGTGTAGCTTAGGAGTAGATTGTTAATTTAGACTCTTCGAGCGTGTAACCCAGCCACTCAGCAATGGCGCCTTCTTGTGAGGTATAATTGCTTCTATCCCTTTTATTTTATTGCTCTGAATCGAATGTATACCTGATCATAATCGAATGAAGTATGTTTAGCTTCCCTTCCTAAATCATGCTCTTTTAAAGTTCCCTTTTATGCTTGTTTGTGTGGCTCTTTGTTGAAGTATTCGAATACGTATTTGCAATAACTGCCACTGTTGATAAGTGTCCACCCTTTGACCGAGCCGGTGTTGGGGGGTGGAAGGGTAGGTTCGAATAGGGAGTGACCTGCTCTAAGATAATCCTCGACCTTATTTAGGACTTTTTTAAGGGCCGTAGGACTGCCCCTCACAGTTGCATTTGACCCCTAAGTACAAAGCACACCAAGATAGAAAATAAAGGATTTTGATGTGAGGTGCCAAATGAATGCCTCCTTTCTCGACACAGACGGTTCAAGTGTATGTCCTCTATGGATATGATCATTAGGGAGTTCATGTCTTGATGTTTTCCACAATGAACGCTCTTTTTTGTTTTGAATTTTGTTTTTTTGATTTTTTTTGTTATTCTGTCGTAGGCAACTTAAGTTTGTCATAAGAATGAATAAAGAACAATTATATGAATCAAAATGCAATCTTCATTGAATGGAAGAAAAACATTACACGAGAAGTAAGCTAGACTCTATGGACAAATTGAAAAGACAGACTAGGCATTTTTAGACTTGACTGGACTCGATTAGACTTGCACACTAGGAGACTTTTATGACTCGATCTCTTCAACTTCTCGAGCACGGGTTGTTCGACAAAGACATGGAGGACAACCCCCTAAAGATACTTGCACTGTTCACAACTTAAGTGGCATGCTTAAGAAGGTCATCTTCGATTATGGTACCCACATCATAGAGCCGGTTGTAGGATTCAATGGCTTGATACATGAGATTTTCCTTGCAAGCTGGTTGCAAATTCTTGATGAATTGGCGGATTTGATTAGTTTGTGAAGGTCACTCGACCGTCTCGACTATCCTAGACCTCCAACGCTGAAGGAAAGCACTGAATCCCTCATATTCTTCTTACTTGGTGATCTCCAACTCTCGAAGGTCAGATTATAGGTAGAGCAACATTGTCCTTGTAGTGTACAAGGAAGACCGAAGTGAAATCCGACCAAGTGTGGTAGTTCTCCAAATTCAAGGTGTAGAACCAATGACGAGCAGGGTTATCAAGAGTCTGTGGGAATAAGTGAATGTAGAGACTCTTGGCCCATGACAGTAGTGAAGGACTTGAGGTAATCTTGTGGACTGTCAGTTCCTGTAACACTCCCAAATTTACAACGATTTCCTGGGAGCTATCTACGTCATTATACATGACTCGACACCATTAAACCGTCCCAAACCCGAGGGATGCTACTGCTACATTTATCGCTAAGGAATAAATGGTAAGCAGAAAGAAAAGTTAGGTATCAAAAGGGAGCAAACTAAACAAACTAAAACGAATTAAAACATTAATATCAGAATTGTCTATAAAGTAAACTTAAGTCCATTAAAGTATTATTACAACTTTGTCTTCTAGGGCACAAACCAAAAATCCCACAATCCAAAGAAATAACCAGTCTAGAGAAGAAGCCCAACATCTAACTCCAAGGCTACACGTCCTCACTCACAATGCACTTTGGTTTCCGTGACGGAAACAAGGTACAGAAGAAAAGAGAAGAAACAAAAAAAAAAAAAAAAACAAAAAAAAAAAATCAGATCAACTGAATAAACGTCGTTCATACCTAGTAAAAACACTTTCGCAAACCTTACCTGAGTTTTAGGAGAATCATTGAAATTCATTTGCATGCACAAGTAATCACACATTCAAGCACACGCATACTCGATATTCAATTACATGCAAATCTTGCTTTAGTGATCATTCGAACACAACAGACAATCCATCTTGATTAGAGTAATAAGAGAGCGAATAGAGCAACGATTACCCATACTGTTCTTCAATTGATATTGACATGCCATGGACTTACTGTAGTGTATATTCACACTATCTCTAACATAATAATCGATACGCAGAGAATTAACAAATGGGGAATGATCCATCCCGAACACGCTACGAGGTGTCCATAAGTAACTTGGGAATCACGCATCCCTAGACTACATCAATTAGATATAGTCTCGATTGCTCGACTACTCCTAGGGATCCATTAGGAGTCTTATTCTCATTTACAGTTCAATTCACATAATTTGCTTTGGTTGACTTAGTGGTACAACGAGACCACGACTCATTACTTCATTTCATACTTATGACAATGAATAGTAAATAACAACGGTAATGACATTTATGCATACAATGAATGAACATGCTTGATATATGTCTAATGAAATTTCGGCAGCAGTTCGGCAGTAAAACGTGATATCCAAAATTTCACATTCAACAAATACATCCAATAAGGTATAATAGATACGCATTAGCACTCAATAATAACCCATTCTATTTAGCACATATAATATGGCATAGTAATACTAATATTCCTCATCACCAACTTATTCAATAACTAGCATATGAACTAATTAATTACGAAACTTCATAAATTCAACATGCTCATTATAATTCATAATTACAGCGAAGAATATTATTCTAATTCTCATAATAAACGATGATATAATTTAATCATGCTTCGCATATTAACTTCACAACAAATAGGAAATTAGCACATAACAAGTCAAAACCTTTTTATGGGTTTTAGAAGGAGGTAGGCACAATCGCTTACCTAACAAACGCTCACTTAATAGTATGTAATCTTCCAAATCACGACCCGATCACGCTTGTCCCTAATTAAATGCAATTACCGAGACATAATCAGTAAATACAAAAATCCAAAGAGTAGCAAAATATTAATCTAATATTTTTTTAAAATTTCATGATTTATTTCAATCAATCGAGGATTTTGAAAATCCCAATTCGGGTTCCAAACGAGTACAGAAAAATAGAAACAATTAATTAAAAACTGTTGAAAATCGAAATAATTAAATTACGAAAATTCAAAATCGAAAACCTAACTTATTGTGCAAGTCTCGACCACGATCATCCACAAGGGGACGCATGGTCGGACCCATCAGCACCATCACCACCCACCGATCGCCCTTGGCCGGTGGTGGCGCCGGTGGCTCGCCGAAGCCACGGCGAACAGAGAGAGAACGAGAGAGAGAGAGAGAGAGAGAGAGAGAGAGAGAGAGAGAGAGAGAGAGAGAGAGAGAGGGGGAGGGAGGGAGCAGGGACGGGCGGCCCGACGCCGACCATCACCGGTGCTCTCCCAGACGGTGACCTGACGACGCCCGGGTGGCGCGGCCGCGCGCGACAAAGGGTCGGGGAGAGAGAATCAGAAAACGGAAGAGAGAAGGAGAAAGAGAGAGAAAGAAAGAGAGAGAAAGGGAGGAGGGCTCTCCGGCGGTGGCCTCCTGGCTGATTCCGGCGACTTGTGGCCGAGCAAGGTGGAGGGGATACGACGGTTGAGAGAGAGAGGAGAAAGAGTGAGCCGTGAGGGAGGAGAGAGAAAGTGAGGCTTTGGTTCAGTTTTGCAAACTGATGAAATTGCTCATCTTTTTGTTTATATAGGTCTCCAGTCAACCAAAGTCAATCCCACTAGGTTTAGGAATAATTTTCTGATTTAAATGATAATTAAAACTAATTAAAAAATATATGAATAACCCTTATTCATACGTAAAATAATTTAATTAAATCCCCCAATTTTGATAAATATAAATCACGAAATTCCATAATAATAATTAATATTATTATGGCTTTAATTGAGTAAATCGACCCATTTTGTATAAATATACGATTTAAATCTCCGAAACTATTATAAATGAATTATAAAACAATATAATAATTTTAGAGAAAATTGGGGTATCACATTCTACCCTCCTTAAAAGAAGTTCCGTCCTGAAACTTGAAACATGAAGTAATCATTTCTCAAAACGAAACGAGTTTACCCATACGAAGGTATAAAACGATCTTAGGACTATTACAATTGCAATGCGAGTAATACGGTCATGATCTAAGTTGATTAGCAATGCAACATGCAATGCTGGAACATGCAACTCGTGCAAAGCAAACATGAAATTACTAGGCGTGGCATTCTACCCTCCTTAAAAAGGTTTCATCCCGAAACTCAAATGGAATTAGTACCTTCAATAAAGAGATCTGGGTACTTCTCGCGCATCATGGATTCAGCTTCCCATGTTGCCTCTTCTTGACCATGATGGGACCAAATAACTTTCACAATCAGAATGGTCTTTGTACGAGTCGAGCGCTCTTTTCGGTCAGTGATCTTGACTGGACGTTCTTCATACGTCAAACTTTCATCAAGTTCGATCATTTTTGGTTGAACGACATGAGTTGGATCATGTACGTATCGCTTCAATTGAGAGACGTGAAACACATTGTGGACTTTTTCAAGTTCCACAGGCAAAGCCAAATGATAAGCAACCTCACCAATCTCTTCTAGGATCTCGTAAGGTCCAATGTAACGAGCACTTAAATTTTCCCTTACGTCCAAAACGCATAACGCCCTTGGTAGGAAATACTCACAAAAGTATCTTGCTTCTCACCTCAAATTCTTCAGGTCTACGACCTTTATCTACATACAATTTTTGGCGATCTTGTGCACTTCACATCTTCGTTTGAATCACCTTTACAATGTCGACGGTCTGCTGGATCATGTCAGGACCCAAAACTGCGGTTTCACTAATGTCGTTCCAACACACAGGCGATCTACACTTCCGACCATACAAGGTGTAAGGACCCGGGATTTCTATGCCACAGAGTGTGTCCTTATAGAAAATTTGTAAGTTGGGGGTTTAGAAAGTTCAAGGAACCGTCGAGTTAGAAAAGCTTTTGAAAAGACTTGAATTGAATAAAAACCATGAAAGAGGTCACAAATCTGCTATCGGCATTTTATCGAAGGGACAAACCGAAGGGACAAAACCGAAGGGACAACCCAATAGCGCGAGAAGCTAACTAATCATGTTTTTAGAAAGACTCTCGCACATATAGAACATATGAGTACCCAAGGGTAAAGAGTTCGGGGGCGAAGGTACGAGGTGGGAAGGTGTTAGACACCCAACTCGCCCGTTTTATGACGGCCTCTACTAACTCAAGTTTGCTTAATAGTTTAAAGACATGATTCCCAAACAAGCCGGATTAACAACCTAGACTTAGACTATTAACTGGTTCATCACAAGCATCACAACATTTATTATTGACCCTTATTTAGACATGCAGTCGATTGGCAAGTTGAACATTACAAAAGCTAGACATGCTTGGAATTGAAAGACAATATTTAGTAAGCAATAAAAGACATGATTAGCATGATATCTACATTTTGACTACTAGAACATAAACAATTAAGCAAGTAATTTAATTTGAGCCCTCAGGAGTTAGTACCTAAACTGTAGGCTATTTAGCAAATGAATAGTAAATACAAGATCTCAAGCAAAGAATAAATTTGGAAGAAAGAGGGGGAAGCTCGGGAGTACTCAACCGAGAATAGAGGTTGTCAAGTGTAGACTGTGTGTTTTGAATTGAGGGTCGAGGGTCATATTGGTAGGCGAGGGAGTAGAGTTGGACGGGAGGAGAAATGACCGAAATCAGGGATTGGGCTTAAAAAAAAGACAGGCTTCGAAGACACAGCGAGCGCCGCTAGCGGCCCTAGGATATCACCCAGCGCCGCTGGCGGCTGCCAGCTTGCCAGCTGGATGTCGTCATAATGATGACATCCAGTCTATTTTAGTTTTTGGAGGAATTTTTAGTGTTCCGAAAATGTGAAAAGACCGTTTTACCCTTCTGCGGTAAAAGACGGTTTTACCCTCGGTTAGCAACTTGGCATTCAGGAGTCGGAAAAAGACACGAGAGGTGTCGTTGGAAAGCTCTTGAACGGGGCTTTTGAATGTGATCGAAATGAAGGAGTGATCGTGGAAAAACCTGAGACCTTATTTTACCTATCAAAGCAAAAATAGCATTCAAGTTTATAAATTACTCCTTTCATCATCGGGCTTTTGCGGAGAAATCCAAAGATGCTTTTTTGGCGTCTACACAAGGCTTCATATGGTGCTCGATCGATGCTCGAATGATAGCTATTTTTGTAAGAAAATTCGATCAACGGAATGTGTTTATCCCACGAACCTTGATATTCGAGGGCACATGCTCGAAGCATATCCTCCAGAGTCTGAATCGTACTTTTTGTTTGGCCATCCATCGCAGGATGAAAAGTGGTACTAAACTTTAATTTGCTTCGAAAGCTTCTTGTAGTTTCTGCCAAAAGTGGGAGAGAAATCTCGAGTCTCGACCAGAAACAATATCTTCGGGTACACCATGAAATCTCATGACTTCCTTGACATAAGCGTCAGCTAGCTTCTCCATTTCCCAAGTGTCATTCATAGGGATGAATCTTGCGACCTTCGTCAAACGATCTACTACCACCCAAATAGCATTGTTCTTCTTTTGTGTCAAAGTTAAACCCATGACAAACCATAGAAATCGAATTCCATTTTCAAGTAGGAACTTCAAGTGATTGTACCATTCCACTAGGTCTCTTGTGCTCGATCTTGTTCTTGACCTTTTAACATGTCAAACACTTCGCCACGAACTCAGCGATTTCTTGTTTCATGCCTTTCCACCAGAACACTTGGTGAAGATATTTGTAAAACTTGTCTCCACCAGGATCTACAGAATACGACGTATTATGAGCTTCACCCAGAATCTGACTCTTGATAGCAAACACGTTCTCGAAACCTCAAAATTCTATCTTGGCCCAAAGTAAAGTCCTCTGACCTACCCTCGTCTTTGTGGTGTAGAATCCGTTGAAGATCCTCATCGCCACTTTGTCTATCCTTGATCTCTTCTAGTAAAGTCGGTCGGACAATCATATGTGCTAAGGTACATTGAACGTCACCTTGAAATACAATCTTCACCTCGAGGATTTGTAAGTCACGTATGATCTCCTTAGGAAGCACTAAAGCAGTGCCCTACTCAAAGCATCAGCGACTACATTCGCTTTACCCTCATGATAGTGGATATCAATGTCGTACTCCGTCAGAAGTTCTAGCCATCTCTTTTGGAGCATGTTCACCTCTTTTTGCGTAAAGATGTACTTGAGACTCTTGTGATCAGTGAACATTTTGACTACGGAACCATAAAGGTAATGTCGCCAAATCTTCAAAGCGAATACGATAGCAGCAAGTTCTAAATCGTGCGTAGGGTAATTATCGTCGTGCTTTTTCAATTGTCTTGAGGCGTAAGCTACGACCTTGCCATGTTCCATCAAAACAAAACCCAAGCCATTCTTAGATGCGTCACTGTAGACTTCATATCCATCTGTTCCAGAAGGTAGACTCAGAATTGGCGCACTTGTAAGGGCATGTTCTTTTCAACTGGTTTTCAGTTTTCCCCAGTTTTGTCCAGTTTTCCCTAGATTGTCCCAGTTTTCACCAGTTACCAATTACAAAATACAGTTTTGTCATTTTTTTCCCATTTTTTCCCAGTTTGACCCAGTTTTGTCCAATTTCTCCCAGTTTAGTCCAGTTTTGATATTTGATATTTTGACATATTAAACATAATACTTAAATATAAAAGATTTTAAATCAAAATATAAAATATATATATGCATAAAATTATCAAACATAATAATAATAATAATAATAATAATAATAATAATAATAATAATAATAATAATAATAATAATAATAATAATAATAATAATAATAATAATAATAATAATAATTATAAAAACAATTATTATAATAATTATAAAAATAATTATAAAAATTATAATAATAATAATATTAATAATAATAATAATAATAACAATAATATTAATAATAACAATAACAATAATAATAATAATAATAATAATAACTACTATAATTATAGAACATAATTATAGTAGTAATTATTATTATTAATATTATTGTTATTGTTACTATTATTATTATTATTATTATTATTATTATTATTATTATTATTATTATTATTATTATTACTATTACTATTATTATTATTATTATTATTATTATTATTATTATTATTATTATTATTATTATTATTATTATTATTATTAAGAAAACAATCAAAAATAAAGAAATTCCAGTTGGTCCCAGTTTTCCCAGTTTCTCCTAGTTTTCACCAGTTTGACCCAGTTTCTCCCAGTTTTCACCAGTTACCAGTTAGAATTTCCAGTTTTCACCAGTTTTGCCCAGTTTTGCCCAATTTCTCCCAATTACTAGTTCCAGTTTACAGTTGAAAAGAACGAGCCCAAGGACGTTTCTTCAGCTCTTGGAAAGCAGTCTCACACTTGTTAGACCATTGAAACTTTGTGGTTTTCTTCATCAAATTTGTGATAGGCTACGCAATCTTTGAAAAGCCTTCTACAAACCTTCTATAGTAGTCAGCAAGACCAAGAAAACTCCGAACTTCGGTCACGGTCGTCGGTCTAGGCCAATCTGTAACAGCTCGAATCTTCTCTGGATCTACGGCCACACCATCCTTATACACCACCTGTCCTAGGAAAGATACATTCTCTAACCAGAACTCACACTTCGACAACTTGGAGTAAAGTTGATGTCTTCGCAGAATCTCCAAAACAGTACGTAAGGGTTGCTCATGCTCCTCAGCATTCTTTGAGTAAACCAGAATATTAACGATAAAGACTACAACAAACTGGTCTAAGTAAGGCTAGAACGTACGGTTCATCAAGTCCATAAAATTCGCAGGTGCGTTCGTCAACCCAAAAGGCATCACAATGAACTCGTAGTTTATTGGTGAGTTTGACACCCCCATTCCTAGTTTGATGTATGTCTTATTTGCAGACCTGATAGGCCGGCTACACACAACATAGAATGACACTCATGTAATAACTTAAGGGAAAATTGGTTGGAATACACCTAATAAGTTCTACTATTTGTGGTGATACACCTATTAAAATAAAATTTGTATTGTTACACTTACACATAATAAAAACAAACACTAATGTTGAACACATCAAATAAGCTTTTCCAGTCATTTTTTTATATTTTAGGTGACCGATTTACCCATCACATGTTCTGCACATGCATCTTTTATTCTCCTCTCATTTTTTTTTGTCCAATTACTCCAAATACTACCACATCGTTTGAGTACAATTCTTCCCCCTCACTAGTTTTGCAATTTCAATTTCACCAAATGATGTAGAGAAAAATGGAATTGGAAGTGGGAAAAAAAATTGAAGCACAAGGCAGAGGAAATGGCATTAGCAATGGATAGATGTTAGCTGGAGAAAGAGACTCGCCCGAATCGCAGCTTAGGGGCCAAAATTTAATGGAAAATCGAACAACCTACAAAGCCCCAAAATTCATACGGATTCAAGTCGTATAAAACTATTTTGAGTGAGCAAGAACTCAAGGATTTTCGATTTTGAGACTTTGAGCTTCCTCCAATGGAACCACTAGGTGGAAAAGAATTAAAACCCACAATTTTTGAGAGGGGTATGAGTTTTTAGAGAAGAAAATGAGTGTGAAGGAAGAGAGATGGAGAAGAAGGAAAAAAATCTTAAACAATGAAAGAGATTACAATATTTATTGCCAAAAATAATAAGTAGATGACTTTTAGAGAGAGAAAAGAGAGTGGGGATGGAAGAATGCTCTGAGGAAGGCGTTGAACAATGTTATAGGATTGTGAAAGACCAAATTCTTCCTCTTTTATTTTTATTTTTGTTAATTTTGTATGTTAAAATTAATTGGATTAAATTGGAGATAAAAAAGGGAGGAATGAAGAATAAAAGAGGCATTTGCAAAACATGTGAGGGGCAATTTGGTCTAGTTGAATAAAAAATTGGCCGAAAAAACTCATTTGGTGTGTCCAATGTTGGTATTTATTTTTATTAGGGGTAACCGTACACATTTTATTGTAATAGGTGTATCACCACAAATTGTTAAACTTATTAGGTGTATTCCGGTAAATTTTAGCTTTATTGGACGCTTTTACCTTGCTTTCCTACCATAAAAAATAATTGATTCCCATTTGAAAACGAACGGCCTATTTTAATGGAAAAAAAATCTAGATTGAAATATGAGGTAACCCAGAAGAAGGAATCAAACAACCTTTACCAGATCTACAAACTTAAATAAATAAATAAATAAATAAATAAATAAATAACACAAAATCAAGAAAATAAAATAAAGTTCTCTTTTTCTCGCCCCTCAACTCTTTCCCTTTCCCCAAACCTCCAAACTCCAATGGTGATGATTCTTTTATAACCCCTCCACCTCTTGTAAATAAAAAGAGAAAAGCTCAGAACTCAACCAAACCAGCAACAATGGCGACTGAGCTCAAAGACCTAAAAAACATCATCAACGACAACAACATTAACAATAACAATAATCAAATCGACGATGGTGAACGCCCTCTTCTAAAATCCAATTCATCAACAGATCGCAATACAAACTCCTCCTCACAATCAACCCCACCAGTGACGTCAGCAGAGCTCGAAGAAATGGAGAAGAAGTTCGCTGCTTACGTACGCAATGACGTTTACGGTCCAATGGGTCGTGGTGAATTACCGGTGACAGAAAAAGTGCTGCTAGGGTTCGCGATTGTTACGCTTGTGCCATTGAGATTAATTATTGGGATGAGTATACTTGTGGTTTATTATATGATTTGTAAGGTTTGTACTCTTTTTGCTGTGGGGAATAATGAAGAGGATTATGGTGACTTGATTGGGTGGAGGAGAGAGATTATTGTTCGATGTGGGAGGTTTTTGTCTAGAGCATTGTTGTTTACTTTTGGGTTTTATTGGATTCCTGAGAGTTTTCAGGTTGAAGAGTTTCAGAATCATGAGGTAATTCTGATAACTATCTTGTTTAATTGGTAGTGTTCGTTTATGGTCATAAATGTCATCTTATTTGGTGTATATTGGATTCATGAGGCAATTGCGTCTTTGTTGAACTTATTTATTTTTATGATGATTATTTTATGGGTGTTTGTTTATTTGATCGAGTTTATTCAAATTCCAAACTTGTTTGCATATTGTTGATGAATTCATTAACTATAAATATAATAGGAATCTGCTTTTTTAGGTGTTGTGCATATGTGGTCATAAATTCTTCAGCTTTTACTATTTCATGTTTGAGATGCTATACTCCATAAGTGGGTTCACTTTTTTTGAGTTTTATGCTAAAATAGGTGAGGCTTATTACATTGGGTAAGAACTAAATATGCTGAGAAAGGTTGAGACTTTTTCTTTAATTGAGACTACTGGTTGACTTTTTTCAGAATATGAAAGTAGGAGTTTGTTCTAGGTAGTGTATAGCTTCATGTAGTCATGTGCTCTTTTTCTAGTGGATGTTTGATGTATGCTCCTTTTTTGATCTGTGGTCATAAGTGCTTCAGATTATATTGTTTCATGTTTGAGGTGCTATAAGTAAGTTTTTTATGCTTAAATATTGAGGCTTATTGTGCTCGAAAGAACTTTAATATGCTGAAAAATGTCGAGACTACTGGTTATTTTGGTCAGAATATGAAACTGGTTGTTTGTTCTAAGTAGTTTATATCCTCTTGAGTTCTTTCCATAGTGGATGTTTGATGTATGCTGCTTTAATGATTTTTTGGGGCCTCTAGAATTGTAATTGAGCGATACTTTGACAACGACGCTAAAAAGATGGTCAGTTTTCACCATCAATTTGATGTTACACACGTGATAGGGTGCAGGACACATCTGTTTGTTACGGCGCCATAATATTCACTACTCATTAGATTCGGAATATAATGGACTAATTCAAAATGGCACATCAAACTGTCTGCATTTTTCTTTTTATCACTGGGCTATGGCTGCAATGAATCGACCCCCTTTTACCCTACCTGGGTAGAAGCCTCTTTGGAGGCATTGGGTAATGTTGAGTGTTCATTGATGTTGTAGTGTGCAATAGAAAAGTGTTTTACATGATTACTTGTTTTGGGGGAGGGGGGGGGGGTTAAAGCTTTCCATTTCACGGCTCACGCTCCTTATTATTTTGATCAATTATTTGAAATATCTAGCTGCTCGTAAAATTTATCTTATAGCTTGACTTTGTCGTTGGTGGCAAAGGACATTTCTTTGCTATGTTACATCTTATAATCCATCCCAAGGCTAAGTATGGGGTTATATCACCTATCGGAACAGAGATCTTGTGTTTCATGTGAGTTGTTGACATGACATAAGTTTATGTGGATGCAGTCTTGGTGAAATGTGTACCTTGAAATGCAGATTTATGTATGTGGTACACCAGTCTTTAACTTTGAGTTGCTTTTGTACCAGCGGTAATGGGCTGGATTTAAGTTTATGTCACCTGTTGAAATAGATACTTGGAATTTCATGTCAATTGTGACTGGCATAAGTGTATGTGACGCCATGTGTTGATATGGGCTACGGTAATGGATTGTAAGTGTACCTTGCAGTCCAAGGTTTTTTGTGTATGGTGCGTCGGTGCTTAAACTTTAGGTGCTTTTTACACTAGTGCTGTTTGGTAATTTATGTATATGGTGCATCAGTGCTTCACTTGAGGTGCTTTTGGTGGTTCATGTATATGCTATATGGTGCAAAGGTGCTTAAACTTGAGGTGCTTTTTGCACTGGTTGTGATTGGAGATTTATGTAAATCGTGCATTGGTGTTCAAACTTGAGGTGCTTTTTGCACTAATTGTGATTGGAGGTTTATGTATGTGGTGCATCGTTGGTTGGATTAGGTTCTAACTATTTCAGCTTAAGCTTTTGGCATATCAAGTATGAATTTTATTTGCCAAGTGTAAATAATGCTTAATTTCTTGTTGAATGAGGTAGCATGAACCTCAGGCTTACTTCTTGTTCTCCTTTCATAAATGATTCCTATTTTCACCAATTAGAAGCCTATTTATGATGTGATGCTGGAATGGAGAAGAGGCATTTGTGGCAGACTGCTGTCTTTGCGGTCTCTTGGTGTCTTAGGCTGAAACGAATTGCCCGGATTTAATGGAGTAGCTATTTCGGTTGATTTATTGTAGAATAGGGTCACGTTTCTAGTATCTTAGGGCTAGGGCTGCAGGGACATTTAATACTATTACTAATATTCAACTTAAATGGGTGAATTGTGACTAGTTCAGTAGTTTCTGTTGGGAAGACACCTTGTTCTCCTTCTCTGTATGTATTTGAAACATTATTACTCCAATACAAAAAAAAAATTGTACCTAACAATGGATGTGATGTCGGACTATTAGACTATTTTGTATGACTAACTTTAACTGTGGCTATTGATATCCGAAATAAGTCACTCATCTTTCTTGTATGCCCTCCTGTTGTTCATTGTTTTTATTGCGCTTGCCTTCTGGTCTTCCTTTTCCCCTTCCACCCTCTAGTGTTTCCTTTCCTCTTTTAGAACCCATCCCTTTTAGAACTCATCTTTTTTTTATGATATTTGGTCTATAGTTTCATAGCAAAGTTTGCAGCTTGAAGCGGCTATCTTCATTTTGCCATTCTGCTTGGAGAATGACCTTTTTAAATTTATTTGTATTCAAATTCAGTAATCCTGGAGGAGAGATGAACTCTTGTGCTTTTGTTATTTTCATTGTCAGAATGAGAGCAAAGATCAATTGGAAGAACCTGTAACACCTGGAGCAATCGTATCAAACCATGTATCTTATTTGGATATCTTGTACCACATGTCAGCTTCATTTCCAAGCTTTGTTGCTAAGGTTTGTTTATTTATTAATGTGATTGCTCACCAGGCACATACTTTTCCATCCTTCTGAGTTTTCTAGCTAGCATTCACTGACACGTGCCGGTTTCAATTGTTGTGAATCTTCTCTGCTGTAGAGATCAGTGGGTAAACTTCCTCTGGTTGGCCTTATCAGGTTGGCTTCCACCTTATATATATTACTCTCATGAAGGTTTTGAGTAGTGCTTTTATAAGCTTACTGTAAAAGAGCAGACTCTATTGTATATGCATTATACTAGGTGCTACTTATGGCTTCCTCCCTTGCCTACATGTCCTTAAATATCATTTTCTATTTTCCGCAGCAAGTGCCTTGGTTGTGTCTATGTGCAGCGGGAGGACAAGTCATCTGATTTCAAAGGCGTGTCAGGTATTCACCGCTTATCCTCTACCCTTGGAACAATTTTATTTATTTATTTTTCCTTTTGAAAATGTGGTTATCTTTAACATTTCAACCATGCTGCCTTTGCAGGAGTCGTGACCGAAAGAATCAAAGAAGCACATTGTGATGGAGGAGCTCCATTGATGTTGCTTTTTCCAGGTTATGCTTCATTCAGACTTCATCAATTATTTATCATTTGCTACGGAAAAATGAGAGCTCCCGCCTAATGACATTAGTTGTGATTTATGTGTTCGTGGTAGTTGCACTGCTTTTTCAGTATATTTAGAATCTGAATTGAATTCTCAACTGTGTTTTTCTTGATGATTATTATTATTATAAGTTGTCTGATCGTTAACTTCAAGGCCCATGGGATTAGTCAGCAAAGTTTGGATACCCATGTTATCTTAAAAACTTATTATTATTGTTATTAGTTGTGATGTATGTGTTCCTGGTAGTTGCACTATTTTTTCAGTATATTTTAAAGTCTGAACTGAATTCTCAACTGTGTTTTTTGTGGTGATTATTATTATTATAATATTTATTTAATCATTACATACTAGATCGTATATTTCTGAAAATATGAGATATCATAGGTGAGGTCCAAAACAATTCAGGTGTCTGGTTGTCAATGAAGGTTTCCATTATGGTTATTGGTTTTTGTAAGCGCACACTTCAATACATTGATGTGATTTGTGGTGTATATTCTTTTTTTTTTTTAAGAGAAGAAAATTTTTATTAATTAATTGTTGAAAGAGTACAAAAATGGAGGACAAGATATCCTCTAACAGAACAAAGTTTCTACAAGTCACGCCAATGGCGTTGGACAACCGTAAGCGGGACACCCTTAAAGGCGCCCGCGGCCTTAGCCCAAAGGGAGGCCAAGTAAACAATATGATTCCAAACACAATCAGCATTCTTCCCAGAGTTGGAAAATATCCTCGAATTCCTCTCCAACCAGTTGCACCATAGAGTAGCCATGCAAGCACACCTCCATAACACCCTATCCTCCTTATCCCTTCTCATTGCAGAGAACCGTATCTATAAGAACTGGCCAACCGTAGCTGGGCACACAAACAGTTCCCCACACAGCAACCTATCCCATAAGGACCTAGCAAAACCACACGTCATAAACAAGTGCAAACAGTCTTCCTCATCGTGACGACACATAACACACATTCCTGGGACCAGCCAGGCCTCCACCGTTGTAGCATATCATGGGTATTCAGCTTACCAAGCAACAGAGTCCACGCACGCACCTTCAGAGGAACCGTACACTTCCAAATATATGTGGACAAAGGGAAATATGGGAATTGAGAGGGAAGGCTAAGTTGAAGAAGGAAGGACTTGCAAGAGAAGATCCCAGAGGAGTCCCCAATCCAAGTTCGGGAGTCGTCCCTAGGGACGAGCAGAGTAGTGGAAACTGATGACATGTATGGTCTAGTGACAACTGATGAGGAAAGATTCCTTGTAATTGCTTACTCTTGAAAGTGGAGACATAAGCTTCTTCCTAACTCAATACACAGATGGCCTCTGTTGCACGAAACACTAGTCAAGTTCGTGAATAGTTTCAGATAAACAGAAGTGCTTACAAAAGTGAAACATGTCCAAATATTTCCGTGTCAGACGCCAAGTTTTAAAAATAAAAACTGACCTTATTTGGTTTAATGTCTCTCTCGACCTACGTCGTCTTTAGTTTCTCTCCCGTGACTGGTTCGCTCGAATACAATGCTGCACAAGGGCCTTTTCCTGGCAAGATAACGGTGGCATAGAGTTTGTTGACATTTCAAACTCGATGGTATGACGGTGACCAGACTCCAGAGTGTGGATGGAAGCAATGGAGAAGACTTTTGGGGGAAGAGCAGAGAGGGAGAGGCAATGTGACACTAGGGACTACGGAGTGAGTGGAGGGAACTGAGGGGAACGGAGGAAGAGGGGAGGAGAATAAGGGATTTACAATACGATGTTGAGGCAGGAGGATTAAACTGGAAAGTGTTTTTACTGGGCCTGGCGTTGCACCAATTTCTTAAAAAACTGATATTAGACGGCCTAACCGTGAGACGACTGTTACATTTTGACAAAAAAGTGTTACTTTTGGACTAAAAAGTGTTACTTTATTGTAAACACTTTTGATCGTAAAAAGAAGTGTTATTTTTTGGGCAAAAAAATGTTGCATTATAAATAAAAAGAGTTACTTTTGCCCATCTTACCGTGAAACAATCTTACACAAGACCATTCACACCAAATTAGTCAACCAGTGTGAAGATGACAAATCATCTTCATTTTGCTCGTAATTAGAAGGTTTACTAACAAGGAAGTAATGTTACAGGTTTACTAACAATGAAGTAATGTAACTCTTGCAATTGTTCTGCACATTATAAATTTAATTTTATAACGAGCTGCATGCTTAGTGTAACGTCTCTTAATTTTGTATCAAGTCATGAGTGTTCACATCTGCTTCTTTCTTGGCAGATACATTGTCACTCGGTATTTTCAAATGCATAATTGTAGCTAAAGGCTCTTTGACTTCAGGAATAAGCCTTTAACTACAGGAATATGTCTGAATACTTTACATTAAGTTTAATTATTTATGCTTCCCCGAAAGAGGATGGGTGGAGAGAAGGAATGAATGTGTGCCACCTTGCTGATTTTTCCATTGATTCTGTTAAAGTAAGCCCTGGAACCCTCTTACGGATCATGCCCACAAAGAAGTTATAAAACCAGCATGATAAACTCAAAAGCCATCTCTTACTCCAAAGATTTCAATTATGGTCTACTGCTGTCATTGAATATCTGAATTATCTGGTAATTCAACTCCACAATTGTCACTTACACTTTTGATTGTTACTGCGACTTCTTATTATTTGGTTAGATAGTAATGTGATATTGCAGTCTTGTTATTTGGTTAACTAGTATGAATCTAAGTATCTTAGACAGGTTCATCTCCCACAATTTCAAAATCTTGCTCATAGTTCTTTATTCTTGTTATGCATATGCTTTTTGTTCTTGTTATGCATATGCGTTTTGTTCTTGTTATGCATAGTGTATACTTAAATTTTGATTGGTGGTCCATACTTTACACAGAGGGCACAACAACAAACGGAGACTTCCTACTTCCATTCAAAACAGGTGCATTTATAGCAGGGGCTCCAGTTCTTCCTGTGATTCTAAGATATCCATTCCAAAGATTTAGTCCTGCATGGGATTCAATATCTGGGGTGAGTTTCTCTCTACCATATGACGAGTGTTCCTTGGTGGGGTTACTTAGGGTCAGAAAGTAAGCGCAATTGGTAATCCGACTTAGGCTACATGCACTTGATAAAAACCCTTTGGCAGTTACGATGAATTTAAGCTTTACACACTGATATTAGGTAAAGGAATTGGACAACTATGTGAAACAACTGCAATTGGTAATCCCATTTTAGGGCTCATTTAGTGACCCTTCAAGTTATTTATCTGCCCGCACGTACGTGTGTGTCTTCTGTATGTGTTTTCTCTGTGTGTCTATATGTATGGAGTCAAGATTTGGTGCGAGCTAAAGTTATATGCACCAAACTATAAAGTAGGTGCGTGACACCTAATAAAAGTTGATTCTTAGAAGTGTATATGCATGTTTGTTTTTTATTTTGGGCTTTATTTTATTTTTTTTGTTTTTTTTATGTGATGGTATTATGGTAATAATTTCTGTTAGTATTAGAAGTGTATATGCCAGTTTGATTCTTAGAAGTTTTTGGGGGTCTTTCGGAAACAGTCTCTCTACTAGGTGACTAGTTAGGGGTAAGACTGCGTACATCTGGACAGACCCCGCCCCAGGCGGGATACTTGTTGTTATTGTTGTTGTTGTAAGGGCTCGTTCGTTTCAACTTGTGATAGGTAACTGGGAGAAACTAGGCAAAACTGGGAAGTGTTTAACTGGGAGAAACTGAGAAAACTGGGTCAAATTGGTGAAAACTGGGAGAACTAGGGAAAACTGGAACAAACCCATAGACCAAAATCTGCAGGATTTGTCTCCGGAAAGGTGCAGCTGCTCTTGGGAGCTGGCAATGATATTTCCTCCCCGGTAGGAAAAAAACTGGGAGTTGGAGATTCAGGAACCTCCCGTAGGAAGAACTGGTGGAATCTGGGACATTTGATGGATGTAGGTTTCAGCAGCCATAGAGCGTTTTAAGTTAATTATATCCAAGTATTCTGTAGAAAGGTTTCTACAACTGATAATTAATGCAAAAGTTTTGGGTAGATCTGCGTAGGATTTTCTTATATTCAAAGGTTGAGGGAACTAAAAAGCTGAAGGAGAGGGACCAATAGACATGGAAAGGTTAGAATAAATGGTTCTAACAAACCCACAAAAATAGAAACGTAAAAATGGGGAGTATATGGAGGAGGATGGTGGGTGTTTTAGTCACGAGTGATCCCACCTCTGCAATGGAAGATTATTTTTCAAATGAGATGAAAATCACCAACCCGGCAACCCACAACCTTTTGACATATGAGAGCAATGTGAAATGAGACGATTTTTTATTCAAAATCAGCGGACAGGTCATTCAACCAATTTGTTGTTTGTTTAATAGGTTCTTTTGCTGAACCTTCAACTTAGCAGCCACTCAACCCAACTTTTAACTTCTCAATTGGATCTCACCTGAACCATATCATTTGATTTTCAGGTTGTAGGCAGTGTACTTCATCTCTGTGTGTGTGTGTTTCCACAGTTGCGTGTAGTTGGGTAATGGTACTCACAAATCTTGCCATGTATAAGATGAATATGCATAAAGAAATGGATTCCCAATGTGACACTATCTGATACTAGTGTACTTGTAGGAGACGCAGTGGTTGTGGAGGGCACATTATCAAATCAGTTATGTTCTTCCATCATTGTGTGTGGACAGATAATGTCTATGTCAAACAAGCAATGAATCTGTTTCAAATGTGAGATAAACATGATTTAGAAATGGATTGGTGATGTGATTCTACCTGATACTCTCTTTGCGTGCGGCTGAAGTGATCATGTTTAATGTACGTCAAAGTTGCCCCGGGACGGGAATGGGTACGCAAACGGGTACGGGTACGGGATCGGGGAAACGGCAAGTTGCCAAATTCTAAGAAACGGGTACGACTCTGAAACGGCAATTTTTAAATTAAAAAAAAAAAAAACAGATTTATATATTTACCATAGAATCGTAATAAGTATCACCCTCGTTGACTGAAGAAGACACAACCAGCAAAAGAGAAGGTCCTATTTGGCAGCTTCATCAACCCCAACGAAAATGTCGGACAGTTTTTCCATTCTAGGGTTTTGATTTTGGGGAAGGTTTGAGAAGGAGAGTGAAATAACGTTGTAGCCGCTCTTTTTTTTTTTACTGGGCTTTTCTCTCTCCTTCCCTTTTAAAGTAGTAAATTGGGCTTTTCACTTTCTGTTTTTTTTTCTTTTCACTTTTAAGCCTTAGAAACGTGCGTGGAACTGTCAGCGCCGTTTCCCAAACGGCACTCACGTTTCCCGAACGTTTCTTTTCCACTTAGAAACGTTTCTTCCATTTTCAGGTACGTTTTTTGGACGTTTCTTTCCGTTTCTTGACGTTTCGAGTTTCTGAAACTTTTCTGGTACACGAAACGGCACCCCCAGGCGTTTCCGTGCTTCATAGATGTACGTTACTTCCAGTAACTTGTCTGTGGGATATAAAGTCTTGGAGGACTATATTATAATTTTGAGTTAATCCATTTTGTGAATATTATCTTGGTAGAAGTATAGTGTGTCAGGTTCTTGGTTTTTGTTTACCATCTACCAATTTGTTGATTACATTTAGGGCTCGTTTACTTGCTTGCAATGCAATGCAATCAATTAATAGAGTAAATGTGAGGTGGAAGATGAAGGAGGGGGAGGAGGGGGAAGGGAAATTGGAGATTGATTACACAATCTAATGTAATCATCTTACATGGTTTAAAGTTGAGCAATTGTGATTACATTGGATGGTGCAATCAACCTCACTTTTCTCCTCTATTTCATCCCCCTCCTTCACTATTCACCCCGCATCTACACTATGAAATGATTGCATTGCATTGCAAGCAAGTAAACGAGCCCTTAGAGAATTTATGGAACTTCTAAGACACCTTTTTGGCTGCCACTTTTTTCTTCGATTTGAATATTTTATTTGCAGGTTCGGCATGTGATCTTACTCCTATGTCAGTTTGTAAATTATATGGAGGTGACAAGGTTGCCTGTCTATTGCCCCTCAAAAGAAGAGAAAGACGACCCTAAAGTATATGCCAATAATGTACGGAAGTTGATGGCTAATGAGGTACTCATTTCCTTTAAACCTCCTTGCAAAGCTTCTAATTTTTCCAATTTGACACTCAGAAAATTGTTTGCAAATACTATCAAGTTCGCGCTATTATAACTATCCTTGGTTGCGGGGCTGAAGCTGTGGCTTAAAATTACTATTTAGCATATGTTGATTTTTGACTCGTGTGACATCAAGATAATGCCAGCAATTACATCAAATCAGTGGGCATGGATATAACTTGTTGGAAGATTCGTGTTTCTTAATGAAAATAGCTGAATAGAAAGAAAAGGACTGCCCCATTATCCATGTCTTCTGTGTCGTGTATGCTACTTATGTCCTTGTAGGTCATATAACTTTATCTGATAATACTCTTTTGTCTATTTGTTAGCTGTTCTCTGCCACTCTTATATCACTTTCTTGTTTTGCTTTAAAACCTGCCAAGAAGTTAAGCAATCTCCACTTTCAACGGCTTAATTGCAAAATGAGCTTGTTGGATAAGTCTCACAACCTGTTGAAAGTTGCTTACTGTATTTAGATAAGAGAAAATTTTATTAATCAATTGAAGAAAGAATCCAAAGTAAGAGGATAAGGTATCCTCAAGCTACAAAAAATAAGATACTTACAAATCACGCCAATGACGTTGAATAACCGTATGTGGCACACCCTTAACAGCCCCAACCGCCTTAGCCCAAAGGGAGGCCAAATAAACAATATGTTCCCAAACCAAATAAATATTCTTCCCCGCATCGGAGAACGCCCTAGAATTCCGCTCTAGCCAAATGCACTAGAGAATAGCCATACAAGCACACCTCCATGAAATCCTACCCTCCTCCCCCCTCCTCAAAGCTGAAAAACGCAACTGAAGGAAGGGCATGCAAAAGACTCGCCACACAACAACATACCACTACATCCTGGTGAAAGTACACATTACAAACAAATACAATCCCCATCCTGCCGACACATTACACATGCCAGGAAGAAGACACCAACCCCAACCCTGCCACCTCCGTTGCACCATATCATAGTTGTTCAACTTACCAAGTACCGAAGTCCACACAAAAACACGTACCTTCAAAGGAACCTTAGACTTCCAAATAAAAGTGGATAATGGGAAATGTGGATACTGTGACGGAAGACTAAGATGATGGAGGAATGACTTGCAAGAGAAGGCCCCAGAAGGGTCCCCAATCCAAATCCTAGAATCGTCCCTAGGGATGAGGAGAATAGTGTGGAGGACACCCAGGAGAGAAACAAGCTCCGCCATCTCTCTATCACGTGGTAGTTATCGTAAGTGTAAATTCCAGGAACCACCAGCCCCTGAATAAAAAATCAGGTGCCCCATTAAGGGTGGACAAACGAAAAACCCGCGGAAGAATGGAAGGGAAAAGAAGATCTCCCTTCCACACATCCTCCCTGACGCGTAGACCGTTACCCACATTATATCTGACCAGGAAAAAGAAAGAAGACGATACCCGGGAAATGAATTTCCAAGGGCAAGCATGGGAGACAGTGGAGCCGGGTTGAGCGTCCCACCCATTGTGCTGTTGACCGTACTTGCTTCTGATAACTCGGTACCATAGAGAGTCGGATTCCAGGGGAAAGCACCACAACCACTTACCCACTAACGAAATGTTTTTTGAAACCAACCTACCAAAACCCAAGCTCCCCTCTGTCTTCGGCCTACAAACAAGGTTGCAGCTAACCAGATGAAAATCGCTTACTATTGTCAAGTGTGTAGACTTTTCAGAATATTTGCAGAGTTCATAGTTTTTGGAGAGAAGTTACTTATAAGATGAAGCTTTAGTGTAGATTCTCCTAGAATGGTGTCCCCATTCTAAGGTCATGGTCCAGCTGATCTTAGCAACATGAACCTTTTGAAGCCAAGGAATAGTACTACTGGGTATGCTCATATCATTGAAAATGTTAGTTGAAATTTATAGTATATTATTTACTTTAACAATACTGAATAAAAAATCAGGTTTGAGTCCCCTTAGGGCCTCTGGAGGTTTTCCTAGTCGTTAACTTCAGGGCCTATGTCATTAGTTGAGCAAAGCTTGGATACCCATGTTATTTGGGGAAAAAAAAAAAACTGAATAAAAACATTATAAAATGCGGCAGAATCAACATTTAAGCTACATAATGATTTTCCCATGTAGCGGGTGTCTTAAGGGGCATGTACCGAGAAAGCCAATAGGAAATACTAGAAATTAAAACCTTAAGGTTTAACCATGAGTCTTTAATGTCAGGTTTTCAAGTTATTTTGTTTGTTTTTTAGATAGGAAAAGATGTTGATAATTTGAAAACAAGGTTACACTTGAGGCCAAAGCATCTGGTGCTTTTCCCGAGGACAAGAAGTCCTCAGGAAAATGTTTAATGACAAAGATTGCCAATTTCATTGGAAATCCGTGAGGGTACCCCTTTAAAAGCGCCAGATGCTTTGGCCTATAACGAAACCAAACACAGCACTTGATCCCAAGACCCAAACTAAATACTCTAAATGAGTCACCCTGAAGAAAAGGGGCAAAATTGTACAACACTGAAGTAGCTTATTCTCCTTTCCCCTACCAACTCTAATGTGTCTTCGCAAAAGATGCTGAACAATTGTTGCAAACCTCCCCCAATAACAGCAAACAACCTCCACCACAAGGACTGAGCCCTATCACAGTCCACGAACAAATGCACAGAACTTACTACTCTAGAGATACCTCACGCCAATATCAAGAAAGGTATTGCCTTTACCAATAACCACGGTCCAGACCAAGGATCAC
Source organism: Tetragonia tetragonoides (assembly GCA_038025085.1). Taxonomy (NCBI): domain Eukaryota; kingdom Viridiplantae; phylum Streptophyta; class Magnoliopsida; order Caryophyllales; family Aizoaceae; genus Tetragonia; species Tetragonia tetragonoides. The sequence continues at coordinate 23,699,903 of CM076140.1, forward strand.
ACCATAAAGAGTGATGGTAGGCTTAGGTGGTGGAGGAAGTATTTAAAAGAGAATAAATCAATGGGGTGGGGTCAAGTCCTGAGAATTTGTAAATCGAATGGTAGTTAGAACACTCAGGAGAGATACGGTTTTTCCCAACTCCTAATCTTGAGAATTTTTCAAGAAGTGGAGATCCCAAGACCCATCATTGCTCTAGTAAAAATCAATAACAGGGCCTTATGCAAAGTGGATGATTGGTAAGCCCAAGGAAACATGGAAGAGAACGAAGTATCCTCTTTCCGAGCATCCTCTTTGCCCGATGTCAAATTATTAACTTCCAATTTAAGTGTTCACTGGTTTTAGTGACGCTGTTTACTGCCTCAAATTCAATCAACTTTTTATTATCATTTTATAACGTTCTCTATTGTGGTTCAAGCATGTGATGTACATGTGAGTTGTGTGCTTGTTTGGGAGATAGTGTAACTTGTGGAAGCATTTAACTTTCCAAGGTACTGTATTCGGTGATGGAGAAACGGAAATAGAAAAGTGTTTTAATACTGTTTTTTTGGGCAAAGGCAGCTGGGGCCTTCAAGGGCGTCCCCCTTACACTGGTTCAGTTACAGTGGCGGGACTTGTAGGTATATTTTTTGATTCTCTTTGGAGGGCTTCTTGTCCTCCGCCATTTTTGTATTCTTTCATTGATTGATTAATAAAAAAATTTCTTATCTAAAAAAGTACTGTTTTTAACACCTTTTTTTCGCGAGTGAAAGTCGTCTGTTATGTTGTAGTAGCTGATTTATCTTGTCTGGGTACTAATGACGCAATCAAACTAATTGTTCTATGTTTCCATAGCAGAGTCCGATTAGTTTTTCTTAGCTAGACTATTTTGTACAGAATGTCGTGCTAGAATGTCTAGCTCATCTTTGTCATGTGTAAGTTCTGAATGTAAAGTATAACTGTTAGCATCAGGCTTCTACTGTGTGATACAGTTTTATAGCTTTTGAAGGCATCTCAGTTTCATAAGTTGTTCATGCTTCCTGTGCAGGGTAATTTGATACTATCAGATATTGGATTGCCGGAGAAGCGGATATATCATGCAGCCCTCAATGGTAATAATAGCCTGCATAGTGCTTTCCGTCAGAAAACCGATTGAATTTTATTTCATGGCCTCCCCAAATGATACCTAGCTTCTTTGTGGTCTTAGTTGTTGATGTTGATGAGTATACAGCCTCTGCAGCTGTTTAATTATTCTCCTAAATTTTACTGGAGAGGTGTGTGGTGTATGTCATGTATATATATGAAATTATGTACGAAGTAGCTTTTGCATTGTCTTGTTGAACTTGCTGAAGGTTATCTTGTGTTTACTTTCTGGCTTTACGATTCTTAGATCAGAGATAACTGCCTTTAGATTGTTCCACATACACTAAATCTGAAGCCCCTTTCTCGTGTTCCTGCAGGTTTTTTATGTCAAAGATAATTTGGGTTCGCCTCTGTATATTCATTCTCTTGTGTTACTGACTGTCTAGGGAAGTTGTTGGGGGAAAAGGATGAAATAGATGTTAACATGTTTAGTGCAAGCATCAGTAATACCTTGTAGAAAGAGTACTGATTTATATATCTGATGATCCTCGGGTATAGAGGTCGCATGCCAGAATTGGTTTTTTTGAAGCTCTGTCACCCAAGGGTTTGAAGATCCCCAGGGGTTCTATATCAACTTGTGTGATATGAAAAGGTCGAACACGTTTGCAATATCAGTTAATGTAGGGTGTTCATTGTTGTTTTTGGATTTGTCGACGAGGATCACGGAGAAAGATAATTTGCAGAAAAGAGTGCAGTGATGTTACTTTTAACCACATAGCCAAGGATCCAGAAGTAAAGGGTCTCTGATTTGGACATTTGATAGTCGAAAGTTGAGATCGGGTTGTCATCAGATATCTTGTATTCAACACGGAGTCTTTTTTTTTTCCCGAATTTTTAAAGGCGGGAAGAAAAGAAAAAAAAAAAGAAGGGGGGATTTCAATTCAGTATTCCACAATTTTGCATGCAACCAAATCGCAGTTTTCTTTGCCTGTTACTATTTGTATTTAAGCAGTATATAAGCGAAAGTGTATGCACCCTTAGCCTCGAAGGTAATAATCGCTAGAATTGTTTTAGCGTGTATAGACTTGTAGGGTAATATACAGTAGTGATGGTGATGGTGATGGTGATGGTGATGGTGATGGTGATGGGTAGACTTGGCAAACGGGTTGGTCGGATCGGGTTCGATTCGGATCATTTCAGTGCAGATCATTTTTGGGCCAGCTTATCTGGGTTCGGTTCGGGTTCGGTTCAACACGATTCGGGTTCGGTTTTAATTTGCTCAAGCTGCTTCAGGTTCGATTCGATTACGGGTCAAATACATTTGTGTTGGGTATGGATTCGGGTCTACGATTCTTTTCGAGTTCGGATTCAAGTCGGTTTTATATTATTGTGAATTTTACAAATAAACATGGGATATAATGATTTATTTATGATTTTCCTTTCGAAAACAATAAAAAGACGTTTGTAAAGAGTAAAATATTCTTATCATACTATGTTAAAGGCACAAATAAGCAAAAAATGAAAATTTTAAACTTGCAATCTTTCGGATTTGGATCGGGTTCGGATCGGATTCTATTCGGGTTCGGATCATTATTTCTTGGGTCGCATTCAGATCGGTTAACTTCGGGTCATTCGGATCAGATCGGCTTCGAGCCAGGTTAGATTTGGGTCGGATTGACTTTCGGTTTCGGTTCAACATTGGGTTTACTATTCGGTTCAAAATCGGGTATCGGATCAGGTATTTTGGATCGGATTATTGGGTCCGGGTCAGCTTTGCCAGGTCTAGTGATGGTGATGATTTATGGATTTGCAGGATACTGGAACTTGTTACAGTTAACCCATTACTCCATTAGTACTTAATACTCCTTCCGTCCCTAAAACAACTTCTCATCAAAAAATGGCACGCATATTAAGAAACTGTAAAATGAGCTAATAGTTTCCTCATCTACCCCTTATTTAGTGAGTGATATTCTTTTCTTTTTTTTTTGCTAGTCAGTGAGGGATATCCTTTGATGAGATAAGAGAGAGAAATTTGGGACGGTGACAGCAAGTGGTGGTGTCGTGGATTCTTGGTGGTGGTGTTTGATTTGGTGGTGGTGGTGGTCGATTTGGTGGTGGGGTCGGGTGGTGGTTGTCGATTTGGTGGTGGTGGATCTGGTGGTTTTCGTGGGTTTGTGGTGGTGTCGTGGGTTCTTGGTAGTGGTGGTCGAATTGGTGGTGGTGGTGGTCGATTTGGTGGTGGGGTCGGGTGGTGGTGGTCGATTTCGTGGTCTTGGGTTTGTGGTGGTGGTGTGTCCTCGATCTGGTTGTTTTGGGGTGCGATCTGGTGGTAGCGGTGGTGTAGCGGTTTGGTGAGGTGGTGGTGCGGTGGTGGTGAGGTGGTGGTGTAGCGTGTGGCGATGGTGGTGACTGGTGTGGGTTTGTGGGGAAGATAGAGACGGAGAGTGAGTTTGAGTGATGAGAGAGAGGGGGGGTCAATAGATAAATGAAGGGTGGGGGAATTTAGGTGGGTAGATAAATGTGGGTATAGTTAGTGGGATTTTAATGTTGATGAATTGTAGTTAGTGGTAAATATGTGGTGATTTGGGAGTAGGTTTATGTGAGTTAATGAAGGGTAATTTTGGGATTTTACACTTATTTTTTTACTAAATAAGGAAGTGAGAAGATGAATTGTGGATGGACTGAAAAGGAAAGTGAGAAGTTGTTTTAGGGACAGAGGGAGTATATAATAGTGAAGCTAAGAAGTGACCTTTTCTGTTGTTTTTTTTTAACACGTAATTAGGGCTGTAAACGAACCATATGCTTGCGAACCATTCGCGAACAAAGCCATACAAAGCTCGTTTGTTAGTAAATTTAGTTAAACTCGTACAACTCGAGTTGAAATGTGTTCGACTCGTTTATGTTCGCGAACAACTTATTATAACTCAATTATATTATTTTATTATTTAATATTATTAATAAAATCAATATTTTTTTTTACATTTGTATGATCGTGAGCTCGACAGACAAGCTCGCGAACGCGTTGAACATAGAAAAACTCTGCTCAACTCGTTTATAGTCCACCCTGTATGGCCGTAACGTAACAAAACATGACATTTTGGAGAAGGGATATCCTTTGCTCAAATACATTTAGTGGGAATCATCAAGGATGGTGGTGACAGTTGTTTTAAACAGGGCTGTCCTTGGGCCTGTGCACCCCGTACGACGGCACAGGGCGCCCAAATTTTAAGGGGCCTCATTTCTATCTTAGCGCTATGTCTTTTCGTATTTAAATAAAAAAAGCGTGTAACAATGAAAAAGCAACGCAAATGCAGTAAGCTTAATTAATGGGGTTCAATTTCCATAAAAGCTTATCTCACCAAATGAGTAATCAATGGGTCTCTCTTCTCTCCCAGCCTCGCTAAATAAGCCATTAGTGCTATGGTCTTGCTGCCAGTGCCTATTCAACTTCCCAAAACTAATTTTCATTAACTATGGTAGAAATCTTCTTCATCTAATTAAGTTATTTATTGTGTATGATTAGTTTCAAAGGTTTTCTGATTCAGTCTGAAATTATTCCTTTAACTTTTCCAATCCACCATGAACAACTGATATCGTCAAGATGCTAACCGCAACGCAACTTGTGGGAGGTAAACGTTCATCATGTTTTGGGGTTTAAACTTCTGCTTTTTGAATAATTCGTTAATAAGAGATTAAGTTAATTGTAATTAACCTCAACAAATAGGTAGAATTGGATTCTGGATAAAGATCTTCATAAAGTTTCTCTTTCTCCAATGGTGCCTAGTAGCTACTTAGCTACTACCTAGGGTCTTTAGTTTGTGTTTGATGTTTTAGTTTTGTTGCTATTTTTTACGTTTACCTAGTTGTTCTTTTGTTCCATTGTTGATGTGTTTTGCTTTTCCTTCTCACAAAAAAAGGAGGTAGAATGGAATATTTTCAATAATTTCAGAAAATTGGAAATGAAAGTTAGATTACAGACTTTACAGTATATAGATAATTCCAACAGAAGAGGAACTCCATTTAATATTTGAGCTTAAAATTTCAATATTTTGTATAATTGTGACGTTTTTGGTTTGGTATTGTTATACTAATTTTCATGTTGGTAACTAAAGTTGCACTAACATTTTGTATTTTTTATCGTGTTTATAATTGAAGTTGATTTAATTTGAAAAGAAATTTTTTTATTCAAACTAGGGTCTCGTTTAGGGCCTCCCAAATCATAGGGACGGTCCTGGTTTAAGGATACACCCAAGTGGTTTGGTAAGGCATTATGAGTTCGATTCTCCATCCCCCATGCCTTGTGTCTGTACTATGTTGCCAGCGCAAAAAATGCATCTGGTGGGAATTGAACCTGGGTGGAGTAGAGTTTCACAATTTCAGTCAATGCAATACCAGATTACCAGCAACTCAGCAAGTAGCCTTTAAGTTGAGAGTTTTAGGGGGTGTTTGGTATGGGGTAATCTGGAAAGGCAAAGGTAATGAATCCCCACAATTCTGTTTGTAGTTGTTTGGTTGAAGAATCTTGCGAATTCTATTCCCCATATTTCTGAATCAGATAACCAGATTTGGGTATTCAGCATTCCTTGCCTTCCCCCTGGTATTTCAATTACCCAATGCCCGGTATCAATGAACGGTCGCGCAATCACTGTATGACAACACGGATGCGCAAATGTTTACCTAATCTCATGTTTACTGTATATGCTAATCTCGGTCTAATTTTACTGAAAAATAAAGAAAGAAAAAAGGAAGAAGAGAGAACACGCTCTATTCTTCACACGTTATTCCTCAATTCCGCTTTTTCTCTCTCCTCTCTCTCTCTGCGATTGAAGTTTGCACAAGAGTCTATGGATCCCGACGACATTTAGACGCCACATTGACAAATTGCTTCCATGGTAGTTGTCATAAGGTATGTTTCGATGTATTATGCGTCAATTTTCTCTCCATTATTTTCTCCATTTCCTTCTTAATCTCTCACAAATTAGGACTTTTGTTATTGTTTCGAATTCAACTGTTTAAAGCCAAAATTCTATCAAGTAGAAGAGAATGTATCAAATGGTATTTTAGTTAAGCTTTACAAATTTTTGTTGATTATGAGTTATATCTACTCTCCATTTATTTTGTTCGGTTCCTTCCATAACTTAGATTATGAAATTATTTGTTATTTGTGGAAATGATAGTCTCTTTTCGGATTATTTTGCGCGAAATTGAATATCAGTTGGCTTGAGATTTTGAAATTAAAGCACCACTTCATTGAAAATGTACTACAGCTTCATTAGTGTTGAAACGTGCTTCATAAATTCTGAGCTGCAACTTAATTGTAAAATGTAACTCTGCAACTTCATAATATATCATACCACGATTTCATCACCTATGAATCACGACTTCCTTGATTATTGTTACTTGTTGTTTGTGTGTAGTCGAAAGTTTGACCAAAAAAAATGATTTTTTAGCTTATGTTATCAATAAACCCACAAAGAAAGGGTGTGAGGGAATAAGAGGGATGACGTATGACGAAAATAAGAAAGCAAGTGGATTCTGAATGTGATATATAGCCTCTGATTGGTATTTCTAATGTAAAACATGGCTACAATTACTCTCATTTGTGTGCTGCAATTGTGTTTTACCAAAAGAGATCCACACAATTTTTTATATTCCCCCTATGTTGCTCAAATGTGGGATACTAAGGGTTTTGGATTTTTGCAATTGATGAAGCCCACTGTGGGAGCTTCACAAATGGGCTATTAGGTGTTTTGCCAACTTCATTTACTTGTTATTTATTAAGGCATTGTCATTAGGTTCCAAAATTAACTGATTCTTTGTTCAATGGCATTAGTTATTGGGTTGTTTGTGATGCTTTGTATTTTTTTTTTTTATCTCAAATCAATGCCTAAAAGAAGAAAATATTCATATTCCAGGACTCATGACAAGAAGTATATACAGTATAAGGACTAATATTTTTTTTTTAGACATTAAACAAACAGATGTGTTCTTGCAATAGAAATTTGTCTTCCTGCCCTCACTACTAAACATTAGTATCTCATGGATCATATTGGCAATCAGCTTACTTTACAGAGTTGGCTTATCAGTTGCTTCTTTTATGAAATAAGTAATGACTTTATTTCCAGTTTTCAAATTATATGCAAGAAACTTTAAGGATGTCCCTTTCTTGATCTTATCGTATAGCATGTGTTAATTAAACTAATCTTCAAGAGATCCTTGTTCATAGACATGTTGTAAATTTTAGCCTATTAGCTCAAATGGGAGAGTATTTGTGCAATGGCACGAAGAATGTAGGTTCAACTCCTACATAGGCTTACAACAAATGACTATTTATGTTTGTTTTTGTCTCTCCTTTTGTTATCTACAAACTGCGATGTTTTTTTTTTTTTTTTTATTATATCTTCAATAGGACATGTACTCATTGGTACAGAATTTGTGGTTGTGCAAGTATTTTGGGACCATTTGTACTGCTACATATATTTTGAAGAAAAGTTTTGCACCAAATAACACCCCTAATAAAAGCCAGTAATGTTCCACAACATGGTCATACATAAAAATTTCATTATTTTCAAGGATATTGTCATTAGAAACAAAGATTGATGGAAAGAAGCTTAATATCAAAGAATATCAGTACATTGCTTCGATGCTTTGAAACTTTTTCTGCTACCTCTGGCCTTTGTGCAAACAAAGTAAATGTATACAGTGGTAACATTCTCCCTGCTGATTTACAAAGGATTATTAAATATGTCTGGATCTTCACTTGGCTCCCTGCCATTTCAATATATTGTTGTTCCTATCTGTTCCAAAAGGTTATCCTCTGTTGGTTATCAATGCTCAATAGACTTCAAATTCGACAGAAATTGCATTTTATCCAAGTCTGTGACGAAGATAAGTGCCCAATGTGTGAGGCTGTCACGGAGACTATCAACACAAACTTCTTCTCCAGTGTGTTTAGCAAAAAGTGCTTATTGCTATGGAAGAATTGGATGAATATTTTGGTTGGTTCTGATGATATTTGCAATAACCTAACAGCAAACAGCAACATGAGCAACTAGCAAGTAGCCACTAACCAGCTACAACAATAAACAACAACAAGCAACAACGGCAAACAACAACAACATCATCAGAGTGCAGCACCAACAACTGATCAAGTCACTCATTTGATACAACATTACGAAGTTATCCATGGTTAGACTTACATATAGTATACCAAAATCATATCAATTGAATAGAAACCTATGTAGGATTCGAACCCAAATCTTGTACAGGTGCACATGCTCTACCATTTAAGCTAATAAATTCGAGGTCAAATAACTATATAGAGCAACCAACAACAACAACAGACGTTGATATAAAACTCTATGCACCTCTCATATCCAACATACACTCACATATCCAATCATCTATTTCGAGATTCATCTCAACTCCATCATCTATTTCGAAGAATTTCACTTTGTTTGCCAATGAATTTCAGTTGTATGTACAATGAATTTCAAATGTTTTTTTTTAATGAATTTTAGACTCTTTGAAACTGAATTTTTGGAATTTTAGCTAATATACTGCCTAAAGTGTAGCACAATGGTGAAGATCATGCAAGTCTACAAAATTAATTGGATGAATTTCAGATTCATTGCCATTCAATCATCTATTTCAATGAATTTCACATTGTTCGCCAATCAATTTCAATTGTATTTACGATGAATTTAAGTTGTACTTACTATGAATTTCAACTATAGTTATAATGAGTATCTAATTTTTGCTTTTAACTTTAATTTCAATGAATTTTAGTCTCGTCTCCCAATGAATTTCGTTATGTTTACCAATGAATTCCAGCTATACTAACAATGAATTTCAGAATCTTAGCTACTAAATTAATATTATAGTTTCATCCAATGAATTTCAGTCCTAATTTGCAATGAATTTCACTTTGTTTGCCAATGAATCTAACATATTTTTCAATGAATTTTCACAATGAATCAATAGTTTTATTAACCCACACAACGAATGCACACTCTTTGTCTCTTATTTCTCACACTACTACCCCTTTTCATGTTCAAAAAGCATGTACTAACCGTAATAGTACACAATAGATGAACATGAAACCATTCAATATCATGTTCGATCAACTTGTTTTAAAATTAGCATCAAATTCTTTGACAACAATTTTTAGGTTATTGTTGTGAACAAACATCTTGAATAATAAATAACAATTATGGAAATATTAAAAAACCGAATAACGGACTGTTTTGTATGAGTTGAATCTCTTAAGTAGAATTCATAGTTAAATGAGTTTCTATTATAGGTCCTTGAACTGATGAATCCACAAGTGAATCAAATTGAACAAATGCTTTGTTAAGATGGTTATGCTTTGTATTTCCACTGTGAGTTACTCCTTTAGCTATAATGGAACCTTGTTGAAACCTTTTATTGCAAAGAAGGGGTTGAGACAAGGGAATCCCTTATCTCCGTACCTATTTGTCCTTAGGATGGAGTATCTTTCTAGGTGTCTAGATCAACTGAAGCTTCAACCTCAATTCAAGTATCATCCAAAGTGTTCCAAGTTCAAGCTTTGCCACAACATCTTTGCAGACGATCTCTTATTATTTGCTTAGAGGTGACCTTCAGTCAATTCAAGGCCTTCTTCACTACCTCAATATTTTCTCTGCAGCATCTGGACTCCAAGCAAATTTCAATAAATCTGAATTTTATTTTGGTGGCTTAACTGAGGAACAACAGCAGGGTGTTCTGCAACAGGCTCAGTTTGTGAGAGGGACACTTCCTGTCAAATACCTTGGAGTTCCCCTCTCCTCCAAAAGGATCACTATTGCGCAATGTCATCCCATTATTGAGAAAATAACTGCTAGAATGAGTGTTTGGACAAGCAGACTACTCTCTTATGCAGGGCGCCTTCAACTGCTCAAAAGTGTAATTTTCTCCTTGCAAACCTACTGGTCTCATGTATTTATTTTACCTAAAGCTGTTCTTAACCACATTGATAAGCTCTGCCATGCTTTTCTCTGGATTGGCTCTTGTGCCCCCTCCAAGAGAGCTCTTGTGGCCTGGGAGCAAGTCTGTGCCCCAAAGCCTAAGGGAGGCCTAGAGGTTTTCCAGTTACAATTATGGAACTCAGCATCTGTTGGGAAGCTGATTTGGGACCTGCATAAGCTCAAGGAAAGACTATAGATACAGTGGGTTGCTGCATTCTACATCAAAGGGCAGAATTTCTGGGATATGAATTGTCCAAATCAGGCATCATGGATGGTAAAAAAGATTTTTGAAGACAGAGAGAATGTGAAAAATGTTGTTCTTAACAGCTCTTATTACACTATAAGCTCTGCGTATAGGAAGATGGCTCCAGATTGGCCAACTGTGCCTTGGACGAAGTTGTGTTGGGCTCCCCTCAATATTCCCAAGCATGATTTCTGTTCCCTCTTTCTCTTGGGATCAGTTGGTGAACTGGGCTCTTCATGCTGCTGTAGGTAAGAGTCCCAGAAAGAAGGTTACAAAAGCTGTCCTAGCTGCTGCATGTCATGCAGTTTGGGAAGCCAGAAACACGAAGATCTTTGACAATGTGAGCAGGAGTGCAAAGGAAGTCTACAGGAAAGTAATCCATCAACTACATGCTCGAGCACATGGGTCTAAATGCTTGAAGATATGTAATCTGATGGAGAATGAGCTAAATTTTTTACCTTAGTCTATTTTTAGATTATGTATTTAAGTTACCTGCTGCCTCCCCTGCATGGGATGGCCTTATTGTGTTTTTTTAGATCACTGATGGTTAGCATTTGGTAAAACTGAATTGTTGTAATCAGATTGTACCCACAGCGCTGTAATGTCCATATATCTTTTGGAAATAAAATATCACTTTTTCCCCCCAAAAAAAAAAAAGTGAATCAAATTCAAACAATCATATAACACCATAACTCCAATAAATTTCAGATTTGTCTTTAATGAATTCTATGTTGTCCCGCAATGAATCTCATATATATATATATATATATATATATATATATATATATATATATATATATATATATATATATATATATATATATATATATATATATATATATATATATATATTTTGATGATCTTTCATAAAATATTTTGGATGAATTATAAGTTGTTCACCAATGAATTACAACAAATGTTAAATGAATTTGAACTTAATATTCAATGAATGAGTTGTAAGAATCTAAAGGAGTATTAAACTTTGAAATATGATAATAGTAATAAAAAACTTACTGTTTTCTAGTACCTGTATATATTTATTTGAATTCATTGATGAATTGATAGAGGACTTTGTTTCGCATTGATAATTGAGCTTTAATTTTCATAATCTGCAACATTATTTGTCGAAATAAATGAATTCCATAATTTGATTTTTACAAACAAACATATATACCAATGAATTTAGCAATTGAAATTATTGAATGTATACCTGATGATTGATTGATGCCTTGATGGCTAACTTCAGAATTGAATTGTTGTGGACAATTTTATTTTCAACAGACTAGATTTCTAGGGTTTGATAGGTTGAATTTCTATGGTTTGGGGATTGCGATATAGCACAGCGAAATTGAAGAACAAAGAACGCGAAGAATAAAGGAGGAAGCTAAGGAGAAGGGGAGATAAGACAATCACGTGTTTTTCGCGTGTGTATTTTATGACGTGTCAAGCGCAGGTGTAGGCAACTATATAAACCCGAGATTATATTTTGCGCGTTGCTACATAAACACAATGCATAATCTTCATTTTTTTTTTTATTTTTTTGGTAAATTCATTGCAACAACAATGTATAAGTATATATTGGATAGAATATTTCATTACATATTTTAACAATGGTAGCAAGAAGGAAAAAGAGGAAGAATGAGTTGATTCCCTACCAATGATCCAAACAACAATAAAGGAAATGGAAGAGAATCATATTCCCTTTCTAGAGTGAACTAAATAAGAAGGGTAATTAGACCCTTTCCTTTCCTTTCCCCTAGTTTTCCTTTATTGATTTCTTTACCTTTTCCTACGATGAACCAAACGCCCCCTAGAGTACTATATACGCAACTACTTTCCTAGTTGGCCTTCTGCAAGTAAATAAATGATTAGCAAGGAAGAGGCTCTTGTGTTCGTAATGTCTACTTTGTTATACACCTATCCAAAAAAACCAAAAAAAAATGATGCTAGGGTCGAAATATAAAGAACTTGCCTTTTGAGTGTAACAACTAATAACTAACAATATGACTACTAATTCCTACAATTAAAGAATAAATTAACCACTTACAATTTACAAGTACTCATGTACTATCAAAGCTGCATAGTTCTTGTTGATTTGAGATTTTTTTTAATGTTTCAATGTTACAAGTGTTGCTACCAATAATGGTGGTGGTCTAGTGGTTTGATAAGGCAAAGTCATGGGTTCGAATTCTCATTCTGCCCATGCCTTGTATCTGCCGGCTTCTATGAACTATACTAACCCCTTGTTGGTGCTACATTGACGGGGTCAGTGCTTGCGCTGATTGTTCTAATTAATCAGATATGTTCGTTGTTGAACACGAGAGTCCGAACATGACGTAACAAGAGGTGTCTCGGTGGCCATTCACTTGCACCCTCTATTCGGTTAGCAAAAAAAGTTACTAGTGTTGATGTTTGGAAAATAAGAACCCCTTTTGGGGTCATGGTAAACTTGAACAATGGAGAGTATATTGTACACTGAATTTGAACAAATGATCTAGCTGAAAGAATCGACATGGATATGAAGGACATGCCAAGTTTGTAACATTGTTACAGGCTGTTACAGTATTAAAAGTGGTGAGGGGAAACAAGAGAAGTGGGCATAATTACAATATTACATAAGATACATTACATTTCCCCATTTTGGCTCCTACAATCTTACGCAGCTTAAAATTAGCACAATAGGTCCAACTAAATTGTTGCTGGATAAATCTAGAAAGAATCTAACGAGGATGTTTTACCTCGCTGTTAGTGAACGTTTTTTGGAACTTTTAAGTTCACATGAAGGCAAACAGCTTTTCAAAGGAGACCGTAGAAATAATGAAGAGGCTGACATCTGCTTTTGACGCATGGAGATTGAAGATAGGCAACTGAAGCCATTTCTAAGTCTTCTCTTGTCACTATCACATGCGACCAAACTGGTGTCTTCTTGAACAGCATTGACCTTTAGAGTTTCAGGAAGTATGCAGTTGCATGCTGAACCTATAGGAGAAGAGGGCAAAACATGAGAAAATTGGTAAGATAATGGCGCACATTATACAACAGCCATGTGCAAGGGAAATCATACCTATCTTGGCTAGTCGATTAACCCATTTAGGAATCTTCTTCCCAGTCAGTTTGTGGCATATGTCCTTGCAAAAGTGGTTACAGTTTTTGACAATCAAGTGGTAAGTATCACCGTTATAACTTGCAGCATGACGTTCCATGAACTCTCTAACCTGCTTTGCATCTAAGCCTGTAGTCCCAATACATATTGATTTTCTAAACTTGAAGCCTGGGCACTGTCGTGGTTCCACTTCAAAAACACCACTAGTTGGGTAGTCATGAGCTCCAAAGGCATATTCTACACCATGAACTGTCATGTGGAAATGGAATTATTCTCCTTCACTAGTAAATATATGTTCCATAATGAGAAAACATGGAAATGCAATGAGTTTGCTCTACCAGAGAAGTGCAGTATAAACTAAGAACTAAATGGACCATCCAAGGCAAACATCAGAATAGTTGAATTTTCTTTTAACATTTCAACTTGAAGCAATTTCTCCAAACCAATGAGACAAAGCTAAACATGTGAATCATACACCTGAATTAAATCTACAACACTTGTAATGCTGTACAGCAGACACAGAGACATACCAAAATACCACATTACGCCCAACTAGCCTTCTCAGCTCTAGTACTAGAAATCGTCAATAATCTCAATCTCCATGCATCATCAATCAATCTTTAGTTGGATTGACGCCAGCAATCACAACAAAATGCATTTCAACAGTTCAAGTTTTAAGAGGAAAAGACCAATTTGTTTCATCATGTAGCATTAGATCATTCTTCTAATATTTCATATTTATCAACAAGATTCAAATCTCCATTCCCAATGCCAGGAAAACAAATATCCATCAAAGAAAAACACGAGCTAAGTATCTAATGAGAATTGGTATTTGGGATGAGGGCTGAAATAAGGGGTCATTAAATCACATTTCTTTTTTTTAGATAAAGAAACCTAGAAAAGTATTCATGAAGAAACAGCTGTACAGCACAAGAGAACAAGTATAATAAGCAATTACAAATTAAACCAATGCCGTTGGATCTCACTAATAGTATAACCCTGAAAAGGCCCCGCGGCCCTAGCCCATACAGAAGCTAAAAAGGACATTCGCCCACAGCAACAAGGGCGGAACAGACTTCTCAGCGAACACCCATGCATTTCTCTCCAACCGAATGCACCACAACATTGCAAAATAAAATTACGCCACAGCAACTATAGCTACATCACATTTCAACGGATGAGATTATATATCGCACTATAACTACATCTATACTTAACCACACTAAACTCCAGCATCCCCCTATCCCGCAAACTCACATGCAACTAGAGTCAGTTTTCCTGACTGTGGACCCTGCTACAGCCAGCTTAGTATCGCTGCTGACTAAGGCTTTCATTGGCAGCGGATCTTAATGAGAGTGTGTTTGGCCTAGCTTCTTTGAAGCTTCTACTTTTCCCGCTATTTCCCTCACAAACCACCCCTCTGTCACCTTTTCAGTCCCTTTTTAAGCTTCTAAGAAGCTTAAAAAAAACCCTAAAAGGCCCAAAAGCAGAAGTTCCAATTTGAAGCTACTGCTTTTACGCATCCTAGGGGTGTTTTAAGCTTCTTAGAAGCTGAAAATGAGGGTGAAGAGGAGGCATAGGGGGTGGTTTGTGAGGGAAGGAAAAGTTGAAGTTAGTCAAAAGCGAGGCCAAACACCACCTGAGTCGCCTGGATTTTAAATCGCTATCACAGGCCTTTTCCAATTAGAAAACGCACAAAGGGACAGAAAAGGTGGTAGAGGGAAATAACCAACAATTACATGACTTAAGCCCAGCAAACTTTGCTGTGTTCTCAATTCTCATTCTACGATCGGTCAATCCTTCTTCAACGCTCGTTCAATGTTTCTCGATGAAAAATACAATGATGGGCCAGTCGTTGACGATCATAAAATAGGAGATGGGTTTTGACTTTTTGGTATATTGATTTATAGCATCACCAACATTTCTATCAGTCAGTTCTGAATCTGCGATGTGGTGATTGGGTTCGTTGGAATGGGTAAGCAACGCAATAATTAACAGGACATGGGTAGGGTAGAGGTATAGAGATTTGGGGATAATTAGTTGTGAAAGGGTGCGGTGCAGATCACTTCATTTTGAAATGACAAGAGGTGACATAATGTTATCCATCATAATAACAAGCAAGGAGTTGATAAAGGACACATTCATAAAAAAACAAGACCTAACTACCAGCAGTTGGCAAAACCCTCAAAGGGCGGGCCACCTCATGTCCAAAAGCTTACCATGTAAGAAAATCAAGAGCTGAGAGGATTTTATTAAAGTCGAATGGAAGGATCAATGCAAGTCAGTAACTAAATGCAGGTATCTACCTTCGACACCGGAGTGGAAGATGCCAAGACCTGCCCAATAGAGATATCCATTCATGGGAGTTAGGTCATAGACATTGAGGTAAACAGGAGTGTTTCCTGGATCAAACCTGGATGACTTTGCTTTCGGAAACAAACAAAATCTTGTTGCTGATTTGCCCCTTAAACGCATAGGCACCATAGACTTCAATCCTTTCTTTGTCCCTAATTTCATCTTTACGTTGGCAACAATATCCATATCCAAGGCTCTGTACCTACATTTGTGACCTGCATAAATAAAACCAAAGAGATCAGTGTTAATGAGCTGTAAATATTAACAAAACTAATGGAACCTTTTCTGTTTTATCATCTTGCCTATATACTTTAGGGGTTCGCAGGCAGCTTTTGCTTCATAATGCTGTAATCAATTATTTCTCAAGTAAAGTTAGAAAATTTATTCACTCAAGTTATGAATGCTCAGTGATGGTAGATTAATTATCTAACCAAAGAAAAGAGCGACTTCTAAATAATACTATATTGCAACATTCACCACACTAACAATAATCTCTCAGACACCATAGCATCCAACAGTGAACAGCTTCTCAGTGTATGTTCTCAATGCTTAGAAGCTGCAAAACACACCCACCCACCCCCTCCCCCGGCTCCAAAAAAGAGGTGAAACAAATAGCATAGAGGGGGAAAAATTCCCCAGGTAAACACAGTCACAAAGAAGAGTAAACCTCTCCTATGTGTATGGATGTGAAGTGAATCGTTAGGTTGATAGAGGAAAAAGATGACAATATGAACAAAATCAGAGTAGCGGTTAAGGTAAGCTAATTATTGCATGCATACCACTGCAATTATATCATAGAATTCCCTTAAACCTTGGTGGAACACATAGCAACAAGGCTAAGAATGCCTCCTGATTCCAGATGAATCAGAGCCATATCCTTTTTCTCAAAGCTTTTATATCCTCCACTAACTAAATCCATAAAATATAACCATAACTAGAAAGAACATGATGACAAAGAATTTTCGATTTGTTCCCCAGTCCCCCTCCTAAACCAATATATCTGACCTTGTAATCTCCGGAAGTCCGTAATGGTAGCACTGCAAATTTATGTCTATACTACTTCACATTACAGCAGCTGCAATATGAAGATTATGTATCTCCTACCGACCCATTTTTATTGCACAGATGACAGATCACACACACTAGGGAGTCATCTGTTTCACACATGATGTAGGTTCCTATGACAAATTTAAATTCCCACGAATTAAGTTCCTTCATTAAGCCTTAAAATATGCTAGCCAGGGGCCCGAGGCGAAGGGGAGGAGTTAATTCTACCCAATTTTGCCAACCATTGTGAGCTAGACAGCCTAGTAAGGTTCCAGTATATATTCATGTGAACCAAATTATCTCTAGGAGAAATAGCACTGCAACCCTAGGGCTAGGCTACTCTTACTGAGTAAAGATAATAGGCATGGGTACTTGGCTATCTATTAGTGGTTGGCCTTTAAAATTTTAGTTTCTCTACTACTGTACAGCAAGCAGATCAATTATGACAGACACAACAATATACACTACACTAAATTTATCCTTGAAAGCTTAATGTTTACTGTCTGTACGCATGGTTCTTCACAATCAAAAGACAGCTGTACGAACTTTCAGAGACATAGATCAGACAGAAAGAGCAAACTAACTGCATACAAGATAGCCAACACCTCAATACTTGTTGTGAAAACGCTACACAGCAAACCAAGCAATTAATTTATGTTGAGAGCCATAAAGCTCAAACCAGGATGAGGAACTCAAATAGTCTAACAGACAAACCTATGAAACTAAAGGTAAAAGATCATTGAAAACTAGAAGTTGTATTTGCATGCATTTGAAACATGAAGAGAGAAAACCCTATTTTTCCCTCCCTCCTCCCCCCCCCCCCAACATCCCAAATCGAAAAAAGGGAAAGAATTGGGTAAAAAAGAAGGGCGGGGGGGGGGGGGGGGGGGGGCAAAATTACCTCATCTCATCCACAGGTCTCTCTACATAAAAATGCACAGCTTGACTATGGATATGCAAGTCGTTATTGTCACCTTTCACAGCCAGAGGTCCTACTTCATTGTGTTCCGCGTAACAAACTTAGGTGCAAGTAATTTATGCAATGCCAAAGCAATAATCATGCATAGGAAACAGTGAGATCTTCATCACAACTATGTGAATTGTACATGACCATTCCCAGCAATGCAAGACCATCAGAAATAATCAGCTAATCTGTGGCAATAAGCCTATTGTAAGTCTGACCAAATCCAAGTCTGCGTTTGAACTAGCCGTCTATCATCAGGGCATGATGCATATAGAATTGATAAATTTAATTTGATAACCAATCAAGTTTGTCTTCATATTTTAGTGGGAGACCACTAAGCTCTTCCCTCAACTTCCCATCAGCAATCGCTTTCTTATAATGGTACCAAGAGAATAATCAATTTAAAAGTAATTCTGTAACTTTAATAAAATATTCTACAAGTCAATCAACATATTTCTCCAGTGATGAAATTATACCAAGTCAAGAAAAGTGAAACCAAGTACACAGAAAAGGTTGAGAATGCCAATAATTAGAAGAAATACATTCTTCCATTTCAATATTTAATTTATTAACATTTCTCTCTCTCAAAAATCACTTTAAATATTCCTTTCAGCAGGACAAATTTTTAATCAAGCTTAGAAAAGTAAGGTTCAACTTAATTCAGCAAATACCAACTGGCTTGTGACAGGTCATTGAAGCAAATAGACCAATTTTAAAAGCTTTTTCAAACCCAAACCCAAACCCATACACCAACCACAAGTGGCCAGCACGTTCTACATAACAGGAAGAAACCAAAGCGTCACTGGGAAATGAAATGAAGAAATGCAGATAGATAACATCAACCCATATTTGGAAAAACCAGAAAGCAAACAAATTGTTCCCACTTTTGACATTACTTAAACAATTAAAGACCAACTTTCAAGTATGCTCATCAAATTTCTAGATTACACATGGCTGCATATCAAAAACATTCAAAAACCCTAAAGTTATAGTTCTAAAGCCAAAGAAAAACTCACAATGCCAGAGCATAGAACAGCTAAACCACCAACCCTGCTCAAAAATTTGAGTTAAGAACGTGATGGGCAAGTAAGACATGCTAAAATCACTTCAGATCTCGCTTACATATGCTCAGTAAGTACCAAATATACACTAAAACAGCCATGTAACTACCCAAAAAGGAGATGCCAAGCTAACACATTTCTAAAATTGCAAAAAACCAAACTTTATAAACAGAAAATCCAAACCCAATTGCAAATATATGAGAATAGCAAAGACAATTGAAGTTAAAAATCAAACTTACATGGAATTGGAGAGAGACAACATTGGCATGAGAGCACCCATTAGCTTGTTTCACAAAGCCTGAGCAACAGCTCTCTTAGCTTCTGTAAGAAATGAAAATAAACCCAGAAGAGAAAATGGCTAAATGAGGAAGCCCATTATAGAAAACAAATCTAAGGAGCTGTTGCAATAATATCTTGTTCTTGCTCTCTCTTCAAAACTGTGTCTCTCTCTCTCTCTCTCTCTCTCTGTGTGTGAGAGATAAATTAAAGGGGTGAATGGCAGGCTTTTCTGGGTTTGTGGGTCTTTGATTTGGGTCCTAATTATGATGAGTGAGAGAGAGAGAGAGGGGAAGAAGAGAAGGAATGATGAATAAATAAATAGTTCAATCCAAGACAAAACTCGTAAAAAAAAGTGGCTGAGTGACGGTGTGCTTGTGGTAATTTGCGTGATTCTCTCTTTCTTCCTCGCCACTTATTCAACACACTTTGGACTTCATAGTATTTGTTTGGGATAATATTCATGTTGTTTTGCACCAAAAAGAACAAATATATTCATGTTGTTTTTTCTTCTTGAGAGAAATGTAATACTATTTTTTTTTATACTCCATATAGAAAGTGTAATAAATGAGTAAATATGTTCGCAAAATTGGTAAAAATAACACAAATTTCACTTCCATTGCGATTAACAACACAAAATTTCACCAGTACATTTTTACCATAAATTAATTTTTTTCACCAATTAAATAGCATCCCCCTCCCATCCGACCAAAATTTTCCGATGTCTCAATGACTTGGCATGGTAGTTATATATGCAGTAAAATGATACCTTGGAAACTTCTGGAAATGGTTTTTTTTTTTTTTTTTTTTTTTATTTCACAATGCTTGTGGTCTTTTCCACAGAGCACCAGAGAAACTCAACTAAGATAATGTATGAAACGTAGATGGGGAAGGTTTCATTTTCTTTACACGTTTTGGAGGAATCCCTTTTTTTTTTTAATTTTCTTTTCATTTTCGCCATTTTATCATGCTACAGTGCCAAGTCATTTAGTCTCTGAAAATTTTGGCCAGAGGAGAGGGAGATGCTATTTAATTGGTGAAAAAATAAGTTCATGGTAAAAATATTACTCATGAAAGTTTGTGTTATTTTCACCAGTATATTATTTTGTGTGTCATTTGACTAAGTTAATTAAAAATTATATTTAATTTTCCTTGAACAGAGGTGGAATGTGAAATTATTTAATCGAAACTATATTTCAGGCTCGTGTTTTGCACGTGTTCTTATTTCTGTACGTTGTATGGAAATATTATTTTGACAACTGTTAAAAATCAAAATTAAGTTGCACCAAAAAAATAACAAAATAGAGTTGCTAAGGAGTGTTGCGGATGGTTTATTTATATCGATGTTTAGCCACCTTTTAGGAACCTATATGATGTACGATTTTGTTTTTAATTTAGTTTTTTTTTTTTTTGTTATTTATAGAGACAGATAGTCTTGTGAGAGACAAACTCACAGAATGCAGGGGTCACTATTTAGAAATACAAGGGTCACTTATGGTATGCAGTGACTCTATAAGAGACCCTTATTTTATTGAAAAGTGACCCCCGGCTCACCCAAAAGTTACGAAAAAACCGTCTTGTATTGTGTTATAGTGATAGCCAACATGTCTTGATAAATGATTGAGATGGATATGGAGAGTAATTTACGAATACTAGTTGTTGGAACGTGTTCGATGCACGTGTCCCCCCAATTAAGTTAATCAAATTTAAAACGTTAAATAGTAATTCTGAATCTATCTAATCTAATTACTAAAAACACAAACTTCCATTATAATATTCATATGAGAATGAGTAAAATGTTATACAAATTGAAATGTTTGTTCTACCTTAAAGGTTTAAAAAAAATAATAATGACTCTTCAGTCATGACCATTCTCGAAGCATATATATTGATCATGTAGGATCAATGATTTACTAGGGAGTATATCACCTATTTTGTCAACAATATCCCTATGTTGTTGTTTGGAACTAAAAAAGAAAGGGGGCACTCTACGTCAATAGACCTCTCGGTTGAAATCTATTGCTCTTTTTCCGGCCATCAGAACCATATTGTATCAATGGTTGTTTGTCACGATTTAGCACAATACTCCCTGGAGATAAATCATCAATGTTATTCACTGGAATTGATACACAAAATGATAATGCTATAGTTTTGGAGTTTGAGAATCACAATCAGAAAACATATGGAAAATCACTTAAAATTTCTACTAATTAATCACGCTAGTGTTTGTCACAATTATTGACAAAAGGGCAAAATCAAAGGTTCAACAATTGAGGGAAGAACATACAAAGCTAACCGTTAACTTGCAGATTTTTACAATGTCATGAGAGAGAAAGTGGAGAAACGAACACCTAATAATCCCAAGCCCCCCGATTTATCGGTAACCCAGAAATTGTTCAAGTTTAATTTCATCCCTCCCTTATATATATATATATATATATATATATATATATATATATATATATATATATATATATATATATATATATATATATATATATATATATATATATTATTTTGTGTGTCATTCGACTAAGTTAATTAAAAAATATATTTGTGGTTTGTGGGAGAGGTTTTTGTCATGCCACATCATCATTGCACAAACCTCTTCCCCACAAACCTCTCACAAATCTAAAGAGCTTTTTGTTATGACACAAACCTATCATCCCATTCAAGAAAACCCCTTTCAACTTTTTGTATGGGGCCCACACTTAAATCAAACATTTATATACTTCAACCATTTTGATAATGTCATTATAAATTTGTTTTTTGAACAAAATAGATATTTTATTATCAAAATATATTGATATTTAATATGGATAATTTTATTTTTTTTTGAATTCTAATAAATTTTGTATATTTTAAATATTTGTTGTATTTTACTTTTATGTAACAAGTGTATATATACGTTAGCAAAAAAATATAAAAATAGATGACATGTAAAATATAAAGGAACAAAAATTTTATTAAAATAACCAAAAATACATAATCACCTTGAAAATAATACATTAAACCATGACAATAATAGGACTAAACTAAGCATTACATTAATAACTAATTGATAAGTGTAAATAGATCGAGTTGATAAGCGTAAACTAAGCATGCATGATGATCGATAATAAAACATTAAACTAAGAATTTATTCTTCGTGTTCGAAGCATTTCCAAATGTGTTCCACCAAGTCAGCTCGAAGCTTGTGATGGGTATTCTTGTCACGTAGTTCCGCATGTCTTTGAAAGTAACTCTCCAATTGTCGAGGGACCCCTGGCCTAGGCGCTAAAGGAGTATTACCTTCTTCATCTTCCCAATTCTCAGCTTTATCTCCTTCATCATCAATAATCATATTGTGTAATATGATGCAAGCATACATTATATCACTCAAATTGTTCCTATACCAAAATCGTCTAGGACCACGTATGATTGCCCAACGAGATTGGAGCACTACAAAGGCTCGCATTCTTTCTTGCGGACTCTTGCTTTTGTTTGAACTTCTTCCTTTTCGGGACTTCAGGATGACCAAAAGTTTAACTATTGTAGCCCATTCAGGATAGATGTCATCGGCTAAATAATATCATTTCCTGTAAGTTGTTTGATTTACCGTAAATTGTACCTCAGGAGCAGTACCTTGCAAAACATCATTGAATAATGGAGATTGGTTGAGCACATTGACGTTGTTGTTTGATCCGACAAGACCAAAAAATGCATGCCATATCCACATGTCATATGAGGCGACTGCTTCGAGCATGATGATCGGGAATCCATGATCACCTCGAGTGAATTGCCCTTTCTATGCAATGGGACAATTTCTCCATTCCCAATGCATACAGTCCAGGCTTCCGAGCATGCCAGGAAAACAATGCTTTTGAGAATGCATTTGAAGTACGCGTTGGACATCATTAGCATTGGGTCTTCTCAAATATACGGGACCAAACACCTCGATTACCGCGCGACAGAATTTGAACAAAGATTACACACAAGTTGTTTCAGACGTACGAAGGTACTCGTCATAATTGTCAGCTGGAGCTCAGTAAGCCACTTGACGGATTGCAGCAGTGCATTTTTGAAGCGGGGATAATCCCTTTCTTCTATGACCATTACGCCTCTGCTGGAAATATTGGCCATGATTTGTAACGCCTTCCACTACGCGAAGAAATAACTCCCTTCACATTCGAAACCTTCGTCAAAATACATCAAGAGGGTATACCGGATTTACATTAAAATAATCTTTTTGTAAACGTCTATCTCCGGCTTCACGTTCTCGCTCAATGTACCTTCGAGGTTGTCGGTTGGAGGTTTGATTTTGTAAAGACGACGTTTGTCATTGTTGTAACAACATAGCCATCATTTGTTCATCAGTATCATCCATACAATGATCAATTAGGAATTGTCCATAGTCGAAATCATTAGAGGCATTGGGATCTTGAGACATTTGGGGTTGTGAGTTTGAATTGCAGAGAAAATGAATCGTACTTGTAATCAAAAAGATGAGTGTTTGAGGAAATGAGGTTGTGAAGAAACACTCTCTCTCATGAGAAGCTATTTATAGATCACTTATAGCGTCTACTTTTCTAACGGCTACTTTTGTCCAACTTTAACTTTTCTAACGGCTAGTTTTCTAATGGCTAGTTTTATAACAGTTACTTTCCTAACGGTTACTTTTGTCCAACTTTAATTTCTCTAACGGCTACTTTTTAATAAATTCAAACATAAAATTCAAATACTAAGAAATTACATTAACTTAAGAAAAAATTAACTTAAAATTTTGCATTACGTTAAAATTTCAAAAAGAAAATATTACATAAGCTTGAAATTAATAAAAATAAAAGTTTTTTTTTTTTTTTGGTAAAATGTGAGCAATTTCATTACCAAAATATGATCGTTGTGAGACTTACATCAATAGATCAAAAAGAACAAGGGGGTCAGCTACAAAAACAAAGCGATTCTTCGTAAAACTAGCTAGAAACAAAGCTAAAAATCTATGTAAACACACTATACAAGTAACTATTTCTTCGTAAAACTAGGATTGATGCCAACTGCTTCACACCATCTTCTATTCTTCTGTGTATCTTTAATCTTCTCCACTCTACTAAGCTGTACACGCAACTCATAGCAGATTCTTGCAGCAACTCTATCTGGGCATGCTTGTTCCTGCCTAAACAGGACCCTATTTCTACTGATCCAAATGTGATATAAACAAGCTGTCACAACAGCTTTACAAAGGGATCTATGAGCAGAAGCACCTCTCACATGCTTTAAGCCCCAAGCATTCAGCTCTGTCCAATGTGCAGGAGGGGTACTAAGCTGAACAAAATGACAGACTTGTTTCCACACACTGCATGCAAACTGACACTGTAAAAACAGATGCTCATGTGATTCATGTACTACCTTGCATAAGTAGCAACTAGGGTCAATAGCCATGCCACGAGCTAGCAATCTGTCCTTGGTAAGTAATCTCTGCTACATAACCAACCATGATGTAAAAGAATGCTTAGGGAAACAATTTCTTCCCCAAATAAATCGTGCCCAAGGCTGCTCAGGGCCAACAGAGTGAATGACCTTGTATGCAGCTTTAGATGAGAAAGGAGGAGGACCTGCAGTCCACTAAATTTCACCATTCTGAATACCAGTACACTTCAAAGCTACCTCTCTCAACTTCAGCAACTTCCTGAAACTCCAAGACTGTGAGTTGGACAGTTGCACCCTCCAAAGATTCTCCTGCTCTAAGTACACCTCATGTACCCATTTAACCCAGAGAACATAAGATTTCAGAGCAAGACACCACACTAATTTCAGGATAAGAGCAGTGTTGATGTCATATAGATCTTTAAAACCCAACTAGGGGTGTAACCGAGCCCGGTTTGTTTTGGCTCGGCTCGCTCGATTTAGGCTCGTGGCTCGGCTTTACTCGGTTTGGCTCGACTCAAATTCAGACTCATCATTAGAAATGTTAAAAAAAATTGATTTAAAATAATTACAATAGAATTTGACTATAAGTGATCCCTTGCATGTTCTCATATGAGAAAAAATCCTTACAAAAATAAGAAATCTCTAAAAATATTTAATGGTTTTATTCGAATAGAGAGGAAAATCAACTAAATCGAGCCAACCGAGCCGACCCATAGTAGGCTCGGGCTCGGCTTGGAAAGCATTCGAGCCGGCTCGGGCTTGGCTCGAACTTGGTTTGACCCGAGCTCGAGTCGAGCTTTGACCGAGCCGAACCCGAGGGCTCACCGAGTCGGCTCGACTCAATTACACCCCTAAACCCAACCCACCATGTAGCTTAGGTTGACAAATATCTTTCCAAGCAACCAAAGCCTACTTATACCCTTCTTTATCACTCCATAAGAAGTTTCTACACAAGGCCTCCACTTGTTTAATCACCTTCTTTGGCAGTACAAAAATAGACCCCCAAAAGTTATGTAAACTGAAGAGCACAGTTCCAATCAGCTGGGACCTAGCTGCAATAAAAATAAAAGTTACATAAACTTAAAATTAATAAAAAAAATTACATAAACTTAAAATTAAATAAAGATAAAAATTACATAAACTTAAAGTTACATAATAATAAAAAGTCGATAACTACGAATTACATAAACTTAAATAACAACGAAAACTAAACTACGGAATACCATACTTGGCTTTGAGGAAGGTGACTTGATGGTTGTGTATGATAAGTTGTTGCTCATTCATCCCACTAGTATCCTTCAACATAAATTCAAAATCTTTTGTTCTTGTGTCATGTTCGGCCTTGTTTGTAATTTTTATAATAGCATCATTCCTTTTAATTGCGATTTCTTCCATCCTCTTCCACTTTTCCTCCCAATACTCATCGGAAGGGCCTTCTTGCACTTTCGTTTTTCCTTTAGCCCTCTTCTTTGCCGCCTTTTGACCGATAGGGAGGACTTCGGCAATATCACTATCGTCACCGCCATGATCACTCGTATCCGGTTGGTCCGATGACGTGTAAGCTCCAGATTCATTGACCTCCTTCGTCTTTGTAACACGTTGAAAAATTTCTTGTGCAGCCCACTTCGGCTCATCTTTTACCATTACCCATACATGCTCATATGCGAAATCATTATTGTTATGGGTCCTTTTCCATAGTTCACGTGCTTCACGTATTATTTGATCATCCGACCAACCGCTATTATGTTGAGATAAAATTTGATTATAATAACCATTAAATTCAGTTATATGTGGTAAAATCTGGTAGAAGTAGTGCGATTTGATTTGCGATTCTAATATTTCACATCCGGTGTTGCGATACTTGTTATAGTATATTGTGATACGATTCCAAAAATTGCCCATTGTTTGTGCATTCCCCACTATAAGATCGTTACTAATAGTGAGCCAAGAACTGATAAGCATTTTGTCTTCATCGATGCTCCATTTACTAGCTTTGCTCTTCTTGCCTCCGACACTATTGAATTCTTGGTTGAGATTAACATGTTCCAACCCTTGTGTGACATAAGGTTGAGCTTGAGACTCGGCGAACGACGGTGTTCGAGGCTCTTGATTTGCACCCATGCGGAATTGAGAGGAAAATAGAAACATGTGAGGGCAGGACATAGGATTGTAATAGTTGGAGGGAAACATTTGTTGAACACTAGAATAATTAGGAGAGTTAGAAGAACTTAGGAATTGAGTGTTTTGGATATTTTGAGAGTTTGGTGGAAATTGTGGAAATTGGTGATTTGGAAAAAATTGGGAATTTTGTGGGTTTGAATTTTGAGTATTTTGTGAATTTGCTACAAGGGGAGAGTTTAAATAATTCATAAAATTACCTCTAAATTGATTATCACCCATATTGAGATTTTAGGAGGTATATAGACATTGAGAAAATTATAAAGAGTATAAGATTGTGTGGCAAAATTAGAAAATTTACCACTATTTATAGAGAAAAAAAATAGATAATTTTTTCTTTTTTCAATAAACAGTAAATAATAACGGTTATTTTTTTTAAATTTCAGCAGCTTTTACAATTTGTTACCCTTTTTTTACAGAGTACATTAAATCAACTTCACAAAAGGCTCTTTTTTTAATTGGTGGAACAACTCTTTTTTTAATTGGTGGAACAAGCTACATAGGGGAGGGGGAATCGCGTGGACATGTGGCATCAATACAATGGAAAGGGGACCGCATGAGTCAGATCAGTTTTCACCATCAGGCGCTTGAAACTCACAGCCCCTTTTTTTCTTCTATTTGGTTTGCACGCTCTTTGTCTTCAAGTGGGCCAAGTTTTTTCATTTTCCTTTTTTTTTTCATCACAAAGTAGGTTTGCCCTGCCACAACTGCTTTGTGGCAGAGGGGTATAAACCTCTTCCACAATTGAAGGTTTGAGGTTTGTGGTCTGCAAAATCCTCCCCCAAAAACCTTCAATGGGGATGTCCTAAACATTCTTAGTATTTCTTTGGGATAATATTCATGTTGTTTTGCACCAAAACAAATATATTCATGTTGTTTCCTCTTGTTGAGAGGAATGTAATACTATTTTTTTTAACTGATACTCCATATAGAAAGTGTAATAAAGGAGTAAATAAGTTGGTAAAATTGGTGAAAATAACACAAACTTCACTTCCATTGCGATTAACAACACAAAATTTCACCAGCTGCATTTTTACAATAAAATAATTTGTTTCACCAATTAAATAGAATCCACCTCCATCCAACCAAAATTTTCCAATGTCTCAATGAATT
Organism: Tetragonia tetragonoides; assembly: GCA_038025085.1. NCBI lineage: Eukaryota > Viridiplantae > Streptophyta > Magnoliopsida > Caryophyllales > Aizoaceae > Tetragonia > Tetragonia tetragonoides. The sequence continues at coordinate 23,727,696 of CM076140.1, forward strand.
GGCATGGTAGTTATATATGCAGTAAAATAATACCTTGGAAACTTCTGAAAATGGGTTTTTTTCGAATTTCACAATGCTTGTGTTCCTTTCCACAGAGCACTAGAGAAACTCAACTAAGATAATGTATGAAACGTAGAAGGAAGAGGTTTTATTTTCTTTACACGTTTTGGAGGAATTCCTTCTTTTTAATTTCCTTTTCATTTTCGCCATTTTATCAAATTGCAATGCCAATTTAGTCTCTGAAAAATTTGGCCAGAGGGGAGGGAGATACTATTTAATTGGTGAAAAAATAAGTTCATGGGTAAAAATATTATTGATGAAAGTTTGTGTTATTTTTACCAGTTTTTCCATATATATATATATATATATATATATATATATATATATATATATATATATATGTATTATTTTGTGCGTCATTTGACTAAGTTAATTAAAAAATATATTTAATTTTCCTTGAACAGAGGTGGAATGTGAAATTATTTAATTGAAATTATATTTCAGACTCGTGCTTTGCCCGTGTTCTTATTTCTATACGTTGTATGGAAATATTATTTTGACAACAATTAAAAACAAAATTAAGTTGCACCAAAAAAATAACAAAATAGAGTTGCTAAGGAGTGTTGCGGATGGTTTATTATATCGGTGTTTAGCCACCTTTCAAGAACCCATATGATGTACGATTTTGTTTTTAATTTAGTTTTTTTTTTGTTATTTATAGAGGCAGAAAGTCTCGTGAGAGACTAACTCACAGAATGCAGGGGTCACTATTTAGAAATACAAGGGTCACTTATCGTATGCAGTGACCCTATAAGTGACCCTTGTTTTTATTGAAAAGTGACCCTCGTCTCACCCAAAAGTTACAAAAAGACCGTCTTATTTTGTTTTATAGTGATGGCCAATATGTCTTGATAAATGATTGAAATGGATATGGAGAGTAATTTACGAATACTAGTTGTTGGAACGTGTTCGATGCACGTGTCCCCCCATTTGAGTTAATCAAATTTAAAATGTTAAATAGTAATTATGAATCTATCTAATCTAATTACTAAAAACACAAACTTCCATTATATTATTCAAATGAGAATGAGTAAAATGTTATACAAATTGAAATGTTTGTTCTACCTTAACGGTTTAAAAAAACTAATGACTCTTCAGTCATGACCATTCTTGAAGTATATATATTGATCATGTAGGATCAATGATTTACTAGGGAGTATATCACCTATTTTGTCAACAATATCCCTATGTTGTTGTTTGGAACTAAAAAAAGAAAGGGGGCACTCTACGTCAATAGACCTCATCAGTTGGAATCAATTGCTCTTGTTCTGGCCATCAGAACCATATGATATCAATTGTTGTTCATCACGATTTAGCACAATACTCCCTGGAGATAAACCATTATTGCTATTCACTGGAATTGATACACAAAATGATAATGCTATAGTTTTGGAGTTTGAGAATCACAATCAGAAAACATATGGAAAACCACATAAAATTTCTACTAATTAATCACTCTAGTGTTTGTCACAATTATTGACAAAAGGGCAAAATCAAAGATTCAGCAATTGAGGGAAGAACATAGAAAGCTAACCGTTAACTTGTTGATTTTTACAATGTCATGAGAGAGAAAGGGAGAAATGAACACCTAATAATCCCAAGTCCCCTGATTTATCGGGAACCCAGAAATTGTTCAAGTTTAATTTCATCCCCTCCCTTTCTATAAAGCATGTAGTTAATTTTATCACAAGTCTTTTCCATCAAATTACAATACAAATTAAGCCTTTTCTGATTGTGAACACATTACTTATGCAGAATTTTGGGTTTTTTTTTTTTTTTTTGTTAAAGCCTAAAATTCAAAAGCCTTTCCTTGCTACCAAATCTGAAATTTTTTGGAATTATCAAGCTTTCAACATCATCTACTGTTTTGTTTCTTCTAATTAAGCTATGTGAAAATCTTTCCCATAACCATTCTCAGCCTATACTTGCACGATTTGGGGTTTTTTGTCTATAACTAATTTGCTTCTCCAGAAATCATTTCTAAGTAGATCTTGTAACATATCTTACCCTCAGTCCTTTCTCCGTCCACTCTCTCACAGCTGCAACCTCAATTTCTCCTTGCGGTCTCTCTCTCTTGCGCTGGTTTATCGCAATCCTGAATACTTTCTATGATTTAGTTAAGTACTTCTCAACAATTAATTTCGAGGATTTGGGGCTCACATGGTTGTTGTGGTCATTTCGATTTTACCCATGTGAAGGTTGGCTAATACTATTTTATTCTCTCTCTCTTGGGAGAGATCTGCTGGTGGGGAGGAATTTCTTTCAACCCAGATTTTGGGGGAGGTGGTGTAGTTGCATCGCCACCTTTTTAGTTACCAAAGGTCTTATTTTTAATCATTTACTCTCTGAAGCTCGTCCTTTCTCTTTGGGGACATTTATTGCACGAACTGTTCATTAGCTCTTTTTGGTGGCGGATTGGGGTCAAACTCATATATTTCTCCTCTTTGAGACAGCAAGCATAGAGCTTGTAGCTCTTCAGCACAACTGGAGTGTTACTAGGGTATTAAGCCTTTTGGTAAGAAGCTCTCAACTATCTCTGGTCCTTTGGTTTTCAAGCCTTTTTGTTGCCTATATAAGGTATAAGCTACATAGGTTAATTCTTGCACCTTATCCCTCTCTCTCTTCTATCTTTTCTCTCAGTAATATTTATTGCTTATTGCATTTACTGCTCATGAATTCTAAAAGTTTAGATCTGTAGTGATGGAGGAAATTCCTTTTATGGAATGTCCAATGAACATTGCTTCTGAAACTGAGAATCTTAACGTTGATGACTCTGCTATTAATGATGCTGAATTCTGTATAAATAATCCTAAACTTGATTTCTTGTCTGCTTCTGTACCTGATGATTTTGTGATGGATAATATTTCTCAAGTGGTTGAGGATATGAAGGCTTTTAGTGCAAATAGTATGTTAGGTAAGATGCTAGGTAAACAGGCTGGTTATAAGGCTATTATGACCTAAACCCAGCATGATTGAAATTTTTTAAAAGATGAGGTTCATTACCATTATTTAGGAAGTGGTTGGTATATGTTTGAGTTCTCTAATTCTCAGGATATGCTTGCTATGTGGAGAGAGAGGCCTTATCATGTTGCTAATCACCTTCACATGCTCATTCCTTGGGAGGTTAACTTTAACCCTATTAACAAGAAACTGTTTAATGCTGATTTTCTGGATTAGGGTTTCTAGATACCCTGTTGAGCTTTTAAGCTTAGAGGCAGTGATGACTTTTCTTAAAATAAATTATTTGGGTACTTTTGTGAAGTATGAAAACTTTACGTCAGTTAAGAAAGGTTTGAGATTTGGACGAATTTGTGTTAATGCTGATATTTCCAAACCTCTCATGACATTTGCTAAGATTCCTAGAAAAGTCGGTACCAAATGGTACTCTGTGTGGTATGAGAGCTTCTCTGCTGGTTGCATTTGTTGTGATTCTGGTGACCATACCTTATGGCTTGTGCCTTAAATTCTGATGCTAATAAAGTGAATGAGGTGGTTCTTTACCACAGTCTTGAACACCAGGAGATGATTGAGAAATCTGTTCAAGAGGCTCTCGTTGTAGAGACTCTTGCCAAAGGAAATGAATGGGTTTCTACCAATTTTAAGGCCAACTCTGGTCATTTTACTCTTGCTAAAAGGTTTCTCCCTAAGTTTGTGCCTAAGGATAGAAATTAGAGGAATATAAATGCTTATAAAAAAGGGGTTGTCACTGAAATGGGTAATGCTGGTGGGTCTACCCTCTTTTGGGGGGCTTAAAAAGAATGTGAGTTCTATTATGATTAAGCATGTTGCTTGTACCCTTGGTTTTAGTAAGAATAGTGATGGTAAAATTTGGGGAAAAGGTAAAGGTTTATTGGTCAGGCGTAGCCTTTTCAACAAGGATACTACAAATGCCAGTGTGCCTGAGTTTGGTTTGGTTGGTGCCATCTCTAATGATGAGAGAAACAAGCCGAACTTTCCAGATTCTGATCCTCTCTCTCTCTTAAGGTGGTGAACCCTCCTCACTCCTCTTGTTGCATGCTCAGCTCGGAAGATGATTAAGCCTTTGTAGATGTTATTCCTTTCGAGATTCCTCTTACAAATGCATTTGAGCAACTTGAGATGGCCTAGCTCTCTCTCTGGTAGAGGCTAAGGCAACCTCAAAGTTGCTCATGCATAGCAATAAGGAAGACGATGATCTGACTCCTGAAGGCTCTTTTCACTCTATGCAGTCCAACAATTATCAGTTAAAGCATATCACTCAGTTGGAGTTTGATGGTACTATTGTTGACCTCTCTCCCAGTTCTACTCACTCTGCCACACCTAAATGGAAGAACAGTAAATCTGCAAGTGTTGATTCAGCCTCAAGCTCTCTGAAGAGAGCAAGAAACTGATTCAAGCGAGTCTTTCAGCCTTTTGATGCCTTCTAAAGAGTATTTTTGTAACGACCCAAAATTTAACCCTGATTAATTATGCACTAATCGTACGTTATCACCCCAAGATCTCAATTAACAAAACGTCATATCATTTCATAAAAAATCCAAGTCATTACCATCGTATCCACTTTAAGACAAATGGATACAAAGGTATTAGGAAAATTACAAAAACAGCAAAAGAAAAATAAATATTGTCTTAATTACATAACGACCTAACTTCACTCCTAAGTAAGCTAGTATTATTACGATTACGCCATCCCATGCCATGCAACAAATATCCATCAAACTGCTCCATAAATCCAAGCAACGATCACATGAAACAAATAAACAGAAAATTAGTGAGGAGCTAAGCAATTTCACCCCATTATGTAAAAATAATAATAATAAATTAATTTTGAGAAACTTACCATTTTCACGTCCATAAGTTGTTTGTTAAATATAATATAGATAATAAGTGATGTCTTTAGTAAATACAATAATAATCATATACCTTCCAATTATCATTTGAAAAATAATCACATATTTTCCAATATACATTCCAAAATAAATCTCACAATGCACCTTCTCTTAGTATCCATAATTCACCAAATTAGTCCGAATAATCCATAATAATCCACTCATAAATTCTCCTAAGAATTATGTTCATTTTATGTTAGGTGGTAGGAAGAGATGCGTGATTAAGGTCTTTCTACCTTAATCATAAATCACTTAATTCTCGTAAATATCTTGGATTTATAATCCAACTTCTTAATCACAATTTCTTGGACTCTAAGGTCCCAAAATTCAAATCCAACTTCTTAATCACAATTTCTTGGACTCTAAGGTCCCAAAATTCATACTAAGGCTCTTGGCCGGGCATTATAGCCATTTTATTATAGTGTGCACACTTAAACTCACATTCCCTTCAATCATTTTAAGGTTGCAAAGCTTGAATGCTACCAAAATTAATCTTTCTTTAGTGATGAAACAAGTGCACACAATTTTCTTTTCACTTTGTTTGGGATCAAGTGATAACTTGATATACCCCATTCATTTAGTGTCTTAAGTCCTTATAAGTCCTCATAAGTCCAATTCCTCCAAAGTCACCATACTTAGTAAAATTTCAGCATTATATAATCCATATATAAGCTCAGTTTCATCTACACTTAATATTTCTCACATGCAACAACATTTCCAAATTAACTATAAATCCAAGTATACATCTATATTCCCATAAATCATGATAACACCTCAATATATCATAATATCACTTGTCAAAATATAAGTCACACAATTTGTTCAATTTCCATCACACATTCACGGTACAACCAAGAACACAACAATTCCACAGTAATGATATCTTACCGGCCACTTAAACAATAATTTTTATCACAAATCTCCAAAATACTCGCAATCTTCATCAAATATCATTCGAACCACATGCAAGGCCAAAACTACACAAAAGTCCATTTCTTTTCATAATTTTCATAAATCATCAAATTATTTTTATAATAGTTTATAAAGGGATTACTGGCTATGAAAATTATCTTGACTTGAGCAAAAGACTAAACAACAATTTCTCTTCTTGATTCGACAATCACCTTGAGCCTAGAATTTTATTTTACATTAATTAGTCTAAAATAAACATGCAAGAGCTTAAAATGCAAGATCCTTAATTTTTATTAATTTCTTGTTAATTTCGAAAATTAGGGTTTTATTTCTTTTATTTTTCTTTTTCGGCATTTTCATTTTTGGAAGTGATTTTGTGGTCCATTTTTAGATCAAGTTACCAATTTGGGATTTTCACTTGTTTTAACTTGATTTTTCCAAATTTGGTCAAAAATTTCCAAAATTGACATGCACCGACGTTAGGTTCCAAAATAGGTTTAGATGAACATGATCAGGTTTGTTTTTAGGCTATTTTCGAAAGATGAAGAGTAGATGATGAAGATTAAAGGTTTAGGTGTAACATTTTCATGATCAAAAGCTAAAATCGAAAAGAAGGCTTAGGAACATTACCTTACTTGCTTAATCCGAAATTGATCTCGATTTAGGAAGAAAATGAGTGGACTTCTCAACTTGATTTGAGTAGAGATAAACAAAGAAAAGATTGTGTATGGATTTATTTTTATGAACTAGAATTTATTAAACAATGTACAAGATTTTAGTTGAGTTTTTCTTACCCCTTTTTCTTCTCTTTCCCTTTTGGTTTTCCCCTTCTTTTTCTTCACTCTCTCTCCCTCTTCATTCCTTTCCACCAAAAATGAGATCGTAAATCTCGATACAGTTTATTAATTTCAGGGTCTACTGAATATGGTGTGTTATGGGCTTCTCCTAAAATCTTTTCTTTCAATTGCTCATTTTGTGGTATACACCATCTCCCTTTATACTTCAAACTACCATCCTCAAGTTCCTTAATTTCTGTTAATTCCCCCTTTCTCACTAATTCCCTCATTTTCTCTAACTCCGGATAAACTTTCTGCAATTCTCTAATTTCCTCAAAAAGTGTGGGTTGAATTGAAAACATAGCTATAATCTCCTCAGGTTTTCCTTGTTCTACTAATTTAAGACTAAGTTTCTCCATTTCTTTCTCTAAAGGTTGCGATATCGAATGACGGGTTTTTCTGCTAAGAGCATCTCCACTACATTGGCTTTTTCCTCATGGTATCTAATCTCCAAATCATAATCTTTCAATAATTCTAACCACCTTCTTTGGCTTAAGTTTAACTCCTTCTGGGTGAAAATATACTTTAAGCTCTTATGATCAGTATAAAGATAACACTTAGCTTGGTACAAGTAATGTCTCCAAATTTTCAAAGCAAACACTACTGCGGCTAATTCTAAGTCATGGGTTGGATAAGTTACTTCATAAGGTTTCAACTGCCTAGAAGCATAGACGATCACTTTTCTATTCTGCATAAGCACACAACCTAACCCATTTTTAGATGCGTCACTAAACACTTCATAATCCTCTCCCTGATTAGGTAAAGTCAAAATTGGTGCGGTGGGTCAATCTATTTTTCAGTTCCTGAAAGGCTTCCTCACATTTCTCATCCCACTGAAATTTTGTGATTTTCCTTAAAAGATTGGTGATGGGTTTAGCTATCCTCGAAAAGTCTTTCACAAATCTCCTATAGGTACCTGCTAATCCCAAGAAACTTCGAATTCTGTAACATTGGTTGGTCTAGACCAGTCCTTAACTACCTCTATCTTGCTAGGGTCTACCGACACTCCATCTTTAGAAATAATATGTCCTAGAAAAGTAACTTTCTCGATCCAAAATTCACACTTAGACAATTTTGCAAAAAGTTGGTTTCTCTCAAGGTTTCTAAGACTATTCCCAAATGCTTTTTGTGGTCTTCTCTATTTTTTGAATAAATGAAAATGTCATCTATGAAAACTACCACAAATCGATCTAAGTAAGGGTGAAAAATTCTATGCATAAGATCCATAAAAGCTGTGGGAGCATTGGTTAATCCAAAGGGCATTACAGTAAATTCATAATGTCCATAGCGGGTTCTAAAGGCAGTCTTGGGTATATCCTTCTCCTTAATTCTCAACTGATGGTATCCTGACCTCAAATCTATTTTCAAAAATATTCCTGCACCTTTAAGCTGGTCGAACAAATCATCTATCCTAGGTAAGGGATATATATTTTTGATGGTAACCTTATTCAATTCTCGGTAATCTATTACTCCAAAATTAACATGCAAGAGCTTAAAATGCAAGAACCTTAATTTTTATTAATTTTTTGTTAATTTCGAAAATTAGGGTTTTAGTTCTTTTATATTTCTTTTTCGGCATTTCCATTTTTGGAAGTGATTTTGTGGTCCATTTTTAGATCAAGTTACCAATTTGGGATTTTCACTTGTTTTAACTTGCTTTTCCAAATTTGGTCAAAAATGTCCAAAATCGACATGCAACAACGTTAGGGTCCAAAATAGGTTTAGATGAACATGATCAAGTTTGTTTTTAGGCTATTTTCGAAAGATGAAGAGTAGATGATGAAGATTAAATGTTTAGGTGTAACATTTTCATGATCAAAAGCTAAAATCGAAAAGAAGGCTTCGGAACATTACCTTACTTGCTTAATCCGAAATTGATCTTGATTTAGGAAGAAAATGAGTGGACTTCTCAACTTGATTTAAGTAGACATAAACAAAGAAAAGATTGTGTAAGAATTTATTTTTATAAACTAGAGTTTATTAAAAAATGTACAAGATTTTAGTTGAGTTTTTCTTACCCCTTTTTCTTCTCTTTTTCTTTCGGTTTTCCCCTTCTTTTTCTTCACTCTCTCTCACTAAAAATCTGATTTTGCTTTGTGATAATGTGGGATAGATTTTGGGAGATTTGATTTTGGAAGAATTAATTTTGTTTGTTGGGTTGGTTTGGGGTTTCGGGTAGTAGGGGTGTAGGGTGTAAGAAGATTTTACGTGCTCAATTCAACTTGAGCTTGGGAAGAGTAAAAGTAATAGGGATAATGATGATTATGGATATGGCTCTCTTAATTGTTATTGGGTGAGAATTTGGGTGATATAACCCATCAAAATTCTGAATTTCTTTCTCTATTTTTCTCTTCTTTTCTTACTATTTTTCTCTTCTCCTTTTTCCTCTTTGTACCCGATTGCCCTCCCCCATTTTATAGATGTTTTGAGCTGATTTCTTAGCTCACTTAACTTGCTATTTGAGCCCACCCATGTGTAGTAATGGCCCATTTTATTTTCCAATTTTTCCATTAGTTTATATGCATATAATATACACATCCAAGCCCACCACAATTGCTAAATTTTTCTTTGTCAAGCCCCATGTGAAGAAACCATACACCTATGCATATTTAGCCATGCAAAATCATGGGTTGGGTTTTTATTTTAATTTAATTTTCTGATTTTTTGCCACCTAATATAACACTTGTCCAAAAATAAATTTCTCTCACTTATACTATATTAAGGTAGGTCATAATCAAGTAAATAGTATCTAGTTTTTACATGTAATAGTAATACTACCATGCATGTTACTAGTTGGGGCATTTAGAGGATTAGTTTCATGATTGGCGAATCTAATCACACGTTAATTAGTTTAGTGGGCAATAAAGGTTTAATCAAACAAGTAACGAAATTCTAAGAATTTCTTAATAATAATCCTAATCACAAAAATTTATAGAGTTTAACAAGCTAATGTGAAAATTTAAGAAATTATAATTTTTGAGTTTAATTAAGGTGCTAAGTTTATTTAATTATGTTTTATTAAGTTAATCGCAAGATTAATGCTTAATTAAGTAATTAAAAATTTTGGGCTATTACAATTTTTATGAATAACATTACTTTTTGGAATGTTAGATGGGTGGGTAGAAATGATGTTGATGAAGAAAAATATATTTTGTAAGCTTCACCATGTGAACTTGATTGCTCTAGCTGAAACCAAAGTTCAATATGAATTCTTTTCAACTCTAATGCATCAATTTGACTTTAGTAAGTTTGACTTTATCCCATGAGTTGACTTTTCTGGAGATATATGGATCTTATGGCAACAATATATGCTTGATGTAACTGTTATTTTTAAGGAAGTTCGTGTTGTAGCAACTTTTGTCAAATATTTTTATGGCTCTCCTTCACTTGTGGTTGTTTTCTGCTATGCACCTGCACAAGCCTCTCACAAATAGCAATTTTGGCATGATCTGTTTGATTATGTCTCTTCTTTATCTTGCCCTTTTATCTTGATGGGTGATTTTTATGAAATTTATTCTGTTACAGAAAAGTTGGGTGGGTGCTGTACCTCACACAAGCAGGTTTGAAAGATTGTTATCTTTTAAGTTCAAGCTAATGTTATTGAAGTTCCTTTTATTGGCAGTACATTTACTTGGACAAAAAGAAAGCTGCAATCAATAATATGTTGGAAGGACTTGATAGAGATTTAACTCCTCCTTCTACTCTAGCGATTTATCCTCTTATGCATGCTTCTCACCGTGATTTTAGCTTCTCATACCACTGTCCAATTATATTAAATTTGAATCAGCAAAGCAACTTTTCTCCCCCTCCCTCCAAGTTTGAATATGCTTGGATCAAACATAAAGACTTTGAGAGACTAGTACGTAAAGCATGGTGTACTAGAAGCAATGGATAACAAATGTTCCAATCATTGCGAAAAACAAAGAAACTTAAAAAGGCTCTCTAAGAATTAGGCTAAACTCAAGTTTGGTATCATAACTAGACAACTCAAGGAAGTCGAAGGGCAAATTTTAAATGTCCAAAGTAAGCTAACTATAGCTTCGTCCAATGCAAGATTGATCACAACCCTAGATAACTTAACATAAAAAAGGCCAAACTTATTAATTTTAACTGTAACTACTGGTATCAAAGAGCTGAGGAAAAAAACTTGACTCTTGGTGATAGGAACACAACTTATTTTCAGACAAAGAAAACTATTAGAAACAAACAGGAAACGTATTATAGAATTTGTAAAAAAGGAAGGAATTAGGTTTACCAAATTTTCAAGTGATAGGAATAAAATCACCAAGGAATTCAAGGCTAGATTTTACAAAGACAATAACTGCCATATCAATGTAGAAGTTGATTTGCAGGAGATTTACAAAGAAATTAATGATGAGGATAACAACAATTTAACAAAAGAAGTTTCAGATGATGAAATTAAAGAAGCAGTTTTTCTGTTGGCACCTAACGGATGGGTTTTCTGCCTTTTTTACCAAACTTATTAAAATATCAATGGACCTTTTGTTATCCGAGCAGGTAAGGCTTTCTATTTTCCAGGAAAAAATTTAAAAGAAATAAACCAAACCTTCATTGCTTTATCCCAAAGATTAATAACCCTAATGCAGCGAATGATGTTAGGCCTATAAGTCTATGTTCCTCAATATAAAATAATTTCGAAGATTCTAACAGGCCGGCTTATGAATGTTATCTGGAAACTAATCCATCCCTTGGAGGAAGCTTTTGTAGCAAACAATTGTATTCAAGATAATATTTTAATTGCACATGAGGTTTTCCATTCTTTCCGCTCTAAGCAAGGAAAAACTGGTTGGCTTGGCATTAAACTAGATATGGAGAAAACAAATGATAAACTAGATTGGAATTTCATTCTTAAGGTCTTTACAAGTGGATTTAATGATGTATGGATTTGTGGGATTAAAGAATGTCTCACTTCTGTATCCTATCTGTACTTGTTAATAATTCCTCAGGATTAAACTTTGTCCCATCTAGAGGTATCAGACAAGGGGGCCCTTTGTCTCCATATATTTTTATACTCTGTGCCGAAGTATTAGCCAGTAGGTTTCATTATAAAAGTGTATCAATAAAAGCATAGGGATAAAAATCTGTCATGATGCGAATAAATTATCATTTCTTACTTTTGCGGATGACACAATCATTTTTGCAAGCAACTAATTAAAGATGTCATACTATAAAAAGGATTCTGGATGAGTACTGTAAAATGTTGGGTCAAAAAATAAATTTTGGAAAGTCAACTTTCCAGTGTACAAGGAATATTACTCGATCAATGCTAGAGACTTTCAAAGGTATACATCTCATGAGTAATTCAATTAGTCTGGATAAATACTTAGGATGCCCAATTATAAATGGACATGTTAATGACCACACCTTTGAGGAAGTCTTGACACGTACCCAAACTAATCTCTCAAAATGAAAAGCCACTGCACTTTCCCATGCAGGACGGGTAACACTCGTCCAAGCGAACTTGGCAACTATTCCCATTTATACAATGCAAAGCTTTGCGTTGCCACCAGCTTCACTTAATAAGCTAGACAGAAAAGAAAAAAAAATAAATGAAACTTTCTTTGGAATAAAGCTCCTGATAGTTCCTCTCCCAACTTGATAGGATAAAGTATGTCGACCAAAATATTTGGGTGGATTAGGCTTGAAAAAAGCGGAAGCAACAAATAAGACTATGCAAAAGAAATTAATGTGGAAAATCTTGAAAGAACATGACAGTAAATGGGTCAGACTCATTAATCACAAATATCTCAAAGGGAAAAATACTCTAGCCTTCACCTTAAGAAAGAAAAACTCCTGGTAATGGAAAACTTTGATAAAAGGTAGGGATTTGTTTAAAAGTGGTCTTCGATGGCAAGTAGGCATCGAACAAAATATTAAATTCTGGACAGATTGCTGGGTATTCCTTGTACCGCTCATAGAAATCTTTTATGATGAATTTTCAGATGACGCGCTTTTTGATGTCTTTATTCATGTTAGTTGCTTCATTAGTAGTAACTGAGATTCAACACAACTAGCTAGAGTAGTTCCTCAGGATGCTATTAAAGCTATTTTCGGTATTCCTATTCCTTATAATGAAGTTCCTGATAACTTTTATTGGGGCTTTGCCACAGATGAAAGTTTTTCCTGCAAATCTGCAGCCTGATAGCCCAGCGAATTAAGGATAAATTAACACTAAGTGTGATTTCAGTTGGATTTGGGATCTAAATGTTCCACCAAAAGTGAAAGTTTTTCTTTGGAAGCGTTGTTTAGATGGCTGTCCAACTAAGAAAAGACTGGAACAAAGTAAAATTTTTGTTCCGCAACAGTGCAGCTTTTATAATCATCACTGTGAAGACAAGTTTCATCTTTTCTTTGATTGTGCAAAGCTAGTACAAACAATTAAAGAAGCAGAAATTCTATGTAATGTAACATTATTATTTGTGAATGATTTCCATTCGCCTTCCTTCACAGATCGCCTCAACCATCTCAAGAAACATCTTTCGGAGTCAAGCTTAAATCTCCTTATTATGACATGGTGAATGTTCTGGTTTGCTAAAAATAAGATTATGTTCAATGACTTAGTAACGACACCCTTTCAAATTGCGATCTCTAGCAAAATAAGTTTTCTTGAGTGACAATGTCTTTCGGTAAAGGATATGGACTTTGATACTAGAGGAGCATTCCCCAAGACACGTACTAAGAAAGGACCTCGACAAAATGTTAAATGGAATTTACCAAGAAAAGACTATATGTAATAAACTTTTGATGGGACTAAGATCAATAATCTTCAAGCCTGTGGGCTTTTTTATACGAAATGCAAGGGGTGATGTTCTTTCTTTAGGTTCTAAGTCTTGTGGCACAAGTTCCATTCTAATGGAAGAAGCAATTGGTTTGCGAGAAAGTGTCTGAAAGGCTCGATCCCAAGGCTATAACAAAATAACTATTGAAGGTGATAATATGGCAGTTATTAAAGCAATTAGAGGGGATTGACATATACCATAAGAAATTGAAAATATCATCATTGACACTAAAAAGGATCTCCATTATTTTAAAAAGGTGGAAGTGCTCCATTGCTATAGAGAAGCTACTGTTGTTACAGACTTTATGGCCAATGTTGGTCATTGGTGTCCTCATTTGTGCTCTTGGGACACATTAGGCTAACCCATTGAGGTGGTCTGGTTATCTTACCTTTTCAAAAAAAAAAAAAAATCACTCTATTTTTGAATGTTCAATAATAAAAGTACATTGTTTTCACTTGTTTGGGTTATAGAGCTTGTATTGTCCACACTTTGATCTGAGAATTTTGTGATGCATGACATTCTCTATGAGCGAGTTTCATCTCCCAAAATACACAAAAGAGAGAGTTTTGCCTATCATAGTTCATACACGTACCATAATACACAGTCACGGATCCAAGGCAAAATTTCACCGGGGGCACGTTATAATTAAGAAAAACAGTGAAACACACGCATATATACCCTTCTCTCTCTCTTCACTCCTAAGTTTCCTGTTTTCGTTTGAGTTTTTTAGTTGGGCCACAGGGGCACCATTGTTTTTCTATTGGCGGCACTGCAAGTCTGCAACTGAGTATCTCTAATGATATTGGTTAACCCCAAAGTTGAGTGGGGGCCCATCCCCCCATACCCTTATGCTTGTATCCGCCCTGATAATACACAACAGGAGTCAAGCTTCCCTATAATAACTAACATACTAGGTCACATGCTCTTTTCCGAGCATAACACCTATGGCACGAGGCTTTGCCACGTAAGATCACTCAAGTGACATAGACTTGAGGATCCACTTCAGGACTCGGTTCCTTAAAAGGGAGGTTGCTGGCCCAATTTAGATGTAAATTTGTTTTGCACGTATGCTAGTGGTATCCTTGTCAAAGAAGTTCATGTGATCCTTCAAATCATTTAAAGTAAAAGAAAAAGTGTATATATCGAAGATCTAAAGGTGCAAATATTTATTAGATGAAAGAATAGGTTTCAGACCTCAACTTTCATGTCATACAACATGATTTTCTCAACAATATCTGTAAATGTTGTGACTGACAGCGAGCCAAGGCCATCACTTGCCTCGAAATTAATGTAATTCGTAAAAGATAGAATAAAGCCTGAATAAGATGCTTAGGGGAAGTGATATTGTATGGAATTTTAGAGAGCATGGAGTTTGAGTAATTATAGAGTTGTTTTCACATCACTATCTGACATCAAACAGAAGTTTTAAACAAATTATCTTGGAACACAAACGACATCTTTTTGCAATTGAAACATGTATAAGTAGCATTCTTTTCCAAACCAGAAAGTTTCCCACACTTATTACAACCAAAATACAACCTGACGTCACTGCCATCAAAGTCTGGAATAAGAATGCACAACCAAATTTCTTTTTCTTGCATAGTATTGGTTGCCTGCAAATAATATCAAAGAAGTTTCATTTGCCATTCTGCCACACAGTGCAACTAAAATGAAGTAAAAGAGTGCATAGAATAAAATAATCTACTTGTACCTTCTTCGATTTGATTTCTTTAAAGCTACTTATTACTTTCTCGGTTGATGGTGTTCTAGCATTTTCAACTTGTCTTTTATTCACTAATAACATGTTGAAGTTAGCGCTTCACCTGCAGTGGCAGATCCATACAGTTCAATTGCATACCCAGCCCAACCAATAATAAATTATCTCCTTAGGCCCATAAATAATAGAATACACGCAAGCCTAGAAATGTGGGAATAGTGCATACCCAAAAAGCGACCTCTCTCAGCTCATTCTCTATGTGACAGTAATTGCTTTATCCAACGCCCACAATATTTTTTACGGAGTATTTTATAAGGGGCTCAGAATATGTAAAAAGTAATCAAGTCAGACGCACAACTTTACAAGTAGCATGAGTATTTTTTACCAATATTTTTCACTTTTGTATTTCATCTCACACATACTTTCTCACTAAACTCGCATGGATCTTTGTAAAGGGCACAAATTCCAATTACTCTTTTTAAGTTATTTTTTTCTTTTATAGAATTATTAAGCTTAAGTCTTAGGTTTGAGCAGGATTAATTTGAGATTAATTTTATAGGATTATAAGTGACAAGTAATGTTGCACAACTCATTTTTAAGTTCTTTTATTTATTTATTATTATACTCATATATTGTTAACTACTTCTAATTGTATGATTTTATTTTTTAATATAACTTTTTTTAAATTGTGCATATCCACCCTAAAAATCTTGGATCCTCCAGTGTTCAACTGCCAACATTAAGTAATCATTTATAAGTCAATCTAATTAAATGATGAGCGATAATATTATTCTTAATGCATGGAATCATAAATTATTATATAAAATAATAGAAGAGAAGTTTAGACTTATATTAGGTTGTGAGTGCATTTACTTTCTTCCCTTCGGGTCAAGTATCACAAAAGTTGACATAGTTGTCGAAAGAGAGAAACATGCTAGCAGACATGATGTTTAGATAATGATAATGTTTGAAATTTTAAGAGTAGTATTGTTATTACATTGTTAAGCATTACCTTTGTGGCTTGTGGGTTTTAATACTTTAAATCCCATACCTGGAAGGGACTATTACTTATCTCTTAATGTGTTCCAATCATTAACAATTAGATCATTCCCAATGAATCATTGTTTGTACGGATCCGACAAGATTTATGGCTGAGAAAACATGATTAAAATTTAATTTTTATGCAGCTTAGAACTAATAAAGAATTTGTTCAAAGTAATTTTTTTACCTAGAATCTGCAACAACAATCTCTCGCACATCTATTTCTCGCCCATCCTGCTCCACGATCATTTTTATTATGGGGTTCATAAATATGACAATACCAAGAAGATCTACAATTTGGAGTATAGAATAATTAGAACATTGGATGAGAGTAATGCAGCAAGCTTGACATAATTAATGAGTTTCCATTCTTACCATAGCAGTCCTCAGTGTCTCTTACTCGAGAGTAGATGCAGTGGTATGATCCTTAGGACCAGCATGTTCTTCTGTTATGCTTTGCAGTGGCTGAATAAGAGTTCAATGATTAAAACTCATTTGAAATTCATCCTTGTTTGGAAACATTGTACAATAGACTTGACCGAAGCATTAGATATATCATATTCCATGTTATGTTGGATGACATATTCATATGCTTTAATGTCGTCATTAAATAGAGCTGCTCGCATAGTATTTCCCTACAATTAATATAAGTCGAGTTAAAATTCAGAAAAATAGGATTTGAAGTTTGATTTCACAAAACTTTTTAGCTCATGCATGTATGCTAACCTGCTCATCTTTCAACACAATTTTCTGATATCATCTTTTCCACGTATTCTTTATGGCCTAGATTTTTCAGTGAGCTTCACTTTGACAGTGTATGCCCTGCTCTTATCAGTGAGTTCAATGAAGTACTTTCTCGGGTTTCATACTATGTTCAAACCAGTATTTTTATTGCACACGATGTGTGCACAATTAACAAATAACGATTTCAAAGATGGAAAAAAATGATATATAAAAAAAAGGGGAAAAAAATACTCATATCTTTATAAATATATTTATTTATTAATAAAATAGAAGAGTTCAAAAAAATAGAAGGGAAAACATCATGTTCTACTAACCACATATGTGAACTTCTATAAAAGTGAAACACACGAAAAAGAAAACAAAAACAAAAAAAAAACGAAATCACTTGGAATTGAAACATAACTATAGAGAAATTTGGAAAGGGAAGATTTATAGTGGACGTTTGGATTGGGATAATAGACCAAATTATAATGTAAAATGGTAAGGTGAAGTGGTGATGAGGGTAATAATTAAGGGGGTAATGTTGAAAATGAAGGAAAATGTAGAAAACCATTACCCTAAGGGGAGGTGAGTTTCTATTATCTCCAAATTGGGGGTTAATCATTACCCTCCTTCTCAGTTCTCACAAAATCTAAATGCCACTGTCTAGGGCTGTTCATAATCCTGTCCGGACCGGAATTTTAGACCGACCCGGACCGGAATCAACCCGGAATGACCGGACCTGAATCCAACCGGTCCAGGTTCCGGGTCGCACAAATCAATGATTCCGGTTCAGGTCTTTTCCGGGTCAAAACCCGAAATATTCCGGTCTAGACCGGAATAGACCGAAATCTTAATTTTGCCCAAAATAAATAAATAAATTACAATGTATTAACTTCCAACGATTCAACTTGCTGCTTAGTTAGTTAGGGTTTCATTTCGTAACCCCTGCTTCTCTTCCATCTCTCTCTAGTCTCTATCCTCTCTCCACTTTCTCTGAGACTCTGACACTCACGACCCACAGGGCCGCGGCAAGGGATTGCCGCTGCTCTTCTCTGCTCACGCCAGTCGCCATGGCCCACTGCTCCTCCTGCCCACACCTGGTCCAGCCGCTCGCACTACCACTAGACTCCACCACGGCCCCACTCCTCACAGTAAACGAACATAAATATATTGAAAGAGCTTAAGGGGGTTTGATTTGATTTGGGTTTTTTTAGGGATTTAGTCTTTTAGGGGTATATAAATTGTGATATTTGTTGGATAGCTAAATTTTAGTATGGTTTGTGTCTTTTGGAGATCTGTAATGTGAAATTGTTAATCAATGAAAGGTTGATGTTCTGGAAATATTTTTTGTGTTTCTTTTCTTCTTTGTTCCTCACCTTTGACTTTTCTTTGATTTATGTTGTTGTCAATTGTCCATCACCTCACAGAGTACTTTAATAGATATACAAATCACAAACAACTTTACTAGTCACTTTTAATGAAATGCTGGAGGTTAAGTTTAGATATCATTCCTCCTGTAATTAATTACTCGTACTTCTTGCATGATCGTCTATACATGTGTTACTGTATTTGGGTCTTTAAAAAAAAAAGATTGAAAAAAAAAATCCGGTCTTAGACCGGATCAAATCGGAATTTTCAGGTCCGGTTCGGACTAGACCGGAATGATTCCGGTTCAGGTTCAGGTCCTCATTTTTTGACGATTGCGGTTCAGATCTTTTCCGGTTCCGGTCTATTTCGGTTCCGGTTCAGACTGGTGTTCACCCCTACCACTGCCTCACATACTTTTCATTTTAGCCTAAAAATTCATTCCATTATCCCCTTAATATCATTACCCCAATCCAAACGTCCCCCTAATGTAAATTGCAAAAGAGATAGTAAGTAGCATATGGGGATAATATTGATAGCATTACAGTATATCCGAATAAAAGAAAACATGTAATATATGAGATAGTAAACGTCTACCTGTAAATAAAGAAGAGGATCCAGTTTAAAAATATACCTATAAAAAATAATGAAAACAATTTGTGAAATTGCAAATCCAACAACAAAAACAACTATAACATGAATCATATGAACAAAAAAAAAAAAAGCAGAAAAACAAAGCAAAACAAATTGAATGAAATGGAGAAAGATGCAATCAAATGTCACCATAACCTATTACAAAGTGAGTACTTATGAGAGAAAAAAAAACTGTAAATAGACTTTATGTAAGTATGGAACATGGGGAGTTATGTGTTAAATAGGAGATTAAGGGGAGGAGAGAGAAAGCAGTTAGCAGTTGAGAGTGGGATGCAACAGAAGTTTATTTTTATTCACAATTTTTGTTATTTTAATTTCTTATTAAATGGACACATTTAACCTTTACAAAGGTGATTGAGTGAGTGCAAAAATGGTACTTTAAATTTTTGACACCAAAGGTCAGGAGTTGGCTTATTTAAGAGTAATAGATAATAATCGTAGCCAACTAAATGGAAGTGGTTATTACTACTAATATTATCCATGTTATAGGTATGACCCTATAAGATTAAACAATGCAAAATAGATGTTATGACTTTCTTAGTAGTGTTAAGCTTTCCATAAAATTAATTAAAGAATTGTATGTTTAATTATTTGACAGTATTAAGCTATTATGAAAGAATGCTTGTCTAAAACAAAATGATGATGCATCTATTTGTTGGGATCGACAACAAAATTCAACCAAATTCACCAAGCTAATAATCACACACAAACAACCAGAAAATACAATAAAATAACGGACATAAGATTTAACGTGAAAACCCCCAAACGGGTAAAAACCACGGGCCAAACCGACGATTAATCCACTAGTAATCTCAAATAGTGATTACAACGTTAGAGCCAACCGTCTCAAGAAACTATACTTGAAACTAAAAGCAATCAATAATCGGTTACTCACCAATTTCTAGGTACGAGTACAAATTGATACCCTCTATCAATTTTACTCCCAGAAAAACAAACCCTAGAAAAAATACCTTTGTTGAATAAACAACTAATAGAGCACTCACACACCTTTGAGAACTGAGCCACGACCAAAAGCTAAATTCCCCACAGCTACTTATCGTCTGTCGCTTATCTCCTACAAATTGAGTTGAGATCCCTCAATTTACCTCTCTCTTGCTCTGTTTTCCTTTTGTGCGTCTGTTGCTCTCTATCACAAATCCTCTTGTAATGCTGCACTCTCACTTACAAAGCCCTTGTCGTGAGAAGCTTCTCTTGGAAGCCTCAAAGCCCCAAAGTGGGCTTAAGTTGGCACAAGGAAATAATGATCCATGTGGCCAACTATAATCCAACACCACATATAACAAACCGAAATCATTCGGTTTTCATCGCAGCTCATTCATCATTTTTGTTTCTTTTTTTTCTTTTCTTTTTGCTGAAAATAAATACTTAACTAGTAAATAACAATATAATTGAAGCAGGACCCCAACAATCTCCCCCTCCAACTCAATTAGGGAAAGATACATCACTTTTTCAGTCATCTAATAACCATCCCAGTGATACTACCACCACCCTCGAGAACAAACTCAGTCACATTTTAAGCACGCTCCCAACCATTACTTCTTTGAACTTCATGGATACTCTCTAACTTCTCCCCCATACTTACAACACCGTTCACATCTTGCTCTCTACTTGAGATCCGGAAAGTAGACCGCTCCCCCTGCTCATCATACGCTACAACCTCATGTGAGAACTTCACTCGCTTCTCAGTCTTGTGTTCCAATCTCTGGTGACAACTATTACCACACCCTTTCAAGTGTTTCTTGTACAAGGTGCATTCAATCTTCTTCTAGCTATCAACTTTTCTCCCTTGCTCATCTTCCACTTACCATTGGCAAAACTGTGTCGATACCCTTCCTTTATCTAGTACCCTAGCAGACAATAAATTTTGGTCCAACTCAGAAACATGACGAACATTTTTCAAAGATAACTTGTACCCAATACTAGCCACAACTTCAATGTCACCAATACCAACTATACTAGCAGTACTCTTACTTGCCATCTTCACACTACCAAAGTCACCCACTTTTTAGTTGAAGAACAACTCCCTCTTCGGAATACTATGATACAATGTCCCCGTATCAACAACCCACTTAATATCAGAGTCATCAACATGTGCACCCTCAGTGGTGGCACAAATCATAGTGACCAACGGTTCATCATCTGAACCTTCGACCACAGATGAGGTGTTCTTGTCATCACCTCCTTTTCTCCCCTCATCTTCTCTTGTTCTTCCTTCCAATACCGCCAGTCCTTCTGAATATGGCCAAGTCTTTGACACAACCAACACCTTCGGGTCTTCTTGAACTCATCCGACTGGTACCTAGCCCTAGACTTGTTGCGTCCCCTGGTACCTCTATTATCTCTTCTACCCTTGTTCTTCATAACAAGAGCCTGTGAATTATCTGTACCCATCTCCTTTCTTCTCATATCTTAATTGAACATGCTATCTTTGACCACGTCCAAAGACAACACACCATCAGGAGCTCAATTACTTAGGGTCTGTTCTCCCAAACTTATTTTTGTTTATTTCTGTTTATTTCAGCAAACTTCAACAAACTTCAACAAAGTTAAATAAAGTTAAACAAAGTTCAACAAAGTTAAACAAACCAATATACAAACTAGTTATAAAAAACACTTGAATCAACAAGATTCAACAAAAATAAACAAAGTTCAACGAAATTCAACAAAGTCAAATTAAGTTCAACAAAGTTCAACGAAGTTCAACAAAAATAAATTTTCAGTAATAAATATAAACATTTTTCAGTTGGGGAGAACAGACCCTAAGGGACACCACCAATGTTTCCCAACTGTCTGGAACGGAGCTCAAAAGAAATAGTGTTTGCAACTCATCATCAAGAACAATCTTCATAGAAGTTAACTTATTAACAATATCTTGTAAATCACTCAAGTGTTCTGACACAGACTTTCCTCCTTTGAACTTCACGCTCACAGGTCTTTTAATCAAAGAGGCTTTGTTATGGGCTGTTTTCCTCTCATAAAGACCCTCCATTTTTTGCCACAAAGCATACGGGTCACTCTCCTGAGATACATGGTTGAAGATACTAATATCAACTCACTGCCTAATAGTACCCAACGTTTTCCTCTTCAATTTTTCTCAATCCTTATCACTCATTTTTTCTAGTTTAGTAGGGACCGTTCCCTCCTTACTCTTGTCCACCTCAATTGGCTCATATAAATCTCTACAATACAAGAGATCCTCCAGCATTGGTCTCCAAATCGAATAATTGGTTGAAGTTAATTTCACCATAGAATTACCAACACTACCGACTGTTTCCATGTCTATGATACAACCTATACTCTGATACCAGTTGTTCGGATTGACAATAAAATTCAACCAAATTCACTAAGCCAATAATCACACACAAACAACCAGAAAATTAGCAACAAAATAACCAACACAAGATTTAACGTGGAAAATCCCAAACGGGTAAAACCACGGGCCAAACCGACGATTAATCCACTAATAATTTCAAATAGTGATTACGACGTCAGAGCCAAACGTCTCAAGAAACTAGACTTGAAACCAAGAACAATTAACAATAGGTAACTCACCAATTTCTAGGAACGAGTGCAAATTGATACCCTCTATCAATTTTACTCCCAAATAAACAAACCCTAGAAAAAATACTTTTGTTAAATAAACAACTAATAGAGCACTCGCATACCTTTGAGAACTGAATCATGACCCAAAGCCGAATTCCCCACAGCTACTTATCCTCTCCGCTTGTCTCTCACAGATTGAGTTGAGATCCCTCAATTTACCTCTCTCTCGCGCTGTTTTCCTTTTGTGCGTCTGTTACTCTCTATCACCAATTCTCTTGTAATGCTGCTCTTTCACTTACAAAGCCCTTGCCGTGTAAAACTTCTCTTCTTTTTTTTGTTTTTTTGATAATCAAAGAGTCTTACTGTCTTATTCATAAAAAAAACCGCTTACAAAGCATGAGAAACCCAACTGGGTGTTACATCAGGTCCAAAATGTCCATGTAAATCTGATGCTAATGCCCACTTGGCAAGATTGTGTGCTAGAACAACATACTTCTAGGAACAAAAAACAATGGTAACAAACAGAGAAGTTTGCAAAGCAGAGATACACGTGAGAATATGAGGACCTCCATGGAAATGGGATGCCAAAAGAAATATCCTCCTCCATGCCAAGTGCATCACTGTTGATGATACCACTAGTGTGATTCATAGCCTCCATAACCTGAAGTGCTCCCAATATTGTATGCGCTTCCGCTGCTGCTGGAATAACAGAGTTTACAGCTTGAACTCCTCCACACAAAAAAAGACCATCATGATCCAACTTAACCCATGTTGCAGAGGAATGATCATGTCCAACAACAGCATCAACAACGAAAACAACCTTAGGAGCTAGAATTACAAGGGGATAGGATCACGTGGTTCAACTGACACACATACAGGAATATTCACACATGCTTTCCATTCCATCTATCTTCGAAGAACCATATTCGCAACACCCACTGGATCCGCCACAATATTCTGGTGAAAGCATTGATTTTGTTGCCACCAGATTGAATCAATAATAAACGCAACTTTGCATCTCATTAAATCTTGATCTGGCGTTAGGTAAAATATAGTTTCATTGTCCGCAAAACAGTTTTCCAGCCATTGCTCAATTGTCCATTAAGAGAAGTCATCCATTCAAATGTCAAGACATTGAGGCCAAAAAAGATGAGCAAAAGAACAATAAAACAAAATATGCTCCACGTTTTCTTCGGAACCATTGCACATGAAGCAATTGTCGTCAATCTGGGGAATTATGATTTTTAAAGCACTTTTCGTAGGGATTGCATTTCAAGCAACACGCCATATAAAAATTTTAATTCATTGAGGAACATTCAACCTCCAAGTACCCTTCCAAAATGATGGATTAAGTACTGATGATGATTTAATCTCTCCCCCCACAACAACCCGATATGCACTTTTAATTGAAAAGCCTCCCATCTTCTCATGGTTCCAGATAGTTTTGTCCTCATGAAACTGATAATAGAGTGGAATTTTTAAAATGGCAGCAGCAGATCTAACATCAAACTAATCATAAATAAGGTCCTCGTCCCAAGTACCAATTTTAATGCACTCATCAACCTTGAAAACACGCGCATCAACATTGTCCTTCGCCAAGGGAATGAAACCACGAAGGTCAGGAACCCATGAATCTGTCCAAATATTGATACTTTTGTCGTCTCCTACTTGAAAACAGACCCCATTGCGTATAAGCCCAACATCATTGAGAATTTCTTTCCATTAAGGGGAGTCACCAGGATAACAACCCACATGAATAAAGTCGTGGCGCTTGCAATATTCAAAGTCAAGGCCCCAAAGTGGGCTTATGTTGGCACAAGGAAATAATGGCATGTGGCCAACTATAGTCCAACACCACATATAACAAACCGAAATCATTCGATTTTCATTGACAACTCATTTTATCATTTTTGTTTTTTTTTTCTTTTCTTTTTGCTGAAAATAAATACTTAACTAGTAAATAACAATAAAATTAGAGCTGGACCCCAACACTATTATCTATAAAACTCATGTCATAAAAAAAGCACATGATATGTACCTACAAAGTATATATTTCAACTAACTACTGAAATCTAAAATAAGTACTCTCGTTACGGTCTATGAAAATTTTACACTTTTCTTTTTAGTTTGGTCCATGGGAATCTTTACACCTTATAAATGGTATTGCTTTTGAGGTTCATTTTCTATTTTGCCCCTCCTTATATCTCACCATTCACCCCCCATGTGCTCATGTTCCCTTAGTCGTCATACCATCTCTCCTCCATTTCCCACCTAAATCATACCCACCCACTCTCTAATTGTCCCCCAGCTCAAGTACATTTTCTCTTTCTTAAACTCACAACACCCATGTGCTCTTTCAACGGCATGATTGGAATAATTGTGCCAAAATACTTTTTCCTTGGTCTTTGTTTCATTCTTAAATATAAAGATTTACATGGATCGCAGGGAGTAACATACATGAAAGATAAAGAATAAATGAATTTTGAACAATCAAATTTAGAAGTCAAAAGAAATAATTGTTTACCTTGTTATTACATTGTGAGGATAAAGGAATATGCAGAAGTATTTTCTCCAAACAAACTATGTGTTATATAACATATGTGTGTTCTGGTTTATGCTTGAGTGAAGTGGGCATTATTCAGCTTAGGTTTTATAAGCAGTAATAGGTAACTGGTCAAAACTTGTCAATGTACTGTAGACAATAGTGGGTAAAAACTGTAGCCAAATCAGCCATACTTCTCAGCCATAGTTCATCCACCCACTTTCCCAAAAGTATTTTAAATAGTACTTGTTAGCTATACTTTTGACCATGACTCTTTATATTTGCACATCAGTAGTAGACATCAGACAACCGTACTTTGAAGGGTCATTTTTCCCCTTTTTGAGTGGCTTAAATTCAGAGGGTAGTTCTATTTTCATTTCTCAGGGAATTAACCTTTTTATTTTGTGAAACACCTTAAGATAATCATACATAAATTAGGAAATTAAGAAGTCGAGACTTCGATATGAGCAACTAAGAAGCTGAGGCTGACTAAATGCAAATGGCAAAAAGATGTTTATACGCATTATAAATCTATACGCATCTGTAATAACATTGATTCTCAAGGACCATAATCGTGGTTCATACATCTCAAGAGGCCTCTCCTTGTTTTATATATTGTACATTGTGGTTTCATACACCTTGAGTCTTATTGTCTCTTAGTTGAGGACAATCATCATTTTACCCCATTTAGAAGATGTTGAATTGATCTCCTACTGTTATGTTTAGCTATACTCTAGTAATTTAATGAGTGAGAATCCTATCACAAGAAATTCTGACTCAATTGCCCAACTAGGTTGGACTCTAAAATGGTGTCCAATTTCAACACCTCCGACTCACACTAGGGATGAGTCATGTAATCGATAATCACAATTGTATTGAAAAGTTTCAAACTAGTAATTAATGTTGGATGGAGAAACCTTTTACGAAAAGTTATTTATAAGATCATAATTGCATCTTGGTAGTGTAGTTTGCACAAAACTAAACATCAGTTGCTCAAGAAGTCAGTTTAACTAAACCTTAACTTCATATGAACTCACAATCATATTCATGTCCACTTTTATTAGCCTAACTTTCTTCAACAAATATCACTTGGTTTAGACTTAGCTGCTTTCGTTATGTTGTGGTAATACCAATGTAGCATAAATCATCCAGGGTCATAGGTAATACACCAAATGTCAGCGAAAACTCACTTTCTCATTAGATTGTTCAAAGTCGATAAGACTCGCTAAGGGTTAATTTTTAATGAAAGAAATAATCCAACACTCACACGATCTGGAAGTATAAATAAATTCACTTATTTGAGTGCCCCTTTTCTTAGGCCGCAGATATTGCCAAGGAAGCAAAAGCATTTGCCAAGGAAATATCAAATTTTAGTTTATTATAACTTTTTGATTAATTCATACCGGTTCTAACGTGTGTAACTTCTACATATTGTGCGGTTAGTGCCTGCTTCTTTTTCTTTTATTTATTTTCCTTTTTTAAGTGAACTTTTACTATATTATATTATTTAAAACTCTATCCCATAAAAGTGAACTGGAGCAATATCGTCTTCTACCACTTTTTTTTGTTAAAATTATTTTTACCTTTTCTCTTTTTTTTCTCTTCTTCTTTTTCCTGTAGTCCACTTCTAATCACTTATCAAAATTATTTTCTTTTATTTCTTCTTCTATTTTCTTGTAGCACCCAAGCACTTTACTACTATCTATATGTTGAAGAAAAATTAATTTTAACCAGAGCAATCTAAGTGGATGTAAAAATAATAATAAAGTACTACATTTCAACTCTAATTTAGTGAAACCTGGAATTTTCATCATAACAACCACAATTTGATTGAAAAACACAACCAACACCAACAAAAAAATAAATAAAAAGAAGACAAAGTGGCTGAATGTTTAAAATAAAAATACTACCTATATAATAAAAAAAATAAAAAAAAAAACTCTAAAAACATATAAGTAGCTAATATCTTCATTCTCCAGTAAGTACCATGCAAATAAGTATCATCCAAACTCCAAATGAATCGAATTTCAATGTACTGCATGAGTACCTGCAAAAGCATATATATAATAATATTAGGTAATTGAGTTGAGATAATTTACTATACTTTAAGTTGATCAACTACCCTAGTCAAAATTTTGCGTACTAAATGAACATGATAACTTATAACTAATGAATTAATAAAAGCACATTTTAATTAGGAGAAATAGAATCACTTACATAATGAAAAGGCCAATCGAGCAAAAATGACCAAGTTGGAGACAAAGGTGCATTGAGATCAATCCTATCCAACACATGTTCACTATTAACATAGTAAACATTTTGTAAATCAACTCCAGTAACCTCTTGATCTTTTTGACGTTTTAAAGTTGCATCCACTATTTCAAATTGGGACACCCTTCTTCTTGAATTTAATGGTTCCTTTCTTTTCGTTAAACTTGAAGGGCGTCCTTTATGAGCTTTAATTTTTGGCTCGAAAAGTATAGGTTCCAATTCATTCAACATGTTGGAAAATATTTCCTTCATCTCATCCTTCTTGTAAGTAGGCATTTGTTGATATCTGATTTGCAACTTATCAACCAACTCTTTCATTTCATTGTCATCATAACTTCCATCACCATCAAATGCTGCAAAACGCGTTGTGTCAATCCTCCATTGCATATGTATTGCATCTAGTGATAAAGCCTTGCCTTTCCTAGCATTCATCATATGTGCACAAGGCATGCCCATGGTACAATGAAAGTGGCTAGTACATATGGCTTTTGTTGTGCCAAATTTAACCAATTCAAATTGCTCATAAAACTTGTTCATAGCAAAACTTGATACATGACCCACAAGGTTTCCAAATAAAGGTATACGATACTTGTGAGCAACTCGTATCTTTTCATCCTCAACAAGGGTATTTATCTCTTGAAATTCATTATCTATAGCAAGGCAGATCTTATCCCTCACTTGACGAAAGTCTCCCGTTGATACTTGTAAGTACCCTTTAAGTTTTGATGAGCACCTTCTGCTCTTGAAGAAGCACGATTACCAAAATGTAAATACTTTTCTGTCCAAGCGCTCACAAAACATTCCTTATATGGAAACCACGTATTTTTTATGTAATCAATTATGTCATTCTTTTCTTCGCATAGGGATTTTAAAGACACCCACGCCTCATCAAATAATTCTTTTGTTTCAGCATATATCATTTCATTCCATACAGATAAAAATGCATCCCAATCTTCCTTTCTAAAGTATCCTTTACACTTGGAAGATACATTTTTTTATATGTGCCATGCACATGAAATATGAGAAGTTTTAGGGAACACAATATGTATAGCATTCATCAGTGCTAACTCCCTATCAGACACAATAACCAACGACTCAAATGAACGGACCCATAATCCTATTGAATTTCCGCAAAGTCCAAACATAGTCTTCTTCCCTCTCCCTTTCTAGAAATGTAAAACAAGAATAGAAGGATTTATTAGATACACCAATTATATGTAAGGGCATTTTATATTTGTTGGTCTTATACGTGCAATCCATTACAAACACATTAAAGTATGTTGTACTCAACATTATAGACTTTGGATGAGCAAAAAATACGTGGGTTAAATGACCTTTATCATCATACTTGTACTTGTAAGTGAAACCCCCATTGCCAAGTTTATCAAAAAGTGCTTAAATCATTGAACGACCATCTAATTTCTCATCGCGAATTTTGGCCTTCACATTGTATATAGTCCTAGATATGCCTCGAAGGTTAGGATTTTTTTGCCTAAGTGAAGACAAAATTTGACGAGGTTCAATTCTTGACATACTCATCTTTTCAACATCAACAATTTGATCTTTAGTCAAACAACGAGCTGAAGGATGACCCGACATATCAGTAGAAGGTTCATGATTGTGAGAATTATTACGCAATCTAAGTGTCCAATAACCATCAGGTTGTTTATTTCCTTGGATTTGGAAAGGACAGTTTATAAAACGAGTACTTGACTCTATAGTCTGATCTTCGACCAAAGTTTTACGTTTATCACGATAAATACCTGCTCTATCACAACCAATAGTTACATATTTATCTTTTTTTAGAGTCTTTGATTGAGATAGCATACCCTTTGGATTCGTAGAACCTCTTAACTTCTTCAAGAAGTGCTCCACGATCTTCAATTTTTTTGGTGCATAAATTGTTTGCATCAATTTGAATCACTGGCTGGAATTTCTGGTCCATTTATATGATATATCTGATGAAGAAGTAATAACATATAATTATTTAAAAACATTATACAATACAAATAACCCATAAAAGAAAATTATAGGCAGCCAAAGAAAAAAAATTGATTAAATTTTTTTTTTTACCCTGCGTTAGTTCTTATTGCAGCCAAAGAAAAAAAGTCAGATCACGATTCACGAGGACATTTAGCCATAACTGTAGTAGGAGCATTGGGAAACAAAATTAAGTTCATCAATTGGCATAGGTAATCTTTAATCTACACATCATGGTTTGCCATGTGAATATAATAGAACACAAAGAAATTAAATAATTAAGGCATCCAAAACACAAAAGGGAACTCACCTAATAGCTTTTGGGAATTGAAACTCTGATGTTTTGATTGTAAAGTGTGATATGATGCGTAAGTCACCGAGCCGCAAGAATGAATAAGTTTATTAGGTTTGATGTGAGATGTTTTTATTACTTTATTAAAAGGATTTTAATTAATATAGTAAATTTTTCGTTTACTACACATTTCAACCGCCAAGGGTATAATAGACTAAAATTTAATATTTTCTTGGCAAAGGCTTTTGCTTCCTTGGCAATATCTGCGGCCTTTTTTTATGGGATCTTGAGTACCTGACTAGCTTGCTCTCAATTGTGCTAAATAAATTACTCCATTGACTGTTTATAAGTAGGATAAATTCACAAAAATAATTCGTAGTTTGCCCCATGTTACAAAAATAATCCCAAGTTTCGAAATTCACAAAAATAATACTCCCAACTTTTACCTTGTCACATACGAACAAGTTAATGATTAACGGCGTTAAATCTCTGTTAACTTTGATCCATTGTATTCTCTCCTATCTCCCCTCTCCTCAGTTATCTCCATTGTACATTGTTGCATTACCGCGTATGGAAAAAAAAACTGGGATGGGTATGAGCTTCTCTCTCACCTCCCTCTCTGGTTCTAATGAATTTTCGATTTTAATGTTACAAATAAATCGAGTTTTTGAATTATATCAATTTGTATAAATCAAGCAAGGTAAAATAGATGCAATACTGTTGAGATTCGAGAGTAGTGTAATTAAGTTTAGGGGGATTTACAATGGTGGCTTCAGCTCACGCCGGCACCGTCGTTACTGGTGATATTTTCGAAAATCAATAAACCTAATAATAAGTCTAATAATAATGGACAAGATAATTCATCCAAAAGTATATTAAATCTTGTTAATAGTTCTTCTAAGTCGTCTTCTAGTAGATCCCGTATTTATTGATTAAATCTTCTACTATCTCCTCTCAACTTCCCAAAGAGCAAATGCATGTGTTTCTTCTTCTTATATTTTATTTTATTTTATTTATTTGATAGGAAGCACAGGGTAGGGAAGAAAGGAGACAAGATGGTGGTCTGATGGTGGCGCAGGATGCTTTGGCGGTGGAATTACCAAGTGTACAGTGGGAGGAATTCGTGGATGGTAAAAAAAAAATTAATACACAGGTAATACAACAATGGAGATTGGAAATTACTTGGGAAAGAGGGAGAGAGAGAGAAAGGAGAGAGTAATGGGTGAAAGTTAATACAGACTTAACACAGTTAGTCATTAAACTACTCAATCGTGTGTGACAGGATAAAATTTGGGAGTATTTTTTTGAATTTCAAAACTTTTAAAGTATTTTTGTAACATCAGACAAACTACGGATTATTTTTGTAAATTTTTCCTTATAACATATAAGTATAATGGAGAGTGTCATTATGCCAATATCACATGTCAACTTAGAGTCTCAACTTTCTCTTAATTTCAAAAGTGATACTTAAGTATATGATATACGACCAATAATAAAAGTTACTCTTAATTATTGACAGTAACACAAAAAATATGATTGCAAATGTTTTGCGAAAAATTTAAAATTATTTTCTGAGTTTCAGGAAATAATCAAAACTACACAAATTGCGCTAAAAATTAAATCTCTATTAATTAAGTTCTGCAAGCAATGTACCCAAGCAAGCTAACACCATCAACATTTTGATACTATATACCCTTAATTTAGTCTTAAACTTCTAAAAACAACATAACTTTGTGTTTAGGTATCTGGTTGTTCATTTCTTAAATCTTTTTGAGACCTACTTGTAACATCCTAACTATATGGCACCTCATACAATACTATATATAAATTATTTACATTCTAAACGAAAGAGATGATACTGTAATTGGAGACTTATTACAACCACATATGTTTCTAACAATAAATTCAAGACTAATAGTACATCAAAGTGTACCGATTACGGAAAAGATGAGAGAGAAAGAGAAGAAAGAGAAAGAGAAAAGAAAGAAGAAACGAAAGAAGAAAAAAAACCCGTAGCCCCCAAAACCCCAAATTTCAAAGCAAATTTCAGCTAATTTATTTCTTCTCCCCCCAATTCAGCTCCTTTTCCATGGAATTGTACAATTGTGCCTTGCTTAAGCAACATTAAGGCTCAATTTTGAGATCTTTGGCTAGTTTTCATGTTGGTTCTTGCAAACCCTAAAAATAATTTTAGGTCTTGCATCAAGAATGATGGTGAAAGTTTCTACCTAGCTTTCTCCATCCATTGCCCCATATCTCTTCTCAAGCAATTTCTTTACATCTGATTTTAGTAGATTTGCAATATCCCGCCACCGTCGTCCAAATCTGGATCGCCGTCGATGTCGTCTTTTAGACCATCGTTTTGCTCGGTAAGTACGTGGCCTCATGGTGTCCTTTGCGCGGCAAGGGCAATTCCTCTCTTGAGCTTTGTTTGTTGTTTGATTCATGCCAGAGTTACAAAGAATGTAAACTTATTTTAGAATTAGGGTTTTTTCAAGATCTCAGATCTAAAAATCCAAAAAAAAAAAAAAAAAAAGAAACAAAAAAAAAATAATTTTGGGCTCAGTCGCCCTCCTTTGATACGGAAACCCTAGCAAAAAAAAAAAACTTGTACCACTGGCTCAGTCGTCTTCCTCGTTAATCTTTGTTCGATGGATGTTGCTTGCTCCTTTTCACAACCTACTAGCCACGATGCGGTGTTGAATGCCGATGGTGAACCTGGTGGTGGTCCTGGCGGTAGAAGACCGGAGTATAGGCGTCTGGTTGTCACCGTGACTGGTTCTTAATCAGGATTTGAAGAAGTAGCGGTTGATGAAACATCAGTCCTTACCTTTTTTATTTGGATATTAGTTTGATTTTTGGGAGTTTATTTATGTTTACGCTTTGTTGTTTTGTAATTCTGTATTGAGTCTTGGACTCGTGGACATTCATGGTCGGCTTTCTTGCCTTTTAAAAATAGAAAAAAAAAAAAAAAAAACCATCAAAGTGTACCGATTGCAACGATGTGCTTGATTTATCTACTACACTTGTCAAGTACAATCATATATATATATATATATATATATATATATATATATATATATATATATATATATATATATATATATATATAGTCTATTTCGTGTGGTCACGTCACATAGGATGGATGCCACGCAGCGCCCAAATTTGTGTGGTGATGACACGTATGCCATCACCTAAGCCACCCATCCAAGTGGGTCAATCATTAATGATCATTATTTGACTTCAAAATACAACATAATATAATTATTATAATATTATTCAAATTTTAAAATAAAATAACTTTGGTTACGCAACTTTAAAAATTATAATTTTTACTCCATTGGATCAGGTTTGAAAAATACTTCAAAATGAGATACATATGTACTTTGTCCTATAACGTTGGGTTCTTTTTGTGTGAGGATGACACATGTGGGACGCCACATGGGAGGGATATGTTTGTGTGAAGATTACACATAGGCCCACATCGCTATACGTATAAGCTTGCCACTTAGCCTAACAAATAATCTAAGTGTCACGCATTTAATACATCATCGATAGTTAAATTTATTATAAATTAGTATATTGTTTCAAAATAGAAAATAAAATAATTTAAGTTACGTAACTCAAAAAAAATTACAATCTTATTTCAATGAATTGGATTTAAAACGTACTTAAAAATGATATATATATGTTTTATAAGTTTTCGTAGAAGTTAAGTGGATAAGAGACGTAGGATAACCATATAAAGTTGAGTCAATTTCTTGTGCAGACCACGTAGGACGCCACCTTGGAGACCCAATTTCGTATGGTGATGACACCTAAGAGCCACATAAGCGGACACATAAATAAGTCGTACAAATGACATTAAAAATGCATCCTCATTCTTGACATTAATATAGTAATTAACAATGATATTTATAATTAGCCTATTTGTTTCAAATTAGAAAATAAAATAACTTTGGTTACGCATTTATAAAAAATCTAAGTTTTACGTCATTGCATTGGAAATGAAAAATACTATAATATGAGATGTATATATCCTATATTTAAGCTTATAAAGTTTGACATTTTTTAGGGAAAGTTTTATATAGGTTAAGGATAAAATACGTAAAATAATCGTACTGGTAATACATTAATTGAGTATATCACACTAAAATTGGGTCCTAATTCGAGTGGTGATATAAAGGTGATTCAATTTCATGTGTGCACGCCACGTGAGATGCCACATAAGCGCTCAATTGTTTGTGGGCATGACATGTGGAACGCCTAGAGGCCCAAATTCGTGTGAAGATGACACTTAAGTCGCCACATAAGCAAAGCTTGCCGCCACATAAGCCAAACTTGCCACATAACCTAACAACTCAACATCATCTAAGTGTCACCATTAATGTCTCATCATTAGTTGACTTTATTACATAATTATTAGGATATTTTTATTTTACAAAAAAAAATAATTTTAGTTACATAAGTTAAAAAATTATAAATCCTACTTCAATGGATTGAATTTGAATAAAATGAGATATATTTGTCTTATACAAGTAGGGTCCTTTCTGTGCGGTGATAACATGTAGACATATGAGGGAATGTTTGTGTGAAAATGACACGTAGACGCTACATCTACATGTACACAGTTTTGCCACATAACTTAACAAATTCATGTCCAAGTTCAACTCATGTTGGCACGACAGGCGTAGGACGCCACGTAGAGGCCCAAATTCGTGTGACGATGACACCTAAGCCGCCACATACGCAAAGGTTACCACATAGCCTAACAACTCATTATCCAAGTGTCACCCATTAATGCGTTATCATTAGTTGGATTTATTATATATTTATATATTAGCATATTAGTCGTATTTATTAAATATCTATATATTAACATATTTTTATGTTACAAAAATAAAATAATTTAGTTACGTAAGTCAAAAATTTATAATTCTTAGTTCAATGGATTGACTTTAATAGAAGTTCCAAAATAAGATAAATATGTCCTATACAAGTTGGGTTATTTCCCTGCGGTGATGACATATAGACGCCATATAAGAGGGAATATTCGTGTGAAAATGAGATGTTAGACGCTACATGTGCATAACTTTGCCACATACAGCTTAACAAATATCATCTCCAAGTCCCACATGATTATCATCATTCGACTTTATTATAAGACTTATTTCTATGTTATTTCAAACTAAAAAAACAAATTTTTAGCTACGTAACTCTAAAAATTATAAATCTTACTTCATTAATTGATTTTTCTTTTTTATTTTGGAATTTTGAAGTAAGCTTCAAATTATCTTCATAAATTAATCTTTTTTACATTCATTCTATTTTAGATATAGATCGATTTAGAAGGACATTTCATACCAAAATAATTAAAATAGTCAAATGTAAAATTAGTTGTGCAATATAAAACAGGCATGAGGTATCACATAAAAAGTTATCTTCATTTTCTAGAGATATTAACGAGTCCGTGCAAAGTACGGAGATAAAACTAGTATATATTTACAAATCAGAACTATGCGATTTTTAGCTCTATTTAATATATGCACACTCGTACAAATTTGCAAAGAATTGAAGGGGTCTTGGTATAGTGTTTAATATTTGTTTATTTGACATTGGTCTTAAATTGATAGCTCGTTAAAATTGGAAAGCTAATTTATCTTATTTATTGGATGTGGTGAAAAATATCTAGGCATTGTAGAATGATATATTAATTTAGCAATAACAGGGTCCAAACCACATTATGGTTGGTCGTGTATGTTTTTAGCATGCATCTTAATTTAATAAATTTAAAAAATTTAAAATCTAATATATCAAATGTATAAGGAATTTTGATAGGAGATGACATACAAAGTGGGATTGAAAATCCTTGTCCGAATTTTTTTTCCATGTCAATAGTACTACCCATGGTTACACTATTACATTTCCCCGATGAATAAACACTTCAACAATCAACATTTACATACGGACGTGAATACTAATTAGGATGTAAATACTGTAATAGCACCACTTTAAAATAAAGATCCAATCATCCTCCAAGATGATATATCGACGAGTAATAAAACTATAAAAGTATGTACTCTTTTCTTTCCCTTTATCTTTCTTCCCCTGTCCTTTGTGGTTCAACAGTTGGGCAAAAATTTAATGGTGTACATCATACAAGAAAGTAAACTTTCATTTGTAATTTGTGTCACATCGACAATAAATACAGAGGTAAGCAATATATCACTCAACTGCAAGCATTGTATATGTGCCCTTGCTGGGTATGGAATGGTGCAAGTAAATTGAAAAATGCACCTCACTTTGTGATCTCTCACTGTAAATTCATGGTAGACTGCATCAGAGCAATGAGCTCTCATAGAGCTCCAAGGGAATTGAAGTGATCCCAAGCCTCCTGTTTACAATGGGCAACATATGTCAAGTTTTATTTCATTGAACATTTTAATAATTTTCCTCACAAGTAGATATATTTTGCAGTTAACATGCAATTTCTATTCGCAAGTTATTTAGTAATTAGTAACCAATATAGCACGTTACGCAACAAGAAGCAGAGTGTACTGGCTTCCTATCGTGTGTCAAGTTCATTTATATAGACTATTTCCTTAAATGGAACAGATGAACGATAATAAGAGATATCAGAAAGCAATTAGCATGACCTGTAAGGCTGTAAACAAACTCAGGAGTATTCAGCTAGGGCATAATAGAAAGTTCAACGTAGTCGTTAAAGGAACCATTACGTTCAAAGTGAACTAAGAAGGTATGTTTTAATTATCGGATGAGTGAGTTACTGAGTAAAGATTCATGCAGCATTTGGTGACTTTCTTTTCCTGATGTCACTGGAGATTGTTTCTGCTTACACTACCTGAGAAAAGCAAATAGAATATAGCTTGCATTTACCTGCAGAATATCAAAAACCTGTTGCGCAATGAACTTTTGGTGTGCAGCAGCGCCTTTCTGCTGTAATTTATCAGGGTGTAGACGGAGTAGAGCTTTTTGGTATGCTCTTTTCACTGCATTCGCTTCAATTATATCAACAAGTGGGACAGGCTTCCATCCACTATTAGGCCAAAGAACCTATAAACACATATTACGGATATCAGTAGCAAAGAAGTGGTCAAACGAGCATGGAATCAGATATTGATCACTCTAACAGATGCAAACCCACTTTCAAAGCTAATGCATAAAGTTCGCAGCTGTAATAGTATGATTTTGCAGATGCATTAAACTCAAATACCGCTATGATGCGGCCATGTCGCACCCGATTTTAATTCCATTGTCAAAAACAGTATTACAATTTAAAATTCTCTTTTGGGGAGGGACCCCAATGGGCAGCAAGTCGCCCTTGTCCAAGATGCATACCCAAGTACCACTTAACAAATGGTATAGATCTTCTCAAAAAAAAAAAAAAACAAATGGTATAGGACTGTACTGTATTTTTCGTTTTGTTCTTCTCAAAAACTCTCCCTTAAAGGAAGTGTAGCACCTACAGTTTCCAATCCCATTTAGAACTTTAGAAAAGCCTAGGAGAAGTGATAATAAACCAACTGTGCGATTCCAAATAAAGATTCGAGGATTTCCTTCAGTAGTATCTTTCAAATTTTGATCCATAGACCATACATTAATTACTGGGCAATGGTGTTAGTTTTGTTGGGCAGTCTTTAGAGGTAAAATTTCAGAGAACTTCAAACTGAAAATCTCAATCAGATATGAGAATCCTGCAATTAATAAAGACAGGCATCGGAGTTGGTTGTCAAGGGTCATTTGGAAACAGTCTCTCTGTTTACACAGGGTAAGACTGCATACGTCTGACCCCTCTTACCTCATCTGGACAGGTGCCTCTTTGGAGCTACTGGTTATGCCCATCGTGACGTTAGGGCATCAGAGTAGGTCATTATCCTAAAGGTTAACCATTCTTGTCATGCTGTCTAAATAGTGAGATGAAGTAATAAACTCATAGTGGAGATATTCATAGAAAAATGTGAGTAAAGAAGCCAGAGTAAAACCCTCAACAGTCTGCACTATAACCTTTTTAAGTTTTTCCAGATGCTGTGGAACGCCCAGCCGAAGATCAACTAGGTTAGATTATGCATGTGATTCTCGAGGACTGCTACCAGACTTTTGTAGCTTCCTACATTCTACAGTCCCCACACTAACCTTTTTTAGTTATACACTCCCCACACTAACCCTTTTAAGTTCTACACATCCATATTGCGGAGCACCTCAGCGGAAGATCAACTAGGTTGTATTTTGCATGTAATTCTCACGGACTGCTACCAGACTTTCAAAACTTCCTATATTTATTTAACAAATCTTTATGTATAGAAATTACATGACCAGATGACCTAACTCTCAAAACTTTCAGAAGTAAGTCATATCATGATTTATGACTTTCTTTGACAATGGGCAATAGCTACATTCTCCGAGACAATATCTAGCAGAAATGGCATATGTACCTTGGCTTCTACAATTCCATATGTTTGGATTGTGCACTAAGATTTTACAGAGCACTATAAAGAAAGAACACAGGGGAAGTTGGCCAATCAAACGAGGGAATAGTTGGAATTGATTGATTTAGACCTCAAAAATGGGATATAATGAAGGGGAAGTGAACCATGTTTGATAAAAACGCAAGGAAGATCAACCATTTTAAATCTGAACCAACATGGTCCCCTTGCGCTTATCTGTTGTTCTTCAGAAAATATGGTCTAGAACACCTTTAGATGTTCTACAATGAAAACTACAGCTGAAGTACTATGGAAATATCAATTCCCAATGGGCAACTATTGATCACGTATGCACACTTACATATTGCAACGTCGACAGTAATGCTCTGATATTTCCTTCCTTCCCTTTTGACCATTGTCGTATTTTACGTTCATAGCCCTACAATATATTACATTAAACATTAATATTTATTTGTTACAGAAAGAAGTGTTGAATCCTTGGAAGATAGGACACAAAAAGATCAAAGCAGTTACCTGAGTTTCCTCCTGATACTCTTTTTCTGATTCTATACTTATTTCTTGTAGCAACTCTTTACTCTGTTGATAATTTGAAATCGACCAGATTAATGGCAGTAGACGGAGATCATGACTAGTGACGAAGAAGAAATGCAATATGCAAATACTTGAAATGGCTTTTTATCACGTCGGATATGATCACATACCATGATGTCATTGTCTGGAGTTACCTTTTCTTTTGGAGCAGAATCTCTAAGACCAGCAAATGCTTCTGGCAAAAGCAGAAATTGAGTTTAGTAATAATAACAATAAATCAAAAGTTTCTTCCTCATTGAGTAGGATTAGGAAGTGCAGTCCCCAACGTCCATAATTCTACACGACTAACAAATAGTTCAGAAATTTATCTCAAATTTTGAGTATTTCCATTTCTAAAGTTTAACTAAAATATATAATTATATATGCAACAAATTCACTTGATCTGATTAATAACAATAGGCTTATGTTCTTTCAATCTATATTTAGTATCTGAGTTCAAGATGTTCATCTCAATCTATCATTGGTGATTGAATTTTAAGCATTACAGAAGCTGACAAAAACTTGCAAACATTACATATCTACACCCTCGAAGAATATATTGGAGTCGGAAATCAGAAGAAAGAAGTTTGAGCTACATTTCTTAATTTAGAAATCATCTCGGAATTCCCTTTGCGGAAAAGTAAGACCTCACAAGCAATATGAGATGACAACCAGGAGGAAATCTCTCTGCATCTTTCTCAATCTTTCTATCATTATTTTAAAAGTCTACACTTGGAGTGTCTTAGGCATGGGACTAGTCTTTGCTATTTTTTCTTTTTCTTTTTCTTTTTTGCAGTGACCAGTGGGAACTAAGTAGGTAAGACATGATGCCAATAAGTTCACCGTATCATGAAGGATTCCATCCCCTTTAGATCGGAAAATTACCACTCAAATGATATACAAAATATCCTACCAGTCTACCACAAAGAAAAGGTTCTGAACAAAATAGATTGTCATCCAAAACTTATTAACTAACCATTAGCTGGCGCTGGAGGAGTGTCAAAAACACTATCACTGCTCTTCACATCATACGGTTGCTTCCCTGGTACAAAAGAATTTCCATCTACCTGATATTATTAAGAAAAACAAAACACATCAAGCCTGATATAATGGTAAATCATTGATGCTTTCTAAACTTTTTCACATATTTATTCTTGACTCTTTAAAGTACTTTGTCCCCTCACTGGTTTGGGATTCTTTATGGGCCAAGGCGAAGGAGCTTTTATGAGATACCTGGTTACTGATGCCCAACGAAATTGAGCAAATTTGCAATGTTATTCTGTGTGAGGACGGCTTGTCCTCGCTTGCTGTTTTACAGCTTTACTAATGCAATTTTTCTCTTAAGTAATAAATTAATTTACCATGAAGTGCACAGTAGTATCGACCATACTGTGTCAGAGAAGAAGGAATACACTACATATGAATTAATATGTATACCATTTCTGAGGCTTCCAGCGATGTTGTGCTCCAGTTGACACTAGCAGCTTCCATTTCAATATGATTTTCAGTTGATTTAGATTTAACTCCACTGTCTTCTTCAAAGGTGGTTGTTCGTTGCCATCTTCGACTTCGACTCTGACCCAGAACATTTTTCTTGTCTTTTGAAGAAGATTCCTGGTTGAAGATTTTGACGAATCCGTGCACCTTTCCTGTTACTTCATTTTTGTGGTGATTATCTTTTGCTTCTCTGACTGACTCGTGGGCCTTGCTTTTGTTAACTTTATGACTTGAAATAGCATCATCCAAAGCTGGTTTTTCCTTTTCTTTAACCATGCTTTCTTTTCCTCCCTCATTATCAGTCACTGTTTTGTTTACTGACGTGACACGAATGCATAAAGGTAAGAGAAAAGAAAGTATCTGTAGAAGACCCATGTAATTATAGGTTTGGCACGAGAACAACAATGACGAAAGCAAAGGAAGATAGATAAAGCATCACAGAAATACCTTTTTTTTCTTTCTGCAAGGAGCTAAGAGGCCTGAAATTAATTTTCCTAATCTTTCCAGGAGATTTGGGTGAATCATTAACTACATCTGCACCTAAAATTTTCTTATAAACAGTAGGCACTTCTCTTGGATCCTCTAAACCATAGGACATAGCATTTTCCATAACTTGCTCCATATTCGGAAGGCTACTATAACATTCAGATACACTCGGACCTATATCACAAAAAGCTTGAGATCCAGAAGCTTCTGTACAACCAGTTGTGTCAGTGTAGTGATCATGATATTTCACTGTTGAAGGAGATGGCAACTCACTTTTGTTGAAGGAAAGAGAATCATCAACCGGTATATTTACTTTATGACTCTCAGTATCACTTCCAACCCCTGCATTGCCGCTCAAGAAGCTCTCCAGTTTAATTCTCTCTTTTGATTTGGAAGGGCTCCTTTTCCTAAGAGACATGACTAATGGCACTCCTTTGCTGGGCCATTTGTATATAGAGAAATGAAACTGGGTAATGTCATTGGGAGCTTCCGTATCTCTGGAATCCTTAATAAAGCAAGGTCCATCTGCATTTAACTTTTTGGTACTTGTTGATTCTTTGCAATCAACTGAAATTTTGTGTGACAAAGGACTGGGCCGATAAGATAAGCGAGTATCAGCACGCAAAACATCATGATTTTGAATACTTTGGTTGAATCTCGGGATGGAAGGGCTGGGAGAATTTGAGCTCTGATTCACTGATGTAGATGCCAAATAATCTGTGTTTGTAATTCGGGCAGGTAGGCTGCAAGAAGTTGACAATATCATAATCAACAAGATACACAGTATAAATAAAGAGATGATTGACAAAACAAAAACAATGCAAAATATGGAGGCCAATCAAGAGAATTTTATCTTTGACCTCGAACTTCGATTATTTCATATAGTCTATCTCCTAATAAACTTGGCAACCCTATTGTGACACTGTTCCATTGGTACAAACTACAAACATGTGCGACAGTATTGATGAAACAGAAAGCAGCCATTTATAGGTCTTTTATGTGTCACAAAATCGTTTGTGAGAATCAAACCCATTCCCTTAAGTTCAACTTGCCAGCAGGGAAATTAACCATAGATATACTTGGCCAATTATGGAATCATTGGAACAGACACAGTTCTTCTAGCATAAATATGCGAATCAATACCAGACTGTACTTTTAGTTGGGAGAGATAGTGATGCAATCGAATCATTAACAAGTTTTACTATTCCAGAGTTCACTAGTTCGACCCCCCCCCCCTTAGGGCCACTGGAGGTTTTATTAGCGGTTAACTTCAGAGCTCCTGAGATTAGTCTTGAACAACCCAGACACCCACATTATCCAAAAAAAAAAAACTTGTTTTTATACTCCAGAATGTTGGTAAGCCCCAAATTTACGACTGTCGTTTGGCTACAGCTATGGAGGAACGTATGCCTGATGGAGCTTCTTGGTTGGGGGGGACCTGTTGAAGACTGAATATCTGTTCTTGCATCAAGGCAGTTCAGTTCCTTTTCAACAATTTACCATAGAGAAATGAATTTTCCAACAAAATTCTTTGCAACGTTGCTGCTTGTACAACTTTTCTGTGCACAAGACAGAGGCTTCAACATCTAAGAGAGCTCTAGTGGCCTGAGATAGGGCTTCTGCACACCCATTCAAGCTGGTGGACTACATGTCACTGATATCTGTTTATGGCACAAAGCAGCTTTGTGCAAGCTCTTATGGGATAGCTAAAAGGACAGGTTATGGATCCAATGGATCCATTTTATTATCTTAAAGAAACATCTGTGTTTGCTGCAGCAGTGCCATCTCAGGCTTGCTGGATAGTGAAAAAACTGTTTTGACTTGTATAAGATGGTTCAGCTCACTGCTATATGTTAAAGCATTACTCATTTCCTTTGCACAGCAACGTATATTCAGAATTAAAGCTCCATATATTTTTTTCACTCCCACTCATATTCAAAGAGATTGGTGATGTTGCCAGGTCCCATACCTAGACACAGGTTCATATTTTGGCTAGTGCTACAATATAGATTGTCAAGTGCAACAAGATGTGCTGCATGGGGGCTAACAGTTCCAGTCACTTGTGTTCTATGTATATACAGATCAGGAGGAAATTAATCACACATTGGCTCTTCAGTTGCCCTTTCTCCATTCTCATTTGGTCTAAATTGCTCAGATGGTGTCGTATCTGCAGACAACCCTGGCAGCTGGCAGGAGGAAAATGATTGGGCTAGACAGAAATTGAGGGGCTGCAGGACTAGAAGTTTTTATCATTGGATTCTTATTGGCTGCAACTGTTTAACATGTCTGTTATGCACGCAGCAAAGTCAGATTCCAGCAGCAGCACACTTCAAGCCGGCAGATCATCAGACCAATTGTGAAGGAGTGTCAGGGAAATTGAAATTTGCTAGATGGAAATCTGTATCAGACACTCTAGATACTTATCCATAAATTTATTTGTTTTTTTGATAAGAAAAAACGTATATATTTGTAGAAACTGATAATTATACCTAAGAGGACAAGAAGTGCTCCATGAAATATCTAATTACAAATCAGCCCAGTGCTGCAGCCTGCAGGAGCTGTGTGATAGAATAACTCCTAAACCTACCAGTAGCCTTAGCCCAAAGAGAGGCTAAATAGGTCACTCTATCCCACAACATGTCAACTGACAATGAGATGCCAGGAAAAACCTGCACATTCCTCTCTAACCAGATACACCAAAGTACCGCCAAATAAATCACTTCACCACAACTTCCTCTCCTTACTCACGGAAAGTTTACAAAGTGCATTTGCAAGATGTCCAAAACAGTGGCTGGGCTCACCAACACCTCACCCAGCAACCTGAACCAAAGGTTCTGTGCTACCACACACCGCAAAAAAGATAAAATATGAGCTGAAGACTCACTGCTTCCCTGACAGAGAACACACATATCAGGAAAGGAAACTGCATTTGGCCTCCATCTTTGGCGCAGATCCTTAGTATTAAGCCTGTCCAACACCAGCATCCACACAAATGCCTTTATTTTATGGGGCACCTTTGCCTTCCACAGCCACTTCGCAATAGAGAACCTTGCATCGAAGGTAAGTTCAACTGTTGAAGGAAAGACCTACATGAGAACTCCCCAGAAGGGTCACAAATCCGCTTCCTAGAATCGTCACCATCCAGTAAGTGCATCGACTCCAAAGTCCAAACACCCAAGCACAGAAGTAAGCTCTTCCATCTCCCACAAAAGTGGAGGTCTCCTCAAGTGCAAATTCCATGAATCTGTCAAGATTGAATAGAACTCAGAAACAGCAGCCTCGTGGAGCATTGAGAGATGAAACAATCTAGGATTCTTGCACACAAAGACTGTCCATCCCCCCATCTGTCCTCCCAAAACTTAATCCGCCTCCCATTTCCAAACTGCAACCTTATCAATGGGAAAGAGACTTGTGACACAAACTTCCAATGGCACGCATGCGTAACAAATACAATACCTTCTACGAACAACTTTATGCCACAAAGCCTCCGTCTCCAAAAGGAACCGCGACATCCATTTGCCAACTAGCGCAATATTTTTATTCTCCAGCCTACCAAAAGCCAACC
This sequence comes from Tetragonia tetragonoides, assembly GCA_038025085.1. NCBI lineage: Eukaryota > Viridiplantae > Streptophyta > Magnoliopsida > Caryophyllales > Aizoaceae > Tetragonia > Tetragonia tetragonoides. Next base: position 23,771,907 of record CM076140.1, read on the forward strand.
CTCCGTCCTCCTTCGGCCCACAGACCACCAACTCACCAAATGATGCCTTTTCTCTCCATCCATTCCTAATGACAGAAAGTCCCGTATCGTTTTTTGATAAGAAAAAAATTTATTAATCAATAATTGAAAGAATACAGAAAGGAGGACAAGGTATCCTCATGTACAAACAAAAGAACTACAAATTGCACCCATGGCGCTGAACAACTGTAAGCGGGACACCTTTAAAGGCCCCCGCCGTCTTAGCCCAAAGAGATGCCAAGTAAACTATGTGATCCCACACATAAGCACTATCCCTAGCTGCGTTAGAGAAGATCCTCGAATTCCTCTCCAACCAGATGCACAGGCGCACCTCCACAACAACCTACCCTCCTTCCCCCTTCGCATTGCAGAGAACCGAGACTTTAAAAACTGGCCCACCGTAGCAGGGCACACAAAAATCTCCCCACACAGCAGCCTATCCCATAAATACCTAGCAAACGACTGCACGAATAGATGCAAACAGTCTTCCTCATCCTGGCGACACATGACACACATACTCGGTTGACGATTCCAACCAGGCCTGCGACGCTGCAACATATCACAAGTGTTCAACTTACCTAGCACCAAAGTCCACACGAAAGCACGCACCTTCAATGGAACCTTAGACTTCCAAATATTGGTGGACAAAGGGAAATGTGGAAACTGTGAGGGAAGGCTAAGCTGAATGAGGAAGGACTTGCAAGAGAAGACCCCAGAAGGGTCCCCAGTCCAAGTCTGGGAATCGCCCGTAGAGGCGAGAAGGGTAGTATTAAGAACACTAAGGAGGGAAACAACTTCCTCCATCTCCCTATCATGTGGTGGTCGACGCAAGTGTAGATCCCATGAGCCACCAGTGCTTGAGTAAAAAGCAGACACTGGCCCCATGGAGAGTAGAGAGCCGATAAACCCGAGGAAATGTGGAAGAGAGAGTTGAATCACCCTTCCACACATCCTCCCAGAACCTCACCCGATAACCATTACCCACATTATACCTGACCAGGGGAAAAAAAAAAGACGATACCTGAGAAATGAACTTCTAGGAGCAAGCATGACAGAAAGTCCCGTATCATCCTCTCAATTCTACAGAGGGAGAGGTAATACAAGGGAATGCTGGAGAGACATGACCAAATGATAATAATCCCACCTCCCAAAGAGTATTAAACCCTCTTCCACCCATCAGCCTCCTGGAGAGTGGAGACCCTCTCAACAATTGGTTTTAAAAAAGACTACGAACGCGGATTACCGCCAAGGGGCACACCCAAATAAGTAAGTGGTCAGTTTTAAATCTGACAGCCTACCAAAGCAGTAAAATTGTCTGAGTACATGATCCACATTAATATCGGCCAAACAACATTTTCCCTGATTCAACTTCATCCCCCAGACAATGTCAAAAATTTGCAAAACAGCAAGGACATTTTTATAGATTATCCCTATCCGCAGCTAGGAACAATACCATGTCCTCCACAAATTGCAAATGCGATACATGCGCCTCTTCCCTATGGACCGTGCTCAACACATCAACAAGAGTGAACAAAAAAGGAGAGAAAGCGTCCCCTTGCCTCTGGACTATGTAAACCAATCTCTGGGCACCCCACTTACCAAAACCAAAAAAGGCATTCCTACAGCATCCCTATTCTGCCGCCGCCACTGTCCTAAAGCCTTTTCTCTCTAGCACCATATCAGGAAATCTCCAACTCAACCTATCATATGGCTTCTCAAAATCAAGTATTTAAACCACTACCTTATGCCCCTTCCGCTTTGCTTCATCCATCACCTCATTCACCATGAAACGGATCCAAAATTTGTCAACGTCCTGTAAAAGCACTCTGTGACTGAGAGGTCGTAGCTGGCAAAACCTCCCCAGTTTTGTTAAAAATGACCTATTTAATCATCTTATACTGTTAGCCTAGTGACTAGTGTAACATCATCATGTTGATGATGATGTTACACTAGTCACTAGGCTAACAGGACGAAAATCCCTAATCATAATTGACCAGTCCTTCTTCGGCACTAAAGCAATAAAATTAGATTTATACTCTTGCCAAGCACCCCCTGGTCATAAAACTCATCAAAGACTCCAAGATCTTCTTTGACAACCTCCCAACAATCCCGAAAGAAAGTCATAGTGAAACCGTCCGGGCCCGGCCCTTCTCCCTGTCGATACTAAACACTGCCTTCACCTCCTCCTCCAGTCCTCCCTGAAAGGCCTTTCTAGCCAAGCCCCTGTGTGTGAAGGAATCGGGCTCCAAACTAACCCATCTATGCAAGGCCGCTCCAGCACCTCCTCCTTAAACAGATTGTTGTAAAAGCCAGTAATCTCTCGACTTATGGTATCAACATCTGAGACTACCAATCCATTATCACAGTCAGCTCCTTAATAAAATCCCTCCTCCGTCTCCCATTAACAACTCTGGAAAAAATTCTCTGAGGTTGTGTCACCTGCCTTCGCCCACTTAATTTTCATTCTGTCACTGGCTTTGCTTCTCCCTCATAATCACCTCCTGTAAGTCATTTTTTTAAGTCAGTGCTCTACCTTACCAGTTGTTCCCCTCCTTCCCCATGGCTAAGAGTCTGGTCAGCAACAGCAATCTCTTGCAGCAGCTTCCTCAATAATGAGATAGGTGCTTGTACCCTTCCTAGAAGATCCCAAGTATTCTTCTACCAATAGGTTTTTGCATAAGCTTGATAATTTATTGTGAAACTGGTTTGTAAGTCAAAGCCACCAGTATGTATTTATTGATTCTCTTGGTTAATGAAAATGTCTTTTATTGACCTAAAAACATATATTTATAACTGAACTAACAGAACGTATGATTGCCTTCTTCTTGGAGCTTAGTTAGGGGGTGTTTAGCCTAACTTTTTAGGAGCTTCAAGTTCTCCCCCAATTTTCTTTTACAAACCACCACCCCCGCCACGTCCTCACCCCATTGTTAGCTTTTAAAAAGCTGAAAACACCACCTAGGTGGCCAAGAAGCAGAAGCTTCAGATTGGAGCTTGTGCTTCTTGGCCAACTAAGGGGTAGTTTTAGCTTCTAAAAATCTGAATTTGGGGATGAGAAGGCGGAGAAGGGGGTGTGGTTTGTGAGAGAAAATAAGGGGAGAAGCTGAAGCTACCAAGAACTCTTTGAGGTTCGAGAACCATGGATGAACAACAATGTCAAATTTTGAGAATTAGTTTTGAGAAGTCGTCCAGTACAGTGTGTGTGAAAGTGCCACAGTAAAGGCAAGTACTTTGAGGTAGCTCACAGGTCTGTGCTGTAATCAATGGACAGGTTAGTCCTTATCAATAGTACTACAAGTTTCTGGGACCATGCTCCTTAATAGGGAAGTAGCTGGTACTGGTCTAAGCTCAACAAGATTAACCGGAATTTCGCTGCAGCTTACAGCTCTAACTCAATAAACAGGTTCAGCTACAGGAAGTATACTGCTGCCCTTGGGTACACCTCATCTTATGGGTACCTTGCACAAGTTCAGACACGCTGGCGCAGTTCACAGGCCCTCAATATGCGCAGTTCACAGCTTTATTTTATGATTATGCTCCCAACCATAAGCTACCGACCAGATATAGATTGTGGAGTATGAGTTTCTACCAAGGAGATTGGACATGCTTTTTGTGTGAACCGTCACAGGAAACCCATGATCATTTATTTTGTGATTGTAGTAAATCTAAACAACTCTTTCAGCTTGTTAAAAAATGGTCGCACTCGGCTACAAATGCTACACCGTACATCATTGCCTTTTGTTTAATTTGGATTGCTAAGAGGAAGAGTTCCAAAATTCAAAAACTGATTGCTGCTGCACTGGTCTACTGCATTTAAGTAGGAGTGAAACAATATATGCTTCGTACGTGCTGCTTCCTTAAATGATTCTATCTTACAGAATGTGAAGTTTCTTATCGAATCCAATTGGCTGAAATTAACTTTAGGAAGGTGAATTGGAGTGATCAAATTTTCTTAGCAAATGTGATGTAATGCATTGATGTGGTTTTTGGAAAGGACCCTACATAGTGTTGGCTTTCTTGGCTCACTGCCACATAGACTTGGGTGTAATCAGGATTTATTCCTTTGGTAATGAAATCTCTAGCCCTTGATAGACATGTAGTCTTGCAGTATACTGAGGAACTCTTCGTTCCAAAAGAGATATTAGTCAATGCATCTGTGCTTCAACAGTTTGAAACTTTGAATAGATTAAAATGAAAATACATATGCAAGTTGATAGTTCTCTTGTTTGATGTCCTTGTTCTCACAATTGGGAAGCCTCACTTAGAATCAGCTATTATATCATTTGCAGGCTTAGTTTTTCAATGGCAACACAGAGCAATAATCAAGAGCATACAATAAAGCACAAAGTATGATCCCAAAAGCCATATAAGATGCAAGATGAGGAAATCACAAGAACCATGTAGTACCTGAACTTTGCAGGACTTGCAAAAGGCTCAACCATAGGAGGCAATGAGCGGGCCGGGCTCATGACCCGCGAACCCGGAGCCGAAGAAAACGGGTCTCTTCTAGGCACAGTTCTTGGTGATTGTGAACAACTTGATGGCTGATCACCTCTAAATATATCATCAAAAAAATCCCCACTTGGGTATCTCCTTGTTGCTAATTCATCCCCAAACACAGGCTTTTCTCCTAATCCAATCCACGATCTTCGAAAGCCATCAGCTTCAACATCATCACCAGAATCAAAACTGTTATTACTACCTTCATTGCTAAACTCATGAAAATTGGAAGAGCGCCTTGGTGGACCACCAAACACGTCACTAAAATCAACCTCAGAGCTTCTTCTACTAGGACTATTTGACAATGAATTTGGACTGTACCCCAATAAAACCTTTTCTCTGTGAGAAATTTTGGCCATCTTTGTAAATTACCCAGAAAAACATAAGCCCAAAATTGGCGGGAATTGGTCAATTCAACATTACCCAGAACTGATTTTCGTGCTCTAAACTGAATTTGCTACCAAAAAAAGATGGAAAATGTGAAATTTTTGAAGTGGGTTTCATCAAAAGGTGAATTTTTTGAAGTGGGTTTGAGAGAAATAATTATGGAAATGAAGGTATGGTCAGGATTAATGGGTTTTGTGGGGTTAATTTTTGTGGGTTTAATTTTTGTGGGTTAGGATTTAGGAAGATCCCAAAGGAGGGAAGATGTTGTCGTTTGGACTTTGGATAAGGAAAATGGCAGAAAGAGGACAACAGGGAAATAGTTAGTAGCCACTGATACTGCAACTGCAATTTAGATTGAGGTTTTGTTTTCTTGTTCAAGTTCTCTTGGCGCCCATTAGTTTGGAATTTCAATGACCTGACCAACGAAAAGTTTGTCTTGACTCGTTAACTTTTGGATTCTTTTCTTCCTTTAATTTCATGTGATGTGATGCATGTATAAATGAATGAAAATGGTTCATCTTCTTCATCTCAAATCATAGTAGCTAGTAGCTTTACTAGAAGCAATATTTTGCTTCGTCACCGAACCACAGCTTTGATCTTTGCTCACAGCTTTGATCTTTGCTTGACCATCTAGAAACTCTAAAAAAAAGTCCGGAAAATATGTGAGCCCAACTCTAGTTCTCTTGGGTTGGAATTGGCTTAGAATAAAGAGAAAAAGTGATGCATAACTCAACGGTTAAACTTGACTAGCGAAAAAAAATAAAAATTCTTGAATAATCAGTTTTGAATTTCTTTTAGAGTTTGTTTGGGAGTTGGAAAACGGAGGGGAATGAGGGGGAAATAAAACATTCTCATTGTTTGTCAATTTTTTTGAAGAGGAGAATGAAAGGGAACAATTTTCCACCATTGATGAGCAAAAAACTCAATTTTTAATTTATTCCCCCCCCCCCCCCCCCCCCCGCCCCTCCCAAATTGGGGAAGAATGGAGAGGAAGGGGAATATTTAAGTGAGAGCAGTTTGTTCTCCTTCATTCTCCTTACTTACACTTCCAAACAATGTGAAATATTTCACCTTCATTCTCTTCCTTTCCTTCCTCCTCATTCCCTTCCTCCTCCTTCCCCAACTCTCCTACTAACAACCCTCACCACAATATAAACTGTTATACAAGCTTAATATTGAACGAAGGACTCAAAGCACAAGGATATATGCTCCTAGGATTTCTATTTTCTTCCTCTGAAAATTATTTTAAAAATGTTAGAAATTCGAGGGTGTTACAACCCCCATTCAGAATCAAGTTGAATAGTTTGTTGTCACTCACACATAGAGCATGAAAGGCTTACTTTCTTTGATCATCAAACCGTGGTGTTTCCAAGAGTTTTGGAATTTCATTTGCACCAAGAACAATCTCTTCTTGCTCATCATTAATAGAAGTTTCAATGTCCTTCAAAGTAACTTTAAAATCAAATTGGATGTTTACAGTCTCATGCAACGTAGGTGCTGTTTTAATAGAATATCCTTTTTAGAATTGCCCCAAACCATGAAAGAACAAAGCACCTCTTATTTTCTTCATTGGGAGCTTCTTTGTTAGCCTCCCATTTCTTCTCAAAATCAGAGTTAAGATCAATTTATTATAGAGTTGTTGTCACTACTACTAGAATAAGTGGTGGTGGTGGAACAAAAGCATGAGAATAGTGCTTCTTCTCTTGGGCAACCTTGCGAGCCAACTTTGTTGCATCCTTTAAGGACCATAATGGCTGTAATTCCATATTTTCTCAAATTTTATTGTTCAAAACAACCAAGAAACGATCAATGTTGTTCCTTTGAGTATCTAGGACCCCCATCCTCCATTGGAGTTGTTCAAACTCCCTTGCATACTCGGTCACACTCTTTTCATCTTGAGCTTGCGTATGTGGTGATTCAGTTGAGGTCTTGATAGTGAGATTCTGGTAAAAATCTCTTTTGCATGAGCCCTTTAAGTTTGCTCCATGTCTTAACTCCCCTCTTACCATCTCTCACCGTTTTGTGCAGCAAATTCAAACCAAAGTGATGCATACCCCTTGAGTTTAACCTTAGTCACCTTGTAACATTTTTCATCATTGTAACCCTCGGCCTCAAAATCTCTTTCTATGTTGAAGACCCACTCAAAGGTAATCATTAGGGTGTAGCCCACCATCAAAATCAGGATGTTCAAACTTAACATCAAGCAAATAACCTTTATGTCTTCTCCTAGGATTAGAAGCACATCATGATTCCTAGGCCTTCTTTGCCTATTTTCATTTCTTAAAGTATCAAGAGTTTTGTTTCATTTGCTCCTTCAACTGCTTTATATCCCTATTAAGCCTCAGATTTTGAGCTTGTTCAAAGGTCACGTTCCTTTGAAAGCTCTCATCGCCTCCTCCCATTTTGTATCTAGGATCTTTTTAGTTGGCTAAAGTGCTTGGCTTTAGGTGTTTTTGTAGTTGACTTCACAGAAAAGAAGGTAAATGTGTTTGGGAAGAGTAAATCACAAATAATCTCCTTTAATCTAATCAACTCAATGTGAGTGTTCGAAAATTAAGGATGTGATCTCTTACTCTCAAAGAAAAAAGATAAGAAGAGTAACCAGAAATAAGATAGAGAAAGAAGGGTTAAGAGAGACTCTAAGTCATCACAACAAATCTCAACCAAAGCAAACAACTTTATCAACAACAATTTCAGATTTCGCACTCAAAACGAAACCAACTTTAACTAATAAACTGCTTCATTTCACAAAGATTTAACCAAAACCATCATCAAGCATTCAATGATAAGGGTCTAAGGAACTCAGAAAGTTATCAAAGTTGCCAACTTTACTTCTTGAAGCATGCCAAAGCACCAAAGACAATCAGCTTGTTCCAGGTGCAAGTCCAGCGGGCGTGTCTGAGGGAAATTGCTTCAACGAGCACTCAATTCTTCTCCTTTTTTCCTCAAACCAAAACCAGGTGAAAGATGACTCACCAATGAAGAAAATCATATAAAGGAACGAGCTAAGAAAACCAAATCTTTCGTGCCAAAGAACCAAAGAAAATTATCTTGTTTTAGGCGCAAGTCCAGCAGGAGCAACTAACGAAAAATGCTTCAACGAGCATTTAAATATTCTCCTTTTATCCTCAAACCAAAATCAGGATAAAAAGAGCACTCTTCAAAGAAGAAAAACCTTTAAAGGAACGAGCTAAGAAAACCAAAGTTTTGATACCAAAATTGATGCATAACTTAATGATTAAGCTCGTTCTTGGATAAGAATCTCTTTTATGCGATCAAAAAAAAAAAAAAAAGAATCTCTTTTATACTCTCAAAGTAACAAACCCTCACCACAATATAAACTCTAATACAAGTTTAGTATGGAAGTAAGGACTAAAAGCACAATGATATACTCTCCTAAGATAATGAGATTAGGGGATAAAAAGAAGCAACACTCTTTGCGTTTATATAACTTCAAAATAGTCTACAGATTACAAGGTTCTCTCTCTCTCTCTCTCTCTCTCTCTCTCTCTCTCTCTCTCTCTCTCTATCTATATATATATATATATATATATATATATATATATATATATATATATATATATATATATATATATATATATATATATAATATTTATTAGTAATATAAATATATTTTTACACAGGTTTGGATTATATTTTGTTTTCCATTTCAAAAAAAAAAAATTGATTATTATTTGTCTACATAATAGGCCACTTAGTTATAGCTACTAGGAAAACGTTGGAAAATGTCAATTTTATGGGACGAATGGTGTAACTTGTTGATATTAAAGTTACAACTATGACGGCTTATGTATCCATTATCATGTGACATTAAGGCAAATACCAATTTTGTTATTCGGGGGCAAAACTCAAACGCATCATATATTTAATAGTCATACACTAATTAGAATGACTCGTTAGTTATTGTCTAATAGATAAAAAACGTCGTTGATCATTTTTAACACAAAATGATTATTACTAATAAAATTATGACTTCTCTTTTCCATATTTTAGTTAACAAAAGGGTATCTTTAGTCATTTGTAACAAGATTGTGAGTAAGGATAATTTTTAAATTAAATAGGTCATTTATAATCTTATATATGAACAACTTTTGTATGAGACCAACTCACAATGATTACTATATAGAAATATAGGGGCCACTTAAAATGAATCGTGACCTTTGTTTCACCATAAAGTGATCCTCGTCTTACCAAAAGTTAAGAAAAAATATTTTTTATACAAGTTTTGTGCTTAAATATATTCCCAATAGTTATTTTCAACTTAGATAATGTCGTATAAGTAGTCATGACAACATTGAAGAAAGAGTTTGTGAATAAATGTCTATTTTCATCTATTAGTATTACAAGGGTCACTTATATGTATACAAGAGTCACTTTTCATTAAAAAAGAGTCAAATCAAACGCATCATATATTTGTAATAGTCATAAATTATAAGAAAAGTAATATATGCCACAACGGTCACTTATATAGATGCAAGGGTCACTGCATAGTCAATTAATAAGTTATTTTGAAAAAAACAAATGCTTCATTTTTTCCTTTTCTTTAAGTTTTATATGAGACCAAGTCATAGAAAAGTAAGGTCACTTTTCATAACAATAGGAGTCACTATTCGAGACCCCGTTTCAATGTGAGACAGTATAATGCAAGCTTTTGTGGTTTTATATTTAATCTAAATAAAATATAATTCATAAATGTGTAATATATATATATATATAAGAAAAAAAAAAAGTTAAAACTTTAAAAATTAAAGTTTATAATACCAAATTAAACTTATTAACGTGGTTGCTGGTAGCAGGATAAAATCCTTATTTCTATCTTTCAATTACAAGTATATGGCACATCAATTTATTTTATTTTATTTTTTTGGGGGGGGGGGGGAGAGTACATAAAAATCAAGCATGCCAAACCTATATAGTCATATATACTTTAATATATGTAACCAATACATACATTTTTTGTTGTTGAAATAGGAGGCGTGAAACACGTCTAAATAGAAATCAATCAATCTACATCAAACAAATTTAAAATATAAAAACTATAAAGGCAAGACCTAGTAAATGTGATGATAATGAGACTACAACTATCATCGACTACTTATTTATTATCATGTGACCATGCGACAATTCCCATAACCTAGAGTAACTACTAGTTCCAATATTAATAGTCGCTTCATGTTCTACGGCAAACTTGTGATTGTTACTAATATTTGTATTTTTAGTTATTACCAATCATTATACTTTCATTCATGTCATATGATAATAGATGTATAAGCGATTATAATTGTAGGTTAATGTAGTTGCTTTCGTGCATGTGATAATAGATCTATAAGTGGTTATAGTTTTAGACTTGTATTTGTAGAATTAACAAAACTACTTGTTATCACCTTCATAATCAGACAATTATCTATTATGTCATATCCAACCAGATTTTATCTAAACACAAAATAGCTAAAAGTTAAAAATAATAACTAACAAGTTTATACATAATAGCAATTTTGTGTTGCAAAAACCTAACATAAATTGATGAACATCAACGTTTTTCTATTACACCATACTATAGACACCCTAATCGGTTCTCATCCCCTTGCACCGTAAAGCCCGATGATGATGGTAATGGATTAATATGGACGTAAGTAGAAAATGATATTTTTCGGAAATCTAGACCAAATTCCTTGAAACCTCAGTCTTTGGATAAACCTTGTTATAAGGATTCCAACACCTTTGACCTTGCCTCAATCAGGTTCCCGGATCAAGAGATATTGCGTCTTGAAGATTTGGGTCAAAACCGCTCAATCCCGAACCCTGGGTCAGCCCAAGGGCAATTTCGTAATTTACTGAGCACAAAAAGTCAAAAATAACTAGTCGCGCGCGCGCCTCTGGGTCCAGCGGCTGACGCTATCAACCCGGCGACACACGTGTTACAGCGGGGGCCCTCAGGCCAGCCGCTAGGCCCAACGGCAGCCGCTGGCCCCCAGCTGCCTTTCGGGTAGCCGTTGGGCCTGATTTTCTGGCTGGGCCGAGTTTGGCGCCGGCTTTGCAACCTTAGTCCCCTAATTTCGTCCCCTAACTCTATAAATACTCTCTTTCACCCTCTTTTGAGAGAGGTTGGTCAGTATATAATTTTGAGAGCAATTTAAGAACAATTTGAGAGCACAAATACCCTAACTCATAGAGAATTCAAATTTTGAAGACTCAAGCAAGCCATTGCACCCAACCTAGCACCCAAGATTGAAGAGTAACTTCAATTCTACTAGTCCCGTTCGAATAGAACGTCACTCCAGGTTAACCATTCTGAGGGCCTAAATCTCTTATTAAACTTCTTCTTTTATCATTTATGATCATGTTTTATTTATCTTTTGATTATGGTTGAATAATTATGCATGTTTTGACCTTTGTAAATAATTATGCATGTTAGTTTAATTTAAAGTTCGCATCTTTTTATTAATTTATGCAAGTTTGCATCTTTTTTTTATTGTTTGTGCATGCATGTAGCAACCTCTTAGGTTTAATTTAGCATAAAGTTAATATTTTTGCATTGTTCTTCCATTGAAGTTACTAACAAATTTATTGATGTGCATATGCAATGCTTGGCGCATTTAGCAAAGTGTGGTAGGTTGGAGCGTTTTATTATTGCTCTCATCTTTTGCTTGTGTTTGATAATAAATATGCATGTAAATTGGATATAAATTGTGCAAAGTAATAACGGTAGATAATTTGGTTGTCTTTAACCCGCCTAGATGAATATAGGATCTTGGACGACCGGATTTGTATGGAACCATGTAACTTAAATAAATATTTGACATGGATAGGCTTAGTAGAGGCCGTTAATTCGGGCGATTTAGATGAGATTCATTTTGTTTGCTTCGTACCTACACCCCCAAACTCAATATTTAGCCCCTTGGGTATGAGTCAATTCCCAATAGAAATTGGGTGTACTTTTTGATGGTTTTCAATTGTTTACTAAAAATTGGTGGCGACTTCATTGCTTGCGAATTATTATCCCCATCATAATTGAACTAATTGACGTATTATTTAAGAACCATTAATTCCAATCAAACCGCTCGCAAATTAGCGCCGGAAAGGCGAGGGTTCTTACATGGTGACTTCACTGGGGATAATTATAAAATGATGTAATTCGAAAACCTATCCATGTCAATAGTTTATTTTTTCTATATGGTTCAATTACCGTATGTGTTTACATTCTTCGCTTTGCATCCATATCATTCATATTGCATGCGTTATCATCGCAAGATGTCGAAAGGCATCACCACACCATAAAGAGGAATTACCCTTTGGAGCATTGTCTATGACTTAGGTCGGTGACCCACTAAATCCGAATTGCCTTTGCACATAGTCGTGTTCCACCCCATGACATTTACATGTTTCCATTCCAAATATGTAAAATGGCACGTCTAGTTTTACTATGCATTCCATAGATGACGAAATGCATCCGGTCATGGGTTACCTTATCCAACCATGGATTGTGTCAAGCTATTGCATTTAGTCCCATAGTCCATATCAAGGTGCTAATTGATTTACTGGCCATATTGTGATTGGTTGTTTCCTTGCTATGTGATTAGTTTCCATAAAATATTAGGATTAGATCACCCCTTAGGATTTTCTTGAGTCCAGTTTTGGGAATGTTTCCCTTTTGTGTGCTTGTGCGTTTTTTCAGGTTTACAAATAGAGTCTAAGATCTTTTGTTTTTAGACAATAGAATCCATGTATGATTCCGACGATGCTAGTGACCATATTAGGGAGACGTTCTTTTCCATACAAATTAGATTGCGTGCAAATAATATACTCTTGTCATTGATCTTTCATGAATAAAAAAGAGTCTTATTTATTTCCTTAAAGCAAGTCAACAATATATTTTCCATTCTTGAATTCGGAAATTCTATTCCATATCCAAGTCAAGAATAGAGTCCTAATTCATTTCCATAATGCGAGTCAAGAGTATAATTTCTCATTTTTTTATAGAGACGAAAGATCATTGACTGGAATATACAGTTTACATAAAATCGCGTCTCTCCTAAAAATCGTCATATTGAGGATTAATGCTAGATTCTTTTCCCACATTTGTTTTTAAAAAAAATAAAATCTTTCTTTTCGTGGAGTTTTCCATTTATTTCTTATTTTCTTAAACGAGCCTTTTTATCTCCAGAAGTGGTAGGAATAAAGATCACGGTCCTAGAAAGTGGGAGAGGCACGAGTCCAACAAAAGATTGATCCGCAAGCTGTCATTCGAACCTTCACCGCAAGCACAGTTCGTGGGCCCCATTTGGCTCGAGTACCTTCGCACACCGCCATTGTCACCTCATACCTCACCACCTAATTCACCTAAGACCATTATGTCTAGAGACGCTGAGAGAACCGCCGACCAAAAGATGGACGACCTTTTAGCCTAACTGGTCGCCATGAATGTTAGATTCACTGATATGGAAGCCCGTGTCGCTAAGTTGGATCCCATACTATGAATGAATATGAACCCAAACCAAATGAAGAGAAGCCTGAGCCCTCCACTAAAGAGGTCCAAGAACTCCAAGCTAAGCTGAATAGGCTTTGAATCTGTTCTAGGCAAGAGTCGTGTCTTTAATGACATGATCATCAATTTCGAAGGCTATGCTCCCCACATTAAGGGAAAATTGCCCACTAAGTTTTCCATGCATGAAGTTCCCACATTCAAAGGGACCGATGATCCACAAGATCACATTAGGGCTTTTACCACTGCATTGGGCCTTAGAGGCATTGAGCTAGAGTTGTATGTTCACCTCTTTCCCCAAACCTTGGACCCTGCTGTTAGGGTCTGGTTCTTCAAACTACCCACTCAAAAGCTACATAAGTGGGAGGAATTGTCCACTTTGTTTCTAGAAAGATATGCTGACAATGTCTTGCCTCCCATGACATTGAGAGAATTGGACATCACCAAGCAAGGTGACAAAGAAGGATTCACCAACTTCGTGAGAAGATGGAGGACCAAGGTTGCTCAAATGATTGATCGCCCATCTGAAAGGGATCAAATTAGAATGCTAGTCCAAAACTTGGCGTCTGAGTACCGTGCACCCATGAAGTTTTAGCCCATAACCATTTATGCCCAACTAACTGAAGTAGGCATGGCCATTGAGGATGACCAGCTCCAAAGAGGGAAGAACAACGTCACTTACAATAACAACACAAGTGGCTACAAGGATAAGAAATACACCAACACCAATCATGCCTCCACAAGTAGAGGAAATGAGGTGAATGCCATTGCCGACAGGTGCCCGAGAAGGTTTACTCCCCTTGGGATGCCTTATGTCAAAGCTCTAGACAAATTACTCAAAGGAGACTATTTGCACCCTATTGGGCCTACTCCTGATCCACCCGTAGAGAAAAGATCGCCATATTGAAATGAGTCCGCATTCTGCAAATACCATAGAGGTCGTGGGCATGACATTGAGAAATACTACACTCTCAAGGAGAAAATTCAAGATCTGTTCGACAATGGCACCATACCCATTACCTAAGGACGCGCCGCCGCCCAGTAACAATAATAATCCCCTTGGGAACTCTTTTGCGATTGACATAGAGGAAAGATTCGATCCATCATATCTAATCACTCCTATTGGGCAAGCCATACCACCATACCCAAGCCCAAGGCCCACGCTAGACATTTGTGGCCTTTGGGATAGTGATGAAGAGGATAATGGACATTATACTGATCCTTAAGATGTGCTAACTCCTCAAGTCCATGACATAGCCAATGGCAAAGCATGGTATGACATCTCCGATGACGAGAAAGATGAAGATGACAAGGCTTTGAACTACCTCACAAGGTCGGGCCGCCAATTCAGGCCCGAGAACATCTACATGGATCTATCTCAAATCCAACCTGTAGAGCTTGTATCAATCCCCAATAGGGATCCAACCCAAAGAGAGGCAACTAAGGAAGATGATGGAACTAACATCCTTAGGCAATTACAAAAGACCATTGGCAATTGTTGACCACTTCTATCACTCATAGAAGGGTCATGCTAGAAGCCTTGAATGCAACCACCATCTCTCCAAATGCTACTCCTGAGTATGTGGTTAACCTCCTGGTCCAAGGAAAGTCATTCACACCCGTCACCTTTTCTGATAAGGATCTTCCACCCGAAGGCATTCACCACAACAAAGCCCTCTATCTGACTGTTATTTGTCAACAAAGACAAGTCCCCGTGACTTTAGTTGACAATGGCTCTGCTGTAAACGTGTGCCCCTTGAGGACTGCTGAACACCTCAAAATAGACTGCAACAACCTCGCGCACTCCGCGCAAGGGCTAATAGCTTACAACAATTCCAAAAGGAACGTCTTAGGCACATTTTCCATGAATATTAACATTGGGCCCATTGAGAAAATTGTCCAATTTCACATTATAGATATTCCGGCCACCTTTAATCTAATTTTAGGAAGGCCTTGGTTGCATGGGCTTAATGCTGTAGCCTCAACCCTTCATCAAAAGGTGAAGCTATCTCTAGCACGATCCACTCTGGAAGTCTGTGTCGACACCATGGCAGCCCAAATAGAAAAAGCTCCAGTCTTAAAGATAGAGCATAACGAGCAAGATGAAGAATTATGGGGCTTTGAGAAGATAGCCTTCATAGAAACAATAGAGCTCGCGCTCAATGTGAATGCCCTGCTTAGAAAGCAAGGTTACTTTCCAGGCACCACTTTGGGTCCTCACCCCAAGGTAACCCAATCCTGCTGGAACACTAAGATAAAAAATGATCTATTTGGGCTAGGCTATAAACCCACAAAGCAAGATATCCAAGCCTACATATCCAAGGAAGTGCCTAGGAAAGCCCACGCGGCCAACAAGCTAATCCCACATAGTATGGATCCTTATCCTCTAACTCTCAATGGGCAATTTCTCCAAGAAGGCGATCCATACCCCTACTATGGATTCCCATAACCTTATGCAATCAATGGAATTCTAGTTCCAGGCTTTGAGGCATTCCAAGACTGTTTCACTATGAATGAAGAGGCACCAACACCTCCCAAGAAGGACCAATCCACTAAAGATTGGGTTAATGACATGGCACCCAATGACTTTGGGCTACTATTTGGTGAAGAACGTCGCCAATACGATGAGGCAATAAGAAAACTTCCCCTTACTGTGCTTTTTAACAAAGGTTTCGAATCATCCAAGTTGATCACCCCAATCATGCCCGACCGCGCCACCTGGAAGCACGAGACAAAATGGGCTCCAGTCGAGGGAGTCAAGTACAAGTTCACGATACGCAATAGTTCTTCAGAAAGGCCCAATTCTGATTCTGAGTCCGAGTCTGATTCTGAGTCTATTATCCTAGAAGTGTCGGGTAGTCCATCCCAATCTATTCATGTTGCTACTAAGGTCGTTAGTAATGACCTCATTGATGTATTGATCGCTTCTATTAATGTTATGCGTGTCAATTTTGCTTACTCGGATTGCCTTGTTGCTAATAATTCAGAAGACATAACAGAATTGCCAAAAGAAATCATTAAAGCACTAATGGAACATGAACAAAAGACTTCAATAGTCGAAGACGCAGAGACAATAAATATTGCAGCTAATGATGAGCCACGCCATGTGCAAATTGGCTTGTCTTTAACTTCTAATGAACGTGAACAATTCTTAACACTCCTAAAGAATTATACGGATGTTTTTGCCTGGTCCTACAAGGACATGCCCGGTATAGACCGCAACATTGCCCAACATACCATCCCGCTAAAACCCGACTGCAAACCAGTCAAGCAAAAGCAAAGAAAAATGAAACCAGAGTGGGCTCTTAAGATCAAAGAAGATGTCCAAAACCAACTTGACGCAGGCTTCATAAGAGTGGCCAATTACCCTGATTGGGTAGCCAACATTGTGCCACTCCCAAAAAAGGATGGACGGGTACGAATGTGCGTGGATTTTAGGGACTTAAACAAAGCAAGCCCCAACGATGACTTTTCACTACCCCACATAGATGTTCTAGTAGAAAATACAGCAGGACACGCCCTCCTATCATTCATGGACGGGTACGCAGGATATAACCAAGTCCTAATGGCCAAATAGGATGAGGATAAAATCACTTTCATCACACAATGGGGCACTTATTGCTACACCATAATGCCATTCGGGTTCAAGAATGAAGGGGTTACATATAAAAGAACCGCGACCACCCTTCTCCACGACATGATGCACAAAGAGGCTGAAGTCTACGTGGATGACATGATCATAAAGTCTAAAGAAAGAGAAGGGCATGTACCCTCACTTCAAAAGTTTTTCGAAAGGCTTAGGAAGTACAACATGAGGCTCAATCCCAAAAAGTGCGCATTCGGAGTCAGATCCGGCAAACTTTTAGGATTCGTCATAAGCACCAGAGGGATTGAGATTGATCCATCCAAGATCAAGGTCATAATAGACATGCCCCCACCGAAAACAGAAAAAGAAATCAAGGGCTTCCTGGGAAGAATCCAATACATTAGTAGATTCATTTCCAAGCTGACTATCACCTGCGAGCCTATATTCAAAAAATTCAAGAAGGAGGTAAAAATGGAATGGGATGAACAATGCCAAAAAGCGTTCGACAAAATTAAGGTCTATCTGTCTGAACCACCTATACTCGTACCGCCCATTCCAGGCATGCCATTAATTCTTTATCTTACTATCACAGAAACATCAATGGGGGCCATGTTAACCCAAGAAATAAACAAGGAAGAGAAAGCCATCTACTATGCGACCAAGAACTTTTTGGAATACGAAACCCACTATTCCTCTCTAGAGAAGACATGCTTAGCCTTAGTCGCCACGACCAAGAAACTACGACATTACATGCTCCAACACACGATCCACATAAGATCGCAAGAGAATCCTCTGAAGTACATATTTGAAAAGCCCATCCTGAATGGTAGAATAGCAAGATGAACTGTCCTTCTGTCTGAGTTTGACCTCAGATTTGAACACCAAAAAGCAATTAAAGGACATGCTATCTCGAAATACCTAGCTGAATCAAGCTATTGATGAACCCAATCGCAAGGAAGAATATCATTTTCTAGACGAAGGGGTTATGACCTTGGACACCGAGATTTGGCAACTATACTTTGATGGAGCATCTAACCAAAAGGGCTTTGGGGTAGGAGTGCTAATAGTATCTCCTGACTGTGCACATACACCTATTTCGGTCAAGTTAGACCACGAGGTCACCAACAATGGCGCGGAATATGAAGCCTGCATAATAGGATTGCAAAACGCCATAAGCCTGGGCATTAAAACGCTTCGAGTCTATGGTGACTCGTCGCTCATAATCAACCAAATTTCCAAAGTATGGAAAGTCAAAAGTGAATCCTTGGCACTCTACCAAGAATACTTAGACAAAATCGTGGTGTACTTCAACCGAATACATTTCACATACCCTTCAAGAGAAGATAACCAATTCGCAAATGCCTTGGCTGAATTGGCAAGCATGATCAACATACCTGATTCCATTCGAATGATGCCCATTTGTGTACAAAGAAGGTTTGAACCTTCATATTGCGATGCTTTGGAGGTATTCCATGATGCAGAAGATGAATGGTACACTGATATAAAGAACCTACTCGTCTATGAAATTTTACCTCCCCGATTCTGGCCCTAGAGCCCAAAAGGCACTTAGAAGGCTCGCAGCCCAATTCATTGAGGTACAAGGTCAAATATACAAGAAAACCCCAAATGGAATTAATCTCTTATGCCTAAACACCGAAATGGCCCATAAATTCTTAAGAGACGTACATGGAGGATTTTGTGGACCGCACATGAACGGTATGATGTTATCTAGGAAGATAATTAGGCTTGGCTATTATTGGACCACAATGGAGAAAGGCTGTTGTGAATTCGTCAAAACATGCTCACAGTGTCAGACACACGCAAATCTACAACACATGCTGCCAAACCCATTATATACTTTCACCTCACCTTGGCCTTTCTCAGCTTGGGGGATAGATATCATTGGCAAAATAACCCCAATAGGTAAAGGGGGCCATGAATACATTCTAGTTGCAATTGACTACTTCACTAAATGGGTTGAGGCGCAATCCTACGCAAAGCTCAAAGCAAAGCACGTGGTTAAGTTCATCAAGGACAATATAATAGCTAGATATGGGGTTCCCCAAGAGATCATTAGCGATAATGGGTCACATTTTATGAAGGAAGTAATTGAGCTCCTAGCCCAGTTCAAGATCCAACATCGGAAGTCATCTCCCTAAAGACCGCAAACAAACGGTGCAGTAGAAGCAGCTAATAAGAATATTAAGAAAATCATCGACAGGATGTCCGAAAATTATTACGATTGGCCTGACAAGTTGCCATTTGCACTTTGGGGATATAGGACTTCTATCCGCACATCGACATGAGCAACACCATACTCCCTAGTTTATGGAATGGAAGCCGTTTGCCAATCGAGTTAGAGGTCCCATCTCTAAGGATCGTCTTAGAAAGCCGAATTCCAGAAGTGGATTGGGTTCAAGCCCACTATGACCAATTAGTCTTACTAGATGAAAAAAGGTTGCAAGCTTTGCACAATGTGAGAGTCTATCAAAAGAGCCTAACAAAGCACTTCAACCAAAGGCTTAAAATGAGAGAACTCAAAGTTGGAGATTTAGTACTCAAAAAAGTAAGGGCCAATGTCACGGACCCACGAGGCAAGTTTAGGCCCAATTGGTCCGGTCCTTTTCTCATTACAGAATCCTAACCGGTGGAGCTGCAAGATTGGCACACTTAGACGGGATTGAGTTTAGTCAATGGATAAACATGGATCAACTAAAAAGATTCTATGCCTAGGCAAGACATCTAACATAGCACTTTCGAGAGGCCCACATAAGGCTAAGCAATCCCAGGGGAAAAAAAAAAAAAACCGGGATTCAATGTTAAAAAACGCACGAATAAGAACTACGAGTAGTCTGATTCCCCTAAAAGGATACGTAGGATAACCTAATTGCATCTGGGCCCGACCCCTTCATTATTTTCACGTTCAAAAGTTGTTAAAAATAATAAACAACAACAATAAAACAAATAAAGTTGCAATATTAAATAAAATCGAGCATGTCTCCATAAATAATAAAGTCCGTTACAAATGACATGGCAATTCCAAAAAATAATAATAATGCAAATATTATAAATCTAAGTCTAAAAGCGGCACATCACCCTTATTGAATTTAAAGCAATACAAAAGGCAATCCTGAGCTAGACATGCTCCAAAAAGAGTATTTTTATTAGTAGACTACTCCGTAGCTTCGGTAGTAGGACCCGCGTCTTTCATGGACTCATCTACTTTTGGGCCCTCCGCATCACGTTCCTTGGGAGCCCATCTCTCTTGAACCATGGGCTCTTCTTCTTCAATCTCCATTAGAGGTGTGCTTGAAGACGCCTCAAGATCATTAGCCCGGATTTGGGGTTCCTCCTGCGGTTTAGTAGTGATCTTTTCCAAAGCTTTCTTGACCTTTGGGTTTAGGATGCCTCTTACATGCTTAACTCCCTCTTTCTTACCCTTCCCCTTGGGGTCATTAGGTTTTGAGAGTCTTAGGCTAGCTTTGACCGATTGGGCCTTAAGATCGCCTTGTTCGGATTTCCTACATGCACGGCGACCCTCCGCGGTCTTGCAATCCATCCAAGCCTCATAAGCCGAAGATATGGCCGTAGGCACCTTGACATGAGGAATTGTCCACTTAGGACGACGATCCCATGCACACTCCCATGTCTTACCATACTAATTGTCAAGATTCGCATGGTAGGAGGAACACTATCCTTTTATGGGATAGTTTGGCGTTTCCCATATTGTCGCATGATACGGCTAGGAAATATGTAAGTTGAGTTATGAAGACCGAGCATTTGATAATATCCCGAATTCTTGTTGCATCCGATTGCGGATTTTAGACCCCACCACTTGACGGTCCATCGTAGCAAGGGACACGCTTTAAGGTACCCACGCCACTCATCAATGGTAGATTCGTAATACGATCTCCAGCGTGCGGGGAATTGCTTTGGTTGATATTTGAGCGCATTAGCGGGTCTCTCAACAAAGCACATGTGCTCAAGAAGCCATATCTACAAAAAGAAAAATATATAGTTAAAGATCCATCAAATATTTAAACTTTATTAGTGAACAAATAATTCAAGTAGTTATCCACGCACTTACTTGGAGAAGAAGAGGGTTTCCTGTCCATCTGTAACACCCCCGAATTCGCAATGATTTCCTGGGAGCTATCGACGTCGCTATACACGACTCAACACCGCTGAACCGACACGAACCCAAGGGTTGTTTACTGCAATATTTATCGCTAAGGAATAAATGCTAAGCAGAAAGGAAAACTAGGTATCAAAGGAAGCATCTAAACAAACTAAACATTAATATCAGAGTTGTCTATCAAGTGAACTTAAGTCCATTAATGTATTAATACAACTTTGCCTTCAAGGGCACAAACCAAATAAAATCCCAATAATACAAAGTAACCAACAGTTCTAAAGAGACGGCCCACATTAACACTTCAAGCTATCCGTCCTCACTCAGCTACACCTGCACTTTGGTTTCCGTGACGGAAACAAGGTACAGAAGAAAAGAGAAGAAACAAAAGAAAACAAAAGTCAGCTAAACTGAATAAACGTCGTCCATACCCAATAAAAACACTTTCGCAAACCTTACCTGGGTTTTAGAAGAATCATTGAAATTCATTTGCATGCACAAGTAGTCATATAATCAAGCACAGGCATACTCAACATTCAATTACATGCAATTCTTGCTTTAGTGATCATTCGAACACAAATAGATAAAGCATCTTGATGAGAGTAATAAGAGAGCGAATAGAACAGCGATTACCCGTACTGTTCATAGATAGATATAGACATGCCATGGACTTACTCTAGTGTATACTCACACTATCTCTAACATAATAATCGATACGTAGAGAATTAAATAATGGGGAATGATCCGTCCCGAACACACTACGAGGTGTCCATAAAAGTAAATTGGGAATCATGCATCCCTAGATTACATCAATTAGATAAGTCTCGATAGCTCGACTACTCCTAGGGATCCATTAGGAGTCTTATTCTCATTTATAATTCAATTCACATACTTGCATTGATTGACCTAGTGGTACAACAAGACCATGACATACTACTTCATTTCATGCTCATGATAATGAATAATAATAACAACAATAGTGACATAAAAGGCATATTAACAATAGTCATGCTTCATATATGTCTAACGAAATTTCGGCAGCACTTCGGCAGTAAATCATCATATCCAAAAATTACACTTTCACAAATAAACATCAAGATATAATAGGTGCTCATTAGCACTCAATAATAACCCATTCCAATTAGCATATATATATATATATATATATATATATATATATATATATTATCATAATAATACTAGAAATTCAACATCGCCATACATGCTCAATAGTTAGCATATGAACTAATTAATTAACGAAACTTCATAAACTTGTCATACTCAATATAATTCATATTTACAGCGAAAAATATACTTCTAATTCTCATAATTAACGACGATATAATTTAATCATGCTTCGCATATTAAATTCACAAGAGTTTCTCAATTAGCACATAACACATCAAAATAGTTTTGATGGGGCTTTACAAAGAGGTAGGCACAATCGTTTACCTAACAAATGCTCACTACGCAGTAGGTAGCCTTGCTAATCACAACCCGATCACGCTTGTCCGTTTGGTCCTAATTAAAAACAATTACCGAGACATAATCAGTAAATACGAAAATCCAAACAGTAATAAAATATTAATCTAATAATTAATTTAAATTCCTTTATTTATTTCAATCAAACTAGGCTTTTGAAAAACCGGATTCGGACTCAAAATGAGTACAGAAAAATAAAAACAATTATTGAAAAATACTGAAAAATACGAAATTAATTAAAAACGAAAATACAAATTCGAAACCCTAACTTATTGTGCAAGTCTCGACCACAGTCACCCACAAGGGGACCCATGGTCGGACCCATCAGCACCATCACCACCCACTGACCACCCTTGGTCGGTGGTGGCACCGGTGGCTCGCCAGAGCCAAGGCGGAGAGAGAGAAAACGAGAACGACGAGAGAGGGAGAGAGAGAAAACAGGAGAGAGAGAGAGAGAGAGAGAGAGAGAGAGAGAGAGAGAGAGAGAGAGAGAGAGAGAGAGAGAGAGAGAGGGGGCGGGAAAGCGACTATTGGGTCTGCCCACGACGGTCGACCACTCGGCCAGGCGGCGGCGGCGGCGGTGGCGCCAGGCCGCCGGCGAGCAAAACAGGGGAGAGAGAGAGTGTGTGTTGTCGTGAGGGAGAAAGAGAAAAAGAGAGAAAGAGAGAGAAAGGATGAGAGAGAGAAGGAGGCGGCTCACGTTGGTGGTGGCCCTGGTGTTCTCCCGTGACTGGCGGCCGAGCAAGGGGGAGGGGGAGGCCGGTCGAGTGTCGAGAGAGAGAGAGAGAGAGAGAGAGAGAGAGAGAGAGAGAGAGAGAGAGAGAGGAGAGTTTGTGAGGTTTTGGCACAGGTTTTGTTAATCAACTGGCCCATCTCTTGGCTTAAATAGGTCTCTAGTCCATGAAGGTCAAAACCTACTAGACCTAGGATTAATTTTCTGATTTAATTGCTAATTAAAAATCATTAAAACCAATTAAATGCTAATTAAAACTAATTAAAACAATATGAATAAATCTAATTCATATACAAAACTGTTTTAATTAAATCCCTCAATTTGATAATTATAAATCACGAAATTCCCATAATAATAATTAATATCATTATGGCTTAATTTGAGTAAATCAAATCGTTATATAAATATACGATTTAAATCTCCGAAACTATTTATAAATGAATTATAAATCGATATTATAATTATAGAAAATATTGGGGTATCACATTCTACCCTCCTTAAAAATCACTTCTCAATGACGAAACGAGTTTTCCATGCGAAGGTATAATATGATTTTAGGACAACGACAATGCAATGCGTGTACTACGGTTGTGATCTAAGTCGATTAGCAGTGCAGCATGCAATGCTAGAACATGCAACTCGTGCAAAGCGGTAAATAAAACACGAATTTACTAGGTGTGACATTCTACCCTCCTTAAAAAGGGTTTCGCCCCAAAACTCAAATGGAATTAGTACCTTCAATAAAGAGTTCTGGGTACTTCTCGCGCATCATGGATTCAGCTTCCCATGTTGCTTCTTCTTGACCATGACGGGACCAAATAAGTTTCACAATCGGAACGGTCTTTGTACGAGTCGATCGTTCTTTTCGGTCAGTGATCTTGATTGGACGTTCTTCGTACGTCAAACTCTCATCAAGTTCGATCGTTTCAGGTTGACCGACATGAGTTGGATCATGTACGTATCGCTTCAGTTAAGAGACGTGAAACACATTGTGGATTTTTTCAAGTTCCACAGGCAAAGCTAAACGATAAGCAACCTCGCCAATCCTTTCTAGGATCTCGTAAGGTCCAATGTAACGAGGACTCAGTTTCCCCTTACGACCAAAACGCATAAAGCCCTTAGTAGGAGATACTCGCAAAAGTATCTTGCTTCCCACCTCAAATTATTCTTCAGGTCTACAACCTCTATCTGCATACGATTTCTGGCGATCTTGTGCACTTCGCATCTTCGTCTGAATCACCTTCACGATGTCGACAGTCTGCTGGATCATGTCAGGACCCAAAACTGCTGTTTCGCTAATATCGTTCCAACATACAGGCGATCTACACTTTCTACCATACAGTGCTTCATATGGTGCTCGATCGATGCTCGAATGATAGCTGTTGTTGTAAGAAAATTCGATCAATGGAATGTGCTTGTCCCACGAACCTTGATATTCGAGGGCACACGCTCGAAGCATATCCTCTAGAGTCTGGATTGTTCTTTCTGTCTAGCCATCTGTTGTAGGATGAAAAGAGGTACTAAACTTCGATTTGCTTCCGAAAGCTTCTTGTAATTTCTGCCAGAAGTTAGAGAGAAATCTCGAGTCTCTATCAGAAACAATATCTTCAGGTACACCATGAAGTCTCATGACCTCCTTGACGTACACGTCAGCCAGTTTCTCCATTTCCCACGTGTCATGCATTGGGATGAATCTCGCGACCTTCGTCAAACGATCCACAACCACCCAAATGGTGTTTTTCTTCTTCTGTGTCAAAGGTAAACCCATGACAAAATCCATAGAAATCGGATTCCATTTCTAAGTAGGAACTTCCAGTGATTGTACCATTCCACCTGGTCTTTTGTGCTCGATCTTGACCTTCTGACATGTCAAACATTTAGCCACAAACTCAGCGACTTCTTGTTTCATTCCTTTCCACCAGAACACTTGGCGAAGATCTTTGTAAAGCTTGTCTGCACCAGGATGTACAGAATACGGAGTATTATGAGCTTCACCCAGAATCTGACTTTTGATAACTGGGTCATTGGGTACACAGACACGTTCTCTAAATCTCAAAATTCCATCTTGGCCCAAAGTGAAGTCCTCGGACCTACCCTCATCTTTGTGGTTTAGAATCTATTGAAGATCCTCATCACCACCCTGTCTATCTTTAATCTCCCCGAGTAACGTTGGTCGAACAATCATATGTGCTAAGGCACACTGAACATCACCTTGAAACACAATTTCCACCTCGAGAATTTGCAAGTCACGTATGATCTCTTTAGGAAGCGCTAAAGCGGTGTTTAAAGTATGTCGAGTCTTCCTACTCAAAGCATCAGCGACTACGTTCACTTTACCCTCATGCTACTGAATATCAATGTCATACTCCGTCAGAAGTTCTAGCCATCTCCTTTGGCACATGCTCAACTCTTTCCGCGTAAAGATGTACTTGAGACTCTTGTGATCAGTGAACATCTTGACTGCGGAACCATACAGATAGTTTCGCCAAATCTTCAATGCGAATACGACAGCAGCAAGTTCTAGATCGTGCGTAGGATAGTTATCCTCGTGCTTCTTCAGTTGTCGTGAGGCGTAAGCCACGACCTTTCCATGTTGCATCAAAACACATCCTAAGCCATGCTTAGACGCGTCACTGTAGACCTCATATCCTTCTGTTCCTGATGGCAATGTCAAAATAGGTGCACTAGTAAGACGTTTCTTCAACTCTTGGAAAGTAGTCTCACACTTGTCCGAACATACAAACTTTGTCGTTTTCTTCATCAAGTTCGTGATTGGCTGCGCAATCTTTGAAAAACCTTCTACAAATTGTCTATAGTAGCCAACAAGTGCAAGAAAGCTTCGAACTTCGGTCACGGTCATTGGTCTTGGCCAATCTGTAACAGCTCGAATCTTCTCTGGATCTATGGCCACTCCATCCTTAGACACCACGTGTCCTAAGAAAGATACCGTGTCTAACCAAAACTCACACTTAGACAACTTGGCGTAAAGTTGATGTCTTCGCAGAATCTCCAAAACAGTATGTAAGTGTTGCTCATGCTCCTCGGCGTTCTTCGAGTAAACCAGAATATCATCTATGAAGACTACAACAAACTGGTGTAGGTAAGGCTGGAACGTACGGTTCATCAAGTCCATAAACTTCGCAGGCGCATTCGTCAACCCAAAAGGCATCACAGTAAACTCATAGTGCCCATACCTTGTCCTAAACGCTGTCTTCGCAATATCAGGCTCAGACATCCTCAACTGATGGTATCCTGATCGTAGGTCTATCTTTGAGAAAATAGACGCTCCACGCAGTTGGTCAAACAGATCGTCAATTCTGGGAAGTGGGTATCTATTCTTGATCATGATCTTGTTCAACTCGCAGTAGTCAATGCACAGTCTCATACTACAATCCTTCTTCCGTACAAACAAAACGGGAGCACCTCAAGGCGATACACTCGGGCGTATGTATCCCTTTTCCAACAAGTCCTCTAGTTGCGTTTTCAGTTCCTTCATCTCAGCAGGTGCCATACGATACGGTGCTTTAGAAATTGGTGCAGAACCTGGAGCTAAGTCGATCGTAAAGTCGATAATGCGTTGTGGAGGCATTCCGGGAATCTCTTCGGGAAATACATCAGCGTACTCGGAAACTACAGGAATAGGCTGTGGAGCTTCCGTCTCTCGACTCGTATCCACCACATGACAAAGGTAAATCGCTTCACCCTTAGTCACGCACTCTTTAACTTTCATCGTTGCCATAGCCTTCAGTTTAGGCTTGACCACAACTCCTCGGTAAGTGATCCTCTTACCTTTAGGTCCTCGCAAAGAAACGCGTTGTTCGAAGCACTCTATCTTAGCCCTATACTTGTACAACCAATTAATTCCCAAAATAACGTCAAAATCACCCAACTCGAACTGAATCAAATCTGCAGGTAGCTCGGAACCAGCGATCTTAATCGAACACTTCTCGTACAACGAATTACAATTAACATTGACCCCGTTTGGCATCGTAATGTTCGCCCTATACAATGAACTAGATTCTAGGCCTATCTTAGATGCAAAGTTCTTAGAAAGAAAAGAATGCGATGCACCACTATCAAACAAAACAAAAGCGGGAAAAGAATTAACAAGAAAAGTACCAACGATCACTTTCGGGTTTGCTTCTGCTTCATTGGGATTCATCACAAAAATTCTGCTATTAACCCCTCTATTGTTGTTGTTGTTGTTGTTCGGTGCGGGATTTGCAGTAGTAGGAGCTTGAACGTGGTTGTTCACAGCAGGAGCAGCATTGTTGCTGTTGTTGTTGTTGTTGTTGTTGTTGTTGTTGTTGTTGTTGTTGCTGTTGTTGTTGTAACCCCCGTTCCCACGGCAGTTACCACCATTACCACGATAGCCATTGTTATTACCACCACGATTGTAATTGTTATCGCGGTTCCGCTCATTACCATTCCTACCTCGGCCCCAACATTCAGAAGCTTTGTGACCCGGCTTATTGCATTCATAGCAGTGCAACACGCCAACACGTCACCTCGACAGTTCTTACCAGCATGCGTCTTGTTGCAGCGAGTACAAGGCATATTCCTTCTAGCCATTATCGTAGCTCGATGACTATTCGAGTCACGATTCCTATTCGCATTGTAGTTCTGACCACCTTGGTAGTTGTTGTTGTCGTTAGGCCTTGGCCTCTTGTCGCCATTGCTCGACTGCGATGGGTTGCCTTTGTCGCGCTTGTTCTTACCCACATGTGTGTCACGACGTCCAACAATCCTCTCTTGATTCAGGGCCTGGTCATAAGATTCCTGAAAAGTGACGGATTGTCCAGCGACAAAACGTTGAATGTCCCATTTCAGTCCATCCTCGAACCTTTCGATTCGCTCACCTTCAGTTGTCAGCAGATTAGGAGCAAAAATTGCAAGCTCATTGAACTTGGCAGCGTACTCGGCCACAGACAGCTTGTCTTGGCTTAACCCTTTAAACTCACGCTGTTTAAGGCGTCGTAGAGCACTAGGATAAAATCTAGCACGAATGGATTCCTTAAAGCGATGCCAATTATAGTTCCGCGTCGCAAGCAAGTCCATTCGCACATCGTTCCACCACTTATTGGCCTCGCCCTTTAGGTAATACGTCGCAGAGCTAACCTTCATTTTGTTAAGCCGACTTGTAGCCAGGAACAACTTCTCAAATTCAATGATCCAAGTCTCCAGCTTTGTTGGATCAGCACCACCTTCGAATGTAGGAGGTTTAAGAGCGTCAAAATCTCGCAAACTACGCGCTGCAGAGGCTTGTGCGGTTTCCAGCTCTTCTTGGCGTGCCATCTGTCATGCCATGATCTCGACCACATCGGTCAGACCATCCTCTAGTCGTGCAATTCTATCGGCGTTGGTTGTCATTTTGCAATTTGAGAATATAGAAGTAATGGTATGAACACCATTCACACATTTTGCACATCTCGACCCATTAAGGTCTAATTGAGAGAAATAGGTTGTAATTGAAACATTTCTCTTGACATTTAGCATATAGCATATAAGTTTTGAGGATCGACCTTACATTGTAGGTCTAAGCAACATACTTGCTTTATTGTTCTCAGTGCATAATAGTTCGATAGGCATATAGTGCACTTTAGACATATAGGTCTCACAAGAATATACAAAGATGCTCACAATTCACATAAAGAGGCTCCATACAATTTTAGTAGGGCAATAGACAATCACACGTAATCATATTGATATGCTTTAGCACTTGGCTCACAAAAGAGTTGACAATGCTCAATAAAAATTTTGCCATAAATTCGACATGGATTTCCCATCATGTCACGACGATAAGAGATAGCATTCATGCTTTTAGTCAACCATGCAAATATGTGATACAACAATGATATAAACAAATCATAACGACTTTCATATAATCAAATGAAATAGTTTTGCAATAAGATAGATTGCAAAATATATAAGAGTTATAAATATTTGTTGGTTAGGCAACTACACACCACCAAACTTGACCACGCAGGGCCATCACAAAAATGAAATAATGTTTCTAAACAAGACTACTAATTCTAGTCAAATAAATATCTAAACAGCAACTGGGTTTTGCTTCGATCCGGGAGGCGTATCATCATCATCATCATCCCTCCTTGGCTTCACTTCCCTACATGGCGTGTAAGGATGTTCGTCACCTTTGAACTTCTGAGGCATGAAGTGCCTTCTAAAGTTGTCAACAAGCTTGCACTTCTTTGACCACCAGCTCTCACAGATGTCCTTCGGGGTAGGCACTAGGACGTGATTAACCTTCCATTCGAACTCGGACAAGCATAGCTCATTGCCAACACCCTGAAAACACAACGCCTAACGGTTGCCTTTGCTGTACTTCTCGTCGTTGATGTAGCCACCCCTCAGTACCACATCGTCATACTTCTCCTTGAGACCTCTCCAAGGATGCATGTTGGGTAAGCAAGCTAGTAAGAGTTCTACCCAGAAACCTTGGCGTATCCTCGTTCGGTTCTCATATTCGTATCGCTCGATCGTAGTGTATGCGTGATCAATGTAGGCACGGATGTCATTCAACTCGGCATCAGTGGCAAAGAAAGGCTCCACAGGAGGAGACACATCAGCAGGAGGTGAAGGAGGTACAGAGTTGTTGCCGCTTGCATCACCAATATACTCTAAGTCTGGCATGCTAGGTGAATCAGGGACACCAGCTCCATACTCAAATCGCATCTCTAGATCGACAAAGTTAGGCTCAACACTTGGCTCGTCAGCAGGAGCATCGTCAGCCTGAGGTTCGGACTCGGTAGGTTCCTCTTCAGAATCAGGATCCTCGTTAGCTTCCAAGTCATGGTTAGGATCGATTGGAACGTCATCATCACGATCCTCATGAGCGGGTTGGTCCACCTCGGGCTCGTGCGCGCCATTGCCATGCGCCTCGGGCTCGGGTGCAGCCTCTTCACGCTCGTCGTGCGTTGGCTCGCTATCAGAGATATTCACATATTCCACCTCGTTCTTGGGTGCAACGATCATTGCTCGTGGTTTTCTACCTCTACTCGACTTCATCGCGGTAAAACGAGTAATTGTCATCTACAAAAGGGCAATCAAACAATAAGAACATTTAAATCACAATTAAGGTGATTTTAAGAAATTCCTAACTTCTAGGACTACTACGCTCAACGGCTTTCATTATATTTTATTTTCCCCAAAATGAAACTAATCTTTATTAATTCATTAATTAAACCTATGCAACCTTTTAAACCTAGGGCTCTGATACCATTTGTAAGACCGTCGAATTCGCAATGATTTCCTAGGAGCTATCGACGTCGCTATACACGACTCGACACCGCTGAACCGTCACGAACCCAAGGGTTGTTTACTGCAACATTTATCGCTAAGGAATAAATGCTAAGGAGAAAGGAAAACTAGGTATCAAAGGAAGCATCTAAACAAACTAAATATTAATATCAGAGTTGTCTATCAAGTGAACTTAAGTCCATTAAAGTATTAATACAACTTTGCCTTCAAGGGAACAAACCAAACAAAATCCCAATAATCCAAAGTAACCAACCGTTCTAAAGAGACGGCCCACATTAACACTTCAAGCTATCCGTCCTCACTCAGCTACACCTGCACTTTGGTTTCCGTGACGGAAACAAGGTACAGAAAAAATCAGATAAACTGAATAAACGTCGTCCATACCCAGTAAAAATACTTTCGCAAACCTTACTAGGGTTTTAGAAGAATCATTGAAATTCATTTGCACGCACAAGTAGTCATACAATCAAGCACAACACTGATACTCAACATTCAATTACATGCAATTCTTGCTTAAGTGATCATTTGAACACAAATAGATAAACCATCTTGATTAGAGTAATAAGAGAGCGAATAGAACAGCGATTACCCATACTGTTCATAGATAGATATATAGACATGCCATGGACTTACTCTAGTGTATACTCACACTATCTCTAACATAATAATCAATACATAGAGAATTAAATAATGGGGAATGATCCGTCCCGAACACACTACGAGGTGTCCATAAAAGTAACTTGGGAATCACGCATCCCTAGACTACATCAATTAGATAAGTCTCGATATCTCGACTACTCCTAGGGATCCATTAGGAGTCTTATTCTCATTTATAATTCAATTCACATACTTGCATTGATTGAACTAGTGGTACAACGAGACCACGACATACTACTTTATTTCATGCTCATGATAATGAATAATAATAACAACGATAGTGACATAAAGGCATATTAACAATAGTCATGCTTCATATATGTCTAACGAAATTTCGGCAGTAAATCATGATATCCAAAAATTACACTTTCACAAATAAAGATCAAGATATAATAGGTGCTCATTAGCACTCAATAATAACCCATTCCAATTAGCATATATATTATCATAATAATATTAGAAATTCAACATTGCCATACATGCTCAATAATTAGCATATGAACTAATTAATTAACGAAACTTCATAAACTTTTCATACTCAATATAATTCATATTTACAGCGAAGAATATATTTCTAATTCTCATAATTAACGACGATATAATTTAATCATGCTTCGTATATTAAATTCACAATGGTTTCTCAATTAGCACATAACACATCAAAATAGTTTTGATGGGGCTTTGCAAATAGTTAGGCACAATCGTTTACCTAACAAACGCTCAGTACGCAGTAGGTAACCTTGCTAATCACAATCCGATCATGCTTGTCCATTTGGTCGTAATTAAAAATATTTACCGAGACATAATCAGTAAATACGAAAATCCAAACAGTAATAAAATATTAATCTAATATTTTATTTAAATTCCCTGATTTATTTCAATCAACATAGGCTTTTTAAAATGTGAATTCGGACTCCAAACGAGTACAGAAATATAAAAATAATTATTGAAAAATACTGAAAAATCCAAAATTAATTAAAAACGAAAATACAAATTTGAAACCCTAACTTATTGTGCAAGTCTCGACCACGGTCACCCACAAGGGGACCCATGGTCGGACCCATCAGCACCATCACCACCCACTGACCACCCTTGGTCGGTGGTGGCGCCGGTGGCTCGCCGGAGCCACGGCGGAGAGAGAGAAAACGAGAACGACGAGAGAGGGAGAGAGAGAAAACGAGAGAGAGAGAGAGACTGAAGGAGAGAGAGGGGGCGGGGAAGAGACCAGTGGGTCTGCCCACGACAGTCGACCACTCGGCCAAGCGGCGGCGGCGGCATTGGCGCCAGGCCGCCGGCGAGCAAAACAGGGGAGAGAGAGTGTGTGTTGTCGCGAGCGAGAAAGAGAGAAAGAGAGAGAAAGGAAGAGAGAGAGAAGGAGGCGGCTCACCTTGGTGGGTGCCCTGGTGTTCTTCGGCGACTGGCGGCCGAGCAAGGGGGAGGGGGAGGCCGGTCGAGTGAAGAGAGAGGAGAGAGAGTTTGTATGTGTCGTGAGAGAGAGAGAGAGAGAGAGAGAGAGAGAGAGAGAGAGAGAGAGAGAGAGGAGAGTTTGTGAGGTTTTGGCTCAGTTTTTGTAAACTGATCAATTGACCCATCTCTTGGCTTATATAGGTGTCTAGTCAATGAAAGTCAAAACCTACTAGACCTAGGACTAATTTTCTGATTTAATTGCTAATTAAAAACCATTAAAACCAATTAAATGCTAATTAAAACTCTATGAATAAATCTTATTCATATACAAAACTGTTTTAATTAAATTCCTCAATTTGATAATTATAAATCACGAAATTCCCATAATAATAATTAATATTATTATTGCTTAATTTGAGTAAATCGAATCGTTATATAAATATACGATTTAAATCTCCGAAACTATTTATAAATGAACTATAAATCGATATTATAATTATAGAAAATATTGGGGTATCACACCATCCACCAAGCGATGGCTCTTGTTTTTTGCGGTCCAAGCAAATTATAGTTTCACCAAGAACAAGAGACATAGAGGTAAAATCGTTTTGAATTTGGTCAACAATTCTAAGCATATTAGTTTTACCATTATTACCTCCACCAACAAAGAGGTACCTATGCAAGAGACATAAAATAAAGGCACGCTTATAATAGGTCTCACTCATCACGTCATGGTTATCCCTTACCTTGGGAAAAAAGATGTCAATTACACCATTGAGGTCTAATTCACCACTCCTAGCAATGGAGGAAGCTTGCGTTGGTGATAGGCCAAGATACCTTTTGTAGTAGCCTTCAAGGTTTGCTCCAAGCCATGGAGTGGAGCTTGGTCATGAGGAAACCCAAGGATAGCGGCAAATTCTTCGGGAAGTGGACATAATTCATTATAAGCGGAAGACATGAAGTTTATCGTCTCAAAACTCAATTGTGGTCTCAAGGAGATTCCATACGATTTGAAGTTGCTTAAGGTAGAAGAGAGCATTCAAGTGGAAAGGCACAAGTCTCATCCTCTCTTCGGGGGTCATGGATTGTAACCACTTGTCAAATTTAACATCGAAACTTTTCATCGCTGAAATCTAAGAATAATTAGGGGGTTTCTCTATCTAAGAAGCTCTATATTGATAGCAAATTATGAAGGTGATGTCCCAAATCGGACTAACCCAAGGCTTATATAGAGCTCGCACGGAAAAGACGAAAAATAAGGCAACCCGTCAAAAAGGGGCTCCAGCAGCCCCTGGGACGACCTACTAGACCTAGCACCCCTTTTCGCTCCCACTGCTCCGTGTGTGCCGCTGGACTGCTACCATCGGCCGCTGGACCCTTTTCTCTAGACAAGTCCCTTTTCTCCGATTTTGGACACTTTCCTTAACCAATTTGGATTCAAATGTGGCTCTTTTTCCTATTTTTTCTATTATTTCTATTTTGTATTATTTCCTTAATATTAATGGAAACTCCACAATTTCCTTATTTCTTTTTTGATGATTATCATCTTTTATTTGTATCTCTTTTATTAATTCTTTTTTTACTTATTATTTTCATTTTTTTTTCACCCCTTTCCATTTTTTCATTTTTTTTAGGGGGGATAGGGTACACCCAATTTTAACTTTTTAGTTGTACCATTTTTTTGTTACTTGCACTTTTGCTTGATTACGTGTGCATTTGCATTAGCCTAACTATGTGCAGAGACCGATAAATAAGCAAGCAATATTTTACAAGAAAAGTCTGAATATTTGTTCCATACAAATGTTCAAAATATATTTCACACAAATACATTGTCATAAAAGCTATCACCCGCATCATCATCCGTACGGGGCACCTCAAAGTGGTCCTCCGACCTCCGCACCTCATCACCAAAGATCGACGCCACAAACTGGCCAGGGTCAAATGAGGAATGTCGGGAAGGCTCCCGATATGAACTCCTTTCCCCGGCATAGCTCGAGTCATAGCCCCACGAAGAACAAGGAGGCATGGTAGGCACCATAGGAGCAGGAACCGGGCGCTGGTAGTAAAGGCCACCATACGAAGGATATCCCGCATACCCGGGACAAGGAGGATACATCGGCACATGCATAGGAGCAGGCTCCACAAACGGAGTCATCCTACTCCCACCAGGGCGGTCCGACTGATGTACAGGCACCCTCTCTCTCCTAGGACTATCCCTCCGAGGACTCCTCTCGCGTGAAAGAGTACGCTCAGGAAAGCTCACACCCTCATCATCCGACAACAGCACCTGTCGTGACCTACAAGGAAGGGGTCGACGATACTCGACCTGCAGCCCACAGAAAGTTATAAGACACATTTCTCAAAGCATGCAACTTTGAAAATGCAAAATGCAAGCTTACCTTGTCCAAGTCAGCTCTTGAAGAAGTACCCTTCGAAAGGGTTCGGGATATCCAAGACTTCATGACATGTATCATCTTGAAGACCTTCCCGGTCTGCTCACGATCAAGCTGCAAAGGAAAAGTTAGTACAAGCATAGATTGAAGTAAGGCATTGCACACTTCGGTAAAATTATAAACTTACCCCTGGATGCCCAACGGGAAGAGGAAGGCCCTGGATGTCCTCATCAAGGTCCTCAGTCATAGGGATCTCTCCCCAGTACTCCTTCTCACCATAATCCCTACCTCGGACCAGCATATCCGGGACATCCACCTCGGTGTCGTCAACCCGAGGTACCTACAAAAGCAAAGTAAGTTAGCATCAATAAGGCAAGAGAGGCATAGAAAATCAAGCATAAATTCTTACCTTCAAGCCCACAAATGAAGGCATGAGGCGATCACGGCGGAGCTGCTCATAGTGCCCCGCAAGGTCCTCCGAAGGCTCCCTCAAATACCACATAGCATCTGAGCCGACCATGGCCTCCGCAACCTGCTCGCGAGACAAGCACCTCACAAGAACATGGACGAGGGAGGATCCAAAGGAATCCTAGGACCCTCCAAGTCAGGATAAACCTGACGGAAAATCCGCTCCCCTAGATACCACTCAAAGGAGAACGGACCCGCAGTCAGGATCCTCTGACGGCCCACCGCCCTAGAAGATAGGATGGCATTTGGAGCCAACACGTGATACTTCTCCCATGAAAAGTAGTCAATCTACACAAGCATACAACATAAGATATTTTCAAACCAAGAAATACAATCCATACAACAAGTATTATGTTTTTACCTTATGTCAGTCGATGCGCAAGAGAGCCTCCCTATACTGCTGGAGGGTATGCAGAGGCGCTGGACCCCTATGGCGCCATGCCCTAAAAACCGGAAAGTTCAAGGCCCAGCCCGTAGGCGCCAACTCCGGAAGATGCTCAAAAAACCAAGGCTACATTCAAACATGAAATTAAACACCGCACACTTTAATCATGCAAAGCAAATACAAAGGTAGAAAACGCACTTGTAAAACCTTCCAAAAGCCGCACAAGCTCACGGAAGGAAGGTTCACCTGCTTGTACCCCTCGTCATTCATGCGGCAGACGTACCGCATGCATCTCAAGAGGTTGGTGTAACCCGACAACCCCCAGTTGTACTCTCTTACTCTCTCCCAATCCAGCAGACTCGGGAGGTAGATGGCATGAAAGAGTTCCCCCTTGTCACTAAATATAGTGGTGGCAAGGAGGTAGGCGATAAACATCGTCGCCTTTTGCTCCACCAAGGTATTCCTCTTATACCTCGGGTCTTTCAAAGCAGTAAAAAGCTCACTGTAAGAAAGGTAGTGGTGACCCCAAGTGTTCCCCCAAGGACCGAAGAGCTCCACCAACTCCGTCTTACGTTTCCAAATAGAAACGTCATAAACAATGGGCATACCCACGCAAGGGACCCCAGTAAACATCGCAAACTCCAAAGGAGTAATCATCATTTCTCCATTAGGGAAATGAAACGTATTGGTAGTGTCCCAAAAACGCTCCAAAGATAACCGAACAATGCATCTCTTGACTCGCTCAACCGAGTCCGCCGCTCTCAAACGGGGCCCAAACCCCGCATTTAAAACCGCATCTTGCACCTTTTTGGGCAAGGTTTTGAAAAGCTTAACCGAAGAGCCATAGTTTCCATGGGCCTTCGAATTCCCATCGGGTTCCTATGATCAAGTTTGCAATCCCTTAGGTTTACATTTCAATCAAATGTTCAATCCTAAGCATGTTTCTAAGTTCGTTCAAGCCGCGCAAGATCACATGCGCTACAAACTTGACAATTGCATACAAATTCTATACCTATTCTATCCAAGGCAAGCATATAAACTCAAATTCAATGCATACAACTATGAATTCAAAAGTTTGAGGACTTACCACGAACATGGAAGCCCGAGAAATCAAATGAGTCACCGGTCGGAAAAGCAACTCCGACCGATCCCAAACAATATCGGGCATCCTATCCGACTAAGTGTATCGATCTTGAGGAAAAGTCACATTAGGCTTCCTCTTTGACGACATCACATGAGGTGGAAAACCCTTGGTGAAAATGTCAATTTCCTCGACTTCCTCCCGCACCTCAGTCCTCTTACTCCTCCTCTTTCCCAATTTTGGAGCCATGGAAGAAGGATGAACAAGCAAGCAAGAACAATAAGCAAATATGGAGAATTTTGGATTTTCTCCCTCCAAGGGTTTCACAAACCCACTCTCAAATCCACCCCTAACTTGTTAGAAATCACAAATAAACTTCAAATTATGCAAAGATTATGAAAAAGCAAGCAAATACAAGCAAAAAGGAGCAAATTTGAGCAAAAATGAGCAAGAATAGAAGTTTGAGCAACAATGGAGTTAGAGAGAGAGAGGCTTGAAATGTTGGGGGAAGAAATGACCCAAAATCGGCCTTCTCTCACTTAAACCCCCAAACCGCACCACTGACTCGGCCCAGCGGCTACGCCGCCAGGCTAGGCGGCTGCCCTCAGCACCTCCGTGACGCTACCTGAGCCGCTGAGCGGGCCCGAAAAGGCCGCTCAGCCCTCAACGGCCCAGCGCATGGCCGCTGGACCTCTTTTCTCATCCGTCTCTCACGGGGTGGGCCCACGAGTTTAAATTCCCCGCGGGATTTCATTTCTCGACCGTTAGAAGCCCGGGAGATACGGGCACGTCAACCCAAAATGACTACTTTGCCCCCGCAGCACGGTTTCCTATCCTAGGGACCCGAAAAAATCTAATTTTTGTAGGCACAGGCACCTTATCTATTTTTTGCAGGCACAAGCACAATTTCTCAAAATACATGCATTACATCATTTTCTTAAAAATCGCAGCAAGGCACCGGGAGCGACAAAGACTCTTCGACGGGAGACTATTAATTTAGTCTTATGTCTGCATCGGAAAGGCACAGACACTATTAAAGCAGAGCTACACAACGCTCTTTGAGGTTGAGGCTATTAAAATTAGCATCACGTTGGCACCCGCAAAGCAGAGCTACGCAACGCTCTTTGACGTTGAGGCTATTAAAATTAGCGTTACATTGACACCCGCAAAGCAGAGCTACGCAACGCTTTTTGACGTTGAGGCTTTAAAAATTAGCGTCACGTTGGCACCCGCAAAGCAGGTAACCCTGACCACAGGCGGTCATGACTTACTTTGTATCTTTTCTATAACATAAAACATTTAAAAAAAAACATTGCAGGCATTTTTAGCAAATACTTTGACATTCGGTTTCGCAAGCTCGGCCAAAGTGGGGGCTTCTGTAGACACCCTAATCGGTTCTCATTCCCTGGCACCGCAAAGCCCGATGATGATGGTAATGGATTAACATGGACGTAAGTAGAAAA
This sequence comes from Tetragonia tetragonoides, assembly GCA_038025085.1. Taxonomy (NCBI): domain Eukaryota; kingdom Viridiplantae; phylum Streptophyta; class Magnoliopsida; order Caryophyllales; family Aizoaceae; genus Tetragonia; species Tetragonia tetragonoides. The sequence continues at coordinate 23,810,380 of CM076140.1, forward strand.
GGACATTGCTCGCAAAATCTAGACTAAATTCCTTAAAACCTCAGTCTTTGGATAGCCCTTGTTATAAGGATTCCAACGCCTTTGACCTTGCCTCAATCAGGTTCCCAGATCAAGAGATATCGCGTCTTGAAGATTTGGGTCAAAACCGCTCAGTCCCGACCCCGTGGGTCAGCCCCAGGGCAATTTCGTAATTTACTGAGCACAAAAACTCAAAAATCCTTAGTCGTGCCCGCGCCTCCGGGTCGAGCGGCTGACACTATCAACCCGGCGGCACACGCGTGACAGCAAGGGCCCTTAGGTCAGCCGCTGGCCCCCAACTGCCTTCAGGGTAGCCGCTGGGCCTGATTTTCTGGCTGGGCCGGGTTTGCAACCCTAGGCCCCTAATTCTGTCCCCTAACTCTATAAATACTCCCTTTCACCCTCTTTTGAGAGAGGTTGGTCATTTTATAATTTTTAGAGCAATTTGAGAGTACAAATACCCTAAATCATAGAGAATTCAGATTTTGAAGACTCAAGCAAGCCATTGCACCCAACCTAGCACCCAAGATTGAAGAGCAATTCCAATTCTACTAGTCCCGCTCGAATAGAACGTCCAGGTTAACCATTCTGAGGGCCTAAATCTCTTATTAAACTTCTTCTTTTATCATTTATGATCGTGTTTTATTTAGCTTTTGATTATGGTTGAATAATTATGCATGTTTTGACCTTTGTAAATAATTATGCATGTTAGTTTAAGTTAAAGTTCGCATCTTTTTATTAGTTTATGCAAGTTTGCATCTTTTTTTATTGTTTGTGCATGCATGTAGCAACCTCTTAGGTTTAATTTAGCATAAAGTTAATATTTTTGCATTGTTCTTCTATTAAAGTTATAACAAATTTATTGATGTGCATACGCAATGCTTGGCGCGTTTAGCAAAGTGTGGTAGGTTGGAGCGTTTTATTATTGCTCTCATCTTTTGCTTGCGTTTGATAATAAATATGCATGTAAATTGGATATAAATTGTGCAAAGTGATAACGGTGAATAATTTGGTTGTCTTTAACCCGCCTAGCTGAATTTAGGATCTTGGACGACCGGATTTGTATGGAACCATATAGCTTAAATAAATATTTGAAACAGATAGGCTTAGTAGAGGCCGTTAATTCGGGCGATTTAGATGAGATTCGTTTTGTTTATTTCGTACCTACACCCCCGAACTCAATATTTAGCCCCTTGGGTATGAGTCAATTCCTAATAGGAATTGGGTGCACTTTTTTATGGTTTCCAATTGTTTCCTAAAATTGGTGGCGACTTCATTGCTTGCTAATTATTATTTCCCATCATAATTGAATTAAAATTGCATATGACGTATTATTTAAAAACCATTAATTCCAATCAAAACGCTCTCAAATTAGCGCCGGAAAGGTGAGAGTTCTTACACATACCTACCAAGATATTAACTAAACACAAAATAACTGATATGTACATAAATAATAGCCTACTTTTAAACATTAAGGGTACATAATATATTTATTTATTTATTTTGGGTTTTGTGTGTCTTTTACTTGTTACCATGTACCAATATTAGTAATCAACAAGGGTGGTGATCCAGTGATTCCAAACTTATATGAAATAGTTAGTGTTACTTAAATCAATTGAAGAGTCACTACACTAATAGTTAGTGTCACTTCGACATTATATATTCGGAAAGTCAAACAAATCATATATCTAATTGTCATTCATTAATTAGAAAATTGTTGTACTTATTTTGTACTCCCTCGGTCCCTCTTATATCTTCTCATTTGACTTTGCACAGTCTCCAAGATGATACTTTGACCATTAATAACTTTAATTATACAAATATAATTATATTAATAACTTTCATGTTGTCTCACTTTTTGTCTCATTATCTGCGTCATTTCGTTCCGTTTCGTGTTGTTCAGTTTCATAATATCCCGCCTCATTCTGTTAAAGAGTACATAAGTTATTTGGAAACAAAAAAAAAAATCGAACTCATCATATATCTAAGAGTCATATATTAGTAAGTAAAATGTCATGTATGATCACAGTGTTGATGGGTGGTCACCTGGTCACTTAATTATATGAATTCAAGCATCACGGCGTAATAGCATGCATTTATTATCATCAATTTGGTTGGTTTTTTTTTTTTTAAACAAATGGCTATAACTTATAAAATTAAACTTTCTTTTTTACATAATAGCCTGTTTAGTTGTATCTAATAGATAAACGTGTGATTAAAAGGGTGATAACAAGTAATTTTGTTGATCTTCCGAGGCTACGACTACAACTAGTTATCACTTGCTTATCTATTATCATATGTACAAAGGCAACTACATTAACCTAGAATAATTAACTACATGTTCCAATAAGAGTACTCGTCTAATGTACGGGGCTAAAGTATACACGAACCACGTGCATTTTAATCACCTTTAATTTCCTCTAATGTTATTATTTTACATTATATATGTCAGACTCTATATATTTAATATCATTACACACTCAAATTTATATATTTCTTAAAATATTTATCTAGATTATAAACTAGTAAATTCACTTTTAAAGGGTTGTAAGTGAGTTAAATTTAAACTACCTAGGTATGATCAATTATTATCCTTGATATTTTTTTTTTGGTAATTAAGCGTCTTATATTAATCACCAAAGATAACGTTTTACAGCCCGGGACCCATAAGCGGATCTCTCAATAAAGAAACACAACACCTCAGAAAGAAACCTACTGGATAGCATCAGTTTGGGAAGATGTGCTCACCTTCGAGGAAGGGTATCACAACCCTGTACTTCATGTGCTGCAAACAGGTTTATAGTTACAAAAAGACCCAAATACCCAAGACAATGAGATCTCAATGTTTGGATAAACACAAAACAGAGATTACAATCACAAGGACTCAAAGAAATTCTTCATCTGTACGCTCTTCTGACTCCTACAACATATCAGCATCTGAATCAGATATATAACCTTTGTTGCAGAGTTAATTCTTCCCTGGAAAGCTCTATTATTCCTCTTAATCCACAAGCAATAGACAATTGTTGCAAAACATGCTTTAATGGCAACAACGATAGGTGATTTTCCTTTGGCAAACTTGATCATCAGTTGACATTCATCACGCCATCTGCCCGGGGTTCTGTGAATACCTATCCAATGAAGAATAGTTTGCCATACCTGTTGAGAGAAACTGCACTCAAATAACAAATGTTCTTGAGTTTCAATCTGGTTATTACACAATACACAAATGGGGTCATAATTCAACCCCCAACTAATCAGCTTATCCTTAGTTCTCAATCGTCCATGGAGAGCCATCCACAGGACAAAGGTTGTCTTTGGAGCAGCTAGATTGGCGCATACAATGTTCTTCTAGGGAACATTACTCACAGGGCCTCTAAGTTTCTTGTAGGCTTGCTTGATAGAGAACTGACCCTTATGCAGCACAGCATCCCATCCACCAAGACTCTGCATATATTTCCTCATATGAAACACCTTTCTGACCATCCAGGAAGCCTAGTTAGGGGTGTCCATAAGCCAAAAGTCTGAACTTTTGATGTAATAAGTGTGCACCCACATTATCCATAGCTTATCCTTCTTGGTGCTCAGAGCCCAAAGAAGTTTGCATATAGCTGTCTGGTTCCAAAATTTCAGATTTATGAGATTATATCCACCACCACCTTTGGGCAAGCATATTTTATCCCAAGCTACTATTGCTCTTTTGGTAACCTTTGCTTCACCATACCACAAATAACTTCTGCAGGCTGCTTCAATAAGTTTTATTACCTTTTGAGGGAGGACAAAAAGCTGGGACCAGTAAGATTGTATACCAAATAACACAGCCTTAATAAGCTGAATTCTCCCTGCATATGAAAGAAATCTGGCAGTCCAAGAGCTAATCTTGCTTAACATCTTCTCAATAAGTGGTATGCATTGTGTAACTGTTAGTTTCTTAGTAGAAAGGGGCACTCCCAGATATTTAACAGGGAGGGAGTCCTCAGTGTAGCCAAGGAAACCAAGGATCTGCTCTTTTACAGTGAGAGAGACACCACCAAAATACACCTGACTCTTGCTCATATTGGCTTTAAGCCCAGATGCTGCCAGGAAGTGAGTAAATTTGGCATGAAGAAGACCAATAGAGGGGTAGTCTCCTCGAGCAAATAACAGCAAATCATATGCAAAGCATAGGTGCACAATCCCCATTTTCTTGCATCTAGGGTGATACTGAAAATTTGGCTCTCTACTCAAAGTATGCAGCACTCTATGTAAATATTCCATTACTAAGGTAAAAAGAAAGGGTGAGATGGGATCACCCTGTCTTAAACCTCTTTTTGCAGGAAAAGCTTCAGTATAAACCCCATTCAGATTTACATAGTAACTCACAGTAGTAATACAAGCCATAAGCCACTGAACAAACTGGTTAGGAAAACCAAGCTCTCTCAAAATCTGATCAATAAAACACCACTCCACAGAGTCATATGCTTTCTGAAGATCTATCTTAAGCATGCATCTAGGGGAGATATTCTTGCGTGAGTATCCTTTGACAAGCTCATGGCTCAGCAAAATATTATCACAAATCAGCCTCCCAGGAATAAATGCAGATTGACTATTACTAACAATAGTGTCAATAACAGCTTGCAATCTATGGGTTAAGATTTTTGAAATAATCTTGTAAAGCAGAGTACAACATGCAATAGGTCTAAATTCCTTCACAGAAGATGGTTGTTTGACCTTGGGTACAAGAGTAATAACAGCCACATTCACATCATATAGCAAATTACCAGTGTGAAAGAATTCATGAACAGCTTGACATACCTCCAAGCCAATAATGTGCCAAGATTTCTTGAAAAAATGGGCATTGAAACCATCAATCCCTGGCGCCTTATTGTCATCAATAGAAAAGACAGCTTCTTTGATTTCCTGATCAGTGATGGCAGCACATAAAGCTAGCTGGTGTTCAGAGGATAAAACAGGGCCTTGTCTGATGATGATTTGCAGATCAATACTAGGTAAATTTGATGCTGAAGAGCCCATCAAACCCCTATAAAAAGCCAAGACCTCATTTTTTATATCATCAGATTTAGTCAATCTCCTCCCATCTTCAGTAGTAAGAGTAGAAATAGCACTTCTGTTATGTCTCTCAGCCATAATGGAGAAGAAATATTTTGTGATTGCATCCCCCTCCCTTATCCAATGAGCCTTGGATTTCTGCTTGCAAATTCGCTCTTGGATATTACTCCACTTCTCAAGGGAGGTAAGACACTCTTTCTCTTGCGCCAAGAGTATTGGATCAATCTGATCCTGTGACATCTGTTGCTGGATCAGAAGTAGAGATGCCCTTGCCTCATTCACTCTATCTTCTATATTACCAAAATCCTTGCTAAATAATTGTTTGAGAGGTTGCTTGCAAGCTTTCAGCTTTCTCCAGAGTCTCATCATCCTTGAGCCAGTAACAGGAACATTCCAAGCTTCCTGAAGGCATTGATAAAATTTATCATGGGAAGTCAGTACATTAATGAATCTGAAGGGCCTCTTTGGTGCAGGTTTATCTTCAAGTCTCAAGTGAAGAGGAGAATGATCAGAGAAGTGGGGTTCCCAAAATTCAGCTTTAATGTGACCATATTTCATAAGCCATTGTAAATTCCCCATGCCTCTATCAATCTTGCTGCATACATGTCCATTCGACCATGTATAAGTCCTACCAATTGCATTCACTTCAGCCAAAGTGAGAGCATCCATGAAATTTTGGAGATCCTCAGTTTCATGTATTGAAACCTGAGTTCCATGGATTCTGTCAGTGGGAGATAGTACTGCATTAAAATCTCCTCCAAGGAACCAAGGTTCCTGAATATGCTGTCCCAAAGTAGTTAGACATTCCCAAAGTAATTTCCTTTCATCCACTGAATTATAGCCATATATAACAGTAAAGAAATAGCAAAAATCAGATCGCCTGCTTTCAATTCTACAATGAATGAACTGAGGATGAATTACCAATATCTGAACATCCACATAAGCAGAGAGCCAAATAATCCAGATCCTGCCATTCACAGCTTTATTGCAATTGGAAATAAACTCCCAATCTCTTGCAATTCTACTACTAATAGCAAGAGCTTTATTCTTTTTAACCCGGGTCTCTAAAATGCCAGCAAAGACAATCTTGTGCTTCTTCAAAAAGATTTTAAGCTCCTTTTGCTTGAACGGCTTGTTCAAGCCCCTCACATTCCATGTGAGGAAATTCTTTGAATAATGGAAGAATATGACCCATCACCATCACTGGGAGGATCTGGAGGCTCAATTTGCTCCAAAATGGGATTTAGAGCTGCAAAGGGGTTTGTAGATACAGGAATAGCAACATTATCATGAATAAAACCCTCCTTTGCACTGTATGCATTTCCCTGTCGCACTATAACAGGCCCAGCAGCACTCGTGCTTGGCTGTGTAGGTCTGGTGGTAGAGCCACCCCCAGCAGGCTGTCCAACAACCTGCCATTGATTATCTTCAACAGTAGGAGCAACTGTAGCAGTTGGTCTAGCTTTTTCCACCCAGACCTGTTGGGTCTGTTGTGATCTGCTCCTTCTTTTCCTGGTTCTGGTCTGATTAGGAGCTAGAGTAGCAGTCCTTCGAGTCCCACAATCATGCCCCACTTTTAAGACACTTAGCACAGAATTCAGGTTTCCAATCCAACACAACTTTTTGCATAAAAGTTTGTCCATCTGGATCCTCAACCATAACTTCCTCTAATATAGGTTGAGTAACATCAATCTCAATCAATACACGAGCAAAGAAAACTCTTGTTTGATTTGTTGTGCATTCATCAACATACTTAGGTACACCCAGTCCACTAGAAATTCTACTAAGGGAATCCATACTCCAACAATTCAAAGGAAGATTAGGAAATTTGACCAATAAGGGTAGAATTCTCAGAAATTCATTCTTAAAATTGAAATCAGCAGTCCATGTTCGCATAATAATGGTAATATTGTTCAATGAAAATGGACCAGAGAGCAAAACATCTTCCAAGTCTTTTAGGGTCATAAAACGAGCAATTAAAAAGCCTTCCTCATGGTAAAAAATCTCAGGTTGAGTAACAAAAATTCCAGAGTTTAGCTAAGTATTGCACCATATAGTTATATTCAGGTGTATCACCCACCACATAAAGTACAATTGAATTAACCCATTTTTCAGATTGTTGTTTAATATCATTCCGATCAAGCACAATAACCTTCTTCCCATCCTTAATCTGAGGAGGAATAAAAGAGAGAGACATACCACTGGTGGAAGCTCGATTCTGTGAGAATATGTCCGCCCTAGTCAGTTCCTCAGCTGGTAGTGCCTCATCGGGTGTCACTTTTTCATTGGAAATGGGGGTTTCCATATCCCCAATCATGTCCAATCGACGAGCTGCGCCAGGCCCAGTGGTTACCGGTGTAGGAGTTGAGGTTGCTATACCATAACTCATTGAACTACCAGCCAGCTCCACCGGTGTCATGATGAAGCTTCTAGATCGCTATTCATCGTTGGCGGTGTAACCCGCGTACTAATAGAGCTGCCAGAGGAGTAAATGGTGGTGTCGCGCCCACGGCCACCACGCCGACCTCTTCCCGGTGGTCGCCCCCTACCACGACCATGATATTTATAATGCTTACAAAATTATGTCCGAATTTGTGGTAATAATGTTAGAAAACCATGCATCGTAATCGATGAATTTCAATCAATATTTTTGCATAGAACTTATTGATGAGTATATATTATACTAAAAAAAATTAAATAACTATAATTTTAACTAACCATTTATGTAATAAATGTAAAACTAAACAAGCTTGACGGTACTTAATTATACTAGATTAGAGATTATAATATATGTCTTGACAATCATTTTTACCCTATAAAAGTAAGTAATTATTATGGACTTGTTAGTATTTTGTCTATAAATAATGTTTCATTATTCATGGCATAATAGAAAGCATTGATTATCATCAATTGGATTTTGTTTTAAAGAAACAAAATGGCTATTAGTTATAAAATTAATAATTATTTAATGTTCACATAATAGCCCGTTTAGTTATAACTAATAGATAAACGTGTGATTCTAAAAGTGATAACAAGTAGTTGTATTGATTGTACGATTATAAGTATAACCATTTACGTACCTATTATCATGTGCATGAAGACAATTACATTAACCTATAATAACTACAAATACCGGTATTAGTACTCGCCTAATGTACGTGACTAAAGCATACACAAACCACGTGCATATTGATCACCTTTAACCGTTTTTGTATATAAGAGCTGCAACTATAACCGCTTATGTATATATTATCAAGAGACGTGAAGGCTAAGGACCAAGAATAACCGTTGTTAATATTTTCAATGTAGGTTAAAAATACAAGAAATAAATAAATATAAGTAACGAATCACTATTATTTTATTATTTTTTATATTTTTAAAAAATCAATTTTAATATCGAACAAACTTTTTATTTTTAAAAGTATAATATTATTTTATTTGTAATCAATAGCTAGTTGTTAATTACAATACTTGTATCATGTCTTAAAAAATAAGCAACATGTCCTCTACAGGAAAAGATAATAATTTTCAGCTATATATAAGATAATTATGTGGTAATACAATTCTCTTGGTCATATAATATAATTTATTGATAAAGTATGCCTATGTAGTGGCCCAGATAACAAAAAAAAAAATACCCTTACGAAATCAGCTTTTCATTGGTAATACAACTCTCTGGCTCGTATAATATACACTACTACAAAACTAGGATACAACGTCGGTATATTTGGGCCTACAACATCGGTTTTTAAACCGACGTAATAGACGGGTGATGTAGTATGGATACCCCTATAACGTCGGTTTTTTAACCGACGTGAAATGGTAGGATACAACATTGGTTTTGTTTATGTAGAAGGTAAGTCTACAACGTCGGTTTTTTCAAAAACAACGATGTGATAAGGCTAGGTACAACGTCAATTTGTCTTAAACACCGATGTGAAATGATAGATACGACATCGGTCTTTCAAACAAACCGATGTGAAAGGCTAGGATACAACATCGGTTTTGTTTATGAACCCGATGTTGTATGTATCTTTTCTTGCAAAAAAAATTAAATTGACATTTGTATTGAATATTATTAGTAATAATTATAATTAGTAAATCGTCTCTAAATAAGTGAAAGAACCAAGAAACTTGCCATTAATAATTGGTATATGTACATACAACAGGGGAATTTTTTTTTTATTCTGATTCCTAATGTTATCTAATATACAACACCAACTGTGACTAACAAGTATTTTGGCAACCTATGCTCCATTATATGCTTGCTCGTAGTTGTGAAACTGTGATAACACAGTCCTCTTGCCCCATTTCTTCATAAATCTCTGTGACAACAAGCATAAAATTAATATCCAAAAACTTCAAAAACGAATTTGAGAAACATAAGAAATACGTTTTCTCACTTTTACAAAAGAAAAAAGAACATCTGTGGTATCTAGAAGAAAACATCAATTTGATTTTTAAAACAACCACATAAGAAACTATTAGATGATTAAAAAAATTAGATAACATTACCTTCTGTTATGAAAACATAATGGATGTGCTTGGACTTCTCAATTAATATTAAAGAGGATTGAGGACTTTTAGAACATCTAGCTGCTTGTAGAACCCCTACGTATACTCCAAATTTCATAAAACCCATTTCCCAAACCATAGTTCATCATCCAACCAACACCCAAAACAAAAACAACAAACCAAATCCACACGAATAGCGCATCTAGGTTCTCCTCTGTTGTAAACAGAACATGCAGCAAATGTAAAGTATATTGTAACAGCAAAAGATGATCACTAATACTGCCCAACTTGTATACAAAGTGAACACTACCTTGTGTTTTTGAGCATAGCAAGCTTCTATATAGCAGTAGTCATCATGGTGTAAAGGTAACACAGCTGCTTAAACAGCGACAGTACTGAAATTCAGGTCAAAAACAAACAGCTACTACTACTGGTTGTGAACCTGTGACAGCAGCTCTGCTGGCTGGCTGCGATAGCAGCAGCAGGAACAGCAGCAGCAGCCTGCTGGCTGGCTGTGACAGCAACAGCAGCAGCGGCGTCGACCTGGTGGTTGGCTGTGACAGCAACAGCAGCAGCGGCCTCGACCTGCTGGCTGGTTGTGACAGCAACAGCGGCCTGCTGGCTGTGACAGCAGACAACAGCAGCGGCAGCGGCAGCGGCAGCGGCAGCGGCAGCGGCATGCAGGCTGGTTGTGACAGTAGGCCTTTCACACACAAATTTGTACACAACAAATCTTTTTATATAACATGTACACAACAAATCTTGTCAACTTCTAAGGAATGAATGCATACAGAAATATACAAGTACAAAGTATTTTGCGAACGAGCAATTAAGATGTGTTTCACTCCATGCTATAATTGTGATGGAGTTGTCTATCCTAGCATCAAGAACCTACTATGTGACTTGTAACTTGTAAGGGGGAACCTCACCATCATCAATCAAGCAGTGCACCTATAGACATACTATAATCAGAACACAGGTTGCACGAACATGAACATGTGCTCCATTCTCCAGTTATCTTATACTTGTCACAAGAAAGATAGATAACTACGTAGTCTACGGCCATTTATAATCTTCTAGTTTACGACAGCATGCTACCCTAATGCTAGTTTACAGCTATTTTAATTAATTGTTCTTAACACACATGACACTTGAACCTGATGCTCATCTCATCTTGCTTCTCTGACAAAGTGTATTCGAAGTGCATTAAAGTAAACCTACTTGCAAAGACTTAAAGAGCTAGAAGTAGCAAAAAAAACCACAGAAAATTCACTCTACAGGTTGAGTAATTGATATGACAGAAGAGTGGTTCTCTCCTTTAAAGTAAAAATGTCTTGTTTCTGCTACTCAACATTTGCACAAGTCCAGAATATTTTCCTATAAATCCAAAATATGGGAAGCGGCTTTGAGTAAATCAAGATTTTTTTTCGTGTTTATTGTATAAACATATTTTGTTTGGTACAATTGCAATCCCTTATAACTCCACAAAAGTACCCATACCCAATTACCCAAAGTAGGTTGCTTTCACGCTGGATTTTCTAAGTAGTAGAGAGGGAATTTTGGCATGAGAACAAAGAAAATAATATGAATAAATAAAATAAACTAGAATCAATCTAGTACTTGAAATTTTCAGAAACAGAACACCCAAACAATAATATGAACAAAGAAAATTGCAATCAACAGCTAAAAAAATGGACAATTGAGAAAAGAGATGAAGGAAAATACCAAATATATCCAAATTGGCTTCAACGAAATCCCAACAAAAACGACTAAGTTTAGCCATAAAAAACTTGGGCAACAAAAACACCTAAACAAACTCGAATTTCACCAGATCTGCAAGAATCGAATAAGACAATGAGAAAAAAAAAAAAGAGAAAGTACCACTATGTGAACAAGACAATCATCGGCACCGCCGCACGACACCCCATGTCCACCACCTGCAACACAACGCCAAATTCCACCAGAAAAGGGTTAGTTCATTCTTCAACATCTAAATCGAGTTGGAAACCCTAACTCGCCAAAATTGAAACGAACCGAGATGCAATTCCAAACTTGAAGTGAGAGAGAGTAAGTTCCAGATCTTATAACTTCAAGAACAACACGCAATTTCGAAAACTTCAGAAAAAAAGGATGAATTGAGCCAAATTTCGGCGAATTGAGGATGAAAGATATAAAGTAGACAGAGAAAAGGGTCAGAAGAGAGTGAATCATAACACGAAAACAAGAGATCAGATTTTCTCAAAAAAAATAAAACAAGAGATCAGAGAAAGGCGATTTTACTTCCATGAAGGGAGGAGAGATGGTGGCTGACTTGAAGAGAAGAGAAAGGGTTAGTGAGAAGCGAGATAACTGGCAGTAGCGTTTTGGTTTTATTATTTCGACGTGGCATACAACATCGGCTTTACTGTCTAACCGACATTATAAGCCAAACAAGGCCATACAACACTGCTTTTTTTCTCTAAAAACCGACTCATTTATCAGGTTATCACATTGGTTTTCCAAATAACCGATGTTGTATATGATATTTAAGAAAACCACAAAATATAACGTCGGTTTTAATATCTACGATGTTGCCACCGCGTCAGTAACAACGTCGGTTTTTTCACAACCGACGTTAATTGAACGACGTTGTATCTCTTTTATTAGTAGTGATAATCTTATGGTAATATATGTCCATAGAATAGTGTGGGGACCAACAACATTTATTCACCGACAATTTCTACATTAAAAAGTACAAATAACACTTAATTGGAGGTAGAGGCGCGTACACGAGTATGTAGGTGGGGTCCTTTTGAAGCAAAACTGCCTTTGGTGCATGTGAACGAATGTGGAGGTGCATGTGGGGATGGAAAACTAGACTTAATTTTGTATTAGCTGTAATTTAATTTTGCATTAAAAGTTGTCTCCCACCTGCTAACCTGCTGAGCAGATGAACATTGAAGTAAAAAAAAAAAAATCAAAAATTCTGATCGATATTCTACTTACAGGCAAAATAGAAAATTTCATGATAAAAGGGCTTGTTCGTATTCAATCTTTGCATGCAAAGGGACAAGGGGTGTAGGCTACCGTATTTTTCTCTCCTTTTTCGCCCCCTTTTCCTTCGGGTTTTCGGCAGCTTGGGAGAGCGCGGTCGTTCGGTTTTTCGTGAACCTTTGAGTGTGAATGCACATTAAGACTTTCCTTTTGCACTAAGGACATGATTAAGATTGTCGGAAGTCGCCACCAAATTTAAGGTAATTTGAAAACCTTGGAATCAAGTCGATAGTCTAGAAAGACGTCAACTCAATTCCTGTGCACCCCAATCCCTATTGGGGAAATTGACTTCATAAATGAGTTCGGGGGCGTGAGTACGAGCTCGGAAGGTGTTAGGCACCCAACTCGCCTGTTGACAACAACGACCTTTACTAATCGATTCAATATAATTATTAATGCTACGGTTCAAAACAAGGTTTAATTTGTCCAAATTCCTAGTTTTAACTAAGGGGTTGAACAAACATTATTATTGTGACCACTTTTAACAATTTATCAAATTACATGCTTTTATTGCTAAAAACGATAAATATGCTAAAACCTGCAAGTTAGAAGACAAACCAATAATTCATCTACCAATCCACAAACAAAGCATAATTTAATAATAAGAAGCAATAAATAACAAAATTAAAACAACATTCATTCATCCATTAATTAAGCTTAATACAAGCCCTTTTGCTCAAAACGCGCCATGCATGTACATATCACATAAACCAAAATCGTTAGTAATAACAAGCAATATAAAAATTTATTGAAAACCCTCAGGTTGGATTACCTGGATGCTCACAATGAACTTATTGGGTTATAATGCTTGAATTCATGCTCTTGATGAAATGTGAAGGTTTATTTTGTGGTGTTAGGGCTAACCTAAAGAAGGAGTAGAATCAGAGTTTCTGGTTTAATAAGAGAGAGAGAGAGAGAGAGAGAGAGAGAGAGAGAGAGAGAGAGAGAGAGAGAGAGAGAGAGAGAGAGAGAGAGAGAGAGAGAGAGAGAGAAACTACCAACCAAAAGACCAACCTTTCAAAGAGAATGTCCAACCTCTCAAATTCCCAACCTCTTCAATTGAACCTTAAGGTTTGTTTATATAGAAGAGGGGGAGCTTCCAGGGTTTGGTACGTAAAGAGAGATGAGCCTCGAATTCGCCGTCCGTGAGAAAAGATCCAGGCGGCCATTCAACTAGGCCAAGTGGCTGAGCTGGCAGGACAAGCGGTCAAACCGTTTGGCAAGCGGCACAGCCGTTTGTCCTAGCGGCCACTGCTTGAACCCAAGCGTGGCCGCTTAGACCTGGAGCGGCGTGCCTGTATAGGCGCCTGACGTGCTTTTCACGCGGGGGAGGCTCTACCGAGGGGTCCATGCGGGATTGACTGAGTTCCCTTGTTTGACCAAGGGTTGACTCATGGGTTTGGGTTCCCTTTCGGGCCCTTAGGTTCAAAGAGGCCTATCTCTCAGATTTGGACTCCAATTGAATTGAGTCCAACTGGTTTGGATCACCTGTACAAAAAGGCTTCCACTGGTTAATTCAAATGAACTGGGCTAATCATCAGAGCAATTATTCTCGCAACCCAAGTTCGAGCAAAATCCAATCCTTTCATCATCGGGTTTTTATGGGGACTTATTATAGACACAATTTTTGGTGTCTACAGAAGCCCCTACTTTGGCCGAGCTCGAATAGAGCGAAGGTCAAAGTATTCTTGTGCCAATACCTGCAATAAAACAGGTAAACTGAGTGAGGTGACAATCAGTTAAAGATAAACAATCATTTTAGAGTAATAAATTTTCCGATTTATTTGACCGAGAGTTTGACCCTATGCTGTAGGTCACACAATAAAAATCATTCGATTATCAGTCGAACGGAGAGAACCTGTGTTGTAGGTCACACAATAAAAAAATATTTAAGATAGGAAATAAGTGATAAAAATCCTTCGATTTTCAGTTGAAGGAGACCCTATGCTGTAGGTCACACAATAAATGTCCTTCGATTTTCAGTCGAAGGGGAACCCTATGCTGCAGGGGTCACAATAAATGTCCTACGATTTCGGTCGAAGGGGAACCCTATGCTGTAGGTTACACAATAAAAATATTTCGTTAGAAATAATATCAAAGATAAAAATCATTCGATTTTTAATCGAAGGGGCTGTGCTATAGGTCACACAATAAATGTCCTTCGATTTTCAGTCGAAGGGGAACCCTGTGTTATAGGTTACACAATAAAAATATTTCGTTAGAAATAAGATCAAAGATAAAAATCCTTCAATTTTTAGTCGAAGGGGACCCTATGCTGTAGGTCACACAATAAATGTCCTTTGATTTTCAGTCGAAGGGGAACCCTGTGCTGTAGGTTACACAATAAAAGTATTTCGTTAGAAATAAGATAAGAGATAAAAATCCTTCGATTTTTAGTTGAACAGTGACCCTGTGCTGTAGGTCAAACAATAAACGTCCTTCGATTTTCAGTCGAAGAGGAACCTTGTGCTGTAGGTTACACAATAAAAATATTTCGTTAGAAATAAGATGAGTAGTAAAGGGTAATAAAATGTTGCTCAGACCTTAAGTCGGGTGTGAGCCCATGCCATTTGGCCGAGTTTAAATGTACAAACCTGTGGGTTTAAAGTAGTCCTGCTTTCATAAACGGACTTTGGCGCACAAATAACTGCTATGGACCTCGCGTGGGGCCCACTGATTTTAAACCAATGGCCCATAAAACGCCAGAGGTGAGAGAGTGGGCCAGGCGGTCAAGCCGCCACGTCAAGCGATCGAACCGCTAGGTTGAGCGACTAAACCGCTGGTTGGAGCAGCTACGCCGCTTGGTGGAGCGGTTGAACCGCTCAAGCAAACGGTCAAGCCGTTGGGAGTAGCGGCCAAGCCGCGTAGCTTGCGGTTCAACCGCCAGCTGGGCGGTCTGACTGTCCACGTAGGCGGTTTGACCGGCTACTAAGTTTTCCACGGGTTGTGCATAAAAATGAAAAGGGGAAGCCCAAATGGGTCATCTTCCCCGTTTCGAGCCTTCTCCTTTCTCTCTCCTCCATTTTTACTCAAGTTTCTCAACCTCCATCAAAGCCCCTACCTTCAAATCTTGAGGTTTTCTTGCTCAAATTCTTAGTAGAACTTGATTTTGCTAGTTGTTCTTGTGTGTTTGAGTGTCAAAACTAAAAATTGTGTGAATTTGTGAGTTTCACTCAAATTTCCAAAAACTCCATTTTTGCTCTTCATCCCTGGCTCCTAAACTTAGAGGAGGTAGGAAAAGGAAGGGGTAAGAGATTGTCGTTCATGAGGCCCCGAATGTTTTCACTCGGGTTTTTGTTTCCGGTATACCCTATCACCGGTGGGTGAAATCCGGTTAGTCCAGGATGAGTTCACTCGCAGTGATTTTCATCCAACCGATCGTTGGGAGCCCAACTATCTTGTTTTCTAGAAGAAGGAGCATTTGGTTACCGTTGGTACCAAATGTCGGGTATGTCGTCGTTTTTTTTTTTTTTGCTCTTTTACACTTAGAAAATCATGTGTAGGCAAACATAGAACTTTTAGGTTGAGAACTGTAGTGTAGCTAAATGTGAAAAAATCAATTTGCGTGAAATTGTTTTTCTTGATAATTTGTGAATTCCCGTAGGTTTCTTGTATTATGGATGTGAAGAGCGAATTTGCATGAAATTCATCTTTAATGGTGGAAAATAAATTTGTATGAAATTTATTCTCGTAGCAATTATCATATTTTTGTGAAAATAAACTTGAGTGAAGTTTATTTTTGTTGTGGTGGTAGATGTTTTTTGAGTATATTTGTGGAGAATAAACTTGTGTGAAATTCGTTCTCTTTAAGATTCACTCTTGTCATATTGGTTTAGTTAGAAATGCTAAATTTTACGAGTTGTAAAAATTTAGGACTAAATCGGAGACTGGTAGTTGTTACTAGGATCGCCTAGCTAATTGTCTTGCAATTATTGTGTTGTATAGGATGTCGACACTACCATACGGGTTTATGGTAGTCTTTCGGGTATCGAGAAAGCCCGTAGGTACGTGACTCCTTCTGTCGACGCTATTGTGGAGCGTTGTGGCTTCGGTCACTTTTTAACGTCCATCGCTTCTGCGGAGCGCTCCGACCGCTTGCTTGTTAGAGGTCTTGCGGAGCGGTACTGGGATACTACCAGTACTTTTCATTTTCCTATGGATGAGATCATGATCACCCCTTTCGAGTTTGATCTCATTTTCGGGCTCCCTTGCACCGGTACTCCTATCACTTATGGAGATGTGAGTAGGGAGGTTATGGTGGAGATGTTTGGCCTTTTTGGGGCCAACTGGGATGGTAAGGAGTATGGCCGGACTGACGTTATGGTACAGTTCTTGACCAACCCGAGGAAGTTGAAGAAGGTCACGGCAGAGCAGCATGCTCGCCTTTTCTTGGCCTATGTTCTAGCTTGTTCCGTCTTTTCGGATAAAGCTAGAAGGTACCATGTTCGCTAATTCCCGTGCTTGCGGGATTTGGACAGAGTTGCGAAGTACAATTGGGGTCTTCCCGCATACTCTTGTCTTCTTTGGTACTTGAGGCAATCCAGCCGCCTCAGTGGAGAGGAGGGCGCGTCTCGCGTCTCTTTAGTCGGTTATGGAGGTAATTTCCTTCTACCCTTCTTATACTTTGTGTTTTTGGCTTTTTACTAATAACTTGTGTCTAATCCACGTGCTTTGCATGTCTTAGATTTGGTTTTATGAGCATTTCTCCGACCTTGCCCCTCTTCTCGAGACAGGGGATTTGTCCTTTCCAGCGATGCAGACCTGGAAGGGACGGGCATCTTGCCCATTTACTACACTGCACGCCCTTAGGGAGGCGATATATCCCTTGACCGCTCAGGATCTAAGTCCTTAACCTTTGTGCTTTTTTTGTCCTCTTATCCTTTTGTATGCTCAATCTTTGCTTTTGTAGGTCGACTGGTTTCCCTGGACGGATTACCTCCCGGGTCTCTCGGGCAGATTTTTGGGTGCTCGGGAGTATGACCAGAGGAGGATCCTTATTGAGGGTCTCTTCGGGTTTGAGTGGTTTTTGGGAGAGAGACTGATTAGGCAGACTTTCTCTGACCTTCCGGCTTCGAGGATTCCTTTGGATCCTCCGGATTCCATGCTTTATTTTCGTCACCTTACCGTGGAGCAGGTAAGGACGGCTACTGTCCAGGAATGCCCTTGATTATTTGCTTCCGGCCGATCTAGAGGTGGATCTTATGGTGGCATATACTGGTTTTGTTGAGGCTCGGTTGTGTCCCAACTTTTCTACCGAGCCGGTAAGTAATGTACTTTGTTTCCTAATTTCGTTTGGAAATTTAGAAATATGCCTAATATTTTTGGGTCTTTGCAGAGTGTTGCGAGTTCTTCGTCGTCTCATGCGACAACTTCTTCTCCGTGCCCTACTCTCCCTTCTATGTCAGTGAGTTATACAGGAGCGGACGGATCTCCTCAGGTTATACAGATTCCTGAGTTTCGTGGTCCCGATGAGGAGGTTAAGGGATTGCCTCCTACCCGCTGGTTGTAGGAGGGGTAAGTGAGAATCCATTGTAATTTGCAATGTTTCCTTTGTATTTATACTGACTCTTTTCTTTTACTTGCATAGTTGGATGCTGCGGAGACGCAGAAGATCTATAGAGGTATGCAAGCCTTTAAGAAGTGGTTTTCCAAGTTCGCGTCTCGGAGTGTATGCACGAGTCGTCGGTCCGACGTTCGAGAGGTATGTTCATTTCAAGTATAGTGCTCGATTTGAATTTTTGTAATTTTCTGACCCTGGACTTATTTCGCAGCCTGTTCCCGTGGTGATGCCTCCCAGGCCTCCAGTTATTCGTACTCCGAAGTCAGTGTCTACACCACAGCGTCCTCCTCCTAGGCAGGAGAGTACGGAGGTGCGTCGGGGGATGCCTCGAGCTAGAGTGGATACGGGGAACCCGCCCCAAGTGCCTTATCTTCCGCAGTGGCCTGCACCGCCTCCCTATATGGGGTATCCAGGCTATCATATGTCCACGTATCCTCCAGTCCCTCCAAGGGGTTCTTGGAGTCAGGAGAGTACGGGGTATGGCGGCTATCCCGGCATGTCGGAGTCACCACGTCATTCACTGGATCCCGCTTACTTGACGAGTTCATTATTTTCTTTTGAGTTTTGACCCTAGAGCTTGGGCGATGTCTCACCCCGGTCTTTCAGGTGCTGCGTCATCGAGTGGACCCGGAGAGTCGTCTTAAGAGGGTCCGAGTACTGGCGAAGATGGCCAGTGATATTTGTTGTAGCGCATTTCGAACTTTCAGGGTTGTATTAAACCTGCTATATATTATTGCATTTTATTCACACACAAAAATATATCATGCAAATGCCCATATGTGAACTTAATCAACTAATTTCCGAGTGGGAAATCACAAATCACGATATTCAAGAATTTAGGATTCCCGAGAATTAACACATTTGGGGTACCCCTTCCCCTAAAAATAAAAATAAAGTAAAGAAAAAGCAAAAATAGAAAAAGATAATTAAAAGGGAAAAATATTAATAAAGGAAATAAAGAATCAAAAAATAAAAAGAAATAAAAGTGGAACTTGATAATCAAAATAAAAAGAAGGAAAGAAAATAAAAAGGGTATAAATAGAAAAGTGGCAAGAGCCAAAATTAAGGTAAGAAAGATATAAGGGAAGGCTTCCAAAATATGTCCAAGTGGGAATTAGGAAAGTAGAGCCCGGTCAAATGGTGGGGTCGGATGGACCGAGGTCTCTCGTGAAATAGCACACCAGGCGCCTATACAGGGTGACCGCTAGAGCTCCTAGCGGCTGTGCTAGAGCTCTAACGGTTGCCGCTTGGGCTTGCGGTTTGGCCGCTAGTCCTAGCGGCCAAGCGCTTGTTGGAGCGGCTAAGCCGTTCGGACCAGCTGTGAGGCCGCCTGGCCCCTTTTTCGTCGGTTGTCTGAATTTCCTTAATTTTTCGACGAGAATCCAACTGTGGCCTCTATATAGTTGGGTTTTCTTTCTCTTCTCTTCTTACCACTTGCTTTGAGCACCTAAAGAGAGAAAATTCCTTGAGAGAAAATCCTTAATCTTAACAATGGTGAACTTTGATGATGTCTTTAATGCTTGGTTGGCTTCCATGACTGTAGAGGAGAGGTTAGAGCTTACTCCCTTCCACCTTAATGCCTTCTTTCACCTCAAACAAGTTAAGATTTTGTGGGACTTTCTTCATGCTTCCATTGAGTTTCGGGATCCTAAGTTCCATGTCTTCCGTTTTGGCGCTCATGAGATGTGCCCTTTGGTGGAGGAGTTCTTCGACATAATTGGCTTTCCAACCGAAAGCCCTCCCGCAGTTCCTTACTTGGGGAATGCTTTCGTGGGTGATTTTCAAATGTACCTCGAGTTGTCTCCCCGTCAAGCGGGTCAAGTGCTTCATGGTGAGGATGTTGATCTTGCCAAGCTTGTGACTTTCTTCACCTCCAAGGCCCGGGATGCGATGGACATGAGGTACAAGAAACGTGCCTTTGTATTTTGCCTCCTCCATCATTATTTGTTCGTTGGCGGTAACGAAGATGCTCTTATTCCCTCCGAGAAGAAGATGACCATTAATGGGGGCAAAGCTTGCCTTTTAAGGCTAACCGAGCAAATTCAATGGGATAGTTCTCCTATGCACTTGGTCGTGGGAGAGACAATCCTTGCTTTAGATAGGCTCAAGAGCAATCCTCAAGAGTCCTTTACCGGGAGCCCTTTACTCCTTCAAGTAAGTTTCGTGATAAACCCTTAATCTTTGTGGATTTAACTTTATTTGGTGAAATTCTCATCTTGTATTGACTTGAATTTTTCTTTTGTTGCTTTTGTGTAGATATAGCTTCAAGAGAGACTCCACTTGCTTGAGGCCCCAATAGACACTAGGAAGTTCCTCCATAAGCATTTCCCGGCGAGGCGCCGAAAGTTCTCTGAATCCTCTCGGGAGGAGTGCATAGCATACTTCTATACCAACATCCAACCGGCTTGGTTCATCCCTTGGTGGCGTACCACCAAGATTGTAGGGTGTAGTGAGAATGTGCCCTTTACGAGGATCATTGGTTTGTATACTTTGACGTTCTTCTTACCGAACCGCCTCCTCTGCCAATATGGCTTAAGGCAAAGGATTCCGAATGTAAGTTGTGAACCTCCTTGCCAAAGGCCCTTAACATCCTCTTTGGTGTCTAATTGGGAATGGCACTTGAACCATCGCCAAGTGTGGACTAAGCCGATATACCCGCACTCAAACGGGTTGTCTAGCTTTTATGAGGAGTGGATTTGGAGCGGTGACCATCAAGCCAACCAAAGGCTCCTAGAAGAGGAAAAGGAGTTGTTCAAAACCCGCAAATATGACGAGCCCAACGGTGTAAGGATAACTCCCATTGATAGGCCCGCTAGACCTTCCAAGCCCCGAACTAAGGGTAAGGGAAAAGGCAAGGCCAAGGCCCAATCTAAGAAAAGGAAGAATCCGGCCCACTCGCACAAGCAAGTAGCTCCAGTTAGGCCCAATGATCACGAGGCCTCTTCTAGCTATGGTAGGGAAAGATGGGCTCCAAAAGAACGAATGGAACTTGATGAGCCTAGAGAACCCGTCCAAGAGCCTGAAGTCAAAGACAAGGAGGAGTAGTCCACCTCTAGTTGTCTAGCAAGTCTTGTTCTTTTTGCTTAGTAGTATAATTCAAATAACGGGTTTGCATGCCCAAGTAGATGTAGTTTAGAATTGCCCTTTTATTTACTTATTATCCTTCTCGCGCTTTCTCTTTTTTATTATTAGAGCATGTAATGGACTTTAGCCATATTAAGGAAAGACTTGCTTATTTTTGCATTGATCGACTGGATTAAAACTCCCTTTAGAGATTTATCTTATTAAAGTAGTCGGGCCCAAGTTATACGGGTTACCTACATATCCATGCGGAATCAGGCCAATGTAGTTCGTAAAACCAAATCTTGTTTTTTTTTATTTTTTTCCGGTCGTGGGCCCTAGGTGGACGGGTTTGACCGATTTTGACTTGGACTTGGTGCCTTAGTGGGCTCTCTCAAAGATTTAACATTTATGCATAGAATCGCTTAAGTTGGTCCATACTTGTGAGTTGAGTGAACTCGTTGCCGTCTAAATCCATTAACTTTACCACTCCACCGGAAAATATTGTCTTGATAATGTATGGGCCGGCCCAATTAGGCTTGAACTTTCCCCGAGGGTCGACTACAATTGGTCTTACCTCCTTTAGGAATAAGTCTCCTTCTTTTAGTCCTCTAACCTTGAATCGTTGATCAAAATGTATTCCCAACCTTGCTTGGTAGACATGACCATAATGTAGGGTATTTAGTCGTCTTTCATCTAACAAGACCAATTGGTCATACCGGGCTTGGACCCAATCCACTTCGGGTAATTCACTTTCCAAAGCTATCCTTAAGGAAGGGATTTCTACCTCGACTGGGAGTACCGCCTCCATTCCGTATACTAAAGAATAAGGTGTTGCTCCTGTTGAGGATCGAATAGTAGTTCTATATCCCCATAAGGCGAATTGTAGCTTGTCGGGCCAATCTTCGTAGTTTTCCGTCATCTTAGCTATCATCTGCTTCACGTTCTTGTTTGCGGATTCTAAGGCTCCATTCGTTTGCGGCCTATAAGGTGAAGATTGTCGATGTTGAATTTTAAACTTAGTGAAAAGTTCGGCAACATCCTTTTTGAATTGGGACCCGTGATCACTTATGATTTCATGGGGTACTCCATATCTGGTAATGATGTTGTCATGTATGAATTTTGCCACGTGTTTCGACGCTATTCTTGCGTACGAGCGAGCTTTAACCCATTTGGTGAAATAATCTATTGCGACTAATATGTATTCATGGCCTCCTTTTCCTGTGGGGGAGATTTTTCCGATGAAGTCAATGCCCCATGCAGAGAACGACCATGGTGAAGTGAATGTATGTAGAGGAGTAGGAGGTCTATGTTGTAAATTGACGTGGAATTGGCAGCATGTGCACTTTCTCACGTATTCGATGCAGTACTTTTCCATCGTAGTCCAATAGTATCATTGCCTTAGGATCTTTTTGACCAAGGTGAGTCCATTCATATGGGGACCACATACGCCATTATGTATATCGCTCATGACTTTGCTTGCTTTACGTTCCTTTAGACATAGAAGACTTAGCCCTTGTGGTGTCTTTTTATAAAGTTTGCCTTGCACATGTATATATTATGCGGCTAGTCTTCTTAAAGCTCTTTGTGCCCTAGGTGTCGATTGTGGAGGGTAATCACCTTTGGCTAGCAGATTGAGAATGTCGGTAAACCATTCCTCTTCTTCTTCCTCATTGGCGCGTACTTCAAGTGCATTACAAAAGGCGGGCTCAGTGCACCTTTGAATGTGAATGGGCATGGAGTTTACATCATCTAGAATATTTATCATGGAAGCCATTTTGGCTAAGGCATCTGCGAACTGGTTGTCATCTCTAGGAAGGTATGTGAAACGGACGTGAGTGAAAGATTTGGCTATCTTTTCAAGATATTCCTAGTAAGGTGCCAGGGATTCGCTTTTCACTTTCCACTTTTTGGAGACTTGGTTTATGATGAGAGTTGAATCTACATATACCTTTAGATCCTTAATGTGTAGTTCTATTGCCGCTTCTAAACCAATGATGCATGCTTCATATTCGGCGTCGTTGTTTGTTACCTCATAGTCTAGTTTGACGACTATGGGAGTATATGCGCCTTTTGGGCTGACTAATAATACTCCTACGCCATAATTTTTTTGGCTTGATGCTCCATCAAAGTATAACTGCCAGGTGTTTTCTTTGACACTCATTATTCCTTCATCAGGAAAGTCATGTGTGGCATCTTCACTATTAACTGGGTTTTTAGCGAGATGTTCAGAAATGGCATGTCCTTTGATCGCCTTTTGGTGTTCAAAAGTTAGATCGAATTCTGAAAGCATGACAGTCCATCTTGCTATTCTGCACTAAGAATGGGTTTTTCGAACAAGTAGTTTAGTAGATTCATCCTTGACTTTGTATAGATAGAATGTTGTAGCATGTGATGTCGAAGCTTCTTTGTTGCAGTGACCAATGCGAGACACGTTTTCTCTAGTGTGGAGTAGCATGTTTCGTATTCTACGAATTTCTTACTAAGGTAGTATATCGCCTTTTCGTCATTCTCCACCTTTTGGGCCAACATAGCACCCATGGCGGTTTCTGTGACTGTTAGTTATATCATAAGTGGCTTTCCCGGAATTGGCGGAACCAATACGGGTGGATTAACTAAGTATTCCTTAATCTTATCGAAAGCTTGTTGGCATTGATCATCCCAGGTAGATTTAGTGTCCCTTTTGAGCTTTTTGAATATAGGCTCGCATGTAATAGTCAATTTGGATATGAATCGACTTATATATTGGAGTCGTCCTAAGAATCCTCTTATCTCCTTTTCATTTTTGGGAGAGGGCATATCTCTTATGGCTTTGATTTTGGTAGGATCAATTTCGATGCCTCTTGTGCTTATGACGAACCCTAAAAGCTTGCCAGAAGTTACTCCAAATGCACACTTTTGAGGATTTAATCTCATATTGTAGTTCCGAAGCCTGTCAAAGAATTTCTTTAGAGAGGGTATATGCCATTCTCTCTCCTTGGATTTGATGATCATATCGTCTACGTACACCTCAGCTTCCTTGTGCATCATGTCATGTAGAAGGGAAGTTGCAGTTCTTTGGTACGTTGCTCCCTCATTCTTCAACCCGAAAGGCATGACGGTATAGCAATATGTTCCCCATTGGGTTATGAAGGTGGTTTTCTCCATGTTTTCTTCGGCCATTTGTATTTGGTTATACCCTGCATAGCCATCCATGAATGATAAGAGGGCATGTCCCCTGGTATTATCCACCAGTACGTCTATATGTGGCAAAGGAAAGTCGTCCTTTGGACTTGCCTTGTTTAGATTTCTGAAATCGACGCACATCCTTACTTTGCCATCCTTTTTTGGAACGGGCACTATATTAGCAACCCATTCTGGATATTGAGCAACCCTAATAAAACTTGCTGCGAGCTGTTTCTGCACCTCTTCTTTGATTTTCAATGTCCACTCAGGTTTCATTCTCTGAAGTTTTTGCTTTACCGGTTTTGAATCAGGATTGAGCGGTATCGTATGTTGTGCTATCTCACGACTTATTCCCGGCATGTCTTTGTAGGACCAAGAGAAAACGTCTATGTATTCTTTTAAGAGATTTATAAAGCTTTCTCGCTCTTTGGGAGTTAACAATAAGCCAATGCGCACTTGGCGCGGCTCTTGATCGCTTGCAAGATTGATTAATTCTGTTTCTTCCACAATTGAAGTAGTTTGTTCATGCTCTAATAGTGCTTTAGTTACTTCTTTGGGCAATTCTTGTTCATCTTTTGAATTATTAGCTACTAAGTAATCCAAGAAGTAAGAAGAATTACTAATCATTTCATTGATAGAGGAAACTGGAACATCAACTCAGTCATTACTATTGGCTTTAACATCATTAGACTTGCAAACACAATTAAACATTGATTTGGGTGGACCACCCGACTCTACTATATTAGACTCGTCTTCAGAATCAGACTCAGTCCGGTCGGAGTCAGTGTCGTTCTCAGGCTTGGACTCTTCGAAGATCGTGATCTTGATCTTCTTTCCATTGGCTCCCGTCCAGCTTATGGTGCGTTTCTGCTTTGTGAGTTGACCCTCGTTTGGAGTGATCAACTTAGTTGGATCAAAGTTCGCATCTTGAATTGCGCTATTGACATTGTGGAGCTCCTCATCTTTTGGATGGCGATGCTCTTGTCCAAATAATAGACCCAAAGCGTTGTTGGGTGTGTCCTTTACCCAATCAAAGTTTAGCCTCCTTCTTACAGGCAAAGGAGTTTCTTCTAGGGCGTAGCAATCTTGGAAGACTTCGAATCCGGGAACTTGGATTCCATAAACAGGGAGAATATAGGGCTTGGGAAACCCATAATAAGGGAACGGATCTCCAGACTGGACAAACTGCCCGTTTAGTGTGTGCAGGTAGGGTGCCATGGGGATGTCATAGACTTTATTTTCCTTAATGACCCTTCTTTTCGCCTTTTCTTTAGCGATGTATTCCCGTAATTCCTGTTTGGTCGGTTTATAGCCTAACCCAAAAAGATTATTTCCGGCTTTGGATGACCAAACTGGAAGTGGTTTGGAGACATCTTTGCCTAGAGATGTGCCAGGGAAGTGTCCCTGATTTCTTAAAATGGCATTAATTCCTAGGTGGGAATATGGTGCGAAAGGAGCTATATCTTGTTCAATTACGACGACGCCTTCAGTCATAAAGCCCCAGAATTCTTCATCTTGCGCAGTGTGCTCGACTTTAAGAACGGGCATGTCTGCAATGCTAGCGATCATAGAATGTGCTCTAACCTCTAAAACTACCCCTCCGACCATCATTTTGATCTTTTGGTGTAATGTTGAAGCTATCGCGTTTAATCCATGGAGCCATGGGCGTCCTAAGAGTAAATTGAATGAAGCTGGGATGACGATGACATGGAATTGTACCATTTTCTCAATTGGTCCAGTGTTAAGGTTAACCGAAAATATGCCTAAGACGTTTCGTTTGGAATTGTCGTAGGCCCTCAACCCTTATGCGGCATGCGCGAGGTTGTTAACATTTATGCCCAAGCATTGGGCGGTCCTTAGGGGACAAACGTTGATAGCGGACCCATTGTCTATTAGAGTCATTGGGACCTGTTTCTTCTCACATATGGAAGTTAGGTAGAGTGCCTTATTGTGATGAGTTCGTTCGGGTGGAAGGTCTTCATTAGTGAATGCAATTGCTTGCAAAGAATTTCCTTTTGTGAGGAGATTGACTAAGTCATCCGGAGTAGCTTCGGGGGAAACCATAGTTTGATTAAGTGCTTTTAGTAAAGCATTCCTATGTACTTGGGAAGTAGTCAAAAGTTGCCATATAGAGATATTGACCTTAGTCTTTTGATGCTGTTTAAGCAGTGTAGTGCCATCATCCTCGTTTGGAGGGTTTTGGTCCTTGTTCTGGACTAGTGGAGAGTCTCTCACTTGTGGTATAACTGAAGCTGTGCTCTATAGTGGATCCTTATTTTGGAGATGGGGTGGTATATAGTGCCTTCCCGACCTCGTGAGGTGTTCGACTTCAAGAGATTCGTCATCAGAAGAGTCATACCATGCTTTAGAAATCTAGAGGGTAGCATCTTCCTCGTCGCTATCGCTTTCCCAAAATACGGCTACCTCTAGGTGGCGGGAGTCAAGCTTAAATGGTGGGATAGAATGTCCAATTGGCACAATCAGGCGAGAGTGGTTCCTTTCTTCCTCTTCATTTGTAATGACGAAAACCGCACCTAGAGGATTGGTGTTGTTGTTCGGAGTGGGAACATTCTTTGGCTTGGGAATAGTCCCATTGTCAAAAAGATCCTAGATTTTATTCTTGAGTGTCCAACACTTCTCGGTGTCATGTCCTTTTCCTCTATCAAATTTGCAATAAATATTAGGATTCTATGATGGGCTCCTCTTTTTGATTTCAGGATCCGGAGTGGGGCCCACAACATTGAGATAGTCATTCTTGACAAGCTTTTCCAAAGCTTTAGCATAGGTCATGCCCAATGAGGTGTATTGCCTTTGCGGTTTGTCGTAGACAGCATTGACTTCATTAACCTTGTTGGAAGAGTTTTCCGAATTGGGGTTCTTCTTGTAGTTCGAGTTATAAGTGCCCTTGTTGAAGAAGTCCTTGCTTTTCTCCTTTTTAAGTGCTTGATCGTCCTCTATGAGCAATCCCACACTATTGAGTTGTGTGTATGAAGTAATTGCTTGGTATTTGAGAGGATTCAAGTAAGGAAGTTGTAAATTCTTGATGAGTTTCCGAATTCGCTCTTCCTCGGATGGACGGTCGAGCATTTCGGCCACTTTAGTTCTCCATTTCTTAACAAAGTCAGTGAAGCATTCATTTTCACCTTGCTCTATTGCTCCCAACTCTCTCGTAGTGGTTGGTTGGATGACGTTGTCGATGTACCTAGTGAGGAATAAACTGGACACTTTGTTCCATTCTTGAAACTGATTGGGCTCAAGCTTGAAAAACCATGCCCTAACAGTGGTGTCCAAGGTTTGTGAGAAAAGGTGAATATACAGGTCAGGATCCACTCCTCTTAGGCTCATTGCGGTGGTGAAAGCCCTTATGTGATCTTTTAGATCATCGGTCCGTTTGAAGGTGGGGACTTCAGGCATAGAGAACTTTTGTGGGAGTTTTCCCTTGATGTGAGAGGAATATCCTTCAGCATTGATCCTGTAGTCACTTATGATCTTATTTTGAGTTAGAGCCAACTCAAGGTTCTTAATTTGAGCACTTAGCTCTTCTACTTTGTCATCTCTAGGTGGAGGATCATCTTGGTTGAAAGGGTCAGTTTCTTTAACCTTGCTTTCTATCCATGTCACACGCTTTCCCATGGTTTCCAACATTTTCATCATTTCAGCCAACATCTCATCAGTAGTCTTAAATGGTGGAGGCGGCATGTCATCTTCGGCCATTTTACTCGACTTTGAACAAGGTGGTCGATATGGAGGGGGAGTAACAAATACTGCGTCAGACCTAGCTTTGCTCGGAGGGGAAGATTCCAATACGAGCTTCCTAACCAGACGTTGATTACTATGATCGCGTTCCCAACTTTTCGGGCCAACTTTTTTCTTCCCAATCCTGGACAGCGGATAAGACTTAGAAAAGGAAAGACTAACAAGTTCCACAAAAGAAAAGTTTTAAAACAAAGATGGGAAAATCCTATCTAGAATATTCTATCAACATAGTTACCCTTGGGGACTAAGTAATGGGTTTAGGTCAAAAGATCTCGACACGGGAAAAGAAAGATAAAAGATATTATACTCTTGACTAAAAGGAGAGGGGAGAGATATTATCTCGACTCAATATGGGATAAAGCAAAAGATATTATACTCTTGACAAAAAGGAGAGGGGAGAGATATTATCTCGACTCAATATGGGATAAAGCAAAAGATATTATACTCTTGACTAAAAGGAGAGGGGAGAGATATTATCGAGATCTTTTGGCCTAGACTCACTACCTAAATAAAAGGAAAGAATAAAGCATCCAAATCTTTCCTAAGGTAACGAGCATCATATAGAACATTCAGGGATATTGTTTCCTAAAAATAAAGATTCTAGACTCAATCTTAAGACAAAATCTAGACTCAAAAAAGGATAAGATCCTAATTGGGGTCTAACCAAATATTCTATGACGACCAAAAAGACTACGCAAAGATTGCGTTCACATATGGGCAAACAGCACAACAACGCAAATGACATGATTACGAAAATCTAGCATGGACATGGGACTGAGTTTCAACCTAAAACATTGGTTCTAGTTCATGCAACGGGGTAAGCTTAAGGATTTTGGTCAAAAGGTACTCATGATCAAGAATGTACTACAATCCGCAAGATGCGCGACAATGTGAGGCATTCTAGTTATCCTACTTGTCGAATGGACGAATGCGTAGGAAGGTACATGAGGTGGGGGGATCCATGTTTCTTGGCAAAGAAGAATCGAGTGGATTCTCACCAAGGCACTTCAGCACACTCCATTGGCTAAAAAACTAGTTTGAACTTGTAAAAATAAGCTCGGAAGTCGCGCAAGCGCATGCACATGAATGCAATGAATGCAAATTAATAGATGAATGACAAGTCACAAAATAATAATAAGAACACTCAAGCTAGTGAACCAAGCAAAAATAATGATAATGAATCGATTTTCAAGTTACACCCTCTTAATCATGTCCCCAGTGAAGTCGCCATTGTAGGCTACCGTATTTTTCTCCCCTTTTTCGCCCCCTTTTCCTTCGGGTTTCCGGCAACCTAGGAGAGCACGGTCGTTCGGATTTTCGTGAACCTTTGAGTGTGAATGCACATTAAGATTTTCCTTTTACACTAAGGACATGATTAAGATTGTCGGAAGTCGCCACCAAATTTAAGGTAATTTGGAAACCTTGGAATCAAGTCGATAGTCTAGAAAGATGTCAACTCAATTCCTATGCACCCCAATCCCTATTGGGGAAATTGACTTCATAAATGAGTTCGAGGGCGTGAGTACGAGCTAGGAAGGTGTTAGGCACCCAACTCGTCTGTTGACAACAACGGCCTTTACTAATCGATTCAATATAATTATTAATGCTACGGTTCCAAACAAGGTTCAATTTGTCCAAATTCCTAGTTTTAACTAACGGGTTGAATAAACATTATTATTGTGACCACTTTTAACAATTTATCAAATTATATACTTTTATTCCTAAAAACGATAAATATGCTAAAACCTGCAAGTTAGAAGACAAACCAATAAGTCATCCACCAATCCTCAAACAAAGCATACTTTAATCATAAGAAGCAATAAATAACAAAATTAAAAAAACATTCATTCATCCACTAATTAAGCTTAATACAAGCCCTTTTGCTCAAAATGCGGCATGCATGTACATATCACATAAACCAAAATCGTTAGTAATAACAAGCAATATAAAAATTTATTGAAAACCCTCAGGTTGGATTACCTGGATGCTCACAATGAACTTATTGGGTTATAATGCTTGAATTCATGCTCTTGATGAAGTGTGAAGGTTTATTTTGTGGTGTTATGGCTAACCTAAAGAAGGAGTAGAATCAGAATTTCTGTTTTAATATGAGAGAGAGAGAGAGAGAGAGAGAGAGAGAGAGAGAGAGAGAGAGAGAGAGAGAGAAACTGCCAACCAAAAGACCAACCTTTCAGAGAGAATGTCCAACCTCTCAAATTCCCAACCTCTTAAACTGAACCCTAAGGTTCGTTTATATAGAAGAGGGGGAGATGTCAGGGGTTTGGCACCGAAATCGAGATGGGCCTCGAATTCGTCGTCTGCGAGAAAAGGTCCAGGCGGCCATTCAGCTAGGCCAAGCGGCTGAGCTGGCAGGACAAGCGATCAAACCGCTTGGCAAGCGGCTTAGCCGCAAGGCAAACGGTCAAACTGCTTGCAAGCGGCTTAGCTTCAAGGCAAGTGGTCAAGCTGCTTGGCCTAGCGGCACAGCCGCTTATCCTAGCGACCACCGCTTGAACCCAAGTGTGGCCGCTTGGACCTGGAGCGGCGTGCCTGTATAGGTGCCTGACGTGCTTTTCACGCGGTGGAGGCTCTTCCGAGGGGGTCCACGCGGGATTGACTGAGTTTCCTTGTTTGACCAGGGGTTGACTCATGGGTTTGGGTTCCCTTTCGGGCTCTTAGGTTTCAAAGAGGCCTATCTCTCAGTTTTGGACTCCAATTGAATTGAGTCCCAGTGGTTTGGATCACCTGTACAAAAGGCTTCCACTAATTCAAATGAACTGGGCTAATCATCAGAGCAATTATTCTCGCAACCCAAGTTCGAGCAAAATCCAATCCTTTCATCATTGGGTTTTTATGAGGACTTATTATAGACACATTTTTTGGTGTCTACAAGGGGACCCTTATAAATAATTGGGAAGGGGAGGGATTTTTTAAACATAACCCTTTTGGTGCTTAAATCCCATAGAGTTAATAAAAAGGCCAACTTTAGATGTTGATTGTATTTTCCAAAACTTTATCAATTGTATGTATACTACTAAATTCTAACTTGGTCATACCTAACGAAATTCACCATCCTTATATGGTTATTTATTTTTTTTATTTTAGTTGACTGATTAAGAAAAGCGAAGATTCATTTTTTTTTTTTTTTGGTAAAAGGTCAGGTGATCTATTACCAACTTGTGAAAAACTGTAAATACACACTAAAGAGAGGGAAGAGGAAAAATAGGCCACCTTATAGGAAGGGTTCCCTTCTTTAACTTCCCAAGCCTCACAAACCAGTAATTTAAAAGACAGATTACAATCATAAAAACAAGACTTCTAAACAAGGTTAACAATGTACTGTCTATCAGCTCTGGACAGTTTTCCAAGTTCAGGGAAACTCCCTCTTATCTTAATTCCTTGACAATCTGCTTGAACACATCCTCAGGGGTTCTGACTCTTTTTTGGAAGATTCTTGAGTTTCTTTCAATCCAAATATGATACGTGATTGCTGCCATGCTAGCTGCTGCTACACGTCTCTGCATTCTTCTTATCTTCTTCCTGTTCCTTATCCAGGCAAACATCTTCCTCCCATTATCAGGCACATTGTTACATTGAATCCAACTGCAGGTTCTCCTCTTAAGGTCAGTTGACCAAGGACACTCATAAAATAGGTGTTCATGCTTCTCCTCACCAGTTTGACAGAGGACACACTGTTTATCAACAGCTATTTGAAAGGTGTCATTCAGTCTGTCCTTTGTTAGGAGTCTATTCTGGTATGCAAGCCAGAGTATGAAAGAGTGCTTAGGAATGGCACCTCTACTCCAGACAGTATAGTAATCCCTCATTTTGCTTCGTTGTCCCATCAAAAAATTGTATCCATCTGAGACCTTGTATTGTTTGGCTGTTCTTCTCCATTCACAGTCCTCTGGAAATAACTCTCTCATTTATAAAATCTTCTTCATGAAATATTCATTTTTGTTAAGAGGCATAAATGTTATTATATCTTGATAATTTAATACAATATTCCAAATTTTTGACATCTGTGAAAAAAAATTCTCCACTTAACAGATTTTGATTTTTTATCTACTGAATCAATTACAGGTTACAATATCTTTTATCTTTGGAAGCTGAAACCATCATTTTACAGGGCTGCGAATTGGGGTCGTCTTTTTACGGGAAAATGAGGGTCAATCATATTTATGGGGAAACGGTGAAAAGTCGTTGAAATAAATATATTTAGGATTTTGATATTTGAATTATGAACTGGCATGTGTAGTTGTGTGTACTTGGCCTTAAAAAACTAGTTGTATCCACCTTATTTAATAGTCTAAAGACAATTTCATTTGTAATAATATTGACTGAGGGTTAATAAACTAGCAAGTTCATGTTAAATATGGTATTGAGTATTCATAGTAAAAAAAAAGCCCGATTGCATAGACTTGACAACAACATAATGGCATCAAAAGCACTATTACAACAACATTCCATTCATATCACACCAAAACAACACATAGCCAAAAGCCCAATTGCATATACATCAAACTAAATCACTAACAATAGTTCATGCAATAGTTAATTGTTTTTTTTTTTTGAGGAATAACTAGCTACAACCACTGTCGTTCCAAACACCCAAAAACAAAAACCTACTCCATCACCCTCACCCTCACCCTCGATCTCACTATGCTTATCTTGGTCAGGTTGAACTCCAATACGACTCTGCTTGTACAAGAAGTTCCTCACCAACATGTGCCCTTTGTACATGCGGAGCCAGAGTGCATTATGGGCCATAACATATATCTTCTATTATGAAATTATGTCGTTCCCTTTGAGTATAGTCATACCGACGCTTCACCCCTTCTCGATTTTTCTGTCTCCTTAACAATAGATTTGCATTGTCTTGACGCCTGAACGCCTGAGCAAAACTCCTCTTACATCCACATCTAGGGAGCTTTAGAATTATGTGTTCAACCAACACATTATCCATCCCCAGGAGGTTGATTATGGGGCATGACCCTTCCGTTCTTCGCTGTTGACAAATCAACAGCCCAAAATTTAATTTGACATGTAAATCGCAAACGTACATCCAGTGGCACTTGAAGCCAAGCAAAGAACTATATACTATCTCTTTGTCTAAATCAGTGTGTTGGATTAGTCAATACTATCCCAGTGTTTCGTTGTAACTATTATCAGTCACTAAATACATAGACACCCTCATAATTACACTTACTCAAGACAACCCATATAAATTTCATCTAAAGTTGTCTAAACTTCATAACCAGTAAAGACAAATGACAAAAAAAACTAATAATCAAACATTACCAAGTGACACTACCAAATAAATAACATTCAAAACACATACATGCATATTATTACAATTCATGAACCCATCCTACCACCAAAAACAATCAAAATCCGAATCCCCAATTGACCGAATTGGCATTTTAAAAATGAGGTCCTAACCACATTGGCATTTTAACTTTTCACGGTGACAATAAGTGCATTTTAAACGAGTGACTCGGTCATACGAACACTTTAACCACGTCGACGGGGAATCTTTTCTATTTTTTTGGTTTTTATCCTATTTCCTTGCATTTATTCCTTTTCTGCAAATTTATTAAGCTCCTAATAATAATGAAAAGTCCTAAAATTCATCTGGCGCGACAAAATAAAACTTTCCCCATCATTACTCAGTTGAAAATTGCAACCCCCACCCACCTTTCTTACCAGTCATTACACCACCATCACGAGAGAGAGAGCTGCAGATTCGTGAAATCTGGACCATAAAGAGAAAGAAAAGGACTGAAATTGATAGCCCAAGACTGAAAGGGGGGGTGATACTGAAGATTCCATAGAGTACAGTTGAAGGTGGAAGCTTTATAGTTGACTGGTTGAGGTGGTCCTGTCAAATTGGGTGAAGAATCGTGTCAGCAAGGGGGCCAACATAGGTAATTGTGATTGTTGGTTTGTTAATTATAATTCATAGGTAGTTTAGTGTGTAATTTGTTTAATTTATGAGTAAAGTAATTGGGTGCTTAAAAGTTCGGGTTTTTAGGGTATTTTTTGTTGGGTTTCAGTGCCATTGATTTAAATAAAGCTAATGGGTGATGAAATTGCTTAGTTTTCTGTAGTTTAACAGGTTATGTGTTATAAAAATGGATGCTTGGTTGAATGATTTCCATGTGTTTTGTGATTTCGA
Source organism: Tetragonia tetragonoides (assembly GCA_038025085.1). Taxonomy (NCBI): domain Eukaryota; kingdom Viridiplantae; phylum Streptophyta; class Magnoliopsida; order Caryophyllales; family Aizoaceae; genus Tetragonia; species Tetragonia tetragonoides. The sequence continues at coordinate 23,844,714 of CM076140.1, forward strand.
GAATTGCATATAAAATAGTGAAATTTCTGCTATGAAACTGTAAAATTGAACTAAATTAGTAATTATTGGCCAAAAAATTAATTATTGTATTTTGATTTAAGTGTTCATGTGTTCACTTGTAGCTGAGCTTAGTAATTTCATGAATATATGACTTGCAGATGGGTGCTCACAATTTAGTTTTGACTAAGCTCTGGCATGGGGGTGATTGGCTTGTTGTGAATAATGTAATTTAGAGATATGAAGGAGGAAAGTGTGAAGTTTTGATAATTGAGGAGTGTGAGTTCACAATTAAGTCATTTTTAATAGAGTTGAGAAAGCTAGGGTATAGGGGCAAAATTGATTTGTGGTATAAAGTACCTGGGTATGGGATGAATAATGGTGGTTTGGGAAAAATTATGGACAAAGATGCATGCAAGACAATGTTACAGATTGCTGCATCTTTAAGTTACATATACATTTATGTAATCCATTATGTTGATCAACCTGTGATTGTGGACCCAAGTGAGGTACTAGATGAGCCCACAAACCCTGAGCCAACAAACAGTGAGCCCACACACACTGAGCCCACAAACCCTCAGCCAACAAATAGTGAGGCCACAAATCCTGAAACCACAAACACTGAGCCCACACAACCCAAAAGCACAACACAACCCATTCCAACATCAGACTCCACTACTTCAAACCAGTCCAATGTTCCACCACAAACCCCACAAAAAAATTAAGAGTAAAACATCTTGCTAAAAGGACCCCCACAAGATCTAGTCATAGGACAATTCTTAAGAAGTTGCAGTCATCATAAAATTCAACCCATACCAGCTCATCACCAGTCACTGCAGCTGAATCACAAACAATTTCATCCCCACCACCTACAACTCTAGGATCACCACAATCCCCTACAGCTAACACACAACCACCACAACAATCTCCTACAGCTAACACACACAACCACCACAACAATCTCCTGCAACTAACACACCACCACCAGACATACCACCACCACAAAAATCCCCTACAGCTGTCACACCATCACCACAAACACCAGCACCAGAATCAACTGCTCACTAGACATCACCACAATCACCACCACATTCTCCACTAGAACCATTGTTTCATTATGAACCAGCCAAAAAGTACACTCTAAGGAGACTTGTCAAACCAACACCAACTGTTCCTCAAGATCCACCAGATTTTCTAGTTGAAACTGATGATGAAAATAGTTCATCTGAGATTGATGATTCAGCTGATGATGAAAACTGGAGGGCAGACCCCAATGAATTAGAGTTGTCAAAAGCTGACACGGCCCGACAACACGACACGAACCGGACACGAATGTAGCGGGTTAGTGTTGAGAGGTTTCGACCCGTTTAATTATATGGGTCGACACGAGTAACATGTTTAGTTAAATGGGTTAGGTTAAGGTTGAGATTTCCTACACGAAAACAACCTGCTTACGACACGTTTAATTTTAATTGTCAAATGCAAGTTCAAATAATTTGTAACAAGTAAATAATGTAACAGAATCTCACCTATCTAGAGCATTTTAATAATTTTAGACTGTTGAATATACACTTATATGGTTAGAACTTTAAATTTGTAGGTAAAATTTATGTTTTTTTCTCATATTTTAATTAGTTAGAATATAAGTAAAGATAAACAGGTTAACAGGTCATTAAACAGGTAACACGATTATTAAACAGGTCAGGTGCAGGTCAAGGATTTTCGACACGATTAATAAATGGGTTAGGTTTGGGTCAAGGAATTCTCGACACGTTTAACCTTGACACGAACACGAACACGACACGACGTGACCTATTTGACAGCTCTACAATGAATTGAGAGCAATCAGGGAGGAGGAGACTTTGGATGGCTTAGTACCTGAAGCTGGGTCTAAAGGACAGGGAAGGAGGAAGAGACTTTGCGTTGAAGGTGGAGGAGACACTAGTGAGCCATTGGAAGGGCAGGATCATGAGAATCTGGTTGATTGTGAAGGTGGTTCTAGTGAAGGTGATGAAGATCCAGTTCTTGAGGTTGATGAAGATGTTGTACATGGTGAAGGTGATGAAGATCTCGTTCTTGAGGGTGATGAAGATGTTGTACATGGTGAAGGTGGTCCTGAGGATGAATTAGAATTTGATAGGGATGACATCATCAACAGGGAGTTGTCATATGATGATGAAGAGTTATTTGAGGTAAGGTTGGCAACTGCTTTAGCAAGACCACAACTGAGGAGGAGACAAGCAAGAGGGCACATTGAACCTGAACATCAAGAGGACACAGACAGAGGTGATGCTGATGATGGACCATCCCAATGCTGATGTTGGACCATCCAATACAGGAGGTGAACTTGGTGGTGATAACTTTCAGAGTGTAGACTAGCCACCATTTTGGAAAACTTTTGAGGGTGGATATTTATCTGATGAGAGGGCATCAGATGATGAGCATCTGATTGGTATTAGACAGAAGAAAGGGAAGGTGGAATATCCTAGGTTCAATGAGAGGACAGATATGAAATCTGTGAAATCGATACATGGTTTGAAATTCAGATCCAAACACATATTGAAAGGGGCTATTTTATAGTACTCTATCCAACAACATAAGGATCTCATGTACATGAAAAATGACAATGCCAGGATTTGGGTTGCTTGTTCTGGATGCAATTGGGAGTTATTAGCTGGTCCTAACCTGGAATCGAAAGGGGGTGCAGATCAAAACAATGCAGGACAAACACAAGTGTGTCAGGACTTTGGAGAATAGGCTTATCACTGACTCATGGCTTTCCAATGAATATATGGATAGGCTGTTAAGAAATCCAAGGTTGAAGCCAGCTGAAATCAAGGCTGACATGAAAGTGAGGTTTGATGTGGTGGTTAATCTAAGAAAATGCCAAAGGGCCAAAGAAAAAGCACTGAATGCTGTTGATAATCTCATGAAGAAACAGTATGGTGTGCTCAAACCATACCTCAATGAATTAGTGAGGTCAAACCCTGGTACCACATGTGTTTTAAGGACTGTTGAACCAAATGAGCCAGGTGGTTTGAGAAAGTTTTACAGGTTCTATGTGTGCTTCAAAAGATTAAGAGACGACTTCAAAAGGACTTGTAGGCCCATATTTGGCATAGATGGGTGTTTTCTGAAACATGCATGTGGGGGACAGTTGTTGTGTGCAATTGGAAGGGACGGGAACAACCATATGTTCCCTATTGCATGGGCAGTGGTTGAAGGAGAAAGTAAGAGTAGCTGGGAGTGGTTCCTAAGGCTTGTATCAGAAGATTTGGAGATGGATCAGGGAGAAGGGTGGGATGTATCATCAGATCAGCAGAAGGTAATTTAGCTAACCTAAGTTTATTTTATGTACTATATTATGTCATCAGATCACTTATGCATCTTTTTGCAGGGACTTGTGCTAGCAATACATGAGGTATGGCCCAAAATTAAGCATAGACAGTGTGCTCGACATATTTTCACAAACTGGAGAAAAATTCACAAAGGAGGAGCCCTTGAGTACCAGTTTTGGAGAATAGTGAAGGCAACATCTATGGGTAATATGAACAAGAAGCTCAAAAAATGAAGGAGATGTCACCCAAGGCATTTGAAGACTTAGAGATTAGGGATCCAAACACATTATGTAAGTCACATTTCAAGACTCGTAGCCTTAGTGATTTCATTGATAACAAAATGGCAGAAACTTTCAATTCTTTATAATTTTACTAGCTAGATATAAGCCTATACTTAGTATGCTTAAGGATATTAGGCTAGATTTAATGGATAGAATGAGGAAAAAAAGGCTTTGGATGAGAAGTTTGTAGCTGGGGTGACTCCTAAAATAAGTCAAAAACTGGAGGAGGCTTATAAGGAACAAAAGTATTGTGATGTTCAGTGGAATGGTGAGGACTCACAAACAGGGTTTGAGGTAATACACCACAATGTCAGTCATGTTGTGGATCTGAAGAGGAAACAATGCTCATGTAGGGGGTGGGATTTAACTGGAATACCCTGTGCACATGCTATGGATGCTATCTTATACATGAGGTTGCAACCAAAAGACTTCCTCCCAAAGTGGTACAGGCAGAATAACTACAGGAAAACTTATTCAACCCTGCTACAACCGGTTCAAGGAAGCCTATCCTGGGACCATGAAGATGTTGGCACCATATTGCCTCCTGATATCAACAGGAAGAAGACTGGTAGAAGGAAGACATCTAGGAGGAAGGATTCAAATGAACCTCCTAAAAAGTCAATAAAATATTGTAGGCAAGGCTTCCATACCAGATGCAGTCATTGTAAGTCAACTGAGCATAATATAAGGAAATGTCCCACAAAATCTCCCAAAGTAAATGCACTTAATTTTAAATAGATTTTACTTGTATTTCGTTGTTACATCCTATAACACTATGTTGTTTGTTTTCACTTCCTTAGGACACTAAGCTTGTTAACAAGGACATTGCTGGCTCTTCATCAAAAAGGAAGATGGGGGGTAGACCAAAGGGAAGCAAAAACATGGTTAGTAGAGATCTTGAGGCACCTAGAGAAGATATCATTAGTCCATTGGAATACCTGCAACGTATGAGAAAACACAAACGGAAACAGCCTACTAGGCCATCCCAATCCCAATCTTCATTGCCATGGATAGAGGTTGTATCACAAAACCAATCTGGTCAGGGAACAGGAAGAGAAAGAGGAATAGGGAGAGGAAGAGGATTAGGGAGATCAAGGATAACAGGAGTTGGACGGTTCGTCAACAACAATGGTCAAGTTAGGATGAACCCAGGTTGCTAGGACTATTAGGGTAGTGATTTTTTGGCTAGTAGTATGCTTCACAATGTACTTTTGTGTCACACATTGTGCTTTTGTGTCAAACTAGTTACATGCTTTTGTATCAAACAAAGTGCTCATATTTTGGAAGTAATCAAATGGAACACATTATATATGTTAAACATTCCAGGTTTATCAATTAGAACGAGAGCAAAATATCATTATATTTCTTAACATGTCTTACATCATCATCATCATTCCATAACAGACAACCTAACATAGCCTAGTAGCATGTTGCTTAACATAAACCTAGTAGCCTGTTGCTTAACATAAAATAAACTAACACATCCACATTAACACCCATCCTTATTTCTCCACCATTTTACATATCTCCTTAATAAAAAGTCACCCTAAATTTTGGCATGTAATACATGAACACAATTGCAACAACTACAACATCCACTACCCTAGTCATCCTCCATGATGTTCTACTCTTCTTTTGCCTAGCTTGCAACTTAGTCGCCTCCTTCTTTAGCCTCAACACTTCAGCTTGGTAGTTCCTCAATTCAAGTTTGTATGATGGTAGGACAGTTTTTTTAAGCTTCAACATCTTCTTCATCTCACACAAATCATTTCTAATCAAAGGAAGAAGGGTGGATGCATAAGGACAAACTGGGGGGTCAACCCAATTCCACAAGCCACAAGAATTATCCTCCTTCACACAACACTTGAATCTCCTGCCAGTATTTTCATCAGTCATTACAGTTAAGCAATCAACTTCCAAACCACATCTACACCTCATAGGACCCATCATCTTAGCTAAATTGTTCCACACCCTTATGGACTTGTGGCTATTAAGTCCAACTCCACGCTTGTCCTACACTGAAGAACAATTATATGGACAAACAAAAATCACCCAAAAAACGAACAATTTAACAAACAAAAGAACAACAATTTCATCAAATTCGTGGAGCCTCAACGTACATGGTTGGTCCTGCTATTGTTGCGTGATTTCTCACCAGTTCTGGCCATTTTATAACCAATCCCTCTAACTTAGTGCTCGATTTGAGTTCAATTGCAGGTATAACCAGTCAATTGAGGTGATTTGACTTTGTAGCTCTACTTCCCCCTTTTCAAGAACGATACTCTAACTTATAAACTGAACCCCATTATTAGAATCGCGCCAATTCAAATTTTAATGAGTTTAAAAAATTTCGCATATTAGGCGAGACATTTAATAAATATACAGAAAAGCAATAAATGCAAGAAAATAGGATAAAAATCAAAAAAAATAGAAAAGATTCCCTGTCTACATGGTTAAAGTGTTCATATGACCGAGTCACTAGTTTAAGATGCCCAATTGTCGCCTGGAAAAGTTAAAATGCCAATGTGGTTAAGACCTCATTTTTAGATGAAAATTATTAAATAGGAATTTCAAGGGACATGAATAGCAATGACATAACACTAAAATCCAATAATTAGCAAAAATCAGACATGCAATTCCAAAATTCAATTTATCCAACAAGATTTTATGGGAAATTCCATAAAACTAAAATAATCCATCAATTAGTACATGCAATTCTAATAAATACAAGTCAAATTCGATAAACAAAACTTAGGAATTTCAATCGACATAGAAAAAAATACTTGGTTAAAGTAACAGCAAATGAAAACAAACAACTCACACGTTAATATACACTTCAAAATTCATAATTAGACAAATTACCACAAAATATATCCACCATAAGTTACTTATAATTAAAATTCATTGATGAATAACTAAATCCTTATACTGGGCTAAAGCAGAACACCTCAAAATTACAAGAATAGAGCACAAATCATTAACTTTACTATTTAAATGAGTATTCTAGATGAGGTAACAAACTTATTGATCTGACATGACTAAACTAAGACATGCAAGACATTTCATGTTCAAAATTAAGAATGGAAAAAATTAAAATTAGGTCAAAGAATGAAGATAAGACATACTTGGTTTTCAATCGGTATTGACGGAGAGAGAGACCTGATTGGAAGGGAGAAGAATAAGGAAAAGGAGAAGGAGAAGTTGAAAAGGTTAAATGAATTTTATGGGATTTTTGGCTTTTAATGGATTGCATGTAAAAGAACATGGGGCATTGTTATTTATAAGAGGAATTGGGAGGGAGGTTTCGAACGACACCCTTTTTGGGTCAATTAACTGACTTTACTCAAGCCCATTTTACCCTTTACATTGCATTTTAAGAATAGCCCATATAAAGTAACAACAACCAAATGATAGATATTGAAAGAATTTTGAACCTTATATTCATACAAGTCACAAGACCTATAATATCTTACAGTCTATAGAAACTGAAAAGTATTGCAAGTGCCTAAAATAAAACACTTTTTCTGAGGACAATATGCCCAAATGCCACCAATTTTTAAGTGTTGAAGGGGCAAGCAATGAGCCTAAATGGTGAATTCAAAAAAGTAAGAAAAATTCCACATGGTACCCCTCTACTTTAAGCTTTTCCACTTGAACGATTTCTCGATAAAGGGCTAAATTAGAAAGTATTTCCCAGATTAGGCTAGGTTAGAAAATATTTCCCGTGATGGTGTCCACGTAGGCTCAGACCTAATTGAATTGCCAATATATTTTTTCCGCTGACAACTTCATAATCGCTATTGTGGAGAGCGAGTTCTACCGCAAAAAGTCGCTTCCCTAAAGGGCGACTATTCTGGAAAAAAGAAGGCCACCCTCTGTTGTTCTTCAGAGCTCCTTCACCTCTCTCCTCAACACAGAGCTCCTTCACCTCTCTCCTCAACCCCTCTGTCTCACCAGTTTTGTCCTACTACCCACCTTGAATCCACTAACCGATGCCGTCCCACTCGCGGTGTTCGGCGCCGTCCCAATTGACGTGGTGGTGAAGTCGATTTCTTCCCCCAAATTTACCTAGATAGATTATATTGATAGCCCATTAGGAAATTGTTATTTTGGACAAACGGAAATGTGTTGCGTATATATTTATTGATGATGATGCTGTAGAATGAACTTTAGGAAGCAACTCTAATTGCCACCACTACCGGTGAATGAATTATAGGAAGCTAATTTCCAGATCTGCAAACCATGTGAGTCGATGTCACTGAGCGCGACTTATGTGGGTGGAAGTCACTCTCCACGATAGCGAGTTTGAGGTATATTGCTGAAAAAAATAATAACTTGGTTCGTTATAACCCGATCCTACGTGGACACCTTCATGGGAAATAGTTTGTAACCCAGCCTAATCTGGGTATTATTTTCTAAAATAGCCTTATTTCAAGAAATCGTTCTTTCCACTTGGTACCCAAAATATTTTTTGAAATCCAGATGGTACCCTTTTGGTTTTAATCGTATCCAGTCCATGGCCTTTTCCGTCCCTTCCGTTAGTTTCTCGTGCATTTACTAATTTACCCTTAATGAAACCCAAAAACACAAAAAAGAAAAATACAGTTTCCTCATCTCTCTCACACCACCCAAACCCCCCTTTCCCATTCTCTCTCTTCAATCACATTAAATACCATGAAAGAGGCTTCAACCTCACCATCTACCACTTCAAATCCAAATGGTCTTTAATCAAAACAAAACTCACAACTCTCCAAACTCCCTGAATCTCCACTTTCTCTCTCCTCCAACTCCCTCTCCGCCGGCGTATTTACTCCACTCTCTCTCCTCCACCCTAGCTTCTGCTGTCACACTCGTCGGAAAATGCTGCAATGATTCTCTCACCTCCAGCAAACTCCAAACTCAAAGCGACATCGATTCTCTCTCCACTTCTCTTCATGAACCTGTATAAAATGTCAAATATTCACCCAGTGAATGACAGATTTTGTAGGCTCCGATCTTCTTCGAAGAGATATTCTGGGGAGATGGGGAGATTAATGAGTCTTAAGAGTTGTGGGCTTGTTGGGGTGTGAGTGTTTAGGTTTTGGTATGGGTTGTATTGATGATATTTTGAGGAGTCCACCATTGATGAAAACAATTTGAGGAGAGAGAAATAGAGGGTTTGATTGGGCCATTGATGAAAACAATTTGAGGAGAGAGAAAAAAAGGGTTTGATTGGGCCATTGATGAAAACAATTTGAGAAGAGAGAAAGAGAGGGTTTGGTGGGTTGCGGATGAAGGGGGATGGTGGTCGCGTGGTGCTACGTGGTGGAGGTAGTGAGGGTGTGGAGGAGAGAGAGAGAGAAGTGAGGTGAGGGATTTAATTTGGTTAATGAAAAAAAAAGAAAAGGACATGGTTTGGGGTACTTTGGTCATCTGATAGAAGCTGCATTAGTAAATAAAAAATTCAAAAACATAAACATAGAGCCACGTCAAAACTTAACGGGCAAAGTAACGAAAAATGATGGAAAAGGACACGGACTAGTAACGATTAAAAACAAAAGGGTACCATCCGGATTTCGAGAAATATTTTGGGTACTAAGTGGAAAAGCCTAAAGTAGAGGAGTACCATGTGTAATTTACCAAAACAGTAACCTCACACAATCAGGCCCACCTCTCTCTCTCTCTCTCTCTCTCTCTCTCTCTCTCTCTCTCTCTCTCTCTCTCTCTCAGTTGTTTAATCCTATTCTTTTTGGTTGATCCTTTATTTACTTCTTCTCAAACTCTCTCTCAAAATTGTCTCTCAACCACCAATTGACCGGCGGCCAGGCTGAGGCCATGGCGGAGAGACGCCACCTCCAGCTAGGCAACACCCACGACCTCCCTCCATTTTGGGCAGTTTTAAGTTTGTTTTTTCAAACTCTTAACTTCTTTAATTTTCATTATTATGTTCATTATATTTTAATTTGGGTCATTTAATATGATTATTAATATTTATGGTGTTTATGTTTCAATTCATATTGAGAACTATGGTGATTTATGTTTCAATCTTATTATTATAGACTTATAGAGATTTATGTTTCAAATTGAAAACTATTGTGATTTATGTTTCAAATTGGGTTAGATTTATGATTATTTTGATTGTATTGTAGAAGTTTATTAGTGTTAGAGAATAAGTTAGTAAGTTTATTTTTGTTAGTGTTAGTGCGTATTTTTGTTAGTTGGATTTTTGATTATTTGGGTGGAGTTATATTTATTTATTTATTGGATTTTGGAAATCAATGATTATGCTAATTATTAGATTACAATTTGGTCATCTTTTAAGATAAAACAAAGTGATGAAATTACTTGTAACTTTGTTAATTTTATGTAAAATGTGAATAAAAAGTATAGATTTTGTAATTTTTTTCTCCAATTTTTTTTTTATTTTATTTTCCCTTCTACAATCCAGTTAAAACTTTTTGTGTTATTATTTTATAATATCAAATTGTTGTATAGATAGTATGCTTTTTGTGTCACCGCAATATTAGATTCCTGAATACGCCACAGACTGACACGTGATAGTCTCTCGCCCAAACTTGCAAGCTCCGTAGAGGTTTTGGTATATCCTTTGGATATATAATTAACTTCCTAACTGTCTACACACTAACAACACATCTAGCATCAAGGTTGGATTGTGTATAAAATATTGTGCCATTGACCTTAAACTCTAGTGTAGCGATAAGAGCAAGCTTAATAAATGTGATAATGATGGGGTTCATGCATTGAGACTTGGCCATCATATAAGAGACAACATGTGGGAATCATATGTCAAGAGTTTCAACAATGTCAAATTCTTCATCAGGAAGTGGTCATAATGTTGATGAAGAGGAAGCCACGGGATACAGAGAAATATGCAGTTTAGGTTAGACAAACTACCTTCCATATTTATATACTCAACAGAATTAGGGTTATTGGTAAACTTTAGGAGGCGATTTCAAATTTGAAAATTACACGATTTCTAAATTATACGTTGTTAAACAGGAAAGAAAACGATTTTTAAGCAAAGATAATATCTAACAAGGGCATTGTGAAAAAGAATTTATCCTTATTTTTCATAAACGTTACCTGGCCCAAGTTCATAAACGGCCGGAGTTCCCAATTAGAAAAATCTTTCATCAAGCCCAAATATACTTTGCGCAATTGTATATGTTAATAACACTTCTAGGCCCAATATTTGTATTACAGTCCTGGGATTTAGTTAATAACAGGCCGTCATATATTATATACACAAAATTCTCAAGGAATAACCAATGGCTCAATGTGGCACACTGCTTGAGTGCAACCACGTTAACCTTGAGGTTTTGTGTTTGAGACTTCACACCTTTATTTATTTTTTTTCAAATGAATAATTACACCAAAATCCCTTCCAATAGGCTTCGCTTCAATTGATCTATTGATGTAGCTTCAATCTTGTTCATGCTAGATTCGACCTTCAAAGGTTCATGGAGTTCAAGCAAATTGATGAAATATTTACCTTTTAATTATTTTGGCTTTTTTTCTTCTCAATTTTCCAATATTCGAAAATATTTATTTCGTACTTTTCTAAATTGATTTCAGAAATTCAAAAATTTATTTGCGAAAACTTTATATCTATTTTCAAAATTGTAGCTTAAATACTAAAAAGTTTTTTAGCCCAGGTAAATATATATGAAAATCAAGGGTCAGGATCTTTTGATTGATAAATGGATGGTTGAGATGTGGCATGCTACAACAGTTAGCAAAACCTTCAATGGTTGGCGACCATGGAAGAATTTTTCTAAATTCTGACTTGATTCACTTCATATGTCAACTCATTAATATGACAATGAGCATGTATGGTCTACTTTCAAGACTTAATTTATCCTTTATATGTTTTTGAGTATTTATCCTTTACAACTATGTAACTTCATATGTCTTACAAAGCTAATTACTTAAGAATGGACAAACTCTTTTTGTGAACCGAAGTGTTTTGCTCCTTCCTCTCTCATAGAAAAGTACCATATCTCTTTAGAGATATGTTAGCATCCAATTTAGTATTTTACGGAAACCATTACACTATCGATTTTTTTACAAAGATTCTTGCTTGAAACATACATGGGGTGAAAAAACCCCAAGCTTTAACAAAACTACAATTTCTTTTACGTAAACATTCTCCAGATTTGTTATCATGTTAAAAACATTAGTTTCTCAGGAGACTAGCATTCAATTGTCACGACGCTCCCCTTCGAGAAAAAAATCTTTATTGATGTTGTCAAGTGGTGGAATTTTGGTCGGTTGGCGTGAAACTGCTATACAAATTACTAATATCACAACTAATGATCGGATCCTTCGACTAGAAGTCTTGAATAAAGAAAATAATAGCTCACAATGTATCCTTGACACTTATGCTCCAGCTCAAGAAATAGAGAAGAATGCTTATTGGAAGTACTTAGACAATATCCTCACAAATTCACCAATTCCTACCTGCATCATTGGAGACCTTAATGAACTTTATCAGATAAAAGAAAAATTAGGAGGAGCCCCAACCACGTTACAACGCAAGGATAGACTTACAAATTTTTGTACACAACATAATTAATAGCATGTTCCCCACATTGGCCACTATTTACGTGGCGAGGACCATATCGTCAAACTTGGATGTATGTAAGGCTTGACAGAGCTTTATGCCAACAATCTTGGCTAAACCTATATCCTAATACAACTCTACTTAATGGACAATTTATTTGCTCTGATCATGCACCAATTTTATGAACAAAATTAACTCAACCCTCTAACAAAACACCTTTTCGTTACATTAAAATGTGGAATACTCACCCAAATGTTCCAATACAAAGCATTGGACCACATATTATCAAGGATTCAGATTTTTCAGACTTACGAGAAAATTGAAATCTATTAAACTTGAACTAAAAAATTGGAGTTATAAAATCTATCTTTGGCAATCATCACACTAAATTAGAACAAAATATTGAGAAACTTCAATATATTAAGAATCAATTAGTACAAAACCCGGACAATTTTCGACTTCAGAAAATCCACAAATGTCTCACAGCTCAACGTGAAAATTTTCTTTTATTTGGTCAAAAATACTGAGGTAAAATAGCTCGAAAAAAATGGTTGACACAAGGAGATCGTAATTCATGCTATTTTCGTATTCAAAATCGTACTAAGTGGCAGAAAAACATAATTTTTCGAATCAGGATCCAAGCAGAGCATGGATTGAAGATAAAAGTATTAGTACTAATTGTTTTATCAGGGAATATCAATAACGTTGTCAATCCTTGCATCCCAAAGTTGCCCGTTTAACTATTAACGACTTACAACAATCAACCACGAAAGAATATAATTCCCTTCTGATTTCACCTGTTTCCAGTGAAGAAATCAAACAAGCAGTTTTTGAAATGAACCCACTCAAAACGCAAGGACCCGATGGTTTTGGAGCATCATTCTACAAAGATCACTGGAATATTATCGGAACGGATATCTAATAGCCCCGCAAGTATACGGGTATATCGAAGTAATAAATAAGATCGTCTCCACAAGGAGCGTGGCGTCTCGAGTATCAAAATCACTAGAATTGGGAAAGCAAAGCGAATTCGGGTAAATTGAATGGTGATTTAATCTAATAAAATCTAAAGCTAAAAAAGTAATTAACTTAGATGAGAGAAAAGAGCAACCACAATTATAAGAATCAAAGACTTAAGCTAGAGTCAGGGTGATACTTAATGCAATGAATAATGTGGCAAGGTACAATTGAAATGAGCAATGTATAGGGATAATTAGATCAATGATCACTAGGGGCCTCTCTCAAGGTCACCCAAGATGTGGTTTTACCCCCCTAACTACCTATTTTCATGGCGTTAGAATGGTAAGAACCAATTAAGTTTGTCTAATAAATAATTCCCCAAAGGCAAAAAGACCTACTTTCGTCGCCTAATCCCCTTTGTTTGTCAATAAAACTCCTATAACTAGTCTAACCCCTTTCGGTTTTAAACTAATTACACATAAACATGACCAAACATTCATTTTGCATTTCATCAAACACATGGAGTTCATAAAGCCAAATATACATAAACTCAATCAATTATCTCAATAGCACATTATCTAAGCATAAAACATTCATATTTGGGCTAATCTCAACTCTAATAAGAGAGATTATCCACTAAACATCATAAAGTCATTAACTTTAATTAACCAAGACATAATATTCAACTCAAGAGAAATAAGTAAAGAAGAGAGAGAAAGAGGAAAGAGAAGGTTGAAGAAGATCTTACAAAGGTCTTCAATAATCTTCCCAAAATAAAGTTCAATTACTTTAGACATCTAAGAGATGAAGTTCTTCAATCTAACTATGGAGGCTAGACTTCTTTAGACAGCTAAAACTAGGTTTAGAATAGAATAGTCTAAGATGATATGGGTCTCCCCCGAAATTAGGCTTTAAAGGGGGATTTTTAAGTGAAAAAAGGTGAATCGCAACCTAAAATAGCAAACCGCAGGCTTTTAGGTCTGAATCGCGAGCGGGTTGCGGTTCGCACCTGGGCATTTTGAGTGAGATTTATGCTAGGGATTGAACCACAAGTAGGTTGGAGTTTGCCATTTTTGCTTGTTGTAGAAGCTTGTAGCTTTCAGATCTTCATTTCCTTGACCCTTGAAGGTGAACCACAAGCATGTTTGAGACATGACTTACCCGTGGTTCATCCTTTGGACTTGTTCTTGGTTCTTCTTCGCACTCTTCGGTCGTTCTTGCTCAAGTTCAAGTGTCTTTCACATTCTTCTCAACACTTTAGGTCATTCCACCCACAAGATGGCACACTTTGCTCTTGTTCTCTACAAAATAAAATAAACCAAAAACGTAAACAAGAACAAAAGAGGATAAAACTAATGAAAGAGAACAAAAATCATCAACTAACTTAACAAACTAGAACTAAAATCTACTAAATTTATATACAAATAAACCCTTATCAATATCATTAAATCCATCCAATATTTTTTTCATCATGGCAAACTGTTAAAAGAAATTGATCATACGTTTAGTATGTTTTTTTCCCAAAAATGATAATCCCATAAATCCGAATCAATTCCGCCCAGTCAGCTTATACAACTTTATTTATAAAATCATTGTAAAAATTTTAGTAATCGGCTCCGTCCAATTTTGCCTAAGTTAATGAGTCCATTTCAAGGAGCCTTTGTTCCCCAACGATCTATCATGATAACATTTTAATAAGCCAAGAAATTATGCATTTTTTCAGAAAAATAAAGTCCAAAGAAGGATTGATGACCATGAAACTAGACATGGAAAAATCCTACGATCGAAAAGAATGAGACTTTCTTTTCATAACCCTAAAACAATTTGGCTTCGATAATAAATGGATAGATTGGATAAAACAGTGTGTCACTATGGTTAGCTACTCTCTTCTGACTAATGACACGTCATCTAGATTCATTACACCTTCTAGAGGCCTTTGCTAAGGTGATTCCTTGTCACCCTACATGTTTATTCTCTATATGGAGGTGCTTCTCAATGACTAACTCAAGCCACTCAAGCCAAACAAGATATTGGGATTACTATTAACCCGGGTGGACCAAAGTTTTCTGTCTACTCTTGTTGACGATAGCCTACTTTTTTGTAGAACTAACAGACAAGAAGTATCCAAACTAAAAAAAAATCATCGACCATTTATCTGCACAATCATGCCAGCTTATTAATAACCACAAATCAGCATTAATTTCTCATGCAATACTACTAGCCATCAAAAACAAGTAGTTAATTCATTTTTTGACATACCTCATAAGTCTAGATTGTGAAAGTACTTGGGATGCTTCTTTCCAGAACAGTGCATCAATAATGTCACGTTTATGAATCCCGTCGAAAAGACTCAAGCTAAATTTGATTCTTGGAAAGCTACTCATCTTACCAAACCCGGTAAAACTGTTCTTATCCAATCGAACTTAGAGGCGCTCCCTTCGCATATAATGCAAAGCTTAAAAATCACGACGCTTACATCAAATCTTTTAAATGCCTTGCATCGTAAATTCTTCAGGCAGAATTCCGCCAATAATGGGCTCCCTGAGCTATAATATCATGGGACAAAGTCTGTCAACCCAAATCCGCAAGGGGACTTGGACTTCGAAAAATGAAAGCTATCAATAAAGCCTTTCTGGTTAAATTAGGATGAAAAATAATAATGGAGCACAACATATGGGTCACACAACATACGAGTAACTTTAGCATCAAAACATTCACCTGGTTATGTCATAGGCTCAATAAGGAAGAACGTCAATATTGGCCTCACAAATGGATTTGGAATTTTAATATAGCACCTAAGCTACAAATCTTTCTCTAGCAACTCTTCCACGATGGCCTCCCCACCAGCAATACCCTAGCACAAAAAGGACCTAATATCGATAATATCTGCCCTCTTCGTAACCAAAATCAAGAGGATCTTTTTCACCTCTTCTCCAACAGTACCATATCCCGACAAATATGCAAACAAGTAGCAATAGTGGGTGGATCCCACTCAAAGATCATAATCTCCTTTTTTTTGAATGATGATACGACCTTAGATCAAAGAATATGCTCAAAGATTTAAACAAAATTATCTATCTTATTTGACATATTTGGAAAGCAAGAAATGAACTACTGTTCCAAAACATTCAACCTAATTGCCTCAGCATGGTAACTAAAGCACAATCCCTCTCCTGAGAATGGGAAATTAGGGACTCACTCGATGTCGCCTATAAGATTTGCCCTTACTCTAACCAACGTCACTCTCCTCCTACCCACTATTGGACTACCTTTGTTACATGGAAACCTCCCCCACTTACCTTTGTCAAACTTAATTTCGATGGCTCGAAGAACGCAAATCATTCTGGTGCAGGTTATGTTATTCTTAATAATGAAGGACAATTAATCCAAGCTGGAAGCGAATTCCTTATACAAGCTCCAATTCTTGTGGCAGAAGCTACGACTCTCCGAAATGGGTTAATCCAAACAATCTCTTTAGGTCTTAATAAAATAATTATTGAAGGTGATAACAAAGTTATCTTGCACGCACTCCAAAGTCGGAGAATCCCGTGGACAATATTTGGCATAATACTCCCTCTGTCCCTATATATTCTTCTCATAAGAAAATGACACGCAAATTAAGAAAAGGTGAAAGTAGCCAATTTTTATCAGCTTTGCCCCTGATTTAGTGAGTTAAGAGGGGTGTAAAAATCAGGGATCATATGCACATGAGTTCTGTTAACTCAATTAAACTGGAGAGAGAGAGAGAGAGAGAGAGAGAGAGAGAGAGAGAGAGAGAGAGAGAGAGAGAGAGAGAGAGAGAGAGAGAGAGAGAGAGAGATTGATGGGACTACAATCACCAGTATTTAAATTATCAATCAAAAAGGGTGGAAAAGTTTTCCACAAAAAATTGGGACCATTTTTGCGCCAGCTTCATACAATAGAGGGGAAAGTTTCAAAATTCCCTCCAAATTTACATTAATCATTAGTTGGGAATGAAGGGCATATACCATAATGTAACATCACTAATCCAGCTTCATACTATTGTGAGAATATTAAAGTTCCACTTAAAAATCCAAATAATCAGTAGCTGGTAATCAAGTGGCTACACTTGGTATTAGCCTCATTATCTATATCTTGATTAGCTTCATCAACCTTGGATATGTGTAAATCATTAGCTGAAACCAACAGAAACAGGGACAATGTTTAGCCTCATCATTAGGGACAAATGACAACATTATTAGGGACACGTTTAGCCTTATTTAGGGACAAGTTTAGGGACAAATAAAATCTATAAAAATTAACCTCCAAATTGTTTCATTTTCGGAAACATTGAAAAATTCAAAGTCCATTTTACATTTTCAGAAACAATGAAACATTCCCTCTAAAATGAATTTTCAGTTCATTTTTCTTTTTCACAGCAAACATTCAAACATTCCCTCTAAAATGAACTTTCAGTTCATTTTTCATTTTCAGCAAACATTCAAAAATTCCCTCTCAAATGTTTCATTTTGAAGAACTTAAAAACATTCCCTCTTCATTTTCAGGAACTTTAATTTTTCCCTCTAAAATCTGCTTAAACTTCAATTACAATTTCAGAAACATTTAAAAATTTCCTCTCAAATGAACTGAAATTTCATTACTTTCAATTTTAGAAGCCTTCAAATTTGGGAAAATTTTGAAATACCCATCAAATTTTGATAATTTTATTTGTTTCAAGTTTTCCCCCAAAAAATTCAAAGGAAATAAAAATTCAGATCCATTGGTCTATAAATAGAGCTCATTTATTGCTGTTTTCATCACAACACCAACCAACAACTAACAATAAGTCCATCACCTCTTACCAACACAACCAGAAATCTCATTCATCATTAATGGATCCTGAAATTTATGTTGAAGAACTCATGACACATCACCCACATCACACACATCACACACATCACAATCTGATTCCACATCATCATCACAAAATGCTAGCAAGAGACTTTCAAACTTGCAAAGGCGAAGAATCATAGAGATTTTATTACAAAATTCTGTCAAGGGTATCCTTCCAAGAGGGATAATCAAGAAAACAACAGAGGAATTCAACACCACAAGGAGAATCACTTGGGGCATTGCAAGAAAAAAACTAAATGAAGGGGTCAGCATTGATATGAGGAACAAGCTGGCTGGCTGAGCTGGTAGACCCAAAGCACCGACTGATCTTTCAAAGATCTTTGATGTGGATCTTGGTAATAGGGGCAAAATCATGAGTTTGGCAGCTCACATGGGGTACCCAAAGTCAACCATTCATAGGTTGGTGCAAAAGGGAAAAATCAAAAGCCACTCAATGCAATCAAACCAGCTTTAACACCACAAAACAGAACAAAAAGGTTAGAGTACTACCTTAGTCAGTTGGCAGTTGGTTCAGTTATGCAAAATCCCATTTTTGATGATTGCTTTAACACCATTCATATTGATGAAAAATGGTTTTCCATGATGTAAACTTCAGAAAGTACTACCTTCACCCTGACGAGCTAGACCCACATAGGGAAACTCAATCCAAAAAATTCATAACCAAAGTGATGTTCCTAGCAACTGTGGCTAGGCCAAGAATTTTCAATGGTGAGGTCCAATTTGATGGAAAAATTGGTATTTTCCCATTCACTGTAGTTGAACCAGCCAAGAGAAGTTCTAAAAACAGGCAAAGGGGGGTGCTGGAGACAAAACCAATTATGTCAGTGACAAAGGAAGTGTACAAACAATGCTTATTTGAGAATGTGATTCCAGCAATCAAAGCCAAGTGGCCAACAACAACAAGCAATAGAGTTGTGCTACACTAAGACAATGCAAGGTCACATATCCACCCAGAGAACCTTGAATTCATGGCAACAGCCACAAGTGATGGCTTTGATATCATCATGACCAACCAACCACCTAATAGCCCAGACCTTAATGTGATAGATCTAGGTTTTTTTAGAGCTATTCAGTCCTTGCAACTTGAAAATGCTCTAAGGAATGTGGTAGAATTGGTAAATACTGTTCACAAAGCATTTGATAATTTGGAACCATCAACTCTCAATAAGTATGCCTCTCTTTGTAGTACTGCATGCCTAAAATTCTAAAATCACAAGGCTCAAATGCCTACAAAATTCCTCATGTTGGGAAGAATAGGTTGGAAAGGTTGGGTCTCTTGCCTCACACTATCAGCCTACAAGCTTAGATTGTGCAGCAAGCAATTCAATACCTAAATAAAGGCCAACTTTATGCAAACTTCTATCTTGAGGATGATGAAGATCTAGAGTGGATTGACTGAATGGGGGCATGCAACAAACATTGAAGTTGAAGGTTAAATTCTTTTTGGTGGGTAATTAACAGTGGTTTTTTTTTGTTAGCATATAAAAATGGGGTTTTTAGGTGGAAGTGGGAATACATCTTTTTGTTGTCAAGGGGGTATTTAACAGTTTGTTTAGTTGTTTGTGTTAACCCAAATATTTGAAAGGGTTTTAAGATGATTGTAAGTCTCATCTTTTCTAATCACGATCGACTTACATTAGTTTAAAAATTCAGCAAGTTTATTTTGTAAAGTACCATGTTTAATTAAAAATTCAGCAACTTTAAAAACATTTTAGCAAGTGCATGAAAAAAAGATCTCAGAAAATTATCATCACAGATATAAAAGTGTGGTCTCAGGAGATTTTCTTCATTGACACACGCTATGCTTAGCTTTCATAATCAAATGGTTGGTGGCAATAAGCTTAAGGAACATTAAGAATCCAAAATACTTAGCACCTGAATCATTCAATTAGTGGCATTAAGCATAAAATTCCAAGTTCCCACAAAAGCTTAGCCTCAACTTTATTAAATGGTGGCAATAAGCATAATTTTTGAAATTCCCACAAAAGCTTAGCCCCATCATCATTAAAATGGTGGCAATAAGCATAATTTTTGAAATTTCCACTAAAGCTTAGCCTCAACATCATTAAATGGTAGCAATAATAAGCATAGTTTTTAAAATTCCCACAAAAACATACCCTCACCATCATTAAAATGGTGGCATTAAGCATAATTTCAAATTCCCACAAACCAACAACAAAACAGAAATAAAATCCCACCAATATAACCAAAACCCACGAAATCAACAACAAACAGATCCAAGTCCTACAAATATAGCCAAAACCCATCAAATTAGCAACAAAACAGAAACAAAATCCCAACAATATAACCAAAACCCACCAAATGAACAACAAAACAGATCCAAAATCCCACAAATATAGTCAAAACCCATCAAATTAACAACAAAATAACAACAAAATCGCAACAATATAACCAAAAACCACCAAATCAACAACAAAACAGATCCAAAATCCCACATATATAGCCAAAATCATCAAATTAATAGCAAAACAGCAACAAAATCCCAACAATATAACCAAAATCCACCAAATCAGCAACAAAATAGATTCAAAATCCCACAAATATAGCCAAAACCCATCAAATTAACAGCAAAACAGCAACAAAATCCTAACAGCATAACCAAAACCCACCTAATCGACAACAAAACAGATCCAAAATGCCACAAGTATAACCAAAACCCATCAAATTAACAACAAAACAAAAACAAAGTCCCAACGATATAACAAAAACTCATCAAATGAACAACAAAACAGAACGAACAATAAACAAATCAGGTGTCAACAAAACAAAACACAACAATAAACGACTAATTGCACACCAAATAAACAACATGCAAATCATTTACAACTAAAACAACTTAGCCTTCTAGGGGAGAGAAATGGAAGGAGGGTAAAGAGAAAGAGAAAGGTTCAGTGATGTAAACCGTATTTAGCAAACTCTCTAACCACATGTTCTTCATAATCTGGGCTATCTGGAGAAAGTGAATATTCAACTTCAGGTTCACCCTCATTTCATAGCCTTCATACCCATCATAAGTATCTGGAACAACCAAACGCGATGGCTGATCAACTTCAGGTTCACTATCACTTTCATAGCCTTCACTAAATAACAAATTAAGATCTTCAGGCACTTCAGATGCCCAAAACCTCCGATCGGAATCACAATCCATCGACGACATGAAAATCGCTAGGTTAAAAAGTGTTTAATTACGGTTGTAGTTACAAAACCCTAGATCTAAAATCCAAACTCAGATACTGAAAACCAACCCACGAATTTGTAATGGAGGACGAAAAACCCGTGAGTACAGAGTTCTTTTAGCTTCGATCTGTGATGTGAAGAGAGAGAAAAAAAACCCAGAGATGGCGGCGGCGGAGAGAGAGAGAGAGAGAGAGAGAGAGAGAGAGAGAGAGAGAGAGAGAGAGAGAGAGAGAGAGAGAGAGAGAGAGGAGCTCCAAATTTCTGGTGGTGGAGGTTTTGTGTGAAAATGATGAATGGGGGAGACGGGGGAGATGAAGGGATGAGAGAGATGAAGAGATGGTGCCTGATGCATGAATGAGAGAGATGAAGAAATGGTAGGGTTAGATTATGATGGTTTCAATTTAATTTTGGGTAGATTAAATGGGTTGGTAAATAATTTGGGGTTAATAATTTAGGAGTTGGGATCCTCTTTATTTGCTAAAAGAAATGGAGGCCTCCATTTGCTAAAAAAAAATGGAGGCCTCCATTTGCTAAAAAAAATGGAGGCCTCCATTTAGTAAATGAATGGTGAGATCTCCCTCTAACCAAATTTTGAATTAAATAAATTCAAAAGGCAAAATGAGACAAAGGGATCTAACCCTCCAGTTAGAAAATGGAGAGAAAATCAAATGGAGAGGATCCTAACTCCCTTTAAAAAATAGGCTATTATCGCACTCAATATAAATTTCGTGAAGCAAATCGGGCGACTGCTTAGATGGCAAAATGTGGGACAACTACTACTACGAGTTCACACTGTACTAACTATTCAACTCTGATATTTCAAAAAATTTTAATCTCTCATGCGATGAGAGTAGTAGGGCCTCCTAATCTCTTATTCTTTACCTTATTAAAAAATAAAAAATAAAAAATCACGAGGTCCATCAAAATTCAAATTAAGGTGAAACACGAGAAACGACAAACGAGTCAAAACGGAGCTACTAGGAAAGCTCCCGCAGAAAGCCAGAAAGTCCAAATTAGCCTTCCTAACTCATCACAAATTGCTGTATCTGGTATCTCTTGGCCGTAGGGTCAGGGACTTTACCGTCAGAGAGTTGTCAACTCCTGCTACCATGGGATCGAAATCATAGAATATCTCACTCAAATTGAATTTTCTTTACCTGAATATTTAAGCAAATTATATGTTTGGGTTTTTCAACTTCTCAAACCCTCTCAATCTATCAACAATATTCTGCTGTTTCACTGACGATCAACACAGCACCCAGAAACTGGGAGAAAACGAGAGAGAAATAGCAAGGCTGTTGTTGCTTCAGTGCCCAACTCTTGTATATTTGATTTGGTCTTCTGGGTTTGCTTTGAAGAGAATTGGGTAATTGTCTATACTATTTATTTTCTGTTTTAATGTTAATTGTCAATATATTTGATATTTTTCATGTTCTTTAAATCTCAGGCTTTCTGATGATGGGTTGTGCAAATTTTTTTTTATTTTTTATTTATTTATTTATTTATTTTTTTTTTTGTGAAATATGTTTCTGTGCTAAGTATATGTTGTTCTGTAATGGTTTTGTTAGGGCTTCTGTGTTCTTCATTTCACCAAATGTTAATCTTTTGAAAGCTGAAATTACATAGTCTTGTAACAATAACATCCTTGAACAGTGACTATCAAAAGTTTTGACATTTTGTAATGACTGTATTTGATTTTAGTTTTCAAAAGACTAATATTTGGTGATTAAATGTAATGTTAGAACAACATTAACACTTTTCAAAGGTGTTGTTATGACAGTATGTAATGTATAATTTTGTTATTTGTTATATTTGGTGAGTAAATATAATGAATAGAACATTAAAAGCAAGTTTAGCAAGTATTGAATATGCTCAGTATTTTGCAAGTTGAGATCTAAACTTTAGTGGCCTTGGCTCGGCATGCACATTGGGAGTTTCTGTTTTCATCATTAGCTAGGATACCCAGATACCAGCCAATGGTCATATTTCAGAAAGAGCTCTGAGCCTAGACTTAAAGAGGAGAAAGGCATGCCATGCCATCATGTTTGGTGGACAATAAAAGTAATAGAAATATTGTAGTTGAAGGTAACATCAGCCTCATCGTAAGCTTACAGTCTTAGTAGTTAGTTCTACTTTACCTAAATGCCTTTTTCACAGTAAAAAACATTATCAGAGCCCTGTAAATATCTTTGTTTCTTCAAGGATTCTTTTGATATGAAGAACCCAGCTTTAGCAAGTTGGTGTTCATAAACATACTGTATAATCACCGGAGAAACTGGTGTAATGCTACCCCTATTTGTAACTATGTTTGGTTCAATTGCCAATTTGGTCTACCATACCATACCAGGTCCTTAGTGCCTTTCATGACTCTGGACCATTCCACATAGGGTGGGTAAAGGTGGAGGTCAGATGCTATGTTGTTCGGAATCTTCATTTCACCTCAAGTATTAGATCCTCGACAATCTGACATGGATTGAACACTTAACACTTCAGTTGAGGCCAAAAGCATGCAAGTTTTTCTGAAAATGGTTTTGTCTGACACTTGGACACTTCTAGCCGAGTTTGATAAACATAAGTCAGATGTACACTTTAATATCACAACAATTACAGAGACGCTGTTTCTGTTAGACCCTGGGCTTCTAGCTGTTAGGGCTATTAGCTGAGTTTTCTTGTTATTCTTCTTGGCATTGTAAAAGTCTAATTGTAGAAACTGGCAGATGTAGTTACTTTTGTTATGCTGCTATCAATTGCATTCCCTCGCAGATGTCTTTTTAAATTGGTGAATGTTGTGTAAGGTTTTATGCATTGCTAAACCAATTTTTACTTCACATGCTTTAGTCCATCCAACTTGTATGGCAACGGTACCCCTCATTATATAAACTTTTGTATAGTTCACTCGACTTTAAAATTGATAATGTTATAAATACTACAGCTAAAGATTCCAATTTGATAATATCTTAACATGGCGCATCAATAGTGGCGGTTTGCTCTATTCCAGAGGTCCAAGATCTTAGTCCCCTCAGGGCCACTGGAGGTTTTCCTGGTCGTCAACTTCAGGGCCCATGGGACTAGTAAAGCAAAGCTTGGATACCCATATTATCTAAAATAAAATAATAGTGGAGGTTTGCTCATCCATGGCTTTAGCTGTCACTCATTGGTCATTGTAATAACCTTTGTCGCACTTTGATCTCAGTTAGTTGAAAGTTTATCAACAATTATTCCCATATACATTAAGTAGCAAAGCTGGCTAGATATTGAATGATAAAACATCAGCTTCCTACTAATGGGTAAGCTACTTTATTAGTTAACTTTGCGGTGTCCAAAACTGCTATGTTGCCCTTTAAATTGGCTAAATTTGATGCTTTTTGTTAAAGTTAGCAAGCATTTTACTTTGTGTCAGAAGATAGGTGCTCATTATAACTTGTCTTGGCTTTATTTTCCAGATCCAGTCCTCTGCAGTCATATATTCACTTGAATAATTGAAACCAGGAGAAATCCAGAGCTGTGTTCCTTGAAATCTTGTTGAAGCCCATACTAAGGACTAAAGGAGCAAGGATAGTTAACTGGTCATCTAGCTGTAAATGTACTAGACATCATGGGATATCCATTGCTTAGTTCTGGAATTTGCTCTTGCTGTGGTAAAGGGGTTGAAGCATCACTCCGGTATATAAGCTAAGATGTCATCAGCTTCTTTCTCAAGGTTTAGAAGTGTTTTCCGTAATGGGATTAAAACAAAAGTTGCAGGACTGGGGCTCCAAGATTCAGCCGAAATTGTAGCTGGGCAAGCAAAATTTGTTTTTGGCAACTGTAAATTGCTCTGTTCTTTACCATTTTCTACACTTGCAGATCTCAATATTTTGTTGCGACCTGGCACTGTTATAACTGGAAGGTTAGATTCTTTAGTTAATAGGAAAAGGGATTTATCTGTTGTAGGAACACTTTCTCGAACTTTTTCTACCCCATCTGTGTCAGGACCTGCATATCAGATTTGTGGGTATCATATTGATCGTTTGGTCTCTGATCCAAATCCAACCTGTTTAGCAGACTACAGTGAAAAACAGAAATTCCCTATGGCAGCTATTCCTTCTTCCAAAGCAGTGTTTGCTGATTCTAAAGTCGTATTCGGTGATTACAGTGTACATAATTTGGCTTCAGGTTGTATAGCATCCAAAAGTAATGCCTCTGTCCTTCACCGTAGAAAAGGTTCTGAAAGCTGCATGTCAGCTAGGATGAGCTTAAGAAACAGTGAACAGCCTAACCATGCTCCTATCTATGGGTATTTTCTTTATAAAGCTGTAAGGTCCAGCTACAGCTTATATTTACATTCGTTGGTTGACTCCAAAGACTTCCACAGCTTATCAACCTCACCCCTTACAGCGGGCACTGCTCCAGATATGACCTTTGACAGCTCTTGGCAGAAAGATAAGCTGGAGACTGCAACAGTATCATGTGAGGAGTATGTTCCTGTATGCACTTCTGTTGTTTTCTTTTTATTATTTTTGTTATGCATGTAATTACGGGTTTCCTTTGAAGTTTTACATTGCATTATGGCCAAAATGTTACTTATGTTTGTTGCGCCCCCCGCCCTCCTTATAGTGCTGTGCAAATTCATTGTTCTTATCATAGAGTTAGCAGGATAGAGTCCAACCTACCCTGATATCACTGTTTTGCAAAAATATCTCATCTTAGCTGCACATGTATATCTCAGGTACATTCTTTCAAATGTTTCATTTGTGCTTTTGATTCACTTTCGAAGTAGTAATGAAATGAACGGATACTTAGTCTTGAAAGTAGTACAAAAAGTGTGATAGCGTTTCCTTTTCTGTTTGTTAATGACATGGTCTCATGTTGAAACTGTATTTGGTTCCGTATTTTTTTACGGAAACACAAAAGTGTAGGTCCATCCGATAGATGTCAAGTAGGTTATAAAATGTAACTGCTGGATACATGCTTGAATGTCATCAATAAAGTTAAGGGAAACCAACCTGCCACTTGCGAAAAAGAAAATAGTGATACGTCGGGATTGATGTATCTTTCTCAGACTGTTAACTTGTTTCTGTTACCATTTTTATAAATAGAACTGAGTATTCCTGTTGGGTCTAACACTAGGAGATTCTAATGCAGGAAAGTTCCTTCAGATAGAGCTTTAAAGCTACTTTCTGCGTCTTGCTATTTGCCACATCCTGATAAAGAAGACACTGGTGGGGAGGATGCTCATTTTATATGTGCTGAAGAGCAAGCCATTGGTGTGGCAGATGGAGTTGGTGGGTGGGCTGAGCTTGGTGTTGATGCAGGGCAATATGCGCGGGAGCTCATGTCAAATTCAGTAACAGCAGTTCGAGAGGAGCCCAAAGGAAGCATTGACCCTTCTCGGGTTCTGGAGAAAGCTCACTCAACGACGAAAGCAAAAGGCTCCTCTACTGCTTGTATAATTGCTCTTACTGGTCAGGTACGTTCGTAGTAGTCTAGTTTTACACTTGTACTCAGATCTGTGGATTTCGTTTATGTTACATGTGTATGATATCTTAGTGACAATGGTGATCAGTTTCTGCCTGATGATTACGCCCATTAGCTTTTTCTATGTAGTGGAAGGCAGTATTTTTAGTAGATGATGCCTTTCACTTGGTTGTTTGGAACTTGTTTCATTTGGATACTTTAGAACTGTCATATGGTGGCTTTTTATTTGTTCTTTTCTTTTGATAATTCAACATAAAGAAATTGTCTTCCTGAAACAAAGAAAGTGCTGTAGGACAAGAAAGTCCTCACATGAACAACGGCTATTGGTGCAAAAAATGTCTGCTCATCCTGGACAATAGCAGATCGAGCACTGTAGCAAAGAGTTTCAGTGGTCTTAGCCCACAAGAAGGCAAAGAAAAGTACATAGTCCTAAATCAGATTCTGGGAGGGTATTTGTCCTTCAAAAATTCTTGCTTCATTTCCACCCAAATTAACGATTAAATGGCTAAAAGAGCAACGTTGCTAAGAACTTCATGTTCCCTTTCTTCATTTCTTGCAAGCCTTAAACATCTCACGTGAGGATGATGACCAGTCTTCCCCTCTATTGATACGGATCGAAAAAATCCAGGAATTGCAAAACGAATTCAAGAAAATGAGCTAATTAAGAGCAGCAGGGCAATTGGGAGGTTTTAGAACAATCACCGAGCAGCTTTATGCGATAATGGCTCTCAACAAAGGTGACCATTGGAGCTTACACATAGAGAGAGTGTTTTAGAGTGAGAAGTTTGTTTGAAATTTCTTTGATACCCTGCTTACAGTCCTCTTGGGATACCTATACTCTAACAACTAAGGAAGAATTGGGAATTAACAGAAATGAAAATACAAAAGAACAAAACTGACTACTAAATACCCAAGCCACATGCAAATTATTTTAAAGCCTGTATCAAATCCCTCCTCTTGAAGACATCCTTGTCCTCAAGGATGAATCTTTAAATGATGTTTGCAATTTTTATCCCAATTGTCACTCTCCTTCCACGGGTTTTGTTGCCTCCCTTTCCACACACTTGCATTTTCTTTAGACAACCGACACAAACACTGAATATTGAACACCCATACAAAGACCCAGGTGCATCCAAACTACGCCATCAATTAAAAGATGCAAAAAGGAAAAAGGGCCACTGGAGAAAGATCCAGTCTTTAAAGATGCAAACTATTCCAGAGGTCCCAGGTTCGAGTCCTCTCAGGGCCACTGGAGGTTTTACCAGTCGTTAACTTCAGGGCCCATGGGATTAGTCAAGCAAAGCTTGGACACCCATCATATCTAAATAAAAAAAAATGCAAAAAAGATGAATCATAAGGAGGATTTTGATTACCCCAAGATATTATACTAGCTACTGTATTCCAATCACAAGAACCAAATACATAACCAGTAGCATAAGCATTTTCTTTTGTGGCCCAAATTAGTAATGACCAGCATATAAGCCTCGGAGCCAAATGGTCGATTCAATGAATATGTAATGGATACCCTAACTTTGAATTTCTCTGTGGTCTACCAATAGTTTCCAAACATTAGTTCCCTCTGATTTTGATACTAAACAACCCAACAGAGCATTCCCCCGTTGCCATTCAAATTTATTCTTCCCACCAGTACTTTGTTGCATAAATTCACAGTTCATGTCATAAGCGAGGTTTATTGGAGAGAGAAGAGTGCCAAAGTATACCTGCAACTTATTAATGAGCTTATGTTCAGGTCCTGGATCATACACCAGCTACACTTCACGAGCTAAGCACAAGTTGCACTTAAATGGATCAAAACGTGATTGGGGCCTTTCATCAACAGGTGGTGTGGGTCAATATCCCACTGCTCCAACCAGTAATCATCCTTACTTCCCATTTTATCTTTTGCCTCATCATTCTCTCGTTGTGATGGATCCTCTAAATCATTAGCAAAGATCACTGGACAAGCCATGGTATCACCAATTCCATCCACTAATTTATGTGCTGCCTTGAAACGCAAATCAGGAGCTGGTTCAGGCATTTCATTGAACACCTTCTGTGCACTAACAAATGATGCCTCTAGTTCAGAACAATGTGTTATCTGGGATTCGGGCTCCTCATACACATCTTCATTTATGATTGCTCTACCTTCTTTGTTAAATTCCACCATCAATTTTGGTTGTGGCAATTTATCAAACAATTGGCAGGCGTGCCTTTCAACCAAGTTCCCTTGTTGTTTTTCTTCATTTTCAGCAACCAAAAGATATGTAGAAAATTCATCAACTAAAAACAAGCAATCTGACCCAATTTTTGCACACTTATGTCTGGAGAATAAAGTTCCACACACCATTCACACAAACCCTTTTCCCAATTCTCAAGTACTTCTGAATTAGAGAAGCATTCATAAGATTGAAGTACCTTATTGTTAACTGCAGCTTCCAATTGAGATTCGAGTGGAGTATCTAGTTGGAGTTTGTTGTAGAATTCCAAGAGCCTTGAGGAACCAGTCATCTTCTTCTTCTTTCTTCGTTTTTCTTTTTCTTTTGTTTTTTGGTGGTGGGTTTAAGGTCAGAGAATCGAATGCTTTAATACTAATGATACAGATAGACAAAATCCAGGAATTGCAAAATGAATTCGAGGAAATGAGCTCATTAAGAGTAGGGCAATTGGGAGGTTTTAGAACAATCACCGAGCAGATTCATTCGATAATGGCGCATAACAAATGGTGACCATTGGAGGTTACACAGGGAGAGAGAGTATTATAGAGTGAGAAGTTTGTTTGATATTTCTTGGATACCCTGCTTACAGTCCTCTTGGAATATATATACTCTATCAACTAAGTAGGAAATGGGAATTAACAGAAATGAAAATACAAAAGAACAAAACCAACTACGAAATACCCAAGTCACATGCCAATTATTTTAAAGCCTGTATCATCTATCACCAAGAGTCTTCTTCACCACAAGAATGCAGGGACTACTTCCCTTATAAATGGTAGTGGTGGTTTGATGAAGTAGATTTTGTTAACTAGAGTGTTTACCCTTGGGATAACTTTTAAGTTTTTGGTATTAAGAGCTAGGGAAGGTTATTGTGGTGGACCAAGCCACTGAGATGATGTGTTACATCTGACAAGTACATGGGCAGCTATAGCGAGCCTTGGTGAATAGATTGATCTGTTATGATAAACACATGGGAGGGGGAAGATCATAAAATAAAGTGTTTGCGTTAAAAAGTTGCAGTGGTGTGAATAACTCTTGTATCAAGGAACACATAGCAATCCTTTTATCTTAAAAAAGAAAAAAAGGGGAACACACAGGAATCACTTTGAATGCTAGTGAATGTAGAGAGGTTGAGAGGCAATTCTTGATGGCTATGAGAGCGGGCGTGCCAGGGAACTTGGGTTTGGTGTTAAAACTGAAACTATAAAATTTCATGTTTGTACTTGATATTTGCCTCTCTACTAGGCGTCTAGCTAGGGGTTACGTACATCTGGACCTCCCCAGACCCCGCCCTCGGCGGGATAGATACTGGGTGGTTGTTGTTGTACTTGATATTTCTCATACTTCGAAGACTTTGGTTTGCTTGGGGTAGCTGTAGGTCAACGGATTGAACCAAATTAAAAGTTTGATGTCTATCAAAGCTTGATTCCTGGCACTGTCAACCTTTCTCTAGGGGCTAGAGATGTAGAAATGCCCTAGATGCGCTTGTAAATACATTGTATTGCGCCATAAATTCTGAATTTTAATTTTTAGACATCTTGATTAATTCTGTTTTTTTAAACAAATTAAATTTTATTACAATTTAGTGCATGATAAGCTTCAACCAGTTACACTTCTACAGCATCATGTCAATTTAGTTGATATCAAGAACTGTTTATTTTAAACAGATGGTTAGATGCGTGAATTTTCTTTTTTTGTTATGAGAATGCATTTATGCAAACTGAACAAATAGCATTGGAGGAGAAGGTGTTCTCTTGGGAGAAGCTAGTTACAAACGAGTGTAAACTTCAAAGCCTGACTTTGGTTTGTTTATTATCAAACCAAGTCGAGCCTGAACAGATCACAGCAGCTTGGCTTGTGGCCAGCCCTAGTTATGGTCCTTACCCTACAAACTCTTTTGGGAGATTAGCAATTCTCGCACTCGTTTCTATGGAATAACCCAATCATATGGAGCTACCGTAAAATGCATTGCCGCCCAATTTTTAGTCAAGAATATGAGACATGATTAATGGACAAATTTGATAAGGTCAAGCACCTTCCTGTCTACATAGTTCAGAGTTTTCAATCTTTAGTACAAGCCTTAATAAGCTCTGGATTTAGCCTAAGCCTCTTCTGTCTTCTATGTTTCTTGGTTTGTTTTCTTGTACCTTTGTTTTGGCTTGTTTGTTCTAAGTTCTGAATTCCTTAAATTTCTTTCCAGACTATACTTTTGAAATTGGTAGCCATCATCACATCATTTGGTCAACAACAGTTTGTGTTTAGCACAAATTACCTAGACCTAATTTCTAAAAAAAGGTTAAAAGAGTTATGATAACATGGGAAATTAGCACCAATTATAACAGTAATTTTCGTAGAGGGCCATTGTCTTGTAACAGGATTTGCTCTTTGGATGTCTTAGTTTGTTCAGCTTCATATGTTTCTGGGTCAAGTATTAATATGGCTGGAAGTTCTTATTCTTCTTGCAGGGTGTTCATGCTATCAATCTTGGCGACAGTGGTTTTATTGTGGTTAGAGATGGTTGCACTGTGTTCCGGTCTCCAGTTCAGCAGCATGATTTTAATTTCACATACCAGCTAGAGAGTGGCAATGGTGGTGACTTACCTAGTTGTGGTCAGGTAAGAAGATCTGATTATTATTCATCTATTCTGCGGCTGCTCATTACCTAGAAAAGGAAAAGAGAATATGTTTTGCTCCTTTGCCATGTGTTTTTTTTTTCTGTTTTTATTTTGTTGGGTGGAGAAGCTTACCCCTCTCCTCACCTATTAACTCTGCAATGAAGTTTGTGTTTGAATAGTTCAGTTGAGTCCACATTTGAGGGAATTTTAGCATATAGCCATATACTAGTGATAAAGATGGAAGTAGGTTTGAATGGCAGTGTCATGTTCTCTGTTGAATCCTAGTTCAGTTCCCTAAGCATAACATCAACATATGCAATTACTTTTTAGCTTCTGACATTCAGATACAGATAAGAGGCTAGAGGCCTAGAGCGTCATTCCTCCATCACTGTGACCATCTTCTGGACTCCACCCACTGGATTTAATTGCCGTATATTCACGCTACTGAATTAGTCTATTTGCGGAGGATCATGCTCTCCACCATATTTTTTCTTTGATAATTGTGTTTTCTTGATGAAATGAAAACTCTGGACACAACCTCACCAGAAAACTTTGTCTTTGTTTTTTTTTTTTTTGATAATTTTTTTTTTGATAATAAAGCTCAACTGAAAAGGGAAGCTATTACAAGCTAGAAGGACAAGGAGGATTCAAAAGAAAAGAAAAATCTGTTACAAGTCGCTCCAATGACGTTGCACGTCATTGAGGGGTACCAGTCTAAAAGCCCCCGAAGCATTGGCCCAAAGAGAAGCCAAGTACACCGCCCGATCCCAAACAAAGCCAAGAGGCTTCAAGACCCCATTAAAAGTCCGAGAGTTCTGTTCCGACCAAACATGCCAAAAGATAGCAAAGATAGAACACTACCACAACCACCTATTCTCCTTGCCCCTTCCCAGGCCAGAAGTCCGAGCCTAAATAAGTTAAATAATAACAGGAGGAGCTCTGAGATTTATTCCAAAGGTCCCAAGTTCGAGTCCCCTCAGGGCCACTGGAGGTTTTTCTGGTCGTTAACTTCAGGGCCCATGGGATTAGTCAATCAAAGCTTGGATACCCATATTATCTAAAAGGACAAAATAAATATAGCAGGAGGGAAATGAAGCACTCTCCCTTAATACAAAACAACCTGTCTCCATAGAGAGAAACTTTGTATTTTTTCTCAAACAACTATTGGTATTACTTTTGGAAATTTATGCAGTTAGGTTGATCCAATTTCAAAGGTCGTTCATAAAAGAGAGTGCTGCCTGTGCTGGACGTGGCTGCAGAAGGATCAATATAGGCTCTAAAACTTAGAAAATGTAGGGCTTAGTGATTCGTTTCTTGGAAAATTGGTATATTTTGATTCAATTTTTGGAAGGGCTAAACATAAGGCCAAAGAATGAATGTTACCCCAACTCGCACTTTTGTCTCCGTACCTTTGTCGTCAAGACATCGGTCCGGGTATATATCCGTATCTGGCACGTCACTTTCTAATCAGGCACAGCTGCCTCTAGGAACCACAGATCTGCTGAGAACAAGAGAGGGCGAGTGAGATTTCTGAAGATAGACAACCAGGTACTCCTTCGTTTTTTTCTTTCCTCATGATCTGCTCGGCTCTCTCTCTGCTTCTCTTTCTTCTGGATCTCTCTCCTTTCTATCTCTGTCTCTCTTCCATCATTTCTCCTTCAAAATGTTGACTTTTTTTTATCTTCATTTCTTGAGCTGTAAGTCCTTTTATCTTCTTCATAGGGATTGATCCAAATTCCAGAGCCTTACCCCTCTATCCTTTCTCTATAACCAAGAAAGCTACCAGATCAAGTTAATGAAAATGACTTGTCATCACTACCCACTATTAATCAATTCAAATGTTAACTTTCACTCTACTTCTTCTATTCTCCTGATTACTTTGTCCTTGTGTTACTTTTCTCTCAGCCCTTTTGAACCGAATTTGCAGAACTATAAAATGAACAGTAACAATGAAAAGAACAGGGCCTTAAAATAATAGCTAGAGTGAAAAATAAAATATTAGAATATTACGAGCTAGATACGTTGGTCCATACCTAGTTTATAGTAACTTCTTTTGGCAAGTTTTTCTTGTGAGTACCCCTCTCCCATATCCAAATTTAAGGACAATGCCCTCGCGTCCCAAAAATT
Organism: Tetragonia tetragonoides; assembly: GCA_038025085.1. Lineage (NCBI taxonomy): Eukaryota > Viridiplantae > Streptophyta > Magnoliopsida > Caryophyllales > Aizoaceae > Tetragonia > Tetragonia tetragonoides. The sequence goes on from CM076140.1 coordinate 23,878,341, forward strand.
CTGACGGGTCCCGAACCCATACATGATACATGAACATGACTACTAGAGCTGTATCCAGTTGTCCACCAAGTATCCAAATTTAAGAACCGTATTCATTTGATTCTTCCATCAACTTGCTAATGTCGATGCCACTAGGTAGTTGTAGCTCCTCTACCTGTAAAGCACCCGGGGGGATCCGCTAGAGCCACACTTAAACTCCCAGACCCACTGGAGGGGAAAAGGAAGCCGTGACGACTCTACTCACTCTAGATGACTTCTTGTTCAACTTCTTCGAACCACCAAGATGAGACGGAAAGGAATCAGCCACATCAACAGCAAAGGCCAAAGGGGCTCATAGGAGACTCCTCAAGCAGAACCCTAACACCAACATCAGATTGACTCAACTGAGAATCCTCAAACCCAACCTTATCACCACGTTCTTCAAAGATTAGAGGCACAACAAGTCAACAACTATTAGGTGAGGAATGAAATCTTTCACTAAACTCTGACGTCAAAGAAGATACATTAAGAACAAAATCCACTATTCTCCAAAGCAAGCATCTCATTAACAACCAACAAAAAGTTTGAAACCCGGGTAGCCAACCTCAGCGTCATTCGGATGGCCCACTACCAAAAGCTCACCCCTCAAATTCTCCTTAGAAAGAACAGAATACACGCCCGCGAAATAGAGGTTGAACTATCCGCACATTGAAGAATCGACCTCGGTTCATTGTTGCACACAACTCAATTGCTAAACACAAGCAAGTCTAAATCTAGACACTCACTCCCTGTTACACCCATTGGGATGAATGGGATCTCATCAACTTGAACCTTGTGAGATTCACTAGCCACTTGTAGAAAAGCATCAAGAAAAGTTTTCCATGGATTGACAACATCATGACCAGGAACAAAAGCAGAATTTTTTTGCCTCTCATGACCACACTCAGCTCCAGTTATCAACCCCATTGATTACAACCAAGCAATATACTCCAAGTAAAAAATTCACATTTTCTTAGATGTTTGAACTCCACTAATTTTAAACAAGACTAAAGCATTTCACACACCCATCCATTTATCCAAACTGGAAATTTAATCCCTCTATCAGATTCTTACCAAATTCCTTCACAAACAAACAATTGTCAACAAATCCAATTCAAACGCTTTACTCGCAATGTGAGCTCTACCCATGATGAAGAACCCGTGATCCAGAATCAACAAATTCCACAGAAAAAGAAAACGAACAATTTAACCCAACATAATAGCAACCATACCAGCCTCAACCGAGACCACCTCAATTCAGACCACCGCAATCAAGCCCACCGCATTCAAGCCCACTGCATTCAAGCCCGAATCATAAAAAACGAAGGAAAAAAAATACAATAAAATGATTGCAACACACCAGAATTGAAGACGAAAGATCACACACCGTTGAGACACCCACGAGTTCAGTGGAAACGAAACGGCAAATGAAGGATTGGAAGAAACTCACCAGGTAGACGGTACAGAGGTAGTCACCAACCATCAGATGTGTGCTTGCCTGCCAAAACAGTGGTCCAATGAAGAAGGCCCTAAGATTTCAGAAAACAGTTTTGGCAGGGGTGGAGGAGCAATTAGGTGAGCAGCTTTGATGCGCCGGCAGATACTCGGTTCAGTGTAGAATGAAGGAGATTGAGAGAGGGCCAGCGGCGGCCACTGGGGTGGTGGAGGCGGAAGGGAGGGATTCCTGGTATGATTTAGGGGTGGGAGGTGAGAGGGTTAAAGAGACAGAAAGTAGGTGAGAGGGTTTCAGAGCACCTGTTTAGTTTTTCGGCTGTGCCAGCTTATTATCGGCTGTATCAGCCATGTAATTGCTGTACCGACCGTACTGGGCACTCCTTCACGTACCGGATTTCCTCCATATCGGCAACCTCAAAAACCAATATATACCGGCCGATACGTCTATCTGCTGATAGTTGATGCCATGAATACATCTCCTAACCACAGAAGCTTATATAGTCTACCAGCACCAACCACAAAGCAGAAAGAACCTAGACCCTGTAACCTATTACCTAATCCAATTGGTGGCTGAATTGATGTCAGAGATACGGCTAAAACCTGTAGAAAACTGAGTTAGCTCTTTTTGGTCAGAGCTTCGTCTTATTAACTCCTTGAGTCCTTGAATACGTCTCCAAAATTGTACAGACAAGCTTCTATAGCAACTTTGTTCATTCAAGCCCAGATTTGCTTACCTGAGTTTCATTCCTAAACCAACTCATGAGTCCTGGCTCATGACAACAAGACCAAACTCTATTCTTCCTTTGCATAACAGAGAATATTTCTAAAACTGACAGAGTGAACTGACATGACAATTAAAGAGAAGATAGATTCCGATTCATCATCCTTGCCATAAGACCCAGATTTGAGGCACCATTACTATAGTGAGGTTCGTAACAACTCTATGGCATAAGAACATACCTATACGATAATCATGAAACTAGTTAAAAGCCATCTTGTGGAGTTGCAGGTTAACCTGCTTAGCTTGCACCAAATTTCAATCCAAACTTAGCCATCTGGGTACTACCAGGAGCATCAACTCTTTGTTTAGATATGAGCCTCCTGCTCCTCCTTTTGTTTTATGGGTTTATTGCATCCTCACACATTCCAACAAGTGACTCCATCCTCGTCACATCTCTCTGCCCTTGGATTTATTATTAATCTTGATGAGCTGGCCAAAGCCTGAAATATACTTGCCTCCTAATTCAGAATGAAAGAGCCATTCCCTAGAGGCTGAAATCTACTTTAACATTGAATGCTCTCTCCACTGTAGCAGAATCACCCTTCATATGGACAATCCTTGTAGTGTTCTTCCTTTCAAGTACTGTCACCTGATACAGCAAATCATAGATATTCAGAACAACAACTTCAGTCCCAATTTTGCTTTGAGGCAAACTAGATGAGTGGTTAACCCCAGAATGGCAAAATGTCAATCAGTTGTGACAGGGTTTAGATTCTTACCATCAGAACTATAATTGACCTTTTTTCGGCACCGACGTTAGGCAACTTTAGGGATGTGTAATTCGATAGCATATAAGCTGTGCTTTTCTGGGAAGCTGAAATCATATCTTTGCTTGAAGCTATGCTTAAAGCATCCCACACTTGTAGCCTGCATTTTCAGATCACATTACTTACTAGAGCACAACACATTCATAGTGTTCAATAATATTATAGAACGAATGACAAGCTGATACATTGTGGTTTCTCTTTCTTGTGAATTCTTGTTATACAAGACCATCTTATTTTTGATTGTCAAGTCTATGATCTTCTATGTTGGGAAGCTTCAATATCTAATATTCTAATTTTAAAATGAACCTGCTCAAAACAGTGGGGAAAACAAAAATAGGGGAAAAAACAAATCGAGTTTAAAGTATCTGTTTGTTGCAGGTGTTCTCCATACCTGTTGCACCTGGAGATGTCATAATTGCTGGGACAGATGGACTCTTTGATAACTTGTACAACAATGAGATGACAGCAGTGGTGGTCCACGCACTGAGAGCACGCCTAGGGCCTCAAGTAACAGCTCAGAAGATAGCTGCTCTAGCACGCCAACGGGCACTAGATAGAGATCGGCAAACCCCTTTTTCAACAGCAGCTCAAGATGCTGGTTTTCGATATTATGGTGGCAAGCTCGATGATATCACTGTTGTTGTGTCTTATATCACCAGCTGCACTAAGGTATATTCCTTCCCTTTACCTAGCTGTTCCTTCCATTCTCTTCCTCACATCCCTGGGATAAAAACAAGTACGAAATTCAATTTGTTGCCTTGAAAGTTTTCCGAATCACAGATTCACAGTATTTGTAATCTCTAATTTGGTATTTCAAACCATGTCCATGCTGTTCTAAAACTCTATTGCTCCCCTCCCAATTTAATCTCTAGGTAAAAACCTGAACTGACCGTGTTCAACTTGTTAAATCGAGAGATTTAGAAACTCCGCACAGGATGACTAACATATTTTAGGATGTTTGTCTCTCCCACTTTTCGGGTTTAATTACCCATTCGACCTTAGGTTCAAAGTTCAAACGCACTTAGGCACATATCAAATAATCTATAATAGGTTATTTGATGGACGACTGATTTGACCTGAAATGTTGCAATTGCAAGCTTATAATTTGTGGAGGTTGAACAGTGTTCCTTAATTTGTGAAAATGTGAAAACTTCCCCATTGAGCCGACATTTTTCTCTCTCGTTTGTTTCATTATTAAGGTCTTTTGCTCTGTTATTACTTCATTTGATTGGAATTGAGGAATGAAAAAAAAAATTAAACATTAATTCATAGAATAGTAGTTAAATCAATGCTAATTAGTCTTTGTTCTCCTCGGCTTAATTTCACTTATATTCAGTTCATTTCAGTTCATGTGTAACTTTATAACTCAAATAACTTTTTATTCTGAAACAAATTTAGATAATAACTATGTCATTGGAAAGATTTCAAAGCATACTTTGAAATGAGTCCAATATTGAATATGTTTGGACGAGTTTTAAATGGTTAAAAGTCAAGTTAAAAAAATCAATTATGTTCAGTTCAGTTTATTTCAGTTTTGTCCAGTTGAAAAGGACGGAGCCGTAGTTCATGACTGTACCGCATAGTCGTACTCCATCATTGAAGCATTATCCTATATTTATTTATTAATTAATCATGTTTAGATCAATTTAAATTTATACTTTGAAATAATAGATGAATACCATCATGTTTAATATAACTAATTATCAATTAGTCATGTTTTATAAACGAGCACGGGGATCAACTAGTTCATATATGGCTCGTTGCCATGTTCTCGTGTTTTGCTATCCCACCTATGTCTGCCGTATTTGAAAATAAGAGTTTACAAATGTTGACTCAATTTCTAATGCTTGATATACTCGGTGGGTTTAGGATCAAACTGTTCACTGTTTTTTTTTCTTTTCTTCTCTTGATAATTTCAAATTGTTCACTCTTTAACAATAATTATACCATCAATGTGTAGGAAGAGAAGCCTTCACCGTCACCTGCAGCACATAGCTCAAGCTAAGGATTTCATCGGGTGCTGCTTTAGTTAAATGGCTCTTATAAGTATCAGTCTTTCTCTAGTGAAACAAGCTTTAGGCTGAATGGTGTCTGTATACCAGAAAAGTTGTTAACAATGTTGGCTGAGCAACACATTGGATTTGGCTGATCCCTTTTTGCAAGATGTAGTACCAGCTTGGTTTTTGATTGTTGTAAATATCTGATCTGTGTTCCTTTCAGCATTTTATCGTTCAACATCATTCGAAGCTCAAAGGCACTTCATCTGATTGGCTTCCATTGTACATAACCTATTGAATTGATCTGAAGAGAGTACTCTGTTGACCACTGTGTAATGTGATATTTTTGTTTTGGTGCAAACTATGTACTGTGATCTTATTGTACTTCTTATCAACCTTTGTAAACAGCTCCTTTTTCTTTTTCTTTTCCCGACAAACATAAGCAGTAAGGAAGAACTACTTGTATGAAGAGTAGAGCTGATCATTTGCGGGCTCGGGCTGGACACGGGTCGGGCTTTTGATGAAAAAATTGTCCAACGGGCCTAAATTTTATTGCCCTTGTCCGCCCATCAGGGCTCAAAATTGTTGCCATGGCCCGCCCTATTAGCGGGCCGGGCTTGCCCATGTGTTAACGAGATTTTAAAAAAATTATTTTTCAATTAAACTTTAAGAGTTTTTCTTTGTTTTCGATAAATAATTTTACTATTAGTATGCGACCTAACTCCAAAATCAAGCGTAATACTCCACATAATCATGATGTTGATAATTTATCATACAAAATAAGTCTTAACAATACACAAACAAACAAAAAAACTCACAACTTTTTTAAGTAAAAAATATTAAACCGGCCGGACGGGCCCGCCCACGGGCCATTTTGTGTTGTCCTTGTCCCCCCATTTATTTAAACGGGTCGGGCTAAACCCGCCCATTAAATTTTTTCTAAAAATCTTGTCCATACCCGTCCAAATTACATGCCGGGTTTTTCGGGCCATCCCGTCCATGATCAGCTCTAATGAAGAGTAATACTCTTGCTGTCTTGCAATGCTCCGTTCTGTTCACCTAGAAAAACTGAACTGAAATGATCTGAATTGGTGGTTTTTTTTTTGTTTTTTTTTTTAAATTTTTAACTTGATCTTTAATCAAGTTAAATTCGTCAAGACATTTCGAATTTGGATTCATTTGAAAGTATGCTTTGAAACATTTTCAATGACATAACACTATTACCATGAATTTATTTTGAAATAAAAAGTTATTTAAGTGATAATTTACACTTAATCTAAACTGAATTTAGGTAAAACTAAATTGAGGAAAAAGAGAGCTAACTCAACATAACCTTACATTCATTTGGTTCTCCGAATTAAATCTTTTTTTTTGTCAATATCCATGTTCAAAAAATATATCAACGGTGGAGTGTACGTATTGGAGCTAAAACATAGTAATGCCACTCACTTTTGCCTTTTTTCCTAAAAATGTCATTTAACTTCTTTTTTTCTCAAATGTGCCATTGTGATTTATAAAAAATCTTAAAGCTACCACTTAGTACATTTGATTACCGGCTACAGCAAGTAATTGCTCAATAATCTTTTATTTTATTTTTCACCTCCTAATATTGCTACCAAATTCCAGTCATAATGTTGTGCAGCTCATCAAATGGATCTTTTAATCCATATTCGAGAATCGAAAGATGCCTAGTTGCATAAAACGCATACGGACAGAGGTATCTGAGCTTGAACCGCAATCTTTGGGTTTCTTTCTTCAGGATATTAGTAAAATTCATGAAATACACAACTTGGGTACGTTTACGGTTCATCAATGATTTAGGTTTTGGTTTAATAGTAGCAATATTAAGGTGGTGAAAAATAAAATAAAAGATTATTGAAAAATTACTTCTTCTTTTTTTGTTAAATGGCAAAGATTGACTTGCTGTAGCTGGTAATCATATGCACAAAGTGGTAACTTTAGGATTTTTTATAAACCACAATGGCACATATGAGAAAAAAAGAAGTTGAGTGACATTTTTAGGAAAAAAGGTAAAAGTGAGTGGCATGGCTATGTTTTAGCTCGTACGTATTGCTATATCTTGGTAACTCGCTGCTCTCAGAAGCATCATAGACGCATTGTTGTTGTTATTATAAGAGGTTTACCTCACATTTTTTTCCTCAATAATATCTTACCTTACTATTAAAGTACAATACGGCCTCCCAAAACTTACCTGGTGATGATACGTAGGACGCCAATTAGGAAGACCATGTTCGTGTGAGGATGCCACGTAAACAACACATAAGCACAAGGTTCGCCACATACCATAACGCATCATCCAAGTGTCAGTCATTAATGCATTATCATTAATTGAATGTAATTACATATTTATTAGTATATTTTCAAACAGTTCGCATTAATACCGCACCCCTTTTAAAACAATACCGCACCCCTATTAAAATTTTGACAAATTTGTCCTTTTTATGATTTTAGGCCCTAATTCGCTTTCTACACCAACTTATAATACTAAAAAAAAAAGGAACGAAACACACGGATTAAAGGACCAACGCCTGAGTTGGGCGCAGGCTTACAGGACCAGCGCCTGAGTTGGGCGCAGGCTTACAGGACCAGCGCCTGGTCCTTTAATCCGTGTATTTCGTTCCTTTTTTTTAGGCGCAGACATCAAACCCTGCGCCTTAATGCGCTGGTATGCGAATTCGAAATTTTCAGTCGCGATGCCGCGATTCAATCAATTGCTAGAGGGGGGTGCTCAATTGCTAGAGTAAGCCAACATTCAACCAATTCATAACATTATTCAATTAAAATGAAGTCAAATTAAAATGATTACCTCTTTCTTTATCCTTCTCACTTCCTCATTCGTTCTTCCTCTTGCTCGTCGGTGCGGCGGTGGCCAGCAGGTGAGCGACGGTGGCGAGGAGGTGGCGGCGGTTGGGCTGCGGTGGGTGGGTGGGTGAGTGGTGAGTATTGTGTGTTTGTGTTTTTTTTAAAGGGTTATTTTGGGTAGTTTAAATTTAGGGGTGCGTTATTGTTTTAAAAGGGGTGTGGTATAAAGCACCCCCCTTTTCAAATTACGAAATAAAATAATTTTAGTTACGTAACTCAAAAAATTATAATTTTTTTCCCATCGGATTGGATTCCAAAAATACTTTAAAATGATATATATATATATATATATATATATATATATATATATATATATATATATATATATATATATATATATATATATATATATATATATATATATATATATATATATATATATATATATATATATATATATATATATATATATATATATATATATGCCCTATAATATTTGGTAGAAGCTAAATGGACAAGGTATGTAAGGTGGCTATATTTGAATTATAAAAAATGAAAGGTGATTAAATATTTTTATTTTATTTTTTAATTATTATCTATATATCTATCTTCTATACTAAATACAAAAACACAATGCAGTCTTATGAGTCTCGCCACGTGGCATTCTTATGAGGTCTCTCCAATCTTTAGGATGTCACCTAATACATTCTAACTATGTGGTATCACCCTTTTCATGTGGCATTCCTATGAGGTCACTGCTATCTTTTTAGTCACCACATAATTCACCTTCCCCATGTCGCGTAGATATGACCATTACCATGTGTTGTTATTCCATTCATTACCTGTCAATCTACCAATACGTTGGCAGTGAATTAGAAATTCGAATAAAAATATAGATTTACATCTTAATATTTACTTAGTCATGACCTCACTTTGAGTAGTCCATTATTAAGTCACCATCTATGAACACGTTGTGGAATTATTGGAGTGAACTTTTATGTTCTCTGCCTATTTAAATTACGAACAAATGAAGTTCGATATATTATTATTTTCAAATCTTACATAAAATACCGTCTACATGCAATAGTGCAACACCTAAATGTAAGACTAACCGATGCATCGACGGCTGCTAAAACTTGTAAGCCTACAAAATATACTTATTCTACTACAATTAGGAAATCTAGCTACTACTTTCCAATTTACTACTTTCTTACACAATTAGGAAACTTACCAATTCCACTACTTGGAGAACAAGTAAAGTGCTAAAATAATAAATTCTAAAAAAATTTGCCAATATATTCATAGTTATCTCAAAAACAAAATCTGTCAAAAAATAAATTGTCTTAACCCTAACATTACCTATTACACAATTGATATTATTTGCAGGGTTGATTGCAACAAAAAAGGCAATTTGCTTAAAACCGACTAACAAGTTTTTTATTGTCTTTTACTGGTGCAATAAATTTAGTTTTATTTTTTTTTTCTTTTTGAATGGTGCAATTTATTTGGTTTGTTAAATTAAAACAAAAATCTTCACGCAAACAAAAAAGTAATTGTTCCTGCAAAATACTCTCCTTATGCGATAGAACGTAGGGGTGAAAGTTTGGACTTTGAATTGGATTATGATCTAGTCTAAATCCAATCCAAAAAACTTTGGACTCTAAATTTTGAGTCCAAATCCAATCTAAACTAATATTGGACTTTGATTTTTGAGTCCGAATCAATCCGAATTATTTTCCGTAATCCAATCTGATCCGAATAATTCAATTTTTTCCTGACTCCTTACTTTTTTTACAAGAATGTCCATTACTTAAAAACAGTTCATCGATAAGATAATAATACAAATGTCGAAGCCAATTACAAGTCTACAACATTGATTTAAAAAAATGCAAATGATGTAGTTTTAAAGGTGTTCCGTAATCTCCGCTTAGTGTACATGGAGAAGACAGATGTGTAAAGAAATAGCAAGTAGACGAGTGGCTACTAAGGCGTGACTTGAGTGAGTTGTCTGAAAGGGTTTTTCTCTCTTAATTTATGTATGCATTTTATCGTTGCCTTCAATCCCTTAGGTTTTATTTTGTTGTTTTACTTTTTATTTTGGGCTAGTATCATTTTTGGATTATATGTATTTTCATTTATTAATTTATATATAATTTGGATTATATTGGATTATTGGACTCCGAAAGGGTGAGTACGAATCCAATCCGAAAATCCAAAAAATATTTTTTTCGAGTCCGAATCCAATCCGAAATCTAAAGAATCCAATCCAAATTACCTAATTTGGATTGGATTGAATTGGATTTTAGATTTAATCCGAATAAGTTTCACTCCTAGATAGAAGTACAGGGACACGCAAACACCAAAATTTTTTATTTTTTTTTTAATTTTTTTTTCTCTTATGCTTTTTTCTCCCCTTCTATATTACGGCTTTGAACAACCTATAAATACAGGCTGAGGGGGTCTCTTGATAATTTTACGCGGTTCTTAGTTAGAGAGAGAAAGAGAGAGTATACGGGGTGCAAAGGAGAGCAATAAAGCTTTCTCTCAGGTATGTATGTTATGATTCTGGTTTCTTGAAGTTTTCGTGCTTAACATGTTCGTCTATTTGTTTAATCTATGTATTTTTTGTGTATCACTTGTTGAATATATTATTGTTGTTAAATTCTATCTATACTTTTGTCACTATTGTTTGCGTAATTAATTGATTTGGTATATGTAAACCTGCTCGGTGGATTGATTTGGGGGGTTTGATTAGGGTGCAAACGAGTGGAGTCGAGCCGAGTATTTATGTGTTCGTGCTCGGCTCGTTTATTAAACGAGCATCATATTGGTGCTCGTACTCGGCTCATTTCTTATCGAGCAAGTTTTAAACGAGTTTTGACCGAGTTTTGACCGAGCAGTTCACGAGCTGCTCGCGAGCACACTAATTTTAAAGGCAATATCACCCATGAAAATACTAAACGAGCCGAGTTGAGGAGTGCTCGTGCTCGTGCTCGTGCTCGGCTCGTTTAATAAACGAGTCTTGAATTGGTGTTCGTGCTTGGCTAGTTTATTATTGAACGAGCTTTGACCGAGCTTTGACCGAGTATGTTCATGAGCTGCTCGCGAGTGCATCAGCTCGTTTGCACCCTAGGTTTGATATGCATAACTATTTGGATTAATGATTTAGAATAACCGTCATGTCTATCTTTTGTGAATTGATTTGGATTGTCAATTGTTATATTTCTGGCTAATTGATATGTGAAATGCATTGTTATATGAATTTACCATGTATTAGGAATAAATGATACTACTACTTGCTGATGGCTATTGTTTGACCATGGCTAAGGAGAAGTGAAATATGATGATTGGTTGTGATTTGAAGTGAAAACTGACGTGCTATAATATATTACTTAGCTGTTGTTTTAATGGTTTATAGCTGAACTATTGCTCTGGTTGTATTAGAATGGAATTTCAGTAAGTTTATTATATATGTAAATGATGAGATTTGATCGCGTATTATGCACAATACTGGTGTAATTTCTAAAAAGAGTTTAATTGTGTTGTTTGTATGTTTGTGGCTTAATAGGTATGATATGTGCTCGTGTAAACCTTATTTATAGCTGCTGTTTTCAGGCTATGAAAAGAATATTTTCAATGTCAAAGATTGGTTTAATGGTGTGGTATTAACCTCGGAATTGCTTGATTGGTTGCAGACTGATTGTAGCATTAGGTGTCTATTGTTTGTGCTTGTTTATGAAGCTGATAAATGCTGAAATTATAATGTTAAATATGCTGAAATTATATTGTTAAGAATGCTGAAATTATGACGTGAATGGCTTGTTTGGCAAGTATAGAGAACTATTTTTCTTGTGCTTCTGAGATGGACTTTGGTGAAGATTGAAACATGTGCTATAATCTTGATCTGCATACCTTGATGAGAACTCTTTTAATCCTTTTGAGGTTATTCGGCTATGAACTTATGAGAAATGAATTCGATTGATTATTGCTCTTGTGGTGGCTAGTATGCCTTGGATTGTTTGATGGTTACTAAAATAAATTGGTGATATAGCATTGTATTGGATTTGTGATGACGCATTGGTGGGAACACTTGAATTCTTTTAAGATATTAATACTTAAACTTGAACAATTGAGGGCAAGATAGCTTTTGGGTAGGATACAGAGAGTTAGAGACATTGCTTTAGTTACCAAAAATTCCTATGAATACAGCATTATTTAGGAATTATTTTTAGTTAGGTTGTTTAAGTTGTTCACTTATTTTGAAATGAAGTGAAATTTATGTTCACTCATAAACATAAAAATGAAGTTCATATTTCATACCGTACCAATTATGTGATATTTGGCTAGTAAATGATTTTCTATTTTGTTGTCTTGATATATGGACAACTTGACAAAAGAATTGATCATTTATGTTGCTTGCAGGTAATTGTTCTTGAGCTTTAACATAATGACTATGACATCTGGTGATGGTCTTGAAACTGACAAGAACATTGCAATATGTAAGATTAAGAAACAAATCAAATCATTGGAAGCTGCAAGAGGAAATGGCACGAGCATGATATCTCTTATCATTCGTCCTCGTGATCAAATATCTCTAATCACAAAAATGCTCGGTGAAGAATATGGAACTGCGTCCAATATTAAAAGCAGGGTCAATCGTGAATCTGTGCTTGGTGCAATCACATCTGCTAAGGAAAAGTTGAAAAATTACAGCAAGGTGCCTCCCAATGGACTTGTTCTTTATGCTGGCACATTTATGACTGAAGACGGAAAGGAAAAGAAAGACACTTATGACTTTGAACCTTTCAAACCTATCAATTCATCTTATCAATTCATCTCTGTACCTCTGTGACAACAAGTTCCACACTGAAGTTCTCAAAGAACTACTAGAATCTGATGACACATTTGGGTTTATTGTGATGGATGGGAATGGTACTCTCTTTGGAACACTTAGTGGCAACAGTAGAGAGGTTCTTCACAAATTTTCTGTTGACTTGCCAAAAAAACATGGAAGAGGAGGGCAATCAGCTTTGCGATTTGCACGTCTTCGAATGGAGAAGCGTCATAACTATGTCAGAAAGACTGCAGAGCTTGCTACACAGTTTTTCATTAATCCACATAGCAGTCAGCCCAATGTCTCTGGGCTTATACTTGCTGGTTCTGCAGACTTTAAGACTGAGCTGAGTCAGTCAGACATGTTCGATCCTCGTCTTCAGGCCAAAATACTAATTGTAGTGGATGTTTCATATGGTGGTGAAAGCGGCTTCAATCAGGCAATTGAGCTTTCTGCTGAAATCCTTGCCAATGTTAAGTTCATTCAGGAAAAGAAGTTGATTGGGAAGTATTTTGAGGAAATTAGCCTGGACACCAACAAGTATGTTTTTGGAGTGGATGACACATTGAAGACTTTGGAGATGGGTGCTGTGGAGACTCTTATTGTCTTGGAGAATTTGGATATAAATAGGTATGAGCTGAAAAATATTGCAACTGGGGAGATTATAATTAAACACTTTAACAAGGAACAGGAGGCCAATCAAAGCAACTTCAAGGACCCAGAAACTGGTGGAGATCTTGCGGTTCAAAACCAGATGCCGTTGTTGGATTGGTTTGCTAGGGAGTATAAGAAGTTTGGCTGCACCCTTGAATTTGTGACCAACAAATCACAGGAAGGCTCACAGTTTTGCCGTGGCTTTGGTGGAATTGGGGGTCTCCTTCGCTACCAGCTTGATATGGGGTCCTTTGATGTGTATTCTGTTGATGGTGAAGATTTTGAAGATTCTGACTAACAATTAGTCTCTTCTTCCCCAATACCAGTGCAGGTGGAGGGGCACAATGCCTGCCCTGATGTGCGAGCTGTCGGTTTAAATATGGTTCCTGATTCTCAGTTAAATGACTTCCATGTGTCTGAAGTACTAAGTGAGGTTTGAACTCTTAAACCGGTCTTTTCTATATAAGGAACTGAAATTGTTACATCAATTTTGATTAACCCATCTCCTTTAAGTCCTTGGTCTTTTGAGCTTTATTAGTGTTCTGACATTGATTTCCATCCCAGCCGGAGATTCAACCAGTTCCCACAGCTTTCGGTATGTGGAAATCCTGCTTGGTCCTTCCAGTACTGAAGAACCAAAGTTACTTGGTGCATATGCCCTTGTTCAGAGAACTTTGTATGCCCACTAGCTCAATGTGTTACCAAGGTCCGTATGATTTTGGGGTTCTGATTTATGATAATAGTTGATTGCTGTTGTTTTCTAATATTTGGTTTTTGTGCCAGCAGATAGAGACGCCGATGGTGCTTTTAAACAAATACCTCATTCTGTGTGCATTCAGGAATCAGGATGTCTGGTATATATGTACTGCAGTCAATTTTGATGCCAACTAATGAAGGCACTGCTGAAGTCGGTATGGTTCGGCTTTCTGACGAAAACTCGCTCTGTGAATCGTCGTCACCTGATCTGCTATCTTGAAGATCAATGTCCCTTTCTTCTTTAGAAGATGGCTCTACTATGTAAACTAGCATGTAGCTAGTGATATAACATAAACATAAATTGTTTTTGGGTTGAACCTCTGGTGGTATTTGTAGACATTGATTGGCTTTCCGATGAAGCTACCTGATCTGCTGTTTGGAAAATGGTTCTACTAATATAAACTAGTATTCATACTACTATTGTTGTCTGCATTATTTGCTGCTGCTGCTGGAAGCAAACAGCTTACTGTGGCAGTTGTTGCAAATCATTGCCTTTTAGTTTCTCGGCCTACTTTTCTGCGGATGCTATTGTGCCTGTTTTAGAGAGCCACACGATCGCTAGCACTCTACTGAGATACTGAGTCTTTCTTGGTCAAATTCTTAATGGCATTTCTCGTCTCAAGCATACATTCTATGGTTTATTGATTTATTCTGGGTTTTCTTCATAAAGGGAGTGGTGAATGGATCTGAATTACATACCAGTTAATAAAAATTTGAGCTTCACTGACATAGTGACATTTACTCTTGCACAGTGCCGTGTACTAGCAATCATCTTTTGTAGCTTCTATTTAAAATTTTAAATCCCCCCCCCCCCCCCCAAAATGCAAAATTGTTTCCAGTTGGAAGCCCGATCTGCAACTTTTTTTTAAAAAAATTCTTCTAATTTGGTGAATTTGATAAACTAAAATAGTCTTTCATGAGGTCTGATTATACTGTTTTTTTTGCACTGATGAGTTGGATGAGCTTCCCACCCTGTTGTGGTATATTTTCTTATTAACATTGATTGTAGGCTCTAAATAACAATTGTATGATCTGATCTTTTCTAATTTCTTTGTGGTAGAGCAGTATAGATGATCAAAATTAGTTTGGCTCCAAAACAAGCCCTAGCATTCTAAGCATAAAGCCTAGACATACTAATGTCAAGATTGTAATAGGGCTATATAGCTGAGCATGTCGCAGCAGAGAACCTGTTTGCTGTACTTCTCGGAGACAAGAGTGCTGTGAAAGGGGCAATGGAAAAGGCGGTTATTAGCAAATCAGACAAGGAACAACAGAATCTGTGTAAATTGACCAAGGAGGTCCTGGTGCTCTAGGTCTGTATACATGTACTTTTTCTTTATATACTGTCCAAATACTGTCACATTTTCAAGTGAGGTATTTAGGTAGACTAGTATGTACATTCAGCTCTCTGCCTATGAAAATAGATAAATCAGATTTCTGATTTGTAGATCATCCTGCAATTTTGTTTCAAGCTATGAGCTGTGAATTGTTATTGCAAACTAGTGGCCTGATTACTAGAGGTTCTTATGTAGTTATATTAATGCAGTTGTGGTCATGAAGTAAAAGTTTGGAATATCTTAGCTCACAGTTACTTTAGTATGGTTCTATTAAGATAAAAGTATTGCTCCAATATTTTGTTTCTAGTCAAGAAAAGCTTCAGGTGTAATAGTGATTGCGAATCATTTTGCTGCCTCGGATTACAGATCCTTGTTGCTGAGACTTACACTGGCATTTCTAGAGCAAATTCCTTGGCTAGAATGTCTGACATGTAAGTTTCAACTATAATATTGGTTTGTTGTATTTGTATACTTCAGTTTCTGTTTCCGCACCAGTATTCATGTGCAGTTGTATTTGTTTCTTAAGTTAGTGTTAGAACATAATTGGATATATACGTGAAGTGTGTCAAGATTGACTTTACAGTAGAGTACTCAAAATTAAAGATTGTTTTCTGTTTGTAGTTCTCAGTATAGTATGACAGTAACTACTTGATTTGACCTTTGAACTCTTAATTTTCACCTGTGCCCACCCTTTTGGTTTGTGCTCATGTTGGTCTAGTTTTGCAACCAGTTCATTAATTTGTAGTCGTTGTTTTATGGAAAAACGAAAAAACAAAGTCAGTACTTCTTCGCTTTTGGTACCTGATACCTTTTGGCAATTATTGAATCTGTATTACTACGTTTATTGTGAAATTGATATTTTTTTTCTCAGAATTTGATCATTGATGTTCTCCATTGAAAGTGGATTTTAAGGTGAGGAAGAAACTATACTGATTTTTCTCATATTTTATTGCTCATTTGTTATGCATATATGTACATTGTTTTACTAAGCTTTATGTATCTTGCAAGTTGGTGGTGGAATTCAGAGGTCTTGACTTTGTTGACAGCTTAACAGCTTAAATCTAAGGCAAAGCAGAAAAGGGGAAATCGAAAGCCAAAGATCACAAAAACAAGAAGATATCAAAGACTGTTTCAGAAAGTCGAGAGATTGTTCCATTTGACCTTCGTTCCATCGGGCTTTCTTCACTCCGAATGTTGATGGATCCTCGAGCTCCTCCCGAGTGATCAGGGTAAGACATCCGTCAAAATTAATTGTAATGATATACATAATGAGGTTGAATACTGGAAATCTGCTGTTGTTTGCTATGTTCTTGGAGACAATTCACCTTTAGAATTTATTAGTGGATTTTTTTGTTGAAAATGTTTCAGCCTTGCCTAAGGGGTTATTTCTGGTTCATTTAAGTACTTTTGAGAATCGTACAAAAGCTCTTGAAACTGGATGTTTCATGTTTGATAATAAAACCGGTAATAATGAACCCTGGGTTCCTGATATGGATTTGAGAAAGGAAAATATTGATTGTGTTCCAATTTGGGTGAAATTGTATGGTCTTGATGTTCAATATTGGGCTCAGGACAATATGTTTCGCATTGCATTTGCTATTGGAAATGTTATTTAAGCTAATGAAACTACCTGGGCTTCATTCCTAAACCAGCTCATGAGTTCTGGCTCATGACAACAAGACCAAATTCTATTCTTCCTTTGCATAACAGAGAATATTTCTTAAACTGAACGAGGGAACTGACTACAATTAAAGAAAAGATAGACTCCGATTCATCATCCTTGCCACAAGACCCGATATGAGGCACCATTACTATAGTCAGGTTTGAAACAACTCTATGGCATAAGAACATATCTTTACGACAACCATGAAACTAGTTAAAATCCATCTTGCGGAGTTGCAGGTAAACTTGCTTAGATTGCACCAAATTTCAATCCAAGCTTAGCCATCTGGGGACTATCAGGAGCATCAACTCTTTGGTTAGATATGAGCCTCCTGCTCCTCCTTTTGTTTTATGGGTTTATTGCAACCCCATACATTCCAACAAGTGACTCCATCCTCATCACATCTCTCTGCCTTTGGATTTATTATTAATCTTGAGGAGCTGGCCAAAGCCTGAGATATACTTGCTTTCTGATTCAAAATGAAAGAGCCATTCCCTAGAGGCTGAAATCTATTTTAACATTGACTGCTCTCTCAACCGTAGCAGAATCACCCTTCATATGGGCAATCCTTGTAGTGTTCTTCCTTTCAAGCACTGTCACCTAATATAAGCAAATCATAGATATTCAGAACAACTTCAGTCCCAGTTTAGCTGGGAGGCAAACTAGATGAGTGGTTAACCCGAGTATGGCACAATGTCAATAATTTGTGACAGGGTTTAGACTCTTACCATCAGAACTGTAATTGACCTCGTTTTGGCACCGACATCAGGCAGCTTTGGAGCTTTGTAATTCGCTAGCGTATAAGCTGTGCTTTTCTGGGAAGCTGAAATCATATCTTCGCTTGAAGCTATGCTTAAAGCATCCCACACTTGTAGCCTGCAATTTTGGTTCCCACTTACTAGAGCACAATACATTCATAGTGTTGAATGATATTATAGAACGAAT
This sequence comes from Tetragonia tetragonoides, assembly GCA_038025085.1. Lineage (NCBI taxonomy): Eukaryota > Viridiplantae > Streptophyta > Magnoliopsida > Caryophyllales > Aizoaceae > Tetragonia > Tetragonia tetragonoides. The sequence goes on from CM076140.1 coordinate 23,896,371, forward strand.
GACAAGCTGATACATTGTGGTTTCTCTTTCTTGTGAATTCTTGTTATACAAGACCATCTTATTTTTGATATTCAAGTCTATGATCTTCTATGTTGGGAAGCTTTAATATCTACTCTAATATTCTAATTTCAAAATGAACCAGGTCAAAACTGTGGGGAAAAGAAAATTAGGGGAAAAAACAAATCGAGTTTAAAGTATCTGTTTGTTGCAGGTGTTCTCCATACCTATTGCACCTGGAGATGTCATAATTGCTGGGACAGATGGACTCTTTGATAACTTGTACAACAATGAGGTGACAGCAGTGGTGGTCCATGCACTGAGAGCACGTCTAGAGCCTCAAGTGTCAGCTATCTTAGCTGCTCTAGCACGCCAACGGGCACTAGATAGAGATCGGCAAACCCCTCTTTCAACAGAAGCCCAAGATGCTGGTTTTCATATTATGGTGGCAAGCTCGATGATATCACTGTTGTTGTGTCTTATATCACCAGGTGCGCTAAGGTATGTCCCTTCCCCTTACCTAGCTGTTCCTTCCATTCTCTTCCTCACATCCTTGGGATAAAAAAAAAGTACGAAGTTCAATTTGCTGCCTTGAACGTTTCTGAATCACAGTATCTGTAATGTGGTATTTCAAACCATGTCTATGCTGTTCTAAAACTCTATTGTTCCCAATGTTATTCTGTAGGTAAAAACCTGAACTGACTGTGTTTAAGTTGTTAAATGGAGAGATTTAAAAACTCCACACAAGATGACACATATTTTAGGATTTTTTTTCTCCCACTTTTCGGGTTTAATTACCTATTTGACCTTAGGTTCAAACGCACATATCAATGACATGTTATTTGATGGAAGACTGATTTGACATGAAATGTTGCATTGCAAGCTAATAATTTGTGGAGGTTGAAAAATGTTTGTCAATTGGTAAAAATGTGAAAACTTCCCCATTGAGCCGATAGTTTTCTCTCTGGTTTGTTTTATTATTAGGTCTTTTGCTCTATTATTACTTCATTTGATTGGAATTGAGTGGATAAAAAAATATTTTTAATCATCAAATTGATAGAATAATAGTTGCAAAATCAAGCCAATTAGTCCCCAATTATGAGTATTCCACATAGCCATACTCCACTAGTGAAGCATTATCCTATATTTATGTATCAATTAATCTTGTTATTCATGTTTAGATCAATTTAAATTGATAGTTTGAAATGAAAGATGAATAATGTTTCATATACCTAATTTTCACATAGTCATTCGATATAAACGAGTCTGTGCCAAGCAAGGTGCATCGACCGGTTTTATTTATGGTTTGTTGCCAAATTATCAAAAAAAAAAAAAATGGTGAACATGCAATGGAAAGGATGCGGTAAAATTGAAATTCAGATGATTGATAATGGTGTGTGTGATGAGAGTGGACGTTGGTACTTCAATAACCGTCCATTCATCCTTAAACATTGGTCTGTTGATCTGGATGTGAAATCGATTGATGTTACTGCTGTGCCTGTATGGATTAAATTGTCGTATCTGAAGTATAATTTGTGGTCTGAAGCTGGTTTTAGCAGGATTGGTAGTGTTTTGGGAAGGCCTTTGTGTACAGATGGTATAACAGCAGCCGAAACTAAATTGGAATATGCACGTCTGTGTATTGAAATTAAAATGAAATCTGAGCTCCCTAAGACTTTAAAATTACATGGCCCTACTGGTGAGATTTATGACCAGGAAGTGGAATATGAATGGCTACCACATTGTTGTTCAATATGTTCAGTATTTGGACATGCTGATGATAAATGTAAGAAGCAAACTCATACAGTGTGGAGAGCTAGACCTCCTAGTTTTGACACTGCTAATGCAGAACCAGTCACAACCACAGCGGCTGTAGGTTGGGGAAATAACAAGGAGTCACCATCTCCTATTGGCGTTATTGAGAATTTATGCGATACCTCTGATCCTATAGGTGAAACTCCAGTCTTGCTCTTGATCCACAATGGCAAGTTGTGAACGCTCGAATTGTTGTTTCTCCTCAACATGAAAAGGAGAATATTCCCCCCATTTTGTCAGACAAGTCCAAAACCCCATTAGGAATACCCAGAATCCAGGCAACTTCATTGCGTTTTATCTCCACTTTCAAACCATCCCTCAATTTCAGAGTCCCTTGATGGTCATCCAAGCGCTCCATCAACCAAATTGCCAATCCACGATCCAACCTCAAGTTAACCATCTCCATTAGTGATCCAAATCCCATGTCATAGACCCACTGCTTTTACTCTTCAGTGAGCGCCAGCCTCAGCAAAACAACCTTCTCAGCCTGACACCGCATGTTTGGTATCTGTCATATATGTCTCATTAAGTTATTAGTAAAAGCGCTGGCATGAAGTAGTGTGTTAGATTATAGGCAGAAAACGTACCAGGGGGCGCTTTGGAGACGATGATTTTTCCTCTTTCTTTTCTTTTTTCCGTCTCCTTGATCGGACGACGGTTTTACAGGCGGACTGTATGTCGAATCCACATGCTGACTCCCCCTCCTCCTACTTCTATTCGAAGCTTCAGGTTCATCGTCAGCAAAATACATTGAACAATTGAACATCATTAGTCCTCTTCTTTGCTTTTCCCTTACTACGCATTTGAATAACTGTATTGTAAATAATAGAATGAGTACATTCCACAAACAATAGCTTCTACGGTGTTATTCAAGCTCTTGACCAACCCACGAATGATATCTGGGCTCCCTAAGATCAAATCCCTCGTTTGGAACCACCTTTGTCAACTTGACCAGTGCAAGGTACAAAATCCTTCGCTTTACTTCGGTTGTTCATTTTGTTCTGTCTCTATACAGTCTCATCCACATTTATAGTCCTTTCTGTTTAACTTCAGTATATTGATCGATTTTTGTTGGCCTAAACTTTCCAATGTTGGATTTTGATCTATTTGTTCTTCTAATGTAGGTTATTTAGTTTATAAATTATATAGAAATAGGAAGATACAATGTTAAGTTGTTTGTGTCTGTATCTCTTTGCACCATTTACTCAGGAAAAGGGTATAGCCACATTATGTGTAGAAAATAATTTTTACACAGGTCAATAGGAATGAAGATAAATAAATTATTATTTGTAAAAATATATGAATTTTTTTTTTCAAATAGTTTTAAATTTTGAGAATTTGAAATTTGAAAGGGTGGTTTGAATTTCAAAATATAGTTGTTGAAGGGAATAAGAATTTACTTTTGTATTCTTTTTTTCTTCTTTTTACTTCCATGATTTTAGGTGAGGACTAACCAATCCCACTTATTTTTGCTTTTTTTTTTTTTGATGGCATACTTTTGCATTTCATTCATACGCGTCATTTCCTTTGCTTTTAATGAAAATTTCAGAATTATTAAGTGATTGATTTCCATAGATTTGACCTTACTTAATTAAATTGCTCAACATTTATTCAGATTAAAAAAAGAAAAGAAAATTGCTCAACATTTATGATTGAATGCCCTACCAACTTCACGAACACCTTCCGTATTAATCGATCTTGTTAGCAATTTTTAAGTGGAAATTTTCACGAAGCCACGGGAGGCAGCGTCCCTTTTATTATTTTTCCTGTCCCTTACAGAAAATAGGATAAATAAAAGAAAGTGTATTTAATAATCAATAAATGATAACTGATGTACTGGTAATGGAGCTACTTATAAGGCATGTGCATTGTGGGGAACATATGGTTCGATTCCCCTCAAGTCAGATTCCGCTTTAATATTCTTTTTTTCACTTCTTTGTTTGGTAATTCAAGCCTTCAACAACTCGCTTTAAAGACTTTTCTTCTTTTTTTTTTTTGTTTTTTTAAGTACAATTGCTTCTACAGAATATTTAATTTGCATTTTCAATAAGCATTTTTTAAAATTCAAAATTAAAAGTGTGTAAAAAATTATTGCTTAAGATTTTGTTAAAAAAAATATTAAATTATTGTACTCAAATTTTCACGCTTCAGCCCCCAATTCATAAAGTTCTGACTTCGCCCACTGACATATGCTATATTCCAATAATGCACTACCTTATGCCTCAATTTTTTATGATAAGAAAGCAACTTCTCAGACCCTTTTTCCCAAATTTTTTAATAAATTATTCCGAAAAAATAAATAAAGTTAGCATAACACATTAACTTATATTAAGTTAAAATAATGTTTGGTTCATGAGCATATAAAATCGAATACTATATATTGAGTTAATATTACTACAACCAAAACTAAAATTAGGTATATATACTTAAAATAAACAAAACAATATATTTAATAAATAAAGGATACTAGGTGTAATTGAGCCGACCTGAGCCCAATGCATGTTGGGTCGAAGTTCAGATAATATTTGAGTTTCTCTCAATTAGGTTTAGCTCAAATCTACTCTATTTGACTTGAATTGGCTCGCCTTGACTCTGTTTAGCTCATCTCATCTTGGCTTGATTCTAATTAAAACTCACTATTACAAATGTTACAAAAAAAAATTCAACTTAACTTTTTTATTATTATATTAGACTATCAATGATCCTTGTACATTTTATAAAATGATTAAAATAATAAGAATATCAAATTTCACACTCAAACTCTATGCTAAACTACACCCTAAACTAGGTCTATAAATGAACTGAGCATTAGCGAACCGTTCGTGAAAAAGTTCGGTCAAATCTTATAACTAAAGGAACAAACATGAACACAATTCTGAATCTCGTTTGTTAATTGAGCCGAGCTCAAACAAGGCTTTGTTTGACTCGTTTATGTTCGCAAACAAGCTCGTTTATGTTAGTGAACAAACTCGTTAAGTGTTTTTAAAGCTCGTTTAATTAAAGCATGTTCAAACTCGTTTAAAACTCGATTATATTACTTTAGCATTTAATATATTAGTAAAATAAATAATTTTATTTTCCTCAAAAAAAAAAATTAATTTTATAGATTTTAATAATAATATATATTTTGAAATTATATGTTTGTGAACAAGCTCGACTCGAGCTCGGTTCGTTTAGCAACTCGATCTCGGCTCGTTCATTTAACCGAGCCGAGCTCGATCTCAAAAAATATTATCAAGCTCGAGCTCAATTGCGAAAGCTCGTGAGCTCGAGCTCGAGTACGAGCTCGACTGTTAAGCTCGTGAATGAGCTCGAACATTTACTTTTTGAAGGTCAAAGTTTGTAAACTTTGACCATTGATTTATAAAAAAATATAAGGATTGACAATGTAAAAATAGTATTGTTAGGTTCACTTACTTTTGGAAATTTGTGTTTTTTATATTCATTTAAAAAGATAAATAGTCTTACGGCCAAAGTATTGCATTATTGGAGATCGTAAAAAAGTAAATGTTAAGATTTTTCCGAAATGTAGGTCGTATTATTTAATAATTACACAAGTACTTACATCTTATTTATAATCTAGTATTTTAATGGTTGGGCTTTGGCTCATTCAGTTTGTGACCATTGTGGCCCTTTACTCCCCCCGCCTCATGAGAGAGAGAGTCCAGAAGCCCGTTGATCATTAGTATTAAACCCATACCCCATTCACATCATTAAAAATAATAATTCATAGTCCATTAATTAGACCCAAAAAAAATAAATTGCTTGTTAAAAAAAAAAGAATAGGGCTCTAATCCTACGTGAAACTAGGGAAGTGCTTGCTTAGAAGTATACTTCCTTCACACTCTTACTTTCATTTTTTTTTTGGTTCAATTATTGTTGTTGATAATCAAACTCGATCTATCAGTCCAACTTCTAGATGAAGTAAACCTTTAAAATTTATCTATAGCATATTCGTAGCTAACAACATTCTTGTAAAGCTATCTTTTTTTCCTCCTTATTTTTAGGGAACGTTTAACTACTATTTTCAGTTTCTCTTTCCTTCTCAGTATTCCCTCTCATCCTCAGTATTCCCTCCTAACTGAAATATTTTACCTCCTACAGTTCCCTCCATCGTGAAATATTTTCCCCTAAATTTTTTTTGTCATTTATCATGTGTCACAAATTTATTTGCTTGTGTGAAATTAAAGAAATTAAAATTTCACACCATGTGTGGCTAGAAAATGGTCCATTTACTCATTGTATGCAGGGGCGTACTTAGGCACTAGATTATGGGGTAGTTTGCAGCCATTTTTCACACAAAAAATCCTTTTTTGTTGTATAAAATTTCATATTTTTGTATAAATCCTCTGTTTTCCCCCCTTATTACACTCATTTTCACAATTTTGGACCCATATTCTAGATTTTCTGGGTATGCTCGTATGCATGTTCTTTGGTTTCTGGTGTTCTGTTATTATTCTCACGTTGCGTAATTCCATTTACAGATCACTAGAAAATATGTGAAGTTTTTTTTATTGCCTTAGTTAGCTTTTAAGAGATCCATTTATTGTCTATAGACAATTTTGTCATGTTGGTTGTGAGTTGACATAAAACATACAGGGGGTTCTCTTTTTTTTTTTTTTTTTTTTTTGGAGTGGTAGAGGTATTAGCTCAAGGAGAAGGTTGTCTCTCGAGATAGAATACAATGGTCCATCTAATTTGACATGCCATAATTGTGGGGAGCAGTTTAACAGGTAGGATGCCCTTGAAGCTCACCAACTCTTAAACCATAACGGTAAGCTTTCTCTCGTTGTAAAGGGTGAGACTGCATCTCAACTCAAAAACTCACTCTAGGAGGTAGTCTTTTTAAAGGCATTGAGGGTACTAATGTTTTATTCATAAAAAAACACACACACACACACTTAGTTTATGCTCGCATCTCTAAATATTACTTAACTGTTAGCTTATGGAGCTACTAAACTCACAAACTTAACCTACTTGGAAGCCGCGTGTTATTAAATACAAAACTCCTAAACCTTGGTATTTCATATAGTATGTTTACTAAAATAGTTTTTCTAAACCTGGTTTGTAACTCTAAAGTTCTCTCCCAATATTTAGTGGCTTCTATAAAAGAAATTCTTATATTGCACTTTTTCAACTAAATCAGCATCATCCAGTGAGTATTCCGTTAGAGCGGGTATGGGGAGTTTCAGATGTACGCAATCTTATCTCTAACTAATCGCCTAGTAGAGAGGTTGTTTTCAAAAGACCCATAAAAATTAAAAAAAAATATTTAAAAACAAGTTTAAGTAAATATTTTTTGCAAGATTGAATGAAATATTAAGATGGAAAATACAAAAGCAAAAAGGTAAGGGATGAAACGTATAAATAGACGAAAACTCATATAATCAAATGATAAATAAACATAAATAAACATACTGAAAGGTAAGGTAAGTGCACAACTACAAGCTGTTACACACGAAATAAAATGGACTTATTTTACTGTAAATAAAAGTCCAAATAATAAAGCAAATCCGGTTGAATAAAATAAAACCAAGTTAATTCTAAGTAGGTTTTTATAAATAATAGCCCATTCTTAAAGAATTGAATATCTATTTAAAACAAAAATATTATATATATATATATATATATATATATATATATATATATAGGCGGTTGAAAAGAGAAGAAAAAATGAAGCAGTTTCGAAGTCAAAGAGCACAACTTGGACGTATGAAGAAAGATAATCGTAGAAGTGGCACATTAGTAAGAAACTGCAAGACATGGGCAGTTACCACGATCTTCTATAAATACAAGAGAAGGAAGAGATGAAAGGCAACGGAGTTCACCCTGATAAGAAGTCACCAAGTTTAGACTAGAGAGTAGAGAGTAGATTAGAGAGATAATTAGGAGTAGATTATCTGTAGTGTATTCGAGTAGTTGTAGCAGTACTCAAACAATGGCGCCTTCTATGGAGGTATAACTGCTTTCTCTTATATGTTTATGTTCGTTTTTTTTACTTACTTTAATCGAATGAAGTACTTTTAAATTTCTATTATCATACTCTTTTGAAGTCTTATTATGTGCGTAACGTGTGGTGTTCTATAAAGTGACTAGCACTCAAAACTAACTATCAGTGTTGATCCGTGTCCACTGTTAAGGGTGGAAGGATAGGTTCAAATAGGGAGCGACCTTCCCTAAGATAGTACTCGACCTTATTTAGTACCTTTTGAAGGGTCGTAGGACTGTCCCTCACGGTTGTTTGTGACCCCTAAGGAACAATAACGAGAGCAACACAAACAAAAGAGGAATGGTCATTACTCACTACTTCAACTGAAAGTATGAGGACATTTACACAAACTCGACCAACTATCTAGGATCCTCTATAAAAATCCTACTACGTCAAATTTTTCTATCCAGGACCATGCCATCAGTAAACTCTGACATGCCATATCGTGTCTGATAGCCTCTCCCCAATTATTCTTTGGGTGCCCTCGTAACTTATCGGAGTCCCTAAGTACTATTATCTTATCACACCTCCTCACTGGTGCATCTGGATGTCTCCACCTCATTACTAATCTTATCTCTGCTTGTAAGGTTGCACATCTAACTGAGCATCCTTATCTCAGTCACTTGCATCTTCTTGCATCTTCTGCACATGCATCTGTTTAGCCGACCAACACTCTATTCCATAAAGCATGACCGGCCTAATGGATGTACATTCCACAAACAATAGCTTCTATAGTGTTATTCAAGCTCTTGACCAACCCACGAATGATATCACAGGGATCCAAACCAAATTCAACATTCTACAGTGTTATTCAAGCTCTTGACCAACCCATGAATGATAAATTCTTTGCTAACCAACCATAAATTATCAATCTACGGTCTTTTTCAAACTCTTCTATAGGGTGCATATGACGAATCACCACACCTAGTCCACAGTCCAACTTAAATAAAATTAACCCTATTAATTTTATTCCTGAGCTACCTAAACTACCAGCAGAATTGCATAGCATAATTTTGTCCTCCAAATTAACCAAACAATAAGGTAATCAAATTTTACTAAGGAGCCACCTAAAGTATTGTTTTTTATTTATTTATAAATTTCAGCTACAAAAACAACTTTGAAGCCTCACAAATACTAATTCGTCAGCATAATCGTAGTTCAAATTAAATCATAATAATTCGTCAGATGTACTTACCTCAAGCAGACTAGTAGAAGTCCAGGCAATTGCAACAAGCTCAACTTGTCGGCTTCTAGGGTTCTAATTCGCCAACCACCAACAAAGGAAATGTGTATAGAGAAGAGAGAAGAGAGAAGAGGGAGGAGAGAAACCGAAGAAATATAGCACTGAGGATCGACCGGCAATGAATTGTGAGGGCTCTAAAACGCTGGTCGATGTCAGGCATTCAAATTCCAGATTAGTTAAAACGAAATCTGAACTAAGAGCATTATACGTCCCTGAAGTTTACGTATACGGTGCTTTTAGTCCCTGTATTTTTATTATGGTGCTTTTAGTTCCTTTCCTTAAGGCAGTTAGTAATTCTGTCAACAAACTTTAGGGACTTGAACTAATAAGTACAAAAATCAACCCCAAAAGATCATGATATCCACAAATAATTAAAAAAAAAAAAAAGCTAAACATTGGTACATGGCTACATTGCCTACATGCGGATGATCCATGAACACTACACCTGCAAGTTGGAGCCCCATTTGATTTTTGTTTTTTTTCTTTTTCAAATTGAACCCATAATTCCATCTCCCTATTGAGATATAAATCTAGGTTATCCCATATCACAAACAATTACCACCGGATCTTCAATTCTAAACCCCCATCACCACCGCATAGAGATCCATAAAGAAGGGACCCCCAATTTCAACAATTCGCAGACACATGAGAAAGAGAGAGGTGCAACTGATGTTGGTGGGAGTTGGTACCAATACAATTGGCAATAGATTTGGAGCAAGTAAGGTGGTGGTGGTGCTCTAATGGCCGATCTGGAGTGACGAATTCGTGATCTGTTTGTTTTTGGGAGGGTTGTTAATTGATAAATTTTTGAGAGGATTTGGGTTTAGTGGGTGGTTTACTAATTTTGAAGATGATGATTTTTGTGGGTGTGAGAAAGAGCTTCTTGTTGCTGCTCATGGTTGAAGAGAGAGAGAGAGGAGAAAGATGGCAAAGAAGACGACATTGATGGGCGGAGGAGGAAAAATATTTGAAAAACTTGTGTAGCGGTGGCGTTGGGACGTTTGTCTAGTCACTACTCCGGTGTATTTTTCCCCTAGTTTCAGGTATGAGGTCCACGATGTTTTGGTTGACAGAAATAGTAACGGTGTTAAGAGAGGGACTAAAAGCACCAAAATAAAAAAATATAGGGACTAAAAGCACCGTATACGTAAACTTCAGGGACGTATAATGCTCTTAGTTCAACGAAACCTTAATTTTGCACGTGATGGGTAATTTCGTCATTTCAACTACCCCTCAGCAGACGTCTAACACGTCTCCTGGGCAGACGTATATCATCACCCAAATAATAAACTTTTCTGGTATCTTTTCTTTGCATTTTTTTCGCTCCCCTACTCTTTATTTCTGCTCTGGACACCCGTCCTACTTTTACACCTCTCGCCAGAAATTTCGCATCCCTATATATACAAACACTGAAGGTCTCCCATTACTTTACGGTTCTTAGAGAGAAACAGAGAAAGAGAAGGAGAGAGAGAGAGAGTAGGGGCTGCAAACGAACGCTTTGGCACTTAGGGTTTTCTCAGTCGATCGGTTGATCGATCTTCGCTACGAGCTTTCTCTCAGGTAATGTTTCTGATTCTCAAGCATCCGCAATTTTTGATTAATTGCTTTGGTTTCTTGAAATTTATTTTCGTGCTTAATTTGTTCATCTATCTTGTTAATCTATGCATATACTCTTGATATTTTGTGCTGAATTCTATACGTTTGTCACTTTGTTTGCGTAATTTCGTGTCTATGTTGTTCCCCATCATTGATTAGCTATACATCTTTTTGTTTTTAGGAGCAAATTATTGCCTAAAAATTTTGATTAGTCATAAGTTTTTTCTTTGTTTTTTATCATTTAATTAAGGCTGAGGATTACGAGTTATAGGTTAATTCAGTGTGTTGGTAGGGTAAATATTGGTGGCTGTTCATTAAGCTTTTGGTTCGTCATTGATATATGATGTCTAGCTTTGTTGAGATATAGTTGTTTGAGCTTGATTTGTCATTGTAAAGTGGTTATTAGTGTAATGAATATAATTTGCATAATTTAGATGTTATATAATTGTGAAATTGATGGATGATTTTCAATCCAGTCTCACTTTTGTTAAACAATTTAAGTAGATTCTGTAGCGGATTTCTACTTGGATATGGTAGATTTACTTCCGATTTCATAGAGTTCTAATATATGGACAATGGTTCTTATGTTTTGATTAGTTTATGTTAGCATGTTATATATTTGTCATGAAGGGTCAGCATATCTGTATGCCCAATTTGATGTCATTGGAAACACATGCACGACTTGTCTGTCGAATGAAGTGATGTTTGTTTTGCTTGTTAGGATCTTTGTGCAATGTAGGAGTGGCTTGATCAGCGCCATTCATGTAATATTATCTTTTTCAAGATGTGATTGAAAATGTGTGCAAAGGATACTAAAGATATATAATTTTTAATTGTGTCGACTATAGGATAGTGTTATATTCATCAAGAAAATTTTGATTCAGTTGTATTGTTTCCTTTTCTTTTTCTTGGGTTTAAGTAATCTTGGGTGAGGGAAATAAAATTAGAATTTACTTGATGAACTTGCTAAATTGTTCATAAAGAAATAGAATATTGCAATCTTCATAGGAACCTGTGATAATTGAATTTTGATGTAGAAAGTGGTTTTAATCTTAACCCTATGTTTCGTGGGTTATGGCATCTGTACTTCAGTGCTCAACTGGTGTCTGCAATAAACCCTTTTCTAACATTTTATCAAATAAAATGTCCTGGCATCCTATCAAAAGCACACTGTCTGCCTCAGTGACTACATGATTAGATGCCTTTAATGTGCATAAGTTTGAGAGCTTTTTGCCAACATTTGTTTCTTTTTTTTATTTTTATTTTTTTTGATGGGGTTTGGAGATTTTGAGGAGGGCTCAGTATAATATGGCTGGGCTCTCAGGGAAGTTGATATAAATTATGTCCGTCGGTCATTTGTGAGATGGAGGTTGATGTATAATTTTAATAATTGGGTATGAGCTGCTTGTTGTAGTTGAATCTTTCTATATCTAGTGGTATTATCGAATCTCAGCAGCAATATTTGTGGATGAATCTTTCTATATCTAGTGCTGATATCGCATCTCAGAAGCAATATTCTGAATTTCATCTGTTTATGGTAGTAAATGAGGTCATAGAGAGACATCTTTAGTTTACCAAAACATTCCTACGAATGCAGCCTTTTTTTAGAAATTAGGAGTTTTAGTTAGATAAGTTCATCTGTTCATTTATATTGAATCGAATTCCAGTCTGTGCTCATTCGTAAAAATACAAATAAAAGGGGTTTGCTTGCTGTCTTTCCTGTCTCATATATGGTGTTTCATTAATATTTTAAACAGTTCTTTTGGATGTAATTTTTGGCTAGTAAATGATCATCTAATTTGTTGTCCTGAATCCTGAAATAAGGTCAACTTGAGGTAAAAGAGTTGATTTACATTTACTTATCTTGCCTGCAGGTATTTGTGCTTGACTTTTGACATAATGACTATGACATTTGGAGATGCTCCTGAAACTGACAAGAACATTCAGATATGGAAGATTAAGAAACTAATCAAGGCATTGGAAGCTGCACGAGGAAATGGTACAAGCATGATATCTCTTATCATTCCTCCTCGTGATCAAATAGCTCGGATCACGAAAATGCTCGGTGATGAATATGGAACTGCATCCAATATTAAAAGCAGGGTCAATCGTCAATCTGTGCTTGGTGCAATCACATCTGCTCAGCAAAGGTTGAAACTTTACAACAAGGTGCCTCCCAATGGACTTGTCCTTTACACTGGCACAATCATGACTGAAGATGGAAAGGAAAAGAAAGTCACTATTGACTTTGAACCTTTCAGACCAATAAATGCATCTCTGTATCTTTGTGACAACAAGTTTCATACTGAAGCTCTCAATGAACTGCTAGAATCTGATGACAAATTTGGGTTTATTGTGATGGATGGGAATGGTACTCTTTTTGGGACACTTAGTGGCAACACTAGAGAGGTTCTTCACAAATTTACTGTTGACTTGCCAAAGAAACATGGACGAGGAGGGCAATCGGCTTTGCGGTTTGCACGTCTTCGGATGGAGAAGCGCCATAACTATGTCAGAAAGACTGCAGAGCTTGCTACACAGTTTTTCATCAATCCACAGACCAGTCAGCCCAATGTCTCTGGGCTTATACTTGCTGGTTCTGCAGACTTTAAGACTGAGCTCAGTCAGTCAGACATGTTTGATCCTCGTCTTCAGGTCAAAATACTTAATGTAGTGGATGTTTCATATGGTGGTGAAAGTGGCTTCAATCAGGCAATTGAGCTTTCTGCTGAAATCCTTGCAAATGTGAAGTTCATTCAGGAGAAAAAGTTGATTGGGAAATATTTTGAGGAAATTAGCCAGGATACTGGCAAGTATGTTTTTGGAGTGGATGATACATTGAAGGCTTTGGAAATGGGTGCTGTGGAGACTCTTATTGTGTGGGAGAATTTGGATATAAATAGGTATGAGCTGAAAAATATTGCTACTGGGGAGATTATAATTAAACACTTTAACAAGGAACAAGAGACCAATCAAAGCAACTTCAAGGACGCAGAAAGTGGTGGAGATCTGGAGGTTCAGGAGCAGATGTCTTTGTTGGAGTGGTTTGCTAGCGAGTATAAGAAGTTTGGTTGCACCCTTGAATTTGTTACCAACAAGTCACAAGAAGGCTCACAGTTCTGCCGGGGCTTTGGTGGAATTGGGGGTCTCCTTCGCTACCAGCTTGACATACGGTCATTTGATGAATTCTCTGATGATGAAGTTTATGAAGATTCTGACTAGCAATTAGTCTTTTCTTCCCCATTACCAGTGCAGGTGGAGGGGCACAATGCCTGCACTGATGTGCGAGCTGTCGGGGTAATTGTGTTTCCTGATGCTCAACTAAATGACTTCCATGTGTCAGAAGTACTAAGTGAGGTTTGAATTCTTTACCTGGTCTATATAAGGAATAGAAATTTGTACGCTAAGCTTGGTCAAACCATTTCTTTTAAGTTGGTCTCTAAAGTTCTATAAGTTTTTTGTGACATTGACTTTAATGCCAGCCGGAGATTCAAATGGTGCCCACAGCTTTTAGTTTGTGGAAACCTTGCTTGGGCCTTCCAGTATTGAAGATGCAAAGTTACTTGGTGCATATGCCCTGGTGCAGAGAACTTTCTACGCCACTAGTTCAAGGTGTTACCAAGGTCTTTGTGATTTGGGATTCTGATTTCTAATAATAACGTTTGTTGCTGGATTTCTAATAAATGCTATTTTTGCCAGGTAGAGACCAGATGATGATTTTGAACAATCACCTCATTCTTTGGGCATTCGAGAATCAGAATGTCTGGTACGTGTGTGCTGCAGTCAATTTTGATGCCACCGAATGAAGGGATCGCTGGCGCTAAGGTCTGTATGGTATGGCTTTCTGATGAAAGCTCGCTTAGATCTGCTATCTTGAAGATCAATGCCCCTCGCATCTTTGGAAGAGGGTTCTACTATATAAACTAGCATGTAGCTAGTACTATTAAAATTGTTTGTAGGTTGAACTTTGGTGGTGTGTGTAGACATGGTTTGGCTTTCTGATGAAAGCTTTAACTGTGAATCTAGCTCATCTGCTATTGTTCAACGGCCTTCCCTTGTTTAGAAGATGGTTCTGCTATATAAAATAGCATGTAGCTAGTAGTCTTATATAAACATAAATCGTTTGTTGGTTGCACCTTTCCAGTGTATCTGTAGACATGATACATAGAGTATTACCTCTATGTTTGATGGATTTGTTGGCTTGAATAAATTGTGTTGACCTTATTTTGATATTCTGCTGGTTCACTATGGGGCTTTAATCGAAATATTAGACATGACTTCCCTTTGTGGGTCAAGACAGGTAGACAGCATAATAAATTTCTGGAGATATATGGCCAAATTGTGTGAATCATAGTATTTGATGTGGATGTGAACACCCCAAAACGTATGTACCTGAAGTGAAGTGCCTCCTTGCATTCGCAAGGACTTTGAAAGCTGAAAATGTAAGGTTAGTTATGTTTTGGTGTTCATTGTCTATTGACTCTGAATGAAGTCTTTGTTTGTAGTGAACCTGAACCACTCGGTGGTAAATACATGGATTTCACAATGTTGAGCTAGCAGTTTCTCAAAATTTATCAAAACAGGATGCTTTAGCCTTATTTTCGTAAGTGGTGCGACCATTCCTTACGTTCACTAGCTGGGGAAGTGGACAATGTTAGATAATATTCAAGTACATAAGGTTGGTTCATGCATGTTCTTTCTTGAAATTGCAAGAAAGACACCCCTTTAATCAGAATCGCTCCTAGGGACAAGTGGTAGAGTAGGGGATGCGCCACTGTGCTATCCATCCCGAGCTCTTTGAATCATGCATGTTAACTGTGTCTTTTTGCTTGGATTTATGTATGCTTGTGCCAGAATGAAGATCAAAATAACTAAAAGGGGGAGAAGTTTGAGTTATGCTTTGCTGTATCTCTAAACATAGAGGTGTTCATCGACGAATTCCATTATTCAAACAAGCACCGCGTGTTGCCATCCTTTAACTCAAGTGCAGTAAACGGATTGGTACAGAAAATGGGAGAGCGTATGGAAAATGGAAGCCTATTAGAAGTTGATTTCTGGTATACTCGCATGAGTTGACATAGGGGCCTGCATTACTTCTGCTAGATGTTAGTTATTTCTTGCTATGCTACCTGATATTACAAGTGCTTTTTCCATTTGCATTTGTACATAGGAGAGCCCCTGTTGCGGTTAACAAAGACCGTATTAGAGGTGCACCTTCTAGACATTATTAACATGGATGAAAAGGTGTATGAAGTTTGAAAGTTGAAATTAGAAGGCCCTTCTGAAGATGATATGAGCACCGTACTGAGGTTGCAACGTCATCAATTGCATTGGGGCATGAACATATGTCGGGGATAACATGAATGTGTATTTCTGAACAATCATTGCCAGAACAATTTTTGATTCCACGACAGCCAAGGTTTGCCCAACACAAACTCTCGGGCCCAACGAGAATGGGAAAAATGAGGCCAAATGCTTCTTAGGCTCAGAAAATCTCATCGGATTGAACTTATCGGCATCTTCTCCCCATAAATCGACATCATGATGCACAGAGGTCATGGCCAGGTATAACTGTGTTTCAGCTGGAATGCTAAGGTTCCCTAACTTGACCTCTTTCCCAGTTCTTCTCTTCATCATTACAGCAGGAGGATACAATCGAAGGGTTTCGTTGAGTATCATGTTTATCTGTCAACAAGCACATAGTATGAAAGCTAAGTTAGTTTCATTGTTGGCACTGTGAGATACCATGCATACAAGTCCACTCACTGTTGATATCATTGTGATCAAGTCAATGACAATTTTCTCAGATTTGAAATTACTTGTTCGTAGTATTAATTTTCAATATGCTGTAACTAAGTTAATAATGGTGATGAAAAAAAACTTGATAAGAAGATAATGGAACTTACAAGCTTGAAATCACTGATGTTTTCTGCAGCGGGAAGCCCATCGTCACCACAAACTCGAAGCACTTCAACCCTCGCCCTGGATTGCCATTCCTTGTGTGCTGCTAACAGAATGAGTGCCCAGGTGAGTGAATTAGCGGTCGTTTCCTTCCCTGCAAAATAGAAAGTCTTGCACTCCTCTACCACTTCTTCTATAGTCAGCTTCTTTTCCTTCCCATCTTCATTATCAGTGGCTGACATAAACAGACTGAGCAAGTTTCTCGAATTTTCTATCGCCTCACTATTTTTCTGTAACAAAACCCTTATGGAGTCTCGAGTCTCTTTATCTAGTCTCCACCTCTCCTTGTTTTTCTTGGTTGGTAGGAATCTGCATTCAAATTTTGAGCATTCCAGTTCGTTAGTAAAAAAAAGAAACAACAATAATAATCTGTTCTATGTGAGATTCTGACAACATGCCTGAATCCTGGTATATAAATGCTTCTAATTGCGAGTGACACGAGGTGCATTTGCTGTTCTTGCAACTCGAAAATTCGCTTCCCCTCTTCGTAGCTGCTGCCAAAAGCAGTTCTGGAAATGATGTCCGCACTGAGATCATGGAGCTCTTTGTTCACCTCAAGTTCAAATTCTTCACGGCCTCCCCTGGTTTCCTCCCACTTTGTGAGAGTCTTTTTAGTACTGGCGACGATATCTGGTATCCAATTCTGCAAACAAGTTTGCATCATTCAGTTATTTGTCTTAACAGAAAGAGTCCAGATTAGCATTGACATATTACATATGGTAATCTTCAGTATTCTGAATGGGATATATATGAAAGAAATTCATTAAGTGGAAGATTCTTGCTTTTTTCAGGAACCTTGTTTAGGGCATATGTTATCACTGACAATTGTATTCCCTTCGTCCTAGAGTAACTATTGCCTAATTTGCCTTCATCCTGAGGTGACCCTCCTTTGCACTTGGCAGGCTCTGATCTTTTACATATGGGTATCAGGTATGTCTAAACGTGCATATATATGTTTACCATCGAACTGAAGTGCACCAAATACCTGAGTAAGTGTAAACGAACACACCAGTATACAAGTAGCAATGTAGCATAGTTAGACTGGTGAAAGATAAATTGATTGAAATTGTATTTACTAACAAAGGACAACTAATTATCCAAATACCTAAGTAGAAAGATGGACAAGAATGGATAGAAGTAGTACTGCACTATTTTTGTTTGTTATCCTAGTTAGATAGTCAGTACAACTTCAACCTATCTAATCTTCCTGCTAAATTACTACTCTTTGCAAAATTAATTGTGTGTTATCTATACCGCTGTAAATATCAATAAATAATTACTCCTCAAGATTGCCATCATACTCCTACTAGAAAAATCTGAGCTATCTTTTAGCATGAATGTAGGTGTGGAAAGACGGGGAGAAATCTCTCAGAACATGGGGGTGCAAGAGGTTGAAAAACATGAGAAATAATTGGGTTTGCCTACCATGGTAGGTAGATCTAAAAAGTGATATTTGAGTCCATTAAAGAGCGTATTTGGAAATAGTTGAAGGGATGGAAGGAAAAATTGTTGTCAGAAGCGGGAAAGGAAGTACTGATTAAATCTATAGCGCAAGCCATTCTGACTTACGTTATGTCTTGTTTCCTTCTACCTAGTGAGTTGTGTGTTGAATTTCGATCTTTGGTTAGCAATTTTTGGCGGGGGCAAAAAAAAGGATGAGAGGAAATTGCATTGGATGAGCTGGGAAAAAAATGTGTCTACCGAAAGAGCAAGGGGGTTTGGGTTTCAGAGATTTTGAGGCTTTCAATTTAGCAATGCTAGCAAAACAATGCTGGAGGATCCTGCAGAACTTGACTTCAATCTGTGCGCAATTGCTGAAGGCTAGGTATTTTCCTAGGGGATGTATCCCTACAGCAAAGGTAGGTTTCCAACCAAGTTATGCCCAACGAAGCTTATGCAAGGGTCTCGAACAACTAAATGCTGGTGTAAGATGGAGTGTAGGGAACGGTACAAGTGTTCGTATTTGGAATGATAAAGGGTTACCACGACCAGTGTCTTTCAAACCTATATACATGACTGGTGAAATTGGCGAAGAGGCGTACGTATCAGAGCTTATTGATTGGGATTTGAGGAGGTGGCGAAAGGATAATATTGAGAAGGTGTTCCCGCCATGTGACTGGGAAACAATTATGGAGATACCGCTGGTGTCAAGTGAGATTTCTGATGAAATAGTATGGCATTACACGAAATGGATTATTTACAGTTAGATCAGCTTATCATTTACAATCTAGAATTGGAGTCGAGAAGGGGTGGTGCGACGACTTCGAATGTGAACAAGGGACTGATCTGGAAGAAGTTATGGAAGATTAATGCTCCGCCTCGAGTGGTACTGTTTATTTGGCGCTGCTGCAGGAATATAGTGCCTTCTAAATTGGGTCTGCAACAAAGGAAAATTATGTCAGATGCCTCTTGTGTGTTTTGTGGACCTGAGGAGTCAATTATTCATGTGACCAGGGAGTGTTTACATGCCAAACGAGTTTGGCAGGTGGACTATTCTCACAAATTTGGAAAATGTAAAGCTGCCAGTTTTTTGGAATGGCTGGAATGGATATTTAAATGTGCTAGCAGTACTGAGATTGGTGAGTGGGCAATGACTACTTGGGCTATTTGGCGTGATCGTAATGCCCATATCTTTGAAGGAAGGTCGAAGGAGCCAGAGGAAGTGGCAAGATGGGCTAAGACGCAAATGAATGATCAGAAGCTGCACACTTGGAAGAGTACTGTGCCAAGGAAAAGAAACTAGATGTCTATTGGCAAGCACCTGCAGTAGGGAGGTTGAAGTTTAACTGTGATGCAGGGGTACTGGGAAATGGTTTTATCAGATTGGGTTTTGTGGGAAGAGATGATAGAAGGGATGCTAGTGTAATGGGTAGCTAAGATGGTGCCGGCAAATTGGGGAGTAGAGCTAGCAGAGGCAAAAGGAGTAAGGTGGGCCATGACTATGGCAAGAGAGCTTGGTGTTACTCGGGTAGAGTTTGAGACAGATTGTTTAGCTTTGGTTCGTAAGTTGAGGAGTCAGACTTTGACGAAATGCCCAGTGAGCAGAGTGGTTCGAGAATTGCAACTCAAGGCAGGAGTTTTTAGAGAGTGCAAGTGGTCTCATGTGCAACGCGAAGGAAATAGTGTAGCCTATTTTCTTCTTCATTTTGATTTGAATGATAGCTTTGTAAACGTTGAGGATTTCCCCGTTGACTGTCTACCACTGTTGATGAAAAACATTCAGTCGATAAATAAAATTTAAGCGTTGGGTAATAAAAAAAAAGTAAAATATTGATACTCTATGAGTACGGTAAATTTTTGTATGTACGGGTGTATTTAGCACAATATACCATACTTGTCTAACCCATATTTTATTCAAGTCAAGCCTAACATCATTAATGATGTACCACTTATTGGTACATTGTAGTTAATGTACATGAGTGTATAACTTATACATTGTATGGATACCTAGCTAGATACTCCTAAACTCTTAAAATTATGGGAGTACCTATCTCACTACACCTGAGTATACCTTAAAAAAATTAGCTAACAATTTTCCCCAAACGAATTACAACAAACGTTGTGTTACATGGACTCTTCATTCACTTAGAGTACTCGTGTCGGATAATCGACACTCGGACATGACTATGCACTCGACAATTTATTTTTGGCCAAAAATATCCTAAAATTTCAAAATATTTTCGAGTCGGACACTTAGACACGTTATCCACATTGGACGGTTGTAGCCAAGTCTATGTAACATAGAACAAAAGTTGAATTTGAGACTACCAACTACCAAGTGTTTAGGATTTATGAACAAATCTTCACTCAAAAACAAAACGTATTTATAAACAAAATTTACTATTGACAAATGAGTACATTAGAATAGGGCAATCAAGCAAAGAAAAATTACCTTAACTCTTTCCATATTTAAAGCTTGATTAGCAATACGACGATGAATAGCCCATTTCTCCCCTTCAAGCCCAACAAGCCCATAACCAAACAAAATCCTAGCCAAAGGATTATGCCCCAACTTCATGAAAGCTCCACTACTATTCATCAACACATCCTTGATCATATCAGGATCAGCAATGGCCAACATGGGCTTAGGCCCAAACCAATAAAGAAACGTCTTCCCATATTGGGCCGCCCATTTATGATAAAATGGCATCACACGGTAACTTATGCTGTGGTCTAGTGGATGATCCCCTGCACCTGTAGGAACTGGCTTCGCTTGTGCAACGGCGTACAACCGTCGTATCTCCGATGTGTTGCCCGTGATCGGACGGTAGGGAGGGCCCGTTACGCCTTGGTTTCTGAAGTGGCGTTGGATTTTCCATGGGACCCACAAGATTGTGTGGCTGAGCTTTAAGATGAGGATGGTGATGAGAATGGATAGGAAGGGGAGGAGGAGCTCCATCTTGTGAGGAGAGGAGAGAGAAAATGGTTGAAGAAATTAAGGGGATGGTGGTGGGTGGATCATGGATGCATTTTGATTTGGTTCTACTATCAACTTTTTGGTGGGATATATTATTATTGTAGTGATCTATTAATATAATACAAATTCAATTTTTTACTCAATTATTGGTTACTTTGTTGACTTGATGGAGTAAGCATTTTATACTCCAGCGATAATTCTACATGCAATTGTTATAGATCTCATTGGGATTGAAGTCAGTTGCTCATTTTTATAGTGAGAATTTGCCCAAAACTACTCAACTTGGCGAATTTGAGATGGTAACAGAATTTCTGATGTTGCATTTCAGTAGTACTACTAGGTACTAGCTACTAATGTGAATCCGTGATGTTATCCTAATAACTAGAGGTGAATCCGTCGGATCGGGTCGGGTTTGGATCAGATCATTTCGATTTTGGATTATATCGGGTTCGAATTATTTCGGATTACAATGATAATCGGATTGGGTCGGTTCCAATTGTATCGGGTCCATGTTTATGTCGGATTACGGGTCATCTCGGATCAAATTAGTTCGGATTTTGATTACATCGGATTCAAGTTAGTTCGGATATCGGGTTATATCATGTCATGGTTAATTCAAGTTTCATAACATATACAGTTAAAAATAATAAGAAAACTTCAATTTTATAACCCGATTTCCGAACTAACTTCAAATAATAATATAAAATAAAATTGTGACTTAAAATAATGAATCTCAGATACGAATCAAGAGATTCTCGAGTGATTAGGAGTATCGTTCGCCAAAATCCTTAGATTGTTTGAATTTTATAAGCATAGTTTCTTTCTTTTTAGGCAATAAAAATTATTTTTATGATGTTAATTACATAATTATTGTTCTTATCCAAGCCTTTTTCACTTGTTTTATTTTCTTAAAATCATAGTTTCTTTCTTTTTAGGCAATAAAAATTGTTCTTATGATGTTAATTACCAAATCATTGTTCTTATCCAAGCCAATCATTTACTTACTCAAATACCCATAAACACCAATAACAGTATTACGATGCCTTCATAAAATTCCAAAGAGTGGCCTGGACGTTGTTATTGAAAAAACCCCCCCTACTTAGGGCATGTTTTTTTCAACTGGTTTTCAGTTTTGCCCATTTTTGTTCAGTTTTGCTTATTTTTGTCCAGTTTTCTCCAGTTACCAATTACAAAATACAGTTTTTTCAAGTTTTTTCCATTTTTCCCCAGTTTTGCCTAACTTGACCCAGTTTTACCCAACTTGACCCAATTTTGTCCAGTTTAATATTTTGACATACTAAACATAATAATTAAATATACAATATATTTAATCAAAATATTAAAAAGAAATATGTGCATTGACTTTGTATTTAAACATGAATAAAAGTCCTTGTCATAATAAAGTACACTAATAAAAAAGAAATAATAAATGTTTAATAGTAATAAAAATATATTATTATTTTTTTATATTTTTATTAATATTTTATTATTATTATTATTATTATTATTATTATTATTATTATTATTATTATTATTATTATTATTATTATTATTATTGTTGTTGTTGTTGTTGTTGTTATGTAATAATTAATATTTTTTAATATTTTTAATGTTATTATGTTGAGCTATGATGATTTTAATGATGATAAATAATTGACACTTATCAAGCTAACATTGTCTTGCTAAGTTTTGTTTACAAGGAATAAAGAACGGAACAAGAACGGAATCAAGAATGTTGTGATTTGATAATCTTAGTGTTATACAATGAAGATTGATTCAAGAACAACATGGCATGAAGTTGGAAGTTAGGGCTTTATTGTTTTTATTAGACTTCATGTAAGAGAAGTCGTGCTTGAGTCATTGAGGTTGGAATCGAAGGTACAGTTGGTAACAAATGAAGTAACAGCCTGTGAATTACCAAGTATTCTTGAGTACGTAAGTTTATACATGTATCTATGAAAACGATTTTAAAGAGTTTTTCTTTATAAAATAACTTAATTAAAATTATTTTCAGAAAAATCTTTTTAGTACTCAATATTATCTTTTTAGTACTCAATATTAAATAAAAGAGTTTTATTTGGAAAGTCTTTTTTAAAGGAAGTCTAGTAGGATTAGAACTGTTTGTTTTATGGAAAGTCTATTTTGCTTGGAAAATAAACTATTGTGTTTTAAACCTAATTGGTTTCTAGGTGATTTAGTTGCCTATATAAGCCAAAGGTTTCAGACTTCATAATTGATGAAATCATAGAGCAAAACGTGAGATTTATTAAGTGATTTCATAAGAGGCGTCCTGGCTGTTACTGCATGAGTTACCTTCACTGTTACCTTGGAATTCGTCTTGATACTTGAGCGTGGTTTCTCATAAGGTTTGATTGTACCACTTTAGCTTATTGAGAAGCATATTGGTAAGATTTATTTGTTTAGAATACGACTGCCATAGTAGGTAGTTTGGTTCTTGAGTTCAGGGTTGAATTCAGGAAATACGGCTCAACGGTAGATTAGGGTCTATTGTATTGAGTTTGGTTTACGGCTCTTTGTGGAGTTTGGAAAATCCCCCGGGATCGTGGTTTTACTTCTTGGTTGAGCTCAAGAAGGTTTCCACGTAAAAATCTGTGTCTCTTTATTTATTGCTTTGTTATATTGCTTTGCTAATAACAACGTAGTAACTAATAGGTTAACAGATTGTGCTTAAATTGATAATCCGCGAAAAATTTGAATAATTCCCTAAGACTCAATTCACCCCCCTCTTGAATCTATCCTTGACTATAACAATTGGTATCAAAGCAGGTTCTCTTGAGTACAGGTTAATCTCTGGAGAGTAGATAACAAGGATGGATCAACAAACTACGACAAGTTTGAGAAAGGTAAGCACTTTTGCTTCTGGAGGAATCGAATGGAAATATTCATTAAAGCCAATGAACAGCCAAGAATCAAGGACAAAAAATCCAAAAGGGAAAGTCAAGCAACTACAGCTGCGTTTGGGGATTCAGATTGAGATGAAGAACCAACAGAGAACCCAAAAGCTAAAGCTTTTCGTTGCTTGATGGCCCACAATGATGAGGAAGAAGAGGTAAGCCTTGAAACTCTTAAAAGTAAAATGCATCTGCTCACTAAGAAACAATTAGTGAATGTTTTGAGTATTTGCATTAGTGATTTCATGGATCTTCGTGATGAAAAGGTTCAACTTGATGATGGTTTTGTTTCATTAAAGAATGATTTGAAGGATTTAACAAGTTTGAAAATTGATCTGGAAAAGAGAAATAAAAACTTCAAAGATGAAATCTTTAAATTAACAGCAACCGTCTGCAAGCTTGAAAGTGAAAATAAGATCTTGACTAGTAAGCTGAATAAATTGCAAAGTGAAATTGATGCTAGTCGAACTACTAACTTATGTGATTCAACTGATTGCAAAGAGATGAAACTGAGTTTTGATAAATTGAAATCTGATTTTAATATTTTGAAAAAAGAAAAGGTTGATCTTTGCAAAAAGTTAAAATCGAATGAGGTAATAGGTACGTCTACGGGTAACAATCAGGGAACTTGTGATGAATGTTCCAAAGTTACCACCCAATTGCTAGTAGGTCTGCAGATAACAATCAGGGAACTTCTGCTGAATGGTTCCAGAGTTACCGTAACAGAAATAAGCAAGGCTTGGGATATAAAAGACCGTGGGTAGCTTATGACCCTAAAAGCAAGTATGTGAACCTACACGAATGGAAACTCTGCATGTATTGTGGTAGAACAGGTCACATGAGAGTGGAATGCCCAAAAAGAGAAAAAGCCTTGGAGAGTAATAATGGTTATGCTCAAAAGAGTAACAATGGCTTTGTAAAAAGGGTTAAGCAAATATGGGTTAAAAAGTCTAATTTGAATGTTAAATTTGTGAGAAAGGGACCCAGTCAGATATGGGTTCCTAAAACTAAACCCTAATTAAGTTTTGCAGGCACGAGTGAGGGGGAACGACCCGTGGTACCTCGATAGCGGTTTTTCCATGTATATAACATGAGATAGATTAAAATCGTTCTCTCACTCAACGCCTTCGCTGGTGGAAGTGTGATGTTTAGAGACAATAATAAAGGTAAAATAACCTTATGTGAGTAAAGTAGGTAAGTCTCTCATACACTCCATATATAATGTTCTTTGTGTCGAGGAAATTTGATGGATTTTGCAGAAAAATTAAAGTAATGATTTTGAGATTGGACTAGTACGCTCATATCCAGATGAGAAAGTAATTAATAATGAAAATTTGAAGGAGCAAGTTGCTGAGCTCCGAGATGCAATTGCTGAGGGGGAACAACGAGAAGTAACAGACGGGGTAACAAGCGATGACGCACTGAAACGGGTGTAAAACACTACTGCTGAGCTGTTCCCGGCCTGTTATCTCAGAAGTTTCCTCAAATTGAGATGTCACATTCTTCATGTAAGTCTATCTTGAAGCATGAGAAATCATGGTTCGCTTCTATGAACTTAATCATAAGTGACATTTACAGGTAAGTACAAACTCGATCTCAATTTCTTCTGTATGCTCATTATGATTTCTTATCTTTTGGTGAGCTTACTAATATTCATGATATCCCAGTGGATTGTATTTGCAATATGGATCAAATTGTTGATATCTTTACAAAAAACCTTTGATTAGAGAACAATTTGAGAGATTAAAACTTGAGTTAGACATGATTAGACTGACCTAAAGGTTCTATGGTTCGTACTCCAATGATTGGCTAGTTTATGTGAAAACTTGCAAACAAGTGTATTTTTTGTATGAATATACCATGTGCATATGAGATATTTTTGTAGGTCACAAGCAACTCGCGTGTCGTAACTGGCATAACCACTTGCGCCAAGTGTAAGTAATGACTCACAAGAGATCTGATGATATTACCCTTACGCTTCAAACGTTGAAACTGAGTAACAAGGTACAAGTTCATATGTACTACCACTGTTACCCCAACTGTTACCTAGCCATCAGTTACCTACTATTAAAAAAAATAATCATCTTATTCTTTTCCGCAGCCCTGCTCTATTTTGATATATCCATAAGACGGTTCTACTTCCTATATCTTCCCAATTATCACACTCACCCAACTTAGCCCAAACACTATCTTTATCCTTCCATATATAAAAACCCACCTCTCTTTCCTATGTTTTGTCTCTTCCCTTGAAGGTTGTTTTAACAATGAGAAGAAGGTGAGTTGAAGTTGCGGTAGTGTTTGGCATGTGATTCATGTAATTGAAAGGAAAAAAGTGAAAGTGGGTTGTGAAGAATGAATGGGGAGTTATCATGAAGATGGTTGTGATGATGGTTCTACATGCATTAACATAGGGGGAATTAGATAGAAACACCAAAGTCGAAGAAAGTTCTACTATGACCAATATATGTTCTTCAAGAGATTAACTTTCTTTTACAATTGCTTGAGTATGTATATTGTTGAAATCACCAGTGTTCTTAGTTAAACATATAGAGTGTTTAAAAAAAATAAATAAATAAAGGAAAAAGTTCCCAAAAAAAAAGAGAAAAAAGAAAAGGGAAAAGGTTCAAAAAAAAAAAAGAAAAGAAACAAGAACCACTCTTATGGAAATCATTTTTCAATTCTTATTTGATACTGGTTGATTATTTATTATTATTTTGTTCAAGCAATTGTTGAATTCATTTACTATAGGTGAATAGCTCTATCGAAACTAATTGAAGGTTGGATGTTTCTTAAGAAGGTTAAGTAGAAAGATTTTTGATGATGTTATAGATGGTTTTATGATTCTCATGAAGACGGAAACAACATGGTTGGTATTATGGTAGAAAGAGAAGTTGCAATGAACTTCACATATATGTTGGAATATTTTCTCAAGGTTCAAGATGGGAATTCGAATTGAAAGACGAAAAGGAGAGAGGGAACTTGATATCATATGTTCTTTGTTCCTAGCCTATTTTCTACTTATTCCCTGAGCCTTTTAGCCTATTCTTATCCTCACACTTCATCTACCCAGGTGGTTTGCATTTGAGCTTATGACTCTTATAGCTTAGTCTTTGACTGGTTTGAATGGCTAATATCATTAGATTGCTTCTTTGAGCTAGTTGATCACTTGGTTTACTTTTGCAGGTGTTTAAACCCTTGGTGGTGATGTTTGTGACTTAGTTGGCTTAATATGTGTGTGTCATTTGCATTCTATTTCACTATGCAGCTTTTGCTTTTAGATGATGCCAAAAGGGGGAAGAGTTGTGATGCTTATATGGTCGTGTCTAGCTATGTTTAGTTTGAGCTCTTAGTTTCTTACTTATATTGTTTCTCTACTAGGTCTTTGTTATATAATGATCCTAGATGTTTGATTGATGTATACTTTCTGTTTATAAGTTGATTCCTTGGACATGTTGGGTTTCATTGTTTATGCTTAATGTTTGGATAAGCATCAATTGTTTGTCATCATTAAAAATGGGGAATTTGTTGAGCTATGATGATTTTGATGATGATAAATAATTGACACTTATCAAGCTAACATTGTCTTGCTATGTTTAGTTTACAAGGAATCAAGAACGGAACAAGAACGAAATGAAGAATGTTGTGATTTGATAATCTTAGTGTTTATACAATGAAGATTGATTCAAGAACAACATGGCATGATGTTGGAAGTTAGGGCTTTATTGTTTTTATTAGACTTTATGTAAGAGAAGTCGTGCTTGAGTCATTGAGGTTGGAATCGAAGGTACAGTTGGTAACAAATGAAGTAACAACCTGTGAATTACCAAGTATTCTTGAGTACGTAAGTTTATACGTGTATCTATGAAAACGATTTTAAAGAGTTTTTCTTTATAAAATAACTTAATTAAAATTGTTTTCAGAAAAATCTTTTTAGTACTCAATATTATCTTTTTAGTACTCAATATTAAATAAAAGAGTTTTATTTAGAAAATCTTTTTTAAAGGAAGTCTAGTAGGATTAGAACTGTTTGTTTTATGGAAAGTCTATTTTGCTTGGAAAATAAATTATTGTGTTTTAAACCTAATTGGTTTCTAGGTGATTTAGTTGCCTATATAAGCCAAAGGTTTCAGACTTCATAATTGATGAAATCATAGAGCAAAACGTGAGATTTATTAAGTAATTTCATAAGAGGCGTCCTGTCTGTTACTGCACGAGTTACCTTCACTGTTACCTTGGAATTCGTCTTGATACTTGAGCGTGGTTTCTCATAAGGTTTGATTGTACCACTTTAGCTTATTGAGAAGCATATTGGTAAGATTTATTTGTTTAGAATACGGCTGCCATAGTAGGTAGTTTGGTTCTTGAGTTCGGGGTTGAATTTAGGAAATACGGCTCAACGGTAGATTAGGGTCTATTGTATTGAGTTTGGTTTACGGCTCTTAGTGGAGTTTGGAAAATCCCCCAGGGTCATGGTTTTACTTCTTGGTTAAGCTCAAGAAGGTTTCCACGTAAAAATCTGTGTGTCTTTATTTATTGCTTTGTTATATTGCTTTGCTATTAACAACGTAGTAACTAATAGGTTAACAGATTGTGCTTAAATTGATAATCCGCGTAAAATTTGAATAATTTTCTAAGACTCAATTCACCACCCCTTGAGTTTATCCTTGACTATAACATATTATTATTATTAAGGTTCTAGTACGGAGAATTAGATATATATACTTCTCATCATTTAACACAAACCAACAAGCTCACCTGAAGAGTAGTTCCTTCCGAGCTTGTTTTGGCTCAACATCTTTCGTCCAAAAAGTCAATGAAAAAGTTGGTAACCAAATACTTATTTTTGGGAAATATTGAATGGTCAACTACACAAACAACCCAGATAGTCTAACTAGAGTGATGAAGATCGAGCCACCAATAAAACAATATTATTTTCCTCATTATAGAGAATAATTCCTTTGTAATACAACAATACTTGGCTTATTCTTAAATTACAATGAGAAAGATATTCAGTTTTTAAAGACTTCAAAAGGGCACCAAATACAGTAAAAAATCACAATGGTTTTGCTACGACATTTATTTATGTAATTATCCATGTTTTAATATTGGTTAAATAATTAATTAAATTGAATAGTCAAATTTGGGCAAAATAAAACAAAAATAAGATATAAAATCAAGAGATATTATGAAAGCAGTTTTGGCAAATACTTCATATTTTCGCCCAACACCTAAGTGCTATATTAAGATTTAATAAATAATACGCCAAACTTTCTCTTTTTCTTTTTTCTTTTTTGAATAGGCAAAAAATTCGAGCTCTTTGACCCATTATAAGGGGGTGAGGTTGGCCTAAATACCCATTAGTAATAAATACCACCCTCAATCCTAGATTGAAGGCAATGAGCCTTGAACCCCCATCTATAGGTTAGTTGCAGGGGTGAGAGCTAGGGATGGCAATGGGGCGGGGCGGTAGTGGATATAGGTAGATCCATCCCCATACCCACTGGATATTTTGATTCCGCCACCCGCCCCATCCACACCACGGTTGGAGATCCCAAATCCACCTCCGTCCCACTTACCCGGCGGGTATCCACCTCCGCTCTATTTATCGGGAGAGTATCCATATCTACTTCATACCCGCCCGAAAAGAAACGAAGCCCATATTTGGATCTACCTAAAATTAACCCTAAGATAATTTGTAAGGAAAAATTTAAGCTTTTTGATAAGCAATAGCAGTAGACAATTTTATATAATTGGTAAAATAAGATTTTATATATTTATATTTTACATTTTCTATTTTTATGTGCGTATGAGGCGGGGCCGATGGGTATGAGGCGGGGTGGGTAAGCAGGTAT
Organism: Tetragonia tetragonoides; assembly: GCA_038025085.1. NCBI lineage: Eukaryota > Viridiplantae > Streptophyta > Magnoliopsida > Caryophyllales > Aizoaceae > Tetragonia > Tetragonia tetragonoides. Next base: position 23,926,153 of record CM076140.1, read on the forward strand.
AAGGTGGGGCGGGGCTCCGACGGATATCCACTGGGGCAAGAAGGCAAACCACCTCCGCCCCATCCCCGCGGCGGTTTTGCTTTATCAAAACCGTCCCCGCCCCTTCCCCACCTAGCGCTCTCTCATCCCTGTCCAAACTGAGGCGGATGTGGGGCAATATCCACCTGGCCTGTACCCGCCCCACTGCCATCCCTAGTGAGAGCTCTATCATTTTATCTTTCACCTTTTTCTCTATGCCAAACTCTTATTGGAGGCAATTTCTTGACTTCATAATAGTAAGAAGGTTTTACTATTCTTTTTTTTTTCTTTTTGGAAATTGCATGGAAGCCATCATTGCACTATTCACCCAAACTTAATAAACCACTCAAATTGCCTTCACTCCTTGAATGTGGAAGAAATTAAATATTTACCGGTGCATGTATAGTCAATCCCATTATTTTGTGTACACCAAAATGTTTTGGGATTGAACACAATTATATAATTTAAACATTTGATTTGAGCTTTGAATACATCTTCACCGTACAATATAATTAATATAAATTTTTATTTTGATAACTAATCCTCCTAAATAGTGGGAGTGCATTCCCATCATCGGGCATCATGTATAACCTCATCATCATATTCCATCATACATAATTATTAAACGTTTTTAAAAAATTGTTCACTTTCTGGATAAACCAAAATCTAAAGTAATTATTTATTTTTTTCTTAGAATCTACCCGCAACCGATTACTATTATTACCATGTCCATCATATGTATTATCATCATCTTCGTAGGAAAGAACTCATCTAATAACCACTGATGAATTTTGTGTACATTATTTCTTCTTTTTTTTCCTTTTTCCTTCCTTTTTCCTTTTTCCTTTTTTCTTTGTTATTTTTTCTTCTTTTCTTTTTCTTGAAAAAAAAGCATGGTTGCCTTTTTTTTTTATCGGCGTGTAAATTTGAGTTGGCAATTCGGGTTGAATGGGTAGTACACATCAAAAATGTCAAATGATAGGAAATCACTTTTCTAAGAAAATTTATATGTAAATTTGTTGGGTTTGGATCAAATTCGATTCGCGTTGAATCTTTTTCGGGGTTCTCTCAGTAACTTCAGGGAGGGGTTTCTCTCGAGTTGAGTATTGCCAACTCTAGTGTAAATCTAAGTATTTGGGTTATGTTTGACCCATTACTTTAGTAATGACAAACTTCAAGTTTAGTTATAATTAACCTTATTTTTAGCAATGATATTCATCCGTGAAAACTAGTATGATATATGGTTGTAAGACTTGTAACAAATAATATTAAATTTAGAAAAACAAAAAAACATAAGTCACATGGAAAGAAAGATTAAGAAAACAAAAGTCTCTAAGCACAACAATAACCCAACATATTATTATTATTATTATTATTATTATTGTTATTATTATTATTATCATCATCATCATCATCATCATCATCATTAAGAGAATGTTAGTAAGGTATACTGAAATTTGATGTGTAATTAATGAGATCACTTGAGATTTCAATAATTATATTAAGGCATATTATCTGACGAATTTGAAGGTAAAATAAGTAATTGATGTACGATCTATATTCCAATCCAAAAGAACATGCCCAATGTTAGTCAATACCAATGTATGATATAGTTTATCCTGTAACTAAAGTTAGAAGGTACAAAAGTTAAGTTAATTTTTGTCTTATGTATTTTTCTACTATTTTATTTGGTTATGTCTAATGTAATGGTAGTTCTACATAGGTCGAACTAAAGAATTATTTAGTTCAAACCAAATACCTTTTTGTCAACCAAACAATTACTTACTTTATGTATGACATAATTAAAGTTTACTTATGACTAATATTGTTTTTAATGATGGTGTTTAACTGTTGAAGAATAAACCTAAAACAAGTTAAGCCACAACTAATCTTTTAGTTGATCAAAACCTAATGATAATTACAATGTCAATATTGATAACTAATTGTAACTTGCAACTACGTTGTACCATTCACGTAATTAAGTTTGACTATCTTAACATCTAGAAAAAGTTTTTTAAAAAAAAGTGTAGATAAATGTAACCAAACTTATCAATAATTGTAATTGATATTATATATATATATATATATATATATATATATATATATATATATATATATATATATATATATATATATATATATATATATATATATATATATATATATATATATATATATAATTAAGACCAAACTAAAATCATATTATATATATAATTTAACACCAAACGGTATTATCCAATCTTTTTGATGTTGTTACCAAATTTTTTTGAAGGTAAGTAATAAGTGATAAACCATCATATATACAAGCATTTTAGCATTTGGGGAACACAACAATCTGTTGAAAGAGATATTAAAAGTTTTTTTTGTCCCCAATTACTAATTAAATGAACACCATGTAAAAAGATCACAATGATGAACTTTTTTTTTTGGAAAATGGTAAAATTATATTTTCACTCCCCAAAATTATATTTTTTTGGAAAATGATATCAAGGTGATACCCTCAGAAAAGGCAAAGCAAACCAAGGCATGTCAAAGAGACAGCCATTACAACGTTCAAAGCCTACAAAGCAAACCAAGGCATGTCAAACAATGACAACCATCACAGCGTTCAGGCCCTATAAGAATTACATCACCTCAGTTATCTATGCCTATTCTGTTACTCTCATTTCCAGTAACATGATACATTCTAGCATATACACACGTTTTGACAAGCAGCACAATGTGTTGTGAGCTTCTTTGCCTCCCTGAAAAGTGCGTTGATTCCTCTCAGCCCAAATGAAGTACACAGTGACACAGATAGCAGCCCTTCTTGCCCTCTTATTATAGTGCTTCCCTTTCACATACTTTTCATACAATTTCATCTCCTGTTTCAAGCAATTTGGCCTTCGGTTAATGCCAAGCCAGTTCAAAACTGCCAACCACATCTGCTGAGAGAAAGGGCACTGGAAAAACAAGTGCCCACAGGTCTCAGCTTCTTTCTTGCACAAGCAGCATCTGTTTGGTATCATCATCCCACGCTTGATCAGGTTGTCAGGGGTTGCCAGTTTGTTACTAACTGCCAGCTGCATGATGAATCTATGGCGAGGGAGAGCCATAGGTTCCCCGATAGTTCTATGCGCCTTCACACAAGGTTTCCCCCTCCTAAAGAAATCATAGGCTTTTTTTACCTTGAATTTACATGTACCCCATTCAGTTAGCAACTCCTCAGCTTTCCCAATAGTGACACTCCGAGCCAGAAAATCATCTCTTACAGCAAGCAACCTCTTCCACAACCAAGAGTCCTGCTGTCTAGCTGTGACCTCAAGAACATGTCTGCTGTAGATAATACTTCCTAGTCCACTCACACCAAAGAGAGCGCTAACCACAGAACAATCTCCAAATCGACTTTAATTGCATAGCCCTATTCCATGACAATATCTCCTTGATATTAATGCCACCTTTTCTATGAGGTCTACACATAGCCTCCCAGCTCATAAAAGTAGACCCAGAGGTTGTTCTCCCCCAGAAGAATTGGCGACATAACATCTCAATATGCTCTAATACAGTTTTTGGCAGGAAAAAAGAAGATGACCAGAAGGTTTCAATACCAAAAATAATTGAGTTAAGTAGTTGTGCCTTGCCCGCATAACGAAGGAAACGGTTAGACCAATGTTGCAGCTTCCTCTGAATCTGATCAACCATGGGTTGGCTCAAAGCAACAGAGACCCTTTTGGTGCTCAAAGGTACCCCCCAAGTATCTAAAAGGAAACATTCCTTCACTAAAACCAGTTGACAAGAGAATATGGTCCTTTACCTGTTGTTGCACCCCTCCAAGGTAGATGCATGTTTTATGAATGTTTGGCTGCAACCCTGACATAGCTGCGAACCTCTGAATGCATGCGTTCATAGTGCCAACTGAAGGAACATCCCTTCTACATAAGACCAATAAATCATCCGCAAACACCACGTGATTCATTCTCACCCTGCTACATTTGGGATGGAAGCTAAACCCCCTTATCCAAAGTAGCCTTGCGCAGCATACGTGACAATACCTCCATGCATAATACAAAGAGACAAGGAGACATGGGATCTCCTTGTCTAACCCCTCTCTTGCCAGGAAAAACCCCACTGGAGTGCCTTGGAAGTTTATGGAGAAACTAGTGATCTGAACACACTCCATAACCCTACCTATAAACTTTAAAGGAAAACCCAGATACAACAAAGTATTCCTGAGAAACTGCCAATCAATAGAGTCATATGCCTTGCGAATATCCACCTTCATCATCGCCCTAGGAGACACCCCCTTTCTATCATAATGCTTCACCAACTCATGCGCCATAAAAATATTCTCACACGTGTTCCTGCCACTTACAAAAGCATTTTGTTCCTGCCCCACAACAAGCTGAAGTGCACCCTTCATCCTCAAGGTGAGAATTTTGGTGATGGTTTTTGTATAGAACGTTACAGCAGGAAATAGGACGAAAATCTCCAACCAATTCAGACACATCTTTTATTGGAATGACTGAGATGATGGTAGCATTCAATTGCTTTAATAGTTTGCCAAATAGAAAGAACTCAGTAACAGCCTCACAAATATCATTACCTATGATAGGCCAACTGGCTTTAAAAAATCTAGCAGAGAAGCCACCTGGTCCCGGGGCTTTGTCGTCAAGAATGGAGAAGAGGGCATTCTTTATTTCATCATGAGAAACAGGGGTGATAAGCTGTTGGCTCATTTGTTCATCAAGTCTGGGGCCATCTAGCATATACGAGCTATCAAACTGTTCTGTCACATCAGCCTGGCCTAGCAATTGCTGATAAAATTCCACAAATGCATCACAAATCTTGGCCTCCTCAGTTTGTAAAATGCCATGAGTGTCCATTAGGCTACTAATCCTGGCTGCTGCTCTCCTCTCTTTGACCTTGGCATGGAAATACTGATTGTTTTCATCACACGGTTTAATATCACTAATCTTAGCTCTTTTCTGTAAAGAGGAAGATTCAGCCTTCCTGAGCTTAATATATTCTTTTATAATACTCTAGTCCTGGTTGAACTTATTAGCATTTCATTTTAATTTTTTGATCATTCGGCATACCAATGAAGTATCCAAACGAGGTGCTTTTAGTTATTAGCTTGTTAGATAAATGTTTGGACAATTTGTATATATAGTACGTGCAATCACATTTGTGTAAATTATTAAACATGAGTATCAATAAGTTATAGCCACTCTCATAATTGATTAAAACCAATTTATAATTACAATGTGAATCTTAATAATTAACAATAATTGACAACTAGTTTTTACCATTCACATGATTGGGGCTGATTATCCTAACTTAATTAAATGTTTTCAAGAAAATAAAATGATCAGTGTCAACAGTTTTGATTTAGATTGATATCATTAAGACCAAACAAAAATCAAATGGTAAATTTAAGAAACTAATATTGAATCTAAATAAGTCATTCTCAACTACGAAATTGGTCTTGTCTGATCTTATTAGGGTGTTACTAAATACCGCCCCCAAATTACTAGCTACCGCCCCCCAAAATTCCAATTTTGCCCTTTTTTAATTTTTCACTCATCCTCTCCCTCTCTCCCTCTCTAACTCTCACACCACTTTTCTCCCACTCTACCACCAACTCTCATACCCAACCTTCATCAACATTCACTCAAGCAACCCGCGGATGTCTGCCGGCGATGAAGAAGTGCCGTCGACGGTGGCGGAGGTAAAATTAATTTTTTTTGCGCATTTTTTGCACGGTCGTCTGAGATTTTCGACTCACCCTTGGGTGAGTCGTCTTCTACAGGCGACCAATCCAAAGGAAAGTCGTCTGTAGGTCGCGACTCACCCTTGGGTGAGTCGTCCGCTACAGGCGACTCACCCTTGGGTGAGTCGTCCGCTACAGGCGACTCACCCTTGGGCGAGTCGAGATCAATAGACGACTCACCCTTGGGTTAGTCGTCTGTAGCAGACGACTCACCCTTGGGTGAGTCGAGATCGACGACCGACAGACACAAAAAAAAAAAAAATATTATTATTATTATTATTATTATTATTATTATTATTATTATTATTATTATTATTATTATTATTATTATTATTATTATTATTATTATTATTATTATTATTATTATTATTATTATTATTATTTATTGTTTGAATTTAAGATTAAGCTAACATTGTTTTCGTTGTTTTCGTTAGATTCCTTTGGAGCGGTTCGGTGGTGATGGTGTTGATTACAGTACGCATTTCGTCACTGATGAGTTATTTGATAGTGATACAGATGCAATTAATTGGGCAAAACAAATTGCACTTACTATCGGGTTTGAGTTGATAATTTCGTCACACAAGAAGAGTGGAAGCGTAAAATTGTTAAGATGCAATCGAGGTGAACGCTACAGAGGGGAATTAAGACACTTAGATACTGCTGCTCGGAAGAATACGAAAACAAAGGCTTGTAAATGTACGTTCCAGTTGAGAGCTCGGCAAGTGTATGGATCCAGTAGTTGGATGATTGTCACATTGCCTGGGATTAGGGGTACCCACAACCATGACTTTGCTGTGTATCCTGAGGGATATCGTCAGATGAGTGGTCTTAGTCCTGGGTCAAAGAAACTCGTTCGTGACATGACTTCGGCACAAACAAAGCCATGTGCTATCTTGGCCGCGATTCAGGAAAAATTTCCCGAGGACAATGCAACTAGACGGCATGTGTACAACCACAGAGATCGTATAAGGAAACTTGATTTTGAAGAGAGAGATGTCATTGGTCAGTTTCATCATTTAGCTGTGGCGAATAAGTACGTACATTGGACAAGAGCCGACCGAGCTACTAATGAGGTAACTCACGTGTTCATGGCACACCCTACATCAATTCAGTTACTTCGGTCTTTTCGTTGGTTGATTGGCTTAGATTCCACGTACAAAACAAACAAGTATAAGATGCCGTTTCTTGAGATAGTGGGGATGACTCCAACCAATAAGAACTTCCTCATAGCTTATGCCATTATGAAGGATGAGACTCAGGGAAGCTATGCGTGGGTCTTAGATAAGTTGAGGATGCTTATTGGAAATGATGTACACCCAACAGCAATTGTGACCGATCGTGAGCTAGGGTTGATGACACCTATTAGAGAGATATTTCCCGAGAGTGCCCATTTGCTCTGTACATGGCACATTAACAAAGTCGTTGAAGACAAAGTGTACAGACTTTGTGGAAAAGATAAGGCCGTCGCGCAGAGGTTCAAGAATGGGAGGTGGAAAATTATCATGGAAGCTTCCACAGAAGCTGCGTACGATAGAGCAGTGCGTACGATGAAGGTTAGTTGGAGGACTTACCCTCACGTGATATCCTATGTAGAGGAGACCTGGCTGAGACACAAAGAGATGTTTGTGGCTGCGTGGACGAATAAGGTGCTACACCTTGGCAACACTACGACTTGCAGGGTGGAGAGTGCACATGCCGCGCTAAAACAGTGGTTGAACTCCTCAACTGGAGCTTTGGACAATGTTTGGAACAAGGTCAACAAGTCAATCGAGTCACAAATAACTGAGATCAAGTACACACTTGAAGAGTGCAGAAGACGAAGAAGTGTGGTGTACTCGGGTTTCCCATTCAACTATCTGACCGGGTATGTTTCCCATTACTGCTTACAAATATTATTGGCTGAGCTGAACAGGATGAGAGAATTGAGTCACCAAGTATTTGATCGTTGCGGTTGTGTATTGAGATCCACTCATCAGATCCCGTGTGCGTGTGAGTTGAAAACGACCACGGATACGGGCACGCCAATTAGCTTGAATAGTGTCCACGAATTTTGGCGAACACTCGTTATTACTGATGCAGTGGAGATAGCTACGCTTGACATGACTGAGCATCCATCTGAGGACCATCGATACTTTCGGTCTCTGGTCGACAAGGTTAACTCAAGCGACCCGGCAGTTGTGCGCAACATATCTGTCCTTATGAATGAGCAGCTTCATCCTGAGGAAGCGAGTTACGTCGAGCCGGAAGCGAACACGACAGTCAGAGGTCGACCGAGAGGGAGTTCCTCTACCAGACGTGATCCTAGTTCATGGGAGTACTCCCAGAGGGGTCGTGGTCGCCCTAGGTCATCCAGTTCGAGCCGCGGGCGTGGTCGTACCTCATCCTCATCGAGTAACTTCGTAAACAGTACTGGTATGAAAACCCATAATTTATTAACATGTACATAATGTTGTTACTTTTTGATAAGTACTATTATTGACTTTCTATTATATTGTGTTGCAGCTGGACACGCAATAGATATCACTGAATTCTATCATGTTAACAAAATTCCGGGAATCATCGTACCTTTCATTGAAGGATATCTCGATGTGCTTGGGGATGGTAATTGCGGTTTCCGTGTCATTGCGGACTACATTTTCGGAGACCAAGAGCAATGGCGAGTGGCGAGAGTTTGCATTGCACACGAACTCTTAGCTAACCGAGCATTGTACGAAAACTTATACATTGAAGGGGTCGACGCTGGTTACCGCCGTATTATGTGGGACGGAGGTGCGTGTAACGATGATCACTGGATGACAGTAATTGAGGATTTGTTCCCGATTGCCAACCTCTTCAATGCAGCGATTATGTTATTCGGATACGGCAGCGGAAGGGGGTTATATCATTGTTACACAGTGCTACCGTTCCAAGCACCTTCGACTGCTACACGTCCAAGTAGGGAAATTGTCATGTGTCATTTAGGTGATTCGTATTCCCATTATATCCGTCTGGATTTAGCCCCAGATTTCCCTGTTCCTCCGATATGCGAAGCATGGTTTACTTTCCGTTCTGATAGTGTCGCTGGTTGGGAGCAAATGTATGTTACGCGAAGAGCACATTGGGATCGTTTAGCGAGGTCGATGTAATTGAATGTTTTGCGTGATTGTTATACTTATATCATTGTCACATTTTTGTGTGATTGTTATATTTTGCATGTGGAGAGTGGTCGTGATTATTGGAGGTAAATAAAACAACAAATTACAATAAAACAAAAAATGTAAACAAGAAACAACAAATTACAATAACACAAAATAAATAATAACAATAACAATGAAACTCTTATAATAACAAATTCATCTAGGGTCAATACATCATTTGGCAGCCCGCCAATCTCTCATATACTCGTCCATAATCGATCGAGAATCTTCCACTTGCTCCGGAGGAATCAAACTAATGAAAGACTCAGCTGCGACGGCTAGACGATTCACCCACTGCAAAAAAGTAACAATGAGTGTGAGTTCAGAGATATGAAATACGTAAAAATATATATTTTTTAGTTAATCACTTACATAATCGCTGTTGGATCGTGGAGGAATCACAGGTGCTGCAGCGTCACGTATCAGCCGAGGGTGGGAGTGAAGGTAGTACCATGCGAGGTAGTCATCCGTACATGCTGTGGGATCTGACGTGGATGCCTGAAACCCATGGAGACCAAGAATGTAAAATCCCGGGAACATACGCCAAGCATCAGATGAGATCCGTTCGGGGAAGACAACCTTGTACGAACGACTGCTCCATGACCTGATCGCTTTGACTGGCCTAAAGATCGGTGTTGGGATACTCTGTACGTACCCGATTTGTCGTAAACAACGACCAGGCATGTACGGTTCGATAATATCCCGATACTGTAGCCACCCCATGAATACAGTCCTCGGTACAGATACTGCCGGGTTAGAACCGTACGGCAGCCACACCACCTACGTAGAAATGTTGAAAGTTACGGTGAAGTAAAAAAACATAGCAAACGACGAAATAAATCATGAACACCGATAACTAAATGACGTACCTCTGTCGCTCGCAGATGATCCAAGCGTCTACGTAAGGAGTCCAGTCGACCCATGTCCTTGCCCTCAGCCAGGGCACTCCATACGGACGCACGGGGAGCCTCGTCGTCCCCGACAACCATCCGCTCCCGATGAGGTCGGAAGCAGGGAAAGTACTCGTATATCCATGCCTGCAGGAGAGTTAGGCATCCGCAGATGCCCTGAGAATCCCCGCGACTAGCTATACCGAGCTGACGATATAGGAAGGCGAGGGCAGCAGATCCCTAAGAGAAGTCATGCACCGTATCGACACCGTCGTCCATCACCTCCATCACGCAGGAGGGTCTAATACGGTTACCACTCTTGTCGACAAACAAGGTGGATCCAATAAGTAACCACATCCAAGCTGTCGCCTGGATGTCATCCACTTGCTCATGGCAAAGCTCAAAAACCGACTCCGTGAGGACCGCACCGCCCTGCCAGTGGCTACACATTAGTTCTTCTGGGCTGACCCCGAGAACCTCCATGGCCGCCGTCTGCAGCTGCCCATCCCGTCCCTCATTGGAAACGAGCTCTCCGTCTACAGGAATCCGAAGAATATGCCATACATCGTGCAACATGATCGTCATCTCTCCGAACGGCATGTGGAACGAGTTCGTATCCGGCTGCCACCTTTCCACGAATGCAGATATCAGGGGGAAGTCAATATGTCTGAACATAATGTCTGCCAGGTGTGATAACCCAGTCCCCTCGATCTGGGCCCTCATCTCGGCCGACATCTCCGCTCGCCACTGACTCAGCCGCTGACATACAGTCCATCGGTTCTGACACTTCAAGAGACCCCTCATCTCTCCATTCCACATACGAGACGCTACGTGGCCCAAGAAGCTCGGTATGACGCTATCATCCGCCGGCCCACCGGACACAGGCTCTGTAACAAGCCACGTAGTGTCGTCCTCCGCTCTAGATCGTTTGCCAGTACTGGACGACCCAGTACTAACAAACCTACCGCCTCTGCCCTTCACCACGCGCCAATCTGAGGATAATTCGACGCCAATCTCATCATCGTCTTGCTCACCGGAGTAGAACTCGCTAGTTGCGTAATCGTCTTGCTCAGCAGTCATCTCCCTCATCCGAACTGCCTCTCTCTGTCTCCGTACAGAGGCATCAATCCCGCGCGTCCTCGTGTGACGCGGTCCTGAACCAGCTAGTTCACTAAATAACCGAGGCACCGATTTACCGGCTCCTCCCATCTATCATTTCACATTTTTAGTTAATTAAACAATAATCAATAATAATAATAACAATCAATAATAATAATAATAATAATAATAATAATAATAACAATAAATAATAATAATAATAATAATAATAATAATAATAACAATAAACAATAAACAATAAATAATAATAATAATAATAATAATAACAATAAATAATAATAATAATAATAATAACAATAAATAATAATAATAATAATAATAATAAATAATAATAATAATAATAATAATAATAATAAATAATAATAATAATAATAATAATAATAATAATAATAAATAATAATAATAATAATAATAATAATAATAATAATAATAAATAATTTTTTTTTGTGTCGGTCGTCTGGTCTCAGACGACTCATCTCGACTCACCCAAGGGTGAGTCGCCTGAGACGGGCGACTGACCCAAGGGTTAGTCGCCTGAGACGGGCGACTGACCCAAGGGTGAGTCGTCTGCCTGTCTCGACTCACCCAAGGGTGAGTCGTCTGCCTGTCTCGACTCACCCAAGGGTGAGTCGTCTGCGACAGACGACTCACCCTTGGGTCAGTCGCCCGTCTCAGGCGACTCACCCTTGGGTGAGTCGAGATCGGCAGACGACCGACGCAAAAAAAAAAAAAAAAAAAACACAACTTCAATTCATAACTTCACGATTCAATTCAAGGCAAAAAATATTCAATTCAAGGCAAAAAAAATTCAATTCAAGGCAAAAAAAATTCAATTCAAACAAAAAAAAAAAAAAATTTCGAAAAGTTACCCCCTTGCGCCGTCGGTCGCCGCCTCCCTCGCCGTCGAAACCTCTGCCGCCGCTGCCGCTAGCACTTGACATGGTCGTGGTGGTGGTGGTGGTGGTGGTTGCCGGTGTGATGGTGTGGTGGTGAGGATGAGTGAGTGAGGAAGAGAGGATGAGTGAGAGTGAGTGAGTGAGAGTGAGTGAGGAAGAGGGGTGGGTGAGGGTAAAATTGGAAAGGGGGGGGCGGTAGCTAGTAAAAAGGGGCGGTATTTAGCAATTCACTCTTATTATTATAGTGATAATATCTAAAATGTTGTAACCACCATACAAGCAGTTTGGGCCCAAAAATAAAAATAAAAATAAATAAGGGGCTGTGTATTTTGCTAAATGAACACCTTGCAAAAAGACTCTTATGTATTTTAACATTTACTATTTGTTGTTGAAAGTGGCTAATGAAATGTATACCACCCAAAATAACTACGTTGATTTTGGTACATATATATTGAGTTCCTAATAAGATAAACTTAATTTAGTTAACACAGACTTCAAGTTTAGTCATGACAGTTAAGTAAACATTAAATTTATGAATATGGTGGAAATGAGATTAATTTGTTGAATATAAATATACCTAAAGCAAGTCATAAATAGATACGTCTAGTATAAATTTGAAAGCAAGGGCTCCTAAACTTGGTTCGGGCGAAATTGGATTCGTCTACGTACTCATCAATGTCTACAAAAACAAAACAAAAAAGTTCTTTGTCCTTCAAGGTTCATTTTGTATTTTTCTTAGTTTTGCAATGTGTATGTTTCGATCCCGCGTGATTAGTTACAACCAAATAACAAAGTACTTATAACCAAATCTTCAAACTCCACTTCAACGCAAAGAGTAACAATAAGATACCTAACTAATCCACTTATTTACTTCTGTCAAACTAATTACATTACTGTAATTAGACCATAAATAAGTATACTATTATTTACCAACAACTAATTTGAAGATTAGTTCTCGTCACATTAAATTTTAGTTCGGTCTAATTCAGTTCATGTGAGAATTTTTCAGTTAAGTAATGTCTTATTCTAATTTATATTCACAAATCACAAATGCTACATGTGTCTCTGGAAAAAAGTCTCAACAAATACTTTATTTAATATGAACCTAATATTGATGGGATATTGACAAGTTTTGAAGGGTTAAGGTAAATAAGCATATAAAAAATATCAATTTAATTCAAATGAGTAAGTTCAATTCCATTCATTTCCGTCTAGATTGGATGTTTTACGTTCAATTCAATTTTTTATAGGCAAATAGAATGAACCTTAGCAAGGATTTGTCATGAGGTTGTAACTAAACAATATAACATTAGACAAAATGATCAAGGTGTAAAAGGGATGGAAAAAATTACATTAGTAATGACTTTCTTTAAGTTTAGTAACGACTAATATTGTTTGTAACTATATAATTGATAGTGTTTGCAATGTTAACACTAGTAAGCAAAAAATATAGGTTAAAGCCTATTTATTTATTTATTTATTTATTTATTTATTTATTATTATTATTATTATTATTATTATTATTATTATTATTATTATTATTATTATTATTATTATTATTATTATTATTATTATTATTATTATTATTATTATAATTATTATTATTATTATATACTTAATCCTAATTAGAATTTTGATTAGCCATATCTATAGCTTGCCAAATTCTCTTATCCATTATGTTTCAAACATTGCTAATTATAGCTTGACCACTAGAAAACGAAATGGAATCCTTCATTTTAGAAATCCTTATCTCTTATATTGATTATTCTCTATTGTTTGTGACAATGGGATGAGTACATGGGGATATATATCGCCATGCACTTGCCCCAATTGAAGCGGGTTATAAAGGAGGATTAGAAGGATGTGGAGCGGGGTAGAATATTAAAAGTGTTAACTATTGTAAGTATCAGTGCAAGTATACCCTACCATACTTGCCTCGCCCCACTATTTTATTTTCTTCATCTTCTTCATTAGCTTTTGGCGAATTTGTTGATATTTTAATATTTCTTTATCTGTTGAATATTTCAATTCTTATTTATTTATTTTATTTTTAATTTTCCTTCCTCAAAATGAGTTTGTGATGACCTTATAATCAGTTATATTTATTAATTATTCATTAGTGATTTTTTTTATGTAGCTAACACATTCAAATACCAAAATCTTCTTAATCAAAAGAGGGAAGAAAAAAAGAAAGAAAATTGATCATAATAAGAAGAAACCAAAGATAATAAATGAAAAGAAACAAAAAGGTTATTTATTTTGAACTAAAAACCTAAATATTCTAAGACTAAGAAAAAGAAAAAGGAAAGAAAAGAAGAAAGATTGAGAAGAGAACTAAAAACGTGAGCATTCTTCACTCCCAAAAAAATGTGAGCATTCTATGTTAAACGAAGAAAAAAGAGTGAGGAACAATGATATGAAATAATCAACAGGAAAGAAAGAAAGTAAAAGTAAATGGATTCTACGTAGGGGAAAGAAAAGTAAAAAAAAAAGGACTGAAAATGGTTGATTACTAGCCAGATAAGTTAAAAGAAGTGCAATAAAAAAAATTAAATTTAAAAAAATGATGTACGTTAGATTGATGGGTCATAGGGTGATTTGATAATATGGTCAGGTTAAGTGAAATGGGCATGAATCATGATGAATTATATGCTACCAATTATAAAAATAAACATTTTAAATTTATTAGAATAAACGGTGGAGATTTGATTAGATCTTTAATGAAGGGTTTAGATTGCATAATTGTGGTCAATTCAAGAACATTTTGGTGTACGCAAAACGTTGGGATTGACTATACAAATATTGAATATTTACAATATCTATAATCTCTCCAACGCACTCTAGTATGTAACGACTTAGTATACTCGAGAGTTGTCCGTACCGTGAACGTATACCATAAACGTTTGCTCAATAATAATTAAACAAGTCAAACATGAGCATTAATCCATTACTCATTTGATAAATGAGCCCAATATAACAGTGGCGGATGGAAGTATGTGCAAGTGGATTATAATCCTAGATTCAACCAATTGGAAACCTGATATATATGGGGCAAATTTTATAAAAATTAAATTTTCTTTTAAAAGATAATTATTTTTATATAAAATTTGAGAAATGTACTATAGAAAAGAGTAAACCTACTCGAACTTATTTTTAAATTCACCACTACACAGATAATCGACTTAGCTCGACTCATTTATAGTGCTGGACTCAACCATTGCAAACATGGTATATTTCGTAAAATTTGTGCGAATGTCCCCATATACACTATTTTTGTCGTACTTCAGCTTTCAAAATGCAGCAAAGGATAGTCAAACAAACAGATGAACTGAATGCTGAGCCATTTGCCCCCATTCAAAGCCTGTTCCTTCATTGAATTTAATTTGAAGCAGATATTTAAACATGCTGAAACAACAGTATCAATTGCCGACATGCATTCATGACACAAAGATAAGCTTATCCTTTCTTGATCATTCACTTAAATGCCACTATACATGAAATGTTTAGTCAAGATCCATCCAAAAGTAAACTTTAACAAGCTATTTTGGCGTATTCGAGTTTACAACCGCTCATGATTGGAGTATTTGAGCGGCCTGATTTATTGATCAAATATTTGGGGATAGGCCTTTAGGACCTAATCACCTATCCGTTTCTTGCCTTTAGAGGAAAATGAAATGAAGGCAACGAGTAAATTAGTGGTGACAGAGGTCAATTTTTTTATTTTTATTTTTTTAATGAGAGAGAGGCAAGATCCAAAATAGAGTGCGTTTGGATTCAAACATTTAATTTCAATATCATGATTTCAATTTCATAAATTGAAATTTTGCAATTCAAATTCAATTCCAATGTTTTTGGGAAAACAAAGAATTTCAATTCAATAATTTGAAATCCAAATTTCTTGTTGGGGAATATAAGAAATTTCAATTCTATAATTTGTATTCCAACTATGGTTTGACAATCTATATAATTTCAGCTTCTTAATCAAGATTAATACAATGATTCCCTCAAAAAAAAATCATTAATTTGATAAAACAAATGAATTAACATTTGAATACACAATTACATAAAATATTAGTAAATCCCCACTAATTTCCATCCAATCTATCACTTTGCCCCTATCTTCCTCAAAAGCTCAAACCCTAACCCTAACCCTAATTTTTATGTCAAATCGTTGCTCTAGCCTTCATTCAATCAAGAAATCGCAACAGATTTTGCAATTTCTTTTCCTTTGTTTCATTACTCTCTCCCTTATCTGATCAATAGGGATTTCGTGATGATTCAACCAAGGTTTTGGCAATAGAAAGCAAAATGAGATTCAGCAAATACATGCAATTCAGTGGTGATTTTAGATCTCCAAGAAGTTTTTGTTCCACTTCGACCTCGATCTGTGTTTAATTCGGTTCAAGTAGTGTTTAATTTGCTTTGAATTTGAAGGGAAGGAGAGAGAGGGATAGGAGAGAGTGTCGCTCGTGAGACAGGGGGATGGGAGAGAGAGAGAGAAGGGAAAGAGAGGAAGAGAGAGAGAGCAGAAAAAGAGGGGGACGAGAAAGAACCATGAAGACAGCCATGGATGGTTATGGAAGCTTTCCAGATGGCAAGGGAGGAGAGAGAGAGAATGGAAGTATCGTGGTCTGAGAATGTGAGGAGGTGATGAGAGAGAATATGTGGGCTGGAATTTAAATATGGACCTTTGAGAAGTGAATTTAGAATTCAGGTTTAGAAGGGTTATAAAATTGACACTTAATTTGGCCCAAATCAAAGCTATCAAATTTTTGGTTATCCAAACACGTGGTTTGGGCCAAATGAGGAATTTGAAATCAAATGCCCATATCCAAACAGGCTATTAAGGAAATCAAAAAAATTTGTTAAGACGGTTTTATTGTACCGGGGTCAATTTTTAGTGAAATAAGGATCAGAGCTCATAAAGGTGATCCTATTTTTCTTACCAAACAAGACTTGCTGATTAAAGAATTCTAATGCTATTTATTAGCCATGCCACACTTACTACATTCTAGGATGAGGGTTCTCAAAATAAAACACTGAATCCGCTTTGGTCACTTTTTTAAAGCTTAAACCTCACACAATTATCATTTATTTTTTCCGTTTCTTGAACCTTAGACAAATTCAACAAAGCATCAAAATTCATATAACAAAACTTTAAAAAACATAAAACGTCCAATTATTTTGGAGCAAAGGAGTATTTTGCTCAAAGAAAACATTTACTAATATATCAACACTTAAACTCCATTATATTGTTGTTTCTTGACGGATACTTCATAATATTGCATGCTTTTCTAAATAAGATGTTGTAGATACACCTTCTTTTTTTTTTTTTTGTATCAGTGTTTTCTCCTAAGTAAATTATGATAAGTATGTTGTATTTTGACTGAGTTGAAGTGTTGAACTGACCTGAATTAAGATGAATGATAAAGAAAAAGTAGATCACTTTATTTTAGTAAACTAATGAAGTGAACTGAACCTTTAAATATGGTAGTAATTCATGATATTCAGTATAGCGTTTGTGACAAAAACACACCTAAAGTAGTAATTCATGATAATCTCAGTAATATTATTGCAAAATTTTATTTGGGAGGATAATATCAAGGTTGAAAATACGATAAGTGACTAAAATTTTAACTACTAATAAAAGTTTCTCCTTAATTATAAAAAAAAACTAAATTTTTAAAAGGTAATCTATGCTACCCTAATTCATGACTGCATCCCGGCCAAGTGAGGAAAATGATTACAGACCTCATCAAATAGATGTGCCATACAGTGTTTTGTCTCAATATCTCCCCCTTCCTCTAGGCTCTCAAGCTCCTACGATGAGAAAACTCAATGATAAAAAAGGGAACTCAATTCAAATAATTAGGTGGTGTTTACTTGGTAGTAATGCATTGTAATGCAATTATTTTATAGGGTAAGTATGAGGTAGAAAAGAAACGAGGGGGAGGAAGGAGATAGGAAAAGTAAAATTGATTACACCACCCAAAGTAATTTTCCTTACATGAGTTAAATTAGAGCAATTGTGATTACAATGAATAATGCAACCAATCCCACTTTTTTCGTAACTCTCCTTCCAGTCCTTCACTTTTTACCCCACATTTACTCTATGAAAAGATTGCATTGTATGCGTTACTATTTAGTAAGCATTACTCTACTATTTAGTAAGTAAACGAGCTTAATGAAGGAGACATTGGACACCCACCTTACATTGTAAGATATCTTACCTTACTATTAAAACACAGTGTGGTCCTTCTAAAAATGTCTGGTGATGACACATAGGACGCTAATTAGAAGGACCATGTTCGTGTGAGGATGCCACGTAAACGACACAAAAGCATAAGCTCGCCATATAGGTATAACGCATCATCCAAGTGTCAGCCATTAATGTCTTATCATTAGTTGAATTTATTACATATTTATTAGTATATTTTCAAATTGCAAAATAAAATAACTTTAGTTACGTAACTCAAAAAATTATATTATAACTTTTACCCCATCGGATTGAATTCCAAAAATACTTCAGAATGAGATATATATATCCTATAATCTTTGGTAGAAGCTAAATGGACAAGACATGTAGGTGACTATATTTGAATTATATAAAATGAAAAGGTGATCTAAATATTTATTTTATTTTTATAATTAAAAAATTATTATCTATATATTTATTTTATATACTAAATACAAAAACACAGTGCAGTCTTATCAGTCTCACCATGTGACTCTTATGAGGTCTCTCCTATCTTTATGATGTCACTACCTAATACAGTCTAACCATGTGATATCACCTTTACCATGTGGCATTTCTATGAGCCACTGCTATCTTTTTAGTCAAGACATAATTCACCTTTCCCAGGTGGCACATATATGATCCTTACTATGTGTTGTCATTTAATTCGTTTTAATTACCTGTCAATCTACCAATACGTTGGCAGTGAATTAGAAGTTAAATAAAAAGATATAGATTTACATCTTAAAATTTACTTAGTCATATCCTCACTTTGAGTAGCCCATTTTTAAGTCACCATCTATAAACACGTTGTGGAGTTATTAGAGTGAATTTTTATGTTCTCTGCCTATTTATATTATGAAGTTTGACATATTATTCATTTCTAAATCTTACATAAAATACCTACTACATGCAATGAAGCAATACCTAAATGAAAGACTAACCCCAGTGCATCGCCCGGATACCAAAACATGTTCATTTCAAAATTTCAGTGCACCATGCTCTTAAATCTTAACAGTCAATGTTGTCAATGAAGTATTGAACTACTAGTTGGTAAAGACTGATTTTCATTGATTGGGTAAGATTTCTGCTACTGATTTCTACTGATTAGGTGAGCCTCCTGCTATTGATTCTCACTCATTTAGCAAGTAAAGTTTTGCCACCAAATGAGTACAATTCTACCGCTGATTCAATAGAGTCTCAATAAGCAGAAAAGAACACACCCTGAACATGTTAACTTCTAAATTCGTTTTTTCTTTCGATTGTACATTAACATGTGTATTATTTACCGAAATACTCCTTTATGGCCAGGGAAAAAAAAGATAAGAAAGCAGATAGTAAAAAAACCATAAGAACTGAGATAGGGAAAATAGATAAACACAAGCATGTTTGGTAGAAAGGAAGGAGAGAGGAACCTATGTCCCAAATATTAGACTAGCTCCCTATCACCCTGTGTTTGTAATTCGGTACAAGTAACGAGTAACAGGTTAGTTGTTACACGGCACAAGCCACAAGCCGCACATTCTCTAGCAGAATTGTGGGGAGAAAATAAAACAGGAAAACAATCAAAACGGAGATAATCACCAGTTCAATATTCTCAATTTTTTTTTTTTTTTGCCAAACAGTTCAATGTTCACAAATCACATGCATCAGCCAAAACCACAGGGATATGAATTCACATTTCGAGACTTTTCAACATTGTACGGCGTAAAATAAAATCATGTTAACCCTACAATAATACTGCTATTTTTCACAAATAATCTTCTGTCAATTTAATGATTTCACTTTAAATGGTATTTAATTCAGAAACATATATTTTGTCATATTCAATTCTTTGGGGTTCAATTCAATTGTCATTTCAATTTAGTGGTAATGAATTAAGTTCAGTTAAATTCTAGTCAGTTAAACGGCTTGAGCCCTAAAAAACACACCTTAGTAAGTAATTTATTCAACACAATTTAAACCTTAGTCAGTAATTAATTCAACACAATTTAATTCAGTAGAGTATTACTATTATGTTAAATTCAGTAGAGTTTACTGGAAGGACATATTTTGGCGGCCCCATGCCATCCTTCCTGTTGGAAGGACAACCAGTAATTTCAACTTGTACCACAATCTCAGTACTTGACTTGAAAGTGCGAAAAATGGCATACCATCGCAACATAAATTCACAAACTAAACTAGCAAGAAATACTAGTACTCCTTTATCATCAACTTACATTCTATAATGGTGAGACCATATTCTAATGCACCTCATTTGACTACTGTCTACCATACAAGAAGATACTATACAATATTCCCCTCTCTATTTGTCCATACTAACTGAGGACCTATTAAAACAAATTGAATTATAAAAAGTGGTAAAAAAAAGAAAAAATTTAACTAAAAAGGGCCACTATCAGCAACTTCATGCTTGACTATTAACTTTCACCACAGCCAAAGGCACCAAAAGAACTAATAATCTAACTTCGTGCACCTGTATTTCAATTAATTACAGGTATACTATGATAGAGGATATACTTACGCAGCTACAGAACTCTCTCGTTAGGCTTTCTCTGGGCAGCTTGACCTTCCCAAGAACCCTTCAACGGCGAATCACTCCCTTGCCTGAAGGCTACCGCTACGTCAAGAGGGCTGCCTATGGAGGTAAGATATGCAGGAAATGCACCAGCAGATGAGTTCTCAGGACCCATCCCCAAACCTAGAAGATCAAGCGTCATCGGTTTAGACCCAAAAAACCCGGATGGATCATCCATCATTGGATCAGACCCACCAAAATCCCCACTAGAAGGAAGACCGAGCCCAAGTCCGTCTGCTACCGGACTACCAATACCATCCTCTGTCTTTACACATTTGTCCTGCTCAGGATGTGATAGTGGTGGAGACAACGAAGCTACTGTCAAACCAAACCCGCAAAGCAAGGATGACCCGGAGGCAGCAGCACCCATTTGGGTCGCCTTTTGGAGCAATGCCGTGGCTGACATGGTATTCGTAGGATGAGCCAATGGAGCCAAATACTGATGCCCACTGTTATCGTTCTGTTGTGATGGAAAGAGAGGCGATGTAGTATTCCCGGGGAAATGGTATAGAGGCGAGAGCGAAAGGGCAGGTGGAGGCTCAACGGAGTAAGTGGTGTGGTGATCTGAGTTCGACATGGTTGTAACTAGGCTAGGAAATGAACACTGATGGGATATAGAAGGTGACAGTCCTGATAAAGGAGCAAACATAGTACTATCAAAAACAATATTGCCATTGCCATTGCCCTTTGCATTTCCATAGCCATTGCAATTACTAGTAGAACTAGTGCTGCAACCAGCAGAACTTATACTTGTTGTGACACCAATTGTGTTCTCTTGCATCTCTGCATTTCAACACACTTGCTCTTAAGCAAACAAACAACATTTACCAAACTGAATGGGGGAGTGAAAAATAACATAACAAAAATAATAACAATTCCAATGCTATTTGTTATGTTAAGTATAGTAGATTAATAGGTTTATAATCCATGCTCATATTGCTTAAAAATGCTTTTTTTTTTTGGCCTAAAAAATTGTTATTGCTAGCTAGCTGGTTCTAGAATCAAACCTCGATAAAACCACTTGAGCATAACGAGAGAGAGGCACTGTTTAATTGGTTTCTTTAATTTACAAGTACTTCCCCATAGAAAACCCAAATTCAAATCCATGGGGAAACTTAATTTAATTGATGAAAGTGAAAAAAGGGTGACAGGAAAGAAAGAGAGAGAAAGTACTAAATACTAGCTAGTCCATTTTTCTTTTGCCTATTTTCAACTCTTTAGGCAGAAACAATCATGGCTTCCTTTCCCTTACTCAACCTTCCTCTTTTCAGCTTTTCAGTTTCAACCCTTTTTTACATGAACATCCTTGAGCTTTGAGTTCACCCCATTATTTCCCCATTATAATAAACTCATCAACCGTCCTCTCATTTTCTAATTATTCACACCACTTTAGCAAATCTTTTCAAATGAGTAGTACAAAATAATTAAAAATAAAAAAAAAGACCACTTTGGTCTTCAACATCTCCCTTCTAAAGCGGAAAATCCCAGAAAAGAACAAAACTCTGCACTAGACGAAACAGTAGAAATAAAATAGAAAAAAACCCACTTATAAAGACACCCCAAATCCCTACGCAAAAGCTCACCTCTCTTCTCTCCCTTTTTCTCGTCGTCACATACATAATGTTCTTATTTTGGTCCCTAAAAACACACAAAAAAATGTCCAAAATAAACCCACATTTTAAAAGATTAAAATTACCATTATCATTACCTGAGCTATGATTAATTGATAAACCAGGAGACTTAACCACACTTGACGTCGCCGGTGGTGACCCAACCGGTGACCCAACCGGCGACCCAACGCTTAAGGTCTGCACCTTTGCACTCTCTTGCGCTAAAGCGTCGCAAAACGCTCTATGCGTCACAAAGCTATCCCTTCTGCAAAAATAAACCAAACCCAGCACACATATTACCAAATACCGCCACACAAGTAATAATTCAACCCATGAAAAACAAAACAAAATCACAATTAGTACCTCGAAAAGATAGTACCACAATCACATTTATACTCACGAGTACCACAAGTCTTAAGATGAGCTTTCCAATCAGATTGAACAGCATATTTCTTAGCACACCGTTCACATTTCCACTTCTTTTCACCATGTTTTCTACAAAAATGTTTCTTGATACCAGTAAGATCACCAAGAGCACGACATGGATCATGATGTATACAACTCGTTTCGGGGCAAACATAAACCCTTTTCCTTACTGTCTCCTTCGGTCCCCGTTGTCTGAGCTTCCAAGGCAAGTTATGGCCTCTCCGGTGTAGCTGTAGATTTTGGTCTCTCTGGAAACCTTTGCCACAGATCTCACAAACGAACCTGTTAGTCGCCATTAAAGCCTTTGGTGATAAGGCTATTACCTCTGCTTCTGGATCTGCCATTATGTATATATACATAATAATAATAATAACACATTATATTAGGTTCATTTTTGGTATATTGTGTAGAGAGTTTGAATTTATTACTTATTTTTGGGTTTTGGGTTTTGGTTTCTTACCTGGCATACCAGGCTGATTTCGTTTCTTCTTTGCTGGTGGTTGTTGTTGTGATAATTCTTCTTCTTCTTCATGTTGCTGTTGTTGTAGTTCTTGTTGTGGTTGTTCTAGTGGTTCTGGTTCTATAGAAGGGTTTGTTGGGAGGGAATTATTATTGTTTAATTGTGCCATTGTTGTTGTGGTAATAGCTTGGAATTGTGGGTTTTTTTTTCAGCTGGGTAAGAGCAAAATTGAGGGTAGACTAGCGCATGTGGGTTGAACTGTTGAAGGTGGGCACAGAAAGAGAGAAAAGAAGGGATTTGAATGAGGGAGGAAGTAATAAAGGAAGGGGGAATAGAAGAGAGAGACTGAAATTGAAGCGGCGAGTGATAAAATAAAATATAAACTATGGTTAAATATTTAAATGGTGATGGTAGACTTGTCAAATAGCTAGGCTCGTTCTTTTCAATTGGAAACTGAAATTGGTAACTGGGAGAAATTAGATAAAATTAAAAGTCTAACTGATAAGTGGGAAAAATTGGATCAAACGGGGAGAAACTGGGAAAAACTAGAAAAAACTTAAAATTATTTAATTTTCATGTTATTAATAACAATAATAAAATAATAATAATAATAATATCAATAATAATAATAATATTAATATTTAATAATAACACTATCAACAATAATAATAATATCAATAATATTATTAATAATAAGAATATTATTATTTATTATTATTATTATTATATTTTAATGATAATAATAATAATTATTATTATTATTATTGCTGTTGTTATCATTATTATTAAAATTAGGCAAAACTGGGCAAAACTGGGTCAAATTGCGCAAAACTGGGTGAAGCTGCGCAAAATTGGACATAACTGTATTTTGTAACTGGTAACTGAAGAAAACTGGAAAAAATTGGACAAAACCGAAAACCAGTTGAAAAGAACATGTCCCTAGTGGATTTCGAACATGTTATTTCGATTTGGGGCAGATTGATTGGTTAATTTTTGGGTAAAATTTATTTTTTAGTTTATTTTTTCGAGCCATAAATGTTTCGGATGGAAAAGATTATGTAAGAACCCTAACAAATAAGTCAGGTTAAATTTTCAAATCGGATCGAATTTTGACAGCTCCACTACCGAGTGACTGAGTCTACGTCTGTATAGAATGGTCATCAAGTCAAATGATGGAGGGGTGAGGGTAAAGGGTGGCTTGGTGTGCTGGGGTTGCAAGGAAATGGACAGTGTCCATCTGACCGTCCACGTGGCAATGGTTAGCTAGTTGATGGCACTTGTCGGAGGAAGTCGTTGCTGTGGCTGGATTTTGTCGTATAGTGTGGATAAGTTTGAATTCTTTGGATGATTGGTCATTCTGGTCTTTTCCCTTTTCAACAAGTTAGAGAAATTTATCATTTTTGCTGTTTTTGTCATAACATCTTACCGCACCACAAAACCTCTCTGGTCTCCTCCAAGGCTCTAACAAACCTTTTTCTTTTTTTTTTTTTCTTTTTTTTTTTTTTGAAACAATCACTAAGGGCCTCGTTGGTTTCAACTGGTAACTGGTAACTGGTAACTGGTAATTTGTGACTGGTAAATAGGAGATATTGGTGAAAATTGAGAAGTCTAATTGGTAATTAGGAGAAATTGGAAAAAAGCTGAAAACTAGTTGAAAAGAACATTCCTAAGTAGAATTTTTAGGATTTGTGGTTTGAAAGTATATTACACTGGGTTCTTTTTCACTTAAATGAATTGAATTGAACTGAACTCAACTCCATTAAAATGAACTAAAATGAATTGAATCGAATCAATTTAAATAATTGGAAAATAACTCTTTTGTGAAAAAGAATTTTATAATCATAAGTTATCTTTTCTATTGTACAGGGTTTATACTCGTGCATTGCACAGACTGTGTTTACATTATGAAATTAATATAACATACATGATTATTAATCTCTTCGAAATCAAAGTTTCATTTATTAATAACATCAATTAATAAGATTATTATGGCTTATAGGGACACCTTGTAAAATTTTAAGTCCTATAGTTAATTTTAACTTACTTTTACATAACTCACTCCTATATATAGTATATGATCCAAATTGTTGTAAAAATATTGATAAAGTAATATCTCAATGAATAATACCTCGACTATAAAAATAAATACATCAAAGTCTACTATAACAAAAACAACTATGACCACAACAACTTCTCAAACAATACAAATACACACACTTTGAATATAAATGGCGATTAATCAAATACGAAAATGTATATATATGTAAAAGAGAAGAGATTAGAAGTAGTCTGGGTTGAAGCACGCTGGGCGCTTTCCTTAGAGAGGAAATGCCCCCACTGCACTGGCAAATTAATCAAGTGCGTTCCTCCCCCAAGATACGACAACCCGTCGGATTTCTTCGGTGCAGCAAGGAGAAATCCCGGAACCAACAATCACCCAATGCTCACTAGTAATAGTATTAGTAATATAATATATTGTTGTATAAGTAGCAAATGCTTTTTACTGATATATGGTTTAAAGAAATATTCAAGGGGAGGATTTTTGGAAAAAACTTTTTCAAGAGAATAGCTCACAGTACTTTTTATGTTCTCTAGCGTCAACAGTCAGCTATAAATATATAGCTAGAAGCAACTTTATCTTTGTAAATTGTAACGTTCCAGCCAGAAGAAACTAACCTCCCAAAACCAATTAAGAGAAAAGATTCTCATTATCATTCAAGTAGGATATAACGGTTACTTGTGTAACCAATTACTCCTACATTTATTTTAGATACCCAACAATAAAGATACAAAGGAATTTAATTCACTAATAAATATAGATTTTAATTTTAAAGCACAAAATATTTCAACAATCCCCCACATGATTTAAAATTTAAATCAGTGTAATTAAAGTTCAACAAAACAATTTTGTGAAAATAAATAAAAATAATAATATACTAGTGAGCATAGAATACTGTGCAATAGGCATAGGTACCTTTTGGGTTTGAACCTAAACTTAGTGAAAATGAGCTTACACCCGAAAGAGTCGAAGTAACATAAATGTTTTGAACTTGACCCCTTATATCAGGTTTGGACTCACTACACACATAATGTGGGCAATTTGTCAGGTTCTATTGGTGGGGCGTGTTACGGTCATGCGCATGATATCTTGTCTCATGTGTGTCATTAGGGAATAAGCCAATTCCCACAGTGGCGACCCCACCACCACACATCACTAGGTGAATCCTCCAAGAGTAGTATGTGACCACTACCCCGCAAACAAATATGCCTTTGGATTCATTAAGAGTTAAAACTCACCCTCAAACCGTCACATCCGTCAAGAGCACTTCGCCATAGGAATGGGACCCGAAAAAATTCTCCGCTAAATAATTCGTAGTGCTCTTTTTAGTTCACTCATCAGTTTCGTTATTACCCGTTGAACTTCATTCATGGGATCGCCATACCTCTGAAGACGGGTTTCCACTGTGGTGACTAATTTATGGGCTTCAGTCCCATTCCCTCGACGATTCAAGTACTTGTTGGCGTGCCAAACCCTTTGTAAGCGGATCCGCAACATTCTTTTCAGACCTGACGAAATCCAAACAAATCACACCATGAGATATCAAGAGTCTTAAAGACTTATGTCTCACTGTCAAATGTCTCATTTTCTCAATAAACTTCTTACTATTCACTTTTGCTATAGCAGTTTGGCTATCACAGTGAAGAGACATAGGAGGTATAGGCTGAGTTAATATAGGAATATCAGTTAATAAACTTTTCAACCACTCAGCTTCAGCATTAGCAGTATCTAAAGCTAATATTTCAGCTTCCATAGTGGAACGAGAGATAGTAGTCTGCTTTACAGACTTCCAAGAAACTGCACCTCCACCCAAACTAAATACATACCCACTAGTAGCTTTAATATTATGACAATCAGTTATCCAATTGGCATCACAAATTCACAATATCCTTCAAACACTGCAGGGTAACCACTATAATGAATAGCATAATCAATCGTACCCTTTAAATATTTAAATAACCTTTCTAAGGTCGTCCAATGCGCAGTGCCAGGATTGTGAGTATATCTAGCCAACTTATCGACCACAAATGCAATGTCAGGTCTAGTATAATTAGTGAGATGCAACAACGATCCAACAATTTGAGAATACTTATATTGGGAAATAGTTTCCCCCACATTTTTCTTCAATTTAAAAGTTGGATCAAAAGGAGAATACACAGGACTCACATCAAATAAACCAAACTTTTTCATCAACTTCTCAATATAATGAGATTGGGTCAATGCAATGCCATCATGCTTTTTAATTAATTTAATACCTAAAATCACATCTACCGGACCAAGGTCCTTCATATCAAAATTTTTAGACAAGAACTTTTTCGTATCATTAATAACACGAATATCACTACTCAATATCAAAATATCATCAACATATAAACAAAGAATCACACAAGTACCATCAACTTGCTTAATATAAAGACATTTATCACCACCATCAATTTGAAAACCATTTAAAACCATAACTTGATCAAACTTTTCATGTCATTGCATTGGAGCTTGTTTTAAACCATAAAGCGACTTTACAAGTTTGCAAACTTTTTTCTCTTGGTCAGGAACAACAAAATCTTCCGGTTGTTCCATATAAATCTCCTCCTCCAAATCACCATTTTAAAAAACAATTTTCACATCTATTTGATGAATTTCTAATTTATAAATAGAGGCAATGGCTATTAAAATTCTAATAGTAGCAATTTTTGAAACTGGAGAGTACGTATCAAAGAAATCTATACCTTTCACCTGTTTGAAACCTTGGACTACAAGTCTAGCTTTAAATTTTTCAATAGAAACGTCGGGTCGCAATTTCTTTTTAAAAACCCACTTGTAGCCTAAAGTTTTACAACCAGGTGGAAGATCAGTTAAAATCCAAGTTTTATTTTGCAAAATAGAATCTACCTCATTTTGGATGGCTTCTTTCCAAAACGGAGCGTCAACAGATGTCATTGCTTCACTAAAAGTTTTTGGATCATCTTCAAGTAAAAATGTAACAAAATCGTGACCAAAACTTTTAGCTCTTTTAGCCCTTGTACTCTGTCTAGAGACAATTGGCTCAATTGGCTCCTGAATAAAACCAGTAGAAGATGAAGGCTCACTAAAATTCAAAGAAGAAGGCTCAGAAACAAATTTTAGAATTTTAGTTTTCATAGGAAAAACATTTTCAAAGAAAACAACATCACGAGATTTAATAATAGTAGTGATAGAAATTTCAGGTACTTCAGAAGTCAACACCAAACATCTATAAGTAGTACTATGTAAAGAATAACCAATAAAAGCACAATCAACTGTTTTTGGACCAATCTTCCTTTTCTTTGTAGTAGGTATATTTACCTTGGCTAAGCACCCCCACACTTTGATATGTTTCAAAGTCGACTTTTTATTTTTCCACAACTCATAAGGGGTCTTATCAACATTTTTATATGCCACTCTATTCAACACATAGCAAGTAGCATATAAAGCTTCACCCCACAAATTATTAGGCAAGCCAGAACTAAGTAACATTACATTAATCATGTCCAACAAAGTACGTTTTTTCCTTTTTGCAACCCCATTAGATTGAGGTGCAAGAGGAGGCGAAACCTGATGTATAACACCATGTTCTTCACAAAAATTGAATCATCTCAGTAGGAGCATACTCACCTCCTCTATCGGAATGAAGAATCTTAATTTTCTTTTCCAATTGATTTTCAACTTCAGCTTTATAAGCTTTAAATCTATCAAACAAATCACTCTTGGCACTAACCAAATAAACATAGCAATACTTGGAATAATCATCAATAAAGGTAATAAAATACCTTTTTCCACCACGAGTCAAAACATTTTCACTATCACAAAGATCGCTATGAATTAACTCTAACAAGCTAGTATCTTTTTAAACCGACTTAAAAGGTTTTCTAGGTTGTTTAGCTTGCACACATAATTCACATATTTCTTTAGCATCAACACTATATTTAGGAATAAGGTCTAAATGCATCATACGTCTAATAGTTTGCAAATTCACATGACCAAGCCTAGCATGCCAAATATTAGAAATTTCAACATTTGCAACACACAAAAAATTACCAGAAATATTATTCACCTCTTTGGGCACAACATTAAGTTTAAATAATCCATCACATATATAACCTTTGCAAATAAAATTACCATACTTTGTAATCACAATTGCACTCGATTCAAGAATAACTTTATATCCACATTGTACCAACAAAGAAGCACTAATAAGTTTTTTTTCTGACATCGGGAATGTGATATACTTGATCTAAATCAAGAGACTTTCCATATGAAAATTTTAATTTAATAAGACCCACACCAAGAATGGGAGAAGTAACAGCATTACCCATACTAACAGTTTTTGCATATGACTCAACATAAGTAGAAAATAAACTCTTATTAATACAAACATGAACATTAGCACCGGAGTTTACAAACCAATCATTCATATTATATACCATATTTATAACCGGGTTAGAAATAACCCCCACATTAACCATAGCCATAATAAAATAATTCTCAATATGTAACAAATTATTATAAAGCTACAAATGCGGCAAATATGAGTAAGGGCTGGTCGAACGTCACCTATTACTTACAACTATTAAAAGGAATATGGTAGCGAAGGAATAAATAGATATTCAAAGTGAAAACTCCACCACAACTATTTGACGAACATATGCAAAGCTATTGTAACTAAATGCCACCTTTATAAAAGAGTAAACATATATGGAATAATATATATGCAATAAAGAAATACACTTGAGGCAATAACTGTTTCACAAAACCAACGCAAATAGAAACTCAATTTGCACGTAAGTATATTTTCCTATTGGGCAAAACCAATCACAAGCCAAGAAATGAGAAAGCTACTTCACACAGTAGATAATTAGAAAACTTCTATTAGGACTAATCTTGGGATAAATAAAACGTTTTGCTCTCTAAGACTGTTATAAAAATATTGATAAAATAATATCTCAATGAATAATACCTCGACTATAAAAATAAATACATCAAAGTCTACTATAACAAAAACAACAATGACCACAACAACTTCTCAAGATCAATACAAATACACACACTTTGAATATAAATGGCGATTAATCAAATACGAAAATGTATAAATATATGTAAAAGAGAAGAGATTAGAAGTAGCCAGGGTTGAAACACGCTGGGCGTTTTCCTTAGAGAGGAAACGCCCTCACTGCACTGGCAAATTAATCAAGTGCGTTCCTCCCCCAAGATACGACAACCGTCGGATTTCTTCGGTGCAGCAAGGAGAAATCCCCGGACCAACAATCACCCAATGCTCACTAGTAATAGTATTAGTAATATAATATATTGTTGTATAAGTAGCAAATGCTTTTTACTGATATATCGTTTAAAGAAATATTCAAGGGGAGGATTTTTGGAAAAGACTTTTTCAAGCGAATAGCTCACAGTACTTTTTATGTTCTCTAGCGTCAACAGTCAGCTATAAATATATAGCTAGAAGCAACTTTATCTTTGTAAATTGTAACGTTCCTGCCAGAAGAAACTGACCTCCCAAAACCAATTAAGAGAAAAGATTCTCATCATCATTCAAGTAGGATATAACGGTTACTTGTCTAACCAATTACTCCTACATTTATGCCATAATGCTACAAACTTTATTTTACCAAAACAAGCATCAGAATACAAAACCAACGTTTTAAAACAAGGAGATATTTTAGATACCCAACAATAAAGATACAAAGGAATTTAATTCACTAATAAATATAGATTTTAATTTTAAAGCACAAAATATTTCAACACAAATATGAGATTATTGTTTAAAAGTCTTCATCCATAAACTCAAAAAAAAAAAAAAATTGCATAAGAAAATAAAAAACTTATAACTATATGAAACTAAGGGGTTTCTTAACTTCTACCTATGCCTCATTTTTGTAATTAAATTATTATTTTTTTTTAAAAAAAAGGGTAATTTAGGTGGCATACTGACATCACTAAAAATGTTTCACTTAGGTGGATGCATTTTATATTGTCAGAAAATATCTCATATTTATAAACTAAACTAATTTGAGACTAGCTCTTTTCAACTAAATGAATTGAACTTAACTTACTTGAATTGTACTTAACTAAATTACTATTATTGTTGTACCTCGACAATTAGCCATTTAGTTGGGCTCAATTGAAAATACAAGTTGATCTTTGCAATGACATTAATATCATCACAAATCTATTTTGGAATAAAAAAATTTATTTGGGTGATAAGTCTTTGCATGAGTTAAAATGAATTGAACTAAAGTGAAATAATCTAAGGAGAATAGAGCCTTAGACTGAATTGGGTTGAATTTAACTGTTTTTTTTTTTCTTTTTTTTTTCTTTTTTTGTTTTTTTTGTAATGTAACATTTAGTCTTTTTCTCACTCATTAAACTCCTTCAACTTAAGTTCATTTGAAAGTATGTGTTGAAAACTTTTCTATGACACATGTATCATTGTGTACATATTTTGGAATAAAAAAGTTATTAGTAATAATTTTTTACATAAACTGATTTGAATAACGCTACGGCGAACTGAATTTACTTAGCTAATTAAAATTATGTAATGAATGACATATATACACATTAACACATAAAAATATTTTGGAAAAGTACCAAAAGATTGAGGTTAACACATCTTTGCCAATATGGGAAGCTGGGATAACTGTTCGACAAATTTTTAGGTAATTTTTTTTTTTAAAATATTTTTTCTCATTCCTATATTATTGTAGGAGATACATACCAAAGTTATTGATCTTGCTTTAAGTTAGATCGTTATGCCAAATATATGTATTTCGGTCCATGCTAAATATGAGATTTTCTCATGATATAATCTTAATAAAAGATCCCACATAAATATAAGGAAATAATATTTTGAAGAATATCATTGATGCTTTTGATTAGTTACATATTCAAAATTTCTCTTAGGAGGCGGTATTTAGAAAAATTAAAAATTAAAAATTACAAATAAATATAAATGATGCTCAACAATATTAGCTTCATCTTACCCTAACCTTTACATAATGAGTGGAGTCAACATAATGAATAAGACATATGACAAATAGGTCTTGTTTTAAAGTATAGTTCGTACTCTTTTTAATGGTGTAAGATTTTATCATTATTATATCTTAAAGTTGTAATTTTCCTAAATCTTTAAAGAGTAGACCATTAGAGGTTTTGGGGAGCTGATTTCGCCAAGGCAAATTATTGTAGTTCCAAGGCAAATATTGTATGTGTACTAAAATGCCCTCAATATTTTAAGCAAGGGAATCTTTACTAAACAAAGTCTACCTAAGATTTGTTTCTACTGCTATATTGCACATAATGTACGGTCCTTTCATTTATTTATACTTGATTAAACAAATCATCTTTGTTTATTTGACTAAAGTTTTCTCATCTCATTTATTATTTTATTGTACAATATCCTTAGTGCCACCATTTCACCTTATTACGTCCAATAATTCTTTTATTGGGTATGTAACTATAAACTTTGTGTTGTACCAAAACAAAACTATAAACTGTTACTGGTGTGTTATTCTCATGGTTTTTTTGCACACTATTGGAAAGAGTACGAACTATACTTTAAAACAAGACTAACTTTATATATTTTCTTATCTTTTATTTTATTTATGATAAAAGTTACTGGTGTGTTATTCTCATGGTTTTTTTCCCTTTGAAATTGACTAACTTCATATATATTGGAACTCGATCAAAATATAAAATACAAGAATTTTACATATTGTTTAAAAAATGAAAACAATAGTATAAATTCCAAAAATTATTCGAAGTATATATTTATTACATCCCAAGCACAATATTGTAGTAATACAACTTTGAAAAAAAACAAGACAAAAGAAAAAAAAAATAACACCATATGCTAATCCAATGTTTTATTTTTCCAAATGAACGATCTTTTAGTTAGGATAATCCAACATTGAAATTTTTTTGCAAAAGAATAAACCAATAAAAAAAACACATGTAAGAGAGGATGTGTATTAAAAAAGTTATGCTCATATTAATAATAAATAAATACCATAAAAAACTGAATTCCTTACAAACTGAAAGCAGAAGTATATTTACCTAAGTTGGAGGAGGTAGTGTGTTTAAGTCAATTCCCCTTGTAGATGTTTCTGCAACACTTTTGTTGGTTCTCATTTCCAATGTAGCTTCCACAATTTCAAATTCTGATGGGTCTCTTCTTGTTGAACTTGATCCACATCTTTCTTTTTCTTTGCCTTGTCTTTAAGCCTCTTACGAGTTTGGATAGTTGGCTCATGGATCAATTGTCCTGGCATATTTAGTATTTGACAAAGTTTCTTCTTCACTTCAATCTGTTCAAAGTTGGGACACTGATGGTACATCTCATACAATTTGTCAAGCAAATCCTTTATTTCATTGTTATTACCACATGTCTCATTCTCACTACTTGAAGAATCAAAAGCTTTGGTATCGATCGTCCATTGAGAATGTATACACGATAAAGGCAAAACTACTTCATTCCAATCGCCCATCATATGTGCACAAGGCAACCCCATCGTAGCCACAAAATTGCCAGTACATACAGGTTTAAGTGTTCCAGAATTAGTCATCTCATATTTCTTGTATATTTGTTTCAGTGCAAATATGGAGACATGTATAATAAGATCCTTAAAATAGGGAATATCATACCTGTGGGGATGTCGAAGTTGTTCACTCTCCAATTGTGCTTTGATCTCTTGAAACTCATTTTCAATTGCTAGGCATATCTTATTTTTTACTTCACGCAGGTTTCCAGTAGAAACTTGCAAGTACCTTTTCAATTTTGCATGTGCACCTTCTGCTCTTGAAGATGCACGGTTACCAAAGTGTAAATATTTCTCTGTCCATGCACTTACAAATTTCTTTCTTTCTGGTATCCAAGTATTCTGAATATACGTGATAGCATGCTTTTTATGATCTTTATATAACAGTTGCAAAAGAAGCCAAATTTCTTCAAACTCTTCTTCAGTTTTTGCATAGTTGTATTCCACATAGAAAAAAAGACATCCCAATCCTCATCTCCTTCAAAATAACCTTTACACTTGGTAACTACGTTTTTCTGAATATGCCATACACACAATAAATGAGTAGCATTAGGAAACACAGAGTGTATTGCATTCTTCAATGCCAAATCTCGGTCGGACACAATGACAAAAGGTTGCAAGTCATGACCCAATACATTGCTAAATATGCAAAGCCCAAATATAATCCTCCTCCCTCTCATTTTTTAAGAAAGCAAAACAAGAGTAGAATGACTTGTTGAAACTTGACATTCCGATAATATCAAGCAATGGCATGCCATACCTATTAGTTTTATAGGTACAATCCATCACAAACACGGTAGAGTAAGTTTTGGTCAATATGATGGATTTTGGGTGTGCAAAAAATACGTGAGTCAAGTTATTATTTTCATCTGTCAAATGACTAGAAGTGAAACTCTTTTGACTAAATTCCTCAAAGAGAGTTTGGATTAGAGAACAACCTCCCAAACTATCCTTTTGAATCCTAGCCTTTAAGTTGTATATAGTCCAACTGATAGCTTTAAGGTTGGGATTTTTTTGCCGTAATGAAGAAAGAATTTGGCGTGGTTCAATTCCAGCCAAGGTCATTTTCTGGACATCCAATATTTGTTCCTTTGTCAAACGTTGAGAAGAAGGATGCCCAGAAATATCAGTAGAAGGGTCGTGATTGTGGGAATTATTTTTCCATTCAAGCATCCAATTTCCACATTCTAATATCTTCCCTCGAATTGAAATAGGCAATTTATAAGTCGGGTGGATGAAACCTTCTTTCTATTTTCCACGGGGGTTTTACGCCTATTTCTATAATTTCCACCTCTGTCAAAACAAAGTACAACATATTTATCTTTTCTAGAGTCCTTAATTGATAAGACATACCCTTTCGATGCATAAAAGTATCTTGTGGCTTGAACAAGTTCGTCTCGAGTTTGAAATACCCGACTAAACAATTGAAGTACATCTTCTTCATCCATTTATGAACCTAAAACATATTAATATTAAATTATGTGAATACGTTGATCCGTAAAATCTTATGCATACATATGGAAAAAGAAAACTTGAAACATCATTGAAAAAGCAATTCAATAAATTACTAATACATATATGTAATTGAACAATACCTCAAGATATCTATAAGACTACATATTTTAAAATTTACAAGCAATTCAATGGGGAAGGGGACATAACCACGTTTCAATGGAGGCAAGGAAGTAGAATATGTAATTAAGAGAAAAAGAAGAAGAAGAAATATACTCCATAATTAAGAGAGTGAGATGGATTGTACCTTTTTTTTAAAACAAGAACACTGCAACAAATCAATGGAGGCAAAGAAAAATTTTGGTAGTCTGATGGTATGGTTTAGTGTAACTAATGGACGTAATAAGGTGATATGGTGGCTGTAAAGATTTTGTGGAATAAAATAATAGATAAGATTAGAAGATTTTTTTTAGTCAAATAAACAAAAATAATTTTTTTAATCAAGTATAAAAGAGTGAAAGAACCGGTTCATGTGCAATATGCCAATATAGCAGTAGAAATCAATCTTAGGTAAATAGTGTTTAATAAAGATTCTCTTGCCTAAATTATTAAGGGTATTTTAGTACACATCCAATAGTTGCCTTGGAACTACATTAATTTGCCTTGGCAAAATTAGCTCCTAGGTTTTGGTATAGAATATATATTAAAGTTGTACTTTCCTAAATTGTTAAAGAGTAGACTATTAAATTTTAACTAGCATATAACTTTATTTCCACTGTTTAAAAAAAATGCATAAGTAAATAATAAACTTATATTGATATGAAACAAAAGGGTTTCTTAACTTCTACTTATGGATCATTCTTGTAATTAAATTCGTTTATTTTATTTTAAAAAAAGGCTAGTTACTGGCATCTCTAAAAATATTTCTCTTAGGTGGACACACACGTTTTATATTGTCAGAAAATGTCTCCTATACATAACTAATCTAATTTGAGACTCGCTCTTTTCAACTAAATGAACTGAACTAAACTTATTTAATTGAACTCAACTGAATTATTATTATTGTTGTACCTCAACAATTAGCCATTTAGTTGGACTCAATTGAAAATACATGTTAATCTTTGTAATGACATTATTATCATCACGAATCCATTTTGGAATTTTTTCATTATTTGGGTGATAAGTCTTTATATGAAATTGAACCAAAGTGAAATAATCCAAGGAGAACATAACCTTAGACCAAATTGGGTTGAATTTAGGTTTTTTTTTTTTTTTTTTTTTTTTTTTTTTTTTTTTTTGTAAAGTAACATTTAGCCCTTTCTAACTCATTAAACTCCTTCAACTTAAGTTTATTTAAAAGTTTGCATTGAAATCTTTTCAAGAACACATGTATCATTGTGTACGTATATTGGAATAACAAAGTTATTTTAGTAATTATTTTTTATATAAATTGATTTGAATAACGCTACGGTGAACTGAATTTACTTAGCTAATTAAAACTATGTTGAGTAGAATAATTTCTAAATTTTAATGAATGACATAAATACACATTAACACATACAAATGTTATGGAAAAAGTACCAAAAGATTGAGGTTAACACATCTTTCCATTATGGGAAGTTGGGATAACTGTTCCGTGATTTTTTAGGTATGTTTTTTTTTTTTTTTATTTAAAATATTTGTCTCATACTTACATTATTGTAGGAGATACATACCAAAGTTATTGATCTTGCTGTAAGTTAGATCGTTATGCCAAATAAATGTATTCCTGTCCATGCTAAAAATAAGATTTTCTCATGATATAACCTTAATAAAAGATCCCACATAAATATAAGGAAATCATGTTTTGAAGAATATCATTGATGCTTTTGATTAGTAACTGTAAGGACCCGGGATTTCTGCGGCCACGGAATGCATCCTTATAGAAAATTTGTAAGCTGGGGGTTTAGATAAGTTCAAGGGACCATCGAATTAGAAAAGATTTTGTAAAGACTTGAATTGAATAAAAATCATGAAAGAGGTCACAAATCTGCTATCGGCTTTTTATCGAAGGGACAAACCGAAGGGACAACCCAATAGCGCGATAAGTGAACTGATCATGTTTTTAGAAAGACCCCCGCTCATATAGAACATATGAGTACCCAAGAATAAAGGGTTCGGGGGTGAAGGTACGAGGTGGAAGATGTTAGGCACCCAACTCGCCCGTTTATGACGGCCTCTACTAACTCAAGTTTGCTTAATAATTTAAAGACATGATTCCCACACAAATCGGATTAACAACCTAGACTTAGACTATTAATTGGTTCATCACATGCATCACAACATTTATTATTGACCCTTATTTAGACATGCATTTGATTTGACAAGTTGGGCAGCACAACGACTTATACAGACAATATTTAGTAAGCGATAAAAAAGTTATTCTAGCATGATATCTACATTATGACTACTGGAAAATAAACAATTAGGAAATTAATTTAATTTGAGCCCTCAGAAATTTGTACCTGAACTGTAGGCTATATTTGACAATTGAATAGTAAAAATAGATCTCAAGTAAAGAAAGAGGGGGGAGCTCGGTGTCAATACTCCCGAGAATAGAATAGAATTGTTTATGGAAGAAAGAGGGAGAAGCTCAGAGTCAATACTACAGAGAATAGAGGGTGTCAACTGTAGACTGTGTGTTTTGAACTGAGGAAGGAGGGTCGTATTTATAGGGAAGGAAATAGGATTGGAGGGGTGAAGGATGGCTGAAATTCGGAATTGGGCTTGAAAAAGACGGGCTTCGGAAGACTCAGCGAGCGCCGCTAGCGGCCCAGGTGAGCGCCACTAGCGGCGCTGAGCCTGCCAGCTGAAACTTTATCGGGACATATCTCACTCGTTTAGGATCCAAATTGGATGATTAAAGATGTGTTAGAAAGATTATTGGGTTTAGTTTTTAATGGCTTTGGTTTCAGGCCTAAATGTTTTGTGGATCTCGAGATATACCCGAAAGAGTAGGGAGAGGTCAGTTTTGGAGTACGCATCAATGTTGGGCTCGTAACTCCTTGGTTGGGAATGTGGTGTGGGCTCATGATATGTCATTGGAAAGCTATTTGAATAAGGAGTCCAAAACTATAAGGATCACAAATTAATTCAATCAAATAAACTCCCAAATGAGGCTGGAAACACGGTCCATAGTACTCGCCTACATCTGTTTTGACCCTTAACTTGGTTTGGCCATAACTCTTAGGTGCAGAATCGTATTTGGACACGGAAGGAAGCAATGGAAAGCTCTTGAACGGGGCTTCTAAATGGAATGGAATGAAGGAGTGTTTGGAGGAAAAACCTGAGACCTTATCTTAACTATTAGAGAAAAAGTAGCAGTTCAAGTTTATAAATTACTCATTTCATCATCGGACTTTTTCGGAGAAATCTGAAGACGCTTTTTTGGCGTCTACTGAAGCCCCCACTTTGATCGAGCTTGAGTAAAAGCGAAGATCAAAGTACTTCGAAGGCGACATGTAGGATGCTGATGTGCACATGGTGTGTGAGAGTGTACAATAAGCATGCATATGAAGACAAACCTGGGTTGGGACACGCTCGTAGTGCGCTAAGATTTCATCTCTGTGAACACAAGAGAAAATAAAGGTTATGGTAGCAGGATATAACACCGCTCGTAGATGGTCTAAACGTCTGCTGGGGACCTGTATTCAGAGTGAATGAAAAAGTTAGTTATACTTTGAGAATGATCAACGCAGAGTGCTTCGACAAACAGTGACTAAGCACCGCTTGGCGGATGTCGAGACCCCGTCCCTGTTATAAGAAACGAAAAAGTCAACGAGATAAGCGCGATTAAAAATAATTGGCCCATAAAGTGGTTAGGACATATGAACAGTTTAAATGCAATAGCTTAAGCAATCATTGACTGAAACATATAAACAACTAATGGACAGTATAACTGCAACAGTTTAAGCAATCATTGACTGGCACAAAAATAAGTAAACTCGTAGAAGGGACGGTTTAACCGCAATAGCTTAAGCGGTTATTGACTGGCCTAAAAATTTGTAACCTCGCAGAGGGACTGACCCCAAAAATTTGTAATATCGCATAGGGACTGACCCCAAAAATTTGTAATATCGCAGAGGGACTGACCCCAAAATTTTGTAATTTCGCAGAGGGACTGACCCCAAAATTTTATAATATCGCAGAGGGACCGACCCCAAAAATTTGTAATTTCGCAGAGGGACTGACCCCAAAAGTTTGTAATGTTTGGTAAGGCCAACAGGTTTTCCGGGCTTAAAATATTTTTGGGCGCTCTGGGCGGTAAGAGTTGTCGTAGTGTAGATCCGAGTTTCAGTATCCGGGACTTGCAAAAATAAACGGGTTAGTTTTACCTGAAAATAGTTGGTACCGTAAAATAGGCCAACTGTCGAATTTGAACTTGTGGGCCAGAGTGCTTCGCTCCCGTGCGCTTGGTACGGATATTTGCCGCAAATGAACTGAAGTAACGAACTTTGGACTAGAAAAAGGGGCCGTGGGTCAGTAGTGGGGCTCGTGTATGCAAGTCTGCAGGGCTGTTGTTGGAAGGTTATCTCTATTCTTGATTGTAGTCGGAAGGTCGCTTCTGGGCTTGATCATGAGTTCCCGGCTTGCTGGTTTTGATAGAGAGCGGGTAGAATCAAACA
Source organism: Tetragonia tetragonoides (assembly GCA_038025085.1). Taxonomy (NCBI): domain Eukaryota; kingdom Viridiplantae; phylum Streptophyta; class Magnoliopsida; order Caryophyllales; family Aizoaceae; genus Tetragonia; species Tetragonia tetragonoides. Next base: position 23,966,049 of record CM076140.1, read on the forward strand.
CTACAACGCAAACGAGATACTATGTCGCACATACTATGTCGGTTGGAAAGAAACCGACGTGATATAGTACGCGGTGGTATGATTGTAAATACGGTAAACAATTTAACATCGGTTTTTTGGAAAAGCCGACGTTGTAGAGTTTCATTTGAGAGCTATAGATATAACGTCGGTTTTTCTAGAAAATCGACATTGTAAGTCACGTTATAATGTCGGTTTTTTGAAAGAAAACCGATGTGGTATGGCTGTATTTGAAATCAGCCTTATGATGTCGGTTGGATTTTTAAACCGATGTTGTACACTCAAAACCAAAAATTAAAAAAAGGAAGCAGCTTCCCTCATAAAAGGAAAAAAGAAAAAGCATGCGGCCAAAAGGCCCAAAACCCTGTCTTCTATCTACCCTCACTCAGTCATAGACTCACAGGTCTCTCACCATCACGGCATCACCGTCACTTACCTTAGCCCTTTGTGCTCTCTCTCTCGGCCACACAGCCATCCGCACCTCCAATCAAGTTCACCATGCCAGCGTCGATGTTCCTCATGTCAACCGTTTTCGGTCGCGCGTTCTCCTCTCTCCAGATCTGGGTTCTTTCTAAATGCGTGAAATTGAAGCAAGTCCGCAGATTTTTCAAGCCCAGGAATTCAAAGCACTCGTACATGCCAGAATATTAACTATTGTACAGATTTTGGCGTCCATATGCGTTGAAGAGGTAGATATTTTACATTTTGATGTTTTACCTCTTGCGATTCGAGTATACGTCATTCTGGGTTTGCAATTTCAATTTGGGTTTTGTTGGGGGGAAAATTGCGATTAATAGTGCTAGGTAATAATTTTATTTTTGGATCTATAGTTGTTTGATTGGTCGATAGTGTGTGACAAACTTACCAATCTAGTAGTTCGAATAGATTCTCTTCTTTTTTCCACCGCTATTAATAAGCATTTTAGCCCTAATTCTTGATTATCACTCATTTTCCTTAGATTTCGCCCAAATTTTTGATGGATTTAATGATTGGGTGGTTAGTCCCCTGATTTGTTAAAGGTTTTTTTGAGTGGAAATTGCTTGGAGATTCATTGGATGGCGCTTTGATTCTTAAACAGATGAATTTCTCTCATTCTCTATGTTCATTTGCTCTTTATGTTAGTCTGTTGGTGGGAGGAAAAGGGCATGGCCAAAGTTAGGATATTTGATTGTTTGGGCTCTATGCAGTTCGAGTTTACATGTTTACTGGCTCAAATATAGAGTATTAGGTGTGAGAGTTGTGTCTACCACAATATTGTCAACTTAGGATTGATTTACAAGGATTAACTCGTGGATCTGATTTTATCCCTGGTTAGAGAGTATAAAATGAGTGGCCTGCATTATCCCAGCCATGGATTATCCCTTTGTATGCATTATCCCTGTTGAATTAGCCAGCACATATGTCTTATTGATATGTATAGAAATGCTATGGAATTAGTCTTTTCCTTCTAGTTCTTTTCTGATTGTTCGAGTATCTAGTCAACTTGAGCTTCTTAGATTCAATTGAGGTAGAAGAAAACCATTGATAAGCGGATATAATGGTATTTAATGCCATTTATTTTTCTGTAATGACAATTTAAGATGAGTAGCTACGCTTTAGTTCCTCCATATGGCACACTATGATGTGATGATTTTGTGTCAATGTTGCTGTTGTAGTATTTCTTTCAGGTTCAAGCTAGCTGATATGAGTTGGCACTTAGCCAGCCATTTTAGATGTAGGTTTCAGTCTAAAGCATTTTATTTTTCTGTTTATTGCCATTTATTTTTCTATATTAGTAATACTAATACATGCTCTTGGTTGTGATACAGGCTAGTTATGAGCTACGAATCAGATGAAGCAGTTGCGAATGGAATTGGTAAAGGAACCTGAAACATTGGGAACTGCAAGATTATTCTGGATACATGAATAATCTTTCTCCTTCACCTCATCTCCTTTGATATACTCATCTGAATCGTTCACCGTTGTTCTAGATGGACAAAAAATGGTTGATTCGTGAATGGAGAAGCTCAGCACATGGAAATCAGACCATAAAGGTGAGATATACGTTCTTTAAATTCCAGCACCTATCTCTTTAGTTTTATTGCCTTGTGTTATGATGGGTTGTGACGTGGAATTACATTTACTACTACTCTAATGCTGCTTCTCGCCTTCAGAGCTGTAGTGACGCAAATAATGGCTTTATTGCCACTACCCTGAACAACAATTTAAGTTAATTGAAATTACTGAGTGCTTGACTTGTTTTAGATGAATTTGTGCCTTCAGGTCAATCTTCTTTATTCTGTTTCTTTTGTTATGTTGTTGTTGGTTTGAGTCCCCTCAGGGCTTTCATGGTCGTGAACTTGAGGACTCATGGGATTAGTCAAGCAGAGCTTGGCACAATGTTATCTATAAAAAAAAAGAGCTGTTCATGGCTCACTTTAAAATCGCGACAAATCCTGTATTTGGTAGGGCGATTGAGATATTCATAGAGAGAAGGTGTGAGAGAATTATACTTAGAGATTGTAAACGAAGAAGAGGACGCCCGAAGAAGACTTGGGGAGAGGTAATCAGGCAGGATTTGACCCTTCTAGAACTTACCGAGGACTTGGCCTAGATAGGAAATTATGGCGTAGCAGGATTCGTGTAGAGGACCCTCGTTAGATTATGGTTTTGCATTGGCTAGTACTAGAGGTTGATTCATTTTGTTTATAGCCTGTAGCGTCTTCTTCACTTTATGTTGTTCATTTAGTAATATCTTGTGTTAGTATGTTTACAGCTTTACTTCTCTTGCCCTTTGATCATCCCTTATTGTTTTATTACCCAAAAAAAAAAACCCTTTTCGCAAATGAATTTAAAAAAAAAAAAAAAAAAGTTTTTGTGGGTCTTTCGGAAACAGTCTCTCTTCTAGGCAACTAGTTAGGGGTAAGACTGCATACATCTGGACCTCCCCAGACCCCGCCCTAGGCGGGATACTTACTGGGTTGTTGTTGTTGTTGTTGTGGTAGGGCGATTGAGATATTCATAGAGAGAAGAGCTTTGCTTGACTAATCCTTTTGTATACTATTACTATTAATCTATTATCTTGGTTTAAATCTCCAAAAACCGTTTATATGAATATTATAGAAGGGTTACATTGTGAATTTACTTTGTATGCCAGTATGGTATATAATTTCCTTTGTATTTCTTTTATGAATTAGTAGTACTTGTATGATTGTGGTGTTGAAGGTGTTATGATGTGCTCCTTGTCCTGGGGGTTGAATTCTGATTTTGACCTGCAACTTATATATATGCAGGATTGCAGGTTCCCAATATAAAGTTAGAACATTGGCTGAACTTGGATATAAGATGTGTAGAGTCCCAGTGTTGACAGATTAAGCTGTAGCAGCTCTCAACTGCAAGGAAGGGCTACGAGGATATACAAACAGAGGGCCACATGGAATTTGAAACATTTTATTGACAAGATCTTAGGAAAAACATGAGAAAAATGTTCTCATTTTGCAGCGTCCTTCATATATAGTTAGGTTCCCTTAAGTGTATTTTTTATTTATATACGTATCATTTAGGATAAGACAACTTATTTATTATATGAAATAGATGTCAATTTTGTTTGGGTTTTGATAGATGATTTCCCCAATATATATGTGTAAGTTTTTCTGGTGCAAGATATATTCATGCCAATGATATTTTGTATGGGGTGCAGGTTTTTTATTGTAATAATTTTTTTTTTTATAAAAATACCACCTTCTACATCGGTTTTTAATGAAAAGTGTCATTGTATGTCAACCTACTATGTCTATGAAAAAACCGATGTGAAAGGTCTGCCTACAACATCGCTTTTATTTAAAACAATTGACATGGTACTTGTAGGTGGATCTTTTACATCGGTTATTCTAAAAAACCGACGTTGTAGGTAGGCCTTCCATGTCGGTTTTTTAACCGACGTTGTATCTCACCCCCCTACTATGTCGCCCCTCTATTACGTCGGTAGAAAAACCGACGTGGTATGGATAAAAAAACCGACGTTGTAGCTTGTTTCTGTAGTAGTGAAACCTGCAGTGGAAATATGCACATAGGAAAGAGATGCAATAGACATGCCCGACTGACCAGGACAAGATGCACAAGACATGACATAGTAATATGCACGGGGAACAGGGGATTTGACATGTAAATACACAGGGACTCAAGACACTAAGAAATTATATACACTTGCATGCCTTTGAAGGCGACTCTAGTATTCATGCAAATATGATGTATGCAGACTCTATTGACTCACAGCTCCATGCAGCCTAGCCTAACATGCACGACTCTCCTATAAGGTCTAAAGTGGGTCTTCATATGAGAAAAGTTTTTGTGATCAAGAATTTCATTCCTGTGGTGATCTTGGCAGAGTATGAGACAAGTGGACAAAACTGGGTGCAGTCAAGGAAGAATCAGCCCCCAGTTTGATGTGTGGTTCTTGATGGTTATGACCTACTCGAGGAGCTATGGGTGTGGATGCGGCGGTACAAAATATCCTAACTTAAGGTATGGGGACGAAATGGCCAACTTGGAACGTAGCGGACAAAGAACCGACTCATTCTGAAAAAGCCCCCAGTTGGGAAGTCTATGTGCAAGCCTACGAGAAAGGTGATGAGTATGACCTCTAGACGACTGACCAAAGAGCGCTTACATGAGAAACAATGTTCTAAATCTTCGGAAATTTAAGTTGCTTCAAGATGTTGAATTTGTTTTATATATTTTTTTTGGTTGCCCTAACTTTTGCCTAGGCCGCCCTTTCAGGTTTTCAACTTACCGGGCTCATTTTTTTTAGCCTTAGATGAGAATGGTGGAATTTTTGGAAAACTTCTTATGATCATGTGACAAAGTGGTTGTCGTGGCCGAACCTCCTTGAGGTTTCCTATGTATCCAGTTTATGGAATCAGACCAACGTAGTTCAGGGCTATACAATTGAATGGTCGTACCTTTTGGAGGGCTTTTGGGTTGTAATGTCAGGCTGGGTTGAGGTGTCAAACAAAGGATAAAGGCTTAAATAAGCCCAATGTAAATTCCCTCCCCAAAGTATGCTAGATGGTATAGAAGCTTGTGATCTGGGCAAGGTGGCTAGGAGACCTATGTTTAGGTAAGGCCATTGTTTGGTTGTGCTTGAAGTGTTTGCACTTTTTTGGATCTTTGATCGCTCTCGACTTTTTTTCTCTTTTGGGTTTTTTTTGTTTTTGCTCTTGAACTTTCGAGTTGTCTCTTCTTTTTGGTATTTCTCTCGGTGGCTCTTTTTGTAGGTCGGTCCATCTTGCCTAGAAGGTTGCTTCTATTCCCATGTCGCACACACCCATTCTCCGGGTAAGGATGATGTGGTTAAGAAATGAAAGGCTATGTGTTTATGGCTCAAAGGGTTGCAAGTGGTAATGATGTATAGGGTAGTAAAGGATATTGATGTGAGGTGCCAAATGAATGCATTCAATCCTCAGCACGGACGGTTCAACTGTATGTCCTCTATGGGGATGATCATTAGGGAGTTTTTGTTTGATGTTTTCCACAATGAAGGCTTTCTTTTGAATTTTATTTTTTTTTTGAATTTTTTTTTTTGTTGTTCCGTCATAGGCAACCTAAGTTCGTCATAGAATTGAACAAAGAACAATGATGGGAATCAAAATGCAATCTTTATTGAATCGAAGAAAAGCATTACACGAGAAGTAAGCTAGACTCTATGGACGAATTTAAAAGACAAACTAGACATCATTAAACTTGACTGGACTCAACTAGACTTGCACACTAGGAAACTTCGACTATATTCAACTTCTCGAGCACAGGCTGTTCATAGGGACACGAAGGACAACCCCCTGTAGATACTCGCATTGTTCATGACCTAAGTGGAATTCTTAAGAAGGTTATCTTCAATTAGAATGCCCACAACATAGAGCCAGTTGTAGGAGTCAATTGCTTGATACTTGAGGGGTTCCTTGTAAGCAGGTTGCAGGTTTTGATGAGTTGGCGAATTTGATCAATTTGCGAAGGTTGCGCAAGCAGTTCGGCTATCTTTAGCTTCCAACGCCTAAGGAAGGCAGTGAATCCCTCATATTCTTCTTGTTTGGTGATCTCTAACTCTCGAAGGGTCATAGGTAGAGCAACATTTTCCTTGTAGCGTGCAAGGAAGACTGTAGTGAAATCTGCCCATGTGCGGTAGTCCTCCAAATTCAAGGTGTAGAACCAACGACGAGTTGGGGCATCAAGAGTCTATGGGAACAAGTGAATGTAGATATTTTTGTCAACTCCTTTTAAACCCATGGCAGTAGTGAAGGCTTTGAGGTGGTCTTGTGGATTATCAGTGCCGGTGAATGTCGGAACCTCGGGCATGGAGAACTTGGCTGGAAGCTTGCCCTTCACTTTGGGATTGACTTTACCAACATTAGCATGGTAGTTGGAAAACAGGCCGCTGTTTTCGAGCACAGAAATAATCTTAGCCAGCTTGGCATTTGGTCCTTCTTCCTCAGGGTTGGAGTCAGAGAGGATTCTTGCTTCATCCTCTTTCTTCTTTTCCAAATCTTCAACCTTGAGTCGCACCTTTTCTAACTCGCTCATGAGATCATCAAGCCTCTCGTCGGTGGTCTTACCCATAGTGGAGTTTGGGGGTGTAATCGGCGAGGTAAGGGATGTATTGAGTGGTAACGGGCTTTGTGGTGGTGATGGATTATGGGGTGATGGCCTTTTGGAATGTGGTGGTGTCTTGGAGGTAGCTTGTACACGAACCAATCTGCCGGATGATCGAGCCCAACCTTTGTCTCCGTAATTCTTCCTCGAGCCCCCAATCCTGAACACAAGTCTCAACTTAGGAAGACGCCAAAGAAAGGACTTGAAAACAAAAACTCATGATTTTTAGAAGACCCTCGATAGCTCCTAAGGTGAATGAATCTAAGGACGTCTATATGAACTTGAATGCATGAAAATGCAATGACAAAGTTACGACAACAATATGTAAGATGCATGGCGGACTGACCTTGACATGTATGACAATGTATGGATGCTTCCTAGATTGACCCTACAGCACTTAATGAATGAATTGTCTAGACTTCTAGTGCATGAGATGTAATGAACAAATGGAGACATTGATGAATGCAACACTCCAATTTTTGTACAAATGCATATGCAAAATGACGACAATGCAAACATGACGATTAGTTATGAATCCTAGCATGGAGTGTTTAATATTTATATTGTAATGTAATGCAATGCAAAGGAATGAAAAATGACAACCTAAGCCTAAATGCCCGATTATTTCCCCTCATATCAAAGGAAAAATGAAGTCGATGAACGAAAATGAGAAAAATAGAAAAAAGACGGACCATCCTATTTTTTTTTTTTGATTTTGCTAGACTCAAAGAAAATGGAATGGGATAAATAAAAAGGAAGAAAATTTCGGCAACTTTTTTTTTGATTTTCCGAATTATTTTTTTTTTCGGCATTTTTATTTGTAACGCCAATTTTTTTTGCTTTTCTTTTTTTTTTTTTTTTTTTTGCCGACTCTGAACTACATCAAGACAATAAAGAGAAAAAAAAAATTAAAAAAAGGTGGGAGAGGGGAATTGGAGAGACTGACTCTTTTTTTTTGCTAAAAGGTCATAGAAAATTTTTCATGACTTCGACGCTGTATGAAAATATATCATCGGGGAAACGAGTGCTCATTGAATTGAACTCTCGCACTATTTTTTGGGCATTAGGAACTAGCTAAAAATAAAAGAGAGGACTCCTAGCACGTAAGTACATGTTGGCACATAGTCACGGTATTCATGCATTCAGACAAGCATAATAACAACGCAGTTTACAGGCAAACATGTGATCAGACGGGCATTACAACGACACATGCACAACAAGCAAGCGAATGCACGAATGTGGGCTAGAGGCTTTTGGCTCCTGTGAGGTTACCACAACAAATTACAATTTCCGTTCGGCGGATGGTCGACACATCGATTGTAATTCTTTTCATCAACAAGGATTGATGAGTCATGGGTGAGGAAGCGTCGATTTTCACGATAGGACAACTGTATATTCCTTTAGATATACGGGTTGTCTACGAATTGCGACACAAACTTCCTCGAGGGTCGATAAGGGTCAAAAGGTTGTGCCAAGGCACATGCAAATGATGCAAAAATATGGAACACGTTATTAAACAATTAAGCAAACTTGACTTTTGAGTCTCACCCTCTTAAATAAATCCCCAGTGAAGTCGCCACTGTAAGGACCCAGGATTTCTACGGCCACGGAATGCGTCCTTATAAAAAATTTGTAGGTTGGGGGTTTAGATAAGTCAAGGGACCATCGAGTTAGAAAAGATTTTGTAAAGACTTGAATTGAATAAAAACCATGAAAGATGTCACAAATCTGCTGTCGGCGTTTTATTGAAGGGACAAACCGAAGGGACAATCCGATGGGACAACCCAATAACGCGATAAGTGAACTGATCATGTTTTTAGAAAGACTCCCGCTCATATAGAACATATGAGTACCCAAGAAAAAGGGTTCGGAGGCGAAGGTACGAGGTGGAAAGGTGTTAGGCACCCAACTCGACCGTTTATGACGGCCTATACTAACTCAAGTTTGCTTAATAAGTTAAAGACATGATTCCCACACAAACTGGATTAACAACCAAGACTTAGACTATTAATTGGTTTATCACAAGTATCACAACATTTATTATTGACCCTTATTTAGACATGCATTTGATTTGACAAGTTGGGCAGCACAACGACTTATACAGACAATATTTAGTAAGCGATAAAAACGTTATTCTAGCATAATATCTACATTATGACTACTGGAAAATAAACAATTAGGCAATTAGTTTAATTTGAGCCCTCAGAAATTTGTACCTGAACTGTAGGCTATATTTGATAATTGAATAGTAAAAATAGATCTCAAGTAAAGAAAGAGGGGGGAGTTCGATGTCAATACTCCCGAGAATAGAATAGAATTGTTTATGGAAGGAAGAGGGAGAAGCTCAGAGTCAATACTACTGAGAATAGAGGGTTGTCAACTGTAGACTGTGTGTTTTGAACTGAGGGAGGAGGGTCGTATTTATAGGGAAGGAAATAGGATTGGAGGGGTAAAGGATGGCGGAAATTCGGAATTGGGCTTGAAAAAGACGGGCTTCGGAAGACTCAGCCAGCGCCGCTAGTGGCCCAGGTGAGCGCCGCTAGCGGCCCAGGTGAGCGTCGCTAGCGGCCCTGGTGAGCGCCGCTAGCGGCCCTGAGCCTGCCAGCTGAAACTTTGCCGGGCCATATCTCACTCGTTTGGGCTCCAAATTGGATGATGCAAGATGCGTTGGAAATCTTATTGGGTATAGTTTTTAATGGATTTGGTTTCAGGCCTACATGTTTTGTGGATCTCGAGACATACCCGAAAGAGTAGGGAGAGGTTAGTTTTGAAGTACGCATCAATGTTGGGCTCGTAACTCCTTGGTTGGGAATGTGGTGTGGGCTCATGATATGTCATTGAAAAGCTATTTGAATAAGGAGTCCAAAACTATAAGGATCACAAATTAATTAAATCAAATAAACTCCCAAATGAGGCTGGAAGACGGTCCACAGTAGTCGGCTACATCTGTTTTGACCCTTAACTTGGTTTGACCATAACTCTTAGGTGCAGAATCGTATTTGGACACGGGAGGAAGCAATGGAAGGCTCTTGAACGGGGCTTCTGAATGGAATGGAATGAAGGAGTGTTTGGAGGAAAAATCTGAGACCTTATCTTAACTATTAGAGCAAAAATAGCAGTTCAAGTTTATAAATTACTCCTTTCATCATCGGGCTTTTGCGGAGAAATCTGAAGACGCTTTTTTGGCATCTACAGTAACATATTTAAAATCTCTCTTATGAGACGGTATTTAGAAAAATTAAAATTTAGAAATCACAAATAAATATTAAATATGCTCAACAATAGCTTCATCTTACACTAACCTTCACATAATGACGGGAGTCAACATAATGAATAAGACGTATGATAAATAGGTATCATTTTAAAGTACAGTTCGTACTCTTTCCAATGGTGTAAGATATTCTAATTTTTACAACTTCAAACAAAAGTTATATGCAAAAAAAATATTTTGCTATCCTAAATGATTTGTTGCCATAACTCTACTATTATCTCTTATCGTAAATTAAATGTTTCTATTTTTTTATTTATTAATCAAATTTTATTAAAGGAAATAGTAATTTTAAATCAGATCCTAATTATATTCCAATTTCTAAACTTTGGAAGCCCTCTTAGGTTACACATGTCTAAGATGCTCGCTTAGGTGGACGCCTCCAATGATGTCATAAAATGTAGCACCCCCGAATTTACAATGATTTCCTGGGAACTATCGACGCTGTTGTGCACGACTCGGCGCCGTTGAACTGTAAAAAACTCAAGGGTAGTTACTGCAATATTTACCATTAGGAGTAAATGCTAAGGAGAAAGAAAGTCTAGGCATCAAATGAGCTTACTAAGGAATCTAAACAATCTAAAACAGTTAATATTAGAGTTGTCTATATAGTGAGCTAAAAATCATTAAACTAATTTATTACAACTTTGCCTTCAAAGGGCACAAACCAAAAATGCTAACAATCTAAACTGAACAAAAAGAGTTCTAAAAACTGACGCCAACTCTTGCTTCCAAGCTGTACGTCCTCACTCGACTAAACATGGACTTTGGTTTCCGTGATGAAAACAAAATACAGAAGAAAAGAAAAGAAACAAAAGAGCAACAAAAATCAGATAAACTGAATAAACGTCATCCGTACCCAGTAAAAACATTTCGCAAACCTTACCTAAGGTTTTAGAAAAATCATTGAAATTCATTTGCATACGCACATAAGCATATAATCAAGCATACGCATAACGACAATCTTTTACATGCAATTCTTGTATAGTGATCACACCAAATATGACATAAACAATTCGTCTTGATTAGAGAGATGTAAGAGAGTGAATAGAATAGCGATTACCCATACTCTTCATCGAAGATACAATCACGCCATGGACTTAATGACTCTAGTGTGCATACTACCTCTAGTATAAAAACGAGTCTAGAGGACTTAATAAATGGGGAATGATTCATCCCAGACATATTGTGAGGTGTCCATAAGTAACTTGGAAATCACGCACCCCTTGAACTACACCATTAGGTGTAATCCCGATTGCTCGACTACTTCTAGGGATCCATTAGGAGTCTTACTCTCATTTAATTCAATCCACATAATTTTCATTGGTTAACATAGTGGTACGTACTACGAGACCACGACTTACTAATTCATTTCATGCTCTTGATAATGAATAATAAATAACGATGATAATGATAATGCAATACGATAAGAATTAAACATGCTTTAATTCAATGACGATAATTCTACAAAGATGACATGCAATGTCTAGCACAATTTCGGCAGCAGTTCAGCAGGGTAATATGATATCCAAAAATCATAAATCATCCAAATACATTCAATGACAAATATATAGGTGCTCACTAGCACTCAATAATACCCATACAAATTAGCAAGTATTAAATAGCATAAAAATACTAATAATTCACCATTCAACAATTGTCCACTATTCAACTTATGAACTAACTAATTCTCGAAACATGATAATATCGACATGCTCATTATAATTCATAATTAAATTAGTAAAAATGCTAATAAATCTCATAATAACGACGATATAATTTAATCATGTTTTGCATATTAAATTCACAACAATTTCCCAATTAGCACATAACCCATCAAAATAGTTTTGATGGGGCTTTGGAAGAAGATAGGCATGATCGCTTACCATTCAAACGATTCCAAACCGTAGCTACTCTTCAACAACCAAAGACAATTACACTTGCTCGTTAGGTCCTAATTAAAAACAATTACCAAATCAATATTAATTAAATAAGAAAATCCAAACAGTAACGAAATATTCATATGATAGTTTTATTAAAGTTCGTGATTTATTTCAACCAATCTAGACTTTTAACAATCCGAATTCCGATTCCGAATGAGTGAAGAAAAATATAAACAATAAACGAAAATCTGATAAAAATCGAAAATAAATTACGAAAATAAAAATCGAAACCCTAACTTCAAAACCAAGTCTACTTCACAGTCACCCATGCATGGGGCCCATGACCTGACTCATCACCATTACCACCACTCACCGACCACCATGGTCGGTGATGGTGGTCGCCGGAGCTCCGGCGAGGCGAGGAGAGAGAAAGAGAGTGGGAAAGAGAGAGAAGGAAAGAGAAGAAGAGAGAAGAAAAGAGAGAGAGAGAAAGAGCAGGGAGAGGGGTCGACGACCTTAGGCCACCACCGGCGACCACCCAGGCGGCGGCCTGGTGGAGCCGTGGTGGTCGTGCGGTGGCGCGGCAAAAAAACAGCGGAAAGAGAAAGAACATCGCGAGAGAGAGAGAGAAAGGGAAAAAGAAAGAGAAAAAGAGAGAGGAGAAAGGCTGTTACCGGCGGGAGGGATGCCGGTGGTGGTGGTGGTTCTCTGGTGAGCAACCCGAGGAGAGAGAGAGGCTCGGTGAGGGAGAAGGAAGAGAGAGAAAGAGAGAGTGAGAGCCGTGAGTTGTGAGAGAAGGAGGAGAGAGAAAGTGATGAGGGTTTTGATAAGTTGTGAAAACTGATTACTTGCCCCATCTTTTCCTTTATATAGGCTCTTAGTCAACCAAAGTCAATTTCTAATAGGTTTAGAAAAATTTTAATTAATTTTCTGATTTAAATTGATAATTAAAGCTAATTAAAACAATATTAATAGTTCTTATTCATATATAACACATTTTAATTAAACTCCCCAAATTTGATAAATATAAATTATGAAAGTCCCATAATAATAATTAATATTATGATGGCTTTAATTGAATAAATCGAATCCTTGAATGAAAATACAATTTAATCTCCGAAACTATTTATGAATCATTTATAAACCAATATATTAATTATAGAAAATTTTGGGGTATCACCTTCTACCCTCCTTAAAAGAAGTTTCGTCCTGAAACTTAAAACATGAAGTAATCACTTCCGAAAACAAAACGACTTTACCATACGAAGGTATATAACAAACTTTAGGACTTCAACATATGCAAGATGAGCAGCTACGATCGTGATTCTAGTTGATTAGCAATGCAACATGCAATGGTGGAACATGCAATTCGTGCAAAGCGATAAACAAAACACGCAAAAAGACAAAATTTCGAGGCGTGACATTCTACCCTCTTTAAAATGAGTTTCGTCCTGAAACTCAAGTGGGACTAGTACCTTCGATAAAGAGGTCTGGATAATTTTCGCGCATCATGGATTCAGCTTCCCATATTGCTTCTTCTTGACCTTGTCGAGACCATACGACTTTGATAATCGAAATAGTCTTTGTTTGAGTAGAGCGCTCTTTGCGATCTACAATCTTGATAGGAAGCTCTTCATAAGACAAACTTTCGTCAAGTTCGATCGCTTCAGGTTGAACGACATGAGTTGGATCATGTACGTAACGCTTCAACTGGGAGACATGAAACACACTATGGACTTTCTCAAGTTCCACAGGTAAAGCTAGTCGATAAGCAACCTCACCAATCCTTTCGAGAATCTCGTAAGGTCCAATATAACGAGGACTAAACTTGCCCTTACGACCAAAACGCATGACGTCTTTGGTAGCAGATACTCGCAAAAGTACCTTGCTTCCCACCTCAAACTCTTCAGGTCTATGACTTCTATCAACGTACGATTTCTACTGATCTTGAGCACTACGCATCTTTGCTTGAATCACCTTGACCACATCGACGGTCTTCTAGATCACTTCTGGACCCAAATCTGCAGCTTCGCTAATATCGTTCCAACAAACAGGCGATCTACACTTTCTACCATACAATGCTTCATATGGTGTTCAATTAATGCTTGTGTGATAGCTATTTTTGTAAGAAAACTCGATCAACGGAATGTGTGTATCCCACAAGCCTTGATACTCGAGAGCACACAATCGTAGCATATCCTCCAAAGTCTGAATTGTCCTTTCTGTCTGACCATCCGTGGCAGGATGAAAAGCAGTACTGAACTTCAATTTGCTTCCAAATGCTTCTTATAATTTCGCCAAAAGTGATAGAGAAATCTCGAGTCTCTGAAATGATATCTTCAGGTACACCATGAAGTCTCATGACTTCCTTGACATAAGCGTCAGCTAGTTTCTCTATTTCCTAAGTGTCATTCATTAGGATAAATCTCGCAACTTTCGTTAAACGATCTACAACGACCCAAATGGTGTTGTTCTTCTTCTGTGTCAAAGTTAAACTCATGACAAAATCCATAGAAATCGAATTCCATTTTCAGGTAGGAACTTCAAGCGATTATATCATTCCACAAAGTCTCTTGTGTTCGATCTTGACCTTTTAACACGTCAGGCACTTAGCCACGAAGTCAGCGACATCTTGCTTCATACCTTTCCATGAAAACACTTGGCGAAGGCCTTTGTAGAGCTTGTATCCACCAGGATGCACAGAATAAGGGGTATTGTGAGCTTCACCCAAAATGTGACTCTTGATATCCGGGTCATTCGGCACACAAACACGATCACGAAATCTCAAGACACCGTCTTGACCAGTAGCAAAGTCCTCGGATCTACCCTCATCCTTATTGCGTAGAATCCATTGAAGATCCTCATCTGAATTCTGTTTACCCTTGATCTTGTCGAGTAAAGTTGGTCGAACTGACATATGCGCTAAGGTACATTGAACGTCACCTTTCAGCACAATCTCCACGTCTAGACTTTGTAAGTCACGAATGATCTCCTTTGGAAGTACTAAAGCAGTAATCAAATTATGACGTGTATTTCTGTTTAAAGCGTCAGCTACTACGTTAGCTTTCTCTTCGTGATACTGAATATCGATGTTGTACTCCGTCAGTAGCTCTAGCCATCTTCTTTGTTGCATATTAAACTCCTTTTGCGTGAAAATGTACTTGAGACTTTTATGGTCCGTAAAAATCTTGACAACAGAACCATAGAGATAATGTCACCAAATCTTCAAGGCAAATACGATAGCAGCGAGCTCTAAATCATGATGATTAGGGTAGTTATCCTCGTGCTTCTTCAGTTGTTTTGAGGCATAAGCCACTACTTTACCATGTTGCATCAAAAACACAGCCTAAGGCATGCTTAGACCCGTCACTATAGACCTCATATCCTTCAGTTCCCTAGGGCAAAGTCAAAATTGGCGCGCTTGTAAGTCGCTTCTTCAACTCTTGAAAAGCAGCTTCACACTTTTCAGACCACACGAACTTCGTCGTCTTCTTCTCAAGTTTTTCATAGGCTTCACTATCTTGGACAATCCTTCCACAAACCTACGATAGTAGCCATCCAATCCAAGAAAACTTCTAACTTCAGTCACGCTCTTTGGTGTAGACCAATCCATCACAGCTCTAATCGTTTTCGGGTCAACAACAACTCCATTCTTAGACACCACGTGTCCCTAAGAAAGAAACAGTCTAACCAAAACTCGCACTTCGACAACTTCGCGCACAGTTGATGTCGTCGCAAAATCTCCAAAACGATTCGCAAGTGTTGCTCCTGCTCAACACCGTTCTTCGAGTAGACCAAAATATCGTCAATAAAGACAACTACGAACTGATCGAGATAAGGCTGAAACGTATGGTTCATCAAGTCCATAAACTTCGCAGGTGCGTTCGTCAACCCAAAAGGCATCACAGTGAACTCGTAGTGTCCATACCTTGTGCTAAACACGGTCTTTGCAATGTCGGACTCGGAAATTCTTAGTTGATGGTATCCTGAACGTAAATTGATCCTTGAGAAGACAGCCGCTCCACGTAGTTGGTCGAACAAATCGTCAATCCTAGGAAGTGTATATCGATTCTTGATTGTAATCTTGTTCAACTCGCGGTAGTCTATACACAATCTCATGCTACCATTCTTCTTACGTACAAACAGAATAGGAGCACCCCAAGACGATACACTAGGACGTATGTATCCCTTCTTCAGTAATTCCTCAAGTTGTGTCTTCAGTTCTTTCATCTCAGCAGGAGCCATACGATAAGGTGCTTTCAAAATCGGAGCAGAACCTAGAACTAAGTCGATCGTAAAGTCAATAATGCGTTGCGGAGGCATTCCGAGAATCTCGTATGGAAAGACGTCAGCGTATTCCGAAACAACTGGAATAGGTTGCGAAGCTTCAACTTCTTGACTCGTATCCACCACATGACATAGGTAAATCACTTCACCTTTAGTCATGTACTCCATTGCTTTCATGGTCGCCACTACCTTCAGTTTCGGCTTGACCATGACTCCTTTATAGGTAATCCTTCTACCTTTTGATCCTCGTAATGACACACGTTGCTTACAACACTCAATGTTAGCCCTATACTTGGCTAACCACTCCATTCCCCAAATTACATCAAATTCCTTCAACTCCATCTGAATCAAATCCGCTAGGAAATCGGAAACTTTTCGTACAACGCTTTACAATTAACATTTGACCCATCAGGCATCGTAATGTTTGCACTATACACAGACTTAGGTTCTAAGCCTATCTTAGATGCAAAGCTCTTAGAAAGAAAAGAATGCGATGCACCACTATCAAACAAAACAAAAGCAGGTTGAGAGTTAACTAGAAAAGTACCAGCTATCACATTCGGATTCGCCTCAGCTTCATTGCGGTTCAGCACGTAAACCCTTCCGTTTACCCCTCTATTGTTGTTGTTCGGCGTGGGGTTGGCAGGTGCGGGTAACAGTGCTTGATTGTTCACGGCAGGAGCAGCAGTATTGTTGTGGTTGTTGTTGTTGTAACCTCCATTTCCACGGTAGTTAGTGTAGACACCCTAATGTGTCCCCCCCTTTTCAATGCCCAATGATGATAACCTATTATGAACATAATGAATTGAATGTCAATGCTCGAAATACTTGTGCTTATTTGTGTCCCATTATCCATATTTATTCCGAACCCTTCACATTCTCATACCATCAAATAGCCATTTCCATAATCTTTCTAACGCCATCTCATTTGTCCCGAACAGACACCGGAGTGAATAGTTTTGATTTAATGAAGTTACGGGCTAAAAACGATGTTCTCATACCCGCATATCACGGTGCAAGACTGATTTTTAGCCATTAAAGGATTAATTGGAGTATTAGCCCACTAGGTTTGTATTCCCCTTTGATTTATCTTTCCAATGATGTATTATGGGCCAAAATCCCATTAGAAACGAAGGAGATACGATCCGATGATTGATTAATGCGCTGAAACATACACCTCTCTAGTGTTGGTGCCATAACTCATATGATACTTGTTCTATATTAGCCCACAATATTTGAAAAGAAATCCCTTTGAACAAGGAATCCAGAGCACCAAGAATCATGCCAATTGGAGGTCAAAGCCCTCCAGCGGCGTTTTCGTGGGAGCGAAGTCCCGTGAAACTGGCCGCCGGCCCCAGTGGCAGCCGCCAGAGGCCATGCGGCATTGTTGAGGCGGCCAGAGCCCCAGATGCCGAGCACCGATTTTTGCCCGGGAACCCAAATTTCCTATTTTCCACGGCCCATTCCCTATAAATACCCCTCTAAACCACTCTAAACTCTGTTTTTGGAGAAAAAAAATTCATTATTACGGGATTCAACTCAAGGAAACCCTAATCTCTCTCTCTCTCTCTCTCCTCCCTTCCATTCAACCCAAATTGCATCAATCAAACCCATCTTCAAACTCTAGTCAAGAACAAGTCTCATACCTAGATGAAGTCCAATATCAAGAGCAATTGACATTCAATTCTAGTACAATCAATGTTCAACCTAAGGGCTCATATTTTCAACTCTTAAAAATCTATTTTCAAATCATGTTTTATTTATATTATGATCATGGTTAATATTCTTGGCATGTTTTAATTGTTTTAATTAGTTCACCATATGTAGATTAATTTTAATTATTGTTTTCATGATTATCATGCATAGGTTAGTTTAATGATTATCCTTACATGATTTTCATACATTTTAGTTTAATTTCTAGTTTTCTTATAGTTTATCATGTTTAGTGTAAATATCATATTTTGCATGTTTTGCATGATTAGTCAATCCAATTAGCACACTAACATGTAATTTAGAGTTTATATCTTTTATTTTACTTCCATTGAAGTTACTAACACGTTTGTTCATGCAAATTGCCAATTGGCGCGTTAAGGTAGCACGGTAAGGTTGGGAAACATATTTCTATTATTTTGGTTGTGTTCTATTAATCAAATCATGCAATTAGGTAATCATGTGCAAAGCAATAACTTTAATAATTTGGTTTAGGATCTTGGACGACCGGATTGTTTGGAAACTTCTTATGTGAATTAAGAATCAACATAGATAAGATTAGTAGAGGCCATTAATACGGACGATTTAGATGAGATTCGTTTTGACTTTTCGTACCCACACCCCAGAACTTAATCTTTGACCTTTGGGTTATATGAGTCATAATTCCCAATAGAAATTGGGTGCACTTTGATGGTTTCCAATTGTTTACTTAAAAATTTGTGGCGACTTCATTTGTTCAATAATTCCTTAATATCAATCAATCTCTCTTCAATTTGAGAACCTATAACAATTATTTCAATTAGGCGCCGAAAGGCGAGGGTTCTTATAGTTACCACCATTTCCGCGATTTTCATTTCCATTTCCAGCACGATTGTAGTTGTTATCGCGGTTCTGGCCATTGCCATTCTTGCCACGACTCCAGCATTCAGAAGCTTTGTCACCAGGCTTGTTGCACTCGTAGCATTGAAGCAGGTCGCCACGACAGTTCTTGCCAGGATGCGTCTTGTTGCAGCGAGTACAAGGCATATTCCTCCTAGCTAAGATCTAGCTCGATGACTATTCTTGTCATGTTTCCTGTTCCCGTTGTGATTCTAATTACCACCTTGGTTGTTGTGATTGTTGTTGGGCCTCGCCCTCTTATCTGCGCCATTCGACTGAGAAGAACTTCCTTCGTCACGCTTATGCTTACCAAGCAGCGAATCACGACGCTCCATAGAACGTTCTTGGTTCAAGGCCTTCTCGTAAGATCCTTGGAATGTAAGCGATTTTCCCATGAAAAAATGCTGAATATCCCACTTCAGACCATCCTCAAACCTTTCGATACGCTCAGCTTCGATTGTCACCAAGTTTGGTGCAAAAGCAGCAAGCTCGTTAAACTTCGTTGCGTACTCAGCTACAGATAACTTTCCTTGGTAAATGTTCTCAAGTTCTCGTTGAATCTGACGACGAATAGCTCTAGGATTGAATCTCTCACGAATGGACTCCTTGAATTCATTCCATCCGTAATTTTCAATGGCGAGCAGATCAGTGCTCACATCGCTCCACCACATGTTGGCTTCACCCTTAAGGTAGTAAGTACTGGTGTTGACCTTCATGTTATTGGGCCGACTAGTCGCCCTAAACAGTTTCTCGAACACGATAATCCAATTTTCCAACTTGGTGGGCTCAGAGCCACCCTCAAACGTCGGAGGTGTGAGTGCATCAAAATCTTTGAAGTTGCGCGTTTCACGATTCTGCGCGTTGTGGTCTTGTTCCTGGCGCTCCAGCTAGCGTGTAATATGCTCGACCACATTGGTGAGACATACTTCTAATGTCGTAACTCGGTTGTTGGTTGCCATTATAACAATCTGAGACATAAAAGAGCAATGGTTGATCACCATTTCAGCAAGGTTGGCACATTTGACCCAATTCGGGGTCTAATTGAGAGATATAGGTTGTAATTGAAACCTATCTCTTGACATTTAGCCAATAGCATATAAGTTTCAATGATCGACCTTACATTGTAGGTCTAAGAAACATACTTGCTTTGAATAGTTCTCAGTTCTCATGCATAATAGTTTGATATGCGGTAACAAATTAGACATATTGGTCTCACACGATTGATAAGCAATAACATTGACAATGCACACATCGAGGCTCCATACTATTTTAGTAGAGCGATAAATAATGACTTTAATTGCATACAATACATACTTAGCCTTTGGCTCACAATTGATTCCATCATGCTCAATGAAAATTTTTCCATAATTCTGACATGGATTTCCCATCATGTCTAGGCAATAACGAGATAGAATTTCGAAACTATTAGTCCACCATGCAATTATGTAATAAAGACGATCATATAAAACAAATTCTCAACGACATTCGTATAATCAAATGAAATAGTTTTGCAATGAGACAAATTGCAAAATAAATAACAATACGAATATTTGTTGCCTATGCAACTACGCCAACATCAATCTTGACCACGCATGGTCATCACAATAACTAGGAGTTTAGTATAACTCAAATAAAACTTCTAAAGCAATCAATTAGTTATATTTGACACTCGCACGATTCTGCTTCGAGCCAGGGGGCTTGTCATCATCATCCTTCCTCCTACCCTTCACCTCCTTACAAGGTGTGTACGGGTAGGCATAACCACCAAACTTCTGAGGCATGAAATGCTTCCTAAAGTCATCCGTGTGCTTACATTTCTTGGTCCAGCAGTACTTACACATGCCCTTCGGATCAGGCACCAGGACGTGATTCACCTTCCACTTGAACTCGGACAGACATAACTTTAAATGCAACACCGTTAAAGAAAAGAGCCCATCGCGTTCCTTCATCATATTTCTTCTCGTGTAGGTGACCAATCTTTGAGACCACGTCGTCGTACTTCTCCTTGAGTCCTATCCAAGGATGGATGTTAGGCAGGCCCTAGCAGTAACTCCACCCATAAGCCTTCATGTAGACTCGTGCGATTCTCGTACTGGTAACACTGGATAGTAGTGTAAGCACGTCATATATAGATACGAATATCCTCGAGCTCAGCATCAGTAACAAAGAATGGCTCCATAGGAGGAGACCAATTTGCAGCAGGAGTAGGTGCAACAGTAGGTGCAGGGTTGTTGTCGCTCTCGACACTAACATCTTCCAAGTTAGGCATATCGTCAGACCTATCAGCTGGGGTCTACTCAGGCTCGAACTCAGAAGGATCCTCATCCTCATAATCATCACGCGCAACGTGTACAGCAGGCGGGGGTGCGACATGCAAGGCATGCGCGGCGCATGCGGCCTCGTCGTGTCCGGCATCCTCGTGTGCGGCTTGGTGACGCATGTTCGCGTTGTTTCCCGTTGACTCGCTATCCGAAGAAGCTACGTACTCTAAGGGTTGTGCACAGTGAGCTAGGGCGCGTACCCTTTGGTGTGCAGTCGACTTCCTCGTAGTTAATCTAGTCCTGGCCATCTACAGAAAGATAATCAAACAATGAGAACTTTATAAATCACAAGCAAAGTGATTTCAAATAATTCCTATCTTCTAGGACTACATTGCTCAACGGCTTTACTTACATTTTAATTTTTCCCCAAAATAAAACTAATCTTTATTAATTCATTAATTTATCCTATGCAACCTTTTAAACCTAGGGCTCTGATACCATTTGTAACACCCCCGAATTTACAACGATTTCCTGGGAACTATAGACGTCGTTATGCACAACTCGACACCACTGAACCGTCACAAATCCGAGGGTAGTTACTGTAACATTTATCACTAAGGAGTAAATGCTAAGCAGAAAGAAAGTCTAGGCATCAAATGAGCTTACTAAGGAATCGAAACAATCTAAAACAGTTAATATTAGAGTTGTCTATATAGTGAGCTAAAAACCATTAAACCAATTTATTACAACTTTGCCTTCAAAGGGCACAAACAAAAAATCCTAACAATCTAAATTGAACAAAAAGAGTTCTAAAAACTGACGCCAACTCTAGCTTCCAAGATGTACGTCCTCACTTGACTAAACCTACACTTTGGTTTCCGTGATGGAAACAAAATAAAGAAGAAAAGAAAAGAAAAGAAACAAAAGAGAAACAAAAATCAGATAAACTAAATAAACGTCATCTGTACCCAGTAAAAATATTTCGCAAACCTTACCTGAGGTTTTAGAAGAATCATTGAAATTCATTTGCATACGCACATAAGCATATAATCAAGCATACGTATAATGGCAATTTTACATGCAATTCTTGTATAGTGATCACACCAAATATTACAGACATTCCAACTTGATTAGAGAGATGTAAGAGAGTGAATAGAACAACGATTACCCATACTATTCATCGAAGATACAATCACGCCATGGACTTAATGACTCTAGTGTTCACACTACCTCTAGTATAATAAACGAGTCGAGAGGACTTAATAAATGGCCAATGATCCGTCCCAGACACATTTTGAGGTGTTCATAAGTAACTTGGAATCACGCATCTCTTGAACTACATCATTAGGTGTAATCCCAATTGCTCGACTACTCCTAGGGATCCATCAGGAGTCTTACTCTCATTTAATTCAATACACATAATTTGCATTGGTTGACATAGTGGTACTACGAGTTCACGACTTACTAATTCATTTCATGCTCTTGACAATGAATAGTAAATAACGACGATAATGATAATTCAATACCATGAGAATTAAACATGCTTTGATTCAATGACGATATTTCAACAAAGATGGCATGCAATGTCTAGCACAAGTTCGACAACTCTTTGGTAGGGTAATATGATATCCAAAAATCATAAATCACCAAAATACATTCAGCAATAAATACATAGGTGCTCACTAGCACTCAATAATACCCATACCAATTAGCAAGTATTAAATAACATTATAATACTAATAATTCACTATTCAACAATTGTCCACTATTCAACTTATGAGCTAATTAATTCTCGAAACATGATAATATCGACATGCTCATTATATTTCATAATTACATCAGTAAAAATGCTTAATAAATCTCATAATAACGATGATATAATTTAATCATGTTTTGCATATTAAATTCACAACAATTTCCCAATTAGTGCATAACACATCGAAATAGTTTTGATGGGGCTTTGGAAGAAGGTAGGCATGAACGCTTACCACTAAAACGCTTCTAAATAGTAGCTACACTCCAAAACCAAAGACAATCACGCTTGCTCGTTAAGTCCTAATTAAAAATAATTACCGAATCAGTATTAATTAAATAATTAAATAATTGTCCCGCTCTCTACATCATCCATGACAACTTCATGGCATGAGTGTCACGTTTCAATGAATCAACTCCAAACAAGCCAGTATGACATGGGAGGGTATATTTGGAAATTATATAAGAAAGTTAGGATAATCAACCTAAAATCGTTCTTTTCTTTTTTTTTTGGTCAGGTAGAAATACATATATATATATATATATAACAAACTACTCCCCCAGAAGCCTAGTGATGCCTTGTGTTCTAGCCACATTGGCAAGCCGATGTGCTGGCTTAACAAGACTTCTGTGTACAAATAAAAAACTATAGGAAGTAAAAAGATTCCCTAATGCAAGGATACGACCTGCGCCTTATTAAGGTCCTTAAGAGCCATGATCAGGTTCATTGAGTCAGTTTCAATCGTGATTTCCTGAAGAGAAATCATCAAGCCCCACCGCAGTCCTTCAACAACGGCCATGGCTTCCGCTTGCAGTGCACTTTTCGCCACATAGTACCTCATTCCTCCCTGTTGAGTTAGTGCTGTGTTTTCCTTGATTAAGAGCCACACCATTCCTGCCCTTCTTGATCTTTTATCCCAAGACCCATTAGTAATGATTTTGTTGTTATTGCTGGCATCGTGGCTTCCCTTCAAAACGTAGCAAGGTTGGGAGATAGCACTACTGGGGCCAGAAGCATTCAGCGAGTGTGAACCCTTGGTTTCCCAGGTTCGAAATTGCTGAATGGTGGCGTCCTCTTGGATCTGTGCATCAATCTTTCTCATGACGTCAGCTGGGTTAGCTTGTGAACGCTGGAAGATAATGTAATTTCTATGATGCCAGATGGCTTGTTGTGTACTTGTGAAATAAACCAGTTGATGCCGCCTGCCCTCCATCGTTCGTGCCAAATAAATCCACATATCGTCCTGCTAGGAGTGAAAAGTGATCGAGAAATTTACCTGCACATTCAATCGCAGACTACCAGCTCGCCAAATATGTGAGACAAAGGAACAATCTCGAAAAACATGAGCAAGAGTTTCATCAGTTGAGTGGCAAAATACGCATCGTCCCTCAGTTTGGATGTTTCGTTTTCCCAGATTTTCCATTGTGGCAAGTGCATCTTGACCTAGCTTCCACATAAAGATTTTCCACCTTGGCTGCATATCCAAGTTCCATAAAATCTTCCAAAATTTCATGCCATCCATCCGATTATGCGTTTCCAAGTTGTCATTCTTAACGATTAGCGCATAGCCCTGTTTTACCTTGTACAGACCATTCATGGCGCGCTTCCAAAGCCAAGTATCCTCAATAGGATCACATGGGAGGTTTGTGGACATGATAGTGGTAGCATCAGTGTGATTGAACCAGCGTCTTACCTTGTTACTATCCCACGAATTAGTGTCTGGTTGCATAAGGTCGCCGACCATAACTGGTTGGGTCTCACTTCAACCAGATTGAGTCTTAAATTTTTCCAGTGTTCTGTTTAGCCATGGATCTCCAGTAATCCTCGTGCTCCTCCTGTTACCAATACGTCTCATCAAGCCATCCTGGACTGCTTGTGCTCCCCTAACCAGTCCCCTGAAACCCCACGACCATCTTGGTTGTGCTTTGCCTCCAGTCGCAAGGTCCAGGGGTCCCTTTTTATACTTTGCTCTGTAACATCTGGAGATGAGAAGGTCACTCCTGTTTTGCACTCGAAAAGCTTGGTTGGCAAGAAGGGCTTTATTGAAGCCCGCAACCGATCTGATGCCAAGCCCGCCTTTTCCCTTTGGGAGTTGCGTAAGTTTACGGTTCCTCCAGTAGATAGGCTTTCGGTCTTTTGAAGTAGTCCACCAGAATTTGCTTATAATCGAGTCAATCTTATCACAAACCTTTTGTAGGAGCAGGAAGATAGACATGACATGCATCACAAGAGCCACCAGGATAGAATTTATGAGCACGAGTGTACCTGCTTGTGAAAAGAGGAGGGCCTTCCAGCTCACAAGCTTTTTCTGAATCCTATCCACTAGGAAAGAGAAGCTCTCTGTTTTGTTGTTTGAAAAGGATACCGGGGAACCCAGATAGTGGCCAGTATCCTCCTTGCTATCCATTTGTAGCTAGTTGTTAAGTTGTGTTTTCACCGTATCTGGGACATTGGGACTAAAGATTGTAAAGGATTTTTCCAGGCTTAACATTTGGCCCGAGGCAGCGCAAAAGGCATTCAACACTTCTTTAAGAGCTTGACATTCCATTGTCCCCACGTGAATGAAAAACATTACGTCATCCGCAAGAAAAAAAAAGATGTGAAATTGCAGGGCTAGATCTTGAGATTTTAATTCCTTTCAAAGTTCCATCCTGTTCCGCTGCAGAGATTAATTTTGAAAGCGCATCCATCACGAAAAGAAACAAGAAGGGGGACAGAGGGTCTCCTTGCCTTAAACCACAAGAGGGTCTAAAACTCTGTGTCTGCTCGCCATTTACTAAGACCGAGTATTCCATCGTCGTGACGCAAGCCATGATGAGTTTCTGTCCAATGTGTAGAAGACCCCAGTTTCTGTAGAAGCAGTTTGAGGAAAGTTCAATCCACTCGATCATAAGCTTTGCTCATGTCAATCTTCATGGCCATAACATGATCTTTCCCTTTGGTTTTCTTTTTTATCATTTGCATGAGCTCATATGTGAGGAGGCAACTATCACTCAACAATCGCCCTGGGACAAAAGCATTTTGTGACTGATCCACAATCTTTGTCATGAGGGGTTTTAACCTGTTGGCAATACATTTCGAAGCACATTTATAAATGACATTACAGAGGCTAATAGCTCGAAAGTTACCTACGTTCACATGCTTATCTATCTTTGGTATCAGCGAAATGAAAGTCTTATTCCACTCCTTAAGAAGGTGACCTTGAGCAAGGAAATCCAGAATTGTAGTAGTGACATCATTCCCCACAATTTCCCATTTGCTTTAAAGAACTCAACCGGGAACCCGTCAGGCCCTGGTGATTTGTTGTTACCCTGGTCAAACATGGCTTTCTTGACTTCCTCATTAGTGAAGGGTCTTGCAAGTCGGGTAAGGACTTCTGGAGGGATGCATCTATGGACAGAGTTAAGAACCGTTGTCAGAGCATTGGGGTGTGGGTGTAGCGCTGGGTTATTTCCTGTCTTAAACAGGGAACTGAAGTACATGGTGAAGGTGTCTTTTATACCCTTGCTGTCTTCGTGCCATTGTACCTCCAAATCCTTGATCACGGTTATGTTGTTTCTTCTTGCTCTGTCCCTAACATAACCGTAGAAAAGCATTGAGGAGCAGTCTGTTGTTGCTTTCCATTTGATGCGCGTTCTTTGTCTCCAGTAGGAGAGCTGATCTGTAGCTGCTTCAAGGAGTTGGTTTCTGAATGCCAGAGCATCACCCGTGTGATATCCCATTTCATGTGAGTGGTTACCCTCCTTCTGTAACTCTGCTTGACGCATTTCCTCATTAAAGTTATTCCATTACACACCAGTGCTCCTTCTCTTTCTTAAACAGTGGTCCAACACTTTTTTCCTTGTGTGCTTCAACTTTGAGGCTACGCGAAACGTTGGTGAGCCCACCAAGGGGCATGCCCAAGTGGCATTGACAATACTGGTAATTTCCTCGTAACGCAGACACCACGTTTCCACTTTATAAGGATTGTGCTTTATATCCATTGTTGGTTCCATTTCTAATAAGATAGGCCCATGATCAGAAAAGAGACGGGGGAAGTTCAGAACCCGAGCATTTGATCTTTCCTCCAACCAGGCCCAAGAAGCAAGAGCCCGCTCCAAGCATTCTTCAATTGTGTGCGGGTCGATTCTATTATTGGACAAGGTGAATCTTGGTCCCACAAAGGAAATATAATTCAGGCCTAAAGCAAATTTTCATGTAATAAACTCATCCCAACCCAAAATATCAACTGCCCCACCCTTTTTATCTTCCGAATATTCAACTTGGTTAAGATCTCCTATCACTAGCAGATTGTGATCATCATTTGAGGCAGCCAAAAAGGAAGAGTCCCAGACTCTTTGTCTCTCTGCTAGGACATGAGCACCATACAGAAAAATAGAGTTCCATTACTTGTTTTTTCATCAGTTACATTACAGAAAAGGAAATTAAACTGAGATTGCAAAATAGACGCAGACACACTGTGTAACACCCCCCGAATTCGCAACGATTTCCGGGGCCGCCCGGCGTCATTATCCATGACCCGGCGCCTCTGAACCGTCCCAAGCCCGGGGGTTCTGCCACTGCCACATTTATCTCTAAGGAATAAATGCGAAGCAGAAAGAAATTGCTAGGTATAAAAGAGCCTACTAAACTAAAAAGGAAACTTAAACATTAATAATTGAAATTGTCTAAATGGTGAGATAACATGAGTAATCTTATTACAATCCTTTCAAAAGGAATATCTAAACCCAGCAGCGGAAAATAAAGACAAGTGAGTTCCAAGGCAAATCTAAGCCAACTTCAAAGACGATCTTATTGGACATTACCTGCACATTTAATTTCCATGAGGGAAATAGGAAAACAGAAAAAGAAGAGAGAAAGCAAAATCAGATAAACTGAGTAATTAACGCCAAACCCAGTAAAAACATTTCAAAAACCCTTACCTTGGGATTTGAGAAGAATCATTGAAATTCATTTGCATACGCAGGTAATCAAATAGTTCAAGCACACACAATCGGTCAGATTATTATAATCTTTTTAAAGTGATCAAACCACAATAATTACAATAAGTCATCTGAAGAGAATTAAGAGAGCGATAATAGATCGAGGGCGTACACTCACGACATCTATGGAGGTTATCACCTCAATTTAATAATCATGCCATGGACTTAAAGACTCTAGTGTGCATACTACCTCAATTGCAACTCATGGTTAACAAGAGGACTTATACAATGGGGAATGATCCGTCCCGAACACAAGCATCGCTGTGTCTATAATGAAATAGATACTTTGGGAATCACTCATCCCCGGACTACACAAAATGCATGTACAGTCCCGATGCCCGACTACTCCTACGGAACCAATAGGAGTCTTAATCTCTGATTAATTTATTTACATGCAAAGGGTCTAAATAAAGACTAAGGCACTAAGAGGACAACATGCTTACTCATATACAAGCTATCGCTTTATGAATTGCTAAGCATAACCACTCGATTAATCATCACCAAATCCTAATCAGGATTCTAACATGCCTTTAGCATAATTCACATTCCAATTAGGAAACATAATCAATAATGATTCAAATAAGGCAATTAATTCAATTTAGCTTGACATAAGCCATAATACATTTTATTGCCACAAATAGCCCAATTAACACTTAATTCTCATATCACAATATAATTCAAATCTAAACATGCTAGAATTGAAACATGTTATAGTAATTATAATTAAAGGCATAATTGCATAATTAAAGCAATTCAACATGCTTTCCATAATTAAACGTAAATTGCCATTTAACACATATCACATCAAAACCTTTTGTTTTGGGGATAGGAAGAAGGTAGGCTCATTAGCTTACCACTGAATTATGCTCCGAGATTCTGTTGAGAACGTTCACTATTGACGGGACTATGAACGATCTTCGGTTCCTAATTAATATTAATTAAAAACATAATCAGATGCGGAATTGAAAGTGCAAATGAACTCTAAATTCGGATCTGATACTTTTATTAAATTCCTTGCATTTTTCCAGTCGAAATAGGCTTTTGAAATTCGACAATCGGATTTGTGAAACTTTTTAACAATCAAAATACGAAATCAAATTCACTGAAATTCGAAAATTAAATCTGGAAAAAAAAAAATTAATTCTGAAATTATCAAGAACACTTAAAACATCGAAAATCGATTTCCCTCCAATTGGTCACGACCATGGCCACCCATAAGGGCCCATGGCTTGGCCATCACCAGGACACCACTCACCGGCCATGGTGGCGCCGGTGGTTGCGCTCGTGGCGCAAGGCAGGAGAGAGAAAGAGAGTGACGGGAGAGGGGAAAACAGAGGAGAGAGAGAGTGTGAGAGGACACCATCAAGGGCGGCCTACAACCGCGCCGCCATGGCAATCCCCGACGAGGGATGACGCGACCTCAAGCGACGGTGGCCTTGCCTTGGTGGCCGGCGTTGTTCCGACCGGAAACAGAGGAGAGAGAGAGAGATCGAAACAGAGGAGAGAGAGAGAGAGAACGTGGTGGCTAGCGACTTAGCGCCGCCGCCTTGGCCTAGTCGACTACCTACCCACCATGGCCGACCATAAGGTGGCGGTTGGGTGGTGGTGCAACCTTCATTGGCGCAACCAAAAAACAGGGGAAAGGGAATGCGAGAGAGAGAGAGAAGAGAAGAGAGAGAGAGAGAGAGAGAGAGAGCGCGGCGGTGGGGCGAGCCCACGTCGCCGGCGATGCACCTTCACGGTGGTGAGGTGATGACAATGGCAGCAGCAAGGGGGAGGGGGAAGGAGAGAGTGATCGGTGAGAGAGAGAGAGGGAAAAGAAGAAAATGAAATGGGAGAGGAGAGAGAGACCGTGAGAGTGAGAGAGAGAGAGTGTGGGTGAGTGGTTTCACTCAGCTTTGACCCTCCTTATATTGGCCCTTGGTCAATCTTGGTCAAGCTTGCTTCACTCCCCATATCACTCCCTTACTTAGTACTAATTGATTACATTAAATCAATTATGCACAAATCACTCAACACTAAATCAGAATTTTATTTTGAAATCTCCCACATAAATAATTCAATTTATTTAAATAATAACTCCCCATAAATATCTGAATAATTAAAATCCATAATATTTATTATTAGGATTTTAATATTAGTTATGGGAATTATCCATCCATAATTAGTAATTCAAATAATCGTAATATAATTACGATTAATTATATGAAAATCCTTTTTATAAATATAGAAAATATCGAGGTATCACATCTCACCCCCCTTAAAAGAAGTTTCGTCCCGAAACTTGGAGATACTACTCTGGACGAAGAAAGGTTTACCCAATACAAGGGTAGAAAACATTTTGAGGAACCATATTCGTAGACACAACGCGTTTTTCTAACTCGTTTAGCAATGCAATTAGCAATGCTTCAGCATATAATAAGCAATTAATCACAATAATTCAATCAAAACGCGAAAAATCTGAGGCGTGACACTCTACCCTCCTTAAAAGGAGTTTTGTCCCAAAACTCAGACAGAATCAATACCTTCGACAAACAACTCAGGGTATTTCTAACGCATTTGGGCTTCGCCCTCCCAAGTAGCTTCTTCGGCTCCCTGCCGAGACCAAATCACCTTTACCAATGGTACCGACTTCGTCCTCGTAGCTCGATCTTTTGGTCAACTATCCGAATCGGTTTCTCTTCATAGGTTAAGCTTTCATCAAGTTCAATCTGTTCTGGTAGTACAACATACGAGGGATCGTGCACATATCGTTTCAGTTGTGACACATGAAAGACATTGTGGACTTTCTCAAGTTCCACAGGTGAAGCTAACCTATAAGCCACTTCTCCAATCCTTTCTAGGATTTCATATGGTCCAATATACCCGGGGCTCAATTTTCCTTTACGGCCAAATCTCATGACTCCTTTGGTAGGTGATACTCTCAAAAGTACTTTCTGACCTACCTCGAATTCCTCAGGTCTGTGACCTCTATCCGCATACAACTTTTGTCGATCATGGGCACCACACATCTTTTCTTGAATAACTTTGATGACATCTACAGTTTCCTGAATTAACTCCGGACCCATTACTACTGTATCACTGATGTCGTTCCAACACACAGGTGATTTACATTTCCTCCCGTGCAATGCCTCGTACGGTGCTCTGTCGATACTCGAATGGTGACTGTTGTTGTACAAGAACTCGATCAATGGGATGTGCTTATCCCAAGATCCTTGGTACTCCAATGCACATGCTCGTAACATGTCCTCTAGGGCCTGAATAGCTCTTTTCGATTGTCCATCTATAGCAGGGTGAAAGGCAGTACTGAATTTTAACTTACTCCCAAAAGCATCTTCTAACTTTGTCCAAAAATGTGATAGAAATCTTGAATCTCTGTCCGATACTATATCCTCCGGAACACCATGAAGTCTCATTACTTCCCGTACATAAGCATCAGCTAACTTTTCCATTTCCCACGTGTCATTCATCGGAATGAACCTTGCGACTTTGGTCAATCTATCCACAACTACCCAAATAGCGTTGTTCTTTCGTTGAGTTAATGGTAATCCCATCACAAAATCCATTGCCATTGATGTCCACTTCCATGTGGGTACGTCCAGTGATTAGCATCCCTCCTGGACGCTTGTGCTCGATTTTGACCTTCTGACATGTCAAGCACTTGGCCACAAATTCAGCCACTTCTCTTTTCATTCCTTTCCACCAGAACGTGGATCGGAGGTCCTTATATAGCTTGTCTCCGCCAGGGTGTACAGAGTACGGCGTGTTGTGCGCTTCGCGCAGAATCTTGTTCTTGATCTCTGGAACATTCGGAACGCAAATCCTATTGCGAAATCTTAGTAGACCATCTTTTCCTATGTCGAAGTCTTCAGAACGACCTTCGTTCTTATGTTGTACAATCCGCAAAAGATCTACGTCGTCGGCTTGTTTGCCTTTGGTTCCGTCTAACAGAGTCGGGCGAATGGTCATGTGATTCAGTACGCACTGAGCATCACCTCTCAACACCACTTCAATGTCAAGAGTTTGCAAGTCCTGGATGATATTCTCTGGAATGACGATTGCTGTGTTCAACGTGTGCCTGGTTTTCCTTCTTAAAGCATTGGCCACGACATTGGTTTTACCCTCGTGATACTGAATGTCCAAGTCATACTCCGTTAGTAATTCTAACCATCTCCGTTGCCGCATATTCAGGTCCTTCTGAGTGAATATGTACTTCAAACTCTTATGGTCAGTGAACATCTTGACTGACATCCCATACAAATAGTGACGCCAAATCTTTAATGCGAACACCACGACTGCTAGTTCCAAGTCATGCGTTGGTTAATTCTCTTCGTAGTTCTTGAGTTGGCGTGAAGCATAAGCTACCACTTTCCCACTTTGCATTAGCACACAACCCAAACCATGTTTCGACGCGTCACTGAAAACATCATAACCGTCCGTTTCTGAAGGTAAAAACAAAATTGGTGCGGTTGTGAGTCTTTTCTTAAGTTCCTGGAACGCTTCTTCACACTTTTCCGTCCATTGGAATCGTGTGGTTTTCTTCAAATTGGTCATTGGCTGAGCGATATTTGAGAAATTCTCCACAAATCTCCGATAATAAACTGCTAGACCCAAAAAGCTTCGAACCTCTGTCACATTAGTCGGCTTAGGCCAATCAGTAAAGGCTCAGATTTTCTCTGGGTCCATGGCAACTCCATCCTTAGAGACCACATGTCCTAAGAAGGATACCTTCTCCAACCAAAAATCGCATTTGGACAACTTAGCGTATAACTTGTGTCGTCGCAAAATCTCTAGGGTGATCCTCAAGTGTTCTACATGTTCCTCGGCGTTCTTAGAATATACCAAAATATCGTCGATGAAAACTACCACAAACTGATCGAGGTACGGTTGAAACGTACGATTCATTAAATCCATGAACTTTGCTGGCGCATTCGTCAACCCAAATGGCATAACTGTGAACTCGTAATGCCCATACCTTGTCCGAAAGGCAGTTTTAGGAATATTCGATTCCGCAATCCTCAGTTGGTGATAACCAGATCTCAAATCGATCTTCGATAATATTGACGCTCCTTTCAGTTGGTCGAACAAATCATCGATCCTAGGTAGTGGATACGTATTCTTAATGGTGATCTTATTCAACTCTCGGTAGTCGATACACAACCTCATACTACCATCCTTTTTCTTCACGAAGAGTACAGGTGCTCCCCAAGGCGACACACTTGGACGAATGTATCCCTTTTCCAGCAATTCTTCTAGTTGAGTTTTGAGTTCCTTCATTTCCGCTGGTGCCATCCTATACGACGCTTTTGAGATAGGTGCGGATCCTGGCACTAACTCTATTGTGAAGTCGATAACGCGCTGGGGTGGCATCCCCGGTATCTCGTCGGGAAATACATCTTCATATTCTGACACAACAGGAATAGGAGTTGAGGGTTCGACTTCACGACTCGTATCCCGAATATGACAATAATAGATCGTTTCTCCCTTAGTCACACAATCATTCACCTTAGTCGTCATGGAAGATACTACTTTCAACTTAGGTTTAACCACAACACCTCGGTAGACAACTCTCCGTCCTTTGGGTCCATTCAACGATACCCGTTGGTCAAAACACTCAATTTTAGCCCTGTATTTGTATAACCAGTCCATGCCAAGAATGGCATCAAACTCTTTTAAGTCGAGCTTAATGAAATCAGCCGGTAAGTTGCACCCAGCGATCATTATAGTCAAATTCTCAAATTTCTCCCCACTACTAACCTTTTCCCCCTTTGGCATGGTTATAGTAGCTCTAAGTGTGGAACTAGGCTCTAACCCAATCTTAGCAGCAAAATTCTGAGACAAGAAGGAATGCGAAGCACCAGAATCAAATAACACATATGCTGGATGAGAATGAACGAGAAAAGTACCAGTGATGACGTTTGGATCTACTTTAGCTTCGGCGTTGTTCAGTACATAAAGCCTTACATTGACACCACGGTTATTGTTCTGTGCAGTATTTTGTGTTGTTGGCTGGGCGTTGCCCTGGTTTCCTCCTGCAGGTGCAGTGTTGTTGGAACCTCTATTGTTGTTGTTATAACCTCCTCCATTTCCTCGGAAGTTACTACCGTTGCCGCGATTGTTATTATTGTAGCCTCCACGATGTTGTACATTTCCGGACTTCCCCTTATTCCAACATTCGGAAGCTTTGTTTCCGGGTTTATTACACTCATAGCAAGTAAGTACTTCTCCTTGGCAATTCTTGCCCGGATGTGCCACGTGACACTTATGGCAGGGCATGTTCCTACGAGCTAGAATTGCTGCTCGGTTGTTCCCGGAATTCCTATTCCGATTATTATTGTTGTTGTTGTTGTTGTTGTTGTTGTTGTTGTTGTTGTTGTTGTTGTTGTTCCCAACTCCATGACCATTAGTCGGCTTTGGCCTACGGTCATGCGTATTTTGATGAGAAGAACTTCCTTCTTCACGCTTGTGCTTCCCGAGCACGGAATCTCTTCGACCCACAATTTTTTCCTGATTTAAAGCTGTATCATATGTCACTTGAAACGTGTCTGACTGACCCGCAACAAATCTCTGGATATCCCATTGCAGTCCATCCTCAAACCTCGAGACACGGTTTGCCTCGTCCGCAACCAAAAGTGGTGCGAACACCGCGAGTTCGTTAAACTTAGAGGCATATTCAGCGACTGGCATCTTTCCTTGAGTTAGGTTCTCAAATTCTGCTTGTTCCAAACGACGAAGAGACCTAGGATAGAACCTTTCGCGAACCGCCTCCTTGAATCGAGTCCAGTTGAATCCAGGTTGTGCTACAAGTGAGGCACCCACATCATTCCACCACTAATTCGCCTCACCGCGTAAGTAGTAAGTGGCGCTGACGACTTTCTGGTCATTCGGCCGTCCAGTGGCCGCGAATAGCTTTTCAAAGTCAATGATCCACCCTTCCAGCTTGGTAGGATCAGCGCCTCCTTCAAAAGTTGGTGGCTTGAGAGCATCGAAATCCTTAAATGCTTTCGCAGCTGCGTCTTGTGCATTGTGTTGTTGTTCTTCCCTTTCGAGTTGATGCTCCATGAATTCAGCGACGTTAATGAAGGCGTCCTCGAGTCTAGTGATACGTGCATTTTGAGCCATCTTCGCAAGTTACGAGTTTCTGTAACGAGGAACAATCAATGGCATAAGGCCACTAATTAATCAATGATATCCCAACTTTTTGGGTCACAACAAAAGAGACTTGGGTTATATCATAACCCGCTCTAGGCAATTATACTTAGCCAAATTTCAATAAATACTGACCTTGGTTCGAAGGTCTACTTTAGCAATTCCATGCTAATTCAAGTAAATAAGAAGCATAATATCGACATGCAGTTTATAAGGAGATGGGTCACAACTCAAAGGTTGTTCCGAATTTCAATCATGGCCTACATGCTTGGCCTAGTAACGAAGAATATGACCCAACTTGGTCCAATAGATGCAAAAATAACACCAAGCATAATTGATCATATAGATGGAAATACTGTTGGTAAATAGCATATAAAGAGACATGTTCACAAATTCCCATAATAGCCATAATAAACATGCTTAATAATAAATAAGCAGAAGAATATTTATTGCATAACAATCATCATAGATATTTATTCGAAACTGATTAAAAGTCAAATTAACTAACATTTTTCAACATTTATTTGACCACGCAGGATCATCATATAACGAGAAAAGAGTGAAAATCTAATCTAGTCTAGAAAAGTCTCAATCCAAGCTCATTGGGTTATCTCTCGACCCAGGGGGCGATGGATCTTCATCCTCCCTAAATGCTGGCTCTTTGCCCTTGCATCCACTAGTCGGGATATAGGGCGGACTGACTCTTGCCTTCTTACCAATAGGGGTAAAGAGGGCACGATAGGTTCTAGCGTTCATATGTCTATGACGTTTAGGCTTCTTACAAGCCTCGCAGTAACCTGAAGGAAGTGGTGTAAGAACACCATGATGAAGCCAATCGTTTTCCGCGAGTTGGAGCTCCGCGGCAATGACTTCAAACTCTAGGAACCAACGATAACGGGGCTTTGCATAGCGGTTGTAGTTCGGCTTTCCATCCACGATCATGTCACTATAGCGCTCCTTAAGACCTATCCATGGATTCTCCATGGGAATACCAGCAAGTGCTACAAAGATGTAGTAGGCAGGGTGCATGGTGAAGTTGTAGTCATGCAGGTACATATGCAAGGTGTCGTCGACCCGCTCCATGTAGTCAAAAACATGCTCCCCTTCCTGTACCCGAAACAAAAGCGGTGGGATGGGTGGGAACTCAATGTCGTCAGGAGTGATGTCTCGAGTCTGCACTGGCTCAGGTACAAAGAAAGACTCGCCATCCTCTATTGGCTCAGCAACTGGAGGTTCCACTAGCTCATGAGCTGGAGACTCCACTGGCTCCTCGTGCTCCTCAGCAGGTGGTCCCCCGGATGAGTGAGAGTGACTCCCGCTAGGCTCTCCCAGAAAGTACTCTAGACTCATCTCGGGATCCTCCTGCTCCTTGGGATCGGTGTAGGACAAAGGCTCGGAGTCCTCAGAAGGATCGGACTCGGAGGAAACAGTGCGAGGTGGCGACATCTGGTCCCAAGCAGGAAATAAATGCAGGTTGCCGACGTTCTTACGAGCCGTAGACTTTCTACAAGTCTGCCTCTGTCTTGCCATTTACAATGAGCAATCACGTAGTAAGTAACTATAAACCACAACTGAAAGTGATTTCAACTAAACTCGATCTAAAACAAAACTTAACGGCTTTAAAGTTACATTTTAATTTCCCATCAGTTATTACTAATCTTATTTAACAAATTTTATTAACTTAGGCAGCTTTTAAACCTAGGGGTTTGATACCACTTGTAACACCCCCCGAATTCGCAACGATTTCCGGGGCCGCCTGGCGTCATTATCCATGACCCGACGCCTCTAAACCGTCCCAAACCTGGGGGTTGTGCCACTGCCACATTTATCGCTAAGGAATAAATGCGAAGCAGAAAGAAATTGCTAGGTATAAAAGATCCTACTAAACTGAAAAGGAAACTTAAACATTAATAATTGAAATTGTCTAAATGGTGAGATAACATGAGTAATCTTATTACAATCTTTTCAAAAGGAATATCTAAACCCAACAGCGGAAAATAAAGACAAGTGAGCTCTAAGGCAAATCTAAGCCAACTCCAAAGACGATCTTATTGGACATTACTGCACATTTAATTTCCATGACGAAAATAGCAAAAATAACATTTCGAAAACCCTTACCTTGGAATTTGAGAAGAATCATTGAAATTCATTTGCATACGCAGGTAATCAAATAGTTCAAGCACGCACAATCGGTCAGATTATTATAATCTTTTTAAAATGATCAAACCACAATAATTACAATAAGTCATCTGAAGAGAATTAAGAGAGTGATAATAGATCGAGGGCGTACACTCACGACATCTATGGAGGTTATCACCTCAAATTAATAATAATGCCATGGACTTAAAGACTCTAGTGTGCACTCTACCTCAAATGCAACTCATGGTTAACAAGAGGACTTATATAATGGGGAATGATCCGTCCCGAACACAAACATCGCTGTGTCCATAATGAAATAGATACTTTGGGAATCACTCATCCCCGGACTACAAAAAATGCATGTGCAGTCTCGATGCGCGACTACTCCTACGGAACCAATAGGAGTCTTAATCTCTTATTAATTCATTTACATGCAAAGGGTCTAAATAAAGACTAAGGCACTAAGAGGCCAACATGCTTACTCATATACAAGCTATCGCTTTATGAATTGCTAAGCATAACCACTCGATTAATCATCACCAAATCCTAATCAGGATTCTAACATGCTTTTAGCATAATTCACATTCCAATTAAAAAACATATTCAAAAATGATTCAAATAAGGCAATTAATTCAATTTAGCTTGACATAAGCCATAATACATTCTATTGCCACAAATAGCCTAATTAACATTTAGTTCTCATATCACAATATAGTTCAAATCTAAACATGCTATAATTGAAACATGTTATAGTAATTATAATTAAAGGCATAATTGAATAATTAAAGCAATTCAACATGCTTTCCATAATTAAACGTAAATTGCCATTTAACACATATCACATCAAAATATTTTGTTTTGGGATAGGAAAAAGGTAAGCTCGTTAGCTTACCACTGAATTACGCTCCTAGATTCTGTCGAGAACGTTCACTATTGACGGGACTACGAACGATCTTCGGTTCCTAATTAATATTAACTAAAAACATAATCAGATGCGGAATTGAAAATGCAAATGAACTCTAAATTCAGATATGATACATTTATTAAATTCCTTGCATTTTTCCAGTCGAAATAGGCTTTTGAAATTCGACAATCGAATTTGTAAAACTTTTTAAACAATCAAAATACGAAATCAAATTCACTGAAATTTGAAAATTAAATCTGAAAATAAATAATTAATTTTGAAATTATCAAGAACACTTAAAACTTCGAAAATCGATTTCCCTCCAATTGGTCACGACCATGGCCACCCATAAGGGCCCATGGCTCGGCCATCACCAGGACACCACTCACCGGCCATGGCGGCGCCGGAGGTGGCGCTGGTGGCGCACGGCAGGAGAGAGAAAGAGAGTGACGGGAGAGGGGAAAACAGAGGGGAGAGAGAGCGAGACGACGCCATCAAGGGTGGCCTGCAACCGCACCGCCGTGGCCATCCCCGACGAGGGATGACGCGGCCTCAGGCGACGGTGGCCTTGCCTTGGTGGCCGGCATTGTTCCGACCGGAAACAGAGGAGAGAGAGAGAGATCGAAACAGAGGAGAGAGAGATAGAGAACGTGGTGGCTGGCGGCTTAGCACCGCCGCCTTGGCCTAGTCAACCACCTACCCACCATGGCCGACCATTAGGTGGCGGTTGGGTGGTGGTGCGACCTTCATTGGCGCAACAAGAAAATAGGGGAGAGGGAATGTGAGAGAGAGAGAGAGAGCGCGGCGGTGGGCCGAGCCCACGTCGCCGGCGACGCACCTTCACGGTGGTGAGATGATGACAATGGCAGCAGCAAGGGGAGGGGGAAGGAGAGAGTGATCGGTGAGAGAGAGAGGGAAGAGAAGAAAATGAAATGGGAGAGGAGTGAGAGACCCGTGAGAGTGAGAGAGAGAGAGAGAGAGTGGGTGAGTGGTTTGACTCAGCTTTGACCCTCCTTATATTGACCATTGGTCAATCTTGCTTCACTCCCCATATCACTCCCTTACTTAAGACTAATTGATTACATTAAATCAATTATGCACAAATCACTCAACACTAAATCAGAATTTTATTTTGAAATCTCCCACATAAATAAATCAATTTATTTAAATAATAAGTCCCCCTAAATATCTGAATAATTAAAATCCATAATATTTATTATTAGGATTTTAATATTAATTATGGGAATTATCCATCCATAATTAGTAATTCAAATAATCGTAATATAATTACGATTAATTATATGAAAATTCTTTTTATAAATATAGAAAATATCGGGGTATCACACACTGGAGGACCAAAAAAGGCCGAGTCCCCCACTACTACCTACAAAATCAACCTCAACAAAATGAGCAAAATGCATGGAGTTTGACAGAGCTTCTATAGTTGCTACATTACACTTCATCTCAGACAGAAACAAAATACTTGGTTTATACTTGCGGACTATCCATTTCAGGAAGGGGACTGTGGGGGAGTCCACACCATTTAACCCCCGACAGTTCCAAGATAGGATATTCATGGAGACTTGGGTGGCTGTGTCTTGCCAGCCACCATAACCTCAGAGAGTGAGACATTTCCTTCCTTGAGTAATTCCGCCAGACTGGTCGACTCAGCTTCGTGTTTCCTCTTCTTTTCCAACAAAAAAATCATAGCTTCCCTTTCCTGAGCTAGTTTCGAGCCATTAGAGCTAACAGTGAACCTGTGACAATTTTCAAATTCCGAGAGAGAGGTGCTGTCCGATTCCCAAACCTTTCTCTTTCCCCTAATACATCCATCCTTTGAGCATACTAAGCAAGTTTTTCCCTTTGAGGAAATCACTAACAACCTCACGCTTTTTACGAACCCAGCTAAACTTTGAGGACAAGGCAGGAACATGCATTACATATTTTTGTCCCTTCCAGGGGTCCAAAGTCAACAAGAGACTCCAGTGAGCTGCCTCCAGTGGAGATAACAGCAGATGAGGGGTGAGTGAGGGGTCCCTAGAGGTTTGTTGTAGTGGTGAGAGATTCTGAAAAAGCCGAGGAGTTTATGTGGAGATGGAGGTTAAAAGGGAAGTCTTGATCAGAGTGATAGTTGGGTAGGAGTGGTGGGTCATCTGGGGAGGGGGCCAGGATAGGAAGAGGATTTGGTGGGGATTCTGTGGCTGGGATTATGTCCATTGGTCTCCCGAGTTGGTTTCCAGTAGATGAACCAAGGTCCATGCTTCCAGGGGACCAGGCATTTTCAAAGTTTATGTTCTTGGTTGGGCCTGGTACAAAAGTGAAACAGGGTGGAAAGTTGTCGTGGGCTGGATCAGTTAGCACATGTAAACGGTCTGCCAATTTGTTGGACCAAAAATTTGGGTCATGGTAGAGAGTTTCTTCAGGATAACGTGCCATTGAGAAAACAGGGTATGATGTACAGTTAGTTGGAGGGTTTGGCAGGGGCTTGGAAAGCATTGTGTTTGGCCAGTTCAAGTAATGCTCTAACTGGAGTAAAGGCGGGTAGTTGGGGACTTGTTTATGGGGAAGAGCAGTATTAAAGGGGGAGATAACATTATTCAAGAAAAGTAGAGGATAAACATCATTACCTGCATATGGAAGATTGCAATTTGCAGGGATATTTCAGCAGCACTCACTAAGCCTCGCCAAATTTGCATTTAATGGAAGAGACGTTTGGGGTAAAGCTAGATTAGGGGTCATAATACACCTCAACTCCTGCTTAGATAGGCCAGAATAGTCTCCATTAATATTAAGCTCTACTTGATCATAAAGGAGCTGATTAAAAAGTCGCTTTTGCCCTTGCTTGTGAGACGGTCCATCTCCACCTTGACCAGTCAAATACCTTGATGAGGGGCATGGCCCTGGAGGTAGGTGTGATACCCCAATATTTTCTATAATTATTATATTAATTTATAAATGATTGATAAATAGTTTTTGAGATTAAATCATATATTCATTTAAAGGATTCGATTTATTCAATTAAAGCCATAATAATATTAATTATTATTATGGGACTTTCATAAATTGCCTTTATCAATTTTGAGGAGTTTAATTAAAATGTTTTATATATGAATAAGAATTATTCATATTGTTTTAATTAGTTTTAATTAGCTATTTAAATCAGAAAATTAGTAAATAAATTCCCAAACCTAATAGTCTTTGACTTGAGTTGACTAAGGGCCTATATAAAGAAAAAGAGGAGACAATTGATCAGTTTGCACAACTGATCAAACCCTCAAGCATTCTCCCACAAAACTCACGCAACTCTCTCTCCCCTCGGTTTGCCCACAAGAGAACCACCACCGGCCTCCCAAACCGCCGCCGGTAAGCCCCTCTCTTCTCTCTCTCTCCTTCTCTTTCTTTTTCTCTCTTTCTCTCACCGCGGCCCTCTCCTTCGCGCGCCCTCGCGCGCGGCCATCTGGTCGTCGGACCACCGCCTGACCACCGAGCCGACGCCCAGGTGGTGACCGGTGGGTGGCCGACCGTCCCCCGCCCTCTCTCTCTCTCTCTCTCTCTCGCGCGCGTTCTCCCTTTCTCTCTCTTTCGCGTTTTCTCTCTCCTCTCTTCGTCGGAGCTCTAGCGACCACCACCACCGGCCATGGTGGCCAGTGGGTGGTGGCGGTGATGATGGGTCGGGTTATAGGTTCCATGCATGGGTACCCGTGACCTAGACCTAGTTTTATAGTTGGGGTGTCGTTTTTATATTTTTCGTAATTATTAATTCGATTTTCAGTATTTTCGATTTAATGTTTTTATTTTTCTGCACTCATTCGGAATCGGAATTCAGATTTTCAAAAACCTAGATTTGTTGAAATAAATCAAGGAATTTAATAAAGTTATCAGACTGATATTTCGCTACTGTTTGCATTTTTGTATTTACATAATACTGATTCGGTAATTGTTTTTAAATAGGACCTAACGAGCAAGCGTGATTATCGTCCACCATTGGAGCATACATACTGTTGGTAGCGTATTAGTGGTAAACGCTCATGCCTATCTCCTTCTAAAGCCCCATCAAAAACTATTTTGATGTGTTATGTGCTAATTGGGAATTTGTTGTGAATTTAATATGCAAAGCATGATTAAATTATATCGTCGTTATTATGAGATTTCTTAAGCATGGTTACTGCTGTAAATATGAATTATAATTAGCATGTTGATGTTAGCATATTTTGGGAATTAATTAGTCCATATGATGATTATTGGACAATTGTTGAATGGTGAATTATTAGTATTATTATGCTATTAATTATATGCTAATTGGTATGGGTATTATTGAGTGCTATTGAGCACCTATATATTATCGTTGAATGTCTTTGGTGATTTGTGAATTTTCGGATATCATATTACCCTACCGAAGTGCTGCAGAAATTGTGCTAGACATTGCTTGTCATCATTATTGAACTATCGTCGTTATTGAATTAAAGCATGTTTAATTCTCATCGTATTGAATTATCGTTATCGTCATTATTTACTATTTATTTTTCAAGAGCATGAAATAAATTAGTAAGTCATGGTCTCGTAGTACCACTTATGTCAACCAATGCAAATTATATGAATTGAATTAAATGAGAGTAAGACTCCTAATGGATCCCTAGGAGTAGTCGAGCAATCGGGATTGCACCTAATGGTGTAGTTCAAGGGATGAGTGATTCCCAAGATACTTATGGACACCTCACAGTGTGTCTGGGACGGATCATTCCCCATTTATTATGTCCTCTAGGCTCGTGTAGTTGTACTAGAGGTAGTGTGCACACTAGAGTCATTAAGTCCATGGCATGATTGTATCTTCAATGAACAGTATGGGTAATCACTGTTCCATTTGCTCTCTTACATCTCTCTAATCAAGACGAATTGTCTAAGTCGTATTTCGTATGATCACTATACAAGAATTGTATATAAAAGAATGTCGTTATGCGTATGCTTGATTATATGCGTATGTGCGTATGCAAATGAATCAATGATTCTTCTAAAACCTTAGGTAAGGTTTGCGAAATGTTTTTACTGGGTACGGATGAAGTTTATTCACTTTATCTGATTTTTGTTTCTCTTTTATTTCTTTTCTTTTCTTCTGTATTTTGTTTCCGTCACGGAAACCAAAGTGCAGGTTTAGTTGATTGAGGACGTACAGCTTGGAAGGTAGAGTTGGCGTTGACTTTTAGAACTCTTTCTGTTCAGTTAGATCGTTGGGATTTTATTGGATTTAGCCCTTCGAAGGCAAGTTGCAATAAATTGGTTTAATGGTTTTAGCTCGTTATATAGACAACTCTGATATTAACTGTTTAGTTTCCTTAGAAGCTCCTTTTGATGCTAGTCTTTCTTTCTGCTTAGCATTTACTCCTTAGTGATAAATGTTGCAGTAGCTACCCTCGATTTTGGGACGGTTTAGCGGTGTCGAGTCGTGCACAACGACGTCGATAGTTCCCGGGAAATGGTTGCGAATTCGGGGGTGTTACAAATGGTATCAGAGCCCTAGGTTTAAAAAGGTTGCTTAGAATTAATTAATGAATTAATAAAGATTAGTTTCATTTTGGGGAAAATAAAATATAATTAAAGTCGTTGAGGGTAGTAGTCCTAGAAGATAGGAATTATTTGAAATCACTTTGCTTGTGATTTATAAAGTTCTTATTGTTTGATTGTATACCTGTAGA
The DNA here is from genome assembly GCA_038025085.1 of Tetragonia tetragonoides. Taxonomy (NCBI): domain Eukaryota; kingdom Viridiplantae; phylum Streptophyta; class Magnoliopsida; order Caryophyllales; family Aizoaceae; genus Tetragonia; species Tetragonia tetragonoides. Next base: position 24,009,596 of record CM076140.1, read on the forward strand.
TGGTAAAGACAAGAGTTACTACGCGGATGACGACTGCACACCAAAGGGCACGCGCCCTAGTTCACCGTGCACAACCTATAGAGTATGTCGCTTCATCGGATAGCGAGTCAACCGAAAACGATGCGAATGTGCGCCACGAGGCCGCGCAAGACCGCGCCGCGCACGAAGAGGACGCGCGTGACGAGGCCGCACGCCCCGCGCCGATTCCCGCGCCAATACCCGCGCCTGTTGCCGCACCCGCCGCACATGTAATTGATAAAGAGGAAGATCCCTTTGAGTCCGAGCCTGCGTATACACCACCGGAAGAGAATGATGATATGCCGGATTTAGAAGATACTAGTGCCGAGAGCGACAACAACATTGCGCCTACTCCTGCACCTACTGGTGCACCTACTCCTGCTGCAAATTGGTCTCCTCTTGTGGATCCATTCTTTGCTACTGATGCTATATCCCTTTTATTGTGTTATTTATCAAAAATACAGAAAATCCCTAAATAAATCACATCAACTTGGTATCAGAGCTAAAGGTTTGAGCTTTCTTAAGCTTAAACAACCATGATCCTGAGCTTAAACACGACAACATCCACCCTTTGTCCAGGAAAACAGCCAAGAAACCCCCAATAAGCCAACAACCGAAGCCATGGGTGACCCCAACTATATGGCAAAGTTGTTAACTGCCATGGAGGATCTAATGGCGTCTTTCCAGTTTCAAGAAGGATGATAGCTATGGAAAAGAAGCAACAAGAAGACGTGATGGACAATGGTTTAATAAGCTCATATTCCATTGAAGTTCCTCAATTTCAAGAACCTATGTTTCGCACTAGATGTAGATCGTATGAGAAGGTATGCAACGTTATTATTCATGGTGGTTGTCCTAAGAACTTTGTGTCAACTTACATGGTAGAAAAGCTTTGTTTGACACCCATAGAACATCCTTCTTCATACAAGGTGCATTGGTTCAACAAGGTGAGCGATATAGAGGTAACTAAGTATATATTTATTCCTGTTACTATTGGGTCATATGGTGGTGTAGTTCGTTGTGATGTAGTTTTCATGGATGATTGTCACATGTTATTTGGTAGACCCTGGATGGATTTTAAAAGAGTTACACATGACAAGGTCCATAACATTTATGCTTTACGTCATTGTGGAAAGAGAATTATTTTGACACCTTTGTTATCTGGTTTTGAAAGTATTTCTAAACCTAAGTTAGAGAGTGAGAATGAAATAACAATTGTTGAGAACAAAGTTGAAGAACAATCAAGTTCAAGATCTTTTATAGAGAATATTGAATCGAAAGAGGAGTTTGAAGAGAAAAGGAGTGTGAATCTCGTTGGAGATAAATTTTCTGTCTTTTTGATGAAAGTAGAACAAGAAAATCAAGAAGTTGTCGATTCTTAACAAGAAAAAAAACAAATAGAAGAATCTTTATTTTGGGAACAAGAAGCTCTTGAAGTTGTTCAACCACAAGATGAGAATTTTGATGTTGATGACCTTTTCAAAGAAGAATTTTCTTTTGACCCAAGTCAACCACCTATATTTGATGAGGTAAGTCAAGAAGATGAGGTTGATAACATTACTAACATTGTGATCGTGGATGCTTCAAATATTTCTCATGAGGGAACGTTTCAGAATTTGTGTTCTATGGTTCCACCTAGTGCTGTCAAGATGGGGGGAACAATTCTTGTTCCATTACATGTTCTACTCGCTCCTCCAGTACCTACTATGCTTAATGTACCATGTGAGTTCTTCACAATATCTCACGTGTTGAGGAGTAGAGTTAATGGAAAAACTAAGAGCACAACTTCAAGCAGTAACAATGATGTTGTTCACTATGTTGTTAATCACGTGGATACAATGTATTACGTTGGATCTACAATGAAAACTACTTTGGGCACTCATGCTAAGTCAGGTTTACAACTTTTTTTATATGACGAAGAATTGAGGACAATTCTCTTTGAAGAAAGGGAGATTGATGCGGGAGCAAGTGAGCAATTTAAAGAAAAGAACCAAGAAACAAGCAAAGGAACAAATACTCTTGAATACATAGTGTTGCTTTTATGGTTATGCATTGATGTGGCTCCTACAAGCATGATTACATGGAGTTTCCATGCAAGGTCAGGATTCAAGCTCTTGTTATATGATCAAGTTCATTATGGAGAACCTCGTAATCTTGGCAGTTCTGACAGTTGTGCGTATTTTGGCCATAACTCGCTCACATGAAACCTAAACGTGATGATTCAAATCTCCGTGGAAAGCTATGATCGATATTTACAACATTGATGCTTTCCGTTTTCTCTAATTCAAAGCGCAACATGGTTAAAAACGAGTTACAAGTTACGGAACATATTCCTTGCGCGCCAAGGCAACGACTTTTGTTTAGTTATTGTGTCCTAGTTTGCTTTTACTTGTTTAAACGTGATTTATTGTTTAGGAAAGATTGATCTGAATATAATTAGCATTAGGAGTCCATTAGGTATTAGGAAAGTTGTTAGTTAGTTCGTTTTACAATTGTAATCAGTTTCATAGTTAGTTTCCTACTTGGATTAGGATTCCTAGTATCTTTAGATTTCTTTGTCTATAAATAGGGGAGAGCACGAAATTGTAATATAGACTTTGATGATTAATGATTAATACGTGAGTATTTACCCCTCAAATTGAGTGATTCAGTTTGAAACCCTTGTGTGTGATGCGCAAGTATTGTTCTTGAGTGATTCTTGAACGAAAACCCCCAACCCCTTGAGTGATTCGAGAGGTATATCCCTTTTATTGTGTTGTTTATCAAAAATACAGAAAATCCCTAAATAAATCACATCAACTGCTGGACCAAGAAACGCAAGCAAGCCGATGATTTTAGGAAGCGTTTCATGCCTCAGAAGTTTGGTGGATATGCATATCCATACACGCCCTGCAAGGAGGTGAAGCCTAGGAGGAAGGACGATCATGATGAGTCCCCTAGCGCGAAGAAAATGTGTGCTAGTGTCAAGTAGAACTAGACTATTGCTTTAGTAGGTTTACTTGAGTTTTATTGAACTTCAGCTATTGTGATGGCCCTGCGTGGTCAAGTTTGAGGTTGGTGTAGTTGCATAGGCAACAAATATTTATGATTGTTATTTACTTGCAATTTGTCTCATTGCAAGAATATTTCATTTGATTCTATGATATCGTTGAGAATTTGTTTTATATGATCGTTTTATTGCATAATTGCATGGTTCACAAATAGCTTCGTAATGCTATCTCGTAATGCCTAGACATGATGGAAAATCCATGTCGGAATTATGGCAAAATTTTCATTGAGCATGATCATCTTAAATGTGAGCCAAAGGCTAAGCATGTATTGTATGCGATCACATGTCATTGTTTATTGCTCTACTAAAATAGTATGGAGCCTCGATGTGTGAATTGTGAATATTATTTCTTATCAATCATGTGAGACCAATGTGTCTACTTTGTTATTGCATATCGAACTATTATGCATGAGAACTGAGAACCATTCAAAGCAAGTATGTTGCTTAGACCTACAATGTAAGGTCGATCATTGAAACTTATATGCTATTTGCTAAATGTCATGAGATTGGTTTCAATTATAACCTATATCTCTCAATTAGACCTAATTTGGGTCGAACGTGCCAATTTTGTTGAAATGGTGACCAACCATTGCTCTTTTATGTCTCAAATTTGTTATAATGGAAACCAACGACCGACTCACGAGACTAGAAGTAGGTCTTAATAATGTGGTTGAACACATCACGCGTCAGCTAGAGCGCCAAGAGCAAGATCACAACGCGCAGAATCCTGAGACGCGCAACTTTAAGGATTTCGATGCACTCAAACCTCCGACGTTTGAGGGTGGCTCCGAGCCCACCAAACTTGAGAACTTGATTATAGAGTTTGAGAAGTTGTTTAGGGCGACTAGTCAGCCCAACAACATGAAGGTCAACACTGCTACGTACTACCTGATGGGTGAGGCTAACAAGTGGTAAAGTGACGTAGGAACTGAATTGCTTGCCATTGAGAACTATGGGTGGACTGAATTCAAAGAGTCTATTCGTGAAAGGTTCTATCCGAGAGCTATCCGTCGCCAGAAGCAACGGGAATTCGAGAACATCTATCAAGGAAAGCGATCTGTGGCTGAGTACTCAAAAAAGTTTAACGAGCTTGCCGCTTTTGCACCTAACTTGGTGACGATTGAAGCTGAGCGTGTCGAGAGGTTCGAGGATGGTTTAAAGTGGGATATACAGCGTTTTGTTATGGGAAACTCGCTGACGTTCCAAGGATCGTATGAGAAAGCCTTGAACCAAGAGTGTGCTGTGGATAGTCGTGATTCGTTGCACGGAAAGCATAAACGTGACGAAGGGAGTTCTTCCCAGTCAAGTGGCACAGATAAGAGGCCAAGGCCGAACAACGGCAATCACAACAACCAAGGTGGTCCAAACCACAACGGGAACAGGAATCGTGACTCAAACAGTCATAGAGCTACGATCTTAGCTAGGAGGAATACACCTTGTAGTCGCTGCAACAAGACATATCCTGGCAAAAACTGTCGTGGTGACGTGCTTCAATGTTACGAGTGCAACAATCCTGGTCACAAAGCTTCTGAATGCTGGAGTCGTGGAAAGAACGACAATGGTCAGAACCGCGATAACAACTGCAATCGTGGTGGTAATGGAAATGGTAATCGCGAAAATGGTGGTAACTACCGTGGAAATGGGGGTTACAACAACAACAACTGCAACAATACTGCTGCGAACAATCAAGCACTACTTCCCACACCTGCCAACCCCGTGCTGAACAACAACAACAACAACAAGAACAACAACAACAACAACAACAACAACAACAACAACAATAGAGGGTAAATGGAAGGGTTTATGTGCTGAACCGCAATGAAGCTGAGGCGAACCCAAATGTGATCACTGGTACTTTTCTCGTTAACTCTCAACCTGCTTTTATTTTATTTGAGAGTGGTGCAACGCATTCTATTCTTTCTAAGAGCTTTGCATCTAAGATAAGTTTAGAACCTAGTTCTGTGTGTAGTGCAAACGTTAGGATGCCAGATGGGTCGATTGTTAATTGTAAAGCGTTGTATGAAAAGTGTCCGATTAGGATAGCTAGTTCCGATTTGCCTGCGGATTTGATTCAGATGGATTTGAAGGAGTTTGACTTTATTTTGGGAATGGATTGGTTAGCCAAGTATAGGGCTAAGATAGAGTGCTTTGAGCAACGTGTGTCCTTGCGTGGACCGAAGGGTATGAGGATTACCTATAAAGGAGTCGTGGTCAAGCCAAAGTTGAAGGTCGTGGCGACCATGAAAGCAAAGGAGTATATGACTAAAGGTGAAGAGATTTACTTGTGTCATGTAGTGGATACAAGTCGAGAAGCTGAAGTCTCAAAACCTATTCCAGTTGTTTTGGAATACGCTCACGTCTTTCCAGACGAGATTCTCGGAATGCCTCCGCATTGCATTGTTGACTTTACGATCGACTTAGCTCCAGGTTCTGCTCCGATCTCGAAAGCTCCGTATCGTAATGCAACTTGAGGAACTACTGGAGAAAGGATGCATAAGTCCTAGTGTATCGCCTTGGGGTGCTCCTATTTTGTTTGTGCGTAAGAAGGACGGTAGTATGAGACTGTGTATAGACTACCGTGAGTTGAACAAGATTACGATCAAGAATCGTTATCCACTGCCAAGGATTGACGACCTATACGACCAACTTTGTGGAGCGACTGTCTTCTCAAAGATTCACTTACGTTCAGGACACCATCAACTCAGGATTTGCGAGCCTGACATTGCAAAGACCGCGTTTAGGACGAGGTATGGACACTACGAGTTCACGGTTATACCTTTTGGGTTGACGAACGCACCTGCGAAGTTAATGGATTTGATGAACCGTACATTCCAGCCTTATCTCGATCAGTTGGTAGTTGTCTTTATTGACGATATTCTGGTCTACTCGAAGAACGCTGCTGAGCACGAGCAACATTTGCGAACCGTTTTGGAGATTTTACGACGATATCAGTTGTACGCCAAGTTGTCAAAGTGTGAGTTTTGGTAAGAAACTATTTCTTTCTTAGGACACGTGGTGTCTAAGAGTGGAGTTGTTGTTGACCCGGAAAAGATTAGAGCTCTTATGGACTGGTCCACACCGAAGAGCGTGACTGAGATTAGAAGTTTTCTTGGGTTAGCTGGTTACTATCGTAGGTTTGTGGAAGGATTTTCCAAGATAGCGCAGCCTATGACAAACTTGATGAGGAAGACGACGAAGTTCGTGTGTTCTGAAAAGTGTGCAGCTGCTTGTCTTACGAGCGCACCGATTTTGACTTTGCCATCGGGAACTAAAGGGTACAAAGTCTATAGTGACGCGTCTAAGCATGGCTTAGGCTGTGTTTTAATGCAACATGGTAAGGTAGTGGCTTATGCCTCAAGACAACTGAAGAAACACGAGGATAATTACCCTACTCACGACTTAGAGCTCGCTGCTGTCGTGTTTGCTTTAAAGATTTGGAGACACTATCTTTATGGTTCTGCTGTCAAGATGTTTACGGATCACAAGAGTCTCAAGTACATATTCACACAAAAGGAGTTGAATATGCGACAAAGAAGATGACTAGAGTTGTTGACGGAGTACAACATCGACATTGAGTATCACGAAGGGAAAGCTAACGTGGTAGCTGACGCTTTGAGTAGAAAGATTCATCATACGCTGAATACTGCTTTAGTACTTCCGAAGGAGATCATTCGTGACTTACAAAGTCTAGATGTGGAGTATGTGCTGAAAGGTGACGTTCAATGTACCTTAGCGCATATGTTAGTTTGACCAACCTTACTCGACAAGATCAAGGGTAAACAGAGTTCAGATGAGGATCTTCAACGGATTCTACACCACAAGGAAGAGGGTAGATCCGAGGACTTTTCTATTGGTCAAGATGTTGTCTTGAGATTTTGTGATCGTGTCTGTGTGCCGAATGACACGGATATCATGAGTCAGATTCTGGGTGAAGCTCACAATACGCCTTATTCTATACATCGTGGTGGAGACAAGCTATACAAGGACCTTCGCCAAATGTTTTGGTGGAAAGGTATGAAAGAAGATGTCGCTGAGTTCGTGGCTAAGTGTCTAACGTGCCAGAAGGTCAAGATCTAACACAAGAGACCTGGTGGAATGATTCAATCGCTTGAAGTTCCTACGTGGAAATGGAATTCAATTTCAATGGACTTTGTCATGGGGTTACCATTGACATAGAAGAAGAACAACGCCATTTGGGTCGTTGTGGATCGTTTGACGAAAGTTGCAAGATTATCCCCATGAATGACACTTGGGAAATGGAGAAGCTAGCGGATGCTTACGTCAAGGAAGTCATGAGACTTCATGGTGTTCCAGAAGATATCGTTTCAGATAGAGACTCGAGATTTCTATCTCATTTTTGGCAGAAATTGCAAGAAGCTTTTGGAAGCAAATTGAAGTTTAGTACTGCTTTTCATCCTGCGACTGATGGTCAGACGGAAAGAACGATTCAGACTTTGGAGGATATGCTCCGAGTGTGTGCTCTCGAGTATCAAGACTCGTGGGATACACACATTCCGTTAATCGAATTTTCTTACAATAATAGATATCACTCAAGCATTGATCGAGCACCATATGAAGCATTGTATGGTAGGAAGTGTAGATCGCCCGTTTGTTAGAACGATATTAGTGAAACTGCAGTTTTGGGTCCAGAAATGATCCAGCAGACCATCGATGTGGTCAAGGTGATTCAAGCAAAGATGCGTAGTGCGCAAGACCGCCAGAAGTCGTACGCAGATAGAGGTCATAGACCTGAAGAGTTTGAGGTGAGAAGCAAGGTACTTTTGCGAGTATCTCCTACCAAAGGTGTCATGCGTTTTGGTCGTAAAGGGAAGTTAAGTCCTCGTTACATTGGACCTTACGAGATCCTGGAAAGGATTGGTGAGGTTGCTTATCGACTAGCTTTACCTGTGGAACTTGCAAAAGTCTATAGTGTGTTTCATGTCTCTCAATTGAAGCGATACGTACATGATCCAACTCATGTCGTTCAACCTGAAACGATCGATCTCGATGAAAGTTTGACTTATGAAGAGCGTCCTATCAAGATAGTGGATCGCAAAGAACGCTCAACTCGAACAAAGGCCATTCCAATCGTCAAAGTCATTTGGTCTCGACAAGGTCAATAGGAAGCAACATGGGAAGTTGAATCCATGATGCGCGAGAAGTATCTAGACCTCTTTCTAGAAGGTACTAGTCCCACTTGAGTTTCGGGACGAAACTCCTTTTAAGGAGGGTAGAATGTGACGCCTCAAAATTTCGTCTTTTTGCATGTTTTGTTTATCGCTTTGCACGAATTGCATGTTCATGCATTGCATGGTGCATGCTAATCAACTTAGAATCACGATCGTACTTGCTCATCTTGGTTATGTTAGTGTCCTAGAAATTGTTTTATACCTTCGTATGGTAAACTCGTTTTGTTTTTGGAAGTGATTATTTCATGTCTCAAGTTTCGGGACGAAACTTCTTTTAAGGAGGGTAGAATGTGATACCCCAATATTTTCTATAATTATTATATTGATCTATAAATGATTTATAAATAGTTTCAGAGATTAAATAATATATTCATTTAAAGGATTCGATTTATTCAATTAAAGCAATAATAATATTAATTATTATTATGGGACTTTCATAAATTGCATTTATCAATTTTGAGGAGTTTAATTAAAATGTTTTATATATGAATAAGAATTATTCATATTGTTTTAATTAGTTTTAATTAGCTATTTAAATCAGAAAATTAGTAAATAAATTCCTAAACCTAGTAGTCTTTGACTTGGGTTGACTGAGGGCCTATGCAAAGAAAAAGAGGACACAATTGATCAGTTTGCACAACTGATCAAACCCTCAAGTATTCTCTCACAAAACTCACGTAACTCTCTCCCCTCGGTTTGCCCACCGGAGAACCAACGCTGGCCTCCCTAACCGCCATCGGTAATCCCCTCTCTTATCTCTCTCTCCTTCTCTTTCTTTTTCTCTCTTTCTCTCTCCGTGGCCCTCTCCTTCGCGCGCGGCCGTCTGGTCGCGGGACCACCGGGCCGACGCCCAGGTGGTGACCGGTGGGTGGCCGACCGTCCCCCGCCCTCTCTCTCTCTCTCTCTCTCTCTCTCTCTCTCTCTCTCTCTCTCTCTCTCTCTTTCGCGTTTTCTCTCTCCTATCTTCGCAGGAGCTCCAGCGACCACCATCACCGGCCATGGTGGCCCGTGGGTGGTGGTGGTGATGATGGGTCGAGTTATGAGTCCCATGCATGGGTACCCGTGACCTAGACCTAGTTTTAAAGTTAGGGTTTCGTTTTTTATATTTTTCGTAATTATTAATTCGATTTTCAGTATTTTCGATTTAATGTTTTTATTTTTCTGCACTCATTCGGAATCGGAATTCGGATTTTCAACAGTCTAGATTGGTTGAAATAAATCAAGGAATTTAATAAAACTAACAGACTATGATTTCGTTACTTTTTGCATTTTCGTATTTAATTAATATTGATTCGGTAATTATTTTTAATTAGGACCTAACGAGCAAGCGTGATTATCGCGACCGTTGGAGCATACTTACTGTTGGTAGCGTATTAGTGGTAAGCGCTCATGCCTACCTCCTTCCAAAGCCCCATCAAAAACTATTTTGATGTGTTATGTGCTAATTAGAAATTTGTTGTGAATTTAATATGCAAAGAATGATTAAATTATATCGTCGTTATTATGAGATTTCTTAAGCATGTTTACTTCTGTAAATATGAATTATACTTAGCATGTTGATGTTACCATGTTTTGGGAATTAATTAGTCCATCTGATGATTTTTGGAAAATTGTTGAATGGTGAATTATTAGTATTATTATGCTAGTAATTATATGCTAATTGGTATGGGTATTATTGAGTGCTATTGAGCACCTATATATTATCTGTGAATGTCTTTGGTGATTTATGAATTTTTGGATGTCATATTACCCTGCCGAAGTGCAGCCGAAATTGTGCTAGACATTTTTTTTTTGGTATAAAGATAGCAGATTGTATTTCATGAGAAAATGTCACCTTACACCTAAAGAGAACTAGCATGAGCATCTAGTTACTCTTATCACTACAATACAACCAACCTTGCAAAAACCATGAGCAAACAAAACAAATTACAAACTTCCTACATTATTCTCTCCATTAGCTTCCTGTCTACTACTGTGAACTTTCTGGACTGTCAGCCTTCATATCTAGTTCTGACAGTGAACTTCACCTGCTGCTTGATGTGCTCATCTGTGATTTTTCCTTCACCAAAGCAAATATCATTTCGTGCTCTCCAAATCCAGTAAGTTAGTGCAGCCAGAGTAGCTGCAGTAACTAGCTTCTGAAACTGACTCCCCCTTTGTCTTCCTGTCCAGCTCAGTATCCCACCAAGATGCTTTGATGAAGCATTACAACCCAGCCACTGTTTCAAATCACTGATCAGAGCCTGAGACCTAGGACATTCAAAGAATAAATGCCTATGGGTTTCAACACTACTGTTACAGAGGACACAGGTGACATCTCCAGAGAAGAATCCCATTCTTTGCATTCTATCCTTAGTAAGTAGTCTCCCTGCCTGAGCCAACCACAGACAGAAACCATGCCTTGGCATACTGAGCTTACCCCAGATGAGGTTAGCATGCCTCAACTTCTGTGTATCTCCCAACAAAAAGGAATACCCACTCTGCACAGTATACTACCCTTTACCTGTCAAAGACCAGGTATTATCATCTCTGTATGCCATTCTGAACAACTATTTATTCTTGTTTAATTTTAACCAAGCCCAGCTACAATCAGCTCGAGGAACATGTTGCCAAAAATCTTCATTCTTCAGATAAACTGCTTTGACCCATTTCACCCACATATTGTCCTTCTTTGCTACAATATCCCATATATGCTTCCCATTGAGAGCATAATTAAAATTTTTGCAGTTTTTAAAACTGAGCCCCCCTTGTGTCTTGGGTCTGCAAACAATGTCCCAGGCTACTAGACTACTCTTTCTCTTCTGTTCAGATCCTGTCTATAAGCAATCCCTGCACTTCCTTTCAATTTCCTTTATCACACTTGCAGGTAATATGAAGATGCTTTCCCAGTAAACATGCAAAGATAGTAGCACAGAATTTATTAATTGTGACCTTCTAGCATAGGATAAATTGTTGGAAGCCCACACATTCAGTCTCTTAGTGATCTTCTCCACTAGACATGCACAATCCATTCTATTCCACTTTGATGGAGATAGTGGGACACCCAGATATTTCATAGGAAATACCCCCTCCTTAAACCCTAAGAAACTCAAAAGTTCATCCTTCACAGCTGCATTAACACCAGCTATATATACATGTGACTTCTCCTTGTTTGCTTGTCGACCTGTGACTTGTGAAAAATAAGACAAACACTCCATTATCTTTGTAACAGATCTCTTTGTAGCTTTGCAGAAGACCATGAGGTCATCTGCAAAACAAAGATGAGAGAGCTGTAATGACTTGCACATGGGGTGATACTGAAACTCTCTTGTCATGCCCACTGTCTTCAGTAATCTTGATAAATATTCCATTAATAGAACAAAAATCAAAGGTGAAACTGGATCCCCCTGCCTGATTCCTCTCTTAGCTTCAAAGTAACCATTGCATTCACCATTGAGGCTCACTGAGAAGCTAGCACTCTAAACACAAGCTAACAATAAGTTACTGAATTTTTGAGGAAAACCATAACCAATCATCATTTCCTCCAGAAAATCCCAGTGAATTGTGTCATATGCCTTGCGTAAATCTATCTTTATTAAACATCTTGCAGAAGCATTTTTCCTCCTATATTGCCTAATGAGATCTTGGCACACCATGATGTTGTGTACAATAGATCTATTAGCTACAAATGCACCTTGGTTCAGTGACACCAAACCAGGTAGTACTTTTGCCAATCTGCCACATAGCACTTTAGAAATGCACTTATAAATGGTATTACAGCAAGCTATTGGGCGAAAATCGGATGCAAGTTCAGGATTTGTTACCTTAGCTACCAAACAGATTGTTATTGCATTAATTTGTTTCAACATTTTTTCAGACTCAAAGAAGTCCTGAATTGATTCACAAACATCCTTGCCTACTATCTCCCACGCATCTCTGAAGAACCCACTTCCAAACCCATATGGCCCTGGACTTTTATCACAATCTATGGAGAACATGGCATCTTTTATTTCTTTCTGACTCACAGGTGCAATAAGCTGAACTTGTTGCTTAGTTGACTGCACATTGCCTGCATGAAATATAAAATCTGTTGCTGGTACTCTATCTGTCTGCTGCACCCCAAGCATCCCTTTATAAGAAGAGATAAGTTCTTCAAAAACCTCATCTTTATCAGTTATGAGCTCCCCATCTGCATTTTTCAAGGAGATAACCCTATTCTGCTGGTTCCTATGCTTCATCATTGCATGAAAGAACTGATTGTTGTCATCTCCTAATTGCACCCACCTCATCTTGCTTTTCTGCTTTAGAAATGACTCGGCTGCATAATTCACCTCTAAGAACTGTTGTCTAGCTTCTTTTTCCTCCTTTTATAACTGAGTAATCATTTGGATACCCATTTGCATTCACCTGAGCTGTGAGCATGTTGTATCTTGCAGCTTCAACTCTAGCTAATACATCAGAGTATTCATTTTTGTTTAGTTTCTTGAGAGATAATCTGACATTTTTCAATTTATTGCACAACCTGAGCATTTTTGTGCCTCTAGTACCATGTCCCTATGCTTCTGCCACAATATCTCTGAAACTGGGATGCTTACTCCAGATGTTGAAGTATCTAAATCTTCCACTTCTCTTCTGTACAGCTTCTGACATAGTGATGAGTATTGGAGAGTGATCTGAGATCCCCACAGGGAGGAACCTCACAGTGCATTGATCAAATCTCTTCACCCACTCACAATTAGCAAATGCCCAGTCTAGCTTTGAGTAGACTCTCACCCCATTCTCATGTCTGTTATTCCATGTAAAGCTAGTCCCAGACCAGCATAGCTCAGTTAATAAGCAATCCTCTATGCATTCTCTGAATTCTACTGTCTCCCCATTGGTCACCATTGTACCTCCCATTCTATCCCCCTGCCTCATCACATTGTTAAAATCTCCTGCAATACCATGGTAGGGAGCAGGTGCTAGCAAAATCCCTCATATCCTGCCATAGTCTCCTCCTCTCTTCTTTCTTATTCAGACCATACACAAAACTGATTACAAACTTTTCCTTCATTCTTAGATTTGTCACTTGACAAGTGACCATCTGATCAGATGAAGAAACTACATTTACAATGAATACATGCGGCAGCCATCTGATCCATATTCTCCCCAAATAGTGATCATTTAAGTTGATATATGATTCCCAACCATCTAAAATACTTTTTTTGCATTTTTCAAAGTTAACTTTCCTAATTTTTGTTTCAACAAAAGCTACTAGACCAACTTTATTCATTTTGCAAAAAAGAGCAACCACTTTTTGCTTATTAGGCCCATTGAGGCCTCTTACATTTCAAACAAGGAAACTATCCATGACCAACAGGAGGAATAGTTTTCTCACCTCCTTGTTGACCCACCATGGTAGCCAGGACATCCTCCTCTTCAGTGAGTATTGCAAAAGAGTTCTGCACTGGAGTAGCTTCAACTGTAGTTGCGGCAGGCACAACAACATTATTTGCTTCTTATCTTTGCTGCCCAATGCTATGTCTGCCACCCCTTCCTCTTCCCATATTTTGTCTACCCCCTTGCCTGCCTCTTCCCCTTCCTGCAGGTTGCCACTCCATTTTCCTATTCTACTGTATATGCCCTCCTTGCCCCTGATTTCTAGGAGCTGCCACAGGTTGTACATGTACAGTTGGTGCCCCCGTGCCTTGTTTCTTCCTACAATTCTCTTCAACAATGCCCATATTGCTGACAAAAAGAGCAAATTGTAGGTTTCCAATCATTATCAACCATTTGTTCCACCACATTACCTCTCTCATTCTGGAAGTATACTTTGTCAGGAAAATCTTACCCTATATCAACTTAAATTAGGACCCGAGCAAAATTAATTCCCACTTTTAGTTCAGTATTCTTGTCAACCATCATAGGCCTGCCAATTAAGCCGGAAACCTTGCTTAGCCCCTTTGCATTCCAATACATAACATCTAATCCTGGGAACTCCACCCAAATTGGGACAGATGTAGGCTCAGCCTTTGTGTTAGTAGCACAAGGTACACAAGAGGGGGGGGGGGATGAATTGTGTTACCCCAAATTTGCGGAATTAAAACAAGTAAAAAGAACTAGAATTAAAGTACTCACGATTTACGTGGAAAGCCCTTTGTAACTCACAAAGGATGAAAAACCACGGCCCCAAGGACTTTAAAGACTACTTGTTTTATTAAGAGAATAGTACAAATAGATCAAGTTAACTCTAACTTAATCTCGCACTCGAACACTCGTCCAAGCCAAACGCACTTAGAAACTCTTCCGAGCCAAACGCACTTAGGCACTCACCCAATCCAATCTCAGAACAACTAACTCTAGCTGTCCTAATCAATGAAACAATGTTACCTTGATGAACTTCAATAAGTGGGAAGGTACAATATAAAATCTATAGCTTTGCAATGAATATAACGTGTGAAACTTATAACTATTAGGAAACGTTCTCTATAATGTATAAACGTTTGTGATCAACACTCTCTCAAGATAATAGTTACGTTCAATGCGGCGGAGAGAGGCGTCCCTCTGACTAATGAATCAGACTTCTTTTTATAGGCATAACCAAGAAGTAAAAAGCAACTAGGAAACCTATTTGCAACTAGGAAACCAAATCTCTTTTTCCTTGACTTGGTAAACAAGTTTTTCATAAAGAAGTATAAATATCTTTATCATATAATGCATATATATCCAAATAAGTTTTTATGAAGAAAATAAAACAAATATCTTTATAGAAAGTATATTCTTCCTAGTTAAAAGCCATGTAGCCAAATATAAGAATAAATAGATTTCAGAAAAATCTCTTTGCAAATAATATCTTTGGCATAATAAAAAGAATATAAATAATAAGAGATAAAAATTTAAGATACTGATTTAAATTTATCTAGGTCGATAGAATGTATCCTTGTATGTGTGTAGGCAACGTTCCAGTGAACACTAAAGTTTCAAGGATCGTTCCCAAACACAAAAACCTTTTTATACGTTTATTAATTTGTTGCCTAATAAATATAAATCCACATTTATATCATTGCTTAGCTTTAACATGAACTCTAAGAAATAAATAAACAACCTAGAGAACATGAGAATAACTTATGTCTTCTTCTTGATATGTATCTAGCAAACTCTTGCATAAATAAATTTCTGAAACACTAACCCACAAGTTAAGTAGCATCACTTTATAATTAAATAAGTTTGTCATCTTCAAAACTCAATTGCTCAACAATTTCCCCCTTTTTGATGATGGCAAACTTGTGATGCAAAATAGTGCTTAAATAATATAAACAATTATAATTGAGCACAAATAAAAGATTGTAGCGCTTTCTATTCATAGTGAATAGAGGGATCAATCAAACATAATAATTATAACCATTTATTCAAGAGCTTGTAATGTTAAAGCAAGATAATCAAAAAGCTCATTCATGATGAAATGTGTCATCCATGTATTTCGTTCATAATCAAGAAGTCCATTGATGACCATAGTGGTATTAGCACAAAAGACAAAGATAGATCAAATTTAATAAGACCTTCTTTGAAACTAGATAGATCAAAGCTTAAATACCTAGCATCACAACATACTCTTCCCCCTTTTGACATCATCGAAAAGATTAATAGGTCAAGACAAGGAAGATAACTCATTACAAAACCATAAGATAGAGTCAAGAGTACGATAATCATAACATAAGCATAACTAAAGTAGCTCAAGCACAATCTAGTGATGCTATGACTACACCAGAAGCAATCTAATGTTTAAGTACACATCATGACATCCAAGGAATTTAAATCAAAGGCCCTTGTTTAAATTACAAGACGATAGAGGCATGTCATGATTTGATTATGAAGATGGATGAATCATATGTGAATCATTTATTGGTTCAAGGAGATTATTCCCCCTAAGAATGTGCTTCCTTTTAGAATTAGGAAACATGGTTTGAGATGTAATGGTTGGAAAGTGAAGAAACTGGTTGGTTTAAGGTTTAGCCAATGTCACATTATAAGGAGAATATTGAAAGGGTCTAGTCGCAATGTAAAGATAAAATACTTTGAAACATCATTGTTGCAATAAGTACCCTTATTTCTCCCACTAATCAATATGAATACCTTATCTCTCCAACATGGTAGACGACTAGGTGACAATGAAACTTACAACAATAAATGAATGCCAAAGCCTAACGTCCTACCTTTGCCGTTTCTCCACCCTTTTTTTTTCACAACATCTCTATACATGATAAGCATCCCTAAGATTAAAAGAAAATCTTCCTTATATCCCCTTAAAAAATTTCAAATATATAACTCAAATTAGGAATTACTCCTTATTTCTCCTCCCTGTACACGTAAAAAATAAGTTCGCTCTTTATCCTTAGGAACGTTCTAAGAATAGTTGAAACGTTCCATAATAGAGTAAATGAAGTTAATAATGTGTAGGGATATCTGTATCACTACTGACGTTTCACCTTTTCTTTCTTCCTTTCTTTTTTTTTTTTTTTTTTTTTTTTGTTGAAAGCTACAAAACCTTTCTTCTTCTTCTGTTTTTCCTTATTTTTTTTTTTTGAAAGCTACAACAACTTCCCCACAAGACTTGACTAATTTCCTTTTTAATAACTTCCCCTATACAACCAAATAGATATTATAACTCTATGATATGCAACAATATCTCCAAATAAGGACTACATCATATCTCATTAGCAAGGGGTAAAAAGATGGTTAGGGAATTTTTCATTGTGGAGCTTGGTTGTGTTTTAATAGCTCAAATTTTCAAAAACTGATTTGGCTTGTAATGTGGTTTCAAATTATAATCAGTCTTTCAAGAATGAATTCGTCTTGCACAAAAGAAAGTTTTGGATGCATGATATAATAACAATAAATGCGGTATCAATATAGCATCTATTGAGACATAGCGAGTCCTTTATATTAAAGCATATGTAGATGAAATCAACAAAGACTCATATGTTATACCCTTGTAAATAAGCATCGATTATGAACAATGACAAATCAATAATTTCTAATCAATCATTGTGGGATCATATGTATGATACTAACTAATCAAGCATAATCATATCTAGATCAAGCATGATCCTTCTCAAATTCTTTTCTATGTAAAGCTTTTGTAAAAATATCAACCATTAATCAATCAACAAAGCTTCAATTTAAGATGCTACCCATCTATAGTAAATGGGTGCCTCAAATTAATACCACATTCACATGTTTCAATCAATAATAATATCATCATTCAAAACTAATATGTAAAATAAATTATTTTCAAGGAATAAACTCAAAGCATAATAAATATTCTCCTTGTAAATAATTTTTCACGAAATTATTAACTACATGATAATAACCAGTAAAATTCAGCAAGTTTCCCCTATCACGTAGCCAAGTAACATCAAATAAATTTTTCATTAAAACATACATCTACCAAGAACACTTATTTAGAGAGTATATGTCAGTGACTTACTAACCTTATTCCTCTTGACAATTCTTCATCTCATATTGTCACCAAATATCATCACATTCACTCTCAATGGCCAAGAGTGAGAGTAATTCAAGTTAAATCCAAACATGATATAATTAGTCAATACTATGTTTTACTCCCTCTCAATTCTTACTTTTGGGAGCCCAAACTTTTTTGGTTCCCTTTGGGTTAGTAGCATTAATAGTATGCAAAGAATATTTCCTAACCCATATTTGTTTAAACGTAACGTTGTTCTTATCATGAAATAATTTCTTAGGACATTCATAAGTAAAATGACCAATAAGACCACAATGCATGCAAACACGATTTTCTAGCACATCAACATATTTTCTATATTTCTTTTTAGGACTAGATTTAGCTATGGTCCTAATTCTTTGATTGGAAGGTGTATTGACATGCTTCATATACATCTCATAAGTTTTTTGTCCAATATACCACAAGTTTTCTTTGTTTGTGGTACTAGTTTTCTCTAAATTAGACAGTTTCTGTTTAAGGGTCTCATTCTCCTCACTAACTTTGTCCAAACGTTTCTGAAAGGTATGGGAATGATCCATAGAACTAGTGGAGGCGTCAGATCCTTTTACGAAGTTCAGTTTATAATTTGGCTTCTCTAATTCTATAGAACGTTCTTTCAAGTTTTTACCCAACGCTCCCTTTTCTTTTACTATTTTTTCGTTTAAGCGTTTTTCCTTTTCAAAATCTTGGGAACGTTGTTTCAAATTCTTCTCCAACGTTCCTCTTTCCTTTTCTAAGATGCCGTTCTTTTCTTTAAGAGAACTATTTTATTTTTCTAAGACTTTGGTTTTATTATACAGGACTTCCTTTTCTTCCTTCAAATTGTTATTGAGCATAGTTAGGGTTTCATTGCTTTTCTCTACTTCACATACTTAACAGTGGACATCTTTTCTAATTTCTCAAGAGTGTTAATCCTATCTTTTAGTTCATTAATTTCATTCATCAAGGTTAAACTACTATTTTCAGCCTCTTCTTTGATTTTAGACAAGGTCTCTTGAGAACTATTGACAACAACATTCATGGCATTAATCAATTTTTCTTTTGAAAAAGAAGATAGTTTTGATTTCAATTCGTTCATAGATACCTGGATATCTTCTTCATCATCGGTCTCATCATCCCAAATTGCAATAAGCGCTAGGTGGGCTTGCGGAGGATGTTCTTCTTCTTCTTCCGAATCTACTTCTTCTTCTCTCAATGCAGCCATCACTTTGTCTAGCTCTTTGTCTATTGCGGTGGATAAATTTGCTCTTTTATCTTTCTTCTTCTCCATATCCCACAGTGGGCATTGATTTATCATATGTCCAGGTAACTTGCATTTATGACAACACTACAACAAAATTCATCAATAATAGCACCCATACAACAGCGGTTCCGCATTGACGGCGGTTGTATGTAGACGTTTAAATATTTAAGAAAATAAATTATTATAAGACAGCGGTTAAAGGTAAGCCGCAGTTGTATGTGCATATACAACAGCGGTTCATATATAGACGCAGTTGTATGTGCATATACAACAGCGGGTGTTACTTAAGCGTGGTTGTATGTGAACTTCAACTGCGGTTTCAATACAGCCGCTGGTTAATTTACTAAAAAAAAAAAAACCCAGCTAAAACATCTACGCACACACACAAACCAAAAACAAAAGAAGTGAAGAAATAAACTAAGGCACTGATTCCTTCCTTCGTCTCTCTTCTCAAGGCTTCGTCTCTCTACTCACCGACCACCACCTTAAATTGACGCTCCGTTCATCGCCGACCACCACCACCACCACTACCACTACCACGACCACGGTTCACCCACAACCACCATCGACGCGACTTCCCTCTCGCAGCACCACCGTTTAATTCGCACCCACACAACCACCACACCGACCACTACCAGCCGACCACGCGGCTACGCTCATCCGACCAGAGACCACCATCACAGCAACCTCTACATCAATTCAGGTAATTCGCACCTCTCTTTTAATCTCAATTGCAGCTCTATTTTGTTTTGTTTATTTATTATTTGGGGATTGTAGTCAATATTATGTGAATCTGAGATTGATTATTAATTATTAGGGTTTAGGGTTAAACTATTGGGGATTAAAGAATTGGGGGAGAATGTATATAATTGTACTTTATGTTAGGGTTTAGGGTTAAATTACTTATAATTTCACGCTTTTTAGTGAAATTAATGTTTGTTAGTTGCTGAATTATTTGTTTATTTAACACCTTTGTATCATGGGAGATGTCCTGCTACCCTTAGAATTGGTAGCTTTGGTTTTGCATTTTCGAGCTTTTGTGGGTAGAGGAAGGAGTGGTCAGGGGCTGTGATGTTGGAGAAAAGAGAGTGGAGGAGAGTGTTGAGGTTGGTTTCGTAATTGGTTTTGGGGTCAATTATATCAAAGCTGGAGCAAAAGTCTTGTAGGTAAGTTGGGTTGGATGCTGAGTTTGGAATAGTTGAGAGGAGAAATACTAAAAGGAACAACATGACCATCTAATTTTTTGCTACTGCACCCTTATCAGGTTCTGCTTTAGTTATTAGAGAACAAATAAGTAATGCATTCTTCTTTCAATGTTTGGGGACTAAGGAGTGGGTATTACCATATCTCATTGTATCTCACTATAAGCCTAGTCACCTATCTGTTGCTCTATACTCATCTATACCATCTGCTGTGCCTCATAATTAGCTAGCTATGCCCGATTGCCCGACCCACAAGCTAATACTCCCCAGTTCTGCCAAATTTCAGCCCAATTAATGCTAGGATTACCTTCTAATAATGCTAGGGTTTGTGCTCTTAGTCTCTTACGCATACAAATCACAAAACTAAAAATCCAGAAAAATACTTTCGTTATTATTATATTTTTTTCCTGTGAATTAGAAAACGCTATATTACATTCCACCCTCACAAAACCAAAAAGGAAATAGTACACAGTAGTGTTGAATTTTCAACTTAAAGTCTACTGTGTGTGGGTGAACTGGTATAATTATTTTTCTGGTTGAGGATCACGGTAGTGAAATGGTATAATAGTTTTTCTTACTATTTTGGACCTTAAAAATACACGAGTAGCTTGCTGTAAGAGCAAAATTCAGAACTGAAATTCTGAATAAGTTCCCTTCAGACACAAGAGCAAACTATTATCTAGCACACATAAGAACCAACCCTACTTGATCTGACGTGAACGGAAAAAGCCGGAAAAGCTTTTAGGCAATTCAAAACTGATTTAGGGAGAAAGCATTTGTATACCAAACAGGGATTGATCAAAGAAAAGCCCCCAAAAAAGTTCAGTTTCATACTTCAGGAAACTTGGACTGAGTTCATTCAACAACGACAACAAGAGACGTTCCAGGTATGATTCGATGCCTAGTCCTGAGCCCCTACGCTTGTTCTGTTGCTGGTTTTGCTGTTGTGGCTGTTTATTGCTGGTTATTGCTGTTTCTGTTGCTGCTGTCTGTTGGTGCTTGTTGCTGCTGTTGCTGTATATTGTTGTTGCTGTATATTGCTGCTGTTGCTGTATATTGCTGTCTGTTGCGTTTACATCTTGTTCTTTGTTGACGTCTGTTTTGTTGCTGGTTTTGCTGTTTCTGTTGTTGCTGTTTGTTGCTGGTTATTGCTGATCCTGTTGCTGCTTGTTGCTGGTTATTGTTGTTTCTGTTGCTGCTTTTGCTGCTTGTGGGATGCTGTTGCTGTATATTGCTGGTTATTGTTTTTTTTTTTTTGGGATAAAAGGAGGGCAAAACCCGGTTTAAGTTACAGTGATACGGGGAGTAGCAACGCCTAATGCATCATACAGCAGCAGGGGAGCCATGTCCTGCGGGGGGGGGGGGAGTGGATGACATGCTCTTCAATTGCGAACTTAAGAGCTAGATTAGACATCTTATCTGCACAAACATTAGCCTCTCTGAAAATATGCTTCAAAGACCTATCTTGCTCCCCATTAAGCATTGAGTAGCACTCGTATATTAGTGCATGATAGGCGCCACTGTAACTGTAAGCCTTCTTCACTAGTTGCAAGCTTGACTAACCTCTTGAGCTCGCTGTCGCACAAATGTCACGATATAGCCAAGGATGGAGAGGTTCACTCCTACTCTGCAGAACATTCCATCAGCTACTAACCTGGCGCCAAAAATCAGTTGCCTTGTCACAATCCATGTTACTTGTTGCTGTATGTTGCTGGTTATTGCTGTTTCTGTTGCCGCTGTCTGTTGCTGTTTATTGTTGCTGCATGTTGTTGTTGTTTCTGTTAGTTGTTGCTGTACGTTTCTATGCTGTGTATATGACATAACTCAAATTGAGCAGGAATTGAGTGCCAAGAATCGGGAAAGGGCTTTGAATCCTGAACATCCTTACAGGGGAGCACGTCACGGGTATCCCGGCATTGAGTATGATATGATGATGGCATCTGGAAAGGACCCAACAACTGAATCCCTTCCAAGAGACCAGCTTTGGATGAAGGCACGGGTGGACAAGGATGGAAATGTTGATGGGAGCGTTCAAACCGTTGTGCAAGAAATTGTGAGAATCATTTCTTATTATTCATTAATATAACACTACTTTCCATTTTATCTACTATCATATTTTAACAGCAATCCCTATCCCAACAAGAAAGTCAAGAGATGTCCTCTAAACGACACGATATCTTGGCCAAGGCCATTGGAAAGAAACATCTTCTCATATTTTGGTATACTTGAGGTGATTTCTGTGACTTATATTATTACAGCTTTATATTCTTGTCTCTTACTTCCCCTCGAGGCACGTGGTTTTCTAATTCTTCATTTTTTTCATGTTGTAGATTTTTATATCAAGACTTGGTTAGAAACATGTTAACAAGGTCGTATGGTTTTTTATGTCCACATAATATATCACCGATTCCCGAAGTTGAAAATGAGGAAGAACGCATACAATATGTGACAGATTATTTCAATCAGAAAGCCATACCGAACAAGTTGTTTCTTGCACCTTATAATTGCGGGTAAGTGAATCAAACTTGTCAATGTATCTATGATGTCAGTGAACCCAACCATCGATGGTGCTTTTTTGCTTTTTCTTTTTTCTTAATCTTTTTCTTCTGACTTTGCAACTTTTTTTTGATAATATCTCCTGGTTGCAATATTTTTTTGACAAAAGAGGTCTAGGATATTGCAGTCTCCTAAATTTTGTTCTGAAAAAGGGGGAAGTCTCCTAATCTTGTTAATTTTGACGACCAGTATTAGTATGATGCAGGAGCTGAGTAAGTATTTTTGCTCAATGACAGACACAATTAAGGCCTAAGTGTTGCTATAACAGAACCTTTGTCAGTGACTATTGTGAAACTTTGTTTCAGTGACTGCTAGTGCTTAACCATGTAAGCTAACGTACATTCCTAAACGAAGCTATGAGTATATAGTATGATGCAATGTGAAATGCACTGCATGAAAGGAAAGAATAGCAAAACACACCAGAAAAACCCTCTGACCCTCCTCGCCCTGCTGTTATTCTCCCTGGTTTAGGGACCCATTCTGGTGATTATCAAAAACTACAGGTGACTTTACAAGAGTATGGGGTCAATAGTGTGGTAGCTACTTGGACTATTGGCACGACAGCGGTTAAGCCAAAGAGCAAATCTCATACCATAAAGTGGATATCCATTTAGGTTAACTCTTAATGCTAAAGACATACACATATATATTGTCTTGAAATATTTTTTTATGCAGTTATTTCATAATTGTTAACATGTGTATTACACTGTCCTCGTCAACCAAACAACGTAGATTGTGGCTACTATGTTATGAGGTTTATGCGGGAGATTATTAATCATGGATTGAATGAAATTCCACGCTCCGTAAGTCCAACTTTATTTGTTTCTAATTTTTACTATTTATTATCATACTTAGTAATTAATTTTTGAACTAATTAAATATTTTATATTTTTCAGTATTTTGAAGACTGCAGATTTACTACTTATTCGAGCACTCAAATTGATGAAGTTACGAGTGAGTGGGCAATGTATGTAATGAGTCAAGCTAACTAGACATGGTCAAATATTAGATGTTTATGTGATTTCGCAAAACAGACATATTTACTCAAGTTTATTTGTATATTGAGATTACTCTTACTCTACTTATTATAAAATTACTCTTAATTATTCTCGTCATTACTTCCATTTTGACATTTTATTTGCATTCAAACATTTAGTATGAGGCTACTTCTACTACAAGAACTACAGCAACATTTAAAAAAAAAATAATAATCACATAATACAGCGGTCGTGGACCGACCGCTGTTGTTTGTGCACATACAACAGCGGTTGGTCAACGACCGCTGTCTTATATTCCTGAAAAATTAGTTTCGAAAAATTTCAAAACATCAACAGCGGTCAAATTGCAACCGCAGTTGTATGTATTATACAACAGCGATGAAGGCGGAACCGCTGTCGTTTGCTTCCACATACAACAGCAGGCGTGGGAACAACGGTCAAGACCGCTGTTAATGCAGCATTTTGACCGCCGTTAATGAGGTTTTCTGTTGTAGTGCAAAGTCCATCATTAATATTTTGCTTGTAAACATTAGTGGAGTAATTTTTATTTTTGCTAGAGTTTTTCTTAGATTTAAATTTTTTTAAGGATTTGGAAAACTTTTTGACAATAAACATAATATCATCTTCATCAAAAGCTCCGGTTGGCTCATCATCTTCATTGGCCTTGAAAGCAAGTCCTCTATCTTTGTTTGATGACTCTGGGGCTCGAGTTTCAAGTTTCATCTCATGAGTTAACAGAGATCCCATCAGTTGGTCCAGTTGTAGTTTTGTGAGATCCCTAGCTTCTTGAATTGCAGTAACTTTAGGCATCCAATGTCCTGTATTCGGTAGAATCCTCAGAATTTTTCTAACTTGATCTTCCACTGCATATTCTCTGCCAAGAGACTTTAGCTCATTTATAATAATAGTAAAGCGAGTAAACATATCCTTAATCGATTCGTTTTTCTTCATCTCAAAAGATTCATATTGTTGAACTAATAAATCGATTTTAGACAATTTCACTTCATTAGATCCTTCATGAGCAATTTGTAAAGTATCCCAAATTTCTTTAGCACTAGAACAAGCAGATATTCTATTAAATTCATCAGAATCCAAGGCACATTGTAAAAATTTCATTGCTATAGCATTTTTTTCAATTTTTCTAAAATTAGTTTCTGTCCATTTACCTCTTCTACTTCTTTACCTGACTTGTCAATAATTTTAAACGTTCCATTCTTAACTACTTGCCATACCTGATAGTCTTCAGATTTAATGTAAATTTCCATACGATTTTTCCATCTAGAGTAGTTGCGACCGTCGAAGAATGGAGGTCTCACAGCAGATTGACCCTCTTTAATACCATTCGATGTGTTTGAGATCGACATTCTCTTCAAGCGTGAACCTGTATCTAAGAGAAAACGAGGCTCTGATACCAATTGTTAGTAGCACAAGGTACACAAGAGGGGGGGTAAATTGTGTTACCCTAAATTTGCGGAATTAAAACAAGTAAAAAGAACTAGAATTAAAGTACTACGATTTACGTGGAAAACCCTTTGTAACTCACAAAGGATGAAAAACCACGGCCCGAAGAACTTTAAAGACTACTTCTTTTATTAAGAGAATAGTACAAATAGATCAAGTTAACTCTAACTTAATCTCGCACTCGAACACTTGTCCAAGCCAAACTCACTTAGAAACTCTTCCAAGCCAAACGCACTTAGGCACTCACCCAATCCAATCTCTGAACAACTAACTCTAGCTGTCCTAATCAATGAAACAATGTTACCTTGATGAACTTCAATAAGTGGAAAGGTACAATATAAAACCTATAGCTTTGCAATGAATATAACGTGTGAAACTTATAACTATTAGGCAACGTTCTCTATAATGTATAAACGTTTGTGATCAACACTCTCTCAAAATAATAGTTACGTTCAATGCGGCGAAGATAGGCGTCCCTCTGATTAATGAATCAGACTTCTTTTTATAGGCATAACCAAGAAGTAAAAAGCAACTAGGAAACCTATTTGCAACTAGGAAACCAAATCTCTTTTTCCTTGACTTGGTAAACAAGATTTTCATAAAGAAGAATAAATATCTTTATCATATAAAGCATATATATCCAAATAAGTTTTTATGAAGAAAATAAAATAAATATCTTTATTGAAAGTATTTTCTTCCTAGTTAAAAGCCATGTAGCCAAATATAAGAATAAATAGATTTCAGAAAAATCTCTTTGCAAATAATATCTTTGGCATAATAAAAAGGATATAAATAATAAGAGATAAAATTTAAGATACTGATCTTTAAATTTATCTCGGTCGATAGAATGTATCCTTGTATGTGTGTAGGCCACGTTCCAGTGAACACTAAAGTTTCAAGGATCATTCCCAAACACAAAAAACTTTTTATACTTTTATTAATTTGTTGCCTAATAAATATAAATCCACATTTATATCATTGCTTAGCTTTAACATGAACTCTAAGAAATAAATAAATAAATAAATAACCTAGAGAACATGAGAATAACTTATGTCTTCTTCTTGATATGTATCTAGCAAACTCTTGCATAAATAAATTTCTGAAACACTAACACACAAGTTAAGTAGCATCACTTTATAATTAAATAAGTTTGTCATCTTCAAAAATCAATTGCTCAACACTTTGCATAATTAATTTTAGCAGACCAAGGCCTTACTATCAAAGGCTTGTTATCAAAGTGGAAAACCCCCTCCTGTAAAATTGAATCCCTGTGCTCCATGGAATCAAAACGAACCAACACAATTCCATTGCTCATCATAGTTATTTTACGCATGCCCCTTTTAGCCCATATTGGCCTCAAAAACCCACTAAACACACTAACTGGTGGTCTAGGATCCAACACATAACATACAATAGCTTGACTCCAATATTCAATTTCAGATTTAATGTCATCCATATGAATTTCCCCAATTCGTTTACCATCAATCACCACAGGTTCAACATATTCTAAACTAAACCCAACATTCTTCAATTTAGTAATATCAAAGTTTTCCCAGGCAGTAGGATTACCTTGTTCAGAGTTCGCACGCTCCTCAGCAGCTAATTCATCCGCCCAAGACCCCCTGGCCTTAGCTTGTTCCTGCAATTGGGATAGCCATGAATTAATCTTCTCTCGTGCTAGTTTAATTTGTTGAACCGAGCCATTTTGAACCCCTGGAGTTAGAATATCAGGCGCATGTAGTAAGAATCATCAACAGGATCTCCCTCATACAAACAATGTTGATGACGGATGTAGTAAGAACAATCGGTTTGTCGCATCCACTCAATTCTATTCCAGGGTATCTCAAAATTAAATGATTTCATTTTAATTCATTTGTTTTTGTTTATTTAGTTTAGTTTTTCATTTTTTTTTTTAGTTTGGTCAAATCATTTAAAACTCACATGAGGGGCACGTGAGGGTAGAATGGGAAGAAAATTAAGAGATTTGGCCGGAAATTCACTTAAGGGGTGATTTTTAGGGCGTTTGTAACTTTAAAGGTGGTACTCAATAAATAGCAACAGTTAAGGGGGTACTGAACAAAAGGTGTAACTTTTAAGGTGGTTTTAACCAAATTGCGCAGAATTGTATATAAAAGAATGTCGTTATGCGTATGCTTGATTATATGCTTATGTGCGTATGCAAATGAATTTCAATGATTCTTCTAAAACTCAAGTAAGGTTTGCGAAATGTTTTTACTGGGTACGGAAGACGTTTATTCAGTTTATCTGATTTTTGTTTCTCTTTTGTTTCTTTTCTTTTCTTTTGTATTTTGTTTCCGTCACGGAAACCAAAGTGCAGGTTTAGTTGATTGAGAACGTACAGCTTGGAAGGTAGAGTTGACGTCGGTTTTTAGAACTCTTTCTGTTCAGTTAGATCGTTGGGATTTTATTGGATTTAGCCCTTCGAAGGCAAGTTGTAATAAATTGGTTTAATGGTTTTAGCTCACTATATAGACAACTCTGATATTAACTGTTTAGTTTCCTTAGAAGCTCATTTTGATGCCTAGTCTTTCTTTCTGCTTAGCATTTACTCCTTAGTGATAAATGTTGTTGTAGCTACCCTCGGATTTGGGATGGTTCAGCTGTGTCGAGTCGTGCACAACGACGTCAATAGTTCCAGGAAAATTGTTGCGAATTCGGGGGTGTTACAGTAGGCTTCTCAGGTGATCAGGTCTGTTTGACCCGCTTTCATTTCCAAGGCTTGGTTGATTATCATCACCACTGTTACCATCATCTTCATCACCATCATTACCGGAGTTGTTGTCAGAAGAGTCGCTGGAGTCCGATTTAACCGGGCCTTGGGTTAAGAAGTTCAGCCGTGTCGTCTAAGCATTTTCCTCACTAGACACCTTAATATCATTTGAGTATAGCGGAGTTTCATCATGAGCATACAAAATGTTATACCCAAGGGAAGAGAAGGACTCATACTTCTTTTGCAAAAGAATCGCTGCTTGCATGGCCGAAAGATGACAAAAATGTTCTGCATGTCCAATCTCCCACATTTCTTGCAGTATCTAAACACTCTTTCATATTTGATCTTGATCCAGACGACTCTTTCTTCAACATGAGCTAAATAGAAACCAGCGATAAGGGGATCTTTGACATCAAAACGCACCTGAGCTCGGACAAACTTCTTTTTCGGGACAGGGAGTTCTGGTTCTTCAATTTGCAACACTGTGCCAAACTTTTCCAGGACTGGTTTTAAAACCTTCGTTTTCATGCAGAGAATGGGTAAGCCCTCAAGTCGGACCCAAATATTGATATACCTGACAGAGATTTCTCCAGGGATGAAATTAAAGTGCCAAGCCTGGAGAGCCAGAAGGGCTCCCTCCATAGTGACAATGTTCTCTTTTAGAAGAAAATCGCGATCCTCAACATTTCCACAGATGAAAAAGAAAAGATTTTCCATTTGTTTGACCTCAATAGCTTCTCTAGGACACCAGTTGGCATCCACAATTCGCTGAACAGTGCTTTCTTTGAACTTCTTTGAATCAACGAAAATAAACACCACAGCCAAGCTCCACCAATTATCAGCATGCGAGAGGGAGGTGGCTTGTGGGCGATAAGTGAGTCTTCTTTTTCTTGGGTACTTTCCTCGTAAAATATTGTACTCTAGAGTAGTCACCATGTTCCAGAAATGTTTGTGTAAAGAAGGAGGGGGGGGACCAAGAGTAGAAAGGAACAAAAAGCACAACCCAAACAAAATCAAGCAGGATTTCAAGAGAGTGACATTTGAGGGGGGTAAAAGAAAAAGGGGGTAATTTTAGATCCAGATTGGGATGAATTTTGAGAAGTGGGTTGGGTTTTGTTTTTCCAGTTTTGGGAAAGGTTTTTCTCTTTTTAGAGAGAGACGCTCTCGTTAGAGAGAGAAAGTTTTAATAGGGGGCACCTGATTTAACCTAAAATCGTTAGTTAGTCTTACTTTACAAATTTCTCAATAGTAAAAGATGTTATTTACAACAAAAACAAAATAAAATTATAAGGTGGTTTTCATCATAAAAATGGAAGTTAAGGTATGTTTTGGGTAAAAATGACAATAATATTTTAAATAAAAGAAAATCTTGTGTGAGACCAATTCATAAAAATATGGGGTCACTATTTATCAATGTAGGATCACTTATTATCATATGTGACCCTTATTTCACTAAAAATTGACCATCATCTCACAATAAATTATAAAAAAATCGTCTTAAACTAATTTTTGTGTTTAAATAAACCTCTCACTCCATTTAAAATAACCTCTCAAATTCATCAAAATAAAACAATATTAAACCAAATATCTTCGTTGATAAAAATGTAATGCGTCATACAATATAACTTGTTTATAATCTCAATTACATTGCAGAAAAGATAAGAAGAATGCAATTATGGACACTGATTAGTTATTATTGGTATATATAAAGGCATTACTAAAATAAAGGAACCCAATTTTTTTTAAACAATTCAAAGAATTATAAAATTACATAATTAAAATTGATGATCATACAAAAACAAAAAATTACATAATCAAAAATAAAATAACTTTTTTGAGGGAAAAGTTGTCATTGAAGAAATGTTAGAATACATTTACAAATACAAATTTTCCTAAACAAGTGCAAATCTAAAATAACAATATGAATTATTTTCCAATATTACTGCTTGTTATCGATGTCTTGCCCGACTTTGTCAAATTTTTGGGTGCCCACGCATTATAAATTGTCGTACTCCTCAAGCACAACATATCTTAGGCTCAATATTCCAAACATTTTAAAAAAATAATAATAAAACCACACTAAACATTAAATAAATATATAAAAAGAACGTAATTAAACCTATATGCTTTACCAATAAACTAGAATTGAAGCCCATGCGTTGCACGGATTGATATCAATGTTATGTGTATGTGTCGTACCAAAAAACAATTACGTTTATGTAATTTAATCAAATTTGTGTTAAGTAGGGTCAAAACAGAATAATGTTATTTGAAGAAATAGATTCATAATTCACTTTAATTTGATTAAAAAAAAATTGACACCAAAAGATAAGGGTTTGCTAATTGCAACTTACAATTCATGAATAATTTGTCTTTATTATTTTCCAATTGAAAAGAACACAATTTAATACTATATGAAAGGGACCTTGGATATCTTTTCGGTCATAAATACATAAAAACACAAGAAGGGGCTCAATATTATGTTTATTATACATATTAGTGAATTTAAAATTTTCTTAATAATAAGTTCATGTATGAACTAAACTAATATGAATTGGCACTCAATTTGATTGAATTGAATTGAACTGAAATGAAGTGAAGTAAATTGGTCTGAACTGAATTAATGTAAACTAAAGTGAATTGAATTGAATCAAATCAAAATTAAAATAAGGTTACAAGAACATAGCCTAACATATGCGTTGTTTTTCCCATCCCTCCGATTTTTTTTTTTTTTTCTGTCATTGTTGATTCTTAATATTAAGGGTTTTATTATTATATTTGAAAGCTTTGTTATGTTCTCTTCACCCCACCTAAAATGGTTTAAACTGATATACATTGATTTTTTGTTTGTCCTTTAATTCTTTATAACCGATTAAAACTTATTCAATATTAGGCTCATTTGAAAGTATACATTAGTATCTTTTCAACTACACATGTATCATTCGCATTGAAAAATTTATTTAACTGCGTGATAAGTTCTTATATCAACTTGATTTAATTGGACTGGATTAAACTAAACTAAAGTGAAATGGATTAAACATAACTAAAATAAAATGAACTAACAATGAGGTGAGGAGAATAGAGCTTTAGTGCTGGATATATGCTAAACTGTATCACTAAGCTTTTAATCTTTTACTTATGAATGTGACATTCTATAAATGATAACGAATAATAATTATTTTATTTTAATTCCTATAATTAGGAAACAATTGAATATAACTAATATGAATTGAATATAATTGACTTAGTTATTTTTTGTTTTACAATATCCTTTGATAACTAGCAATCCTTTCAATATTAAATTAATTTAAAAGTATGCTTTAAAATTTTTCCAAGGATACATTTATCATCGCTAAAATAAATTGGATAATATATGAAAAGATTCCATGTTTTATAGCATTACAGTCTAAATCTACTACGTGACCAGTGCCAAAATATAATTAGACTAAAGCTCGAAACTTATGTGAGATTTATTTAACTTTTTTGTTTGACATATAGCCCTTTCATAGCTCATCCAAACCCGATTTTAACTTTTATTTTTTCACTTGGCTAATTCTAGAATAGTTACTCTTTCGTAGAGAATGTGATCTTAGTTTCGCCATTGTATCGCGACCTATGAAGGGTTTAAGTTATTCCATTCACAAGATTTAGACCTTCTTCCTTGTTTAATTGATAGATAAAAGTGTCGAAGCACTCACACAAACCACTTACTGGTACCAATATTCTATGTATGTAGATATTACATTATATATTGAATAAAAAAGAATAATGTATAAGAGCATATTAGGAATGACCAAGGTTGATCAGGCATGAAGGAAAAGTTATAGTAGGTAACATTATATATTATAAATCTAAGTTAGGAGTATGCTTATGAGGTAGAAATTGATAGTGGAAAAGTCCCAAAAGGTGTAGAAAAAGTGTAGTTTTAATTTATCATATTTTGTTTGTTTTGGTATGCATATCTTACTTATCATATTAATCATATTATTGTTGACTATTGATCCACATATTTGAAATTAATGGGTCTTATATGAAATGACCTTAACATTTGGCCGTGTCTACATCCAAGTATGACGTACGTCGGCATGACGTCATGCTTGTTTGACGCATCTCACATTGACAACGCCTCATATAAGTATTTGTGAATTGAAATTAATAAGGAATAAAAAGATGGTCCAAAAGGTTAGGAACTTAGGGGTCCTTATAGAAAATTTGTCAGTTGGGGGTTTAGATAAGTTCAAGGGACCATTGAGTTAGAAAAGCTTTTGAAAAGACTTGAATTGAATAAAAACCATGAAAGAGGTCACAAATCTGCTATTGGCGTTTATCGAAGGGACAAACCGAAGGGACAAGCCGAAGAGACAACCCAATAGCGCGAAAAGTGAACTGATCATGTTTTTAGAAAGAATCCCGCTCATATAGGACATATGAGTACCCAAGAATAAAGGGTTCGGGGGCGAAGGTACGAGGTGGGAAGGTGTTAGGCACCCAACACAAACCTGAGTTTGCTTAATAATTTAAAGACATGATTCCCACACAAACCGGATTAATAACCTAAACTTAGACTATTAATTGGTTCACCACAAGCATCACAACATTTATTTTAACCCTTATTTAGACATGCATTCGATTGACAAGTTGAGCATTACAACGACTAGACATGCTTGAAAAGTCAATATTTAGTAAGCAATAAAAGACGTTATTCTAGCATGATATCTACATTATGACTACTAGAAAATAAATAATTAGGCAATTAATTTAATTTGAGCACTCAGGTTTTTGTACCTGAACTGTAGGCTATATTTGACAAGAATAGTAAAACAAGATCTCATGTTTGGAAGAAAGAGGGGGAAGCTCGGTGTCAATACTCCCGAGAATAGAGGTTGTCAACTGTAGACTGTGTGTTTTGAAATGGGAGTGAAGGGTTGTTTATATAGGCGTAGGGAAGTAGGGTTGGACGACAGAAATTGAGGTGAAAAACGAGACGGGCTTGAAAAATGAGTCGGGTCCGAAGCAGGGTTAGCGCCGCTAGCGGCCCTGGGACTTATTCCAGGGCCGCTGACGGCTCTCAGCAGCCAGCCGGATGTTGTCATTTATTTTTATTTTTCGGAGGAATTTTTGTATTCCGAAAAATATGAAAAGACCGTTTTACCCTTGGACGGTAAAAGACGGTTCTACCCCTAAATCGCAACTTGGCAACCGGGAGTCGGAAAAAGGCGTGAGACGTATCGTTGGAAAGCTCTTGAACGGGGCTTCTGAATGGAATGAAATGAAGGAGTGTTTGGAGGAAAAACCTGAGACCTTATCTTAACTATTAAAGCAAAAATAGCAGTTCAAGTTTATAAATTACTTCTTTCATCATCAGGCTTTTGCGGAGAAATCTAAAGACGCTTTTTTGGCGTCTACAGAAGCCCCCACTTTGATCGAGCTTGAGTAAATGCGAAGATCAAAATACTCCGAAGGCGACATGCGGGATGCTGATGTGCACATGGTGTGTGAGAGTGTACAGTATGCATGCATATGAAGACAAACCTGAGTTGGGACACGCTCGTAGTGCGCTAAGATTTCATCTCTGTGAACACAAGAGAAAATAAAGGTTATGGTAGCAGGATAGAACACCGCTCGTAGATGGTCTAAACGTCCGTTGGGGACCTGTGTTCAGAGTGAATGAAAAAGTTAGTTATACTTTGAGAATGATCAACGCGGAGTGCTTCGACAAACAGTGACTAAACACCGCTTGGCGGATGTCGTGATCCCGTCCCTGTTATAAGAAACGAAAAACTCAACGAGATAAGCGCGATTAAAAATAATCGGCCATAAAGTGGTTAGGACATATGAACAGTTTAAATGATATAGCTTAAGTAATCATTGACTGAAACATATAAAAAATAATGAACAGTATAACTGCAACAGTAAAGAAATCATTGACTGACACAAAAATAAGTAACCTCGCACAAGGGACTGTTTAACCGCAATAGCTTAAGCGGTCATTGACTGGCCCAAAAAATTAGTATCCGGGACCTGCAAAAATAAACGGGTTAGTTTTACCTGAAAATAGTTAGTACCGTAAAATAGGCCAACTACCGAATTTGAACTTGTGGGCCAGAGTGCTTCGCTTCTGCGCGCTTGGTACTGATATTTGCCATAAATGAACTGAAGTAACGAACATTGGACTGGAAAAATGGGTCGTGGGTCAGCAGTGGGGCTCGTGTGTGCAAGTCTGCAGGACCGCTAGAGGCCCAGGCCTGGGCCTTGGAGTGAGGCCGCTAGCGGCGCTGGGCTTGAGCCGAATAAATGGTTTCAGCAATTTTTTCTTCTTTTTCGCGTGCCATTTTCTTCTGCCTCGTCGAGCCATTGTCGAGAGCAACCTTCAAGCTTCCTCCATTGTTGAGTGCTTCACTTCACTTGAGGTAAGTCGATTCTTGTCCGTTTTCTTCGGTTTTTGTCTTGAACTTACTTATTTTTCCGCCTAGTTGCTGAATTTTGGGTTGCATTGTTGAATGGGTGCTTGTTTCTTGCAAATCTGAAACTTTTATTTTCCCACTTGTAGAGAGAGAAAACTCCATTGTGTTCCCATGGCTCCCGTAGACAAAGAAAAACGTCCCATGAGTGATGAGGAGTATGGCCGAAGCCTTTTCCGTACCGGGTTAGCTTCTACTAGAGCACCTCCGACTAACCACGCGGACGGAGCTCGACTGTACCAGGACTCTTTTATGCGGTTGGACTGGTGCCCGCCTGGAGTTTGGAACCGCAGTGTTCTATTGCCGGATAGACGGAGTCATCTGTCTAGCTTAGAGCTGGTATGTTTTCTGACTCTTTTTTATTTTTTTGTTCAGTATATTTGAACTGAAAATTGGAACCGTTAGAGCTTCGGCACACGAACAAATTGGGACTTGTACTAGATTGGTGGTCAGCTGTATATAATTTGTATAGCTGTATTTGTGGTATATGGGGTGTTGAGAAAAATTTGTTTGTTGGATAGGGTGTCAGAGTTTTGTTGCAGGCTCATGGGACTACCTCCCATTGGGCTATGATGTTGGAGACCTTTTCGGTGGGAGCCACGGATTTGGTATTGGGCTCGGGTCTTGACGAGTTCTTGACTGTCATCCCTGCTTGTCACTCGGGGGATTCTAGGATTATTGCCCGGGGGTTACTGGAGAGGTTTTGGGATTCTACGAACACTTTCCATACACCTGTAGGAGAGATGTTCCCCACACTTATCAGTTTGCTGTGCTAACGGGGTTATCCTTTAGAGGGCGTCGTATTCAGTACGATGCGAACTACTGGCGACAGAGTGATACTTTGCTAGAGCTTTACGGGCCCGTATCCATCCACTTTGATAAGGATCGGGTTTCTTTGGCGCGGTTGTGGGAGACTGTGGCGGAGCAGGGACTTACCGAGGAGCAGAGGGCTTGTATTTTCCTGGCTTTCTTGCTGGGGTCGACAATCTTTGCTCAGAAGAAGAGTGTGTGTCAAGTCGGTTTCTTGACATGCTTGGAGGATTTGACCAAGGTTCATGAGTACAACCTTGGTGCCGCTGCTTACGCTTCTTTCGTGAAGTGCTGCCGTCGGGCCTGTAGGCCTAAGGGGACGAGTGAGAGGACATCCATCACGGGCCCATGGAGGATACTGGAGGTAGGCTCTTACACTTCACCTTTTCTCTTTTTATACCTATGCCTTTGATCGTGGAAATCATTCTTTTTGTTCGCTTGCATGGCAGTTGTGGTTCTTTGAGTATTTTCCAGCTTTCAGTCCTCACCGTCCTGGTTTGAGCATGTTCCCATTGGGTTCACGGTGGGTTGGTAGGGATAACCACCCGTTTACCTCTCTGAAGCATTTTCGGGCCACCTTCGAGAGCCATGCCGCATCTATGGTATGTTGTTGTTGACTTGTACATTTTTGTTGGTTCATTTGGTGAGAAATAACTTTGAACTGGTAATCTGCAGGTATCATGGTCCGCCTTTGACGATATTCCTGGGGTTCCACCCCATATTATCCTGGAGTCTTTTAGGGTGTCTTCTCTACGGGTGGTCTTTGAGGGGCAATTCAGCTTTGTATGGTACTTGGGGAAACTCTTGACTCAGTTGGTCTATCCCTCCCTGGGTGCTCACTTGGTTCCGGAGGATCCTCCTTTGACTATGTTCTATTTGTGTGGCTTGAGCGTGCGGGACTTGGGAGTCGTGATCCATGGCAGGGGGGCCACGAAATTTCTCATGCCGGAGGTTGCTGGCTTGGACCGCACGGCCGTATACGTGGCCTACTGCTTGGATCGTTTGATGCCGGACCTTTCTTCTGAGGTAGGAAACATATCTACTCTTTTTAGCCATATGTGTGATATACTGACTTCTTGTGTCTCGCAGGCGGATCGTCTAGCTCCTCAGGGCCCTAGGAGATCTCATTCTAGAGCTCCTCGGGGTCAGCCCCCAAGCGTGACCTTGCCGACCAATGAGGTGAGGTACAATGGGGAGAGTGGGGGACGCATAGTGGAGGAGTTCTCCCTTCACATGGATGATGGAGAGGCTATGGATGGCTTGCCTTTGCCTGACAGTTGTACTGGGGTAAGCTCCTTTTTATCCCTTCTTGTGTTTTGTGTTTGCTTTTAGAGTGCCGACTCTATCTCGTGGCTCTCTCTTTTGTAGCTGAACCGGGAGTTGACCTCTCAGATCTTCAAGCTCATTCACCTGTTGAAGAAGGACTATGGTCGAGTGATGGGCAAGGGGAAGAGTTCTCGGTCCAAGACCGTTGATGTGAGTAGACTCTCTTCTTTTTGTTTAGCTAAGTGAGGTGCTTAACTTAACATTTTAACTTTGATTATCTGCAAATGCCCCAGTCTTCATCTTCGGTGGGACCTCGCCACTCTTCTGATGCGAGGGCTTCTTCGGCGGGCAGGCCGTCTGTTGCTCGTTCACCTCCCGTAGTTGTGACCAGGCCTCCTGTTGATGAGGCGCCCGACCCTTCTGTACCATACATTCCTGAGATGTTCTCTCCCGCGGGTTTCCAGCCTTCTCTTGATAGTAGGCCTGTTGTTATGCCCTCGAGTGGAGGTTGGGCGAATGCCCCTGGATGGGATATGCCTTATGCTGGGCCTTCGCATCAGGATGTGGCTATGGATTTCGCCAGTAAGGCCACAGAGAATTTCTTTGTTGCGGGGCTTTGTGCTCGTACCCCTATGCGCGCAGCGGCATATGATGGGCGGGATATGAGGCCTGACAACAGTAGGCCCATTTATAGCTCTTCTCTCCATTACTGGATTGGGAACTGTGGTCAGGGGCCGTCCATTGATGATGAGGTTGACAGCTACGATTCTGATTGAGCAGTGTTGGACCTCCTTGTGGACATTGATCTTGAGATTTCGAACTCCTGTTTTTATGCATTTTTTATGATATGTATGATATGATGGCTTGATTATGCCCGTCTGATCTAAGTATGCAATGTGTTATGCGGTAAGACGAAGCCATAATTTAGGGAATAAAATAAAGAAAAAGGTAAAAATTGTAAGAAAAAAGCAAAAATTACACATATTATACCCCCTAAAAAAAATGAAAAATAATTAAAAAAAAGAAAATTGAAAAAGATAAAACTAAGAGAGTCTCGGGCTTTGAAATTTAGCGCGGGTATCAAAACTGGGCTTTAATCGGGCAGACTGGAGCAGTGGAGCGAGCTGGAGCGGGAGGAAAATTCGGACCAGGCCAGGATCTGGGCCGCTAGCGGCGCTGGGCTGCAGTCTTAGGCTGCTAGCAGACCTGACCAGAGCCGTTGACAGCTCTGGTTTGGGCTTTTTTTGTGGATTTCTGACCTCTTTGGCCCCCGTTTTTGCCTATAAATAGGATTTACGGGATACTTTGATGTTGTATCACTTTTCAGATCGTAGCTTTCTCAAATTTTCCCAAACTTCTATCATGGTGAAATCCTTTGAAAACCTGTTCGATGCTTGGTGTAAAAATCTGTCCGTGGAAGATAAACTTGAACTAGCTCCGTTCCACGTCTCTACCTTGCTGACTTTGAGACCAACCAAAATATTGTGGCCCCTTCTTAGATCTGCTTTGAATTATTGGGACCCCGACCTGCATGTTTTCCGCTTTGGTAACTCTGAATTATGCCTTTTATTTGAAGAATTTGCTACGATCACTGACATGTCTGATGCTCTTCCCCCAGCTGTGCCTTATTTGAGAGATGGTTTCAGGGATTAGTATAGGAAATCCTTGGGTTTGTCATCTGTAGAAACCAAAAACATGGTGCTTGGTGTCGATGTGGATTTGGTTCAACTTTGCAAAAAGTTCAATATTTCTTCTGAGAAGGATGCAATATTCAGGCGTTGTCGTCGACAGGCTTTTGTACTTTGCCTATTAAACCGCCTACTGTTCGTTAATGCAGAATCTCCTAACTTGGGTAGAGCCTCGTTGCTGCGAGTGGTCAATCAAATGGTTGAAGGGCATTCTCCTTTGCATCTAGTTGTAGGAGAGACTATCATTGGGCTCGACAGGTTGAAAATATCTCCTCAAGAAGCTTTTTCCGGCATCCCCCTGATGCTTCAAATTTGGTTATGTGAGCATCTGAGGCTAAGAGTCGCCAGATAATTTGATAGCTCGTGTTCCTCGGACTTGGTCAAAGAAAACCTATCCGCTGCTAGCTTCTTGGTTAGGAAAAGGCTATATTCTGAAAAGTCCCTTGCTGAATGGGATGCCTTCTTCCATGCGGGACCTGTCATCCGTTGGCATGTGCCCTGGTGGAGCTTGACCTCCTTGGTGGCCTGTGATACCTTTGTTCCTTTCACCACCATATTGGGTCTGTATAGGACTACCTTCTTCTTTTCCTCTAGGGTCATAAGACAATACGGTTTGAAGCAGGTGATCCCTCGTCAAGAGACTACGAGACCAAATGTCGTAGCCTTGACCACTGAATTTGCTTCAGAGTGGGGAAAGTATTGGCGTGGCCGGCACCGTTGGACTGTCCCTCGGGTGATTATGCCAACTCAAGTTTCTGAGACCTATCTGAACTGGCTTTTCAGTAGTGATGGAGAAGCGAGACGAGCCCTTCGTCATGAGGAGTGGGACCAGCTAAAGCCTAAGTATGACTCGAAAACAGGAAGCAAAAAAAGAAAGGAAGGGCCTCATATGGGAGGCTATCACGTATTGAAAAAAAGAGGCAAGCCCCCAGCCAAGGTCTTTCAAAGAAGAACTCTTCAACGAAGCCTTCTAAAGGAAAGAAGGATTAAAGCAGTTTTCTAGGAAAGCAAGTCTAGTTTTGAAAAATAATAATAAGAATTTGTTTAGCTTAAACCCTCATTGTTGCATTATTATTTCTTTTTGTAACCTTAGGAAGTTTAATTCTTGCAATGTAAACTTATTCGTTCAGTTTGAATAAAGATTATCCCTTTTTTGAATGAGTTGAATGAAATTTTGGGTTGATTTTGGCCGGGCCCCTTAAAAGGGTTACCTACGTATCTAGTGTGGAATCAGGCCAGCGTAGTTCGTTCAAGTTGTGTACGTCTCTTTTTCTTTTCTTTTCTTTTCTTTTTTTTTTAATTTTCTGAGTTTTTTTTTTTTTTTTAAATTTTTTTTTTGTTTTTTTAGACGTAGCATTTCTTCAGTTGGTCCATATTGGTGAGCTGGCTGAACTCGATGCCGTCAATATCCATGAGTCTGACTGCGCCTCCTGATAGGATGTCCTTGATGACAAACGGGCCGGACCAATTTGGTCAAAATTTGCCTCTGGGGTCGGTAACTGGGGCACGTAATTCTTTCCAAACTAAATCTCCTTCCTTTAAATTTCGAGGTCGAACCTTTTTGTTGAATGCTCTTGCCATGCGTTGTTGGTACATGTGGGAATGATCCAAGGCCCGTAGGCGTCTTTCATCCGTGAACATGAGCTCTTCGTAGCGTGCTTGTAACCATTGGGTTTCAGGAATTTCTCCCTCTAAGGCTATACACATAGAGGGTAGTTGGACTTCTATGGGTAGAACTGCTTCCATTCCATAAACTAGGAAATAAGGTGTTGCTCCCGTGGAGGATCTTATGGATGTCCTATATCCCCAAAAGGGCAAATGGAAGTTTGATGGGCCAATCTTTGTAGTTTTCTATCATTTTCTCAATGATAGTCTTGAGGTTCTTGTTGGCGGCTTCTACTGCGCCATTGGTTTGCGGACGGTAAGGGGATGAGTTGTGGTGCTGGATTTTGTAGTTTTTGAGGAGGGTGGCTGTTTCGGCTTTGAAATGGGAACCATGGTCACTGATGATTTCATGCGGAACACCGTATCGACAAATGATGTTGTTCCTTATGACTTTGGACACTTGTTTGGAGGTAAGGACAGCATAGGATTGGGCTTCGACCCATTTGGTAAAATAGTTTATGGCTACCAAGATGTATTCATGTCCTCCCGAGCCCTTTGGGGTGATCTTACCAATGATTTCTATTCCCCATGCGGAAAACGGCCAAGGGGATGTGAAGTTGTGGAGCATCGAGGGTGGCATATGCTGCAGGTTAGCATGTATCTGACATTTCTTGCACTTCTTGACATAGTCGTAGGAATCCCTTTCCATAGTAGTCCAGTAGTATCCCAGTCGTAGGACTTTTCTAGAGAGCATTCGACCATTCATGTGTGGTCTGCACACACCATTGTGTACCTCGTCCATAATTTCTGCGGCTTCTTCGGAGTTCACGCATCTGAGGTTGACCCTGTTGTGGGACTTTTTGTACAGAACCCCCTTGTATTCTATGTATTGCGCCGCTAAGAGACGGATGGCCCGTTGAGCTCTTCGGGGTGCGTCCGAAGGGTATATGCCTTTGGTGATGTAGTTGAAGACGTCTTGGTACGAAGGATCCTCTTCAATCGGAGTCAAAGTCATTTCTGTGTCAAGATTGTTGCAAAAGGTTGGCTCGCTTCTTCTTGGTGGGGCGGCATTGTTGAGAGAGTTCAACCCCTCAAATTCCTGTAAAAGTGAAAATCTGCATTCTTGCTTTGCGAAGTTTACTTACATTGCTTAAATTATTTAGTTAATGATTTGTGCAACTTTGTATTCATTGGGTTTATCAATAGCTAAACAAGGTAACAAATAAGCAGAAGGGTTTTTCATTTTATTGATATTAGAATTGAAAACAGCAAGAAAGGGATCTGACATTCCCTTCACATTGACACCAGACTTAGAAGAAATAAAGGGGACACTCCCCGCTCCTGACTCATACTTAGGACCTAAGCTAGACACTGACTCTGACTGCGACTCGGAATCAGATTCTTCCATCATTGGTCCTTCTCCGGTAGATATCGTGACCTTTCGTCCATTCGGGCCAGTCCAGCTTACTTCTTTGCGCCATCGCATTATGACATCTTCAGAAGTATATATTAGGTCCGCAGGATTGAAGTTGTGATCATTGCCACTACCTCCTCATCCATTTCAGGAGCTTCAGCCATTCTGTTTTCTCGACCAAATAAAAGACCCAGCAGCTGATTACCTGGTGCTTTGGTCCAATCTTGACTCGCCGGTTCTCAGGGATGGTGTGCCTCCTCGTCCAATTGATTGCAGTCTCGGAAGATTTTAAAATCCGGGTGTGTGACCTTGGCCTCTTCGTCATAGTACGGTTCAGGGAAGCCGTAATATGGGCAATAATCTCCTTCTGTGATGAACTGGCCATTTAGAGTGTGACTATAGGGCGAGATGACTTGTTTTCCTTTAAGGTGTTTCCTTTGTTTTAGGGCTTGATCATGGATTTCTTTGTCAGTGGGTTGGTAACCAAGTCCAAAGGAATTGTTTTTGGCTTCTAATTTGAAAGTGGCGAGCCCTTGTCCATTTCTTCCTAATCCAATGCCGGGTATGTACCCTTGCTTCTTAAGAAAGCCATTAACATGAGGGTTTGAGTGCGGTATGAACGGTGCCTGATCCATTTCCAGTACGTTGAGCTCGGGTTATGATTCATACTTACGTATGGTGATCTTGAATATATGGGACTTCGGAGGAGAGGCAATTCCGGAATCAATGATGAACTGGATGTCACACTTCAGACGATAACATTGTTCAGTGAGGTGTCCAAAGCATCTGTGATACCTGCAGTAAAGGTAATGATCCTCCTTTTCTGGTAAAACCTTTCCAGGGAACCGGAGATTTCCACGGCGAAGTAAGGCTGACATAACATCATGAATAGGTACTGCAAGTGGCGTGAATTCATGGGTAGGAA
Source organism: Tetragonia tetragonoides (assembly GCA_038025085.1). NCBI lineage: Eukaryota > Viridiplantae > Streptophyta > Magnoliopsida > Caryophyllales > Aizoaceae > Tetragonia > Tetragonia tetragonoides. The sequence continues at coordinate 24,051,690 of CM076140.1, forward strand.
TGCTTGATCTTTTCTTGGATAACCAATGATGCGCCGGCCGCATGGTCCCTTCTTTAATGAAGGCTTGTATCTTGTCTCTTAGGTTCCTGCAGTCATTGGTGTGATGTCCGCAGGCTCGGCAGTATTCGCAGTAAACACCTGGGTTTCCATTTTCCGGGACGAGTTCATAAGTGGGTCCTATTGGTTGCATGTAGCCATATAACCTCATTTGTTGAAAAATGTATTCCTGAGGCCAGCGAGTTTTCTCTTGATTGAGAAGAACTTTGTCACCTTCTAGATCCTTAATTCTTTGTTCTAACCCAACGACCGTCTTTTGTAACCTTTTGATCGCTGAGTGGTAGACAACTATGTATTGAGTTAGGTGCTCAATATCATCTTGTGCTTCAACAATGGCCTGGGTTGGCTTACCTGCGCTTCTGTATTCAACAAGGCGCGGGGTTTCATCAGGATCAAGGCCTACTTGGATCTTGGCCTCCCGGAATGATCGGTCTAGTTGTTCATCCAAATCAAGGGATTCGTCTTGAGTATCAAGTATCGACTCTCTTGGAGTTTCGCGGACTGGATATGCAGTTGTCACAAAATGAGCTTTGATTTTCTTAGCATTCTGGCTCATTTCCGACCCTGGCATGAGGAGAGACTCGTTCTGTGTATCTTCCGCTGAGTAACGCTTGAGGGACCCTGGTATGATCTGAACGAGTAGAAGACCTCGAATCAAAAAGACCACGAGACTCTCATCTAAGAAAAAGCTGACCCACATATAGAAAAACACATTGTCCTAGAAAGGAAAGTCCTTAAACCTAAATGCCCGAATATTTCCCTAATATTAAAGGAAAATAAAGTCAATTGAACGAAAATAATAAAAATAGAAAAAGATAGACTATCGTATTTTTTATTTTTCTAGACTCAAAGAAAATGAAAAAGGGATAAAATAAAATAAAAAAAAATTCGGTCTTTCTTTTTTTTCGATTTTTTTGTTTTTCGACATTTCTTTTGTTTTGCCCTTTTTTTCTTGTTTTTTTTTTTTTTTTTTTTTTTTTTTTCTTTTTTTTGACCGAATCTGATTTACATCAAAAAAATAAAAATAATAAAATAGAAAAAGGGAGAGGGGAAATTAGGAGACTGACTCTTTTTTTTGGCTAAAAGATTCTAGAAAATTGTTCATGACTTTTAGAATATATCATCGGGAAAATGATGACTGTTCATTGAATTGAATTCTCGCACCATCTTCGGGCATTAGGAACTAGCTAAAAATAAAAGAAAAGACTCCTAGCACGTAAGTACATGTTGGCACATAATCACAGTATTCATGCATTCATGCAAGCATAATAACAACGTAGTTTATAGGCAAACATGTGATTAGACGGGCATTACAACGATACATGCACAACAAGCAAGCGGATGCACAATTTCCGTTCGGTGGATGGTCGACACATCAATTGTAATTCTTTTCATCAACAAGGATTGATGAGTCATGGGTGAGGAAGCGTCAATTTGCACGATAGGACTACTGTATATTCCTTTAGATATACGGGTTGTCTACGACTTGCGACACTAACTTCCTCGAGGGTCAATAAGGGTCAAAAGGTTGTGCCAAGGCACATGCAAATGATGCAAATGATGCAAAAATATGGAACATGTTATTAAACAATTAAGCAAACTTAACTTTCGAGTCTCACCCTCTTAAATAAATCACCAGTGAAGTCGCCACTGTAAGGACCCGGGATTTTCGTCCAGTCCTTTTCTTACGAAGTGTATTGGTTTCCACGGAGTGCGTCCTTATAAAAAAATTGTAAGTTGGGGGTTTAGATAAGTTCAAGGGACCATCAAGTTAGAAAAGCTTTTGAAAAGACTTGAATTGAACAAAAACCATGAAAGAGGTCACAAATCTGCTATTGGCGTTTTATCGAAGGGGCAAACCGAAGGGACAAACCGAAGGGACAAGCCGAAGGGACAACCCAATAGCGCGAAAAGTGAACTGATCATGTTTTTAGAAACACTCGCGCTCATATAAGACATATGAGTACCCAAGAATAAAGGGTTCGGGGGCGAAGGTACGAGGTGGGAAGGTGTTAGGCACGTTTATGACAGCCTCTACTAACTCAAGTTTGCTTAATAATTTAAAGACATGATTCGCACACAAACCGGATTAACAACCTATACTTAGACTATTAATTGGTTCACCACAAGCATCACAATATTTATTTTAACCCTTATTTAGACATGCATTTGATTGACAAGTTGAGCATTACAACGACTAGACATGCTTGAAAAGACAATATTTAGTAAGCAATAAAAGACGTTATTCTCGCATGATATCTACATTATGACTACTAGAAAATAAACAATTAGGCAATTAATTTAATTAGAGCCCTCGAGAGTTTGTACCTGAACTGTAGGCTATATTTGACAAGAATAGTAAAACAAGATCTCAAGTTTGGAAGAAAGAGGGGGAAGCTTGGTGTCAATACTCCCGAGAATAGAGGTTGTCAACTGTAGACTGTGTGTTTTGAAGTGATGGTGAAGGGTTGTTTGTATAGGCGTGGTGAAGTAGGGTTGGACGGCAGAAATTGAGCTGAAAAACGAGACGGGCTTGAAAAATGAGCCGGGCCCGAAGCAGGGTCAGCGCCGCTAGTGGCCCTGGGACTTATTCCAGTGCCGTTGACGGCTCTCAGCAGCCAGCTGGATGTCGTCATAATGACGACATCCAGTCTATTTTTATTTTCCGGAGGAATTTTTGTATTCCCAAAAATATGAAAAGACCATTTTACCCTTGGACGGTAAAAGACGGTTCTACCCCTAAATCGTAACTTGGCGACCGGGAGTCTGAAAAAGGCATGAGACGTGTTGTTGGAAAGCTCTTGAACGGGGCTTCTGAATGGAATGAAATGAAGGATTGTTTGGAGGAAAAACCAGAGACCTTATCTTAACTACTAAAGCAAAAATAGCAGTTCAAGGTTATAAATTACTCCTTTCATCATCGGGCTTTTGCGGAGAAATCTGAAGACGCTTTTTTGGCGTCTACAGTTAGTTATGTCTAACTTTTAATAGTTTACGATTAATTGCAAATCATCTCTTTATCCCTATTACAAGTTTAGATGCGTAAATGTAGTTTCTAATAAATTTGTTGTACATTTGATGTTGTAGAGTCCAACACCTAGTTCTATTGAAAGAAACATGACGAAAATATGCAGTGGGTTGTCTTACATTGAAATGATGATGGAATTCATATAGCCGAAGGTAATGGATAATGATACAACTTTACAAAATTTAAGGGAAACTGTTATGGCACTGGTTGAAGTCTATTCAAATACGGCATCTGTGGATAGTGTCCCATCCAAACCTAAGGAATCTAAAGAGGAGTCAGACAATGGACAGCGTTGTAATTCCCCCTTCATTCATACTAAGCTTCCAAATAACAATGGAAGGCCTGTGAAGAAGAAGCTTGATCTTCAGTTCAGTCCTTCAATAAAGTCTGATTTAGGAAATATTGACTTAGATGACTCCAAGCGTTTGATGAGGCAATTTATAGGGATGGAAACTTCTTTGGATTGTACTCCTCCGAAGAAAGAGGTGGTGAATACTAGTTTGAAGAATTCTCCAAATTTGAAGAATTCTCCAATTTTTAAGAATTCTACAACTTTGAGGATGGAATCTTCTTTCGATTGTACTCCTCCGAAGAAAGAGGTGGTGAATATTAGTTTGAAGAATTCTCCATTTTATAATAATTCTACAACTTTGAGGAGTTCTCCTCGTCTGAAAAATTCACGAAAGATGTCGCCTCCAATAACTAAACGTCATTCTCCTATGGCGACTCCATCACCAAAGAGTACAAAGAAGTCCATCGGACACCGTACAAGGTACTTAATATTGTGGAGATTGTGTTATTGAAAACCCTATTTATTCATTCAGTCTCTTGAGAAATGTAATTTATATATTGTAGGACCTTGAAGCGAAAATTGAACCTGGGCCATTGAATGACGTCCTTACAAATTTGTTTACGGGTTATCTACACCTTTTAACGCCGGGAGAACGAAATCTCTGCCATAAGGTGTTCAATTTAAAGGATAAGGACGTGCATGCTTATTAGCCATTTATGTACCGAATTGGCTTGGTCATTTCTGACATGACATGTCTATTTCCAGATAATTGGCTTCCCAATTTTGTATGTATATACATTTAATAATTTTGTTAAACTACTTTAATAATTTTGTATGTATTTGTTAAACTGAAGAGTAATTTTATTATTTTGTTTACAGTTTATAGACATGTACATGCACCACCTCCAAAGTGGAGAACGTAAGCGACATAGTAAACAAATGTTTTTGCTAATATGTTTCAAGGGTTCGTGTTCGAAGTGATTGTTGATACGGCATCCCCAACCAAAGAATTGACTGGGTTTCAAAATTATTATCAAAGTGTCCTTGGAAGTTTTGTCCCACCCTCAGTGGAGTCCACTGAGGAGGTTCGTCAACTTTATCATGATTTTGAATTTGTATTAATTATAGTTTTTAATAAATTATGAGATGATGACATCTTAGTGATATGTAGATATACATTCCTCTATATGACTGTAGACGCCAAAAAGCGTCTTCAGATTTCTCTGCAAAAGTCCGATGATGAAAGGAGTAATGTTTAAGCTTGAACTACTATTTTGCTTTAATAGTTAAGATAAGGTCTCAGGTTTTTCCCTCCAAACACTCCTTCATTCCATTCCATTCAGAAGTCCCGTTCAAGAGCTTTCCAATGACACGTCTCATGCCTCATTCCGACTCTCGGTCACCAAGTTGCGATTTAAGGGTAAAACCGTCTTTTACCGTTCAGGGGTAAAACGGTCTTTTCATGTTTTTCGGAATATTTAAAATCCTCCGGAAAATGAAAATGGGTTGGATGACGTCATTATGACGTCATCCAGCTGGCTGCTGACAGCCGTCAGCGGCCCTGTGGAAAGTCCCAGGGCCGCTAGCGGCGCTGACCAATTTCCCAGGGCTGCTAGCGGCGCTGACTTCCCTTCGGGCCCGGCTCATTTTTCAAGCCCGTCTCATTTTTCAGCTCAAATTCGACCGTACAACCCTACTTTTCCACGCCTATATAAACAACCCTTCACCTTCAGTTCAAAGCACACAGTCTACAGTTGACAACCTCTATTCTCGGGAGTATTGACACCGAGCTTCCCCCTCTTTCTTCCAAACTTGAGATCTATTTTTAGTATTCTTGTCAAATATAGCCTACAGTTTAGGTACAAATTCCTGAGGGCCCAAATTAAATTACTTGCTTAATTGTTTATTTTCTAAGTAGTCATAATGTAGATATCATGCTAGGTCACGTTTTTAGTGCTTCCTAAATACTGTCTGTCTAGTCGTTGTGCTGCTCAACTTGTCAATCAAATGCATGTCTAAATAAGAGTTAAAAATAAATGTTGTGATGCTTGTGATACACCAATTAATAGTCTAAGTCTAGGTTGTTAATCCGAATTTGCATGGGAATTATGTCTTTAAATTATTAAGCAAACTTGAGCTAGTAGAGGCCGTCATAATACGGGCGAGTTGAGTGTCTAACACCTTCCCACCTCGTACCTTCGCCCCCGAACCCTTTATTCTTGGGTACTTATATGTTTTATATAAGCGGGAGTCTTTCTAAAAACATGATTAGTTCACTTATCGCGCTATTGGTTTGTCCCTTCGGTTTGTCCCTTCGATAAAACGCCGATAGCAGATTTGTGACCTCTTTCATGGTTTTTTTTAATTCAAGTCTTTTCAAAAGCTTTTATAACTCGATTGTCCCTTGAACTTATCTAAGCCCCCAACTGACAAATTTTCTATAAGGACGCACTCCGTGGAAACAAGGATTGGAAAAATCCCGGGTCCTTACAGTGGCGACTCTGCTGGGGAATTATTTAAGAGGGTGAGACTCGAAAGTCAAGTTGGCTTAATTGTTTAATAACATGTTCCACATTTTTGCATCATTTGCATCATTTGCATGTGCTTTTGCACAACCTTTTGACCCTTATCGACCCACGAGGAAGTTTGTGTCGCAACTCATAGACAACCCGTATATCTAAAGGAATATACAGTTGTCCTATCGTGCAAATCGACGCTTCCTCACCCATGACTCATCAATCCTTTGTTGATGAAAAGAATTACAATCGATGTGTCGACCATCCGCCGAACGAAAATTGTAATTTGTCGTGGTAACCTCACAGGTCCAAAAGCCTTTAACCCACATTCATGCATCCGCTTGCTTGTTGTGCATATGTCGTTGTAATGTCCGTCTGATCACATGTTTGCCTATAAACTGCGCTGTTATAAAGCTTGCTTGAATGCATGGATGTCGTGATTATGTGCCAACATGTACTTACGTGCTAGGAGTCGTTTTTTTTTTAGCTAGTTCCTAATGCCCAAAAATGGTGCGAGAATTCAAATTCAATGAACAATCATCGTTTTCCCGATGATATATTTTCATATAGCGTCGAAGTCATGAACAATTTTCTAGGACCTTTTTAGCAAAAAAAAAGAGTCAGTCTCTCCAATTCCCCTCTCCCACTTTTTTAAATTTTTTTTAATTTTTTGATGTAATTCAGATTCGCAAAAAAAAAATAAAATAAAATAAAATAAAATTTGGCGTAATAAAAAAAGTGGCGTAAAAAAAAACCACTGAAAAAAAAATTTCGAAAAAAATAAATATTAAAAATGCCGAAATTCTTTTTTTTATTATTCTATCCCATTTTCCTTTTTTTTTGAGTCTAGAAAAATAAAAATAAATAGGATGATCCGTCTTTTTCTATTTTTCTCATTTTCATTCATCGACTTCATTTTTCCTTTGATATGAGGGGAAATAATCGGGCATTTAGGCTTAGGTTGTCATTTTCCATTTCTTTGCATTGCATTGCATTGCGTTACATTATACATATAAGACGCTTCATGCTAGGATTCATAATTAGTCGTCAGGCTTTCGTTGTCGTCGTTTTGCATCTACATTTGTATAAAAGTTCAAGTCTTGCATCTCATGCATTAGAAGTCTAGACGAGTCAATTATAAGTCTTCTAGGGTCATTTTGCGTTAATTCATTGTTATACATGTCAAAGTCAGTTTGTCATGCATCTTGCATATTGTCGTCGTAGCTCTGTCATTGAATTGTTATCATCATGCATTTAAGTTCATATAGACGTCCTTAGATTCTTTCACCTTAGGGGTTATCGAGGGTCTTCTAAAAAATCATGAGTCTTTGTTTTCAAGTCCTTTCTTTGGTGTCTTTCTAAGTTGAGACTTGTGTTCAGGATTGGGGGCTCGAGGAAGAATTACGGTGACAAAGGTTAGGCTCAATCGTCCGGCAGATTGGTTCGTGTACAAGCTACCTCCAAGACACCACCACATTCCAAAAGGCCATCACCCCATAATCCATCATCACCACAAAGCCCGCCACCACTCAATACATCCCTTACCTCACCAATCACACCCCCAAACTTCACCATGGTTAAAACCACCAACGAGAGGCTTGATGATCTCATGAGCGAGATAGAAAGGGTACGACTCAAGGTTGAAGATATAGAGAGGAAAAGAGAAGAAGAAGCAAGGATCCCTTCCGATTTCGACTTTGAGAAAGAAGGGTCAGATGCCATGCTGGCTAAAATCACCTCTGTGCTCAAGAGTAGCGGCCTGATCTCCAACTATAGTGCCAACGTAGGAAAGTTTGACACTAAGATCAAGGGTAAGCTTCCGGCCAAATTCTCTATGCCTGAAGTACCCACCTTCACGGGAGTTGACAATCCGCAGGATCACCTGAAATCCTTCACTACTGCTATGGCTCTAAGCGGAATCAACAAGAAACTCTATGCCCATTGTTTCCTCAGACCCTTGATACACATGCTCGACGATGGTTCTACTCCCTAGATCTGAAAAGCTACCAAACTTGGTGCGATTTTACCACAATCTTCCTTGCACGCTACAAGGAAAATGTTGCTCTACCTATGACCCTTCGAGAGTTAGAGATCACCAAACAAGAAGAAGATGAGGGATTCACTGCCTTCCTTAGGCGTTGGAAGCTAAAGATAGCCGAACTGGTTGAGCGACCTTCGCAAGCTTATCAAATCCGCCAACTCATCAAGAACCTACAACCTGCTTACAAGGAACCCCTCAAGCATCAAGCAATTGACTCCTACAACCGGCTCTATGTTGTGGGCATCCTAATTGAAGATAACCTTCTTAAGAATTCCACTTAAGTCGTGAACAACGCGAGTATCTACAGGGGGCTGTCCTTCGTGTCCCTGTGAACAGCCTGTGCTCGAGAAGTTGAATAGAGTCGAAGTTTCCTAGTGTGCAAGTCTAGTTGAGTCCAGTCAAGTTTAATGATGTCTAGTTTGTCTTTTAAATTCGTCCATAGAGTCTAGCTTACTTCTCGTGTAATGCTTTTCTTCGATTCAATAAAGATTGCATTTTAATTCCCATCATTGTTCTTTGTTCAATTCTATGACGAACTTAAGTTGCCTATTACGGAATAAAAAAACGTCAAAAAAATAAATTCAAAAGAAAGCCGTCATTGTGGAAAACATCAAACAAAAACTCCTTATTGATCATCCCCATAAAGGACCTACGGTTGAACCGTCAGTGCTGAGGACAGGAGACATTCATTTGGCACCTCACATCAATATCCTTTACTACCCTATACATCATTACCACTTGCTCTCTTCCTCATCCAACAACTCTTTCTTCTTTCTCTCTTCCTCCTGCCTTTTCTTCAAAATCTTCCAATCTCCTTTGTCTCTTTCTTCTATCCAGTCCTATGTCCAGTAGTTTAGTATCTATGAACCTTGACTATCATTCTCCCGACTTTCAGTCTCATCACTTTCAATCTCCTCATTTTCATTCTCCTCACTTTTAGTGTCATCACTTTCTTCATCTTTCTCACTCAACTCAGATTCACTGCCTTCTACTCCTTTGTGCTTTTGTCTCGATGTTCCTTTTGTCCTGTGCTTCTTCACTGTCTTCACATTTTGACTCTTAGGCTTATTTTTAGCATGTCCTATTGATGCAAGAACAATTTGAATTATGTATAAAATGATGTTTTTAACAGAATCAATGGAATAATGTATAAAGGGATGTTATCTGAAATAATCAATTTGTTAAGTAACTAAATCATTTGTAAAGTGTGTTACCTGATCCCATACAGTCACCCACCATGTTCTTAACCTCTTTAATGGCCTTATGTAGCCCAAGCATTTCCCTCTCCATTGTATTCCTCATATCCTTAATGTCATCATGCATGACATCTACTTTTGTTTGCAACTGCTGTAATTGTGCATTCCCCCATTGTGGAATATCTGCAATAATCTTCTTTTTTTCATCCTCCACCTGCACCATCAACTACAGTTTTCCATGGTTGTACATATTGAGGCTCAATATTAAACTCTATTTCAGTATTGACATTATTTATAAGGAGCAAACATTGAAGTTTCCAAAATCAACTTGTTTGGTCTTATCTAAACATGGCGTAAGTACTACCTAACAAAATATTCAGTTGGAAAAGAATTTTACCTTCTTGCAGGAATATCCTCCCAAGTTGTTCAGAATGTATTTGTTCAACAACTTTATCTTTTGTTCATCCCAGTCCACCACTCTTCGAAGTTTTGTTTTCAACGAATTATCAATGGTGCCCCTCTCAGTTGAGTAGTCACAAAACAACACCTACATATAATTTGGTAAATCACTACAACATATTACAATAATAAGACACTGTGCACTTATGAAAAACAATATGTATTTACCATGAACAGGAGTATGCAACCACCGATAAAGTCGTCATCTTCCTCCTTCACACGCTTTACAACATCAACCACATTGTCATATATGAACTTTGCCCAATTGAGCAAAGGAACCAATGATATATCCTCACTAAGTGAAGTCACTCCATCTTTGGTTTTTTGTTCCTTGTTGGCGCAAATAATGCTGTCATTAAACATAGTAACAGTACTTTGCTAAACCTCTCATCAGTTTCCTCACATCTCTTTAGGATTTTGGCCATACCCTTCACATCCAAATTAGCAAGATATTTTATATCTTCTGCTTCAACCCCCTCACAGGACTATTCAGTTACTTCCTCACCAGAGTCCTTAAATCCAAGCAAGTATTCAACATGCTTTGGCATCAAAAGATTCTTTGCACCATTAAATGTAAATCAAGCTGTGTTTGGATCAAAAATGGAAATCATCCATGTACACATAAGCTTCCTTAAAGACTTGATTTTAAAACTCATCAAACAACTAAATCCCCAGTCAATTAACACTTGTTTCTTGCCCTCTGATTTAGAAAGAATCTTCATCACATCATAAACAACTTCTGATGCGGGAGCAAGTGTGCAAAGTAAACAGAACAACCAAGGAACTAGCAAGATAACATCTATTCTTGTTTACATCGAGTTTCTTTGGTGGTTATGCATTAAATTGACTCCTACAAAGATAATTACATGGAGTTTACACACAAGATCAGGATTAAAGCTCTTATTATATGATCTCATTCGTTATAAGGATTCCCGTAATTTTGACAGCTTCTACACTGGTTCGTATTTTGATCATAACTCACTCATACGACATGGGATCGTGGTGATTCAAAGTTCTGTAGAAAGCTGGAAAAGAGATCTAAAACTCCTATCTTTTTAGTTTTCCCATATTCAAAACGTAACAGGGTTTAAAAGGCGATTTAATTTACAGTGGAAAGCTGTTCCCACGAGTTTGTGCCTTGGGCGCTAGGTAATCAGTTGTTTAGTTCGATTTCGTTTAGTATTCCCTTTATTAGTTAGAATATGTTTAGGAGAGTAATAATCTGATTGTTATTAGTATTAGAAGTCCATTAGGTATTAGGAAAGATGTTAGTTAGTCCGTTTTACAATTGTAGTCAGTTTTGTAGTTAGTTTCCTATTCGGACTAGGATTAGGATTCCGAATAGCTTTAGATTTTCTTTGTCTATAAATAGGGGAGAGCTTTGCTACTGTAAACTCGTGCTTTGATGATTAATTATTGAATACATGAATATTTACCCCTCAAACTGAGTGATTCAGGTTGAAACCCTTACGAGTGATTCGTGAGTTGTTCTTGAGTGATTCTTGAACAAGATCCCTTTGTGTGATACTATCAAAGGTTAATTTCCGTTTTGTTACTTATTTCACATCAACTTGGTATCAGAATCACTCGTAAGGGTTTCAACCTGAATCACTCAGTTTGAGGGGTAAATACTCATGTATTCAATAATTAATCATCAAAGCACGAGTTTACAGTAGCAAAGCTCTCCCCTATTTATAGACAAAGAAAATCTAAAGCTATTCGGAATCCTAATCCTAGTCCGAATAGGAAACTAACTACAAAACTGACTACAATTGTAAAACGGACTAACTAACATCTTTCCTAATACCTAATGGACTTCTAATACTAATAACAATCAGATTATTACTCTCCTAAACATATTCTAACTAATAAAGGGAATACTAAACGAAATCGAACTAAACAACTGATTACCTAGCGCCCAAGGCACAAACTCGTGGGAACAGCTTTCCACTGTAAATTAAATCGCCTTTTAAACCCTGTTACGTTTTGAATATGGGAAAACTCAAAAGATAGGAGTTTTAGATCTCTTTTCCAGCTTTCTACAGAACTTTGAATCACCACGATTCCATGTCGTATGAGTGAGTTATGATCAAAATACGAACCAGTGTAGAAGCTGTCAAAATTACGGGAATCCTTATAACGAATGAGATCATATAATAAGAGCTTTAATCCTGATCTTGTGTGTAAACTCCATGTAATTATCTTTGTAGGAGTCAATTTAATGCATAACCACCAAAGAAACTCGATGTAAACAAGAATAGATGTTATCTTGCTAGTTCCTTGGTTGTTCTGTTTACTTTGCACACTTGCTCCCGCATCAATCTCCCTTTCTTCAAAAAGAATTGTCCTCAATTCTTCGTATGTAGTAATCTTCTCCTGAACCTGTATATTCATCAAATTTTCTTTACAAATATCCAATGAACCCACAAGGTTAAGAGCCTTGTTGTTGTCTTGTTGATGGACATCTCTTTCTTGTTCTTGATCAAAGCTAGATTCAAGAAGTCCCAACTCCATCTCGGATTTCTCTTGCATGTCATCAATATAATCAAGATCTTCAAGGAAATCACCAATATTTTCTGGTTCAATGAATATTTCTTCGATAAACTCATCAACCACAGTTGGTAGGCTTGAATTATTAACTTGAACAACAATAAGGGGGTCAATGTTATTGGTCTTTTCTTGTGAATCTTCTATAGGAACAATATCTTTAAAGTAATCATCAAGATCTGGTTTTCCTTTGAATGTATCCACAACAAAGAGCCTATCTTCATTGATGGGTTGATCATTTATTATGCACCCTTTCATGTACTCCAACTTATGATTTCGACGTTGAAGCGCTTGTTGGTATGCTTGTTGTGCTCGAAGGTGCACTAATTGTTGCTCCCTCTCTTGCCTCTCAATCTTGAGAGCTATCTTGCAAACATACTCAAAGGATATGTAAGGAACAAGCTCCACCTTGCGCCTTAGAGTTGAGTTTAGTCCTTTGATGAATCTTGCAATCTTTAACTCTTCCCTCTCCACGAGATCACACATCATGTGCGCGTTTTCAAACTTTTGGAGGTAGTCTTGTACACTTGAGGTTTCTTGGCTTAAGGACGTGAGTTTCAAGAACTGTGCTTGCTCAAACTCTTTAGGCAAAAATCGGTTCTTTAAATGTTTCTTGAGTTTGTCCCAAGTCTCAATCTTTGCTTTCCCGTCCCTCTTGCGTCGAGCCTTTAGTTTTTCATACCAAAAAGAAGCATGCTTGGTGAGTTTATGCGTGGCTAACTTGCATCTTCGCCGCTCATCATACTCCTTGTATTCAAAGACTCTCTCCATAGTTCTAAGCCAATCAAGAAAGGCCTCTGGGTCGTAGGAACCGTCATATTCAGGGAGTTCGACCTTCAAGTTCCTGTCATCATCATAGGGATGTCGTGGTTTAGGAGCGTCATTGGTTCTAGTCCCACTTGTGTCTTCAAACTCCTCATCGAAGTCGGGGTCACGGTTGTGGTTTCTCCAATGAATTCTGCGCATCCTTGTCTCCATGTTCTCCCTATCTTCTTGGTTTCTTCTTTCCATAGCAGCCATCCGCTCTTCTTGAGATTTGAAAGACGTCCTAAGATCCTCCATGGCTGTTAACAACTTTGCTAGTTCGCTGGGCTCACCCATAGCTTCGGTTGTTGGTTTCTTGGGGGTTTCTTGGCTGTCTTTGTGAACAAAGGGCGGATCTTGCAAGAATCTTTCTCGAAAGTTCGCTATGGTGTCGTGTTTATGCTTAGGACCGTGTTGTTTAAACTTAAGAAAGCTCAAACCTTTAGCTCTGATACCAAGTTGATGTGAAATAAGTAACAAAACGGAAATTAACCTTTGATAGTATCACACAAAGGGATCTTGTTCAAGAATCACTCAAGAACAACTCACGAATCACTGGTAAGGGTTTCAACCTGAATCACTCAGTTTGAGGGGTAAATACTCATGTATTCAATAATTAATCATCAAAGCACGAGTTTACAGTAGCAAAGCTCTCCCCTATTTATAGACAAAGAAAATCTAAAGCTATTCGGAATCCTAATCCTAGTCCGAATAGGAAACTAACTACAAAACTGACTACAATTGTAAAACGGACTAACTAACATCTTTCCTAATACCTAATGGACTTCTAATACTAATAACAATCAGATTATTACTCTCCTAAACATATTCTAACTAATAAAGGGAATACTAAACAAAATCGAACTAAACAACTGATTACCTAGCGCCCAAGGCACAAACTCGTGGGAACAACTTTCCACTGTAAATTAAATCGCCTTTTAAACCCTGTTACGTTTTGAATATGGGAAAAATCAAAAGATAGGAGTTTTAGATCTCTTTTCCAGCTTTCTACAGAACTTTGAATCACCACGATCCCATGTCGTATGAGTGAGTTATGATCAAAATACGAACCAGTGTAGAAGCTGTCAAAATTACGGGAATCCTTATAACGAATGAGATCATATAATAAGAGCTTTAATCCTGATCTTGTGTGTAAACTCCATGTAATTATCTTTGTAGGAGTCAATTTAATGCATAACCACCAAAGAAACTCGATGTAAACAAGAATAGATGTTATCTTGCTAGTTCCTTGGTTGTTCTGTTTACTTTGCACACTTGCTCCCGCATCAACTTCAGTATCACATGTTGCATACGAATCATCCTATACAAGCAAAATTCCAAAAAAATTAAAATCCAACCCAGAATGTAGTACACCCCATTTTTAGTAAAGGTTCAAAAGTATGAATGTACCTTTATTCCAAATGATGTGGAAACCAGTTGGGATTTATGGGGCATTTGAACATTAACACTGAAACGAAGGCGTACAATCAATTAATTGCTTAATAATATAAATATTTTCGACTATTATAAAGAGAATAAAGATTTACCTTGAACTCGTTTTGCGCTTGGACGCCATCAAAGAAAAAGATGTTTATACGGTCGTTTTGTTGGTTAGACCTAGTCACAAAATTGGGTTCAATTTCACACTCAAATTCAGATTCTATTCCAAATAGAGGACACAATTCCAAGTTCAAAATCTCTTTCATTTCATACACATATCGCAAAACAACATTCAGATTGATTGCACTAAAAATAAGAAGAGAAGGTAAAAAAATCGACTTTTTTTGTTAACATCAAATCATCAATTTATACACATAGATGACGGAAAACAACGAGGAACTAATAAGGAGGAAGACCGAACACTTACAGCGAGATGACGGGAATTTCGCTTTCTTTGTCCAAGATTGAAACTGCTACTCGTGTGAGTGAGAGAGTGAAGGAGATTATAGAGCGAAGCAGATGTCAGAGATTTTTATGTTTTAAAATTTGAAAAAGAAATTGCATTGTTTAAGACTTTAAGTAAAAGTGAAGGAGATGAGGCGGTTCAACTGCCTAGTTAATGGGTTATTGGGCAGTTATTGAGCCACTTTTATTTTTGGCCAGTCAATTTTTATTGGGCTATTTACCAAAAAGGTTTCAAACATTTATTTACAAATACTGTTGGGGGTTTGCACATACAATTACTGTTATTTACTCATTATTGTCCTCCATCATATTTTGCATTAATATTAGGCCAATTTTGGATAGTCAATTATTATTGGGCCAAAAATTGACTACTTTTTGGATAGTACAATTATTATTGGGCCCACGTCTGTTTGGCTAGTCAAATATTTTTGGGCCATTTTCCTTTTCCGCTAGTCAGACTTTTTCCGAGGGGAGGCTATTCAGTTATTATTGGGCCAATTACCTAACTATACGTAATCGTCTAATAATTTATTGTTAAATCATTTCTTTTGGTTGTAACTATTGTTATAGATAGGCTTAACTGGTGTTATGTAGTTGAAAGCTATGATAACTAACTTCATTAATTTGAAATTTGTAGCTTTAACAAATTACAGGAACCACCACATTAAAGTTCAACATGCCCAATCTAGCATATATAAGTCGTACCACTAATTCCCATGGTTATCTGATCCCTTAGTTGTTGCTGCTGTCTTTATCGTATCCTTCAATATGTTATCTTCCATGCGAAGAAGAATAATCAATGTTTTGAGTCTAAAGAACTCTATATCTTCATAGTATGATGGATCAGTCCACAAACTTTTGTTCTTGGCTTGTATGTACTTGATGACATCCATTCCACAATTATATCTGCAAAGTGACAGTTGATGTTAAAACGATTCTTCAAAAATATTTACCCTTTCAAGTAAAATATGTGAGCATACCCATCAGTTTGTGCTGGCACATCAACGCATTCTACTTTGAAGTGCTCAATTCCGTTTATCGCAATTATTTTCCCTTCTTTTTGATACATGCGTAAGGGCACTTTGCACACACATTCAGCCACAGATTTTGTCATTCTCTCTCTTTCCCCCGTACATCACTTCGATTTTGAATCCAGGAGATATAGCTTCCTTTCTTCGAGGTTTACCACACACAGAAACAAAGTGCTCCCTTGGTTTTTCTGTGGGCATTGGAATATAAATCTACGTAGGAGAATTTCAAATTATTAATAACATTGACTTCCTTAAATTTCAATCAATAAATAACCGAATTTATTACCTCCTTTATATGTTCTGGTTTTTTCTGGCAGAAGTGTCATCTTCATATGCAAGTCTGGTTTCTGAAGCTTCTGTAATAATTCTCAATTTATTATTACTGAATATGCATAAATAAAATTTAATATTTTGGGTTTATGTAAATAATTAGAAACATACAACGTTGTTGATCAAAGACGTAGATACAAATAATATTGTATCATCGTCCTTTGCCCTCTCTCACCTCCGACCAAGTCAATTATCTACAATTTGAAAGCAAGTTAGAAAGATGATGTTGTTAACTAAGGAGTCATGTTGTGTTGTCTAGGATTATATATTACTTACATGGTTGTTCACATATATTCCAGGATATAGGCACCTCATATTGGATCTGTAACCATCTACGCGTACTGTTCCCACCAATTTCTCCCTATTCGAAATTCAAGTTCACAATGAATAAGAAAGATAAACAGAAATTATTTTTCAGCATACAAGAGATAGTTTATCTTACTTCATCAAATTTTTGTCAAAAACGTATTCGCATAGTTGCCTGTCTTCGTCGTTAAGTCTATCCAATAGGTGTACAATATTGGATATGGGTGTCGCGTAGACTGGCTCCCCGTCATTGACTTTTTCAGGAATATTATCAATATCCTCCTACATGAAAATGTTTTTGCGAACATCAAATACATAAAAGACTTTAGCGTTAGTTACGAGCTAACTGTTATTTAGTTATAACCAAAGTCAAACAATTTATTAGTCGCCACTAAACAGTTATTTAGTGACAACTAACTGTACATTACCTGTTGGACTAAGTTCTTCTTAGGCGGCCTTCCCCTCTTCTTGGGTGGGGCTTGATGTTGTACTGATTCTTTCTCTTGATCATGTTTCTTCTTTATCTCTTCCTCCTGTATCTTCTTTGCCTCTTCCTCTTCCCTCTTTCTCTGCAACTCCTCCTCTCTCTTCGTGGACTCTTCCTCCTCCCTCTTTATCTGCAACTCCTCCTCCCTCTTCTTGGACTCTTCCTCTTCCCTCTTTCTCTGGAACTCTTTCTGTTTCTTTTTTTCATCTCCCTTTTCTTTTGTCTTTAGCAATGTTCTCAGTGTCCCTTCTCTATTCCATCTTCCCAGATCTTTTTCCTCTTTAGGTTCACCTGCGTCCTTGTTTGGTTCACCTTAGTACACCTTAGATTCACCTGAGTGCTCACCCTCACTCAATTTTCCTTCTTCCTCGTCTGATTCCTCCTTATTAGCCAAATCAGTTTCAAAGTCAGCAACCCCTTTATACTTTCGTCTGAATGCTGGGTTAGTTCTCTTCTTGCCCGCATTATCTTAACCCTTTATTTCGTTCTTTTCCTCCTAGGAGTATTCATTCATCAACAAGTGCAATTACATTAAAACTGCTGAACAATTATGGAGATCAAAATTTTTGTATAGTGAGTGGATTATATAATACCTGCTCCCATGATTTCAGCCAACATGGTCACTATGTCCTTCACATCATTTATGGCCGTATGCAGCCCTTTAATTTCCTTCTGCGTCATATTCCTCATTTTCGTCATGTCAGCATGCATGACATCTACTTTTCTTTGCAACTTGTCTAGCTGCTCATTCCCCCCACATGGAAATGTTCCAATAATTTTCTTTTTTTGGTCCTCCAGTTTTAGCATCAACTACAAATTTAAGCCCATAAATAGCTTCATAATGATGTCCTAAATTAAACAAACGTTTGGTGATGCCCAACAACTAAATAACACATGAATGGAACAGTTTAGTTCTAACTGAACAGACACATGGTGATGGCCAATATATATGTTTAATTTTAGTTGCACCATAATTTCAAAAACACATGTATGGAATTAATGAGCTATTACCCTTTTGCAGCCATATCCTCCCAATCTATTGTTAATGAAATTCTGCAAAGACCTCACATTGTTGTCATCCCAATCCACTACTCTTGAAAACTGGCATTCCCAAGAATCATCAAGATCCCTCTCAGTTGAATAATCACAAAACAAAACCTAAACATAATTAGAAAATTGACTTACAACTTATAATGTACAATGTATTTGACGGTTTATGAGAAGGAACTTGAAGTGTTCCTACCATGAACAGCAGTATACAACCTCCGATAAAATGAACACCTCCATCTTTCACATCTTTGATAACAGCAACCAAATTGTCATAAATGAATTTTGCCTAATTTAACAAAGGAACAATTGAAATATCTCTCAGCAAGAGAATCCACTCCTTATTTGGCTTCTTGTTACTGTAGGCGCAAAAAATGAGGTCATTAAAAATAATAACAACACTTTCTTAAATTTCTCATAAGTTTCCTCAGCATTCTTTAGTATCTTGGCCATACCACTGACATTCAAGTTAGCATAATACTTTTCATCCTCAT
This sequence comes from Tetragonia tetragonoides, assembly GCA_038025085.1. NCBI lineage: Eukaryota > Viridiplantae > Streptophyta > Magnoliopsida > Caryophyllales > Aizoaceae > Tetragonia > Tetragonia tetragonoides. The sequence goes on from CM076140.1 coordinate 24,070,230, forward strand.
CCAAATCAATTCCCTCACCTGATTTTGTAATTACATCATCACCAGCGTCTTTAAACCCCAGAAAATACTCAACATGCTTAGGCAACAAAACAGTCTTTTTGCCGTCAATTGTGAATGAAGAAGTATGTGGTTCAAAAATAGAAATCATCCACATACACATGGTCTGCCTTAAACTCCTGATTTTATATCTCATCAAATAACCAAAACCCCAATCAATCAACAACTTTTTCATGGATTCAGATTTACGAAAACTCTTTATCACTTCATACAGGAGTTCCAAATTACATGATGCATATAATTCATCCTACAAAATAATAAAAAAAATAAACAATGAAAAAAATAAACGAAATTGTATTCAAACAATAAAAAAAACAAAACAAAATGAATCCATCCCAATTGACTTACAAACCCAAAAGGAAACAATAAGGTTTTCAAAGTACTTTAATTCCAATTGAATTACAAACCCGTTGAGATTTTTGGGGCATTTCTTCACTCACACTGACCAAAAATAGGAAAATAAATTAGAAAATTGAACAATGATTGATGAAAACTATACAAAAAGTCATAGATCACATACCTTGCACTCATTTTGCGCTTCGGAGCCATCAAACTAGTGTCTGACACCAGGTAAATTACACACACATAGAAATGAATGTTTGGTTAGGACCGAAAAACAAAATTGGTTTCTATCTCAGTTTTAATAATCGTCTCATTAGTTATTTCTTACAATAAGCAACCAATATTGATGGTGGATGAATCTAACCTAACATGCAAATCAAAATCCACAAATTAACAGTTAACCCTAACATTAAACAAAAACAAGGGAAAAGGACAACAATTAGAAGACAAAAAATTGATGGCGGTAGCACAATTAAGTTTATCAAAGACGATGATGACTTACAGTTATGGCGAATAACTAACAGGTTAGTCTTCTCCTTGAATTGATTTTGCAAAGATCGCAGTTGAACTGTGAAATAGGGAGAGAGAAGGAGATAAATGTGTTTTGAATTTTGAAATATGCGCTTACAGGTTAGTTAAAATTGCAGACGGATTTTTATACTTGGGCCTCCTCATGAATATTTTGTGGGGCCCACTTACCCGCCGTGAATTAACTAACATAATTTAATTGATTGATTATGCTTTTCAAAAAATATTTATTGCCTCATCATAAAGATTTACCCTCCCATAATTTGAAACCCTTGTTTATTGTGCCTCCCATAATTTAAAACCCTTGTTTATTGTGCCACCCATACCTGAACTGAAACTGAAGCCTTCTACCAATTGCACAAGTAAGTTTGGCAGTTGATTGTTTCGTTTATTTGATTTTATTGCTCGTGAAATTTGTATGTTAAATTAAATACTATTATTTGATAGTCTTAATCAGTTTGTATCGAACAATAAATTGCAATGGACCATGATGAATCAGTGGTGCAAATTTCTGATGAATATGATCATTCGGAAAGCAATAATGAATCCAATGGTGACAAGGGTGGTAAATTTATATATGCTGATTTTGTAGATGAAGAAACTTGGGATTATATTGGTAAACGTTTACAGGATTTCCAAGAGGAGGATATGAAGATGTTGTCGTTTAAGTCATTGGAAAGTTGTCATGAGTTTTACAAGCTATACTCAAAGGTTAAAGGTTTTGGAATTCGCAAACAGGGAGCTGTGAGGAGTAGGGAACCAGATAGGCACATAACTTCGCAAAAGGTGGTTTGCTCCAAACAGGGTGTACGAGATCAGAAGTGGGACAATATGGAAGCCAGAGTAAGACCTCCAAGACGTATTACAAGGGTCGGTTGTGTAGCTTACATACAACTCAAGCTTGAGAAAACGTCCCAGCTATGGTTGGTTTCAGGATTCAAGGAAACCCACACACATGACCTTATTAACCCACTACATGTGCCGTATATAAGGTATGCATTTTATTGAACAATAAATTACTTTGTAAAACTACATAACGCTATAGTTATTGTTATTTAACTCTTCCATATGCATCAGTAATCTGCAGGAGTAATAGGAAGTTCTCAGAGGCGGATTAAAGCGGGCCTCACCCCTAGTAATGCATATAACGTCTTTGATTAAAGCGGGCCTCACCCCTAGTGCGATAATGCGTCTAGTGGTACAACAAAATGGGGGTTATGATAAGGTTGGATTCTTACTGAAAGACTTGTACAACCTTTGCGAGAGGATTAGACAAAATGAAGTCAAATACGGGGATGCAGAAACTGTATTGGCATACGTATTAGGGAAACAGACTTCCGATGAAATGCTTTACGTAGAGTGGACAAGGGATAAACAAAATAGATTGGAGAAATTTTTCTGGTGTGATGGATTGTCACGAGTTGACTACAATGCTTTTGGTCATGTAATTGCATTTGATACCACTTACAAATCGAATTCTTATAACAAGCCATTTGTTGTTATAGTTGGTGTCAACAACCATCAAAGAACGGTACCACTGGCTTGCGCCCTTGTGGTTGACGAAAAGGAGGAGTCATTTGTTTGGGTCTTGCAGCAATTCTCATATCTGGAAACAAAAAAAAATTGCACACTATCATAACGGATGGTGATAGAGTCATGGCTAAAGCCATCGAGACAGTGTTTCCAAAGGCAAGGCATAGGCTATGTTTGTGGCATCTAATGCGTAATGTAAAGTCAAATGGTGGCAAGAATTTTTGCAGTGGTTTCATAAAATGTGTTGACAAGTGTGCGACGCCTGAAGAGTTTGAAGAAGCATGGGAAGAACTGGTCTCATTTTATGATGTGAAAAACACACAATGGGCTTCCAATCTGTATGCTAACAAGAAAAAGTTGGCTGAATCATATATGCGAGGATTCTTTTATGCGGGTATGTGCTATTTGTTAACTTTTTCATCATACATATTAATAAATGGTATGTTCATCCCAAAGTCATTTTATTGGTGATCACTAAGATACCTACTGGTTATGACTAAACATGAATTATTCCATTTTTAGGTATGCGAAGTACACAGAGATGTGAGTCCATGCACAAAACTGTGAAGAGAGCAGTGGACAACAAAATCAAGCTGTATAGATTCATATAACTATATGAAAAAGTTCTTCAATGCCTGAGATTTAATAAAGGGGGAGAAGATTATAAGACTATGCAAACACTGCCCGTCATTGATGGAGTCCTGACGAAGGTAAAAGAACATGCTGCAAGAGTGTACACAGTAGAATCGTACAACTTTTTGTGCAAGGAGATGGAGTTAGAGAAACAATTTGTTGTTAGAGATAGTCAAACTCATGATCATCCACAAGGACAATTAATTGTGTACAAGCTCCAAAGTGTAAACAAACCAGTTCAGTGGTACACTGTTATAAGACGTGACACTGCCAAAAGGATGTACTATTGTTGTTTGAAATTAGAGTCCATTGGATATCCATGCCGCCACATGTTCACTGTTATGAAAAATGCTTTTATGACAGAAATCCCTTCTGGATGCATTCTTCGTAGGTGGACAATAAAGGCTAAGGAATTCCCAAATATAGGAAGAGCTGCTCCTCCTAGAAGTGATCAAGATGGTGAGTCAATATTCATGTCCAGGGTTTCTTATTTGTCTACAACTGCTATGAATAAATTCCGATCCGCCGCGAAGAATACAGAAACATTCTACAAGTTGAAGGACAAAATTGCAAAGTGAAACGACACACCCACAGATGATGAACTGGACAACGGTGAAAAACATGATAAAAGACGAAGACTTGGGATTGGCGATCCTGAAGTTATTGCTGCTAAGGGTAATGCAAAGAAAACAAGAGGGGCCAAAGTAAGGAACACTGAACATGGAAAAAAGGGGATAGAGGATGAAACGGATGATGGGCACCCAGATATTGACTTAAATGAAATTCCCAAAGACGAATCAGATGAGGAATCTGATGAAATCATCGAGTACCTTAAAACCACGACTCCAAAAATTTACTCCTATGGCGATGCCCTACACGTAAGTTTCGTATTCAATATGCTTTCTGAAGTTAGCCATCTTGACATGTAAATAACATATTTGAATACAATGCAGGATGATTACTATTACGACCTCAATGATGTTGACAAACAACCCATGAAGTATGACTATGATCCAGACTACAGTGCGTGGTGAATCAATAGTTTAGTTCCAACTAAACACGAGCTTAGTAACAGTTAATTATTTACAATAGTACTTGCGTGATTTTTTTGTTCATTTAGACTGCTACGTTTAATTTATTTACATTTTATTTGGAGTGATAAATTAAAATACAGTACTTTGCTTTATTGATGATTTTCCTTGAAAATTTTTGATTGCTTATTATTATTATTAGCGTCAAACATAACTGCTATTCCCACGTGTTCAATTTCCCACTCCCCCAATAACCGCACAACGTTATCCCACTCCCCCTTATAACCGCCAACACTCTCCCACTGTCCCTATAACCGCCAACATTCGCCCACTCCCACCTTTAACTGCTGTCAAATTTCGAATCCTTTCTGACATTGCCACCAATAACCGCTTCCCAACGCTCATTTCTCACAAACCCTCTCTTCTCGTCCTTCCCTTGGCGTCCTCTACTGCAAGTTTCTGCCCTTCCCCTGAGCACGATATACAGCCTCATGAGGTTCTGACCCTAGGGTTTCCACCTACAAATGCTGTATCGTACATGACAGCGGTCTCTGAACAAAAAAACCCAATACTTATCACTTGCACTCAGCCCGCACCGCTCGGAAAACCAGAACTCAATCTCGACACGACAGTGTTTTTCCATGAAGAATCTCTTGCCAACAAAGAAACTGTTGGTATTAAACATATTCGGAAGTTGATCACGAACCCTAAGAATGTCCCAGAACCGCTTCGCAGCCTACTACATTGGCATGGCAAAGTTGTCGTCCCGCTATACATCCCCCACCTCTCTGATCTTGAGAAGCACAATTTCCCTCCCGATCGTGTAGGATACTATCTTTGGAAGATGCAACAAGATGTGAAAGCTGATTCTCCAATCCTTGAACCTGAAGATTTGGTAAACATACTAGATCCCCCTCCAAGAATTCCTGAAGTGGTGGTTGAACCCCTGAGGTTGAGCAGTTACCAACCCATCCGCATTCTGATGCGGAGTAACACAAATGGATTAAAGGTGATCCAAACTGCCGGAGAAGCTACTCAACTCAGGGTTTTTTTCACGTGGAAAAAGAATGCATTGGGTTTCGGTAGGAGAGCGGCTATCCAGATTGAATGGCCAGAGAGATACATTTATGACGATGAATTTGGATGTCTTGTGGACGTGCAGGAGGGTGTCACACCTAAAAAGTGGATGGACATGGATAAAATACCTAAGTCCACTAACATTGTCGTCTGGAACTGCAGGGGGATATCTAGATTGTCCTTCAAAAGTAATCTTAACCTCATCATCACAAGCCACCGCTCAAAGATTCTGATCCTTTGTGAGACAACAACTAGTGGAAAGAACACCTGGAATATTTTGAGTGAGTGTGGCTTTGACAGGTACTTCCTGGTCGAACCCGTCGGTATAACTGGGAGGATTGTTATTCTCTGTCATTCGCGCAAAATGGACATCAATGCTAGAGATAATGAACATGGATAGTGTTTCCATGGTGATATTCAGGTAACACTATAACTACATCTTGTTGACATTTAAACTTTTACAAATTAAAATTCATATTCGTTATCATTGTTCTCATCTTTAGTCACAACTAATGTAGTCTACTTTATGTCTAAATTGAAACTAATATAGGCGAATTGAATACATTTTATAAATTCTTTTATTTGTAGGCTTCAATTATATAAAGGGAATAACGCTGATGCATGATGGCGGTGCAAAAGGAAATCTACCGTGAAGTGTTGCTATATGAATATATACCAGATGTATTTAGGTGGTTATTTGTAGTTGTGTATGTACTTTGCTTTATTTCCTTTTAATTATGTTCTGGCACCTTTTTCTTCAATGACTGGTTTAATGTAGTAATCTATTAACGTCTGTAATGTAATTGGTTTGTGGTCCACTTTGTTCTATAGTTCAAGTGCTCAATATTCAGTTATCACAAATATATATCTTAGTTACAACTATCATTATACATTACAAAACGAAATTGAAATGCTGTGGACACGTTGCTAATATAAACTTTGCTTTTATATTCCAAACAGAATTACATAAAATGAAAGACTTAATGTTACTGATATCTGAAAACCGAACATTTTCTTCTCAAAATAGAAGTAAAGTACATTTATTCTGGGGTAACTTCATCCCACTATCCATTGATCGCCCAATGGGGATCAATAACATTCGATTTCTCACCAACATACCCAAACACATGACGAAAATAAACTCCATCATGCTCTAGGATGTCATTGCGAATAAACTCATCATACCTTGCTCCCCAATCCATGCCTTGCTTTTCCTGTATCCATACCTCAGATTCCTTTGCAATTTAATACCACCTCTTGCAAACTAGAGAGAAATCAAGACAGTCTGGGCGAAAAAGGTGGAGTTTGGGGTACACATGATGTATGAGTATGTCATCCATGACAATACTGTCAGGCATGACAAACTTGTCACCATCAACCTTCTGTTTCTTGGCACACCTCTCCATTGATGTTTGAGGAAGTTAAAAGTGAATAAAATGGAGTATAATTTAAGGAAATGATGGTAATGAAATGAACTAAATTGGTGCTTTAGATAGTTGGGACATGTGCCCATATTTATAGATGGATTATTGAGTTTTGAAGGGTCACATATTTTGGGTGAATTTAATGAACCTACAACTTCCATCCTTAATTTGATTACTTTTCCAATCAGTAAATCAACATTCACAACTTTTGAAAGTAAAATAACAAATCTTTACCAAATCCGTAAATCACAGGCACAGTATTTAAAATAAATGTTAACCTTCATCTCATAAAAACGAAAACAAAACTTTATTTACCAAACTCAAAAAATCCTTCTTAAAACAATCTTTCGTCACGCCTAATACACATTTTATTATAACCAATGAAATAGCGGCTACTTAAATTTGTAAACTATTGTCAATGGTTGTTTATGTAATTGTACAACGCTGCCATCACCGCACCAACCATCAAAAAGAAAACAATGACCATGACAAGGTGGACCATTGATCTTATTTTCTTGATCTTCTTAATCTCTTCCTTAAATTTCTTGGCCTTCACCCTCACCCTTTCATTCTCAATCAACAGCTTGGTATGGTCTGATCTAAGTTCTATCACATTGGCTTGCAAAGTCCTTTTGTCACTAAGAAGCCTATTAATGACATCTCTTTGCCATGTAGTGCTATCTTCGTCATACCAACTGAAGTATCTGCATCCCCTCCTTCCAATTTCATGGTCGTAGTCACTACAAGCAAGAAACCTTCGTTCCGGGTTCAATCGAGTCATTGATTTTTCCAATTTTGGAGCCCTTCCACATACACATAGTATCTGATTTGCGGTGGACATTCTTAATATCATGCCAAATTAAACAAATAAACCACCAAGGCAAAACAACAACAAACACAATTCAGAAGAATGCAATAATAAAACCCTATCAATTGAAATAAGGTGAAAACTTACATGATTGACTTCTTCTACGTGACGACTTAAAGTTGATATTGTGTAGATGGGGCTTTTTGAGAAATGATGCTAAACTTTGTCAAAACCTTAACTCTCTTTAAATTTGGATTACTTTCTGTCTTCTTTTTTTTTAATTTAACGAAAATTTCTGTTTCCAGAGATATTTTATTTTAAATTTTAACCGTTTGGTTTGCAATAATAAAACCCTATCAATTGAAATAAGGAAAATACAGCCGTTTGAAATTTAAATTTGGGAATCGTGAACAATAATATTGGAATTTGTGAAATTTAAATCAGAGTTTGTACTTGAATTCTTATTCCAAACAATGAATCAATCATTCCCTACTTTAAAATTTTAATCTTTGCTGGTGGAAATGAGGGAGGCTTAAACGAATATTATAATTTTGAAATTATCTCAATTATTAACTCTTGAGAAACAACTTAATATCCCTAATTTGGTTTGCAATAATAAACTCCATTTTCTGTGAATGTACAACCAATAATAGAACATGAACCACTTGCAATAATAACACTGACTTAATTTCAAAAACTTCCATTAATGGCTTTCATCCGTCATGACTAACGTAGAAAATAGGCGTAACCAAAGTACTACAATTGACAATTCCCACTAACAATACTACATTGTCTTCCTTTCCTTATCACTACCAGGAAGTCCACGGCGTCAACCAGTAAGGCAATGCGTTGATAAGATGTTCCTCACCAACATGACCGTCGTGCATGCGGTGCCATAGTGAATCATGATCTATTCTATCCTCGACAAGGAAATTACGCCATTCTCTTTGATTGTACTCAACCATACGCTTTAAACATAATAGCTTCTCAGCCTCGTGTACCAGCGCGTTGCATTGTTTAGAAGCCTGAGCGAAACTACACCTCCCAGATCCAGGGAGCTTCAGAATTATATGCTCCACCAAAACATCCTGCATTCCAGGGAAGTTGAACATGTCGCTTGACCCTTCCATCCTGCACTAGAGAAATATCATCCTTAATAAATGAAATCTACTAAATTAAATGACTACTACATACAGAATTCTAATAATCTAATTTCACCAATTCACCGAACGAAATGAATCTCATACATCCATTTTAAAATTCTTAAATCCTTCCTTCCTACCACCAAAACAAAGGACAAATTGATTGGAAATAAAAAATAAAACCTAAATTTGATTATTAAATGACATGAAAACCAACGGCAGAGCATTAAAACCCAATAATACAAGCCATAAAGTATAACCAAAAATTGCAATTAAAAACAATACAATATTTCATACAACAATCCATAAAGTACAACCAAAATTTTTAATTCAAAACAATACAATATTTCATACAACAATCCATAAAGTACAACCAAATATTATTCTAATCAACCAGCCATAAAGTACAACCAAAATTCGTTTTGCAAAACTTATGAATTTCAATTGATAAAAAGAAAGCCAAAAAACTGGCATGCAAAGTAATATACACATAAAACTCAAGATTTAGACAAACTTAGCACATTTTTTTTATTAATTTTTATCACAAATTAACCAAAATCGTTATACAGGGCTATAACAGAACACATCAAAATCACAAGAACAGAGCACGGATCATTGTTTTCACCATAAAAATTAGTATAATAAGTGGGGGGGCCAACATTTAGATTTGTCATGACTAAACTTAGACATGCAACACATTCCAAATTCAAAAATAAAAATGGCCGATTTAAATTTATGAACGAGGAAGATGAGACATACCTTCTTTTAAGTCAGTGTTGACGGATAGAAACAATTGGATTAGGAGAAGAAGAATGAGAAGGAGAAGGAGAAGGAGAAGGGGAAGTTAAAAGGGTTATAAGTTCTTTGTTTTTTGGCTTTTACTGGGTTGCATTTAAAAGCGGTTGGGGCACTGTTATTTATAAGGGGAAATTGGAGGGACGCTTGGAGCGACACCCTTTTTGGGTCATTTAACCAACTTCACGCAAAGCCCATTTACAGTTTAGTCCAACATTACTCAAAAATTTGGGTTCGCATTTTATAATAACACCCAACCTGATAGATATTGAAATAATGTTGGGCCCTATATCCGTACAAGTTGCAAGGCCAATAAAATAAAACTGACAACCGGAAATCCTCTAACATAAAACAATCCTTCTTAGTCAAATATTAGCAACAATCAACTATACTGTGGACAAGATATCAAAAAGCATCTCCTAAGTCATGAATCATCATCCTTGCTTCTTAATGGGGTCTGCAAAATAAAAACAAACCTTTGGTTATAATGAAAAACAGTGTTAGTCACAACCTGAAATAAAACTTTTGAACTTTGCTTAAAATATGACTTTACCTGAAGATCTCCATGAACACTGTAACCTTGGAAATTATCCCTAGCATGGAAGTTCACATAGCGTGAATTCCATAAAATTATTATACCTCCAGTTAATCCAAGAGGTTCGGTATTGTGGTATCTATCAAACCTATTTCGGAAAGTGCACAACACATCGTATGTGCTCTTACCGCCAGACCTTATCTCAAGAAGAATTAAAACAGAAGGCTTACCAATCTTAATGATGTGTTGAAGATTTCCAAGAAATGATTTTCTTGTAATACCCCTGCAGTTCCAAACAACAAGGTTTGTGGCCTTAGGAATTGAACTCACGTTCACAAATTTTATACTCGATATAAAGTGTTCCATGTCAATAACACTACGTTCTAGGCGGTAATACAAGTATCTATCTGAACCCTCCAATTCCACCGCCGCCGTTCTACCACCCTTTCCAGTGGGATTCCTCCACCACGATGCATATATTCTAATGACTTGGATCCACAGGTTCTTAAATCTTATGACTTGGAATTTGATTTAGTTGCACCGGATTATAATTCTTTACAATTGGAATTGGAATTGAAATTGGATTCACGGCTTCTTAAATCGTATTTATTGGGATTGGATTTAGTTGCACCAGATTATAATTCTTTACAAATGGAATTGGATCCACGGCTTCTTGAATCATATTGTTTGTTATTGTATTTAGTCGCACCGGATTATAATTCTTTACAATTGGAATTGGATCCACGGCTTCTTAAATCTCATTGTCTGTGATTGGATTTAGTTGCACCGGGTTCTAATTCATTGGAATTGGAATTGTGTGATTGGATTTAGTTGCACCGGGTTCTAATTCATTAGAATTGGAATTGGAACAACAGGGTACGGTGTTTCACAACCTGAAATTGCAATTGGATCCATAGTTTCTTAAATCCTATGAATTGGAATTGGATTTAGTTGAATCGGTATCTAATTTTTTATTATTGGAATTGAAACCAACGGGTACGATTTTTCACTACCCGAAATTGCAATTGGATCAACAGGTTCTTAAATCTTATGAATAGGAATTGGATTTCATTGTACCGGATTCTAATTCGTTATAATTGGAATTGGAACCACCGGGTAGGGGTATTTCAATACATGAAATTAGAATTGGATGCACTTGTTCTTATGATATTGGGATTGGATTTGGTTGCACCGTATTCTAATTTATCTGAATTTTACGTTGAACCAACCGGGTATGATATTGCACTAACCGAGAACTGGATCACGGGTCTTCTTATTTGGTATTTAATTATTTTATGAAAATTAGAATGTATTTTTGGGTGACACATTCATGATTTAGTATGCTATGTAATAGATTAACAGTAATACATCATCTTTCATTCATAAATTTTTTCTATATTAAGTAGGTTTCCCTAATCTAAAAATTGGTTCATGCCAAAACCTGACTTTATATTGATTATCAACAGCAAAAACATATCCATGATAAATACAGTAATAGATCATCTTTCATACACATATTCATTTCCCTTAGCAAAAACATTTCCATGACAAACACAGTAATAGCTGAGTCACGACAATAGTTAAAGCTAAACACAAGTTTCGTTCAACCCAATCTCACAAACCATACATTTGAAACAAAATAAATATCCTAAAGTATTACAATATGGACATCCCCAATAAACCAACTCCATTTCACACCTACTTTGCATTCCTTCAGCTAGATTCATTAAAATTCTGTTCTTCATCATCTGTCTTAGAATATTTCGTAGCTGCAGAATATAAAATTGTAAATACACCAATTTCTTTATACACTGCAAGTTGTAGTAAAAGTTGATGAATAACATATATTACTTACCTGACTCTGATTCAGATGGGGCAGGATCATCTGCAATTCCAAGAGCACGACAAGCTCTCTTAGTTGCCTTATCATTCAATGTTTTCATATCATTATTGTTAAATTTATCAGGGAATGCATGCTTCAACATCTCTTCTACCAATTCAAGCTTCACAATACATCTGTTCAATAATAGATTTGTATCATTAACTGGCTGTCTAGTACGAGGATCAGTTCGAAAGGTGTCTTCCGCACGCCGTACATTCTTATTGGATATCACTCCACTAACCGAACCGCTTCTGTCCTTAATCCATTCACCAAGATCATTCTGGTAATACTTCATGTCCTTAGTGAGGGTTCGAATATCAATAACTGTCCCAGATTGCCCCATATTTTTTTCAACACGAACCACAGGCTCCTTTGAAAAATCAACACCAAAGTGCTGAAATATGTAAGTCAACCACATGCTATATGAGAGATTCACCTTATCTTGAACTTGGGCGTTCAACATGTATTTTATCATTATTCGAGGCATGTTCAATTTCATATTTTTCAAGACAAAGTACATCACAAACACATCAAGAAATGTCAATGAATTCATATTCCCATCCCTAGCAATGTATGTTGTACTAAGAATGAGTTGCAGCAATCTCACATCATAGTCCAACTCATCTATTCCGGGCTTAACATCCCTTCCATACACAGTATTATCACCCAACAATAACCTAATGCACTCATCCTTATCAAAAATTTCATGTCTACTCCATTTTTTTCCAGCAAAATCATATATCCCCTCAGAAGGAATATTTAAAATCTAACCTAATTGGTAGTCAGTCAAACTAATCTCCTTACCTTGTACCCAAGTTCTAATAACATATTCATTAACATTGGCATTGCTTGTGTCCAAATGGGTGTGAAATTGTCTTACTAAGTTAGGATAAATATTTTTCACAGATTCCATCAATGTAACCCACCCTTGAGTTTCAAACCATTTATGAACAAATTCCAATCCATTATCAACAAATGAATCAAAGTTAACATGTCTACCATAGCAAATATCTCTACCTGCAAACCTCTTCAAATACAGGTTATGGTACGTTTCATCTTTGAATGTCACAACACAAGCAGTACCTTCTTCCTGGGTAGCAGTTACAACTGTCTTTGCTTTTTTACCAGCACGAGTTAAAGGCCTCCTACCATCTTGATTCTGGGTCCTCTTACCACTTTGTTTTGCCATTGAATTGAATACCTGAATATAAAGTACGACATGCAATTAATAGTTGATCAGATTCATTTAGATATACATAACACTGAGTTATTGAAGCTTAACAGTATGACTAACTGACAACAGTACCAGTTGATTTACCATTCTTCAATTTAACATGATAATAAATGGTTTAACAAAATAAAAGGTACTCTCTATTTTTCTGTTTCATTCTTTGACTCATTACTAGTCATAACTAAATTGCATATTAGTTCTAACTGTACATAAAGGATGTATGTCTTACCAACATGATATAAGAACCACACAACTTTGTTCCAACTAAATATAGACAACTGCAAAATATACCTGTTTCTCCCAACTTAGCAAACAGTGAACTATTCACTTATCATCTACAAAATCTATGAAATATTCAATTGCACAGCAGACGAAACTGCACGTATTACTATTACAGACAAATCTTCAGAATTAAATACAATTAAAATCAACACAGAAACCAGTAAAGATTGAAATATTCAGATTTCAGTCAATTCAATTTTAATACCAATTACTTACGGTCATCAATTGAACTGTGGAAATAAACACAAATTCACACGCGTATGCATATCTGTAAGCATACAACAACGAAATCAATCACACAATACACTCACATATAACCTTAATCGTGTCTAATTCGAAGAGATAAACAAAAACAGAAAATGAAACATATAGTTTAATAGGCAAAACAATAAACATAAACATGTAAACATGAGAGAGAGAGAGAGAGAGAGAGAGAGAGAGAGAGAGAGAGAGAGAGAGAGAGAGAGAGAGAGAGAGAGAGAGAGAGAGAGAGAGAGAGAGAGAGAGAGAGAGAGAGAGAGAGAGAGAGAGAGAGTAGGTGATTGTACCACGAATTACCCGATGAACTGTGAGAAAGGAGGGACAAATTAAGGTAATTCGAAGAGAAATTCGAAGGTGGAAGAAACCGGATTTGGGAAACCGTCAGGGTTTTGGGAGAGAAAGTTAGAAGAGAATAGAAGAAAAAGAAATTAGAAGCAAATGGAAGAAAATGAAAGTTGGAGGAGAGAGAAACAGTGTAGTGGGCGGGTTAGGAAGTTTCGAAAATTACTTCCCCTAATTAGGAATTAATTTCAATTTTAAAATTTTGAAAGATTTGGCACAATTATGTTGATTTTAAAAAATTAGTGACATTTCGATGATAAAAATAATGATTGCAATTTAAACTATTTAAATGTTCATATTATTTTGCAATATACATATTTCTTGGGAAGTATGGTATTTGAATTTCCCTAAATTTCAGTTAAAATTGAATAAAAACTTTCTTTCTAATCAAATAATACCATCGATATATATCCAGGATGACATTAACGTAGATTAATTTATCGACTAACTTAACTAGATGGATCCACAATGGTTTGGGAGGGAGCGAGTGAGCGGAGGGGTAAATGTGAGTGGCCAATAATTCTACACAAACTTAAATCGATTTAGAGAACTCAAGCGTGCATAATTAAAAATGCAATAGATGTGATAAACCATAATCCTTTAGGAACATTTTTCATTAATTACTGAAAAGAAAAGTAACCATGATTCGATACGTAAACACAAATGCAATAGATTTGATAAACCCATTAGATAAACCTACTAAATAAAACATGAATGGAATAGTTTAGTTCTATATCCTAGGACCTATACACTACACCTCTATAGCATTGGTCATGCAACATTAAGCATTAACCATAGGCCCGTCACCTTATACCGTAGACCTTATAGCCTATACCATAGTCTACATTGACTTTATGTAGGTTCGACATAATAGACCCTATAACCTAGACCTTATATACTACACCCCTATTGCATTGGCCATTCAACATTAACCGTCAACCATAGCCCCTAAACCTTATACCGTAGACCTTATAGCCTATACCATAGTCTACATTGACTTTATGTAGGTTCCACATAATAGATCCTATAACCTAGACCTTATATACTACACCCCTATTGCATTGGCCATTCAACATTAACCGTTAACCATAGCCCCTAAACCTTATACCGTATACCTTATAGCCTACACCATAGTCTACATTGACTTTATGTAGGTTCGACAAAACAGACCCTATAACCTAGACTTTATATACTACACCTTTATTGCATTGGCCATTCAACATTAACCATCAACCATAGCCCCTAAACCTTATACCGTAGACTTTATGGCCTATACCATAGTCTACAATGACTTTATGGAGATTCGATATAGTAGGCGCTATACCCTAGACCTTATGCACTACACCCTATAGCATTGGCAATTCAACATTAACCATTGAACATTAACCAATTATCATAGTCCCTATAAGCTAGACTCTACGTGTACTCTATATAATGCCAACACAAATTTAGCATTAAGACTTTATAATAATTAACAAATTTTGAGACTTTAAATATTTATTTGAATCAATAATAATAATAATAATAATAATAATAATAATAATAATAATAATAATAATAATAATAATAATAATAATAATAATAATAATAATAATAATAATTATTATTATTATTATTATTACTAAAATAATAATGATTAAGTTAAAGGGCTTCATTCCAATATAATCTGTCATTAAGCCCAAAAACAAATAGTGCAATAGTCTATGACAATAATACGCGTAGGCCCAATGTAGCCTATTTAATGGGCTTGAATAAATAATGTCAGTTCAATATGTATTAAATACACTTATTTCGCTCAAACTAACCAAAGACTCACTGTGGCACAGTGGTCAAGCGCTTCACTTAGTGCTTGGAGGTCGCGAGTTTGAGACTTCATGCGCCCCTTTTTTGTGAAGCCTTAAAATATTTTCAACATTTATGGTTACCTCATGCAAGGTTGAAGGTTTCAAATGATCCTTTAATCGTGGGAGCTTCAACCTCCAAAGGATGGGAGCTTTAAACTTCAAAGGATGTGAGCTTCAACCTTCAAAGATTTATGAGATTCAAGCAAATTAATAAAATCATAGCCCTTTTATTATTTTGGTTATTATTATTATTTTTTTCCTTTTTTCCAATTTTCCAATTTTTGAGAAAATTAATTTCGTAATTTTCAAAAATGATTTTCGGAAAATGGAATTTTTATTTTCTGAAATTCGAATATTGATTTTCGAAAATTCAATACCTATTTTTAATATTGCAGCATATATAATATAAATACTTTTGACCAAATCAAATAAATATTACAATCAAGGGCTATGATCTCTTGATTCTTAAATGAATGGCTGAGATTGTCCATGCTACAATGGTTTGCAAATCCTTCAATGGTTGGCAACCGTGGAAGAATTTTACGTTTTTAATACAATATATGGAAATTTGGCAGAAAATAAGATCTACTCCTTTTTGTCATTTTTTTTGGTGCACAAATATGATTCTAATGGTGTAGACCTTATTCAAAAATTGGCAATTTTTCATTTTTACATTCTTTTTAGTTTTTTGAAATCTTAATTTTTAAAGATTGTACTTTTTTTAGTTAATTCTTTTTTATTAAATGGTCGGCTTATGTGGCGTAATTCTAAATGAAATACTTTTGTAAACACTTCCTATGCTCCTGCAAAATACCAATGCATATATAAGATATACGAGATATATTACAAATAGATCTTGTTTTAATGTGTGTTTCTCGCTCTTTTCATCGGTATAAGATATTTGATTTTTAATATGCTCAACCAAAACTTTTCAAAACTTATAATTGGTATCTTTGTCACTAATTTATCATGTGCTCGTAGTTACAATGAAATTAGAGCACCCTAAAGGTAGGATGGTTACAGTGCCTCATTTAGCATGGCTAGCCTAAGAGCTGTATAATATAATTTCCCTTTCAATTTGAGCAAAATTTTGTGGTGATATAAAACTCCCAACACAGTCGTCTATTTTATCCACTCTGCTTTGATACGGTTTTTTCGTCAAACTCGCAATTGCTCGAGATTATAAATCCCAACTTACTTGAAAAAAGCCTTTAAATAATAGCACCAATACCAATCTTGATCTCCGAATCGGAGGCAGCATAACTCTCGTGAAGATGCAGTTCAAATACTCTGTCTTTGTTCAACTCAATTTATCATTAACTATTTCTTGTTTTATCTATCCAAACAATGTCGTTAGCAAAAAACATGCACCGAAGCACATCTTCTTGAATAGTCTTAGTGATGTCATCCACCGTAACTATTGCAAATAAGAAGGGGTTAAACGATGATCCCTGATATAGCCTAATTTAAATAGAAAAATGAACAGTATCCCCTCTTCTAGTCTCCTTTATACATATATCCTTAATAACTTGTATAGTTGTATATAGACGACATGATTCCCCGGACTTCGAAACACCTCCACAAAACTTATCTCGCCTGTCATAAGCCCTCTCTCCAAAATGATGAAAATCATGTGCAAGTCCGTAGAACATCTAAGAATATGATGTACTTCTTCTACTGTGGTCTGTGGATCTCCGATAATTATCAATGGGTTTTCTTTGTCCCCTCAAAAAATTTATCAATGAGCGCAGAATTACATCCCAAGCAAACAATTAGCTTCGACTTTTAATGATGGGTGTATCAAATTAAACCTTTGTTTTGAAGAATTCGTTTGTCTGCCCTAGATGTTACTGGTGCACTTGTGCTTCTCAATAGCTGGAGCTTAAAGAGCGAAAATAGAAAAGTAATGAACAAAGTCACCTACAACATAATTACAAAATCATCGAACACATACAGCAACGCTACAGAACAAACTTTATCTCATAGAATTTTCGAAACTAACAAGAAACTGATAGACATGGTGGAAAAAGAGGACTTCTGAGCACTAGGATATACTTAGTAAACTATTTGAATACAAGAGTAACTATGAACTATGAAGTGTGAGAGATGGAATACACAAGAAACATCATGTGAAACACCCTCAAAGACGTTCAGTTGCAGGATTTACACTTGTTGTAGATCTCGCCACGCATGATATCTATGGGAAGATGCTCAATCGTGTAACGCTCAGGACCCATGTAAACTCCTGTTCTTTCCAACAAAGAGATGCTCTCATCCCTTCCATATCTTAAAGCATAAAGCTTTAGGTACTCAATGTCCTGGAAAATGGTTTAAAACAGGTCAGTACTGAAAATTTGTCATCTTTCAAAAATTAGGAAACTGTAATATCACATTAACAAATAAATTAAGAAAAATTAAAAAAAGGAGATCAAGTTCTTAGTTTCCCTTTAATCTTTCGGTTTAGTTTCCCTTTAATCTTTCGGTTATGCACCCATTAAATTCTTAAACTCACCTGCAAGCCACTTAAAAGGCGTTCTAGTCTCAAGGAAGCAACAGGCTCTCGTGAAGATGTGAATACTTCACCAGGGTAATACAGAACTCCATCTCCAGCGGGAAGGCCACGCCGAAATCGTATCTGCCATATGTACAAAGTATAAGAATGAGAACCAACGGTTTGCCTGGCTGTTGCAGTTATTTTGAGAGGATTAAGATGAATTTTTAGTTTTCTGTAGCTTGGTCTCCACAAACCCTTCAAAGAATCTTCCATTTTCTTTAGTTTGAAAGGTTCCACCACAAAATTTTCAGCCTTCACTCCCCCAAGGGAATAGGCCATTGTTTAAGAAAGTAATCCTAATCCAGACTATCACTACTAAGGGAAACTCGTTTTTTCTTTTGATAATTACAAAGGGGAACTCACTTACTTACATTTTATGTAGATAAGTCCTCATTTAGTTATTTATTCAATGATTGATTCGTCAATTCAGGCATGGTTTAGTACAATATGGATGGCCATAGGAAATTCTACCTCTGCACTGGGAACCGAGGCTTTTTCGTAGCAATTAGCACCCCAATAAAGAAAACCAGTTCCACCTTCTTTCCAAATGCGCCACATTACTGCACGATGCTGAGTACCTCGCATCCCTAAATGCCAGTTAGGGTGAGGATCAGATGGTCCCATACACACATATGTCCACCACTCCTGCAATCATGCAGCTTTTACTCTGTTAACAGTGATTCAATCATAGTTTCATGTACAAGGTTCCTCAAGCCATTGAAGTCTTCATTTCACCAGAATGAAACACAAGAGCAATAAGAGCAGACTTAGATACACACTTCAAACTTCATTCAAGCTCTTTCTAAACACCCACTACTCTTCACACAGATTCCCCAAGTTCCGTTTTTATACTTCTCCCTTGATTTTTTTCCCCTGGGTGGGTGGGGGGGGGGGGGGGAAAGGACAAGGAAGCAAAAGAAAGATATCTGTGCTAATTGAAAATCAACAAAGAAGAAACTGATAGCTGCCAGACAAGAAACATTATAATACTTCAAGCGCGAGATCAAAATTCACAAGGAGGCTTCAGAAGACAAGAAATACAAACATCAATTATTTGTTTCAGAACCACTTTCAGATTTTGTAACATATGTATTACCTCATCATTTTCCAGCTCTGCAACAATATCCTTCACCAAATCTTCTCGATTACCTAGTACCCATTCACTGCAAAGGCGATGTATAGACTCTAGTTTTAAAAGATGGAAAATTACCAGAGAGTGAAATCATGCTCTGAAGGTTACTGACACAAAAGCTAAAATTTTCATTTTATGTAGACCAAATTAAAATAAAGACAGAAAAAAACCTAAGTTCAAGTCACTTTCAATTGAAATCAAACATGTTTGTCCCTGAAGTTTATTTTCATCAGCATATTCACCCTTCAGTGAACTTCCATTAGCTTAAAACCTATTGGTCACATTGGTGGTAACATCAATGTCAACATTGCCTTAACACCTCCAAAGACTCCCGCCTAGGGGGGTGGGGGGGGGGGAGATAAGAGGAGGGGGTAGGGCGTATATAGCCTTACCCTGTGAAAACGAAGAGGTTGTTACCAATCGACCCTTGATCCAATGCGGAGTTACTATCAGCAACTTCAGCCAATAAGAAGCGCAGACATCCCCGTTCAGGGTAGTAGCAAGTTCCAAGTTTTTAGTTGTTAATTTTTTTTAACCTGACAGAAATTTAATTTAGAGTTCCGTGAGACCATGTGGTCGATTTGGCCTCCCTTTGGGCTAAGGCGGTGGGTGCTTTTAAGGGCGTTCCGCTTACCTTTGCACAGCTACAAAAACGTGTGTGGACTTAGTCCATGGTGGACCAATGATCTAAATCTTTTTAAATATACCCTCCATGTCCCTAAATATTTCCAGTAGTGTTCTTGGTCCATGGTGGACTAAGTCCACACAAAACATGCTAGTCTAGCGCCATTGGCGAGATTTGCAGTTTCTATTGATTGCTTATGAGGATGCCTTATCCTTTTTTTTGTATTCTTTACAGAACGGATTAATAAAAAATCTCTTATCTAAAAAAAGAAATTTAATATAGAGTTGATATTTTCTTTCCTTATAGTTGTGTACTTAGTTTTTAAAAACTGGGAACAGAAAACTAGAAACCAAATATTGTGATTTCAAAAACTGGTTTTTAGTTTCAAAAAAAATTGAAAACGACCCCAAACGCGGAATGTGTCATTTTGATTTAGTCTATCATACTCCAATACCTAAAGTCTTTTTGGCTCCATTAGAAATGGACAAGAACTTGTCATCTTGGTGGAATTTTATTATTATTCTAATTTTGTATAGCTATGAAAGAAAAGATTTACAATACGAGTATACAAAATAGTATGTTCACGTAAAAGACTTGAATTAAAATTTTCATTATTACAATGACCTTCACATATTGTTTTATTTGTTGAACGTATGTTTTCCCACAAGATATTCGATCAGAAAACTTTTTATCACAGATAGAATTGTATCAGTACCAAAAGGAGGACAGGGAGTCCTCGATGCGGAAAGTAAATCTAACTAGAAATCAAAACACGCCATAGGCGTTCTACATCCATACGTGGTACTCCACTAAAAGCCCAGCCACCTTGGCGCACAGAGATGCCAAGTAAACCACGCGACCCCAAACAAAGTCCATAGGCTTGCCAACTCAGGTAAAGACCCTCGCGTTCCTCTCTAACCAAAGACATCAAAAGTAGACAAAACTCACAAAAGCAACACCACAACAACACATCCTCCTTCCTCCTCCCCATATATACAAAGCGTATCAGTAAGTACTGTCCAATTGTGGCGGGACGGACCAGGCAAAATCACAACACAAACAAAAGAAAGCAACTCTCACTTCCCCGCTGACACATCATTCAAAGTCCGGTAATATTGCCCACCCAGGTCGGTTCGGATGAAGCTTATTATATGTGTTCAGCCTGCCCAATACCAAAGTCCAAACAAAGGCGCGCATCTTCAAAGGGACTTTGGACTTCCAAATGTGATTACCTAAGGGGGAAGTGCAGGTACTCTTGATGGAATGCCAATATTATGCAGGAAGGATTTACAGGAGATCTCCAGGGACATATAAATGGGGGTCCATAAATGGTGTTTAGAGCACTGAGGTGGGATGTGATTTCCTCCAACTCTATAATGGGGGCCTCTCTGTAAGTGAGATCCCAAGAATCACCAGACTAAAAAGCAAAAACCGGCACATCATGGAGAATGGACAACCTATAAACCCGAGGATAAGTGATGGAGAAAGGGAGATATCTCTTCCACACATCCTACTAGAACTGAACTCGACTACCATTACCCACTTTGTCCCAATAGATGTTCCTAGTAGATGGCAACTTTTTGCTTTTCATCTTTTTAACCATTAGAAAGTATGGCAATTTTTTTTCCTTCTCGTTTTATCTTTTGATGGCAATAGCCGATATCTAAAGTTTGTGAACCAGCTAAAGTTAAGTTTGAACATTATGTTTTTATATTACTATTATGTCTATTTGTTTCCTTCACATATGCTTTCAATACAAAGAATATAGTAAAGAAACTAATAAAATACCACCTTTTAATCCGTAAATGTATCATACTTTTCTTTCTATAAAAGTCTTGAGCAAAAAATAAAGCTATAGTTTGTGACCCCAAACTGCGAGGGTATCTATGATTTTTAGCCACAAGTGCACTTAGGGGTTATAAAAAACGATAATCACATAGCATCTTTGGGTGAATGAGTAAGTGGGATAGACCGCATCCCTTACATTTATAAGCAGCAGTCCAAACCAAATCCAATCAAGCATAGATAAACCTGATAAAAAAACATAGACAAGTCACAAGTGACAGTACCTTGTACAGTAAATTTGAGTGTGAGGTCGTAAGTATTTTGGAACCTTCAAAAACGCCTCAAATGAACTTGGTGCTAAAGGTGCATCGCTTGGGCCTATAAAGAAGAAGAAGCACGTCCTTATGGATGCTCAAACATGCAAAACCATCAAAAAAAAAAAAAATACCTTTCTTTAGCCATATCCCTTATATTAATCTCTAACTTTAGACTTTTCTACTTCCCTCTTCCAACCATGTTTCCTATAGTATACTTGAATGTTGTTTGATTCCTATCCCTATGGATAGTGTAATTCACATCAACAACGTGACAATGATCATTATCCTCTGTGTCCAGACCTATTGAGTCGATCAATTTCTAATGGAGCCAAAAAGATGCGCTACTCTTTTGCTTTGGGATATAACGGACTAAATCAAAATGGCTCGTCAAACTATTTGCACTTTCGTATCTACTGTGAAGTTGCAAATGGTCCTCGCACATCGGATCAAGGGTCGACCGAAACAGCCTCTCATTTTTACATGACTATGGCTGCATAAAGCCGAGTCACCCCAACCCAACCTCGCTTGGGCCAATATTAATGTTGATGTATCCAAACCTGTTGGATAGGCTTCGGCGTTGCTTTCAAACTAATGGATCCTACTCCCTCCGTCTCAAAAATATATGTCGCTTTAACTAACTTTTTTGTCCCATAATATCTGTCCCTTTAGGATTCCAATGCTATATTGATTGCTAGTTTTCTAATACCCTTGCTTTATTACTCCTAGTGTCAACTTCCTGTGCACTTATTCAAACTAATTGAAGGATATTTTGGGCAAATTAATTTATTATTTCTAGATTTTAGGGACTTCTTAATATGTGCGCGATATTTTGAGACGAAGGGAGTATCTTGCTTTGTACCATTTTCTAAGAAATATTTGCCATGGTAGCATGAGCATCCAAGCACAATATTGGTTTAACTACCTTGAAGATCAATTGTAGGTACTCAACACATAGGAATCTTGCACACATTTACTACATTGATTTGCAGAAGTTTCCCCAGCAGCAAAAAGTCATTGCCATTTATTAGATAACATGGGATTAATACCATGGGCCCTGAAGTTAATGACCAGGAAAACGTCCAGTGGCCATGAGGAGGCTCGAACTTGGGACCTCTGGAACAGATCTCAGAGGCCTTACCTGCTGAGCTACTAAAAGTCATTGTTATTAAAAGAGCATCATCAACCATTCATCACCACCCATTGTTTTGTTTTAACTTTCAGATAAGACACTTGAAAAGCACGAGGCATGAGCAGAAGTATAAAGCTAAGAACAAGATACCCACCCTAATAACAAGACCAACATCCTTAACCGAGAAAAATTTTTTTATTTCACATTCAAAAAGCCCTATCTTAAACCGCCCTAATAAATTGTGCATACTTCACATGTTCTGGCTCTGAAATCCCACTTTTCTTCGCATAGTAGACCTACCTAAGGCCACGTGTTAGACCCTTTAACATGGGGTTAACAAGCTTCATGTCCATCTGGTCCAAAAGCCTTAAGCACAATCATCTACCGCTTTGCGTTCTAGAATGACGCGACACATCTTATAACTAGGGAGATTCACATCCCCTCTCACACCTCCTTTTTATAATTCAGCTCTTGACCCTGTTTCTTAAAGCATTCTAAACAGCCTTGTTGAAGTCAACGGTAGGCATCTCTGGAAACTTGTCTTTCTTATCGAAAATTGCATGACCACATCGAACTAAATTATCATTTCTAAAAGGAATATCTGGCTTCTTTGCTTCAGTCAGTGATGATTTAGAAATGACCAGTACATGTCTTACCGGGATAAGAAGTTATTTGTGGGCAATCATTAGTCCCTTAATTGAAAGCATGAACGACCATTAAATACATTCATAGTAGAAGAGATTACAACAAAGAGAATGACAACGGCTACACAATTATAAAAGTAAGTTTTATTCTCACCACAGTAGAAAGTAGTCAGAACACGAGCATCTGGAGCATAAGCATAAATCTCACTGGCCATGTTGCGTATGGAATTAAAATGTTCAACATTTAGGGGCTGCAAGTTACATAAAGCAGGAATCAAATTGCATATATTCAGTAATAAAAATTCCAGGTAAGAACTACCCCAACCATCTATTTTCTCCTGTACTTTTTATATGATCTGAACTTGTCCACTCAAAACACTTTCCCATTCCTAAATAAGTTAATTGATTTAAAATAAAATAAACAAATCAAGACTGAGATAAGGAAATAAAGTCCATAACAAAAGAAACTAAACAATAAAAACCAGAGGATATTCTGGAATTTGAAAGAAGAAAGGATATATCCAACCAAGGCTTTCTTCTCCATCACTAATGCAGAATTTAATATCATAGATTCTGAAACTGCACTAGAAGAATTCACCAGAACATCCAATAGTTGGAAATAACATTTTCAAATATAACTGAATGTTCTTGGATTACATGACCCCAACCAAATCAAATGTGAAGACAAGAGTATCTACAGTAGAATAACAGAAAACCCTCCGTAAATTTTGCTAGTCAACCTTCAAAACAAGGAGGTCACCAAAACTGCACTAAAAGAAGTCACCACAACATCCAACAGTTGAACAGAACATTTTCAAATATAACAGATTGCACTTAGATTACATGACCCCAGCCAAATAAAATGCGAACATGAAAAGTATCATACAACAGAATAACAGAAAATTCTCCATAGATATTGCTAGTTGACCTTTCAAACCAAGGAGATGGGGGTCAGAGGGCCTGGGGGCTTGATTGCTGAGGCTCTAATAACACTACACTACTTTAGCTAATCCTACAAGAGTAAACCAAACACAAAGACTGACAGTACCTCATCCCACAAATAGAAATAGGCTTTCTTCCAATGGTCCTTTGTCTTCAAGATATCTATCTCTTTCCGCAAAAAGTTTGGCCCAGTATCAACACTGTGGCACGTCAAGGAAAAAGATTATACATCCAGTTTAATAAATAATTAACAGATTTAGACAGGAAGAAACTAATCATGTACCATGACACCACTGGAGCATAAGGAATTGCATATGCTGCCAGCCTTGGGTCTGAGTAGTATTCATCTGCTTTTGGATGATCAGCTGTGCCATCAGATAAAACGAAGATCAGAAGATCACTTGCGTTTTGGTTTTTGAGTATCATACAATGAAATAAACTTGAACTCAAATGGATAATATTCCACCATGGTGATAACTAGGTCTGAATAGAAGTCTAAAAGCTGATCATAAGATCACCTTTTGTTTAAGGAGAAGTATTTTACTCCGGAAAGACAAATGCAGCAATGAGTTCCTTCCTCAAGAGGGAGTGTGAGGAGAGAGAAAAAAACTAAACACAACATTCTTTTATTAATAACTCCAAACCCTCTTTAAATATTTAAACAAGCTCGCAAGACTCTTTATGCAAACACAAAAGTGAAGACAAACAGCTTGCTCCAAGCCACAGTAGATGGAACTGTTGCGTTTATAAAATTCCCATAAAGCTCCATCCAAAAACAAAATAAAAAAGACAATAAATAGCACCACTTCCAGATAACATTCCTCTCCTCAGCACCAAAACCTCAAAAAAATAAGAAACTACAATTTCAGAAGTAAACCTATGGATCTCAAGAAACATCAAACAACGTCATCCAATCCAAGTGCCACAATAATAAGGAGAACGGGAAACCAGATGCCAATTTAGTCTCCTTTCTATGAGTTTCCTGAGGTTTCTCAAGTTCATACTTGATATAAAGACATCCTACCCTCTGCCCTGTACTTATGCTTCTTTCTCAACAAAAAAAAAAAAAAGATTCCTTATCTAAAAACAACAAAGTTTTCTTTTCTTTTTTTTTTAGATAAAGAAAATTTTATTAATCAAATCAATAAAGATTACAAAAGAGAGGACAAGGTATCCTCAAATGCAAACAGAATGCAAACAAAAACTATAAATCACGCCAATGGCGCTGTACAAGAGTAAGCGGCACGCCCTTAAAGGCGCCTTCCGCCTTAGCCCAAAGGGAAGCTAAGTAAACCACATGGTCCCAAACATAATCTGTATCTCTCCCAACGTCAGGGAACACTCTCGAGTTCCTCTCCAGCCAAATGCACGACAAAATGGCCATAAACATACATCTCCAAAACATCCTTTCCTCACTACCTCTCGTCATTGCTGCGAATCGTAATTGTAGAAATCCTCTACCTTAGCAGGACACACAAAGCTCTCCCCATTCAGTTCCATAACCACTCCCTGGAACCATCTCCGAATAAGTCCCACCCTTGCTTACTTTGCCCTTGTCCCCCTGCTGAGACGCTTGCATGGAGCACTTCTCCATCGAAACTTTGAACTGGCTTCATCAAGTCACCCTGATGACCACTCCCAAACACAGGCAATTGGCCTGTACCACCAACATTAACAGGGCTTCTATCAGACCCCTGTTGCTGGTTACTCCTTACAGTCCAATCAAGCTTCAAGAAGGCAAGCCCTCCCTGGGGAGATGAGCACTTGCAATCCAATTCAGCAATAATGGAGAAAGTAATTGGCCAAAATCAAGCACAATATTCAATGCAACCATCAACATTACCCTAGTGCCCCCAAAGAGACTCCCACCTAGGCAGGGTAGGGGGGGGGTCTCTTGTACACAGCCTTACCCCCGTGAGACTGGAGTCTCACAGAGAGGCTGTTTTCGTTTGACCCTTGATCCAAAGTATGACGATCATCGGCAACTTCACAATAAATAAGAAGTGCCGACAATTTTCAATGCAACCTTGCCTTTCAAATGAAGTAGCAAATAGGTAAAAGCGCTCACCCAAGGATGAGTAACAAGATGTTAGAAGAGGTCAAGGGTTCGATTCCTAATACTCTTTTTTTCATTATTATATTTTTTTCTTATCTAAAAAAGAGTAATAAGTGGTTAGAAGAAGAAAAAACAAAAGTTATACACACTACCCTATCAACAGTTTCTAAGGAGGATTCGAGTGGGAGAAGTAATGAGCCAAGACATACAAGATACAACTCATCAACTTAGCTCCTAGTTCACACGGAAAAGGAAACACGGAAACAAAAAATATAATTATTACATCTGACCCCTTAACATAAAAAGAGGTGCATCTCCATATCATTTAATGCTTTATATTTATATAATGTAAAAAATGGTTCAAAAAAAACACCTTCATATCACACACCTCTCCTCTTTCCTCCCAGCTTTTACCCAATGCTTACGATGGAGGAGGGGGGGATGAGAAACATAGATTATAGAGCCCATAGCGCAGATAGATGGACTCTAAGCATAGGAAATGCAAATAGATTTGAGGGGTCACTTTGAACTTTGACCTTGTAGAAGATAATGTAGAAAAGGAATAGATGAATTTTAAAATTAAATAATAAAAAAAAGGTTGGTACAATTGTTAGATGAAGCGAAATGCCATTAATAACACCAACTCTAAAGTGTAGTCCTCCAACTACATGATATAAATGTTAGAAATAATTTTGAACATCCCAGTCTCGCACTAAACAGACAAAAGGCAACCCAACAAAGCAAGAGGCTAAGACATGCTAGGAAAATTATTATCACACAAGCAAACACAACAAGGGTTAGTACAAGTAAGCCCTCCAGATTTGTAAACAGAGGTTCTCCCAAAGCTCTGCTACTGACACACACATGACTAATGGACAGATTTTGAAAATGAGGAAAATGTTCCCAAGGATTTGAATGCAAAAGATTTCAAAATAACCTCAGATTGTAAGAACTGGAAACATCATTCTATGCCACGTGCAGATATACAGACAAAATAACAAGAGTTGTGCAGCTTGTGTCTAGAACGTACCAGGCCATGGACAGGTGTATGTCAACACACGCATGCTATCACCCCATCTACAAAAGTACGGGCTAATTTTATATTGTAGAAGCCATTTAAAATGCTGATCCAATGCGTCAAACCACTCATTAGTTCCATGTTCCACACCAAACCGATCCTCAATTACTGTATCAGATATCTGGAAGTGAAGTTAAAGAATATGTACCTCATAACTTTGGGACAGATAGGCACATGATCACAAGGAATAAGTGTGCATCAAACGGCACAAGCATCACAAAAAATTTAAGAGGCATTGTTTGATCTAGACCTCAAAGAGATCAGCAGTGATAGTTCACTAAACACAATTACACAATTCAAGACCAAAGGCAGAAGACTGATTCATCGATCAAATTAACCATTTTAGCAAGCAGCAAGAAGCCAAGAACAGATAAAAATTTTGTATAGTCACAAATAAATAGATATGTAAGCAAATAAATAAAAAAAATGGCATCTCCAACTTCAATGATATTCCAAATGTTGAACAATATGATTCTGATAGCATTGACATCTCCAACTTCAATGATATTCCAAATGTTGGACAATATGATTCTGATAGCATTGAGATCTCCAACTTCAATGATATTCCAACAGTTGTGACAAAAGGATTCCTACAAAGTTAGTCTCTTGTGAGTTGTGATTGCATATAAGATTTAAGCTTGACTACCAAAACAAAAATGGTCAAGTGTTTTGATTATTAGGTCTGGATGTTCCCTTCAAGCCTCACCACCGAGAAAAAAAGGAAATTTCCAAATTAGATGAAAAGCTGGAATAATTCCAACAATTTTAATACCAAAACCTATCAAAACAAAGATACTAAGTGGTGTTTCCCTAAGAGAAACAGAGTGAGTAGATATGGATGAATTGAAAATGTGGGTAACTCTATTATGATGGGTAAATTCATACGTTTAAGAGAGGGAGTTAAACAAAGCTAGAAAACCAATGGTTTTGACAGAATTTGTGATCAAGGGGATTTCTGATTGTTATTAAAGCCCCTCGGGGGGGTAGGGTTGAATGGCAGATTCCATGACCAATTGAAAACCCCCATCATTGACGGCGCTCATGTTGACACTAGTGCTGACAGGATAAATACCAATGTTATGCATGCTTTGTTGTGTAGACACTATGGCGCATGTTTTGTACAGTGAAATGTTGCACACATTTCTTTGGAGTAAGCTATTTGGTATGTTTAGGGAGGGTTGGTTGTGTCTGTTTACTCCGTGTACAGTTTCGGAGTACTTCCAGGTTTGATAGGAAAGGCTTTGGCCTTTGGTCAGGAAAGCAGAGTAAGTTGTAGCGCAATGCCTCAAGCTACTGTAAAGTACTACAGTGCTTGACAAGAGTGGAAAGCACGGGTTTTCTCTAGGCCCTCTCCATCACCTGAGCTGGAGTCATTTACTTAGCATTCCTATGGTCCACAAAGCTAGTGCGTTCAAATGTGAAATCTAATTCTGATATCCGGAAGAATTGGCCAACTAGCTCTCTGTATCCTCCTCTGCTGTAACATTTAATTCTTATTGATAAAGAATTACACACTTCTTTTTTCTCTAAAATAAGGATAGCGTAGGTTGAAGCACTGAAGAGTCTGAAGGGGATCGACCAAACTATCTAGTTATATTAGAAAAAAGGAACATAAATATAAAAAAAAACATTATTTAAATTAAAATGGAGTATTTTTATATTCTTGTATGCTGAAGCAATAGAAACCATGTCTGATTTGGCTGAAAAAGCCGCATGCTATATTCTATATTCTCTCCCAAGGATTCAGTATATTCTATCCCTCCAGTGATAAGAATATTCTCATATAAAGGAAGCTACCGTAGCACATAGTCAATCCCAATGATAGCATCTAAAACAAGAACAAAAAGACATGCATAACTATAAGAAATCGCAGAAAGCAGATCTGCAAAGAACTCTGTCAAAAGGAACCACACCATACTATTGATATTGACATAGAAAAAGAGGATACACCAATTACAGCAGGAAGCGACGGTGTAGCTGGAAGTGTAAAATCCCAAACTGTCAAGCTTAGCTTTATACAAACCGAGCGATTGGAAACAGCATCTTCATCCATCATATCAACTGCCCCGTTATCTGATAACAACTCAGAAAATGATGGGGATAGAAGAACACGTCTTAGATTTGATGTTGCAGATTTTACTCTTTCACCCTAGAACGCAAAAGTTCACATGGGTACCCATGAGAAGACAAGTGATTTACAATTCTAACAAAATAAATGAGATTGTACAGAATATGTATCAGAAACGCACCACTTCATCCATTAAGTTTTGATCAACTGGTTCCATGATATCCAGACAATCCCTCAATTCCCTATAGAGTTGATGCTTTTCAGCCTTCCCCATGCATAGTGCTGCAGATCTGTGATAAGTCAGAATGAATCATCGCGGGGAGATATGAATGACAATAAGTCATTACTGTATTCTGCCGAACAATACAAGCAGTTAACTGAGGTAGAGCAAAGATTATCACGGTGCATTGGGCTTGACAGCGGTGATGAAAAACTCTCCCTCGTAGACTCCTGGGGGTTGCTGATCGGGCACATCAACAGAAGCCCATAAAGCTGTTGTTTCTCTGTGATCATGAAACAATTTTTATCAAAAAGATTAAAGACAGGACTCTTTTCCATAAGCTACATAAATGTTCCTGATAAAAGAAGGGACAAACAATTTAACACAGAAAAATACCCGGGAAATAAGTTGATTCGAGAGCATGGGAGATCAAGAGGCACAAGAGCATCGGGAACCCCTAGAACGGGCAACACACGCCGGATCTTCAGGGATTGTCCAACAACCAACCTGAAAGAGAGAATAGGCATACCTCATTATCAAATTTGTGGCTTGGGCTTCAGCAAACAAGGAAGAGAAGTGAATGTTCAAATTTGTTGCCCCATGTTCAATCCATTCAAAGCTTTCAAGCTTCCGCTGCTTGTTGGAGAATAAAACAAACTTAATTCAATAGTAATAGAAAGTAAAAGCTCAGAGCTAACCTGTCTCCTGAAGAAGATGATAGGTCACTACACTGTAATTGTACAGTTCCAGCAATACCAGAGCCACCCCATGAAACTTTTGGACGTATAGCAACTTGAATGCTTTCTCTCTCATTTCTAGCAGCCAAAAGATTCACCTACACATAGAAATATCTAGGTTAATGACACTTTCGCTCCTCCCCAAACCCTGACTCTTTCTCATTCATGTATGACTGGTTTGGCATAATGCACGTGAATGGAAACCATTAAAATATCCCCACATCAATGGACTATGTGTTTTCTTTCGATGAATTTTTTTTACTAAGGTCGTGAAAGGAGGAGTAAGAGTAACTACAATCTAAGAGGACAAGGAATCCTCCAAAAAAACAAGCTAATTACAAATCCCTCCAGTGATGTTGAACATATGTGAGGGGCCCCTCCTTACAAGATCCAAACACTTTGGCCCACAACGCCATCAAATACACCACCCGCTCCCAAACAAGCTCAAGTGGCCTACCACACCCATAAAAAATCCTAGAGTTGCACTCCAACCAAAGGCACCAAAAGATTGAGAGAGAGACGCAGCGCCACCACTGAGATATTACAAACAAGGTGAGAATATAGAAACTTATGCGGAGCTTCTACCCCTATACCATAAGGAAAGTATTTCACATGCAGGAAATACAATATCTGCCATTGCACAACCAATCGAAACAGTAAAGCTGAAACGTATTTTGACCAATTTAAATTCATATCATGACCACTTGGAGTAAGAACTCTACCAGTTAGTATATGCATGCATCAAATCAACAATATACACGATCACAGAGAGCAATAGGGCACTAACGCATCTACATCCAAGAGACATGAGATATTTCATGTCCATTTCACAATGGTTAATAATTTCTCAAACTGCATATCCACTCTTGACACAAAATCAGTAAGTTCTCAGTAAGCCTACATAAACTGTATGGTTCAGTAAGCGACAGCAGCACATACACACAAAAGCATCTGAACAATATTGTTTTTAAGCTAAGAAAAAGTTGATTAGGGGACAAAAGAAATACAGAACAAGTGAGAGGACCACCACAACTTCTCGAACAGTTCCTAATGACACAAAATGTGACAAACATGCTCAAAATCAATCAAATTGGACATAGTAAGGCCATGCACTATCAAGGAAAGCCCAAAAATTGTGTAGCCACCAAGCACTCATTGCTCCCTCTTGTGATACGATATGAGATGGTTCTTGACCAATTAGTATGCACATCAATTAGTCCACCACCAATGTGGATCAAGAAAACCACCTAAAGCAACCTAGCAAATATATAGAGATTAAATCCTATCCGATGTGATCTTACAATATTGGTGAAGGTGGAAAAGTGCCCACTTTTCCACAAAGCCACGATCCACAATTTCAAGCAGAATTCCTATCACAATAAAATACCCAACTAAATAATTCAAAGCGAATAGCATAAGATACATACTGGCTCCAAATGCCTAGGCATTTCCTGTGATCCAACATTTGCTGTACTAGGCATACACCAAACATGCACTAAATCAGAGGATGGAACTTCCGTGGGATCAATAGCCCCTTTCAACGTAGTCGAAACATGGATATCACCATCACTCCATCCATACGATGTCCCCCCTCCTGCTACACCTTCAACAGGGGGCACCATCACCTCCTGAGAATTCCCTGCTAAATCAAAAATTGCATGCACACATTCAACAAAATTTCAACAAAATAATTATTTATATACCGTATAAAGCAGAATATATAAATGAAGCAGGAAAAAGCTGAGAACTAGCAAAAGCAATGAAAAGGCACTACTATACCAATTAAGACAAGCCAAACAATGTTCAAAATAAAAAAAATGACATCCCATTATTATGTATATTCATCAATAAAGCTCCAAATTAAGTGATATAACTCTGTAACTCCTTGATAATTATTACTAGCATATACCCAAATAACCAAATTCAGAAAGCTCAAAACCAAGTAGTCATTCATTTGCCAAGCAAAAGACAGTGAAACTGAAAATAGAGCAACAAAACCCTAAAAATTCAACTAATTATAGAATGAGGATATTTAGCAATCGTGAAAGTCACAAATGTCAGATGAATCAAATATAGAGAGAGAAGCAGAACTACAGAATTCTAACAAAATAATAATAATAATAATAAACAATACCTGAATTGTCCATTATCGTAGTTGAGGAGAGAGCGCAAGTACTATATCAACGATCACAAGAAAATGGTAAGCGGTTTCGAAATTGTGCACAGAAAACGTTGAGAGAGAGAGAGAAAAGGGGATGAAAATGATTCACCGGTTGGCTGGCAGTAGAGAGTTAGAAGAGTATCCAAAAATAGAAGGGTTAAGTGCAAAGTTCAATCTAAACTTTGCTAACTCTAATTGCTTTTTGTTAATTAATGTTAGTTAATTGTTAAATTGGATTGGGTCGTGTTGTGATTGGATTTAGAAGGGCAGGTGTCTTTTCTTTGGTTCTTACAAATTATAAGTTCCACTTTTGGACTCTAGCTTTTTGATATACCAACAATTATGCTATGAAAAAAGAATTGTTGTGTGCAATAACACTTTGATAAAGTAATGTAGGTTTGCAATATCGCAATTATTTTATTTTGCTGTCGATCAAAGTCTGCTAAACAGACGCGCTTAAATGTCTGTTGCGCCGATATCAACCCTAATGAGGCACGTGAAACGCGGATTAATAGTTAAGCGTATTTTTAAGTAGGGTGGAATAACCGTTAAACTAACTTTTGAAAAGACTCTAAGAGCCTGTTTGGGAGTTTTGGGTGGGAAGGGAAGGGAAGGAAATGAGGGGGAGGGGAAGGGAAGGGAAGGGAAGGGAGGAGAATGAAGGTGAAATAATTCACCTTGTTTGGGAGTTTAAGTGAGGAGAAGGGAGGGGAATGGAGGGGAACCGACTACTGTCACTTAAAAATTCCCCTTCCCCTCCATTCCCCCCCAATTTGGGGGGGAACAAAAATTGAGTTAATGGAGGGGAATGGAGGGGGAACTGTTCCCCTTCATTCCCCTCCCTTCCCCTCTTTAAAAAAACTTACAAACAAAGAGAACTTTTTATTTTCCCCTCCCTTCCCCTCCATTCTCCAACTCCCAAACAGGCTCTAATTAAACTAGTTTTAACCCATTCCCCCCCCCCCAATTCAGTACAATTCATCCCTATTTTCTACCCCATTTCATTTCAATCCCAAAACCCTAATTTCTGCTCCAATTGTGCCCCAATTCATTTCGATGACTTCAAGCGCATCGTAATTCCAATTTCTGCTCAAACCCTAGAAAACCATGAGTAATCTCCCCAAATTTCTGATCGAACCCTAGAAAGTCAAAGTAATTTCCCCCAATTATTGCCTCAATTCAATTTAAAGACATTAAGCCCTAGAAAAATAGTAAAAATTGTATAGTCTGCTTCGCTTTGTCAGTATAGATCATGGGAGAGTATTTTGTATAGAGGGCTCTAGGACTTGGATTAGTCAATTCTTGGCAATTAGTTGCCTAATAAAATTTTATTTTTGTCGTGCAAAAAAATAACGAAGAAAAAAAACTCTAGAAAAGCAGCGGAATTGATTATTGTCTCAAAACTTCTTAAGCACTAGCATCGGAATTGAATCCGTGCCACAATGGCAAACGCGAGATAACTAGTATCCCATTAAATCTTTATTTCTTAAAACCAAAATAATTATGATCTTCAGTGAATCGGAATGATTGATTTTGCTGAAATGAAATGCAATATTGTGGAACTATGCATTGATGTTGAAGGATAGATATTTTTATCTGCAAGATTTTGTTAAAATGGAATGGAATTAATCCTATTGCGTGATTTGTTAATTGTGCAATTTTGTGAAATTATGCATTGATGTTGAATGATTTTTTTTTTAATGATAGATTTTCCTAAAATGAAATGGAGTTAATCTCATTGCGTGATTTGTTGATTGTGCAATTTTATGGATTTATGCATCGGTGTTGAATGCTAGATTTTGTTGGAAGTGAAATGGAATTCCTCCCATTGCGTGATTTGTTGTGCAATTACCCATTGCGTGAATTGGTAAATGAAATGGTGCCATCGCCCTTAGAGAATGAGTCTTCGAGTGATGAAGAAACAGAATGTCGAGAGGAAATCCCAACTATGGTGGTTGAAGGTGGACATGGTGAAGATACAAATAGGGTTGCGTAGGTGGGGGGAATTTCAGCTATGGTTGTTGAAGGTGAATAGGGTGAAGATACAGATGGGGATGCGTCTCAGGTGGGGGAGAAAGAGATGAAGGATGAGGAGATAGAGGCTCCCACAAATGAGCATACATTTGAGAATCTTGAAAGTGTGTTTTCATTCATTCAAACATATGGAAAGAGCAAGGGCTTTGTATTTGTGAAGTTCTCCAACAGTTTAGATAAGAACAAACAGGTGAAGTCAATGTTTAATGCTTGTCAAAGTGGAGGTAAGCGTAAATTGAAAGGCAAGAGGAAAGGGTAAGAGCATTAGGGAGTAGATGTGGTTGTCATGTTAGGGTTACTGCAAGTAAGCAGCCTTATATATGTAACGGTGAACACCGGTCAAAACCGGAACCAGAATAGACTGGAACCAGAAAAGACCGAAACCGAAATCGTTAAAAAAGGGTGACCTAAACCTGAACCGGAATCATTCCGGTCTGAGACCAGAAAGACCGAAATTTTTTTCACTTTGAAACAAGAGAGAAAAGGTCACTATCAGCGTAAGAAGAGCCCATTAACATCCTTCCACTATCAAAAATCAAATTAACTATGATATCAATTTAATCAAAAACTAACAAATACAATAGAAAAGTGACAAAAGCAACACCAACAATTCAACTCATTAGTTAATTGGAGTGATGTTTGTGTGCATAGAGAGAAAAGGAAAAAGGGGTTTGTGTGCATATGGAAATGGATTCATCTTCTTTTTTGACAATTATTGATAATCTGCCAACTTTGGAGGCGAGTAAATTATGGGTTCATGTGGAAGTTTAATTTTCTGGGTTTCTTCAAAAACAAATAACAACAGCAACAAATGCATTAAAAGCACAAAAGCCATTGAATCTCTCTCTTCTTATTTATATTACCGTCCCCTGTTTTTTCACTTCTCTTAATGGAGGATTTTTCGTTTTCCATAGAATGATTTGGTGAGTGCCAGAGAGACTGGAGAGAGGGTGGAGACTGCTCAGACTGGAGAGAGAGAAGAGAAAGAGTGTTGCAAAATAAAAGCCCTAACTATTAAACCAGTAAGTTGAATCGGTGGACAGCGGACACTGATAGATTGTCATTTTTTTTTTTGTGGCAAAACTAAGATTCTGGTCTAACCGGTCTAGACCGGAATATTCCGGGTTAAACCCGGAAAAAGACCTGAACCGGAATCCATGTTTTAAGCGACCTGAAACCCAGACTTGTTAGATTCCGGTCCAGGTTTTCTTGGTGAATTCAGGTCCGGATCGGTCCAATATTCAAGTCCAGACCGGATTATGAACAACCCTAGCCTTATGAGAGGTGCATCTTGAAGTATGTGAAACTTGTGCACATTCATGAGTTGAGTCCGAGCAAGTCCAAGACCTTACGACACTACATAACAGTAGACCGTTTTTTGGTAGAAGGCTTGATTTCTTAACATGATATGGCATCACACCTGCGAAGGCCATAAAATGCACAAAAAGGGAACATGGAGGTCATGCGGGAGTTAGTTTCTCGGCTAGAGATGGTCGTAATTACTTGGATGAGAAAATAAGAAAAAGACTGAAAGTAGGGGATGCCAAATTGTCAATTCTGTCCACCAGTTATTTTTGAAGTTGCAAAAACGCAATCGTGATTTTTACTACGGAATAGAGGCAGACGAAGGTGGTAAAATACATAAAGTTTTTCAGATTGATGCAAGGTCACGTACAGCGTATGCGGATTTTGGAGACGTGATATCATTTGACACAACCTATTTAACGAATAAGAACCGAATGCCTTTTGCTCCCTTTGTTGGCATCAACCACTACGCTTAGTCCATATTGTTAGGTTGTGCTTTAGTTTGTAATGAGACTATTCACATATTTACTTGGCTTTAATCAACACATGGCTGACGGTAATGGGAAATTTGTCACCACAGGTGGTAATAAATGACCAATGCCCAAGCATTGGAAATGCGTTGAAACTGTATTTTCTGATGCAAAACATAGGTGGTGTCTTTGGCATATATTAATGAGGTTTCCTGACTAGTTAGGAGGTCATAAGAGATATGATAAAATCTTAAAAGACTTTCTCTTTGCAGTGTATGAGACATACAATATTGAAGACTTCGAGTTGAAGTGGGATGAGATGGTGGTTGCTTATGGGCTGTCAAGTTGTGAATGGCTTGATGAACGGTACGAGAGTAAGGAAAAATGGGTCCCTGTGTTTGTTAGATATGTATATTGGACTGACATGTCTTCCATGCAGCGTAGTGAGTCGATAAATGCATACTTTGATGATTATGTGCATAAGTTTACATCATTGAAAACATTTGTTGATTAGTATGATGTTGCATTGAGGGACAAGATAGAGAAACAGGAGCTAACTAACTCGGGTTGCATCGTTGATGATATTCCTACATGTACAAAGTTTGTTATGGAAATATAGTATCAGAAAGCTTACATGCATAACTTTGTAGACTGCTAAAAAGTGTCGTCAAATTTCTTCGCAAAAGTCCGATGATGAAATGAGTAATTTATGTGCATGCATGCTATTTCGCTTTGATAGGTAAATGAGATCTCAAGTCATCCAAACAGCCTCTCCATGCTTTCCAACGATACCTCTTGTGCCCCATTCCGACCCCCGGCTACGAAGATATCATTGTCGGGATAATCGAAGGTAAAACCGTCTTTTTACTACATAAAGGGTAAATCAATCATTTCACATTCTCATTCTTTTATCTAAAGTAGCCTTTCGGATTAATTCAACTCGTCAGAATATCCAAAAGACTGAATATCGTTATGATGTCGTCATCCAATTGGCGCCCGTGGGTTAGATTCTATCCAAATCAGAGCCGTAGATGTGACCTAGGGCCGCCAGCGGCCGTGACTTGTCAGCTGAGCCCGCTGGCAGCTACTGGAAGTGCCAGGGCCGCTAGCGGCCGTGACCCTGCCCAGTTGTTGATAGTTTTGTCCTCCAGGACAAAGTTCTTAGACTCTATCTCTTCATCCGAACAACCCTAATCCGTCCACTATAAATACAGTCTTTGACCCTTCATTCAAATCACACGGTCTTTTCGTGGACACCCCTATTCTTAGGAGTATTGACACTGAGCTTTTTCCTCATTCGGTGCTTGAGATTTCTTTTACTATTCTTTGCAAAATAGGCTACAGTTCAAGTACTAAACTCCTGAGTGCTCAAATCAAATTACTTGCTTGTCTGTTTATTTTCTAATCGTTACAATGTAGATATAATGCAAATCATGCTCTCTACTACTTAGTAAATACTATCTTTTTATTTTTGTACGGATCATGTTCTGTCATTGTGCTGCTCAACATGTCAATCAAATGCATGTCGAAACATGGGTAAATAATGAGTGTTGTGATGCTTGTGATAACCAAATAATAGTCTAATCTAGGTTGTTAATCCGGCTTTGTGTAGGAATTTTGTCTGTAGACGCCTAAAAAGTGTCGTCCGTCTTCTCCGCAAAAGCCCGATGATGAAGTGAGTAACTTTATAAGTACTTGTTCGCTATTATGCTTTGATAGGTAAATAAGGTCTCAAGTTTGCTGAAATGGCCCATCTCCTTTCCATTCAATAGCCTCGCTCAAGAGCTTTCCAACGATACCTCTTAAGCCTCATTCCGACTCCGGGTTATAACCGAGGGTAAAATTGTCTTTTTGCGTCTTTAGGGGCAAAGTTGTCTTTTCACCTCTCAAGGGTAAAACTATCCTTTTACCTCCGAAAAATACAATCTCAAAACAGACCGGATACATTCTTCTATACTGCTGGCTAACTCCGTAAAGGATATCTTATCATTTACGATAGCCGCTAACGGATGAGGCCGTAGCCGAGCCCTGCTGTCAAGCCACAATTGCTAACAGATGCCACCTTAGCAGTTGGCAGCTGTCACCCCTCCCAGTTTTCGACAACTTTTTCACCCGGTTTCACGTGCACGTCTCTATCTTTTCACTCGTGCAACCCTACTTCGTACCACTTTAAATACAGCCTTCGACCCTTCATTTCAAATTTGCTCAGATTGCATCAGACAACGAGTTTACAAGAAGCGACCTCTTGTTCTGGAATTCTCTTTCTATTTCTTATCTCTCCTGAGACCTTTTTTGCTTATAATCTTTGCTAAATAGCCTACAACTCAGGTACTAGTCTTGAGGGATCAAATCAAATTAATTGCTTTCTTGTTTATTTTCTAATTGTCAAAATGTAAATCTCATGCGAATCATGTTCTTTATTGCTTCCTAAGTATTGTTTATAAATCTGTAAATGTCCATGTTCTGTCGTTATGCTGCTCAATTTGTCAATCAAATGCATGTTCAAAATATGAGTAAATAATAAATGTTGTGATGCTTGTGATCAAGCAATTAATAGTCTAATGTAGGTTTCGAATTTGTGTGGGAATCATGTCATTCATGTATTAAGCAAACTTGAGTTGGTAGATGTCGTCATTTAAACGGGCGAGTTAGGTGCCCAATAACTTCCCAATTCGTACCTTCGCTCCCAGACCTTTATTCTTGGGTACTCATATGCTTTATATGAGCGAGAGTTGTTCTAAAAACATGATTAGTTCGATTTTTCAGCTACTGGGTTGTCCATTTGGTTTGTCTCTTTCGATAAAGCGTCAGTAGCAGAATTTTGGGCCCTTTCATGGTTTTTAGTCAATTCAAGTCTTTCAAATGTTTTTCTAACCCGACCGTTCCTTGAACTTATCTAATTCCCGGATTTAATTTCTCAATTACAAATTTCTATGAGGATCGCATGAAGCTGCGTTTTCAGGGTCCTTACAGTGGCGACTTCATTGGGGATTATTTAAGAGGACGAGACTGGAAAGTCAAGTTTACTTAATTAATTAATGACATATTCCATATATTGCATCATTTCCATGTGCTTTGGCACCACTATTTACCCATATCCACCTTTGAGGAAGTAAAACCTGCAACTCATAGACAACCAGAATATCTAAAGGAATATACAATTGTCCTATCGGGCCTCCCAATACTTTCTCACCCACGACTTATTAGCTCTTGCTAATGAAAAAGAATTACAATTAACGTGTCGGTCATTCGCCGGACTAAAGTTGTAGTTTGTTGTGGTGACCTCACAGGAGCCGAAAACCTCTAGCCCACATTCGCTTGCTTGTTGTGTATGTCATTGTAATGTTCATCTAATTGCATGTTTTTCCTGTCACTAAGTCGTTGTAATGCTTGCCTAGATGCATGAGTGTCGTGACTATGTGTCATCATGTACTTACGTGCTAGGAGTATTTTTCTTTTATTTTTAGGTAGTTTCTAGATGCCCAAAAATAATGCGAGAAATCAACTTTCAGTGAGCACTCATTTCCCCGATGATATAGTTTCATATAGCGTCGAAGTCATGCACAAAAAAAACAAGGGATTTTCTAGTAGAAAAAAAAGGAAAAAGAGCCAGTCTTTTCTTTCTTCTTTTGTTTTTCCATCCCTTTTTTCCTTTTTTATTTTTTTATTTTAGCAGACCAAAAAAAAAAACAAAAAAACATGAGAACGAAAAAGTTGAGTAAAAAAATCTTTTTTTATTTATTTTATCATTATTATTTTATTTTCTTTTTTTTGATTAAAATAAAAATGAGAGCTCAAAAAAAAATATGCAATCTTATCAGTCCTTTTATTTTTATTCCTCATCCATCAACTTCATTTTTTTCTTTTCACTTGATATGAGGGAAAATATTTCGGGCATTTAGGCTTCGATTTTTATTTTCTTATTTTCAATTTCTTTTCATTCGTTGCATTGTACATATTAGACGCTCCATGCTAGGATTCAAAATTAGTCGTCATACATGCAATGTCGTCATTTTGCATCTACAATAATACCAAAGTCCAAGTCTTTCATTCTTTCATGTCTCCACTTGTTCACTCGCCTCGTGCATTAGAAGTCTAGACAAGTCGTTTATAGGTAACTCTAGTATCCATTTATTGTCGTGCACATCGAGGTCAATCCCTCTTGCATAGTGTCGTCTTTGTGTCGTATTATTGTCACCATCATACATAGAGTTCATATAGGCGTCCATAGTTTCATTCCCCTTAGGGGCTATTGAGGGTCTTCCCTAATCATGAGTCTTTGTTTTCAAGTCCTTTTTTTGGCATTCTTCTAAGTTGAGACTTGTGTTCAGGATTGGGGGCTCGAGGAAGAATTACGTGACAAAGGTTGAGCTCGATCGGCCAGCAGATTGGTTCGTGTACAACCCACATCCAAGACACCACCACATTCCAAAAGGCCATCACCTCATATTCTATCACCACCATATAAAGCTCACCACCACAAAAATACGTCCTTCACCTCACCAATCATACCCCCAAACATTA
The DNA here is from genome assembly GCA_038025085.1 of Tetragonia tetragonoides. Lineage (NCBI taxonomy): Eukaryota > Viridiplantae > Streptophyta > Magnoliopsida > Caryophyllales > Aizoaceae > Tetragonia > Tetragonia tetragonoides. The sequence goes on from CM076140.1 coordinate 24,111,758, forward strand.
CCATGGCCAAGACCACTGAAGAAATGCTTGAGGAAATCATGGGTAAGTTAGGACAGATGCAAGTCAGGCTGAATGCTCTTGACAAGAAAAATGAAGAGGACACAAAGACAGTTTATGACTCCAACACTGAGAAGGATGAGTCAATCACTAAACTCAACAAGTTCGAAGCTGTGATAAAAAAACAACGGTTTATTTTCCAACTACAATGCCAATGTTGGAAAAGTCAGTACCAAAATCAAGGGAAAGCTTCTAGCCAAGTCTCTATGCCCGAGGTTTCGACATTCACTAGAAGTGATAGTCCACAAGATTACCTTAAGTCTTTCATTACTGCCATGAGCTTGAGAGAAATCAGCAACAGTCTCTACATTCATTTATTCCAGCAGACTCTTGATAACCATGTTCGTCGCTGGTTCCACACTCTGAATCTGGAAAACTATCACACATGGTCGGATTTCACTTCGGTCTTCCTTGCATGCTACAAGGACAATGTTTCTCTACCTATGACCCTTCGAGAGTTGGAGATCACTAAGCAAGAAGAAAGATGAAGGATTGACTGCTTTCCTTCTTCAACGTTGGAGGATAAAGATAGCCGAGATGATCGAGCGACCTTCGTAAACTGTTCAAATCCGCCAATCCAAAAGAGTGCAAACACTTCAAGCATAATCAAATGGTGGCCTTACCTAAACATTGGTCTCTAAGCCACCTTGCCAACATCACAAGCTTCTTTACCATCTTGCATACTTTGGGGAGGGGATTTAAATTGGGTTTCTTTGAGCCTTTATCCTTTTCTTTGACACATTTACCAAACTAACATTACAACCCAAAAGCCCTCCAAGAGGCACGACCATTCAATTGTGTAATCCTGAACTACGTTGGCCTGATTCTGCACACTGGATACATAGGAAATCTCGAAGAGGCCCGGACAATCACTTTGTCACACAATCAAAGGGAGTTCTCCCACTCTACCATCTTCTTCTAAGGCTAAAAAAATGAGTCCGGTAGGTTGAAAACCCGAAAGGGCGGCCTAGGCAAAAGTTAGGGCAACAAAAAAAAAGAACAAATTCAAAATCTTGAGGCAACTTAAATTATTGAGGATTTTAGAGCATTGTTTCTCATGTAAGCACTCATTGGTCAGTCGACTAGAGTCATACTCAACACCTTTCTTGTAGGCTTGCACACAGACTTCCCACTGGGGCTTTTTCAGAACGAGTCAGTTCCTTGTCCATAATGTTCAAAGTTGTCCACCTCGTCCCCATCCTACAAGTTGAGAAATTCTCTATCATCAAGTCTCTCGTGACTCAATATCCACAGTTCCATAAGCATGTCATGATCATCAAACCACACACCAAACTAGGGGGTGATTCTCCCTTACATGCACCCAGTCTTGTCCACTTGTCTCATACCCTGTTAAGATCACCACAACAATGAAATTTTTCCTCACAAAACTTTTTCATCATGAAGGCACTCTTCAAACCCTATAAGAAAGTCATGCATACTAGGTTAGGCCGCATGAATCCATGAACCAAAAGAGTCAGCATACATCACATTTGCATAAATACTAGAGTCGCCCTAAGGGCATACATGTGTATGTGATTGCTCAGTGTCTTGAGTCTCTATGCTTTACATGTGTTTTTCCCTTGCCCTGTGCATATTACTATGTCATGTCTTGTGCATCTTGTCATGGTCAGTCGGGCATGCCTATTGCATCTTTTCTCTATGCATATATCTCTGATGCATGCACATTCGACCATGTTTGCTCTTTGTTTAAACTAGCAAGCCTAAAGCTCAGTATTCCACAGACAATGACAACCTCTGTAGCAGCTAGTGACTATTACCTTTCCTAGTTGTCAACAACTTTTTCACCCGATTTCACGTGCACGTCTCTATCTTTTCACCTGTGCAACCCTACTTGGTACCACTATAAATACAACATTGACCCTTCATTTCAAGTTGCTCAATGTGCACCAGAAAACCGGTTCACAAGGACCGACCTCTTGTTATGGAATTCTCTTCTATTTCTTATCTCTCCTGAGACCTTGTTTGCTTATAATCGTTGCTAAACAGCCTACATTTCAAGTACTACTACTGATGGCTCAAATCAAATTAATTGCTTTCTTGTTTATTTTTTAATTGGCAAAATAGTTCTGATGTGAACCAAGTTGTTTATTGCTTCCTAAATACTGCCTGTAAATCTGTAAATATCCATGGTCAGTTGATATGCTACTCAACTTGTCAATCAGATCCATATTCAAAATATGGGTAAATAATAATTATTGTGATGTTTGTGATCAATCAATTAATAGTTTAATCTAGGTTATTAATCAGATTTGTGAGGGAATCATGTCATTAATGTATTAAGCAAATTTGAGTTAGTAGAGGTCGTCATTTAAACGGGCGAGTTGGGTGCCTAAGACCTTCCTAATTCGTACCTTCGCCCACGAACCCTTATTCTTGGGTACTCATATGTTCTATATGAGCGGGAGTCTTTCTAAAAACATGATTAATTCAAGTTTTTGAGTTATTGGGCCGTCCATTCGGTTGTCCCTTCGATTTGTCTCTTTCGATAAAGCGTCAGTAGCAGAATTTTGGGCCCTTTCATGGTATTTATTCAATTCAAGTTTTCAAATGCTTTTCTAACTCGACGGTTCCTTGAACTTATCTAACCACCGGATTCATTTTTTCAATTACAAATTTTCTATAAGGATCGCATGAAGCTGTGTTTTCAGGGTCCTTATAATGTTATCAATATATTAAGCAAACTTGATTTAGTAGAGGCCGTCATAAACGGGCGAGTTGGGTACCTAAATCTTTCCCAATTCGTACCTTCTCCCCCGAACCCACATTCTTGGGCACTCATGTGTTTTATATGAGAGGAGTCTTTCTAAAAACGTGATTAGTTCGATTTTCAGCTATTGGGGTCGTCCCTTCGGTTGTTCCTTCGGTTTGTCCCTTCGATAAAGCGTTATTGAACTTATCTAATCCCCGATTCAACTACATATACTCAATTCTATAAGGACTGCCAAAGGTGCGCAAACATCTAGGGTCCTTACAGTGGCGACTTCAAAGGGGGTTATTTAAGAGAGTGATACTCGAAAGTCAAGTTTGCTCAATTAATTGATGACATGTTCCATATATATTGCATCACTTGCATCATTTGCATATGCTTTGGCACAACTACCCATCTTTACCCAAGGAAGTAAAAGCTGCAACTCGTAGTGTAACGCCCCGGATTGGATAACTCTAATTAATCATGCTTATGGGCCGTAAATCCAATCCAAGACATTACTACCGTACTTGTAACGAGACAAGCACAAGGCAAAGAATGATAAAGAGTACAACAACAAACTGATTGATATTATATTATAACAGCGGAAATTACATAGTTGTATTGTTCCAAAACTACATTACTAGTTATATTACTAAGTCATACGGGGTTCTCCTCCGTCTGCGGAATCCACGGGGTCAAACAACAAAAAAGACATGCAGTAAGCATGCACAAAAGGGTTCCTTTCATCCTTCACTATCTCCCTTGCCCAAAATCTGTTAAAAAGATATAATAATCCACGCAAGAAGAGATGATACAAAAACAAAAGAAAATTATTAAAAAAACATCCATCAACCTGATATCTAGATCAAATTCCATTCGGCCATATATGTGTATATATAATTACCAAGCTTAAATAATAGACCTTAATCTTCATGTAATTATCAAATAATTTGTGACATGCAATATCAAATTCATTCGCCCATGTCACTAAAATAATCACATGCAATCATTTACACAACTTCACAATCTTATCCATAATCATATGAATATATATAAGTACATGTAGCATATAATTATAAGAAACCCATGATTATCTTCTTTAGTTCATTAAATCGAAATAAGGGGGTTTTAATGGACATGAGTATACCTTCCTCAAGCTTTCAAAAACAAACTTCCTCTCCTAGCTTCCTTGCTCACTCACTACTAGCACAAGTTCCCTATTTTATTTAAACAAACAATTTCAAGGATTAATAAACACTCTTTTTACTTCTTCTTCTTTTTATTTCCTTTCGGTTTTGGGCCTTTTTATTCTCAAAGATTACTCTTTTAATTCACAAATTATTATTATCATTTCACTGTTAATTCCTCTTTTATTCTACCATTTTTATCTTTCGAAAATGCTAGGTTTGAAATTAAAGGAAATTAGAGTAAATAATGAATAAATGGTTTTGGCCATAATGAGTCAAGATCAAGTTTACGTAAGGTTGTAAATGGACATGCAACAATAGATTTTCGATTTTTAAGTCATGATTAACTAGATCTAAAAACCTTTTTCCTTACACTTTCGATTATGGTCATAATTATGCTTGTTAGGGTTTCTTTATTTAGTTATGGACTTTAGGTGATAATAGTAACTTAAACTTTTTAGATAAAGAATAATGGTACAAAGAATTAAACCTTGGTGATATCTCTTGGTAGTTCTTGATGGTACGGGAGCTTTACGTTCGGGTGATGGTGGAGCTAAGGTGGTGATGGCGGTGGTGAAGAAAAGAAGTGATGAACAAGTTAGAGTTTAGAATAAGAAGGAATAGATCATTTAGAAACAAAGGAAATAAGACAGAATGATTAATGCATGAATTTGTTTAAGTGTTCTTACCAAGTTTTCTTCTCTTTTTCGTTCTCTACCTCACCGTTTCCCCTTCTTCTTTCTTTACTTCATTTTGTTCTTGTTTACTTAGAAAGATTTGTGGTTTTGGATGAAGAATAATGATAAGAGAATGTGAGAATAAGCGAGAATATATGTTGGTGGTGGTGTACAATTTTGGGAAGAGAAAAAAATGAGCAAAGATAAGCTTTTGAAGGCTTTTGGTTTGCTTGCAAATATGGTACAAATCTTTGAGGAAAAGAATATGTAAGAAACTTTTGATCTTTAATTGGTTTATTATTTTGCTTTTGTTTAGTTTTATAAAGGTGAGAAGCTTTTCTCTTTTTTCCTTTCTTTCTCTTCTTACCCGTAGCTTCCCCCTTCCCCTTTATAATTTTTACTTGTTGATTTCTTAGCTAGGTTGCATTAGGAAGCAAGAGAACATGGCATGTTTTCCATTTTAGCTTAGTAAGCATGGTAATACAAGGTGTCAAGACCATTACATGACAAGTGAAAAGTTAGAGCTTGGTTTGTTGACAAGTAAGAAGCTTAGGTGTATTGGTTCTGCATGTCAGCTTCAGATTCCCACGTAGCTTCTTCTACGGTCTGACTACGCCAAAGTACTTTTACTAACGGTATAACTTTATTCCGAAGTACCCTATCCTTACAATCTAGAATATCTACTGGCTTCTCTTCAAAAGTTAGATCCTCATCTAAATTGATTGACTCAGGTCTGATCACGTGATCAGTTTCATCTGGAAGATATTTCCGAAGTTGGGATACGTGAAATACATCATGAATTTTAGAAAGTTCAGGCGGTAAAGCTAATCGATAAACAACTTCTCCTACCCGATCTACAATCTCATAAGGTCCGATATATTTAGGGCTTAACTTCCCTTTCCTTCCAAATCTCTTAATCCCTTTCATCGGTGAAATCTTCAACATAACCTTATCCCCAATCTGAAATTCAAGCGGTCTCCTTCTTCGATCACTATAACTCTTCTGCCGATCCTGAGCGGCTTTCAACTTATCCCTAATCATTCGAATCTGATCCGTAGTCTCCTGAATCATCTCTGGTCCTCATATCACAGTCTCACCAATATCATTCCAATACAATGGACTCCTACATTTTCTTCCATACAATGCCTCATAAGGTGCTTGGTCTATGCTAGCAAGATAACTATTGTTATAGGAAAACTCAATTAACGGCAATTGTTTCTCCCAAGTTCCTTTAAACTCTAAAGTACAAGATCTCAACATATCCTCAAGATTACGAATAGGTCTCTCAGTCTGTCCATCTATAGTAGGGTGAAATGCAGTGCTAAACTTCAACTTAGTCCCAAATGCTTCTTGTAATTTCTCCCAAAAATGCGATAAAAACCTCGAATCTCTATCTGAATCAATGTCCCGCGATACTCCATGTAATCTTACAATATCCTTAACATATGCTTCAGCCAACTGATTCATACTCCAAGTATCCTTAATGGCTATAAATCTCGCTACTTTGGTTAACCTATCTACTATTACCCAAATAGCATTCATTCCTTTAGCGGTAGTTGGTAATTCAGTAACAAAATCCATAGATATTGACTCCCATTTCCAACTTCGAATCTCCAAATGCTGCAGTAATCCTCCAGGTCTCTGAAAATCACTTTTAACTTTCTGACAACTAAGACATCTGGCTACAAATTGAGCTACCTCAGATTTCATTCCTTTCCACCAGAAATATTTCCTTAAATCCTTATACAACTTCTTTCCTCCAGGGTGAACAGAATAAGGTGTATTGTGTGCTTCCTCCAAAATTCTCTTTCTTAATTCATCATTATTAGGCACACACCAACGTCCTTTAAATCTTAAACTTCCATCCTCATGTTCCTCAAATCACTACAACAAAAATGCTATTTAACCACGCTAAAAACCGCGAGTTTACCACACTTAAAAGCATTGAAAAGTATTTTTACCACGCTTTTCAAAGCGTGACTAAAATCAGTGTGGATAATTTACCACGCTTTTATGCCTAGACAAATGTTTTTTTTCCTCCATGCTTTTATATGTGGTAAGTTTGTTCTAATCTCCACGCTTTTAAGCGTCATATTTTTGTAGGCGCCTTCCATTTATTTTGGTGGAGGGAATCCTTTCACTACACTCTAAAGCGCGAATCACTTATTATGAACCGTGACCCTTCTTTTACTAAAAAGTAACCATCGTCTCACCAAAAGTTACCAAAACACCGTCTTATATAAGTTTTTGTGTGTGTGTATATATATATATATATATATATATATATATATATATATATATATATAAAGAAAAAAAGAGTAAAAATTCATTCATAAAAAGACAAGCGAAACTAAAATGAATGGTATATATATTAATTCTCAAAATAATACTTCTATTCGGGAAGTAGTTGTTCCACAATACCACAAAATATCTCAATAGAAAATATTACACAAAAAAAGTTACTAATCTTGAACTTCACAATTAACTACTGGAGCGAGTTTTGATTCTTGACATGCTAGATTTCCCACCTCATCGGTATCCCTTAATGCATAGACATGACATCCCGACCTGATCCAAAACAAAACAACAGTTCACAAACCTAAAGATAGTTGACAAAACTAATAGAAAGTAAAAAGGGCTTGTCCCAAAGCAAAAAATATAAGCAAATGTATGAAACATTTAAGAGAAAAAAACTAATGTTACTATGTTGATAGCTCATGTATTAGGTGGATGGTGTCTCAGTCAGAAATATGAAGGTAAAATCAGTGTCTTTCCCAACTGTGATAGCACTATTAGCACACAGAATAGGCCACATTAACAGCTCACTTCACAAAACAACACCAAGTTGCAGCAGCAGCAGCCTCGTTCCAGTACCAGATCACATCATACAGCAACAGAAGCCTCATGACAATGACACAAACAACAGTATTAAACCATCAGACCTACAACATGACAACAACATTAGTATCATACAGCCCAACCTCTGAAGAACCTTGTTCCCTGTAATATTAATGACAACACAAATACAGAACAAGATGCTCAAAAGTTCCTCCATCAGTTTTGCATGTAACAGAACTACACATCCATCACCAAGAGAAAACAAAATTCAATTTGAACATGTAGTAGCTGCTAGTTGTGCACAATTTTTGAGCCTATTTTGACCAATTCATCATTAACTAATAAGTGAGGAAAAAAAAGACAGACCACATAAACATACCACCTCGACTACATGAATACTAAATTCTGAAAATTCTTTCCTCACTACCTAGCAGCAAAGGACCTTTTCCTCTCACACCACAACCAAATTGACTTAGATCAGACAGAAATATCTTGAAATTGCCTCAAGCGCTCGTGTACCTCTTGCATTAATGATTGTCTGAATGTTGCTGATAGCCATAAACAACCCTACCAAAACAACAAACAATCTATTACAGGATATAAAGACAAACTAAGTATAGATGTCGCACCAAAACAAACATTGTCCCTCCTTGCCTCTTTTAATTTTCACAACCAGTGTTTAATTTTCACAACCATTGTTATAGGGACTTAGAGCCACGAGCAGAGCACTTCAGCATTAGTTGTACAGATTATACAAATGTAATCAGAATTTCAGGATGCAGAGACAAGCACTCTAAAAGCAATTTCCTACATAAAATTGAAGTGGAAAGTAAGTCCCCAAGCTAGATAATGCTCCAGGTATATATATATATATATATATATATATATATATATATATATATATATATATATATATATATATATATATATATATATATATATACATGGAGCATTATCTTCATCCCTTCTGACAGTTAATAGCAGTTGAGACCTAAGACATATACAGAGTATCACAAACTAAGTACACGTGTAAAAGCCGCAGTGAGATGAAAAATAAAAAACAAGCACTAGGATCTGAAATTGCAAAGAAAATCAAGTTAGAGACTTAGAGTAACTATACAATTTTTTGAGGCGCACTAAGTCATGAACTGTGAAAATAATAAAGTAAGAGTACTAGCATTTCCATTATCCAAAATCTTACTATATATGTTGAAGTGTATAAGGTGTCTCCGTCAGAAAATCAGTGTCTTTGCCGGCTATGACACCACTATCAGCGCACAAAAGGCTACAACAACAGCTTACTTCACGAAACAGCAACAACTTGCAGTACCAAGAAAGCTTCATGACAGCTACTGCAGGCTTGTAGCAGTAGCAGAGCACATCAGACAGCAATAGAAACGTCATGATAGTGACACAAATTTTACAGCAGCAAGTAGCAGTAATAAACCATCAGAACAACAACTTGACAGCAACATTGGTATCATACTTCCCCAACCTCTGAAGAACCTTGTTCCCCATCAGATTAATGACAACAAAAATGTAGAAATAGATATGCAAAAGTTTCTGAATTAGTTTCGCACATAACAGATATACACTTCCATCACCAAGAGAAAGCAGTAATCGATAAGAACATGTAATAACTGCTGGTTATGTACAATTTAAGCCTGCTTCGACCAATTCATTACTAAGTGAGCACAAAAAGACAGAACACATAAACATAACACCTCTATTACGTGAGAACAAAATTTTGGGAATTCAACATGTCCAGTACATCATCATTCAACAACAGCAATTACACATATGGATTTGAGTTTATCGGTTCGAATGCAATGGCTTAGTTATACTGGTACACGTACATCCCTTTAATCTCTAAAACACGATCTTTATAGAAGCTACAAAACTTAAGATGAGAGTAAGTGAGTAAGAATACCTATTTAAGTCTCTCATCAACATTCATCAACATTACCCCAGTGCCTCCAAAGAGGCTCCCGTCTAGGCAGGGTAAGGGGGGGTCGGTTGTACGCAGCCTTACCCCTGTGAGAGTCTCGCAGAGAGGCTGTTTCCGTTTGACCCGAGATCCGAAGTGCGACGACCATCGGCAACTTCACAATAAATAAGAAGTGCCGACAGTTTTATGAGCCATTTTGCTTTAGTCCATTACATTCTGAAGCCAAAAAGTAGAGAAGCTTTTGGCTCCACTGAAAATTGTGGATAATGAAAACGACGGAAAGTATCAGATAATATGACATGGTGTAGGTACCTCAAATTTTGGTACAACTTTTTCCAGGTATCCTTCCCGTTCATTCCTGGACTTTTCTTCACTGTGTGAAAGGAATTCACAGCTATACATACTTTCCTAACATTGTGCTCACAGATTTTCCTTGGTTTTTGAAGCTTGATCTAGTTGTTATCCTTAGAAAGAACTTATATCTCAGGATTTTCACCTGAAAGATCAAACTTTCAAGCTCTGGCGGGCTTCATGATTTTCTAAAGCCCATCATCTATCAATCCATGCAGGTGTATTTGTATCTGCAATTTCTTGCCTTGCATGGTTTCACTAGTTATCCAGGTGATATGAAAGACTGAAAATGAGATTGGTTCATCATCCTTTTCTAAAAAATAATTGTGAAACAAACATAGGAGTCCTCAATCTCATCATCAGAATATGCCATATTCCCGGATTTTCCTAAATCAGGAGTACGACCAAAATCTGCTGAACACACAAAATTGGCAAATTGTTGAATGTACAAATTAAATATAAAACAAGATAGACCTTAAGCTTACATGCATATTTTCTCCCACATCATAATTCTAGTAACAAACTACTAGGGTTAAATAGAAGCTTGTCATAACTCAGAACCATGACATTTTCACAAGACCTCTGCCACAAGATAATCCCTTCAACAGCAACACTCTCACATAAACACATTAAATTATCAACAGAGAAATAAAAATTCCCACTTCATAATGCAATTAGGTTAAAGTGAAATAGTTAGGAATTACAGTACAATCACTCAGAAGTCAGAACAATATACATTTAACATACTGGGAGAGAAATAAGCAACTTGCCAAACACCAAGTTAGCAGAAGTCAGAATTAGGGATGAAAGATTAGGTTTGATTGGAGAAAATTCATTCATATAATAAAAAGTGGGTCAATTAACACGGACCCTAACTTTATGTATAACGCATCATAAATTAGATTTACAACAACAAGAACACTAATTAGACCACAAAAATGAAACTTCACAATTACGATTAAGAGAGGGGGAAGAGGAGGAATATGAACCTTGTAGGAGGTCTTGAGGGCGTAGAAAGAGGCATCAGCGCTGGCTTCGAAATTATTGGTAATTGAACAAACTGAAAGAGTTTATGCATCAGCAATCCAAATTTTAAAAAAAAGATTACAGAAATCTCTTTGCAAATTGAATATCAAGAGCAGAATCACAAGATTTTGAAACCCTAGATTTACAACATCACCAAATCAAAGAATATAAGTACATGACACGAAAGGAAAACAGGAGAGAGAAATTCCCCTCAACAGCGAGGTACTTGAGAGAAGCAATAAGATAAGCCAACCTTGAATGCTGAGAAGTCTGAGAACTGAGAGAGAGAGAGAGAGAGAGAGAGAGAGAGAGATCATTTTGTTAATGAGGAGTATGATAGTATAGGGCACTTAGATAGAATACAAGCAGCCACAAATTTTAAACATTTTCGCGAGCCCGCCTCCCCATAAGAAATCACGCTTGAAGGCGTGATAAATTTGCAATTTGGCACGATTTTCTGCGTGACCAAGCTGTGAGTTATTTTCACACGCAGAAATGTGTGACAAAGCTCCGTGTTTTTTCATCCTGACTTCACGCTTTTGTAAGCGTTACAAAAAAAGCGTCTACTATACTCATATTTGTTGTAGTGAATCCTTCTCCTTTTCCTAATCTCAAAGCTTCTCTAATCTTTTGAATATGCCGATCATTAACTTGGAATTCACGAATCTCATCAAACAAAGTAGGTCGAACGGTAAGACTACTAATAACTTCATTTGGTACACCTGACTTAACAATCTCCAAATTTAATTTCTCCATCTCCTCTCTTAATTTCTCAGGTACTCCTATGGAATGTCTAGTCTTTCTACTAAGCGCATCTGCTACTACATTTGCTTTCCCTTCGTGATACTTAATCTCCAAATCATAATCCTTAAGCAATTCTAACCATCTTCTCTTCCTCAAATTCAACTCTCTTTGGGTGAAAATGTACTTAAGACTCTTATGATCAGTGAAAACTCTATACTTAACTCCGTACAAGTAATGTCTCCAAATCTTAAGGGCAAACACAACTGCGGCTAATTCTAGGTCATGGGTAGGATAATTAACCTCATATTGAAGCATAGGAAATCACTTTCCCATTCTGCATCAACACACATCCTAATCCATTATTAGACGCAGCACTATAAACTTCATATTCCTCTCCTTCCGTTTTTAAGGCTAAAACAGGTGCAGTTGTTAGTCTCTTCTTCAACTCCTGAAAAGCTAGTTCACACTTCTCACTCCAAGCAAATTTTGTGGTCTTCCTAAGCAAATTAGTTAAAGGTTGAGCTAACTTAGAAAAATTCTCTACAAATCTTCGATAATAACCGGCTAATCCCAAAAAGCTGCGGACTTCACCCACGTTAGTAGGTGTAATCCACTCCTTAACTGCTTTAATCTTACTAGGGTCAACAGAAATCCCATCCTTAGTGATAACATGTCCCAAAAATGCTACTTCTTCTAACCAAAATTCACACTTAGAAAGCTTAGCATATAACTGATGATCCCTAAGGGTCTGTAATACAACTCTCAAATGCTTAACATGATCATCCTTGTTCCTGTAATATACTAAAATATCATCTATGAAAACTACAACAAACTGATCAAGGTAAGGCTGAAAAATACGATGCATAAGATCCATGAATGCGGTTGGAGCATTAGTTAACCCAAAAGACATAACAATAAACTCATAATGCCCATAACGAGTCCTAAATGCGGTCTTAGGTATATCTTCCTCCTTAATCCTTAACTGGTAATATCCTGACCTCAAATCAATCTTAGAATATACTCCTGCCCCTTTCAGTTGGTCAAATAAATCATCTATTCTAGGCAACATGTATTTATTCTTAATAGTGACTTTGTTCAACTCTCGATAATCAATACACAACCTTAAACTACCATCTTTCTTCTTCACAAATAAGACTGAAGCTTCCCAAGGCGAAATACTAGGTCGAATATATCCTTTCTCTAATAAATCCTCTATCTACTTCTTCAAATCATTCATTTCTGCTGGGGCCATCCTATAAATTGCTTTAGATATAGGTGCGGTTCCGGGAATAAGATCGATAGTGAAGTCTATGGTTCTCTTAGGCGGCATACCGGGAATCTCATCAGGAAAGACATCAGGAAATTCAGATACAACTAGAATTTTACCTAATTCATTCGGAGTCGGTTTCTCATTACTCACATAACACAGATAAACTGGGTAACCCTTCCTAATTTGTGATTTAATGTTCATTGCAAAGACAATCTTAACTCTAGGTTCAGTTATCACTCCTCTAGACGAAACTCTATTTCCTCGCGGGGTCCTAAGTGAAACTTTCTGCAAATGACACTCAATTCTTGCTCGATATTTACTCAACCAGTCCATACCTAAGATAGCATCAACGTTTGACAAGTCAAACTGAATCAAATTCCCAGGTAATGATGATTCTACAATCACAATAGGACAATCATTTATCATGTTTCGACACGACACAATAATACCATTGGGTGTGGTAATATCCATTTCACATGAGTAATTTGGTGTTAACTGCCCGTGTTTAGTCATGAATGATGTAGCTATGAATGAATGAGTTGCACCAGTATCAAATAATACATAAGCAGGGTAAGATGAAATAAGAAAAGTACCGGTCACAACATTCGGGTGACGTATTGCGTCTACGTCACGCTGACTCATAGTATGTATCCTTCCCTTGTTGCTATTGACTGCCTTGCTAACAATAGGTCGTGCAAAGGTAACATACGACACTGGGTTCAGGTTTCCTCGTGTCTGGGTGTCATTGTTGCCACGGTTGGGGTTAGCTGACGAATTGCCACTATGGGTAAAATCATTTCCAGAGGGAAATTGCCTCCTATTAGGACACACGTTCGCTCTATGCCCAGGCTGACGACATATAAAACAAATTCCTTGATTAGCAGGGCACAAAAGACCAGAATAAAATCTCCCGCATCTACGACAAACACTATTTCCATTTCCATTCCTAGAAATGAACTGTGATCCTCCATTTGTCCTATTGTCTCCTTGACTACTAGGGCGAAAAGAACTAATACTCTTAGCTGGTGTATCACTTCTAAACTTCTTTCTCCAGTTTCCTCCATTAGATCTTTCACTCTTTTCCTCAGATTAACGACGTTTCCCAATTATTGCAGCTCTCCTATCACGAATTCTCTCAATGTTGATAGCCTTATCATAAGCCTCCTGAAAAGTACTAGATGATCCTGCTACTAACTCTTGGATATACCTGATAAGTCCATCCTCAAATCTTTCAACTCTTTCCTTCTCATCCTTAACTAAATTCTTAGCAAATCTAGACAACTCATGAAATTTCGCAGCATATGCGGTCACACTCATATTTCCTTGGGTCAAATCCTCAAATTCCTATTGTTTCCTCCTTCTCAAAGCTCTAGGGTAAAATCTCTCCCTAATCCTTATCACAAATTTCTCCCAATTAAATTCCTTATCTTCTAAGTAAGCTTCCTTAAACACTTGCCACCAATCATCTGCCTCTCCTCTAAGGTAATATTGACCACTTTTCACTTTCAGACTCTCAGGACAACCTATAGCCTCAAATAGTTTCTCCATGTTCCTAATCCAGTTTTCCAAAGCTAATGGGTCAAATCCTCCCTCAAAAGTAGGTGGTGTATGGGCAGTTAAGTTCTTAAACATAACAGCTTGTGGGTCTTTAGCCTCAGCTTTGGCCTTGAATTTCTCTTTCTCCTTATCTTCCATTTGTTGTTTAATTGCATTGCCAAAGAATTGGCACAAGGTCTCTAGTGATTCTAGACGTTCATCTTGTCCTTGGTCATCAATAGGGTCTACAGGTGTAGTTGGTTCTTCCCTTCCGGACATTTTCAACTATAGGAATAACAATACTTAAGCAAGGCACATAATCTTTAGGTGATGTGAGTTCCTCCTAAACATGATCTCTAGTGTCTTATTATCTACTTATGCAAAAAATACTACTTAACTCATGCATCACAATCATAGATAAGCAAAGAAAACAAGTTCAAGTAGCAATACATCCGGTTAGCCTACAAGCAAAACAAGTCAAGGCTAACATCACAACATACCATATGACCTATCTAGCTAGAGTCTCTGTCATAGGCTAAATTCAACACCAAATTGCAAATTATTCAAACTACCACATAAAAACAAGTTCATAAACAACTAAATACCACATAGCTTCAACCACGCATGATCACTTGTACACTTGACATCTAACTTCTATCCGAAGAACATCCCCTATCATATTGCACCAAGAATCCATTTGTAAGTCCTCTTGGCGGTATCACGTTGAGTGGCACTAGCTGCTCCGGAGAAGTGGCTGTAGGCACAGCTGCTGGCGGTCGGTATACGGTCTGCCGAGGTGGTGGTGGTAGAGTTGCGGATGGTCGAGCAATGACAGAAGATTGGGTGTTACGAGGCCAATGGTGATAAAGAAGCATTCGTCCCCTCCTATACTACACTATGGTCTCGGGAATCAAGAGTACACTATTCTTACAACACATCCACTCAGAATAAGCTTGCTGCAAAACAACCGACATATAACCTAGGGTCAAGTACCAATCATCCCCACACATATAGTGATCCCAATTATAGTGAATCCCATCAGTCATAATACTCATATAATTCAACGTAACTTCACACTTAACCAGGGTTCAACTGAAGGAAAATTCCTCAGAAGATTATACACTTGCCAACCAGGAAAATCAGCGGCTTCACTAGTAAAAGGAGCAAAGACTCTACAAGCAAGATGAAAACGTTGGACATACTCAGCTATGATTTCCTCATGGTGTTACGTAAAGTCGTAGGATGAGGTGGAGGGTTAGGGATATTGAGAGGGTTAACGAGCACATAAGGGTCAGGTTGCTGCATCTATCACATAAGATAAACAGATAACTGATAGTGAGTCAAATAAGATCAAGCAATCACATATAAGCACACGCAAGTCAAACATAAAGAAGTTCAAACAATTCCCATCTTATTGTCTACCCATCTCTCTCGGTCAGGTCACGGTTTCACTTATAGCTTCCTAATCTTCTTTTAAGTACTTAGTTGTAACGCCCCGGACTGGATAACTCTAATTAATCATGCTTATGGGCCCTAAATCCAATCCAAGACATTACTACCGTACTTGTAACAAGACAAGCACAAGGCAAAGAATGATAAAGAGTACAACAACAAACTGATTTATATTATATTATAACAGCGGAAATTACATAGTTGTATTGTTCCAAAACTACATTACTAGTTATATTACTAAGTCATACAGGGTTCTCCTCCGTCTGCGGAATCCACGGGGTCAAACAACAGCAAAGACATGCAGTAAGCATGCACAAAAGGGTTCCTTTCATCCTTCACTATCTCCCTTGCCCAAAATCTGTTAAAAAGATATAATAATCCACGCAAGAAGAGATGACACAAAAACAAAAGAAAATTAGCGAAAACTAAGCAATACTCACCCTATTTTGTAAAATACATTTTGTTTATACTTAAAATACATTTAGCATTAACAACCATCACTTGGGATAATAATAATAATACTCATAATAGTATTTTAAAGAGATTGTCTGTTCTTATAAACATAGTTAGTATATTCCTTTACATACAAAGCCATGCACACGTACAAGATTCACATGCAAAGAGCATTAAGCAACCCATATCATACACCAACTCATAATCACTCAGAAAATGACCTTTGAGGTCTAATAAGCTATAAAGTAACTCAAGTCATAACATGCAAAGATTAGACTCCTATGTTAGGTAGTGAGGAAGAGCATAGCACAACTCAGACTCTATGAGTCCTACACTCGGGTTTGAAGACCCTATAAATCATATTTCATTCATTTGGGCTTTTTGGCAATAATCATATCATCTCGGGTTTATACCCTACATAACTCAGATTAAACCATGATAAGCGAGATACTCAGGATTAGTAAATCCCTACAGCTTAATCAATAATGGGTTTAATCCTACAACATTTTATTAAAGTGTGCACATTAGCATGCTCTTCAATTTTTCAAGGGTACCAAGTTTTGGAGCACACTACAAGTAAGTTAGTAGACATGCTTGTGATGTCTAAGTCGGTCATATTCATCTCAATAAACATGTTCATAAACCATAATTCATACACTTCCCAAACTTGTTCCTTTTTCACAATAAATCTCTAAATCATTTTAACACTTCATATTTTCGTATATGCATGTATAAAACTCAAAGGCTTTTATTACCATCACTTAACATTAATTCAGTCATAAGCTTAATTGATCTATAAGCATACTCAAGCATAGCCACGATTTTACATGCAATTTATCAAGTAAATATAATCAATCATTCTTAAACTCATTCGGTCATCTCAATCACATATTCATAACTATAAGACTTTATTAAATTATTAAAAGAACATCCATCAACTTGATATCTAGATCAAAATCCATTCGGCCATATATGTGTATATATAATTACATCTTAAAATATACCCCTTAATCTTCATGTAATTATCAAATAATTTGCGACATGCAATATCAAATTCATTCGGCCATGTCACTAAAATAATCACATGCAATCATTTACACAACTTCACAATCTTATCCATAATCATATGAATATATATAAGTACATGTAGCATATAATTATAAGAAATCCATGATTATCTTCTTTAGTTCATTAAATTGAAATAATGAGTATACCTTCCTCAAGCTTCCAAAAACAAACTTCCTCTCCTAGCTTCCTTGATCACTCACTACTAGCACAAGTTCCCTATTTTATTTAAACAAACAATTTCAAGGATTAATAAACACTCTTTTTACTTCTTCTTCTTTTTATTTCCTTTCGGTTTTGGGCCTTTTTATTCTCGAAGATTACTCTTTTAATTCCCAAATCATTATTATCATTTCATTGTTAATTCCTCTTTTATTCTACCATTTTTATCTTTCTAAAATGCTAGGTTTGAAATTAAAGGAAATTAGAGTAAATAATGAATAAATGATTTTGGCCATAATGAGTCAAGATCAAGTTTACCTAAGGTTGTAAATGGACATGCAACAATAGATTTTCGATTTTTAAGTCATGATTAACTAGATCTAAAATCCTTTTTCCTTACACTTTCGATTATGGTCATAATTATGCTTGTTAGGGTTTCTTTATTTAGTTATGGACTTTAGGTGATAATAGTAACTTAAACTTTTTAGATAAAGAATAATGGTACAAAGAATTAAACCTTGGTGATATCTCTTGGTAGTTCTTGATGGTACAGGAGCTTCACGTTCGGGTGATGGTGGAGCTAAGGTGGTGATGGCGGTGGTGAAGAAAAGAAGTGATGAACAAGTTAGAGTTTAGAATAAGAAGGAATTGATCATTTAGAAACAAAGGAAATAAGAAAGAACGATTAATGCATGAATTTGTTTAAGTGTTCTTACCAAGTTTTCTTCTCTTTTTCCTTCTCTACCTTACGGTTTCCCCTTCTTCTTTCTTTGCTTCATTTTGTTCTTGTTTACTCAGAAAGTTTGTGGTTTTGGATCAAGAATGATAAGAGAATGTGAGAATAAGAGAGAATATATGTTGGTGGTGGAGTACGATTTTGGGAAGAGAAAAAGATGAGCAAAGGTAAGCTTTTGAAGGCTTTTGGTTTGCTTGCAAATATGGTACAAATCTTTGAGGAAGAGAATATGTAAGAAACTTTTGATCTTTAATTGGTTTATTATTTTGCTTTTGTTTAGTTTTATAAAGGTGAGAACCTTTTCTCTTCTTTCCCTTCTTAACCGTAGCTTCCCCCTTCCCCTTTATAATTTTTACTTGTTGATTTCTTAACTAGGTTGCATTAGGAAGTAGGAGAACATGGCATGTTTTCCATTTTAGCTTAGTAAGCATGGTAATACAAGGTGTCAAGACCATTACATGACAAGTGGAAAGCTAGAGCTTGGTTTGTTGACAAGTAAGTAGCTTAGGTGTCAAGAGTGAATAGTAAACCGATTAGGAAAATATGGAAATCACTAATCCTAGCTTAACATCTCCTAATTCGGTCATCAACCCAAACAAAGGCCTAATCATGCTTAAACAAACCGTAAACATAAATTAAATAAGTAAATCAAGTAGTTTAGTTAATTAATCAAGTAGGGTTTAGTTTTAAACGAGATTAGTTTTTAGTTTAGAAAATATTTACGTAAGTGTATGCATTAGACACGTTAATCATACTTAACAAACTAAGCGAAAATTTTTATCCTAGTTAATTACTATTTTAGTTTAATAATTGAGTTTAGATTTTCGGGATACTATACGTAGATGACCCGCATATCCTAACGGAGATACACAGTTGTCTTATCGGGTCACCCAACACTTTCTCATGCACGACTCATTGACTCTTGTTGGTGAAAAGGATTACAATTTTTGTGTGGCCATCCATCGGACGAAAATTGTAGTCTATTGTGGTAACCTCACAGGAGCCGAAATCCTCTAGCCCACATTTGTGCATGTGTCGTTGTAATGCCCGTCTGGTCGTATGTTTGCTTGTAACTACGTCGTCGTAATGCTTGCCTGAATGCATGAATGTTTTGACTATGTGCCAACATGTACCTACGTGTTAGGAGTATTTTTTCCTTTATTTTTAGTTTGTTCCTAGATGCCCAAACATAGTGTGAGAAATCAATTTTCAATGACCACTCATTTTCCCGATGAAATAATTCCATATCGCGTCGAAGTCAAGAATAAAATTTAGGGGAATTTATAGTCAAAAGAAAGATTGCCCTTTGTTATTCTATTATCCCTTTACTCAATTCTTTTTTCATTGTAATGAATTTGGAAAAAAAAAGAGTAAAGCAAAATACAAAAAAATAAATAAATAATGAAAACAACGCCTAACTAAAAAAAGGGAGGCCGCCCAAAAAGACAAAAAGGAAATACATGTCGACTTTTTGTTTTTCTTTGAATCTAGCAAAATAATAAGAAAAAAAGTGGGTAATCCGTCTTTTCTATGTTGAATTTCCCGTTCATCGACTTTATTTTCCTCTTATATGAGGGGAAATATTTGAGGCATTTGGGCTTAGGATCTTTTCACTAGGACAATGTGTTCTCTTCTATGTGGGTTATTCTTTTTCTTAGATGAGAGTCTCGTGGTCCACTCGTTTCTAAGTGGTCTGTGCTTCTAATTCAGGATAGGGGATCCAATGAAGAAGGGAAACACGAAGAAGAATTGTGCTTGACCTTCAGGAATGCTTGTTCATCTGCGACCGTCTACACCACCAGGGTTCAGGTTACTAACATCGCAAACTCCATCACCTTCACCATCATTGAGTTCTTCGTCACTCCATACCTTTTTCACCTCACCTGTCACTCCTCCCAATGTCACCATACCCAAGACCACTGTTAAAATGCTTGAGAAATCATGGTTAAGATAGAGCAAATGCAGGCTAGGATGGATGCTCGCGACAAAAAAGATGAGAAAGGCGCAAAGAAGTTTTCTGATTCCGATAGTGAGGAAGATGATCCATTCACTAAGCCTCAACATGATTGATTCATTGCTCAAAAACATCGGCATGTTCTCTAACTACAGTGCCTATATGGGCAATTTTGAAACCAATATCAAGGGTAAACTACCCGCCAAGTTCTCTATGCCAAAAGTGCCTACCTTTACTAGTATTGATAGCCCACAAGACCATCTAAAATCTTTTACCACTGCTGTGGCCTTAAGGGGAGTCAGCAACAAGCTCTATGTCCATGTTTTCCCTCAAACCTTGGTCACTCATGCTCGCCATTGGTTCTACACTCTTACTTTGAAAAATTATCCGACTTAGGAAGATTTCACTGCCGTATATTTGGCATGTTACAAAGACAATGTCGCACTCCCCATCACTTTGAGGGAGCTTGAGATCACTACACAAGACAATAATGAGGGATTCACTAAATTCCTTCGTCAACGGAAGTCAAAGATAGACGAAATGTTGGAAAGGCCTTCCGAAGCTGAATAGATTAGACATTTTACCAAGAACAACATGCAACCAGCTGACAAGAATCATCTCCAATATCAAGCCATTGACTCATACTAGCGTCTTTACAATGTTGACATCCTCATTGAAGTCGATCTTGCAAAGAAGAAAGATCAAGTTCTTTTCAAGCCATTCACTTATGGAAGAGACAGGAAACAGACAACGGGCGCTTCATCCGCTTCCTTAGTCAATGCGGTAGCTGTTGTAAGAACCTCTACTGAGAAGAAGCCTAGGAGGGAGTTGACCCCTTTAGGCATGACCTTATCCTACGCTCTTGAGAGAATGACCAAGAAGAATCTCCTTCAGCCGATTGGTCTACTCCTGACCCCGAGGTCAAGAGTCGCAATTGGAATGGTTATGAATACTGCAAATACCATCAAGGAAAGGGTCATTGTACAACAACCGACGAGCTGGTCAACTTCTTGGTAGGCGAAAAGCCGCAGTCGGCTATTACCTTCTCTGATAATGAATTACCTCCCCTGTGGTCTTTGCACAACAAGGCATTGTATCTAACGGTGCTAACTATGGGAAAATATGTGCCCATGATATTGGTCGACAAAAGATCTGCCTTGAATGTATACCCATTGAGAACCGTACTAAAACTAGGCATCGACATCAAAAACCTAGCACATTCGGTATAAGGATTGCGCGCCTATGACAACTCAAACCAAAAAGTTCTTGGCACCATAACCATGAACGTTACCTCAGGGGCTTCCAAATGGTATTTCACATAAATGAGCATCAAGGCTCTAATTCACGACCATTATAACAGTAGACCTTTTACAGGTTTTTCAATATTGTTCACAAGTTCAATAGTCAAAATTTGTCTCAACTTATTGAAAACAACATGCTTCTAACATTTGAGGCACGACATCTGATTAAATGTCCAATTCCTTTGTCATCAACATTTCCAATATGAATTAATCACAATTCATCTAGATATGAATTACCTTGAGTATTAAGGCAAGTCAAACAATATAAGCTCCTTACGTTCACTTAACCATAGGCCCTAACAAATCCACAATTAAACATAAGTCAATACCTTGACTCCTAAACCTCCAATTTAACTAATAAGGATGATACAATATTTCTAAATTTATAACATGCTGGAATTTTATTACTCATGCATGCTCAATGAATTTAAACCAAAACTTTAATAATTCGAATTAGGGAATTAATTAAATCAAACCCTAATCAAAATCAACAAGTCGAACCACAAAACCACCACCACAAGCAACGCTGTTGGGGGGCGTCGGACGGCAGCCCGGCGGTGCATGTGTTGGATTTGCTCTATGAACTAATCATAAGAATTAATAATCGCATTATTGGTTGGACTATGGAAACCGATGTTTACTTAATATGGGTAATCGTAATGTTTTGCTTGAAACCAATTACGGTTTGTGGGACCGAAAAGAGTTTTGGACTTACTGCCACTATAAGTAAACCAGCAGGGTCGCACACTTAACAGACTCGTTTTATTAGAAGGGTCTAATTCGGATTAGGCCCATTACACACTTAACCTAATCAGCCCTCCAGCCTCCCTATATATATCGTGACTTCTGATCAGTTAGGGTCACACGTGATAATCAGTTTTCACGAAACCCTAACTGTATGTCATTAGAGTAAGGAGAGAACGGAGGTTGTGAACGGAATCGCTGTACTAGCATACTAACGTGTGGATTCGAGCCTGTGTGTGGATACCAGTTGAGGCACGACATCTGACGTGTTCATCCATACCCAACCACTGTTCATCCAACCAGCGACCAAGGAGTGAGGTAGGATTTCGATTTGATATTTAATTATAGTAATCACATATTTTCTGGGTTAATCGAATTTCTATTATGCATGTATGATCATGTTAGTGGTTAGAAATTCCTTCAGTGGTATCAGAGCCGCTTGTGTTTTACTGTCTTCGAATATATGATATATGGTAGATATATGAGTAAGTTCGAAATCATGATATGTGTATAATACATGTTTATGTGTGATTCATTTTCTGTTTTTTTTTTTAATATTCGGATCTGAGCATGATAGTATTTTTCTGTCTTTGAAAGCATGTCTGTATGAATAGTTCATACGTTTATATTCGTATATTACAAATAGCATGTTGTTTGAATGCAAGTCGTTGTAATTCTGTATGCTACTGTTTGACGAATTCACATAGATAAACTATTAGCCTAGGGTTCACGATTAATGAGATTAATCGCTGACCCGAACCCCGCGAGGGGCTCTGCCCCTTCGACCCCGCGAGGGGCACTGCCCCTTCGAACCCCGCTCGCTGTCCGGCCAACAAGACCGCCGCCAGAGGCGCTGCCCCTTGCACCCCGCGAGGGGCACTGCCCCTCGACCCCGCAAGGGGGCGCCGCCTCCTTGACCCCTGCATGGATCTGCTTGTTTGTGCGAATGATGTTTTATTTTTGTGCCATTACAAATCTTTGATGTTTGATATATAATATCTTAGTTCACATGATGTTGAATGGTATGGTATGGTGAATAGTATGGCCCATAATTTTATTTTGGTTTTAAATACGGCTTGCGTTTCGTTTATTTGAATGTAATTATTAAATACGACTTGCGTGTTGTTTCTTTGAATGTAATAATTAGATTATTGCTAGCGTAGTAGTGAAACTTTTATAATATAGTTGATTGTAAAATCAAGCTCATGAAGGTCAAAGGATATCATGGAGATGACCACCCAGCTACTATATGGAAGAAGCAAAGAGTGGAGATTAGATCACCATAGCTTAGGGGGCCATACTATATCACATGTGTTATTATTTATGCTTCCGCTTATTTACTGTTGATTATATTTATTGTTATGTTTGCATGAAACTCAACTCCATATAATCAATCACATCCCTTACTAATATTAAGTTAACTTGATGCCTTTCCAATTTAATACACCTATTAGGACTTGGTTTATTAAAATGAGTCTGCCAAAGTAGAGCATCCTTAATTACTAAAGTCTGTTAGGATGAGTAACAGTTACCCAAATGTATAAATTGGTTTACTTAATAAGGCTATCAAAACAGTTTTGGGCCTTAAGGCATAGAGTTGGGAGCCGGGACATATGATGTCATCCCAACAACCAGGAGTTGTATAAGATACAATTAGTAAAGGGTTACTTACCTAAATAACTAAGTGTAAAGTGATAAGCCAAAGCTTACTTGATACTTAGGAAATATGGATCTTGGCTCCACTATATTTTATAGGGATATCTGTCACATTAATATAGTGGAGTTATTTTGTTAAATTGTTAACGAAATATTTATGAAATAAGTCACTAAAATCTTTGTACATTTGTTGTAGATAATATCAAACCCTACACCATCACACTCATTTTCACTGCGATCCGTCCTTGAGAAGGACAAACTGAATGGAACCAATTTCTTGGACTGATATCGAAACTTGAGAATTGTTCTCAAACAAGAGAAAAAGGAATATATCCTTGAGAAACCAGTCCCCAAGAAGGCTCCTGCTACCAATGCTCCTCATGCTGAGAGGAATGCTTATCAGAAGCTCAAAGATGATTCAATTGATGTCAGTTATCTCATGCTAGCCACCATGAATTCTGAGCTTCAGAAGCGATATGAAAGCATGGAGGCGTATGAGATGATTGAGAGCCTGAAAGGAATGTTTCAGGAGCAAGCACGAACTGAGAGGTTTAACACTGTGTCTGACTTGGTTAAGTGCAAGATGGGGAAAGGAAGTTCAGTTAGTCCTCATGTGATCAAGATGATTGGTTATGTTGAGTACTTGGAAAAACTGGGCTCCCCAATGGGTCAAGAGTTGGCCACTGATATCATCTTAGCGTCATTGACTAATGATTATGATACTTTTGTTATGAACTATGATATGCATAATCTTAACAAGTCATTAGCTGAGCTGCATGGGATGCTTAAAACTGCTGAGCAAAACGTCAAGAAGGACCCAACTCCCAATGTTCTAATGGTTAGAAAAAGGGGCCAGTTTAAGAAACATGGTCAAGCTAAGGACAAGGGAAAGGCTATCATGAAGGGTCCGATTGTGAATCAACCCAAAGGAAAGCCTAAGTTCAAACCCTCGTCTGGTCCTAATGATGAAACCAAGTGCTTCTACTGCAATGAGCTTGGGCATTGGAAGGGGAATTGCAAGAAATATTTGGAGGATCTGAAGAAGAACAAGGGAAGTGTTCCTTCAACTTCAGGTAAATGTTATGTTATAGAAGTAAATGTATTTACTTCTTCAAATTCTACTTCTTGGGTATTAGATACCGGATGTGGTGCTCACATTTGTGCAAATGTGCAGGGACTAAAGAGAAGTAGGACTTTAGCAAAAGGAGAAGTGGACCTATGCGTTGGAAATGGAGCAAGAGTTGCTGCGTTATCTGTAGGAACATATTATTTAAGTTTGCCATCTGGATTGGTTTTAGAACTCAATAATTGTTATTATGTACCTGCCATTAGCAGGAATATTATTTCTGTTTCCGTTTTGGACTTGGAAGATTTTTTCTTTGTGATTAAGAATAAATGTTGTTCCTTTTATAAAGATGATATATTTTATGGTAGCGGTCCAATGAAAAATGGCCTTATGTTCTAGACCTTAAAATTCCAGTTTATAACATAACTACTAAGAGGCTCAAATCAAATGACTCTAACCTAACTTACCTTTGGCATTGTCGTCTTGGACATATAAACGAGAAACGTGTTCAAAAGCTCCATAATGGCGGACTTTTAAACTCATTTGACTTTGAGTCATTTGAGACATATGAGTCTTGTTTATTAGGGAAGATGACTAAGGCACCTTTCACTGGTCACATTGAGAGAGCAAGTGATTTATTAGGCCTCATACATATTGATGCATGCGGACCATTAAGCACAGTTGCTAGAGGAGGTTACCACTACTTCATTACATTTACTGGTGACTTCAGCAGGTATGGTTATGTCTACTTGATGAGGCATAAATCTGAATCCTTTGAAAAGTTCAGGGAGTTTCAAAATGAAGTACAAAATCAACTTGGAAAAAAGATTAAAGCCCTTCGATCAGATCGAGGGGGTGAGTATCTAAGCCAAGAGTTCGATAGTCATTTGAAAGATTGTGGAATTGTTTCACAACTCACCCCTCCAGGTACACCTCAATGGAATGGTGTATCGGAGAGGAGAAATCGAACTTTGTTAGACATGGTTCGATCAATGATGAGCCTTACTAGTCTTCCAATATCTTTGTGGGGATATGCTCTTGAGACAGCCGCGTTCACACTTAACAGGAGTCCATCAAAATCAGTAGAAAAGACACCATTTGAGAAATGGACGGGAAAAGTTCCTAGCTTGACTTTTCTAAAGATTTGGGGTTGTGAAACTTATGTAAAACGTTTACTTTCTGATAAGCTTGGACCTAAATCTGATAAATGCTTCTTTGTGGGATATCCTAAAGAAACTAAAGGATATTACTTTTACCATCCCACCGACAACAAAGTGTTTGTGGCTCGACATGGTGTCTTCTTAGAAAGAGAGTTTCTTTTTAAAGGAACCAGTGGGAGTAAAGTGCAACTCGAAGAGGTTCGAGAGCCACAGGAGAGTACTCCAATTTCTGATGAGACTCAAAGTAGTTTACATGATGTTGTAGTAGCTACACCTGTGGCACCATCCCCTCGTAGGTCTGAAAGAGAGCGTCGAGAACCCATTAGATATGGCTTCTTGGTGACTGAACATCGTCATATATTATTAATAGAGGACGACGAGCCTACGACCTACACGGAAGCAATGATGGGCCCAGATTCCGACAAATGGCTTCAAGCCATGAAATCTGAAATGGATTCCATGTATGAAAACAAAGTATGGACTTTGGTAGACCCACCTGATGGCGTAAAAACCATTGAGTGTAAATGGGTTTTCAAGAAGAAAATTGACATGCATGGCAATGTTTATATATTCAAGGCACGACTGGTGGCAAAAGGTTATAATCAAATTCATGGGATAAATTATGATGAACCCTTTTCGCCCGTCGCAATACTTAAATCCATTAGGATACTCCTTGCCATTGCTGCATATTATGACTATGAGATATGGCAGATGGATGTGAAGACAGGTTTCCTTAATGGAAACCTGGAAGAGGATGTGTACATGACACAACCCGAGGGCTTCACATCACTAGGAGGAAAGGTATGCAAGCTTCAACGATCTATTTATGGATTGAAGCAAGCATCCAGCAGTTGGAATCTTCGCTTCAATGAGGCAATCAAAGAGTTTGATTTCCTTAGATGCGGAGAAGAACCTTGTGTTTACAAGAAGGTTAGTGGGAGCGCTGTGGTATTCTTGGTCTTATATGTGGACGACATATTACTGATTGGAAATGATATTCCTACACTTCAGTCAGTCAAGGCCTTTTTGGAAAACTGTTTCTCAATGAAAGACATGGGAGAGGCAACCTATATCTTGGGGATTAGGATCTATAGAGATAGATCAAAAACACTCTTGGGCTTAAGCCAGAGTACCTATATAGATAAGGTGTTGAAAAGGTTCAACATGCAAGATTCCAAGAAAGGTAATCTTTCCATGTCACATGGCATAACTCTTAGCAAGACTCAGTGTCCTTCGACACAAGATGAGCGAGATCGCATGAGTAGAATTCCTTATGCTTCTGCTACAGGTTCTATCATGTATGCCATGATGTGTACTCGTCCTGACGTTGCTTGTGCTTTGAGCATGACGAGTAGATACCAATCTAATCCAAGTAAAAGTCACTGGGTCGCAGTCAAGAGCATCCTCAAGTACTTGAGAAGGACTAAGGATGTGTTTCTTGTCTATGGTGGTGAAGAGGAACTCACTGTAAGTGGTTACACTGATGCAAGCTTCCAAACGGATAAGGATGATTCCCGATCGCAGTCAGGATTTGTATTCATTCTGAATGGAGGAGCAGTTAGTTGGAAGAGTTCCAAACAAGATACAGTTGCTGATTCTACAACAGAAGCCGAGTATATTGCTGCTTCTGAAGCAGCAAAAGAAGCAGTGTGGATTCGAAAATTCATCATTGAACTTGGGGTGATACCTAATAGTTCGAATCCAATGGACCTTTAGTGTGACAATAATGGGGCCATTGCACTGGCGAAGGAGCCTAGGGATCATCAGAAAACTAGGCATATACTCAGACGTTACCATTTGATACGAAGCTTTGTACAAATGGGAGATGTCAAGGTGTGCAGAGTATCATCGAAAATGAACATTGCTGATCAGCTGACTAAGCCTCTACCACAGGATATGCATGAGCGTCATACTATTACACAAGGACTTAGATTCATGAATGATTGGTCTCTGTCTTAGTGGGAGGTTTATTTTGTGACTTATGTTCGATTTATTTATTGCTGTCCCAATGAATAATTTATATGATGTAGATCATCAAGTATGTGACTTGATTGTGAGACTCTATTGTTATAAATATAATTATTCTAATTGTCCGTAGTTAGTTATCATTATTTGTGGGAATTTGATAACTATTGAGACTATCATGTGGATTGATTGATGACCGAGTTTCACAGGTCATAAGTATGAGATATGAAATTGATCACATTCATAAATGCTAGAGAACATTGCATTGGATCGACCCATTTCAAAAACATTGAAAGGATTGTTTATAAGTGTCATCAATGTTTTTCATATGCAACTTTTAATTTGATCCTTTGACCTGAACTCACCATGGTTTCCTACATGATGTTTAGCATATCTTGATATTATCAAACGTTAATCCTTAATCGGATGACTATAAAGATAATTGAATGATGTGTTGTAAGTCATGCGGAGGAATGTGAGTGAGAAAGATGGAATTTGTCACTCTCATATAACGGGAGTAAGATATCTGTGGGCCCCTCGATGAATTTAAACTGTGAAATGCATGGCCGTGCTCAAATGGATTGAAAGTCAATCGTTTATTTTAAACAGTTTAACTGCGGAATCAAGAAAGTCATAATTGAACTATATAGGGATGACACTACTCCTTCCTTATGGTCAATTTAGGTATCACATGACAAAGGGACCATCGATGTATGATTAGCTATAGTGCAAGTGGGAGATTGTTGGATTTGCCCTATGAACTAATCATAAGAATTAATAATCGCATTATTGGTTGGACTATGGAAATCGATCTTTACTTAATATGGGTAATTGTAATGTTTTGCTAGAAACCAATTACGGTTTGTGGGCCCGAAAAGAGTTTTGGACTTACTGCCACTATAAGTAAACCAGCAGGGTCACACACTTAACATGCTCATTTTATTAAAAGGGTCTAATTCGGATTAGGCCCATTACACACTTAACCTAATCAGCCCTCCTGCCTCCCTATATATATCGTGACTTCAGATCAGTTAGGGTCACACGTGATAATCAGTTTTCACGAAACCCTAACTGTGTGTCATTAGAGTAAGGAGAGAACGGAGGTTGTGAACGGGATTGCTTTACTAGCATACTGACGTGTGGATTTGAGCCTGTGTGTGGATACCAGTTGAGGCTCGACATCTGACGTGTTCATCCATACCCAACCACTGTTCATCCAACCAGCGATCAAGGAGTGAGGTAGGATTTCGATTTGATATTTAATCACATGTTTTCTGGGTTAATTGAATTTCTATTATGCATGTATGATCATGTTAGTGGTTAGAAATTCCTTCAGCATGGTCGTCGTGCAGTAGCGACGCACGATCAAACCGTGCGTCGCGTGCACCACCGTGCTTCACACTATTTTATTTATTTTCGATTGTCAATTCCATAACTAATATAATCGAAATATGAAATTAAAACATAAATTTCCAGATTTGATTATTTCCATAAAAGATCAAAATTTAACAACCCTTTTAATTCAAATTCAATAAAAACACAATTTCATAATTCTAAACATGATTCCAATACTCAAAATATTAGAATCTATCAACCCTAGGTCAAAACATAAATTAGGATTTATAATCCAACATGCTAGGGTTCTTCAAGCAAGAATTTGAATAACAAAAACAGTTTAAATATTCATAAAAGCAATTTTAGTCAACTTACTTGTAAAATAGGAATTAAATTGAGCAAGGGATGAGAATTAAAACAGAGCAAAAATCTCCTTTTCTTCCCCTTGGTTTCAGTCGTGCCTGAGTGAGAGAAAAGTGAGGATGAGCGTCCCTTTTTTATTTATTATTAAATTAGGTTAAGTTAGTGGAGTGAGGAAGTTGAGTTGATTTAGGAAACCTCCTTCCTTATCTCCCATTACTTTCTAATTACACTTCAATCGACCTCCTTCATTCCCACCTTTTTAGGACACAATTTTTTTCAAAATCAAAATCCGAATTTCCTTCCCCTTATTTTCGGCTAGATGGCCAAAAATTTGGCCCAAAATTAATTTTCAATATTTCAGCCATTACCGAAATATTAGGCCCAAAGATCCTTTTATTTATTTTGGACCCAATTAAATATTTTAGGCCCAAAACTAAAAACATTTATTAATGAGGCATTTTTAAATGCCCAAAAGCTCAACGAATATTTCAAATCAATAAATCACAATTTTCTTTTAAATAATTATTATTCTAAAATGAATAATAATACCGGGTATTACAAAAAGGAAAATATTGATTTTTGAGTTAATATAGAGCTTTTAAACCCATTTGTATATACAATTATTTTTTTGGTGTCTAATATCAAGGTCGTGGGCCAGCTAAATTGCTACTTTCGTTGAGAAAATCCTTCTCTCCCCCCCAGTGAGTCTCTAACACATAGTGCATCATCAGTATCATAAAAGTGTATAGAGATACCCGCTTGTTATATTTACAAGCACAGATGAAAAATGCGATTCAATTCACCAGGCTTGAAGTCATATTTTCCTTAATAAATTTACTCATGTAAAAGTAAGAATTGTCAAAATGTCCCTACCCGAATTGGTCATCTCCCATTAGTTTTTATAACACAACAGGTGAAAGTAGAAATTAATTCGTTCGTTGCTTCTCAATATCCAACGAAACTGTTATTAGATAAGATCTCAACATTTGAGGATATTTTTTCAAGCCCTAGAACACGTAATTAAAGCTTTGCAATCAAAGAATCCAATTTTTTAAAGTTATATAGTTGACGTGGTATTAATCTATATGTTTTTGGGTTCAAGATAAAATTTTCATATAAACGATATATTTGTTTTTCCTGCTTTACGTAATTATAGTATTGGTCTCCCATATGATTAGGGTTTATAGATCAAATCTCGCGCAACCAGATGTGTCAAACGCGTTGACCCAACTGGTTTCGGGTTTGGTCATTTTGGGTCCAGGTCGGCTCGGTTACAAGTTAGATTTTGAGTCAAATACATTTTTTACTTCATTTTTCAGAGTTGTAACCGGGTCCGGTATAAAAAAAAATTGTGCCAGTACGCAAAAAATTTGTCGGGCTTTCGAGTCAGGTAGTTTCTAATAGGTCTAGGCGCAACCAGCAAAATATCTTTTCCATCACTTCCTTTCTTCCGGAAGAAGTTCTTGTCATTTTTGTCGAGTTCTTTCGTAATTGTCATAGGCAATTGGAAGCATACATTGCATCATATGAGATGGAATGGATTCCAAATTAGACTGGATCAAAAATACTGTATTGTGCATTGGACAAGGATTTAGCAACCCGTAAAACCATTTTATGTTCTTGATTTTGATAATATGAATGAAAAGTACAAGCAATGATTCTCTCAAATTTCCTATTTCTCACATTTAAACATTACATTTAGGGATGCTTGACAAGTGTCAAATATATATTTTTTTTGTCATTTTCATTTGCAATCAACATAATATATATATATATATATATATATATATATATATATATATATATATATATATATATATATATATATATATATATATATATATATATATAAGAGGATCCTAATTATAATGAAAATGCACTGTTGTCAATTTTCCCAATGAATATAGGTATCCAAGATAATTTCCTAAGTTGTTTTGTTGTGGGATAATAAAAAAGGATGCTGCAATTTTTTTACTAGTGTTCTCACAGTTTTAAGGAAAATTATACTCGGTTTGTGATACTTAATGACTTGCCCTGTCTAGTTAGAGTACCGGTCTAATAAATTTTATCCTATTCACCATGCTTATCTGGTTGCTTTACATAATAATTAACTATAATCTATTAACCATAAACAGGGTAATGCAACGCATTATTATCATTTTTATTCAAGGTCAGGTTTGCGGTGGTTTGCCTTGGAAATAGTTTTTGTGGGAAACTCCACTTGGTACCCATGTACTCTTAACTTATTCACTTGGTATCTTAAATAATTTTCGAAATCCAGATTAGTACCCCTCTACTTATTATATTTTTTAATGTTTTTAATCTAATTCCGTTAAATTGTCCCGCGTTAAGTTGTGACGTGGGAGGTGATTTAAGTTTTTGACGTTTGTTCTTGTATTTTAGGTACAATTATAAGACGAAAGTACCATCCCAATTAATTTTCACTACCATTTCTCTAGCTTTTCACAAAAAAAAATTGAAAATTAATTTTAATCCCATATTACAGCCCAAATCATCATTCCCAAACTCCCAAACTTTCTCAATCTGCAATTGTAAAGGATTTTGAGTGGAATTGTATCAGAGTAATAGGGAACAGAGAGACAGAGAGAGAGAGAGAGAGAGAGAGAGAGAGAGAGAGAGAGAGAGAGAGAGATTTTGGGGATGGTGGTTGGTTCTTGTGAATTGGTGAGAGAGGGTGAGGGAGGTGGGTAGCTGGATTTCATTTGGGGTGTGGGGGGTGGGGGGAGGGAGGTTTGTGTTTGCATCTGTGGTGGTGGCTTGAAAATGGTGGTTGTCATTCTAGGGGGAAGGTTGGTGCCATTGTGAGCAGTGGGAATAAGATTCTGGTTGTGTGGTGGTGGGTTGCATTATGGCGGTTTCGGGGTGGCGGTGGTTTGGTTGAGAGATAGTAGGTGACAGCGTGGAGGGGGATACGATGGGTAGTCGAATTGAAATTCTCTTGATTTAGTGAGGAGAGAGAGTGTGAGGGTTTATGAATGGGGAGAGTTTAGTTAGTGGTGGTGCTGATGGTGGTGGTGGGTGATGGTGATACAGTTTCCATTAAAGGAGTTTGAGAAAAAAGATGAAGATGAAGATGATGAAGGTTTTAAGGAAATTAACTGTGGAATTCGTGGAGGACAATGTGAAAATTGGGGTGGGTCGTTTCGAACACATTTGTGCGTTTCATTAAGGGTAAAATAGGAACTAGGGAAAAAGAAAAGGAAAGAGATTGAAAAGGGAACAGACCAAACACTATCAAAAATAAAAGTATACCGCCTTGATTTAGAAAAATATTTTTGGTACTAAATGGAAAAGCCAAAATTAAAAGGGCACCAAGTTGAAATTTCCCAAGTTTTGTTGATGGGCACATCCAGCAAAGTAAAAATATACAGTGATACGTGAGCATCTTGTCGTAAGCCTCATGATGGTGAAAGGGGGTTTGAGCCTCATCATTTACTAGTATAGAATGAGAGATCATAGTAACACAGTAATGCCTTTTCAGATCCACTCAATTCATGTGTCATCGAACCCCATTTAAGTTAGAAATTAGAGAAGAAAATCTCATTTTATTATGTGATACGTCTTTTCCATGTTGAGCTAAAGAGTTATCCATCCTTTCTTAATTTTGGAATTTCTAACGGTATTCATAACTTCATAAGCCAGAAGAATATTGGCATGGATAGATCTATTGAGGACAAACGCCTCCTTGTACTACCTTCGTAGCTTATCAAGTTGGCGACGTAGTGTATTAACGAGAATTTCAAGAATGATCTTTACTACTTTGACAAACTACATGTTACTTTTGTTAATAACTCATGAAATAAGTAAACAAAGATGTAACTATTTTTTTGTAAAACTTGTTTGCAATAATATAGAGTATATTTATTTGGTTAAGGACAACTTCAATAAATTGCTATCATTTTGCTAATCATTTACTTATCATGTAGAATATAGATACTTATCAATTCACAATTGCATGAAAGAGTTATACTTATTCATTCCCTTTTGCTACCTTTTACAACCATATATATCCTCCACCACCTAAGACTACCGATGAAATGTTGACTGAAATGATGACAATGTTGGAAACTATAGGAAACCGTGTGACATGGATAGAAAGCAAGGTTAAGGAAGCTGACC
The DNA here is from genome assembly GCA_038025085.1 of Tetragonia tetragonoides. NCBI lineage: Eukaryota > Viridiplantae > Streptophyta > Magnoliopsida > Caryophyllales > Aizoaceae > Tetragonia > Tetragonia tetragonoides. The sequence goes on from CM076140.1 coordinate 24,145,654, forward strand.
CTTTTAACCAGGATGATCCTCCACCTCGAGATGACAAAGTAGAAGAGCTAAGTGCACAAATTAAGAACCATGAGTTAGCTCTGACTCAAAACAAGATCATAAGTGACTACATGATCACTGTTGAAGGATATTCCTCTCACATCAAGGGGAAACTCCAACAAAAGTTCTCTATGCCCGAAGTCCCCATCTTCTAAAGGACTGATGATCCAAAAGATCACATAAGGGCTTTCACCACCGCAATGGGCCTAAGAGGAGTTGATCCTGACCTCTATATTCACCTCTTCTCACAAACCTTGGACCCCACTGTTAGGGCATGGTTCTTGAAGCTTGAGCCCAGTCAGATTCAAGAATGGAACAAGGTGTCTAATTTGTTCCTCACTAGGTACGCCGACAACGTCATCCAACCAACTACCATGAGAGAGTTGGAAGTAATAAAGGAAGGTGAAAATGAAAGCTTCACTGACTTTGTTAAGAAATGGAGAACTAAAGTGGCCGAAATGCTTGACTGTCCATCCGAGGAAGAGCAAATTCGGAAACTCATCAAGACCTTACAACCTCCTTACTTGAATCCCCTCAAATATCAAGCAATTACTTCATACACATAGCTCAATAGTGTGGGATTGCTCATAGAGGACGATCAAGCACTTAAAAAGGAGAAAGGCAAGGACTTCTTCAAGAAAGGCACTTATAACTCGAATTACAAGAAGAATCCCAACTCGGAAAGCTCTTTCAATAAGGTTAATGAAGTCAATGCCGTCTACGACAAACCGCAAAAGCAATACACTCCATTGGGCATGACTTATGCTAAAGCTTAGGAAAAGCTTGTCAAAAATGACTATCTCAACGTCATGGGTCCCACTCCGGATCTTGATGTCGAAAAGAGGAGCCCATCATGGAATCCTAATCTTTATTGCAAATTTCATAGAGAAAAAGGACATGATACCGAGAAGTGTTGGACACTCAAAAATAAAATCCAGGATCTTTTTGACAATGGGACCATTCCCAAGCCAAAGAATGTTCCCACTCCAAACAACAACACCAATCCTCTAGGTGCAGTTTTCGTCATTACAAATGAAGAAGAGGAAAAGGACCCCTCTCGTCTAATTGTGCCAATTGGACATTCTATCCCACCATTTAAGTCTGACTCCCTCCATTTAGAGGTAGCCGGAATTTAGGATAGTGATGAAGAAGATGACCTTCAAGCAATAAAAAGCGCCCCTAAGAAGTCATTGGAAGAATTGCTCACAGAAATCACCGCCGGCTTAAAACAAATAGACGAAGAGGTAAATAACATCGAAATGAAGAGAAAAGAAAGAGATGACGCAGAAGCGCAATCCGCATCTATCATCCATGAAAGCATAAATCTCCCACTTAAAAGTCATGCCCCATCCACGAGGGATATGACCAAAAGGGACTTTTCTTCATTATCTCTCCGCCTTGCTCACACTCTTGAAGTACTCATAAGTATTGGGATCATACAACCACTGGGACCTACCCCTGATCCTGTCTCTCCTGGGATCGCTTGGCACCCACGTAAGTTTTGCAATTACCACAGTGGAAGAGGCCACGACACTGAAGAATGTTGGGCACTGAAACACAGAATTCAAGATCTCATAGAAGTCAAGCCGTGTAGCTACAAAAATGCCGCAAATCCAGAGAAGGAATATTATAACCGAAAGCCAAGAAGGGTATATACCCCTCTTTTCTCGACCCCAACTCAAATCTTCCAAGATCTTTGTTGGAAAGGTTATCTAGATCCCATCGGGCCAACGCCCGATTCAGATCCAGGAAATAAGAGTAAGAACTGGAACAATACATCTTTTTGCATCTATCATCAAGGAAGAGGACATAGTACGAACGAGTGCATGCACCTGAAATGCAAGATACATGACCTCATCGATGGGGGGTCATCTTCATTCTGTGAGACCTTATCCAACACCCTTAACAAAGGAAGGATCACCTTCATCCCTCATTTGCCTGTAAGGAGGCTAAATTTTGATTGGGTAGAGGACACACCCAACAATGCTTTGGGTCTACTATTTGGACAAGAGCATCACCATCCAAAAGATGAGGAGCTCCACAATGTCAGTAATGCAGTTCAAGATGCAAACTTTGACCCAACTAAGTTGATCACTCCAAATGAGGGTCAACTGACAAAGCAGAAACGCACCACAAGTTGGACAGGAACCAATGGAAAGAAGATCAAGATCAAGATCACGATCGCCAAAGAGTCCAAGCCGACACCGAAACTAACTCCGACCAGACTGAGTCTGATTCTGAAGGCGAGTCTAATATAGTAGAGTCGGATGGTTCACCCAAATCTATGTTTAATTCTATTTGCAAGTCTAATGATGTTGAAACCAATAGTAATAGCTCAATTGATGTTCCAACTTCTTCTATCAATGAAATGAATATTGATTCTGCTTACTTATTAGATTACTTAGTAGCTAATAATTCAAAAGATGAACAAGAATTACCCAAAGAAGCAACTAAAGCACTATTAGAGCATGAACAAAAGATTTCAATTGTGGAAGAAACAGAATTGATTAATCTTGCAAGCGATCAAGAGTCGCGCCAAGTGCACATTGGCTTATCGCTAACTCCTAAAGAGCGAGAAAGCTTTATGAATCTCTTAAAAGAATACATAGACGTTTTCTCTTGGTCCTACAAAGATATGCCGGGAATAAGTCGCGAGATAGCACATCATACAATACCGCTCAATCCTGATTCAAAACCGGTAAAGCAAAAACTTCGAAAAATGAAGCCTGAGTGGACATTGAAAATCAAAGAAGAGGTGCAGAAACAGCTCGCAGCAGGTTTTATTAAGATCGCTCAATATCCAGAATGGGTCGCTAACATAGTGCCCATTCCAAAAAAGGATGGCAAAGTAAGGATGTGCATCGATTTCAGAGATCTAGACAAGGCAAGTCCAAAGGACGACTTTCCCTTGCCACATATAGACGTACTGGTGGACAATAACGCAGGACATGCCCTCTTATCATTCATGGACGGTAATGCAGGGTATAACCAAATACAAATGGCCGAAGAAGATACTGAGAAAACCACCTTCATAACCCAATGGGGAACATATTGCTATATTGTCAAATGCGGGGGCAACATACCAAAGAACCGCAACTTTCCTTCTACAAGACATGATGCACAAGGAAGCCGAGGTGTACGTAGACGATATGATCATCAAATCCAAGGAGAGAGAAGGACATATACCCTCACTAAAGAAATTCTTCGACAGACTTCGAAACTACAACATGAGGTTAAATCCTCAAAAGTGTGCATTCGAAGTAACTTCTGGCAAGCTCTTAGGATTTGTCATAAGCACAAGAGGCATTGAAATTGATCCTTCCAAAATCAAAGCTATAAGAGATATGTCCTCTCCTAAAAGTTAAAAGGGGATAAGAGGATTCTTAGGACGACTCCAATATATAAGTCGATTCATATCCAAATTGACTATTACATGTGAGCCCATCTTCAAAAAGCTCAAAAAGGACACCAAATCTACCTGGGATGATCAATGCCAGCAGGCTTTCGACAAAATTAAGGAGTATTTAGCTAATCCAACAGTGTTGGTTCCACCAATTCAGGGAAAACCACTTATGCGATACCTAAAAGTCACACAAACCGCCATGGGTGCTATGTTGACCCAAAAGGTGGAGAATGACGAAAAGGCAATATACTACCTTCGCAAGAAGTTTTCAGAATATGAAACGCGTTACTCCACACTAGAGAAGACGTGTCTCGCATTGGTCACTGCAACAAAGAAGCTTCGACACTACATGCTACAACACTCTATCCATATAAAGTCAAGGATGAATCCACTAAAGTACTTGTTCGAGAAACCCATTCTTAGTGGAAGAATAGCAAGGTGGACTGTCATGCTTTCAGAATTCGATCTAACTTTTGAACACCAAAAGGCGATCAAAGGACATGTCATTTCTGAACATCTCACTGAAAATCCAGTTAATAGCGAAGACGCACACATGACTTTCCCGATGAAGGAATAATGAATGTCGAAGAAAGCACCTGGCAGTTATACTTTGACGAAGCATCAAACCAAAAGGGTTATGGCGTACGAGTATTATTAGTCAGCCTAGAAGGCGCGCATACTCCCATAGCCGTCAAATTAGACCATGAAGTAACTAACAACGGCGCCGAATATGAAGCATGCATCATTGGTTTAGAAGCGGCAATAAAGCTACAAATTAAGGACCTAAAGGTATATGGAGACTCAACTCTCATCATAAATCAAGTCTCCCAAAAGTGGAGAGTGAAAAGCGAATCCCTGACACCTTACCAGAAATATCTTGAAAAGATAGCCAAATATTTCACTCGCGTCTGTTTTACATACCTTCCTAGAGAGGACAACCAGTTCGCGGATGCCTTAGCAAAGATGGCCTCCATGATAAATATTCCAGATAATGTAATCACCATGCCCATTCACATTCAAAGGCGCATTGAGCCCGCCTTTTGTAATGCACTCGAGGTATGCTTCAATGAGGAGGAAGAAGAGGAATGGTTTACTGACATTCTCAATCTATTAGCCGAAGGCAATTACCCTCCACAATCAACACTTAGGGCACAAAGGGCCTTAAGGAGACTAGCCGCACAATACATACATGTGCAAGGCAAACTTTATAAAACGACACCACAAGGGCTAAGTCTTCTATGTCTAAAGGAACGTGAGGCAAGCAAAGTCATGAGCGACATACATAATGGTGTATGTGGTCCCCATATGTAGAGCTGTTCAAAATATCTGAACCCGATCCGAGAAACCGAAAATCCAATCCGAAACTATCTGAAAAAGCGGGTATCCAAACTTTCGGATATCCAAAAAGCGGGTATCCGATATTTCGGGTTCGGATTTGGATATCAATTATCCAAAATTTCGGATATTTTGGATACCCGAAAATCCGAATTAAGAATAATGTTATGCGCCATTTGTACATACTATGCTTCATAGCTCAATGGTCTATGTGTCTTTGCCTTGCACTCAAGGTGATGGGTTCTACTCAGACCCACGACATTAGTTGTTGGGTTTTTTTTTTTTTTTTTGATTAAATTAATTTCTTTTAACTTTTGACCACACAAACTCATACTAAATCATAACTAGAGTATTAATGTAACACCCAATAACTCACAGACCCTAATTCCCTAAAGCCCACAACCACCCCTTTTATCTCTCCTCTTCCTTTTCCCCGTTCTCCACCGCCTTCAACTTCACCACCAGGCACCACTACTCAACTTGTTCAACAATCAGCCAGTTCAATGCCCCTCCAATGCTATTCAGATCTTCTCTCAAATCATATTACTCTTCTCATTTTTATTCTAACTTCATACCCCGTATCTGATAACCCAACTCATTTTCTTACCACTTTCTCTCTCCTCAAGCCAACAGATCAGTACCACCACACCACTGTTGCAGGCAACACCCTTTCCTCTTAAATCCATAAGACCTTAATCTCTTGCGGGGAATCTGTCTTGCATGGCCAAATTTCCAGATCTGAAATCTTCAAGTCTTGATATCTAGAGGGTTTTGATTGTTTGAATCTTTAATTTTTGGTGGTTGTTGAGTTCTTGACTGGTGGTTTGTGGCATCCATGTTAGATCTTAATTAATTTACATGTTAATTTTTGATAATTTCAATTTTTTGGGAATTTTCCCATTTTTCTTGCTATTTTCATGTACAATAACAGTGAGACTTTGCCATTTATAAATATATGTCTGTGCTTATTTTCAATTATTTTGAAATTTTAATATGAAAAAAATAAACTAAAGTACTATTTCGGATAGTCGGGTATCTGTATTCGGATATCCAAAATTTCGGGTATCCGAAAGTCGGATACCCGAAATTTCGGATATGGATTCGGATAGCAAAATCCAATATCCGAAATTTCGGGTATCCGGCTATGAACAGCCCTACCCATATGAATGGATTGACTTTAGTCAAGAAAATCCTAAGGAAAGGATACTATTGGACTACAATGGAAAATGACTGCATTGAATACGTGAGAAAGTGCACACGCTGCCAATTCCACGGTAATTTACAACATAGACCTCCAACTCCTCTACATACATTCACCTCACCATGGCCGTTCTCTGCATGGGGCATTGACATCATTGGAAAGATCTTCCCTACAGGAAAAGGAGGCCATGAATACATACTAGTCGCGATAGATTATTTCACCAAATGGGTCGAAGCTCGTTCGTACTCAAGAATAGCGTCAAAGCACGTGGCAAAGTTCATACATGACAACATCATTACCAGATATGGAGTACCCCACGAAATCATAAGTGATCACGGGACCCAATTCAAAAAGGATGTTGCCGAACTTTTCACGAAGTTCAAAATTCAACATCGACAGTCTTCACCTTATAGGCCACAAACGAATGGAGCTGTAGAATCCGCAAACAAAAAAAAACAAGATTTGGTTTTACGAACTACATTGGCCTCATTTCGGATGGATATGTAGGCAAACCATATAACTTGGGACCGACCACTTTAATAAAATAAATCTCTAATGAAGTTTTTAATCCATTCGATTAATGCAAAAATAAGCAAGTCTTTCATTGATATTGCTAAAGTCCATTACATGCTCTAATAAAAAAAAGTGCAAAAATAATAATAAAAAATAAAGGGCAATTCTAAACTACATCTACTTGGGCATGCAAACCCATTACTTGAAATATACTACTAAGCACAAAAAAGCGAGACTTGCAAGATAACTAGAGGTGGACTACTCCTCTTTATCTTTATTAACTTCGGGCTCTTGGGCGGGCTCGCTAGGTCATCAAGTTTCATTCGTTCTTTTGGAGCCCATCTTTCCCTACCATTGCTAGAAGAAGCCTCGTGATCATTGGGCCTAACTTGAAGGACTTGTTTGGCCGAGTGGGCCGGATTCTTCCTCTTCTTAGATTGGGTCTTGGCCTTACCTTTTCCCTTACCCTTAGTTTGGGGCTTGGAAGGCTTAGTAGGCCTATCAATGGGAGTTATCCTTATACAGCTTGGTTCGTCATATTTGCGGGCACCGAATAACTCCTTTTCCTCTTCTAGGAGCCTTTGGTTGACTTGATGGTCACCACTCCAAATCCATTCCTCATAAAAACTAGATAACCTGTTTGAATGCGGGTATACTGGCTTAGTCCACACTTGGAGACGGTTCCCATGCCGTTTCCAATTAGACACCAAAGAGGACGTTAAGGGCCTTTGACAAGGAGGCTCGCAACTTACATTCGGGATCCTTTGCCTTAAGCCGTATTGGCGGAGGAGGCGGTTCGGTAGGAAGAACGTCAAGGTATACAAACCAATGATCCTCATAAAGGGCACATTCTCACTACACCCTACAACTTTGGTGGTACGCCACCATGTGGAGAACGAAGCCGGTTGGATGTCGGAATAAAAGTATGCTATCCACTCCTCCCGAGAGGATTCAGAGAACTTTCGGCGTATCGCTGGAAAGTGTTTAGGGAGGAACTTCTGATGCGGGAGCAACAAGCCCACGGTTTACTAAGCTTATCACTGAATGGTTATCAATCATATTATGTACAATAAAGATAAATTGGAGTACACATGAACGGTCGGGATTAAAACTCTTATTATATGATCACATACGTTATAAGGATTTCCGTAATGTTGACAGCTTCTACACTGGTTTGTATTTCGATCATAACTCATGCATACCACAATGGATCGTGGTGATTCAAAATTCTGTAGAAAGATGAAAAATAGATCTAAAACTCTTATGATTTGCATTTTCCCAGATTCAGAAGGTAACATGGCTGAAAAGGCGATTGAAGTTACGGTGCAAAACTTGACATCGTTATCTTGTGCGCCAAGGAATTACGAGTTGACTCTCCAAGTCGTGTGGGACTCTTAGGTAATTACTTTTAACTATTTTTCAGTTAATTTTGGATAGTTTACTTTATTTAAATTCATATTTATTAGTTTCCTAGATGTAATAGGTTTTCTAAGTGCAATAGGTTTCGTAAGTACAATAGGTTTCCTAGTTGCGTTAGTATTAGGTTTACTAGTTTGTTTGGGATTAGGTTATTGTTTCCTAGTTAGTTTTCAATTATTCTAGGATGATTGTTTTGCCAAGATAAGGGACTCACGTCCATCATTGTCAATGGAGCAGATTATTATTGAGAATGAACACAAACAATTCAGCTACATTGCTTGATTTTGTAATTGTCTTTATGTCTTCGGGTTGGTGACACCTTGGGAATCTTTATCTTGTGTTCTTGGTAGGTTTGCCTTAGAGAATTCAAGTGGTGATCCTACATATCTTTATTGCTTTTCATAAATCCAGAAAAAACCCCAAAAATAAGTCTTTAATTTTCATATTTCTATCAATTCCGTTTTCGCATACGCATCAAGTGGTGATGCGGGAGCAACAAGCCCACGGTTTACTAAGCTTATCATTGAATGGTTATCAACCATATTATGCACAATAAAGATAAATTGGAGTATACATGAACGGTCGGGATTAAAATTCTTATTATATGATCACATTCGTTATAAGGATTTCCGTAATGTTGACAGCTTCTACACTGGTTTGTATTTCGTTCATAACTCACGCATACGACAATGGATCGTAGTGATTCAACATCCTGTAGAAAGCTGGAAAAGAGATATAAAACTCTTATGCTTTGAGTTTTCCCATATTCAGAAGGTAACATGGCTGAAAAGGCGATTGAAGCTACGGTGCAAAACTGGACATCGTTATCTTGTGCGCCAAGGAATTACGAGTTGACTCTCCAAGTCGTGTGGGACTCTTAGTTAATTACTTTTAATTATTTTTAAGTTCATTTAGGATAGTTTACTTTATTTAAATTCAGATTTATTAGTTTCCTAGATGTAATTTGTTTTCTAAGTGCAATAGGTTTCGTAAGTACAATAGGTTTCCTAGTTGCGTTATTATTAGGTTTACTAGTTTGTTTAGGATTAGGTTATTGTTTCCTAGTTAGTTTTCAATTATTCTAGGCTGATTGTTTTGCCTATATAAGGGACTCACGTCCATCATTGTCAATGGAACAAATTATTATTGAGAATGAACACAAATAATTCAGCTACATTGCTTGATTTTGTAATTGTCTTTATGCCTTCGGGTTGGTGACACCTTGGGAATCTTTATCTTGTGTTCTTGGTGGCTTTGTTTTTAGGGAATTCAAGTGGTGATCCTACATATCTTTATTGCTTTTCATAAATCTAGAAAAACTCCAAAATAAGTCTTTAATATTCGTATTTCTATCAATTCCGTTTCCGCATACGCATCAAGTGGTATCAGAGCTAGCTTTGGAGTTTTCCTAAACTTCAACTATCCAACATTGTTTTCGTGCTATAGCTCTTCAAGATTAATCATGGTGTTCTTTGATATAATTTATTGGGATGAATATGATGTTGCAAGCAAGAGATTGGAGGAAGGAGAACAAAAGTTGTTTAAACTAAGGGAAGAAAACAAACAACGAGAACAACAACGTTTAATCAACAAGTGCTTGAATTGCTTAGGATATGGACACTTTGGATATGAATGTCCTACCAAAATTTGTATTACTCCTGAATGTATTCAAGAAGTCAAAGAGGAAGAATTTCCTTTAAGATCTCATGTGAAAATCAGAGAAGTAAAGGCAGAGAACTTGGTCGTGGAAGAACTAGTTCAACAATCAAATCTTGATCATTCCTTTAAAGAACTTGTTCTTGTTGAAGATTACAAAGATGCTGGCCGACAACAACAAGAAGATGAGGATATATAAGAACACTTATCTCAGAACCAAAAAAACCTTGAAGTTGTTCTATCTGGAGATGAAGAACTATTTGAGATTGTTGATGGTGATCTTTTGGAAGGGAATGTTTCATTAGACCAAGGTCAGCCATTTATTATTGATGATTTGTTTCAAGATGACGAAAAGTACAATGCTCTTAACCTTGTGGTCGTGGATTCTTTGAGTATCCTGGAACAACAAAATTACCCTATAGTCAAAGAAGAATACTTCACTCAAGATGACATCTATAGTAGTTCTAAGGTGTTCTTGATCGAGGATTATAAAGACCAGATATTTGTTTGTGAAGAATTGGGGACAATTCTTTTCGAAGAAGGGGAGAATGATGCGGGAGCAACAAGCCCAAGGTTTACTAAGCTTATCATTGAATGGTATCAATCATATTATGTACAATAAAGATAAATTGGAGTACACATGAACGGTCGGGATTAAAACTCTTATTATATGATCACATTCGTTATAAGGATTTCCGTAATATTGACAGCTTCTACACTGGTTTTTATTTCGATCATAACTCACGCATATGACAATGAATCATGGTGATTCAAAATCCTATAGAAAGCTGGAAAAGCGATCTAAAACTCTTATGCTTTGAGTTTTCCATATTCATCAGGTAACATGGCTGAAAAGGCGATTGAAGTTACGGTGCAAAGCTGGACATCATTATCTTGTGCGCCAAGAAATTACGAGTTGACTCTCCAAGTCGTGTGGGACTCTTAGTTATCTACTTTTAATTATTTTTCAGTTAATTTAGGATATTTTACTTTATTTAAATTCAGATTTATTAGTTTCCTAGATGTAATAGGTTTTCTAAGTGCAATAGGTTTCGTAAGTACAATAGGTTTCCTAGTTGCGTTAGTATTAGGTTTACTAGTTTGTTTAAGATTAGGTTATTGTTTCCTAGTTAGTTTTCAATTATTCTAGGCTGATTGTTTTGCCTATATAAGGGACTCACATCCGTCATTGTCAATGGAACAGATTATTATTGAGAATGAACACATACAATTCAGCTACATTGCTTGATTTTGTAATTGTCTTTATGCCTCCGGGTTGGTGACACCTTGGGAATCTTTATCTTGTGTTCTTGGTGGCTTTGCCTTTAGGGAATTCAAGTGGTGATCCTACATATCTTTATTGCTTTTCATAAATCCATAAAAAACCCAAAATAAGTCTTTAATTTTCGTATTTCTATCAATTATGTTTCCGTATACGCATCAACTTCCTAGTGTCAATGGCAGCCTCAAGCAAGTGGAGTCTCTCTTGAAGCCATATCTACACAAAAACAACAAAAGAAAAATTCAAGTCAATACAAGATGAGAATTTCACCAAATAAATCCACAAAGATTAAGGCTTTATCACAAAAACTTACTTGAAGAAGTAAAGGGCTCCCAGTGAAGGACTCTTGAGGATTGCTCTTGAGCCTATCTAAAGAAAGGATTGTCTCTCCCACAACTAAGTGAATAGGAGAGCTATCCCATTGAATTTGTTCGGTCACCCTAAAAAGGCAAGCTTTTCCCTTGTTGATGGTAGATTTCTTTTCGGATGGAATAAGAGCGTCTTCATTGCCACCTACAAACAAGTAACAATGGAGGAGGCAAAGTATAAAGGCACGTTTCTTTTACCTCATATCCATCGCATCCCGGGCCCTAGAGGTGAAGAAAGTCACGAGCCTAGAGAGATCAACATCCTCACCATGAAGCACTTGAGCAGCTTTACGAGGAGACAACCCGAGGTATCTTTGAAAATCACCCGCAAAAGCATTCCCCAAGTAAGGAACGACAGGAGAGCTTTCGGTTGGAATGCCAATGATATCGGAGAACTCCTCCACCAACGGGCACATCTCATGAGCACCAAAATGGAAAACATGAAACTTTGGGTCCCAAAACTCAATAGAAGCATGAAGAAAGTCCCATAAAATCATGCCTTGTTTGAGGTGAAAGAAGGCATTAAGATGGAAGGGAGTAAGTTCTAACCTCTCCTCTACGGTCATGGAAGCCAGCCAAGCATCAAAGGCATCATCGAAGTTCACCATTGTTAAGATTAAGGATTTTCTCTCAAGGAATTTTCTCTCTCTAGGGGCTCAAAGTAAGTGGTAAGAAAAGAAGAGGAGGAAACCCGACTATATATAGGCCACGGTTGGATTCTCGTCGAAAAATTAAGGAAACACAGACAACCGACGACAAAAGGCCAGGCGGCCTACCAACTTGTCTTGACGGCTGAGCCGCTCTAACTAGCGGCTTGACCGCTAGGATTAGCGGCCAAACAGCTAGGACAAGCGGCCAAACCGGTAGCCCAAGCGGCAACCGCTTGAGCTCTAGCACAGTCGCTAGGAGCTCTAGCGGTCACCTTGTATAGGCGCCTGACGAGCAACTTCGCGAGACGACCTCGGTCCACTCCACCACTCCATTGACCGAGCTTTACCTTCCTAATTCCCACTTGGACAGATTTTGGAAGCCCTTCCTTAGATTTTTCTTACCTTAATTTTGGCTCTTGCCACTTTTCTATTTATTCCCTTTTTATTTTCTTTCCTTCTTTTAATTTTGATTATCAAGTTCCACCTTTTTTCCTTTTATTTTCTGATTCCTTATTTTCTTTAATTATTTTTTCCCTTTTAATTATCTTTTCCTATTTTCTTTTTCTTTACATTATTTTTATTTTTAAGGGAAAGGGTACCCCAAATTTACTAAGTTTCTGGGAATCATAAATTCTCGGATTTCGTGTTTTGTGATTTCCCATTCGAAAATTAGATGATTAAATTCACATATGGGCATTTGCGTGATATTTTTGTGCGTGAATAAAATGCAAAATTTATAGCAGGTTTAATACAACCCGAAATTTCGAAATGCACTAAAACAAATATCACTGGCCATCTTCTTCAGTGCTCGGACCCGCCTGAGACGACTCTCCGGGTCCACTCAATGATGGAGCACCTGAAGGACCGGGCTGAGACATCGCCCAAGCTCTAGGGTCAAAAGCGAATAATGAACCCGTCAAGTAAGCGGGATCCAATGAATGGCGCGGTGGCTCCGACATGTCGGGATAGCCACCATACCCCGTACTCTTCTGACTCCAGGAACCCCTCGGAGGGACTGGAGGATACATAGGCATGGGATAACTCGGATACCCCATATAGGGAGGCGGTGCATGCCTCTGCGGAAGATAAGGCACCTGGGGCGGGTTCCCCGTATCCACTCGAGCTCGAGGCGTCCCATAACGCACTTCCGTACTCTCCTGCCTTGGAGGAGGACGCTGCGGTGTAGACACCGACTCCAGAGCACGAATAACTGGAGGCCTAGGAGGCCTCGTCACAGGATCAGGCCCCGAAAAGGCCAAAAATCTCCACCATGTCATCCCTACTCACCTCTGCATAAGTGAGGAGGATACCGGTGCAAGGGAGCCCGGAAACGAGACCGAACTCGAAAGGGGTGATCATGATCTCACCCATAGGGAAATGAAAAGTACTGGTAGTATCTCAGTACCGCTCCGCAAGACCTCTAACGAGCAAGCGGTTGGAGCGCTCAGCAGAAGCAATGGACGCTAAAGGTGACCAAGGCCACAACGGTCCACAATAGCGTTGACCTCGAAAGTCACATACCTACGGGCTTTCTCAATCCCGGAAAAAAGGCGACCGTAACCCCGCATGGCAGTGTCTACGTCCTATACAACACAATAATTGCAAGACAATTAGCTAGGTAATCCTAGTAACAACTACCAGTCTTCGGTTTAGTCCTAAATTTTTACAACTCGTAAAATTTAGCATTTTAACTAAACCAATATAACAAGAGTAAATTTTAACGAGAGCGAATTTCACACAAGTTTATTCTCCACAAATATGCTCAAAAAACCATCTACCATCACAATAAAAATAAACTTCACTCAAGTTTATTTTCACAAAGAAATGATAACTGCAACGAGAAGAAATTTCATACAAAATTATTTTCCACCATTAAAGAAGAATTTCACACAAATTCATTCTTCACATGCAAAATATATAATACAAGAAACCTACGGAATGGGCAAATTAGCAAGAAAAACAATTTCACGCAAATTGGTTTTCCACATTAGCTACGCTACAGTTCTCAACCTAAAAATTCTATGTTTGCCTACACATGATTTTCTAAGTGTAAAAGAGCAACAAAAAAAAACGACATACCTGACATTTGGTACCGACAGTGACCAAATGCTCCTTATTCTTGAAAATAAGATCGTCGGGCTCCCTACGATCGGTAGGATGAAAATCATTACGATTGAACTCATCCTGACTAACCGGTGCTTACCCACCCGGTGACGGGTATACCGGAAACGAAGACCCGCGTAAAAACATTAGGGGCCTCCCGCACAACATCTCTTGCTCCTTCCTTTTCCTACCTCATCTAAGTTTAGGAGCCATGGATGAAGAGCAAAAATGGAGTTTTTTTGGAAATTTGAGTGAAAGTCACAAAACTCACAAATTCACACAATTTTTTGAGTTTTGACACTCAAAAACACAACAACTAACAAAATGAAGTTCTACTAAGAATTTGAGCAAGAAAACCTCAAGATTTGGAGCTACGGGCTTTGATGGAGGTTGGGAGCTTGAAGAAAAATGGAGGAGAGAAAGGAAGAACACGAAATGGAAGAAGACCCATTTCGGCCTTCCCCTTCTTTTCCCCTTATTCTACCCGTGAAAACCTAGCGAACGGTCAAACTGCTTAGGTGGACGGTCAGACCGCCACGCTGGCGATTGAACCGAAAGCCATGCGGCTTGGCCGCTAGCCCAAACGGCTTGACCGTTGGGAGGAACGGTCCAACCGCTCCACCAAGCGGAGTAGCCGCTCCCCAAGGGATTTAGCCGCTCGACCTAGCGGTTTAACCGTTTGACGTGGCGCTTTGACCGCCATACACTTTTCCGTTATAATATTCTAAGGGCCATTGGTAAATCAGTGGGCCCCACGTGAAGCCCATAACAGTTATTTGCGCGCCAAAGTCTGTTTATGAGAGGAGGACTACTTTAAATCAACAGGTTTGTACATTTATACTTGGCCTATGGCATGAGCTTACGTCTGACCGAAGGTCTGAGCAACATTTTATTACCCTTTACAATAACATTTACTACCCATCTTAATTCTAAATATTTTTACTGTGTAACCTACAGCACAGGGTCCCATTCGACTGCAAATCGAAGGACATTTATCGTATGACCTACAGCACAGGGTGACCCTTCGACCAAAAATCGAAGGATCTTTACCATCTATCTTATTTCTAACGAAATATTTTTATTGTGTAACCTACAGCACAGGGTCCCCTTCGACTGAAAATCGAAGGAAATTTATTGTGTAACCTACAGCACAGGGTCTCGCTTCGACTAAAAATCAAAGGATTTTATCATTTATCCTATTTCTAACAAATTATTATATTGTGTAACCTACATCAGAGGCTCCCCTTCGACTGAAAATTGAAGGACATTTATTGTGTAACCTATAGCACAAGGTCTCCCTTCGACTAAAAATCGAAGGATTTTTATCATTTATCCTTTTTCTAACGAATTATTTTATTGTGTAACTTACAGCACAGGCTCCCCTTCAACTGAAAATTGAAGGACATTTATTGTGTAACCTATAGCACAAGGTCTCCCTTCGACTAAAAATCGAAGGATTTTTATCATTTATCCTATTTCTAACGAAATATTTTTATTGTGTAACCTACAGCACAGGGTCCCCTTTGACTGAAAATCGAAGGACATTTATTGTGTAACCTACAGCATAGGGTCTCACTTAGACTGAAAATCGAAGGATTTTTATCATTTATCTTATTTCTAACGAAATATTTTTATTCTGTAACCTATAGCACAGGTTCCCCTTCGACTGAAAATCGAAGGATATTTATTGTGTGACCTACAGTATAGGGTCAAATTCTCGGTCAAATAAACCGAGGAAATTACTACTTTATCCTAAAATGATTGTTTATCTCTAACTGATTGTCACCTCACTCAGTTTTCCTATTTATTGCAGGTATTGGCACAGAAATACTTTGACCTTTGCTCTATTCGAGTTCGGCCAAAGTAGGGGCTTCTGATGTCTATGATAAGTCCCCCATAAAAACCCGATGATGAAAGGATTGAATTTTGCTCGAACTTGGGTTGCGATAATAATTGCTCTGATGATTAGCCCAGTTCATTTGATTTAACCAGTGGAAGCCTCTTATACAGGTGATCCAAACGCGTCAGACTCAATTCAATTGGAGTCCAAAACTGAGAGATAGGCCTCTTTGAACCTAAGGGCCCGAAAGGGAACCCAAACCCTTGAGTCAACCCTTGGTCAAATAAGGGAACTCAGTCAAATCCCGTGTGGACCCCCTCGGAAAAGTCTCCCCCGCTTGAAAATCATGTCAGGCGCCTATGCAGGCAGGCCGCTCCAGGTCCAATCGGCCACACTTGAGTTCAAGCGTTGGTCGCTAGGACAAGCGGCTATGCCGCTAGGCCAAGCGGCTTGACCGCTTACCTAGAGGCTAAGCCACTTGACAAGTGGTTCAACCGCTTGTCCTCGCGGTTCAGCCGCTCTGCCTAGTTGCATGGCTGCCTGGACCTTTTCTCCTGGACGGCAAATTCAAGGCCCATTCGATTTCCGTGCCAAACCCTGACAGCTCCCCCTCTTCTATATAAACAAACCTTAGGGTTCAGTTGAAAAGGTTGGACATTCTCTCAAAGAGGTTAGCAGTTTCTCTCTCAAGTTGGTCTCTTGGTTGAGAATTTTAGAGTTTAGACATTCTCTCTCATAGTAAACCCTAAATTCTGATTCTACTCCTTCTTTAGGCTAGCCCTAGCACCACAAAATAAACCTCCATACTTCATTAAGAGCAAGAGTTCAAACATTAAACCCAATAAGTTCATTGTGAGCATCCAGATAATCCAACCTGAGGGTTTGAATAAATTTGGCTTATGTGATATTTACATGCATGGCGCGTTTTGAGCAAAAGGGCTTGTAATAAGCCTAATGAATGGATGAATGAATGCATGTTTATTATTTATTGCTCTTTATTAAATTATGCTTTGTTTGTGGATTGGTGGATGAATTACTTTGTTTGCTTTCTAACTCGCAGGTTTTCGCATATTTATCGTTTTCTAGCAATAAAAGCATGTAAATTTGATAAGTTGTTAAAAGTGGTCACATTAGCAATGTTTGTTCAACCCATTAGTTAAAACTAGGAATTTGGACAAAGTGAACCTTTTTTGGAACCGTAGCATTAATAATCGCATTGAATTGATTAGTAAGGGCCTTTGTTGTCAACGGGCGAGTTGGGTGCCTAACACCTTCCTAGCTCGTACTCACGCCCCCAAACTCATTTATGAAGTCAATTTTCCCAATAGGGATTGGGGTGCACATGAATTGATGAGTTGACCTCTTTCTAGACTATCGCTTGATTCGAAGGTTTCCAAATTTTCTTAAATTTGGTGACGACTTCCGACAATCTTAATCATGTCCTTAGCACGAAAGGAAAATCTTCATGTGCATTCACACTCAAGAGATTCACGAAACCCAAAGATACGCTCTCCCAAGCTATCCAGCCGGCCGCCCGGAGATCGAGAAAAAAGGGAGAAAAATCTGGTAGCCTACAGAGAGGAATACCAAGGTATGTGATACCGCAATATTTTCTATAATATTATTTTGATTTATAAATGATAAATAGTTTCGGAAATTACATCATACTTATATTCAACGATTCGAATTATTCAATTAAAGCCATAATAATATTAGTTAATGTAACACCCCGAATTTTCTACATTAAAACTCAAGCCAAAATTTCGGCAGAGTCCCCTTTGTAAATAAGCATCCCAAGTTATCGACTTTACAAAACCTGCTTAAACAGAATATTAAAACAAAATCCAACCAACCTAGCGGAAGACTCTAATAAAATCCGGGTGCTACTGTCACAATCACTCATACGAATGAATGTAAGGCTCTTCAACTGACTCCTAGTAATAATTTTGTGAATTACTATAATGGTCTATTTTATTACATTTAATCAGTAAACTAGAAACATAAATTAAATCTAAAAGCAAGCTCTTCTAGCCAAAACTCTATTCGGCTACTATCTCGAGCGTCCTCACCACAAAAATACCTGCATACAAATATCTGTCACCAGGGAAATACACGATTCACATCGTGGGTAACAGCCCGAAAACGGGTCAGCATGAACTGAGTAACTCACATCAATCACGTAAAGACCATCTTAAATTCATTTCAAGATATATACGTATATGCATAACTCACATAAAACACTCACATGAATCCTACCTAAACTGTAAATCATTACATTTATAATATATAAAACATAAACAACTAATAGTTCTAATCTATATGCTTTATCTAGGTAATGACATTCACACTAAAGAAAGCAACAACAAGAACCACCCAGGAAACATAAATAGCTTGTCATTTCCATCTTTCTCGTGTCTTATACTCTTGTTAGCTTAATCGTTCAACTCAATTGTTCTTCTTTAACTTTAGTTTGGTAGCTTCACACTTTTAACTTGGCACAAGGGAGGTTAGAATCCCAGGGCTGCCACATCTGGGGGCATTTAAAACCATCCGACCACATCTGGGGGTCGCTTAGCCACATCTGGGGGCTCTTTATAACTTTTGACCATATCTGGGGGTCACTTAGCCACATCTGGGGGCTCTTGGAACTGTTGACCACATCTGGGGGTCAATAGCCACATCTGGGGGCTAGGACACATCTGGGGTCCCAGTTAAAAACTCATATGGGACGTCTCCCGAACTTTTCTTTTGTTACCCACAAGTTCCTAAACTACCAGGTGTCATCTTTCACTTTAAATGATTAGTAACTTTTATTTAACTTTTTCTTTCCTTTATCTCTTATGACGTTTGCACAATACGTCATATACTTGCTCATAACATTCATAGCTCGTAGCATAGGAATACATTCTCATTCCTTTTCTTTCTCTTGATTCACTTCTTTACTTGTATATCACAACCTAGCAGAAACATGTAAACAATTGGTCTAATACCTCATAGCAAACTTACACACTTTAACTTGTAAACTAGAGTCTTAACATGATCATTCTCATTTACATATAACTTGTATAAATACACATCATAGGACGATAACTCGCCATCCTCAATCATTTGTTATAATCTACTACATCCCAGCAAGGCAAATCTCAGTAAAAGATAACTAAATAGCAACCATTTATTTACTCACATGACTTCATGCAATACAGACAATAATTATCATGTCAGTACATCTACAAGAACCACAATAGCTCATATTCTCTCTTTGCTTGCGTAAATAAGCTCTCAATTCAAGCAATAACTATTTTGTTCATAATTTACTATTAGATTTAAGATGCAAATAAAACTAAGAAAAGAACAACATATTTGCTCACACCTTATCATCACCTAGACTTATATTTTTCCATACACCAACTATAGTACTCTAGGCAGCATGTATTTAGGTTCCAAATACTCTAATCCAACTATAGTATTCTGAACAGCATGTATTCAGATTTCAGATATTTTAACTAATAGCCAATAATTTACTTTCTTCCTCCTAAGCATATTAAGCATGAAAATTACCTACCTATTAGCAACTGATACATGTTTCTAGGTCAATAAACAAGACTAGTTTACCTAATCACGCTTAACATTAGTATCACTATAATACTAGGTGGAATTTACACAGATAGCTACTATACAATAATTTATGGTCAAATCAATTCAATTACCGATACACGTAATATACTCAAAATAAATCTAAAAAGGACCGTACGAAATAGATATAAGTTACCTCTAATTCGAGCTCCAAAGCAATTACGCATCATAACCTCTCCAATTGAGTCATCAAACATCTAGTTAATACGTATATAAACAGAATTGAGTAACTACACACCCAAATCAGAATTTAAATTACCAAAGACCCAAATTAATTTAGGTGTTAGGGTTTCAGGGCACAAACCAATGAATTGACTGAATTGGGCAAGGACTTGGGTGGCGACTAGGCGGTGTTTGGGTGTTTGACTCGCCGGAAGCCATGGCACACAACAGCAACAACAACACGCAAAAATAGAGACGACGAAGTTCGCACCATTGAATCAGAGGAGGGAGAGATGGCATAAAAATTTGGCCTTCAACAGCAAAGTTCCACGGACAACAGTAAGGTTTTGAAAAGAGAAGGAAGGTGATGATGATGCGTGATGGAGAACCGTGATAGAGGTGTCTCGTGGTTTTGGAGAGCAGAGCAAGAAATAAGAGTGAGGGTTTGAGCGTGAAAGAGAAAATAGGTGGAGGTTCTAAACTGATCAACATAAAAGGAAAGAAAGGCGGTGGAATGGTCTACTATAACCGACTTTTCTTCTTCTTCTTCTTCTTCTTTTTTTTTTTTTAAACACCAATAAACATACATCAACATATTAAAACAATTAAACCAAACTAAATAAATCACTTTATAAATTAATTAATTTATTTTTAGAAAATACGATAAATACACAGGGTATTACAGTAACTATTATGGACTTTCATAATTTATATTTATCGAAATTGAGTTTAATTAAATTGTTTTATATATGAATAAGAATAATGCATATTGTCTTATTTAGCTTTAATTAGCAAATTAAATCAGAAAATTATTTAAAAGTTTCCTAACCCTATTAGTATTGACTTTCATTGACTAGGGAACCTAGAGAGGTCTATATAAGCAAAGTTAGAGCGCCATTAGTCAGTTTGTCTCTCCCTCACTTGCATCCACTCTCTCTCCCTCCTCACGGCTCTCTCTCTCTCTCTCTCTCTCTCTCTCTCTCTCTCTCTCTCTCTCTCCCCAGCTCACTGGCGCCTCTCTCCCTCTCACCGGCGCCTCTCCCCCTCCGCCTGCTCGCCGGAAACCAACACCGCCACTCCCATCACCGACGGTAATCTTATTCTCTCTCCTCTTCTCTTCCTTTTTCTCTTTCTTTCTCTTTCGCCTTCCCTTGTGATCACGGGCAGCCGCGACCAGCGCCAGGTCGCCACCTGGACGGTGGCCGGCGACCGCCAGGCACGACGGCCCAGCCGTCGTAGCCCTTCTCTCTCCTTTGTTGTTCCTTGCTCTCTCTCTCTGTCTCTCTCTCTCTCTCTCTCTCTCTCTCTCTCTCTCTCTCTCTCTCGTGTTCTCTCTTTCTCTCTCTCACTCTCCGGCGACACCCTCACAATCCCAGGGTGGTCGGTGGCTGGTGGTAATGGTGATGGGTCAGGCCATGGGCCCCATGCATGGGTGGCTGTGGCCTTGCCTAGGTTCTTAAGTTAGGGTTTCAG
This sequence comes from Tetragonia tetragonoides, assembly GCA_038025085.1. Classification (NCBI taxonomy): domain Eukaryota; kingdom Viridiplantae; phylum Streptophyta; class Magnoliopsida; order Caryophyllales; family Aizoaceae; genus Tetragonia; species Tetragonia tetragonoides. Next base: position 24,166,731 of record CM076140.1, read on the forward strand.
TTTTTATTTTCGTAATAATTTATTTTCAATTTTCGGCAGATTTAATTTTATTATTTATATTATTCTGTACTCATTTGGAATCGGAATTCGGATTTTCAAAAGTCTAGATTGGTTGGAATAAATCAAAGGATTTAATAAAAATATCAAATTAATATTTCGTTACTGTTTGGATTTTCGTACTTAATACATACTGATCCGGCAATTGTTTTTAATTAGGACCAAACGAGCAAGCGTGGTTGTCTTTAGTTGTTGGAGCATAGCTACTCTTGGGAAGCGTCTTAGTGGTAAGTGCTCATGCCTACCTTCGTCCAAAGCCCATCAAAACTATTTTGAAGTGTTATGTGCTATTGAGAAATTGTTTGTGAATTTAATATGCAAAGCATAACTAAGTTATATCGTCGTTATTATGAGAATTATTAAGCATGTTTACTGTTGTAAATATGAAATATAATGAGCATGTCGATATTACCATATTTCGAAAATTAATTAGTTCATATGCGAGTTATTGGACAATTGTTGAATGATGGATTATTAATATCATTATGCTATTTAATATTTGCTAATTGGTATGGGTACTATTGAGTGCTAGTGAGTACCTATATATTTATTGTTGAATGTATTTGGATGAATTGTGATTTTTGGATATCATATTACCCTGCCGAAGTGCTCCCGAAATTGTGCTAGACATTGTATGTACTACTTATTGGATTATATTTTTTGGTAATTAAAAATTTTATTAATCACCAACGATATTGGAAAAATTAGGTACAAAGACTTCAAGACAAAACAGACACAGTCACCCTTTTTACAACCCAAAGGTCATCACTACCATACAAATCTTCTAGGAAGAACTCTATGGCATGATATGAAGGGGACAAAATGAAAAAACAACAAAATATCACAGACTACTAAACCAATCACTCAACTTCTGTTGTAGTTGGCCTCTGATACAAAGGACAGACTGCACTTGACGAACCAATGCATCAACCGTTCGCTTCTTCTGTTGAAAATACCTAGTATTTCTCTCGATCAAGATGTTGTATACAACCTCAGCAAACCCAGCTCTAAATCCTACTGCTCGAACAGATTTACCCCTACAGTATTTCAGCATCCATTCTATCTCTTGTTCCCATGTCATACATCTCCGGGGACAGTGCAACCAACTCAAAACGCCCTCCCAAACAGCTTTAGAGAAAGGGCAATCAAACAGTAAATGGTTAAAGTTCTCATTCTCCTCTTCACACAAACAGCATAAAGGATCAGTAGCTATCCCCCATCGAATGAGCTTATCTTTTGTTCTAAATCTTTTGTGAAGTGCAAGCCAACAGCAAAATACAGCTTTAGGGGAAGCTTTATTGCCACAAAACAGCCTTCTCCATGGTACTTTTGGAAATGAACCATGCAGAATAGAGTAAGCAGCGCCAATAGAAAACTTACCATTCTTCAGTACACAATCCCAGGTTTGAATCGTAGTCATATATTTCCTCATTTCAAAAATATTCTTAAGAGCCCAAGAAGCTTGAACTGGAATCTGCATATCCAAAATATTATGATTCTTGATATAGTAACAGTGTACCCATTTCACCCATAAGCTGTCCTTTTTAGAGCTTATAGCCCATAAAAGTTTCAAGATGGCAGCTTGATTCCAAAGCTTAAGATCAATAATATTGAGTCCTCCTGTACTCATGGGAAGGCAAACTCTCTCCCAAGCAAGTAGAGCTCTCTTGGTAACAGTAGCTTCCCCAGACCATAAGTAAGATCTACAAACAGCTTCAATGAGTTTCATAACCCTCTTCGGTAACACAAATAGTTGGGTCCAAAATGCCTGAATCCCAAGCAAAACAGATTTGATCAATTGCAATCTTCCTGCGTAGGAAAGATGCCTAATTGTCCATGCGCTAAGTCTCCCTGTCATCTTCTCCACTAGGATATGACATTGAGATACAGTCAATCTCCAAGTAGAGAGAGGAACCCCGAGATATTTGACTGGTAATTCTCCTTGAGCATATCCTGTAATAGCTAGTACTTCAGCCTGATCACCAGGTTTCACTCCCCCAAAGAACACTTGACTCTTGCTTAAGTTTGCTTTAAGTCCTGAAGCTTCAGAAAACTTCTCGAATTGAGCATTCATAAGCTTCACAGAAACAGGATCTCCTCTTGCAAACAGCAAAAGGTCATCATCAAAGCTCAGATGAGAAATATTCATTTTCTGACAGTGGGGGTGAAAATTAAAGTCAGGTTAGTGTTTGAGGCTGCCAAGACACCTGTTTAAATACTCCATAGCCAACACAAAAATATAGGGGGACAAGGGATCTCCTTGTCTCAACCCTTTATTGGCTGGAAAAAATTAGAAAACCCCCCATTGATGATAACAGTATAACTGACTATTTGAATGCATTGCATGATCCAGTGTATCATCTTGTGAGGGAAACATAAGCCTCTTAAAACTTGCTCAACATAGCTCCATTCAAGAGAGTCGTATACTTTTTGGAGATCTACTTTAATCATACATCTAGGAGACACAGATTTCCTGTTATAGCCTTTAATTAACTCGTGCCCAAGCAAGATATTGTCAGAAATATTCCTACCAGGAATGAAAGCTGATTGACTTGCACCAACAAGGTTACCAATAACAGACTGGATTCTAGCAGCAATTATTTTAGATATTACCTTGTAAAGGGTAGTGCAACAGGCTATAGGGCGGAAGTCTTTGATTGTACCTGGACTCTCCACCTTGGGAACAAGAGTGACTGTGGCGTAGTTGATAGCCTTGAGCATGTGGCCTGTATGAAAGAACTGTTTTACTACTGCAATAACATCATCTTTAATAATATTCCACGCTCTCTTAAAAAATTTTGCATTGAACCCATCAATTCCAGGCGCCTTGTTATCATCAATGGAGAAGACCGCCTTTTTTATTTCCTCATCAGATATTTCAGCACATAACATTAGTTGTTGTTCGTGAGTAAGTTCTAGCCCTTGCTGCATAATTGTTATGTCCACTTCAGGTAAAGAAGAAGCACTTGATCCCATTAACCCCTTATAGAAACCAATGATTTCCTCCTGTATATCTACAGGTCTAGTGATTCTCCTCCCAGAGCTGTGAAGAAGAGAAGTAATATGGCTTTGGTTTTTCCTTGCAGCCATTGAAGCAAAGAAGAACCTTGCATTATTATCCTCAAGCTTAAGCCAGTGAGCTTTAGCTTTTTGTTGACATATTCTCTCCTGCAAGCCAGACCATCTTTCAAGTTCTTTCAAACAAATAGTCTCCTGGCTATAGAGATCTGGATCAGTGAGGTTTGGAGCAAGAAGCTCCTGAATATGCTGCAGTTTACATCTAGAAGCCTCTAGTTTCTTGTCAATACTATTGTATTCAGTCTGCAATAAAGTTTTCAAAGGGCCCTCATAAAATTTTAGTTTCTGCCAGATTTTAAACATAGGGCTCCCCTGAATTTCCCTACTCCAAGCGCCAAGAACAACCTCATCAAAATCATGGTGACGGTAAGAACATTAACAAAACGAAAAGGTCGATGAGTACTTATTGGATTATCATTAAATTAAAGCATGTTTAATTCTCATCATATTTAATTATCACTATCGTCATTATTTACTATTCATTGTCAAGAGTATGAAATGAATTAGTAAGTTGTCGTCTCATAGTACCACTAAGTCAACCAATGCAAATTATGTGAATTGAATTAAATGAGAGTAAGACTCCTAATGGATCCCTAGAAGTAGTCGAGCAATCGGGATTACACCTAATGGTATAGTTCAGGGATGCGTGATTCCCAAGTTACTTATAGACACCTCATTGTGTGTGTCTAGGACGGATTATTCCCCATTTATTAAGTCCTCTAGACTCGCTTATTATACTAGAGGTAGTGTGCACACTAGAGTCATTAAGTCCATGGCATGATTGTATCTTTCGATCAACAGTATGGGTAATCATTGTTCTATTCGCTCTCTTACATCTCTCTATTTAAGACGAATTTTCTATGTTGTGTTCCGAATTATTAGTGTACAAGAATTGCATGTAAATGAATGTCGTTATGCGTATACTTGATTAGACGATGCTTATGTGCTTATGAAAATGAATTTCAATGATTCTTCTAAACCCTAAGGTAATGTTAGCAAAATGTTTTTACTGGGTATGGATGACGTTTATTCAGTTTATCTAATTTTTGTTTCTCTTTTGTTTCTTTTCTTTTCTTCTGCATTTTGTTTCCGTAACCGAAACCAAAGTGCAGGTTTAGTCGAGTGAGGATGTACAACTTGAAATCTAGAGTTGGCGTCAGTCTTTAGAACTCTCTTGTTCAGTTTAGATTGTTGGGATTTTTGGTTTGTGTCCCTTGAAGACAAAGTTGTAATAATTGGATTAATGGACTTAAGTTCACTATTTTAGATAACTCTGATATTAATCGTTTTAGTTTGTTTAGTAAGCTCCTTTGATACCTAGACTTTCTTTCTTCTTAGCATTTACTCCTTAGTGATAAATGTTGCTTTAGCACCCTTGGGTTTGTGACGGTTTAGTGGTGTCGAGTCGTGTATAACGACGTCGATAGTTCCCAGGAAATCGTTGTAAATTCAGGGGTGTTACAAATGGTATAAGAGCCCTAGGTTTTAAAAGGTTGCTTAGGATTAATTAATGAATTAATAAAGATTGGTTTCATTTTGGGGAAAATAAAATGTAATTAAAGCCGTTAAGCGTAGTAGTCCTAGAAGATAGGAATTATTTGAAATCACTTGCTTGTGAATTATGAAGTTCTTATTGTTTGATTGCCTTTCTGTAGATGGCAAGGACTAGATTAACAACGAGAAAGTCGACTGCACACCAAAGGGCCCGCGCCCTAGCTCATCGTGCACAGCACGTAGAGTATGTAACTTCATCGGATAACGAGTCAACGGGAAGCAACGCGAACATGCATCACCAAGTCGCACACGACGCCGCGCACGACGAGGTCGCACGTGTCGCGCTTATTCCTGCTGCACACGGCTCGTGTGAGGAACCTTATGAGTCCGAACCTGAGTATACCCTAGCTGACGAGCATGATGATATGCCGGGATTTGGAAGATGTTGGTGTCGAGAGAGACAACAACCCCGCACCTACTGTTGCACCCGCTGTTGCACCTACTGCTGCTGCAAATTGGTCTCCTCCCGTGGAGTCATTCTTTGCCACTGATGCTGAGCTCGAGGATATACGTACCTACATACGACGCGCTTATACGACTATCCAGCGTTATGAGTACGAGAATTGCACGAGTCTACATGAACGCTTATGGGTGGAGCTATTGCTAGCTGGTCTGCCGAACATCCATCCGTTGATGGGACTCAAGGAGAAGTACAACGACGTGTTCTGCAAGAGTGGTCATCTACATGAGAAGAAATATGGTGAAGGTGTGCGATGGGCTCTATGCTTTAAGGGTGCCCACATGAGCTATGTCTGTCCGAATTTGAGTGGAAGGTCAATCACGTGCTAGTGCCTGCTCCGAAGGACATGTGTGAGTTCTGCTAGACAAAGAAACGCAAACACGCGGATAATTTTAGAAGGTGTTTCATGCCTCAGAAGTTTCGTGGTTATGCTTATAAGTTTCGTGGTTATGCTTATCCATACATGCCCTGCAAGGAGGGGAAGCCTAGGAGGAAGGATGATCATGACAAGCCCCTGACTCAAGGCAAAACCGTGCGAGTGTCAAATAGAGCTAGATGTTTGATCTACTAGTTTTATTTGAGTTATATTAAACTTTTAGTTATTGTGATGACCCGGCATGGCCAAGATTGATGTTGGTGTAGTTGCATAGGCAACAAATATTCATCATTGTTATTTATTTTGCAAACTATTTCATTGCAAAACTATTTCATTTGATTATATGAATATCGTTGAGAATTTGTTTTATACGATTGTCTTTATTACATAATTGCATGGTTGACTTAAAGCTTCGAAATGCTATTCATTATTGCCTAGATATGATGGGAAATCCATGTCGGAATTATGGCAAAATTTTCATTGAGCATGATTGAATTGAATTTGAGCCAAGGCCTAAGTGAAGGATATAGTTGCAATGATCTAATCATATAAGCGGAAAACAACTAGAAACAAGAATCTTAATTGGTCATTGATATACCTCTTGATGTCTCCGTTGATCAAATTGCGTTCAATGAATCCAAAGAGATATGAGCCCCAAGTATTGCTCCTCTAGCATAGTCCACACTGCGTTTGAACCTTGGATCTCGTGATCGTTCGTTAGCTAGAACAAGGGCAAGGAACTATTTCTTGCCTTGGAAAAAACACGTTCACTTGAGAGAGAGAGAGAGAGAGAGAGAGAGAGAGAGAGAGAGAGAGAGAGAGGCGTTACTTTTGTTAGTTAATTAATTTAACTAATGAAACTCCATTGTAAGCTAAACCCTAGTTTCCTAGTCCAACTGGAAAACCCTAGTAATAGCCTTGTGGGCTTCCCACTATGGGCCCACATAACTTTCTCTATCTCTCTTTTATCTGATCCATTCAACGCATATGTGTGTGACCGGTTAGGCCCAAACGCATTTAGTAGTTGGCTTGATTCATATCGATCCATTTATCGTAAGCGTTCTCTAGCTAAACATTACGATCTACTAAATCGATGAGTTAACTATCACTGTAATTAAATCCCGAATTTTGCACCTTGACTGACAGGACATAAATCCTTCAAACTCCCACTTGTCCTTAAGACAAGTGTGCAAATCCATTCCCTTGTCACTTACTGTCTTGATGTGAACGTAAGATAAGAAGCCTAGTCATCCTTATAATGTTCATATTTTTCTTGATCCCGAATTGGACTGTTAAGACAAAAAATTATCCAATAATCCTTTTGAGCACGACCATGCATTTCATAATCTCAATTCTACAAGAGGCCCATAAGACAACAATCCTCGTAGGGAGGACAATTCTCGTCTTGTGTGTTCATGAATTTCAATATGATTTTCAATAATCCGGATATATCTGTTATTGCCTCCTGTTACGCAGGCGTTAGGAGTAATCACAAATCACCAATTCTAATGCCGTTATTTATAACCACTCAGGTTTGAGAAATGGTTCAAGATAGTTATATAAGAGTCTAATATGACTACTCATTCTTAAAGAACTCTCATGGTGGGTCTGTCCGATCATGAATTCCTAATTCATATTTATCCAAGTGATCCTTGACATCCCATGTCTCAGCCCATGAAACAGGCACTGAGATCAACTTGCAATCTACTCATTGCCAGTATTTAGAATCTAATTCTAATACCTAGATTAGGGACAAATAACCACAAAATCCAGTTTACACAATAGGGTTTCATTATCCAAGACATCGTCTTGATAACCTATTTGGATATTTGTGTTATATTATTTTGGATTAATATTCAAAATCATATAGAAAATTGAATAGAACCAAAACTCATTGTGATAACCATGTTTTAATCATGAACACCATTTCATAATCTAAAACAATGAAGCTAATCATCTCCGAAGCGCTTAATGCCTATCGAAGTTGTGTGACTCTCATGTTTGACCTGGTCAAGCGGCTTAGTCAACGGATCAACGACATTCTCATCTGTATGAACCTTGCATATGCTAATATCACCATCCTTGACCGATTGTCTAATATGGGATATTTGCGATGTACATGTTTAGACTTTTGGTGTGACCTTGACTCCTTGGCTTGTGCGATGACTCCATTATTATCACAATAAAGAGCCAACGGTTCAGCCGCCGTAGGCACAACGACAAGCTCAACCATGAACTTGTGAATCCAAAAAGCCTCCTTCACAGCTTCCAAAGTTGCGATGTACTCTGCTTCCGTTGTAGAATCTTCCATGGTGCTTTACTTAGCACTCTTCCAGGTCACTGCTCCTCCATTGAGACAGAAGACAAATCTTGATTGGGATTGAGAACCATCTCTGTCGGTCTGGAAGGACGCATCGGTGTAACCATTCACAATCAACTTTTCTTCACCACTATACACCAGGAACTTATCTTTAGTTCTTTTCAGATACTTCAAGATATTCTTGGCCGAAATCCAATGTGCCTCACCTGGGTTGGTCTGAAATCTACTCGTCATACTCAAAGCATACCAGATGTCTGGATGAGTACAATTCATGACGTACATGATAGATCCTATGGCTGATGCATATGGAACCCAACTCATACTTTCTTGCTCAGCAGGTGTCTTAGGACCCTGCCTCTTGCTAAGAATTGTGCCACGACTCATAGGTAGTAAACCTTTGGCATCTTGCATATTAAACCGAGATACTATGGCTAAGTCTAATTAGCATTTTGGATCTGTCTCGGCAAATCCTGATACCCAAGATGTACTCTGCATGTCCAAGGTCTTTCATTCAAAAACAGTTCCCAAGCCAAGCTTTTACAAACTCCAGCATTTTGAATGTTATTTCCAATGATCAGTATGCCATCAACATTTAGGACCAACAAGACAATTTTGCTCCCACTGAACTTCATATAGATTGAAATGTATCTATTTGTCGGAGTCCTGACTCTATTAGACCTTCGAAGGGTGGGTTCTGGTTCAACCTCTGGAGTTGCGTCTAGAGTTGAATCTGGAGTTGTTTCCAAAATATCTTGGATGGATTCAAAATCCCTATCCATCTCCATTTGTTGCGCAACTTGAATTTGTTCGAGATGAACTTTACTCTCACTTGTCTCTTTGGAAAGGAATTCCTTCTCCAAAAAGACACCATTCCGAGCAACAAGTACCTTGTTTCCAAATCGATTGTAGAAATAATAACCCTTATTTTCCTTAGAACCCACAAAGAAAACTTTGTCTAATGTAGCAAGATTATCACCGAGTAACCTTTTTACATAAGCTTCACACACCCAAACCTTGAAAAAATACAACTTTGAAACCATTCCCGTCCACAATTCATGTGGTGTCTTCTCAACGGCTTTTGACGGAGTCTCATTCAGCGTGAAAGGTGCCGTCTCGAGACCATATCCCAAGAAAGAAAATAGAAAGATTGGCATGACCTATCATTGATCTAACCATATCCAATAAGGTTCGATTCCTCCGTTCAGACACACCGTTCCACTATGGTGTTCCAAGCGGAGTCAGCTGTTAAAGTATTCCACAACCCTTTAGATATTCACTGAACTCTAGGCTCATATATTCGCCTCCTCGATCTGATCGCAGAGCTTTTATTTTCTTGCACAACTGATTTTCTACTTCATTCATTCTGAAACTATTTGAATCTATCAAACGATTCAGATTTATGCTTCATTAAGTAAACATAGCCATATCTACTAAAATAATTAGTAACTATATTGAAGTAACTAAACCCACCTCTTGCAGTCGAACTCATTGATCCACACACATCCGAGTGTATGATACCCAATAGCTCACTGGATCTCTCTTCCTTTCCTAGAAAGAGTGACTTTGTCATTTTGCCAACTAAACATGACTCGCAAGTATCAAATGTCTCCAAGTCAAATGAGTCCAGAATCCATTCTTTAAGAAGTTTCTAAATGCGCTTCACATTTATATGGCCTAATCGACAATGCCATAGATATGTGGGGTTAGAATCATTAGTTCTAGGCCTTTTGTTATTCATTAGTGAGTATATGTTTGTCAAAATTTAGCAAATAAAACCCATTATGCAAACATGTGATAAAATACATCATCTCTTGAAAAAGGTACAAGAACCATTCTTAATACGAAAATCAAAACCTTCCATATCCAATACAGAAGGAGAATTAATGTTTCTGTTTATACTAGGAAAATAAAAAGAATTTTTAAGTTCTAGTTCAAGGCCCAAAGGCAACAACAAAACATAAATTCTACAGTCAAAGCAGCCACCCTGGCTCCATTTGCGAGTCGTAGGTTCACCTCATCTCTAGCCACCTTCCTTAGTCCCTGCACATTAGAACAAATGTGAGTACCACAACAAATATCCAATACCCAATTAGAAGTAGATGTAGCTAAATTGATTTCAATAACAAAAATACCTGAAGTACTAGATACCGTTCCATTCTTCTGGTCTTCCTTCAGCTTTGGGAAATCCCTCTTCCAATGCCCAGTCTTTTGGCAATAAAAGAACTGATTATCCGCAGCTGGGGAAGGCTTCTTGACGGCTGGTTGTTGCTTAAACTTAGGCTTGGCCACGCCACCCTTACCTTTCAACTGGTTGCCCTTTGAAGCAGCTCCTTTCTTTCCCTTCCCGATATAAAGCTCTTGCTTATCAGGCTCTTCCCTCACATCAGACTCTGCAGTCTTGAGCATGCCGTGTAGCTCATCGAGGGTCTTGTCCAACCCCTGCATATTGTAGTGCATCCGAAACTGGTTGTACCCTTTATGCATCCAAAGCTGGTTAGTGCATCCGAAACTGGTTTTACCCTTTATGCAGCGAGTGTAGGACAATATCTATAGCCAGCTTTTGAGGATAAGCACACCCCAGATGTTTTATCCTCTCGAAGTTAGCAATCATCCCCATAACATGAGGACTGACCAGCTTACCCCGTTCAAGCTGGGCTTCTAGAATAGTCTTATTAGTTGCATGCATTTCAATCCTCTCTTGCTCTTTAAACATAGTTTTGAGCCTTTGATTCATGTTGTAAGCATCGTAGCTCTCGAATTGCTTTTGCAATGCGGGGCTCATGCTTGCCAACATGATGCATGCAACTTCCTCCGAGTGATCGGAATGTCGTTGGTGGGCAGCTCGTTGAGCAGCATTGCCCCCACTTTCAAGAAGTACGAGAATAGGCGTCTCCAAGACGTATTCCTTCTTATCATGCCTGAGAACTATTCTTAGGTTGCGATGCTAGTCTAGGTAATTGTTTGGTCCAACCAAACGTTCCCTTTCTAATATCGACTTAAGGTTAAAAGTTGAGTTGTTTCCATTGGCCATTGGTGCAAAACAGAAATAATATGCAAAATAAATAACTTAATCAATTTCCAAAATAGAAGCGTTATTTAATATTTTATTCATCCTTTTAAGGTGTCCCTATGAATAAAATAATTCTAAGATCCCATTTTACCCTAACGTGACCAAGCTTTGGCTTGTCAACCACATTAGTTAAAATAGGTAAGCAATACTTTGCTAATTATGTCCAACATAACTCTTAGTTGATAGGCATATCTAATATGTCTATCCCTTGCCTCGACATGTAAGGACTCTTTACTCATATCTTTGAGGTAACCAAATGGTCATGTAAATCTCTACATAGGATTACCCGCATTAGCCCAAGATTAAAATAAGGTCACGCTTTGGCGATTCCCTTTATGAGTGATCGAGGGTGTATTGGGTGACCATTATTTGAGAAGGCATTAACTCAATATTTTCTTGGGACGAGATTTAGTAAGTGTTTTTAATATATTTGAACTCATAGTTATATTAAAACAATATAATAAATCAGGCATGCGATAATTAAAGCAATAAATCTAATTTAAGCAATAATTAAAGCAATAAATAAATGATCCTATTATGGCCCCCTAAAAGGAAAAATAAAGATCTAATCTTCAAAATCTCCCACTTGAATCGCGATCTCCTCCAAGGCTCCTTTTTCAAGCTTTACATTTTGTAACTATACTTATAAATTTAAACTTAAAGCTAATGCAATAAAATAATTACATAAATACGACGGTTTTAACATACGGTATTTTGGCTACAAAAATACAAACGGTGCACAGACCGTACTTTGGGTCATACTAGATCATACATTCATTCACCCATAAGACGGGTAACCCATAAAATATAAAATATGTCCAAAAGCCATATAATAAACAAGTAGTTCAATTATCCAATAATTGAAATAAAATAATTGTATGCTAAAAGGATCAACGACATATTCATATTATCACAGAAAAATACTCTTAGTGCTAAAAAGAATTAACTGGATGGTCGGACTCTGTCCACATTCCCAAACACTACGGAGGCCTAATGCGCAAGTCATTTTAATGCCACACAACATGAATCACAAATAAATACTGTCATGATCTAATTTTAAAGCATAAATTAAATCACATCACAAATATTACCAGATGCATTCATGCTTTTAATGTACCACGCAACCACTTACTTGTTACTAGTGATAATAAACAAATAAAGGTCATAGAACAACTGCACACATGATTGAACAAATCTTTAAATATCCACTAAATCATGATTGATCAAATAGCGGTATTAGCATTAAAATAAGTAAAAAGGATAAGTCTCCCAAAGACTGAATTTTTCGCAAATCAAGCTAAGAGATAGAAACAATTCATGTATAGCAGACAAAACCACGGCAATCACATAATATATTTACTCTCATAAGATGCGAATAACAAGCTTAGGCATAGTTCACTACCAGCAAGCAAACTCATAATTCGCATCTACTGTAGTTCGAATAAACTTGCAAAAAGAAAACATGATCCAATCACGCTGTAAAAGAAATATATACGAAGCAATAAAAACAGTAATGAATCAACAACCCTCATACGCAAAATTCCGTGCACCAAAGTTGAATAAATTGATCTAATTAACCCATTCATTAATTAGGCTCTGATATCACTGAAGGATCTAGTTGCAATGATCTAATCATATAAGCGGAAAACAACTAGAAACAAGAATCTTAATAGGTAATTAAATACACATTCATATACCTCTTGATGCGTGCCTCCGTTAATCAAATTGCGTTCAATGAATCCAAAGCGATATGAGCCCCAAGTATTGCTCCTCTAACGTAGTCCACACTGCGTTTGAACCTTGGATCCCGTGAGCGTTCGTTAGCTAGAACGAGGGCAAGGAACTATTCCTTGCCTTGGAAAAACACGTTTACTTGAGAGAGAGAGAGAGAGAGAGAGAGAGAGAGAGAGAGAGAGAGAGAGAGAGAGAGAGAGAGAGAGAGAGAGAGAGAGAGAGAGAGGCGTGACTTTTGCCAGTTAATTAATTTAACTGATGAGACTCCCTTATAAGCTAAACCCTATTTCCTAGTCCAACTAGAAAAACCTAGGTATAGCCTTGTGGGCTTCCCACTATGGGCCCACATAACTTTCTCTATCTCTCTTTTATCTGATCCATTCAACTCATATGTGTGTGACCCGTTAGGCCCAAACACATTAGTAGTTGACCCGATTCATATCGGTCCGTTTATCGTAAGCGGTCTCTAGCTAAACATTACGATCTACTAAATCGATGAGTTAACTATCTTTGTAATTAAATCCCGAATTTTGCACGTTGACTAACAGGAAATAAATCCTTCACTAAGCATGTATTGTATACAATTAAAGTCATTGTTTATTGCCCTACTAAAATAGTATGCAGCCTCGATGTGTGCATTGAGAATGTCATTGCTTATTACTCGTGTGAGACCAATGTGTCTAATTTGCTATTGCGAGCATATCAAACCATTATGCATGAGAACTGAGAACTATTCAAAGCAAGTATGTTGCTTAGACCTACAATGTAAGGTCAATCATTGAAACTTATATGCTATTTGCTAAACGTCAGGAGATGGGTTTCAATTACAACCTATATCTCTCAATTAGACCCCGATTCGGGTCAAATGTGCCAACTTTGCTGAAATGGTGATCAACCATTGCTCTTTTATGTCTCAGGTTTTTATAAATGGAAACCAACGACTGACTTGCAAGACTAGAAGTAGGCCTCACTAATGTGGTCGAGCACATTACGCGCCAACTAGAGCGCCAGGAACAAGGCAACATTGCGTAAAACCCTGAAACACGCAACTTTAAGGATTTCGATGCACTCACGCCTCCGACGTTTGAGGGTGGCTCTGAGCCAACCAAGTTGGAAAACTGGATTATCAAGTTCGAGAATCTGTTTAGGGCGACTAATCGACCCAATAACATGAAGGTCAACTCCACTACCTACTACCTTAAAGGAGAAGCGAACAAGTGGTGGGGCGATGTGGGCACTGATTTGCTCGCTATTGAGGGATATAGATGGGATGAATTCAAGGAGTCCATTCGTGAGAGGTTCTATCCTAGAGTCGTTCGTCGTCAGAAGCAACGGGAATTCGAGAGCATTAGCCAAGGGAAGCTATCTATCGCGGAATACGCAATAAAATTCAACGAGCTTGTTGCTTTCGCACCTAACTTGGTGACGACCGAAGCCCAGCGTATTGAAAGGTTCGAGGATGGTCTAAAGTGGGATATTCATCGTTTCGTCATTGGAAACTCACAGACATTCCAAGGATCGTATGAGAAGGCCTTGAACCAGGAACTTGTGGTGGACTGTCGTGATTCGCTGCTTTGTAAGCACAAACGTGACGAATGGAACTCTTCCTATTCAAATGGTGCAGACAAGAAGACGAGGCGCAACACAATCACAACAAACAAGGTGATAATCCGAACCACAACGGGAACATGAATCGTGACTCAAACAATCAAAGAGCTACGATCTTAGCTAGGAGGAATACGCCTTATACTCGCTGCAACAAGACGCATCCTGGAAAAAACTGTTATGGCGACGTACTGCAATGCTACGAGTGCAACAAGCCTGGTCACAAAGCTTCTAAATAATGGAGTCGTGGTGTAACGTCCCGGCTTGGATAAGTCTACTTAAACATGCTTATAAACCTATAATCCAACCTAAGACATTACTGCCGTACTTGTAACAAGAGAAGCACAAGGCAAAGATCGATATAGAGTAACCAAACTTACTTTTATATATATATATATATATATATATATATATATAGGTTCAGGATCGGGTGAGATCAGTAGTTATATGAGAGCATGAGAGCAAGTTACGGCCGTTAGATTAGAAAAACAAGCGGTGCAGATCTATTCTCGAGATAGGACACGCTCGTCATTAACCTTAAACTAGAGGGCATGGTCGTATTTTCCTCGCAGTAATAAAACCTGTAGATTTCTCAATTGGCTGCATTTCTCTACTCTCTCTTCCTTCCAACTCATTCTCTCTCCTCTCGGTCTCTCTCGTCTAGACCCCCCTCTCTCTTGCAAGCTCAAAAACGCCATTGATGGCGACCTTGAGTTCGTGAGTGTATACACTATCAGAGGTCACATTTTTTAAAGTCGATCAAAATCTCCGACGCCGAGCTTCATTTCTCCGGCGAGGCATGGAACATTTGAATTTTGAGCTCGATCTGGAAGATTTGAAGCTCGATCAAGATGTTTTGGAAGATTGTGCAGCTCAATTTCAGAAGGCAATGTTCAAAGCTTAAAATTTCGGCCTTTAGAGGTATTTTTTAATTTGTAATCTTTATTTTTACTGTACCTAGATTTAGGTTATTTAGATTTTAATAATTCAGATATAATTTATGCCTATTAATTAGAAGAGACAGTGACAGAAGACGATCTCCGAAGACCTTTTCTAATATGGGTTCCATCGAGGCAGTCGATATTATCAGAACCAAAGGTCGTAGCTTTGCTTATATCAACTTCATCCCAATTTCCGGTAATTCGCTTGCCATGCTCTTCAGCATTGTAAAACTCATATCTTTTACCAATCTCATTAAACTTTCATGTTATGGGTAGTTTTATTTTGTTGGATTTTAGCGATGTTCATTATAATGGTAGGGTTTTCTTTGCTTAGGTTATCAAATTTTATGTTTTGGGCTAATGAGTATCTATATTTTTTAAGTGTACCTTTGGTATAATCTTATTGTACCTTTTATATTGTTTTAGTGTACCTTTGGTATAGTCTCGTTGTACCTTTTGATATTGTTTCAGTTTCCCATTGGTATACTATGTCGAATTGGGAGGTTGCACAGGCGGCTGAGTTGCATGCTGAGAGCGGGTTGAACTGGGTGACCGCGTTGGTGAAGCTACAGCTGAATTAGGATGGTGGGGATGATGTGCATTTCGAGGCGTTTCAGATGAGTGATATTTGTGTTAGGTTGTTTAAGGAAGGGTGGTTTGATTTGGAGGAAGGGAAAGAAGGGGAGGTGGTTGATCCTAAGGTTTCGAGGATGAAGAAGGAGGTTGTTGGTGGGAAGGATGTTAAGGAGGTGGATAATGACTTCTTCTTGGTCTTGGTTAAGATATTTGATCACCAGGTTTGCACTTTATCTAATTCTTACATTTGGTTTTGGTTTTGGAATTGTGTGTGTTGTCTTAAATTTGATGTTGTGATTTTGTTGGATGAAGTTGCTAGTTGTTGTTTAATTGGGATGTTTTGCTATAGTAATTGCTCTTGCTTATGTTCTTCATATCTTACTGTAATGCCTGGAAGTTTTAAGATGATAGTTACCATCATGATAGGGAAAAAAAGTGTGATAGAGCATAGCATATGAAAGAAAAATCTGTAGCATATATTTGGTTTTGTGTCATGGTTTAGTTGGTATTGACAAACCTAGACTGTGATGACTGCTGATTATCTATGGAGAACGAGAAGTTCATGAAGTTTTGACTAGAAGTCTAACAGAACTTTGATGCATAGGTTATGGCTAGTGATGCAGAAGAGTTCTCATTTTCTATGAATTAATTTCTCAGAAACATTTGATTAGGGTGTCCCAATGTTTGAGATAATTTAACTGAAGTACCTCAAAGGTTTAACTTAACAAGGGGATAGGAGTTCAAAAAAGTAAACTAACAAGGTTCTAGTTTAGTCTTTGTGAAAAAAACGTGACGGTGCTAGTTTTATAACTTTAGTAATAGGCTAATCTGAACTCAGTGTGTTGACATGAATGGGAGTCTTATTAAAAGCCCTACGTAAGAGAAGTATGGAGACAAGGGGAAGAAGCTGCTCTTGTAAGAACTATTAAAAGCTTTCACCTTAGGTCCTTCGAAAACATTGTTGATAACAGCCTAAACTGATGTCAGGAGTCGCTTAGGTCTATAAGAACTCCAGGGTAAGTGCTTAAATCTAAGAAATGCTGGAATTACATGGTTATCAAAATCTCATAAGGATGTAAAACACCTAAAATTTCGATGAGAAGAGAGAGTGACAGAAGACGATCTCCACAAGACCTTTTCTAATATGGGTTCCATCGAGGCAGTCGATATTATCAGAACCAATAGCTTTGCTTATATCAACTTCATCCCAATTTCCGGTAATTCGCTTGCCACGCTCTTCAGCATTGTAAACTCATATCTTTTACCAATCTCATTAAACTTTCATGTTATGGGTAGTTTTGTTTTGTTGGATTTTAGCGATGTTCATTATAATGGTAGGGTTTTCTTTGCTTAGGTTATCAAATTTTATGTTTTGGGATAATGAGTATCTATATTTTTTAAGTGTACCTTTGGTATAATCTTATTGTACCTTTTATATTGTTTAAGTGTACCTTTGGTATAATCTCGTTGTACCTTTTGATATTGTTTCAGTTTCCCATTGGTATACATTTGCTATAATCCCATGATATTGTTTGTATGTACCTTTGGTGCGATTGTAATGTACCTTTGATGTTTTTATAGTAATTCAAGTGATGTTAGTGATTTTGTCTCTTCAAATTATCTTTGGTTAGTTGTTGGCTTGTGTCCTGGGTACCTTTGTTCCTAATAGTTCTGTATCCTGTCATTGATGTACCTATACCTAATAGTTGGATAAAGGTTGTGGCTTTTTTCTGGGGTTTGGTGAGACTCAAATTGGGTGGTAGTGTTGTTGTTTGCTATATGTTAATGTGCTCTCAAATTTTTGATACCCGCTACTTCTCTAGAGGTATTCAGTGAAGGTTGGTGGTAGCATGTCTCTCACTTTTAATGACTGGAGATTACTTCTAATTTGTAGTAATGGTCAACAAATTCCTTCCCTTCTACATTAATATTTTAATAGTAGATAGTTTTAGTGTACTTTAATTTGGTTTTAGTGTACCTTTGATTTGGTTTTAATGTACTTTTGGTATAATTTTGATGTACCTTTGGTATAGCTTTAGTGTACCTTTGGTATAGCTCCTTTGATATAGTTTTAGTGTACCTTTGGCAAGTTGAATTATCCTTGTTGTAGTTGGTTACCTTAAAGCAATGATAAAAAATCTGACATCGATATAGAGCACTGGTGCAAAATCTGACAGCTTCTAAAGTATCAGCGATCCCCGCTCACTGACATATCAACTAACTTATTCTTTCCAGCCATGTTGGAATCCCAAGAACAACAGAAGAAGTATCTTCCATGTTCCTAAATCTCTACCCTGTTAATTTCACAGCAGATGTTGCTAATAAGTCACACAGATAATATCGACTTTGGTGGGTCACAACAATAGTTTAGTGGCTTCCATATCAGTTTAGCTCAAAATGTGCAAGTAGAACATCAGTTAGGCCGAAGGAAAGGCCAAAATCAGCAGTTGAATAGCGTCATCAGATCATTGCTTGGCCTTCCATTCAATTTGCCTTCTTCAATGTCAAACTCAGGAACTTTGTAATGGGACTCAGCTCCTAGTCCTAGCGAGTTAGTCAACAAGTTATTCCTCCAACAAATGCTATAGGTTGAGAGACAGAGATACAAAGACAGATATGACTGTAGGAGAGTTAGCTTCTTTTAGATTCTTATATATTATGTTAGAGTTGTAGGGCTAACTAAGTAGACTGATATTCGAAAGTAGTTAGTTCATGTTGTCAAAATGTTTTAGAATGCCTGATTTTCATTCATATGTAGAACTTGTTCAGCTTTATTGCCAAATTTTTTTGTAAGCTCTCCACCATGGATCTTAAGTGAGAAGGGTAAGGAGGAAAGTTTGTACCCATAATTTTTTGGGCATTTATTAGTTGATGATACTCAGATTAGCACTTTCCCAAAGTTCACCTGATCTGAGATTTGCTCAAGCAAAGTCCATCTACAGAATTTCTTTAATGATGACCGCGTTTGTTTAGGGGACACACATCTCGCTTTTGGTACAAACACCAGCAAGGCTCAGGTCAGGTAATTCTTTTTAGCCTAATTGGTGTTATACCTCAAGATTCTTATTTAATTTTTAAATATGTGACTTACTCATAAGCCTAGTAGCTTAGTGGAAGTGCGATTGTGCTATATTGTGCAATGGATGTGGGTTCTCACATGGGCTGCATAATTTGCAATTTCAGATGAAGGTACTAAAGCGTAGACTTGGTAGATCAGATTTTGTGTTTTGTGTTAAGATCAGGTTTTTGTTGTGCGCTTCTGTTTTGACTTTGTTTGGTTGATTTTAGTCTTTGTTTGGTTGATTTTAGTCTTTGTTTGCAAGCCTATTAGCTCAATCGGTAGAGCAATGTGCGATTGCACATGATGTGGGTTCGAATCCCATCTAGGCTATTTGACACAACATGAAAAATATTTTTTCAGGTTACATAACAGAGGATGTGCACTATTAAGTTGCAATGTTCAAATCCAATTACCCAGCAGGCCAGCAAAAACATTAATCCCCTAGTATTTGCACTATTCTCGGCTTTCTCGCTCTTGCCACAACTCTTCTCTGCTTATTTCCAGCAATTGCAGTGTGAACAACTTCCAGAACAACATCTTTCGTTTGGGAATAATCTTCAGGCTACAAAGCAACTTTCAATAGCTCTCCCAATGTGCTCACAGCTTTTATCTTCCTTGGCCTCCTGGCATAAGATTGCATGACCATACTTGACAATAATCTCAATAAATCATATAGTAAAAGATACAATATGCCCGTTAGTTTCATAGCCTATGTGGGAGTTGAACCCACATCTCATGTGCAGTTGCACATTGCTCTACCACTTGAGCTAATAGGCTTTTTCAAAACACAATCACTAACTTACATGTACACATCCAAGACAAATCAACTCAAAAAGAAAAAAAATCAGCACTTATTGCTTGATACATCAAAACCTATATCACGTGATTATACCAAAGGTACATAAAAACTATATCAAAGGTACACTAAAAGAATACCAGAGGTCCACTAACATTATGTCAAAGGACACAAATTCAGGTGTACGTTGATGGTAAGAAACCTACATACTTTAATCTCAGCAAGTGAATCCAAGAGAAACATGAGACAAAATAGCTCCTTTTTCTTGGGGGGGATTTCTTATGGTGGAGAAGGCACAAGTTCAAGTAAAATTGAGAACCAAAACTAGTAACCGTACATAAACATATCTGAATCCCCACTTAACAGCCAAGGGCAAGACCGAGGACAAAGCAATTTTGTTGGATGTCTAGCTATTTTTGCTAACTGACCAGCTACCTTTCAGATTCTTTTCTCCCATCCTGTACTCTTTTTTTGGTTGTTGTTGATGAAACAGTACATTAAAGCCACTAGTCTAAGACGCAGGTCCCACTACAGTCCTCTCGTCTAGTATAATCAGCCATTTCAGTTTCTGAGCAGAGGGAAACTCAGTTACGAATTTAGAATATGTCACATTGTAAGCTAATGGGCAACCATCTACTTCATAGCTATATCAATGCAGTTCAACTTTACACAAACATGAGTTTTTATAGATCCTCACATGCACATTTCTAATTTCTCGTATGAGTTTCAAGCTGGGTTTGTTAGCATCGCTCAAAAATCTTGTAAAGCTTCTCTAATGAGGCTACCTGTCATTTCAGGACCCAAGAATAGAATCCATGTAAAGAAATGGTGATAACAAATCAGAAATGAGCGCGACTTTATGACAATTAATATCACTAGCTTTTTCAGACAGAGGTCCAATATAGAGTGTATTGAGGATCTGTGACAGAAGCAACATGAGTGCTCCATCTTTACCTGCACCAATGTCCCATTTTTGGCCATTGAATTAGGGGGTTGAAGAAAGAGTCTCATTGCTGGAAATAGGACATGCTGGACTGACCACTCGCGTTGCGCCCAGGTCTGCCTCTGCAAGTAATTCATGTTTAATCTCATCCTCCCCAACCTCACTAGCATCTGTAGATGAAAAAAAGAAAGAAAAAGGAGTAAGTACAAGAGGAAACCTGTCACATTGAAGTAATTCAAGATGAAATAATCAATACAGGATGCATAAGTGATGTTCACTATATACTTATACAGAACAACCATTAAATACTCAATACCATACAGAAGAATCCACACGTACAGATCACCACAAATTCTATAAAAAAAAGCCCGTAGCTACTGAAATTATTGAAGCCCAAAAGGTAAAGTCGCAAGACCGACAAACACAACAGTGTCACATTACGAGGGTAATACTATAAAGCATAGCTATGACAATTAACTTCTTGAACTGAGCATCAATACCTAATTTGCGCATAGAACTTTCTTCAGCAAGATGTTCTCTCACTGGTTTCTTCCTATAATGGAATATACCAAAGCCCAATACCAAAGCCCAAAGGTACATTGAGACAATACCAAAGGTACACTACAGTCATAAAAAAGGCAAACCACAACAATATCAAAGGTACACTATGATTATAGCAAAGGTACATGTTGGTAAATGGTAATACTAAGGGTACATGTGTGATTACTGGAGGATGTTGGTAAGGAGTTAGAGAAGACATTTCACATATTTTAGAAAATGATCTGGTTCTGTTTTAGTTTCCCCTCCTCAAACAGTAGCCAAACATCCCAGTTCCAGGGATGCACTAAACTTGCTTACCATTTTCTGAACGTGATCAGACCAGTCATAGCTCTCAGGGATGCACTACACTTGCGCACCATTTCTGAATAATTATTCCTCTAAGTAGGATTCATGACGAATACTTCACGAAATTAGTTACCCCGGGCCTTCAAGACAACAAGTTCAAATATCTATAGTTGAGAGATACAAAACACCTAAGATTAGAGGCAAGTTCGGGCATCTAGAATTTATCCAACTTCACGCACTCAGAAAACCCATAAATAAAAAGAGAGAGAGAATACTTGAGCTAAGCTAAGCTAAGATCCAGCAATTTGCAGAGGAAGACCTCAAGGAATTTTCGCACCAAAATAAACACTAAAGATAGTGTTGGTGGATGTGATCTCGTCTCCATGGCTGCAAGGATCAGAAAACAGAATTTTAAGTGTGCTCTGTTTGAAGCTCATACGCAAGAACGCAGACAACGATATCTACCAATTGATAAGCATATTTATCATGGCAACAACATAGTTTGAGCATCCTTAAACAACATCAGAGGAGTTTGTGAGTAGTTACCATTGAACCAACATTTTAAAAAAAAAAAGAATAGATCTTGAACAATTGAGATATCTTACGATCTTGTAATATCAGCACTTCGCTCCTATCTTCTACCAAGTTCGAGCTTAGTGTATCTTTTGTCTATAAGTTTGAAAAAGCCTAGCACATTCCATAGTGGTCAAATAATCTACCACACTTGATCCCTTTACTTAGGGAGTAATCTACGCCCTCAAATTAAGCAAATAATAATCTCAAAAGCACACACTAGCTGGGTAATTCAGAGAGTTGAGTGCTCAGTGCTCAGTGCTCACTTAAAGAAGCTTAACGTGAAAGCTAATAATGGAAGGGTTCAACTATTTTAAAAGACATTCTAGCATAGCATCATTACAAAGTAGCCAAAACCCCCGTTCAAAATTCCAGTTTATAAGTTTATAACAATAAATTTTCAAGCCAAGCGTTTAAATACAACCCAACTGAAGCTTGTAATTACTAAACCAAAAATCCAACTTCAGCGAAGACAAATCAAGAAGAATGTATCCAACAGTTCAAGTGCTAAAATGACAGCACCATAACCAAGTTTTCTGTTTTCATTGAGTACTTTTTTTTTTTTTGATAATTTTCATTGAGTACTTCATTGCAGGCTTGCAGCTCTATCTCGTTTGCATACACATGCCCAACAAGCAACTTTCCACTAAGGAATCCACACACTTCAATTTCAACAGGTGAATCCAAGACAAAAGCGAGAACAAAAGCTATTTTACTTCTTTTGGTTTTCTTATGGTGGAGAGCACAGAGGTTTAAGTATAAATTTGTAAACTAAAACGAAATTTATCCTAATAGCAAGTTGTCCAGCAACTAAAAAATACTCCTATTAGAAAGGCAGAAAAAGCAAAATAGCAAAGTGATTGTGATTGCCTAATTGTCTTTTTTTCTGATTTTTTTTTGCTACAAAAGCACAATAAAAGTCGAACAGATGATTTGTTGTATATTGAACAAAATGCAGAACATATACGAAAGAAGGGGATAAAAAAAGGGTACCTTATTTCAATCTGAAGATTTTGTCCAAAAGTAGATGGTGCAACTTGTTGAAGAGGCATTGGTGGCTGTGATTCGATCGCGTCTCCACAGCTGCATAGATCATTAATCATGGTGAGACCACTTGAGTTACACTTATTATGGGATCATACCAAAGGTATATCAAAGATACACTAAAATAGTATCAAAAGTACCCTACAACCATACAAATAGTATACTAAACTTATAACAAAGGTGCATACGAACTAAACAATGGGATTATACCAAAGGTGCACTGAGATACAGCAAAGGTACACTTAGACAATATCAAAGGTACACTAATTTTGGTGCATGTTGATATATGGTACCATAGCGAAGTAAACTCAGTAAACACAAAGAAACTCACATTCTTCAATCTCAAAGAAGGTGAATCCAAGGAAAATACGACACACCTTAGGCACACGTTCAAGTTTTGTGTAATTTAAAACAAAATCTAGTCGAATGTGTAAATCTTATGGCATATCATACATGTAAATTATAAATAAATAAATAAAAAACAAAAATCAATAACTCATTCTTTTACATTTCCTGTAACTAGGCAAAAATGTCCAATCATGGTCTGTGTTGATTCTTATCAGCATTTGAACTTCAGACAGCACATGAAGCATGAGTAACAATCATGCAATATCAAACTCTAATGTGTTCCACGCAAATCGACAAGGGAAAAATGAAAAAAATTATATGCAACAAAACAAGGCCACTCAGGTTTTTAGTGGGTGAAGGAGATACATCTTATTCATCAACTTACTTTGTATAGAACAGGTGGCTGAAGAATCCAACACATCTTAAATGTCTAGTGGTTGAGTTCTGAGTAGCTTTCACTTTCACCTTCCTCTTACATTATGGTCATTTTTTAGGGTACAATTCACATCAATTTGATAAATTCACCATCTATGACAGATTCCAAAGTAATTCAAAAGTTCAACCAGAAATTTAACAATTCAATTAGGCAAAACAATCTTTTTAGCAGGATACTAAACAATTGAGAGAGGTACAGAGAGAGAAACGAACCTGAGATAGAGAGACGATACTTGAGCTTAGGTATGCTTAGATCTAGCGATTTGAAGAAGAAGACTACCACAATGAAATTGCGCACTATAACACACACGAAATCAACATAAATCAATTGAAATTTACATCAAAAAGCACCTCTAGAACCATAAAATTGAAATTGAAATTGAAATTTACATTAAAATTCCGATCGAGCTTACTGTTGGCGATTTAATGGTATCCATTTGAATCTGAAACAGTGATAGAGCTCAAAGTCGCCATTAATGGCGGTTTAAGAGAGAGAATCGCGGTGGAGAGAAACGGAGAGAAGTTCGAAGAAAGAGAGTGAGTGAGTGGTGAGAGCTGGGAGGAGAGAGAGAATGTTGGGGCAGGAGACGAGAGGAGAGAGAAAATGTTCAGGGTTATTTACATCAGCACACGAAAGGACGAGTTTGTCCTTACCTATTTCTTTAATAACGCGTGTGTCCTATTTTCCTAAAAACAGATCTGGACCGCTTATAATCTAATCTAACGGCTGCTGTTTGCTCTCATACTCTCACCCTAAGTCTGCTGTCATTTGAACCCAATCCTATATATATATATATATATATATTTATATATATATATATTAGTTATTAGTCCGCATGCTACGCACGCGCCCCCCAAGTTGATTAATTTTGATCCATAAACACTAATTTGTAATTAAAGGCTTAACTAATTCATCATAATGTGGAATAAAGATGAATACTGGCCAGAATGTTGCTCGCAAAGATAGGTTCACTTCAACATTTCTATCATATGATCTACTTCATGAGATGTATATCGATATTAGTTAACCACGAGGATTGCAACAAAAAGCTGTAAGCTAAGAGCGTGATCGTGGAAAAGAACATAAAACAAAAAAATGTCATCATTGTTGTAATAGATAATTTACGTCAATATGTAAATGGTAATCTTTCTTATTATATATGACACAATTCTTGTGAATTGTAACACATAATCATATTGAATAATACACTAATACTTTTGGTGTCATTAAAGTTTAATAAGCCAAAACCATGAAAAATTGAAAATTAGTAAGGAAGGGGTATGGCCGAAGAAAAGATGGTGTATTGGTGGTGATGTCTGACTATGAAGGGCTAGCTAGTATTTGGGGGATGGAAATTAAGGAAAAGAAAACATTGGAAAGGGAAAGAAAAAAAAAAAAGGCAAAAAGAAGGGGAAAAAGAGGAGAAGTAACCTACTATTCATTTGTGAATAGTTACTATTCATTGGTGAATAGTATTGGTGATATTGGCTTTTTAAAGGGTGAGGGATATATATATATATATATATATATATATATATATATATATATATATATATATATATATATATATATATATATATATATATATATATATATATATATATATATTGGTGGTGATGTCTGACTAAGTTATAAAAAGTTCTCCTCCAACTGAGGGAGCCATGGAACTACGATACAGCCAAAGCAAGCACTAATCAAGTACAAAAGGGTTCTTTCCATTCTACTCACACCCTTGCCCAAAATCTGTCAAAATGATCAAATATCCGTGCAAGAAGACATGACACAAAAACAAAAGAAAATTAGCGAAAGCTAAGCAATACTCACCCCACTTTGTAAAATTCATTTTATTTATACTTAAAATACATTTAGCATTACCAAACAAATGATAATGATAATAATACCCATAGTAATATAACCAATCAAAATGAAAGAGATTATCTGTTCTTATAGTCATGGTTTGTTCATTTCTCCTTTACGTACATAGCCATGCATTCATTCTAATATATATAAAGAATATGTGGAAAAAATAGCATTTCACACGGACCTATCATTACTCTGAAAATGACTTTTGAGGTCTATTAATCTATTGAACTTATTATTTCACAAGTCATACAATAACTCAGGTAACAACATGTAAAGATTAGACTCCTAGGTTAGGTAGTGTGGAAGAGCGATGCACAACGCAAACTTTTTGAGTCCTACACTCGGGATTGATAACCCTACAAATTATAATTCATTCATTTGACCTTTTTGGCATAATCATATCATCTCGTGTTTATACCCCACATATCATCATAAACTTCAGATTAAACATTGAAACTTATATGCTATTTGCTAAATGTCAATCATTGAAACTTATATGCCATTTTGCTAAATGTCAATATATGGCTTTCAATTACAACCTATATCTCTCAATTACACCCCGATTCGGGTCTCAGATTTTTATAAATGGAAACCAACGACCGACCTGCGAGACTAGAAGTAGGCCTCACTAATGTGGTCGAGCACATTGCGCGCCAACTAGAGCGCCAGGAACAAGGCGACATTGCACAAAACCCTGAAACACGCAACTTTAAGGATTTCGATGCACTCACGTCGCCGACGTTTGAGCGTGGCTCTGAGCCAACCAAGTTGGAAAACTGGATTATCGAGTTCGGGAATCTGTTTAGGGCGATTAATCGACCCAATAACATGAAGGTCAACTCTGCTACCTACTACCTTAAAGGAGAAGCGAACAAGTGGTGGTGCGATGTGGTCACTGATTTGCTCGCTATTGAGGGATACAGATGGGATGAATTCAAGGAGTCCATTTGTGAGAGGTTCTATCCTAGAGTCGTTCGTCGTCAGAAGCAACGGGAATTCGAGAGCATTAGCCAAGGGAAGCTATCTATCGCGGAATACGCAACAAAATTCAACGAGCTTGCTGCTTTCGCACCTTACTTGGTGACGACCAAAGCCTAGCGTATTGAAAGCTTCGAGGATGGTCTGAAGTGGAATATTCATCGTCTCGTCATTGGAAACTCATAGACATTCCAAGGATCGTTTGAGAAGGCCTTGAACCAGGAACGTGTGGTGGACCATCGTGATTCATTGATTTGTGCCTCATACTGGGCCTTCGTATCAGGATACTGGAGGTAGGCCCATATATTTCAGTTTTTACTTTGCATATGCTTTTGAATTTGGAGCTCATCCTTTCCCTTTCTTGCTTGTATGGCAGTTGTGGTTCTTCGAGTATTTTCCGGCTTTCGGTCCTCACTGTCCTGGTTTGGGGATGTTCCCATTAGGTTCACGATGGATTGGTAGAGATAACCACTCATTTACCTCTTTGGAGCATTTCTGGGCTTCCTTTGAGAGCCATGCTGCATCTACGGTATGTTGTTGTTGACTTATGCATTTTTCTTTTGATCCATTTGGTGTGAATGAACTTTTCAACTGGTAACCTGCGGGTGTCACGGTCCGCTTTTGATGGTATTTCTGGGGTTCCGCCCCATATTACTATGGAGTCCTTTAGAGTATCCTCTTTCCGGGTGGTCTTCGAGGGTTCATTTGGCTTTGTATGGTACTTGGGGGACCGTTTGACCCGGCTGATTTATCCCACCTTCGGTAGTCACCTGGTTCCGGAATACCCTCCCCTGACCATGTTCTATCTGCGCGGTCTGAGCGTGCGGGACTTGGGGGTCGTGGCTCATGGTATGGCGGCCACAGAGTTTCTCATGCCGGAGATTGTTAGCTTGGATCGCACGACCGTGTACCTGGCTTACTGCTTGGATCGTCTGATGCCGGATCTCACTTCTGAGGTAAGAAATTTATCTACATCTTTTTAGCTATATGCTTGATATACGGACTCTTTGTGTTTCGCAGGCGGATCGTCCCAGGAGGTCCCATTCTAGAGTTCCTCTGGGCCAGCCCCCAAGCCTGACCTTGCCGACTAATGAGGTGAGCTACATTGGGGAGAGTAGGGGACGCATAGTAGAGGAGTTCCCTCTACATATGGCTGGCGGAGAGGCTGTGGAGGGCTTGCCCTTTCCTGATGGTTGTACGGGGGTAAGCTCCTTTTTATCCATTCTTGTGTTTGTGTTTGCTTTTGAGTGCTAACTCTATCTCTTGTGTTTGTGTTGCTTTTTTGTAGTTGAACCGGGAGCAGACCTCTCAAATCTTCAAGCTCATTCACCTGTTGAAGAAAGGCCATGGCCGAGTGATGGGCAAGGGGAAGAGTTCTCTGTCTAGGACTGTTGATGTAAGTTGACTTTTATCCTTTGTTTTAGCTAAGTGAAGTGCTTAACTTAACATCTCAATCTTGACTGTCTGCAGATGTCTCAGTCTTCGTCTTCGGTGGGACCTCGACATTCTTCTGCTGCGAGGGCCTCTTCGGCGAGGAGACCGTCTGTTGCTCGTTCACCTCCCGTAGCTATGACCAGGCCTCCTGTTGATGAGGCGCCCGCACCTTCTGTGCCGTACATTCCTGAGATGTTCCCTCCTGCGGGTTTCCAGCCTTCTCTTGATAGCAGGCCTATTGTTACCTCCACGACTGGAGGTTGGGTTAACGCCCCTGGATGGGATGTGCCTCATATTGGGCCTTCGTATCAGGATGTGGCTATGGACTTCTCTAGTCAGGCCACAGAGAGCTTCTTCGCAGCGGGGTTTTCGGCAGGTACCCCCATGCGCGCACCAGCATATGATAGGCGGGACATGAGGCCCAACAACAACAGGCCCATTTATAGCTCTTCTCTCCATTATTCGACTGGGAACTATTGTCAGGGGCCGTCCGTTGATGATGAGGGTGATAGCAATAGCGATGATGACTTTGGTCGAGCGGTGTAGGATATTGGCCTTGGACCTTGAGACTTTGAACTCCTGTTTTTATGCATTTTTATGATATGTATGATATGATGACTCGATTATGCCCGTCTGATCTCTAAGTATGCAATGTGTTATGCAGTAGGGAAAAAGCCACAATTTAGGGAATAAAATAAGAAAAAAGGTAAAAATTACAAGAAAAAGCAAAAATTACACATATTATACCCCCTAAAAAAATGGAAATAAAATAAAAAATAGAAAATAGAAAAGATAAAACTAAAGGAGTCTCGGGCCTTGTAATTCAGCCGTGCGTATCAAAACTGGGCTTAAATCGAGCAGAGTGGAGCAAGTGGGCAAGCTGGAGCGAGAGGAGAAAATCTGACCGGGCCAGGGTCAGGGCCGCTAGCAGCCCTGAACAGAGCCGCTGACAGCTCTGGTTTGGGCTTTTTCGTGGATTTCTGACTTCTTTTGGCCCGTGTTTTTGCCTATAAATAGGATTTACGGGATGCTTGATGTTGTATCACTTTTCAGACTTTTAGCTCTGTCAAATTTCCCAAATCTTCTACCATGGTGAAATCCTTTGAATACCTGATCGATGCCTGGTGCAAAAATTTGACCATAGAAGAAAAACTTGAACTGGCTCCGTTCCATGTCTCTACCCTGCTGACTTTAAAACGAACCAAAATATTGTGGCCCCTTCTTCGATCTGCTTTCAATTATTGGGACCCCGACTTGCATGTCTTCCGTTTTGGTAACTCTGAATTATGCCCTTTAGTTGAAGAATTTGCTGCGATCACCAATATGCCTGATGTTCTTCCTCCAGGTGTGCCTTATTTGAGAGATGGTTTTAGTGCTCAGTATAGGAAATCCCTAGGCTTGTCATCTGCAGAAGCCAAAAGCATGATTCTGGGTGTCGATGTGGACTTAGTTCAGCTCTTTGAAAAATTTGCTATTTCCTCTGGCCAAGGTGCAATATTTAGGCGTTGCCGCCAACAGGCTTTTGTACTTTTCCTGTTGAACCGCCTATTGTTTGCTAATGCCGAGTCGCCTAACTTGGGTAAAGCCTCGTTGCTGCGAGTGGTAAATCAAATGGTTGAAAGGCACTCTCCTTTGCATCTGGTTGTAGGCGAAACTATTATTGGGCTTGACAGGTTGATGATCTCTCCTCACGAAGCTTTTTCTGGCAGCCCCCTGCTACTTCAAATTTGGTTATGTGAGCATCTTAGGCTAATAGAGTCACCAGCCGTGTCCCTCGAGCCTGGTCAAAGAAAACTTATACCGGCGCTAGCTTCTTGGTTAGGAAAAGGCTATATTCTGAAAAGACCCTTGTTGAATGGGATGCCTTTTTTCATGCAGGACCTGTTATCCGTTGGCATGTGACCAGGTGGAGTTTGACTTCCTTAGTGGCCTGTGACAATTTTGTTCCTCATACTACCATAGTGGGTCTGTACAGGGGGACTTTCTTCTTTCCTTCTAGGTTTATGAGACAATATGGGTTGAAGCAGGTTATCCCTCGTGAGGAGACGACAGGGCCAACTATCGTAACTTTGACCACTGAATTCGCTGCGGATTGGGGAAAGTACTGGCGTAGCGGGGACTGCTGGACTGTATTTCAGGTGATTGCCCCAACTCGAGTTTCTGATACCTACTTGAAGTGGCTTTCCTGCAATGATGGAGAAGCGAGACGAGCCCTTCGTCATGAGGATTAGGACCAACTAAAGCCTAAGTATGACTCAAGAACAGGAAGCAAGAAAAGAAAGGAAGGGCCTCATGAGTGAGGCTATCATGTACTGAAAAGAGGCAAGCCCCCAGCTCAAGGGAGCGATCATAGCTCGTCCTCAAGCGGGGGTCCTTCAAAGAAGAGCTCTTCAACGAAGCCTTCTAAAGGGAAGAAGGATTAAAGTAGTTTTCTTAGAAAGCAAGTCTAGTTTAAAAAAAAACAAAATACAAATTTGTTTAGCTTAAACCCTCATAGTTGCATTATTATTTTTTTTGTAACCTTAGGAAGTTTAATTTTTGCAATGTAAGCTTATTCGTTCAGTTTGAATAAAGATTATCTTTTGTTTGAATGAGTTGAATGGAAATTTTAGATTAATTTTGGCCTTGCCCCTTAAAAGGGTTACCTACGTATCCAGTGTGGAATGAGGCCAGCGTAGTTCGTTCAATTTGTGTAACTGAACTCGATGCCATCAATATCCATGAGTCTAACTGCGCCTCCTAATAGAATGTCTTTGATGATGAATGGACCGGACCAGTTTGGTCGAAATTTTCCTCTGGGGTCGGTAACTGGGGCACATAATTATTTCCAAACTATATCCCCTTCCTTTAAATTCCAAGGTCGAACCTTTTTGTTGAATGCTCTTGCCATGCGTTACTGGTATATGTGGGAATGGTCGAGGGCCCGTAGGCGTCTTTCATCCGTGAACATGAGTTCTTCGTAGCGGGCTTGTAATCATTGGGTTTCAGGAATTTCACCCTCTAGGGCTATGCGCATGGAAGGTAGTTGGACTTCTATGGGTAGAACTGCTTCCATTCCGTAGACTAGGGAATAAGGTGTTGCTCCCATAGAGGATCTTATGGATGTCCTATATCCCCAAAGGGCAAATGGGAGTTTTATGGACCAATCTTTGTAGTTTTCTATCATCTTTTCAATGATAGTCTTGAGGTTTTTGTTGGCGGATTCTACTGCGCCATTGGTTTGGGAATGGTAAGGGGACGATTTGTGGTGCTAGATTTTGTAGTTTTTGAGGAGGGTAGCTGTCTCGGCTTTGAAATGGGATCCATGGTCACTGATAATTTCATGCGGAAAGCCGTATCAGTAAATGATGTTGTTCCTTATGAATTTGGACACTTGTTTGGAGGTAAGGACGACATAGGATTGGGCTTCGACCCATTTGGGTAAAATAGTCTATAGCTACTAGGATGTACTCATGTGCTCCCGAGCCTTTTGGGGTGATCTTACCAGTGATATCTATTCCCCATGCGGAAAACGGCCAAGGGGATGTGAAGTTGTGGAGCATTGAGGGTGGCATATGCTGCAGGTTGGCATATATCTGACATTTCTTGCACTTCTTGACATAGTCGTAAGAATCCCTTTCCATAGTGGTCCAATAGTATCCCAGTCGTAAGTCCTTTCTAGAGAGCATTCGAACATTCATGTGTGGTCCGCACACACCATTGTGTACCTCGTCCATAACCTCTGCGGCTTCTTCGGAGTTCACGCATCTGAGCTTAACCCCGTTGTGGGATTTCTTGTACAAAACCCCCTTGTATTCTATGTATCGCGCCGCTAAGAGACGGATGTCCCGTTGAGCTCTTAGTGGTGCGTCTTGAGGATATATTCCTTTCGTGATGTAGTTGAAGACGTCTTGGTACCAAGGATCCTCTTCGATCGGAGCCAGGGTCCTTTCTGTGTCGAGGTTTTTGTAAAAGGTTCGCTTATTCTTTGTGGAGTGGCATTGTTGAGAGAGTTCAGCTACTCAAATTCCTGTAAAAAAGAGTTAATTTGCATTCTTGCTTTGCGAAGTTTACTTACATTGCTTAAATTGGTTAGTTAATGATTTGTGCAACTTTGTGTTCATTGGATTTATCAATAGCTAAACAAGGAAAGAAATTAGCAAGAGGAATTTTTATTGATTTGCAAAAAGAGATAAGCACACATTACTTTAGAGAAGAGGGTCTCTAATTCCCTTCAAAAAGAAACTAAACTTAGAAAGAAAAGTAAAAGGGGAACACCCCCTGTTCCAGACTCAACCTAAAGATTTAGCTAAGATCCTAAATTGACAAAAACTTGGGGACTCAGACTCGATTCCTCTAGCTCCTGCGGGTATCCAACTAATTAAAGGTTTCATCGTCGACATTTCCATCTCTTAGTGGTGGTGGAACCTCTCCTCTGTCAACGACACCTTGGATGTCGTCCTTTAGGCGCAGGCAATCGTTTGTATGGTGCCCAAATACTCGATGATACTTGCAGTAGGGTCGGTTTTCTCCCGGTGCTGATTTGTCATCTTCCAAAGCGATGCAGGGTTGAATGTCACCTCTCCACACCAGTGCGTTCATAACAGCTTCCATTGGTGCAAAGAGAGGGGTGTACTTTCTTGACTATGAAGACACCAACTGATTGTCCAAGTGTACGGTGGCCACATTGTCCCTTGGTCAATGAAACGCAAGACTAGCCCCTTAAAGCGCCTACACTGATTGATGTAGTGTCCCTCAGCTGCGCAGTAGGTACAGCTTAGAAACGGATTTCCGTCTCTCGGAAGGAGCCTTGATGTGGGTATCCTCGGACGAATATACCCGTACTTTGACATTTTGTGATAGAGGAGGTCTTGGCGCCACCAAGTTTCTTCTTTGGTCATGATGACTGCATTCTTGCACTTAGAGGTGCGCTCTTCTAGGATGTCAACCTTTTCTCTTATCTCTTGAATCCTTTTGATTATACGACCCAGACTTTCTTGTATCTGATTTTTATCATCCTCCGTTTTGTCACTTCTCAGGTCTGGTCCTTCTTCATAGGATTTCTGGGAAATCAAGGTGATCTCCTCACCATAAATGAGGTAAGAGTAATCTTTGGGCTCCTCAGTTGTAATATGGTTGATAGCACCCAGGAGGTTGTCAGCACTTTCGGTTTCTTCAGCTTTAGGCAATGGTAGAGTGCCATTGTCTATTTTGCCTTGGATGATATGTTTAAGGGCCCAACAGTTGTTTGTGTCATGCCCTTTCCCTTGATGGTACTTGCAGTATT
This sequence comes from Tetragonia tetragonoides, assembly GCA_038025085.1. NCBI lineage: Eukaryota > Viridiplantae > Streptophyta > Magnoliopsida > Caryophyllales > Aizoaceae > Tetragonia > Tetragonia tetragonoides. The sequence goes on from CM076140.1 coordinate 24,200,090, forward strand.
CGCCTTCTTTTCAGTTACGACCCTTGATAATTGGTTCTGGAGTGGGACCTACGGGTCGAAGCATATCCTTGTCCACTAACCTCTCGAAAGCTGTACCGAGAGTTATCCCTAATGGAGCGAATTTCCTCTTTGGCTTGTTTCGGGGTATGAGGTATTCTCTTGGCGAGACATTGGAAGAAGATTCGCCTCTCTTACATTTCCTTTCCGGGCTCTTGAGGAATAGGATCAGGCTTTCCCAGAGTTATGGATTTCCGGTTTTCAGATGAAGGGACGAACATTGGTGTATCCCATAACTGTCTTGACTTAATGTTGGTGATGTCAGCTTCCAACCTGTCCACGCGGTCATTCATCTCAACAAGATATTCCTGAACTGTTCTGATCATGGTGTAATCGAGGTGGTTTGAATCAATGTGTTGTAGAAAGTTGAATCGAACCTCAGTCAAGTCTTTTTTTTTTGGATCCTATCCTGAACCGGAAGCACGGAGCACTTAGTAACAAGAAGAACCATGAGACTCTCACCTAAGAAAAATGTTGACCCACATATAGAAAGCACATTGTCCTAAAGAGGTCCTTAAGCCTAAATGCACAAATATTTCCCTAATATCAAAGGAAAATAAAGTCAATGAACGAAAATACGAAAAATAGAAAAAGATGGACTATCCTATTTTTATTTTTCTAGACTCTAAGAAAATGGAAAATGGGATAAAATAAAAAAAAAAGAATTTCGGTCTTTTTTTTTTTTTTGATTTTTTTTCGATTTTGATTTTCGGCGGCCTTTTATTTTTTTTTTTGCCGTTTTTTTTTTTGTTTTCGATTGTTCTCTTTTTTTTTGACCGAATCTGAATTACATCAAAAGAAAAAGAAAAATAAATAAATAGAAAAAGGGAGAGGGGAAATTTGGAGACTGGCTCTTTTTTTTTGTTAAAAGATCCTAGGGAATTGTTCATGACTTTTTTTTAAGTATATATCATCGGGAAAATGACGAGTGTTCATTAAATTTGAATTCTCGCACCATCTTCAGGCATTAGGAACTAGCTAAAAAAAAAAAAAAGAGGCTCCTAGCACGTAAGTACATGTTGGCACATAATCACAATATTCATGCATTCAGGCAAGCATTACAACGACATAATTACAGGCAAACATGTGATCAGACGGACATTACAATGACACATGCACAACAAGTAAGCGAATGCACGAATGTGGGCTAGAGGCTTTTGGCTCCTTGAGGTTACTAGAACAAATTACAATTTTCGTTCGGCGGATGGTCGACACATCAATTGTAATTCTTTTCATCAACAAGGATTGATGAGTCATGGGTGAGGAAGCGTTGATTTGCACGATAGGACAACTGTATATTCCTTTAGATATACGGGTTGTCTACAAGTTGCGACACAAACTTTCTCGAGGGTCGATAAGGGTCAAAAGGTTGTGCCAAAGCACATGCAAATGATGCAAAAATATGGAACATGTTATTAAACAGTTAAGCAAACTTGAGTTTCGAGTCTCACCCTCTTAAATAAATCCCCAGTGAAGTCGCCACTGTAAGGACCCGGGATTTCTACGGCCACGGAGTGCGTCCTTATAGAAAATTTGTAAGTTGGGAGTTTAGATAAGTTCAAGGGACCATCGAGTTAGAAAATATTTTGTAAAGACTTGAATTGAATAAAAACCATGATAGAGGTCACAAATCTGCTATCGGCGTTTTATCGAAGGGACAAACCGAAGGGACAATCCCAAGGGACAACCCAATAGCGCGATAAGTGAACTGATCATGTTTTTAGAAAGACTCCCGCTCATATAGAACATATGAGTACCCAAGAATAATAGGTTCGGGGGCGAAGGTACTTGGTGGGAAGGTGTTAGGCACCCAACTCGCCCGTATGATGACGGCCTCTCTTAACTCAAGTTCGCTTAATAATTGAAAGACATAACTCCCATGCAAAACCGGATTAACAACCTAGAATTAGACTATTAATTGGTTCATCACAAGCATCACAACATTTATTTTACCCCTTGTTTAGACATGCATTTGATTGACATGTTGGGCAGCACAATGACGAGACATGCTTGGAAGGACAGTATTTAGGAAGCAATAAAAATGTTACTTAGCATGATATCTACATTAAGACTATTAGAAAATGAACAATTAGACAAGTAATTTAATTTGAGCCCTCAGGAGTTAGTACCTGAACTGTAGGCTATATTTGACAAGAATAGTAAAAGACAAGATCTCAAGAATTTGGAAGAAAGAGGGGGAAGCTCAGTGTTAATACTCCTGAGAATAGAGGTTGTCAACTGTAGACTGTATATTTTGAACTGAAGGAGGAGGGCCGTATTTATAGGCGTGGGAAAATAGGGCTGGACGGCTAAAAGGAGCCAAAAATTGAATTGGGCTTGAAAAAATAGTCGGGCCAGAGGCTGTGTCAGCGCCGCTAGCGGCGCTGGGTTTTATCCCAGAGCCGCTGACGGATGTCAGCTACCAGCTGGATGTCGTCATAGTCTATTTTTATTTTCCGGAGGAATTTTAGTATTCCGAAAAATATGAAAAGACCGTTTTACCCATGGACAGTAAAAGATGGTTCTACCCCTGAATCACAACTTGGCGATCGGGAGTCGGACAGAGGCATGAGAGGTATCGTTGGAAAGATCTTGAACGAGGATTTTGAATGGGATTGGAATAAAGGAGTGTTTAGAGGAAAAACCTGAGACCTTATCTTAACTATTAAAGCAAAAATAGCGTTCAAGTTTATAAATTCCTCCTTTCATCATCGAGCTTTTGCGGAGAAATCTGAAGGCCCTTTTTTGGCGTCTACACTCATAAAGCTCTATTAAATCATTATCATTATTTGATATCAATTCGGCCACTAAGTGTACATGCATAATGGATCATCACACACACATATACATAGCTAAAATTTTACATGCAAATATCAAACAAGGATTATCAATCAATCCATCATCCATTCGATCGGGTCATAATTCACATTCCGACTTTATCACTTCATATCATACTCATAATCATATATATATATATATATATATATATATATATATATATATATATATATATATATATATATATATATATATATATATATATATATATATATATATATATATATATATATATATATATATATATATATAGAATGAAGTTATAACAAAATACATGGTTATCTTCTTTAATGTATTAACTCAAATAGCGGTTTTAGTGGACATGAGTATATCTTTCCTTGAGCTTCAAAAACTATCTCCTCCTTCTCCTATCCTTCACTTCACTCACTACTACAAGCTCCTATTTAATAACCAACATGTTCAAGTATTAATAATCACTTTTCTTATTTCTTTTTCCTTGTTTTGTTTTTCGGCCTTGGGCCCTTTTACACCCAAAAATTACTCTTTTAATTTCTAAATCTTTATCACTATTTCAAATGATAATTCCTCTTTTAATCTACCATTTTAGTTTTCGAAATTACTAAGTTTAAAATTAGGGAAAATTAGAGAAAAATTAATGAATAAGTGATTTTGGTCAAAAATGATCAAGATCAAGTTACGTAGGCTTAGATTGGACATGCAACAACGTAAATTAGATTTTCAACTCATGATTATCTAGATCTTGATTTTCTTAAGGCATTTCTTCCATAAACCGATTATAGTCATTTATACATGTTAGGGTTTTATTTTGCTTAAATATGATTCTAGGTGATACATGTTTAGAAAGCTTAGATAGTAAGAAGCAAAAGGGTTTAGACCTTGTAGATGATAAGGGGTGGTCCTTGATGGTCCGGGATCGGTGCGACCTGGCGACAGTGGAGCTACGGTGGTGAGAGGAAAAGAAATAGTTAAAGTTAGAAAAATGATGAGCAATTATGAAATAATTGTAGAAGTACATGGATGATTATTGCATGAGTTTTGTTAAGTTTTTCTTACCAAAATCTTCTTCTTTTTCTTCTCTCTTGCTCTCGGCTTCTCGCTTTCTATTTCTAATTCATTGTTTTCTTTGTTTGCTTAGAGGATTTGTGAACTAGATGATTGTTTGTGGTGGTATAGACAAAAAAAAGACAAGAGAATATAAGGGGATTTTGGGGAAGGTGGTGCACGGTTTTGGGAAGGGAAAAAGAAGGCTTTTGTAAGCTTTACTTGTTGCTTTGGTACAAATATTTGGGGAAGAAAGACTTGATTTTGCTTTTGATCTCAATTAGGTTCCTTTTCTTTCACTTTGCTTGCTTTAATAAAGGCTCAAACCTTTCTCTTCTTCTCTTTCTCTCCTACCCGTACACTCCCTCTTTCTCTCCCATGCATAATTGTTTTTCTATTCTCTTTTCCTTTCTATCCTAGCTAATTAAAATGGTGAATAGTGAAATAAAATGGAACGTTTCTTCAATAAGCTTATTTGTAAGGTCATGCAAAGTGTAGGCTTAGGAAGGTGACATGTGTATTCTAGGTGCATGGTATGTTGACATGTAAGCAATAGGTGGCAAAAATGAATAGTAGAATAATTAGAAAAAATGGAAGTTTTGCTAATCTTGAATAATCATGGCCTAATTCGGACATTAGCCTAAACAATAGCTTAATTATGTTAAGCAAAACCGTAATTACAAGCTTAGGGGTTTAATTGATTTATTAGTTTAATTAATCGAATTTGTTTTAGGTTAAACGAGTTTAAAAATATAGTTTAGTTGAAAGTTTACGTAAGTGCATGCATTAGAGACATTAATCATATTTAGTAAGTTAAGCGAAACTTTTTATGCTGATTAACTACTATTTTAGTTTAATAATAGAGTTGAACGATAATGGTTAGAACAGCGATAACAACTATAATCGTGGAGGAAATGAAAATGGTAATCGCGGAAATGGTGGTAACTACCGTGGAAATGGAGGTTACAACAATAACAAACGTAACAATACCGCTGCTCCTACCGTGAATAATCAAGCACTACTTCCTTCACCTACCAAGCACGCGCCGAACAACAACAACAATAGAGGAGTGAATGGAAGGGTTTATGTGCTGAACCACAACAAAGGTGAAGCTAACCCGAATGTGGTCTATAGTGGTGCATCGCATTGTTTTCTTTCCAAGAGTTTTGCTACGAAAATAGGCTTAAAACCTAGTTCTGTGTATAGTGCAAATGTTACGATGCCTGATGTGTCGAATGTTAGTTGTAAAGCGTTGTACAAAAAGTGTTCGATTAGTATAGCTGGTTCCGATTTGCCCGCGGATTTGACTCAGTTTGAGTTGAAGGAATTTGACGTGATTTTGGGAATGGATTGGTTAGCCAATTATAGGGCTAAGATCGAGTGTTTTGAGCAACGTATGTTGTTACGAGGACCGAAAGGTAGAAGGATTACCTGTCGAGGAGTCTTGGTCAAGCCGAAGTTGAAGGTAGTGGCGACCATGAAAGAAATGGAGTGCATGACTAAGGGTGAAGCGATTTACCTACGTCATGTAGTGGATACAAGTAGAGAAGTCGAAGCTTTGTAACCTATTCCAGTTGTTTTGGAATACGCTGACGTCTTTCCAGATGAGATTCCCACAATGCCTCCGCAATGCATTATTGACTTTACAATCGATTTAGCTCCAGGTTCTGTTCCGATTTCAAAAGCACCTTATTGTATGGCTCCTACTGAGATGAAGGAACTGAAGACGCAACTCGAGGAATTACTGGAGAAAGAATACATACGTCCTAGTGTATCGCCTTGGGGTGCTACTGTTCTGTTCGTGCACAAGAAGGATAGTAGTACGAGGTTGTGTATTGGCTATCGAGAGTTGAACAAGTTTACGATCAAGAATAGATATCCGCTCCCTAGGATTGACGATTTATTCGACCAATTCCGTGGAGCAACTGTCTTCTCAAAGATCGACTTACGTTCAGGATACCATCAATTGACGATTTTCGAGCGTGACATTGCAAAGACCGCGTTTAGGAGGAGGTATGGACACTACGAGTTCATTGTGATGCCTTTTGGGTTGACGAATGCTCCTACGAAGTTTATGGATTTGATTAACCGTACGTTCCACTCTTATCTCGATCAGTTCGTAGTTGTCTTTATTGACGATATTTTGGTCTACTCGAAGAACGCTGCAGAGCATGAGCAACACTTACGGACCATTTTGGAGATTTACGACGACATCAATTGTACGCCAAGTGAGCGAAGTGCAAGTTTTGGTTAGAAACTGTTTCTTTCTTAGGACACGTGGTGTCTAAGAATGGAGTTGTTGTTAATCCGGAAAAGATACGAGCTGTGATGGATTGGAATGCACCAAAGAGCGTGACTAAAGTTCAAAGATTTCTTGGATTAGCTGGTTATTATTGAAGGTTTCTGGAAGGATTCTCAAAGATAGCGCAGCCTGTGACAAACTTGCTGAAGAAGACGACAAAGTTCGTATGGTCGGAAAAGTGTGAAGCTGCCTTTTAAGAGTTGAAGAAGCGACTTACAAGCGCGCCAATTTTGACTTTGCCCTCGGGAATTGAAGGATATGAGGTCTATAGTGACGCGTCTAAGCATGGATTATGCTGTGTTTGATGCAGCATGGTAAAGTGATTGCTTACGCCTCAAGACAACTGAAGAAGGACGAGGAAAACTACCCTAGTCACGACTTAGAGCTCGCTGCTGTCGTATTCGCTTTAAAGACTTGGCGACATTATCTCTATGGTTCTGCTGTTGAATATGCGACAAAGAAGATGGCTAGAACTATTAAAGAAGTACGACATCGATATTCGGTATCACGAAGGGAAAGCTAACGTTGTAGCTGGCGCTTTGAGTAGAAAGACTCGTCATACGCTGAACACTGCTTTAGTACTTCGGAAGGAGATTATTCGTGACTTACAGAGTCTCGACGTGGAGATTGTGCTTAAGGGTGACGTTCAAGGTACCTTAGCACATATGTCAGTTCGACCGACCTTGCTCAATGAGATCAAGAATAAACAGAATTCAGACGAGGATCTTCAACGAGTTCTACGCCATAAGGACGAGGGTAGATCCGAGGATTTTGCTATTGGTTAAGACGGTGTCTTGAGATTTCGTGATCGTGTTTGTGTGCCGAATGACCCAGATATCAAGAGTCAAATTCTGCGTGAAGCTCACAATACTCCTTATTATGTGCATCCTGGTGGAGACAAGCTATACAAAGATCTTCGCCAAATGTTTTGGTGGAAAGGTATGAAACAAGATGTCGCTGAGTTCGTGGCTAAGTGTCTGAAATGCCAGAAGGTCAAAATCGAGCACAAAAGACCTGGTAGAATGATACAATCGCTTGGAGTTCCTACTTGGAAATGGAATTCGATTTCTATGGATTTTGTCATGGGTTTACCTTTGACACAGAAGAAGAACAATGCTATTTGTGTTGTCGTAGATCGTTTGACGAAAGTTGCGAGATTTATCCCAATGAATGACACTTGGGAAATGGAGAAACTAGCTGACGCTTATATCAAGGGAAGTCACGAGACTTCATGGTATCCCTGAAGATATTGTTTCGGATAGAGATTCACGATTTCTATCACATTTCTGGCAGAAACTGCAATAAGCTTTTGGGGGCAAATTGAAGTTTAGTACTGCTTTTCATCCTACGACGGATGGTCAGACGGAAATGACGATTGAGACTTTGGAGAATATGCTACGAGCGTGTGTTCTCGAGTATCAAGGCACGTGGGATACACACATTCCGTTGATCGAGTTTTCTTACAACAATAGCTATCACTCAAGCTTCAATCGAGCACCATATGAAGCACTATATGGTAGGAAGTGTAGATCACCTGTTTGTTCGAATGACATTAGTGAAACTGCAGTTGTGGGTCTTGAATTGATCTAGCAGACCGTCGATGTGGTCAAAGTTATTCAAGCAAATATGTGTAGTGCACAAGATCGACAGAAATTGTACGCTGATAGAGGTCGTAAACCTGAAGAGTTTGAGATGAGAAGCAAGGTACTTTTACGAGTATCTGCTACGAAAGGTGTCAAGCGTTTTGGTTGTAAGGGAAAATTGAGTTCTCGTTATATTGGTCCTTACGAGATCCTAGAAATGATTGGTGAGGTTGCTTATCGACTAGCCTTACCTGTGGAACTTGCGAAAGTCCATAGTGTGTTTCATGTCTCCTAGTTGAAGCGATACGTACATGATCCAACTCATGTTGTTCAACCTAAAGCGATCGAACTTGACGAAAGTTTGACTTAGGAAGAGCGTCCTATCAAGATTGTGGATCGCAAAGAGTGCTCGGCTCGAACAAAGACTATTCCGATTATCAAGGTCATTTGGTTTCGACAAGGTCAAGAAGAAGCAACATCGGAAGCTGAATCCATGATGGGCGAGAAATTTTCAGACCTCTTTTTAGAAGGTACTTGTCCCACTTGAGTTTCGGGATGAAACTCCTTTTAAGGAGGCTAGAATGTCACGCCTCAAAATTTCGTCTTTTGCGTGCCTTGTTTATCGCTTTGCACGAATTGCATGTTCAAGCATTGCATGTTGCATTGCTAATCAATTTAGAATCGCGATCGTACTTGCTCATCCTGCATATGTTAGAGTCTAAAAATTTGTTTTATACCTTCGTATGGGTAAACTCATTTTCTATAATGTGATACCCCAATATTTTCTATAATTATTATATTGATTTATGAATAATTTATAAATAATTTCAAAAATTAAATCATATTTATATTCAAACGATTCGATTTATTCAATTAAAGCCATAATAATATTAATTATTATTATGAGACATTCATAATTTATATTTATCAAAATTGGGGAATTTAATTAAATTATTTTATATATGAATAAGAATTATTCATATTGCCTAAGTTAGCTTTAATTAGCAAATTAAGTCAGAATATTATTTAAAACTTTCCTAAACCTACTAGTATTGACATTCATTGACTATGGAACCTAGAGAGGTCTATATAAGCAAAGTTAGAGGGTCATTAGTCAGTTTGCCTCTTCCTCACTTGCATTCACTCACTCTCTCTCTCTCTCTCTCTCTCTCTCTCTCTCTCTCTCTATCTCTCTCTCACTCTCTCACCCGACATCTCTCTCTCTCCCTCTCTTACCGGCGCCTCTCCCACTCCGCCTGCTCGCCTGAAAACACCACCGCCACTCCCCTCACTGGCGGTAATCCTCTTCTCTTTCTTTTTCTCTTTCTTTCTTTTGGCCTTCCCTTGCGATAGCGGGCAGCCGCGACCACCACCAGGTCGCCGCCTGGACGGTGGCCGGTGACCGCCAGGCACGACGGCCCAGTCGTCGTAGCCCTTCGCTCTTCCTTTCTCTCTCTTTCTCGTTCTCTCTCTCTCGTGTTCTCTCTTTCTCTCTGATCACTCGCCGGAGCTCGAACGACACCCTCATCAGCCCAGGGTGGTCGGTAGGTGGTGGTTAGGCCTGTCAAAAGCTGACCCGATCCGATAACCTGACCTGAACCTAGACCGAAAAAAGTGGGTTAGGGTTGAGATTTTCGACCTGAAACTTTAAATGGGTCGACCTGATTGACCCGATAACCTAAATGGGTTAGGTTAAGGTTGAACTTTCCAACCTGAAAATTACCTGCTCAACCTGATTACTAAAAACATTAAAAAAAAAATAAATAAATAAAAATAATGAAGAAAAAAACTGCAAAACGACAAACATGAAATGGCTCAAACGCCCAAACAACTCATTTCAAAATAGGGGGAAGTAGATTAATGTTTTGACCCATGGAAATGTCCTACATCATGAAACTAGAGATGAATCCAAATTGTCGTAAGGCCCAAATACGTAATAAAACCCTAAATTCTAATGCCGTTCTTACTCGTTTTTCATTCTTAGTTTCTCTTCATTGATTTCATTTTCATCCTCTTCACTCTAAACTCAGCCTCTCTCTACTCTCAAGAAACCCAAAATTCCAACCTTACCTAATGTTCATTTCTGTCCTCACATAATCTCTCTCACAGTCGTCCTCTCAAGTCTCACCTTATTTAGTCTCATTTCGACCCTCCGTCGTGTGCTACACCTCACTTAATCTCACAGTCGTCCGTCACTGCTAGTTTTCACGGTTTGTGTTATCAAGCTATAATCGGGTGGAGGATTTCCCTTTCCATATAGTGGAACTGAGTTCTGATGAGGAGGAGTCGACCATGTTTCATTGATTCAAACTTGTAATTAAGTTGTTGTAATTTGTAAGGTAGAATTTAGTGATTGTAATTTGGGTGATTTCGATGTTGTTTGATTTTTTTAGTGTAGATAATAGCCTTGAAAATGACGCTGCTACTTTCAACTGTTTGTTTTGAGTTGCTGGGATCCTGTATGTGTGCTTTTTGGTTATTGCTATAATTACAATGATATTACTTGTTGATTTGGTGTTAGGTTAACTTAGTATGTTATGTTGTCTTTGTTTGTGTGCTTGCTGCTTTCGTAATTGAACATTAACAATCAGAATTGCTGTTGCTAATCCCAAAATATTTATAATTATGAATCTAAAAAAAATTTGAAAAAAAAACTTCAGGTTAGATAAGTTATGTTCAGGTTGGATTTTTTTACCTGTTTATTAAACAGATCAAGTTCAGGTTGGGTTTTTTGACCTATTTAGTAATCAGGTCAATTGGGTTAAACCTGAACCCAATCCAACCTGATCTGTTTGCCAGGCCTAGTGGTGGTTATGGTGATGAGTCGAGCCATGGGCCCAATGCATGGGTGTTCGTGGCCTAGACTTGGTTCTTAAGTTAGGGTTTCGGTTTTTATTTTCGTAATTATTTATTTTCGATTTTCAGGAGATTTAATTTTATTGTTTATATTATTCTCCACTCATTCGGAATCCGAATTCGGATTTTCAAAAGCCTAGATTGGTTGAAATAAATCAAGGATTTTAATACAAATATTATTTTAATATTTATTTACTTTTTGGATTTTCATTTTTAATAAATACTGATTCGGCAATTGTTTTTAATTAGGACCTAACGAGCAAGCGTGATTGTCTTTGGTTGTTGGAGCATATCTACCGTTGGGAAGTGTTTTAGTGGTAAGCTCTCATGCCTACCTTTTTCCAAAGCCCCATCAAAACTATTTTGATGTGTTATGTGCTAATTAGGAAATTGTTTGTGAATTTAATATGCAAAGCATAATTAAATTATATCATCGTTATTATGAGAAATATTAAGCATGTTTACTTCTGTAATTATGAAATATAATGAGTATGTTGATATTACCATGTTTTGAGAATTAATTAGTTCATTTTGATTATTGGACAATTGTTGAATGATGGATTATTAATATTATTATACTATTTAATATTTGCTAATTGATATAGGTAATATTGAGTGCTAGTGAGCACCTATATTTTTATCTTTGAATGTATTTGGATGAATTATAATACTTGGATATCATATTACCCTGCCGAAGTGCTTCCGAAATTGTGCTAAACATTGCATGTATTACTTATTGGATTGTCGTTGAATTAAAGCATGTTTACTTCTTATCGTATTTAATTACTATTATCATCGTTATTTATTATTCATTGTCAAGAGCATGAAATGGATTAGTAAGTCGTGGTCTCGTAGTACCACTAAGTCAACCAATGCAAATTATGTGAATTGAATGAAATGAGAGTAAGATTTCTAATGGATCCCTAGGAGTAGTCGAGCAATCGGGATTAGACAAAATGGTGTAGTTCAGCGATGCGTGATTCCCAAGTTACTTATGGACACCTCAATGGGTGTCTAGGATGGATCATTCCCCATTTATTAAATCCTCTAGACTAGCTTATTATACTAGAGGTAGTGTGCACACTAGAGTCATTAAGTCGATGGCGTGATTGTATCTTTTGATGAACAATATGGGTAATCGCTGTTCTATTTGCTCTCTTACATCTCTCTAATTAAGACGAATTGTCTATGTCGTGTTTCTAATGATCACTATACAAGAATTGCATGTAAATGAATGTCGTTATGCGTAAGCTTGATTAGATGCTTATGTGCGTATGCAAATGAATTTTAATGATTCTTCTACAACCTCAGGTAAGGTTTGGGAAATGTTTTTACTGGGTATGGATGACGTTTATTTAGTTTATCTGATTTTTTTTTCTCTTTTGTTTCTTATCTTTTCTCTGTATTTTGTTTTCGTCACGAAAACCAAAGTGCAGGTTTAGTCGAGTGAGGTTGTACAACTTAGAAGCTAGAGTTGGCGTTAGTTTTTAGAACTCTCTTGTTCAGTTTAGATTGTTGGGATTTTTGGTTTGTGCCCTTTGAAGGCAAAGTTGTAATAATTGGATTAATGGACTTAAGTTCACTTTTTAGATAACTCTGGTATTAATGTTTAATTCGTATTAGTTTGTTTAGTAAGCTCCTTTGATACCTAGACTTTCTTTCTGTTTAGCATTTACTCCTTAGTGATAAATGTTGTTGTAGCCCTCTTGGGTTTGTGACGGTTCAGTGGTGTCGAGTCATGTATAATGACATCGATAGTTCCCAGGAAATCGTTGTAAATTCGGGGGTGTTACAAGGTATTTCATAGGAAAAGTCCGCTCACTAAATCCAGTCAGAGAAATAATTTGTTCCCTTATAGCAGAGTGTAGACGCCAAAAAAGCGTCTTCAGATTTCTCCGCAAAAGCCCGATGATGAAAGGAGTAATTTTTAAACTTGAATGCTATTTTTGCTTCAATAGGTAAAATAAGGTCTCAGGTTTTTCCTCGATCACTCCTTCATTCCAATCCCATTTAAAAGTCTCGTTCAAGAGATTTCCAATGACACCTCTCGTGTCTTTTTCCGACTCCCGATCGCAAAATTTGTGAACCGTGGGTAAAACTGTCTTTTACAGCAAAAGGGTAAAACAGTCTTTTCACATTTCCGGAATACTAAAATTCCTCCGAAAATTAAAATTGACCGGATGTTGTCATATGACAACATCCAGCCGGAAAGCTGACAGCCGTCAGCGGCGCTAGGATAACAGCGAGCGCCGCTAGGTCTCCAGGCCCGACTTTTTTTAAGCCCAAAATCTGAATTTTGGCCTCCCTTTACCCGTCCAACCCTACTTCCTTCGCCTATAAATACGACCCTCCTCCCTCAGTTGAAAACACACAGTCTACAGTTGACAACCTCTATTCTCAGGAGTATTAACACTGAGCTTCCCCTTCTTTCTTCCAAATTTTATATCTTGTCTTTACTATATTTGCTAAATAGCCTACAGTTCAGGTACTAACTCCTGAGGGATCAAATTAAATTAATTGCCTAATTGTTTATTTTCTAGTAGTGATAATGTATATATCATGCCAATAACGTCTTTTATTGCTTACAAAAATATCGTCTTTCAAAGCATGTCTAGTCGTTGTGATGCTCAATTTGTCAATCGAATGCATGTCTAAACAAGGGTTAAAAATAAATGTTGTGATGCTTGTGATGAACCAACTAATAGTCTAAGTCTAGGTTGTTAATCCAGTTTGTGTGGGAATCATGTCTTTAAATTATTAAGCAAACTAGAGTTAGTAGAGGTCGTCGTAAAACGGGCGAGTTGGGTACCTAACACCTTCCCACCTTGTACCTTCGCCCCTGAACCTTTTATTCATGGGTACTCATATGTTCTATATGAGCGAGAGTCTTTCTAAAAATATGATCAGTTCACTTATCGCGTTATTGGGTTGTCCCTTCGATTTTGTCCCATCGTTTTGTCCCTTCGATAAAATGCCGATAGCCGATTTGTGACCTTTTTCATGGTTTTTATTCAATTCAAGTCTTTTCAAAAGCTTTTCTAACTTGATGGTCCCTTGAACTTATCTAAAGCCTCCAACTTACAAATTTTCTATAAGGACGCACTCCTTGGAGCGATGGAAAAATCCCGGGTCCTTACAGTGGCGACTTTACCGGGGATTTATTTAACAGGGTGAGACTCGAAAGTCAAGTTTGCTTAATTGTTTAATAACATGTTCCATATTTTGCATCATTTGCATGTGCTTTGTCACAATCTTTTCACCCTGATCGACCGTCGAGGAAGTTTGTGTCGTAACTCGTAGACAACCCGTATATCTAAAGGAATATACAGTTGTCCTATCATGCAAACCGACGCTTCCTCACCCATGAGTCATCGACTCTTGTTGGTGAAAAAGAATTACAATTGATGTGTCGACCATCCGAACGGAAATTGTAACTTGTCGTGGTAACCTCACAGGAGCCAAAAGCCTCCAACACACATTGGTGCATTCGCTTGCTTGTTGTGCATGTGTCGTTGTAATGCCCGTCTGATTGATTGGTGTCCTTGTACCCCTCTCTTTGCACCAATGGAAGCTGTCATGAACGCCTTGGTATGGAGAGGTGACACTCAACCTTGCCTCCCTCTGGAAGATGCCAAAGCTGCACAGGAAGAAAATCGTCCTTATTGCAAGTACCACCGAGTATTTGGACACCATACAGATGACTGTCTTCGCCTAAAAGATGGCATCGAAGGGGTCATTGACAGAGGAGAAGTTCCACCACCACCGAGGGATGGCGATGTCGATGATGGAGCCTGGAACTAGTTGGTTACAAGCAAAAGCTAGAGGAATCGAGTCTGAGTCCGCAAGTTTTGTCGAGTTAGGATCATAGCTAAATCTTTAGGTTGAGTCTTGAACGGGGGTGTTCCCCTTTTTGCTTTTATTTTTCTAAGTCTAGTTTCTTTTTGAGGGGAATTAGAGACCCTCTTCTCTAAAGTCATGTGTGCTTATCTTTTTGCAAATCAATAAAAATTCTTCTTGCTCATTTCTTCCTTTGTTTGGCTATTGATAAATCCAATGAACTCAAAGTTGCACAAATCATTAACTAATCAATTTAAGCAATGTAAGTAAACTTTGCAAATCAAGAATGTAAATTATTTCTTATACAGGAATTTGTGCAGCTGAACTCCCTCAACAATGTTACTTCACATACAAAGAAGAAATGAGCCAGCCTTTTGCAACAACCTCGACAGGAGTCTAATCCTGGCTCCGATCGAAGAAGACCCTTGGTACCAAGACGTCTTCAACTACATCACCAAAGGCACATACCCTTCGGACGCGCCAATAAGAACTCAACGGGCCATCCGTCTCTTAGCGGCACAATATATAGAATACAAGGGGGTTCTATACAAGAAGTCCCACAATAGAGTCAACCTCAGATGTGTGAACGCCGAAGAAGCCGCAGAAATCATGGATGAGGGACACAATGGGGTGTGCGGACCACACATGAATGGTCGAATGCTCTCTAGAAAGGTCATACGACTGGGATACTATTGGACCACCATGGAAAGAGATTGTTACGACTATGTCAAGAAATGCAAGAAGTGTCAGATATATGCCAACCTACAGCATATGCCACCCTCAATGCTCCATAACTTCACGTCCCCTTGGCTATTTTCCGTATGGGGAATAGATATCATTGGTAAAATCACCCCGAAGGGCTCTAGAGGACATGAATACATCCTAGTAGCCATAGACTATTTTACCAAATGGGTCGAAGCACAGTCCTATGCCATCCTCACATCCAAGCAAGTGTCCAAATTCATAAGGAACAACATCATCTGCCGATACGGAGTTCCGCATGAAATTATTAGTGACCATGGATCCCATTTCAAAGCCGAAACAGCCACCCTCCTAAAGAGCTACAAAATCCAGCACCACAAATCATCCCCCTACTGGCCTCAGACCAACGACGCAGTAGAAGCCGCCAACAAAAACCTCAAAACTATCATCGAAAAAATGATAGAAAGTACAAAGGTTAGCCCATAAAACTCCCATTCGCCCTTTGGGAATATTGAATGTCCGTAAGATCATCCACAAGAGCAACACCTTATTCCCTAGTCTACGGAATGGAAGCTGTGTTACCCATAGAAGTCCAGCTACCTTCCATGCGCATAGCCATAGAGGGTGAATTTCCAGAAACTTAATGGATGCAAGCAGGTTATGAGGAACTTATGTTCACAGATGAAAGACGAATATGGGCTCAAAACCATTCACACATGTACCAACAACTCATGGCAAGAGCGTTCAACAACAAGGTCCGACCTCGAAACCTGAAAGAAGGCGACTTAGTTTGGAAGGAGTTACGTGCACCAGTTACTGACCCCAGAGGCAAATTTCGACAAAATTGGTCCGGTTTGTTCATCATCAAAGACATCTTATCAGGAGGCGCAGTCCGGCTTATGGACATTGATGGCATTGAGTTCAGTCAGCTCACCAACATGGACAAACTGAAGAAGTGCTACGTCTAACTAAAAGAAAAACCGATTTTTTTTTAAAAAAAAGAGACGTACACAAATTGAACGTACTACACTGGCCTGCGTAAGTAACCCTTTAAGGGGCCCGGCTAAATCAATCCAAAATTCCATTCCACTCATTCAAAAAGGATAATTTTTATTCAAACTGAATGAATAAGCTTACATTGCATAAATTGAAAAATTCCTGAAGGTTGCGAAAAAAAAGTGCAACTACGAGGGTTTAAGCTAAAAAAATTCTTAATACTTTTTTTTAAAAAAAAACTAGACTTGCTTTCTAAAGAAAACTACTTTAATCCTTCTTCCCTTTAGAAGGCTTCGTTGAAGAGTTCTTCTTTGAAGGACCTTGGCTTGAGGACGACTTATGATCGCTTTCTTGCGCTTGGGGCTTGCCTCTTTTCATTACGTGATAGCCTTCCTCATAAGGCCCTTCCTTTCTTTTCTTGCTTCCTGTTCCTGAGTCATATCTAGGTACTAGTTGGTCCCACTCCTTATGATGAAGGGCTCGTCTCGCTTCTCCATCACTGCTGGAAAGCTAATTCAAATAGGTTTCGGAAACTTGAGTTGGGGCAATCACCCGAGGTACTGTCCAGCGATCCCTGCCACGCTAGTATTTTCCCCAATCCTTAGCAAATTCAATGGTCAAACCCAAGGTAGGTTGTCTCGTAGTCTCCTAACGAGGGATAAGCTGCTTTAACCCATATTGCCTAATAACCCTAGAAGGAAGAAAACCAAGTACTCTTGTACAGACCCACTATGGTAGTGTGAGGAATGAATTTGCAACAAGCCACCAAAGAAGTTAAACCCCACCAAGTCACATGCCAACGAATAGCAGGTACGACATGGAAAACGGCGTCCCATTCAGCAAGGGTCTTTTCATCAGATAACCTTTTTCTAACCAAGAAGTTACGCATTATAAGTCTTCTTTTTTCAGGTTTGAGAGGTACGAGCTATCATCTTCTCTAGCGATTCTATCAGCCTTAGATGCTCGCATAACCAAACTTGAAGCAGCAGAGGGCTGCCAGAAAAGGCTTCGTGAGGCGAAATTTTCAACCTATCAAGCCGTAAAATAATTTCTCCTATAACCAAATGCAAAGGAGAATGCCCTTCAGCCATTTGATCACTCGCAGCAACGAGGCTCTACCCAGGTTGGAAGACTCTGCATTAGCAAACAACAAGCGATTAAACATGCAAAGTACAAAAACTTGTCGGCGGCAACGCCTAAATATCGCATCCTGTTCAGAAGAAGGAGCAAACTTTTCACAGATTTGAACCAAGTCCACATCGACACTAGGAATCATACTTTTGGCTTCTGCAGATGACAAGCCTAGAGATTTCCTGTACTGATTACTAAAACCATTCCTCAAATGAGACACAGCTGGGGGAAGAACATCAGACATATTAGTAATTGTAGCAAATTCTTCAACTAGAGGGCATAATTCAGAGTTACCACAACAGAAGACGTGCATGTCTGGGTCCCAATAGTTCAAGGTAGACCGAAGAAGGGGACACAAGATTTTGGTTGGTCTTAGAGCCAATAAGCTTGAGATATGGTACGGAGCCAGTTCTAGTTTATCTTCTATGGTCAGATTTTTACATCTGGCATCGAACAGATTTTCAAAGGATTTCACCATGGTAGAAGCTTTGGGATATTTGGGAGAGCTAAAGTCTGAAAAAGAGATACGACCATTAGACATCCCGTAAGTCCTATTTATAGGCAAAGAACCGGGTCAGAAGCAGTCAGATTTCCAAGAAAAAGGCCCAAAGCCAGAGCCGCTGGCGGCTCTGGCCAGCGCTGCTAGCGGCTATGACTAGCGCCGCTAGCAGCCCTCACCATTGGCCCAGTCGACATTTCCCTTTTGTTCTTGCCTGCCCGTTTGGCCCGTTCCGTTCGGTTGAAGCCCAAATTTTCAAATGTACAACGGGGTACAACTTACAAGGCCCGAGACTCTCTTAGTTTTATTCTTTTTCTACTTTCTTTTTATCAATTTTTTCTTTTTTTTAGGGGGTATAATATGTGTAATTATTGTCTTGTCATGCAATTTTTACCTTTTTCTTTACCACATAACACATTGCATACTTAGAGATCAGACGGGCGTAATCGAGTCATAATTGCATTCATATCACACATATGCATAAAAACAGGAGTTCAAAGTTTTGAAGGCCAAGGTTTACAAATCAAGCCTATACTGTTCAGCTGGGATCATCATCACCATTGTTATCGGCCTCATCCTCAAGGGAAGGCCCCTGAACATAGTTCCCGGACGAGTAATAGAAGGAGCCATGAGTATTGAACGAGCTGTAAATCTGCCTGCTGTTATTGGGCCTCAGGTCTCGTCCGTCATGTACAGGGACATGCATAGGAGTACCTGCCGAAAACCCCGTCCCAAAGAGGCTCTTCGTGGCTTGACTAGCAAAGTCCATAGCCACATTCTGATACGAAGGCCCAGCCTAAGGCACATCCCACCCAGGAGCGTTCGCCCAACCTCCAGCCATAGTATCACAACGGGCCTACTACTCAAAGAAGGTTGAAAACCCGCTGGAGAAAACATCTCAGGGACAGGAATGTGCGGCATAGAAGGTCCGGGCGCCTCATCAACAGGAGGCCTGGTCGAAGCTACAGTAGGTGAACGAGCAACAAATGGTCTGCTCGCCGAAGAGACTCTCGCAAATGACGAATGTCGGGGTCCCACGGAGGACGAAGGTCGCCACATCTGCATACAATCAAGACCAAAATGTTAAACTAAGCACTCCACTTAGCTAAACAAAAGACAAAAGTGTACTTACACTAACAGTCCTAGACCGGAAACTCTTCCCCCTACCCATCATCCGGCTATATCCTTTCTTCAGCAAGTGGATGAGCTTGAAGACTTGAGAAGTCTGCTCCCGGTTCAGCTACAAAAGATAGAGTCAGCATTCGAAAGCAGCACAATAAAAAGCAAGAAGGGATAAAAACTTACCCACGCACAACGATCAGGCAAAGGTAGGCCCTCCACAGCCTCTCCGTGAGCAATATGTAGAGGAAGCTCCTCTACTATACGGCCACCAATGTACCTCACCTCATTACTCGGCAAGGTCACACTTGGGGACTTGTCACTAGGCACTCTAGAATGGGACCTCCTGGGATCCCGAGGAACCGAACGACCCGCCTACAAGACACAAAAGTCAGTATATTACAGATATAGCTGAAAGGGCACAAATAAAGACCTTACCACAGAGGTAAGGCCCGACATCAGACTACCCAAGCAATAGGCCAGATACACAGTCGTAGGGTCTAAGCTAGCAACCTCCGGCTCAACAAAATGCATGGCCGCCGCTCCACGAGTCACGACCCCCAAATCAGCTACGCTCAGACTGCGCAGGTAGAACATGGTCATAGGGGGGTCCTCCGGAACCAACTGACCACCCAAGGCAGGATAGACTAGTCGAGTCAAGCGGTCCCCCAGGTACCACACAAAGCCAAAGGGCCCCTCAAACACCACCCGCAAAGAAGATACTCTGAAGGACTCAGTGGTAGTATGGGCGGGAACCCCAGGAATACCGTCAAAAGCGGTCCACGACACCTGCATATTACAAGAGCAAAGTTCATTCACATCAAATGAACCAAAAAATATATATATACATAAGCAAGTCAAAGGCAACATACCTCGGACGCGGCATCCTTCTCAAAGGCGGCCCGAAAATCCTCCAAAGAGGAAAAAGGGTGGGTATCCCTACCGACCCACCGTGAACCTAGTGGGAACTTCCTCAAACCAGGACGCTGAGGACCAAAAGCTGAAAAATACTCAAAGAACCCACAACTGCCATACAAGCAGGAACAATCAGATACAACTCTCGTACAAAGTATGCATTTGCAACAAAAATAAACATATATGCCTACCTCTAGTATCCTCCACGGGCCAGAGATAGACACCCTCCTGCTCGTCGACTTAGGCATGCAAGACTGACGACACAACCTCACCAAAGAAGCATACGCAGGAGACCAAAGTTGTACTCGTGTACTTTAGACAGGTCGTCTAAACATGTCAAGAAGCCGACCTAACACACACTCTTCTTTTGGGCAAAGATGGTCGCCCCCAACAGGTAAGCCAAGAAAATATTAGCCCTCTACTCCTCGGTAAGCCCCTGGTCCGCTAAGGCTTCCCATAACCTCGGCAAGGAAACTCGGTCTTCCATGAAGTAGACAGATACATGCCCGTATAGATCAAGTAACCTATCAGCCTGCCGGTGATAACTCGCGTCATACTGTATACGACGCCCTCTTTAGGACAAGCCTGTCAGTATAGCGAACTGATAGGGGGTAGAAAACATCTCCCCCAAGGGTGTGTAGAAAGTGTTCGTAGTATCCCAAAACCTCTCCAATAACCCCCAGGAAACTATCCTAGTATCACCGGAATGACAAGCCAGGATAACCGTAAAAAGTGCTCAAAGCCCGAAGCCTGGACTATCCCCCTAGCCCCCTCAGTAAATGTGTCCAACATCATGGCCTAGTGAGAAGTTAACCCATGAGCCTGCAGCAGAACATGAACACCCTAGCCAACAAATAAAATTTTCTCAACACCCCATATACTACAAACGTGGCCCAAATAATTTCACACAAATAATATACAGCTGACCACCAATCCAGTATAATCCCAATTTGTTCATGTGCCGAAGCACTAATAATTCAAATCTTCAGTACGAAAAAAATAGACTGAACAGAACCAAATAAAAGAGAGAGTCAGAAACATACCAATTGAGCGTTAGACAAATGACTCTGCCTGTCCAGTAGCAGAACACTATGATCCCAAACCTCATCCGGGCGCCAGTCCACATGCATAACCGAGTCCTGATACAAATTTGCCCCATCTGCATGCTGAGAGAGGGGTGTCCTAAAAGATGGAAGCCAAGTGCGAAAGAGGTCCCAATTTTCCTCCTCCTCACCCATGGGACGCTTCCTTTTGTCTTTGGGAGCCATAGAATAAGAATGGAAGTTTTCTCTCTCTACAAGTGAAAATTTCAAGTTTCAGATTCGCAAGAAACAAGTACCCATTCAACAAAGCAACCCAAATTCAGCAACTAGGCGGAAAAATAAACAAATTCAAGACAAAAAGCAAGGGAATTGGTCAAGAATCGACTTACCTTGAAGAAGCTGAAGCTCTCAACAATGGTGAAAAGCTCTCGACAATGCTCGGCCGAGAAAACGAACAATGAAGCAAAACGCGAAAAAATTCGCGACAAAGCAATTTGGCTTGCTTAAAGCGAGCGTCACTAGCGGTGCTGGCCTGGGCCGCTAGCGGCCTGCACGCGCGGGCCCCCTGCTGTCCCACGACTTCGTTTCCAGCCCAAAAACCATTATTTCAGTTCGTTCGCGGCGAAGACCAGTACCGAGCGCGCAGGAGCAGTCCCTTTGGCCCACCAATTCAAAATTCAACAGTTGGTCCATCTTACGGTACCAAGTATTATCAGGTAAAATTAACCCATTTGTTTTGCATGTCCTAAATACACAAGCTCAGGTATGCCCAGCAATATTAATCACCCAGAATGGTCAATTTTTTTTTTTTTTTTTTTAAAAAAAAGCCCAGTGTAACCTCTGGCACTATCTCATTATTAGGACATCCAGTTTCCTAAATTATTATTTTTGGGATAGCCAGTGTCCATTATTTATTTTAGGACAGCCAGTTTCCTAAAAATTATTTTGGGGACAGCTAGTGTCCATTATTTTTTAGGACAACCTGTTTCCTAAATTATTTTTTGGACAATCAGTGTCCACTATTTTGGGGACAGCCAGTGTCCATCTTTATTAGGGCAGCCAGTTTCCTAAATTATTTTGGGGGACAGCCAGTATCCATTATTAAAGGACAACTAGTTTCCTAAATTTTGATAGGACAACCAGTTTCCTGGGATTATTAAAGGACAACCAGTTTCCAAAATTGTGATAGGACAGCCAGTTTCCAAAATTGTGTTAGGATAGTCAGTTTCCAAAATTGTGATTAGGACGGCCAGTTTCCTAAATTTTTGTTTTAACAGCCAGTGTTCGTTTTATAGGATAACCAGTGTCCACCAATTGTGTCAGTCAATGATCACTTGTGTGATTATACTGTCCTTTATTTTTTTTATATGTTTCAGTCAACGATTGCTTAAACTGTTGCATTTAAACTGTTCATATGTTTTAACCATTTTACAGCCGTCACTTTGATCGCGCTGTCTCGTCGACCTTTTCGTTTCTTGTGCACGGACGGAATCTCGGCATCCGCTGAGTGGTGATTAGCCATTGTTTGCTTAGAATAAAGCATTTATACTATTCACTCTCACCACCATTTTCCAGCTGATATTTTTATTGCGCTATCCCGTCGAATTTTTCGTTTCTCGTGCAGGGACGAAATCTCGGCACCCACCGGGCAGTGTTTAGTTATTGTCTGCTAAAGCACTCTACGTTGATCATTCTCAAAGTATTACTAACCTTTTCATGTACTTTGAATACAGGTCCCCTGCAGATATTTAGACCATCCCAAGCGATGTTTTTCCTGCTAACCATAACCTTTATTTTTCTTGTGTTCAGAGAGATGAAGTCTTCGCGCGCTACGAGCAAGTCCCAAGTCAGGTTTGCCTTCATATGCATACATACTGTATACTCTCACATACCATGTGCACATCAGCATCCTGCATGTCGCCTTCAGAATACTTTTATCTTTGCTTTTACTCAAGCTCTATCAAAGTGGGGGCTTTTGTAGACGCCAAAAAAAGTCTTCAGATTTCTCCGCAAAAGCCCGATGATGAAAGGAGTAATTTTTAAACTTGAATGCTATTTTTGCTTTAATAGGTAAAATAAGGTCTCAGGTTTTTCCTCGATCACTCCTTCATTCCGATCCCATTCAAAAGCCCCGTTAAAGAGCTTTCCAATGACACCTCTCGTGTCTTTTTCCGACTTCCCGTCGCCAAGTTGCGAACCGGGTATAAAACCGTCTTTTACCACAGAAGGGTAAAACAGTCTTTTCACATTTTCGGAATACTAAAATTCCTCCGAAAATTAAAATTGACCGGATGTCGTTATATGACGACATCCAGCTGGCAAGCTGACAGCCGTTAGCGGCGCTCGCCAGCGGCCCTGAGTGAAATTCCAGGGCCGCTAGCGGCGCTTGCTGGGTCTCCAGGCCCGACTTTTTTTTAAGCCCAAAATCTGAATTTCGGCCTCCCTTCACCCATCCAACCCTACTTCCTTCGCCTATAAATACGACCCTCCTCCCTCAGTTCAAAACATACAGTATACAATTGACAACCTCTATTCTCAGGAGTATTAACACTGAGCTTCCCCCTCTTTCTTCCAAATTTGAGATCTTATGTTTACTAATTTTGCTAAATAGCCTACAGTTCAGGTACAAACTCTCTTGGGCTCAAATTAAATTAATTGCCTGATTGTTTGTTTTCTAGTAGTCATAATGTAGATATCATGCCAATAATGTCTTTTATTGCTTACTAAATATCGCCTTTCAAAGTATGTCTAGTCGTTGTGATGCTCAATTTGTCAATCGAATGCATGTCTAAACAAGGGTTAAAAATAAAATGTTGTGATGCTTGTGATGAACCAATTAATAGTCTAAGTCTAGGTTGTTAATCCCGTTTGTGTGGGAATCATGTCTTTAAATTATTAAGCAAACTTGAGTTAGTAGAGGCCGTCGTAAAACGGACGAGTTGGGTGCCTAACACCTTCCCACCTCGTACCTTCGCCGCCGAACCTTTTATTCTTGGGTACTCATATGTTCTATATGAGCGAGAGTCTTTGTAAAAATATGATCAGTTCAGTTATCGCGTTATTGGGTTGTCCCTTCGGTTTTTTCCCTTCGGTTTGTCCCTTCGATAAAACATCGATAGCAGATTTGTGACCTCTTTCATGGTTTTTATTCAATTCAAGTTTTTTCAAAAGCTTTGCTAACCCGATGGTCCCTTGAACTTATTTAAAGACCCCAACTTACAAATTTTCTATAAGGACGCACTCCGTGGAGCGATGGAAAAATCCCAGGTCCTTACACAGAGCTAACACCACCATAGAAAATCTGTGATTTGCTACGATTAGCAGATAACCCTGTTGCTGCAGAAAAGTGCTGAAAAGCATCCATAATCTTTGTGAAATGTTGTCCAAAGTTCCTGCAATATTTATATGAAACGCTGGTGAAAGCCAAAATAAGTGCCACAAGAAAACCTTTGTAACACCCCCGAATTTACAACGATTTCCTGGGAACTATTGACGTCGTTGTGCACGACTCGACACCACTGAACCGTAAAAAACCCAGTGGCGCTAATGCAACATTTATCACTAAGAAGTAAATGCTAAGCGGAAAGAAAGTCTAGGCATCAAAGGAACTTACTAAGGAAACTAAACAATCTAAAACAGTTAATATTAGAGTTGTCCATAAAGTGAGCTAAAACCATTAAACCGAATTATTACAACTTGCCTTCAAGGGCTAAAACCAATAAAATCCCAACGATCTAAACTGAACAGAAAGAGTTCTAAAAACCGATGCCAACTCTAACTTCCAAGCTGTTCGTCCTCACTCGACTAAACCTACACATTGGTTTCCATGCCGGAAACAAAATACAGAAGAAAAGAAAAGACACAAAAGAGGAACAAAAATCAGATAAATTGAATAAACGTCATCCGTACCCAGTAAAAATATTTCGCAAACCTTACCTGAGGTTTTAGAAGAATCTTTGAAATTTATTTTCACAAGCACATAAACATTTAATCAAGCATACGCATAATGACATTCTTTTACATACAATTCTTGTATAGTGATCATACAAAATACGATATAAACAATCCGTCTTGATTAGAGAGATGTAAGAGAGCGAATAGTACAACGATTACCCATACTGTTCATCGAAGATACAATCACGCCATGGACTTAATACTTGTAGTGTGCACACTACCTCTAGTATAATAAACGAGTCTAAAGGACTTAATAAATGGAGAATGATCCGTCCCAGACACACTATGAGGTGTCCATAAGTAACTTGGAAATCACGCATCCCTTAAACTACAACATTAGGTGTAATCCCGATTGCTCGACTACTCCTAGGAATCCATTAGGAGTCTTACTCTCATTTAATTTAATTCACATAATTTGCATTGGTTGACATGGTGGTACTACGAGACCACGACTAACTAATTCATTTCATGCTCTTGACAATGAATAGTAAATAATGACCATAATAATAAGTCAATATGATGAGAATTAAACATGCTTTAATTCAACGATGATAAATTCAACAAAGATGACATTGCATGTCTAGCACAATTTTGGCAGCACTTCGGCAGGGTAATATGATATCCAAAAATTCATCAATCATCCAAGACATTCAACGATAATATATAAGAGTTCACTAGCACACAATAATACCCATACCATTTAGCAATTATTTAGTATCATAATAATACTAATACTTCACCTTTCAACAATTGTTCAATAATCATCATATGGACTAATTCTCAAAACATGATAATATCGACATGCTCACTATAATTCATAATTACAGCAGTAAACATGCTTAATAAATCTCATAATAACGACGATATAATTTAATCATGCTTTGCATATTAAATTCACAACAAATTCCCAATTAGCACATAACACATCGAAATAGTTTTGATGGGGCTTTGGAAGAAGGTAGGCATGAGAGCTTAGCACTACAAACGCTTCCAAATAGAAAGTACACTCCAACAATCGAAGATTATCACGCTTGCTCGTTAGGTCCTAATTAAAAACAATTACCGAATCAGTATTAATTCAATACAAAAATCCAAACAGTAACGAAATATTAAACTGATAATTTTACTAAATTCCTTGATTTATTTCAACGCGGAGGAGAAGAGAGAAAGAGAAAGAAAAAGAAAGAGAAAGAGAGAGGGAGAAGGAGAGATGTGTTACCGGCGGTTGAGGGGTGGCCGGTGGCTGGCGATGACAGGGAGAAAAGAGAGAGGGAGGCGCCGATGAGGAGAGAAAGGGACGAGTTACGTGAGAGTGAGAGAAGGAAGAGAGAGAATATGAGTGAGGGTTTGATCAGTTGTGAAAACTGATTAATTGTCTCCTCTTTTTCTTTATATAGGCCCTCAGTCAGTGCAAGTCCGATACTAATAGGTTTAGGAATTTTTGTAATAATTTTCTGATTTAAATAGCTAATTAAAACTATATGAATATTTCTTATTCATATTTAAAACATTTTAATTAAACTCCCCAAATTTGATAAATACAATTTATGAAAGTCCCATAATAATAATAAATATTATTATGGATTTAATTGAATAAATCGAATCCTTGAATATAAGTACTATTTAATCTCCGAAACTATTTATAAATTATTTATAACTCAATATAATAATTATAAAAAATATTGGGGTATCACATTCTACCCCTCTTAAAAGAAGTTTCGTCCCGAAACTTGAGACATGAAGTAATCACATCCCAAAACGAGACGAGTTTACCCATATGAAGGTATAAAAGACTTTCTAGGACACTAACATATGCAAGATGAGCAAGTACGATCGTGATTCTATGTTGATTAGCAATGCGACATGCAATTTTTGAACATGCAATTTGTGCAAAGCGATAAACGAAACACGCAAAAAGAAAAAATTTCGATGCGTGAAATTCTTGTAACACCCCCGAATTCGCAACGATTTCCAAGGAACTATCGACGTCGTTGTGCACGACTCGACACCGCTGAACCGTCCCAAACCCGAGGGTAGCAACTACAACATTTATCACTAAGGAGTAAATGCTAAGGAGAAAGAAAGACTAGGCATCAAAAGGAGCTTCTAAGGAAACTAAACAAACTAAACAGTTAATAACAGAGTTGTCTATATAGTGAGCTAAAGTCATTAAACCAATTTATTACAACTTGTATAGTGATGACGCCAACTCTACCTTCCAAGCTGTACGTCCTTAATCAACTAAACCTGCACTTTGGTTTCCGTGACGGAAACAAAATACAGAAGAAAAGAAAAGAAACAAAAATCAGAAAAACTGAATAAACGTCATCCGTACCCAGTAAAAATATTTCGCAAACCTTACCTGAGGTTTTAGAAGAATCATTGAAATTCATTTGCATACGCACATAAGCATATAATCAAGCATACGCATAACGACATTCTTTTATATACAATTCTTGTATAGTGATCATACGAAATACGATATAGACAATTCGTCTTGATTAGAGAGATGTAAGAGAGCGAATAGAACAGCGATTACCCATACTGTTCATCGAAGATACAATCACGCCATGGACTTAATGACTCTAGTGTGCACACTACCTCTAGTATAATTACACGAGCCTAGAGGACTTAATAAAAGGGGAATGATCCGTCCCAGCCACACTATGAGGTGTCCATAAGTAACTTGGGAATCACTCATCCCTTGAACTACACCATTAGGTGCAATCCCGATTGCTCGACTACTCCTAGGGATCCATTAGGAGTCTTACTCTCATTTAATTTAATTCACATAATTTGCATAGGTTGACATAAGTGATACTCCGAGACCGCGACTTACTAATTCATTTCATGCTCTTGATAATGAATAGTAAATAACGACGATAACGATAATTCAATACGATGAGAATTAAACATGCTTAAATTCTATAAGGACGATAATTCTATAATGATGACAAGCAATGTCTAGCACAATTTCGGCAGCACTTCGTCAGGGTAATATAATATCCAAAATTCCCAAATAACCAAAGACATTCAAGGATAATATATAGGTGCTCACGAGCACTCAATAATACCCATACCAATTAGCATATAAATAATAGCATAATAATACTAATAATTCACCATTCAACAATTGTCCAATAATCATCATATGGACTAATTAATTCCGAAAATATGCTAACATAAACATGCTAATTATAATTCATATTTACAGCAGTAAACATGCTTAAGAAATCTCATAATAACGACGATATAATTTAATAATGCTTTGCATATTAAATTCACAACAAATTCCCAATTAACACATAACACATCAAGATAGTTTTTGATGGGGCTTTGGAAGGAGGTAGGCATGATAGCTTACCACTAATACACTACCAACAGTAAGTATGCTCCAACGGTCGACGATAATCACGCTTGCTCGTTAGGTCCTAATTAAAAACAATTACCGAATCAATATTAAATAAATAAAAAAATGCAAATAGTAACAAAAACTCGGTCTGATAATTTTATTAAATTCTTTGATTTATTTCAACCAATCTAGGCTTTTGAAAATCCGAATACCGATTTTGAATGAGTGCAGAAAAATAAAAATATTAAATCAAAAATACTGAAAATCGAATTAATAATTACGAAAAATATAAAAACGAAACCCTAACTTTAAAAATAGGTCTAGGTCACGGGTACCCATGCATTGAACCCATAACCCGACCCATCATCGCCACCACCACCCACTGGCCACCATGGCTGGTGGTGGTGGTCGCCGGAGCTCCGGCGAAGAGAGGAGAGAGAAAACGCGAAAGAGAGAGAAAGGGAGAACGCGAGAGAGAGAGAAGGAAAGAAAGAGAGAGAGGGGGGGGGGGGGGGACGGTCGGCCACCCACCGGTCACCATTTGGGCGTCGGCTCGGTGGTCCGGCAACCAGACGGCCGCGCATGAGGGCGCGTGAAGGAGAGGGCCGTGGAGAGAGAAAGAGAGAAAAAGAAACAGAAGGAGAAAGAGAGAAGAGAGGGGCTTACCGGCGACGGTTAGGGAGGCCGGCGGTGGTTCTTCGGTGGGCAAACCGAAGGGAGAGAGAGAGCCGGTGAGGAGAGAGAGAGGAGAGAGAGTTACGTGAGTTTTGTAAGAGAATGCTTGAGGGTTTGATCAGCTATGCAAACTGATCAATTGTCTCCTCTTTTTATTTATATAGGCCCTCAGTCAACCCAAGTCAAAGACTACTAGGTCTAGGAATTTATTTACTAATTTTCTGATTTAAATAGCTAATTAAAACTAATTAAAACAATATGAATTAGACTCCTCAAAATTGATAAATGCAATTTATGAAAGTCCCATAATAATAACTAATATTATTATAACTTTAATTGAATAAATCGAATCCTTTAAATGAATATACGATTTAATCTCCGAAACTATTTATAAATCATTTATAAATCAATATAATAATTATAGAAAGTATTGGGGTATCACATTCTACCCTCCTTAAAAGAAGTTTCGTCCCGAAATTTGAGACATGAAGTAATCACTTCCAAAAATAAAACGAGTTCACCATACTAAGGTATAAAACAATTTCTAGGACACTAACATATGCAAGATGAGCAAGTACGATCGTGATTCTAAGGTTATTAGCATGCACCATGCAATTCGTGCATAGCGATAAACAAAACACGCAAAAAGACAAAATTTCGAGGCGTGACATTCTACCCTCCTTAAAATGAGTTTCGTCCCGAAACTCAAGTGGGACTAGTACCTTCTAGAAAGAGGTCTGGATACTTTTCGCGCATGATGGATTCAGCTTCCCATGTTGCTTCCTCTTGACCTTGTCGAGACCAAACGACTTTGACGATTGGAATGGTCTTTGTTCGAGTTGAGCGTTCTTTGCGATCCACTATCTTGATAGGACGCTCTTCATAAATCAAACTTTCATCGAGATCGATCGTTTCAGGTTGAACGACATGACTTGGATCATGTACGTATCGCTTCAATTGAGAGACATGAAACACACTATGGACTTTTGCAAGTTCCACAGGTAAAACTAGTCGATAAGCAACCTCACCAATCCTTTCTAGGATCTCGTAAGGTCCAATGTAACTAGGATTTAACTTCCCCTTACGACCAAAACGCATGACACCTTTGGTAGGAGATACTCGCAAAAGTACCTTGCTTCCCACCTCAAACTCTTCAGGTCTACGACCTCTATCTGCGTACGACTTCTGGCAGTCTTGCGCACTACGCTTCTTTGCTTGAATCACCTTGACCACATCGACGGTCTGCTGGATCGTTTCTGGACCCAAAACTGCAGTTTCACTAATATCGTTCCAACAAACGAGGGATCTACACTTCCTACCATACAATGCTTCATATGGTGCTCGATCAATGCTTGACTGATAGCTATTGTTGTAAGAAAACTGGATCAACGGAATATGTGTATCCCACGAGCCTTGATACTCGAGAGAACACGCTCGGAGCATATCTTCTAAAGTCTGAATCGTTCTTTCCGTCTGACAATCAGTCGTAGGATGAAAAGCAATACTTAACTTCAATTTGCTTCCAAAAGCTTCTTGCAATTTCTGCCAAAAGTGTGATAGAAATCTCGAGTCTCTATCTGAAACGATATCTTATGGAATACCATGAAGTCTAATGACTTCCTTGACGTAACCATCCGCTAGCTTCTCTATTTTCCAAGTGTCATTCATTGGGATGAATCTCGCAACTTTCGTCAAATGATCCACAACGACCTAAGTGGCGCTGTTCTTCTTTTGTGTCAATGGTAAACCCATGACAAAGTCCATTGAAATTGAATTCCATTCCACGTAGGAACTTCAAGCGGTTGAATCATTCCACCAGGTCTCTTGTGTTCAATCTTGACCTTCTGGCACGTCAAACACTTAGCCATGAACTCAGCGACATCTTGTTTCATACCTTTCCACCAAAACATTTGGCGAAGGTCCTTGTATAGCTTGTCTCCACCAGGATTTACAGAATAAGGCGTATTGTGAGTTTCACCCAGAATCTGACTCTTGATATCCGGGTTATTCGGCACACAGACACGATCACGAAATCTCAAGATACCGTTTGACCAATAGAAAAGTCCTCGGATCTACCCTCGTCCTTGTGGTATAGAATCTGTTGAAGATCCTCATCTGAACTTTGTTTACCCTTGATCTCATCGAGTAAGGTTGGTCGAACTGACATATGCGCTAAGGTACATTGAACATCACCTTTCAGCACAATCTCCACGTCTAGACTTTGTAAGTCACAAATGATCTCCTTTGGAAGTACTAAAGCAGTTTTAAGCGTATGACGAGTCTTTCTACTCAAAGCATCAGCTACCATGTTAGCTTTCCCTTCGTGATAATGAATGTCGATGTCGTACTGCGTCAATAACTCTAGCCATCTTCTTTTTCGCATATTCAACTCCTTTTGCATGAATACGTACTTGAGACTCTTGTGGTCCGTAAACATCTTGACAGAAGAAACATAAAGATAGTGTCGCCAAATCTTCAAAGCAAATACGACAGCAGCGAGCTCTAAGTCGTGAGTAGGGTAATTATCCTCATGCTTCTTCAGTTGTCTTGAGGCATAAGCCACTACCTTTCCATGTTGCATCAAAACACAGCCTAAGCCATGCTTAGACGCGTCACTATAGACTTTGTACCTTTCAGTTCCCGATGGCAAAGTTAGAATCAGCGCACTCGTAAGACGTTTCTTCAATTCTTGAAAAGCAGCTTTACACTTTTCAGACGACACGAACTTCGCCGCCTTCTTCATGAAGTTTGTCATAGGCTGCGCTATCTTAGAAAATCCTTCCACGAACCTACGATAGTAACCAGCTAACCCAAGAAAACTTCTAACCTCGGTCACGCTCTTCGGTGCGGACCAATCCATAACAGGTCTAATCTTTTCTGGATCAACAACAACTCCACTCTTACACACCACGTGTCCTAAGAAAGAAACAGTTTCTAACCAAAACTCGCACTTCGACAACTTGACGTAAATATTACTCGTGCTCAGCAGCGTTCTTTGAGTAGACCAAAATATCGTCAATAAAGACAACTACGAACAGATCGAGATAAGGCTGGAACGTACGGTTCATCAAATCCATAAACTTCGCAGGCGCGTTCGTCAACCCAACAGGAATAACCGTGAACTCGTAGTGTCCATACCTCGTTCTAAACACGATCTTTGCAATGTCAGGCTCAGAGATCCTTAGTTGATAGTTTCCTGAACGTAAGTCGATCTTCGAGAAGACAGTCGCTCCACGGGGTTGGTCGAATAGGTCGTCAATCCACGGAAGTGGATAACGATTCTTGATCGTAATCTAGTTCAGCTCGCGGTAGTCTATACACAGTCTCATACTACCATCCTTCTTACGCACGAACAAAACAAGAGCACCCCAAGGCGATACACGAGGACGTATGTATCCCTTCTCCAGTAATTCCTCAAGTTGCGTCTTCAGTTCTTTCATCTCTGCAGGAGCCATACGATACGGAGCTTTTGAGATCGGAGTAGAACCTGGAGCTAAGTCGATCGTAAAGTCAACAATGCATTGCGGAGGCATTCCGAGACTGGAATAACGTCAGCATATTCCGAAACAACTGGAATAGGTTTTGAGACTTCAGCTTCTTGACTTTTATCCACCACATGATATAGGTAAATCGCTTCACCCTTAGTCGTACACTCCTTTGCTTTCATGGTCACCACTACCTTCAACTTTGGCTTGACCACGACTCCTTTGTAGGTAATCCTCCTACCCTTCGGTCCACGCAATGACACACGTTGCGCAAAGCACTCTATTTTAGCCCTATACTTGGCTAACCAATTCATTCCAAAAATCAGCAAATTCCTTTAAATCCATCTGAATTAAGTCCGCAGGCAAATCGGAATCAGCTATCCTAATCGGACACTTTTCATACAACGCTTTACAATTAACAATTGACCCATCTGGCATCCAAATATTTGCACTATACACAGAACTAGGTTCTAAACCTATCTTAGATGCAATGCTCTTAGAAAGAACAGAATGCGTTGCACCACTATCAAATAAAACAAAAGCAGGTTGAGAGTTAACGAGAAAAGTACCAAAGATCACATTTGGATTTGCCTCAGCTTCATTGCGGTTCAGCACATAGACCCTTCCATTTACCCCTCCATTGTTGTTGTTGTTGTTGTTGTTGTTGTTGTTGTTGTTGTTGTTGTTGTTGTTGTTGTTGTTGTTGTTATTCTTTTTGTTGTTGTTCTTGTTGTTCTGAACGGGGTTTGGCAGGTGCGGGAAGTAGTGCTTGATTGTTCGCAGCAGGATCAGTAGTATTGTTACGGTTGTTGTTGTTGTAACCCCCATTTCCGCGGTAGTTACCACCATTTTTGCGATTACCATTTCCATTACCACGACGATTGTAGTTGTTATCGCGGTTCTGACCATTGTCGTTCCTTCCATGACTCCAGCTTTCAGAAGCTTTATGACCAGGCTTGTTGCACTCGTAGCATTGAAGCACGTCACCACGACAGTTCTTGCAAGGATGCGTCTTGTTGCAGCGACTACAAGGCGTATTCCTCCTAGCTAAGATCGTAGCTCTATGACTGTTTGAGTCACGATTCCTGTTCCCGTTGTGGTTTTGACCACCTTGGTTGTTGTGATTGTCGTTGTTCGGCCTTGGCCTCTTAATCCATCATCAAACCTCTCGACACGCTCAGCTTCGGTCGTCACCAAGTTAGGTGCAAAAGCAGCAAGCTCGTTGAACTTTGTTGCGTACTCAGCCACAGATAGCTTTCCTTGATAGATGTTCTCGAATTCCCGTTGCTTCTGGCGACGGATAGCTCTCGGATAGAACCTTTCACGAATAGACTCTTTGAATTCAGTCCACCCTTAGTTCTCAATGGCAAGCAATTCTGTTCATACGTCACTCCACCACTTGTTAGCCTCACCCTTCAGGTAGTACGTAGAGGTGTTAAACTTCATGTTGTTGGGCCGAATAGTCGCCCTAAACAACTTCTCGAACTCCATAGTCCAGTTCTCAAGTTTGCTGGGCTCGGAGCCACTCTCAAACGTCGGAGGTTTGAGTGCATCGAAATCCTTAAAGTTGCGCGTCTCAGGATTCTGCGCGTTGTGATCTTGCTCTTGGTGCTCTAGCTTGCGCATGATGTGTTCGACCACATTAGTAAGACCTACTTCTAGTCTCGCGAGTCTGTCGTTGGTTGCCATTATAACAAATCTGAGACCTAAAAGAGCAATGGTTGGTCACCATTTCAGCAACATTGGCACGTTCGACCCAAATTAGGTCTAATTGAGAGATATAGGCTATAATTGAAACTAATCTCTTGACATTTAGCAAATAGCATATAAGTTTCAATGATCGACCTTACATTGTAGGTCTAAGCAACATAGTTGCTTTGAATGGTTCTTAGTTCTCATGCATAATAGTTCGATATGCAATAACAAAGTAAACACATTGGTCGCACACGATTGATAAGAAATAATATTCACAATTCACACATCGAGGCTCCATACTATTTTAGTAGATCAATAAACAATGACATTTGATTGCATATAATACATGCTTAGCCTTTGACTCACATTTAATATGATCATGCTCAACGAAATTTTTGCTGTAATTCCAACATGGATTTCCCATCATGTCTAGGCATTACGAGATAGCATTACGAAGCTATCTGTCAACCATGCAATTATGCAATAAAACGATCATATAAAACAAATTCTCAACGATATCATATAATCAAATGAAATAGTCTTGCAATGAGACCAATTGCAAGTAAACAACAATCATAAATATTTGTTGCTATAGACACCCTAATCGGTTCTCATCCCCTAGCACCGCAATGCCCGATGATGATGGTAATGGATTAACATGGACATAAGTAGAAAATGACATTGCTCGAAAATCTAGACCAAATTCCTTGAAACCTCAGTCTTTGGATAGCCCTTGTTATAAGGATTCCAACGCCTTTGACCTTACCTCAATCAGGCTCCCGGATCAAGAGATATCGCGTCTCGAAGATTTGGGTCAAAACCGCTCATTCCCGACCCCCTGGGTCAGCCCAAGGGCAATTTCGTAATTTACGGAGCACAAAACGTCAAAAAACCCTAGGCACGCACGCACCTTTGGGCCCAGCGGTTAACGCTATCAGTCCGGCGGCACACGCGTGACAGCGGGGGCCCTCTGGGCAACCGCTAGGCCCAGCGGCATGCCGCTGAGCTGCAGCGGCAGGCCGCAGAGCCTCAGCAGCACTGCCGCTGAGCCCCAGCGGCAGCCGCTGGCCCCAGCTGCCTTCCATATGGCCGATGGGCCTGTTTTTTGGCTGGGCCGAGTTTTGGCGCCGGGTTTCTTACCCTAAGCCCCTAATTTCGTCCCCTAACTCTATAAATACTCCTTTTCACCCTCTTTTGAGAGAGGTTGGTCAGTTCATAATTTTGAGAGCATTGAGAGCACATATTTTCCCCAAGTCAAAGAGAATTCAGATTTTTGAAGACTCAAGCAAGCATTGTCCCTAACCTAGCACCCAAGATTGAAGAGCAATTCCAATTCTACTAGTCCTGTTCCTGTTCGAATCGAACGTCCAGGTTAACCATCCTGAGGGCCTAAATTCTTTATAAGATCTCTTATTTATTGTCTATTAATCATGTTTTGTTTAGCTTTTGATTATGGTTGAGTAAATCTGCATGTTTGGGTCTTTGTATATAATTATGCAGAATTAGTTAATTTAAAGTTAGCATCTTTTTATTAGTTTACGCAAGTTTGCATCTTTTTCTAGTTTTTTGCATGCATATGGCAACCTCATAGGTTTATTTTAGCATAAAGTTGATATCTTTGCATTGTTCTTCCTTTGAAGTTACTAACAAATTTATTGATGTGCATATGCAATATTTGGCGCGTTTAGCAAAGTACGGTAGGTTGGAGCGTCAATTTATTGTTCGTATATCTTGTTTATGCTTGATAATAGTATGCATGTGAATTGGATATAAATTGTGCAAAGTGATAACATAGGTAATTTGGTTGTCTCTAACCCACCTAGTTAATTTATGATCTTGGACGACCGGATTTATTTGGAACCATACAGCGTAAATAAATATTTGGCTTGGATAAGCTTAGTAGAGGCCGTTTATACGGGCGATTTAGATGAGATTCGTTTTGTTTATTTCGTACCTACACCCCCGAACTCAATATTTAGTCCCATGGGCATGAGTCAATTCCCAATAGGAATTGGGTGCACTTTTTGATGGTTTCCAATTGTTCCCTAAAAATTGGTGGCGGCTTCTTTATTTGCAAATTGTTATTCCCCGTAACTAATTTAAATTTCATATTAACGTATTATTTAAGAACCAGTAATTCCAATACAAAGATTAAATTCCACCGCGGAGCGCTGGAGAGGCGAGGGTTCTTAAAGTTGCCCATGCAACTACACCAACATCAAACTTGACCACGCAGGGCCATCACAATAGCTAAAGTTCGATAAAACTCAAGTAAGACTACTAAAGCAATAGTCTAGTTCTACTTGACACTAGCACACATTTTCTTCGCGCTAGGGGACTCATCATGATCGTCCTTCCTCCTAGGCTTCACCTCCTTGCAGGGCGTGTATGGATATGCATATCCACCGAACTTCTGAGGCATGAAACGCTTCCTAAAATCATCGGCTTGCTTGCGTTTCTTGGTCCAGCTGTACTCGCACATATCCTTTGGTACGGGTACTAGCACACGATGCACCTTCCTCTTGAACTCGGACAGGCATAACTCAGCTCCGACGCCTCTAAAGTAGAGAGACCATCTCGTACCTTCTCCGTACTTCTTCTCGTGTAAGTGACCACTCTTGGAGACTACGGCGTCTTACTTCTCCTTGAGTCCCATCCAAGGATGGATGTTAGGCAGACCAGCTAGCAGTAGCTCTACCCATAAGCCTTCGTGTAGACTCATGCGATTCTCGTACTGATAACGCTCGATCGTAGTATAAGCACGTCGTATGTAGATACTTATATCCTCGAGCTCACCATCTGTAGCAAAAAATGGCTCCACAAGAGGAGACCAATTTGCAGCTGGAGTAGGTGCAGGAGTAGGCGCAATGTTGTTATCGGTCTCGGCACTAGTATCTTCTAAATCTGGCATATCATTATTTTCTTCCGGTGGTGTATACACAGGCTCGGACTCAAAGGGATCTTCCTCTTCATCAATTACATGTGCTGCGGGTGCGGCAACTGGGGCGGCAACAGGCGCTGGTAATGGCGCGGGAATCGGCGCGGGGCGTGCAGCCTCGTCGCGCGCGTCCTCTTCCTGCGCGGCGCGGTCTTGCGCGGCCTCGTGGCGCACGTTCGCATCATTTCCGGTTGACTCGCTCTCCGATGAAGCGACATACACCATAGGTTGTCCACGGTGAACTAGGGCACGTGCCCTTTGGTGTGCAGTCGTCATCCACGTAGTAATTCTGTCCTGACCATCTACAGGTAGACAATCAAACAATAAGAACTTTATAAATCACAGGCAAAGTGATTTCAAATAATTCCTATCTTCTAGGACTACTACGCTCAATGGCTTTAATTATATTTTATTTTCCCCAAAATGAAACTAATCTTTATTAATTCATTAATTAATCCTAAGCAACCTTTCTAAACCTAGGGCTCTGATACCATTTGTAACACCCCCGAATTCGCAACGATTTCTAGGGAACTATCAACATCGTTGTGCACGACTCGACACCGCTGAACTGTCCCAAACTCGAGGGTAGCTACTGAAATATTTATCACTAAGGAGTAAATGCTAAGTAGAAAGAAAGACTAGACATCAAAAGGAGCTTCTAAGGAAACTAAAAAAACTAAACAGTTAATATCAGAGTTGTCTATATAGTGAGCTTAAACCATTAAACCAATTTATTACAACTTGTATAGTGATGACGCAACCTCTACCTTCCAAGCTGTACGTCCTCAATCAACTAAACCTGCACTTTGGTTTCCGTGACAGAAACAAAATACATAAGAAGAAAAAAGAAACAAAAGAGAAACAAAAATCAGATAAACCGAATAAACGCCATCCGTACCCAGTAAAAACATTTCGCAAACCTTACCTGAGGTTTTAGAAGAATCATTGAAATTCATTTGCATACGCACATAAGCATATAATCAATCATACGCATAACTACATTCTTTTATATACAATTCTTGTATAGTGGTCATACGAAATACAACATAGACAATTCGTCATGATTAGAGAGATGTAAGAGAGCGAATAGAACAGCGATAAGCCATATTGTTCATCGAAGATACAATCACGCCATGGACTTAATGACTCTAGTGAGCACACTACCTCTAGTACAATTACACGAGCCTAGAGGACTTAATAAATGGGGAATGATCCGTCCCAGACACACTGTCTGGTGTCCATAAGTAACTTGGGAATCAATCATCCCTTAAAGTACACCATTAGGTGCAATCCCGATTGCTCGACTACTCCTCGGGATCCATTAGGAGTCTTACTCTCATTTAATTCAATTCACATAATTTGCATTGGTTGACATAAGTGGCACTACGAGACCACGACTTACTAATTCATTTCATGTTCTTGACAACGAATAGTAATAACGACGATAACGATAATTCAATACGATGAGACTTAAACATGCTTTAATTCAATAACGACGGTAATTCACTAATGATGACAAGCAATGTCTAGCACAATTTCGGCAGCACTTCGGCAGGGTAATATGATATCCAAAAATTCACAAATCAGCAAAGACATTCAACGATAATATATAGGTGCTCACTAGCAATCAATAATACCCTTACCAATTAGCATATAATTAATAGCATAATAATACTAATAATTCACCATTCAACAATTATCCAATAATCATTATATGGACTAATTAATTCTCAAAACATGCTAACATCAACATGCTAATTATAACATATTTACAGCAGTAAACATGCTTATGAAATCTCATAATAACGACGATATAATTTAATCATGCTTTGCATATTAAATTCACAACAAATTCCCAATTAGCACATAACACATCAAAATAGTTTTTGATGGGGCTTTTGAAGGAGGTAAGCATGAGTGCTTATCACTAATACGCTACCAACAGTAAGCATACTCCAACGGTCAACGATAATCACGCTTGCTCGTTAGGTCCTAATTAAAAACAATTACCGAATCAGTATTAATTATTTACGAAAATGCAAAGAGTAACGAAATCTAAGTCTGATAATTTTATTAAATTTTTTGATTTATATCAACCAATCTAGGCTTTTGAAAATCCGAATTCCAATTCTGGATTAGTGCAGAAAAATAAAAATATTAAATCGAAAATACTTAAAATCGAATTAATAATTACGAAAAATATAAAAACGAAACCCTAACTTTAAAAGTAGGTCTAGGTCACGGGTACCCATGCATGGGTCCCATAACCCGACCCATCATCACCACCACCACCCAGTGGCCCCCATGGCCGGTGGTGGTGGTTGCCGGAGCTCCGGCGAAGAGAGGAGAGAGAAAACGCGAAAGAGAGAGAAAGGGAGAATGCGAGAGAGAGAGAAGGAAAGAAAGAGAGAGAGAGGGCGGGGGACGGTCGGCCCGGTGGTCCGGCGACCAGACGGCCTCAAGTGAGGGCGCGCGAAGGAGAGGGCCGCAGAGAGAGAAAGAGAGAAAAAGAAAGAGAAGGAGAGAGAGAGAAGTGAGGGGCTTACCGGCGGTTAGGGAGGCCGGCGGTGGTTCTCCGGTGAGCAAACCGAGGGGGGAGAGAGAGCCGGTGAGGAGAGAGAGAGAGGAGAGAGAGTTACGTGAGTTTTGTGAGAGAATGGTTGAGGGTGTGATCAGTTGTGAAAACCGATCAATTGTCTCCTCTTTTTCTTTATATAGGCCCTCAGTCAACCCAAGTCAAAGACTGCTAGGTTTAGGAATTTATTTACTAATTTTCTGATTTAAATAGCTAATTAAAACTAATTAAAACAATATGAATAATTCTTATTCATATATAAAACATTTTAATTAAACTCCTCAAAATTGATAAATGCAATTTATGAAAGTCCTATAATAATAATTAATATTATTATGGCTTTAATTCAAAAAATTGAATCCATTAAATGAATATACGATTTAATCTCCGAAACTATTTATAAATCATTTATAAATCAATATAATAATTGTAGAATATATCGGGGTATCACAATTCTACCCTCCTTAAAAACCAGTACCTTCTAGAAAGAGGTATGGATACGTCTCGCGCATCATGGATTCAGCTTCCCATGTTGCTTCCTCTTGACCTTGTCGAGACCAAACGACTCTGACAATCGGAATAGTGTTTGTTCGAGTTGAGCGCTCTTTGCGATCCACTATCTTGATAGGACGCTCTTCATAAGTCAGACTTTCGTCGAGATCGATTGCTTCAGGTTGAACGACATGAGTTGGATCATGTACGTATCGCTTCAACTATGAGACATGAAACACACTATGGACTTCCGCAAGTTCCACAGGTAAAGCTAGTCGATAA
The DNA here is from genome assembly GCA_038025085.1 of Tetragonia tetragonoides. Taxonomy (NCBI): domain Eukaryota; kingdom Viridiplantae; phylum Streptophyta; class Magnoliopsida; order Caryophyllales; family Aizoaceae; genus Tetragonia; species Tetragonia tetragonoides. The sequence goes on from CM076140.1 coordinate 24,240,439, forward strand.
GCAACCTCACCAATCCTTTCCAGGATCTCGTAAGGACCAATATAACAAGGACTCAAGTACCCTTTACCACCAAAATGCATGACACCTTTGGTAGGAGATACTCGCAAAAGTACCTTGCTTCCCACCTCAAACTCTTCAGGTCTACGACCTCTATCAGCGTACGATTTCTGGCGATCTTCCGCACTATGCATCTTTGCTTGAATAACCTTGGCCACATCGACGGTCTGGTGGATCATTACAGGACCCAAAACTGCAGTTTCACTAATATCATTCCAACAACAGACGATCTGAACTTCCTACCATAAAATGATTCATATGGCGCTCGATCAATGCTAGAGTGGTAGCTATTGTTGTAAGAAAACTGGATCAACGGAATGTGTGTATCCCACGAGCCTTGATACTCGATAGCACATGCTCGTAGCATATCCTCCAAATTCTAAATCGTCCTTTCCGTATGACCATCAGTCGCAGGATGAAAAGCAGTACTGAACTTCAATTTGCTTCAAAAAGCTTTTTGTAATTTCTGCCAAAAGTGCGATAGAAATCTCAAGTCTGTATCTAAAACGATATTTTCTGGAACACCATGAAGTCTCATGACTTCCTTGACGTAAGTATCCGCTAGCTTCTCCATTTTCCAGTGTCATTCATTGGTATAAATCTCGCAACTTTTGTCAAACGATCCACAACGACCCAAATAACGTTGTTCTTCTTCTATGTCAATGGTAAACCAATGACAAAGTCATTTGAAATTGAGTTCCATTTTCACGTAGGAACTTCGACCGATTGAATCATTCCACCAGGTCTCTTGTGTTCGATCTTGACCTTTTTGCACGTCAGACACTTAGCCACAAACTCAACGCCATCTTGCTTCATACCTTTCCACCAAAACATTTGGCGAAGGTCCTTGTAAAGCTTGTCTCCACCAGGATGCACAGAATAAGGCGTACTGTGAGCTTCACCCACAAAAGTCCTCGGATCTACCCTCGTCCTTGTGGCGTAGAATCCGTTGAAGATCCGTCTAAACTCTGTTTACCCTTGATCTCGTCGAGCAAAGTTGGTCTAATTGACATATACGCTAAGGCACATTGAATGTCACCTTTCAGCACAATCTCCACGTCACCTTTCAGCACAAAGTCACGAATGATCTCTTTCGGAAGTACTAAAGAAGTATTCAACGTATGACGAGTCTTTCTACTCAAAGCGTTAGCTACCATGTTAGCTTTCGCTTCGTGATACTGAATGTTGATGTCGTACTCAGTCAATAACTCTAGCCATCTTCTATGTCGCATATTCAACTCCTTTTGTGTGAAAATGTACTTAAGACTCTTGTGGTCCGTAAACATCTTAACAGCAGAACCATAGAGATAATGTCGCCAAATCTTCAAGGCAAATACGACAGCAGCGAGCTCTAAGTCGTGAGTAGGGTAATTATCCTCGTGTTTCTTCAGTTGTCTTGTGGCATAAACCACTACCTTTCCATGTTGTATCAAAACACAACCTAAGCCATGCTTAGACACGTACCTATAGACTTGCTATCCTTCAGTTCCCGATGGCAAAGTCAAAATCGGTGCGCTCGTATGTCGTTTCTTTAACTCTTGAAAAGCAGCTTCACACTTTTCAGACCACACAAACTTCGTCGTCTTCTTCATCAAGTTTGTCATAAGCTGCGCTATCTTCGAAAACCCTTCCACAAACCTACGATAGTAACCAGCTAACCCAAGAAAACTTCTAATCTCAGTCACGCTTTTCGGTGCGGACCAGTCCATAACAACTCTAATCTTTTCCGGGTCAACAGAAACTCCACTCTTAGACACCACGTGTTCTAACAAAAAAAAATTTCTAACAAAAACTCCACTTCGACAACTTAGCGAAAATTGATGTCGTCGTAGAATCTCCAAAACGGTTCGCAAGTGTTGCTCGTGCTTGGGAGCATTCTTCGGGTAGACCAGAATATCGTCAATAAAGACAACTACGAACTGATCGAGATAAGGCTGGAACGTACGATTCATAAAATCCATAAACTTCGCAGGTGCGTTCATCAACCTAAAATGCATTACAGTGAACTCGTAGTGTCCATACCTCATCCTAAACGCGGTCTTTGCAATGTCAGGCTCGGAAATCCTCAGTTGATGGTATCCAGAACGTAAGTCGATCTTTGAGAAAACAGTCGCTCCACGGAGTTGGTGGAATAGATCGTCAATCCTAGGCAGTGGATATTGATTATTGATCGTAATCTTGTTCAACTCGCGGTAGTCTATACACAGTCTCATACTACCATCCTTCTTACACACGAACAGAACAGGAGCACCCCATGAAGATACACTACGACGTATGTATCCTTTCTCCCATAGCTCTTCGAGTTGCGTCTTCAATGCTTTCATATCAGCAGGAGCCATACGATAAGGAGCTTTTGAGATTGGAGCAGAACCTGGAGCTAAGTTGATCGTAAAGTCAATAATGCGTTGCGGAGGCATTCTGGGAATCTCGTCTGGAAAGATGTCAGCGTATTCTGAAACAATTGGCGTATAATAGGTTTTGAGACTTCAGCTTGACTTGTATCCACCACATGATATAGGTAAATCGCTTCACCTTTAGTCACACACTCCATTGCTTTCATGGTCGCCACTACCTTCAACTTTGGCTTGATCAGGACTCATTTGTAGGTAATTTTCCTACCCTTCGGTCCACGCAATGACACACCTTGCTCAAAGCACTCTATCTTAGCCCTATACCTGGCTAACCAATCCATTCCAAAAATTACATCAAATTCATCAAATCCATCTGAATCAAATTCACAGGCAAATCGGAACCAGCTATACTATTCGGATACTTTTCATACAACGCTTTACAATTAACATTCGACCCATCTGGCATCGTAATATTTGCACTATACACAGAACTAGGTTCTAAGCCTATCTTAGATGCAAAGCTCTTAGAAAGAAAAGAATGCGATGCATCACTATCAAACAAAACAAAAGCAGGTTGAGAGTTAACGAGAACCCCTCTATTGTTGTTGTTGTTGTTGTTGTTGTTGTTGTTGTTGTTGTTGTTGTTGTTGGCAGGTGCAGGAAGTAGTACTTGATTGCTCGCAGCAGGAGCAGCAGTATTGTTGCGGTTGTTGTTGTTGTTGTAACCCCCATTTCCACGATGGTGACCACCATTTCCGCGATTTCCATTTCCATTTCCACCACGATTGTAGTTGTTATCACAGTTTTGACCATTGCCGTTCCTTCCACGACTCCAGCATTCAAAAGCTTTATGACCAGGCTTGTTGCACTCGTAGCATTGAAGCACATCACCATGACAGTTCTTGCCAGGTTGCGTCTTGTTGCAACGACTACAAGGCGTAATCCTCCTAGCTAAGATCGTAGCTCTATGAGTATTCGAGTCACGAGACCTGTTCCCGTTGTGGTTCTGACTACCACCTTGGTTGTTGTGATTGCCGTTGTTCGGCCTCGGCCTCTTGTATGCGCCCTTCGACTGGGAAGAATTTCCTTCATCACGGTTATGCTTTCCGAGCAACGAATCACGACGATTCACAGCACGCTCTTGGTTCAAGACTTTCTTGTAGGAACCTTGGAACGTTAGCGAGTTTCCCCTAACAAAACGCTGAATATCCCACTTCAGACCATCTTGGAATCTTTCGACACGTTCTGCTTCGGTCTTCACCAAGTTCGGTGCAAAAGCAGCAAGCTCGTTGAACTTTGTTGCGTACTCAGCCATAGATAGCTTCCCTTGATAGATGTTCTCGAATTCCCATTGCTTCTAGCGACGGATTGCTCTCAGATAGAACCTTTCACGAATAGACTCCTTGAATTCGGTCCGCTCGTAGTTCTCAATAGCGAGCAGTTCAGTGCCCACATCGCTCCACCACTTGTTCGCTTCACCCTTCAGGTAGTAAGTAGCGGTGTTGACCTTCATGTTGTTGGGTCGACTAGTCGCCCTAAGCAACTTCTCGAACTCTATAATCCAATCTCTAGCTTGGTGGGTTCACAGCCACCCTCAAACGTCGGAGGTTTGAGTGCATCAAAATTCTTAAAGTTGCGCGTTTCAGGATTCTGCTCATTGTGGTATTGCTCCTGGCGCTCTAGCTAGCGCGTAATATGCTCGACCACGTTGGTAAGACCTACTTCTAGTTTCGCGAGTCGGTCGTTGGTTGCCATAATAAAAAATCTGAGACATAAAAGAGCAATGGTTGATCACCATTTTAGCAAAGTTGGTACATTCAACCCAAATCGAGGTCTAATTGAGAGATATAGGTTATAATTGAAACCTTTATCTTGACATTTAGCAAACAACATTTAAGTTCCAATGATCGACCTTACATTGTAGGTCTAAGAAACATACTTGCTTTGAATAGTTCTCAGTCTCATGCATAATAGTTTGATATGCAATAACAAATTAGACACATTGGTCGCACACGATTGATAAGCAATAACATTCACAATTCACACATCGAGGCTCCATACTATTCTAGTAGGGCAATAAATAATGACATTTACCTGCATACAATACATGCTTAGCCTTTGGCTCACATTTAATATGATCATGCTCAATGAAAATTTTGCAATAATTGCGACATGGATTTCCCATCATATCTAGGCAATAACGATATAGCATTGCGAAACTATGAGTCAACCATGCAATTATGTGATAAAATTATCATATAAAACAAATCCTCAACGATATTCATATAATGAAATGAAATAGTTTTGCAATAAGACAGATTGCAAAGTAAATAACAATATGAATATTTGTTGCCTATGCAACTATACCAACACCAAATTTGACCACGAAGGCCATCACAATAACTAAAAGTTCAATAAAACTCAAATAAAACTAGTAAATCAATCATCTAGTTCTACTTGACACTCGCACAATGCTGCTTCTCGCTAGGGGACTCCTCATGATCGTCCTTTCTCCTAGGCTTCACCTCCTTGCAGGGCGTATATGGATAAGCATATCCACCAAACTTCTGGGGCATGAAACGCTTCCTAAATTCATCGGCGTGTTTGCGTTTCTTGGTCTAGCAGTACTCACACATGCCCTTCGAAGTAGGCACTAGCACATGGTTCACCTTCCACTCGATCTCAGACAGGCATAACTCAGCTGCGACACCCCTAAAGCAGAGAGACCATCGCGTCCCTTCACCATACTTCTTCTCGTGAAGGTGACCACTCTTGGAGACCACGTCATCATACTTCTCCTTGAGTCCCATCCAAGGATGGATCTTAGGCAGACCAGCTAGCAGTAGCTCGACCCATAAGCCTTCGTGTAGACTCGTGTGATTCTTGTACTGATAACGCTCGATCGTAGTGTAAGCACGTCGTATATAGATACGAATATCCTCGAGCTCAGCGTCAGTAGCGAAGAATGGCTCAACAGGAGGAGACCAATTTGCAGCAGGAATAGGTGCAACAACAGGCACGATGTTATTGTCGCTCTCGACACCAATATCTTCCAAATCCGGCATATCATTATGCTCGTCAGCTGGGGTATACTCAGGCTCGGACACAGAGGGATCTTGGTCTTCATCTTCATGATCAACAAAAGGCGCGGCTTGCACAACAGGTTGTGCGGCAGCAGGCGCGGCTTTCACGGCGCTTGCGGCCCCGTCGCGTGCGATGTCCTCGTGCGCGACGCTGTCTTACGCGGCCTCGTGGCGCACGATTGCGCTGTTTCCTGTCGACTTGCTGTCCGATGAAGATACGTACTCCACAGGTTGTGCACGATGAGCTAGGGCGCGTGCCCTTTGGTGTGCAGTCAACTTCCTCGTAGTTACTCTTGTCCTAACCATCTACATGTAGACAATCAAACAATAAGAACTTTATAAATCACAAGCAAAGTTATTTCAAATAATTCCTATCTTCTAGGACTACTACGCTCAACGACATTAGTTGTAAAATGAAACTACTCTTTTTTAGTTCATTAATTAATCCTAAGCAACATTTTTAAGCCTAGGGCTCTGATACCATTTGTAACACCCCCAAATTTACGACGATTTCCTGGGAACTATCGACGTCATTGTGCACGACTCGACACCACTGAACCGTCACAAACCCAAGGGTGCTACTGCAACATTTATCACTAAGGAGTAAAGGCTAAGCAGAAAGAAAGTTTAGGCATCAAAGGAGCTTACTAAGGAAACTAAACAATCTAAAATAGTTAATATCAATTGTCTATTTAGTGAGCTAAAACCATTAAACTGATTTATTACAACTTGCCTTCCAGGGCTAAAACCAATAAAATCCCAACGATCTAAACTGAACAGAAAGAGTTCTAAAAACCGACGACAACTCTAACTTCCAAGCTGTACGTCCTCACTCGGCTAAACCTGTACTTTGGTTTCCGTAACGGAAAGAAAATACAGAAGAAAAGAAAAGAAACAAAAGAGAAGCAAAAATCAGATAAACTGAATAAACGTCATCCTTACCCAGTAGAAGAATCATTAAACTTTATTTGCATACGCACATAAGCATTTAATCAAGCATACGCATAATGCCATTCTTTTACATACAATTCTTGTATAGTAATCATACAAAATACAACATAGACAATCCGTCTTGATTAAAGAGATGTAAGAGAGCGAATAGAACAGCGATTACCCATACTGTTCATCGAAGATACAATCACGCCATGGACTTAATGACTCTAGGGTGCACGCTACCTCTATTATAATAAACTAGTCTAGAGGTTTTAATAAATGGTTAATGATCCGTCCCAGACACACTATGAGGTATCCATAAGTAACTTGGGAATCACGCATCCCTTGAACTATACCATTAGGTGTAATCCCTGTTGCTCGACTACTCCTAGGGATCCATTAGGAGTCTTACTCTCATTTAATTCAATTCACATAATTTGCATTGGTTGACATGGTGGTTGATATACCCAAAATACAGATGGTCGAGGAGTCGACTATCACTCGTCCTGCAAAGACACGATCTTGGCCCGGAATAGGAAACCCTTGAACGTTTGGTCAAGGAATTGAGACCTCCGCGACATTGGGAAAGAGGGGAGACGTCGCGGGGAGGGAGCAAGGCTCGATCAGAGACCAGATATCCTCCTCCTCCTCCTCACCCAAAACCTTCTCCATCTCTAACTACTCGTTCTATGAGGGAAAGCTGGTCAACTCGTAGCACGGGTGGGTCTAGGGAACCAAGAACCGCTCAAAGCAAGCCTTCGAATCGCCCGACTAACTCGGATGATTTGAGGAAATTCCTAGAAAAGAAGAGGGTGAAAAAAGAAACTAGCAGGTATGAAAAAGAACGCAAAAGTGGTCAGGAGCTCCTTACAGGCATTAGTTTAGCCATCGGCTATTCAGATCCCAAGTCCTACGACTGTTGGGAACGTCGGGGTATCTAATACCTTGGCAAATTTGGGGAGTGAAACGCCAGCAATGGGACTGACCCCATTCAGCGACGAAATCATGGCCGTCCCTATGCCGTCAAAATTAAAACCGATAGCCGACAAGTATGAGGTTCCTCAAAATCCACAAGATCATGTCATGGCCTATAGGGCAACGATGATGAACCAGACTCTAAGTAGAAACCTTATGTAGAAACATTCCAATGACACTAAAGGGGCTAACCATCTGATGATATGTCTCACTGGCTCCGAAGAGTGTACACTCTTAGGCCCAGATGGAAAAAAGTTTCAAAAACCACTTCGGCGCACACATCCAGCAGAGAAAAACCACAGAACATCTCTACAAGCTCAAACAGGACAAGAAGGAGGGCTTGAAATATTATCTCGCTCGATTCAATGCTGAAACCCTCGAAATAGATGACCTTGATGAAAGGCTCGCCAGCGCGGCCTTTGTATCGGGGTTAACGGAGGGGTCACATTTCAAATTCCAGGTCAGCTTGAAACGAGAAGAAAAGGGCTACTTGACCCTGCCAGAAGTCAGACGGTTCACTGTGGCCTATGCCAACTCCCAAGAATAGTCAGGTCGATACAATTTAAACAACGGAAAGACAGACCCAAAGTCGGAGGTCAAGTCGGGAAAAAGCAGCAAAACTGACAAAGGCAAGCGCCCAGCAAAGGCACTCGCCGTAACAAGAGGTCCTTCTAAAAGGAGCGATTGGAGGAAGACTGACCCCTCCGACGATCAGTGGCCGTTCAGCCTTGATCAACAGACCATCTATAACAAGATGGATCGAAAGTTGCTCGACGTTCCACCTCCTATTGTCAGGGATATCTCTGAGTGAAATCCCAAACTTCGATGCGCATACCACGACGATGTGGGACACACAACCCAAGACTGCCAGAAGTTGGTCAAGAACCTCGAGAAGCTAGTCGAGGAAGGGAAGCTAAAGTATTTCTTAAAAAAGAAAAATGTTTACAAAACGTCTAAGGTGGCCGAGGTCATCGAGGAAGAAGAATCCGAAGAAGACGACATGGAAAATGTCGTCAAAATGATTTATGGAGGCCTGGGCGGTGGTGGTTCGGCAAAGATGCAACGCCAAGACCATTATCGCAGTTTCGAGAAAGTGATGGCAATGGGAGTCCATGCTATGGGACGAGTCCTACCGGTTACCTTCAATGTCCGGGATGCCCTTAATCTACATTACCCGCAAGATGACCCATTGGTGGTGACTTTAAAGATTGCGGGCTTGCTCACCGAGCGAGTCCTCATCGACACATGAGGTACAGCGAAGACAAGATCACCCCGGTATCACTACCGGTCTTTGGCTTCGGTGGACATAAAGTTTACCCTATGGGCGCAATCATTCTCCCCGTCCGCATTGGAGAAAAGGAGGCACGACCAAGGCAAATTATTGAGTTCCTAGTGGTCGATACATAACTGGCCTACAACGCTATCATCAGTCGACCTACCTTGGCCTCCATTAATGCCGTCATCCACATGGCTTGGCTGATCATGAAATTCGACCGGGGGAATGGCCTGATCGGACAAGTCGTGAGCGACAAGAAAACAGCTAGGAAATCCTATGTAGACTGTCTCGATAGCAAAAAACACGACTCTGAAGAAGAAGAGGGTCTTCCCCTGCTACCTACCAAGTCGGTGGTGATAGCGCAGGAGATTGGGACAGCACTGACTGTTGTCCCTACCCCTGCCGAAATCGCCAAAGCCAAAAAGAAGAGTGTGAGGGAAGGAAGAAGGAAGATAGCTGGGTGCATGCTGCTGGAGATATACCTAGCTGACCATATCGAGGCTAGGCCTGAACCAGAAGATCGACCAAAGCCTTCGGGGGAGACCTCGGAGGTAAGTTTAAGCAAAGAACAGCCAGGCAAAGTGACATATGTCGGGGCAGACCTGACGGAGCCCCAGAAAGGAGATATCACAGACCTACTCCAAGAGTACGCTGATATATTCGCATTCTCTCCATCTGGCAAGCCCGGAATAGACGGTGATCTGATCATCCATAAACTAGGCGTACAACCCGGCTTCAAGCCTGTGAACCAAAAGAAAAGACAGATGGGGAAGGAGAGAAGCGAGGCGGCAACGGCCGAGGTACAAAAGCTTTTGAAAGCAGGATTCATAAGGGAGTACCTCTACCTAGAATGGCTGGCCAACGTAATATTGGTCAAGAACCACAACGGAACCTAGAGAATGTGTGTGGACTTCATAGATCTCAATAAATCTTGTCCCAAGGACGACTTTCTTCTGCCACGAATAGACGAACTGATCGATTCCATTGCTAGCCACGAACTTCTAAGCTTTATGGATGCCTTCTAAGGCTACCATCAAGTAAGATTGGCTGAGGAAGATAGAGAAAAGGCTGCATTCATTACTGATGAAGGGGTGTTCTGCTATAATATGATGTCGTTCGACCTCAGAAATGCGGGAGCCACCTATCAACGGTTGGTCAAAAAGGTTTTCTCTCCACAACTCGGCCGAACTGTGGAAGCCTACGTAGACGACATGGTCGTCAAAAGCTAAGAAGCGGCCACTCAACACTCGGATCTGAAAGAAACCTTTGATACACTTCGACGGCATAACATGAAACTCAACCCCAAGAAATGTCTATTCGGGGTCACGGGAGGAAAGCTGTTTCGTTTTATGATAAGCCAACGGGGGATTGATGCCAATCCCGAGATAATACAGGTCGTGCTAGATATGCAACCGCCCAAATATCTAACGGATGTAAAACGCTTAACAGGTTGTATTGTAACTCTCAGTCGCTTCATCTCGCGGTCGGCAGATCGATGCACATCATTCTTCAAAGCCATTAAAAACAAAGAGAAATTCGAGTGGTCGGCTGAATCTCAGATCGATTTTGAAAAACTGAAAGCATACCTAGCAGAAGCATCGGGAATGGTGAGCCCGAAAGTCGGGAAAAAAATCTTCATCTACCTTGCAGTATCCGACTGAGCAGTAGCCACCGCTCTGGTGTGCGAACGGGAAAAAGTACAACACTTAGTCTACTTCATAAGCCATGTCTTGCTTGACGCAGAAGCACGCTATCCCAACATTGAGAAATTTTCTTTAGCATTAATCATCAGTGCACATTGACTAAGACCCTATTTCTATTCCCATGAAATTATTATGCTCACCGACCAACCGTTGAAGAAGGTCTTGAAAGGCCCAAAGAGGGCGGGAATATTGAAACCTTGGGCCACAGAATTGGGCGAATTCTCAATAGAATTCGAACCTCGACAAGCCATCAAGAGGCAAGCACTGGCCGATTTTGCAGTTGAAATAGCCTTTATCAACGACCAACCGGTATTATGGTCGACACAATGGGAGTTGGCCGTGGATGGATCATCCTGCCGCAACAGGAGTGGGGCAGGCCTGGTCCTCAAAAACTCTAAAGGGGGGATATTCGAGCATGCCCTCCGATTTGAATTCTCCGCCTCTAACAGTGAAGTAGAATACCAGGCCTTACTGGCTGGCTTGCAGATTGCCAGAATGGTAGGGGCACAGAGAGTTTCAGTCATCATGGACTCACAATTAGTCGTGTCCCAGATCACCGGGGACTATGAAGCCAGGGAAGAATCAATTGAAGGCATACCATTAGAAAGCCAAGGAAGAAATTTCAAGGTTTAAAGAATTCTCAAACAAGCATGTGCTGAGGTCAGATAACCAACAGGAAGACGCTCTGGCCAAACTGGCGAGTTCGGCCATCAATGGACTTCCAAGATCGATCTTCTGGGAAGTCCTCAAAGAAAAAAGCATTGCCAAATCTCAAGAAGTAAACTTGCTCGACAGATCGGAGACATGGATGGACCTATAGTCATCTACCTCAGAGACAGGGTCCTACCAGAGGATGAAAAGGAAAAAGGCTGAGTCAAAAAACGTGCCAAATGGTTCATTCTGGTTGACGGCATATTGTATAAACAAGTTTTCAATCAGCCATTGCTTTGATGCGTTACGCCCTCCGAAGGAGATGACATTCTGGACGATCTGCATAGTGGCATGTGCGGATCACATATTGCTAGGAGAGCACTGGCAAGAAAGGTTCTGAGGACAGGGTATTTTTGGCCGACTATGCGATCTGATGCGCTGAGTTTGGTAACCCGATATAGGAAATGCCAGATACACTCCGCGATACAGCGACGACCGGCGATGTATTTGTCACCGATCCTGGAACCACTTCCCTTTCATCTTTGGGGGATGGATATACTGGGACCTTTCCCCGAAGCACTGGGGCAATTCAAATTTTTGGTGGTAGCCATTGACTACTTCACCAAATGGATCGAAGCGAAGGCTCTGCACCGTATCGAGGAAGAGGATGTGCGGAAGGTCATTTGGGGAAACATAATCACCCAATTTGGCGTCCCTCGGGGATTATATTCGACAATGGGCCTCAATTTGACAACCCGAGCTTAAAAACATACCTTTCAAATCTAGGGGTCGAAGCATGATTCACAGCCGTAGCCCAACCCCAGTTCAATGGTCGGGCTGAAGCTGCTAATAAGATTATCCTCAGCAGGCTGAAACGCAAGTTGGATGAAGCTAAAGGGCTGTGGGAAGAGAGACTCTATGAGGTCCTATGGTCCATCAGAACCACAACAAAGAATGCAACCGGGGAAACCTCATTTAGACTGGTCTATGGATCAGAGGTTATCCTACCCATTGAGCTTGTTACCCCATCTCCTAGAGTGATCTCATATGATCCCGAAGAAAATGACAGGCAGTTGAGGTTCAACCTCGACCTACTGACCGAAACCAGAGGAGACGCTCTCCTACGGATGGAAATAGCCAAAAACCAACTGATACAGTAGTTCAATAGAAGGGTGAAGGGTAAGCACATGGTAACTGGCAAGCTGGTACTACGAAAGACTAAGAGTACGGGTAAACAAGCTGAACAAGGAAAGCTAACTCCCACCTGGGAGGGACCATACAAAATCACGGGGGTCATTCGACCAGGGACATACAGACTGGAATATATGAATGACATCCCACTGCCAAGGGCGTGGAACCTCAACAACCTGAGGAAATTCCACATCTAAAAAGGGTTGGCCGATTAACCCCCAAAATCAGGCAAAATGGGTTGGCGAATCCCAGCAAAAATCGAACCAAGGGTTCACAAATCCTTTGAAAAATTGTCTATCCTTTTTCAGGGTTCACAAATCTCTTTAAAAATTGTCTGTAGAATCAACGGGTTTTTCTGGCAATCCCACCAAAATTGTCCATGTTGTAAAGGGTTAGGCGATCCCTTCAAAAATCGACCTCTGTAACGGGTGAGGACCCTAACAATACCTCTATCAATACAAACGGGTGGGAACCCTATAACATCTTCTGCCAAAAAATTATATCTACACGACTACTAATTACTTGATCCCTCAAAAGAAATTAATTAACCAACGAGCTTGGTGGCATACGCATATGTGTTTTGACACCATAACAAGCTCGTCGGTCAATTAATCAAACATCGACCAATGGAATAGATCCGTAATGGGGGCCATGTATCTAATATTTTGGAAACCCTATTTTAAACCATTACGCATCTAACCATCAAACATCGGGCTAAACTGGTCAGGCGACCTAAGCCTTACATCGGGCTAAACTGGCCAAATGACCTAAGCCTTACATAGGGCTAAATTGGTCAAACGACCTAAGCCTTACATCAGGCTCAACTGATCTGACGATCTTAAGCCCTACAAGGTCCACACGATCTAAAACTAATTGAGGGCAAAAAATGTCGACAAACCTAGCCTCTACACAAGCTTTATGTCTTGTGCGCAAAATGCTACGACTAATAGAAGCAAGCTTTAGGCCTTGGGGACAGGCACATCAGGCCAAACGTCTAAGTGCAATTATCGGGCTCAAAGCCTTACATACGTACAGAACGAAGGGTCGACAGGCGAAGCCAAGACCCTACGACAACAAAACATACGATTCATACAATTCAATACATTCGAACAGACAAAAGACGATCCGAAATAGAAAAATCGAGAAGATTAGCAAAAGGTTGATTTCATTCATCAGTCAAAATGTACAAGCCTCATTAGGCCAAACGGTTACAGGCCTCAACAGGCCAATATCGTCATTCAAAAAAAAAAAAAAGAAAAAAAAGAAAAAGAAAGAGGAGACAAAGCACAAAGCTAGACTAAAGAGACCCCATCAAGGGGCATGCTCCAGTGCAAGCTGACGACCCTGCTCCTCGAGCTGACGATTACTCTCTTCAAGGAGATAACCATGCTCCTGAAAGAGAGTGTGTTGGCCGCTGGCCTTGATAAAGGCAGTCTTTTGGAGAGAAACATCTCTGCGAATAGACTCCATCCGAGCGGTCTCGCTCCCAATCTCTTGCTTGATGGCCGCCACCCTCGACTCTGCCATCTTCATCTCAATGGCCAGCTCCTCCAGATTGTGGTCGACCAGCGTCATCTTCTCGCAGACTGAGGCATAGCAAGCCCGATAACACTTCCTAACGGATAGCGCTTCAGCCTTCCGAGCCTCGAGAATCCGAGGATCAGAAGGGACGTCGGCAGCCAAGGGAGAGAGATAACCCTTCCTCCTTCGACTAAACCGAAGGGCATCGAAAGTGACACAGATCGAACACCCACAACGCTCCCCATTCTAGCGCCGCTCCAAAGGCACGTGGATGGGGGATAAATTGCTCGGCGCTGCCGGAGGCTCGACCTTGGGCATGATAGGGACCCCGCCCATCGTTATGGATAGACGAGGTGTGCATTTACCGCTGAAGTCAAGCCTACGACTCTTCGAAGATGGTGAATACATGCTATGCAACTAAAAGGCTGCTTTGAGAGCCTGTCTGGAGCTTAAAAGGCTAGAGAGAGAAAGTGAAAGCAAGAAGTGGTGGTGAGAATGAATGAATTCGCAGCAATCCTGGGGGGTATTTATAATCCTCCCAAGGGAGACGAGTCGTCACCTCCAACCGATGCCTAAGAAAGGAAGAGTCTCCGGACAAAACTGACACGTGTAAAATCCCGAGGGGGTGTGGCGGGATAGCCCAACCGTCAAATCTGTCGGAAGTAATTATTACAAAGGAGAGCAATAGACACTTTGAAGAAAATCAGACTATACAACTCTTGAGAAAAATAAATGCTCGATCTTACAAATATTCGAACCTCGAGTGTGGGGGTAGGGTATACTTAGCTCGTCAGATTTTACACTCGAGGTACGATGAACAGGCAAATATCGATGATTATATGCTGAAAAGAACATTGACAAAATCAAAACGTGGAAACACGACAAGTTCAAAACTTTTCAAGACACGATCTTTTGATTAATCAGAGAATAAGATTAATCAAGATCGAAGCTCGGCACTACACAGTTAATCTACAACGTTCCTAGTCGGCATGCAAGCTCAACAAGGCCAAAATGTCTACCTATGAAAGCAATAAAAAGATCGACCCCCTGACATGCTCCCAAGGAAGAGGAAAAGAAGGAGGTCAGGGAGGAGATTACTAAAGGAGCTACCTATGAAAGCAATAAAAAGATCGACCCCCCGACATGCTCCCAAGGAAGAGGAAAAGAAGGATGTCAGGGAGGAAATTGCCGCCCACAGACAAAGCCTAAAGAGACAGAGGGGGAGAAACAGGAGGTGGACCCTCCAGCTGATTCCTCAGAAACCTCACTTCATCGAGGAGCTCCTCTCTTCGCTCTCGAATGCCATTCAGCTCCTCGACTCCGCCAGTAATCCGGGCAGCCAGCTCGGTCCTTGCATCCAGAAGGGCGTTATCCCTCTGCTCCCAGCGATGGATCCTAGCCCGGCAAGCTTCTTCCCTTTCACAAGCTCCACCAATCTCTCGATGAAGCTCCTAGAGACGGTTAGACAACCGTTCCACCATAGGAATAGCCGGGGAAAACAGAACGGGCTCCCTTGCAGCAGCAGTGGGAGGGACTAGCACATCTATGGTAGGAAGCATCCGACCATCTGATTCTCGACGCTCTGCTCGAGATCTTTTGATAGCAGCGACTAAGGCCCGAGCCTTAGAACCCATGCTCGATCCAGAAGTAGATCGAGGAGTAGCTGGAGTGTAGGACTCGGAAGAAATCGAAGCACGACTCTTCCCTGTCCCATCGACCTTTGGAGCCTGTCTGCTATGCTCACCACGCTGAATGATCACAGCCTTTCTCTTGGAGCCAGCCATTACGGAAGCAGAATAAATCTCAAGGAAATATAGAGAATAAGGGTAATTCTAGAGAGAGAAAGTGACGTGGGAAGAGATGGGTGAAATTGTGAAAAGTTCACCCAGGTATTCATAGGCAAAATACCAGGGGAGACCAAACGACGACTCTCTTCAGAAGACACGTGGCCTCAGGGTACGGTGTGAACCCAATTCACGACCCCACCTGAAAAAAGTAAAAATGCTTCGGCTACCCTGTCTATCCCTCGACTGACACAGGGGAGAAAGGGCGACACGAACAAAAGCGCAAATAAAGGCAATTCAGATACGTAGAACGGGAACTCAAGACTTCCATTCAAAATAATCAAAGAGTACAAGCTATTACAAAATGATTGTATGTCGAGCTAAAGCTAGAAAAAAGCTCAAAGGCCTAAGGACTCGCGCTTGTGCTTGATCTCCTGCTCTAAGGCTTGCTGCTTCTGAACCAAGGAATGATGAAGTACTCTCCCCTCGTCAATAGCAAGAGTCAGATCGTCGACCACTCGCTTCGCTTTAGGAAGGTCCATCATGTGTTGATCGATCTTCCGAGCCACTTGCACCTGCTCATTCAGCACATCCTTCCTAGCTCTCTCAGCCTGCAGGATCTCATGCTTCAAGATCTGCTCATGGGCCTCTTGAGCCTTATGAGCCCGCCCAACCTCTAACCCTTGACGACGCTCGCTTTGGTCGAGGCCACTACGCTCGGAGTCTCCCACCATGGAGGGAGGAATATCCGAGTTAGGATCGGTCTTAACAGGAACTGGAGGAGGAGAGTCCTGGCGACCGCTCCCCTCACCAGGTAGCCTCACAACCAGAGGCTCGACATCGACACACTCCAGGATTCCCTGGGATTGAAGACGTTGAAACACCATCCATCTGTGGTTACCACGGTGTTCGGACAGGGAAGTACCCTCGAAAACACGAACAAAGTCAGGAACCTTCAACCTAGCCAGATCAGCATCGCTATATTCATCAGGATCGGTTGAAACCTCGATATAAGGAAATTTCGAAGGCCTACGATCGTGTGTTTTGCCCGATCGAGGGGTTTTTGCAACACGTTTGCCCGACAAAAGACGATATACTCTGGATATTGCCTCAGTATCTACAGACGACTCATCACTAGAACCCGAAGAGATAAAAATAGTAGATGAAGACATTGTGAAATTTTGGAATGATGACACAAATGCGAAAAAACAAGCGTGTTTATAAGCAGAAAAAAGGCATGAACAGTAACCCACGACGGCTGTCATACATGCAATGACACCTCAGCGAACAATAAATGATAAATGATTGAAGTTGTTAAGTTACAATAAAAAGCAAGTCGAGGTTTCAAACATCGATGTTTTCATTAATCGACCCTCAAAAGCGGAGGGGACGCGAACATTCTACAAAGAGGGTGACCAACCACCCTAGGAAAACAAATACAAAGCCCCATAGCAGGGGGAAACCTCCGATGCCCAGGCCTACTGCGCCTGTTCCTCCTCCTCCGCCCGTCTTTGACCGACCATCTCTTCCATCTCCTTCAATTCAGGGGAAATATCATCCTCAAGCTTCTCCGCCTCAGCCTAACGAGCGGGGTCATCAGAGTTCTGGAGGTTCCAGATTTTGGCCAAGGCCTCGACCACTGCAGCTCCCATATCACCGGCTCCATAAACCCGGACCAAGGCGTCGAACCAAATCCTGGTCTGGCGCTCGACCACTCCTTTCAGGTCGACTTTGGTCCGAGTCGGTTGGGTCTTCCAGTGACTGGCATTGGCCTTGGCATCTTCTAGAAGCCCTATAACTTGAGCATTGGCTTTGTTGGCCTCCTCAAGCTTCTCTCTCAGCTCCTCGAGGGAACGTTCTCTCTCGGTCAAAAGCAACTTCCCCTCCTTGAGGTCAGCATTGGCTTTCTCGAGGTCAGCTCGGAGCTTCAGCAGTTCAGCTTGGGCTTCCTCTCAAGCCTTATTCTCGAGCTCGGCCTGTAGATCCTGACGCTGAAGAACCGCTTGACGCCTCTGGGCCTCATCGGCCCTAATCGCAGCACAAAGGAGAATATCCTCCTAAAAAAGAGAAACCAGCATAATCAGCATTTGCCCTTCATGCAAAAGAAAGTCGACTCTAAGAAGTCCCGAGATTACCTTCATACGGCTAATGGCCATGCACTTCAAGAGCGCCATCACTGCATCGGTCGACCCCACCCTTGAAGACACTTGTGTAGGCTACCTGACTTTTCCCCCCTTTTTACATGTCTCCTTCGACCCTTTCCTTCGTGTTTCCGGGCATCTTGGGAGAGCGCGGTGGTGTTCAGGTTTCGTGAATCTTAGAGTGTGAATGCACATGAAGATTTTCCTTATGCACCAAGGACATAATTAAGATTGTCGGAAGTGGCCACCAAATTTAAGGTAATTTGGAAACCTTGGAGTCAAGTCGATAGTCTAGAAAGACGTCAACTCAACTCCAGTGCACCCCAATCCCTATTGAGGAAATTGATTTCATAAATTATTTCGGGGGGGTGGGTACGAGCGAGGAAGGTGTTAGGCACCCAACTCGCCCGTTCACAACAAAGGCCTTTACTAATCGATTCAATATAATTATTAATGCTACGGTTCCAAACAAGGTTCAATTTGTCTAAATTCCCGTTTTAACTAATGGGTGGAACAAACATTATTATTGTGCCCACTTTTAACAACTTATCAATTTACATGCTTTTATTGCTAAAAACGATAAATATGCTAAAACCTGCAAGTTAGAGGACAAACAAATAATTCATCCACCAATCCACAAAAAAAGCATGATTTAATCATAAGGAGCAATAAATAACAAAACTAAAACATTCATTCATCCATTAATTAGGCTTAATACAAGTCCTTTTGCTCAAAACGCGCCATGCATGTACATATCACATAAACCAAAATCGTTAGTAATAACAAGCAATGTAAAGAATTACTGAAAACCCTCAGGTTGGATTACCTGGATGCTCACAATGAACTTATCGGGTTATATTGCTTGAATTCATGCTCTTAATAAAGTGTGAAGGTTTATTTTGTGGTGCTAGGGATAACCTCAAGAAGGAGTAGAATCAGAATTTCTGGTTTAATATGAGAGAGAGAGAGTGAGAGAGAGAGAGAGAGAGAGAGAGAGAGAGAGAGAGAGAGAGAGAGAGAGAGAGTTTCCGACCTAGGGGTCTCTAACTGCCAACCTCTCAGAGAGAATGTCTAACCTCTTCAACTGAACCCTAAGGTTTGTTTATATAGAAGAGGGGGAGCTGCCAGGGTTTGGCACGGAAATCGAATGGGCCTTGAATTCGCCTTACGCGAGAAAAGGTCCAGGCGGCCATACAGCTAGGCGAAGCGGCTGAGCTGGAAGGACAAGCGGTCAAGCCGCTTGGGAAGTGGCTTAGCCGCAAGGCAAGCGGTCAAGCCGCTTGGCCTAGCGGCATATCCACTTTTCCTTGCGGCCACTGCTTGAACTCAAGCGTGGCAGCTTGGACTTGGAGCGGCGTGCCTGTATAGGCGCCTGAAGTGTTTTTCACGCGTGGGAGGCTTTTCCGAGGGGGTCCACGCAGGATTGACTGAGTTCCCTTGTTTGACCGAGGGTTGACTCAAGGGTGTGGGTTCCCTTTCGGGCCCTTAGGTTCAAAGAGGCCTATCTCTCAGCTTTGGACTCCAATTGAATTGAGTCCAACTGGTTTGGATCACCGTACAAAAGTCTTCCAATGGTTAATTCAAATGAACTGGGCTAATCATCGGAGCAATTATTCTCGCAACCCAAGTTTGAGAAAAATCCAATCCTTTCATCATCGGGTTTTTATGGGGACTTATCATAGACACAACTTTTGGTGTCTACAAAAGCCCCTACTTTGGCCGAGCTCGAATACAGCGAAGGTCAAAGTATTACTGTGCCAATACCTGCAATAAAACAGGCAAGCTGAGTGAGGTGACAATCAGTTAGAGATAAACAATTATTTTAGGATAAAGTAATAAATTTCCTGGTTTATTTGACCGAGAGTTTGACCCTATGCTGTAGGTCACACAATAAAAATCCTTCGATTATCAGTCAAAACGGATAGACCCTATGCTACGGGTCACACAATAAAAATATTTAAGATAGGTAATAAATGATAAAAATCCTTCGATTTTCAGTCGAAGGGGACCCTATGATGTAGGTCACACAATAAAAATATTTAAGATAGGTAATAAATGATAAAAATCCTTCGATTTTCAGTCGAAGGGGACCCTATGCTATAGGTCACACAATAAACGTCCTTCAATTTTCAGTCGAAGGGGACCCTATGCTGTAGATTACACAATAAATGTCCTTTGATTTTAAGTCGAAGGGGAACCCTATGCCGTAGGTTACACAATAAAAATATTTCGTCAAAAATAGAATAACTGATAAAAATCCTTCGATTTTTAGTCGAAGGGTGACCCTGTGCTGTAGGTTACAAAATAAAAATATTTCGTTCTAAATAAATAAAAGATAAAAGTCCTTCGATTTTTAGTCGAAGGGTGACCCTGTGCTGTAGGTCAGACAATAAACGTCCTTCGATTTTCAGTCGAAGGGGAACCCTGTGCTGTAGGTTACACAATAAAAATATTTCGTTAGAAATAAGATGAGTAGTAATTGTTATTGTAAAGGGTAATAAAATGTTTTTTTTTTTGGAAAGTAAATATTTTGTATTGAATTACTTCCAAAGTGGATGGACACAGCTCAGGACAGTTTACACAAACACACCAACACGCCTACACCTGCCTAGCTAGAGGTTGTCACAACAACTCCTCTAGGACAATAAGCTCCTATCAGCAGTACAGTTTTAAAGACACAGATAACCCTACATCTTAACATCTCACAAAACTCAACAATAGTAATTCAAATTACACAAGAATAATCTCTAATTTTCTTGTTCGTTGCTCCTGCTGCACTGTCATGTAGCGCTCCTATGATCATCTTCATCACCTGTTCAGCATTAGAACTTCTTTCCTGTAATATTCTAGCATTTCATTCTCTCCAAGAGAAGTATATAACTCCAGCAAAGCAGGTACCAACTATTCTCTTCTGTATACTCTTGCCCTTGGCTAAATCACACACTTGCTTGTACACATCTGGCCATCCCCAGCAGGGCTGACTAAGTTTCAGCCATTTGAAGGTCCTCTGCCATAGTTGCAACACAAACTCACACTCAAAGAAAGTGTGTTCGAAGCTCTCTTCATTCTGTTTACACAAAATACAAATGCTAGGTCCCTGCACACCAATCTTACACAGATTCTTCCATATAGGGAGTCCTTCCTCTATGCACAACCAACTAATGAACCGCCATCTGGGCATGGCAATAGAGTTCCACACCAGGGGAGTCCAAGATTTTCTAGGCACCACAAGAAGAAAGGTCTTGTATGCTTTGTTCACCTTATACACAGTAGCAGTACACACAAACTGCTGTAGATCATCTCTACTGTCAAATATGTTCTGTATTAGCCAAGCAGCCTGTTTTGGCTTCTCCATGACCCAGAAGTCATTGTTTTTTATGTAGAAAGCACTGACCCATTGTACCCCTAGTTTCTCTTTATTGTGTTGAATATCCCATAATAATTTGCCAAGGGAAGCTTTGTTCCAGTATTTGAAGTTGAATAATCCCAAGCCACCCCTTGTAGCTGGCATACAAAGGTCTTCCCAAGCCACCAGGGCTCTAGAGCTAGGGTTTGCTGTTCCAGTCCACAATAAGCGTCTGCAAATCTGCTCAATATTGTGTATCACACTCATGGGTATATGAAAGAATTGTGCCCAAAAGTTTTGTAATTAAAACAAAACAGATTTAATGAGTTGTAGTCTCCCTGCATAGGACAGGAACATAGATGTCCATGACTGTATCCTATCAGTCATTCTCTGGAATAAAGGATCAAAGTGACAAGCTTGGAGTCTTTTTGAGGTCAAGGGTGCTCCAAGGTATCTGAAGGGTAGTTTCACTCCTGCATTCCCAGAGAAGAAGTAATGCTTTGCTTCATATCATTATCAACACCTCCAAAATATATCCTTGGTTTAATCTCATTTGCTTTCAACCCAGAACAGACAGAGAATATATTTAATTTATCAAATAATGCAACAACAGATTCAGTATCTCCTCTAGAGAACAATAATAGGTCATCAGCAAACACACAATGCACCAGTGAGAATTTCTTACAGCGAGGATGGAACTTGAAACTCCTTTCATTCTTCAACTCTCTAAGGCATCTGGACAAGTAATCCATTGCAATTACAAAGAGATAAGGGGACAGGGGGTCCCCTTGTCTCAAGCCTCTCTTAGCTGCAAATGGATCCAAAGGGCTGCCATTGAACATTATAGAGTAGCTAACTGAAGATATGCACATAATAATCCATTTCACAAACTTGACAGGAAAATGCATCCCCAAGAGTACTTGTTCAGTGAAGCTCCGTTCAACTGAGTCATACACTTTCCTAAGATCAATCTTAAGAGTGCATCTAGGGGAAATGCCCTTCCTTCCATAATGCTTGATGATTCCATGCGCAAGAATGATGTTATCTCCAATTAGTCTCTCCTTTATAAACGCGGACTTCTCAAGTAGAATGAGTCCATGCAACACTATACTAACTCTGTTTGCTAGGGTTTTAGAAAGGATTTTATATAACACATTACAGCAAGCAATGGGGCGGTAGTCACTGACATATGTGGGATTCATCTTCTTAGGCACAAGAGTCATAGATGTGCAGTTAAGAGATTTTAGCAGATTACTTGAATGGATTGTTCTTGTGATAACATTCACAATGTCAGGACCAATATGATCCCAAGGAGCTTTGTAAAACGCAGCAGTAAAGCCATTGGCGCCCGGTGCATTGTCACCAGCAATCTCCCACAATGCTTTCTGAATCTCCAGTGCAGTAAAATCTTTACAGATATCAATCTGCTGATCAACAGATAAGCAAGGTCCATTCTTCATAATTTCAGGGTCAATAGCTGGGAGCTCAATTGCAGAAGACCCCATCATACTCTTGAAAAAAGACTGAAACAAATCCTGGACCTCCTTTACATCAGTTAGTTTCACATTATTAGTTGTATAGATAGTAGAAATTTTATTGTCTGCTCTTCTACTCTTGACACAGGCGTGAAAATACCTAGTATTATCATCCCCTACCTTAATCCAGTCAAGCCTGGATTTTTGTTTCATAATGCATTCTCCAGTTTCTCTCAACTTGCTCAAAACCTCTTGCTCCTCATGCTCGCTATTAATCATATTTTCATTGAAAAGATCAGCAGCCAGTAGAGTTTGGGTGTTCAGAAGGGAACCCTGTGTAGCAAGTATTTTAGCCTCAAGATTAGGGCAATAAATACTTAAATTCTTTATAGCAGCTTTAACCCTTTTATGCTTCTATAGAACCATGAACATTCTAGAGCCATGTCCCTCATACTGCCAACTTTCTTCAATAATTTCCTTAAACCGTGGTCTGCTAGTCCACAGGTTAAAGAATCTGAAAGGTTTTATTGTGGTGTTGAGGTCTTCTTGTAGCACAATAAGGGCAGGGGAGTGGTCAGATATATAAGGAACCAAATAATCAGCCTCAACATTAGGATATTTAGAAATCCATTCAAAATTGCCAAGAACTCTATCTATCTTGCTATAGACACGATCTTTAGCCTTCTGCTTGTTGTTCCAAGTGAAACCCATACCCTTTGCTCTAATATCGTGCAGATTTAAATTATAACAAAAATCATGAAGCTCATCAGTACCAGACACAAAGTTTCCATACTGAATTCTATCTGAAGCATGCAAAGTAGCATTAAAATCACCCCCAACTAGCCAAGGATCAGTAATATTTCTCCCTAGAACCTCAATTTCATTCCAGCATCTTTGTCTAGCTACAACACACTTCTTAGCATAGACAACAGAATCACAGAAGCACATGCAAAAGTGATTCTCACATGAGCAAACTGGTCAGATGTGAGTGAATTACCTGAACAGTAAGCAATGCAGGATCCCAAGAGATCCAAAATTTCTCATTACTAGCTTCAGAGTGATTACAAAAATGTAACCATTGATTATTAAGTCTATTAGCAACTGTAGACTTTTTATTCTCCTTAACTCTTATCTCAAGAAGTGCCATGAAACAAACTTTATTCATTAGCATATACTTCTTAATATCTCTGAGCTTAGAGGGTTTATTCATCCCTCTAACATTTCAAATGAGGAGCCTCATTGGAAATTAGGTGGTGCTGGGGGGATTGTAGTGGCAGGCTGCCCCCCAAATATGATCTCAACTTCAGTACTCTCTGAAATGCCAGTCACAGTGTCTTCTTCATCTTGCAGAACATCAAAGGCATTGTGTACAGGCACAGTGGCAGCTGAACAACAGGAGCCTGCCTTGCTTGCCATCTGAGTTCCGCCACAGAAAACATTGTGCTTAGTGGTACAAACTCTTCCTCAGCTATATCTCTATGTTGTTGTTCAGGTGAGGGTGAACTCATAGCAGGACTACTTTGTTGTGTCTCAGTTGCAACAGTAGCTGCAACTCTATGTTGCCATTGGGTTGCAGGTCTCCTCCTCCTCCTTCTTCTATTGTCCCTTCTCATCTGGGGTGTAGGGTTACATATATCCTCCATATGGCCAAGTTTTCTACATTTCTGCCAAAAGGGTAATAAAATGTTGCTTAGACCTTAGGTCGGGTTTAAGCCCATGCCATTTGGTCGAGTTTAAATGTACAAACCTCTTGGTTTAAAGTAGTCCTGCTTTCATAAACGGACTTTGGGGCGCAAAATAACTGCTATGGACATCGTGTGGGGCCTAGTGATTTTGAACCAATGGCCCATAAAATGTCATAGGTGAGAGAGTGGGTCAGGCATTCAAGCCACCACGTCAAGCGGTTCAACCGCTAGGTGGAGCGGCTTAACCGCTTGGTGGAGCGGTTGAACCGCTCTCTTAAATGGTCAAGCCGTTGAGACTAACGGCCAAGCCGCCTGCCTTGCGGTCTGACCGCCAGCTGGGCGGTCTAACCATCCACGTAGGCGGTTTGACCGGCCATTAGGTTTTCCACGGGTATGCATAATAAGGAAAGGGGGAGGCTGAAAATGGGTCATCTTCCCCATTTTACCTTCTCCTTTCTCTCTCCTCCATTTTTCTTCAAAACTCTCAACCTCCATCAAAGCCCCTAGCTTCCAATCTTGAGGTTTTCTTGCTCAAATTCTTAGTAGAACTAGATTTTGTTGGTTGTTCTTGTGTTTTTGAGTGTCAAAACTCAAAATTGTGTGAATTTATGAGTTTTGTGAGTTTCACCCAAATTTCCAAAAGCTCCATTTTTGTTCTTCATCCATGGCTACTAAACTTAGAGGAGGTAGGAAAAGGAAGGGGCAAGAGATTGTTGTTCATGAGACCCCGAATGTTTTCACTCATGTTTTTGTTTCCGGTATACCCCAGCATCGGATGGGTGAGCAATGGTTAGTCCAGGATGAGTTCACTCGTTGTGATTTCCATCCTACTGATCGTTGGGAGCCCAACGATCTTGTTTTCAAGAAGAAGGAGCATTTGGTTATCGTTGGTACCAAATGTCGGGTATGTCGTCTCTCTTTTTTTTTCTTTGCTCTTTTACACTTAGAAAATTATGTGTAGGCAAACATAGAATTTTAGGTTGAGAACTATAGTGTAGCTAAATGTGGAAAAACAAATTTGCGTGAAAT
Source organism: Tetragonia tetragonoides (assembly GCA_038025085.1). NCBI lineage: Eukaryota > Viridiplantae > Streptophyta > Magnoliopsida > Caryophyllales > Aizoaceae > Tetragonia > Tetragonia tetragonoides. The sequence continues at coordinate 24,265,640 of CM076140.1, forward strand.
TGTTTTTCTTGTTAATTTGCGAATTCCCTTAGGTTTCTTGTATCATATATGTTTTGCATGTGAAGAATGAACTTGTGTGAAATTCATCTTTAGTGGTGGAAAATAAATTTGTATGAAATTTATTCTCGTTGCAATTATATGTATTCTGTGAAAATAAACTTGAATGAAGATTATTTTTGTTGTGGTGGTAAATGGCTTTTTGAGTAGTTTTGTGGAGAATAAACTTGTGTGATAATTTATTAAATTCCTTGATTTATTTCAACCAATCTAGGCTTTTGAAAATCCGAATTCCGATTTCGAATGAGTAAGAAAACTAAAAACATTAAATCGAAAATACTGAAAATCAAATTAATAATTACGAAAAATATAAAAACGAAACCCTAACTTTAAAAATAGGTCTAGGTCACGGGTACCCCTGCATGGGACCCATAACCCAACCCATCATCACCATCACCACCCACTGGCCACCATGGCCGGTGGTGGTGGTCGCTGGAGCTCCGGCGAAGAGAAGAGAGAGAAAACGCGAATGAGAGAGAAAGGGAGAACGCGAGAGAGAGAGAAGGAAAGAAAGAGAGAGAGAGGGTAGGGGACGGTCGGCCACCCACCGGTCACCACCTGGGCGTCGGCCCGGTGGTCCAGCGACCAGACAGCCGCGCGTAAGGGCGCGCGAAAGATAGAGCCGCGGAGAGAGAAAGAGAGAAAAAGAAAGAGAAGGAGAGAGAGAGAGAAGAGAGGGGCTTACCGGCGGCGGTTAGGGAGGCTGGTAGTGGTTCTCCGGTGGGCAAACCGAGGGGAGAGAGAGAGGAGAGAGAGTTACGTGAGTTTTGTAAGAGAATGCTTGAGGGTTTGATCAGTTGTGCAAACTGATCAATTGTCTCCTCTTTTTCTTTATATAGGCCCTCAGTCAACCCAGGTCAAAGACTACTAGGTTTAGGAATTTATTTACTAATTTTCTGATTTAAATAAGTAACTAAAACAATATGAATAATTCTTATTCATATATAAAACATTTTAATTAAACTCCTCAAAATTGATAAATGCAATTTATGCAAGTCCCATAATAATAACAATTAATATTATTATGGATTTAATTGAATAAATCGAATCCTTTAAATGAATATACGATTTAATCTCCGAAACTATTTATAAATCATTTATAAATCAATATAATAATTATAGAAAATATCGGGGTATCATGAAGTAATCACTTCCAAAACCAAAACGAGTTTACCATACGAAGGTATAAAACAATTTCTAGGACACTAACATATGCAAGATGAGCAAGTACGATCGTGATTCTAAGTTGATTAGCATGCACCATGCAATGCTTGAACATGCAATTCGTGCAAAGCGATAAACAAAACACGCAAATAGACGAAATTTCGAGGCGTGACATTCTACCCTCAAGTACTAGTGGGACTTGTACCTTCTAGAAAGAGGTCTGGATACTTCTCGCGCATCATGGATTCAGCTTCCCATGTTGCTTCCTCTTGACCTTGTCGAGAGCAAACGGCTTTGACGATTGGAATGATCTTTGTTCGAGTTGAGCATTCTTTGCGATCCACTATCTTGATAGGACGCTCTTCATAAGTCAAACTTTCTTCGAGATCGATCGTTTCAGGTTGAACGACATGAGTTGGAACATGTACGTATCGCTTCAATTGAGAGACATGAAACACACTATGGACTTTTGCAAGTTCCACAGGTAAAGATAGTCGATAAGCAACCTCACCAATCCTTTCCAGGATCTCGTAAGGTCCAATGTAACGAGGACTTAACTTCCCCTTATGACCAAAACGCATGACACCTTTGGTAGGAGATACTCGCAACAGTACCTTGCTTCCCACCTCAAACTCTTCAGGTCCACAACCTCTATCTGAGTACGACTTCTGGCGGTTTTGCGCACTACGCATCTTTGCCTGAATCACCTTGACCACATCGACGGTCTGCTTTGATCATTTCTGGACCCAAAACTGCAGTTTCACTAATATCGTTCCAACAAATGGGCGATCTACACTTCCTACCATACAATGCTTCATATGGTGCTCGATCAATGCTTGAGTGATAGCTATTATTGTAAGAAAGTTCGATCAACGGAATGTGTGTATCCCACGAGCCTTGATACTCGAGAGCACACGCTCCGAGCATATCCTCTAAAGTCTGAATCGTTCTTTCCGTCTGATCATCAGTCACAGGATGAAAAGCAGTACTGAACTTCAATTTGCTTCCAAAAGCTTCTTGCAATTTCTGCCAAAAGTGTGATAGAAATCTCGAGTCTCTATCTGAAACGATATCTTTTGGAACACCATGAAGTCTCATGACTTTCTTGACGTAAGCATCCGCTAGCTTCTCCATTTCCCAAGTGTCATTCATTGGGATGAATCTCGCAACTTTCGTCAAATGATCCGCAACGACCCAAATGGCGTTGTTCTTCTTTTGTGTCAACGGTAAATCCATGACAAAGTCCATTGAAATTGAATTCCATTTCCACGTAGGAACTTCAAGCTATTGAATCATTCCACCAGGTCTCTTGTGTCCGATCTTGACCTTCTGGCATGTCAAATACTTAGCCACGAACTCAGCAACATCTTGTTTCATACCTTTCCACCAAAATATTTGGCGAAGGTCCTTGTATGGCTTGTCTCCACCAGGATATACAGAAAAGGCGTATTGTGAGCTTCACCCAGAATCTGACTCTTGATATCCGGGTCACTCGGCACACAGACACGATCACGAAATATCAAGACACCATCTTAACCAATAGAAAAGTCCTCGGATCTACCCTCGTCCTTGTGGCGTAGAGTCCGTTGAAGATCCTCATCTGAACTCTGTTTACCCTTGATCTCATCGAGTAAGGTTTGTCGAACTGACATATGCGCTAAGGTACATTGAACGTCACCTTTCAACACATTCTCCACATCTAGATTTTGTAAGTCACGAATGATCTCCTTCGGAAGTACTAAAGCAGCATTCAGCGTATGACGAGTCTTTCTACTCAAAGCATCAGCTACCACGTTAGCTTTCCCTTCGTGATACTGAATGTCGATGTCGTACACCGTCAATAACTCTAGCCATCTTCTTTGTCCGATATTCAACTCCTTTTGCGTGAATATGGACTTGAGACTCTTGTGGTCCGTAAACATCTTGACAGCAGAACCATAAAGCTAGTGTCTCCAAATCTTCAAAGCAAACACGACAGCAGCGAGCTCTAAGTTGTGAGTAGGGTAATTATCCTCGTGTTTCTTCAGTTGTCTTGAGGCATAAGCCACTACCTTACCATGTTGCATCAAAACACAGCCTAAGCCATGCTTAGACACGTCACTATAGACTTCATACCCTTCATTTCCCGATGGCAAAGTCAAAATCGGTGCGCTCGTAAGACGTTTCTTCAACTCTTGAAAAGCAGCTTCACACTTTTCAGACCACACGAACTTCATCGTCTTCTTCATCCAGTTTGTCATAGGCTGCGCTATATTGGAAAATCCTTGCACAAACCTACGATAGTAACCAGCTAACCCAAGAAAACTTCTAACCTCAGTGACGCTCTTCGGTGCGGACCAGTCCCTAACAGCTCTAATATTTCTGGGTCAACAACAACTCCACTCTTAGACACCACGTGTCCTAAGAAAGAAACAGTTTCTTACCAAAAATCACACTTCGACAACTTGGCGTAAAACTGATGTCTTCGTAAAATCTCCAAAACGGTTTGCAAATGTTGCTCGTGCTCAGCAGCGTTCTTCGAGTAGACCAGAATATCGTCAATAAAGACAACTAAGAACTGATCGAGATAAGGCTGGAACGTACGGTTCATCAAATCTAAAAACTTCGCAGGTGCGTTCGTCAACCCAAAAGGCATAATCGTGAACTCGTAGTGTCCATACCTCGTCCTAAACGCGGTCTTTGCACTGTCAGGCTCGGAAATCCTGAGATGATGGTATCCTGAACGTAAGTCAATCTTTGAGAAGACAGTCGCTCCACGAAGTTGGTCGAATAAGTCGTCAATCCTTGGCAGTGGATAACGATTCTTGATCGTAATCTTGTTCAACTCACGGTAGTCTATTCACAGTCTCATACTACCGTCCTTCTTACGCACAAACAAAACAAAGGCACCCCAAGGCGATACTCTAGGACATATGTATCCTTTCTCCAGTAGTTCCTCGAGTTGCGTTTTCAGTTCTTTCATCTCTGCAGGAGCCATACAATACGAAGCTTTCGAGATCGCAGAAGAACCTGGAGCTAAGTCGATCGTAAAGTCAACAATGCATTGCGGAGGCATTCCGGGAATCTCGTCTGGAAAGACGTCAGCGTATTCCAAAACAACTGGAATAGGTTTTGAGACTTCAGCTTCTCGACTTGTATCCACTACATGACACAAGTAAATCTCTTCACCTTTAGTCATATACTCCTTTGCTTTCGTGGTCGCCACGACCTTCAACTTTGGCTTGACCACGACTCCTTTGTAGTTAATCCTCCTACCCTTCGGTCCAGCAACGACACACGTTGCTCAAAGCACTCTATCTTAGCCCTATACTTGGCTAACCAATACTTTCCCAAAATCACGTCAAACTCCTTCAAATCCATCTGAACCAAATCCGCTGGCAAATCGGAACCAGCTATCCTTATAAGATTGTACTTTATTGTTTTAGTGCCTTTCGTATGGTACTAACTTTGATCTGCTACTGAAATGACGAAACTTGTGATTTTGTATGAATTTTATTTGCGATGGAATGAAATTTTATGACTTTCCTTGGGTTTCAATTTTGAGCATTTGACTGGTTTATTATAATTCAACAGGTTTCTTCAACAACTAAATGAAAATAAAGTCATAATAAAAAAAAATGCGAGAAGTTTTATTTATTTATTTTTTTAAAAAAGACAACTGAATAATAGCGCTCATAAAAAAAAAGCGTTATATATGTACTCAATACAATAGTGCTTTTTAAAGAAAAGCGTTATGCATAGTGATACATACATAACACTTTTTCAAAAAAGCGCTATTGTCAGGAGTACATACATAGTGATTGTTTTGGATACCCCTTTAATAACACCTGCCTAGATAACGCTCAAAAGCTCTATGTATGTACCAAAAAAAGCGCTATGAAAGATAATTTTTGTTGTAGTGCCTAATCGGACACTTTCATACAATGCCTTACAATTAACAATCGACCCATCTGGCACCCTAATGTTTGCACTATACACAGAACTAGGTTCTAAACCTATCTTAGATGCAAAGCTCTTAGAAAGAACAGAATGCGTTGCACCATTATCAAATAAAACAAAAGCAGGTTGAGAGTTAACGAGAAAAGTACCAGCGATCACATTTGGGTTCGCCTCAGCTTCATTGCGGTTCAGCAAATAAACCCTTCCATTTACCCCTCTATTGTTGCTGTTGTTGTTGTTGTTCTGCACGGGGTTCGCAGGTGCGGGAAGTAGTGCTTGATTGTTCACAACAGGAGCAGCAGTATTGTTGCGGTTGTTATTGTTGTAACCCCCATTTCCATGGTAGTTACCACCATTTCCGCGATTACCATTTTCATTACCACCACGATTGTAGTTGTTATCGCGGTTCTGACCATTGTCGTTCCTTCCACGACTCCAGCATTCAGAAGCTTTGTGACTAGGCTTGTTGCACTCCTAGCATTGAAGCACGTCACCACGACATTTCTTGCCAGGATGCGTCTTGTTGCAGCGACTACAAGGCGTATTCCTCCTAGCTAAGATCATAGCTCTATGACTGTTCGAGTCACGATTCCTGTTCCCGTTGTGGTTCTGACCACCTTGGTTGTTGTGATTGTCGTTGTTTGGCCTTGGCCTCTTATCTGCGCCACTTGACTGGGAAGAACTCCCTTCGTCATGTTTATGTTTTCCGAGAAACGAATCACGACGATCCACAGCACGCTCTTGGTTCAAGGCTTTCTCATACGATCCTTGGAACGTCAGCGAGTTTCCCATAACAAAATGGTGTATATCCCACTTTAAACCATCCACGAACCTCTCGACACGCTCAGCTTCGGTTGTCACCAACTTAGGTGCAAAAGCAGCAAGCTCGTTGAACTTTGTCGCGTACTCAGCCACATATAGCTTTCCTTGATAGATGTTCTCGAATTCCCGTTGCTTCTGGCGACGGATAGCTCTTGGATAGAATCTTTCACGAATAGACTCTTTGAATTCAGTCCACCCATAGTTCTCAATGGCAAGCAATTCAGTTCCTACGTCACTCCACTACTTGTTAGCCTCACCCTTCAGGTAGTACGTAGCGGTGTTGACCTTCATGTTGTTGGGACGACTAGTCGCCCTAAACAACTTCTCAAACTCTATAATCCAGTTCTCAAGTTTGGTGTGCTTGGAGCCACTCTCAAACATCGGAGGTTTGAGTGCATCGAAATCCTTAAAGTTGTGCGTCTCAGGATTCTGCGCGTTGTGATCTTGCTCTTGGCGCTCTACCTGGCGCGTGATGTGTTCGACCACATTAATAAGACCTACTTCTTGTCTCGCGAGTCGGTCGTTGGTTGCCATTATAACAAATCTGAGACATAAAAGAGCTATGGTTGGTCACCATTTCAGCAAAATTGGCACGTTCGACCCAAATTAGGTCTAATTGAGAAATATAGGTTATAATTGAAACCAATCTCTTGGCATTTAGCAAATAGCATATAAGTTTCAATGATCGACCTTACATTGTAGGTCTAAGCAGCATACTTGCTTTGAATGGTTCTCAATTCTCATGCATAATAGTTCGATATGCAATAACAAAGTAGACACATTGGTCTCACACGATTGATAAGCAATAATATTCACAATTCGCACATCGAGGCTCCATACTATTTTGGTAGAGCAATAAACAATGACATTTGATTGCATACAATACATGCTTAGCCTTTGGCTCACATTTAATATGATCATGCTCAATGAAAATTTTGACATAATTCCCATGGATTTCCCATCATGTCTAGGCATTACGAGATAGCATTACGAAGGTATTTGTCAACCATGCAATTATGCAATAAAACGATCATATAAAACAAATTCTCAACGGTATCATATAATCAAATGAAATAGTCTTGCAATGAGACAAATTGCAAGCAAATAACAATCATAAATATTTGTTGCCTATGCAACTACACCAACATCAAACTTGACCACGCAGGGCCATCAAAATAGCTAAAGTTCAACAAAACTCAAGTAATACTACTAAAGCAATAGGCTAGTTCTACTTGACCCTAGAACACATTTTCTTCACGCTAGGGGAATCATCATGATCGTCCTTCCTCCTAGGCTTCACCTCCTTGCATGGTGTGTATGGATATGCATATCCACCAAACTTCTGAGGCATGAAACGCTTCCTAAAATCATCGGCTTGCTTGTGTTTCTTGGTCCAGCAGTTCTCGCACATATCCTTTAGCGCGGGTACTAGCACAAGGTTCACTTTCCACTCGAACTCGGACAGGCATAACTCAGCTGCGACGCCTCTAAAGCAGAGAGACCATCTCGTACCTTCACCATATTCCTTCTCGTGCAGATGTCCACTCTTGGAGACTATGTCGTCGTACTTCTCCTTGAGTCCCATCCAAAGATGGATGTTAGGCAGACCAGCTAGTAGTAGCTCTACCCATAAGCCTTCGTGTAGGCTCACGCGATTCTCGTACTGATGACGCTCGATCATAGTGTAAGCACGTCGTATGTAGATACGTATATCCTCGAGCTCAGCATCAGTTGCAAAGAATGGCTCCACAGGAGGAGACCAACTTGCAGCAGGAATAGGTGCAGCAGTAGGTGCAGCAGTAGGTGCAATGTTGTTGTCGCTCTCGACACCAATATCTTCCAAGTTTGGCATATCATTATTTTCTTTCGGTGGTGTATAGTCAGGCTCGGAGTCAGAGGGATCTTCCTCATCGTCAACTACACGTGCGGCGATTGCGGCAACTGGGGCGGCAACAGGCACAGCAATCGGCGTGGGGCGTGCCGCCTCGTCACGTGCGTCCTCTTCTTGCGCGGCGCGGTCTTGCACGGCCTCGTGGCGCACGTTCGCATCGTTTCCGGTTGACTCGCTATCCAATGAACCGACATACTCTTTAGGTTGTGCACAGTGAACTAGGGCGCGTGCCCTTTGCTGTGCAGTCGTCATCCGCTTAGTAATTCTTGTCCTTACCATTAACAGGTAGACAATCAAACAATAAGAATTTTATAAATCACAAGCAAAGTGATTTCAAATAATTCCTATCTTCTAGGACTACTACGCTCAACGACTTTAATTATATTTTATATTCCCCAAAATGAAACTAATCTTTATTAATTCATTAATTAATCCTAAGCAACCTTTTTAAACCTAGGGCTCTGATACCATTTGTAACACCCCCGAATTCGCAACGATTTCCCGGGAACTATCGACGTTGCTGTGCACGACTCGACTCCATTGAACCATCCCGAACCCGAGGGTAGTTACTACAACATTTATCAGTAAGGAGTAAATGCTAAGCAGAAAAAAAGACTAGGCATCAAAAGGAGCTTCTAAGGAAACTAAACAAACTAAACAGTTAATATCAGAGTTGTCGATATAGTGAGCTAACACCATTAAACCAATTTATTACAACTTTCCTTCGAAGGGATAAATCCAAAAAAAAATCCCAACGATCTAACTGAACAGAAACAGTTCTAAAAACCGACGCCAACTCTACTTTCAAGTTGTACGTCCTTAATCAACTAAACCTGCATTTTGGATTCCGTGACAGAAAGAAAATACAGAAGAAAAGAAAAGAAACAAAAGAGAAACAAAAATCAGATAAACTGAATAAACGTCATCCGTACCCAGTAAAAATATTTCACAAACCTTTCCTGAGATTTTAGAAGAATCATTGAAATTCATTTGCATACGCATATAAGCATATAACCATGCATACGCATAACGACATTCTTTTATATACAACTCTTGTATAGTGATCATACGAAATATGACATAGACAATCCGTCTTGATTAAAGAGATGTAAGAGAGCGAATAGAACAGCGGTTACCCATACTGTTCATTGAAGATACAATTACGCCATGGGCTTAATGACTCTAGTGTGCACACTACCTCTAGTACAATTACACGAGCCAAGAGGACTTAATAAATGGGGAATGATCCGTCCCAGACACACTGTGAGGTGTCTATAAGTAACTTGGGAATCACTCATCCATTGAACTAGACGATTAGGTGCAATCCCGATTGCTCGACTACTCCTAGGGATCCATTAGGAGTCTTACTCTCATTTAATTCAATTCACATAATTTGCATTGGTTGACATATGTAGTACTACGAGACCACGATTTACTAATTCATTTCATGCTCTTGAAAATGAATAGTAAATAACAACGATAACGCTAATTCAATACGATTAGAATTAAACATTCCTTAATTCAATAACGACGATAATTGAATAATGATGACAAGTAATGTCTAGCACAATTTCGGCAGCACTTCAGCAGGGTAATATGATATCCAAAAATTCACAAATCACCAAAGACATTCAACGATAATATATAGGTGCTCACTAGCACTCAACAATACTCATACCATTTAGCATATACTTAATAGCATAATAATTCTAATAATTCACCATTCAATAATTTTTCAATAATCATCATATGGACTAATTAATTCCCAAAACATGCTAACATCAACATGCTAATTATAATTCGTACTTACAGCAGTAAAAATGCTTATGAAATCTCATAATAACGACGATATAATTTAATCATGCTTTGCATATTATATTCACCACAATTTCTCAATTAGCACATAACACATCAAAATAGTTTTGATGGGGCTTTGGAAGAAGGTAGGCATGAGCGCTTACCACTAATACGCTACCAACAGTAAGTATGCTCCAACGGTCGACGATAATCACGCTTGCTCGTTAGGTCCTAATTGAAAATAATTATCGAATTAGTATTAATTAAATACAAAAATGCAAACAGTAATGAAATCTTAGTCTGATAATTTTTATTAAATTCCTTGATTTATTTCAACCAATCTAGGCTTTTGAAAATCTGAATTCCGATTCCGAATGAGTGCAGAAAAATAAACACATTAAATAGAAAATATTGAAATTGAATTAATAATTACGAAAAATATAAAAATGAAACCCTAACTTTAAAACTACGTCTAGGTTACGGGTACCCATGCATGGGACCCATAACCTGACCCATCATCACCACCATCAGCCACTGGCCACCATGGCCGGTGGTGGTGGTCGCCGGAGCTCCAGCGAAGAGAGGAGAGAGAAAACGCGAAAGAGAGAGAAAGGGAGAACGCGAGAGAGAGAGAGAAGGAAATAAAGAGAGAGAGAGATGACAGGGGACAGTCGGCCACCCACCGGTCACCACTTGGGCGTCGGTCTGGTGGTTCGGCGGTGGTCCGCGCAGAGACCAAGATAGAAAAAGAAAGATAAGGATAGAGAGAGAAGAGAGGGGCTTACCGGTGGCGGTTAGGGAGGCCGGCGGTGGTTGTCTGGTGGGCAAACCGAGTGGAGAGAGAGAGCCGGTGAGGTGAGAGAGAGGAGAGAGAGTTACGTGAGTTTTGTGAGAGAGGGTTTGATCAGTTGTGCAAACTGATCAATTGTTTCCTCTTTCTCTTTATATAGGCCCTCCGTCAACCCAAGCCAAAGACTACTAGGTTTAGGAATTTATTTACTAATTTTCTGATTTAAATAGCTGATTAAAACAAATTAAAACAATATGAATAATTCTTATTCATATATAAAACATTTTAATTAAAATCCTCAAAATTGATAAATGCAACTTATGAAAGTCCCATAATAATAATTAATATTATTATGGCTTTAATTGAATAAATCGAATCCTTTAAATGAATATACGATTTAATCTCCGAAACTATTTATAAATCATTTATAAATCAATATAATAATTATAGAAAATATTGGGGTATTACAATATGGGGTATCCGAGCTATCATATGCCCATGTCTCCTCCAATCCCTCCAAGGGGTTCTTGGAGTCAGGAGAGTACGGGGTATGGCGGCTATCCCGGCATGTTGGAGCCACCGCATCATTCACTGGATCCCGCTTACTTGACGGGTTCATTGTTTGCTTTCGACCCTAGAGCTTGCGCGATGTCTCAGCCCGGTCCTTCAGGTGCTCCATCATCAAGTGGACCCGGAGAGTCGTCTCAGGCGGGTCCGAGTACTGGCGAAGATGGCCAGTGATATTTGTTGTAGTGCATTTTGAACTTTCGGGCTTGTATTAAACCTGCTATAAATATTGCATTTTATTCACGCACAAAAATATCACGCAAATGCCCATATGTGAATTTAATCAACTAATTTTCGAGTGAAAAATCACAAATCACGACATTCGGGAATTTAGGATTCCCGAGAATTTAGCACATTTGGGGTACCTCTTCCCCTAAAAATAAAAATAAAGTAAAGAAAAGCAAAATAGAAAAAGATAATTAAAAGGGGAAAATATTAATAAAGAAAATAAAGAATCAGAATATAAAAGGAATAAATGTGGAACTTGATAATCAAAAAAAAAGAAGGAAAGAAAATAAAAAGAGAATAAATAGAAAAGTGGCAAGAGCCAAAATTAAGGTAAGAAAAATATAAGGGAAGGCTTCCAAAATCTGTCCAAGTGGGGATTAGGGAGGCATAGCTCGGTCAAGCGGTGGGGTCGAGTGGACTAAGGTCTCTCGCAAAATAGCACACCAGGCGCTTATACAGGGTGACCACTAGAGCTCCTAGCGGCTGTGCTAGAGCTCTAACGGTTGCCGCTTGGGCTAGCGGTTTGGCCGCTTGTCCTAGCTGTCATGCCGCTTGCTGGAGCGGCTTAGCCGCTCGTCCTAGCGGCTAAGCTGTCTGGACTAGCTGCGAGGCCGCCTGGCCCTTTTTCGTCGGTTATCTGAATTTCCTTAATTTTTCGACGAGAATCCAACCGTGGCCTTTATATAGTTGGATTTCTTTCTCTCTCTTCTCACCACTTGCTTTGAGCCCCTAGAGAGAGTAAATTCCTTGAGAGAAAGTCCTTAATCTTAACAATGGTGAACTTTGATGATGTCTTTGATGCTTGGTTGGCTTCCATGACGGTAGAGGAGAGATTAGAGCTCACCCCTTTCCATCTCAATGCCCTCTTTCACCTCAAACAAGTCAAGATTTTGTGGGATTTTCTTCATGCTTCCATTGAGTTTTGCGACCCAAAATTCCATGTCTTTCGTTTTGGTGCTCATGAGATGTGCCCTTTGGTGATGAGTTCTCCGATATAATGGGCTTTCCAACCGAAAGCCTTCCCGCCGTTCCTTACTTGGTGAATGCTTTCGTGGGTGATTTGCAAAGGTACTTCGTGTTGTCTCCCCGTCAAGCAGATCAAGTGCTTCATGGTGAGGATGTTGATCTTGCCAAGCTTGTGACTTTCTTCACCTCTAGGGCCCGAGATGCGATGGATATGAGGTACACGTCCGCCGTTATTTGTTCGTTGGTGTTAATGAAGATCCCTTATTCCCTCCGAAAAGAAGTTGACCATCAATAGGGGCAAAGCTTGCCTTCTTAGCGTGACCGAGAAAATTCAATGGGATAGCTGTCCTATGCACTTGGCCGTGGGAGAGACAATCCTTGCTTTAGATAGGCACAAGAGCAATCCTCAAGAGTCCTTCACCGGGGGCCCTTTACTCCTTCAAGTAAGTTTTGTGATAAAGCCTTAATCTTTGTGGATTTAACTTTATTTGGTGAAATTCTCATCTTGTATGGACTTGAATTTTTCTTTTGTTGTTTTTGTGTAGATATGGCTTCAAGAGAGACTCTACTTGCTTGAGGCCCCAATAGACACTAGGAAGTTCCTCCCTAAGCACTTTCCGGCGAGGCGCCGCAAGTTCTCCGAATCTTCTCTGGAGGAGTGGAGAGCATATTTCTACACCGACATCCAACCGGCTTGGTTCATCCCGTGGTGGCGTACCACCATGATCGTAGCTTGTAGTTACAATGTGCCCTTTACGAGAATCATTGGTTTGTGTACTTTGACGTTCTTCTTACCGAACCGCCTGCTCCGTCAATATGGCTTAAGGAAAAGGATTCCAAATGTAAGTTGTGAACCTCCTTGCCAAAGGCCCTTAACATCTCCTTGGTGTCTAATTGGAAACGGCACTGGAACCCTCTCCAAGTGTGGACTAAGCCGGTATACCAGCATTCAAACGGGTTATCTAGCTTTTACGAGGAATGGATTTGGAGCGGTGACCATCAAGTCAACCAAAGTCTCTTAGAGGAGGAAAAAGAGTTGTTCAACGCCCGCAAATATGATGAGCCAAGCGGTGTAAGGATAACTCCCATTGATAGGCCCGCTAAACCTTCCAAGCCCCAAACTAAGGGTAAGGGAAAAGGCAAGGCAAAGGTACAATTCAAGAAAAGGAAGAATCCGGCCAACTCGGCCAAGCAAGTAGCTCCAATTAGGCCCAATCATCATGAGGTCTCTTCAAGCTATGGTAGGGAAAGATGGGCTCCAAAAGAACGAATGGTACTCGATGAGCCTAGCAAGCCCGCCCAAGAGCCCGAAGTAAAAGACAAGGAGGAGTAGTCCACCTCTAGTTGTCTAGCAAGTCTTATTCTTTTTGCTTAGTATTATAATTCAAAGAATGGGTTTGCATGCCCAAGTAGATGTAGATTAGAATTGCCCTTTTATTTATTCATTATTTTTGCACTTTCTTTTTTTAGAGCATGTAATGGACTTTAGCCATATTAATGAAAGACTTGCTTATTTTTGCATTAAACGAATGGATTAAAACTCCCTTAGAGATTTATTTTATTAAAGTGGCCGGGCCCAAGTTATATGGGTTACCTACATATCCATGCGGAATACGGCCAATGTAGTTCGCAAAACCAAATCTGGTTTTTTATTATTATTTTTTTTATTTTTCTTTCGGTCGCTGGGCCCGCCTTGACGGGTTTGACCGATTTTGACTTGGATTTGGTGCCTTAGTGGGTTCTCTCAAGGATTTAATATTTTATGCATAGAATCGCTTAAGTTGGTCCATATTTGTGAGTTGAGTGAATTCGTTGCCGCTAAATCCATTAACTTTACTGCTCCACCGGATAATATTGTCTTGATAATGTATGGGCCGGCCCAATTAGGCTTGAATTTTCCCCGAGGGTCGACTACGATTGGTCTTACCTCTTTTAGGACTAAGTCTCCTTCTTTTAGTCCTCTAGCCTTGAATCGTTGATCAAAATGTTTTTCCATCCTTGGTTGGTAGACATGACCATAATGTAGGGCATTTAATCGTCTTTCATCTAGCACAACCAATTGGTCATACCGGGCCTGGACCCAATCCACTTCGGGTATTTCACTTTCTAAAGCTACCCTTAAAGAGGGGATTTCTACCTCGATTGGGAGTACCACCTCCATTCCGTATACTAACGAATAAGGTGTTGCTCCTGTTGAGGATCGAATAGTGGTTCTATAGCCCCATAAGACGAATTGTAGCTTGTCGGGCCAATCTTCCTAGTTTTCCGTCATCTTGTCTATCATTTGCTTTACGTTCTTGTTTGCAGATTCTACTGCTCCATTCGTTTGTGGCCTATAAGGTGAAGACTGTCGATGTTGAATTTTAAACTTAGTGAAAAGTTTGGCAACATCCTTTTTGAATTGGGTCCCGTGATCACTTATGATTTCGTGGGGTACTCTGTATCTGGTAATGATGTTATCATGTATGAACTTTGCCATGTGCTTTGACGCTATTCTTGCGTACGAACGAGCTTCAACCCATTTGGTGAAATAATCTATCGCGACTAATATGTATTCATGGCCTCCTTTTCCTATAGGGGTGATTTTCCCAATGATGTCAATACCCCATGCAGAGAAAGGCCATGGTGAGGTGAACGTATGTAGAGGAGTAGGAGGTCTATGTTGTAAATTGGCGTGGAATTGGTAACGTGTGCACTTTCTCACGTATACGATGCAGTCCTTTTCCATCGTAGTCCAATAGTATCCTTGCGTTAGGATCTTCTTGAGCAAGGTGAGTCCATTCATACGGGGACCACATACGCCATCATGTATGTCGCTCATGGCTTTGATGGCCTCACGTTCCTTTAAGCATAGAAGACTTAGCCCTTGTGGTGTCTTTTTATAAAGTTTGCCTTGCACATGTATGTATTGTGCGGCTAGTCTTCTTAAAGCTCTTTGTGCCCTAGGTGTGGATTGTGGAGGGTAATCGCCTTTGGCGAGTAGATTGAGAATGTCAGTAAACCATTATGCCTCTTCTTCCTCCTCATTGGTGTGTACTTCATGTGCATTACAAAAGGCGGGCTCAGTGCGCCTTTGAATGTGAATGGGCATGGAGATTACATCATCTGGAATATTTATCATGGAGGCCATTTTTGCTAAGGCATTTGCGAACTGGTTGTCATCTCTAGGAAGGTATGTAAAACGGACGTGAGTGAAATATTTGGCTATCTTTTCAAGATATTCCTGGTAAGGTGCCAGGGATTCGCTTTTCACTCTCCACTTTTTGGAGACTTGGTTTATCATGAGAGTTGAGTCTCCGTATACCTTTAGATCCTTAATTTGTAGTTCTATTGCCGCTTCTAAACAAATGATGCATGCTTCATATTAGGCGCCGTTGTTGGTTACCTCATGGTCTAATTTGACGGCTATGGGAGTATATGCGCCTTCTGGGATGACTAGTAATACTCCTACGCCATAAACTTTTTGGTTTGATGCTCCGTCAAAGTATAACTACCAAGTGGTTTCTTTGACACTCATTATTCCTTCATCGGGAAAGTCATGTGTAGCATCTTCGCTATTAACTGGGTTTTCAGCGAGATGTTCAGAAATGGCATGTCCTTTGATTGCCTTTTGGTGTTCAAAAGTTAGATCGAATTCTGAAAGCATGACAGTCCATCTTGCTATTCTTCCACTAAGAATGGGTTTTTCGAACAAGTACTTTAGTGGATTCATCCTTGACTTTATATGGATAGAATGTAGTAGCATGTAGTGTTGAAGATTCTTTGTTGCAGTGACCAATGCGATTACTGTGGAGTAGTGTGTTTCGTACTCTAAGAATTTATTGCTAAGGTAGTATATTTTCTTTTCATCATTGTCCACCTTTTGGGCCAACATAGCACCTACCCATGGTGGTTTCTGTGACTGTTAGATATAGCATAAGTGGTTTTTCCGGAATTAGTGGAACCAATACGGGTGTATTAGCTAAATACTCCTTGATCTTGTCGAAGGCTTGCTGGCATTGATCATCCCAGGTAGATTTAGTGTCCTTTTTGAGCTTCTTGAAGATGGACTCGCATGTAATAGTCAATTTGGATATGAATCGACTTATATATTGGAGCCGTCCTAGGAATCCTCTTATCTCCTTTTCATTTTTGGGAGATGGCATGTCTCTTATAGCTTTGATTTTGGTAGGATCAATTTCAATGCCTCTTGTGCTTATGACAAATCCTAAGAGCTTGTCAAAAGTTACTCCAAATGCGCACTTTTGAGGATTCAATCTCGTTTTGTAGTTTCAAAGCCTGTCAAAGAATTTCTTTAGAGAGGGTATATGCCCTTCTCTGTCCTTGGATTTGATGATCATGTCATCTGCGTACACCTCAGCTTCCTTATGCATCATGTCATGTAGAAGGGAAGTCGCGGTTCTTTGGTATGTTGCTCCCAGATTCTTCAACCCGAAAGGCATGACGGTATAGCAATATGTTCCCCATTGGATATGAAGGTGGTTTTCTCCATATCTTCTTCGGCCATTTGGATTTGGTTATACCCTGCATAGCCGTCCATGAATGATAAGAGGGCATGTCCTGCGGTATTGTCCATTAGTACGTCTATATGTGGCAAGGGAAAGTCGTCCTTTGGACTTGCCTTGTTTAGATCTGTGAAATCGACGCACATCCTTACTTTGCCATCCTTTCTTGGAATGGGCACTATATTAGAGACCCATTCTGGATATCGAGCGGCCTTAATAAAACCTGTTGCGACCTGTTTCTGTACCTCTTCTTTGAGTTTTAGTGTCCACTCAGGTTTCATTTTCCGAAGTTTCTGCTTTACCGGCTTTGAATCAGGATTGAGCGGTATTGTATGCTGTGCTATCTCATGACTTATTCCTGGCATATCTTTGTAGGACCAAGCAAAAACGTATATATACTATTTTAAGAGATTTATAAAGCTTTCTCGCTCTTTGGGAGTTAACGATAAGCCAATGCGCACTTGGCGCGGCTCTTGATCGCTTGCAAGATTGATTAGTTCTGTTTCTTCCACAATTGAAGTCTTTTGTTCATGCTCTAATAGTGCTTTAGTTACTTCTTTGGGCAATTCTTGTTCATCTTTTGAATTATTAGATACTAAGTAATCCAAGAAGTAAGTAGAATCAGTAAACATTTCATTGATAGAGGGAACTGGAACATCAACTGAGCCATTACTATTGGCTTTAACATCATTAGACTTGCAAACAGAATTAAACATAGATTTGGGTGGACCACCCGACTCTACTATATTAGACTCGTCTTCAGAATCAAACTCAGTCCGGTCGGAATCAGTGTTGGTGTTAGGCTTGGATTCTTTGGAGATCGTGATCTTTATCTTCTTTCCGTTGGCTCTCGTCCAGCTTATGGTGCGTTTCTGCTTTGTGAGTTGACCATCGTTTGGAGTGATCAACTTAGTTGGGTCAAAGTTCGCATCTTGAATTGCGTTATTGACATTGTGGAGCTCCTCATCTTCTGGACGGCGATGCTCTTGTCCAAATAATAGACCCAAAGCGTTGTTGGGTGTGTCGTCTACCCAATCTAAGTTTAGCCTCCTTCTTACAGGCAAAGGAGGGATGAAGGTAATCCTTCCTTTGTTAAGGTTGTCGGATAAGGTCTCATAGCATGCAGATGACCCCCTTGTCGATGAGGTCTTGTATCTTGCATTCCAGGTGTACACACTCGTCCGAATGATGTCCTCTTCCTCGATGATAGATGCAAAAAGAGGTATTGTTCCAGTTCTTACTCTTATTTCCTGGATCTGGATCAGGTGTTGGCCCGATGGGATCTAGAATACCTTTCCAGTAAAGATCTTGAAAGATTTGAAATAGGATTGAAAGGAGGGAGGTATATATCCTTTTTGGCATTCGGTTATGGTATTCCTTCTCGGGAATGGCGGTATTTTTGTAGCTACATGGCTGAACTTCTATGAGATCCTGAATCCTGTGTTTCAGTGCCCAACATTCTTCAGTATCGTGGTCCCTTCCCCTATGGTAATTACAAAACTTACGTGGGTGCTAGGCAATCCCAGGAGAGACAGGATCAGAAGTAGGTCCCAGTGGTCGTATGATCCCGATACTTATGATTATTTCAAGGGTGTGAGTGAGGCAGAGAGGTAATGGGAAAAAGTCCCTCTTGGTCATATCCCTCGTGGATGGCTCGTGACTAAGTGGGGGATTTATAGTTTGATGGAGGAAAGATGTGGACTGCGCTTCTGCGGCCTCTCTTTCTTTTTTCCTCATTTCGATGTTAGCTATCTCTTCGTCTATTTGTTTGAGACCGACGGTGATTTCCATGAGCAACTCCTTCAATGATTTCTTAGGGGCGCTTTTCGTTGTTTGAAGGTTATCTTCTTAATAACTATCGCAAATTCTGGCTACCTCTAGGTGGAGGCAGTCAAGCTTAAAAGGTGGGATAAAATGTCCATTTGGCACAATCAGGCGAGAGGGGTCCATTTCTTCCTCTTCATTTGTAATGACGAAAACTGCACCTAGAGGATTGGTGTTGTTGTTTGGAGTGGGAACATTCTTTGGCTTGGGAATTGTCCCATTGTCAAAAAGATCCTGGATTTTATTCTTGAGTGTCCAACACTTCTCACTGTCATGTCCTTTTCCTCTATGGAATTTGCAATAAAGATTAGGATTCCATGATGGGCTCCTCTTTTCGATGTCGGGATCCGGAGTGGGGCCCATGACATTGATATTCATTCTTGACAAGCTTTTCCAAGGCTTTAGCATAGGTCATGCCCAATGGGGTGTATTGCCTTTGCGGTTTGCCGTAGACACCATTGACTTCATTAACCTTGTTGGAAGAGTTTCCCGAATTGGGGATCTTATTGTAGTTCGAGTTATAGGTGCCCTTGTTGAAGAAGTCCTTGGTTTTCTTCTTTTTAAGTGCTTGATCGTCCTCTATGAGCAATCCCACACTATTGAGTTGTGTGTATGAAATAATTGCTTAGTATTTGAGAGGATTAAAGTAAGGAGGTTGTAAATTCTTGATGAGTTTTCGAATTTGCTCTTCCTCGGATTGACGGTCGAGCATTTCGGCCACTTTAGTTCTCCGTTTCTTAACAAAGTCAGTGAAGCTTTCATTTTCACCTTGCTTTATCGCTTCCAACTCTCTCATGGTGGTTGTTTGGATGACGTTGTTGGCGTACCTAGTGAGGAATAAACTGGACACTTTGTTCCATTCTTGAATCTGATTGGGTTCAAGCTTGAAGAATCATGCCTAACAGTGGGGTCCAAAGATTGTGAGAAAAGATGAATATAGAGGTCAGGATCTACTCCTCTTAGGCCCATTGTGGTGGTGAAAGCCCTTATGTGATCTTTTGGATCATCGGTCCCTTTGAAGGTGGGCACTTCAGGGATAGAGAACTTTTATGGGAGCTTCCCCTTGATGTGAGAGGAATATCCTTCAGCATTGATCATGTAGTCACTTATGATCTTGTTTTAAGTTAGAGTTAACTCAAGGTTCTTAATTTGAGCACTTAGTTCCTATACTTTATCATCTCGAGGTGGAGGATAATTTTGGTTGAAAGGGCCAGCTTCCTTAACCTTGCTTTCTATCCATCTCACACGGTTTCCCATGGTTTCCAACATTTTCATCATTTCAGCCAACATCTCATCAGTAGTCTTAGGTGCTAGAGGCGGCATGTCATCTTCGACCATTTCGATCAACTTAGCACAGGGTGGTCGGTATGGAGGGGGAGTGACAAACACTGTGTCAGACCTAGCTTTGCTCGAAGGGGGAGATTCCAATACGAGCTTCCTAACCAGACGTTGATTACTATGATCGCGCTCCCAAATTTTCGGACGGACTGTTTTCTTCCCAATCCTGGACAGCGGATAAGACTTAGAAAAGGAAAGACTAACAAGTTCCACAAAAGAAAAGTTTTAAAACAAAGATGGGAAATCTCTATCTAAAATATTCTATCAACATAGTTACCCTTGGGGCTAAGTAATGAATTTAGGTCAAAAGATCTCGACACGGGAAAAGAAAGATAAAAGATATTATACTCTTGACTAAAAGGAGAGGGGAGAGATATTATCTCGACTCAATATGGGATAAAGCAAAAGATATTATACTCTTGACTTAAAAGAAGAGGGGAGAGATATTATCTTGATTCAATATGGGATAAAGCAAAAGTTATTGTACTCTTAACCAAAAGGAGAGGGGAGAGATATTATCGAGATCTTTTGGCCTAGACTCACTACCTAAATAAAAGGAAAGAATAAAGCATTCAAATCTTTCCTAAGGTAACAAGCATCATATAGAACATTCAGGGATATTGTTTCCTAAAAATAAAGACTCTAGACTCAATCTTAAGACAAAATCTAGACTCAAAAAAGGAAAAGATCCTAATTAGGGTCTAACCTAATATTTCATGACGACGAAAAGACTACGCAAAGATTGCGTTCACATAAGGGCAAACAGCACAACAACGAAAATGACATGATTATGAAAATCTAGCATGGACATGGGACTGAGTTTCAACCGAAAACATTGGTTCTAGTCCATGCAATGGGGTAGGCTTAAGGGTTTTGGTCAAAAGGTACTCACGATCAAGAATGTACTACAATCCGCGGGATGCGCGACAATGTGAGGCATTCTAGTATCCTACTCGTCAATGGACGAATGCGTAGGAAGGTATATGAGGTGGGGGGATCAATGTTTCTTGGCAAAGAAGAATCGAGTGGATTCTCACCAAGGCACTTCACCACACTCCATTGGCTAAAAACTAGTTTGAACTTGTAAAAACAAGCTCGGAAGTCACGCAAGCGCATGCACATGAATGCAATGAATGCAAATTAATAGATGAATGACAAGTCACAAAATAATAATAAGAACACTCAAGGTAGTGAACCAAGCAAAAATAATGATAATGAATCGATTTTCAAGTTACACCCTCTTAATCATGTCCCTAGTAAAGTCGCCATTGTAGGCTACCTGATTTTTCTCCCCTTTTTACATGTCTCCTTCAACCCTTTCCTTCTGGTTTCCGGGCAGCCTGGGAGAGCGCGGTGGTGTTCAGGTTTCGTAAATCTTTGAGTGTGAATGCACATGAAGATTTTCCTTATGCACCAAGGACATAATTAATATTGTCGGAAGTCGCCACCAAATTTAAGGTAATTTGGAAACCTTGGAGTCAAGTCGATAGTCTAGAAAGACGTCAACTCAACTCCTGTGCACCCCAATCCCTATTGGGGAAATTGACTTCATAAATGAGTTCGGGGGCGTGGGTACGAGCTAGGAAGGTGTTAGGCACCCAACTCGCTCGTTGACAACAACGGCCTTTACTAATCGATTTAATATAATTATCAATGCTATGGCTCCAAACAAGGTTCAATTTGTCCAAATTCCTAGTTTTAACTAATGGCTGGAACAAACATTATTATTGTGACCACTTTTAACAACTTATCAAATTACATGCTTTTATTGCTAAAAACGATAAATATGCTAAATGCCGCAAGTTAGAGGACAAACAAATAATTCATCCACCAATCCACAAACAAAGCATGATTTGATCATAAGGAGCAATAAATAACAAAATTAAAACATTCATTCATCCAATAATTAGGCTTAATACAAGCCCTTTTGCTCTGAACGCGCCATGTATGTACATATCACATAAACCAAAATTGTTAGTAATAACATGCAATGTAAAGAATTATTGAAAACCCTCTTGATGAAGTGTGAAGGTTTATTTTGTGGTGCTAGGGTGTAGATACCAAAAATTGTGTCTATAATAAGTCCCTGTAAAAACCCGATGATGAAAGGATTGGATTTTGCTCGAACTTGGGTTGCGAGAATAATTGCTCCGATGCTTAGCCCAGTTCATTTGAATTAACCAGTGGAAGCTTTTTTTACAGGTGATCCAACCAGTTGGACTCAATTCAATTGGAGTCCAAAACTGAGAGATAGGCCTCTTTGAACCTAAGGGCCCGAAAGGGAACCCAAACCCACGAGTCAACCCTTGGTCAAACAAGGAAACTCAGTCAAACCCGCGTGGACCCCCTCGGAAAAGCCTCCCCTGCGTGAAAAGCACGTCAGTATACAGGCATGCCGCTCCAGGTCCAAGCGGCCACGCTAGAGCTCAAGCGGCTTCACCGCTTGTCCTGACAGCTCAGCCGCTTGGCCTAGCTGTATGGCCGCCTGGACCTTTTCTCGCGGACGGCGAATTCGAGGCCCATCTCGATTTCCATGCCAAACCCTGGCAGCTCCCCCTCTTCTATGTAAACAAACCTTAGGATTCAGTTGAAGAGGTAGGGGAATTTTAGAGGTTGAACATTCTCTCTGAAAGTTTGGTCTTTTGGTTGACAGTTTCTCTCTCTCTCTCTCTCTCTCTCTCTCTCTCTCATATTAGACCAGAAATTCTGATCCTACTCCTTCTTTAGGTTAGCCCTAACACCACAAAATAAACCTTCACACTTCATCAAGAGCATGAATTCAAGCATTATCACCCAATAAGTTCATTGTGAGCATCCAGGTAATCCAACCTGAGGGTTTCCAATAAATTTTTATATTGCTTGTTATTACTAACGATTTTGGCTTATTTGATATGTACATGCATGGCGCTTTTTGAGCAAAAGGTTTTGTATTAAGCCTAATTAATGGATGAATGATTGTTGTTTTAATTTTGTTATTTATTGCTTCTTATGATTAAATTTATGCTTTGTTTGTGGATTGGTGGATGAATTATTGGTTTGTCTTCTAACTTGCAGGTTTTAGCATATTTATCGTTTTTTTAGCAATAAAAGCATGTAATCAGATAAATTGTTAAAAGTGGTCACAATAATAATGTTTGTTCAACCCATTAGTTAAAACTAAGAATTTGGACAAATTGAACCTGGTTTGGAACCGTAGCATTAATAATTATATTGAATCGATTAGTAAAGGCCGTTGTTGTCAACGAGCGAGTTGGGTGCCTAACACCTTCCTAGCTCGTACTCACGCCCCCGAACTCATTTATGAAGTCAATTTCCCCAATAGGGATTGGGGTGGACAGGAATTGGGTTGACGTCTTTCTAAACTATCGACATGATTCCAAGCTTTCCAAATTACCTTAAATTTGGTGGCGACTTCCGGCAATCTTAATCATGTAATTAGTGCAAAAGGAAAATCTAAATGTGCATTCGCACTCAAGGGTTCACGAAAACCCGAATGACCGTGCTCTCCCAGGCTGCCCGGAAACCCGAAGGAAAAAGGGGGCGAAAAAAGGGGAGAAAAATATGGTAGCCTACAGTGGCGACTTCACTGGGGACATGATTAAGAGGGTGTAACTTGAAAATCGATTCATTGTCATTATTTTTTCTTGGTTCACTACCTTGAGTGTTTTTTTTATTATTTTGTGACTTGTCATTCATCTATTAATTTGCATTCATTGCATTCATGTGCATGCGCTTGCGCGACTTCCGAGCTTGTTTTTACAAGTTCAAACTAGTTTTTAGTCAATGGAGTGTGGTGAAGTGCCTTGGTGAGAATCCACTCGATTCTTCTTTGCCAAGAAACATGGATCCCCAACCTCATGTACCTTCCTAAGCATTCGTCTGTTCGACAAGTAGGATAACTAGAATGCCTCACATTGTCGCGCATCTCGCGGATTGTAGTACATTCTTGATCATGAGTACCTTTTGACCAAAATCCTTAAGCCTACCCCATTGCATGAACTAGAACCAATGTTTTAGGTTGAAACACAGTCCCATGTCCATGCTAGATTTTCATAAGCATGTCATTTGCGTTGTTGTGATGTTTGCCCATATGTGAACACAATCTTTGCGTAGTCTTTTTTGTCGTCATAGAATATTAGGTTTTACCCCAATTAGGATCTTTTCCTTTTTTGATTCTAGATTTTGTTTTAAGATTGAGTCTAGAATCTTTATTTTTAGGAAACAATAACCCTGAAAGTTCTATATGATGTTCGTTACCTTAGGAAAGATTTGGATGCTTTATTCTTTCATTTTATTTAGGTAGTGAGTCTAGGCCAAAAGATCTCGATAATATCTCTCCCCTCTCCTTTTAGTCAAGAGTATAATATCTTTTGCTTTAACCCATAGTGAGTCGAGATAATATCTCTCCCCTCTCCTTGTAAGTCAAGAGTATAATATCTTTTGCTTTATCCCATATTGAGTCGAGATAATATCTCTCCCCTCTCCTTTTAGTCAAGAGTATAATATCTTTTTCTTTATCCCATATTGAGTCGAGATAATATCTCTCCCCTCTCGTTTTAGTCAAGAGTATAATATCTTTCATCTTTCTTTTCCCGTGTCGAGATCTTTTTACCTAAACCCATTACTTAGTCCCCAAGGGTAACTATGTTGATAGAATATTCTAGATATGAATTTCCCATCTTTGTTTTAAAACTTCTCTTTTGTGGAACTTGTTAGGCTTTCCTTTTCTAAGTCTTATTCGCTGTCCAGGATTGGAAAGAAAACAGTCGGTCCGAAAAGTTAGGAACGCGATCATAGTAATCAACGTCTGGTTAGGAAGCTCGTATTGGAATCTCCCCCTCCGAGCAAAGCTAGGTCTGACGCAGTATTTGTTACTCCCCCTCCACATCGACCACCTTGTTCTAAGTCGATCAAAATGGCCAAAGATGACATGCCGCCTCCACCACCTAAGGTTACTGATGAGATGTTGGCTGAAATGATGAAAATGTTGGAAACCATGGGAAACCGTGTGACATGGATTGAAAGCAAGGTTAAGGAAACTGACCCTTTCAACCAAGATGATCCTCCACCTCGAGATGACAAAGTAGAACAGCTAAGTGTTTAAATTAAGAACCTTGAGTTAGCTCTAACTCAAAACAAGATCATAAGTGACTACATGATCAATGCTGAAGGATATTCCTCTCACATCAAGGGTAAGCTTCATAACCCAATGGAGTTGAAGAATGCGAGAGCAACGTACCAAAGAACCCTAACTTCCCTTCTACATGACACGATGCACAAGGAAGCTGAGGTGTACGTAGACGATATGATCATCAAATCCAAGGAGAGAGAGGGCATATACCTTCTCTAAAGAAATTCTTTATAGGCTTTGGAACTACTGGAAAGCTTTTAGGGTTCGTCATAAGCACAAGAGGCATCGAAATTGATCCTACCAAAATCAAAGCCATAAGAGATATGCCCTCTCCCAAAAATGAAAAGGAGATAAGAGGATTCTTAGGACGGCTCAAATATATAAGTCGATTCATATCCAAATGACTATTACATGCGAGCTTATCTTCAAAAAGCTCAAAAAGGACACTAAATCTACTTGGGATGATCAATGCCAAGAAGCTTTCTACAAAATTAAGGAATACTTAGCTAATCCACCTGTATTGGTTCCGCCAATTCCGGGAATACCACTTATGCTATACCTAACAGTCACAGAAACCGCCATGGGTGCTATGTTGGCCCAAAAGGTGGAGAATGACGAAAAGGCAATATACTACCTTAGCAAGAAATTCCTAGAACACGAAACACGCTACTCCACAATAGAGAAAACGTGTCTCGCATTGGTCACTGCAACAAAGAAGCTTCGACATTACATGCTACAACACTTTATCCATATAAAATCAAGGATGAATCAACTAAAGTACTTGTTCGAAAAACTCATTCTTAGTGGAAGAATAGCAAGACGGACTGTCATGCTTTCAGAATTCGATCTAACTTTTAAACACCAAAAGGCGATCAAAGGACATGCCATTTCTGAACATCTCGCTGAAAATCCAGTTAATAGTGAAAATGCCACACATGACTTTCCTGATGAAGGAATAATGAGTGTCGAAGAAAACACTTGGCAGTTATACTTTGACAGAGCATCAAACCAAAAAGGTTATGGCGTAGGAGTATTATTAGTCAGCCCAGAAAGCGCACATACTCGCATAGCCGTCAAACTAGACCATGAGGTAACCAACAACGGCGCCGAATATGAAGCATGCATCATTGGTTTAGAAGCGGCAATAGAACTACAAATTAAAGATCTAAAGGTACATGGAGATTCAACTCTCATCATAAACCAAGTCTCCAAAAAGCGAATCCCCGGCACCTTACCAAGAATATCTTGAAAAGATAGACAAATATTTCACTCATGTCCGTTTCACATACCTTCCTAGAGATGACAACCAGTTCGCGGATGCCTTAGCAAAAATGGCTTCCATGATAAATATTCTAGATGATGTAATCTCCATGCCCATTCACATTCAAAGGCGCAATGAGCCCGCCTTTTGTAATGCACTTGAAGCACGCGCCAATGAGGAAAAAGAAGAGGAATGGTTTACCAACATTCTCAATCTGCTAGCCAAAGGTGATTACCCTCCACAATCGACACCTAGGGCACAACCGAGCCTCAACAAAATCATTATATGCCACCATGAGATCCAACTAAGGATCAGCCGGAACCAAATACTCAAGGGCATTCGCCCCAACAATAGCCGTCCTTACCTGCTCCACGGTAAGGTGACGAACGTAAAGCATAGAATCCGGATGATCCAAAGGAATCCTCGGACCCGGAAGGTCGAAGAAAGACTGCCTAATCAGTCTCTCTCCCAAAAACCGCTCAAAACCGAAGGGACCCTCAATAAGGATCCTCCTCTGGTCATACTCCCGAGCACCCAAAAATCTGTCTGAGAGACCCGGGAGGTAATCCGTCCAGGGGACCCAGTCGACCTACAAAAGTAAAGATTGAGCATACAAAAGGATAAAAGGACGAAAAAAGCACAAAGTTAATGACTTACATCGTGAGCGGTCAAGGGATATATCGCCTCCCTAAGGGCGTGCAGCGTAGTAAATGGGCAAGATGCCCGTCCCTTCCAGGTCTGCATCGCTGGAAAGGACAAATCCCCTGTCTCGAGAAGAGGAGCAAGGTCAGAGAAATGCTCATAAAACTAAATCTAAGACATGCAAAGCACATGGATTAGACACAAGTTATTAGTAAACAGCCAAAAACACAAAGTATAAGAAGGGTAGAAGGAAATTACCTCCATAACCTTCCAATAGCCAACTAGAAAGACGCGAGACGCGCACTCCTCTCCACTGAGGCGGCTGGACTGCCTCAAGCACCGAAGAAGACAAGAGTATGCGGGAAGACCCCAATCGTACTCTGCAACTCTGTCCAAATCCCGCAAGCACGGAAAATAGCGAATGTGGTACCTACTAGCTTTATCCGAAAAGACGGAACAAACTAGAACATAGGCCAAGAAAAGGCGAGCGTGCTGCTCCACCGTGACCTTCTTCAACTTCCTCGGGTTGGTCAAGAACTGGACCATAACGTCAGTCCAGCCATACTCCTTACCATCCCAGTTGGCCCCAAAAATGCCAAACATCTCCACCATAACCTCCCTACTCACGTCTCTATAAGTGATAGGAGTACCGGTGCAAAGGGGGCCTGGAAATGAGACCAAACTCGAAAGGGGTGATCATGATCTCACCTATAGGAAAATGAAAAGTACTGGTAGTATCCTAGTACCGCTCCGCAAGAACTCTAACAAGCAAGCGGTCGGAGCGCTCCGCAGAAGCGATGGATGCTAAAAAGTGATCAAAGCCACAACGCTCCACAATAGCGTCCACCGAAGGAGTCACGTACCTACGGGCTTTCTCGATACCCGAAAGGCTACCATAACCCCGCATGGTAGTGTCGACATCCTATACAACACAGTAATTGCAAGACAATTAGCTAGGTGATCCTAGTAACAACTACCAGTCTCCGGTTTAGTCCTAAACTTTTACAACTCGTAAAATTTAGCATTTTAGCTAAACCAATATGACAAGAGTGAATTTTAAAGAGAACGAATTTCACACAAGTTTATTCTCCACAAATATACTGAAAAAACATCTACCACCACAACAAAAATAAACTTCACTCAAGTTTATTTTCACAAAAATATGATAATTCCAACGAGAATAAATTTCATACAAATTTATTTTCCACCATTAAAGTTGAATTTCACGCAAATTCATTCTTCACATGCAAAAATATATATAATACAAGAAACCTACGGGAATTCACAAATTAGCAAGAAAAACAATTTCACGCAAATTTGTTTTTCCACATTTAGGTACACTACAGTTTTCAACCTAAAAGTTCTATGTTTGCCTACACATGATTTTCTAAGTGTAAAAGAGCAAAAAAAAAAAAAAAAGAAACGACGAGATACCCGACATTTGGTACCAACGGTAACCAAATGCTCCTTCTTCTTGAAAACATGATCGATGGGCTCCCAACGATCGGTAGGATGAAAATCACTACGAGTGAACTCATCCTGGACTAACCGGCTCTCACCCACCCGGTGATGGGTCATACCAAAAACAAAAACCCGAGTGAAAACATTTGGGGCCTCATGAACGACAATCTCTTACCCCTTCCTTTTCCTACCTCCTCTAAGTTCAGGAGCCATGGATGAAGAGCAAAAATAGAGTTTTTGGAAATTTGAGTGAAACTCACAAAACTCACAAATTCACACAAATTTGAGTTTTGACACTCAAAAACACAAGAACAACTAGCCAAATCAAGTTCTACTAAGAATTTGAGCAAGAAAACCTCAAGATTTGGAGCTAGGGGCTTTGAGGGACGTTGAAAACTTGAGTAAAAATGGAGGAGAGAGAAAGGAGAGGGCTCGAAATGGGGAAGATGACCCATTTCGGCCTCCCCATTTTTTTCTTTAATGCATACCAGTGAAAAAACCTAGTGGCCGGTCAAACCGCCAAGGTAGACGGTCAGACCGCCTGACGTGGCGGCTTGACCGCCTGGCCCACTCTCTCACCTCTGACGTTTTTTTTGGGCCATTGGTTCAAAATCAGTGGGCCCCACACGAGGTCCATAGCAGTTATTTGCACGCCAAAGTCCGTTTATGAAAGCAGGACTACTTCAAACCCACAGATTTGTAAATTTAAACTCGGCCAAATGGCATGGGCTCGCACCCGACCTAAGGTCTGAGCATCATTTTGTTACCCTTTACTACTCATCTTATTTCTAACGAAATATTTTTATTGTGTAACCTACAGCACAGGGTTCCCCTTCGACTGAAAATCGAAGGACATTTATTGTGTGACCTACAGCATAGGGTCCCCTTCGACTAAAAATCGAAGGATTTTTATCCTTTATCTTATTTCTAACGAAATACTTTTAATGTGTAACCTACAGTACAGGGTTCCCCTTCGACTGAAAATCGAAGGACATTTATTGTGTGATCTACAGCATAGGGTCCCCTTCGACTAAAAATCGAAGGATTTTTATCCTTTATCTTATTTCTAACGAAATACTTTTATTGTGTGACCTACAGCATAGGTTTCCCCTTCGACTGAAAATCAAAGGACATTTATTGTGCGACCTACAGCATAGGGTCCCCTACGATTAAAAATCGAAGGAGTTTTATCCTTTATCTTATTTCTAACGAAATACTTTTATTGTGTAACCTACAATACAGGGTTCCCCTTCGACTGAAAATCGAAGGACGTTTATTATCTGACCTACAGCATAGGGTCACCTTCAACTAAAAATCGAAGGATTTTTATCGTTTATTCTTATTTCTAACGAAATATTTTTATTGCGTAACCTACAGCACGGGGTTCCCCTTCGACTGAAAATCGAAGGACATTTATTTGTAACCTACAGCATAGGATTCCCCTTCGACTGAAAATCGAAAGACATTTACTGTGTGACCTACAGCATAGGGTCTCCTTCATCTGAAAATCGAAGGATTTTTATCATTTATTTCCTATCTTAAATACTTTTATTGTGTAACCTACAGCATTGGGTCCCCCTTCGACTGAAAATCGAAGGACATTTATTGTGTGACCTACAACATAAGGTCTCCTTCGACTGATAATCGAAGGATTTTTATTGTGTGACCTAGAGCATAGGGTCTATCCGTTCGACTGATAATCGAAGGATTTTTATTGTGTGACCTACAGCATAAGATCAAACTCTTGGTAAAATAAACCGGGAAATTTATTACTCTAAAAATGATTGTTTATCTTCAACTGATTGTCACCTCACTCAGTTTGCCTGTTTTATTGCAGGTATTGGCACTGGAATACTTTGGCCTTCGCTCTATTCGAGCTCGGCTAAAGTAGGGGCTTCTGTAGACACCAAAAATTGTGTCTATAATATGTCCCCGTAAAAACCCGATGATGAAAGGATTGGATTTTGCTCGAATTTGGGTTGCGAGAATAAGTGCTCTGATGATTAGCCCGGTTCATTTGAATTAACCAGTGGAAGCCTTTTGTACAGGTAATCCAACCAGTTGGACTCAATTCAATTGGAGTCCAAAACTGAGAGATAGGCTTCTTTGAACCTAAGGGCCCGAAAGGGAACCCAAACCCATGAGTCAACCCTTGGTCAAACAAGGAAACTCAGTCAAACCCGAGTGGACCCCTGTAAGGACCCGGGATTTTCGTCCAATCCTTTTTTTACAAAGTGTATTGGTTTACACGGAGTGCGTCCTTATAGAAAATTTATAACTTGGGGGTTTAGATAAGTTCATGGGACCATCGAGTTAGAAAAGCTTTTGAAAAGACTTGAGTTGAATAAAAACCATGAAAGAGGTCACAAATTTGCTATTTGCGTTTTATCAAAGGGACAACCCAATAGCGCGAAAAGTGAACTGATCATGTTTTTAGAAAGACTCCCGCTCATATAGGACATATGAGTACCCAAGAATAAAGGGTTCTGGGGCGAAGGTACGAGGTGAGAAGGTATTAGGCACCCAACTCGCCCGTTTATGACGGCCTCTACTAACTCAAGTTTACTTAATAAATTAAAGACATGATTCCCACACAAACAAGATTAACAACCTAGGTTTAGACTATTAATTAGTTCACCACAAGCATCACAACATTAATTTTAACCCTTATTTAGACATGCATTTGATTGACAAGTTGAGCATTACAATGAATAGACATGCTTGAAAAGACAATATTTAGTAATCAATAAAATACGTTATTCTAGCATGATATCTACATTATGACTACTAGAAAATAAACAATTAGACAATTAATTTAATTTGAGCCCTCAGGAGTTTGTACCTGAACTATAGGCTATATTTGACAAGAATAGTAAAACAAGATCTCAAGTTTGGAAGAAAGAGGGGGAAGCTCGGGTCAATACTCCCGAGAATAGAGGTTGTCAACTGTAGGCTGTGTGTTTTGAACTGAGGGTGAATGGTTGTTTATATAGGCGTGGGGAAGTAAGGTTGGACAGCAGAAATTGAGCTGAAAAACGAGACGGGCTTGAAAAATGAGCCGGGCACGAAGCAGGGTCAGCGCTGCTAGCGGCGCTGGGACTTATTCCAAGGCCGCTGACGGCTCTCTACAGCTAGCTGGATGTCGTCATAATGACGACATCCAGTCTATTTTTATTTTCCGGAGGAATTTTTGTATTCCGAAAAATATGAAAAAACCGTTTTACCCTTGGACGGTAAAAGACGGTTCTACCCCTAAATCGCAACTTGGCGACCGGGAGTCGGAAAAAGGCGTGAGACGTGTCGTTGGAAAGCTCTTGAACGGGGCTTCTGAATGGAATGAAATGAAGGAGTGTTTGGAGGAAAAACCTGAGACCTTATCTTAACTATTAAAGAAAAAATAGCAGTTCAAGTTTATAAATTACTCCTTTCATCATCGGGCTTTTACGGAGAAATCTGAAAACGCTTTTTTGGCTTCTACAGAAGCCCCCAGTTTGATCGAGCTTGAGTAAAAGCGAAGATCAAAGTACTCCGAAGGCGACATGCATGATGCTGATGTGCACAAGGTGTGTGAGAGTGTACAGTATGCATGCATATGAAGACAAACCTGAGTTGGGACATGCTCGTAGTGCGCTAAGATTTCATCTCTGTGAACACAAGAGAAAGTAAAGGTTATGGTAGGAGGATAGAACGCCGCTTGTAGATGGTCTAAACGTCTGCTGGGGACCTGTATTCAGAGTGAATGAAAAAGTTAGTTATACTTTGAGAATGATCAACGCGGAGTGCTTTGACAAACAGTGACTAAACACCGCTCGCGGATGTCGAGATCCCGTCCCTGTTATAAGAGTCAACGAGATAAGCGCGATTAAAAATAATCGGCCATAAAGTGGTTAGGACATATGAACAGTTTAAATGCAATAGCTTAAGCAATCATTGACTGAAACATATAAAAAATAATGGACAGTTTAACTGCAACAGTTTAAGCAATCATTGACTGACACAAAAATAAGTAACCTCGTAGAAGGGACAATTTAACCGCAATAGCTTAAGTGGTCATTGACTGGCCCAAAAATTTGTAACCTCGCAGAGGGACTGGCCAAAAAATTTGTAACCTCGCAGAAGGACTGACCCCAAAAATTTGTAATATCGTAGAGGGACTGACCCCAAAAGTTTGTAATCTCGCAGAAGGACTGACCCCAAAAATTTGTAATATCGCAAAGGGACTGACCCCAAAAAATTCGTAATATCGCAGAGGGACTGTAAAAACCCTCGCCTCTCCGGCGCTCCGCGGTGGAATTTAATCTTTGGATTGGAATTAATGGTTCTTAAATATTACGTCAATATGCAATTTAAATTAATTCTGGGGAATAACAACTTCCAAATAAAGAAGCTGCCACCAATTTTTAGGGAACAATTGAAAACCATCAAAAAGTGCACCCAATTCCTATTCGGAATTCAATCATGCCCATGGGGACTAAATACTGAGTTCAGGGGTGTAGGTACGAAATAAACAAAACGAATCTCATCTAAATCGCCCGTATAAACGACCTCAACTAAGCTTATCTATGCCAAATATTTATTTACGCTATATGGTTCCAAATAAATCCGGTCGTCCAACATCCTAAATTAACTAGGCGGGTTAGAGACAACCAAATTACCTATGTTGTTACTTTGCACAATTTATATCCAATTCACATGCATACTATTATCAAGCATAAACAAGATATAAGAATAATAAATTGACGCTCCAACCTACCGTACTTTGCTAAACGCGCCAAATATTGCATATGCACATCAATAAATTTGTTAGTAACTTCAAAGGACGAACAATGCAAAGATATCAACTTTATGCTAAAATAAACCTATGAGGTTGCTATATGCATGCAAAAAAACTATAAAAAGATGCAAACTTGCAGAAACTAATAAAAAGATGCTAACTTGCATAAACTAATAAAAAGATGCTAACTTTAAATTAACTCATTCTGCATAATTATATACAAAGACCCAAACATGCAGATTTACTCAACCATAATCAAAAGCTATATAAAACATGATTAATAGACAATAAATAAGAGATTTAATAAAGAATTTAGGCACTCAGGATGGTTAACCTGGACATTCTATTCGAACGGGACTAGTAGAATTGGAATTGCTCTTCAATCTTGGGTGCTAGGTTAGGTGCAATGCGGTCTTGAGTCTTCAAAAATCTGAATTCTCTTTGATTTGGGGAAAATATGTGCTCTCAATGCTCTCAAAATTATGAACTGACCAACCTCCCTCAAAAGAGAGTGAAAAGGAGTATTTATAGAGTTAGGGGACGGAATTAGGGGCTTAGGATAAGAAACCCGGCGCCAAAACTCGGCCCAGCAAAAAAACAGGCCCAGCGGCCACACGGAAGGCAGCTGGGGTCAGCGGCTGCCCAGAGGGCCCCCGCTGTCACGCGTGTGCCGCCGGACTGACAGCGTCAGCCGCTGGGCCCGGAGGCGCGCGCGGGCCTAGGGTTTTTTGACTTTTTGTTCTATGTAAATTACGAAATTGCCCCTGGGCTGACCCAAGGGGTCGGGATTGAGCGGTTTTCACCCAAATCTTCGAGACGCGATATCTCTTGATCCGGGAGCCTAATTGAGGCAAGGTCAAAGGCGTTAGAATCCTTATAACAAGGGCTATCCAAAGACTGAGGTTTCAAGGAATTTGATCTTGATTTCCGAGCAATGTCTTTTTCTACTTACGTCCATATTAATCCATTACCATCATGATCGGGCATTGCGGTGCCACGGGATGAGAACCGATTAGGGTATCTACAGAAGCCCCCACTTTGGCCGGGCTTGTGAAAGCAAAGGTCAAAGTATTTGCTAAAAATGCTTGCAGTTTTTTGTTTGAAAATGCTTTATGTTAGAAAGAAAGAAGGAGTAGACTCCTGACCGCCTATGGTCAGGGTTACCTGCTTTGCGGGTGCTAATGCGATGCTAATTTTAATAACTTCGTCGTCAAAGAGCGTTGCATAGCTCTGCTTCGCGGGTGCCAACGTGACGCTAATTTTAATAGCCTCAACATCGAAGAGCGTTGCGTTGCTCTACTTTGCGGGTGCCAGCGTGATCCTAATTTTATAGCCTCAATATCGAAGAGCGTTGCATAACTCTGCTTCAGTGATACATATGTCCTGGAAAATTGTGCCTACAAAAAATTGAAAAAAGCGCATGTGCCTGCAAAAATTAGATGGGATGCCTGTGCCTGCGAAAATAGATGATACCGGGACCCTAGGATAGGAAACCAAGTTGTGGGGGCAAAAAAGTCATTTTGGGTGACATGCCCAAATCTCCCGGTCTTCTAACGGTCAAGAAATGCAATCCCGCACGAAATTTGAACATGCGGGCCCGCCCGGTGAGAGGCGAAAGAGAAAAGAGGTTCAGCAGCCATGCTTAGGGTCGCCGAGTGCTGCGAGGCCTTATCGGGCCTGCTCAGCGGCTCAGATGACAGTGCGGGGGTGCTGAGAGGGGCCGCGCGGCCTGGCCGCCAGGGCCAGCGGCTGAGCCGCTGAGCCTGGGCAGCCTTGAACCGGGCCGCGGGGCCGGTTTAGAGGCGCGGATGGGGTTTAATTTGGGGAAAGCCAAATTTTGGGCCATTTCTTCCCCAAAAATTTGAGACTCCCTCTCTCTACCTCCATTGTTGCCCAAACTTCATTTCTTGCTAAAAATTGCTCAAATTTGCTCGTTTTTGCTTGCATTTGCTTGCTTTTGCATAATCTTTGCATAATTTGAAGTTTATTTGTGATTTCTCACAAATTTGGGGTGAATTTGAGAGTGGGTTTTTGAAACCCTTGGAGAGAGAAAATCTTATCTTCTCCATTTTTGCTTGTTGCTCTTGCTTGCTTTGCTCATCCTTCTTTATGGCTCCAAAATTGGCAAGGAAGAGGAGTAGGAGGACCGAGGTGCGGGAGGAGGTCGAAGAAATCAACATTTTCACCAAGGCTTTTCCTTCTCATGCAAAGCCTTCAAAGAGGAAGCCCAATGTGGCTTTTCCTCAAGATCGATACACCCGGTCGGACAGGATGCCCGACATTGTTTGGGATCGATCTGAGTTGCTTTTTCGACTGGCGACTCATTTGAGCTCTCGGGCTTCCAAGTTCATGGTAAGCCTCAAACTTTGAATTCATAGTTTTATGCATTGAATTTTAGCTTATATGCTTTGCCTTGAGTTAGAATTTGTGTAGAAATTGTATGCAATTGTCAAGCATGTAGCGCATGTGATCTTGCGCGGCTTGAACGAACTTAGAAACATGCCTAGGATTGAACATTTGATTGAAATATGAACCTAAGGGGTTGCGAATTGATCATAGGAACCCTGTGGGAATTTGAAGACCCATGGCAACTATGGCTCTGCAGTGAGACTTTTTAAAATCTTTCCCAAAGAGGTGTAGGATACGATTTTGAATGCAGGGTTTGGGCCCCTTTTGAAAGCGGCGGACTCGGTTGAGCGAGTCAAAAGGTGTATTGTCCGCTTGTCTTTGGAGCGTTTTTGGGATACTACCAACACGTTCCATTTCCCTAATGGGGAGATGATGATCACTCCCTCGGAGTTTGCTATGTTGACCGGGGTACCTTGCGTGGATACGCCCATTGTCTATGATATTTCCATTTGGAAGCCTAAGGCGGAGATGGTGGAGCTTTTCGGTCCTTGGGGGAACACTTGGGGTCACCATTACCGTTCCTATACCGAGCTTTTCGCTGCTTTGAAGGACACGAGGTATAAGCGAAATACCTCGGTGGAGCAAAAGGCGAGGATTTTCATCGCCTACCTCTTTGCCACTACTATCTTTGGTGACAAAGGGGAGCGTATCCATGCTATTTTCCCTCCCGAGCTTGTTGGATGGGGAGAGAGTGAGAGAGTACAACTGGGGGTTGCCGGGTTATGCCAACCTCTTGAGATGTATACGGTTTGCTTGCCGCGTGAATGATGAGGGATGCAAGCAGTCAACTCTTCCTCCCGTGAGCTTGTGCGGTTTTTGGAAGGTCTTACAGGTGCGTCTGCTTTTTGCATTTGTTTTGGTGGATTTGCATGATTTAAGTGTGCGGTGCTTAATTCCATGTTTTGATATAGCATTGGTTTTTTGAGATTTTTCCGGACATGGCGCCTACGGGTTGGGAGTTAGACTTCCCGGTTTGTAGGGCATGGCGTCATAGGGGTCCTGCGCCTCTACAGACTCTCCAGCAGTATAGGGAGGCCCTCCTGCGCCTAGACTGGCATAAGGTAAAGTAGCTTTGCTTTTTGTTGCATGGATTGTATTTCTTATTGTGGAAATATCTTATGTTGCATGCTTACGTAGATTGACTACTTCCCATGGGCGAAGTATCATGGTTTAGCTTCGGATGCTATCCTAGCATCTAGAGCGGTGGACCGCCAGAGGATCCTGATTGCGGATCCGTTCTCTTTTGAGTGGTACTTAGGAGAGCGGATCTTCCGTCAAGTTTATCCTGACGTGGCGGGCCCGAGGATTCCCTCGGATCCTCCCTCGACCATGTTCTTGGTGAGGTGCTTGTCTGACGAGCAGGTTGCGGAGGCCATGGTGGGCTCGGATGATATGCGGTATTTGAGGGAGCCTCCGGAGCACCTCGAGGGGCACTACTAACAGTTCCGCCGTGGTCGCCTCATGCCTTCATTTGTGGGTTTGAAGGTAAGAATTTAATGTTTTGATATTCTATGCCTTTCTTGTTTTGTTGGATGCTAACTTACTTTGCTTTGTAGGAGCCTCGGGTTGACGCCATTGATGTGGATATCCCGGACGTGCGGGTCCGAGGTCGGGAAGGAGTTTTGGGGGGAAGTCCCCATGACGGAGGACCTTGATGAGGACATCCAGGGCCTTCCTCTTCCAGTTGGGCATCCAGGGGTAAACTCGCAATTTTACCAATATGTGCGATGCTTTGTCGTTTTGCATGCTTGTACTGACTTTTCTTTGCGTAGCTTGATCGTGAGCAGACCGGGAAGGTGTTCAAGATGATGCATGCCATGATGTCCTGGATATCCCGAGCTCTTTCGAGGGGTACTTGCTCAAGAGTTGACTTGGACAAGGTAAACTTGATTTTGCATTTTCAAAGTTACATGCTTTGAGAAATGTATCTTATATATTTGGTGGGCTGCAGGTTGAGTACGGTCGACCCCTTCCTCGTCGGCACGATAGGTAGTATTGTCAGAAGATGTGGTTGTGAGCTCTCCTGAGCATAGCCCTTCGCGCGAGAGGAGCCCTGGGAGGGAGAGTCCTAGGAGAGAGAGTGTGCCTGCACATCGGACAGACCGTCTTGGTGGGAGTAGGATGTCTCCGTTTGTGGAGCCTACTCCTATGCCTATACCGATGTATCCTTCTTATCCCGGGTATGTGGGGTATCCTTCATATGGCGGTCTTTATTACCAGCCTCCTGTCCCTGCTCCTATAATGCCTACCATGCCTCCTCGTTCTTCGTGGGGGTATGATTTGAGTTATGCTGGGGAGGGGTGCACCTACCGGGAGCCTGCCCGACATTCTTCCTTTGACCCTAGCCAGGTCATGGCGTCGATCTTTGGTGACGAGCCGCGGAGATCGGAGGATCACTTGGAGGTGCTCCGTACGGATGCTGGTGCGGGTGATGATTTTTATGATAATGTATTTGTGTGAAATACATTCTGAACATTTGTGTTGAACAAACATTCGGACTTTGCTTGTAAATATTGCTTATTTATTGGTCCCTGCATATAATTAGGCTAAATGCGAATGCACAAGTAGTCAAGCAATAGCGCAAGCAATAGCCATGTAGCAACAAATGGTACAGCCAAAAAGATAAAATTGGGTGTACCTTATCCCCCCTAAAAAAATGAAAAAAAAAAAAAGGAAAGGGGTGCAAAAATGAAATGAAAATAATAAGTAAAAAGGGATTAATAAAAAGACATAAAAAGGAAAAGATGATAATCATCCAAAAAGAAACAAGGAATTTGTGGAGCTTCCATAAATAATAATAAAAATAATAGAAAATAGAAATAATAGTGAAAATAGGAAATTGAGCCAAATAGGAGTCCAAAACCGTTAAGGAAAGTGTCCAAAACCGGAGAAAAGAGGGTTGTCTTGAGAAAATAGCCTGGCAGTCAAAGGGAGGCGTCCAGCGGCACGCGCGAAGGAGCGGGGGCGAAAATAGGGGCCGCCAAACTCAGCGGCTGGGCCACTGGCCCTTGGCTACACTATCGGGGCCGCTGAGCCTTCAGCGGATGTCCCAGGGACCGCTGAAGCCCCTTTTTTTACGAGTTGCCTTATTTTTTCGTCTTTTTCGTGTGAGCCCTATATAAACCTTGGGTTAGCGTAGTTTTGGGACATCACCTTCATAATTTACTAGTAATAGAGAGCTTTTTAGAGAGAGAAACCTCCCCATTAATCTAGATTTCAGCAATGACAAGCTTTGAAGTTAAATTTGATAAGTGGTTACAATCTATGACCCCCGAAGAGAGGATGAGACTTGTGCCTTTCCACTTGAATGCTCTCTTCCACTTCAAGCAAGTTCAAATCGTTTGGAACCTTCTCGAGGCCGCCGTTGAATTTTGAGATGACAAACTCGATGCTTTTAGATTTGGGTATAATGAATTGTGCCGTCTTCCCGAAAAATTTGCCGCCATACTTGGATTCCCTCATGATCAAGCTCCAATTACTCCATGGCTCGGGGCCAACCTTGAAGGTAACTATAAAAGGTATCTTGGCCTATCCCCAACACAAGCCTCCTCCGTTGCTAGGAGCGGTGAGCTAGACCTCAATGCTGTGATTGACATCTTTTTCCCCAAGGTAAGGGATGATCGCGATGAGACGTATTATAGACGTGCTTTTATCTTATGTCTCTTGCATAGGTACCTCTTTGTTGGTGGAGGTAATAATGGTAAAACATGTATGCTTAGAATTGTTGAGCAAATTCAAAACGATTTTACCCCTATGTATCTTGTTCTTGGTGAAACTTTAATTTGCTTGGACCGCAAGAAACAAGAGCCGTCGCCTGGCGGATGGACGGGAAGCCCTCTTCTCCTTCAAGTGAGTGCTTGAATAAATTGCTTTCATAAAGTTTGAATCTTTAATGGATATCTAACTTTATGTTTTGCCTTGTTGTTTTTTTTTTTAGATATGGCTCCTGGAGCATATGTGCTTCATTGAGAGGCCGGCTAATGCGCTCAAATATCAACCAAAGCAGTTTCCTGCTAGTCGGAGGCTTTATTATGAATCCACCATTGATGAATGGCGCGGGTATCTTAAAGCTTGCCCTTTGCTAAGATGGACTGTCAAGTGGTGGGGCCTAAAATCCGCAATCGGACGAAGCAAGGAAACGGGATATTATCAAGTCCTTGGACTTCATAACTTGACTTACATATTTCCTAGCCGTATCATGCGGCAATATGGGAAACGCCAAATTGTCCCACAAAAGGATAGTGTTGCTCCTGCTACACGGGCTTTGACAATTAGCATGGTGAGATCCTGGGAGTGTGCATGGGATCGTCGCCCTAAGTGGACTATTCCTCACATCAAGGCCGCTACGGCCATATCTTCGACTTATGAGGCTTGGATGAACTGTAAGACTGCGGAGGGCCGTCGTGCATGCAGGAAATCCGAACAAGGCGATCTTAAGGCCCAATCGGTCAAGGCTAGCCTAAGGCTTTCCAATCCTAATGATCCTAAAGGGAAGCAGAAGGGAGACAAGCATGTGAAAAGCGTCCTCAACCCGAGGGCCAAGAAAGGTTTAGCAAAGATTACTACCAAACCGCAAGCGGAGCCCCAAATTCGGGCCAATGATCATGAGGCCTCCTCAAGCGTCCCTCTAATGGAGGTTGAAAAAGAAGATCCTTTGGTTTGAGAGAGATGGGCTCCCAAGGAACGCGAAGTGGAAGGCCCAAAGGTAGATGAGCCCATGGAGGATGCAGTCCCTACCACCGAAGCTACGGAGTAGTCTATTAAGGAAATACTCTTTTGGAGCATGTCTAGCTTAGGATTGCCTTTTATTTGCTTTAAATTGAATAAGGGTGATGTGCCCCTTCTTTAGATTTAGATTTAATTTTTGCCTTAATATTTTGGGAATTGCCAAGTCTTTGTAATGGACTTTATTATTATTTATGGAGAGATGCTCATTTTAATATTGCAACCTTGTGTTTATTATATGCATATATTTTGACACCTTTTGAACGCGAATATGATGAAGGTGCCGGACCCAATTGCAATTGGGTTGTCCTACGTATCCTTTTAGGGGAATCAAGCCGCTTGTAATTCTTATCCCTTTTTTTTAACATTAAAACCCGTTTTTTTTTTTTTTTTTTTCGGGATTAGGTAGCCTTGTATGGGCCTCTCGGAAGTGCTATATTGGGTGTCTTGCCTAAGCATAGAACCTCTTTAATTGATCCATATTTATCCATTGACTAAACTCGATCCCGTCCAAATCTGCCAATCTTGCGGCGCCACCCTTTAAGATCTCTGTAATAATAAACGAGCCTGACCAGTTGGGTCTAAATTTGCCTCTTGGGTCAGTGACATTGGCCCTTACCTCTTTAAGTACCAAATCTCCAGCCTTAAGGTCTCTCATTTTGAGCCTTTGGTTAAAGTGCTTGGTTAGTCTCATTTGATAGACTCTTACGTTGTGCAAAGCCTGTAACCTTTTCTCATCTAGTAAGACTAATTGGTCATAGCGGGCTTGGACCCAATCCACTTCTGGAATTTGACTTTCTAAAACGATCTGTAGAGATGGGACCTCTAACTCAATTGGCAATACGGCTTCCATTCCGTAGACCAAAGAGTATGGCGTTGCTCCGGTCGATGCGCGGACCGACATTCTGTAACCCCAAAGTGCGAATGGCAACTTGTCAGGCCAATCATGATAATTCTCGGACATTCTTTCGATGATTTTCTTGATGTTTTTGTTAGTTGCTTCTACTGCGCCTTTAGTTTGTGGACTGTAGGGAGACGACTTTCGATGCTGGATCTTAAACTGGGTTAAAAGCTCAATTACTTCTTTCATGAAGTGTGACCCATTATCACTGATGATTTCTTGGACTAGCATGGCCCCCATTGACGTTTCCGTGACTTTAAGGTAGAGGATTAGAGGCATGCCTGGAAGGGGCGGTACTAGAACGGGTGGTTCGGACAAATAGGCTTTAATTTTGTCAAAGGCTTTTTGGCATTGTTCGTCCCATTCTTTCTTTACCTCTTTTTTGAGTTTCATGAATATGGGCTCGCAAGTGATGGTCAACTTGGAAATGAACCTGCTAATGTATTGGATCCTCCCTAAAAAGCCTTTTATTTCTTTTTCTATTTTTGGAGGTGGCATGTCTATTATGGCTTTGATCTTGGATGGATCAATTTCGATTCCTCTAGTACTTATGACAAATCCTAGAAGTTTGCCAGATGTAACTCCGAATGCGCACTTTTTGGGATTAAGCCTCATATTGTACTTCCTAAGCCTGTCGAAGAACTTTTGACGTGAGGGTACATGCCCTTCCCTGTCTTTAGACTTTATGATCATGTCATTTACGTAAACTTCAGCCTCTTTATGCATCATATCGTGGAGCAGGGTTGTCGCAGTTCTTTGGTATGTGGCTCCTGCATTCTTAAGCCCAAATGTCATTACTGTGTAGCAATAAGTGCCCCATTGTGTGATGAAAGTGGTTTTTCTTTTCATCCTCTTTGGCTATCAGGACCTGGTTATATCCTGCGTACCCGTCCAGGAACGATAGGAGGGCGTGTCCAGCAGTATTATCTACTAGAACATCTATATGGGGTAACGGAAAGTCATCTTTTGGGCTTGCCTTGTTCAAATCCCTAAAATCTACACACATTCGGATCCGTCCGTCCTTTTTTGTGACTGGGACGATGTTGGCTACCCAATCGGGGTAATGGGCCACTCTTATGAAGCCTGCGTCTAGTTGTTTTTGGACTTCCTCTTTGATCTTAAGAGCCCATTCTGGCTTCATTCTTCTTAACTTTTGTTTGACTGGTTTGCAGTCGGGCTTTAACGGGATGGTGTGTTGGGCAATGTTGCGGTCTATGCCGGGCATGTCCTTGTAGAACCAGGCGAAAACATCCGTATAATTCTTTAGGAGTGTTACGAATTGTTCGCGTTCATTAGATGTTAAAGACAAGTCTATTTGCACGTGGCGAGGCTCGTCATTAGTTGTAATATTTATTGTCTCTGTTTCTTCGACTATTGAAGTCTTTCGCTCATGTTCGATTAATGCTTTAATGACTTTTTTTGGCAATTCCGTTATATATTCTGAATTATTAGCAATGAGGAAATCCGAGTAAGCAAAATCGACACTCATAATATTAATAGAAGCGGACAATACACCAATGAGGTCATCACTAAGGACCTTAGCAACAGTAGGAATAGACTAGGGTGGACTACCCGACACTTCTAGGATAACAGACTCGGAATCAGACTCGGACTCGGAATCAGACTCAGAATCAGAATTGGGCCCTTCTGTAGGACCGTTGCGAATCGTGAACTTGTACTTGGCTCCCTCGACTAGAGTCCACCTCGTCTCGTGCTTCCAGGTGGTGCGGTCGGGCCCGATTGGGGCGATCAGCTTGGACGGGTCGAACCTTTCGTTAAAAAGCACAGTAAGGGGAAGTTTGTTTGTTGTCTCGTCGTATTGGCGACGTTCTTCGCCAAATAGTAGCCCAAAGTCGTTGGGTGCCATGTCATTAGCCCAATCTTTAGTGGATCGATCCTCATTAGGAGGTATGGGTGTGTCTTCGCTCATGGTGAAGCAGTCTTGAAATGTCTGGAACTAGGATCCCATTGATCGTGTATGGTTCAGGGAATCCGTAGTAAGGATATGGGTCGCCTTCTTTAAGAAATTGCCCATTGAGAGTGCGGGGATAAGGATCCATGCTATGTGGAATGGGCTTGTTGGCCGCACGGGCTCTTTTCCTAGACATTTCCTTGGATATGTAAGCTCGGACTTCTTGCCTTGTGGGCTTGTAGCCTTGCCCAAATAGATCGTTTTTGATCTTGGTGTTCCAACAGGTTTGAACTACCTTGGGGTGAGGGCCTAGAGTAGTGCCTGGAAAGTGGCCTTGCTTTCTGAGTATGGCATTCACACTGAGTGTGGGCTCTATTGTTTCTATGAAGGCTATCTTCTCGATGCCCCATAACTCCTCATCTTGCTCATTATGCTCTATCTTTAGGACTGGAGCTTTTTCTATCTGGGCTACCATAGTATCAGCGCAGACTTCCACCGTGGATCCTGCTAAGGATAGTTTTACCTTTTGGTGTAGGGTTGAAGCTACGGCGTTCAGCCCATGTAACCAGGGCCTTCCTAAAGGTAGGTTGAAGGAGGCTGGAATGTCAATTACATAGAAGTGGACCATCTTCTCGATTGGCCCAATATTGATGTTCATTTAGAAGGTGCCCAAGACGTTCCTTTTGGAATTATCGTAAGCTCTTAGCCCTTGTGCGGAATGCGCGAGGTTGTTGCAATCTATTTTCAGGTGTTCAACTGTCCTCAAAGGGCACACATTTACGGCTGAGCCATTGTCGATTAAAGTCATAGGGACTTGTCTTTGTTGACAAATTACGGTCAGATAAAGGGCTTTGTTGTGGTGGACACCTTCAGATGGAAGGTCCTTATCAGTAAAGGTGACGGGTGTGGATGACTTTCCATGGACCAGGAGGTTAACTACCTCTTCAGGGGTGGCGTTTGGAGAAATGGTGGTTGCATTCAAGGCCTCTAACATGGCCCATCTATGGGTGATAGAAGTGGTCAACAATTGCCAGATGGATATGTCAGCTTTTGTCCTTTGTAATTGTTTGAGAATGTTGGTCCCTTCATCCTCTTTAGCTATTTCTCTTTGGGCCAGATCCCTATTGGGGATTGTTACAAGCTCTACGGGGTGGATTTGGGATGGGTCCATGTAGATATTTTCGGGCCTGAACTGGCATCCTGATCTTGTGAGGTAGTTTAGAGCTTTATCATCTTCTTCTTTCTCATCATCGGAGATATCATACCAAGCTTTGCCATTAGCTATGTCATGGATTTGAGGAGTCAATACATCTTCTGGATCCGTATAGGTATCATTATCCTCCTCATCGCTATCCCATAGGCCACAAATGTCCAGCATGGGCCTTGGGCTTGAGCATGGTGGTAAGGCCTGCCCAACAGGAGTGATCAGATAGGAT
The DNA here is from genome assembly GCA_038025085.1 of Tetragonia tetragonoides. Classification (NCBI taxonomy): domain Eukaryota; kingdom Viridiplantae; phylum Streptophyta; class Magnoliopsida; order Caryophyllales; family Aizoaceae; genus Tetragonia; species Tetragonia tetragonoides. The sequence goes on from CM076140.1 coordinate 24,310,180, forward strand.
GGATCAGACCCTTCTTCTATGTCGATCGCGAAAGAGTTCCCAACGGGATTATTGTTGTTGCTGGGTGGCGGCGCGTCTTTAGGCAATGGTATGGTGCCATTGTCAAACAAATCCTGGATTTTCTCCTTGAGAGTGTAACACTTTTCGGTATCGTGTCCACGCCCCCTATGGTATTTGCAGAATGCAGACTCGTTCCAATATGGTGATCTTTTCTCTACGGGTGGATCGGGAGTAGGCCCAATCGGGTGTAGATAGTCTCCTTTGACTAAATTGTCTAGGGCCTTGACATAAGGCATTCCGAGGGGAGTAAAACTTCTTGGACGCCTGTCAGCATGGCGTTCACTTCATTTCCTCTACTTGTGGAGGCATGGTTGGTATTGGTGTATTTCTTATCCTTATAACCACTTGTGCTGTTGTTGTAAGTGACCTTGTTCTTTCCTCTTTGGAGTTGGTCATCTTCAATGGCCATGCCCACTTCAGTTAGTTGGGCATAAGTGGTTATGGGTTGAAATTTCATGTGTTCGCGGTACTCAGATGCCAAAGTTTGGACTAGCATTCTAATTTGATCCCTTTCAGATGGGCGATCAATCATTTCAGCGACCTTAGTTCTCCATCTTCTCATGAAATTGGTGCACCCTTCTTTGTCACCTTGCTTGGTGATATCCAATTCTCTCAATGTCATGGGAGGCAAGACATTATCGGCATACCTCTCGAGGAACCAAGGTGGATAAATCTTTCCATTTTTGCAATTTTTGGGTGGGCAATTTGAAGAACCAGGCCCTGATAGTAGGGTCCAAGGTTTGGGGAAAGAGGTGAACATACAGCTCTTGTTCAATGCCTCTAAGGCCCAATGCAGTGGTAAAGACTCTAATATGATCTTGTGGATCATCAGTTCCTTTGAACGTGGGAACTTCAAGCATGGAAAAATTAGTGGGAAATTTTCCCTTCATGTGGGGAGCATAGCCTTCAGAATTGATGATCATGTCGTTGAAGACACGACTTTTGCCTAAAACAGACTCAAGCCTATTCAGTTTGGCTTGGAGTTCTTGGACCTCTTTAGTGGAGGGCTCAGCCTTTTCCTCGTTGGGCTTGGGCTCATCATCATCCTTAGTAGGGGGATCCAACTTAGCGACACGGGCTTCCATATCAGTGAATCTAGCATTCATGGCGACCATTTGGGCTAAAAGGTCATCCATCTTTTGGTCAGCGATTTTCTCAGCATCTCCAGACATGGCGGACTTAGGTTAATTAGGTGGCGAGGCTTGAGGTGACATTGGCGGTGTGCAAAGGTAAACGAGCCAAATGGGGCCTACGAACTATGCTTGCGGTGAAGGTTCGAACGACAACTTGCAGACCAATCTCTTGCTGGACTCGTCCCTCTCCCACTTCCTAGGACTGGGATCTTTACTCCTACCAATTCTGGACATAAAAAAAGCTCGCTTAAGAAAGTAGGAAGTAGATGGAAAACTCCACAGAATAAAGATTTTTATTCTAAAACAAATGTGGGAAGAGAATCTAGCACTAATCCTCAACATGGTGATCTTCGGGAAAGACGCGATTTTATGTAAATAGTATATTCTAGTCAATGATCTCTCGACTTTATTAGAATAAAAAGTACTCTTGACTTGCATATGGGATGAAATTTCCTAATTTAAGGAAAGAAGATATACTATTGACTTGCATATAGAAATAAGCAAGACTCTTTTTTTTATTTTGTGAAAGATCATTGACGGGAATATATTATTTGCATGCAATCTAATTCATATGGAAAGGAACGTCTTCCTAATATGGTCACTAGCGTCATCGGAGTCACACAGGGACTCTACTTCCTAAAAAGAAAAGATCATAGACTCTATTTGTAAACTTGACAAAACGCACAAGCAAACAAAAGGGAAACCTTCCCTAACCAGGACTCAAAAAGAAATCCTAAGGGGGGATCTAGTCCTAATAATCTATGGAAACTAATCACATAACAAGGAAACAATCCATCATAATATGGCTAGTAAATCAATTAGCACCTTGATATGGACTATGGGACCAATGCAATATTTGACACAATCTATGGTTGGATATGGTAACCCACGACCGGATGCGTTTCGTCAGCTATGGGATGCATAGTAAAACTAAACGTACCCTTTTACACATCTCGAATGGAAACATGTAAATGCCATGGGGCGGAACACGACTATGTGCAAAGGTAATTCGGACCTAGTGGGTCACCGGCCTAAGTCATAGACAATGCTCCAAAGGGTAAATCCTGTTTATGGAGTAGGGATGTCTTTCGACATCTTGCGATGATAACGCATGCAATATGAATGATATGGATGAAAAAGCAAAGAAAGTAAACACATACGGTAATTGAACCAAATAGCTAAAATAAATTATTGACATGGATAAGTGTTCGAATCACACCCTCTTGTTAATTGTCCCCAGTAAAGTCGCCACTGTAAGAACCCTCGCCTCTCCGGCGCTCCGCAGTGGAATTTAATCTTTGGATTGGAGTTAATGGTTCTTAAATAATACGTCAATATGCAACTTAAATTAATTATGGAGAATAACAATTTGCAAATAAAGAAGCCGCCACCAATTTTTAAGGAACAATTGGAAACCATGAAAAAGTGCACCCAATTCCTATTGGGAATTGACTCATACCCATGGGGACTAAATATTGAGTTCGGGGGTGTAGGTACGAAATAAACAAAACGAATCTCATCTAAATCGCCCGTATAAACGGCCTCTACTAAGCTTATACATGCCAAATATTTATTTACGCTATATGAATCCAAATAAATCCGGTCGTCCAAGATCCTAAATTAACTAGGCGGGTTAGAGACAACCAAATTACCTATGTTGTCACTTTGCACAATTTATATCCAATTCACATGCATACTATTATCAAGCATAAACAAGATATAAGAACAATAAATTGATGCTCCAACCTACCGTACTTTGCTAAACGCGCCAAATATTGCATATGCACGTCAATAAATTTGTTAGTAATTTCAAAGGAAGAACAATGCAAAGATATCAACTTTATGCTAAAATAAACCTATGAGGTTGCTATATGCATGCAAAAAACAATAAAAAGGTGCAAACATGCATAAACTAATAAAAAGATGCTAACTTGCATAAACTAATAAAAAGATTCTAATTTTAAATTAACTCATTATGCATAACTATATACAAAGACCCAAACATGCAGGTTTACTCAACCATAATCAAAAGCTAAATAAAACATGATTAATAGACAATAAATAACAGATTTAATAAAGAATTTAGGCCCTCAGGATGGTTAACCTGGACGTTCTATTCGAACGGGGCTAGTAGAATTGGAATTGCTCTTCAATCTTGGGTGCCAGGTTAGGTGCAATGCGGTCTTGAGTCTTCAAAAATCTGAATTCTCTTTGATTTGGGAAAAATATGTGCTCTCAATGCTCTCAAAATTATGAACTGACCAACCTCCCTTAAAAGAGGGTGAAAAGGAGTATTTACAGAGTTAGTGGACGGAATTAAGGGCTTAGGGTAAGAAACCCGGCGCCAAAACTCGGCCCAGCCAAAAAATAGGCCCAGCGGCCACACGAAAGGAAACTAGGGCCAGCGGCTGCCACGGGTGCTCAGCGACAGTGCCGCTGAGGCTCCGCGGCCTGCCGCTGAAGCTCACCGGCATGCCGTTGGGCCCAGTGGCTGCTAAGAAAGCCCCCGCTGTCACGCGTGTGCCGCCGGACAAGCCGCTGGGCCTAGAGGCGCGCACGTGCCTAGGGTATTTTGACCTTTTGTGCTTAGTAAATTACGAAATTGCCCTTGGGCTGACCCAGGGGGTCGGGATTGAGCGGTTTTGACCCAAATTTTTGAGACGCGATATCTCTTGATCCGGGAGCCTGATTGAGGCAAGGTCAAAGGCGTTGGAATCCTTATAACAAGGGCTATCCAAAGACTGAGGTTTCAAGAAATTTGGTCTAGATTTCCGAGCAATGTCCTTTTCTACTTACGTCCATGTTAATCCATTACCATCATCATCGAGCGTTGCGGTGCCAGGGGATGAGAACCGATTAGGGTGTCTACAGGGACTGACCCCAAAAATTTGTAATGTTTGGTAACGCCAACAGTTTTTCCGGGCTTAAAATATTTTTGGGCGCTCTGGGCGGTAAGAGTTGTCGTAGTGTAGATCCGAGTTTCAGTATCCGTGACCTGCAAAAATAAATGGGTTAGTTTTACCTTAAAATAGTTGGTACAGTAAAATAGGCCAACTGCCGAATTTAAACTTGTGGGCCAGAGTGCTTCGCTCCCGCGCGCTTGGTACTGATATTTGCCGCAAATGAACTGAAGTAACGAACTTTGGACTGGAAAAAGGGGTCGTGGGTCAGCAGTGGGGCCCGTGCGTGCAAGTCTGCAGGGCCGCCAGCGGCCCAGGCCAGCGCCGCTGGTGCTTGGCCATGGAGTGAGGCCGCTAGCGGCTCTGGCCAGCACCTCTAGCGGCGTTGGGCTTAAGCCGAATAAATGGTTTTAGCGATTTTTTTTTTCTTTTTCGCGTGCCATTTTCATCTTCCTCGTCGAGCCATTGTCGAGAGCAACCTTCAAGCTTCCTCCATTGTTGAGTGCTTCACTTCACTTGAGGTAAGTCGATTCTTGTCTGTTTTCTTCGGTTTTTGTCCTGAACTTACTTATTTTTCCGCCTAGTTGCTGAATTTTGGGTTGCATTGTTGAATGGGTGCTTGTTTCTTGCGAATTTGAAACTTTTATTTTCCCACTTGTAGAGAGAGAAAACTCCATTGTGTTCCCATGGCTCCCGTAGACAAAGGAAAACGTCCCATGAGTGATGAGGAGTATGACCGGAGCCTTTTCCGTACCGGGTTAGCTTCTACTAGAACACCTCCGACTAACCACGCGGACGGAGCTCGACTCTACCAGGACTCTTTTATGCGGTTGGACTAGCGCCCTCCTAGAGTTTGGAACCGCAGTGTTCTGTTGCCGGATAGACGGAGTCATCTGTCTAACTTAGAGATGGTATGTTTTCTGACTCTTTTTTTTTCTGTTTAGTATATTTGAACTGAATATTGGAACTGTTAGTGCTTCGGCACACGAATAAATTGGGACTTGTACTGGATTGGTGGTCAGCTGTATATAATTTGTGTAGCTGTATTTGTGGTATATGGGGTGTTGAGAAAATTTTGTTTGTTGGCTAGGGTGTCGGAGTTATGCTGCAGGCTCATGGGACTACCTCCCATTGGGCTATGATGCTGGGGACCTTTTCGGTGGGAGCCAGGGATTTGGTATTGGGCTCGGGTCTTGACGAGTTCTTGACTGTCATCCCTGCTTCTCACTCGGGGGATTCTAGGATTATTGCCCGGGGGTTACTGGAGAGGTTTTGGGATTCTACGAACACTTTCCATACACCTGTAGGAGAGATGTTCCCCACCCCTTATCAGTTTGCTGTGCTAACGGAGTTATCCTTTAGAGGGTGTCGTATTCAGTATGACGCGAACTACTGGCGAGAAGGTGATACTTTGCTAGAGCTTTACGGGCCCGTATCCATCCACTTTGATAAGAATCGGGTTTCTTTGGCGCGGTTGTGGGAGGTCGTGGCGGAGCAGGGACTTACCGAGGAGCAGAGGGCTCGTATTTTCCTGGCTTGCTTGCTGGGTTCGACGATCTTTGCTCGGAAGAAGAGCGTGTGTCAAGTCGGTTTCTTGACATGCTTGGAGGATTTGACCAAGGTTCATGAGTACAACCTTGGTGCCGCTGCTTACGCTTCTTTGGTGAAGTGGTGTCGTCGGGCTTGTAGGCCTAAGGAGACGAGTGAGAGGACATCCATCACGGGCCCATGGAGGATACTGGAGGTAGGCTCTTACACTTCACCTTTTCTCTTTTTATGCCTATGCCTTTGATCGTGGAAATCATTCTTTTTGTTCGCTTGCATGGAAGTTGTGGTTCTTTGAGTATTTTTCAGCTTTCAGTCCTCACCGTCCTGGTTTGAGGATGTTTCCATTGGGTTCACGGTGGGTTGGAAGGGATAACCACATGTTTACCTCTCTGGAGCATTTTCGGGCCACCTTCAAGAGCCATGTCGCATCTATGGTATGTTGTTGTTGACTTGTACATTTTTTTTGGTTCATTTGGTGTGAGTGAACTTTGAACTGGTAATCTGCAGGTATCATGGTCCGCCTTTGGCGATGTTCCTGGGGTTCCACCCCATATTACCCTGGAGTCTTTTACCGTTGATGAGGCGCTCGGCCCTTGTGTGCCATACATTCCTGAGATGTTCTCTCTCGCGGGTTTCCAGCCTTCTCTTGATAGTAGGCCTGTTGTTATGCCCTCGAGTGGAGGTTGGGCGAATACCCCTGGATGGGATATGCCTTATGCTGGGCCTTCGCATCAGGATGTGGCTATGGATTTCGCCTGTCAGGCCACAGAGAATTTCTTTGCTGCGGGGCTTTCGGCAGGTACCCCTATGCGCGTACCAACATATGATGGGCGGGATATGAGGCCTGATAACAGTAGGCCCATATATAGCTCTTCTCTCCATTACTCGACTGGGAACTATGGTTAGGGGTCGTCCATTGATAATGAGGCTGACAGCAACGATTTTGATTGAGCAGTGTTGGACCTCCTTGTAGACATTGATCTTGAGATTTCGAACTCCTGTTTTTATGCATTTTTTATGATATGTATGATATGATGACTCGATTATGCCCGTCTGATCTAAGTATGCATTGTGTTATGCGGTAGGACAAAGCCATAATTTAGGGAATAAAATAAAGAAAAAGGTAAAAATTGCAAGAAAAAAGCAAAAATTACACATATTATACCCCCTAAAAAAATGGAAAATAATAAAAAAAAGAAAATTGAAAAAGATAAAACTAAGAGAGTCTCGGGCTTTGAAATTTAGCGCGTGTATCAAAACAGGGCTTTAATCGGGCAGACCGGAGCAGTGGAGCGAGCTGGATCGGGAGGAAAATTCGGACCGGGCCAGGGTCTGGGCCGCTAGCGGCACTGGGCTGCAGTCTTAGGCCGCTAGCGGCGCTGGTCTGGGCTGCTAGCAGCCCTGACCAGAGCCGTTGACAGCTCTGGTTTGGGCTTTTTTTTGTGGATTTCTGACCTCTTTGGCCCGCGTTTTTGCCTATAAATAGGATTTACGGGATACTTTGATGTTGTATCAATTTTCAGACCTTAGCTTTCTCAAATTTTCCCAAACTTCTATCATGGTGAAATCATTTGAAAACATGTTCGATGCTTGGTGTAAAAATCTGTCCGTAGAAGATAGACTTGAACTAGCTCCGTTCCACGTCTCTACCTTGTTGACTTTGAGACCAACCAAAATATTGTGGCCCCTTCTTAGATCTGCTTTCAATTGTTGGGACCCCGACCTGCATGTTTTCCGCTTTGGTAACTCTGAATTATGCCCTTTAGTTGAAGAATTTGCTGCGATCACTGACATGCCTGATGCTCGTCCCCCAGCTATGCCTTATTTGAGAGATGGTTTCAGGGATCAGGACAGGAAATCCTTGGGTTTGTCATCTGTAGAAGCCAAAAACATGGTGCTTGGTGTCGATGTGGACTTGGTTCAACTTTGCGAAAAGTTTGCTATTTCTTCTGAGAAGGATGCAATATTCAGGCGTTGTCGTCGACAGGCTTTTGTACTATGCCTATTAAATCGCCTAATTTTCGTTAATGCAGAATCTCCTAACTTGGGTAGAGCCTCGTTGCTGCGAGTGGTCAATCAAATGGTTGAAGGGCATTCTCCTTTGCATCTAGTTGTAGGAGAGACTATCATTGGGCTCGACAGGTTGAAAATATCTCCTCAAGAAGCTTTTTCCGGCAGCCCCCTGCTGCTTCAAATTTGGTTATGTGAGCATCTAAGGCTAATAGAGTCGCCAGATAATTTGATAGCTCGTGTTCCTAGGACTTGGTCAAAGAAAACTTATACCACTGCTAGCTTCTTGGTTAGGAAAAGGCTATATTCTGAAAAGTTCCTTGCTGAATTGGATGCCTTCTTCCATGCGAGACCTGTCATCCGTTGGCATGTGCCCTGGTGGAGCTTGACCTCCTTGGTGGCCTGTGATACCTTTGTTCCTTTCACCACCATATTGGATCTGTATAGGACTACCTTCTTCTTTCCCTCTAGGGTCATGAGGTAATAAATGCTTGAAGCAGGTGATCCCTCATCAAGAGACTACGAGACCAAATGTCGTAGCCTTGACCATTGAATTTGCTGCGGAGTGGAGAAAGTATTGGCGTGGCCGGCGCCGCTGGACTGTCCATCGGGTGATTATGCCAACTCAAGTTTCAGAGACCTATCTAAACTGGTTTTTCTGCAGTGATGGAGAAGCGAGACGAGCCCTTCGTCATGAGGAGTGGGACCAGCTAAAGCCTAAGTATGACTCGAAAACAGGAAGCAAGAAAAGAAAGGAAGGGCCTCAAATGGGAGGCTATTATATACTAAAAAGAAGAGGCAAGCCCCCATCTCAAGGAAGCGATCATAGGTCGTCCTCAAGCCAAGGTCTTTCAAAGAAGAACTCTTCAAAGAAGCCTTCTAAAGGGAAGAAGGATTAAAGCAGTTTTATAAGAAAGCAAGTCTAGTTTTGAAAAATAATAATAAGAATTTGTTTAGCTTAAACCCTCATAGTTGCATTATTATTTCTTTTTGTAACCTTAGGAAGTTTAATTCTTGCAATGTAAACTTATTCGTTCAGTTTGAATAAAGATTATCCCTTTTTTCAATGAGTTGAATGGAATTTTGGATTGATTTTGGCCGGGCCCCTTAAAAGGGTTACCTACATATCCAGTGGGGAATCAGGCCAGCGTAGTTCGTTCAAGTTGTGTATGTCTCTTCTTTTTTTTTTCGGAATTTTTTTTTTATAAACGTAGCACTTCTTCAGTTGGTCCATATTGGTGAGCTAGCTGAACTCGATGCCGTCAATATCCATGAGTCTGACTGCGCCTCCTAATAGGATGTCCTTGATGATGAATGGGCCGGACCAATTTGGTCGAAATTTGCCTCTGGGGTCGGTAACTGGGGCACGTAATTCTTTCCAAACTAAATCCCCTTCCTTTAAATTCCGAGGTCGAACCTTTTTGTTGAATGCTCTTGCCATGCGTTGTTGGTAAATGTGGGAATGGTCCAAGGCCCGTAGGCGTCTTTCATCCGTGAACATGAGCTCTTCATAGCGGGCTTGTAACCAGTGGGTTTCATGAATTTCACCCTCTAAGGCTATGCGTATGGAGGGTAGTTGGACTTCTATGGGTAGAACTGCTTCCATTCCATAGACTAGGGAATAAGGTGTTGCTCCCATGGAGGATCTTATGGATGTCCTATACCCTCAAAGGGCAAATGGAAGTTTGATGGGCCAATCTTTTTAGTTTTCTATCATCTTCTCAATGAGAGTCTTGAGGTTCTTGTTGGCGGCTTCTACTGCGCCATTGGTTTGGGGACGGTAAGGGGATGATTTGTGGTGCGGGATTTTGTAGTTTTTGAGGAGGGTGGTTGTTTCGGCTTTGAAATGGGAACCATGGTCACTAATGATTTCATGTGGAACACCGTATCGGCAAATGATGTTGTTCCTTATGAATTTAGACACTTGTTTGGTGGTAAGGACAACATAGGATTGGGCTTTGACCCATTTGGTAAAATAGTCAATAGCTACCAGGATGTATTCATGTCCTCCCGAGCCCTTTGGGGTGATCTTACCAATGATATCTATTCCCCATGCGGAAAACAGCCTAGGGGATGTGAAGTTGTGGAGCATCGAGGGTGGCATATGCTGCAGGTTAGCATATATCTGACATTCTTGCACTTCTTGACGTAGTCGTAGCAATCCCTTTCCATAGTAGTTCAGTAGTATCCGAGTTGTAGGACTTTTCTAGAGAGCATTCGACCATTCATGTGTGGTCCGCACACACCATTGTGTACCTCGTCCATAATTTCTGCGGCTTCTTCGGAGTTCACGCATTTGAGGTTGACCCCGTTGTGGGACTTTTTGTACAGAACCCCCTTGTATTCTATGTATTGCGCCGCTAAGAGACGGATGGCCCGTTGAGCTCTTAGGGGTGTGTCCTGAGGGTATATGCCTTTGGTGATGTAGTTGAAGACGTCTTGATACCAAGGATCCTCTTCGATCGGAGCCAAAGTCATTTCTGTGTCAAGATTGTTGCAAAAGGTTGGCTCACTTCTTCTTGGTGGGGCGGCATTGTTGAGAGGGTTCAGCCACTCAAATTACTGTAAAAGTGAAAATCTGCATTCTTGCTTTGCGAAGTTTACTTACATTGCTTAAATTGGTTAGTTAATTATTTGTGCAACTTTGTATTCATTGGGTTTATCAATAGCTAAACAAAGAAAGGAATGAGCAAGAGGAACTTTTATTGATTTGCAAAAAGAGATAAGCACACATGACTTTAGAGAAGAGGGTCTCTAATTCCCATCAAAAAGAAACTAGACTTAGAAAAAAAAGTAAAAGAGGGAACATTCCCTATTTAAGACTCAACCTAAAGATTTAGCTAAGGTCCTAACACGACAAAACATGGGGACTCAGACTCGATTCCTCTAGCTTTTGCGGGTAACCAACTAGTTCCAGGCTTCATCGTCCATATTTCCATCTCTAAATGGTGGCGGAACCTCTCCTCTGTCAATGACGCCTTGGACGTCGTCTTTTAGGCGTAGGCAGTCATCTGTGTGGTGCCCGAATATTCGATGATACTTGCAATAGGGTCGGTTTTCTCCCGGTTCTGACTTGGCCTCTTCCAAAGGGATGTGGGGTTGGATGTCACCTCTCCATACTAGCGCATTCATAACCTCTTCCATTGGTGCGAAGAGAGGGGTGTACTTTTCTTGACTATGACGACACCAGCTGACTGTCCAAGTGCATGGTGGCCACATTGTCCCTTGGTCAATAAAACGTGTGACTAGTCCCTTAAAGCGCCTGCACTGATTGATGTGATGCCCTTCAGTCGCGCAGTAGGTACAGCGGAAGGAGCTTTGATGTGGGGGTCCTTGGACGAACATACCCATATTTGGACATTTTGTGATAAAGAAGGTCTTGGCGCCACCAAGCTTCTTCCTTGGTCAGGATGACCGCATTCCTGGGCTTGGAGGTGCGTTCTTCTAGAATGTCAACCTTCTCTCTTATCTCTTGTATCCCTTTCATTATACGCGCCACACTTTCTTTTATTTAACTTTTGTCATCGACTGTCGTGTCGCCCCTTATGTCTAGTTCTTCTTCATGGGATTTTTGGGAAATTAAGGTGATTTCCTCGCCATAAATGAGGTGAGAGTAATCTTTGGGCTCCTCGATTGTAATATGGTTGATAGCACCCAGGAGGTTGCCAAAACTTCCAGTTTCTTCAGCTTTGGGCAATGGTAGAGTGCCATTGTCTATCTTATCTTGGATGATGTGTTTAAGGGCGCAACAGTCATTCGTGTCATGCCCTTTCCCTTGATGATATTTGCAGTAATCGCCTTCCTTCTAGTTGTGGCCCTTGATACTTGGTTCTGGAGTGGGACCTGTGGGTCGGAGTATGTCTTTGTCCACTAATCTCTCGAAAGCTATGCTGAGAGCTATTCCAAATGGAGAGAAATCCCTATTCGGCTTACTTCGGGGCATGTAGTATTCCCTTGATGAGACATTGGAGGAAGACGCGTCACTCTTACGTTTCTTTTCTGGCTCTTGGGGAGTAGGATTAGGCTTTCCCGGAGTCACGGATTTTTGATTTTCTGACGAAGGGACAAACATTGGTGTATCCCACAACTGTCTTGACTTGATGTTGGTAATGTCAGCTTCCAACCTATCCATTCGGTCAGTCATCTCAACCAGATACTCCTGAACTGTCCTGATCATGGTGTGACCAAGGTCGCTTGAATCGAGGCGTGGTAGAATGGTGAATCAAACCCTAGCCGAATCTTTCTTCTTTGGATCCTATCCTGAATAGGAAGCACGGAGCACTTAGTAACATGAAAAAGACCAGGAGACTCTTATCTAAGAAAATGTTGACTCACATATAGAAAAACACATTGTCCTAGAAAGGAAAGTCCATAAGCCTAAATGCCCGAATATTTCCCTAATATTAAAGGAAAATAAAGTTAATTGAACGAAAATAATAAAAATAGAAAAAGATGGACTATCACCTTAATATTTCCCTAGACTCAAAGAAAATGGAAAATGGGATAAAATAAAATAAAAAGAATTTCGGTCTTTCTTTTTTTTCAATTTTTTTGTTTTTCGGCATTTTTTTTTTGTTTTGCCGTTTTTTTTTTTTTTTTTTTTTTGATTTTTGTCTTCTTTTTGACCGAATCTGAATTACATCAAAAAAAAAAAGAAAATAATAAAAAAGAAAAAGGCAGAGGGGAGAGGGGAAATTGGGAGACTGACTCTTTTTTTTTTGCTAAAAGATCCTAGAAAATTGTTCATGACTTTTAGAATATATCATCGGGAAAATGATGAGTGTTCATTGAATTGAATTCTCGCACCATCTTCGGGCATTAGGAACTAGCTAAAAATAAAAGAAAAGGCTCCTAGCACGTAAGTACATGTTGGCACATAATCACGGTATTCATGCATTCATGCAAGCATAATAACAACGCAGTTTACATGCAAAACATGTGATCAGACGGGCATTACAACGACACATGCACAACAAGCAAGCGGATGCACAAATGTGGGTTAGAGGCTTTTGGCTCCTGTGAGGTTACCACGACAAATTACAATTTCCGTTCGGCGGATGGTCGACACATCAATTGTAATTCTTTTCATCAACAAGGATTGATGAGTCATGGCTGAGGAAGCGTCGATTTGCACGATAAGACAACTGTATATTCCTTTAGATATATGGGTTGTCTACGAGTTGTGACACTAACTTCCTCGAGGGTTGATAAGGGTCAAAAGGTTGTGCCAAGGCACATGCAAATGATGCAAAAATATGGAACATGTTATAAAACAATTAAGCAAACTTGACTTTCGAGTCTCACCCTCTTAAATAAATCCCCAGTGAAGTCGCCACTGGAAGGACCCGGGATTTTCGTCCAATCCTTTTCTTACGAAGTGTATTGGTTTCCATGGAGTGCGTCCTTATAGAAAATTTGTAAGTTGGGGGTTTAGATAAGTTCAAGGGACCATCGAGTTAGAAAAGCTTTTGAAAAGACTTGAATTGAATAAAAACCATGAAAGAGGTCACAAATCTGCTATTGGTGTTTTAACGAAGGGACAAACCGAAGGGACAAGCCGAAGGGACAACCCAATAGCGCGAAAAGTGAACTGATCATGTTTTTAGAAAGACTCCCGCTCATATAGGACATATGAGTACCCAAGAATAAAGGGTTCGGGGGCGAAGGTACGAGGTGGGAAGGTGTTAGGCACCCAACTCGCCCGTTTATGACGGTCTCTACTAACTCAAGTTTGCTTAATAATTTAAAGATATGATTCCCACACAAACCGGATTAACAACCTAGACTTAGACTATTAATTGGTTCACCACAAGCATCACAACATTCATTTTAACCCTTATTTAGACATGCATTCGATTGACAAGTTGAGCATTACAACGACTAGACATGCTTGAAAAGACAATATTTAGTAAGCAATAAAAGAAGTTATTCTAGCATGATATCTACATTATGACTACTAAAAAAAAAACAATTAGGCAATTAATTTAATTTGAGCCCTCAGGAGTTTGTACCTGAACTGTAGGCTATATTTGACAAGAATAGTAAAACAAGATCTCAAGTTTGGAAGAAAGAGGGGGAAGCTCGATGTCAATACTCCCGAGAATAGAGGTTGTCAACTGTAGACTATGTGTTTTGAACTGAGGGTGAAGGGTTGTTTATATAGGCGTGGGGAAGTAGGGTTGGACGGCAGAAATTGAGCTGAAAAACGAGACATGCTTGAAAAATGAGCCGGGCCCGAAGCAGGGTTAGCGCCGCTAGCGGCGCTGGTCAGGGCCGCTAGCGGCCCTAGGAAACTGGTCACCGCCGCTAGCGGCCCTGGGACTTATTCCAGGGCCGCTAACGGCTCTCAGCAGCCAGCTGGATGTCGTCATTGATGTCGTCATAATGACGACATCCAGTCTATTTTTATTTTCCGGAGGAATTTTTGTATTCCAAAAAATATGAAAAGACCGTTTTACCCTTGGACGGTAAAAGACGGGTCTACCCCTAAATCGCAACTTGTCAACCGGGAGTCGGAATCCTTTGATATAGTTTAGTGTACCTTTGTAGGTTTTAGTTGTCCTAGCTGTAGCTGGTTGCACTAAATTAATGATAAAAAAAATCAATTATTTCTAAATATCTGGCTTCCCTTCAGATATTCCCTTCAATATCTCTTTCTGGAGGTCAGCTTCAAACTAGGTGAAGCTTGACTGGGGTGTTAAAAGGTTTACTTTAAAGTCCGTGGTTGTGAAACAGTTGCACAACAGGTTTCTCCAAATGTTCATTGCCTGTATTGTTTACATCCAGTTTCCTTAGAAATAGGCTCCAGTCAAATGGACATAGATACTACTGAAGTATTTTATGTTGCGTTACAAAAAACTTTATGCACACTGGTGGTTTTACTTCAGAGCAGGACTTTTAGGGTGTGCAACTTTTGAGGAAATTGAAGCTGAGAAGTCCATGATTGAGAAAGATGTTGTATGTCATTTACCTCAACTTAATTGGTAATCAGAACAAGTCTTTGAGTTGGTTGCATGATTGTTCATGCTTTACTTTGAAGAAGAAAAAAGAATTGCTTTGTTGAAGCTGGTTTTATATCATCCAATTTGCATGTTTTCAGAAACAAAAGGATGGAGAAGACTATTGAAACGATTCGATCAAACTTCGGTTTTGTGAGGACTAACCGAGCAAATCCTGCAATGTTGGATCGAGTAGAGGTAGGTGCAATTGATCCACTTGTAGCAGTAAATTTTGCATTTAGATTATTGGATACTATGCATTATTTGGATCAATAATTTTAAGAATAATCATGCCACGGTTACTGGTGTGAAAACATCCTAGTGATTGCAGCTCTACCCTATATACATGCTTAGGTTCTTCGACTTTTTTTACTGGATAAGGTTGTAGTTTCTTTGAATGGCTTTCCTAATCTGGCTGATGCTGTTTTTGAAGTGTAGTGGTTCGAACTCTTGCCTATCACAGATCTAACTGCACTTGTTTTGAGTTTCATCTGTTGGGGGAATTTTGTGCTCTCATTGATTTAGGTCAGCGTGTTCTTTCTTTGGATTTTTGTGTGTGTATGTGTGTCTGACAATCAATGAAGTAATTAATCTCAGTCGTTGTGGAACCCTAAATGTGGGGTCTTGGGCTCAATCTTAGGTGTTTAATTGCAAAAAATTTGAATTTTGTCTACTTCTCTCCTGTTTGATCCCTTGATAAAACTTCTATAGAGAACTGGTTTTACTGGATGGATTTGGTTTGAAAATGCATATGCTAGTTTATTAGCTCAATTGGTAGAGCGTTTGTGCAATTGCACAAATGGTGTAGGTTCAAATCCTACATAGACTTATGCTTCTAATGGTGTTGTTCTGTGCTGTTGCTTGGTGTTGTGATGTACTGCTTCTGTTCTGTGTTGTTGGCTGTCTTAAGTTGCTGCTGTCTACCACTTTGCTGGTTGCTGCAAACTGTTTGTTGTTTGCTGATTGCTGTAAATTGTCTGTTACTTGTTGCTCTTAGGTGGTTGCTGGCTGCTATTGTTGTGTAAGGGTTGTTGGTTGCTGGCTGTTTTTGTTGGTGGCTGGTGAATTTTAGTAATTGACTTTGATGATATGATCATATGACTATTTATAAGGTGGTGAAGGTGCTAAATGGAACATGGTAATTGGTGGACTCTATATATCAATAGTTTGGCAGGAACCTTTGTTTTTGAGGTAGACATGGCATGCCATCCAGTTGAAAGAGACCAAAACCAATAACTCAACAAGTGCCCAAGTGATTTAAGCATGAAAACAGAATGCAACTAATTGAGCATCAATAATTGTAATGCCATAAAAATTTGTGTTGATAGAAGGAAAAACAGAAAAAGAAGCACAAACATATATGGTTAATGGTTGTAAGCCTATGTAGGAGTCGAACCTACACCCTTTGTGCTATTGCACAAATGCTCTCCCATTGAGCTAATAAGCTAGTATATGCAAAAACGCCACGAACAAGTTCCTTTCAATTTTTGAGGTTAAACTAAAACATCAATTATTAGACTACAACCCAAAGGATATTTGTGATTACTAAACTAAAAATCCAACTTCATCAAAGACAGATCAAGAAGAATGTATCCAACAGTTCAGGTACCTAAAATAACAGCACCATAACCAAATATTCACTGAGTATTTAATTGCAGGATTGCATCTCTATCTTGTTTGCATACACATGCCCAACAAGAAACTTTCCACTCCGGAATCCACGCACTCCAATTATGACAGGTGGATCCAAGAGAAAAGCGAGACCAAAAGCTCTTTTAGTTCTGTATTTTGGTTTTCTTATGGTGGAGAATACACAGGTCCAAGTGTCAATTAAAACAAAATCCATCCTAATAGCAAGCTGTCCAACAACTAAAAAAGGCAAAAAAAGCCCAATAGCAAAGTGATTGTATTTGTTTTTTCCTAATGTTTTTGCTACAAAAGAACTATAAAAAGCAAAAAAGTGATTTGTTGTATATTGAATAAAATGCAGAACATATACAAAAGAAGGGGATATAGGGTACCTTGTTTCAATCCCTAGATATTGTCCTAAGTAGGTGCAATTTGTTGAAGAGGCATTTGTGTCTGTGATCGTGATTGCGTCTCCATAGCTGCAAAGGTGATTAATCATGGTGAGACCACTTGATTTACACTTATCACCGGAGCATACCAAAGGTATATCAAAGGTACACTAAAACTGCATCAAAAGTACACTAAAACTGCATCAAAAGTACACTACAATCATAAAAAAAGTACACTAAATCATACCAAAGGTACATACAAACTATACTATGGGACTATATCAAAGGTACACTGAGACAATATCAAAGGTACACTTAGACATTATCAAAGGTTCAATAAGTTTATGCCAAAGGTACACAAATTTTGGTGCATGTAGATATAATGTACCATAGCGAAGTAAACTCAGTAAAAAACTAAGAAACTCGCATTCTTCAAACTCAAAAATAGTGAATCCAAGAAAAATACGAGACACATTAGGGACACATTCAAGTTTCGTATAATTTAAAACAAAATCTAGTCGATGGTGTAAATCTTATGGCATGTTATATATGTTCTATAGCAGACAATATTAAATTTTCTCCCCATAGACCATGATATATACACGTTTATTAGGTTGCAATCAAATGCAATGCAATGCAATCATTTTATAGGGTAAATGAGAAGTGGAAAAGGAAAAAGGGAGGAAGGAGATGGAAAAAGTAAGATTGATTACACCATCCAAAGTAATCATCATTACATGGGAAAAGTTGAGCAATTGTGATTACAATGGATAATGTAATCAACCCCACTTTTCCTATCCCTCTCCTCCCACTCCTTCACTTTGCACCTCCCATTTACCCTATAAAAATGATTGCATTGCATTGCAACCTAGTAAACGAGGCCTAAGCTTTTACTACTTGTTATCAACCAAACTATAACTAATCTTAGCTCAGACATGCTAAAAGGCACTAAATTCTCATTTCCCTAAGATAGATGATATAAAATTGCTATTAACATGAATTCCTAGAGAACAAAACAACATGAAGTCCATATATTTGAAAAAGAGAAAATCAGCAAACTAGGCTCATCAAAAACACCAGAATAGAAACAAGGGTGAATAGTCGTATGCTGGCAGCAACATCAACATCAGAAAGACGCTAGCAGCAGGAACTGGTAGCTAGCCACAGTATAAACGGACAAGTATACAGCAGCAACCAAAGGAGAATACAGCAGCGACAGTAACCAGAATGCAGCAGAGACTACTGTAATTGATGGTATAATCTTACGAAACACTTACACCATAGTATATGCGTTCTAGAACACTAGTACCATCAGGAGCACCATCTATCGTTCTGCGAACCTAACAAGCAAAATTGATTTCTGAATTAAGAGGAACAATCTAACAACCGATAACAAGGCTGAAGGGTACAAAACTTATATTAAAGATACAAAGTCTGAATGAAATATAAGATCAAGCTCATTTCAGTTATCGCAGATCAGAAAAGACATTGGCAACCAGCTAATAAACTAGTTTACCAGTGGATCAAATCATTTTTGGAACTGAGTTACAATTTGCAGTAAGTACTCAGTTGCAAACCAGGTTACATTTCACTATTACCCCTATCTGGGTTGCAAGGACTAACATTGTACACTAAGATTATACCAAAGGTACCCTAAACTTTATAGCAAAGGTACACTAATCTTATACCAAAGGTACATACAACTATATCACAGGCTTATATCAAAATTATACCAGAAGTACAATAAAAGAATATCAAAGGTACACTGAAGCAATATCAAAGGTACACTAAGATTATACCAAAGGTACATTACCTTTGATTGAATTTCAAAGATACACCAAAGTTAGCTCTTGCATCCCCCATTCTTAGGGTGATCTCCTTAAATGTAAATTCCAAGAGTGTGAGTGTGATGCAGCAGAATAGAACCTCGGAAACAGTGTCACCATGAAGCATTGAAAGCTGAAAATATTATATTTTTCTGCAAATAAGTATTAGATAAAAATATTTTGATGAAAGCAAATAAGTATTAGATGAAAATATTTTGCAGTAACCTCTGAAAATATTATATTTTTTCGAGGGCTATGAAAGGTTAAATCGACCTTCTCAAGTGCAATCCTAGCTGCCTTCCTCTCTTGCTCCAGTTGTTTTTTGCGCTCCGACTCTGGTTTTGGCCGTGCAGCTGATTCAGCAGCTCCAATTTGAGCTTCAGTTCTAGCTTTCTCTGCGCAATAAGACAGGCCCATAATCCAATCAAAGAAAATAACCCAGTTACTCAAACCAGGTAAACTTAGCTACTTAAAGGACAATAAAATCAGCATCCACACTCACACCACCTATGTCAATTGTCAATACTCAATAGGAAACGTACAATGGGGGAGGGGACAAGGCATGAGAAGTATGGAACCGTGACATATGATTCATAAAACAGAAAATACAGAGTTCTGAACCAATAAAAGATAGTGCATATAGTCACCTTCATGCTGCCTACTCTCCAGTCTCTCTTTCCCTTGCTGCAATTTCACTGCATCAGGTCTATCACCCTGAAAATACAGACAGTAAATGTAAACATGCAATTCATTCTTGCAATTTCAAAAATTTCCAAGAATAACTAAAGCAATAAGTTGTTACAGATTTACAGTTAACTCTTACATGCTGCAGAAGCGTCTGTTGGGCCTTCGATATAGTGTCTGCAAACCGATTCTTCAACATTGCAGCCCGCAAGGCTTTTGATGGAGAGAGTTGGATATCTAGCACAGATTGGAACCCTGAAACGGAAAAAGTAATAAAAAAAATGAAGTTTACTGACACACAACTTAAAGCAATTTGACTGACTCCATTCGAAAATTCTAGAAAAACCAACCTTCACTGGTTGCACCAACATAATCGCTTTGAACAGATTTAGCGGAAGCATATTCTTCATCTAGATAATTCACAGGCCCTTCAGAAATGTTTCCAGACATGTCACTAGAGAACTCAGATGTGATGCGGATGTATTTTTGACCTGTTCATTAAAGAGTAAGGAAAATAAATAAAAAAGAACTTGAAAGTAATAACTGATAATACAATTTAATAAAAAATATAAAGATAATGAGATCCAACTTCCAAAGAAAATACTTCCATGTTTTCAAAGGGATTGTCCTTTTTGCAATGTTTCAAATTGATAAAGCATAAGAATTATTTAGTGCATAGTTTTGCTGAAACAACCATGGAAATCTTAGACACAAAGGCTGCTCTTCCCACCAAACATCTCCCCAAAATGTAATCCATCTCCCAACCCCAAGTTTGAAGCTAACCAGGGGGGAAAAAACGAGAGGAAACCAGGTGGGTTGCAAAACGGAAAGAGAAAGCATTTAGAAGCTGGTTTCATTAAAAATAACTATAAAAGGTGGTTTCTTAAAGGCTGACTACTAAAGGTATGCTTAGATCCAGCGATTTCAATTTCGCACTAAATCAAACACGAAATCAAAATAAATTGATTGAAATTTACATCAAAAAGCACCTCTAAAACCATAAAATTGAAACTAAAATTTACATTAAAAATAAGTACCTGTAAACCATATTTGAATCTGAAACGGTGAAAGATCTCAAAGTCGCCATTACAGGCGGTTTCAGAGAGATAGAAAGAGAGAGAGAGAGCTCGCGGTGGAGCGAACAAGCGAGTTTGGAGATGAGAGATAGAGAGAGCGCTGAGTGGATGAGTTTGGCCGGAAATCTGGCCGCCATTAACGCCGGCGAGAGAGAGAGAGAGAGAGCGTTGAGAGGAGAGAGAGTTGGGGCTTGGGGTAAATTTTGTGGCATGTTAATATATGTTCTGTAGCAGACAATATTTAAAAGAAGCTTCACAGATGGTCACAACCAAACACCTCAGCAAACAAAACTAACCCAGAATTTAAAAGCCACACTTGTGAATCCAGAACAGTAGCCCAATACAAGCAGTATAGCAGCTTCGCGCAGCAAACAACAACGTCCAAAAATACCAGAGTTCAACATAATCAACGAAACAGAAACCAGGACAGTTGCAGCAGTTCAAAGTTCACTAGTAGACTCTCTCCTTAAGTAGTATTAACGACCAAATTTTCAGAATCAATCAACAACGTTCTGTGCTCTCTTTGCTCAACATAACCAGCAAAATAGCTCACAAATTTCAACCAGCAGTTCAGACATACCTAGTAAAATTCCCACAACAATTTACCAGCAAATATCAACAGCAAATTTCAAGTACACTGAAAGGATATCAAAGGTACATTTCGCTTATACTAAAGGTACATTTTGATTATACCAAAGGTACATTTTGATTATACCAAAGGTACACCAAGTTTTGCTACTACAATGTTTAACTCCTGCAATGACAAGCAATTTGTTTTATAGTGCTTCTTTTAAATGTTATGCTGCAAATTTGAACTCGACCTCCATAGATCGAAAGATAAACTAGAATTGGTTAATGAAAGACGCTAGAAGCAGGAACTGGTAGGTAGCTGCAGTAAAAACGGACAAGTATATACAGCAGCAACCAAAGGAGAATATAGCAGCGACAATAACCAGAATGCAGCAGAGACTACTTTGATGGTATAATCTTAAAACATGAAAAGGATGTGATTACGCTGATCTGAGACTGATCAGTTTAGTTAAGTATTATCAACTGCTTCGATGCATCAATGTGATTGTCCGGATTTTAGCTAAGTCGTAAGTCATAAAGATACAAGTCAATTAGTCATCATCGACCTCAGGGATCTGACTTAGTGTTCGTCAACTAAAGTTGTAATGATCTAAATGTTCCTAGGAAAGTTGCAGGGCAGGTGGGATTTTAGTCCCTTGGAAGAAACAGATATGATGAGCATACATAAGTTGATATGAATATAGCAGCCAAAATGTTTGTTTCTAAACATTCTAGGAACAAAGCTCCATCAATAAGGTCATCCATCCATGATTAAACTGGAGCAACTGGTATTATGACCCAAAATACCCAGCTAGGCCCAATGGATCATTCCTCACTAAGGTCGATCCAGATGAGCCTTCTGGAAGCTACCAATCCAAGAGGTGGCCCTGTAAGCACACGTGTCAAGCAGGAGCTGGCTCAAGACACTCCTCCTATCTACGGATGCCACGTGTCACCAAGGGATTGCCCTAGGACCCTTGAAATCCGCGCCTATAAATACCATCATTTCAGATATGAACAGGACAACTACTTTCAATCAATCAAATCATTTATTACCAAAGAGAGAGAATACTGACTTAAGCATCGGAGCGGGGATCCCCGAAATCCCCTCCGAGCCAGTAACCTATTCTGCCTTTTGCAGGTACAACGGCGCAGTTCTAGTACTCCGTGTTCGAAGAAATACCCACAACATTTGGCGCCGTCTGTGGGGAGTACTGAAATACAAAGCGCCAACTCGTTACGACACTTGAATATAGAATGACGGAAGTAGAAGACGTAACTGATGAGTCCGGCCCGGCAGTCCCTCACGGACAGTCGGCAGACCCATTAGTGCCCAGTCCAACAGCCCCTTCGGCACGCCAAACCACCACGCTAACTCCAGGTGTCCAGCCGATCATCGAAGGAATTGTATATGAAGGAGACCTCTTCCGAGCCTTGGCCGGAATGCAGAAGACCATCATGGAAGGAGTCGTAAAGGAGGTGTGAGACGCCTTAAAATCCCAGCTGGCCCCGTCCCGGTCAATTAATGTTCCGAACTTTGGCACAATGCCGGCCACCCCGGCGGTCCGGCAGGCCCCGAGGCGATTCATAAACCCTCAAGATGCCCGAAATATCATCAACCATCGGCAAGAAAGGAATGATGAGGATGCCAGAAATATCATCAACCGTCGGCAGGAAAGGAATGATGAAGATGCCAAAAATATCATCAATCGTTGGCAGGAACGGGGTGAACCTTCACGACCCAACGCCCGAGAGGCGATCAACCGACTCCACCAGGAGCGTCAATCATCAACCCCCTAGGTTGAGGACAAACGCAGTTCAGGAACTTTCCGGGGCAATGTCAGAGGGAAAACGATAGTCATACCATCCACACCTCGGCAAGAAGATCGAGCCGAAGGTAGTCGAAATGACGGTAGTAGAAAGATCTCTGTTGGTTCGCTTGCAAGAAGACTTGGGGAACTCTATGTGGATGAGAAACGACTGGACTCACCTTTCACCAAAGAAATCTTGTTTGCCCCAAGGGTAGAGAAGATCAAAGTTCCGGGCATAGCTGTTTACGATGGAATAGCGTTGATTGATCCCAGCGAGCACGTTGATGCATACACAGCTAATATGTACATGCACACGATGGACGTCCCAACCTTGTGCAAATTCTTTCCACCTAGTTTGAGAGGCCTCGCCTTAAAATGGTTCAAGGAACTTCCTAGGGGATCGATCGACAACTTCGAAACCCTCGTGGATAAATTCATTAAGCACTTTGTTGGGAACAAACGCTCGGAGAAAACTATATCCCACCTCGCCAGCATTGTTCAAATTCGGAAAGAACCCCTTCGGGGATACCTTGAGCGGTTCAACACAGCCAAAACAGAGATCGGCAAGGTAAATGATGAAGTTGCATATTCTTACTTCTTCCAAGGTCTCCTCCCGGCAATTTCAAATTTTCCTTGGTAGAAAAGAAAGTGACATCTTTGAGCGAAGCCCTAGAGCGAGCCGAAGGCTTCTGTACAGCCACAGAGGTCTGTTACTCCAACAAGGAAAAAGAAAGAGAGAACATCACCCAACAGGGAAAGAAGCTGTCCATTGCGGTTATGACAGCAGGAACCTCAAAGCCGAGGAAGAATGCTCCGCAGAAAGCTAGCCGGCCTTCTTATGCAAATAACGACGGAGAATACCCATTCTCGCACCCTCGCGAAGTGATATTTACCGACATCAAAGACAAGAACTGGTTGCGGGAACCCAGCAGAATCCGACAACCGTACAAATTCCGAGACAAAACAAAGTACTGTGATTTCCATGGGGACGTCGGCCACTCGACGACAGAGTGTAACGACTTGGAGAAGGCGCTGCGTCTGCTCTTGTCCCAAGGACGGCTAAAGAACTATGTAAGGAGAGATGTCGTGATTACCCAGGCTCCTAAGAAGCCCGTCATCCCCGAGGCTGACGGGACCGAGAGTGATGAAGGTGATTTTGTGGCAACAATCGTGAGCGGACTACCACTTGATGACCGAACAGTCAGCGGTCACAAAGCATACGTCCGAGAAGCCAGCCAAGTTATGCTACTAGCCCCTTGACAAGTTAAACCCATGCCGTCAATGACTTTCTCAGAAAGAGATTCCAAGAGCCTCGTCACGCCGCACGACGATCCCATGGTCGTCGAACTCAAAATCCATGACCGTCGAGTCAAGAGGGTACTGATCGACAGCGAAAGTTTAGCCGACCTGCTATCGATAGAATGCTTACGGCAGCTGAATTATAATGAAGAGAAGTTGCAGAGAGTAACCCGGCCGATCGTGGGTTTTGGAAAAAAGGTCGTTCATCCCATCGGAACATGCAGGTTGCCGGTCCGTTTTGGGCCGCCGGGCAAATGTCGTAACACTTATATAGACTTCCTCGTCGTCGAAGATGCATCAGCGTACAACATCATCCTCGGGCAAACCTCCCTGAATAATGTACGAGCCGTCGTCGCTACTCACATGCTGCTGATGAAATTCGAGTGCGATGACGGGTCCGTTGGATGTTTATACGAAGATCAAAAAGTCGCCCGAGAATGTTATTTCACGATGGTCAGGCCAATCTTGAAAAGCGATGACTCAGAAGCTAAGCAGAAAAGCAAAACAAAACAAGTTGTCGAAACAATAAACATCAGTCATTCGGACTCTGACAACATCGACCCAAGGTCAGACAACAATGAATCTGCCGAGGCTGCCGAGGAAACCGAAGACATCCCCCTCAATGTGGGCTTTCCCGAGAAAACCGTGTATATCAGAAGCTCACTTGTCGGCAAGGATCGAACAGACCTGATAGAACTGCTAAGAACTTACAGAGACATCTTCGCATTCTCGGCTAAGGACATGTCTGGGGTCAGCCCCGACACAATAGTGCATAACCTCAACATCTTGCCTTCGGCAATTCCTGTGAAGCAAAAGAAGAGGCATTTAGGCGAAGAGCGAAACAAAGCTGTACGAGAAGAAGTCGCGAAGCTCATGGAAGCAGGATTCATCCGGGAATGCCAATATCCCGAGCGGATCAGCAATGTTGTGTTAGTGAAAAAGCCGAATGGGTCATGGCGAATGTGCATAGACTTCACGGATTTAAACAAAGTCTGCCCAAAAGACGGCTTCCCACTACCCCGCATTGACAGAATGGTCGACTCCACAGCTGGCCATAAGACCCTAAGCCTGATGGACGCCTATTCTGGGTACCATCAAGTCCATCTCGATGTGGCCGATCAAGAAAATACGGCCTTTATCACAGAGCATGGGTTATATTGCTACACGGCTATGCCGTTTGGCCTCAACAATGCCGGGGCAACCTATCAGAGGCTGGTAAACAAGCTATTTGAATATCAGTTGGGAGATAACATGGAAGTCTATGTCGATGACATGATTGTAAAGACCAGAGAAGGCGGGAGCCACGTCAAGGACTTGCGACAAACATTCGAAAATCTCCGATTGTATGATATGAAGCTAAATCCCAAAAAGTGCACATTCGGAGTCCAGGCCGGCAAATTCTTAGGCTACATGATAAGCCAAAGAGGAATCGACGCCAACCCTGACAAAGTTGCCGCAATCATTGACATGATGCCGCCGCGAACAGTTAAAGTGCAGAAATTGGCAGGCTGGATCGCTGCTCTAGGACGATTCATTGCCTACGGAGCCGATAAGAGTGCACCCTTCTTCAACACCATCAGAAAAAACACCAAGTTCTGTTGGACCCAAGAGGCGGTCAGAGCATTCGAAGAATTGAAGCAATATCTCATGAAACTCCCCACCATGGTAGCCCCCAACACGGGTGAAAAATTGTTCTGTTATCTCGCCACTTCGGACACTGCTGTCAGCGCCGTCATTTTTGTTGAAAGAGACAAAATCCAGAGACCGGTGTACTACACAAGCCACGCCTACAACGGCGCCGAGTCAAGCTACCAGTTGATTGAAAAGGTGGTGCTCGCCCTGTACATAGCCAGCAAAAGGCTAAAGCCATACTTTGAGTCCCATAAAGTGGTCGTCCTATCCGACCATCCGCTCAAGAACATTCTCGGCAAATTCAATAATGCTGGCTGAATGTTAAAATGGGCTGTACACTTGCAAGAATTGGGTATCGAATATGAGCCTCGCAAGGCTATAAAAGGGCAAGCCCTCGCGGATTTTCTAGCTGAAAGCACAAGGCAACCAACGCCCTCCCCTGACCCTGATATTCCTTGGACCGTCTACGTCGATGGGTCATCAACAGCACAGGGCTCAGGGGAGGGGCTCTTCTGCTCCTTGCCTGAGGGCGAAGACTATGAATACGCCCTCAGATTCAAGTTCAACGCCACCAACAATGAAGCAGAATATGAGGCCCTAATCGCATGAATAGAATATTGCCTGGCCGCTGTGCATGCAAAATACGAGCTTACTCTGACTCCCAGTTGGTAGTTAGTCAAATACTGGAAACGTACGAAGCCAGGGACAAAAATATGAGCGCCTACCTCGCTAAGACAAAACAACTTGTCTCGCAACTGATTACGTTCGAAGTCAGCCAGGTGCCCCGATCAGAGAACAATCAAGCAGACGCCCTATCGAAGCTCGTAAGCTCGGCAAAGAGCGACCATCCCCAGACGGTGTTCTGGGATATCAAAGCCGAACGCAGCATTGAGAAGGCCGAAAGTATGGTCATAGACAGGAGTCAAACCTGGATGGACCCCATCATCCAATTTCTAACCAAGGGGACTCTCCCGGAAGGTAAGAGTGAGGCAGAAAAAGTCGAGCGTAGGGCAAAATGGTTCACCATGTTTGACGGCCAGCTACACAAACAATCATACACTCAACCGTTGCTAAAGTGCATTACCCAGGCATCTGGCCAAAAAGTGTTAGCAGAGCTCTATGATGGCGTCTGCAGCTCGCACATTGGTGTGGGAGCACTGATAGGGAAAACCCCCAGGCCTACATTAAGGCAAGACGCCATCTCCTACACCAAAATGTGCAATAAATGTCAGAGGTTCGCCAACACTCCTCAGAAACCGGAAACCGGCAACCGAGCTGCACCCTGTTTCCACGACACTGCCATTTGCACGCTGGGGCATGGATATTCTTGGCCCATTCCCAATGGCTAAGTACCAGAGAAAGTTCTTCATCGTCGATGTCGATTACTTCACGAAATGGATCGAGGCTGACGCAGTATCTAACAATTTCGGAGGCCGATGTAAAAAAATTCATTTGGCGAAACATTATCACTCGCTTCGGTTGTCCAAGGAACATCACATTCGATAATACTGCGCAGTTTGAGACACCAAAGCTCCAAGACTGGCTTAAGAAATACGGAGTAACAGGCAACTTCACAGCCGTAGCCAATCCTCAGGCTAACAGACAAGTAGAGTCCTCAACAAGCAAATTCTCCTGGGCTTAAAGCGAAGGTTGGACAAAGCCAAAGGACTATGGGCTAACGAGCTACTCAATGTTCTGTGGTCTCTCCAAACTACTGAAAATAATGCAACTGGTGAAACACCCTTTATGCTCGTCTACAGTGCCGAAGTCGTGCTGCCGATTGAAACAAAGGAACCAACTCTGTGCATCTTAATGTACGATGAAGCGGCCAACAACGCCCATCATCGCGAAGATTTGGATTTGTTACCTGAAAAACGGGGTGATGCGCTGCTGCGCGCTGAAATCTATCGCCTAAGGATGGCAAGACAATACAACAAAACAGTGCGCCCGCGCCCCCTGTATGTTGGTGACCTTTTGCTCAGAAAGACGGAATTAATCGGAAAGGCGTCTGAATTCGGCAAGCTAACTCATCATCTGCTCAAGGAAATCATTCAGTTTGTCCGTCTCACCTTTAGCAATCGCTTTCATATAAGAAAAGCCCTTCGGATGGGGAGGAGGATTGCTGGAACTAGCGCCTTGGGAAGCACCCGCTTTCCGAGCAGCCTCCCAAGCCTCATAGGCATCAAATGCCGGAGCCGATATATCCTTGGCAAAATCAGATTCACGAGCTATCACGTCCCCTTCCGCGTCAACATCAAAATGACGATCAGGATTCCCGGCGGCCCTTAGAATTGGAGCACGCATAGGACTCCTCCCTGGACGGCTAGTAAAGACGCGAGGTTCATCATCATGATCGACCCCTTTATGAAAGCGGGCTCACTTGCGAGGAGCTACCCTCTTCTGAGGATCCTTTATTGATCACCGGATGGCATTCAGAACGTCTGCCGAGCAAAAGCTGTCGTCATCAACCTGGCAATTAGGCTGAGAAGTGTTCCCGGTTGGAACCACTTCGCCGGCTGGTGTACTCTGCGAAGCACTGCAATTTAACCAAGAAGACTGATCTCCGCGACGGGAGGGATCCATAACGCAAGAGAGTATATTTGAACAAGTCTATTGCTAGAAAAGGAAAATAAGAATGAATAATGACAAGGAAGTTCAGAGGAATTTATAGACAAAAGATCTGTTCAGAAGAATTTATGGAAAAAAATATATTTGTTCTCATTATCGAGGTACCACGTGGCACAGAGTTACAAGGGCAATCTGAAAACACACCCAGAAGCGGGTCCACACGACAAAAAGTCCAGACAAACAGAAAAAACGACAAACTATTCTTCGGCAGACGACATTTCTTCATCATCATCCCCATGATCCAACGAGAATTTTTCTGCAATGATTCCCTTAACCCGCGTGCACAACTCATCGCCGGCCTCCGAGGACAGTACACCGTAAACATCCGACAGCGCCTCCTCACGTGCAACGCGCTTCTCATGCTTAAGTGATTCCTCAAGGACCAAAGCGAACGCATCGGAACGTTTGAACTTGGCAATGATCTCCTCGCGAGATGAAGAAACTCCGTATCCTGAGACCTGCCGTGTTACATCTTGAACCTCTTGACGGGACTTTTTAATCTCCAGCTGAGCCTTCTTCATCTGATTCTGGATGTCTTCAACAGTTTTATCCTTGCTGGCAATCAGCTCGGATTTTTCCTTCAGCTCGGCCCTCAACGATTCGAGTTCTATCGTCTTCCCAAGAGCCTCTGCTTTCAAGCGCTCCTCAGAAGCCTTCACATCGTCCAGCTGGGCCTTCACGCGTTTATACTCCGCGCGCCACTTCAACGCAACGGTCCTGTGCTTATCAGAATCACGTGCTAAACAGGCATTATTCTGTACCTCTTCCGTCAGATCCTTAATCTTTTGGTCAACCCCATCGTGCTGACGACGAAGAGAATGAAGATCAAACGGCTAATGACGCAACATCTCAAGTGCACTGATCGAATCCAGAAATTGCTACACAAAATTGCACAAAAGCCAGTCAAGATAAACAAAATCAATATGCATAGGCAAAAATCAAAATTAGCAGAAGACTTACGACACCGGCAGAAGAGACCAAGTCGGACAACATCGCCTCTACGGAGTGTCCCCCAGCCATCACTTTCGCATCAACCGCATCAACCGAACTTTTTAGCAGGTCGGCAATGGCATCCAGCACATTTCTCTCAGGCTCATTCCAGGCTTGGTCGGTCGAAACCAACTCCCCGGCAAGCATAACCCCCTTTCCTCGTTGATCCGTCACAGGTATGCCTTTTGGTATCAAGTTCAGCAGAGGATCCTCACTTTCGACAGCATTCGGCCGGGGCTCCTCCCTCTCGGCGGAGCTGAGATGAATCTCCTCCCCTTCGACACCTCCTTGGGCATTAAAAACATAGGACAGGGTAAGACGACGAGGTACCTCAAAAGATGTCGCCATCCTCGGCCTCTTTTGATATGGCCCAGCTTCGCCCCTTGTCCCAGAAGATAACTCATAAAGCGCTGTCTCTGATGGTTCAACCTCAAGGGCTACCGTCGGCCGGCGGTCTCGCGCTTGAACCTTCTGCAGGTGGGAACGGCGTTTAGCAGCCGCTAGTGACTCAGAAAGAGAACTCTGTTGCTCTACCGCCGACGGCTATTTGTTGCCAGCAAAAGACTGCGGCATAGGCAAATTCTCGTTGCCAAGGGGAATATGGTCAATCCCAACGGAAGACCAGAAATCCTTAACTTTCTCCAGGACAGCAACACTTATATCTAGCTCCTCACCATGCTGAGCTTAGCAATTTCACCATTTCCCCTGCAACAAGACAAAGTAAAATATGAGAACGGAGCACTAAAACGGGCGTCGCTTCGGCAGTAGAAAAAACATACCTTTCATTTCGTCGAGAACTTTGAAGAGGCCGGCAAAGATCAGATAACAGGCATCCTTGAACCACTCAAGGCGAGGGCAATATCTGACATGGTGGCGCACCTTTTTACCTGCTGAATCAAGCATCACTATACACTTGAAACTGTTCAATGAAAACTCTTCGCTCGGCGACAGAGGGGCCAGATCAAACCCCTCCGGCACTCTGTGATATGTAACATTAAAATCAGGGACATTTTCCCAAGCGTTCGGCCGGCGGATAAATACCCAGCGATCATTCCAGTTATGATATTTCCCACAAGGATAGCGGAAGGGCAAGAAACCAGGCTTATAGCCAGAAGTATAGCAGTAGGGACGTGACTGCGAGCCGGCAGACTTCAAAATGACGATATGCTTAAATACGTTCAATGGTGGGGCGAAACCCATGACTTGGCACATCGACAAATAACCATTTATTGCCGCCCACATGTTCGGCAGAAGCTGGGCTGGGGCAACATGGTAGTCTGATAAGAGCTCAACAACGAATGGGTGCATAGGAAGATGGAATCCCGTCTCAACCATGCCATTATCCACGGCAATACAGTCACCGTCTGGAGGGCAAAAGACAACATCACCCTCACCTGGAAAGGAAAGAGAACATGTTTTTGGGAGACCTAGCTGACCCTTGAAATTGTTCAGTTGGTCATCGTTTGTTGTCGTACGACGAATCCAAGACAAGTCCGGAGCCCAGTATGCAATTTCGTCAACAGCTTTTGACAAGTCCACGACCTTCTGCCGAAGAACTTCCCGGTATGATTTGCCAGAAACTTGTGATGACGACGGAACGCCTCCCTTTGTCATATCGGAGAAATCAGAGTTTTAGAGAGAAGTGGATAGAAAATACTAAGCACTGAGTCAAGGAAGCAAGTGAAGGACAAATGATTGCAATAATGCAAAAACTCATACATTTATAAGGGGGGCATAACTCAACCCCTAAGGTACACGTGGCCCAACAAGGGCACAAAGCTCAAATACAAGACCTAAAAAAGATTACACATGTGTGGCCCCCCCATCTTATGCAAATCTCCTTGAAGGCGCTGGCACACTGCTTCTAACTCACTCTGACGAGAACCGAGTTGCTCGTACAAGGCGCGCGCCGACCGTAACTCATTCTCAAACCCTGCTATCTTCTGAGAAGTCTCCTGCAGCCGAGAAGAAATGCGGGCAAGCTCCACCTTAATTCTCTCAAGATCAGCGACCTTTTTCTCGCGAACACCAAAGGAAGGAGAAGCAATGTCGGCCTTTGCCGAAGACACTTCCCCGGCACAGCCACCTTGTTCCTCGACGTCACACCTCGCGTGAGACCAACCCTCTGAAGAAGAAGAGCCTCGGCTACAACTGAGAGGAATTGCCGAGGAAAAAGGGATCCTCTCAGCAATGATGTCTTTCTCCAATAAGCTCGCCAACGCCAACTTGGATTATCCGCTCCAGTTTTGGAAAGCGGAGCGGATATCCGCTTTTCCGGATAAGCAAAATGCCGATCTGTATCCGCTCCGCTTTAAAGCAGATATCCGCTTTTCCGGATATCCGGTTTAATTTTTTTTTGTTTTTCCTCCTTTTCCATTTACTTTTTGAATTGTGTACCTAATAAACTACTAAATTGTATCGATTCGGGCCCAAATAGCCTCTAAAATTATAAAAGGACCCATTTCAAATCTTCAAATTCAATACACCTAATACAAAATTAACAATATAACATAATTTCATGACCGAATATCCAAATGTACTATTAAAGTCCACATTTTTCATGTTGACTACAACAACATAATAAAAACAACCCGACACTGAAATTAAACGCCACTTATTGACTCATCAATTGTTTCATCAATCACGATCATAGGTTGCTCCAAAGGCAAATCTTCAATGCCTACATTTCAAAAAACAACATTTTAAATTAAATTTAAAAGTACATATAATTTAGTAATTTCAAACAAAAAATAAACAAAACTAGAAACAATAGTTGAAAGAAATAACCTTCTTCTAATTTCTCCAATTCAAGTAAATTCTCTTCTATGATGATTGGACCTTGAGAAGTGCGTAGCCAATCTTGTCCACAAATAAGAGCTTCCACCATTCTAGGACTTAAAGAAGTACGAAAAGAATCAAGAACACGTCCTCCCATACTAAAAGCGGACTCCAAAGCTACGGTGGAAACCGGAATGGCAAGCATATCTCGAGCCATCTTGGCAACAATGGGATATCTATGGTTGTTATCTTTCTACCTTTGCAAGATGTTAAAAGACTCTAACATAAGTTCACATGCATCACTTAAGTACTTATCCCACTCTACTTTGTTGTTATTTGTCACCCCACCCGTCTCCATTTGATATTGATTTGTCAAAATATTTCCAAAGTTCCGTTTTTTGGGATGCTCTACCTCATTGTAATGGACATTAGAAGAGGATGTAGAACTAGAAGAACTTGTTTCTTTTCCACTATTCGATTGAGGCATAGAAGAACTATACAAATCGAACAACTTACGAGCATCGATCTTAATATCCAAATCCAAGCGTTTAGCTTGCTCCCCTTTACCATAAGCGGCTTTCCCCATCCACTCAACATATGACATCTTCATTCTTGGGTCAAGAAGCAAAGAAACAAACATCAACAAGTTAAGATTATTAATGTTGCCCCAATATTTATCATATTTCAACTTCATTTTCTTTGCCATTCTGTTAATCCCTTCATCACTACTCATACATTGTCTATCAATCACAAGACCAACACCAAATATGTCAGTAACATAAGAATTGCTAGTCACATAACGAGACCCGGACAATTTCAATGTGGCATCATAGAAAATTTCCAAGAATGGCAAAAATAATGACACCCTATTCCAATCCTCATCAGTAAAGTCACCTAAATCAACACTATCACGACGAGAAACTTGAAGACTAATCCTTTTCATCTCCTCTTAAGATTGGAATCACTCATTAGCAAACTATCAAATGCCTTCTTAAATTTCAAAGCAGACTCAAGCATCAAGTAAGTTGAATTCCATCTAGTTTCAACATCCAAACAAACAAGACGTTTAGTATCTAATTTCTCCTCCACGGCACATGCTTTGAACTTTTGTAGCCTAGCAGGAGAAGATCTAACATACTTCACAAGAGCACACACTTTAATAATTGAGGCTTCAATGTCATTCAATCCATCTTTCACAACCAAATTCAAAATGTGTGCAGCACATCTCATATGTAAATATTTTCCATCTAAGACACCACATTCCCAATGATTAAATCTTCTTTTCAAATAATCAATGGCAAGATCAATAGAGCTAGCATTGTCAACTGTCACAGTCAAAATATTTTTAAGATCCCAATCAATCAAGCACTTCTCAACAGCTCTTCCAATAAGTTGTCCAGAGTGACTAGCAATAGGGCAAAAGTTAATAATTCTTTTATGCAAAACCCAATTATCATCAATGAAGTGACCAGTAAGACACATGTAACCTAAATTTTGACCAGAAGTCCAACAGTTTGTGGTAAGACAAACCTTAGAAGACAATTTCTTGAAATTTTCCTTCAACTCCTTTCTCCGCTCAATATAGATACTATAACAATCTCTTGCGGCAGTGAAACGAGAAGGAACAATAAATTGAGGATGAAGGGTCTTGCAAAAAGAGCGAAAACCCTCACGCTCCACAAACATAAAAGGCAACTCATCCAATATCAACATTTTATCAAGTGCTTTTCTAACATCATCTTGATTGAAATTCCAAGTAATGGGAACAATAACAGTTTCAATAGAGCCATCATCTTTAACAACTTTTTTGGTCACAAGGTCTATCATTTTCTGTTTCATATCTAGATTAGCAGGTGCTTGCTTGCATCTCTTAGTGTGATTTTTCACCAATAGAAGCATGAGAATATTTGCACTCAGCATAATCAAGATTATTGGTTTTCTCAAAATGATCCCAAGCTGGAGATTGATTTTTTCTTTTACCGATAGAAGAAGGTTCACCACTTACTTGAGGGGCACGTGGTGGTTTTCCCTTCTTACCAGTTGTGGAGCTCTTATAAGTCTTTTTATTCCTTACTTGTGATTGCAATTCCTCTTCTTCCGGGTCAGATTCAATCGGGGTTTGTCGCTTCATCATCATTGATGTCTACCACCCTTTCACTAGTATGATCATAATCGTCGTAACTTGATGACATGCTGAAATTTCAACATTAAAACAAAAATTCACTTTATCAATAGTTCAAATGAAGCATAAACTTCATTTGTATAACAGTAGCCATTAGATAACAATACCCAACTCCAATATCATTTGTGTAGTAGGCTATCTCTACAACTTACAAGTGAAATACTGAATTATTAGGCACTTAGATAATTGCTATATTCTGCTCCAATTACAGGTAACAACAGATGTGAAACTAATCTTCCCACTCCGAATATAAGAGAATGTGAAAAATCATTTTATTGGAAAACATTTAGGCCAATCACAGCATTCCTTACACATCCATCTACATGCTAATGTAATTACTAATTAGCAAGACATAGTATGTAAATAATGCTGGGTATCAATTATCAAACACACTGAAGCAAGTATTCAACTACAAAAAAAAAAAAGGTATTCAGCTACAAAGCATATGCATCATAATTCATAAGATAGCTTACGGAGTTATTCACACCCACCTAAAAATGGAAACCCATAAGATAACAGTAGCCAACTCAAACAACAAAAAAACCCAATTCAATTTCGCAATAATAAAAAAACGAGGAGAGAGAAAATGTTGATAGAGATTAGAGGGCTTACTTGAGCGGTTTGATGGGCGGTGTCGCGATGGGCTGGTGGTGGAGCTGTCGACGGATGAGTGCTAGCTACCTTGGTGACTGGTGAGACCCAAGCCCCGAGTGCCGAGTAGAGAGAGAGAGATGGGACAGAGAGAAGAGAGCTAGAGATTGTGTTGTGAGGAGAGAGAGCAAGGAGCGGCGATTTTTTTTGTTAGGGTTTTTGTTCAATAATCGCATAACTGAGTCTGACTGAATAAGTGGTGGAATGCAGTCATTTTTTTATTTTATTTTTTTAAATACGGAGCAGATGCGGATACCCGGTTCCCTTAAAAGGTTGATCCGTATCCGCTCCGGATTGGGACCCAAAAAAGCGGAGCGGATATCCGCTCCACTTTTTACGAAGCGGATATCCGTTTTTCCGGATAAAAAATGGACCGGATCAGGTTCGGATCACCGGATTAGGATCGCCCTGCTCACCCCTGGCAATGGGTTCGCCAGATGCCGAGCATACCAGTTAGCCAGGCTTCCACCAAAAAGATCCTCGCCATATCTAATGCCGGCCTCTCGCACGACATGCAATGGGGTACGCGATGTTGACGCAAGACTTTCCCGACATAGCCTCTTCGGCGTCTTACGTTGCCTATAACGGCTAACAACCACAGGTTCACCTTCAGAATCACTAGACCCAGAGGAAATCTCAATAGTTGAGACCATAATGAGAGAAACTCAACAGGCATAACCGAATTGGATCTCATATTTATACAAAGACAACAAAAGTACAGAACAAACAGATCACGTCATCTATGACCAACAGCGAATCGCCATCTCTCACACTGACAGATACAAGTCAACTGGCCATTAAAGCAAGTCAACAACAAAGCCCCCTGGCCCACCAAGAGTTTCTTAGGGCAAAAAACGAGAAGAAACACCTGGCGAACAGGAGAACCAGAAAGACAAAAACAACCTCAAGACGCAGGCAGTCAAAGCTAGTTTCTGGGGCAAAAGAGACATCATCTCATTTCATTAAAGACCAAGATTGACCGGCATCACAAATTCGACGAGTAAAAGACCCGGCATCAAAAAAAAAACAAAAAAAAAACCAAAATGATCCAAATTCGCCGAGTAAAAGACCCGGCAGCAAAAAGAAAGGCCACAGCTAAGCATGACGACCAGAATGATCGTCACCGGCATCCCGCTTGAGTTCATCCCTCAGAAATCCACAAAACTCAAAAAGACGACCTTGCCAACCCCTAAGCTCGGCAATACGAGCCCTCGCGCCGTCCAGCTCTGCCTGAACAGCCACAGCCCGTCGTTCAGCCTCATGGAGGTCCAGAGCGAGAGACTCTAAACTCCCAAGACTGGTCCTGAAGCCCTCTTCTTATTCAGCTCGATTTATCGCTCCACCTGGTTCCCGGCCGTAACGAGGATGACCTTCAAACCCTGGAGGAGGCGAGACGCTCCTCTCGCGCTTAACCTCTTTGCCCTTTGAAGATAAAGGGGGCCGTCAAGCCGAAGTACTAGGGATTGCCGTGCCGTTGGAAATAGAGGGAAGCCCCAGGACAATTTGCCGACTAGGAACCACAGGGGAAGTTTCCAGAGTCGCACCAGCAGACGAAACAGAACGATGAGTTGTCGGCATAACTCGTCGGCAAGAAGGAGAGCCAAGCCGGGAGCGCTTGTTAGAACCGCCTTGCCGGGCCTCGTCAAAAAAATTGGACATGTCTGAAGCCGAAAGATCAAGATTACTAATGCAAATATGAGAGGGAAAGCAGAGTTTGAATTGCACAAATCACGTACGGGCTAAAAAGGCGTGTATTTATATATAAAACGCCCATGACCCAAAGAAGATGAAACGCCTCCTTCAGGTTCATTAATTGTCAGAAACGCCTTGCCTCCTGTCTGTTCTACCAAACCATTCCTGAGGGACAAATGTTATGACCCAAAATACCCAGCTAGGCCCAATGGATCATTCCTCACTAAGGTCGATCCAGATGGGCCTTCTGGAAGCTACCAATCCAAGAGGCGGCCCTGTAAGCACACGTGTCAAGCAGGAGCTGGCTCAAGACACTCCTCCTATCTACGGATGCCACGTGTCACCAAGGGATTGCCCTAGGACCCGTGAAATCCGCGCCTATAAATACCATCATTTCAAGTATGAACAGGACAACTACTTTCAATCAATCAAATCATTTATTACCAAAGAGAGAGAATACTGACTTAAGCATCGGAGCGGGGATCCCGAAAATCCCCTCCGGGCCAGTAACTTATTCTGCCTTTTGCAGGTACAACGGCACAGTAACAGTACTCCGTGTTCGAAGAAATACCCACAATAACTGGCATCATGTACAAGCAATAAACAAGCATAATATTGTTAAGGAAAGCTTATAGAAAATGTGTTTACCTCTTTCTCCTCATCAGAAGCGTCATCAGATGAGTAACCACCGTCCCCATATCCCCGCTTTTCGGGAAAAACATCCAATAGTTCTGTGAACAAGTAGCAAAAATATCAGAATTCTCACTCTGGACCACGTGTAAATGATTGCAAGGATGCAGGACCAGAAATATATGTGAGTAGTTAGCTCTGTGCCCTTTTACTTCTTTAGGATCTTTCTTTTTCTTGAACACTCCAAATACACCATGGCATAACACTAGGAACTAATAAATGGCAGAGACTGGCCATTGCGCATTACAACAACAATTTCATGCGCAGCTAGAATCTCTTGCCTACTAACCTTACAAATAAAACCAATTAGTAAATCAACACTAATAGAAAGGATGTCATTAGCAATACTCCAAACCGATATATCCGCCACAGTCCTCTGCATGATAGCCTTCCAAGCTACTATAGAATCCTTTTGAATCTCTACACCTTCTATTCGAGGAGATCACCCATTGGACTGCTAGCAAGATGGCAAGTAACTTCGTTTGTGCAGCAGATGGTGCTCTAAGAACATCCGCACCTTTAGCAACACATCTCTTAGAGACACACTCAATAGAAACCCACCCATCCCATCATTACAAGAGAAGCCCTTCCAAGCCCCATCCACCAAAATTATTAAGTCAGAAACAAGATCACCACTAGTCTGCAGAATTCCGATCTTCACTCATGGTATCACCCATATCCTTAACCGAAACTTGAGCAAAGGTACCCGGGTCCATAGATAAACACTTCCAGATGTAAATCAAGAACAAATGCCATCGAAATTAAACAGTTCAACCAGGAATTCAACTTTTCAACTAGATAAAATAAAAAAGCATTTTTGTTTTAGCAGGAAACAACAACAATTTCATTTCAACAATATCTTGGCACACTTGCCTAAGCTCACTGTAAATGTATGAGTGAAATTTATCATTTGCAAACAGAGGTGCAAAAGTGGAGCTTTTAAATATGTACAGGTTGTATATGACAATGATAAAGTAAGCTCAGTTATAAGCATGAAATTGAAGATTGTTTACAAGGGCAGATTACAATGAAGGTAAGAAATATTGGAAGGGCATGAAAAAATCTCAGACAAGTTTAGCAGCTCTAGACTTCTATGACAAATTGACAACAATACTTGTAAATAGATGTATGTAGCTCCTTTTCTGAATTGACAACTGTTTTTCTCTCTGTAGAACTTTTTCCTCTTAGTAGGATTTCCCTCTCCCATGTGGAGTATGGACATTTGTCAAAAACTCATCAATGGCATTAACTTCTAGCTACATGCAAATAAACTACTTGAATTTATTTACAAACATTTCACCGCATTTACTCTTGATTATACCCTACAAAATTCCAAAACCTTTCCACCACAACAAAAATCTAGCCCACCTTCTTCTTCCACCCCTTCTCACCTCTCTCTCTCTCTCCTCTTCTATCTTCTCTCTCTATGTCCTTACTTCTATAATTTTCTGAATATCCCAATTCATAATCCAAAAAGGAAATTTATGGCCCAGTGTAGCAAAGCAGGGTCTGATGCGAAGACAAGTCGATTTAAAGATCTACGGCTGCCCTCAAACCCATCCTTGGAGGAGAAGGTAAATGATCTATGCTTAATTGGTAGAGTGTACTCTGATAAACCAATTAAAATGCCTCTAGCCAAGTCAATTTTGGAGAAAATGTGGAGCTCAAAAGGGAACCCCTCAATTTCGATTATGAACAAGGTTGATTTCCTCATCACCTTTAAATCTAAATGCGAGAGGGACAGGATGATTGACAAAGGAACTTGGCAGGTTTTGGGAAAAAATATAATTCTGAAAAAATGGGACAATCACCTAAACCCAGAGGATTTGAACTTTCACTTGCTCCCAATTTGGGTGCAAATCCATGGTCTCCACAGATCCCAACACACAGAGAGTAATGGGATAGCAATTGCGGAGGTAATTGGGAGGGTTCTGGGCACAGATGAGGTGTCGGAAGAACGTGTACTAGCCCGGAGGTTCCTAAGAACAAAGGTGGTTATTGACATGAGAGAACCACTCCAGAGGGGATTCGTGAGGGATGAGGATAGTCAGAATCCTAGCTGGGTATCTTTCAAGTATGAACGCATAGGGGATTTTTGTTATAATTGTGGGCGAATGGGGCATGACCAAAGGGAATGTAATGAAGAAAAAGCCAGTGAGTACCAATTTCCAGATGTGGGGTTTGGAAAATCTATGAAAGCAGTGGAACTGTCGGATTGGAACCTGGCATTGAAGCCATACGAACAATTTACGGAACATGGGTGTGAAGAAGTGAGCCAAGCGGAGATTAATCAGTTCCTCAGGCGGGAGGAGGTGCAACGCCAGAAGAATGAAAAAGCCAAAGTTGACCGACTGACGATGGTGGCACGTACTGCGCGTGAACCATCAACTGAGTCCTTCACCTTTGATTTGGGCGCCACTAAAGTCTATTACGATGCAGAAAAAAGGGAAGTCATAGAGGAAAATTTGACAACTGGTCATATTAAGAAGATGACATGGGCAATGGCTTGTTTCCTCGAGCCAAACACCACTCTCAACCTATCACAACATGATGTCA
Organism: Tetragonia tetragonoides; assembly: GCA_038025085.1. NCBI lineage: Eukaryota > Viridiplantae > Streptophyta > Magnoliopsida > Caryophyllales > Aizoaceae > Tetragonia > Tetragonia tetragonoides. The sequence continues at coordinate 24,349,912 of CM076140.1, forward strand.
CAGGTATGGCATGTGAACCTCAATTATCTAGTGAGATAGCCCACCCAGATTTATAACTGACATGCCTGAAAATGATGATCCAATAGTTAATACAGCTAAGTGCTATGAACTGGATAATGAAGTAGGCCTAGATCTTATTATGATGAATGAAAATGAATACATAAGCCCAAACAACAGCCCAAATAGGGCGCAATCCAGTTATAAGCCTCACGAGTCCAATGCCAACCTGTACATTGTGGTTGAACCTGATAAGCCCACTACCCCAAACAAAGTTACCACTCCAAACCCATCAACAATTGAATCACCCAACACCACAAAGTCACCTGAGCCCACAAAAAAATCAGTCAGTCCAAAGACACCCAGCTCACAAATTCAGCCCACACCAGCCCACAAAACTCCACAAAACACACCCACCAGGCTTAGTAATTTTCTGGGAAGGCTCTCATTGAAAAGAAAACCTGGGGAGTCCCCTGTGAAAGTAAATGTTGATAAGCAAGGGGCAACCAGTACCAAGAAAGAGAAAGCTACAAAAAGCCTGAACTACATGATAAAGGGAAGAAACCCATGTGGGAGAAATCCAAAACCCGAACACAAAAAAAGAAGGTTATTCAGTTGGGTAGCATGGGACAGGAAAGGAAGAAGGGGGATATGAACTTGCACTTTGATCAGAGTGCCATGGCTGTTATGTTGCGTCAGTTTGACGAACAAGTGAAAAGCTCTAATGGGGCGAGGGCCCAACCCCCTCTTGATCAATCAGGACAATTTACAAGAATTGTCGGGGGTTGGGGCACCCCACGACATCCACACAAATGAGAGCTCTGATCCGGAAGCATAACCCGAACATTTTCTTTTTGTCGGAGACCATGTTAGATGAAAATAAAGCTTGTGACATTCTGAGAGGATTCAACTTTGCTGAAGTAGTTGCGTCCTCATCTGCTGGACTCTCTAGAGGTCTGGCACTGATGTGGAGACGGGGGGTCAACCTGGAAGTAATTTTCAAGTCGGACCAGTTAATGGTAACTAGATTAGATGGCAACAATCCGGAGTTGCAATCTATGTGCACATTTGTTTACAGAGCACCCAACCACCATGATAAGCACACCTTTTGGGAAGCAATTGACACCACTGCTGCGTTGAGCCATGAACCTCAAGTATTCATAGGTGACTTTAATGATCTCATCCACCAGGGAGAAAAATGGGGGGGTGTCTTCAGGCCATCTTCTGCATCTTGTGGGCTACAACAGTGTATTGACAACAATGGATTGATTGACCTTGGCTATGTAGGAAGCCCGTTTACTTGGAGAAGATCGAAAAATGGGGTATTGTCTTAAAATAAAGGCTGGATAGGGGGATTTGCAATACCCAGTGGAGACAGAGGAACCCTAGGGCAGTGGTCAAAACCCTGACTTTCCTTAAGTCAGACCACACGCCCATACTACTTGACAGCAACGGAGAAGGTGCTAAAGGCCCAAGCCACTTCAAATTTGAGGCAATGTGGATTAGGGACCCAACAAGCCATGTTGTTGTGGAGAAAGCCTGGAGAGAAGAATTTCGTGGTTCAAAGAGTTTTATACTAAAACAAAAGCTCAGAACCACGAAAGAACATCTGAAGAAATGGAACAAGAAGCATTTTGGGCACGTCCAAACCCAGATTCGTGAGGTAAATGATGCCATTGATGATATACAGAGGAAAGAGAGCTCACCTGAGAATGACACATATGAAGCTGACTTGTATGCATAGCTCATCGAGTTACATAAGAGAGAGGCGATTATGATAAAGCAGAAATCGAGGGTCCAATATTTGAAAGAAGAGGATCTTAATACAAAGTACTTCCATCTTTCAACTGTGATCAGGAGAAGGAGAAATGCAGTGGAGGCTCTAAAGCTAAACAATGGGGAGTGGACTCAAAATGGTGAGGAAATAAACCAGGCCTTTGTGTCTTATTTTTCTGACTTGTTTGCTGCAGAGGAAGCAAATTTCCCACCTGACCTGCATCGACTGTTTGATAGCTGTATCGATATGGCAGAAAATGAAAGGCTGTGTGCAATCCCTGGCATAGACGAGATCAAGAATGTTATATCCCTCAACCATCCTACAAAAGCACCAGGCCCCGACGGGTACCAACTTTGTTCTTTCAAACGTACAGGGAGACTATCCAAGTTGAGGTGGTTAACATGATCCAGGATTTCTTTGTAACGGGCTACCTTCTTCAAGCCCAGAATCACACGCATATTGCACTTATTCCCAAAAACCCTCACGCATGTACAGTAAAGGAGTACAGGCCCATTGCGTTGTGCAACGTTGTGTATGAAATCATATCTAAGCTGATTGCAAATCGCCTCAAGCCACTGCTGAATAAGATCATTAGCCCATTACAGGCTGCCTTTGTACCTGGTAGGGTAATATCTGACAACGCCATCTTGGTGCAGGAGCTACTACATACCATGAAAAAACAGAAAGGGAAGGGTGGTCTGATGGCACTAAATGTTGACATGGCAAAAGCTTATGATAAGCTTGACTGGGGTCATCTGTTGTGCGTGATGAAAAACCTTGGTTTCAATGAGAAATTTGTTCAACTGATTAGCCCATGCATCTCTACACCAACCATGTCGGTTCTCATTAATGGCTCTCCTCAAGGGCTTATTAAACCTCAATGGAGCATTCGCCAAGGCGACCCCCTATCACCGTTCTTGTTCGTTATTGGCATGGAAACTCTCTCACGGTTGTTTCTTAGAGCCCAAGCTGCAGGGTCACTCAATGGGATTGCAATTGACAAACAGTGTGATGGAATATCCCACTTGTTATTTGCAGACGACCTCATAACTTTTGCAAGAGCAGATGACTGCAACGCAGATGCAATCAACGCCACTCTTGACTTAATGGAAGATTGGATGGTTTGGCCGCCAATAAAGAAAATTAAGGGTTTATTTCAGTCCGAACACCAACCCAGCTAAAAAAGGGAGGCTGAAGGGACGGCTTAATCTTGGTGCTATGGACAAGGATGCGGTGTACCTTGGACTACCTTTTTTCCGCAACAGCGGTAAAAGATTGAGGTTCAAATACATCATGGAGCGACTTAAAGACAAGCTGAAGATGTGGAAAGCAAAAACCCTTTCGTTTGCTGGCCGTACAACAATGATACAAGTGGTTGCTACCGCTCTTCCCAGCTATGCTATGGCCACAAATACGATAAGTGCGATGATGTTCAAGGAGATGGATGCAACCATCAGGGACTTTTGGTGGGGAAAAAATGAGAGAGGCAAGGGTTTTTACCTTAAATCCTGGAAGTCAATCTGCCTACCACGCTCTGTGGGTGGGCTAGGCATCCGTAGGATGCAAGAAACAAGTGGCTTGGCATATGTTCTCACAAGATAAGAGGTTGTGGGTGCATGAGGAAATATTGCTCCAGGCACGGTTTCCTTCACGTGGAGCCAGCCTCTTCGGATTCACAACAATGGCGTGACATACTCCAGGATAGGGATATCATTGAAAAAGGGGGTTGCTACCTTGTGGGCTCGGGCGCGTCCATCAATGTTTGGAACGACCCATGGGTTCCTAGCATTGAAACATTCAAACCTTGTGCAAGAGATGGGGCTGAGATTGAGGTGTTTAAAGTGTGTGATTGCATCATTAATGGGAAATGGAATGTTAAACTGGTCAGGGACCAATTCGATGGGGTCTCAGCGGAGGCAATTTTGGCTATCCCCTTGACATCACCCTTAGAAGAAGACTCGTTTGCGTGGGTTTTTGAAAGATTTGGAAACTTCACAGTTAAAAGTGCACATAAGCTGGTCATTAATGATCGAATTGAAGGCCATGAGACCCTTACAGGGGCATTTTGGAAGGAGATCTGGACCTTGCCCATACCACAACGGCTACGTTTTTTCATCTGGCGAATCGCTTGGAAAGCACTACGTTCAAAAGCCAGATTGAAATTGAAAGTACCTGCCTTTGATGATGTATGTGTCCTATGTAGCAGTGGCATTGAGAGTGATGAACATGTGTTGTTCACCTACCCTTTTGCAAGGGCAATCTGGATCACTATTCTGGGGTTCCGCACTGATACAATGAGCCAATGGACTACTGGAGACTGGATTAGAAACTTTTTTTTCCTCATCATCAAGCATGAGAACAGCAATGGGAAGAGAAAATGGCTTAATCTTTTCTAGAAAAGCTGCTGTGATCCTGGATTCGATTTGGTGGATGAGAAACAAAGTTATTCACAAACAGGAACAAGTTGAAATTCCAGCAACCATTGAGCTGGTGCAAAGGAGATGGCTTGAAGTTGAAAAGGCTTTTGATACTGACCCAACTAACCAGAACAGTAGGCAGGATATACAGGACTCTTCAAGGGAGGATCTGATCAAGGGAGGTTGGTATGTGGACGCTGCAGTACGGCCAAACAAATCCCACTTGGCTTGGGTACTTACTGATGATGATGGAAGACCACTCAGAGCAGGGGCCAATTGGGCCGCAACCAGTGATCCATATGAAGCTAAGGCGCGTGCTATTTTGGAGGTGGCAAAAGTATTGGTGACAGAAGGCGTAACTAACACTGAGATTGTTAGTGATGCAAAGCTGGTGGTGGATGATCTGAATCGAGGTCCTCCTTTCCCGTGGAAATCACGAGGAATTCTTGAAGAAATTAGTGCTTTAATTAAGCTAGCCTCTGTAAATGTAATATTCAAGAACCGTAGCTTCAATGGGCTAGCCCATTTTTTTTCCGCTTGGGCGGCCTCCTCTGACTTTGTGGGTACTTTACACCACGAGGAGTTTCAACCTGAGTGTGGACTTTAAGTTGTATGTTTGTTTTTTGGGCTATCTTAATACAACCATGCAACCTTTTGAGGAGCAAAAAAAAAAAAAAAAAAAAAAAAAGTTGTGCAACAAGAACAGAAGATGCTTTTGAAAGTAGCATGACACAGAAAAACGCTTTCCCAAAAATCTGAAACAATACTGATTCCCCGAAATCAGTCCGGAATAACTAGAATTCAGAAAAGGAGCCTGAGAGCGAAAACAACTTCACAGCAGATAATCAGAACAATTCAGGTCAGCAATTATACTAGACTTTATAAATATAGGGATGTATAGATAGAATTCTTTTGGTGAGGATTGTTGGAGAGTTGTCTGATATCATGTGTGTATGCACGCAAAACTCTTGTGATGTACAACGCATATAGGCGTTTTTTGCCCTAGTGTATGAATATAAGGAGTAGAATTGATTCTTTCAAAAAGAAAACATTATATCAAAGGTGCCCTTCAACAATACCAAAGGTGCCCTTCAACAATATCAAAGGTACACTAACAATATATCAAAGGTACACTAATATTACATCAAAGGTACACTAACATTATATCAAAGGCATAGACCAGAATCGTATAGAATCTTACACTAGAACGGTTTAGAACTCAAAGATCAAATGGCTGAACTCAGTTAGTTGCCAACACGAGGCCAATAGATGGGCTTCAGGAAGCTCTTATAGAAGGGGCTTTCAAATAACGGTGACTCACATAGACCTTAAGTAGGGACTCAATTTCCAAATTTAGCAGCACCAGTGTCACATTCAAAATTCTCTATTCCACATCAAAACCCATTCCTAGTAACCCACTTTGGCTTACATGTCGGACGAGAGTTCTCTATTCCTAATCTAAGTAACACGGCTGGAAATTGCCCATGAAGAAATCCAACGCACCCGTCTAAAAAGCAATAACTACAAACATTCAGCAACACAAATGTCCTCAATAAAAGTTCAGAAAATGATAAACACGCACGGTACTGAAAAACCACTTCTTAGCTACAAAATGACTTGTATTTTGATCTCCTCAGAATTACATCAGTCAGAACTAACGAAATTAAATCAACTGAGTTGGACATGTACTGAAATCTAGCACTCAAGGAAAACTCAATCAATCTAGTAATTTGCCGAAAACATCAAAAGAAAAAAAAAACTTTTAGGATATTAAGTTCATTTCTCCAACAAATCTAGAGCAAATCTAAGCTAGGTTCATGTCTAGTATGTCAATCGTCCATGAAATGATAAAATAAGAGAACAACTAACGAGAGAGAACGAACCTGAGAATAGGAGAGAGAACAGTTGATCGAAGCTTTAAGCCTCCAATGGTTTGGAGAAAATGAATATGCAAGAATTATCCTCACTGTAATCAAACAACGAATCAACCAAATATCAAATTCGAAAACCCTAGAAGTTGAGAGAAGGGGAAACAAAATGAGGGAGAGAAAGAGAATTGAAGAACATCAGAGAGTATTCAAACCTGAGATTGAGATAGAAGATCGAAAATAACCTCAAGATTGGGCTTCAATTGCGGCCATGAGAAGGGAACTCATGAGAGAGACACGACACAGTGAGAGAAGAAACAGAGAGAGTGAAGGAGCTGAAGAAGAGAGTGAGTGGGGAGAGAGAAGAGGCTGAGGTTTGAGCTTCGATGGTTGTCCATGGGGGAGAGAGAGAGAGAGAGACAGAGGGTTGTGAAGAGAGAGAGTGTGTGTGTGTTGGGAGCAGAGAGGGACGGGAATGATAAAATGAACGAATGGGCTTGGGGATTTTATTTCTAAGCACGAAAGGACGATATTGCCCTTAACTTTTTAAATATTGACGCGCGTGTATTAGGCTCTTTAGAACATATCTGGACCGTCCATTTTTAAATCTAATGGCTGTAATTTGTTCTCTCTCTCACCTTTGCTCATATCTCTCTCTCATCTGCTCATATCTCCCTCTGTCTCACTCAATCTTTCACTCTCTCTCTTCAAGTAGGCGCCATTAATGGCGACATTGAGCTTCAACGACACCGTAAGCGAATCAATCCACATGCATGTTGTCCGACCACGTGTCGTCGCTGCGAAACTGCAAATAGCGAGCATTGATATTCCGATGAGGCATTCAGATATGATTTCAAGATCAATCGGGAAGAAATAAAGCGCGATCTGAAAGTTTTGGGAGATTTTGAGGTCTAGTTGAGCCAACAATGTTCAGATCGAAGACATTGAGCTCGATTTTGACCAATCGAAGCTTGATTTCGAGGAGGTCGACCTCGAGTTTGAGGAGTCAAGGTTTAATTTTTTACAAATTTGTTTTCTTCTCCTGTATTTGTTCTATAAATTTCGTTTTTATAGTTGTTGTTTCTAGCACTAGATTTATGTTAATTTATTAGCATTTGATTTTCCTTATCAACGTTATAAAGGATCTACAAGAAGTATTATAATTTTCAGATTCAATTGCGATTTTAAGTTCGATTTTTATTTTCTTGTATTTATTGCGATTTTGATTTGCGCATTATAGTTTAAATTCTTTTTTTTGTTTTTGCTTTCTACTCGTAATTTTGTTATCATCCAGATCTGAATTTTCTGTTTCATGAGTATTCAATCTAGATGAGTATTATTTTCGAAATTGGATATGGCATTTGGTTTTTTCTGTTCTGTAAAAATGGAGAAAAGCTAGGGTTTGGTGCGGTGGTGAACAGAAGTAGTGGGTTGTGGTAGTTGATGGCGGTTGTGGTCGAGGTTGCCTGCAACCTTGGCTGGTCTGGGTGGGCGAGGGAGGGAGGATGGTGGGTGCAGGGTGGGGCATGGGAGTCAAAAGGTTCGGGATGGGCTCGGGATCAAACAATGGCGGGGTCTGCTTCAGAAAAGTGGTGGTGCGGTGACACGCGTTACACCCGATGCCCACCAGTTTAGGTAGAAACCGGGGCTAGGGTTCACCTTGCCCTACTGTACACCAATTTTGTACATAGGGTATCTAATGTTGCGGAGGAGGGTCCCCAAACCCTAAGCCGTCTTAACCCGGTATCTAGGTTTATAACGGCCGACGACATGTGCTTAGGGTTTGGGGACCGTAGTCCCCAAACCCTAAGCCGTCTAAACCCGGTATCTAGGTTTATAAAGGCCGGCAACAGGTGCTTAGGGTTTGGGGACTAGAGTCCCCAAACCCTAAACCGTCTTAACCCGGTATCTAGGTTCATAACGGCCGACGACAGGTGCTTAGGGTCTGGGGACGGTAATCCCCAAACCCTAAGCCGGCTTAACCCGATATCTAGGTTTATAAAGGCCGACAACATGTGCTTAGGGTGCTTAGGGTTTGGAGGGTTAGGGTTTGGGTGTTAGGGTTTGAGGGGTTAGGGTTTGAATGTTAGGGTTTGGAGGGTTAGGGTTTAGGGGTTAGGTTTTGGGGATTAGGGTTTGGGTGTTAGGGTTTGGAGACTTAGGGTTTGGGGGTTAGGTTTTGGGGATTAGGGTTTTGAGGGTTAGGATTTGGGGGGTTAGGGTTGGAGGGTTAGGGTTGGAGGGTTAGGGTTTGGGGGTTAAGGTTTGGAGGGTTAAGGTTAGGGTTTGGGGGTTAAGGTTTGGAGGGTTAAGGTTAGGGTTGGAGGGTTAGGGTTCGAGGGGTTAGGGTTTGGGGGTTAGGGTTTATATGGTTAGGGTTAGGGGGTTAGGGTTGGAGGGTTAGGGTTAGAGGGTTAGGGCTTGGCGGGTTAGGGTTTCGGGGGTTAGGGTTGGTTGTAAATTACTGAAATGCCATTAATGAGTCATGTGCATAGCATATGACTTCATTAATGGATGGTTAAATCTTAGCCTTTCATTGAATATAGATCTAAGGATGAAAAGTGCTCTCATGCTCTCACCCTATTAATGCTCTTATGTGATATATATATATATATATATTTGTGTAACTGTATGTAGCATATTGTAATTTAGCTTCCAGTGATTTACAAAAACGTTGAAAATCAATTTAGCACAATCATTAATTTTAATAATAGACAAATCTTGTAATATAATTTAGAGTTTTCCCAATTGGTGCCCTCGTGGTTATTACGTTTTCATTTGGTACCCAGAATATTCTTGGAAATTCAATCGGTACCCTTGAACTGTCAAAATATTAAAGTTTGTGCCCAAACTCGCTCATTGTCATTAGTTTTCTTTAAATTTTCAATTACGCCCTTGTTCTATTTTCCTCCTTTAAACTTGCACATGCAGGCCCAAACAGTAACCTACTAACTCCATAAAAGCACATTTAAGAATTCAAGCTCACAACTAACAAATTGAAATAATATACCATTTGAACTATTCACTACATTATTACTCTTTCTCTCTTGTCCTAATTCACCCATTTGAATTTACCTACCTTTGTCTCTCCTACAATTTCAGCTCTATTTCCACCTACATTGTCCCCATTAAGCATCACGCCTCTCATATCCTCTCCTCTGCCAACATTTTCGGTGAGCTACAACCTTTCACTCTCAATAAATTGCATAACAGCTCCCATTTCTCAAACTAGCCTCTACAATTAATGGTGGCTGCCATTGGAATAGGAGAAGACAAAGTAATAAGAGGGAAAAATATAAAAGAAATTAAAATGGGTTTAAATGGGAGGGAAACTAAACAAAGGGAAAAATGGAAGGGAAATCGACACATTTTTTTTTCAGAAAGAAATGAAAACCAACAACAAATTACACAGACTCAAAAATAGCATATTCCATCACCATTTAATGAAATATTCTAACGAAATATTCCTTTTAGGTACGTAATGAACATTACAAATAACATATTAGTACCCTCTCGATTTATAAAATTATTTTGGTCACCAATTGAAAAATTGTAACCACAAGAGCACCAATTGGAAAAACCTATAATTTAACAACTAACACTTCACACACCGTTGATTGATTTTACAAATCTTGCAGTAATAATTTAGCACAACTATGCCGACCATTTCTCGTGTTTCTGTTGAGAATACTCGTAAAAATGAGATTACTTTTTGGCTACAAGCCACAACCTCCGTAACTAAGATTCATTATTGATGACGAGATTATTCAACTCCAATGTTCCAACGCAAATTCAAGAAAAATGCAAAATCAAAGTGCAAATAAAGAGGCCGAAATGAACGACTTTGTTCAAGGGTTACCTTGCCTTCGTTCCCTCTTCTTTGCTCTTGTATTTCCATTCTTTTGCTCTTATCACCTTAATAAGCTTAAAAATTCAAACTAGATCTTACTCACCTCATAATTTTTACAGTCTTCCTTCCAGTTGCAAATAATAAATATCGCGTTACACCCTTATGATTGGTTCTCTATATTCTACTTCTTGAACAGTACAAACAAAATGATCTTGTATGCCATATCAAAATCATGCTATATTCTGATTTAAAACTTTAACTATGAATTCAGGCTTGTGATGGAGATGAGCACTTTGTTGGATCCTTCCCCAAGAGCACATCATGATTAATAGATGCCAACTGCGACAAATTCTAAACAATGAAAGTAAATCAGAACTATTAATAGTCAAATATGAGGTACATTTTGTTGAGACAAATTAAATTAAGCAAAAACTTAGTTGTTTTACTGAAAGGAAAAAATAAAAAAGCAAAAAAAGGATTAGATAACAATGTTAATCTCCAAAATGCATCTGTACAAAGTTCTAAAAATGGGAATTGTTTAATTAAATACTTGATATAGTCTCCACTCAAAAGAAAAAAAAGTTGATACAGTCTATTATTATACAAGCATAGTCCAGTCAAGGGTAAGTTTGAGTACTTCCAAAGGTACACCGCCTTAACACTAACTACTAGAGGCTTTTCCATAGACCAACAAAGGAATTTTAAATCTCAAAACCAAAGTCGTATAGCATTGAAAATAGCTTTCACTCTGTCACAATTCTGCATGTCGCAATAATACAATGTTCAAATGCTAATATTACTCATTATTCACTTCAAGTACCAAGTAATAAATTTTTGTCCTATGCTAGCCGACTTCAATTGATTAAAAGTGTTCCCTTCAGTATTCAAACAAATTGAGCTCAAATCGTTTTTTTGCCAAAGAGAGAATTGTGAAGATAATGGAGCAATTTTAGCATCTTTCTTTGCCGGGGAGAGTATGAGGCTTCAAAAAGGGCTTCAAATTTATCTTATTATTATTATTTTTTTGCTATAAAGACACATGCCATAGTCCAACCAGGTGCGCCTGGCAAGCCAACCCATCTTTGTTAGGCTGATGTGCTCAAGCACAGGAGGAGATCCTCACTGCAAAGAAAGGTAGATGAGTTTTTTATTCTCCCTACATGGATGAGGATTTGGACCCTTGACCACTTGGTTGTGAGAGTGAGACACTTACCGCTTGTGTTCCAACCTCATCCTCAAAAAGGGGCTTCAATTGCCTAGGCCTAAAAGTGCGGGTGGAGTTAATATGTTGCACCTGGTTCTTTTTGAAGAAGCCAGCTTTATGTAAACAGTTAAGGAATGTCAGCACAAAAAGAAAGTGTGTTCTATGGACAATGTATGGACTATGCCAAATCCTATGCAAGCCTCATAGGTTGTCAAAAAAGTAATTAAAAGTAGGAAACTGTTAGCTAGCCCAGTAGCCCTAATTGTCCTGATGATCTGGGTAAACGCAATGTCAAAGGATGTTTTGGGTCAAGAAGTTGTACGCAACTCTCAGGTGCCCAAAATGCCTCGGAGAAGAATTTTTAAGAGTACAACAGCTCTGCCTGAACAACATAAGCTTACTCTATGGCTAGCCGCTAGCATCTAGCTACTATTGACACACTTTCTCAAAGCGATCTCCAGATAGACCAGGTTGTCTATGTTAACTTCACGAAGATAAAATTCTTCAGCACCTCTTCTTCCCTTGCTCAGTTTTTGTTCACATTTGGAGATTTCGCTTAGGTGGGTGGGTGAATGGAGGAGTGAAGCTTCCTGGGATTTTGATGTTAACTGGGGTAGGAAGAGACACAGAGGCAAATCTACTAAAAGGAGTTGCCGACTTTCTTGTTGGCAGCTGTGATGTATCAAATCTGGCAGGAGAGGAACCTCAGAAAGCTTCAACAAAAGCAAAGATCAGATACGCAGATCATTTGTGAAATTGCTCTAGCAGCACTGCCAGCGATGCATATGAGGGGATTAAAGATTAGCAGGTGGCATGATGTTTTACAGTCACTGATTGCAAGGGGTGAGCAGGGGACCTTGGTACCTGGTTTTGGTACTAAAAATGGTTCAGGACCTACAACCTACCAATTCTGGGTCCCTGAATTCGAAACTGGTTACAAATAATTCCAATTTTGGATATCATTTTTTCAGACCCAGAACCCAGTGGCTACCATGTGGGACAAATTTTAGGTGCAATTTCTTGGCTACACCTGGGAATAAAGAATTTGGCTACAACCACCTATGTTTTTTTAATGAAGTGGTAGGTTTATTGCAATGAAGTCATAAGTTAGTATTAATGAATAAAAAAATTAAAAACATTAAAATAAAAATAAAAAATAAATATAAAGTACTCCCAGATAAGTCTATTGTAGACAAGTTGGCTACACCTAGGTGTAGCCAAGAACCATTGATGTTACAATCTCAGTAGTTTGATACTGTTTTTCTGATTTCGAAGCAAAGATATCGCTGCACAATTAATTATAAAAAAAAAAGGTATTGTTGCACAATTGTAACCTCATAGAATTTAGATAATATTTGCATTCATTTAACGATTTCAAGAAGGGAGAATGGGTACCTGATCTTGGAACTGGACCTAGCAATTCCAAGTCTGGGTACGTGTTTTAAGAAACGGGTATAAACAAATTCCAAAACTGGGTCCCAATTTTGAGGAACTGATTTACCCAATTCCAAGACCAAATCCCGAGATTTCAGGTGGGTACTTGGTTGCGATCACCTCTAATTTGGAACTTCTTAAGTCAAGCGAAGAGGTAACTCAGGGTATGCCTATCAGTATGGGGAATTTATCCCAAACTCCCATTTGGTTCTATGAAATTCTTTCATTTACGAAAAGAAAATAATAAATTCAGGAACTTCAAGGCAAGATACTACGGAAAGGTAACTTGTTGCCGTAATATAACAGGAGACATCTACTATACAAGTAATGTATGCTTTACCTTAAACGAGAAATTCATTGATGAAATATCAAAAGGGAAAGAATCAAAGTCCGTAGGGTGACCATATCCGTTCATCTGCCAAAAAGACAAAAGAGCACCCTTTAGAATGCAAAGTTCAATTGGAAAACCCTCCTGATTCACATGTTCTTGTTGAGCTCTATGTAGTCTATGTATCATTGAAAAGTGCTTTGCACTTGGTAAACAAGCCAGCAATGCTTAGTATGATAACCAATTTTTAGTTCTGCAATCTGCCAGCCATCACCCAATCACCACACTGAAGAATTGTAGGATGGACTAATAGTCACTAAAGCTAAAACTAAACTAAACAACTACACACCGTGTTTTTTTTTTCATACGCAATACATTAACACCGCCCAATGTCCTGGGTGATATCAGGAAAAACCATACGTTGGGAAAGGAGAGAACAGCCAAATCTCATGAGGCCAAAAAAGCAATGGTCAAGGCTTACTCCTCCAAATAACTTGAAGTTGAGTTAAATGCCAAGATTAGTTTATTGCGAGTATACCTCATTTCCCTCATTTGAGCAGGAGCTACTTGTCTCTGAGGTAGAATCACTTGAAGCCAGATCTTCTATTCTGACACCATAGCGTGATACAAAGTAGCTAGTGTCCTCCATCCTGTCAGGTTGAGGGACAAATGCAGCCTGTAAAGAGAAGGAAAGTAAGCATTTATAATAACTTGAATGAAAATTCACGAGTCTTACTACACTGGAAAAGCATGAATTTCTGATTCATATGAATCATTTGATAGTATTCTAATAGGACAAATGCATACACCCAATGCACAAATAAAAACAAATGGTCAAGCATTCAGCATTCTTCATGGATGCAAGTACATTTCTGGTGATCATACAGGATCATATGACAATTCTTTTTCATATCATCTCTTTGTTTTTTTAGGAATTTTTCATATGATTTCTAGGTATGTGAAGCTAAGCAATTAGCCATATGGAAACTGTATGATCAATGTCTTGACCTTTACATTATTTATTCCCACTATCTTCAAATAAATTGGAGAAGGGGAAATAAAAAAGGACTCTGAACTCTATTGTAGTCATTTGTAGACACCATCTGCGATACAGAAATTGATTATTATGTAAAGGCTCTATAGTAGTCATTTGTAGCCCACCATCTGCGATACAGAAATTGATTAATATGTAAAGGAGAGTATATATTACTCCCTTCTTCCAACTATAAATGTCTTTCGTTCTATTTTGGGATGCCCATTATGATTGTCATCTTTTTCACCAAAGTAGTACAGACCACATATTAATGTTATTAATGTTAGGAAATATAGAGAGATACCATAAACACAAATAATTTATTTGTTCCTGATATGCTGCTACTGCTGCAGTCTTATGCTTTCCACCTTTTTTTTTTGATATGATTACATGATTTACATAATCCTCTATTTATTTATTTTTTCAGATAAGAAAAATTTTTATTGATCAACTCAACAAAGAATACAAAAAAGAAAAGAATACAAAAAAGAGGATAAGGTATCCTCATAATCCTCTATTTATACATAACATAACTTAGTGCTCACTAATTATTTCAATGGTATATAAACATCGAACCACAAATTATATTTTCTATTTTAATTCTTTTATTCTAAACCTCTAATTCAATCATGTAATTTGGTAAGGTTTATTTTTAACACACTCCCTTAAACCGAACCTTCATAATTACATAAACCTAAACAATCTTTAACCTCTAAGAAGAGTTCTTTCTTCAAAGGTTTAGTGAATATGTCGGCAACTTGCTTTGTTGTCTTGCAGTAACCAATATCTATTATTTTCTCCTTTACCAGATCTCGAAGAAAATGATATTTAACATGGATCCGTTTGCTGCGTCCATGATAGACTGGATTCTTTGACAGTGCAATCGCCGACTTATTATCACAATAGATTTTAGTTGAAGTGCTTTGTGGGAAATCCAAATCTTCGAGTAGTTTGCGCAACCAAATAGCTTGACATGCACAAGCTGTTGCTGCCACATATTGTGCTTCCGTTGATGACAGAGTTACAATTGGTTGTTTCTTAGATGACAAAGATATTACCTCGCTACCCAAGAAAAAGACATATCCTGATGTGCTTTTCCGATCATCTATATCTACAGCATAATCACTGTCGGTGAATCCAACAAGATATGATTTTCGTTCTATATGATCATATTAATTGGTTGAAATAATTTGATGTATATTAACTGCCTCTATCAGTTCTCAAAATCTTGATATAGTATCCACTTTGCTTCTCAACAAAAGTTTTAAAACTTTGAAAAACTTCCAACGCCTCTGACTTCTCTAAAACAAAGTACACCCAGTTTTACGGCTATAATCATCAATAAAAGTAATAAAGTACCTTTTCATTCCAAATGATCGAGGAGTGATTGGCCCACAAATATCTGAATGGATGATCTCCAATGGGAATCTTGCTCTTCTCGATGTTCCTGCGGGAAATGAATATCTTTGTTGTTTTCCCAAGATGCACTCTTCACATACCTCTTCAGGTTTCTCTATTAATGGTAAACTTGTCACCATATTCTTTTAGGATAATAACTTCACCCCATCAAAATTCAAATGACCAAGCCTTAAATGCCAAAGCCACGTATCATCCTTCGCAATAGTACTGAAACATGGCATGCTTACATTCTGGATATGCAGAGGAAACATTCTATTCTTTGTCATCGGAACTGTAGCTATCAAACATCTTTTACCATCTTCAATGCTGCAAGACCCATCTTTCATCTTAATTTCATAGCCTTTCTCCAATAGTTGACCCAAACTCAAAATATTATTTTTCGACCTTGGAGCGTAAAATACATTGGTAATGTACTCAACACCACGATTTCTTGTTTGTATTGGCATTCTCCCCTTTCCCAATATCTCAATTTTTGAGTTATCCCCAAATCGGTTGCCGAAGAGCTAAAAGAATTATCAATCTCAGAAAATAATTATTTATTTCCACTCATATGGTTACTCGATATATTTTCTTTACTTTCCTCCACGTTACAGACAAGAAGAATAGAAGATCCCTCTTCTGTCTTTTCGGTATTGATTAATATTTTCTCCTCTTGGAGCTCTTGCGTAACATTCATGACTATAATGGCCATATTTACTGCAATTATAGCATTGTACGTGTGACTTATCTGAGTATACAACATCTCTCTGTCTTTGTTCTCGTCCGAGAGAACGACCACGACCTCTATCTTGTCGTTGGTTGAAATTGATATTATGGTTGTATCGATCACCATCATTGTTGTTGTGTGAATGGATTCCACGACCTCTTTGTCCTCTTCCTTGACCAAAACCTCTGCCTCTACCAAGAAATTGTATGTACGAAGGTGTTCTTGCTTGCAATACCTGTTCTTCTGGTTCATCATAAGAATTTAATTTTTTTTCTCATGAACCAGTAACGTCCCAAGTAACTCATCTAGTGAAATCTCTTCTTGATTGCTTCATTCCTCTAACACACAAACTATTGTCTTGTACTTTGGGGTCATGGAACGAAGAATTTTCTGCACTGTCGCTGATTCTTTTATATCTTTGTCCTGTGCCTTCATGTTATTTCTTATGGAAACAACTCATTCAAAAAAGTCTGACACGGTTTCAGATTTTTGCATTTTCAGATTCTCATAATCTGAATTGCAATTTGACAATTTTTTATCTGTGTCCCACCAAGATAAATTTTCTCTAGGATACTCCTAGCTTCATGAGAAGTTTCTGCTACCGCAATCTTCTCAAACATATTTTGACCCTCCATCGCTGAGTGAGAGAAGCTAAGGGCCTTCAAATCCTTTTTTCTTGTGTCGTTCAGTTCCTTCTTTTGCTCTTTTGCTCTTGGTTCATCTTTTCTTCTTCTCCATGTGTTGGCTCATCGTACCCAACTTGTACAATGTTCCAAATATCGTGATATTTAAATATAACCTTCATTTGCACTTTCCAGTGCTCGTAATTTATTTTTACCTGAGAATTTATGTAAAATTGGTTGCGTGGAACCACTTGATGATGCCATATCTCAATCTCTCTCTTTCTTTCTCTCTCTCTCTCTTTCTTTTTCTAGAGAAAAACAAATGCCAATATATCTGGCTCTGATACCACTGTTAGGAAATATAGAGAGATACCATAAACACAAATAATTTATTTATTCATGATATGTTGCTGCTGCCGCAGTCTTATGCTTTTCACCTTTTTTTGAGATATGATCACATGATTTACATAATCCTCTATTTATACATAACATAACTTAGTACTCACTAATTATATCAATGGTATATAACCATTGAACCACAAATTATATTTTCTATTTTAATCCTTTTATTCTAAACCTCTAATTCAATTATGTAATTTGCTAAGGTTTATTTTTAACAATTAATATGTGTTTGCTTCATGGGGACTATTTTGCTTGTCCTTCTACAGTTGGGCAATTTACTACAGATGTGGTTTTTGTGTATGAGGCGAAAGGAGAGTAAGTTGCTTTGACGGTATGGCTATTTGTTGGTGCTAATGATTAGAGAGGAACTCAAGGGATCGGGAAGTTTACTTGGCCTATCTTTGGGCCAAAGCGGCTGGGGCTTTTCAGAGGATAACTCATAAAGATGTTCAGCATCATTGGGCTAATTTGTAATCAGTTTTTGCTTCCTATATTGAGGACTCCTTGTCCTCACATTTTGTACTGTCACACCTCTTTCATTCTTATCTAAAAAAATGTTTATTAATTTGCGTGAAGAGGCAAGTCAGACAATCATAATGGACAAAGGGAGTAGATACTATACTACTAAGAAACAGAGTACCACATAATACTACCGTTTGCTCTACAAGGAGAGAACTGGATACGGCCTCGCATTGAGGGGCTGGACTAGAGCCCTATTTACACCAAATCTAAGGGTGATTAGTTCGGATGTTGGTAAACTCGGGTTTCGGGTTATCGTATTTCTGGTCATATGAGGTTTGTTTAAGCTTGGATTTACAACTACTCGAGTCAAGATTGTACGAAAATTTTGATTAATGTGATTTTGATTCTTTCTAAATCATTATTAGATACTACTAAATCTCATAGGTTCAGAATTATCTGGTCATTTTGGATATTGGTCATTTTCGGTTGCACGTATCTGGGTTTCGAGTAGATTTTGGTTTGGGTTTAATTTAAGTTTTGGGTCGCTTGGAATTTGGTGTTATCGTGTTCGATCAATTCCATTCGGATCGGGTCCATTTCAGATGATAATATTTTGATATGTTTTAAAAGTACAAGGCAGGTTGGGTATCAAGGGGTTTGAGTTAGTTTTGTCAACCAGGTTGGCAACCTGAATGACTTCAAAAGGACCTTTGGAGGTGAATTAGGACGACCGTCTTCGTGTTTTCGGGGAACTTCATGTGAGGGGGTTCTTGTGAAGAATATCAGCTCCGATTTCATCAGTTTAGTCTCTCGAAGAAGGATCATTAGTTAAAGGTTGAGGACTTTTAACCTATTAATATGATCACTAGAATTTATAAATCATCATGGAAGTTCTTTCAGCAAGGACATGGGAGGCTGTGTGCCTGTGTCTACTATGTTTTCTCACTCTTGGATGCTGCTTTGGTTGCTGATGAGGGGGTGGATGATGCTACAACTCTGCATCAAAAATCTAAGGGAGATTGGTGTGGTGGTTCAAACCTAACTACTTGGCTTAGTAGTGTAGGTTTGTAGCTATATCTAAGTTAGGTCATTAGCATCACAAGGGGATTAAGTTCCACTCTGGTGGTGTTTCTTTTTTTCCAGATTAATGTCTAATCCTAGTTTAATCTAGGTGGTGACTTTCTATCCTAGGGGATTAAGTCCATATCCTAATTTCATTTAATTGTGTTCACCCATATGGTCCTCAAATACAGCCTTATATAAAAGCCACATCTTGAGTGAGATTATTTAAGGTTGTTATATTCAAAAATCACAAGAACAGTTTGTAGAGATTGAGCTGCTGGGCAGTTATTTGGGGTGAATCATGAGCACTTAGGCACACAAGAAAGCTACATCAGGGTTATAATTGAAAGGTAGTTCAGATGTGTTCAACCTTTTGCGATGCAAGATTGTCCCAGTCTACTCCCTCGAAGAAAGGATGAGCCTTGACCTGAAATTGCAAGTAAAATCAGAAGATATTATTGATGGCAGTCCAGAGTCATTTCTTTTGTAAGATATAACACCACCTCTGAAGATCCCTTTGCTCCTAGGCGCTGATTTGGATCAAGTACAAGGAACCTACATAGAAACAAACTGCCTTGATTCAAGTCCCATAACACAGTAAGATGGGATGCAGGATAAATGAGAGTGATGATATGCTACTTAATTGATTTTGTAGAACTAGTATGGTGGAGATACTGATGATCCTGAGATGGCCAGGTGTAATGGAGATTGATCATATAGATGGGTAAGAATGCTAAAACAAATGGATTCATGATGAAATCAACATCACCAGCAACAAAAAAGTACAAGTGTAAACCAGTCATTTAAATATATATGATTTAAAAAAAAAAACCACTATTTTCTTTTGGGAACTCTTTTTCAATATGCATTTTCTAGCCTCAAACACCGCACTCTACTTTCTTCCCTTAGGTAAAAAAACAGTTGAAGTGATGATTTGCCCAATTTAGCGATTCACGAGTTATTTTGGTTTTTCAACTGATTTTGAATTCTCAAAAAAGTTACAAAGTACGAAAACGATGTTCTTAAGTTTTAGTCATTTGATTCTTAAAGAGAGAAATATGGTAATTTCATTTGTTTTTTGGCTGGCAAATTTGGAAGGTTGTTCTCTATTTCTCTGGCTTCTTTATTTATTCTTTTTCATAATAATTTCTCTGGCTTCTTTGAATGGCCAAC
Source organism: Tetragonia tetragonoides (assembly GCA_038025085.1). Classification (NCBI taxonomy): domain Eukaryota; kingdom Viridiplantae; phylum Streptophyta; class Magnoliopsida; order Caryophyllales; family Aizoaceae; genus Tetragonia; species Tetragonia tetragonoides. The sequence continues at coordinate 24,369,667 of CM076140.1, forward strand.
TCAAATTTGGAGGATCTCGTATTCTGGGTTGGCTCCTAGAAATTGTTTCTATTTTTAAAAGATGTTTCTGTACGTAAGAAAAAAGTTATAGCCTGAATTTCCGAAAATGTTCAATCATTTGCTGATTCAAGTATGTATGTAATGCCCTTAAAAAAAAAAGTATGTCTGTAATGGGACCTAATTGTGCATATGGGATAAGGAATTTGGTCAAGACAATGAGTAGCAACACATCAATGATTGTCGTGAAGAACATGGACTGGGCGTGCCTTTGAGTACGCTGAGCACAAGGGTGCAGGGTTGCCGAGTATGCCTTTGTCGGGCCTTACAGCTGAGCCCAAGGGTGCAGTTTTTTTCTCGATTTCTTGCGGAATAGTTTATGCACACTATCTATTAGCTTGAATATCCTTTGTAAGACTAGTTTCCTAATGTAATAAAGAACTTTATAATTTCTGTTGCAAATTAGGAGTTAGTATTAGCTCAAAATATATTAGCTAGTTTAACAGAAGGCTTTGTTTAAAGGGTCATGTAGATGTTTATAATATCCCAATCTTCCCAATTTGAGGGACAAAATACAAGTAGAACCATGAACACAGGCAGTCTTGCTGTACAACATTCAAATTGCTAGAGTTCTTTCTTGTTCTTTAATTCATTTGATTAATTGTTGTGCGAGTGAATCCTCAAATATCCCACTTAAATCCTAACAAGTGGTATCAGAGGCTAGGGAATGGAGAAAGACCCAGAATAAATTCATAAGAATGTTGGCAAGCAAAATCCTGATGGAGAAAGTAAAAGGGAACGATTTTGTTTTCTGGAAGCTGCAATAGATGTCTCTACCAAAACGAGTTTTATCTAACTATTGAGGACAACACACTGGACTCCATAAAGATGAAAGATTGCAAGAAGCTGGATAGACAGGCGCTAAATGTGATCAGGTTGACACTTGTTTTCGATGTGATGAGATCGCATCCAACATTAGAGCTAACGTGAGTGTGGGAGAACATGTATGAAAGATCATCTACAAAAATTAAGGTTTTTCTCATGAGAAATTTATTAGACTTCAAGATAAGTTATAGTACAACAATGGGTGATCATGTCAATAATTTAATGTGATCATGAGGCCACTTAGCTCGAAGATATTAATTTTCAAGAGGAGACAAATGCCTTTTGTTATCTTCCTTGCCTAAAAGTGACGGGGGTAGGGGAAGATACATACCCGATTGAGAGAAAGTTGGATTTACAAGATGTAAGTATGTAATATGCCTTTTTAGATGAGAACAAAAAAATTGTATTAATAAGGCTGCTGAAAACGCAGCAGAGGACAAGATGTCCTCCTAACGCAGTTACAACAAGTTAAGCCAATTCCTTTGAAGCTCAGTTATATAATAGCTTTTAAAGGCCCCGCCCGCTGTAGCCATAGAGGCCAAATAAGTCACTTTAACCATAATATCTCAGGTCGAAGGGAACCCTAGAGAATATTCTGGCATTTCGCTCCAACCACAAACACCAGAGGATAGCGAAGACAGCATTATACCACAATATCTTCATCTCCTTATCCCTCCCGAAGTCCTTAAAACACACCTGCAACATCTCCAAAACAGTGGCAGGGAACACAAACTGCTCCCCCAGAAAGCCAAACAACTTGCCCCACAATATACGTGCCACGTCACAGTGTAGAAAATGAGAACATGATTCACTACTCTTATGACACAGAAGACAAATATCAGGTGAGATAGCCAATCCCAGATGCCTCTTCTGGATCATATCATTAGTATTGATTCTGAGCGCGGATTCCTCCCAAGCGGCACAACCAAGTAAGTTAGCGGCCTCTTGTGCTCTTCACATCCTGACAAAGTAGCGAACTAGCGAAGCACATCACATTAATTCCATCCAAACTACATTTTGAGAGATTTTCCTCATATATCGGAGATCACCTCAAAAATCTGTAGAATGGTAAGGACATTTTTAAGATTTATCAAGTTTAGCCGCCAAAAACATTATTGTATCATCAGCAAACTGTAAATGAGAAACTTGCACCCCCTCCAAACCCACTAGAAAATCCTCAATCCTTCCCACCTCAACCCCTCTTCCCAACATCCGGCTAAGCACATCTACCACCACAGTGAATAAAAACGGCGACAAAGGATCCCCCATGTCGTAACCCCCTCGACGAAGAGAACCATTCCTGCGGCGCCCCATTGATCAAAGCAGCAAAATGGGCATTGGAGAAACACCCTCGAATCCATCTACGGCACCGCACACCAAACCCCTTCATCTCCAACAACATATCAAGAAAGCCCCAGTTCACCCTATCATATGCGTTTTCGAAATCCAACTTGAACACCATACCTTTTGTACCCTTTCGCCGTGCCTTATCAACAATTTGGCTACCAAAGTCGCACCAAGGATCTACCGCCCCTCCATAAAGGCGCTTTGAGACTAGGAGATAGTATGAGAAAGCACTCCCCCCAATCTATAAGAAAGTAACTTCGTGATAACCTTTTTTTTAGATAAGAAACAATTTTATTAATAAAATTTGAAAGAATACAAAAAGGAGGATAAGAAATCCTCATCACAAAATAAAGCTATAAATCTCGCCAATGGCGCTCTACAAGAGTAAGCGGAACACCCTTAAATGCCCCCGCAGCCTTAGCCCAAACAGAACCCAAATAGACCACATGTTCCCAAACATAATCTATGGTCTTCCCGTTGTTAGAAAACACCCTCGAATTTCTTTCCAACCAGATACACCACAGTAGAGCAAAACACGCACATCTCCATAACAACCTCCCCTCTCTACCTTTTCTCATTGCTGCAAAACGAAGCAGTAAGAATTCCCCCACCGTGGCAGGACAAACAAAACTCTCACCTTCCAGCAATCTATTCCATGAAGACCGGGCAAACTCACAAAGAACAAACAAATGCAGACAATCCTCCCCATCATGACGGCACATCACGCAAAAGCCCGGTAAACCAGGCCTCCGACGTTGCATCATATCATAGGTATTCAACCTACCGAGAACCAAAGTCCACACAAAAGCACGGACCTTCAAAAGGACCTTAGACTTCCATATATAAGTGGAAAGTGTGAAATGTGGAAATTGTGAAGGAAGGCTAAGTTGATGGAGAAAGAACTTGCACAAGAAGACCCCAGAAGGGTCCCCAGTCGAAGTCCGCGAATCGTCCATGGGGACGAGAGAGATATAGTGGAGGACACTTAGGAGATGGACAAGCTCCTCCATTTCTCTATCATGCGGAGCTCGCCACAAATGAACTTCGTGATAATCTTATAAACACTAGTCACCAGGCGTATGGGTTGAAAATCTCGAACCTTAATGGGCCGGTCTTTCTTTAGAACCAATGTGATGAAATTAGAATTCATAGCCTTACCAATCACTCAGTTCTCATAAAATCCGTAACGCCCAAAAGATCTTCACATTAACATTAACATTACCCCAGTGCCTCCAAAGAGGCTCCCGCCTAGGCAGGGTAAGGGGGGATCGGTTGTACGCAGCCTTACCCCTGTGAGAGTCTCACAGAGAGGCTGTTTCCGTTTGACCCGAGATCCGAAGTGCGACGACTATCGGCAACTTCACAATAAATAAGAAGTGCCGACAGTTTTATGAGCTATTTTGCTTTAGTCCATTACATTCCGAAGCCAAAAAGTAGAGAAGCTTTTGGCTCCACTGAAAATTGTGGACATAACCCAAAAGATCTTCCTTAATGATAAAAAGCCATCGTGAACTCATATGGACCATGAGCCTTCTTTATCTTGACAAAGGTACCCCGGGTCTCCTCCGCTGTCTAAAGTCGTTTGTATTAACCCTATCCAGCACCAAAGTCTACACAAGTGCCTTCACCTTCATAGGTACCTTCGCTTTCCAAATGTAGTCCACTAGAGGAAAACGAGGAGAGGTGTCCCCAAATTCCGAAAGAAGGACTTGCAAGAGAACTCCCCGAAGGATCTCCAACCCACCTCCTAGAGTCATCTGAGCTCGAAAGCTTAATAGGCTCCACAAGAGTAAGAAGCGAAGTGAGCTCCTCCATCTCCCTATCATGAGGTGGCCGACGAAGATGTAAATTCCTGGAACCACTCTGTACTGAGAAAAAATCAGCAACCACACCCCTACGAAGAGTGGACAACTAAAACAATCGAAGGAATCTCCTACAAAACTGCTCATCACCCCTCTAATTATCCTCCCAAAACCTAATGCTTGCACCATTCCCAATTCCAACTCAACATGAGAAAGGAAGCACGGAATGATCTATGAAATAAACTTCCACGGATAAGATGGTCTTACCATAACGTTTTGGTGAGACAAAGGTCATTTTTAGTGAAAGAAGGATCACTATTCATAGCAAGTGACCCCTGCGTTTCTACGTGGTGACCCCATTTTAATGGGAATTGGTTTCACACAAAATTTGCTTTTTAATTTAATACCAAACAGACAATGCATTTTCTATTCATATGGTTAGTACTTGAGCGATGCTTTTTTTTTTAGATAAAAGAAAATTGTATTAATAAGTCTGCCAAAACAGCAGCAGAGGACAAGTTGTCCTCCTTAAGAAATTACAACAGGTTATGCCAGTTTCTCTGAAGGTCAATTATAGAATAATTCTTAAAAGCGCTCCCCGCCTTAGCCCACATAGAAGCTAAATAATTCACTTTATCCCACAATATCTCAGGGGAAAGGGAACTTCTAGAGAAAATTCTGGCATTCCCCTCTAACCAGCAACACTAGAGAATAGCAAAGATTGCATTACGCCATATAATCATCATCCCCTTATCCCTCCAAAACGCCAAAAAGCGAACCTGCAACATCTCCAACACAGTAGCAGGAAACACCCATTGCTCCCCCACAATGCCAAACAACTTACCCCACAAAACACGAACCATATCACAATGAAGGAAATGTGAACAAGTCTCACTACTTGCACGACAAAGCATGCACATATCAGGTGAGATAGTCTCACTACTTTTTAAATTTAAGTCAGTAAACGCACCTGTACCAAACTAGTTATGGCACACGTAGTATATTTAGAAATAATTTTTTTTTTTAAATGGTACTGGTTCAAACTACTATTAAGGGCGAGGCTTTGCTCTCCACAGCCAATTCCGTTTAGTTCAATTAAGTTCAGTTTAATGTTTTCAGGTGAAAAGAATGGATCCTAATATTTGAAACAAATGGAGTATGCAATTGCTATAACACTATGATTACTTATTTCTTCTTCTACCATCATTCCTTTAGTCATTTCCCAAAAGAGAAATAGCCTTCTAATGTATCATTTCAATTATCAAACATGCCAAAGTGTAATAATCAGTTGAATTGCTAAATAACAAACTGAAACAACTAAACAACAACAACAACAACATCTACAATAACAATAACAACAACCACAGGGAACGAACCTTGCTTGGACCATTCTTCAACCTTGTTGTTTGGTTTTCGAACCGGAGCCGGTGGAAGTTTCCGGTTGCCCGTTATCCGAGTCTTTATTCGATTGAGCCCCACCGGAGATCCATTTTCCGATGAAATTTTGGCTGCCTTTGATTCCTCCATCAATTTTGACAATTCATTCAACATTGTCAGAAGTTTAATTTGTCATCTCTACTGGCTTGTTCAAAATTGAATTTGGGAGCATGAAATGGACTGAGTGAGGAGAGAGAAAGGGTGAAAGTAAGAGAATGGAAAAGGTCGAGATGTAGATGTGTTGTTTGGTAGTTGAGAAAATATAGGAATTTTTAACAGGTCGAATTTCCAGCTTATAGAAACTAAAAACTGAGAGAGACTTGTGAATTTTCTCCATTTTTTTTATGAAACGAAACTAAAAACAAATGGTGTGTTCTTTGCCTTGCGAACTGAAGAAAAATTCCGGAAGGGAATGGGACAAGGCGCAGCTTTCAGGATGATGACAAGTGACAAGTTCGCGTGTTGGATAACGGCACCGTGGTGATGGGGACGGACGGGGTGACGGGTTTTTTCTTCGGTAATCAAGGGGGTGACGTTAAAACGGTGTATTTTCGGACTTGTGGATGGGTGGTAGTTTGTTTTGGAGTGAAAACCTTTTGTCTCGTTTAGTACGGTGTCCAATGTCTCGGTGCGATTTTAAGAGATTACTAGTTACATTTCCGTGTGATGCACGATTTATGTGTTTATAACAACTAAAACATTTCTATTGGTACAAATTTGCAATAATTTTTTCTCTTATGTTACATCTTGCTACGAAATTACTAATTTATGGACCTCATCCTTTCTATACTCAAATCAACATTCTCAGTTTCCTGTTTAATTCTAGTTGCATGTCTCGTGCGATGCACACCTTTATATAAATATATTTCGTTTCATATATAAATATTTTTTTTTATGTCATTGATTAATTAATGCAATGATTTATTAGATACATTCCCTAATAGACATAAATGAAATAAATTTTTAATGAATATTATATAAGAACTAAATTGTATCAATAGAGATACATGCACCTAAAATAAATGATGACTCCTAATCAAAATAAAAATAAAATATGTGATGACATGTAAAAATTTTGCTTATGTGTCAAATCCTACGTGTCAATCTAGCACGGTGTATATATATATATATATATATATATATATATATAATAGATGGGGTAAGTTTGTAGTTCAATGGTGATCTCCGTCATTTCTATCGTGTTCACTATAGGTGCTTATATTTTTTTCTGTCATATGTTACTACTAGATATGAAGCCCGTGCGTTGCACGAATTAGGTGTTAATATTTTTAAATAAGTACACTCATTTGATGTTAGTAAATGAAATCGAGGATCCAAGTATGTTGGCAATTTCACTTTGGTAATTTGGATTCGTGTTGGATATGAAGATAATCTAGTGCATTTTAAGGTTTAATGAAAAATTTACATTCAATATTTTCATTGGTATGCATATATATATATGCACCAATAGAAAAAGCCCAAAAAAAAAAACTTACGACAATCTCTTTGTTTTTCTTATGTATTTGTCTATTTCTTTACAAAAAAAAAAATTAAGTAATTTATTTCTCTTACGTGATGCTTTATGGACTATCAAACTCCATTAAAACTCTAAAACTTATAAGTCAAACTCTTTTTGTCATCCTAAACTTTAATTATTTGTGAACTTTACATTAGGCGCCTTTTATGCTTGGGGAGGCTAAATAGTTCATATATTGAAATAATTTATCAGAATGACATAAATTGTATTATCTCTGTGCTATTTTGTATATTAGTATTCTACTTGTATTTAATATTTAGTGGAATTAATTAGCGGTTTATATATGCAATGTTAATATGAACTGTTCCATTTCAACCTGCACTGCATCTCAAGTTGTATTTTATTTTTTTCTCACATTTTGTGTCCATTATGTCATTATGTTCCGTTATCTTTTGTGTCATTTTATTTCGTTCAGTTTCATGTTGTTTTACACTATTTCGTTGAAAAGAACATGACCTTAGAGTTTAATCTTTTCACTTGAAACACTACTAAATACCTGATATTACAACTTAATAACGCCAGAAAATACCTCCTTAATTTTATTTCTTATAATTAAAACTTTTTTTTTCACCTGATATTATATCTTAATTATATTTTTGGTATTTATTTAGCTTAGTGGCTCGCATAGGTGGCACTTTTAATTCTAGTATTAGATAATTCGATAAGGCTTACGCGTCGGATGCGGTCACAAAATTATTGATCATATCGATCGAAAATCATAAGTATAACTATCAGTTATGAAAAATTATTTCGTAATGTATAAATAAACATTAATATAATCATTTTCATATCATTAATGCCGCATAATAAGATTATTATGTATTATATCTATATGGAGCACAATGAATAATTTTAACTCTAATCACCAATTTCAATTTAAAATATATTTTTTAAATGTTTTACCATACAAACTCAAAATATCTTTTTTTAGATGAACATAATATTTCTTTTGTAGTATTTATTGGTGGATTGTCTAATTACCCATTGTTAATTGTCTATGTTATAAAATTCATAGCCAAAATTTAAAGTTAAAGAAATAATATCCCAAACTTTTCGTTTATTAGTAGCATTTTTTATCTTTTTTTTTTGGGGGGGGAGGGGGTGTGGCGATGGTGCAATGTGATTCTAGATGTTGGAAAGAAGATTTTGCTTCCTATTATTTTAGGGGTAGTAGATATTGTTTCATCTATATATCATTGAAATGGAACATATATTTATTAGGAAAATTGACATATTCCCATTAAAAATGATTAAAATATGAGCTGAATGGAACCAAAAAAATGTAAACTCTATGGCATTGACTCTACATGTAATGTAAGGAAGAAAGAACCAATTCTAGAATGAAGAGGCGTTGGTATGACATCAATACATGATGCTGAATGTGAATTTGTGTTGAGGTTCAGGAGGAGGGGTTTGATAAACAATTAGGAGGGGGAGTATGATCTAGAGAATCTAAATTTAGTGCGCAACTTAGTGAAGGGGATTAGTCCGCTACCGCTTGGCCAGTATGATCTAGACAATTCTAGAATGAAGAGGCGTTGGTATGACATCTATCCCAATTATTGCGAATGGAAAAAGATCCATTGGCCAGCCCCCTGCCGCTTAGTGCACTGACAGTTGGGTCGTGGGGATTAGTCAATGTGGTAGACGGTGGGATATCCTTGGCAAAGACCAAAAATGATCTAGACAATCTAAATTTAACCCGTTACTATTGCATAATAGAGCATTCATGTTAGCCAACAGTGGTATTGATATGATTATTTTATCATTATTAGCTCCTCTTCATGTATAGAATCATATTAAGGGTGCATTTGTTAGAGCTTATACGGTCAGTTTAGTTTAGTACAGTTCAAATGTCAATTCAGTGATTTCAAATTCAGTTAAATGATGTTCATTTCAGTTCAGTGATGCTGATCTCAGAAACATATTTTTTGTCTCACATATCAAGTTGTGTTCAATTCAGTTCAATTGTGTCCAATTCAGTTCAGTAATGTCCAATTTTAGTAATGTAAAATTCAATTCATCTCAGTTCAGTTCAGTTCTGGTAAGTTCAACTCTAACAAACGCATCATTATTCTCTCAAAGAGTCAATTTCAGCCCTACAAAAATCACTTGTAAAGTTGATATATAATTTGATATTGACAAACACAAAAAATCCTTATACATTAGTGGTTGAACTAACACAACAAAGAACAAAAGCTGCATCATTAAACACTTCAATAATGAATTGATGTATTACAAAGTACAACGAAAAAATGATACCTTCAAATCTGTAAATCAATAGCAATGTATATATGTAACATCTAGTATTATGGCCCGAGACTTGTATATATTTTCTGATTCGCCAGTACATGATTTAATACTATATAAGCCTTATATCATCTTTAAAAAAAACCTTATATATTATCTCATAAGTTATAACATGTTGATTGATTGGTACAAATATCCCTATAGGACTTTATGGAAGGTAAATCTCTTTTGTGATCTTAATACTCAAAGCTGAACTATAAATAATTTCTTAGATAGCCTATTTTAGTTTCAATTATTTAATATTTAGTGCGTTGCTTGGATGACATATTTTAAATGAGAAATTGTATATTTTGAATTTTCTTTTATTATTATTTCACTTAGATGACGCTCCCTATGCTCCTGTGAAACACCAATGCATAAGACATATGATAAACAGGTCTTGTTTTAAAGTGCGTTTCGCCCTCTTTCTGTTGGTGTAAGATTTTTGAATTTGTGAAGCGTGAGACAAAAGTTATACAATGCTTAACATTTCTTTATCTCCAATTCTTTACTACTATAACTTTAATATTCTCACTTTTCAAACTTCTATTTATGATTTTTTATTGTTATTATATTTTTATTTTAAAATTTTAATTTTAAAAGGCTCATTTATGTGCCATGCTTAGGTGGACGCGTTCAATGTTGTCAGAAAATGCCTCTAATATATAGATATTATGATTCGGTTACGTCCATTTCAGTGGTATTCAATTTAGAGTACGTTTAGCACAATTAGTTGTTTTGTTAGTGAAAAATCGAAATATCGTAATAAATCAGCAGAAAATTGCTAATTTTTTTATGAAATGGTAACAAATTAGTTGTTTTGCTAGCTGAAATTGAAAGCTTGCATGGGTCGCATTCAAATTTTAACTGTTTCTAGAAATGAAAGTTGAAAATAATCTGATAAACTGTTTAGTAACGGATGGTGAAAGTCATTACTGAAAGATGAAAGTTGTACCTTTAATCTAAAAGCTAATTATTTTTGTTAGATATACCCTTAATTCACTGCTGATAAGTTCAATATAGTGGTGTTCGGTTCAATTTAGTTCAACTTTAAAGAACATACAACCGTTCCTTTGGTATTTGAAACATGAGCTTTTTAAATTGATGTAGAGTGTGTTCTCTAGAGCTGAACTTAAGTGAAATGAACTGAATTCCACACCATTGAATTGAAATGAACATCATTGCATTGAGTATAATTGAACTCAATTTACCGGGTAAACTCTACAGAACACATTCGTAGAAAAAAGTGGAATAGGTGATTCGATTGCTTATTTGGTAACAACACCTACATTAGTAAAGGATCAATGGACATTACTTATCCTACCTTTGTGTACATATCTGCAAGGGGGGAGCACACTGTAGACGCCAAAAAAGCGCCTTCAGATTTCTCCGCAAAAGCCCGATGATGAAAGGAGTAATTTATAAACTTGAACGCTATTTTTGCTTTAATAGTTAAGATAAGGTCTCAGGTTTTTCCTCGATAATTCCTTTATTCTAGTCTCATTCAAAAGCCCCGTTCAAGAGCTTTCCAACGACACTTCTCATGCCTTTTACAGTCCAAGGGTAAAACGGTCTTTTCATATTTTCCGGAACACTAAAGAACCTCCGGAAAATTAAAATAGACTGGATGTCGTCATTATGACGACATCCAGCTGCCAGCCGTCAGCGGCCCTAGATTAAAACCCAGGGCCGCCAGCGTAGCGACCTTGAATCAGCTTCAAGGCTGATTATTTTTTCAAGCCCAATTCAAAAATTCGGCTCTTTTTAGCCGACCAGCCCTACTTCCCACACCTATAAATACGACCCTCCTCCCTCATTTCAAATCACACAGTCTACAGTTGACAACCTCTAGTATTCTCGGTTGAGTACTCCCGAGCTTCTCCCTCTTTCTTCCAAATTTATTCTTGAGATCTTGTCTTTTACTATTCTTGTCAAATATAGCCTACAGTTCAAGTACAAACTCCTGGGGGCTCAAAATAAAATTACTTGTCTAACTATTTATTTTCTAGTAGTCATAACGTAGATATCATGGTAGAATAACGTTTTTTATTGCTTCCTAAATATTGTCTGTATAGTCGAGTGTTGCCCAATTTGTCAATCGAATGCATGTCTAAATAAGGGTTAAAAATAAATGTTGTGATGCTTATGGTGAACCAACTAATAGTTTAAGTCTAGGTTGTTAGTCTGGTTTGTGTGGGAATCATATCTTTAAATTATTAAGCAAAGTTGAGTTAGTAGAGGCAGTCATAATACGGGCGAGTTGGGTGCCTAACACCTTCCCACCTCGTACCTTCGCCCCCGAATCCTTTATTCTTGGGTACTCATATGTTCTATATGAGCGGGAGTCTTTCTAAAAACATGATTAGTTCACTTATCACGCTATTGTATTGTTCCTTCGGTTTGTCCCTTCGATAAAACGCCGATAGCAGATTTATGACCTCTTTCATGGTTTTTATTCAATTCAAGTCTTTTCAAAATCTTTTCTAACTCGATGGTCCCTTGAACATATCTAATTCCCCCAGCTTACAAATTTTCTATAAAGACGTACTCCGTGGAAACAGATGGATAGGAAAAATCCCGGGTCCTTACACACACTATACTTTTTCATGGCAGTTCATGCATCTTCGCATGGTTTTGTGTTTAGAGGATGCGTGATATTTGTTCTACCAATTCCTGGTTCCTAATTGCATAAGTTTGTTCTAATAGGTCATTAGGAAGCACCATTAGGTATAACAAATACCACGCATATGATTAACTAGCTATCATAAGTAAGTTACATATCGTCAATCAGATAACATGTGTGAAATGTTTTAGAGAGATAATTTTACATATTTCTGAATCAAACACCACTGAATTGAATTGAAAACTACTAAACTGACACGAGATCACCATTGAACTGCACTAAACTGACCGGATAAGCACTAAAAAATACACCCATACACGAAAGTGGAATGGGTGATTGTTGTTTTTTAACACCACCTACAATGGTAGAGGAACTTGACATGTTTACAAGGCTAGTTGGTGTAAGCGTTCGGATTGAGCATCCTTCCCGTTTTTCTAGTTGCACTCTTAAAAGTTACAACAACCATTGTTTGATAGCCCAAGCAACCTTCTGCCTTGTGAGGCAAGGAGCCTCCCTTAAACTAGCATTCTTCTAGAATTGAACATGTAAACCTCGTGCTTGAAAGACTTCTACCAAAAGAGGAGATCAGTTAAACACATTGAAGTTGTTGTCACAGCCCGAAATGCTGAGATATGCATGTCATATCAAGAGGTCTGCTGGAGCTAGCCACTATTTAAAGAATAATTTGTCAAATGGTCAAGATCACATCAGTGGAACATTCATTTTCAAAGCAAATGTGCAACTCCTTCATTCTCAATGCATACAGTCCAATGATTCAAGCATGAGGGCCTGATGGCTGACGAGAAAGCAACACACCTCACTTTTTTGAAGTAACCATGCGGTATCGCCAATGTTGCGCCTCATTAGGTATTCTTTGGAAAATAAATTGTTGACATCCTCAACAATGTTCGTTAGCCACTGGATAACAATGGATTCCATGATGCAAACGTACTCTTCGACAACATTAACAGTTCTTCCATATGCTAATATTTAGATAGCGATTATGCATTTTTGAAGGGTTGAAAGACTATTTCTACCAAGATCATTTGAAACTCCACTGAAATATATACTCACATTGTTCTTTAAGCGTTCTCACAATGCGTAGGAGCATATGTTCTTGCATGTGAAACCTAGGGCAGAATTGTGAGTTTGTGTATATAGGTTGGATGACAAAGTAATCAGCAACGAGCTGGCCGTGATCCAAAATGGACCTACGCCAACACTTTACGAGCAACGCTTTTAAAAATGTTGCTTTTCAACAAAAACTAGAGAAGTGTCGCATATACATATCTAATACAATACTTTTTCAAAGTGTTGTCATTGTTATAGGAAAAAGACAACACTTTTTTAAAATGTCGCATTTTCTATAGTCAAAGACAACATTTTATGAAAGTGTCGCCCTTATCTAGAGGAAAAGACAATTTTTTTTTCAAATGTCGCCTTTCTTTGATAGTAAACCCAGCACTTGCTTTAAAAAGTCGCTTTTAATTATATTTTCCAACACTCGTATATATATATATGGGAGGGTTCACATGAGAACCCTTGTTTATATGAGATCCATGAGAACTCATCTCCAGCTTTGATTAACTTATATACATAACCAGGTTAACTTTTATATTGTATGGGGTTAACTTTTTAAACTGGATAGGGTTAACTTTTAAACTGTATAGGGTTAACTTTTATACATGACTGGAATAAATATTATAATTAATAAGGTTAACTTAATTAGTTGCTGAGATTATATTATTTGATAGGGAGAGAGAAACAAAGTGAATTTCAAAAAGAAAAACCTATTTTCCTTCTCCACCGCCTCCCAAACACCACCGCAACCGCCACCGCCAGCCCAGTCACACCACCGCCAGCCCTACCGAGTCACCACAAACCCCGACACCGTCGTGATCGCCTCTGGCCGGCGACCACAATGGCGACCATCGCCAGCCGACGATAGCTTTCCCTCCCTCCCTCCACTCTCTCTCCTCCCTTCACACCCTCACTCTCTCTCCTCCACTGATATCCACCCCTACCAGCCACCGCCACTGGCGAGATCGGCAATCTCACAGGTGACCTCGCTCGCACGCCACACCACCGCTGGCCCCCACACGTACCGCCAGAAATTGGTCGAAATGACAAAAAAAAAATCGAAAAAAGTCAAAACGAAATTCCTAGATCCAAAATTCACTCAAATTAGGCATGGTGAACCTTAGAATTGACATGATTCTGCCTGAATTCGAGGAAGGATATTAAAGACGAAATTAAAGGAAAAAAATAAAAATCAACTTTACCGGAGATGGTCGCGTGCGAGAGAGTGACAGTGTGGTCGTAGAGAGAGTGGAGAAGAGAGAGAGATTGTCGGAGGAGAGAGAGAGATTGTCGGAGGAGAGAGAGAGATTGTCGGGGGGACGCCGGAGAGTCGCCAGAGGGATGCCGGTGACGACGGTTATGACCGGAGAGAGAGAGGGGGTGAGGAGAGAGAGAGAGAAGTGAGATGAGAGAATGAGAGGTGAGAACAAAATATGAAATTATATGTTGATGCGCGAAGTGAGAAATTACCCTTCATTAATTGAGAAAGTTGACGAGCTTGTCTCTGTCTTTTGTAATAATTTTGCCTGTATCCCAGTTCTCATAAATATAGGAGTTCTCATTTGATCCTAATCATTTATATGTGTGTGTGTGTGTGTGTGTGTGTGTGTGTGTGTGTGTGTGTGTGTGTGTGTGTGTGTGTGTGTGTGTGTGTGTGTGTATGTGTGTGTGTGTGTGTGTGTGGAGGCTCCTATACAAACCCCTTTTAAAATACAAACCGTACAAACCCAATCTGAACCGTTGCATTTAAAGATCAAAGGTCCAGATCTATTTTTAATAAAAAAAAGAGGACACACTGGTAATTAATTAAAAAGACAGGGACACGCTAGTCATTTTTTCGATTAAGTGAGGGGTATTTTTGTATTTTCCCGTGTCCAAAACCCTAGCTATAAATTCAGATTTTTCTTCATTGGCCTGCATTCTCATGCTCTTCACTCTCTCTCCTCACCTTCTCTGTCCTCCGGCAACTCTTTCCGGCGGCTCTCCGGTGGGCCCTTACCCTGTACTCCGGCAGACTCTCTCTCCGGCGCACTCTCTCTCTCCAGCAAACACACACTCTATCCTCGCCACTCTCTCTCATCGTCGCGAAGTTAGCCGTGGCCGCCGCTCACCATTCCATGGCCGGCGACCATAGATCAGAGGTCTTTGACCTCCGATATGTGGTCTCCGGCCACGGAATCATGGTCAGCGACCTTTTAGTTTCTCCAGCGAGATTTTTTTACGTTTTTTCTTTAGTTTTGTCCATTTGTTAATATTCCGGCAGTGGAGGGGTGGCTATGGCAGAGGTCGCCGTCCGGATGCGCCGGCCATGGAATGGTGGTGGTCGTGGCTAAGAGGCGCCGACTCGAGGGGTTGAGGAGAGAGAAATTAATTGTTAGCAGTTTGAGAGGAGAAAGGACGGGGTTAGTGCGTGGCGGAAGAGGATACGATGGTGCGGTGAGGATCATCGGTGAGATTTCCCGCGAGAGCTGACTTTATCGGTGTCCTGAGTAGGGTGATGGCGGTGATGGGGGTGGTAGTCGGGCGGTGCAGGCGGTGGTGGTTGTGGAGGGAAGGAGAGGAGAGAGAGTGAGGAAGGTGTATCATTTTTTTTGTTGAATCTGTAATTTTGTTAAAATGAATTTACCCTTATAAAATAATAAATCTGTAATAATAATATAATGAATCTGTAATGATAAAATAATAAATCTGCAAATAAAAAAAGGAACAAAAAAGTTTGATGAAGCTATGGTTATATTATAATGAATTTGTGACTTTATGTTAATGAAGTTGTGGTTTGATTTTAATGAATTTGTAATTTTATGTTAATGAAGATGTTATTTTATATTAATGAAGTTGTGGTTTATTTTTAGCGCAATTTGGTGAAAACCACCTGAACAATTACACCTTTTGTTCAGTACCCCCTGAACTCTTGCTATTTGTTCAGTACCACCTTTAATGTTACAAACGCCGTGGAAGTCACCCCTTAAGTGAATTTCCGACCAAATCCAAAAATTTTCTTCCCATTTTACTCTCACGTGTCCCTCATGTGACTTTTAAGTCATTTGACCAAATAATTAAATAAATAAAAAATAAAAATGTAATTACCTAAACTAATTAAACTCTCTCCTCTTTCTCTCTCCTCTCTCCCCTCTCCCCTCTTTCTCTCTCCTCTCTCCCCTCCCCGTTTCTTCATCGGCGACAACCATTGATGGCCCTTGAAAAAGCTCACACACTCTCTCTCTCATCAACTTCCGTTTATCTCCTCTATATACACCAGCTCGAAGGTACTGACCACCATCTCCGATCATCAGGCAACTTCGCCACCATCGCACAAAACCTCATTGTCATCTCTCTCTTCCCCTGTTTTCCAATTTCATCAGCTCTCTCTCTCCTCTCCTGTTTCTCCACCACTCTCTCTCATCCCACGCCACCACCACCACCGGCCAACACACTTCACTCTTGCAGCCATCATCGCAGCCCGTTCGCTCTCTCTCCTCCCCTGTTCCTAAGCCCCTAACTCTCCTATCTCGATTATGAAGAACATAGCCAGAAAAAAAAAAATAAAGTTGAGTAGAACTTCTTTGTGGGAACAACAATTTCGCCCATCTTCATCACCGCTATTCTCTCTCCTCAAATTCCGACACAAATCGTCTCCTCATCTTCCATCATCAAGCTCTTCGATTTGACCAAACTAAAAAAAAAATGAAAAACTAAACTAAATAAACAATTAAACAAACAATTACACACAATTGAACTCAAAACCTTCAAAATCAAGCTCAAATTTTGATTCCTTAGGAGCTCGAAATTCTCAGATTCGAGATCGACATCTTGAAATCGATTTCGCCGGTCTGACATTCAAACGAGAAATTCTGAAGCAAAACCGAAAATTAAGACAAAAAGGGAAAAATTTAAAAAGAAAAAAGGAGAAGCTTAGCTTGGAATCGGCAGATCGGAGCTTCTAAAGCTCATGCATGGCCATTGAAGCTCGCTCGAGATTAATCAGAAATATTGTAGAGTCGCCGACCATGGTTCATGGCCGGAAACCACAAATCGGTGGCTTGAGAGCTCGATATGTGGTCGCCGGCCAAAAATGGTGGTCGACAACCTTTAACTTCATCGCGGCCATGGCTTCGCTGAGTTCTTGTCGCCATTAATGACGATCTTCAGAGCTTGAGAGAGAGATGGAGATGGGTACGGGCATCGTCGGCTTGGGAAAGGAGAGAGAGAGAGCCCGAAAGGAGAAAATGGAGGACGAACAGAGAGAGAGAGAGAGAGAGAGAGAGAGAGAGAGAGAGAGAGAGAGAGAGAGAGAGAGAGAGAGAGAGAGAGAGAGAGAGCTGAGCTGCTATGGCAATTTACATTTCTATTTCATTTGTTTTAATTAGTTTAGTTATTTATATTTATATTTTTTATTTATTTAATTATCTGGTCAAATGACTTAAAAGTCACATGAGGGACACGTGAGGGTAAAATGGGAAGAAAATTTTTGGATTTGGTCAGAAATTCACTTAAGGGGTGACTTCCACGGCGTTTGTAACATTAAAGGTGGTACTGAACAAATAGCAAGAGTTCAGGGGGTACTGAACAAAAGGTGTAATTGTTCAGGTGGTTTTCACCAAATTGCGCTTATTTTTAATGAATTTGTAATTTTTTGTTGATGAATTTATAATTTTTCATGATCATTAGATCAAACTAATCTAAGGGCTCCTATTAATTAAGCGGGTTTGTATGGTTTGTATACTAAGGGGGTTTGTATGTGACCCTTCCCATATATATATATATAGAGAGAGAGAGAGAGAGAGAGAGAGAGAGAGAGAGAGAGAGAGAGAACTCATGTATTTAAGAGAACTATGAGAATTTGGACACGTCCAGAATTAATGCTAAAGATAGGGGCAAGCTCGTCATTATCTTCAATAAATGAAGGGCAGTTTAGTCTATTCGCGCGTCACCTCCTTCATTTCTCTTACCTGACCTCACCACTCTCTCTCCTCACCCATCTCTCCACTCTCTCTCCTCATCCATCTCTGTCTCCGGCGATAACCGCCGATCGCCGGCGATCTATCTCTCCGGCAGTCTCTCTCTTTGGCAATCTCTCTCGCTCTCCAGCGGTCAGTCAGTCAGTCTCTCTCTCTCTCCTCACCGGTCTCTCTCTCTGTCCTCGACATTTTCATGGCCTCAGATCATGGCTTAGTGGTCAGTGACCACATAACATGTGGTCTCCGGCCACCAATTCATACTCATCCATTTTAACCAAACTTCGGGAGAGAGGTGCGTGGCGGCCGCTGTTGAGGCCGGTCACGGGGGAGGTCACCGGCGGGTAGAGACCTCGCGCGATGCCGGCGGTGGCCTTGGGTGACCGGCGGTGCGTGGCTGTGGGGGGTGGGAGGGGAAACTGATTTAGTCTCAACCATTAATTAATAAATTGTTTTTTAATTAGCAAAAAAAATTATAAAAGTTAACCCTATAATAAATAAAACTTAACTCTATACGGTATTAAAGCTAACCCTTTCATTTATAAAAGTTAACCCTTTCATTTATAAAAGTTAATCCTGTTATATTATACAAGTTAACCCTGTTATGTTTAAAAGTTAACCCTATTATTTATAAAAGTTAACCCTATTATTTATAAAAGTTAGCCCTGTTATATTGTACAAATTAACTCTATCATGTTTAAAAGTTAACTCTCTCATGTATAAAAGTTAACCCAAGTATGTACAAAAGTTAACCTTATTCTTCATAAAAGTTAACCCGATTATGTAAATAAGTTAAACAAGGTGAGTATAAGTTCTCATGGTTCTCATATAAACCAAGATTCTAATGGGAACCCTCCCCTATATATATATATATATATATATATATATATATATATATATATATATATATATATATTAGGAAAATAAAAATAAATTGTAGGGGACAAATCTTTTCAAGTTTTACTAAGGCACTAAAATTTAAAAATAGATAAAAAAAAAAGAAGCTAAATTTGTATCGAAAATAATATTTTTTTAAATTAATGTATTTGAAAAGAGTGTTGTTTTAAATTAAAAAAAGTGTTGCTTTGAAAAAGTGTCGCCTTTACTAAGTATGAGAAACACTTCATCAAAGTGTTCATAATCCGGTCCAGACTGGAATTGTCGATCGACTCTGATCGGAATTAACCCGGAAAGACCGGACCTCAATTAACCGGTTCAGGTTCCAGGTCGCCTTACTCCTTGGTTCCGATTCAGGTCTTTTTCCGGTCCGAGACCGGAAAGGACCGAAATCTTAGTTTCGCAAAAAAAAAAAGGAATAAAATATAAAAGGCGATTGACTGACATAGGGTTTCCAAATAACAAATCCGCAGCTCTCACTCCTCTTAGCCTCTCAGTCTTATGTGACTCTTGCGCCTCTCTTCGTCTTTCTGACTCACTCTCGCTCCAATCTCCACTCTCACGGTGTCACCTTCGACCTGCTGGCTGCTGCACCACACCGCACCACCACTCCACGAGTCACCACTCACCTGTGGGCTGCGGCAAGGCAGCGGGCAGCAGGTTGCGCCGCCTGCTCCTGTGATACCCCAATATTTTCTATAAATATAATATCGATTTATAATTCTTTTATAAATAGTTTCAGAGATTTAAATCGTATATTTATATAACGATTCGATTTATTCAATTAAAGGCATAATAATATTAATTATTATTATGGAGGTTTCAGAATTTATAATTGTTAAATTATTTGAGAGTTTTATTTAAATGAATTTAACGATTGAGAGAATTCATATTTCTTTTATTATTGACTCAGGAGAATTTTATTCAGAAAATTAAATGGGAATATTTCTTTTATCCCTAGCTTG
The DNA here is from genome assembly GCA_038025085.1 of Tetragonia tetragonoides. Lineage (NCBI taxonomy): Eukaryota > Viridiplantae > Streptophyta > Magnoliopsida > Caryophyllales > Aizoaceae > Tetragonia > Tetragonia tetragonoides. Next base: position 24,389,481 of record CM076140.1, read on the forward strand.
ACTATTGTTGACCAAAACCCTTATGGGTGGCTATATAAGAAAAAGGATGGAGACTTTCATCAGTTTGCAAAACTGAACAAACCCTAACCCTACACACTCTCTCTCTCCATCCGGCTTCTCTCTCTCCCCCTTTTCCCCTTGCTGTCACCGGAAACCTCCATCACCACCGCCAAGTCGCCGGTAAGCCTTCTCTCTCCTCTTCTCTCTCTTTCTTTCTCTTTCTTTCGTTTGCTTTCTCTTTCTCTTGTTCTCTCTTGCACTCACCATCTGTTTCTCTCCCTTGAGGTTTCTCTCTCCTCTTGCTGCCGGAAACAACCAGAGGCCGTCGCCCCTCCGATGAGCGCCGCCCCGCCATTGGTGAGCCACCATCTTCCTTCTCTTCCTTTTCTCTCTTTCACACTCTTTTCTCTCTCTTTCGTAATGGCTGCCGTGAGCCACCACGGTGGGCCCACCACCACCACCACCGGCGCTGGTGGGTGGTGAGGGGGTCACCGGACCACCATTGGTGGTGGTCGTGGTGGTGGTTCACGGGCTGAGCTGTTGGTTTTTAGTTTTCGCGTTTTCGGATTTTCATGCAGATTTTTGAGTAATTTCAGCAGTTTTTAATTTTTTGTTTTAATTTGTCTGTACTCGTTTGGAACCTGAATCTGGATTTTCAAAAGCCTAGATTGATTGAAATAAACCAAGGCATTTAATAAAAATATCAGTTTATAGTTTCAATACTTTTTAGATTTTCGTATTGAATAAACTCAGTTTTGGTAATTGTTTTTAATTAGGGCTTAACGAGCAAGTGTGATCATCTTATTACGTGGAGCTTACGTACTAATTAGTGAGCGTATGTTAGGTAAGAGATTGTGCCTAACTCTTTCTAAAGCCCCATCAAAACTATTTTGATGTGTTATGTGCTAATTGATTATTATTGTGAATTTAATATGCGAAGCTGATGCGGGAGCAAACCTGAAGCTCCTTATCAATCATCATGAATATATGTCTATGTCCTTTAATGAAGATCAATTCAGTTCAAGAGTTGAATTTCCTAACAAAGTCATTAATCAAGAGCAACTAGCTGAAATTGTGTCCAACATTAGTCCTATTTTTATGACATCACTTGAAATGATTTTTCAAGTACCATGGGATCGTGCTATACCTTTCAAGAAACCTTATGATCCCTTCTAAAAGGACCAAAATTAGGAGAAAGGTTTTTGAACTAAATAAGTTAACTACATTGGTCTTTTCCCCCAAGCTGTCGCTGTAGCTCAACATTGGTGTAGGCATCAGTAAAATGGATGCCATTTTTATAAAACTCATGTTTTGGCTCTAAATTTCGAAGGGAATCTTTGAAACATACTGAAGAAGATGTGGTCCAAATTGCATAGGCAAAGTCCAACGGAATCAACATATATGATCCGTTTAATTGATCCCAAGTGCTGAAAGTGACTACACTATAGCAATCCCTTTATTGACAGCGACTTGTAGCTGTTGTTTTGTTTGATTCCTATAGCTTTTGAATTCAGTTTTAATTAGCCTTATTTTTAGCTTTCACTAAGCTTGTAAACTCCTATATATAGGAGCCTTAGTTATAATCGCAAATCAGATTTGATGAATATGAAAACTGGTTGCTCAAGTTGAGTAAACTATCAAAAATCTCATTTCTTTATCTAGTTTATCTAGTGGTGATTTGAGTGGTTCTTTTAACCTTTGGGTGGTGGCTCAGCCTTTAGTCCATTGGGGGTGGATCCTTAAACTTTGAGTGGTGGCCTAGCCTTTATCTCAAGTTATATCCTTGTTTTATCTTCTTTTCTTCTTATTAATCAAAAACCTCAAAAACAGTAATCCGCCACGCATCAGAAGCATGATTAAATTATATCGTTGATAATTATGAGAATTAGAAATATATTCTTCGCTGTAAATATGAACTATATTGAGTATGGCAAGTTTATGAAGTTTCGTTAATTAATTAGTTCATATGCTAATTATTGAGCATGTATGGCGATGTTGAATTTCTAGTATATATATATATATATATATATATATATATATATATATATATATATATATATATATATATATATATATATATATATATATATATATATATATATATATATATATATATATATATATATATATATATATATATATATGCTAATTGGAATGGGCTATTATTGAGTGCTAATCCTACTAGTATATCTTGATGTTTATTTGTGAAAGTGTAATGTTTAGATATCATGTTTTACTGCCGAAGTGCTGCCGAAATTTCGTTAGACATATGTGAAGCATGATTATGTTAAGATGCCTTTATGTCGTTATCGTCGTTGTTATTATTCATTATCATGAGCATGAAATGAAGTAGTATGTCGTGGTCTCGTTGTACCACTAGGTCAATCAGTGCAAGTATGTGAATTGAATTATAAATGAGAATAAGACTCATAATGGATCCCTAGGAGTAGTCGAGCTATCGAGACTTATGATATAGTCTAGGGATGCGTGATTCCCAAGTTACTTTTATGGACACCTCGTAGTGTGTTCGGGACAGATCATTCCCCATTGTTTAATTCTCTACGTATCGATTATTATGTAAGAGATAGTGTGAGTATACATTAGAGTAAGTCCATGACATGTCTATATCTATCTATGAACAGTATGGGTAATCGTTGTTCTATTCGCTCTCTTATCACTCTAATCAAGATGGGTTATCTGTTTGTGTTCGAATGATCACTAAAGCAAGAATTGCATGTAATTGAATATTGAGTATGCATGTGCTTGATTGTATGACTACTTGTGCATGCAAATAAATTTCAATGATTCTTCTAAAACCCAGGCAAGGTTTGCGAAAGTGTTCTTACTGGGTATAGACGACGTTTATTCAGTTTATCTGATTTTTGTTTTCTTTTGTTTCTTCTCTTTTCTTCTGTACCTTGTTTTCGTCACGGAAACCAAAGTGCAGGTGTAGCCGAGTGAGGACGGATAGCTTGAAGTTTAAATGTGGGTTGTTTCTTTAGAACTATTGATTTATTTTGGATTATTGGGATTTTGTTGGATTGTGCCGTTGAAGGCAAAGTTGTATTAATACTTTAATGGACTTAAGTTCACTTGATAGACAACTCTGATATTAATGTTTAGTTTGTTTAGATGCTTCCTTTGATACCTAGTTTTCCTTTCTGCTTAGCATTTATTCCTTTGCGATAAATGTTGCAGTAGCAACCCTTGGGTTTGGGATGGTTCAGTGGTGTCGAGTCGTGTATAGCAACGTCGATAGTTCCCGAAAAATCGTTGCGAATTCGGGGGTGTTACAGCTCCTGTCGGCACCACCAGTCACCACTCGACTCTAATCACTCTACCACGACAGTAGGCACCCCGACGGCCACACTATGCTTCTCAGTTCCCTTATCTTCTTCCTTTCTAAATTTTTTTTAATTTAATTATTCTAATTGCCTTTGTGGAGAGACGTGCTGAATGGTGATAATGAGCCAGTGAGATTTGATTGGTGGTGAATTGGTGATGATAGAAAATAGTTTTCACTTCTGCCATTTGCTAATGTAATTCCAAGGAGTGCCAAATATTGTATGGAATCACCGTAGCTTTTTAATTGATTGATTATATATGTTTAATATTCTGATTATAAATTAATGATTATGTTTGTACTTCAATACTTGTAGTATTATCAAATTATCAAATTATTAAAAAAATAAATAAAATATAGAATTCTGGTCTTTCTGGTCTCAGACCGAACCGAATCGGAATTTTCAGGTCCGGTTCGGTCTAGACCGGAATGATTCAGGTTCAGTTCTTGTTTTTTTGATGATTCTGGTTCAGGTCTTTTCCGGTTCTGGTCTATTCCGGTTCCGATTCAGACCGGTGTTCACCCCTAGGTGGCACTTCAATAAGTGTTGGCTTAGGGTTAAAGCGATATTTTTAGGTCCTAATGCAACACTTTAGGAGTGTTGGCATAGCCTTAGTTTGTAGTAGATGACCTACTTCACGACTCCTTTGAATGTAGGTTTTTTTTCCTTTTTGCTAGAGTTTCTACCTATATTTTGACTATGCATCTCCTGAATCACCTCAATCATATATTTTTTTGTATCATCATCCGCCAATTTGATAGCAACTTGGCTCAAATTCTAACATGTGTCAAACAAAGTAAAGTTTTCATTATCGCGAGATGAAAGGATATTGGAGTTTCGAGACATTATAGGAGGAGGCGGTGGTTATTAAAAATATATGATAAGGTTGTTTAATTGGTGAGGTGATAAAACAAAGACTTTTAATCTGTATATGAACAAAAGTATTTATCATGAGGAATCTTTTGGACAATCGTAAATGGTCCATTCTATATTCCAATGAGATAATGTTCAAAAATTTATTTGATAAGGTTCTGAACATTTCTCTTATCGAAATGATTCAACAGTCATTTTTGCAGCAAAATCAGAGAAGAAATTCGAGTAAAATAAAATTAAATTAAGACCTATTAAATCATTACAAAACATGATCAAAAGAGAACAATTCAAGCAAGATTTGAATGTTCAAGATGTTTGATCAAATGAAAATTTCAAATTCATAAATTTGCGGCTAGATTGTTGATCAACAAATTAAACAGATTGAAGAATAAGAAATTTCATAGTAAAATGTGTGCAAGCTAATCAATTGAAAAATCAATCCAATTGATTGAAAGAGAAATAAAATTCTAATTGAATTAGGAATTAGGACATGGATCAAACTTAAACTCTAATACCATCTAACATATATATATATATATATATATATATATATATATATATATATATATATATATATATATATATATATATATATATATATATATATATATATATATATATATATATATATATATATATATATATATATATATATATATATATATATATATAAAAGTGGATCATGCAAGCTGCTGCATTGACATGTGGCTTGCCACATCACCATGTCCAGTCAGCATTTTATCCAAAAGTCAATGTTATTTATGTCCCCTAATTAATGAAATACATGCATGCACATACTATGTAATCTAATTACAAGCGGATACATGAATATAAACTTCATAAATACGGTACATGAACTTAACCTAAATTATACTAAAAGTAGACATGATGAATTTAATAAGGGAAATAGTCACAAGTAATAATTATTTTCTAAATAAAATGATAAAAACTATGTACCGGTAATATTTATACATACATCTCAAAAATTTTAAGTGATTTCATTTCATACCTCAGCTAAATATATAGTAGAAAGTCAATATTGGGAAATTACATGATTACACACCATGGAGGTGGAGAAATATAGTGTTTCGGTAGAATGTGTGAATAATATAGTTGTAAAGATAATTAATTTCTTTAATAATTATTTTAATTTTAAAAAATTAGAAAACTAATTAATAATATCTCTACAAGGATCCAAACAACAGTTGCATAACAAATGGGATGACACATATAAGAAATTTAACATCAAATATAATGTAAACCTACTGTAGTCAAAAAGAAAAGAAGATGAAAAGCAAAGATGGATAAGAATCATTTGTAGAAAGTTATGTAAATAAGTAAACACATGGGGGTATAAATATATCAATTGAAATAGTATATGGTATATGGTATGTCAAGATGATAGTTATGAATCTGGCACTTAACTATTTTTTGAATAAAAGATATGAAATTCATTTATCCCTTTGGATCAAACAAGTATTTCATGTCAAATAAGCAAAATTACATTACATAGCTATAAATTAAAAAAAAAATAAAGAAAAAAAAATATTAGACAGTACCGTACAACTTTGATTTTGTGTAACTCTATATTACTTGCTATATACCTAATTGATATATCATTATTTAGTTAATAATTTAATAATAGGATTGAAAAATATATTTTCTAAAGATAATTTACAAGTCCGTGCATCGCACGGGGCATACACCTAGTGTTAAAATATTTACGACTTGTTAGAGAATTTAAAGAGAGAAAGAGAATTGTTGTATCAATTGAATATTGAATAATGGTCTCGATATTATTACGGGTGCTTTTCATATCAACAACCTTAATAAACTAAGCAACCTACCAACTACACTCTGCAAAATCACTAATGTCAGGTCAATAATAAATAACTAATCTATTATATATATATATATATATATATATATATATATATATATATATATATATATATATATATATATATATATATATATATATATATATATATATATATATATATATATATAAGTGGATGTTGCACGTTGCTTGATGGACACGTGTGCGTTCACATAAGCGTTACATACTCACATAGCTTGACACGTCATCATAACATAAAATGCATGAATCTACATTAATAGATGTATCTACACTAATATTAAATACTTCCTTAAATTTTTATATGATGCATGTATATAACAATAATAAAATGTATATATTTTTCTATTGATACATTTTATTTTGACGGATGCAAGCATGCATGCTTTAACAATAGATCTTGCTATATTCAAGTCATAGTGTACATTGTTACTATTTGAATTTTATTTGTATTATTTGCTCTAACGGTAATATATATAGTAGAAATGATACCTGAATTAGCTTCCAATGATGGGTATACATAGTTGTTAACTAAATTAAACATAATTTCATTGCATCTATTTGATACTTAGACTTTGATTCTTCTGACTGGATATTTGGAGTAAACTGCATCAAAAAGTATTGGTGGTGGTGATTTTTTGGACTAGATATTAGGGTAAATTGCAACAAAAATAATAAAGATTTGGTTATACAAACCAGTTTTATATCATGATTAACAAGAAATGAGATATTGTATATTTTGATATTCTACTCAACAATTGATACAATATTTTTGGTTTATGTATGATATTAATTAAGTAGGAGGTATATAGAAGAGAATTTTTGTATCAAATCGTGCATCGCACGGGAATATAACTAGTTACAACTTAAGAATAAAACAACTATCCACTTTTCCGAGCATTTCAGTCTCTATTCTTCTTTCCTAGCAAGCAAAGCACGTTCATCTATACAACTAAAATTCCCAAAACCACTGCCAATTGTGAATGGTGAACCCTCGAAAATCTTTAAACCAAAGAGAGGACTAAGGCAAGGTGATCCTTTGTCACCTTACTTGTTCACTCTTTGTATGGATGTTTTTTCATCCATGTTGTGCAGGGCCCAGGAAAATAACTTGTTGAAGGGTATTACAGTGGTCAGGCAAGCTCCCTCAATTTCGCATTTATTTTTCGCGGATGATGCATTATTGTTCTTCCACGCTTCCACTCAGTCATGCACCACTATTAGTCAAATAATCTATGATTTCTGCACTTACTCTAGGGAGATGGTGAACTTGCAAAGATCTTATAATGTTTAGTGACAATGTTGATGCATCATCAAGGGAAGAGTTTTGTGGGTACTTCAATATTAACACTCGAGAGGATCTTGGAAAGCATCTTGGTACCCCAGTTAATTTTGGGAGGAAGAAAAAAGATCATTTTCAATTCCTTATTGATAAAGTGGTATCTAAGTTACAGCTATGGCATAATATTGGTTTATCCTCGGCTGGGAAACTGGTTCTTATCAACGCAATACTTGCAGTCCTTAGTCTCCATGTAATTTCCATTTTCCTTGTCCCACAGTCAGTTTGTAGTAAGATCAACTCCATTTTGGCTACGTTCTGGTGGCAAAGTACATCAGAGAGGAAAGCGATTCACTGGAAACAAAAAGAAATTTTATCACTTCCCAAAGGAATGAGAGGACTGGGAATCAGAGACATTGCCACTTTCAATAAAGCTTTGCTCACTAAGTTGGCATGGAGAATTGAGTCTTGTCCAGATCTTTTAATATCAAAGGTGTTCAAAGCTCGTTATGGTGGTGGCCCAATTTCGTGTGTAATTAATCGAAAGAGAACTCGTACTGATGCGACATGGGGTTGGAGAAGTGTCCTAGCTGGTGCAGATGTTGCTTATAGGGGTTTGGGGTGGCGTATTCGCAAGGGAGACAGAGTTTGTATTGAAGATGATTTTTGGGCTTGTAATTCCAAGGTTTGTTTTAAGTCCAACATTACTATTAATAGACCCATTTGTATTAAAGAGCTTCTTTCTCAAGATGGCACAAGTTGGAATCCACGGATAATAAATCAGTTTTTTGATCTGGATAATGCTAGGAAAATTCTAGCTACTGATTTTAGACCTGATTTGGGGGAGGATTTCTTTTACTGGAAGGGGTCATCAACAGGCAAATACAGTGTTCAGTCTGGCTATGCCTTCCTTTTAGCAAATTCAGGAATTATGGGTCGAGCAATAGCGTGGCAAAGGCGACTATGGAGATACATATGAGCAGGACCCCTATTCCCAAAATGGAAAGTTTTTATTTGGAAAATCCTCCATAATGCTCTAGCCATTAAGAGCAACCTCATCAGACGTGGCCTCAATGACAAAGGAGAATGTGTCTTATGCAAGAGTGATGCTGAATCTCTTGTTCACTTGTTTAGAGATTGTAGCATTATACAGCGGGTTTGGCAATGTGGTTTGTTGGGCATTCACACTCAAACTAATAATCATAGTCCTGTAGGTATATGGCTGGCTGATTTGCTTGAATATCTTCACAGGAAATGTTAGGTTTGAAGTTGAAGGATAAATAATCTATGGCCTTGAATCGTGATTGAACACTGTCCTTAAGGTAATATTGCCCTACTATGGGTTCGTAGGACAAGTTACCCCTAGGATTAAACAAGGCAAAAATAAACTTTAGAGAGATAATTAATAGGAATAAGGCAATTAAAGGGATAATCCGAAATGTGGCATAAGCCACCTATTTATAGACAAACATTGAAAAGACGTGTTGCTTGGAAAAACTCCAAAAGACATGTTGTTTGGACTAAACTCCAAAAGACATGTTGGTTGAGCAAATTATGAAAAGGCATGTTGGTTGACAATAATCAATCAATTAATTAATTAATTATGAAGAGACAAGTTGGTTAATAATAATAAATTAATTTCATTAATTAATTATCAATAACCACCAACAAATAATAATAATGATATTACTATTATTATTTTTATCTTCAACCATTAGCCGTCAACCGTCCAAATACTAAGTGTGTCTAAAATGTTTGTCACCCTTCCAATGTAGGACAATGTTCCCACTTCAAATATCACAACCTATCTCACAATCCCCCACTAGATTGTAAGATTTGCCTTATCAATCAATAATATTATGCATACTAAAGGTATCTCTAGGATTAAACCTTTAGTTTGTATTTGAAATTTTAAGATTCAAATGAAGTTATTGGTGTCCGAGGATTAAACCAAAACTCCTTATATTAGAATCGAAAATTCAATACACATAAAGTTATTTTAATATCTCCATAAGTTTAAACAATTTTTGAGCGCATTTTATGGCCCTACACTCCTTCCTGGTTCCATAAATATTTAAAAAAGTTTTATTATAATTTTACTAGAAGCTGCACCACTCCTATATTTATGGTGAGTTCCACAATCCATATCTCTTAGATATGACTTATACTTGAACTCGTGTTCTATTTCAAACTTATATGAGCACTTATGCTAGTAGGACTTTCCAATATATTATAGTGCTCTCAAAATATTGAAAATACAACAATAACTTGTTTTTACCCATTAAACTTTAAAATTAGAAAACTAATTTAAAGTCGGGTTACCATCATTGGTATCTTCTATTGATTGCAAAAGTCTCATTCCCATGGTTGTCGACTTCACCATTTCTCTCGGGAGTCCTTTTGTTAAAGGATCGGCCAAATTCTTTGCAGATTTGACATGCACAATAGTAATCACTCCTCTAGTGATCAACTCTCTAATATATTCATGTCTTAGGCCTATATGTCTCGACTTCCCATTGTAGACATTGCTATAGGCTCTAGACATGGTTGCTTGGCTATCACAGTACAAAGAGATGACTGTCATTGGTTGTGGTCACAATTCTATATCTAACAACATATCTCTCAGCCATTCATCCTCTTTTCCTGCCGCGGATAAAGCAACAAATTCTGATTCCATGGTGGAGTGTGTGATTACAGTTTGCTTCTTGGAAGCCCAACTAATAGCACCTCCACCTAATGTAAATATCCAACCTGTTGTGGATTTATTATCATTTGCACTTGTTATCCAACTAGCATCAGAATATCCTTCCAATACTGCCGGATAGCCATTATATACAAGATTTAATTTGATAGTTCTTTTCAAATAACCAAGGATTCTAGCAATAGCTCTCCAATTGTCATTTCCGGTTTACTAGTGAATCTAGAAAGTTTGCAAACTGCAAATGCAACATCTGGTCTTGTGCAATGCATAGCGTACATGAGACTGCCAATTGCACTAGCATATTCAATTTGAGATACAACTCTACCAGTGTTTTCAACCAACTTGACACTAGAATCATATGGACAACAGATATTGGAATTTATTGATCAATTTCTCTATGTAATGAGATTGACTCAAAGCGAAACCTCCATTATGTTTTTTAACTTTAATCCCTAAGATAGTATCTACTTCGTTAAGATCTTTCATCTTGAAAACTGAAGTAAGATACTTCTTGGTTTCTGCAATACCAAGCATATTTGTACCAAAGATTAACATATCATCTACATAAAGACAAATAATTACTCCATAATCTTTAGTAAATTTAGAATAAATACATTTATCTGCACTATTATGTCTAAAACCATTAGACAAAATTGCAGAGTCAAATTTTTCATGCCATTGCTTGGGTGCTTGCTTTAGTCCGTATAATGATTTCACAAGTTTGCATACTTTCTTTTCATTACCTGGAAGGACAAAACCTTCTGGTTGCTCCATATACACTTCTTCAGTTAAATCACCATTTAAAAATGCAGTTTTAACATCCACTTGATGAACATGTAAATTAAAAATAGATGCTAATGCAAAACGTACTCTAATGGATGTTATTCTAGCAACTGGAGCATAAGTGTCAAAATAGGCTATTCCTTGTCTTTGTGTAAACCCTTTAGCAACTAATCTTGCTTTGAACGTTTGAATAGAACCATCAGTATTGTATTTAATCCTGAATACCCATTTACAACCTATGGGTTTAGAACCTAGGGGTAAATCAACTAGGACCCAAGTATTATTCGCCATAATTGAGTTCATCTCGTCATCCACCGCTTCTCTCCAGAATATAGCATCCCTAGATGACATTGCCTCACTGAAAGTCTTTGGTTCACTTTCAACATTTAAAAGAATAGGTATTTTATTTAATACCTTATTTCTACTTCCTTCTACAAGGAAAGACAAAGAGTCTGGCGATATAAAATCAGGACCTAAAGTTTTTTCTTTTCTTACCCTTTGGCTACTACGGGGTTCAACACTCTCATTATTATCAATTACCCTTTTGTTTGAGGATGTATTTTCACTTATACAACATCATTTGTATGTCCACTTTCAATAGAACCATTATCCACATTATCATTTGCAAATTTGTTTTCTATAAATTGTACATGGATTGATTCTACTATGACATTAGAATTTAAGCCCAATAGCCTGTAGGCCTTTGAATCTTTAGCATATCCTACAAATACACCTTTGATTCCTCTTGGACCTAATTTTGTCCTTTGTGGATCAAAAATTTGATAATAAGCAATACACCCCCACACTTTAAAATAATTAATATTGGGTCTTCTTCCATTCCAAGCCTCATATGGTGAAATATGAGTTTTCTTTGATGGAATTCTATTATGAATATGACAAGCTGTGAGAAGGGCTTCTCCCCATAGATTATTAGGAAGTTTGGCATGAAGTAACATGGCATTAGTCATGTCATTTAATGTCCTATTCTTCCTTTCAGCCAAACCATTATGTTGAGGACAACGAGGGGCGGTTCTTTGATGAATTAACCCATTATCTTCACAATATTGAGTAAATTCAGTTGGAAAGTATTCACCCCCTCTATCACTCCTCAAAATTTTTATGGTTTTGCCTTTCTGATTTTCTACTAAAGCTTTGTATGCTCTGAACTTTTCAAAGGCTTCATCCTTTGTTCTTAATAAATAAATATAAGTGTATCTAGAAAAGTCGTCTATAAAAGTTATGAAATAACGTTTTCCTCCTCTAGTTAATATACCATTAAGTTCACAAATATCAGAGTGTACAAGATCTAGTAATTGAGTGTCACGATCAACTCTCGGAAATGGAGTTTTAGTCATTTTTGCTTGAATACAGATTTCACATATATCACAATTATTAAAATTACAAGCAATATATTCCTTCTTTGACATGTATTTCAGAGAAATAAAATTCAAGTATCCCAATCTAGCATGCCACAAGTAAGGATCGGAATCAACAACATAGGCAAATATAACATTTATTTCATTAATACTGAGTTTAAACATACCATCACATGAATAACCCTTTCCCACAAAAACTCCATTCCTAGTTACAATAACTTTGTCTGATTCTAAAACTATCTTAAAACCCTTCTTACATAAACAATTAGCAGACATAAGATTCTTCCTAATTTCAGGCACATGAAAAATATTTATTAATGTAAGTTTCTGTCTAGATATGAAATTCAGTTCTACAGAACCCTTCCCATGGACCTTGGCAGTGACATGGTTGCCCATAAGAACATCTTCATGCCCAGCCAATTCTTCATAAGTCTTGAACATTGATTTATTGTTGCACACATGGATCGTTGCTCCTGAATCCAACCACCAATCTGTTGATTTGTTGCACACATCAGCCATGTGCAACTCAGTGACCATGTCAACTTTCATTTCAGAAACCATTGCTATTAGTTCCTTGATTTCAGTTTCAACTAGATTGGCTTTGTTCTTGTTGCCAGTAGCATTTTTCTTCAATTCTGGATGCACTATCCAACAATCTTTGATGAAGTGCCCTTTCTTGTTGCAACCATGACAACGAACGTTCTTTTTAGAATTACCAGACTTTTTAAAAGCCTTCTTTTGGACTCCCAAGTTATGAGATTTTCCAGATTGATTTTCAGTTACAACATTCACTTTTGTACCAATTCCCACAAACACATCTCTTGCCCGAGTTTCTGCCTCGATTTGGAGTTGTGTTTGGAATCGGTCCATTGTCAAACTTTCTGTCATTTGTAACACTTTCTTCCTATAGTCATTCCAAGAGGAAGGTAATTTTGCTAAAATTGCCCCCACTTGAAGTGCATCAGGAACCTTAACATCCAAATCAGAAAGTTTTGACACCATTATTTGTAACTCATGAATTTGATCCATTATAGGTAAGTTATTGGACATTTTATATTCAAATAGTTTCATTCCAAGAAATTTATACGTACCTTTCTTCTCGTTCTTATACTTAGTCTCAAGTGCCCGCCAAATTTCCTTTGGAGTCTTCAAAGTTGAAAACAAATCATATAAGCGATCTGTCCGGGAATTCAGTATGTGTCCCCTACAAACTATTTCATCTTCTTCACGCTTCTTCCTTAGTGCCTTAACAGTATCATTGTCCTCTTTCTTCGCCTCGGAAATTGGTGGCAAGTCTGGATCGAGAACATAGTAAACCTTCAGTGCAGTGAGTAGGAAAGCCAATTTGTCTTTCCATCTCATGAAATTAGTACCATCAAAACGATCCAATTTGATAAAGTCCTGGTTCATCATTGTTATAGCCGCAGATGATTCTACTTCCATAATATTATCTTAAGATTGTTAGATTTGAAGTTGAAGGATAATAATCTATGGCCTTGAATCGTGATTGAACACTGTTCTTAAAGTAATATTGCCCTACTATGGGTTCGTAGGACAAGTTACCCCCAGGATTAAACAAGGCAAAAATAAACTTTAGAGAGATAAGTGATAGGAATAAGGCAATTGAAGGGATAATCCGAAATGTGGCATAAGCCACCTATTTATAGACAAATCATGAAAAGATGCGTTGCTTGGAAAAACTCTAAAAGACATGTTGTTTGGACTAAACTCCAAAAGACATGTTGGTTGAGCTAATTATGAAAAGACATGTTGGTTGACAATAATCAATTAATTAATTAATTAATTATGAAGAGACATGTTGGTTAACAATAATAAATTAATTTCATTAATTAATTATCAATAACCACCAACAAATAATAATAATGATATTACTATTATTATTTTTATCTTCAATCATTAGCCGTCAACCGTCCAAATTCTAAGTGTGTCTAAAATGTTTGTCACCACCCTTCCAATGTGGGACAATGTTCCCACTTCAAATATTACAATCTATCTCACAGGAAAGGCACTGAAGGTGAATGGAGCACTATCCTTGTAGGTGCCACACTATGGAGTATTTGGCTTACTAGGAACTCACTCACCTTTCGTAATTCACAACCGTCCCCAGAAGGCATTATCATAAGGGCGAATCAACTAGCAAATGCATGCTACAAAGCCAATTGTATCAAGCAGAGTAGGGGACCTACTGATAGGTGTTTGGGAGGAATCGAAATGACTCTTCCAAATGAGTTCCTAGCATGTGGTAATATGAGCTGTGCGTCTATGAGGGAGATTTGCATTGATGGATCATGGGACTCAAGCTCAATTACAGCGGGAATAGCTTGGTGTTTAAACAGAAGTGATTCAGATGCCAGCGCTGAAGGTGGGGCAGATTTTTTGATTCTGGACTCTGCTCTTAAAGTTGAGATGTCTGCTTGTCTCAAGAGTCTTTTATGGGCAGTCCAGAATGGGTGGAAGTCGGTAAAGATCCAAACAGACTGTTTGCAGATCATAAGACTCCTACAAGATGCTGTACCACCACCGGTCACAGTATTGGATCTACTTAATGACATTAGAGCCTGTTTTGTATCTTTTCATAATTTAGTCTTTGTTAAAGTTCCTAGAGCAGATGTTATCCTTGCTCACAATTGTGCTGTTCAAGCAAGGAAATATGGTATATGTATATAAGAAGTTGTATTGCTCGTTGCAAAAAAAAAAAAAAAAAAAAAAAAAAAAAAAAAAAAAAAAAAACCCACTGCTAATTTCCTCACAATTTTCAAATAAAATCTCACTCAAATAGCCGTCAACCGGTTAGCCCCTTACTATAAAAACATGCATTTCTTACATACGAGACATATATCCACTATCCATAATGAATGGTTATCATGTCATTGTAAACTACAAATTTATAGCAAAACTGTTTCAATGAATCAACTTGGAGGTATTTTTACTAACCCATACTTGTATTATACTAATATGTAATCAATTAATTTACAAATATAGATTACATCATCAGTAGACTCATTGCTAGAGATTCTACTTTCTCATGATTTCTCAAATACTACAAAGCCAAAATGCCAAAGTTAAAAAGATGAACCCGTTTTTAAAATCTTCCTTCAATCTTAACCGATTTCTTCACAGACTTGAACGCAGCAAAAACGGCTTGGTGATCAACTTGATTATCTTGACCATCATTTCCTGTTTGTATGGAAGAGCGCTTCAGTATCTCAAATAATGAGGTGCCAGATACTACTTCCTCTCTCATTTCTGTACTCCTTTTTGCCTGAGAGCTAATAAATTTAGCTGAAGCACTCCTCTTAGCCTGACTATCCTTGTGACTCTGGTTTAAAAAAAGGTAAGATTAGAACGAATATGAGAAAGTGCAAGCAAGAGCTAAAATGTCTATCAGATGACTATCAGCATATGTTAGATTTTTGGTTACAAGCGTAAGGCTTTTAGTGAGACGGAAGGAGTACAACTAAATATCTCACAACAATTGAGCTTCGGTTAAGCTTACCAAGTCCGGTGATTCCTCAGGCCATGAAATCGCGCTCCTGCTACTACTATCATCTCGTCCAAATATATAAGATTTTCCTGTGCTTGTTCCATGCTTGCGGCTTGAAGTCATAGGATGGCTTGATGCTCGTCGTAGAAAAGATGACTACAATATGACCAGTACAGCACCAAGTATGAGACCATATTCAAGCATGTCAACTTGGAAAGGTAATCAAGGTCCTCTATCCCTCTAAACAATTGTTCTTTTTTTCCAAACTATTATATAAAATTACAAAGTGTACAAACATTCAGCACGGGAAACTACAATGCTTGAAAAACACTCAAAATTTGCATCAAACCAACTATTTTAAAGTTAAACTCTTTATTCCATAAGCAGCTTATGTCAAATTTATAGATTGGGATATTGTGCGTTACAGCAGCCTAAATAAGCAAGTACTTGTAGTATATAAGAACTAGAGAAAGCCATGACTATTTTTTATTTTATTTACACTATATAGTTGGGATAAACATAAATGCCTGACATAATAGCCTCAAGATTCAACAATTACTTCCTCAATCCTAAAAAGAACATTACTAAACTGTAATTTAAGGAAGCACATGAATTTCTAAAATATCAATTTAGAAACCTATCAAATTTGGTTTGGTAAGTTGGAAAACTATCAAATTAGTAGCCATTTGGGAATGTTATCGGAATGTTGTGACATACTTAGGACTGAGGGAGACTAATCTAGCAAAGATATGAATGGAAAGATTCAAGGTCAAAAGGTAAAACTGCTCTTTTACCTTCAATTTCGAAGAGTTGTTGCTCCCACTTTTCATGAGAAGAGAGTCTAGGTAAGCTGGAAAAAAAAATAGACAGCCTTGATATCAATAGCAGATCTTCATAGGCGTAATAATAAAACCCAAAAATAACAAAGATCTAGCTTTACATGATGTTTTTGGTTTCTTCTTGGCTTCAGGGACTACATTGAGCTTCTTTATACGGCCGAAAACTTCCCTGGATGTTTCATCTTCTGCTGGAGATGATAACTTGGAGTACTCTTTCAGCTCCTGATTCAGATTATCACAAACCACAACAGTGTTTAACAAAGGATTATTACAGTGGTCAAGGACGCCAAAAGATTATAACTTGGAGGGACGCACAAGACATTTGATCTTAATAGATACCACTTTCTGAAGCAGGCGTTGTTTGGATAACTTTCTTTCTGTTTCTTCGTCTTCAGATGACACATAGCCATCGTCTTTATCAGTAAACATCTGAGGGATCATCTGCTTTAACTTCTTTGTACTCACACGAACACTAGATGTGGGGAAGAGATCTTCTGTATCTTCATTATCAGAGTCATCTACATCATTTCCTGTTCTGTCATCATCCTCCTCTTCAAGCAATGACAGTTCTTTCTTCTTTGTACCATATTTCAACTTCTGTAAGAGATTTTCAGTTCCAGCTTCATCCTGTTGCTGAAGCCACATCTGATGTAGTTCATTGCGCCTCTCACGATCACCAGCCTTCTCTTTACAGTCAGTGGAAATATAGTCATGAAGATCTTCCATATCAGCATCATCACCCTCATCTTCGTCTTGGAAGTGCAGTAGGTCATTATCGCTATCACCTTCTAAAGCTTCTTCATCAACAAACTTTTTAACTGGATCACCCTTTGGAGAGGAATTTCCTTTAAACATGGGTGGTGGACTGGGAACAATGTTCTCTTTGTCACTCTCTTCCTCGTCAGAAGAGCTGTAAAGGCAAACAAGTGCGTTTGTTAAGTTGTACGAGAATTGGTTCATTTAATGCTCGAGAGACTCTTGGATCAGATTCCAATTTATAATATGTCATTTCAACTAAGAAATGTTCAAGAATCAACATATGTGTTCCATAATTCCATGTCGATAAGCATTATGCATTATTATGGCCACCATGTTGAACTTAGAAGCAAAGCCCAAATAGCCGTAAATGAGAAGGAAAAGAATGAAAGTTAACGGCAATTACATGTCATCAGGAAGTGCAGAATCAAACTTTAAGTTTAATGATGGCAGTGACGGAGCTACATCTTCTTCTGCAGGACTGCCGGGCTCCTCATTTGACTTATCATCTTGTGTATTGGTTGTTTGAGAATCAGAAAACAAGTCCTACATGATACAGATTAAAAGTAAGCGACTCCAAAATTCAGGACTGATCTTGCCACAGAATGCATGCAGGATAGACATTGAACCTGAGTGTCATTTGCTGGAGCACGAAATGCCTGTGTGGTTCCCTCTGCCAAATGCTGCATGAGAGTAGAAGCAAGCAATTAGAACAGCCACGTTGCAGAAAAAATGACAACAACAATGATGCAAAAACTGAATGCCAATGCTACTGCAGTAAAGTGCAGACAGATTCATGTTTCCTCACTTTAGACGAGGAGTTCAAGGTTACAATACTCAAAAACATCATGTTTGAACCTTGGCATTGGGTCCATTTTAGCACCAATGATGTTCTTCAGAAGAGACTACTCGGAAATATCTTTAGTTTTACATATGAGTTACAAGTACAGACTCAATGTTATATCAAAATAGTGAGTCCTACGTTTAGAAAGAAACTAGTCAGAAAATTGCTTTAATGACATGCCAATTTCAAGTGATAATGATCAAGGCGGTAACAAATCAAACGCAGAAAATACAAGCACAATGACATGAACAAGCTGCAATCACCATGTGGCAGAACGAATATAAGTTGCTTACCATCTGAGCCGATGTTTGTTCATTGCTTGAAGAAGGTTCATCTCCACTAATTGTGTTTACAGGAGAGGCACTTGGACTAGCATCCATAACCGAGGGTTCAACAATTGGTTCTGCTGATACTGCTTTTTCTGGCCTACGATCTGATACTACAAACATATAATCATTTTCTTCTGGATCATCGTCGATCATAACTTGCTTCAGGGAATCACTACGTTGTATGCTTTTAAAAGCCATGGCTCTTCAGCCAAATAAATGAACAAAACAAGTTAAAGCATGAATAGTATAATACAATGCAATAAATCCAATGAAACATGACCTACTTTTTAGACACCTCCATCTTCCTCTGCCTGATCTTTTCCAATATTGAAGATATGGGCTTTTCGACCATAGGTAAAGGCTTAAACCCCACGCCTTTCCTCTCTGTATATACATTAAAAAAGCAAGATAAGATTAAAAATTAAAAACAAAACAAAACAATATTGAATAACTAAAAAGCAGACCAATAATCAAAAATAAATGGCATTCGGAATCGTTCTCATGAGCTAACACCTCTTTCGCAAATTGACTTTTTAGCCAGACTAATTAATAAAATTTATTGGCACACAACTGAACAAAGATTGTACCTCTCATAACTCTCTGAAAGTCAGCAAGCTGCGCTATTTGAGCTTTCCTTTCCTGATAAAAACAATAGAAATAAAAATTTACACAAGAAAAAAATTAAAAAACATAAAATTCATCTAGTTCAATATTCTCTTTAATCTGAGACATAGCCAAAATGAGAGCCTTTAATTTCACTCTTTTCATTCAAATTACCAATCCAAACCAGAATTGCAAAAAAATAAAAACCAAATCACTAAACAAAACAAAAAAGCATACCAAATCAGATCAAACGTCATATTACTACAAGCAAACAAATTCAATTCACCTCAATTTCTTGATTATTTATTAAATCAGATAACCCAACTCAAAGTCAATAGTAACTCTCTAACTCTTACCTCCTTTTCCTTTCGCTTTGAAATCTTAGGCTTCCCATCAGAACCCACGCTCTTAGAACTTCTCTTCTTCTTCTTATTGGCTTCATTCTTATTATCAAATTCATTGGAACTAGATCTTTTCTTTTTCCAAGTACTCTCATTATCCAAATCATCAGTTTCATCTAAACCTTTACTCAAATTATCAAATTCCAACACCCTTTTCGCCGCACTTTGATCGGCTTCCCAGAACAATGGATCTAGACCGTCTGATTCTTTTTCGAGGGGTTCGGGTTTGGGTACGGGTATCGGCTTTTCAGGCGGTGGGGAAGAAGGGCTGTTGGAGTTTTGAATTGATTTTTTCTTTAATCGTTTAAGCTTAGTATGGTTACTTTCTAAAGGTGAAGAGGAACCAGATTGGGGGAGCATTGATTGGTCGTAATCGGGTTCGGTTACCATTTCTGTTGTTTGAGGATGATGAAGGAGGAGAGAGAAAATAGAAGAGCTTTTGAGTGAGTGTGTGGGGAGAATGGAGAAATCGAGGGGTTTGTGTGGTTTGGGAATTTGGGGAAGTATGGAAATGGAGGGAAAGATATTTCAGTAGGGCGGTAACTGGGTTCGAATTTTATTTAATTTTTTGAGGAAATGGGTTTGAAAATTTGAGCAAGGCGCTAAATACAAAACTGAAGTTGGTGGGTCAAATGAAGAAAACTAGTGGTAAGTGGTAACCTTAATAAGCTTGATGTTATATTTTTCTAAAGTTTGCAATTTTGAACGAAATATCAAAATTTATAGAAATATCCATAGAATTTATAACTTTACAAAAAATTAAGGGTTTGGAATAAAAAGAACATTCACAAAACATCCACTAGGTACTAAAATTTTAGGGGCATTATGTGCATAACATGTAAACTTAGTGAACTTAGTGGTTATGTTGTGAATCGTAATTTTCTGAAATTAATTTGTAGTGGCGGATCCAAATTTTATAAATAGGGTATGCATAATAATATAAAAAATGTGCCACAATTTTATATTTTTCTAAGGTTAGTACACACTATCAAATAATACAAAAATAAATAAATAATTGAATCACATAACTCATATGAATAAAAATATTTATATGTACAACGATGGATCTAAAAATATCCTTAAATGGAACTATTATAATATTTTATTTTTTGAGGAAATGGGTTTGAAAATTTGAGCAAGGCGCTAAATACAAAACTGAAGTTGGTGGGCCAAATGAAGAAAACTAGTGGTAAGTGGTAACCTTAATAAGCTTGATGTTATATTTTTCTAAAGTTTGCAATTTTGAACGAAATATCAAATTTTATAGAAATATTTATAGAATTTATAACTTTACAAAAAATTAAGGCTTTGGAATAAAAAGAAAATTCACAAAACACCCACTAGGTACTAAAATTTTAGGGACATTGTGTGTATAACATGTAAACTTAGTAAATTTAGTGGTTATGTTGTGCAATCGCAATTTTCTGAAATCAATTTGCAGTGGCGGGTCCACATTTTATAAATAGGGTATGCATAATAATATGAAAAACTGTGCCACAATTTTATATTTTTCTAAGGTAAGTACACACTATCAAATAATACAAAAATAAATAAATAATTGAATCACATAACTCATATGAATAAAAATATTTATATGTATAACGATGGATCTAAAAATATCTTTAAATGGAACACATATAATATTTTATTTTTGAGGAAATGAGTTTGAAAATTTGAGCAAGGCGCCAAATACAAAACTGAAGTTGGTGGGCCAAATAAAGAAAACTAGTGGTAAGTGGTAACCTTAATAAGCTTGATGTTATATTTTTCTAAAGTTTGCAATTTTGAACGAAATATCAAATTTTGTAGAAATATCCATAGAATTTATAACTTTACAAAAAATTAAGGCTTTGGAATAAAAAGAAAATTCACAAAACACCCACTAGGTACTAAAATTTTAGGGGCATTGTGTGTATAACATGTAAACTTAGTGAACTTAGTGGTTATGTTGTGCAATCGCAATTTTCTGAAATCAATTTGCAGTGGCGGATCCACATTTTATATATAGGGTATGCATAATAATATGAAAAAATGTGCCACAATTTTATATTTTTCTAAGGTAAGTACACACTATCAAATAATACAAAAATAAATAAATAATTGAATCACATAACTCATATGAATAAAAATATTTATATGTATAACGATGGATCTAAAAATATCTTTAAATGGAACACATATAATATTTTATTTTTGAGGAAATGGGTTTGAAAATTTAAGCAAAGCGCCAAATACAAAACTGAAGTTGGTGGGCCAAATGAAGAAAACTAGTGGTAAGTGGTAACCTTAATAAGCTTGATGTTATATTTTTCTAAAGTTTGCAATTTTGAACGAATTATCAAATTTTGTAGAAATATCCATAGAATTTATAACTTTACAAAAAATTAAGGCTTTGGAATAAAAAGAAAATTCACAAAACACCCACTAGGTACTAAAAATTTAGGGGCATTGTGTGTATAACATGTAAACTTAGTGAACTTAGTGGTTATGTTGTGCAATCGCAATTTTCTGAAATCAATTTGCAGTGGCGGATCCAAATTTTATAAATAGGGTATGCATAATAATATGAAAAAATGTGCCACAATTTTATATTTTTCTAAGGTTAGTACACACTATCAAATAATACAAAAATAAACAAATAATTGAATCACATAACTCATATGAATAAAAATATTTATATGTACAATGATGGATCTAAAAATATCATTAAATGGAACACATATAATATCTAAAGAGAGGCAAAAAAAGGGAATCAAAACAATGCCCCCAACAAGTGTTGAACCCCAAACTTCTTTATTAGAGGTAAACACCGGAACCAATTGAGCTACTGCCAAGATTTGATACTAAGATAAACCATTTTTATTTATTAGTGGTTATGCACGTGCATACCTACTTACTTCAATGGATCCGCCCCTGCCAACGTGTACAATTATGAAACTAGCCCTTTGTAAATGTGGTTTGTTGCTATAAATTGGGTAGATCTGCCTCTTCTGTCACCCCTTGTTTAGGTCCAACCTTTTTTGAAAGTGGCGAGTTTTTAATTTTAGCCCTTTCTCTGTTCTATTGTTTTGTAGGTTGAATTATTGATTCTTATAAAAGTTCAAGCGTGTCCCAACGAATCCAATTCAGCCATTTATAGTAGGGCTCTAGAGTATCGGAAATAAATGGGAAAAGAGAGATGGGCTGACTTGATGTCAGAAGTAAGGTTTTGAACGAGGTGAAATGGTGCCCCCTCAACACACAATGGATCATCTTCTCACCCGGTTGTGTTTTCTTTTTATTCTTTTCCCATTATTTTATCTTCGTCATCAGACATCAATCATGTTTTTGAACGAGGTAAAACTGTGCCCCCCAACACACAATGGATCATCTTCTCACCTGATTGTGTTTTATGATTCTTTTCCCATTATTTTATCTTCATCATCAGACATCAATCATGTTAGAATTTTGTATTAGTAACGGGTCTTTGTCACTAATTATTCAAGGACACCAATTGGAATTTCCCTTATTCTAACTTTGTTCAACAAAAATGGCCAAAGCTGGTAAACTCTACCCTTAGAAATCAAACATAGTGAATTATTTTTGGATGAACAACAACAAGATCAACATCAACATTACCCCGTGCCTCCAAAGAGGCTCTCGCCTAGGCAGGGTGGGGGGTTTTGGATGGTATACAACTTTACCCCTGTGTGAGTCTTATAGAAAGGCTGCTTCCGTTTGACCTGAGATCCGAAGTGCGACGACCATCGCAACTTCACAGAAAATAAGAAGTGTCAACAGTTTTTTGAGCCATTTTGCTCTAATCCATTATATTCCGAAGCCAAAAAGTAGTGAAACAACTATATAAGTTACAATATGGTAAATCTTTCAGAATTTTACCACATGCAGATGCCTGAAATAACATTAACCTCTCTTTGAAATGAATAATGTTGAAATACTCAAATTGTGATCATTTTAAGAATAAATGCGATCTACACTTCAAATTTGCGGAGAACAGAATTAACAGAAAGAGCTGGAGCTGTCCTGGTAATCAACTAACTTCAAGATCCTTAATGGTCAACTGAAATTGCACTACAGGTGGAACGAGGCTATTTGTCACAACAGAATGAGAATGGTAAGAGCCATTTAGATTAATTACATCTCAAAATTCCATGTACTCTCAGCTATTAGTCTTGGCATCCTCGCTTCCTCAGCCAGGTTGAAGATTGCTGAAAACTGGAAGAGAACAAACAGCTCAGGTCAGAATACTATACTAACTGTTACTCTTCTTTGTACTGCTGAAAAGGCTTACAAGGCATAAACCTTCAAACAGTAAAGAGATAATGGTACAACCAAGGCTTTTACATTTATATCAAACAATAAGAAGCTAAATTTAACTCAATTCATGGACATCAGACACCTTTCACCAGAAAAGAAAGAAAGGCAGTGTGGACATCATTGCCAAACTTTTACCATAGTTTACAAAGATAAAATTTCTCAGTAGCTTACCCTGACACTTAGAAGAACCACAACAAAGGATGCGAACTGTGGCACAATGATTTAGTAGTTATTACAGCCACAATCTAACTGCACACTCCATAACCCCCTCACAAGTCACAATTATTCTTTCATTCTTTCCCCTCTGTTCCCTAATATTGGTCGTTCAAGGTTGTTGCACACGAATTTAAAAAGCTATAAAATAGTCCCAACTCTAACAATATACCCTCCACCAAAACACCAAATAAATGTTAAAAAGGAATAAGAAGGGTAGAAAGACAGATTAGAACATTGAATTTTGGCGGTGTTTAGTGGTCGGAACTAAATGTAGATGGTAGATCTGGCAACTTAAAGCTTGGAATTGGCCTGTTCTCCTCAACTTCCTAGTTCCTACCGAAGTATTCAGTAAAATTCAGTTTAGTAAAATTAAGTTCAGTTCAGTTTAAAGAAGTTCAGTTAAGAAAAATTCAGTAGAGCTTGGTAAACCAAAGAACAATATTACTCTTTGAAATTGTAGATTCAGTAAAAATAAGTTAAGTTCAGAAAAATTCAGTTCAGTTCAGTAAATTTCAGTTCAGTTCAGTAAATTTCAGTTCAGTTCAGTATTGTGCAGATAAGTTCAGTAAAAAGAAGGTAAAGAGAACAGGCCCTTAGAGGTAGAAAAGGAGAGAGGAAGATGAGGACACACCACTATTGGTCACGTTCCAACCTCTTGGTGGCTAACGGGGTTGAGATCCGCCGAGAGTTAGGAAGTAGAATAAGAAGTTGATACAAACCAGTGAGAGGGAGGGCAGGGGACTGAAGAGAGAGAGAGAGAGAGAGAGAGAGAGAAAAAGGGAATGTGGCGGAGATGGGCGGCGAAGTTACAATCTACGGTGGCGATGGGATACTGGTGGCAGCCATGGGTGGTGAAGCCATTGTTGTTAGGTGGCAGATGAGGAGTGAGAGGGAGGGGATGGGGGCTGAAGTGAGAGAAAAAAAGGGGTTGGAGTTTTTATAATAAGTTGAACCAAACATAAAGAATAAGGTATGGGGTATCAATTCCAAACCAGGGTGGTTTCATTCCTTATACCAATACGAATATTGTAACCAAACGGGGCCTAAGTAGAAACAAGAAGAGGAAGGATATGGAAAGAGATGGAGGTTGATAGTTTTGGAAAGTGCAAGACACTGTAGGGGCACAGACACGAGGGATGGAACTGGATGCGGGGGGCAGACATGAGTAGGCGTGACAAAAGCCGACCTGACCCGACCCGAACCTAACCCGAAAAAAGCGGGTTAGGGTTGGGATTTTCGACCCGAAACTTTAAATGGGTCGACCTGATTGACCCGAAAACTTAAATGGGTTAGATTAAGGTTGAAAATTTCAACCTGCTCAACCTGAAATTTACCTGCTCAACCTGAATAGTTGAACAAGTTAGGTCATAGATCAGGTTGACCTGATTTTCATCGGGTTCGGGTGAACCTGATCCGTTCAACCCATCTACCAAGTGGAATGAAAAAAAAATATGGCCCATTTAAGCAGCCCAAATCCGTTCAACCCATCAGTACATATTAACAGCCCAAAACAAAAAAAAAAGGTAAAAGAGTAAAACAAACCCTAATAGTCTAAAACCCTCATTTGCTTTGCCGTCATTCTCATTTCTATCATTCTCTCTCTTCCAGTCTTCTTCCGTTCCTCACTCTCTCTCTCGGTCTCTCATGCTCTCTCTTCCTCACCTCTCTCAGTGTCTCTCATTCTCTCTCTTCCACACCTCTCTCGGTCTCTCACAGTCTCACTCTCTCACTCTAGTCTCTCGGTCTCTCTCAGTCTCACTCTCTCGATCGCACAATCTCTCATCAACTCATCACTAAATCAGTAAATCACTTCATCAACGATATCTGATCAACATTCATTCAACAGGTATTATTTTGTTATCAAATTTGTCTTCTTTTATTTGTTATCCTTATTTCTGTTTTTTTCTCTATATTTTGTTTATTTATTTTTTCTGATTCAATATTTTCATTTCTCAGTTGAAGATCTACTCTCTCTACTAAAATCAAATTCTCAGCCGTAAGTTTATAACCATTTCTCATTTATGCTTTTATTTTTGTTATTTTTTAAATCGTACTTTGATTATTAGACTAAATTAGGGTTTCTGATTTTCTGAATTTATGCTTAAGGTTTTGTTATTTTGATTACAATTTTTAGGGTTCAGACTTTTAGAGTTCCTATTTTTTGTTTCTTGTAGTTTTTGATTTTTGATTTCATGTACATGGAGGGTTATCCTAATGATATTGAAGATCTGAGTTCTGATGATATGAGTTCTGAGTTCTGATGATCTGAGTTCTAGGTTTTGAAGATCTGAGTTCTGAGACTCCAAAAAGTGCACAAGAATAGGCTATGTTTCATTGATTTGAAGTTCTGAAAACTAGTTTAATGGTTGTGATTTGTAGATGGATTTTATTGGCTGTAAACTTGTAACTTTGTGAGACTTTCTTGTTTGTTATTTGTTATTTGGAGCTTGATTTTGATTATGATCATGCTCCTCTCAGCAACTCAACATGCTTTGAGGTGCTTTGAGGACTTAAGGTGCTGCCAACAGCCAGCTTTTATGAATCATTGAATCATTTTACTACTAGTATAGACTTTTTGAGTGAAGTATGAAGTGTGCAAAAAAAATCAGGCTACGCAGATCATTTCAGGTCAA
Organism: Tetragonia tetragonoides; assembly: GCA_038025085.1. Lineage (NCBI taxonomy): Eukaryota > Viridiplantae > Streptophyta > Magnoliopsida > Caryophyllales > Aizoaceae > Tetragonia > Tetragonia tetragonoides. The sequence goes on from CM076140.1 coordinate 24,416,138, forward strand.
CAGATCAGGTTAGGGTTGGATTTTTTGACCTGTTTACTAAACAGATCAGGTTAGGGTTGAGTTTTCTGACCTGTTTAGTAATCAGGTCAGTCGGGTTCAACCCGAACCCGACCCAACCTGATCTGTTTGCCAGGCCTAGACATGAGTGTTGGAATTGGATGCAGGCTACACTGCAATTGTACTGATGGGAAAGCAATGATTCAACTGAGGGCGGGACAGTGAGAAAATGGTTGGAGGTCCTCGAGAGTAGTGTTTTAAAAAAGGTTTTAGGCCCACAGAGGCATTAAGGGTCTCTGAGGCTGAGGTGCAAAGAGCCAAAAGAGATACGGCTAGGGAAAGTGAGGCAACATTTAAAGTATTCGGTCATAAAAATGAAGTCTAACAATTCGGAACATGAACAAGACAGCAGCTTGTAAACGTCTGTGGTTCCAGCACGAAAATGATAAGTCAGTTCTGTTAAAAGGCAGGAATTTCTTTACTACGACTGCATCACAGAAAGCATCTGGAATGCTCAGAAACTTCACTCAGGATAGGAAGTATGCCTTGCAGCTTACTAGATTGCCCTCGACTTTGGTTGCTGCTAAATTTACTAACAAATGCGGTTTCAAAGGTATGGGGGTTGCCACCCTTGTCGCTGCTGTAACTTCTTCCTCTTTCTGCGTCTCTCACCCGCCTGGAACCGCGACATCTCAGCCCATAGATGGCTGATCTGCGACTGGTTGTCAGTGGTGAAGTTCGGGGGCTTAGCTGCTGTGAAGGATGACGTCAGTGGTGGCGTGGTGGAGGACGGGAAGCAATGGTGGCATGTGATCTAGTGGACCAATGGCCTACTTGAAAAAATGACAAAAATATATCTGATAATACTGAGCAGTGGGGAAGCGGAAGGTGGTCAGGGTTTGGCGCAGTTTCGGCTGTGGGGTTAGACCATTTGAAACCTATTCTCAATACCCCATCAACGCAAACCAAACGCCACCTGAAGGGGTTTTCGGACAGATTCCTTGGTGAAGACTACTATGCAACAGTTTTGCTTGTCCAAAGCAAAGTTTTATTTTAAATCTTGCCAAGGCAAGTTTCAGACAGCAGATAATCAAATGGGTATGAACATATCCCCTACTTGCTGCTTCTGTGAAAGAGGAAATGAATGTTCAAAGCACATCCTTTGCTCATTCCTGTACTATCATCTGGGTTAATTTGGTTGCACGTCTGCAAACATGTGTATTGCTGGATTATGCAGAAGCATTGAGCTGTGGATCAGCGCTCATCTCGGAATTGAAAAGCTTGTTTTATAGGGCTATCATATCCACCGCAGGCAAAAGGAAAAAGGACCTTCTAACTATGTTTCTCAGAGTCGCCAAGGATTGGGTTCAACTGTGGATCCGAGATCGGATGTTCGGACTCCTCTATTTTAAGGATAGCTATTTTTTGCTTTTGGTTGAACTTGAAGGGTGACAGAGTTTATATCGTATCCTGATACATGGATACTTTCCTTGAAAAGAAGAGTCCAAGCACGGGAATTTTTATGGATGTTAGTTCTGGACAGGGTCAATACTAATGACTTGTATCAGCAGTGGAGGCCAAATCAGCCCAATTGCCCAATATTTTTATGCTTTGTCGGGTTAACGGTGAGTCTTCTTCACATGTCCTTTGAGTTGTGAAGTTGCATAGGCTCTATGGAGTAGGTTATCTGATAGCATAGGTGAGGTTTGGAAGTACCCAAATAATGCTATGGAGTTCCTACAAGTGAGGTGCATGGGACTCGGGTGGAGGAAGGAGAAGAAGTTGATGTGGAAGAGAGCTATTTTGCAGTGCTTTGCTGCATATGGCTACAGAGGAATGTTAGGGTCTTTACAGGTGTTTCAGTGTCAGTTGCTATGTTGTGGGATAGGGTGGTCTACTAAGCCTCTTTGTGGGATAAGTCTGCTGGGTGTTTTCGTAGTTATCCTGTTACGGGTGTTAGGCTTCATTGGGCTGACTCGTAAATAGACACCTTCTTGAGGATTCCTGTCCTCTTAATATGCAAAACTGATTTTACTCTATTAAATTCTTTTTAGATACAGAAAAAGTATATTAATGATATCTCAAGTGTACAACAGGTGATTTTACTCTATTTATAATACTTTCTCTTCATGTAAAAAAGTGTGACCCTAAGAAATCATAACTTCATTCTTGGAAGCTGATGCGGGAGCAAGTGAGCAATTTAAAGAAAAGAACCAAGAAACAAGCAAATGAACAAATACTCTTAAATACATCGTGCTGCTTTTATGGTTATGCATTAATGTGGCTCCTACAAGCATGATTACATGGAGTTTCCATGCAAGGTCGGGATTCAAGCTCTTGTTATATGATCAAGTTCATCATGGAGAACCTCGTAATCTTGGCAGTTCTGACAGTTGTTCGTATTTTGGCCATAACTCGCTCACATGAAACCTAAACGTGATGATTCAAATCTCTGTGGAAAGATATGATCGAGATCTACAACATTGATGCTTTGCGTTTTCTCTAATTCAAAGCGCAACATGGTAAAAAACGAGTTACAAGTTACGGAACATATTCCTTGCGCGCCAAGGCAACGACTTTAGTTTAGTTATTGTGTCCTAGTTTGCTTTTACTTGTTTAAACGTGATTTATTGTTTAGGAAAGATATAATCTGAATATAATTAGCATTAGGAGTCCATTAGGTATTAGGAAAGTTGTTAGTTAGTTCGTTTTACAATTGTAATCAGTTTCATAGTTAGTTTCCTACTTGGATTAGGATTCCTAGTATCTTTAGATTTCTTTGTCTATAAATAGGGGAGAGCACGAAATTGTAATATAGACTTTGATGATTAATGATTAATACGTGAGTATTTACCCCCTCAAATTGAGTGATTCAGTTTGAAACCCTTGTGTGTGATGCGCAAGTATTGTTCTTGAGTGATTCTTGAACGAAAACCCCAACCCCTTGAGTGATTCGAGAGGTATATCCCTTTTATTATTTTGTTTATCAAAAATACAGAAAATCCCTAAATAAATCACATCAGAAGCACATTTCACAAACTGAGGCTTGCAGATAAAGTATGATTTTTGGTTTTGTTTCTGTAACCGCTTCCTTCTAGTAATGATAATGACTGATAAAAGAACCTTTCCTAGAAGGTAGTATATATCTATTATGATGTGGAAAGGGCTGCCTCAAGTCCTTTTGAGCCGCATGTTGTTTGGTGCCTACAACTAGTATCTTGAAAGGCTAGTTTATAACTCTCATTTTGCTGATGAATAAACTTTTAGTATTAATTACCAACAAAAAAAAAAAAAGACAAATATACAAGGAAAACTTGATAAAAGTAGTCCGGAGTTTGATCCACCGGACAAAAGTAATCCCAAGATGGAACATTGATACCAATAATCCGAAGGTTGCATGACTCCGACAAAAATGGTCCGCGCACAAACAGCGTTAGTTTTCCGTCGCGAATTGCTGATGTGGGACAAGCAAATGAAAAAGGAAATAATAAACCCCACTAAAAGCAAAGGAAAAGGAACAATCCCCATTAAAAGGTGTTAAATCCCATTAAACAATGACTTTTCCCATGTTCCCCTTAATTCGTGGACTCCCTTCCCTCCCCTCCCCTCCCCTCCCACTCCCCTCCCCTCCCCTCCCACTCCCCTCCCCTCCCCTCCCCCATTGACACTTTCTCTCTCTTCTCCATATCTGATACTCCATTTCATAGCTGTCATAGCTGCACATCTCCTCTCTTCAGTTTTTTCTCTCTCCTATCCATATATGAATATCATCCATAAAATCAATGTCATTTAAATAAAGGTCAAGAAAAAACATAAAAAAATGACAAAGAGCGAGGTGATCATTGTCATTCAGAGAGCATTCAAAGAATTATCAGGAGAATTGTAACCCAAATCCCACAAGTCCTGCCCCCAAAACCCTCAAATTCTCCTTCAATCCTGAAATTCGTAGAAACCCAGAAATCAACACCCAAAAACCCTAATCCTACATTTGCATCAAGCCGTAAAAAGATCAGAGAGAGGTACGTTTCTTGTGGCAAAACGAAAAAAAATTCAAAGCAAGAAGAACAAATGTGAACTCTAAGTGTAAAGATAAGATCAATGTCAAGTATTTGTGTGTTGCTTAATGAGGGGCCTAAGGGCTTCTCAAGAAGAGTTCTTTAAGAGCAAGAGAGTGAAAATGTTGATGGGGTAACAATAGAGATAAACCCACGATTGAGAATCAAAATGGGTATGAGATAGATGGTAGAGGCAATGTAATAAAAGGCACGAGGCGCAATGAGGCGATAGAGGTCCATAGAGCCTAGGCGCAAGGCGAAGGCGCGCGCCTCAGTGAGGTGAGGCGCACTAGTGTATGACAGAAAAAAATGCTATAAAATAACCTTTTTTTCATCAAAATCTATCTAAGATGCGCCTCAGCCTCACCCTCAAAAAGCGATGGGCTGTTGCGCCTCACGCCTCGTGCGCCTAAGGCGCGCTTTTTAATACATTGGGTAGAGGAAGTGAAGTTTTGGGGTTACCTGAATTGGATAACTGCGACATCATTGGGAATGGTGTAAACAAAAATGGGTATGAGAAAGATGGTGAGGAAACTGACGTTTCAGGTCAAAAGAATCGCAAAAACTCATATAAGACTGTCTTCTCGTGAGATGACTCACATTTTGAACAAATAGTGTTACTTTTGGACTAAAAAACGTTACTTTATTCTGGAGATATATGGTCGTCAAAAAAGTGTCACTTTTCGGACAAAAAATGTTATATTTCGAATAAAAAGTGTTACTTTCGACTGTGTACCGTAAAACCATCTTACACAAGACTGAACTAAGAGACATGCTATATAAGGAAGCTAGCGAAACTGACCTAGAGCCGAGTTTCAGGAGGATGTTGCATTTGGTGAAAGCATCTGAGAAGCTCTTGATAATGCCTAAGGAATCAGATGAGAAGGATGAGAAAGAAGGAGAACAAAGATAGTGACGCTTAAATGGGCGTTCCTCGGATTGCAGAAACCACAAACCTCCAAAGGCTCCTGAGACATAGGAATTCTCACCTGTCTTTTGTCCTGGAGAATTGTTCTTCAATGCAGAGAGCTGGGGGCTGGAACCAAATGACTCAGTTTTGTTAGATAGTAGCAGAGGAAGCATTTCTGGCAGAAGTTATTTGGAAGCAGAAGAAGTAGCTTCTTTTTTCCCTGGAACTGTTGGTGGAAGGAAATGGAAGAAGCAGAAGCCAAAAGTTAAATCTCTGAGACCCTCCAAACAAAGGGGTACGGCAAGGGGGGTTTGGCCATGCTTCTACCTATCTTCAGCTTGTCTCTCATTTCCCTCTCACATCAACCCTCCTAAACCCCATATCCACCAAAAATTCAGCTTCTTAGAAGCTGATAGCCCACAAGGAGGCTAGAAGCAGAAGCTCCAATTTGGAGCTTCTGTTTTTGGCCTCCTTGGGAGTATTTTCAGCTTCTAAGTACAAAAACGCCGATTTGGTGGTGGACAGGGAGGCGGATGGGGGAGGATGTGACGGATATGAGGGTTATGAAGGGCAGAAGGTGAAATTCGATAGAAGCCGGGTCATACGGCCCCTACTTCAAGAAGCTACAAGAAATGATGATTGGAGAAGAGAAGCAGTGAATACCATTTGCACAGGCCCCCCTGCATAGACACCCCTGCATAGACAGCTGATGAACCAGAGTGTCTGATAAAACCACCTGTTAAGGAGTGCACACCAGTTGATTTGAAGCTGCACACTGATGTGAGGGCCGTGGGTGGGCTGACTTTGATCACCAAGTCAACGAAAAGCTGACATTGATCGAGCAATACACAATGGAAAGAGAGAGCCAGCAGAAGTTGGAAGAAAAGAAGAATCAGAAGACTGAGGAAGGAATATGTCCCGGAAGCTCGGCCTATGCCCTATTTTAACCCTTTCATCCCCAGAAGGTCCACAAAGCAGCCTACAAAGCCTAAAAAAACAAGTAGTCCCATAGTCTTATGAACAAAGAAGTGACCAATGTTGCACGGAACGAGGTACAAAACGAGTCGCGGGACGAAATTCGTGAATTTTAAGAATCGGGAACGTGCGGTAGGTTAAAGGGGAGTGATAGGGTACGGGGAACATTAATTTTTGCTGCCAGCCAAACTGCAATCAGAAAAAGGCAACTTTTCAACATCTTTTCCAGGCTACTTTATTAATAATTCTACTTCGTCTACATATCTACTTCGTCTTCTTTGTTCTTCCTTCTTCTTTTTTCTTCTTCGCTTGGCCTTTGTCATAGATTCCAGTCATCGAGTCCCCGCCGGAGCAAGACCGCCGATGAGCCGCCGAGCAGCAAAGCATTAAACAATCGGGGTCGCCGAGATGGCAACTGGGGTCGCGTCCCCAGCCGTCCCAGTTCGGAATCGCTCCCCGTTTCGGGACGATTCGTCCGGGGACATGGAACGCGGCCACGTCCCGCGTTCCCGACATCAACTGACCACAAACCATAGCAATACAGTACATAGCTTAGCAACTGAAAAAGGCTGCCTCTCCTAATTGGTACCAATTCCAACGAATCAGGACAAAAGTCTTCATAGCATTCTTTTTGTTTTTTAGATAAGAGAATATTGTATTAATAAGATTGTCAAAGCAGTAGCAGAGAACAAGTTGTCCTCCTCATGAGATTACAACAAATTATGCCAGTTACGCTGGAAGTGGAACTCTGTTATCGAATAACTCCTAAAAGCACCCCCTGCCTTAGCCCACGTAGAAGCTAAATAAGTCACCCTATCCCGCAAAAACTAAGGTGGTAGGGAGCCTCTAGAGAAAACTCTGGCATTTCTCTCTAACCAGCAGCACCAAAGAATAGCAAAAACAGCACTACGCCAAAGAATCTTCATCTCCCTATCCGTCCCAAAAGCCAAAAAGCGCACTTGCAACATCTCCATCACAGTTGCAGGAAAAACCCATTGCTCCCCCACAAAGCCAAACAACTTTCCCCACAAAAAACCAGCCATATCACAGTGAAGGAAGTGTGAACATGTCTCACTACTCGCACGACACTGTACACACATATCAGGTGAAATAGCCAACCCCGGGCGCCTCTTCTGTAGCAAATCATTAGAATAGATTTTGACCAACGCCATTGTCCAAACAAATGCTCTCACCTTCAAAGGAATCGTTGCTTTCCACAAGAGATTGGGTATAGGAAACGAAGCATACTGAGTGGACAAACCCAGACACACTAGAAATGAATTTGAAGAGAACACCCCTGAAGTGTCTACTTTCCAAACCCTTGCATCATCATCACTAGAAGGGAGACAAATAGAGAATAGTCGAGATCGATTCATAGATAGATATCTTTCTATATAGATAGGTATTAGATAGGGAAGAAAAAAAAGAAAAAGGGAAGCCCTCAAAGAGCAGAAGACTGCTGCCTGAAATAAGGTGGCGGGAAACATGACCCAATTTATCTTCTTTCTTTTTGATATCGGATTTTGCTATCTATCAGATAAGACTAGTTTCCTGGACTGAACTGGCTGGACAATTATTAGACGCGCTGAAGCCCCATCTTTTCTAATGTAATGTAAAATGAAATTAAATGTTTACTCTACCTTACTTACTACTCATTTTGATATTACGGCTGCGTTTGAAAGATAGCTACAAACTCGGAAAGACTGCTAACCTTATTTGTGAACTTAATGGGATTGATTAGGCTATTGCCCAAACCACTATTCTAATAGCAAGCGGACCCCTAATCCATTAGTAATAGGGGGCGAGTAGCCTTGATTCTCTTCATTGATCACCCAAACCCCAAAGGAAGCTTTTATTTAAGGCTTTACATTCATTAGTTTCAAATGAAGAATGAAGAGTGCCCCCCCTACTTCTATCAAAATGAAAAGCGTGACTTTACGAAACAAGCAAGAAAAGCCCTTTCTATCTTATTAGAACTGACGATACCCTGCAATCAAAGTCAAATAGCTTCGTATTCTCTCTGAGCACCATTTTAAAAAGCAGAAGGCATTTATGAATAGACATTGCAGCCATTTTTTTTGACAAACCAAGCCACTATATGCATAATCAGTGAGTTTGCATGATCATGACTTCTAGGGCGCAGAAAAGCAGAAGAATAGAAATGATTCTTTCACACACAGTCACCATCATTGATTAACTAAAAAAAGGAATAGCTATTACAAAGTCAAAGAATAATGGGAACTTCTACTTTGTACTGTTGATAATGTAATCATATACTGTGTCGATTGTTATCAACTTAAGCAACATTCTGATTATGGTCATGTTTCAAGCCATCAACAGCCACCAACACGCCATTGTAATTGAATTTCCTTTTCATTTAGTTTATTTCCAACTCAATCTTCACACTGTTTTTGCTTTCAATTGACTACAATCAGTCCTAGATAAAAATTAATTTTAAACAAACATGGAGATAGTAATGTACTGCAAATGCAACCAATATTTCAGGAGTACTAAATACATTGGAGTACATACCTTAAAATTTCCAGTCATTTTCGAATTTCTTGACCACTCGACCCCAAGTATCCTATTCGACGTCTGATAACTGGCCTTTACAACATCATCTCCATAAACCTTCCTGGACAATGCAAAATCCCAACAATTCTTGCCCAAATCGTAACACGGCTCAAAACTGGTAACCCCGTGATGCACATAAGTGTACTTCAATTTCCCATTCCTCGACCCCAACATATGGTTGGCAGAAACCTTGTTAGCCGAATCCAACACCAAAGTACCATCCACAATAGTCCGGTTGTCACCTCTAGAATGAATATAAGTCATCTTCAATGGCTTCTCTAATACCTTAACTGAATTCATGAACTGGAACCGAAAATCCTACAAAAACAGAAAAGCAACCAGACTTTAAATTCAATTAGGCTTAAAATTGGGCCACCAATCATCAGCTTACCTTTAGAGTAAATATATGTGATGTTTAATGGCGTATCTAAAACCCTAACTGAATTCTTAAACTGGAACCGAAAATCCTATCAAAATAGGAAAGCACCCAAACTTTAAGCTCAATTACGCTTGAAATGAAATGAACGCTTAAAATTGGGCATCGAACCATCAGCTTGAACTTTTTAATTGATATAAGTCATGTTCATTGCGCTTTTCTAAAACCCTAACTGAATTCATGAATTAGAACCGAAAATACTACCAAAACAGCAAAGCAACCAAACTTGAACTTGAATTAAAACTACGGGCTTCCTTTCGAGTAATTATAAGTCATGTTCAATTGCTTCTCTAGAACCCGTAACTGAATTCATGAACTGGGACCCAAAATCCTATCAAAACATGAAAACAAGCAAGCAAACCCTAATAAGTTCAATTGTAACCCTAACGGAATTCTTGAATTGGAACCGAAAACACTACCAAAACAGAAAAGCAACCAAACTTTAAGTTCAATTACGCTTAAAAATGGGCCTCCAACCATCTAACTTTAAGCTTTTGACTAAACATAAGTCATGTTCAGCGGCTTCACAAAACCCTAACTGAATTTTATGAACTGCAACAAAAAATCCAACCAAAACAGAAAAAAAAAATTAATAAAAAAAGAAAACTAAACTTTATCAAATTCAATTATTAAGCTTAAAATTAAAGCAAATATCCAAACATCGGCTTAAGCTTTTGGTTGAATCGGTTCGTTCATCAGGTTTATACTATTTACCTGTTTGGGAACATTGTAGTCGATGATGAAAAAGCCAGGTTTTTCAAGGGTGACAGCAAGGCCATTGAGAGAAGGACCTTTGACAAAAGTGGCATCAGTCATGGAAGCTTTGAGCTTGAAGTCGCCAGCAGGCATAACGAGTGATGAGGTAGCTGAAGTGGCGGCTTTATCTGTGTCGTACTCATATTTGCCTTTCATTGATGCCTTCATTTCTCAACTCTGTGTGTGTTTCTCTCTCTCTCCTCTGAGCACGGAGGGAAATGAGGGGATGATGAATTGATGATGGCTATGGGAGCCGAGAGTAACAGCCTAACAGGGTTGGCTGAACTGAAGAGACCAACAGGATTCCTTATTCCTTTTTATTACTAGCACAATTTTCACTTTGGTGACGTGATGTATTGCAAAATTATTTGTTTGTGACCTGTGTTTTTTTATATTTTCACTTTGGTTATCTGAGTTAACTAGTGTTTTTTTTTACTATTTTCCATCACTTTTATTAATTTTTTCGTTAAAAAGTAGAATAAACAAGACATTTTAATTTTGAAGCGGTAATTAGTAATTTATCTTTTCATCCCATCTATCTTCCCCATCTCCATCTCTCTCCGTTCTCTCTTCTCTGATCCACCATCCCTACCACCACCACCACCATTTTTTCTCTCTCATCCACCACTAACCTCACCCACCACCACCACGAGCTTAAAACCACCACCAACCTCATCCACCACCACCACGAGCTTAAAACCACCACCACGAGCCTCCTCCTCCACTAATTTTTTTGGGCCTTTTTTTTCCTTTTTGTCAATCATCAATAGGCCACAAATTAAACAAAAGCCCTCAAATTAGAAGTGAAACGGGATGGTCTACACTAGACTAATTAAGATGGAGAGAGAAAGATGGGTGTGGTTGAAATCGAAGGGGTGGTGGTGTATTGTGGCGGTTGCGGGCTGGTTGTGGAGATGGTGGTGGTGAGAGAAGATGAGAAGGAGAGAGCGAAAGAGATGGTGGTGGTGGTTTGGAGGTGCGAAAATGGAGAGAGTGAAAGAGATGGTGGGGGTTGCGGGATGGTCGCCGTGGTGGTTTGGAGGTGCAAAAATGGAGAGAGCGAAAGAGAGGGTGGTGGTGGGTGGGCTGGAGTTGGTGGGCGGTGGAGGTTTGGAGGTTGGCGGTTTTCTGGGTGGTGCTGGTAGGGTGGTGGGTGGTTCAAATGAAGGTAGATGCAAATGCAATTGAATTTTGGAAGAACATGGGGAACTCACTTAATTAGGGGTATTTTAGTCATTGAACATGTGTTGTAGATTTATTAGTGGCCACGTCACTAAATTGACAGAAAATTCTAACGGGACTAACGGAAATATCCAAACTGAAACTTTGTCTAAGATCTCCAGTAACCAAAATGGAAATATGAAAAACACAGGTTACTAAAAAATGATTATGCAATACGTCAGGGCACCAAAGTGGAAAATTATGCCTTTGGCGAGTACCCCTTAATTTTTATTTTTTATTTTTGACAGCAGTAGAGGCTAAATAGATTACAATATACAGAGGCTTTTCTAACCTGGACAGCTAACTTATGAGCATTACTAGTAAATATCCTAGGGCAATACACTAGCTTAACACAATGAAAGAAAGACAACATAGGGGTAAGATAAGTTTGATACACCTGCAAATAGGGAGCATGTTGTTCTGAATCTCCTTCCAATATCTGTTGAACAAGTTGAAGACAGTCTGTATGAACTTCTACATGGTACCACTTCCTGTCGTTAGCCAATTAATTGCTTGTAAAAGTGCCTCCATTTTAGCCTGCAGAGCAGATTCAACCAGAAAAGAAGAGAAACCACTTTCCTTAATACTTCCATTTGCACCATAGACCACCAATCCCGACCCAGCTGCAAGAGATAATGAATCCCAAGCTCCATCGATGATAATTTTAACCTCTTCACAGTTAGAGTTCCATCCTACTATGTAACCCTCCTGCCGCAAGTTACTTTCATTGCCATGTCGTAAAACATGTTTTTTGAGTTTTCGAGGCAGTTGGTCTAGTAGTAACTTCATCAAGAAACTATTGTTCCCAATTAAACAACAATTCCGAAGGATTCACTGAACCACCACCATAGAGGATACAGTTACGATGGCACCAAAAACTCTAAAGTCCAACCAGAAAGTACCTCAACCCATCAAAATCACTAACATCTAAAGAACTAAGGTACCTAAACCAATTAGAAAACCATTCTATAAACCCAAGATTCTGAGCCGTGACATCACAGATCCCTGGTCTAGATGCTTGCCAAATATGACGACTATAATAATCACAGTCCCTAAACAGGTGTTCTCTTGTTTCAATGGAACGTTCTCCTTTGATATGTGCACAAAAAGGACAATGAGTACAAGTGTCAATAGTCCTTTTTGCAAATTCCTCACCTAAAGGCAAAGCAGACGTGAGTAACTTCTATATGAATACCTTCCATTTTTGAGCCACTTTTAATCTCCAAAGTTGTCTCCAATTAAATGGCAAAGTGGGCACTAGATTAGAGCTTAGCTTAAGGCAAACATAGCCACTTTTAACAGAATATTTACCATCAGAATTACCAATCCAAACAATGCTATCTTCCTCAGCCAACTTTGGTAATTTAATGGCTGTAATCTTTCTTACCCACAGTGGATAAAAAATGGAACTTATCAAAGGCAAATTCCATTTATTGTCCAACCCAATAAGTTCACTCGCCAACCCTTTTTTGAGAGAACTACACACAGCAAAGGATGATGCCAAAGGCGGAGTCTTATCTTGAATCCATGGGTGATCTCATATCAATATATGATTTCTATCCCCAACTTTCCAAGCACAGTTAGGACGCAAGAGCTCGAAACCCCATAAAATACCTCGCCATCCCCAGGTAGCATTAGATGGCAAGTTGAGTGGTGGATAAAAAAAAACGACTTTTCAATGCGATACTTGGCGAAAAAAAATTGAGAGAACAAAGACGAAGGTTCATTTAATATACGCTAGGCCTGTCTAGCAAGTAATGCTTGATTAAAAGATTTGGCATCTCCAATGCCTAACCCATCGCATCCTTTAGGTAAGTTGATGAAATTCCATTTTCTCCAGTATATGGGTTTCTTCTTTGGAGAATTTGCCCACCAGAATTTCGCAATAATGGCATTGATCTTGGATAAAATGCTCATAGTTAATTTGAACACCGACATAACATACATTGCCAAAGTCGAGAGCACAGCTGAGATAAGCGTAAGTTTCCCTGCTGGAGAAAGAAGAAGACTGGACCATGATTGAAGCCGAGATTGAACTTTATCAACCACTAATAGAAAAATATCCTTCTTAGCCATGCCAAATTCTGTTGAAATCCCCAAATAGGTTCCTAAAGAAGAAACCACCTTCATTTTTGTAATTCCTCTAAAAATCCTCCTAAACTTTGGAAGGCATATTGGGACTGAAAATGATATTAGATTTTTCCAAATTAATTACCTGACCAAAGTTTGGCAATAATCATGAATAGTAGACATAAGGCCATGGCACCTAGGAATAGTAGCCTTAAAAAAAAAAAGCAGAGTCATCAGCAAATAGCAAATGTGATATGACTGGTGCTTGACGTGAAATTTGAAGGCCTGAGAAAAGACTATGAGATTCGGCACTCAATAACATTGAGGAGAGTACTTCTGTACACAGAATAAAAAGATAAGGAGATAATGGATCCCCTTGTCTTAGTCCACATTGTGGCCGAAAATACAGTTGCGGAACCCCATGGATAAGAATGGCATAAGATAATGAAGTAACACAATTCATAAGGAGACGTTGTCATAAAGGAGGGAATCCCACATAAGAAAGCACCAAACTTAAAAATTTTCAGTTGACTCTATCATATGCTTTACTCATATCCGCTTTAATTGCGATCTTGAACTGATTTCCTTTGGTCGTTTACGCACATTTTCAAGAAGTTCATGCGCAATAAGTATATTATCATAAATAAGTCTACCAGAGACAAACGCACCTTGAAAATCACTATTTAAATGCGGTAAAATCTTCCTTAGTCTATTAGTAATGCATTTCGCCACAATTTTGTAACTCACATTACTGAGACTTATAGGTCGAAAGTGACTCACCTCCTCAGGGTTATCCTTCTTAGGAGTAAGCGTGACAATAGTTTTATTAAATTCTTGTAAACTATACCCAGAGTTTAAAATAGCCAGAACCGCTACAACATCATTTTTAACCTGACTCCAACACTTTTGGTAAAAGACTGCTGAGACTCCATCTGGACCTGGAGCCTTGAGAGCTCCCATCTGGAACATTGCTCTTCTCACTTCACCTTTTGTGAATGGTTTGTTAAGAGATTCAATATGAAAAGAAGATAACTGTCTTGTCATAGAATTAACAGCATTATGCATCATCGCCTCAGTATCCGCACTTTCAGAGCCCCATGTCTCATGGACTCTAAATAACTGATGATAATATTGAGTAAATAAATTCCCAATAGTCTTCCCATTGGTTGTCCATTGTCCATATTCATCCCGTAGAGCAGTAATTTGAATGCGTGCAGTCTTCATCTTGGCCCAATTAAAGAAAAATCTAGTACCACAATCCCCTTCAGCTGACCATTTGAGTTTAGCTATTTGTCTCCAGAATTTTGCACAATTCTTAAGGAACTCATTATAAGAATTTTGATGTTGCAAAAATCCAGAACATGGAGCTCCATTATCAATGTGTCCCAATTGATCGGATACCTTCTCCTTAAAAGAAGGCCATTGAATATTCCATTCTTGTTTTTTATCCAGAGTCCAATGTTTAATAAAAGACCTAGTAATGCCCAACTTCTTTGGCAAAGTGAAAGACACAGACCCTTGCATACTCTCTTGCCAAATCTCACCAACCTTTGTTTGAACCTCTAGATAATCCAAGCACCAATCATCTATTTTAAACAACTTCCCTTTTTTCTTAGCTTCTGGATTAGTGTTCAGAAGAATCGGGCAGTGATCTGAGTTTAAATAAGACAGATGAGTAACTAGAGCTTCTGGATAGAGAGTATTCCAAGCAATGTCTCCCATAGCTTTATCTAGTCTCTCCAAAATACAGCCATCATCATCTCTTGTATTACACCATGTAAAACGCGGGCCTTGAAAATCAATATCCATAAGATTTAAAGTTTCTTTCCAATTCACAAAATAATTAAACCCTTTGATTATGGTGTTGCCCCCTATTTTATCACGTAAAGAGTGAAGTTGATTAAAATCACCCATAATTAAACAAGGGAGAGCTGTATGGGCAAGATAGCCCGCCAGTGAATCCCAGAAAACAGAACAATCATCGTACGCAGGAGGCCCATACACCAACACCATTAACCACTTATCATTCATGTTACATCTAAAATAATACAATTCTGATTCTTAAATCTAGTTGAGCAAAAGCTTTTTTTCTTCCAAGCAACAAACAAACCACCACTACTTCCTACTGCATCAACCCCGTCCCGAAAAAGATACCTATGGGGACGCATTAATCTAGCTACATCAGATGCTACACACTTAGTTTCAACTAAAAACAGTAAATCAGCAGGATTAACCTCTAACAGACGGCGCAAACACAAAATTGTAGGGTTGTTAGAGGAGATTAATCCCCTACAATTCCAAGCTAAAGCAATCATGGTTCAGTTGGAGGCTGTTGAGGCATAACCACCACCAAGCCTTGATCATTGATAGTCAGAGCAAGAGTTAAACGAGTAGCATACAAAGTATTGCCAACACAAGTCGTTCAAGAACTAGCACCTTGATTAACATAGGATTTTTTGGCAGGTATCCAAGAAGACACCTCCTCTTCATCATCTTCAAAGCTTTTGCAAACCACAGGATCTGAATGCGCCTTTCTTTTAGTACGCAGACCCAGAAAAGTATTCTTGTGAATACACGCAGGCCTTCTGAACCTTGACCTGAGTAGTCTAGTTCCATTATGGTTAAAACTGTTGAAGATCATAACACTATCTGACGCAATTGAGAGCGGAGAATTTGGGTCTGAAAAATTATCACCACTGTTATCACCTTCATTTTGTGTGTTCTGTGCAATATTAAGTTCATTTTGAGCAATAATTCCAACCGCGGGGATAACCAGATTCTCTTGATTACCAAAGCCCTGCTGCAGATTCTCATTAGACACCTCATTAGGTACCAAGTTATCATCAGTAATCTGGTTTATAATAGTAGCATTAGCATTTACAGCATGTATCTCAGGATCAATGCCATCAATAATTAAAGTGGTCAATGTCATGGGCTCAATGCTACCAGCAGCTGAAGAACCCTCAAAAGTCCCTTCATTAGAGGTCAACACATTAACATTCTCATTTTGTGCAGCGTGAATAACATGCTGCTCATTGAGATTTGCACCACCATTAAATGCTAATGGATTTCCACTAAGTTGATGCGGAGAAGCTGGCGGTGTGTCGCCGTGTATATCCATTGGAACCGCTTCATCAAAGGGATTGTCCTAAGGAACATTATTAGTATGAGCAACTTGATGCCCCTGCTCTGCTTCATAATTAAAACCCCCATTTTCAGCAGGTGAAAGAGGCTCGTCGGATACAATAGGATGGAATATCATGTTTTGGTTTGGTATAAAGATCTGGTTGAACCCATTAATATCATCTCTCCTGGCTGAATTTGCCCCTATTTGGTTACACCCTTGCCTTAACGAGTCTCTGTAAATCCCATCTAATCGAGAGGGCCCTGACCTATGGAGCAAGGGATTAGTACTTACCCCATTAGATCCACCCATTTGATGCTGTAGAGACCCCTAAGTCTACTCAAAACCCAGAGGACCATTAAAACCACCTTGCATGTTAGGATCACCTCGAGCTACCCCTGCAACATCATTATGAGGCACTTGCATGGTTACCAGTGGTCCATCAAAAGGAGCATTCGGCCTTTGAAACCTGGTACCAGGCACAATTCTTCGGCCACCAGGAGTTGTTCCAATCCAAAAATCCCACCATGCTTCTTCAGTAGGAGCTCTACGAGGAGAGTGTATTTCAGCATGAGGGCCCACCCTCCTTCTCGTAGTAATGAATCTCGAAGTTGCAGGAGTTGCACGAAGATCAAGCGAAAACATAGTAAACTCTGCATCTGTTTGGACAGTAGTAAACACATGCATGCGCTGATTGAACATCCTACTTTCTAATGAGGCCTCAATATCCAAAACAGAAGTTGAACACTTAATAGCCTTATGGCCAATCTTCCCACATCTCATACAATATTTAAAAAACCCATCATTTTTAAATTGAATCCAAAGCAGAGTATCATCATCCAATTTCAAGAAAAAACCAGGTATAAGAGGTTGATCAATTCTAACTTTTACTCTCATACGAAGATAATCATGATCAGGTACTATGGAGTTATTATTTTCCACATACATCAACTCACCAACTAAATCAGAGACCACAGTAGCGACATGCACATGCAGATATTCAAAGGGGAGGCCGCATATTCTTACCCATAGATTAGCAGTTGAAAAACGAACAGCCTTAAGAATCTGGTTTGAATCCCAATCTTTAAAGACCATCATCCCTCCATCAAAACATGCAGTGCTACGCTCAAGCAAATCTAGCTTATCTTCATAATCTTCACAGAGAAAGACATAAATTGTCTCCATTCTTCGAACCTCAATGTAAGAACCCTCGCCTTTCCGGCGCTTAACCTCGTGGTATTTTTAGGTGGAATTAATGGTTCTTAAATAATACGTCATATGCAATTTAAATTATAACGGGGAATAACAATTTGCAAGTAATGAAGCCGCCACCAATTTTTAAGGAAACAATTGGAAACCATCAAAAAGTGCACCCAATTCCTATTGGGAATTGACTCATACCATGGGGCTAAATATTGAGTTCGGGGGTGTAGGTACGAAATAAACAAAACGAATTTCATCTAAATCGCCTGAATTAACGGCCTCTACTAAGCCTATCCATGTCAAATATTTATCTATGCTATATGGTTCCATATAAATCCGGTCGTCCAAGATCCTAAAATTAACTAGGTGGGTTAAAGACAAACAAATTACCTATGTTATGACTTTGCACAATTTATATCCAAATTGCATGCATACTATTATCAAACACAAATAAGAAATAAGAGCAATAATTTAACGCTCCAACCTACCATACTTTGCTAAATGCGCCAAGCATTGCATATGCACATCAATAAATTGTTAGTTACTTCAAAGGAAGAACAATGCAAAAATATTAACTTTATGCTAAAATAAACCTAAGGGGTTACTACATGCATGCACAAACTATAAGAAAGACGCAAACTTGCATAAACGAATAAAAAAATACGAACTTTAAATCAAGCTAATCATGCATAATTATTTACAAGGACCCAAGCATGCAAATTTATTCAACTATAATCAAAAGCTAAATAAAACATGATTATAAACAGTAAACAAGAGATTTAATAAAGGATTTAGGCCCTCAGGATGGTTAACCTGGACGTTCTATTCAATCGGGCCTAGTAGAATTGGAATTGCTCTTCAATCTTGGGTGCTAGGTTGGGTGCAATGGCTTGCTTGAGTGTTCAAAATCTGAATTCTCTATGATTTGGGGGAATTTGTGCTCTCAATGCTCTCAAAATTATAAACTGACCAACCTCTCTCAAAAGAGGGTGAAAATGAGTATTTATAGAGTTAGGGGACGGAATTAGGGGCTTAGGGTAGTGCTAAAACTCGGTCCAGCCAAAAAATAGGCCCAACGGCCAGCCGGAAGGCAGCTGGAGCCCAGCGGCTGCCCTGAGGGCCCCCGCTGTCACGTGTGTGCCGCCGGACTGACAGCGTCAGCCGCTGGGCCCGGAGGCGCGCGCGTGTCTAGGGCTTTTTGACTTTTTGTGCTCAGTAAATTACGAAATTGCCCTTGGGCTGACCTAGGGGGCCGGGATTTTGTGGTTTTGACCCAAATCTTCGAGACGCGATATCTCTTGATCCGGGAACCTGATTGAGGCAAGGTCAAAGGCGTTGGAATCCTTATAACAAGGGCTAGCCAAGGACTGAGGTTTCAAGGAATTTGGTCTAGATTTCCGAGCAATGTCCTTTTCTACTTACGTCCATGTTAATCCATTACCATCATCATCGGGCGTTGCGGTGCCAGGGGATGAGAACCGATTAGGGTTTCTACAGAAGCCCCCACTTTGGCCGAGCTTGTGAAAGCGAAGGTCAAAGTATTTGCTAAAAATGCCTGCAGTGCTGCTTTGCGGGTGCCAACGCGATGCTAATTTTAATAGCTTCGTCGTCAAAGAGCGTTGCGTAGCTCTGCTTTGCGGGTGCCAACGTGATGCTAATTTTAATAGCCTCAACTTCAAAGAGCATTGCGTAGCTCTGCTTTGCGGGTGCCAACGTGACGCTAATTTTAATAGCCTCAACGTCAAAGAGCGTTGCGTAGCTCTGCTTTGCTAATGCTTGTGTCTTGGAAAATTGTGCCTGCAAAAATTGAATAAAGTGCCTGTGCCTGCGAAAATTAGACCAAATGCCTGTGCCTGCGAAATAGATAATACCGGGTTCCTAGGATAAGAAACCGTATTGCGGGGGCAAAAAAAGTCATTTTGGGTGACATGCCTGTATCTTCCGGGCTTCTAACGGTCGAGAAATGCAATCCCGCGCGGAATTTGAACTTTCGGGCCTGCCCCGTGAGAGGCGGAAGAGAAAATGGGTTCAGCGGCCATGCGCAGGGCCGTTGAGGGCTGAGCGTCCTTATCGGGCCCTCTCAGCGACTCAACTGACGATGTAGAGGTGCTGAGGGCAGCCGCCCGGCCTGGTGGCGTAGCCGCTGAGCTTGGGCGGCCTTGAACCGGGCCGCTGGGCCGGTTCAGAAGTGCGGATTGGGGTTTAATTTTGAGAGAGCCAAATTTTGGGTCATTTCTTCCCCAAAACTTCGAGACTCTACCTCCATTGTTGCCCAAACTTCAATTCTTGCTCAAATTTGCTCCTTTTTGCTTGCATTTGCATAATCTTTGCATAATTCGAAGCTTATTTGTGATTTCTCACAAATTTGGGGTGAATTTGAGAGTGGGTTTTTGAAACCCTTGGAGAGAGAAAATTCGAAAATCTCCATTTTTGCTTGTTGTTCTTGCTTGCTTTGTTCATCCTTCTTCAATGGCTCCAAAATTGGCAAAGAGGAGGAGTAGGAGGGCCAAGGTGCGAGAGGAGGTCGAGGAAATCGACATCTTCACCAAGGCTTTTCCATCTCATGTGAAGCCTTCAAAGAGGAAGCCTAATGTGGCTTTTCCTCAAGATCGATACACCCGGTCGGATAGGATGCCCGACATTGTTTGGGATCGATCGGAGTTGCTTTTCCGACCGGCGACTCATTTGAGCTCTCGGGCTTCCAAGTTTGTGGTAAGCCTTCCAACTTTGAATTCATAGTTTTATGCAATGAATTTAAGTTTACCTGCTTTGCCTTGAATAGAATTTGTGTAGAAATTGTATGCAATTGTCAAGTTTGTAGCGCATGTGATCTTGCGCGGCTTGAACGAACTTAGAAACATGCCTAGGTTTGAACATTTGATTGAAATGTGAACCTAAGAGGTTGCAAATTTGATCGTAGGAACCCGATGGGAATTGGAAGGCCCATGGAAACTATGGCTCTTCGATTAAGCTTTATAAAATCTTGCCCAAAGAGGTGCAAGATGCGGTCTTGAATGCGGGGTTCGGGCCCCTTTTGAAAGCGGCGGACTCGGTTGAGCGAGTCAAGAGGTGTATTGTCCGTAGGGATGACAGTGGGGCGGGTACAGGGGGGTACCGCCCCGCATCCGCTCCAGTTGGGGCGGGGATGGGGGAGCGCTAGGTGGGGATGGAGCAGGGATGGTTTTGATAAAGCAAACCCGCCGCGGGGATGGGGCGGAGGTGGTTTGCCTTCTTCCCCCGGTGGATACCCGTCGGAGCCCCGCCCCACCTTATACCCGCTTATCCGCCACGCCTCTTACCCAGTACATAAAAGTAAAAAAATGTAATATATAATATATAAAACCTTATTTTACCAAATATATAAAAATTGTCTACTATATTGCTTATCCAAAATATCAAAATTTTCCGTGCAAATTATCTTAGGATGAATTTGAGGTAGATCCAGATGTGGGCTTCGTTTGTTTTCGGGCAGGTATAAAGTGGATATGGATACCCTCCCGATAAATGGAGCGAAGGCGGATACCCGCCGGGTTAGTGGGGCGGAGGTGGATTTGGGATCTCCAACCCGTGGGGGGATGGGGCGGATGGCGGAATCAAAATACCCAAGCGGGTATGGGGATGAATCTACCTATATCCACTACCGCCCCACCCCATTGCCATCCCTAATTGTCCGTTTATCCTTGGAGCGTTTTTGGGATACCACCAATTTGTTCCATTTCCCTAATGGGATAATGATGATCACTCCTTCGGAGTTTGCTATGTTGACCGGGGTACTTTGTGTGGGTACGCCCATTGTCTACGACATTTTCATTTGGAAACGTAAGGCAAAGATGGTGGAGCTATTTGGCCATTGGGGGAACACTTGGGGTCACCATTACCGTTCCTATAGCGAGCTCTTTACTTCTTTGAAGGACCCGAGGTATAAGAGGAATACCTCGGTGGAGCAAAAGGCGAGGATGTTTATCGCCTACCTCCTTGCCACCACCATCTTTGGTGACAAGGGGGAACGCATTCATGCCATTTACCTCCCGAGCCTGCTGGACTGGGAGAGAGTGAGAGAGTACAACTGGGGGTTGCCGGGCTACGCCAACCTCTTGAGATGCATGCGGTATGCTTGTCGCGTGAGTGATGAGGGGTACAAGCAGTCGACTCTTCCTCCCGTGAGCTTATGTGGCTTTTGAAAGGTGTTGCAGGTGCGTTTTTCTCTTTGTATTTGCTTTTCGTGATTTGCATGATTTAAGTGTGTTGTGCTTAATTTCATGTTTTGATGTAGCCTTGGTTTTTTGAGCATTTCCCGGACATGGCGCCTACGGGCTGGGAGTTAGACTTCCCGGTTTGTAGGGCGTGGCGTCATAGGGGTTCTGCGCCTCTACAGACTCTCCAGCAATATAGGGAGGCTCTCTTGCGCTTGGACTGTCACAAGGTAATGTAATATTGCTTCTGTTATATGGATTGTATGGATAGTATTTCTTGGGGTGAAAATATCTTATGTTGCATGCTTGTGCAGATTGACTACTTCCCAGGGCGAAGTATCATGGGTCGGCTCCGGACGCCATCCTAGCTTCTAGGGCGGTGGACCGTCAGAGGATCCTGATAGCGGGCCCGTTCTCCATCCTTTGAGTGGTATCTAGGAGAGCGGATCTTCCGTCAGGTTTATCCCGATTTGGAGGGCCCGAGGATTCCTCTGGATCCTCCCTCGACCATGTCCTTGGTGAGGTGCTTGTCTCGTGAGCAGGTTGCAGAGGCCATAGTGGGCTCAGACGCTATGCGGTATTTGAGGGAGCCTGCGGAGGACCTTGCGGGGAATTATGAGCAGTTCCGTCATGATCGCCTCATGCCTTCATTTGTGGGTTTGAAGGTAAGAATTTAATGTTCGTTATTCTATGCCTTTCTCATCTTCGTTGATGCTAACTTCTTTGCTTTGTAGGAGCCTCGGGTTGATGATATCGAGGTGGATGTCCCGGACATGCGGGTCCGAGGTCGGGACTATGGCGGGAAGGAGTGCTGGGGGGAAATCCCCATGACAGAAGACCTTGATGAGGATATCCAGGGCCTTCCTCTTCCGATTGGGCATCCAGGGGTAAATTCGTAATTTTACCAAAGTGTACGATACTTTACCGTTTTGCATGCTTGTACTAACTTTTCTTTGTGTAGCTTGACCGTGAGCAGACCGGAAAAGTCTTCAAGATGATGCATGCCATGAAGTCTTTGGATATCCCGAGCTCTCTCGAAGGGTACTTGCTCAAGAGCGGACTTGGACAAGGTAAACTTGATTTTGCATTTCCAAAGTTGCATGCTTTGAGAAATGTATCTTATTTATTTTTGGTGTGCTTGCAGGTTGAGTACCATCGACCCCTTCCTCGTCGATCACGACAGGTAGTGTTGTCGGATGATGAGGCTGTGAGCTCTCTTGAGCATAGTCCTTCTCGCGAGAGGAGCCCTCGGATGGAGAAACCTAGGAGAGAGAGGGTGCCTGTACATCGGACGGACCGTCCTGGTAGGAGTAGGATGACTCCGTATGTGGAGCCTGCTCCTATGCCTATGCGGATGTATCCTTCCTATCCCGGGTAACCTTCATATGGTGGTCTCTACTACCAGCCCCCGGTTCCTGCTCTTATGATGCCTACCATGCCTCCTCGTTCTTCGTGGGGGTATGACTCGAGTTATGTTGGGGAAGGGAGTTCATACCGGGAGCCTGCCCGACATTCTTCTTGACCCTAGCCAGTTTGTGGCGTCGATCTTTGGTAATGAGCCGTGGAGGTCGGAGGACCACTTTCAGGTGCCCCGTACAGATATTGATGCGGGTGATGATTTTTAAGACAATGTATTTGTGTAAAATACATTTTGAACATTTGTTTTGAACAAACATTCGGACTTTACTTGTAAATATTTCCTGCTTATTTATTGGTCCCTGTAGATAATTAGGCTAATGCAATACAAGTAGTCAAGCAAAAGCACAAGTAATAGCCATTTAGCAAAAAATGGTACAAGCAAAACTTTAAAATTGGGTGTACCCTATCCCCCCTAAAAAAATGAAAAAAGGAAAGGGGTGAAAAAAAGAAATGAAAATAATAAGTAAAAAGGGATTAATGAAAAAGATATAAAAAGAAAAGATGATAATCATCCAAAAAGAAAACAAGGAAATTATGGAGTTTCCATTAATAATAAGAAAATAATACAAAATAGAAATAATGATGGAAATAGGAAAAAGAGCCAAATTTGAGTCCAAAACGGTTAAGAAAAGTGTCCAAAATCGGAGAGGAAAGGGACTTGTCTCGAGAAAGGGTCCGGCGGCCAAAGGGAGGCGTCCAGCGGCACACACGGAGCAGCGGGGGCGAAAAGAGGGGCCGCCAGGCTCCAGCGGCTGGCCGCTGAGCCTGGGCTGCTCTATCGAGGCCGCTGAACCTTCAGCGGCTGTCCCAGGGGCCGCTGAAGCCCCTTTTTGACGGGTTGCCTTATTTTTTCGTATTTTCCGTGCAAGCCCTATATAAGCCTTGGGTTAGTCCGATTTTGGGACATCACCTTCATAATCTTCAAGCAATAGAGAGCTTTTAGAGAGAGAAACCCCTTAATTAATTTAGATTTCAGCCATGACAAGTTTTGATGTTAAATTTGACAAGTGGTTACAATCCATGACCCACGAAGAGAGGATGAGACTTGTGCCTTTCCACTTGAATGCTCTCTTCCACCTGAAGCAAGTTCAAATTGTCTGGAACCTCCTTGAGGCCGCCGTTGAGTTTTGGGATGACAAACTCCATGTCTTTCGATTTGGGTACAATGAATTGTGCCCGCTTCCCGAAGAATTTGCCGCCATCCTTAGGATCCCTCATGATCAAGCTCCCGCCACTCCATGACTTGGAGCAAACCTTGAAGGCTACTATAAAAGGTATCTTGGCCTATCACCAACACAAGCCTCCTCCGTTGCTAGGAGTGGTGAGTTAGACCTCAATGGTGTAATTGATATCTTTTTCCCCAAGGTAAGGGATAACCATGATGTGATGGGTGAGACGTATTATAAGCGTGCTTTTATTTTATGTCTCTTACATAGGTACCTCTTTGTTGGTGGAGGTAATAACGGTAAAACTTGCATGCTTAGAATTGTTGAACAAATCCAAAACGATTTTACCCCTATGTCTCTTGTTCTTGGTGAAACCTTAATTTGCTTGGATCGTAAGAAACAAGAGCCATCGCTCGTTGGATGGACGGGAAGCCCTCTTCTCCTTCAAGTGAGTGCTTTGAATAATTTGCTTTGAATAATTTTGGTTAATAAAGTTTGAATCTTTAATGGATATTTAACTTTATATGTTTTGCCTCTTTTTGTTTTTGTAGATATGACTCCTTGAGCATATGTGCTTCATTGAGAGGCCGGCTAATGCGCTCAAATATCAACCAAAGCAATTTTTCGCCCGCCGGAGGCTTTACTATGGAGTCTACCATTGATGAGTGGCGCGGATACCTCAAGGCATGCCCTTTGCTACGATGGACCATCAAGTGGTGGGGTCTAAAATCCGCAATCGGATGTAGCAAGGAAACGGGATGTGACCAAGTCCTTGGCCTTCATAACTCAACTTACATATTTCATAGCCGTATCATGCGGCAATATGGGAAACACCAAATTATCTCACAAAAGGACAGTCTTGCTCCTACTACGCGAGCCTTGACAATTAGTATGGTGAGATCATGAGAGTGTGCAGGGGATCATCGTCCCAAGTGGACTATTCCTCATCTCAAGGCCCCCGCGACCATATCTTCGGCTTATGAGGCTTGGATGGACTGCAAGACCGCGGAGGGTCGTCGTGCATGTAGGAAATCCGAACAAGACGATCTTAAGGCCCAATCGGTCAAGGCTAGCTTAAGACTCTCCAACCCTAATGACCTTAAGGGGAAGGGTAAGAAAAAGGGAGTGAAGCATGTGAGGGACATTCTCAACCCGAAGGCTAAGAAAGCCTTGGAAAAGATCACTACCAAGTCGCAAGTGGACCCCCAAATCCGGGTCAATGATCATGAGGCGTTTTCAAGCTCACCTCTAATGGAAGTTGAAGAAGAAGAGCCTTTAGTTCGAGAGAGATGGGCTCCCAAGGAACGCGAAGTAGAAGGCCCAAAAGCGGATGAGCCTATGGAGGATGCGGTCCCTACTACCGAAGCTACGGAGTAGTCTATTAAAGAAAATACTCTTTTGGAGCATGTCTAGCTTAGGATTGCCTTTTATTTTGCTTTAAATTCAATAAGGGTGATGTTCCTCTTTTTAGATTAGATTTAACTTTTGCCTTATTTCTTTAGAATTGCCAAGTCTTTGTAATGGACATTATTATTATTTATGGAGACATGCTCAATTTTGCTTTAATATTGCAACTCGATTTTTTATTTTTATTTTTAACAACTTTTGAACGCGAAAATGATGAAGGGGCCGGGCCCAATTGCAATTGGGTAGTCCTACGTATCCTTTTAGGGGAATCAGGCCGCTCGTAGTTCTTATCCGTGCGTTTTTAACATTCCTTTTTTTTTTTTTTTTTTTTTTTTTTTTTTTTAACGGGATTTTGTAGCCTTATGTGGGCCTCTCGAAAGTGCTATATTGGGTGTCTTGCCTAAGCATAGAACCTCTTTAGTTGATCCATGTTTATCCATTGACTAAGCTCAATCCCGTTCAAATTTGCAAATCTTGCAGCTCCACCTGTTAGGATCTTTGTAATGAGAAACGGACCTGACCAGTTGGGCCTAAACTTGCCTCTTAGGTCGGTGACATTGGCCCTTACTTCTTTAAGTACTAGATCTCCAACTTTGAGGTCTCTCATTTTGAGCCTTTGGTTGAAATGCTTTGTTAGTCTCTTTTGATAGATTCTCACATTGTGCAAAGCTTGCAACCTTTTTTCATCTAGTAAGACTAATTGGTCATAGGGGGCTTGGACCCAATCCACTTCTGGAATTTGACTTTCCAAGACGATCCGTAGAGATGGGACCTCTAACTCAATTGGTAACACGGCTTCCATCCCATAGACTAGGGAGTATGGTGTTGCTCCCATCGACGCGCGAATAGATGTCCTGTAACCCCAAAGTGCGAATAGCAACTTGTCGGGCCAATCATGATTATTTTCGGACATTCTTTCGATGATTTTCTTGATATTC
The DNA here is from genome assembly GCA_038025085.1 of Tetragonia tetragonoides. NCBI lineage: Eukaryota > Viridiplantae > Streptophyta > Magnoliopsida > Caryophyllales > Aizoaceae > Tetragonia > Tetragonia tetragonoides. The sequence continues at coordinate 24,442,582 of CM076140.1, forward strand.
TTGTTTGCTGCTTCTACTGCACCGTTTGTTTGCGGTCTGTAGGGAGACGACTTTCGATGCTGGTTTCTGAAATGGGCCAGGAGCTCAATTACTTCTTTCATGAAGTGTGATAGATTATTGCTAATGATTTCTTGGGGAATCCCGTATCTAGCTATTATATTATTCTTGATGAATTTGACCACATGTTTTGCTTTGAGCATTGCATATGATTGCGCTTCAACCTATTTAGTAAAGTAGTCAATTGCAAGTAGAATATATTCATGGCCCCCTTTTCCTGTTGGCAGTGGCGGATGCACTTAGAGCACTAAGTGTTCAAGTGACTCCACTTGGAGAAATAAAAAATGAAGTTGCTTTGTAAAAAAAAAATTAATTAATTAATTGCCCATTAATTTGCCCCACTTGCATTGGAAACTGACTCCACTTAGAACACTTACTGACCCATTAGTAGATGAGAGAGAAAGTGAAAAAGAGTAAACAAACGTTTAAAAAAAACGCGACAGTCTCTCTCTCTCTCTCTCTCTCTCTCTCTCTCTCTTTGCCTTCTCTCTCTCTCTCTCTCTCTCTCTCTCTCTCTCTCTCTCTCTATCTCTCTCTCTCTCCAACTTCTCAGCCTACCAACCAGACTAGGTACTTGCTTTCTCTTTTTTTTCTCTTCAAATTTTGCGATCTGTTTAGGTTTGATTTATGCAGTCAATTATCAATTACTAAATTACAGAATGTGGCTAATTTAACTATGTCAAAGTCATATGCTGTTCTAGGCGATCTATGTATTATTAATTATGTTTTTATTTTAGAAGTTTCGGGAGATGGTATTATTTGAATTGAGTGATTTAGAATTTAAGGTTTGTTGATTTGTTTTTTTCCTGAATTGAATTAATTTTTGGACTCTTTTGGTGAATTAATATAAAGTATATGTTACTTTTTGCAAGGTTCTTGTTTAGATTACTATATGATCTTAGGTGAATATATAGTTGATTACTAAAACTATATATTTATATGATGTGGGTCGATATATATATTTGACATAATGTTAATATAGATTTTTTTTTTTGACAAAAGTTATGGACAAACTTTTGATAAGGAAATTTCCATTATTACCAAGATCTTCTCAATTTCAAGGAGGCACAAGCGAAAGTGATTGTACCTCCAATGCTCATTCCAATGATGAGCTTAATTTAATTTGAATAAACTTCCATTGATCCAGGAGCAAGGAAAAAAAAATTTTCAACCCGCTACTATTAGTTTCCTTTTTGATTAAAAAAATTTATTATTTAAAAAATGAACCCCCTCTAACATTTTTCTGGATTCGCCACTGCCTGTTGGGGTTATCTTGCCAATGATATCCATTCCCCAAGTGGAGAAAGGCCAAGGTGGAGTGAAGGTATATAATGGGCTTGGCGACATGTGTTGTAGATTTGCGTGTGTCTGACACTCTGTGCATCTTTTGACAAATTCACAACAGTCTTTTTTCATTGTTGTCCAATAATAACCAAGCCTTATTATCTTCCTGGAGAGAATCATACCGTTCATGTGCAGTCCACAGGCTCCTGCATGTACATCTCTTAAGACCTTATGGGCCATTTCGATGCCTAAACACAAGAGATTAATCCCGTTTGAGGTTTTCTTATATATTTGACATTGTACCTCTATGAATTGGGTTGCGAGCCTTCTAAGCGCTTTTTTGGGCTCTAGGACTAGAATCAGAAGGGTGAAGCTGATAAACGAGTAGATTCTTTATATCGGTGTACCATTCATCTTCTTCGTCATGGAACACTTCCGGAGCGTCGCAATATGAAGGCTCGGACCTTCTCTGTACGCAAATGGGCATCATTCGAATGGTTTCGGGTATATTGATCATACTTGCCAATTTGGCCAAGGCATCTGCAAATTGATTATCTTCTTGTGGAAGGTACGTAGTGCTAAGGATTCACTTTTGACTTTCCATACTTTGGAAATTTGATTGATTATAAGCGATGAGTAGACCTGTCAATTGGGTCGGGCGGGTCGGGTTCGGGTCGGGTCATGTCGGGTTAGGGTTACTAGCGGGTCGGGTCGTTTCGGGTTCGGGTTGAGAAATACTTGACCCTGACCCAGTGTTGTCGGGTTCGGGTCGACCCACCGGGTCGGGTGACCCAAATTTTTTTATTTTATTCGTCAATTATATAGTCAATTTATGCTTTCAAACGGTATATTTGTACACATATACTCTAATTTATAACTTGTATTAACTACATACGTATTTTATTCACTTTTTGCAATGTATATACACCTATATGATATTTTTTATATTTTGTTTAATTATTTGATAAGTTGTATAATATAATTCCGTCCATTTGAGGGTAGTTAAGAGCAAAATTTCTCATTTTGAGAGAATAAAGATGTAAAGAAAAAGTTAATGAAACAAAAAAAAAAAAAAATTATATGGTTTTTTAGGATAACTTAGTTGAACTTTTTATTTATAATTACAAATTGTTCTATTTTGAGGGTCAAACGGGTCGACCCACTAACGGGTCGGGTTTGACCCAAAAACACCGGGTTAATCGGGTTCGGGTCAAACCGGGTTCCAGGTCGAAAAATCAGTGTCAGGACCCTGAAAAAACGGGTCGGGTCGGGTTTTCGGATCGAGTCGGGAATTGACAGGTCTAGCGATGAGCCTCTATAGACTCGAAGCGTCTTAATGCCAAGTCTTATGGCGGATTACAATCCTATTATGCAAGCTTCATATTCCGCGCCATTGTTGGTGACTTCGTGGTCTAACTTACCTGAAATAGGTATATGTGCACCATCAGGGGACACTATTAGTACTCCTACTCCAAAGCTCTTTTGGCTAGATGCTCCATCAAAATAGAGTTGCCAAGTCTCGGTATCTAAGGTCATAACCCCTTCGTCTGGGAGGTGGTATTCTTCTTTGTGATCGGGCTTGTGTATAGCTTGGTCGGCTAAGTATTCTGAGATAACATGTCCTTCGATGGCCTTTTGGTGTTCAAATTTGAGGTCGAACTCTGATAGGAGGACGGTCCATCTGGCTATTCTACCATTCAGTATGGGCTTTTCAAATATGTATTTTAGAGGATTTTCTCTCGATCTTATGTGAATCGTATGTTGGAGCATGTAATGTCGTAGTTTCTTGGTCGTCGCGACCAAGGCTAGGCATGTTTTTTCTAGAGACGAATATCGGGTTTTGTATTCTGGGAATTTCTTGCTCACATAGTAGATGGCCTTCTCTTCCTTGTTTATTTCTTCGGCTAGCATGACCCCCATTGATGTATCTGTGACGGTAAGGTAGAGAATTAGGGGTATGCCTGGAGTGGGCGGTACTAGCACGGGTGGTTCGGACAAATAGGCCTTAATTTTGTCAAAGGCTTTTTGGCATTGTTCGTCCCATTCCGTTTTTACCTTTTTTTGATTTTCTTGAATATAGGCTCGCAGGTGATAGTTAACTTGGAAATGAACCTGCTGATGTATTGGATCCTCCCCAAGAAGCCTTTGATTTCTTTTTCCGTTTTCGATGGTGGCATATCTATTATGGCCTTGATCTTAGATGGATCAATCTCTATTCCTCTGGTGCTTACGACAAATCCTAAAAGTTTACCGGATGTAACTCCAAATGCGCACTTTTTGGGATTAAGCCTCATGTTGTACTTCCTAAGTCTATCAAAGAACTTTTGAAGTGAGGGTACCTGCGCTTCTCTCTCTTTGGACTTTATGATCATGTCATCTACGTAAACTTCAGCCTCTTTATGCATCATATCGGTGAGCAGGGTTGTCGCAGTTCTTTGATATGTGGCCCCTGCGTTCTTAAGCCCGAATGACATTACAGTATAACAATAAGTGCCCCATTGCGTGATGAAAGTGGTTTTCTCTTCATCCTCTTTGGCCATCAGGACCTGATTATATCCCGCGTACTCGTCCATGAACGAAAGGAGGGCATGTCCAGCGGTATTGTCTACCAGAACATCTATATGGGGTAATGGAATGTCGTCTTTTGGGCTTGCTTTGATCAAGTCCCTAAAATCCACACACATTCGCACCCGTCCGTCCTTTTTTGGTACGGGGACGATGTTGGCTACCCAGTCACGGTAATTGGCCACTCGTATGAAACCTGCATCAAGTTGTTTTTGAACTTCCTCTTTGATCTTAAGAGCCCATTCTGGTTTCGTTCTTCTAAACTTTTTTTTAACTGGTTTGCAATCGGGCTTTAATGGGATGGTGTGCTAGGCAATGTTGCGGTCTATGCCGGGCATGTCCTTGTAGGACCAGGCGAAAACATCCGTATAATTCTTTAGGGGTGTTACGAACTGTTCGCGTTCATTAGAGGTTAAAGACAAGCCTATTTGCACGTGGCGAGGCTCATCATTAGTTGCAATATTTATTGTCTCTGTTTCTTCGACTATTGAAGTCTTTTGTTCATGTTCGATTAATGCTTTAATGACTTATTTTGGCAATTCCGTTATGTCTTCTGAATTATTAGCAATGAGGCAATCTGAGTAAGTAAAATCGACACTCATAATATTAATGGAAGTAGACAATACATCAATGAGGTCATCACTAGTGACCTTAGTAGCAAAAGGAATAGACTGGGGTGGACTACCCGACACTTCTAGGATAACAGACTCAGAATCAGACTCGGACTCGGAATCAGACTCAGAATCAGAACTGGGCCTCTCTTTGGCTCCCTCGACTGGAGTCCACTTCGTCTCGTGCTTCCAGGTGGCGCGGTCGGGCTCGATTGGGGCAATCAGCTTGGACGGGTCGAATCCTTCATTAAAAAGCATAGTAAGGGGGAGTTTGTTTGTTGCCTCATCGTATTGGCGACGCTCTTCGCCGAATAATAGCCCAAAGTCATTGGGTGCAATGTCATTAGCTCAATCTTTAGTGGATTGGTCCTCTTTGAGAGGTATTGGTACGTCTTCACTCATGGTAAAACAGTCTTGAAATGCCTCAAAGCCTGGAACTAGAACTCCGTTGATCGTGTATGGTTCTAGGAATCTGTAATAGGGGTACGGATCGCCTTCTTGGAGAAATTGCCCGTTGAGAGTAAGGGGATAGGGATCCATGCTATGTGGAACGGGCTTGTTGGTCGTGAGGGCTCTTTTTCTAGCCATTTCCTTGGATATGTAAGCTCGGATCTCTTGCCTTGTGGCCTTGTATCCTAGCCCAAATAAATCATTTTTGATCCTGATGTTCCAGCAGGATTGGGCTACCTTGGGGTGAGGATCCAGTGTGGTGCCTGGAAAGTGACCTTGCTTTCTCAGTAGAGCATTCACATTGAGCGTGGGCTCTATCGTTTCTATGAAGGCTATCTTCTCGAAGCCCCATAATTCTTCATCTTGCTCATTATGCTCTATCTTTAGGACTAGAGCTTTTTGTATCTGGGCTACCATGGTATCAGCACAGACTTCCAGTGTGGATCCTGCTAGGGATAGCTTTACCTTTTGGTGAAGGGTCGAGGCTACAGCATTTAGCCCATGCAACCAGGGCCTTCCTAAAAGTAGATTGAAGGTGGCTGGAATGTCAATAACGTGAAACTGGATCATTTTCTCGATTGGTCCAATATTGATATTCATGGAAAATGTGCCTAAGACGTTTCTTTTGGAATTATCGTAAGCCCTTAGCCCTTGTGCGGAGTGCGTGAGATTGTTGCAGTCTATTTTGAGGTGTTCCAGCGGTCCTCAAGGGGCATACATTTACAGCAAAGCCATTGTCAACTAAAGTCATGGGGACTTGTCTTTGTTGACAAATTACAGTCAGATAAAGGGCTTTGTTGTGGTGGATACCTTCAGGTGGAAGGTCCTTGTAGGTGACAGGTGTGGATGACTTCCCTTGGATCAGGAGGTTAACCACATCTTCGGGAGTAGCATTTGGAGAAATGGTGGTTGCATTCAAAGCTTCTAATACGGCCCTTCTATGAGTGATAGAAGTGATCAATAATTGCCAGATGGATATGTCGGCTTTTGTCCTTTGCAATTGTCTAAGGATGTTGGTTCCATCATCTTCCTTAGTCACTTCTCTTTGGGTTGGATCCCTGTTGGGGATTGTTACAGGCTCTACGGGTTGGATTTGTGACGGATCCATGTAGATATTTTCGGGCCTAAATTGGCGTCCTGATCTTATGAGGTAGTTCAGAGCTTTGTCATCTTCCTCTTTCTCATCGTCGGAGATATCATACCAAGCTTTGCCGTTTGCTATGTCGTGGACTTGAGGAGTCAACACATCTTCAGGATCAGTATAAGGTCCATTATCCTCTTTGTCACTATCCCAAAGGCCACAAATGTCTAGCGTGGGCCTTGGGCTTGGGTATGGTGGTATGACCTGCCCAACAGGAGTGATCAGATAGGATGGATCAAACCCTTCTTCTACGTCAATGGAAAAAGAGTTCCCGAGGGGATTATTATTGTTACTGGGTAGTGGTGCGTCCTTAGGCAATGGTATGGTGCCATTGTCGAACAGATCTTGGATTTTCTCCTTGAGAGTGTAGCATTTTTCGGTATCGTGTCCACGACCCCTATGGTACTTGCAGAATGCGGACTCGTTCCAGTATGGCGATCTTTTCTCTATGGGTGGATCAGGGGTAGGCCCAATCGGGTATAGATAGTCTCCTTTGACTAATTTGTCTAGGGCTTTGACATAAGGCATCCCGAGGGGAGTAAACCTTTTTGGACGCCTGTCAGCAATGGCGTTCACTTCATTTCCTCTACTTGTGGAGGCATGATTGGTATTGGTGTATTTCTTATCCTTGTAACCACTTGTGTTGTTATTGTAAGTGACCTTGTTCTTCCCTCTTTGGAGTTGATCATCTTCAATGGCCATGCCTACTTCAGTTAGTTGTGCATAAGTGGTTATAGGTTGAAACTTCATATGCTCGCGGTATTCAGATGACAAGTTCAGGACTAGCATTCTAATTTGATCCCTTTCAGATGGGCAATCAATCATTTCAGCAACCTTAGTTCTCCATCTTCTTACGAAATTGGTGAATCCTTCTTTCTCAACTTGCTTGGTGATGTCCAATTCTCTCAATGTCATGGGAGGCAAGACATTGTCAGCATATCTCTCGAGGAACAAAGTGGACAAGTCTTCCCACTTCTGCAACTTTTGGGTGAGCAATTTGAAGAACCAGGCCCTAACAGCAGGGTCCAAAGTTTGGGGAAAGAGATGAACATATAACTTTTGTTCAATACCTCTAAGGCCCAATGCAGTGGTAAAATCCCTAATGTGACCTTGTAGATCATCGGTCCCTTTGATCGTGGGAACTTCAGGCATGAAAAACTTAGTGGGCAATTTTTCCTTGATATGGGGAGCATAACCTTCAGAATTGATGATCATGTCATTAAACACACGACTCTTGCCTAGAACGGACTCAAGCCTATTCAGCTTAGCTTGTAGTTCTTGGACCTCTTTAGTGGAGGGCTCAGTCTTATCCTCATTGGGTTTGGGCTCATCATCGTCCCTAGTAGAGGGATCCAACATGGCGACACGGGCTTCCATATCAGTGAATCTAGCATTCATGGAAACCAATTGGGCTAAAAGGTCATCCATCTTTTGGTCAGCGGTTTTCTCAGCATCTCCAGACATAATGGACTTAGGTGAATTAGGTGGCAAGGCTTGAGGCGACAACGATGGTGTGCGAAGGTAATCGAGCCAAATGGGGCCCACAAACTGTGCTTGCGGTGAAGGTTCGAACCACAACTTGCGGATCAATCCCTTGTTGGATTCGTCCCTCTCCCACTTCCTAGGACCGTGATCTTTACTCCTACCAATTCTGGACACAAAAGGGCCCGCTTAAGAAAACAAGAAGTAAATGGAAAACTCCACAGAAGAAATATTTTATTTTAAAAACAAATGTGGGAAGAGAATCTAATATTATTCCTCAACATGGTGATCTTAAGAAAGACGCGACTTTATGTAAATAACATATTTTAGCCAATGATCTTTTTGACTTTATAGATTTAAAAGAAAATGTACTCTTGACTTGCATATGGGATAAAATTCCCTAATTTAAGAAAGTAAAATATACTATTGACTTGCATATAGAATAAAATGAGACTCTTTTTTTATTTTGTGAAAGATCATTGACGGGAATATATTATTTGCACGCAATCTAATTCATATGGAAAAGAACGTCTTTTTAATATGGTCACTAGCGTCATCGGAGTCATACATGGATTCTACTTCCTAAAAAGAAAAGATCCTAGACTCTATTTGTAAACTTGACAAAATGCACAAGCAAACAAAAGGGAAACCTTCCCTAAACAGGACTCAAGAAAATTCTAAGGGGGGATGTAGTCCTAATATTTATGGAAACTAATCACATATCAAGGAAACAATCAATCGCAGTATAGCAAGTAAATCAATTAACACCTTGATATGGACTATGGGACTAAATGCAATAATTTGACACAATCTATGGTTGGATAAGGTAACCCACAACCGGATGCGTTTCGTCATCTATGGGATGCATAGTAAAACTAAACGTACAATTTTACACATCTCGAGTGAAAACATGTAAATGCCATGGGGTGGAACACGACTATGTGCAAAGGTAATTCGGACCTAGTGGGTCAGCGGCCTAAGTCATAGACAATGCTCCAAAGGGTAATTCCTGTTTATGGTGTGGTGATGTCTTTCGACATCTTGCGATGATAACGCATGCAATATGAATGATATGGATGCAAAGCAAAGAAAATAAACATATACAGTAATTGAACCAAATAGCTAAAATAAATTATTGACATGGATATGTGTTCGAATTACACCCTCTTGTTAATTATCCCCAGTGAAGTCGCCACTGTAAGAACCCTTGCCTTTCTGGTGCTTAACCTCGTGGTATTTTTAGTTGGATTTAATGGTTCCTAAATAATACATCATATGCAATTTAAATTGGGAATTGACTCATACCCATGGGGCTAAACATTGAGTTTGGGGGTGTAGGTACGAAATAAACAAAACGAATCTCATCTAAATCGCCCGAATTAACGGCCTCTACTAAGCCTATCCATGTCAAATATTTATCTATGCTATATGGTTCCATATAAATCCGGTCGTCCAAGATCCTGAAATTAACTAGGCGGGTTAAAGACAAACAAATTACCTATGTTATCACTTTGTACAATTTATATCCAATTTGCATGCATACTATTATCAAACACAAATAAGAGATAAGAGCAATAATTTAACGCTCCATCCTACCACACTTTGCTAAACGCGCCAAGCATTGCATATGCACATCAGTAAATTTGTTAGAAACTTCAAAGGAAGAACAATGCAAAAATATTAACTTTATGCTAAAATAAACCCAGGGGGTTACTATATGCATGCACAAACTATAAGAAAGATGCAAACTTGCATAAACTAATAAAAATATACGAACTTTAAATCAAGCTAATCATGCGTAATTATTTACAAGGACCCAAGCATGCAAATTTATTCAACCATATATCAAAAGCTAAATAAAACATGATTATAAACAGTAAACAAGAGATTTAAGAAAGGATTTAGGCCCTCAGGATGGTTAATCTGGACGTTCTATTCGAATGAGAGTAATAGAATTGGAATTGCTCTTCAATCTTGGGTGCTAGGTTAGGTGCAATGGCTTGCTTGAGTCTTCGAAATCTGAATTCTCTATGATTTGGGGGAATTTGTGCTCTTAATGCTCTCAAAATTATAAACTGACCAACCTCTCTCAAAAGAGGGTGAAAAGGAGTATTTATAGAGTTCGGGGACTGAATTAGGGGCTTAGGGTAAGAAACCCGGCGCCAAAACTCGGCCCAGTAAAAAAACAGGCCCAGCGGCCAGCCGGAAGGCAGCTGGAGCCCAGCGGCTGCCGCTGGGGCTCAGCGGCTTGTCGCTGGGCCCAACGGCTGCCCTGAGGCCCCCCGCTGTCACGCGTGTGCCGTCAAACTGACAGCGTCAGCCGCTGGGCCCGGAAGCGCGCTCGTGTCTAGGGTTTTTTGACTTTTTGTGCTCCGTAAATTACGAAATTGCCCTTGGGATGACCCAGGGGGTCGGGATTGAGCGGTTTTGACCCAAATCTTCGAGACGCGATATCTCTTGATCCGGGAACCTGATTGAGGCAAGGTCAAAGGCGTTGGAATCCTTATAACAAGGGCTAGCCAAAGACTGAGGTTTCAAGGAATTTGGTCTAGATTTCCGAGCAATGCCCTTTTTTACTTACCTCCATGTTAATCCATTACCATCATCATCGGGCGTTGCGGTGCCAGGGAATGAGAACCGATTAGGGTGTCTACACTCAATAATACCCCTGGTTCTCCATTTCTCCTGAACTAGATTATGAATGGTAGAAGCTCTGAACAGGCGATGATCCACAAGGAAACCCAAAACACAATGACTCCACACTTCTCGAGTAGCATTAAGAAAATCTGGATGGAAGTTGAGAATAACCCCTCGACGAGTGGGAAAAGTCATTGTTACCAGTATTTAATGTGCTTTGCATGTTTCAGCTGAATAAAAAAGGAAGTAGCTAAAAAGCCACAAGGAAAATGAGGTTCACAAAGGGAATGTGAAGAATAAAGAAGGGAAAAAGACACCAAAAGGTTGGAGAAAGCATGTGAGAATTAATAGCGAAGAAGGTACTAAAGCAAGCAGATTAAATGGAAGATGAACCAGCAAAGGAGAGTAAAGAAATCTAAGTAATGATTAAACCAATTTTGAAAATAGATAATTAAAACCAAAGGGAGCGCATGCAGTGGTTAGAATGGAGGCAACCCTGTCATACGCTAACCCAACGGGAGAGGAGGGAAAAAACACGCTTCATGAGAGAAGTAAAGAAAAGAAAACTCTTTTTAGAGAGAGAAACTCTCAATTTCTAGAGAGATACATGCATGCGATTTTTCTTTCCCCTAAAATGTTAAGCTTTGTCCAATACTCCCTAAGAAGTTACTTCCTCTACTCAAAAAAAAAAAAAAAACTTCCATCTTGTCACTCACTGATTACCTCACGATCGGCCAACTTTTTTTTTTGTTCTTCCTGATTTGCCCTCACATGACAAGCACGAGTCACTTAAAATCACAGCACCACTTTTGACCTATTTAATTTACCTAGTTTCTCTATTAATTAGTTGACTTGACTAATTAGCTAACTTAATTCCCCCCACCTCCAGTTAAAAAACCCTTTTATTGGAGTTAAAAATACGTTCAAATTAGCCCCCCCCCCCCATTTGAGAGTTTGTCATTGTTGACCTGAGCTCACACTTCTCTCCATCTCTGATTGCGAAACTCGAAGATTCCAAGTACTGCCCCTCTCTCTTCCTCTTCTTCATCTCAGTGATATCTCCTATTTTTCTCTCTCTCCTGTCAATTTTTTTTTTCTCATCTTGTTGTGAATTAGGGTTCCCCCCCCCCAAATTGAGTTGGGTTTGACTTATTTAGTTTGATTTTGTATGGTGAAGGATGCCAAGCTCCAATTCAACCCGTTATTCGTGGGATCCAACTTATAAATGTGAGAAAAGGGCCACCCTTGTGAAATCTAAGGCGAAGAAGCACACATGAAGACGTTTTTTGCTTGGGCTATGCGAATTACAGGGCAAGAATGAGATAGAAAACGTGAGTGAGAGGAGAGAGATTGTCAAATTTTATGGAGTAAGAAAGAGAGAGCACAAAGATGAATAGAGAGAAAGAGATGACGAAGAGGGGGGAACAATGGAGGAAAAACCAATTTCACTGGGTTGGGTGGGTGAAAAGTTAAAGAAGGAAAACAAAGGGATAGTCATAATTTCATTAAATTGAGATGAATGTAAGAGATATGATTAATTAAATTGACATGTGCTTCACACGTGAGGGCAAAATGGGGAGAAAAGTAAGGAATAACTAACCTTTAAGGGGGTATTGAACAAAAAGCAGCAATTCAGGAGGTTTTGGACAAAAATTGCAACTTTTTAGGTGGTTTTCACCAAATTGCGCTTATTACTAGAAATGCACGGGATACTAAAAAAAAATACTATAAAATACTACCTCTGTTTTATTTTATTTTATATTTGGGTAAAAGGTCAGCGTGATCTATTACCAACTTGTGGAAAACACTCTAAATAACATTACAAATTAAGGGAGAGAAGGGGATAAAAGGGCCAACTTCTAGGAAAGGTTCCCATTCCCAAACTTCCCAAGCCTCCAAACTAGAAAGATTACATGAGTTTATCCAAAAAAAGCTTATCTGTATTCGACAGTTTACCTAGTATATTGGCATTCATCCGCAGCTTAATCTCCTGGATTATCACTTTGCAAATTATTTCAGATGGCTTCTGTTGCTTATGAAATATTCTGTAATTTCTCTCACCCCAAGTGTGGTATGTAACAGCAGTTAGGCTTACAGCAATGATTCTCTTTTGTACTCTACTCATGTTATTCCTGTTGTCCAACCATCGATGTCATTTGTCATTTGCATCAGGTATGTGCTCTGCATGAGACCATTTGCATACCCTGTGCTTCATATCAACTAGACAACTACCCAAGGGCACTCATAAAACATATGAGAGTGAGTTTCAACAGCATTGTTGCATAGCACACATAAATGATTCACTGTCATATGGAAATTTTGTATCAATCTATGTTAGCAATTATCTTCTATATGCTAGCCAAAATATGAAAGAGAGCTTTGGGACAGCAACTCTTGTCCATATGTACTTTGATGTCTTAAGTTTCCGAATTTCTTTTCTCAAGTATTTGTAGCCTTCAGAAATTTTGTAAATCTTGTTGTTTTGTCTCCAAACACAAACTCCAAGAAATAATTCCTTCATTTCAAGCAACTCCTTCACATACCAGCTACAATTCCCAGCAACTTCTTCACATACCACATTGTAATACCCATTGCTTTTCTTTTTATGTGGTAACTTTTCATTTCGTATGGAAAAAATGTATCTTTTGCAAAACGCATGAGGGCAAAAAGGGATCAAAAATTTATAAAGTGGCCAGAAAATCAAGCTTGGAGAAATTAGCATGGTTTTTTAATTTTTCTAGGGGGTACTTGCCAAGTTCAAAATATTTAGGTGTTCTGGCGAAAATGTTGAGAAGTCTAGGGGGTTTTGGGCCAATTTACCCTTAATTTTATTAGGCAACTTATTGCCAAATCATATCTACACAAAGCTTCAAAGGCCCGTTAGGACCCATGCACCGGATAAAACTTGTTTTAGAACTATACATCTTGCTTTGGACTATGCTAAAAATAATGAACAAAACAGAAATATGTAAGCTAACACCAAACATATAAAGTTTTTAATCTCTCGATACCTTGTTTAGCAAGAATATATGTGTCAACGTTTTGCTCACGAATTGCATGCTGAATCTTGAAGCCAACTGTAGACACAAAATTATGTCTTTATGTTTGTCCCGTAAAAACCCGATGATGAAAGGATTGGATTTGCTCGAACTCGCGAGAATAATTGCTCTGACGGTTAGCCCAATTCATTTCAATTAAGTTGTGGAAGCCTTTTGTATAAGTGATCCAAACCAGTTGGACTCAATTTAATTGGAGTCCAAAACTCAAAGATAGACCTCTTTGAGCCTAAGAGCCTAAAAGGAAACCCAAAACCCTTTAGTCAACCCTTGGTCAACAAGGAAGCTCAGTCACACCCTGTGGACCTCGCGGAAGAGTAGCCTTGCGAGAATTTAGACACCACCACTCAAGGGCTACCGCTACGGGTCCTGCCGGCTTTGCCAGCAGCCTAGCGATTGCCGCCTGAGTGGACGACAGTGATGCTAGTCCAAGGGGCGTGACCGCTTGTACTAGCGGCATGACCGCTTGGGCATTTCTCCGCGTACGGCGATTTCGAGGCCCACTTGTATTACCTTCCAAACCCTGGCAGTTCCTCCTCTTCTATATAAACAAACCTTAGGTTTCAGTTGAAGAGGTTGGTTTTTCAGTTGACTGGTGATTCTCTAGAGAGAAGTTGACTTCAAGGTAGGTCATTCACAATAATAAACCCTAAATTTCTGATCCTACTCCTTCTTTAGCTAGCCCTAGCACGACAAAATAAACCTTCATGCTTCATCAAGAGTAATGATTCAAGCAAAGACCCAATAAGTTCATTGTGAGCATTTAGGTAATCCTACCTGAGGGTTATTAATAAATTCAATTATACTTTGCTTGTTATTTCGAACAGTTTTGGTTTATGTGATATGTACATGCATGACTCATTTTGAGCAAAAGGGCTTGTATTAAGCCTGCATGAATGAATGTTTATGTTTTTATTGCTATTTATCATTTTTATGCTTGTTTGTGAATGATTGGATGAATTATGTTGTTTGTCCTCTAATCCGTAGGTTTTCGCATATTTATTGTATTTAGTGATAAAAGCATGCAAATTTGATAAGTTGTCAAAAGTGATCACAATAATAATGTTTGTTCAACCCATTAGTTAAATCTAGGAATTTGGACAATCGGACTTGTTTGGAACCATTAGCATTTATAATTGATTTCAATTAATTAGTAGATGCCGTTGTCGTCAACGGGCGAGGTGGGTGCCTAGCACCTTCCATACTTGTACCCACACCCACGAACTCATAATTTAAGTCAATTTCCCCAATCGGAATTCGGGTGCACACAAACTGGGTTGACGTCTTTTAGACTATCGATTTGGTTCACATGGTTTTCAAGTTTCCTTAAATTTGGTGGCGACTTCCGTTTCATCTCAAAAATTGTCCCAAGTTGTAAGGACCAGGGATTTCTACGGCCATGGAGTGTGTCCTTATAGAAAATTTGTAAGCTGGGGGTTTAGATAACTTCAAGGAACCGTCGAGTTAGAAAAGTTTTTGAAAAGACTTGAATTGAATAAAAACCATGAAAGAGGTCACAAATCTGCTATCGGCGTTTTATCGAAGGGACAAACCGAAGGGACAAAACAGAAGGGACAACCCAATAGCACGATAAGTGAACTGATCAGGTTTTTAGAAAGACTCCCGTCATATAGAACATATGAGTACCCAAGAATAAAAGGTCCGGGGACGAAGGTACGAGGTGGGAAGGTGTTAGACACCCAACTCACCCGTTTTATGACGGCCTCTACTAGCTCAAGTTTGCTTAATAATTTAAAGACATAATTCCCATGCAAAACCGGACTAACAACCTAGACTTAGACTATTAATTGGTTCATCACAAGCATCACAACATTTAATATTGACCCTTATTTAGACATGCATTCGATTGACAAATTGAGCATCACAATGACTAGACATGCTTGGACAGACAATATTTAGGAAGCAATAAAAGACGTTTACTAGCATGATATCTACATTATGACTACTAGAAAATAAACAATCAGGCAAGTAATTTAATTTGAGCCCTCAGGAGTTAGTACCTGAACTGTAGGCTATATTTGACAAAAATAGTAAAGACAAGATCTCAAGTTTGGAAGAACGAAGGGGAAGCTCAATGTTAATATTCCTGAGAATAGAGGTTGTTAACTGTAGACTGTGCAATTTGAACTGAGGGAGGAGGATCGTATTTATAGGCGCAGGAAGTAGGGTTGGACGGGTGAAAGGAGCCGAAATTTGGATTTTGGGCTGAAAAATAGTCGGGCTTGGAGACTTAGCGAGGGCCGCTAGCGGCTCAGGCCACAGCCTCTAGCGGCCCTGGCTTTTATCCCAGGGCCGCTGACGGCTGTCAGCTTGCCAGCTGGATGTCGGAGGAATTTTAGTGTTCTGAAAAATATGAAAAGACCGTTTTACCCTTCTGCGATAAAAGACGGTTTTACCCCCGGTTCGCATCTTGGCGACCGGGAGTCGGAAAAAGACACGAGAGGTGTCGTTGGAAAGCTCTTGAACGGGGCTTTTGAATGGGTTCAGAATGAAGGAGTGATCGAGGAAAAGCCTGAGACCTTATTTTACCTATTAAAGCAAAAATAGCATTCAAGTTTATAAATTACTCCTTTCTTCATCGGGCTTTTGCGGAGAAATCTGAAGGCGCTTTTTTGGCGTCTACAGAAGCCCCCACTTTGATCGAACTTGAGTAACAACAAAGATCAAAGTATTCCGAAGGCGACATGCAGGATGCTGATGTGCACATGGTGTGTGAGAGTGTACAGTATGTATGCATATGAAGACACACCTGAGTTGGGACATGATCGTAGGGTGCTAAGATTTCATCTCTGTGAACACAAGAAAAATAAAGTTTATGGTTAGCAGGACAAACACCGCTCGTAGATGGTTGAAACGTCTGCAGGGGACCTGTATTCAGAGTGAATGAAAAAGTTAGTAATACTTTGAGAATGATCAACGTAGAGTGCTTCGACAAACAGTGACTAAACACTGCTCGACGGGTGTCGATATTTCGTCCCTGTACGAGAAACGAAAAAGTCGACGAGACATCGCGATTAAAAATAACAGCTGTAAATGGAAACTAACACTGGTGAAAGTGAATAGTAAAAATGCTTTATTCTTAGCAAACAGTGACTAAGCACCACTCGGCGGATGCCAAGATTCTTTCTCCGCACGAGAAACGAAAAGGTCGACGAGACAGCGTGATCAAAATGACGGCTGCAAAATGGTTAAAACATATGAACGGTTTAAATGCCATAGCTTAAAAAGCAATCATTGACTGAAACATATAAAAAACAAAGGACAATATAACCGCAATAGTTTAAGCAATCATTGACTGACACAAATGAGTGACCTCGTAAAAGGCAATAGCATAAGCGATCATTGTCTGGCCCGAATAAGTGACCTCGTAGAAAAAGGACAGTTTAACCGCAATAGCTTAAGCGATCACTGACTGACCCGAATAAGTGACCTCGTAGAAAAAGGACAGTTTAACCGCAATAGCTTAAGCAGTCATTGACTGGCCCGATTTTGGAAACTAGCTGTCCTATCTCAATTTTGGAAACTGGATGTCCTATCAAAATTTTGGAAACTGGCTGTCTTATAAAAATTTGACCACTCCAGGTGATTAATATTATCGGGGCACATCTGTTCTTGTGCGTTTGGGACCTGCAAAACAATTGGGTTAGTTTTACCTGATAATACTTGGTACCGTAAGATGGATCAATTGTTGGATTTTAAATTGGTGGGTCAAAGGGACTTGCTCCCGCGAGCTCGGTCCTGGTTCTTGCCGCGAATGAACTGAAATAATGGTTTCTGGGCTGGAACAAAGTTGTGGGATAACAGGAGGGGCCCGCGCGTGCAGGCCACTCAGGGCCACTAGCGGTGCTCAACTTAAGCAGGCCAAAACGGTTTATCGCGAATTTTTTTCGCGTTTTGCTTTATTGTTCATCTTCTTGGTCGAGAGCATTATCGAGCTAGCCACCATTATTGAGAGCTTCACTAGTGCTTCAACTTCTTCAAGGTAAGTCGATTCTTGACCAAATTCTTTGGTTTTTGTCTTGAACTTGTTTATTTTTCCGCCTAGTTGCTAAATTTCGGATTGCATTGTTGAATGGGTGCTTGTTTCTTGTGAATATGAAACTTGAAATTTTCACTTGTAGAGAGAGAAAACTTTCATTATTCTTCTATGGCTCCTAAGGATAAAGGGAAGCGTCCCATGGGTGAGGAGGAGGAAAACCGGGACCTCTTTCGCACTGGGCTTCCATCTTCTAGTACACCCCTTCCTCAACATGCAAATGGGAAAAATTTGTATCAGGATTCGTTTATGCGCGTGGACTGGCGCCCGACTGGAGTTTGGGATCGTAGTGCTTTGCTACTAGACAGGCAGAGTCATCTGTCTAACCTTCAATTGGTATATTTCTGACTCTCTTTCTTTTGGTTCTGTTCAGTATATATATTTTTTGAACTGAAAATTTGAACTGTTAGTGCTTCAACACACAAACAAATTGGGATTTGTACTGGATTGGTGGTCAGCTGTATATAATTTGTTTGGAATTATTTTGGCTGTATTTGTATCATATGGGGTGTTGAGAAAATTTTATTTGTTGGCTAGGGTGTCGGTGTTCTGCTGCAGGTTCATGGGTCCACTTCTCATTGGGCCATGATGTTGGACACATTTACTGTGGGAGCTAGGGAGATAGTGCAGGCTTCGGGTTTTGAGCACTTTTTGTCGGTTATCCCGGCTTGTCACTCTGGGGATACTAGGATAATTGCCCGGGGGTTATTGAAGAGATTCTGGGATACCACGGACACTTTCCACACACCTGTGGGGGAGATGTTTTCTACACCCTATTAGTTCGTTGTACCGACAGGCTTGTCCTTTAGAGGGCGTCGTATACAATATGACGCGAGTTATTATCGGTAGAGTGATAGGTTGCTTGAGCTATATGGGCATGTGTCCGCCCATTTTAGGGATGACCGAGTTTCCTTGCCGAGGTTATGGGCAGCCTTAGCTTACCTGTTGGGGGCGACTACTTTTTCCCAGAAGAAGAGCGTGTGTCAGGTTGGCTTTTTCACATGTTTAGAAGACTTGTCTAAAGTACATGGGTACAACTTTGGTGCTCCCGCGTATGCTTCTTTAGTAAGGTGGTGTCGCCAGGCTTGCAGGCCTAAGCCGACGAGTCGGAGGGTGTCTATCTCGGGCCCGTGGAGGATACTGGAGGTAGGCATATATGTGTCCCTTTTCTTTGCATATGCATGCTTTGTAGGAGAGCTGTATCTTATTATTCCTGCTTGTATGGAAGTTGTGGTTCTTTGAGTATTTTCCAGCTTTATGTACTCACCGTCCTGGTTTGAGGATGTTCCCACTAGGTTCACGGTGGGTCGGTAGGGATAATCACCCGTTTGCCTCTTTGGAGCACTTTCAGACTACCTTTGAGAGTCATGCTGCGTTTGAGGTATGTTGCCTTCGATTTGCTTGTGTATGTATGTTTTTTTTTCTTGGTCCATTTGATGTGAATGAACTTTGATCTTGTAATCTACAGGTGTCGTGGATTGCCTTTGACAGTATTCCCGGAGTTCCGCCCCATATTACCACCGAGTCCTTTAGGGTATCCACCTTGCGGGTGGTCTTTGAGGGGCCATTTGGCTTTGTGTGGTATTTGGGGGATCGCTTGACTCGACTGGTCTATCCTGCCTTGGGTGGTCATTTGGTTCCGGAGGACCCTCCTATGACCATGTTCTACTTGCGCAGCCTGAGCGTAGAAGATTTGGGGGTCGTGACTCGAGGAATGACGGCCATAGAGTTTGTTGAACCGGAGATTGCTGGTTTGGACTGTACAGCTGTGTATCTGGGCTATTGCTTGGGTCGTCTGATGTCGGACCTCACTTCTGAGGTAAGATCTTTATTTGTGCATTTTCAGCTATGTGCGTGATATACTGACTTTTGTACTTTGTAGGCGGATCGTTTGGCTCCTCAGAGTCCCAGGAGGTCCCATTCCAGAGTTTATCGTGGCCAGCCCCCAAGTGCGACCTTGCCGAGCAACGATGTGAGGTACACTGGTGAGAGTAGGGGACGTATAGTAGAGGAGCTCCCTTTACACATTGCTGATGGAGAGGTCGTGGAGGGCTTGCCCTTGCCTGATAGTTGTACGGGAGTAAGTTTTTATCCCTTCTTGCTTTTTTTTGTGTTGCTTTTGAATGCTGACTATATCTTTTGTCCCTTCTTATAGCTGAACCGGGAGCAAACTTTTCAAGTCTTCAAGCTTATCCATCAGTTGAAGAAAGGCTATAGTCAGGTGATGGGTAAAGGGAAGAGTTCTCGGTCTGGGACTGCTAGTGTAAGTACACTTTTGTCTTTTGTTTAGCTAAGTGGAGTGCTTAGTCTAACATTTGGTCTTGATTGTGTGTAGATGTCACGGTCTTCGTCCTTCGTCTGCTGCGAGGACCTCTTCGGCGAGGAGGGCGTCTGTTGTTCGTTCACCTACTGTAGCTGCGACCAGGCCTCCTGTTAATGAGGCACCCGTACCTTCTATGCCGCGCATTCCTGTGCCTGAGATGTTTTCTCCAGCGAGTTTTCAGCCTTCTTTCAGTAGTAGGCCCGTTGTGACCCCTATGGCTGGAGGTTGGGCGAATGCCCTTGGGTGGGATGTGCCTCAAGTTGGGCCTTCATATCAGAATGTGGCTATGGACTTTGCTAGTCAAGCCACGGAGAGCCTCTTTGGGCCGGGGTTTTCGGCAGGTACCCCTATGCATGCACCAGCGTATGATGGACGGGACATGAGGCCCAACAACAGCAGGCCTATTTATAGCTCGTTCAGTACTCAGGGCTCTTTCCACTATTTGGTTGGGAACTATGGTCAAGGGCCTTCCGTTGGGGATGAGGCCGATAGCAATGGTGATGATGACTCCAGTTGAAAAATACAGGATTGATTTGTAAACGTTGGTCTTCAACCTTTGAATTCCTGTTTTTACGCATATATTTGATATGAATGCTATTATGACTCGATTATGCCCGTCTGATCTCTTAAGTATGCAATGTGTTACGCAGTAGAGTGTAGGACATAATTTAGGGAACAAAGTAAAGAAAAGGATAAAAATTGCAAGAAAAAGCAAAAATTACACATATTATACCCCCTAAAAAAAAGAATAAAATAAATAAAATAAAATAAAATAAATGGAAAAGAATAAGGCTAAGAGAGTCTTGGGCCTTGTAACCCCATTGTAAATTTGAAAACTAGGCTTAAACCGAGCGGAACGGACTAAGCGAGCGGGCAAGAACAAAAAAGAAATGTCAACTGGGCCAAGGTCGGGGCCGCTGGCGGCTCTGGCTTTGGGCCTTTTTCGTGGAGATTCCTGACTCCTTCTGACCCGATTTTTTTGCCTATAAATTGGATTTACAGGATGTCTAATGTCGTATCCCCTTTTCAGACTTTAACTCTCTCAAATTTCTCAAAGCGTCTACCATGGTGAAATCCTTTGAAAATATGTTTGATGCTTGGTGCAAAAATATGACCGTAGAAGATAAATTAGAACTGACACCGTACCATATCTCAACTTTATTGGCTTTGATACCAACCAAACTCCTGTGGCCTCTTCTTCGATCTGCTTTAAACTATTGGATTCAGAGCTACACGTCTTCCGTTTTGGCAACTCTGAATTATGCCCTTTATTTGAAGAATTTGCTGCCATTACTAATATTCTGATGTTCTTCCCCCAACTGTGCCTTATTTGAGGGATGGTTTTAGTAATCAGTACAGGAAATCTCTAGGCTTGTCCTCTACAGAAGCCAAAATCATGATTCTTGGTGTTGATGTGGACTTAGTTCAAATTTGTGAAAAGTTTGCTCCTTCTTCAGAACAGGATGCAATATTTAAACGTTGTCGCCGACAGGCTTTTGTACTTTGCATGTTGAATCGCCTATTGTTTGCTAATAAAGAGTCCTCCAACCTAGGTAGAGCCTCGTTGTTGCGAGTGGTGAATCAAATGGCTGAAGGGCATTCTCCTTTTCTGGCAGCCCCCTACTGCTTCAAATTTGGTTGTGCGAGCATCTAAGGTTGATAGAATCGCCAGAGAAGATGATAACTCGTACCTCTCAAGCCTACAGAAAGAAGACTTATACTGCTGCTAGCTTCTTGGTTAGAAAAAGACTATATGATGAAAAGACCATTGCCGAATGGGATGCCTTTTTCCATGTCGAACCTGCTATCCGTTGGCATGTGACTTGGTGGAGCTTGACCTCTTTGGTGGCTTGCTGCAAATTCGTCCCTCACACTACTATAGTGGGTCTGTACAGGAGTACTTATTTTTTTCCTTCTAGGGTCATGCGGCAATATGGGTTGAAGCAGGTTATCTCTCGTCAGGAGACTTCGAGACAACCTACCTTGGGTTTGACCACTGAATTTGGTAAGGATTGGGGAAAATATTAGCGTGGCAGGGATCGCTGGACAGTACCTCGGGTGATTGCCCCCACGCAAGTCTCTGAGACCTATTTGAACTGGCTTTTCTGCAGTGATGGAGAAGCGAGATGAGCCCTTCGTCATGAGGAGTGGGACCAACTAGTACCTAGGTATGACTTAGGAACAGGAAGCAAGAAAAGGAAGGAAGGACCTTATGAGGAAGACTATCATGTAATGAAAAGAGGCAACCCCCCAGCTCAAGGGAGCGATCATAAGTCGTCCTCAAGCCATGGTCATTCAAAGAAAAACTCTTCAACGAAGCCTTCTAAAGGGAAGAAGGATTAAAATAGTTTTTTTTAGAAAGCAAGTCTAGTTTTTTTTTTTAAAAAAAAGTATTAAGAATTTGTTTAGCTTAAACCCTTTATTAGTTTAGTTTGAATAAAGATTATCCTTTTTGAATGAGTTGAACGGAATTTTGGATTGATTTTGGCCGGGCCCCGTAAAAGGGTTGCCTACGTATCCAGTGTGGAATCAGACCAGCGTAGTTTGTTCAATTTGTGTACGTCTCTTTTTTTTTTATTTTTCGGATTTTTTTTATTTTTTTTATTTAGACGTAGCACTTTTTCAGTTGGTCCATATTGGTGAGCTGGTTGAATTCGATACCATCAATGTCCATGAGCCGGACTACGTCTCCCGATAAGATGTCTTTGATGATGAACGGACAAGACCAATTCGGTTGAAATTTGCCTCTTGGGTTAGTAACTGGGGCACGTAATTTTTTCCAAACTAAGTCCCCTTCCTTCATATTTCGAAGTCGAGCTTTTTTGTTGAACGCTCTTGCCATGCGTTGTTGGTACATGTGGGAATGGTCTAGGACCCGTAGGCGTCTTTCATCTGTGAACATGAGTTTCTCATAACGGGCTTGCATCCATTGGGTTTCTGGTACCCTCTCTAAAGCTATGCCCATGGAGGGTAACTGGACTTCTATGGGTAGTACAGCTTCCATTCCGTAGACTAGGGAATAAGGTGTGGCTCCTGTGGATGATCTTATGGATGTTCTATACCCCCAAAGGGCAAATGGGAGCTTTATGGGCCAAACTTTGTAGTTTTTTTATCATCTTTTCAATGATAGTTTTGAGGTTTTTGTTGGCGGCTTCTACTGCACCGTTGGTCTGGGTCGGTAAGGGGATGATTTGTGGTACTGAATTTTGTAGCTTTTTAGTAGGGTAGCTGTTTCGTCTTTGAAATGGGATCCATGGTCGCTGATAATTTCATGCAGAATACCGTATCGGCAGATGATGTTGTTCCTTATGAACTTGGACACTTGTTTGGATGTGAGGATGGCATAGGACTGTGCTTCAACCCATTTGGTAAAATAGTCTATGGCTACTAGGATGTATTCATGTCCTCCAGAGCCCTTCGGCATGATTTTACCAATGATATCTATTCCCCATGCGGAAAATGGCCAAGGAGATGTGAAGTTATGGAGCATTGAGGGTGGCATATGCTGTAGGTTGGTATATATCTGACACTTATTGCATTTCTTGACATAGTCGTAACAGTTTCTTTCCATGGTGGTCCAATAGTAACCCAGTCGTAGGACCTTTTTAGAGAGCATTCGACCATTCATGTGTGGTCCGCATACCCCATTGTGTACCTCATCCATGATTTCTGCGGCTTCTTCAGCGTTCACACATCTGAGGTTGATTCCATTGTTGGTCTTCTTGTATAGAACCCCCTTGTATTCTATGTATTGCGCTGCTAAGAGACGGATGACCCGTTGAGCTGTTATTGGTGCGTCTGGAGGGTAGGTACCTTTGGTGATGTAGTTGAATACATCTTGATACCAAGGATCTTCTTCAATCGGAGCTAGGACTAGACATGTGTCGAGGTTGTTGCAGAAGGTTGGCTCGCTTCTTCTTTATATGCAGAGTGGCATTGTTGAGGGAGTTCAATTGCTCAAATTCATGTATAAGAAATAATTTGCATTCTTTCTTTGCGAAGTTTACTTACATTGCTTAAATTGATTAGTTAATGATTTGTGCAACTTTGAGTTCATTGGATTTATCAATAGCTAAACAAAGGAAGAAATGAGCAAGAGGAATTTTTATTGATTTGCAAAAAGATAAGCACACATGACTTTAGAGAAGAGGGTCTCTAATTCTCGTCAAAAAGAAACTAGACTTAGAAAAAAAAAGTAAAAGGGGAACACCCCCTGTTCATGACTCAACCTAAAGATTTCAGTTATGATCCTAACTCAACAAAAACTGGGGGACTCAGACTCGGTTCCCCTAGCTCTTGCTTGTAGCCAACTAGTTCCAGGTTTCATAAGCATCGTCTTCTTCTTTTTTATCCATGATTTCTTGTATACCATCTTGTGGGCGGATGCAGTCATCCGTGCGGTGGCCAAACACCCGGTGATATTGAAAGTAGAGATTATCGTCAATTAAGATACCCATATCATAGAGCCGGTTGTAGGAGTCAATTGCTTGGTACAGGAGGCGTTCTCCGTAAGCAGGTTGCAGATTCTTGATGAATTGGCGGATTTGATCACTTTGCGCAGCTTTCTCAACCAGTTTGGCTACCTTTAGCCTCAAATGTTGAAGGAAGGCAAGGAATCCCTCATCTTTTCCTTGCTTGGTGATTTCTAATTCTCGAAGGGTCATGGAGATGACAGCATTTTCCTTGTAGCGTGCAAGGAAGATTGTAGTGAACTCTGACCAAGTACGGTAGTTTTCCAAATTCAAGGTATAGAACCAACGACGAGTTGAGGCATCAAGAGTCTGTGGAACAAGTGTATGTAGATACTTTTGTCAATTTCTCTCAAACCCATGGCAGTAGTGAAGGCCTTGAGGTGTTTTTGAGGATCATCAGTTCTAGTGAATGTCGGAACCTCGGGCATGGAGAACTTGGCTGGAAGCTTGTCCTTGACTTTGGGATTGATCTTACCATTATCGGGATTGTAGTTGGCAATAGAGTCAATCTTTTTTAACTTAGTGACTTGCTTATCCTCTTCAGTGTCGGAGTTAGAGAGGATCCTTGCTTCATCCTCTTTCTTTCTTTCCAAATTCTCAACCTTGAGTCGTATCCTTTCCAAATTTCCCATGATCTCATCAAGCTTCTCGTTAGTGGTTTTGGTCATTGTGAAGCTTGGGGTGTGATTGGTGAGGTGAGCTTTGTGGTGGTGATGGATTATGGGGTGATGGCCTTTTGGAATGTGGTGGTGAGGCTTTTTTGTGGTGGAGGTAGTCGGGAACTTGGTGGTGTAGACGGTTGCAAACGAACTAGCCTTGCTGAAGACCGAGCTCAACTTTTCTTAAGACTTCCCTTCTTCTTCGGACCCCCTATCCTGAATAGGAAGCACGAAGCACTTAGTAACAAGAACAGACCATGAGACTCTCACCTAAGAAAAAGGATGACCCGCACATAAAAAAAACACATTGTCCTAAAAAAAGATCCTTAAGCCTAAATGCCCAAATATTTCCCTTAATATCAAAGGAAAATAAAGTCAATGAATGAAAATAAGAAAAATAGAAAAAGACGGACCATCCTATTTATTTTTTATTTTTCTAGACTCAAGGAAAATAGAAAATGGGATAAAATAAAATAAAAGAATTTCGGCCACTTTATTTTTTATTTTTTTCGGTAATTTTTTTTTCTGCGCTTTCTTCTTTTGTTTTTACGAATTTTTATTTTTTATTTTTATTTTTGCTTTTCTTTTTTTTTTGACCGAACCTGAATTACATCAAAAAAAAGAAAAAGAAATACAGAAATAGAAAATGGGAGAAGGGAAATTGGAGTGACAGACTCTTTTTTTTTTGCTAAAAGATCCTAGAAAATTGTTCATGACTTTGACATAATATATCATTGGGAAAATGATGAGTATTCATTGAATATAATTCTCGCCCATCTTTGGGCATTAGGAACTAGCTAAAAATAAAAGAAAGGACTCCTAGCACGTAAGTACATGTTGGCACATATTTACGGCATTCATGCATTCAGGCAAGTATTACAACAACGCAGTTTACAGGCAAACATGTGATCAGACGGACATTACAACGACACATGCACAACAAGCAAGTGAATGCACGAATGTGGGCTAGAGGCTTTTGGCTCCTGTGAGGTCACCACAACAAATTACAATTTTCGCTCGGCGGATGGTCGACACATCAATTGTAATTCTTTTTCACCAACAAGAGTCGATGAGTCGTGGGTGAGGAAGCGTCGGTTTGCACGATAGGACAACTGTACATTCGTTTAGATATATGGGTTGTCTACGAGTTGCGACACAAACTTCCTCGAGGGTCGATAAGGGTCAAAAGATTGTCACAAAGAACATGCAACTTGTAACACCCCGAATTTTCGTCTAATTTAAAACCATTTAAAATCATGAGTTGCAGCGGAAAAACCCTGAAAATTGAAAGCGTCACCGCCGTATTTAACGTTCAAATTAAATACGAGGCTAAAAAAAACAAATGCTAGTGTCCCCAAACAAACTTAATATATAATTAAATAATAACTATCTTTTCCAACTAACTTAAAACAATTAATCCAAATGAAATAGAAATATTAAACTTATTAATTCTCATGCAAGAGAATTAATCTCATTACAATAAATAAAAATCCCAATATATAGGAGTTCCAAACTAAACAATAATTTAAATGTTTTTAGAAGATATACTATCTTCTTGGCACACCTTCACTAGCTCTACTCCTCGAGCTACAATCCTGTCAATCTACTCCCCCATATAGACAAATTCCATATAGGTTCATCATAGGCCCACCATTAAAGAGAAATGGACAACAAACACAAGTAAAAAGAAAAACAACTAATCAGCGATGCTGAGTAATTCATAACCACATAATCCATCTCAATCTCCAAACTTAAGTCCACATGCTTAATCAAATAAAATAATAATCATGCTTTAAGAAATAAAGACATCATGCTTTAAAAGTAAAGACACGCATAATCATCAAATAATAAATCTCAGTATTTATTATTATCCATTAGCCAAGTTCATTAGAGAGAAGAGAATCGCATGAATTGTCAAACCAATCGCAGTCGATTCAATAGGATCTTAGTCCCGTGCACAATGGCAAAAGAGGGATCAACCGTCCCGGAGTATAAATGATTCCCGAAGTACTTCTAGTGTTCCTTAGTATGCATACCTTCCTTCGACCCTGAAGTCTACAAGAAGAACTGTTCCGAAGAACCACTCGCCCAATCATCATATATGGATACGAGATTTCCAATACATTGAGGCCATAACCAATGGAACCACTCAACGCTACAAGTGACAAATTCCCATTCGCATCCTTCGGTGGATCCATTACCAAAGAAGTCTTAACTCTCAATTCAATTTAATATGGTGATCACATAACAAGTAATACACATAATCTTGGCACTCAAGTAACCCAATATGGTTACAAATTTCCGATGGCATATTACATGAATGGCATCTAGGCCTCAATTCAAAACCACCTATTCAATAGTCAAAGTTCATTTCAACTTATTGAAGTAACATGCTTCTAACATGAATCCACATGCTTACTAACATGATACCAAAATAGCAATTCACAGCTATATCCAATTGAACAATTATTAACATAATTTCGTTCAATAACCAATAATAAAACATGCATCTCCTCACATGAATATTAATCAAGTATACATTGCTACACAAGTGAATCTCCAACATTGTACATGCATTCACTAACATATAATTCTATATGAATTATCACAAGGAAATAAATATCAATTATCCATTTTCAAAAATACTCACAAGTCCAAATATGAATTCACATTCTCAATTCAATACTAGACCATGAATACAAATCCCAATAGATATGAATTATGACAAAGAGATTACATAATTCATCTAGACATGAATTACGTTAGCAATAGGCAAACACGACAATCAATAACGTAAGCTCCTTACGTTTCAAGCGCGGTCAACGGGTCCTAACAAATCCACAACACAACAATAGTCAATACCTTGACTTCTAAACCACTTTATTAAACTTTAGAGATGATTTAGTACCCTTAATTTAATTAATTAAGTTGCTGGAAATTTCAGTTACTCATGCATGCTCAAAGTTTCCAAAACGAATTTGCATAAACCAAAATAGGAAACTTTCCCAAACCCTAAACAAGTCAACTAGTCAAAGCAAGTCAACACCCAAACAACATCACCATCACCACCACCAGCGGGCCCTACCACCAGCAGACCCGCTGGTGGCCCGCCGGCTGGAGCCTGGCGGCGCACGGCCGCCAGCGACGGCGCTGCAGCGCCGCACGGCTGGGCCGTGCGTCGCGCAGGTTCGGCGGTGTGACACTAAATTCTTTTTTTTTTCCTTAATTAATTTAACAAACCCTAATCTAATTAAATCTAAAATTAATAAATTTGCAGATTTAATTAAATTACAAAGGTCTTAGCTTTTGAAGTCAAACTAGATTCAATTCAATAAAAACAACAAACCGAACCCTAATCATGATCCTATCATGTAAAATTAATAGAACCTAGCAAACCCTAGGCAAAACTAAATTAGGGTTTACCCATACAAAACTAGGGTTCATAAAATCATACTTGAATTGAATCTAAAAGCTTTTAAATAATCAAAGGAACAAATTTAGAACACTTACTTGAAAATTCAAAGGATTAAAACTGAGCAAGATGGATTGTGAAAGTGATGAACTTTCTCCTTCTTTTTGCTCTTGGGAATTTCGGCCCTGTGAGTAGTAGAGAGAGAGAACGTTTTTTTTTTTTTTTTTTTTTTTTTTTTTTGGTAAAGAGTCAGTTATGTTTGGAAGCTAAGTGTATTTAGGAGCCCAAATACACTCCTTCCTTAACTAAACTTATTCTTTCCTAAAAACTCTCCTAACTTCCCTCCACTAACCAAGATTTTAGGAAACCAAATTTTGAAAATAAAAAACTGATTTCATGCCCATATTTTCGGCTCTTGGCCGAAAATAATGGCCCAAATTGGGTCTTAATTATTTTCGGCCAATCCGAATTAATTAAGCCCAATTTCTTTCTTTTATTTTTTGCCCAATTATTTTAATTAGGTCCAAAACACAAAACCCACATTAATTAGGCACTTTAAACATTTATGAGCCCAATTAATTATTTTAAATACAAAATTGCATTTTCTTTTTAAGTAATTATTATTCTAAAATGAATAATAATACGGAGTATTACATCCTTACCCCCTTACAAGAAGTTTCGTCCTCGAAACTTAGGATCACCACCAAAGTGAAGCTAGTTCCATAAGGCGAAGTTTTTTTTTTTTCCCACCACACTTTCAAAGTTCAATACACAACATGTAACTCGAAAGTTTAAAAGTTTTTACTCACAACTTTTTCCAAATGACAAAATGAGCATGATGCAATGCAATGCAATGAGTTTTCCAGTCTTTGTTTCTTTTCTTTTGTGGACTGTTATACCCTTTTCCCCTTAAAAAGGTTTCGACCTCGAAACTAAGGTTAAGTACCTTGTTCGAACAGTTGAGGATAACGCTTGCGCATATCAGCCTCAGTCTCCCAAGTCGCCTCTTCGACTTTGTGGTTAGCCCGCAACACTTTCACAAGATTGATCGTAGACGCAAGAGTTTTCTTTGTTTTCTCGTCTAGGATCCTCACAGGTTTAGTTCGTTCCTCAAGGACTCGAACTGGTTGCTCTTCATAGGTAAGTGTGTCGTCTAACACTACCTTTTTCGGGTTCACCACATGACTCGGATCATGGTGATATCTCTTGAGTTGTGACACGTGGAACACATCGTGCACTTGCTCCAAATTCATAGGCATAGCAAGCCTTTAAGCGACCTCACCAATTCGTTCAAGAATCTCATAGGGTCCAATGTACTTTGGGCTAGGCTTCCCTTTACGCCCAAATCTCATAACTCCTCGAGTAGGTGATACTTTGAGAAGTACCTTCTCACCAACTTGGAATTCCTCCACTCGTCGATGTTTATCTGCATAGGCTTTCTGTCTATCTTGTGCAGCTTTCATCTTCTCTTGGACAAGTTTCACTTGATCCACAGTCTCTTGGATAAACTCCGGACCCAAAACAAAGGTCTCACTTATGTCGTTTCAACACGTAGGAGATCGACCCTTTCTCCCATACAGCGCCTTGTAAGGTGCCCTACCAATGCTCGTATGGTAGCTATTGTTGTAGGAGAACTCAATCAAAGGTAAAATCCTCTCCCAAGAGTCCTTCATTTCTAGAGCACAAGCTCGCAACATGTCCTCCAATGTCTGAATAGTACGCTCTGTTTGACCATCTGTCGCAGGATGAAATGTCGTACTAAATTTCAACTTTGTACCAAAGGCCTCTTGTAATTTGCCCTAGAAGTTTGACAAGGATCTCGTATCCCTGTCTGACACAATGTCTTTAGGTACTCCATGTAGCCTTAAGACCTCTTTCACATAAGCTGCAGCGAGTTGTTCCATCGACCAAGTTTTCTTCATTGCAATGAATCTCGCCGTTTTCGTCAGTCGGTCGACAATAACCCAAATAGTATCCTTGCCAGACCTCGTCTTTGGTAATCCAGTCACGAAATCCATCGAGATTGAATCCCACTTCCATCCAGGAATTTCTAGCGATTGAACAAGACCTCCAGGCCTCCTGTGTTCGATCTTTACTTTTTGACAAGTACGACATTTTGCCACATATTCAGCACATTCTCGCTTCATGTTCATCCACCAAAACTGGAGTTTCAAGTCTTTGTACAGCTTATCACCACCTGGGTGAACAGAATACGCAGTTCCATGCGCCTCATCAAGAATTGTCTTTTTCAGCTCGGCGTTGTTTGGTACACACCAACACCCCTTCATCTTGATCGTACATCATCAAGGATCTCATAATTAGGATGCTTCCCATCCTTTATCTTGACACGTAACTCCTCTAGAAACGGTTCATGAACTTGCAACTGTCGGATCTCATCATAGATCGACGGTCGCACTACGAGTGCATTCAGCAACACTGCAGTCCCACCTTGCTGAACAACTTCTAGGTCCAACTTTCTGAATTCCTCACACAAATCATACGGTAGTACCATCATGTTATTCACAGTGGGCGAAGTCTTCCTACTCAACCCATCAGCCACTACATTGGCCTTTCCCTCGTGATATTGAATGTCCAGATCGTACTCAGATATCAACTCGAGCCATCTTCGTTGCCTCATATTCAACTCCTTTTGAGTGAAGATATACTTCAAACTCTTGTGATCTGTAAAGATCTTGCAACAAGCTCCATACAAGTAATGCCTCCAGATTTTTAAGGCAAATATCACAGCAGCTAGCTCCATGTCATGAGTAGGGTAGTTCATCTCATGCACCTTCAACTGGCGAGAGGCATAAGGAACCACCTTACCATTCTGCATAAGCACACACCCCAACCCATTCTTAGATACATCACTATACACCTCAAATCCTTCCATTCCAGACGGTAAAGTCAAAACTGGTGCCGTAATCAACCTCTTCTTAAGCTCTTGGAAAACTTCTTCGCATTGTTCAATCCACTTGTACTTCATCTCCTTCTTCATCATATTTGTGATAGGTCTAGCTACCTTGGAGAAGTCTTGCACAAATCTCATATAATAGCCAGCCAACCCGAGGAGACTTCATACCTCAGTCACACTTTTCGGAGCAGGCCAATCCATGACAGCCCGAATATTAGAAGTCATAAAAATGCATCTTCTTGCTCTATAGATCCTTCTAATTCACCTCGATCTTCGAGATCTTCCAATCTAGTCCACTCACATCTAGAATATGACACAAATAACTCTCACATCCTTTCTCCAAGTGTTTCTTCGCCACTAACATCAAAATGATGTCTACTCCTAAATATTGTCCTTCTTAGGACACTCAAATGAACGATGCCCCAACTCTTGGCAATCGAAATATCTAACCTTATTACCTTCACAATCATCTCCAGGGTGATTCTTGTTGCACCTCTTGCAAATGTAGGGTTTGCCCTTCCAATCCCCATTATTCTTATGGCCATTTTCATCGCCATTCTTGCCATTTCCATTCTTGGAATTCCCACCCTCATTGTGGTTATTCCCCTTGTTGTTGTTGTTGTTGTTGTTGTTGTTGTTGTTGTTGTTGTTGTTGTTGTTGTTGTTCTAGTTGTTCCCTCCCCGGAACTTTTCCTTCTTCTCAGCACCACTACCCTGATGGTCGTCAAACTTCCT
Organism: Tetragonia tetragonoides; assembly: GCA_038025085.1. NCBI lineage: Eukaryota > Viridiplantae > Streptophyta > Magnoliopsida > Caryophyllales > Aizoaceae > Tetragonia > Tetragonia tetragonoides. The sequence continues at coordinate 24,474,437 of CM076140.1, forward strand.
CTTTCTCCCTGTCACCTTTTCTCGTTGCTTGTAAATCGCAGCTTGATTCGCAGCACGATTGTAGGCTTCTTACACAGTTTGACACTTATAACCCCTAAAAGACTCACAAATGGTCTAGTACAACCCATTCTGGAATCTACGGGCCCTTTGCTCTCCTGTAGAGACTAATTCCCCCGCGAAACGAGCAAGGTCGTCAAACTTTTCAGCATATTTCTGAACGGTCATCCTTCCTTGGATAAGGTTCAAGAACTCGTTATATTTCTAGTCCCGGAGATATTCTGGGTAGAACTCCTCTCGAAGAACCGTTTTGAGCATTTCCCAATTAAAACCCGATCGAGCTCTAATTAAGGTACCATTTGTTGTCCACCAACGATCTGCCTTCTTTCGGAACAGATAGATAGCACTATCTACCTTGAGTTCCTCCGGACACCCTGTTATCGCGAAGATCTTCTCCAAATCCCGCGTCCAGTCGTCGAGAAGTAAAGGATCCTCGCGTCCCTCGAAAATAGGCGGGTTATGCCCTTTTATCTTTTTGGATACTGCAGCGAAGTCGTCACCCCCCAGTAACCCTAGTGTCTTCCCTTTGCATCATCTGCGCGATGAATGCATTAGACTGCGCCAAAGCTTGCTGCGACTGAGCAAGTTGCGCTAATAAGGCTTGCGCCATTTCCTCCCCATTCCCGACGTTGTTGTAATTATCTCCCATCGAGCTATTCGAATCTTCGACTCTTTGTCTATTTCTTCTAGGTGACATCTAGCAACCTAAAGGATCAACAAAAGCAAAAGAAAAGGGTATTAGCTACCCATATCACACTCAGGTGCGATAATTACAACTAACATATACACTTGACTCATATATATGTTCAATAGCCAACTAGGGCTCTAGGCTCTTATTGCGTTCAAGCATGGCCTTATCACACTCTTGCGTACAAGCAAGTTCAAGTTTCAATTGACTTTGTTCTTTCTCAAAAATAAACCATAACAATCATAATGAAACATCCATGCCTTTTACATAGGCACTTTCACATTACTCATGCTCCAAATAGCAACTAAATAACACATTTCTTGCAAAAATTCTATCTTATAAATCAAATAATCATAGTATTTGTTCCAAAAATGAGGACTTGTCACACCAAGCCTCAATATCATGAAGTAAAGCAAAAATTTAACATTCTAAATCAAAATGTCAAAAGCAAATGGCTCACAGGCCCAAATAAGGTCTCAAATAGTTTACCCCATCAAAACTAAATAAAACTAAGAATCACGCTTTCTTCGCGACCTTGCACTTCTTCGCGCGTTTCGCTTGGAGCGTCTCTTGGTAGATTTCATCGGGACTTTTATCCATCTCATTGAACAAATCCTTTTCGAGCTCCTTGGCCTCATCGACCACTTCCTCCTCATCCTCCTTCGCAGGACTTGGTGGGAATTTGAACTTACGTTGGAACTTGACCAACGCGAGCTCCTTCATCTCGTCGATCTTGTCAATGATGCAAGGTTGCTTCGCGAAATAATCCTTCGGCCAAAGCATAGCGTGACTAAAGATAGAGTCGAAGCTCTCCTTGAACGGTTTTCCCGCGTCGTAGGATTGCTCCCACTCGTCATGGATCTTGTCTCTGAAAGCCTCCCAAATTTGGTTATGTCCAAAAGCCTTGTACATAACATACGCCTTCATGCGTTGTGACCTCAAGTTAGACTTATTCCCATGGTAGCCGTTATACTCCTTGAAGGCCGCACGCGCCTCAAACTCGAAGTCGTGCAGACTCTTGTCCCCTTTCCATTGCAGAGTTCGCGGATCTCTAGGTGAACGACTCATCTGCAAACGGGAGACAACACTGGAGTACTTCAAATAATACCAAAATAAGTAAAAAAAAAACAAAAACAAATCAACTCATTTCGGCTTACAAATCTTTTATTCACATAACTTAAGTCTATTAATATTTTTGACCTAAGAATATGTCTTAATGACATACTTTACAATCAAATCGTGTATTAGGGACAGTAACATACGCTCTGATACCAACTTTAACACCCCGAATTTCCGTCTAATTTAAAACCATTTAAAATCACAAGTTGCAGCGGAAAAACCCTGGAAATTCGAAGCGTCACCGCCGTATTTAATGTTCAAATTAAATACGAGGCTAAAAAGAAAACAAATGCTAGTGACCCCAAACAAACGTAATAGATAATTAAATAATAACTATCTTTTCCAACTAACTTAAAACAATTAATCCAAATGAAATAGAAATATTAAACTTATTAATTCTCATGCAAGAGAATTAATCTCATTATAATAAATAAAAAGCCCAATAAATAGGAGTTCCAAACTAAACAATAATGTAAATGTTTTTTTAGAAGATATACTATCTTCTTGGCACGCCTTTACTAGCTCTACTCCTCGACCTACAATCCTGTCAATCTACTCCCCCATATATACAAATTCCATATAGGTTCATCATGGGCCCACCATTGAAGAGAAATGGACAACAAACACAAGTAAAAAGAAAAACAACTAATCAGCGATGCTGAGTAATTCATAAACACATAATCCATCTCAATCTCCAAACTTAAGTCCACATGCTTAATGAAATAAAATAATAATCATGCTTTAAGAAATAAAGACATCATGATTTAAAAGTAAAGACACGCATAATCATCAAATAATAAATCTCAATATTTATTATTGTCCATTAGCCAAGTTCATTAGAGAGAAGAGAATCGCATGAATTGTCAAACCAATCGCAGTCGATTCAATAGGATCTTAGTCCCGTGCACAATGGCAAAAGAGGGATCAACCGTCCCGGAGTATAAATGACTCCCGAAGTACTTCTAGTGTTCCTTAGTATGCATACCCTCCTTCGACCCTAAAGTCTACAAGAAGAACTGTTCCGGAGAACCACTCGCCCAATCATCATATATGGATACGAGATTTCCAATACATTGAGGCCATAACCAATGGAACCACTCAACGCTACAAGTGACAAATTCCCATTCGCATCCTTTGGTGGATCCCTTACCAAAGAAATCTTAACTCTCAATTCAATTTAATATGGTGATCTCATAACAAGTAATACACATAATCTTGGCAGTCAAGTAACCCAATATGATTACAAATTTCCGATGGCATATTACATGAATGGCATCTAGGCCTCAATTCAAAACCACCTATTCAATAGTTAAAGTTCATTTCAACTTATTGAAGTAACATGCTTCTAGCATGAATCCACATGCTTACTAACATGATACCAAAATAGCAATTCCGAGCTATATCAAATTGAACAATTATTAAGATAATTTCGTTCAATAACCAATAATAAAACATGCATCTCCTCACATGAATATTAATCAAGTAGACATTGCTACACAAGTGAATTTCCAACATTGTACATGCATTCACTAACATATAATTCTATACGAATTATCACAAGGAAATAAATATCAATTATCCCTTTTCAAAAATACTCACAAGTCCAAATATGAATTCACATTCTCAATTCAATACTAGACAATGAATACAAATCCCAATAGATATGAATTATGACAAAGAGATTACATAATTCATCTTGACATGAATTACCTTAGCAATAGGCAAACACGACAATCAATAACGTAAGTTCCTTACATTTCAAGCGCGGTCAACGGTTCCTAACATATCCACAACACAACAATAGTCAATAGCTTGACTTCTAAACCACTTTATTAAACTTTAAAGATGATTTAGTACCCTTAATTTAATTAATTAAGTTGCTGGAAATTTCAGTTACGCATGCAACCAAAATAGGAAACTTTCCAAAACCCTAAACAAGTCAACTAGTCAAAGCAAGTCAACACCCAAACAACATCACCATCACCACCACCAGCAGGCCCCACTACCAGCAGACCCGCTGGTGGCCCGCCGGCTGGCACCTGGCGGCGCATGGCCGCTAACGACGGCGCTGTCGCGGCGCACGGCTGGGCCGTGCGTCGCGCAGGTTCGGCCGTGTGACGCTAAATTCCTTTTTTTTTTCGTTAATCAATTTAACAAACCCTAATCTTATTAAATCTAAAATTAATAAATTTTCAGATTTAATTAAATTACAAAGATATAACCTTTTGAACTCAAACTAGATTCAATTCAATAAAAACCACAAACCAAACCCTAATCATGAACCTATCATGTAAAATTAATAGAATCTAGCAAACCCTAGGCAAAACTAAATTAGGGTTTACCCATACAAAACTAGGGTTCATAAAATCATACTTGAATTGAATCTAAAAGCTTTTAAATAATCAAAGGAACAAATTTAGAACACTTACTTGAAAAATCAAAGGATTAAAACTGAGCAAGATGGATTGTGAAAGTGATGAACTTTCTCCTTCTTTTTGCTCTTGGGAATTTCGGCCGTGTGAGTAGTAGAGAGAGAGAGTGTTTTTTTTTTTTTTTTTTTTTGTTTGGGAAAGAGTCAGTTAAATTTGGAAGCTGAGTGTATTTAGGAGCCCAAATACACTCCTTCCTTAACTAAACTTATTCTTTCCTAAAAACTCTCCTAACTTCCCTCCACTAACCAAGATTTTAGGAAACCAAATTTTGAAAATAAAAAGCTGATTTCATGCCCATATTTTCGGCTCTTCGCTGAAAATAATGGCCCAAATTGGGTCTTAATTATTTTCGGCCAATCCGAATTAATTAAGCCCAATTTCTTTCTTTTATTTTTGGCCCAATTATTTTAATTAGGTCCAAAATACAAAACCCACATTAATTAGGCACTTTAAACATTTATGGGCCCAATTAATTATTTTAAATACGAAATTGCATTTTCTTTGTAAGTAATTATTATTCTAAAATGAATAATAATACAGGGTATTACACAAATGATGCAAATGATGCAACATATGGAACATGTTATTAAACAATTAAGCGAACTTGACATTCGAGTCTCACCCTCTTAAACAAATCCCCAGTGAAGTCGCCACTGTAAAGACCCGGGATTTCTACTGCCACGGAGTGTGTCCTTATAGATAATTTGTAGGCTGAGGGTTTAGATAAGTTCAAGAAACCATCGAGTTAGAAAAGCTTTTGAAAAGAGTTGAATTGAATAAAAACCATGAAAGAGGTCACAAATCTGCTATCGGCATTTTATCGAAGGGACAAAACCGAAGGGACAAAACCGAAGGGACAACTCAATAGCGCGATAAGTGAACTGATCATGTTTTTAGAAAGACTCTCGCTCATTTAGAACATATGAGTACCCAAGAATAAAAGGTTTGGGGCGAAGGTACGAGGTGGGAAGGTGGTAGGCACCCAACTCGCCAGTTTTATGACGGCCTCTACTAACTCAAGTTTGCTTAATAATTTAAAGACATAATTCCCATGCAAAACCGGATTAACAACCTAGACTTAGACTATGAATTGGTTCATCACCAGCATCACAACATTTATTATTGACCCTTATTTAGACATGCATTCGATTGACAAATTGAGCATCACAACGAGTAGACATGCTTGGACAGACAATATTTAGGAAGCAATAAAAGACGTTTACTATCATGATATCTACATTATGACTACTAGAAAATAAACAATTAGGCAAGTAATTTAATATGAGCCCTCAGGAGTTAGTACCTGAACAGTAGGCTATATTTAACAAAAATAGTAAAGACAAGATCTCAAGTTTGGAAGAAAGAGGGGAAAGCTCAGTGTTAATATTCCTGAGAATAGAGGTTGTCAACTGTAGACTGTGTGATTTGAACTGAGGGAGGAGGGTCGTATTTATAGGCGCAGGAAGTAGGGTTGGACGGGTGAAAGGAACCGAAATTTGGATTTTGGGCTGAAAAATAGTCGGGCTTGGAGACTTGGTGAGCGCCGCTAGCGGCTGTGGATTTTCATCATAGCCGCTGGCGGCCCTGGCTTTTATCCCAGGGTCGCTGACGGCTGTCAGCTTGCCAGCTGGATGTCGTCATAATGACAACATCCTGTCCATTTTAATTTTCGGACGAATTTTAGTGTTTCAAAAAATATGAAAAGACCGTTTTACCCTTCCGGTAAAAGACGGTTTTACCCCCGGTTCGCAACTTGGCGACCGGGAGTCGAAAAAAGACACGAGAGGTGTCGTTGGAAAGCTCTTGAACGGGGCTTTTGAATGTGGTCGGACCGAAGGAGTGATCGAGGAAAAACCTGAGACCTTATTTTACCTATTAAAGCAAAAATAGTATTCAAGTTTATAAATTACTCCTTTCATCATCGGGCTTTTGCGGAGAAATCTGAAAGTGCTTTTTTGGCATCTACACCAGTAAAATTAATTAATCCTTGCATGTGAAAATACCTAAATAATAATGATCACGTTCGCAAACATCTCCTTAAGAGAAGGATAAAAAAATCGGGGACTCCAGCCCCGCGCGCGGTCGAGGAAGTTCGCACCAACCAATGCATGTGAAATATTGTCAGTATCATTGAATTGTGCCTACCATTTCCAGGGTCTACGACTACTTATTGAAATCCAAGACACAACATGCCTAGAATCACCTTCAATGAGTACCTTCTTATGTCTCCAATTCTAGTGTTTTTTGAGCACGACTTGTCCGCCACACTTTTTTCCTCTCCTCCTCACTTTTTTTCCGCTCCTCCTCATAGAAATTCCTATCCTCCTCGGTTCATCTCTTGTAATCATCAAAGTTTTATTGTGTAGTCCTTAGCGCTTCCTGCAGCTCAACAACAGTGCTTAGCAGAGGCAATGGAGTCTTTGATTTTTCGGGCGTCGAATAGTAGAAGTCAGCTAGGTTACCTAGTCCATAGACCGTGACCTTCTTAGAACGACCACCAACAGCATCAAAGAAATAATCTATATCTTCTTGATTATCTTTCTCAACATTCTTTTTTTGTCTTCAACTCTTGGTACTTATCCTGCATATTCATATGAACCGATCAAAGCCAAAACTCATAGTAGCGTGAAACAACAAAGCAACACCAGTACATTACAAAAATATAACTGTGTACTTATAATTTTGCTTCTGTGTTAGGATTCTGCAGTTTTGATTTTGAGTGAGAGCCACCACATGCATGTCTTACATTTAACCATGTCTTACCAGAACATTCATTTTCTATGTTATGATTGTTACCAGTACAAAATGCTATCAAATCCCGGATAGATACAGCTAGTTCACGGTAGGTGCAGACGACAACAGAGCAACAATAGTAACTTTACATATTTAAGGAGGTGTTGAGTTGTTGAAATTATAGTACATAAATATTTATATAAAGTGAATTGAGTGCATTTTGCATATAAGGTTCTACATATAAATCTTTTATCCCCTCCCTTTTTTTTTCTTTGTCTTCATAGCTTACATATATACGAATGATATAACTAAATCCGAATAGCTATAGCTAGTTCACGGTAGTTGCAGACCTATAACAAGTTGACAACATAGCAACAGTAGTAACTTTACACCGAACTTTCTGAACAACAGCACACCAGTATTATCTCACTCAAAACCAGATTTTAAGAATCAACCAAGTTCACAAAAATGCAGATACAAGACCACAAAATCAAACCCAATAACCTGACTAAAACCCACGGCCTACAGTTTCGTCACAACCAACTTAATATGATTCTGCAATAATAAGTGAGATGTTGACAACAAATCAACAATGAAAACTCACTAAATTGGAAGAGCAAGTTTGATGAGGTCTGAGAGGCGACATATATATAGTGAAATATTACTTGCACTATAAACTTGCAGCAAATCTCGAAGCCAACAACCCATTAAATAGCTCAGAAATACTTTTTTAGTAAAATGGTTACTTAACCAAGTTTTCTTGGATCGATCATCAACAAAGGATTTGTCGAGTTTTTGACGTGTTTTAAAGAACCAATCAACCGATAACAGGACCTTCTTAGTTGCTTTGAATTGTTGCCAAAGTTTCAAGTAAATATGTTAGAAAATTTAAGCTGACTTCAAAAATACTATCGTTAAAATAAAAGACTGGTTACTTACATGATGGTGGGCCAACTCTCGACTTGATACTAAACTCTGCATATGTAGTGTGCCCTTCTTAGATCATGTTAGCTTATTCTTGGAGAATTGTTCAGACTTGTTCTTTAACTCTGGTGTTTGCCTAATGTTTCTCATCTGTTTTCTAACATCTTTACTCATCCATTTTGGAGTATTTGGGTTATTCATTACCTTGTAGACCATGTTTTAAGATTCTTAGCACCAATGCGCTCAAACTCTGATTTAACATTATTGTCTAATGCTTTATGCCAATGGAAACATTGCTACAAACCATAATGATAAAGAATTTGAAAGTTGGCAAGTTCGAATACATGTAAACGCCAAGAATCTAACAAATAAAAAAGATGTTAGTTAGTTAACCTTAAATTCCCTCTATCATTGCTCTTTCGCATGTGGTGTTCATTTTCCCTAGCATGTGCAAGGTTCCTCATAATAGCTTTGGATGCTTTTAGTGACTCCACGTACAACTTTGTTGTTCTCAAACCTTTTAAATAAACCAAATATACAGAAATTTTATTTGGACACACTAAAGAAAGAGAATTAAAGTATTTGAGTAATACAAAAACTATAATACTAACCATGAGGCATTTGGGACGCAATTCTTTGGGTTCCACAATCACTTCATCATCATCAGATTCATCATTAGATTCATCATCATTATGCCTAGAATCGCCATCATCATCTTCACCAAGCCCTTGTGATGGTGATGGTGGTTGTGTCTCATCATCATCTGTAGGATCCTCAAAGCCCTCTACCTAATTTAGAGTTAGTTGGAACCATCTGCATTTCAAAAATATGTGAACTCTTTTTAACTAAAAGTTAGATAACGAGCAAAAAAAAAACTAAAAACTAGAAGGAAAAAAGACAGTGGTTTTAAACATTTATTTAGGCAGAAGTACTTGTTGTACAACAGTTCCAGTTTAAGCACATCAATGGTCATTTTTGAATGGACACTCACGATAATTAATATCCTTACCCTGTCAAGTTCTGGTACATATTTTTAAAATTTTTTATTTCTGTATGCCCATGATTAATTAATATAGAGACCAACAGGCTACTCTTCTACCTAACTAAATGCAAGAATTCCAGATCAGAAATAACGGGCCACAAAATCAGCTCACAAGCTACATGAGACCAACCGTTTGAGCACAACGACGTGTATATTTGTGTCTCCATAACTAACCCCTTGGTACAATCAATTACACTGTTTTCCTAGCTTTAGAACACTCAAAAACAACAACCTGCAAGTGTATGTTTTTTATCTTAAAGTTAAGATCAAATTCTATTCACATATATGGAAAAAAAACACCTTCTAATATACATAAAATAAGGCCTAATGGCCAGACACCTCCGATAAAGCTTCAAGCGTTAATTCTGACCTCTGAGTCAAATTGCAGGAGGACTGTGTATGGGTGGAAGAGGAAGGGTTTTTCGCTTGGAAAGAAAAATTAATTAAATTAATTAACCCATGAATATATGCAACCAGTTTCCATTGGAAAAAAACAATAATTAGGTCCCCGATTTAGATACTCTTTTTGAGACCCAATATATTCAGTCACTAATAATAGAAACCAACTTGCTACGAAATTTATTTTGGTTGCTAAGTTAGAGACCGAATTATAGTCTAATTGCTAAAGGGTCTCTAAATTTTGAAAATTGCTACTAATTAATAACCCATAATTATGGGTTGCCAGTTTTCATAAAAAAAAAAAAGAAACAAAAAAAGGGGATTGCTAGACACAAATCATATATTACTTTACGCAATTCTTTTTTCTCACAATACCCCTAACATTCTCATCCCTCATTTCCTCTCTGTCACTGCTTTCTCTCACGATCAAGTATGCCTTTCCTTCTCTAACATGCATACACCTTCAAGCTACAACATTTTTTTTTTGGAAAGCATTACTTCCAAAAGGATATGGCAATGAAGTACAAGGCAGTCAAGAGTGCATCATATGAGAACACCTACAACACGCCTACCATCTGTTTGTAATTAGTAAACAATATGAAAATTGAACAAATTACAGAGGGAATTCCATCACAATTTACACAGCAACACAAATGCACACAATAAATCTCATGGTAAATAATTCAAATACTGTGAGAAGTAATCTCTAATCTTCTTGTTTCTATCAGCAACACTTCTTGCATATACGACATACACAATTTGTTTGAAAATGCTTGCGATACCGTGTTCTCGCTCCTGGAACATTCTGCCATTTCTTTCTCTCCAAACATAATATACTATAATTGAAAAGAGTGCATCATATGCTCGAGCTCTAGCATGTCTACCCTTTGCAACTGAGCAGGCCTGGGTAACCAATTCCTCCCAACTAGAAGCAGCCAAAGGCAGATACATCAAGTTTAGCATCTTACACCACAGCTGTTTAGTGAAGTTGCAGTCAGAAAGCATGTGAGAAATGCTTCCCTCATCTTTTTTACACTGGACACATATGCTAGGTCCTTGTACGCCAATTTTATGCAGATTTTGCCAAGTAGGCAATCTGTTCATAATGCACAGTCAGAAGATGAAATTCCATTTAGGAAAAGATAATGAGAACCAAACTAGAAGTGATCAATCTTTCTTTTCAGCAGCAGGGAGCATAGACTTGTAAACAAGCCCCATCTTGTACTTAGTTGTATTCTAACTTAACACACTAGCAGCAAGTTCATTTCTTAGATCAAAAATCTTCTGTACTAACCAAGATGCCTGGGCTGGCTTAGATACAGACTAGAAAGATCCTTGTTTCATATAAAAAGCATTGATTCACCTAACCTATAGTTTTTCCTTGTGATGTTGAACATCCCCTAACAGTTTTCCAAGGGCAGCTTTGTTCCAAAGTAACAAATTGAAAACTCCAAGGCCACCCCTGTTAGCAGGTGAACATACAGTGCTTCAGGCAACAAGAGCTCTACTGTTAGGATCAACTGAACCTTTCTACATAAATCTCCTACACGTTGCTCAATTTTTTGAATAACAGACACAAGAAAGTTGAAAAACTGTATCCAGTAGCTATTCATGGCAAATATTGCAAACTTGATAAATTGAAGTCTTTCTGTATAAGAAAGGAATTTTATAGTCCAAGATTGAATTCTGCAGGTGATCTTCTTAACAAGAGCATCATAGTAATTGGCTTGCAACCTCTTTGGAGTGAGAGGGATACCTAGATAGCGGAATATGAGTTCACCTGCTTGCATCCCCAACAGACTGAGGATTGCACTTTTGTCCCTTTCCAAGACACCACCAAAGTAGACCTCAGATTTGTTATTATTTGCACACAAACTAGAGCACTTAGAAAACAACTGAAACTGTTTGAATAGGAGCTGAACAGACTCAGTGTCACCTCTAGAGAAAAGTAACAAGTCATCTGCAAAATTGTTATGGACAAGCTCAAACTTCTTGCACCTAGGATGAATTTTAATACCAGACCGATTTCTCAAATCTTTCAGATACCTAGATAGATAATCCATGGCTATCACAAAAAGATAAGGAGAGATGGGTCTCCCTATCTTAAACCTTTCTTAGCTCTGAAGGGTTTGCAAAGCAACACCATTGAAGAGCAGACAATAACTGACAGTGCAAATACACATTTTTATCACATTCACAAACTTAATAGGGAAATGCAGACCAATAAGCACTTGTTCAAGAAAACACCACTCAACTGAATCAAATGCTTTCCTCAAGTCAACTTTTAAAATGCATCTGGGGAAAACGCCTTTTATTCCATAAACTTTTATCAATTCATGAGCAAGGATAATGTTATCCTTGAATCTGTTTTCAATAAAGAAGATTGTTTTTGACTCACCAAACTATCTAACACACTACAAAATCTTTTAGCCAAAGCTTTACATAATTTTGTATAATATGTTACAACATGCAATAGGTCGAAAGTCACTCACCAGAAGAGCATTGTCCTTCTTCGGTACTAAAGTAACTGAAGCACAATTAAGAGCTTTGAGTAACTTTCCAAAGTGGAAAGTACTCTGAATAGCTTGTGTCACTTCTTAACCAACAATGTGCCATGATGCTTTATAAAAAGCTGTTGTGAACCCATCAGGTCCAGATGCTTTGTCACCATCCATTTTCGAAAGGGCTATCTTAATTTTCTGACCAGAAGGGGGTACACAGACTTATTTGTTGTTCCATAATAACATATTCCCATTAGCCAAAATACTAGGATCAAGAGTTGGAAGTTCCTCAGTTGCAGAACCCATCAACATTAATACACCCAAAAACAAAAATTCCCATCATTATCAATTAAAAGTTTCTTTCTACAAGAACCCAGATGTCAAATGCCTTTTGTAGATAAACACATTGACGCTCAATCTAGAAAGTGATCTTGTATATGATACGCGAAACATTACCCCATTTTTTCGCTAAATTATAGTGTATTGATTATGTTGAACCCTTAATATTTTGATGATGATAGACCTAAGTGTACTTAACTCAACATGTTTGATCTGTGTGCTTGCAAGGGTACTTTTTGCAGGTTAATACACCAAGTAGTGGTGATGAAAATACCAAGGACATTGAAGCATGAAGTTCTACACATGATTTAAGGGCTTTGTAGTTTAGAACTCATGTAAGACTTCTGACTTTAAGTCTTAATAATTTGGAACTTGTCACAGGCTCACAACTTGTACGGTAAGGAATAATGTAGTTGTGTATTGAGCAGCTGAAATGAACAATTCAATGAGCTGTTTCTTTCAGGCGCCCAATACTAGCTAGTGCTCAAAATAATCCAAAGAATAATTGAGAAATCAATTCTCCGTTTATTTTGAGGAATTCTGCTTTAAAACATAAACTATTTTATTATGTTGCTTGGAAAAGGTTTTCATATATTAGAGATTTTATGATCTATTATCCTAAGGTTTTGACAGCTTGGTTATAGATTTTATTGGGTGAATCTGGCTATTTTTTGGCCAAGTCGAAAATTAGTTTCCTACTGAACTACTACCTATTATATTAGTTTTGAAACATCAAAATACCTTCCAGTCTTCTGCCTTTTGGCAAATTACGCTTTTTTTATTTGAAGGAGGGCAAAGCATCAATTTCATTGACGCACTGAATTGAGAAAATCTTTGAGAGCACTTGAGCATACCGTCGTCCTTATTCCTTATAACTGTTGTTGAGTTAAACGAACAATTGTTGTGTTGTTTCTTCAATTTGTGTTAAGTTCTGAATTGTTTGGTGTTACTGTCAGTACGTCATAGGTTTAATTTGTGCCTTTTAAGCTTTCATAGAAGCATTGTTTAGGCATTCTGAATCTGTTCTTTTCTGTGTTGAACGTGGAGTTTGTGGTGTTTAAGCTTAGGTGAAGCTTGAGCACGTTTTGGCTCGAGTAGTTGGTGCTATGTGTAATCGGTCATGTCTTCTAATTAATGAGAATAAGTAGACGTTAAAATCCCTTGCGGTCGTGGTTTTACTTCCTTAGATTTAAGAAAGGTTTCCATGTTAAATCGTGTGTCTAGTTCTGGTTTGATTTACTATTTTGTTATTCAAGAATTATCAAGAACGTGACACTAGATTAGTTGAGTTATAAGTTACAAATTCCGTAAAATTTGAAGAACCCAATTCATCCCTCCCCCCCTTTCTTGTGTTCTTATTGCTATAACAATTGGTATCAGAGAAGCTTACTCTTTTTGAGAGGTTAACACCTTAGAGTGATTCGAAAAATGAGTGCCCCTGAGGGAATACTAGGACATTCTACTGCTCGTCCTCTACTCAAACTGATGACAAGGGTTTGGTATCTGCAATACCCATGAACAAGTGGGATGAGACTGACTACAAGAAGATGGAGAAGAATGCCAAAGCAATCAAATTGCTTCACTATGACTTAAGCTCAGATGAATTTTCAGTGTGCTCAACAACCAAGGAAATTTGGGACTTGCTTAAGATATCCCATGAAGGTACAAAGAGATAAACAAGTCTAAGATTGATTTGCTAGTTTCTTAAAATGAATTATTTAATATAAAACCTGATGAACCAGTCAAAGATATGTTTGCTAGATTTACTAACATTGTGCATGAGCTGAAATCTCTCGATAAACACTTTAGTATAGAAGAGCAAGTGAGGAAAATTCTTCGGAGTTTACCTCACGAAAGTTGACCGGACCTCTAAGATTAAGGCGATTCAAGAGGCTAAGGACTTGATCGTCATGACTATGGGAAATTGATCGGCTCTCTCATGACTCATGAGATGCAGATAGCTAAAAGAGTGCAAAGTTCAACCAAAAAGGATCGTGGAATGGCCTTGAAAGCACAAGAAACTGAGGAAGTGTCATCACTTGAAAATGACTTAGCTATGCTGGTTAGTCGACTTAGAGGTGCATATCATATGCAGCACTGTAAGGACCCGGGAACTTTTGGCCTCGCTTCCGCGGAATGTGTCCTTATAGAAAATTTGTAAGCTGGGGGCTTTAGATAAGTTCAAGGAATCGTCGAGTTAGAAAAGCTTTTGAAAAGACGTGAATTGAATCAAAACCATGAAAGATGTCACAAATCTGCTACCGGCGTTTTACCGAAGGGACAACCTCGTAGCGCGAAAAGTGAACTAATCATGTTTTTAGAAAGACTCCCTCTCATATAGAACATATGAGTACCCAAGAATAAAGGGTTCGGGGGCGAAAGTACGAGGTGGGAAGGTGTTAGGCACCCCCAACTCGCCCATTTTATGACTACCTTTACTAACTCAAGTTTGCTTAATAATTTAAAGACATGATTCCCAAACAAAACTGGATTAACAACCTAGATTAGACTATTAATTGGTTCATCACAAGCATCACGACATTATTGACCCTTTATTTAGACATGCATTCGATTGGCAAGTTGAGCATTACAACAGTTAGACATGCTTATTTACAGAATTGAAAGGTAGTATTTAGTAAGCAATAAATGACATGATTTGCCTGATGTCTACATTTTGACTACTAGAAAATAAACAATTAAGCAATTAATTTAATTTGATCCCTCAGGAGTTTAGTACTTGAAGTGTAGGCTATTTAGCGATTGAATAGTTAAAATAGATCTCAAGTAAGGAATTAAAATGATTTGGAAGAAAGAGGGAGAAGCTCAGAGTCAATACTACTGAGAATAGAGAGTGTCAACTGTAGACTGTGTGTTTTTGAATGAGGGAGGAGGGATGTATTTATAGTGGATGGAGTAGGGTTGGACGGGTGAAGAGATGTGGTCTAAATTGGAGAAATCGGGTGAAAAAGGTTGTCGTTAGCTGGCTCAGCGAGAGCCGTTGGCGGTTGTGGAGCTGCCAGCTGGATGTCGTCATATGACAACATCCAGTCAATTTTGGATTTTTCGGATGAAATTTGAATATTCCGGAAATGTAAAAGACCACTTTACCCTTCTACGGTGAAAGACAGTTTTACCCTCAGTTAGCAACTTTGCAACCGAGGGTGAAAAAGACACGAGAGGTGTCGTTGGAAAGCTCTTGAACGAGGCTTTTGAATGTGATCAAAATAAAGGAGTGATCGACGAAAAACCTGAGACCTTATTTTACCTATCAAAGCAAAACTAGCTTTCAAGTGTATAAATTACTCCTTTCATCATCGGGCTTTTGTGGAGGAAATCTGACGTGGAATTGTAAGGGCACATGTATCCCTATATATATAATTGGGTCATTCTTCGTGTGGTGCCGACACGTGGGACGCCACATCGTGCAAGCATGACACGCAAGCTACCACATATGCAATGCATTCACCTTGTCATCGGTTTATTAATGCATCATCATTCTTGAATTTAATACAGTCATTAAATATGAAATTTAAAAGTATTAGTATAATATTTCAAATAATAAAATAAAATAACTTTCGTTACGCAAATCAAAAAATTTTAAATTTAACATCATTGCATCGGAAATGAAAAATTCTTCTGATTGAGATACATATGTGGTATATTTGGCTAATAGGATCCTTATTTGTATGGTGATGACACGTGAGAGGACATGTAAGCGAGTCACATACGTGTGTCGTTGACATGTAAGCTGACAAGTATGCAAGTCATCCAATATGTCACAAGCAACTAATGCATCATCATTATTAATGACTTCAATATAGTAATGAAACATGATATTTATCATCATTAGCATGTGATTTTCAACTACAAATTAAAAAAGAAATCGTTACACAATTCTAATAATTAAATCAAAAATGAAAATACTTTAAAATGAGATGTATATGAGTTATTTTGGCAAATAATGTTTTGCGATTGTAGACACCAAAAAAGCGCCTTCAGATTTCTCCGCAAAAGCCCGATGATGAAAGGAGTAATTTATAAACTTGAATGCTATTTTTGCTTTGATAGGTAAAATAAGGTCTCAGGTTTTTCCTCGATCACTCCTTCATTTCCACTTCATTTAAAAGCCCATTTTAAGAGCTTTTCATTTCTTCCTTCCGTGTCCAAATACGATTCCGCACCTAAGAGTTATGGCCAAACAAAGTTAAGAGTCAAAATAGATGTAGCCAAATACTGTGGACCATGTTTCCAGCCCCATTTGGGAGTCCATTTGGTTGATTTAATTTGTGAGCCTTATATTTCTGGATTCCTTATTCAAATAGCTTTCCAATGACATATCATGAGCCCACACCACATTTCCAACCAAGGAGTTACGAGCCCAACATTGATGCGTACTTCAAAACTGACCTCTCCTTACTCTTTCGGGTATATATCAAGATCCACAAAACATTTAGGCCTGAAACCAAAACCATTAGAAACTAGACCCAATAATCTTTCCAACACATCTTGAATCATCCAATTTGGAGTCCAAACGAGTGAGATATGTTCCGGAAATATTTTGGCTCCTTTCACCCGTTCAACCCTACTTCCTGCGCCTATAAATACGACCCTCCTCCCTCACTTCAAATCACACAGTCTACAGTTGACAGCCTCTATTCTCAGTATTATTGACTCTAAGCTTCTCCCTCTTTCTTCCATAAACAGTTATATTCTATTCTCAGGAGTATTGACACCGAGCTTCCCCTTTTTTCTTTACTTGAGATCTATTTTTACTATTCAATTGCTAAATAGCCTACAGTTCAGGTCTAACTCCTGAGGGCCCAAATTAAATTACTTTCTTAACTGTTTATGTTCTAGTAGTCAAAATGTAGATATCATGCTAATCACGTCTTTTATTGCTTCCTTAATATTGTCTTTCAATTCAAAGCATGTCTAGTCATTGTGATGCTCAACTTGCCAATCGAATGCATGTCTAAATAAGGGTTAATAATAAATGTTATGCTGCTTGTGATGAACCAATTAATAGTCTAGGTCTAGGTTGTTAATCCGGTTTGTGTGGGAATCATGTCTTTAAATTATTAAGCAAACTTAAGTTAGTAGAGGCCATCATAATACGGGCGAGTTGGGTGCCTAACACCTTCCCACCTTGTACCTTCGCCCCCGAACCTTTTATTTTTGGGTACTCATATATTCTATATGAGCGGGAGTCTTTCTAAAAACATGATCAGTTCACTTATCACACTATTGGATTGTCCCTTCGGATTGTCCCTTTGGTTTGTCCCTTCGATAAAACGTCGATAGCAGATTTGTGACCTCTTTCATGGTTTTTATTCAATTCAAGTCTTTTCAAAAGCTTTTCTAACTCGATGGTCCCTTGAACTTATCTAAACCCCCAACTTACAAAGTTTCTATAAGGACGCACTCCGTGGCCGCAGAAATCCCGGGTCCTTACAGTGGCGACTTCACTGGGGATTTATTTAAGAGGGTGAGACTCGAAAGTCAAGTTTGCTTAATTGTTTAATAACATGTTCCATATTGCATCATTTGCATGTGCCTTAGTACAATCTTTTGATCCTTATCGACCCTCGAGGAAGTTTGTGTCGTAACTCATAGACAACCCGCATATCTAAAGGAATATACAATTGTCCTATCATGCAAACCGGCGTTTCCTTACCCACAACTCATCGACTCTTGTTGGTGAAAAAGAATTACAATTGATGTGTCGACCATCCGCCAGACGGAAATTGTAATTTGTCATGGTAATCTCACAGGAGCCAAAAGCCTCTAGCCCACATTCGTGCATTCACTTGCTTGCTGTGCATGTGTTGTTGTAATGCCCGTCTGATCACATGTTTGCCTGTAACTGCGTCGTTATAATGCTTGCCTGAATGCATGAATGTCGTGACTATGTGACAACATGTACTTGCGTGCTAGAAGTCTTTTTCTTTTATTTTTTGGTAGTTCTTAATGCCCAAAAATGGTGCGAGAAATTCTATTCAATGAGCACTCGTTTCCCCGATGACATAGTTTCATATAGCGTCGAAGTCATGAACAATTTTCTAGGACCTTTTTAGCAAAAAAAAAGGTCATAAAGTCAAACATAGTACATATGTATCTCATTTTGAAGTATTTTATGAACCTGATCCAATAAAGTAGGAATTATAATTTATATAGTTGCGTAACAAAAGTTATTTGATTTTATAACTAGAACAATATGATAATAATTACGTTGTTTTGCATTTATTAAGTCAAATAAATGCTTGACACACTTGCATGAGCGGATTACATGGCGGCTTATGTGTCACGAATTTAGGGGCTTACGTGGCATCCCATGTGTCAATCTCGAATATGCCACGTGGCAAGTTTTAGGAGGGTTACATTGTATTTTAATAGTAAGGTAAGATAAGATATATATGATTTATTTCTTCCTAATGATAGTGTACCTCAGAGGTACTTCATTAGGAATTTATTCACTAGGAATTTATTTGTTTAGGGTGGTTTTCATATTAATTTTTGTGCTTACATTGTTCTTTCCATATAATATAGAGGTGTCTCTCTTTGAATAAATTAGTTTTCATATAATACAGCGGTGTCTCTTATAGAATATAGGGGTGGCTCCTGCTGTTGTGTGGGTGGGTTGTTTACGTTATTTTTTTTTATGCTGCTACTGCACTCTGGTTGCAACATTTGCTACATTGTAATGCTGATTTAGTAGTTGTTAAGTTCTGTTTGTTGATCTATGTTGGTTCCCGTGATGCTGGTTACAGGGCACATGTTATAGAGGCCTTGATTTCCATACTTGTGATGCCTCAGTCTCTCAGGGGTCTGTTTTTGCTCATAGTACATCATGTGTGTATATCCTTTTCTATTTTTCTTGCCTGACCAATCTATATAACCTTGGGATTTATTTTATAGGGTCTAATAAAAGGAAAAGTAATTCAAGGGTATTCAATTTGCTAGCAGCTTGTTCAGACGGTTCAGTATTACTTAGGGGATGGCGTTGCATGTTTATGTCAATTACAACCAGTACTTGAAATTTTATTTTATGGCAATGGCAAGTAGTATTTTAAATAATGTTTTTGTTTTGGAACAACTTCTATAACAGCAAAGGGGTAGCTTTGTTTTATAGCAATTGCAACTAGTATTTGAAATAATGTTTTTGTTTTGAAACAACTTCTATAGTAGTAAAGGGTCGCTCTGGTTCATATTTTGAGGTGGCTTTGATTTATATTTTGGGGTGACTCTTGTTGTTACATTAGGGTGGCTCCCATATTTGTTAGGGGATGGTGCTGCATGTTTATGGCAATTACAATTAGTACTTGAAAATATTATTTTGGGAAATTCCACTTGGTACCCTTTTAGTTTTGACTTTTCCACATGATACCCAAAACATTTTCCTTCCCATTTCTCTAGCCTTTACCTTAATTTTTCACAAATTCCCTCCCAACCGCCACTGTAAATGTCCTATCCCAATTACTTATCCCCCATTGTACTCTATTATTTATATTCAAAGGTGTAAGCAATCTCCAAAACCCCCATCAATGATGAAATTGCTGTCCAGAAATTAAACCAAGTTTAGACTCACTCCATTTTCTCTCTCTTATGCGGATTTCTCCTACACCCTGAAAACTCATTTGGCTCAAATGCCACCTTGACCATTCCAACCAAGTTCAAGGTTCCATGCTATGGAAGATAAAGACAAAAATAGGACCAAAAATGGGGCAAGGCCAAGCGAGATTCCATTTCAATCGAAAGTTGCCAATTCAGTGAACTTGATTTGTTCAGTTCATTACTAGTATGCTTATATAATTACTTCAGCTAATCTATTTACTAGTATTACTAATTTACAGCAATACGGTATGTATAGACAGAGAAAAAAAGGTCTCAAATCTACACACCTTTGTTCCTATAATAATCCTCAAATCCAACCTAAAAAGGAAAAGAAACAAAAAAAAATCCTCGATTCAAGATCAATTTATGTTGCAGCTTATATTTTTGTGGGTTTTTTATTAAATAGAAATCAGGAATTATAAGTAATTCGAGAATTTAAGGGAAAAATACAAAGAGCAATTGGGATTAAGAACAATTGCTGAGCATATAATTCAGATAACTTGAGCAAGAATAAATCAGAGAATTTGAGAGAGAGAGAGAGTTTTGGTTCAATTTTTGCATGCCTTCTCATTGAGCTCAGTAGGCTATTTATAGAAGCCAGATACTGTGTATTCTCCCCCTTTTCCTAACGGTTTGCTTCTAACAACCTTTGCTAAAGGACAAAATTACTGATATGAAAATGATTGCAAGAAAAGGAATAACAGAAAAGGAATTTAGCAGTAGCTGCTCTAGGTAGATTTTCTTCTACAGGAGCCAGCTCATCACTGACAGCTCTCATCATCCTCCTATCATTACTCACACGCACAAGTCACGTGCCCACTTATTGATCTTAGCTAATTAGGCCTCTATCAGGTCTCCCTCCATTAGAAATCCTTGACCTCAAGGATTAAAGTTGGGGAATTTCTTCAGTAAGTCATAGTAGTACTCCCATGTGCTGTCCTCTACAGGTTTTCCCTTCCATTTCACAAGAATTTTAGTGGCAGCCTGTCTTCCTCTTTTCACCATTCTCCTCTCTAGGATAGCTTCAGGTTCTGGGACACTTTCCTGATCTTGCATGAATTAAGGAATGTTGGCAGCAGTCTGAGCAGGGTCATGACACTTCCTCAGTTGGGAGACATGGAAGGTGTTATGAATTTGTGCCTGTGGTGGCAACTGCAGCTTATAAGCTACTTGACCTATCTTGTCTGTGACCTTATAAGGTCCATAAAATCTTGGTGCCAGCTTCTCATTACTTCTCCTAGCCACTAAACTCTGCCTGTAGGGTTGAAGTTTCAAGTACACCCAATCCCCAATCTCAAAGCTCCTTTCAGACCTGTGCTTGTTTGCCTGTTGTACCATTCTTTGTTGAGCTCTCTTCAAATGCCATTTCACTAGTTTAAACATTTATTCCCTGTCTTGTAAGCTTCTATCAACACTATCATTGTGGGATTCTCCAGGCAAGTATGGTAGATGAAGTGGTGGGGGATAACCATAGAGGGCCTCAAAAGGAGTCATGCTCAAGGAAGTGTGATAGTTGGTGTTATACCACCATTCTCCTAGGCTTAAGTACTTGCACCAGCTTGTGGGATTGTCACTGCAGGTGCATCTCAAGTAGGTCTACAAGGTTCTATTAACCACCTCAGTCTGCCCATCAGTTTGGGGGTGATAGGCAGATGACAGCAACAAGTCTACCCCTTGTAAAGTGAATAACTCTCTCCAGAAATCACTGAGAAAGGTTGTGTCCCTGTCTGTGACAATATGATCAGGTAATCCATGTAGTTTGAACACTGTGTCCATGTATAATTGAGCCACTGTCAAAGCACTGTAAGGGTGAACCAGGGCAAGGAAGTGTGCATACTTAGTGAACCTATCTACCACAACTAGGATCACAGATTTTCCACAAGAAGGTGGAAGTCCTTCAATAAAGCCCATGGACGCATCAGTCCAGGGTGTAGTGGGTATGGGCAAATGTTGTAGGTACCCTGGGTATGCTGCTGCATCATATTTGCACCTTTGACATATATCACAGCTCCTCACAAAGTCTTGCACCTCTCTTCTTAATCCCTTCCAGTAAAAGAGAGTCTTAATTCACTACAACACAAACGAGATACTATGTCGCACATACTACGTCGGTTGGAAAAAAACCGACGTGATATAGTACGCGGTGGTATAATTGTAAATACGGTAAATAATTTATCGGTTTTTTGGAAAAACTGACGTTGTAGAGTTTCATTTGAGAGCTATAGATATAACGTCGGTTTTTCTAGAAAATCGACATTGTAAGTCACGTTATAATGTCGGTTTTTTGAAAGAAAACTGATGTGGTATGGCTGTATTTAAAATCAGCCTTATGATGTCGGTTGGATTTTTAAACCGAAGTTGTACACTCAAAACCAAAAATTAAAAACAGCAAGCAGCTTCCCTCATAAAAGGAAAAAAGAAAAAGCAAGCGGCCAAAAGGCCCAAAACCCTGTCTTCTATCTACCCTCACTCAGTCATAGACTCACAGGTCTCTCACCATCACGGCATCACCGTCACTTACCTTAGCCCTTTGTGCTCTCTCTCTCGGCCACACAGCCATCCGCACCTCCAACCAAGTTCACCATGCCAGCGTCGATGTTCCTCATGTCAACCGTTTTCGGTCGCGCGTTCTCCTCTCTCCAGATCTGGGTTCTTTCTAAATGCGTGAAATTGAAGCAAGTCCGCAGATTTTTCAAGCCCAGGAATTCAAAGCACTCGTACATGCCAGAATATTAACTATTGTACAGATTTTGGCGTCCATATGCGTTGAAGAGGTAGATATTTTACATTTTGATGTTTTACCTCTTGTGATTCGAGTATACGTTATTCAATTTCAATTTGGGTTTTGTTGGGGGGAAAATTGCGATTAATAGTGCTAGGTAATAATTTGATTTTTGGATCTATAGTTGTTTGATTGGTCGATAGTGTGTGACAAACTTACCAATCTAGTAGTTCGAATAGATTCTCTTCTTTTTTCCACCGCTTTTAATAAGCATTTTAGCCCTAATTCTTGATTATCACTCATTTTCCTTAGATTTCGCCCAAATTTTTGATGGATTTAATGATTGGGTGGTTAGTCCCCTGATTTGTTAAAGGTTTTTTTTGAGTGGAAATTGCTTGGAGATTCATTGGATGGCGCTTTGATTCTTAAAGAGATGAATTTCTCTCATTCTCTATGTTCATTTGCTCTTTATGTTAGTCTGTTGGTGGGAGGAAAAGGGCATGGCCAAAGTTAGGATATTTGATTGTTTGGGCTCTATGCAGTTCGAGTTCACATGTTTACTGGCTCAAATATAGAGTATTAGGTGTGAGAGTTGTGTCTACCACAATATTGTCAACTTAGGATTGATTTACAAGGATTAACTCGTGGATCTGATTTTATCCCTGGTTAGAGAGTATAAAATGAGTGGCCTGCATTATCCCAGCCATGGATTATCCCTTTGTATGCATTATCCCTGTTGAATTAGCCAGCACATATGTCTTATTGATATGTATAGAAATGCTATGGAATTAGTCTTTTCCTTTTAGTTCTTTTCTGATTGTTCGAGTATCTAGTCAACTTGAGCTTCTTAGATTCAATTGAGGTAGAAGAAAACCATTGATAAGCGGATATAATGGTATATAATGCCATTTATTTTTCTGTAATGACAATTTAAGATGAGTAGCTACGCTTTAGTTCCTCCATATGGCACACTATGATGTGATGATTTTGTGTCAATGTTGCTGTTGTAGTATTTCTTTCAGGTTCAAGCTAGCTGATATGAGTTGGCACTTAGCCAGCCATTTTAGATGTAGGTTTCAGTCTAAAGCATTTTATTTTTCTGTTTATTGCCATTTATTTTTCTATATTAGTAATACTAATACATGCTCTTGGTTGTGATACAGGCTAGTTATGAGCTACGAATCAGATGAAGCAGTTACGAATGGAATTGGTAAAGGAACCTGAAACATTGGGAACTGCAAGATTATTCTGGATACATGAATAATCTTTCTCCTTCACCTCATCTCCTTTGATATACTCATCTGAATCGTTCACCGTTGTTCTAGATGGACAAAAAATGGTTGATTCGTGAATGGAGAAGCTCAGCACATGGAAATCAGACCATAAAGGTGAGATATACGTTCTTTAAATTCCAGCACCTATCTCTTTAGTTTTATTGCCTTGTGTTATGATGGGTTGTGACGTGGAATTACATTTACTACTACTCTAATGCTGCTTCACGCCTTCAGAGCTGTAGTGACGCAAATAATGGCTTTATTGCCACTACCTTGAACAGCAATTTAAGTTAATTGAAATTACTGAGTGCTTGACTTGTTTTAGATGAATTTGTGCCTTCAGGTCAATCTTCTGTATTCTGTTTCTTTTGTTATGTTGTTGGTTTGAGTCCCCTCAGGGCTTTCATGGTCATGAACTTGAGGACTCATGGGATTAGTCAAGCAGAGCTTGGCACAATGTTATCTATAAAAAAAAAGAGCTGTTCATGGCTCACTTTAAAATCGCGACAAATCCTGTATTTGATAGGGCGATTGAGATATTCATAGAGGGAAGAGCTTTGCTTGACTAATCCTTTTGTATACTATTACTATTAATCTATTATCTTGGTTTAAATCTCCAAAAACCGTTTATATGAATATTATAGAAGGGTTACATTGTGAATTTACTTTGTATGCCAGTACGGTATATAATTTCCTTTGTTTTTCTTTTATGAATTAGTAGTACTTGTATGATTGTGGTGTTGAAGGTGTTATGATGTGCTCCTTGTCCTGGGGGTTGAATTCTGATTTTAACCTGCAACTTATATATATGCAGGATTGCAGGTTCCCAATATAAAGTTAGAACATTGGCTGAACTTGGATATAAGATGTGTAGAGTTCCAGTGTTGACAGATTAAGCTGTAGCAGCTCTCAACTACAAGGAAGGGCTACGAGGATATACAAACAGAGGGCCACATGGAATTTGAAACATTTTATTGACAAGATCTTAGGAAAAACATGAGAAAAATGTTCTCATTTTGCAGCGTCCTTCATATATAGCTAGGTTCCCTTAGTATACTTTTTATTTATATACGTATCATTTAGGATAAGACAACTTATTTATTATATGAAATAGATGTCAATTTTGTTTGGGTTTTGATAGATGATTTCCCTAATATATATGTGTAAGTTTTTCTGGTGCAAGATATATTCATGCCAATGATATTATGTATGGGGTGCCGGTTTTGTATTGTAATTATTTTTTTAATGAAAATACCACCTTCTACATCGGTTTTTTTAATGAAAAGCGTCATTGTATGTCAACCTACTATGTCAGTTTTATGAAAAAACCGATGTGAAAGGTCTGCCTACAACATCGCTTTTATTTAAAACAATCGACATTGTACACGCACATTTCACATCGGTTTTCCAGCATAACCGACGTTGTAGGTAGGCCTTCCACGTCGGTTTTTTAACCGACGTTGTATCTCACCCCCCTACTATGTTGCCCCTCTATTACGTCGGTAGAAAAACCGATGTGGTATGGGTAAAAAAACCAACGTTGTAGCTTGTTTCTATAGTAGTGATTTTCTGCAACGTCACATCCCTTCCAGAGTGTCCTCCTGTTGTGGAGCTATGCAACCAAGTTAAAATCTTAACCTTCAGCTCATTGTCATTGCCAACCACTAGCCTTCCCTTCCTTCTTAGTTCTTCATGACTCCAGGTGTAATGAGGGTGAGATGTTGGCGTTTCCTGCAGCTCAGTTATCAAAAGCTTGCTTCCAGGTATCCTTAATCATGGTCAATAAATCAAGGGAAATGGCTTGAATTGCCATGCAAGAGACCTCATGACCTTGTACCCTGGATAAAGCATCTGCGGCTATATTGTCTCTCCCCTTCTTACTGTATTTCATAGTCAAATGACATCAGCTTAGCCAACCAAGTTTGTTGCAGAGGAGTTGTGATGTTTTGCTCCACCAAGTACTTCAAACTCTTCTGGTTTGTCCTGATTATGAAGTGTCTCCCTACCAAGTACTGCTCCCATTTCTTTACTGCATAGATTACAGCTAGCAGCTCCCTCTCATATACTGACATTCCCTGTTGCCTAGGACTCAGTGTTTTGCTTATAAAAGCTAAGGGATGATGATCCTGCATCAGTACAGCTCCAATTCCTATACCTGAAGCATCTGATTCGATAATGAACACTTTGCTGAAGTCTGGTAAAGCCAACACTGGGGTTGTCATGAGGGCTTGTTTTAGCATGTCAAATGCTGTAGTGGTTGCTTCGTTCCACTTGAACCCTTCCTTCCTCGTGAGCTCAGTTAGAGGTTTAGCTAAAACCCCATACCCCCTCACAAATCTTCTGTAGTACCCAGCTAGCCCCAAGAAACCCCTCAACTGCTTTAATGTTTGAGGTTTGGGCCAGTTAGCTATGGCCTCTATCTTGCTGCCATCAGTTGCTACACCCTCCTTAGTTATAACATGCCCCAAGTATTCCACATAACTGCAAAGGCACACTTGCTCTTTTTCAAGTAAAGTGTGTGCTGTTTCAATACTTCAAACACTGACTCAAGGTGATGTGCATGTTGCTCTATATCCTGACTATACACCAGAATATCATCAAAGAAAACTAACACATATTTTCTCAGAAATGGTTTGAAAATATCATTCATAAGGTGTTGGAAGGAAGAAGGAGCATTAGTTAGCCCAAAGGGCATCACTAAATACTCATAATGACCTGAATGGGTCTTGAATGCAGTCTTGTATATATCCTCAGGGCTCATCCTCAGCTGGTGATACCCAGATCTTAGGTCCAGCTTTGTGAAAACAGCAGCTCCTCCCAACTCATCCATCAAGTCCTCAATCACTGGAATTGGAAATTTGTTCTTGATGGTCTGTTTGTTTAGGTCCCTGTAGTCCACACATAACCTCCAACTACCATCCTTCTTGCCAACCAATACCACAGGAGCTGAATAAGGACTAACACTGGATTGCACAATGTCTTTGTCTAGCATTTCTTGTACCAACTTCTCTATGATTGTCTTCTGATAAGCTGGGTACCTGTAGGGTCTTTTGTTTAGGGGTTGACTGCCTTCAGCAAGAGGAATGTGATGGTCAAAACCCTTCCTGTGAGGTGGTAGCTCCTCAGGCTCTTTGAACAGATCTTCATATGCCTCCAATACTTGTGCCACACGCCACTGATTGATGTTTGTCTCCTTGGCTTCTAGGGCATACAGGGAACTGATCACCTCTGCTCCCATTTGCTGTTCCCTTTCATATAAGTAAATTATAGCCAGTTGTGGCTGTTGTGGAAGAATCTTATCCACTTGTTTCCCCTTAATGGTCTTGACAGAGGAAATTGAGGCTCCTCTCAATACATGCCTCCTGCCTTGATAATAAAATTCCATGGTCAACTCCTTAAAATCCCATAGGATCTTCCCCAAGGTGTGTAACCACTGGATTCCTAGAACCATATCACAAAATCCCAATGGCAAAACCTTAAAATTTCCAGTGAATAAGGTATTTTGTAACTGCCATTTCAAGTCTTTACATTCTGCGCTGGTCATAATGCTGCCGCCATCAGCTACTGACACAGTCAAGGGCCTTGTGGGAGTAAGTTGACAGTTTAATCTCCTTGCAACCTCTTCATCCAAGAAGTTATGTGTGCTTCCACTGTCTATTAGGATATGAATGGGTCTCTTATTGAACATGCATGTCACCCTCATGGTTTGAAAATTACTTGTCCCTACCATAGCATGAACTGATATGTGAGCTGCTTCTATCTCAACTGTATCAGTCAAGATGCAGTCAGTGTCAGCTCTGATCTCCTCTATTTCTTCCTCCTCTTCACCCTCCATAATGAACAACTGAGCTTTCTTGTGTTTCAAATGATAACCAGGGGTGTATGGTTCATCACAGATGAAACAAAGGCCCTTAGCCTTCTTCTCTTCAATCTCAGCAGAACTCAACCTCTTAGGAGGTTTATCCAGTATTGGCTTAGAACTTGGGGTTGTGTTTTGGTATTTTTGTGGTGCTGGTGATGTGCTTGGGATGTAGGGTTTGTAGGGTGGAGGTTTATAGCTGTATGGAGAGGTAGTCAGAGATTTTGTGGTGTTAAGGGGTGGATTCCAAGGTTTAGGTGTTGGTTTTGACTGAGCTTGTTGTGAAGCTTCATGCAGCTTGGCTAGGTGCCCTGCTTGCTGCATGCTAGAGGGGCAAAACATCCTCACATGGAGCTGGGTTGGGGGTTTCAAGCCTGATAAAAATATGCTCAAGGTATGTTCCTTAGACAAAGTTAATCTAGCCAGTATAGATTCAAACTCATTGATATATTCCTGGACACTAGCAGTTTGACTCAAGCTTACCAACTCACCCAAAGGATCATCATATAATGTACCAAAACGACCAGTCACAACAATAATATACTCAGGCCATCCAGGAGAAACATTATACAAGCTTTTCATGAAATTATGATGCCATTGAAGAGCTATTCCATCTAAATGTATAGATGCTAACCTTACTTTAGATTCAGGTGGAGTACTGTCAAGGGTGAAGAACTGTTCACATTTATACAACCATTCCCATACTCCATTGCCATCAAACTTAGGGAATTCAATTTTGGCTAACCTAGTGGATAGAGTACCCTTACCTCCTGGTGGATTTGCTTTAGGCCCAACCTCTGGTGGAGGATCTCCAGGCCCTTCTTCAGGTGCTTCATGTTCTTCATGAAGAGCTCCCTAAGCTCCTTCATGTCTGCAGTCATCTGTGCTGTAGAAGCTGCCATTTTCTCAGTGAGCGTCTTCTCAAGCTCTTGCAAATGGCTTTGGTTCACCATTGTTCTTACTATTTTTGGATTTTGACTGATTTTTTCCACAGATCAGAAGATTAATGCTCTGATACCAATGTTGCAGCTTATATTTTTGTGGATTTTTTATTAGATAGAAATCAGGAATTATAAGTAATTCAAGAATTCGAGGCAAAAATACACAGAGCAATTGGGATTAAGAACAATTGCTGAGCATATAATTCAGATAACTTGAGCAAGAATAAATCAGAGAATTTGAGAGAGAGAGAGAGTTTTGGTTTAATTTTTGCATGCCTTCTCATTGAGCTCAGTAGGCTATTTATAGAAGCCAGATACAGTGTATGCTCCCCCTTTCCCTAACGGCTTGCTTCTAACAACCTTGGCTAAAGGACAAAATTACTGATATGAAAATGATTGCAAGAAAAGGAATAACAGAAAAGGAATTTAGCAGTAGCTGCTCTAGGTAGATTTTCTTCTACAGGAGCCAGCTCATCACTGACAGCTCTCATCATCCTCCTATCATTACTCACACGCACAAGTCACGTGCCCACTTATTCAACTTAGCTAATTAGGCCGGTATCAATTTACTAGCCCCAAACAGCAATTTCCTTTGATACGACGTCGTTTTTAGTACGCTTGTTAGGTGGAGATTGCGGTATCCTAGCGCAAAAATCGCAAAGAGGATACTCATCAATACACGAATCATCGTCTTCGAAATTGAGAGCGCAACTTATTTGAACTCGGCCAAGTTACCACGGTGACGATTACGGTCGTTCTTGATAGAGATTATTTCGACACACCTGACTTCAATCTTTGGCCCTAATTCCGATCCGTTCCATGAGGTTGTTGGTGATGATGGTGACTTGGAAGTTTCTAGAGCCTTGGTGTCGTCGTCTTCATTGTCGAAATCGGGAGTTGCAGCAAAAAATTGGAATTCTTGATTTTGTTTTAAGCAAAACGCTTAATTCTTGAGTTCCATGTTATAGTATAACCGAACACTGAACACATTTCAGTCACGTGATTTTTAAGTTTTCTTAAGGATATTTTAGTAAATGCATCACCAACTAACGGTAAAAGATGAAAAATGATACGGACTGGATACAGCTGAAAACAAAAGGGTACCAGCTGGAACTCGAAAAATATTTTGGATACCAAATGGAAAAGCCTAAACTAGAGGGGTACCAAGTGGAATTTCCCTATTATTTTTGTTTTTAAATAACTTCTATAGTGATGGGTGTCTAGTTAAACCTTGTTGAGGCTCTTATTATTACTTTGCCGTGGCTCTGGTTATTTTGTTGGGGTGGATCCTTTTATGTTTTTAGGGAGGCTCTGCCGCTCTGGTTAATTCAATGTATGTTAAGTTAGAATCCTTATTTTGTTGTTCCACACTATTCATTTTGAAACACATCACATTGCCTTAATGTATCAATAGTGTAAAGAATAAAGTGCCTTAATTTATCTAATTGCTTATATAAATTCAGATATACCCTGATGACGTGAGCAGGGGTTTGTTTTTGTGTTCTTCATTTTGGTGGGCTTCCTTCTTTTCTTCTAATCATATAACTCTAATCCTATAAGATGGGTAACTCGTTTAAATAAAATGAGGAGGACATTGGAAATAGGGGGTGGAGAACTGGAAAGGGGGATTGTCTTTTATACAAGGGTGTCTCTTTCATTGTTTTGGTTTAGTTTAGCATGATTTAGTTAACATTGAGAACAATTTAGCTGCAAAATTTAATAGTTTTTGCATTTAGATTATATAGTGGCTACCTGTAGAGCTACTAAGGGGTGACTTAGGTCGAGGGTTAAAACTGAATGAAATTGTGACACTTGCTGTTATTGAATACACATGTGGTTGCTTTAGATATGAATTAGATGTTTTTAGTTTATATTGAAGCGTCTTAGCTCAACGAAAGAGCATTTTGATTATATAGTGGCTACCAGCTACTAAGGGTTGACTTAGGTCGAGGGCTAAAACTGAATGAAAATTGTGATACTTGCTGTTATTGAATACACATGCGGTTGCTTCAGATATGAATTAAATGCTTTTAGTTTATATTGAAGCTTCTTAGCTCAACGAAAGGGCATTGTTTTGTTGCACAAAGATTTGAGTTCGAATCTTAGATAGGCTATAGTTTCATGTGTTTATCTTCAATTGATGACATTCGATTGTATAAATGGATTGGTCGAATAGTAATGATGGTTACAGTTCTTTGGTTGCTCATTATTTCTTGTTTATGCTGTAGTCTTGTACACTATGTCTCTCCCTCTCCCTCTGTTTTTTTTCCTTGGATCCCCCCTCCTTCAATTGCAAGGACCAGGAGGTCATAATGTACTCATTTAGAGTTCCCTCGCACGAAATTTTGGTGTTTCCTTTTGTGTAAAATGAATGTATTCCTCAAGTTGTATTTGACATGGATGTCTATGCTAAGCCATCAACATCAACATCAACATCAATGTTTGTTTTTTATTATTATTTTGAAGCATATTAGTTCAATTGGTAAAGTAATGTACTCTCACACAATTGTGTAAGTTCGAAACCTACATAAGCTCACGAGAATTTAAGAGTCATTTATGTCGAGTTGCATACTTTGCTTGATTTGTGATTCAGTTAAGTCATTTGTACCGAGTTGCATACTTTTATGTAATTTGCAAGCACATCTGAAGTTCCATTTGCACAATATAAAAACTTCAAAGTTTATCTTATAGAATAATGATTGGTTCGCTCTTATTTATGATTTGAGAGAAAATTGATAAATTCGCTCTCAAATCTTATCTGAACAACTACACTAACAACAACTAGTAGCCACCACCAACAAAAACAGCCATCAACCAACAACCCTTACTTAACAGCAACAACAACCTACAACAAACATCTTGCAGCAAACAGGAAACAAAAATAGGCACCAACTAGTAGCCATCAACCAGCAAACAGCGGTAAACAATAGCAACACAGAGCGGAATAAAAGCAGTACAGAACAGCAATACAGAACAACACCATTAGAAGCATAAGTCTATGTAGGATTTGAACTTACATCATTTGTGCAATTGCACAAACGCTCTACCAATTGAGCTAATATGCTAATTGTGAGGCCACCCCTATGCACTGTATGGAGCCACCCATATGCATTATATGGAGCCACCCATACTCAATATATGGAGCCACCTCGACACACATTAAGCACTTAATTTATCAAAGAGAGGTGGAAGAAAAAAACAATCAGCCTACACAAATCATCTATCAAGCCAACACCCCTCCCCCATAAAAAAGTCATTAACTTGCTATTCAATAAACACATAGACTGAACCTCCTAGGCACTTTCATATTTGATTCAACCAACCAAATCCAATCCCTATGGTATGCGAAGATCACATTGCATACCCTACGATCCGGCAAGACAGTTATAATATAAAACATTTGCAAATAACAGATACGTTTGTGAAGTCCAAGCAAGGGATTATAGCTTTACCACAACTTGCTTTGGCTTTTCATCCCTTGGTATTCGCTGAGTTGACAATCCTTGTGAATTTAAGCAGTAGGCAGTAATAGTAACAGAAAATAAGGCTCAGTCAGCTTGGTCTCTATCCAACATTTCAAAGACAACCCAAGATCTGCATAAAAAATCCTAAGGTCTAGACAAATCACAGGTGGGTTCTTCCACTATCTCAATCACCGTCTCCCTAGTCCTCTTCCGCACACAGCTTCTTAGATTTCTCTTTTCTGCTAGTTCACGACAGAATTTTGCTCTTTTGGAGCAATTGGAGGCCTCTTGTGCCTTGTCCGTTCCTCTGACCATCGCTTTATAGAATTTCGAACTGTGAAAATCACCTAGAATTTAGAAAACACCTCCAGATTTGAAACAGAAAACAAACAAGATAGCAACCATGTACAAACATAGAAAGAAATCAGCACAAAAAAAAACCCAAAATACTATGTCATAATGTCAGATAAATACAAAAAACGCCATGATAGCCTTAAGTTGGAGAACCAAAATAATGTGCAAGTCACTACTTACTAAATTTCAACAGATTCCACTGATTCCAAAATGAATTTCACCCAATTAAGATAGATAATGATAATCATTGTGACCATAACAACTTTGATAACGAATATGAAGAATTATAGGAAGATGATGGATCGATCGAGAGGAGACAAACCAGGATATCGATAGTCAGATTTATAAGGAAAAGCTAGGACTTTATAAATTAGATGACAAACAATAAAATATAAAGCTAGTGATCCAAAGAACATAAAAACTAAACTCAATAGTCAGTTCTATCTTTGTACCATAGCTGGATGATGAGAAACCAAGCAAACAGTGTAACTTCAGAGTTCAGAGGGTCTAAGAAGACTTGAAGGCAAGTCCCATAAGACATTAAAATAGAAATGAAATTGAGAGTTGCTTATGTTGCTAGTAAAATGAATAAAATAGTCTGATAAGTATTATTAAATATTTTATGTAACTAGAATATGGGATTGAAGTGTTTTAAGGTATGTCAGGAAGGTAGCTACCCTCATCTACAGTGTTGTTGGTGAATTGTATGGTTTTGGCTATGAGAACGATTCTCACATTCAAATCCCTCCCCCCTCCCCCTCTCACTCTTAGATAAATAAAAGAAAATATAAAGACAAAAGATGTCTGAATTGGCTGAGAGCCTAAAATACATATTGCTAAATTCAATCAGATTATTAGCCGCCCAAATTCGACATGTAAAACATGTGTCGTGAGCAGGTTGTAAATCAGAGTCTATGCATTAAGTGAAATAGCTTGATCCCAAAACTATTTTGATGTCAGTAATAAATAGCCTCATCCAATATCAACCTTACACTTTCATGAGGATGACATCCCTGTGGTTATTAGCTAATTTTATGAATGCCCTATTTCTACCAAAAAAAAGACAATCATGTTGACAAAGCATGGTTATTAAACATGCCAGCCTTGACAAGATTTGGCCTACCCAACCTTTAGAGTCCAACCACTGCACCATAAAGTCTTAGTTCCACAAGATTTGGCATACTCAACCTTCAGAGTCTAATCCTGAGTTATTCAAATTTTCAAGTGACAAAATCTATTTTCTTTTATGTTTTAAACTCATTGGAATAGAAACAACACCTAAGTGTATCCAATATTCAACCAATCACTCTAGGTGGAAATCAACTTATCACTTCGCAAATTCACCTACTTAGACTCCCTGAACATTGGAGAGCCATTTTCCCAACCTAAATAAGATAGTATAACTGTGAAATTTGAATCTCATGTCAGCACAATACCCCAAGCAAACAAAAATAACATAAAGTAACCAAGAAGCAAGCCAAAATCTCAATGCAAGCAAGGCAACAAAGCTCTATAATGAAATTGCATGGTACAGAAATGTCACGAGTGAAGTGAAGTAGAAGATAATCATCACTAGCTCACAATTGAAATGTAGAGAATTGTGCCAGTACATTTCTATAAACTCTGTTCACGAAATATGGGCATCCAAGTTGACATAACATATTTTCTTTGTAGCCACATGCTCCAGGAATCATAAGCGCGCACACAAATATAATCATTAAAAACCAATTCACACTAGCTACGAGGCTAAGAGCAGTAGCAACATTTTAAGTAAGCAAAATTTTTGAAATGACTAACAAAAGTTTAAAAAATACCTTCTTCTTCTCTTTCTGTAATCATTGGAAGACTGTCATTTGATTTCTTCTTCTTTTTCTCCAAGAAATCGAACAAAGAAATTCCAAATGAAAAATCTAGGGTTTAAAAGGAACAAAATATACAAAAATGTTAGATAAATCAATATTTTAACCAAAAATTACACCCACAGAAAACCTAAAAAAGTAAATTTCAAAGCTCAAATCCTAACAATGTATAACGAGTCTCATAAAAATTTATACCTTGCAATCTAAATTTGCAATTTGAAATCAGCCTTTGAATTCGATCATAATTTCAATTTGATTCTCGATTTAGGGTTCTTGGAGTATAGTTTGAGGAGAGAAAATAGGAGAGTGAAGATGAATAATGCTCGACTTGGGAGCGAACGAGAAAAGCCTAGCACTCTGGCATCGTCATTTTCTTTCTTCTTTATTTTTGGGCTGTGAAAACTCGATTTTATTATGAGAATGCCACTACATGATGCTAGGAAGATCTCAGTCCTCGTTCTAAAAATCGGGCGGTTGTGGTTTTAAGTTCGCATGTTCGCATATTGAAAGAGGTTCGCACCTGAGTTTTCATTTTCGTTTTTAGTGTTCAAATGAAATTTATTTTTCATTTAAACTTATCAAACTTTTTATAGTAATTAGGAAAAATAAATTGCCTTCTCTCAATATAGAATCATGGTTTCTTCCATTAATGAATGGACTCGATGTTCCTTCAATAAATTAATCACTGTAATAATCATATTTACGTAAAAGTACTTAATTTAGTTTTCGTTAATATTGAATTAGTTGTATTAAATCCCCCCCCCCATTGTTCTACTTTGACTCGTATGTAAAATGTTTGCGGCATAATACAATGGGTGGTTTAACAATTGGATCAATATTGTGTGTAGCGCAATTACTAATCCACACCCCACTTGTGATATCTAAACACAAAAATATCAGATGCCGTGTCTGCACGGCATGTAGGGCTTTTTATTCGGTCCAGAACCGGACCAGACCGATTTGGACTGAACCGGACCACTCGAGTCCGGCCTAAGACCGGACCGGACCGAGTGTGACCGGTCCTGGACCAGACTGAATTTTAAAAAATGTGCGCTGAGCTAATCTAACCATTTAAAACTTATTGGCAAAAAGACCGGACCGAACCGGACCAGAAATCGGGTTAACCGATCCAAAAGTCAGACCGGTCTTCCCCGGTGCGGTCTTGGTCGGTCCGGGTCCGATCTAGATCGGTCCAAAAAACCGGTCCACCCCATTTGGTGAACAGCCCTAATGGCATGGACACTACAAAAAAAAATGTGTTCAGCGACTGACGAAATCGGTCGCAAAAGGGTGAAAATCGGTCGCAAAAGGGTGAAAATCGGTCACAAATAGGCGTTAGCAATCGTTTCTTACCCGTCGTAGAAAGCTTGTCGCTAAATATTAAGCGATCGAATAAGTTGGTTGCTAATATTTTTGACCAAATTTCGGCCGCTAATACTGTAATTTGGGGGGAAAATTATTTTAGATTAGCGTTCTGAAAACAAAATTTAAAACTAACAATATCCAAATGGCCTTACAGTTCCCTTCCACAAAATGCAAACAAAACAAAGTAGTAAAATAAGGGTTGCACAACCAAAACTTTAGATCAAAGTAAAAAACAAAATCGGAAATTATCTCAAATTAAAAAAATTACAAGTACATGAAAATTACTATACTCCACAAAAACATTATACAAAAACCTACTGTAATACAACTAAACCAAAATCTTTGAACATAAAAATATCATTAACTTAGGAAAAGTAAAAATTTTTCTAAATCTATAAAAATATGTACAAAACTGCATCAAAACAAAAATGAAAACCCATTTAGATTTGGAAACCTTCACTTTCGTCTAACACAAACCAACGACAATTGATTATTAAAAAAGAATGGCGGATCTTTTCGATCTGACGAAAAAGGCTCTCATTTGGGTCTTTACTTGAGGCAACGATTCATCAACAACGAAAGATATATTTTAAAAAAAAATGAGAATAGGCAACAATTTTTTGATATTAAACAACAGTTTTTTTTGTTATCTTTGGTACTTTTTGTTGTAGTGATAAGATCTTCTATGGCAAAAAAACTATCACCATGAATTCAGATTAGAGATTTTTTTAAACCTCTTGTTGATAGGTGACGAGAATCCATTAGAGAAGATGAAGAAAAGGGGAAAAGTTGAAGGTCAATAAAGCTCAGAAAACGAAGAGATGGGGGATGAATGAATAGTTGAAGACGAGCAGAAGATGAAGGGAGAGGAGATGGGAGGACTGAAGGAGATGAGGAGAAGGGGAAAGATGAGAGGAGAAATGGAGGCTTTTAGTTTTTTTTTTATTTTTCTACATTTGAGGCAATCGGTAGAGTACAGAGGAGGCGGAGAGATAGAGAAGAGAGGAGTTCGGGACTATGTTTAGAAAATTAAATATTTTCCTCTCCCCTCCCCGACACCAACAAATTATACTACTAATTCTATATCTGCCCATCCTTATTTTCCAATGCTTAATGAAATTATGAAATTAAGGATTGAAAAGGAGAAGGTAACTTTTAGACATTATTGAAATCCTCTATAGACCACTATACTTGTATAAGAGCCCAAAAGTCAATCAAATGCGCCTTCTCCAATGAAAATCTAGACTCCCCTACCCCTTGTATGTACTAATTATTATGTGAGCATATTAAAAATTTACACATGCTCACTAAAAAAAAGAGATTCACATATGTACTTCTATTAATGTCCCTACTTTATCTTCTCCACTTATTAACTTGTAAATAATATACTTCCATGAAATCGTATATCTTCTAATTATTCCCCCACTTCCCTACTATGACTTCCAAAAATTATATAGGGGGAGTAATTAAATTCCAATTGACCAAATTGGTATATTTAATGACACCCTCTGGACAATTTGGTATATTAAAAATACAAAACGACACTAAGGTATATTAAAAACCACTTAAGTGCAGATTCACCTATGAAACCGGAATCTAAGAGAATCTTAAATATAAATCCGGGTTTTTGCTTTTTTAATTATTTTTTTCATTTTATATATTTTTCGGCTTAATTTCCTTCCATTTTTCTCTTTCCCTCCTCTTCACTTCAATACCCCCTACTAACTTCTATGGCTACTCCTTAATTGTGTACACTTGCAAAAATCAATAGCTATAACCAGAAGATGACAATGATGCTGCCCAGAATTTCTTAGTCAACACAATCAAATGAAGAATAGAATGATGGTATTCTGTATGTGAGAATGAGTTGCTTGAACAAATTAAAATCAATTTTCTCGGCTCTGTTGTTGTTTTTTTTTTTTTCGTCCTCTGATATGATTGGCTTTGCTTTTATAACTCTCATCATTACAAGCTTTAAATTTAAAAAGAATAAAATGTTTCATTGAAATTGCCCGTGTTTGACAATTGCAAAATCGGGTAATAAGTTAGGGTTTCATTGAAATCAGCTATTACCCACAATTTCAAATTGACTCAAAACGCCCAAAACTTAGGATTTGCGTTTACTATGACCTTGATTTATCCCTCCAATGGAGTGATAGGTGAAGAACAAGAGGAACTAACTCAAAATCCGGAGAGATGAGGAAATGGAAGGAGGTCAATTTTGTGGGAGAAATGGTGAGACGAAGATGGAGGTGATGGAACTTGAAAGCCATGGGAGGTAGTAGGGGGAAATTGAAGTCAACAAGGCAAAAAAAAAGAAAAACAAAAGAAAATAGCAGAAAAGAAAAAAAAATGACGAAAACGATTTAAAAGGGCAAAAAACCGGGTTTATAATTAAGATTCTCTTAGATTTCGGTTTAGGAGGTGAAACTGCACTTAAGTAGTTTTTTTTTTTTTTGGGTGTAATGGAGGGCCGAGGCCCTTAGAGAAAATTTTATTAAAACATAAGAACGCTACGTGGCTTAGAACATCCTACATTATCCTCAAAAAGAAAAGCATTAAGACCCACATGCGGGTTATCAAAAACTAAAAAGTTACTAGAACTCTCAAAGCTGTAATTAGCTAACCAATCAGCTACCTGGTTAGCCTCACGATAGACCTGTCGAATCCGCACTTCCTAGGTGTTCTGAACCAAGAGCGAGCGACATTGCATGATGATGAAATAATGGGGATGCCATGGGTAAGGTTCCTCCTTTAGAGCTCGCACAACTACACTTAAGTAGTTTTTGATATACCATAGTGTCGCATTATATTTTTAATATACCAAATTGTCCATAGGGTATCATTAAATATACCAATTTGGTAAATTGGGGAGTAATTAAAGGAATAAGAGCGGTTAAAACAATAATAGTAAGTACTCTAACTCATACGCGTAACACGTACGTGAGGGTATTTAAGTCATATAAGTCTAAAAGTTGGCTGTAAAATGGATTTAGAGGGTACACAACTAGGTTTTGTAATTTATTAGGGATGTATTGAACAAAAGTGATCTTTTGAGGGGGTTGTTGGCAATTTCGTGGTACATTAAAGAGGGTTTTAGGCTTTTAGCCAAATTTGATAATAAATACTACTGTCAAACATAATACAAAGAATGTAAATCCTAAACAGGGGCGAATCCACATGGACAAATAGGTATGCACATGCATACCCTGTTCAACCCAAAAAAAAATAATGGTCTTCACTGAATACAACCCAAAAATAAAGAAAAGCAGAAGCCCAAATCTGTATAACTTGCCACAGTAAAGGAAAACACGAGCCCAATATGGAGAACATTTAACGCTCCTCTTTTTAGGGGATTGCTTAACTTAAATCGCAAATTACTCAATGTAAATCTTTTTTCCCATAATACCCCTAACAAATTTCTCACCAATTTTCCCCTCTTCCTCTTTTCTCTCTATCACTTTTGTATTTCCCTCAAGGCCTCAACCCCTACCTTTGTCGTCTGAGATAGATTTGGTAATTGGAATGGCAGTGGCTGCGGCATGGTAGCAGAACTGGTGGTTGAAGCTCCAAGAGGAGGAGGGAAGAGAGAGAAAGAGTGGCTGGTAGGGTGGGGTTAGACAGTTAGACGGCAGTGGCCGGGGGTGGGTGTTAGGTTGGTACAGAATTATCTATACTACGACGGTTAAAACCCCATACTACGACGGTTCCGTGTCTAGGCAAAATCGTCGTGTATGTGGACACCATAGAAAATGCTAGAAACTACGACGGTTTCAAAACCGTAGTAGAAACTCATTTGCTACAACGGTTATTCGATAGGAACCGTAGTATAAATTGATTTACTACGACGGTTTTCTGTGTCACCCGTCGTAGATTGTGTACATACTACTGCGGTTACAAAAATGCACCCGTCGTAGAAAGTCCCATTATTTACTAAAAAAAATAGCGATGACTCATTTGAGCAATAGTGTACAAATACATATTCATTTGAACCTGATTTACAAACATTGATTTACAACTGAAATTTAGATTGTCACAGATACTTCACACCAAAAAAAAGAAAACATAACATAGTAACTGTACAAAATGTATATAGCTCGCCAATGTTATGGTTGTTAAGGGCTCCTGTGAGCGTATAAATAACTCCAAGGGGTATTATAGAGACCTAGCAGCATATACATAGTATACTCCTACAAGTCTATTTACAACAGCACAACCGTCAAATATGAGCATAATTGTGATCCTCCATCTGACAAATTAGAGACACAAACAGAAAGAAAAAAAGGGTCAATTTCATAAGATAAGTGTAGAGACATTGAGATAACATACGAAGCCAAATTTACTTTCATGAAACGATAGAAAGTCATTCCAACAAGACCCATATATACTAAGTCAAAGCATTATTTTCTTTGCTCTACATCCACCACCAACCACACACATCACATTGAAGAGATAAACCGAAGGGCAAAGAAGTTTTAACCTGAGTTTTCTTATTCAAACAGCCACAAGCCTCTTGCAGAAATCTTCTTGAAAGTTCAAACAATCAATAATCAACACTTCTATATTCAGACCTGTAAATAGATTATAAATGTCAAATTTCATTATTTGAAGGACCTAAATTAAGGTTCTGTTCAGTCCCCTTTGAATCCTAGTTGTCTATCTTTATTTATGTGTCACATGAGCTCAATTAAATCTCAAGGACATTGTGTAAACATAGAAAAACAGAGCAACTTAGCATGAGAATAAATATATCTTGAACTTCAATTTCCTAGGTTTAATTTTTTATTTACAGTGTAGTTGTATAAGCTTATATATTAGTTCCTTATCACTTCACATGATTGCAGCAATTGAGAATCTGAGATGATCGTTTTGTTAGCATTTTAATTTTTAAGTTTGATGTAACAACAGAAATATGGAGGCACTGAGACACCCTAAGTTTTGAGGAGTCCTAGAATTGTTAGCACCAAGAGCAATTAGAACCAATTGAAAAACCTTACTGCATCCTACATTAGGATAGATACTTACTCAATCTCTGACTAAATGTTCGTAAAACAGCTGGCTGCCTACCTCTAGCTATACACCACCTCTCTACTTGTCGCTTGAACAATCTGTCGGATAAAGCAAGTGCCTTCATAGGTTGTCAATAACTAGTTAATTCAATTGTACTGCAGGAATGATTTACAATGAACATTATAGACTACAATAGTGCTACTAGTATTAGTACATAGTGAAATATGTAGGCACTTACTGCTAGTCATCTCCTGGGCCACAACTTTTGACGATTGATACAATGGTCGCGGAAGCTGTAGAACATACATTATAAATCTGAATATAAGTCATGGCATAGAGAATTCAGTAAAATTAGTTTTCATCAGTCACTATTCTCAGATAAGTTATATAAATAAAAAATTCGAACTAGCATCCAGGTGGATATGCTTACAAAAGATCATGTGCAGGTACTTTGCAAACCAAAATAAAAACATGAAGCAAAATGGTCCTTCTGACTTCAGATAACAATGCTGAACATAGAGCAAGGTAAGTGCTATTTCAATGAGCGGAAACATGAACAGGAAGGGCAGCTGGTTATGACTTGTACAATAAAAGGAAACAGGAAAAATTGAAAGAAAAAATGGCCTCAAACAAATAACTAACACATCAACACATTAGCGCCACAAAGGAAGAGACCAAGCTCATCAGTGCATTCATCTCTTGAATAGAACACCAGCAAAAAGTATTCTAGGTGTTAAGCTCCTACTAACGAATCCCCTTGGAATCCTCATCTATTGGCTCATACACAACCCATCTATAGTTCTGTATAATTGAACCCAACATACTATCTTCATCTATTAGACCAGCCATCTTCAGCACCCAACAAACCTCAAGAATAAGGTGGTCTGCTATATGGATAATTGAACCTCCACCTTCACATGGTCTAATGAGAGAGCCATTGGGAAGCATTTCAGCTCGTATAAACAGAGGAGCAGCAGTATAGCATGTTAAACTCAGTGGCAAACAACCCAGATCTTTCAATTATGGCAGCTCACAAATGATAACTCGCTAGCAGGTTGCACACACAAATGCAAAACCAATATCCAACGACATGAGCTTACAATTTCAGACCAACATTAGCTCAACAAACCAGATTTCTAATCCACAAATAACTCTCACCAATCAGCAGATGAAGGTCCAACAATCAAGTTTTCAACAAGCCAAACACAAGTGCAGCTCAAGTTTATGCTAGAAACAACACAAAGTAGCGCCAGATTAGACATGAAAAAACAAATTCCAATATCTCAAATACACAAAACTCAACAACCCATCAAATTATAGGAATAATAATAAATAAATAAATAAAAACCAGAGCCAACCTCCATAATCAGAAAACCCAATATCGATTTTCACGATTTCAAAGAGATCTTGTATACTAAAGTAAAATGCTCATGGATACAATTTCAAATCCCATCAATACCAGAGATCATCACACCGCAAGCAATTGATTCTAAAAGCTTGGACAAATTAGTCCCTAAAATCAAAATGACTACTACCCCACAATCAAAACCCTAAGATACATTGATTAATCACAAAAAGGGAGGGGTTAGAAAATGAACCATATAGAGACAAGTTGTCTGGATCAGTTTGAATCTCCGACGATGCTTTGAGGAGGTGGTTGGTCGACTTTCATCGCCCAGAATTTTACCTCAATGCCCCGAAGTTCAACTCCAATTGCCCAGAACTTCAACTCAATATTCGCCCAGAATTTCATCTCCAATTGCCCAGAAATTCAATTCAATATTCGCCCAGATTTTCACCTCAAAACGACCCAAAATTTCACCTCAAAACCGCCCAGAACTTCACCTTAAAACCGCCCAGAATTTCTTAACTTTTTGGAGAGGGGATGAACAAATGGCGAGAGATCGCTTATAATTTTAGAGAGTAGAAAACCTAGGGTTTATTTTCACAAAGGGTCCAAGCAGGTTTTGGAGCAGAGAAAACTTCCTCACCCGGGTTTGGGAGGAGTTTCTTTTATTTTGATAAAATTTCAGCCATAAACTACTACGGTTTCTTTTTAACCTTCTATTTAACCGTAGTAGTTTATATAAACTACTACGGTTTTCCCTTCAACCGTAGTAGTTTATGTCTTCTACCTTTTAGCTATTTACGAGAGTGTCACCGCCTACTAAACTACTGCGGTTTTGTTGCAAGCATCGTAGTTTAAGTGTCGTAGTTTGATGATTCTGTGGGGCTCACCGGTGGGGGCTAGACTGGGTGGTTGACCAGGTGGACGCCGCTGAACTGGGGTGACCCGAGGGAGTGGGTGGGTTGGACTGGATGTCTGGAATAGGGGGGCGCTGATTGGGGTGGCCAGGTCCTTAGCGGGGTGGGTGGTGGGGCTGGAGGGGTTTTGGTTTTTTTTTTTTTGTTTCTGAATTTTTTTTGTTTTTCAATTTGGTTTATATTTCATTTAGGGATTAATGAATAAATAACTATCCAATATAAATTTGATCTTGATTAAATGATTATCCATGTTGATAAGATTAGATTTATTATCAAATTTCAACCTATAGAGCTAATATTATAAGGGAGATTTGTTTGAGGAAAAAGGATTAGGAGGAGGGTGGTGATTTGCAAATAAAAGGGCATTTTGGGAAGTATTGTGACAAAAAGATTTGCATTAAGTAATTTAGGATTTATGTTAAACAGTTCCGTCTTTTTATTATGTGTCTATCTGTCTAATCACTCCCTCTGAGTCTCTCTCCTCTCTTTTTCCTGTCTCTCTCTCTTCTCTCTCATGAAATGATGGGGAGTAAAAAGCTCCACAACACAGAATAGGAACAAATAAAAACTACTCTAATTAAAATAAAAATATTCACAACCCTGATGACTTTAGTCCATAATTGTGTGCTCTGCCTTCCGGCCGTCAAGCTGAGCTTGCTCTTCATCCCCCCCCCCTTCTCAATTTTAAGGGGAGGTAAGATGTCAAAATTATAATTTACAATTAGTTGGAATTATTTTTTGCAAGTGAAATTTGTTGGAATATTAACGTTGGTAATGTGATGGGGTGTAAATTTAGTTAGCTAAATAGGATTCACTATACAAGAAAAAAAGTGCATACCCAATTTTATAATCCTGAATTTGCCACGGACCCTAAATATATGGATTCTAATTTCTAAAACTAAATTCTCGATATTACCCGAACGATGGATCTTGAAATGTTCATATCATAGAATCAAATTCATAATATTCAAACTTAA
Source organism: Tetragonia tetragonoides (assembly GCA_038025085.1). Lineage (NCBI taxonomy): Eukaryota > Viridiplantae > Streptophyta > Magnoliopsida > Caryophyllales > Aizoaceae > Tetragonia > Tetragonia tetragonoides. The sequence continues at coordinate 24,518,372 of CM076140.1, forward strand.
ATGACATATCCAAACATAACCTAAGTCGTACATGTGGTGTGGCTACTTATTAGAATTACATAGTTTGGGTTTGTTGGAAGGGGTGTGCTGTGTGCAGGGTAGGTTAACTGAACCATAATGTTGATTCGGTTCGGTTAACCGATATTTTGGTTCGCCAATTTCCTGAACCGTAACCGAAAATAGGTTAACCGATTTCTGTTAACCTATTTTTGGTTTACCTATTTTTTTCGATTCGGTTATACGATTAATTGAAAACCATTTCTTGTATGGTTTTTTCAATATAATGTACTACTTTTAAACATATTTAAAAAAAGAGAAGATAATCAAGATTTAGATTCAATAAAACATAGTCAAAATAATAAAGAGATATACTAAGAATGAATTCTTTAAGTATAAAGGTTATATACCAACTTTATTGTTAAACATTGAATAAAAATATAATAAAATATTTAAAATGATTTAAATATTATCTATTGGTTAACCAAAATTTCCAAAGTTGTGAGCCGAAACTAGAAACCGAAATAATATTGGATTCGGTTAACCAAATCGCTTTCATACGAAAAAATAGGTTTGCTTAACCGAATTTTCGATGCGGTTTTTCGGTTACGATTTTTTTTTGGTCACCTCTACTTGCTGGTTGCTAGAGCCGACAAAACCTGATCGGAGAAAACCAATTCGAACATTCCAACACCCGAAAATGTATCAATTATCATTACTCGAAACTGATCTGACCCCATCCAATCCCTCGCTATGGATAACACCTAGTATTCGAATTGACTTGAACCCCATAACATGCAACCCAAAATGTTACAAAATCGTGATAAACCAGAGTCAAAATCTACTCAAAACCTTGTATTCATGTCATAATGACTAGAAATCCAAAATGATGGAAAACGTATCAACTAAACAATTTTAGGTTGCACGGATACCGATACAGATACGAATATGGGTACGGATACGGTGCGGGATACTGCAATTCTAAATTTTCTAGGATACGGGTACGACAAAAATATAATATAAAATATATAATATAACAACTTAAAAGAAAAAAAAGAGGTTAAGTACAATTCAATTATAACCTGACATTGTTAACATCTATATATCATTCTCCATTAAGAATACAAGATCAGAGATGAAAAAGGTGTGAGTAAGTTGATGACTAATTAGTTGTTGGTATGTATTTGTGGAAGATAGAGAGAATTAGCGAACCGACCAGCTGCTCCGGTAGGCGTAAGCCTTCAAATCAGACAAGATGGGCTATGATGAGAATGAAATGTCATTTCTTTTAGGTTGTATAAAGATATAATTAAAGAAATACTTAATCTTTGTTTCAAAAAGTATAATTAATTGAAGTGTTTGCTGATTTGGCGTATCTTTAAAGTATCCATAGTGTATCCGAGTAGTATCCGTAATTATTTTGGGAAAAAACTAATACAAAAAAATAGGATACTTCTCCGATACGTATCGAGTGCGTATTTTCAAGTATCTGGCGTGTATCCTAAAAGTATCGGTATCCAAAACGTATCGGATACGGAATACTGTTGTTGGGCCAGGTATCGGAGCAACCTATCTAAATATACATGTAATAAAATATCGCACTTACTTTTAACTCTACATGCTTTGAAAGATAACTGAAACATTTAAACCTTGATCTAATATGACCCAAAAACCTTACTAAATAATGTCTGAACTAACTCAACTTGTAATCTGACAGCAAAATAAACCTAGATTAATCCTACCTAAAATAAACTCGAAAGTCCGAAACTCATTGACCTGACCCAAAACCTATCAGATCCGCCTAATTGCTGCCTCTTGGCCGGAAAAGAAAAGGAAGAAAAAAAAAAAAAGAAAAAAAAGTTGAGCATGCGGCGGGATTGACTTTACGCCGCTAGGTGAATAGATACTTGACCTCAGTGAGACAGTCATGCTTCTTCTTTATTAGATCACATACTATAGTTACTTCTATCCTCAAACCAAAAAATCTCAAAACCCATAACAATGGCGAATCATCAACTCTACAGCCAAAGAGGACTCTCATCATCCATCTACACCAGCAACAACAAAAACAACAAACATACCACCACCACAACAGCAACAACAACCCCTTCTACTTATGAACCCTCCTCTTTTTATTCTTCTTCTTCTTCTCGTTATCTCCCTTCCTTCGACCCCTTTCCTTATTCTCTCTCCTCTGACCACCTAACTCCTCCTTCCACTTTCGCTGACTTTTCTTCTAGAACCTCCACTGCTGCTTCTCTATGGCCGACTTTCGATGTTTCTTCTGCTCTCGCTAAACGCCCCTCTCAAGGTTAGTCAGTCAGTCACTCACTCTACCTTTCTCTCTCTTTCTTTCTCTCTTGTTATATTTGCCTTTAATTGCTTTTGAATGTGTCTAGTATACTCTTTGGATTTGACAAATTGAATGTGCAGATTATTGGCCTGAATTATACGAGTACTAAAATGTGTATACCACACACTGGGATACCATTCCTTTTTTATTTCAAATTAGATCAAGAAAACTAATCCTTAAAATTAGGTTACTGATATGAATTATTTGGTGATTTGGTTAAAAAATGACGTGATTCAAAAGTAGGATATTAAGCTCAATGCGTGTAGGATAGATACAATACACTGCTACCCTTTTGGATGCTAACTACTGACCAACAGTCTAAATCAGATTGAATGTGCATATTTCAGATTGAATGTGCTTATTTTTGGCCTTGAATACCACCTCTATAGTATGTGTGTTACTTTAGACTCGTCATTTCAAACTAAACTATCTATTTCGGATATTCGGATACTAGGGTACGATACGACACTTTGACTTCAAATTAGATCTAGACAACTAATCTTTAAAGATAGGTGAGTCCGAGAAACATAGGTATACAGTACACTGAGGCTGGGATCATATATTAGGGTGGTACTGCTTAATTTAGTGGCTATTTCTGCTTCATGGCTAGCTGTTATGATGGTATTACCTACTATTTGGTTGATGAAAAATAGTCTAAAGAGAGTGTGGTTATCTATGTTTGTATATGTCAATTAATTTACTAAAGAGTGGAATATGATTGAGTTTCTTTGATACAAGATTCACCTAGTATTCTTGTAGCCTTATGCCTTTGCTACAACGTACCATCAAAACGGTTTTGATGTAGTATTCACAAGCATATAGTTTTGCAAATTCATTGTGAAATTAATGATACATATATAATATATTTATACATTCTTTTGTTTTCTCCCTCTATAAAATTATTCTATCTTGTAGTTTCTTGATTTTCAGTATTTACTCTGTTCATATACTATTTCTATATAAACTTGTATCTTTCCTTCTGTGAAATGTATGTTCATATTTTAAAATTATTCTAAGTATGTAGTAATGTACACATTTTTTGTTTTCATGTTAAACTTATATTATCTACGATAGCTCTCTACAACAAATCTGTTGTGGGTGCCCACATGCTTGGGCAAAGTGACACTTGGTTGGCTTCTGACGCTTTGGCCAAGCGCCCTAGATTAGAGAGTGCAAGCCATTTGCCTATTTACCCGCAACGGCCAGGAGAAAAGGACTGTGCTCACTATATGATTACAAGAACCTGTAAATTCGGAGATACCTGCAAGTTTGATCACCCTGTTTGGGTTCCTGAGGGTGGAATCCCTGATTGGAAAGAGGTGACACTTTACTACTTTATTATTTATATTGTTTCCTACTCTTTCTTGAAATCTAATTATAGTATATACAACGTCCTTACTTAGTTGTTCTACAACTTACTATAGTTCATACCTCATACTTTATACCTAAGCAACTAGAGTTTTATAACCTTATGCTTACTAATCAATAGTTCAGCAATTAATGTTGTAGTATGGATGCTTTGTTTTCCTCCCGTCTTTACAATTGTGACTAAATAAATTCAAGAAAAAACAACCAGATCTAGTTCTAACAGATATTACATGATCATATTATTTAGAATATCTATGACATCTTAACCTTTCCAAACTCGCCTTGATGACATATTTTTCAAATGTGCTCTCCTTGGAATGGGGTCATGAGTCAGAATCGAATACAGCAAAGGGAGTTTATGACTTAGTGAATAACAGCAACCATCACCTTCATTTAGCTGTCTTTAAGACAACTTCGGCACTTGTAAGTACCTATACAATTGGTAGGCTCATGCATACACTGCTGCTCACTGTTATAAGTGTGGCAGGAGTGCAGGACAGAGGCTAGCTGTGGCTGTACCGCTGCAGTTTTTACCGAAAGCTTGGGTGGGTAGCTTTAAAGCTCCTCAGAAAGTTTGGATATCCAAACAAGGCTTCCTTTTTTTAGGTTAAAGGTTATCTTTGGTAAAAATTGTTAAAGCTACCGAAAAAGCTCCAAAAAAGCTGAGTGCTGAACATAGTCTTGCTATGGATTTTGGTATGTGTTTGGCACTATTTTGCGCATACATATACTCTCTGCTCTTCCATCATGTGCTTGAGCCATTGCAACATGTCATTGCCACCTTATCTTGTTTGGGAATTGGGATAGGATCACCTACATAGCTTCTTTGCGGGCTAAGGCGGGAGGAGCATTTAGGAGTTACCTTATTGGTGATGTCCAGTGTAACTGATTGAGGACATCTTGTCCTCCCTTTTTCTGATTTAATACAATTTCGTTTTATCTAGAAAGAACATGTTTTTGTTTTTTTGGATGATTAGTCTTGTTATTTTATTTCACTAAGGAAACAACTACAAAATTTTGGTAGCTACAAAACAAGACTCCAAAGAGAAGTTGTCCTTTCTTAGCATCTTTCAACCACCCCCAAAGGGTTGAGTGAGGGATTGTAATCATGTGCTTAGACAATGGTTACACAACACATTCCTTACAATATAGATGTTTTGAAAAATTTGGGACACACAACACATTCCTTACAATATAGAGGTTTTTGGTTTCTTTTGTCTCGTTCTCGAAGAAGTTCAACAATACTGAACAATCACATCAATTGCAAGTCCTTTTCTCATTCATATCAATTGCAGAACAGGACGCTTGAATGTATTGCAGTATTAGGAAGGTTATTGTGGCTACAACTCCCTCTATTTGTTTGCCATTAGGATGAGGTGGCTAATCCTGTTAGGTTGTTTGTTGGTTCTATTTGACAAAACATCAGAGGATGTATATCTTGTGCATCCATGGTTTTCTAATCTTAAAATTCGAGTGAATAATGTACAAACAACAACATTGATGACCAATTCAACCTGGGTCCTGCCTATGGTGGGGTTTATACGCCCGTGCAATCTTATCCTTGCAATTGCATCTGTCCTTGCAAAGGGGTGGTTGGTGTACCTTTGATTAGTAATTCACAGAACAAATCATCAAAAAAATAGAAAAGGGCAGTTAAATGAGACGCTTGATCTAGTCGTATGTAAAGTGGAGGGAGACATGTAAAGAGGGAAAACCCTCTGTTGTGTGTCATACTTTTAAGGCCACGTTTGTTTCACTTGTTGTAAATGGATATCACGTATTGGCAATCTGAAAACCGTTACGTCGCGGTCGATACGATACGTCGTGGCCGATATTTAATACCATGGTTACTAATTAAGGTGGTTAGTTTCGGAAAAGAGGATACACATGTGTAAGACCACCTAGGTACCGCATTTGACCCACCTGTTTCTCTCTCCAATATCTCTTTTTCTAGAATCCTCTTCTCCCACTTCAATCTCAAATTCCAACCTATGGACCCATCACCTCTCTCCCCCCGTTTGTACCACTCAATAGAGCTACGAAAGCCACATTTGAAATTTGACTCACCTGCTATTCCCTCCCCCTTCTCTCTGTTCATGTTTCTCTACATCTTGGTAGAATCACATTTGATTGAGAGTGTCCTGCTATAGGCTTTTAGTGAACAGATCGTCCACATAAATTCCGATCCTACCACTTGCACTCCACCAAATTTATAAGTTTGAATAATGGATATCTATGAAATCTGGTGCGGTGGGGCTGCAATGGACGATATTGATGGTGAATAATAGAGATGCAGTGCTCGGCGAGGGAAGACATGAGTCATGGTGTGGTTGGAAGGTATTTAGGTAAGTGGTGGTGTGGCATGGTTTATTGTCTCTTTTGTATATGATTTTTCTCCCTTTTCATCTGTGGTTCCTTGAGATGCGGGGTGAGTGAAACTAGTGCAGATTGGAACTGTGAGAAACTGATACCTTGGATGACCGATACGATAGAGAAAGAAAATGAACCAAACAAGAAGTATAGGGATGGTTTCCAGTCTTGGAATTGGTTGAGTGGGTTAAGAAAATGGTGAAGGAAGGCAAATGTTTTGTGGCCTATGGCAACATCAGCAAGGGCCTACAGAGAAATCTTGCAGAGGAGTATGAGCAACAGCAATGAGTTTTTGCTGAACAGGGAGAGGAGAACAGCAAGAGACCTGTTAATCTCCATTTTAATTTGGGTTGTTTCCTTTAAGGACCTGAACTGAGGAATTTAGAAAGCTAATTATCATCTACGTGCGTCAAGGTCTGCTAAACCATGTAACCTTGTGGTGTCATATAATTCTATATGATGCTGATGTATGAAGATACTCCCTCGCTATCTCTTTCTGGTACTTTTTCCTTTGACTATTAGGTAGCCAAAAAGGCGACTTGGCAAATTTATTCTCACTTGAACAAATATTTGTGCTTGGAAACTTTGTAAATTGTAATTTATGGGAAGGTCAAACCTTCAGTTTTTCTTTTGTCCGCATTTACTTCCACTGTCACCATTTCTTTTATATTTCTGAAAAGGTAATGTTTATTGTGGGTATAGTTGTCCTTTTCTGATCTCTGGTTACCCACCGGCCACCACCTGATTCTATCGACTCTATTACGTCCAGATCATACTGGATAAAACTGTTTTTAGATAAGAAAGTTTTTATTAATGAATCAAAGAAAGAATACAAAAAGGTGGAGGACAAGAAGTCCTCAATGCAAAGTGTAAAGCGTAGTTATCCAGTTGATAGATTATCCCATTTGAATTCCTTTTTTTTTTTTTTGGGGGGGGGGGGGCGTTTTTGAGAAGTTGCTTCAGAAATATTACAGGAATGAAGGTGTGAGAGTAACTGAAGAAACAACTTGTGGTCTTCCCTTTCTTTTGTCAAGCTTATAGATTACAGATCTCCTAACCAAGCAGGGTTTTGATACTTTGTCTTTGGAATGTGTGGATGTGTGGTCCTGGATATCTATCACCAAATTTTTTGAGAAGAGCAGGGGGTGTTAAATTTACTACGCTTGCTGTGTCACTTCAGAGTACAATGATTCATGAATTTTATGTTTTTGCTGTACAATATCTGTAACTCTTGGTAGAGGAACGCCAGAAAGTAATTTTCTTGCAATTATATTTGTGGATGAAGAAAGAGAATATGGAATGACGATTCTCTGACATATGTCACTATACTTGTGCAGCTTCCACCTGTTCCTTTTGAATCACATCCTGAAAGACCAGGAGAGCCAGATTGTCCGGTATATGTGATATTATCTCCTTATTACTAAATGGCTCTGATTCAGTGCCTTCCCACTAAGTTGTTGCTTTAATGTATTCCAGTACTTCCTGAAGACTCAAAATTGCAAGTTTGGTCTCAATTGCAAATTTAATCACCCCAAGGATCAATTGGTAAACACATGCACTTCCATTAGAATGTCCGGTGTCTATTTCAGTTTTGTGTTTTCATGTTTACTCTTTTCTGTAATCTTTACATTTGACTTCAGGGGACTTCAGGCCATGCTCCAGATTTGCCTGAGAGACCGTCTGAACCTCCTTGTTCGGTGTGAATTTTGCTCCCTTTGTTTAACTTAGCCTTTTCTTTTTTCCTTTTGTTTATGTTTTAAAAAAACAAAATCTCTACTTGTATTTTTAGTCTTTGGTAAGTTACTTGCTGCTTGTGTGCACAGTTCTATATGAAGATTGGAAAATGTAAATTTGCTGCAGCTTGCAAATTTCATCATCCAAAAAATATCCAAATACCATCAGCTGGACAACAAGCAGATGATGTAGAACAAACTAGTGCAGTTCTTAGTGCTGGTACAATCACTGATGAACATGCAGTCAAAGCACTCCCTTCCAGTCCTCATTTATCATACAACTGCAAAGGGTTGCCAATACGTGTGGTAAGTTTTGGATAGAGAAATTGTATATCATGGCTCTATATTATTTAAACTACCTGAGTTTTCCCTTGCTCAAAATTTTTCTAGGAAGGAATTGTTCAATAAAGTGATTTTGTTTTGTTATTATATCCTAGCTGCCTTATTTACTAACTCCCCCTCTCGTTGAATGCACCGCGTTCTTAAGCCCAGATAATATTCTTCTATCTCACTCACTGCCTCTCATCTTTGATCAGCCCTTTGGTCTCTCTCTCTCCCTCTCCCTCTCCTTCTCCCTCTCTCCCTCTCTCTCTCTCTCTCTCCCCCTCTCCCCCCTCCCTCTCTCTCTCTCCCCCCCTCTCTCTCTCTCCCTCTCCCTCTCCCCCCCTCCCTCTCTCTCCCTCTCTCTCTCCCCCCCCTTTCTCTCTCTCTCTCCCTCTCTCTCTCTCCCTCTCTCCCTCTCCCTCTCCCTCTCCCTCTCTCCCTCTCTCCCTCTCCCTCTCTCCCTCTCTCTCTCTCTCTCTCTCTCTCTCTCTCTCTCCAGCCTTTTGCTGCTACCATTGATTGTGGCCCAAAACTTGACTGTTGGTGGTAGTTCTTTCTACCGAAACTAGGATCTAGGCAGCTAAGTATATAATTTAAACTACCTGAGTTGTTCCTTGCTTAATATTTGTTTAGGAAGGAATTGTTCAATTAAGTGATTTTGTTTTGTTAGTTCAACTCCAAAAATGAGTTGGTGGGATGGAAAGGTTGGTGGGATTACACATAAAAAGGATAGTCACAAGTCTCTCAACCCGAAGGCAAAGAGGAGAATGGTGTAATTGAACTAACCACTCCAGAAATGAGTTTGTTTTTTCCCCTCATTGGGGGGGGGGGGCTGGGGTGCGGGAGACGCATAATTACTTTTCTATTGCATCAACACCACCAATTGCGGCTTAAAAGGTAGGTGCAGACCACCACGAGTTTGCAAAGAGGTCCCACCGGCGCACCACTGACGTGATCGCAAGCTCAGAGCTGGCATTGTTGAAGTGATGGGAATGGGGCTGGATGTCAGAGACTCAGGATTGATGCATGAGTGAGGGATGGGTAGATGGCATTAGCATTGGGCTGGGGAGCAACACTGTCTTTGGCACAGGATGGGGTGGAAAGGTTGGTGGGATTACACATAAAGAGTATAGTCACAACCCTAAGGGAAGGAGGGAAATGGACGCAATGAATTCTGGTCAGTTCCATCACCTGAAATTTGGGCGAAGAGAATTGCCAAAAAATTTGAACCAAACCAACAAATTAACGATATTCCAGATGAAAAAATTCAAAACCCACTTCCCTTCACCAATGAGGACCTGTTACCAACTAGACTTACAAAAGATCTTTAGTTATTAGCCTCCATGTTGATAGTTTTGCTGACAACCTGAAAGCCTTTTTGAAATTTGTGGGATAATACTGCTGCTGATATACCAGAAAATTGTGTGAAAAAATGCTGATGATACCATCCTTTTAAGACTTCGATAATCCTGATTTCATGACGCTTATTCTTGAACTCTATTAAACTTAGATTGGTGGACTTAATATAATCCATTACTACCAGAGAAGCAAATATCATCAGCTGGTACTCTACGAAACTGTAGACTGTGTTACAGAGACTCGGTTGTAACTGTCCAACTGAATACGTGTGTGTGTTTTAGACTCGGCTATTTTTTGGAACTTTGGCGTATTTTGACCTAAAATGAACCAAGTACCATACCCATGTTGGAGTATCAGGGATCCAATGCAGGTACTTGAGGTAAAATATAGAGTCCCGACAGATATGTATCAGTTTTGGAATTTGTCGATCTGCAAAACCCCAAAACGTAACAAGGTGTCAAATTTCTTGGTCGTATCAGCTGATACATGGCAAGAAACAGTCGATACGACCTGCGTTTGTGTGGACGTTCGTGTTGGATAGGGTCAATGCTAACGACCTTCGTCAACGACGTAGGCAGAATACAACCCTGTCACCTGATGTTTGTGTGCTCTGCCGGCCTAGTAGTGAGTCCTCCTCCCATCTTTTCTTGTGGTGTGGTGTTGCGCAGGATCTTTGTAGCAGGTTAGCTGGTTTAGTGGGTGAGACTTGGGAGTTCCCAAATTCTGTTATGGAGTTCTTGCAGGCTATGCAAGGGGGACTTGGGTGGAGGAAGGAGAAAAAGGTGTCGTGGAAGTGTGCTCTTTTTGCAGTACTTTGGTGTATTTGGTCTGAAAGGAACGCAAGGGTTTTTTCAGGTGTTTCATTGTCGATTGGTTTGCTATGGGATAGGGTGGTTTATTTCGCCTCTTTGTGGGCTGCTGCTGGTTGTTTTCGAGGTTATCCGGTTACACAGGTTATGCTTCATTGGACTGAGTTGTAAATAGGATCCTTTTGGGGACTCTTTCTCTTCTAATGATGTACTTTTATTGATTTCAGTAATACTGTTTCTTTATCTAAAAAAAGAAATACTGCCAGCAATCAACTGTTACAAAAGATATGTCTGATAAAACAGCCAATAAAATTCATGTTGCGACCTGCTTTGCGATACCATAAAGCTACCATTGTGCAATGTTGTGACACACGACAAGGGGTACTTTGTTACCCTGATGTACACTGCTCAGAATAACAAGGAAATTAAGAATTTCTAGACCAGAAGTGTCCTTGAAAGATGCATAGAAGTGATCTTGTATCCAACAAGTATTAGTTCTCCTTCACTAGCTTGAACTGGGATATGTCAAAGGCATTGTAAGGTAAAATTGGAGATGATCTGCAGCTGATGTATGACCACATTGTTTGCATACTGCCGTGAATCGACCTCTTGCTTTTACATTATCCCTTCTATTATTTGTGCTTTGTGATACAAACGAAAAGAGAGAAGAAGATCGTTAGGGAATATTTTTGTCGGTTTGGTGACTCTTTTCCTGAACATTTTACTTTAAGAACTTGATGATACAATTTTTTACTTCTCCTAGGTCTGATAGTTTGTAACCTCCTTGTGACAGGGGGAAACGGATTGTCCATTCTACATGAAAACTGGCAGGTGATTGTCACTATATATTGCCTATTCAGGTCCTATGGCTTCTAATTTCGTGGGAAATTTATCTAACTAGGTTTGTTCTAATTTTTCTTAGTTGTAAATATGGTGCCAATTGCCGCTACAATCACCCAGACTGGAATGGTTTGTTGATTTTCCTTCTATTCTCTCTAGTGTTGCTGATACTTAACTCTTGAGTAAATCTATTGAATTCTATGATGGTCGCAACTTAATACTGTCAAGTTCCTTTCTGAATTGCTCACTCCCTTTTCAGTCATTAATCCCCCTGCTGCTGCAATAGGCCATTCAATCCTCGCTTCTCCAATAGCTAATCTAAATGTTGGACTTGTCAATCCGGCTGCTTCCATCCTCCAAAGTCTGGCACAAACAACGGTAAATTTACAGTTGAATCTTTAGCTAAGTTGCGTATAACCATGATGGTGAGCAAGTATAATAGTGCGTATTGCATATTCAACACGCACGTTCCTCTTTCCGCAGACTCGTTGAAATTCCTCAGCTCTATGTTAAATCTCTGTGTATGTAGGATTGCCTTCGTTTCCGGCACTAGCATTATGACGAGTATTAAGCCTTTAAGCTTCCGTTCCTCTCCCTGTACAGTTGTACTCACCCTCTATACCCGAAATCATTATATATAAACTCTATGGAAGCCTTTTTTTGATTGTTGATTTCCAATACAATCAGTAGATGCCCCACTCTCCCAATTTAAAGAAAAGGAATTGATGAGACATAGCTGCACATGGCAACAACGCAAATAAACCAAAAGTGAAAAAAGGAAAAAGAACAATCTACTTCCAAATATGCTATTGGAAACATGATAAAAGTAAATTTTTTGCCCCTGTGAATTTAGTGGATATATTCTAAATACTATGTATACATTAAATCATGGACCTACCCCACAGTCTAAAACCCTTAACCAAAACAAGGTCACTATTTGAGCAATCTTGCTACCTATTTATATTTGGATGGAGAGACTTATTGCGCCTTACTATATACTTTTTTATTTTTATTTTTATTGAAATAACGTTACTATATAGTATACACTGTTCTGAAAACTCGAGTATACCACGGACCACACCCTTCCAAAAGTTTCCAAAGATGTTAGAAGTCTTCCACACACTTAGATGATTTGACTTCCTACACTCATATGTGGTGACATCACATCGCATCCTTGGTAGTTGGGAAAATTGGCATTTAGAGATCTTCCTTATGTTATGCATGTCTAGATGCATCAATAAAGAACGTGGTGAATTCATGAATCTTGTCTCTTTCCATCTTCAGTTTTCAGTTCTCACATAGTCTATTGAGTCAGTTACAGTTATGTTTCATAAGTTCAAATCAGATCAACTACCTGTCTTAGGGTACATAAACTTTTCATCAGTCAGTTATTTGTGACTTTCCCAATGATAATCACCAATAGTTATTTTTTCAGATTTAGGAATATGCATTGTACTAATTTGTTCAAAATATACATTGGTTGTCAGAGACTCTGTCTGCTTTTGACCCTTGATCCTGATGTGCAAGTAAAGAACGTTTCTTGATTATAAAGAATGGATCTTTGCAATGCCCAAAAGATCTCCCTTAAGCTCATCAACATGGGTATATAGCTCCATCATCAGATCCTAAAAGCATCTACAACTTCACAATTGAAAGAAGTCCAGACAATTTGATGATCCATTTTGAGTTAGTCCATTAAATTCCAAAGACAGAGTAGTTAACCTTTTTGGCATCATGAGATATGGACATTTATTATTATAACTTTGCTACTTATACTTTTGGCATTGGAGTTGGGATGGAGCTAACATTTTGTGTGTGTACACACACACACACTTACCAACAACGCTCTTTACTATTGTTGGACGGAGATAATAGACTCCTTCCGTCTCAGGGAAATCTTTCTACTTGAGAAAGACACATTGGCCAAGGAACATGCATTTTGGCACAAATGTTCCAAGCATGCCTTTGGAAGGAGCACATGACTGTTGTGACTTTAAGAGAGAGAAAATTGAGTTGTAGTGGGGACAACAAAATCAAAGCACATGGTAGTGAGAAATAAGGAGGGGTAAAATAGAAAACTAACCTAAAAAACCATACCTAAGGAAATAGAAAGATTTCCTTGGGACAAATTGAAAACGAAAGTAGAAAGATTTCCATAGGACGAAGGGAGTATCAACGACTCAAAAATATATGAAGGTAAGAAAAAGAAATGGTGGATTCAACAACAATCATAAATCGCATGTAGTGTAAATTTCAAACATTTAGGGACACACTAGTCTTTTTCGGTAGGGATCATTGTTGCGATTTTGCTTTTCTATTTTTCTCTCTCCCTCTCCCTCTCCCTCTCCCTCTCCTTCCCCTCACCCCTCAGTCCAATAATGGAGTTTTGTGAGCCGTGGAAACGTGACCCATTTGTGGCTCTTTTTTTTCAGGTGAAAATTTAATTAAAAAAGAAGAGAATTACAAAACAAGGGGACAATGAGTCCTCTAATTTCAAAGGCTAATAATTACAAGTCGGCCCAATGATGCCAAACATCAGTTAGGGGTATCCCTTTAGAAGACCCACCCGCCTTGGCCCATAGGGAACCCAATAAACTACACAATCCCATACACAATCAAGTGGCCTAAAAGTCTCAGAAAATATCCGAGCATTCCACTCCAGCCAAATGCACTACAGAGTGGTGAAAGCCGCACACTGCCATAAAAGCCTTGCCTCCTTACCCCTTCCCTAACCAACATACTTGAGCTGCAAATGTTGTACCTTAGTAGCTGGACAAACAGCGTTCTCCCCCTCGCACCAAGAAGCCCCTGCCAACCGTTCCAAGGCATCCAAGCAAATACTAATGCAAAGAAGTCTCACTAGCCCATTTGTGGTTCTTTTTAATGTCAATATATGCTATTTGTGGCTCTTTTTAATGTCAATATGTGTGTGAACATGTGAAAAGCGACGCTATTGGCGATTTTTGAAAATCATAAATCCTGAAAGTCATGAAAAGGTTAAAATACCATGATTAAGTGATTGTATAGCAACTTTATTAGCTAATCTTGTGTACTTCTAACTCTTTTCTTTTGGCTTTTGACTTTTGACACAAGTGTTCATTTGCTAATATGCTGTTCGTGAACTCTTTTTCTAGATTGGTCTAGGGTGCCCAGCTATCTATCCTCAGCGACCAGGACAGATTGAATGTGATGTAAGTATTCATGTTGTACTCTTTCTGCTTTTGATCCATCTATGCATCTGGCACTTCGTGATGGAGAACTTTTTAAGAAACAGAAAGCTTCATGAAACTTGATGTAATTCATATTAAAATCACATTTCGAGAGACAATGTACCAACATAGCATTTGAACGGGGGGGGGGGGATTATTTATAGCTTAAGTGCTTACTTGCAGAGTAAGAATCTAGTATCCCATAGGCAAAGCTTAGGTGAGATTGAGGGTGATCTTCAATTTGTTTCGTGGTGGCTGTTTTTCAGATCATGGGGAGAGTTGTAAGTTGTTTTACGGGTTACATTTCGTCTCACACAAGACCCGCTCATCCTAGTATACCTGAATGACTAAATTCTAATGTCTTAAACTCCTAATCATAATGAAGTTGATGTTCTCGACCACAAGTCTTAAGAATAGGATAATGGGTACCAACATGACAACAAGGCACAACATCCTACCCTCCTTGTGGAGGTGTGCTTGCATGGCCATTTTATGGTGAATTTGGTTGGAGCGAAATTCGAGGGTGTTCTCCGGTGCTGGGAAGACTAGGGACTATGTTTGAGACCATGTAGTTTATTTGGCTTCCCTTTGGGCGAAGGCGGCGGGGGCCTTTAAGGGTGTTCCGGTGACAGTAGTTCAACACCATTGGTGAGATTTGTAGATATTTTGGTTAACTTATGAGCAAGGTTGCACGGAAACGTGAAACGCGGAAACGCGAAACGTGAAACGTGAAACGTGAAACGTCAATTCTCAAAAAGAACTGACGTTTGAATCACTTTATAATTTTTTTCAGTTTTCGTCTCATATTAACCTTCCACTTCCTTTTCTTATGTTAAAAGAACTATTCTTTTTATTACCATTTCTTGTAATTTTTATATCTGTGTCCCAATAGCTTGTTGCTTTCTTCTGCTCCTTTGATCTATCTTGTCTGATATAGACCTTAGTCTTGAGGAGATTGTATATCCAGCTCATCAATCTGTGTTGTTCAGTCCTTTTCCTCTCTGTTATTTCCTAAATGATTTGCTAGTTCATTTTATGTCCTTTATTTTCTTTGCTGTCCTCTTTTCCACAATCTAGCCGTTGTACTAGTTGTACTAGAATAGTGAGCTGTCCTAATATCACCTAGGAATATGCTTTGGTTCTACCAGACTATATATATGGGTGTAAGCAATGAATGAGAGGGAATCAATCAGAATATTAACAAAACTCATTTCCACCATTATCTTCTTTATCTCTTTGTTTATCAATGTAACTTGGATTCTTACTCAAGGGATTTCTCATAGTTGTTCCGTTCTGTAAATTTCCCTTACAATCCTCCTCGAGTTATCATAATTCCTGGTTGATTATTTTGGTTCATATCATCGTCACCTGGGACGGGTCAATTTATGGATAACTGTATAATTCTTTACATCAACTTGTTGCTTGCTATTTCATCATGGCCTTTCTTCTCGTGGATGGTGAAGATGTTGGATCTTCTTCTACCACTTTGTGTTATCTAAGCACTTCTATATACTTATTGAGTCACTTTATAATTTTTTTTTTTCAGTTTTCGTCTCATATTAACCTTCCACTTCCGTTCTTATGTTAAAAGAACTATTCTTTTTACTACCTTATCTTGTAATTTTTATCTCTGTGTATTTTTCGTTTGGGGGCCGGATCACCTTGCTGCAGTCTTGCTTGTCCAGCATACCACTATATTATCTCTCTTTGTTTAAGGTGCCGGTAGTAGTTGCTAAGAAAATTGAGAAGTTGATGAGAGAATTTCTGTTGTCTGGTAGTGATGGCGATAAGATGGATCACTTGGTCAGCTGCTCTCTGAATTTTATTCGACAGTGACAGGTTCGTGGAACCTGTATTTGCGGAGGCCTCCTCAGGAGTGGGAGATGGAGTGCTTGAGTTTCTGGAGTCGGTGCAGCTTCTTGACAGGGATGACTGTAGGAAATGGATTGGTGATTCTTCCGGGGTATTTTCATGTAAATCATTTCTTCATCAGTTGGGTTTGCCAGCACAACAACCTGCTTTTCCTATTGCGAGGTGGTTGTGGAAGGAAAAAGTTCCTCTTAAAGTACGGGCTTGTGTGTGGACGTTGGTATTGGATAGGATTAATACTAATGACTTGCACCAGCGGAGGAGGCCAAATGCAGCTCTGTCACCTGATATTTGTATGCTCTGCCGATCTAGTAGCGAATCCTCTTCACATATCTTTCTGAGATGTGAAGTTGCGCATGTCCTTTGGACCAGAGTATCTGGTCTCATAGGTGAGGTTTGGGAGTACCCGAACACTGTAATGGAGTTCTTGCAAGCGAGGCATGTAGGGCTTGGGTGGCAAAAGGAGAAGAAGATGTGTGCTATTTTTGTAGTACTTTGGTGCATATGGTTAGAGAGGAATGCTAGAGTCTTTTCTGGTATTTCTATGACAGTTGGTGTGTTATGGGATAGGGTAGTTTACTTAGCCTCCTTGTGGGCTAAGGCTGCTGGGTGTTTTCGTAGTTATCCGGTTTCGGCTAACTTGTAAATAGATTCCTTTCGAGGACTCCTTGTTCTCTTAGGATGTAATACTGTTTATATTACTCTTAATTATACTTTCTCTTTATCTAAAAAAAAGTATTTTTCATCTCTGTGTGCCCATAGCTTGTTGTTTTCTTCTGCTCCTTATTTTGATATATCTCATCACCTGGGGACTGGTCAATTCATGGATTACTGTATAATTCCTTACATCAACTTGTTGCTTGCTATTTTATGATGGCCTTCCTTCTCGTGAATGGTGAGGATGTTGGATCTTCTTCTACCTTTTTGAGTTCCATCTAAGCACTTCTATATTCTTATTGAGTCACTTTATAAATTTTTTTGCAGTTTTCGTCTCATATTAACATTCCACTTTCGCTTATATTAAAAGAACTATTCTTTTTATCGCAATTTGGTGAAAACCACCTAAAAAGTTGCATTTTTTTGTCCAATATCCCCTGAATTGTTTCTTTTTGTTCAATACCACTTGATTCCGCCTTGAGACTCACCCCTTAAGTGATTTTCGGGCCAAATCCCTTACTTTTCTTCCCTTTTGCCCTAACGTGTGCTTCACATGACTACTTAAATGAACCACACCTATTTTGGCCAGATAAATTAAATTAAATAAAGCTAAATAAAATTACCCACCCCCTTCAGTGAAACTAAATTCTCTCTCTCTCTCTCTCTCTCTCTCTCTCTCTCTCTCTCTCTCTGTTTCTGTGTAACATTGACACACACACTCTCTCTCCTCTCAGTCATGACTGCACGACATCATCAAAATCAAAAGGAATTTGGGCAAAAGGAGACTGAAATTGTCGTGATGTTTTCTCTCTGCAATCTCTCTCTCTCCTTTTTGTCGTGATGGGAGTCGTTTCTGTTGAGATGCTTTGTCTATGGCTTATGTGGTATGAATGATTGGAGAATAGAGTTGTGAAATCGAAGGTCAATTGGGTGGGTTTGATATTAGTGAATTCATTAGGGTTTTTGCATCAGATAAGCTTGGGGAAGTGTTGAAAGAAGGAGATTGGGAATTAGGGTTAGGACTTTAGGAGGGTTTTAAGGATTTGGGTTTTCGTTTTGGGGAGAAAAAAGGGGGTTTAGAGGGTTTAGTAGAGGATTGATGAGGAGAGTTTTTGAGAAGGTTGGTTAGTGGAAATGGTGATGATCGTAGTGATGCTGGCATCTTCCCCATTTCTCTCTCTCTCCTCTCTTGGGCTCTTCTTGAGCTTGCTCTTATTCAATGGTGAGCAGAGAAATGGAGAAATGTACTGTGTAGGGTCAAAGGGTCAAATTAGTGTTTAATTTAGTCATGTTCTTTTAAGTAGACACATGCTTCACACGTGAGGGCAAAACCGGAAGAAAAGTAAGGGATTTGGCCCGGAAATCACTTAAGGAGTGAATCTCAAGGGGGAATCAACTTTTAAGGTGGTACTGAACAAAAAGCAACAATTCAGGGGGTACTGGACAAAAAGTGAAACTTTTTAGGTGGTTTTCACCAAATTGCGCTTCTTTTTATTACCTTTTCTTGTAATTTTTATCTCTGTGTGCCCATAGCTTGTTGCTTTCTTCTGCTCCTTATTTTGATATATCTCATCACCTGGGGACGGGTCAATTCATGGATAACTGTATAAATCTTTACATCAACTTGTTGCTTGCTATTTCATCATGGCCTATGGTGAGGATGTTGGATCTTCTCCTACCTTTTTCCTTTTTGTGTTACATCTAACCACTTCTATATACTTATGGAAACAAAGTTAAACCACTCCCCCCCCCCCCCCCCCCCCCCCCCCCCCCCCCCCCCGTTTCTTTTGGATAGTAGTTAATGTATGTTGTGTTCAACTTGATACGTGGAGCAAATACTAAAAATATTTTCTTTAATCCTATGATTTCTTTTTTGACCAACTAGAAACGATGTGTGTGCAATTATATGGACTTTAATACTCTCGTTTTTCTGTGTATTGCTTGTCTACTGCAGTACTATATGAAAACTGGTGTGTGTAAGTTTGTAGAAAGGTGCAAGTTTCATCACCCGATTGATCGATCTGCACCCAAACTCAGTCTTGCAGGTCTTCCGAGGAGAGAGGTACGTCTTCTATGTTTCTAATGTACTGTTGAAATAAAAGTATTCCCTCTGTGTGGTGTGTTGGAGGTAGCATGTCTTCAGGCTGCTTG
Source organism: Tetragonia tetragonoides (assembly GCA_038025085.1). Taxonomy (NCBI): domain Eukaryota; kingdom Viridiplantae; phylum Streptophyta; class Magnoliopsida; order Caryophyllales; family Aizoaceae; genus Tetragonia; species Tetragonia tetragonoides. The sequence goes on from CM076140.1 coordinate 24,537,411, forward strand.
CTTATCATTTTTAAAAACTTTTATCTGTCGTAAATCTTTAATTTATATTTCCTCCGTCCCGTTTTTACGTTCACAGTTTGACATTGCACGGGTTCTAATGCAAGTGAACTTTGGCATTGACATTCCCCCTATGTCCTTACCTCAACTTTTTCTCTCTCTCCCCATTCCCACCCACCACCAGCCCCTCCCCATTCCCCCACCACCAGCCCCCCAACCACGGAAACCCACCACCAGTCGCCACCCCAACCCCCACCACCAAACCCACCACCAGTTGCCACCTCGCCCACACCACCAAACTATGTTGCTCGGACTCGGCTAAGTGTCGGAGTGTCAAGTACCCATACCCATGTCGGACTCGGCCATTTTATGAAAATTTTGCATGTTTTTCGCTGAAAATGGAGTGTCCAGTGCCCATACCCCATGTCGGAGTGTCCAGTGTCCGACACGGGTACTTGAGGAGAAATGAAGAGTCCGAGCAACATAGCCACCAAACCCACCAACCAGCCCCCACCAGGCCACCACCCCGAAATCCCACCCATAAAACCATTGAAAACCTCACCCTACCCCTGAAAGTCTGAAACCCCACCCACCACCACCACCAATGGAAACCCACGAAACCCCACCACGGCCACCACTAATCAGATCCCACCACCACCAGCCCCCCACCCCACCCACGAAACTCTTAGCCCCCACGAAACCCCCCACCCCCACCACGAAACCCCCCACCCCCACCTACCATCCCACCACGAAACCTCACCCCCACCACGAAACCCCCACCTATCACTCCACCACGAAACCCCAGCCGCACCACAAAACCCCACCCAACAGCCCACCCCCTTCTCTCTATCTCACCTCAGATCCCCACCCACCACTAGCCCCACCACGAAAAGATGAGAGAGATATGTGCAGAGAGAGAGGAGAGATAGAGCCCCATAGGAGACGGAGCCCGCGAGGAGAGAGAAAGTGCGCCGGAAAGTTGTCGCCGGAAAGTTAAAACGCCAGCCGCCGGAAATGCCAGCCACCACTAGGAGAGAGAAAATGAGGGGGAGAGGTGAAAGTTGATTGTTAGAAATGAGGGGTAAACGGTAATTTCATAGCAAAAAGTTTACTAAATAAGGAACTGTGAACGTAAACAGGGGACAAACCAAAAAGGAAACTGGGAACGTAAATGTGGGACTGAGGGAGTACATTTTATGGTTGTTAAATGTTTTATTTTAAGTCCCATGTACGTTTGTTTGAAAAAGCTTGTTTTATTTATGCAGAGTTCAATTGATGATTTTTACTGTAAAAGAAAAACTTTGAGTTCCTGAATAGTCAAATTGATGCTTTCCACTTTAAAGAAAAAACATGAATGTACTAGTTCAAGTGTTTGTTGAATTTCCTGCAGTAGTTTTTTTTTGTCTTCTAGATGCACAAATAATTGGGTATAAAGTATCAGCTAGTTGCTATCAGTGATGTGTCAATTGCTCATTTTCGGTACTTTTGACTGTTGTGGAGATCAACCCTGTGTGGAATGTTTGGGACAACTTTGAGTTTGTGTCGTTCTCTATTAGTTTGGTCGGTGTCTAACAATAATTATGGTGTAGGAGACTGTCCGTATTGAGAATAAAAATTTTCTCTGCAGTTACTTTTTTTTTTTTTTTTTTTTTTTTTTGCATGTCCAAGCAAACAGACACACGAAAACATTCCATGGCTGGTCAAGTGGTTATTGGTTTAGTTTTTCTTCGTTAGACAATACAAAATGCGTTAAAAACACCACATGAAAAAGGGGCATACAGCCTATATCATCTGTGGCATGGAAATTAACCATGCAACCAGTTGATACTTGGGATGGATTATCTAGCCTTGTTATGTTTATTCTTATTGCTGCAAGTGTTGGTGCCTCGTTTATAGGGCGTTTCACATTGCCCATACTACATGAAGACAGGCACATGTCGCTATGGCATGTCGTGCAAGTTTGACCACCCACCCCCAGGAGAAGTTATGGCCTTGGTGGCAGGAAAAGAAACATCTGCATTAGCCGTGGAGGAAGGGGAAATGAACGGAGAGAAGGTTGGTGTAGAGGAAGGAAAAAAGGACGAAGAGAAGGTTGAAACTAATTGAAGCGTGGCAGTGGACTGTTGTTTCGGGATGCTTGTATTTTGCTTGGAATTTTTAAACAATGTTCTTGTAGTGGGTCGTTTCGTATTAAACAGTCACATAGAAATACTGTAAAGGCTGATTTTGGGTAATAGTGAGTGTTCTTGTAGTTTATTTCTCATGTTGGCTTTTTTTGGGAAACTTTAATAGGTTCCCCGTTCCCCTATGTTTGAGATACTTCCGATTGATGCCCAGTATTTGGTTCCTCGTTTTACATAAGTGCTAGGTTCAATATCAATTTTGAACCGATACAACATTTTTCCATATAAAATGACCTAAAAAGATATTGAACCAATAGATTTTTCGAGGGCCATGGCGAAGGGACCTCAATCCCAGGCTCGAGAAAGTAAGCAACAACAATCTAATAGTAAACAGGTAAAGAAGAAAAAAAGAGAGATTGAAACCCAGAAGTCTATGAATAATTTTCCTAACTCTGGGAATTCTTGACGGATACGAACTATTAATGATATTGTACGAATCAACCTTTTGGGTCTTGCTGGGTAATCATTGATTATATGGCTACTCCCGTGAGGGAAGATGTACTTTCTCCCCTAAAACCTTAGAGTTCGATGCGATTGGCGACAAATGTCAGCTTGAGGTGGGGGTTGGCCAAATCGACAACCACGAAGTGAAGAATCGGAGTGGAGGCTATCCTTGAGGATGGGTCAGCCATGTATGCTCCTTCAGGTCCAGCTGTTACTCCTACTTCAGCACGGCGAGTGTTAATTCCAAACACCCCGAATGATCAGGTAAACCTTAATCAACCACGTCCTTGGAATCAAGCTAAAACGTCGGTGAAATTCACATTTTCTAACATTCAAGGGCAGATTGATTACTGGAGGAATGCTATTGTGTGCTATGTTCTGGGGCAAACCCTCCAATTGCTGTTATGGAAGGGTATTTTCGAAGAATTTGGGGCAAATTAGGTGTTGATAAAATCTCTACACTTCTTAAAGCGGTTTTTCTAGTTCCGTTCAAAACCTTTCAAAATTAAAATAAACAAAAATCCTTAGAAATTAGGTCCATTAACTTTAGTGGGAGTCCGGTTATCATGATATATTGGGTTCCTAATTTAGATTTGGAAAGTGATGGGATTAAAATGGTTCCCATATGGATCAAGCTACCTGCTAGATGTTAAGTATTGGGCAACCTACCACAGAAGATAAAACACGATTGGGTTATGCTAGTATTCACATTGAGGTGTCAGTGGATTAAGCGTACCCTAAGGTTATTTTCTTCGAAGATGAATGGGGTAAACTCATTTATGAGGAGGTCATCTACAACCGGAAGCCTATCTTATGCTCTAAATGCAAGGGCTATAGTCATAGCTTAACTGAATGCAAGAAGTAAATGTCAGGGCGTATAATTTGGGTGGAGGAAGAAAACCCTAAAAAGCAGGTTCCAGGTTGCTCACAAATTGGAGGCGACTCCAAATGAGTTACAATAACCAAAGAACTAAAGAAGACTGGCAAAAACAAAGAGATAAATGTGCAAACTTGTAAGGCTTCAACCTCTAACTCTTTTAATGCATTGGATGGTAATGTAAGATCGCATTGTGGACATCTCAATATCTAGTCTGGGTTCTGTTGATAATGAAGAGTCAGTATCTCATACGGAGAGTTGGGAGGTTTAAACTTTTGACTGTTATAAGGATCTTGAAGCGGGGGTTTCCCCCTCTCGGGATGGATAATATCTGCAGCTGGAACATCAGAGGTCTTAACTTACCTAGCAAACAACAACTTGTTAGAAACTCTTTATTTACCTTTCAAGTTGGGTTACTTGGCCTGTATGAAATAAGGGTGAAAGAAATTAACTAAAAAGATACCAACCGACAAGGGTAGTGGTCTAGTGGTTCCAAGTTTACTCCCAATTAGTTTGGTAAGTAAGGTTATGGGTTCGAATCCCCATTCCTCCCATGCCTTGTGTCTGCTGGCTTCTAGGAACTATACTAGCCCCTTGTTGGTGCTACGTTGACGAGGTCAGTTCTTGCGCTGGTTGTTCAGCTAGTCTGATATGTTCGCTATTTACACGAGAGTCCGAACATGATGTAGCGGGGGGTGCCTCAGTCACCATTCACTTGCACCCTCTTTTTAATGAGGAAAAAAAAAGTATAAAAATACCACTCTTAATCTTTGCTCTGATTGGTGTATTACATCAAATAGCTCTTTTTATCCAAATGGTATGTAGAATATGTTTTTTTTTTGTTCAATAACAAACTCATTTTATTAACCAAGAATACCCGTGAAATTACAAATGGGGTTTGACACTACCACCCAGCACTCATATAACAAAACACTAAGCAAGATGCAATATCTATCAGTAGATACAATTGTGTCACCTTTTAGGAAGGGTACAAAATTACATCCTCATCATATAGTTGCATACATGGAATTACAATTGAGGAAGACAATTTAGCTGCCATAAAAACTTCTTCCATTTCTCAAATCTAGATCCCGTCAAGTGCAGCTCACTAACAATGTTGTGCACAATACCTACAGCAGCAGGAGGTTCTTGAACAAAACGCAATTTGTTTCTTGCCATTCATATGTAGTACACTGTTGCTGCAAACAGGAAGGTGAGTATGCATAGTTGTGGTTTATTATTCCTCACTATTGTCTGCAACCAGAGTACCTCATCATCCCAACTTGGTGGTTTTCTGTTGATCCCATACAATCTCATAATTGTAGACGATATATCATTTGAGAATTTGCACTCAAAGAACAAGTGCGCCATAGTTTCATCCACATCAGAGTTGCAGAGAGAGCAAGCAAGAGGAATCTGTAATCCCCATATAACACACATACTAGCAGTATTCAATCTGTCATGAAAAGCTATCCAGATAATAAACTTGTTGTCTAGAGATCAGACCTGGTGCCATTATCAATCTTTTCCAAGCAACATTAGGAGAGGAAGGACGTAAGAACTCATAAGCTTGTTTTATGTTAATTTACCCAAAGTTGTGTATTTCTGAAGTTGTTGTTGAAGGAATTTCTAACCACTAACATGATCATACATGCATAATAGAAATTCGATTAACCCAGAAAACATGTGATTACTGTAATTAAATATCAAATCGAAATTCTACGTCACTCCTTGGTCGCTGGTTGGATGAACAGTGGTTGGGTATGGATGAACACGTCAGATGTCGTGCCTCAACTGGTATCCACACACAGGCTCGAATCCACACGTCAGTATGCTACTACAGCGATCCCGTTCACAACCTCCGTTCTCTCCTTACTCTAATGACACACAGTTAGGATTTCGTGAAAACTGATTATCACGTGTAACCCTAACTGATCAGAAGTCACGATATATATAGGGAGGCAGGAGGGCTGATTAGGTTATATGTGTAATGGGCCTAATCCGAATTAGACCCTTCTAATAAAACGAGTCTGTTAAGTGTGCGACCCTGCTGGTTTACTTAATGTGGCAGTAAGTCCAAAACTCTTTTCAAGCCCACAAACCGTAATTGGTTTCTAGCAAAACATAACGATTACCCATATTAAGTTAAGATCGGTTTCCATAGTCCAACTAATAATGCGATTATTAATTCTTATGATTAGTTCATAGGGCAAATCCAACAATCTCCCACTTGCACTATAGCTAATCATACATCGATGATCCCTTTGTCATGTGATACCTAAATTGACCATAAGGAAGGAGTAGTGTCATCCCTATATAGTTCAATTATGACTTTCTCGATTCCGCAGTTTAACTGTTTAAAACAAACGATTGACTTTCAATCCATTTGAGCACGGCCATGCATTTCACAGTTTAAACTCATCGAGGGGCCCACAGATATCTTACTCCCGTTAGATGAGAGTGACAAATCCCATCTTGCTCACTCACATTCCTCCGCATGACTTATAACACATTTGATTAAGGATTAACGTTTGATAATATCAAGATATGCTAAACATCATGTAGGAAACCATGGTGAGTTCAGGTCAAAGGATCAAATTAAAAGTTGCATATGAAAAACATTGATGACACTTATATAACAATCCTTTCAATGTTTTTGAATGGGTCGGTCCAATACAATGTTCTCTAACATTTATCCATGTGATCAATTTCATATCTCATAATTATGACCTGTGAAACTTGGTCATCAATCAATCCACATGATAGTCTCAATAGTTATCAAATTCCCACAAATAATGATAACTGACTACGGACAATTAGAATAATTATATTTATAACAATACAGTCTCACAATCAAGTCACATACTTGATGAACTACATCATATAAATTATTCATTGGGACAGCAATAAATAAATCGAACATAAGTCACAAAATAAACCTCCCACTAGGACAGAGACCAATCATTCATGAATCTAAGTCCTTGTGCAATAGTATGACGCTCATGCTTATCCTGTGGTAGAGGCTTAGTCAGCGGATCAACAATGTTCATTTCCGATGATACTCTGCACACCTTGACATCTCCCATTTGTACAAAACTTCGTATCAAATGGTAACGTCTGAGTATATGCCTAGTTTTCTGATGATCCCTAGGCTCCTTCGCCAGTGCAATGGCCCCATTACTGTCACAATAAAGGTCCATTGGATTTGAACTATTAGGTATCACCCCAAGTTCAATGATGAATTTTCGAATCCACACTGCTTCTTTTGCTGCTTCAGAAGCAACAATATACTCGGCCTTTGTTGTAGAATCAGCAACTGTATGTTGTTTGGAACTCTTTCAACTAACTGCTCCTCCATTCAGAATGAACACAAATCCTGACTGCGATCGGGAATCATCCTTATCCGTTTGGAAGCTTGCATCAGTGTAACCACTTACAGTGAGTTCCTCTTCACCATTATAGACAAGAAACACATCCTTAGTCCTTCTCAAGTACTTGAGGATGCTCTTGACTGCGACCCAGTGACTTTCACCTGGATTAGATTGGTATCTACTCGTCATGCTCAAAGCACAAGCAACGTCAGGACAAGTACACATCATGGCATACATGATAGAACCTGTAGCAGAAGCATAAGGAATTCTACTCATGCGATCTCGCTCATCTTGTGTCGAAGGACACTGAGTCTTGCTAAGAGTTATGCCATGTGACATGGAAAGATTACCTTTCTTGGAATCTTGCATGTTGAACCTTTTCAACACCTTATCTATATAGGTACTCTGGCTTAAGCCCAAGAGTCTTTTTGATCTATCTCTATAGATCCTAATCCCCAAGATATAGGTTGCCTCTCCCATGTCTTTCATTGAGAAACACTTTTCCAAAAAGGCCTTGACTGACTGAAGTGTAGGAATATCATTTCCGATCAGTAATATGTCGTCCACATATAAGACCAAGAATACCACAGCGCTCCCACTAACCTTCTTGTAAACACAAGGTTCTTCTTCGCATCTAAGGAAATCAAACTCTTTGATTGCCTCATTGAAGTGAAGATTCCAACTCCTGGATGCTTGCTTCAATCCATAAATAGATCGCTGAAGCTTGCATACCTTTCCTCCTGGTGATGTGAAGCCCTCGGGTTGTATCATGTACACATCCTCTTCCAGGTTTCCATTAAGGAAAACTGTCTTCACATCCATCTGCCATATCTCATAGTCAAAATATGCAGCAATGGCAAGGAGTATCCTAATGGATTTAAGCATTGCGACGGGCGAAAAGGTTTTATCATAATTTATCCCATGAATTTGATTATAACCTTTTGCCACCAATCGTGCCTTGAATATATAAACATTCTCATGCATGTCAATTTTCTTCTTGAAAACCCAATTACACTCAATGGTTTTTACGCCATCAGATGGGTCTATCAAAGTCCATACTTTGTTTTCATACATGGAATCCATTTCAGATTTCATGGCTTGAAGCCATTTGTCGGAATCTGGGCCCATCATTGCTTCCGTGTAGGTCGTAGGCTCGTCATCCTCTATTAATAATATATGACGATGTTCAGTCACCAAGAAACCATATCTAATGGGTTCTCGGCGCTCTCTTTCAGACCTACAAGGGGATGGTGCCACAGGTGTAGCTACTACAACATCTTGTAAACTACTTTGAGTCTCCTCAGAAATTGGAGTACTCTCCTGTGGCTCTTGAACCTCTTCGAGTTGTACTTTACTCCCACTGGTTCCTTTAAAAAGAAACTCTCTTTCTAAGAAGACACCATGTCGAGCCACAAACACTTTGTTGTCGGTGGGATGGTAAAAGTAATATCCTTTAGTTTCTTTAGGATATCCCACAAAGAAGCATTTATCAGATTTAGGTCCAAGCTTATCAGAAAGTAAACGTTTTACATAAGCTTCACAACCCCAAATCTTTAGAAAAGTCAAGCTGGGAACTTTTCCCATCCATTTCTCAAATGGTGTCTTTTCTACTGATTTTGATGGACTCCTATTAAGTGTGAACACGACTGTCTCAAGAGCATATCCCCAAAAAGATATTGGAAGACTAGTAAGGCTCATCATTGATCGAACCATGTCTAACAAAGTTCGATTTCTCCTCTCCGATACACCATTCCATTGAGGTGTACCTGGAGGGGTGAGTTGTAAAACAATTCCACAATCTTTCAAATGACTATCACACTCTTGGCTTAGATACTCACCCCCTCGATCTGATTGAAGGGCTTTAATCTTTTTTCCAAGTTGATTTTGTACTTCATTCTGAAACTCCCTGAACTTTTCAAAGGATTCAGATTTATGCCTCATCAAGTAGACATAACCATACCTGCTGAAGTCATCAGTAAAGGTAATGAAGTAGTGGTAACCTCCTCTAGCAGCTGTACTTAATGGTCCGCATACATCAGTATGTATGAGGCCTAATAAATCACTTGCTCTCTCAATATGACCAGTGAAAGATGCCTTAGTCATCTTCCCTAATAAACAAGACTCACATGTCTCAAATGACTCAAAGTCAAAGAGTTTAAAAGTCCATCATCATGGAGCTTTTGAACACGTTTCTCGTTTATATGTCCAAGACGACAATGCCAAAGGTAAGTTGGGTTAGAGTCATTTGATTTGAGACTCTTAGTAGTTATGTTATAAACTGGAATTTTAAGGTCTAGAACATAAAGGTCATTTTTCATTGGACCGCTACCATAAAATATATCATCTTTATAAAAGGAACAACATTTGTTCTTAATCACAAAGACAAAATCTTCCAAGTCCAAAACGGAAATAGAAATAATATTCCTGCTAATGGCAGGTATATAATAACAATTATTGAGTTCTAAAACCAATCCAGATGGCAAACTTAAATAAAATGTTCCTACAGATAACGCAGCAACTCTTGCTCCATTTCCAACGCGCAGGTCCACTTCTCCTTTTGCCAAAGTCCTACTTCTCTTTAGTCCCTGCACATTTGCACAAATGTGAGCACCACATCTGGTATCTAATACCCAAGAAGTAGAATTTGAAGAAGTAAATACATTTACTTCTATAACATAACATTTACCTGAAGTTGAAGGAACACTTCCCTTGTTCTTCTTCAGATCCTCCAAATATTTCTTGCAATTCCTCTTCCAATGCCTAAGCTCATTGCAGTAGAAGCACTTGGTTTCATCATTAGGACCAGACGAGGGTTTGAACTTAGGCTTTCCTTTGGGTTGATTCACAATTGGACCCTTCATGATAGCCTTTCCCTTGTCTTTAGCTTGACCATGTTTCTTAAACTGACCCCCTTTTCTAACCATAGAACATTGGGAGTTGGGTCCTTCTTGACGTTTTGCTTAGCAGTTTTAAGCATCCCATGCAGCTCAGCCAATGACTTGTTAAGATTATGCATATTATAGTTCATAACAAAAGTATCATAATCATTAGTCAATGACGCTAAGATGATATCAGTGGCCAACTCTTGACCCATTGGGGAGCTCAGTTTTTCCAAGTACTCAACATAACCAATCATCTTGATTACATGAGGACTAACTGAACTTCCTTTCCCCATCTTGCACTTAACCAAGTCAGACACAGTGTTAAACCTCTCAGTTCGTGCTTGCTCCTGAAACATTCCTTTCAGGATCTCAATCATCTCATAAGCCTCCATACTTTCATATCGCTTCTGAAGCTCAGAATTCATGGTGGCTAGCATGAGACAACTGACATCAATTGAATCATCTTTGAGCTTCTGATAAGCATTCCTCTCAGCATGAGGAGCATTGGTAGCAGGAGCCTTCTTGGGGACTGGTTTCTCAAGGTCATATTCCTTTTTCTCTTGTTTGAGAACAATTCTTAAGTTTCGATACCAGTCCAAGAAATTGGTTCCATTCAGTTTGTCCTTCTCAAGGACGGATCGCAATGAAAATGAGTGTGATGGTGTAGGGTTTGACATTATCTACAACAAATGTACAAAGATTTTAGTGACTTATTTCATAAATATTTCGTTAACAATTTAACAAAATAACTCCACTATATTAATGTGACAGATATCCCTATAAAATATAGTGGAGCCAAGATCCATATTTCCTAAGTATCAAGTAAGCTTTGGCTTATCACTTTAAACTTAGTTATTTAGGTAAGTAACCCTTTGCTAATTGTATCTTATACAACTCCTGGTTGTTGGGATGACATCATATGTCCCGGCTCCCAACTCTATGCCTTAAGGCCCAAAACTGTTTTGTTAGCCTTATTAAGCAAACTAATTTATACATATGGGTAATTGTTACTCATCCTAACAGACTTGAGTAATTAAGGATGCTCTACTTTGGCAGACACATTTTAATGAACCAAGTCCTAATAGGTGTATTAAATTGGAAAGGCATCAAGTTAACTTAATATTACTAAGGAATGTGATTGATTATATGGAGTTGAGTTTCATGCAAATATAACAATAAATATAATCAACAGTAAATAAGCGGAAGCATAAATAATAACACGTGTGATATAGTATGGCCCCCTAAGCTATGGTGATCTAATCTCCACTCTTTGCTTCTTCCACATAGTAGCTGGGTGGTCATCTCCATGATATCCTTTGACCTTCATGAGCTTGATTTTACAATCAACTATATCATAAAAGTTTCATTACTACGCTAGCAATAATCTAATTATTACATTCAAAGAAACGACACGCAGGTCGTATTTAATAATTACATTCAAATAAACGACACGCAAGCCGTATTTAAAACCAAAATAAAATTATGAGCCATCGTATTCACCATACCATACCATTCAACATCATGTGAACTAAGATATCATATATCAAACATCAAAGATTTGTAATGGCATAAAAATAAAACATCATTCGCACAAACAAGCAGATCCATGCAGGGGTTAAGGGGGCGGCGCCCCCTTGCGGGGCCGAGGGGTATGGGTTCGAATCCCAATTGGTTTGGTAAGTAAGGTTATGGGTTCGAATCCCCATTCCCCCCATGCCTTGTGTCTTCTGGCTTCTAGGAACTATACTAGCCCCTTGTTGGTGCTACGTTGACGAGGCCAGTGCTTGCGCTGGTTGTTCAGCTAGTCTGATATGTTGGCTATTTACACGAGTCCGAACATGATGTAGCGGGGGGTGCCTCGGTCACCATTCACTTGCACCCTCTTTTTGATGAGGAACAAAAAAAGTATAAAGATACCACTCTTAATCTTTGCTCTGATTGGTGTATTACATCAAATAGCTCTTTTCATCCAAATGGTATGTAGAATATGTTTTTTTTGTTCAATAACAAACTCATTTTATTAACCAAGAATACCGTGAAATTACAAATGGGGTTTGACACTACCACCCAGCACTCATATAACAAAACACTAAGCAATATGCAATATCTATCAGTAGATACAATTGTGTCACCTTTTAGGAAGGGTGCAAAATTACATCCTCATCATATAGTAGCATACATGTAATTACAATTGAGGAAGACAATTTAGCTGCCTTAAAAACTTCTTCCATTTCTCAAATATAGATCCCGTCAAGTGCAGCTCACTAACAATGTTGTGCACAATACCTACAGCAGCAGGAGGTTCTTGCACAAAACGCAATTTGTTTCTTGCCATATATGTAGTACACTGTTGCTGCAAACAGGAAGGTGAGTATACATAGCTGTGGTTTATTATTCCTCACTATTGTCTGCAACCAGAGTACCTCATCATCCCAACTTGGTGGTTTTCTGTTGATCCCATACAATCTCATAATTGTAGACCATATATCATTTGAGAATTTGCACTCAAAGAAGAAGTGCGCCATAGTTTCATCCACATCAGAGTTGCAGAGAGTGCAAGCAAGAGGAATCTGTAATCCCCATATAACACACGTACTAGTAGTATTCAATCTGTCATGAAGAGCTATCCAGATAATAAACTTGTTGTCTAGAGATCAGACCTGGTGCCATTATCAATCTTTTCCAAGGGACATTAGGAGAGGAAGGACGTAAGAACTCATAAGCTTATTTTATGTTAATTTACCCAAAGTTGTGTATTTCTGAAGTTGTTGTTGAAGGAATTTCTAACCACTAACATGATCATACATGCATAATAGAAATTTGATTAACCCAGAAAACATGTGATTACTGTAATTAAATATCAAATCGAAATCCTACCTCACTCCCTGGTCGCTGGTTGGATGAACAGTGGTTGGGTATAGATGAACACGTCAGATGTCGTGCCTCAACTGGTATCCACACACAGGCTCGAATCCACACGTCAGTATGCTAGTACAGCGATCCCGTTCACAACCTCCGTTCTCTCCTTACTCTAATGACACACAGTTAGGGTTTCGTGAAAACTGATTATCACGTGTAACCCTAACTGATCAGAAGTCACGATATATATAGGGAGGCAGGAGGGCTGATTAGGTTAAGTGTGTAATGGGCCTAATCCGAATTAGACTCTTCTAATAAAACGAGCATGTTAAGTGTGCGACCCTACTGGTTTACTTAATGTGGCAGTAAGTCCAAAACTCTTTTCGGGCCCATAAACCGTAATTGGTTTCTAGCAAAATATTATGATTACCCATATTAAGTAAAGATCGGTTTTCATAGTCCAACCAATAATGCGATTATTAATTCTTATGATTAGTTCATAGGGCAAATTCAACAATTGTTGCACTGAGCTTCCAACTCCTAGTCATTTCCTGCTCTCGATAACTTTCCTGACCAGCCAACTAGCATGAATAGGCAGGGTAGTAGAGAGCACCGAGTCATGTTTCAAGTAGAAAGCATGTACCAATTTCACCCAAAGTTTGTCCTTCTTTTGTGTGATAGCCCAAAGCATATTGCACAAAGCTGCCATGTTTCATTTCTGAATGTCAATAATGTGCAGACCACCACTTTGAAGAGGAGTACACACTTTGTCCCAAGCAACAAGGGATTTCTTTGATCCAGTTCACAAGAAAGATCTACATGCTACATTAACCAAATTTATAACTTTTTTTGGAAGCAAGAATATTGGGGACCCACAAGTCTGGATTCCAAAAATCACACTTTTAGTAAGTTGTAGCCGACCACCATGAGAGAGAAATTTGGAGGTCCAACAATTAATCATGGCTACAATCTTATCAACTAAGGGCTTACACTGCAGGACAATAAGCTTTTTAGAAGAAAGAGGAACCCCTAGGTATCTAAAAGGCAGTGTGCCTATAGAGAAACCAAGATTCTGAACAATTAATTCCCTCTCTTCAAGAGAGATACCAGCTGTATACACAGAACTCTTATCAATGTTAGCAGTCAATCTTGAAACTTGGGAGAAGTGATGAAAAGCAGCATACAATAGTTGGACTGAGATCAAGTCACCTCTACAGAAAAGTAACAAATCATCTGCAAAGCAATCATGTGTGATCCCAAGCTTCCCACATTTGTGATGAAAATTGAAGTTAGGGTTCTTTGCAAGTTGTTTGAGAGACCTATTCAAGTACTCCATTGTTAGAACAAACAACAAAGGAGATAATGGATCACCTTCTCTCAATCCTTTTTTTGCTTCAAACACCTTAGTGAGACCACCATTCAGCAATAAGGTATATCTAACTGAAGTAACACAGCTCATAATCCATCCCACAAACTTGTGAGGAAATCCAAACTCATGCAAGATCATTCTAAGAAACCCCCATTCCAGAGAATCATAAGCCTTTCTGAGATCAACATTCAACACACATCGAGGGGACATTCCCTTCCTAGTGTAACCCTTGATAATTTCATGGTTAAGAATAACATTATCCAGAATATACCTCCCCTTAATAAATGCAGACTAAGCAGGCCCAACCGGCTGATCAACAACAAACTTCAGTCTACTAGTGAGAATCTTAGCAATGAGTTTATAAAGGGTGGATAAGCATACAATAGGTTTAAAATCCTTCACATAGGTAGGCTTATTAACCTTAGGGATCAAGGTCACAGTTGTGCTGTTAATAGCCTTAAGCAGGGAGTTGAAATCTCCTACAAGTGGCCAGGGAGCAGTATTGTCACAATGGTATTGTAATCCCTGCCACGGGGACAACCTTTCATTTACAGTATGTAAACCATAAACAAAGGCTATATCAGCTTTGAAATCAGATTGAAGGTCAGTTACATGTCAATGAATAAACTAACTGTTCGAGAAGAGGACTTCAAGGACAATATGGCTGGGTTTCCATAAGACCCAAATTCTGCCATTTAAGGCATGAGAGTAATTATAGACAGCATTCCACCCTTGGATAATTTTTTGAGTAATTTTTTTGGATTTTTTCTCTTTTTCTCTAGTTTCAAAGGCAACCAAATAAATTCACTTTCACTCTAGAATATGGCTTCTTTGGGATCCTACTATATTTCAGATGAATATTAAAATGATGCATGCTCAATTTATACATTGTGATGTTTATCACGTTGGGACTATATGTCGGTTTGATTGTACTTTTTGTAAGTCCCATTAATTCTATACTTAATTGTATAAACACATATGTTGGTGATATAGAAGACATACCATTAGAATCATGGTGATTACTTTAATTGTCCACACCAACTTCAATCATGAGTAAATGCTAAGCAGAAAGAAAGACTAGGCATCAAAAGGAGTTTCTAAGGAACTAAACAATCTAAAACAGTTAATATCAGAGTTGTCTATATAGTTAGCTAAAACCATTAAACCAATTTATTACAACTTGCCTTCAAAGGGCTAAATCCAATAAAAATCCCAACGATCTAACTGAACCAGAAAGAGTTCTAAAAACCCGACGCCAACTCTACCTTCCAAGCTGTATGTCCTCAATCAACTAAACCTGCACTTTGGTTTCCATGACGGAAACAAAATACAGAAGAAAAGAGAAACAAAAATCAGATAAACTGAATAAACGTCATCCTTACCCAGTAAAAACATTTCGCAAACCTTACCTGAGGTTTTAGAAGAATCATTGAAATTCATTTGCATACGCACATAAGCAGATAATCAAGCATACGCATAACGACATTCTTTTACATACAATTCTTGTATAGTGATCATACGAAATACGACATAGACAATCCGTCTTGATTAGAGAGATGTAAGAGAGCGAATAGAACAGCGATTACCCATACTGTTCATCGAAGATACAATCACGCCATGGACTTAATGACTCCAGTGTGTACACTACCTCTAGTACAATTACACGAGCTTAGAGGACTTAATAAATGTGGAATGATCCGTCCCAGACACACTGTGAGGTGTCCATAAGTATCTTGGGAATCACTCATCCCTTGAACTACACCATTACGTGCAATCCCGATTGCTCGACTACTCCTAGGGATCCATTAGGAGTCTTACTCTCATTTAATTCAATTCACATAATTTTCATTGGTTGACATAGTGGTACTACGAGACCACGACTTACTAATTCATTTCATGCTCTTGACAATGAATAGTAAGTAGATAACAACGATAATGATAATTCAATACGATGAGAATTCAACATGCTTTAATTCAATAACGACGATAATTCAATAATGCGTGAAGAAGTTAACTCTATTAGCATAAACAATAAAGAAAGGAAATTAATTTTATGATTTTATTTGGAAAATAAATAAAGACAACTACCTCATATTGCATCTCCCCCTCTTTCTCTTATTTTAATTTCGTTTATTATTACTCCCTCTGTTTCACCAAGATGTTTACACTTTATTTTTCAAGGTCAAAGTTCACAAACTTTGACCATAAATTAGTGAAAAAATACAAAGATTTATAATGTAAAAATGCTATTGTTAGATTTATTTTAAAAAATACTTTTGAAAAAGTATAATTGTAAAGTATAATTGTATAATCTATACATGCATATAATTACAATTATTTACGGTCAAAGTGGTGTATTGGAGACCGTGAAAAAGCAAATGTAAACATCTTCATATATATATATATATATATATATATATATATATATATATATATATATATATATATATATATATATATATATATATATATATATATATATATATATATATATATATATATATATATATATATATTATCTACTTTATACTTAATTAACGAATTTGATCTAGTAGAATCTCCAAATATTTACATATCAGTAGCAAGTCTATTAAATATTCTACTTGAAACATTGTAAACTTTACTTGTACACCTTATCATTTTACTATAAGAAATTCAATTTTGCTGTGTACTTTCAAATTTTATGTTCTGTTTATTTATTTTAACAAATTTGAATTTATTAGAATCTCCTTATACATAATTTGTACATCCTACAAATCATTTTATTTTATATAATTGACGATTGTTCTATGAGAAAACAAAATTTTACTAGGTTATTTCATGATTTTACTTTATCTTTCCACCGGTGATAGGTTATATATACATCATGACCATTAGTCTAATTTTACCATCATTGTACAATTTTTTCTCACATTTTACAACCAGATCAATAAATTTTCACCTTTTTCACCAATGCACAAAACATTTTGTTGATCAACCACAAGTCCAAAACCCTTATTCTAATTTACTATCATTGTACAATTTTTTTTATTTTTATATTTCAATCAGATCATCTAGATTCGCCATACATGCGTCCTAATTATGTTATAAGAATGACAATTTTACTGCGTACTTTTATATTAATATATATTAAAATAATAAAAGTATGATTATGATTATAAAAAGAATAATCACTGGACAAGGCTTTTAAGGACTCTCCCACAAATTTCCTTAATACTTGGTTAGCCAGATTAATTTGTAAGATATGACAAATTATGACTTTAAATGTTTAGATTTTATCATTATGCTAAACACTTTTTCAACCAATTACATCATACTGTTTAATTTTATAATCATTATACAATGTTTCTTACATTTTGCTTTTGAAAATCTAAACTTACAGCACATGTATCCTAATTTGACTAAAGGATTGAGAATTTTACCTTGTACTTTAGTATTATCATATTTTAAAACACTTCATGCATGTTTTTTCCAAACTGAATTAATGATGACAATGATAATAACAATAACAAATACAATGAACAAATTATTTAGGGTAACCTTTTAAGCGATTATTTTTCTTCACACCACTAAGATAGTTAGAGTTTAGGGTTTAATTTATCAGCAAAGAGATCAAATGTAATCAAAGTATGCACAAAAATTATTAAGGACTATCACATATCACATACTTTCTAACACTCTATCTATTTGGGTGTATTCTAATCTTTTAAGAGGTTAGGGCTTAGGTTTCATCATTGTACTAACATTAAGGTTTAGGGTGAGTATTAGAATTTAGGGTTTAGGGTGAGTATTAGAATTTAGGAACTAATGATTATTTCAATATTGAAAAATAACATTAACCTTTTCTTAGGGTATAGGCAGAGTTCAAGGAACACATAGTATTGATTAAGGTTCAGGTTTTAAGTTTTAAAGAACGAAGGCAGTATTGATTAATAGTATTGATTAATTACACCATTATTGTCCCAAATTTACTTTGTAGTCTCTTAGTTTTAACAGAAACATTTATAATTTTACTACGTAGTTTCCCAATTTTGCTTTAAATTATGTAATTGTAACTTATAAAAAACGATGGAGACCGATGCATATAAATAATTTTACTTTTTTTTAAGCTAGAGATACTTACATTTTATATAGGTGTAAAATAAATATTGTTTTCTACACTTTCCATGTATGTTTGTGATTACACAAATTGCAATCACAATTCTACCTTATTGTTTCATAATTTTATTATGTAATATCATAATTTAACTTTATACTTTCACCATAGTAATTAGCTTATAGTGACAGATTAAGATAGACACATCAATTTGTAATTTGCCTTTTTTATAAAAAAAGGGTTTCATAATTTAAGTTTTTAGTTGTTGCTAGACATAATTATAACTTCATATAGGCTAGAAATAGATATAAGTTATACTCGAATTTTAAAATTTTATAATGTTGCAACATTCTTTTATGATTTTACAGGTATATTGCTTCTAATTTTCTACTAACTTATTAAGTTAATCATTAGGTGTAGGCCGTTAGAGTAGATCGAATGTGAATTCATGTTATCATGAAGTGAATATAGCTCAAGTTGTCGTTGGTTGTACCAAAATGAACAAAGAATATAAATTGGAGGGTGTGTCTTGAATTCCTATTTAGCTTAATTAGTTTTGCAACTTCACTAAAAAAAAAAAATTTAATTTTACAACTTGTTTTTTCTCTGTCTTCTTCTTTTGCTTCTTAGTAGTACGTAGAAGGTTGCATTTGATGGAAAAAAATTAGAAGGCCTTACTTTTACAAACAAAACATTTTTTTTTTAAGCAACAAACAAAACATATTAAGAATTCTTCCATTAAAATAGTTATTTTTTACTGATGAAAAAGTGAAAAAAATTAAAATACTATGAGAGAGGAGATTAACTTTTTTTTTTTTTTTAATAATTGAGAACCATGAGTAAAAATGAAGGGAAGTAGAAAGAAAAAAGAAAACTAAAAATGGATAGACTGGATTTGAACATTTGAGTATAAAAGGTGAAAACGTGGTTATGGATACAAAGGTTGAAAGTAAGAAAGATGGTAACAGTTTCAGTTAGAATAATTTACTCCTATTCAATGAAGAAAGAATATTACAGATTCCTTTTTAATCGCTTATGAGATTATAATTCCTTACTTTAATAATGTTGTCTATCATATTTGCAAAAAACCCCTAGTCTTTTTTGTTTTTGTGTTTAAATCCTTATGAGATGACAAGCTAACTAATATGATATGGCAATTGCCACATCACATGGAGGTACTTTTATTTGGTCACCAATGAAGACCCATAGAGTAAAGATTAAATTATGTCAGTAATTCCGAAAGCTCACAGGCGGGTGAGCAGGTTCATCCTGATCCGGCGATCCGCACCGTATCAGGTCCATTTTTTTTTAATCCTGAAAGCGGATATCCGCTCCATAAAAAGCGGAGCGGATATCCCCTCCGCTTTTTTGTGACCCAAATAGGAGCGGATGCGCATCGACCTTCAAAGAAACCCGGGTATCCGTATCCGGTCTGTATTTAAAAAAATAAATTAATAATAATAAAAAAACCAGCCTATTCATTATGCATATGCGCCTATCACGTATGGAGGTAGAAGTTAGAAGACTTAAAACCCTTTTCATTGAAGATTTTACTTTGGAGCAACCTATGACTGTGATTAATGAAATTGATGATTCAAGTGACATATAATTTCAAAGCTTGGTTATTTGTTATATTGTTGTAGTTAACATGAAAAAAGTGGACTTTAATAGTACATTTGCAGTCATGATTGTATTAAAGTATGTTACATTGTTAACTTTGTATGAGGTTTATTAAATTTTAAGATTTGAAATTGGTACGTTTATATTTTTGGAGGCTATTTGGGCCCAATTCGATACAAGTTAGCTTTTTTTTTTTTTTTTTTTTTTTTTTTTTTTTTGAATAGGCAATAAATCCAGGTAACCTTCAGGTTAACCTAATGCGTCCTTTACCAATAAATTGGTAATGGACTGGTCAAAAGGATTTGACTAAAAAAGAGGTACCACACAAGTGTGGCCAAAGTGAGCCAAGTAATCTGCAACCGTATTGGCTTCTCGGAAGCAGTGAAGGACCTCAACTCGATCAAAGAAGTGAAGATCCTTTTCGTATCAATGATAATATTTTCTATTTCCCAAGGAATATGCCATTCGGCACGGATAGCCTTGATAACCGCCAAATTATCACCTTCGATCGTTATGTTTTTAATACCTATAGATCGGGCCTTACGTACCCCTTAGCGGAGACCCATAGCTTCAACCATTAAAATAGAACTAGTACCACAGGATCTTGCTCCTAAGAAAATAACATCACCATTTTCCTTTCTCAACACAAAGCCCGCGGCCGCACCGGAGTTATTAATTTTGGAACCATCAAAGTTTTGCTTAACATAGTTTTTCCTGGGAAGAGACCATTTAATATTTTCCCGCGGTTCCCTTTTTGTTTGCTTTTTATGAAATGCACCTTTAACATCAAAATCAAAAGTTTTGTTTTATAACTAATTCCATTCATTGAAACTAGCTTTAATAGACACAGCTATTTGTACCGGGGTATGACACGGTCATCAAATTGAATTTTATTCCTAGCAAACCAAAACATCCACCAGGTCATTATAAGCATTATGAAATCCGATTCAGATAACTTGGCCTTAAAAAAGTTAAGGCTTTCTATAAAGGAAAAATTGGGATCAACATTAACTGATATATGTATACCACTCAAAATTTGTAATTCTTTTAGAGTTTTGCAGAAAATTAGGACAGTGAAAAAAAAGATGAAATTTATCTTTACAATGGTAATTGCAAAAACCACATTCTTGGGGAATAAAAATATGGCTTTGTTGAAGCCTGTGTTTAGTTGGCAAACCATCAAGACAAAGCTTCCAAAGAAAAATCTTAATCTTTGGAGGGATATTAATGTCCCAAATCCAAGCAAAGTCACAAGATTTTTTTTGTAACTGTGATGTAGCCCTTGTGCTAACCAAGTCGCTGATTTACAGGAGAAATTTCTGTCACTAGAAACCCCAATAAAAGTTGTCGGGAACTTCATTATAAGGAATAGGAATACCTAAGATTGCCTGGACTGTGTCATTCGACACTATTCTAGCCAAAAGACTTGTATCCCACCCTCCCTCGTGAGAAAAGAAGCAACTAACAGGAATTGATATATCAAACAGGGGATCATCAGAATGTCCATCAAAAAATAATTCTATGAGTAGGACTTGAGATACCCAAATGTCCGTCCAGAATTTGATAGACTCGCCATTACCAACTTGCCAGCGGATACCATTTTTAACTAATTCACATACATTCAACATGTGGGACCATTGCCACAATTTTTCCCCCCCTTTTTGATACTCTAAAATATACCTTTTAGATATTTACTATTGACTAATTTCACCCATTTACTGTCGGGCTCCTTGATGATTTTCTAGACTAATTTCATCTGCATTGCCTTATTAACTGCATCAGCTTTCCGCAATCCTAAACCACCTAATTTTTTTGGTCGACAAATCTTATCCCAACCTATTAGATTTGTTGTTTTGTTATCAGGGGCTTTGTTCCATAAAAAGTTTCTATTAATGCGGTCTAATTTGTCTAAAGTACAGGTTGGTAAAGAGAAACTTTGCATAGTATAAATGGGTGTAGCCGCAAGGTTTGCCTGGACAAGAGTAGTCCTACCTGCTTGGGATAGGGAGTTGGCTTTCCACTTATTAGCTAAATGATTTTGCGTACGATCTACAACATCATGAAAAGTCTGATCATTGACTCTCTCATTTATGATTGGACAACCTAAGTATTTGTCCAGACTACAGGAGTGACTCATTAACAAAATACTTTTGAAGCTATCAATTATGTTTCTAGGAATGTTTTTGGTACATTGAAAAGCTGATTTATCAAAATTAATTTTTTGTCCTGATATCTTGCAATAATGATCAATAATATTTTTAATAGTGTGACAACTTTGGTTGGAAGCTTCCGCAAAGATCATCGTGTCATCTGCAAAAGTAAGAAAAGACAGCTTCTCTGCTCCACTACAAATCTTAATATCGATGCTTTTGGAAGAGGTATCACTTTCTCTTTGAAGTCTACAAGCCAGAACTTCTGTACATAAAATAAAAATGTATGGAGATAAAGGGTCACCTTGGCGAATCCCTCGAGAAGGACGGAAAGTACTACCAGGAGCGTTATTGACTAGTACAGAAAAAGAAACAGTGGTAATACATTCTTTTATCCAACCAATCCATTTATCATTAAACCCGAATTTCTTAAAAACTTGCAAAATAAAATTCCAGTCTAGCTTGTCATAAGCTTTTTCCATATCTAATTTTATTCCAATCCATCCACTTTTGCCTTGCTTAGAACGAAAGGAATGAAAAATTTCATGAGCTATTAAAATGTTATCCTGGATACATCTGTTAGCGAGAAAAGCACATTGGAGTGGATGAATTAACTTACCCAAAACCTCCTTAAGACGGTTTGTAAGTATTTTAGAGATAATCTTATAAACAGAAGAACAAAGGCTAATAGGTCTAAAATGGTTTGTTGCAATAGGATTATCTATTTTAGGAATTAAAGCTATAAAAGTTTGATTAATTTCCTTCAAAATTTGTCCTGAACAGAAAAAAGCTTTAACTGCACGAATAACAGATGGACCAATAATATGCCAATAAGTTTGGAAAAAAATAGCTGGGAAACCATCTGGTCCAGGAGACTTGCTTGGGGCTAACAAAAAGACAGCTGACTTAATTTCATCTTCCGTAACATCTTGTGTTAAGAACACATTGTCTGTCTCTGAAAATTCTCTGCCAATATCAAGTAGATCAATATCCGGGTTAAGGTGACAATTGTTATCCTTCACAAAACGAGTTTTAAAATCACTGGTAATAGCATCTCTAATACCAGTTGGCTCTGTAAGATTAACACCATCTATACTTTGAAAAAGAATAATTTTCTTCCTGTTTTTACGAATAGTAGTTTTAGTTTGAAAATAGGAGGTATTTCTGTCTCCTAACAGCAAGTTTTTTTCTCTAGACCTTTGGAACCAATAATTTCTGTTGAAATTGCTAAGACTTGCTTTTTTCCTTGTAAGATTTTCTTGTGCAGATATAAGTCTGTTATTAGTGGGAGTACTACAAAGCTTTTCCTGAACACTAATGATCTGACCTTCCACTTCTTTAAGTTGACGGGAAATATTACAAAACTTGAGTTTAGCCCAATTCTTTGAGAGCTTTTTCAAGTTTTTATATTTCCTGGTAACTTGATACATATGAGATCCATTAAAATGTGTAGACCATGCTTTTCTAACAAGAGATTCATAATCTTTGTGCTTTATCCAAGCAGATTAAAACTTGAAAGGAGATGGTATGAAAGAACTCTGACTATTAAGGTGTAGTACAATGGGACAATGATCTGAAGTACTAAAATCATGGTGAGAAACATGCATTAAGGGGAACTATGATAAGAACACATGGGGTACTAAAACTCTATCTAATATCACAAGAACATTATCCAGACCTGCCTTTTTTTTCCTCCAAGTATAAGTGCTACCAACATAAGGCACTTCTAACACATTAGCATTAAATTTAAAAGATTGAAGTCTTTCAAACCTGTGCTGTGAGGGAACAGTTCCCCCGAGTTTCTCAGAAGCATTGTCAATTTCATTGAAGTCACCCATCAAAATAAAAGGGAGTGTAAGTGAACTGCAATAAAGAAACAAGTCAGACCAAAACTGAGCTTTATGAGAGTTTTGAGCAGGAGCATAACAGAAGATAATAATGACAGGTGGAGAGTTAATAAAATCTTTTACAAGCAAAGATATAAATCTGACATCCTTGTTAATAACTTCAACATTTACAACCTGATCATGCCACATAACCCAGAGTCCTCCAGAGAACCCAGTACAAGGAATAAAATCATAATTAGAGAAGCCGAATTGATGCACTAAGGCTACAGAGGGGTCAAACTGGACCTTGGTCTCAGCTAATCCTACCAAGTGAATTTGATGAAGTTTACAAAATAATTTCACTTCTTCATCAATATTTTTCTTCCCCACCCCCCTCACATTCCAAAAAGCAAATTTATTCATAAAATATACTATTTAGAAAGCATCAATTGGCTAAAGCAAGGCTGAGATTAATTCTTAGCTCTCTTCAGAGAGCTGGTTGCTGAATCAAGGCTAGCAGCATCACCACAGACCCTCCTCTTAAAAGTTTCAGAATGAGCAGAGCTAGCAGGAGCAGACAGATTAGCAACCTCAAGGTGATTAATCTGCTTAACCAGGGAGTTGTCTGACTGCAGAGATTGATAAGAACCCTCAAGGGTTACATCTTCATACTCATCACCCAGCTGGTCCTCTGAGCCACCAGAAACATGCATGAGCATCATAGGGTTGGCATTGCATTAGCCTCTACCAAAGAGAGGTCTAAGCCACCAGCTAGTTGCTCAAATTCATTGTTTAGAGATAGCTCAGCAGGATAGAGAGTTTGGAGGGGTTGAATCCTCAAACCAGAAGAAGCAGCAAGACACAGTTGCCCCATAGTAGGATGGGAGGTGCTAGCAGATTTCAAGAGAAGAGGATCAGTGGCTCTAGGTTTCAGCACAATCATCTCATCATTAGAGAGGTCATTGACCAGGTCAATTTTAGGAACCACAAGATCATCTTCAGCAGACTCAAAACCAGGTGGCCTCACCATGAGTCCCTTACCTTTGCCAACAATTTTCCCATTGCCATCTTTGCAGAAACCAGCAGAACCAGCCATAGTTTTAAAAATAATAGTACTAACATTCTTAGCAACAGGAGCTACAACATTCTTAGCAACAGAACCAACAGGCTTATAAGAGTTAATATTCCTTAGAGAATCCTCTCTAATCACAAACTTTGGCACAAACCTCTTAGAAGGAGTAGTAGAGCTAGAAGGTTGAGATTTAGCAGTTACTTTAGTCCAGGCAGTAGCCTTAGCCAGAGCCTCAGCTGTAGCAGCTTCATCAAGGGATTTTTGGATAAGGTTATGGTGATAGGTGCTGTGAGAAAGCACCACTTCAGTGACTCTAGTTGCATCTGCATTGAGAGGGCAGACCACAAGCTTGTGGTCTTCTGAGTCACAATAATTACAACCCTCTGAAAAACTCTCATATCATACTGAATACCAATGGACACCATCTCTCCTAGGGATTTTAGCATAAGTCTTAAGAGGTTGAGTAACATCAGCATTCACACAAATTCTAGCAGACCTTAGACCCTTCTTAGCAGAAGAAAAATATTCAAACTTAACAAAAGTGCCCAACTTATTAATTTTGAGAATAGCCATAACTGCTTCCATACTGAAAAGCTCAGCAGGAAACCTAGGAATTCTGATCCAAAAATCAGCAGTATTAACTTTCTTAGTGAAAGGATTAAAATTGTCTTTCCAAGGAAAAAGCATAAGCAATTGAGTGGCAACATGGTAAGGCCTTTCCCTCCAAACAACCAACTTATCCTGAGGGTTAGCAATGCAAATCTAAACATGAACCACCCAGTTCCAAGATCACGATATTCAACATCATCCTTAATAAAAGACCAATCATGTTGAGTCTTAGCAATAAGAGCTCTGAAATCAGCATTAACCCCCAACATTTTGCCTAGTAAACTATTAATACCAAAAGAATTTATATCAGCTAAAACCAGGGGAAAATCATCTACAACAAAATCAGCAGGAATATCCTCATCCAAGAAATCAAGAGTAGCCTGATTAATGCTAGCTCAGTCACAGTATTAGCAGAGTTAATGTGATCAACAACATCAGTTACTTGAGTAATGTTCACTGGATTTTTCTGTGAAGGAAAATCCTCCATTATAACTGATCTAAAACTTTTAGAAGCCATGAGACAACAAGCAATTAATAAAAGCCAAGCAAAGCAAGAGAGAAAATCAGAGAGAGAGGGAAGAGGTGCAAGGAAAGAGTTACATAATACCTGCCTTTTATAGCCGTCAATGGGGCAAATAAAATCACACAAGATCAGTAAGT
The DNA here is from genome assembly GCA_038025085.1 of Tetragonia tetragonoides. Classification (NCBI taxonomy): domain Eukaryota; kingdom Viridiplantae; phylum Streptophyta; class Magnoliopsida; order Caryophyllales; family Aizoaceae; genus Tetragonia; species Tetragonia tetragonoides. Next base: position 24,563,426 of record CM076140.1, read on the forward strand.
TGTACTTACAAAGTAGTGGTTGAGAAGACCAACATACCATCCGGTCACAGAAAATTGCTAATTCTTCAAGGCTAGTGCCTCCTACAGAGAGGAGGTGAGAGGATTGACTGTTGCTCATCACAGTTGAAGTGATGACAACAGTAAGTGCATTAAATGTCCATAAGGATAAAGGACATTGAGCAGTACCAGAAACCACCAAACAAGAAACAAGTACCACATCTACCGAGCCCAAAAAATGGGTTTGATAGACACCTAGAGCCAAAATTTCCAGCTCCCCAGGTTGAGAAAACACCAGAAAACTCACCAACTCGAGACGAACTAAGACGAGCAGAGTCCACGACAGCAAGAAACCAAGATTATCAGGTTGAGATTTGTTTCTTGCTGATATTGTGACTGAGAAAAGTGTGTGGTGAAAGGACGAGAAATTGTAACATAAACCAAGATCTAGGGTTATTAAAATAATCCCCAAATAGCTCAATGGGTGAAAACCCCATTTTAAAATTCAGCAAATGAGAAGAACACTAGCTATGATTGATATTGTGCATGATTTGATAATGGATTCTGAAGTATTGTAAATAATTTAGAGGGATAGGTGGCTGGGAGATGAGTAAATTGGGGGGATGGGTTTCTTTGGGGGCTTGGTTTCCTTTTTCTCTCTCCACAGTTTCTCTCTCATCTTTTCAATCGATACAAATTAGTAGTTTATCAAGTTTCAATTCAAAAAGTAAACGAAAATAGAAAAAAAGACAAAATATATAAAATTGGATACGGATATCCGCTGATCCGCTCCGTTTAAACTGGATATCAGAAAAAAAACAGATATCTGCTTTAAAGCGGCGCGTATACGGATAGACATTTTGCTAATCCGGAAAATCGGATATCCGCTCCGCTTTTCAAAACCGAAGCGGATAATCCGCTTTTGCTCACCCCTTCACAGCGACTCAGAGGTGAGGTGAGTGGTAAGTGGGGATAGATGAGTAGTTTGTTCTCCCCAACTTATTTTCTTTTATATTTATTGTTAAATTTTTATTTTTGTTGAACTTTGTTTATTTTTTTGAATCTTCTTGATTCAAGTATTTTTTATAACTAATTTGTATTTTAATTTATTTAACTTTGTTTAACTTTATTTAACTTTGGTAAGGTTTGCTGTAGTTTGTGAAAATAAACAGGAATGATTTTTCCATAATCGTTGTTGAAGATTGAACTGAAACTGAAAGATTAAATTGCCTGCTTATCTGGGTGTTGAGGTTCTTCTTCATTGGCTTTTTGCTAATATACTAGTTATTATTTCTGCTCCTTTGTCATTTTCTCACTTAAATGGGTATCTCCCTAGATCTTCCTTCTCATATTACTCAAGTTCTCAACTAATTTGAATACTCTCAGAGAGAGAGAGAGAGAGAGAGAGAGAGAGAGAGAGAGAGATGGCAATAGCTCCATTTGGGCGTCAAGCAAAGACAGAATTAGCAAGAATTGGAAAACAAGCAAAGTTCCCACATGGGTTGTGCGCCAAGATGACAGCTGTGGTGATTTTGGGTATGTGTTTCATCTTTGTTTGGTCATTTTTCTCTTCAACACCAGATTCTCTGACTACACAAAGAGAGAGTTTCAGTGACATAGCTGAACCAGTACCAGCAAGAACAAATTCCAATACAAAGCTAATAAATAGTCATTCAAATCCTCACTCTAGTAAACAAACACCCCACAAAAATAGAAGTCACCAGCAACAACAGCATGGTAGTAGAGATCATAGCAAGAAATCAACTTTGAAGAAGAAAATTTATGGTAAAGTAGATGGAAATGTTTCTTTATCTTTGTCTACAACTGGGCAAAATTCTAAGGAAATAGTTAGTGGCAGGAAAGGGGGAGATGGGTCTGAGAGATCTGAGAGTGAGGCAATTGAAAAGGGCACTGATGAGGGTGACAATGTAGGAGAGGAAGTGGTGGTTGATGAGAAGGAAGATGGATTGGAAGAAGGTGAAGGAGGGGAGGCAAATGAAGGTGGTGGAGGAGGAGATCCTGAATTAGAAGATGGGGTGGAGTTAAAAATAGTTGATGAGAATGAGGAAGATGAATCTGGGTTGAGTGATGGTGGGAAGAACAAGAACAGTAAGCAATTGGGTCCATTGTTTAATCCGAAAGCACAGTATAGTTGGTCATTGTGTACTGCAAGGAGTAAGCACAATTACATTCCCTGCATTGATATTGAGAGTCCCACAGGAAAAGTTCAGCGTTACCGACATCATGAGCGGAGCTGCCCGCGGACGCCACTGATGTGTCTTGTCCCTCTTCCTCCGGATGGCTATGGCACTCCGGTGCGCTGGCCTGAAAGCAAACTAAAGGTATTTCTATTGTTGGAGCTATGTATGTAACTCTGACTTGTTATTTCAGTTCAAGTACCTGTGTCCAATACTCAGATTCCAACATGTGTATGAAATCGTGACATAAACCAAAAACTTGGGCCGTTTCATGTTGGACTCAGCTAGTACCGTAGTTTGGAGAGACCAGGGAAGGGAGATACAAATTTGCTGAAAATGTATGCCATGATTATGCATCTCATGTTTCTTTTGCCTACAGATATTATACAAGAATGTCGCGCATCCAAAACATGCTGCATATGTTAAAAGTGCGAGTTGGGTCACTGAGTCTGGAGAATACCTTATGTTGCAGCAAAACCAGTCTAATATTGTTGGTGGTGTTGCTCACTATCTTGAATCTATTGAAGAGGTACTGATTAAATTCATTTTATTTCTGTCCAATTGTTATACGCTGCCATGTTAGCCTTATATGTAAATCCGCCGACCATTGTTACTAAATTTTTCTCTTTGTTGCTTCTCACAGTGATCTGCATAATTCTTGATATCTTGCGTGCTTTTATCTTGAAACAATGAAAAGCAATCTGGTAACAACATGGCAGCCAGAGTTAAGATTTCAGACCTTAGGTCTTTGGATGCTTAGATGTGAGAACTATGATTCCGTGTCACTTTAGTTCATATTCAGGGTTCTGTGAGACTATGGATGCACCTATCTCCTTACACAATTAAGTTTGATATCGAACACGTGAAGGCTTAGAAATTTTCAGAGGCTTTCTGCATACCCTACTCCATTGCATAGGAGAGAATAATGTTGAATGCTTGTTAATTTAACCTTCGCCTCCATTTGATTCCACAAAACTCTTGTTGTCAGTCCTGATTTTCATATGCTTAGCAGCAACCAGTTCTCATCAGAACCAAATGGTCAATGTCTAATTCTCCCAACTTGATGGCCTGATAGATGGTGCCAGACATTGAATGGGGGAAGAATGTTCGTGTTGTCCTAGACATTGGAGTCACTGATTCGAGCTTTGCAGCATCTCTCATTGACAAGGATGTCCTCACTTTGTCGCTAGGGTTGAAGAGTGACCTGGTCGACTTGGCACAAATTGCAATGGAACGTGGATTTTCTTCAATTATCAGTCCTTTTGCTACTAAAAGGCTTCCATTTCCTAGTGGTGTTTTCGATGCAATCCACTGTAGTGGATGCAACATACACTGGCATTCTAGGGGTACCTTGAAATTTCTCACTTTTCCTCTTTCACTCCATTTGATATTTTTATCCATCATTCTTTTATCCATTATTCCAGTATGTTTCTTGTTTGTCTTCTTTCAGCGTTCAAGCTGCTTCTTGAGCTGAATAGAATTTTGAGACCTGGTGGATACTTCATTTTGTCAGCAAAACATAACACCATTGAAGAAGAAGGTTTGGCCTAAACTAATTCTTTCTTGTATTGGTGTTTGATGAGTGGAAATCCCTTCATCTTGACCTGAAGTAGACAAACGGAAGGTGCAACTTACAAGACTGTTGTCAGCAGAATAATCAATAGACTTAACCCTCTCGTCTGTTGTTTGCAAACAATATGTGCACAACACGCACTCACAAAGACAACAGTTAGTCTCAGCAAAGAGTGTTTCTCTTGACGACCTTTAGGCTGCATTAGACTTTGCATGACAACTTTCTAACTGCACTAGGCATCTGATATTGATCCTTTGAACATCAAATAATCTAGTAGGGGTTCTTACATAAGTGCAATAGAAAATCTTTTATCTCCTAGGTCACTTATACTATGATGAGACCCCACTTCTTTTTGTGCATCCTAAAATTTTGTCAAGGAGCCTTTCCTACATCCATTTGTAATGAGACGAAGATTCACTACTCTTTGATTTTGAAATATAAATCAAAATGGCTTATCAAACTGTCTGCATTTCGTAATTTATTGCGATGTTGTCGATGATCGTCGTGCTTAAAAATTAAGGATCTAACAGAAACAACCGCTCTGTTATAAGACTCGGAACACCTGACCCTTCCCCTCTTACCCTGCCTGGGCTGGAGCCTTGTTGGGGGCACTGATTGCTGGTTGCTGGTTGCTGTTGCTTTTGATGTTGCTGTTTCTGTTTCTGTTTCGGTTGTTGCTGTTGACGTTGATGTTAATCTGTCTTGCTTTTCTACGGAATATTAATATGGTAACAACAAGAACAACAACAACAACCTAGGACGTACCCGGCCGAGTGGGAGGTCTATGGAGGTGAAGTTGTACACAGCCTTACCCCTAGCTAGTCGCGTAGTATAGAGGCTGTTTCTGATACAACCCTTGAAAGTTGGAAAAAGTTGAAAACATTTAAATGGAAGTGAATGATTGAAAGGATAAATGCATGCATGAATGAAAATGGTATAGATCTCACTATGGTTTACAAATGGATGTGATAGTACATCTCATGTAACTCTGGCACTTGGTTATCCAGTTTTCTCCACCCTTATGTCAGTTATGATTATGATCTTGCATTAGTTCCACTGTGGATGTTGTAATATTTGTTAATTCTTGTTGCCAGCCATGACTTCGTTGACTGCGTCTATTTGTTGGAATGTCCTGGCTGATAAAACCGATGAAGACAGTGAAGTAGGCATCAAAATTTATCAAAAGCCAGAAACAAATGTTATTTATGAGCTGCGTAGGAAGAAGAATCCTCCTTTATGCAAGGAAAATGAGAATCCAGATGCAGTCTGGTAACCCCACTGTTTGTCGTGCAATTGATTTTGTTTGGTATATTCTTACCATTGTATCTGAGTCTCACCAGTCCCAAGTGTCTAGTATGGCAGCTAATTGCTACTTACCTCTCTCCCTGCCCAAATTTGGCATCAAGCTTGTAGGCTTTGTGATTTACCATATCTCACCATACAACACCATCTTCAAGGATCAATAAATCATACCATAGCCCATTCCCTGTGTAGTGGGCTGTGGAATGGAAAGCACTTTTAGAACTTGCTTAGACCTCACTTGACCTAGTTAGTAGCAAACTTGAACACAAAATAGTGGTCTAGAGGTCACTGAGAGGATGTGTTCCTTTTCTCATGTTTCCAGACAGCTACACTTTTCCAAAAAACTATGTTCTGGCTTGGAATTAAACGACCTGAATACTTTGATCAGACTTCTGAGATGGATTACGGATAAGAGATGCTCAAAATCCAGGAAAACAATTTACGTTTCTTCTGTGGCAGGCCTTGTGCACCATGTTCTGGGTGCCAAAAACGCATTGGAGTTCAAATGTAGCCATGCAACCGAGGAAGAAATATGCAACTTTAAGATTTGAATTACGATGGTCTTTGAAGTATTCTCTAAGATATGAAGCCAACAGAGATTGTAAAATGTTTATGGAAAGTTTGTGCAACTAGCTGCCTCATGTTTCAGGCAGAGATTCAGTAATGGATACCCTCTCTAGGAGGTGGTTCATTACCCTCTCTTGCCTTTAGGCTGTAATTACTGGCTTGTCCTTTTGGTTTTGATGCTCTCAAGTCTCACCTATTACCAAAAACATTTAAAAAAAAGAAGTTAAAACAGCTGCAGCAGCCTTGGATCCATAAGATACCTAACTACCAACACAGAGTGCATCTTTCAAATGGTAGATGAACCTAGTACTAGAAAATGGATATTTAGAGTCCATTTACTTGGCTCTCCTAGCTTTTGATTGAAGTTGTACACTTGAACTTCATGGCCAACTATGTTTGACTTTTGAAAATTGAAATCAATCATATCCATAAATATGTGAGGCTTTTAGAGTATGCTGTTTTGATTTAATAGTATAGAGCATCTAATCAATTATATAGTCAATGAGGTTCTTCATGTTCATGAGCAAGTACAGAAAGTACAGAATCAAAACAGGTCCAGCTTGCCAGATAATGGCAAAGCTAGGAACAAACCTCAAAATGAAGCTTGAAACCAACATGAAGTCTTTGAATCTTATATGTCGAACGAGCAGCCTCAGAAGACTTGGGTCTCATTGCTGTTCATGTGAAGAGTAGTCCAAATTATTATTTACTGCTGCTGTTCAATGAGCTTCCTCATTTATACAGGCTCGAGTCTTCCTGTGTTTCCGTGATCTGCTGTGTCCAAAATTAAGTAATCAGAATTGTTATCGGTTTTGTGTGAGTGGTTCGGCATTCTCATCCCTTAACCAAGGTCAGGTGTTCGAATCTTGGAATGGAAACACTGCTTGCTGGGAGCACTTTACCCCTTTCGTGGGCCGACCCGGTGCGAACATGATTAGTCTTGGCCCAAAGGGTCTAGGATGAACCTGTGGTCCAAACCAAAAAGAATACATATGTAGCCACGATTAATACATCGGAATTGCTTAACGTAAATCTTAATTACTAAACGCAAATTTTTTTGTCACAATACTTCCCAAAATGTCCTTTTCATTTGATATGAAACTTCTTACTCGTCTTTCTTTTTACCTCCCAAATCTCTATAGTTTGCTCATTCATTGTTAATATCCAAATTAAATCATGATACCCTTCATCGATATCAAAATTTTTAACGCAAATAGTGATATTCGGGTAACAATAAGAATAAGTATTAGACAAGAGAGAGAGAGAGAGGTGTTGGCTGCGTGAGGGCGTCTGGCGCGCGGCGTTCGCCTACCCGAACCGACCCTTCTAGTGGTTGGAGATCTGGTTGTGGTATTTGGGGCAGGCGAACTCACATCCAAATCTGGTTGTGGCCGAGATACAGGTTCAAAAAGGCGAGGATGTGGCTGCTGATTGAATTGGAAAATCGCACAGTTGTTTCAGTGATGATGAAGGATGTTGAAGGACGTTGATGATGAATTGGTAATGCAAACCTACAGATTTAGGATGATGATGATGAATTGGTAATGCAAACCTCAGTGTACTTTTTCATAGTTCAAGGCAGTTAAGATTCGAGAGAGATGGGGGAAAGTCTGATGGAATTTAGGGATTCATCTTACGAGAGGGGCAATATGGGTAAAATGATTTGTGTTTAGTAATTTGGAATTTGCGTTTTGCAATCACCTAATACATTTATCTGCACCAAGAAATGTCAGTGCATACATGCCTATTGTTTGTTCAGAAAAATACTCATGCTGGTACCCACTTGCAGGGCTAGAACTATCGAGATTCACTCTAAATGATCATTGCTTAATTTGTTGTTCCACTTTATTTTTCTGATTGTGAACTCCTGATTGCAACAGGCATGTTCTTATTAAACAGTGCTTGCATCTTATTCCCACTGCAATTGAAGAGCGTGGGACTGAGTGGCCTGCAGAATGGCCCAAAAGGCTTGAAACTTATCCGGATTGGCTGGGTGACAAGGAGAAAGTAAAGGCAGAGATGAAGCACTGGAAAGCTGTTATTGAAAAATCCTACCTTACTGGAATGGGTATTGACTGGGCAAATATCCGAAACGTGATGGATATGAAAGCTATTTACGGAGGGTATGGTTTGATAAGCTAATTTATCTTTATCCATTTCTCAAATTGGCCTTATGGCCCTTATAGGATAATGTAACCTCTTGTACAATTGCGAGATGTTTGTACAAGATAAATACTGACTATGTCCATGATATGTGCAACATCATAGGTTTGCAGCTGCTCTTTCCCAACAAAAGGTTTGGGTCATGAATGTAATCCCTGTCCATGCACCAAATACCCTTCCTTATATCTATGAACGTGGTCTTTTCGGCGTCTACCATGATTGGTGCGAGTCGTTTGGCACTTATCCAAGGTCATATGACCTATTGCATGCTGATCATCTATTCTCACGCTTTAAGCACAGGTAGGGGTGACATCTTTTTTGTTTCTTTTTTCCTTTGATTATCAATAAAATATCTGAGTTCTAGTGTACTTTAGCCCGTGACTTGATATGGAAGATGTGATTTCGTTCTCTTAAGCTTGATGCTACTAAGCTAACCGTGTTACATACAGGGTTATGATCTTTTTGTATGTAAACCTAATTGGAAAAAATGAATAAAATTAAGATAGTATAATTGGAAAGGAATTGTTAGTATTTCTAATTGGAAATATATTACCTATGTAATTGGGAAATTTTATTTTGTATATCTGGCTATGTTAATGTACTCTTCATGTCACCTAGAGTACCCGTGTTGGACACTCAACACTCGGACATGGGTATGGACACTCGACACTTGATTTTCAGCCAAAAACATGCTAAAATTTCAAAGTATTGCCGAGTCCGACACTTGGACACGTATCCATGTTGGACACTTCCAGCCGGGTCCATGTAACATAGATATCTAGTTGGGAAACATATTATTGCTATAAACCGTGGATAAACCAGAGTGCTTCAGTTTTTCTTTACTGGTCTCGTGAAAAGTGTCTCTTGAAATTATATATGCAGAATTGCAGATGAACTCAGAATTCTAGAAGGGCCTTGAAAGTAATAAAAACAAATAAGAATCCTTTTGAGGGATCGATGTACTGATTTCCAGATGATGATAGCTCACCACTTATCACCCTTATTACTGTGTGCTTTAATGGTTTCAACAATCTCCCTTCCATCCTATCGGGTGGGGGTGGGTGTAGGGGTTGGGGCTGGGGAGCTGCATTTTTGTTGCCTTGCCAGTTAATCGAGTCCCTCACGTTTCATATTGATGTTTCAGATGTAACCAAGCAGTTGCAATAGTTGTTGAAATGGATCGTATATTAAGGCCTGGAGGTTGGGTGATAGCGCGAGATAAGATGGTCATACTTGAACCTCTAGAAGGGATGTTCAGAAGTTTGAACTGGGATATCCGCATGACATTCTCTCAAGATAAGGAGGGCATTCTTGTTGCTCAGAAAGCAACATGGAGGCCTTGAGATCCTGTCATTATGAGTTATGTGAAATCTGTCATGGGTGAACTGTGGGTAAAGCTGGCACTCTACAGTTTCTACTGTATTACCTTAGAGCTTAGTTTTTGTGGGAAAATTATCAACATTTGTTCCACCAGTTTGGTATAATCTCCCGGATCATGTTTGTTCATTCATCGTCTGATATCACGTGCTACGGTGCTAGAATGGTCTTGCCACGTCTGACATCAGTCACGTCACTGTTCCTGAACTCAAGTGTATTTTGGTCTGAATAACCCACAGCATAGAGCTATCATGGAATGCGGATAACTTGTTTCTTAAACGTGAACACCATTTCTCTCTTCTTCATGAAGCATCTCCAAGTTCAGTGTTTTGTTTCTAACCCATGCAGAAGAGAGCACAGTTGGAGCAACAAGTTCGAACAGAAGTGATGGGACTTCACACTATGTTGTAGCACAGTAGCAGCTGCGGTTTTTGTTATTTGCTGCTGTGAATGATCAACCGATTGAATTTGATGATACCATGTAATTGTATATGTGATCAATATTAATCCTGGAGTGCGAGGGTATCCATTTAGTTTGGTCTTTTTTTCTTTTTTCTTTTTTCTTTTTTTTGAGTTTTTGTCCAACCAACATGAAGTTTTGATGTCGCTATAATTGAGAGGAGTCTGATGAGAAGTTTGAGCAGACATAGCGTTTCTAAAGCACATAACTTATTGATTTTTTTTTTCAGTTTTGTTATAAACTGATTATAGAGATTGTTATACATAAATCATGTGTATTGGCACCGGCCCTGATTTGAAATAGTCTATGCGCAATAAGCGTTGTGACTTGTGACAACTAACAATAAAAGGAAAAGATAAAACAGATTTCACCCAAAGTATAAAGGTTGAACAAACAGAGATAAAGCAACCACTTCATGACAAAAAGTTTATACTCCGGAAATCTATATAATTGGAAGAAGGTCTGCGGGGGTGGCGTCTTTCAGCTAAAAGCCGGGTGAAAAATCGTTTTTACAAAATTCAGATCCTTTTATTGTCTACCGATGATGTAGACGAATCCCTTTATCCAAATCTGCTGATTGTTAGTAAGATTTTGTGTAAGACCGTCTTACCATAACTTTTACTGAAACCTTCATAATAATGACCCCTACAATTCTAAATAGTGACCCTATTTTTCTATAAGTTGGTCTCACAAAAGACTTAACCACGAAGTGTGGCATTGTATTGGATGCGTTGAAAGCTACTTAAAACACCTTTGAAATTGAAAATTGTCATTTTTCCTTTTTTTAGTTTATATTTTTTCTTCCCCAATTACTATGGAGCCTCCAAAGGGGTCATGAAAGAGCAAGAGAAAAGTACTTTGTGGTGGTCGTGGACTGCCCCTTTACCTCCCCTTTTCAATCAAAAACACAACAGATTCATGTTTTGCTCCAAGTGTGTGTGGCTCTCTTTTGACCTTATCCCCACTAAAAAAAATCAGCAAATGCTCTTTAACCTAAACAAGAATACACGAGCACTATCTGCTCTGCATTTTCCCGGCTAGGTGCTACAATCCAAACCAATTTTCCCTGGATGTTCTGAAACCACCATGACAGATGCGCATAATGGCCATTCAGAGGACCCTCCAAACTGGTCAGAGCTCAAGCTTCCTAGCTTGCTACTCAGTGACAGAGTACAGAAACTACACGCAGCGATTGAGACCGACTGGGATCCCCTACAACGTACGGCATGCCAAACAGCAGCTGGGAGAGCCCTGTGGAAGCATGTCACAAATGACGTCCTAGCTGAGTTACTTGCAGGAGAGACACACCTGAGAAGCTTTTACGACAAAATAAGGAAAGACCGCCTTAGACATGCCCGCGAGGTCTCTGGTGTGATCCTTGCTGTTCGAACCCTCTGGTTTGATTCTAAACTTGAAGCTGCACTTAACTTCTTCGATGATGAGGGGTTGCAGATTGTACTCCTTGGTGCAGGTACGTCAGTCAATTTTATGTCTTGTTACTTACATTCTATATATGAACATGTAGTGGCAACAAATCAAAATTTGATCAAATTGGGAACAGATTGTTGAGCCCCTATACATCTTCGCATGTTTGGTGGCATTTGCATCCAACTAAAATGAATGACAGCAGTTGATTTCTCTCTCGAAATCAAATCTATATAATTCTTGAAATCAAATCTATATTATTCTTGAAATCAAATCTATATAATGGACAGTGATTTTTTTTTTTAAATTTTTTTTTACCAACAAGGGTGGTGGTCTAATGGTTCCAAGCTTACTCCCAAGTGGTTTGGTAATGCAAGGTCATGGATTCGAATCTCCATTCCCCATGCCTTGTGTCTATTGGCTTCTAGGAACTATACTATCCCCTTGTTGGTGCTACATTGACAGGGCCGGTGCTTGCGATGGTTGTTCAGCTAGTCTGATATGTTCGCTATTGAACACGAGAGTCCGAACATGATGTAGCAGGGGGTGTCTCGATCGCCATTCACTTGCACTATCTTTTTGACGAGAAAAAAAAAAATGATTTTCTTTTTTATTTATTTCTTCATTAATCAAATGCATATACTGAAGCATGCCACATAAGCACTTTACAGAGGTATTTTTCTACAGTCGGACGAATGGCAAAGACGTGCATAATATCCAAAATTGAAATAATCTTTATAAAAGCTACTGTCGACTATTTAGATTTCTCTCATAATCTGTTATACCTCACATACAGCATTAATAGAAATTTAATCACTAGACAGTAATTGCAACACGATATCCAGATTTTGATAACCATTCAAAAGCGAGTCAGGAGTCAGTAAATACCTCACATGCAACAACAACAACAAAAAAAAAAATTACATGCAAATAATGTATGTTACAGTCACTTGGATTCCAATTACATGCGATACGATGTAAATGCTTTGACTTAATCAAGTATATTACATAAAGTACTTGAACCTCAATGATTTGGTTTAGCCTTGAAAGAACCAGTCTATTAACAGTAAGTGAACCTTGTTCCATGATGCAGAACTGCTTTCTCCATCTCTGTCAGCCTAAGAATTCACACAGAAAGCTACTTGACAATTTGCAGGTATGGACACTAGAGCATACCGGTTAAACTGCTTGACCAACAGCCATATCTTTGAAGTTGATTTTCCTCAGGTCTTGCAAATGAAAGCATCTCTTCTACAGGAAGTAATGAAGTCCAGTGATGGGCAGCAGAAATTAGCAATCAAAGCTAAAACGGTTGTCAGTGTAGAAGCTGATATCAGAGGTGATTGTTGGCTAGAAAAGCTTCAGAATTCAGGATTTATACCTGAGAAGAATACAGTGTGGATTCTGGAAGGTATTCTCTACTATCTGTCAGACGCCGATGCCATAAGCGTACTAAAGACCATAGCTGCCAACTGTATGCTTACTCCAACTGTACTACTCGCAGATTTCATGAACAAGCCATCGACTACACTTTCAAACTCCACTTTCCAATTCTACAGTGATTGGCCAGATCAACTCCTACCATCTCTAGGGTTTTCTGATGTTCAGCTATCGCAAATTGGGGATCCAGATGCCCACTTCGGGCTGTTACATGATCCTTTAAATCTGTTCAATAAACTACGCAGCATACCAAGGTCAGTGGAAGTGAACCCAGATGATGGGACACCATGCTGTCGCCTGTATCTAGTGCAGGCTTCTGGATCTCCCAGTAGAAATACTCATATTTGTCCATAAGCTTGTTCAATTCTTAGTTGCAGTCCAGCTTGAATGAATAGTTCCTCTGATATACATAACTTTGCTATTACTGCTTTGGTATCAAATTGTTTAACCAGCACTGTCATCCGTGTATCAAGCAGCACAAACAATGACAATTGACAAAGAGACTCCAAACTCACCACAAAGTAGCTAGTCTAAAACTTAAGAATACTCCTTCCGAAGAGGCAAAGAGTACCAGCTAAAAGCGGAGATATCTAAAAGTCAATCTTAATACATAAATTTCGAGCCTTTAGCTATTGTATGAGGAGCAAACACCTTCATCTAGATTCTATATTTTTACCTGAGAAACATATGAAAGAAGGTACAAGCATAAATGTAGATCCGAGTGACAAGGAGTCCATTGACAGGTAAACTTTCTGAATTGCTTTGTAGTAAAACATTTCAATAATCAAAATTACAAAATGCGACAGCTGCGAAGTATATGACGTGAGACGAGCACTGTGAAATCAAAAGGCTTAAGCATAAGGATTCTATTTAAATGGCTATTGTCTGCACTTCTTATTTATTGTGAGTTGGTCGATGGACTCGATGGCCACTCATCGGAGCAAGGGTCAAACAGAAACAGCTTCTCTATTTTAACACAGGGTTAAGGCTCGTACACCCGGCCCTCTTCATCCGCTTGGGCGGGAGCCCCTTTGGAAACATTCTAATGTTGAACTTGATGTATTTAGATGAGTCATGTACCCATTTCCCCACTTGCTGACAACCAGCAATTGGAGACCATTGTCATTAGATGTTTTTCAGAGGACTTCTTGCCTTTTTAGACTGTAATTCCTTTTCCACAGAAGAAATATGAGTACTTTTTTCTTATCAAATAAAAAAATTGCCATTTCCCACACCACCCATTTCACAGAAACAGATAGGCATTCCAAACTACGAGTCTGAAGCTTGGATTTGCTTCACACAAGACAGAATGAAAAATAATGGGGTATCAATAGTAAATGTTGTGCAGATTGACATGTGAGCAACGGAAACTTAAATGCTTTTACACAAGCCAACCATCAAAATGACAACAAAAATGATTTGTATATAGTTATATATCAGACTAACACAACCAGAGTATTCGAAGGGTGTGAAATTATGTTCAAATATTGCACAAAAAGGATCCTTTCACTAACAAAGTCATTGCCACAAATTGAGACCAGGGACGCCAGTGAATCTAACTAGACCCTGCAAGGCTCCAGAACTGTAAGCAAATCAAGATCACAGGTGCATGCCAGCATCTCTGTACTGTTGGAAAGACTTGAGAAATACTCTACCTTGGCCAGTATCTGAAGTGTTAGATATAACTAAGTAACTAACACTAAGAACAGAGAATTTGACAACAATTGGTTACAAAATTCTGGCTCTTCCCTATATATCTAGAAAGTACCTCTTTTCAGCACTATGGGAAAGAGTATATGCATGTAGTAGTATCAATAATAAAGGAGTCAAGATAGGCAACCACATTAAATGAATTTGTTTAAACAGTTGTGTCAATCTAGACTTACTTTCACTGTTTCACAGTTTCGGCTTTACTAATTAAAAAACATACAAGTATATGATGAAAAAGCCCATGGTCTTCCCCACAAGTCAAACATCAATGCATCCCTTGATACCCTGTTCAAATTTGTCGAGGGAAGATAATGTATTCATCAAAGCATCTGCAACCTTCTCTCTGCTTAGCATTGACATAATTACAATATCAGAAACAAAGGCATACAGAATATCACCAAATGTCCTACTCAATTTACACATTCACAAACTAAATTCAATCGATCAAAGCATCTGCAACCTTCTTTCTGCTTAGTATTGACATAATTACAATATCAGAAACAAAGGCATGCAGAATATCACCAAATCTCCTACTAAAATTACATTCACAAACTAAATTCAATTCCTTCATATCCAAAATCACGTGATAATATGAATTGATTTCTATAATAGCCTTGACCGAGACCTCTCGAAGGAAAGCATGAGAAAATCAAGAGGAAAAATATTGCTTTTAGTGACAATCATTTTGGTATAACTCATCATAGAAAGACATTACCTTTTACATTTTTTTTTTTTTTGATAATCATTACCTTTTACAGTTAGCACTGAGTGTTTTTTATGTAAGGAACTTCCTATTTAGAGCTATTGGCAGTTTGGCACCATAAATTATCAAAATCTCACCTACTTCCTTTTTGAGCAGCAAACTATATTATTAAATTGGCAACTTATTGCCTCAAATGCTACAACCAAGGATCCTTCGGCCCTAGAGCCCTGAAAAAGCTGTTGGGAATAAAAATGGCAGAGGTAAAGAATGAACGAGAATTGTTTTTCTCCTGCAAATACTTAGCCGATTGATTCCCAACAATATTATTAAATTGGCAACCTATTGCCTCAAATGCTACAACCAAGGATCCTTAGGCCCATAGAGCCCTGAAAAAGCTGTTGGGAATAAAAATGGCAGAGATAAAGAATGAACCAGAATTTTTTTCCTGCAAATACTTAGCCAATTGATTCCCAACAAATTGGTATGAAAGCACCAGGGGTCTTGTGGTCTTTGAGGGTTCAACAATGAAGATGTAGAAAATAAAGAGAAGTGCTCCAAATATTGAAGGTTCGTTGATCAGAAGTGTATCAACAAATTCGAAGATGGTTGGTGAGAAGTGCATCGGGCCAAGGAGAGAAGTGCTACTAAAATTGCAAGTTGGTGATAATGTGCATCAACAACAACAATAACAATGACGAGGATGATGAGACATGCATCATATAATGAAGAGAAGTGCTTTACAAGTTGTGGAGAGATGTGCCCCATAGATCTTGAAGAAATTTTGGAGCAATGGAGTGTGTTGAATTATACTACAAAATTAATTAAAATAAATTATTAATCATATGTAGCTTTTAATATTTAGTGGCAGATTATATTTCCTATGAATGAGGATTAGCGAGGTTAGTGGAGTCAATGAAGGTTATACTTGTTGAGAAAGTTTAGTTAAATAGTGTGAGTAGTGGGTCCATGTTCACCCATGTTTAGCTAATTTGTAGTTAGGCTTTGCACTAGATGTGCCTGTTTAAGTTCAGATTGTACTCATTTGTTAATTGGAATGGAGTTAAGAAAATTAAGTTTATGAAGTTGCATCTATTCTTCTCATCTCTTTATCCTCCATTCCTAACAAAAGTGGTACCACAGCTCCAGGGGTCTTGTTTGGAATAAAAATGGCAGAGGTAAAGAATGAATGAGATTTTTTTTTTACTCCATTCCAATTAGCAATTCAGTAAAATCTCAAATTAAATAGACAAATCTAGAGCAAAACCTAACTAAAATTTAGCTAAACATGGGAGAACATGGACCCACTACTAACTAAACTTCCTCAACAAGTGCTATATTATTTGACTCCACTTACCTCACTAATCTTAATCCTTGTTAGCTTTACTATTAGCCTAGGGGACATGGCTCTTTTTCTTGGGAGAATGCTTGGCGGTGGCATATTATTCTTTCATTGTTGTTCCCCTCGTCTCTACAATCTCTCGCCATGCCATCTTATACATCTGGTGGCTCTTCTATTTTGTGGAATTTCTGATTCGCAAGAAACATTGATGATAGGCTATATTATCTGATTTCATGTGTGGCTGTTGGATACGGGTGTGGATCCAAGTGTTTGACCCTTCATTGCTCAAAATTTAGGACTCAGAGACTGTCTTAGATTTGGACATGCATGCAGGCATATAACGTATATTTAACAATATGTCGTTTAAATTAATTGTAGATTGGTGGATATACTAAATAAGTTTTAAATAAATTTTATTAAATTTGAATCGAGTGCGGTGGTACTTTTATTTATTAGGAAGGGTCCTTGTACTTATTACTGTGACAGGCTCCTTACAGTGCTTTTGGAGATCAAGAAAGCCAAGAATGGGGAAAAGTGTAAAGGCAAATTGACAGTTTAAATTTGGAGATTTCTTGCTTTTCTGTCCATTCTCTCTGTCTCTAACCCCCCCGGCCTCTCTGTCACCACTCACCAGGTTGGTGTCCTACTGGAAGATGGTTGTTAGTGTCGGAAAATGTTGATTTCGGGTAACAGAGATGATACGGAGCTGGATGAGGTTTCTGATTGGCTTCCTATGCTAGATTCATTCACATATGATGCTGGATTAGACACAAGGGCTTGAGCTTTTATCAAACACTGGGATTTCTTCTGGACCTTGGGTTAGACACAAGGGTTTGAGCTTTATCAAACACTGAGGTTTTTTCTGCATAATTTTTGTCCAGCATACCACTTCAAACCCTCACAGTTCTTCCTTTCTCTTAGCTCTGTCCCTTGGGGTGCCAAAGCTCCCTCAACAAGTGCTATACTGTCACCAAACATTAAAATATATATCATGAATAATTTATTTTAATAATTTTTGGAGCATTTTTCGACACACCCCCTTGCTCTAAAATTTATTCAAGATCTATGGAGCACATCTCTTCACAAATTGTAGAGCACTTCTCTTCATTATATGATGCACGTCTCATCGTTGTAGCCATCTTTTGTTGTTGTTGATGCACATTATCATCAACTTGCAATTTTAGGAGCACTTCTCTCCTTCGCATGGTGCACTTCTCAGTAACCATCTTCGAAAATGTTGGTGCACTTTCTCATCAAACAAACCTTTAATACTTGAGCACTTCTCTCCATATTTTCTTCATTGTTGAACCCTCACAAGGCCACAAGACCCCTGGAGCTCTAGTACCAATTTTGTTGGGAATGGAGTTCAGAAAATTCAAGTCTTTGAATTCAAATTTATGAAGTTGCATCTATTCTTCTCCATCTCTTTATCCTCCCTTCCCAACAAAATAAGTACAATCTCAACTTAAATAGGCACATCTAGTGCAAAGCCTAACTACAAATTAACCAAACATGGATGAACATGGATCCACTACTCACACCATCTAACTACACTTTCTCAACAAGTATAACATTCATTGACTCCATTAACCTCACTAATCCTAATTCTTAGGATTTATAATCTGCCACCTAATATTAAAACTATATTTAATTAATAATTTATTTTAATTAGTTTTGGAGAATATAATTCAACAAAAGCACACCCAATCAAAGCCAGACCTGCCCCATGGTTTACCAATTCAGCCAAAGAAGAGATGACGTCCATCTTGGTTACTTGAATACACCAAAGAGAGACCCTAAACTTTCTCTGTAGAGTTTTGCATACATCCTATTTCAAAGAATCACAGAAACCCAAGAATTTCAACCTTTTTATTATTTTTCTTGTGTTGAGTGACAGAACTACAATTTTTAATTGTCTTCGTAATATCATGTTTTATACTTTACCACAATACTGAACACTTGTATATAATAACACACTACAAATAAACACAACCAACTTATAGACTGGGTATGCCTACCTGTGACAACATGTTGTGCTAAAATAACTACAAGTACTCATCCCAAAGCAAAACCGAAAGAAGTTAATTCTGATGTCCCAAAGAAAACGCTCTTATGCCATCCCAAGATAATTGATAAGTTGCCTTTTTTCCTGCAAGGTTCTTTCTCTATTACATCCAGTTACAAACGAGACATTCATTCCGAGATGAAGGGAGCATAGAATACACAAGGAACTTCAAAAAAGTTATCTATAATAAAGTGCAAGCACCACATACCTATCTGAGACAAGTTCAACACTTGCTTCCTTGGCCGCACCATTAAGAAAGGTGAATGACCTACACAGGAATTAAGAATTAGGGAGAGAGAGAGAGAGATTGAGCGATATTAAAGGTGAGCGAAGAAAATTGAAAATCATAAGAAAATGAATCCAGCAGCATGAGCAACAAGGATGAGGGAATTCTCTTATTAGACAGAGACTAGAGAAATAAAGTATTGTTGATATACCTATAGGCATTTAAAAGAAAGAAACCATCCTTTCATTCTAGGGTGAAGAGTTTTGGGAGTGTTAATGTGCTAATAACATGTGAACAAAGCCATAAGATCCACAAGTAAACTTGTGGTTTGAACTTATGATTTCGGACCACAAACAAGAGCTTATATTGAAGATGAACTCCAAAATATTTGGGAGATAGAAGAATTATTTAAGGTAACAAGACTAAGCTTAACCCGTTTTCTCTATATTTGAACAATACACAAGAGCAGGGCTCAAAAGCTAGACAAAAGCTACCTACCTGAAGCACAAATAGGTCACTCACTTGTACCATTAAAGCTTCCCCCTAAAAGTTCTTAAATCATGTCATTAAAGTTTTGCTAGCTGGAGTGCTAGACTACTGATATGATGTTCCAGAATTGTAAAACAACTGAAGAAGAACTCTAACACTAGCTTGGATTCCAAGAAAGAATAGAATTCCAGACTAGTATTATTGATGTAGAACTGAGTGATTACAGGGAGAGGTTTGTAGAGAGAGAGAGAGAGAATTTGTGTATCAATCGATATGACTCGGAAATGATTATTACAATCTATTTGTTGACACATTCTAACTGACTGGAGCTAACTAACTAACTCTAACAAACTGCTGATGCCAGCTAACAATCTGAACTTCTTAGTCCTAAAAAACTTCTTATTTCTCCTATAGAGCTTTACGCTTAAGTGATGCGTGTCCCCTCCGTCGAGATAGTGATCTGTGATCATAATTGCTCTTTGCAAGGATAAACTCAAGCCCTACCCAAAGATGTAGAAGAAGCCACTTTTTATGACCAAAACAAATATTGGTTACCAACTGGTAAGGTCACTTCAAATTTTCTCCCTCCTATCACCTGTTGCCCCGCCCAACAGTTTATAAAAAATAAAAGGAAGGGGAAAAAAGGGCAAACAGTGCAAATGACAGGAATGGGACCCAAGGCTCACAAGCCAAATAAAATGCCTTCAGTTCCACTCTCTCGCCTAAAAACCTTTCACTACTCCGTTTCGCTCCCATCTCGAATATTTTGGTGAGGGATAATCATGCCTGGCGTCGAATTTCCATTAAGGAGGAGACTCTTTTGAGTGGAAGCTGGATGATATCACTTCTTCACTCAATATCTCAGACTCAACCTCCTCTTCTGATTGTCATGATAGAAGAGATTGGGTGGTGGATTCCTAGGGTGTTAATTTCTGTACTTTCTATAATCACAAACAAACGAACCGTCATACAACTTGTCTCTTTGTTTCTAGTTTGCTTTGGAACACAGAAGTTCAAAGGTCAGGACTTTCGCTTGGATGGCTGAATTGCAGGTCTAAAGGCCTCACATGGCTCTTTCTCCAACTGCTTGTACTGTGAGTTTGAATGGTTAAAAGACGAATAAGCACTATTCTTGCATTGGAGATCTTACTTAGGGGGGTAGAATTTTTGGAGTAAAGTAAGATTCTAGGGTTTGACATTCTGGTAATCAGCATCTCCAAACAAATTTTTGGGGTGTGGGAATGGGAAGGAGGGGAAGTCTTAGAGATTGAGAAGAATGATCATAGGTTTTAATGACAAAGCGGCCACCAGCTGGGTATTCTCCGGGATAGGGTGGTCTTCTAGGTATTGCTTCAGGCTCGCGCTGCCAGAATGGTTGGAGATTTTCCTATTTATCACCTCCAGCAGCGGGGGTGGGAGCATGTGTTGTAGTTTTTTCTTTTCTCTTTTATGTTTTGAGGATTCCTGGTCCTCTTCTTGCTTATTCTTCTTGTACTCTGAACTCTTCTCTCTGTATCGAATGAGTAATAGTTCTACGTAACTATCCAAAATTAAGAACAAAAAAAGGTATTTGATTCCTTGTTGAAGCTTTCTCAAGCTCCACCAAGTACAAGTTAGAGGAATTTTGCATCATGGAGGGGCCACAGGGTAGACAAAGGATGATCGAAGGAGACAACAGACTCCTTCAACAAAAATATTAAAAAAGAAAACTATGCAGCAAGCTAGCAACAAACAGGAAGGGATTGAAGGCTCACAGGCCAGCATAAAAGTGTTCAAATTTCTTTTGCATCATGGAGGGGCCACAGGGTAGACAAAGGATGATCGAAGGAGACAACAGACTCCTTAAACAATTATATTAAAAAAGAAAACTATGCAGCAAGCTAGCAACAAACAGGAATGGGGTTGAAGGCTCACAGGCCAACATAAAAGTGTTCAAATTTCTTGTTATGTTTACCAAATTATACCTAATACAAACTGAAGTACTTGTAGAGTGATTCCAGATCACAAATTCTGGCCCAGGAGGAAAGATGAAGGATTGATTTGAAGGCAGAGTAGGACACCTAGATCTACCTACAAGAGTAAGCAATAATTTCCAAATCCAATTCTGATGCATGTTGCTTTAGGATTAAGAATAAAAATATCAAATGCACTAGATTCGGAGGGAAGTTGACTATTTGTTTCAAACTTCAAGGTTCACATTACGGCCACCTTTGAGATTTCGTTAGCTGGGGTAAACAGCAAACAAGCAAAAGGCTGAGGTAAACAGCAAACCCTACTAGGGAGACTTCATGATCACATCTCATTTGGCCACACTTTAAAAAATCCTACTAGAGATAAATAATGCCTGTTTAGCCACACTTTTTTTAGATAACATGGGTATCCGGGATTCTGGGCTTTGCCCAACTAATCGCATGGCCCCTGATGTTAATGACTAGGAAACCTCTAGTGGCCCTGAGGAGCCCGCTTAGCCACACTAATAAGTAAGCAACCAATTGCTAGCTTGATTTTGCATGGCTTATCGGAAGTACATAGCACTGATAGCAGAGTTTCAAGAGCAAGGAACTTCATGTTAAAGGTGATCAATTTCGAAGCTTAAATAAGGAGTAACTAACTCCTACTGACGTCACTAGCCCATCATGACAGATGATAGAATTCTAATGATGATTCTGAATAATTTAAAAGATAATTGATTGCTACTATTAAGTGGTCTAATGGTCCAATATGGGCCTAAGGAAGTGCATCTACATTCTCATTGGCCAAGGATCATATAGATCAGAAACGGTGGCATGGTTTAGGAACTGAATAATGTTTTGCAACAGCTCTCAAGGTAGTTAATCTCTTTTCTACTTCCAGTTTTTTTTTTTGCTTTTGTTCGCATAAGAGGAAATATTTGTATAGATACAAGTTTGAGCTAACCCCTTGAAGGCTTTTTTTAAAAACTAAACTACTTTTCAATATCACTAACTTGAGGGTGTTAGTTTGTTGGAACTAGCCTGTAAGCTTGTTAGCAAACTAATCCTCAACTGAACAGTCTGAACTACCAAAATAAATTATGATTACTCTAAGATTTTTTCATAATCTTAAGGATAAATGATTGGCATTAAGTGGTCGAACGGTCCAATAATGGCCTACAGAAGACTAGACGAGTACATATATTCTGATTGCCAACGAGCACGCGCAGCAACAAGTCAACAACAGATGCTCATAATCGGCAGCATGGTTTCGACATTGATCGATGTTTCGCAACAGCTCATATCACTATGAGCTGAAATAAGTATTGCAATTACCTTATTCAACATGATTAACTTCAATTTTTTGGATGGTGGTGATAGTTGGAGATTATCAAAACTTATCTGGAAAGCGGACATACCCAGCAAGATCCAAGTTTTTACTTGGCAAGTTCTACAGGATAGGATAGCAACAAAAGTTAATCTGTGTTCTAAAGGAGTTCCCTTATCTGAAGAAGGAAAGTTTTGCCCTCTCTGTAATAAGTGCTATGAGACGGTTTTACATCTTTTTGTACATTGTGAGTATGTGCAGGAGGTGTGGTATTTGGTGCACTGCTGGTGGGGAGTTAGGTGGAGCATTCCCAACTCACTTGTTGCTATTCTGGAGCAATGGCAGGTGTTCTCCAAAACTTCTTTTTTAGGGAGGGGTTGGCTGTGTATTTTTCATGCAGTTCTTTGGTCTGTTTGGCTTGCTAGAAATCAAGTCTGCTTTCATCAGCGCACATTATCAGTTTCCGAGGTGCTTGATCTCATTAAGATGAGAACTTGGTGGTGGGTCAAATCTTATTTTTCTCCTGTTGTCTATGTGTTGCACCAGTGGGAATGTGATCCTTCTACTGTTCTTTTACATTCCAATCATAATAGACCTAAAGAAGGTCTTGACAGATCAGATCATCTTTGGAAGCCACCTTCTTCTGGGTGGATAGCCATCAATACTGACGGGTCCTCTCTTGGTAAGCCTGGTCCGGCAGGGTGTGGGGGTTTGTTCAGGGATTCTTGTGGGGAGATTCAAGGTGTTTTTTCGTTTGATTTGGGTATTACAGACTCGAATCATGCTGAACTTATGGGAATTTTTCATGGCTTGTCAATGTTAAAGCAAAAGGAAGATTGGACACAATGCAAAGTTCATCTCTACTGTGATTCTATTAATGCAATTTGCTGGATTCAGGATAAGCAACAGCGACCATGGCGGTGGTGGAGTGAGTTCAATTTGATTCTCTGTAATTTCTTCTTTAGCAAAATTTTCAATATCCCATGTAATTAGGGAACAAAACTCTGAAGCTGATGTACTTGCAAAAAAGGGAGTTGGGAGGGGTGATGCTCTGTCTGTATGGGTATAGATAGTGAGCTTTTGTTATCTAGTTATCCTGTACTGAGGTATGTTGGAGGGAGGGCTTTAAGGGCTCTAGGACTTTGGTTGTTTGATTTGTGGCAATGAGTTGCCTAATAAAATTTTATTTGCCGTTCAAAAAAAAAAAAAAAAAAAAACTTCAATTTTTTGGATTTCTAAGTGTGTACCCATTTATGGTTCTGCATTATGAACAAATGCAAGTTAACACTTTACCTAACATGATGGAGGGCAAAGTTTAATATTAGTAGAACATAAGTCTCTTAATCATATAATGCAGGTCAAGGAGCCAGGAGGAACTCGATGTTACCAGTTATCAGCTCACACTTCCGCCAATAATTCAGTAACTAAAAAAAATAAATACACATGTCCAAAGATTTATAAGCATTATTGATCATACATTAAACTACAGTACCTTATAAGATCACTTAGCCTGGCTTCAACTTCCACCTTGGTTGGGTCATTATCATCAAGTAATGAGGATGCGTTCTTCACAACCAATTTGAATGTGCAAACCTGTTAGAAACATAAGAAATAATGAACTGATAAATAAACAAGCACAGAAATAAACCCTCTCGGTTATTTAAAACCAAATATTTTTAGATTTAAAAAATTCAAAAATGAAAAACAAAAAAGGTTTTTTATAAGTGGCATCTAGGATGCATTTTAAATTTCTGACATTCTATATCATACCATTACCCTAATGCCTCTTGCCCTCTCATGAGGCTCCTGCCTTGGGCATCGTAGGGATTCCACCTAGAGCAATGTAAGGAGAGGGACAAGAGGTCAACATGCAGACCCTTACCCATACAATAGCGGTGAAGTCGTCAGTCACCTCCTAGGTTTTGCACCCTTGTGGAAACAAATAAGCACAAGACACACCCACAAGCTATGACTCTCGGACTCTTCATGTCAACAGAAGTATCTGTGTCGGATACTTGGACACTAGGATACTGTAGGACACTTGGACACTTCATATTAGCAACAAAAAAGGAAAAATCCTTAAAATAGGCCAGATCCGGATTCCCAAGTCTGAGAAATATAGCGCACAAGTGTCATTTAATGACAATGAAAAATATGTGTCGAACACGTATTCCATGTAGTAGGGACACACCACACACCTATCATAATTATTCATTCTTCCTAGATTAAGCATACTTTAGTTTACATTTTTGTTACATTTTTTCCCTCAGCTGCTTAAACCACCACACACCTATCTAAGAGCATGTTTGGCCTAACTTGTAGGTAGCTTCTCCTTTTCCCCCTATTTTTCCTTACAAACCACCCCCTCCACCTCCTCCTTACTCCCAATTTCAACTTTCAAAAAGCTCAAAACACCCCCTAGGACCCCTTAGAAGCCCCAAAAGTAGAAGTAACAAATTGGAGCTTCTACTTTTGGGCCTCCCAATGGGTGTTTTGAGCTTCTTAGAAGCTGAAAATGGGGGTGAGGAGGAGGTGGAAGGGGTGGTTTGTGAAGAAAAATAGGAAGGAAAGTAGAAGCTCCTCACAAGCTAGGACAAACACCACCAATGTTTTTTCCCTCGGCTGCTTTATCCCGTATTATAACGTACACGCCACACACCTATCTAATGTTTTTAACCTTTTTAACTCAGCTACTTAAACCATGCATATTGTATTGTTTCCCCCACCACAGCATCCAATCAATTGAAAACTAAACGAGTAAGAATCCCAATTCTAAAAAGAGAATGATGCATGCACCCAGTGAGTTGCCAACCCACATCCTTATTGTATCTATCTCTCTCCTCTATTTTCACAATCTCTCTCCTTCATTTCAAAAGTAGCAATTAAAGTAGGAGAGAGATGGACACAATATACAAAGTGGGTTGGCCACCGAGGTTCAATAAAACATGTTCCATTCTAAAATACGCAACAACAATAAATCAATATAATTAATTAATATTGAAATGCCACAAAAATTAAAAATCTCAATCACCTCGACGCCCGTTCTAGCTTGAAATGCAACCAATGAATCTCTCTCCTCAGGAACACAATCTCTAGCAGCAGTCTTTAGCAGCCCCTTAACTTCCTCCATATCCTTCTGCCCTGAATGCTTTGCCACTATTTCAAAAACAAAATATTAATAACCCCCCAAAAAAATAAGCAAACTACTCCCAATTAAAAGGGAATTAGTAAATAAATACCAGTACCTAGCATTTGATAAGCATAGCGAAGAATGTCACGGGAGGCATCAATTGGGGCTAAAAGATACTTAATTGACTTCTTCTTCTGGTCTTTGAGCCAATCTTTTGGTCCCGCTGCAAAATTATTCAAAAAATTAATAATAAAAAAAATGCAATAAATATGTAAATAAATTATTCAAAAAATAATAATAAAAAGGATGAAAAAGAAGGGAAAAATGAGTACAGATGCCGAAATTGAATGCAAAGGCGGGCTGAGGGTGGGGCAACGAAGGGGCAAGAGCCCCAAAGAAGAGTAACAGTGCGACATGTCTGCGACTGCGAGTACGATTTGGGGAAATGGAAATGTGTGTGGATTTGGGGACAATTGGCGGGAATGGAGGTAGAGAAGTGGAAGGGGAAGGTGACTGAGTTGAGGAGGTTGAGCATATTATTGTCACCGTCATTTTTCTCTCTCCTGTGTAGCCGATCATGTATGGTGGCTACCCTTTTTTTTTTAGCTACCACAATTAGACCTGGGCAACGGGCCGGGTTGGGTCAGGCCAACGTGCCGGGTTGGGTCATGGGTCGGATCAGCCCATTCTAGCCCTTCGTATTTTTTTGTTTTTTTTTTGTTTTTTTTGTTTTTTGTTGCTAGTGAAGCACTTGTCTTACTTCTCCCAAAAAAAAACACTAAAAACAAAAGGATTTTTTTGCCGAAAACTACCCTCATTTGTCTACTTTTTGTGGAGAACTACCTTATAAGGTTGTTTTTGTTGGAAACTACCTTACTTTACAAAACAATTTGTTACCAATTGACGGAATAATCACTAACGCAGTTATCTTTACTTGTAAATGACTTTTATGCCCCTCACTTACTCCATTTTTCCCCTCATCTCCTCACTCCACTCATCTTCCACAATGCACTACCTCATCAGAAAAATCACGCTCCCTCAGTTCACCACCATTTCACTCGCCAAAAAAATCCTTCCTCTCCTCTAATGTTCTTCTCCGTCAAATTTTGGTCTCTCCATGAATCCTAGGTGAAGTTCAAATGCCTTAGCCCCTGAATGGTTCATGTTGATTAGTTTCTGAGCTCATAAATTGAGAAGTGTTGAAATTTAGCTTAGCTTCATTGTCTAGCATAACTAAATAATCCAACAAATAATGAAAGATATAAATCTGAACCCCTCACTGGTATACCATCGGTTATCAACTACATTATTAAACCAAGATGTTTAAATATAATCAAACGCTCAAGAATCTGTATAGTACAAAGGCCCATCACCCAATTTCAATCCAGAAATTTCAGTTTTGTAGACAATCATCAATTTCACCAACAGGTATTCAAACCTTCTTAACCCAAACCAATTTCCTCTCTTCTCTCTCCCACCGTATATCCCAAACACCTACCTCCACTCATCGAGTATGGTTCAAGGGTTGCCATTTTTGGAGTTTCAAGGGTGTTATTGCCGAAATAAATATTTGGGGAAGGTGGGAAGGGTAGTACGGAGGTCAATTTGGGTAATGGGCCCTTTGTTGGAAGTGGGCCCCAGCCGCCTGAGGTAGGGACAACTCCGGAGAGGTCGTCGGAGTACGGTGGGCCCACTAATCATTTGTTGCCTCCGTATGGTGGTGGTGAGGAGGTTGGTTATGGAGGTGAGAGAAAGTGTTGAAGGAGAATGAAGAAGGCAGCACGTGAGAGGCATGCAAATGGGGCAAAATAGTCAAATCATATCAAATGGTAGCAAAGTTAACCCTATTAGTGGTTAATCTGTCAATTGGTAGCCTTCAACAATTTTTTTTGTAAAGCAAGGTAGTTTCCCACAAAAACTGTTTTATAAGGTGGTTCCCTACAAAAACCTAAAAAAGAAAGATAGTTTTTGGCAAAAAATCCAAAACAAAAACACAGAAAAGAAAATTAGTAAATACTATAAGCAAAAACAGGCAAGAAGACTAGTCAAACTTTATTTGATCAAAGATTCTCCAAATTGGGTTTTGGGTTACAGAGAAAACAACGGGAGATAGAGAGAGATTGATTAAATCATTTACCAAATTCTTTTTTTTTTTTTAGTGTAAATGAAAGACAAAAGCCTCAACAAGAGGAATTATTGTGTAGTCCAGGAGTAAAACAAGGAAAAAGAAACAGCTACTAACGAAACAAAACTAAAACAAACCAGAGAACTAGCTAATAGTACGAGGTACTAGACGAGGCAAAGCCACACCCCTCAAATCTTCATTCAGGATCAGCCGCAACGCTTCAGGAGGCATAAGGAATCATTTACCAAATTCTAATCAACGGCATGCAAGCACTAGTTTCCCATTCAATATTTTGATTAACACAATATTCATTACAAGAGAAGATCCAATGATCTATGGGATAAAAGGTGTAATCTTTTGATTCCAGTGCAAGTATAAACATGATCTGTCAAATTAAGGGCACCTCCTCAATTGCAGAATTCAGATGAAATCGCCAAAAGACAGCAATAGTTCTTGATAAACAAAATGATACCCACCAAAATTCAATAATCATCAAATCAAGCATTACCCACAAAAAATAGCAAAATAAATACCTTGAAATTAGAAATTGTCTGCGTGAAAGAGAATTTGATAGCTTCAGGTTCCTATCAATTTTGTTTGTTTGTGGAATGAGCTGTGAGATCCATAAGAGAGGGTGAGAGGGTGAGAGGAGAGAGAGACTGAGAGGAGAGAGAAGTGTAGAGGAAAAGAATTTCACGTTCCAGGTTTCTTTTTCTTATGACCCATTTTGGCCCCCTAAACTTTTAAGTGGAATTGGCCCATTATAACCCGCCCAATTAAATAGTTAAATGACAAATACCCACCGGGTCGGGTCGGGCTGGCTGTAGGCGCCCTCCCACTTGCCCAGCTCTAACCACAATATTCTAATCTTGATCGTCGATACCTGCCATTCATGCTCCGTTTGATTCAACTGAATTTCATGTAACTGAACTTAACTTAACTTAACTTAACTTAACTTATTGGCCCTGAACTAAACTGAACTTAATGCTCCTGAACTGAACTGAACTTAATGCTCCTGAACTGAACTTATTATTATTATTATTATTGTTGTTGTTGTTGTTGTTGTTGTTGTTACTACTACTACTACTACTACTACTACTACTACTACTTTTACTTTATTTTTATTATTATATTTATTTTTATTATTTAGTTCACTATTTTCAAAGGTAATGTCACATATCTACAAGATAAATGCTACTTTTCTACACTTTTTTGTGGTAATTTTATTTTATCATCACTGTTATCTCTAAAAAATGGTAGGGAAAAAATTGGATTGAGTATCTCTATCAACAAACCAAATAATAGCAAAGTGAATTGAAAGTAATTATACTACTTTACTAGAGTGAACCAATCAAGAAGGGTAACTAGGTTCATTTCTTTCACTTTTCTTTTTCTAATATTAATTATTTATTGATCCTTTCCCTTATCAAGTGACAAACCAATTGCCCCTTAATTTTACTTCTTACTTTTTTATTGTTGAGTTTAATTTAAAACACAAATATAATTTTAAAGGTATTACCACGCATTATTAAATAATAATAATAATAATAACAACAACAACAACAACAACAACAACAACAACAACAACAATAATAATAATAACTGAACTGAACTGAATTGAACTAAACTTATTGGCCCTGAACTGAACTGAACTGAACTTATTGGCCCTGAACTGAACTGAACTAAACTTATGGGACCTGAACTGAACTGAACTGAACTTAATTTAAGTGAAATTAAGTTGAATCAAACATAGCCTCAATCTGTACGCTTTATTAGTTTGACCCCAAAATTAGTGATTTTAGAATTGTTATAATATTTTTGGGAAAATACTAAATTATAAATTATAAATATTAATTAGGATTTTTTGTGGGGAACTCCCTTGTTTGATGTCTCTTTTGTGACTTAGTACCTTACATTTTTTTTTCTTGGGAACTACCTTAGATTGCCAAATTGTTTGTTGACCATATCCATGACCAAATTTTCGGGTCTAATTTTCTTTAAACCCCAAAATGCCCATCACGTGAGCCTCATGTGAACATTTAAAAGAAACCACCCATCCCCCTTCTTATTCTGTTTTCTTCTTCCTCTCAGTTCGTTGTTTCTCCATTATCCAATTTCCCTCCCTTTGTTCTCCAAAACTCCATTGAAGAATTTTCTAAAGCTCCCTCTTTTTGCTCTCTTTTGCAAAATTGACGACCTAATTCCAGAAAGAATTGACGAGTCATTCTCACAAAGGTATGACATTGTGCTGGTTATTATTTTGTAAACTAATTTTAATTTCTTCGAAATTCGAAAATTAGGGTTTTGCTTAGGTTTTTCTTATGATATTGGAAATTGCTTAATTGTTTGTTTCAATTGTGCAATTAAAATAGTTTTATTTCTTCGAAATTTGAAAATTAGGGTTTTGCTTATGAAATTGGGGATTGCTTAATTGATTATTTCAATTCTGCAATTAAAGCACAAAATGGCAGGATATTGTAGATGTGGTGAACCTGCTGCCATTCAAACTTCATGGACAATTGATCCTCCGGGGAGGAAGTTCAAAGCTTGTTACTATTATGAACCAGAGACAGACACACGTCTTTGTAAAACATTTAAGTGGATAGACATAGTGCAAACTGAGTGGCAAAAGGATGTCATCAACAAACAGATTCTAGAGAGGAGACTGTTAAAAATGGACGTGGTGAATTTGAAGGCAGAGCTTGGTAAGAAAGAGGATGAGAAGAAGGAGTTGAGGCAGACAGTGAAGATGGCAAAAGGTTGATGTAAAGGCATGGGGATGACAACGTTTGCCATTGTGTGTGTGTTTTTTGGGATTGTGGTTGGCAAAAATTTGGCTTGAAATTGGCTGTAAAAGGTCTTATTTTGACTTGAAAATGTGATGTAGAAGGTCTTATTTTGGCTTGATAATGTGATGTAGAAGGTATTCTTTTGGCAGTTAGTAGTAGTTTGCCATCTATGGCAAGTCGTATTGTGCAATTGTGATGATGATGAATTGTGGCTTTTGTGTAAGGAATTGTGATTTATGAAATGAATAGATGTGTTTGATGTGTGAAGAGTGCCTAAGTTACTCTAGAGGGGGGGGGGGTGAATAGAGTGACTCCAATTTCTCGCGTTTTATGACTTGAGAACAAGGTAGGGAACATCGTTATGGACGTTGGTCCTATGTAGTCAACTGAATAGAAAGTAAAAGAGTGAATGTAAATAACACAAGCCTTTTTTCACGTGGAAAATCTTCTAAGCTCAATAGGAGTAAAAACCACGACCCAATTACTTGGGATTTTGTCACACTACTTCTCTTATAACCATAGCCAAAAACAGGATACGTTACTGTACCCTAACACCACCACACACAGTTATTGATGCATTGCCAATCTCTCCAAGTCACACACTGACCTGAGAGAAACTCTATGCTTGTTATTAAGCTAGAGCTATTACAAATTAGCAGATTGTTTGTCCTATTACACGATTCAATACCAAGCAAAATAAGACCACAGAAAACCTATTATGCAATGACCAATCTAAGCAAGACTCAAACTGACCAAAACAGGGAACATGGTTCAAGGTTGTTCTTATGAGTAAAGGACGTATCTGGGTTGGACGATTTAACGCTTTGCACAAATGATTCTGATCTCAATAATGCACGCAAAGCTTAACCCTACAACTGAGCCTATCAGTCGCCTTATATAGGCAGGCCAAGGAGCTCAGTCCAATTAGGTTAAATCTTTTCAGAATATAAAAGATAAGATTTATCAAAAAGATAGGATAGAGTTTAAGTAAAGATCAAAGATGTTTCCTTAACCCAACCTATGTGATAAAACCGTCCAAATACTTAAACAGAAATTCTTGACCAGCTAGCAAGTGATTTATCAGAATATAATCTCTAAAAGATAATTTGAAATATTTTAGAAGATAATTCACTTACTTAAACAATATAAATTTGGCCATTAAGTAAACTAATTTTCCAAGATAAAATATTTTCAAAATAAAATACTTTGTCTATTTAAAACACGATTTTGCAATATTCATTTTTCCAAAATAAATTATATTTCTTCAGAAGAATATTTGTGTGGAGGTCTTAAAAGATAATACACAAAATATTCATAGAAATCATAAATACGATATTATTGCAAACTCGTCCAGATACACAGCTAGAAGGAACAGGGTCCAACTCGCCGTTCCCCTTTGGTTCCTTCAAGCTGCAGTGTTGGTCATAGAGAATAGGGTTCACAAGAATGCTCCCCTGTACTCATAGACGCATGCACTCAGTCCTACAACCTTGTTCCCTTGTCATGATCAATTTAGACTCTTGCTAACTAGTCAAGCATAGTACATAAAGACAAATGACAAATGCACTTAACTACATTACATTGTCTTCATGTCTTGTTAGGATCCAAACATCTTCATGAGCAATCATGCTTTGAGAATTATAACTTCTTGCATCCTTAAGTAAACCTGCCATCATAGTTAGTTCAGACAAAGATAAGGACACTATGTTTGTTATCATCAAAACCAGGAACCCAACAAATTCCCCCTTTTTGATGATGACAAACTAGTGTGCTTATCTGAACCAGGTACCAATTATATTAAGTCCAGGACTAACTCAAGCGCTTACCTTAACTTACCATTGCTGTGAACCAACCAGAAGAACCAGGGTAAGTAGGAACAGGGTTCACAGCTTCAACTTCAAGAACGTCAGCTTAACATTATCATCCATCACATTGACACTTTTGCAGAGAGAAACTTTGCAATCAGAGTTGCAACTTCAAGACTTTAGAGAATCAGAGTAGGCAAAGGAAACACAATTTCAAACCAGAAACCCTTAGAGCAGAAATCAAAAAACAATTTGTGTGCTACCCATCTATAGTGAATAGGTTGACAAGGTACGAGAATTAAACTAGACTAAACCTAAACATGATCATATCAAACCTAATCATAAGCACACCACTCTTCCCCCTTTTGGCATCATCAAAAAGTGTCATGGACAGTTGTTAAACATGCAAACAGAGATAAGGTAAGCCAGAATCTAGCAAGTATGTCACAACCATCACCTCCAGGGTTTAAGTGTATGCAAACAAATGCAAGAATTAGTAGCTCAAACTTAAAAATCTATTGATATAGGTCATCCAGAAAACAGTCAAATCATATAAACCAAAAGGAACAAAATTTATATATAGCACAGTTACAAAAAAAAGAAGGAATACATTGTTACAGTTTAAACAACGTCTAGAGAGAAAGGAAAGAAAAGAAAAGAAAAGAAAAACAGGCTTAGGCAACAGGGGGAGGAACAGGGTTTGAAGGGTCAGTGTTATCAGCAGCAGTCTCATCAGTTTCGACCTCAAACCCATCCCTCAGCATCTTGACAAGCTCATCAAGCTTATTTTTATGAGCCTTATCAGCCTTAGTCACTGCATCAGTCAGATCAGCAACTTTCTGAGCCAGGTCAGCTTGCTTGGAGGTCAAATCATTGAGCTTGGCCTCAACCAGTTGCAGCATACTAAACATTGCAGCTCTGCTTATGCTGGTCCCTTCCATGAAAACAACCTCTGGGCCCTGTTCCCCCTCAGAACCAGCCTCCTCTTCTTCCTTCTCCTCCTTCTGATCCTCATCAAACCTGAAGCCAGTTTGCTTCAAATACTGCTTACCCACCTCATTCACAATCGTTGGTGATGTCCCAGTAGAGAGAGGCACCCCAAGATGCTTGAAGACCAAGGTAAGAGCATACCCATAAGGCAGAGAATGGGTTATTTTCTTGGCACTGAGGACATAAGCAATATGGTGAATCATGACAGCAGGAAGATTCACCTTCTCTCTCCTTTCAACCAAGTCCATGAGGCTCATGTCATAGGCTGAGCAATACTCCCTGGCCTCCTCCCTAGGGACCAGGATTCTAAACACAAGTGCAAAGTGCAACTTGTGCATAGGAACAAGGTCCACAACCTTGAACCTCTTGGCCACATCAACCTCCATGTCCCTAGTGTAGTTCCTCACAATAGCTATGGGATCAAGACCAGCATACTCAGCCCAAACACCACCCCTAGCCCATTCAGCAAAACCTTCACAAGGGATCCCCAAGATTTTCCCCAAATCAGAAGCATTAAATTTGATGGGAACCCCAGACACTTCACTTCGAACCCTCTCATTCTTCACCAGAGCAATTTAAATAAAATTGCTTAAACTCAGCATAATGAAATGTGGTTCTGGTGGTTAAGTAAGTACCCCACCCTTGAGACAGAACATTTGTAACAAATTATCCAACCCTATGGTCCTTCATCCAATCAAGACACCATACCTTGCCAGTGATGCACTTTCGAGAGAGGATCTGAGTTGTCCTGACATCAATGGCGTCTGGGTCCTGTTTCTTCTTCTTGCCCTTAGAGACAACAGTAGAGGTTGAGGGTGCGGATACCAGGGTTTTCTTCTTCTTGGCTGGTCTAGAAGAAGGTTCAGCAGTCTCTGGCCTAGGTGCCTCAGAGGGAATGTCCAAGACACGTTCAGCAACATATTTCCTCTTTTTGGATGGAGGAGGTGAGGAAACAGTTTTTGGGACAGGGTCCTGTGGTGATGGACCCTGTTTCTTGGAAGACCCAGCAGTGGTCTTCTTTGTCTTCTTAGGACCAGCTGTGGGAACAAGTGGTTCCACAGCAGGTCCTTGTTCCCCTTAAGCAGTAGTGCTCTCTGTTTCAGGCTTCTCTCCTCCCTCACTCTCCTTTTTCTTTGCCACAGGCTCTTCTTTTAATTTCCCAGCACCCTCTTTCTTTTTCTTTCCCTTCTCACCCTTCTCTTTGACGTATTTAGCACCTATTCCATCTCCTTCGTCCAGAAGAGCGTCAACTTCATGAGCTAGCTCAGAGACGCTAACTCGCTTTGTTGCACTTTTCTTTGTCTTCTTCTTTGCAGAAGAAGCAGAAGCCCTTGTCCTTTCAGCATCACCCTTCCCCAGTTGCACGGTGGTAGAGGGTTGAGGTGATGATTGTGATGATGGTGAATCAGGCTCAGCAGGACCTGTGTTCTTACGAGCTGTCATTTTGACAGGCACGACGGGTGTTGTAATAGGGGTAGAGGACTTTATGGGAGTGGTAGATGGCAATTTTCAGCTGGAGATTTCTTGGATGCAGTGGATCGAGTTCCAGTCACCATTGTTATTTATAGCCTGAATTAGGGTTTAGAGAAGAAAGAGAAGGAACGAGAATTGGGGGGGGGGGGTTCTTTCTTGAATTAACGGGAAGAAAATTCAAAAAATCTTGAGGAGAAGATGAAGAGAGCTGAGAGAAGAAAGATTAATGGGAAGATTTTTTGAGAGAGAGAGAGAATTAACGGGAAGAATTTAAGAGAGAGAATTTAGTGGAGATGATTTGAGTTGTGATGATGAAGAACAACGGCTAGCCCTTATTTATAGGGAAATAATCCCAACCGCCTCTAATTATAAAGAAGTCAGATACAATTAAATGCGTCTGAATTTGCCCGTTAGGAACAGTTTAGCTTGAGGCAGAGTGATTGAGGGAAAAGGGTCCATGTATTGGTCTTAAGGTTCATACAACAACATTTTTAAGGACAATAAGGGACATATCAATAGACCAAAGTGTTCCTTTAGTTCAGGTCATACAGTTATGCATTTTACTGCACGTGAGCTGGTATAGACATACAAAAACTTAAAAGGCCACACGAATCACATATATATACACATAAAACATGTAGACACAATCTAGCCAATCATCGAGGGAACAAGGAGCACATACAACTAAGTAATCTTGATCATGCCTATTTCTAGTCTAAGTTTCTCATACCTTTCTCTGCTCAAAGGTTTAGTAAAAATATCTGCCAATTGATCCTCCGTCTTGCCAAAATTCAATTTAATGAATCATTTCTCTACATTGTCTCTCAGAAAGTGATGTCTAATGTCAATGTGCTGTGTTCTTGAATGTTGCACTGGATTTTTGGAAATATTTATAGCACTTGTGTTGTCACACAAGATTGGCATACAATCTGCATCAATTCCAAAATCCTTTAATTTTTGTCTTACCCACATCAATTATGCACAACATGAAGCTGCTGCCATATACTCAGCTTCAGTAGTAGACATGGCCACAAAGTTTTGCTTTTTGGAGGCCCAAGAGATCAAGCAAGGCCCTAGGAACATTGCCATGCTTGATGTGCTCTTCCTGTCTACAAGGTATCCTGGATAATCAGCGTCAGAATAGCCAATTAAATCAATGCCAGCACCTCTAGGGTACCCAAGACATAAGTCTTCAGTTCCCTTTAGGTATCTTAGGATACGTTTGACTTGTGTAAGATGTGACTCTTTGGGGTTTGCTTGAAACCTTGCACACAAGCCAACACTATACATGATATCAGGTCTACTAGCAGTTAGGTACAATAATGAACGAATCATACCTCTATACACTGTTTGATCAACACTCTTACCTGTTTCATCCAAGTCAAGCTTGACATTGGTGGCAACAGGTGTGTCATAGACCTTGGCATCTCTCATTTCATATTTCTTGATCAACTCTCTAACATACTTTTGTTGATGAATCATTGTTCCTTCAGAAGTTTGTTTGATTTGTAATCCTAAAAAGAAATTAAGCTCAACCATCATACTCATTTCAAATGAACTCATCATCAACTCAGAAGATTCCCTGTACAAAGATTGATTAGTTGCACCAAAAATTATATCATCAATATAGATTTGTACAACTAACAAACTTTCCCCCTTAGCTCGTAAGAACAGGGTTGTATCAACTTGTCCCTTTTGATAACCATTGTCCATTAAGAAGTTTGACAGACGTTCATACCAAGCTCCAGGAGCTTGTTTCAAGCCATACAATGCTTTGTCAAGTTTATAGACATGGTCAGGGGACTCATTGCTTTCAAACCCAGGGGGTTGCTTCACATAGACTTCCTCTTTCTAATCAGGGGCAAATGTCTCATCATAGTCAATCCCCTCTTGCTGGTTGTATCCTTGAACAACCAATCTAGCCTTGTTTCTAATCACAGTACCTGTCTCATCTAGTTTGTTCCTGAACACCCATTTAGTCCCAATGATGGTTTTATTATCAGGCCTAGGAACAAGGTGCCAGACCTTGTTCCTTTCAAATTGGTTGAGTTCCTCCTGCATTGCAGTTATCCAATCAGCATCCTACAAAGCTTCATTAATATTATGTTGTTCAACATAGGATAAGAAGGCAGAAAAAGCCATAAAGTTCTGTACAGAAGCTCTTGTATGAATCCCCTTGTTTATATCACTAATGATTTGATTCATGGGATGAGAGCTCTGATGTTTCCAAGAATGTGGCTGGAAGCCAGAACTTTCTGGATCATCTCTTTGTGGAGAGGGAAAAGGGTCCTCACTTGGACTTTCATTGTGATCAGCTCCTTCCTCTATGGGTGTTGTTCCCATATCAAGAGTATTTTTTCCCCCTGAGTCCATTGTGTGGACTCTTGGAGGTGTAGACCATGTTTCTTCCTCCACAGCATTACCTGTTTCTCCTGAGGCTTCTTCTTCTTCTTCTTCCCTTTCTGGTGCAAGGCCAATTGGGAAGTCTTCTTTATCCTGCAGTAATGACTCAAAACTTGCGTTAGATTCATCAAACACAACATGGACACTTTCCTCAACTTTCTAAGTTCTCTTTTTGAGGACCCTGTACGCTTTGCTCTGAGGAGCATAGCCTACAAAGACAGCCTCATCACTCCTAGCATCAAACTTTCCCAGGTTTGTCTTTCCGTTGTTATGTACATAGCACTTACAACCAAAAGCTCTAAAGTGGAAAATGTTAGGCTTTCTTCCTCTGAGTAATTCATAGGGTGTCTTTCTCAAAATGGGCCTTAGCATGGCATGATTTATGATATAGCAAGTTGTGATGACAGCTTCTCCCTACATGTTCCTAGGAAGATCACTAGCTAGAAACAGGGTTCTAGCTATGTCTTCCAAGGTCATGTTCTTTCTTTCAACTACCCCGTTCTGTTGAGGAGTCCTTGGGGCAGAGAAGTTGTGGTCAATGCCATGTTCAGCACAGTAGTTTATGAATTTGTCATTTTCAAACTCTGTGCCATGATCAGACCTTAGAGATAGTATATCAGCTCCAACCTGTTTCTGCATTCTGTTAGCAAAGATTTCAAACACATCAAGGGTATTAGAAACAAGCAACAGGGTCCATGTGAATCTTGAATAGTCATCTACAATAACAAAAACATAATTTTTTTCCTCCACGAGTTTGATCTCTTATAGGACCACAAAGATCCATATGTAGAAGCTCAAGGGGTCGTGAAGTACTTACCATGTTCTTTGCCTTAAAGGAAGACTTTACCTGCTTACCTCTAGCACAAGCACCACATAACTCATCACTTTTGAATTTGATCTTAGGTAATCCAATGACAAGGTTCTGTGATGCTAGCTTGTTCAAGGTATTGAGACTTACATGCCCAAATCGTCTATGCCACAATGAGGCATCAGTTTCAATAGCATTGAGACATGTTAGAGAATTACTGGAAAGCTTATTCACATCCACTTTACAAACATTCTTGTGCCGCATTCCCTCTAGCACAACATTATTTGTCTTGTAACTCGCAACTATGCAATTATTTGCAGTGAATAGGACATTGTTCCCTTTATAACATAGTTGTGAGACACTCAACAAATTATTCTTCAAACCATCAACCAAGTAGACTTCATCTATGGAATGTGATAGTAACTTACCAACCTTACCTATACCAACCACTTCACCTGTTTGGTCGTCACCAAAAGTCACACTTCCACCTTCATTGGCTGTGAGTGAAAAAAATACAGATTTTTCTCATGTTATGTGCCTTGAGCAGCCACTGTCCACATACCATGGCTTGCTCTCTTTCACCTTAACCTGCAATGAGAGTCACTTGTTTGTTTTAGGAACCCACACTTGCTTGGGCTCCCTTTTTTCAGAATCATTTTTAGCTCTGTCTTTTCTCATCCAAACTTGTTTTACATGTTGCTTGTATAGCTAGTTCTCTCCTGGCATTCGTACCTGTAGTGACCACCTTGTCCACAATGCCAGTAGAGTCTGTTATATTTCAACCCAACATATTTGGTGTTGGGAGTCCAGTAGCCCTTCTTAGCTTTTCTTCCTAGACCATTTTTAAACCTATTGTGATGATCATTTAGCCATTTTAAGGCTTGAGATGAGCTAGTCCATTTGTTAAGATGAACTAGTTCTTATTGAACCTTATACAACTTGCATTTATAGTCCTTAGATTTTTCAAGTTCTTTTTCCAAGTTGATCCTAAGAATTTCATATTCAGATTTTAACTCATCTAGGCCAGTTTCATCACACACATATATAGGTTCTAATGCCTCAGTGGTTTTCTTAGATAAATCAGTCTCAAAAGATAAACATTTACTTTCAAGGGTGGACATTGTTCTCTCCATTTTGCATACTGTTTCTTTGAGACCTTTATTTTCCTTTTTCAAGGTTTTTAACATTTTCTCGTAATTGATTTTGATCTCTAACAGTTCACTTACATATTACTTTGAATCATTATAAGCATGCAAAATGTTAACCTTTTCAATGTTTAGCTCTTCATACTGATTCATCATAGAAAGTACCATCTTAAGCAATTTATCTCTAGACCAAGAAGCAATTTGATTTTTAATTTTAAGAATATCTACCTTTGCTTCTTCATCTTTAGAAGAGATGTCTGTTCTGGCCATAGTGCATAGATCCTCCGCTTCATCTTCTGGATTTTCCTCCTCGTTGTCTGACCAGCCAGCCAACATGCTCACATATCTTGCTTCTCTTTTGGTGAACCTTTCTGGCTTTCTGGAGGAGGATGGATGTTGTTCTGTCTGCATGTTCTCAATTAGCTCAGGACACTCGTTCTTGAAATGGCCAAGTCTTGAACACTTGTGACATCTTACCTTGGACTTGTCAAAGTTTCCACCCTTTCCTGAATTTGACGCAGCTTGTGTAAAGCTTCCTCTATTGTCATAGAAGCGAGCAAACATCCTGGCAACAAGGCTTATCTCATCTTTTTTTAGGTTTAGGTCATCTTCAGGAATTTTATCCACTTGGAAAGAAATCTCCTTTTCTCTCTTGGTCTCATTAGATTTAACTTGCAACTCATGAGTCATTAAGTTGCCAATTAATTCTTCAACCTTCATGATGGTCAAATCCCTTGCCTCTTGGATAGCTGTAACTTTAGGAGTCCATGTAGTGTCTACTGGTAGGCTCCTTAGCAGCTTTCTAACAACATCTTCTTCATCAAAGGGTTTGCCAAGGGATTTGAGTTGATTTAAGATACTGTTGAACCGAGCATACATGTCTTTGATAGTCTCTGTTGGTTCCATGTTAAACAATTCATATTGTCTAATCAACATATCTATTTTCGATTGCTTTACCTGAGAGGTGCCTTCATACGCAGTCTCCAAGGTCTTCCAAATGCTTTGAGCAGTGTCACATCCTTGAATACGATTGTATTCCTTAGCATCAAATGAGCAACCTTGCTCTGATACCAACTGAAGATTGCCTAAGTTACTTTAGAGGGGGGGGTGAATAGTGTGACTCCAATTTCTTGCGTTTTATGACTTGAGAACAAGGTAGGGAACAACGTTATGAACGTTGTTCCTATGCAGTGAACTGAACAGAAAGTAAAAGACTGAATGTAAATAACACAAGGCTTTTTTTACGTGGAAAACCTCCTAGGCTCAATAGGAGTAAAAACCATGACCCAGTTACTTGGGATTTTGTCACACTACTTCTCTTATAGCCAGAGCCAAAAATAGGATACGTTACTGTACTTTAACACCACCACACACCGTTACTGATGCGTTGCCAATCTCTCCAAGTCACACATTGACCTGAGAGAAACTCTACGCTTGTCGCTATGCTAGAGCTAGTAAAGATTACCAGATTGTTTGTCCTATTACACGCTTCAATACCAAGCAAAATAAGACAACAGAAAACCTATTATGCAATGACCAATCTAAGCAAGACTCAAACTGACCCGGACAGGGAACAGGGTTCAAGGTTGTTCTTGTGAGTACAAGACGTATCTGGGTTGGACGATTTAACGCTTTGCACAATTGATTCTGATCTCAATAATGCATGCAAAGCTTAACCCTATAACTGAGCCTACCAGGCGCCTTATATAGGCAGGCCAAGGAGCTCATTCCAATTAGGTTAAATCTCTTCAGAATATAAAAGATAAGATTTATCAAAAAGATAGGATATAGTTTAAGTAAAGATCAAAGATCTTTCCTTAACCCAACCTATGTGATAAAATCGTTCATGTACTTGAACATAAATTCTTGGCCAGCTAGCAAGTGATTTATCAGAATATAATCTCTAAAAGATAATCAGAAATATTCCAGAAGATAATTCACTTACTTAAACAATATAAACTTGGCCATTAAGTAAACTAATATTCCAAGATAAAATATTTTCAAAATAAAATACTTTGTCTGTTTAAAACACGATTTTCCAATATTCATTTTTCCAAAATAAATTATATTTCTTCAGAAGAATATTTGTGTGAAGATATAAAAAGATAATACACAAAATATTCATAGAAATAATAAATACGATATTATTGCAAACTCATCCAGATACACAGATAGAAGAACAGGGTCCAACTCGTTGTTCCCCTTTGGTTCCTTCAAGCTGCAGTGCTGG
Source organism: Tetragonia tetragonoides (assembly GCA_038025085.1). Lineage (NCBI taxonomy): Eukaryota > Viridiplantae > Streptophyta > Magnoliopsida > Caryophyllales > Aizoaceae > Tetragonia > Tetragonia tetragonoides. The sequence continues at coordinate 24,604,637 of CM076140.1, forward strand.
TCATAGAGAACAGGGTTCACAAGAATGCTCCCCTATACTCATAGACGCATGCACTCAGTCCTACAACCTTGTTCCCTTGTCATGATCAATTTAGACTCTTGCTAACTGGTCAAATATAGTACATAAAGACTAATGACAAATGCACTTAACTACATTACATTGTCTTCATGTCTTGTTAGGATCCAAACATCTTCATGAGCAATCATGCTTTGAGCATTATAACTTCTTGCATCCTTAAGTAAACCTGCCATCATACTTAGTTCACACAAAGATAAGGACACTGTTTCTTATCATCAAATCCAGGAACCCAACAATGTGCATATATTCTCTGTTTTGTGTATAATTTTTTGGCCAAGAATATTGATAATAATAAGCAATGTCATACAAATGTTGAAAACAAAATATACTGTTTCCTATCATAAGTTGGCAACAACTTCAAATCCAAAATACTTGCACCATCATATCATCCAAAATACACAAGATCATTATTTGAACTTCATATCCAAAATACAGACTTGCACCATCATATCCATCATATCCATATCCAACACTAAGACCTAAAAAATAAAACTACTAAAATGTCATGACAAAACACAAGCTATTTGTACACCAAAAAAAACAGGCCACGTCAACTATCTAAGATCAAGGCAACTGTATACCCAAAAAAATAGGCCATAACACCTATCTAAGGCCATGAAGTCAGACCCTAAGGTCTCCAAACAAGCTGCTTAAAACCCTTCACTGGTTCTGCATTCCTCCTTTGTGCTCCAGTACCCACAGATTCAATAGTTGCATCAAGTGAGTCAAGAGAAGGGTCCAGTTCCCATCTAGGAGTAAAATCATGCAAGACTTGAGTTTAAGACTCTTCATAACCACATGTATCATGTTGATCCAGTTGCTGCTGAAGATGCTGATCCACTTGTTGCTCAACATGTTACTCCACATGAACTTGGGTTTGTGTGTTATCTTGCAAACAAAGAGCATGTATGTTACAAAGTCTTGAAAAATTACATAAACTAAACAAAGAGCAGATCCTAACCTTTCTCTTCTTCCTCTACATAATCACTCCCATGCACTGACTTGGTGGCGTTCCACCTTTTGATTTAGGTATCAGTTCCTCAGGCAATGTCATGTTCTGACATTTTTTCTTGTTGTATCCATATTCTCCACAAGTGCCACACTTGTTTGGAGCCTTCTTCTTGGTCACAGGACCATCTTATCCAGGGTCCTTCTTCCTATCCTTCTTTGATGGTCTACTTGACATCTTCCTATAATCAGGTGGCGTGGGCTCAAGTTTATCTATTTTCTCCCAACTTTCCATGCCAGGCATTGGGTATATTATAGGGGAGTAAGCTTTGACATAGGTATTGTAACGCCCCGGATTTGATAACTCTTAATTAAACATGCTTATGGGCCCTAAATCCAATCCAAGACATTACTGTCGTACTTGTAACAAGACAAGCACAATGCGAAGATTGATAAAGAGTACAACAAACATACTAAATTATATTATATTATAAAAGTGGAGATTACATAGTTGTATTGTTCAAATACTAAGTCACTAGTTATTCTACTAAGTCATATGGGGTTCTCCTCCATCTGCGGAAGCCACGGGGTCAAACAACAGCAAAAACATGCAGTTTGCATGCACAAAAGGATTCCTTCCATTCTTCACTGTCTCCCTTGCCCAAAATCTGTCAAAATGATACAATATCCACGCAAGAAGAGATGACACAAAAAAAAAAAAAAGAAAATTAGCGAAAGCTAAGCAATACTCACCCCATTTTGTAAAATACAGTTTGTTTATACTCAAAATACATTTAGCATTAACAACCATCAATCATGATAATAATACTACTCATAATAATATATTCTTAAAGAGATTGTCTGTTCTTATAATCATAGTTAACTTGTTCTTTTACGTACAAGCCATGCATACTTACGAGAATCATAAGCAAAGAGTATTAAGCAACCAATATCGTACACAAGCTCATAATCACTCAGAAAATGACATTTGAGGTCTATTAAGCTATAAAGTAACTCAAGTCATAACATGCAAGATTAGACTCCTATGTTAGGTAGTGAGGAAGAACCTAGCACAACTCAGACTCTATGAGTCCTACACTCGGGTTCAATGACCCTACAAATCATAATTCATTCATTTGGCCTTTTTGGCATAATCATTTCATCTCGGGTTTATACTCTACATAAACTTAGATTAAACCATGATAAGCGAGATACTCAGGATTAGTTAATCCATACAGCTTAATCACAATGGGTTTAATCCTACAACAGTTTATTAAAGTGTGCACACTGGCATGCTCTTCAATTTCCCAAGGGTACCAAGTTTGGGAGCACACTACAAGTAAATTAGTAGACATGCTTGTCTAAGTCGGTCATATTCATCTCAATAAACATAACTACAAATTATCATATACTTCCCAAACTTGTTCCTTATTCTCAATAATCTTGTAATACTTCATATATTCGTACATAGGTATATATATACTCATAAAACTCTTAGCAATTAATTATCATACTCAAGATCAATTCGGTCACTTAAATATGTAAGTGTAACCGATTATAACACACTTAAGCACAATCACAACTTTACATGCAAATATCAAGTAGGTGTTAATAATCACCTTTAATCATATTCGGTCATCGTATATATAATCATCAAGCTTATTTAATAAACTTCAATTCTTATATAATTATTAAGCAAACATTAACATACGACCTTATATCCATTCGGCTATGTCACGAAAATATTCATACACAATCATTTTCACAACTTCATAATCATATCCAAAATCATATATATAAATATATATACATATAGCATATAATTATAGGAAATTCCATGATTATCTTCTTAGTTCATTAAGTCAAAATAAGGGGGTTTTAATGGACATGAGTATACCTTCCTCAAGCTTCCAAACACACCCTTCCTTCTCCTTGCTTCCTTGATCACTCACTACTAGCACAAGTTCCCTAATTAATTAAACAAACATGTTTAAGTATTAATAAACATCCTTTTTATTTCTTCTTCTTTTTATTCCTTTTCGGCCTTGGTTCTTTTTATTATCGAAAATTACTCCTTTAAATCTCTAAATCTTTATCATCATTTCATTTGAAAATCCTTCTCTTTATTTTACCATTTTAACTTTCGAAAATGCTAGGTTTAAGATTAAAAAAATTTAGAGAAAATTAGAGATAAATAGTGAATAAGTGATTTTGGTCATAATAATCAAGATCAAGTTTACGTAACTTTGTAGATGGACATGCAATAATAGATTTCGGGTTTTTAAGTCAAGGTTAATTAGATCTTAGTTTCTTAAACCTTTTTCCTTACACTTTTGATTATAGCTATATATATGTACTTGCTAGGGTTTCATTATTTAATTATGAACTTTAGGTGATAATAACAACTTAAGCTTTAGATAAATAATAGTACAAGAAGTTAAACCTTGGTGGTGTCTCTTGGTGGTTCTTGAAGGTCCGGGAGCTTCGCGTTCGGGTGATGGTGGAGCTAAGGTGGTGATGGCGGTGGTGAAGAAAAGAAGTGATGAACAAATTAGAGTTTAGAATAAATAATGCAATAATGATTAGAAGCAAAGGAATAAGTAAAGGTGATTAATGTATGAGTTTGTTTAAGTTTTCTTACCAAATTCTTCTCTATTTTCCTTCTCTACCTCACGGCTTCTTCTTCTTCTCTTTACTTCATTTTGTTCTTTGTTTTACTTAGAAAGATTTATGAGCTTTAGGATGAAGAATGATGCAAAGAGAATATGGATATATATTGAAGCGTTTACGGTTTTGGGAAGAGAAAAAGATGAGAAAAAATGAACTTTGTAAGCTTTTGAAGGCTTTTAGTTTACTTGTGTTTGTAGTGTTAATATTTGGAAGATGAAAGTAGGATCTTGCCTTTTCATTCTATTGGTTTCTTTCTTTTCTTTTTGCTTTGATTTATAAAGGCTAAAGTCTTTCTTATTCTTCCTCTTTCCTTCTCTTAACCGTAGCTTCCCCTTCCCCTTGCATGATTTTTATTTACTTCCTTTACTTAGCTAGGTTGTATTGTATACAAAGCATGGAAACATGGCATGTTCTTGGTTTTAGGCTTAGTAGGCAACCAATACATGGTGTCAAAACAAGTACATGACAAGTGGAAAGCCATAGCAGGTAACATGGACAAGTATGTAGTTTAGGTGTCAAAGGTGAATAGTAAACTAATTAGGAAAAAGTAAAAATTTACTAATCCTAGCTTAACATCTCCTAATTCGGTGATCAACACAAACAAAGGTCTAATTATGCCTAAGCAAACCGTAAAAATAAGCTTAGTACTCTAATCAAGTAGTTTAATTAATTAAACAAATAGGTTTTAAGTTTTAAACAAAGTTAACATATAGTTTTACGTAAATGCATGCATTAGAAATGTTAATCAGCATACTTAGTAAGTTTAAGCAAAAAATTTTATGCTAATTAATTACTACTTTAGTTTAATAATTGAGTTTGAAATTTCGGAAGGAATCGACTACGATGAAACCTTTGCACCCGTGACCCGACTTGAGGATATCCGCATAGTCATTGCCATTTCGGCCCATATGTGATACCCCAATATTTTCTACAATTATTATATTGATTTATAAATGATTTACAAATAGTTTCGGAGATTAAATCGTATATTCATTTAAGAATTCGATTTATTCAATTAAAGCCATAATAATATTAATTATTATTATGGAACTTTCATAAATTGTATTTATTAATTTTGAGGAATTAAATTAAAATATTTTATATATGAATAAGAATTATTCATATAGTTTTAAATAGTTTTAATTAGTTTTAAGGGGAATTCCAATTGGTGCCCTTTTACTATTGACTTGTCCAACTGGTGCCCCTAACACAGAAAGAAGTCTGGTCCGTGCCCATTTAAATTTAAAATATCCATTCTGTCTCCTTATTTTTTGTTTTCCGTTAAGTGCAATTTTATTTCTCCATTTTACCCTTAATGAAATGCAAATAAATTTTATTTCTCCATTTTACCTCTCAATCACACACACTCTCTCTCCTCCATGGACGACGATGGAAGCTCCCACCATCATCTCTCTCCACTCACTCTTTGTCTCTCTCTCCCCTATCGGTCTATACACACACACACACTCTGTCTCTCTCTTCTCTCTGCGATAGTCGAAGCTTGAATTCCGCCATGGCCACCGGCGACGAATCTAACACGCATGCTTGAATTTCCGAGAATTGTTTTCTCGTCCCTGTAACCGCCCCAATTCGACCATGAATTATCCGATGGCAAGTTCGATTGAAGGTACTTGGCTTCGATTTCATGAGCTCCTCCACCGCGGTAATTCTCTCTCCTCTTCATCCGGTTCTTCCTCCTCTGGTAGCTTTCATGTCGAAATCGGAAACGTTTCTCGCCGCGGTAATGGAACCGGAAACGTTTCATCGGAGATTCGGCGGAGTTATTCCATCGGAGACGCATTCGATTACGTCGTACAAAACGACACCGTTTCCGAAATTCCATTCGGTTCGTTTGATTTCAAGCTGGCAGAGCAACAACAACCAACGGCGCCGGTGGAAATGGAGAACAATTTAATGGCGGAGATTGAGCCACGTGACGGTAATGGAGGAGGGTGGTTGAAGGATTACTTATCACATTCTTTCTCCTCGTCGTTTCGGAGTTCAGGGAGGTGGTTTACAGGAAGTAGCAGGAGGTCAATAACAATGGCTGAGTTGACTCAGAGTCATGACACCGAGTTGGGGGGCTTTGGGCATGAAACGAGTCAGTTTAGTGAAGAGATAGGTGAGCTGTTTCGATGGCTTTAGGAGTGTAAAATCAAGGGGTAGTTTTGACCTTTTTCCATCTTTTTTTCTTTTTTCTGTTGTTTCTTTTTTCTGTTGTGAACAAATATAACAGAATATAGCAAAAAATGGGGGAAAAGAAGAGGGGCAATTTTGTCAGCATATTTTGCTCGAAAAAGACAAGGGACATGGACGACATTAAATTCAGTAGCCACGTCATCACTTTGTAACGGAAAAGAAAAAATAAGGAGACGGAATGGATATTTTAAATTTAAATGGGCACGGACCCGACTTCTCTCTGTGTTAGGGGCACCAGTTGGACAAGTCAATAGTAAAAGGGCACCAATTGGAATTCCCCTAGTTTTAATTTGTTGTTTAAATCAGAAAATTATTCAATTAATTCCTAAACCTAGTAGTATTTTATTTGGGTTGACTGAGGGCCTATATAAGGAAAAGGTAAGACAGTTGATCAGTTTTGGAAACTGAGCCAAAACCCTCAAGCACTCTCTCTCCTCTCTCTCTCTCTCTCTCTCTCTCTCTCTCTCTCCTCGCCGGAGCACCTACGACCACCACCACCGGCCATGGTGGCCAGTGGGTGGTGGTGGTGGTGATGGGTCAGGTTATGGGTCCCATGCATGGGTACCCGTGACCTAGACCTAGTTTTGAAGTTAGGGTTTCGTTTTTATATTTTTTCGTAATTATTAATTCGATTTTCAGTATTTTTGATTTAATATTTTTATTTTTTTGCACTCATTCGGAATCGAAATTCGGATTTTGAAAAGCCTAGATTGGTTCAAATAAATCAAGGAATTTAATAAAAATATCAGATTGAGATTTCGTTACTGTTTGTATTTTCGTATTTAATTAATACTGATTCGGTAATTATTTTTAGTTAGGACCTAACGAGCAAGCGTGATTATTGTCGATTGGTTGGAGCATACTTACTGTTGGTAGCGTATTAGGGGTAAGCGCTCATGCCTACCTTCTTCCAAAGCCCCATCAAAACTATTTTGATGTGTTATGTGCTAATTGGGAATTTGTTGTGAATTTAATATGCAAAGCATGATTAAATTATATCGTCGTTATTATGAACTTATTAAGCATAATTCACTGCTGTAAATATGATTTATAATTATCATGTTGATGTTAGCATATTTTGGGAATTAATTAGTCCATATGATGATTATTGGACAATTGTTGAATAGCGAATTATTAATATTATTATGCTATTAAGTATATGCTAATTGGTATGGGTATTACTGAGTGCTAGTGAGAACCTATATATAATCGTTGAATGTCTCTGGTGATTTGTGAATTTTTGGATATCATATTACCCTGCCGAAGTGCTGCCGAAATTGTGCTAGACATTACTTGTCATTATTATTGAATTATCGTCGTTATTGAATTAAAACATGTTTAATTCTCATTGTATTGGATTATCATTATTGTCGTTATTTACTATTCATTTTCAAGAGCATGAAATGAATTAGTAAGTTGTGGTCTCGTAGTACCACTTATGTCAACCAATGCCAATTATGTGAATTGAATTAAATGAGAGTAAGACTCCTAATGGATCCCTAGGATTAGTCGAGCAATCGGGATTGCACCTAATGGTGTAGTTCAAGGGACGAGTGATTCCCAAGTTACTTATGGACACCTCGCAGTGTGTCTGGGACGGATCAGTCCCCATTTATTAAGTCCTCTAGGCTCGTTTAATTGTAATAGAGGTACTGTGCACACTAGAGTCATTAAGTCCATGGCGTGATTGTATCTTTGATGAACAGTATGGGTAATCACTGTTCTATTCGCTCTCTTACATCTCTCTAATCAAGACGGATTGTCTATGTCGTATTTCGTGTGATCACTATACAAGAATTGCATATGAAAGAATGTCGTTGTACGTATGCTTGATTATATGCTTATGTGCGTATGCAAATGAATTTCAACGCTTCTTCTAAAACCTCAAGTAAGGTTTGCGAAATGTTTTTACTGGGTACGGATGACGTTTATTCAGTTTATCTGATTTTTGTTTCTCTTTTGTCTCTTTTCTTTTCTTCTGTATTTTGTTTCCGTCACGGAAACCAAAGTGGAGGTTTAGTTGATTTGAGGATGTACAACTTGGAAGGTAGAGTTGGCGTCGGTTTTTAGAACTGTTTCTGTTCGATTTAGATCGTTGAGATTTTTATTGGATTTAGCCCTTTGAAGGCAAGTTGTAATAAATTTGGTTTAATGGGTTTTAGCTCACTATATAGACAACTCTGATATTAACTATTTAGTTTTTTCAGTTCCTTAGTAAGCTCCTTTTGATGCCTAGTCTTTCTTTCTGCTTAGCATTTACTCCTTAGTGATAAATGTTGCAGTGACATCCCCTCGGGTTCGGGACGGTTCAGCGGTGTCGAGTCGTGCACATCGACGTCGATAGTTCCCAGGAAATCGTTGCGAATTCGGGGGTATTACAAATGGTATCAGAGCACTAGGTTTAAAAAGGTTGCTTAAGATTAGTTAATGAATTAATAAAGATTAGTTTCATTTTGGGAAAAATAAAATATAATTAAAGCCGTTGAGCGTAGTAGTCCTAGAAGATAGGAATTATTTGAAATCACTTTGCTTGTGATTTATAATGTCCTCATTGTTTGATTGTCTACCTCTAGATGGTAAGGACAAGAAAGACTGCGGGAATGACGACGGCACACCAAAGGGCACGCGCCCTAGCCCATCGTGCACTATCTGCAGAATATGTAGCTTCATCGGATAGCGAGTCGACAAGAAATGATGCGAACATACGCCGCAAATCCGCACAAGACCGCGCCGTGCACGCGATTGCCGCATGCGACGAGGCCGCATGCCCCGCACCAATTCCCGCACTTGTACCTGCCCCAGTTGCCGCACCTGCTGCATGCGTGGAGGAAGAGGAAGATCCCTCCGAACATACAGCGCCGGAAGAGCATGATGACGTGCCGGAATCGGAAGATACTAGTGATGAGAGCGACAATAACATCGCGCCTACTCATGCACCTATTGCTGCACCTACTCCTGCTGCAAATTGGTCTCCTCCTGTGGAGCCGTTCTTTGCTACTAATGCTGAGCTGGAGGATATAATTATCTATATACGACGTGCTTACACTACGATCGAGCGTTATCAGTATGAGAATCGCACGAGTCTACATGAAGGCTTATGGGTAGAGCTACTGCTAGCTGGTCTGCCTAACATCCATCCTTGTATGGGACTCAAGGAGAAGTATGACGACGTAGTCTGCAAGAGCGGTCACTTGCACGAGAAGAAGTACGGAGAAGGTACGAGATGGTTTCTTTGCTTTAGAGACGTCGCAGCTGAGTTATGTCTATCCGAGTTCGAGTGGAAGGTGAACCACGTGCTAGTGCCTGCGCCGAAAGGTATGTGCGAGTACTGCTGGACGAAGAAGCGCAAGCATGCAGATGATTTTAGGAAGCGTTTCATGCCCCAGAAATTTTGTGTATATGCTTATCCATACACGCCCTGCAAGGAGGTGAAGCCTAGGAGGAAGGACGATCTTGACAAGTCCCCTAGCGCGAAGAAGATGTGTGCTAGTGTCAAGTAGAACTAGATTATTGCCTTATTAGTTTTACTTGAGTTTTATTGAACTTTAGCTATTGTGATGGCCCTGCGTGGTCAATTTTGATGTTGGTGTAGTTGCATAGGCAACAAATATCTATGACTACTATTTACTTGCAATTTGTCTCATTGCAAGACTACTTCATTTAATTATATGATATCATTGAGAATTTGTTTTATATGATCGTTTTATCACATAATTGCATGGTTGACTCATAGCTTCGTAATGCTATCTCGTATTGCCTAGACATGATGGGAATCCATGTCAGAATTATGGCAAAATTTTCATTGAGCATGATCATATTAATTGTGAGCCAAAGGCTAAGCATGTATTGTATGCAATCAAATGTCATTGTTTATTGCCCTACTAAAATAGTATGGAGTCTCGATGTGTGAACTGCGAATGTCATTGCTTATCAATCGTATGAAACCAATGTGACTGCTTTGTTATTGCATATCGAACTATTATACATGGGAACTGAGAACATTCAAAGCAAGTATGTTGCTTAGACCTACAATGTAAGGTCGATCATTGAAACTTATATTCTAATTGCTAAATGTCAAGAGATTGGTTTCAATTATAACCTATATCTCTCAATCAGACCTCAATTTGGGTCGAATGTGCCAATTTTGCTGAAATGGTGATCAACCATTGCTCTTTTATGTCTCAGATTTGTTATAATAGCAACCAAAGACCGACTCGCGAGACTAGAAGTAGGTCTTACCAACGTGGTCTAGCACATCACGCGCCAGCTAGAGCGCCAAGAGCAAGATCACAACGCGCAGAACCCTGAGACGCGCAACTTTAGGGATTTCGATGCACTCAAACCTCCGCCGTTTGAGGGTGGATCTGAGCCCACCAAGTTGGAGAATTGGATAATAGAGTTCGAGAAGTTGTTTAGGGCGACTAATTGTCCCAACAACATGAAGGTCAACACCGCTACGTACTACCTAAAGGGTGAGGCTAACAAGTGGTGGAGCGAAGTGGGCGCTGATCTACTCACCATTGAGGAATATGGGTGGACCGAGTTCAAAGAGTCTATTCGTGAACGGTTCTATCCAAGAGCTGTCCGTCGCCAGAAGCAATGGGAATTCAAGAACATCTATCAAGGAAAGCTATCTGTGGCTGAGTACTCAACAAAGTTCAACGAGCTTGCTGCTTTTGCACCTAACTTGGTGACGACCGAGGCTGAATGAGTCGAGAGGTTCGAAGATGGCCTCAAGTGGGATATTCAGCGTTATGTTATGGGAAACTCGCTGACGTTCCAAGGATCTTACGAAAAAGCCTTGAACCAAGAGCGTGCTGTGGATCATCGTGAATCGTTGCTCGGAAAGCATAAACGTGACGAAGGGAATTCTTCCCAGTCAGGTGGCGTAGATAAGAGGCCAAGGCCGAACAACGGCAATCACAACAACCAAGGTGGTCAGAACCACAACGAGAACAAGAATCATGGCTCGAATAGTCATACAACTACGATCTTAGGTTGGAGGAATACGCCTTGTAGTCGCTGCAACAAGACGCAGCCTGGCAAGAACTGTCGTGGCGATGTACTTTAAGGCTTAGTTGATTGAGGACGTAGAGCTTGGAAGGTAGAGTTGACGTCGGTTTTTAGAACTGTTTCTGTTGGTTTAGATCGTTGGGATTTTTATTGGATTTAGCCCTTTGAGGGCAAGTTGTAATAAATTTGGTTTAATGGTTTTTAGCTCACTATATAGACAACTCTGATGTTAACTGTTTAGTTTGTTTAGTTCCTTAGTAAGCTCCTTTTGATGTCTAGTCTTTCTTTCTACTTAGCATTTACTCCTTAGTGATAAATGTTGCAGTGACATCCCCTCGGGTTCGGGACGGTTCAGCGGTGTCGAGTCGTGCACAACGACGTCGATAGTTCCCAGGAAATCGTTGCGAATTCGAGGGTGTTACACCATATGGGTATTACACTTCATCAAATGGATGTCAAGAGTGCTTTCTTGAATGGAAATTTGAAGGAGGAGGTATTCGTTGAGCAACCTCCCGGATTTGAAACTCAAGTATTTGAAAATCATGTTTTCAAGTTGGACAAGGCATTATATGGCTTGAAGCAAGCCCGTCGTGCATGGTATGAGCGCTTGTCCAAGTTCTTAATGGAAAATGAATTTCAAAGGGGGAAGGTTGACAACACAATATTTCTCAAGGTGAAATACAAGCATTTATTAATTGTCCAAAATATATGTCGATGATATTATATTCGGTGCTACTAACGAATGTTTGTGCAAGGAATTTTTGGACCTATGACAAGTGAATTCGAGATGAGCATGATGGGCGAACTCAACTTCTTTTTGGGTTTGCAAATCAAGCAATCTCGTGAAGGAATTATCATTCACCAACAAAAGTATCTCAAAGAGCTCATGAAAAAATAGTGAATGGAAACCGCCAAGCCAACGGACATTCCTATAGCGACATCAACTAAGCTCGACATGGATGAGGATGGTAAGAAAGGTGATGAAAATACATATCGAGGTATAATCGGTTCTCTCCTTTACTTAACCGCAAGTAGACCCAATATTGTCTATAGTGTAGGCTTGTGTGGTCGTTTTCAATCTTGTCCTAAGGAATCTCACATGATAGCGGTAAAAAGAATTTTGAGATATTTACGTGGTAAGGATAATTTGTGCCTATGGTACCCATTCGGATCAAGTTTTGATCTAATTGGGTATGCCGATGCGCACAATGCGGGTTATCTCGTTGATCGCAATAGCACTTTCGGTTTGCCACATTTCCTTGGTTCGTGCTTGATTTCATGGGGCTCTAGGAAACAAAATTCAATTGCATTGTCTAGGGCCGAAGCCGAATATGTTTCCGCCGCTTCATGTTGTGCTCAAATGTTATGGATTAAGCAACAATTAAAAGACTTTGGTGTTGTTATTGATTGCATGCCTATTTATTGTGACAACACAAGTGCTATTAGTATTGCTAAAAATCCTTGTCAGCATAAGAGAACCAAGCACATTGACATTAAGTATCATTTCTTGAGAGATCATGTGGAAAAGGGAAACATTGCAATGAACTTTTGCAAGACGGAAAATCAACTTGCGGATATCTTCACAAAGGCCCTTAGCTGGGAACGATTCGAGAAGATTAGGCTTGAGCTTGGCTTAACAAGGATTTCCTAGGTATATGCTTTCACTCCCCTTTGGTGCATGTAATGAAGCATATTAAATGATGAGAATGTTGCATTTATGAGCTTATTGAATTTAATTGTGCAAATCCAAAATTGAACTTTGTCACAAGTTCTATTACATGAGCTAAATGTTGCATTGCACTCATCTTGGTCCTTAGGATATTGCCCTTATTGTTCTCAAGTATCATGAATTTTGTTTGTTTGTGAAATATGGACCAAATAAAATCTGAGCAAATAAATCTCTCTCTCCTATGAAAAAAATGTCAGTTTTATTATTAGGAGAGCCTCTCACAACAATCCCACAAAGATTCTCTCTCTCTCTCTCTCTCTCTCTCTCTCTCTCTCTCTCTCTCTCTCTCTCTCTCTCTCTCTCTCTCTCCGCCACGTGACCGGTTATGCAAGAGAAAAAGGAGATATTTGAATTGTCCATCAACTAAAACCCTTAACCCACTCAACCATCATTTCACTCCACTTCCCAAAGACGGCGGGACCCCACTCCCTACAACTTTCAGCTCTCTCTCTCTCTCTCTCTACTTTGCTTCTACCTCTTTCTTTTCCCTCACATCAAACTTCTCTATCCTACACTTCATTACTCAACCGCCCATATCACCACTCTTCACCATTTATGGTCTCAACTAAAATCCAAAAATTCATTCAAAACCTAACTCACAAAAATCTCCTTCACCTCTACTAAAATCGGCATTATCAAAGAAAACCCACAAAATCCCCAATTCTCTCTCCTCATCAAAACCCACAAAAACCTCGATTTCAGTCAAGGTTTTGGGTAATTTGAGAAGAGAAGTTTTTGAGAAACTGTATGGTCATTATCACAGAACTTGAAGAAGATGAAGAGCTTAATGCTTAAATTGGGACTAAGCCCATTTCTCCTCCAAAAAGGAGACCTGCCGTACGGGTTGGAAAAGAAAAAGAAAATCACCCTCTCCCGAATAAATCAAGCCCTTAGCCGTGGAATATCCTGAAAATCCAATGGAGTTTCAAGCTAAGATGATGAAATTAATGGAGAGTGTGAGCTCAATTGTGAGAGGAAAGGGTAAAAATGTTGAAGCATCAAGTGAGGTGGAAACAAGATGTTGATGAACCAAAGGATCCCATTGAGATCTCTTCGGATGACAAGAAATCCTACGGTGAAGAAGGTGAGAAGAGTGAAAAGAGTGAGAAAAGTGAAAATAGTGAGAAAAGTGAGAAATCGAAAGGAGAAGAAGATGAGAAAAAGAGTGAGAGAAGTGAAGAAAAAGGAGATGAAAAGAGTGTGAAATCCGTGGAAAAAGAGAAAGAGAGTGACAATGAGGGAGTTGAGAGTAAAAAGAGAAACAAGTCAAAGTTGCATGTGAAGAAAAGGTTGAAATTCATGGATGATGATTTGAAGGATGTGAATGAGGCATTGGGCCTTGGTGATGATGATGGAGGAAATCCAAGTGTGATGGTAGAGGATGATGTGGATGAGCTAGATAATGAAGGAGAAGTTGGCTCACCCAAGGGAGGCCCCCAAACTGTGGAGCCCATAGCTCTTGATTCACCTTTGGGGCCACCAGTCCGTTTTTCCCAGCTGCTTCGTGAGATACGAAGAGATGGAACAAAGGGGGAAACAGAGGAGGGAACAGAGGATCAACTATTGGATCCTGTCACCTTTGTTTCTGACTCCGTTCCCGACTGTGTTCTGGTCGATATTGAACAAAGCGAAGATGAAGATGATGGCACTCCCATCTGTTTTCCAGCTAGAAAGAAGACTGGAGATGTGAGCAAACTCTCCAAACCCACAAAACCTCCACCACCACCAAAGAAGCCAACCAAAAGACAAGAAAAACTCATTTCCAAGCTTGCGGTTGATCTTGACCCAAAGAAATCAGCACCAACTCCTTCACCTCGCATTACGAGAAGCAAGGCAATTAAGTCTCCAATTCAATTGACTTCTTTTCCTGATGAAGAGGTCCCTCCACCACCACAACCGAAACAACCCAAAACCAAGCAACAAAAGAAAGCCACCTCAATTAAAACCCTTACCCCCACAAAATTAGCCACAACCAAAACCAAAAGAAAAGCCAAGGACACACCTTCTCCAATCTCCAAGGCCTCATCTTCAAAAAAGCGTAAGGTGGAACCTGTTGATAGCTCATCGTCAACTGATTTTGTTAATGGTAGGAGGAAGGAAAATGAGACAAAAAAGGACCGTGGTGCGCAAGGCTGCCACCGGTAAGGTTATTGTTCCTGAAATTCTTGAACGTTATGGTTGTCTTGATTTTATTGATGCGGTGAAAGCCCAAGGTTGGTGAGAAGTGTTTGTTGATCGGTCATATGTTTATGCCGAAGAGGATGTGCTTGATTTTTTTGCTAGTTGTGAGGTTGTTGATGGGATGGTTTATAGTAATGTGGAAGGGAATGAATTGGAGTTTCATGCTTACTTGGTTTCTAAAGTGTTGAATTTGCCTTTGACTGGTTATGATGTGTATACTAGTGATGGTTGGACGAATCTAGCTCCTCCCGACTCTCCCTTGACTATATGTCAAACCCTAACCGGAAACTCTTCCTTGTCCGGTGCTTTTCGTGTCAAAAAGAAGGATTTGACGCCCTTCTACAAGCTGTTATTTACTTTTGTGATGAGGAATGTGATTCCTAAGGGTGAGAAGAGGGGGGAGCCTACCTTTCTTGAGCTTACATTGACCTACATGTTGGGAAAGAGGATTCAAATCAACCTACCATCACTTCTAGTTCAACACATTCACCGAGTGATTCGTAGTGATGATGTGAATCATCATCGGCCTTATGAGTTCTTCTTGACTAGGATTTTCCAACACTTCAACATCCCTCTTCGTTTCATGTACAACATCAGGAGTTGGGATGACTTTGAGTCACGTACCTTGGTTTCCTATGGCTACGGGGAGACTAGGGAACAAGGATTGGAAGGTCTTAATCCTAATCTTGGTCATGTTGTGAGAGCTGTTGTTGGTTCTACCTTAGGTCCAGCTACTAGTACCTCGTCTGGTCCTTTGGAGAATGTCGCTGGTGGTTCTCAAGATGGTGAAAAGAAGAGGCTGGAGGTTCTAGAGGGTCGTATGGAGACTTTGGAGGCTAATATGGACAAGAAATTGGAGGCTCTGCAGGAAGATAGTGATCGCAAGCACAATGCATTAATGGATCTCCTTGCTCAGCTCTTGCCCAAACCTGCTGCACCAAAGTAGTCCGTTCCTGCCTCTGGTCCCTCTTGGTATTGGCACACTGGCTCAATCATGAACCCTACCTATCTATCCTAAAAACAATATTTATTTCTCTTGCTCCTTAAGACAATTATGCTCATGGTTTATTGGTCCTGTTTTGTGAACTTACATTGCTTAATGGCTGCTTTTGAATGGCCAATATCCTTGGATTGTTAGATTTATGCTACTTTCCATGCTTAGTCTTCTTGTGTGATAGTACCCAAGTGGTGCGGATTGTGCATGATTGTATTTGGTATTGCTCATTTTTGTTGCATGATTATTGTTGATATTGCTTTTTGATATGCCAAAAGGGGGAAGAGATGCGTGTGCTTAGGTAATTCAAGTTGGCGGCTGTTTAGCCGACTTCTTCTCGTTTCATAAAAATATCAAGGCTCTTTGTGCTTAAATTATTGTGAATTCATTAAGCGGTTGTCTACACTTGGAATGACGATCATATGTGAGGTAATCACTCTTAACATTCATGCTCTTAATTGATATTATGTGGTGCACAAGCATAGTAGGTTTGTCATCATCAAAAAGGGGAAATTTGTTGAGTCCCTTGAGTTTTGATGATTAACAAACTATGATTATGCACTTTATTAATACTATTGAGTTTGTTAGGTGTGATCTTATGTAGCCTTGAATTAACCTCATGGATGGATAGCTTGCTTGGTGATGCACCTTGAAGACTAAGAAGAAAGATATATGGGTGTCTTTCCACTTAGCCCTCTTGGTGATCCGTGAAGACCAAGAAGGAAGATATATGGGTCTCTTTCCAATTAGCCCTCATGGAGATGATACGTGAAGACTATGAAGAAAGATATATGGGTGTCTTTCAGATTAGGATTCATGTAACGTGATTTGACTTATGTCATAGACTTGGTAAGGCTTGGAACATCTTAACTTATGGACAACATTAAGATTGGAGACTATTGGGAACAATGGACCAGATGATCGACCACACCCCTTGTCAGTTCCCAGCACATCACGAGTTTCAAAGGATTTTGAAAATGTTTTTACAACTGGATTTTAAAGTGGACTTTCGTCCAAATTGTTTTTGGCCTTATTTGAATATATTTATCTTCAAATTTCAAAAGCGTAAAACACATGGTTTTAGAGTTAAAAAAACAAAGGGCAAAAAGCAAAGGAATCTTTCACTTTATGGAGCCTTGTGCAAGGTTCTCTTACACAAGCCACCCCAATGTTTTGGATCATGGAGAATCTGATTCCTTTGTGTACTAGGTTATTTCCTAGGACTAAACAAATCATATTTGAAAGGTCTCATTGACTTTGGCAAAAGATTCCTTAAAGTTGTACTTTCATATTCCTTTGGGTTTTGAGCAAAATGACTTGGCTAAGTAAACTCCCACTATATAAGAGGTGGGCTGGTTCTTAGCTAAGACAAGCAAGGTGTTTAGCTTTCAAAAGATTTATCTTTCAAAATAAAAACCCTTCTTCCCTCACTCGTGCCCGTTATGAACGGTGAAATAAAACGATCCTAGTTCCTTGTTCCAAGCTTTGTTCCCTGTCTCACAAAAGTCAGTCACATAGTGCTTATTTGTAACCTTTCATTTGCTTGTAAAGAAGTACTTAAAGGTTGTATCCCTTGTGGAAGTTGTTCGCAAGCGTGGCTTCGCGTTAAGCATAGGTTAGAGGTAGTTCTAGTGTTCATGTGTGGCATAGGACTAGAGGTAGCCTAGTGCCTCTTTGACGGTTTGAGTTAACCGGTCGTTCTTTGGTGGTTCCAGTTAAAACCAGCCATAGGTGTGGTTGCTCCGCAGTTTGTAAACTTGTGTGACACATCGGCTCGTATAATACAACGAAATTTGTTAAATCCTGCTGGAGTGGCATGCCATGGTTTTTACACCTGAATAGAGCCTCAAGTGGTTTTCCACGGTAAAAATACTGTGTCAACAATGCTCTTTACTTTACACGTTTTCGCATTAAATCTGTCTCAATAGGAACAGAAGAAGGAACACTGGTCCTTCCTCTGGTCCTTAGCCAACGAAAACGAAAAACAGCGAAAAATAGTAGACCCAATTCAACCCCCCTTCTTGTGTCTAACCCGGTGTATTCTATGATTATACATCCTGAAAAATTAGGGTTTTGCAAAATTCAGACATGGAAAAACACACACAACCATGTCACAAATATCTATGTAACAAGATGCTAACTTTATTTATCAAAATGCATCCTTACGCCAGGACCGAACATTTTGCCGACGAATGGAAACAGACTCGTGAATGATTGAAAGGGAGGATGTACGGTGGTCGGCGGTTGGTCCAAAGGCGGCCAACTGAGCTGTTGTCGATTGATTGAGTTGTAAGGTATTTTCGATTCAACTGGTGATGAAAGGGTTTCGATGAAATCGATGGTGATTAGTGAGCACGACTCGGATAAGAGAAAGAAAAGAGGTGTCTCATTGAGACGCGGTGGTGAACTGGTGATGAGTGATGACAAATCTTAATGAAGTATCTGCAGAGACGTCTTGCCCTTAAATTACATTATAAAATTTTGGTTGGTTGCAAATTACACTCTACTGCACTTTATTGCTATTATTTGTACCGGGTTTGACTCTTGCTTCATATTCTTTTAATTAATTTATTTTTTTTGGTAATTCTCTCCTTTCAACATGTTTTTTTTTTTATAATTAATCATTCCACTAAAAACATTTAAACTTTTTGTTTTAGGAAAACTTTAGATAGTCAAAGGGCTTTCTTCTTTGAACCATATAATTTATTTTTTTTAGAAAGTTCTTTGAACCACATCCTTAATAATGGGAGCTTGGGGTGGTTGCACAGAAACTATCGATAGTGGTGAGCAAGTCCTGTCTAAGATCGACTAACAGAAAAATGGAGTCATTGTTTATTGATGTAGGGGTCACTTATTATTAGCCGTGATCAGTGTTCCACTAAAAGGTGACTCTCGTCATACCAAAGTTACGATAAGACCGTTTGCAATAAATATAAAAAAAATACACACACTTAATAATTGGGGAAGCATGCATTAAAGGCTATGTTCGTTTCTTGTTCCCTGATTAGTTTTCATGGTTCAAGAACGACCTTCCAACCTGGATCATCCCACTCATTGTATGTGGAGTAGGAAACTAAACCTTCAAGAGGGAGAGAGAATTTAGTTTTTTTTAGGGTAGTTTTCAATTTATTTTTATTTTTTTTGAGTGGAGGGTAGTGTAGACGCCAAAAAACGTCGTCAGATGTCCCCAAATGCCCGGTGATGAAATGGGTAATTTACGTACCTATGTCTTGTAAACACCAGGGTTTGAATTTTACTCCCTTTACTCTTGGGGTTTAGGATAATTGAAGAGTCGCCACCAAATTTTAAGGAAAACACTTGAAAACCAATAAAGAACCCAAATCGAAAGTCTAGAAAGACTCCAACCTAGGTTAAATGCACCCCAATCCCGTTTGGGGATAAATTGACTCTAATGACCCAAAGGACCAAAGTTGAGTTCGGGGGTGTGGGTACGAATTGAGAAAGTGTTATGCACCTAATTACGCCCGTTAAATAAACAACCTCTACGAATTGATCTTGATTAATAATTATGTTGCACGATTCCAAACAAATCCGGTTGTCCAATTCCTAAAATTAACTAAGTGGGTTGAACAACATGAATTATTGCTATTGTTATCACTTTGCACATGATTTATCCAATTACATGCTATGAATTAATAACGCGCAAGATTACCCCAATAAATACACAAGATAATAATATTCTCCAAAACCTACCGTTCTTTCTTAACAAGCCAATTTCCAACTTGCATCAATAAATAAGTTAGTAACTTCATTGGAATTAAATCAAAGCAATAAAGAAGTAATTAATAAAAAATGCTTCTCTTGCAATAATAATAACTAATAAGAAAATTAATCTAATCATGATATTAACCTAGTTTTATGCTAGTTCAACTAATTAAACATGTAAATATGCAAAAAACATGATTTTATACTAAACATGCAATAAACATGGAATTAAACTAATTTAACATGATAAATATAATAATATACAAAATCATAATGAAAACATGCAAATACATCAACCATAAGCATAATCTAAGTAAAACATGATTTTATAAAAAAATTGATTTAAAGAAAATAAACCCTCAAGATGGATAACTTGGACGTTCACTTACGAACGGAAGAATTCCCAAAGATTCTTGTTCTTGATCAAAGGTAGATGAATTATGTGTTGTCTTGTGAAGAGGAATGATACTAAAGTATTATTTGTGGTCGAAAGGGTAAAGATCAGTTTTTATGGTGGAAGGGTGATCAGAGTGGTTTTCTTGGTGAAGGAGGAAGGAGATGCATGGAGATCTAGAGATTAAGGTGAATTAGAGAGATCTAGGGTTCAATTTGACATCTCTATTGTGTTCTCCTTGAAAAAACGGAGGAAAAAAGTACATATAGAGTTAGTTTTAGGTTTGGGACGGAATTGACAAAAAGGCCGGACAAAATAGTCCATCAGGCGCCTCTCGGGTGGGGTTGCTTGGCGTCCCAGCGGCTATCGCTTGGACTAACGGTCTAGCCGCTAGGGCAGGCGGCTCATCCGCTTGGGCAAGCGGTTCAGCTGCTTGCGTAGCGGTTCAATCGCTCCGGCAACTAGCGAGACAACTTTTGACGGCCCATAACTTATTCGTTTGACCTTAGATGGACCTGATTCTTTTTGCATTGGATTCCTTATTCAAAGGAATTTTTTTGGATATATTATAAGCCCACTTTTCATGAGTATTTAGGGACTTATGGCCCAAACACTAAAGAGGTGTCCATTTAAATATACCTTGCGGAAATTGGATCATATCTCATTCGTTTCTTATTGGACTTGAACCCTTAATATGTCATTTTGAAGGTATTTGTATGAGAAATTCATGTAAATCAGGCCCAATTGAGATTTCTTCCTCTAATGAAGGAAAATCCTATTTGAACCGTGGAGTGCGGTAATCAGAGCATCGTTTTTGTCCCATAAGTTTGTCGAATCACATCTTTTGACCCAGGTGTTCGTTTGGGACAAGGTAAGGGACGTTGGAAAGGTTATAGAAAGCGATATTTGATTGTGGTGAAATGAGAGGCTTTATGACAATGATCAAGAGTTTGAACACTTTGGAAATTCCTGTAGTCCATGTTATTCCATATCCATCATCATTGAGTTTTTGGTGGGACAGAGACACAATTTGGTGTCTACAGAAGCCCCCACTTTGGACGAGCTCAAATAGAGCGAAGGTCAAAGTAGTTCAAGCAATTGCCTTCATCTTAGTACCACAAACAGACAAATATATGGTGAAAATTGTAAGTGATACGATAATCTAAGAAGCTTGACCTGAACGAGATTGAAATTGATGTGGTGGAATTTGTCGGATTGAAGCCGAAGGATCCTTGCCTGATTGAACATTGAAGATTGAACATTGAAGTTGACGAAACTCGCCGAATTGAAGCCGATGAACTCTTGTCTAGATTGAATATTGAAGTTAACAGAACTCGCCGGATTGAAGCCGATGAACTCTCGTCTGGATTAAACATTGAAGATTGAATATTGAAGTCGACAGAACTCGCTGGATTGAAGACGATGAACTCTCGTCTAAATCGAACGTTGAACATTGAATATTGAATATTGAAGTCGATAGAACTCACCGGATTGAAGCTGATGAACTCTCGTCTAAATTGAACATTGAACATTGAATATTGAAGTTGACAGAACTCGCCAGATTGAAGCCGATGAACTCTTGTCTGGATTGAACAGTGAAACATAATTAATTTCATAAAAGTAACAAATAAATTATTCTTTCGACGACCCTGTGCTGTAGGTCACACAATAAAAATCCTTCAACTATCAGTACAAGGGAGACCCTATGCTTTAGGTCACACAATAAAAATCCTTCATTAGAAATAAGATAAATAATATATGATAAAAATCCTTCGATTTTCAGTCGAAGGGAGACGATGTGCTTTAGGTCACATAATAAATATCCTTCAATTCTCAGTCTAAGGGAGACCCTGTGCTGTAGGTCATACAATAAATGTCCTTCGATTCTCAGTCGAAGGGAGACCATATGCTGTAGGACACACAATAAATGTAAGTTTCGTTAGATATAAGATAATAAATGACATGTTCTTTCGACTCTCTGTCGAACGGATACCCTATACTATAGGTCACACAATATGCTTTCCGACTCTTGGTGGAATGAAAATCCTGTGCTGTAGGTTACATAATAAATGTTAGAGAATATTTATTTTTAATCGAAGCAAAGACCCTGTGTTGTAGGTTACAGAATAGTCATTTGAATTTTAGTCAAATGGGAACCCTATGCTGTAGGGCACACAATAAAAGGTATTTCGTTAGAATTTAGATAATAATGAACTTTTTGCTCGATTTTTCATCGAAGCAGAGACCTTGTGCTGTAGGTCACACAATAAATGTTACGATAAATCTTATATGAATGTAATGTCGTGTAGTTTCGACCTTTGGTCGAGTAACCTGCATGGTTAGTCAATTATAGAGATAACTGATTGCGTTGACTCTTGGTTAAACGTGAACCTGTATAAAAGATTAGACAAAATAGTTGGTTTAACCAGCTACATATGTAAACATTTATTTGCATATGAGTGTAATGAATGCGATAATTAAAAAAGAAGCGGCTCTTCTTAAGACCTTAAAAGATATGGGACAAAACCCTAAGGATTAGTCCCAATTAGTGAAGAAAGTTTAGAAACTCACCCAATCAAATAATGATGCAGAAGTCTAATGGTATGCAAATCAAATGCATTCAAATATTGTGCTATGCAAATGAGCATGTGAAGGAATGATAACTAGGCCTAAAGCTCCATGCAACCTAGATATGAATGATGATGCATATGACTGGACACATGTGATGCTAAATGTATGCCTAAGAGACAAGACTCCAAGGGGAAAAAATGAGAGATTGTATGTTATTATTATTTTTTTTTGAAAGAAGAGTGCCCCTTATAAGTCTTGCGATAAGTATGTTCTAGAGATGTCTTCAACGAATAGGCAAAGCCTCCAGTATTGGGGTGCGACCAAGCTCGTTAAAGTAACTTCATTATGTAGATGAGACCCAAAGTCTTCAAATGCTTTTCACCAGAATTGGGGGAAACAAAAGCCCCTAGTGTGGAACAAAGTTTTCTCCAATGATATCAAGAGTGATGAACGTTCAGATGGAATCATAGGTCCAACAGATGACAGTTGCAAAGCCACGAGTTGTGAGTAAAGAGCCATAGCAAAGTGGAGAATTCCGGGTAGAGATGTGAGGTTATGAAAGAATTTGGCTTAAGTGCTAAAAAAGTAAACAACGGGATGTTTTGTGATGGATAGAAGATGATGAAGGTAATTCAAACTCGACTCCAAGTCTTGAGCTCAAAAATGGGCTAAAAATCACAGAAATTTTAAAACCCTTAGATATTGAGTTGCCATATGAAAACTGATTGTTTAAAACCTTTGATTATCTCATGTGAATTGCGAGACTTATTTATGAGGTTTTAATGGGGCCGGGCCTCAAAAGAGGTTTACCTACGTATCCTTGCGAAATCAGGCCAAAACGTAGTTCGGGGACCACAGATTTTAGTGCCCTAACTTTTGCATGAGTCATTTACTTGGGGATCGACCCAGCGGGATTGCCATTTTTGCCTAAGCCATTGAATGAATATGCTTAGAGGGCTTTTTTCTTTTTCTTTTTTTCTATTTTGATGCCCTAATTTTGCCTAGGCCGCCCTTTCAGGTTTTCAGCCTAGCGGGCTCTTCCTGTTTTTTTTAGTGAACATAGATCTTTGAATAAGGGTCATACCTCTAGGAGGTCTTTTGGGTTGTAATGTTTTGCCAAGGTGATGGTTGCCAAAGAAGGGATATTAAGGCTTAAATACCCATAAAAAGCCCCTAGTGTGTTGGGGTGTCACTTTGTGATGAGGAAACTCTATTACTTATTTTCGAATCACTTGAGGTTTTTTTTTCTCTTCTTTTTTTTTTTTGGATGTTTTTGTATTTGTTATCACTTGCTCTTCGAGCTCTTTCTCTTTTGAGGTAGTGGAGTTCTCCTCACCATTTTGTGATTTTAGTGACACTTAAGGATGATGCACACTTCCCTTACCCAGGTTTAGGATAGATGTGATTTAAGAAAGAAAGTGGCGTGTGTTTGTTGGCTCAAATGGGCTCCAAGTGGTAACTTTTATTATTGTAGGTGAAAGGATAATAATATAGGGTGTCAAATGAATGCCTTATGTCCTCGGTACGACTTTAGGATATGTGTCTCGTTTTTTTATATTTATTGGTCCTTCTCAATTAGTCTCATAAGTTAAGGTCCATTGCATTGTTAATCAGATTTAACAACTCAAATTCATCATTGGATTTCCAAGTTAAATATTCCATAATAAAAGAAAGAGATAAATAAAGGCTTATTTTATTCAATGCAAGATGAAGCATTTTAATGCTCAAAAGGGATCCTAAGACAAGACTTGGACTCGACAAAAGAAAGAAAATGGGAGAAACTCTCCAACTTAGCTTAAAATTCTATGACTCAAGATTGGGCTTTGCCATTGGGCTTGGTGTCTATATGGACGACTCGATCATCAATCAAATCTTGAATCTTTCGCTTCAAATACATGCAATCTTCCTGTGATGACCATTTCCTTCATGGTATGGGCAATAGGCCATAGGATTCCAATTCTTACCTCCATTATTGGGCTTTGGGTCTAGTACATGATTGATGACCATATTGTATCCTTCTTTGTCGAAAATTTTATAGGTTTGATTGTAACACCCCCGAATTCGCAACGATTTTCTAGGAAGTATCGACGTCGCTGTGCACGACTCGACACCGCTGAACCGTCCCAAACCTGAGGGTAGCTACTGCAACATTTATCACTAAGGAGTAAATGCTAAGCAGAAAGAAAGACTAGGCATCAAAAGGAGCTTCTATGGAAAACTAAACAAACTAAACAGTTAATATCAGAGTTGTCTATATAGTGAGCTAAAACCATTAAACCAATTTATTACAACTTGCCTTCAAAGGGCTAAATCCAATAAAATCCCAACGATCTAAACTAAACAGAAATAGTTCTAAAAACCTGACGCCAACTCTACCTTCCAAGCTGTGCATCCTCAATCAACTACACCTGCACTTTGGTTTCCGTGACGGAAATAAAACACAGAAGAAAAGAAAAGAAACAAAAATCAGATAAACTAAAAAAAGTCATCCGTACCCAATAAAAACATTTCGCAAACCTTAGCTGAGGTTTTAGAAGAATCATTGAAATTCATTTGCATACGCACATAAGCATATAATCAAGCATACGCATAACGACATTATTTTATATACAATTCTTGTATAGTGATCATACCAAATACGACATAGACAATCCATCTTGATTAGAGAGATGTAAGAGAGCGAATAGAACAGCGATCACCCATACTGTTCATAGAAGATACACTCACGCCATGGACTTAATGACTCTAGTGTGCACACTACCTCTAGTACAATTACACGAGCCTAAAGGACTTAAATAATGGGGAATGACCCGTCCCAGACACACTGTGAGGTGTCCATAAGTAACTTGGGAATCACTCATCCCTTGAACTACACCATTAGGTGTAATCCCGATTGCTCAACTACTCCTAGGAATCCATTAGGAGTCTTACTCTCATTTAATTCAATTCACATAATTTGCATTGGTTGACATAAGTGGTACTACGAGACCACGACTTACTAATTCATTTCAGCTCTTGACAATGACTAGTAAATAATGACGATAATGATAAATTCAATACGATGAGAATTAAACATGCTTTAGTTCAATAACGATGATAATTCAATAATGATGACAAGCAATGTCTAGCACAATTTCAGCAGCACTTCGGCAGGGTAATATGATATCCAAAAATTCAAAGATCATCTAAGACATCAAACGATAATAGATAGGTGCTCACTAGCACTCAATAATACCCATACCAATTAGCATATAGTTAATAGCATAATAATACTAATAATTCACCATTCAACAATTGTCCAATAATCATCATATGGACTAATTAATTCCCAAAACATGATAACATCAACATGCTAATTATAATTCATATTTACAAAAGTGAATCATGCTTAATAACTTCATAATAACGACGATATAATTTAATCATGCTTTGCATATTAAATTCACAACAAATTCCCAAGTAGCACATAACACATTAAAATAGTTTTGATGGGGTTTTGGAAGAAGGTAGGCATGAGCGCTTACCACTAATACGCTACCAAACAGTAAGTATGCTCCACGGTCGACGATAATCACGCTTGCTCGTTAGGTCCTAATTAAAAACAATTACCGAATCAGTATTAATTAAATACCAAAATACAAAAAGTAACAAAATATTAATATAATATTTTTGTTAAATTCCTTGATTTATTTCAACTAAACTAGGTTTTTGAAAATCCGAGTTTCGATTCCGAATGAGTGCAGAAAAATAAATACATTAAATCGAAAATACTGAAAATCGAATTAATAATTACGAAAAATATAAAAACGAAACCCTAACTTCAAAACTAGGTCTACGTCATGGGTACCGATGCATGGGACACATAACCCGACCCATCACCACCACCACCACCCACTGGCCACCATGGCCGGTGGTGGTGGTCGCCGGAGCTCCGACGAGGAGGAGAGAGAGAGAGAGAGACATGCGAAGAGAGAGAAAGGATGAGAGAACGAGAGAGAGAAGAAGGGAGAGAGAGCAAGGGGGATGGGGCCACGCCGGCCACTCACCGGTCGCCACACATGCGCCGGCCTGGTGGTCTGATGGTCCTGCGAACGCGAAAACAGAGGGGGAGAGGAGACGCGAAGGAGAAGAGAAAAAGGGAAAGGAAGAGAAAGAGAAAGAGAGAGGGGCTTACCGGCGGGAGAGAGGGAGGTGACGTCGGTGGTCCGGTGACCTAGGCGGCTGAGGAGAGAGAGGGAGCACGGTGGAGAGAGAGAGAGCCGTGAGGTGAGAGAAAGAGAGAGAGAGTGATTGCTTGAGGGTTTGATCAGTTATGCAAAACTGATCAATTGTCTCATCGTTTTCCTTATATAGGTCCTCAGTCAACCCAAGTCAAACACTACTAGGTTTTGGAATTTATTTAATAATTTTCTGACTTAAATAGCTAATCAAAACTAATTAAAACTATATGAATAATTCTTATTCATATGTAAAATATTTTAATTAAACTCCTCAAAATTGATAAATGCAATTATTAAAGTGCCATAATAATAATTAATATTATTATGGCTTTAATTGAATAAATCGAATCCTTAAATGAATATACGATTTAATCTCCGAAACTATTTATAAATCATTTATAAATCAATATAATAATTATAGAAAATATTGGGGTATCACATTCTACCCTCCTTAAAAGAAGTTTCGTCCCGAAACTTGAGACATGAAGTAATAACTTCCAAAAACAAAACGAGTTTACCATACGAAGGTATTAAACAATTTCTAGGACACTAACATATGAAAAATGAGCAAGTACGATCGTGATTCTAAGTTGATTAGCATGCACCATGCAATGCTTGAACATGCAACTCGTGCAAAGCGATAAACAAAACACACAAAAACATGAAATTTCGAGGCGTGACATTCTACCCTCCTTAAAAGGAGTTTTGTCCCGAAACTTAAGTGGGACTAGTACCTTCTAGGAAGAGGTGTGGATACTTCTCGCGCATCATGGTGGCGGCTTCTTTATTTGCAAATTGTTATTCCCCGTAATTAATGTAAATTGCATATTGACGTATTATTTAAGAACCATTAATTCCAATACAAAGATTAAATTCCGCCGCAGAGCGCTGGAGAGGCGAGGGTTCTTACAGTGGCAACTCAACTGGGGACAATTAACAAGAGGGTGTAATTCGAACACTTATCCATGTCAATAATTTATTTTAGCTATTTGGTTCAATTACCGTATGTGTTTACTTTCTTTGCTTTTGCATCCATATCATTCATATTGCATGCGTTATCATCGCAAGATGTCGAAAGACATCACCACTCCATAAACAGGATTTACCCTTTGGAGCATTGTCTATGATTTAGGCCGGTGACCCACTAGGTCCGAATTACCTTTGCACATAGTCGTGTTCCGCCCCATGGCATTTACATGTTTCCATTAGAGATGTGTAAAACGGTACGTTTAGTTTTAATATGCATCCCATAGATGACGAAACGCATCCGATCGTGGGTTACCATATCCAACCATAGATTGTGTCAAATATTGCAGTAGTCCCATAGTCCATATCAAGGTGCTAATTGATTTAGTTGCCATATTATGATGGATTGTTTCCTTGTTATGTGATTAGTTTCCATAGAATATTAGGACTAGATTCCCCCTTAGGATTTCTTTTTGAGTCCTGGTTAGGAAATGTTTCCCTTTTGTTTGCTTGTGCGTTTTGTCAAGTTTACAAATAGAGTCTAGGATCTTTTCTTTTTAGGAAGTAGAATCCGTGTATGACTCCGATGACGCTAGTGACCATATTAGGAAGACGTTCCTTTCCATATGAATTAGATTGCATGCAAATAATATATTCCCGTCAATGATCTTTCACAAAATAAAAAAAGAGTCTTACTTATTTCTATATGCAAGTCAATAGTATATCTTCTTTCCTTAAATTAGGGAATTTCATCCCATATGCAAGTCAAGAGTACTTTTTATTCTAATAAAGTGGAGAGATCATTGACTAGAATATACTATTTACATAAAATCGCGTCTTTCCCGAAGATCACCATGTTGAGGATTAGTGCTAAATTCTCTTCCCACATTTGTTTTAAAATAAAATCTTTATTCTGTGGAGTTTTCCATTTACTTCCTACTTTCTTAAGCGAGCCTTTTTTATGTCCAGAATAGGTAAGAGTAAAGATCCCGGTCCTAGGAAGTGGGAGAGGGACGAGTCCAGCAAAAGATTGGTCCGCAAGTTGTTGTTCGAATCTTCACCACAAGCACAGTTCATGGGCCCCATTTGTACCTTCGCACACCGCCATGTCACCTCAAGCCTCGCCACCTAATTCACCTAAGTCCGCCATGTCTGGAGATGCTGAGAAAACCGCTGACCGAAAGATGGATGACCTTTTAGCCCAAATGGTCGCCATGAATGCTAGATTCACTGATATGGAAGCTCGTGTCGCTAAGTTTGATCCCCCTACTAAGGATGATGATGAGCCCAAGCCCAACGAGGAAAAGGCTAAGGCCTCCACTAAAGAGGTCCAAGAACTCCAAGCCAAACTGAATAGGCTTGAGTCTGTTTTAGGCAAAAGTCGTGTCTTCAACGACATATGATCATCAATTCTGAAGGCTATGCTCCCCACATGAACGGAAAATTGCCCACTATGTTTTCCATGCCCGAAGTTCCCAAGTTCAAAGGAACTGATGATCCACAAGATCATATTAGAGTCTTTACCACTGCATTGGGCCTTAGAGGCATTGAACAAGAGCTGTATGTTCACCTCTTTCCCCAAACCTTGGACCCTGCTGTCAGGGCCTTGTTCTTCAAATTGCCCACCCAATAATTGCAAAAATGGGAAGATTTATCCACCTTGTTCCTCGAGAGGTATCCCGACAATGTATTGCCTCCCATGACATTGAGAGAATTGGATATCACCAAGCAAGGTGACAAAGAAGGGTTCACCAATTTCGTGAGAAGATGGAGAACTAAGGTCGCTGAAATGATTGATCGCCCATCTGAAAGAGATCAAATTAGAATGCTAGTCTAAAATTTGGCATCTGAGTACTGCGAACACATGAAGTTTTAACCCATAACCACTTATGCCCAACTAACTGAAGTAGGCATGACCATTGAAGATGACCAACTCCAAAGAGGAAAGAAAAAGGTCACTTACAACAACAACACAAGTGGTTATAAGGATAAGAAATACACCAATACCAACCATGCCTCCACAAGTAGAGGAAATGAAGTTAACGCCATTGCTGACAGGCGTCCAAGAAGGTTTACTCCCCTCGGAATGCCTTATGTCAAGGCCCTAGACAAATTAGTCAAAGGAGACTATCTACACCCGATTGGGCCTACTCCCGATCCACCCGTAGAGAAAAGATCACCATATTGGAACGAGTCTGCGTTCTGCAAATACCATAGGGGGCGTGGACACGATACCGAAAAGTGTTACACTCTCAAGGAGAAAATTCAGGATTTGTTTGACAATGGCACCATACCATTGCCTAAAGACGCGCCGCCACCCAGCAACAACAATAATCCCCTTGGGAACTCTTTCGCCATCGACATAGAAGAAGGGTTTGATCCATCATATTTGATCACTCCTGTTGGGCAGGCCATACCACCATACCCAAGCCCAAGGCCCATGCTGGACATTTGATGCCTTTGGGATAGCGATGAGGAGGATAATGGATCCTATACTGATCCAGAAGACATATTAACTCCTCAAGTCCATGACATAGCTAATGGCAAAGATTGGAATGATATCTCCGATGATGTGAAAGAAGAAGATGATAAAGCTCTAAACTACCTCACAAGATCAGGACGCCAGTTCAGGCCCGAAAATATCTACATGGACCCATCCCAAATCCAACCCGTAGAGCCTGTAACAATCCCCAATAGGGATCCGGCCCAAAGAGAAATAGGTAAAGAGGATGATGGGACCAACATTCTCAAACAATTACAAAGGACAAAAGCTGACATATCCATCTGGCAATTGTTGACCACTTCTATCACTCATAGAAGAGCCGTGTTAGAGGCCTTGAATGCAACCACCATTTCTCTAAACTCCACCCCTGAAGAGGTAGTTAACCTCCTGGTCCAAGGAAAGTCATCCACACCGTCACCTTTTCTGATATAGACCTTCTACCTGAAGGTATCCACCACAACAAAGCCCTTTATCTGATTGTAATTTGTCAACAAAGACAAGTCCCTATGACTTTAGTCGACAATGGCTCAGCTGTAAATGTGTGCCCTTTGAGGACCGCTGAACACCTCAAAATAGATTGCAACAACCTCGCGCATTCCGCACAAGGGCCAAGAGCTTACGATAATTCCAAAAGA
Source organism: Tetragonia tetragonoides (assembly GCA_038025085.1). Classification (NCBI taxonomy): domain Eukaryota; kingdom Viridiplantae; phylum Streptophyta; class Magnoliopsida; order Caryophyllales; family Aizoaceae; genus Tetragonia; species Tetragonia tetragonoides. The sequence goes on from CM076140.1 coordinate 24,635,464, forward strand.
AACGTCTTGGGCACCTTCTCAATGAACATCAATATTGGGCCAATCGAGAAAATGGTCCAGTTCCATGTAATTGACATTCCAGCCACCTTCAACCTACTTTCAGGAAGGCCCTTATTACATGGGCTGAACGCCGTAGCTTAAACACTACACCAAAAGGTAAAACTATCCTTGGCAGGATCCACACTAGAAGTCTGCGCTGATACTATGGTAGCCCAGATAGAAAAAGCTCCAGTCCTAAAGATAGAGCATAATGAGCAAGATGAGGAGTTATGGGGCTTCGAGAAGATAGCCTTCACAGAAATAATAGAGCCCACACTCAATGTGAATTTTCTACTCAGAAAGAAAGGCCACTTTCCAGGCACCAGTCTGGGCCCTCACCCCAAGGTAGTTCAAACCTGCTGGAACACCAAGATAAAAAATGATCTATTTGGGCTAGGCTACAAGCCCACAAGGCAAGAAGTCCGAGCTTACATATCCAAGGAAATGGCTAGGAAAAGAGCCCACGCGGCCAACAAGCCCGTTCCACATAGCATGGGTCCTTATCCCCTCACTTTCAATGGGCAATTTCTTCAAGAAGGCGACCCATATCCTTACTACGGATTCCCTGAACCATACACGATCAATGGGATCCTAGTTCCAGACTTTGAGGCATTTCAAGGCTGCTTCACCATGAATGAAGACACACCCATACCTCCTAATAAGGACCGATCCACTAAAGATTGGGCTAATGACATGGCACCCAACGACTTTGGGCTACTATTTGGCGAAGAACGTCGCCAATATGATGTGACAACAAACGAACTTCCCCTTACTGTGCTTTTTAACAAAAGGTTCGATCCGTCCAAGCTGATCGCCCCAATCGGGCCCGACCGCACCACTTGGAAGCACGAGACGAGGTGGACTCCAGTCGAGGGAGCCAAGTACAAGTTCACGAGTCGCAACGGTCCTACAGAAGGGCCCAATTCTGATTCTGAGTCTGTTATCCTAGAAGTGTCGGGTAGTCCACCCCAGTCTATTCCTGCTGTTGCTAAGGTCCTTAGTGATGACCTCATTGATGTATTGTCTGCTTCTATTAATATTATGAGTGTCGATTTTGCTTACTCGGATTGCCTCATTGCTAATAATTCAGAAGATATAATGGAATTGCCAAAAGAAGTCATTAAAGCATTAATCGAATATGAGCGAAAGACTTCAATGGTCGAAGAAACAGAGACAATAAATATTGCAACTAATGACGAGCCCCGCCACGTGCAAATAGGCTTGTCTTTAACATCTAATGAACGCGAACAATGCGTAACACTCTTAAAGATTTATACGGATGTTTTCGCCTGGTCCTACAAGGACATGCCCGGCATACACCGCAACATTGCCCAACACACCATCCCATTAAAGCCCGACTGCAAAGCAGTCAAACAGAAGTTAAGAAGAATGAAGCCATAATGGGCTCTTAAGATCAAAGAGGAAGTCCCAAAACAACTAGACGCAAGCTTCATAAGAGTGGCCAATTACCCTGATTGGGTGGCCAACATCGTCCCAGTCCCAAGAAAGGACGGACGGGTCCGAATGTGTGTAGATTTTAGGGATTTGAACAAGGCAAGCACAAAAGATGACTTTCCGTTACCCCATATAGATGTTCTAGTAGATAATACTGCTGGACGCGCCCTCCTATCGTTCATGGATGGGTACACAGGATATAACCAGGTCCTGATGGCCAAAGAGTATGAAGAGAAAACCACTTTCATCACGCAATGGGGCACTTATTGCTACACAGTAATGCCATTTGGGCTTAAGAATGCAGGAGCCACATACCAAAGAACTGCGACAACCCTGCTCCACGATATGATGCATAAAGAGGCTGATGTTTACGTAGATGACATGATCATAAAGTCTAAAGACAGGGAAGGCCATGTACCCTCACTTCAAAAGTTCTTCGACAGGCTTAGGAAGTACAATATGAGGCTTAATCCCAAAAAGTGCGCATTCGGAGTTACATCCGGCAAACTTCTAGGATTTGTCATAAGTACTAGAGGAATCAAAATTGATCCATCCAAGATCAAATCCATAATAGACATGCCACCTCCAAAAACAGAAAAAGAAATAAAAGGCTTTTTAGGGAGGATCCAATACATTAGCAGGTTCATTTCCAAGTTGACCATCACTTGCGAGCCCATATTCAAGAAACTCAAAAAAGAGGTAAAGACAGAATGGGACGAACAATGCCAAAAAGCCTTTGACAAAATTAAAGCCTATTTGTCCGAACCACCCGTTCTAGTACCGCCCACTCCAGGCATGCCTCTAATTATCTACCTTACAGTCACAGAAACGTCAATGGGGGCCATGCTAGCCCAAGAAATCATCAGTGATAATGGGTCAAACTTCATGAAAGAAGTAATTGAGCTTTTAACCCAGTTTAAGATCCAGAATCAAAAGTCGTCTCCCTACAGGCCGCAAACTAATGGCGCAGTAGAAGCAGCTAACAAAAACATCAAGAAAATCATCGAAAGAATGTCCGAGAATTATCATGATTAGCCCGATAAGTTGCCATTCGCACTTTGGGGTTGCAGAACGTCGGTCCGTGCATCGACGGGAGCAATGCCATACTCTTTGGTCTACGGAATGGAAGCCGTATTGCCAATTGAGTTAGAGGTCCCATCTCTACGGATCGTTTTAGAAAGTCAAATTCCAGAAGTGGATTGGGTCCAAGCCCGCTATAACCAATTAGTCTTACTAGATGAGAAAAGGTTACAGGCTTTGCACAACGTAAGAGTCTATCAAAGGAGACTAACCAAGCACTTTAACCAAAGGCTCAAAATGAGAGACCTTAAGGTTGGAGATTTGGTACTTAAAGAGGTAAGGGCCAATGTCACTGATCCAAGAGGCAAATTTAGACCCAACTGCTTAGGCCCGTTTATTATTACAAAGATGTTAACGGGTGGCGCCGCAAGATTGGCAGATTTGGACGGGATCGAGTTTAGTCAATGGATAAACATGGATCAATTAAAGGGGTTCTATGCTTAGGCAAGACACCCAATATAGCACTTTCGAGAGGCCCATACAAGGCTACCTAATCCCGAAAAAAAAAAAGAAAAAAAACAGGATTTAGTGTTAGAAAAAAAACGGAAAAGAACTACGAGTGGCCTGGTTCCCCTAGAAGGATACGTAGGACAACCCAATTGCAATTGGGCCCGGCCCCTTCATCATATTCGCGTTCAAAAGTTGTTAAAATATATGCATATAATAAACACAAGGTTGCAATTTTAAAATGAGCATGTCTCCATAAATAATAAGAAAGTCCATTACAAAGACTTGGAATTCCCAAAATATTAAGGCAAAAATTAAATCTATATCTAAAGAAGGGGCACATCACCCTTATTGAATTTAAAGCAAATAAAAGGAAATCCTAAGCTAGACATGCTCCAAAAGAGTATTTCCTTAATAGACTACTCCGTAGCTTCGGTGGTAGGGACTGCATCCTCCATAGGCTCATCTACCTTTGGGCCTTCCACTTCGCGTTCCTTGGGAGCCCATTTCTCTCGAACCCAAGGCTCTTGTTTTTCAACCTCTATTAGAGGGATGCTTGAGGAGGCCTCATGATCATTGGCCCGAATTTGGGTCTCTGCTTGCGGTTTGGTAGTAATCTTTGCTAAACCTTTCTTGGCCTTCGGGTTGAGGACACTTTTCACATGCTTGACTCCCTTTTGCTTACCCTTCCCTTTAGGATCATTAGGGTTGGAAAGCCTTAAGCTAGCCTTGACCGATTGGGCCTTAAGATCGCCCTGTTCGGATTTCCTGCATGCACGACGGCCCTCCGCGGTCTTACAGTCCATCCAAGCCTCATAAGCCGAAGATATGGCCGTAGGGGCCTTGATGTGAGGAATAGTCCACTTAGGGCGACGATCCCATGCACACTCCCAGGATCTCACCATGCTAATTCTGAAAGCTCGTGTAGCAGGAGCAACACTATCCTTTTGTGGGATAATTTGGCGTTTCCCATATTGCCGCATGATACGGCTACGAAATATGTAAGTCAAGTTATGAAGGCCAAGGACTTGATAATATCCCGTTTCCTTGCTACATCCGTTTGCGGATTTTAGGCCCCACCACTTGACAGTCCATCTTAGCAAAGGGAAAGCTTTAAGGTACCCGCGCCATTCATCAATGGTGGATTCATAATAAAGCCTCCGACGAGCAGGAATCTGCTTTGGTTGATATTTGAGTGCATTAGCCGGCCTCTCAATGAAGCACATATGCTCCAAGAGCCATATCTACAAAAAACAACAACAAGGCAAAACATAAAGTTAGATACCCATTAAAGATTTAAACTTTATCAAAGAAATTTATTCAAGCAAATTAGTCGGCCTCTCAATGAAGCACATATGCTCCAAGATGCTCCAGAAGAGGGCTTCCCGTCCATCCGCCAGGCGACGGCTCTTGTTTCTTGCGGTCCAAGCAAATTAAAGACATCGTTTTGAATTTGCTCAACAATTCTAAGCATACAAGTCTTACCATTATTACCTCCACCAACAAAGAGGTACCTATGCAAGAGACATAAGATAAATGCACGTCTATAATACGTCTCATCGCGATCATCCCTTACCTTGGGGAAAAAGATGTCAATCACACCATTGAGGTCTAGCTCATCGCTCCTAGCAACGGAGGAGGCTTGTGTTGAGGATAGGCCAAGATACCTTTTATAGTAACCTTCAAGATTGGCCCCGAGCCATGGAGTAGCGGGAGCTTGATCATGAGGGAATCTAAGTATGGCGGCAAATTTTTCGGGAAGAGGGCACAATTCATTATACCCAAATCTAAAAACATGGATTTTGTCATCCCAGAATTCAACGGCGGCCTCGAGGAGGTTCCAAACGATTTGACCTTGCTTCAAGTGGAAGAGAGCATTCAAGTGGAAAGGCACAAGTCTCATCCTCTCTTCGGGGGTCATAGATTGTAACCACTTATCAAATTTAACTTCAAAGCTTGTCATGGCTGAAATCTAGATTAATGGGAAGGTTTCTCTCTCTAAAAAGCTCTCTATTACTAGTAAATTATGAAGGTGATGTCCCAAAACTGGACTAACCCAAGGCTTATAAAGGGCTCGCACGAAAAAGACGAAAAAATAAGGCAACCCGTCAAAAAGGGGCTTTAGCGGCCCCTGGGACAGCCACTGAAGGCTTAGCGACCCCGATAGTGCAGCCAAGGCCCAGCGGCCCAGCCACTGGGTTTCAACGGCAGGCCACAGAGCCCTAACGGGATAGCCGCAGAGCCCTAACGACACAGCCGCTGAGTCTGGCGGCCCCTATTTTTGCCCCGCTCCTTCGCGCGTGCCGCTGGACGCCTTCCTTTGGCCGCCGGGCTATTTTCTCGAGACAACCCTCTTTTCTCCGGTTTTGGACAAACGGTTTTGGACACCAATTTGGCTCAATTTCCTATTTTCACTAATATTTCTATTTTCTATTATTTCCTTATTATTTATGGAAGCTCTACAATTCCTTATTTCTTTTTGGATGATTATCATATTTTCCTTTTTATGTCTTTTTATTAATTCCTTTTTACTTATTATTTTCATTTCATTTTTGCACCCCTTTCCTTTTTTTCATTTTTTGCTACATGGCTATTGGTTGCGCTTTTGCTAGACTACTTGTGCAATCGCATTTAGCCTAATTATATCCAGGGACCAATAAATAAGCAATATTTACAGGCAAAGTCCGAATGTTTGTTCAACACAAATATTCAGAATGTCTTTCACACAAATACATTATCACAAAAATCATCACCCGCAGTAGCATCCGTACGGAGCACCTCAAAGTGATCCTCCGATCTCCGCGGCTCGTCACGAAAGATCGACGCCACGACCTGGCTAGGGTCAAAGGAAGTATGTCGGGCAGGCTCCCGGTACGAGCACCCCTCCCCAGCATAACTCGAATCATACCCCCACGAAGTATGAGGAGGCATGGTAGGCATCATAGGAGCAGGGACAGGAGGCTGGTAATAAAGACCGCCATATGAAGGATACCCGCATACCCGGGATAAGAAGGATACATCGGCATAGGCATAGGAGTAGGCTCCACCAACGGAGTCATCCTACTCCCACCAGGACGGTCTGACCGATGTGCAGGCACACTCTCTCTCCTAGGACTCTCCCTCCAAGGGCTCCTCTCGCGCGAAGGGCTACGCTCAGGAGAGCTCACAACCTCATCATCTCACAATACTACCTGTCGTGACCGATGAGGAAGGGGTCGACGGTACTCAACCTGCAGCCCACAAAATATATAAGATACATTTCTCGAAGCATGTAACTTTGAAAATGCAAAATCAAGTTTACCTTGTCCAAGTCAACTCTTGAGCAAGTACCCCTTGAAAGAGCTCGGGATATCCCGGACTTCATGGCATGCATCATCCTGAAGACTTTCCCGGTCTGCTCACGGTCAAGCTACGCAAAGAAAAGTCAGTACAAGCATGCAAAACGACAAAGCATCGCACATGTTGGTAAAATTATGAGTTTTCCCCTGGATGCCGAACTGGAAGAGGAAGGCCCTGGATGTCCTCATCAAGGTCCTCCGTCATGGGGACTTCCCCCCAACACTCCTTCCCGCCATAGTCCCGACCTCGGACCCGCATGTCCGGGATATCCACATCAATGGCGTCAACCCGAGGCTCCTACAAAGCTAAGTAAGTTAGCATCCAGCAAAACAAGAATGGCATAGAATATCAAAACATTAAATTCTTACCTTCAAACCCACAAATAAAGGCATGAGGCGATCACGACGGAACTGTTCGTAGTGTCCCGCGAGGTCCTCCGCAGGCTCCCTCAAATACCGCATAGCATCCGAGCCCACCATGGCCTCCGCAACCTGCTCGCGAGACAAGAACCTCAACAAGAACATGGTCGAGGGAGGATCTGAGGGAATCCTCGGGCCCGCCACGTCAGGATAAACCTTACGGAAGATCCGCTCTCCTAAGTACCATTCAAAAGAGAACGGACCCGCAATCAGAATCCTCTGGCGGTCCACCGCCCTAGATGCTAGGATAGCATCCGAAGCTAAACCGTGATACTTCGCCCATTGGATGTAGTCCATCTACGCAAGCATGCAACATAAGATATTTCCACACTAAGAAATACAATCCATGCAACAAAAAGCAAAGCTGCTTTACCTTGTGCCAGTCTATGGGCAGAAGGGCCTCCCTATACTGCTGAAGAGTCTGGAAAGGCGCAGGCCCCCTATGACGTCATGCCCTACAAACCGGGAAGTCTAACTCCCAGCCCGTAGGCGCCATGTCCGGAAAATGTTGAAAAAACCAAGGCTACATCAAAACATGGAATTAAGCACCGCACACTTAAATCATGCAAATCCACAAAAACAGATGCAAAAAGCAAACGCCCCTGTAAGACCTTCCAAAAACCGCACAAGCTCACTAGAGGAAGAGTCGACTGCTTGCATCCCTCATCATTCACGCGGCAAGCAAACCGCATACATCTGAAGAGGTTGGCCTAACCCGACAACCCCCAGTTGTACTCTCTCACTTTCTCCCAATCCAACAAGCTCGGGAGGTAAATATCATGGATATGCTCCCCTTTGTCACCAAACATAGTAGTGGCAAGGAGGTAGGCGATGAACATCCTCGCCTTTTTCTCCACAGACGTATTTCTCTTATACCTCGTGTCCTTCAAAGCAGCGAAAAGCTCGCTATAGGAACGGTAATGGTGACCCCAAGTGTTCCCCCAAGGACCGGAAAGCTTCACCATCTCCGCCTTACGCTTCCAAATGGAAACGTCATAGACAATGGGCGTACTCACGCAAGGTACCCCGGTCAACATAGAAAACTCCGAGAGAGTGATCATCATCTCCCCATTAGGGAAATGGAACGTGTTGGTAGTATCCCAAAAACGCTCCAAAGACATGCGGACAATAAACCTTTTGACTCGCTCAACCGAGTCCGCTGCTTTCAAAATGGGCCCAAACCCCGCATTCAAAACCACATCCTGCACCTCTTTGGGCAAGATTTTAAAAAGTCTCACTGCAGAGCCATAGTTTCCATGGGCCTTCAAGTTCCCATCGGGTTCCTATGATCAATTCGCAACCCCTTAGGTTCACATTTCAATCAAATGTTCAATCCTAGGCATGTTTCTAAGTTCGTTCAAGCCGCGCAAGATCACATGCGCTACAAGCTTGACAATTGCATACAATTTCTACACAAATTCTAACTCAAGGCAAAGCATATAAGCTAAAATTCAATGCATAAAACTATGAATTCAAAGTTTGAGGCTTACCACAAACTTCGAAGCCCGAGAGCTCAAATGAGTCGCCGGTCGGAAAAGCAACTCCGATCGTTCCCAAACAATATCGCGCATCCTGCCCGACCGGGTGTATCGATCTAGAGGAAAAGCCACATTGGGCTTCCTCTTTGAAGGCTTCACATGAGAAGGAAAAGCCTTGGTGAAAATGTCGATTTCTTCGACCTCCTCACGCACCTCAATCCTCCTACTCCTCTTCCTTGCCAATTTTGGAGCCATGAAGAAGGATGAGCAAAGCAAGCAAGAACAACAAGCAAAAATGGAGAAGACAAGATTTTCTCTCTTCAAGGGTTTCAAAAACCCACTCTAAAATTCACCCCAAAATTGTGAGAAATCACAAATAAACCTCAAATTATGCAAAGATTATGCAAAACCAAGCAAATGCAAGCAAAAACGAGCAAATTTGAGCAATTTTTAGCAAGAAATGAAGTTTGGGCAACAATGGAGGTAGAGAGAGAGATTCTCGAATTTTTTGGGAAGAAATGACCCAAAATCGGCTCTCCCCAAATTAAACCCCATCCGCGCCTCTGAACCGGCCCCCGGCCAAATTCAAGGCCACCTAGGCTCAGCGGCTCAACCGCTGGCCCTAGCGGCCAGGCCGCTGGCCTCGGCGGCAGAGCGACCAGGCCGCGCGACCCCTCTCAGCACCCCTGCACTGTCATCTGAGCCACTAAGCAGGCCCGATAAGGCCGTGCAGCGCTCGGCGACCCTGCGCATGGCCGCTGAACCTCTTTTCTCTTTCGCCTCTCACAGGGCGGGCCCGCAAGTTCAAAATCAGCGCGAGATTGCATTTCTCGATCGTTAGAAGACTGGGAGATTTCGGCATGTCACCCAAAATGACTTTTTTGCCCCTACAACTTGGTTTCCTATCCTAGGGACCCGGTATCAACTATTTTCGCATGCACAGGCATCCCATCTAATTTTTGCAGGCACAAACACTTTATTCAATTTTTTGCAGGCACAATTTTCCAGGACATATGCATCACTGAAGCAGAGCTACGCAACGCTCTTCAATGTTGAGGCTATAAAATTAGCGTCACGTTGGCACCCGCAAAGCAGAGCTACGCAACGTTCTTCAATGTTGAGGCTATTAAAATTAACGTCACGTTGGCACCCACAAAGCAGAGCTACGCAACGCTCTTTGACAACGAAGCTATTAAAATTAGCATCGCGTTAGCACCCGCAAAGCAGGTAACCCTGACCACACGCGGTCAGGAGCCTACTCCTTCTTTCTTTCTAACATAAAGCATTTTCAAACAAAAAAAAAAACTGCAGGCATTTTTAGCAAATACTTTGACCTTCGCTTTCATAAGCTCGGCCAAAGTGGGGGCTTCCGTAGACATCCTAATCGGTTCTCATCCCCTGGCACCGCAACGCCCGATGATGATGGTAATGGATTAACATGGACGTAAGTAGAAAAGGACATTGCTCGGAAATCTAGACCAAATTCCTTGAAACCTCAGTCTTTGGACAGCCCTTGTTATAAGGATTCCAACGCCTTTGACCTTGCCTCAATCAAGCTCCCGGATCAAGAGATATCGCGTCTCGAAGATTTGGGTCAAAACCGGTCAATCCTGACCCCCTGGGTCAGCCCAAGGGCAATTTCGTAATTTACTGAGCATAAAAAGTCAAAAATCCCTAGGTACGCGCGCGCCTCCGGGCCCAGCGGCTGACGCTGTCAGTCCGGCGGCACACGCGTGACAGCGGGGACCCTCTGGGCAGCCGCTGGGCCCAGCGGCATGCTGCTGAGCTTCAACGGCAGGCCGCGGAGCCTGTTTTTTGGCTGGGCCGAGTTTTGGCGCCGGTTTTCTTACCCTAAGCCCCTAATTTCGTCCCCTAACTCTATAAATACTCCTTTTCACCATCTTTTGAGAGAGGTTGGTCAGTTGATAATTTTGAGAGCATTGAGAGCACATATTTTTCCCAAATCAAAGAGAATTCAGATTTTTGAAGACTCAAGCAAGCATTGTACCTAACCTAGCACCCAAGGTTGAAGAGCAATTCCAATTCTACTAGTCCCGTTCGAATAGAACGTCCAAGTTAACCATCAAGAGGGCCTAAATTCTTTATAAAATCTCTTATTTATTGTCTATTAATCATGTTTTATTTAGCTTTTGATTATGGTTGAGTAAACCTGCATGTTTGGGTCTTTGTATATAATTATGCATAATTAGTTAATTTAAAGTTAGCATCTTTTTATTAGTTTATGCAAGTTTGCATCTTTTTATTGTTTTTTGCATGCATATAGCAACCTCATAGGTTTATTTTAACATAAATTTGATATCTTTGCATTGTTCTTCCTTTGAAGTTACTAACAAATTTATTGATGTGCATATGCAATATTTGGCACGTTTAGCAAAGTACGGTAGGTTTGAGCGTTAATTGATTGTTCTTATATCTTGTTTATGCTTGATAATAGTATGCATGTGAATTGGATATAAATTGTGCAAAGTGATAACATAGGTAATTTGGTGTCTCTAACCCGCCCAGTTAATTTAGGATCTTGGACGACCGGATTTACTTGGAACCATATAGCGTAAATAAATATTTGGCATGGATAAGCTTAGTAAAGGCCGTTTATACTGGCGATTTAGATGAGATTCGTTTCGTTTATTTTGTACCTACACCCCCGAACTCAATATTTAGTCCCCATGGGCATGAGTCAATTCCCAATAGGAATTGGGTGCACTTTTTGATGGTTTCCAATTGTTCCCTAAAAATTGGTGGCAGCTTCTTTATTTGCAAATTTTTATTCCTCGTAATTAATGTAAATTGCATATTGACGTATTATTTAAGAGCCATTAATTCCAATACAAAGATTAATTTCCGCCGCGGAGCGCCGGAGAGGCGAGGGTTCTTACAATGTTCTACTCCCAAAGAACGCAATAGCCCTTTAAGCCAAGTGAGTTCACAATTCGTAGTGGCCATAGAACGATATTCTGCCTCAGCTGAAGATCGAGAGACAGTTTGCTGCTTTTTAATTTTCCAAGAAATAGGTGAATGTCCCAAAAATACGAAATAACCGGTACAAGATCGCCTAGTTAATGGACAACTCGCCCAATGAGAGTCACAATAAGCATATAGGCGCAAATCACTGTCTGCTCGCAGCAATATACCTTGTCCAGGAGAGCCTTTCAAATAACGTAACACTCGAATGACAGCTTCCCAATGCTCTAACCGTGGATTTTGCATAAATTGAGCTAAAATATGCACACAATAGCCCAACACGGGTCGTGTAATTGTTAAATAAATAAGTCTCCCAACAAGTCGTCTATACCTTTCTGGTTCCTCAACCAAAGCCCCATTGGCCAGAGCAAGCTGGTGATTTTGTTGAATTGGAAATTTTTCTGGTTTAGAACCCAATAAACCAGTCACAGTAATTATATCAAGAGTATACTTACGTTCACACAAATATAATCGTTCTTTATTCCGTGCCACCTCGATCCCTAAAAAATATTTCAATACTCCCAAATCTTTCATATGAAAAGAAGTACTCAAATAAGACTTGAAGGAACAAACTGCTGCACTATCATTCCCAGCGACAATCAAATCATCCAAATACACAAGAACACAAAGAGTGACAGAGCCCTTGTTATAAGTGAAAAGGGAATTATCAGAGTATGATTGCACAAAACCAAATGTCTTAAGTGCACAAGCCAGCTTTGCAAACCAATTTCGAGGAGCTTGTCTCAAGCCATATAAAGATTTTCGAAGACGACATACCTGCCCGGGATGAGAAGCAGAAAAACCAGGGGGCAATTTCATATATACTTCTTCATCCAAATCCCCGTGCAAAAATGCATTATGAACATCCATTTGGTGTAACTCCCAAATTTTGGCTACTCCAACCGCCAAAAAAGTACGAACTGTCACCATCTTAGCCACAGGAGAAAATGTTTCATTGTAATCAATTCCTTCCACTTGATCATTGCCTAGAATCACCAAACAGGTCTTGAAGCGTTCAATTGTACCATCGGAACTATATTTAATGTTATATACCCATTTGCAGCGGATGACACGTTTTCCGGGGGGCAAAGTCTCAATAGTCCAAGTTCCAATATTTTCAAGAGCTTCTATCTCTTTTTTCATAGCATCCCTCCATCATGGATCACGCATAGCATCAGCAAATCGCGTAGGCTCTACCTCAACAGAAATGGTTGCAAGAAATTTTTTGTGTTTTGCAGAAAATTTATCACGTCACAAAATGAGCTATAGGATAAGGAGTACTTGTAGTCCCGGATGGAGCAGGTGAAGTAGGGGGTCTGTAGACAATACGGTGTTGCACACATAATCACGCAAGCGTGTAGAAGGTTTGCGTATACGGTGTCCGCGACCAAGAGGTTCTTCCAGCTCTTGTATACAACTATTTTTGCTGCAATCATCCACACATTGGCTCATTTCCTCTACTTGGTTCACATCTCCCTCACGATTACTTTCATTCTCTCTCCCCCTATCCTCTGCACTCCCTGGACAGTTCTCATTTGAACTTGTTTCGCATCCCATATTCTCTTGTCCATCTACATGACTTGCCTCTCCAGGTCGATCATCAACTCCATCCTCTTTAGCCACTACAACTTCCTTTCTATTCTTCTTTTTAGTAAGCACAACATCCTCATGAGACACATCAGCAAAAGGCAATGATGATGAAGAAAAGGAAGACTCCTTATATACTTCTTCCCTGGAATCATCTTGAAAGGGAAACTCATGCTCAACAAACACCACGTCTCTAGAAACAAAATATTTTCCAAATTCCAAATCTTAAAGTTTACAATTCTTTTGACCGTGGGGATACCCAACAAAGACACACTTTCGACTCCTCACTCCAAATTTATCTCTATCACGCCTACGATAATGAGCATAACACAAACACCCAAAAATACGTATATGTGCATATGAAGGACCTTGCCCAAACAGAACTTCATAAGGTGTTTTTCCTGCATTTAACATGGTCGGTGTCCGATTAATCAAATAAGCCGCAGACAACACACATTCCCCCCAAAAACTAATGGGAAGATTTCCTTGAAATAGCAAGGCCCGTGCAACATTCAATATGTGTCTATGTTTACGCTCTACTCTACCATTTTGTTGAGGTGTATCAACACGTGAAGATTGAAATAAAATCCCATTCCCGAAAAAATAAAGTTTTAAAGGTTCTTCTGTTTTGTCAGCCATCAGATAAATCCACACCGCACGAGAATAATCATAAACAATAGTCCAAAAATAATATGCACCACAAGAGGAAGGCACACGGAATGCACCCCAAAGATCACAATGTATTAATGAAAAAGATTCAACCGCACGGCTTTCACTGTTAACAAATACACCCCTAGTCTGTTTGGCTCTAAAGCAAACTTCACAATCTTTATTTTCCTTACCATTAAAACTACTAGCAGAAACTTCAGGAATGAATTTGATTACTTTAGAAAAAGGATGACCCATACGTTTATGCCATAGAGTCAAGGGATCCATCCACGTCACTCTACATGCTCGAGTTTGTGCAGCACCGCGAAAAAAATAGACCCCATCCTGTATTTCACCCTCTCCAATCAGGGTCTTCAAGGTGTGGTCCTGTATCACACATAGCTTATTAGTGAAGGTGACAATGCAATTTAGATCTTCGATTAATCGAGCAACAAATATAAGATTGCAAGTTAAGCTAGGCACATATAAAACATGACGCAAAATAATACCACCCCCAAAATCAACACATCCCTCTTGAACTGCAATTGTGCTCTCCCCATTAGGTAGGCCTACAGGTTAAGCAACCACATCTTGGACATTAATTAGTAAATCTCTATTCCCAGTCATGTGTTGTGAAGCCCCTGTATCTAGCAGCCATACTCTAGAATATTGCTTACCAGACAACTGTTCGGTAGTTGCGGGTGATTTACGGCTGTTGATCATGGCCATAAGAGTTGCCCAATCATCCTTTGATAAGGTAGGAAAACCACCGCGATCAGCATTTGTCAAAGGAGAAACATCGTGAGATGAGCTAGGCATACCAAAGGCGTGTGTCGCATTGACAACGAGCCCTGTTCCACGTCCTCGTCTTGTGGTACCATGACGACCATTGTTTCCCCCTCGACTAGAATTTCCTCGACCACGTCCTCGTCCGGAAGACCACCATTCTGGATATCCTATTAATTTATAGCAATCTTTAACATCATGTCCAACTTTCTTGCAATTAGAGCACACAACCTGTTCTCTGTAATTTCCAAATTGGTTGTTTTGCCATCGTGCCGTAGTGTGTACTACAAATCCTACAGCATCAGTTTGCGCCTCTTGCTTACAATTTTTAATAGCTTCTCTCAACTGATGAATTCTCATTGAATCTCCAACAGAAAAACGTTCCTTCAAATCATCCCATAAGTCTTTTACATTATCCATTTATGTGAGAGTAGATCGAACCGCTGGATCATTTGCAATCATGATCCAGTGCACAAGCATGGAGTTTACACTCCACTAATCTTTAATGTCGTCTGAATCGTCTGCGGGCTTCTCAATTGTACAATCGATAAAACCCGCCTTTCTCTTAGCCTTAAAGGCGTTTCTCATTGCCTTGGCCCATTCATCGTAGTTGGCTTCTCCTTTGAGAGTCATGCCACAGATGTTCAATCCAGGATTATCTCCAGGATGAACATAATAAGGAGAAGTAGAATCCAAAGTCTTGCTCTTCTTACTTTCTTCTTCATCTCCTGCCATGTTTAATGGCGTTTCTCTCTTCTTCTTTTTTTATTATTATTTATTTTAAGGGGCTAAGTTCAGAAGCGTGAGAATTGCTCTGATACCATGATGAAAATCATTTTGGGTCAATCTGTCTGTTACTACGCCTTCACCGTCATATATATACAAGCTCTTATCCTTTGGATTCTAGTACAATCTCCTAGGTTCCCAAGCAGACCAAAAGACTATTTCTAGATTAATCTCCTAACTTCCTAGATACACTAAAGGACGTTTGACAATATACAATTTACAATATATACATATTAATACACTCCGTAATAGAGATATAGGTTATAATTGAAACCTTTCTCTTGACATTTAGCAAATAACATATAAGTTCCAATGATCGACCTTACATTATAGGTCTAAGCAACATACTTGCTTTGAATGTTCTCAGGTCTCATGCATAATAGTTCGATATGCAATAACAAAGTAGACACATTGGTCTCACACGATTGATAAGCAATAACATTCACACTTCACACATCGAGGCTCTATACTATTTTAGTAGGGCAATAAACAATGACATTTTATTGCATACAATACATGCTTAGTCTTTGGCTCACATTTAATATGATCATGCTCAACGAAAATTTCGCCATAATTCCGACATGGATTTCCCATCATGTCTACGCATACGAGATAGCATTACGAAGCTATGAGTCAACCATGCAATTATGTGATAAAACGATCATATAAAACAAATTCTCAACGATATCATATAATCAAATGAAGTAGTCTTGCAATGAGACAAATTGCAAGCAAATAACAATCATAAATATTTGTTGCCTATGCAACTACACGAACATCAAACTTGACCATGTAGGGCCATCACAATAGCTAAAAGTTCAATAAAACCCAAATAGAACTACAAAATCAATCAACTAGTTCTACTTGACACTCGCACACATCTGCTTCGCGCTAAGGGCATCATCATGATCGTCCTTCCTCCTAGGCTTCACCTCTTTGCAGGGCGTGTATGGATAAGCATATCCCCCGAACTTCTGAGGCATGAAACGCTTCCTAAAAATATCGGCTTGCTTGCATTTCTTGGTCCAGCAGTACTCGCACATACCTTTCGGCGCAGGCACTAGCACATGGTTCACCTTCCACTCGAATTCGGACATGCATAACTCAGCTGCAACGCCTCTAAAGAAGAGAGACCATCTTGTACCTTCTCCGTACTTCTTCTCGTGCAAGTGACCACCCTTGGAGACTATGCTGCTGTACTTCTCCTTGAGTCCCATCCAAGGATGGATGTTAGGCAGACCAGCTAACAGTAGCTCTACCCATAAGCCTTTGGGTAGACTCGTGCGGTTCTCGTACTGGTAATGCTTGATCGTATTATAAGAACGTCGTATGTAGATACGTATATCCTCGAGCTCAGCGTCAGTAGCAAAGAATGGCTCCACAGGAGGAGACCAATTTGCAGCAGGGATAGGTGCAACGGTAGGTGCAGGAGTAGGCGCGATGTTGTTGTCGCTCTAGGCACTAATGTCTTCCAAGTCTGGCATATCATCGTTCTCTTTCGGTGGTGTATACTTAGGCTCAGACTCGGAGGGATCTTCCTCATCGTCAACTACACGTGCGTCGTGTGCGGCAACTGGGCCTGCATCAGGCGCGGGTACAGGCGCGGCAATCGGCGTGGGGCGTGCGGCCTCGTCGCGTGCGGCAATCTCGTGCACGGCGCGGTCCTGCGAGGCCTCGTGGCGCACGTTCGCATCGTTTCCGATTTACTCACTGTCCGATGAAGCGACATACTCTACAGGTTGTGCACGGTGAGCTAGGGCGCGTGCCCTTTGGTGTGCAGTCGTCATCCGCGTAGTAATTCTTATCCTTACCATCTATAGGTAGACGATCAAACAATAAGAACTTTATAAATCACAAGCAAAGTGATTTCAAATAATTCCTATCTTCTAGGACTACTACGCTCAACGGCTTTAATTACATTTTATTTTCCCCAAAATGAAACTAATCTTTATTAATTCATTAATTAATCCTAAACAACCTTTTTAAACCTAGGGCTTTGATACCATTTGTAACACCCCCGAATTCGCAACGATTTCCTGGGAACTATCAACATCGCTGTGCACGACTCGACACCGCTGAACCGTCCCAAACCCGAGGGTAGCTACTGCAACATTTATCACTAAGGAGTAAATGCTAAGCAGAAAGAAAGACTAGGAATCTAAAGAAGCTTCTAAGGAAAACTAAACAAACTAAACAGTTAATATCAGAGTTGTCTATATAGTGAGCTAAAACCATTAAACCAATTTATTATAACTTGCCTTCAAAGGGCTAAATCCAATAAAATCCCAACGATCTAAACTGAACAGATATTATTCTAAAAACCTGACGGCAACTCTACCTTCCAAGCTGTACGTCCTCAATCAACTAAACCTGCACTTTGGTTTCCGTGACGGAAACAAAATACAGAAGAAAAGAAAAGAAACAAAAATCAGATAAACTGAATAAACGTCATCAGTACCCAGTTGTAAGGACAGAGATTTTCGTCCAATCCAATATATTGGTTTCCACGGAGTACGTCCTTATAGAAAATTTGTAAGTTGGGGGTTTAGATAAGTTCAAAGGACCATCGAGTTAGAAAAGATTATGTAAAGACTTGAATTGAATAAAAACCATGAAAGAGGTCACAAATCTGCTATCGGCATTTTATCGAAGGGACAAACCGAATGGACAACCCAATAGCGCGATAAGTGAACTGATCAAGTATTTAGAAAGACTCCTGCTCATATAAAACATATGAGTACCCAAGAATAGAAGGTTCGGGGGCAAAGGTACGAGGTGGGAAGATGTTAGGCACCCAACTCCCTCGTATTATGACGGCCTCTACAAACTCAAGTTTGCTTAATAGTTTAAAGACACAATTCCCATGCAAAACCGGATTAACAATCTAGACTTAGACTATTAATTGGTTCACCACAAGCATGACAACATTTATTTTAACCCTTATTTAGACATGCATTCTATTTGACAAGTTGGGTAGCACAACGACCATACAGATAGTATTTAGGAAGCAATAAAAACGTTATTCTAGCATGATATCTACATTATGAGTAGGCAAGTAATTTAATTTGAGCCCTCAGGAGTTAGTACCTGAACTGTAGGCTATATTTGACAAGAATGGTAAAAGACATGATCTCAAATTTTGGAAGATAGAGGGAGAAGCTCAGTGTTAATACTCCTGATAATAGAGGTTGTCAACTGTCGACTGTATGATTTGAACTGAGGGAGTAGGGTTGTATTTATAGGAGTGGGGAAGTAGGGCCGGACGGCTGAAAAGGAGCCGAAAATTGAATTGGGCTTGAAAAAAGAGTCGGGCCAGAAGCTATGTCAGCGCCGCTAGCGGCATTGGGTCCTGGATTTTCAGCCAAGGCCGCTGGTGGCCCTAGGTTTTATTCCAGGGCCGCTGACGGCGCTGTCAGCTGCAAACAGGATGTCGTCATAATGACGACATCCTGTCTATTTTTATTTTCCAGAGGAATTTTAGTATTCCGAAAAATATGAAAAGACCGTTTTACCCTTGGACGGTAAAAGACGGCTCTACCCCTGAATCGCAACTTGGCGACCGGGAGTCGAAAAGAGGCATGAGAGGTGTCGTTGGAAAGCTCTTGAACTGGGCTTTCGAATGAGATTGGAGTAAAGGAGTGTTAGAGGAAAAACCTGAGACCTTATCTTAACTATTAAAGCAAAAATAGCGTTCAAGTTTATAAATTACTCCTTTCATCATCGGGCTTTTGCGGAGAAATCTGAAGGCACTTTTTTGGCGTCTACAGAAGCCCCCACTTTGATCGAGCTTGAGTAAAAGCGAAAATCAAAGTATTCCGAAGGCGACATGCAGGATGCTGATGTGCACACGGTGTGTGAGAGTGTACAGTATGTATGCGTATGAAGACAAATAAACCTGTGTTGGGACATGCTCGTAGCGTCCTAAAATTTCATCTCTGTGAACACAAGAGAAAATAAAGGTTGTGGTAGCAGGATAGAACACCGCTCGTAGATGGTCTAAACGTCTGTTGGGGACCTGTATTCAGAGTGAATGAAAAAGTTAGTAATACTTAGAGAATGATCAACGTATGGTGCTTCGACAAACAGTGACTAAACACCGCTTGGCGGGTGTCGAGATTCCGTCCCTGTAGGAGAAACGAAAAAGTCAACGAGACAGCGCGATTAAAAATAACGGCTGTAAAATGGGAAGTAACACTGGTGAGAGTGAATAGTATAAATGCTTTATCGAGCAGACAGTGACTAAACATCACTCGGCGGATGCCGAGATTCCGTCCCTATATAAGAAACGAAAAGGTCTATGAGACAGCGCGATAGAAAATGACGGCTGTAAAATGGTTAGAACATATGAACAGTTTAAATGCAATAGCTTAAGCAATCATTGTCTGAAACATATAAAAAATAATGGACAGTAGAACCGCAACAGTTTAAGCAATCATTGACTGACACATAATAAATAACCTCGTAGAAGGAAAGTTTAACTCCAATAGCTTAAGCGATCATTGGCTGACCCCAAACTTTGTGATCTCGTAGGAGGATAGTTTAACCGCAATAGCTTAAGCGATCATTGACTAACCACAAAATTTGTGACATTAGGACATTGGAACGTTTGAGATATTAGGACATTTGGGATATTGGGACATTTGGGATATTTTGGACATTTGTGACTTTGGGACATCGGGACATTTGGGATATCAGGACGTTTGGGATATCAGGACGTTTGTGACTTTGGGACTTCGGGCCATTGGGACATTTTAGACATTGGGATTTTTGAGACATTGGTATTTTTGAGATATTGGGGCATTGGGATTTTTTTTTGGATATTTGGTAAAGCCGATAGACTTTTCGGGCTGAAAAAATAATTTTGACACTCTGGGCGGTAGAAGTTGTCGCATTATATATCTGGCTTCCGGTCCTCACCGTTCTGGTTTGAGGATGTTCTCATTAGGTTTCACGGTGGATCGATAGAGATAACCACTCATTTACCTCTTTGGAGCATTTTCGGGCTTCTTTTGAGACCATCCCGCATCTACGGTATGTTGTTGTTGACTTGTGCATTTTCTTTTTCTGGTCCATTTGGTGTGAATGAACTTTCGAACTGGTAACCTGCAGGTGTCATGGTCAGCTTTTGATGGTATTCCTGGGGTTCCGCCCCATATTACTATGGAGCCCCTTAGAGTATCTTCTTTTGCGGGTGGTCTTCGAGGGGCCATTAGGCTTTGTATGGTACTTGGGGGACCGTTTGACCTGGCTGATTTATCCTACCCTGGGTAGTCACCTGGTTCCGGAGGATCCTCCCTTGACCATGTTTTGTCTGCGCGGTCTGAGCGTGCGGGACTTGGGGTTGCGGCTCATGGTATGGCGGCCACGGACTTTCTCATGCCGGAAATTATTTGCTTGGATCGCACGGCCGTGTACCTGGCTTACTGCTTAGATCGTCTGATGCCGGACCTCATTTCTGAGGTAAGAAATTTATCTGCATCTTTTTAGCTATATGCGTGATATACTAACTTTTTGTGTTTCGCAGGCGGATCGTCTAGCTCCTCAGGGTCCCAAGAGGTCCCATTCTAGAGTTCCTCAGGGCCAGCCCCCAAGCGTGACCTTGCCGACTAATGAGGTGAGGCATATTGGGGAGAGTGGGGGACGCATAGTAGAGGAGATCCCTCTACATATGGCTGACGGAGAGGCTGTGGAGGGCTTGCCCTTGCCTGATGGTTGTACGGGGGTAAGTTCCTTTTTATCCCTTCTTGTGTTTGTGTTTTCTTTTGAGTGCTGACTCTATCTCTTGTGTTTGTGTTGCTTTTTGTTTTTTGTAGCTGATACGGGAGCAGACCTCTCAGATCTTCAAGCTCATTCACCTGCTGAAGAAAGGCTATGGCCGAGTAATGGGCAAGGGGAAGAGTTCTCGGTCTAGGACTAATGATGTAAGTGGACTTTTATCCTTTGTTTAGCTAAGTGAACTGCTTAACTTATCATCTCGATCTTGATGGTCTGCAGATGTCTTAGTCTTCGTCTTCGGTGGGACCTCGACATTCTTCTGCTGCGAGGGCCTCTTCGGCGAGCAGACCGTTTGTTGCTCGTTCACCTCCCGTAGTTGTGGCCAGGCCTCATGTTGATGAGGCGCCCGGACCTTCTGTGCCATACATTCCTAAGATGTTCTCCCATGTAGGTTTCCAGACTTCTCTTGACTGCAGGCCTATTGTTACTCCCACTGCTGGAGGTTGGGCGAACGCCCCTGAATAGGCTGTGCCTCATACTGAGCCTTCGTATCAGGAGGTGGTTATGGACTTTGCTAGTCAGGCCACAAAGAGTTTCTTTGCAACGGGGTTTTCGGCAGGTACCCCCATGCGCGCACCAGCATATGATCGGCAGGACATGAGGCCCAACAACAGCAGGCCCATTTATAGCTCTTCTCTCCATTATTCGACTGGGAACTATGGTCAGGGACCGTCCATTGATGATGAGGCTGACAGCAATGGCGATGACGACTCTAGTTGAGCGGTGTTGGATTTCTTTGTAGACATTGACCTTGAGATTTTGAACTCCTGTTTTCATGCATATCTATGATATGTATGATATGATGACTCGATTATGCCCATCAGATCTCTAAGTATGCAATGTGTTATGCAGTAGGGAAAAAGCCACAATTTAGGGAATAAAATAAGGAAAAAGGTAAAAATTGCAATAAAAAGCAAAAATTACACATATTATACCCCCTAAAAAAAAGAAAATAAAAAAAAAGAAAATGGAAAAGATAAAACTAAGAGAATCTCGGGCTTTGTAATTCAGCTGTGTGCATTAAAATCGGGCTTAAATCGAGCCGACTGGACCAAGTGGGCGGGCTGGAGCAAGAGGAGATAACCTGACCGGGCCAGGGTCAAGGCCGCTAGCGGCACTTTGCTGGGCCGCTAGCAGCGCTGGGCTGCAGATCAGGGCAGCTAGCGGCGCTGGCCAAGGCCGCTAGCGGCCCTGACCAAAGCCGCTGACGGCTCTGGTTTGGGCTTTTTCGTGGATTTCTGGCTTCTTTTGGCCCGCGTTTTTGCCTATAAATAGGATTCACGGGATGCTTGATGTTGTATCACTTTTCAAATTTTAACACTCTCAAATTTCCCAAAGCTTCTATCATGGTGAAATCCTTTGAAAACCTGTTCGATGCCTGGTGCAAAAATTTGACCATAGAAGAAAAACTTGAACTGGCCCCGTTCCATGTCTCTACCTTGATGAATTTAAAACCATCCAAAATATTGTGGCCCCTTCTTCGATCTGCTTTGAATTATTAGGACCCCGACTTGCATGTCTTCCGTTTTGGTAACTCTGAATTATGCCCTTTAGTTGAAGAATTTGATGCGATCACCAATATTCCTGATGTTCTTCCTCCAACTGTGCCTTATTTGAGAAATGGCTTTAGTGGTCTATACAAGAAATCCTTAGGCTTGTCATCTGCAGAAGTCAAAAGCATGATTCTTGGTGTCGATGTGGACTTAGTTCAGCTTTGCGAAAAATTTGCTATTTCTTCTGACAAAGGTGCAATATTTAGGCGTTGCCGCAGACAGGCTTTTGTACTTTGCCTGTTGAACCGCCTATTGTTTGCTAATGCCAAGTCGCCTAACTTGGGTAGAGCCTCATTGCTGCGAGTAGTAAATCAAATGGCTGAAAGGCACTCTGGTTGTAGGGGAAACTATTATTGGGCTTGACAGGTTGAAGATCTCTCCTCACGAAGCTTTTCTGGCAACCCCCTGCTACTTCAAATTTTGTTATGTGAGCATCTAAGGCTAATAGAGTCACTAGAGAAGATGATAGCTCGTGTCCCTCGAGCATGGTCAAAGAAAACTTATACCGCCGCTAGCTTCTTGGTTAGGAAGAGGCTATATTGTGAAAAGTCCCTTGCTGAATGGGATGCCTTTTTCCATGCAGGCCCTGCCATCCGTTGGCACGTGACCTAGTGGAGTTTGACTTCTTTAGTGGCCTGTGACAATTTTGTTCCTCATACTACCATAGTGGGTCTGTACAGGGGTACTTTCTTCTTTCCTTCTAGGGTTATGAGACAATATGGGTTGAAGCAGGTTATCCCTCGTCAGGACACGACAAGGCCAACTATCGTAGCCTTAACCACTGAATTTGCTGCGGATTGGGGAAAGTACTGGCGTAGCCGGGACCGCTGGACTGTACCTCGAGTGATTGCCCCAACTCAAGTTTCTGAGACCTACTTGAACTGGCTTTCCTGCAGTGGTGGAGATACGAGACGAGCCCTTCGTCATGAGGAGTGGGACCAACTAAAGCCTAAGTATGACTCGAGAACAGGAAGCAAGAAAAGAAAAGAAGGGCCTCATGAGGGAGGCTATCATGTACTGAAAAGAGGCAAGCCCCCAGCTCAAGGGAGTTATCATAGGTCGTCCTCAAGCTAAGGAAGAAGATATACCCAAAACTACTTTTAGAACCTGTTACGGGCATTATGAATTTACAGTAATGCCCTTTGGATTAACTAATGCCCCCGTATCTTTTATGGATCTCATGCATAGGATTTTTTATCCTAACGTAGATCGATTTGTGGTAGTATTTATAGATGATATTCTTATTTATTCTAAGAATAGGGAAGACCACAAAGAGCATTTGAGGATTGTCTTAGAAATCTTGAGAGAAAACCAACTTTACGTAAAATTAACGAAATGTGAATTTTGGATTGAGGAAGTTGCCTTTTTAGGGCATACAATCTCGAAGGAGGGAGTGTTGGTAGACCCTAGTAAGATGGAAGCAGTTAAAGATTGGTCTAGACCAACCAATATCACTGAGATTTGAAGTTTCTTGGGATTAGCAGGATATTATAGGAGATTTGTGAAAGAGTTTTCGAGGATTGCTAAGCCCATCACTAATCTTTTGAGTAAAACAATAAAATTCCAGTGGGATGAAAAACATGAGAAATCCTTTCAGGAACTGAAAAATAGACTGACCACCGCATCTATCTTGACTTTACCTAATGAGGGAGATGATTATGAGGTGTATAGTGACGCTTCTAAAAATTGGTTAGGTTGTGTACTTATGCAGGATAGGAAAGTGATAGCTTATGCTTCTAGGCAGTTGAAACCTCACGAAGTGAATTACCCAACCCATGACTTAGAATTAGCTGCAATGGTGCTTGCACTGAAAATTTGGAGAAATTATCTATGTGGAGCTAAGTGTTACCTTTAAACCGACCATAAGAGTTTAAAGTAAAATTTCACCCAAAATAATTAAATTTGAGACAAAGAAGGTGGTTAGAATTATTGAAAGATTATGATTTGGAGATTAGGTACCATAAAAGAAAAACCATTGTGGTGGCAGATGCTCTTAGTAGAAAAACCCATCATTCAATACAGCGTTGTGCTTTATGGAAATGTTTTCGGTATAACCCACGCTTTTTGAGGAAATTAGGGAATTGCAAAAGAGTGATCCAAAGTTAGAGAAAATGAGAGAATTAGCAAAAAGGGGAGAAATAGAAGAAGTTGTAGAACATGAGGATGAAAGCCTGAAATTTAAAGGGAGATGGTGTATACCACAAAAGGAGGAATTAAAAGAAAAGATTTTGAGTGAAGCCCATAATACTCCGTCCATACTCAGTACACCCTGGAAATAAGAATTTACACCGAGATTTACGATCTCATTTTTGGTGGAAAGGAATGAAGAGAGTGAACACAAGAAAACTGGAGGATTGTTACAACATTTAGAAATTCCAAGCTGAAAATGGAAATCTGTGTATATGGATTTTGTTACAGGGTTACCTACAACAAGTCGAGGAATGAACACAATTTGGGTAGTAGTTGATAGGTTGACCAAAGTAGCAAGATTTATAGCTATGAGAAATACTTGAAGTTTAACCCAGTTAGCAGAAGCGTACATTAGAGATGTTGTTAGATTACATGGTGTACCTAAGGATATTATTTCTGATAGGGATACTCGTTTTCTATCACACTTTTAGGAGAAACTACAAGCCGCTTTTGGGACTCACCTTTGAGTATGATACAATCTTTCCGGCTACTGATGGCCAGACGGAGAGAACTATACAGACTCTTGAGGATATGCTCTGTTATTGTGTTTTGAAATTTCAAGAAAGTTGGGAGAAACATTTACCCTTGGTAGAATTTTCTTACAACAATAGTTATCACTCCACCATTGATAAAGCTTCGTATGAGGCACTGTACGGGAGAAAATATAGTAGTCTTTGTGTTGGGTGAATTCAGAAGAGAACTTAGTGTTAGGACCAGACATAGTTCACGATACTATGGAACAAGTCAAGGTGATACAAGAGAAGATGAAGGCAACTCAAGATAGACAGAAGAGCTACGCCGACAAAAGAAGAAAACCCTTAGAATTCCAGATAGGGGATGCGATTTTGATTATGGTATCACTAATGAAGGGAGTTAAGAGATTTGGTCGGAAAGGAAAACTATGTCCCAGATACGTAGGACCCTACAAAATGACTGAGAGAGTTGGGGAAGTTGCATACAGAGTTGAAGTACCCCTAGAGTATGAAAATATGCATAATGTTTTCCACGTATCCCAACTACGGAAACAACTAGGAGACCAGCACCACACCCAACAGACTGAACCTATTGAGCTATCTGAAAATCTCACTTTTGAGGAAGTCCCCGTAGCTATCTTAGATTACAAAGAGAGGAAGCTACGCAGCAAAGTAACGTCGTTAGTCAAAGTCTTATGGAAAAGCCCAACTATCGAGGAAGCCACTTGGGAGTACGAATCAGAATTGCGCAATCAATACCTGCATCTTGTCACAGAAGGTTAGAACTTTCAAGTTTCGGGACGAAACTTAATTTTAGAGGGGTAGACTGTAATAACCCAAAATTTTTAATTACCTAATTAGCGTTAATAATTGGGATTAGTGTAATAAACTACGATTAAAATTCGTAACTAAATTAATTAAACTTAAAATTTCTCATAATTCAATTTTTTTTTTATATTTTTACTTAGCTTATCTTAATCAAGGTGATTAAAACACCTAAATTAGCGACACAAAATGATTAACTTAATTGTTTATTGTTAAATTAGTTGATTTAGGAAATAATGTGATTAATTAGCTAATTACAAAATTAAGCACTTAATTACCCTAGTTTCGTAATTGCATGGGTGGTAATACTATTACAAGCAAAACATGGCACTATTTGATTGATTAAGACTAGCATTACTATTTTATGAGTGAGAAAAATTAAATTGTGATAAGTGTAGCTTGAGGTGGCATTAAATCTGTGTTTTGGAAATTAATAGAAATTATGCCTATGGTATTTCTTCATGAAACTAGCCTAGGTGTCTTGTTTATGCACATGGTGGGCTTATTTACCCATTTATGCACATGGAAAGCCTAAGAGAAAAAGGAAATAAAATGGGCTTGTGGTGGGTTCATATGTGGGCTCAAAGAGGAAGTTTAACAAGTTAAGAAACCAGAATTTTTGGGCTATAAAAGAGAGAAAGAGAACTGGGTAGGAGAAGGAAGGAAAAGGGAACAAAAAGAGAAGAGAAAAATAAGAAAGAAAAGAGAGAAAGAAAAATAAAGAAAAATTACATAAAGAGAGAAAAACTATTGGGAGAAATTCTACCCAATAAGCAAATAACCCACCCTACTCTAAATAATCATTACCTTGCTTCTTCTCTTCCCTAAAAATTTTACTAAATCAAACAAGCAACCTCCCACACCCCTCTTTATTCCCCTTGGCCGAAAATCCCCCAAAAACCCCAACCAAATTACTGAAATTTTCTTCTGAAAACAAATCTCTCAAAAATTCTCTCATCCACTTAAAAAGTCTAAGGAAAGTGTAGAAATTTTTAAAGAGCAAGAGAGAAGAAGAAAGAAGAAGAAAAGGGTAAGAATTCATAAACTAAAACTAGTACATTATTTCTTCAATCTTTGATTAATAAACTAAAAACATACAAAGTCTTAAATTTTCTTATTTATATGAAAAACAAGATCATCTCTACAAAAGCATCCAAGCTCACTCAAGATCCAAACCGCATTTTCGAAAATCCAAGGAAAAAGGTAAGAAATTAGAAACCTAGACTATTTATTCTTCATTTTAGTTTAGATCATTTTTATTCTTCATGATCTAAAGTTATCACCACTAAAATTCTTGTCTTGGCTCACGAAATGAAAAAAGAAGAAAATAAAGAACAATCATTTTTTTTTTGGAAAGTAAGATAATTTTATTTACTTCCAAATAGATTTTCCATGTGTACAACGCAGTACAAGCACTGCCCTCAATAAATACCAACACACAGCTTACCTCTCCTATTACAAGAATAATGCAACAAAAGAGTACTAAAGCTAGTTACACAATAAGTCGAAACATCACAACAACGTATACATGAAGACTCAAATGTAAAAATTCAGATTCTTAACAAAAAAGTCCTGAATTTTCTTCTTTCTAGCAGCAGCTCCTCGAATGTGAAGCATGGATATGATTTGCTTGGCAATTTCTTTGCAGTCACTTTTGTGTTCTTGAAATAATCGAGCATCTCTCTCGTTCTATACAAAGTACACCATAGCTGAGAACATAGCAGCTCCCACCTGTGCTTGCACAGCTCTGTTTCTTGCTTGTGTGCAGGCCTGAGACAACAACTCAGTCCAGCAGATTGCACTAATAGATTGCTTCAGCCATTTCCGCAGGCTATCCCAAATCTTCTTTTGTATTGACATCCAAAGAACAGACGTTCCTTGTTTTCCTCCTCACAATGGCACAAAACACAGATACTAGGCCCCTGTATTTCAATTTTGTGCAGATTTTTCCATCTAGGCAACCAATTCAAGATACATAACCAAAGAATAAATCTCCAATTGGGAGAAGCCAAAGGACACCAGACTAAACTGTCCCATTACTTCTTATCAGCTGCGGGTAGCAAAGATTTATAAACATGACCCATTTTGTACTTGACAACACCCTGATTTAAGATATGCACAGCTAAGTCACTTCTTAAGTTAAATATTATATGTATAAGCCAAGATGCTTAAGCAGGTTTATTTGCAGCCCAAAAGGATCCCTGTTTAATGTAGTAGGCATTTATCCACTTCACCAACAGTTTCTCCTTATGGTGCTGAACATCCCACAAAAGCTTCCCAAGAGAAGCTTTGTTCCATAAGGTTAAATAAAAAACTCCTAGTCCTCCCTGAGCAGCAGGGGTACACAAGTCAGACCAAGCCACCAAAGCTCTACTACTAGGGTCAGAAGATCCTGTCCAAAGAAATCTTCTGCATAACTGTTCTATTTTGTGAATTACAGCAACAGGGAGATGAACGAACTGAGTCCAGTAATTGTTCATTGCAAACAATACTAATTTCAATAACTGTAATCTTCTTGCATAGGATAGAAATTTTATAGTCCATGACTGATTTTTGCTTGTAATTTTCTGAATCAGTGGGTCATAGTACCCAATATTCACTCTCTTAGAGGTGAGAGGGTTTCCAAGGTAACGAAATGGGAGTTCTCCAGTTTTGCATTCCCAAACAATGTAGAATAGCTCTTTGTTCACTGTCCATTACACCACAAAAGTATACCTCTGATTTGCTTGCATTTGCACATAATCTAGAACAGGCAGAAAATAATTTGAACTGATCAAACAAGAGCTTCACAGATGCAACATCCCCTCTTGAAAATAACAGCAAGTCATCAACAAAAATACTATGAACTAGATTAATTTTCCTGCATCTGGGATGAAATCTGAATTCTGGCACATTCTTCAACTCTCTCAAGCATCTAGATAGATAATCCATTGCTGCAACAAAAAGATAAGGAGAAATTGGATCTCCTTGTCTTAATCCTCTCTTGGCTTCAAATGGTGCCATAGGTACTCCATTAAACAAAATAGAGTAGCTAACAATGCATATACACATTTTTACCCAGTTGACAAATTTCAAGGGAAATTGAAGTGCCAGCAAATATTTGCTCTAGGAAGCTCCATTCTATAGAGTCATAAGCCTTCCTAAGGTCAACTTTAACAATACATCGAGGAGACAACCCTTTCCTCCCATAGAACTTGATCAAATCATGAGCCCAAACAATATTATCACCTATAAATCTGCCTTCGACAAAAGTTGACTGCTCTGAACTGACAATACTATCAAGAACACTACATAGCCTATTTGCAAGTGCTTTGGACATGATTTTATAGAGGATTTTACAGCATGCAATAGGTCTATAGTCACTTACAAACATAGGGCTATCTTTCTTTGGCACCAAAGTTACAGAAGCACAGTCCAGAGATTTGAGAATTTTACCTGAGTGAAAAGTACTCAGAATAGCTTGTGTAATATCCTGTCCCACCATATTCCAAGATGCCTTAAAAAATGCTGCTGTATAACCATCTGGGCCTGGCGCCTTATCACCATAAATCTTCCACAATGCTTGTTTAAGTTCTTATGGGGCAGCACAGATACTGATTTGTTGCTCAATAGACAAAACATTCCCATTAGCAACAATCTGAGGGTCAATAGAAGGGATTTCTATTGCAGCTGACCCCATTATGTTTTGAAAGAAAAGCTGAAACTCCTTTTGAATGTCCATAGACTGAGTAATTCTCACACCCTCATTAGTGTGTATTGAAATGATTTTGTTTGTAGCTGTTCTAGCCTTCACACAAGCATGAAAGTATTTAGTATTAGAATCACCACACTTAACACAGTTAATTCTAGATTTTTGTCTTAAATAAAGCTCCTCAATCTGCACCACCTTCTCAAGTTTGATAATAGCTGCCCTCTCCTGTTCAATTAAATCAAAATCAAACAAGTTGTGAGTAAGGGCACTCTATATCTGTTCCACCTCAATTCTAGCAGTCTGAACCTTGGAATCCATCTTAGAGAAATATAGGTCAGAAGCCTTCAGTTTTGCTTTGAGAGCTTTGTGCTTTTGAATAACTCTATACATGTAAGAGAGGCACGGGGAGGCCCCAGCGGCGTCGGCCACCTGCCGGGGACCACCCAGACGGAATAAATGCTAAGCAGAAAGAAAAACTAGATATCAAAGGAAGCATCTAAACAAATTAAAACATTAATATCAGAGTTGTCTAATGAGTGAACATAAGTCCATTAAAGTATTATTACAACTTTGCCTTCAAGGGCACAAACCAAAAATCCGATAATCCACAATAAATAATAGGTCTAGAGAACAAGCCCACATTTAAACTCCAAAGCTATACGTCCTCACTCAGCAACACCAGCACTTTGGTTTCTGTGACGGAAACAAGGTACAAAAGAAAAGAGAAGAAACAAAAGAAAATAAAAATTAGATAAACTGAATAAACATCATCCATACCCAGTAAAAACACTTTCGCAAACCTTACCTGAGTTTTAGAAGAATCATTGAAATTCATTTGCATGCACAAGTAGTCATACAACCAAGCACACGCATACTGAACATTCAATTACTTGCAATTCTTGCTTTAGTGATCATTCGAACACAAATAGTCAAACCATCTTGATTAGAGTAATAAGGGAGCGATTAGAACAACGATTACCCCATACTGTTCATAGATAGATATAGACATGCCATGGACTTACTCTAGTGTATACTCACACTATCTCTAACATAATAATCGATACGTAGAGAATTAAACAATGGGGAATGATCTGTTCCGAACACGCTACGAAGTGTCCATAATAAGTAACTTAGGAATCACGCATCCCTAGACTACATCACTTAGATAAGCCTCAATTGCTCGACTACTCCTAGTGATCCAGTAGAAGTCTTATTCTCATTTACAATTCAATTCACATACTTGCATTGATTGACTTAGTGGTACAAGGAGACCACGACTTACTATTTCATTTCATGCTCATGACAATGAATAATAAATACGACGATAATGACATTAATGCATATTAACATAATCATGTTTCACATATGTCTAATGAAATTTCGGCAGCACTTTGGCAGTAAAACATGATATCAAAAAAGTACACTTTCAACAAATAATCCATCCAATTATAATAGATGCTCATTAGCACTCAATAGTAAACCACTCCAAATAGCACGTATATTATATCATAATAATATTAGAAATTCAGCATTGGCATACATGCTCAATAATTAGCATATGAACTAATTAATTAACGAAACTTCACAATTTCATCATACTCAATATATTTCATAATTACAGCGAAGAATATATTTCTAATTCTCATAATTAACGACCATATAATTTAATCATGCTTCGCATATTAAATTCACAACAAATAGGCAATTAGCACATAACAAGTCAAAACGTTTTTACGGGTTTTGGAAAGAGGTAGGCACAATCCCTTACCTAACAGTAGGTACGCTTCCAAATCACAACTCGATCACGCTTGTCTGTTAGGTCCTAATGATAAACAATTACCGAGATATAATCAGTAAATACGAAAATCCAGACAGTAATAAAATGTTAATCTAATATTTTAATTAAATGCCTTGATTATTTCAATCCATCTAGACTTTCGAAAATCTGGATTCGGGTTCCAAACGAGTATAGAAAAATAAAAACAATTATTGAAAAATACTGAAAATCCGAAATAAATTAAAAACGAAATTATTAAACGAAACCAACTTATTGTGCAAGTATCGATGACGGTCACTCACAAGAGGACCCATGGTCGGACCCATCACCACCATCACTACCCATCGACCACCATGGCCGACGGTGGTGGCTCGTCGGTGACTGGCGGCCAAGAGAGAGAGAGAGAGAGAGAGAGAGAGAGAGAGAGAGAGAGAGTTTGCGAGAGAGAGAGAAAGAGAACGAGTGAGAGAGAGAGAGCGACTGAAAAAGAGAGAGGCACGGGGGAGGCCCCAGCGGCATCGGCCACTTGCTGGCGGCCACCTAGGCGCAGCGGCGGCCCGATGGCCGTGGCTCGCGAAAACTGGTGACGGGGGAGTGAGAGAAAAACAAGGGCAAAGAGAGAGAAGGAAGGAGAAGAGGTGAGAGGCGGCTCACCTGGTAGGGGCCTTGGTGGTTCTCCGGCAATGGGCGGCTGAGCAGAGGGAGGAGAGAGAGAGAGACGCGGCTTAAAGAGAGGGAAGAGAGAGAGAGAGAGAGAGAGTGCCGTGAAGAGAGAGAGAGAGAGAGAGAGAGAGAGAGAGAGAGAGAGAGAGAGAGAGAGAGAGAGAGAGAGAGAGAGAGAGAGAGAATTGTGAGGTTTTTGGCTCAGTTTTCGTAAACTGATCAATTGGCCCATCTCTTAGCTTATATAGGTCCCCAGTCAATGAAAGTCAAAACCTACTAGACTTAGGAATATTTTTCTGATTTAATTGCTAATTAAAAATAAATTAAAACCAATTAAATGCTAATTAAAACTAATTAAAACATTATGAATAAACCTTATTCATATACAAAACAAATTAATTTAATTCCTCAATTTTGATAAATATAAATCACGAAATTTCAATAATAATAATTAATATTATTATGGCTTAATTTGAATAATCGAATCATTATGTAAAATTACGATTTAAATCTCTGAACTATTTATAAATGAATTATAAATCGATATTATAATTATGGAAAATATTGGGGTATCACATTCTACCCTCCTTAAAAGAAGTTTCGTCCCGAAACTTGAAATATGAAGTAATCACTTCTCAAATGAAACGAGATTACCAATACGAAGGTATGAAACGATTTTAGGACTACGACATTGCAATGTGTGTACTACGGTCGTGATCTAAGTCGATTAGCAATGCAACATGCAATGCTAGAACATGCAACTGGTGCAAAGCGGTAAACAAAACACGAAATTACTAGGTGTGACATTCTACCCTCCTTAAAAAGGGTTTCGTCCCGAAACTCAAATGGAATTAGTACCTTCGATAAAGAGTTCTGGGTACTTCCCACGCATCATGGATTCAGCTTCCCATGTTGCCTCTTCTTGACCATGACAAGACCAA
The DNA here is from genome assembly GCA_038025085.1 of Tetragonia tetragonoides. NCBI lineage: Eukaryota > Viridiplantae > Streptophyta > Magnoliopsida > Caryophyllales > Aizoaceae > Tetragonia > Tetragonia tetragonoides. Next base: position 24,668,398 of record CM076140.1, read on the forward strand.
ATAACTTTCACAATCGGAATGGTCTTTGTATGAGTCGAGAGCTCTTTGCGGTCAGTGATCTTGACTGGACGTTCTTCATACATCAAGCTCTCATCAAGTTCGATCGTTTCATATGAGTTGGATCATGTACGTATCGCTTCAGTCGAGAGACATGAAACACATTGTGGACTTGTCAAGTTCCACAGGAAAAGGTAAAAACGATAAGCAACCTCGCCAATCCTTTCTAGGATCTCGTATGGTCCAATGTAACAAGGACTCAATTTTCCCTTACGACCAAAATGCATAACGCCCTTGGTAGGAGATACTCGCAAAAGTATCTTGCTTCCCACCTCAAATTCGTCAGGTCTACGACCTCTATCTACATACGATTTCTGGCGATGTTGTGCACTTCGCATCTTCATTTGAATTACCTTCACAATGTCAACAGTCTGCTGGATCATGTCAGGACCCAAAATTGCAGTCTCGCTAATGTCGTTCCAACATACAAGCGATCTACACTTCCTACCATACAAGGCTTCATATGGTGCTCGATCAATGCTCGAATGATAGTTGTTGTTGTAAGAAAATTCGATCAACGGAATGTGCTTGTCCCACGAATCTTGATATTCAAGGGCACACGCTCGAAGCATATCCTCCAGAGTCTGAATTGTTCTTTCCGTTTGGACATCTTTTGCAGGATGAAAAGCGGTACTAAACTTCAATCTGCTTTCGACAGCTTCTTGTAGTTTCTGCTAGAAGTGAGAGAGAAATCTTGAGTCTCTATCAGAAACAATATCTTTGGGTACACCATGAAGTATCATGACCTCCTTAACATACACGTCAGCCAGCTTCTCCATTTCCCAAGTGTCATGCATTGGGATGAACCTTGTGACTTTCTTCAAATGATCTACAACCACCCAAATAGCGTTGTTCCTCTTTCGTGTCAAAGGTAAACCCATGACAAATTTCATAGAAATCGAATTCCATTTTCAACTAGGAACTTCCAGTGATTGTACCATTCCACCGGGTCTCTTGTGCTCGATCTTGACCTTCTAACATGTCAAACACTTCGCTACAAACTCAGCAACTTCTTGTTTCATTCCCTTCCAACAGAATACTTGGCGAAGATATTTGTAAAGCTTGTCTCCACTAGGATGTACAGAATACGGTGAATTATGAGCTTCACCCGGAATCTGACTTTTGATAACTGGGTCATTGGGTACGCAAACACGTTCTTGAAATCTCAAAATTCCATCTTGGCCCAAAGTGAAGTCCTCGGACCTACCCTCGTCATTGTGGTTTAGAATCCCCTGAAGATCCCTATCACCACTTTGTCTATCTTTGATCTCCTCTAACAACGTTGGTCGAACAGTCATTTGTGCTAAGGTACACTGAACGTCACCTTGAAACACAATCTTCACTTCGAGACTTTGCAAGTCACGTATGATTTCCTTAGAAAGCAATACAACAGTGTTTAACGTATGTCGATTCTTCCTACTCAAAGCATCAGTGACTACGTTCGCTTTACCATCATGGTACTGAATATCAATGTCATATTCCGTCAGAAGTTCTAGCCATCTCCTTTGGAGCATGTTTAACTCTTTCTGTGTAAAGATGTACTTGAGACTCTTGTGATCAGTGAACATCTTGACTGCGGAGCCATACAGGTAATGTCGCCAAATCTTCAATGCTAATACGACAGCAGCAAGTTCTAGATCGTGCGTAGGATAGTTATCCTCGTGCTTCTTCAATTGTCGTGAGGCGTAAGCCATGACCTTTCCATGTTGCGTCAAAACACATTTTAAGCCATGCTTAGACGCGTCACTGTAGACCTGTTATCCTTCTGTTCCTCACGGCAATGTTAAAATAGGTCCACTTGTAAGACGTTTCTTCAACTCTTGGAAAGCAGTCTCACACTTCAAAGACCATACAAACTTTGCCATTTTCTTCATCAAGTTCGTGATAGGCTGCGCAATCTTTGAAAAACCTTCTACAAATCGTCTATAGTAGCCAGCAAATCCAAGAAAACTCCGAACTTCGGTCATAGTCGTCGGTCTAGGCCAATCTGTAATAGCTCGAATCTTCTCTATATCTTAGGCCAAACCATCCTTAGATACCACGTGTCCTAAGAAAGATAGCGTATCTAGCCAAAACTCACACTTTCACAACTTGGCGTAGAGTTGATGTCTTCGCAGAATCTCAAAAAGAGTACGTAAATGTTGCTCATGCTCCTCGGCGTTCTTCGAGTAAACTAGAATATCATCTATAAAGACTAAAACAAATTGGTTTAGGTAAGGCTGGAACGTACGGTTCATCAAGTCCATAAACTTCGCAGGCACATTTGTCAAACCAAAAGGCATCACAGTGAACTCATAGTGCCCATAACTCGTCCTAAATGCGGTCTTCGCAATATCAGGCTCGGAAATCGTCAACTGATGGTATCGTGATCGTAGGTCTATCTTTGAGAAAATAGACTCTCCACGCAATTGGTCAAACAGATCGTCAATTCTGGGAAGTAGGAATCGATTCTTGATCGTGATCTTGTTCAACTCGCGGTAGTCAATGCATAGTCTCATGCTTCCATCCTTTTTTCGTACAAACAAAACCGGAGCACCCCTAGGCGATACACTCGGACGAATGTATCCCTTTTCTAACAAATTCTCTAGTTGCGTTTTCAGTTCCTTCATCTCAGCAGGTGCCATACGATACGGTGCTTTCAAAACTGGTGCAGAACCTGGAGCTAGGTCGATCGTAAAGTCGATTGTCAGAGAACCACCAAGGCCACCACCAGGTGAGCCGCCTCTCTCCCCCTCTCCTTCCTTCTCTCTCTTTCACCCTTGTTTTTCTCTCTCTCCCCCGTCCCTTCTTTTCGCGAGTCACGGCCGTCGGGCCGCCGCCGCTGGGGCACCGCCGGCCATGGTAGTCTGTGGGTGGTGATGGGTCCGACCATGTGTCCCCTTGTGGATGACCTTTGTCGAGACTTGCACAATAAGTTAGGGTTTCGTTTAATAATTCGTTTTTAATTAATTTCGGATTTTCAGTATTTTTCAATAAATTTTTTTATTTTTCTGTACTCATTTAGAACCCGAATCCGGACTTTCGAAAACCTAGATTGATTGAAATAAATAAAGGAATTTAAATAAAATATTAGATTAATATTATATTACTGTTTGGATTTTCGTATTTACTGATCGGGTTGTGATTTGGAAGCGTACCTACTGTCTAGTGAGCGTTTGTTACGTAAGAGATTGTGCCTACCTCTTTCCAAAATCCATAAAAAGGTTTTGACTTGTTATGTGCTAATTGCCTATTTGTTGTGAATTTAATATGCTAAGCATGATTATATTATGTCGTTGTTAATTATGAGAATAAGAAATATATTCTTTGCTGTAATTATGAAATATATTGAGTATGAAGAGATTGTGAAGTTTCGTTAATTAATTAGTTCATATGCTAATTATTGAGCATGTATGGCAATGCTGAATTTCTAATATTATTAAGATATAATATACATGCTATTTGGAATGAGTTATTATTGAGTGCTAATGAGCATCTATTATACTTGGATGGATTATATGTTGAAAGTGTAATTTTTGGATATCATGTATTACTGCCGAAGTGCTGCCGAAATTTCATTAGACATATGTGAAGCATGATTATGTTAATATGCATTAATGTCATTATCGTCGTTATTATTATTCATTGTCATGAGCATGAAATGAAATAGTAAGTCGTGGTCTCGTTGTACCACTAAGTCAATCAATGCAAGTATGTGAATTGAATTGTAAATGAGAATAAAACTCCTAATGGATCCCTAGGAGTAGTCGAGCGATCGAGACTTATCTAAGTGATGTAGTCTAGGGATGCGTAATTCCCAAGTTACTTATTACGGACACCTCGTAGTGTGTTCGGGATGGATCATTCCCCATTGTTTAATTCTTCTACGTATCGATTATTATGTTAGAGATAGTGTGAGTATACACTAGAGTAAGTCCATGGCATGTCTATATCTATCTATGAACAGTATTGGTAATCGCTGTTCTATTCGCTCTCTTATTACTCTAATCAAGATGGTTTGACTATTTGTGTTCGAATGATCACTAAAGCAAGAATTGCATGTAATTGAATGTTGAGTATGTGTGTGCTTGATTGTATGACTACTTTTGCATGCAAATGAATTTCAATGATTCTTCTAAAACCCAGGTAAGGTTTGCGAAAGTGTTTTTACTGGGTATGGACGACGTTTATTCAGTTTATCTGATTTTTGTTTTCTTTTATTTCTTCTCTTTTCTTCTCTACCTTGTTTCCGTCACGGAAACCAAAGTGCAGGTGTTGCTGGGTGAGGACGTATAGCTTTGAAGTTTAAATGTGGGGTTGTTCTCTAGACTTATTATTTATTTTGGATTATGGGATTTTTGGTTTGTGCCCTTGAAGGCAAAGTTGTAATAATACTTTAATGGACTTAAGTTCACTCATTAGACAACTCTGATATTAATGTTTAGTTTGTTTAGATCCTTCCTTTGATACCTAGTTTTTCTTTCTGCTTAGCATTTATTCCGCCTGGTGGTCGCCGGCAGGTGGCCGACGCCGCTGGGGCCTCCCCCGTGCCTCTCTTTCAGTCGCTCTCTCTCTCACTCGTTCTCTTTCTCTCTCTCTCACAAACTCTCTCTCTTTCTCTCTCTCTCTCCCTCTTGGCCGCCGGTCACCGGCGAGCCACCACCACCGTCCATGGTGATCGGTGGGTGGTGTTGGTGGTGACCGTGGTCGAGACATGCAAAATAAGTTAGGGTTTCGTTTAATAATTTTGTTTTTAATTAATTTTAGATTTTCAGTATTTTTCAATAATTGTTTTTATTTTTTTGTACTCGTTTGGAACCCAAATCCAGATTTTCGAAAGCCTAAATTGATTGAAATAAATAAAAGAATTTAAATAAAATATTATATTAATATTTTTACTGTTTGGATTTTCGTATTTACTGATTATGTCTCGGTAATGGTTTTTAATTAGGACCTAACGGACAAGCTTGATCGGGTTGTGATTTGGAAGCATACTTTCTGTTTGGAAGTGTTTGTAGTGGTAAGAGCTCATGCCTACTTTCTTCCAAAGCCCCATCAAAACTATTTTGATGTGTTATGTGCTAATTCAGAATTTGTGGTGAAATTAATATGCAAAACATTATTAATTTATATCGTCGTTAGTATGAAGTTATTAAGCATGATTCACTGCTGTAAATATCGTTTATAATTAGCATGTTGATGTTAGCATGTTTTGAAAATTAATTAGTCCATATGATGATTATTGGACAATTGTTGAATGGTGAAGTATTAGTATTATTATGCTATTAGATATATGCTAATTGGTATGGGTATTATTGACTGCTAGTGATCAATTATAATTGGTGTGGTTATCTATGTGATATAGTCTAGGGATGCGTGATTTCCAAGTTACTTATTATGCACACCTCGTAGCGTGTTCGGCAGGGATCATTCCCCATTGTTTAATTCTCTACGTATCGATTATTATGTTAGAGATAGTGTGAGTATACACTAGAGTAAGTCCATGTCATGTCTATATCTATCTATGAACAGTATGGGTAATCGCTGTTCTATTCGCTCTCTTATTACTCTAATGAAGATGGTTTGACTATTTGTGTTCGAATGATCACTAAAGCAAGAATTTCATGTAATTGAATGTTGAGTATGCGTCTGCTTGATTGTATGACTACTTGTGCATGCAAATGAATTTCAATGATTCTTCTAAAACCCAGGTAAGGTTTGCGAAAGTGTTTTTACTGGATATGGACAACGTTTATTCAGTTTATTTTATTTTTGTTTTCTTTTGTTTCGTCTCTTTTCTTCTGTACCTTATTTCCGTCACGGAAACCAAAGTGCAGGTGTTGGTGAGTGAGGACGTAGAGCTTTGGAGTTTAACTGTGGGCTTATTCTATAGACTTATTATTTATTGTGGATTATGGGATTTTTGGTTTATGCCCTTGAAGGCAAATTTGTATTAATACTTTAATGGACTTAAGTTCACTCATTAGACAACTCTGATATTAATGTTCAGTTTGTTTAGATGCTTCTTTTAGATACCTAGTGTTTTTTTTTCTGCTTAGCATTGATTCCTTAGCGATAAATGTTGCAGTAGCAACCCTCGGGTTTGGGACGGTTTAGCGGTGTCAAGTCGTGCACAATGACGTCGACAGTTCCCAGGAAATCGTTGCGAGTTCGGGGCTGTTACAAATGGTATTAGAGCCCTAGGTTTAAAAGGTTGCATATGTTTAATAAATGAAATAATAAAGATTAGTTTCATTTTGGGTAAAATACAATGTAATTAAAGCCGTTGAGCGTAGATGTCCTAGAAGTTAGGAGTTACTTGAAATCACCTTAATTGTGATTTAAATGTTTTTATTGTTTGATTGCCCTTTTATAGATGGCAAATACTCGTTTGACAGCAATGAAGTCGACCAGAATAGAAAACCGCGAGCGATGATCATTGCACCTGAGCAGGAGGTGGAATACGTAGACTTCTCCGACAGCGAGCCAACGCAGGACGAGAGTGACGAGGCCGCGTCTGTGCCTGTCGCGCACGACAATGGAGCACACGAGCTCGAGGTGGAACAACCCACGCATGATGATCATGATGATGATGTGCCAATCGAACCTAACCATGACTTGGTAGCTAACGAGGATCCTGATTCTCAAGATGAACCTACTGAGTATGAACCTGAAGCTGACGATGCTCCTACTGACGAGCCAAGCGTTGAGCCTAACTCTGTGGATCTTGAGATGCGTTTTGAGTATGGAGCTGGAGTCCCTGATTCACCTAGCAGGCCAGACTTAGAGGCTATTGGTGATGCAAGCGGCAAAAACTCTGCACCTCCTTCGCCTCTAGCTGATGTGTCTCCTCCTGTGGAGCCTTTCTTTGCCACTGATGCCGAATTAGATGACATCCGTGCCTACATCGATCGCGCATACACTGTGATTGAGCGTTACGAATATGAGAACCGTACGAGGATACACCAAGGTTTTTGGGTAGAACTCTTACTAGATGGCTTACCCAACATGCATCCATGGAGAGGTCTCAAGGAGAAGTCGATGTGGTACTGAAGAGTGGCTACATCAACGACGAGAAGTATGGCAAAGGCAATCGTTGGGCGCTGAGTTTTAAGGGTGTTGGCAATGAGCTATACTTGTCTGAGTTTGAGTGGAAGGTTAACGTCTTAGTGCCTGCTCCGAAGGACATCTGTGAAAGCTGCTGGTCTAAGAAGAGCAAACTTGTGGACAACTTTAGAAGGCGCTTCATGCCTCAAAAGTTCAAACGTGACGAGCATCCTTACACGCCATGTTGGGAAGTGAAGCCAAGGAGGAAAGATGATGATGATATAACTCCTGGATCGAAGCAAAACCTAGTCGCTGTTTAGCTATTTTATTGAATAGAGTTAGTCGTTTTGTTTAGAAACATTATTTCATTTTTATGATGGACCTGCGTAATCAAGATTGGTGTGGTGTGTAGTTTCCTAAGCAACAAATATTTATGACCTTATTTATTTTGCAATCTATCTTATTGTAAAACTATTTCATTTGATTATATGCATGTCATGATAATTTGTTTAAATCATTGTTGTATCACATATTTTCATGGTTGACTAAAAGCATGAATGCTATCTTTTATCGCCGTGGCATGATAGGAAATACATGTCAAATTTATGGAAATTTTTTTTGTTGAGCATTATCAACTCTTTTGTGAGCCAAGTGCTAAAGCATATCAATATGATTACGTGTTATTGTCTATTGCCCTACTAAAATAGTATGGAGCCAATTTATGTGTATTATGAATATCTTTGTCTATTCATGTGAGACCTGTGTGTCTAAGGTGTATTATATGCCTATCGAACTATTATGCATGAGAATTGAGAACAATAAAGCAAGTATGTTTCTTATACCTACAATGTAAGGCCGATTCTCGAAACTTATATGCTATATGCTAAATGTCAAGAGAAAGGTTTCAATCACAACCTATTTCTCTCAATTAGTCCTTAGTGGGTCGAGATGTGAAAATTGTGTGAATGGTGTTCATACCATTATTTATATATTCTCAGATCGCGAAATGACAACCAACGCTGATAGAGTTGCACGACTCGAAGATGGTCTGACCGACGTGGTCGAGATCATGGCGCGACAGATGGAACTCCAAGAGCAGGTGGAAACCGCACAATCCTCTGTAACGCGCAGTCTCCGAGACTATGACGCTCTTAAACCTCCTACGTTCGAAGGTGGTGTTGATCTGACTATGCTGGAGAATTGGATCATTGAGTTTGAGAAGTTGTTTCTGGCTACAAGTCAGCCTAACAACATGAAGATTAGCTCTGCGACGTATTACCTAAAAGGTGAGGCCAACCAATGGTGGAATGATGTGCGAATTGACTTGCTGGCAATACCGAACTACAACTGGGATAGTTTTAAGGAATCAATTCGTGCTAGATTTTATCCTAGTTCTCTACGATGCCTTAAACAACGTGAGTTTGAAGGGTTAATCCAAGATAAGCTGTCTGTGGCTGAGTATGCTGCCAAGTTCAACGAGCTTGCTATTTTTGCTCCTAATTTGCTAACAACTAAAGCTGAGCGAATTCGGGGATGGACTGAAATGGGACACAACGGTTTGTCGCTGGACAATCCGTCACTTTTCAGGAATCTTATGACAAGGCCCCGAATAAGGAAAGGATTGTAGGACGTTGTGACACGCATCTTGGTAAGAACAAGGGCGACGAAGGCAATCCATCGCACTCGAGCAATGGCGACAAGAGGCCAAGACCTAATAGCTGCAACAATTACAAAGTTGGTCAGAACCACAATGCGAATAGGAATCGTGACTCGAATAGTAATCGAGCTACGATAATGGCTAGAAGGAATACGCCTTGTACTCGTTGTAACAAGACACGTGCTGGTAATAACTGTCTTGGTGACGTAATGCAGTGCTATGAATGCAACAAGCCCGGTCACAAAGCTTCTGGATGTTGGAGCCGAGGTAGGAATGGTAATGGGTAGAATCACGATAACAACTACAATCGTGGTGGGAATAGTAATGGCTATCGTGGTAATGGTGGTAACTACCATGGAAACGGGGGTTACAACAACAACAACAATGCTACTCCTGCTATGAACAACTAGACACAAGCTCCTGCAACTGCTAATCCCGCGCCGAACAAGAACAACAATAATAGAGGGCTTAATGGCAGAATTTCTGTGATGAATAGCAATGAGGCAGAAGCAAACCCGAGTGTGATCGCTTGTACTTTTCTTGTTAATTCTTTTCCCGCTTTTGTTTTGTTTGATAGTGCTGCATCACATTCTTTTCTTTCTAAGAACTTTGCATCTAAGATAGGCCTAGAACCTAGTTCAGTGTATAGGGCAAACATTACGATTCCTAATTGGCGGAATGTTAATTGTAATTCGTTGTACTAGAAGTGTTCGATTAGGATCGCTGGTTCCGAGCTACCTGTAGAATTAATTCAGTTCGAATTGGGTGATTTTGACGTTATATTGGGAATGGATTGGTTATACAAGTTTAGGGCTAAGATAGAGTGCTTCGAACAATGCGTTTCTTTACGAGGACCTAGAGGTAAGAGGATCACTTATCGAGGAGTTGTGGTCATGTTAAGCTAAAGGTGATGGCGACTCTGAAGGTCAAAGAGTGCGTGACTAAGGGTGAAGCGATTTACCTTCGTCATGTGGTGGATACGAGTCACGAGATGGAAGCTCCACAGCCTACTCCTGTAGTTTCTGAGTACGCTGATTTATTTCCCGAAGAGATTCCCGGAATGCCTCCACAACGCATTATCGACTTTACGATCGACCTAGCTCCAGGTTTTACACCAATTTCGAAAGCACCGTATCGTATGGCACCTGCTGAGATGAAGGAACTGAAAACACAACTATAAGATTTGTTAGAAAAGGGATACATACGTCCGAGTGTATCGCCTTGGGGTGCTCCTGTTTTGTTTGAACGGAAGAAGGATGGCAGTATGAGACTGTGCATTGACTACCGCGAGTTGAACAAGATCACGATCAAGACGATACCCAGGTCCCAGAATTGACGATCTGTTTTACCAACTGCTTGGAGCGTCTATTTTCTCAAAGATTGACCTACGATCAGGATACCCATCAGTTGGGGATTTCCGAGCCTGTTATTGCGAAGAACGGGTTTAGGATGAGGTATGGGCACTACGAGTTCACTGTAATGCCTTTTGGTTTGACGAATGCGCCTGCAAGTTTATGGAGTTGATGAATCGTACGTTCCAGCCTTACCTAGACCAGTTTGTTGTAGTCTTTATTGATGATATTCTTGTTTACTCGAAGAACGCCGAGGAGCATGAGCAACATTTACGTACTGTTCTGGAGACTCTGCGAAGACATCAACTTTACCACAAGTTGTCAAAGTGTGAGTTTTGGCTAGACACGGTATCTTTTTTAGGACACGTGGTGTCTAAGGACTGTGTGTCCGTAGATCTAGAGAAGATTCCAGCTGTTACAGATTGGCCAAGACCGATGACCGTGACCGAAGTTCGGAGTTTTCTTGGACTTGCTGGCTTCTATAGACGATTTGTAGAAGGTTTTTCAAAGATTGTGCAGCCTGTCACGAACCTGATGAAGAAAACGACAAAGTTTGTATGGGTCTGACAAGGGTGAGACTACCTTCCAAGAATTGAAGAAACGTCTTACAAGTGCACCTATTCTGACATTGCTGTCAGGAACAGAAAGATATCAGGTCTACAGTGACGCGTCTAAGCGTGGGTTAGGATGTGTTTTGATGCAACATGGAAAGGTCGTGGCTTACGCCTCACGACAATTGAAGAAGCACGAGGATAACTATCCTACGCACGATCTAGAACTTGCTGCTGTCGTATTCGCATTGAAGATTTGGCCACATTACCTGTATGGTTCCGCAGTCAAGATGTTCACTGATCTCAAGAGTCTCAAGTACATCTTTACACAGAATGAGTTGAACATGCGCCAAAGGAGATGGCTAGAACTTCTGACGGAGTATGACATTGATATCCAGTACCATGAGGGTAAAGTGAACGCAGTCGCTGATGCTTTCAGTAGGAAGACTCGACATACGTTAAACACTGCTTTAGTGCTTCCTAAAGAGATCATACGTGACTTGCAAAGTCGCGAAGTGGAGATTGTGTTTCAAGGTGACGTTCAGAGTACCTTAGCACATATGACTGTTCGACCAACTTTGCTAGAGGAGATCAAAGATAGACAAAGTGGTGATGAGGATCTTTAGCGGATTCTAAACCACAAAGACGAGGGTAGGTCCGAGGACTTCACTTTGGGCCAAGATGGAATTTTGAGATTTCGAGAACGTGTTTGCGTACCCAATGACCCAGTTATCAAAAGTCAGATTCTAGGTGAAGCTCATAATACACCATATTATGTAAATCCTGGTGGAGATAAGCTTTACAAAGATCTTCGCCAAGTGTTCTTGTGGAAGGGAATGAAACAAGAAGTCACTGAGTTTTAGCGAAGTGTGCGAAGTGTTTGACATGTCAGAAGGACAAGGTCGAGCACAAGAGACCCGGTGGAATGGTACAATCACTGAAAGTTCCTACTTGGAAATGGAATTCGATTTCTATGGATTTTGTCATGGGTTTACCTTTGACACAAAAGAGGAACAACGCTATTTGGGTGGTTGTAGATCATTTGACGAAAGTCGCACGGTTCATCCCAATGCATGACACTTGGGAAATGGAGAAGCTGACTGACGCGTACGTCAAGGAGGTCATGAGAATTCATGGTGTGCCCGAAGATATTGTTTCTGATAGAGACTCGAGATTTCTCTCTCACTTCTGGCAGAAACTACTAGAAGCTTTCGGAAGCAAATTGAAGTTTAGTTCTGCTTTTCATCTTGAAATAAATGGCCAAAGGGAAAGAACAATTCAGACTCTGGAGGATATTCTTCGAGCATGTGCCCTCGAATATCAAGGTTCGTGGGACAAGCGCATTCCATTGATTGAATTTTCTTACAACAACAACTATCATTCGAGCATCGATCGAGCACCATATGAAGCCTTGTATGGTAGGAAGTGTAGATCGCCTATATGTTTGAACGACATTAGCGAGACTGCAGTTTTGGGTCCTGACATGATCCAGCAGACGGGCCATTGTGAAGGTGATTCAAACGAAGATGCGAAGCGCACAAGATTGCCAGAAATCGTATGCAGATAGAGGTCGTAGACTTGAAGAATATGAGGTGGGAAGCAAGATACTTTTGCGAGTATCTCCTACCAAGGGCGTTATGCGTTTTGGTCGTAAGGGAAAATTGAGTCCTCGTTAAATTGGACCTTACGAGATCCTAGAAAGGATTGGCGAGGTTGCTTATCATTTAGCTTTGCCTATGGAACTTGAAAAAGTCCACAATGTGTTTCTAGTCTCTCAACTGAAGCGATACGTACATGATCCAACTCATGTCGTTCAACCTAAAACGATCAAACTTGATGAGAGCTTGATGTATGAAGAACGTCCAGTCAAGATCATTGACTGCAAAGAGAGCTCAACTCGTACAAGAACGTCCAGTCACACTCGTCGGTCTAGGCCAATCTGTAACAGCTCGAATCTTCTCTGGATGTACGGCAACACCGTCCTTAGATACCACGTGTCCTAAGAAAGATACCGTGTCTAGCCAAAACTCACACTTTGACAACTTGGCGTAAAGTTGATGTTTTCGCAGAATCTCCAAAACAGTACGTACATTTTGCTCATGTTCCTTGGAGTTCTTCGAGTAAACCAGAATATCATCTATAAAGACTACAACAAATTGCGCTAGGTAAGGCCGGAACGTACGGTTCATCAAGTCCATGAACTTTGCAGGCGCATTTGTCAAACCAAAAGGCATCACAGTGAACTCGTAGTGCCCATACCTCGTCCTAAATGCGGTCTTCACAATATCAGGCTCGAAAATCCTCAACTGATGGTATCCTGATCGTAGGTCTATCTTTGAAAAAATAGACGTTCCACGCAGTTGGTCAAATAGATCATCAATTCTGTGAAGTGGGTACCGATTCTTAATCGTGATCTTGTTTAACTCGTCGTAGTCAATGCACAGTCTTATACTGTCATCCTTCTTCCGTACAAACAAAACAGGAGCATCCCAAGGAGATACACTCGGACGTATGTATCTCTTTTCTAACAAATCCTCTAGTTGTGTTTTCAGTTCCTTCATCTCAGCAGGTGCCATACGATACGGTGCTTTCGAAATTGGTGCAGAACCTGGAGCTAGGTCGATCGTAAAGTCGGTAATGCGTTGTGGAGGTATTCCAGGAATCTCTTCGGGAAATACATCAGCGTACTCAGAAACTACAGGAATAGGCTGCGAAGCTTCCATCTCGCGACTCGTATCCTCCACATTACAAAGGTAAATCGGTTCACCCTTAGTCACGCACTCTTTGACCTTCATAGTCGCCAACACCTTTAGCTGAGGCTTGACCACAACTCCCTGATAAGTGATCCTCTTACCTCTAGATCCTCGTAAAGAAACGCATTGTTCGAAGCACTGTATCATAGCCCTAAACTTGTATAAGCAATCCATTCCCAAGATAATGTCAAAATCACCCAATTCGAACTGAATTAAGTTTGCAGGTAGCTCGGAACCAGCGATCCTAATGGAACACTTCTCGTACAACGAATTACAATTAACATTCGCCCCATTAGGCATCATAATGTTCGCCCTATACACTGAAGTAGGTTTTAGGCCTATCTTAGATGAAAAGTTCTTAGAAAGAAAAGAATGCGATGCACCACTATCAAACAAAATAAAAGCAGGAAAAGAATTAACAAGAAAAGTACTAGCAATCACGTTCGGGTTTGCTTCTGCCTCATTGCGATTCATTACAAAAATTCTGCCATTAACCCCTATATTATTGTTGTTGTTGTTCGGCGTGGGATAAGTAGTTGCAGGAGCTTGTGTCTAGGTTTTCATAGCACGAGTAGCGTTGTTGCGATTGTTGTTGTTATGGTTGTTGTAACCCCCGTTTCCTCGGTAGTTACCACCATTACCACGATAGCCATTACTATTCCCACCACAATTGTAGTTGTTATCGCGATTCTGCCCATTACCATTCCTACCTCGGTTCCAATATTCAGAAGCTTTGTGACCGGGCTTGTTGCATTCATAGCACTGCAGTACGTCACCACGAATATTCTTACCAGCATGCGTCTTGTTACAGCGAGTACAAGGCGTATTCCTTCTAGCCATTATCGTAGCTCGATGACTATTCGAGTCACGATTCCTATTCGCATTGTGGTTCTGACCACAATTGATAATTGTTGTTGCCATTGGGTCTTGGCCTCTTGTCGCCATTGGTCGACTGCAATCGATTGCCTTCGTCTCGCTTTTTCTTACCTAGATGCATGTAACGATGTCCTATAATCCTTTCCTGATTCAAGGCCTTGTCATAAGATTCCTGAAAAGTGACGGATTGTCCAGCGACAAAATATTGTATGTCCTATTTCAGTCCATCCTCGAACCTTTCGATTCGCTCAACTTCAATTGTCAGCAAATTAGGAGCAGAAATAGCAAGCTCGTTGAACTTGGCATCATACTCAGCCACAAACAGCTTATCTTGGCTTAACCCTTCAAACTCACGCTGTTTAAAGCGTCGTAGAGAATTAGGACAAAATCTAGCACGAATGGATTCCTTAAAATGATCCCAGTTGTAGTTCGGTATTGCCAGCAAGTCATTTCGCACATCATTCCACCATTGTTGGCCTCACCTTTTAGGTAATACGTTGCAGAGCTAATCTTCATGTTGTTAGGCCGACTTGTAGCCAGGATCAACTTCTCAAACTCAATGATCCAATTCTCCAGCTTAGTCAGATCAGCACCACCTTCGAATGTAGGAGGTTTAAGAGCGTTAAAGTCTCGGAAACTGCGCGCTGCAGAGGATTGTGCGTTTTCAATCTTCTCTTGGCGTTCCATCTGTCGCGCCATGATCTCGACCACGTCGATTAGACCATCTTCGAGTCGTGCAATTCTATCAGCGTTTGTTGTCATTTCTCTATTTGAGAATATAAAAATAATGGTATGAACACCATTCACACAATTTGCACATCTCGACACATGAAGGTCTAATTGAGAGAAATAGGTTGTAATTGAAACCGTTCTCTTGACATTTAACATATAGCATATAAGTTTCGAGGATCGACCTTACATTGTAGGTCTAAGCAACATACTTGCTTTATTGTTCTCAGTTCTCATGTATAATAGTTCGATAGGCATATAATACACCTTAGACACATAGGTCTCACATGAATAGACAAAGTTATTCATAATACACATAATGAGGCTTCATACTATTTTAGTAGGGCAATAGACAATCACACGTAATCATATTAAGAATTGCATGTAATTGAATGTTGAGTATGTGTGTGCTTGATTGTATGACTACTTGTGCATGCAAATGAATTTCAATGATTCTTCTAAAACCCAGGTAAGGTTTGCGAAAATGTTTTTACTGGGTATGGACGACGTTTATTCAGTTTATCTGATTTTTGTTTTCTTTTGTTTCTTCTCCTTTCCTCTGTCCCTTGTTTCCGTCACAAAAACCAAAGTGCAAGTGTTGCTGAGTGAGGACGTATAGCTTTGGAGTTTAAATGTGGGCTTGTTCTCTAGACTTATTATTTATTGTGGATTATGGGATTTTTGGTTTGTGCCCTTGAAGGCAAAGTTGTAATAATACTTTAATGGACTTAAGTTCACTTATTAGACAACTCTGATATTAATTTTTAATTTGTTTAGATGCTTCCTTTGATACCTAGTTTTTCTTTTTGCTTAGCATTTATTCCATAGCGATAAATGTTGTATTAGCAACCCTTGGGTTTGGGACGGTTCAACGGTGTCCAGTCGTGCAGAACGACGTTGAAAGTTCCCAGGAAACGTTGCGAATTCGGGGGTGTTACTATTCCTAAGAACAACCCGCGCATGATGATCGTGATGATGAGGTGCCAATCGAACCTAACCATCACTTGGAAACTAATGAGGATGTTGATTCTGAAGAGGAACTTACTGAGTCCGAACCTAAGGCTGACGATGCTCCTGCTGACGAGCCAAGCGTTGAGCCTAACTCTGTGGATCTTGAGACGCGATTTGAGTATGAAGCTGGAGTCCCTAATCACCTAGGATGCCAGACATAGACGATATTTGTGATGCAAGCGGCAACAAATTTGTACCTCCTTCGCCTCCTGCTAATGTGTCTCCTCCTGTAGCGCCTTTCTTTTCCACTGATGTCGAACTACGTGACATCCGTGCCTACATCGATCATGCATACACTGTGATTGAGCGTTACGAATATGAGAACTGTACGAGGATACACCAAAATTTTTGGGTAGAAGTCTTACTAGCTGGCTTACCCAACATGCATCCTTGGAGTGGTCTCAAGGAGAAGTATGACGATGTGGTACTGAAGAGTGACTACATCAACGATGAGAAGTATGGCAAAGGGAATCATTGGGCGCTGAGTTTTCAGGGTGTTGGCAATGAGCTATGCTTGTCTGAGTTCGAGTGGAAGGTTAATCACGTCTTAGTGCCTGCTCCGAAGGACATATGCGAGAGCTGCTGGTCAAAGAAGCGAAAGCTTGTGGACAACTTTAGAAGGCGCTTCATGCCTCAAAAGTTAAGAGGTGACGAGCATCCTTACACGCCATGTAGGGAAGTGAAGCCAAGGAGGAAAGATGATGATGATACACCTCCTGGATTGAAGCGAAACCCAGTCGCTGTTTAGCTATTTTATTGACTAGAGTTAGTCGTTTTGTTTAGAAACATTATTTTATTTTTGTGATGGCCCTGCGTGGTGAAGAATGGTGTGGTGTGTAGTTGCCTAAGCAACAAATATTTATGACTCTTAATTATTTTGCAATTTATCTTATTGCAAAACTATTTCATTTTATTATATGAATGTCATGGTAATTTGTTTATTTCATTGTTGTATCACATATTTTCATGGTTGACTTAAAGCATGAATGCTATCTCTTATCGTCGTGACATGATGGGAAATTCATGTCGAATTTATGACAAAATTTTTGTTGAGCATTATCAACTCTTTTGTGAGCCAAGTGCTAAAGCATATCAATGCTTTAGTGATCATTGGAACACAAATAGTCAAATCATCTTGATTAGAGTAATACGAGAGAGAATAGAACAACGATTACCCATACTGTTCATAGATAGATATAGACATGCCATGGACTTACTCTAGTGTATACTAGCACTATCTCTAACATAATAATCGATACGTAGAGAATTAAACAATGGGGAATGATCCGTCCCAAACACGCTACGAGGTGTCCATAATAAGTAACTTGGGAATCAAGCATCCCCAGACAAAATCAGTTAGATAAGTCTCGATTGCTCGACTACTCCTAGGGATCCATTAGGAGTCTTATTCTCATTTACAATTCAATTCACATACTTGCATTGATTGACTTAGTGGTACAACAAGAGCACGACTTACTATTTCATTTCATGCTCATGACAATCAATATTAATAACGAAGATAAAGACATTAATGCATATTAACATAATCATGCTTCACATATGTCTAATGAATTTTCGGCAGCACTTCGGCAAAAAAACATGATATCCAAAAATTACACTTTCAAAAAATTATCCATCCACGTATAATAGATGCTCATTAGCACTCAATAATAACTCATTCCAAATAACACGTATATTATATCATAATAATATTAGAAATTCAGCATTGCCATACATACTCAATAATTAGCATATGAACTAATTAATTAACGAAACTTCACAATCTCATCATACTCAATACATTTCATAATTACAGTGAAGAATATATTTCTAATTCTCATAATTAACGATGATATAATTTAATCATGCTTGGCCTATTAAATTCACAACAAATAGGCAAATAGCACATAACAAGTCAAAACCTTTTTATGGGTTTTGGAAAGAGGTAGGCACAATCGCTTATCTAACAAAAGCTCACTAGAAAGTAGGTACGCTTCTAAATCACAACCCGATCACGCTTGTCCGTTAGGTCCTAATTAAAAACAATTACCGAGACATAATTAGTATATACGAAAATCCAAACAGTAATAAAATATTAATATAATATGTTATTTAAATTCCTTGATTTATTTCAATCAATCTAGGTTTTCGAAAATCCGGATTTGGGTGCCAAACGAGTATAGAAAAATAAAAATAATTATTAAAAATACTGAAAATCCAAAATTAATTAAAACCAAAATTATTGAACGAAACCCTAACTTATTGTGCAAGTCGCGACCACGGTCACCCACAAGGGGACCCATGGTTGGACCCATCATTATCATCACCACCCACCGACCACCATGGCCGGCGTTGGTGGCTCGCCGGTGACCGGCGTCCAAGAGAGAGAGAGAGAGAGTTTGCGAGAGAGAGAGAGAAAGAGAACGAGTGAGAGAGAGTGAGCGACTGAAAGAGACAGAGGCACGAGGAAGGCCCCAGCAGCGTCGGCCACCTGCCGGCGACAACCCAGACGTGGCCTAGTGGCGCGGCGGCGGCCCGACGGCCATAGCTCGCGAAAATAGAGGACGGGGGAGAGAGAGAAAAACAGGGGCGAAAGAGAGAGAAGGAAGGAGAGAGGGGAGAGAGGCGGCTCACCTGGTGGTGGCCTTGGTGGTTCTCCGGCGATGGGCGGCCGAGATAAGGGAGGAGCGAGAGAGACGCGGCTGAGAGAGAGGGAAGAGAGAGAGAGAGAGAGAGAGAGAGAGAGAGAGAGAGAGAGAGAGAGAGAGAGAGAGAGAGAGAGAGAGAGAGAGAGAGAGAGAGAGAATTGTGAGGTTTTTGGCTTAGTTTTTGTTAACAGATCAGTTGGCCCATCTCTTAGCTTATATAGGTCCCTAGTCAATGAAAGTCAAAACCTCCTAGACTTAGGAATAATTTTCTGATTTAATTGCTAACTAAAAACCAATTAAAACAAATTAAATACTAATTAAAACTAATCAAACAATCTGAATAAACCTTATTCATATACAAAGTAAATTAATTAAATCCCTCAATTTTGATAATTATAAATCACGAAATTCCAATAATAATAATTAATATTATTATGGATTAATTTGAATAATCGAATCGTTATATAAATATACAATTTAAATATCAGAAACTATTTATAAGTGAATTATAAAAAGATATTATAATTATTGAAAATATTGGGGTATCACAAAGTAGGGTTGTACGGGTGAAGGGAGGCAAAAATTCTGATTTTGGGCTTAAAAAAAAGCCGGGCTTGGAGACTCAGCGAGGGCCGCTAAGCGGCCCGGGAATTTCATCCAGAGCCGCTGGCGGCTCTGGCTAAGGCCACTAGCTGCTCTGGCGAGGGCCGCTAGCGGCCCTGACTGTTAACCCATTGCCGCAGACGGCTGTCAGCTTGCTAGCTGGATGTCGTCATAATGAGGACATCCAGTTTATTTTAATTTTCGGAGGAATTTTAGTGTTCCGAAAATGTCAAAAGACTGTTTTACCCTTCTGCGACAATAGACGGTTTTACCCCCGGTTTGCACCTTGGCGACGGGGAGTCGGAAAATGACATGAGAGGTGTCGTTGAAAAGCTCTTGAATGGGGCTTTTGAATGGGGTCAGAATGAAGGAGTGATTAAGGAAAAACCTGAGACCTTATTTTACCTATTAAAGCAAAAATAGCATTCAAGTTTAAAAATTACTCCTTTCATCATCAGGCTTTTGAGAAATATCTAATTACGCTTTTTTGGCGTCTACAGAAGCCCCCACTTTCATCGAGCTTGAGTAAAAGTGAAGATCAAAGTATTCTGAAGGCGACATGCATGATGCTGATCTGCACATGGTGTGTGAGAGTGTAAAATATTTATGCATATAAAGGCAAAGCTGAGTGGGAACATGCTCGTAGCGTGCTAAGATTTCATCTCTGTGAACACAAGAGAAGATACAGGTTATGGTCAGCAGGATAGAACACAGCTCGTAGATGGTCTAAACGTTTGCAGGGGACCTTGTAGGCTACCGGATTTTTCTCCCCTTTTCCTTCGCCCCTTTTTTGGTTTCCAGGCAGCCTGGGAGAGCGCGGGTGTTCGGGATTTCGTGAATCTTTGAGTGTAAATGCACATGAAGATTTTCCTTTTGCACTAAGGACATGATTGAGATTGTCGGAAGTCGCCACCAAATTTAAGGTAATTTGGAAACCTTGAAATCAAGTCGATAGTCTAGAAAGACGTCAACTCAACTCCTGTGCACCCCAATCCCTATTGGGGAAATTGACTTAATAAATGAGTTCAGGGGCGTGAGTACGAGCTAGGAAGGTGTTAGGCACCCAACTCGCCCGTTAACAACAATGGCCTTTACTAATCGATTCAATGTAATTACTAATGCTACGGTTCCAAACAGGGTTCAATTTGTCCAAATTCCTAGTTTTAACTAATGGGTTGAACAATCATTATTATTGTGACCACTTTTAACAATTTATCGAATTACGTGCTTTAATTGCTAGAAAACGATAAATATGCTAAAACCTGTGAGTTAGAAGACAAACAAATGATTCATCCACCAATTCACAAACAAAGCATAATTTAATCATAAGAAGCAATAAGTTGCAAATCTATACATTTATTCATCCATTAATTAGGCTTAATAAAAGCCATTTTGCTCAAAACGCGTCATGCATGTACATATCACATAAACCAAATTTGTTAGTAATAACAAGCAATATAAAATTTATTGAAAACCCTCAAGTTAGATTACCTAGATGCTCACAATGAACTTATTGGTGTTATATTGCTTGAATTAATGCTATTGATGAAGTGTGAACGTTTATTTTGTGGTGCTAGAGCTAACCTAAAGAAGGAGTAGAATCAGAATTTCTGGTTTAATATGAGAGCGAGCGAGCGAGAGAGAGAGAGAGAGAGAGAGAGAGAGAGAGAGAGAGAGAGAGAGAGAGAGAGAGAGAGAGAGAGAGAGAACCTCTAGAATTTCCAACCTGAGAGAGAACTGGGCAATCTTCAAAGCAATTATTCTCGCAACCCAAGTTCGAGCAAAATCCAATCCTTTCATCATTGGGTTTTTATGGGGACTTTTCATAGACATAATTTTTGGTGTCTACAGAAGCCCCTACTTTGGCCGAGCTCGAATAGAGCGAAGGTCAAAGTATTCCTGTGCCAATACCTGCAATAAACAGGGACACTGAATGAGGTGATAATCAGTCAGAGATAAATAATAATTTAAGATAAAGTAATAATTTTCTCGGTTTATTTGACCGAGAGTTTGACCCTATGATGTAGGTCACACAATAAAATTCCTTCGATTATCAGTCGAACAGAGAGACCCTATGCTGTAGATCACACAATAAAAATATTTCATTAGAAATAAGATTGGTAATAAATGAATAGAAATCCTTCCATTTTCAGTCGAACGGAGAGACCCTAAGCTGTAGGTTACACAATAAATGTCCTTCGATTATCAGTCGAAGGGAACCCTATGCTGTAGGTTACACAATAAATGTCTTTCGATTATCAGTCGAAGGGGAACCCTGTGCTGTAGGTTACACAATAACAGTATTTCGTTTTAATTAAGAATAATGATAGAAATCCTTCGACTCTTAGTCGAAGGGTTACCCTGTGTTGTAGGTCAAATAATAAATGTCCTTCGATTATCGGTCGAACGAGAATCCTGTGCTGTAGGTTACACAATAAAAGAATTTCGTTAGAAATAAGAATAATGATAAAAATCCTTCGACTCTTAGTCGAAGTGTGACCTTGTGCTTTAGGTAAAACAATAAATGTCCTTTGATTTTCAGTCGAACAGGAACCCTGTACTGTAGGTTACACAATAAAAGTATTTCATTAGAAATAAGATAAAAGATAAAAATCCTTCATTTTTTGGTCGAATGGTGAATCTGTGCTGTAGGTCAAACAATAAATGTCCTTCGATTTTCAGTCGAAGGGGAACCCTGTGCTGTAGGTTACACAATAAAAGTATTTCGTAAGAAATAAAATAAAAGATAAAAATCTTTCGATTTTTAGTTGAAGGGTGACCATGTGCTGTAGTTCAAACATTAAATGTCCTTCGATTTTCAATCGAAGGGGAACCCTATGCTGTAGGTTACACAATAAAAGCATCTCGCTAGAAATAAGATGGGTAGTAAATGTTATTGTAATGGGTAATAAAATGTTGTCAGACCTTAGGTCGGGTGCGAGCCCATGCCATTTGACCGAGTATAAAGGTACAAACCTGTGGCGTTAAAGTAGTCCTTCTTTCATAAACGGACTTTGGCTTCTTTCACTTTTTAGCGTCCATCGCTTCGACCGCTTGGTTGTTAGAGGTCTTGCGGAACGGTACTGGGATACTACCAGTACTTCTCATTTTCCTATGGGTGAGATCATGATCACCCCTTTCGAGTTTGATCTCATTTCCGGGCTCCCTTGCACCGGTGTCCCTCTTACTTATGGAGATGTGAGTAGGGATGACATGGTGGAGATGTTTGGCCTTTTTGGGGCCAACTGGGATGGTAGGGAGTATGGTCGGACTGACGTTATGGTCCAGTTCTTGACCAACCCGAGGAAGTTGAAGAAGGTCACGGCAGAGAAGCACGCTCGCCTTTTCTTGCCCTATGTTCTAGCTTGTTCCGACTTTTCGGATAAAGCTAGTAGGTACCATGTTCGCTATTTCCCGTGCTTGCGGGATTTGGACATAGTTGCGGAGCACAATTGGGGTCTTCCCGCATACTCCTGTCTTCTTCGGTGCTTGAGGCAGTCCAGCCGCCTCAGGGGAGAGGAGGGAGCGTCTCGCGTCTCCTTGGTTGGTTATTGGAAGGTTATGGAGGTAATTTCCTTTTACCCTTCTTATACTTTGTGTCTTTGGCGTTTTACTCACGACTTGTGCCTAATCCATGTGCTTTGCATGTCTTAGATTTGGTTTTATGAGCATTTCTCCGACCTTGCCCCTCTTCTCGAGGCAGAGGATCTGTCCTTTCCGGTGATGCAACCGGGAAGGGACGGGCATCTTGCCTATTCATTACGCTGCACGCCCTTAGGGAGGCGATATATCCCTTGACCACTCAGGATGTAAGGGTTTATCGTTTGTGCTTTTATCGTCCTTCTGTGTGTTCATTCTTTGCTTTTGTAGGTCAACTGGTTTCCCTGGACGGATTACCTCTCGGACATATTTTTGGGTGCTCGGGAGTATGACCAGAGGAGGATCCTTATTAAGGGTCCTTTCGGTTTTGAGTGGTTTTCGGGAGAGAGACGGATTAGGCAGACTTTCTCCGACCTTCCGACTCCGAGGATTCCTTTGGATCCTCCAGATTCTATGCTTTATGTTTGTCACCTTACCGTGGAGAAGGTAAGGGCGGCTACTGTCGGGGTGAATTCCCTTGAGTATTTGCTTCCAGCTGATCCTGGGGTGGATCTCATGGTGGCATATACCGAGTTTGCTGAGGCTCGATTGTGCCCCAACTTCTCTACCGACCCGGTAAGTAATGTACTTTGTTTCCTAATTTCGTTTGGAAATTTAGAAATGTGTCTAATAATTTTAAGTCACGCGACTGCCTCTTCTCTGCGCCCTACTCCTCCTACCATGTCGGTGGGTTATACAGGAGCAGACGGGTCTCCTCAGGTTATACTGATTCCTAAGTTTCACGGTCTCGATGAGAAGGTTGAGGGATTGCCTATACCAGCCGGTTATAGGGGGGTAAGTGTGAATCCATTGTAATTTGCAATGTTTCCTTTGTATTTATACTGACTCTTTTTCCTTATGTGCACAGTTGGATACTGCTGAGACGCGGAAAATCCATAGGGGCATGCATGCCTTTAAGAATTGGATTTCCAGATTCGCGTCTCGGAGTGTATGCACGAGTCGTCGATCCGGCGCTCGAGAGGTATTTTTATGTCAAGTAATAGCGCTTGATTTGAATTTTTGTAATTTTCTGACCTTAGGCTTATTTCGCAGCCTGTTGACGTTGTGAGGCCTCCTAAGCCTCTAGTTATTCGTGCTCCGGAGTCGGTGTCTACACCGCAGCATCCTCCTCCTAGGTAGAAGAGTACGAAGGTGCGTCACGGGACGCCTCGAGGTAGAGTGGATACAGGGAACCCGCCCCAAGTCCCTTATCTTCCGCAGTGGCCTGCACCGCTCCCTATATGGGGTATTCGGGCTATCATATGCCTATGTATCCTCCAGTCCCTCTAAGGGGTTCCTGGAGGCAGTAGAGTACATGGTATGGCGGCTATCTTGGCATGTCGGAGCCACCGCGTCATTCTCCTGGATCCCGCTTACTTGACGGGTTCATTATTTGCTTTTGACCCTAGAGTTTGGGCGATGTCTGAGCCCGGTCCTTCAGGTGCTCCACCATCGAGTGGACCCGGAGAGTCGTCTCAGGCGGGTTCTTCAGGCCCGCTTACTATTAATATTGCATTTTATTCACGCACAAAAATATCACGCAAATGCCCATATATGAATTTAATCATCTAATTTCCAAATGGGAAATCACAAATCACGACATTCGGGAACATAGGATTCCCGAGAATTTAGCACATTTGGGGTACCCCTTCCCCTAAAAAATAAAATAAAGCTAAGAAAGAGAAAATAAAAACAGATAACTAAAAAGGGGAAAATATTAATAAAAAAAATAAAGAATTAGAAAATAAAAGGAATAAAGAGTGGAACATGATAATCAAAATAAAAAGAAGGAAAGAAAATAAAAAGGGAATAAATAGAAAAGTGGCGAGAGCCAAAGTCAAGGTAAGAATGATCTAAGAGAAGGCTTTCAAAATCTGTCCAAGTGGGGATTAGGAAGGTAGAGCTCGGTCAATGGAGAGTTCCTGTGGACCGAAATTGTCTCGCGATTTTGTACACCAGGTGCCTATATAGGGTGACCGCTAAAGCTCCTAGCGGCTGTGCTAGAGCTCCAGAGGTTGCCGCTTGGGCAAGCGGCTTGGGCTAGCGGTTTGGCTGCTTGTCCCAGTGGTTATGCCGCTGCCGAAGTTCTCTCGCAAAGTTTTTCAACAGGCACCTTTATAGGTGACCGCTAGAGCTTCTAGCGGTTGTGCTAGAGCTCCAGCGGTTGCCGCTTGGGCAAGCGGCTATGCCGCTTGGGCTAGCGGTTTGGCCGCTTGTCATGTCCCAACAGTCATGCTGCTGGCTGGAGCGGCTCAGCCGCTCGTCCTAACGGCTAAGCCGTCCGGACTAGTTGAGAAGCCGTCTGGCCCCTTTTTCGTCGGTTGTCTGAATTTCCTTAATTTTTCGACGAGAATCCAACTTTGACCTCTATTTAGTCGGTTTTCTTTCTCTTCTCTTCTTACCACTTACTTTGAGCCCTTAGAGAGAGAAAATTCCTTGAGAGAAAATCCTTAATTTTAACAATGGTGAACTTTGATAATGTCTTTGATGCTTGGTTGGCCTCCATGACGGTAGAGGAGAGATTAGAGCTTACTCCCTTCCATCTTAGTGCCTTCTTTCACCTCAAACAAGTTAAGATTTTGTGGGACTTTCTTCATGCTTCCATTGAGTTTTGGAACCCAAAGTTCCATGCTTTTCGTTTTGGTGCTCATGAGATGTGCATGTGGTGTAGCAGTTCTCCGATATCATTGGTTTGTCAAACAAAAGCCCTCCCGCCGTTCCTTACATGGGGAATGCTTTTGCGGGTGATTTTCAAAGATACCTCGGGTTGTCCCCTCGTCATGTGGGTCAAGTGCTTCACGGTGAGGATGTTGATCTTGCCAAGCTCGTGACTTTCTTCACCTCTAGGGCCCGGGATGTGATGGATATGAGGTACAAGAATCGTGCCTTTGTATTTTGCCTCCTCCATCGTTATTTGTTTGTGGGTGGTAATGAAGACGCTCTTATTCCATCCGAAAAGAAGTCTACCATCAATAGGGGCAAGGCTTGCCTTCTTAGGGTGACCGAGCAAATTCAATGGGATAGCTCTCCTATGCACTTGGTTGTGGGAGAGACGATCCTTGCTTTAGATAGGCTCAAGAGCAATCCTTTAGAGTCCTTTACCGGGAGCCCTTTACTCGTTCCAGTAAGTTTTGTGATAAAGCCTTAATCTTTGTGGATTTAACTTTATTTGAAGAAATTCTCATCTTGTATTGACTTTTACTTTTGTTGTTTTCGTGTAGATATGTAGACTCCACTTGCTTAAGGCTCCCATTGACACTAGGAAGTTCCTCCCTAAGCACTTTCCGGCGAGGCGCCTCAAGTTCTCCAAATCTTCTCGGGAGGAGTGGATAGTATACTTCTACACCGAATCCAACCGGCTTGGTTCGTCCCATGGTGGCGTACCACAAAAGTTGTGGGGCGTAGTGATAACGTGCCCTTTACGAGGATTATTGGTTTGTATACTTTGACGTTCTTCTTACCGAACCGCCTCCTCCGCCAATACGACTTAAGGCAAAGGATCCCGAATGTAAGTTGTGAACCTCCTTGCCAAAGTCCCTTAACGTCCTCCTTGGTGTCTAATTGGGAACGGCACTGGAACCGTCGCCAAGTGTGGACTAAGCCGGCATACCCGCATTCAAACGGGTTATCTAGCTTTTATGAGGAATGGATTTGGAGCGGTGATCATCAAGTCAACCAAAGGTTCCTAGAAGAGAAAAAAGAGTTGTTCAAAACCCACAAATATGATGAGCCAGACGGTGTAAGGATAACTCTCATTGATAGGCCCACTAGACCCTTCCAAGCCCCAAACTAAGGGTAAGGGAAAAGGCAAGGCAAAGGCCCAATCTAAGAAGAGGAAGAATCCGACCCACTCGTCCAAGCTAGTAGCTCCAATTAGGCCCAATGATCACGAGGCCTCTTCTAGCTATAGTAGGGAAAGATGGGCTCCAAAAGAACAAATGGAACTTGATGAGCCTAGAGAGCTTGCTCAAGAGACCGAAGTTAAGGACAAGGAGTAGTAGTCCACTTCTAGTTGTCTAGCAAGTCTTGCTTGTTTTTGCTTAGTAGTATAATTCAAATAACAGGTTTGCATGCCAAGTAGATGTAGTTTAGAATTTCCCTTTTACTTATTTATTATTATACTCGCACTTTTTTTTATTTTGTAATGGACTTTAGCCATATTAAGGAAAGACTTGCTTATTTTTGCATTAATCAAATGGATTAAAACTCCCTTAGAGATTTATTTTATCAAAGTGGTCGGTCCCAAGTTATATGGGTTACCTACATATCCATGCGGAATAAGGCCAATGTAGTTCGTAAAACCAAATTCAATTTTTTTTTTCCGGTTGTGGGCCCCGCGTGGACGGGTTTGACCGATTTTGACTTGGACTTGGTGCCTTAGTGGGCTCTGTCAAATATTTAATATTTTATGCATAGAATCGCTTAAGTTTGTCCATATTTGTGAATTGAGTGAACTCGTTGCCGTCTAAATTCATTAACTTTATCGCTCCACCGGATAATATCGTCTTGATAATGTATGGGCCGGCTCAATTAGGCTGGAACTTTCCCCCGAGGGTCGACTACAATTGGTCTTACCTCTTTTAGGACTAAGTCTCCTTCTTTTAGTCCTCTAGCCTTGAATCATTGATCAAAATGTCTTGCCATCCTTGCTTGGTAGACATGACCGTAATGTAGGACATTCAGTCGTCTTTCATCTAGCAAGACCAATTGGTCATACCGGGCTTGGACCCCATCTACTTCGGGTAATTCACTTTCCAAAGCTATTCTTAACTAAGGGATTTCTACCTCGACTGGGAGTACCGCCTCCATTCCGTATACTAAAGAATAAGGCGTTGCTCCTGTTGAAGATCGAATAGTGGTTCGATACCCCAATAAGGAGAATTGTAGCTTGTCGGGCCAATCTTCTTAGTTTTCCGTCATCTTGGCTATCATTTGCTTCACGTTCTTGTTTACGGACTCTACGGCACCATTCGTTTGTGGCCTATAAGGTGAAGATTGTCGATGTTGAATTCTAAACTTAGTGAAAAGTTCGGCAACATCCTTTTTGAATTGGGTCCAGTGATCACTTATGATTTCGTTGGGTACTCCATATCTGGTAATGATGTTGTCATGTATGAACTTTTCCCTGTGCTTTGACGCTATTCTTGCATACGAACGAGCTTCAACCCATTTGGTGAAATAATCTATCGCGACTAGTATGTATTCATTGCCTCCTTTTCCTGTAGGGGAGATTTTTCCAATGATGTCAATGCCCCATGCAGAGAACGACCATGGTGAGGTGAATGTATGTAGAGGTGTAGGAGGTCTATGTTGTAAATTGGCGTGGAATTGGCAGCGTGTGCACTTTCTCACGTATTCGATGCAGTCCTTTTCCATCGTAGTCCAATAATATCCTTGCCTTAGGATTTTCTTGACCAAGGTGAGTCCATTCATATGGGGACCACATTCGCCGTTATGTATGTCGCTCATGACTTTGATTGTCTCACGTTCCTATAAACATAGAAGACTTAGCCCTTGTGGTGTCTTTTTATAAAGTTTGCCTTGCACATGTATGTAATGTGCAGCTAGTCTTCTTAAAGCTCTTTGTGCCCTAGGTGTTGATTGTGGAGGGTAATCACCTTTGGCTAGTAGATTGAGAATGTCGGTAAACTATTCCTCTTCTTCCTCCTCGTTGGCGCATACTTCGAGTGCATTACAAAAGGTGGGCTCAGTGTGCCTTTGAATGTGAATGGGCATGGAGATTACATCATATGGAATATTTACCATGGAGGCCATCTTTGCTAAGGCATCCGTGAACTGGTTATCATCTCTAGGAAGGTATGTAAAAAGGAAGTGAGTGAAATATTTGGCTATCGTTTCAAGATATTCCTGGTAAGGTGCTAGGTATTCGCTTTTTACTCCCCATTTTTTGGACACTTGATATATGAAGAGAGTTGAATCTCCATATACCTTTAGATTCTTAATTTGTAGTTCTATTGCCGCTTCTAAACCAATGATGCATGCTTCATATTCGGCGCCGTTGTTTGTCACCTCATGGTCTAATTTGAAGGCTATGGGAGTATGTGCGCCTTCTGGGCTGACTAATAATATTCCTACGCCATAACCTTTTTGGTTTGATGCTCCGTCAAAGTATAACTGCCAAGTGGTTTCTTCGACACTCATTATCCCTTCATAGGGAAAGTCATGTGTAGCATCTTCACTATTAACTGGGTTTTCAGCGAGATGTTAAGAAATGGCATGTCCTTTGATCACCTTTTGTGTTCAAAAGTTAGATCGAAGTCTGAAAGCATGACAGTCCACCTTGCTATTCTTCCACTAAGAATGGGTTTTTCGAACAAGTACTTTAGTGGATTCATCCTTTACTTTATATGGATAGAATGTTGTAGCATGTAGTGTCGACACTTCTTTGTTGCAGTGACCAATGCGAGACATGTTTTCTCTAGTGTGGAGTAGCGTGTTTCGTATTCTAAGAATTTCTTGCTAAGGTAGTATATTGCCTTGTCATCATTCTCCACCTTTTGGGCCAACATAGCACCCATGGCGGTTTCTGTGACTGTTAGGTATAGCATAAGTGGCCTTCCCGGCATTGGTGGGACAAATACGGGTGGATTAGCTTAATACTCTTTAATCTTGTCGAAGGCTTGCTGGCATTGATCATCCCAGGTACATTTGGTGTCCTTTTTGAGCTTTTTGAAGATGGACTCGCATGTAATAGTCAATTTGGATATGAATCGACTTATATATTGGAGTCGTCCTAAGAATCCTCTTATCTCCTTTTCATTTTTGGGAGAGGGCATATCTCTTACTGCTTTGATTTTGGTAGGATCAATTTGAATGCCTCTTGTGCTTATAACGAATCCTAAGAGCTTGCCAGAAGTTACTCTAAATGCGCACTTTTGAGGATTTAATCTCATATTGTAGTTCCGCAGCCTGTCGATGAATTTGTTTAGAGAGGGATATGCCCTTCTCTCTCCTTGGATTTGATGATCATATCGTCTACATACACCTCAGCTTCCTTGTGCATCATGTCATGTAGAAGAGAAGTTGCGGTTCTTTGGAATGTTGCTCCCGCATTCTTCAACCCGAAAGGCATGACGGTATAGCAATATGTTCGCCATTGGGTTATGAAGGTGCTTTTCTCCATATCTTCTTCGGCCATTTGTATTTGATTATACCCTGCATAGATGTCCATGAATGATAAGAGGGCATGTCCTGCGGTATTGTCCACCAGTACGTGTATGTGTGGCAAGGGAAAGTCGTCCTTTGGACTTGCCTTGTTTAGATATCTGAAATCGACGCACATCCTTACTTTGCCGTCCTTGTTTGGAACGGGCACTATATTAGCGACTCATTCTGGATATTGAGCGACCTTAATATAACCTGCTACGAGCTGTTTCTGCACCTGTTCTTTGATTTTTAGTGTCCACTCAGGTTTCATTCTCCGAAGTTTTTGCTTTGCCGGCTTTGAATCAGGATTGACTAGTATTATATGCTGTGCTATCTCACGACTTATTCCCGGTATATCTTTGTAGGACCAAGCGAAAACTTTTATGTATTCTTTTAAGATATTTATAAAGTTTTCTCTCTCTTTAGGAGTTAACGATAAGCTAATGTGCACTTGGCGCGGCTCTTGATCGCTTACAAGATTGATTAATTCTGTTTCTTCGACAATTGAAGTCTTTTGTTCATGCCCTAATAGTGCTTTAGTTACTTCTTTGGGCAATTCTTGTCAATCTTTTGAATTATTAGCTACTAAGTAATCAAAGAAGTAAGCAGAATCAGTAATCATTTCATTGATAAAGGAAACTGGAACATCAACTGAGCCATTACTATTGGCTTTAACATCATTAGACTTGCAAACAGAATTAAACATAGATTTGGGTGGACCACCCAACTCTACTATATTAGACTCGTCTTCAGAATCAGACTCAGTCCGGTCGGAGTCAGGCTTGGACTCTTCAGAGATCGTGATCTTGATCTTCTTTCCGTTGGCTCCCGTCCAGCTTATGGTACGTTTCTGCTTTGTGAGTTGACTCTCGTTTGGAGTGATCAACTTAGTTGGGTCAAAGTTTGCATCTTGAATTGCATTATTGACATTGTGGAGCTCCTCATCTTCTGGATGGCGATGCTCTTGTCCAAATAGTAGACCCAAAGCGTTGATTTATGCTTTGATGGAGGATAGATGTGGACTGCGCTTCTGCGTCCTCTCTTCCTTTTCTCTTCATCTCGATGTTAGTTACCTCCTCGTCTATTTGTTTTAGACCGACGATGATTTCCATGAGCAATTCTTCCAATGACTTCTTAGGGGCGTTTTTATTACTTGAAGGTCATCTTCTTCGTCACTATCCCAAATTTCGGCTACCTTTAGGTGGAGGGAGTCAAGCTTAAATGGTGGGATAGAATGTCCAATTGGTACAATCAGGCGAGAAGGGTCCTTTTCTTCCTCTTCACTTGTAATGACAAAATCCGCACCTAGAGGATAAGTATTGTTGTTTGGAGTGGGAACATTCTTTGGCTTGGGAATAGTCCCATTGTCAAGAAGATCCTGGATTTTATTTTTGAGTGTCCAACACTTCTCGGTGTCATGTTCTTTTCCTCTATGGAATTTGCAATAAAGATTAGGATTCCATGATGGGCTCCTCCTTTCGATGTCAGGATCCGGAGTGGGGCCCATGACATTGAGATAGTCATTACTAACAAGCTTTTCCAAAGCTTTAGCATAGGTCATGCCCAATGGGGTGTATTGCCTTTGCGGTTTGTCGTAGACAGCGTTGACTTCATTAATCTTTTTGGAAGAGCTTCCCGAATTGGGATTCTTCTTGTAGTTCGAGTTATAAGTGCCTTTATTGAAGAAGGCCTTGCTTTTCTCATTTTTAAGTGCTTGATCGTCCTCTGTGAGCAATCCCACACTATTGAGTTGTGTGTATGAAGTAATTTCTTGATATTTGAGAGGATTCAAGTAAGGAGGTTGTAAGTTCTTGATGAGTTTCTGAATTTTCTCTTCCTCGGATGGACGGTCAAGCATTTCGGCCACTTTAGTTCTCCATTTCTTAACAAAGTCAGTGAAGCTTTCATTTTCACCTTGCTCTATTGCTTCCAACTCTCTCATGGTAGTTGGTTGGATGACGTTGTCGGCATACCTAGTGATGAACAAACCAGACACCTTGTTCCATTCTTGAATCTGATTGGGCTCAAGCTTGAAGATCCATGCCCTAACAGTGGGGTCCAAGATTTGTGAGAAAAGATGAATATGGAGGTCATGATCTACTCCTCTTAGGCCCATCGCGGTTGTGAAAGCCCTTATGTGATCTTTTGGATCATCGGTCCCTTTGAACACGGGGACTTCAGGCATAGAGAACTTTTGTGGGAGTTTTCCCTTGATGTGAGAGGAATATCCTTCAACATTGATCATGTAGTCACTTATGATCTTGTTTTGAGTTAGAGCTAACTCAAGGTTCTTAATTTGAGCACTTAACTCTTCTACTTTGTCATCTCGGGGTGGAGGATCATCTTGGTAAAAAGGGTCAGCTTCCTTAAGCTTGCTTTCTATCCATGTCACACGGTTTCCCATGGTTTCCAATATTGTCATCATTTCAGCCAACATCTCATCAGTAGTCTTAGGTGGTGGAGGTGGCATGTCACCTTCGGCCATCTCGGTCAACTTAGAACAGGGTGGTCGGTATGGAGGGGGAGTAACAAACACTGCATCGGACCTAGCTTTGCTCGGAGGGGGAGACTCCAATACGAGCTTCTTAACCAGACGTTGAGTACTCTGATCGCGCTCCCAACTTTTCGGACCGACTGTTTTCTTCCAATCCTGAACAACGGATAAAACTTAGAAAAGGAAAGACTAACAAGTTCCACAAAAGAAAAGTTTTAAAATAAAGGTGGGAAATCTCTATCTAGAATATTCTATCAGCATAGTTACCCTTGGGGACTAAGTAATGTGTTTAGGTCAAAAAATCTCGACGCGGGAAAAGAAAAATAAAAGACATTATACTCTTGACTACAAGGAGAGGGGAGAGATATTATCTCGACTTCATATGGGATAAAGCAAAAGATATTATACTCTTGACTAAAAGGAGAGGGGAGAGATATTATCTCGACTCAATATGGGATAAAGCAGAAGATATTATACTCTTGACTAAAAGAAGAAGGGAGAGATATTATCTCGACTCAATACGGGATAAAGCAGAAGATATTATACTCTTGACTAAAAGGGGAGGGGAGAGATATTATCTCGACTCAATATGGGATAAAGCAAAAGATATTATACTCTTGACTAAAAGGAGAGGGGAGAGATATTATCGAGATCTTTGACTAAAACTCACTACCTAAATAAAGGGAAAGAATAAAACATTCAAATCTTTCCTAAGGTAACAAGCATCACATAGAACATTCAGGGATATTGTTTCCTAAAAATAAAGATTCTAGACTCAATCTTAAGACAAAATCTAGACTCAAAAAAGGAAAAGATCCTAAATGGGGTCTAACCTAATATTCTATGACGACCAAAAAGACTACGCAAAGATTGCGTTCACATATGGGCAAACAGCACAACAGCGCAGATGACATGATCATGAAAATCTAGCATGGACATGGGACTAAATTTCAACCTAAAGCATTGGTTCTAGTTCATGCAATGGGGTAGGCTTAAGGGTTTTGGTCAAAAGGTACTCATGATCAAGAATGTACAACAATCCGCGGGATGCGCGACAATGTGAGGCATTCTTGTTATCCTACTCCTCAGATGGACGAATGCGTAGGAAGGTACATGAGGTGGGGGGATCCATGTTTCTTGGCAAAGAAGAATCGAGTGGATTCTCACTAAGGCACTTCACCACAATCCATTGGCTAAGAAACTAGTTTGAACTTGTAAAAACAAGCTCCGAGGTCGCGCAAGTGCATACACATAAATGCAACGAATGCAATTTAATAGATGAATGACAAGTCACAAAATAATAATAGGAACACTCAAGATAGTGAACCAAGAAAAAAAAATTACATTGAATCAATTTTCAAGTTACACCCTCTTAATCATGTCCCTAGTAAAGTCGCCACTGTAGGCTACCAGATTTTTCTCCCCTTTTCCTTTGCCCCTTTTTTGGTTTCCGGGCAGCTCGGGAGAGCGCGGTTGTTTCGGTTTTCGTGAATCGTTGAGTGTGAACGCACATGAAGATTTTCCTTTTGCACTAAGGACATAATTAAGATTGTCGGAAGTCGCCACCAAATTTGTGGTAATTTGGAAACCTTGGAATCAAGTCGATAGTCTAGAAAGACTTCAACTAAACTCCTGTGCACCCCAATCCCCATTGGGGAAATTGACTTTATAAATGAGTTCGGGGGCGTGAGTACGAGCAAGGAAGGTTTTAGGCACCCAACTCGCCCGTTGACAACAACGGCCTTTACTAATCGATTCAATGTAATTATTAATGCTACGGTTCCAAACAGGGTTAAATTTGTCCAATTTCCTAGTTTTGACTAACAGGTTGAACAATCATTATTATTGTGACCACTTTTAACAATTTATCAAATTACATGCTTTTATTGCTAGAAAACGATAAATATGCTAAAACCTGCGAGTTAGAAGACAAACAAATAATTCTTCCACCAATCCACAAACAAAGCATAATTTAATCATAAGATGCAATAAATAGCAAATCTATACATTCATTCATCCATTAATTAGGCTTAATACAAGCTCTTTTGCTCAAACGCACCATGCATGTACATATCACATAAACCAAATTCGTTAGTAATAACAAGCAATGTAAAATTTATTGAAAACCCTCAGGTTGGATTACTTGGATGCTCACAATGAACTTATTGGGTTATATTGCTTGAATTCATGCTCTTGCTGAAGTGTGAAGGTTTATTTTGTGGTGCTAGAGCTAACTTAAAGAAGGAGTAGAATCAGAATTTCTGGTTTAATATGAGAGAGAGAGAGAGAGAGAGAGAGAGAGAGAGAGAGAGAGAGAGAGAGAACCCCTAGAATTCCCAACCTGAGAGAGAAACTGCCAACCAAAAGACCAACCTCTTCAACTGAACCCTAAGGTTTGTTTATATAGAAGAAGGGGAGCTGCCAGGGTTTGGCATGGAAATCGAATGGGGCTCGAATTTGTCGTCCCCGAGAAAAGGTCCAGGCGGCCATCCAGTTAGGTCGCGCGGCTGAGCCTGCAGGACAAGCGGTCAAGCCGCTTGGCAAGCGGCTCAGCCGCTTTGCCTAACGACACAACTGCTTGTCCTAGCGGCCACCGCTTGAACTCAAGCGTCGCTGCTTGGACCTGGAGCGGCATGCCTGTATAGGCGCCTGTCTGCTTTTCTAAGCAGGGGAGGCTTTTCCGAGGGGGTCCATGCGGGAATGACTGAGTTTCCTTGTTTGACCAAGGGTTGACTCATGGGTTTAGGTTCCCTTTCGGGCCCTTAGGTTCAAAGAGGCCTATCTCTCAGTTTTGGACTCTAATTGAATTGAGTCCAACTGGTTTGGATCACCTGTACAAAAGGCTTCCACTGGTTAATTTAAATGAACTTGGCTAAGCGTCAGAGCAATTATTCTCACAACCCAAGTTCGAGCAAAATGTAATCCTTTCATCACCGGATTTTTATGGGGACTTATCATAGACACACTTTTTGGTGTCTACAGACCTGTATTCAGATTACATGAAAAGGTTAGTAATACTTTGAGAATTATCAACGTAGAGCGCTTCAGCAGACAGTGACTAAAAATCACTCGGCGAATGCCGAGATTCTGTCCATGCACCAGAAACAAAAAAGTCGACGAGACTGCGCATTGAAAATGACGGCTGTAAATGGAAAATAACACTAGTGAGGGTGAATGGTATAAAATGCTTTATTATGAGCAATGAGTGACTAAGCACCACTCGGCGAATGCCGAGATTTCGTCCCTGCACCAGAAACGAAAAAGTCGACGAGACAACGCGATCAAAATGACGTCTGCAAAAATGGTAAAAACATATGAATAGTTTAAATGCAACAGTTTAAGCAATCATTGACTGAAACATATAAGAAATAAAGGACAGTATAATCATACAAGTGATCATTGACTGACAAAATTTTGGAAACTGGTTGTCCTATATAAATTTTGGAAAATGGTTGTCCTAAATAAATTTTGGAAAATGGTTGTCCTATATAAATTTTGGAAATTGGTTGTCCAATAAAAATTTTGGAAACTGGCTGTCCTATAAAAATTTTCGAAACTGGTGTCCTATAAAAATTTTTAAAACTGGTTGTCCTATAAAAATTTTGGGAACTGGCTGTCGTATTTAAATTTTTGAAACTGGATGTCCTACTGTCCTATAAAAATTTTGGAAACTGGCTATCCAATAAAAATTTTTGAAACTGGTTGTCCTATAAGAATTTCGGAAACTCGCCGTCCTATAAAATTTTTTGGATGGTGTCAGCGGATCCACTGAGCTTCTCTTAAAATAATTTGACCACTCCGGGTGATTAGTATTGTCAGGCATACCCGGGCTTGTGTATTTGGGACCTGCAAAACAACTGGATTAGTTTTACTGGTATTCGCCGAAAATGAACTGAAATAACGATTTTTGGGCTGGAAACGAAGTCGTGGGACAGCAGGGGGCCCGCGCGTGCAGGCCACTCAGAGCAGCTAGCGGCACTGGGCCTCTTAGCGAGATCGGCTAGCGACTCTCGCACTGGCTAAATTGCTCTGTCGCGAATTTTTACGTGTTTTTGCTTCATTGTTTGTCTTCTCGGCCGAGAGCTTCCGCCATTGTCGAAAGCTTCACTCGTGCTTCAACTTCTTCATGGTAAGTCGATTCCCGACCAAATTCCTTGGTTTTGTCTTGAACTTGTTTATTTTTCCGCCTGATTGCTGAATTTCGAGTTGCATTGTTGAATGGGTACTTGTTTCTTGCGAATCTGAAACTTGAAATTTTCACTTGTAGAGAGAGAAATCTTCCATTCTTCTTCTATGGCTCCCAAAGACAAAGGGAAGCATCCCATGGGCGAGAAGGAGGAAAATCGGGACCTCTTTCGCATTGGGATTCCCCCTCAGTTGGTATGTTTCTGACTCTCTTTTTTTTGGTTATGTTCAGCTTATTATTTTTTTGTACTAAAACCTTGAACTATTCGTGCTTCGGCACATGAACAAATTGGGATTTTACTGGATTGATGGTCAACTGTATATATAATTTGTGTGGAATTATTTGAGTTGTATTTGTAGTATATGGGGTGTTGAGAAAATTTTATTTGTTAGTTAGGGTGTTGGTGTTCTGCTGCAGGCCCATGGATCAACTTCTCAATGGGCCATGATGTTGGACACATTTACTGAGGGGGCTAGGGGGATAGTCCAGGCTTCGGGTGATAGGCCCGCAAGTGTACGGGTTGTATCGAAGTAATAAAATATCGAACCACAGGGAGCTATCGATTCCAAGTACTAAGTTTTCTTAAATTTAACAAGCTAAGCGATTTACAAATTAGTTTGTTGGATTAAAGCAAATAAACTAATCACTAATATAAGAAAAAATAATAAGAAAAAGAACCTAGGGTTGATTTCACTTAATCAAGATCGTAGATGCGAGTGAACAAGTATCAACTAGTATGTCATGTCGAATGTTGCAATGACAAAAATATGAATCATAAAACCTTCTCTCAAAGCGAGAAAGGAATACTCAATATAATTCTCAACTACATATTCTCATGGAGCTAAGAAAATATCAACAGCATGAAGTATGTATATAATTTCCTTTCCAATACTCCCAAGTTATTCTAAACTACTCTCATGATTAGGCAAACTTGATGAATTATTGAGGTACGACAATTAAGAAGCTTCTCTCGAATTTGAATTAATCATCTAATACACGCAACAAGATTACAATCAAACATTGTGCAACAATTCTAATGACATGCCAATTTGTACTTATCTACTTTAGCATAATAGGATTTAATTAAGTTACATCAACACTAGATAAAAGAAATTGCCACTCATGATCTCTACAATTAGAGCTAAGAACGTAATGAAATTCATGCTAAAACCTATTAAACTAAACAAAGAAATCAAAATTAGAAGCATAGAGAGGGAGAAATAGAGAGTAGAGATAAGAAATAAACCAAGTCGCTTCAATTATAATCTTCATGAGAAATAAAGGAACGCTTGAACTTGACCTCCGATTACAAAAACGAACTAATTAAACTCCAAAGAACTACATTTTATTCTCACTACTAGTAGTCTAGAAAGCATAAAGTGAACTAGGAAAAATAAACTATGGAAAGAGATGGTATCTGATGGGATGCCATGTGATCCTATTTATAAGAAAACACCAAGACGAACCTAGACGATTTATACATTGTAACCCCCTAAACAACAATAAGTCACCAACATAACTCCCAAGAGAGTTAAAGCCACTAGTAACTCCATTTCAATGTCTCGATGCATCCAAGAAGGTATCCAATGCTCTCTTCAATACTCTTGATTACTTCTCTTTTTTTGATCATCTTGAGCATTAAATGAGAATCCTAAGGGCTTTGCATATGGAGTTCAATTTGACCCTAAAATCACAATTAAAACACCAAAATACCAAAGTAGTAATTCTCATATAAATTTACTCATAAATCAGTAAAATATAAGAGAAATTACGAAAGCCTAAGATAAATGAGTGCGGTTTAGATATGAATAATAACATTATTTATGCACTCATCAAACTCCCCCAAGCTTAAGTCTTTGCTTGTCCCCAAGCAAAACATTATCAACAAGACATCTTAGGGAGAGTACGAGATCACCTTCTCAATTTTCATTTCAAAGGAAACATTAAGTTCAAAGAAAAAGGCTCAAAAAGAATGACCAATAAATCAACAACCATTTAAAACTCATAGCATAGCATGTAAATTGCGAACCAAACCATCAATCTTACCACAAGGCCCACCTTCGACTGCAGCATAGAAGATCGAACAAACCCTCACTCTAGGAATGTGAACACTCACACTCATGTGTTTAGGTTATATCAATAGAACTCTCAAGACTCAATCTAAACGTGGTAACTTCCATAAGCTTGCCCATATTCTAACTCGCCATTGCCAATGACAATTACTCATGCAAAGATCAAGAAGACTTTTACGGAGTTGTAATGAGGCTTGGGGCAAAAGTAGGATGATGCATTTGGGAATGTGGACTAGGAGCAAAAATTAGTGGAGTTAAAAATACTTTCTTAAATCCCTGCGCAAAGATCAAGATAGCACAAAAAACAACTTCACTCACTAACTCCAACTCAACTACCAAGTAATCATATCCATTAAAATCCACAAAGAGACTACGAGGGAGAAGCCATTATGAAAAAATTATGCTTTTTTTTTCCTTCTACCTTCTTGTGTCACTCATACGAAACCATTATTTAATAAAAAAAAAAAAATTCAAGATACAACAACCTAAATTTCACCAATTCACAAGAAAAACCAACTCAAAACCCAATGCCAATCTTTGCTTTCGCAAATCACAACTTCCATAAATAAATTAACTCCACTAGTCTAGGCTCGGTGAAAGAGATGTGTTTAGGAAATCATGGCTTGTAATGTGGTTTTATCTAATAAAACGACTCAAGACTCAAAGGGGTTTACAAAGGGTGAAACATGTACCAAGGTAGCTATTTGGCTAAAGTAGTTAAAAACAAAGATTGCTTCTTTCATTTCCTTGCATGAGCTTGTCGAGTGCAATTTTGATAAGAAACCGGACAAGTTCTAGATAAAACCGCAATTTAAAGAATCACACACACAAGAAAGAAACCATAAGATCGAAAGTGATGAATCGATCAATCAAAGGCTCAAAATCTCACATGGTCATCTTTGGTCTATCGAAATCAACTATGCAACATCGAGGGAAATAAACATGCATTCCGCAAACTAATGGTCCACAATCACAATTATGGTATGAGCTTTTAAGGCTAAAGACCATTATTCACAAAAAAATCTTCAAAAAAAAATAATAATTTGAAAATTCCGAAAAGAGTCACACACACAAGAAAGAAACCATAAGATCGAAAGTGATGAATCGATCAATCAAAGGCTCAAAATCTCACATGGTCATCTTTGGTCTATCGAAATCAACTATGCAACATCGAGGGAAACAAACATGCATTCCGCAAACTAATGGTCCACAATCACAATCATGTTATGAGCTGTTAAGGCTAAAGACCATTATTCACAAAAGTTAAGCAAATTCCTTCAATTTTTCACAAAAAGAGCTTCCAACATTGAAGGATCATTTGTCACTCGTTTTGTTTTCTGGAATTTTTAATTTATTATTGTTTTTTTGAAGATTTTTTTTTATGCATGCAAAAATGAAACCTACACCATATGAACTAAATGCATGAAAATTAACAAATAAAACTAAAAAAAAAAGAAAATAATAAAAAAAAAAAACGAAAAATATGAAAAATATCTATCTAAAATGCAACCTAACATGAAACTGTATGCAAAATGTAACTATATCACATTTTATCGAAAATCATTGTTATCTACAATCACCTCCCCCAAGCTTGAATTGCACATTGCTCTCAATTGGATAAAAGATAATAGTAAAGACAGGTGAAGGTAGAAAAGAATACTCACAAGGCCTCAACCAGCTTGAGAGGTAAAGGATCAAGCAGAGCAAATGTTACTTTGCGCTCCTTGATCTCGTAAAATCGCTCAAGCATGACCTCAATGAGTATACACGATACATAATGATCACCAAAGTTCACAAACCGCCCAATGCCAAGAGCGATAAGAACAAACCAACCACCGATTTCCGATTGGATCAAGTACAAGTCACAAGTCACAACCAACACCCACAATAAGTTGTCAACAAAAATAAGTCATCAACGTACTATGCTCCTCTGTCAGGTCACCACAAAAAGCCAATCACCCAAAATGTCAACATAAGTGACCAATAGCAAGCAAATCCATTTGAAAACTTGACACCAATTGTAAGACCAAAGCACTAAGACAAAGGACGGGCGGTGCAGCAGAGACGGTTCAGGTCGTGGATGGTTTCGGTGGATGGTGGTGAGATGCGAAAATTGGTGGTCACGGGTGAGGGTGTGGTGAGAGAGGGGATGAGAAGGCGGATGTGGGTGGTGGCGGTCGGTGGCCGACGATTGAGTTCTGGGCTGCGAGTGGCGGATTTTGCGGTGGGTGGCGGATTTCTAGGAGAGAGGCGTGAAACAGAGGTGGCGGGTCAGGGCAGTTTATTGTGAGGAGAGAGAGTGCTTGAGTGGTGAGGGGGTAA
This sequence comes from Tetragonia tetragonoides, assembly GCA_038025085.1. Taxonomy (NCBI): domain Eukaryota; kingdom Viridiplantae; phylum Streptophyta; class Magnoliopsida; order Caryophyllales; family Aizoaceae; genus Tetragonia; species Tetragonia tetragonoides. The sequence continues at coordinate 24,709,541 of CM076140.1, forward strand.
AGCGAGAGACAAGGGACAGTTGGGGTTTCAGATTTAAGTGAGGAGAGAGACTAAAGAATGGGACGGGGTGACCCGTCGAGGTGCCAGGTCGGGTGCGTCGGAGGCCGAATTGCTGCCTGACCAGGCAGGTTAGAAAGAGAGCAAGAGAAGGTGGGGCCCGGTCGGGTGGTGCGACGAAGAAAACGCCGCCCGCTTGGGCACGGCGTGGTGGTGACATGTGGAGCTGACGGCGCTGCTCGGGCGTGATAGTGGTCTGAAGTGCGCCTGGTTGGGCGTGCGTTTCGAGGCAGCTGGGAGACCTTCTGTGGCCTGGTCGGGCGCCTCACAGGTGCAAAATCCACCCGGTCAGATGAGGCAGACAGAGACGACAAGCTGTTGGCACACGATCCGGCGATCCGACTCCTTAATCCATGCATGGTCGCGCAAAAGCGAAACTGGGATGGATCGCTTATTGCCCTTTTCCTTAAACCCAAGATGAAGGACATACAAAAAGAAAGGATGAAAAGAAATAAATAAATAAAACCCATCTAAGGAACTAACAGATTAGTTCGTGAGTTTTTTTTTCCATTTTTTTTTCTCTCCTACTTTGTTATAAAATAAAAAGAACAAATGAAATAAAGCTATAAAATTTGGGTTGCCTCCCAAGAAGGGCTCTTTTAAGGTTAAGAGCTCGACCAATTTGAATCAGTCCGGATGGATCTAAAACCTCGCCATGAACCTTGATAAATACTTTCTTTAATCGATCATCATAGAAAGCCAAAGCTCGCAATAATTTATCAAATGCACTTGAGCTCATTTCAACAAGACATATGTTCGAGATCATTCTCACAAAAATGTAATAAAGAATTAATGACCTCTTGAACTTGTCAAATGCTTTTGAAAAATCAAAATGACAAGATGAAGATCTCCACTGAACAAACGTACGATCATCCCCACTTTTGTTGTTGGACTTAGCATTCACCATGTGGTGATCAACCCGGTGGGTGTAAGAATCATGATTGAGTAATACACCAAAGGGCTTCACATACACATATCCAATTAAGGTAACGGGAGGGGGGTTGATATGAGGATGCACAATTTTATAAATTGACATGTCAATGGATTCGGAGGGAAACGAATTATGATGCTAATATCATTAAACTTGTTCTCAACAAACTCATCAACAACCTCATACTCAATGGAATGCTTAGATGAGACCAATCTATTCAAGGAATTGATTTGAGTCTCTATTTGTGGGGCTATATTCTCGCGTTTTCTTGGATTAGGACCCGGGAATAGTCGCGATACATGCCAGAGGCATGTCCCACGGAAATCGACCGATTGAAGAGGCCAATTGTCATGGAATCATCTTAAGGTTCGAAGTCGCCACCTTGTTATGGCCCGAACAAGGACGAGTTTTTACAAAAGAAGAGTCGCCACCTTGTTATGACCCAAACAAGGAAAGGGTTTTTACAAAAGGAAGGGTTTTATAAACGATTTTAAAGAAAACCATTTAAGCAAACCAAAAGTTGACTCCATCGCGATAAGGCACGAAAATTCTTTGATTGGTCTGCGAATACAAAAGATTTTGGTTCGGGATCTAGGTTAGAAGGTGCGGACGTCCTTGGACCCGTCTCCTCCTCCGTACTGAGTACGGGCTCTTTACTAACACGTTGTATCCCGTATGAAAGCTTTGAATTATATTATGTAATGTCTTGAATGATAAAAGAAAAACACATATATGTACACATTGTCACTTAGCACACTTGCATATAAAAATCCGTTTTGAACCGGTGTATTCGTTCACGGCGGGTTTGGATATTGTAAATACTGCACTACGTACCATTCATCGTAGGTCTTGAATCTACTCGTGAATCAAAACCCTTACGTAGTTTTGACCGAGGGATCCAGTTAATAAGACTCCTTGGGTGCCACTAAGGCGGGTATGGATGTTCCTTCTCGTGAAGAGGGACATGATTGAGAAACTTATAGCATGACTCGCAACTTAGAGTTGAATTGATCCGAGGAACCCCCTACTCTCCTCGAAGAAGTAGGAAAAGGCTCAAATGAGAAGATTTGCCTGTTCATCAGAGGCGTTCAACCCAACAACATTTGGTAATATACGGGGATCAACCCAATTCTTAGCTTTGAGTATAAAGATTAGACTTCTCAAAAATATTTGTTCTTCACTGAGGAATAACATTCATTGGGTGTGAGTAAATGGATGATTTGTGTAGAGTATGGATATGTATTGGTGGGTAATGGCTTAAAGGAGTCTTTCCGATAGGATCCCCCGGGGTGGCCCGAAACCAAATAAGAGGGGACGATCAATAATTAGCTAGCTTCTATTCGATCATAGGTATTCCACTGGGAAAAATGGTTGTAGCTGGGGAATGTGATTTGTATGAAGGTGGTTTGGTGGAATGGTAGGTGGAACAAATACACTGGTTTTAAAAATCGTTTTTAACATAACGTATATCACACAAGTGAGAGAAGTTCTTTTTATTTTTTTTTTCCAAGTTGAATTATTAGGTGGAAGCATTTGAATGCAAATGTACAAAATGCAAATAAAGAGGCCTTGGAATAGATGAATTACAAATCGAGTATTTACAATAAAAATACAAAAATGTCTAACAATCCTAAAAAGGAGAAAAAAGACTTGATCTTCATGTACATGGCGCCTCTGGGGCTTGATCTTGATCTTCGTCTTCAAAAGTTGGACTTATTCATAAGGGATTGGCTCGTTTACAAAAGATTTGATTTATTTACAAAAGAATTTGTTATTTACAAAGCGGTTTGAAAGAACCGACAAGGGATTAGTCCAAACGCGACTTATTGACTCCAAATTTATGTTTATAATTAGTGAGACACACTAATAGAATAAACTAGAGAGTTTCGTATTTTTGTGAGTTTTTTTGATGATTAAACAAAAATCATTCATAGAATCAAACAAAACCGATTTTACAATAATCTGGACAGAACTTCTAAAATTCATGTCTCGGTCATAAATCAAGCAAATCGAGTTCTTCAAAAGCCTAACTTGGTTCATTTTACTTCATGTTTCCACTATAAAAATATCAAGTCCAGACAGTTGACTTTTTGTGAGTTAATTACGATTTACGAGCTTCTATAAGTCATTGGACAGACCAGTGATATTTTATTTATTGGGAATTATTTACACGTGATCTAGGTAGATTGTTTACAGAAAGTAGACTAGACGTGAAGGTCGAAATGTGCACAAAATTTCATGAATTTTAAAGAAGTCTAAGTCATTTAATGAAAATAAACAAAAGAACTATACAAAAAGTCCTAATATTTTAAGTTAACCAAAGTCTTTCATTTTGACAGAACCAAACTCGGTTTGATTAATTCATTAAAAATAGAAAAAACCTCCGAATGGAGTAATTCGAAAGTCTAGATTGGTTCTTATGGAGTCTACTATCCAAATCAAAGTTTGTTTTTCATTGACAAGGTGTAAAACACTACAGAAGTTTCAGTTAAGTGAACGTTATCATTTCTAAAAATATACTCGGTTGGTCAATTTTTAGAATTAAATCTACTTCGTTATATTTGAATTCTTCATTACATATTGAAGTAGACACACTAAGGATCTCCTATAAAAATTATCAAGAAAAACACAATATCGTAAGTGGTTAAATTGAGCCATATATTTACAAGGTCGAAATCTGAAAAAATCTTCAAAGGGACAGCACCACTTTGTATTTTGAAAACTCATTTAAAATTCATTTGGTATCCAAACTGGACAAAATAACTTCATTTTACACAGAAATAGACCAAGCTCAAAACATAACAGTTTATCAGTTATTTACAGATCTATGGACGTGGATCATTTTTAGACACATAAACTTCAAAATTCAAATGTGGACGATTTAACCGTTGGGGCTGGATGATTTGTATCGTTAGAAAGCCCTCTGGACAAGGTTTGGAATACAATAATTTCATCAAATTCCAACCGTTGGATCTTCCTAGATCTACAAATGAAATCTGCCCTAAAAACTGTGAATAATCTGAATTATTACAACTTTGTACAAAAAATAAATCCAAGGCCTCTATATGCAAAATGACCTTTTTTATTCAATTTCAAGTATATAAAAAAAATGAAAATAGTGATGAGAAAGAGAGAAACATTCATTGATCACACAATTTTTTCACAAATAACTCTCTTCCTCACTGCAAAAAATCACTCTCTACAAGCTGGATTTAAGTCCCCCATGGAGACGGGTTCGCGTGGGCACTTGAACCCTTACCTAGGAATTTTGGCCGCTCAAAAAATAGGGTGGTTCATGCCCACACCTATAAAGAGTCCAACCGGTGAAAATGGGATTATTAAGGGGGATAATAGTGTTTAATAGCAATTTATATACAAAATGAAATGGTTAGTGAAAACACTTAAAAAATAATAATTGAACGAGAGAGATAAAATATTACCCTTGGGTAGATCTAGAAATCTCAATCTTCAAAATTAAGTTAGTTAGTACAAACGCCCTTTAGTTTACATTAACTAGATAAAAAAAGAAGTTTTAGAAATAAAGAGAAGTTTTTAGAAAAGCTTCAAATTTTGAAGTAAGTTAAAAAGATGATAGGAAAACTAGAGAGATAAGGAGATTTTAAGAAGTAGAGATGAGAAAGAGGCAAAGGGCCCTCAAAATAGCTTTTTAAGGTGTATTTATAAGGGGGATAGATGGGGGAGAATTAGGGTTAGGAAAAATGGAGGGTGGGATGTGAAGGTAGGTGGATGGTGAGATAAGGGTTGAGAGAATGTGGATGGGAGGGTGACAAATGTCACATTTGTGGTGAAGGAAGAAGATGGGAGGAATCTTGGGAGAGGAAAGTGAGTAGGAAAGAGAAAAGATGAAATAAGGTGGAAGATGAAATAGAAAAAAGAAAAACAAAATAAATAAATAAATAAAGGAATAAAAAACGTGGGAGGGATTTCTTTTTTTTTTTCTTTTTTTTTTCTTCTCCATTTTCGGTTGTGAGTAGAGAATTTTTTTTTTGGGTGGGGGGTTTATTTATTAAAAAGGGGAGGGTATGTTGGTAATTCTACTTATTACCATTATTCCCTTTTGTCTTTAGCTATTGGATAGGAACATAGGAATATTCTGATGGCATGCATGACATCATAAGGTGATGTCATGAATCATAATTTCATTCCTTATTTATTTTTGTATTTTCTCTTTTATACTCTTTTTTGGATTTTTGCTTTATTTTCTCTTTGAGTTTTCGGCTTTGCTTTGCTAATGGGTTGGGTCACCTTATGGACCCTAAATGCCTTTTAGCCCAAATAATTTATTCTAATTAGTGTAATTACAGTTAATGCTAATATTAAATGTAGTGATTATTTAACAGAAATACGAGTCAAAATTCGGCGTCTACAGCCCCTCGTTGGCCGAGTTTTTGAGAAATTAGGACTAGATTTCGAAAAAATGATGGTCAACGTAACAAAGAGTTGCTTAATTTTGACTTGCGAAAAACATAATTTTATGCATTTCAATTATTAGGTTGATTTTTTGTTTTATATTTTCAAGGAGTTTGATAATATCTTACACTCTCGTGGAGTCGAGACGAGTTTCTGTCTAATTTTTTTCTAGATTTCAGACTTTGATTGATCACACTCTCATGGAGCAAAGACAAGGTTCAGTCTAATTCTTATAAAATCAAGACTTTAATTGTGTCACACTTCCATGGAGCCAAGACAAGATTCGGTCTAATTCTCTAAGATTTTAATTTGTCACACTCCAATGGAGCCAAGACAATGTTCCATCTAATTCTTTTAGAATTCTGACTTTGATTGGTCACACTCCCATGGAGCCAAGATAAGGTCCCATTAATTCTTTTAAAATTGAGACTTAAATATGTCACACTCTCATGGAGCCAAGACAAGGTTCAATCTAATTCTTATAGAATTAAGATTTTAATTTTCTAAACTCTCGTGGAGCCTAAGCAAAAAAATTTCCAACCCTTTTAGAGTTAAGACTTAATAGGCTTACACCCTAAACAAATATGCTTCAGGTAATAACATGACCATAGACCATGTAGCAAAACACCCTTTTTTTTTTTTGTCAAAAGAGCGTGATAATTCGAAAAGTATGGGGTCTGAAAACCCACAATCTGTATTCGTACATAGGCATGACTGGCCAAAGAATTGTCGGCTGGGAAGAGGGTTATTTCTGAGAAGAATAATAAGGACATCTAATCATTTGAGATATGTAGCTTGAAAGGCCAAGTTCGACTTGAGGTTGGGAGGGAATACGTTCTATTCCAATTTTGGCGCTCGAGGAGTTGCCGTTAGGGTGCACCAACAATCTCTCTCCGAGTTCCTGATGGATGAACTCTCGCGCTATCACCTTGCCTCTACATCTGGGAAGTTTTGCACACCGATTCTCATGTCTTCGCAAGAACGACCTTCTGCATAATTAGCTCATTACATCCCTAAGACAAAATTTAAATTTGAGGTGTATACCAAGAATCTCTCACATATAACAGGCTCAAAATTGATTAGTTTGTCAACATAGCATGTTTAAAGTGCATCCTCAACTTGAGATTATATACGAACTTAAAGAACATTCACACCTGAACTTTGTGTGATGAAACTTATAAGCAATTTAGGTAATCGACTTCATTGATATCAAGATGTGAGATACGCCGGTTGGACTATATTTTCATTCAAGTTGATTCCCACAACTTCCAACACTTTCGTGCAATAGTGCATGGTCCGTCCTCTTTATTATTGGTCTGCAATGTACACTACTATTGCTTTTATCATTTACTTTAATGATTTTTTTTTTTTGGTGGTTGGTTATCAAAATGTAATACACCTTTTGACGCGAATGTTCCCGCTTCATGAGGCGCGAACCCCTGGTTAGTCACTATATCACAATCCTTGACATGCCTTGCATACTCATATTTTTGGTCGCAATCATCTCGTGACCACTATGGCTGCCCCCTTGGGTTTTACAGAGGCCTTCTCCAAAAGCATTGGAGTAGATTTCCACGCACATTTTTATTATGTAGAATTAAATAAGCGACCTTTCAAGAGTAACCATGGAAGTTGGGTACTAGTTAGATGGATTAAAGTATAACAGTCAATCCTTGCATCTCACATCTTAAGATCAAACGGTCAAGTGTGCCAAATTGCTGAAGAGTTAATCACGTCAAAAAAAGGGTTAGTTCTCTGAGTTTCAAGTTAACCTTAAATTAAAGAAACTTTAATCATGCTATATCAATGAAAATAATCGATATGAAACTTGCTAGGCATTCAAAACTCTTGGTATACACCTTTATTTTAATCAAAACTTTTTTTTTATGCCCCTAGGGTGAAATTGAGCATTAGTCGGACCGAATCCTTGAGGATTCCCTACGTATCTCCAGAGGAGAATCAGGTCGGACGTAGTTCATATTCTTCTTGCATTACTTTGAATTGGAGCAGAGCTTCCTGTGCGATCCCTTTCTTCTTAAATGGTACCACCCAAATAATTCTTGGCAAAGTACACATTTATCTATCTTGGTGGCACATAGTTGCCCCTAGTCCTTGATTAATTATATCCTCTCTTATGTCGGTCTTGCAAATATTTTCATAGCCTTGAATCATAGAGTTCACCACAATAATGCCGATCTTTATTCGAAACCAAATAGTAAGTATTTCTCCAACCTTTAGGCGAAAAAAGGGTAATGAAAATATGGATGCCCTTCAAGATAGCGGGTAGTGAAAACAAGAGGAATGAATATCCGATGGGTTTGCAATGTATGCTTAAGGATGAGAGTATGAAGGATAGAAATAGGTATTTAAGGCATTTGTCATGCACATGCTCGAACATTGATTAACTTATGAAAGAATATCACGCTTAAAATTTTCAAAATATTTGGGGAAAAACATTTTGTACAAGGCCCATGGTCATGACCAAGTAATGTTGATCACTTCTAGACGTTTGCTAATCATCCAAAATTGGTAACAAGGCAGTTAGGCCTTTTTGAAGTGGATTTTCGATCCCTCCACCATCTCTTCCAACGTCGGTTTCTTTCCGAATTATTATTGCCCCTAGAAAGTTTGTGCTGAACGTACAACTAAAGGAACAGTTGTCTACTGGCTCCCACTACGAAACTCGACTTAAGATGATTCATGATTTGTTTTTTGTAAAATCAATGCACGAACACGTGCACAATATGCAATACAATGATGAATGCAAAAGATTAATAGAATTTTTTTTTAATCTTTTACTTAGAATGGACTTTCCCGAAAAAATCCTTATTTGAAATTTAATTTTTTTTTTTATTTTTCCTCAAAGTCAAACAGAGATAATAAATAACCAGTTCTCGGCATTCTCAAAAGCTTCCCACTCTTTCTATCAATTGTTTTTTTTCTGCCTTTTTTTTTGCTCCCCTTTTTTTTTTTTTTTTTTTTTCCCTTTTTTTTTGATAAATTGGTTGGATTGCACCTGAAGGCTGGCCTGCGTATCTCCAATGTGTGCAAAGAATGCTTTCGAAAATATGGGATATTTTGAAATGTGCATTGGAGAATCAGGTCCACGTAGCTCTTCCTACTGACTGAGAGATTTCTCCTTTTTTTTCTCTTTTTTTTTCTTCTTTTTTTTTTGTTTATTTCGGCTGAGCTGAAAGTGAGCGCCTACGTACTCGTGCATGTGCATACATGTGTGTCTAATACATAGTCAAAAGTTATGATTAAGTCCTACGGGGGATCAGGCCATTACGTAGTTTTGTTACAAGTGCTTAAGAAAAAGGTTTACTTCCTAAGTGATGTAAAGATTTACTTCCTAACTGGTCGAACTGAAATGAGTTGCCTACGTACCCCAAGTACATGTGAATACATGTGTATCTATTCTGAAGTGTCAAAAGTGCACTCTTAAACCCCATGGGGATCAGACCGCTATGTAGTTCTCCTTACGTACTATGATTCACAATTTATTGAAAGCTTAGAAGAGTTGGAGATTTCCCGGTGCACACTTACAACACGAAAGGTGATTCGAATACTCATGATGAGTTGTGTCAGCATTTCACAAAGTGGATAAGGAGATAGCAGAGCTATGGTCAATCTGGCGATTGGGGAATGGATTTCTTGGGATATTGGAAATGACAATAACGACTTTGTCAGCGTTTACAACATGTTTTCCATTATCAAACAAGTCTTCAATATTGTGTCTCAAAGCTAGACATGAACCCATTGAATGCTCGTTATACTGGTGAAATTGGCAATATTTATTTTGGTCCTGGCAGGGTTTTAGTCGAGGTGGTGGCCTAGGTGTCAAAGGTTGAATGATATCTGCCTTTGTTAATCTCTTAAAGGCTTCTGACAATGATATGCCTGAAGAAGTGAACTTTCTCTTTTGAGACATAGTCACCGGAATTGTTTGGTTATGAACACGCTTTTCAGATTCAGAGTTTGAGGGGATAGGGTTTTGTGATCCCTTTAAGGTAGCGAGTTCTCACAACAAACACTGGGATTCTTGGTCACAGAATTTTGTAGATATGATTGGCTCTAGCGTTTTCTTCATAAATTCAATGTCCAATTGGCACCCATGTGCTTGCATATTATCCACATTCAGATATGCTTCTTGCGGCATTTTGTGGAAATATTTTTCTTGTAGCCTTTGAGTCACCATTCAAGAGCTTCACCTGCCAAGCCGAGGTTAAACAGGGTGCATGCGATTCTTCATTAAGTGATGATAGATAGTGCGTTTGAACATACTCTCAAAGATGATTCATCGGGTGTCCTTTTCCACTGAACAAACTAAACTTAGGGTTGCTTGTACCATGGGGAAGGCGGAATCCTGGAAAGAGTAGTAACTCTCCTATATAAAATTTAATTCCAGATATGCGGTCAATATTCCAGTCGGCTGGTTGTTTGCTATTTTCAAAGCCGGAGGGCCCATTTATTACAAGGCCTATCTTAGGAGAGGAAGCATCATATTCTTCATGTTCTATCTCTCTTTCATCTTCAAGCGTAGGATTTACCTTAGACCCCACCCATTGAATATGTTCATCCCTATTTTCGACAGACATGGTACCAATCATAATATCATCATGTGACATATCCACCATGATCTCCTTGTGATCTCTTGAAGGAAATGCATCAATATGAGTCAAGATATTGGTGATTTAATTAGCAGGATCTCTATCAAAAGTGTCATTAGATAGGGCAAAGATGCTCGACTGGTTGTAATTGACCCGAGTTGTATCCACAATGAACTTCCCGGAGTCTGTTAGATCTTTAATTTTATGCTTGAGAGTAACACAATCTTCCGTGGCATGGCTAACAAACTGGTGATATCCACATTGGGAATTAGGATCCTAGTTGGGTTTGAGAGGGGGCGGAGGTTGTCTTGGTGGTGTTAACTGCAATAACCCCTCGCTAGTGAGTCTTTGAAGAGCTTTTGTGTAAGTCGTGCCTATGGGGGAAAATTTTCTCCTATAATTGAGTCGAAAGGGTTTCGATGTAATGTTTGTGATCTCTACACCCTCAACTTGCCTTGATTTCCTCTTCAACCGAGAAATCAATCCTTCTCCTCTTTCTTCGCTACATTCTTGAGGACATCTTCAATTATTGACCCTTTAGAGATTAAGGCCTTGAAAGAGGGGAAATATTGATACATCATCTTCTCCTTAATGCTTAGAATGAGATTCCGAACTATTATCTGGATTTGTTCCTCTTCTGTTGGCCGATTAATCAATTGGCTAGCCTTTGCTCTCCATCTACTAATGAAGGTAGAAAGGTTTCATTAGGGTACTGATAAGTTCTTTCAAGATCCCTCTTGGTCACATCAACCTCTTCATTTTATTTGTATTGTTTTATGAATTCCCGGACGAAATTAAACCAAGTAGCATTCTTTGAATTCTCAAGCTGAAAGAACCATTGGCTTGCTGCCCCATCTAGGTATTGGTGAAAGAGCTGAACAATCAATTCTTCTGATACACCCCATGGGCTCATTGCCCCCGCATACATCTTAAGGAAAGTCGTGGGACTTTCCGAGCCATTGAATTTCGATATATTGGGCATTTTAAAACCATTCGGGAGACGAGCTGTTGTGAATAGAGCTAGTCCATGAATATCGAGCCACGGCTCGGCAATTATCATTCCCTTCAAAACTTCTTTCAACTTTCTAACATCCTCTTTTAGTTTATCATCTCCGACTACAGAACCGGTTTCAAGGTTAAATAGGGCACCACCAGCTGGTGTGCCCTGGTCAGGTTCTCTGTTCAAATGAGTAAAAATTTGTTCCATCATGTCCTGACGAGATAGTAGTAACTGCATCATTTCCCTTATTTCAGTAAGAGCATCTGGTGGAGGAGGTGGAAGATTTTGATCAGATATATCTGTCATACTTGACTGTGGTGAGAAGGTATTGTGGAATAGGGTGAATGAAGTGGTTGATGTAGTGGTACTTGACAATGAAGATGAGCTGGGTATCGGAGAAGTCCGAATGAGCCTGGTGGAGGGACGAACCCAACGGGTGGACCTGCCATGAAAATGCAAGGTTAGAATGATTCATGAGGAGAACACTGTATTGACTTGGAGGATAAACATCTTTCTTTCTTTTTTGAAAAACACATTTTTTTTTTGAAATGAGTATGTACATTTTTTTTGAGAAACAATTTTTTGAAAGTAGAGGCTTTTCGGGAAAGTCCTTTCAAATGAATTTTCTCACGAAAGAGAGATTTATTTTGTTTGAAAATATTTTTTTTTGATGATATGCATGAATGCAATGGATACATAGTGCCAGACTGACTCAATAAATAAATACAAGTAACCGATTCAAGCATGCATCTGTCCCTAGTGCTTCTAAAGCTGATCTATAGACGTTATTTTCAGGTGCTTCATTTCACTTAGTTTTTTTAGTACACACACAGGGACATACACTCCATGAACACCAATATGTGTGGTAGCTTTCTTAATGTTTTATCGGTTAGCTAATCTGGCGCTCACTCCATAAACGGGCGACCAGCCTACAAAAGCGTTAAATTGAGATACAATAATATAAACAATAGACATTTCATAACGTTATTCAATTTGCTTTCAAACGGATACAACGTACTTTTAGATTTAGACCTCTTATAAAAATAACTCCCCAGCAGAGTCGCCAGTGTATGGGGCCAGATTCTCGGGTTTTCCTGGATTAGGACCCGGGAATCGTCGCGATACATGCAAGAGGCATGTCCCACAGAAATCGACCGATTGAAGAGGCCAATTGTCAAAGAATCATCTTAAGGTTCGAAGTCGCCTCCTTGTTATGGCCCAAACAAGGCGAATTTTTACAAAAGAAGAGTCGCCACCTTGTTATGACCCGAACAAGGAAGGGCTTTTTTACAAAAGGAAGGGTTTTATAAACTATTTTAATCAAAACCATTTAAGAAACCCAAAAGTTGACTCCATCGCGATAAGGGACGTGTAGGCTACAAGATTTTTCTCCCCTTTTTTTTGCCCCATTTTTTGGTTTCCAGGCAGGCTGGGAGAGCGCGGTTGTTCGGGTTTTCGTGATTCTTTGAGTGTGAATGCACATGAAGATTTTCCTTTTGTACTAAGAACATGATTAAGATTGTCGGAAGTCGCCACCAAATTTAAGGTAATTTGGAAACCTTGGAATCAAGTCGATAGTCTAGAAAGACGTCAACTGAACTCCTGTGCACCCCAATCCCTATTGGGGAAATTGACTTAATAAATGAGTTCGGGGGCTTGAGTACGAGCTAGGAAGGTGTTAGGCACCCAACTCGCCCTTTGACAACAACGACCTTTACTAATCGATTCAATGTAATTATTAATGCTACTGTTCCAAACAGAGTTCAATTTGTCCAATTTCCTAGTTTTAACTAATGGGTTGAACAAACATTATTATTGTGACCACTTTTAACAATTTATCAAATTACATGCTTTTATTGCTAGAAAATGGTAAATATGCTAAAACGTGCGAGTTAGAAGGCAAACAAATAACTCATCCACCAATCCACAAACAAAGCATAATTTAATCATAAGAAGCAAGAAATAGCAAATCTAATACATTCATTCATCCATTAATTAGGCTTAATACAAGCCCTTTTGCTCAAAACGCGCCATGCATGTACATATCACATAAACCAAATTCGTTAGTAATAACAAGCAATATAAAATTTATTGAAAACCCTCAAGTTGGATTACCTGGATGCTCACAATGAACTTGTTGGGTTATATTGCTTGAATTGATGCTCTTGATGAAGTGTGAAGGTTCATTTGTGGTGCTAGGGCTAACCTAAAGAAGGAGTAGAATCAGAACTTCTTGTTTAACATGAGAGAGAGAGAGAGAGAGAGAGAGAGAGAGAGAGAGAGAGAGAGAGAGAGAGAGAGAGAGAGAGAGGAGAACCTCTAGAATTCCCAACCAGAGAGAGAAACTGCCAACCAAAAGACCAACCTCTTCTACAGATCCTAAGGTTTGTTTATATGGAAGAGGGGGAGCTGCCAGGGTTTGGCACGGAAATCGAATTTGCCGTTCGCGAGAAAAGGTCCAGCCGGCCATGCAGCTAGGCCGCGCAGCTGAGCTGGCAGGATAAGCGGTCAAGCCGCTTGGCAAGAGGCTTAGCCGCAAGGTAAGCGGTCAAGCCGCTTGGCCTAACGGCATAGCCGCTTGTCCTAGCGGCCACCGCTTCAACTCAAGCGTGGCCTCTTAGACTTGGAGCGGCATGCCTGTATAGGCGCCTGTCTGCTCTTCGAAGCGGGGGAAGATTTTTTGAGGGGGTCCACCCGGGATTTACTGAGTTTCCTTGTTTGACCAAGGGTAGACTCATGGGTTTGGGTTCCCTTTCGGCCCTTAGGTTCAAAGAGGCCTATCTCTCAGTTTTGGACTCTAATTGAATTAAGTCCAACTGGTTTGGATCACCTGTACAAAAGGCTTCCACTGGTTAATTCAAATGAACTGGGCTAATCATCAGAGCAATTATTCTCGCAACCCAAGTTGGAGCAAAATCCAATCCTTTCATCATCGAGTTTTTTATGGGGACTTATCATAGACATAGTTTTTGGTGTCTACTGAGGCCCCTGCTTTGGCCAAGCTCGAATAAAGCGAAGGTCAATGTAAAAACATATGAGTACCCAAGAATAAAGAGTTCGGGGGCAAAGGTACGAGGTGGGAAGGTGTTAGGCACCTAACTCGCCCGTATTATGACGACCTCTACTAACTCAAGTTTGCTTAATAATTTAAAGACATAATTTCCACGAAAAACCGGATTAACAACCAAGACTTAGACTATTAACTGGTTCATCACAAGCATCATAAAAATTATTTTTGATCCTTATTTAAACATGCATTCGTTATGACAAGTTGGGCAGCACAACGACTATACAGACAACATTTAGGAAGCGATAAAAATGTGTACTAGCATGATATCTACATTATGACTACTAGAAAATAAACAATTAGACAAGTAATTTAATTTGAGCCCTCAGGAGTATGTACCTCAACTGTAGGCTATGCTTGACAAAAATAGAAAGACAAGAGTACAAGAATATTTTTGGAAAAAAGAGGGAGAAGCTCGGGAGTACTCAACCGAGAATACAGGTTGTCAACTGTAGACTATGTGATTTGAACTGAGGGAGGAGGGTCGTATTTATAGGCGTGGGAGGTAGGGTTGGACGGCTGAAAAGAGCCGTATTTTTTAATTGGGCTTGAAAAAATAGTCGGGCCTGGACCTGAGTCAACGCCGCTAGCGGCCCTGATCGGCACCGCTTGCGGCCCAACTAACTTGAGACCTTATCTTACCTATTAAAGCAATAATTGCATTAAATTGTATAAACTATTACTTTCATCATCGGGCTTTTTGCGGAGAAATCTGAAAGGCTCTTTTTTGCCGTCTACAAAAGCCCCCACTTTGATCGAGCTTGAGTAAAAGCGAAGATCAAAGTATTCCGAAGGCGACATGCAGGATGCTGATGTGCACACGGTGTGTGAGAGTGTACAGTATGTATGCATATGAAGACAAACCTGAGTTGGGACATGCTCGTAGCGTGCTAAGATTTCATTTCTGTGAACACAATAGAAATAAAGGTTCTGATTAGCAGGATACAACACCGCTCGTAGATGGTCTAAACGTCTGGTGGGGACTTGTATTCAGAATGAATGAAAAAGTTAGTAATACTTTGAGAATGATCAATGTAGGGTGCTTTGACAAACAGTGACAAAACACCGCTCGGCGGGTGTCGAGATTGCGTCCCTGTACGAGAAACGAAAAAGTCAACGAGAAAGCGCGATTAAAAATAATGGCTGTAAATGGGAAGTAACACTGGTGAGAGTAAATAGTATGAATGCTTAATTTGAGCAAACAGTGACTAAGCACCACTCGGCGGTTGCCGAGATTCCGTCTCTGCATAAGAAACGAAAAGGTCGACGAGACAACGCGATCAAAAATGACGGTTGTAAAATGGTTAAAACATATGAAAAGTTTAAATGCAATGGCTTAAGCAATCATTGACTGAATCATATATATATAACAAAAAAAAGATAAGGACAGTATAACTGCAACAGTTTAAGCCATCATTGACTGACACAAAATAAATAACCTCGCAGAAGGACAGTTTAACCGCAATAGCTTAAGCGATCATTGACTGACCCTAAAATTTGTGACCTCGCAGAAGGACAGTTTAACCGCAATAGCTTAAGCGACCATTGACTGACTAAAAATTTGTGACCTCGCAGAAGGACAGTTTAACCGCAATAGCTTAAGCGATCTTTGACTGACCCGAATTGGTGACATTGGGACATCTGTGACTTTGGGACTTTGAGATATTGGGAGATTGAGACATTTTGGACAATTGGGATATTGGGATATTCATGAGGCCGACAGATTTACCGGGCTTGAAATAATGTTGGCATTCCGGGCGACAAATGTCGTTGCGGCATATATCCGGGCTAAGTATTTGGGACCTGCAAAATAATTGGGTTAGTTTTACCTGAAAATAATTGGTACCGTAAGATGGGCCAACTGTTTAATTTTGAATTAGTGGGCCAAAGGGACTTGCTCCCGCGCGGTTAGAACTGATCTTTGCCGCGAACGAACTGAAATAACGGCTTCTGGGCTAGAATAAAAGTCGTGGGACAACAGGTGGGCCCACGCGCTTGGCTGTTGTTGGAAGGTTATTTCCATTCTTGGTTGTAGTCGGAAGGTCGCTTCTGGGCTAGACCATGAGTTCCGGGCTTGCTGGTTTCGATGGAGAGCGGGTAGACTCAAACCTGCAGTGGAAATACACTAGGAAAAGATGCAATAGATATGCCCGAATGACCATGACAAGGTGCACAAGACATGACATAGTAATATGCATGGGGCACATGGGGATTTACGTGTAAACACGTAGGGACTCAAGACACTGAGAAATTATGTACACATGCATGCCTTTGAAGGCGATTCTAGTACTTATGCAAATATGATTATGACCTATGGTGATCTTGACAGAGTATGATACAATTGGACAAGACTGGGTGCAGTCAAGGGAGAATCATCCCCCAGTTTGATTTGTGGTTCTTTATGATTATGACCTACTCGAGGAGCTAGGATATTGATGCAGCGGTACAAAATATTCTAACTTAAGGTATGGGGATGAATTGTACAGCTTGGAACGTAGCGGACAAAGAACCGACTAATTCTGAAAATGCCCCCAGTTGAGAATTCTATGTGCAAGCCTACGAGAAAGGTGATGAGTATCACTCTAGATGACTGACCAAAGAGTTTTTAAATGAGAAACAATGTTCGAAATCCTCAGAAATTTAAGTTTCCTCAAGATGTTGAATTTGTTTTATTTTTTTTTTGGTTTCCCTAACTTTTGCCTAGGCCGCCCTTTCGGGTTCTCAACCTATCGGGCTCACAATTTCTTAGCCTTAGATGAGAATGGTGGAATGGGAAAACTCCTTATGATCATGTGAAAAAGTGGTTGTCAAGGCCGGACCTCCTTGGGGTTTCCTACCTATCAAGTTTGTGGAATCAGGCCAACGTAATTCAAGACTATACAATTGAATGGTCGTACATCTTGGAGGGCTTTTGGGTTGTAATGTCAGGTTGGGTTAAGGTGTCAAAGAAAGGATAAAGGCTCAAAGAAACCCAATGTAAATCCCCTCCCCAAAGTATGCTAGATGGTATAGAAGTTTTTGATCTAGGCGAGGTGGCTTAGGGACCAATGTTTAGGTAAGGCCACCGTTTGGTTGTGCTGTAAGTGTTTGCACTCTTTTGGATCTTTGATCGGTCTCGAAATTTTTTCTCTTTTTTTTTTTTTTTTTTTTTTTTTTTTTTTTTTGCTTTTGAACTTTCGAGTTCTCTCTTTTTTTTGGTATTTATCTCGGTGGCACTTTTTGTAGGCCAGTCCACCTTGCCTAGAAGGTTGCTTCTATTCCCATGTCGCACACACCCATTCCCCGGGTAAGAATTATGTGGTTAAGAAATGAAAGGCTATTTGTTTTAGGCTCAAAGGGTTGCAAGTGGTAATGATGTATAGGGTAGTAAAGGATATTGATGTGAGGTGCCAACTGAATGCCTCATGTCCTCGGCATGGACGGTTCAACTGTATGTCCTCTATGGGGATGATCATTAGGGAGTTTTTGTTTGATGTTTTCTACAATGAAGGCTTTATATCAATTTTTTTTTTTTGATTTTTTTTATTTCCGTCGTAGCCAACTTAAGTTTGTCATAGGATTGAATAAAGACAATGATGGGAGTCAAAATACAATTTTTGTTGAATCGAAGAAAAGCATTACACAAGAAGTAAGCTAGACTCTATGGACGAATTAAAAAGATAGACTACATATCATTAGACTTGACTGGACTCAATTAGACTTGCACACTAGGAGACTTCGACTCTCTTTAACTTCTCGAGCACGGGCTGTTTGACATGGATATGGAGGATAGCCCCGACTGTAGATGCTCGCGTTGTTCACAACTTAAGTGGAATTCTTAAGAAGGTCATCTTCAATTAGGATACCCACAGCATAGAGCCGGTTGTAGGAGTCAATTGCTTGATACCTGAGGTGTTGCTTGTAAGCAGGTTGCAGGTTCTTGATGAGTTGGCGGATTTAGCTGTATTTTTTAATTAGGGCTGGATGGCTGAAAAGAGCTGTATTTTTTAATTGGGCTTGAAAAAATAGTCGGACCTAGAGCTGAGTCAGCGCCGCTAGCGACCCTGATGAGCGCCGCTAGATTTTAATCCAGGGTTGCTGACGGCTGTGAGGAGCCAGCTGGATGTCGTCATAATGACGACATCCAGTCTACTTTTATTTTCCGGATGAATTTTGTATTCCGAAAAATATGAAAAAACCGTTTTACCCTTGAACGGTTTAAGACGGTTCTACCCTAGGTTCACAACTTGGCGACCGGGAGTCGGAAAGAGGCATGAGAGGTGTCATTGGAAAGCTCTTGAACGGGGCTTTTGAATGAGATCGGAATAAAGGAGCGATCGAAGAAAAACTTGAGACCTTATCTTACCTATTAAAGCAAAGACAGTATTCAAGTTTATAAACTACTCCTTTCATCATCGGGCTTTTGCGGAGAAAGCTGAAGGCGCTTTTTTGGCGTCTACATCTAGCTTTTATGAGGAATGGAATTGGAGCGGTGACCAACAAGTCAACCAAAAGCCCCTAGAAGAGGAAAAAGAGTTGTTCAAAGCCCACAAATATGATAATTCCCATTGATAGGCCCAGTAGACCTTCGAGGCCCAAACTAAGGGTAAGGGAAAAGGCAAGGCAAATGCCCAGTCTAAGAAGAGGAAGAATCCGGCCCACTCGGCCAAGCAAGTAGCTCCAATTAGGCCCAATGATCACGAGGCCTCTTCTAGCTATGGTAGGGAAAGATGGGCTCCAAAATAACGAATGGAACTTGATGAGCCTAGCGAGCCCGCCCAAGAGCCCGAAGTTAAAGACAAGGAGGCGTAGTCCACCTCTAGTTGTCTAGTAAGTCTTGCTCTTTTTTGCTTAGTAGTATAATTCAAATAAGGGGTTTGCATGCCCAAGTAGATGTAGTTTAGAATTGCCCTTTTATTTAATAATTTTTGCGCTTATTTTTAGAGCATGTAATGGTCTTTAGCCATATTAATGAAAGACTTGCTTATTTTTGCATTAATCGAATGGATTAAAACTCACTTAGAGATTTATTTTACTAAAGTTGCCGGGCCCAAGTTATATGGGTTACCTACATATCCATGCGGAATCAGGCCAATGTAGTTCGTAAAACCACATCCCAATTTTTATTTTATTTTTATTTTTTTTTATTTTTTCCCGGTCATGGGCCCCGCGTGGACGGGTTTGACCGATTTTGACTTGGACTTGGTGCCTTAGTGGGCTCTCTCAAAGATTTAATATTTTATGCATAGAATCGCTTAAGTTGGTCCATATTTGTGAGTTGAGTGAACTCGTTGCCGTCTAAATCCATTAGCTTTACCTCTCCACCGGATAATATCGTCTTGATAATGTATGGAGCGACCCAATTAGGCTTGAACTTTCCTCGAGGGTCGAGTACAATTGGTCTTACCTCTTTTAGGACTAAGTCTCCTTCTTTTAGTCCGGTAACTTTGAATCGTTCATCAAAATGTCTTGCCATCTGTAGATGCCAAAAAAGCGTCTTCAGATTTCTCAACAAAAGACGGATGATGAAAGGAGTAATTTTTAAGCTTGAACTGCTATTTTGCTTTAATAGTTAAGATAAGGTCTCTGGTTTTTCCCTCCAAACACTCCTTCATTCTGTTCCATTCAGAAGCCCCGTTCAAGAGCTTTCGAACGACACGTCTCATGCCTCATTCCGACTCTTGGTCGCCAAGTTGCGATTTAAGGGTAAAACCGTCTTTTACCGTTCGGGGGTAAAACGGTCTTTTCATGTTTTTCGGAATATTAAAAATCCTCCGAAAAAAGAAAATGGGCTGGATGACGTCATTATGACGTCATCCAGCTGGCTGTTGACAGTCGTCAGCGGCCCTGGGGAAAGTCCCAGGGCCGCTAGCGGCAATGACTTCCCTTCGAGCCCGGTTCATTTTTCAAGCCCATCTCCTTTTTCAGCTCAAATTCGACCGTACAACCCTACTTTTTCACGCCTATATAACCAACCCTTCACCTTCAGTTCAAAACACACAGTCTACAGTTGACAACCTCTATTCTCGAGAGTATTGACACCGAGCTTCCCCCTCTTTCTTCCAAACTTGAGATCTATTCTTACTATTCTTGTCAAATTTAGCCTATAGTTCATGTACAAATTCCTGAGGGCTCAAATTAAATTACTTGCTTAGTTGTTTATTTTCTAAGTAGTCATAATGTAGATATCATGCTAGGTCACGTTTTTATTGCTTCCTAAATACTGTCTGTCTAGTCGTTGTCCTGCTCAACTTGTCAATCAAATGCGTGTCTAAATAAGGGTTGAAAATAAATGTTGTGATGCTTGTGATACACCAATTAATAGTCTAAGTCTAGGTTGTTAATCAGGTTTTGCATGGGAATTATGTCTTTAAATTATTAAGCAAACTTGAGTTAGTAGACGCCGTCATAATACGGGTGAGTTGGGTACCTAACACCTTCCCACCTCGTACCTTCGCCCCCGAACCCTTTATTCTTGGGTACTTATATGTTTTATATAAGCAGGAGTCTTTCTAAAAACATGATTAGTTCACTCATCGCGCTATTGGGTTGTCCCATCGGTTTGTCCCTTGGATAAAATGCCGATAGCAGATTTGTGACCTCTTTCATGTTTTTTTATTCAATTCAAGTCTTTTCAAAAGCTTTTCTAACTCGATGGTCCCTTGAATTTATCTAAGCCCCCAACTGACAAATTTTCTATAAGGACGCACTCCGTGGAAACAAGGATTTGAAAAATCCCGGGTCCTTACAGTGGCGACTCTGTTGGGGACTTGTTTAAGAGGGTGAGACTCGAAAGTCAAGTTTGCTTTATTGTTTAATAACATGTTCCATATTTTTGCATCATTTGCATGTGCTTTTGCACAACCTTTTGACCCTTATCGACCCACGAGGAAGTTTGTGTCGCAACCCCTAGACAACCCGTATATCTAAAGGATTATATAGTTGTCCTATCGTGCAAATCGACGCTTCCTCACCTTGATTAGAGGATTATATAGTTGTCCTATCGTGCAAACATGTGGAATTACATGTCCTATATATGAGATTACCACGACAAATTACATGACTCATCAATCCTTTGTTGATGAAAAGAATTACAATCGATGTGTCGACCATCCGCCGAACGAAAATTGTAATTTGTCGTGGTAATCTCACAGGAGCCCAAAGCCTCTAATCCACATTCGTGCATCCGCTTGCTTGTTGTGCATGTGTCGTTGTAATGCCTGTCTGATCACATGTTTGCCTGTAAACTACGTTGTTATTGTGCTTGCATGAATGCATGATTATCGTGATTATGTGCCAACATGTACTTATTACTTGCTAGGAGTCATTTCTTTTTATTTTTAGCTAGTTCCTAATGCCCAAAAATGGTGCGAGAATTCAAATTCAATGAACACTCATCATTTTCCCAATGATATATTCTAAGAGTCATGGACAATTTCTAAGATCTTTTTAGTAAAAAAAAAGAGTCAGTCTTTCAATTTTCCCTCTCCCTTTTTCTTATTTCTGTATTTTCTTTTTTTTCTTTTGATGTAATTTAGATTCGGTCAAAAACAATATCAATTAAAAAAAACAAAAAAGTAAAAAAAAAACGGCAAAAACAAAAATGCTGAAAAATCAAAAACTAAAAAAATAAAGTAAAAAAAGGGACCCAAATTTCTCTTTATTTTATCCCATTTTTCATTTTCTTTGAGTCTAAAAAAATAAAATAAGATTAGGATAGTCATCCTTTTCCATTATTTTTCTTATTTTCGTTCACTGACTTTGTTTTCCTTGAATATTAGGGAATATTTGGGCATTTAGGCTTAAAGACTTTCTTTTCCCTTTTGGGACAATGTGCTTTCTATGTGTGGGTAAATTTTTCATTAGATGAGAGTCTCGTGGTTTTTTTTACTAAGTGCTCTGTGCTTCCTATTCAGGATAGGGGGTCCAAAGAAGAAAGGAAATCTTGAGAAAAGTTGGGCTCGGCCTTCGAGGAGGCTGGTTCATCTGCAACCGTCTACACCACCAGGTCCTCGTTTACCTACACCACAAATAGATTCACCATCAATAAATTCACCGTCACTACATACCTTCTTCTCCACACCAATCACCCCTCCCAATTTCACAATGCCTAAGACCACGGATAAAAGATTTGATGACCTCATGAGCGAGTTAGAAAGGGTTCGACTCAAAGTTGAAGATATAGAAAGAAAATGAGAAGAAGAAGCAAGGGTCCCTTCCGATTCCGATTCTGAGGAAGAAGGGTCAGATATCATGCTGGCTAAGATCACTTCTGTGCTCAAGAGTAGCGGCTTGATCTCCAACTATAGTGCCAACGTAGGAAAGTTTGACACTAAGATCAAGGGTAAGCTTCCGGCCAAATTCTCTATGCCTCATGTACCCACCTTCACGGGAGTTGACAACCCGCAGGATCACCTGAAATCTTTCACTACTGCTATGGCTCTAAGGGGAATCAACAAGAAACTCTATGCCCATCTGTTTTCCCAGACCCTTGAGACACATGCTCGAAGATGGTTTTACTCCCTAGACCTAGAAAGCTACCCAACTTGGTTTGATTTTACCACGGTCTTCCTGGCTTGATACAAGGACAACGCTACTCTCCCCATCACTTTGAGGGAGCTTGAAATTACCACCCAAGAGAGGAATGAGGGATTCACTAAATTTCTCCGTCGATGGAAGTCCAAGATAGCTGAAATGGTAGAAAGGCCGTCCGAAACTGAGCAGATGAGGCATTTCATTAAGAACCTGCAACCGGCTTATAAGAGTCACCTTCAGTATCAGGCCATTGACTCATATCAGCGTCTATATGACGTTGGCATCCTCATTGAAGATGATATCAACAAAAATAAGGACCAGGCCACCCCTAAGCCCTTCACTTATGTGAGAGACAAAAGGGCAACTGCCGGAACCTCTTCCGGTGCTCAGGTCAATGAGGTCGCTTCTGTGAATACCTTTGCCGAAAGAAAGCCACAAAGAGAATTCACCCCTCTTGGAATGACTCTGTCACATGCTCTTGAAAGAATAATCAAAAATAATCTGCTGCAGCCCATTCGACCTACCCCGGAACCATCCGTTAAGAGCCGCAACTGGAAAGAAGGGGAATACTGCAAATACCATCATGGAAAGGGGCACGACACCGAAAACTGTTGGGTTCTTAAACGTGCTATCCAGGATAGAATTTAGAACGGTACCATACCCTTACTAAAGCCTGGTGAAGCACCCAGCAACTCGAATAACCCTTTGGGTGTCGTTCTGCACATAAGTGTTGAGGATGCCTTGGGATTTAAAATTGATGGAATATGGGACAGTGATGAAGAAGATGTATGGCAGATCCAAACCAGATCGCCTGTAGGAGTGGCCCACTTGACACACTCCGGTCGTCATTATAGGCCACCAAACATCTATAATGACAGAATCCAACCTCCAGGTGAAGAAGAAGTGGAAGAAGTCCCCGCAAAAGATAAAGAGTCTCCCATCACAGGACAACTCAAGAGAATCAAAGCCGATATTTCTATTTGGCAACTCTTAGCCTCATCCTACGAACATCATCAGGCCATTTTGGAAGCCTTATCAAAAGTTTCGTTATCACCGGATATGAGACCCGACGAACTGGTCAATTTCTCGGTAGGAGATAAAACTCAGCCGTCCATCTCCTTCTCTGACAATGAGTTTCCTCCAAAAGGGTCTTCACACAATAATGCTTTATACTTGACTGTATTCGCCATGGGCAAGTATGTACCCATTACTCTAGTGGACAATGGCTCGGCCGTAAATGTATGCCCATTGAGAACCGCAGCAAAACTGGGCATCGATATCAACAATTTGGCTCAGTCAGAACAAGGCTTGCGCGCTTATGACAACTCCAGTCAAAAGGTTTTAGGCACCATAACCACGAATGTCACCTCTGGGGCTATAGAGAAAATGGTCCAGTTTTATGTGATGGATATTCCAGCTACTTTCAACTTGTTGTTAGGGCGTCCTTGGCTCCATGGTTTAAATGTTGTAGCCTCTACCCTGCACCAGAAGGTCAAGATGATGTTACAAGGAGAAATTGTGGAAATTGAAGCTAACCCCATCAAGGCAACTATTGATAAGACTCCTGTCTTGAAGATAGAACATGATAGTGAAGACATTTGACCTGTGGGGATTCTCCCCTGAAGAGGTAGCCCTCATAAAAGAAGACACTAAATCTCACAGCTCAGACAGTTCTACGGAATTCGAGACCTATCCTTCTGAAGAAATAGGAGAACCGGATGAGTTTGAGGAAGTAAAGGAAACTATCAAGGGAATGTCCATCTACGTGGCACACCACCACCATGCAATTCAGCGGATGAAAGAGAAAATTGCCTCGTTAGAACAACCCACAGAATGCAATATCATTCTGGCCAAAGGAGAAGCTTGCTTCCAACAAGATGAAATGTTCAGCAAGATGGTCAAGTATGGATATGTCCATCCAAGGAGGCCTACCCCTCGCATACTTCCCAGGGACGGAAACCCCTATCTTCGATGCAAGTATTGTGAAGCTAATGGGCATCACACCAACCAATGCAAGCGTCTGAAGAGGGTAATCACCACTTTCATTGATCATAGAACCATGTGGACGCCCAGCTCTTGGGCTATAAAAGGATGGCGCCGCTTTGACCAAAAGCAGTATACGTAGTTGAACGTCCCCATCGGCAACGTCATGAACACTCTCATATGGAGAGGAGGCCTTAAATCAACAACTCCCGCTGACAATTTCCAGGAGGTGAATAGAGATCAAGACTCTTACTGTCGTTATCACCAGATTTTTTGCCATTACACAGATGACTGCACTCGCCTGAAAGATGACATACAGAAGATCATAGATAGTGGGGAAGTACCGCCGCCTCTGAAGGAAGAAGAGGAACCCTGGACCTGATTAGTTACTTGCAGGAGCTAGAGGAGTCGAATCTGA
Source organism: Tetragonia tetragonoides (assembly GCA_038025085.1). NCBI lineage: Eukaryota > Viridiplantae > Streptophyta > Magnoliopsida > Caryophyllales > Aizoaceae > Tetragonia > Tetragonia tetragonoides. Next base: position 24,734,552 of record CM076140.1, read on the forward strand.
GTCTCCAAGGTTTTGTCGAGTTAGGGTCCTAGCTAAATCTTTAGGTTGAGTCTTGAATAGGGGGTGTTCCCCTTTTATTTTCCTTCTAAGTCTAGTTTCTTTTTGACGGGTATTAGAGACCCCCCCTTCTCTAAAGTCATGTGTGCCTATCTATTTTTGCAAATCAATAAAAGTTCTCTTGCTCATTTCTTTCTTTGTTTAACTATTGACATATCCAATGAATACAAAGTTGCACAAATCATTAAATAATTAATTTAAGCAATGTAAGTAAACTTTGCAAAAGCAAGAATACAGATTTTCACTTTTACAGGAATTTGAGTAGCTGAACTCCCTCAACGATGCCACTCCAAAAAAAAAAAGGAAGCGAACCAGCCTTTTGCAACAACCTCGACACAGAAGTGACTTTTGCTCCGATCGAAGAAGATCCTTGGTACCAAGACGTCTTCAACTACATCCCCTCAAAATGCACCATTAAGAGCTCAACGGGCCATCCGTCTCTTAGCGGTGCAATATATAGAATACAAGGGGGTTCTGTACAAGAAATACCACAACGGGGTTAACCTTAGATGTGTGAACGCCGAAGAAGCTGCAGAGATTATGGACGAGGTACATAATGGGGTGTGCGGACCACACATGAACGGGCGAATGCTCTCCAAGAAGGTTCTACGACTAGGATACTACTGGACTACTATGGAAAAGGATTGTTACGACTACGTTAAGAAGTGTAAGAAGTGTCAGATATATGCCAACCTGCAGCATATGCCACCCTCGATGCTCCATAACTTCACCTCTCCTTGGCCATTTTCTGCATGGGGAATAGACATCATCGGAAAGATCACCCCGAAGGGCTCGGGAGGACATGAATACATCCTAGTAGCCATAGATTATTTTACCAAGTGGGTTGAAGCCCAGGCCTTTGCCATCCTTACCTCCAAACAAGTGTCCAAATTCATAAGGAACAACATTCTTTGCCAATATGGTGTTCCACATGAAATCATAAGTGACCATGGATCCCACTTCAAAGTCGAAATAGCCACCCTTCTCAAAAGCTATAAAATCCAGCACCACAAATCATCCCCTTACCGTCCCCAAACAAATGGCGCAGTAGAGGCCGCCAACAAAAACCTCAAAACTATCATTGAAAAGATGATAGAAAACTACAAAGATTGACCCATAAAACTCCCATTTGCACTTTGGGGGTATAGGACATCCATAAGATCCTCTACGGAAGCAACACCTTACTCCCTAGTCTATGGAATGGAAGCAGTTCTACCCATAGAAGTCCAACTACCCTCTATGCAAACCTGCTAGGTTTGACCTCGAAATTTAAAGGAAGGGGACTTAGTTTTGAAAGAATTACAAGCCCTAGTAACCGACCCCAGAGGCAAATTTTGACCAAACTGGTCTGGACCATTCATCATCAAAGACATCCTATCAGGAGGCATCGTCAGACTCATGGATATTGATGGCATCGAGTTCAGCCAGTTCACCAATATGGATCAACTAAAGAAGTCTTACGTATATATATATATATATATATATATATATATATATATATATATATATATATATATATATAGTTCTAAAAAAAAATAAAATTCGTACACTATTTGAACGAACTACGCAGGCCTGATTCCACACTGGATACGTAGGTAACCCTTTAAAGGGGCCCAGCCAAAATCAATCCAAAAATTCCTTTTAACTCATTCAAAAAAGGGACAATCTTTATTCAAACTGAACGAATAAGCTTACATTGCAAGAATTAAAACTTCCTAAGGAAATAATGGAACTATGAGGGTTTAAGCTAAACAAATTCCTATTATTATTTTCCTTTGAAAACTAGACTTGCTTTCCTAGAAAACTACTTTAATCCTTCTTCCCTTTAGAAGGCATCGTTGAAGAGTTCTTCTTTGAAGGACCCTGGCTTGAGGACGACCTGTGATCGCTTCCTTGAGCTGGGGGCTTGCCTCTCTTCAGTACGTGATAGTCTCCCATTTGAGACAATTCCTTTCTTTTTCTTGCCTTCTGTTTATGAGTCATATCTAGGCTTTAGTTGGTCCCACTCCTCATGACGAAGGGCTCGTCTCATTTCTCCATCACTGCAAGAAAGCCAGTTTAGGAAGATCTTAGAGACCTGAGTTGGGGCAATCACCCGAGGTACAGTCCAGCGATGCCGGCTACACCAATACTTTCCCCACTCCGCAGCAAATTCAGTGGTTAAGGCTACGACATTTGGTCTCGTAGTCTCCTGACAGGGGATCACCTGCTTCAAACCGTATTGCCTCATGACCCTAGAGGGAAAGAAGAAAGTGGTCCTGTACAGACCCAGTACGGTAGTATGAAGGATCAAGTCATCACAAGCCACTAAAGAAGTCAAGCTCCACGAGGGCACATGCCAACGGATGATAGGTCCCGCTTGGAAAAAGGCATCCCATTCAGCAAGGGACTTTTCACAATATAGCATTTTCCTAACCAGAAAGCTAGCAGCAATATAGGTTTTCTTTGACCAGGTCCGAGGAACACGAATAATCAGATTATCTGGTGACTCTATCAACCTTAGATGCTCACATAACCAGATCTGAAGCAGCAGGGGGCTGCCTGATAAAGATTGGTTGGGAGATGTTTTCAACCTCTCAAGCCCGATAAAGATTAACCACTCGCAGCAACGAGGCACTACCCAAGTTGGAAGATTCTGCATAAACAAACAACAGGCGGTTTAACACGCACAGTACAAAAGCCTGTCAACGGCAACGCCTGAATATGGCATCTTTTTCAGAAGAAATAGCGAACTTTCGCAAAGTTAAACCAAGTCCACATCGACACCAAGCACCATCTTTTTGGCTTTTGCAGATAACAAACCCAGGGATTTCCTGTATTGATCCCTAAAACCATCCCTCACATAAGGCACAGCTGGGGGAAGAACATCAGGAATATTAGTGATCACAACAAATTCCTCAACCAAAGGGCATAGTTCGGAATTACCAAAACGGAAAACATGCAGGTCAGGATCCCAATAATTCAAAGCAGACCGAAGAAGGGGCCACAGTATTTTGGTTGGTTTTAAAGTCAGCAAGGTAGAAACGTGAAACAGGGCTAGTTCAAGCTTATCTTCTACGATCAGATTTTTGTACAAGGCATCGAACAGATCATCAAAGGATTTCACCATGGCAGAAAATTGGAGAAGTTTGGGAGAGCTAAGGTATACAAAAAAAAAAGTGGTACAACATCAAGGATCCCGAAAATCCTACTTATAGACAGGAACGCGGGCCGAAAAAGCCAGAAATCCGCAAAAAAGAGCCTTCAGCAGCACTGGTCAGCGCTGTTAGCGGCCCAGCCCAGAGCCGCTAGCGACCCAGACCCTAGCCCGGTCCAAATTTCCCTTTTGCTCCAGTTCGCGCTTTTGATCCAGACGACCCGATTTCGGCCCAGTTTTAATACCCGCGCGGAATTACAAAGCCCGAGACTCTCTTAGATTTATCTTTTTTCATTTTTCTTTTCTTTTTTTCTTTTTTATTTTTTTAGGGGGTATAATATGTGTAATTTTTGCTTTCTCGTTTGCATTTTTTTACCTTTTACCTTTTTCTTTTTTTTTGTTATTATTCCCTAAATTATGGCTTTGGCCTACTGCATAACACGTTGCATAATTAGATCAGACGGGCATAATTGAGTCATCATAGCATATCATACATATCAAAAAACAAATGTGTTGCACCAAAAACAGGAATTCGAAATTCCAAGGCCAATGTTTACAAAAGCGGCCCAACGTTGTTCAACTGGAATCGTTGCTGTCAGCCTCATTATCAATGGACGGCCCCTGGCCATAGTTTCCGGTCGAATAGTGGAGAAGAGCTATATATGGGCCTGTTGTTCTTAGGCCTCATTTCCCGTCCATCATTCGTTGGGGCTCGCATAGGAGTACTTGCCGAAAACCCCGAGGCAAAGAAGTTCGTCGTGGCCTGACTGGCAAAATCCATAGCCACATCCTGTTGAGAAGGCCCAGCATATGACATATCCCATCCAGGGGCGTTCGCCCAACCTCCAGTCAAGGGCGTAGCAACGGGCAACCTAATAAGAGAAGGCCGGAAATCAGCAGGAGAGAACATCTCAAGAACATACGGGACAAAAGCCCCGGGCGCCTCATCAACAGGAGGCCTGGTCACCATCATAGGAGGAGAACGAGCAATAGATGGTCTGCTCGCCGAGGAAGCCCTCGCAGCAGAAGAGTGACGTGGTCCTACCGAAGATGAAGACTGAGACATCTGCAGATAATCAAAGTAAAAATTTTAAGTTAAGCACTTCACTTAGCTAAATAAAAAAAAAAAAAGAGAGAAGAGAGTTTCCTGGAATGAGACCTCCTAGGACCCGGAGGAGCTAGACACAAGGAGTCAGTATATTACGGGTACAGTTAAAAGATGCAGATAAGTTTTTTACCTCAGAAGTGAGGTCTGGCATCAAGCGGTCCAAGCAATAGGCTAGGTACATGGCGGTCTGGCCTAAGCCAACGAGCTCCGGCACGATAAACTCCTGCGTCGCCCTACCACGGATGACGACCCCCAGGTCCCGCACACTCAGACCACGCAGCTAAAACATGGTCAAAGGAGGATCCTCCGGAACCAGATGAGTACCCAGGGAGGGATAGACCAACCGAGTCAAACGATCCCCTAAGTACCATACAAAGCTGAATGGCCCCTCGAAGACCACTCTAGGGTAATGTGGGTAGGAACCCCAGGAACATCATCAAAAGCGGACCACAACACCTGCAGATTACCAATTAAAAATTCATTCACACAGAATCAACAAAAGGGAATGCACAAGTCAACAACCACGTACCGTAGACGCAGCATGACTCTCGAAGGTGGCCCGGAAATTCTCCAGAGAGGAAAACGGATGGGCATCCCTACCAACCCATCGTGAACCTAAAGGGAACATTCTCAAACCAGGACGATGAGGACCAAAAGTTGGAAAATACTCAAAGAACCACAACTGCCACACAAGCAAACACAAAAAATGATTTCCACAATTGAAGACATAGGCAAAAAAAGAGGAGTAAAAAAAAAGAAGCCTACCTCTAGTATCATCCATGGGCCCGTGATAGATGTCCTTTCACTCGTCTCCTTAGGCCTATAGGCCTGACGACACCACTTCACCAAAGAAGCATACGCAGCAGCACCAAGGTTGTACTCACGCACCTTGGTCAAATCCTCCAAGCATGTTGAGAAACCGACTTGACACACGCTCTTCTTTTGAGCAAAGATCGTCAACCCCAGCAAACAAGCCAGGAAAATACAAGCCCTCTGCTCCTCGGTAAGCCCCTGGGCAGATACAACCTCCCACAACTACGCCAAGGAAACCCGATCCTTATCAAAGTGGATGGATACGGGCCCTTAAAGATCCAACAAGGTGTCACTCCGTCGCCAATAGCTCGCGTCGTACTGAAAACGACACCCTCTAAAGGATAACCCTGTCAGCACAGCAAACTGATAAGGGGTAGGAAACATCTCTCCCACAGGTGTATGGAAAGTGTTTGTAGAATCCCAAAACCGCTCCAGTAACCCCCTGGTAACAATCCTAGAATCCCCCGAGTGACAAGCAGGTATAACAGTCAAAAAATTGGCGAGACCCGAGTCCAGTACCAAATTCCTGGCCTCCTCCAAAAAGGTCCCCAACATCATAGCCCAGTGTGAAGTAGTCCCATGAGCCTGCAGCAAAACCCCGACACCCTAGCCAACCAACAAAATTTTCTCAATACCCCATATACCACAAATACAGCTTAAATAAATTCCACACAAATTATATACAGTTGACCACCAATCCACTACAAGTCCCAATTTGTTCGTGTGCCGAAGCACTAACAGTTTCATTTTTCAGTTTGAATATACTGAACAGAAAAAAAGAATAGCATAAAACATACCAGCCTCAAGTCAGACAAATGACTCCGTCTATCCGGCAACAGTACGCTGCGGTTCCAAACTCCAGAAGGGCGCCAATCTAACCGCACAAAATAATCCTGGTACAGTCGACCCCATCCGCGTGACCGGTCAGAGGCCCTCGGGTAAAAGGTAACCCGGTGCGAAAATGACTTCAATCATACTCCTCGTCACTCATACGACGCTTCCCTTTGTCTACAGGAGCCATGGGAACACAATGGAACTTTCTGTCTTGACAAGTGGGAAAACAAAAGTTTCAGATTCGCAAGAAACAAGCACCCATTCAACAATGCAACCCAAAATTCAGTAACTAGGTGGAAAAATAATCAAGTTCAAGACAAAAACCGAAGAAAACGGACAAGAATCGACTTACCTCAAGTGGAGTGAAGCACTCAACAATGGAGGAACTCGCTCTCTACAATGGCTCGGTCAGGAAGAAGACCCAAAACGCGAAAAGAAGAGAGAGAAAGCGCTGAAGCGCTTTTTATTTGGCTTAAGCGCCGCTAGCGGCGCTGGCCTAAGCCGCTAGAGGCCCTGCAGACCTGCAGCACGGGCCCCACTGCTGACCCATGGCCCCTTATTCAAGTCCAAAGTTCGTTATTACAGTTCATTTTGCGGCAATATCAGTACCAAGCGCGCGGGAGCGCAGCGCCTGGCCCACAGATTAAAATTCGACAATTGGGCCATTTTACTGTACCAACTATTTACAGGTAAAACTAACCCGTTTATTTTTGCAGGTCCCAAATACTAAAACCCGAATCTACACTACGACGACGCTCACCGCCCGGAGCGCCCAAGTTATTTATGAGCCCGAAAATTTTTATTGGCACTTGCTAAGCAACACAACAGTACAAATTTTGGGCCAGTCACTGATCGCTTAAGCTATTACGGTTAAACCGTCCTTCTGCGAAACTACAAATTTTGGGCCAGTCACTGATCGCTTAAGCTATTGCGGTTAAACTGTCCTTCTGCGAAATTACAAATTTTTGGGGTTAGTCACGGATCGCTTAAGCTATTGCGGTTAAACTATCCTTCTACGAGATTACTATTTTTTGTGTCCGTCAATGATTGCTTAAACTGGTGCAGTTATACTGTCCATTATTTTTATATGTTTCAGTCAATGATTGCTTAAACTACTGCATTTAAACTGTTCATATGTCTTAACCACTTTACGGCCGATTATTTTTAATCACGCTGTCTCGTTGACTTTTTCGTTTCTCGTACAGGGACGGAATCTCGACATCCGCCGAGCGGTGTTTAGTCACTGTTTGTCGAAGCACTCTACGTTGATCATTCTCAAAGTATTACTAACTTTTTCATTCACTCTGAATACAGGTCTCCCATGGACGCTTAGATCATCTACGGACGGTGTTCTATCCTGCTACTGTAACCTTTGTTTTCTCTTGTGTTCACAGGGATAAATCCTTAGCACACTACAAGCGTGTTCCAACTCAGGTTTGTCTTCATTTGCATACATACGGTACACCCCCACACACCATGTGCACATCAGCATCCTGCATGTCGCTTTCGGAGTACTTTGATCTTCGCTTTTACTCAAGCCAAAAAAGTGTCTTCAGATTTCTCCGCAAAATCCCGTTGATGAAAGGAGTAATTTTTAAGCTTGAACTGCTATTTTGCTTTAATAGTTAAGATAAGGTCTTAGATTTTTCCCTCCAAACACTCCTTCATTCCATTCCATTTAGAAGCCTCGTTCAAGAGCTTTCCAGCGACACGTCTCATGCCTCATTCCGACTCTCGGTCGCCAAGTTGCGATTTAAGATTAAAACCGTCTTTTACCGTTTAGGGGTAAAACGGTCTTTTCATGTTTTCCGGAATATTTAAAATCCTCCGGAAATGAAAACGGGCTGGATGACGTAATTATGACGTCATCCAGCTAACTGTTGACAGCCGTCACCAGCCCTGGGGAAAGTCCCAGGGCCGCTAGCGGCGCTGACTTCCCTTCGGGCCCGGTTCAATTTTTAAGCCGGTCTCATTTTTCAGCTCCAATTAGATCGTACAACCCTACTTTTCCACGCCTATATAAACAACCCTTCACCTTCAGTTCAAAACACACAGTCTACAGTTGGCGACCTCAATTCTCGGTAGTATTGACACTGAGCTTCCCCCTCTTTCTTCCAAACTTGAGATCTATTTTTACTATTCTTGTCAAATATAGCCTACAGTTCAGGTACAAATTCCTGAGGGCTCAAATTAAATTACTTGCTTAATTGTTTATTTTCTAAGTAGTCATAATGTAGATATCATGCTAGGTCTCGTTTTTATTGCTTCCTAAATATTGTTTGTCTAGTCGTTGTGCTGCTCAACTTGTCAATCAAATGCATGTCTAAATAAGGATTAAAAATAAATGTTGTGATGCTTGTGATACACCAATTGATAGTCTAAGTCTAGGTTGTTAATCCGGTTTTGCATGGGAATTATCTCTTTAAATTATTAAGCAAACTTGAGTTAGTAGAGGCCGTCATAATACGGGCGATTTGGGTGCCTAACACCTTCCCACCTCGTACCTTCGCCCCCGAACCCTTTATTCTTGGGTACTTATATGTTTTATATAAGCGGGAGTCTTTCTAAAAACATGATTAGTTCACCTATCGCGCTATTGGGTTGTCCCTTCGGTTTATCCCTTCGGTTTGTCCCTTTCGATAAAACGCCGATAGAAGATTTGTGACCTCTTTCATGGTTTTTTTATTCAATTCAAGTCTTTTCAAAAGCTTTTCTACCTCGATGGTCCCTTAAACTTATCTAAGCCCCCAACTGACAAATTTTCTATAAGGACGCACTCCGTGGAAACAAGGATTGGAAAAATCCCGGGTCCTTACACCATCCTTGCTTGGTAGACATGACCGTAATGTAGGACATTTAGTCGTCTTTCATCTAGCAAGACCAATTTTTCATACCTGGCTTGGACCCAATCTACTTCGGGTAATTCACTTTCCAAAGCTATTCTTAAGGAAGGGATTTCTACCTCGACTAGGAGTATCGCCTCCATTCCGTATACTAAAGAATAAGGCGTTGCTCGTGTTGAAAATCGAATAGTGGTTCTATACCCCCATAAGGTGAATTGTAGCTTGTCGGGCCAATCTTCATAGTCTGTCCTTGTTTCTGCACTATATTAGCGACCCATTCTGGATATTGAGAGACCTTAATAAAACCTGCTGCGAGCTGTTTCTGCACCTCTTCTTTGATTTTTAGTGTCCACTCAGGTTTCATTCTCCGAAATTTTTGCTTTACCGGCTTTGAATCACGATTGAGCGGTATTGTATGCTGTGCTATCTCACGACTTATTCCCGGCATATCTTTGTAGGACCAAGCGAAAATGTCAATGTATTCTTTTAAGAGATTTATAAAGCTTTCTCGCTTTTTGGGAGTTAATGATAAGCCAATGCGCACTTCACGCGGCTCTTGATGATTGATTAATTTTGTTTCTTCCACAATTGAAATATTTTGTTCATGCTCTAATAGTGCTTTAGTTACTTCTTTGGGGAACTCTTGTTCATCTTTTGAATTATTAGCTACAAAGTAATCCAGGGAGTAAGAAGAATCAGTAATCATTTCATTAATAGAGGAAACTGGAACATCAACTGAGCCATTACTATTGGCTTTAACATCATTAGACTTGCAAACAATATTGAACATAGATTTGGGTGGACCACCCGACTCTACTATATTAGACTCGTCTTCAGAATCAGATTCAGTCCGGTCGGAGTCAGTGTCGGTGTCAGCCTTGGACTCTTCGAGAATCGTGATCTTGATCTTCTTTCCGTTGGCTCCCGTCCACCTTATGGTGCATTTCTGCTATGTGAGTTGACCCTCGTTTGGAGTGATCAACTTAGTTGGGTCAAAGTTTGCATCTTGAATTGAATTATTGACATTGTGGAGCTCCTCATCCTCTGGATGGCGATGCTCTTGTCCAAATAGTAGACCTAAAGCATTTTTGGTGTGTCCTCTACCCAATCAAAGTTTAGCCTCCTTGTTACATGCAAAGGAGGGATGAAGGTGATCCTTCCTTTGTTAAGGGTGTCTGATAAGGTCTCACAGGTGTAAGGACCCGGGATTTCTACAGCCACGGAGTGCGTCCTGATAGAAAATTTGTAAGCTTGGGGTTTAAATAAGTTCAAGGAACCGTCGAGTTAGAAAAGCTTTTGTAAAGACTTGAATTGAATAAAAACCATGAAAGAGGTCACAAATCTGCTATCGGCGTTTTATCGAAGGGACAAACCGAAGGGACAACCCAATAGCGCGATAAGTGAACTGATCATGTTTTTAGAAAGACTCCCGCTGATATAGAACATATGAGTACCCAAGTTTTGTGACCTAAAATAAAGACTCAGGCCCCAAGCCAAATCTGTCAACCACGGGAGCGGCCCGGTCCACGATGCCTGCCCCAAGCCCATGCCATAAGAGGAAGATGCACATCGGGAGCCATTCCAAAGACGACACGTGTCCCCCCAAAGACAGCTGTATAGGAAACATCACCCTATAAATACCAGTCTCCTGGTATGTGAAAGAACAACTACTTTTCACCTAAATTATTACTAGCACTACTCTCGAGACTGACTTAAGCTTCGGAGCGGGGATCCCGGAAGCCCCCCCGGGCCAGTTAACGTTCTTGTGTGTGTAGGTATTAAAGTTGTCGCCCAGCCGACGGAAACCTAACGCCCAACTGGAGATACTCCCGACATAGGAAAAAACCCCAAAACATTTGGCGCCGTCTGTGGGGAGTACTACCTAGTTGAGCCAAAAATCAAACCAACACGAATCATCAGATGACGGAGGTGGAAGATATAACCGACGGGTCGGGATCGGAGGCCCCTCACGGGCCCCCGCCAAACCCGAAAGCCGCCCATCCCACACGTCCACCACCTTTCAGAAGTTCAGTGCCGACCCCCGGTGGCCAGCCCATTATTGAGAACCTGGTATATGAGGGAGACCTGACTCGAGCCATAACCACCATGCAGCAAAAGATAATGGAGGGCATGGCGAGAGAAGTTCGAGACGCCCTCAAAGCATGCCCCCTCTGGTCCACCGGCCGTTTCCCATCTGTAGCGTCGGCACACCTTTGACGACCGCCCTCGGCCACACAGGATTAAGGCCCCTTCCCAAGCGTGGCCTGGAAACCTGGAGGACATGCGTCATGTCCTAAACCAACATCGGGACCTTTGGGAGAATGAACAGGAACCCGGCAGGGAGCGTGGAGAACCCTCGAGGCCAGACGCCCGGGGTATCATCAGTCAGAGGCGAGAAGACAGAGGCGAGGACCGGGAGCCAGCCACCTATCAAGGCGGCTCCTCGAGACCCGATGCTCGGCAGACCATAATCCGCATGAGCAGAGACAGGGCCTCCATCTCAACACCGTACGCGGACGACGAATGCAGCTCTGGAACATTCCACAGTCGTTCCAAGGGAAAGACCATCGAGGTGTCATCTTCTCACCGACGCAGCGAGCGGAACGAGAGAAACCAAGACCACAAAGCCGACAACCACTCCGTGCTATCATTATCACGCAGGCTGGGAGAGCTCTATGTGGAGGAGAAGCGACCTGACTCGCCCTTCACGAGAGAAATTTTATACGCCCCAAGAGTGGCAAAGATCGAGGTACCAGCCATAGCTGTGTACTACGGCATTGCGCTGATCGACCCTAGTGAGCACGTGGACGCCTATACGGCGAACATGTACACATACACGACTGATGTACACACCCTATGCAAATTCTTCCCGGCCACACTGCGTGGCCTAGCGCTCAAATGGTTCAACGAGCTCCCCCGCGGCTCAGTCGACAATTTTAAAACATTAACGAAGAAGTTCATTAACCATTTTATCGGCAACAAACGGTCCGAGAAAACCATCTCGCACCTGGCAAGTGTCGTTCAGCTACGAAAAAAACCGCTGAGAGGATACCTCAAAAGGTTCAACACGGCAAAGACAGAAATCGGAAAAGTGAATGACGAAGTTGCCTACTCCTACTTCCTGCAAGGGTTGTCGCGGAACACATATAAATTTGCCTTGGTGAAGAAGCGAGTCACTTCCCTTCGCGATGCATTGGACAGGGTTGAAGGCTTCTGTACCGCGACCGAAGTCGCGTAATCCAACAAAGAAAAGGAAAAAGAGGCAACACCACCACAGGCAGGAAAGAAGAGAAGCGCGGAAATAATGAGAACCAGCGCCCCCAAGCACCGAAGGAACTCCTCCAGAAAGGCCACTCGCCTCTCCTATGAAGGCGACGAGGCATATCCTTTTTCACGCCCAAAGGAAGTGATCCTGACCGACATCAAGGACAATAACTAGTTGATGGACCCCAATTGGATACGACAACCCTACAGATACCGGGATAAAGCCAAGTACTGCGACTACCACGAAGATGTGGGGCATACCACGGCTGAATGTAAGGACCTGGAGAGGGAGCTTCGCCTCCTCCTCTCTCAAGGTCGCCTCAAGAACTACGTCCGGAGGGACGCCGTGGCCAAGCCTATCGCCAAAATAGAAGAACCACCAGAGCTAGATAGTGACGACGGTGACTTCCTCGCCACTATTGCAGGGGGATTGCCACTGGACAACATAACCATCAGCGCTCACAAAGCCTACGTCAGGGAAGCCGCCCAGGTCATGCTCCTCGTCCTCGGACCGTCAAAACCAATGAAGGCCATAACCTTCACAGAAGAAGATATGAGACGGATCGTCGCCCCCCATGACGATCCTATGGTAGTAGAGCTAAATATTCAAGACCGACAGGTTAAAAGGATACTGATAGACAGTGGAAGCTCGGCGGATCTTATTTCCATCGACTGCTTCAGACAGATGAATTAAGGCGAGGACAATCTGCAGAGAGCGAGTCACCAGACCCATTGTCGGATTTGGGAAAAAGGTTGTCCACCCACTTGTGAGCTGTAGACTGTCGGTTTACTTCGGACCCCCAGGAAAGTGCCAAACAACCTTTATCAACTTCTTGGTGGTAGAAGACTCGTCCGCGTACAACGTCATCCTCGGCTGACCCTCCTTGAACAAAATAAGGGTTGTGGTCGCCACCCACATGCTCCTCATGAAATTCGAATGCGACGACGGCGAAATTGGCAGCCTATACGGCGACCAAGAGACAGCCAGAGAATGCTACTTCACAATGGTCCGGCCCATCCTGGAAACCGACCGGGAGAAAACCGAAAGAAAAGGAAAACGGGTGGCATAGGCTATGAACATCGTCGTTGCAACTGGCGAGGACGACATCGACCTACGGGAGGAAATCACGGAAAAAAGCCGAGGTCGTAGAGGCCACGGAAGAAGTAGCCCTTGACGATTTATACCCTGACCGAACTGTTAAGGTCGGCAGTTCCCTGGTGGGCGAAGAGAAACGGTCGATGATCTAGCTCCTACAGGCGTATCAGGATGTGTTCGCCTTCTCCGCAAAAGACATGCCGGGAGTCAGCTCCGACATCATTATGCACAGTCTCAACAACCTCCCGACAGCAACCCCCGTGAAGCAAAAGAAACGTCATTTGGGGGACGAAAGAAATAGAGTTGTGAGAGAAGAAGTGGCGAAGCTGTTAGAAGCCGGCTTTATCAGAGAATGCAGATGCCCCGGTTGGATCAGTAACCTGGTCTTGGTTAAAAAATCAAATGGGTCGTGGCGCATGTGCATCGACTTCACTGACCGTAACAAAGCTTGTCCAAACGACAGCTTTCCCTTACCAAGAATCGATCGGATGGTCGATTCGACGGCTGGCCATCAGACGTTGAGCTTCATAGATGCCTACTCCATCTATCATCAGGTCCCCCTCGATGAGGTCGACCAAGAAAACACCGCCTTCATCACGGAACATGGGCTTTACTACTATAAAGCCATGCCCTTCGGCCTCAAGAACGCGGGCACCACATATCAAAGGCTGGTCAACAAGATATTCGAGTATCAGCTAGGCGACTCAATGGAGGTATATGTGGACGACATGATCGTAAAAACCAAGCTCGGAGGCAACCACGTTCACAACCTGCAGCAGACCTTCGAGAATCTACGGTTGTACAACATGAAACTCTCAACCCCAAAAAATGTGTCTTCGGGGTACAGGCCGGAAAATTCCTGGGATACATGATTAACCAGCGAGGAATCGATGCCAATCCCAACAAGGTGGCAGCGATCATGAACATAGAACCACCACGAACGGTCCGAGATGTACAGAAACTCGCAGGTTGCATAGCGGCGCTCGGGCGTTTCATCGCCAGGGGGGCAGATAAAAGTGCTCCGTTCTTTAACACAATAAAAAAGAACACCAAATTCTGTTGGACCGCTGAAGAAGTACACGCCTTCGACGAGTTAAAAATGTACCTCACAATGGTGCCTACCATGGTGTCGCCTGAGCCGGGGGAAGAACTTTTTTTCTATCTGGCGATGTCGGACACATCGGTCAGTGCCGTTCTCCTCGTTGAAAGAGACAAAGTCCAGAAGCCCGTATACTATACAAGTCAACCCTTCAACGGCGCCGAAGACAGCTACTCCATCACGGAGAGAGTAGTCCTGGCGCTCTACACAGCGAGCAAAAGGCTAAAGCCATACTTCGAATCGCACAAGGTCGTCGTTTTATCAGATCACCCCCGGAGAAACATCCTCGGGAAGCTAGACAACGCCGGAAGGATGCTCAAATGGGTCGTACACCTTCAGGGCCTTGGAATAGAGTACGAACTTCGAAAAGCTATCAAAGGACAGACCCTGGGGGACTTCGTCGGCGAAAGTACTCGCCGCCCAAACCCGTCACATAATCCCGATGTCCCTTGGACAATTTATGTCGACGGATCGGCGACAAACCAAGGATCTGGAGCAGGCCTCATTTGCACATCTCCGGAAGTCGAAGATTACGAATATGCCCTCAGGTTTAAGTTTGACGCCACGAATAACGAGGCAGAATATGAGGCCCTAATCTCAGGCCTCTAGCATCCAAGCGCACTCCGACTCACAGTTGGTCGTTAGCCAGATCAACGGCACCTATGAGGCCCGAGACAAAAACATGCTAGCCTACCTAGCCAAAGCTCGAGAGCTGGTCGCCAAACTAAGAAGCTTCAAGATCACGCAAGTCGCCCGATCTGAGAACAATCGAGCCGACGCATTATCCGAGCTGGCTAGCTCCGCCAAGACCGACCACTCCCGATCCGTCTTTTGGGGAAAAAGCGGAGAGTAGCATAGAAAAGCAGGAGGTCATGATCCTAGAAAGGAGTTCAACCTGGATGGACCCAATCAATCAATTTCTCACCAACGGAACCCTACCGGAAGATAAGAAAGAGGCCGAGAGAGTAGAGAGAAGGTCCAAATGGTTCACTCTCTTCGAAGGACAACTGTACAAAGTCTCATACTCGCAACCTTTGCTGAAGTGTATTACCCCTGAGGCGGGGAAGAAAGTGTTGTCCGACCTCCACGACGGCGTTTGTAGCTCGCACATTGGTGGACGAGCGCTGATCACAAAAACCCTCAGAACGGGTTATTTCTGGCCAACGCTAAGACAGGATGCCGTCGCCTATTCAGCTAAATGCGCCAAAGGTTTGCAGACATGTATCACAAGCCTGCCACAGAACTTACGCCCATTTCCACCACCCTGCCCTTCGCCCGTTGGGGCATGGACATCCTCGGGCCATTCTCGACTGCGAAGTATCAGCGCAAGTTCATTATAGTCGCTGTCGACTATTTTACTAAATGGATAGAGGCTGAAGTGGTGACCAAATTTGCGGAAGCAGATGTCAGGAAATTTGTTTGGCGCAATATCATCACGTGTTTCGGCTGTCTCGGGGATATAACTTTCGATAACGCCGCACAATTTGAAACCCCCAAGCTCCAGGAATGGTTGAAGAAATACTGCATCATCGACAACTTCACCGCCGTCGCCCACCCACAGCCGAACGGGCAAACCGAGTCCTCCAACAAATTGATTCTCCTGGGGCTGAAAAGGAAGCCCGAAAAGGCCAAGGGACTATGGGCCGACGAACTCTTGAACGTGCTCTGGGCGCTGAGGACCACGGAAAAGAATGGAACGGGGGAGACGCCTTTCATGCTTGTCCATGGAGCTGAGGCGGTGCTTCCGATCGAGGTTACAGAGCCAACCCTGAGAGTGTTAATGTACAATGAAGAAAGTAACAACGCCTCCCACCGACAGGACCTCGACCTCTTACCGGAAAAAAGGGGCGATGTCCTTCTAAGAGCTGAAATCTATCGCCTTAGGATGTTTAGAAAGTACAACCAGACGGTTCGACCTCGGCCCTTGCACGTGGGAGATCTGGTACTGAGAAAAACTTAGGCTATAGGGAAGGCATCCACATCCTGTAAGTTCACCGCCACCTGGGAAGGCCCGTACATGATCAAGGAAGAAGTCCGCCAAGGAACCTACCGCCTCCAAACACTGGACGGAGAGCCCATCCCGAGGACATGGAACACCTGCAACCTCAAGAAGGTACCACATCTGACCCCCGTCGGCCGAAAAGGCGACGGCCAAATTAGGTTAGGCGACTAGGACATCAAGCTGTGTAATCCTCTTATCATCCACTTGTAAACACCTTAGGGTGCAAAATATTTACATGGATGAAAGTAGCATTATCATTCCCTTGTAAACACCTTAGGGTGCAAAATATTTACATGAATGAAAATAGCACACGCTTTCACCTAACATCGCACTCTTTACGAATTCTGATTGAAAATAAGATCAGCTAAAGGCAGTTCATTAAGAATAGTTCACGTCGAATAAAACACTGAAACACAATCAGTCTATGACGAAACTAAACATACAATCTTTCTTCATAACTTTACAACAGAGGACCTGGCATATTCCAACTAAAAGCCCCGGTACAAAAGTTAGCAAAATACACGACCTATGGTTCTGCGGCCCCATGCCCAACCATGGCCTTTCCCTCAACTACGAGCTGGCTCCCTCGCCATCCTCCTCACCAGAGCTAGGCTGAGTGAACTCACTAGCCTGAGTAGACTCACCGTCGCGCTCGGCGCCTACATGGCCGCCAGAGCTAACAAGCGCCTCTACGCCATCGAGCTCTTTCACCAACTCCACCCAGTCAGAGGCAGGGAATAAGTTGCAAAAGGCTTCGTAAACACGCTGCCGATCTTCTACTCAACCGAATTCAAAATGAATGCTTTCCGGAGCGCCCGAACCACCCACCCTGAAGCCCTCAAGTTACCTCGCCAAAACATCCCACTCGCCAGTGACGACGTCAATCCTTTCAAGTAACTGACGACGGTCCTCCTTCAAACTCCGCCGTCTTATCAAGATTGCTTTGTAACCTCGCCTCCGACAGGAACACGTGCTCCTCCGCCTGGCTAAGTAGCACCTTGTTCTCCTTCCGCAACTCCGTATTTTCCTGGAGAACCTTCCTCGCCCGGATCATCAACAGGTAGAAATAATGCGTGAAGCCCGCCCAGCGAAGGATGAACTCACAGGCACAATGAAGGATCTGGTCCATCTGGCACCCGTTCTGACCGCACATATAAGCCAAGTCCGCCGAAGGAATTATACCCAATAAACGGGCAAAGAATCCCTCGATAGCGCCCACGTCGCCCAGTGCTTTCGCCTTGAAAAACGAAAAGCCTTCGTCACGAGGGGGGCCAAAACCATCACGCTCAACACCGGTTGAACTCGGGCCTGCGTCGCCAGCAACGTCAGGATGAGCATTGCCCGCCCCACCACCACAAGCATCACCATCCTCCGACCTGCCATCGTTAACCCGCCGGCGCATGTCGCACGCCTGCGACGCAATCGGCTCTCCAAGCATCCCACTGTCAATCAAACGCCCCAACTCGTCGTCATCTATGAAAATTTTACCATCCGCCGTACGAGAAAAATGCCGCCCAATGTCCCCCGCCTTGGGGGCAACAGGAGCGGCCAAAGACGGATCATTTTGAACTCTAACGGCCAGAGGCTTCGCTACCAATGGAATACCTGAAGGCACACGCGCCCTTTTGGACGCCCTCGGCTTCCTCGACACTAATGATTCCCTCAGAGCGTCAATATACTTCTGCGAGTAGGCGACGGCCGGGGCAACATCGACGGTGGGAAGAGGATTCGATCCCGAAACGTCACCGGGAAGTGACGGATTCGGCACCGATGCATCTCCTTGGCGAGCAGAACACGACACCCCTGCATTATCTTGGGGAAGAGTGTTAAGCCAGGAAGAATCGACCAAAGTTGGTCCGTCGCCAGCCATATGAACTTACTATCCATGCGTTTGTTTTGAAAGCAAATTACGAAATGGAAAGCAAGATAAAGTGGAGGAGCCAAGCTACGTATATATATTAAGAAAAACATAAGCAAGATGAAGAGACACGTGGTATCAAAAGGTCAAGTTTCTATTAACCTCCGCAGATAAAGTAGCCACCTTCACCTCAGCCTCTTCTTGGCGACCCTCCGCAGCCGCCAACTGGTTCCTCAACGCCGATTGGTCGTCCTCAAACCTCTTTAAGTCCTTCCTTAAAAGGTCGGCGTTGGAAATGGCCCGACGCGCGGCATCGTACTCTTTCTCCTTAGCGTGGAACTTATCCTTCCAAAACTGCACCTTCTTTTTCTGTTGCTCCACAATGCCCCTCGCCTCGTAAGCGACGTCCAAATCTTCCTCTACGTCCTGGCGTCTCTTGATCAGCCCGGTGCAGACGGCCAAACCCTGTGAAAGACAAAAACACGCGCATCAACAATAAGGTAAAATAAACAAAGCATGGGGCAAAGGGAAATACTCACTACACAGAGCTGGTCGTGCAGGAACTCCAGGGCACCACGAGTACACACGTCGCCCAGAAGCGCCTCAGCTGCCACCGGCGTGGACGCGTGGGCGGCGAACGCCATTATCGCCTCCCTCTGAGCGTCATTCCAAAAGAGGTCATCAGAGGAAGGCATGGGCTGGCCAGAAATATGGCACAAGTAATGCGATGCCTTCCCGGTTTCACCACCCCCCGCGGGGCCTGCTCTTCATCCAGTTCATCCACAGGGATAACGCCGGCGCTAAGGGAGTTTGCTCTCCCACCTCCGATGCCCGGGCATAGTCGGGGTTGTCCCCAAAAAGTGACGCGAATAGGTGTTGCAAGAGACTCGCGTCCTCCTCACCAATCGGAGACGATTGAGCTGTCGCCTGAGCCGCAACCGCATCGGGTATTACCGTTGCCTCAACCGGTATTTGCTCCAGCTCCCTTCTCTTCGGCAACGATTCGTCGGATGAAGCCGACGCCTTACCGGCCTCCTTCCTTTTCTGACGAATGATAGCCGCTGCTCGGGACCGTTCCTCGGTACGAACCTTCTCCTGGGCTAAAGGGCCAGTCGGATGTAGAGACGACGTCTCCTGAGGGCTCACGCCCCGGACATTCTCCTCAACCGAGCCATACCCCAGAGATGGCGATCGGTCGACGCCGGTAGGGACATAGGAAAATCCCTTGGATTTCCAATATGCCAACACCCGAGGCATGGCGTGAGCGTATACGTCCAAGGCCTCACCCCGATGCTGGGCGACAAGCATGGCCTCATGAAAGTCTGAAAAAAAAAAAGTCAGATACTCTGTCGGAAGAAATAAAGAAAGTGAAAGTGAAAGAGTGAAAGGAAACACTTATTATTTATAGACGCGCCCCTAACCACTGAAGGGTCAGGAAACACGTTGATCATTACAGAAGACAGGGGCAGTGAGCAGGCCCTACCTGTCAGTTATACTAAAAGTTACATAAGGAAAACCCAACGAGGGCATACTCAGCAAAGGGGGCAACCCCCAGGTACAGAAACTACCCTAAATCCAACAACAAATGAACAAGACGGCGTTAGAACGCATCAGGGTGACGGTGTGTCCAAGGCCAACAATTCGCCAAAAACCCGTCATGCTCGGTCCCTAGTTCCGTCCGACGCCGCTTTAAGTCCCCGAACTTACGATGAGCCTCCTCCAGCTTCAGAGTCATTAGGGCCACGGATTTGGACGTCGTCTCCAGGTCCCGGTGCACACCGTCAATCTCTGCACGAAGAGCCTTTAGTTCGTCCTTCTTCCGCCTTCTCGCCTCGCCCTTGCCAGCGAAGGGTCGACGGGAGGAGAAGGAGGACGTACCGCCAAGGGCGATGCCGTCGCATACTCAGGACGACGGCGCTTTACATCTTCCTCTATGAGATGAGATAACGCCAGCTTAACATGGCGAGGAAGGGCAGGATTCAACAAGTGACGAGCATACCAAGCCCCCAACGACTCATTGGCAACTAGGTCGCCATACCTGATACCGGCGACTTGAATAATGTTCGACGTCGAAAAACAGGAACTAGCGGTACTCCCTCCGGAGCACCGACGCGCTGATCGGCGAAGTTTGTATTTGCTACTAACTTTAGGTTCTTCATAAGAATCACTGGAGCCTGTGGAAATCTCAAGGGTGGAAACCATAACAAGGTTCAGTACTAGTAAAGAGAGTCTAGAGCTCCCAATATATAAGCACTCCTCACGCCCATCTGAGATCACACCCACCAAAGCTCAACATCGATAATCACGCCAAGGCCAATCAGCCACGGACACGTGGCGCGTTACGTATACAGCACAGTCCGAATGTCCCTAACTCCAGCGCACTTTGATTGGGGCAAAAAATTGTTAAACAAAGACACCTGGTCCAGGAACAGTCAAGCAACACGTTGAAACCCTCCCACACTCAAGAGAGGAGTATGGAAAAGTTCCAAAGGGCAAGAAGGATGACAAAACAAGTGACAAAACAAGTCCATTTCATTTCAAAGTCGTCAAGGGAGGCCAACCCCACAAGGGCCACACACACACACAAAAAAAAAAAAAAAAAAAAAAAAAAAAAAAAAAAAAAAAAATTCAAAACTTGAACGATACTATTTAGAAGCCACAGATCGACGGCTAAGTCCGACTATCACGACGAGCAGAGTCGGCCTTCAACTCATCCTTCAGATGGTGACAGAGGCCCATCAGTTGAGCCTTCTTCACCTTCAGCTCTTCAACCCTGGCCCGGGCCAATTCCAGCTCCGTCTCATAGACAGCAACCTTCTGCTCCATCTTCTGAAGCTCCATAGTAGCCGCCCCAAGCAACTCCAAGTTGTACTTTAGCCCCTTCTCATAAGCATCTCGGTTATTTGGGCCTACGAAAGGGTCGCCATGCGCGCGACGCCAGGGAGAAGCACCACGAACAACCGGAGACCCAAGGTCAACGCCCAAGTCGGCCGATGAGGTCAGTGAAGCCCTTCCCAACTCCGTCGCATTGACGGGACCAACAGGAGGGACACCGACACCCAGGGCATCAGGACAAGCGTCGCCACCCGACGCGCGGCTACCTTCACCCGACGAAGAACGTAACCTCTTGTGAGAAAAGAGGACCTTCGACTTACCAGCAGACGACATGTTCAAAACCTCAAGGAGAGAGAATCAAACAAAAAGACAAAAGTGCGAATGAGAAACCTCGCACTCAAGTGCTGCCCTTATATAGAAAAACGGGCAAACATCAAAGTACGCGAAACGTCTCCAGAATTTCAAACGTCCCTCAATCACGTCACAAAGAGTTAGAAACCACCCGTGCCACGTAGACACCACAGAGGCCCCTTTCTGAAGGGCAAATGTTGTGACCTAAAATAAAAACTCAGGCCCAAAGCCAAATCTGTTAACCACGGGAGCGGTTCGGTCCAGGATGCCTGCCCCAGGCCCATGCCACCAGAGGAAGCTGGACATCGGGAGCCATTCCAAAGATGACACGTGTCCCCCCAAAGACAGCTCCATAGGAAACATCACCCTATAAATACCAGTCTCCTGGTATGTGAAAGAACAACTACTTTTCACCTAAATTATTACTAGCACTACTCTCGAGACTCACTTAAGCTTCCGAGCGGGGATCCCGGAAACACCCCCCAGGCCAGTTAACGTTCTTGTGTGTGCAGGTATTAAAGTCGTCGCCCAGCCGACGGAAGCCTAACACCCGATTGGAGATACTCCCTACACAGGAAAAAACACCACAACACCATTAATAATGGGTTCGGGGGCGAAGGTAAGAGGTGGGAAGGTATTAGGCACCCAACTCGCCCGTTTTATGACGGCCTTTACTAACTCAAGTTTGCTTAATAATTTAAAGACATAATTCCCATGAAAAACTGGATTAACAACCTAGACTTAGACTATTAATTGGTTTATCACATGCATCATAACATTTATTTTTAACCCTTATTTAGACATCCATTTGATTGACAAGTTAAGCATTACAACGGCTATACATGCTTGGAAGGACAATATTTAGGAAGCAATAAAAACGTTATTTTAGCATGATATCTACATTATGACTATTAGAAAATAAACAATTAGGCAATTAATTTTATTTGATCCCTCATGAGTTAGTACCTGAACTGTAGGCTATATTTGACAAGAATAGTAAAAGACAAGATCTCAAATTTTGGAAGAAAGAGGGAGAAGCTCAGGAGTACTCAACCGAGAATAGAGGTTGTCCACTGTAGACTGTGTGTTTTGAATTGAGGGAGGAGGGTCGTATTTATAGGCGCAGGATGTAGGGCTGGACGGCTGAAAAGGAGCCGAAAATTGGATTTGGGTTGAAAAAATAGTCTGGCTTGGTTTTATCCCAGGGCCTCTGACAGATGTCAGCTGCCAGCTGGATGTCGTCATAATGACGACATCCAGTCTCTTTTTACTTTCCGGAGGAATTTTAGTATTCCGAAAAATATGAAAAGACCGTTTTACCCTTGAGCGATAAAAGACGGTTCTACCGCTAATTCGCAACTTGGCGACCGGGAGTCGGAAAAAGCCATGAAAGGTGTCGTTGGAAAGCTCTTGAACAGGGCTTTTGAATGATACTAGAATATAGGAATGTTTAGAGAAAAAGCCCGAGACCTTATCTTAACTATTAAAGCAAAAATAGCATTCAAGTTTATAAATTACTCCTTTCATCATCGGGCTTTTGCGGAGAAATCTGAAGGCGCTTTTTGGCGTCTATAGAAGCCCCCACTTTTATCAAGCTTGAGTAAAAGCGAAGATCAAAGTATTCCGAAGGCGACATGCAGGATGCTGATGTGCACACGTTGTGTGAGAGTGTACAGTATGTATGCATATGAAGACAAACCTGAGTTGGGACATGCTCGCAGCGTGCTAAGATTTCATCTCTTTGAACACAAGAGAAATAAAAGTTATGGTTAGCAGGCTAGAACACCACTCGTATATTGGGACATTGAGACATTGGGACATTGGGACATTTGGGATTTTTGGGACTTTTTGGGATATTGAGACATTAGGATTTGTTTTTTTGGAAATTTGGTAAGGCCGATAGACTTTCCGGGCTTAAAAAATAATTTTGACACTCTGGGTGGTAAAAGTTGTCGTAGTATATATCCGGGCTTTAGTATTTGGGACCTGCAAAAATAATCGCGTTAGTTTTACCTTAAAATAGTTGGTACCGCAAAATGGGCCAACTATCGAATTTGAATTTGTGGGCCAAAGAGTCTTGCTCCCGCGCTCTTGGTACTGATATTTGCCGCGAACGAACTACGAACTTTGGACTGGAAAAAAAGGGTCGTGGGGCAGCAAGTGGGGCCCGCCTGTACAGGGCCTGGAGGGCCTCTAGCGGCACTCGCGAGCGCCGCTAGCGGCGCTCAACTTGAGCGGGCCAAAACCTTTTGTCGTCAAAGTTTTTTTTTTTGTTTTGCTGCATTCATCTTCTTCTTCGTCGAGAGCACATGTCGAGAGTAGCTTCCATTGTTGAGTGAGGTGACCAAAGCATCTATGATATCTGCAATAGAGGTAAGTAGAGCTGTCATGACATCATGAACAGAGACTGCTAGTCGCGTGAATTCACAGGTAGGGACCCTCGATCTTTCCTTGGATAACCAATGATGCGCGGGCCACATAGTCCTTTCATCAATGAAGGCTTGGATTTTGTCTCTTAGATTCCTGCAGTTATTGGTGTGATGTCCGAAGGCTCGGAAGTATTGGAAATAAACACTTGGGTTTCCATTTTCTGGGATGAGTTTATAGATTGGTCCTACTGAATACATGTAGCCATATGCCCTCTTTTGTTGAAAAATGTGTTCTTGAGGCCAACGGGGTTGCCCTTGATCAAGAATCACTTTGCCACCTTCTAGAACCTTAATTCTTTGTTCCAACCCAGGGACCGTTTGCTGTAGCTTTTGGATGTCTGAGTGATAGATAACTATATATTGGGTTAGGTTCTCAATATCGTCTTGTGCTTCAACAAGGGCCTGGATTGGCTTGCCTGCGCTTCTGTACTCAATGAGGCGCGGGGTTTCATCAGGATCAAGGCCTACTTGGATTTTGGCCTCTCGGAGTGATCGGTCCAGTTGTTCACCCAAATTAAGGGATTCATCTTGAGTATCAAGTACCAACTCTCTTGAAGTTTCGCGGACTGGATATGCAGTTGTCACAAAATGAGTTTTGATCTTCTTAGCATTCTGTCCTATTTCCGACCCTGGCATGAGGAGAGATTCTTTCTGTGTATCTTCAGCTGAGGAACGCTTGATGGACCCTGGCATGATATGAACGAGTAGATGACCATTTCTCGACTGTTATCCCTGCTTATCACTCTAGGGATACTAGGATTATCGCTAGGGGGCTATTGGAGAGGTTCTGGGATTCCACGAACACTTTTCATACGCCTGTACGAGAGATGTTCCCCAACCCTTATCACTTCGTTGTGCTGACGGGTCTATCCTTTAGAGGGTGTCGTATTCGGTACGACGTGAATTACTAGCGATAGAGTGACATGTTGCTCGAGCTTTATGGGCCTGTGTCTGCCTATTTTGATAAGGATCGGGTTTCTTTGTTGCGGTTATTGGCGGAGCAGGGGCTTACCGAGGAGTAGAGAGCCCGTATTTTCCTGGCTTGGTTGTTGGGGTCGACCATTTCTGCTCAGAAGAAGAGCGTATCTTAACTCGAATTCTTGACATGTTTAGAGAATTTGATCAAGCTCCATGAGTTCAACTTCGGTGCTTCTGCCTATGCTACCTTAGTGAGATGGTGTTGCCGGGCTTGCAGGCCCAAACCGTCGAGTGCGAGGGCGTCTATCTCAGGCCTGTGGAAAATACTGGAGGTAGGCACATATGTTTCTTTTTTTTCTTTGCACATGCATGCTTTTGGATTTGAAGCTTATCCCTTTTTTGCTGGTATGACAGCTGTGGTTCTTCGAGTATTTTCATGTTTTTGGTCCTCACCATCCTTGTTTGAGGATGTTGTCGCTAGGTTCATGGTGGATTGGTAGAGATAACCATCCATTTACCTCTCTGGAGCATTTTCGGGCTTCCTTTGAGAGCCATGCTGCATCTGCGGTATGTTGTTGTTGACTTATGCATCCTTCTTTTTTTAGGTTCATTTGGTGTTAATGAACTTTTGAACTGATAACCTGCAGGTGTCATGGGCCGCTTTTGATGATGTTCTTGGGGTTCCGCCCCATATCCCCATGGAGTCTTTTAGAGTGTCTTTCTTGCGGGTGGTCTTCGAGGGGCCATTTGGCTTTCTATCGTACTTGTAGAACCGTTTGACTCGGCTGATTTATCCCACCTTGGGTAGCCACCTAGTTCCGGAGGATCCTCCCCTGACCATGTTCTATCTGCGCGGTCTGAGCGTGCGGGAGTTGGGGGTCGTGGCTCGTGGTATGGCGGCCACAGAGTTTCTCATGCCTGGGATTGTTGGCTTGGACCGCACAGCCGTGTACCTGGCTTACTGCTTGGATCTTCTGATGCCGGACCTCACTTCTGAGGTAATAAATTTATCTCCATCTTTTTAGCTATATGCGTGATATACTGACTTCTTGTGTCTCACAGGCAGATCGTCTGTCTCCTCTGGGTCCCAGGAGGTCGCATTCTAGAGTTCCTCGGGGCCAGCCCCTCAAGCGTGACCTTGCCGACTAATGAGGTGAGGTACATTGGGGAGAGTGGGGGACGCATATTAGAGGAGTCCCCTCTACATATGGCTTACGGAGAGGCTGTGGAGGGCTTGCCCTTGCCTGATGGTTGTACGGGGGTAAGCTCCTTTTTATCCCTACTGTGGTTTGTGTTTGCTTTTGAGTGCTGACTCTATCTCTTGTGTTTGTGTTACTTTATTTTTGTAGCTGAACCGTGAGCAGACCTCTCAAATCTTCAAGCTCATTCACCTGTTGAAGAAAGGCGATGACCGAGTGATGGGCAAGGGGAAGAGTTCTTGGTCTAGTACCGTTGATGTAAGTAGACTTTTATCCTTTGTTTAGCTAAGTGAAGTGCTTAACTTAACATCTCGATCTTGATTGTCTGCAGATGTCTCAGTCTTCGTCTTCGGTGGGACCTCGACATTCTTCTGCTGCGAGGGTCTCTTAGGCGAGCAGACCGTCTGTTGCTCGTTCACCTCCCGTAGCTGTGACTAGGCCTCCAGTTGATGAGGCACCCGGACCATCTGTGCCATACATTCCTGAGATGTTCTCTCCTGCGGGTTTCGAACCTTCTCTTGATAGCAGCCTATTGTTACCCCCACGGCTGGAGGTTGGGCGAACGCCCCTGGATGGGATGTGCCTCATACTGGGCCTTCGTATCAGGATGTGGCTATGGACTTCGCTAGTCAGGCCACAGAGAGCCTCTTCGGAGCGGGGTTTTCGGCAGGTACCCCCCTGCGCACACCAGCATATGATGGGTGGGACATGAGGCCCAACAATAGCAAGCCCATTTATAGCTCTTCTCTCCATTATTCGACTGGGAACAATGGTCTGGTTGATGAGGTGGTTGATAGCAATGGCAATGATGACTCTGGTTGAGCGGTGTTGGATTTCTTCGTGGACATTGACCTTGAGACTTTGATCTCCTGTTTTTATGCATTTTTATGATATGTGTATGCTATGATGACTCGATTATGCCCGTCTGATCTCTAAGTATGCAATGTGTTATGCAGTAAAGAGTAGGCCACAATTTAGGGAATAAAATAAGGAAAAAGGTAAAAGTTGCAAGAAAAAGCAAAAATTACACATATTATACCCACTAAAAAAATGAAAATAAATAAAAAAAGAAAGCAGAAAAGATAAAACTAAGAGAGTCTCGGGCCTTGTAATTCAGCTGTGCGTATCAAAACTGGGCTTAAACCGAGCAAATATGACCAAGTGGGCGGACTGGAGACAAAAGGAGAAAAGCTGACTGGGGCAGGGTCAGGGCCGCTAGCGGCACTGAGCTGCAGATGAGGGCCGCTAGCAGCGCTGGTCACAGCCGCTAGTGGCCCTGGCCAGAGCCGCTGACGACTCTGGTTTGGGCTTTTTCATGGATTTCTGACTTCTTTTCGCCCGCGTTTTTGCCTATAAATAGGATTTACGGGATGCTTGATATTGTATCACTTTTCAAACTTTTAGCTCTCTCAAATTTCCCAAAGCTTCTACCATGGTGAAATCCTTTGAAACCTGTTCGATGCTTAGTGCAAAAATCTGACCATAGAAGACAAACTTGAGTTGGTTTCGTTCCATGTTTCTACCTTGTTGACTTTAAGACCAACCAAAATATTGTGGCCCCTTCTTCGATCTACTTTGAATTATTGGGACCCCAACTTGCATGTCTTCCGTTTTGGTAACTCGGAAATATGCCCTTTAGTTGAAGAATTTACTGCGATCACTAATATGCCTGATGTTCTTCCTCCAGCTGTGCCTCATTTAAGAGATGGTTTTAGTGCTCAGTATAGGAAATCCCTAGGCTTGTCATCTGCAGAAGAAAAAAGCATGATTCTTGGTGTCGATATGGACTTAGTTCAGCTCTGCGAAAAATTTGCTATTTCTTTTGACTAAGGTGCAATAATTAGGCGTTGCCGCCGACAGGCTTTTGTACTTTGCCTGTTGAACCTCCTGTTGTTTGCTAATGCCGAGTCACCTAACTTGGGTAGAGCCTCGTTGCTGCGGGTGGTAAATCAAATGGCTGAAGAGCACTCTCCTTTACATCTGGTTGTAGGGGAAACTATTATTGGGCTTGACAGGTTGAAGATCTCTCCTCACGAATCTTTTTCTGGCAGCCCCCTGCTGCTTCAAATTTGGTTATGTGAGCATCTAAGGCTAATAGAGTCAACAGAGAAGATGATAGCTCGCGTCCCTCGAGCCTGGTCAAAGAAAACTTATACCGCCGCTAGCTTCTTGGTTAGGAAAAGGCTATATTCTGAAAAGTACCTTACTGAATGGGATGCCATTTTCCATGCAGGACCTGTTATCCATTGACATGTGACCTGGTGGAGTTTGACTTCCTTATTGGCCTGTGACAATTTTGTTCCTCATACTACCATAGTGGGTCTGTACTGGGGTTCTTTCTTGTTTCCTTCTGGGGTTATGAGACAATATGGGTTGAAGCAGGTTATCCCTCGTCATGAGACGACAAGGCCAACTATCGTAGCTTTGACCACTGAATTCGCTGCGGATTGGGGAAAGTATTGGCGTGGCAGGGATCGTTGGACTGTACCTCGGGTAATTGCCCCGACTCATGTTTCTGAGACCTACTTAAACTGGCTTTTCTGCAGTGATGGAGAAGCGAGACGAGCCCTTCGTCATGAGGAGTGGGGCCGACTAAAGCCTAAGTATGACTCAAGAACAGGAATCAAGAAAAGAAAAGAAGGGCCTCATGAGGGAGGCTATCATGTGCTGCAAAGAGGCAAGGCCCCAACTCAAGGAAGCGATCATAGGTTGTCCTCAAGCCAGGGTCCTTCAAAGAAGAACTCTTTAACGAAGCCTTCTAAAGGAAAGAAGGATTAAAGTAGTTTTCTTAGAAAGAAAGTCTAGTTCTAAAAAAAAAAATAAGAAGAATTTGTTTAGCTTAAACCCTCATAGTTGCATTATTATTATTTTTTTTGTAACCTTAGGAAGTTTAATTTTTTCAACGTAAGCTTATTCGTTCAGTTTGAATAAAGATTATCCTTTTTTAAATGAGTTGAATGGAATTTTTGGATTGATTTTGGTCGGGGCCCTTAAAAGGCTTACCTACGTATCCAGTATGGAATGAGGCCAGCGTAGTTCGTTCAATTTGTGTACGTCTCTTTTTTTTCTTTTTTTTTATTTATCTTTTTGTTTTTTTAGACGTAGCACTTCTTCAGTTGGTCAATATTAGTGAGCTGACTGAACTCAATGCCATCAATATGCATGAGTCTGATTACGCCTCCTGATTGTATGTCTTTGATGATGAACGGGCTAGACCAGTTTGGTCGAAATTTGCCTCTGGGGTTAGTAATTGGGGCACATAGTTCTTTCGAAACTAAGTCCCCTTCCTTTAAATTTCGAGGTCGAACCTCTTTGTTGAGTGCTCTTGCCATGCGTTGCTAATACATGTGGGAGTGGTCTAGGGCCCGTAGGCGTCTTTTATCTGTGAACATAAGTTCTTCGTAGCGGGCTTGTAACCATTGGTTTACAGGAATTTCTCCCCTCTAAGGCTATGCGCATGGAGGGTAGTTGGACTTCTATGGGTAGAACTGCTTCCATTTCGTAGACTAGGGAATAAGGTGTTGCTCCCGTGGAGGATCTTATGGATGTCCTACATCCCCAAATGGCAAATGGGACTTTTGTCGGCCAATCTTTGTAGTTTTCTATCATATTTTCAATGATAGTCTTGAGGTTTTTGTTGGCGGCTTCTACTGCGCCATTGGTTTCGGGACGGTAAGGGGACGATTTGTGGTGCTGGATTTTGTGGTTTTTGCGGAGGGTGGCTGTTTCGGCTTTGAAATGGATCCATGGTCACTGATGATTTCATGTGGAACGCCGTATCGGCAAATGATGTTATTCCCTATGAATTTAGACACTTGTTTGGAGGTAAAGACGACATAGAATTGGGCTTCGACCCATTTGGTAAAATAGTCTATGGCTACTAGGATGTATTCATGTCCTCCCGAGCCTTTTGGGGTGATCTTACCAATGATATCTATTCCTCATGCGGAAAACGGCCAAGGGGATGTGAAGTTGTAGAACATTGAGGGTGGCATATGCTGTAGGTTGGCATATATCTGACATTTCTTGCACTTCTTGACATAGTCGTAACAATCCCTTTCCATAGTGGTCCAATAGTATCCTAGTCGTCGGACCTTTCTAGAGAGCATTCGACCATTCATGTGTGGTCCACACACACTATTGTGTACCTCGTCCATAATCTCTGCGGCTTCTTCGGAGTTCACGCATCTGAGGTTTAACCCCGTTGTGGGATTTCTTGTACGGAACCCCCTCGTAATCTATGTATTGCGCCGCTAAGAGACAAATGGCCCGTTGAGCTCTTAGTGGTGCATCGTGAGGGTATATTCCTTTGGTGATGTAGTTGAAGACGTCTTGGTACCAAGGATACTCTTTGATCGGAGCCAGGGTCATTTCTGTGTCGAGGTTGTTGCAAAAGACTAGATCGCTTCTTCTTGTGGAGTGCCATTGCTGAGGGAGTTCAGCTACTCAAATTTCTGTAAAAAGAGATATTTTGTATTCTTGCTTTGCGAAGTTTACTTACATTGCTTAAATTGATTAGTTAATAATTTGTGCAACTTTTGAGTTCATTGGATTTATCAATAGCCAAACAAAGAAAGAAATGAGCAAGAGGGATTTTATTGATTTGCAAAAAGAGATAAGCACACATGACTTTAGAGAAGAGGGTCTCTAATTCCCGTCAAAAAGAAACTAGACTTAGAAAGAAAAGTAAAAGGGGAACACCTCCTGTTCCAGACTCAACCTAAAGATTTTGCTATGATCCTAACTCCACAAAACTTGGGGACTCAGACTCGGTTCCTCTAGCTCTTGCGGGTAGCCAACTAATTCTAGGTTTCATCGTCGACATTGACATCTCTTGGCGGTGGTGGAACCTCTTCTCTGTCATTCTTTAGGCGAAGGTAATCATCTGTATGGTTCCCGAATACTCAATGATACTTAAACCTCTCTCCAGGGTTGAATGTCACCTCTCCACAACAGTAGGTTCATAACAGCTTCCATTGGTGCAAAGAGAGAGGTGTACTTTTCTTGACTATGACGATACCAACTGATTGTCCAAGTGTACGGTGGCCACATTGTCCCTTGTTCAATGAAACGCAAGACTAGCCCCTTAAAGAGCCTGCACTAATTAATGTGGTGTCCCTCAGCCGCGCAGTAGGTACAGCTTAGAAACGGATTTCCGTCTCTCGGAAGGAGCCTTGACGTGGGGACGAACATACCCGTACATGGACATTTTGTGATAGAGGAGGTCTTGGCGCCAGCAAGTTTCTTCTTTGGTCAAGATGACCGCATTACTGCGTTAGAGGTGCGCTCTTCTAGGATGTTAACCTTTTCTCTTATCTCTTGAATCCCTTTGATTATACAACCCTGACTTTCTTGTATCTGATTTTTATCATCCTCCGTTTTATCGCTTCTCAGTTGTGGTCCGTCGTCATAAGATTTCTAGGAAATCAAGGTGATCTCCTCACATTAAATAAGGTGAGAGTAATCTTTGGGCTCCTCAGTTGTAATATGGTTGATAGCACCCAGGAGGTTGTCAGCACTTTTGATTTCATCAGCTTTAGGCGATGGTAGAGTGCCATTGTCTATTTTTATCTTGGATGATATCTTTAAGGGCCCAACAGTTGATTGTGTCATGCCCTTTCCCTTGATGGTACTTGCAGTATTCTCTTTCTTTCCAGTTACGACCCTTGATAATGTAGACGCCAAAAAAGCACCTTCAGATTTCTCCGCAAAAGCCCGATGATGAAGGGAGTAATTTATAAACTTAAATGCTGTTTTTGCTTTGATAGGTAAAATAATGTCCTCGATCACTCCTTCATTTCCACTTCATTTAAAAGCCCCTTTAATAGCTTTCCACTTCTTCCTTCGTGTCCAAATACAATTTCGCACCTAAGAGTTATGGCCAAACAAAGTTAAGAGTCAAAATAGATTTAGCCGAATACTGTGGACCATGCTTCCAGCCCCATTTAGGAGTTTATTTGATTGATTTATTTTGTGAGCCTTACATTTCTGGATTCCTTATTTAAATAGCTTTCCAATGACATATCATGAGCCCACACCACATTTCCAACCAAGGAGTTACGAGGCCGACATTCGTGCGTGCTCTAAATTTAACCTCTCCTTACTCTTTCGGGTATATCTCGAGATCCATAAACCATTTGGGCCTGAAACCAAAACCAT
Organism: Tetragonia tetragonoides; assembly: GCA_038025085.1. NCBI lineage: Eukaryota > Viridiplantae > Streptophyta > Magnoliopsida > Caryophyllales > Aizoaceae > Tetragonia > Tetragonia tetragonoides. Next base: position 24,766,553 of record CM076140.1, read on the forward strand.
TTGAAACTACACCCAATAAGCTTCCCAACGCATCTTGAATCATCCCATTTGGAGCCGAAACCGGTGAGATATGACCCGACAAACATCCAATTGGCAAGCTGACAGCCAGCCAGGGCCGCTAGCGGCTGTGGTCAAGGCCGCCAGCGGCTCTGCATGAAATTCCAGGGTCGCTAGAGTCCCTCGCTAACACTCTAAGCCCAACTATTTTTCAGCCCAAAATCTAAAAATCGGCTCCTTTCACCCGTCCAACCCTACTTCCTGCGCCTATAAATACGACCCTCCTCCCTTAGTTCAAATCACACAGTCTACAGTTGACACCCTCTATTCTCAAAAGAATTGACTTAGAGTTTCTCCCTCTTTCTTCCATTAAGAATTCTATTCTATTCTCGGGAGTATTGACACCGAGCTTCCTCCTCTTTCTTTACTTGAGATCTACTTTTACTATTGAATTGCTAAATAGCCTACAGTTCAGGTACTAACTCCTGAGGGCCCAAATTAAATTACTTGCCTAATTGTTTATTTTCTAGTAGTCATAACATAGATATCATGCAAATCATGTCTTTTATTACTTCCTAAATATTTTCTGTCCAAGTATGTCTAGTCGTTGTGCTGCCCAATTTGTCAATCGAATGCATGTCTAAATAAGGGTCAATAATAAATGTTGTGATGCTTGTGATGAACCAATTAATATTCTAAGTCTAGGTTATTAATCCGATTTTGCATGAGAATTATATCTCTAAATTATTAAGCAAACTTGAGTTAGTAGAGGCCATCATAATACGGGCGAGTTGGGTGCCTAACACCTTCCCACCTCGTATCTTCGCCCCCGAAACTTTTATTCTTGGGTACTCATATGTTCTACATAAGCGGGAGTCTTTCTAAAAACATGATCAGTTCACTTTTCGCGCTATTGGGTTTTCCCTTTGGATTGTCCCTTCGGTTTGTCCATTCGATAAAACGCCGATAGCAGATTTGTGACGTCTTTCATGGTTTTTATTCAATTCAAATCTTTCCAAAAGCTTTTCTAACTCGATGGTCCCTTGAACTTATCTAAACCCCCAGCTTACAAATTTTCTATAAGGACGCACTCCATAGCCGTAGAAATCCCGGGTCCTTACAGTGGCGACTTCACTGGGGATTTATTTAAGAGGGTGAGACTCGAAAGTCAAGTTTGCTTAATTGTTTAATAATATGTTCCATATTGCATCATTTTCATGTGCTTTGGCACAATCTTTTGACCCTTATCGACCCTCGAGGAAGTTTGTATTGTAACTCGTAGACAACCCATTTATCTAAAGGAATATACAGTTGTCCTATCGTGCAAACCGATGCTTCCTCACCCATGACTCATCGACTCTTGTTGGCGAAAAAGAATTACAATTGATGTGTCGACCATCCGCCAGACGGAAATTGTAATTTGTCATGGTAACCTCACAGAAGCCAAAAGCCTCTAGCCCACATTTGTGCATTCGCTTGTTTGTTGTGCATTTGTACATGTTTGCCTGTAACTGCGTCGTTATAATGCTTGCCTGAATGCATGAATGTCGTGACTATGTGCCAGCATGTAGTTACGTGCTAGAATACTTTTTTCTTTTATTTTTAGGTAGTTCCTAATGCCCAAAAATGGTGCGAGAATTCTATTGAATGAGCACTCGTTTCCCCTATGATATATTTTCATATAGCTTCGAAGTCATGAACAATTTTCTAGGACCTTTTTAGCAAAAAACAAAAAGAGTCACTCTCTCCAATTCCCCTCTCCCACCTTTTTTTTTCTTTATTGTTTTGATGTAATTCAGATTCGGCAAAAAAGAAAAAACGAAAAGCAAAAAAAAAAAACAAAAAATGGCGTTGAAACAAAAACGCCGAAAAAAAAACAATTCGGAAAATCAAAACAAAATATGCCTTTTTTTTTTATCCCATTTTCCATTTTCTTTGAATCTAGAAAATTTTTAAAAAATCGGATAGAAAAACTTCACCATGGTCAAAACCACCGATGAGAGGCTTGATGAGCTCATGAGTGAGTTAGAAAGAGTGTGACTCAAGGTTGAAGATTTGGAAGAGAAAAAAGATGATGAAGCAAGAATCCTCTTTGTTTCCGACTCTGAGGAAGAAGGACCAAATGCCAAGCTGGCTAAGATTAATTTTGTGCTCGAAAACAGCGGCCTATTTACCAACTACCATGCTAATGTTAGTAAAGTCAATCCCAAAGTCAAGGGCAAGCTTCCAACCAAGTTCTCGATGCCCGAGGTTCCGACATTCACTGGAACTGATAATCCACAAGACCACCTCAAAGCCTTCACTACTGCCATGAGTTTAAGAGGAGTTGACAAAAATATCTACAGTCACTTGTTCCCACAGACTCTTGATGCCCCAACACGTCATTGGTTCTACACCTTGAATTCGGAGAACTACGGCACTTGGTCAGATTTTACTACAGTCTTCCTTGCACGCTACAAGGAAAATGTTGCTCTACCTATGACCCTTCGAGAGTTAGAGATCACCAAACAAGAAGAAGATGAGGGATTCACTGCCGTCCTTAGGCGTTGGAAGCTAAAGATAGCCGAACTAGTTGAGCGACCATCGCAAACTGATCAAATCCGCCAACTCATCAAGAACCTGCAACCTGCTTACAGGAACACCTCAGGTATCAAGCAATTTACTCCTACAACCGGCTCTATCTTGTGGGTATCCTAATTGATGATGACCTTCTTAAGATTTCCATTTGAGTTGTGAACAACGCGAGTATCTACAGCGGGGGCTGTCCTCCATATCCTTGTCAAACAGCCTGAGCTCGATAAGTTGAAGAGAGTCGAAGTCTTATAGTGTGCAAGTCTAGTCGAGTCTAGTCAAGTCTAATGATGTCTAATTTGTCTTTTCCATTCGTCCATAGAGTCTAGCTTACTTCTCGTGTAATGCTTTTCTTCGATTCAATAAAGATTGCATTTTGATTCCCATCATTGTCTTTGTTCAATCCTATGACGAACTTAAGTTGCCTATGACGGAATAAAAAAAAAAATCAAAAGAAAGCCTTCATTATGAAAACATCAAACAAAAACTCCCTAAAGATCATCCCCATAGAGGACATACAGTTGAACCGTCCGTGCCGAGGACAGGAAGCATTCATTTGGCACCTCACATCAATATCCTTTACTACCCTATACATCATTACCACTTGCAACCCTTTCAGCCTTAAACACATAGCCTTTCATTTCTTAACCACATCATGCTTACCCGGGGAGTGGGTGTATGCGACATGGGAGTAGAAGCAACTTTCTAGGCAAGGTGGACCGACCTACAAAAAGAGCCACTGAGAGAAATACCAAAAAAAAGAAAGAACTCGAAAGTTCAAAAGCAAAAAAAAACAAAAGAGAAAAAAATTTCGAGAGCGATCAAAGATCCAAAAGAGTGCAAACACATCAAGCACTACCAAACGGTGGCCTTACCTAAACATTGGTCCCTAAGCCACCTCGCCTAGATCAAAAACTTCTATACCATCTAGCATACTTTGGGGAGGGGATTTACATTGGGTTTCTTTGAGCCTTTATCCTTTCTTTGACACCTTAACCCATCCTGACATTACAACCCAAAATCCCTCCAAGAGATACGACCATTCAATTGTATAGCCCTGAACTACGTTGGCCTGATTCCACAAACTAGATACGTAGGAAACCTCAAGGAGGTCTGGCCACAACAACCACTTTGTCACATGATCATAAGGAGTTTTCCCATTCCACCATTCTCATCTAAGGCTAAAAAAAATGAGCCTGGTAGGTTGAAAATCCGAAAGGGCGACCTAGGCAAAAGTTAGGGCAAACAAAAAAAAAAAAAAAAAAAAAAAAAGCAAATTTAATATCTTGAGGCAACTTAAATTTGTGAGGATTTATAATATTGTTTCTCATATAAGCGCTCTTTCGTCAGTCGTCCAGAGGTCATACTCATCGCCTTTCTCCTAGGCTTGCACACAAACTTACCAACTGGAGGCTTTTTCATAATGAGTCGGTTCCTTGTCCACTTTGTTCAAAGTTGTCCATTCCGTCCCCATACCGTATGTTAGGATATTTTGTACCGTTGCATCAACATCCTAGCTCCTCAAGTAGGTCATAATCATCAAGAACCACACATCAAACTGGGGGCTTATTCTCCCTTGTCTGCACCCAGTCTTGCCCACTTGTCTCTTACTCTGTCAAAACCACCACATGAATGAAATTCTTGATCACAAAAAATTTCCCCGTATGAAGACCCTCTTCAGACCCTATAGGTGAGTCGTGCATGTTAGGCTACGCCGCATGGAGCTGTGAGTCAATAGAGTCTTCATACATCATATTTGCATAAGTATTAGAGTCGCCTTCAAAGGTATGCATGTGTACATAATTTCTCAGTGTCTTGAATCCCTGCGTGTTTACATATCAATTTCCCTTTGCCCCGTGCATATTACTATGTCATGTCTTGTGCATCTTGTCATGGTCGGTCGGGCATGTCTATTGCATCTTTTCTCTATGTGCATATTTCCACTACAGGTTTGAGTCTACCCGCTCCCCATCGAAACCAGCAAGCCCGGAACTCATGATCAAGCCCAGAAGCGACCTTCCGACTACAACCAAGAATGGAAAGAATCCTCCAACAACAGTGTGCACGCGCGGGCCCAGCCTGCTGTCCCAAGACTTTTTCCAGCCCAAAAGCCGTAATTTCAGTTCATTCGGGGCAAAGATCAGTACCAAGCGCGCGGGAGCGAGTCCCTTTTGCCCAATAATTCAAATTCCACAGTTGGCCCATTTTACGGTACCAATTATTTTCAGGTAAAACTAACCCAATTATTTTTGCAGGTCCCAAATTCTATAGCCTGGATGTATGCCGCGATGACAGTTATCGCCCGAAGTGCAAAAACTATTTTATGCCCGGTAAATCTGTCGGCCTCACAAATATCCAAAAAAAAAATCTCAATGACCCGATGTCACAAATATCCAAAAAAAATTCCCAATGACCCGATGTCACAAATATCCCAAAAAAAAAACCCCAATGTCCCGATATCCCAAAAATCCCAATATCCCCATGTCTCAATGTCCTAATATCCCAATGTTTCAATGTCCAAAATGTCCCAAATGTCTCAATGTCCCAAAGTCACAAATCTCTCATTGTCCCAATGTCACAAATTCGGGTCAGTCAATCATCACTTAAGCTATTGCGGTTAAAATGTCCTTCTGCGAGGTCACAAATTTTGGGTCAGTCAATGATCGCTTAAGCCATTGCGGTTAAATTGTCCTTCTGCAAGGTTACTTATTTTGTGTCAGTCAATGATTGCTTAAACGGTTGCGGTTATACTGTCCATTATTTTTTATATTTTTCAGTCAATGAATGCTTAAGCTATTGCATTTAAACTGTTCATATGTTTTAACCATTTTACAGCCATCATTTTGATCGCGCTGTCTCGTCGACCTCTTCGTCTCTTGTGCAAGGACGGAATCACGGCATCCGTCGAGTAGTGTTTAGTCACTGTTTGCTCGATAAAGCATTTATACTATTCACTCTGACGTTACTTCCCATTTACAGCCGTTATTTTTAATCGCGATGTCTTGTTGACTTTTTCGTTTCTCGTACAGGGACGGAATCTCGATGGCCACCAAGAGGTGTTTAGTCACTGTTTGTCGAAGCACCCTACGTTGATCATTCTCAAAGTATTAATAACTTTTTCATTCACTCTGAATACAGGTCCCCAGCAGACATTTAGACCATCTACGAGCGGTGTTCTATCCTGCTAACCATAACCTTTATTTTTCTAGTGTTCACAAAGATGAAATCTTAGCACGCTACGAGCATGTCCCAACTCAGGTTAGTCTCATATGCATACATACTGTACACTCTCACACACCATGTGCACATCAGCATCCTGCATGTCACCTTAGGAATACTTTGATCTTCGCTTTTACTCAGGCTCGATCAAAGTGGGGGCTTCTGTAGACGCCAAAAAAGCGTCTTCAGATTTCTCGGCAAAAGCCCGATTATGAAAGGAGTAATTTATAAACTTGAATGCTATTTTTGCTTTGATTGGTAAAATAATGTCTCAGGTTTTTCCTCGATTACTCCTTCATTTCGCCTTCATTTAAAAGCCCCTTTTAAGAGCTTTCCATTTCTTCATTCCGTGTCCAAATATGATTTCGCACCTAAGAGATATGGCCAAACAAAGTTAAGAGTCAAAACAGATATAGCCAAATATGGTAGACCATGCTTCTAGCCCCATTTGAGAATTCATTTGGTTGATTTTATTTGTGAGCCTTATATTTATGGATTCCTTATTCAAACAGCTTTCCAATGACATATCATGAGCCCACACCATATTTCCAACCAAGGAGTTACAAGCCCGACATTGGTGCGTGCTCTAATTTTAACCTCTCCATACTCTTTTGGGTATATCTCGAGATACACAAAATATGTGGGCCTGAAACCAAAGACATTTAAAACTAGACCCAATAAGCTTCCCAACGCATCTTGGATCATCCAATTTGGAGCGCAAACGAGTGAGATATGGCCCAAAAAAATCCAATTCGCAAGCTGACAGCCGTCAACGGCCTTGGGTTAGCAGCCAGGGCCGCCAGCAGCTCTGGATCAAATTCCAGGGCCGCTAGTGGCCCTCGCTAACTTTATAAACCCGACTATTTTTCAGCCCAATATCTAAAGATCGGCTCCTTTCACCCATCCAACCCTACTTCCTGCACCTATAAATACGACCCTCCTCCCTCAGTTCAAATCACACAGTCTACAGTTGACACCCTCTATTCTCAGTAGTATTGACGATGAGTTTCTCCCTCTTTCTTCCTTAAACAATTCTATTCTATTCTCGGGAGTATTGACATCGAGCTTCCCCCTCTTTCTTTACTTGAGATCTATTTCTACTATTCAATTGCTAAATAGCCTACAGTTCAGGTACTAACTCTTGAGGGCCCAAATTAAATTAGTTGCCCAATTATTTATTTTTTAGTAGTCATAATATAGATATCATGCAAATAATGTCTTGTATTACTTCCTAAATATTGTCTGTTGCTGCCCAATTTGTCAATCGAATGCATGTCTAAATAACGGTCAATAATAAATGTTGTGATGGTTGTGATGAACCAATTAATAGTCTAAGTCTAGATTGTTAATCAGGTTTTGCATGGGAATTAAGTCTTTAAATTATTAAGCAAACTTGAGTTAGTAGAGGCCATCATAATACGGGCGAGTTGGGTTCCTAACACCTTCCAACCTCGTACCTTCGCCCCCGAACCTTTTATTCTTGGGTACTCATATGTTCTATATGAGCGGGAGTCTGTAAGTACCCGGAATTTCTACGGCCACGGAGTGCGTCCTAATAGAAAATTTGTAAGCTAGGGGTTTAGATAAGTTCAAGGAACCGTCGAGTTAGAAAAGATTTTGTAAAGACTTGAATTGAATAAAAATTATGAAAGAGGTCACAAATCTGCTATCGACGTTTTATCGAAGGGACAAACCAAAGGGACAACCCAATAGCGCGATAAGTGAACTGAACATGTTTTTAGAAAGACTCTCGCTCATATAGAACATATGAGTACGTACCCAAGAATAATAGGAACCCAACTCGCTCGTATTATGACGGCCTCTACTAGCTCAAGTTTGTTTAATAATTTAAAGACATGATTCCCACAAAAACCTGATTAACAACCTAGACTTAGACAATTAATTGGTTTATCGAAAGCATCACAACATTTATTTTAACCATTATTTAGACATGCATTCGATTAACAAGTTGAGCATTACAATGACTAGACATGCTTGGAAGGACAATATTTAGGAAGCAATAAAAGACGTTATTTTAGCATGATATCTACATTATGACTACTAGAAAATAAACAATTAAGCAATTAATTTAATTTGATCCCTTAGGAGTTTGTACATGAACTGTAGGCTGTATTTGACAAAAATAGTAAAGAGAATATCTCAAGTTTGGAAGAAAGAGGAGGAAGCTCGGTGTCAATAATCCCGAGAATAGAATAGAATTAATTATTTATGGAAGAAAGAGGGAGAAGCTCAGAGTCAATACTACTGAGAATAGAGGGTGTCAACTGTAGACTGTGTGTTTTGAACTGAGGGAGGAGGGTTGTATTTAAAGGCGTGGGGAAGTAGGGTTGGACGGCTGAAAAGGAGCCGAAAATCGAATTGGGCTTGGAAAATGAGTCGGGCCAGAATCCACATCAGCGCCGCTAGCGGCGCTGGTCAGGGCCGTTAGCGGCCTAGGAATTTTAGTCAGCCCTGCTAGCGGCCCTGGGTAGGGCCGCTCACTGCTGTCAGCTTTCCAGCTGGATGTTTGACGGGCCATATCTCACTCGTTTACCCTCTAAATTAGATGATTCAAGATGCGTTGGAAAGCTTATTAGGTCTAACTTCAAATGGCTTTGACTTCAGGCCCAAATGTTTGGTGGATCTCGAGATATACCCGAAAGAGTAAGGACGGGTCGGCTTTGGAGTACGCATCATTGTTGGGCTCGTAACTCCTTGGTTGGGAATGTGGTGTGGGCTCATGATATATCATTGGAAAGATATTTGAATACGGACTCCAAAACTATAAAGCTCATAAATTAACTCAACAAATTGAACTCCCAAATAGGGCTGGAAACACGATCCACAGTATTCGGCTACATTTATTTTGACCATTAACTTCGTTTTCCTATAACTCTTAGGTGCGGTATCATATTTTGACACAGAAGGAAGCAATGGAAAGCTATTAAAAGGGGCTTTTGAATGTGACTGGAATAAAGGAGTGTTTAAAGGAAAAACCTGAGACCTTATCTTAACTATTAAAGCAAAAATAGCGTTCAAGTTTATAAATTACCCATTTCATCATCAGGCTTTTGCGGAGGAATCTGAAGGCGCTTCTTTGGCGTCTACAGAGTCTTTCTAAAAAACATGATCAGTTCACTTATCGCGCTATTGGGTTCTCCCTTCGGCTTGTCCCTTCGGTTTGTCCATTCGATAAAACGCCAATAGCAGATTTGTGACCTCTTTCATGGTTTTTATTCAATTCAAGTCTTTCCAAAAGCTTTTCTAACTCGATGGTCCCTTGAACTTATCTAAACCCCCAACTTACAAATTTTCTCTAAGGACGCACTCCGTGGCCGTAGAAATCCCGGGTCCTTACAGATAATTGGTTCTGGAGTGGGACCTACGGGGCGAAGCATATCCTTGTCCACTAACCTCTCGAAAGCTGTACCGAGAGTTATCCCTAATGAACCAAATTCCCTATTTGGCTTGTTTCGGGGTGTGAGATATTCTCTTGGTGAGACATTGGAGGAAGATTCGCCGCTCTTACGTTTGCTTTCCGGCTCTTGATCGAGGAATGGGATCAGGATTTCCCAGAGTTATGGATTTCCGGTTTTCAAATGAAGGGACGAACATTGGCGTATCCCATAACTGTCTTGACTTAATGTTGGTGATGTCAGCTTTCAACTTGTCCACTCGGTCAGTCATCTCAACAACATATTCCTGAACTGTTCTGATCATGGTGCAATTGAGGTGGTTTGAATCAATGTGTTGTAGAAATTTGAATCGAACCTCAGTCAAGTCTTTCTTCTTTGGATCCTATCCTGAATAGGAAGCACGGAGCACTTAGTAACAAGAAGAACCATGAGACTCTCACCAAAGAAAAATATTGACCCACATATTAGAAAGCACATTGTCCTAAAAAGGTCCTTAAGCCTAAATGCCCAAATATTTCCCTAATATGAAAGGAAAATAAAGTCAATGAACGAAAATAAGAAAAAATAGATTTTTTTCTAGACTCAAAGAAAATGAAAAATGGGATAACAATAAAATAAAAGAATTTCAGTCTTTCATTTTATTTTTCTTTCGATTTAGATTTTCGGTTTTTTTTTTTGTTTTTTTTTTTTTTTTTTTTTGTTTTCGATTTTCTTTTTTTTTTGACCGAATCTGAATTACATCAAAAGAAAAAGAAAAAGGAAATAGTGAAATACAAAAAGGGAGAGAAGAAATTGGAAGACTGACTCTTTTTATTGGTAAAAAGATCCTAGAAAAATGTCCATGACTTTTTAGAATATATCATCGGGAAAAATGACGGGTGTTCATTGAATTGAATTCTCGCACCATCTTCGGGCATTAGGAACTAGCTAAAAATAAAAGAAAATACTCCTAGCACGTAAGTACATGTTGGCACATAGTCACGATCTTCATGCATTCAGGCAAGCATTACAACGATACATGCGCAATAAGCAAGCAAATGCACGAATGTGGGCTAGGGGTTTTTGGCTTTTGTGAGGTTACCGCGACAAATTACAATTTCCGTTCGGCGGATGGTCGACACATCAATTGTAATTCGTTTTCACCAACAAGGATTGATGAGTCATGGGTGACGAAGCGTGGGTTTGCACAATAGGACAATTGTATATTCCTTTAGATATACGGGTGGTCTACGAGTTGCGACACAAACTTCCTCGAGGGTCGATAAGGGTCAAAAGGTTGTGCCAAAGCACCAGCAAATGATGAGAAAAATATGGAACACGTTATTAAACTATTAAGCAAACTTGACTTTCGAGTCTCACCCTCTTAAATAAATCCCAAGTGAAGTCGCCACTGTAAGGACCAGAGATTTTACGGGCACGGAGTGTGTCCTTATAGAAAATTTGTAAGTTGGGGGTTTAGAAAAGTTCAAGGAACCATCGAGTTAGAAAAGCTTTTGTAAAGACTTGAATTGAATAAAAACCATGAAAGAGGTCACAAATCTGCTATCGGCGTTTTATCAAAGGGATAAACCAAAGGGACAACCCAATCGCGCGATAAGTGAACTGATCATGTTTTTAGAAAGACTCCCACTCATATAGAACATATGAGTACCCAAGAATAAAGGGTTCGGGGTAAAGGTACGAAGTGGGAAGGTGTTAGGCACCCAATTCGCCCGTTTTATGACGGCCTCTACTAACTCAAGTTTGCTTAATAGTTTAAAGGCATATGCAATACTGGATTAACAACCTAGACTTAGACTATTAATTGGTTTATCACATGCATCATAACATTTATTTTTAACCCTTATTTAGACATGCATTTGATTGACAAGTTGAGCATTACAACGGCTAGACATGCTTAAAAAGACAATATTTAGGAAGCAATAAAAACGTTATTCTAGCACGATATCTATATTATGACTATTAGAAAATAAAAAATTAGGCAATTAATTTAATTTGACCCCTCAGGAGTTAGTACCTGAACTGTAGGCTATATTTGACAAGAATAGTAAAAGACAAGATCTCAAATTTTGGAAAAAAGAGGGAGAAGCTCGGGAGTACTCAACCGGGAATAGAGGTTGTCATCTGTAGACTGTGTGTTTTGAACTGAAGGAGGAGGGTCGTATTTATAGGCACAGCAAGTAGGGCTGGACGGCTGAGAAGGAGTCGAAAATTTGATTTGGGTTGAAAAAATAGTCGGGCTTGAAGCTGGGTCAGCGCCGCTAGCGGCCCTGGATTTTCAGCAAGGAACGCTAGCGGCCCTGAGTTTTATCCCAGGGCCACTGACAGCTGTCAACTGCCAGCTGGATGTCGTCATTATGACGACATCCAGTCTATTTTTATTTTTCGGAGGAATTTTAGTATTCCGAAAAATATGAAAAGACCGTTTTACCCTTTAGTGGTAAATGACGGTCTACCCCTGATTCGGAACTTGGCTTCTGGGAGTCGATAAAAGGCATGAGAGGTGTCGTTGGAAAGCTCTTGAACGGGGCTTTTGAATGAGACTAGAATAAAGGAGTGTTAAGAGGAAAAACCTGAGACCTTATCTTAACTATTAAAGCAAAAATAGAGTTCAAGTTTATAAATTACTCCTTTCATCATCGGGCTTTGCGAAGAAATCTGAAGGCGCTTTTTTGGCGTCTACAGATGCCTCCACTTTGATCGAGCTTGAGTAAAAGAGAAGATCAAAGTATTACGAAGGCGATATGCAGGATGCTAATGTGGAAATGGTGTGTGAAAGTGTACAATATGTATGCATATGAAGACAAACCTGAGTTGGGACATGCTCGAAGCGTGCTAAAATTTCATCTCTGTGAACACAAGAGAAAATAAAGGTTATGGTAGCAGGATAGAACACCGCTCGTAGATGGTCTAAACGTCTGCTGGGGACCTGTATTCAGAGTGAATGACAAAATTAGTAATACTTTGAGAATGATCAACGTGGAGCGCTTCGACAAACAGTGGCTAAACACCGCTCGGCGAGTGTCGAGAGTCCGTCCCTGTATAAGAAACAAAAAGGTCAACAAGACAGCGCGATTAAAAATAACGGCTGTAAATGGGAAGTAACGTGAGAGTGAATTGTATAAATGCTTTATCGAGCAAACAGTGACTAAACACCACTCGGCGGATGCCGATATTCCGTCCCAGCACAAGAAATGACGCCTGTAACATGGTTAAAACATATGAACAGTTTAAATGCAATAGCTTAAGCAATCATTGACTGAAACATATAAAAAATAACGGACAGTATAACTGCAATAGTTTAAGCAATCATTGACTGACACATAATAAGTAACCTCGCAGAAGGACAGTTTAACCGCAATAGCTGAAGCGATCATTGACTGACCAAATATTTGGGGTATTTTGTACGGCCGATAGACTTTCCGGGCTTGAATTATTTTTGGGCACTCTGGGCAGTAAGAGTCGTCGCTGCATGTATTCGAGTTTCAGTATTTGGGACCTGCAAAAATAATCGGGTTACTTTTACCTGAAAATAGTTGGTACTGTAAAATGGGCCAACTGTCGAATTTGAATTTGTGGGCCAAAGGGGCTTGCTCCCGCACGCTTGGTACTGATATTTACCGCGAACGAACTGGAATAACGGACTTTGGACTGGAAAAAGGATCGTGGGACAGCAAGTGGGGCCCGCGTGTGGAGGGCCTGCAGGGCCGCTAGCTGCCCGAGCATATTGTGGAGAGCAATTTGTCAAGAGCCACCATTATTGAGTGCTCCACTTTGCTTGAAGTAACTCAATTCTTGACCAAATTCTTCGGTTTTTGTCTTGAACTTGCTTATTTTTCCTCTTAGTTGCTGAATTTTGGGTTGCATTGTTGAATGGGTGCTTGTTTTTTGCAAATCAGAAACTTTTAATTTCCCACTTGTAGAGAGAGAAAGCTTCGTTATACTCCCATGGCTCCCGCGGACAAAGAAAAATGTCCCATGGGTGAGGAGGACTATGACCGGAACCTTTTCCGTACCGGGCTTCCTTCTACTAGTGCACCTCCGACTAGTCATGCGGATGGAGCTCGACTGTACCAGGACTCGTTCATGCGACTGGACTGGTGCCCGGCTGGGGTTTGGAACCGTAGATTTTACTGCCGGAGAGGCAGAGTCATCTGTCTAACCCCGAGTTGGTATGTTTTCTGACTCTCTCTTTTGTTTTTTTTGTTCAGTATATATATTTTTTTTAACTGAAAATTGGAACAGTTAGTGCATCGGCACACGAACAAATTGGGACTTGTACTAGATTGGTGGTCAGCTGTATATAATTTATATGGAGTTATTTTGGCTGTATTTGTAGTATATAGGGTGTTGAGAAAATTTTGTTTGTTGGCTAGGGTGTTGGTGTTTTGTTGCAGGCTCATGGGGCTACCTCCCACTCGGCTATGATGTTGGAGACTTTTTCTGTTGGAGCAAGGAATTTGGTATTGGGCTCGGCTTTTGACCATTTCTTGACCGTTATCCCTGCCTGTCACTCTGGGGATTCTAGGATCATCGCTAGGGGGCTATTTGAGAGGTTCTGGGATACCACGAACACTTTTCATATGCCTGTAGGAGAGATGTTCCCCACCCCTTATCAGTTCGTTGTACTGACTGGTCTATCCTTTAGAGGGCGTCGTATTCGGTACGACGCGAGTTATTGGCAACAGAGTGACAGTTTGCTCGAGCTTTATGGGCTTGTGTCTGCCCATTTTGATAAGGATCGAGTTTCTTTGGTGCGGTTATGGGCGGCTTTGGCGGAGGAGGGGTCTTACCGAGGAGCAGAGAGCCCGTATTTTCCTGGCCTTTTTGCTGGGGTCGACCATTTTCGCTCAGACGAAGAGCGTATGTCAAGTCGATTTCTTGACATGCTTAGAGGATTTGACCAAGGTCCATGAGTTCGACTTCGGTGCTTCTGCTTATGCTTCCTTGGTGAGATGGTGTCGTCGGGCTTGCAGGCCCAAGCCAACGAGTGAGAGGGCGTCTATCTCGGGCCCGTGGAGGATACTAGAGGTAGGCCCATCTATTTCTTCTCTTTTTTTCTTTGCAGGTGCATGCTTTTGTACTTGGAGCTTACTTTCTTGCTTGTGTGGCAGTTGTGGTTCTTCGAATATTTTCCGGCTTTCAGTCCTCATCGTCCTGGTTTGAGGATGTTCCCCCCAGGTTCACGATGGATTGGTAAGGATAACCACTAGTTTACCTCTCTGGAGCATTTTCGGGCTATCTTTGAAAGCCATGCTACTTCTATGGTATGTTGTCATTGACTTGTGCATGTTTTTTGGTCCATTTGGTGTCAATGAACTTTTGATTTGGTAACCTACAGGTGTCATTGTCCGCTTTTGATGATATTCCAGGGGTCCCGCCCCACATCACCATGGAGTCCTTTAGGATATCTTCTTTGCAGGTGGTCCTTGAGGGGCCATTTGGCTTTGTGTGGTACGTGGGGGACCGTTTGACTCGGCTGGTCTATCCCTCCCAGGGTAGTCACCTGGTTCCGGAGGATCCTCCTATGACCATGTTCTATCTGCGTGGTCTGAGCGTGCGGGACATGGGGGTCGTGACCCGTGGTATGGCGGCTAAGGAGTTTCTTATGCCTGAGGTTGTTGGCTTGGACCGCACGACCGTGTACCTGGCTTACTGCTTGGATCGTTTGATGCCAGACCTTACTTCTGAGGTAAGAAATTAATCAACATCTTTTTAGTTGTATGTGTGATATACTGACTTCCTGTGTCTCGAAGGCCAATCGTCTAACTCCTCAGGGCCGCAGGAGGTCCCAATCTAGAGTTCCTCGGGGTCAGCCCCCAAGCGTGACCTTGCCGACCAATGACGTGAGGTACATTGGGGAGAGTGGGAAACACATAGTAGAGGGGTTCCCTCTTCATATGGCTGGCGGAGAGGCTGTGGAGGGCTTGCCCTTGCCTGATGGTTGTACGGGGTTAAGCTCCTTTTTTATCCCTTCTTGTGTTTGTGTTTGCTTTTGAGTGCTGACTCTATCTCTTGTGTTTGTGTTGCTTCTTTTGCAGTTGAACCGGAAGCAGACCTCTCAAATCTTCAAGCTCATCAACTTGTTGAAGAAAGGTTATAGCCGGGTGATGGGTAAGGGGAAGAGTTCTCGATCTCGGACCGTTGATGTAAGTAGACTTTTATCCTTTGTTTAGCTAAGTGAAGTGCTTAACTTAACATCTCGATCTTGATAGTTTGTAGATGTCCCAGTCTTCGTCTTCGGTGGGACCTCGACATTCTTCTGCTGCGGGGGCCTCTCCGGCGAGCAGACCGTCTGTTGCTCGTTCACCTCCCATAGCTGTGACCAGGCCTCCTGTTGATGAGGCGCCCGGACCTTCTGTGCCGTACATTCCTAAGATATTCTCCCCTGCGGGTTTCCAACCTTCTCTTGATAGCAGGCCTATTGTTACCCCTACGACTGGAGGTTGGGCGAACGCCCCTGGATGGGATGTGCCTCATATTGGGCCTTCATATCAGGATGCGGCTATGGACTTTTCCAGTCAGGCCACTGAGAGCTTTTTCGCCGTGGGGGTTCTGGCATGTACCCCTATGCGCGCACCGGCATTTGATAGGCGGGACATGAGGCCCAATAATAGCAGGCCCATTTATAGCTCTTCTCTCCATTATTCGACTGGGAACTATAGTCAGGGGTTGCCCGTTGATGATGAGGCTGACAACAACGGTGATGACGACTCTGGTTGAGCGGTGTTCGATCTCCTTGTAGACATTGACCTTGAGATTTTGAACTCCTGTTTTTATGCATTTTTATGATATGTGTGGTATGATAACTCGATTATGCCCATCTGATCTCTAAGTATGCAATGTGTTATGCAGTAAAGAGTAGGCCATAATTTAGGGAACAAAATAAATAAAAAGGTAAAAATTGCAAGAAAGGCAAAAATTACACATATTATACCCCCTAAAAAAATGGAAAAGTATTAATAAAAAAAAAGAAAAAATGAAAAAGATAAAACTAGGAGAGTCTCGGGCTCTGTAATTCAGCGCGCGTATCAAAACTGGGCTTAAATCGAGCAGACATCACCAAGTGGGCAGGCTGGAGCGACAGGAAAAAATCGGACCGGGCCAGTGTCAGGGCCGCTAGCGGCGCTGGGCTACAGGCTAAGGCCGCTGGCGGCGCTGGTCAAGGCCGCTGACAGCTCTGGTTTGTGCTTTTTTGTGGATTTCTGACTTCTTTGGCCCGCATTTCTGCCTATAAATAGGATTTACGGGATACTTGATGTTGTATCACTTTTTAGACTTTAGCTCTCTCAAATTTTCCAAAGCTTCTACCATGGTGAAATCCTTTGAAAACCAGTTCGATGCCTGGTGCAAAAATCTGATCATAAAAGACAAACTGGAATTGGCTCCGTTCCATGTTTCTACCTTGCTGACTTTAAAACCAACCAAAATATTGTGGTCGCTTCTTCGATCTGCTTTCAATTATTGGGACCCCGATTTGCATGTCTTCCGTTTTCGTAACTTTGGATTATGCCCTTTAGTTGAAGAATTTGCTGCGATCACTAATATGCCTGATGTTCTTCCCCCAGTTGTGCATTATTTGAGAGATGGTTTTAGGGATCAGTATAAGAAATCCTTGGGTTTGTTATTTGCAGAAGCCAAAAGCATGGTTCTTGGTGTCGATGTGAACTGGGTTCAACTTTGTGAAGAGTTTGCTATTTCTTCTGAAAAGGATGCAATATTCAGGCGTTGTCGCTGACAGGCTTTTGTACCTTGCCTCTAAAACCGCCTATTGTTTGCTAATGCAGAATCGCCTAACTTGGGTAGAGCCTCGTTGCTGCGAGTGGTTAATCAAAGGGTTGAAGGGCATTCTCCTTTGCATCTGGTTGTAGGGGAAACTATTATTGGGCTCGACAGGTTGAAAATCTCTCCTCACAAAGCTTTTTCTGGCAGCCCCCTGCTGCTTCAAATTTGGTTATGTGAGCATCTGAGGCTAATTGAGTCACTAGAGAAGATGATAGCTCGTGTTCCTCGGGCTTGGTCAAAGAAAACCTATACCGCCGCTAGCTTCTTGGTTAGAAAAAGACTATATTCTCAAAAGTCCATTGCTGAATGGGATGCCTTTTTCCATGCAGGACCTGTTATCCGTTGGCGTCTGTCCTGGTGGAGCTTGACTTCTTTAGTGGCCTGCGACAATTGTGTTCCCTATTTTACCATATTGGGTTTGTACAGGACTACTTTCTTCTTCCCTTCTAGGGTAATGAGGCAATATGGACTGAAGCAGGTTATCCCTCGTAAGGAGACGACGAGGCCAACTATCGTAGCTTTGACCACTGAATTTGCTACGGGTTGGGGAAAGTATTGGCGTAGCCGGGACTGCTGGACTTTACCTCGGGTGATTGTGCCAACTCAAGTTTCTGAGACCTACTTGAACTGGCTTTCCTGCAGTGATGGAGAAGCGAGACGAGCCCTTCGTCATGAGGAGTGGGACAAACTAAAGTCTAAGTATTAGGTCAACTAAAGGAAGGGCCTCAAGTGGGAGGCTATCACGTACTGAAAACAGGCAAGCCCCCAGCTCAAGGAAGCGATCATAGGTCGTCCTCAAGCCAAGAACCTTCAAGGAAGAACTCTTCAACGAAGCCTTCTAAAGGGAAGAAGGATTAAAGTAGTTTTCTTAGAAAGCAAGTCTAGTTTTTTAAGAAAATAATAATAAGAATATGTTTAGCTTAAACCCTCATAGTTGCATTATTTTTTTTGTAACCTTAGGAAGTTGAGAATTTTTGCAATGTAAGCTTATACGTTCAGTTTACTGCACCTCCTGATAGAATGTCTTTGATGATGAATGGGCCGGACCAATTTGGTCGAAATTTGCCTCTCGGGTCGGTAACTGGGGCACGTAATTCTTTCCAAACTAAGTCCCCTTCCTTTAGATTCTGAGGTCGAACCTTTTTGTTGTATGCTCTTGCCATGCATTGCTGGTACATGTGAGAATGGTCTAGGGCCCATAGGCGTCTTTCATCTGTGAACATGAGTTTTTCGTAGCGGGCTTGTAACCATTGGGTTTCAGGAATTTCACCCTCTAGGGTTATCCGCATGGAGGGTAGTTGGACTTCTATAGGTAGAACCGCTTCCATTCCGTAGACTATGGAATAAGGTGCTGCTCCCGTAGAGGATCTTATAGGTGTCCTATATCCCAAAGGGCAAATGGGAGTTTGATGGGCCAATCTTTGTAGTTTTCTATCATCTTTTCGATGATAGTCTTGAGGTTTTTGTTTGCGGCTTCTACTACGCCATTGGTTTGGGGACGGTAAGGGGATGATTTGTGGTGCTGGATTTTATAGTTTTTGAGGAGGGTGGATGTTTCGGCTTTGAAATGGGAACCATGGTCACTGATGATTTCATGCGGAACGCCGTATCGGCAAATGATGTTGTTCCTTATGAATTTGGACACTTGTTTGGAGGTAAGGACGGCATAGGATTGGGCTTCGACCCATATGGTAAAATAGTCTATGGCTACTAGGATATATTCATGTCCTCCCGAGCCCTTTAGGGTGATCTTACCAATGATATCTATTCCCCATGCGGAAAACGACCAAGGGGATGTGAAGTTGTGGAGCATTAAGGGTGGCATATGCTGCAGGTTGGCATATATCTGACACTTGTTGCACTTCTTGACATAGTCGTAACAATCCCTTTCCATAGTGGTCCAATAGTATCCCAATCGTAGGACCTTTCTAGAGAGCATTTGACCATTCATGTGTGGCCCGCACACACCATTGTGTACCTCGTCCATAATCTCTGCGGCTTCTTCGGAGTTCACGCATCTAAGGTTGACCCTGTTGTGGGACTTTTTGTACGGAACACCCTTGTATCTAATGTATTGCGCCGCTTAGAGACGGATGGCCCGTTGAGCTCTTAGTGGTGCGTCTTGAGGGTATATTCCTTTGGTGATGTAATTGAAGACGTCTTGGTACCAAGGATCCTCTTCGATCAGAGCCAAAGTCATTTCTGTGTCGAGGTTGTTGCAAAAGACTGGCTCGCTTTTTCTCTGTGGAGCGGCATTGTTGAGAGAGTTCAGCCACTCAAATTCCTGTAAAAGTGAAAATCTGCATTCTTGGTTTGCGAAGTTTACTTACATTGCTTAAATTGGTTAGTTAATGATTTGTGCAACTTTGTGTTCAATGGATTTATCAATAGACAAACAAGGAAAGAAATGAGCAAGAGGAATTTTTATTGATTTGCAAAAAGAGATAAGCACACATGACTTTAGAGAAGAGGGTCTCTAATTCCCGTCAAAAAGAAACTAGACATAAAAAGAAAAGTAAAAGAGGGAACATTCCCTATGCAAGACTGAACCTAAGCATTTAGCTAGGATCCTAACTTGACAAAACTTGGGGACTCGGACTCGATTCCTCTAGCTCCTGCGGGTAACCAACTAATTCAAGGTCTCCTCTTCTTCCTTTAGAGGTGGCGGGACCTCCCCACTGTCTATGACTTTCTGTATATCATCCTTCAGGCGGACACAGTCGTCCGTGTAGTGGCCGAAGACTCAATGATAGCGGCAATAAAAATCTTTATTTCCAAATGGGGGCGTTCAGTGGAGTGTACTGTTTCTGGTCGAAGTATAGCCATCCTTTCCTAGCCCACGTACTGGGAGACCACATGGTTCCTCGATCAATGAAGGAGGTGATCACCCTTTTTAGACGCCTGCACTGGTTGGTATGATGCCCATTGGCTTCACAATATTTGCACCAAAGATAGGGATTCCCGTCCCTTGGAAGAATTTGAGAAGTAGGTCTTCTCGGATGAGCGTATCCGTACTTGACCACCTGGCCAAACATCTCATCCTGTTGGAAACAAGCTTCCCCTTTTACCAAAACAATGTTACAATCTGTGGGTCGCTCCAGTGAATTAATTTTCTCCTTCATTTGCCGAATTGCATTGTGGTGGTGTGCCACATAGATAGAAATCCCTTTGATGGTTTCTTTTATCGCTTCGAACTCATCCGGTTCTCCTATTTCTTAAGGAGGGTGCGCTTCGAACTCTTCAGAACCAGAGGAGGTGTAAGACTTGGTGTCTTCTTCTATGAGGGCCACTTCTTCGGGAGAAATCCGCAAAGGTCAATGTCTTCACTATCATGTTCTATTTTTTAATACAGGAGCCTTATCTATGGTGGCTTTGATAGGATTGGCTTCGATTTCCACAATTTCTCCTTCTACCATCATCTTGACTTTCTGATGGAGGGTAGAGGCTACAACATTTAAACCATGGAGCCAAGGTCGCCCCAATAACAAGTTGGAAGTGGCCGGAATATCCATGACGTAACACTAGACCATTTTCTCTATAGCACCGGAGGTGATGTTCATGGTTATGGTGCCAAGGACCTTTCGACTGAAGTTGTCAAAAGCACGTAGGCCTTGTGCTGAGTGAGCCAAATTCTTGATATCAATGCCCAATTTTGCTGCTGTTCTCAATGGGCATACATTCACGGCAGATCCATTATTCACCAGGGTCATAGGCACATACTTGCCAATGGCGAATATAGTCAAGTATAGGGCATTATTGTGGGAGGATCCTTCAGGAGGTAGCTCACTGTCAGAAAAGGTAATGGTCGGTTGAGGTTTATCCCCTACCAAGAAACTGACCAATTCGTCAAGCCTCATATCCTGTGATACTGAAAATTTTGACAAGGCTTCCAAAATGGTCTGTCGATGTTCGTAGGATGAGGCTAGAGTTGCCAAATGGAGATATCGACTTTGATTCTTTTGAGCTGTCCTGTGATAGGAGATTCTTTGTCTTTTGTAGGAACTTCTTCGACTTCTTCTTCAGCTGGAGGTTGGACCCTGTCACTATAGATGTTTGGTGGCCTATAATGACGACCAGAACGTATCAAATGGGCCATGTTTACGGGAGATCTGGTTTGCACCTCCCACACGTCTTCCTCGTCACTGTCCCATATTCCGGCGATCTCGAGTCCCAAGGCATCATCAATACTAATATGCAGGATTGCACCTAAGGAGTTGTTTTAGTTGCTGGGTGCTTCACATGGTTTTGGTAAGGGTATGGTACCGTTCTCAATTCTATCTTGGATAGCATGCTTAAGAGCCCAATGGTTATCAGTGTCATGTCCTTTTCCTTGATGGTACTTGTAGTATTCGCCCTCTTTCGAGTTGCGGCCCCTAACAGATGGTTCAGGAGTAGGTCCGATAGGCTGCAGCAGATTATTCTTGATCATTCTTCCAAGAGCATGTGACAAGGTCATACCGAGAGGGGTAAACTCCCTTGGTGGCTTTCTTTCAGCAAAGGTATTTACCGCAGGTACCTCATTAACTTGAGCACCAGAAGAGGCTCCAGTAGTGGTCCTCTTCTCTCTCCCATAAGTGAAGGGCTTAGGGGTGGCTTGGTCTTTGTTCTTGTTGAGATCATCTTCAATGAGGATGCCAACGTCATAAAATAACGCTGGTATGAGTTAATGGCCTGATATTGAAGGTGGTTTTTATAGGCTGGTTGCAGGTTCTTAATGAAATGCCTAATTTGTTCAGGTTCAGAGGGTCTTTCCACCATTTCAGCTATCTTAGACTTCCATCGACGAAGGAACCTAGTGAATCCCTCGTTTTTCTCTTGAGTGGTGATTTTGAGCTCTCTTAAAGTGATGGATTGTAGCATTGTCCTTATATAGAGCCAGGAAGACTGTGATAAAATCAGACCAGGTTGGGTAGCTTTCCAGATCCAGGGTGTAGAACCACCGTCGAGCATGTGTATCAAGCGTCTGGGGAAACAGATGGGCATAGAGTTTCTTGTTGACTCCCCTTAGAGTCATAGCGGTAGTGAAGGATTTCAGGTGACCTTGCGGATTGTCGACTCCAGTGAAGGTGGGTACTTCAGGCATAGAGAATTTGGCCGGAAGTTTGCCTTTGATCTTAGTGTCAAATTTTCCCACATTGGCACTGTAGCTGGAAATCAGGTCGCTACTCTTGAGCATGGAGGTGATCTTGGCCAACATGGCATTTGACCCCTCTTCCTCAGAATCAGAATCGGAAGGGATCCTTGCCGCTTCCTCTCTTCTTCTATATCCTCAACCTTGAGTCGTATCCTTTCTAACTCGCTCATGAGCTCATCCAGTCTTTCATCAGTAGTCTTTGGCATTGTGAAGTCGGGAAGGGTGATAGGTGTGGAGAAAAAGGTATGTAGTGATGGTTAATTTATGGATGGTGAGACTGTTTGTGGTGGAGGTAAACGACAACCTGGTGGTGTAGACGGTTGCAGACGAACCAGCCTTGCCGAAGGCCGAGCCCAACTTTTCTCAAAGTTTCCTTTCTTCTTTGGACCCCCTATCCTGAACAGGAAGCACGGAGCACTTAGTAACAAGAAACAAAACCATGAGACTCTCACCTAAGAAAAATGATGACCCACATATAGAAAGCACATTGTCCTAAAAAAGGTCATTAAGCCTAAATGCCCGAATATTTCCCCAATATCAAAGGAAAATAAAGTCAATGAACGAAAATAATAAAAATAGAAAAATACGGACTATCTTATTTTTTTTTATTTTTCTCAACTCAAAGAAAATGGAAAATGGGATAAAATAAAATAAAAGAATTTTGGTCTTTTTTTTATTTTCCGATTTTTCTATTTTGATTTTCGGTGGGGTTTTTTTTTTTTTTTGCCGATTTTTTTTGTTTTTGATTTCTTCTTCTTTTTTTTAGACTGAATATGAATTACATCAAAAGAAAAGGGAAAATAAAGAAATAGAAAAAGGGAGAGGGAGAGGGGAAATTGAAAGACTGACTATTTTTTTTTTTACTAAAAGATCCTAGAAAATTGTTCATGACTTTTTAGAATATATCATCGGGAAAATGATGGGTGTTCGTTGAATTTGAATTCTCGCACCATCTTTTGGCATTAGGAACTAGCTAAAAATAAAAGAAAATGCTCCTAGCACGTAAGTACATGTTGGCACATAATCACAATATTCATGCATTCAGGCAAGCATTACAACGACATAATTACAAGCAAACATGTGATCAGACGGGCATTATAACGATACATGCACAACAAGCAAGCGAATGCACGAATGTGGGCTAGAGGCTTTTGCTCCTGTGAGGTTACCACGACAAATTATAATTTCCGTTCGGCGGATGGTCGACACATCAATTGTAATTCTATTCATCAACAAGGATTGATGAGTCATGGGTGAGGAAGCGTCTATTTGCACGATAGGACAACAGTATATTCCTTTAGATATACGGGTTATTTACGAGTTGCGACACTAACTTCCTCGAGGGTCAATAAGGGTTAAAAGGTTGTGCCAAGGCAAATGCAAATGATGCAAAAATGTGGAACATGTTATTAAACAATTACGCAAACTTGACTTTCGAGTCTCACCCTCTTAAATAAGTCCCCAGTGAAGTCGCCACTGTAAGGACCCGGGATTTTCGTCCAATCCTCACATGGTTTCATGGAATGCGTCCTTATAGAAAATTTTATGAGTTGGGGGTTTAGATAAGTTCAAGGGATCATCGAGTTAGAAAAGATTTTGTAAAGACTTGAATTGAATAAAAAACATGAAAGAGGTCACAAATCTGCTATCGGCGTTTTATCGAAGGGAAAATACGAAGGGACAACCCAATAGCGCGATAAGTGAACTGATCATGTTTTTCGAAAGACTCCTGCTCATATAGAACATATAAGTATCCAAGAATAAAGGGTTCGGGGAGAAGGTATGAGGTGGGAAGGTATTAGGCACCCAACTCGCCCGTATTATGGCGGCCTCTACTAACTCAAGTTTTCTTAATAATTTAAGGACATAATTCCCATGCAAAACCGGATTAACAACATAGACTTAGACTAGTAATTGGTTCATCATAAGCATTACAACATTTATTTTAACCCTTATGTAGACATGCATTTGGTTTGACAAGTTGAGCAGCACAACGACTATACAGACAATATTTAGGAAGCAATAAAACTTTATTCTAGCATGATATCTACATTTAGACTACGAAAAAATAAACAATTAAGCAATTAATTTAATTTGAGCCCTCAGGAATTTGTACCTAAACTGTAGGCTATATTTGACAAAAATAGTAAAAGACAAGATCTCAAAGTTTAGAAGAAAGAGGGACAAGCTCGGGAGTACTCAACCAAGAATAGAGCTTGTCAACTGTAGACTGTTTGTTTTGAACTGAGGGAGGAGGGTTGTATTTATAGGCATTGGGAAGTAGGGTTGGATGGCTGAAAATCGAATTGAGCTTGAAAAATGAGCCGGGCTAGAAGCAAGGTCAGCGCCGCTAGCGACCTTCGAAATTTAGTCAGGGCCGCTGACGGCTGTCAGCTGCCAGCTGGATGTCGTCATATTGACGACATCCAGTCTATTTTTATTTTCCGGAGGAATTTTAGTATTCCGAAAAATATGAAAGAGGCATGAGAGGTGTCATTGAAAAGCTCTTGAATGGGGCTTTTGAATGGGATTGGAATAAAGGAGTGTTTAGAGGAAAAACGTGAGACCTTATCTTAACTATTAAAGCAAAAATAGCGTTCAAGTTTATATTTGAGAGGATTTAAGTGAGGAGGTTGTAAGTTCTTGATGAGTTTCCAAATTTTCTCTTTCTCGGATGGACGGTCAAGCATTTCGGCCACTTTAGTTCTCCATTTCTTAACAAATTTAGTGAAGCTTCCATTTTCACCTTGCTTTATTGCTTCCAACTCTCTCATGGTAGTTGGTTGGATGACGTTGTCGGCATACCTAGTGAGGAGTAAACTAGACACCTTGTTCCATCCTTGAATCTAATTAGGCTCAAGCTTGAAGAACCATGCCCTAACAGTGGGTTCCAAGGTTTGTGAGAAAAGATTAATATAGAGGTCAGGATCTACTCCTATTAGGCCCATCGCGGTGGTGAAAGCCCTTATGTGATCTTTTGGATCATCGGTCCCTTTGAAGGTGGGGACTTCAGGCATAGAGAACTTTTGTGGGAGTTTCCCCTTGATGTGAGAGGAATATCTTTCAGCATTGATCATGTAGTCACTTATGATCTTGTTTTGAGTTAGAGCTAACTCAAGGTTCTTAATTTGAGCACTTAGCTCTTCTACTTTGTCATCTCGGAGTGGAGGATCATCTTGGTTGAAAGGGTCAGCTTCCTTAACCTTTCTTTCTATCCATGTCACACGGTTTCCCATGGTTTTCAATATTGTCATCATTTCAGCCAACATCTCATCAGTAGTCTTAGGTGGTGGAGGTGGCATGTCACCTTCGGCCATCTCGGTCAACTTAGAACAGGGTGATCGGTATGGAGGGGGAGTAACCAACACTGCGTCAGACCTAACTTTGCTCGGAGGGGGAGACTCCAATACGAGTTTCCTAACTAGAAGTTGATTACTATGATCGCACTCCCAACCTTTCGGATCGACTGTTTTCTTCCCAATCCTGGACAGCGGATAAGACTTAGAAAAGGAAAGACTACCAAGTTCCACAAAAGAAAAGTTTTAAAACAAAGGTGGGAAATCTCTATCTAGAATATTCTATCAACATAGTTACCCTTGGGGACTAAGTAATGGGTTTAGGTCAAAAGATCTCGACGCGGGAAAAGAAAAATTAAAGATATTATACTCTTGAATAAAAGGAGAGGGGAGAAATATTATCTCGACTTAATACGGGATAAAGCAAAAGATATTATACTCTTGACTAAAAGGGGAGGGGAGATATATTATCTCGACTCAAT
Source organism: Tetragonia tetragonoides (assembly GCA_038025085.1). Classification (NCBI taxonomy): domain Eukaryota; kingdom Viridiplantae; phylum Streptophyta; class Magnoliopsida; order Caryophyllales; family Aizoaceae; genus Tetragonia; species Tetragonia tetragonoides. Next base: position 24,792,453 of record CM076140.1, read on the forward strand.
ATGGAATAAAGCAAAAAGATATTATATTCTTGACTAAAAGGAGAGGGGAGAGATATTATCGAGACTCAATATGGGATAAAGCAAAAGATATTATACCCTTGACAAAAGGAGAGGGGAGAGATATTATCTCGACTCAATATTGAATAAAGCAAAAGATATTATACTCTTGACTAAAGGGAGAGGGGAGAGATATTATCTTTGACAAAATCTCATTACCTAAATAAAGGGAAAGAATAAAGCATTCAAATCCTTCCTAAGGTAACGAGCATCATATAGAACATTCAGGGATATTTTTTCCTAAAAAAAAAGATTCTAGACTCAATCTTAAGACAAAATCTAGACTCAAAAAAGGAAAAGATCCTAATTGGGGTCTAACCTAATAATCTATGACGACCAAAAAGACTACACAAAGATTGCGTTCACATATTGGCAAACAGCATAACAGTGCAGATGACATGATCATGAAAATTTAGCATGGACATGGGACAGAGTTTCAACCTAAAGCATTGGTTCTAGTTCATGCAATGGGGTAGGCTTAAGGGTTTTGGTCAAAAGGTACTCATGATCAAGAACGTACAATAATCCGCGGGATGCGCGACAATGTGAGGCATTCTTGTTATCCTACTCGTCTAATGGACGAATGCGTAGGAAGGTACATGAGGTGGGGGGATCCATGTTTCTTGTGAAAGAAGAATCCAGTGGATTATCACCAAGGCACTTCACCACACTCCATTGGCTAAGAAACTAGTTTGAACTTGTAAAAATAAGCTCGAAAGTCGCGCAAGCGCATGCACATGAATGTAATGAATGCAATTTAATAGATGAATGACAAGTCACAAAATAACAATAAGAACACTCAAGGTAGAGAACCAAGCAAAAATAATAACATTGAATCGATTTTCAAGTTACACCCTCTTAATCATGTCCCCAGTGAAGTCGCCACTGTAGGCTACCGGATTTTTCTCCCCTTGTTTTCGTCCCTTTTTTTGGTTTCCAGGCAGCCTGGGAGAGCGCGGTAGTTCGGGTTTTCGTGAATCTTTGAGTGTGAATGCACATGAAGATTTTCCTTTTGCACTAAGGACATGATTAAGATTGTCGGAAGTCGCCACCAAATTTCAGATAATTTGGAAACCTTGGAATCAAGTCGATAGTCCAGAAAGACGTCAACTCAATTCCTGTGCACCCCAATCCCTATTGGGAAAATTGACTTCATAAATGAGTTCGGGGGCGTGAGTACGAGCTAGGAAGGTGTTAGGCACCCAACTCGTCCGTTGACAACAACGGCCTTTACTAATCGATTCAGTGTAATTATTAATATGGTTTCATACAGGGTTTAATTTGTCCAAATTCCTAGTTTTAACTAATGGGTTGTACAAACATTATTATTGTGACCACTTTTAACAATTTAACAAATTACATGCTTATATTGCTAGAAAACGATAAATATGCTAAAACCTGCGAGTTAGAAGGCAAACAAATAATTCATCCACCAATCCACAAACAAAACATAATTTAATCATAAGAAGCAATAAGTATCAAATCTAATACATTCGTTCATCCATTAATTAGGCTTAATACAATCCCTTTTGCTCAAAACGCGCCATGCATGTACATATCACATAAACCAAATTCGTTAGTAATAACAAGGAATATAAAATTTATTGAAAACCCTCAGGTTGAATTATCTGGATGCTCACAATGAACTTATTAGGTTATATTGCTTGAATTCATGCTCTTGATTAAGTGTGAAGGTTTATTTTGTGGTGCTTGGGCTAATATAAAGAAGGAGTAGAATCAGAATTTCTGGTTTAATATGACAGAGAGAAAGAGAGAGAACCTCTAGAATTCCCAACCTGAGAGACAAACTGTCACCAAAAGACCAACCTCTTCAACTGAACCCTAAGGTTTGTTTATATGGAAGAGGGGGAGCTGCCAGGGTTTGGCACGGAAATCGAATGAGCCTCGAATTTTTCGTCCGCGAAAAAGGGCCAGGCGGCCATGCAGCTAGGCCGCGCGGCTGAGCCGGCAGGACAAGCGGTCAAGTCTCTTGGCAAGTGGCTTAGCCGCTTGTCCTAGCGGCCACCGCTTGAACCCAAGCGTGGCCGCTTGGACTTGGAGCGGCATGCCTGTATAGGCACCTGTCTGCTTTTCTATACGGGGGAGGATTTTCCGAGGGGGTCCACGCGGGATTGACTGAGTTCCCTTGTTTGACCAAGGGTTGACTCATGGGTTTGGGTTCCCTTTCGGGCCCTTAGGTTCAAAGAGGCCTATCTCTCAGTTTTGGGCTCCAATTGAATTGAGTCCAACTGGTTTGGATCATCTATGTAAAAGGCTTCCACTGGTTAATTCAAATGAACTGGGCTAATCATTAGAGCAATTATTCTCACAACTCAAGTTCGAGCAAAATCCAATCCTTTCATCATCGGGTTTTTATGGGGACTTATCATAGGCACAATTTTTGGTGTCTACAGTACGAAAATTCTTTGACTGGTCTGCGAATACAAAGATCTTGGTTCGGGGTCTAGGTTAGAAGGTGTGGACGTCCTCGGACCCGTCTCCTCCTCCGTACTGAGTACAGGCTCTTTACTAATACGTTGTATCCCGTATGAAAGCTTTGAATTATATTATGTAATGCCTTGAATGATAAAAGAAAAACACATATATGTACACATTGTCACTTAGCACACTCGCATGTAAAAATCGGTTTTGAACCCCGGTGTATTCGTTTATGCACGGTGGTTTTGGATATTGCAAATACTGCACTACGTACCATTCATCCTAGGTCTTGAATCTACTCCTGGATCAAAACCCTTACGTAGTTCTGACCGGGGGATCTGTCCAGTAAGACTCCTTGGGTGCCACTAAGGCGGGTACGGATGTTCCTTCCCGTGAAGAGGGATATGATTGAGAAACTTATAGTTTGACTCGCGAATTAGAGTCGAATTGATCCGAGGAACCCCCTACGCGCCTCGAAGAAGTAGGAAAAGGCTCAAATGGGAAGATTTGCCTGTTCATCCAAGGCGTTCAACCCAACAACATTCGGTAATATACGGGGATCAACCCAATTCTTAGCTTTGAGTATAAAGATTAGACTTCTCAAAAATATTCGTTCTTCAATGGGGAATAACACTCATTGGGGGTGAGTAAATGGATGATTTGTGTAGAGTATGAATATGTATTGGTGGGTAATGGCTTAAAGGAGTCTTTCCGATAGGATCCCCTAGGGTGGCCCGAAGCCAAATAAGAGGGGACGATCAATAATTAGCTTCTATTGGATCATAGGTATTCCACTGGGGAATGTGATTTGTATGAAGCCAAATAAGATGGGACGATAAAAAATGGTTATAACTGGGAAAATGCGGATTCCACTGGGGAATGTGATTTGTATGAAGGTAGTTTGGTGGAATGGTAGGTGGAACACCCATGATCGCGTATAAGCAAATTTCTGATTCTAACCTCGAATCTGGCCCCGAGCCGAATTGTGTACATAAACAAATACACTGATTTTAAAAATCGTTTTTAACATAACATATATCACACAAGTGAGAGAAGTTCTTTTTATTTTATTTTCCGAGTTGAATTATTAGGTGAAAGCATATGAATGCAAATGTACAAAATGCAAATAAAGAGACCTCGGAATAAATGAATTACAAATCGAGTATTTACAATAAAAATACAAAAAATGTCTAAAAATCCTAAAAAGGAGAAAAATACTTGATCTTCATGTACATGGCGCCTCCAGCGCTTGATTTTCATCTTCGTCTTCAAATGTTGGACTTATTCACAAAGGATTGGCTCGTTTACAAAAGATTTGATTTATTTACAAAAGAATTAGTTATTTACAAAGCGGTTTGAAAGAACAGACAAGGGATTAGTCCAAACGCGACTTATTCACTTCAAATTTATTTTTATAATTAGTGGGACACACTAATAGAATAAATTGGAGAGTTTCGTATTTTTGTGAGTTTGTTTGATAATTAAACCAAAATCGTTCATAGAATCAAACAAAACCGAATTTACAATAATCTGTACAGAATTTCTAAAATTCATATCACCGTCATAACTCCACCAAATCGAGTGCTTATAAAGCCTACCGTGGTTCATTTTACTTCATGTTTCTACTGTAAAATCTCAAGTCAAGACAGTTGACGGTGAGAGAGTTATTGACGATTTACGAGCTTTTGGAAGTCTTTGGACAAACCATTGGTTTTTGATTTATTGCGAATTATTTATATTTACAAGTGATCTATGTCTAATATTCACAGGACTTAGACTAGACTTCAAGGTGGGTATGTACAAAAAGTTGCATGAATTTTAGACAAGTCTAAGTCATTTAACGAAAATAAACAAAAGAACTATACAAAAAGCCCTAATGTTCTAAGTTAACCAATGTCTTTCATTTTGACAGAACCAAACTCGGTTTGATTAATTCATTAAAAATCGAAAACACATCCGAATGGAGTGATTCCAAAGTCTATATTGGTTCTCATGGAGGCTAATATCCAAATCAAAGTTCATGTTTCATTGAAGAGGTGCAAAACACCACAAACTTGTCAGTTAAGTGAACGTTATCATTTTTGGACATATACTCGGTTGGTTAATTTTATAATTAAATCTACTTCGTTAAAATTGAATTCCTCTTTACGTATTGAAGTAGACACACTAAGGAATTCCTAAAAACATTATCAAGAAAAACACACTATACTAAATGGTTAAATTGAGCCATATATTTATAAGGTCGAAATCTGAGAAAATCGACAAAGGGACAGCACCACTTCGTCTTTTGAAAATTCATTTAAAATATATTTTGTATTCCAACTAGACAAAATAGGTGGCTTTAGAAATCTAGGGAAGTCCGCTTCAATTTACTCCGAGATAGACCAAGCTCAAAACTTAACTGTTTATCAGTTTTTTACAGATCTATAAACGTTAGTCATTTTTAGACACAGAAACTTCAAAATTCCATTGTGGACGATTTATTCATTGGATCTGAATGATTTGTATCTCGTTAGAAATATCTCTAGACAAGGTTTCCTATGACACTAATTTCATTAAATGCCAACCGTTGGATCTTTCTAGATCTACAAATGAATTCTGCCCTAAAAACTGTGAACAATCCGAATTATTACAACTTTGTACAAAAAATAAATCTGAGGCCTTTATATGGAAAATGACCTTTTTTGTTCAATTTCAATTATATAAAAAAATGAAAATGGTGATGATAAAGCGAGAAACATTCATTGATCACACAATTTTGCTACAAACAACTCTGTTCCTCACCGCAAAAAATCACTCTCTACAAGCTGGATCTATGTCCCCCATGGAGATGGGTTCGCGTGGTCACTTGAACCCTTACCTAGGAATTTTGGCCGCTCAAAAAATAGGGTGGTTCACGCCCACACCTATAAAGAGTCCGACCGGTGAAAATGAGATTATTAAGGGGGATAATAGTGTTTAGTAGCAATTTATAAACAAAATGAAATGGTTAGTGAAAACACTTATAAAAATAATAACTGAAGGAGAGAGATAAAAGATTACCCTTGCGTAGATCTAGAAATCTCAATCTTCAAAATTAAGTTAGTTAGGACAAACGCCATTTAGTTTGCACTAACTAGATAAACAAAAAAGTTTTAGAAATAAAGAGAAGTTTTGAGAAAAGCTTAAAAAATTGAAGTAAGTTAAAAAGATGATGGGAAAACTAGAGAGAGAAGGAGATTTTAAGAAGTAGAGATGAGAAAGAGGCAAAGGGCCCTCAAAATAGCTTTTTAAGGAGTATTTATAAGGGGGTATAGATGGGGGAGAATTAGGGTTCGGAAAAATGGAGGGTGGGATGTGATGGTAGGTGGATGGTGAGATGAGGATTGAGAGAATGTGGATGGAAGGGTGACAAATGTCACATTTGTGGTGAAGGAAGAATATGGGAGGAATATTGTGAGGTGAAACTGAGTAGGAAAGAGAAAAGATGAGATAAGGTCGAAGATGAAATAGAAAAAAGAAAAACAAAACAAAAAAAAAAGGAGTAAAAAACGTGGGAGGGGGGATTTTTTTTTTTTTCTTTTTCTTTTTTCTTCTCCATTTTCGGTCGTGAGTAGAGAATTTATTTTTGATTTTTATTTTATATTTTGGGTGGGGGTTAGCTTATGAAAAAGGAGAGGGTATGCTGGTAATTCTACTTATTACCAGTATTCACTTTTGTCTTTTGCTATTGTATGGGAACATAGGAATATTGCGATGTCATGCATGACGTCATAAGGTGATGTCATGAAATGATGTCATGCATGACATAATAATTCCATTCCTTATTTATTTTTGTATTTTCTCTTTTATACTCTTTTTTGGATTTTTGCTTTATTTTCTCTTTGGGCTTTGGGCTTTGCTTTGCTAATGGGTTGGGTCACCTTATGGACCCTAAATGCCCTTTTAGCCTAAATGATTTATTCTAATTAGTCTAATTACAGTTATTGTTAATATTAACTGTAGTAATTATTTAAAAGAAATACGAGTCAAAATTCGGCGTCTATACTATTATTGCCATATGAGAGGCAATTGAATCGATCTTAGACCATAATTTCTCTACTTCCACAATGGATTGCTCCAAAAGGATTTCCAAGTTGGACTTGGGTGGATGAAGGGGAAATTGAGTTTGCTCTTCTCCATAAAAGGAATTAGGATAACCCATACTACCATGATTATAGTCATCAAAACAAGGTTCATATTGGTTACCTTGATAGGGGTGATCAAATTAAAATTCATGAGCATCATAACTACCCCATCCGTTCCAATTAAATGAGGTATTGGGCATATTACATTCATTCGCATTCACATAGTTCTCACAAGTATAATCAAATGAATAAGAATCATAATCATCATAACCCCCATGATGCATATAAGATGACATACCAAAGAAAGAAAAAAAAATGCTTAGTCTAGTAAATTTAATAAACTCCTAATATTGGAATAACGTCAAACTCCCCGGCAACAACGCCAAAAACTTTATAGCCCCGCAAGTGTACGGGTTATATCAAAGTAATAAAATATCGAACCACAGGGAACTATCGATTCTAAGTACTAAGTTTTGTTAAATTTAACAACCTAAGTGATTTACAAATTGGTTTATTGGATTAAAGCAACTAAACTAATCACTAATATAAGAAAAAATAATAAGAAAAAGAACCTAGGGTTGATTTCACTTAATCAAGATCGTAGATGCGGATGAACAAGTATCAACTAGCATGTCATGTCGAATGATGCAAGGACGAAAATATGAATCCTAAAACCTTCTCTCGAAGCGAGAAATGAATACTCAATATAATTCTCAACTACCTATTATCATGGAGCTAAGAAAATATCAAGAGCATGAAGTATATATTTATTTTCCTTTCCAATAGTGTAAGGACCCATGATTTTTCCTATCTAACTGCTTCCACGGAGTACGTCCTTATAAAAAATTTGTAAGCTGGGGGTTTAGATAAATTCAAGGGACCATCGAGTTAGAAAAGATTTTGTAACGACTTAAATTGAATAAAAACCATGAAAGAGGTCACAAATCTGCTATCGGCGTTTTATCGAATGGACAAACCGAAGGGACAACCCAATAGCGCGATAAGTGAACTAATCATGTTTTTAGAAAGATTCCCGCTCATATAGAACATATGAGTATCCAACAATAATAGGTTCGGGGGCGAAGGTACGAGGTGGGAAGGTGTTAGGCACCCAACTCGCCCGTATTATGACGGCCTCTACTAACTCAAGTTTGCTTAATAATTTAAAGACATAGTTCCCATGCAAAACCTGATTAACAACCTAGACTTAGACTATTAATTGGTTCATCACAAGAATCACAACATTTATTATTGACCCTAGTTTAGACATGTATTTGTTTGACAAATTGGGCAGCACAACGACTATACAGACAATATTTGGGAAGCGAAAAAATTGTATACTAGCATGATATCTACATTATGACTACTACAAAATAAACAGTTAAGGAAATAATTTAATTTGAGCCCTCAGGAGTTAGTACCTGAACTGTAGGCTATGTTTGACAAAAATAGTAAAGACAAGATTTCAAGTTTTGAAGAAATAGGGAGAAGCTCGGTGTCAATACTCCCGAGAATAGAGGTTGTCAACTATAGACTATGTGTTTTGAACTGAGGGATGATGGTCGTATTTATAGGCGTGGGAAGTAGGGTTGGACGGCTGAAAAGAGCCGCATTTTTTAATTGGGCTTGAAAAACATAGCCGGGCCAGGGGCTGAATCAGATCCGCTAGCGGCCCTGACGAGCGCTGCTAGCGGCGATTGATTTTAATCCAGGGCCGCAGACGACTGTGAGGAGCCAGCTGGATGTCTTCATAATGACGACATCCAGTCTATTTTTATTTTCCGGAGAAATTTGTATTCCGAAAAATATAAAAAGACCGTTTTACCCTTGGACGGTAAAAGACGGTTCTACCCCCGGTTCACAACTTGGCGACCGGGAGTCGGAAAAAGGCGTGAGAGATGTCGTTAGAAAGCTCTTGAATGGGGATTTTGAATGGGATTGGAATAAATGAGTGATCGAGGAAAAACTTGAGACCTTATCTTACCAATTAAAGCAAAAGAAGCATTCATGTTTATAAATTACTCCTTTCATCATCGGGCTTTTGCGGAGAAATCTGAAGGCGCTTTTTTGGCGTCGATAGAAGCCCCCACTTTGATCGAGCTTGAGTAAAAGAGAAGATCAAAGTATTCCGAAGGCGACATGCAGGATGCTGAAGTGCGCACGGTGTGTGAGAGTGTACAGTATGTATGCATATGAAGACCAACCTGAGTCAGGACATGCTCGTAGCGTGCTAAGATTTCATCTCTGTGAACACAAGAGAAAAAAAGGTTATGGTTAGCAGGATAGAACACCGCTCGTAGATGGTCTAAACTTCTGCTGGGGACCTGTATTCAGAGTGAATGAAAAAGTTAGTAATGTTTTGAGAATGATCAACGTAGAGTGCTTCGACAAACAGTGACTGAACACCGCTCGGTGGGTGTCGAAATTCTGTCCCTGTAGGAGAAATGAAAAAGTCAACGAGACAGCGCTGTGAAGAATACTATGAGGCTCTACCCAATATGGGGGCCCTGGCATTCTATTTATAATAAACAGTAATTATGTACAATTGCATTATTGCCCTTACGTCTACTCTACTACACCCCCTCAATCTGTGCAGGGGGAACCACGTACAGATTGTCCTTTAAAAACCAAAAACGTTGAGCAGACAGTCCCTTAGTAAAAATGTCAGCGAGTTGAACTGAGCAGGTACATATTTAACAACTAAGTCACCATGAGCTACACGTTCACGGACAAAATGATATTCGACCTTGATATGTTTGCTGCGATCATGTTGGACGGGATTAGCTGTGAGATAGGAAGAAGAAATGTTATCACATAGGAGCTTTACGGGTCGCGTCAGTGACATACCCAGCTCAGCGAGAAGTGACCGAATCCATAAAGTGTCCGCAACTGTATAGGAAAGAGTACGATACTCAGCTTCAGTAGACGACTTAGAGACAGTGGGCTGTTTCTTGGAACGCCATGAAATTAAATTCTTTTCCAAAAACACAGCATAGCCTGTAGTAGAGCGACTACTATTTGGGCATCCAGCCCAATCCGCATCTGAATATGCCACAAGAAAATTAAGCTCCTTGGTGGGGCGAAGCCATAAGCTATGATCCAATGTTCCCTACAAATACCTGAAAATGCGCTTGACAGCAAGTAGATGAGTGGTGCGGGGAGCATGCATAAATTGGGAAACTAAATGTACAACATATACAATATCGGGTCGTGTCATGGTCAAGTACTGTAAAGCCCCTACCATAGTACGATACTCAGTTGGATCTGCAAGAAGTTCACCATCAGTGAGAGTCAAAGTGGTCCGAGAAGGAAGTGGGGTACGAACAGGGTTAACAGTGTGAAGGTTAAAAAGACGAAGAAGGTCAGAGACATATTTATGTTGGGATAGAAATAGACCACTAGAAGTCCGCACCACCTGTACCCCAAGAAAATAATGGAGATCCCCCAGATCCTTCATGGCAAATTGAGTACCCAGAAGTCGAATAAAAGTATGCACAAAAGAAGGGGAGTTGCCGGTAATAATAATATCATCGACATAAAATAAAAGAATTAGTATGTGAGATCGCTTGCGCAGAACAAACAATTAATTATCCGAATGACAACAAATAAAACCCTGTGTTAATAGAAAACTACTGAACCTATGGAACCAAGCTCGAGGGGCTTGTTTGAGTCCATAAATAGCTTTACGAAGGCGACAAACATGATTGGGATATTGAGGTTGAATAAAACCCGGAGGTTGTTTCATATAAACTTCCTCTGTGAGAAAACCATGTAGAAAAGCATTTTTAACATCCAACTGACGAATAACCCAACCAAAAGAAATAGCCAAGGTAAGAACAAGACGAACAGTTGTGGACTTTACAACGAGGCTAAAGGTCTCAGAAAAATCACTACCAGCCTATTAATGATTACCAAGGGCAACTAAGCGTGCCTTATGCCTCTCAACCGTGCCATCAGCGTTAAATTTCATTTTCTAAACCCATTTACAACCAACCAAATTCTTTTCAGCATCAAACGGTACTAGGTCCCATGTTTTATTAGTAATGAGTGCAGTAAATTCTTCGGCCATAGCCTGACGCCACTTTGGATCTTTCTTACCATGTGTGTAATTAGTAGGTTCCATATATGTATCAATTGTAGTGAGAGATAAAATAGTGCGAGGCTTAAATATGCCAGACTTGGACCGAATTTGAATAGGAGAACAGGGTACACCACGAAGCTGAATTTGGGGATGGGTAACAGGTGGGACAAGGGACGACTCGGTGGGCATGGACAAGGGAGACGTGCTGCTGGACATAGAGTTAGTAGTAGTGGAAGTAGACAGGGGACTGGTTATGACAGCAGGCGTGGGAACGTCAGGGGACGACTGGGAAGACGTTGGCTCACACGCAGGACTACTAGACTCAATGGGCACCGCCACAAGAGCGGATGTTAACTGGACAGCAGGGCTGTCATAAGACATGGATGCAATAACAGCGGGGATGGACGCTGTAGCAGGGGATGCAGCCGAGGAGACATGACTATGCACGTGGGGAGATGCAAGAAAAAGACTAGAGGAGGACGGGGAATGGGCAATGGAATCCAATGTCACTGTGGGAGACCATGACCCAAGAAGAGCACTCGGATCAATGTCAGTAGAATGAGATGGAACTAACTGACTATAGGGAAATTTGGACTCATGAAAATGAACATGACGGCTAACGTAGACACGACCAGTAGTAGGATTAAAACATCAATACCCTTTGCAACCAGGGGCATAGCCAAGAAAAATGCATCGAACTGACCTAAGAGATAATTTATTAGAAGATGACGCTGAAAAATTTGGAAAGCACTCGCACCCAAAAACACGAAGAAATGAGTAATTGGGTGGTTTGTGAAATAATTTTTCAAACGGGGAAATACCACCTAGGTTGGATGTTGGCAATCGATTAATAATATATGTTGCAGTATAAGCTGCATCTACCCAATATTGTGCAGGTAGAGTAGCATCAATAAGTAAAGTACGTGTCATTTCAAGAATGTGACGATGCTTACGTTTTGCAACAACATTTTGCTTTGGGGTATCGGGGCAAGATTTTCTAAAAAGAATGCCATGTTCAAGAAAATGCAATTTTTAAGGATTATTATCAAATTCTTTGCCACCGTCACTCTGAAATATCTTGATTTTACAATCGAACATATTTTCCACTAATTTTTGAAAAGTACAAAAGTGTGTAAAAACCTCAGATTTTCTTTTCATTGGATAAATCCATGTGAAACGAGAGAAGTCATCCACAAAACAAACATAATAACGAAAACCAAGATTAGAAAGGACAGAAGATTGCCAAATATCCGGGTGTATTAAAGCCAAAGGTTTATCAAAAGTATGAATAACATCATGAAAAGGTAAACGATGCGATTTTCCCAAACGACAAGAGACACAATCATGATCAAAACGACTAGTCGTACTAATGGCTTTACTCTTCCTAAGAGAATCCAAAACACGACCACCACAGTGACCCAATCGACGATGCCATACAGGACAAGGAGCTTGAACAGTAAGGAATGCAGATTCAGTTGGAGACACATGAGACTTGGACACTGGTGACGTAGTAACAGGATAGACATTACCCCTACTGGAAGCTTGAAGAAGAACCTCCCCTAAAGTTTGCTCCTTAACACAAACAGAAGAACTATTAAACCCCACATCACAATTATTATCCTCACACAATTTCTTAACAGATATCAAATTATATTTTAACTCTGGGACATGCAAAACAGATTTTAAATCCAATGGTCGTCCATTAGGATTTAATGACACATTACAATCATGGGAAATAGGGACGGTAGTACCATTTGCTACCCGAATCCTAGTTGGTCCATTGTAAAAACGTTTAGAAGACAAAATACCTTCGTTGTTGGTCATGTGAGAGGAGGCACCCGAGTCTGGATACCACACTGCATCGTAGTTTTCACCTAATGGTAATGTAGCAAGGGCTGGAGCAGAGGGAGTGGAATAACCAGATGGGCAATGGACAACAGTATGACCTGGATAGAAACATATTTGACAAACAACTGGGGGGTGGGGTGGACCGAAAGACACCATCTACTGATGAAGAACCTGCAGGTAAATTATTAGTACCAGTACTCGAACGGGCTAAGCACTATTCGATGACACAACCGAATTACAAGATGCCATACCTGAACCTACAGTTTGTGTTTGTGTATGGGTTTGGTTAGCACCACCACCATTGCCGGACTTCTGTCCATGATTGCTATTCTGGCTTCGACCTTGTCCCCTGGCACGACCACGATTATTACCACGACCACGGTACCCACCACGGCCATGGTAATTTTGTTGTTACTGCTAGCCATTCCTTTTAGTATTCTGAGAACCACCCCCTGAGTTGGATGAAGTAGAACCCTGCTGAGAGGTGGCCACAAAGGCCTGGTGTTGGGAAAGAGCACTATCACCGTTATGCAGAAACTTAACCCGTTGTTCTTGAAGCAAAAGCTTAGCCCGTAACTCATCAAAGGTTAAAGTACCAGGAAAGTGAGTGACAACAGTTACAAGAGATTCATATTCAGCACTTAAACCCATAATAGTGTGCTGGATAAGGTCATGTTGCGAAACTGGAGAATTAATCGCAGCAAGACTATCCGCAATTATCTTGATCTCGCGTAAGTACTGGTCCATATATTTACTTTCTATTTTTCTAACATTAGTCAACAATCTTTTTAACTCCATAGATCGGGCTAAACTAGGAGACATAAAGCGTGATTGCAACCGCTCCCATATTTGTGCAGAAAACTTCAGATCATGGACTTCAACAAGGATTTCACTCGAGAGACTTGCAAACACCCAAGAACCAACAGTTTGATCCACTTTCAACCAACTATAATACTCGGGGTTAATTATTTCACGACCGTGATTATCAAATATAAACACAGAAGGCATAGGAATAGACCCATCAATCATACCAAGGAGACCTTGAGACACCAAAAAAGATTCAAATTGTGTTCGCCAACTCAAATAAGCCTCTACAGTAGCTAATCTAGTTGTTACAATATTAGTAACATTAGGAGCAGAAAATACTAGATTAGAAGGAAAGACACCAGTACCACCACCAGAAGAAGGAATTGCACCACCTGGAAAAGACTGTCCAAGGCCAGGCGGTCCAAACATCACACCGGGATGTCCAGCAAACGACGGACCAGCAAAAACAGAGGGAGGCGGAGGCGGTGGTGCATGACTGGAGGAGCCAACCTGATAAACGGTGTTCTGAAACAGACACCGTGGTGCAACAGAAGTTGGAACCCATGAGAACGAGGGCATAGGAACATGTTGCTGAGACACATGGGGAGGATGCAGTGGAGGCAAGCCAAACAATTGGCTTATGACAGGCGCTGTAGGAATAGGAACACCTACAGGATGGGTAGTCTCAACGGTCGAAGGAACCGGAGGAGAAACACTGCTAGAAATATCACCCATGGAGGTCGGTTGGCTGGAAGAGAGAGGCGTAAGAGGTGGGGTTGCCAGGGAAGGAGGAAGGTATGCCAGGGAAGAGAAAAAAAAACGTGGGGAATACGAAAAGAAAAACCCTAGGCTCTTCATACCATGTGAAGAATACTATGAGGCTCTACCCAATATGGGAGCCCTGGCATTCTATTTATAATAAACAGTAATTATGTACAATTACATTATTGCCCTTATGTTTACTCTATTAAGCGCAATTAAAAATAACGGCTATAAAATGGTAGGTAACACTGGTGAGGGAGAATAGTATAAATGCTTTATTCTGAGCAAACAATGACTAAGCACCACTCGGCGGATGCCGAGATTCCGTCCCTGCATAAGAAACGAAAAGATCGACGAGACAGCGCGATCAAGATGATGGCTGTAAAATGGTTAAAACATATGAACACTTTAAATCCAATAGCTTAAGCAATCATTGACTGAAACCTATAAGAAATAAAGGACAGTATAACCGCAACAGTTTAAGAGATCATTGACTGACACCAAAAATAAGTAACCTTGTAGAAGGACTGTTTAACCGCAATAGCTTAAGCGACCATTGACTGACCCCAAAATTCGTGACCTCGCAGAAGGACAGTTTAACCGCAATAGCTTAAGCGATCATTGAGTGGCCCCAAAATTTATGATCTGGCAGAAGGACTGTTTAACCGCAACAGTTTAAGCGATCATTGACTGACCCGAATTTGTGATGTTGGGACCTTGGGACATTGGGACATTTGTGACTTTGGGATTTTGGGATATTGGGACATTGGGACATTGAGACCTTGGGACATGGGGACATTGAGACTTTAGGACATTTTGGGTCATTGATACATTAAGACATTGGGACATTTGAGACATTGGGACATTGAGGCTTTGGGACACTTGGGACATTGAGATTTTTTTTTGGATATTGATGAGGCCGACAGATTTTAACGGGCTTAAAAAAAATGATTCCGACACTCCGGGCGGCAAAGGTTGTCAAGGTATGTATCCGGCCGGGCTTAGTATTTGGGACCTGCAAAAATAATTAGGTTAGCTTTACCTGAAAATAGTTGGTACAATAAAATGGGCCAACTGTAGAATTTGAATTTGTGGGCCAAAGAGACTTGCTCCCGCGCGCTTGGTACTGATATTTGCCGCGAACGAACTGGAGTAACGAATTCTGGACTGGAAAAAAGTTGTGGGGCAGCAAGTGGGGGCCCGCGCGTGCAGCCCTTCAAGGCCGCTAGCGGCCCAGGCCGGCGCCGCTAGCGGCACTCAATTTGAGTGGCCTAAAGGCTTTACGCGACTTTCTTCTTCGCGTTTTGCCTCATTCTTCTTTTTCCGTCGAGAGCCATTGTCGAGCAAACACCCACCATTGTTGAGTGCTCCAACTTGCTTGGGGTAAGTCAATTCTTGACAAAACTCTTCGATTTTTGTCTTGAACTTGCTTATTTTTCCCCCTAATTGCTGAATTTTGGGTTGCATTGTTGAATGGGTGCTTGTTTCTTGGGAATCTGAAACTTTTAATTTTTCACTTGTAAGAGAGAAAGCTTCATTGTACTTCCATGGCTCCCGCATATAAAGGAAAACGTCCCATGGGTGAGGAGGAGGATGACCGGGCCCTTTTTCGTACTGGGCTTCCCTCTACTAGTACACCTTCATTCGGCCCGTCATGCGGATGGGGTTCGTCTGTACCAGGACTCGTTCATGCGACTGGACTGGTGCCCGGCTGGGGTTTGGGACCGTGGTATCCTACTACCAGACAGGCAGAGTCATTTGTCTAACCTTGAGTTGGTATGTTTTCTGACTCTCTCTTTTTTTCAGTTCAGTATTTTGTTTTTTTTAACTAAAAATGTGAACTGTTAGTGCTTCGGCACACGAACAAATTGGGACTTGTATTTGATTGGTGGTAAGATGTATATAATTTGTGTGGAATTATTTTGTCTGTATTTGTAGTATATGGGGTGTTGAGAAAATTTTGTTTGTTGGCTAGGGTGTTGGCGTTTTGTTGCAGGCTCATGGGTCTACTTCCCATTGGGTCGTCATGTTGGAGACTTTTTTAGTTGGAGCTAGGGATATGGTATTGGGCTCGAGTTTTGAGCAATTCTTGACTGTTATCCCTGCTTGTCACTCTGGGGATACTAGGATTATTGCTAGGGGGGCTATTGGAGAGGTTTTGGGATTCCACGAACACTTTCCATACACCTGTAGGACAGATGTTCCCCACCCCTTATCAGTTCGCTGTGCTGACGGGTCTATCCTTTAGAGGGCGTCGTATTCGGTACGACGTGAGTTACTGGCGACAGAGTGACAAGCTACTTGAGCTTTATGGGCCTGTGTCCGTCTTTTTTAGAGATGACCGGATTTCCTTGTCGTGGTTATGGGTGGCTCTTGCGGAGCAGCGGCTTACGGAGGAGCAGAGAGCCCGTATTTTCCTAGCTTGCTTGTTGGGGTCGACCATTTTCGCTCAGAAGAAGAGTGCATGTCAGGTTGGCCTCTTGACATGTTTGGATGATTTGACCAAGGTCCATAAGTACAACTTTGGTGCTCCCGCTTATGCTACCTTGGTTAGATGGTGTCGTCGGGCTACCAGGCCTAAGCCGTCGAGTGAGAGGGCGTCCATCTCGGGCCCGTGGAAGATACTGGAGGTAGGCACATACGTTTTTTTTTTTTCTTGCATATGCATGATTTTGAATTTGAAGCTTATCCCTTTTTTTTTTTTTTTTTGCTTGTATGGCAGTTGTGGTTTTTCGAGTATTTTTCCACTTTTGGTCCTCACCGTCCCAGTCTGAGGATGTTTCCACTAGGTTCACGGGGGATTGGTAGAGATAACCATCCATTTACCTCTCTGGATCATTTTCGGGTGTCCTTTGAGAGTCATGCTGCATTTGCGGTATATGTTGTCGTTGACTTATGCATCCTTCTCTTTTTTGGTCCATTTGGTGTGAATGAACTTTTGAACTGGTAATCTGCAGGTGTCGTGGGCCGCCTTTGACGACGTTCTTGGGGTTCCGCCCCATATTACTATGGAGTCTTTTAGGGTGTCCTCCTTGCGGGTGGTCTTTGAGGGGCCATTTGGCTTTGTGTGGTACTTGGGGGATCGTTTGTCTCGGCTGGTCTATTCTACCTTGGGTGGCCACCTGGTTCCGGAGGATCCTCCCCTGACCATGTTCTATCTGCATAGCCTGAGTGTGGAGGCTTTAGGAGTCGTGACTCGTGGGATAGCGGCCACGGAGTTTTTGGAGCCGGAGAATGATGGCTTGGATCGCACGGTTGTGTACCTGGCCTATTGCTTGAGTCTCCTGATGTCGGACCTCACTTATGAGGTAAGAAGTTTATCTGCGTCTTTTTAGCTATATGCGTGATATACTACTTTTTGTTTCTCGTAGGCGGATCGTCTAGCTCCTCAGGGTCCCAGGAGATCCCATTCTAGAGTTCCTCGGGGCCAGCCTCCAAGCGTGACCTAGCCAACTAATGAAGTGAGGAACATTGGGGAGAGCGGGGGACGTATAGTAGAGGAGTTCCCCCTACATATGGCTGATGGGGAGGCTGTGGAGGGCTTACCATTGCCTGACGGTTGTACGACGGTAAGTTCCTTTTTTTTCCTTCTTGTGTTTTGTGTTTGCTTTTGAGTACTGACTCTATCTCTTGTTTTTGTTTTTGTTTTTGTTTTTTTTTTTTTTTTTTTTTTTTTTTTTTTTTTGTAGCTGAACCGGAAGCAGACTTCTCAAATCTTTAAGCTCATTCACCTGTTGAAGAAAGGCTTTGGCCGGGTGATGGGGAAGGGGAAGAGTTCTCGGTGTAGGACTGTTGATGTAAGTAGATTTTCATTCTTTGTTTTAGCTAAGTGAAGTGCTTAACTTAACATCTCGACCTTGATTGTTTGCAGATGTCCCAGTCTTCGTCTTCGGTGGGACCTCAACATTCTTCTGCTGCGAGGGCCTCTTCGGCGAGCAGACCATCTATTGCTCGTTCACCTCCCGTGGCTGTGACCAGGACTCCTGTTGATGAGACGGCCGGACCTTCTGCGCCGTACATTCCTGTGCCTGAGATGTTTTCTCCCGCGGGTTTCCAGCCTTCTCTTGATAGTAGGCCCATTGTTACCCCCATGGTTGGAGGTTGGGCGAACGCCCCTGGATGGGATGTGCCTCATACTGGGCCTTTGTATCAGGATGTGGCTATGGACTTTTTTTATAGTCAGGCCTCGGAGAGCCTCTTCGGAGCGGGGTTTACGGCAGGTACCCCCATGTGCGCACCAACATATGACAGGCGGGATATCAGGCCTAACAACAGCAGGCCCATTTACAGCTCGTTTAGTACCCAGGGCTCCTTCCATTATTCGACTGGGAACTGTGGTCAGGGGTCGTCCATTGATGATGAGGCTGACAGCAATGGCTATGACGACTCCAGTTGAGCGGTGTAGAATTTCTTTGTAAACATTGGCCTTGAGACTATGAACTCCTGTGTTTTTTTTTATGCATTTATATGACATGTATGCTATGATGACTCGATTATGCCCGTCTGATCTCTAAGTATGCAATGTGTTATGCAGTAGGGAATAGGCCATAATTTAGGTTATAAAATAGGGAAAAAGGTAAAAATTGCAAGAAAAACAAAAAATACACATATTATACCCCCTAAAAAAATGAAAATAAAAAAATAGAAAAGATAAAACTAAGAGGGTCTCGGGCTTTGTAATTCCATTGTGCGTATCAAAACTAGGCTTTAGCCAAGCAGACATGACCAAGTGGGCGGATTGGAGAAAAAAGGAGAAAAGCTGACTGGGACAGGGTCAGGGCCGCTAGCGGCGCTGAGCAAGAAATGAGGGCGCTAACAGCCTTGACCAGAGCCGCTCACGACTCTGGTTTGGGCTTTTTCGCGGATTTCTGACTGCCTTTGACCGGAGTTTTTTCATATAAATAGGATTTACGGGATGCTTTATGTTGTATCATTTTTCAGCCTTTAACTCTCTCAAATTTTCCAAAGCTTCTACCATGGTGAAATCCTTTGAAAACGTATTTGATGCCTGGTGCAAAAACCTGACCATAGAAGATAAACTTGAATTGGCTCCGTTTCATGTCTCTACCTTGTTGACTTTAGGACCAACCAAAATATTGTGGCCTCTTCTCCAATCTGCTCTGAATTATTGGGACCCCGATTTGCACGTTTTTCGTTTCGGGAACTCTGAATTATGCCCTTTAGTTGAGGAATTTGCTGCAATCACTAATATGTCTGATGTTCTTCCCCCAATTGTGCCTTATTTGAGAGATGATTTTAGAGGTCAGTACAGGAAATCCCTAGGCTTGTCATCTGTAGAAGCCAAAAGCATGATTCTTGGTGTCGATGTGGAGTTAGTTCAACTCTGTGAAATATTTGCTATTTCTTCTGACAAAGATGCAATATTTAGGCGTTGCCACCGACAGGATTTTGTACTTTGCCTGTTGAACCGCCTATTGTTTGCTAATGGAGAGTCAACGAACTTAGGTAAAGCCTTGTTGTTGCGAGTGGTGAATCAAATGGCTGAAGGGCATTCTCCTTTGCATCTGGTTGTAGGGGAAACTATTATTGGGCTTGACAGGTTGAAAATCTCCCCTCACGAAGCCTTTTCTGGCAGCCCCCTGCTGCTTCAAATTTTGTTATGTGAGCCTCTAAGGTTAATAGAGTCACCAGAGAAGATGATAGCTCGCATCCCTCGAGCCTGGTCAAAGAAAACCTATACTGCTGCTAGCTTCTTGGTTAAGAAAAGGCTATATTCTGAAAAGGCCCTTGCTGAATGGGATGCCTTTTTCCATGCAGGACCTGTTATCCGTTGGCATGTGACCTGGTGGAGCTTCACTTCCTTAGTGGCCTGTGACAATTTTGTTCCTCAGAATGCCATAGTGGGTCTGTATAGGAGTACTTTCTTCTTTCCTTCTAGGGTTATGAGGCAATATGAGTTAAAACAGGTTATCCCTCGTCAGGAGACCACAGGACCACCTATATCAGCTTTGACCACTGAATTTGCTGTGGATTGGGGAAAGTATTGGCATGGTAGATATCGTTGGACAGTACCTCGGGTGATTGCCCCAACTCAAGTTTCTGAGACCTACATGATCGAACTGGCTATCCCTGCAGTGATGAAGAAGCGAGACGAGCCCTTCGTCATGAGGAGTGGGACCAACTACGGCCTAAGTATGACTCAAGAGCAGGAAGCAAGAAAAGAAAGGAAGGGCCTCATGGGGGAGGCTATCATGTACTGAAAAGAAGCAAGCCCCCAGCTCAAGGAAGCGATCATAGGTCGTCCTCAAGCCAGGGTCCTTCAAAGAAGAACTCTTCAACGAAGCCTTCTAAAGGGAAGAAGGATTAAAGTAGTTTTCTTGGAAAGCAAGTCTAGTTTAAAAAAAAAAAAGTAATAAGAATTTATTTAGCTTAAACCCTCGTAGTTGCACTTTTTTTTCCTTAACCTTAGTGAGTTTAAATTTTTGCAATGTAAGCTTATTCGTCCAGTTTGAATAAATATTACCCCTTTTTGAATGAGTTGAATAGAATTTTGGATTGATTTTGGCCGGGCCCCTTAAAAGGGTTACCTACGTATCCAGTGTGGAATCAGGCCAGCGTAGTTCGTTCAATTTGTGTACGTCTCTTTGTTTCAAAATTTTAGGATTTTTTATTTTACTTTACTTTTTATTATTTTTTATTATTTTTTATTATTTTTATTTTTTTTAGACGTAGCACTTCTTCAGTTGGTCCATATTGGTGAGCTGATTGAACTCGATGCTGTCAATATCCATGAGTCTGACTGCGCCTCCTGATAAGATGTCTTTGGTGATGAACGGACCAGACCGGTTGGATCGAAATTTGCCTCTGGGGTCGGTAACTGGGGCACGTAATTCTTTCCAAACTAAGTCCCCTTCCTTTAAATTCCGTGGTTGAGCCTTTTTGTTGAATGCTCTTGCCATGCGTTGCTGGTACATGTGGGAATGGTTAAGGGCCTGTAGGCGTCTTTCATCCATGAACATGAGTTCTTCGTAGCGGGCTTATAACCATTGGGTTTCAGGAATTTCTCCCTCTAAGGCTATATGCATGGAGGGCAGTTGGACTTCTATGGGTACGCCCGCTTGCATTCCGTAGACTAGGGAATAAGGTGTTGCTCCCGTAGAGGATCTTATGGATGTCCTATATCCCCAATGGGCAAATGAGAGTTTTATGGGCCAATCTTTGTAGTTTTCTATCATCTTTTCAATGATAGTCTTGAGGTTTTTGTTCGTGGCTTCTACTGCGCCATTGGTTTGGGGACGGTAAGGGGATGATTTGTGGTGCTGGATTTTGTAGTTTTTGAGGAGGGTGGTTGTTTCGGCTTTGAAATGGGATCCATGGTCACTGATGATTTCATGTGGAACGCCGTATCGGCAAATGATGTTGTTCCTTATGAATTTGGACACTTGTTTGGAGGTAAGGACGACATAGGATTGGGCTTCAACCCATTTGGTAAGATAATCTATGGCTACTAGGATGTATTCATGTCCTCCCGAGCCTTTTAGGGTGATTTTACCAATGATATCTATTCCCCATGCGAAAAATGACCAAGGGGATGTGAAGTTGTGGAGCATTGAGGGTGGCATATGCTGTAGGTTGGCATATATCTGACACTTCTTGCACTTCTTGACATAGTCGTAACAATCCCTTTTCATAGTAGTCCAATAGTATCGTAGTCGTAGGACCTTTCTAGAGAGTATTCGACCCTTCATGTGTGGTCCGCACACACCATTGTGTACCTCGGCCATAATCTCTATGGCTTCTTCGGAGTTCATGCATCTGAGGTTGACCCCATTGTGGGATTTCTTGTACAGAACCCCCTTGTATTCTATGTATTGCGCGGCTAAAATACGGATGGCCCGTTGAGCTCTTACTGGTGCGTCTTGAGGGTATATTCCTTTGGTGATGTAGTTGAAGACGTCTTGGTACCAAGGATCTTCTTCGATCGGAGCCGGGGTCATATCTGTGTCGAGTTTGTTACAAAAGGCTGGCTCGCTTCTTCTTGTGGAGCGGCACCGTTGAGGGAGTTCAGCTACTCAATTTCCTGTAAAAGAGATAATTTGTATTCTTGCTTTGCGAAGTTCACTTACATTGCTTAAATTGATTATTTAATGATTTGTGCAACTTTGTGTTCATTGGATTTATCAATAGCCAAACAAAGAAAGAAATGAGCAAGAGGAATTTTTATTGATTCGCTAAGAAGGATATGCACACATGACTTTAGAGAAGAGGCTCTCTAATTCCGTCAAAAAGAAACTAGACTTAGAAAGAAAAGTAAAAGGGGAAACATTCCCTATTCAAGACTCAACCTAAAGATTTAGCTGAGGACCCTAACTCGACAAAACTTGGGGACTCAGACTCGATTCCTCTGGCTCCCGCGGGTACCCAACTAATTCGAGGTTTCATCGTCGACATTGCCATCTCTTAGCGGTGGTGGAACCTCTCCTCGGTCAATAACACCTTGGATGTCGTCATTTAGGCGCAGGCAATCGCCTGTATGGTGCCCGAACACTCGATGATACTTGCAGTAGGGTCGGTTTTCTCCTGGTGCTTATTTGGCATCCTTCAAAGGGATGCAGGGTTGAATATCACCTCTCCATACCAACACGTTCATAACAGTTTCCATTGGTGCAAAGAGAGGTTTGTATTTTTCTTGCCTATGACGACACCAGCTGACTGTCCAAGTGTATGGTGGCCACATTGTCCCTTGGTCAATGAAGCGCAATACTAGCCCCTTAAAGCGCCTGCACTGATTGATGTGGTGTCTCTCGGAAGGAGCCTTGACGTGGGTGTCCTCGGACGGACGGACCCGTACTTGGACATTTTGTGATAGAGGAGGTCTTGGCGCCGCCAAGTTTCTTCTTTGGTCAAGATGATTGCATTCCTGCACTTAGAGGTGCACTCTTTTAGGATGTCAACCTTTTCTCTTATCTCTTTAAACCCTTTGATTATACGACCCAGACTTTCTTGCATCTGATTTTTATACTCCTCCTTTTGTTGCTTCCCAGATGTGGCCCTTCTTCATAAGATTTCTGAGAATCAAAGTGATCTCCTCATCATAAATGAGGTGAGAGTAATCTTTGGGCTCCTCAGTTGTATATGGTTGATAGCACCAAGGAGGTTATCAGCATTTTCGGCTTCTTCAGCTTTAGGCAATGGTAGCGTGTCATTGTCTATTTTGTCTTGGATGATATGTTTAAGGGCCCAACAGTTGTTTGTGTCATGCCCTTTCCCTTGATGGTACTTGTAGTATTCGCCCTCTTTCTAGTTACGGCCCTTGATAATTGGTTCTGGAGTATGACCTACGGGTCGAAGGATATCCTTGTCCACTAACCTCTCGAAAGATGTATCGAGAGTTATCCCTAATGGAGCGAATTTCCTCTTTGGCTTGTTTCGGAGTATGAGGAATTCCCTTGGCAAGACATTGGAGGAAGACTCGCCGCTCTTGCGTTTCCTTTATGGCTCTTGAGGGATCGGATCAGGCTTTCCCAGTGTATGGATTTTCGATTTTCAGATGAAGGGACAAACATTGGCGCATCCCATAACTACATCGACTTAATATTGGTAATTTTAGCTTCCAGCCTGTCCACTCTGTCGGTCATCTCAACAAGATATTCCTGAACCGTTCTGATCATGGTGCAAATGAGGTGGTTTGAATCAATGTGTTGAAGAAACTTGAATCAAACCTCTGTCAAGTCTTTCTTCTTTGGATCCTAGCCTAAATAGGAAGCACGGAGCACTTAGTAACAAGAAAAGACCATGAGACTCTCACCTAGGAAAAATGTTGACCCACATATAGAAAACACATTGTCCTAGAAAAAAAAAAGATCCTTAAGCCTAAATGCCCAAATATTTCCCTAATATTAAAGGAAAATAAAGTCAATGAATGAAAATAAGAAAAATAGAAAAAAGAAAAAACGGACTACCCTATTTATTATTTTTCAAGACTTAAAGAAAATAGAAAATGGGATAAAGATATAAAAAACAAGAATTTCGGTCTTTTTTTCATTTTTTTTTTCGATTTAGAATTTTTTTTTGGACGGCATTTTTCTTTTACCGTTTTTTTTTTATTTTTTTTATTTTCCTTTTTTTTTGACGATTCTGAAGTACATTAAAAAAAAAGAAAAATAAAGAAATAGAAAAGTGGAAAGGGGAAATTGGAAGACTGACTCTATTTTTTGCAAAAAGATCCTAGAAAATTGTTCATGATTTTTTTAAAATGTATTATCGGGAAAATGACAGGTAATCATTGAATTGAATTCTCGCACCATCTTCGGGCATTAGGAACTAGCTAAAAATAAAAGAAAAGACTCCTAGCACGTAAATACATGTTGTCACAATGTCACGATATTCATGCGTTCAGGCAAGCATTATAAAAACGCAGTTTACAGGCAAACAAGTGATCAGACGGGCATTACATTGACACATGCACAACAAGCAAGCAAATGCACAAATGTGGGCTAGAGGCTTTTGGCTCCTGTGAGGTTAACACGACAAATTACAATTTCCGTTCGGCAGATGATCGACACATCAATTGTAATTCTTTTTCACCAACAAGGATTGATGAGTCATGGGTGAGGAAGCGTTCATTTGCACGATAAGACAACTGTATTTTCCTTTAGATATACGGGTTGTCTACGTGTTGCGACACAAACTTTCTCGAGGGTCGATAAGGGTAAAAAGGTCGTACCAAGGCACATGCAAATGATGCAAAATATGGAACATGTTATTAAACAATTAAGCAAACTTGACTTTCGAGTCTCACCCTCTCAAATAAATCCCCAGTGAAGTCGCCGGTGTAAGAGGACCCGGGATTTTTCCTATCCAACTGTTTCCACGGAGTACGTCCTTATAGAAAATTTGTAAGCTGGGGGTTTAGATAAGTTCAAGGGACTATCGAGTTAGAAATTTTTTTTTAAAGACTTGAATTGAATAAAAACCACGAAAGAGGTCACAAATCTGCTATCGGCGTTTTATCGAAGGGACAAACCGAAGAGACAACCCAATAGCGCGATAAGTGAACTTATCATGCTTTTAGAAAGACTCGCGCTCATATAAAACATATGAGTACCCAAGAATAATAAGTTCGGGGGTGAAGGTACGAGGTGGGAAGGTGTTAGGCACCCAACTCGCCCGTATTATGACGTCCTCTACTAACTCAAGTTTGCTTAATAACTTAAAGACATAATTCTCACGCAAAACCGGATTAACAACCTAGACTTAGACTATTAGTTGGTTAATCACAAGCATAACAACATTTATTATTAACCCTTATTTAGACATGTATTTGTTTGACAAATTGGGCAGCACAACGACTATACAGACAATATTTAGGAAGCGATAAAAATGTGTACTAGAATGATATCTACATTATGACTACAAGAAACTAAACAATTAAGAAATTAATTTGAATTGAGCCCTCATGAGTTAGTACCTGAACTGTAGGCTATGTTTGACAAAAATAGTAAAGACAAGATCTCAAGTTTGGAAGAAAGAGCGAGAAGCTCGGTGTCAATACTCCCGAGAATAGAGGTTGTCAACTGTAGACTGTATGTTTTGAACTGAGGGAGGAGGGTCAGTAGGGTTGGACGGCTGAAAAGAGCCGCATTTTTGAATTGGACTTGAAAAAATAGCCGGCCAGGGGCCGAATCAGCGCCGCTAGCGGCCCAGCTCACAGTCGCCAGCGGCCCTGGATTTTGATCCAGGGCAGCTGACGGCTGTGAGGAGCCAGCTGGATGTCATCATAATGACGACATCCAGTCTATTTTTATTTTTCGGATGAATTTGTATTCCGAAAAATATGAAAAGTCCGTTTTACCCTTCGACGGTAAAAGACGGTTCTACCTAGGTTCACAACTTGGCGATCCGGAGTCCGAAAAAGGCGTGAGAGGTATTGTTGGAAAGCTCTTGAACGGGGCTTTTGAATGGGATTGGAATAAAGGAGTGATCGAGGAAAAACTTGAGACCTTATCGTACCTATTAAAGCAAAAATAACAT
This sequence comes from Tetragonia tetragonoides, assembly GCA_038025085.1. NCBI lineage: Eukaryota > Viridiplantae > Streptophyta > Magnoliopsida > Caryophyllales > Aizoaceae > Tetragonia > Tetragonia tetragonoides. The sequence goes on from CM076140.1 coordinate 24,818,547, forward strand.
TCAAGTTTATAAATTACTCCTTTCATCATCGGACTTTTGCGGAAAAATCTGAAGGCGCTATTTCTGCTTCTACAAATTGTCCCAAGTTATTCTAAACTACTCTCGTGATTAGGCAAACTTGTTGAATGATTGAGATACGACAATAAAGAAGCTTCTCTCGAATTTGACATAATCATCTAATATACGCAACAAGATTACAATCAAACACTGTGCAATAATTCTAATGACATGCCAATTTCTACTTCTCTAATTTAGCATAATAGGATTTAATAAAGTTAAATCAACCCTATATGAAAGAAATTAGCTACTCATGATCTCTACAATTATAGTTAAGAACGTAATGAGATTCATGCTAAAACCTATTAAACTAAACAAAGCAATCAAAATTAGAAGAATAGAGAGGGAGAAATAGAGAGTAGAGGTAAGAAATAAACCAAGTCGCTTCAATTATAATCTTCAAGAGAAATAAAGGAACGCTTGAACTTGACGTCCGATTACAAAACAAACTAATTAAACTCTAAAGAACTACATTTTATTATCACTACTAGTAGTCTAGAAAACATAAATTGAACTAGGAAAAATAAACTATGGAAAGAGATGGTATCTGATGGGATGCTATGTGATCCTATTTATAAGAAAATACCAAGGCGAACCTAGACGATTTATACATTGTAACCTCCTAAACAACAATAAGTCACCAACATAACTCCCAAGAGAGTTAAAGCCACTAGTAACTCCATTTCAATGTCTAGATGCATCCAAGAAGGTATCCAATGCTCTCTTCAATACTCTTGATTACTTCTCTTGCCTTGATCATCTTGAGCATTAAAAGAGAACCCTAAGTACTTTGGATATGAAGTTCAATTTGACCCTAAAATAACAATTAAAACACCAAAATACCAAAGTAGTAATTCTCATATAAAATTACTCATAAATCAGTAAAGAAGAAGAGAAATTACGTAAACCTAGGATAAATGAGTGCGGTTTAGATATGAATAATAACACTATTTATGCCCTCATCATCGGGCTTTGAGCACTTTTTGTCGTTATCCCGCCTTGTCATTCTGGGCATACTAGGATAGTATCCCGGGGGTTATTGGAGATGTTCCGGGACACCACAAACACTTTCCACACACCTGTGGGGGAGATGTTTCCTACCCCCTATCAGTTCGCTGTATTGACAGGCTTGTCGGCCTTTAGAGGGCGTCGTATACAGTATGATGCGAGTTATCACCGGCAGGCTGATAGGTTACTTGATTTATATGGGCATGTATTTGCCAACTTCAGGGGGGACCGAGTTTCCTTGCCGAGGCTATGGGGAGCCTTAGCAGAGCAGGGACTTACTGAGGAGCAGAGGGCTCGTATTTTCTTGGCTTACCTGTTTGGGGCGACCATCTTTGCCCAGAAGAAGAGTGTGTGTCAAGTTGGCTTGTTGACATGTTTAGACGACCTGTCTAAAGTACATGAGTACAACTTTGGTGATCCTGCGTATGCTTCTCTAGTGAGGTGGTGTCGTCAGGCTTGTAGGCCGAAGCCGACGAGTCGGAGAGAATCTATCAGTGGCCCGTGGAGGATACTGGAGGTAGGCATACATGTTTTTTTTTTACATATGCATACTTTGTAGGAGAGTTATATCTGAGTGTTTTTGCTGGTATGGCTGCTGTGGTTCCTTGAGTATTTTTCAGCTTTTGGTCCTCTCTGTCCTGGTTTGAGGATGTTCCCACTAGGTTCCCGGTAGGTCGGTAGGGATAACCACCCTTTTTCCTCTTTGGAGGATTTTCGGGCCACCTTCGAGAGGCATGCTGCGTCCGAGGTATGTTGCCTTCGACTTGCCTATATATTTCGGTTCATTTGATGTGAATGAACTTTGCTCTTGAAATCTGCAGGTGTCGTGGACTGCTTTTGATCGTATTCCTGGGGTCCCGGGCTATATTACTATTGAGTCCTTCAGAGTATCTTCTTTGCGGGTGGTGTTTGAGGGGCCATTTGGCTTTGTGTGGTACCTTGGGGACCACTTGACTCGACTGACCTATCTTGCCTTGGGTGGTAATTTGGTTCAGGAGGACCCTCCTATGACCACTTGACTCGACTGACCTATCTTGCCTTGCTGGAGTTTAACCTCCTTGGTGACTTGTTACAAATCCATTCCTCACACTACTATAGTGAGTCTGTACAGGAGTACTTGCTGTTTTCCTTCTAGGGTCATGAGGCAATATAGGTTGAAGGAGGTTATCCCTCGACAGGAAACTATAACCTACCTTGGCTTTGACCACTTAATTTGCTAAGGACTGGGGAAAATACTAGCGTGGCAGGGATCACTGGACAGTACCTCGGATGATTGCCCTAACTCAAGTTTCTGAGACATATTTGAATTGGCTTTCCTGCAGTGATGGAGAAGCGAGACGAGCCCTTCGTCATGAGGAGTGGGACCAACTAGTACCTAGGTGTGACTCAGGAACAGAAAGCAAGAAAAGGAAGAAAGGGCCTTATTAGGAAGGCTATCATGTAATGAAAAGAGGCAAGCCCCCAGCTCAAGGAAGCGATCATAAGTCGTCCTCAAGCCAAGGTCCTTCAAAGAAGAACTCTTCAACGAGGCCTTCTAAAGGGAAGAAGGATTAAAGTAGTTTTCTTTAGAAAGCAAGTCTAGTTTTTTAAAAAAAATTCGTAAGAATTTGTTTAGCTTAAACCCTCGTAGTTGCACTTTTTTTTTTTTTTGTATCCTTAGAAATTTGAATTTATGCAATGTAAGCTTATTCGTTCAGTTTGAATAAAAATTATATTTTTTGAATGAGTTGAATGGAATTTTGGATTGATTTTGGGCGGGCCCCTTAAAAGGGTTACCTACGTATCCAGTGTGGAATCAGGCCAGCGTAGTTCGTTCAATTTGTGTTCGTCTCTTTTTTTAAAATTTTGGGATTTTTTTTTTTAAGATGTAGCACTTCTTCAGTGGTCCATGTTGGCGAGCTGACTGAACTCAATGCCATCGATGTCCATAAACCGGGTCGCGCTTCCTTGTAAGATGTCTTTGATGATGAACGGACCGGACCAATTTGGTCGAAATTTGCCTCTGAGGTCGGTAACTGGTGCATGTAACTCTTTCCAAATTAGGTCTCCTTCTTTTAGGTTTCGAGGTCGGACCTTTTTGCTGAACGTTCTTGCCATGCGTTGTTGGTACATGTGTGAATGGTCTAGAACCCGTAGGTGTCTTTCATCCATGAACACGAGTTCTTCATAGCGGGCTTGCATCCATTGGGTTTCTGGGATTTCACCTTCTAAGGCTATACACATGGAGGGTAGCTGGACTTCTATGGGTAGTACGGCTTCCATCCCGTAGACTAGGGAATAATTTTTTGCTCCTGTTGATGTTCTTGTGGACGTTCTATACCCCCAAAGGGCAAATGGGAGTTTTATGGGCCAATCTTTGTAGTTTTCTATTATTTGTTCGATGATAGTTGTGAGGTTTTTGTTGGCAGCTTCTACTGCACCTTTGGTCTGGGGACGGTAACGGGATGATTTTGTGTTGCTGGGTTTTGTAGTTCCTTAGTAGGGTGGTTGTTTCGGCTTTGAAATGGGATCCATGGTCACTAATATATTCATGCGGAACACCGTATCGGCAGATGATGTTGTTCCTTATGAATTTGGACTGTGCTTCAACGTATTTGGTAAAATAGTCTATGGCTACTAGGATGTATTCATGTCCTCCAGAGCCCTTCGGGGTGATTTTACCAATGATATCTAATCCTCATGCAGAAAATGGCCAAGGGGACGTGAAGTTATGGTGTATCGAGGGTGGCATATACCTGACACTTCTTGCATTTCTTGACATAGTCGTAACAGTCCCTTTTCATGGTGGTCCAATAGTATCCCATTTGTAGCACCTTTCTAGAGAGCATTCGACCATTCATGTGTGGTCCGCACACCTCATTGTACCTCATCCATGTTTTCTGCGGCTTCTTCGGCGTTCACACATCTGAGGTTGACTCCATTGTGGGATTTTTTGTATAGAACCCCCTTGTATTCTATGTATTGTGCCGCTAAGAGACGGATGGCCCGTTGAGCTCTTACTGTCGCGTCCGGAGGGTATGTGCCTTTGGTGATGTAGTTGAAGATGTCTTGGTACCAAGGATCTTCTTCACTCGGACTCAAGATTAGACTTGTGTCGAGGTTATTGCAGAAGGCTGGCTCACTTCTTCTTTGTATGTGGAGTGGCATTGTTGAGGGAGTTCAGCTGCTCAAATTCATGTATAAGAAATAATTTGCAATCTTGCTTTGTGAAGTTTACTTACATTGCTTAAATTGATTAAATAATGATTATTGCAATTTTGAGTTCATTGGATTTATCAATAGCTTAAACAAAGGAAGAAATAAGCAAGAGGAATTTTTATTGATCTGCGAAACAATAAAGATAAGCACACATGAGTTTAGAGAAGAGGGTCTCTAATTCCCGTCAAAAAGAAACTAGACTTAGAAAAAAATAACAAAAAGGGGAACACTGCCCCTTCAAGACTCAACCTAAAGTTATAGCAATAATCCTAACTCGACAAAACTTGAAGACTCAGAATCGATTCCTCTAGCTCTTGCTTATAGCCAAACTAGTTCCAAGTTCCATCGTCGACATCGCCATCCCTCATTGGTGGAGGAACTTATCCTCTGTCAATTACCCCCTGGATGTCATCTTTTAGGAGAACACAGTCATCTGTTGTGATACCCCAACATTTTCTATAATTATTATATTGATTTATAAATGATTTACAAATAGTTTAGGAGATTAAATCGTATATTCATTTAAGGATTCGGTTTATTCAATTAAAGCCATAATAATATTAATTATTATTATGGGACTTTCATAAATTGTATTTATATTTTGAAGAGCTTAATTAAAATGTTTTATATATGAATAAGAATTATTCATATAGTTTTAATTAGTTTTAATTTGTTGTTTAAATCAGAAAATTGTTCAATTAATTCCTAAACCTAGTAGTATTTGATTTGGGTTGACTGAGGGCCTATATAAGCAAAAGGTGAGACAGTTGATCAGTTTTGCAAACTGAGCCAAAACCCTCAAGCACTCTCTCTCCTCTCCCTCACCGTCCTCTCTCTCTTTCTCTCTCTCTCTCTCTCTCTCTTTCTTCTCTCTTCTCTCTCCCTCACCGGTTCTCTCTCCTCCAGCAGCCCTTTCCACCGCCGACCACAAGCGAGCCTCCCTCACCGGCGGTAAGCCGTTCGTTCTCTCTCTCTCTCTCTTTCTCTTTCTTTTTCCTCTCTCTTCGCGTCTCCCCTCCCCTTCGCAGATGCAGTCGCGGACGATCGCGATCGTCGCCAGGCCGCCGCCTGGACGGCGGTCATCGACCGCCAGGACGCGAAGGGCCTGGCGCCGTCTCCACCCATCTTCTCTCTCCTCCTCTCCCGTTCGTTCTATCCCTCTCTCTCTTCGCAAACTCTCTCTTTCTCTCTCGTCTCCTCGCCGAAGCACCGGCGACCACCACCACCGGCCATGGTGGCCAGTGGGTAGTGGTGTGACCTAGACCTAGTGTTGAAGTTAAGGTTTCGTTTTTATATTTTTTCGTAATTATTAATTCGATTTTGAGTATTTTTTATTTAATATTTTTATTTTTCTACCCCCATTCGGAATCGGAATTCGGATTATCAAAAGTCTAGATTGGTTGAAATAAATCAAGGCATTTAATAAAAATATCAGATTGAGATTTCGTTACTGTTTGTATTTTCGTATTTAAGTAATACTGATTCGGTTAGTTTTTTTAATTAGGACCTAACGAGCAAGCGTGATTATTTTTGATTGGTTGGAGTATACTTACTGTTGGTAGCGTATTAGTGGTAAGAGCTCATGCCTACCTTCTACCAAAGCCCCATCAAAACTATTTTGATGTGTTATGTGCTAATTGGGAATTTATCGTGAATTTAATATGCAAAGCATGATTAAATTATACCGTCGTTATTATGAAGTTATTAAGCATGATTCACTGCTGTAAATATGAGTTATAATTAGCATGTTGATGTTAGCATGTTTTTGGAATTAATTAGTCCATATGATGATTATTGGACAATTGTTGAATAGCGAATTATTAATATTATTATGCTATTAATTATATGCTAATTGGTATGGGTATTACTGAGTGCTAGTGAGCACCTATATATTATCGTTGAATGTCTCTGGTGATTTGTGAATTTTGGATATCATATTACCCTGCCGAAGTGCTGCCGAAATTGTGCTAGACATTACTTGTCATCATTATTGAATTATCGTCGTTATTGAATGAAAGCATGTTTAATTCTCATCGTATTGGATTATCATTATTGTCGTTATTTACTATTCATTGTCAAGAGCATGAAATGAATTAATAAGTCGTGGTCTCGTAGTACCACTTATGTCAACCAATGCCAATTATGTGACTTGAATTAAATGAGGGTTAGACTCCTAATGGATCCCTAGGAGTAGTCGAGCAATCGGGATTGCACCTAATGGTGTAGTTCAAGGGATGAGTGATTCCCAAGTTACTTATGGACACCTCGCAGTGTGTCTGGGACGGATCATTCCCCATTTATTATGTCCTCTAGGCTCGTGTAATTGTACTAGAGGTAGTGTGCACACTAGAGTCATTAAGTCCATGGCGTGATTGTATCTTCGATGAACAGTATGGGTAATCGCTGTTCTATTCGCTCTCTTACATCTCTCTAATCAAGACGGATTGTCTATGTCGTATTTTGTATGATCACTATACAAGAATTGTATGTAAAAGAATGTCGTTGTGCGTATGCTTGATTATATGCTTATGTGCGTATGCAAATGAATTTCAATGATTCTTCTAAAACCTCAGGTAAGGTTTGCGAAATGTCTTTACTGGGTACGGATGACGTTTATTCAGTTTATCTGATTTTTGTTTCTCTTTTGTCTCTTTTCTTTTCTTCTGTATTTTGTTTCCGTCACGGAAACCAAAGTGCAGGTTTAGTTGATTGAGGACGTACAGCTTGGAAGGTAGAGTTGGCGTCGGTTTTTAGAACTATTTCTGTTCAGTTTAGATCGTTGGGATTTTATTGGATTTAGCCCTTTGAAGGCAAGTTGTAATAAAGTTGGTTTAATGGTTTCTAGCTCACTATATAGACAACTCTGATGTTAACTGTTTAGTTTGTTTAGTTCCTTAGTAAGCTCCTTTTGATGCCTGGTCTTTCTTTCTACTTAGCATTTACTCCTTAATCATAAATGTCGCAGTGACATCCCCTCGGGTTCGGGACGGTTCAGCGGTGTCGAGTCGTGCACAACGACGTCGATAGTTCCCAGGAAATTGTTGCGAATTCGGGGGTGTTACAAATGGTATCAGAGCCCTAGGTTTAAAAAGGTTGCTTAAGATTAATTAATGAATTAATAAAGATTAGTTTCATTTTGGGGAAAATAAAGTATAATTAAAGCCGTTGAGCGTAGTAGTCCTAGAAGATAGGAATTATTTGAAATCACTTTGCTTGTTATTTATAATGTCCTCATTGTTTGATTGTCTACCTCAGATGGTAAGGACAAGAAAGACTGCGCGAATGACGACCGCACACCAAAGGGGACGAGCCCTAGCCCATCGTGCACCATATGCAGAATATGTAGCTTCATCGGATAGCGAGTCGACAGGAAACGACGCGAGCGTACACCGTGAATCCGCGCAAGACCGCGCCGTGCACGCGATTGCCGCACGCGACGAGGCCGCACGCCCCGCGCCAATTCCCGCGTCTATAGCCGCGCCTGTACCTGCCCCAGTTGCCGCACCTGCTGCATGCGTGGATGAAGAGGAAGATCCCTCCGAACATACAGCGCCGGAAGAGCATGATGACATGCCGAAATTGGAAGATACTAGTGCCGAGAGCGACAACAACATCGCGTCTATTCCTGCACCTATTGCTGCACCTACTCCTGCTGGAAATTGGTCTCCTCCTGTGGAGCCGTTCTTTGCTACTGATGCCGAGCTGCAGGATATACGTATCTATATACGACGTGCTTACACTACGATCGAGCGTTATCAGTACGAGAATCGCACGAGTCTACATGAAGGCTTATGGGTAGAGCTACTGCTAGCTGGTCTGCCTAACATCCATCCTTGGATGGGGCTCAAGGAAAAGTACGACGACGTATTCTCCAAGAGCGGTCACTTGCACGAGAAGAAGTACGGAGACGGTACGAGATGGTCTCTTTGCTTTAGAGGCGTCGCAGCTGAGTTATGCCTATCCGAGTTCGAGTGGAAGGTGAACCACGTGCTAGTGCCTGCGCCGAAAGGTATGTGCGAGTACTGCTGGACCAAGAATATTAGGAAGATTATTTTAGGAAGCGTTTCATGCCCCAGAAATTCGGTGGATAATGCTTATCCGTACACGCCCTGCAGGGAGGTGAAGCCTAGGAGGAAGGACGATCATGACGAGTCCTCTAGCGCGAAGAAGATGTGTGCTAGTGTCAAGTAGAACTAGATTATTGCCTTATTAGTTTTACTTGAGTTTTATTGAACTTTAGATATTGTGATGGCCCTGCGTGGTCAATTTTGATGTTGGTGTAGTTGCATAGGCAACCAATATTTATGACTACTATTTACTTGCAATTTGTCTCATTGCAAGACTACTTCATTTAATTATATGATATCGTTGAGAATTTATTTTATATGATTTCTTTATCACATAATTGTATGGTTGACTCATAGCTTCGTAATGCTATCTCGTATTGCCTAAACATGATGGGAAATCCATGTCGGAATTATGGCAAAATTTTCATTGAGCATGATCATATTAATAGTGAGCCAAAGGCTAAGCATGTATTGTATGCAATCAAATGTCATTGTTTATTGCCCTACTAAAATAGTATGGAGCCTCGATGTGTGAACTGCGAATGTCATTGCTTATCAATCGTGTGAGACCAATGTGTCTACTTTGTTATTGCATATCGAACTATTATGCATGGGAACTGAGAACATTCAAAGCAAGTATGTTGCTTAGACCTCCAATGTTAGGTCGATCATTGAAACTTATATGCTATTTGCTAAATGTCAAGAGATTGGTTTCAATTATAACCTATATCTCTCAATTAGACCTCAATTAGGGTCGAATGTGCCAATTTTGCTGAAATGGTGATCAACCATTGCTCTTTTATGTCTCAGATTTGTTATAATGGCAACCAACGACCGACTAGCGAGACTAGAAGTAGGTCTTACCAGCGTGGTCAAGCACATCACGCGCCAGCTAGAGCGCAAAGAGCAAGATCACAACGCGCAGAACCCTGAGACGCGCAACTTTAGGGATTTAGATGCACTCAAACCTCCGGCGTTTGAGGGTGGCTCTGAGCCCACCAAGTTGGAGAATTGGATAATAGAGTTCGAGAAGTTGTTTAGGGCGACTAATCGGCCCAACAACATGAAGGTCAACACCGCTACGTACTACCTGAAGGGTGAGGCTAACAAGTGGTGGAGCGATGTGGGCACTGATCTACTCACCATTGAGGAATATGGGTTGACCGAGTTCAAAGAGTCTATTCGTGAACGGTTCTATCCAACAGCTTTCCGTCTCCAGAAGCAACGGGAATTTGAGAACATCTATCAAGGAAAGTTATCTGTGGCTGAGTACGCAACAAAGTTCAACGAGCTTGCTACTTTTGCACCTAACTTAGTGACGACCGAAGCTGAACGGGTCGAGAGGTTCGAAGATGGCGTGAAGTGCGATATTCAGCGTTATGTTATGGGAAAGTCACTGACGTTCCAAGGATCTTACGAGAAAGCCTTGAACCAAGAGCGTGCTGTGGATCGTCGTGATTCGTTGCTCGGAAAGCATAAACGTGACGAAGGGAATTCTTCCCTGTCAGGTGGCGCAGATAAGAGGCCAAGGCCGAACAACGGCAATCACAACAACCAAGGTGGTCAGAACCACAATGGGAACAGGAATCGTGACTCGAATAGTCATAGAGCTATGATCTTAGCTAGGAGGAATACGCCTTGTAGTCGTTGCAACAAGACGCATCCTGGCAAGAAATGTCGTGGCGATGTACTTCAATGCTACGAGTGCAACAAGCCTGGTCACAAAGCTTCTGAATGCTGGAGTCGTGGAAGGAACGAAAATGGTCCGAACCACGATAACAACTACAATCGTGGTGGAAATGGAAATGCTAATCGCGGAAATGGTGGTAACTACCATGGAAATGGGGGTTACAACAACAACAACCGCAACAATACTGCTGCTCTTGCTGCGAATAATCAAGCACTACTTCCCACACCTGCCAACCCTGTTCAGAACAACAACAACAATTGGGGGTGAATGGAAGGGTTTATGTGCTGAACCACAATGAAGCTGAAGCGAACCCGAATCTGATCGCTGGTACTTTTCTCGTTAACCCTTAACCTGCTTTTGTTTTGTTTGTTAGTGGTGCAACACACTCTGTTCTTTCTAAGAGCTTTGCATCTAAGATAGTTTTAGAGCCTAGTTCTGTGTATAGTGCAAATATGAGGATGCCAGATGGAACGATTGTTAATTGTAAAGCGTTGTATGAAAAGTGTCCGATTAGGATAGCTGGTTCCGATTTACCTGCGTATTTGATTCAAATGGATTTGAAGGATTTTGACGTAATTTTGGGAATGGATTGGTTAGCCAAGTATAGGGCTAAGATTGAGTGCTTTGAACAACGTGTGTCGTTGCGTGGACCGTAGGGTAGGAGGATTACCTACAACGGAGTCGTGGTTAAGCCAAAGTTGAAGGTAGTGGCAACCATGAAAGCAAAGGAGTATATGACTAAAGGTGAAGAGATTTACCTATGTCATGTAGTGGATACAAGTCGAGAAGCCGAAGTTTCAAAACCTATTCCAATTGTTTCGGAGTAGGCTGACAACTTTCCAGACGAGATTCCAGGACTGCCTCCGCAACGCATTATCGACTTCACGATTGACTTAGCTCCAGGTTCTGCTCCGATCTCGAAAGCTCCGTATCGTATGGCTCCTGCAGAGATGAAAGAACTGAAAACGCAACTCGAGGAACTACTGGAGAAGGGATACATACGCCCGAGTGTATCGCCTTGGGGTGCTCCTGTTCTGTTCGTACGTAAGAAACACGATAGTATGAGACTGTGCATAGACTACCGAGAGTTGACCAAGATCACGATCAAGAATCGTTATCCACTTCCGAGGATTGACGACCTATTTGACCAACTTCTTGGAGCGACTGTTTTCTCCAAGATCGATCCACGTTCAGGATACCATCAACTCAGGATTTTCGAGCCTGACATTGCAAAGACCGCGTTTAGGACGAGGTATGGACACTACGAGTTAACGGTGATGCCTTTTGGGTTGACGAACGCACCTGCGAAGTTTATGGATTTGATGAACCGTACGTTCCAGCCTTATCTCGATCAGTTCGTTGTTGTCTTTATTGACGATATTTTGGTCTATTCGAAGAACGCTGATGAGCACGAGCAACACTTGCGAACCGTTTAGGAGATTTTGAGACGACATCAGTTATACGCCAAGCTGTCGAAATGCGAGTTTTGGTTAGAAACTGTTTCCTTCTTAGGACATGTGGTGTCTAAGAGTGGAGTTGCTGTTGACCCGGAAAAGAATAGAGTTGTTATAGACTAATCCGTACCGAAGAGCGTGACCGAGGTCAGAAGTTTTCTTGGGTTAGCTGGTTGCTATCGTAGGTTTGTGGAAGGATTTTCCAAGATAGCGCAGCCTATGATAAACTTGATAAAAAAGACGACGAAGTTCGTGTGGTCGGAAAAGTGTGAAGCTGCTTTTCAAGAGTTGAAGAAACGTCTTACAAGCGCGCCGATTTTGACTTTGCCATCGGGAACTGAAGGGTACGAAGTCTATAGTGACGGGTCTAAGCATGGCTTAGGCTGTGTTTTGATGCAACATGGTAAGGTAGTGGCTTATGCCTCAAGACAGTTGAAGAAGCACGAGGATAATTACCCTACTCGCGAATTAGAGCTCGCTGCTGTCGTGTTTGCTTTAAAGATTTGGAGACATTATCTCTATGGTTCTGCTGTCAAGATATTTACGGAACACAAGAGTCTCAAGTACATATTCACACAAAAGGAATTGAATATGCGACAAAGAAGATGGCTAGAGTTGTTGACGGAGTACGACATCGACATTTAGTATCAGGAAGGGAAAGCTAACGTGGTAGCTGACGCATTGAGTAGAAAGACTCGTCATATGTTGAACACTGCTTTAGTACTTCCAAGGGAGATCATTCGTGACTTGCAGAGTCTAGATGTGGAGATGGTGCTGAAAGGTGACGTTCAATGTACCTTAGCACATATGTCAGTTCGACCAACCTTACTCAACGAGATCAAGGGTAAACAGAGTACAGATGAGGATCTTCAACGGATTCTACTCCACAAGGACGAGGGTAGATCCGAGGACTTTTCTATTGGGCAAGACGGTGCCTTGAGATTTCGTGATCGTGTCTGTGTGCCGAATGACCCGGAGATCAAGAGTCAGATTATGGGTGAAGCTCACAATACACCTTATTCTGTACATCCTAGTGGAGACAAGCTTTACAAAGACCTTCGCCAAATGTTCTGGTGGAAAGGTATTAAACAAGATGTCGCTGAATTCGTGGCTAAGTGTCTAACGTGCCAGAAGGTGAAGATCGAAGACAAGAGACCTGGTGGAATGATTCAATCGCTTGAGGTCCCTACGTGGAAATGGAATTCAATTTCAGCGGACTTTGTCATGGGTTTACCATTGACACAGAAGAAGAACAACGCCATTTGGGTAGTTGTGGATCGTTTGACGAAAGTTGCGAGATTCATCCCAATGAATGACACTTGGGAAATGGAGAAGCTAGTGGATGCTTACGTCAAGGAAGTCATGAGACTTCATGGTGTTCCAGAGGATATCGTTTCAGATAGAGACTCGAGATTTCTATCTCATTTTTGGCAGAAATTGCAAGAAGCTTTTGGAAGCAAATTGAAGTTCAGTACTACTTTTCATCCTGCGACTGATGGTCACACGGAAAGAACGATTCAGACCTTGGAGGATATGCTTCGAGCGTGTGCTCTCGAGTATCAAGGCTCGTGGGATACACACATTCCATTGATCGAGTTTTCTTACAATAATAGCTATCACTCAAGCATTGATCGAGGACCATATGAAGCATTGTATGGTAGGAAGTGTAGATCGCCAGTTTGTTGGAACGACATTAGTGAAACTGCAGTTTTGGGTCCAGAAATGATCCAGCAGACCGTCGAAGTGGTCAAAGTGATTCAAGCAAAGATGCGTAGTGCTCAAGATCGCCAGAAATCGTAAGCAGATAGAGGTCGTAGACCTGAAGAGTTTGAGGTAGGAAGCAAGGTACTTTTGCGAGTATCTCCTACCAAAGGTGTCATGCGTTTTGGTCGTAAGGGGAAGTTAAGTCCTCGTTATATTGGACCTTACGAGATTCTGGAAAGGATTGGTGAGGTTGCTTATCGATTAGCTTTACCTGTGGAACTTGCAAAAGTCCACAGTGTGTTTCATGTCTCTCAGTTGAAGCGATACATACATGATCCAACTCATATCGTTCAACCTGAAACGATCGATCTCGATGAAAGTTTGACTTATGAAGAGAGTCCGATCAAGATAGTGGATCTCAAAGAGCGCTCAACTCGAACAAAGACTATTCCGATCGTCAAAGTCGTTTGGTCTCGACAAGGTCAAGAGGAAGCAACTTGGGAAGCTGAATCCATGATGCGCGAAAAGTATCCAGACCTCTTCCTAGAAGGTACTAGTCCCACTTGAGTTTCGGGACGAAACTCCTTTTAAGAAGGGTAGAATGTCACGCCTCGAAATTTCGTCTTTTTGCGTGTTTTGTTTATCGCTCTTTGCACGAATTGCATGTTCAAGCATTGCATGGTGCATGCTAGTCAACTTAGAATCACAATCGTACTTGCTCGTCTTGCATATGTTAGTGTCCTAGAAATTGTTTTATACCTTCGTATAGGTAAACTCGTTTTGCTTTGGGAAGTGATTACTTCATGTCTCAAGTTTCAGGACGAAACTTCTTTTAAGGAGGGTAAAATGTGATACCCCAATATTTTCTATAATTATTATATTGATTTATAAATGATTTACAAATAGTTTCGGAGATTAAATCGTATATTCATTTAAGGATTCGATTTATTCTATTAAAGCCATAATAATATTAATTATTATTTTGGGACTTTCATAAATTGTATTTATTAATTTTGAGAAGTTTAATTAAAATGTTTTATAAATGAATAAGAATTATTCATATAGTTTTAATTAGTTTTAATTTGTTGTTTAAATCAGAAAATTATTCAATTAATTCCTAAACCTAGTAGTATTTGATTTGGGTTGACTGAGGGCCTATATAAGGAAATGGTGAGACAGTTGATCAGTTTTGCAAACTGAACCAAAACCCTCAAGCACTCTCTCTCCTCTCCCTCACCGTCCTCTCTCTCTCTCTCTCTTCTCTCTCCCTCACCGGTTCTCTCTCCTCTCACCTCTCCTCCGGCAGCCCTTGCCACCTCCGACCACCAGCGAGCCTCCCTTACCGGAGGTAAGCCGTTCGTTCTCTCTCTCTCTTTCTCTTTCTTTTTCCTCTCTCTTCACGTCTCCCCTCCCCCTCGCGGTTGCAGTCGCGGACGGTAGCCATGGCGCGAAGGGCCTGGCCCGGTCTCCACCCATCTTCTCTCTCCTTCTCTCCCGTCCGTTATCTCCCTCTCTCTTCGCAAACTCTCTCTATCCCTCTCCTCTCCTCGCCGGAGCACCGGCGACCACCACCACCGGCCATGGTGGCCAGTGGCTGGTGGTGGTGGTGATGGGTCAGGTTATGGTTCCCATGCATGGGTACCCGTGACCTAGACCTAGTTTTGAAGTTAGGGTTTCGTTTTTATACTTTTTGTAATTATTAATTTGATTTTCATTATTTCCGATTTAAAATTTTTATTTTTCTGCACTCATTCGGAATCGGAATTCAGATTTTCAAAAGCCTAGATTGGTTAAAATAAATCAAGAATTTAATAAAAATATCAGATTGAGATTTTTTTACTGTTTGCATTTTCGTATTTAATTAATACTGATTCGGTAATTGTTTTTAATTAGGACCTAACGAGCAAGCGTGATTATTGTCGATTGGTTGGAGCATACTTACTGTTGGTAGCGTATTTGTTGTAAGAGCTCATGCCTACCTTCTTCCAAAGCCCCATCAAAACTATTTTGATGTGTTATGTGCTAATTGGGAATTTGTTGTGAATTTAATATGCAAAGCATGATTAAATTATACCGTCGTTATTATGAAGTTATTAAGCATGATTCACTGCTGTAAATATGAGTTACAATTAGCATGTTGATGTTAGCATGTTTTGGGAATTAATTAGTCCATATGATGATTATTGGACAATTGTTGAATAGCGAATTATTAATATTATTATGCTATTAATTATATGCCAATTGGTATGGGTATTACTGAGTGCTAGTGAGCACCTATATATTATCGTTGAATGTCTCTGGTGATTTGTTAATTTTTGGATATCATATTACCCTGCCGAAGTGCTGCCAAAATTGTGCTAGACATTACTTGTCATCATTATTGAATTATCGTCGTTATTGAATTAAAGCATGTTTAATTCTCATGGTATTGGATTATCATTATTGTCGTTATTTACTATTCATTGTCAAGAGCATGAAATGAATTAGTAAGTCGTGGTCTCGTTGTACCACATATGTCAACCAATGCCAATTATGTGAATTGAATTAAATGAGAGTAAGACTCCTAATGGATCCCTAGGAGTAGTCGAGCAATCGGGATTGCACCTAATGATGTAGTTCAAGGGATGAGTGATTCCCAAGTTACTTATGGACACCTTGCAGTGTGTCTGGGACGGATCATTGCCCATTTATTAAGTCCTCTAAGCTCGTGTAATTGTACTAGAGGTAGTGTGCACACTAGAGTCATTAAGTCCATGGCGTGATTGTATCTTCGATGAACAGTACGGGTAATCGTCGTTCTATTCGCTCTCTTACATCTCTCTAATCAAGACGGATTGTCTATGTCGTATTTTGTATGATCACTTTACAAAAATTGTATGTAAAAGAATGTCTTTACTGGGTACGGATTATATGCTTATGTGCGTATGCAAATGAATTTCAATGATTGTTCCAAAACGTCAGGTAAGGTTTATGAAATGTCTTTACTGGGTACAGATGACGTTTATTCAGTTTATCTGATTTTTGTTTCTCTTTTGTCTCTTTTCTTTTCTTTTGTATTTTGTTTCCGTCACGGAAACCAAAGTGTAGGTTTAGTTGATTGAGGACGTACAACTTGGAAGGTAGAGTTGGCGTCGATTTTTAAAATTGTTTCTGTTCAGTTTAGATCGTTGGGATTTTATTGGATTTAGCCCTTTGAAGGCAAGTTGTAATGAATTTGATTTAATGGTTTCTAGCTCACTATATAGACAACTCTGATATTAACTGTTTAGTTTGTTTAGTTCCTTAGTAAGCTCCTTTTGATGCCTAGTCTTTCTTTCTGCTTAGCATTTACTCCTTAGTGATAAATGTTGCAGTGACATCCCCTCGGGTTCGGGACGGTTCAGCGGTGTCGAGTCGTGCACAACGACGTCGATAGTTCCCTGGAAATCGTTGCTGATTCGGGGGTGTTACATCTGTATGGTGTCTAAATATCCGGTGGTACTTGCAATAAGGACGATTTTCTTCCCGTGCAGCTTTGGCATCTTTCAGAGGGATTAAAGGTTGAATGTCACGTCTCCATACCAAGGCGTTCATGACAGCTTCCATTGGTAAAAAGGGAGGGGTGTACCGTTCCTGCCTATGACTTCACCAGCTGACTGTCCAGGTATATGGCGGCCACATTGTTCCTTGGTCGATGAAGCGTATGACTAGTCCCTTAAAAGTATCTTTGTCTACTAGCTCTAGAGTGGGGCCTATGGGTCGCAGCATATCTTTGTCTACTAGCCTCTCAAAAGTCGTACTGAGAGTTATTCGCAATGGGGCGAATTCTCTCATTGGCTTGTTTCGGGGTGTGAGAAACTCTTTCGGCGAAACATTAGGGGAAGATTTTCCACTCTTGCGTTTCTTTTCTAGCTCTTGAAGAATTTGTTTACGCTTTCACTGAGATATGGATTTCCGATTTTCAGATGAGGGGACAAACATTGGTGTGTCCCATAACTGTCTTGACTTAATGTTGGTAATGTCAACTTCCAACCTGTCAACTCGATCTGTCATCTCGACAAGGTACTCTTGAACTGTTCTGATCATGGTGTAGTTGAGGTGAATTGGATCGATGTCTTGTCGAAAAAAGTTGACCCTCTTTCAAGTTTCTTCTTCCTTGGAGCCTCTATCCTGAATAGGAAGGACGGAGCACTTAGTAACAAGAAAATACCATGAGACTCTCACCTAAGAAAAAGGATGACCAACGCATAGAAAACACATTGTCCTAAAAACAAAAGATCCTTAAGCTTGAATGCCCAAACATTTTCCCTAATTTCAAAGGAAAATAAAGTCAATGAACGAAAATAGAAAAATAGATAAAAAATATGGATTATCCTATTTTTTTTTTTATTTTTCTAGACTAAACAAAAAAGGAAAATGGGATAAAATTTTAAAAAAATAAATAAAATTCGGTCATATTTTTTATTTTTCCGCAATTTTTTTCGGCGCCTGTCTTTTTTATTTTAACTCCATTTTTTTGTTTTTTTTTTCTTTTCCTCCTTTTTTTGGATAGAATCTGAATTACATAAAAAAAAAAAGAAAAGAAATAGAAAATGGGAGAGGGGAAATTAGAGTGACTGACTCTTTTTTTTTTTTGCTAAAAAGATCCTAGGAAATTGTTCATGACTTTGATAGAATATATAATTGGAAAAATGACGAGTGTTCATTGAATGGAATTCTCGCACCATCTTTGGGCATTAGGAACTAGCTAAAAATAAAAGAAAAGACTCCTAGCACGTAAGTACATGTTAGCTCAAAGTCACGACATTCATGCATTCAGGCAAGAATTATAACGACATAGTTTACAGGCAAACATGTGAACAGACGGGCCTTACAAAGACACATGCACAATAAGCAAGCGAATGCACGAATGTGGGCTAGAGACTTTTGGCTCCTGTGAAGTTACCACAACAAATTACAATTTCCGTTCGGCGGATGGTCGACACATCAATTGTAATTCTTTTTCACCAACAAGAGTCCATGAGTCATGGGTGAGGAAGCGTCGGTTTACACGATAGGACAACTGTATATTCCTCGAGGGTTGTCTACGAGTTATGACACGAACTTCCTCGAGGGTTGATAAGGGTCAAAAGGTTGTGACAAACCACATGCAAATGATGCAAAATACGAAACATGTTATTAAACAATTAAGCAAACTTGACTTTCGAGTCTCACCCTCTTAAATAAATACTCAGTGAAGTCGCCACTGTAAGGACCGGGGATTTTTCCATCTATTTCACGGAGTGTGTCCTTATAGAAAATTTGTAAGCTGGGGCCTTTTGATAAGTTCAAGAGACCATCGTGTTAGAAAATCTTTTGAAAAGACTAGTATTGAATAAAAACCATGAAAGAGGTCACAAATCTGCTGTCGGCGTTTTATCGAAGGGACAAAACCGAAGGGACAACTTAATAGCGCGATAGGTGAACTGATCATATTTTTAGAAAGACTCCCGCTCATATAGAACATATGAGTACCCGAGAATAAAGGGTTCGGGGGTGAAGGTACGAGGTGGGAAGGTGTTAGGCACCCAACTCGCCCATTTTATGACGGCCTCTACTAACTCAAGTTTGCTTAATAATTTAAAGACATGATTCCCACACAAACCGGATTAACAATCGAGACTTAGACTATTAATTGGTTCATCACAAGCATCACAACATTTATTTTTAATCCTTGTTTAGATATGCATTTGATTGATAAATTGAGCATTACAACGACTAGACATGCTTCGAAAAACAATATTTAGTAAGCAATAAAAGACGTTTTTTAGCATGATATCTACATTATGACTACTAGAAAATAAACAATTAGGCAATTAATTTAATTTGAGCCCTTAGGAGTTATTACCTGAACTGTAGGCTATTTAGCAAAAATAGTAAAGACAGGATCTCTAATTTGGAAGAAAGAGGGGGATGCTCAGTGTTAATACTCCTGAGAATAGAGGTTGCAATTGTAGACTGTGTTTTTGTGAATGAGGGTCGAGGGTCGTATCTATAGGCGAAGGAAGTAGGGTTGGACGGGTGAAGGGAGGATGAAATTCAGATTTTGGGCTTAAAAAAAAATCGGGCCTCGAGACTCAGCGAGGGTCGCTAGCGGCCCTGGATGAAATTCCAGGACCGCTAGCGGCTGTCACCAGGGCCGCTAGCGGCCCTGGCCACTGCTGCTAGCTGCCGTGACTGTTAACCCAGGGCCGCTAACGGCTGTCAGCTTGCGAGCTGGATGTCGTCATAATGACGACATCCAATCTATTTTAATTTTCGGAAGAATTTTAGTGTTCCGAAAATGTGGAAAAGACTATTTTACCCTTTTCTGATAAAAGACCGTTTTACCCTCGGTTCGCAACTTGGCGACCGGGAGTCGGAAAAAGACACGAGAGGTGTCGTTGGAAAACTCTTGAACGGGGCTTTTGAATGGGGTCTGAATGAAGGAGTGATTAAGGAAAAACGTGAGACCTTATTTTACCTATTAAAACCAAAATAGCATTCAAGTTTAAAAATTACTCCTTTCATCATCGGGCTTTTATAGAGAAATCTGAAGACGCTTTTTTGGCGTCTACAATATGCTTACCTCCAGTATCTTCCAATGGCCAGAAATAAACGCCCTCCGGCTCGTCGCCTTAGGCCTGCAAGCCTGACGACACCATCTCCCTAAAGAAGCATAAGTAGGAGCACCAAAGTTGTCGTCATGTACCATGGTCAGATCCTCCAGGTATCGAACAAAGCCTATCTGGCATACACTCTTCTTTTGAGCAAAAATAGTCGCCCCCAATAGATTAGACAAAATTATACGGGCCCGCTGATCCCCGATGACCCCCTGCTCGAACAAAAAACAACGTCTAAAGGACAACCCCATCAATACGGCAAACTGATACAAAGTAGGGAACATCTCTCCCGCAGAGGTATGAAAGGTGTTCGTGGTATCCCAAAACCTCTCCAGCAACCCACGAGAAATCACCCAAATGGTAAGACAGGACGACAGATAAAAAGGACTCGAAACCCGAAGCCCGAATTATTCTCCTTGTCCTCTTAGAAAAAGCCCAATTTAAAGTGGACCCATTGTAACACCCCCGAATTCGCAACGATTTCCTGGGAACTATCGACGTCGTTGTGCACGACTCGACACCTCTGAACCGTCCCGAACCCGAGGGGATGTCACTGCAACATTTATCACTAAGGAGTAAATGCTAAGCAGAAAGAAAGAATAGGCATCAAAAGGAGCTTACTAAGGAACTAAACAAACTAAACAGTTAATATCAGAGTTGTCCATATAGTGAGCTAAAACCCATTAAACCAAATTTATTACAACATGCCTTCAAAGGCCTAAATCCAATAAAAAATCCCAACGATCTAAACTGAACAGAAACAGTTCTAAAAACCGACGCCAACTCTACCTTCCAAGCTGCACGTCCTCAATCAACTAAACCTGCACTTTGGTTTCCGTGACGGAAACAAAATACAGAAGAAAAGAAAAGAAACAAAAGAGAAACAAAAATCAGATAAACTGAATAAACGTCATCCGTACCCAGTAAAAATATTTCGCAAACGTTACCTGAGGTTTTAGAAGAATTATTGGAATTCATTTGCATACGCACATAAGCATATAATCAAGAATACGCACAACGACATTCTTTCATATGCAATTCTTGTATAGTGATCACACAAAATACGACGTAGACAATTCGTCTTGATTAGAGAGATGTAAGAGAGCGAATAGAACAGCGATTACCCATACTGTTCATCGAAGATACAATCGCGCAATCGACTTAATGACTCTAGTGTGCACATTACCTCTAGTACAATTACACGAGCCTAGAGGACTTAATAAATGGGGAATGATTCGTCCCATACACACTGCGAGGTATCCATAAGTAATTTGGGAATCACTCATCCCTTGAACTACACAATTAGGTGCAATCCCGATTGCTCGACTACTCCTAGGGATCCATTAGGAGTCTTACTCTCATTTAATTCAATTCACATAATTGGCATTGGCTGACATAAGTGGTACTACGAGACCACGACTTACTAATTCATTTCATGCTCTTGACAATGAATAGTAAATATTGACGATAATGATAATTCAATACGATGAGAATTAAACATGCTTTAATTCAATAACGACGATAATTCAATAATGATGACAAGTAATGTCTAACACAATTTCGGCAGCACTTCGGCAGGGTAATATGATATCCAAAAATTCACAAATCACCAAAGACATTCAACGATAATATATGGTTGCTCACTAGCACTCAGTAATACCCATACCAATTAGCATATAATTAATAGCATAATAATATTAATAATTCGCTATTCAACAATTGTCCAATAATCATCATATGGACTAATTAATTCCCAAAATATGCTTACATAAACATGCTAATTATAGCTCATATTTGCAGCAGTGAATCATGCTTAACTACTTCATAATAACGACGATATAATTTAATCATGCTTTACATATTAAATTCACAACAAATTCCCAATTAGCACATAACACATCAAAATAGTTTTGATGGGGCTTTGGAAGAAGGTAGGCATGAGCGCATACCACTAATACACTACCAACAGTAAGTATGCTCCAACCATTCGACAATAATCACGCTTGCTCGTTAGGTCCTAATTAAAAATAATTACCGAATCAGTATTAATTAAATACAAAAATACAAAAAGTTTCAATCAATCTAGGCTTTTGAAAATCCGAATTCCGATTCCGAATGAGTGCAGAAAAATATAAACATTAAATCGAAAATACTGAAAATCGAATTAATAATTACGAAAAATATAAAGACGAAACCCTAACTTCAAAACTAGGTCTAGGTCACGGGTACCCATGCATGGGACCCATAACCCGACCCAACACCACCACCACCACCTACTGGCCGCCATGGCCGGTGGTAGTGGCCGGAGCTCCGGCGAGGAGGAGAGAGAAAGAGAGCGAAGGGGAGTGCGAAAGAGAGAGAAGAAGAGAAAGAGAGAGAGAAGGCGGGGGAAGGTCGGCCACCCACCGATCACCACCTGGGCGTCGGCCCAGTGGTCCGGTGGTGGTCCGGCGGCCAAGAGGCCGCGCGTGAGGTTGCGCGCAGGGGAAACCCGCGTGGAAGAAAAAAGTGAAAAAAGAAAGAGAAAGAGAGAGAGGAGAGAGAAGAGGTTACCGGCGTGAGGAGGAGGTGACGCCGGCGGTTGTTTCCGGCGAGGAGGGCCGGTGGAGAGAGGAGAGAGAGGCTCGGGAGAGGAGAGAGAGAGAGAGAGAGAGAGAGAGAGAGAGAGAGAGAGAGAGAGAGAGAGAGAGAGAGTGGACGGTGAGAGAGAGAAGAGACCTTGAGGGTTTTGGCTCAGTTTGCAAAACTGATCAATTGTCTCACCTTTTTCTTATATAGGCCCTCAGTCAACCCAAGTCAAATACTACTAGGTTTAGGAATTTATTTAATAATTTTCTGATTTAAATAACAAATTAAAAATATTTAAAACTATATGAATAATTCTTATTCATATATAAAACATTTTAATTAAACTCCTCAAAATTAATAAATACAATTTATGAAAGTCCCATAATAATAATTAATATTATTATGGCTTTAATTGAATAAATCGAATCCTTAAATGAATATACGATTTAATCTCCGAAACTATTTGTAAATCATTTATAAATTAATATAATAATTATAGAAAATATTGGGGTATCACACCCATGGGCTTGTAAATACTTACCAACCCCCTAGCCAACAAACAAAAAATTTTCTCAATACCCCATATACTATAAATTCAAACCAGATAATTCCACACAAGTATTATACACAGATGGCCACCAATCCAGTACAATCCCAATTCGTTCGTGTGGTGAAGCACTAACATTTAATGCTTTTAGTAGAAAATCAACAAAATAAACAAAACCGAGGAAGTCAGAAACATACCAGATGTAAGTTGGACAAATGACTCTGTCTGTCGAGCAGAATCATACTACGGTCCCAAGCCTCCGCCGGATGCCAATCCGTATGCATGAACGAGTCCTGGTACAAATTCGCCCAGTCTGAATGGTGTGGAGGTGGTCTCCGAGATAATGGAAATTTGGTAAGAAAAAGGTCTCTGTTTTCCTCTTCCCCGTGGGACCCATGGATAAGTGTTTTCAAGCTTTCTCTCTCTACAAGTGGAAATTTCAAGTGTCAGATTCGCAATATACAAGCACCCATTCAACAATGCAACCCGAAATTTAGCTACTAGGCTAAAAATTGAACAAGTTCAAGACAAAAAGCAAGGAATCTGGTCAAGAATTGACTTGCCTACAAAGAACTTGGAGCTTTTGATAATGGCAGATGGAGCTTTGACCGAGTGAGAAAGATCAGACGATGCAAAAAAAATGCGAGCAAACGCTCGCGAAAACCCAACTTATGTAGCCCCAGCGAGGGCCGCTTGGACAGCCAGGGCCGCCAGTGGCTGGGGCATGGGCTGCCAGCGGTTGTGGCTGGCCTGTATGCACGGGCCCCCTGCTTGCCCCACATCATATGCTCAGCCCAAAATTCGCTATTTTGGCACAGTTTGTTCGCGGCAAAGATCAGTACCAAGCGCGCGGGAACGGGACCCTTGGCTCACAAATTTAAAAATTTAATAGTGGGCCCATTTTACGGTACCATCTACTATCAGGTAAGACTAAGCCGTTTGTTTTGTATGCCCCACATACGCAAACACAGGTATTTTTCTAAACACATTTATTCAACACTAGGCATTGTGTTAATTCAAATTTTGTGCAGGAGCGAGCATTCCTCTTAATATAATGTTTTTATAGGGATTAATGTGCCCTTTACAATAATACTTTTATAGGGATTAATGTGCCCTTTTGTAAGGACCCTGGATTTTTCCATCTCCTTCACGGAGTGCGTCCTTATAGAAAATTTATAAGCTGGGGGATTTTTGCATCAGCTCAAGTTTGCTTAATAATTTGAAGACATGATTCCGACACAAACCAGATTAACAACCTAGATTTAGACTATTAATTGCTTCATCACAAACATCACAACATTTATTATTGACCCTTATTTACACATGCATTCGATTGGCAAGTTGAGCAGTACAACGACTAGACATACTTGGACAGACAATATTTAGGAAGCAATAAAAGACGTTTACAAGCATGATATCTACATTATGACTACTAGAAAATAAACAATTAGGCAAGCAATTGACTGAAACATATAACAAAAAAGGACAGTGTAACCGCAATAGTTCAAGCAATCATTGACTGACACAAATGAGTGACCTAGTAGAAAAGGACAGTTTAACCGCAATAGCTTAAGAGATCATTTGACTGACCCGATTTGGTGACTTCGTAGAAAGTTTAACAACAATAGCTTAAGCAGTCATTGACTGACTTGACTTTGGGACTTCGTAGAAAAGGACAGTTTAACCGCAATAGCTTAAGCAATCATTGACTGACCCGACTTGGTGACTTAGTAGAAAAGGGCAGTTTAACAGGAATAGCTTAAGCGGTCATTGACTGACCCGAATTTGGGACTTCGTAGAAAAGGACAGTTTAACAGCAATAGCTGAAGCGATCATTGATTAACCCGACTTTGGGACTTCGTAGAAAAAGAAAGTTTAACCGCAATAGCTTAAGCGGTCATTGACTGACCCGACTTTGAAAACTTGGATGAGGCCAGCGGATTTACTAGGCTTAAAATAATTTGACACTTTGGGTGATAAATATCGTCGGGGCATATATGCAAGCTCGTGTATTTGGGACCTGCAAAATAATTGGGCTAGTTTTACCTGATAATACTTGGTACTGTAAGATGGGCCAACTGTTGAATTTTGAATTGGTGGGCCAAACGGACTTGCTCCCGCGCCCTTGGTACTGATCTTTGCCACAAACGAACTGAAATAACGGTTTCTGGGCTGGAATAAAGTCGTGGGACAGCGGGGGGGGGGGGGGGGGGGGGGCGCGTGTGCAGGCCAGGCCAGCGCACTAGCGGCGCTGGGCTCTTGGTGAGAGCCGCTAGCGGCTCTCGCGAGCGTCTCTAGCAGCGCTCGACTTGAGCAGACCAAAACAGTTTGTCGCGAATTTTTTCGTGTTTTGCTTCATTGTTCTTTTTCTTCGTCGAGAGCCATTGTAGAGAGCTACTTCGCCATTGTTGAGTGTTCCAATTCCTTCAAGGTAAGTCAAATCCTGACCAAATTCTTTGATTTTTATCTTGAACTTGCTTATTTTTCCGCCTAGTTGCTAAATTTTGGGTTGCATTGTTGAATGGGTCATTGTTTCTTGCGAATCTGACACTTGAAATTTTCAGTTGTAGAGAGAGAAAACTTTATTCTTCTTTTATGGCTCACAAGGACAAAGGAAAACGTCCCATGGGTGAGGAGGAGGAGAACCGGGACCTCTTTTGTACTGGGTTTCCTTCTTCTAGAACGCCCCTTGCTTGACATGCAGATGGGGCAAACTTGTACCAGGATTCGTTTATGCGCATGGACTGGCACCCGACTGGGGTTTGGGACCGTAGTGTTTTGCTACTGGACAGGCAGAGTCATCTGTCTAGCCTTCAGTTGGTATGTATGCTATAATGACTCTTGTTTTATGCATTTTATATGATATATATGCTATAATGACTCTTGTTTTATGCATCTTATACGATATATATGCTATAATGACTCGATTATGCCCGTCTGATCTCTAAATATGCAATGCTATGCTATAAAGAGTAGGCCACAATTTAGGGAATAAAATAAGGGAAAAGGGTAAAAATTGCAAGAAAAAGCAAAAATTACACATATTATACCCCCTAAAAGAATAATAATAAAGAAAATGGAAAAGAATAAGACTAAGAGAGTCTCGGGGCTTGTAACTCCGTTAAGATTGGGCTTCGAACGAGCGGAACGGACCAAGCGAGCGAGCAGGAAAAAAGAAAAAAAGAATTCTACTAGACCGAGATCGGGGCCGCTAGCGGCGCAGGGCCAGTGCTGAGGGCCGCTAGCGGCGTGGTCACAGCCGCCAGCGGCGCTGGCCAGAACCGCTGGCAGCTCTGGCTTTCGGCCTTTTTCGTGGATTTCTGACTCCGTGTGACCCGATTCTTTTCCTATGAATAGGACTTACGGGATTTCTAATGTCGTACCCCTTTTCGGACTTTAGCTCTTTCAAATTTCTCAAAGCTCCTACCATGGTGAAATCCTTTCAAAATTTGTTCGATGCCTGGTGTAAAAATCTGACCATAGAAGATAAACTAGAACTGGCTCTGTATCATGTTTCAACCTTATTGGCCCTAAGACCAACCAAAATTTTGTGGCTCCTTCTTCGATATGCTCTGAACAATTGGGACCCAGACCTGCACGTCTTCCCTTTTGGTAATTAGAAAATGTTCCCTCTAGTTGAAGAATTTGCTGCAATTACTAATTGTAGAAACCTTAATCGGTTCTCATCCCCTGGCACCGCAACACCCGATGATGATTGTAATGGACTAACATGGACGTAAGTAGAAAAGGACATTGCTCGGAAATCTAGACCAAATTCCTTGAAACCTCAGTCTTTGGATAATCCTTGTTATAAGGATTCCAACGCCTTTGACCTTGCCTCAATCAGGCTCCCGGATCAAGAGATATCGCGTCTCGAAGATTTGGGTAAAAATCGTTCAATCCCGACCCCCTGGGTCAGCCTAAGGGCAATTTCGTAATTTATTGAGCACAACAAGTCACAAAATCCTACGCACGCGCGCGCCTCCGGGCCCAGCGGCTGACACTGTCAGTCCGGCGGCACACGCGTGACAGCGGGGGCCCTCTGGGCAGCCGCTGAGCTTCAGTGGCAGGTCGCTGACCCTCATGTTTCAAGTTTCAACCTTATTGGCCCTAAGACCCGTATCATGTTTTGTGGCCCCTTCTTCGATATGCTCTGAACAATTGGGACCCAGACCTGCACGTCTTCCCTTTTGGTAATTCGAAATTGTTCCCTCTAGTTGAAGAATTTGCTGTAATTACTAAATGTAGACACCTTAATCGGTTCTCATCCCCTGGAACCGCAACACCCGATGATGATGGTAATGGTAATGGACTAACATGGACGTAAGTAGAAAAGGACATTGCTCGGAAATCTAGACCTCATTCCTTGAAACCTCAGTCTTTGGATAACCCTTGTTATAAGGATTTCAACGCCTTTGACCTTGCCTCAATCAGGCTACCGGATCAAGAGATATCGCGTCTCGAAGATTTGCGTCAAAACCGTTCAATCCCGACCCTCTAGGTCAGCCCAAGGGCAATTTCGTAATTTACTGAGCACGAAAAGTCAAAATACCCTAGGCACGCGCGCGCCTTCTGGCCCAGCGCCTGACGCTGTCAGTCCGGTGGCACACGCGTGACAGTGGGGGCCCTCTGGGCAGCCGCTGAGCTTCAGCGGCATGCCGCTGATCCTCGGCGGCACAGCTGGCCTCAGCTGCCTTCTGTGTGGCCGTTGGGCCTGTTTTTTGGCTGGGCCGAGTTTTGGCAACGGGTTTCTTACCCTAAGCCCCTAATTCCGTCCCCTAACTCTATAAAAACTCCTTTTCAACCTGTTTTGAGAGAGGTGGGTCAGTTCATAATTTTGAGAGCATTGAGAGCACATATTTTCCCCAAATCAAAGAGAATTCAGATTTTTGAAGACTCAAGCAAGCATTGTACCTAACCTAGCATCCAAGATTGAAGAGCAATTCCAATTCTACTAGTCCCGTTCGAATAGAACGTCCAGGTTAACCATCCGGAGGGCCTAAATTCTTTATTAAATCTCTTATTTATTGTCTATTAATCATGTTTTATTTAGCTTTTGATTATGGTTGAGTAAATCTGCATGTTTGGGTGTTTGTATATAATTATGCATAATTAGTTAATTTAAAGTTAGCATCTTTTTATTAGTTTGTGCAAGTTTGCATCTTTTTATAGTTTGTTGCATGCATATAGCAACCTCATAAGTTTATTTTAGCATAAAGTTGATATCTTTGCATTGTTCTTCCTTTGAAGTTACTAACGAATTTATTGATGTGCATGCAATATTTGGCGCTTTTAGCAAAGTACGGTAGGTTAGAGCGTCAATTTAATGTTCATATATCTTGTTTATGCTTGACAATAGTATGCATGTGAATTGGATATAAATTTTGCAAAGTGATAACATAGGTAATTTGGTTGTCTCTAACCCGCCTAATTAATTTAGGATCTTGGACGACCGGATTTATTTTGAACCATATAGCGTAAATAAATATTTGGCATGGATAAACTTAGTAGAGGCCGTTTATACGGGCGATTTAGATGAGATTCATTTTGTTTATTTCGTACCTACACCCCCGAACTCAATATATAGTCCCCATGGGCATGAGTCAATTCCCAATAGGAATTAGGTGCACTTTTTGATGGTTTCCAATTGTTCCCTAAAAATTGGTGGCGGCTTCTTCATTTGCAAATTGTTATTCCCCGTAATTAATTTAAATTGCATATTGACGTATTATTTAAGAACCATTAATTCCAATACAAAGATTAAATTTCACCGCGGAGCGCCGGAGAAGCTAGAGTTCTTACAGTGGCGACTTCACTGGGGACAACTAACAAGAGGGTGTAATTCGAACACTTATCCATGTAAATAATTTATTTTAGCTATTTGGTTGAATTACCGTATGTGTTTACTTTCTTTGCTTTTGCATCCATATCATTCATATTTCATGCGTTATCATCGCAAGATGTCGAAAGACATCACCACTCCATAAACAGGATTTACCCTTTGGAGCATTGTCTATGACTTAGGCCGGTGACCCACTAGGTCCGAATTACCTTTGCACATAGTCTTGTTCCGCCCCATGGTATTTACATTTTTCCATTCGAGATGTGTAAAACGGTACGTTTAGTTTTACTATGCATCCCATAGATGACGAAACGCATCCGGTCGTGGTTTACCATATCCAACCATAAATTGTGTCAAATATTGCATTGGTCCCATAGTCCATATCAAGGTGCTAATTGATTTACTTGCCATATTATGATGGATTGTTTCCTTGTTCTGTGATTAGTTTCCATAGAATATTAGGACTAGATCCCTCCCTTAGGATTTCTTTTTGAGTCCTGGTTAGGGAAGGTTTCCCTTTTGTTTGCTTGTGCATTTTGTCAAGTTTACAAATAGAGTCTAGGATTTTCTCTTTTTACGAAGTAGACTCCCTATATGACTCCAATGACGCTAGTGACCATATTAGGAAGACGTTCCTTTCCATATGAATTAGATTGCATGCAAATAATATATTCCCGTCAATGATCTTTCACAAAAAAAAAAAAAAAAGAGTGTTACTTATTTCTATATGCAAGTCAATAGTATATCTTCTTTCCTTGAATTAGGGAATTTCGTCCCATGTGCAAGTCATGAGTACTTTTTATTCTAATAAAGTTGAAAGATCATTGACTAGAATATACTATTTACATAAAATCGCGTCTTTCCCGAAGATCACCATGTTGAGGATTAGTGTTAGATTCTCTTCCCACATTTGTTTGAATATAAAATCTTTATTCTGTGGAGTTTTCCATTAACTTCCTACTTTCTTAAGCGAGCCTTTTTTATGTCCAGAATTGGTAGGAGTAAAGATCCCGGTCCTAGGAAGTGGGAGAGGGACGAGTTCAGCAAGAGATTGGTCCGCAAGTTATTGTTCGAACCTTCACCGCAAGCACAGTTTGTGGGCCCCATTTGGCTCGATTACCTTCGCACACCGCCACCACCACTGTCACCTCAAGCCTCGCCACCTAATTCACCTAAGTCCGCCATGTCTGGAGATGCTGAGAAAACCGTTGACCAAAAGATGGATGACCTTTTAGCCCAAATGGTCGCCATGAATGCTAGATTCACTGATATGGAAGCCCGTGTCGCTAAGTTGGATCCCCATACTAATGATGATGATGAGCCCAAGCCCAACGAGGAAAAGGCTGAGCCCTCCACTAAAGAGCTCCAAGAACTCCAAGCCAAAATGAATAGGCTTGAGTCTGTTTTAGGTAAAAGTCGTGTCTTCAACGACATGAACATCAATTCTGAAGGCTATGCTCCCCACATCAAGGGAAAATTGCCCACTAAGTTTTCCATGCCTGAAATTCCCACGTTTAAAGGAACTGATGATCCACAAGATCATATTAGAGCATTTACCACTGCATTGGGCCTTAGAGGCATTGGACAAGAGCTATATGTTCACCTCTCTTCCCAAACCTTGGACCCTGCTGTCAGGGCCTGGTTCTTCAAATTGCCCACCCAAAAATTGCAAAAATGGGAAGATTTATCCACCTTGTTCCTCGAGAGGTATGCCGACAATGTCTTGCCTCCCATGACACTGAGAGAATTGGATATCACCAAGCAAGGTGACAAAGAAGGGTTCACCAATTTCGTGAGAAGATGGAGAACTAAGGTCACTGAAATGATTGATCGCCCATCTGATTATAATGCTAGTCCAAAATTTGGCATCTGAGTACCGCGAACACATTAAGTTTCAACCCATAACCAGTTATGCCCAACTAACTGAAGTAGGCATGGCCATTAAAGATGACCAACTCCAAAGAGGAAAGAACAAGGTCACTTACAACAACAACACAAGTGGTTATCAGGATAAGAAATACAGCAATACCAACCATGCCTCCCCTCGGAATGCCTTATGTCAAGGCCCTAGACAAAATAGTCAAAGGAGACTATCTACACCCGATTGGGCCTACTCCCGATCCACCCGTAGAGAAAAGATCACCATATTGGAACGAGCCTGCATTCTGCAAATATCGTAGAGGGCATGGACACGATACCGAAAAGTGTTACACTCTCAAGGAGAAAATCTAGGATTTGTTTGACAATGGCACCATACCATTGCCTAAAGACGTGCCGCCACCCAGCAACAGCAATAATCCCCTAGGGAACTCTTTCGCCATCGACATAGAAGAAGGGTTTGATCCATCCTATCTGATCACTCCTGTTGGGCAGGCCATACCACCATACCCAAGCACAAGGCCCACACTGGACATTTGTTGCCTTTGGGATAGCGATGAGGAGGATAATGGATCCTATACCAATCCAGAAGACGTATTGACTCCTCAAGTCCATGACATAGCTAATGGCAAAGCTTGGTAAGATATCTCCGATGATGAGAAAGAAGATAATAAAGCTCTAAACTACCTCACATGATCAGGACGCCAGTTCAGGCCCGAAAATATCTACATAGACCCATCCCAAATTCAACCCGTAGAGCCTCTAACAATCCCCAATATGGATCCGGCCCAAAGGACAAAAGGACAAAAGCTGACTTATCCATCTGGCAATTGTTGACCACTTCTATCACTCATAGAAGAGTCGTGTTAGAGGCCTTGAATGCAACCACCATTTCTCCAAACGCCACCCCTGAAGAGGTAGTTAACCTCCTGGTCCAAGGAAAGTCATCCACACCCGTCACCTTTTCTGATAAAGACCTTCCACCTCAAGGTATCCACCACAACAAAGCCCTTTATCTAACTCTAACTTGTGAACAAAGACAAGTCCCTATGACTTTGGTCGACAATGGCTCAGCTGTAAATGTGTGCCCTTTGAGGACCGCTGAACACCTCAAAATAGATTGCAACAACCTCGCGCATTCCGCACAAGGGCTAAGAGCTTACGACAATTCCAAAAGAAACGTCTTGGGCACCTTCTCAATGAACATCGATATTGGGCCAATCGAGAAGATGGTCTAGTTCCATGTAATTGACATTCCAAGCCACCTTTAACCTACTTTTAGGAAGGCCCTAGTTACATGGGCTGAACGCCGTAGCTTCAACCCTACACCAAAAGGTAAAAATTATCCTTGGCAGGATCCATGCTGAAAGTCTGCGCTGATACTATGGTAGCCCAGATAGAAAAAGCTCCAGTCCTAAAGATAGAGCATAATGAGCAAGATGAGGAGTTGTGGGTCTTCGAGAAGATAGCCTTCATAGAAACAATAGAGCCCACACTCAATGAGAATGCTCTACTCAGAAAGAAAGGCCACTTTCCAGACACCACTCTGGGCCCTCACCCCAAGGTAGTTCAAACCTGCTGGAACACCAAGATAAAAAATGATCTATTTGGGCTAGGCTACAAGCCCACAAGGCAAGAAGTCTGAGATTACATATCCAAGGAAATGGCTAGGAAAAGAGCCCGCGCGGCTAACAAGCCCATTCCACATAGCATGGATCCTTATCCCTTCACTCTCAATGGGCAATTTCTTCAAGAAGGCGACCCATATCCTTACTCCGGATTCCCTGAACCATACACGATCAATGGGATCCTAGTTCCAGGCTTTGAGGCATTTCAAGACTGCTTCACCATGAATGAAGACACACCCATACCTCCTAATAAGGACCAATCCACTAAAGATTGGGCTAATGACATGGCACCCAACGACTTTGGGCTACTATTTGGCGAAGAACGTTGCCAATACGACGAGACAACAAACGAACTTCCCCTTACTGTGCTTTTTAACGAAAGGTTAGACCCGTCCAAGCTGATCGCCCCAATCGGGCCCGACCGCACCACCTGGAAGCACGAGACGAGGTGCACTCCAGTCGAGGGAGCCAAGTACAAGTTCACAATTCTCAACGGTCCTACAGAATGGCCCAATTCTGATTCTGAGTCTGATTCTGAGTCTGTTATCCTAGAAGTGTCGGGTAGTCCACCCCAGTCTATTCCTGCTGTTGCTAAGGTCCTTAGTGATGACCTCATTGATGTATTGTCCGCTTCTATTAATATTATGAGTGTCGATTTTGCTTACTCGGATTGCCTCATTGCTAATAATTCAGAAGATATAACGGAATTGCCAAAAGAATTCATTAAAGCATTAATCGAACATGAGCAAAAGACTTCAATAGTCGAAGAAACATAGACAATAAATATTGCAACTAATGACGAGCTTCACCACGTGCAAATAGGTTTGTCTTTAACATCTAATGAACGCGAACAATTCGTAACACTCCTAAAGAATTAACGGATGTTTTCGCCTGGTCCTACAATGACATGCCCGGCATAGACCGCAACATTGCCCAGCACACCATCCTGTTAAAGCCCGACTGCAAACCAGTCAAACAAAAGATAAGGAGAATGAAGCCAGAATGGGCTCTTAAGATCAAAGAGGAAGTCTAAAAACAACTAGACGCAGGCTTCATAATAGTGGCCAATTACCCCGATTGGGTACCCAACATCGTCCCAGTCCCAAAAAAGGACGGACGGGTACGAATGTGTGTAGATTTTAGGGATTTGAACAAGGCAAGCCCAAAAGATGACTTGCTGTTATCCCATATAGATGTTCTAGTAGATAATACTGCTGGACACGCCCTCCTATCGTTCATGGACGGGTACGTAGGATATAACCAGGTCCTGATGGCCAAAGAGGATGAAGAGAAAACCACTTTCATCACGCAATGGGGCCCTTATTGCTACACAGTAATGCCATTTGGGCTTAAGAATGCAGGAGCCACATACCAAAGAACTGCGACAACCCTCCTCCACGATATGATGCATAAAGAGGCTGAAGTTTATGTAGACGACATGATCATAAGGTCAAAAGACAGGGAAGGGCATGTACCCTCACTTCAAAAGTTCTTCGACAGGCTTAGGAAGTATAATATGAGGCTTAATCCCAAAAGGTGCGAATTCGGAGTTACATCCAGCAAACTTCTAGGATTTGTCATAAGTACTAGAGGAATCGAAATTGATCCATCCAAGATCAAAGCCATAATAGACATCCCACCTCCAAAAACAGAAAAAGAAATAAAAGGCTTTTTAGGGAGGATCCAATACAGACCATCACTTGCGAGCCCATATTCAAGAAACTCAAAAAAGAGGTAAAGACGGAATGGGACGAAAAATGCCAAAAAACCTTTGACAAAATTAAAGCCTACTTGTCCGAACCACCCGTTCTAGTACCGCCCACTCCAGGCATGCCTCTAATCCTCTACCTTACAGTCACGGAAACGTCAATGGGGGCCATGCTAGCCCAAGAAATCATCAGTGATAATGGGTCACACTTCATGAAAGAAGTAATTGAGCTTTTAACCCAGTTTAACATCCAGCATCGAAAGTCGTCTCCCTATAGGCCGCAAACTAACGGCGCAGTAGAAGCTGCTAAAAAAAAATCAAGAAAATCATCAAAAGAATGTCCGAGAATTATCATGATTGGCCTGACAAGTTGCCATTCGCACTTTGGGGTTATAGAATGGCGGTCCGCGCATCGACGGAAGCAACGCCATACTCTTTGGCCTACGGATTGGAAGCCGTATTGCCAATTGAGTTAGAGGTCCCATCTCTACGGATCGTTTTAGAAAGTCAAATTCCAGAAGTGGATTGGGTCCAAGCCCGCTATGACCAATTAGTCTTACTAGATGAGAAAAGGTTACAGGCTTTGCATAACGTAAGAGTCTATCAAAGGAGACTAACCAAGCACTTTAACCAGATTTGCTCAAAATGAGAGACCTTAAGGTTGGAGATTTGATACTTAAAGAGGTAAGGGCCAATGTCACTGACCCAAGAGGCAAATTTAGACCCAACTGGTTAGGCCCGTTTATTATTACAAAGATCCTAACGGGTGGCGCCGCATGATTGGCAGATTTAGACAGGATCGAGTTTAGTCAATGGATAAACATGAATCAATTAAAGAGGTTCTATGCTTAGGCAAGACACCCAATATAGCACTTTCGAGAGGCCCATACAAGGCTACCTAATCCCGGAAGAAAAAAAAAAAAAAAAAAAAAAAAAAAAAAAACGGGATTTAATGTTAAAAAAAAAAAGGGATAAGAACTACGAGCGACCTGATTCTCCTAAAAGGATACGTAGGACAACCCAATTGCAATTGGGCCCGGCCCCTTCATCATATTCGCGTTCAAAAGTTGTTAAAATATATGCATATAAAAATACAAGGTTGCAATATTAAAATGGGCATGTCTCCATAAATAATAATAAAGTCCATTACAAAGACTTGGCAATTCCCAAATATTAAGGCAAAAATTAAATCTAAATCTAAAGAAGGGGCACATCACACTTATTGAATTTAAAGCAAACAAAAGGCAATCCTAAGCTAGACATGCGCCAAAAGAGTATTTCCTTAATAGACTACTCCGTAGCTTCGGTGGTAGGGACTGCATCCTCCATGGGCTCATCTACCTTTGGGCCTTCCACTTCGCGTTCCTTGGGAGCCCATCTCTCTCGAACCAAAGGCTCTTCTTTTTCAACCTCCATTAAAGGGACGCTTGAGGAGGCCTCATGATCATTGGCCCGAATTTGGGGCTCCGCTTCCGGTTTCGTAGTAATCTTTGCTAAAGCTTTCTTGGCCTTCGGGTTGAGAACACTTTTCACATGCTTGACTCTCTTTTGCTTACCCTTCCCTTTAGGATCATTAGGGTTGGAAAGCCTTAAGCTAGCCTTGACCGATTGGGCCTTAAGATCGCCCTGTTCAAATTTCCTACATGCACGACGGCCCTCCGCAGTCTT
Source organism: Tetragonia tetragonoides (assembly GCA_038025085.1). Lineage (NCBI taxonomy): Eukaryota > Viridiplantae > Streptophyta > Magnoliopsida > Caryophyllales > Aizoaceae > Tetragonia > Tetragonia tetragonoides. The sequence goes on from CM076140.1 coordinate 24,854,184, forward strand.
ACAGTCCATCCAAGCTTCATAAGCCGAAGATATGGCGGTAGGGGCCTTGATGTGAGGAATAGTCCACTTAGGGCGACGATCCCATGCACACTCCCGGGATCTCACCATGCTAGTTGTCAAAGCCCGTGTAGCAGGAGCAACACTATCCTTTTGTGGGATAATTTGGCGTTTCCCATATTACCGCATGAGACGGCTAGGAAATATGTAAGTCAAGTTATGAAGGCCAAGGACTTGATAATATCCCGTTTCCTTGCTACATGCGATTGCGGATTTTAGGCCCCACCACTTGACAGTCCATCTTAGCAAAGGGCAAGCTTTAAGGTACCCGCGCCATTCATCAATGGTGGATTCATAATAAAGCCTCCGACCAGCAGGAAACTGCTTTGGTTGATATTTGAGCGCATTAGCCAGCCTCTCAATGAAGCACATATGCTCCAGGATCCATATCTACAAAAACAAAAAAAAAACAAGGCAAAACATAAAGTTAGATATCCATTAAAGATTGAAACTTTATCAAAGCAATTTATTCAAGCCCTCAACAACAAGGCAAAACATAAAGTTAGATATCCATTAAAGATTCAAACTTTATCAAAGCAATGTATTCAAGCACTCACTTGAAGGAGAAGAGGGCTTCCCGTCCATCCGCCAGGCGACGGCTCTTGTTTCTTGCGGTGCAAGCAAATTAAAGTTTCACCAAGAACAAGAGACATAGGGGTAAAATCATTTTGAATTTGCTCAACAATTCTAAGCATACAAGTTTTACCATTATTACCTCAACCAACAAAAAGGTACCTATGCAAGAGACATAAGATAAAAGCACGTCTATAATACGTCTCATTGTGATCATCCCTTACCTTGGGAAAAAAGATGTCAATCACACCATTGAGGTCTAGCTCACCGCTCCTAGCAACAGAGTAGGCTTGTGTTGGGGATAGGCCAAGATACCTTTTATAGTAACCTTTAAGGTTGGCCCCGAGCCATGGAGTAGCGGGAGCTTGATCATAAGGGAATCCAAGTATGGCGGCAAATTCTTCTGGAAGAGGGCACAATTCATTATACCCAAATCTAAAAACATGGAGTTTGAAATCCCAGAATTCAACGGCGGCCTCGAGAAGGTTCCAAACTATTTGAACTTGCTTCAAGTGGAAGAGAGCATTCAAGTTGAAAGGCACAAGTCTCATCCTCTCCTCGGGGGTCATAGATTGTAACCACTTACCAAATTTAACTTTAACGCTTGTCATGGCTGAAATCTAGATTAATGGGGAGGTTTCTCTAAAAAGCTCTCTATTACTAGTAAATTATGAAGGTGATGTCCCAAAACCGGACTAACCCAAGGCTTATATAGGGCTCGCACGAAAAAGACGAAAAAATAAGGCAACCCGTCAAGAAGGGGCTTCAGCGGCCCCTGGGACAGCCGCTGAAGGCTCAGCTGCCCCAATAGTGTAGCCAAGGCCCAGCGGCCCAGCCGCTGAGTTTCAACGGCAGGCCGCAGAGTCTGGAGGCCCCTATTTTCGCCCCCGCTCCTTCGCGCATGCCGCTGGACGCCTCCCTTTGGCCGCCGGGCTAGTTTCTCGAGACAACCCTCTTTTCTCCGGTTTTGGACACTTTCCTTAACGGTTTTGGACTCTAATTTGGCTCAATTTCCTATTTTCACTATTATTTTTATTTTCTATTATTTCCTTCTTATTTATGGAAGCTCCACAATTCCTTATTTCTTTTTGGATGATTATCATCTTTTCCTTTTTACGTCTTTTTATTAATCCCTTTTTACTTATTATTTTCATTTCATTTTTGCACCCCTTTCCTTTTTTTCATTTTTTTTAGGAGGGATAGGGTACACCCAAATTTAACTTTTTGTCTGTACTATTTGTTGCTAAATGGCTCTTGCTTGCGCTTTTGCTTGACTACTTGTGCATTCGCATTTAGCCTAATTATATGCAGGGACCAATAAATAAGCAATATTTACAAGCAAAGTCTGAATGTTTGTTCAACACAAATGTTCAGAATGTATTTCACACAAATACATTATCATAAAAATCATCACCTGCACCAGCATCCGTACGGAGCACGTCAAAGTGATCCTCCGATCTCCGCGGCTCGTTACCAAAGATCAACGCCACGACCTGGCTAGGGTCAAAGGAAGAATGTCGGGCAGGCTCCCGGTGCGAGCACCCCTCCCCAGCATAACTCGAATCATACCCCCACGAAGAACGAGGTGGCATGGTAGGCATCATAGGAGCAGGGACAAGAGGCTGGTAATAAGGACCGCCATATGAAGGATACCCCGCATACCCGGGGTAAGAAGGTTACATCGGCATAGGCATAGGAGTAGACTCCATAAACGGAGTCATCCTACTCCCACCAGGACGGTCTGTCCGATGTGCAGACACACTCTCTCTCCGAGGGCTCCTCTCGCACGACGGGCTACGCTCAGGAGAGCTCACAACCTCATCATCTGACAATACTAACTGTCGTGACCGACGAGGAAGGGGTCGACGGTACTCAACCTGCAGCCCACCAAATATATAAGATACATTTCTCGAAGCATGTAACTTTGAAAATGCAAAATCAAGTTTACCTTGTCCAAGTCAACTCTTGGGCAAGTACCCCTCGAAAGAGCTCGGGATATCCAGGACTTCATGGCATGCATCATCCTGAAGACTTTCCCGGTCTCCTCACGGTCAAGCTACGCAAAGAAAATTCAGTACAAGCATGCAAAACGACAAAGCATCGCACAAATTGGTAAAATTACGAGTTTACCCCTGGATGCCCAACTGGAAGAGGAAGGCCCTGGATGTCCTCATCAAGGTCCTCCGTCATGGGGACTTCCCCCCAACACTCCTTCCTGCCATAGTCCCGACCTCAGACCCGCATGTCCGGGATATCCACATCAATGGCGTCAACCTGAGGCTCCTACAAAGCAAAGTAAGTTAGCATCCAACAAAACAAGAAAGGCATAGAATATCAAAACATTAAATTCTTACCTTCAAACCCACAAATGAAGGCATGAGGCGATCACGACGGAACTGTTCGTAGTGCCCCGCGAGGTCCTCCGCAGGCTCCCTCAAATACCGCATAGCATCCGAGCCCACCATGGCCTCCGTAACCTGCTCGCGAGACAAGCACCTCACCAAGAATATGGTTGAGGGAGGATCCGAGGTAATCCTCGGGCCCGCCACATCAGGATAAACCTGATAGAAGATCCGCTCTCCTAAGTACCACTCAATAGAGAACGGACCCGCAATCAGGATCCTCTTGCGGTCCACCACCCTAGATGCTAGGATAGCATCCGAAGTTAAACCATGATACTTCGCCCATGGGAAGTAGTCAATCTACGCAAGCATGCAACATAAGATATTTCTACACTAAGAAATACCTCGTGTCCTTCAAAGCAGCGAAAAGCTCGCTATAGAAACGGTAATGGTGACCCTAAGTGTTCCCCCAAGGACCGAAAAGCTCCACCATCTCCGCCTTACGCTTCCAAATGGAAACGTCATAGACAATGGGCGTACCCACGCAAGGTACCCCGGTTAACATAGCAAACTCCGAGGGAATGATCATAATCTCCCCATTAGGGAAATGGAACGTGTTGGTAGTATCCCAAAAACTCTCCAAAGACAAGCGGACAATACACCTTTTGACTCGCTCAACCGAGTCCGCCGCTTTCAAAAGGGGCCCAAACCCCGCATTCAAAACCGCATCCTGCACCTCTTTGGGCAAGATTTTAAAAAGTCTCACTGTAGAGCCATAGTTGCCATGGGCCTTCAAATTTCCATCGGGTTCCTATGATCAATTCGCAACCCCTTAGGTTCACATTTCAATCAAATGTTCAATCCTAGGCATGTTTCTAAGTTCGTTCAAGCTGCGCAAGATCACATGCGTTACAAGCTTGACAATTGCATACAATTTCTACACAAATTCTAACTCAAGGCAAATCATATAAGCTAAAGTTCAATGCATAAAACTATGAATTCAAAGTTTGAGGCTTACCACGAACATGGAAGCCCGAGAGCTCAAATGAGTCGCCGGTCGGAAAAGAAACTCCGATCAATCCCAAACAATGTCGGGCATCCTGTCCGACCGGGTGTATCGATCATGAGGAAAAGCCACATTGGGCTTCCTCTTTGAAGGCATTACATGAGAAGGAAAACCCTTGATGAAAATGTCGATTTCTTCGACCTCCTTCCGCACCTCGGTCCTCCTACTCCTCTTCCTTGCCAATTTTGGAGCCATGAAGAAGGATGAGCAAAGCAAGCAAGAACAACAAGCAAAAATGGAGAAGACAAGATTTTCTCTCTCCAAGGGTTTCAAAAACCCACTCTCAAATTCACCCCAAATTTGTGAGAAATCACAAAAAAAGACACTTCAAATTATGCAAAGATTATGCAAAAGCAAGCAAAAAGGAGCAAGTTTGAGCAATTTTTAGCAAGAAATGAAGTTTGGGCAACAATGGAGGTAGAGAGAGAGAGTCTCGAATTTTTGGGGAAGAAATGACCCAAAATTCGGCTCTCCCAAAATTAAACCCCATCCGCGCCACTGAACCGGCCCTGCGGCCCTGTTTAAGGTCGCCCAGGCTCAGCTGCTGGCCCCTCTCAGCACCCCCGCACTGTCATTTGTGCCGCTGAGTAGGCCCGATAAGGCCGCGCAGCGCTCGGCGGCCCTGCGCATGGCCGCTGAACCTCTTTTCTCTTCCGCCTCTCACAGGGCGGGCCCGCAAGTTCAAATTCCGCGCGGAATTGCATTTCTCGACCGTTAGAACACCGGGAGATTTGGGCATGTCACCCAAAATGACCTTTTTGCCCCCACAACTTGGTTTCCTATCCTAGGGACCCGGTATCATCTATTTTCGCAGGCACAGGCATCCCATCTAATTTTTGCAGGCACAGGCACTTTATTCAATTTTTTGTAGGCACAATTTTCCAGGACATATGGATCACTGAAGTAGAGCAACGCAACGCTCTTCAATGTTGAGGCTATAAAATTAGCGTCACGTTGGCACCCGCAAAGCAGAGCTACGCAACGCTCTTCGATGTTGAGGCTATTAAAATTAGCGTCACGTTGGCACCCGCAAAGCAGAGCTACGCAAAAATCTTTGACGACGAGGCTATTAAAATTAGCATCGCGTTAGCACCCGCAAAGCAGGTAACCCTGACCACAGGCGGTCAGGAGTCTACTCCTTCTTTCTTTCTAACATAAAGCATTTTCAAACAAAAAAAAATTTGCAGGCATTTTTAGCAAATACTTTGACCTTTGCTTCTGTAGACACCCTAATCGGATCTCATCCCCTGGCACCACAACGCCCGATGATGATGGTAATGGATTAACATGGACGTAAGTAGAAAAGGACATTGCTTGAAAATCTAGACCAAATTTCTTGAAACCTCAGTCTTTGGATAGCCCTTGTTATAGGGATTCCAACGCCTTTGACCTTGCCTCAATCAGGCTCCCGGATCAAGAGATATCGCGCCTCGAAGATTTGGGTCAAAACCGCTCAATCCCAACCCCTCTGGGTCAGCCCAAAGGCAATTTCGTAATTTACTGAGCACATAAAGTCAAAAAATCCTAGGCACGCGCGCGCGCCTTATGGCCCTGCGATTAACGTTGTCAGTCCGGCGGCACACGCGTGACAGCGGGGGCCCTCTGGGTAGCCGCTGGGCCTGTTTTTCAGCTGGGCCGAGTTTTGGCGCCGGGTTTCTTACCCTAAGCCCCTAATTCCGTCCTCTAACTCTATAAATACTCCTTTTCACCCTCTTTTGAGAGAGGTGGGTCAGTTCATGATTTTGAGAGCATTGAGAGCACATATTTTCCCCAAATCAAAAAGAATTCAGATTTTTGAAGACTCAAGCAAGCATTGTACCTAACCTAGCACCCAAGATTGAAGAGCAATTCCAATTCTACTAGTCGCGTTCGAATAGAACGTCCAGGTTAACCATCCTGAGGGCCTAAATTCTTTATTAAATCTCTTATTTATTGTCTATTAATCATGTTTTATTTAGCTTTTGATTATGGTTGAGTAAATCTGCATGTTTGGGTCTTTGTATATAAATATGCATAATTAGTTAATTTAAAGTTAGCAACTTTTTATTAGTTTGTGCAAGTTTGCATCTTTTTATAGTTTTTTGCATGCATATAGCAACCTCATAGGTTTGTTTTAGCATAAAGTTGATATCTTTGTATTGTTCTTCCTTTGAAGTTACTAACGAATTTATTGATGTGCATATGCAATAGTACGGTAGGTTGGAGCATTAATTTATTGTTCTTATATCTTGTTTATGCTTGACAATAGTATGCATGTGAATTGGATATAAATTGTGCAAAGTGATAACATAGGTAGTTTGGTTGTCTCTAACCCGCCTAGTTAATTTAGGATCTTGGACGACCGGATTTATTTGGAACCATATAGCGTAAATAAATATTTGGCATGGATAAGCTTAGTAGAGGCCGTTTATACGGATGACTTAGATGAAATTTGTTTTGTTTATTTCGTACCTACACCCCTGAACTCAATATTTAGTCCCCATGGGCATGAGTCAATTCCCAATAGGAATTGGGTGCACTTTTTGATGGTTTCCAATTGTTCCCTAAAAATTGTTGGCGGCTTCTTTATTTGCAAATTGTTATTCCCCATAATTAATTTAAATTGCATATTGACGTATTATTTAAGAACCATTAATTCCAATACAAAGATTAAATTCCACCGCGGAGCGCCGGAGAGGCGAGGGTTTTTACACTAATATGTCGGACGTTCTTCCCCCAGCCGTGCCTTATTTGAGGAATGGTTTTAGTAATCAGTAAAGGGAATCTCTAGGCTGGACATCTGTAGAAACCAAAGCATGATTTTTGGTGTCGATGTGGCCTTAGTTCAAATCTGTGAAAAGTTTGCTATTTCTTCTGAACAGGATGCGATATTTAGGCGTTGCCGCCGACAGGCTTTTGTAATTTCCCTGTAAAATCGCATATTGTTCGCTAATGCAGAGTCCTCCAACTTGGGTAGAGCCTCGTTGCTGCGAGTGGTGAATCAAATCGCTGGAGGGTGTAAGAACCTGGGATTTCTACGGCCACGGAGTGCGTCCTTATAGAAAATTTGTAAGCGGAGGTTTAGATAAGTTCAAGGGACCATCGAGTTAGAAAAGCTTTAGTCAAGACTTGAATTGAATAAAAATCATGAAAGAGGTCACAAATCTGCTATCGGCGTTTTATCAAAGGGAGAAACCGAAGGGACAATCCGTAGGGAAAACCCAATAGCGCGATAAGTGAACTGATCATGTTTTTTGAAAGACTCCCGCTCATACAGAACATATGAGTACCCAAGAATAAAGGGTCCGGGGGCGAAGGCACGAGGTGGGAAGGTGTTAGCCACCCAACTCGCCCGTTTATGACTGCCTCTACTAATCAAGTTTCCTTAATAATTTAAAGACATATATCCCAAACAAAATCGGATTAACAACCTAGACTTAGACTATTAATTGGTTCATTACAAGTATCACAACATTTATTAATAACCCTTATTTTGACATGCATTCGATTTGCAAGTTGAGCATCACAACGACTAGACATGCTTGGAATTGAAAGACAATATTTAGGAAGCAATAAAAGACGTGATTAGCATGATATCTACATTTTGACTACTAGAACACAACCAATTAGGCAATTAATTTAATTTGAGCCCTCAGGAGTTAGTACCTGAACTGTAGGCCATATTTGACAAAAATTGTAAAGACAAGATCTCAAGTTTGGATGAAAGAGGGGGAAGCTCTGTGTTAATACTTCTGAAAATAGAGGTTGTCAACTGTAGACTGTGTGGTTTGAACTGAGGGAGGAGGGTCGTATTTATAGGGAAGGAAATAGGGTTAGAGGGGTGAAGGATGGCCGAAATTCTTAATTTGGATTGAAAAAGAAGGGCTTTGGGAGACTCAGCGAGCGCCGCTAGCGGCCCTGGTGAGCGCCGCTAGCAGCGTTGTCCACAACCGAGCCTGCCAGCGGAAAATTTTCTGGGTCATATCTCACTTGTTTGAGTTCCAATTTAGATCATGCAAGATGGGTTGGAAGGTTTATTGGGTCTAATTTGAGATGGCTTTGGTTTCAGGCCCAAACGTTTTTTGGATCTCGAGATATACCCAAAAGAGTAAGGAGATATCAGTTTTGGAGTACGCATTAATGTTTGGCTCGTAACTCCTTGGTTGAAAATGTGGTGTGGGCTCATGATATGTCATTGGAAAGATATTTTATTAAGAAATCCAGAAATATAAGGCTCACAAAGTAAATCAACCAAATGAACTCCCAAATGGGGCTGGAAACATGGTCCACAGTATTCGGCTATATTCGCTTTGACTCTTAACTTTGTTTGGCCATAACTCTTAGGTGCGGAATCGTATTTGGGCACGGAAGGAAGAAATGGAAAGCTCTAAAAAGGGAATTTTAAATGAAGTGGAAATGCAGGAGTGATCGAGGTAAAATCCGAGATGTTATTTTACCTATCAAAGCAAAAATAGCATTCAAGTTTATAAATTACTCCTTTCATCATCGGGCTTTTACGGAGAAATCTGCAGGAGCTTTTTTGGCATCTAGAGAAGCCCCCACTTTGATCGAGGTTGAGTAAAAGCGAATATCAAAGTATTCAGAAGCTGACATGTAGGATGCTGATGTGCACATGGTGTGTGAGAGTGTACAGTATTTATGCATATGAAGACAAAGCTGAGTTGAGACATGCTCGTAGTGTGCTAAGATTTCATCTCTGTGAACACAAGAAACATAAAGGTTATGGTTAGCAGGATAGAACACCTCTCGTAGATGGTCTAAACGTCCGCCGGAGACCTGTATTCAGAGTGAATGAAAAAGTTAGTAATACTTTGAGAATGATCAACGTAGAGTGCTTCGACAAACAATGACTAAACACCGCTCGGCGGGTGTCGAGATTCCGTCCCTGTACGAGAAACAAAAAATTCGATGAGACAGCGCGATTAAAAATAACGGCTGTAAATGGGAAATAACACTGGTGAGAGTGAATAGTATAAATGCTTTATTCTAAGCAAACAGTGACTAAGAACCACACGGTGGATGCCGAGATTCTGTCCCTGCACAAGAAAATAAAAGGTCGACGAGACAGCAGGATCAAAATGACGGCTGCAAAATGGTTAAAACATATGAACAGTTTAAATGCGATAGCTTAAGCAATCAATGACTGAAACATATAAAAAATAATGGACAGTTTAAGCAATCATTGACTGACACAAAATAAGTGACCTCGTAGAAGGACAGTTTAACCGCAATAGCTTAAGCGATCATTAGCTGACTCGATTTTGTGACTTCGTAGAAAAGGAAAGTTTAACCGTAGTAGCTTAAGCGATCATTGACTGACCCGACTTTGGGACTTCGTAGAAAGGGATAGTTTAACCGCAATAGCGTAAGCGATCATTGACTGACCCGACTTTGGGACGTTGGGGCTTTGGGACTTTCATAGAAAAGGACAGTTTTACCGCAATAGCTTAAGTTGTCATTGACTGACCCGACTTTGGAAACTGGTAGTCCGATAAAACTTGGATGAGGCCAGCGGATTTACTGGGCTTAAAATAACTTGACACTCCGGGTGATAAGTATCATAGGGATATATAGGGCTCGTGTATTTGGGACCTGCAAAATAATTGGGTTAGTTTTACCTGATAGCACTTGGTACCGTAAGATGGACCAACTTTTGAATTTTGAATTGGTGGGCCAAAGGGGACTTGCTCGCGCGCGCTCGGTATTGGTCTTTTCCGCGAACAAACTGAAATAACGGTTTCTAGGCTGGAACAATGTCGGGGGACAACAGGGGGCCCCCGCGTGCAGACTGTTGTTGGGAGGTTATTTTCATTCTTGGTTGTAGTCGGAAGGTCGCTTCTGGGCTTGATCATGAGTTCCGGGTTTGGTGGTTTCGATGGAGAGCGGGTAGACTCAAACCTGCAGTGGAAATATGCAGGGAATCAAGACACTGAGAAATTATGTACACATGCATGCCATTGAAGGCGACTCTAGTACTTATGCAAATATGATGTATGCAGACTCCATTGACTCACAGCTTCATGCGGCCTAGCCTAAAATGCACGACTCTCCTATAGGGTCTGAAGAGGGTCTTCATATGGGAAAAGTTTTTGTGATCAAGAAATTCATTCGTGTGGTGATCTTAACAGAGTATGAGACAAGTGGACAAGACTGGGTGCAATTCAGAAAGAATCAGCCCGCAGTTTGATGTGTGGTTCTTGATGGTTATGACCTACTCAAAGTGCTATGGGTGTTGATGCAGAGGTACAAAATATCCTAACTTAAGGTATGGGAATAAAATGGACAACTTTGAACGTAACGGGCAAGGAACCGACTCATTCTGAAAAAGCCCCCAGTTGGGATGTCTATGTGCAAGTCTACGAGAAAGGCGATGAGTATGACCTCTAGATGACTGACCAAAGAGCGCTTACATGAGAAACAATGCTCTAAATCCTTAGAAATTTAAGTTGCCTCAAGATATTGAATTTGTTTTTTATTTTTATTTTTTGGTTGCCATAACTTTTGCCTAGGCCGCCCTTTTGGGTTTTCAACCTACCGGGCTCATTATTTTTTTTAGGCTTAGATGAGAGTGATGGAATGGTAAAAGTCCTCATGATCGTGTGACAAAGTGGTTGTCGTGGCCTAATGTTTCCTCAAGTCCATGACATAGCTAATGGCAAAGCTTGGTAAGATATCTCCGATGATGAGAAAGAAGATAATAAAGCTCTAAACTACCTCACATGATCAGGACGCCAGTTCAGGCCCGAAAATATCTACATAGACCCATCCCAAATTCAACCCGTAGAGCCTCTAACAATCCCCAATATGGATCCGGCCCAAAGGACAAAAGGACAAAAGCTGACTTATCCATCTGGCAATTGTTGACCACTTCTATCACTCATAGAAGAGCCGTGTTAGAGGCCTTGAATGCAACCACCATTTCTCCAAACGCCACCCCTGAAGAGGTAGTTAACCTCCTGGTCCAAGGAAAGTCATCCACACCCATCACCTTTTCTGATAAAGACCTTCCACCTCAAGGTATCTACCACAACAAAGCCCTTTATCTAACTCTAACTTGTGAACAAAGACAAGTCCCTATGACTTTGGTCGACAATGGCTCAGCTGTAAATGTGTGCCCTTTGAGGACCGCTGAACACCTCAAAATAGATTGCAACAACCTCACGCATTCCGCACAAGGGCTAAGAGCTTACGACAATTCCAAAAGAAACGTCTTGGGCACCTTCTCAATGAACATCGATATTGGGCCAATCGAGAAGATGGTCTAGTTCCATGTAATTGAAATTCCAAGCCACCTTTAACCTACTTTTAGGAAGGCCCTAGTTACATGGGCTGAACGCCGTAGCTTCAACCCTACACCAAAAGGTAAAAATTATCCTTGGCAGGATCCATGCTGGAAGTCTGCGCTGATACTATGGTAGCCCAGATAGAAAAAGCTCCAGTCCTAAAGATAGAGCATAATGAGCAAGATGAGGAGTTGTGGGTCTTCGAGAAGATAGCCTTCATAAAAACAATAGAGCCCACACTCAATGAGAATGCTCTACTCAGAAAGAAAGGCCACTTTCCAGACACCACTCTGGGCCCTCACCCCATGGTAGTTCAAACCTGCTGGAACACCAAGATCAAAAATGATCTATTTGGGCTAGGCTACAAGCCCACAAGGCAAGAAGTCTGAGATTACATATCCAAGGAAATGGCTAGGAAAAGAGCCCGCGCGGCTAACAAGCCCATTCCACATAGCATGGATCCTTATCCCTTCACTCTCAATGGGCAATTTCTTCAAGAAGGCGACCCATATCCTTACTCCGGATTCCCTGAACCATACACGATCAATGGGATCCTAGTTCCAGGCTTTGAGCCATTTCAAGACTGCTTCACCATGAATGAAGACACACCCATACCTCCTAATAAGGACCAATCCACTAAAGATTGGGCTAATGACATGGCACCCAACGACTTTGGGCTACTATTTGGCGAAGAACGTTGCCAATACGATGAGACAACAAACGAACTTCCCCTTACTGTGCTTTTTAACGAAAGGTTAGACCCGTCCAAGCTGATCGCCCCAATCGGGCCCGACCGCACCACCTGGAAGCACGAGACGAGGTGCACTCCAGTCGAGGGAGCCAAGTACAAGTTCACGATTCTCAACGGTCCTACAGAATGGCCCAATTCTGATTCTGAGTCTGATTCTGAGTCTGTTATCCTAGAAGTGTCGGGTAGTCCACCCCAGTCTATTCCTGCTGTTGCTAAGGTCCTTAGTGATGACCTCATTGATGTATTGTCCGCTTCTATTAATATTATGAGTGTCGATTTTGCTTACTCGGATTGCCTCATTGCTAATAATTCAGAAGATATAACGGAATTGCCAAAAGAAGTCATTAAAGCATTAATCGAACATGAGCAAAAGACTTCAATAGTCGAAGAAACAGAGACAATAAATATTGCAACTAATGACAAGCTTCACCACGTGCAAATAGGTTTGTCTTTAACATCTAATGAACGCGAACAATTCGTAACACTCCTAAAGAATTAACGGATGTTTTCGCCTGGTCCTACAATGACATGCCCGGCATAGACCGCAACATTGCCCAGCACACCATCCTGTTAAAGCCCGACTGCAAACCAGTCAAACAAAAGATAAGGAGAATGAAGCCAGAATGGGCTCTTAAGATCAAAGAGGAAGTCTAAAAACAACTAGACGCAGGCTTCATAATAGTGGCCAATTACCCCGATTGGGTACCCAACATCGTCCCAGTCCCAAAAAAGGACGGACGGGTACGAATGTGTGTAGATTTTAGGGATTTGAACAAGGCAAGCCCAAAAGATGACTTGCTGTTATCCCCTATAGATGTTCTAGTAGATAATACTGCTGGACACGCCCTCCTATCGTTCATGGACGGGTACGTAGGATATAACCAGGTCCTGATGGCCAAAGAGGATGAAGAGAAAACCACTTTCATCACGCAATGGGGCCCTTATTGCTACACAGTAATGCCATTTGGGCTTAAGAATGCAGGAGCCACATACCAAAGAACTGCGACAACCCTCCTCCACGATATGATGCATAAAGAGGCTGAAGTTTATGTAGACGACATGATCATAAGGTCAAAAGACAGGGAAGGGCATGTACCCTCACTTCAAAAGTTCTTCGACAGGCTTAGGAAGTATAATATGAGGCTTAATCCCAAAAGGTGCGAATTCGGAGTTACATCCGGCAAACTTCTAGGATTTGTCATAAGTACTAGAGGAATCGAAATTGATCCATCCAAGATCAAAGCCATAATAGACATCCCACCTCCAAAAACAGAAAAAGAAATAAAAGGCTTTTTAGGGAGGATCCAATACAGACCATCACTTGCGAGCCCATATTCAAGAAACTCAAAAAAGAGGTAAAGACGGAATGGGACGAAAAATGCCAAAAAACCTTTGACAAAATTAAAGCCTACTTGTCCGAACCACCCGTTCTAGTACCGCCCACTCCAGGCATGCCTCTAATCCTCTACCTTACAGTCACGGAAACGTCAATGGGGGCCATGCTAGCCCAAGAAATCATCAGTGATAATGGGTCACACTTCATGAAAGAAGTAATTGAGCTTTTAACCCAGTTTAACATCCAGCATCGAAAGTCGTCTCCCTATAGGCCGCAAACTAATGGCGCAGTAGAAGCTGCTAAAAAAAACATCAAGAAAATCATCAAAAGAATGTCCGAGAATTATCATGATTGGCCTGACAAGTTGCCATTCGCACTTTGGGGTTACAGAATGGCGGTCCGCGCATCGACGGAAGCAACGCCATACTCTTTGGCCTACGGATTGGAAGCCGTATTGCCAATTGAGTTAGAGGTCCCATCTCTACAGATCGTTTTAGAAAGTCAAATTCCAGAAGTGGATTGGGTCCAAGCCCGCTATGACCAATTAGTCTTACTAGATGAGAAAAGGTTACAGGCTTTGCATAACGTAAGACTCTATCAAAGGAGACTAACCAAGCACTTTAACCAGATTTGCTCAAAATGAGAGACCTTAAGGTTGGAGATTTGATACTTAAAGAGGTAAGGGCCAATGTCACTGACCCAAGAGGCAAATTTAGACCCAACTGGTTAGGCCCGTTTATTATTACAAAGATCCTAACGGGTGGCGCCGCATGATTGGCAGATTTAGACAGGATCGAGTTTAGTCAATGGATAAACATGAATCAATTAAAGAGGTTCTATGCTTAGGCAAGACACCCAATATAGCACTTTCGAGAGGCCCATACAAGGCTACCTAAAAAAAAAAAAAAAAAAAAAAAAAAAAAAAAAAAAAACGGGATTTAATGTTAAAAAAAAAAAAGGGATAAGAACTACGAGCGACCTGATTCTACTAAAAGGATACGTAGGACAACCCAATTGCAATTGGGCCCGGCCCCTTCATCATATTCGCGTTCAAAAGTTGTTAAAATATATGCATATAAAAATACAAGGTTGCAATATTAAAATGGGCATGTCTCCATAAATAATAATAAAGTCCATTACAAAGACTTGGCAATTCCCAAATATTAAGGCAAAAATTAAATCTAAATCTAAAGAAGGGGCACATCACACTTATTGAATTTAAAGCAAACAAAAGGCAATCCTAAGCTAGACATGCGCCAAAAGAGTATTTCCTTAATAGACTACTCCGTAGCTTCGGTGGTAGGGACTGCATCCTCCATGGGCTCATCTACCTTTGGGCCTTCCACTTCGCGTTCCTTGGGAGCCCATCTCTCTCGAACCAAAGGCTCTTCTTTTTCAACCTCCATTAAAGGGACGCTTGAGGAGGCCTCATGATCATTGGCCCGAATTTGGGGCTCCGCTTCCGGTTTCGTAGTAATCTTTGCTAAAGCTTTCTTGGCCTTCGGGTTGAGAACACTTTTCACATGCTTGACTCTCTTTTGCTTAACCTTCCCTTTAGGATCATTAGGGTTGGAAAGCCTTAAGCTAGCCTTGACCGATTGGGCCTTAAGATCGCCCTGTTCGGATTTCCTACATGCACGACGGCCCTCCGCAGTCTTACAGTCCATCCAAGCTTCATAAGCCGAAGATATGGCGGCAGGGGCCTTGATGTGAGGAATAGTCCACTTAGGGCCACGATCCCATGCACACTCCCGGGATCTCACCATGCTAGTTGTCAAAGCCCGTGTAGCAGGAGCAACACTATCCTTTTGTGGGATAATTTGGCGTTTCCCATATTACCGCATGAGACGGCTAGGAAATATGTAAGTCAAGTTATGAAGGCCAAGGACTTGATAATATCCCGTTTCCTTGCTACATGCGATTGCGGATTTTAGGCCCCACCACTTGACAGTCCATCTTAGCAAAGGGCAAGCTTTAAGGTACCCGCGCCATTCATCAATGGTGGATTCATAATAAAGCCTCCGACCAGCAGGAAACTGCTTTGGTTGATATTTGAGCGCATTAGCCAGCCTCTCAATGAAGCACATATGCTCCAGGATCCATATCTACAAAAAAAAAAAACAACAAGGCAAAACTTAAAGTTAGATATCCATTAAAGATTGAAACTTTATCAAAGCAATTTATTCAAGCCCTCAACAACAAGGCAAAACATAAAGTTAGATATCCATTAAAGATTCAAACTTTATCAAAGCAATGTATTCAAGCACTCACTTGAAGGAGAAGAGGGCTTCCCGTCCATCCGCCAGGCGACGGCTCTTGTTTCTTGCGGTGCAAGCAAATTAAAGTTTCACCAAGAACAAGAGACATAGGGGTAAAATCATTTTGAATTTGCTCAACAATTCTAAGCATACAAGTTTTACCATTATTACCTCAACCAACAAAAAGGTACCTATGCAAGAGACATAAGATAAAAGCACGTCTATAATACGTCTCATTGTGATCATCCCTTACCTTGGGAAAAAAGATGTCAATCACACCATTGAGGTCTAGCTCACCGCTCCTAGCAACAGAGTAGGCTTGTGTTGGGGATAGGCCAAGATACCTTTTATAGTAACCTTTAAGGTTGGCCCCGAGCCATGGAGTAGCGGGAGCTTGATCATAAGGGAATCCAAGTATGGCGGCAAATTCTTCTGGAAGAGGGCACAATTCATTATACCCAAATCTAAAAACATGGAGTTTGAAATCCCAGAATTCAACGGCGGCCTCGAGAAGGTTCCAAACTATTTGAACTTGCTTCAAGTGGAAGAGAGCATTCAAGTTGAAAGGCACAAGTCTCATCCTCTCCTCGGGGGTCATAGATTGTAACCACTTACCAAATTTAACTTTAACGCTTGTCATGGCTGAAATCTAGATTAATGGGGAGGTTTCTCTAAAAAGCTCTCTATTACTAGTAAATTATGAAGGTGATGTCCCAAAACCGGACTAACCCAAGGCTTATATAGGGCTCGCACGAAAAAGACGAAAAAATAAGGCAACCCGTCAAGAAGGGGCTTCAGCGGCCCCTGGGACAGCCGCTGAAGGCTCAGCTGCCCCAATAGTGTAGCCAAGGCCCAGCGGCCCAGCCGCTGAGTTTCAACGGCAGGCCGCAGAGTCTGGAGGCCCCTATTTTCGCCCCCGCTCCTTCGCGCATGCCGCTGGACGCCTCCCTTTGGCCGCCGGGCTAGTTTCTCGAGACAACCCTCTTTTCTCCGGTTTTGGACACTTTCCTTAACGGTTTTGGACTCTAATTTGGCTCAATTTCCTATTTTCACTATTATTTTTATTTTCTATTATTTCCTTCTTATTTATGGAAGCTCCACAATTCCTTATTTCTTTTTGGATGATTATCATCTTTTCCTTTTTACGTCTTTTTATTAATCCCTTTTTACTTATTATTTTCATTTCATTTTTGCACCCCTTTCCTTTTTTTCATTTTTTTTAGGAGGGATAGGGTACACCCAAATTTAACTTTTTGTCTGTACTATTTGTTGCTAAATGGCTCTTGCTTGCGCTTTTGCTTGACTACTTGTGCATTCGCATTTAGCCTAATTATATGCAGGGACCAATAAATAAGCAATATTTACAAGCAAAGTCTGAATGTTTGTTCAACACAAATGTTCAGAATGTATTTCACACAAATACATTATCATAAAAATCATCACCTGCACCAGCATCCGTACGGAGCACGTCAAAGTGATCCTCCGATCTCCGCGGCTCGTTACCAAAGATCAACGGCACGACCTGGCTAGGGTCAAAGGAAGAATGTCGGGCAGGCTCCCGGTACGAGCACCCCTCCCCAGCATAACTCGAATCATACCCCCACGAAGAACGAGGTGGCATGGTAGGCATCATAGGAGAAAGGACAAGAGGCTGGTAATAAGGACCGCCATATGAAGGATACCCCGCATACCCGGGGTAAGAAGGTTACATCGGCATAGGCATAGGAGTAGACTCCATAAACGGAGTCATCCTACTCCCACCAGGACGGTCTGTCCGATGTGCAGACACACTCTCTCTCCGAGGGCTCCTCTCGCACGACGGGCTACGCTCAGGAGAGCTCACAACCTCATCATCTGACAATACTAACTGTCGTGACCGACGAGGAAGGGGTCGACGGTACTCAACCTGCAGCCCACCAAATATATAAGATACATTTCTCGAAGCATGTAACTTTGAAAATGCAAAATCAAGTTTACCTTGTCCAAGTCAACTCTTGGGCAAGTACCCCTCGAAAGAGCTCGGGATATCCAGGACTTCATGGCATGCATCATCCTGAAGACTTTCCCGGTCCCCTCACGGTCAAGCTACGTAAAGAAAATTCAGTACAAGCATGCAAAACGACAAAGCATCGCACAAATTGGTAAAATTATGAGTTTACCCCTGGATGCCGAACTGGAAGAGGAAGGCCCTGGATGTCCTCATCAAGGTCCTCCGTCATGGGGACTTCCCCCCAACACTCCTTCCTGCCATAGTCCCGACCTCAGACCCGCATGTCCGGGATATCCACATCAATGGCGTCAACCTGAGGCTCCTACAAAGCAAAGTAAGTTAGCATCCAACAAAACAAGAAAGGCATAGAATATCAAAACATTAAATTCTTACCTTCAAACCCACAAATGAAGGCATGAGGCGATCACGACGGAACTGTTCGTAGTGCCCCGCGAGGTCCTCCGCAGGCTCCCTCAAATACCGCATAGCATCCGAGCCCACCATGGCCTCCGTAACCTGCTCGCGAGACAAGCACCTCACCAAGAATATGGTTGAGGGAGGATCCGAGGTAATCCTCGGGCCCGCCACATCAGGATAAACCTGATAGAAGATCCGCTCTCCTAAGTACCACTCAATAGAGAACGGACCCGCAATCAGGATCCTCTTGCGGTCCACCGCCCTAGATGCTAGGATAGCATCCGAAGTTAAACCATGATACTTCGCCCATGGGAAGTAGTCAATCTACGCAAGCATGCAACATAAGATATTTCTACACTAAGAAATACAATCCATGCGACAAATAGCAAAGCTACTTTACCTTGTGCCAGTCTAGGCGCAGGAGGGCCTCCCTATACTGCTGAACAGTCTGGAAAGGCGCAGGCCCCCTATGACGCTATGCCCTACAAACCGGGAAGTCTTACTCCCAGCCCGTAGGGGCCATGTCCGGAAAATGCTCAAAAAACCAAGGCTACATCAAAACATGGAATTAAGCACCGCACACTTAAATAATGCAAATCCACAAAAATAGATGCAAAAAGCAAACGCACCTGTAAGACCTTCCAAAAACCGCACAAGCTCACGAGAGGAAGAGTCGACTGCTTGCATCCCTCATCATTCACGCGGCAAGCAAACTGCATACATCGCAAGTGGTTGGCAACCCGGCAACCCCCAGTTGTACTCTCTCACGTTCTCCCAATCCAACAAGCTCGGGAGGTAAATAGCATGGATACGCTCCTCTTTGTCACCAAAGATAGTAGTGGCAAGGAGGTAGGCGATGAAAATCCTCGCCTTTTGCTCCACCGAGGTATTTCTCTTATACCTCGTGTCCTTCAAAGCAGCGAAAAGCTCGCTATAGAAACGGTAATGGTGACCCTAAGTGTTCCCCCAAGGACCGAAAAGCTCCACCATCTCCGCCTTACGCTTCCAAATGGAAACGTCATAGACAATGGGCGTACCCACGCAAGGTACCCCGGTTAACATAGCAAACTCCGAGGGAGTGATCATAATCTCCCCATTAGGGAAATGGAACGTGTTGGTAGTATCCCAAAACTCTCCATAGACAAGCGGACAATACACCTTTTGACTCGCTCAACCGAGTCCGCCGCTTTCAAAAGGGGCCCAAACCCCGCATTCAAAACCGCATCCTGCACCTCTTTGGGCAAGATTTTAAAAAGTCTCACTGCAGAGCCATAGTTGCCATGGGCCTTCAAATTTCCATCGGGTTCCTATGATCAATTCGCAACCCCTTAGGTTCACATTTCAATCAAATGTTCAATCCTAGGCATGTTTCTAAGTTCGTTCAAGCTGCGCAAGATCACATGCGTTACAAGCTTGACAATTGCATACAATTTCTACACAAATTCTAACTCAAGGCAAAGCATATAAGCTAAAGTTCAATGCATAAAACTATGAATTCAAAGTTTGAGGCTTACCACGAACATGGAAGCCCGAGAGCTCAAATGAGTCGCCGGTCGGAAAAGAAACTCCGATCAATCCCAAACAATGTCGGGCATCCTGTCCGACCGGGTGTATCGATCATGAGGAAAAGCCACATTGGGCTTCCTCTTTGAAGGCATCACATGAGAAGGAAAACCCTTGATGAAAATGTCGATTTCTTCGACCTCCTTCCGCACCTCGGTCCTCCTACTCCTCTTCCTTGCCAATTTTGGAGCCATGAAGAAGGATGAGCAAAGCAAGCAAGAACAACAAGCAAAAATGGAGAAGACAAGATTTTCTCTCTCCAAGGGTTTCAAAAACCCACTCTCAAATTCACCCCAAATTTGTGAGAAATCACAAAAAAAGACACTTCAAATTATGCAAAGATTATGCAAAAGCAAGCAAAAAGGAGCAAATTTGAGCAATTTTTAGCAAGAAATGAAGTTTGGGCAACAATGGAGGTAGAGAGAGAGAGTCTCGAATTTTTGGGGAAGAAATGACCCAAAATTCGGCTCTCCCAAAATTAAACCCCATCCGCGCCACTGAACCGGCCCTGTGGCCCTGTTTAAGGCCGCCCAGGCTCAGCTGCTGGCCCCTCTCAGCACCCCCGCACTGTCATTTGTGCCGCTGAGTAGGCCCGATAAGGCCGCGCAGCGCTCGGCGGCCCTGCGCATGGCCGCTGAACCTCTTTTCTCTTCCGCCTCTCACAGGGCGGGCCCGCAAGTCCAAATTCCGCGCGGGATTGCATTTCTCGACCGTTAGAACACCGGGAGATTTGGGCATGTCACCCAAAATGACCTTTTTGCCCCCACAACTTGGTTTCCTATCCTAGGGACCCGGTATCATCTATTTTCGCAGGCACAGGCATCCCATCTAATTTTTGCAGGCACAGGCACTTTATTCAATTTTTTGCAGGCACAATTTTCCAGGACATATGGATCACTGAAGTAGAGCTACGCAACGCTCTTCGATGTTGAGGCTATAAAATTAGCGTCACGTTGGCACCCGCAAAGCAGAGCTACGCAACGCTCTTCGATGTTGAGGCTATTAAATTTAGCGTCACGTTGGCACCCGCAAAGCAGAGCTACGCAAAAATCTTTGACGACGAGGCTATTAAAATTAGCATCGCGTTAGCACCCGCAAAGCAGGTAACCCTGACCACAGGCGGTCAGGAGTCTACTCCTTCTTTCTTTCTAACATAAAGCATTTTCAAACAAAAAAAAATTTGCAGGCATTTTTAGCAAATACTTTGACCTTTGCTTCTGTAGACACCCTAATCGGATCTCATCCCCTGGCACCACAACGCCCGATGATGATGGTAATGGATTAACATGGACGTAAGTAGAAAAGGACATTGCTTGAAAATCTAGACCAAATTTCTTGAAACCTCAGTCTTTGGATAGCCCTTGTTATAGGGATTCCAACGCCTTTGACCTTGCCTCAATCAGGCTCCCGGATCAAGAGATATCGCGCCTCGAAGATTTGGGTCAAAACCGCTCAATCCCAACCCCTCTGGGTCAGCCCAAAGGCAATTTCGTAATTTACTGAGCACATAAAGTCAAAAAATCCTAGGCACGCGCGCGCGCCTTAGGGCCCTGCGATTAACGTTGGCAGTCCGGCGGCACACGCGTGACAGCGGGGGCCCTCTGGGCAGCCGCTGGGCCTGTTTTTCAGCTGGGCCGAGTTTTGGCGCCGGGTTTCTTACCCTAAGCCCCTAATTCCGTCCTCTAACTCTATAAATACTCCTTTTCACCCTCTTTTGAGAGAGGTGGGTCAGTTCATGATTTTGAGAGCATTGAGAGCACATATTTTCCCCAAATCAAAAAGAATTCAGATTTTTGAAGACTCAAGCAAGCATTGTACCTAACCTAGCACCCAAGATTGAAGAGCAATTCCAATTCTACTAGTCGCGTTCGAATAGAACGTCCAGGTTAACCATCCTGAGGGCCTAAATTCTTTATTAAATCTCTTATTTATTGTCTATTAATCATGTTTTATTTAGCTTTTGATTATGGTTGAGTAAATCTGCATGTTTGGGTCTTTGTATATAAATATGCATAATTAGTTAATTTAAAGTTAGCAACTTTTTATTAGTTTGTGCAAGTTTGCATCTTTTTATAGTTTTTTGCATGCATATAGCAACCTCATAGGTTTGTTTTAGCATAAAGTTGATATCTTTGTATTGTTCTTCCTTTGAAGTTACTAACGAATTTATTGATGTGCATATGCAATAGTACGGTAGGTTGGAGCATTAATTTATTGTTCTTATATCTTGTTTATGCTTGACAATAGTATGCATGTGAATTGGATATAAATTGTGCAAAGTGATAACATAGGTAGTTTGGTTGTCTCTAACCCGCCTAGTTAATTTAGGATCTTGGACGACCGGATTTATTTGGAACCATATAGCGTAAATAAATATTTGGCATGGATAAGCTTAGTAGAGGCCGTTTACACGGATGACTTAGATGAAATTTGTTTTGTTTATTTCGTACCTACACCCCTGAACTCAATATTTAGTCCCCATGGGCATGAGTCAATTCCCAATAGGAATTGGGTGCACTTTTTGATGGTTTCCAATTGTTCCCTAAAAATTGTTGGCGGCTTCTTTATTTGCAAATTGTTATTCCCCATAATTAATTTAAATTGCATATTGACGTATTATTTAAGAACCATTAATTCCAATACAAAGATTAAATTCCACCGCGGAGCGCCGGAGAGGCGAGGGTTTTTACACTAATATGTCGGACGTTCTTCCCCCAGCCGTGCCTTATTTGAGGAATGGTTTTAGTAATCAGTAAAGGAAATCTCTAGGCTGGACATCTGTAGAAACCAAAGCATGATTTTTGGTGTCGATGTGGCCTTAGTTCAAATCTGTGAAAAGTTTGCTATTTCTTCTGAACAGGATGCGATAATTAGTCGTTGCCGCCGACAGGCTTTTGTAATTTCCCTATAAAATCGCATATTGTTCGCTAATGCAGAGTCCTCCAACTTGGGTAGAGCCTCGTTGCTGCGAGTGGTGAATCAAATCGCTGGAGGGTGTAAGAACCTGGGATTTCTACGGCCACGGAGTGCGTCCTTATAGAAAATTTGTAAGCGGAGGTTTAGATAAGTTCAAGGGACCATCGAGTTAGAAAAGCTTTAGTCAAGACTTGAATTGAATAAAAATCATGAAAGAGGTCACAAATCTGCTATCGGCGTTTTATCAAAGGGAGAAACCGAAGGGACAATCCGTTGGGAAAACCCAATAGCGCGATAAGTGAACTGATCATGTTTTTTGAAAGACTCCCGCTCATACAGAACATATGAGTACCCAAGAATAAAGGGTCCGGGGGCGAAGGCACGAGGTGGGAAGGTGTTAGCCACCCAACTCGCCCGTTTATGACTGCCTCTACTAATCAAGTTTCCTTAATAATTTAAAGACATATATCCCAAACAAAATCGGATTAACAACCTAGACTTAGACTATTAATTGGTTCATCACAAGTATCACAACATTTATTAATAACCCTTATTTTGACATGCATTCGATTGGCATGTTGAGCATCACAACGACTAGACATGCTTGGAATTGAAAGACAATATTTAGGAAGCAATAAAAGACGTGATTAGCATGATATCTACATTTTGACTACTAGAACACAACCAATTAGGCAATTAATTTAATTTGAGCCCTCAGGAGTTAGTACCTGAACTGTAGGCTATATTTGACAAAACTTGTAAAGACAAGATCTCAAGTTTGGATGAAAGAGGGGGAAGCTTTGTGTTAATACTTCTGAAAATAGAGGTTGTCAACTGTAGACTGTGTGTTTTGAACTGAGGGAGGAGGGTCGTATTTATAGGGAAGGAAATAGGGTTAGAGGGGTGAAGGATGGCCGAAATTCTTAATTTGGATTGAAAAAGAAGGGCTTCGGGAGACTCAGCGAGCGCCGCTAGCGGCCCTGGTGAGCGCCGCTAGCAGCGTTGTCCACAACCGAGCCTGCCAGCGGAAAATTTTCTGGGTCATATCTCACTTGTTTGAGTTCCAAATTAGATCATGCAAGATGGGTTGGAAGGTTTATTGGGTCTAATTTGAGATGGCTTTGGTTTCAGGCCCAAATGTTTTTTGGATCTCGAGATATACCCAAAAGAGTAAGGAGATGTCAGTTTTGGAGTACGCATTAATGTTTGGCTCGTAACTCCTTGGTTGAAAATGTGGTGTGGGCTCATGATATGTCATTGGAAAGATATTTTATTAAGAAATCCAGAAATATAAGGCTCACAAAGTAAATCAACCAAATGAACTCCCAAATGGGGCTGGAAACATGGTCCACAGTATTCGGCTATATTCGCTTTGACTCTTAACTTTGTTTGGCCATAACTCTTAGGTGCGGAATCGTATTTGGGCACGGAAGGAAGAAATGGAAAGCTCTAAAAAGGGAATTTTAAATGAAGTGGAAATGCATTAGTGATCGAGGTAAAATCCGAGATGTTATTTTACCTATCAAAGCAAAAATAGCATTCAAGTTTATAAATTACTCCTTTCATCATCGGGCTTTTACGGAGAAATCTGCAGGAGCTTTTTTGGCATCTAGAGAAGCCCCCACTTTGATCGAGGTTGAGTAAAAGCGAATATCAAAGTATTCAGAAGCTGACATGTAGGATGCTGATGTGCACATGGTGTGTGAGAGTGTACAGTATTTATGCATATGAAGACAAAGCTGAGTTGAGACATGCTCGTAGTGTGCTAAGATTTCATCTCTGTGAACACAAGAAACATAAAGGTTATGGTTAGCAGGATAGAACACCTCTCGTAGATGGTCTAAACGTCCGCCGGAGACCTGTATTCAGAGTGAATGAAAAAGTTAGTAATACTTTGAGAATGATCAACGTAGAGTGCTTCGACAAACAATGACTAAACACCGCTCGGCGGGTGTCGAGATTCCGTCCCTGTACGAGAAACAAAAAATTCGATGAGACAGCGCGATTAAAAATAACGGCTGTAAATGGGAAATAACACTGGTGAGAGTGAATAGTATAAATGCTTTATTCTAAGCAAACAGTGACTAAGAACCACACGGTGGATGCCGAGATTCTGTCCCTGCACAAGAAAATAAAAGGTCGACGAGACAGCAGGATCAAAATGACGGCTGCAAAATGGTTAAAACATATGAACAGTTTAAATGCGATAGCTTAAGCAATCAATGACTGAAACATATAAAAAATAATGGACAGTTTAAGCAATCATTGACTGACACAAAATAAGTGACCTCGTAGAAGGACAGTTTAACCGCAATAGCTTAAGCGATCATTAGCTGACTCGATTTTGTGACTTCGTAGAAAAGGAAAGTTTAACCGTAGTAGCTTAAGCGATCATTGACTGACCCGACTTTGGGACTTCGTAGAAAGGGATAGTTTAACCGCAATAGCGTAAGCGATCATTGACTGACCCGACTTTGGGACGTTGGGGCTTTGGGACTTTCATAGAAAAGGACAGTTTTACCGCAATAGCTTAAGTTGTCATTGACTGACCTGACTTTGGAAACTGGTAGTCCGATAAAACTTGGATGAGGCCAGCGGATTTACTGGGCTTAAAATAACTTGACACTCCGGGTGATAAGTATCATAGGGATATATAGGGCTCGTGTATTTGGGACCTGCAAAATAATTGGGTTAGTTTTACCTGATAGCACTTGGTACCGTAAGATGGACCAACTTTTGAATTTTGAATTGGTGGGCCAAAGGGGACTTGCTCGCGCGCGCTCGGTATTGGTCTTTTCCGCAAACAAACTGAAATAACGGTTTCTAGGCTGGAACAATGTCGGGGGACAACAGGGGGGCCCCACGTGCAGACTGTTGTTGGGAGGTTATTTTCATTCTTGGTTGTAGTCGGAAGGTCGCTTCTGGGCTTGATCATGAGTTCCGGGTTTGGTGGTTTCGATGGAGAGCGGGTAGACTCAAACCTGCAGTGGAAATATGCAGGAAATCAAGACACTGAGAAATTATGTACACATGCATGCCATTGAAGGCGACTCTAGTACTTATGCAAATATGATGTATGCAGACTCCATTGACTCACAGCTTCATGCGGCCTAGCCTAAAATGCACGACTCTCCTATAGGGTCTGAAGAGGGTCTTCATATGGGAAAAGTTTTTGTGATCAAGAAATTCATTCGTGTGGTGATCTTAACAGAGTATGAGACAAGTGGACAAGACTGGGTGCAGTTCAGGAAGAATCAGCCCCCAGTTTGATGTGTGGTTCTTGATGGTTATGACCTACTCAAAGTGCTATGGGTGTTGATGCAGAGGTACAAAATATCCTAACTTAAGGTATGGGAATAAAATGGACAACTTTGAACGTAACGGGCAAGGAACCGACTCATTCTGAAAAAGCCCCCAGTTGGGATGTCTGTGTGCAAGTCTACGAGAAAGGCGATGAGTATGACCTCTAGACGACTGACCAAAGAGCGCTTACATGAGAAACAATGCTCTAAATCCTTAGAAATTTAAGTTGCCTCAAGATATTGAATTTGTTTTTTATTTTTATTTTTTGGTTGCCATAACTTTTGCCTAGGCCGCCCTTTTGGGTTTTCAACCTACCGGGCTCATTATTTTTTTTAGGCTTAGATGAGAGTGATGGAATGGTAAAAGTCCTCATGATCGTGTGACAAAGTGGTTGTCGTGGCCGGATCTCCTTGAGGTTTCCTACGTATCCAGTTTGTGGAATCAGGCCAACGTAGTTCAGGACTACACAATTGAATGGTCGTACCTCTCGGAGGGCTTTTGGGTTGTAATGTCAGGCTGGGTTAAGGTGTCAAAGAAAGGATAAAGGCTCAAACAAACCCAATGTAATTCCCCTCCCCAAAGTATGCTAGATGGTATAGAAGTTTTTCAACTAGGCGAGGTGGCTTAGGGACCAATGTTTAGGTAAGGCCACCGTTTTGTTATGCTTGAAGTTTTGCACTCTTTTGGACCTTTTATCGCTCTCGATTTTTTTTCTCTTTTGTTTTTATTTTTGCTCTTGAACTTTCGAGTTCTCTCTTGTTTTTTGGTATTTCTCTCGGTGGCTCTTTTGTAGGTCAGTCCACCTTGCCTAGAAGGTTGCTTCTATTCCCATGTCGCACACACCCATTCCCCGGGTAAGGATGATGTGGTTAAGAAATGAAAGGCTATGTGTTTAAGGCTCAAAGGGTTGCAAGTGGTAATGATGTATAGGGTAGTAAAGGATAATGATGTGAGGTGCCAAATGAATGCCTCCTATCCTCGGCACAGACGGTTCAACTGTATGTCCTGTATGGGGATGATCATTAGGAAGTTTTTGTTTAATGTTTTCCACAATGAAGGCTTTCTTTTGAATTATTTTTTTGATCTTTTTTTATTCCGTCATAGGCAACTGAAGTTCGTCATAGGATTGATCAAAGACAATGATGGGAATCAAAATGAATTCTTTATTGAATCGAAGAAAAACATTACACGAGAAGTAAGCTAGACTCTATGAACGAATTGAAAAGACAAACTAGACATCATTAGACTTGACTGGACTCGACTAGACTTGTACACTAGGAGTCTTCGACTCTCTTCAATTTCTCTTGCACAGGCTGTTCATGGGGATATGGAGGACATCCCTAGTAGATACTCGCATTGTTTACAACTTAAGTGGAATTTTTAAGAAGGTCATCTTCAATTAGGATATCCACAGCATAGAGTTTTTTCTAGGAGTCAATTTGTTGATACCTGAGGTGTTCCTTCTAAGCAGGTTGCAGATTCTTGATGAGTTGGCGGATTTGATCAGTTTGCTAAGGTCGCTCAACCAGTTCGGCTCTCTTTAGCTTCCAACGCCTAAGGAAGGCAGTGATTCCCTCATCTTCTTCTTGTTTGGTGATCTCTCACTCTCGAAGGGTCATAGGTAGAGCAACATTTTCCTTGTAGCATGCAAGGAAGACTGTAGTGAAATCTGACCAAGTGCGGTAGTTCTCAAAATTCAAGGTGTGGAACCAACGACGAGTTGGGGCATCAAGAGTCTGTGGGAACAAGTGAAGGCGTCGAGGTGGTCTTGTGGATTATCATTTCCAATGAATGTCGGAACCTCGGGCATGGAGAATTTGGCTGGAAGCTTGCCCTTGACTTTGGGATTGACTTTACCAACATTAGCATGGTAGTTGGCAAACAGGCCGCTGTTTTCGAGCACAGAATTAATCTTAGCCAGCTTGGCATTTGGTCCTTCTTCCTTAGAGTCGGAGTCAGAGAGGATTCTTGCTTCATCCTCTTCCTTCTCTTCCAAATCTTCAACCTTGAGTCGCACCCTTTCTAACTCACCCATGAGCTCATCAAGCCTCTCATCGGTGGTTTTGAGCATGGTGAAGTTTGGGGGTGTGATTGGTGAAGTAAGGGATGTATTCAGTGGTGACGAGCTTTGTAGTGGTGATGGATTATGGGGTGATGGCCTTTTGGAATGTGGTGGTGTCTTGGAGGTAGCTTGTATACGAACCAATCTTTCAGATGATCGAGCCCAACCTTTGTCTTGGTAATTCTTCCTCAAGCCCCCAATCCTAAACACCATTCTCAACTTAGAAAGACGCCAAAGAGAGGACTTGAAAACAAAGACTTATGATTTTAGAAGACCATCGATAGCTTCTAAGGTGAATGAATCTAAGGACGTCTATATGAACTCGAATGCATGATGACAACAATGCAATGACAGAGTTACGACAACAATTTGCAAGATGCATGACGGACTAACCTTGACATGCATGACAATGAATTGACCCAAAATGACCCTAGAAGACTTGTGATCGGCTCGTCTAGACTTCTAGTGCATGAGAAGTCGTGAACAAATGGAGACATTGATGAATGCAAGACTTGGACTTTTGTGCAAATGCAGATGCAAAGTGACGATAGTGTATGTATGACGATTATTTATGAATCCTAGCATGGAGTGTCTAATACGTACAATGCAATGCAAAGAAATGGAAGAGAAGAAAGTAAAAATCTAAGCCTAAATGCCCGATTTTTTGCCCTCGTATCAAAGGAAAAATGTAGTCGGTGAACGAAAATGAGAAAAATAGAAAAAGACGGACTATCCTATTTTTTAAAATTTTTCTAGACTCAAAGAAAATGGAAAATGAGATAAATAGATAAAAACGAAAATTTTGGCATTTTTTCTTTATTTTCCGATTGTTTTTTGGCCTTTTTTTTTCAACGCCATTTTTTGATTTTTTTTTTTGTTTTAATTTTTTTGCCGAATCTGAATTACATCAAAACAATAGGGAAAAAAAAAAAGAAAATTAAAAAAAGGTGGGAGAGGGGAATCGGAGAGACTGACTCTTTTTTTTTTGCTAAAAGGTCCTAGAAAATTGTTCATGACTTCGACGCTATATGAAAATATATCATCGAGGAAACAAGTGCTCATTAAATAGAATTCTCGCACTATTTTTGGGCATTAGGAACTACCTAAAAACAAAAGAAAAAGACTCCTAGCACGTAAGTACATGTTGGCACATAGTCACGACATTCATGCATTCAAGCAAGCATTACAACGACGCAGTTACAGGAAAACATGTGGTCAGACGGGCATTACAACGACACATGCACAACAAGCAAGCGAATGCACGGATGTGGGTTTGGAGGCTTTTTTGCTCCTGTGAGGTCACCACGACAAATTACAATTTCCGTTTGGCGGATGGTCGACACATCAATTGTAATCCTTTTTCACCAACAAGAGTCGATGAATCGTGGGTGAGAAGCGATAGCTTTCACAATAGGACAACTGTATATTCCTTTAGATATACGGGTTGTATACGAGTTACCACGCAAACTTCCTCGAGGGTCGATAAGGGTCAAAAGGTCATGCCAAAGCACATGCAAATGATGCAATATGGAACATGTTAATAGACAATTAAGCAAACTTGATTTTGGAGTCTCACCCTCTTAAATAAATCCCCATTGAAGTCACCACTGTAAGGACCCGGAATTTCTACGGCCACGGAGTGCGTCCTTATAGAAAATTTGTAAGCTGGGGGTTAAGATAAGTTCAAGGGACCATCAAGTTAGAAAAGCTTTTGTAAAGACTTGAATTGAATAAAAACCATGAAAGAGGTCACAAATCTACTATCGGCGTTTTATCGAATGGGCAAACCGAAAGGACAATCCGAAGGGACAACCCAATAGCACGATAAGTGAACTGATCATGTTTTTAGAAAGACTCTCGCTCAGATAGAACATATGAGTACCCAAGAATAAAGGGTTCGGGGGAGAAGGTACAAGGTGGGAAGGTGTTAGGCACCCAACTCGCCCGTTTATGACGGCCATACTAACTCAAGTTTGCTTAATAATTTAAAGACATAATTCCCACAGAAAACCGGATTAACAACCTAGACTTAGACTATTAATTTGTTCATCACAAGCATCACAACATTTATTAATGGCCCTTATTTAGACATGCATTCGATTGGCAAGTTGAGCATCACAACGACTAGACATGCTTGGAATTGAAAAACAATATTTAGGAAGCAATAAATTGAATACTAGAACATAAACAATTAGGCAATTAATTTAATTTCATCCCTCGGGAGTTAGTACCTAAACTGCAGGCTATATTTGACAAAAATAGTAAAGACAAGATCTCAAGTTTGGAAGAAAGAGGGGGAAGCTCAGTGGTAATACTCTTGAGAATAGAGGTTATTAACTGTAGACTGTGTGTTATGAATTGAGAGAGGAGGGTCGTATTTATAGGAAAGGAAATAGGATTGGAGGGGTGAAGGATGGCCAAAATCCGGAATTGGGCTTGAAAAATACGGGCTTCGGAAGACTCAGTGAGCGCCGCTACCGGCCCTGGTCAGCGCTGCTAGCGGTTGTGAGCCTGCCAGCGGAAACTTTGTCTGGTGATATCTCACTCGTTTGGGCTCAAAATTGGATGATTCAAGATGCATTGGAAATATTATTGGGTCTAGTTTCATATGGTTTTGGCTTGAGGCCCAAATTTTTTGTGGATCTCGAGATAGACCCGAAAGCGTAAGGAGAGGTCAATTTTGGAGTACGCATCAATGTTGGGCTCGTAACTCCTTGGTTGAAAATGGGGTGTGGGCTCATGATATGTCATTGGAACGATATTTGAATAAGGAATCCAGAAACATAAGGCTCACAAATTAAATCAACCAAATGAACTTCAAAAATGGGGTTGGAAATATGGTCCATAGTATTCAGCTATATCCACTTTGACTCTTAACTTTGTTTGGCCATAACTCTTAGGTGCGGAATCATATTTGGACACGGAAGGAAGAAATGGAAAGCTCTCAAAAGGGGTTTTAAATAAAGTGGAAATGAAGGAGTGATTGAGGAAAAACCTAAGACCTTATTTTACCTATCAAAGCAAAAATAGCATTCAAGTTTATAATTTACTCCTTTCATCATCGGGCTTTTGCGGAGAAATCTAAAATCGCTTTTTTGGCGTCTACAAAGGGCATTCTCCTTTGCATCTGGTGATAGGAGAAACTATTTTAGGGCTTGACAGGTTGAAAATTTTGCCTCACGAAGCCTTTTCTGGCAGCCCTCTGCTGCTTCAAATTTTGTTATGCGAGCATCTAAGGTTGATAGAATCGCCAGAGAAGGTGATAGGCCGTACCTCTCAAGCTTGGAAAGAAGAAGACTTATACTGTTGCTAGGTTTTTGGTTAGAAAAAGGCTATATGATGAAAATACCATTTTCCATGCAGGACCTGTTATCCGTTGGCATGTGACCTGGTGGAGTTTGACCTCTTTGGTGGCTTGCTGCAAATTTATCCCTCTCACTACCATAATGGGTCTATACAGGAGTACTTTCTTCTTTCCTTATAGGGTTATGAGACAATATGGGTTAAAGCAGGTTATCCCTCATCAGGAGACTGTGAGACAACCTACCTTGGCTCTGACCATCGAATTTGCTCAAGACTGGGGAAAATATTGGCGTGGCAGGGATCGCTCGACTGTACCTCGGGTGATTGCCCCAACCCAAGTTTCTGATACCTACTTGAACTAGCTTTCCTGCAGTGATGTAGAAGCGAGACGAGCCCTTCGTCATGAGGAGTGGGACCAACTAAATCCTAAGTATGACTCAGGAACAGGAAGCAAAAAAAGAAAGGAAGGGCCTTATGAGGAAGGCTATCATGTAATGAAAATAGGGAAGCCCCCAGTTCGAGGAAGTGATCATAAGTCGTCCTCAAGCCAGGGTCCTTCAAAGAAGAACTCTTCAACGAAACCTTCTAAAGGAAAGAAGGATTAAAGTAGTTTCTTAGAAAGCAAGTCTAGTTTAGAAAAAGTAATAGGAATTTGTTTAGCTTAAACCCTCGTAGTTGCACTTTTTTTTTTGTAATCTTAGGAAGTTCAATTTTTGCAATGTAAGTTTGTTCGTTCAGTTTGAATAAAGATTGTCCCTTTTTTTAATGAGTTGAATGGAATTTTGGATTGATTTTGGCCGGGCCTCTTAAAAGGGTTACTGACCTATCCTGTGTGGAATCAGGCCAGCATAGTTCGTTCAATTTGTGTACACTGTTTCAGGGTAATTCTTTCCAAAGAGTCCCCTTCCTTCAGATTTCAGGGTGGAACCTTTTTGTTGAACGCTCTTGCCATGTGTTGTTGGTACATGTGGGAATGGTCTAGGGCCCGTAGGCGTCTTTTATATGTGAACATGAGTTCCTCATAACAGGCTTGCAACCATTGGGTTTCGGGAATTTCACCCTCTAAGGCTATGCGCATGGAGGGTAGTTGGACTTTTATGGGTAACACAGCTTCCATCCCGTAGACTAGGGAGTAAGGTATTGCTCCTGTGGATGATCTTATGGACGTTCTATACCCCCAAAGGGAAAATGGGAGTTTTATGGGTCAATCTTTGTAGTTTTCTATCATCTTTTTGATGATAGTCTTGAGGTTTTTGTTGGCGGCTTCTACTGCGCCATTGGTATGGGGACGGTAAGGGGATGATTTCTGGTGCTGGATTTTGTAGCTTTTTAGTAGGGTGGCTGTTGCGGCTTTGAAATGGGATCTATGGTCACTAATAATTTCATGCGGAACGTCGTATCGGCAGATGATTTTGTTCCTTATGAAATTGGACACTTGTGTGGATGTGAGGATGGCATAGGATTGAGCTTCAACCCATTTGGTAAAATAGTCTATGGCTAATAGGATGTATTCATGTCCTCCAGAGCCCTTCGGGATGATTTTACCAATGATATCTATTCCCCATGCAGAAAATGGCTAAGGGGATGTGAAGTTATGGAGCATTGAGGGTGGCATATGTTGTAGGTTCGCATATATCTGACACTTTTTGCACTTCTTGACATAGTCGTAACAATCCCTTTCCATAGTGGTCCAATAGTATCCCAGTCTTAGAACCTTTCTAAAGAGCATTTGACCATTCATGTGTGGTCCGCATATCCCATTGTGTACCTCATCCATGATTTCTACAGCTTCTTCAGCGTTCACACATCTGAGGTTGACTCCATTGTAGGACATCTTGTATAGAACCCCCTTGTACTCTATGTATTGTGCCGCTAAGAGACGGATGGCCCGTTGAGCTCTTATTGGCGCGTCGGGAGGGTAGGTGCCTTTGGTGATGTAGTTGAAGACATCTTGGTGTAAGGACCCGGGATTTCTACGGCCCACGGAGTGCGTCCTTATAGAAAATTTGTAAGTTGGGGGCTTTAGATAAGTTCAAGGGACCATCGAGTTAGAAAAGCTTTTGAAGAAACTTGAATTGAATAAAAACCATGAAAGAGGTCACAAATCTGCTATCGGCGTTTTATCGAATGGACAAACCGAAGGGACAATCCAAAGGGACAACCCAATAGCGCGATAAGTGAACTAATCATGTTTTTAGAAAGACTCCTGCTCATATAGAAAATATGAGTACCCAAGAATAAAGGGTTCGGGGGCGAAGGTACGAGGTGGGAAGGTGTTAGGCACCCAACTCGCCGGTTTATGACGGCCTCTACTAACTCAAGTTTTCTTAATAATTTAAAGACATGATTCCCACACAAACCGGATTAGCAACCTAGACTTAGACTATTAATTGGTTCATCACAAGCATCACAACATTTATTTTTAACCCTTGTTTAGACATGCATTCGATTCACAAGTTGAGCAGCACAACTACTATATAGACAATATTTAGAAAGCAATAAAACGTTATTCTAGCATGATATCTACATTATGACTACTGGAAAATAAACAGTTAAGCAATTAATTTAATTTGAGCCCTCAGGAATTTGTACCTGAACTGTAGGCTATAATTTGACAATTGAATAGTAAAAGTAGATCTCAAGTAAAGAAAGAAGGGAAAGCTCGGTGTCAATACTCCCGAGAATAGAATAGAATTGTTTATGGAAGAAAGAGGGAGAAGCTCAGAGACAATACTACTGAGAATAGAGGGTGTCAACTGTAGACTGTGTGATTTGAACTGAGGGAAAAGGGTTGTATTTATAGGGAAGGAAATAGGGTTGGAGGGGTGAAGGATGGCCGACATTCAGAATTGGGCTTGAAAACAAAGTCAAGCCAGAGGCTGTGTCAGCGCCGCTAGCGGCCCTAGGAAACTTGTCATCGCCGCTAGCGGCCCTGGGACTTATTCCAGGGCTGTTGACGGCTCTCAGCAGCCAGCACGATGTCGTCATAATGATGTCATCCATTCTATTTTTATTTTCCGGAGTAATTTTTGTATTCCGGAAATTATGAAAAGATCGTTTTACCCTTGGACGGTAAAAGACGGTTCTACCCCTAAATCGCAACTTGGCGACCGGGGGTCGGAAAAAGGCGTGAGACGTGTCATTGGAAATCTCTTGAATGGGGCACGGGGCTTCTGAATGTAATGGAATGAAGGAGTGTTTGGAGGAAAAACCTGAGACCTTGTCTTAACTATTAAAGCAAAAATAACAGTTCAAGTTTATAAATTACTCCTTTCATCATCGGGCTTTTGCGGAGAAATCCGAAGACGCTTTTTTGGCGTCTACAGAAGCCCCCACTTTGATCGAGCTTGAGAAAAGCGAAGATCAAAGTACTCCGAAGGCGACATGCAGGATGCTGATGTGCACATGATGTGTGAGAGTGTACAGTATGCATGCATATGAAGACAAACCTGAGTTGGGACACGCTCGTAGTGTGCTAAGATTTCATCTCTGTGAACACAAGAAAAAATAAAGGTTATGGTAGCAGGATAGAACACCGCTCGTAGATGGTCTAAACGTCTGCTGGGGACCTGTATTCAGAGTGAATGAAAAAGTTAGTTATACTTGGAAAATGATTAACACGGAGTCCTTTAACAAACAGTGACTAAACACCGCTTGGCGGATGTCGAGATCCTGTCCCTGTTATAAGAAACGAAAAATTCAATGAGATAAGCGCGATTAAAAATAATCGACCATAATCGACCATAAAGTGGTTAGGACATATAAACAGTTTAAATGCAATAGTTTAAGCAATCACTAACTGAAACATATAAAAAACAAATAATGGACAGTATAACCGCAGCAGTTTTAAGCAATCATTGAATGACACAAAAATAAGTAACCTCGTAGAAGGGACAGTTTAACCGCAATAGCTTAAGCGGTCCTCGACCGACCCCCAAAAAATTTGTAACCTCGCATAGGGACTGACCCCAAAAATTTGTAATCTCGCAGAGGGACTGACCCCCAAAATTTATAAAAGCGCAGAGGGATTGACCCCAAAAATTTGTAAACATCGCAGAGGGACTGACCCCAAAAATTTGTAAAACTCTGCGCCCAAAAATTTGTAAACATCGCAGAGGGACTGACACCAGAAATTTGTAATATCGCAGAGGGATTGACCCCAAAAATTTGTAATTTCGCAGAGGGACTGACCCCAATAATTTGTAATATCGCAGAGGGACTGACCTCAAAAATTTGTAATGTTTGGTAAGGCCAACAGGTTTTCCGGGCTTAAAATATTTTTGGGCGCTCTGGGCGGTAAGAGTTGTCGTAGTGTAGATCCGAGTTTCAGTATCCGGGACCTGCAAAAATAAACGGGTTAGTTTTACTTGAAAATAGTTGGTACCGTAAAATAGGCCAACTGTCGAATTTGAACTTGTGGGCCAGAGTGCTTCGCTCCCGCGCGCTTGGTACTGATATTTACCGCGAATAAACTATAGTAACGAACTTTGGACTGGAAAAGGGGGCCGTGGGGACAGCAGAGGGGCCCGCTCGCGCAGAGCTGTTGTTGGAAGGTTATCTCTATTCTTGGTTGTAGTCGAAAGGTCGCTTCTGGGCTTGATCATGAGTTCCGGGCTTGCTAGTTTTGATGGAGAGCGGGTAGACTCAAACCTGCAGTGGAAATATGCACATAGGGAAGAGATGCAATAGACATGCCCGACTGACCATGACAAGATGCACAAGACATGACATAGTAATATGCACGGGGAACAAGGGATTTGACATGTAAACACACAGGGACTCAAGACATTAAGAAATTATGTACACATGCATGCCTTTGAAGGCGACTCTAGTATTCATGCAAATATGATGTATGCAGACTATATTGACTCACAGCTCCATGCAGCCTAACCTAACATGCACGGCTCTCCTATAGGGTCCGAAGAGGTTCTTCATATGGGAAATCTTTTTGTGACCAAGAATTTCATTCTTGTGGTGATCTTGGCAGAGTATGAGACAAGTGGACAAAACTCGACGCAGTCAAGAAAGAATCAACCTCCAGTTTGATGTGTGGTTCTTGATGGTTATGACCTACTCGAGGAGCTATGGGTGTTGATGCGGCGGTACAAATTATCCTAACTTAAGGTATGGGGACGAAATGGCCAACTTGGAACGTAGCGGACAAAAAACCGACTCGTTCTGAAAAAGCCCCCAGTTGGGAAGTCTATGTGCAAGCCTACGAGAAAGGTGATGAGTATGACCTCTAGACGACTGACCAAAGAGCGCTTACGTGAGAAATAATGTTGTAAATCCTCGAAAATTTAAGTTGCCTCAAGATGTTGAATTTGTTTTATATTTTTTTTTTTTTTGGTTGCCCTACCTTTTGCCAAGGCCGCCCTTTCGGGTTTTCAACCTACCGGGCTCATTTTTTTTTTAGCCTTAGATGAGAATGGTGGAATTTTTGGAAAACTCCTTATGATCATGTGACAAAGTGGTTGTCGTGACCGGACCTCCTTGAGGTTTCCTACGTATCCAGTTTATGGAATCAGGCCAACGTAATTCAAGGCTATACAATTGAATGGTCGCACCTCTTGGAGGGCTTTTGGGTTGTAATGTCAGGCTGGGTTGAGGTGTCAAACAAAGGATAAAGGCTCAAATAAACCCAATGTAAATTCCCTCCCCAGAGTATGCTAAATGGTATAGAAGCTTGTGATCTGGGCAAAATGGCTAAGAGACCTATGTTTAGGTAAGGCCATTGTTTGGTTGTGCTTGAAGTGTTTGCACTTTTTTGGATCTTTGATCGCTCTCGACTTTTTTTCTCTTATGGTTTTTTTTTGTTTTTGCTCTTGAACTTTCGAGTTCTCTATTCTTTTTGGTATTTCTCTCGGTGGCTCTTTTTGTAAGTCGGTCCATCTAACCTAGAAGGTTGCTTCTATTCCAATGTCACACACACCCATTCCCCGGGTAAGGATGATGTGGTTAAGAAATGAAAGGTTATGTGTCTAAGACTCAAAGGGTTGCAAGTGGTAATGATATATAGGGTAGTAAAGGATATTGATGTGAGGTGCCAAATGAATGCCTCCTGTCCTCAGCACGGACGGTTCAACTGTATGTCCTCTATGGGGATGATCATTAGGGAGTTTTTGTTTTATGTTTTCCACAATGAAGGCTTTCTTTTGAATTATTTTTTTTTGATTTTTTTTTGTTGTTCCGTCATAGGCAACTTAATTTCGTCATAGAATTGAACAAAGAACAATGATGGGAATCAAAATGCAATTTTTATTGAATCGAACAAAAGCATTACACGAGAAGTAAGCTAGACTCTATGGACGAATTTAAAAGACAAACTAGACATCATTAAACTTGACTTGACTCAACTAGACATGCACACTAGGAAACTTCGACTCTATTCAACTTCTCGAGCACAGACTGTTCACAGGGACACGACGGACAGCCCCTTGTAGATACTCGCGTTGTTCACGACTTAAGTGGAATTCTTAAGAAAGTTATCTTCAATTAGTATTCCCACAACATAGAGCCGGTTGTAGGAGTCAATTGCTTGATACTTGAGGGGTTCCTTGTAAGCAGGTTGCAGGTTTTTGATGAGTTGGCAGATTTGATCAGTTTGCGAAGGTTGCTAAACCAGTTCGGCTATCTTTAGCTTCCAGTGCCTAAGGAAGGCAATGAATCCCTCATCTTCTTCTTGTTTGGTGATCTCTAACTCTCGAAGGGTCATAGGTAGAGCAACATTTTTCTTGTAGGGTGCAAGAAAGACGGTAGTGAAATCTGACCAAGTGCGGTAGTCCTCCAAATTCAAGGTGTTGAACCGACTACGAGTTGGGGCATCAAGAGTCTGTGGGAACAAGTGAATGTACATATTTTTGTCAACTCCTTTTAAACCCATGGCAGTAGTGAAGGCTTTGAGGTGGTCTTGTGGGTTATCAGTGCCGGTGAATGTCGGAACCTCGGGCATGGAGAACTTGGCTAGAAGGTTGCCCTTCACTTTGGGATTGACTTTACCAACATTAGCATGGTAGTTGGCAAACAGGCCGCTGTTTTCAAGCACAAAAATAATCTTAGCCAGCTTGGCATTTGGTCCTTCTTCCTCAGAGTTGGAGTCAGAGAGGATTCTTGCTTCATCCTCTTTCTTCTTTTCCAGATCATCAAGCCTCTCGTCGGTGGTCTTACCCATGGTGGAGTTTAGGGGTGTGATCGGTGAGGTAAGGGATGTATTGAGTGGTGGCGGGCTTTGTGGTGGGGATGGATTATGGGGTGATGGCCTTTTGGAATGTGGTGGTGTCTTGGAGGTAGCTTGTACACGAACCAATCTACCGGATGATCGAGCCCAACCTTTGTCTCCGTAATTCTTCCTCGAGCCCCCAATCCTGAACACAAGTCTCAACTTAGGAAGACGCCAAAGAAATGACTTGAAAACAAAAACTCATGATTTTTAGAAGACCCTCGATAGCTCCTAAGGTGAATGAATCTAAGGACGTCTACATGAACTCGAATGCATGATGATGAAAACGCAATGACAGAGTTACAACAACAATATGTAAGATGCATGGCGGACTGACCTTGACATGTATGACAATGCATAAATGCTTCCTAGAATGACCCTAGAGAACTTAATGGATGACTTGTCTAGACTTCTAGTGCATGAGAAGTAATGAGCAAATGGAGACATTGATGAATGCAACACTCAGATTTTTGTACAAATGCATATGCAAAATGACGAGAATGCAAACATGACTAGTTATGAATCCTAATATGGAGTGTTTAATATGTATAATGTAATGTAATGCAATGCAAAGGAATTGAAAATGACAACCTAAGCCTAAATGCCCGATTATTTCCCCGCATATCAAAGGAAAACGAAGTCGATGAACGAAAATGAGAAAAATAGATAAAAAAAAAAAAAAAAAGACGGACCATCCTAAGCCTAACGCCAATTTTTTTTTTTTTGCTTTTCTTTTTTTTTTTTTGCCAACTCTGAATTACATCAAGACAATAAGAGAACAAAAAATAAAAAAACGGTGGGAGAGGGGAATTGGAGAGACTGACTTTTTTTTTTTTTGCTAAAAGGTCCTAGAAAATTGTTCATGACTTCGATGTTGTATGAAAATATATGATCGAGGAAATGTGTGCTCATTGAATTGAATTCTCGCACTACTTTTTGGGCATTAGGAAGTAGCTAAAAATAAAAGAGAGGACTCCTAGCGAGTAAGTACATGTTGGCACATAGTCACGGTATTCATGCATTCAAGCAAGCATTATAACAACGCAGTTCACAGGCAAACATGTGATCAGACGGGCATTACAACGACACATGCACAACAAGCAAGCGAATGCACGAATGTGGGTTAGAGGCTTTTTGCTCCTGTGATGTTACCACGACAAATTACAATTTCCGTTCGGCGAATGGTCGATACATCAATTGTAATTCTTTTCATCAACAAGGATTGATGAGTCATGGGTGAGGAAGCGTCGATTTAAACGATAGGACAACTGTATATTCCTTTAGATATACGGGTTGTCTACGAGTTGCGACACAAACTTCCTCGAGGGTTGATAAGGGTCAAAAATTGTGCCAAAGAACATGCAAATGATGCAAAATATGGGACATGTTATTAAACAATTAAGCAAACATGACTTTCGAGTCTCACCCTCTTAAATAAATCCCCAGTGAAGTCGCCACTGTAAGGACCCGGGATTTCTAAGGCCCACGAAGTGCGTCCTTATAGAAAATTTGTAAGCTGGGGGCTTTAGATAAGTTCAAGGGACCATCGAATTAGAAAAGTTTTTTAAAGAAACTTGAATTGAATAAAAACCATGAAAGAGGTCACAAATCTGCTATCGGTGTTTTATCGAAGGGACAAACCGAAGGGATAATCCGAAGGGACAACCCAATAGCGCGATAAGTGAACTAATCATGTTTTTATAAAGACTTCCTCTCATATAGAACATATGAGTACCCAAGAATAAAGGGTTCGGGGGCGAAGGTACGAGGTGGGAAGGTGTTAGGCACCCAACTCGCCCGTTTATGACGGCCTCTACTAGCTCAAGTTTGCTTAATAATAAAAAGACATGATTCCCACCCAAACCAGATTAACAACCTAGACTTAGACTATTAATTAGTTCATCACAAGCTTCACAACATTTATTTTTAACCTTTGTTTAGACATGCGTTCGATTGACAATTTGAGCAGCACAACGACTATACAGACAATATTTAGGAAGCAATAAAACGTTATTCTAGCATGATATCTACATTATGACTACTGGAAAATAAACACTTAAGCAATTAATTTAATTTGAGCCCTCAGGAAGTTGTACCTGAACTGTAGGCTATATTTGACAATTGAATAGTAAAAATAGATCTCAAGTAAAGAAAGAGGGGGAAGCTCGGTGTCAATACTCCCGAGTTTAGAATAGAATTGTTTATGGAAGAAAGAGGGAGAAGCTCTGAGTCAATACTACTGAGAATAGAGGGTGTCAACTGTAGACTGTGTGATTTGAACTGAGGGAGGAGGGTTGTATTTATAGGGAAGGAAATAGGGTTGGAGGGGTGAAGGATGGCCGACTTTCGGAATTGGGCTTGAAAAAAGAGTCGGGCCAGAGGCTGTGTCAGCGCCGCTAGCGGCCCTAGGAAACTTGTCAGCGCAGCTAACGGCCATGGGACTTATTCCAGGGCCGCTGACAGCTCTCAGCAGCCAGCTGGATGTCGTCTTAATGATGTCATCCAGTCTATTTTTATTTTCCGGAGGAATTTTTGTATTCCGAAAAATATAAAAAGACCGATTTACCCTTGGATGGTAAAAGACGATTCTACCCCTAAATCGCAACTTGGCGATCGGGGGTCGGAAAAAGGCGTGAGACGTGTCGTTTGGAAGCTCTTGAACGGGGCTTCTGAATGAAATGGAATGAAGGAGTGTTTGGAGGAAAAACCTGAGACCTTATCTTAACTTTTAAAGCAAAAATAGCAGTTCAAGTTTATAAATTTACTCCTTTCATCATCGCACTTTTGCGGAGATATCTGAAGACGCTTTTTTGGTGTCTACGCTTGGTACCAAGGATCTTCTTCGATCGGAGCTAGGATTAAGCTCATGTCGAGGTTTTTGCAGAAAGCTTGCTCGCTTCTTTTTTGTATGGGATGTGGCATTGTTGAGGGAGTTCAACTGTTCAAATTCCTGTAAAAGAGATAATTTGCATTCTTGCTTTACGAAGTTTACATACATTGCTTAAATTGATGAGTTAATGATTTGTACAACTTTGAGTTCATTGGATTTGTCAATAGCCAAATAAAGAAAGAAATGATCAAGAGGACTTTTATTGATTTGCAAAAAGATAAGCACACATGACTTTAGAGAAGGGAATCTCTAGTTTCCGTCAAAAAGAAACTAGACTTAGAAAAAGTAAAAGGGGAACACTCCTCTATTCAAGACTAAACCTAAAGATTTATTTAAGATTCTAACTCGACAAAACTTGGGGTCTCAGACTCGAATCCTCTACCTCTTGCGAGTAGCCAACTAGTTCCAGCCTCCATCGTCGACATCACCATCCCTTAGAGGTGGTGGAACTTCTCCTCTGTCAATGACTCCCTGGATGTCGTCCTTTAGGCGAAGATAGTCGTCTGTATGATGCCCGAATATTCGGTGATACTTGCAATAGAGACGATTTTCTTCTAGTGAAGCTTTGGCATCCTCTAGAGGGATGTAAGGTTGAATGTCATCTCTCCATACCAAGGCGTTCATGACAGCTTCCATTGCTGCAAAGAGGGGAGTGTATCGTTCCTGACTATGACGACACCAACTAACAATCCAAGTATATGGTGGCCACATTGTTCCTTGGTCGATGAAGCGTAAGACTAGTCCCTTAAAACGCCTGCACTGATTGATGTGGTGTCCTTCAGCTGCACAGTAGGTACAACATAGAATTGGATTTCCGTCCTTTGGGAGGAGCCTTGACGTGGGTGTCCTTGGAAGGACGTATCCATATTTGGACATTTTGTGGTAGAGGAGGTCTTGACGCCACCATGTTTCTTCCATAGTCAAGATGACTGTGTTCCTGCGCTTGGAGGTGCGTTCTTCTAGGATGTCAACCTTTTCCTTTATTTCTTGAATTCCCTTGATTATGCGGCCCAGACTTTCCTGTATCTGATTCCTATCATCCTTCGTCTTGTCTTTTTCCCACATCTGACTCCTCTTCATAAGACCTTTGCGAGATCAAAGCAATCTCCTCATCGTAAATGAGGTGAGAGTAATCTTTGGGATCTTCAATTGTGATATGGTTTATGGAATGCATGAGGTTATTAGTGCTTTCAACTTCTTCAGTTTTAGGTAATGGTAGAGTGTCATTGTCTATTTTGTCTTGGATGACATGTTTAAGAGCCCAACAGTTGTTTGTGTCGAGCCCTTTTCCTTGATGGTGCTTGCAGTATTTGCCCTCTCTCTCAGTTACGGCCCTTGATAATTGGTTCTGGAGTGGGACCTACGGGTTGAAGCATATCTTTGTCCACTAGCCTCTCAAGAGCCGTACTGAGAGTTATTCCCAATGGGGCGAATTCTCTCTTTGGCTTGTTT
The DNA here is from genome assembly GCA_038025085.1 of Tetragonia tetragonoides. Taxonomy (NCBI): domain Eukaryota; kingdom Viridiplantae; phylum Streptophyta; class Magnoliopsida; order Caryophyllales; family Aizoaceae; genus Tetragonia; species Tetragonia tetragonoides. The sequence continues at coordinate 24,896,965 of CM076140.1, forward strand.
CGGGGTATGAGAAACTCTTTTGGTGAAACATTGGAGGAAGATTCACCACTCTTACGTTTCTTTTCCGATTCCTGGTGAATCGGGTTGGGCTTTCCTTGAGATATGGATTTCCGATTTTCAGACGAGGGGACAAACATTGGCGTGTCCCATAACTGTCTTGACTTAATATTAGTAATGTCAGCTTCCAACCTATCATCGGTCTGTCATCTCGACAAGGTACTCTTGAACCGTTCTGATCATGGTGCAGTTGAGGTGAATTGGATTGATGTATTATCGAAAGTCAAATTGAACCTCTGTCAAGTCTATCTTCTTTGGACCCCCTATCCTGAATAGGAAGCACGGAGCACTTAGTAACAAGAAAATACCATGAGACTCTCACCTATGAAAAAGGACGACCCGCACATAAAAAACACATTGTCCCTAAAAAAAGATCCTTAAGCCTACATGCCCAAATATTTCCCCTAATATCAAAGGAAAATAAAGTCAATGAACGAAAATAAAAAATAAAAAAAAAAGGAAAAAGAAAAAAAAGACGGACTATCCTATTTTTTTTTTAATTTTCTAGACTCAAAGAAAATGGGAAAAAAAAAGATAGAAATTTTGGCCATCTTTTTTTTTTTTTTTTTTTTGCAATTTTGCTTTTTTTTTTTTACCGAATCTGGATTACATCAAAAAAAGAAAAAAGAACTAGAAAATTGGAGAGACTGACTCTTTTTTTTTTTTTTTTGCAAAAAGATCCTAGAAAATTGTTCATGACTTCGACGCTATATGAAAATATATCATCGGGAAAATGAGTGCTCATTGAATTGAATTCTCGCACTATTTTTGGGCATTAGGAACTAGCTAAAAATAAAAGAAAAGACTCCTAGCACGTAAGCACATGTTGGCACATAGTCACGATATTCATGCATTCAGGCAAGCATTACAACGACATAGTTACAGGCAAACATATGATCAGACGGAGATTACAACGACACATGCACAACAAGCAAGCGAATGCACGAATGTGGGCTAGAAGCTTTTGGCTCCTGTGAGGTCACCACGACAAATTACAATTTCCGTTCGCCGGATGGTCGACACATCAATTTGTAATTCTTTTTCACCAATAAGAGTCGATGAGTCGTGGGTGACGAAGCGTCGGTTTGCACGATAGGACAACTGTATATTCCTTTAGATATACGCGTTGTCTACGAGTTACGACACAAACTTCCTCGAAGGTCGATAAGGGTCTAAAGATTGTGAAAAAACACATGCAAATGATGCAAAATATGGAACATGTTATTAAACAATTAAGCAAACTTGACTTTCGAGTCTCACCCTCTTAAATAAATCCCCAGCAAAGTCGCCACTGTAAGGAGCCGGGATTTTTCCATCTGCTCCATGGAGTGCGTCGTTATAGAAAATTTGTATGGTGGGGGCTTTAGATAAGTTTTAGGGACCATCGAGTTAGAAAAGATTTTGTACACACTTGAATTTAGACCTTTCAATTGGGTCGGGCGGGCCGGGTTTGGGTCAGGTCACGTCGAATTAGGGTCACTAGCGGGTCGAGTTGTTTCGGGTTCGGGTTGAGAAATGCTTGACCCTGACCCAGTGTTGTCGGGTTCGGGTCGACCCAGCGGGTCGGGTGACCCAAATTTTTAAATTTTATTCGTCAATTATATAGTCAATTTATGTTTTCAAACGGTATATTTGTACACATATACTCAAATTTATAACCTGTATTAACTACATACATATTTTATTCACGTTTTGGAATGTATATACACCTAAATCATATTTTTTAATATTTTGATTAATTTTTCGATAAGTTGTACAATATAGTTCCGTCCATTTGAGGGTAGTTAAGAGCAAAAATTTTCATTTTGAGAGAATAAAGATGTAGAGAAAAAGTTAATGAAACACAAAAAAAAGATTTATATTGTTTTTTATGATAACTTAGTTGAACTTTTTATTTATAATTACAAATTGTTCTATTTTGCGGGTCAAACGCGTCGACCCACTAACGGGTCGGGTTTGACCCAAAAACACCGGGTTAATCGGGTTCGGGTCAAACCGGGTTCCGGGACGAAACATCAGTGTCAGGACCCTGAAAAAATGGGTCGGGTTTTCGGGTCGGGTCGGGAATTGACAGGCCTACTTGAATTGAATAAAAACAATGAACGAGGCCACCAATCTGCTATCGGCGTTTTATCGAATGGACAAACCGAAGGGACAATCCGAAAGGAACACTGTAGACACCCTAATCGGTTCTCATCCCCTGGCACCGCAACGCCCAATGATGATGGTAATGGATTAACATGGACGTAAGTAGAAAAGGACATTGCTCGAAAATCTAGACCAAACTCCTTGAAACCTCACTCTTTGGATATCCCTTGTTATAAGGATTCCAACGCCTTTGACCTTGCCTCAATCAGGTTCCCGGATCAAGAGATATCGCGTCTCAAAGATTTGGGTCAAAACCGCTCAATCCCGGCCCCTGGTCAGCCCAAGGGCAATTTCGTAATTTACTGAGCACAAAAAGTCAAAAACCCTAGTCACACGCGCACCGTCAGGTCCAGCGGCTATCGCTACATGCCCGGCTGCCAGCGCGTGACAGCGGGGGCCTTCTGGCCAGCCGCTGAGCCCCAGCTGCCCTCCGTGTGGCCGCTGGGCCGGTTTTTTGGCTGGGCCGAGTTGTGGCGCCAGGTTTCTTACCCTAAGCCCCAAAATCCGTCCCCCAACTCTATAAATACTCCTCTTCACCCTCTTTTGCAGAGGGTCAGTCAGTTCATAATTTTGAGAGCATTGAGAGCACATATTTCCCCAAATCAAAGAGAATTCAGAAATCTGAAGATCCAAGCAAGCATTACACCTAGCCTAGCACCCAAGATCGAAGAGCAATTCCAATTCTACTAGTCCCGTTCGAATAGAACGTCCAGGTTAACCATCCTGAGGGCCTAAACTCTTTATTAAATCTCTGGTTTACTATTTTCAATCATGTTTTATTTAGCTTTTGATTATGGATGAATAAATTTGCATGCTTTGGGTTCTGTATATTATTATGCACGTTTAGTTTATAAAGTTAGCATCTTTTTTTTTAGTTATGCAAGTTTGCATCTTTTTGTAGTTTTTGCATGCATATAGTAGCCACTAAGCTTCCATCAAGGGAAAACTACCCACTAAGTTTCCATGCCTGAAGTTCCCACTTTCAAAGGAACCGATGATCCACAAGATCATATTAGAGCTTTCACTACTGCATTGGGCCTTAGAGGCATTGAACAAGAGCTGTATGTTCATCTCTTTCCCCAAACTTTGGATCCTGCTGTCAGGGCCTGGTTCTTCAAATTGCCCACCCAAAAGTTGCAAAAAATGGAGGATTTATCTACTTTGTTCCTCGAAAGGTATGCCGATAATGTCTTGCCACCCATGACATTGAGAGAATTGGATATCACCAAACAAGGTGACAAAGAAGGGTTCACCAATTTCGTGAGAAGGTGGAGAACTAAGGTTGCTGAAATGATTGATCGCCCATCTGAAAGGGTTCAAATTAGAATGCTAGTCCAAAATTTGGCATCTGAATACCGCGAACACATGAAGTTTTAACCCATAACCACCTATGCGCAACTAACTGAAGTAGGCATTGTCATTGAAGATGACCAACTCCAAAGAGGAAAGAACAAGGTCATTTACAGCAACAAAACAAGTGGGTATAAGGATAAGAAGTACATTAATACCAACCATGCCTCCACAAGTAGAGGAAATGAGGTGAACGCCATTGCTGACAGGCGTCCAAGAAGGTATACTCCCCTTGGAATGCCTTATGTCTAGGCCTTAGACAAATTGATCAAAGAAGACTATCTACATCCGATTGGGCCTACTCCCGATCCATCTGTAGAGAAAAGATCACCGTATTGGAACGAGTCTGCATTCTGCAAATACCATAGGGGGCGTGGACATGATACTGAAAAGTGTTACACTCTCAAGGATAAAATCCAGGATTTGTTTGATAAAGGCACTATACCATTGCCTAAAGATGCGCCGCCACCCAGCAACAACAATAATCCCCTCGGGAATTCTTTTGCCATTGACATAGAAGAAGGGTTCGATCCCTCCTATCTGATCACTCCTATTGGGCAGGCCATACCACCATACCCAAGCCCAAGGCCCACGCTGGACGTTTGCGGCCTGTAGGTAGTGATGAGGAAGATAATGGGTCACATACTGATCCAGAAGACGTGCTGACTCCTCAAGTCCATGACATAGCCAATGGCAAGGCTTGGTATGACATCTCCAATGAAGAGAAAGAAGAGGATGATAAAGCCCTCAACTACCTCACAAGATCAGGACGCCAGTTCAGGCCCGAAAACATCTATATGGATCCATCCCAAATCCAACCCGTAGAGCCTGTAACGATCCCCAATAGGGATTCGGCCCAAAGAGAAATGGCCAAAGAGGACGATGGGACCAACATCCTCAAACAACTACAAAGAATAAAAGCTGATATGTCTATCTGGCAACTGTTGACCACTTCTATCACTCATAAAAGGGTCGTGCTAGAAGCCTTGAATGCAACCACCATTCTCCAAATGCCACCCTTGAAGAGGTGGTCAACCTCCTGGTTCAAGGAAAGTCATCCACACCCATCACTTTTTCTGATAAAGACCTTCCACCTGAAGGTATTCACCACAACAAAGCCCTTTATCTGACCGTAATCTGTCAACAAAGACAGGTCCCTATGACTTTAGTGGACAATGGCTCAGCTGTAAATGTGTGCCCCTTGAGGACTACTGAACACCTCAAAATAGATTGCAACAACCTCGCGCATTCCGGACAAGGGCTAAGGGCTTATGATAATTCCAAGAGGAATGTATTGGGTACTTTCTCCATGAATATCAATATTGGGCCCATCGAGAAAATGGTTCAGTTTCATGTAATTGACATTCCAACAACCTTCAACCTACTCTTAGGAAGGCCCTGGTTACACGAGCTAAATGCTGTAGCCTCAACCCTGCATCAAAAGGTAAAGTTATCCTTGGCAGGATCCACCTTGGAAGTCTGCGCTGACACTATGGTAGCCCAGATTGAGAAAAATCCAGTCCTAAAGATAGAGCATAATGAACAAGGCGAGGAGTTATGGGGCTTCGAGAAGATAGCTTTCATAGAAACAATAGAGCCCACACTCAATGTGAATGCTTTACTCAGAAAACAAGGCCACTTTCCATGCACCACTTTGGGCCCTCATCCCAAGGTAGCTCAAATCTGCTGGAATACCAAGATTAAAAATGATCTATTTGGGTTGGGCTACAGGCCCACAAGGCAAGAAGATAGAGCCTACATAACCAAGGAAATGGCTAGGAAAATAGCACGCGCAGCCAACAAACCTGTTCCATACAACATGGATCCTTATCCCCTTACCCTCAATGGACAATTTCTTCAAGAAGGCGACCCATATCCTTACTATGGATTCCCTGAACCGTACACAATTGACGGGATCCTAATCCCAGGCTTTGAATCATTCCAAGACTGCTTCACCATGAGCGAAGACACGCCTGTACCTCCTAATGAGGACCGATCCACCAAAGATTGGGCTAATGACATGGTACTCAACGATTTTGGGCTACTATTTGGCGAAGAACACCGCCCATACGACGAGATAACAACCAAACTTCCCCTTACTGTGCTTTTTAATGAAGGTTTCGACCCGTCCAAGCTGATCGCCCCAATCGGGCCCGATCGCACCACCTGGAAGCACGAGACAAAGTGGACTCCAGTCAAGGGAGCCAAGTACAAGTTCACGATTCGCAACGGTCCTACAGAGGGGCCCATTTCTGATGCTGAGTCTGATTCCGAGTCCGAGTCTGATTCTGAGTCTGTTATCCTAGAAGAGTCGGGTAGTCCACCCCAGTCTATTCCAGCTATTACTAAGGTCCTTAATGATGACCTCATTGATGTATTGTCTGCTTCTATTAATATTATGAGTGTCGATTTTGCTTACTCGGATTGCCTCATTGCTAATAATTCAGAGGATACAACGGAATTGCCAAAAGAAGTCATCAAAGCATTATTCGAACATGAACAAAAGACTTCAATAGTCGAAGAAACAGAGACAATAAATATTGCAGCTAATGACGAGCCTCGCCACGTGCAAATAGGCTTGTCTTTAACATTTAATGAACGCGAACAATTCGTAACACTCCTAAAGAATTATACGGATGTTTTCGCCTGGTCCTACAAGGACATGCCTGGCATAGACCGCAATATTGCCCAGCATACCATCCCACTAAAGCCCGACTGCAAACCAGTCAAACAAAAGTTGAGAAGAATGAATCCAGAATGGGCCCTTAAGATCAAAGAGGAGGTCCAAAAACAGCTAGATGCAGGCTTCATAAGAGTGGCCAATTACCCCGATTGGGTAGCCAACATTGTCCCAGTCCCAAAAAAGGACGGACGGGTACGAATGTGTGTAGATTTTAGGGACTTGAACAAAGCAAGCCCGAAAGATGACTTTTCCTTACCCCACATAGACGTCCTAGTAGATAATACTACCGGACACGCCCCCCTATTATTTATGGACGGGTACGCAGGATATAACCAGGTCTTGTTGGCCAAAGAGGATGAAGAGAAAACCACTTTCATCACACAAATGGGTACTTATTGCTATACAGTAATGTCATTTGGGCTTAAGAATGCAGGAGCCACATATCAAAGAACCGCTACAACCTTTCTCCACGATATGATGCATAAGGGGGCTGAAGTTTAAGTAGATGATATGATCATAAAATCCAAAGACAGAGAAGGGCATGTACCCTCACTTCAGAAGCTCTTTGACATGTTTAAGGAAGTACAATATAAGGCTTAATCCCCAGAAGTGCGCATTCGGAGTCACATCCGGAAAACTTCTAGGATTTGTCATAAGCACCAGAGGAATAGAAATTGATCCATCCAAGATCAAAGCCATAATAGACATGCCACCTCCAAAAACAGAAAAGGAAATAAAAGGCTTTTTAGGGAGAATCCAAGACATTAGCAGGTTCATCTCCAAATTAACTATCACTTGTGAGCCCATATTCAAAAAACTCAAAAAAGAGGTAAAAACGAAATGGGACGAGCAATGCCAAAAGGCCTTTGACAAAATTAAGGCCTACTTATCCGAACCACCTGTTCTAGTACCGCCCATTCCAGGCATGCCTCTAATCCTCTACCTTACAGTCACAGAAACGTCAATGGGAGCCATGCTTGCCCAAGAAATAGACAAGGAAGAGAAAGTTATATACTATGTGAGCAAAAAGTTTCTGGAGCACAAAACCCGCTATTCGTCCCTAGAAAAGACATGCCTAGCTTTGGTAGCAACTACTAAAAAGCTGCGACATTACATGCTCCAGCACTCGATCCACATAAGATTGACAGAAAATCCTTTGAAATACATATTCGAAAAGCCCATACTAAATGGTAGAATAGCAAGGTGGACCGTTCTCCTTTCAGAATTCGACCTTAAATTTGAACATCATAAAGCCATAAAAGGGCATGCTATCTCGGAATACCTGGCTGACCAAGCTATAAACGAACCTGATCGCAAGGATGAGTATCACTTCCCAGACGAAGGGGTTATGACCTTAGATACCGAGACTTGGCCACTATATTTCGATGGAGCATCCAACCAAAAGGGTTTTGGAGTAGGAGTCCTGATAGTATCCCCTGAGGGTGCACATACACCTATTTCAGTCAAATTGGACCACGAAGTCACTAACAATGGCGCAGAATACGAAGCTTGCATAATAGGACTCCAATTCGCCATAAGCCTTGGCATTAAGGCGCTTCGAGTCTATGGGGACTCGTCACTCATAATTAACCAAATTTCCAAAGTATGGAAGGTTAAAAGTGAATCCTTGGCACTCTACCAAGAATACTTAGACAAGATCATAGTGTATTTCAATCAAATACACTTTACATACCTTCCACGAGAAAATAACCAATTTGCAGACGCCTTGGCTAAATTAGTAAGCATGATCAACTTACCCGAAACTATTCGGATGATGCCCATATGTGTACAAAGAAGATCTGAGCCTTCATATTGGAAGTGTTCCACGATGAAGAAGATGAGTGGTACACCGATATAAGAATCTACTCATTTACCAGCTCTACCCTCCTGATTCTAGCCCTAGAGCCCAAAAAGGCACTCAGAAGACTTGCAGCCCAATTCGTAGAGGTACAAGGTCAAATATACAAGAAAAGCCCAAACGGAGTCAATCTCCTGTGCCTAGGCACTGAAACGGCCCATAAGGTCTTAAGGGAAGTACACGCAGGAGTTTGTGGACCGCACATGAACGGTATGATGCTATCCAGGAAAATAATAAGGCTTGGGTATTATTGGACAACAATGGAGAAGGATTGTTGTGAATTTGTCAAAAGGTGCATACAATGTCAAACACATGCAAATCTACAATATTTACCACCAAGCCCACTATATACCTTCACCTCACATTGGCCTTTCTCGGCTTGGGGAATCGACATCATCGGCAAAATAACCCCAACAGGAAAAGGGGGCCACGAATATATCCTGGTCGCAATCGACTATTTCACCAAATGGGTCGAAGCACAATCGTATTCAAAGCTCAAAGCAAAGCATGTGGTTAAGTTCATTAAGAATAACATAATAGCTAGATATGGAGTTCCCCAAGAAATCATCAGTGATAATTGGTCACACTTCATGAAAGAGGTAATTGAGCTTTTAACCCAGTTTAAGATCCAGCATCGAAAGTCGTCTCCCTACAGACCGCAAACAAACGCGCGCAGTGGAGGCAGCTAACAAGAACATCAAGAAAATCATTGAAAGGATGACTGAAAATTATCATGACTGACCTGATAAGTTGCCATTCGCACTTTGGAGTTAAAGGACATCGGTCCGTGCATCGACGGGAGCAACACCATACTCCCTGGTGTACGGAATGGAAGCCGTATTGACGATTGAGTTAGAGGTCCCATCTCTACGGATCATTTTAGAAAGTCAAATTCCAGAAGTGGACTGGGTCCAAGCCCGTTATGACCAATTATTCTTGCTAGATGAGAAAAGGTTGCAAGCCTTGCACAACGTAAGAGTCTATCAAAAGAGACTAACTAGGCACTTTAACCAAAGGCTCAAAATGAGGGACCTTAAAGTTGGAGGTTTAGTACTTAAAGAAGTAAGAGCCAATGTCCCTAACCCAAGAGGCAAATTTTGGCCCAACTAGTCAGGCCCATTCATCATCACAAAGATCGTAACGGGTGGCGCTGCAAGGTTAGCGGATTTAGACGGGATTGAATTCAGTCTTTGGATAAACATGGATCAATTAAAGAGGTTCTATGCTTAGGCAAGACACCCAACATAGCACTTTCGAGAGGCCCATTCCAGGTAAACGAATCCAAAAAAAAAAAAACCGGATTTAATCTTAAACAAAAAATGGATAAGAACTACGAGCGGCCTGATTCCCCTAAAAGGATACGTAGGACAACCCAATTGCAATTCGGCCCGACCCCTTCATCAAATTCGCATTCAAAAGTTGTTAAAAGTTGTGCACATAATAAACACAAGGTTGCAATATTAAAATGAGCATGTCTCTATAAATAATAATAATGTCCATTATAAGACTTGGCAATTCCTAAATAACAATAAAAACTAAACTAAGTTTAAATCTAAGGGGCACATCACCCTTATTGAATTTAAAGCAAGTAAAAGGCAATCCTAAGCTAGACATGCTCCAAAAGTGTATTTCCTAATAGACTACTCCGTAGCTTCGGTAGTAGGGACTGCATCCTCCATGGGCTCATCAACCTTCGGGCCTTCCACTTCACGTTCCTTGGGAGCCCATCCCTCTCGAACCAAAGGCTCTTCTTCTTTTTCAACCTCAACTAGAGGAACACTCGAAGAGGCTTCATGATCATTGACCCGAATTTGGGGCTTCTCCTCCGGTTTAGCAGTAATCTTGGCTAAAGCTTTCTTGGCCTTCGGGTTGAGGACACTTTTCACATGCTGAATTCCCTTTTGCTTACCCTTCCCTTTAGGATCATTAGGGTTAGAAAGCCTCAGGGTAGCCTTGACCAATTGGGCCTTAAGATCGTCTTGTTCGGATTTCCTGCATGCACGACAACCTTCCGCAGTCTTACAATCCATCCACGCTTCATAAGCCGAAGATATGGCCGTTGGGGCCTTGATATGAGGAATAGTCCACTTAGGGCGACGATCCCATGCACACTCCCAAGATCTCACCATACTAATAATCAAAGCCCGAGTAGCGGGAGCAACACTATCCTTCTGTGGTATAATCTGGCGTTTCCCATATTGTTGCATGATACGGCTAGGAAATATGTAAGTCAAGTTTTCAAAACCAAGGATTTGATAATATCCGGTCTCCTTGCTGCATCCGATTGCGGATTTTAGGGCCCACCACTTAATAGTCCATCTTAGCAAAGGGCAAGCTTTAAGGTATCCATACCATTCATCAATGGTGGATTCATAATAAAGCCTTCGGCGAGCGGGAAATTGCTTTGGTTGATACTTGAGCGCATTAGCCGGCCTCTCAATGAAGCACATATGCTCCAAGAGCCATATCTACAATGAAGAAAACAAATAAAAAAAAACATATAAAGTTAGGTATCCATTAAAGATTCAAACTTTATAAAATTATTCAAAGCAATTATTCAAGCACTCACTTGTAGGAGAAGAGGGCTTCCCGTCCATCCACCAAGCGATGGCTCTTGTTTCTTGCGGTCCAAGCAAATTAAAGTTTCACCAAGAACAAGAGACATAGGGGTAAAATCGTTTTGAATTTGTTCAAAAATTCTAAGCATACAAGTTTTACCATTATTACCTCCACCAACATAGAGGTACCTATGTAAGAGACATAAGATAAAAGTACGTCTATAATATGTCTCATTGTGATCATCCCTTTCCTTGGGGAAAAAGATATCAATCACACCGTTGAGGTCTAGCTCGCCGATCCTAGCCACGGAGGAGGCTTTGTGTTGGTGATAGGCCAAGATACCTTTTATAGTAGCCTTCAAGGTTGGCCCCAAGCCATGGAGTAGGAGGAGCTTGATTATGAGGGAACCCAAGTATGGCGGCAAATTCTTCGGGAAGAGGACACAATTCATTATACCCGAACCTAAAAACATGGAGTTTGTCATCCCAAAATTCAACGGCAGCCTAGAGAAGGTTCCAAACAATTTGAACTTGCTTCAAGTGGAAGAGATCATTCAAGTGGAAGGGCACAAGTCTCATCCCCTCTTCGGGGATCATAGATTGCAACCACTTATCAAACTTAACCTCAAAACTTGTCATGGCTGAAATCTAAATTAATTGGGGGTTTCTCTCTCTAAAAAGCTCTCTATTATTAGTAAATTATGAAGGTGATGTCCCAAAACCGGACTAACCCAAGCCTTATATAGGGCTCGCACGAAAAAATACGAAAATAAGGCAACCCGTCGAAAAAAAGGCTTGAGCGGCCCTTGGGACAGCCGCCGAAGGCTCGGCGGCCACGATACAGCAGCAGCGGCCCAGCCGCTGAACCATAACGCCCAGCCGCTGAAACACAACGGCCAGCCGCTGAGCTCCAGCGGCCCAGCCTGTGAGTCTGGCGGCCCCTCTTTTGACCCCCGCTCCTTCGCGTCAGCCACTGAGTACCTCCATTTGGCCGCCGAGCTGTTTTTTCGAGACAGCCCTCTTCTACCTGGTTTTGGACACTTTCCTTAACCGTTTTGGACTCCAACTTGGCTCAATTTCCTATTTCTTCTATTATTACTATTTTCTATTATTTTCTTAATTATTTATGGGAACTCCACAATTTCCTTATTTTTTTTTTGATGATTATCATCTTTTCTTTTATTAATCCTTTTTATACTTATTAATCTTATTTCATTTTTTGCCTCCCTTTCTTTTTTCATTTTTTTTAGGGGGGATAGGGTACACCCAATTTTAACTTTTTGGCTGTACTATGTTTGCTACATGGCTATTACTTGCGCTCTCTGCTTGACTACCTGTGCATTTGCATTAGCCTAATTATATGCAGAGACCAATAAAGGAGCAATATTCCACAAGAATGTTTGTTCAAATACAAAATGATCAAATGTTCAAATGGTCAGAAAATGTATTTCATACAAATACATTATCATAAAAATCATCACTCGCATCAGCATCCGTGCGGAGCACCTCAAAGTGATCCTCCCACCTCCGTGGCTGATCGCCAAATATCGACGCTGCCAACTGGCCAGGGTCAAAGGAAGAATGACGGGCAGGCTCCCGATACGAGCACCCCTCTCCAACATAACTCGAATCATACCCCCACGAAGAACGAGGAGGCATGGTAGGCATCACGGGAGCAGGGACAAGGGGCTGGTAGTAAAGACCGCCATAAGGAGCATACCCCGCATACCCGGGATAAGAAGGATACATCGACATAGGCATAGGAGTAGGCTCTTCAAACGGAGCCATCCTACTCCCACTAGGACGCTCCGTCCGATGAACAGGCTCCCTCTCTTTCCTAGGACTCTCCCTCCGAGGGCTCCTCTCACGAGAAGGACTGCGCTCAGGCGAGCTCACAACCTCATCATCCGACAATACCACCTGTCGTGACCGACGAGGAAGGGGTCGACGATACTCAAAGTGCAACCCACCAAACATATAAGATACATTTCTCAAAGCATACAACTTTGAAAATGCAAAATCAAGCTTACCTTATCCAAGTCAGCCCTCGAGCACGTGCCCTTCGAGAGAGCTCGAGATATCCAGGACTTCATGGCATGCATCATCCTGAAAACCTTCCCGGTCTGCTCACGGTCAAGCTGCGCAAAGAAAAGTCAGTACAAGCCTGAAAACGGTAAAAATCACATACAATAGGTACAATTACGAATTTACCCCCGGATGCCCAACTGGAAGAGGAAGGCCCTGAATGTCCTCATCAAGGTCCTCCGTCATGGGGACTTCTCCCCAGCACTCCTTCCCGCCATAGTCCTGACCTCGGACCCGCATATCCGGGATATCCACATCAACGTCATCAACCCGAGGCTCCTACAAAGCAAAGAAGGTTATCCACATCAACCAACAAACAAGAAAGGCATAGAATGACAAATATGAAGTTCTTACCTTCAAACCCACAAATGAAGGCATGGGGCGATCACGACGGAACTGCTCATAGTGCCCCGCAAGGTCCTCTGCAAGCTCCCTCAAATACTGCCTGCTCGCGAGACAAGCACCTCACCAAAAACATGGTCGAGGGAGGATCCAAAGGAATCCTCGGTTCCACTACATCAGGATAAATCTGACGGAAGATCCGCTCTCCCAAATACCACTCAAAAGAGAACGGACCCGCAATCAGGATCCTCTGGTGGTCTATCGCCCTAGATGAAAGGATAGCATCCGAAGCCAACCCATGATACTTCGCCCATGGGAAGTATTCAATCTACACAAACATGAAATATAAGATATTTCCACACCAAGAAATACAACCCATGCAATGAAAAGCAAAATTGCGTTACCTTGTGCCAGTCTAGGCGCAGGAGGGCCTCCCTATACTGCTGAAGAGTTTGGAAGGGCGCAGGACCCCTATGACGCCACGCCCTGCAAACCGGGAAGTCTAACTCCCAGCCCGTAGGCGCCATATCCGGGAAATGCTCGAAAAACCAAGACTACATCGAAACATGAAATTAAGCACCACACACTTAAATCATGCAAATTGCCAAAACGGATACAAAAAGCAAAACGTACCTGCTAGGCCTTCCAGAAACCGCACAAGCTCATGGGAGGAAGAGTCGACTGCTTGTATCCTCATCATTCACGCGGCAAGCAAACCGCATGCACCTCAAAAGGTTGGCGTAGCCCGGCAACCCCCAGTTGTACTCTCTCACCCTCTCCCAATCCAACAAGCTAGGGAGGTAAATAGCATGGATACGCTCCCCCTTGTCACCAAAGATAGTAGTGGCAAGGAGGTAGGCGATGAACATCCTCGCCTTCTGCTCCACTGAGGTGTTTCTTTTGTACCCCGTGTCAGTCAAAGCGGCATAGAGCTCGCTATAGGGACGATAATGGTGACCCCAGGTGTTCCCCCAAGGGCCAAAAAACTCCACCATCTCTGTCTTACGTTTCCAAATGGAAACGTCATAGACAATGGGCGTACCCACGCAAGGTTACCCAGTCAGCATAGCAAACTCCGATGGAGTGATAATCATCTCCCCATTAGGGAAATGGAACGTGTTGGTAGTATCCCAAAAATGCTCCAAAGACAAGCGGGCAATGCACCTCTTGACTCGCTCAACCGAGTCCGCCGCTTTCAAAAGGGGTCCAAACCCCGCACCCAAAACCGCACTCTCCACCTCTTTAGGCAAGACCTTAAAAAGTGTCACCGAAGAGCCATAATTACCATGGGGCTTCAAATTCCCATCGGATTCCTATGATCAAAATTGCAACCCCCTTAGGTTCACATTTCATGCAAATGTTCAATCCTCAACATGTTTCTAAGTTCGTTCAAGCCGCGCAAGATCACATGCGCTACAAACTTGACAATTGCATACATTTCCTATGCAAATTCTACTCAAGGCAAAGCATATAAACTAAAATTCAATGCATAAAACTATGAATTCAAAGTTTGAGGCTTACCACAAACTTGGAAGCACGGGAGCTCAAGTGAGTCTCCGGTCGGAAAAGCAACTCCGATCGATCCCAAATGATGTCAGGCATCCTATCCGATCGCGTGTATCTATCTTGAGGAAAAGCCACATTAGGCTTCCTCTTTGAAGGCTTCACATGGGAAGGAAAAGCCTTGGTGAAGATATCAATTTCTTCAACCTCCTCCCGGACCTCGGTCCATCTACTCCTCTTCCTTGCCAATTTAGGAGCCATGGAGAAGTATTAGCAAAGCAAGCAAAAGCAAACAAGCAAAATGGAGAAATTGGGATTTTTCTCTCTCCAAGGGTTTCAAAAACCCACTCTCAAATTCACCCCAAATTTGTGAGAAATCACAAATAAACTTCAAATTGTGTAAAGATTATGCAAAATCAAGCAAATGCAAACAAAAGAAGCAAATTTGAGCAAGAAATAAAGGTTGGGCAACAATGGAGGTAGAGAGAGAGAGTCTCGAATTTTTGAGGAAGAAATGACCCAAAAATTCGGCTCCCCCACAAAATACCCGATTTTCGCCTCTAAACCGGCCCAGTAGGCCGGTTCAGGGCCGTCCAGGCTCAGCGGCCTAGTCGCTGGCCCTGGCGGCCCCTGTAGCAACCTTTGCAAGGCCATAAGAGCCGCCGAGCGAGCCCGTAAAGGCCGCCCAGCGCTCGACGACCCTGCCCGTGGCCGCCGAACCAGTTTTTTCGTTTGCCCCTCACGGGGCGGGCCCACAAGTTCAAATTCCTTGCGGGACTGCATTTCTCAACCGTTGGAAGCCCGGGAGGTTCGGGCATGTCACCCAAAATGACTCTTTCACCCCCACAGCTTGGTTTCCTATCCTAGGGACCCGGTATTATCTAATTTTGCAGGCGCAAGCCTTACATCTAATCTTTTACAAGCACAGGCACTTTATTATATTTTGCAGGTACAATTTTCCAAAAACACAGGCATCACTGAAACAGAGCAACGCAACGCTCTTTGACGTTGAGGCTATTAAAATTAGCGTCACGTTGGCACCCTTGAAGCAGAGCAACACAACGCTCTTTGACGATGAGGCTATTAAATTTAGCGTCACGTTGGCACCCTTGAAGGAGAGCAACAGAACGCTCTTTGACATTGAGGCTATTAAAATTAGTGTCACGTTAGCACCCGCAAAGCAGAGCAACACAATGCTCTTTGACGACGAAGCTATTAAAATTAGCATCGCGTTGGCAAAAACAAAGCAGGTAACCCTGACCATAGGCGGTCAGGAGTCTATCTTTCCTTTCTTTCTAACATAAAGCATTTTCAAAAAAACATTGCAGGCATTTTAAGCAAATACTTTGCCCTTCGCTTTAACAAGCTCGGCCAAAGTGGGGGCTTCTGTAGACACCCTAATCGGTTCTCATCCCCTGGCACCGCAACGCCCGATGATGATGGTAATGGATTAACATGGACGTAAGTAGAAAAGGACATTGCTCGGAAATCTAGACAAAATTCCATGAAACCTCTATCTTTGGATAGCCCTTGTTATAAGGATTCCAACGCCTTTGACCTTGCCGTATCAAGAGATATCGCGTCTCGAAGATTTAGGTCAAAACCGCTCAATCCTGACCCCCTGGGTCAGCCCAAGGGCAATTTTGTAATTTACTGAGCACAAAAAGTCAAAAACCCTAGTCACACGCGCGTCGTCAGGTCCAGCGGCTATCGCTACCTACCCGGCGGCCAGCGCGTGACAGCGGGGGCCTTCTGGCCAGCCGCTGAGCCCCAGCGGCAGCCGCGGACCCCAGCTGCCCTCCGTGAGGCCTTTGGGCCGGTTTTTTGGCTGGGCCGAGTTGTGGCATCGAGTTTCTTACCCTAAGCCCCAAAATCCGTCCCCCAACTCTATAAATACTCCTCTTCACCCTCTTTTGCAGAGGGTCAGTCAGTTCATAATTTTGAGAGCATTGAGAGCACATATTTCCCCAAATCAAAGAGAATTCAGAAATCTGAAGATCCAAGCAAGCATTACACCTAGCCTAGCACCCAAGATCGAAGAGCAATTCCAATTCTACTAGTCCCGTTCGAATAGAACGTCCAGGTTAACCTTCCTGAGGGCCTAAACTCTTTATTAAATCTCTTGTTTACTATTTATCAATCATGTTTTATTTAACTTTTGATTATGGATGAATAAATTTGCATGCTTTGGGTTATGTATATAATTATGCATGTTTAGTGTATAAAGTTAGCATCTCTTTTATTAGTTATGCAAGTTTGCATCTTTTTGTAGTTTTCGCATGCATATAGTAGCCTCTTAGGTTTATTTTAGCATAAAGTTAATATCTTTACATTGTTCTTCTTTTGAAGTCACTAACAATTTTATTGATGTGCATATACAATGCTTGGCGCGTTTAGCAAAGTGCGGTAGGTTGGAGCGTTAATTTAATGCTTTATATCTTGTTTATGCTTGTTAATAGTATGCATGTAAATTTGATATAAATTGTGCGAAGTGATAACATAGGTAATTTGGTTGTCTTTAACCCGCCTAGTTAATTTAGGATCTTGGATGACCGGACTTGTATGGAACCATATAGTATAAATAAATATTTGACATGGATAAGCTTAGTAGAGGCCGTTTATACGGGCGATTTAGATAAGATTCGTTTTGTTTATTTCGTACCTACACCCCCTAACTCAATATTTAGTCCCCATGGGCATGAGTCAATTCCCAATAGGAATTGGGTGCACTTTTGATGGTTTCCAATTATTTCCTTAAAAATTGGTGGCGGCTTCTTATTTGCAAATTGTTAGTCCCCATAATTAAATTAAATTGCATATGAATTATTATTAAGAACCATTAATCCCAATCGAATAAAATCACGATTTTAATGGAGAGCCGGGAAGAGGCGAGGGTTCTTACAACAACCCAATAGCTCGATAAGTGAACTGATCATGTTTTTAGAATGACTCCCCCTCATATAGAACATATGAGTACCCAAGAATAAAGGGCTCGGGGGCGAAGGTACGAGGTGGGAAGGTGTTAGGCACCCAACTCGCTCGTTTATCACGGCCTCTACTAACTCATGTTTGCTTAATAATTTAAAGAAATGATTCTCACACAAACCGGATTAACAACCTAGATTAATTGGTTCATCACAAGCATTACAACATTTATTATTGACCCTTATTTAGACATGGATTCGATTGGCAAGTTGAGCAGCCCAATGACTAGACATATTTGGACAGACAATATTTAGGAAGCAATAAAAGACGTCTACTAGCATGATATCTACATTATGACTACTAGAAAATAAACAATTCGGCAAGCAATTTAATTTGAGCCCTTAGGAGTTTAGTACCTGAACTGTAGGTTATGTTTGACAAAAATAGTAGAGACAAGATCTTAAGTTTTGGAAGAAAGAGGGAGAAGTTCGGGAGTACTCAACCGAGAATAGAGGTTGTCAACTGTAGACTGTGTGTATTGAACTAAGGGAGGAGGGTCGTATTTATAGGCGTAGGAAGTTGGGTTGGACGGGTGAAAGGAGCCGAAATTTGGATTTTGGGCTGAAAAATAGTCAGGCTTGAAGACTTGGCGAGGGCCGCTAGCGGCTCAGGTGACCTGAGCCGCTGACGGCTGTCAGCTGCAAGCTGGATGTCGTCATAATAACGACATCCAGTCTATTTTAATTTTCCGGAGGAATTTAGTGTTTCGAAAAATATGAAAAGACCGTTTTACCATTCTACGATAAAAGACGGTTCTACCCTCGATTCGCAACTTAGCGACTGGAAGTCGGAAAAAGTCATGAGAGGTGTCGTTGGAAAGCTCTTGAACAGGGCTTTTGAATGGGACTGGAATGAAGGAGTGATCGAGGAAAAACCTGAGACCTTATTTTACCTATTAAAGCAAAAATAGCATTCAAGTTTATAAATTACTCCTTTCATCATCGGGCTTTTACGGAGAAATCTGGAGGCGCTTTTTTGGCGTCTAAACCTTTACAATAACCACGGCGTGACCCCGAAGCCATCTCTATGCCAGTTTGGATCCTCTACAATTACTGTAGAGAACTGTTTTTTTTTTTTTCTCTCTCTATCTCTCTCCTCAATTTATTTAATTATCCAAAAATACTCCCTATTTTCAGGATAAAGCAAGGTACTATTCTCTACCGTAAGAGTAGAGGATCTTGACTCTCTCTATGCAGGTATCCGTATAGCACTATAGCCCTAGTGGAATTGTATATCTCCCGCCAAAGCTCTTTGGCGCCAGATCTCTCCCTCCCAAATTCCTTTACATTTCCCGCTTCAGCCTCTCTTCTCGCACCAAATCCCCCCCCCCCCTCTCTCTCTCTCTCGATCTTTCTCTCTCTCTCGATCAACCCACACAGATACAATTTTTCAAGCAAGCTGAAATCTTCTTCAGCTCAAGTCTCATCACAGGTAACCTATATCATGCTCTTGTCTATTACGCTTTCTTCTGATTTCTCACATTTATTTCCCTAGCTTTCCCACTTCTTCATTTTTAGGGTTTCGAATACTTCATTTTTTAGATTCACCATTTAAGTTGTTGGTCACATCACATATTACGTTTGTTTGAAGTTTAGGGTTTCTGGTTTTCTGGGTTAGGAAAGAACAGATCTTTCGCACCCTTTCCCTTTCAAAATTTTTAGATCTGGATTCACCTTTTTGGTAGCAATAATCGTCAAAATCTGCATTTGTTAGTTGTTTTTCATTGCCCCTTCATTAGATTGAAACCTGAAATTGTTTTTTTTTTGACAGTACTGCCACAAACAGTTATTTTTGCATTTAGGGTTTTTATTGTATTTACATCCACAATGTTGTGATGAAATAGTCATTTTTGCATTTTTCTTGGGTATCTGAGTCATATGTAGGAGAGGTACTGGGAAATTGATATTTGAAAGGGGAAAATAATTAAATAAAAATTGGCTTTAAGTTCCTGTATGCAACTGGTTGAGCTTCTGTTTCAGAATGGCTGTTTGATATTTGAACATCATTATCATAAACTGTCAATATGGTTAGATTTATGCCGCCATAAGGTAGTAGAACAACATGCTGCTGAGTTTCAATCTACATTTTGCAATGGTAAATTTGCCAAAGTGGAGTCTTTCTGTTGTCATTTTGGATGAGATATAAAGCATTATTCTCCGCACTTAATATTTTTCTATTGGGGTTACTTTTTTCGCCATGGGATAAGTATTATAAACGTCTTATTTATCCTTTTGCCTTTTATGTAATGTCAGGTGTGATAGTGCTACAATCTTCACCCAATGGAGCTAAGAGGGTGTAGTCACTTGCACTTTATCTCAGTAATTAGAGGTAATGAAGTGATCAAAGTTCCAAATATTTCTCGAGAAAAGAAAGTGCTAAAATTCAAGAATGTTGTAGAAATCTATGCTTCCAGTGATTCCAGTTGTCATAATTCCCTTGCAAAGAAACCTCCTAAAGTTGATAGGTCGTTGGCTATTCCTTATGATTGTGTTAAAGTAAAGCCTGAGGTTAAGATCGAGTCTACAGAGGAAGAGAGTGAGCAAGACTTTGGTGAGATAACGTTGAAACAATTACAGAAGACCTGCAAATCTATGAAAAGAAAAACATCAACAGCTGATAATATCACAGTTGTGAAGCGTGAAGGTAATGACATACAACTTGAAGATGAGCTTGAGTTGAAGGAAACTCTTCGTAGTTGGAAGCGCAAGCTGTCAAAGAAAAGAAAAACTAAGAGGAATGGCATCACTAAATGTGCGTCAATCTCTTCCGAAACTTTTGGTTTAGGTCGTATATCAAAGGACGTTCCCAGTGATCTAGTTTTACATGAAACGATTGAGAAAAGTTCTGAAACTGTGAGGATCAAAATTGAGGAAGCTGTAGCTGATCACTCACAACCACAAGCCATAAGCTGCATCCTTAATGATGATCCAGAGAACATAACGCCCATCATGGCCATCCAGGGAGCTGTTAATCTGTGTTATACAGATAGATACATCCAAACAAGATTAGAAGCCCAAAGTTGTAGTCTCGATCAAGTGTCATATGAACATCTCGAAAGTCAAAGTTGCAGTCTCAGTCAAGCTTCACATGAACATCTAGGAAATCAAATTTGTCTCAGTAAAATTGAGGCAGCTGCAGCGGATTACTCACAACCACTAGCCATAAGCTGCATCCTTAATGATGATCCTACGAGCCTAACCCCCATCATGGCCATCCAGGGAGCTGTTCATCTCTGTAGTTCAGGTAGAGATTTCAAGACCACACTAGAAACCCAAAGTTGTAGTCTCAATCAAGTCTCATATGAACATCTAGAAAGTCAAAGTTGTAGGGTCAATCAAGTTTCACATGAATGGTTAGAAACTGAAAGTTGTAGTCCCAGTAGAGTTTCACATGGACATATAGAGTATTTTCAGCTTCAGGGTCCACTTATTTCTGAAGATTCTAGAATTGAGGACGTTATGAAGCTAGAAAATGCAGCAGTTATGAGTGACCAGCCTCTTCTTTTACCTACGTCTGAACTGAGAACAGTTGAAGACATGACTGACCTAGTGATGTGTGGTGAGGATCCAGAAACAGTTGTTTTGGAATGTGACAACTCTGGTGCATTATGGTTTCCACCTTGCACATATGACCCTATGGAGGTAGAAGTTCCAGGTTCTGGTCCTGCTAATTGTGCAAATGTGGAATTTACAGATGATGGAAAAGCAAGTGGGTTTACTTTCAAAAATAAGAATTTACAATCAGAAGTGATAAAAACTGTCTGGGACTGCAGTTCAACTGTAAAATCCCTTGAATGTTTGCCTTCAGCTAATGATGTGGCACACAAGGATACTTTTACCTCTACGGTTGAAGAACAGTTATTAACACTCCACAGTACTGTTGCCCCTTTATCTTGTTCCCCTAATAATCAGTCAAACGATGCTATCATTGAAGTGACTAAATCATTAGCAAATGAAGGCTCTGAAGACAAGAAAATGCCACATTCTCCTGAAAGGCTATTCTCAACCAGAAAGGTATGTGACCCCTCCTTCTCCAAGCCTCCAAACCAAGAATCTTTATATCAGTATTCATCTAACACGTTTCTTTTTTCTTCTCCCCAGGTTATTTCTCCAAATTCTCAGGAAAAGCTAAGGAGGGCTATGAGTTCTAATGACTTGCAACATGATACAGAGACTAAATGTAAGTTGATAAAGCTACCATTAAGCAACAGTATAAAATCATATAGCACATTATTTTCATTTTTCTTCTTTCATGAAGAGCAAATTATTGTTGTGTATTTAACTGGTCTAAAAGTTGCTGATCCTATGCTTGTGATGTAAGCGTGGGTTGTAAGGTCTTATATCCTCTAGGAAGTTACAAGGTCGTGAAGGAGACTGAAGTGTCCAAATGAGGATCCTCAACTTAGGCCAAATCAGCAAGCTAAAAGCTAACAAAGAAATAGCCTAGTGGTAAGGGCTTGGGTAGGGTTCCCTCCCCACCCAAGTTCAAACATAACTAGAGACATTTGTGAGTCAGGATTCGCAACCCCTTTTCCCCCTCACCCCTCCCCCCTTCCTGTTAAAGTGATGGGTTGGGCCCTGAGGTAGGACAACTCAGAGAAAAGGGTCCTACCTTCCTACCTAAAAATATATTTTAAAAAAACAACAGTAAGCTATAGGCAGTAAAGCAGTCAAATGATCCTTTGGGAGTAACTAGATGCAGGTTTAGTTAGACACTTAGACTCAGATCCAAGACTTTCAAAATGAGGAACACGTTGATCAGTCTGCATATGAAGAAGTGTTGGGGAAAAATAGAAAACAGGAGGAGTAAGATACATACATGCTTAATTACCTTATCCTAACCAAGGACTGTCAAGCTTCTTTAGATGATTCTAAAGAAAACTTAACCCTGTAGGAAGTATGGGAATAATCGCAGTTGACTTGTAACTCACTCAAACTACTAACCCTATGCTCGTAGAGGTGCTAGAATTTTCTACCGTTTTGGTGAGAACTTTACCAGTGTTCAACTGCAATAGAAGAAATTCTTTTATTTATTTTTTTAGATAATGCTAATCCCATGGCCCCTGAAGTTAATGACGAGGAAAACTTCCAGTGGATTTGAGGAGGCTCGTACCTGGGACCTCTGGAAGAAATCTTGAAGGTCGTACTTACCAACTGAGCTACCCACTCAGGGTTAGAAGAAATTCTTTTAATCATCATAGCTATTGTGATATAAGCTGAATCGGAGCCCATAGTTAATATGTCTCCTATGCTAAATAATATAAAATACAAAATCTGAAAATAATAAGAGAAAACATGAAAAATATCTAACCAGTAGACATGACATGAGATGTCAATTGGCCACAGGGAAGCCTCCTGCTAGATGCTGCGTTCTCATCCGCAAGCTTGGTCTTTCCTAACTTTGTTTGTACTGCTGAGAGCTGCTGCAGAGTGTCGTTAGTGGAAAAAATCAGCATACAACTTGTTATGCCGCCTCTAACTATAACCAGGTAGAATTACGCCTAGTCCTAATTCATCAAGCAATCAGTTAAATAGGTATGAAGTAACAAGGGATTAGTTTGTCTTTAAGAAAATCTCCGTTGGTTTCCAAGCTTAATCTTTGCCAAAAAAAACATTATCAAATGATGTTAAGACATGCCTTACTAAGTCACCTTGCTGGCCTTTGGTCATTTAGCTACTGCTACATCTTCTAAGCATTAATCATGCTCATTTTAGCTTGAGAGCTAAAACTTAGCACTATGGTCATCATTAGGCCACCTTAATACTCAGAGACGCCCAATTAATTCTGTCCTGTGCAGGATACTTTAGGATAAGCTTCATTTGAGTCGTGTATGACTTGACTCCTTGTGTCCGTCCAACTGTAGCATGGTTCAGACTGAAAGCCACACATAATGAAGGCAAATTGTTTAACTAGCAAATATCTGAAGTTCTGAACTTTCATAAGCTGCTGTGCTGTCCAAACTTCTGCCTTAGGCCTCTAGCTCTTTCCCGTTTATTTAAGGCTTCTTTGGTCAACTTTTAATAGTCAAAACCAGCCCGGGACACAAACTCACTTCAAAATATTAGATTGGATATCTGACTCAAGATGGCTGTAAGTTGGCATTAAAGGATGTAACTATGGTTTAGTGGAGTCTTAGGCCTTTAGATAACCTTTTTCATCAAATTAAATAGCTGATTCCCTAAGATTTATGTTGATCATGAGCATGCTGCAATTAAGTGTGCAGATTTGGTTAGAGCTTATTTAATGCAATTAGTTTGCTGGTTTGATTTGTTGATCTATCATTCTGAGCTTGAAGTTGATGTTGCTGCCACTTGTTACTGGCAAATCTCAATATGTTCTGGTAATGAAATGTGGGTTGCGAAGCTTACAATCTCACTGGGCAGCATTAGAGGTCTTGAACCTGCTAAACTCTAGCAAAGCCCATCACTTAAGTGTTGTGACAGCCAAAAGCTTCAATCTGGAAATACAAGATTAATGGAATTAATTTATTTTTCCTAAAATGTGCATTGTTTCGATTTCAAGTTTTTAACCTTTTTATTTCTTTTTAGGAAAGAAGTATCTTTAGCTATTCTCTTACATGGGGTTGTTTGTTGTTCTACAAATCAATATTTAGGTTGTAAGTACCTCTAATAGTCTTAGCTAGAGGAGGTATTAGAGCGCCTCTCTTTGGTCTGATTTTTCTCTGTAATCACCTTCAACAACGATTATGGAGTCATTGCTGTCAGAGCAATTTGTACCTCAAGTCCTCAACCTAACCACATCCCATCGCCCCTACCACCACCAAAGCATCATCAAAGTATCACAAAAAACACCTTGCAGGAGAACTTGTTTTCCCTTCCAGCACATCTTAATGAATGTTACATGAGCTCTGCACTTTAATTTTTCATCTATCTTTTGGAGAAGCGCTGAGGGCTTTTGTTTACCTATGGAATAATTGGTCCACAATTTGTGGATTATAATCTTTAGTTTCAAAACAAGCTCCCCATCCTCCTTCAAATGACCAACAAGGGCTATAATTCATGTTGAAAATATGGAACAAGAATAGATCATAATTTGTTCTGCATGAATTAGATGGGACTGTTGGTGTTAAGAAGGTTCGGTATAGGGAGAAGTAGAGAGGAAATGTGATCCTAATTGATCTATATTTTTGTTATTGAAATTCTGAATTTTTGATAGCAGCATCTTGTCCAACAGCCTTTATATAGTAGGGCCATAGGGGGATACAAAAGACAAAAGGTCTAGAAACTAGTATGGTTATTGCTTTATTTATGTCTAGGGTGATGGGAAGTCTCACAAATTCTTCATTGTTCAGCATCCAACTGCTGGACAGTTCTAGACACCAGTCTTATACAGAGATTTCTAGGAAAAGTCTCAATTTCTAAGAGGGATGAAGGAACAAATAATTGAACATCTAGAAGTCTCCATTGTGTTTGGGAATCATAGTTTTGAGGATATACATTCCGGTGAGTTAATTAGTTCTGCAGCCCAGCCTTCTTCTTCCATTCTTGTTTAGTTGTTTCTTTCAACCATCTCAGTCCAAGGCCTCAATGTCTGGACTGTATATGTGGTCGAGCCTAAAACTAGCTTCCCAAGGCTCCCATTATTAAGCCACTTATTCTTATTGACTTTTAAACTTGTAAAGTTTTCTCTAAGATGGGGAGGATGACGAAATTGCAAGGATCATTTTCAAAATTCAAAATTTATGAAATCGATCTAAATGTTTTAACTTGTTTACTATCACATTGTATTGGTTTCCGTTTTTCTTTTTCGGGGAATCTTATTAGACTCGAATATCTTACTATATGAGCTTCATTATTATTACACAGGTAGTATTGTAGTTATTTTATTTAATTGGATTATTTATTGTTCTTTAAGTCCTTTATTATGTTATAAATACCCCCCACAGGCTATATTATTTGTTAGCATCTTGAATGGAACTTAAATAAAGTTTCAGGAAAGTTTATTTTTGTTGGTTTTCTAGCATGGTTCACCAAGCCATTTATTGTTACCGGGTTATGACTACTCACAAATGAAAAAAAAAAGTAAATCTGCAAAGTTGCAAGGCTTGGTAGGATCTGAAGTTACTACGCTGTGTCTCTTGTCATGTACTATGTTATGGGATTCAGCGATGCTTGAAATTTTGAATTTGCGAACATTAATGGGTTTTTTACTTTTATCTGGTCTTTGTGGGACAGTTTTGTAGAAATTAAATTTAATGGCATATGGTATTTGATGTGACTCTAGAGCACTGATTCCTTAGCAGCGTGTAGGGAGAAGCTGGTCTTTGACAAAGATTACAAGCAAAGATCTTCATCGTCCTGGTCAGATATCAAGAGAGATCGAATTATTTTTACTGCAAAAAAAACTGAAGCTTTAAATGCAGTTGAGATGACAACCAACCCAAGGCAAACAAGGAAGGGAAGAAATCAGAGAAAAGGTCTTCATTCTAGAGGCATTGTCAAAGGTCCTCATGCTTCTCACTTCGTGCAACGTGCTGCCAGTGGCTGCAGTTCTGATTACAGTTGCTCGCAAAATGCCATTGAATTTTCACAGCGGCAGATGCATGACATTGAACGCTTAGCCATGAGGCTTGTGACAGAGTTGCATTCAATGAAAGAAATAGTTGTAGATGTGCTCGCTGAGTCCAGGGCAGGTGCAAAATCAAGATGCAACACGGATAAGGTACTTAAAGAATATAGGTGTCACTTTCTGTTATGCTTTTACCCTACTTCCTCCATAATTGCACTGGAATCTATGCTGGATGACCAGACTTACTGGCTCGCTTAAAATTTTCTGTTCAGTTTATATGTGTAAAATCTGGTCACTTGACCCTTGTACCACATCAATTTAGTGAGTAATTCAATATTTTAATGTGGGCGAATGTTACCTAATATTTCTGCTGAATTTTAGTCAAAGCTCCTGTAGGATGATCGGGGACTTTCGTGGCTGTATACCTTTCACTTTTCAGATTTGCTAGACTAAATACCAGGGGAATAGTAGTAACACAAGTCAACACTAAGGAAACTGAGGCATTTCAATTACATTTCTTCCTCTTAGTCTGCACTTACAGGCTGTCCTCTATTATGTCCATCATAGGTTCTGCAGCCTATTTCGTGCCTTGTTTTTAATGCTTTCTCATAATGGTAATATAAACTTGCCTGTTTTGATTAGTTATGCATTCCACTAAAAATTAAGATTGGTGGTTGCTTACAAATTTAAAGACTGCTGGTGATTTCATCCAGACTTCATGCTTATTGTACATGCATATAAGCAATCAGAATTTCTTGTCTGAAGGCATGAACAGATTATGCGGATATCTTTACTCTTTTTTTTTGGTATTATCTTTCTTCAGAACCATAATATCCATCATATATTCTCTTTTCAGATCAGAGTAGCTGTGGAGAATGCTACCAAGGCTGAGGAAACGACTAAGAAGTGGCTTACCACGATGACAAGAGACTGCAATCGTTTCTGTAAAATCATGGTAAGTATATCTTAAAAGCAGGGTGGTGTAACTTGATTTAGGTTGTCCTCGGAGAAGAAATCTTCCTAGGTCTTTACTAACTAATTTACCTTAATCAACAGAGTGTAGCTGAAGGGGAAGCTTCTTCTCCTGAAAAAACAGTCCAGAAGGAAAGGAAGAAGATCATGTTTGCTGATGAAGCCGGAGGAAGTTTATGCCATGTCAAGGTTTTTCATACTGGCATGGGCGTTGCTACTTTTGTGGAATCGCCAATGAAAAAGGACGATGCTTTAGGTGCATAGTTTAGGAATGTCAACCTGCTGTATATTGTAATAGTAGATGTGTTAGATCTTACCGTAATGTGCTGTGTCCAATGAGGTAAACTTCACGCGAGGTGAGCATGTTTGACAAAAATGGTGAGCTTGTAATTTTTTACCTTTCCCAATAATCTTTATCAGCTCCCTAAGCTTTTTATATCTCTAGCTTGCCTTGTTTTGTGTAAATCAAGAGAGGAAAGAAGTCGTGTATTTGTAAAAATTTCTCAAAGATAAATATTTTTCAATAAGTACACATTAAAGATAACAAGATGAATATGACTCAATTTCACTATTGAAAATGTTGTTACCAATGGCTTTGTCGATATTAGGGGTACCTATGCATTCCATATCATCGAGAGATAATCAAAAAGTGTGTTATAAATATTTGAAACCATAATTGCCAAAAAAAATTATTTGAAATCACATATCCTTTTCATTTATTGTCTACTCTACCCATATTTATTTTTTTTTGAAAAGGCAAGTAAAACCAGGTAACCCAAAGGTTAACCTAAACTGTCCGTTACCAATAAATCGGTAACAGACTGGTCAAAAGGATTTGACAAAGTTTGAAGAGTGGGACAAGAATGACCCACGTGAGCCAGATAATCCGCAACGGCATTCGCTTCTCGGAAGCAGTGCAGGATTTCAACTATGTCAAAGAAGTGAAGGTCCTTCTTAGTATCAATGATAACATTTTCTATCTCCCAAGGTATGTGTCACTCAGCTCGGATTGCCTTGATGACAGCTAAATTATGCCCTTCAATTGTAATGCACTTATAGCCTTTTTATCTTGCTAACTTGACCCCTTCTCATAGACGGATAGCTTCCGCCATCAGTATAGATCATGTGCCACATGATCGTGCTCCCATAAATTTAGCCTCCCCCTGATAATCACGTAAGACGAAACCTGCAGCAGCACCTGAATTGTCAAATTTTGATCCATCAAAGTTTAATTTGATATAGTCTTCTCGAGATGGAGACCAAGAGACGTTTGGTCGTGGGCCTTTTTTAATCTTTTTTCTGCGAAAATCCCCACTAATATCGAATTCAAAACTTTTATGATGATTTTTGTTTTTTTTTGGAAAGTAAAAATATTTTATTACTTCCAACGAGATATTCAATCATTACAAAAGCAGCATGAAACTGCCTCTCCACCCTCTCCCTACTCTGCTATCTAATTCTTCTATTTAATCAAAACATAGGAATAAGCATAGCTAACCAACTATTACATGCACAAAACAAACAAAACAGCAGCAAACAACTCATGGGAAATAATTCAAATACTTGACAAGGAAGTCCTTTATTTTCCTATCTCCAGCAGCAGCTCTTCGGATGTGGATCATGGAAATTATTTGTCTACTGATAGACTTGTGATCATTCTTGGTACCTTGGAAAATCCGAGCATTTCTCTCTTTCCATATGAAATAAACCATAGCAGAAAAGAGAGCAGTTACAATCTTGGACTCAACAAATCTGCTCCTAGCATTCAGACATGCCTTTTTTAACTCATCCTTCCAACAGGCTGCAGACTGCTGGTTGGGCAACCAGGTCTGCATAAGCCTCCAGAGCTTTTTTGTAAACTCACATTCACAGAATAGATGTTCATGGGTTTCCTCAGCTTTGTGGCATAAAACACACATACAAGGCCCTTGGATTCCAATTTTTTGCAGGTTCTTCCAGGTTGGCAACCTGTTCAGTCTACACAGCCAAAGGTTGAATCTCCATTTTGGTGTTGAGAGGGGACACCAAACCAGCTTAGCCCAGTCTTTCTTCTCAGCAGTGGGCAGTAGTGCTTTGTAGACCTGTCCCATTTTATACTTAACAGGATTCTGGTTAAGAATAGACAGTGCAGACTTTCTAGCAGACCAGAATGTACCATACTTTATGTAGTAGGCATTGATCCATTTGACCCAAAGCTTCTCTTTGTGATGTTGTACATCCCATAACAATTTTCCAAGAGCTGCTTTGTCCCACATTGTCAGGTCAAAGATACCTAGACCTCCCTGAGCAGCTGGTTTGCACAAATTAGACCAAGCCACCAATGCCCTGCTACTTGGATCAGCAGATCTTGTCCAGAGGAACCTTCTACACACTTTTTCAATGTTGTGGATCACAACAACAGGTAGATTGAAGAATTGTGTCCAGTAATTATTCATAGCAAACAACACAGACTTAAGCAACTGCAATCTGCTTGCATAATATAGAAATTTTGTGGTCTAAGTCTGAATTCTGCTAGTGAGTTTCCGAATTAAGGGATCATAATAACCAATATTCAGCTTTTTGGAGGTGAGAGGGATCCCCAAATATCTGAAAGGGAGTTCCCCAGCTTGCATGCCCAAGCTTTGCAGAATAGCTCTCTGGTCACTTTCCAATACTCCACCAAAATATACTTCTGACTTGCTAGCATTTGCACATAATCCAGAGCAGTCAGAGAATAATTTAAATTGATCAAACAACATATGCAAATAGGCAACATCTCTTCTAGAGAAAAGGAGAAGATCATCTGCAAAAATGCTATGTACCAGCTCAAAATTTTTGCATCTGGGGTGAAATCTGAATCCAGGCATGTTCTTTAGATCTTTCAAGCATCTAGATAAGTATTCCATAGCAATCACAAAAAGATAAGGAGAAATTGGATCTCCTTGTCTCAGTCCTCTCTTGGCTTCAAAAGGTTTCATGGGTGTACCATTAAACAAAATGGAGTAGCTAACTGTGCAGATACACATCTTCAACCAGCTAACAAAATTCATAGGGAACTGGAGGCCAACTAGCACTTGTTCAAGAAAGCTCCACTCAATAGAGTCATATGCTTTCCTCAAGTCAACTTTCATAATACACCTAGGAGATAGCCCTTTTCTACCATAAAACTTGATCAACTCATGTGCTAAAACAATATCATCCCCAATGAACCTCCCTTTCACAAAGACTGATTGTTCAGGGCTCACAAGGTTATCAAGCACACCACACAATCTATTTGCAAGTGCTTTAGACATAATTTTGTAAATAACATTACAGCAGGCTATAGGTTTATAGTCACTTACAAACATGGGATTTTCTTTCTTGGGCACCAGAGTAATAGAAGCACAATTGCGGGCTTTGAGAATTTTACCTGAATGAAAAGTGCTTTGTATTGCTTGAATAATATCCTGCCCCACAACCTCCCAAGAGTCTTTGTAAAATGTTGCAGTAAAACCATCTAGGTCTGGTGCCTTTTCCCCATCCATCTCCCAAAGAGCCTTCTTGATTTCAAGGGGAGAGAACTCTGCACAAAGAGCAATATGTTGTTCCACACCAAGAACTCTACCATTTTCTATGATTTGAGGGTCAATAGTTGGGATTTCCTTAGTTGCTGATCCCATAAGCCCCTTAAAGAACTTTAAGAACTCCTGTTGAATATCTACAGGGTGAGTGAGTCTGACACCCTCACTTGTGTGCATAGAAATAATCTTGTTATGAGCTCTTCTAGCCTTGACAC
The DNA here is from genome assembly GCA_038025085.1 of Tetragonia tetragonoides. NCBI lineage: Eukaryota > Viridiplantae > Streptophyta > Magnoliopsida > Caryophyllales > Aizoaceae > Tetragonia > Tetragonia tetragonoides. Next base: position 24,927,789 of record CM076140.1, read on the forward strand.
AAGCATGGAAATACCTAGTGTTGGAATCACCAGTCTTAACCCAAGTAATTCTATATTTTTGCTTAAGGAATTGCTCCTCAAGCTGTAGCACCCTCTCCAACTGTTCAGTAGCAGCCTTCTCCTGTTCAATCAAAGACTGGTCAAACAGGTTATGAGTGAGAGCAGTTTGCACCTGCTCAACTACAGTCCTAGCCTCTCTGACCTTTGTATCCATGCTAGAGTGTTACATGTCAGAGTTTTTCAAGCTAATTTTGAGAGCTATTTGCTTCTGAAGCACTTTGTACATATAAGATCCTGCCCCTCCAAACTGCCATCCTTCAAGAGCAGTAGCCTTAAAAGACTTATGATTAATCCAAGCATTGAAAAAATGAAATGGTTTCTTTCCCTGTTGCTCATCTCTCTTGAAATGAACATTTCCAGGTGAATGATCAGAGATACAGGGAACCAAAACTCAACCTGAACTGCAGGGTATGTAGAAAACCAGTCACCATTACCAAGTACTCTATCAATTCTACTGTAAACTCTATCTCCAGCATCTTGTTTATTGCACCAGGTAAATTCAAAGCCAGTACTTCTAACATCCTCCACACCCAAAGTAGAGCATAAAAATTGTAGTTCATCATTTCCAGAAAATCTGTTACCAGCTTGCAATCTCTCAGACACATGCATAGTAGAGTTAAAGTCTCCTCCAATTAACCAAGGAGAAGAGAAGTTACCACCTCTAGCAATAATATCATGCCAACATCTATGTCAAGCAATATAACAATTCCTAGCATATATAGCAGTTATGAAAAAAGTTTCACCAGACAACAATTCAACCTTTGCATGCACATACTGATCAGAAGCACTCTCAACAGCAACTCTCAAGTGAGAAGAATCCCACAAAAGCCAGATTCTACCATTATTTGAGAAATAATCATGGTTACAATAATGTGACCAGTGCTGCATCACATGTGTAGATACTTTACTCATCTTAGCAATCTTCACTCTAGTCTCAACTAACACAGCAAAAGAAATACCATGCTTTAATAAGAATTTCTTTACCTCTCTTTGCTTCTGGGGTTTATTTAACCCCCTCACATTCCAAAAGAGGAAATTCATTGGGAAAAGCTTTGATTTGGAGGTCTTGTCTCAGGCCCCTCCAAGTCCTTGTCTCTCCCCACAGACACTGCAACACCAGGGTGGCTACCAAAAGAAATAGCAGGTGATTGCAATATAATAGAGATGCCCTGTCCTCCCAGGCCATTTTCACCAGTTTCTTGTATATTATCCTGCAGGATATCAAAAGAGTTTCTCAAAGGCACTGCAATCTGTATATGAGGTATAATCTCCCATCTCAACTCTTCAAAAGACTTTGTTAAATGGACAAGTTGAAATTACAGCTCCTCATTCACCTCTGAAGCAGTAGCAATATTAACAGCAGTATCATTCATAGACATTGAGGGAATTTGGCTTACAATCCCAGTTTGCTCTTGTCTAGGTCTCCAAATATGTTTCCTCCTCCTATTTCTCCTGGGCTGAGCATTGGGATTACCCTGGGTCGCATTCCCAGTGTTCTGAGCAGTTGTATTAGTGGCACAGTGTTCAGCTAGATGCCCAAACTTTCTGCAAGTTTGGCAAAAAGCAGGTTTCCATTCAAATTGAACAGTCTGTTTAACCATGGTGCCTTCGTCATCCTGAAACCACACCTCATCAGGATATGGTACAGTGATATCTACATCAATAAGGAGGCGTGCAAAAGAGATCCTATCTTGTTCAGCTGTAACTCTATCAACCTGCAGTGGCTTACCCAGGCAGCTACCCAGTCCGCTAAGGGAATCCAGAGACCAACAGTGAAGAGGCAGGTTGGGAAATTGAATCCACAAAGGCACGCATCTATATGAGGAGGGATCCATTTTGAAATCACAATGCCATTCAAGTAGGATAAATGGCTTTTGAGTTAAAAGCATAAGGTCCCCTTCCAAGAACTTCATTCATATCAGATTCAAAATTGAATTTAAATATGAAATATCCTTCCTCATGAAGATAACACTTTGGGGTGGTTGCAAAATTCCAATGAGAAGAGACATACTTCTCCATTTGGCTAAAAAATGGTACATCTCCAAGAACAAATCCAATTAAAGATGTATCCCATTTTTTAATCTCCTTTTCAATTTCAGATTTCAGCAATTTCGCAATAGGTTTTCCATCTTTAATAACAGGTGCAATAAACTTCAATTTCATCTCCTCAGTTGCAATTCGATTGGAAGAAATTGTAGCATAAGTATCAATAGGCGTAGGATTTACCTCAGGGGCTACTTGTTCAACCACCCTTGGTGGTCATGCAGACACAGTCAAAGCAGGAGTGAAAATCAATGGAACAGTACCCACAGGGGGTGCTGCAGTAGTCGCCGCCACCGGAGTAACAGCAGCTGACCCCGGTGTAGACCCACCCTGCCGTGGTGTCGGAACCATTAGTAACAGAAGCTCTAGGGCAAGAATCCGACCTTGAATCCTCAAACTCCAGTAGCCTTCTCGAAAGTGAACTATAAACCCCCAAATCTTTAGCCTCTCCTTCAGAAAACTCAGAGTCAGTAGTTTCGTTAATTGGTTCTAAAGATGTTGATTTACTCAGAAAATCTCGTAGTGGCACTGTGGTAGCTCGCTTGCCATTGTTCTTCCCCATTATTGTCCGTGGTGCAAATTAGCCATTTCAGCTTAAGATGCGCCCAGAGAGCATTTTCTAGAGAGAGAAACTGTTTTTTTGTGGACTACATTTTGAAAACTGTGTTTGATTGAGACATCAATTTGAGTGGGAGTGGTAGACAGATCCTCAAACAGAATCTTATTGCGAGCAAACCAAAACATCCACCAAGTCATAATAAGGAGTACAAATTTCCATTCTGGTAATCTATTTCGAAGCAAATTAAGGCTTTCAATAAAAGTCATATTTGGATCAATAGTGATATCTAACTGCAAGCCACATAAAATTTGTACTCTTAACAGAGTCTGAATGAAAGTTGGGCATTGAAAAAAGACGTGGAACTTATTCTCACAATGGTAATTACAGAAAGCACATTCCAGAGGGATGAAAATTTTGCTTTGTTGTAGCCTATATTTAGTTGGCAAACCATCCAAACATAGTTTCCATAGGAAAATTTTAATCTTGGAAGGAATATTAATCTCCCAAATCCATCTGAAATCACAAGACTTTTTGTAATCATTTTGAATTCCGTGCGCTAGCCAGGTTGCAGATTTGCAGGAGAATTCACCCGAACTACTAAATCCCCAATAGAAGTTATCAGGGACTTCGTTATATGGGATTGGGATACCAAGGATTGATTTAATCGTATCTATGGGGACTATTCTAGATAGAAGGTGAGTGTCCCACCCTCCATGAATTGAAAAGAACCATTTAACAGGAATTGATAAATCATACAGAGGATCGTCTGACGACTCATCATAAAACATATCCCTAAGCGAGACTTGTGAAACCCAAATATCCGTCCAAAATTTTATTGTTTCACCATCTCCTACCTGCCATCTAATACCTTGCTGAAATAAACTTCTAACCTCTAGAAGATGTGACCATTGCCATAAATTTTTCTTTCCCTTTGGAAATTGTAAAATATGACAACCCTTTAAATATTTATTATTGATTAGTTTAACCCATTTACAGTGGCGTTCTTTAATAATTTTCCAAATTAATTTCATTTGCATGGCTTTATTAACCGCATCGGCTTTCCGTAGTCCTAATCCACCTAATTTTTTCGGACGATAGACTTTGTCCCAACCTATAAGATTGGCTGACCCTGAATCTGGTGATTTGTTCCATAAGAAATTCCTATTAATTTTATCCAGATTTTGAAGAGTAGTAGTAGGGAGAGAGAAGCTTTGCATACACTACTACAAAATGAGTCTATAGCAACATTGCTAAAGTGTTGTTATAAGGGCTAAAAATGTTGCATTAAGACAAGTGCGACACTTTTTCAAGTGCCACCTTAGCTAATGTCGCCTTAGGTATAAGCCAACACTTTTTTTAGAATAAGTGACACTTTATAAAAGTGTTGCTTGTATGTAACAAAGGCGACACTTTTTCAAAGCAACACTTTTCTCAAATAAAAGCAACACTTTTTTATTCAATTAAAAAAATTATTTCAACAAATAAATAACGCAAAAAAAAAAAAAAGCGTTCGTGGTCTTTGAGCCCTGCGCTGAGGGGCCTGTCCCAACGGCAGCCACAGCCCATTTAGGCAACACACATATTAAACCAAGCGCCTAGAATTGTTTGTTAGCAGGCTCGAACACGCGACCTCCCCTGCGGCCCCCCATAAAGCAATTGCCTTCTAATCAGCGAGCCACTTGTTTTATGTGTGCTACTGGTTGAGACGAATATATATTTAACACCAATTGCATTGCTTTTTGGGTTGTTTTTTATTTTTTTCATTTTTTATCCCAGCACCGAATCACATGCATATGATTATCAAAAGCCCTTGTCAATGGTATGTGGAAATAAAAACTATACGATTCTTGTGTATTATTGTGAAGGAAATTCATACATATAATTAATGACACCACTTAAAGTAAAACGTCTCATTTACAATAACAAAATCTAACTACTTTTTGATTTGTTGGTGGGTACTTCATTCTACTACTACTAGATAGGGCTAGGAAAATTACCTTTAACAATTTTTATTTTTTTTTAAGATATCCAAATTTAAATTTAATTTGGATTTTATTGTAAGGTAAGAAAGATTATACAATAGGGGGCACATCTCAGTAAGATCGAGACATTCATATCCTAATGATCGAAAATCAAAAAGGTCTGGTTGAGTAGTAGGGACTCATCCATCCTTAGCCAAGGTCGGGGGTTCGAATCTCGTCTTGAGCATGGCGCAGTTTTAAATTCCTTGTATAAATATCCTACCCTTTAAGGTGCCTACATGCCAGCGGAAAATAGTCACTGTGGTTGACGGTGGATATCCTTGCTTGTGAACCAACAAAAAAAAATCCTAATAAGCGAAGAGTAGGAGCCTTAAAAAATTCACAGTTATTACTATTTTTTTTTGACAATCAAACACTCGTAGCTGGGAGCCTATCTGGCTAATCGAAAAAATGTTCTCCAAAATGCTTCCTCAAGGGTCTTTTCAATACGATCAACCTCATTACTATATAGAACGCGTGGTATGCAATTAGACCAAAATTCTCATTCTCATTTAGATTTATAGTCTTACTAAAGTAGTATATTTTGTTATTCAAACTTTTTATTGTGTGAATTTTTTCACAAACACTAAGTCAAATCCATACCACGATCAAAATATTTCTATTCGTTTCTACATTTAGTTAAGAAAAAAATATCATTATTTCCTAAGTAAATTAAATTCTTTTATTGTCAAAATTGAACTCGTAATGAACAATTACAGTTTTACTTAAAAAATAACGTTGGTCAATATTTTCCCTTTATATCTATCGAAAGTATTAGTTTTTTTTTTTTCAAATGTATGCAACACTTACGCAAAAGTGTAGTAGATTAAAATTGAAATGCAATATTTTTATGTAAGTGTTGGTTTTACTATAAAAAAAGGCAACATTTGATAAAAGTGTTGTCTTTCACTATAGACAAAGGCGACACTCTAAACAAGTGTTGTCTTTACCTTTAAATAAAGCCAACACTTTGAACAAGTGTTGTAATAGATATATAAATGCGACACTTTGTCTATTTTCATACAAAAAGCAATATTTTTGAAAGTGTTGCTTGTAAAGTGTTGGCATAGGTTCATTTTGGAGTAGTGATAGTAAACACAGGTGTCGCAAACAAGTTTGCCTGAATAAGTGTGGCTCGTAGTGCTTGGGAAAGAGAGTTCGCCTTCCATTTAGTAAGATGCCCTTTAGTACGTTCAACAACATCATGGAAAGTCTGGGCAGTGACCCGGTCTGAGATAATAGGATATCCTAGATATTTGTCTAGGCGCACAAAATGACTCATCAACAGGATACCTTTAAAGGAGTCAGTCATTTGTCGGGGATATTTTTTGTGCATTGAAAGGCTGACTTATCAAAATTAATTTTCTATCCTGAAATACTACAATAATAGTCAAGAATACTTTTAATAGTGTGACAACTTTGATTGGACGCTTCTGCAAAGATCATTGTATCGTCAGCAAAGGTTAGGAAAGGTAATTTTTCTGCTCCCTGGCAGATTTTAATACCTATACTTTTCTTAGAAACATCACTTTCACGTTGTAGACGACGGGCTAAAACCTCAGCACAGAGAATAAAAATATATGGAGATAAAGGGTCTCCTTGACGTATCCCCCGAGATGGGAGAAAAGTCGATCCTAGAGCGTTGTTGACCAGAACCGAAAAAGAAACTGAAGTAATACATTCCTTTAACCATCCGACCCATTTATTATTGAAGCCAAAATTTTCAAAGACTTTAAAAATAAAGTTCCAGTCCAAACGGTCATAGGCTTTCTCCATATCTAATTTAATACCAAGCCATACACTCTTCCCCTCTGTTGTACATAAAGAATGAAAAACTTCATGAGCTACTAAAATGTTATTCTGTATGCACCTGCTTTCCACAAAAGCACCTTAAAGTTGATGAATTAACTTGGGAAGCACAGATTTTAAACTCTTTGACAAAATTTTAGAAATGATTTTATACAGAGTGGAACAAAGACTAATAGGCCTAAAGTGATTTGCTGTCAACGGGTTATCTATCTTAGGGATAAGAGTAATAAAGGTTTGGTTTATTTCTTTTAAAATTTTACCATAAAGGAAAAAAGCTTTTACCGCTCTAATAATCGAGGGGCCGATAATATGCCAATAAGACTGGAAAAAAGTCGCTGGAAAACCATCAGGTCTTGGTGACTTATTTGGGGCTAGCAAGAAAACTGCATTTTTAATTTCCTCTTCTGTTACATCCTGAGTAAGCATATTATTGTCCTCGTCATTAATTTCTGAAGTAATATCTTGGAGGTCCATATCTGTTGGGCAAATACAATTATTATCTTTCACAAAACGCGATTTAGACTCCTTAGTAATTTCTTCACGTATACTTTGGGGATCTGTAAAATGAATTCCTTCCTTGTTTTGAAAATCCATAAGCTTTTTTCTGTTCTTAACTGATAGTAGCTTTTGTCTGAAAATAAGCCGTATTTCTATTGCCTAATAGTAAGTTTTTTTTATCTAGATCTCTGAAACCAATAAGTGCGGTTAAAATTGATAATACTAGCTTTTTTCTTAAAAAGATTTGCTTGGGTAGTAATGAGTCTGTCATTGGAAGGAGTAGCACACAATTTACTTTTGACACAAATTATTTGACCCTCAACTTCTTTTAGTTGACGATTAATATTACCAAACTTGAGTTTAGCCCAATTCTTTGAGAGCTTTTTCAAGTGTTTGGCTTTTTGAGTGACTTGAAATAATTGAGAACCTAAGAATTTCTTTGACCATGCTTTTCGTACAAGAGAATCATAGTCTTTATGCTTGATCCAAGCTAATTCAAAATGAAAAGGAGGGGGAGTAAAAATTTTACATGAGATGCAAAATAACAGGACAGTGATCAGACCTGCTTATATCATGGTGTGAAATATGCATCAAAGGGAATTGCAATAATAGATTTGTAGAAGCTAACACTCTATCAAGTCTTTCATACACATTATTATCACCAAACTTTTTTTTTTCCGCCAAGTAAAGGAGCCTCCAACAAAAGATAAGTCCATTACATTTGCATTAAATTTAAAATTAGCTAGTGTTTCAAATCTGGAGGGAGAGGGTTGGGAATCCCCTAAGCTTTTCATTCACAGATGCAATTTCATTAAAGTTACCCATCAGAATAAAAGATTGAGATAATGAGTTACAATACTGTGACAAATCAGCCCAGAAATGTCTCTTATGAGAAGACTGGGGTGGAGCATAATAGATGATAATTAAGAGAGGGGATTATTATCACAATCTTGAGCTAATACAACAATAAAACGCACATCTTTATGCACAACAGTTACAGATACAAACTGATATTTTCATAAAACCCAAATGCCTCCAGAGAAGCCCATACATGGAATAAAATTAAAGCTGTTAAAGCCAAATTGATGTACTACAGATACAGAGGGGTCAAATTGCACTTTTGTTTCAGCTAGCGCTATTATATGAACTTGGTGAAGACTACAAAATAACTTAACTTCCTCGCCCACATTTTTTCTTCCCACCCTTCTCACATTCCAAAAAGCTATTTTATCCATAAAATTAACTATTTAGACAGCATCAAAAGGCTAAGCAAGACTATAATTAATTCTTAGCTCTCTTCAGAGAGCTAGATGTTGAATTAGACTTAGCATCACTACAAATCCTTCTTTTAGGAGCCTCAGAGTGAGCAGACCCTGCTGAAGTGTCCTCTACAGCCACCTCAAGATGAGTGATCTGTTTCAGAAGAGAGTTATTTTGATTGCATAGAATGAAAGGAGCCTTCAGGAGTTACATCCTCATACTCCTCTCCCACCAGATCACTGTGAGGAACATGTCCTTGCCTGGGCAAAGCTGGGGTGGCATTAGCCTCAACAAGAGAGAGGGCTATGCCTCCTTCCAGTTGCTGAAAGGCATTGGACAGAGCTGGTTTAGCAGGATAAATGGCCTGGAGAGGTTTCACCACCATGGCAGAAGAACCAGGCAAACATAGGTGATCACCATTGTAACCAGCAAGGGTGACAGACTTTGAGGAAGAAGGATTTGAGTTCTTAGCACTCAGCACAATGGTCTCATCATTAGATAGATTACTATTCACATCATACACAGGGACAAGAGCATCATCTTTAACATAATTCTCAAAACTAGGGGGTTTAATCATCAACCCCTTTCCCTTACCCACAATTTTGCCATTGTTATCTTTGCAGAACCCAGAAGAGCCAGCAGGGGTTCTAAAGATAATAGTACTAACATTCTGTTTAGCAGACACAGAAACAGGACTAGCAGGAGTTACCTCACTTTATTAGGAATTTAAATTCCTAAAGTCCTCCTTGGAGGACATGAACTTAGGGACAAATCTTTTACCAACAACTGGAGTGTTCAGGTTAGATGACTTAACAGGGACATGAGCCCATTCCTTGTCCTTGAGAACAACCTCAGCAGCAATAGCCTCTCTCAGAGACTGGTCAACAATATTTTGATGCACATCACTATGAGCTAACACCACCTTTGTGACCCTACTAGCACCAGCATTCAGAGGACAAACATTAAGCTTCTGATCAAAAGAACCACAACAGATACACCCCTCAGAGAAGCTCTCATACCATACTGAGTACCACTGCACACCCTCCCTTCTATGAATCTTAGCAAAAGTTTTAAGTGGCTTAGTCACATCAGCATTAACACACACTCTAGTAAATCTGAGACCCTTTTTGGCCGAGGTGAAATTTTCAAACTTAATAAAAGTACTCAAATCATTGATTTTCAGAATAGCCATAATTGCTTCCATGCTAAATAATTCAGCTGGAAATTAAGGAATTCTAATCCAAAAGTCAACAAAAGTAACCTTCTTAGTGAGAGGATTAAAATTACCCTCCCAAGGAATCAACACAAGAAGTTGAGTGGCTATGTGGTAAGGTCTCTCTCTCCAAATTGCTAATCTATCATGAGGATTAGCAAAACGGAACATAAACCAACCTGAACCCAGATGACGATATTGCACTTCATCTTTAACAAAATTCCAGTCATTTTGAGTTTTCACCATCAAAGCTCTAAAATCAATAGTTCTACCAAGCATTTTATCCAAAAGACTATGTCCAAAAAAAAGCATTAATATTAGCAACAACCTGAGGTAAATCATCTATAACAAAATCACCAGGCAAAGAGGCAGAGAGGAATTCAAATTGGGCCTTATCAACATTAATAGCATCATCACCAAAAGGTGAAGTGGCAAAGCTCAAATCAATGTTCTCTGTGGTTGATTTCCCAGGATTTTCAGAGTTAGAAGTATCCTTCATCACCACAGCTTTAAAACTACGGGCAGCCATAGAAAGAAGATAGACAAACCAGTATAAATTGAACAACTGAAAGTAAAAGAGAGAGGAGAAAGGGGAAGTTGGTGCAAGAAAAAACCTGCAAGGCATAAGCCTTATATAGCCGTCAAGGGGGCAAACCGTAAGACTGGAGAAAAAGAGCCACCACACATATAGCAGAGAGGGGAGTGACCAAAGTACGTCCCAATTGTGTAGCTGGGCTAGAAAATAAGATCTGACGTCTCCTTTACAGGGGAGATCATAGCATGAACAGATACCCGCCACCAAGAGAGTAGAGAGAACAATAATGGCATTAAATGTCCTCCATGAGAGAGGACAGTGAGCTAAAAAAACAATAATAAAAAAGTAGAGAAGCTTACTAACCACGGGTACACAACGGAGAGCAGACCAGTATCCCCAAAAAAGGGAATTGTAATCAACAAGAGTAAAATCCAGCTCCCAAGGTCGAACTAATATAAGAAATCCCTGAAGTAGTTGAATTGCAAGGATGAGATGCATCCACATGAACCCAAGAGCCCAGAAAGTCGCCTGATTAACACCAAGGGAATAGGGCCAAGCCTCAAGGAAAATCCGATTTGACATAGTAGACTTGGAAGAAATAGGCTTAAGCAACAAATTAGGGTTTTGAACAAAAACTCCCAAATCTTATCGCAAGAGGCTGAGAGAGATGCAGAAAATCCTGTGAGGACATCACCATGTGACTTTGGACTTTTGGGATTATAAACTGTAGATGGAAAATAGAGATCTTGGGAAAACCCCCCAAATTGCCCGGAATTAGGGTTAGTAAAAGGGTTCATAGTTTTCATACAAATAAGAGTAGATTGAATAATCAGATCCTTAAAATTAGGAGGAAAGGTTAAGGCAAGTTGATATTTGTTGCTAAATTTCTGATTTTCTAGGGGATTAATTCTTGAGGAACGAAAATTTTGGGGAAAAAAGGGATCTGGTGGCTTGGGTTGCTTGGAGAGCTTTTTCTCCACTTTCTCTCTCTTAAATTTCTCTCTTATCTATGCTAAAGTATATGAGGAGGTGTCTACTCTACCCATATAGATTAGTAAGACCTTATTATAAAACCTATCAAATACTCTTACCACGTGTATTTATAATTTTGAATACACAAATGAATTTGAATTTTGAACAGCTCAACATTCACCCTTTAGCAAAGAAATTTCTCTAAACTCGTGTGCTCTTAATGTCAAATATTTAAATATGGTCATGGATCCTGAAATATGCATATGCATTGACTTCATAAATTTTTAAAAAGGTAAATTCAATAAGATATATAGATAGTTTGATCTAAATACTGAGAAATGTACTAACATTAATCATGACATTGAATATACATTGCCTTCTTTTCTAAATTGTCCATCGTTTCTCTTTCCCCAAAAAAATGATAATAATAACTCTCATTTATATTCTCCAATATCTTGTTTAAGAAATTGTCATTAGATTAATCATTGATAGTAAACCCTAAATCATTTAATTTACTTTTCTTTATCATTATCTTTGTGTCTTTTCATATAATAAGTCTCTCCATATATGAGAGTTGGATTATCTCTATATATGAGAGACTATCTCTCACTTAGTTTGAGCAGTTCTAGATTGTTAAATTGATGAGATTCTATTTAGATTTTTGGATCTTATTTATTTGTATTGAATGAAAGGACAAGTTGGATCTTATATACCAAGTGGATCTCTAATTCCAATGCAAATACCTGCCACACTTTTTGTGATTATCTCCGATTGAAGATATAATGCACCCCAAAATTCGACGGAGCCATGCAATATATCAAGTTGAAGCAACAGTCTTGAGAAATATATTCATATTGTTATTTTTTATTTGCAATTTTTTAGAAAATTTTTTATTTGTAAATATGTTCTAACTTTTCATTAATGAATATTTTACTTTTGATTAAAAAAAATCAATAATAACTACATTGAAGTTTACTATCTGATAAACTTAGATACAAATTATGATTCATTTGACATGTTGAAGACGTATATATCTTGCTAAACCATTGTAGCATTTGGTCTTTTTGCCAACTTTAAATTTACAGATTATGCAAAGCAAAGAATCCCTATAACAAATTTTCCAGTTTCATAATTGTGGGTTATGGACATTCTCAAAAATTAAGGGCTAAATTTATTGTTTTGGAATCTTTTATGTTAAGGTATACTAGAGGCGTTTTAGTCCTGAAATAAGATCCTAATGTAGCTACAATGTCACATCATTGTTTTGTGGCCGGAAAGTGATGGATTATACCTCAATAAATTATTAAAATATCAATATACATCTTTGTATCAGGTCAAACCTTGAAACTTGCCCTTTTATAACCCCTCAACTTAATATTGAAATAGATATCATCAGTTCCTTCTCTAACTGTCTATAAGGAGTATACTGTTTTTATCCCAAACAATGGTTATATTGTTGTCATGTAATGTTGTTATTTTGGTTTTCCTCTTTTGAAAGTTTCAATTTGTTCTTTTGATCAATTTTCCATTTGGTAACATTTTCAGCTAGTAAAATACAAACTTATTTTCCAAGTTTCACCATCATTAGTAACCCCTCTCTCCAAAGATAGTGAGGAGGGGTTTGATTGAAAGTTAAGTGCCAAAAATTTCCCTTGGTATAGTATCATTTTCATATGAAAAGAATACTGAAAAAAAGAGAGGGTAATTAGTAGAAACTTGTCATGGTCAATTTGATTCAAAACGGAGTAGTGTACTTTGGGAAAATGATAGAAAATTGTGAACTTTGTAATACTGATCCCATAAGTTCTCCTATAACTGTGAGATAATTTCGGTTGAAGGCTAAGTGTCCTCTATTGTGTTCAAACCAGAAATTTTATTTGTTTTATGTAGGGGCGAATTTTCATAAGGGCGGGAGCTCCCCCCCCCCCCGGGACCATTTCCTAAGTTACTTTATATATCTTAATATTTATGTATAAAATATATAAAAAGTACTTTTGTATAATGGTAAAACTAGTTTTGTGGCGACCAGGGGTCAAGGGTTCAAGCATTATGTTGAATTGTTGATAATCTTAGGTTTTCAATAGCCCGTTTATGGGCATGTTTAGTGTTTTATATGAGAACCTTATTGGTGTGACTTATCCACGATCTACCATAGATAATAAGAAAATTCGATGAAAATAATCCCAAGTTTGAGCAGTACGACAATAATAATTTCAGGTTGCAATATCTACAAATTAAAAATAATCTCAAACTGTCATTTTTATCACAATATTGGACTGTTGTCTCACGTCGTATAACTCTGTTACTTTATTAGCACTAACTGAACTACTTAGCCATTAACTACTTTAGTTCTCTTTAGAGTTTTTTCTAATGAGATTTACCTAACTCTCCATCTTACTCCTCGATCAACCCACAACCCCTTATTTCTCCAACCTCCACTTCCACCACCACCACCTAATCTAACTGTTTTCCCCTTCACCCTCACCTCTTCTACCAATTCTATTCCCACTGCCTTTCGTCAAGCCCCACTATCCTCTCTCCCTCTCTTCATCCACGACCATCGCCCATACCTCTCCCTTCCTTCACCCATACAGATCCTACCTCCATCCTCCCCACCACCTACACCGGTTACACCGCCTCCCATTTTCTCTCTTCTCGGCCCTCCACCATCCCGTCTCTCTCCTCACTTACACACCACCAACCCCATCCCCCATAACTATAGTTGAAGCCCATTCCTCCCCCTCACTTAGCCACCACCAAAAGAAACGGCACTGCCTCACAGCTTGTATAAGTATAAACTATAAACCCAAACTTGTTTTTCCATTCTCTCATTGGAAATTATGTTTGGTTTTCAGACAGAAACCTGTGCTAAAAAGAAGGGTCGACCTTCATCCATAATCAAAATCCCCTCACCCAGAAACCGTCGTTACTTGCTGGATTCCTCCGATTCCGACGACCGTTACCATCAACAACGTAGTGGATTTCAAAAATGAACATAAAAATACAAAAGAAATCGGACTTTGGGCAAAGGGTAAGGTGCAATTGGTGGCGCAGTTGACAAACCAGTGAGATGGACTAACTTGGTGGTGGGTGGGGAGGGAAACTGGAGAGATATCAAGTACCAGAGGGGATGTGGAAGAAGGAAAGGGTTTGATTATTCTTTTGTTTTTTGTTAAGTAAGATATTCTGATTAAATTGATTAGTGATGATTGAAGGTGAAATGGTCTTTAATACAGTACAATAGTACATTTAGCTCTAAAGCCGAAAAGAGTTAGATGGCGTGAGGCTACGGTCCAAAATTGTGACAAAGATGACAACTTTGGATTATTTTGTAGAGGTTGCAACTTCTGATTATTATTGTCGGTGTAACACCCCGAATTTCCATCTAATTTAAAACCATTTAAGATCACGAGTTGCAGCGAAAAAACTCTAGAAATTCAAAGTGCTACCGCCGTATTTAATGTTCAAATTAAATACAAGGCTAGAAAGAAACCAAATGTTTATATCCCAAACATACATACTACATAATTAAATAATAACTATCTTTTCCAACTAAACTTAAAACAAATAATCCAAATAAAATAAGAAATAATAACTATTAATTCTCATGCAAGAGAATTAATCTCATTACAATTATAAAAAATCCCAATATTAAAGAAATTCCAATCTAAACAATAAAAGTAAATTGTTTTTTGAAGATATACAATATTCTTCCGTCGCCTTTCCTAGCTCACACCACGAGCTACAAATCCTGTCAATCTACTCCCCCATATAGACGAATTCCATATAGGTTCATCATAGGCCCACCATTGAAGAGAAATGGACAACAAACACAAGTAAAAAGAAAAACAACCAATCAGCTACGCTGAGTAATTCATAACCACATAGTCCATTTAAATCTCCAAGTTAAGCCAACATGCTTAATCGAAATTGACGATCATGCTTAAGAAAATAAAAGACAACATGCTTTAATTTAAAGACACGCACAAACACCCAAATAATAAATGCAATATTTATTATTATCCATTAGCCAAATTCATTAGAGAGAAGAGAATCGCATGAATGTCAGAACCAACCGCAGAAGGCTCAGTAGGATCTTAGTCCCGTGCACAGTGGCAAAAGAGTGATCAACCGTCCCGGAGTATAGGTGACTCCGGAAGTACTTCTAATGTTCCTTAGTATGCATACCCTCCTTCGACCCTTAAGTCTACAGGACGAAATGTTTCAAAGAACCACTCGCCCAATTACTCAATATGGATACAAGATTTCAATACGTTGAGGCCATAAACAATGAACCCACTCAGCGTAACAAGTGACAATTCCCATTCGCATCCTTCGATGGAACCATTACCAAATAAGTCTTAACTCTCAATTCATTTTAATATGGTGATCACATAGTCAAGTAAATCACATAATCTTGGCAATTCTCAAGTAACACAATATGGTTACAATTTCCAATGGCAAATTTTACATGAATGACATCTATGCCTCAATTCAAAACCACCTAGTTCAATAACTTTAAGTAGGTTCCAATAGTCAAAGTTCATTTCAACTTATTGAAGTAACATGCTTCTAAAATGAATCCACATGCTTACTAACATGATACAAAACTAGCAATAGAAGCTATATTCCAATTGAACAATTATTAACATAATTTTCGTTCAATAACCATAGTAAATCATGCAACTCCTCACATGAATATCAACAAGTAGACATTGCTACACAAAGTGAATTCCCAACATATTACATGCATTCACCAACATAATTCTATACGAGTCATCACAAGGAAATAAATATCAATTATCCCTTTCCAAAATACTCACAAGTCCAAAAATGAATTAACATTCTTAATCCAATACTAGACAAATGAATACAATTCCACTAAACATGAAATCACCACAATGAATCACATAATTCATCTAGACATGAATTACCTTTAGCAATAAGGCAATCACGACCAATTAACGTAAGCTCCTTACGTTCACGTGCGGTCAATGGGCCTTAACAAATCCACAATACACCAATACTCAATACCTTGACTTCTAAACCTCTTCATTAAACTTTAAAGATGATTTAGTACCCTTAATTAAATTAATTAAGTTGCTGGAATTTCAGTTACTCATGCATGCTCAAAGTTTCCAAAAATCAATTTGCATAAACTAATTTAGGAAACTTTCCAAAACCCTAAAACTAGTCAACAATTCAAAACTACCAACAACACCACCCAACTCAACCATCACCACCGTTGACCACCGCTAGCGGTGGTTGGTGGCGCTGGGCAGCCGCCGCTGTCGGCTGCTGCAACACGACAAGGGGCTGCCGTGTTGCACAAACCAAAACTCTAATCTTTTTTTTTTTTTTTTTTGTTAAACAACTTTAACAAACCCAAATCTAACTAAATTCAAATAATTAATAAATTTTCAGATTTAATTAAATACAAGACCCAACCTTTTAAACTCAAACTTTGATTCAATTCAATAAAACAACAACCCAACCCTAATCATGATCCTATCATGCAAAAACAATAGAATCTAGCAAACACCTAGGCAAAACATAAATTAGGGTTTACTCATACAAAACTAGGGTTCATAAAACTCATACTTGAATCAAATTAAAAGCTTTTAAGAATCAAAAAAACTTTAGCACACTTACTTGGAAGTCAAAAGGATTAAAATTTCAGAAAGGCTGAATTATGGAAGAGTGTCAAATTCTCTTTCCTTCTTCCCCTTGTTCGGTCGTGTGTGAGAGTGAGAGAGAGAGAAACGTTCTTTTTTGTTTTTGATTTGGTAAAGAGTCAGTGTATTTGGAAGTTGAGTGTATTTAGGGACTAAACACACTCCTTCCTTATCTCAACTTCTCCTTTCCTAAAACCTCTCCTAGAATCACTCCACCATCCCCACACCATATTTTCGGCTAGGGCCGAAAATCATGGCTCACAAGAGCCTATATTTTCGGCCAAGCCTGAAAATATTAGCCCACAAAACTCTTTTATTTAGTTTGGCCCAATTGCATTTAATTAGGTCCAAAACCAAAATCCAATATTAATTAGGCACTTTAAACATTTATGAGCCCAATTAATTATTTAAATCCAAAATTGCATTTTCCATTTAAGTAATTATTATTCTAAAATGAATAATAATACCGGGTATCACAGTCGGCCCACTCAAACTTAATATTATTTTCATCGAATTTTCCTAGATAATAACTAGTTTCTAGGGCTCTGTCGTCCGTCATACAAATCTGTATACACCTTACATTTTTAGAAGAATAATATTTAGGTTGAAGCAGTTTCAAGCTGAAAATAGATGGCTCAAATTCACATTTTCCAATTATATAAACATAAACCTTTCAATTAATAAGAAAATTATGATATGAACCATAGAAATAACGAGTAAACAAACTAAAATATCCTTACCAAAAACCATCACAAAAAGTAATCACGATCAAACAGATCTAAGTAGCCCACATTTGACTAATTACAAATTTAAGAAAATAAAATTACTATTTATCCTCACGTAACGCTACTAGATGTAGACGCTGAAATTTTGACTCCCTTTTTTATTTGTTATTATTATTATAATTAATATTTTATTCTATAAAAGGTTAATTTAGAAAAATATTTGTGTTTTGGGGTCACTTTTAGTATTAAATATAGGTCACTTTTAATGGTAAATGGGTCACTTTTAATTCAAAAGAAGTCACTTTTAATGTTAAACAGGGGTCACTTTTAGTGTCAAACGGAGTCACTCTTAATTGAAATGGGGTGACTTTTGATTCAAAAAGGGTCACTTTTTAATCCCAGAAGGATCACCTTTAGCGTTAAAGGAAGATCACTTTAGCGTTAAAGGCGGATCACTTTGTAAACAAGAGTCTTTTTAGTGTTAAACATGAGTTACTTCCATATAAAATATGAGCACTTCTAACCCATATGTTTTGTGTACAAAAACACCAAAACTAAAACTCACTACAAAGGAGAGAGAAGGAATAAAATGAAAAAGGAAATAAAAAAGACAAATCTGAATTTCTCCTCTGGTAGGCCCCACTGGAATAAAAAAAAGAAAAAGGCAAAAAATACCAATTTTCCCTTTGTCAGTTCTTATCTTCTTACGTGACATTGTTTTCTTTTTATTATTATTTTATTTTCCTTTTTTTTCACCCATCCAACTCTCTCTCTGCGTGGGCGTGGGGCTCGCACCCATATCCCACCTCAGTTTTCTCTCTCTTCCTTCCACTCCACCCTGTTTCCCCAAATGATCATATTAGTAACTTTTTTTAATTCCTATTTTTTTCCTTACTTTGTTTTACCTTTAAATTTATCTTACTCTTTCCAAAATCATAAAATATCTCCCTTGTCTCTTTTTTATCAAATTTAGACAAACCTCTTTTAGTTTTCTTTTTTTACATTTCCTTTTATTTCCTCTTCAATCCCCCTAAGGTTGACCCCTAAGCTTGACCCCTAGTGACTTATTTCTAATTTCTTTTAGCTTTAAACTTGATTTTTTTTTTTTTTTTGTGATATTATTTTCTGGAAATTTAACCACAAACCCCAATCCCCCACCCTTGACTTTCCCTATAAATACCCTTTATTTTCCCACTTACAAGGTGGGCATTTCCTTAGAAATTTTTACTAAGTCATTTTTCCTCATCTTTCACCTCTACAAATTACTCTCTCTAGCAATCTTAAGTTGTAAAGTTTAGAAATCAAGAAAAATCAAAAAAGCAAAAAAACAAAAACACAAAAAGGCTCTATAATCCTCAACAATTGAAGATTCAAGATCAACCTCAAGCAAACGGTAATAATCTCTTCATCTTTGTAATTTTTATTCATCCCATTTTACTCTGGACATTTTGTAAAGGACATTTCCACGGTTTTATGGAGGCCGACTTTGCATATTTTGGATAAGTAATGAATTTACCATGATTTATTTGGTGACGAAGTTATGTTGGACAGTTTGGACATTTGGACATTTTTTAACTTGTTAAACAATGACCTAATTACCTCAATTAGAGATGTCACTAATTTTTCATAATTTTCCTTAACATTCCTTATTGTACGTATTTGACTTTGTAAAATTATGATGAAGTTTTAATGAGTATAAAAAATTCTAAAAATGGATAAACGAGCTAATGTACTTATTTGATATCCTTCAATAATCTGTAAATAACATGGTGATTTGGACTACCTCAATGGAAAGTGACTCTTGGACTGGATGCTATACTCGATTTTGACCATTTTGGTATTTATAATTACTCAATTTGGACTTCTAATGTATTTTTAACGAGTTAAACAAAACTGAGCAATAATCTACCAAGAGAGAAATGTTTCTGTCAAAATTGAAATAATAAACGAAGTGCTGGACTTTTATTTAATTTCTTTAATTGTCATAACGTCCACATTAATTCTCGATAATTTGTGTGCATAATCACCAAACAACCTAGTTTAGTGTGTATAAATGTTGGACTCTAACTCCTTGTAATTAATTCAATTAAATCAAAAACCGCGAGTCTGAATTTAACATTCAAAAGGTTGTAATTTCACGATAATGTCCTACTCACAAATTGTATAAGCTCTAGATTTTCACCGTAGAAAGACGATCCAAAATGACACAGTTTAGGCTTTTGAATCACTTCATTTGCTTACTCTAACATGTAGTTATGATTTTTCGAAGTTATGTCCAGACTTGCTCAAAAATAATTTTTCTTTCCTCATTTGAGGGTTTTTTTTTTTAATTATCAAATAAAAAGATAAAAATATTAAACTCTCCAATCTAGCTCTTTAGTGAGTCTAGTTTATTTTAAAATTAATTTCATGAATAAAAAGAATCATTTGGACCATTCCCTTATCCAAATTCGTGTGAGTGCGCTGTAAATAATAAATTTTTAGATTAATCCTTTGAAAATAACAATTTCAACATCGGTTTTCTGATCTTTCGAAGATTGGACCCAAACCCGAGCCCCAGAGCAATAATGGATATCAAGACCGAATGATATTTTATTTTTGTAGGACTTGTACATATTTGTATCATTTTGTGGTATTAATTTTTCAATGATGTAATTCGTCTCCCTAAGGCCATTATAAATTCGTTTGTGTACATATTTGCGTATGCATATTTCCACCTAAATAATTCAACTCACCATAATAAAAACGTTGTTTGACTTAACCATGGGAGTTTGCATATTTATACAATTATTAAAGACCGGTATATTCACTTATGGATAAAACTGGCCCAAACTCTAATTCGAGGTTTGAATCACTTATTCACTTTATACACGATCATGGGTATTTCACCTACCACTATTCAAAACCAACTTTACTCATTATTCCCCAGTGGAAATTTCCCCAGTGGCGTGAATCCTTAACGGACTATCCCACGGTCGAAAACCGCTTTCCCAGGTGGGATTCCTATGATCGAATGTAAATGAAAAATTGATTGTCCCCTCTTATTTGGCTTTGGGCCATCTCGGAAAATTCTATCTAAGACTCTTTCGAACTACTATTCAGCAAACCCATAACCAAACTCTACTCAAATCATCCATTTATCCAACCTCAATGAGCGTTATTCCCTAGTGATCAAGAACGTATATTTTCAGGAAATCTAATACTTCTACTCAAAGCCAAGAATTGGGTTGATCCCCGTATATCACCAGATGTTGTTGGGTTGAACGCCTCGAAGGACTAGGCAAATCATCCCATTTTGAATCATTTCTTGCTCCATGTTAGGGGAGTGGGAGGTTCCTTGGATCAATTCGACTCTAGTAGCGAATCATCTTATAAGTTTCTCGATTATATCCCTCTAAACGGGAAAGAACGAACACACCCCGCTTTAGTGGTACCCAAGAGTCTAATGACAGAATTCCCCAATCAAGAACTACGATTAGGGCTTTGATCCATGAGTAGATTCAAGTCCTACGATGATTGGTACGTAGTGCAGTATAAGCTTATCCAAGCCCGTTGTACATTTGTGAATATATTGGTTTTAGGCATTTGCCTTATTTGCGTGCAAACATGTTGTGTGACGATGTGAACTTATTTGTTTTTATTTTTTAAGCATAATGTAACCTAAATTCGAAGCTTTGAAAGGGATTTGACGTATTAGTAAAGAGCTCGTACTCAGTACGGAGGAGGAAACGGGTCAGAGTCACGTCCGCACCTTCTAACCTAGACCCTGAACCTAAATCTTTGCATTCGTAGACCAGTCACAAGAATTTTCGTGCCTTATCGCAATGGAGTAAATTTTGGGTTTCTTAAATGATTTTCTATTAAATCATTTATAAAACCCTTTCCTTTTGGGATCCTTCCTTGTTTGGGTCATAACAAGGTGGCAACTTCGAACCTTACGATGATTCCTTGACAATTGACCTCTTCAATCGGTCGATTTGCGTGGGACGTGCCCATTGGCATGTAACGCAACGGTTCCCGGGTCCTAATCAAGAAAATTCGAGAATCCGGCACCACAAACTGGCGACTTCCCTGAGAAAATTGATTTATTTCTATTAGAGGTCTAAAACGGAAAGTTCATCGAGTGAGCTCCAGACTAGCAAACCAATAAAATATTAAGGAAGTCACGACGCATACTTGCATTTACCAAGTGCCACTCTCTGTCTGTACTCCAAAACATAGAGAAACTAAAGATGTGAAAATATCGTCTATATATTGACTTTAGGCGAGCACTGGACCGATGCATGCTGAAATTGCACTCTGTTTGAGTAACTTTGTCACCATACATTCATACATCTCATGTGCATACCATGAAATTTCTTTTTCGAAAATTCCCAAAAAATTAATTTCTTGAGAAAATCTCTGATGTATATGCGGAATAATAATCAACAAGAATAGGATAAAGAACAATAAAGATATCTTGACTCAAATAACCAGCTAAACCACCTAGGCTTGAAGCTAATAATCTGAATACAAGTTTGAACCACCAAGGCTCGGGTTGTACCACCAAGGCACGAAAGCAATTAAACGCACAAAGAATTCAAAGCAAACAAAATTTTTATTAATCAATATAAGCTGTCTATTTTACAATAAGAACATGTGCCATATATATAGGCAAGATAATAAGTAAACCTAATCCTAATCTGAGTAGGAAAACCAACCCTATTACAAGTAGGAATCCTATTACAATTAGGAAACTAAATCAACTGAAATTAGGAAATAAATAACAACCTAATCTAACTGAATTTAACACATAAAAGGTAATTAAATCAGATATATACACTCCTAAACTAATTAGAAACCAACTAGGAAAGAATAACTAATGTATACTCGTTTCCTTGAAGCCCAAGGTAATGTTGTCCAACTCTGTGCCGTAACTTCAAACACACATTCGACCACGTTACGCTCTCGATCTAGAAATACTCAAAACATAAAAGTTGTAGATCTCTCTGTTAGCTTTCCACAGCACTTTGAATCACGATGATCCGATGTTTTATATTGTAGTTATGCCCAAAAATACGAACAGATGTAAACTTGTCAAAATACGGGATTGTTCATAATGAATGTGATCATATAATAGGAGCTTTAATCCCGATATTTTGTGCCTACTCCATGTAATCTTCATCACTAAAATATACTCCACGAAGGAACATAATAGAATCAAGATAGAATATTCCTTTAATTCACCTTGAAACGCACCTTTGTTGCTCTTCAAAAGCCATGAATTAGGAGTTGGATCATTCAAACAGTTCAGGTTATATGTATCAAAGTTTGATCCTTTCTCTCCTTCATCATTTATTTGATGTATATGCGAAATAATAATCAACAAGAATAGGATAAAGAACAATAAACATACAATCTTGACTCAAATAACCAGCTAAACCACCTAGGCTTGAAGCTTATAATCTGAATACAAGTTTTAAACCACCAAGGCTCGGGTTGTACCACCAAGGCACGAAAGGAATTAAACTCACAAAGAATTCAAAGCAAACAAAATGTTTATTAATCAATATAATCTACCCATGTTACAATAAGAACGTGTGCCATATATATAGGCAAGATAATAAGTAAACCTAATCCTAATCTGAGTAGGAAAACCAACCTTATTACAAGTAGGAGTCCTATTACAATTAGGAAACTAAACCAACTGAAATTAGAAAATAAATAACAACCTAATATAACTGAATTTAACACACAAAAGGTAATTAAATCAAATATATACACTCCTAAACTAATTAGAAACCAACTAGGAAAGAATAACTAATGTATACTCGTTTCCTTGAAGCCCAAGGTAATGCTGTCCAACTCTGTGCCGTAACTTCAAATACACATTCGACCACGTTACGTTCTGAATCTAGAAATACTCAAAACATAAAAGTTTTAGATCTCTCTGTTAGCTTTCTACATCACTTTGAATCACGATGATCCAATGTTTTATATTGTAGTTATTCCCAAAATACGAACAGATGTAAACTTGTCAAAATACGGGATTGTTCATAATGAATGTGATCATATAATAGGAGCTTTAATCCCGATCTTTTGTGCATACTCCATGTAATCTTCATCACTAAAATATACTCCACGAAGGAACATAATAGAATCAAGATAGAATGTTCCCTTAATTCACCTTGAAATGCACCTTTGTTGCTCTTCAAAAGCCATGAATTAGGAGTTGAATCATTCAAACAGTTCAGGTTATATGTAGCAAAGTTTGATCCTTTCTCTCCTTCATCAATCCCTCTTTTGAAATAAATTCTTTTTCTGCATAATGGACTTTCCCAAAATTTCACCATTTCCAAAAAAAACTTTTGAAAAATGAGTTCTCAAAAAAAAAAGATATTTATTTCTCCAAGACTATATACGGAAAATATTTATCTTTATCATATTGCCTAACTTTGCATGTTTTCATTCTGCAGGGCATCACGTTGGATCCGTCCTTCCACCATGCTTGTTCGATTTTCTCCAATTTTCAGTTCATCTTTACTTTGTAGTGTTGCATCAGTACCTACTCCTTATACCATATTTCGCAAAATCTTCTCAACACCACCAAAAATGGCTGATATTCCAGACCAAAACCCTCCACACCCTCCTCCTCCAGATGCCCTTACTGAGGTGAGGAAAATGATACAATTGCTATTGTCCCGACAAGACATGATACAACAGACTTTTACTCATATGAACAGGAAACCTGATCAGGGATCACCGGCCGGTGGCATTCCTTTTAACCTCGAAGGCGGCTCTATAGCTCGTTATGATAAACTAAGCGAAGACGTTAGAAAGATGAAGGAAATTCTGAAGGGTATGACTACTGCAGAACCATGGCTTGACATCCATGGCTTAACTCTGTTTCCTCAAGCTCGCCTACCGGCATGGTTCAAAATGCCCAACATATCGAAGTTCAATGGAACGGAAAGTCTCACGACTTTTCTCAAGATGTATGTAGGGGCAATGAGTCCATGGAGTGTATCAGAATAGTTTATTGCTCAACTCTTCCAGCAATACCTAGACGGGGCAGCAACCCAATGATTTTTCCAACTTGAGAATTCAAAGAAAGCTACCTTGTCCAGTGTTGTCCGAGAATTCACACGACAATACAGGTATAACGAAGAAGTTGATGTGACCAGGAGAGATCTTAAAACAACTTACTAGTACCCTACTGTGACTTTCTATACTTTCATTAGTAGATGGAGAGCAAAGGCTAGCCAAATGATCAATCGGTCAACGGAAGAGGAACAAATACATATCATAGTTCGAAATTCAATTCCGAACATCAAGGAAAAGATCATGTACCAATATTTTCCCTCATTCAAAACCTTGGTCTCTACGGGGTCTGTGATTGAGGATGACCTCAGAATTGAAGCAAAGAAAGAGCAACAAGGATCAAGTTCTCAATCGAAAAGAAAAAACCACGATGAATCAGAGCAACTCAATGGTGCTGAAGTCACCAACATCACATCAAGACCATTTCGAATTAATTACAGGAGGAAATTTTCACCCATCAGAATGAGCTACACACAAGCTCTCCACAAGCTTATCAGCACAGGGTTATTGCAGTTACCACCACCTAGACAACCTCCGCCCACTCTTAGGCCTAGCCAAGATCCCAATGCTCGATGTGAATATCACCAGTTTGCTGACCATACCACGAAAGACTGTATTCCTCTCAAGCATAAAATCCAAGACTTGATAAACTCTGGAGAGTTCAATATAAATCTAATTAGAGTTGATTAAAATCAGCCAAACATCTTTGCGATATCCAATGAAACTCTTGGTGTTGACCCTACTGATTTAATTACCAATATCCAGACTCACCTCGATACAACACCGTTGATAAGTCACTTTGAGGTTATTGGACATATGCCACATGATTTTTTGGTTGGTGCCATATCTATTGAAGATGGGGACGAATGTATTCAATGGACCGGGTCCAGGGTAAACCCTACACTTGAAGAAGAACACAATATAGAACATGAAGCGTATGATCCTTTTGCTCCTAAAATATGCCATACAATAAATAGGCTACCTGGTTTTGAGAATCGTGAACAACCAAGTGATTGGAGTGCCGACCTTACGTCTGTATTGAAATATGATATAGAAGAGCTACTACGTTTTTCAGGATTCCGCCTTCCCCATGGCACAAGCATTCCTAAGTTTAGAATGTTCAATGGAAAAGGAGACCCTGTGGTTCATCTTCGAGAGTATGTTCAAACACTGCATCTCTTGTCTCTCAATGAAGAATTGCATACGGCTTTATTTAACCTTAGCTTCGAAGATACCGCCCTTCAGTGGTATTATGATTTGGCTAACTATCAAAGGAGCAATTGGCATATTTTATGCGGAGAATTTTTGAGTTGGTCGTGCGCATATAACAACTATGACATTGAAGCGATAAAACTAAAAAATATAGAGCAATTTTCTGGTGAAACCTTCACCAGATACTGGTCAAGATGGAGTACCCAATATGACAGAGTTTGCGACAAGCTTTCTGAGAAAGAAGTTATACTCAAGGTGACTCAAGGGCTGCATGAAGAATATTTTCAAAAAATGCCGCAAGAAGCCTAACTGAATGTCGATGATATGGAGACACATGGGTACCGATTGGATATTGAATTCATGTGGGATCACAAAGTTCAACTTACCTTAGAGGGATCACAAAGTTCTATCCCCTCGAACATTGAATTTAAAAAGCGTGCTTATAACCAAATAATTCCGGCGACTACATCTCAAAGGAGAATGTTCTCCCCACTAGGCATGTCCATTCCGCAAGCCTTTGAGAAGTTGACGAAGGCAGGCCTGATTCATCCCTTAGCACCGAGACCCCAACCTCCGCCAAGACCCAACCAAATTCCAAATGAACATTGCAAGTTTCACTAGTATGTCGGGCATTCGGTTGGTTTGTGTCTAGCTTTGAGGCACAAGATTGCAGACTTGATTGATGATGGGAAACTTGTTATAAACACTACCAAAACCAGCAACAATCCTCCTAACATCCCCAACAAGTCATTCCCCAATCACCAGGGTGACCAACTTGATCATGAATATTTGACATCACCTTTCGTGTTGTGAGCACCCACCAGGGAATCTCTTACTCTTTTAATGTTTTCAATAATGTGTAAATTATATTTCATAATAGAACTACCTATGGCCAGATCCCTGTAGGATTTGGCAACATCTAGAGACGCTTGTACTCACATGCACCAGGGTATGTAGGCAACTCGTTTCGAGTTCGGCTAAACAAAAAAATGAAAAATCTTAGTTATTATCCAGAAGTACGTGGACTTGATTCTCCAATGCAAATTTTCAAAATATTCGATATTTTCGAAAAACGTTTGCTTGCACATTGGAGATATGTAGGCAGCCTTCGAGTACGGTTCAAAAAAAAAAAACAGATGCGAAGTGAAAAAAAATTTGAAATCCAAAAGAGGGAATAAATGAAAAAGGGAAAAAGAGAAAAAGAAAAATTTTGTGAAATACAAAGAGTCGAGATTGGTTTTAACCCATTTTTGTATACAGTATAACTTGGAGAAATGATGATATCATTTTAACTTTAGTTTTCAAAAAGTTCTTCGGGGAAGTCTGTTTTCTTATTTTAAAATAATAATAATAACTTTCAAATAATCAAAAAGAATCTCATGCATGAGTCATTTTGCCCTCGGGGTTATCTTGCTTTCTTGTGCGCATTTGCTTGCATTCATCTCATTTTTTAAATTTTAGCACTAACTTACTAGGGGTAAGATAATTTTTGTAACAAATCGGGATTTGGAAGGAAGGTCGTGGAATCCCAGATCTAGTTGTCAAAGATCCGCTTCAAAATAACTTAGTCATCCAGTTACCAGTTTTAGATGACTAGGCGATTGTTGGGAGAGGCTGTCAATTTTATTTTATTTTGGGTCGTGACCATGAGCATTGTTGAATATTCATTTTTCTCAAATATTTTGAAAAAGTGGAATGTGATAATCTTTGTCATGAATTAAATGATATTCGAGCAATAAGCATGACAAGTGTCTTAGAGGTCTGTCGTAATGGTCTATACCCGCAACCCTAAATACATTTTGCAAACCCAGCTATATGAGTTACTTATCTTTCCGCTACTCGTCATTCCGAGGGGCATCCACATTTGCATCACCATTTCCACATTTTGGTTCGAGAAACACTTCTATTCAATTCTGAATACGATAAGCACTTTTTTTGTGAACTCCAATCACGACCATGACAAAGCAATCACGAATTTTTGAAATTTGAAGGATCAATATTTGTAAGAACGACCATTAGAGCAGTGATCATGAATCAAGGACCTGGGGCAACAATGTGCCACGAAGACCGACAATTGAAGAAGTGCATGTGGTAAGAAGTCCTGCAGCCAGTCTCCAATATTCGTATCAAGAGCACGAACTACGTCCGACCTGATTCCCTTCAAAGGGATACGTAGGCAATCCTATTGGATTTGATCTACACAATGCTCAACTTTCACCCTAGGAGCATGGAAAAATGATGTGTATACAGAAAATCTTGAGTGCCTAACGAGTTCTCTTTGGTTGATTTCATTAACATGACGTATTTGAGGTGTCTTCCAATTCAAGATCAAGATTTAGACTCAAAGGACTAACTCTGATTCTGTTTGAACTAGCTTTTAAGAAATCTAGGACATCGACTCCTTTTAATTCTAAGATGCGAGATGATGTTGAGGAAATACTTTTATACATTAATCCACCTAACTAGTACTTGACTTCCATGGTGACTCTCGAAAGGTCTTTTATTTATTTCTAAATGAAAAAGAGAAAGTGTGGGAAATTTTGTTCCAATGCTCTCGGAGGAGGCCTCTGTAAAACCCAAGGGGGCATCCATAGTAATCATGAGATGATTGCGACCAAGAGTATGAGCATGCAAAGCATATGAGATATTGTGATATATTGAGTAACCGGGTGTTCGCGCCTCATGAAGCGGGAACATTCGCGTAAAAAGGTATATCTATCCTGATAAAAATCCGACCACAAACGAAAATAGAAACAAAAAAAATAAAAAGTACCAAAAAGTAATCAGTGAATCCGACCAATAATCGAGAGGCCAAACCATGCACTATTGCACAAAGGTGCTGCAAGTCATGGGAATCAACTTAAACAATAATACAGTTCAACCAAAGTATCTCACATCTGGATATCAATGTTAGTCAAGCAACTAGATTACATAAAATCTTTGGGTCGCCCAAATTGAGGTGTGAATATCTTTGAGTTACATCTAATTTGGAATTGAAACTTCACTCTTAAACGTGTCATGTTGACGAGTTAATTGATTGCGAACTCGCTCAACATAAAAGATTTTGGTGTGCATTTTCAAATAAAAAGAGCCTTGGGGTTTTACTGAGCATGTGTTACGGAAAGAGGTTCTTAGTGTATGCTACATTAGGGGCAACTACCTTATTCAGCATTGAATCTTTAAAACTCGATCATTTGATGCCATGAGCATTTTTTCCTCTCAAGAAGATCAATTATATACTTGGACAAGTGAATAAGAGTTCTCCTTAAGAATACACCGGCTCCTCGAGCGCTAAAAGTTTGGATAGAATATGCTTCCTTCCAACCTCTACCTAAATTGACAAAACCATCAATCTTTGCGCCTAAATGCCTCATAAAACCCCATAAGCCTGCATACTAATATGCCCCTCGATTACTAACCCTCATCTTTGTCATCAGTTTGTGTTTGGGGCAATTACGCATGTGTGTCGCAAACCCTGCCTCAAAAAAAGCTCTGCTATCATTACCCAACAGAAAGATGAAAGTTCACTCTTTTTTTTTTTGATAATTAAGAATTTTATTAATCACCAGAAAAGGCCATTACAGCACGGGTTTCACAAAATGCAAAACCTCTCAGTATCCTACTCAAATACATACTCTCCGACATTCCTCACAAAAGCATAAAAACATGTATGAGGGGGGTTACCAAAGTGATGCTCACCTTCTAGGAAGGGTATCAACACTAGGGTCCTCACACACACCTTCTGCAAGGAGAAATAACCCAAAATAAAATAAACAACCAACACAATTTACACAAGTAAGCCCTCAAGGAAACGTGACAATTTGACATTCTTCCTGGCACGAGCAAACACCTGTAGTTGTATGTGCTTGATCAACGCTTCCATCGTCATCTTCTTGCCTTGAAATATTCTCAAATTTCTCTCAATCCACACTGTGTACACAACATGAGCAAAACACATCTTCATAACACTGGCTAAAGCAGACTTCCCTCTCACCTGTTTCAGAATTTGGTCACATTCAGCCCCCCAGGTTATTATCTGTCTATCAGCCTGCAGCCAATTGAGTATCCCCTTCCAGATCCCATTTGTAAAGGGACATTGGCAGAAGAAATTATCCATGTTTTCAGGCTCAGTTTCACAGAAAACACAAGTTGTATCTGAAATAACCCCCAAGCTGCCATCTTGTCTTTTGTTCTAAGCTTCTGTAAGAGAGCAAGCCATAGAATAAACGTGGCTTTTGGTGTAGCAGCATTTGAGCACACAATATTCTTCCAAGGAACCTTCTCTAGCTGACCCCTCAGTTTTACATAACCACGTTTCACAAAGAATTTCCCACTCCACACTACATTAGACCACCCTCCATATGTTTTCTAGCTTGAAATATTTTCCTCACCATCCATGAGGCCTGAGTAGGAGGCGCCATCTGCCAAAAATCCTTGTGTTTGACATAGTAAGCATGAATCCACTGAATCCACAACTTATCCTGTTTCAAGCTCAAGGCCCTAAGTAACTTACATATCGCAGCTTGATTCCATATCTTTAGGTTTAACAAATTACAACCTCCAGCAGACTTAGAAAGACAGACTCTTTCCCATGCCACAAGAGCTTTTTTGGTAATATGAGCTTCCCCAAACCACAGATAACTCCTGCACGCAGCCTCCACTAGCTTGAGAACTTTCTGTGGTAACACAAATAGTTGACTCCAGTATGCCTGGATGCCATATATAACAGACCTAATCAATTGCAATCTTTCAGCATACGACAAGTATCTAGCAGCCCAAGTTCTGATCCTAGATGTAATCTTCTCAATAAGTATTTTGCATTGAGATACTTGTAGCTTCTTACTAGACAGAGGCACCCCTAAGTACTTCACAGGTAACTCCCCCACTGAGTAACCAAGAACATCCAAAATAAGGGACCTCTCCTGTGCACTCACCCCTCCAAAATAAACCTGACTCTTGTCAAGATTAGCTTTGAGTCCAGAAGCCAGAGAGAACTGAGTAAAATTCTCATGCAAACTACAAATAGACGCAGCATCTCCTCTTGCAAACAGCAACAAATCATCCGCAAAACAAAGATGAGTGATACCAAGCTTCTGACACCTAGGATGAAACTTGAATTGTTTATCATGTTTCAGACCCTGCAGACATCTGTGTAGATATTCTATGACTAGAGTAAAAAGATAAGGAGACATCGGATCCCCTTGCCTAAGTCCCCTCTTAGCAGGAAATGATTCAGTGAACTCTCCATTCAATTTAATTTTGAAAGAAACAGAAGAAATGCAGGCCATAATCCATTGGACCACAACAGCAGGGAAACTCAATTCTTTCATAACAGCCTCAATGAAGCACCACTCAACCGAATCATACGCCATCTCAAATCTACCTTCATCACGCACGTAGGAGACAGGTTCTTCCTAGCATAACCTTCAACCACTTCATGACTTAGGAGAATGTTATCAGTAATGAGTCTACCAGGAATAAAAGCAGATTGGCTACTACTTACCACAGACCCAATGACACCTTGCAGTCTATGTGTACTCACTTTGGAAATAATTTTATACACGCAACTCTTTAGAATCTCTACTCGGCAACTCTTATGCCAGTTATGCATATGTTCAAATACAGGTAATGGGTTTTTATACCTCGAATTTTCTTGGATTATCACGCCTTTTTTTTTAAAATAAAAAGTTTGTAACAATGTGTTACTACATGGTCCACAATCATGCTTTTCTTGAAAATGAAAGTACCAGCTTCTTGAAAGTGTTAGCTCCTTGAGAGTACCATCTTCTTGAAAGTATTAGCTCCTTGAGAGTCCTGGCTTCTTTAAAGTGTTAGCTCCTTGAGAGTACCAACTTCTTGAAAGTATTGGCTACTTGAGAGTATCAACTTCTCGAAAGTATAAACTCCCGAAAAATACCAGCTTTTTGAAAGTATTAACTCCTTAAGAGTGTACGCTTTTTGAAGGTATTAGCTCTCTAAGAATATGAAGATCGATGATTTGCCCATACCAAGTCATATATTTTAACAAAAGAAAAACGAAAAAATGGATTTCGAATTCTCATAAATGTGCAGTTAAAAAAAAGGAAAACAATGAGAATAAAACAATTTGCATGCATAAACATGGATCGGCTCCTTGAGAGTGTTATAAATTGAGGCATTGGCTCCTGGAGAGCGTAGTAAATCAATCGTCTTAGCTCCTAGAGAGTGTGAAAAGTTATTGACTTGGCTCCTTGAGAGTATGATAATATATCGGCTCCTTGAGAGTGAAAAATTAGCGTCTTGGCTCCTTGAGAGTGTGACACATTATCGTCTTTACTCTAAAAACAGTCTGACAAATTTGCGCTTTGACTCCTTAAGAGTGTGGCACATCGTCGTCTTTCGCTTCAAGAGAGTATGATGAATCCGTGTCTTTCCTTTAAAATTTAACTTTCGCTGATTCAAAATGTTGTGCCTATTTGGAATCATTGACCTTCGTTTCTTCGAAACTCAAGGTTTGTTTCTCAGAAACTCGATCAACGAGGGGCATCTGTAGACGCCGAAATTTTGACTCCCTTTTATTTATTTATTATTATTATTATTATTATAATTAATATTTTTTTTTTTATAAAAGGTTAATATAGAAAATGTTTGTGTTTTGGGGTCACTTTTAATGTTAAATGGGTCACTTTTAATTCAAAAGATGTCACTTTTAATGTTAAACAGGGGTCACTCTATTTTAAACCTGGGTCACTTTCAGTGTCAAACGGAGTCACTCTTAATTCAAATGGGGTGACTTTTGATTCAAAAAGGGTCACTTTTTAATTCCAGAAGGGTCACCTTTAGCGTTAAAGGAAGATTACTTCAGCGTTAAAGGCGGATCACTTTAGTGTAAACAAGAGTCTTTTTAGTGTTAAACATGGGTTACTTCCATGTAAAATGTGGGCACTTCTAACCCATATGTTTTGTGTACTAAAACACCAAAACTAAAACCCACTACAAAGGAGAGAGAAAGAATAAAAAGAAAAAGAAAATTAAAAAACAAATCTAAATAAATTTATGGGGAATTCCAATTGGTGCCCTCGTGATTTTGACTTGTCCAATTGGTGCCCAAAATATTTCTTCAAATACAAAGCGTGCCCCTTTAGTTTCTAAAATGTCCATTCCGTGACCTTAATTAGTGTTTTCCGTTACTGATTTTCGTTAATTGATTACGTGTCAATGTTTAAGGACTATGGGGTTGCTAGGGTCCATTTTCAACCAAAATAAGCAGACCATATTACCTCCTATCATATTCCCTCCCAAATATTGGTCAATTTCCCTCCTAAAATTTGGATCTAACATTATAAAGCATACCCAACCAAATTTAAGCACATAAATCACGTACATTTCAACCCAATATGATAATCCTACCCCGAATTTAATGAAAACATATAGGAATGCAAGCTAGTAGAAATTCTCACCTTCCATTTCCCCCCTTACTTTCTCTCTCCTCCTCATTTCCCATTTCCTCAAATCGATGCCCTCGTCATCGGAGACTTCGCCCACCTCTTGTCGGCCCCTTCCTTGTCTGCGTTGTCGGAGCCTACTTCGCCGCCCCATTCTTCGCCGGAGGAGCCGCCACCTTCTTCGCCGGAGTGGTAGGCTTCTTCGCCATCACCACCTCTGTAACCTTCTCCTTTTTGGATGTGCAACCTTCTCCTTTTCAGCTACCGCCGCCGTCCTCTTTGTGCTTTCCGATTCGAATTGCCAAAAATCACCAAGCAACAGTCCTTTAGTCTTCGATGGCCTTTCTATGATCCTTGAACAGCCCAATTTTGGGTTTTATTGACTATATTTACAGCATATGGGGTTGCAATTTTTTGATTTACAGAAAAGGATCTGGGTGAAAGAGGGAATCATAATTACAGCCACATGGGTGAATGGTGATGTCGTTTGGAGAGAGCTGTGTTGCGTTTCACTAAGGGCAAATAGGGGAATTAACGGAAAAGTGACGGAAAATAATAAATAAGGAGACGGATTAACCAATTTCGTTTTACAAGGGCACGGTTTGGATTTCAAGAAATGTTTTGGGCACCAATTTGGCAAGCCAAAATTACGAGGGCACCAATTGGAATTCCCCTAAATTTATATATAATTGGAAATTGGGGATTTGAACCTGAGACATAATATATTCAGAGCCTCATTCTTAACCATATTCAAAATCTCATTGGCTAATTTAATTTAGGTATTTTACCTATTTTTTCTCTCACATATCCTTATCAATTCAAGAATTTAGATGCGTTTAACTCAAAAGAACACACCCTAATTAGTCATTCAACTCTTATAATTATTCCTTTGATATTGATTCGATCTGATCTAATCTAACTCAATAAGTAAACTCTAGTCATCCAAGCTACCTATATGTTCACAATGGGATAAGATTGTGACAAACAACAACTAAGACACATCAAACTAGAGTTTAAAATTTAATAATGATGCTTTGATGCTACATAAGAAAGTGATCTCACAATATGGCATATCATATATAGACACACACCCAAATTAAGAAAAAAAAAATTTTAAGTACATAATTAATACACACACCAGTCTTCAAAACTAGTACTAATACCATACATATCACTCTCTTTTATAAACCTCATCAACCCCCTTTCCCCATTTCCTCCCCCCTTTCTCACTCCTCACTCCAACCATTTTCTCTCTCATCTCTCTCTCTCTCTCTCCTCATGACTTCTCGCGCCAGATTTCTCAAAACCGTCACCTCACCACCACCGCCACCACCGGCGGCCGCCAGCGGCGAACCCGACACAATTGATTCCGACTTTGTAGTAATCTTAGCGGCACTTCTCTGCGCCTTAATCTGCGTCCTCGGTTTAGTCGCCGTAGCTCGTTGCGCATGGCTCTGAGCTCTCTCTCTCTCTCTCTCTCTCTCTCTCTCTCTCTCTCTCTCTCTATCTATCTCTCTCTCTCTGTGTGGGGCACGCGCCCACAACCCACCTCAGTTTTCTCTCTCTTCTTTCCACTCCACCCGGTTTCCCCAACAGATCACATTAGGAACTTTTTTTATTCCTTTTTTTTTCCTTACTTTGTTTTATCTTCATATTTGTCTTACTCTTCCCAAAATCACAAAATATCTCCCTTGTCTCATTTTTACCAAATTTAGACAAATCACTTTTAGTTTCCTTTTTTAGCTTTCTTTTTATTTCCTCTTCAATCCCCCTAAGGTTGACCCCTAAACTTGACCCCTAGTGACTTATTTCTAATTTCTTTTAGCTTTAAATTTAATTTTTTTTTGTGATATTATTTTCTGATTTTTTACCACAAACCGTAATCCCCCACCCTTGACTTTCCCTATAAATACCCCTTATTTTCCCACTTACAAGGGGGCCTTTCCTTAGAAATTTTTACTAAGTCATTTTCTCTCATCTTTCACCTCTACTACTTACTCTCTAGCAACCTTAAGTTGTAAAGTTTAGAAATCAAGAAAAATCAAAACACAAAAAGAAACAAAAAGACAAAAAAGCTCTCTAATCCTCAACAATTGAAGAGTCAAGATCAACCTCAAGCAAAGGATAATAATCTCTTCATCTTTGTAATTTTTATTCATCCCATTTTTACTCTTGATTTTTTTGTAAATTCCTCTCCCATTTTATTCAAGATGTAATTTTTATTTGTCTACTAATTTAACTTCCAATTCTAACAATAAACCAATGCATTGATGTATTTTGCTCAGGGATGATCTACAAGGTCGCCCAATTCGCAAACGGTCAGAAATTAATAGGAAAAACCTTCATTGAAGGTTTAGACAGTAGTTAAACAATATAAAAATGAAAAATCGGTGAGGATGAGTGAGTGCTAACTTTGTGTGTTTTTTCTTTACTTGTGTCGTTATACTCACAACCTTATCATATACTTCATCAAAAATGTTAAAAAATGTTCATTTTGCATATCAAACGAAATAATGGCCTTGGAGGAGCATTAATTATTTGTTGTAATAATCTCGAATTTTTGACAGTTTCATAATATCAACTTTGTTTCACATTTGCGGACGAGCCAACGGTTAGATCTGAGTGAAATTAACCCTAAAAAAAACTTTTGTTTGTTATCTTTAAAATGACATAAATTTCACCAAGATCCGAAACTTTGTAATCTTTTTAGGCATATTGTAACCAACTTCGAAGCTTTCAAAGAGATTTGACGTATTAGTAAAGAGCCCATACTCAGTACGGAGGAGGAGACGGGTCCGAGTGACGTCCGCACGTTCTAACCTAGACCCTAAACCCAAATCTTTCCATTCGTAGATTAGTCACAAGAATTTTTGTGCCTTATCGCAATGCAGTCAATTTTGGGTTTCTTAAATGATTTTCTTTTAAATCATTTATAAAACCCTTTCCTTTTGGAACCCATCCTTGTTTGGGTCATAACAAGGTGGTGAATTCGAACCCTTATTTATTATATTAACAAGGTGGTGTTTTCGAACCTTACGATGATTCATTGACAATTGACCTCTTCAATCGGTCGATTTCCGTGGGACGTATTCGTTGGCATGTAACGCAACGATTTCCACGTCCTAATCGTGAAAACCCGAGAATCCGGCCCTACACTAGCCAAGTTCGAGTATAATTTTATGAAATTTAAGAAGAAACAATCAAAACAAGAAAATATAATCAATTTGATGATGAATTGTGAATATATAATTATATTAACTCAATTCGACCCGATATTAGGGGTCCAAATATGTCAAGAGAAATGACAAAATTTAGTATAAAAAAAAATCTTAATCATTATAGTTAATTAACTAAAGAACATGTTTTTCTCCAATCATAAGTTTAATAAAATATCTTAAATTTTCTTCTTTTTCCAATTTATTTTATTTGATTTTTTTTGTGAACGTTCACTATGACAAATTAATTTAATTCAACAAATAATCAATGTAGTTTAGGATTGCTAATAAGACAAATTCGTGCTTCACTCCAATTCATATTATTATTAGATTAATTTTTATTTAGTATTGGAATAAAAATAAAACAAAATCCTCTGCTAATATTATTTTAGATAAAACATTTAAATTTACATTTAAAAAGTTTACAAATAAAACTATTGTCAGGATTATGAAATCGAAAAACTCCACCCCATCTTTTTCTGCTATTCCTTGTTTGTTAACATGGTCATTCCATACTCCATAGCTTCCATGGTTCCAATAGAATTGTAAAACAAAGCAATGCACTCGCAAACAAGGTCTATTAAAACTCGTATATAAGTAAACGAGCACTCTCCTCCATTCTTTATTTATCAGGTCGTGTGGTACTTCTAAAACTTCCATGGTCCCAACAGAATTGTAAATCAACTATCCACTCGAAAACAAGTTCGATCAAAATTCGTTTAGTGGTAGACAAACTTAAACTCGATCAAGAATGTATTTGGCTCTTCTTTTTTTCACGAACAACTCGTTTGAAGCTCATTCAATCTAGTATAAAACTCGAATTTACAACTAATCAATTT
Organism: Tetragonia tetragonoides; assembly: GCA_038025085.1. Lineage (NCBI taxonomy): Eukaryota > Viridiplantae > Streptophyta > Magnoliopsida > Caryophyllales > Aizoaceae > Tetragonia > Tetragonia tetragonoides. The sequence goes on from CM076140.1 coordinate 24,964,929, forward strand.
ATCATGGGAAAATTTGTTGTGAATAATCCGAAATTCCACCCGTGTGCCGTAAATAATCTCACCTCGCGATTTACAATGCAATAATCCCACTTTGTAATTTGTGTGCTATAAATGCACCCAATGTGACGGTGTTATAACTCCGTCACTATTGGGCGTTTTTTGGAGAATTGTGTTTTTGCAATTGACCAAATTGCCCTTATCTCAAAAAGAATCCATCTTCTCCAATCTCCTCCACAAGTATCTCTCTCTCTCTCTCTCTCTCTCTCTCTCTCTCCAACATTTATCAACCTTTGGCTAGCACCATCTCGGATTTGTCCCCTAACTATGGCTTTCTCTCTCTCTCTACATAGAAGTTGCCACTCTATCTCCTCCAAACACCGTCTTTCTTTCTTTCATCCTTGATTAAAACGAATTCCAGGAACTTTTATCTCAATTTGCAGCTTGGAATAGAAACTATTACCGTCATCCCGTCACCCACACCTTACCACCACCACCAGCACCTCGCCAACACCGTACCACCACCACCACGCGCACCTTACCACCATCAACCTCGCCACGTGATGACGATTGCAAAACCCCCACCACATTGCATGCCCACCTTCACACCCCAATACCACCACCTGGCAGCCACCACTTACCACCACCACAAATCATATTCACCCAAATTCTGACCTCACCTTTTCACTCTTAACCACCCTTACCCCCCTTTGGTTTCACATACCAATTTAATTAAACCCCACAATTCCCTATCAACCAAATTAAATCACCAATCCAACCTCCACCTCTTCACCATAATCTCTTGTTGGAATATAGGTGAATATTCAATCAATAAAACAGAAAGACCTTACTTGCAATACTTGTTGTGCCGTGGACAGACCACTGTCCTAAAAGACGATTTCGCCTAGCCCCTGTGCAACCTTCTTATGGCGGCCGTCCTCCAGGATTAACACAACTCCGATCACGGCATGCACTCACAGTGAATGGATAGAGAACAGTACCGACTTGCTCAAACCAGAAACATTTTAGAGAGTTTTGTAAGAGTAGAAAACAGATGGAGAAAGAGAGAGTATTTTGTGTGCCCCAAATCAGTTTTGCAAAGCTGATTTTATAGAGAAAGATAACTAGTAGTTTGAACCATCAATCCTGGAAAACGAAAATAATAATTGCTATTTTACATAGAAACCATGGACAATCAGTTTTGGAGACCAAAGCAATTTCGTGAATGCCCAACACAATAAATAAGGGAAGACTTTGTTGAAGTAACAATCTCCGATGCAATTTAAATAAACATTGTGCAAAAAGATAAGAACCCAACCTACACCCTCGCCCAGCCCGCCCGGCCGACCCGACGGCGGCGGCGGCGCGCACGCGTGTGTGGTGGTCCATACTTTCCCCTTTTCTCTTATTCAAAGTCTAAAGGGAGACCCACATATATAAACCAAGTTACATTTTATTTCCTCACCAATGTGGGATAAAAGCCTTTTACACAAAGATAAGTTTACTTCACAAACTTGAAACTTTCATCCAACAATCCCCCACAAGGTTCAAAGTTTGAAGTTTTTCTAACAATCCCCCACAAGGTTCAAATTTTGAAAACAATTTTAACAAGTTTGAGCAAGAAATAGAGTTCTATGCATAAGTGCTAATGTCTTGCGACTTCAATTAACACATAGTGTCATTAAGCTAAGGCTCACATCCTATCAAGTGACTTTCGTCTTGAACTCAATAGGGAGTTTGCAAGCCCGCTGCTTAAGACACACACTTCACTCAAAATGATACATGTTACTCTGCGAATATTAGGTGGCGCGTTATACTGGCCATACGCCCATGCCTGGATGCTCATAGGTGCTCTAGGGAGACGACCCCGTCTCTCCAATAGGAAGCGGCCAATTTCCACACCTAAGTAGGTGGATCCCATCAAAAGTGTGTTACCTCACACCACCACACATATGTGGATATGGGTCCATTAAGAGCCAATTGCTCAACCTTCACACATTGGTAACAAGCACTACAACATTTTACAGGGATGGAAACTAAAAAGTAGTGCTCCTGAATTATTACTTATGTTACCCTTTGAACTTTACAAATGCAAAGTAGGGATCTATGAGTACAATTCACTCAACGGGTCTCAATCCCATCCCCTTAGATGATTCAAAAACCATCTTTTTACAAAGGCCTTTCGTTAGCGGATCCGCAAGATTCTTTTCGGACTTCACATAGTCCAGGGATATCACTCCAGTAACCATCAGCTCTTTGACAACCTTGTGTCTCAGTCGAATGTGTCTCTTCTTTAACTCCAATGGCAGCTTGATAAATCACAATGCATTGCAATCGACGGAGCTGGCTTCTCCCACAATGGGATGTCTAAGAGAAAGTTTCTCAACCATTCTGCTTCACAGCCTGCCAATTCAAGAGAAATAAACTCAGATTCCATAGTAGACATAGCAGTACAAGATTGCTTACATGATTTCCAAGATATAGCACCACCTCCTAGTGTAAAAATATAACCACTAGTGAGAGTTAATCTCATCATTACCAGACACCCAATTGGCATCACTATATCCTTCCAACACATCAGGGAACTTACCATAATGTAGTCCCAAATCCATAGTACCTCTCAAATATTTAAGCAATCTTTTTCAAGCATTCCAATGTACATCATCAGGACTATGAGTGTATCTACTAAGTCTACTAACAGCATATGCAATATCAGGCCTTGTATAATTCATGAGAAACATCAAACTACCCATGATTTTTGCATACCCAGATTGACACACAAGATCGCCTTTATTTTTCATCAAATGAACACTAGCATCATAAGGCGTACGTTCTAACAGGAACAACATCAAACGAATCAAACTTTCTAAGAATTTTCTCAACATAGTGTGACTGATTTAAAGACATACCAAATGGAGTTCTTTTGATCTTAACTCCCAAAATAACATCAGCCTCACCCATGTCTTTCATATCAAATTTGGAACTCAGAAAGTTTTTTGTTTTGTTCACAATTAGCAAATCAATGCCAAATAATAACATGTCATCAACATACAAACAAATAATGACATAGCTATCACCATCACATTTAGAGTATACACATGCATCACCTTCACTTACTTCAAAACCAAACTCCTTGATAGTTTTGTCAAACTTTTCATTTCACTGTTTCGGAGCTTGTTTAAGTCCATACAATGACTTAACTAATTTGCATACCTTGTTTTCCTGACCAAGAACACGGAATTCAGGTTGTTCCATGTATATTTCCTCATCAAGATCACCATTCAAAAAGGCAGTTTTCACATCCATTTGATGCACCATTAAATCACGTATAGAAGCAAATGCAATCAAAGCTCTAATAGTAGAAATTTTAGTAACAGGAGAATAGGTATCAAAGAAATCAATACCTTTCTTTTGGGTATTACCCATTACTACTATTCTAGCTTTGAATTTATCAATAGTACTATCAGGTTTCAGTTTCTTCTTGAAAATTCACTTACTTCTCAAAGGCCTACACCCTCTAGAAAGGTCTATTAATTCCCAAGTATGATTACTAAGGATTGACTGCAGTTCACTATCAATGGCCTCTTTCCAGAATACAGCATCAATAGATCTCATAGCATCATTATAACATTTGGGATCTTCTTCCAAAATAAATACAGAAATAAAACAATCATTTAACACATTTTCCTCAGTCAAGAAAGCAGTAATAAAGTCAGGACCAAAATCCTTTTATTTTCTTACCCTTTTACTCATCCTCCTAGTCTCATCACATTTCTCAACTTGAGGTAAACTAGAGGAAGGAACATCAACATTACGTGCAACAGTATCATTTACATTTGAATTCAAAGAACAAACATTTTTCATGGGAAATACATGTTCAAAGAATTCAGCATCTCTACATTCCATAATATGACCAGATGCAAATGAACCATTAGCATTTTTAACAAGAAAACGATGCGTAGCACTATGATATGCATAACCAACAAAAACACCATCAATAGTCTTTGGTTCAACCTTATCACGTTTGAAGCTAGGTACTCGAACCTTGGCAAGACATCCCCACACTTTCAAATATTTCAAGTTAGGAGCATGTCCTTTCTACATCTCATAAGGGATCCTATCAGGCTTTTTATGAGGTACTTTATTCAAAACATGACAAGCAGATAAGATAGTCTCCCCCCACATGTTATCAGAAAAACTCGAACTAATCAACATAGCATTCATCATATTTTTTTAAAGTCTGGTTTTTCCTTTCGGCAATACCGTTTGACTCAGGGGTATAGGGGGCAGTCAACTCATGTATGATTCCATTTTCTTCACAAAATTTCTTAAGAGTATTAGGATCGTACTCACCCCCACGGTCACTTCTAAGTCTCTTAATCTTACGGTCAAGTTGGTTCTCAACTTTGGCCTTATAGATCCTAAACATGTCCTTGGCCTCATCTTTGCTTCTAAGGAGATAAACCACAGTGTAGCGGGAACAATCATCAGCAAAGGTAATTGTAATAACGTTTTCCACCTCTACTAACATGATTCTTGAAATCTCCTAAGTCACTATGAACTAATTCAAGCAATTCAGATTGTCTTTCAATTGAGGGGAAGGGTTTGTTGCAATATTTAGCCTCAACACACACACCTCACACTTAGAGAAATCAGTGTTACCCAAATTGGGTATCAAGTTGAGGTGTTTTAGACGTTTGATAGAGGCAACATTCACATGTCCATGTCTAGCATGCCACAAATCAAGAGACTCAGCAATATACGCAGAAGAAGAACTAGCAGATTTATTCATGTCATCACAAACAACATCAAGAATAAGTAAACCCCCCATTACAAATCCCTTTCCCACAAATTTCCCATTTCTAGTGATAACAAGCCTCTCGTACTCAAATGACAGTTTCAGTCCAGCTTTCACGAGCAAAGTTCCAGAAATAAGATTCCTACGCATATCAGGCACATGCAAAACGTTAGTAAGAGTAAGAAATTTTCCAGAAGTGAGTTTGAGAGAAATCTTCCCTTTTCCGAGCACTTTGGAAGTATTAGCATTGCCCATAAGTACAGTCTCATCAAGCTTTTCATAGGTCTGGAATAAGCTACAGTTGACACAGATGTGTCGAGTAGCGTCGGTGTCCACAGCCCACTCAGTTGTGTTTCCAACCACGTTCACCTCTGTCACCATTGCAACAATTGTGTCCTCCACAACATTGGCCTGGTTCTTTTCATCCTTCTTCTTCTTGTTCCAGCAATCTTTGGCTTTGTGACCCGTCTTTTCGCATTCATGGCAAGTTCCAGTGAATTTCTTCTTAAATACTTTTGGTTCTGCCTTGAATGGACTGGATCGCTGGTTGCCTTTTCCTTTGCCTTTGTACCGGTCAAAATGAGGAGACTTTGGTTCTACAAGGTTAGCTTTGTGATGGTAAACAGAAGTCCCATTCTCCTTGTCCTTCAAACGGTTTTCCTCCTCAGTTTTCAGGTGACCTACAACCTCCTCTAAAGTCATATCCTTCTTCTTGTGCATAAGCAGATTTCTATACTCCTTCCAAGATATAGGTAACTTCTCAATCAGAATAATGGCAAGAGTAACCTCACAGATTTTCAGACCCTCAGATGCAATAGTAGTACACAAATTCTCATACTCATGAATCTGATCAATATTAGGTTTGTCATCATCTACTTGAAAATTCAGCCACTTACTAATCACAAAACGTTTAGACCCAACATCATCATTACCATATTTCCTTTTCAGTGCATCCCAAATTTCCTTAGCACTAGCATACTTCATATAAATCTCAAGCAAAGCATTGTCCATATAGTGCAACAATATTCCTTTACACACCCTATCATCCGTAGCAAACTTAGTCTCATAATCAGTCTTAGCAGGTTCATCAGTAGGAACAGACTTATCATCAAGCACATAACCAACAGCAAATTTGATCCAAATAAAAACGCATCCTAACAGCCCAACGCTTATAATTTTTACCATCAAAAGCCTCAATCTTAGACATGTCAGGAATAACCATTCTAGTAGACATGATTGAATATTCTAATCGTCTTTTAGATTGTTGGGATATAGGTGAATATTCAATCAATAAAACAGAAAGACCTTACTTGCAATACTTGTTGTGCCGTGGACAGACCACTGTCCTAAAAGACGATTTTGCCTAGCCCCAGCGCAAGCTTCTTATGGCGGCCGTCCTCCAAGATTAGCTCAACTCCGGTCACGGCGTGCACTCACAATGAACGGATAGAGAACAGTACCGACTTGCTCAAACCAGAAATATTTTAGAGAGTTTCTTAAGAGTAGAAAACAGACGGAGAAAGAGAGAGTATTTTGTGTGCCTCAAATCAGTTTTGCAAAGCTGGTTTTATAGAGAAAGATAACTAGTAGTTTGAACCATCAATCGTGGAAAACAAAAATAATAATTGCTATTTTTCTAAAGGTCCACAATCATGCTTTTCTTGAAAATGATAATTGTTATTTTTCCATACTTTCCCCTTTTCTCTTATTCAAAGTCTAAAGGGAGACCCACATATATAAACCAAGTTACATTTTGTTTCCTCACCAATATGGGACAAAAGCCTTTTACACAAAGATAAGTTTACTTCACAAACTTGAAGTTTTCATCCAACATCTCCCTTTGGTTCTCCACTAATTCCACGACTCACTCTTCCCTCTCTCTCCAAACCCTCAAAAATTCATCTCCAATACCCACATCACCGACTAACACTTCACCAAACGTCTTTGAATGTCTTAAATTTGATTCATATGGATGATGAGATAGAGAGGTTGTTTGCTTGAGTTTCGGTCGGGAGAGATGATTCTGTTACTTCATGTGATTATGGTGGTGGAGGAAAGAGATATTGTGGCAGTGGCAGTGGCAGTGTTGGTGGTGGTTGGGGAAAATGAGGAGAGAGAAAATGGGGTTGGGGGTTGTATTAATTGGGGAATGGTGGAAGGGTATAAATGTCATTTTAGATCAAAAGTAACAGCGACTTGGGTGAAACTTCGGATTACTCAGAGCAATTTTCATTCATCATATTAATAAGAACTATATTTTTAAAAACATATCAATAAATATTTTAAATTAATTTGTTTGGTAATAGGTTCAACCCATGCTCAACTCATGTACCTAATCTAATCAACCCAAGGTCCAACTCAATTTTTAAAGCTCATTGGAGATGGACTGGCAAGCTCGCAAACGAGCTCGAATAGAGCATAGCTTGATTCAACTCATTCACGACATTTCCCCACTTCCACCCTCCCAGCTCCTCTGGTTCTCTCTTCGCACCCTAGGTAATCTCTAAGAGTGTGATACACCCACGCCCGCACAAAATTACAAAATTACAAAATTACAAAATATACCAAAAAAAAATAAAAAATTGAAGGAGCTACAAGCATCGAGTTACGAATCACTTCCCCATAAAGGTTTATATAGAAAAGTAATTCTCAGATTAGGCTCGTTTAGAAAATAATTCTCACCATGGTGTCCAAATAGGCTCGGGACATCACAAACCAAGCTTCTTTTTTACGATACAAAAATAAGCCGCTATCAACAAGAACGACTTTACTTGAGATAAGACGCTAACAAAGAAAGCGACTTCATAAGTCGATAACCCGGAGGGCGTCTTTGTCTGGTTGAAGTTGTTAGTACGGGTAGCGAATTACTTTGTTTCGCTGCGGCCCATCTCTTTCTCTTGCAACCTTGTCAAATTGGGAGGTTTAGTGGGTGGAGATTGGAGACCAGTTTTCTCTCTCTTCTTCAAATTTACAGCTTCGATACTACTGAATAATGGGTTTGATGATTTCTTATCGTCACCAACTCACCGTAGCTGCTGTTCAACAAATTGGTTTCCTTGAACAAGCAATTATTGCTTTATTATCTTTTCTTGTCTTCTCTTTTTCTTTCTAATTTTATGTTTTCACCCTAAACGGTAAACGCTTCTATAGACTCTAATTAAGCACAAGCTTCCATGCTCGTTTACTTCCCAGAGTTCTCACCGGAGCATGTGGCGACAGAGGTTTGTCACTTCCCAGTTGTTCATTTGTCTTTTCTGTTTCAGCATTAGTCACTATACACCATAGCGACTTTGGGCTCAGGAAATCGCCTTTATTGATGGCGACTTAGTGTCAGTGAGCCAAAAAAGTAAAAGCACTTTGGGCTAAGGATATCGCCTTTATTGATGGCGAATTAGTGTCAGTGAGCCAAAAAAGTAAAAGCACTTGGTCCATTTTCATCCAAACCTACATGGACAACTTCATGAGATATATTTTCTATCCCAGTCTAATCTGGATAATATTTTGTCAACTAGCCTTATATCAAGAAATTGGTCTCGAGTTACACTAGTTTTCATTGGAACAATTCTAGACACAAAACCTCAAAAGATATTCTTTCCGCCAAAACTTCCTTGCCCACAAAAGGGGATAAAATATAAAGTTAATACAATACAACAATAGGCAACAGTGACAAATTCAGATAACAAAACAAAACTTACCTGAATTAAGTAAAAATCTTGTTAGTTTTCTCCGAAGCCACAAAATAAAGGGCTCTAACAACTACTACACAAAATTGCTTAAGCAAGACTATCAGGTTACTGCTGATGTTGCTCTACAATGGAGAGGCACAAAAAAACCCCAAGGAAAAATCATTTACACAGTCCAGGCTAATGTATTTACAAACTTGACACCCCTCCTAATCTTCCACAGTTTGGATCTCACCCATCATAATACGGTTGCTGACAACATTGAACCCCAAAACTGCTGGACTGACTTTTTTTCCTTTCTTCCCCTTCTTCTTTCCTCCTTTGGCAGAACCGTCTGCACCTACTGAATTGTCCCTATAAATGTCTCCTACACCGGCATTGTCGGAAGTCATGTCTCTGGCTCTGGTGTTAAAGGCCTTCAGATCATTCCGACTTTGAAAAGCTATCTCAAGTACATCTGCGGGCAGCAACTCCTTATAATCCAAAAATTTCTCGATGAATGCATGGTTTGGATCAAAGGAACCAAGATTTTCTATCAGCAGTGTCTCAGCCTCTGATCTGGACTGCTTCACGCAAAATTCCAGGAAACTTGTGTCTAGAAACATAAACAAACAACTTCATATGAGAATAAACCGCAAAATCAAACCACAGCAAAATTAGATTGGGTCAGAAAGAAAATTATCACCTTAAATCATCGTTTATAAAGGTGTAAAGCAGAAGCACAACTCCATTGGTAATGATATAGCAAAACAAGTAACACAGAATAGAGCTCCTTATTGCATGTGTGTGTGAGCAAGTGTATGTAGGATGCAAGTAATTTAGAAGTAATGGAACTTTGCCAAGTTATCCAAAACACAAAGAGGGAAAAAAAATATGAAAACACAGTCAAACTTCAAAAGCAGGTGTGAGCAAAATAATCGAATCAAAAGTGCATAATACTTTACTCTTTCCCCTTGTAGACAGGCAACGCACATCGCTAACATTGCTAATATGATTATGATAAGGGCCATATGTAAACATTAATACTCTTAACAAGCAGCAGAAGCAACAAATCATACCCTTGCTTCCAGTAAGCCTCACAGATTCACTCTCGCACCAGTCTTTGAAGTCCATAGCTTCTACAAAACACGAACACATAAGGTCAACCAAGTAACTAATAAGATAAATCCCACAGACAGAAATATAAAGAAAATTAGCATACAACTTATTCGTCATTCTGTTAAAATGAACTCACCCGAGTGCTTGGTATTGCCATCTCGTTTTCCTTTCAAAGACGACTGGGCAGAGGCGGGCGAAGAATGCTCAACAGACCTGCCACCAGTAGACTTCTGTCTGCTAACAGAAGCCGGAGGAGCTCCTTTTGCAGGTGTGCTTTTTGTAGCCCAACTCCCATGGTTTCCAAGCTGAGGAAAGTCTACCCTGTTATGAGAAAATGGTCGCACAAAAGGGTTTAATAGTCTTAGTGCTTCCTCAAGAATCATGAGATGGTCTACCAAATGAATACATAACTAGCAACGAGGTTTAGGGAACCATTAGGGAGGAAGAAGATGGGTTTCAAACCCAAGTCCCCGGTACCATCCACAAGGACTTCACCAGCTAGCTTAGCTGACATCATCTGGTTTAGCAAATACTTGCATGGAAATAAATTCAAAACATGGCACAGCATCTAACTCCAATCTAGACAAACATGATTTCAGAAACCACCTCCACATTATAGTTCACTAAAAAGGATCACACTATCTTTTCCTTTTCACAAAAGACAAACGCATTCATTCACTAAAGTAGGATTGCAATGTTGTAGGAAAGACAGAACGAGCAATATTGGCATGCTTTAAAGCACAAACTCAAGGATATTAGCATGTGACGGAGGAGATATTTAAACCATTATGGTCTAAAGCAAACCTAGACATTTCATAGCATAAAATGTTTACATACAAAGACAAGTAGACAACAAAGCTTTATTAGTTTTTCTTTCTTAATGACATAAATAAGTTCTATATACAAATCAATAAATTTACTTTCAGTGTCATTGTGCAACCTTCAATTTCTTCCTTTTCTTTCAGTGCAAAAAAAAAAACAATATATATGCAACCAAAAAATAATAAAAAAATAAGACTACACCCGAACTAAATACATGCAACCAAAATAATACATGCAACCAAAATAACCACACTACAGACTACACCCGAACTAAATACACGCAACCAAGAAAATAATAATAAAAACAAGAACACCCAACCAATCAAAAAGCCTTTAGAGTTAAATTAGTTTATTATAGGGCTCCACAAGCGTATGCCGACTAGGTGGGTCGGTAGGGTCTCTAGAAAGTTTTATCCGAGAGTTGGTTCAATACCCTTCTACATCAAGAAGATCATACGATTCAACCTAAGTGTACATTGATATGTACTAAGGTCTAGTGAATATACACTAATGTGTACTGACATTTCATAAAATATACTAAGGTACAATATTTGGAAAGTTTACTCCAACTTATGAGGCTGGCTGGATCTGAGTAAATTATACACTGGGAATTATCAGATGCAATATCAGCCAAATGGGTCCTTCAGACGTGTACCGTCAACATCAACCAATGGCCCGCACCCCTACAGATACCCTCCTTTATGGCCGTTTTATTGGATTCTCAGGTCCATAGTCCCTTCCAAGACAAATCTCGGTTCAGTCACCGAAATCGTGAGTTGCAGTAAGAGAGTGCTTCTCTACTAAGTCTAATCTTTGAACCCACAGCAAGCTATTACACGTAGCAGCTTCAAAGTTTAAGCATGAAGATACAGATAACTAAACACCTTTAAGTGGCAGAGAGTGAAATGGAGAAAAAAAAAAAAAAGAAACTAATATCCCCCAACCAATTTCACCATCTGAATTCTACAAGGAATGTACTAGGCTCAAAGCTCCAAAGAGAAATTTATCTAACTTTAATGTATCTTCCGAATCAACAAACAGAAATTCAACAGAAGATCATTTGACGTATTAACATCTACCATCCACCCAAGAAGTGGTACGACCTTGTATTAGAGTAGAAACAGTATGAATAGGCAATATATACAGCCAAATAGAGAGATAGTAAACATACTTTTTGCTGTCTTGCTTTGATTGCTCTGGTGGACCCCAGAACAAATCGTCTTCACCTTTGTATTTCGATTGGGATGAAACATGAGAATGGATCTGAATAGGCGTTGTAGCTTTTGATGGTGATGGTGATGTTGCTGACGCAGACCAGGAACCTGCACGAGTCTGAGCTGGCTGGGATTTTTGAGGAGTTGGCATCTGCGAATGTTGCTGAGTTGAAGTTACTTTCTTGTCCTGCTCTCTCAAGATGTCCCTTAGTGATGTGGGTTTTGGAAGCTTCACAGGATCTGTAGACCATGCAGGAGCAGGAGAAGGGCTTGTAGATTCTCCCTTCCAAGGAACAAAATCACCCAGAGAAGGGCCAGATGGAGGTGCAGGCAATACCTCCTTCTCAGAATGCACATGTTTGGATGTTTTCCCTTTCTCGATAGGACTTGATGCAACCATCACGTCTGCAGATGAAACTGACATTGAGACCTTTGCTCCAGCACCTTTAGCCTTTGCAGCCTTCTTGCGACTCTTCTTTGTATCTTTAGCTTCGATGAAACTATCATCATTGACTTTATCTAACTGAATAGACATAGATGGTAACGGCAGAAGAATGTCAGGAACTTCAACGTCTCTCTCATTAGACTTCGCTAGAACTTCTTGCGCCAAAAGATCATGTAGGCCACTTTTCTTGACCTTCGACAGCTCCATTTTACCCATATCAGAATCACTGTTACCACTATCTTGATGAACTCCTTTAATCCCTTTAGGTTCCGAATGCACAACTACTCCCGACCAAGGAGTTGAGGAGCTCATGGAACTAGCAGAAGCAGAGATACAAGAACCCAGGATCTTCATCTGCGCCCTTTGCTGCTCTTCTTGTTGAATCTCCAATAGTGACTTGGGCTTAACACAAACTGCTGGCTTCCAACCTTTATGTGCAAAATTCACTTGTGCACTTTCTTGTGAAACAGAACCGCTCTGTTTTTGTTCACCTTTGCCCTCAGTTTCAGTATCATCATCATGAATATTGGTAAAGCCAGAATCACTTCCTTGCGGACGGGGAACATCCCAACTCTTCTGCAAGGATACTCCATCTGATGTAAGTCCCGCAGATAGAGGAACCTCTGACTTGTCTGCAACATTAGATCCTTCAGCATCGGATTGCTTTGATAGCTGCAAAGTGGATGCCTTTAATACTCCCTTCACCTGCTCAGAAGATGGCTGTGCCTTGGAAGTTTTTAGCTTTCTCGACTTCTTGTCAGAACTTTTCTTCACCTCACGTGCTTCCACATTCTTAGCTTCTCTTGCTGCTGACACCTCTGCACTGCTCTCTTTTACAGGTGTTTCCTCAAGACCACCAGTAGGCATAATCTTCACATCATTGCTGCCAGGCGTCAAGATATTTTCCTCGTGAGCTCCCGCTGATGGTTTGCAAATAGAAGATTCAGGCAGCTTGGAAGGTACCGAATCACTACTGATATCACGGATTGAAGAATATGCAGGTTCTAAAGTTTTGGAATTATTTTTTAATGGCTGCCGTATTGAAGGTGGTGTACTAAGTTCAGAAGAAGAATGCTGATGTGCAGAACCACTCTGAGGAATCGCACCGGAAGCTGCTAAGTTCTCCACCACTGCGGAACCCAGTGATGAATCACTGTAGTTGATGTTCTCACCGTTTGCTGGCATACTTGACCAACTTTTCTGGATCTCAAATCTCTGATGAGGCAGGTGCAAAGAAGGGCCTTCAGAAGCAACTGTATGACTCAAATCTTGGGAGACGTTTGGAGGCATATTACCAATGTTGGCATTTCTATCATCTTGCATGCCAGGAACAGAAACTTGTGGGCTAGCCTGAAACAATTGATGTGAAATCTGGGAAAGAGAATGATCAGTAGGTACATTCCCAACCGGCATTGCAGAAGGCTGCAATTGTCCAAAAGATTGATCATCAAAGCGCTGAAGATGCTGCTCTGACAAAACCTGAGAGAGCAATTGCTGCTGTCGCAATAATTGTTGCTGCTCCTCTTGTTTCTGTTGCTGTTTAAGCAAGAGGATCTTATCCAGAAGCGACAGCTGCGGACTCGGCATAGATTGTTGAGATTGCAACTGCAGCAAATACTGCTGCTGCAGCAGATTCAACACTTGTGGGTCTTGGGCAAGACCAGATGTAAGTACCTTGTCAGTCAGGATGTTAGGGCTGTCCAGAGTCTGGGCAAGCAGATTTGTCATTGACGGCTGATTTTGTGGCTGCATCTTATGTTGTTGCATTCCATAAACAGCTTGAGCAATGTTCTGTCCATGAGTATCTTTAAATGGGTCAACACCTCCTTGGCCAGAGAAATCTGGCCAACCACCCACACTACTGGTCATGCCAGCAGATGACCTATCAGATAACCCCTGAAGAATAGACATCATCTCAACCGTCTGAGGAGCAGGAGGTCGAGGCATATCAGGAGTGGAGGAAAGGAGATTTCCCTGTGTAATGGTAGAGTCCCTTAGAATGTCAGGGTTTGGAACAACAGGAGCAACATCTCTAGCAGGCCAATACGGATAAGGATGAGGCAATGATTTCTGTCGTTCAAGATTCATTCTCTTGGCCAGGAGGTTGAGGGCATCTCCACTTTCAGCTCCCAAGGGTGGCATACCACTAGACGTGTTCCCAATAAATCCCTGAAGACCTACATACCAGATGAAACCATAAATTACACAAACAAGCAGAAATTATGAGAACAAAAAAGAGCTTGCAAAGAAATATGAGAACACTAGTTGGAAGACATCTAGTCATGCAGCAACCTTCCGTGGAGGTAAATCTCTCCAGGGGAGAGCCGCAGATATCGCCAGACATCAGTGACTCTATAAATTTGTTCTCGGCTTCAGTAGACGAACCATGTGCAGGTCTATGCTCGCTCCCAATCACATCAAGCCCACCAGGACCAGGAAGGACCTTCCCAAATCCACTCAAGTTCGATCTGCTAGACACTTCAGTTGCTTCATTCGGCTTTGCTGTTTTGAAACCAGGTGGTGGTCCAGCTTTCCGCAAGTGGGGCATCACATCACCAAGTAAGGAAAATGGAGAGTCATTTGGACCATTTGCGAGGCGAACTAGCAAATTTATGCCGAAGTAGCCAGCCTCAAACCACCCAATTATATCACTGCCAGAAAATGGACCCTGAACTTGACCTTGAGGGTCTTTATAATAGAGGAGTAGGTCCTCTGGAGCAGGCTGCAAGAGCTTTCTTGGTTCATGTTCTCTGTCAACGACCATAGGTGGACTCTTTCTGACTGCAGAGTCTTCACCCATTTGCCATTTCCGTTCATTCTGAGCATAAGAAGGATCAGGCAAACCATTTTCCCATTCATTTAAACGATCTTTCAGTCCTTGTGACCAGCCACTACCAGAGCTTCTTGCGTGAATGTCACTAGGAACATCAAACCATTCACGTGAGGGAGGATGAGCATGTTCTCTGACAGAAGGTGATCGCCATGGAGTTCCTGACTGAGCAGGAACACTCCCCTTAAAACCAGTATCACTGTAATGGGAGACCTCATCAACCTTCTTTAAAGCAGAACTATCATCCACTGCAGCTGCTTTCACGTCAAGAAAATGCACTTTAATAGATGCACTACCAACAAGCAATTGGATTAATGTTTGTGCACTTAGCTTCATACAGAGTAAAAACTGCCAACGAGCACACACAATCAAGCATACCATACAGACATTCTCCACTTCCCAATATCATTTTTACTACACTGACAATAAACTGAGAGTGTACATGAATAACAGTATGCAACAATACTGCAAATCCATCAAAGCTGTCACTGGAGCATGAAGTTTAAATCCATCATCCTTACGAAAAACAAACCAACCTATATCGTATGAATTCCAAATTGAGTATTAATTATTCCATTTCCAGGTTGGAGTCCTGGTTCTAACATCTGTCAATCAAATTTTAACCTTTTATTCTTTGAAAGTAATACAAAATGAAATCAAATTTGCTAAGTCACAAAACTATTCCTTAATTCAGATTTCCCTGTTCTTTTTTGCTATAAAACAGAACTTGACCTCGCGAAAGGATTGATAAGGCTACATCACAAGCTACTATTACAGAGCTTGACTTAAAATAGGAGCACTGCCTTTCCGTTGCCTTGATAAATTCTTTCAGTCGCTCGACGTATTTACAGTTTGAATCTGGTTCCAGTTTCTCACAAACTTGGAATTTAAGGCTCAATGGTATTGCTACTCTTTCCAAAAATAGGACTAAGTCTAAAACTTTTAAAATGAACCAAATTGGTGGCTTAAGAATCATATTACCTAGTATCTCTCTATTCCTTTTTAGGGCAAAGCAGCAGCCTAGCCTTGCAAATTAGTAATAGGTAAATACTAGTCGATAAAGAGTAGACACAGCATGCATTGACCAGAAATCCACATGTTGACAAAGGAAAGGCTAGTAAACAAGGGTGGACAGAAATACAACTTCCAAAATATTACCTTCAATACTATACTTATTCTCAGCATACATATGGTTATTCTCCAAGCTCTCCCTCGTCACATTAGATCCATAAGTAAAACCCTGCTTGTCATGGGATGAGCCCGCAAAATTTTTTGAATGAGCAACCACAGAGTTCTCAGCTTTATCATTAGCATCATCAAGAGGACTCAGAGATACATCATCTCTGCTACCTGTCAAGAGAAATTGCAGTAGACAGATGTCAGCTCACTACAGAAATTTATGAATCCCAATCCCAATAGCTGGAATCGGGATGGAACAAGTGAGAAGAAAAAGGGAAATACAGTACAAAAACAACTGATACCAATCTTGGTTCGCCTTGTCGTTGGATAATCCACTGTGCTTCGCGCAGCAGATCCATCCTTAGAAATTTGAGGTGCACCACTGCTAACTATCTCCCCCTTATCAATTCCCTTCAAAATACCCTGTCCACATCACAGAGATACAGACAGTTAGAATGATAACATAGCGAGCTCCAAACAAGATCTTCATGACTTACTGATTCTTCATGTGTAGGAGCACAAAGTGCCAGAGGCTCTAAGGGTTCTTCCTCGGTGAGAGAGGGGACTTGTAATAGTCCATCCAATATTTTGCTTGAGGACCTTACATCTGTCAGACGATATACATCAAGCAGCTTTGTCCTATTATATCTGAAAGGGGAAGGTTCGCCATGACTATTATCACCTCTATTAGAAATGAAACCTACAGATTGAGAATGAGTAGGAGTGTTATTTACACTCCCAGAACCAACGCTAGATCTTCCACGACCAATAAAAAAGGCTGGAGGAGGATTATCCCCACGTCCTCGCCCATGGCCAAAAGTTGGACCATCTTTGCTTGTCATTTGAATTTGGTGATGTGGTGGGTCTGCCCTTCCCCGACCTTGCAAAGAACTAGGTCTCCAAGGCCGATAGTGATCACCCTCCTTCTCATCCTTCCCGTGATTTGCCGGATGTGACAGCCCTTTATCATGAGGCATCTCACCATGTTTTCCAGCGTCAGACCACTTATCCATCTCTCTGCCGTCCGGGCCCCAGCGTGTGTTCCACTTGTTCTCACGACGTTGATCAGGATTAATATCCTTGCTGGTATCAGCCCATCTGTCAGTAGGAGTTCGACGTGCTTCTCCAAAGTGTCTCATTGGCGAGTTATCGACCCATCGATCAGTCTTTCGACTGTCACCAATCTCTTTGTCTTCCTCCCTCCAACGGTCCTTCCGAATTGATGGATTAGTGTCCCTTTCTTCATCACGCCAGCGGTCACGACGACCAGATTCCATATCAAGAATAGTTGGCCTGAACACATCTTTCTTCTTCTGACTGTCATGCATCTCTTCATTTCCAGGAGACTTATTGACATCTGAGTGACTACCATATGCAGTACAAGCGTTCAGATGATTTTCCTGCATTGATAACAAAGCAAAAAGGCATTAAAGCATGATATATGCCAGGTTGACCAGAATCTAATACCACTGCGTAATAACAAGCATTTGACGGACAAAAAATAAGCCATTTATTTATGAGGTCCAAACTCATCTATAATTTGAGATAATGCAGCAGAGATAAAATATACAAACCCCTTGCGCCATCCCAGCCTTGTTCTCCCCTGGCTTGGGAAGAAGCCATTGAGGTGAAAGGGGAAGAGGATTGTCCGGCCCTTGCATATCTGCAACATTCAGAAGAAAAAAACAACTACAATTAAGAAAGAGTGCAAGACAATTTCATGAGAATATGAACAATGAAAAAACTTCTTTAATAAGATCCTAACCACCCCCAGGTTAAGAAAAAAAAAATTTGAAATTAGACATTTGAAAAGGAAACATATATGAACCATCCACCCCCATTCTTTCTACTGTGTATAGCCATATTAACTATATAACATTGACTGATGGTCACTCCACCAAATAACAAAAGACATAAAAGAAAAGCACACATAAAGGAGCCATAATAATCTCAAAAACCTAAACCCTTCTCTTCCTGCTGGTCCCCTTTACCCTGTGAGGAGGGGTGAGCCAACTGCATTGCATATCTAAAGGCAACAGCAGTGACAGCACAGCTCAAGTGATGTTGGAGAGCTCACAAAGTCACAAGATTACTGGGGGTCTTAAGACTCTCTTTCTGATTTCAAAGACAAAAGGGTTTGCTATGGACAATATCTGGTATCTTCCCAAGTTGTTCTTTTAACAGCAATTTCTGGTCAACGGAACTTGCAAAGTTGCAATTGTTGCTTAGCATAAATGACTCAGCCTTCAGACAGCCACCAGCATAAACAACTAAATATCCACATCTAGTATTCCAAAGGACTGATTGATAAGGATTATACTATCATTCCATCCTTCATAGCATAGACATAAACCTGGGAGCACCGTTGAAGATCCCAACTTATCAATACATTAGAATATGATTTAGAAGGGAATGGATCAAATATCTCAAAGCACAACAACAATGAATTTCACACATATTGAGGTTTACAATAGTTGCTGCGCAACTACATAGCTCATCAGTAAGCATCCTTTAACAATCAGCAATACTTTCCCATTTGATTCAAGCTTTCACCCATACATAAGTGCCCAATACAGGACAAAATGTTGCCTATGAGATTGCACACAAGCGCCCAATAGAATGTATAGGCCCTGTGCCCCATAGATAGATGAGAGGACACCTAACGAATGCCAGACGCTTAAAGTGTGATATCCCAAGAGCTGGTGCACAGATACAGACCTAACTGTTTAACACCTTCCAAGTTATAGAACCTTCCCAAACCCGGGGAGGGCTTGGGGGGAGAAGAGTTGATAGCAAGCCCTTAGCACCAGAAAATCCATTACATTTAGAAGCACCAAAGCCCCACCGGAGGAGCCCCAATAAAAAAATTAATTAAAAAATTATAAGGAAGCTCTATCTAAGAATATTACTCAAACAACGAATTTTTGTCACCTAGTAAAACCAACAGCACTGACATTGCAAACTATCTCATTTCCAAGCAGCATCAAGCAATTGGAACTTCTTTATCATTAATCAATTCAAAACTCAACCTTTGAAATCTTAAAAAGTACGCAAAACAGAATATAGACAAAATCACCAATTCACTAAGTCAATCCATAACCCTATTTAAGTGCGAAAATTCATTTGCCTACAATTAAATCCAAAACATGATTAAAACAATGGGTTTATAACAACATTCTATGAAAGCATAAATTCTTCCACCCAGAACCCGACATTGAGAAACAGTTTATACTTCATCAATTTACTCCACATTTCAGAAATTAAGAGAACTTCAAATCATTAAATCAAATAAAATAAATCCATATACTAAAGATTTAGCAGGAATACCCACCAAAAAATCTAGGGTTTACACCGGAAAAAAAGTGAACCATTAATAAGTAGCTCCAGTTATCAATAACTCACGTTAAATCAAAGAAACGACGAAAATGATAAAAGAAGATTACGACTTGCTAATAAGTGAGATAAATAGAATGGGAGAGATAGAACGATAGAGATTGGGGCTGAGAGAGAATGAATATGAATATAAATAGTAAGGGAAAATGCGAAGTGGGAATACCTTTGGAGATCTGGGTGGTAGTGGGGATGGAAAGGGGATTGCGAGCATCCTTGGCGGCCATTGATGATCGAAGTAGGGTAGGAGAGAGAAAACAGAGAGAGGGTTAGAGGAGAGAGAGGAGAGAGAGGAGTTAGAGGAGAGAGAGAGGCGAGAGGAGGTAGAAGGCGAAAAAACCCTTGAGGGAACACTTAAGAGTAAGAGACTTCTGCTTGCTCGTAACTAGGTGGGGTGCGGGTGTGGGTGGGGGAGAAACTGAAACAGCGAGGTGAAGTCGAATAAAGATTGGGCAGTTCAAGGGCACGCCACCACGCAGCAGAGATTATTTTCAAACACCCCAATCCATTAAAAAAATAGAAAACTAAAATTATAAAAAATACTTCTACTATTTTTATTTTTTTTTGAAAAGACAAAACAACCACGCTACCGAGAAGGTGAGCCTAAAGTGTCCCTATCCAATAAATTGGTTATGGACTGGTCAAAGGGAGCCGACCAAGAACACAACATGGGACAGGAATGACCAAAATGCGCCATGAAATCGATCCACTACAGCATTTGCTTCTCTGAAGATGTGGAGCACCTCGACCCTGTCAAAAAAATGAAGATCTTTCTTTGTGTCAATGAGAATATTTTCTATCTCCCAAGGGATATGTCATTCTGCTCTAATTGTTTTGATGAGCGCCAAATTGTCACCTTCGATGGTAATATTTTTGTAGCCCAAAGCTCTGGCCATTCGCACTCCTTCCCGAAGTCCGATTGCTTCCACCATTAGAATCGAGCTAGTGCCGCAAGGCTTTGCTCCTAGGGAGACGACTTTTCCTTTTCGTTACGGATTACAAATCCAGCTGCAGCTTGAGAGTTATTTATCTTGGAACCATCAAAATTAAGTTTGATATAATTCTGTCTGGGTAGTTTACATGTGACGTTTAATCTAGGGTCCTTTGTCTTGTTTTTCTTTGGGAAAGCCCCACTTGCATCAAACCTCAATTCTTTTTCGGAGAGAATTTTCCATTCCAGAAAGCTGATTTTACTAGAAATAGCTATTTGAAGCGGTGAAGTGACTAGATCACTGAAAATAACTTTATTTCTTGCAAACCATAGCATCCACCAGGTCATAATAAGAAGGTTGAAATTGTTTTTAGAGAGACTATTCTTTAAAAAATTTAGTCTTTCAGTGGAGGATGGAAGGTGACTAGCATCCTTAACTAACTTGACATTACACAAATTTCAATTTCTCTAACTGTTTGCTGTAAAAAAGGGCAATCAAAAAAAAGATGAAAGTTATCTTCACACTGGTAGTTACAGAAACAACATTCCTGTGGAATAAAAATCTTACTTTGCTTAAGTATTTTCTTAGTAGGTAATCCATCCATGCATAGTTTCCAGATAAAGTATTTGACTTTTGGTGGGATATTCAAGTCCCATATCCAGCTAAAGCTACACTTTGTGTTGATTTTGTCCTTGATTCCATGTGCTATCCATGCTGCAGACTTACAAGAAAAGTTCTCATCCGCTGAATAACCCCAATAAAACTTATCAAGGACTTCATTATAAGGAATCGGGATACCTTGGATTGCATGGATAGTTTCCTAAGAGATTACCCTCGAAAGGAGAGTACAATCCCAATAACCACTAGCATTAATGAACATGCTTACAGGAATTGATACATCAAAAAGGGGGTCGTCTGACGTAATATCATAAAACATGTCTATAAGTGGTACAGGAGATACCCAGCAGTTTGTCCAGAAATTTAATATCCTGCCCATTGCCTACTTGCCAACGCAAGCCACTTTTGAAGAGATCCTGCATCTTGAGGAGATTATTCCATTGTCAAGAGTTCTCTTTTCCCGGTTGGAAATCTAGGATACTTGTACCTTTAAGATACTTCTGATCTGTCAACTTGACCTATTTACTTTCTGGGTCTTTCAGGATTTTCCAAATTAATTTCATTTGCATAGCTTTATTGGTGGATGTTGCTTTTTTTAACACTAAGCCACCCAAATTTTTTGGCTTACAAATTTTGTCCCAGCCAATCAGATTTGAGGAAGAGCTATCTGGGTCTTTATTCCAAAATAAGTTTCTATTAATCTTATCTAGTTTATGTAATGCAAAAGCTGGTAACATAAAACTCTGCATTGTATATATGGGTACAGCCGCTAAATTGGCTTGAATAAGCGTAGTACGGCCAACATAGGAAAGAGAATTAGCTTTCCATTTAGTAAGATTACTTTGAGTACGGGTCAAAATATCTTGAAAGGTTTCACTATTGACGCGATCATTTATGATAGGACAACCTAGATACTTATCCAGATTTACTGAATGAGACATTAAAAGAACTCCCCTAAAAGACTCAATCATTTGGCGAGAAATATTCTTTGTGCACTGAAAGGCCGACTTATCAAAATTTATTTTTTGACCCGACATTTTACAATAGCGGTCCAAAATATCCTTGATGGTATGACAACTTTGGTTAGAAACTTCTGCAAAAATCATAGTGTCGTCTGCAAAGGTAAGAAAATGGAGCTTGTCAGCTCCGTAGCACATTTTTATACCAATACTTTTTTTAGAAATATCACATTTCCTTTGTAAGCTACGAGCAAGTACTTCTGCACAAAGGATAAAGATATATAGGGACAAAGGATCACCTTGCCTGATGCCCCGAGAAGGGACGAAGGTTGGACCCGGGGCATTGTTGACAAGAACCGAGAAGGATACAGACATTAAACATTCTCGTATCCTAATCCAGATATCATTAAAACCAAATTTTTTTAAAGACTTGCAAGATGAAATTCCAATCTAGTCTATCATAGGCTTTTTCCATATCAAGCTTAATTCCTGGCCATCCACTCTTACCTTGTTTTGAACGAAAAGAGTGAAAAACTTCATGGGCCAAGAGGATATTATCTTGAATACACCAATCTAATACAAAGGCACTTTGTAATAGAGGGATCAATTTTCCAATAACATTCTTTAGACGTGAAGTTAAAATCTTTGAAATAATCTTATAGATCGTAGAACAAAGGCTAATAGGCCGAAAGTGATTGGTTGCGTTAGGATTGTCAATCTTTAGGATTAGAGCAATGAAAGTTTGGTTAATTTCTTTTAGAATTTTTCCTGAAAAAAAGAAAGCCTTGACTGCGCGAATAACAGAGGGACCAACAATATGCTAATAAGTTTGGTAAAAAAGCGCAGGAAAACGGCTTCCTTAATTTTATCGTCCGTAACATTTCTAGTTAGGAGAACATTATCCTCATCATCTATTCCTTGCGTAATATCCTGAAGGTCGGTCACCACATTAAGATGGAAATTGTTGTCTTTAATAAATCTTACCTTAAATTCCTTTGTAATCTCACTCTTAATAGCAGACGGCTCTATAAATTGAAAGCCATCCTTACTAACAAAATTCAGAATGCATTTTCTTCTCTTTCTTATTGTCGCTTTTGTTTGGAAATAAGCTGTGTTTCTGTCACCAAGAGCCAAATTCTTTTCTCGAGCTCTTTGGTGCCAATACTTACGGTTAAAATTAATTAATTTTGCCTTTTTCCTTATCAAATTATCTTGATTAGTTATTAGTCTTGTATTGGGGCTGAGATAAGCTTACTTTGAATACTAGTTATTTGTCTTTCAACTTCTTTAAGTTGTCTTGTAACATTTTCAAACTTGAGTTTAGCCTTATCTAATGTTCAAATTAAATACAAGGGTAGAAAGAAACCAAATGTTTATATCCCCAAACGTACATAATAGATAATTAAATAATAACTATCTTTCCAACTAGACTTAAAACAATTAATCCAAAAGAATAGTAAATAGTAACTATTAATTCCCATGCAAGAGAATTAATCTCAATACAATTATAAAATCCCAATATTAAAGAAGTTCCAAACTAACAATAAAAATAATTTGTTCTTAGAAGATTTACAATCTTCTTTTGTCGCCTCTCCTCTAGCTCAAACCACGAGCTACAATTCCTGTCAATCTACTCCCCCATATAGACGAACTCCATATAGGTTCATCATAGGTCCACCATTGAAGAGAAATGGACCAAAAACACAAGTAAAAAGAAAAACAACCAATCAGCTATGCTGAGTAATTCATAACCACATAGTCCATTTAAATCTCCAAGTTAAGCCAACACGCTTAATTAAATAATAATCATTCTTTAAGAAATTAAAGACAACATGCTTTAAAAGTAAAGACACACATAATCACCAAATAATAAATCTCAGTACTTATTATTATCCAATTTGCCAAGTTCATTAGAGAGAAGAGAATCGCATGAATTGTCAATCCAACCGCAGTCGATTCAATAGGATCCTAGTCCCGTGCACATTGGCAAAAGAGGGATCAACTGTCCCAGAGTATAGATGACTCCCGAAGTACTTCAAATGTTCCTTAGTATGCATACCCTCCTTCGACCCTAAAGTCTACAGGAAGAACTGCTCCGGAGAACCACTCGCCCCATTACTTAGTATGGCTACAAGGTTTCCAATACATTGAGGCCATAACCAATGGAACCACTCAACGTAACAAGTGACAAATTCCCATTTGCATCCTTCGGTGGATCCATTACCAAAGAAGCCTTAACTCTCAATTCAATTTAATATGGTGATCACATAACAAGTAATATACATAATCTTGGCACTCAAGTAACACAATATGGTTACATTTTCCGATGGCATTTTACATGAATGGCATCTAGGCCTCAATTCAAAACCACATATTCTAACACCTTTACATAGGTTCCAATAGTCAAAGTTCAACTCAACTTATTGAAGTAACATGCTTCTAACATGATTCACATGCTTACTAACATGATACCAAAAAATAGCAGCATAAGCTATATTCCAATTGAACAATTATTAACATAATTTGCGTTCAACAACCATAATAAATCACGCATCTTCTCACATGAATATTAACAAGTAGACATTGCTACACAAAGTGAATTTCCAACATAATACATGCATTCACTAACATATAATTCTACACGAATTACCACAAGGAAATAAATAACAATTATCCATTCCACAAACAAAGTACGAATAAACATTCCGATTCGATAATTAGACAATGAACATTCATAATTCATCTAGACATGAATTACCTTTAAAATAAGGCAAGTCCAACAGTCAAACCACGTAAGCTACTTACGTTTTAAGCGCGGTCAATGGGCCCTAACAAATCCACAATACACAAATAGCCAATACCTTGACTTCTAAGCCACTTTATTAAACTTTAAAGATGATTTAGTACCCTTAATTAAATTAATTAAGTTGCTGGAATTTTAGTTACTCATGCATGCTCAAAGTTTTCAAAAACAATTTACATAAACCAAATTAGGAAACTTTCCAAAACCCTAAAAAAAGTCAACAAGTCAAATAAGTCAACCATCATCACCAACACCAATCACCACGGCACCAACGCCGCTGACCACCGTCCAGCGGCGGCGGTGGCCGTGACAGCCGCCCAGCGGCTGCGCACTGTCCAGCCGTGCGCTGTACACGGCCTGGCCGTGCTCGGCCAGCCGGACCCTTTTTTTTTTTTAAACAAGTTTAATAAACCCTAATCTAATTAAATCCTCACAATTAATAAATTCCATATTTAATTAAATCACAAGATCTAACCTTTTGAACTCAAACTTTGATTCAATTCAATAAAACAACAAACCCAACTCTAATCATGATCCTATCATGCAAAAACAATAGAATCTAGCAAACCCTAGGCAAAACATAAATTAGGGTTTACTCATACAAACTAGGGTTCTTAAAAACTCATACTTGAATCAAATCTAAAAGCTTTTAAGAATCAAAAACAAGTTTAGAAACACTTACTTGAAAATCAAAGGATTAAAACTGCGTAAAGGATGAATTTTGAAAGAGTGTTGAAATTTCTCTTTCTTTTCTCCTGGGTGTGTCGTGCGTGAGTTTTAGAGAGAGAAAGATGAGTGACTTTTTTTTGTTTTGTTTAGATTAAGTTGATGAGTGAGAAAGTTGAGTCCAATTAGGAAACCAAATCCCTAATTCTACTCCTTCCTTTTCTCCTTCAACTTCCTAAACTAATAACCAGTCAACCCTCTCATAATCCACCTTTTTAGGAAAATAATTTTCACAAAATAAAAACTGATCCTTGCCCATATTTTCGGCTCGTGGCCGAAAATAATGGCTCCAATTAGGCCTTAATTATTTTCGGCCAATCCGAAAATAATCAAGCCCAATTTCTTTCTTTTATTTTGGCCCAATTAATTTAATTGGATCCAAAACAACCCATACATTAATTAGGCATTTTAAATCATGAGCCTAATTAATATTTGAAATCCAAAATTGCATTTTCTTTTTCAGTAATTATTATTCTAAAATGAATAATAATACGGGGTATTACATTCTTACCCCCTTAAAAGAAGTTTCGTCCTCGAAACTTAGGATCACCACCAAAGTGAAGCTAGTTCCATAAGGCGAAGTTTTTCCACCACACCTTCAAAGTTGAACACAACAATATAACTCGAAAGTTTAAAAGTTTTCACAACTTTTTCCAAACAACAAAATGAGCATGATGCAATGCAATGCAATGAGTTTTTCAGTCTTTGTTTCTTTTCTTTTGTGGATTGTTACACCCTTCCCTTCTTAAAAAGGTTTCGACCTCGAAACTAAGGTTAAGTACCTTGTTCGAACAATTGAGGATAACGCTTACGCTTATCAACCTCAGTCTCCCAAGTCGCTTCTTCGACTTTGTGGTTAGCCCACAACACTTTTACAAGATTGATCGTAGACGCACGAGTTTTCTTCGTTTTCTCGTCTAGAATCTTCACAGGTTTAGTTCGCTCCTCAAGGACTCGAACTGGTTGCTCTTCATAGGA
Source organism: Tetragonia tetragonoides (assembly GCA_038025085.1). Taxonomy (NCBI): domain Eukaryota; kingdom Viridiplantae; phylum Streptophyta; class Magnoliopsida; order Caryophyllales; family Aizoaceae; genus Tetragonia; species Tetragonia tetragonoides. The sequence continues at coordinate 24,991,401 of CM076140.1, forward strand.
AAGTGTGTCATCTAACACTACCCTTTCAGGATTCAGCACATGACTCGGATCATGGTGATATCTCTTGAGTTGTGACACGTGGAACACATCGTGCACTTGCTCCAAATTCATAGGCATAGCAAGCCTATAAGAGACCTCTCCAATTCTTTCAAGAATCTCATAGGGTCCAATGTACTTTGGGCTAAGCTTTCCTTTGCGCCCAAGTCTCATCACTCCACGAGTAGGTGATACTTTGAGAAGTACCTTCTCACCAACTTGGAATTCCTCCATTCGTCGATGTTGATCTGCATAGGCTTTCTGTCTATCTTGTGCAGCTTTCATCTTCTCTTGGACAAGTTTCACTTGATCCACAGTTTCTTGGATAAAATTCGGACCCAAAACAAAGGTCTCACTTATGTCGTTCCAACACTTAGGAGATCGACACTTTCTCCCATACAGTGCCTCATAAGGTGCTCTACCAATACTTGCACGGTAGCTATTGTTGTAGGAGAACTCAATCTAAGGCAAACTCTTCTCCCAAGAGTCCTTCATCTCTAGAGCACAAGCTTGCAACATGTCCTCCAATGTCTGAATAGGACGCTCCATTTGACCATCTGTCGCAGGATGAAATGCCGTACTAAACTTCAACTTTGTACCAAAGTCATCTTGCAATTTGCCCCAATAGTTGGACAAGAATCTCGTATCCCTGTCTGACACAATGTCTTTAGGTACTCCATGTAACCTCAGACCTCTTCACATAAATTTCAGCGAGTTGGTCCATCGACCAAGTCTTCTTCATTGCAATGAACCTCGCCGTTTTCATCAGTCGGTCGACAATAGCCCAAATAATGTCTTTGCCAGACCTTGTCTTTGGTAATCCAGTCACGAATTCCATCGAGATTGAATCCCACTTCCATCCAGGAATTTTCAGCGATTAAAGAAGACCTCCAGGCCTCCTGTGTTCGATCTTCACCTTTTGATAAGTAAGACACCTTGCCACATACTCAACACACTCTCTCTTCATGTTTGTCCATCAAAACTGAAGTTTCAAGTCTTTGTACAGCTTATCACCATCTGGGTGAACAGAATACGCAGTTCCATGCGCCTCATCTAGAATTGTTTTCTTTAGCTCGGTGTTGTTTGGTACACACCAACTGCCCTTCATCTTGATCGTACTATCGTCAAGGATCTCATAATCAGGATGTTTTCCATCCTTTATCTTGACATGTAACTCCTCTAGAAACGGGTCATGAACTTGCAACTGTCGGATCTTATCATAGATCAATGGTCGCACTACGAATGAATTAAGCAACACTGCAGTCTCACCTTGTTGAACACTTCTAAGTCCAACTTCCTGAATTCCTCACACAAGTCATATGGTAGCACCATCATGTTATTCACAGTGTGTGAAGTCTTCCTACTCAACCCATCAACCACTATATTGGCCTTTCCCTCGTGATTTGAATATCCAGATCGTACTCAGATATCAACTCGAGCCATCTCCGTTGCCTCATATTCGACTCCCTTTGAGTGAAGATATACTTCAAACTCTTGTGATCTTTAAAGATCTTACAACGAGCTCCATACAAGTAGTGCCTCCAGATCTTCAAGGCAAAAATCACAGCAGCTAACTCCATGTCATGAGTAGGTTAATTCTTCTCATGCACTTTCAACTGGCGAGAGGCATAAGCAACCACCTTGCCATTTTGCATAAGCACACATCCCAACCCATTCTTAGAAGCGTCGCTATACACCTCAAATCCTTCCGTTCCAGACGGTAAGTCAAAACTGGTGCCGTAGTCAACCTCTTCTTAAGCTCTTGAAAAGCTTCTTCACATTGTTCAGTCCACTTGTACTTCATCTCCTTTTTCATCAAATTTGTGATAGGTCTAGCTACCTTGGAGAAGCCTTGCACAAATCTCCTATAATAGCCAGCCAATCCGAGGAAACTTCTTACCTCAGTCACACTCTTCGGAGCAGGCCAATCCATGACTAGGGGTGAGCAGAAAATCCGGGTACCCAGTACCGGAACCGGATTTGGTTCGCAATCGGTGGTTCTAGAACCGGAACCGGTCAACCAATTCCAATTCCAATTCTCGAAAATGGAAACTGGTACCAACCAATTCCAATTCCGGTTCCTGGCTTTTAGGAACCGGAACCGGTTGGATACCCGGTGTAAAACAAATTCCAATTTCGGGTACCTGGAAATGGTGGATACACGGAACCGGAACTGTAATTAATTCAAAATTACCCTTTATTTTGTCAATATTCATTAGTCAGTACTCCCTCAATAGTTCTATAATATCATAAACACAAAGTTACTGTTGGCGATTAGCCAAAAAAAAAAAAGGGTTACTGTTGGTAATTTGGTATTGGTAAATTAATGAAAGCTCCTTTGGGCTTTGGGCTTTGGGAATTTGGGCCTTTTGGTCAGTAATTACTACTCCCTTGCCTGAGTATGCTTTCCCTTGCCTTGCTCTAATCAATACTTACTCAGGCTCCGTGTGATTCACCTGGATAAAACTGATCTGAACTGAATTGATTTTTTAAACTTGACCGTGAACCATTTAAAATTCGTCCAAACATAGTCAATATTGGACTCATTTGAAAGTATGTTTTGAGATCTTACCGATGACATTATTATCATCATGAAACTATTTCGGAATAAAAAGTTATATGAGTGATAAAGTTACAAATGAACTGAACTGAACTGAACTGAATTTAAGTAAAATTAAAGTGAATCAAACAGAGCCTCAGTCAGAACCTAGCCTTAGTACTTGTAATTGTAGTAACTTGGAGATTGTTTCTGTTTTTTCATTGTATTTGTTGTTGAAAATAATTGACAACACAAGTTAATTGTCATTACTCTTTAGTGTTTGGATTGCAATATGATTTTAAGTTTGTTACATTTTTGAAATTTATATTTGGCGTTCCTTGCTCTTGTATTATTGCTGATTTTTGTTATTTAATTTACAATTTTTTTGATTTTTTAAAAATACAAATTTGTAGTTTGATATGGAACCGGTGGGTACCCGGTGGATCCAATTCCAATTTCTAGGATTTAGGAACTGGTGTAACCAATACCAATTCCTAGGAATTAGGAACCAGCGGATCGAATTCCAATTCTGGGTAGTGCAATATTCGGTGGGTACCCGGTTGCGCTCACCCCTATCCATGACAGCTCGAATCTTAGAAGGATCAACAGAGACTCCTTCTTTAGAGATAATGTGCCTAAGAAAAGCAACACTCTCTAGCCAAAACTCACACTTTGAGAGTTTAGCGTACAACTTCTCATTTCGCAACATCTCCAAGACAGTCCTCAAGTGTCTTGCGTGCTCTTCTTGTCTTTCGAATACACCAAAATATCATCGATAAACACGACCACAAAACTATCCAGATATGATCTAAAGGTGTTATTCATCATCTCCATAAACTTAGCAGGTGCATTAGTTAACCCAAATGGCATAATAGTAAACTCATAATGCAGTCCTAAAGGTAGTTTTCGCAATGTCGACCTCATCAATTCTCAGCTGATGATAACCAGATCGCAAATCCACCTTCGAAAATACTCCAACCCCTTGGAGTTGATCGAACAGGTCTTCAATTCTAGGTAGAGGATACCTATTCTTAACAGTGACTTTGTTCAGCTCACGATAGTCAATGCAGAGACGCAGACTACCATCCTTCTTACGCACAAATAGAACTGGTGCGCCCCACGATGACACACTAGGTCTAATGTACCCTTTCTCCAACAACTCTTCCAATTGCTACTTTAGCTCTTTCATCTCTAAAGGTGTCATTCTATACGGTGCCCTCGAAATCGGACTTGTTCCAGGAACTAGGTCAATCTGAAACACAGTATCCCTCACTGGTGGCATACCAGGAATTTCCTTAGAAAATACATCCGGAAACTCATTGACCACGTCAATACTTGAGATTTCCTCGTCTACTCCCTCTACATTCTGAATGTGACACAAAATTCCCTCACATCCCTTTTCTAAGTGCTTTTTCGCCACTAACATTGAAATGATCCCAATTCCTCCCTTAGTGACAATTCCTTTATAAGAGATTCTATTACCTCTAGGCCCTTTCAGCGATATCTTTTGTTCACTACAATCAATTCCCGCTTTATACTTTTTAAGCCAGTTCATTCCCAAAATAACATCAAAATCTCCCAATTGAAACTTAATCAGGGTTGCAGGCAATTCAGACCCTGCAATGTTCACACGAACATTGGGATGCACTACTTTACACAATACCACCTCTCCAGTAGGAGTGGCAATACTAGTCTCGAAAGACTCAACTACTCCCAACCCATGTTTCTTAACAAAGTTTTCAGATATGAATGAATGTGATGCTCCAGAATCAAATAATACATAGGCAGACAAAGAATTTACAAGAAACGTACCAGTCACCACATTATTTGCCGCATCAGCCTGTACTTGCTTCATCACAGACAAACGACCTCCATTTTTGTTCTGGTTGCCATTATTGTTCTGAACATTTCCAGCCTGTCCATTCAGCCCATTCAGTCGATTGCTACCCTGGTTGTTCCCATTTTGACCCTGAACTGCAGGAGCTTGAACGTTGTTGTTGCCCCCACCATTGTTCACGATCTTGCCCTTCTAAGGACAATCAAAAGAACGATGCCCTATCTCTTGACAAGTGAAGAACCTCACCTTATTTTCAGCACAATCGAGCCCTGGGTGATTCTTATTGCACTTCTTGTAAATGTAGGGTTTACCCTTCCAACCCCCATTATTCCGATGGCCATTTCCATTGCCATTCTTACCATTTTCATTCTTGGAATTCCCACCCTCATTATGGTTATTCCCTTTGTTGTTGTTGTTGTTGTTGTTGTTGTTGTTGTTGTTGTTGTTGTCGTTGTTGTTGTTGCCATTCTGATTGTTCCCTCTCCGAAACTTCTCCTTCTTCTCACCACCACTACCCTGATGGCCATCAAACTTCCTCTTTTTCCCAGTCACCTCCTCTCGGTGCTTGAAAATCGCAGCTTGATTCGCCGCACGATTGTAGGCCTCTTGCACAGTTTGACACTTATAACCCCCAAAAGACTCACGAATGGTCCATTACAACCCATTCTGGAATCTACGGGCCCTTTGCTGTTCCGTAGAGACTAATTCTCCCGCGAAACGAGCAAGGTCGTCAAACTTTTCAGCATATTCCTGAACAGTCATCCTCCCTTGGATAAGGTTCAAGAACTCGTTATATTTCTGGTGCTAGAGATACTCTAGGTAGAACTCCTCTCGAAGAACCGTTTTGAACATTTCCCAATTAAAACCTGGTCGAGATCTAATTGAGGTACCATTGGTTGTCCACCAACAATCTGCCTTCTTCAGGAACAGATAGATAGCACTGTCTACCTTAAGTGCCTCCGGACACCCAGTGACCGCGAAGATTTTCTCCAAATCTCGCGTCCAATCGTCGAGAAGTACGGGATCCTCACGCCCCTCAAACACAGGCGGATTATGCCCTTTAATCTTCTTGGATACTGCGGCGAAGTCGTCACCCCAGTTACCCTAGTATCTTCCCTCTGCATCATCTGGGCGATGAATGCATTAGACTGCGCCAAGGCTTGCTGCGACTGAGCAAGTTGGGCTAACAACCATCTCTTCCCCATTCCCGACGTTTTCGTTATCTCCCATCGCACTGTTAGAATCTTCGACTCTTTGTCTATTTCTTCTAGGTGGCATCTAGCAACCTAAAGGATCAACAAAAGCAAAAAAAAAAGGGTAGTAGCTACCCATATCACACTCATGTGCGATAATCACATATACACTTGACTCATATATATGTTCAATAGCCAACTAGGGCTCTAGGCTCTTATTGCATTCAAGCATGGCCTTATCATACTCTTGCGTACAAGTAAGTTCAAGTTTCAATTGACTTTGTTCTTTCTCAAAAATAAACAATTCACAATGATAATGAAACATCCATGCCTCTATCATAGGCGTTTTCACAATACTCATGCTTTAAATAACAAGTAAATAACACATTTCTTGCAAAAATTCCATCTCATAAATCAAATAATCAAGTATTTGTTCTCAAAAATGAGAACTTGTCAAACCAAGCCTCAAAGCATGAAGTAAAGCAAAAATTAATAACATTCTAAACATAAATGTCATAACAAATGGCTCGCAGGCCCAAATAAAGTCTCAAATAGTTTACTCCATCAAAACTAATTAAAACTAAGAATCACACTTTCTTCGCGATCTTGCGCTTCTTCGTGCGCTTCGTTTGGAGTGTCTCTTGGTATATTTCCTCGAGACTTTGATCCATCTCATTGAAAAAATCCTTTTCGAGCTCCTTGACCTCATCGACCACTTCCTCCTCATCCCTCTTCGCAGGATATGGCGGAAATCTAAACTTACGCTGTATCTCAACTAACGCAAGCTCCCTTATCTTGTTAATCTTGTTGATGATGCCCGGGTGCTTCGTGAAATACTCCTGCGGCCAGCGCATTGTGCGTCTAAAGAGAGAGTCGAAGCTCTCCTTGAACGGCTTTTCCGTGTCGTAGGATTGCTCCCACTCGCCATGAAGCTTGTCTCTGAAAGCCTCCCAAATCTGATTATGTCCAAAAGTTTTGTACATAACATACGCCTGCATGTGTTGTGACCTCAAGGTTGACTTGTCTACATGGTAGTCATGGTACTTCTTGAAGGTCACATGCGCCTCGTCCTCGAACTCATATAGGCACTTGTCCCCCTTCTATTGCAGAGTACGTGGGTCTCTAGGTGAACGACTCATCTGCAAATAGGAAACAACACGTTAGTACTTCACTCGAGTCCTTCAAATAATACAAAAACAAGTAAAAGAAACAATTAAACTCATTTCGGCTTACAAATCTTTTATTCACATAACTTAAGTCTATTTACGTTTTCAACCTAAGAATATGTCTTAATGACATATTTTACCATTCAAAACGTATATTAGGGACTGTAACATACGCTCTGATATCAACTTGTAACACCCCGAATTTTCGTCTAATTTAAAACCATTTAAAATCAGGAGTTGCAGCGGAAAAACCCTGGAAATTCGAAGCGTCAACCGTATCTAATGTTCAAATTAAATACAAGGCTAGAAAGAAACCAAATGTTTATATCCCCAAACGTACATAATAGATAATTAAATAATAACTATCTTTCCAACTAGACTTAAAACAATTAATCCAAAAGAATAGTAAATAGTAACTATTAATTCCCATGCAAGAGAATTAATCTCAATACAATTATAAAATCCCAATATTAAAGAAGTTCCAAACTAACAATAAAAATAAATTGTTCTTAGAAGATTTACAATCTTCTTTTGTCGCCTCTCCTCTAGCTCAAACCATAAGCTACAATTCATTTCAATCTACTCCCCTATATAGACGAATTCCATATAGGTTCATCATAGGTTCACCATTGAAGAGAAATGGACAACAAACACAAGTAAAAAGAAAAACAACCAATCAGCTACGCTGAGTAATTCATAACCACATAGTCCATTTAAATCTCCAAGTTAAGCCAACACGCTTAATTAAATAATAATCATGCTTTAAGAAATTAAAGACAACATGCTTTAAAAGTAAAGATACGCATAATCACCAAATAATAAATCTTAGTATTTATTATTATCCATTAGCCAAGTTCATTAGAGAGAAGAGAATCACATTAATTGTCAAACCAACCGCAGTCGATTCAATAGGATCTTAGTCCCGTGCACATTGGTAAAAGAGGGATCAACCGTCCCGGAGTATAGATGACTCCCGAAGTACTTCAAATGTTCCTTAGTATGCATACCCTCCTTCGGCCCTAAAGTCTACAGGAAGAACTGTTCCGGAGAACCACTAGCCCAATTACTCAGTATGGATACAAGATTTCCAATACATTGAGGCCATAACCAATGGAACCACTCAACATAACAAGTGACAAATTCCAATTCCCATCCTTCGGTGGATCCATTACAAAATAAGTCTTAACTCTCATTTCAATGTAATATGGTGATCACATAACAAGTAATACACATAATCTTGGCACTCAAGTAACACAATATGGTTACATTCTCCGATGGCATTTTACATGAATGACATCTAGGCCTCAATTCAAAACCACATATTCTAACACCTTTACATAGGTTCCAATAGTCAAAGTTCAACTCAACTTATTGAAGTAACATGCTTCTAACATGATTCACATGCTTACTAACATGATACCAAAAATAGCAACATAAGCCATATTCCAATTGAACAATTATTAACATAATTTGTGTTCAACAACCATAATAAATCACGCATCTTCTCACATGAATATTAACAAGTAGACATTGCTACACAAAGTGAATTTCCAACATAATACATGCATTCACTAACATATAATTCTATACGAATTACCATAAGAAAATAAATAACAATTATCCCTTCCACAAACCAAGTACGAATAAACATTCCGATACGATACTTAGACATTGAACATTCATAATTCATCTAGACATGAATTACCTTTAAAATAAGGCAAGTCCAACAGTCAAACAACGTAAGCTCCTTACGTTTTAAGCGCGGTCAACGGGCCCTAACAAATCAACAATACACAAATAGTCAATACCTTGACTTCTAAACCACTTTATTAAACTTTAAAGATGATTTAGTAACCTTAATTAAATTAATTAAGTTGATGGAATTTTAGTTCCTCATGCATGCTCAAAGTTTCCAAAAACAATTTACATAAACCAAATTAGGAAACATTCCAAAATCCTAAAACAAGTCAACAAGTCAAATAAGTCAACCATCATCACCGACACCAATCACCACGGCACCACCGCTGCTGACCACCATCCAGCGGCGGCGGTGGCTGTGATAGCAACCCAGCGGCTGCGCACGGTCCAGCCGTGCGCTGTACATGGCCTGGCCGTGCTCGGCCAGCCGAACCTTTTTTTTTTGTTTGTTAAACAACTTTAACAAACCCTAATCTAATTAAATCCTCACAATTAATAAATTCCAGATTTAATTAAATCACAAGATCTAACCTTTTGAACTCAAACTTTGATTCAATTCAATAAAACAACAAACTCAACTCTAATCATGATCCTATCATGCAAAAACAATAGAATCTAGCAAACCCTAGGCAAAACATATATTAGGGTTTACTCATACAAACTAGGGTTCGTAAAAACTCATACTTGAATCAAATCTAAAAGTTTTTAAGAATAAAAAACAAGTTTAGAACACTTAATTGAAAATCAAAGGATTAAAACTGAGCAAAGGATGAATATTTAAAGAGTGTTGAAATTTCTCTTTCTTTACTCCTGGGTGTGTCATGCGTGAGTTTGAGAGAGAGAAAGATGAGTGACTTTTTTTTTGTTTTGTCTAGGTTAAGTTGATGAGTGAGGAAGTTGAGTCCAATTAGGAAACCAAATCCCTAATTCTATTCCTTCCTTTTCTCCTTCAACTTCCTAAACTAATAACCAGTCAACCCTCTCAAAATCCACCTTTTTAGGAAAATAATTTTCACAAAATAAAAACTAATCCTTAGAGCCGAATATTTCCGACCAATCCGAAAAGAATCAAGCCCAATTTCTTTCTTTTATTTTGGCCCATTTAATTTAATTGGATCCAAAACAACCCATACATTAATTAGGCATTTTAAGTCATGAGCCTAATTAATATTTTAAATCCAAAATTGCATTTTCTTTTTCAGTATTTATTATTCTAAAATGAATATTAATACGGGGTATTACAAGAGAAGTATTGGAGTAAATGATGCCAGAACTGAAGTTTGTGAGCTGACTGAGTAGGTGCATAACAAAAAATGATCACAGGGGGAGGGGGAATTGTTGAAATATTTAACAAGCACAGCTAGAAAACGAACTTCCTTAAATAAAATAACTACATCAAGCAGGTAATGTTGCCATAAGACCCAAATTCCTCCGGAAAATCCTACACAAGGAATAATGTCAAACTTTGAAAAGCCAAATTTATGCACAAGAGCGGCTGAAGGCTCATACTAAACCTTGGTTTCAGTTAAGGCTACCAAGTTCACATGTGAAGCTTACAAAAAAGCGTTACCTCTTCACCCACATCTTTTCTACCCATCGTTCTAACATTCCATAATGCAACTTTATTCATAAAAAACTATTTTAGAGGCATCAACGGGCTTGAAAGACATACATAATGTCAGTTTTCTCCACAAAAGCAACTTAGAAAAAACAGGACATAACTTCTTCATAACACACAGGCTATAACAAGCATCAGTTAGAACAATTTTCAACCAGGGCTTCAACCTCAAAAATACAGAATTTAATCTATAATAATGATGAGGATATGGCTGAAAAAAAAAATAGCAAGAAGAGATAGTACCTGGACATGCCTAGATACTAAGGCAAAACGGCTCAAAACAGGGGAGAAGCTCCCACAAATAGCTTGTAAAGATGGGTTGTACACAAGGATGAAGAAAGCCTCAAACCCGAAACCGGTCCATGCTTGCAATAGAGTACCCCCTTTGGCTTCAGAGCAACAAACAATGGCTGAAATACACCAAATTCCTAACCAGCTATGAGCAGCTAGGAGCTCATAGCAAAACCACAGTATGAAATAAAAAGGCAGGACAATATCAATTATTTCCTCACAAACAACAGTGACAACATCAAGGGAGAGTAGATTGAAAAACCCAAAACCCCCAAAAATCTGATGAGAAGAGAGCAGGGCCATCTTCTAGAAGCAACAATCAAGATCGAACTGTAGAGGATGGAACCTATTTGCTGGAAGAAATAACCACTGATGGTTATCGAAACATGGGAATATTTCTGAGCAAAAAATTTGGAGGACAACATCTAGGATTTCTAGGGTTTAAAACAAAATCCCCCAAAATTGCGAAAACATACCAAAGACATAGCTGATCGTAATTACTTGAAAATCTTGATGGCCCTTTACTCTGATGATGCAGATTCCATGACTTTGGCTGGAATTAGTGAAGCTTTGAGGTTGAATTTGAGGAAAATTGGGGGGTTTGGGGGGCTTAGGTTTCTTGGGTTTTCTGTTTTTCACTTTTTCTCTCTCTTCATTTTTTTATACTTCTACTACTTACTTATGAGTTATGATGACTATTTTTTTGGAAACTACTCAACGTAAATACAAAATTAATAAAGGTTGGGTTTAAAGGTTCGAATCTCGCCTTAGGCATGGAGCAACTTTAAATTCCTTGGCCAACTGTCACCCTTTGAGATGCCTACAAGCCCGTGCGGGAAAATTATCAATGTGGTAGACGGTGGATACCTTTGGTTGTGAATCAAAAAAATAAACTACTAAAATTTCGTTTGGTTTTTCTAAAAAAAAAAAAGGTTTCATTTGGTGTGGTTAAAAACTATTTTTTAATTTTTCATCGTTTGGTTTACCAAATGAAGGAAAATGGTTTTTAGGGGGAAAAGTATGAGGGTTAGTGTAATTCCTTAAAAAAAAATGGAAAACGATTTTCAGTTCGTGGGACACTATGTAACACCCCCAATTTTACAACGATTTCATAGGAACTATCGACGTCATTATACATGACTCTACACCACTGAACCGTCGCAAACTCAATGGTAGTTACTGCAACATTTATCGCTAAGGAGTAAATGCTAACCAGAAAGAAAGACTAGGCATCAAATTAGCTTACTAAGGAAACTTAAACAATCTAAAACAGTTAGTATCAGAGTTATCTAAAGTATTGAGCTAAAATCCATTAAACCAATTATTACAACGTTGCCTTCAAAGGGCACAAACCAAAAATTCCAACAATCTAAATTGAAACAGAAAGTTCTAAAAACTGACGCTAACTCTAGCTTCCAAGCTGTACGTCCTCACTCGACTAAATCCGTACTTTGGTTTCCGTGACGGAAACAAAATACAAAAGAAAAGAAAATAAACAAAAGAGAAACAAAAATCAAATAAACTGAATAAACGTTATCCACACCCAGTAAAAACATTTTGCAAACCTTACCTGAGGTTTTAGAAGAATCATTGAAATTCATTTACATACGCACATAAGCATATGATCAAGCACACGCATAACGACATTCATTTACATGCAGTTCTTTTATAGTGATCACACCAAATATGACATAGACAATCCGTCTTGATTAGAGAGATGTAAGAGAGTGAATAAAACAGTGATTACTCATACTGTTCATTGAAGATACAATCACGCCATGGACTTAATGACTCTAGTGTGCACACTACCTCTAGTATAATAAACGAGTCTAGATGACTTAATAAATGGGGAATGATCTGTCCTACACACACTATGAGGTGTTCATAAGTAACTTGGGAATCACGCATCCCTGAACTACACCATTAGGAGTAGTCCCGATTGCTCGACTACTCATAAGATCCATTAGGAGTCTTACTCTCATTTAATTCAATTCACATAATTTGCATTGGTTGACATACTGGTATTACGAGACCACGACTTACTAATTCATTTCATGCTCTTGATAATGAATAGTAAATAACGATGATAATGATAATTCAACACGATAAGAATTAAACATGCTTTAATTCAATAATGATAATTCAACAAAGATGACGTGCAATGTCTAGCACAATTTCGTCAGCACTTCGGCAGGGCAATATGATATCCAAAATCACAAATCATCCCAAATACATTCAATGATAATATTTAGGTGTTCACTAGCACTCAATAGACCTGGCCAGTGGACCGGGCCAGGCCCAACTACGTAATGGACTGGACCGGGTATGGGCCTATTCATTCACATCAGATTGAAGCCCGGGCCCACGAACGATACAAGCCCGTTTAAATGTAGTGCATTGCCGGGCTTTGATGAAAATAAAATTGTAACAACTTTGGACCAACCCGTTTGAACAGGCCCTGATACGGCCCACTTTATGCACTAGATGGACCGGCCCATCAAAGTACTGGATGGACCGGCCCATGTTTAAAAGAGCCCGTATAAAGCACTGAGGCCCGTATAAAATTTTGCAAAAATAGGGCCAACTCAAATTGGCCTTGGGCAATCGTCTAAGCCATCTAGCCCAAATCAATAAAGAAGTCCAAAATCCAATTTAATGGCCAAACTTCCTATGAAGCACTAAAAGGGTGGAAAGACTTTTTATAAAATTTTCTTGGGTGAGCTTTTCCCACATCACCGATGTGGGACATTTGTTGTTCTCTTTCTCTTTCTCATTCTTCTTCTATGTCACTTTGCGTGACTTTGGAGTATGTGTAGATGCCAAAAAAGCGTTTTCGGATTTCTCCACAAAAGCCCGATGATGAAAGGAGTAATTTATAAACTTCAATGCTATTTTTGCTTTGATAGGTAAAATAAAGTCTCAGGTTTTTCCTCGATCACTCCTTTATTTCAATCAAATTGAAAAGCTCCGTTCAAGAGCTTTTCAACGACACCTCTCGTGTCTTTTTCCGACTCCCGGTTGCCAAGTTGCTAACCGAGGGCAAAACCGTCTTTTACCGCCGAAGGGTAAAACGGTCTTTTTACATTTTTGGAATACTAAAATCCCTAATTGTACGTGTATTTTGAGAATATGGGTCAAACCATATTCTCAATCTAGGTGGCATTGACTTTGTAGTAGTTGGCATGTCTAGTAGGATTGTGGCACATGGTGGTTGGTGGTGACTTGTACTCCATTAGCCAAAATACACGGTTAAGACAAACTAATGAACATAAGACATAAAATTTATAAAAACATTAATCGAAAACACTAAAGTTAGCTGAATCGAAAACACTACTCCCAAGCAAAAACATTTCCCCCAGGGCCAATAAAAAACACAACTCCCAAGCAAAAACATTTATCCTATTCAAGAACAGTACTCCCGTCTGAATCTGAAAGCCCCCAATCTTGATCCGTTGAAGTCTAATATTGACAAATTACAATCGAAATTCGCAACATTGTCAATTGACATCCAATTCCGTTTTGTTTGAAGTGGTAATTGCAAATCTAAAACCCAGAAACCCTAAGTCGCGAATCTAAAACCCCAAAACCGTAAGTCGCAAAATTCATTTTATATATTGAAGAACTGATTCTAAGGTGGAAAATGTAGCTCAACATTTGATGCGAAGCTTATTTTGGATATAATTCTTGAGTTTTAGGAGCTGGAAGTTAAATAAACTAGTAAATTGGGCAAAATTGAAGTTCGTGAAACAGAATTGGAGCTAAATGTTCAAGCTGTATAAACCAGCAGTAAGGAGGAGCTGGGAAATCTTTGTTGCATTCGAGATTGACAGGTAAGTATGCAGATTTAATGATTTGATTATATAATTTTAAAGTATATTTCAAATTATGTTGTTTGCATGTGGAAGAATCCATGTCTTTTTCTATGTTTTATGTAATGAAAAAATAAGGTTGAATTTCCTATCCTAGTAAATTGTTTAATTCAAATTGTCCTATTTTATGGTTTAATTATAGAGTATAATCTAGTTGTATAATGAAGTTGTCATCTGTTTATGTGATTTGGGGACTGAATGTTTGTAAAGTAATAGTAGTTAATTAGTTTGTTTATTGATGAACATGTAGAGTAGTGGAAATGGAGTAATATTAAAATGAAAATGTGAATTGTGCTGTGTGTATTGTGGACTGCATGTTTGTTCAGTATAGTACTGAAATTATTTGTTTTGTGTGTATTGTGGAGTGCATATTTGGAAAGTAGTAGTACTTAAATTATTTGTTTTCAGACCTGTTGTATGCATAAAGAAGTGGAGTAATGTTGTAGTAGTTTGTGTGTTGAAAATATTTGTAGCTGTTAGTTATTGATTGAAGGAGGTGAGACAAGGAGGACAAAAGGGAAGTCCAGTGAAGTAGTTGATGAGGATGAAATTGATAGTTGTATTGGAGATGTTTCCAGAAAAATGTGAAGATGAAAGAGGAAACAGAGGCTAGTTATTGAAGAGGTAGAAGGTGAAGAAACCTATAATGACGAAGATGATGATGAAACATATGCTGAAGAGCAGAATGTTGAAGATGATGAAACCTATGTAAACAAAGATGATGAAGAAGAAGATGATATTTTGAATCAGAAGCAGACAAGTAAGGCTGAAGGACGTGGATCGTCAAAGCGGAGAAAGGTAATGAGTAGGGAGAGTAGTAGGCTGAAGGATGATTCATAACCTCCAATTTTATCAAAACTGTTGACATTTGAATATGGTTTGACAGGTAGCAAACATGAGGAGTGTGCCTGAGAGAGTTGCACATCTTCGTTTTAAGTTGTCTGGTGAGCATCAGATATGGGTGAGAGAAATGGGTTTTGGTTCATTTCTTGATATGGACAACATGAAGCTTGATAGGGAGTTGTGTTACTGGCTGATGGAACGATTAGATGACGAAATAGGAAAACTGGAGATTAGGGAAGGTTTGAAAGTTGAGGTTAAATCCAATGATGTTGCTTGGATTTTAGGTATTTCTAAGGGAGGTATTGAGTTGTCCGATGAAATGAAGGTCATGATGCAGTGAATTATGATACATTGAAGATGAAGTATGAGGGACTGTCAAAAGGGAAAGCTAAGAGGTCCTTTATATCTGTTATTGCATTATTGGAACTGATTAAGAAGCAAAAAAACATTTGAAGAGTTTAAAGTACATTTTCTTATGTACATTTTGAAAAGTTTTTTGTGTCCCACAAAGGGGAATATGTTAAGCCCGAGATTGATAAAGGTTGCATTGAATGTGAAACGATCAGGTCTAGAGTACGATTTTGCTTCTTTTGTACTAGATGAGTTGTTGTTGGCGAAGAGGAAAGTGAAAGAGAGTTTGCAGAAGCATTATGTTGAAGGTGAGACTGTGATTGGAAATTCAGGAGGTTATGGAGGTTGCTTGATAGTATTAGTGGTAAGTGAAATACTTTGTATTCATGAATTTTCCTTAATTCTGTTTTGTGTGATATGAATTGAAATTGTTTACATTTTTGTAGATTTTTTATTTGGATCGTTTGGAGCGAAGGAAGGTAATTGGGTGGGGGAGTCCAAATGCTTGGAGAATGCGGCTCACTTCATGGACAATGCGATCCATGGAGGAAGCTATAAGTAAAGTTCGGAAGAGTACAAATGAATTTGGAGCTGCAAAGGTGAGCAATGAATTTGAAGTTACTTTCAAGGGTTTTGTTAGTTTAGATGTTATGTCTTATGAATTTGATATTCATTATTGAACTGTAGGTGTTGGATGTGTCGAAACTCAAATATGGCCAACCCCATCCAAAAGAGGTTGATGAAGTTATGTATAATGAGAATGTGATTGGGCCTTCTATTGCTCATGTTGTAAGTATTAACCTTTATGTAAACTATTATATATTGTGTACACTAACCTTGGAAAACTGATTGAATATAGACCCGTGTTATATGAAGATTTAGTTTAGGATTGAAGGTAACTACATGAATTATATGTTGTTGGTTGAAATGTAGGTTGATTTATGTGACTTACGTTATCGTAAGGCAGCTGTAGTAAAGAAGAAGGGTGTGAAATGCAGCTCAAAGGGTGGTTTAGGTAAGGAGTTATCCCCTCTGATTGTATAGTCTGGTGAAAAGGAGAAGGATTCAGGCGGCTCCCAACCTTCAGAGTCAACACCATATCGACCTCCTAGTGCTGGACCATCATCTCCTGTACAGTTTGATTGGAGGACTCGTAGATTTGGTGGTGAGGAGAATATTGTAATGTTTAATTATGATGTGTTGACTCCTGAGACTGAGAAGCTGATAAAGTGTAAATCACTCAATCACTGCCGGTGATGACACCTCCTCCTTCCAATGATTACAATGGACAATTTGATGAGCAATTCAATCGCTGTTATAATACAGGATATTTAACCCCTGTCGAAAATAATTTGATGAGCAATGGTGTTGGTGATGATGATGGTGGTGGTGAAAATGGTGAAGGTAATGTCTTTGTGGTTGATGATATTGTTGACAATGGTGGTGATGGTGATGGTGACGGTGGTGGTGATTGTGATAGTGATGGTGATAGTGATGGTGATGGTGGTGGTGGTGATGATGGTGGTGGTAATGATGATGGTGGTCATAGTAGTGGTGAAGATGGTGGTGATGATGATGGTGGTGATAGAAGGGTTGAAGATAGTGATCTCCATGATGGTGGTGATAGAAGGGGTGAAAATGGTGGTGATGAGGATGGTGGTGATTCAAGGGGTGATAATGGGGGTGATGATGTTGATGGTGATGCAAAGAAAGCAAACAGGATGGCAAAGTTAGTATTAGGGAAACGTCGGACAGACAAAAGTCACCGTGTTTCAAAAAGAGGACGTACATGCCCAGGTGAATGGAAGATAATTTGTTTCATAACTGGTAGTGACCGCGACAGTATTTCGCAAGGGTAAGTATATTATACTTGAATTTGAGCTGAATTGCCTAATTAGTGAAATAATAATAGTTAAGATGACATGCAGATTGGTATTGATGGAGACACCGGCATATCATTTGCCTAGAAGCGAATTGCGGTCATTAGTGAAAGGGACCGGGTGGTTGAGTAGTAAGGAAATTGTCATATGAAAGTCTTTAGTTTTGTCCGTGTACGAAAGTAGATAATGAAACCAGTAGGTTTTGATAGGTGGTGATGGTGTGGGCGTACATGAAGAATATCGATGAACACAAGAGGGGGAGGTGTAGACGCCAAAAAAAGCGACTTCAGATTTCCCCGCACAAGCCCGATGATGAAAGAAGTAATTTAAACTTGAACGCTATTTTTGCTTTAATAGTTAAGCTAAGGTCTCAGGTTTTTCCTTTAAACACTCCTTTATTCTAGTCTCATTCAAAAGCCACGTTCAAGAGCTTTCCAACGACACCTCTCATGCCTTTTTCCGACTCCCGGTCGCCAAGTTGCGATCCGGGGGTAGAACCGTCATTTACCATCCAAGGGTAAAACGGTCTTTTCATATTTTTAGGAACACTAAAATTCCTCTGGAAAATTAAAATAGACTGGATGTCGTCATTATGACGACATCCAGCTGGCAGCTGACAGCCGTCAGCGGCCCTAACCAGGACCACTAGCGGCGCTGACTCAGCCCCCCAAGCCCGACTCTTTTTTCAAGCCCAATTCAAAAATTCGGCTCTCTTCAGCCGTCCAGCCCTACTTCCCCATGCCTATTAATACGACCCTCCTCGCTCAGTTCAAATCAGACAATCTATAATTAACAACCTCTATTCTCAGGAGTATTAACACTGAGCTTCTCCCTCTTTCTTCCAAAATTTGAGATCTTGTCTTGTACTATTCTTGTCAATTATAGCCTACAGTTTAGGTACTA
This sequence comes from Tetragonia tetragonoides, assembly GCA_038025085.1. NCBI lineage: Eukaryota > Viridiplantae > Streptophyta > Magnoliopsida > Caryophyllales > Aizoaceae > Tetragonia > Tetragonia tetragonoides. The sequence goes on from CM076140.1 coordinate 25,009,625, forward strand.
ACTCCTGAGGGCTCAAATTAATTTACTTGCCTAATTGTTTATTTTCTAGTAGTCATAATGTAGATATCATGATAGAATAACGTTTTTATCGCTTCCTAAATATGTCCTTACAAGCATGTCTAGCTGTTGTAATGCTCAATTTGCCAATCAAATGCATGTCTAAACAAGGGTTAAAATAAATGTTGTGATGCTTGTGATGAACCAATTAATAGTCTAAGTCAAGGTTGTTAATCCGGTTTCGCATGGGAATTATGTCTTTAAATTATTAAGCAAACTTGAGTTAGTAGAGGCCGTCATAATACGGGCGAGTTGGGTGCCTAACACCTCCCCACCTCGTACCTTCGCCCCCAAACCCTATATTCTTGGGTACTCATATGTTCTATATGAGCGGGAGTGTTTCTAAAAACATGATCAGTTCACTTATCGCGCTATTGGGTTGTCCCTTCGGATTGTCCCTTCGGTTTGTCCCTTCGATAAAACGCCGATAGAAGATTTGTGACCTCTTTCGTGGTTTTATTCAATTCAAGTCTTTACAAAATCTTTTCTAACTCGATGGTCCCTTGAACTTATCTAAACCCTCAACTTACAAATTTTCTATAAGGACGTACTCCGTGGAAACCAGTTGGATGGACGAAAATCCCGGGTCCTTATAGTGGCGTGGCGACTTCATTGGGGATTTATTTAAGAGGGTGAGACTCAAAAGTCAAGTTTGCTTAATTGTTTAATAATTTGTTCCATATTTGCATTATTTGCATCATTTGCATGTGCTTTGGCACAATCTTTTGACCCTTATTGACCCTCGAGGAAGTTTGTGTCACAACTCGAAGACAACACGTATATCTAAAGGAATATATAGTTGTCCTATCGTGCAAATCGACGCTTCCTCACCCATGAATCATCAATCCTTGTTGGTGAAAAAGAATTACAATTGATGTGTCAACCATCCGCCGAACGAAAATTGTAATTTGTCGTGGTAACCTCACAGGAGCCAAAAGTCTCTAGCCCACATTCGTGCATTCGCTTGCCTATTGTGCATATGTCGTTGTAATGCCCGTCTGATCACATGTTTGCCTGTGAACTATGTCGTTGTAATGCTTGCCTGAATGCATGGATACCGTGATTATGTGCCAACATGTACTTATGTGCTAGGAGTCTTTTCTTTTATTTTTAGCTAGTTCCTAATGCACGAAGATGGTGCGAGAATTCAATTCAATGAACACCCGTAATTTTCCCGATGATATATTCCAAAAAAGTCACGAACAATTTTCTAGGATCTTTTAGCAAAAAAAGGGCCAGTCCACCAATTTCCCCTCTCCCTTTTTCTATTTATTTATTTTCTTTTTCTTTTGATAAAATTCAGATTCGGTCAAAAAAAAAAAGAAAATCGAAAAAAAAAATAAAAAAAAGGGCAAAAAAAAATGCCGTCCAAAAAAAACTCAAAATCGAAAAAAAAAATCAAAATAAAAAAAAGAGACCGAAATTCTAATTTTTATTTATCCCATTTTCTATTTTCTTTGAGTCTAGAAAAATAAAAAGTAATAGGATAGTCCGTCTTTTTCTATTTTTTCTTATTTTCGTTCATTAACTTATTTTCCTTTGATATCAGGGGAATATTTGGGCATTTAGGCTTACGAATCTTTTCCAGGACAATGTGTTTTCTATATGTGGGTCAACATTTTTCTTAGGTGAGAGTCTCATAGTTTTTTCTTGTTACTAAGTGCTGCGTGCTTCCTATTCAGGATAGGAGGTCCGAAGAAGAAAGGAAACCTTGAGAAAAGTTGGGCTCGGCCTTCGGCAAGGCTGGTTCGTGTGCAACAGTCTACACCGCCAGGTTCTCGTTTGCCTCCACCACAAAATAGCCTCACCATCGATAAATTCGCCATTACTACATACCTTTTTCTCCACACCTATCACCCCTTGTAAGGACCCGGGATTTTCGTCCAATCCTCATATGTATTGGTTTCCACGGAGTGCGTCCTTATAGAAAATTTGTAAGTTGGGGGTTTAGATAAGTTCAAGGGACCATCGAGTTAGAAAAGATTTTGTAAAGACTTGAATTCAATAAAAACACGAAAGAGGTCACAAATCTTCTATCGGCGTTTTATCGAAGGGACAAACCGAAGGGACAATCCAATAGTGCGATAAGTGGACTGATCATGTTTTTAGAAAGACTCCAGCTCATATAAAACATATAAGTACCCAAGAATAAAGGGTTCGGGGGCAAAGGTACGAGGTGGGAAGGTGTTAGGCACCCAACTCGCCCGTATTATGACGACCTCTACTAACTCAAGTTTGCTTAATAATTTAAAGACATAATTCCCATGCAAAACCGGATTAACAACCTAGACTTAGACTATTAATTGGTTCATCACAAGTATCACAACATTTATTAGTAACCCTTATTTAGACATGCATTCAATTTGACAAGTTGAGCATTACAACGGCCTTGGGTTTTATCCCAGGGCTGCTGATGGCTGTCAGCTTGCCAGCTGGATGTTTGCCGGGCCATATCTCACTCGTTTCGACTCAAAAAATAATGGACAGTATAACTGCAACAGTTAAGAAATCATTGACTGACACATAATAAGTAACCTCGGAGAAGGACAGTTTAAACGCAATAGCTTAAGCGATTATTGACTGACCCAAAATTTGTGATATTTGGTAAGGCCGATAGACTTTTCGGGCTTAAAATATTTTTTGGCACTCCGGGCGGTAAAAGTCGTCGGTGCATGTATCCGAGTTTCAGTATTTTGGACCTGCAAAAATAATTGGGCTAGTTTTACCTGAAAATAGTTGGTACCGTAAAATGGGCCAACTGTCGAATTTGAATTTGTGGACCAAAGAGTCTTGCTCCAGCGCTTGGCAATGATATTTGCCGCGAACGAACTGGAATAACGAACTTTGGACTGGAAAAAGGATCGCGAGACGGCAAGTGGGGCCCGCGCACTTGGCTGTTGTTGGAAGGTTATTTCCAGTTTTGGTTATGGTCGGAAGGTCGCTTTGGGCTTGATCATGAGTTCCGGGCCTACTGGCTTTGATGGAGAGCGGGTAGACTCAAACCTGCAGTGGAAATATGCACATAGGGAAAAGATGCAATAGACATGCCCGACTGACCATGACAAGATGCACAAGACATGACATACTAATATGCATGGGGCACAGGGGGATTGACATGTAAACACGCAGGGACTCAAGACACTGAGAAACTATGTACACATGCATGCCTTTGAAGGCGACTCTAGTACTTATGCAAATATGATGTATGCAGACTCTATTGACTCACAGCTCCATGCGGCCTAGCCTAACATGCACGACTCTCCTATTGGGTCTGAAGAGGTTCTTCATATGAGAAAAGTTTTTGTGAACAAGCATTTCATTCCTGTGGTGATCTTGATAGAGTAAGAGACAAGTGGACAAGACTAGGTGCAGTCAAGGGAGAATCAGCCCCCAGTTTGATGTGTGGTTGTAGGCTGCTGTATTTTTCTCCCCTCTTTTCCGCGTGCCTCACCTTCGGCCCTCCTTTCGGGGGGTCGGGTTTTCCGGGCAGCCTGGGAGAGCGCGTTGGGTGATCGAATTTCGTGAATCTTTTAGTGTATATGCACATGCAGATTTTTGTACCAAGGACATGATTAAGATTGCCGGAAGTCGCCACTAAATTTTAAGGTAATATGGAAACCTTGGAGATCAAGTCGATAGTCTAGAAAGACGTCAACTCAACTCCTGTGCACCCCAATCCCTATTGGGGAAATTGACTTCATTAATGAGTTTGGGGGCGTAGGTACGAGCTAGGAAGGTTTTAGGCACCCAACTCGTCCGTTAACAACAATGGCCTTTACTAATCGATTCAATATAATTATTCATGCTACGGTTCCAAACAGGGTTCAGTTTGCCCAAATTCCTAATTTTAGCTAATGGGTTTGAACAAGCATTATTAATGTGACCACTTTTAACAATTTATCAAGTTACATGCTTTTTATTGCTAGAAAACGATAAATGTGCTAAAAACCTGCGAGTTAGAAGGCAAACAAGGTAATTCATCCACCAATTCACAAACAAAGCATAATTCAGTATAAAGCAATAAATAATAAATATGCATTCATTCATCCATTCATTAGGCTTAATACAAGCCCTATTGCCCAAAACGCGCCATGCATGTACATATCACATAAACCAAATTCGTTAGTAATAACAAGCAATATAAAATATATTGAAAACTCTCAGGTTGGATTACCTGGATGCTCACAGTGAACTTATTGGGTTGTATTGCTTGAATTCATGCTCTTGATGTAGTATGAAGGTTTATTTTTGTGGTGCTGAGGCTAATCCTAAAGAAGGAGTAGAATCAGAATTTAGGTTTGTAATATGAGAGAGAAACTGCCAACCAAAAGATCAACCTTTCAGAGAGAATGTCTAACCTCCAACTAAACCCTAAGGTTTGTTTATATAGAAGAGGGGGAGCTGCAAGGGTTTGGCACGAAAATCGAATGGGCCTCGAATTTTGCCGTCCGCGAGAAAAGGTCCAGGCCGCCAAACCGTCTACACCGCCAGGTTCTCGCTTGCCTCCACCACAAACAGCCTCACCATCGATAAATTCGCCATTACTACATACCTTTTTCTCCACACCTATCACCCCTTGTAAGGACCCGGGATTTTCGTCCAATCCTCATATGTATTGGTTTCCACGGAGTGCGTCCTTATAGAAAATTTGTAAGTTGGGGGTTTAGATAAGTTCAAGGGACCATCGAGTTAGAAATGATTTTGTAAAGACTTGAATTCAATAAAAACACGAAAGAGGTCACAAATCTTCTATCGGCGTTTTATCGAAGGGACAAACCGAAGGGACAAACCGAAGGGACAATCCAATAGTGCGATAAGTGGACTGATCATGTTTTTAGAAAGACTCCCGCTCATATAAAACATATAAGTACCCAAGAATAAAGGGTTCGGGGGCAAAGGTACGAGGTGGGAAGGTGTTAGGCACCCAACTCGCCCGTATTATGACGACCTCTACTAAATTAAGTTTGCTTAATAATTTAAAGACATAATTCCCATGCAAAACCGGATTAACAACCTAGACTTAGACTATTAATTGGTTCATCACAAGTATACAAACATTTATTAGTAACCCTTATTTAGACATGCATTCGATTTGACAAGTTGAGCATTACAACGGCCCTGGGTTTTATCCCAGGGCCGCTGATGGCTGTCAGCTTGCCAGCTGGATGTTTGCCGGGCCATATCTCACTCGTTTCGGCTCCAAAAATAATGGACAGTATAACTGCAACAGTTAAGCAATCATTGACTGACACATAATAAGTAACCTCGGAGAAGGACAGTTTAACCGCAATAGCTTAAGCGATTATTGACTGACCCAAAATTTGTGATATTTGGTAAGGCCGATAGACTTTTCGGGCTTAAAATATTTTTTGGCACTCCGGGCGGTAAAAGTCGTCGGTGCATGTATCCGAGTTTCAGTATTTTGGACCTGCAAAAATAATTGGGCTAGTTTTACCTGAAAATAGTTGGTACCGTAAAATGGGCCAACTGTCGAATTTGAATTTGTGGACCAAAGAGTCTTGCTCCAGCGCTTGGCAATGATATTTGCCGCGAACGAACTGGAATAACGAACTTTGGACTGGAAAAAGGATCGCGAGACTGCAAGTGGGGCCCGCGCACTTGGCTGTTGTTGGAAGGTTATTTCCAGTTTTGGTTGTAGTCGGAAGGTCGCTTTGGGCTTGATCATGAGTTCCGGGCCTACTGGCTTTGATGGAGAGCGGGTAGACTCAAACCTGCAGTGGAAATATGCACATAGGGAAAAGATGCAATAGACATGCCCGACTGACCATGACAAGATGCACAAGACATGACATACTAATATGCATGGGGCACAGGGGGATTGACATGTAAACACGCAGGGACTCAAGACACTGAGAAACTATGTACACATGCATGCCTTTGAAGGAGACTCTAGTACTTATGCAAATATGATGTATGCAGACTCTATTGACTCACAGCTCCATGCGGCCTAGCCTAACATGCACGACTCTCCTATTGGGTCTGAAGAGGTTCTTCATATGAGAAAAGTTTTTGTGAACAAGCATTTCATTCCTGTGGTGATCTTGATAGAGTAAGAGACAAGTGGACAAGATTAGGTGCAGTCAAGGGAGAATCAGCCCCCAGTTTGATGTGTGGTTGTAGGCTGCCGTATTTTTCTCCCCTCTTTTCCGCGTGCCTCACCTTCGGCCCTCCTTTCGGGGGGTCGGGTTTTCCGGGCAGCCTGGGAGAGCGCGTTGGGTGATCGAATTTCGTGAATCTTTTAGTGTATATGCACATGCAGATTTTTGTACCAAGGACATGATTAAGATTGCCGGAAGTCGCCACTAAATTTTAAGGTAATTTGGAAACCTTGGAGATCAAGTCGATAGTCTAGAAAGACGTCAACTCAACTCCTGTGCACCCCAATCCCTATTGGGGAAATTGACTTCATTAATGAGTTTGGGGGCGTAGGTACGAGCTAGGAAGGTTTTAGGCACCCAACTCGTCCGTTAACAACAATGGCCTTTACTAATCGATTCAATATAATTATTCATGCTACGGTTCCAAACAGGGTTCAGTTTGTCCAAATTCCTAATTTTAGCTAATGGGTTTGAACAAGCATTATTAATGTGACCACTTTTAACAATTTATCAAGTTACATGCTTTTTATTGCTAGAAAACGATAAATGTGCTAAAAACCTGCGAGTTAGAAGGCAAACAAGGTAATTCATCCACCAATTCACAAACAAAGCATAATTCAGTATAAAGCAATAAATAATAAATATGCATTCATTCATCCATTCATTAGGCTTAATACAAGCCCTATTGCCCAAAACGCGCCATGCATGTACATATCACATAAACCAAATTCGTTAGTAATAACAAGCAATATAAAATATATTGAAAACTCTCAGGTTGGATTACCTGGATGCTCACAGTGAACTTATTGGGTTGTATTGCTTGAATTCATGCTCTTGATGAAGTATGAAGGTTTATTTTTGTGGTGCTGAGGCTAATCCTAAAGAAGGAGGAGAATCAGAATTTAGGTTTGTAATATGAGAGAGAAACTGCCAACCAAAAGATCAACCTTTCAGAGAGAATGTCCAACCTCCAACTGAACCCTAAGGTTTGTTTATATAGAAGAGGGGGAGCTGCCAGGGTTTGGCACGAAAATCGAATGGGCCTCGAATTTTGCCGTCCGCGAGAAAAGGTCCAGGCGGCCAAACCGTCTACACCGCCAGGTTCTCATTTGCCTCCACCACAAACAGCCTCACCATCGATAAATTCGCCATTACTACATACCTTTTTCTCCACACTTATCACCCCTTGTAAGGACCCGGAATTTTCGTCCAATCCTCATATGTATTGGTTTCCACGGAGTGCCTCCTTAAAGAAAATTTGTAAGTTGGGGTTTAGATAAGTTCAAGGGACCATCGAGTTAGAAAAGATTTTGTAAAGACTTGAATTGAATAAAAACACGAAAGAGGTCACAAATCTTCTATCAGCGTTTTATCGAAGGGACAAACCGAAGGGACAAAACCGAAGGGACAATCCAATAGTGCGATAAGTGGACTGATCATGTTTTTAGAAAGACTCCCGCTCATATAAAACATATAAGTACCCAAGAGTAAAGGGATCGGTGGCAAAGGTACGAGGTGGGAAGGTGTTAGGCACCCAACTCGCCCGTATTATGACGACCTCTACTAACTCAAGTTTGCTTAATAATTTAAAGACATAATTCCCATGCAAAACCAGATTAATAACCTAGACTTAGACTATTAATTGGTTCATCACAAGTATCACAACATTTATTAGTAACCCTTATTTAGACATGCATTCGATTTGACAAGTTGAGCATTACAACGGCCCTGGGTTTTATCCCAGGGCCGCTGATGGCTGTCAGCTTGCCAGCTGGATGTTTGCCGGGCCATATCTCACTCGTTTCGGCTCCAAATTGGATCATTCAAGATGAGATGGAAATATTATTGGGTGTAGTTTCAAATGGTTTTTGTTTCAGGCCCAAATGTTTTGTGGATCTTGAGATATACCCAAAAGAATAAGGTGATGTCAGTTTTGGAGTACGCATCAATGTTGGGCTCGTAACTCCTTGGTTGGGAATGTGGTGTGGGCTCATGATATGTCATTGGAAAGCTATTTAAATAAGGAGTCCAAAATTATAAGACTCACAAATTAATTCAACCAAATAAACTCCCAAATTGGGCTGGAAACACGGTCCACTGTATTCGGCTACATCTGTTTTGACCCTTAACTTTGTTTGGCCATAACTCTTAGGTGCGGAATCGTATTTTGACACAGAAGGAAGCAATGGAAAGCTCTTTAAAGGGGATTTTGGATGTGACTGGAATAAAGGAGTGTTTAGAGGAAAAACCTGAAATCTTATCTTAACTATTAAAGCAAAAATAGCGTTCAAGTTTATAAATTACTCCTTTCATCATCGGGCTTTTGCGGAGAAATCTCAAGGCGCTTTTTTGGCATCTACACCCCTCTCAACTTCACGATGCCTAAGACCACTGATGAAAGACTAGACGAGCTCATGAGTGAGGTAGAAAGGGTACGACTTAAGGTTGAAGATATAGAAAGGAAAAGAGAAGAAGAAACAAGAGTTACCTCTGATTCCGACTTTGAGGAAGAAGGGCCAAATGCCATGCTGGCTAAGATCACCTCTGTGCTCAAGAGTAGCCGCCTAATTTTCAACTACAGTGCCAATGTGGGAAGATTTGACATCAAAATCAAGGGCAAACTTCAGGCCAAATATTCTATGCCCGAAGTACCTACCTTCATTGGAGTCGACAATCCGCATGATCACCTAAAATCCTTCACTACTGCTATGGCTCTAAGAGGAATCAACAAGAAACTCTATGCCCATCTGTTTCCCCAGACCCTGGATACACATGCTCTGCAATGGTTCTACACCCTAGATTTGGAAAGCTACCCAACCTGGTCCGATTTTACCACGGTCTTCCTTGCTCGATACAAGGATAATGCTATGCTCCCCATCACTCTGAGAGAGCTTGAAATCACCACCCAGGAAAGAAACGAGGGATTCACCAAATTCCTCTACCGATGGAAGTCCAAGATAGCTGAAATGGTGGAAAGGCCCTCTGAAGCTGAACAAATTATGCATTTCATTAAAAACCTGCAATCGGCCTATAAAAACCATCTTCAATATCAGGCCATTGACTCATACCAGCGTCTTTATGACGTTGGCATCCTCATTGAAGATGATCTCAACAAAAACAAAGACCAGGTCACCCTTAAGCTCTTCACTTATGGGAGAGACAAGAGGACAACTGCTGGAGCTTCTTCTGGCGCTTAGGTTAATGAGGTAGCTGTTGTGAATACCTTTGCTGAAAGAAAGCCACCAAGAGATTCACCCCTCTCGGTATGACCCTGTCACATGCTCTTGAAAGAATGATTAAAAATAATCAGCTGCAACCTATCGGACCTACTCCAGAACCATCTATTAAGGGTCGCAACTAGAAAGTGGGCGAGTACTGAAAGTACCATCAAGGAAAAGGGCATGACACCAACAACTGTTGGGCTCTCAAACATGCTATCCAAGATAGAATTGAGAACGGCACCATACCCTTACCAAAACCTGGTCAAGCACCCAGCAACTCCAGCAACCCTTTAGGGGAATCCTGCATATTAGTATTGAAGATGCCTTGGGATTTGAGATTGCTGGAATATGGGACAGTGACGAGGAAGAGGTATGGGAGGTCCAAACCATTCCCATAGGCATGGCCCATTTGACACATTCTGGTTGTCATTATAGGCCACCAACCATCTATAGTGACAAGGTCCAGCCTTCAGCTGAAGAAGAAGTCGAAGAAATTCCTACAAAAGCCAAAGAATCTCCTATCACAGGACAACTCAAAAGAATCAAAGCCGATATCTCCATTTGGCAACTCTTAGCCTCCTCCTACGAACATCGTCAGGCCATTTTGGGAGCCTTGTCAAAAGTTTCAGTATTGCAGGATATGAGGCCTGACGAGCTGGTCAGTTTCTTAGTAGGGGATAAACCTCAACCGACCATTACCTTCTCCGACAGCGAGCTACCTCCTGAAGGATCCTCACACAATAATGCCCTATACTTGACCGTATTCGCCATGGGCAAGTATGTGCCTATTACCCTAGTGGACAATGGATCTGCCGTGAATGTATGCCCATTAAGAACTGCAGCAAAACTGGGCATTGACATCAAGAATTTGGCTCACTCAACATAAGGTTTACGTGGTTATGACAACTCCAGTCGAAAGGTCCTTGGCACCATAACCATGAACGTCACCTCTAGAGCTATAGATAAAATGGTCCAGTTTGACGTCATGGATATCCCGGCCACTTTCAACTTGTTATTGGGGCGACCTTGGCTCCATGGTTTAAATGTTGTAGCCTCTACCCTCCACCAGAAAGTCAAGATGATGCTAGAAGGAGAAATTATGGAAATACAAGCCAACCCCATCAAAGCAACCGTTGACAAGGCTCCTGTCTTGAAAATAGAACATGATAGTGAGGATATTGACGTTTGGGGATTTTCTCCTGAAGAGGTAGCCCTCATAGAGGAAGACACCAAATCTTACAACTCAACTGGTTCTGGAGAGTTCGAGACGTATCCTCCTGAAGAAATAGGAGAGCCTGATGAGTTCGAAGAAATAAAAGAAACCATCGAGGGGATGTCTATCTACGTGGCACACCAGCGCAACGCAATTCAGCAAATGAAGGAGAAAATCGCCTCATTGGAAAAACCCACGGAATGCAACATTATTCTGGCTAAAGGGAAAGCTTGTTTCCAGCAGGATGAAATGTGTAGCAAGATGGTCAAGTACGGATATGCTCACCCAAGAAGACCTACCCCTCAAATGCTTCCCAGGGACAGAAATCACTATCTTCGGTGCAAATATTGTGAAGCTAATGGTCATCATACCAACTAATGCAAGCGTCTAAAAAGGGTAATCACCACCTTCATTGATCAAGGAACTATGTGGTCACCTAGTGCCTGGGCTATAAAAGGATGGCGCCGCTTTGACCAAAACAGTATACACAGCTGAACATCCCCATCGACAATGTTATGAATACCCTCATATGGAGAGGAGATCTTAAGCCCATGATTCCCACTGACAACCTCCAGGAGATAAACGAAGACGAGGACTCCTACTGCCGCTATCACCAAACCTTTGGCCACTACACGGATGACTGTATCCGCCTGAAAGATGATATACAGAAAATCATAGACAGTGGAGAGATCCCGCCGCCTCTGAAAGAAGAAGATGATACCTACGAGGCTTGGAATTAGTTAGCTACTCACAGAAGCTTGAGGAATCGAGCCTGAGTCCCCAAGTTTTGTCGAGTTAGAATCCTAGCTAAATCTTTAGGTTGAGTTTGGAACAGGGGGTGTTCCCCTCTTTACTTTTCTTTCTAAGTCTAGTTTCTTTTTGACGGGAATTATAGACCTTCTTCTCTAAAGTCATGTGTGCATATCTTTTTTTTTGCAAATCAATAAAAGTTCCGCTTGCTCATTTCTTTCGTTGGTTAGCTATTGATAAATCCAATGAACACAAAGTTGCACAAATCATTAACTAATCAATTTAAGCAATGTAAGTAAACTTCGCAAAGCAAGAATGCAGGTTATCTCTTTTTACAAGAATTTGAGTAACTGAACTCCCTCAATGATGCCACTCCACAAGAAGAAGCTAGCCAGCCTTTTGCAACAATCTCGACACAGACCTAACCCTGGCTCCGATCGAAGAAGATCCTTGATACCAAGACGTCTTCAACTACCACTAAGGGCTCAACGGGCCATCCGTCTCTTAGCGGCGCAGTACATTGAATACAAAGGGGTTCTGTACAAGAAATCCCACAACGGGGTCAAACTCAGATGCGTGAACTCCGAAGAAGCCGCAGAGATTATGGACGAGGTACACAATGGTGTGTGCGGACCACACATGAATGGTCGAATGCTCTCTAGAAAGGTCCGACGACTGGGATACTATTGGACCACTATGGAAAGGGATTGTTACGACTATGTCAAGAAGTGCAAGAAGTGTCAGATGTATGCCAACCTGCAGCATATGCCACCCTCAATGCTCCACAACTTCACATCCCCTTGGCCATTTTCCACATGGGGAATAGATATCATCGGTAAGATCACCCTGAAAGGCTCGGGAGGACATGAATACATCCTAGTAGCCATAGACTATTTTACCAAATGGGTTGATGCCCAATCCTATGCCGTCCTTACCTCCAAACAAGTGTCCAAATTCATAAAGAACAACATCATTTGCCGATACGACGTTTCGCATGAAATCATCAGTGACTATGGATCCCATTTCAAAGACGAAACAACCACCCTCCTCAAAAACTACAAAATCCAGCACCACAAATCATCCCCTTACCGTCCCAAAACCAATGGCGCAGTAGAAGCCGCCAACAAAAACCTCAAGACTATCATTGAAAAGATGATAGAAAACTACAAAGATTGGCCCATAAAGCTCCAATTTGCCCTTTGGGGATGTAGGACATCCATAAGATCCTCTACGGGAGCAACACCTTATTCCCTAGTCTACGGAATGGAAGCGGTTCTACCCATAGAAGTCCAACTGCCCTCCATGCGTATAGCCTTAGAGGGAGAAATTTCTGAAACCCAATGGTTACAAGCCCGCTACGAAGAACTGATGTTCACGGATGAAAGACGTCTACGGGCCCTAGACCATTCCCACATGTACCAACAACGCATGGCAAGAGCATTCAACAAAAATGTTCGACCTCGAAATTTAAAGGAAGGGCACTTAGTTTGGATAGAATTACGTGCCCCAGTTACCAACCCTAGAGGCAAATTTCGACCAAACTGCTCCGGTTCGTTCATCATCAAAGACATCTTATCAGGAGGCGCAGTCAAACTCATGGATATTGATGGCATCGAGTTCAGTCAGCTCACCAATATGGACCAACTGAAGAAGTGCTATGTCTAAATAAAAAAAAAAAATTCCGAAAATTAAAAAAAAAAGAAAAAAGAAAAAAAAGACGTACACAAATTGAACGAACTACGCTGGCCTGATTCCACACTGGAGACGTAGGTAACCCTTTTAAGGGGCCTGACCAAAATCAATGCAGAAATTCCATTCAAATCATTCAAAAAAGGGATAATGTTTATTCAAACTGAACGAATAAGTGTACATTGCAAAAAAAAAAAAAAAAAAATTAAACTTTCTAAGGTTACAAAACAAAAGTGCAACTATGAGGGTTTAAGCTAAACAAATTCTTATTACTTTTTTAAAAACTGGACTTGCTTTCTAAGAAAACTACTTTAATCCTTATTCTCTTTGGAAGGCTTCGTTGAAGAGTTCTTCTTTGATGGACCCTGGCTTGAGGACGACTTATGATGGCTCCCTTGAGCTGGGCGCTTGCCTCTTTTCAATACATGATAGCCTCCCTCATGAGGTCCTTCCTTTCTTTTCTTGCTTCATGTTCTTGAGTCATACTTAGGCTTTAGTTGGTCCCACTCCTCATGACGAAGGGCTCGTCTCGCTTCTCCATCACTGCAGGAAAGCCAGTTCAAGTAGGTCTCAGAAACTTGAGTTGGGGCAATCACCCGAGGTACTGTCCAACGATCTCTGCCACGCCAATATTTCCCCCAATCCGGAGCAAATTCAGTGGTCAAAGCTGTGATAGTTGGCCTTGTGGTCTCGTGACGAGGGATAACCTGCTTCAACCCATATTGCCTCATAACCCTAGAAGGAAAGAAGAACGTACTCCTGTACAGACTCACTTTGGTAGTATGAGGAACAAAATTGTCACAGGCCTCTAAGGAAGTCAAGCTCCATCAGGTCACATGCCAATGGATAACAGGTCCTGCATGGAAAAAGGCATCCCATTCAACAAGGGTCTTTTCAGAATATAGCTTTTTCCTAACCAAGAAGCTAGCAGCGGTATAAGTTTTCTTTGACCATGCTCGAGCGACACGAGCTATCATCTTCTCTGGTGACTCTATTAGCCTTAGATGCTCACATAACCTAATTCGAAGCAGCAGGGGCTGCCAGAAAAAGCTTCGTGAGGAGAGATCTTCAACTTGTCAAGCCCAATAATAGTTTCCCCTACAACCAGATGCAAAGGAGAGTGCCCTTCAACCATTTGATTCACCACTCGCAACAACGTTGCTCTACCCATGTTAGGCGATCCTGCATTAGCAAACAACAGACGGTTTAACAAGAAAAGTACAAAAGCCTATCGGCGGCAACGCCTAAATATCGCATCTCTTTCAGAAGAAATAACAAATTTTTTACAAAGTTGAACTAAGTCCACATCGACACCAAGAATCATGCTTTTGGCTTCTGCAGATGACAATCCTAAGGATTTCCTGTACTGACCACTAAAACCATCTCTCAAATAAGGCACAGTTGGGGGAAGAACATCAGACATATTAGTGATTGCAGCAAATTCTTCAACTAAAGGGCATAATTCAGAGTTACCGAAGCGGAAAACATGCAAGTCGGGGTCCTATAAATTCAGAGCAGATCGAAGAAGGGGCCACAATATTTTGTTGGTTTTAAAGTCAACAAGGTAGAGACATGGAACGGAGCAAGTTCAAGTTTGTCTTCTATGGTAAGATTTTTGCACCAAGCATCGAACAGGTTTTCAAAGGATTTCACCATGGTAGAAGCTTTGGGGAATTTGAGAGAGTTAAAAGTCTGAAAAGTGATATAACATCATGCATCCCGTAAATCCTATTTATAGGCAAAAATGCGGGCCAAAAGAAGTCAGAAATTCACGAAAAAGCCCAAACCAGAGCCGTCAGCGGCTCTGGCCAGGGCTGCTAGCGGCCGTGACCAGCGCTGCTAGCGGCCCTCATTTGCAGCTCAGCGCCGCTACCGGCCCTCATTTGCAGCCCAGTGCCGCTATCGGCCTTGGCCCTGGCCCGGTCCGATTTTCTCCTTCCGCTCCAGCCCGCCCACTTGGTCATGTCTGCTCGGTTTAAGCCCAATTTTGATATGCGCGACTGAATTACAAAGCCCGAGACTCTCGTAGTTTTATCTTTTCTATTTTCTTTTATTTATTTATTTCTATTTTTTTAGGGGGTATGATATGTGTAATTTTTGTATTTTCTTGCAATTTTTACCTTTTTCCTTATTTTTTATTCCCTAAATTGTGGCCTATTCCCTACTGCATAACACATTGCATACTTAGAAATCAGACGGGAATAGTCGAGTCATCCTATCATACATATCAAAAAAAAAAAAAATTGCATAAAAACAGGAGTTCAAAGTCTCAAGGCCAATGTCTACAAAGAAATCCAACACCGCTCAACCAGAGTCGTCATCGCCATTGCTGTCAGCCTCATCATCAACGGACGGTCCCTGACCATAATTCCCAGACGAATAATGGAAGTAGCCCTGGGTACTAAACGAGCTGTAAATGGGCCTGCTGTTGTTAGACTTCATATCCCGCCTGTCAAATGCTGGTGCACGCATGGGGGTACCTGCCGAAAACCCCGGTCCGAAGAAGCTCTCTGTGGCCTGACCGACAAAGTCCATAGCCATATCCTGGTACGAAGGCCCAGTATGAGGCACATCCCATCCAGGGGCGTTCGCCCAACTTCCAGCCATGGGGGTGACAATAGGCCTACTATCAAGAGAAGGCTGAAAACTCGCAGGAGAAAACATTTCGCGAATGTACGGCACAGAAGGTCCGGGCGCCTCATCAATAGGAGGCCTGGTCATAACTACGGGAGGTGAACGAGGAAAAGACGGTATGCTCGCCGAAGAGGCCCTCGCAGCAGAAGAATGTCGAGGTCCCACCGAAGACGAAGACTAGGACATCTGCAAACAATCAAAATCGAGATGTTAAGTTAAGCACTTCACTTAGCTAAACAAAGCATGAAAGTCTACTTACATCAACGGTCTTAGACCGAGAACTCTTCCCCTTGCCCATCACTCGGCCATAGCCTTTCTTCAACAGGTGAATGAGCTTGAAGATTTGAGAAGTCTGCTCCCGGTTCAGCTACAAAAACACAAACACAAAAAAAAGAGATAGAGTCAGCACTCAAAAGCAAACACAAAATACCAGAAGGGATAAAAAGGAACTTACCCCCGTACAACCATCAGGCAAAGGTAAGTCCTCCACAGCCTCTCCATCAGCCGTATGTAGAGGGAACTCCTCTACTATACGTCCCTCGCTCTCCCCAATATACCTCACCTCATTAGTCGACACGGTCACACTTGGGGGCTGACCCCAAGGAACTCTATAATGGGACCTCCTGGGACCCTGAGGAGCCAGACGATCCGCCAGCGAGACACAAAAAGTCAGTATATCACGCATATAGCTAAAAAGACGCAGATAAACTTCTTACCTCAGAAGTAAGGCCCGACATTAGACGATCCAAACAATAGGCCAGTTACATGATAGGCCCACAAGTGCACGGGTTATATCGTCGTAATAAAATATCGTATCCACATGGAGCTATCGATTTCAAGTATTAATTTTTCCTTAAATTGTCAAGCTAAGCGATTCAAACTTGAGTTGGTGATTATAAACTATTCAATTGAAACTAAACACAATTTCACTCACATACCCATTTTGGCGTGCATCCAAAGAGTGCATCAAATCATATTGGCCTAGTGGTGGTGCTCCTTTCTTATTTTTTTTCATTCATCATCCTTTCCTTGAATTGTTCATAACAAGCTAATGTTCATAGCATTTTGTCAAAGAAACTTGCAAACATCTCAAAAGAATACAAGTTAGAGATCATTATCACAAAGAAATAATAAATAGTCAATGACCTCTTGAACTTGTCAAATGCCCTTGAAAAGTCAAAACGGCAAGATGAAGCTCCCCACAAACTAAACTCATGATTCTCACCATAAAACTTGTTAGACTTGTCACCTATGATATGATCATAAACTCGATGCATACAAGAATCATGAATCTCTAATACATCATTGGGTTTCACATACGCATATCCAAGCGAGTTATCGAGAGGCAGATTAATATGAGGATGCACATTTATTGAAGCGAATCATGATGCTCAAGATCGTCAAACTTATTCTCAACCAACTCATCAACAACTTCATGCTCAATGCAATGTTTAGATGAACACAAATTATCCATTGAATTGATTTGAGTCTCTATAATTGTCAAGTGAGAGGCAACCGAATCAGCTTTAGAACACAATTGCTCTATTAATTTGTTGCTCCTCATTGGTCTTTTGTTGCTCCACAATGAATTGCACAAAAAGGCTTTTCAAGTTGGACTTGGGTTGATAAGAGGGCGGTGGAGTTTGGTAATCTCCATCGAAGGAATTCGGATAACCCATATTACAAAAATTTTGGTCATGGAAATAAGGATCATATTGGTCACCTTGGTAATGGTAATCAAATTGACATTCATCATAATTATAACCAACATTTACATTCCAATCAAATGAGGCATTTGGCATATCACATTCATTCGAATTTACATAATTATCACAAGTATAATCATATGAACTTGAATTTTAATCATCATGTCCCCTATTATCCAAGAAGACATGAAGAAATCAAAGCAATTAAGACATAAGTGCTTAGTCTAGTCAATAAAAAAAAAACTCCTAATATTGGAATAACGCCAAGCTCCCCAGCAACTGCGCCAAAAACTTGATAGGCCCGCAAGTGCACAGGTTATATCGTCGTAATAAAATATCGTATCCACAGGGAGTTATCGATTCCAAGTATTAAGTTTTCCTTAAATTGTCAAGCTAAGTGATTCAAACTTGAGTTGGTGATTATAAACTATTCAATTGAAACTAAACACAATTCCAATAACAATTAAACTATCAAGAAAAAGGACCCAGAGTTGATTTCACCAAACTAAAGTTCTTGATGCAACGAATAAAACTAGCTAGCATGTCATGTCAAGTATTGCAAGGACGGATAATGGAAGCCTAAACCTTCTCTCGAAGAAATAGAGGCAAACTCAATGCAAACTTAACTACCTATTCTCATGGAGCCAAGCAAACATCAAGAGCATGAAGAACGGTTTCAATCCAAAGTCCCGGAATAATCTACACTACTCTCGTGATTAGACAATACCGATGATTGTTTGAAGTCAAGCAATTTATATTCCCCTTTCGATTATATATAAATCACCCAAAATAAATCAAGATTCTCTCTCAAGAATTATGAACGATTAGGGGACAAACAATCAATCGCAATATATCTCAACAATCATGCTAGCCAAAATTATCCACACATCAATCAACTATAGTAGGGCTACATCAACTCTAGATAGGGAAATTAGCTACTCATGGCTATGGAGAACATTAAACACAAGTTCAAGAACATGATAAACATGGAACAAACAAGAAAGACGAGTAAATTCAATCTAAAATCAAGCATAAACTAAATAGCAAAGAGAGGGGGGAAGAGATAGTAGAGATGAGAAGTAAACCGAAGTGCTTCAACTATAATTTGCCAAAAGCTTGAAGAAGAAATCCAAACCTTGAATTCGATCTCCAAATACAAAACCCGAACAATGAACAAGTGTTTGAAAGCAATAATCTAAGTACTTGAAACTCTAATTCTCTCTAATGATCTAAGAAAGCAATAAGATAGATAGTCTATGATAGTATGAGATCCCCTTTGAGTGTTCTTCCTGTGCCTCTTTATAGGCATGAAAGAGGAGTAGTCGGAATCAGGAGAGACAAGAGAGAGAAAGACAAGAAGGCTCTTCAAATTCCACTGCCGTCACAGGTTTGCCCGGGCGCGCGAATCTCGTGCACAAAAGTTGCCCGGCCACGCAAACACATCTTGAGCGAAATATGATGTTGCTGCCACCCTTGCGTGGGCGCGCGGATTCCAAGTACAAATTGTGCGCGGCCACATTCTTTTCTTCTCCTTCAAACTTCAATCCCTTCCGCGTGGGCGAGCGGATTCCAAGTACAAAATGTGTGCGGCCACGTTCTTTTCTTCATTTGGCTCCAAATTGCATCCTACGAACATAATCAAACCAAAAACACCCAAGAAGCGTAATCTCATCCAAAGGAATCAAATTCCACTCAAAATCAACAAAACTTATTCCATAACAACGAGAATGAGAGCTCATTTGACAAGGAAAATAACACTAATTATGCACTCATCAGTACACGCTAGTGCGGTCCAAGCCAACAATCTCCGGCATGAGAAACTCTGTGGCTGCCATACCAAGAGTCACGACCCCCAGATCCCACACGCTCAGGCTGCGCAGGTAGAGCATGGTCATCGGAGGGTCCTCCTAAACCAAATAACTACCCAAGGTGGGATAAACCAGCCGAGTCAAACGGTCCCCCAAATACCACACAAAGCCGAATGGCCCCTCAAAGACCGCCCGCAAGGAGGATACCCTAAAGGACTCCATGGTAATGTGGGGCGGAACCCCAGGAATACCGTCAAAAGCGGACCACGACACCTGCAAATTACCAGTTCAAAAGTTCATTCACACCAAATGAACTAAAAAAAAGGTGCATAAGTCAACAACAACATACCGCAGATGCAGCATGGCTCTCAAAGGAAGCCCGAAAATGCTCCAAAGAGGTAAACGGATGGTTATCTCTACCAATCCACTGTGAACCAAGTGGGAACATCCTCAAACCAGGACGGTGAGGACCGAAAGTCGGAAAATACTCGAAAAACCACAGTTGCCATATAAGCAAAAAGGGAAAAGATGAGCTCCAAATTCAAAATCATATGCAAAGGAAAAAGCAAAGTATATGGGCCTACCTCCAGTATCCTCCACGGGCTCGAGATAGATGCCCTCTCACTTGTCGGCTTAGGCCTGCAAGCCCGACGACACCATCTCACCAAGGTAGCATAAGCAGGAGCACCGAAGTTGTACTCATGGACCTTGGTCAAATCCTCCAAACATGTCAAGAAGCCAACTTGACATACGCTCTTTTTCTGAGCGTAAATGGTCGACCCCAACAAGCAGGCCAGGAAAATACAGGCTCTCTGCCCCTCGGTAAGCCCTTGCTCCGCCAAAGCCGCCCATAACCGCGGTAAGGAAACTCGATCCCTATCAAAATGGGCGGACACAGGCCCATAAAGCTCGAGCAACTTGTCACTCTGTTGTCAGTAACTTGCGTCGTACCGAATACGACGCCATCTAAAGGATAGACCTGTCAGCACAGTGAACTGATAAGGGAACATCTCGCCTACAGACGTCTGGAAAGTGTTCGTGGAATCCCAGAACCTCTCCAATAACCCCGTAGCGATAATCCTTGTATCTCCAGAGTGACAAGCAGGGATAACAGTGAAAAAATGCTCAAAACTAGAGCTCAATACCATGTCCCTAGCTCCAACTGAAAAAGTCTCCAATATCATAGCCCAATGGAAAGTAGACCTATGAGCCTGCAACAAAACGCCAACACCCTAGCCAACAAACAAAATTTTTTCAACACCCCATATACTACAAATACAACAAAAATAATTCCACACAAATTATATACAGCTGAAAACCAATCCAGTACAAGTCCCAATTTGTTCGTGTGCCGAAGCACTAACATTTCAAATTTTTAGTTAAAAAAAAATAGAAATACTGAACAGAAAGAAAGAAAAGAGCGTCAGAAAACATACCAACTCAAGGTTAGACAGATGACTCTGCCTGTCCGGCAGTAAGATGCTTGAGGTCCCAAACCCCAATCGGGCGCCAGTTTAGTCGCATGAACGAGTCCTGGTACAGACGAGCCCCATCCACATGATGGGTCGAAGGTGTACTGGTAGAGGGAAGCCCAGTGCGGAAAAGGTCCCGGTCATCCTCCCCCTCACCCATGGAACATTTTCCTTTATCTGCGGGAGCCATGGGAGTACAATGAAACTTTCTCTCTCTACAAGTGGAAAATTAAAAGTTTGAGATTCGCAAGAAACAAGCACCCATTCAACAATGCAACCCAAAATTCAGTAACTAGGTGGAAAAATAAGCAAGTTCAAGGCAAAATTGAAGAGTTTAGTCAAGAATTAACTTACCTCAAGCAAGTTGAAGCACTCAACAATGGAAGCTACACTCGACAATGGCTCTCGATGAAGAAGAAGGAGAATGCAGCAAAACGCGAAAAAAAAATTCGCGACAAAACGTTTTGGCTTGCTCAAGTTGAGCGCCGCTAGCGGCGCTGGCCTTGGCCGCTAGCGGACCTGCACACGCGGGCCCTACTTGCTGTCCCACGATCCTTTTTCCTGTCCAGAATTTGTTATTTCAGTTCATTCGCGGCAAATATCAGTACCAAGCACGCGGGAGCAAGTCTCTTTGACCCACAAATTCAAATTCTACAGTTGGCCCATTTTACAGTACCAACTACTTTCAGGTAAAACTAACCCATTTATTTTTGAAGGTCCCAAATACTGAAACCCGGATACATACCGTGACAACTTTCACCGCCCAGAGTGTCAAATTTATCTTTAAGCCTGGTAAATCTATCGGCCCGTTCAAAAGCCCCGTTCAAAAGCTTGCCAACGACACCTCTCATGCCTTTTTCCGACTCCCAGTCGCCAAGTTGCGAACCGGGGATAACACCATCTTTTACAGTCCAAGGGTAAAACTGTCTTTTTATATTTTTCGGAATACTAATTCCTTCAGAAAATTAAAATAGACTGGATGTCGTCATTATGACGATATCCAGCTGGCAGATGACAGCCGTCAGCGGCCTTGGATTAAAACCCAGGGCCGCTAGCGGCGCTGACTCAGCCCCCCAAGCCCGACTCTTTTTTCAAGCCCAATTCAAAAATTCGGCTCTCTTCAGTGGTCCAGCCCTACTTCCCCACGCCTATAAATACGACCCTCCTCCCTCAGTTCAAATCACACAATCTACAATTGACAACCTCTATGCTCAGGAGTATTAACACTGAGCTTCTCCCTCTTTTTTCCAAAATTTGAGATCTTGGCTTTTACTATTCTGGTCAAATATAGCCTACAGTTCAGGTACTAACTCCTAAGGGCTCAAATTAATTTACTTGCCTAATTGTTTATTTTCTAGTAGTCATAATGTAGATATGATGCTAGAATAACGTCTTTATCGCTTCCTAAATATTGTCCTTCAAAGCATGTCTAGCTGTTGTAATGCTCAATTTGCCAATCAAATGCATGTCTAAACAAGGGTTAAAATAAATGTATGATGCTTGTGAATTGTGATGAACCAATTACTAGTCAAAGTCTAGGTTGTTAATCCGATTTTGCATGGGAATTATGTCTTTAAATTATTAAGCAAACTTGAGTTAGTAGAGGTCGTCATAATACGGGCGAGTTGGGTGCCTAACACCTTCCCACCTCGTACCTTCGCCCCCGAACCCTATATTCATGGGTACTCATATGTTCTATATGAGCGGGAGTCTTTCTAAAAATATGATCAGTTCACTTATCGCGCTATTGGGTTATCCCTTCGGATTGTCCCTTCGGTTTGTCCCTTCGATAAAACGCCGATAGCAGATTTGTGACCTCTTTCGTGGTTTTTATTCAACTCAAGTCTTTACAAAATCTTTTCTAACTCGATTGTCCCTTGAACTTATCTAATCCCCCAACTTACAAATTTTCTATAAGGACGTACTCCGTGGAAACCAGTTGGATGGACGAAAATCCCGGGTCCTTACAGGACCGGGTGATTTATATTTGATCCTCCATTTGTGATAAACTTATTAATATTAAGTAATTTATTATTAAGTGTATTTGAAAGTTAAACTTGTTTAATTAGATTATATATTTTGTTTTGAAGGCATTAGCATTGATGGAGGAAAGAGTTTGTATGTTTTTGAAAAGCATTAAGAAAACCAAACGATTACGGGTGGTTCAAAGTGAGCTAGAGGCAGTGGGAGTATCTCCACGTGGTTGCGAAGATGTAAGTGTCATTTCTAAATTGTTAAACAGATGCTGATTTCACTTTGTCCCAGTTTGTCATGGAAATCATTGGTATGCCTATCATTGTAATAAGGTCGCAAAGCATGTGAAGAAGTTGGAGTCTTATTATATGAATCCGAGTACACTGATTCTGGGAAAAGGGTGGAAAGGATCGATTGTGGTTGATTGGAGAATTGAGCAAAAGTTGGTATGTATAATGAACACAAGGATAGTTGGATTTTGATGCATAAAACTCAACGGATTTACGCAACACAACGGCTAATCAACTCGTTCTCTAACGAAACATGAAAATCTTTTGTAAGTTTTTGTGTTTATATCAAAGGAAAGCAATAAAGGATATGACTAGGATAAAGTTTCCACCACCAAGCCTAAACAACTTGATTAATTCAAGGCTAAAGTACTTAAACACCACCAGGAAACAATCAAATCGACGAAAACCAGAGTAACTAGTGATAAAGCAAATTAAGCACCACCCTAATTACAATAGAATTCGATTTTCTACTCCTCTCAAGAACACTCAAGCAATTAAGCACTAAGTACTTTAGAGAAAGAATAAACCAAGATCAAAAGCTTAAAAGAGATAACACTCTCATTTTCATATTCATCATCATTCTCTTTCTCATCTTTTTACCGGCTATAAGGCTGCCTCTACTTATATATAGGGGGGAAAGGGTTCAAATATGACCTAGGAAGCACCTAGAATGTATACTTGCTACCCAAGGCTCAGTAAAGAGCTGTTGGGAGGACCACAAGGCTCCTAATAGGCGCATAACTGGCTTGAAAGCGACAACTAGCTGTTACCTTGTACTATTTGGACCACTACATTAAATGGTTTGATTTATTGGCCCTCTAGGCCTTTCTCTCTCAGTATGTGACTCCTTATCCATTAGGAAACGTGACTATAGCTATTACAAAGCTGGAAAACAAATTACAAATGCAAACTAGGCTTAATTAACACTAATCATGCTTGTACGGACTAATTAGGACTAAATGCATGCTGAAATTAACTAATATCTAAATGCTTTATCATGCAAGATAATAAGCCCTCAAATGCTCCTGCATCATACACCCGGGGTTGTTTTAGGACTTGTCCTCAAGTCCTTGAAGTAACAAAACTTCCAAGGTAGCTCAGAGAAGTATATGCTGAATTTTCCACCACGGACACGACCTCGAATGAAAACTCCGATTGATTTCTTCATATCAATCTCAGCTTGCAGTTTACGTTTTTCAAAGAACCAAGTTTTTGTACCAACTCTCACTTTAGAGAAGCCATTACCATTATGCCATTCGTGTTCTTTGTTCCCCATTGCAACACCAAACAAAAGAAATTTCAGTCTCTTGATAACTTCACACCGAGTAGAAGCCAACTTGTGCAAAACTCTTTCGATCATATGATCTACAAATGGTTCTTTCATTACACAATTGCTGTTTGCAGTCCCAATATCAAGATAAAAAGAACCATTTGGAGCAAGTTTCCTGCTGTCAAAATTCACTTTTCTAATTGGAGGGATGCATGGAATAGGGGTGGCAGCAGGTTCCTCTTGAGTGTCCCACATTGGGCCTTTGCTTGGAACAAGTACATCAAGAGTTGCTTCTAATTCAGGTTGCACAACTTTCTTGTTAGGACAAGCGGTATGAGAGTGCCCAAGATCGTGACATTTAAAACACCTACCCTTTCTCTTAACTTCAACTTTTGCAAGCTGAATTTTTAGTAGCTTGCAAGTTAGCCACTTGCTCAAGATCAGACGGATAGAAAGATGTTTGTGAAGGGAGCTTTGATAAGAAATCCTTTTTGAGCTCTCTTCGCAACTTACTCCAAGTTTGAATTTTGTCTTTCCCCGTCCTTTCCCTTTGAATTTTCAGGAGTTCCCACCAAATCGAAGTACCACAATCAAAAGAACGTGTCACTAGCTCGATTTTCTTGTGATTTAAAAACTCAAGGAGTGTGAACTATTTGTCGACCTTCTCAAGGCAAGCAGAAAAATCATCCGAAATGAGGAACCCACCAAACTCAGGAAAGTCAATCTCCAAATCGTCATCATTGAAATTGGTTCTGTAGAAATGAGGCATTTTTGTGGAGTTAGGATATGTTTGTGGTTCAAATGGTATTTGGGCTAACGGGTTCTTTGTGCACTAAAGTAGAAATCTACCAAGAGAATCTTGTAGTATGAGGTCATAGGACTCTATAGGAGCAAGAAAGACATAAACTTGATCTTTAAATCGTGAGATATAAGCAAAATGACAAAGCTCTGATACCAATTTGATGCATAAAACTCAACGGATTTACGCAACACAACGACTAATCAACTCGTTCTCTAACCAAAGATGAAAATCTTTTGTGGGTTTTTGTGTTTATATCAAAGGAAAACAATAAAGGATATGACTTGGATAAAGTTTCCACCACTAAGCCTAAACAACTTTATTAATTCAAGGCTAAAGTACTTAAACACCACCAGGAAACAATCAAATCGACAAAAATCAAAGTAGCTAGTGATAAAGCAAATTAAGAACCACACTAATTACAATAGAATTCGATTTCCTACTCCTCTCAAGAACACTCAAGCAATTAAGCACTAATTATTTTAGAGAAAGAATAAACCAAGCTCAAAAGCTTAAAAAGGATAACACTCTCATTTTCATATTTATCATCATTTTCTTTCTCATCTTTTTTCCGGCTACAAGGCTGCCTCTACTTATATATAGGGGGGAAAGGGTTCAAATATGACCTAGGAAGCACCTAGAATGTATCCTTGCTGCCCAAGGCCCAGTAAAGAGCTGTTGGGAGGACCACAAGGCTCCTAATAGGTGCACAACTGGCTTGAAAGCGACAGCTAGCTGTTACCTTGTACTATTTGGACCATTACATTAAATGCTTTGATTTATTGGTCCTCTAGGCCTTTCTCTCTCAGCATGTGACTTCTTATCCCTTACGAAATGTGACTATAGCTATTACAAAGCTGGAAAACAAATTACAAATGCAAACTAGGCTTAATTAACACTAATCATGCTTGTACGGACTAATTAGGACTAAATGTATGCTGAAATTAACTAATAGCTAAATGCTTTATTATGCAAGATAATAAGCCCTCAAATGCTCCTGCATCAGATTTTGTATGTATGTATGAGAGAAGATTAAACTATGGTATTGTTAATGTAGTTGGTCTGTCTGAAGAAGTTGATTTCCCAATATGTTGCTCAAGTTGAATTTGGAAAGTGGACTTTGTTGAATGGGAGTGTGCCCAGACAGAAAAATGGGTAAGTTAATAAATGCATACATGTTATGCAACCAAAAATGACTGTTATTGATGATATGTTATCTATTGTACATAGGTTTGATTGTGGTGTTCACATGATGGGGGCCATAGAAGTGTGTCCAATGACCAAGAAGAACTACAATAGGAATTGGTAAGGCAAAAGAAAGAAACAATGTCTGTAATTTTTTTGTCTAACAGTTATGAAAAATACTTATGTGTTCTCCCCGTTGATTGTAGCTTCCTATCGCATTTTCAAGGAGGAGGAATCTATTGGAAATGTTGTCTTCTTCCCATAACAAGTTGAATTCAAAAGTTAAAGGCTTGTGTTGTACCAAAAAGAAAGGGAATGATGTGAAATGAGTTGTATTGCCAGATTGACATTCTATTCAAACGAACAATGCATTTGCAAATGTATATTTGCATTGCAAAAATATGACAGCGCTGTTGTTTGTACCTTGCAAGTAGTACTTTATGATAGTATGTTGATATAGAAGAAGGCAATATTAAGGTTATTTTCATTGAAGGTGGCAATAAATTGCGAAATGTGCATCAACAACACCAAAATAAGACTTGATTAAAACCCTAAATCCAACATGAAAATAGTAGTATATGAACCTAAATCAGCCTAGTACAAGTGATACCTAATGATTGCAACACCACTTAAACCACAACATTACAAGAAGAACCACAACAAGAACAATGAACAACTTGTCGCATCGTTTCTTCTTAAGCATCTTCATATCACGATTTAGGTTATGATTTTGCTTCTTCAAAGCCTGTAGCTCCATCTGAAGCAATTTCTTGTCGAAAAGTAGCTTATTGATGCAATCCCTCTGCCTAGCTGTCATAGATCTGCCATACCATCTGAACAATCTACAACCCCTCATTTGAGTAATGGGGTCATACTCAACACATGCCACAAATCTCCTACCAGGATTATCTTTAGTCCAAGATGTAACAATGGAAACTGGCTTAGGAATGATGCATTCACAATAACGAGGTAGAGGGGACGAACGTGATGAATTTTGTGAGTTAGACATGATGACAGATTTGAGGACAATGAGAGAGTGACAGAAAAAAGAAGGCAATAGAGAAGAGAGAGATCCGCAACTAAGTACAAAGAATGAAACAGACAAATTGTAAATATAGAGCAGGGGTAATGGGTTTTCTTCAATTTATAGACAAGTGTAAATATAGATATGTCATGACACTTATTATAAATAGATTAATTTCTGGTAGTACAATACACAAGGATAGTAGAAAATATTAGTTATTCCTTGTTACATACTAAGCATCATTGTACAAAGGAGTTCCAACAAAGTATGAATTTGCTGATTCACACCCATCTTCATCAAATATTTGGAAAACAAAAATTGAATCCCCCTTGTACTTGATTGAAATTACGCATGCGAATTGGTGACGAGGATGATTCCGAATTTCCAATTTGTCCACTCGGGGCTTGTATAGATGATTCAGAAGAGATTAGTCCATCAATTGAATCAATGAATTCATTTGGTATTTTCTATTGTGGTCAATAAAGAAACATAAAATGTTAGATGGAAACGTATATTCACAAATCATACAAATGGGAAGCTGTAGACGCCAAAAAAGAACCTTCAGATTTCTCAGCAATAGCCCGATGATGAAAGGAGTAATTTATAAATTTGAACGCTATTTTTGCTTTAATAGGTAAGATAAGGTCTCAGGTTTTTCCTCGATCACTCCTTTATTCCATTCCTATTCAAAAGCCCCATTAAGGAGCTTTCCAACGACACCTCTCATGACTTTTTTCGACTCCCGATCGCCAAGTTGCGAATCGGGGGTAGAACCGTCTTTTACCGTCCAAGGGTAAAATGGTCTTTTCATATTTTTCGGAATACTAAATTCATTCGGAAAATTAAAAATAGACTGGATGTCGTCATTATGACGACATCCAGCTGGCTCATCACAGCCGTCAGCGGCCCTGGAATAAAATTCAGAGCCACTAGCGGCTGTGAGTTCAGCCGCTGGCGGCGCTCACCACAGCCACTAGCGGCCCTGACCTATGCCACTAGCGGCCCCGGACCAATTTCCAAGCCTGGTCATTTTTTTAGCCCAACTCCAACAATTCGGCTACTGCCACCCATCCAGCCCTACTTCCCACGCCTATAAATACAACCCTCCTCCCTCAGTTCAAAACACACAGTCTAAAATTGACAACCTCTATTTTCGGGAGTATTGAAACCGAACTTATCCCTCTTTCTTCCAAACTTGAGATCTTGTCTTTACTATTTTTGTCAAACATAGCCTACAGTTCAAGTACTAACTCCTGAGGGCTCAAATTAAATTCCTTGCCTAATTGTTTATTTTCTAATAGTCAAAATGTAGATATTATGCTAATCACGTCTTTTCTTGCTTCCTAAATATTGTCCTTCAAGCATGTCTAGTCGTTGTAATGCTCAACTTGCCAATCGAATGCATGTCTAAACAAGGGTTAAAAATAAATGTTGTGATGCTTGTGATGAATCAATTAATAGTCTAAGTCTAGGTTGTTAATCCGGTTTGTGTGGGAATCATGTCTTTAAATTATTAAGCAAACTTGAGTTAGTAGAGGTCATAAATGGGCGAGTTGGGTGCCTAACATCTTCCCACCTCGTACCTTCGGCCCCAAACCCTTTATTCTTGGGTACTCATATGTTCTATATGAGCGGGAGTCTTACTAAAAACATGATCAGTTCACTTATCGCGCTATTGGGTTGTCCCTTCGATAAAACGCCGATAGCAGATTTGTGACCTCTCTCATGGTTTTTATTCAATTCAAGTCTTTGCAAAAGCTTTTCTAACTCGACGGTTCCTTGAACTTATCTAAACCCCCAGCTTACAAGTTTTCTGTACGGACGCACTCCGTGGCCGTGGAAATCCCGGGTCCTTACAGTGGCGACTTCACTAGGGATTTATTTAAGAGGGTGAGACTCGAAAGTCAAGTTTTCTTCATTGTTTAATAACATGTTCCATATTTTGCATCATTTGCATGTGCTTTGGCACAACCTTTTGACCCTTATGAACCCTCGAGGAAGTTTGTGTCGCAACTCGTAGACAACCCGTATATCTAAAGGAATATACAGTTGTCCTATCGTGCAATCCGACGCTTCCTCACCCACGACTCATCGACTCTTGTTGGTGAAAAAGAGATACAATTGATGTGTCGACCATCCGCCGAACGGAAATTGTAATATGTTGTGGTGACCTCACAGGAGCCAAAAGCCTCAAACCCACATTCGTGCATTCTCTTGCTTGTTGTGCATGTGTCGTTGTAATGCCCGTCTGATCACATGTTTGCCTGTAAACTACGTCGTTGTAATGCTTGCTTGAATGCATGAATGTCGTGACTATGTGCCAACATGTACTTACGTGCTAGGAGTCTTTTTCTTTTATTTTTAGCTAGTTCCTAATGCCCAAAGGAGGTGCAAGAATTCCATTCAATGAACATTAGTCATCTTCCCAATGATATATTCTATAAAAGTCATGAGCAATTTCTTAGGATCGTTTTAGCAAAAAAAAAAAAGAGTCAGTCATTCCAATTTCTCCTCTCCCTTTTTTTATTTCTTTTTTTTTTTTTTATGTAATCCAGATATCCGTAAAAAAAAAAAAGCAAAAAAAATAAAAAAGGGCGAAAAAGAGGCCGCTGAAAAAAAAATAAATTTTGCAAAAAAATAAAAATAAAATGAGGACCGAAATTCTTTTTTTTTAATTTTTATCCCATTTTCCATTTTCTTTGAGTCTAGAAAAATAAAAAAAATAGGATAGTCCGTCTTTTTGTATTTTTCTTAGTTTCGTTCATTGACTTTATTTTCCTTTGATATTAGGGAAATATTTGGGCTTTTAGGCTTAAAGGACAATGTGTTTTCTATGAGTGGGTCGGCATTTTTCTTAGGTGAGAGTGTCATGGTTTTTTCTTGGTACTAAGTGCTCCGTGGTTCCTATTCAGGATAGGGGGTCCGTAGAAGAAAGGAAACCTTGAGAAAAGCTGGGCTCGGCCTTCGGCAAGGCTAGTTCGTCTGCAACCGTCTACACTGCCAAGTTCCCGTTTACCTCCACCACAAACAGCCTCACCGTTAATAAATTCACCATCACTAAATACCTTTTTCTCCACACCTGTCACCCCTGCTAACTTCACAATGCCCAAGACCACTGACGAAAGACTGGATGAGCTCATGAGTGAGCTAGAAAGGGTACGACTCAAGGTTGAAGATATAGAAAGGAAAAGAGAGGATGAAGCAAGGATCCCTTATGATTCCGACTCTGAGGAGGAAGGGCCAAATGCCATGCTAGCTAAGATTAACTCCGTGCTCAAGAGTAGTGGTTTAATCTCTAACTATAGTGCCAATGTGGGAAAATTCGATACTAAAATCAAAGGCAAGCTGCCGGCCAAGTTCTTTATGCCCGAAGTGCCCACTTTCACCGGAATTGACAGCCCGCAAGATCATCTGAAATCTTTTACCACTGCTACGACTCTAAGAGGAATCAACAATTTGTTTCCTCAGACCCTCGACACTCATGCCCGGCGATGGTTCTACACTTTGGATTTGGAAAAATACCCAACATGGTCTGATTTTACCGCTGTCTTCTTGGCTCGATACAAAGATAATGTGACGCTCCCCATCACTTTGAGAGAGCTTGAAATCACCACTCAAGAAAAGAACGAGGGATTCACTAAATTCCTCCGTCGATGAAAGTCTAAGATAACTGAAATGGTAGAAAGACCTTCTGAAACTGAACAAATAAGACATTTCATCAAGAACTTGCAGCCAGCCTACAAAACCATCTTCAATATCATGCCATTGACTCATACCAGCGCCTTTACGACGTTGGCATCCTCATTGAAGATGATCTCAACAAAAACAAGGATTAAGCCCTTCACTTACGGGAGAGACAATAGGACGACTACTGGAGCCTCTTCTGGCACTCAAGTTAATGAGGTGTAGACACCCTAATCGGTTCTCATTCCCTGGCACCGCAGCGCCCGATGATGATGGTAATGGAATAACATGGACATAAGTAGAAAAGGACATTGCTCGGAAATCTAGACCAAATTCCCTGAAACCTCAGTCTTTGGATAACCCTTGTTATAAGGATTACAACGCCTTTGACTTTGCCTCAATCAGGTTCCCGGATAAGGAGATATCGCGTCTTGAAGATTTGGGTCAAAACCGCTCATTCCCGACCCCCTGGGTAAGCCCAAGGGCAATCTCGTAATTTACTGAGCACAAAAATGTCAAAAAACCCTAGCCATGCGCTCGCCTCTGGGCCCAGCGGCTGACGCTGTCAGTCCGGCGGCACACGCGTCACAGCGGGGGCCCTCACGGCAGCCGCTGGGCCCAGTGGCAGCCGCTGGGCTCCAGCTGCCTTCTGCTTGGCCTGTTTTTTAGCTGGGCCGAGTTTCAGCGCCGAGTTTGCAGCCCTAAGCCCTAATTCCGTCCCCTAACTCTATAAATACTCCCTTGCACCCTCTTTTGAGAGAGGTTGGTCAGTTTATATTTTTGAGAGCAATTTGAGAGCACAAATCCCCCAAAACATAGAGAATTCAGAATTTGAAGACTCAAGCAAGCCATTGCACCCAACCTAGCACCCAAGATTGAAGAGCGATTCAAATTCTACTAGTCCCATTCGAATAGAACGTCCAGGTTAATCATCCCGATGGCCTAAATCCTTTATTAAAACTCTTATTTATCGTTTATAATCATGTTTTACCTAGCTTTTGATTAAGGTTGAATAATTGCGCATGATTAGATCCTTGTAAATAATTATGCATGATTACTTTATTTAAAGTTTGCATCTTTTTATTAGTTTATGCAAGTTTGCGTCTTTTTATCGTTTGTGCATGCATGTAGGAACCTCCTAGGTTTATTTTAGCATAAAGTTGATATTTTTGCATTGTTCTTCTATTGAAGTTACTAACAAATTTATTGATGTGCATATACGATGTTTGGCGCGTTTAGCAAAGTGTGGTAGGTTGGAGCGTTAATTTATTGCTCTTATCTCTTATTTGTGTTTGATAATAGTATGCATGCAAGTTGGATATAAATTGTGCAAAGTGATAATATAGGTAATTTGGTTGTCTTTAACCCACCTAATTAATTTAGGATCTTGGACGACCGGATTTGCATAGAACCATATAGCATAGATAAATATTTGACGTGGATAGGCTTAGTAGAGACCGTTAATTCGGGCGATTTAGATGAGATTCGTTTTGTTCCTTTCGTACCTACACCCCCGAACTCAATATTTAGCCCCATGGATATGAGTCAATTCCCAATAGGAATTGGGTGCACTTTTTGATGGTTTCCAATTGTTTCCTAAAAAGGGGTGGCGACTTCATTTCTCACAAATTATTATTCCCCATTATAATTGAATTAAATTTCATATGACGTATTATTTAAGAACCATTAATTCCAACTAAATATCTCAATTAGGAGCCAGAAAGGCGAGGGTTCTTACACTGGTGACTTCACTGGGGAATAATTAACAAGAGCGTGTAATTCGAACACCTATCCATGTCAATAATTTATTTTAGCTATTTGGTTCAATTACCGTATTTGTTTATTTTCTTTGCCTTGCAACCATATCATTCATATTGCATGCGTTATCATCGGAAGATGTCGAAAGACATCAATACACCATAAACAGGAATTACCCTTTGGAGCATTGTCTATGACTTAGGCCGGTGACCCACTAGATCCGAATTACCTTTGCATATAGTCGTGTTCCACCCCATGGCATTTACATGTCTCCATTCGAGATATGTAAAATGGTATGTTTAGATTTACAATGCATCCCATAGATGACGAAACGCATCCGGTCGTGGGTTACCTTATCCAACCATAGACTGTGTCAAGCTATTGCATTTAGTCCCATAGTCCATATCAAGGTGCTAATTGATTTACTTGCTATATTGTGATTGATTGTTTCCTTGCTATGTGATTAGTTTCCATAAAATATTAAGATGAGATCCCCCCTTAAGATTTGCTGGAGTCCGGTTTAGGGAAGGTTTCCCTTTTGTTTGCTTGTGGGTTTTGTCAGTTTTGCAAATAGAGTCTAGAATCTTTTCTTTTTTAGGAAGTAGAATCCATGTATGACTCCGATGACGCTAGTGACCATATTAAGAAGAGGTTCTTTTCCATATGAATTAGATTGCGTGCAAATAATAAATTCCCGTCAATGATCTTTCACAAAATAAAAAAAGAGTGTTACTTTATTCCCATATGCAAGTCAATAGTATACTTTCCTTATCAAATTAGGGAATTATATCCCATATGCAAGTCAAGAGTATATTTCTTTTAATTCTATAGAGTCGAAAAGATCATTGACTAGGATATGCAATTTACATAAAATCGCGTCTTTCCTAAAAATCACCATGTTGAGGATTAAAACTAGATTATCTTCCCACATTTGTTTTAAATAAAATCTTTCTTTTGTGGAGTCTTCCATTTACTTCTTATTTTCTTAAACGGGCCTTTTTATGTCCAAAATTGGTAGGAGTAAAGATCACGGTCCTAGGAAGTGGGAGAGGGACGAGTCCAACAAGAGATTGATACGCAAGTTGTCATTCGAACCTTCACCGCAAGCACAGTTTGTGGGCCCCATTTGGCTCGATTACCCTCGCACACCGCCATTGTCACCTCAAGCCTCGCCACCTAATTCACCAAAGTCCACCATGTCCGGAGATTCTGAGAAAACCGTTGACCAAAAGATGGATGACCTTCTAGCCCAACTGGTCGCCATGAATGCTAGATTCACTGATATGGAAGCCCGTGTCGCCAAGTTGGATCCCCCTACTAGGGACGACGATGAGCCCAAACCAAATGAGGATAAGACTGGGCCCTCCCCTTAAGAGGTCCAAGAACTCCAAGCTAAGCTGAATAGGCTTGAGTCCGTTCTAGGCAAGAGTCGTATCTTTAATGACATGATCATCAATTCTGAAGGCTATGCTCCCCGCATCAAGGGAAAATTGCCCACTAAGTTTTCAATGTCTGAAGTTCCCATATTCAAAGGAACCGATGATCCACAAGATCACATTAGAGCTTTTACCACTGCATTGGGCCTTAGAGGCATTGAGCAATAGTTATATGTTCATCTCTTTCCCCAAACTTTGGACCCTTCTGTTAGTGCCTGGTTTTTCAAGCTACCCACTTAGAAGCTGCAGAAGTGGGAAGACTTATCCACTTTGTTCCTGGAGAGATATGCTGACAATGTCTTGCCTCCCATGACCTTGAGAGAATTAGACATCACCAAGCAAGGTGACAAAGAAGGATTCACCAATTTCGTAAGAAGATGGAGAACCCAGGTTGCTGAAATGATTGATCGCCCATCTGAAAGGGATCAAATTAGAATGCTAGTCTAAAACATGGCATTTGAATACCGCGAGCACATGAAGTTTCAACCCATAACCACTTAAGCCCAACTAACTAAAGTAGGCATGGCCATTGAAGATGATCAACTCCAAAGAGGGAAGAACAAGGTCACTTACAATAACAACACAAGTGGTTACAAGGATAAGAAATACACCAATACCTATCATGCCTCCACAAGTAGAGGAAATGAAGTGAACGCCATTACTGACAAGCGTCCGAGAAGGTTTACTCCCCTCGGGATACCTTATGTCAAAGCTCTAGACAAATTAGTCAAAGGAGACTATTTGCACCTGATTGGGCCTACCCCTGATCTACCCGTAGAGAAAAGATCGCCATACTGGAACGAGTGTGCATTCTGCAAATACCATAGAGGTCGTGGACACGGCACCGAAAAGTGCTACACCCTCAAGGAGAAAATCCAAGATCTGTTTGACAATGGCACATTGGCACCATACCATTGGCTAAGGACGCACCACTGATCGGTCAATTATGTGTAAATTATAACCCTCTAAATACTTGCAAGTGCACAAGGTCAATGTAGTACTATTGAGTATAAGGGTGTCGTATCCACAGGGAACGAGGAATTACTATATTCTAATTATCAACCTTAATTAATCTAAAGGTAATAAAGTTGTGATTTTTGATTCTAAACTGGTGCAAATAATACGAACAAAATCAACTAAAAACTTAACGGAAATGAACTAGCTAGTAAATTGAGTAGGTTTTAACCAAGTAGACGAATACTAGGACCTTGAATCCACCAATAATCTCGTAACAATGAATTTACTTTAACCTGAGACGATACTAATTCTAGGTAGTAATCTAGGCTACAAGTTTCGATTATAAATAGATATGATGATTAAACTAATGACATAATTCATCTAGATCAAGCATAAACTATTCACTTGTGACATAATTTATCTAAAACGAGCATGAATCATTCAATAAAATAATCCCAATCAGTAAATACCATCACATAACCTAAGTATCAATCTCAATCTATTAATAAATTCAACAAGAACAATTATATAGACTGAATTGAATAAGCATTAAGAACTGTAAAATTAATTAAAGTAATCTGGTTATGCAATCACATAGAACTAGATAAACATCCCAATTAAATAAGTATCATTGTCACTAAGTTAGGGCTTCATCAAAATCCTATACAGGGAAATTAGCTAGACATGATTAGGGAAGAAAATACCATTGAATTGACGGGGCCATGATTGAACAGTGTTGTCTTCCTTTATTCCGTCTTCGCTTTGCTTCTTCGGTCTGCCGCCAGAGAACTCAAAGTGGTTTCGTGCTCTCCTTCGTCTCCTCTGGTGTTGAATGCCCCAGCCGTAAACCCACAAATTCCTTTTTATACTTGCTCTAATCCCTTCTATTTTCCCCTTTAATTGGTACAGAACCGACTTTGATATGCTTGGGAAAAAAGGTATCAGCTACTGCTTTACTTGTTCAATTCATGGGCCCCAACAATTGGAAAACCTTGTTTACGTGAGGTTTGGACTGCTTCATAATTTTGATTCACATGTACAAGTCACTAACCAAAATAAATGTTGACTTTTTAGCTAGGGATATCAGTGGACAAAGGCTCAATTTGGGCTTCCATTTAATCCTTTCTATTAGCTGCATAAAGTTGGACTTTAACATTCCTTTTTATAATTTGACCTGCAAAATAAAAAGACACGACATTAGTAAGTAACGCTATGCAAACTCAGCTAAAGAACTAACAGATAAATATAAAGGGGCTAAATTATAAAATATATCATAGCTATCAACACCCCCATACTTATGTTTTTCTAGTCCTCAAGCAAAATAATCAAAAAACAAGAAACTGAAAGAGTACCTAGCCACTTTCGTAGGTTTCACGATTCCACTTAGCATGTGCAACAAGCTCTTTAAACCCATAGTTACCCCTAGAAGACGAGTATGGTCTCGTGAGGGTTTGTAAAGGACATGCCAACAAAGTCCATTAATGAAAATAAATTCAATCATAAATCAAAATCAAAATTAAAACAAAACACCATTAGAGCGAATCTCATCGAACATCATAGCATATCATGTACAAGCATATCGATCATCAAAATCTTACCACTTGCCCTCCCTAAAGCATAGTAAAAACCAAATTGATAAACACTCACTCTAGGTACGTGAACACTCACACTCTTGTGTTTAAAAGGGTTATAAATATCGCTCAAATTCTTCCCAATAAGAATATTCTACCATAAGCTTGCACATAATCTCAATTCTCCACCACTATAGGACAACATGGATACAAAAATCATGAGGACTTTTATTAGGTTGTAATGAGGCTTAAGGTTAGGGAAAGAAATATTTAGAAATGTAGTTCAAGAGCTTAATAGCTAGTGGGACAAACAAACATCCTCCAAACTCCGTAAGGAGGGTGCAAAAATAACTCCACCAATCTAATAGAATTTCCAGCCACTTAACCGATCTACTCAGAAAACTTCAAAACAAAACAAAATGCTCAACTCCCATTATTTGACTTTAAGGAGCAAGTATTAAAAGATCTCACATAAAAATACCTTTCAACTCCTTTTTCACCACTTCTGACATTGAATTTCTTCTTTTTTTTTTGTATTTTTTTTCTTTTTAATAACTCTCAACAATGGAACTTTTCTTATGAGATATTCATAACACATTCCTCTACAACGAAGGCCAACTGACGTTCAAACACCCCGACACCTATTCTCAAACCACACCATAATTAAAGGGAAACACGACTCCCCACTAGCCTTAAGCTTGGTAAGGATATGTGTTTTAGATCATAGGCTTGTAATGTGGGTTTCACAAAAAAAATAAAGGTCAACAGAGCTCAACAGGGGGAAAAAAAGGGGAAATTAAATCATAGGATAGGCCTTTGGCTATGTAGCTATGTTCAAAAGAATGCCTCAATCATTTTTATGTATGCATCTATCAATGTAGCTTTGAAGAGAATAAATACAAGTTCTAGAGATACACTTCGCGGGAGAATACACACATGAAAGAAATATAAAGACTGATATGAATGTGTCAGTCTAATGGCTCAAAGTCTCACATGCATTTTTTTTGTTTACCAATTATAGTTCCAAATATGCTCGAGGGAAACAATTCCCATCTAGCCACAAACCATCAAAATGCAGGCACAATCATGCTATGAGTATCTCAAAAACTCACAAAATGGGATTAGAAAATCTTTCTTTTTTTAATATAAAACTCAGTACATGCCCTCTTCTCACCCCCACACCTAAATCATACATTATCCTAAATGTAGAAATAAAATTAGAAACAAAATCAAATGGGAGATGAAGAAAAGAGCAACACAACCTGGCGAAGGAGGCGTAGTATCATGAATCACTTGGCAGCATGTAAGTAAGACCAATTTTGCTTTTAACCTGCAAAATTAACACATTCTCCTCCGCAAAACCAAGTGAGCCTCCAAGAAACAAAATAAATAAATAAATAAATAAACATAAACCTAAATACTTGGGTTGCCTCCCAAACAGCGATAAGTTTAATGTCGTCAGCCAGACATTATGTTTTCACCAACTAGTCAATATAAATTGGGTCTACTAAATTAATAGACTCGATTAACTCATTTTCCGTAATATTGGTGACAACAGGTTTCAAACGCTGACCATTAACCATTATAGTACGACCATCTTGGGGATCTTTGATTTGGAAAGCTCCAGAAGGAAAGACCTGCAGAACAATATAAGGTCCATTCCATCTAGAATTTAACTTATCAGGAAAGAGGCGCAATCTAGAATTAAAAATCCAAACATTCTGATCTTGTTCAAAAGATTTACGAGAAATCATTTTATCAGGAAAATCCATGGTTTTGGCTTTATAAATTTTAGCATTTTCATAGGCCTCATTACGTAATTCATCAAGCTCATTTAATTGAAATCTACGGTTAGAACCTGCCAGTTTCATAACAAAATTAAAAGCCTTAATAGCCCAAAAAGCACGGTGTTCTAGCTCTACAGGTAAATGACATGCTTTCCCAAAACCAAGTCTGTATGGTGACATTCCTATTGGGGTTTTAAATGCAGTGCGATAAGCCCAAAGAGAATCATTCAATCTTATTGACCAGACTTTCCTATCAGGTCGAACCGTTTTCTCCAGAATTGATTTAATTTCATGGTTAGATACATCGACTTGACCACTAGTTTGAGGGTGGTATGGGGTAGCTACTTTATGCGTTACTGAGTACTTTTTAAGAAGTGCCTCAAAAGAACGATGCAGAAAGTGAGTACCTCCATCACTAATCAATGCTCTAAGAGTACCAAATCGACAAAATATATTATCTTTTACAAACTGCATTACCATCTTATGGTCATTAGTTCTTGTGGCAGCAGCCTCTACCCACTTAGAAACATAATTAACAGCCACAAAGATATATGAAAACCCAAAAGAAGTTGGAAAAGGACCCATAAAATCAATACCCCAAACATCAAAAATTTCAACAATTAAAATGGGGTTAAGAGGCATCATGTCTCTCTTATGCATTGCACCTGTACGCTGACATCGCTCACAAGACAAACAAAATTGGTAAGCATCTTTAAATATTGAAGGCCAAAAAAATCCACTCTGCAATACCTTAGCAGCAGTCCTACGACCTCCAAAATGACCACCACAAGCAGAAGAGTGACAGAAAGACAGTATACTAATAATCTCACTCTCTGGAATACACCTGCGAATAACTTGGTCTGGACAATGCTTAAGCAAATAGGGGTCGTCCCAATAGAAGTGCCTTACCTGTGAAAATAATCTATCTTTGTCCTGTTTTGACCAATGAGAGGGAATCTTACCTATAACAAGGTAATTTATGATATCTGCAAATCATGAAAGTTTAGAATGAACCTCTGCAAAAAGTTGCTCATCAGGAAATGTATCCTGTAAAGGTACATAATCATTAGTGTGCTCAATAAGAATCCTAGATAAATGGTCTGCAACTAAATTCTCACAACCTTTCTTGTCTCTGATTTCAATGTCAAATTCCTGTAACAATATTATCCATCTAATCAATCTAGGTTTTGTTTCCTTCTTAGACAATAGGTATTTCAATGCAGAATGATCAGAAAATATAACGACTTTAGAATGTAGAAGATATGAACGAAACTTGTCAAGAGAAAATACAATAGCAAGTAGTTCCTTTTCAGTCGTAGTATAATTCTTTTGAGCGTCAGAGAGTGTCCTGCTAGCATCATAGATTACATGGGGTACTTTATCGACTGTTTGACCAAGAACTGCCCCAATTGCATAATCAGATGCATCACACATAATCTCAAATGGCAAAGAAAAGTCAAAGGGTTGCACAATGGGTGCAAAAACAAGAAGAGACCGAACTTTCTCAAAAGCTTCCCTGCATGAAACGTCAAACTCAAAAGATTTTTCTTTAGCCAGAAGATTAGTCAAAGGTCTAGCTATCTTACTAAAGTCCTTAATAAAGCGTCTATAGAAACCTGCGTGACCAAGGAATGATCGTACCTTTTTGACATTAGTAGGAAAAGGAAGATTAGCAATACGATCAACCTTAGCATTATCTACTTCAATTCCCATCTTGGACACTTTATGCCCCAACACTATTCCATCTTCAACCATAAAATGGCTCTTTTCCAAATTTAAAACAACAGATAAATGTTTGAGGCATTCATCAAAAGTAGGACCAAATATAGAGAAATCATCCATAAAAACATCAAGAAATTTGTCTACCATATCTGAGAAAATAGATAACATGCACCTTTGAAAAGTTGCTGGAGCATTACATAATCCAAAAAGCATTCTACGATAAGCAAAAGTACCAAAAGGACATGTAAATGTAGTTTTCTCTTGATCCTCGGGGTATACAGCCACCTGGTTATATCCAGAATAACCATCTAAGAAACAATAAAAAGATTGGCCTGCTAGTCGTTCTAAGATTTGGTCAATAAAGGGTAAAGGAAAATTGTCTTTCCTAGTCGCAGAGTTAAGTTTCCTATAATCAATACAAATACACCAGCCTGTGGTCTCTCTAGTAGGAACTAACTCTCCCTTGTCATTTTCAACTACTGTCACTCCTGATTTCTTAGGGACAACCTGTACAGGACTAACCCACTCACTCTCAGAGATAGGATATATGATACCAGCATCTAGAAGTTTAACTATCTCTTTCTTTACTACTTCTTTCATGTGAGGGTTAGTCTACGCTCCATCTCCTTAGAAGGTCGAGCATTTTCCTCCAAATGAATTTTATGCATACAAACAGAAGGATCTATGCTTTTAAGGTCTGCCACACTCCACCCTATAACACCTTTATGATCTTTTAGAACATTCATTAATTGTCGCTTCATTGATTGACCGTCAGACTATGGGAATCAGAGCTGAAAGACGGAATGTCAGAGCTCAATGTCAGACAGCGTGAATGTTCTCTCAATAGAATGACCTTACCTTTGCCTTGATTTCCGCACAGGTATTTATAGGGCAAAAGTCGGCGAGCTTCGTCGAATGAACAGTGGACACGTAGCCTTATACGTACGTCCCTCTCTAAGTCGGCTTAGAGGGGGTGGTCACGTGAGTTGTGCTACGATCCCTTGGGATGATTCCATGTAGGGGTTCGTACAGTTGATGTCGTCATTTCTGTCCTTGGGGCTTAGAGAGCGTGGGCGCCAAGGCAGTCATCCGAATCTCTGTAGGAATATTCGAATAGTACATGTGCTGGCGTCTGGGTTGAGCGTACAGAAAGCCTAAGGGTCGATTCATGGCTTAGCCAACCCTCGTAGTCGAGCCAGAGCATAATTGTAGTCCTTGAGTTGGTACGAGACTGGTAGTTGAGGTAGATCTTCCCGGGTTTGTTGGTGATGTTGAGCAGCGGGCGGGGAAACCCTCGATCAAGGGTTGCCCCTTGAGGTGAAGCAATGCCTTTTTAGAGTTGTCGATGATCCTGGCTTTGCTGACGGTCATGATTCTTCTGGCGTAGCTAGGACGGGGGTCGATAGCTCGACCCTCGATATTTTGGTTATATCATTTTGCCCTCACATCTTAGTAGGAGGAGAGTCATTTCCCGTCGAGTCCTGCTGAGATGTGGTTGGTCCGTTGACGGGATTTTCGTTCAGTGGGCTTTGCTTTGGGGTCCATTTTTCCCTTGGAAGGGCCCCTTTTGTCAGGATGAATAGTCGGTGGGCGCAGTTGGGTCGTCCACCTGTCAGTCATGCGAGTATTGTGCTTTTCTAGGTCTCTCCGCCTATAAATAGTCAGAGCCAACCTCTCTTTCCTCTCTTCATTTCTGCCATTTGAGTTTTTAGAGAGAGAAAGTGGGTCTCCTAAATTTCTCACGAGTCTTTTGTTGATTCGTTACTGTATGTTCGATCTACCGTTGTAGATTCGCCTTCCAGCTTTCCACAAGGTACAATGTTTTTCTCTTGGTACTTTTCTTGCTTGCATTTATTTATTTTATTTTCTTGTCGATGTCTTCGCCCATTGATGTATCGTCGGGGTCTGATAGCTCGCCTAAGGTATCTCGACCAGGGACCTGGGGATCTTTCCCCGAAAGTTTCGGTGGAGGTTCGTCTAGTCAGGGGCCTGGCCCGTCGTATGAGGAGTCTTTCCCTCCTCCTTCGAATGACCCAGTTCCCCCGATTCCGCCAGTGTTTCCTTTTTCTGAGTTTCGTCCGGGTTTTGAGTGGTCGAGCCCGGACGAATTGCTTCTTCTGGATTGGGTCACCCCGTTCCGACTTCAGGAGGAGTCTTGGTATGCCAGAGTTCTGTCGGACCCCGACATTCCACGAGGCTTCAAACAGGATGTGTTGAATGTCTTTCAAATGAGTGTAGCGTTGGGAGAGATCCGTGTTTTACACGGGGTCAAACCCTTATGCTCTGTCTCTCCCCTGCAGGGAGACGAACACGAAATGTCCAGGGCTCGTATTAAACAAACTTGCCGTTTGGGAAGAGGGGGTCTTGACTGCTCCTCTCCCATGAGTGACTTTGAGCTGATAGGAGATCGGCTTGTCTGCCCTCATATAATAAAGTATGCTTTTTATTCTTCGAGTAGTTTTCTTTGTATTTTTGCCAAAGTCCTGTTGCCCATTTTGACCTTCTTCATTTGCTTATTTTGTAGGGAGTATAGAGAGAGAAGTTCTTCGGGGCAAATGGCAGGTCAAGCCAGTACTTCGGGTTTTTAAACCGACTCTTCATCTGATCGGTTGACCAGGTCTATCGATCATGTAGCTAGTACTTCTGGCTCGCCTGGTGGCATGCCCGAGCCTGTTGGGTCGGAACATGAAGAGGCTGAGGCCTCTCAAGGGTCTTTGGAGAGCGGTGAGATCAGGGTCG
The DNA here is from genome assembly GCA_038025085.1 of Tetragonia tetragonoides. NCBI lineage: Eukaryota > Viridiplantae > Streptophyta > Magnoliopsida > Caryophyllales > Aizoaceae > Tetragonia > Tetragonia tetragonoides. The sequence continues at coordinate 25,052,490 of CM076140.1, forward strand.
AGGATTTTTCTCCAGTTGAGGATGAAGATCTTCCTCCCCCTTCTTCAGAGGAAAAGAAGGAGAGGAAAAAGAAGAAGAAGAAGAAGAGGAAGAGGAAGTCGGGGTCCTGTAGGAGGGAGAGTTCACCGACTTCGGTGCCTTTGGAGGAGGTGGAACAGGCTGATCAAGAAGGTGTCGAGATAGAGCCAGGCCTGGAACATGTGGAGGAGGATCCCGTGGATGGGGGATCGAAGCAAGGGAAAAAAGTCGATGTTGTCCCTATTCATTTGAAACGGTCGGTTTGGGCTGGCAGGTCGGCTGAGGCTATCGAATCGCTTATGGTGCGATATCACTTGCCCCCGGGGATGTCTTTTATCTGTCCCAGCAAGTCGGAGGAGTGCTACCCTGCTTCGCCCGACTGCGTCCCTTTTTCCACAAAAGTTTTTGACGAGGGTTTGAAGTTTCCCCTCCCTCGTTTGATTAGGAAGATAGTGGGTCGTTTGGGAGTTCACTATTTTCAGCTCCAGGTGAACTCCTGGAGGTCGTTGATCGGCCTAGCAGCAGCGGTCCATGTCCATAAGCTAGAGGTGACCGATGCTGTTCTTCGTCATCTGTATCTTAGGGTGCAGTCGACCAAGCTCGGGACTTGGTATTTGAGCCCTAGAAAGGGTTTTTCCATGTGTCGGTCCTTGAGTAATGTCACCTTATGGAAAGAGAGTTTCTTGTTTCTGCACAATGACCAGGGATGGGATGGAGTGTGCCCTCCTTGGAGGGAAAACTATCTAGAGGAGGTAGGTAGTGAGTTGTTTGGTCCGGATCACGAGCCCCTGGACTCTTTGTCCCTGGCCGAGCGTCGGACGGTAGAGTACTTCCGTCACCCTAACCAAGATGAGGGTGTATGTGAGAAGATTAAAGCTCCTCCCCATTGGAAGATCGATAAGTCCTGGTTCTCCAACGAAGCTTTCCTGGTCTTCATTGGTTTTTGGTCGACCATGACCCATGGTATAATGGCCTTGTCTTCATTGTTTCCTTGCTCTAAATCTTTTCTATTGGTCGAGGGTTTTGCTTAACTCTCTTCCTTTCTTCATGTTTTGTAGAGGCCGCCGTTGTTGAGCTGTTAGAGATGCCGGAGGGAGATCAGATGGTGGCCGGGACGACCTGCAAGGCTTTTCTTGGAGCTTTCAAGGATACGACCGAGGCTCAGAAGAAGCTTGCATCGGTAACAGATCTTTTCTCCCCCCATCTGTTGTAGTCGATAGTCCCATAATTGATGCTGATGACTTTCTTGTTTTATGCAGCCTCCAAAGAAGAAGAATACAACGGTCTTTGGGACGAAGGCAAGGTTGAAGAAGGGAGGTTCTTCGACTAAAGCTTTATCTGACGTCGACCCTCACCCGAGAAAGAGGTCGGGTGACGAGGTCCAGGTGTCACAGGAGAGGGTGTCTCCTTCGAAGAAGAGAAGGTTAATACCCCTGATGTCGGGTTGATCCAAGCGAGTCAGCCCGCTGCCGTTGCCTGGGGGATAGTTACCCCTCTTGTCGGAATCCAAGATACGGGTGCTGGCCCTTCCATCTCGGTCGTAGCAGGAGAATTTTTTCCCCACCGAGTCTGAGGAGCATTGATGAAATACAGGCTGTCCGATCTACCCAAAGGGACAACAATGAGTTCACGGGCCAAGCGTACATGATTAGCAGGCAGAGTCCTGAAGGTCATGCCCTCAAGATGCCGGCCGTTCTGGGGGCTCCTCTGGATGAACAATCCAAGATTGCCGAGGCCGCCTTCCCTAAATTGTTCCATGAGAAGGACATGGAGCAGGTAACTTCGGAGGTGGGGTCGACAGATGTCGTGACAGCCCTTCTGAGGCGTATGGCCACAAGTCGACTAAAGGTACTTTCACAACCGTTTCCTTCGTCTGTTTTCAGGCAAGTTTTTCCGGATGTTCCTAATTTGTTTTTGTTTTTCAGGATGACATTCTTCTGAGTGCGGTTATTAGGGCCGACGAGGCTCAAAGGCGTCGGTTGGTCATCCAGTGTCAAGAGTGGCAGGCCAACGCCAAGCCTAAAGCCAGAGAGCAGGCTCGAGCTGAGTTGTCGGGTCTTCGTGCCGAGTTGGAGAAGGTGAAGGTCGACCTTAAGGAGGGGAAGTCTCTTCTTATTGAGAGAGAGCGTTCCCTCGAGGAGTTGAGAGGGAGACTGGAAGAGGCTAACAAGGCCAATGCTCAAGTCATAGGTCTCTTCGAAGCTGCCAAGGCTGAAGCCGAAGATTGGAAGACCTAGGAGGCTCTGGCCCAGGCCGACCGAAGGGTGGCTGTGGATCGTCAAACTCGATTCTGGAATGAAGCCCTGCTCCAGGTGTATGGAGAAGGAGATGTTGGAGCTTCTCTGGTCAGCTCCCTGGCTAGAATTCGAAACCTCCGAACTTCTACCGACCCCGATCATCTAGCTGAGGCTAGTAGAATCTAGGACTCTATTGCCTCAGATCTGAAGGATATGGAGGCCATTGTTGCTGGGAGGCGGGCAGAGGAGGAAGCGGAATGATCAGGGTCGTCTGAGGCCTACACCCCCGAGTTAGGGGGGTTTGTACTTGTTCATTTTTAGGGTGGTTGGTCACCCTTGTTGTAAATTGTTTGCGCCCCCTCCGCTTTTGAGGGTTGATTAATGGAGATTTCGATTCTCAGTAAACTTTCGTCAACTTCAATAATTTATCATTTATTGTTTTTCTGAGAGGTCATTGCATGTATGGCAGCTGTCGCGGGTAACCACTCGTGCCTTTCCTTTGTTGCTTATAAATAGGCTTGTGTAGCTCATTGATTTCGTCATCTAACTTTCTAGAGAGATGTCTTCCTCAGCCATTTTCATTTCTTCAGGCTCTAGTGATGAGTCCTCCATGGATACCGAGTCGGTATCCCGAGCGTATCGCCTTCGGTTGGGAAGGCGCGTTGTAAGGAATAATCGATCAAAAAAGCGTGTGAGGAAGGTGCTCCGAAATCGACTCATGACGAGCCCTTGAAAGTCCCTGATAAGTTTAGTGAGGCTAATTTAGCTAGGCTGACAGTTCTTGATTTCGTTCGCCTCTTCGAGGATACTTCTCTATCCGAGCGTCTCCGTACCCATATTTGGATGGTGTTTCAGCAACTTCAATCACAGGGGGTCCTGGAATGTCTCGAAGTTGAGCCTCTAGCCGTAAGGCTGCCTGGTGAGGGTGGAAGTAGACCTGACTCTCCTCCCCCCGTTCCTCCTAAAGTCGACCCTGGACCAGATATTCCTTCTCCTAGAGTGAGGGATCCTGAAGGTACAGACTCCCTTCGAGGTGAAAGTGGGCATGAGACAGTGGGTGAGCAGTGTCGTTAGGCTCAGCAAACCCGTAGGCAGGCTTTGGAGCTAGACATTCAGCGTGCTGAGGAGACTAGGAGATTAATATTGGAGGAGCAGACACAAGTAGCTTGGAGGGTCGATCAACTCATAAAAGACCTTTGTGCTGCGAAGCGGGTAGTTGAGGATAAAACCCTGGCCCTTGAAGAGGGGAGGAAACTCCATCGTTCTCTGGTTCAGAGACAACAAGCATTGGAGCAAGAAATCAAGCACAAGCGTGAAGCTCTAGACCCCTAGGCCCTCGTCCTCTTCCATTACTACAGTTATTTTGGATCTGTTATGTAGCTTCTCTGTAATAATCTGTACCCTCGATATTTTGAATGAATGAATGACTTTATGTTCCTGAATCTAGCTTGTGTAGTTACTTTTCCCACTCGAGGGAAAGGTGAGGTAACCAAAGCGTTTCTTTTCTCTTCAGGCGGGGGCGCAAACCGGGTTCACACTGTATCTCCGTGCCACGTGTCTCCTGAAGAGAGGCGTCGCTTGGTCGCTCCTGCCGACCCTCAGGCCCTTGAGGCTCAAGCAACCAAAGCTCTGTACCACCGGAAGCATCATAGCTCTGGCCTTGCAATGGCTTATGAGAAGCTGGCGGTGGCCGACCATAACTTGAAGAGGTTGGCCATCGAGCTGAAGATGGCTGAGTCGAGGGTGACGGCCATCCAAAAGGAGATGGCTAATGAGACTGCTCGAGTAGAGGCTATTGAGAAGGATGCGGTCCTTCACAAGAATTCCCTTATTACTGCCAGTGGTCGACATTCTCTTTTCTAGGAGTACGGTCATCATCTTGCCGAGGGCGGTCGACAGCTTGAGGCCCCTGGTGGTCAGTCTGCCCCAGGTGTTGCCCCTTGATATGGTCTCCTTCAGTTGCTCTCTTTTTTTTCTTTTTTTTTTCCTTTTTCTTTTTTCTTTTTTTGTTGGGGTCTATAACTTTTTGGCCCAATGAGGCTTGTAAATATCGTTTCAATGAATGAGATCGACCTTTTGCTGAGCTCCTTTTGTCTCTTATGACTGTATTGATCTGCTAGAATCGTTTGTTTTTAAAGGTCTTGGCTTGGCCAATCGATCCTTTTTCTTGTTGGTACGTAAGGCGTTTCAGCCCTGTAAGGCGTTTAGGTTATCTGAACCTATTTAGCCCGATTGTTTAGGGGTTTGGCCTGCTGTGGAGGATCGTAAGATCTCAAGTCTACGTCCCCGAGTAGTAGTATTTTGCGCATGAGACGTGAAGCTCATGTAAAGGCTTTAGGCTTTGTGGGCCGTGAAACTCATGTAAAGGTTTTAGGCTTTGTGGGCCTATTTTTGCCCGCAATTAGATTTAGGCCGTTTGGACCCTGTAAGACTTTCATGATCGTCGGATCATCTTAGTCTAATGTAAGGCGTTTTTAGGTCGTTGGACCTATTTAGCCCGATTGTCCGGTGGTTATGTGCGTAATAGTTTAGAATAGGGTTGTCAAAACATTAGATATTTTTCCCCTGTTACGCGTCTGACCATCGAGTCTTGTTAAATCAATTATCCTACGAGCTTGTTATGGAGTCGAAACGCATATGCGTATGCCCCCAAGCTCGGGGGTTAATTGATTGTTTTTAGCAATTAAGTAGTTGATAAGAGATGTTGATAGAAGATGTTGTAGGGTTCCCACCCATTTGTTATTGATAGAGGCATTGTCGGGGTCCTTACCCCTTTCAGAGGTGGATTTTTGCAAGGATCGCCTAACCCTTTACAATATGGACAATTTTGGTGGGATCGCCAAAAAACCCTTTGATTTAGTAGACAATTTTTGTAGGGATTTGTGAACCCATGAGAAAGATAGACAATTTTTTAAGGGGATTTGTGAACTCTGGGGTCAATTTTTGCTGGGATTTGCCAACCTATTTCGCTCGATTTTTAGGAAAAAATCAGCCAACCTCTGTTAGTTGTGGAATTTCCTCAGGTTGTTGAGGTTCCACACTCCAGGTAGTGGGATTCCACTCCTATTTTCCAGCCGGTATGTGCCTGGTCGAATGACCCCCGTGATTTTATAGGGCCCGCCCTTCCCAGTTAGCAGTCAGCTTCCCTTGTTCAGACTGTTTTCCCGTACTCTCCGTTTTGCGGAGTACCAAGTCGCTTGCAGCCATATGTTTCCCCTTCACACTCCTATTGAATTGTCGTATCATCTGATTTTTTGCTATTTCCATTCGTAGGAGGGTGTCTCCTCTCGTTTCAGGCAGTAGGTCGAGGTTGAACCTCAACTGTAGGTTGTTTTCTTCAGGGTCATATGAAATAACTCGGGGAGATGGAGTAACCAAGTCTATGGGTAGGACAACTTCTGATCCATAAACCAATCTGAAAGGAGTTTCCCCCGTGGCATTTTTTGTGGTGGTTCTGATCGACCAAAGAACTTCATACAACCTTTCGTCCCAGAGTCCTTTGGCTGCCTCGAGCTTGCATTTCAGACCATTGAGGATGATTTTGTTGGCTGCTTCAGCCTGACCATTCGATTGTGGTCTGGCCACAGCGATGAATCGGGCCTTTATGCCAAGAACCGACAAGTATGTTTTCAATCCTGGATTATCAAACTGAGGACCGTTATCGAATATAATCCCCCTGGGAACTTCAAAGCGGGTGATTACATTCTCCCAGATGAACTTCCTGATGTCTTGTTCCTCGATACACCGTAAGGCCTTAGCCTCGATCCACTTTGTAAAATAGTCGATTGCTACGACTAAGAACTTGAATTGTCCTGGTGCCTCTGGAAAGGGACCCAATATGTCCAGTCCCCAAAGGTGAAAGGGGAGTGGTTCTAGTATTGGGGATAAGTTCATAACTGGCTGTCGTTGTACTGTGGAGTGTATCTGGCAATTCTTGCATCGGGTTACGAAGTTCACAGCATTGGATCTTATGGTCGGCCAAAAGTATCCGGTTCTGAGAGCTTTTCTGGCTAAGGCTCTTCCAGCAATGTGTGACCCACACATTCCACTGTGCAGATCATCCAAGATATCGGCTCCCTCCGAGGGAGTGACACATCTGAATAATGGTTGGTTGAAAGCTTGCTTGTACAATACTCCATCAACCAGATCTTATATGGTGGACGGTATAAACTTATTTTGTGCTGGGGATCCTTTTAAGTTTTACATACTCTACTTGTTTTATTTTTGACTGACCAAGTCTTTTTCCGGTTTCCCCTCGCTCTTTGTATTGTACAGCAGTTATTATACTTATATAATACTCCCCTAATCTCGCTCATAATGGAAATTTGATGACAAGGTAAAAGTTAAACCCTATTATTTATGTTAGCCAAGCAATAGTAAGCTCATAGCTGTATATATGTACCAGCCTGCACAAATGGGGTACGGTTGAAGACTCTAGCTAGGTTTAATTTTCGTTCTGAGATTGATTAGTATTTAAGGCTTTGCGTCCTACACAATCAAGCAGCATTAACCATTATTCCACTCCATCCCATCATTTTGCACAACAGTTTCATTATTGCTCAAACGAGTAAACAAGCATATAAAGGACTTTCCCCCTACACAGGGTTCCTTAATTATGCTCATTTTGATTAATACATACACGGTAAGATAATGACAAATCGAGTTCCCACCAAGTCTAAAATGGCTCCAAATCACAAAATTAATTTCAGCATCAACAATACACATATAAAGGACCATTTTGCTCGCTTCTTTACTTTCACCTTTTTCTTTTCATCCCCCGGTAGAGTCCCATCTTTGAGATAGTCGATTATGCGATCTATCCCAGTTTCCGACTTATCGAGCAAGTTTACTTCAGGAGGCTTTGTGATGCTTTTTTCTTGCAGGACTTCCCAAAAAATCGATCGTGGGAGTCCGTTGATAGCAGAGCTGGACAGCTTGGCCAGGGCATCTGCCTGTTGGTTGTCTGACCTTAACACACGCTTGATGGAGAATTCTTCGAATTTTGAAATTTCTTCTTTCGCTTTTTGGAGGTACTCCTTCATGGAGTCTTCCCTGGCTTCATAGTCTCATGCGATCTGAGATACTACCAACTGAGAATCCATGATTACTGCCACACTCTAGGCTCCTACCATTCGAGCCACTTGTAGGCCTGCTAGCAGGGCCTCATATTCTGCTGCGTTGTTAGATGCTGTGAATTGGAATCGCATGCCGTATTCGAACACACCTCCTTCGGGGTTTTTGAGTACCCGACCTGCCCCGCTCCCGTGACGGGATGATGAACCATCGACTGCAAGTTCCCACTTCGTCGACCACAGCATTTGTTGTTCGTTGATAGATGCCATTTCCACTGTGAAGTCGGCCAATGCTTGCCCTTTTATTGCTCTCCGGGGCTCATATCCTATGGAGAACTCGCCCAGCTCGGTGGCCCATGGCTTTAGTCTTCCAGCTCGCTTTGGGCTCTGCAGAACTGCCTTCAAGGGTTGATCAGTGAGTACAGTAATCTCATGGGAACAGAAGTAAGGTCGCAGCCGTCGTGCGCTTATGATCAGAGCCAAAGCAAACTTTTCGATATCAGTATTGTGTTTCCGCGTCCAAAAGGACGTGGCTCACAAAGTAGACTGGGTGCTGAGTCTTATCTCGGTCACATACCAGGGCCGTTGAAACTGTCCGTTCCAAGATTGCCAAGTAGAGAAAAAAAATTTCTCCCACTTCTGGGCTTACCATAAGTGGTGCTTTAGCTAGATATGCTTTTCGTTTCTTGAAGTCGACCTGGGCCTCCGTCGTCCATTCGAACCTTTCTCTGTTTTTGGTGGCCTTGAAGAATGAGGTACATCGATCCGCCGATCGTGAGATGAAGCGACTGAGAGCCGCGGCACAGCCGGTTAACCACTGCACGTCTTTTAGGCATTTGGGTGGATGCATGTCTATTACAGCCTGTATTTCCTCGGGATTGGCATCGATTCCTCGCTGGCTTATCATGAAGCCCAACAATTTTCCCCCCGGGACCCCGAACACACATTTTTTGGGTTGAGCTTCATATTGTGCCGACGCAGGGTGTCGAATGTTTATTTTAAGTCCAAAAAGTGACTGTCGCTTTTCTTGCTTTTGACGACCATGTTGTCTACATAAGCCTCGACATTTCTCCCCAGCCGAGGAGAGAAAACCTTTTTTACCAGGCGTTGATATGTTGCCCCCGCATGTTTCAAACTGAAGGGCATCATATTTTCTTGATATGATGAAGGCTGCCTTTTCTTGATCTTCCTCTGCTAGTCGTACCTGGTGGTACGCTGAAAAAGCATCCATAAAGCTGAGAAGTTCATGCCCAGACGTGGAGTCAATCAACTCGTCAATTCGAGGGAGGGGGAAGTCGTCCTTCGGGCATGCCTTGTTAAGATTTGTAAATTCGACGCACATCCACCAAGTCCCATTGTGTTTTTTGACTAGCACCACATTGGCTAGCCACTCCGAGTAAAGGCATTCTCTGATAAATCCAGCCTTCAGCAGCTTTTGAACTTCGGCTGTTGCAGCTTCACTTCTCTCCCTACCCATTTGCCTCTTCTTTTTCTTTACAGGCTTAAAATTGGGCTGTACCCCTAGCCTATGAATGATTAGATCACCATCTATGCCTGGCATATCGGATGGGGAGAATGCAAAGATGTCGGAATACTCTTGGAGTAGCCATGTTATGTCTCTTCTCTGAGGGTCGACTAGGTCTGCCCCGATATATGTGATTTTTTTTCTGGCTGTGACTCATTCAGCCTGACCTCCGACGTTTCCCCCGATGGTTCGGGTCGATTTTCAGGCTCAAACCTGGTATCGATATGATCAGCAAGATACATTTCTAGGAGCATGCATCCAGCTATCTTCCTCTTGCACTCTTCTTTTTTGCTGTTGCGATCTCTGCAGAGGTAGGGGCAACAGTTAGTGTTGTCCCTATGTCCTACGCTATCACCACTGACTTTGTAGGTAATAAGGGAAGGTCTTCGTCTTCGTTTTCCAGTTTCTTGCTATCCAGACAATCGACATACGAGTTTTGGGCGGTCTTCTGGTCGCCAACCACCTGCCCGATGAGGCCGTTCCCCCGATCAAATTTCATAATTAACTAGGACATGTGAATCACCGCATTGATGGCTACTAGAGTGGGTCGACCGAGGATGCCATTGTAGACCAATTTCGTATCGACCACCAAGAATTCGATGATCTGCCTTCGACAAGCCCCCTTTTCTCCTATTCGTAGCGGGAGAATGATGGTGCCGATAGGGTAGACTTTTTGCATGCCAAACCCAAAGACGAGCAATGATACGGGGGTAATCTTGTCTTCACTGTACCCCAATCGTCGGAGGCACTTATAGGTGATGATGTCGGCCGAACTTCCTGTATCAATGAGGACTCACTCGGTGAGTAAGCCTGCGATCTTGAGAGTTACGACCAGTAAATCGTCATGTGGATAATGCAATGCTCGGGCATCACACTCGTCGAAGGTTACATGCGGGATCTTGCCTATGGGGGGAACCCCCACAACCATTATTTGTTCAGCACTGCGATAATGATCTTGTCGTTGCTTTTTTGTCGACCCTCCTCCACCTTGGCCACCATAGATCATTTTAACAACGGTAGTCATATCATCCTCTTCCGACTCTTCGTCTTCCACAACCGTCGTCACCTTGCGTTTTTTGTAGACATTTTTCTTTTTGAGGAACTGCTTCAACTTTCCTTCCTCAGCTAGTTTCTCAAGGTTTTTTACAAGCCTCTGACAGTCTTGGGTCGTATGCCCCACATCGTCATGGTATGCGCATCGAAGCTTTGGGTTTCTCTCAGAGAGATCCCTAACAATGGGAGGCGGGATGTCGAGCAGTTTTCGATCCATTTTGTTGAAGATGGTTTGTTGGTCAACACTGAACGGCCACTGATCATCTGAAGGGTCAGTCTTCCTCCAGTCACTTCTTTTAAGAGGTCCCCTGGACATAGCAAGTGCTTCTGCTGGTCGCTTGCCTTTGTCGCTTTTAGTATTTTTACTCGACTTAGCCTCGGGCTTTGGGTCTGTCTTCCCATTGCCTGGAGTATATCGTCCCGACTGTTCCTGTGAGTTGGCATATGCCACGGTGAATCGTCTAACCTCTGGCAGGGTTAGCAATCCTTTTTCCTCTCGCTTTAAATTTATCTGGAACTTGAAGTGCAACCCCTCGGTTAACCCTGACACAAAGGCCGCGCTGGCAAGTCTTTCGTCCAGGTCATCAGTTTCGAGGGTTTATGCATTGAATCGAGCAAGATAATCTTTCAAGCCCTCTTTCTTGTCTTGTTTTAGTTTGTAGAGGTGTTCCGTGGTCTTTCTCTGATGGATGTGTGCTGCGAAGTGATTCTTGAAGCTTTTTTCCATCTAAGCCCAAGAGTAGATACTCTTAGGGGAAAGTGAGGCATACCATCGGATGGCAAGCCCCTTCAGAGTCATTGGAAAATTTCTGCACAGCGCCGCATCACTTAGAGTTGGGTCATCATGGTCGCTCTGTAAGCTATGATGTGATCTTGTGGGTTTTGGGGGACCTCATACTTGTCCACCATTGGTTTTAATTTGGATGGCATTGGAGCCACCATGATCTCATCACTGAACGGAGTTAATCCTACAGCTGGTATTTCACTCTGCAACAAGTTTGCTAAGGTATTAGATAACCCAATTTTCCCCACGGTGGTGGGGCTCGGGATTTGGAGTATCGACGGTTGCAAGATTGTGTTAATTTGAGGTGGACTGAACCCCATGAGGAGTTCCTGATCCCGTTTTCGTTCATTCTCATATCTTTGATTCAACACTTTCAATTTCTGCTCTTCAATTTGGCGTTCAGCCTCTCGGTATTCAATGACATTGCGAAGGTCTTCCTGAGTCCGACTCGACCCTTTCTGTTTCTCTTTTTCATAGAGTTGGTATAGCTCTTGGAGCTGTTGTTCTTCTGCTCGCCGGGCTTCCTCCCTTTTGAGTATAATACCCCTAAGGTCGGTTCCGTACTTGCTGACCTCTTTCTCTGCTCTCTTTTTCTCGAGGAATTCCCTCAAGTCGTCCGATTTAGTCGGGCGATTCAAGGGTTTCTCTCGAGATGTTTTGCCTTCTTTGGATCCGCCAGTGCTACTAGTGGACCAGCTGTCCCTCATAGACCTAGTTGTTAGAGACAGAGATGGTTCGGGTCGCGGAGGAAGGGGAGGAAGCCTTGTCTCTGATGGAACTCTGCTCCCTCCCCTCGAAGTTTCCCCTTTTCCCGGTTTTTGGGGGCCTCAACTCTTTCACAAGACACGCAAGAGTTTCCTTCATCGTATTTTGTAATTCCCCCATGATCTGCTGTAGTTCCCCCCGAGTTACAAGGACTTCGGGATTTCCAAAGGTTTGGCTACCGTTCTCATCAGAATGTTGTGATCCCTTGAGATCCGGGGTAGCTTCCATGTTAACTGTTGTGTGTTTCTTGCGTAGATATGGGGGTGTAAGCAATTTTGTAGTTATTACGTCAGGGAGTTAGATTGAATCTAGGGTTTCTGGCCGCTCACTCATGCAAAACCATACACCTTTCCCACAGACGGCGCCAAATGTTTCGCCCGATTTGAAGGGGGGTCGAACACTGGGAAGAAGTTGGGATCGAGATGTATGAGCGGGGGCTGTTTGTCTGTTTCCCTGGCCCTCTCCACTGCTACCTGCACAAGACAAGCAAAGGTGAACTAGCTCGGGGGGTTGACCCGAGAAGACCCCTCCGATGCTTAAGTTAGTAAATCGAGATCTGTACGAGAGGTACTTTTGTACAGGCAGGTATATTTGGAGTAATAAGGTTAGGATTTGATTAAGCATAAGAATTTGGGAATTAGAGTTGAAAGACGGAATGTCAGACAGCGTGAATGTTCTCTCAATAGAATGACCTTACCTTTGCCTTGATTTTCGTGTAGGTATTTATAGGGAAAAAGTCGGATAGCTTCGTCGAATGAACAGTGGACACGTAGCGCTGTACGTACGTCCCTCTCTATGTCGGCTTACAGGGGGTGGGCACGTGAGTTGTGGTACGATCCCTTGGGATGATTCCACGTAGGGGTTCGTACAGTTGATGTCGTCACTTCTGTCCTTGGAGCTTAGAGAGCGTGGGCGCCAAGGCAGTCATCCGAAACTCTGTAGGAATATGTGAATAGTACATGTGCTGGCGTCAGGGTTGAGCGTACAGAAATCCTAAGGGTCGATTCATGGCTGAGCCGACCCTCGTAGTCGAGCCAGAGCATAATTGTAGTCCTTGGGTCGGTACAAGACTGGTAGTTGAGGTAGATCTTCCCGGTTCTGTTGGTGATGTTGAGCAGCGAGCGGGGGAACCCTCGATCAGGGGTTGCCCCTCGATGTGAAGAAATGCCTTTTTAGAGTTGTCGGTGATCCTGGCTCTACTGAAGGTCAGGTTTCTTCTGGCGTAGCTAGGACGGGGGTCGATAGCTTGACCCTCGATATTTTGGTTATATCAGTCTCTCTTGCTCACTAGATAATTGAGATGAAATAATGACGACATGTAACGTCTCATCAACACCCAAATAAATATATTTAAATGTGGAAGGGAGAGGTTTTAACTCAAGTTTAGGTGGAGATAACACTGAAGGTAGGGATCGAGATTGAGCAAGAGCGGGTAAAGGTTCATTATAAGATACCCAAGAGGATGATTCAAGAGCACTAGAGGAATTACGAGCCAAAACAGCCTCTTGCCTGTCATGTTCTAAGTCAACATCATCCAAATTATTATGTGAAAGAGTAGTCTGTATATGGTCCTGAGAGAGAATACAAGGTAATGTTTTCTCTACTAGTTCTTCTATCATATAAATAAACAAGCATTCGGATTAATCTTCACTAACAGGTTGAGAAGAAGCTTTAAAAACATTAAGCCTAACCCTCATATTCAAAGTAGATACGTCCATAACTCCCATTCTGCATTTAATGGTCGCATTAGCAGTAGCTAAGAAAGGACGACCTAGCACATCATCAATCTTCCCACGAGGTACCTTAATTGACCTATAAGCTAATTGTGTAAAGTCATATTAGAAGGCTGCAACTCACCCAAGCCTAGCTCCTCATAAACGGAATATGGAATTAAATTGACACTAGAACCTAAATCGAGAAATGCTTTGCCAATCCTATGTTCACCAATGCAACATGTAATAGTAGGAGCACCTGGATCTTTAAATTTGGGTGGAGTGTTGTACTGTAAAATTGAGCTAACATGTTCAGTTAAAAAGACCTTCTTAGAGACATGGGATCTAGATTTTCTCTTAAAAGTGCACATGTCTTTAAGGAATTTAGCGTAAGCTGGAACTTTCTTAATGGCCTCTAAAAGGGGTAGATTAATCTTAACCTTCTTGAAGTCTCTAGTATATCCTCCATTTTCTTATCTTTCCTAAAAAGTGATGGTGCATCTAAAGCTTGAGGAAATGGGACCCTTGGCTCATACGAAGCTTTAGGTGTTGGAGTTAAAACCTTAGGGTTTGGAGGAAGGACATGTTGTTTCTCTTTTTCAAAACTCAATTCAGTGTTATTTTTATCTACCGTTTCATTGGTCTCTGGTTTTTCAACATTCTCACCAACTTTGTTGTCTATTACCTTTCCACTTCTCAAAGTTGTTACTGCTTTAGATTGTTCATGGTGGGTTTGGCCTCTAGGATTTTCAATTGAATGACTTGGGAGGTTACCCTCTTCTCTTCTACTAACTGCTGTAGCTAACTGCCCAATTTGACTCTCTAATGTAGAAAATGACTGATTATGTGAGTCTAGAATTTGACTTTTAACTTCTAATGTTTTTAATGCAGACAACACTTTATCCTCAAAACTAGCATTACTAGAGGTAGCTACATTGTTAGGAGTTGCGTACCTTTGAGCTTGGAAACCATGAGGATTTTCCATATTAGGAGGCTACATTCGTACCTTGCTGCTTCTAGGAGAAATTCGGGTTGTTTGTCCAGCCAGGATTGTACGTGTTTGAATATGGATTGTTTTGTTTACTGTATCCTTGGGCAACATTAACTTGTTCCTGCATAAACTCAGGATAAAGTGAGGCACTAGGACATTCATAAACAGAGTGAGCAGGATTAGAACATATAGCACACACATGTTGAATATTTGAAGGATTCGTAGGCATCTTATTCAAAGACATGATTTGATCAATCTTTTTAGACAAGGCATCAACTTTACTAGCAATATCGGTAGTATGAGACACTTTATAAATTCCTCCTTTCCCTACTGGCTTAGATGGGGTTATTCGTGAAGAAGTTGCATGTTGTTGTGAATTATCACTCAAGTGCTCAAATAATTCCTACGCCTCATCAGGAGTCTTATGTAAAAAGGTACCACCACAAGAAGTATCAACCATCTGTTGGTTTCTCCCATCTAACCCTGTGTAAAAACTTTGGACTTGCTGCCATTTAGTTACGTCATGGTGAGGACAAGTCCGCAAAAGGTCTCTAAATCTCTCCCAACTCTCATGGAATTGCTCATCAACTGTTTGAGAGAAATTAGTTATATCACGCCTTAACTTGTTCAGTTTACCAATTGGAAAATATTTCTTTAAAAATTCTTTTGACAAGTCTACCCAATTAGTGATGTTCTCACGAGTGTTATACCAGTGTTTCGCCTTATCTTTTAAAGAAAACGGAAAAAAGTTGCATATGAATGGCATCATCTGTCACATTAGGTAGCTTAAATGTAGAACATACCTCTAAAAACTCCTCAATATGTCTATAGGGATTCTCACTTTCAAGCCCATAAAAAGATGGTAACATATGAATAATACTAGGCTTAATCTCAAAATGGATTGCTCAATTATTGGTAATCTAGTTCCTATGGGTGAGGTATAAGTGCTAGGAACAAAATATTCACTAAGCTTCTTAAGTGCTTCACCCTTCATTTTGCTCTCTTTTTCTTTTTGTCTTTTTAGGGCTCTAAGTTCTCTAAGAGTACGTTCCATCTCAACATCGTATTCTTCTAAATCAAGTGAAAGAGAACGACGACCACGCATAAAGTAACCAGTGAACTAAACTAACTACAACAAAGAAATACTAAGAAAACAGTAAGAGAAAAAAAAAAAGAAAACAAAGACACTTCGTAAACCAAAGAAAACAAAATGAAACAAAGTTGAAGACTTAAGAACAGCTAGGTACGAAAGCAAAAAGAAACTAATGGACAAGCAATTACGCAAGACAACAAATAAAAGTAAACAAAAACAAATGGAATAATAAGAAAACAGAATAGGAAAGAGATATGAAAAACTAGTTCTAGACTACAGATTACTATAGGCCAATAATAAAAAACTAAATTAATATAGGCCAATAATAAAAAAAACTAAGGTAATTAGCACCCGTTCTCCGGCAACGGCGCCAAAAACTTGATCGGTCAATTATGTGTAGTTTGTAATCCTCTAAATACTTGCAAGTGCACAAGGCCAATGTAGTACTATTGAGTATAAGGGTGTTGTATCCATAGGGAACGAGGAATTACTATATTCTAATTATCAACCTAAATTAATCTAAAGGTAATAAAGTTGTGATTTTTGATTCTAAACTATTGCAAATAATACTAGAACAGAATCAACTAAAAACGTAACGGAAACGAACTAGCTAGTAAATTGAGTAGGTTCTAACCAAGTAGACGAATACTAGGACCTTGAATCCACCACTAATCTCGTAACAATGAATTTACTTTAACCTGGGACGTTACTAGTTCTAGGTAGTAATCTAGGCTACAAGGTTCGATGATAAATAGATATGATGATTAAACTAATGACATAATTCATCTAGATCAAGCATAAACTACTCACTTATGACATAATTTATCTAAAACGAGCATGAATCATTCAATAAAATAATCTCAATCAGTAAAGACCATCACATAACCTAAGTATCAATCTCAATCTATTAATAAATTCAACAAGAACAATTATATAGACTGAATTGAATAAGCATTAAGAACTCTAAAATTAATTAATGTAATCTGGTTATGCAATCACATAGAACTAGATAAACATCCCAATTAAATAAGTATCATTGTCACTAAATTAGGGCTTCATCAAAATCCTAGACAAGGAAATTAGTTAGACATGATTAGGGAAGAAAACAACATTGAATTGACGGAAGCCATGATTGAACAGTATTATACATTACAGTTAGAACAAATAATGCAAAAATTGAAATAGTAACTATGTACACTATGACTCGAATATAGTGACCTCTATTGTTAAAGCTTGCATGCATCTGCTTTAAGAAAAATGTATTAATAAAAAAATATTTATTATTATTATTATTATTATTATTATTATTATTATTATTATTATTATTATTATTATTATTATTATTATTATTATTATTATTATTATTATTATTATTATATGCATGTATCATTATATAAATTTAAGAAAATGTATTTCATATTAATGTAAATTCATGCATGCATTAATGTAGATTCATGCATTAGTGTAGATTCATGCATTTTGTATTATGATTATTTGTAAAGATATGTGGATATGCCTTGCTTATGTGGACGCCCACATGTCCATCAAGCAAGTGTGCATATCCACTTACATATACATTCCCGTGTGTTGCACGATTTATATGAAATATATGTGTTATAATCTGCCAATAGTTGATATACTATTTAAACAAAACAACTCACTTATGAGGCGGCGTTAATGCATGAGGTATTGCTTTTTGTCTAGAGGTATCATTTTTCATGTACGTTAGTATTGCTTTTTGTCTAGAGGTATCATTTTATATGTACGCTAGTATCTTTTTTTGTCTAGAGGTATTATTTTCTATGCATGAGCCCGCCTCATAAAAGTTTTTGTACTATTTAAATTGGATGGTGAATTTGATATGTATATGTATGTTGTTTCTTTAAATGAAAAATAATACCAAATCATACTGTAGGCTGCCGTATTTTTCTCCCCTCTTTTCAGCGTGCCTCACCTTTGACCCTACTTTCGGGGGGTCGGTTTTTCCGGACAGCTTGGGAGAGCGCGTTGGGTGATCGAATTTCGTATGCACATAGAGATTTTTGTACCAAGGACATGATTAAGATTGTCGGAAGCCGCCACCAAATTTTGAGGTAATTTGAAAACTTTGGAGATCAAGTCGATAGTCTAGAAAGACGTCAACTCAACTCCTGTGCACCCCAATCCCTATTGGGGGAAATGATTTCATTAATGAGTTCGGGGGCGTAGGTACGAGCTAGGAAAGTGTTAGGCACCCAACTCGCCCGTTAACAAAAACTGCCTTTACTAATCGATTCAATATAATTATTAATGCTACGGTTCCAAACAGGGTTCAGTTTGTCCAAATTCCTAGTTTTAACTAATGGGTTTGAACAAGTATTATTAATGTGACCACTTTTAACAATTTATCAAGCTACATGCTTTTTATTGCTAGAAAACGATAAATATGCTAAAAAACCTGCGAGTTAGAAAGCAAACAAGGTAATTCATCCACCAATTCACAAACAAAGCATAATTCAATAAAAAGCAATAAATAATAAATATGCATTCATTCATCCATTCATTAGGCTTAATACAAGCCCTATTGCCCAAAACGCGCCATGCATGTACATATCACATAAAACAAATTCGTTAGTAATAACAAGCAATATAAAATTTATTGAAAACCCACAGGTTGGATTACCTGGATGCTCACAATGAACTTATTAGGTTGTATTGGTTGAATTCATGCTCTTGATGAAGTATGAAGGTTTATTTTTGTGGTGCTAGGGCTAATCCTAAAGAAGGAGTAGATACAGAATTTAGGGTTTATAATATGAGAGAGAATGTCCAACCTCTTAGAAAGAATCTCCAACCTCTAGTCTCTAACCACCAACCTCTTCAACTGAACACTAAGGTTTGCTTATATAGAAGAGGGGGAGCTGCCAGGGTTTGGCACGGAAATCGAATGGGCCTCAAATTTCGCCTTCCGTGAGAAAGGGTCCAGGTGGCCAAACCGCTAGGCCGAGCGGTCAAACCGGCAGGCCAAGCGGCTTAGCCGCAAGGCAAGCGGTCAAACCGCTTGTCCTAGCGGCCACCGCTTGAGCCCGAGCGTGGCCGCTTGGACCTGGTGATGTGTGCCTGCATAGGCGCCTGGAATGATTTTCGTGCGGGGGAGGCTCTTCTGAGGGGGTCCACGCGGGATTGACTGAGCTCCTTTGTTTGACCAAGGGTTGACTCATGGGGTTGGGTTCCCTTTTGGGCCCTTAGGTTCAAAGAGGCCTATCTCTCAGTTTTGGACTGCACTTGAATTGAGTCCAACTGGTTTGGATCACCTGTACAAAAGGCTTCGACTGGCTAATTCAAATGAACTGGGCTAATCATCAGAGCAATTATTCTCGTAACCTAAGTTCGAGCAAAATCCAATCCTTTCATCATCGGGTTTTTATGGGGACTTATTATAGACACAATTTTTGGTGTCTATAGAAGCCCCTACTTTGGCCGAACTCGAATAGAGCGAAGGTAAAAGTATTCTTGTGCCAATACCTGCAATAAAACAGGAAAACTGAGTGAGGTGACAATCAGTTAAAGATAAAAAATCATTAATTCCCCGGTTTATTCGACAGAGAGTTTGATCCTATGATGTAGGTCAGACAATAAATGTCCTCCGATTTTCAGTCGAAGGGGACCCTATGCTGTAGGTTAGACAATAAACGTCATCCGATTTTCAGTCGAAGGGACCTTATGCTGTAGGTTACACAATAAACGTCCTCCGATTTTCAATCGAAGGGGACCTTATGTTGTAGGTTACACAATAAAACATTTTATTAGAGATAAGATAAGAGATAAAAATCCTCTGATTTTCAGTCGAAGGGTGACCCTATGCTGTAGGTCAAACAATAAACGTCCTTCGATTTTCAGTCAAAGGGGAACCCTATGCTGTAGGTTACACAAAAAAAAATATTTCGTTAGAAATAATATAATAGATATGAAATCTTTCGATTTTTGGTCGAAAGATGACTCTATGCTGTAGGTCAAACAATAAACGTCCTTCGATTTTTAGTCGAAGGGGAACCCTATGCTGTAGGTTACACAATCAAAATATTTCGTTATAAATAATATATGAGATAAGAAATCTTTCGATTTTTGGTCGAAAGGTGACCCTATGCTGTAGGTCAAACAATAAACGTCCTTCGATTTTCAGTCGAAGGGGAACCCTATGCTGTAGGTTGCACAATAAAAATATTTCGTTAGACATAATATAAGAGATAAGAAATCTTTCGATTTTTGGTCTAAAGGTGACCCTATGCTGTAGGTCAAATAATAAACGTCCTTCGATTTTCAGTCGAAGGGGAACCCTATGCTGTAGGTTACACAATAAAAATATTTCGTCAGAAATAATTAGTAAAGGGTAGTAAAATGTTGTTCCGACCTGTTTTTCATAACGGACTTTTGCTCGCAAATAACTGCCATGTACCTCGTGTGAGGGCCACTGATTTGAACCAATGGCCCAAAGATACGTCAGGGGTGAGAACGTGGGCCAGGCGGTCATACCGCCACGTCAAGCGGTCAAACCGCTACGTGGAGCTGTGTAGCCGCTGGCTGGAGCGGCTACGCCGCTTGGCTTGCGGTCTGACCTCCAGCTGGGCGGTCTGACCGGCCACTAGGTCATCTGTGCGGTTCTTCCATAAAAGGAGAAGGGGGTGGCCGAAATGGGTCATCTTCCCATTTCGAGCTCTCTCTTTCTCTCTCCTCCATTTTTGCTCAAACTTTTCAACCTCAATCAAAGCCCCTACCTCCAAATCTTGAGGTTTTCTTGCTCAAATTCTTAATAGAACTTGATTTTGCTAGTTGTTCTTGTGTTTTTGAGTGTCAAAACTCAAAATTGTGTGAATTTGTGAGTTTTGTGAGTTTCACTCAAATTTCAAAAGCTCCATTTTTTTGCTCTTCATCTGTGGCTCCTAAGCTTAGAGGAGGTAGGTAAAAGGAAGGGGCAAGAGGTTGTTTTTCACGAAGCCCCAAATGTTTTCACTCAAGTTTTTGTTTCCGGTATACCCCATCACCGGGTGGGTGAGAGCCGGTTAGTCCAGGATGATTTCACTCGCAGTGATTGTCATCCTACCGATCGTTGGGAGTCCAGCGATCTTGTTTTCAAGAGGAAATATCATTTGGTTACCGTTGGTACCAAATGTCGGGTATGTCATCATTTCTTGTTCTCGCTCTTTTACACTTAGAAAATCATGTGTAGGCGAACATAGAATTTCTTGGCTGAGAACTGAAGTGTAGTTAAATGTGGAAAACGAATTTGCGTGAAATTATTTTTCTGGTTAATTTGCGAATTCCCGTAGGATTCTTGTATTTATATGCATGTGAAGAATGAATTTGTGTGAAATTCATCTTTAATTTGTGGAAAATAAATTTGTATGAAACTTACTCTCGTTGCAATTATATATTTCTGTGAAAATAAATTTGAATGAAGTTTACTTTTTAGCGGCCATGGCTTCTGCTGAGCTCTCCGATTGCCTATTACTTAGAGGCCTTGCGGAGCGGTACTGGGATACTACCAGTACCTTTCATTTTCCTATTGGTGAGATCATGATCACCCCTTTCGAGTTCGGTCTTATTTTGGGGCTTCCATGCACCGGTACTCCTGTTACTTATGGAGATGTGAGCCGGGAGGTTATGGTGGAGATGTTTGGTCTCTTTGGGACCAACGTGGATGGTAGGGAGTATGGTCGGACTGACGTCATGGTCCAGTTCTTGACCAACCCGAGGAAGCTGAAGAAGATCACAGCGAAGCAGCACGCCCGCCCATTCTTGGCCCTTGTGCTAGCTTGTTCCGTCTTTTCAGATAAAGCTAGTAAGTATCATGTTCGCTATTTCCCGTGCCTGCGGGATTTGGATAGAGTTGCGGAGTACAACTGGGGTCTTCCCGCATACTCTTGTATTCTATGGTGTTTGAGGCAGTCTAGTCACCTCAGTGGAGAGGAGGGCGCATCTCGCGTCTCCTTAGTCGGTTATTGGAAGGTTATGAAGGTAATTTCCTTTTACCCTTCTTGTACTTTGTGTTTCGGCTCTTTATTAATAACTTGTGCCTAATCCATGTACTTTGCATGTCTTGGATTTGGTTTTATGAGCATTTCCCTGACCTTTGCCCTCTTCTCTAGACAAGGGATTTGTCCTTTCCAGCGATGTAGACCTGGAAGGAACGGGCTTCTTGCCCATTTACTACACTGCACGCCCTTAGAGAGGCGATATATCCCTTGACAGCTCAGGATGTAAGCAACCTTCCATTGTGCTTCTTTGGTCCTTTTATCCTTTTGTATGCTTATTCTTGCTTTTGCAGGTTGACTGGTTTCCCTTGACGGATTACCTCCCGGGCCTATCGGATAGATTCTTGGGTGCTCGGGTGTACGACAAGAGGAGGATCCTTTTTGAGAGTCCCTTTTGTTTTGAGTGGTTCTTAGGGGGGAGACTGATTAGGGAAACTTTCCCCGACCTTCCGGCTCCGAGGGTTCCTTTGGATCCTCCGGATTCAATGCTTTTTGTTCGTCACCTTATCGTGGAGCAGGTGAGGGCGGCCACCATTGGGGCCAATGCCCTTGAGTATTTGCTTCCAGGTGATCCTAAGGTGGATCTCATGGTGGCTTATACTGATTTCGTTGAGGCGCGGTTATACTCTAACTTCTCTACCGATCAGGTGAGTAATGTACTTTGTTTGAAAATTTAGAAATGTGTCTGACATTCTTAAATCTTTGCAGAGTGCTTCGAGCTCTTCGGCTGTTTGTGCTCCGCGTCCTACTCCTCCTACTTTGACGGTGAGCTATACAGGAATGGACGGGTCTCCTCAGGTTATACAGGTTCCTTAGTTTCGTGGTCCTGATGAGGAGGTTGAGGGATTGCCTCTACCTGCTGGCTGTAGGGGGGTAAGTGAGAACTCATTGTTATTTGCAATGTTTCCTTTGTATTTATGCTGATTCTTTTTCTTATGTGTACAGTTGGATGCTGCTGAGACACGGAAGGTCTTTAGGGGCATGCGTGCCCTTAAGAGCCTGATTTCCAAATTCATGTCTCGGAGTGTATGCACGAGTCGTCGGTCCGACGTTCAAGAGGTATGTTCATTTCAAGTAATAATGCTTGATTTGAATTTTTGGTAGCTTTCTGACCTGGAGCTTATTTTCGCAGCCTGTTCCCGTGGTGAGGCCTCCTAGGCCTTCAGTTGTTCGTACTCCAGAGTTGGTGTCTACACCACAGCGTCCTCCTTCCAGACAGGAGAGTGTAAAGGTGCGTCAGGGGACGCCTCGGGCTAGAGTGGATACGGGGAGCTCGCCGCAAGTGCCTTCTCTTCCGCAATGGCCTGCACCGCCTCCCTACATGGGGTATCCGGGCTATCATATGCCCATGTATCCTCCACTCCCTCCGAGGGGTTCTTGAAGTCAGGAGAGTATGGAGTATGGAGGTTATCCCGGCATGTCGGAGCCACCTCGTCATTCATTTGATCCCGCTTGCTTAGCGGGTTCATTATTTACTTTCGACCCTAGAGCTTGGGCGATGTCTCAGCCCGGTCCTTCAGGTGCTCCACCATTGAGTGGACCCGGAGATTCGTCTCAGGCGGGTCCGAGTACTGGCCAAGATGGCCAGTGATATTTGCTATAGTGCATTTCGAACTTTCGGGCTTGTATTAAACCTTCTACAAATTATTGCATTTTATTCACGCACAAACATGTGAATTTCAATCAACTAATTTCCGAATAGGAAATCACAAATCACGATATTCGGGAATTTAGGATTCCCGAGAATTTAGCACATTTGGGGTACCCCTTCCCCTAAAATAAAAATAAATTAAAGAAAAGTAAAATAGAAAAAGATAATTAAAGGGGAAAATATTAATAAAGGAAATCAGAAAATAAAAGGAATAAAAGTGGAACTTGATAATCAAGAAAGAAAATAAAAAGACAATAAATAGAAAACTGGCAAGGGCCAAAATTAAGGTAAGAAAAATATAAGGCAAGGCTTCCAAAATCTATCCAAGTGGGAATTAGGAAGGTAGAGCCCGGTCAGGTGTGGGGTCGGTTGAACAGAGTACACCAGGCCCCTATACAAGATGACCCCGCTAGAGCTCCTAGCGGGTGTGCTAAAGCTCTAGCGGCTACCGTGTTGGCAAGCGGCTATGCCCCTTGGGCTTGCGGTTTGGCTGCTTGTCCCAGCGGCTTAGCCGTCCAAGCTAGCTTCAAAGCCGCCTGACCTTTTTTCGTCGTTTGTCTGAATTTTCTTAAATATTCGACGAGAATCAAACTGTAGCCTCTATATAGTTGGGTCTCTTTCTCTTCTCTTCTCACCACTTGCTTTAAGCCCTTAGAGAGAGAACTCCTTGAGAGAAAATCCTTAATCTTAACAATGGTTAACTTTGATGATGCTTTTGATGCTTGGTTTGCTTCCATGACTGTAGAGGAGAGGTTAGAACTCACCCCTTTTCATCTTAATGCCTTCTTTCACCTTAAACAAGTCAAGATTCTATGGGACTTTCTTCATGTTTCAGTCGAGTTTTGGGACCCGAAATTCCATGTCTTCCGTTTCGGTGCTCAGGAGATGTGTCCCTTGGTGGAGGAATTCTCTGACATAATTGGCTTTCCAACCGAAAGTCCTCCTGCCGTTCCCTACTTGGGGAATGCCTTCATGGGGGATTTCCAAAGGTACCTTGGGTTGTCTCCCCGTCAAGCGGGTCAAGTGCTTCATGGTGAGGACGTCGATCTTGCCAAGCTTGTGACTTTCTTCACTTCCAAGGCCCAAGGTGCGATGGACATGAGGTACAAGAAGCGTGCCTTTGTATTTTGCCTCCTCCATCATTATTTATTTGTTGGTGGTAATGAAGATGCTCTTATTCCCTCCGAAAAGAAGCTTACCATCAATAGGGGCAAAGCTTGCCTTCTTAGGGTGACCGAACAGATACAATGGGATAGCTCTCCTATGCACTTGGTTGTGGGAGAGACAATCCAAGCTTTAGATAGGCTCAAGAGCGATCCTCAAGAGTCCTTCACCGCGAGCCCTTTACTCCTTCAAGTAAGTATTGTGATAAAGTCTTAATCTTTGTGGATTTAACTTTATTTGGTGAAATTCTTATCTTGTATTGACTTGAATTTTTCTTTTTGTTGTTTCTGTGTAGA
The DNA here is from genome assembly GCA_038025085.1 of Tetragonia tetragonoides. NCBI lineage: Eukaryota > Viridiplantae > Streptophyta > Magnoliopsida > Caryophyllales > Aizoaceae > Tetragonia > Tetragonia tetragonoides. Next base: position 25,076,862 of record CM076140.1, read on the forward strand.
TATGGCTCCAAGAGAGGCTTCACTTGCTTGAGGCTCCAATACATACTAGGAAGTTCCTCCCTAAATATTTTCCGGCGAGGCGCCGAAAGTTCTCCGAGTTCTCTTGGGAAGAGTGGATAGCATATCTCTATTCAAATATCCAACCGGCTTGGTTCATCCCGTGGTGGCGTACCACCAAGATTGTGGGGTGTAGTGAGAACGTGCCCTTTACGAGGATTATTGGTTTGTATACTTTGACGTTCTTCTTGCCGAATCGCCTCCTCCGCCAATATGGCTTAAGGCAAAGGATGCCGTACGTGAGTTATGAACCTCCTTGTCAAAGGCCCTTAACATCCTCCTTGGTGTCTAATTGGGAACGGCACTGGAACCGTCGCCAAGTGTGGACTAAGCCGGTCTACCTGCATTCAAACGGGTTGTCTAGCGTTTACGAGGAGTGGATTTGGAGCCGTGATCATCAAGTCAACCAAAGGCTCCTAGAGGAAGAAAAGGAGTTGTTCAAGGCCCGCAAATATGATGAGCCAAATGGTATAAGGATCACTCCAATGGATAGGCCCGCTAAAGGTAAGGCAAATTCCCAATCCAAGAAAAGGAAGAATCCAGCCTATTCGGCCAAGCAAGTAATTCCAAGTAGGCCCAATGATCACTGGGCCTCTTCTAGCGATGGTAGGGAAAGGTGGGCTCCAAGAGAACGAATGGAACTTAATGAGCCTAGCGAACCCGTACAAGAGCCCGAAGTCAAAGACAAGGAGGAGTAGTCCACCTCTAATTGTCTAGCAAGTCTTGTCCTTTTTTTGCTTAGTAGTATAATTTAAATAACGGGTTTGCATGCCCAATGTAGTTCGTAAAACCAAATCTCGTTTTTCTTTTTTTTTTTTGGTCGTGGATCCCACATGGACGAGTTGACCAATTTTGACTTGGATTTGGTGCCTTAGTGGGCTCTCACAAAGATTTAACATTTATGCATAGAACCGCTTAAGTAGGTCCATATTTGTGAGTTGGGTGAACTCGTTACCGTCTAAGTCCATTAGCTTTGCTGCTCCACCGGATAATATTGTTTTAATAAGGTATGGGCCGGCCCAATTAGGCTTGAACTTTCCCCGAGGATCAGCCACAATTGGTCTCACCTCTTTTAGGACTAAGTCTCCTTCTTTTAGTCCTCTAGCCTTGAATCGTTGATCAAAATGCCTCGCCATCCTTGCTTGGTAGACATGATCATAATGTAGGGCATTTAGTCGTCTTTCATCTAGCAAGATTAATTGGTCATACCGGGCTTGAACCCACTCTACTTTGGGTAATTCACTTTCCAAAGCTATCCTCAAAGAGGGAATTTCTACCTCGGCTAGGAGTACCCCCTCCATTCCGTATACTAAAGAATAAGGTGTTGCTCCCGTTGACGAACAAATGGTGGTTCTATATCCCCATAAGGCAAATTGTAGCTTCTCCGGCCAATCTTCGTAGTTTTCCGTCATCTTAGCTATCATTTGTTTCACATTTTTGTTTGCGGATTCTACGGCTCCATTTGTTTGTGGCCTGTAAGGTGAAGACTGATGATATTGAATTTTTAACTTAGTGAAAAGCTCGGCAACATCCTTTTTGAATTGAGACCCGTGATACTTATGATCTCGTGGGGCACCCCATATCTTGTGATGATGTTGTCATGTATGAACATTGCCACGTGTTTGGGCGCTATCCTTGCGTACGAACGAGCTTCAACCCATTTGGTAAAGTAGTCTATTGAGACTAAAATGTATTCATGGCCTCCTTTGCCTGTGGGGGTGATTTTTCCAATGACGTCAATACCTCATGCAGAGAACGGCCATGGTGAAGTGAATGTATGTAAACGGGTAGGTGGTCTATGTTGTAAATTAGCGTGAAATTGGCAGCGTGTGCACTTTCTCACGTATTCGATGCAATCTTTTTCCATCGTAGTCCAATAGTATCCTTGGCTTAGGATTTTCTTGACCAAGGTGAGTCCATTCATGTGGGGACCACATACGCCATTATGTATATCGCTCATGACTTTGATGACCTCGTGTTCTTTTAAGCACAAAAGACTTAACCCTTGTGGTGTCTTTTTATAAAGTTTGCCTTGCACATGTATGTATTGTGCAGCTAGTCTTCTTAAGGCTCTTTGTGCCTTAGGTGTGAACTGTGGAGAATAAACGCCTCTGGCGAGTAAATTGAGAATGTCGGTAAACCATTCTTCCTCTTCTTCCTCGTTGAGGCATACTTCAAGTGCATTACAAAAGGCGGGCACGGTGTGCCTTCGACTGTGAGTGGGCATGGAGATTACATCATCTGGAATATTTATCATAGAAGCCATCTTTGCTAAGGCATCTGCGAACTGGTTGTCATCTCTAGGAAGGTATGTGAAACGGACAAAAGTGAAATATTTGGTTATCTTTTCAAGATATTCCTGGTAAGGTGCCAGGGATTCACTTTTCACTTTCCATTTTTTGGAAACTTGGTTTATGATGAGAGTTGAATCTCCATATACCTTTAGATCCTTAATTTGCAGTTCTATTGCTGCCTCTAGACCAATGATGCATGCTTCATATTAGGCGCCGTTGTTGGTTACCTCATGATCTAACTTGACGGGTAGGGGAGTATGTGCGCCTTCGGGGCTGACTAATAATACTCCTACGCCATAACCCTTTTGGTTTGATGCTCCGTCAAAGTATAATTGCCAAGTGTTCTCTTCGACACTCATTATTCCTTCATCTGGAAAGTCATGTGTAGCATCTTCACTAGTAACTGGGTTTTCGGCGAGATGTTCAGAAATGGCATGTCCTTTGATCGCCTTTTGGTGTTCAAAAGTTAGATCGAATTCTGAAAGCATGACGGTCCATCTTGCTATTCTTCCACTAAGGATGGGTTTTCGAACAAGTACTTTAACGGATTCATCCTTGACTTTATATGAACGGAATGTTGTAGCATATAGTGTCGAAGCTTCTAGGTTGGAGTGACCAATGTGAGACACGTTTTCTCTAGGGTGGAGTATCGTGTTTGGTATTCTAGGAATTTCTTGCTAAGGTAGTATATTGCCTTTTCGTCATTCTCCACCTTTTTGGCCAACATAGCACCCATGGCGGTTTCTGTGACTGTTAGGTATAGCATAAGTGGTTTCCCAGAATGGGCGGAACCAGTACAGGTGGGTTAGCTAAGTATTCCTTAATCTTGTCGAAGGCTTGCTGGCATTGATCATCCCAGGTAGATTTAGTGTCCTTTTTGAGCTTCTTGAAGATGGGCTCGCATGTAATAGTCAATTTGGATATGAATCGACTTATATATTGGAGACGTCCTAGGAATCCTCTTATCTCCTTTTTATTTTTGGGAGATGGCATATCCCTTATGGATTTGATTTTGGTAGGACCGATTTCAATACCTCTTGTGCTTATGACGAATCCTAAGAGCTTGCCCGAAGGTACTCCAAATGCACACTTTTGAGGATTTAATCTCATGTTGTAATTCCGAAGCCTGTCAAGGAATTTCCTTAGAGAGGGTATATTCCCTTCTCTCTCCTTTGATTTAATGATCATATCGTCTACGTACACCTCGGCTTCCTTGTGTATCATGTCATGTAGAAGGGAAGTTGCGGTTCTTTGGTATGTTGCTCCCGCGTTCTTCAACCCGAAAGGCATGACGGTGTAGCAATAAGTCCCCCATTGGGTAATGAAAGTGGGTTTCTCCATATCTTCTTTAGCCATTTATATTTGGTTATACCCTGCATAGACGTCCATGAATGATAAGAGGGCATGTCCTGCGGTATTATCTACCAATACGTCTATATGTGGCAAGGGAAAGTTGTCCTTTGGACTTGCCTTGTTCAGATCCCTAACGTCAACACACATCCTTACTTTGCCATCCTTTTTTGGAAGGGGCACTATGTTAGCAACCAATTCTGGATATTGAGCAACCCTGATAAAACCCGCTGCGAGCTGTTTTTGCACCTCCTCTTTGATTTTCAGTGCCCACTCAGACTTCATTCTCCGAAGTTTCTACTTTACCGGCTTTGAATCCGGATTTAGTGGTTTTTTATGCTGTGCTATTTCGCGACTTGTTCCCGGCATATCTTTGTAGGACCAACGGAAAACGCCTATGTATTCTTTTAAGAGATTTATAAGGCTTTCTCGCTCTTTGGGAGTTAACGATAAGCCTATGCGCACTTGGCGCGGCTCTTGATCGTTTGCAAGATTGATTAATTTTATTTCTTCCACAATTGAAGTCTTTTGTTCATGCTCTAACAGTGCTTTAGTTACTTCTTTGCGTAATTCTTGTTCATCTTTTGAATTATTAGCTACTAAGTAATCCAAGAAGTAAGCAGAATCAGTTATTATTTCATTGATAGGGGAAACTAAAACATCAACTGAGCCAATACTATTGGCTTTAACATCTTTCGACTTGCAAACAGAATTAAACATAGATTTGGGTGGACCGCCCGACTCTACTATATTAGACTCGTGTTCGGAATCGGACTTGGTCCGGTCGAAATCAGTGTCGGGGTCAGGCTTGGATTCTTCGGAGATCGTGATCTTGATCTTCTTTCCATTGGCTCCTATCCAGCTTATAGTACGTTTCTGCTTTGTGAGTTGACCCTCGTTTGGAGTGATCAACTTAGTTGGATCAAAGTTTGCATCCTGAATTGATCAAAGTTTGCTTGATCATCCTCTATGAGCAATCCCACACTATTGAGTTGTGCATATGAAGTAATTGCTTGATATTTGTGAGGATTCAAGTAAGGAGGTTGTATGTCCTTGATGAGTTTCCGAATTTGCTCTTCCTTGTATGGACGGTCGAGCATTTCAGCGACTTTAGTTCTCCATTTCTTGACAAAATCAGTGAAGCTTTCATTTTCACCTTGCTTGATTGCTTCCAACTCTCTCATGGTGGTTGGTTGGATGACATTGTCGGCATACCTAGTGAGGAATAAACTGGACACTTTGTTCCATTCCTGAACCTGATTGGGCTCGAGCTTGAAAAACCATGCTCTAACACTGGGGTCCAAGGTTTGTAAGAAAAGGTGAATATAGAGGTCAGGATCTACTCCTCTTAGGCCCATTGCAGTGGTGAAAGCCCTTATGTGATCTTTTGGATCATCGGTCCCTTTGAAGATGGGGACTTCAGGCATAGAGAACTTTTGTGGGAGCTTCCCCTTGATGTGAGAGGAGTATCCTTCAACATTGATCATGTAGTCACTTATGATCTTGTTTTGAGTTAGAGCTAACTCAAGGTTCTTAATTTGAGCACTTAGCTCTTCTACCTTGTCATCTCGAGGTAGAGGATCATTCTGGTTAAGAGGGTCAGCTTCTTTGACCTTGCTCTCTATCCATGTCACACGATTTCCCATAGTTTCCAGCATTTTCATCATTTCAGTCAACATCTCATCGGTGGTCTTAGGTGGTGGAGGGGGCATATCATCTTCGGCCATTTCAGTCAACTTAGAACAAGATGGTCGATAGGGAGGGGGAGTAACAAATACTGCGTCAGGCCTAGCTTTGCTCGAAGGGGGAGATTCCAATACGAGCTTCCTAACCAGACGTTGATTACTATGATCGCGTTCCCAACTTTTCGGACCGACTGTTTTCTTCCCAATCCTGGACAGCGGATAAGACTTAGAAAAGGAAAGACTAACAAGTTCCACGAAAGAAAAGTTTTAAAACAAAGATGGGAAGTTTCTATCTAGGGTGTTCTATCAACATAGTTATCCTTGGGGACTAAATAATGGGTTTAGGTCAAAAGATCTCGACTCAATATAGGATAAACAAAAGATATTATAGTCTTGACTAAAAGGAGAGGGGAGAGACATTATCTCGACTCAATATGGGATAAAGCAAAAGATATTATACTCTTCACTAAAGGGAGAGGGGAGAGATATTATCTCGACCCAATATGGGATAAAGCAAAACATATTATACTCTTGACTAAAAGGAGAGGGGAGACATATTATCTCGACTCAATATGGGATAAAGCAAACGATATTATACTCTTGACTAAAGGAGAGGGGAGAGATATTATCTCGACTCAATATGGGATATAGCAAAACATATTATACTCTTGACTAAAGGAGACGGGAGAGATATTATCTCAACTCAATATGGGATAAAGCAAAATTTATTATACTCTTGACTAAAAGGAGAAGGGAGAGATATTATCGAGATCTTTTGACCTAGACTCACTACCTAAATAAAGGAAAAGAATATAGAAACCAAATCTTTTCTAAGGTAACGAGCATCATATAGAACATTCAGGGATATTATTTCCTAAAAATAAAGATTCTAGACTCGATCTTAAGACAAAATCTAGACTCAAAAAAGGAAAAGATCCTCATTGGGGTCTAACCTAATATTCTATGAAAACCAATAAGACTACGCAAAGATTGTGTTCACATATGGGCAAACAGCAAACAACGCAATAAGACATGATTATGCAAATCTAGCATGGACATGGGAGTGAGTTTCAACCTAAAACATTGGTTCTAGTTAATGCAATGGGGTAGTCTTAAGGGTTTTGGTCAAAAGGTACTCATGATCAATAATGTACTACAATCCGCGGGATGCGCGACAATGTGAGGCATTCTAGTTATCCTACTCGTCGAGTGGACGAATGCGTAGGAAGGTACATGAGGTGGGGGGATCCATGTTGCTTGGCAAAGAAGAATCGAGTGGATTCTCACTAAGGCACTTCACCACACTCCATTGGCTAAAAACTGGTTTAAACTTGTAAAAACAAGCTCAGAAGTCGCGCAAGCGCATGCACATGAATGCAATGAATGCAAAATAATGATGAATGACAGTCACAAAATAATAATAAGAACACTCAAGGCAGTGAACCAAGTAAAAATAATTATAATGAATCAAGTTTCAAGTTATGCCCTCTTAATCATGTCCCCAGTGAAGTCACCACTGTAGGCTGCCGTATTTTTCTCTCCTCTTTTCCGCGTGCCTCACCTTCGGTCCTCCTTTCGGGGGGTCGATTTTTCCGGACAGCCTGGGAGAGCGCATTGGGTGATCGAATTTCGTGAATCTCTTAGTGTATATGCACGTAGAGATTTTTGTACCAAGGACATGATTAAGATTGTCGGAAGTCGCCACCAAATTTTGAGGTAATTTGAAAACCTTGGAGATCAAGTCGATAGTCTAGAAAGACGTCAACTCAACACCAGTGCTCCCCATTCCCTATTGGGGAAATTGACTTCATTAATGAGTTCGGAGGCGTAGGTACTAGCTAGGAAGGTGTTAGGCATCCAACTCGCCCGTTAACTACAATGGCATTTACTAATCGATTCAATATAATTATTAATGCTACGGTTCCAAACAGGGTTCAGTTTGTCCAAATTCCTAGTTTTAACTAATGAGTTTGAACAAGCATTATTAATGTGACCACTTTTAACAATTTATCAAGTTACATGCTTTTGATTGCTAGAAAACGATAAATATGCTAAAAAACCTGCGAGTTAGAAAGCAAACAAGGTAATTCATCCACCAATTCACAAACAAAGCATAATTCAATATAAAGCAATAAATAATAAATATGCATTCATTCATCCTTTCACTAGGCTTAATACAAGCCCTATTGCCCAAAACGCGCCATGCATGTACATATCACATAAACCAAATTCGTTAGTAATAACAAGCAATATAAAATTTATTGAAAACCCTCAGGTTGGATTACCTGGATGCCCACAATGAACTTATTGGGTTGTATTGCTTGAATACATACTCTTAATGAAGTATGAAGGTTTATTTTTGTGGTGCTAGGGCTAATCTTAAAGAAGGAGTAGAATCAGAATTTACGGTTTATAATATGAGAGAGAATGTCCAACCTCTTAGATAGAATCTCCAACCTCTAGTCTCTAACCACCAACCTCTTCAACTGAACCCTAAGGTTTGTTTATATAGAAGAGGGGGAGCTGCCAGGGTTTGGCACGGAAATCGAATGGGCCTCGAATTTTGCTGTCCGCGAGAAAGGGTCCATGCGGCCAAACCGCTAGGCCGAGCGGCCAAACCGGCAGACCAAGGGCTTAGCCGAAAGGCAAGCGGTCAAACTGCTTGGCCTAGCGGCACAGTCGCTTTTCCTAGCGGCCGCTTGAGCCCAAGCGTGGCCGCTTGGACCTGATGCGGTGTGCCTGCAAAGGCGCCTTACATGATTTTTGTGCGGGGGAGGCTCTTCTGTGGGGTCCACGCGGGATTGACTAAGCTCTCTTGTTTGGCCAAGGGTTGAATCATGGGTTTGGGTTCCCTTTTGGGCCCTTAGGTTCAAAGAGGCCTATCTCTCAATTTTGGACTCCAATTGAATTGAGACCAACTGGTTTGGATCACCTGTACAAAAGGCTTCCACTGGCTAATTCAAATGAACTGGGCTAATCATCAGAGCAATTATTCTCGCAACCCAAGTTTGAGCAAAATCAAATCCTTTCATCATCGGGTTTTTATGAGGACTTATTATAGACACAATTTTTGGTGTCTACACATACTTAGTGGTTTTTCTTCCCAATAGAGAGCAATGTATATACTTTTAATCTAATTAAAAGAGCAATGTATATACTTTCTCGTAAATTTCTAAATCTAACATTGAAGAAACGAACACAATCTGGTAGTCGTTAAATCACTTGGAGGGAGAATATGATGCGGGTGAAACTTAAAATAAATAAATAGAATCTGTACAATTCCGTTGTGGGAAATATGAAGGGAGGGCAAGAGTATCTAAAGAGAGAGGGTGACTAATTTAAAAGAGTGCATGTACAATGTTTGAATAAATTTAATCTAATTAAAAACATACATGTATTTGGATAATCACGTAAAACTTTAGAGTAATTGTGCATTAATGCATCTTAATCATTTAATCCAATACAATGAATGTCCACTAAATATTGAAACGAATTAGAAGCCAAAAAAAATTATTGTTCCTGTTAATTAGTTCCATGCATGAATATTGAATCATAAGCTTACGTGGCAATTTTGCTTACTTGGCTATGTCTACCTGTCAATCCAGCAAGTAACAACATCTATATATATATATATATATATATATATATATATATATATATATATATATATATATATATATATATATATATATATATATATATATATATCAAAGTCAGTTCGGTACCAATTAAAGGGGAAAAATAGAAGGGATTAGAGCAAGTATCTATTTTATTTATATATACTTGCTCTAATCCCTTCTATTTTTCCCCTTTAATTGGTACCGAACCGACTTTGATATGCTTTGGGAAAAAGGTATCAGCTGCTGCTTTACTTGTTCAATTCGTGGGCCCGAACAATTGACAAACCTTGTTTACGTGAGGTTTGGACTGCTTCATAATTTTGATCCACATGTACAAGTCACTAACCAAAACAAATGTTGACTTTTTAGCTAGGGATATCAGTGGACAAAGGCTCAATTTGGGCTTCCATTTAATCCTTTCTATTAGCTGCATAAAGTTGGACTTTAACATTCCCTTTTATAATTTGACCTGCAAAATAAAAGGACTCGACATTAGTATTAAGTAACGCTATGCAAACTCAGCTAAAGAACTAACAGATAAATATAAAGGGGCTAAATTATAAAATATATCATTGCTATCAACCGCCACCCAGTAACAATAATAATCCCCTCGGGAATTATTTTGCCATTGACATAGAGGAAGGGTTTGACCCGTCCTATCTAATCACTCCTATTGGGCAAGTAATACCGCTATACCCAAGCCCAAGGCCCACGCTAGACATTTGTGGCCTTTGGGATAGTGATGAAGAGGATAATGTACCGTATACTGATCCTGAAGATGTGCTAACTCCTCAAGTCCACGACATAGCAAATGGCAAAGTTTGGTATGATATTTCTGACAAGAGAAAGAAGAAGATGACAAAGCTCTAAACTACCTCACAAGATCAAGACGCATGTTCAGGCCCGAAAATATCTACATGGATCCATCTCAAATCCATTCCATAGAACCTGTAACAATCCCCAATAGGGATCCAACCCAAAGAGAGGTGACTAAGGAAGATGATGGAACCAACTTCCTTAGACAATTACAAAGGACAAAAGCTGACATATCCATTTGGCAATTGCTGACCACTTCTATCACTCATAGAAGGGTCGTACTAGAAGCTTTGAACACAACCACCATTTCTCCAAATTCTACATCCGAAGATGTAGTTGACCTCCTGGTCCAAGGGAAATCATCCACACCCGTCACCTTTTCTGACAAGGACCTTCCACCCGAAGGCATCCACCACAACAAAGCCCTCTATCTGACTGTAATTTGTCAACAAAGACAAGTCCCCATGAATTTAGTTGACAATGGCTCTGCTATAAATGTATGCCCTTTGAGCGCTGCTGAACACCTCAAAATAGACTGCAACAATCTCGCCCACTCCGCGCACGGGCTAAGAGCTTACGACAATTCCAAAAGGAACGTCTTAGGCGCATTTTCCATGAATATTAACATTAGGCCCATCAAGAAAATGGTCCAGTTTCACGTCATGACATTCCAGCCACCTTCAACCCACTTTTAGGAAGGCCGTGGTTGCATGGGCTAAATGCTGTAGCCTTAACCCTTCACTAAAAGGTAAAGCTAACCCTAGCAGGATCCACGCTGGAAGTCTGTGTTGATACCATGGTGGGCCAGATAGAAAAAGCTCCAGTCCTAAAGATAGAGCATAATGAGCAAGATGAAAGATTATGGGGCTTCGAGAAGATAGCCTTCATAGAAACAATAGAGCCCACAATCAGTGTAAATGCTCTATTTCGAAAGAAAGGTCACTTTCCAGGCACAACTTTGGGTCCTCACCCCAAAATAGCCCAATCCTGCTGGAACACCAAGATAAAAAAAGATCTATTTGGGCTAGGCTATAAGCCAACGAGGCAAGAGATTCGAGCCTACATATCCAAGGAGGTGGCTAGAAAGAGAGCCCGCGTGGCCAACAAGCCCATCTCACATAACATGGACCCTTATCCTTTAACTCTCAATGGGCAATTTCTCTAAGAAGGCGATCCATATCCCTTTTATGGATTCCCAGAACCATACACGATCAACGACGTTCTAGTTCCGGGGTTTGAGGGATTTCAAGACTGCTTCACTATGCAGCAATACCTCTCAAAGAGGACCAAGCCACTAAAGATTGGGCTAATGACATTGCACCCAATGACTTTGGGCTACTATTTGGTGAAGAACGTCGCCAGTACGACGAGGCAACAAGCAAACTTCCCCTTACTGTGCTTTTTAATGAAGGCTTCGACCCGTCCAAGATGATCGCCCCAATCGGACCCGACCGCGCCACCTGGAAGCACGAGACGGACTGGACTACAGTCAAGGGAGCCCAGTACAAGTTCACAATTCGCAATGGTCCTTCAGAAAGGCCCAATTCTGATTCTGAGTCTGATCCCGAGTCCGAGTCTGATTCTGAGTCTGTTATCCTAGAAGTGTCGGGTAGTCTACCCCAGTCTATTCCCTTTGCTACTAAGGTCACTAGTGATGACCTCATTGATGTATTGGCCGCTTCTATTAATATTATGAGTGTCAATTTTGCTAACTCGGATTGCCTTATTGCTAATAATTCAGAAGACATAACGGAATTGCCAAAAGAAGTCATTAAAGCTGTAATTGAACATGAACAAAAGACTTCAATAGTCGAGGAAACAAAGACAATAAATATTGCAACCGATGATGAGCCTCGCAATGTCCAAATAGGCTTGTCTCTAACTTCTAATGAACGCGAACAATTCGTGACATTCCTAAAGAATTATACGGATGTTTTCGCCTCGTCCTACAAGGACATGCTCGGTATAGATCGCAGTATTGCCCAACATACCATCCCATTAAAGCCCGACTGCAAACCAGTCAAACAATAGTTAAGGAGAATGAAACCAGAATGGGCTGTTAAGATCAAAGAAGAAGTCCAACAACAACTCGATGCAGGCTTCATAAGAGTGGCAAACTACCCCGATTGGGTAGCCAACATCATCCCAGTCCCAAAAAAGGATGGACGAGTGCGAATGTGTGTGGATTTTAAGGACTTAAACAAAGCAATCCCGCAGGATGATTTTCCACTACCCCACATAGATGTTCTAGTAGACAATACAGCAGGACACACCCTCCTATCATTCATGGACGGGTACGCAGGATATAACCAAGTCCTGATGGCCAAAGAGGATGAAGAGAAATCCACTTTCATCACACAATGAGGCACTTATTGCTATACTGTAATGCCATTCGGGCTCAAGAATGCAGGATCTAGATATCAAAGAACCGCGACAACCCTGCTCCACGATATGATGCATAAAGAGGCCGAGGTTTACGTAGATGACATGATCCTAAAGTCCAAAGAGAGAGACGTGCATGTACTCTCACTTCAAAAGTTCTTCGATAGACTTAGGAAGTACAACATGAGGCTCAATCCCAAAAAGCGCGTATTCGGATTTACATCCGGTAAACTTCTAGAATTCGTCATAAGCACCAGAGGAATAGAGATTGATCCATCTAAGATCAAAGCCATAGTAGATATGCCCCCGCCAAAAACGGAAAAAGAAATCAAGGGTCTCCTAGGGAGGATCCAATACATTAGCAGGTTCATTTCCAAGTTAACTATCACCTGCGAGCCTATATTGAAAAAGCTCAAAAAAGAGGTAAAAACGGAATGGGACGAGCAATGCCAAAAAGCCTTTGACAAAATCAAGGCCTATCTGTCCGAACCACCCGTGCTAGTACTGCCCACTCCAGGCATGCCTCTAATCGTCTACCTTACTGTCACAGAAACGTCAATGGGGGCCATGTTAGCCCAAGAAATAAACAAGGAATAGAAGGCTATCTACTATGTTAGCAAGAAGTTTCTAGAATATCAAACCCGCTATTCACCTCTGGAAAAAACATGCCTAGCCTTGGTCGTAACAACCAAGAAACTACAACATTACATGCTCCAACATACGATCCACATAAGATAGAGAGAAAATCCTTTAAAATATATATTCGAAAAGCCCATACTAAATGGTAGAATAGCCAGATGGACTGTCTTCCTATCAGAGTTCGACCTCAAATTTGAGCACCAAAAAGCCATCAAAGGACACGCTATCTCAGAATACCTAGCTGACCAAGCTATAGATGAGCCCGATCGCAAAGAAGAATACCACTTCGCAGATGAAGGGGTTATGACCTTAGATAACGAGACTTGGCAACTTTATTTCGATGGAGCATCTAACCAAAAGGGTTTTGGAGTAGGAGTACTAATAGTGTCTCCTGATGGTGCACATACACCTATTTTGGTCAAGTTAGACCATGAAGTTAGCAACAATGGTGCGGAATATGAAGCTTGCATAATAGGATTGCAATCCGCCATAAGCCTTGGCATTAAAACGCTTCGAGTCTATGGTGACTCATCACTCATAATTAACTAAATTTCACAAGTATGGAACGTCAAAAATGAATCCTTGGCACTCTACCAAGATTACTTAGACAAAATCATAGTGTATTTCAACCAAATACATTTTACATACCTTCCACGAGAAGACAATCAATTTGCAGATGCCTTGGCCAAATTAGCAAGCATGATCAATATACCTGACACCATTCGAATGATGCCCATTTGTGTACAAAGAAGGTCCGAACCTTCATATTGCGACGCTCCGGAAGTATTTCACGACGAAGAAGATAAATGGTACACTAATATTAAGAATGTGCTCGTCCATCAGGCTTACTCTCATGATTCTAGCCCTGGAGCCCAAAAGGCACTTAGAAGGCTCGCGGTCCAATTCATTGAAGTACAAGGTCAAATATACAAGAAAACCCCAAACGGGATTAATCTCTTGTGCTGAAGCACCGAAATGGCGCATAAGGTCTTAAGAGACGTACATGGAGGAGTCTGTGGGCCGCACATGAACGGTATGATGTTATCCAGGAAGATAATAAGGCTTGGTTATTATTAGACAACAATGGAGAAATACTGTTGCGAATTTGTCAAAAAATGCACACAGTGTCAGACACACGCAAATCTACAACACATGCCCCCAAGACCGTTATATACTTTCACCTCACCTTGGCCTTTCTCTGCTTGGGGAATAGATATCATTGGCAAAATAACCCCAACAGGCAAAGGAGGCCATGAATATATTCTAGTTGCATTTGACTACTTCACTAAGTGGGTGGAGGCGCAATCATACGCAAAGCTCAAAGCAAAACATGTGGTCAAATTCATCAAGAATAATATAATAGCCAGATACGGAGTTCCCTAGGAAATAATTAGCGATAACAGGTTGCACTTCATGAAAGAAGTAATCGAGCTTCTAGCCCAGTTCAAGATTCAACATCGGAAATCGTCTCCCTACAGACCGCAAAGAAACGGTGCAGTAGAAGCGGCTAACAAGAATATTAAGAAGATCATCGAAAGAATGTTTGAGAATTACTATGATTGGCCCGACAAGTTGCCCTTCGCACTTTGGGGTTATAGGACATCTATTTGTGCATCGACGGGAGCAACACCATACTCCTTACAGAATGGAGGTCGTATTACCAATCGAGTTACAGGTCCCATCTGTACGGATTGTCTTGGAAAGTCAAATTCCAGAAGTGGATTGGGTCCAAGCCCGCTATGACCAATTAGTCTTACTAGATGAAAAAAGGTTGCAAGCCTTGCACAATGTGAGAGTCTACCAAAAGAGGCTAACAAAGCACTTCAACCAAAGGCTCAATATGAGAGACCTAAAATTCGGAGATCTAGTGCTCAAAGAGGTAAGGGCCAACATCACCGAGCCAAGAGGAAAGTTTAGGCCCAATTGGTCAGGCCCTTTTCTCATTACGAAGATCCTAACTGGTGGAGTTGCAAGATTGGCAGACTTAGACGTGATTGACTTTAGTCAATGGATAAACATGGATCAACTAAAGAGGTTCTATGCTTAGGCAAGACACCCAATATAGCTCTTTCAAGAGGCCCACATAAGGCTAAGTAATCCCCAAAAAAAAGGGATTTAATTTTTAAAAAAACGCATGGATAAGAACTACGAGCGACCTGATTCCCCTAAAAGGATACGCAGGACAACTCAATTGCAATTGGGCGCAACCCCTTCATTATTTTCGCGTTCAAAAGTTGTTAAAAAAATATATAATATAAATCAAGTTGCAATATTGAACAAAAAGTGAGCATGTCTCCACAAATAATAATAAAGTCCATTACAAAGACTTGGCGATTCCAAAATAATAATGCAAAATTTTAAATCTAAGTCTAAGAAGGGGCACATCACCCTTATTGAATTTAAAGCAAAACAAAAGGCAATCTTTCACTAAGCATACTAGTTTTACCGTTATTACCTCCACCAACAAAGAGGTACCTATGCAAGAGACATAAAATAAAGGCGCGTTTATAATAGGTCTCACTCATCACATCATGGTTATCCCTTACCTTGGGGAAGAAGATATCAATTATACCATTGAGGTCTAACTCACCGCTCCTAGCAACGGAGACAGCTTGTGTTGGTGATAGGCCAAGATACCTTTTATAATAGCCTTCAAGGTTTGCCCCAAGCCATGGAGGGGCGGGAGCTTGATCATGAGGGAACCCAAGGATAGCTGCAAATTCTTCGGGAAAAAGGCATAATTCATTGTACCCAAATCAGAAGACCTGAAGTTTGTCATCCCAAAACTCGATGGCGACCTCAAGGAGATTCCACACAATTTGGACTTGCTTCAGGTGGATGAGAGCATTCAAGTGGAAAGGCATAAGTTTCATCCTCTCTTCAGGGGTTATGGATTGTAAACTGTAGGCTGCTGTATTTTTCTCCCCTCTTTCCGCGTGTCTTCCCTCAACCCTCTTTCGGGACTAGGGTTTCCGGACAGCCTGGGAGAGCGCGATGGTGTTCGAATTTCGTGAATCTTTGAGTGTGAATGCACGTAGAGATTTGTGTACCAAGGATATGATTAAGATTGTCGGAAGTCGCCATAAAATTTTAAGGTAATTTGTAAACCTTGGAGGTCAAGTCGATAGATAAGAAAGACGTCAACTAAACTCCTGTGCACCCCGATCCCTATTGGGAAAATTGACTTCATAAATGAGTTCGGGGGCGTAGGTACGAGCTAGGAAGGTGTTAGGCACCCAACTCACCCATTGACAACAATGGCCTTTACTAGTCGATTCAATATAATTATTAATGCTACGGTTCCAAACAAGGTTCAATTTGTCCAAATTCATCCATTAATTAGGCTTAATACAAGCCCCTTTTGCTCAAAACGCGCCATGCATGTACATATCACATAAACCAAAATTGTTAGTAATAACAAGCAATATAAATATTATGGAAAACCCTCAGGTTGGATTACCTGGATGCTCACAATGAACTTATTTGGTTATATTGCTTGAATTCATGCTCTTGATAAAGTGTGAATGCTTATTTTGTGGTGCTAGGGATAACCCTAAAGAAGGAGTAGAATCAGAATTTCTGGTTTAATATGAGAGAGAGAATGTCCAACCTTCAGACCAACCTCTAAAATTCCCAACCCTTCAGGGAGAATGTCCAACCCCTTCAACTGAACCCTAAGGTTTGTTTATATAGAAGAGGTGGAGATGCCAGAGTTTGGCACGAAAATCGAATGGGCCTCGAATTTGCCGTCCGAGACAAAAGGTCCAGGCGGCCATACAGCTAGGCCGAGCGGCCGAACCGGCAGGATAAGCGGTCAAGCCGCTTGTCCTAGCGGCCACCGCTGGAACCCAAGCGTGGCCGCATGGACCTGGAGCGGCGTGCTTCTATAGGCGCCTGGCATGTCTTTCACGGGGGGGAGACTTTTCCGAGGGGGTCCACGCGGGATTGACTTAGTTCCCTGGTTTGACCAAGGGTTGACTCATGGATTTGGGTTCCCTTTCGGCCCCTTAGGTTCAAAGAGGCCTATCTCTCAGTTTTGGACTCCAATTGAATTGAGTCCAACTGGTTTGGATCACCTGTACAAAAGGCTTCCACTGGTTAATTCAAATGAACTGGGCTAATCATCAGAGCAATCATTCTCGCTACCTATGTTTGAGTAAAATCCAATCCTTTCATCATCGGGTTTTCAGGGGACTTATTATAGACACAATTTTTGGTGTCTTCATAAGCCCATACTTTGGCCGAGCTCGAATAGAGCGAAGGTCAAAAGTATTCTTGTGCCAATACCTGCAAAAAAATAGGCAAACTGAGTGAGGTGACAATCAGTTAAAGATAAACAATCTTTTTTAGAGTAATACATTTCCCGGTTTATTTGACCGAGAGTTTGACCCTATGTTGTAGGTCAGACAATAAACGTCCTCCAACTTTCAGTCGAAGGGGACCCTATGCTGTAGGTTACACAATAAACATCCTCCGATTTTCAGTCGAAGGGGAGCGTATGCTGTAGGTTACACAATAAACATCCTTCGATTATCAGTCGAAGGGGAACCCTATGCTGTAGCTTACACAATAAAAACATTTCGTTAGAAACAAGATAAAAGATAAACATCCTTCGATTTTCAGTCGAAAGGTGACCCTATGCTGTAGGTCAAACAATAAACGCCCTTCGATTTTCAATCGAAGGGGAACCCTATGCTCTAGGTTACACAACAAAAATATTTCGTTAGAAATAAGATAAGTAGTAAAGGGTAATAAAATGTTGCTCAGACCTTAGGTCGGGTTTGAGCCCATGCCATTTGGCCGAGTTTAAATGTGCAAACCTGTGGGTTTAAAGTAGTCCTATTTTCATAAACGAACTTTGGCGGGCAAATAACTGTTATGGACCTCGTGTGGGGCCCACTGATTTTAAACCAATGGTCCATAAAACGTCAGAGGTGAGAGAGTGGACCAGGCGGCCAAGCCGCCACGTCAAGCGTTTGAACCGCTACGTGGAGCGGCTATGCCGTGTGGGCAAACGGTCAAGCCGTTGGGTGTAGCGACCATGCCGCATGGCTTGCGGTTTGACCGCAAGCTGGGCTGTCTGACCGTCCACGTGGGCGGTTTGACCGACCATTTAGGTGTTCCACGAGTTGTGCATAAAAAGGAAGAGGGGAGGTCGAAACGGGTCATGTTCCCCATTTCGTGCCTTCTCTCATCTCTCTCCTCCATTTTTGCTCAAATTTTCAACCTCCATCAAAGCCCCCAGCTCCAAATCTTGGGGTTTCTTGCTCAAATTCTTAGTAGAACTTGATTTTGTTAGTTGTTCTTGTGTTTTTGAGTGTGAAAACTCAAAGTTGTGCGAGTTTGTGAGTTTTGTGAGTTTCACTCAAATTTCCAAAAACTGCATTTTTGCTCTTCGTCCAATGCTCCTAAACTTAGAGGAGGTAGGAAAAGGAACAGGCAAGAAATTGTTGTTCATGAGGCCCCGAATGTTTTCACTCGGGTTTTGGTTTCCGGTATACCCCATCATCGGGTGGGTGAGAGCCGGCTAGTCCAGGATGAGTTCACTCGTAGTGATTTTCATCCTACGGATCGTTTGGAGCCCAGCGATGTTGTTTTCAAGAAGAATGAGTATTTGGTTACCGGTGGTACCAAATGTCGGGTATGTCATTTTTTTTTTGTTTTTTGCTCTTTTACGCTTAGAAAATCATGTGTAGGCAAACATACAATCCCTAGGTTGAGAACTGTAGCATAGCTAAATGTGGAAAAACCAATTTGCATGGAATTGTTTTTTTGGTTAATTTGCGAATTCCCGTAGGACTCTTGTATTATATATGGATGTGAAGAATGAATTTGCATGAAATTCATCTTTTGTGGTGGAAAATAAATTTGTATAAAATTTATTCTCGTTGCAATCATATATATCCTGTGAAAATAAACCTGAGTGAAGTTTATTTTTGTTGTGGCGGTAAATGGTTTCTTGAGTATATTTGTGGAGAATAAACATGTGTGAAATTTGCTCTCTTTAAAATTTACGAATTGTAAAAATTTAGGACTAAACCGGAGACTGGTAGTTGTTACTAGGATCACCTAGCTAATCGTCCTACAATTATTATGTTGTTTAGGACGTCGACACCGCCATGCGGGGTTACGGTAGCCTTTTGGGTATCGAGAAAGCCCGTAGGTACGTGACTCCTTCGGTTGACGCTATTGTGGAGCGTTGTGGCTTCGGTCACTTTTTAGCGTCCATTGCTTCTACTGAGCGCTCCGACCGCTTGCTGGTTAGGGGTCTTGTGGAGCGGTACTAGGATACTACCAGTAGCTTTAATTTTTCTATGGGTGAGATCATGATCACCCCTTTCGAGTTTTGTCTCATTTCCGGGCTCCCTTGCACCGGTACTCCTGTCACATATGGAGATGTGAGAAGGGAGGTCATTGTGGATATGTTTGGTCTTTTTGAGACCAACTGGGATGGTAGGGAGTATGGTCGGACTGACGTCATGGTCCAATTCTTACCAACCCGAGGAAGTTGAAGAAGGTCACGGTGGAGCAGGATGCTCGCCTTTTCTTGGCCTATGTTCTAGCTTATTCCGTCTTTTCGAATAAACCTAGTAGGTACCATGTTCGCTATTTCCCGTGCTTACGGCATTTGGACAAAGTTTTTTTTTTTTTTTTTTTTTTTTTTTGGTGCAAGTCAGAAATATATTATTGCTCACTGTAATGTAACAAGATTACAGGCCTAAGGAAATGCGAATCCAAGGCCACCTACTAGGTAGGTTCCCTTTTTTTCCTGCATCCCTTTTACTACCTTACAACCCTTCAATCTGGTGCAACTCACTACAGACAGTGATTCACCATCTCTGTAAACATAACAAATTACAAAAATTTTTCTGACTTACAACAAAGTACAAAAACATCATAAACTAGAAATTACAAATTCTTCTAGCTTTCCAAATCTTCTGTTTTCCTGTTTCATTCCTTGCTCTGCTTTTCTCCAGCAACCTGTCACTGGTTGTCTGCTGGAACCTGCTGCCTGGTTTCCTGTGCATTCTGCTGGTTCCTGTTGCCTGCTAGAACCTGCTGCCTGGTTCACAGCCTAGGTTCTGCCACCTGCTTCTGTTTCCTTCTTGAAATCTGCTGCCTTTTTCAGCAGAATACAAAAACATAATGAGCTAAATTATTACAACTTCTTCTAGCCTTTCTGATCTGCTGGATTCTGTTTGTTCCTCACTCGGCCTGGCTTCAGCAAACTGCTACTGATTCCCCGCTGAAACCTGCTGCCTGAATTCTGAACAGGTTCTCATGCCTTGCAGAACTGCAAGTTCTCTGCTGAAAGCCTAATGTATTCTCTGGTCCTTGCTGGTTAATCTTCCTGTTACTACTGCACTGCTAAGTTCTGATTCTGATTGCCAGTTGAATAAAAGTGGCAATCTGCCCACATAACACCCTGCAGGTTCCTACAACTTCATTTTCAAGTGTATTGACACCCAGACCAGCTCTGTTTTGTAGTACATAGTCTTTACTGCAGTCTGTAAAGCCAAGTATTTACAGAATGTGTGTCTAGGGCTCCTTCTTGTCTGTTTCCAAGTTGTAGCACATTGAAGTGCAACAACAGTGAGCTCCTTCCATAGTTTCTTCCTTTCCTCCATTTCCATTATCCCATACACAGATTCACCACAAGTTCCTTTTTCTTCACAAAATTGATACTTTAATGTAATCTATTGCACTTCTTTTTTCCCCCTTATATTCACTACTTTACAAATCACCATTTGCACAGAAGAAAATAACACAACAACATGAAAATAATTTGGTAGCCATCTAATCCAGATTCTCCCCAATCTATGATAGTCATGGTTGCTAAATGATTCCCATTCTGGCATGAAACTTTTTTTTTTTTTTTTTTTTTGCATTTTTCCAAGTTTCCTAGTCTAATTTTAGTTTCTAACAAAACTACCAATCCAAAGTTATTCTTTTTGCAGAAAAGTCTTACATCTTTCTGTTTATTAGGGCCATTTAGGCCTCTCACATTCCATATAAGAATCCTATCCATGACTACCAGTCAAGATAGGAGACTCACCATGTGTTGGGACCATACCAGGTGTCATAACCCCCTGTGCTACTGGTTCTGCTGCCTCTTCTGGATGTTTTTCCCCCTGCTGCACTTCTTTTTCTCCTTCTTGTAGCACTGCAAAAGTATTCTGTGTATGAGGCTGTGGTTGGACATGTCTGTAAAAACCTCTTCCTGTTCTTCTGCCCCCCTGCATTGCCTGCTCTTCCTCTCCCTCTTCCTGCATTTTGCCATTGCTGGTTTCTGGGTTGAACTGGTGGCCTGTTTTGCCCTGTAACAGGTTGTGCCACAGGAACTGCATTTCCAGTCTTTTTCCTGCATTCCTGTTCACCATGTCCATGCTTCTTGCAATGGTTGCAGATGATTGGTTTCCAATCATACTCAACTTCCTGCTCCACAATGTTTCCCCTCTCATTCTTGAAATTTACCTTTTCCGGGTAGACATCTCCAATTTTCACTTCAATTAACACCCGGGCATAATGAATTCCTACCTTAAGTTCAGTATTCCTATCTGCCATCATTGGTCTACCAACAAGGCTTGCAATTTTGCTTAGCCCCGTTGCATTCCAATACTTCACACTTAGACTTGGGAATTTCACCCAAATAGGAACCGAGGTTAATTCCTCATGTTCATAGTCCACATTTTCAGACCATGGTCTCACTATCATAGGTTTGTTGTCAAAATGGTACACTCCTTCCTGAATTACATTATCCCTCTGCTCCATTGAATCAAACCTGACCAGTACCAGGCCATTGTTCATCATGGCAATCTTATTCATCCCTTTTTTTGCCCAAATTCGTCTTAGAAATCCGCTAAAAACAGTAATTGGTGGTGTAGCACCCATGACATAGCACACAACAGCTTGATTCCAGTAGTTTATTTCAGTTTCAATGTCGCTAAAATTAATTTCACCCACCGGTTTCCCTTCATGCAATTTAGGAGCAATGAAATCTAATTTAAATCCCGCATTCTTTAATTTGGAAATGTCAAATTTTTCCCAAGCTGAGTTGTTACCTGCAGTTGCGAATTCCTGTAGGTTTGGTTGTTCAGGCTCTTCATCCTCATCTTCAGACGCGAACTGGGTTCGTGCTTTCTCCTTCATGTTAGACAGCCAGGAATCAATTTTTTCCTGCGCATTGTTTTCATTGTTTTTGTTTGCGCATCAGGTGTCGTCACATCTGGATCCTCCATTTCTTCTGCTAAATTCCGCATAAGAAGACCTAGGTTTTTAAGGTTTTCGCTTGTTCTTTGTGTTTGAGACAGGTTTTTTGTGGGACAAGGTGGAGCTTCTGAGTTTCCCTCATCCCCGTCTTGAAACCCATTTCTTTTCGCATCAGGTTTCCCTTTTTTTGCTTTCCCGTTCTTCCCCATTTGAACTCAGTGCTTGTTAATGGCTAACAGGCGCTGTCGAGGAGAGAGGGGAGAGCATTTTAGAGAGAGAAGCGGTTGCGATGCGATGCAAATGTTCATTTGGACAGAGTTGCGGAGTACAACTGAGGTCTTCCTGCGTACTCTTGTCTTCTACGGTGTTTGAGGCAGTCTAGTGAAGGAATTTCTAACCACTAACATGATCATACATGCATAATAGAAATTCGATTAACCCAGAAAATATTTGATTACTGTAATTAAATATCAAATCGAAATCCTACCTCACTCCTTGGTCGCTGGTTGGATGAACAGTGGTTGGGTATGGATAAATACGTCAGATGTCGTGCCTCAACACAGGCTCGAATCCACACGTCAGTATGCTAGTACAGCGATCCCGCTCACAACCTCCGTTCTCTCCTTACTCTAATGACACACAGTTAGGGTTTCGTGAAAACTGATTATCACGTGTGACCCTAATTGATCAGAAGTCACGATATATATAGGGAGGCAGGAGGGCTGATTAGGTTAAGTGTGTAATGGGCCTAATCCGAATTAGACCCTTCTAAATAAACGAGCCTGTTAAGTGTGCGATCCTGCTTGTTTACTTAATGTGGCAGTAAGTCCAAAACTCTTTTCGGGCCCATAAACCGTAATTGGTTTCTAGCAAAACATTACGATTACCCATATTAAGTAAAGATCGGTTTTCATAGTCCAAACAATAATGCGATTATTAATTCTCATGATTAGTTCATAGGGCAAAAATCCAACAATCTCCCACTTGCACTATAGCTAATCATACATCGATGATCCCTTTGTCATGTGATACCTAAATTGACCATAAGGAAGGAGTAGTGTCATCCCTATATAGTTCAATTATGACTTTCTCGATTCCGCAGTTAAACTGTTTTAAACAAACGATTGACTTTCAATCCATTTGAGCACGACCATGCATTTCACAGCTTAAACTCATCGAGGGGCCCACAGATATCTTACTCCCGTTATATGAGAGTGACAAGTCCCATCTTGCTCATTCACATTCCTCCGCATGACTTACAACACATCATTCAATTATCCTTATAGTCATCCGATTAAGGATTAACGTTTGATAATATCAAGATATGCTGAACATCATGTAGGAAACCATGGTGAGTTCAGGTCAAAGGATCAAATTAAAAGTTGCATATGAAAAACATTGATGACACTTATATAACAATCCTTTCAATGTTTTTGAAATGGGTCGGTCCAATGCAATGTTCTCTAACATTTATCCATGTGATCAATTTCATATCTCATAATTATGACCTGTGAAACTTGGTCATCAATCAATCCACATGATAGTCTCAATAGTTATCAAATTCCCACAAATAATGATAACTGACTATGGACAATTAGAATAATTATATTTATAACAATAGAGTCTCACAATCAAGTCACATACTTGATGATCTACATCATATAAATTATTCATTGGGACAACAATAAATAAATCGAACATAAGTCACAAAATAAACCTCCCACTAGGACAGAGACCAATCATTTATGAATCTAAATCCTTGTGTAATAGTATGACGGTCATGCTTATCCTGTGGTAGAGGCTTAGTCAGCGGATCAGCAATGTTCATTTCCGATGATACTCTGCACACCTTGACATCTCCCATTTGTACAAAGCTTCGTATCAAATGGTAACGTCTAAGCATATACCTAGTTTTCTGATGATCCCTAGGCTCCTTCACCAGAGCAATGGCCCCATTACTGTCACAATAAAGGTCAATTGGATTCAAACTATTAGGTATCACCCCAAGTTCAATGATGAGTTTTCGAATCCACACTGCTTCTTTTGCTGCTTCAGAAGCAGCAATATACTCGATTTCTGTTGTAGAATCAGCAACTGTATCTTATTTGGAACTCTTCCAACTAACTGCTCCTCCATTCAGAATGAATAAAAATCCTGACTGCGATCGGGAATCATCCTTATCCGTTTGGAAGCTGGCATCAGTGTAACCACTTATAGTGAGTTCCTCTTCACCACCATAGACAAGAAACACATCCTTAGTCCTTCTCAAGTACTTGAGGATACTCTTGACTGCGACCCAGTGACATTCACCTGGATTAGATTGGAATCTACTCGTCATGCTCAAAGCACAAGCAACGTCAGGACGAGAACACATCATAGCATACATGATAGAACCTGTAGCAGAAGCATAAGGAATTCTACTCATGCGATATCGCTCATCTTGTGTCGAAGGACACTGAGTCTTGCTAAGAGTTATGCCATCTGACATGGGAAGATTACCTTTCTTGGAATCTTGCATGTTGAACCTTTTGAACACCTTATCTATATAGGTACTCTGGCTTAAGCCCAAGAGTCTTTTTGATCTATCTCTATAGATCCTAATCCCCAAGATATAGGTTGCCTCTCCCATGTCTTTCATTGAGAAACACTTTCTCAAAAAGGCCTTGACTGACTGAAGTGTAGGAATATCATTTCCAATCAGTAATATGTCGTCCACATATAAGACCAAGAATACCACAGCGCTCCCACTAACCTTCTTGTAAACACAAGGTTCTTCTTCGCATCTAAGGAAATCAAACTCTTTGAATGCCTCATTGAAGCGAAGATTCCAACTCCTGGATGCTTGCTTCAATCCATAAATAGATCGCTGAAGCTTGCATACCTTTCCTCCTGGTGATGTGAAGCCCTCGGGTTGTGTCATGTACACATCCTCTTCCACGTTTCCATTAAGGAAAGCTGTCTTCACATCCTTCTACCATATCTCATAGTCATAATATGCAGCAATGGCAAGGAGTATCCTAATGGATTTAAGCATTGCGATGGACGAAAAGGTTTCATCATAATTTATCCCATGAATTTGATTATAACCTTTTGCCACCAATCGTGCCTTGAATATATAAACATTCCCATGCATGCCAATTTTCTTCTTGAAAACCCATTTACACTCAATGGTTTTTACGCCATCAGGTGGGTCTACCAAAGTACATACTTTGTTTTCATACAAGGAATCCATTTCAGATTTCATGGCTTGAAGCCATTTGTCGGAATCTGGGCCCATCATTGCTTCCGTGTAGGTCGTAGGCTCGTCATCCTCTATTAATAATATATGATGATGTTCAGTCACCAAGAAACCATATCTAATGGGTTCTCGGCGCTCTCTTTCAGACCTACGAGGGGATGGTGCCGCAGGTGTAGCTACTACAACATCTTTTAAACTACTTTGAGTCTCCTCAGAAATTGGAGTACTCTTCTGTGGCTCTCGAACCTCTTCGAGTTTGTGGGGTCTAGTGAGAACGTGCCCTTTACGAGGATTATTGGTTTGTATACTTTGACGTTCTTCTTGCCGAATCGCCTCCTCCGCCAATATGGCTTAAGGCAAAGGATCCCGAACGTGAGTTATGAACCTCCTTGCCAAAGGCCCCTAAGATCCTCCTTGGTGTCTAATTGGGAACGACATTTGAACCGTCGCCAAGTGTGGACTAAGCCGGTATACCCATATTCAAACGGGTTGTCTAGCTTTTACGAGGAGTGGATTTGGAGCGGTGACCATCAAGTCAACCAAAGGCTTCTAGAGGAGGAAAAGGAGTTGTTCAAAGCCCACAAATCTGATGAGCCAAGCGTTGTAAGGATAATTCCAATTGATAGGCCCACTAAACCTTCCAAGCCCGAAACTAAGGGTAAGGAAAAAGGCAAGGCAAAGGCCCAATCTAAGAAAAGGAAGAATTCGACCCACTCGGCCAAACAAGTAGCTCCAAATAGGCCCAATGATCACGAGGCCTCTTCTATCTATGGTAGGGAAAGATGGGCTCCAAAAGAACGAATGGAACTTGATGAGCCTAGCGAACCCGTCCAAGAGCCCGAAGTCAAAGACAAGGAGGAGTAGTCCACCTCTAGTTGTCTAGCAAGTCTTGTCCTTTTTGCTTAGTAGTATAATTCAAATAACGGGTTTGCATGCCCAAGTAGATGTAGTTTAAAATTGCCCTTTTATTTGTGTATTATTTTTGCACTCCTTTTATTTATTAGAGCATGTAATGGACTTTATCCGTATTAATGAAAGACTTTCTTATTTTTGCATTAATCGAATGGATCAAAACTCCCTTTAGAGATTTATTTTATTAAAGTGGCCGGGCCCAAGTTATATTGGTTACCTACATATCCATTTTTATTTTTATTTATTTATTTTTTTTTCCGGTCGTGGGTCCCATGTGGACGAGCTAGATCGATTTTGACTTGGATTTGGTGCCTTAGTGGGCTCTCTCAAAGATTTAACATTTAGGCATAGAATCGCTTAAGTTGGTCCATATTTGTGAGTTTGGTGAACTCGTTGCTGTCTAAATCCATTAGCTTTACCACTCCACCGGATAATATTGTCTTGATAATGTATGGGCCGGCCCAATTAGGCTTGAACTTTCCCCGAGGGTCGACTACAATTGGTCTTACCTCTTTTAGGACTAAGTCTCCTTCTTTTAGTCCTCTAGCCTTGTATCGTTGATCAAAATGCCTTGCCATCCTTGCTTGGTAGATATGACCATAATGTAGGGCATTTAGTCGTCTTTCATCTAATAAGATCAACTGTTCATATCGGGCCTGGACCCAATCCACTTTGGGTAATTCACTTTTCAAAGCTATCTTATATAACCAAAATATCGAGGGTCGAACTATCGGCCCCCGTCCTAGCTACGCCAGAAGAATCCTGACCTTCAGCAGAGCCAGGATCATCAACAACTCTAAAAAGGGATTTCTTCACCTCAAGGGGCAACCCCTGATCTAGGGTTCCCCCGCCTGCTGCTCAACATCACCAACAGACCCGGGAAGATCTACCTCAACTACCAGTCTCGTGCCGACCCAACGACTACAATTATGCTCTGGCTCGACTACGAGGGTCGGCTCAGCCATGAATCAACCCTTAGGCTTTCTGTACGCTCAACCCTGACGCCAGCACATGTACTATACGAATATTCCTAGAGAGATTCGGATGACTGCCTTGGCACCTACGCTCTCTAAGCCCCAAGGACAGAAGTGATGACATCAACTGTACGAACCCCTATGTGGAATCATCCCAATGGATCGTACCACAACTCCCGTGACCAGCCCCTCTAAGCCAACTTAGAGAGGGACGTACGTACCGGGCTACGTGTCCACTGTTCATTCGACGAAGCTAGCCGACTTTTCCCCTATAAATACCTGCGCGGAAATCAAGGCAAAGGTAAGGTAATTCTATTGAGACAACATTCACGCTGTCTGACATTGAGCGCTGACATTCCATCTTTCAGCTCTAATTTCCATAGTCTGACGCTCAATCAAATCCTCACCTCATTACTCCAAATATACCTGCCTGTACAAAAATAACTCTCGTACAGATCTCCATTTACTAACATAAGCATCGGAGGGGTCTTCTCGGGTCGACCCCCCAAGCTAGTTCTCCTTTTCTTGTCTTGTGCAGGTAGTAGTGGAGAGGGCCAGGGAAACAGACAAATAGCCCCCGCTCGCAGATCTCGATCCCAACATCTTCCCAGTGTTCCACCCCCTTTCAAATCGGGCGAAACATTTGGCGCAGTCTGTGGGGAAGGTGTATGGTTTTGCATGAGTGAGCGGCCAGAAACCCCAGATTCAATCGAACTCCCTGACCTAATAAGTACAACATTGCTTTCACCCCCATATCTACGCAAAAAACACACAACAGCTAACATGGAAGCTACCCCGGATCTCGAGGGATCACAACATTCTGATGAGAACGCGAGCCAAACCTTTGGAAATCCCGAAGTCCCTGTAACTAGGGTGGAGCTACAGCAGATCATGGGGGAATTACAAAACACGATGAAGGAAACTCTTGAGTGTCTGGCGAAAGAATTGAGGCCTCCTAATAACCGAGAAAAGGGGGAAACTTCGAGGGGAGGGAGCAGAGTTCCATCAGAGACCAGGCGTCCTCCCCCTCTTCCGCGACCCGAACCATCTATGTCTCTAACAACTAGGTCTATGAGGGACAGCTGGTCCAGTCGTAGCACTGGCGGATCCAAAGAACGCAAAACATCTCGAGGGAAACCCTTGAATCGCCCGACTAACTCGGACGACTTGAGGAAAATCCTCGAGAAAAAGAGAGCGGAGAAAGAGGTCAGCAAGTACGAAACCGACCTTAGGGGTATTATACTCAAAAGGGAGGAAGCCCGGCGAGCGGAAGAACAACAGCTCCAAGAGCTATACCAACTCTATGAAAAAGAGAAACAGAAAGGGCGGACTCAGGAAGACCTTCGCGATATCATTGAATACCGAGAGGCTGAACGCCAAATCGAAGAGCAGAAATTCAAAGAGTTGAATCAAAGATATGAGAATGAACGAAAACGGGATCAGGAACTCCTTACGGGGTTCAGTCCACCGCAAATTAACACAATCTTGCAACCGTTGATACTCCAAATCCCGAGCCCCACTACCATGGGGAACGTTGGGGTATCTAATACCTTAGCAAACTTGGGGAGTGAAACACCAGGTGTAGGATTAACTCCGTTCAGCGACGAGATCATGGCGGCTCCAATGCCATCCTAATTAAAACCATTGGCGGAATAGTATGAGGTCCCCTAGAGCGACCATGATGAACCAACCTCTATGTGATGCGGCGCTGTGCAGAAATTTTCCAATGACTCTGAAGGGGCTTGCCATCCGATGGTATGCCTCACTTGCCCCTAAGAGTATCTACTCTTGGACTCAGACGGAAAAAAGCTTCAAGAATAACTTCGCATCACACATCCAGGAGAGGAAGACCACGGAACACCTCTACAAACTAAAATAGGACAAGAAAGAGGGCTTGAAAGATTATCTTGCTCGATTCAATGCAGAAACCCTCCAAACTGATGACCTGGACGAAAGGCTCGCCAGCGCGCCCTTTGTGTCAGGGTTAACCGAGGGGTCGCACTTCAAGTTCTAGATAAATTTTAAGCGAGAGGAAAAAGGATTCCTAACCCTGCCGGAGGTTAGACAATTCACCGTGGCATATGCCAACTCACAGGAACAGTCGGGACAATATACTCCGGGAAATGGGAAGACACACCCAAAAGCCCGAGGCTAAGTCGAGTAAAAATACTAAAAGCGACAAAGCTAAGCGACCAGCAGAAGCACTTGCTGTGTCCAGGGGGCCTCCAAAAAGAAGTGACTGGAGGAATACTGACTCTTCAGATGATCAGTGGCCATTCAGTGTTGACCAAGAAACCATCTTCAACAAGATGGATCGAAAACTGCTCGACATCCCGCCTCCCATTGTTTGGGATCTCTCTGAGAGAAACCCAAAGCTTCGATGCGCATACCATGACGATGTGGGGCATAGGACCCAAGACTGTCAGAGGCTGGTAAAAAACCTTGAGAAACTAGCTGAGGAAGGAAAGTTGAAGCAGTTCCTCAAAAAGAAAAATGTCTACAAAAAACCCAAGGTGACGACGATTGTGGAAGATGAAGAGTCAGAAGAGGATGATATGACCAACGTCATTAAAATGATCTATGGTGGCCTAGGTGGCGGAGGGTCGACCAAAAAGAAACGATAGGATCATTATCGCAGTGCTGAACAAATAATAGCTGTGGGGGTTCCCCCTATAGGCAAGATCCCGCATGTAACCTTCGACGAGCGTGATGCCCGAGCATTGCATCATCCACGTGACGATCCACTGGTCGTAACTCTCAAGATCGCAGGCTTACTCACCGAGCGAGTTCTCATTGATACAGGAAGTTTGGCCGACATGGTCACCTATAAGTGCCTCCGACGATTGGGGTATAGTGAAGTCAAGATTACCCCCGTATCATTGCTCGTCTTTGGGTTTGGCGGGCACAAAGTCTACTCTATCGGCACCATCATTCTCCCGGTACGAATAGGAGAAAAGGGGGCTCGTCGAAGGCAGATCATCGAATTCTTGGTGGTCGATACGAATTTGGCCAACAACGCCATCCTCGGTCGACCCACTCTACCAGCCATCAACGCGGTGATCCACATGTCCTGGTTAATTATGATATTTGATCAAGGAAACGGCCTAATCGGGCAGGCGGTTAGCGACCAGAAGACTACCCGAAAATCGTATGTCGATTGTCTGGATAGCAAGAAACTGGAAAACGAAGACGAAGACCTTCCCTTATTACCTACGAAGTCGATGGTGATAGCGCAGGACATAGGGACAGCACCGACTGTTGCCCCTACCCCTGCAGAGATCGCAGCAGCGAAAAAGAAGAGTGTAAGGGAAGGCAAGAGGAAGATAGCTGGATGCATGCTCCTAGAAATGTATCTTGCTGATCATATTGATACCAGGTTTGAGCCTGAAAATCGACCCGAACAATCGGGGGAAACCACGGAGGTTAGGCTGAATGAGTCACAGCTAGAAAAAATCACATATATCGGGGCAGACCTAGTCGACCCTCAGAGAAGAGACATAACAGGGCTACTCCAAGAGTTTTCCGACATCTTTGCATTCTCCCCATCCGATATGCCAGGCATAGATGGTGATCTAATCATCCTTAGGCTAGGGTTACAGCCCAATTTTAAGCATGTAAAGCAAAAGAAGAGGCAAATGGGTAGGGAGAGAAGTGCAGCTGCAACATCCGAAGTTCAAAAGCTGCTGAAGGCCGGATTTATCAGAGAATGCCTTTACCCGGAGCGGCTAGCCAATGTGGTGCTAGTCAAAAAACACAATGGGATTTACAAATCTTAACAAGGCATGCCCGAAGGACAACTTCCCCGTCCCTCGAATTGACGAGTTGATTGACTCCACGCCTGGGCATGAACTTCTCAGCTTTATGGATGCTTTTTCAGGGTACCACTAGGTACGGCTAGCAGAGGAAGATCAAGAAAATGCAGCCTTCATCACTGACGATGGAGTATTCTGTTACAATATGATGCCCTTCGGTTTGAAAAATGCGGTGGCAACATATCAACGCACGGTAAAAAAGGTTTTCTCTCGTCAGCTGGGGAGAAATGTTGAGGCTTATGTAGACGACATGGTCGTCAAAAGCAAGAAAAGCGACAGTCACTTTTCGGACTTAAAAGAAACATTCGACACTCTGCGTCGGCACAATATGAAGCTCAACCCAAAAAAATGTATGTTCGGGGTCCCGGGGGGAAAATTGCTGGGCTTCATGATAAGTCAGCGAGGAATTGATGCCAATCCCGAGAAAATACAGGCTGTAATAGATATGCATCCACCCAAATGCCTAAAAGACGTGCAACGGTTAACTCGCTGTGCCGCGTCTCTCAGTCGCTTCATCTCACGATTGGCGGATCGATGTGCCTCATTCTTCAAGGCCATCAAAAATAGAGACAACTTCGAATGGTCGACGGAGGCCCAGGCCGACTTCGAGAAACTAAAAAAATATCTAGCTAAAGCACCACGGATGGTAAGCCCAGAAGTGGGAGAAATTTTTTTTATCGACTTGGCATTCTCAGAACGGGCAGTTTCAACGGCCCTGGTATGTGAGCGAGATAAGACTCAGCACCCAGTGTACTTTGTCAGCCACGTCCTTTGGGATGCGGAAACACGATATCCTGATATCGAAAAGTTTGCTTTGGCTATGATCCTAAGTGCACGACGGTTACGACCTTACTTCTGTTCCCATGAGATTACTGTACTGACTGATCAACCCTTGAAGGCAGTTCTGCAGAGCCCCAAAGCGAGCTGGAAGACTAAAGCCATGGGCCACCGAGCTGGGCGAGCTCTCCATAGGATATGAGCCTCGGAGAGCCATAAAAGGGCAAGCAATGGTCGACTTCACAGTGGAAATGGCATCTATCAACGAACAACCAGTGATGTGGTCGACGAAGTGGGAACTGGCAGTCGATGGTTCATCCTGCCGTAACGGGAGCGGGGCAAGTCTGGTACTCAAAAGTTCCCGAAGGAGGTGTGTTCGAATACGCCATGCGATTCCAATTCACAGCATCTAACAACGAAGCAGAATATGAGGCGCTGCTAGCAGGCCTAAAAATGGCTCGAATGGTAGGAGCCCAGAGTGTGGCAGTAATCATGGATTCACAGTTGGTAGTATCTTAGATCACAGGAGACTACGAGGCCAGGGAAGACTCCATGAAGGCGTACCTCCAAAAAGCGAAAGAAGAAATTTTAAAATTCGAAGAATTCTCCATCAAGCATGTGTTGAGGTCAGACAACCAACAGGCAGATGCCCTAGCCAGAAAAGCTCTCAGAACCGGATACTTTTGGCCGACCATAAGATCCGATGCTATGAACTTCGTAACCCGATGCAAGAATTGCCAGACACACTCCAGAGTACAACGACAGCCAGCTATGAACTTAGCCCTAATAATAGAACCACTCCCCTTTCACCTTTGGGGAATGGACATATTGGGTCCCTTTTCAGAGGCACCAAGACAATTCAAGTTCTTAGTCGTGGCAATCGACTATTTTACAAAGTGGATCGAGGCTAAGGCCTTACGGCGTATCGAGGAGCAAGACATCAGGAAATTCATCTAGGCAGCCACAATCGAATGGTCAGGCTGAAGCAGCCAACAAAATCATCCTCAATGGTTTGAAACGCAAGCTCGAGGCAGCCAAAGGTCTCTGGGAGGAAAGGCTGTATGAAGTTCTTTGGTCGATTAGAACCACCACAAAAAATGCCACAGGGGAAACTCCTTTCAGACTGGTTTATGGATCAGATGTTGTCCTACCCATAGAGTTGGTTACTCCATCTCCCCGAGTAATTTCATACGACCTTGAAGAATTTGACCGAGAGTTGAGGTTCAACCTCGAACTACTGCCTGAAACGAGAGGAGACACCCTCCTACGAATGGAAATACC
This sequence comes from Tetragonia tetragonoides, assembly GCA_038025085.1. Classification (NCBI taxonomy): domain Eukaryota; kingdom Viridiplantae; phylum Streptophyta; class Magnoliopsida; order Caryophyllales; family Aizoaceae; genus Tetragonia; species Tetragonia tetragonoides. The sequence continues at coordinate 25,109,909 of CM076140.1, forward strand.
CTAAAATCAGCTGATACGACAATTCAATAGGAGGGTGAAGGGGAAACATATGGCTGCAGGCGACTTGGTACTCCGCAAAACGGAGAGTACGGGAAAACAGTCTGAACAAGGGAAGCTGACTGCTAACTGGGAAGGGCCATATAAAATCACGGGGGTCATTCGACCAGGCACATACCGGCTTGAAAACATGAGTGGAATCCCACTACCTAGAGCGTGGAACCTCAACAACCTGAGGAAATTCCACATCTAACAGAGGTTGGCTGATTTTTTCCTAAAAATCTAGCGAAATGGGTTGGCGAATCCTAGCAAAAATCGACCCCAGGGTCCACAAATCCCCTTAAAAAATTGTCTATCTTTCTCATGGGTTCACAAATCCTTTCAAAAATTGTCTACTAAATCAAAGGGCTTTTTTGGCGAGCCCACCAAAATTGTCCAGATTGTAAAGGGTTAGGCGATCCCTGCAAAAATTGACCTCTGTAAGGGGTGAGGACCCCGACAATACCTCTATCAATGACAAACGGGTGGGGACCCCACAACATCTTCTATCAAGAAAAATAAAAAAAGGAGACCATATCAATGGGCAAATCCTGGGGTAGACTGACCACCAAGGGCCTCAAGCTGTCGACCGCCCTCGGCAAGACGGTGGCCGTACTCCTGGAAAAGAGAATGTCGACCACTGGCAGTAAGGGCAGTCTTGTGAAGGACCGCATCCTTCTCAATGTCTACTCGAGCAGTCTCATTAGCAATCTCCTTTTGGATGGCCGTCACCCCCGACTCAGCCATCTTTAGCTCGATGGCCAACCTCTACAAGTTATGGTCAGCCACCCCCAGCTACTCACAAGCCTTTGCAAAGCCAGACCGATGATGCTTCCGTTCATACAGAGCATTGGTTGCTTGAGCCTCAAGGGCTTGAGGATCGACAGGAGCGTCAACAGGCAGAGGGAGGAGATAGCCTTCCCTCCTCCTACCAAATCTGAGAGCGTCCAGAGAAACGCAGTAATCACACCCACAATGCTCCTCGTGGGAACTGGGGTCAAGGGGCATATTGACCATTGTCGATCCACTGGGCCCAGCGGCAGGCCCGACCTTGGGGGTGACTGGGACCCCGCCCATCGTTATAGACAGACGAGGGGTAGATCTACCCTCAAGATGGAGCTTACGACTCTTGGAAGGCGGAGAAGACATGTCACGGCGACTACTAGGCTACCTGGAAGAGCTTATATGGAGCTCAAGAAATCTAGAGAGAGAAAGTGAAAACGAGAAATGATGATGAGAATGACGAAATTTCCGAGCAACCCTAGGGGTATTTATAACCTTTCCAAAAGAAGACGAACCGTCACCTCCAACCGGCGTCTGGGAGAGAAAGAGCCTCAATTCAGAGAGGACACGTGTAATATCCCGAAGGGTTGAATCTCCCAACCGTCACATCAACCTGATATAATTATGACAAGGGAGAGTAACCGGCATTTTGAAAAACACCAGACTATGCAACTTCCAGAATAAAGTAAAAATTTGACCCAAAAAGCCGCACCTCGAGTGTGGGGCCAAGGTATACTTACCTCAGTACATTTTACACTCGAGGTATGACGAGTAAACAAGTATCAATGATCGAATGATGGAAAAAAGTCGGGCACGAGTAAACGAGTATCAATGATCGAACAATGGAAAAAAGTCGGGCAAATTTTTGAAATTTGCAAACAGCGACAGAATCGAAGCATTCAGACCAGTAATCTTTAGATTGATTAAAGAAAAAGATTACACAAGATCGAAGGATGAAACTACGCAATTTGAGTTCATCTACAAAGTTCCTAGTCGGCATGCAAGCTCGACAAAGCCAAAAATTCTACCTACGAAAAAGATAAGACTCGACCCTTCGACCTAACTCTGGAAGAAAAAGGTCGGGAAAGAGAATTCCAAGTACACGACAACCTCCTGACCTGCCCATGGAAGAAAGAGATCAGGGAGGAGATCGCCAAGTACAAGACTTGCTCAATACAGAGCCTAAAGGGATAGAGGGGGAGAAGTAGGAGGCTGACCCTCCAGGTGGTTCCTCAGAACCCTCACTTCATCGAGGAGCTCCTCCCACCGCTCCCGAAGGCCGTTCAACTCCTCGACCCCTTTGGTAATCCGAGCCGCCAGCTCGGTCCTAGCGTCCAGGAGGGCATTGTCCCTCTGCTCCAATGGCGGATTTTAGCTTGGGTGGCCGCCTCCCTCTCACAAGCTCCACCGATCTCCCGATGAAGCTCCTGAAGACGATTAGTCAACCGTTCCGACAGAGGAACAAGTCGAGCAGGCGGTTGAGGCCCCTTGGCAGCAGGAGGGGAGCCAGAACCTCAACGGCAGGAAGTGCCCGACCATCGGACCCTCGATGCTCCGCTCGAGATCTCCTAATAGCAGTGATCAGATCCCGAGCATCCGAGCCCAAGCTCGACCCAGGAAAGGATCGGGGAGTGGCTGGGGTGTAAGACTCCGAAGAAGTCGAGACACTACTCTTCCCAGCACCCTCGACCTTCCAATCCTGCCTACTAGATTCTCCACGATGAATGGTCGTAGCTTTCCTCTTGGAACCAGCCATCTCAGAAACAGAGAAAAGATCACTGGAGTCTGAAAGAATATTTCTAGAGAGAGAAAGTAATGGGAGACGAGTTGGATGAAATTGTGAAGAGTTCACTCAAGTATATATAGGCAAAAAAGCAAGGGCAGACCAAGCGACGCCTCTCTTGAGGAGACACGTGGCACAGAGATACAGTGTGAACCCGGTTCGCGCCCCCGCCTAAAGAGAAAAGAAACGCTTCGGTTACCTCACCTTTCCCTCGAGTGGGAAAAGTAACTACACAAGCTAGATTCAAGAACATAAAGTCATTCATTCATTCAAAATATCGAGGGTACAGATTATTACAGAGAAGCTACATAACAGATCCAAAATAACTGCAGTAATGGAAGAGGACGAGGGCCTAGGGATCTAGAGCTTCACGCTTGTGCTTGAGTTCCTGCTCCAATGCTTGTTGTCTCCGAACCACAGAACGATGGAGTTTCCTCCCCTCCTCAAGGGCCAGGGTTTTATCCTCGACTACCCGCTTCGCAGCACAAAGGTCTTTCATGAGTTGATCGACCCTCCAAGCTACCTGTGTCTGCTCCTCCAATATTGATCTCCTAGTCTCCTCAGCACGCTGAATCTCTTGCTCCAAAGCCTTCCTACTGGTTTGCTCAGCCTGACAACCCTGCTCACCCAATGTCTCATGCCGACTTTCGCTTCCATGGGGGTCTGTACCTTCAGGATCCCTCACTACAGAAGAAGGAATATCTTGAACAGGGTCGACTTTAGGAGGAACGGGGGGAGGAGAGTCAGGTCTGCTTCCACCCTCACCAGGCATCCTTATGGCCAGAGGCTCAACTTCGAGACATTCCAGGACCCCCCGGGATTGAAGTTGCTGAAACACCATCCAAATATGGGTACGGAGACGCTCGGACAGAGAAGTATCCTCGAAGAGGCGAACGAAATCAGGAACTGTCAGCCTAGCTAAAATAGCCTCACTGAACTTATCAGAGACTTTCAAGGGCTCGTCATGAGTCGACTTTGAAGCACCTTCCTCACACGCTTTGTTTGATCGATTATTCCTTACAACGCGCCTTCCCGACTGAAGGCGATACGCTCGGGATACCGACTCGGTATCTATGGAGGACTCATCACTAGAGCCTGAAGAAATGAAAATGGCTGAGGAAGACATCTCTTAAGAAAGTTGGATGACAAAATCAATGAGCTAGACAAGCCTATTTATAAGCAAAAGAGGAAAGGCACGAGCGGTTACCCGCGATAGCTGTCATACATGCAAAGACCTCTCAGAAAAACAATAAATGATCAATTATTGAAGTTGATGAAAGTATGAGCTAGACAAAAAATAGATTCGAGTTTACTGAGAATCGACATCTCCATTAATCAACCCTTAAAAGTGGAGGGGGCGCAAACAGTTTACAGCAAGGGTGACCAACCACCCTGAAAAGGAACAAGTACAAACCCCCCTAACTCGGGGGTGTAGGCCTCAGACGGCCCTGATCATTCCGCTTCCTCCTCTGCCCGCCTCTCAGCAATAATGGCCTCCATATCCTTCAGATCCGAGGCAATAGAGTCCTCGATTCTACTGGCCTCAGATAGATGATCGGGGTCGGTAGAAGTTCGGAGGTTCTGAATTCTAGCCAGGGAGCTGACCAGAGAACCTCCAACATCTCCTTCTCCTTACACCTGGAGCAGGGCTTCATTCCAGAATCGAGTTTGACGATCCACAGCCACCCTTCGGTCAGCCTGGGCCCGAGCCTCCTAGGTCTTCCAATCTTCGGCTTCAGCCTTGGCAGCTTCGAGGAGACTTGTGACTTGAGCATTGGCCTTGTTAGCCTCCTCCAGTCTCCCTCTCAACTCCTCGAGGGAACGCTCTCTCTCAGTAAGAAGAGACTTCTCCTCCTTAAGGTCGACCTTCACCTTCTCCAACTCGGCAAGAACACCCGACAACTCAGATCGAGCCTCCTCCCTGGCTTTAGCCTCGGTGTTGGCTTGCCACTCTTGACACTGGATGACCAACCTACGCCTTTGAGCCTCGTCCGCCCTAATAACCGCACTCAGGAGAATGTCATCCTGAAAAACACAAAGAAATTAGTAACATCCGAAAAAACTTGGCTGAAAACAGACGAAGGAAACAACGGTTAAAGTACCTTCAGTCGACTTGTGGCCATACGCCTCAGAAGGGCCGTCACGACATCTGTCGACCCCACCTCCGAAGTTACCTGCTCTATGTCCTTCTCATGGAACAAGTTAGGGAAGACGGCCTCGGCAATCTTGGATTTTTCATGCAGAGGAGACCCTAGAACGGCCGGCATCTTGAGGGCATGACCTTCAGGACTCTACCTACTAATCATGCACGCCTGGCCTGTGAACTCATTGATGTCCCTTCGGGTAGATCGGACAGCCTGCATTTCATCAATGCTCCTCAGACTCGGTGGGGAAAATTCTGCTGCTACGACCGAGGTGGAAGGGCCAGCACCCGTCTCTTGAATTCCGACAGGAAGGGTAACTATCCCCCAGGCAACTGCAGCGGGCTGACTTGCTTGGATCAACCCGACACCAGGGGTATCAACCTTCTTCTTTTTCGAAGGAGACACCCTCTCCTGTGACACTGGGAGCTCGTCACCCGACCTCTTTCTAGGGTGAGGGTCGACGTCAGATAAAGCTTTAGTCGAAGAACCTCCCTTCTACAACCTTGCCTTCGCCCCGAAGACCGTTGCTTTCTTCTTCTTGGGAGGCTGCATAAAACAAGAAAGTCATAAGCATCAATTATGGGACTATCAACCTACAACAGATGGGGGGAGAAAAGATCTGTTACCGATGCAAGCTTCTTCTGAGCCTCGGCCGTATCCTTGAAATCTCCAAGAAAAGCCTTGGAGGTCGTCCCGACCACCATCTGATCTCCCTCCGACATCTCTAACAGCTCAACAACGGCGGCCTCTGCAAAACATGAGGAAAGGAAGAGAGTTAAGCAAAACCCTCGACCAACAGAAAAGATTTAGAGTAAGGAAACAATTAAGACAAGGCCATTGTACCATGGGTCATGGTCGACCGAAAACCAATGAAGACCAGGAAAGCTTCATGGGAGAACCAAGACTTATCGATCTTCCAATGGGGAGGAGCTTTAACCTTCTTACATACACCATCATGTCGGTTAGGGTGACGGAAGTACTCTACCATCCGACGCTCAGACAGGGACAAAGAGTCCAGTGTCTCGTGATCCGGACCAAACAACTCACTACCTACCTCCTCTAGATAGTTTTCCCTCCATCCTATCCCTGGTCATTGTGCAGAAATAGGAAACTCTCTTTCCATAGGGTGACATTACTCAAGGACCGACACATGGAAAAACCCTTTCTAGGGCTCAAATACCAAGTCCCAAGCTTGGTCGACTGCACCCTGAGAAACAGATGACGAAGAACAGCATCGGTCACCTCTAGCTTATGGACATGGACCGCTGGTGCTAGGACGATCAACGACCTCCAGGAGTTCGCCTGGAGCTGAAATAGTGAACTCCCAAACGACCCACTATCTTCCTAATCAAACGAGGGAGGGGAAACTTCAAACCCTCGTCAAAAACTTTTGTGGAAAAAGGGATGCAGTTGGGCGGAGCAGGGTAGCACTCCTCCGACTTGCTGGGACAGATAAAAGACATCACTGGGGGTAGGTGATATCGCACCACAAACGATTCGATATCCTCAGCCGACCTGCCAGCCCAAACGGACCGTTTCAAATGAATAGGGACAGCATCGGCTTTTTTCCCTTGCTTCGATCCCCCATCCACGGGATCCTCCTCCACATGTTCCAGGCCTGGCTCTATCTCGATGCCTTCCTGATCAGCCTGTTCCACCTCCTCCAAAGGCACGGATGTCGGTGAACTCTGCCTCCTACTGGACCTCGACTTCCTCTTCTTCTTCTTCTTCTTCTTCTTCTTCTTCTTTTTCCTCTCCTTCTTCTCCTCTGAAGAAGGGGGAGGAAGATCTTGATCGTCAACTGGAAAAAAATCCTCGACCCTGATCTCACCGCTCTCCAAAGATCCTTGAGAAGCCTGAGCCTCTTCATTCTCCGACCCAACAGGCTCGGGCATGCCACCAGGTGATCCAAAAGTACTAGCTACATGATCGATAGACCGATCTGATGAAGAGTCGGGTAAAACACCCGAAGCAGTGGCTTGACCTGCCATTTTCCCCGAAGAACTTCTCTCTCTATACTCCCTACAAAATAAGCAAATAAAGAAGGTCAAAATGGGCAACAGGACTTTCGCAATAATACAAAGAAAAACACTCGAAGGATAAAAAATATACTTCATTATACGAGGGCTGACAAGTCGATCTCCTATCAGCTCAAAGTCACTCATGGGCGAGGAGCAGTTAAGAGCCCCTCTTTCTGAACGACAAGTTTGTTTAATACGAGCCCTGGACATTTCGTCTTCGTCTCCCTGCAGGGGAGAGACAAAGCGTAAGGGTTTGACCCCGTCTAAACCACGGATCTCTCCCAACGCTACACTCATTTGAAAGACATTCAACACATCCTATTTGAAGCCTCGTGGAATGTCGGGGTCCGACAGAACCCTGGCATACCATGACTCCTCCTGAAACCGGAACGGAGTGACCCAATCCGGAAGAAGCAATTCGTCCGGGCTCGACCACTCAAAACCCGGACGAAACTCAGAAATAGGAAACCCCAGCGGAATAAGGGGAGCTGGGTCATTTGAAGGATGAGGGCAAGACTCCTCATATGATGGGCCAGGCCCCTGACTAGACGAACCTCGACCGGAACTTTTGGGAAAAGATCCCCAGGTCGAGATGCCTCAAACAAGCTATCACACCCCGACGATACATCAATGGGCGAAGACATCGTTATAAAAATAAAACAAATAAATGAAAGCAAGAAAAGTACCAAGAGAAAAACGTTGTACCTTGTGGAAAGGTGGAAGGTGAATCTACAAGGGTACATCGAACAGACAGTAACGAATCAACAGAAGACTCGTGAGAAACATCGGAAACCCACTTTCTCTCTCTAAAAACTCAAATGGCAGAAATGAAGAGAGGAAAGAGAGATTGGCTCTGACTATTTATAGGTGGAGAGACCTAGAAAAGCACAATACCCGCATGACTGACAGGTGGACGGCCCAATTGCGCCCACCGACTATTCATCCCGACAAAAGGGGCCCTTCCGAGGGAAAAATGGACCCCAAAGCAAAGCCCACTGAACAAAAATCCCGTCAACGGACCAACCACATCATAGCAGGACTGGACGGGAAATGACTCTCCTCCTACTAAGATGTGAGGGCAAAATGATATAACAAAAATATCGAGGGTCGAGCTATGGACCCCCGTCCTAGCTACGCCAGAAGAATCCTGACCTTCAGCGGAGCCAGGATCATCGACAACTCTAAAAAGGCATTTCTTTACCTCGAGGGGCAACCCCTGATCGAGGGTTCCCCCGCCCGCTGCTCAACATCACCAACAGTCCCGGGAAGATCTACCTCAACTACCAGCGTCGTACTGATCGAAGGACTAAAATTATGCTCTGGCTCGACTACGAGGGTCGGCTCAGCCATGAATCGACCTTTAGGCTTTCTGTACGCTCAACCCTGACGCCAGTACATGTACTATGCGAATATTCCTACAGAGATTCGGATGACTGCCTTGGCGCCTACGCTCTCTAATCCCCAATGACAGAAGTGACGACATCAACTGTACGAAACCCTACGTGGCATCATCCCAAGGGATCGTACCACAACTCACGTGACCACCCCCTCTAAGCCGGCTTAGAGAGGGACGTACGTACAAGGCTACTTGTCCACTGTTCATTCGATGAAGCTAGCCGACTTTGGCCCTATAAATACCTGTGCGGAAATCAAGGCAAAGGTAAGGTCATTCTATTGAGAGAACATTCACGATGTCTGACATTGAGCTTTGACATTCCGTCTTTCAGCTCTGATTTCCATAGTCTGATGCTCATTCAAATCCTCACCTCATTACTCCAAATATACCTGCCTGTACAAAAGTACCTCTCGTATAGATCTCCATTTACTAACTTAAGCATCTGAGGGGTCTTTTGAGGTCGACCCCCTGAGCTAGTTCACCTTTGCTTGTCTTGTGCAGGTAGCAGTGGAGAGGGCCAGGGAACAGACAAACAGCCCCCGCTCGCACATATCGATCCCAACATCTTCCCAGTGTTCGACCCCCCTTCAAATCGGGCGAAACACTATCCTTAAAGAGGGGATTTCTACCTCGACTAGGAGTACGGCCTCCATTCCGTATACTAAAGAATAAGGTGTTGCTCCTATTGAGGATCGAATAGTGTTCTATATCCCCATAAGGCGAATTGTAGCTTGTCGGGCCAATCCTCGTAGTTTTCAGTCATTTTAGCTATCATTTGCTTTACGTTCTTGTTGCGGATTCTACAGCTCCATTCGTTTGTGGCCTATAGGGTGAAGACTGTTAATGTTGAATTTTATACTTAGTGAAAATTTCTTCAACATCCTTTTTGAATTGGGACCCGTGATCACTTATGATTTCTTGGGGTACCCCATATCTGGTGATGATGTTGTCATGTATGAACTTTGCCACGTGTTTTGACGGTATTCTTGCGTATGAACGAGCTTCCACCCATTTGGTGAAATAATCTATTGCGACTAGTATGTATTCATGGCCTCCTTTTCCTATAGGGGTGATTTTTCCAATGATGTCAATACCCCATGCAGAGAACGGCCATGGTGAAGTGAATATATGTAGAGGAGTAGGAGGTCTATGTTGTAAATTAGCGTGGAATTGGCAGCGTGTGCACTTTCTCACGTATTCGATGCAATCCTTTTTCATCGTAGTCAAATAGTATCCGTGCCTTAGGATCTTCTTCACCAACGTGAGTCTATTCATATGGGGACCACATACGCCATTATGTATATCGTTCATGACTTTGATGACCTCACGTTCCTTTAAGCATAGAAGACAAAACCCTTGTGGTGTCATTTTATAAAGTTTGCCCTGCACATGTATGTATTATGCGGCTATTCTTATTAAAGCTCTTTGTGCCCTAGGTGTTGATTGTGGAGGGTAATCACCTTTGGTGAGTAGATTGAGGATGTCGGTAAACCATTCCTCTTCTTCTTCTTCCTCACTGGCGCGTACTTCAAGTGCATTACAAAAGGCGTGCTCAGTGCGCCTTTGAATGTGAATGGGCATCGAGATTACATCATTTGGAATATTTATCATGGAAGCCATTTTTGCTAAGGCTTCTGCGAACTGGTTGTCTTCTCTAGGAAGGTATGTGAAACGGACATAAGCGAAATATTTGGCAAGCTTTTCAAGATATTCCTGGTAAGGTGCCAGGGATTCGCTTTTCACTTTCCACTTTTTGGAGACTTGGTTTATGATGAGAGTTGAATCGCCGTATACCTTTAGATCCTTAATTTGTAGTTCTATTGCCACTTCTAAACCAATGATGCATGCTTCATATTCGGCGCCGTTGTTGGTTACCTCATGGTCTAATTTGACGGCTATGAGAGTATGTGCGCCTTCGGGGCTGACTAATAATACTCCTACGCCATAACCTTTTTGGTTTGATGCTCCGTCAAAGTATAGCTGCCAAGTGGTTTCTTCGACACTCATTATTCCTTCGTCGGGAAAGTCATGGGTAGCATCTTCGCTAGTAACTGGGCTTTCAGCAAGATGTTCAGAAATGGCATGTCCTTTGATCGCCTTTTGCCTTTTGGTGTTCAAAAGTTAGATCGAATTCTGAAAGCATGACAGTCCATCTTGGTATCCTTCCACAAAGGATGGGATTTTCGAAAAAGTACTTTAATGGATTCAATCCTTTACTTTATATGGATGGAGTGTTGTAGAATGTAGTGTCGAAGCTTCTTTGTTGGAGTGACCAATGCGAGATACGTTTTCTCTAGTGTGGAGTAGCGCATTTCATATTCTAGGAATTTCTTGCTAAGGTAGTATATTGCCTTTTCATCATTCTCCAACTTTTGGGCCAACATAGCACCCATGGCGATTTCTATGACTTTTAGGTATAGCATAAGTGGTTTTCCCGGAATTGGCGGAACCAATACGGGTGGATTAGCTAAGTATTCCTTGATTTTGTCGAAGGCTTGTTGGCATTGGTCATCCCAGATAGATTTAGGGTCCTTTTTGAGCTTTTTGAAGAGGGGCTCGCATGTAATAGTCAATTTGGATATGAATCGGCTTATATATTGGAGCCGTCCTAGGAATCCACTTATCTCTTTTTCATTTTCAGGAGATGGCATGTGTCTTATAGTTTTGATTTTGGTAGGATCAATTTCGATGCCTCTTGTGCTTATGACGAATCCTAAGAGCTTGCCCAAAGTTACTCCAAATGCGCACTTTTGAGGATTCAATCTCATATTGTAGTTCGGAAGCCTGTCAAAGAATTTCTTGAGAGAGGGTATATGCCCTTCTCTCTCCTTGGATTTGATGATCATATCGTCCACGTACACCTTGGTTTCCTTGTGCATCATGTCATGTAGAAGGGAAGTTGTGGTTCTTTGGTATGTTGTTCCCGCATTCTTCAACCCTAAAGGCATGACGGTATAACAATATGTCCCCCATTGGGTTATGAAAGTGGTTTTCTCCATATCTTCCTCGGCCATTTGTATTTGGTTATACCCTGCATAGCCATCCATGAATGATAAGAGGGCATGTCCTGCGGTATTATCCACCAATACGTCTATATGTGGCAAGGAAAAGTCGTCCTTTGGACTTGCCTTGTTTAGATCTCTAAAATCAACGCACATCCTTACTTTGCCATCCTTTTTTGGAACGGCCACTATGTTAGCAACCCATTCTGGATATTGAGCAACCCTAATAAAACCTGTGGTGAGCTGTTTCTGCACCTCTTCTTTGATTTTCAGTGTCCACTCAGGTTTCATTCTCCGAAGTTTTTGCTTCACTGGTTTTTGATTCCGGATTGAGCGGTATTGTATGGTGTGCTATCTCACGACTTATTCCCGGCATATCATTGTAGGACCAAGAGAAAACGTCTATGTATTCTTTTTAAGAGATTTATATAGCTTTCTCGCTCTTTGGGAGTTAACGATAAGCCAATGCGCACCTGGCGCGGCTCTTGATCGTTTGCAAGATTGATTAGTTCTGTTTCTTCCACTATTGAGGTCTTTTGTTCATGCTCTAATAGTGCTTTACTTACTTCTTTGGACAATTCTTGTTCATCTTTTGAATTATTAAGTAATCCAAGTTGTAAGCAGAATCAATAACTATTTCATTGATAGAGGAAATTGGAACATCAACTAAGCCATTACTATTGGCTTTAACATCATTAGACTTGCAAACAGAATTAAACATAGATTTGGGTGGATCACCGGACTCTACTATATTAGACTCATCTTCAGAATCAGACTCAGTCCGGTCAGAATCAGTGTCGACGTCAGGCTTGGATTCTTCGGAGATCGTGATCTTGATTTTCTTTCCATTGGCTCCTGTCCAGCTTATGGTGCGTTTCTGCTTTGTGAGTTGACCCTCGTTTGGAGTGATCAACTTAGTTGGGTCAAAGTTCGCAATACTAACATTGTGGAGTTCTTCATCTTTCGGATGGCGATGCTCTTGTCCAAAAAATAGACCCAAAGCGTTGTTGGGTGTGTTCTCTACCCAATCAAAGTTCAGCCTCCTTCTTACAGGCAAAGGAGTTTCTTCCAGCACGTAGCAGTCCTGGAAGACCTCGAATCCGGGATCTTGGATTCCATAAACAGGGAGAACATAGGGTTCGGGAAAGCCATAGTAAGGGAATGGATCTCCAGATTGGACGAACTGCCCGTTCAATGTGTGCTGGTATGGTGCCATGCGGATGTCATAGACTTTGTTTTCCTTAATGGCCCTTCTTTTCGCCTTTTCCTTAGCGATGTATTCCTGTAACTCCTGTATGGTAGGTTTATATCCTAACCCAAAAAGATTATTTCCGGCTTTGGACGACCAAACTGGAAGTGGTTTGGAGAGGTCTTTGCCTAGAGATGTGCCAGGGAAGTGTCCCTGATTTCTTAAAATGGCATTAATTCCTAGGTAGGAATACGGTGCGAAAGGATCTACATCTTGCTCGAGTACGGCGACGCCTTCAGTCATAAAGCCCCAGAATTCTTCGTCCTGCGCAGTGTGCTCGACTTTAAGAACCGGCACGTCTTCAACGCTAGTGATCATAGAATCGGCTCTAACCTCTAGAACTACCCCTCCGACCATCATTTTGACCTTTTGGTGTAATGTTGAAGCTATCGCGTTTAATCCATGGAGCCATGGGCGCCCTAGGAGTAAATTGAATGAAGTTGGGATGTCGATGACATGGAATTGTACCATTTTCTCAATTGGTCCCGTGTTAATGTTAAACGAAAATATGCCTAAGACGTTTCGTTTGGCATTGTTGTAGGCCCTCAACCCTTGTGCGGCATGCGCGAGGTTGTTGACATTTATGCCTAGGCATTGGGCGGTCCTTAGGGGACAAACATTGACAGCGGACCCATTGTCTATTAGAGTCATTAGGACCTGTTTCTTCTCACATATGGAAGTTAGGTAGAGTGCCTTATTGTGATGAGTTCCTTTGGGTGGAAGGTCTTCACTAGTGAATGCAATTGCTTGCAACGAATTTCCATTTATGAGGAGATTGACTAGGTCATCCGGAGTAGCTTCGGGGGAAACTATAGTTTGATTATGTGCTTTTAGTAAAGCATTCCTATGTTCTTGGGAGGAAGTCAAGAGTTGGCGTATAGAGATATCGGCCTTAATCTTTTGAAGCTGTTTAAGTAGTGTAGTGCCATCATCCTCGTTTGGAGGGTTTTGGTCTTTGTTCTGGACTAGTGGAGAGTCTCTCACTTGTCGTATAACTGAAGCTGTGTTTTGTAGTGGATCCTTATTTTGGAGATGGGGTGGTATATAGTGCCTTCCTGACCTCGTGAGGTGTTCAACTTTGGGAGATTTATCATCAGAGGAGTCGTACCATGCTTTAGAAATCTGGAGGGTAGCGTCTTCCTCATCCCTATCGCTTTCCCAAAGTCCAGCTACCCCTAGGTGGAGGGAGTCAAGCTTAAATGGTGGGACAAGATGTCCAATTGGCACAATCAGGCGAGAGGGGTCCTTTTCTTCCTCTTCATTTCTAATGACGAAAGTCGCACCTAGATGATTGGTGTTGTTGTTTGGAGTGGGACCATTCTTTAGCTTGGGAATAGTCCCATTGTCAAAAAGATCCTAGATTTTGTTCTTGAGTGTCCAGCACTTTTCGGTGTCATGTCCTTTTCCTCTATGGAATTTGCAATAAAGATTAGGATTCCATGATGGGCTCCTCTTTTCGATGTCTGGATCCGGAGTGGGGCCCACGACATTGAGATAGTCATTCTTGACAAGTTTTTCCGGAGCTTTAGCATAGGTCATGCCCAATGGGGTGTATTGCCTTTGCGGTTTGTCGTAGACAGCATTGACTTCATTAACCTTGTTGGGAGAGTTTCCCGAATTGGGGTTCTTCTTGTGGTTCGAGTTATAAGTGCCCTTGTTGAAGAAGTCCTTGCTTTTCTCCTTTTTAAGTGCTTGATCGTCCACTATGAGCAATCCCACACTATTGAGTTGTGTGTATGAAGTAATTGCTTCGTGTTTGAGAGGATTCAAGTAAGGAGGTTGTAAGTTCTTGATGAGTTTTCAAATTTGCTCTTCCTCAGATGGTCGGTCGAGCATTTCGGCCACTTTAGTTCTCCATTTCTTAACAAAGTTAGTGAAGCTTTCATTTTCACCTTGCTTTATCGCTTCCAACTCTATCATGGTAGTTGGTTGGATGACATTGTCGGCCTACCTAGTGAGGAATAAGCTGGATACTTTGTTCCATTCTTGAATTTGATTGGGCTCAAGCTTGAAAAACCATGCCCTAACAGTAAGGTCCAAGGTTTGTGAGAAAAGATGAATATAGAGGTCAGGATCTACTCCTCTTAGGCCTATTGCGGTGGTGAAGGCCCTTATGTGATCTTTTGGATCATCGGTCCCTTTGAAGGTGGGGACTTCAGGCATAGAGAACTATTGTGGGAGTTTCCCCTCGATGTAAGAGGAGTATCCTTCAGCATTGATCATGTAGTCACTTATGATCTTGTTGTGAGTTAAATCTAACTCAAGGTTCTTAATTTGAGCGCTTAGCTCTTATACTTTGTCATCTCGAGGTGGAGGATCATCCTGGTTAAGAGGGTCAGCTTCCTTGACCTTGCTTTCTATCCATGTCACACGGCTTCCCATAGTTTCCAACATTTTCATCATTTCAGTCAACATCTCATCAGTAGTCTTAGGTTGTGGAGGTGGCACATCATCTTCGGCCATTTCGGTCGACTTAGAACAAGATGGTCAATACGGAGGGGGAGTAACAAATACTGCGTCAGACCTAGCTTTGCTCGAAGGGGGAGATCCCAATACGAGCTTCCTAACCAGACGTTGATTACTATGATCGCGTTCCCAACTTTTTGGACCGACTGTTTTCTTCCCAATCCTGGACAACGGATAAGACTTAGAAAAGGAAAGGCTAACCACTTCCACAAAAGAAAAGTATTAAAATAAAGATGGGAAATTTCGATCTAGAGTATTCTATCAACATAGTTACCCTTGGGGACTAAGTAATG
Source organism: Tetragonia tetragonoides (assembly GCA_038025085.1). Lineage (NCBI taxonomy): Eukaryota > Viridiplantae > Streptophyta > Magnoliopsida > Caryophyllales > Aizoaceae > Tetragonia > Tetragonia tetragonoides. Next base: position 25,125,082 of record CM076140.1, read on the forward strand.
GGTTTAGGTCAAAAGATCTCGACACGGGAAAAGAAAGACAAAAGATATTATACTCTTGAATAAAAGGGAAGGGGAGAGATATTATCTCGACTCAATATGGGATAAAGAAAAAGATATTATACTCTTGACTAAAAGGAGAGGAGAGAGATATTATCTCGACTCAATATGGGATAAAGCAAAAGATATTATACTCTTGACTAAAAGGAGAGGGGAGAGCTATTATCTCGACTCAATATGGGATAAAGCAAAAGATATTATACTCTTGACTAAAAGGAGAGGGGAGAGATATTATCTCGACTCAATATGGGATAAAGCAAAAGATATTATAGTCTTGACTAAAAGGAGAGGGGAGAGATATTATTGAGATCTTTTCACCCAGACTCACTACCTAAATAGGAGGAAAGAATAAAGCAATCAAATCTTTCCTAAGATAACGAGCGTCATATAGAACATTCAGGGTTATTATTTCCTAAAAATAAAGATTCTAGACTCAATCTTAAGACAAAATCTAGACTCAAAAAAGGAAAAGATCCTAAGTGGGGTCTAACCTAATATTCTATGACGACCAAAAAGACTACGCAAAGATTGCGTTCACATATGGGAAAACAGCACAACAACGCAATATGACATGATTATGAAAATCTAACATGGACATTGGACTGAGTTCCAACCTAAAACATTGGTTCTAGTTCATGCAATGGGGTAGGCTTAAGGGTTTTGGTCAAAAGGTACTCATGATCAATAATGTACTACAATCTGCGGGATGCGCGACAATGTGAGGCATTCTAGTTATCCTACTCGTCGAATGGACGAATGCGTAGGAAGGTACATGAGGTGGGGGGATCCATGTTTCTTGGCAAAGAAGAATCGAGTGGATTCTCACCAAGGCACTTCACCACACTCCATTGGCTAAAAAATAGTTTGAACTTGTAAAAACAAGATCGGAAGCCGCGCAAGCGCATGCACATGAATGCAAATTAATAGATGAATGACAAGTCATAAAATAATAATAATAATAATAATAACACTAAAGGTAGTGAACCAGGCAAAAATAATTATAATGAATCGATTTTCAAGTTACACCCTCCTAATCATGTCCCCAGTGAAGTCGCCACTGTAGGCTGCCGTATTTTTCTCCCCTCTTTCCGTGTGTCTTCCCTCGACCCTCTTTCGGGACTAGGGTGTCCGGACAGCCTGGGAGAGCGCGATGGTGTTCGAATTTCGTGAATCTTTGAGTATGAATGCACGTAGAGATTTGTGTATCAAGGATATGATTAAGATCGTCGGAAGTCGCTACCAAATTTTAAGGTAATTTTGAAACCTTGGAGGTCAAGTCGATAGTCCAGAAAGACGTCAACTCAACTCCCGTGCACCCCAATCCCTATTGGGTAAATTGACTTCATAAATGAGTTCGGGGGCGTAGGTACGAGCTAGGAAGGTGTTAGGCACCCAACTCGCCCTTTGACAACAACGACCTTTATTAGTCGATACAATATAATTATTAATGCTACGGTTCAAAACAAGGTTCAATTTTTCCAAATTCCTAGTTTTAACTAATGGGTTGAACAAAAATTATTATTGTGACCACTTTTAACAGTTTACCAAATTGCATGCTTTTATTAATAAAAAACGATAAATATGCTAAAACCTGCAAGTTAGAGGACGAACACATAATTTATCCACCAATCCACAAACAAAGAGATATAACCAAAATATCGAGGGTCGAGCTATCGACCCCCGTCCTAGCTAAGCCAGAAGAATCCTGACCTTCAGCCGAGCCAAGATCATCGACAACTCTAAAAAGGCAATTCTTCACCTCGAGGGGCCACCCCTGATCGAGGGTTCCCCCGCTCGCTGCTCAACATCACCAACAGACCCGGGAAGATCTACCTCAACTACCAGTCTCGTACTGACCCAAGGACTACAATTTTGCTCTGGCTCGACTACGAGGGTCGGCTCAGCCATGAATCGACCCTTAGGCTTTCTGTACGCTCAACCCTGACACTAGCACATGTACTATGCGAATATTCCTACAGAGATTTGGATGACTGCCTTGGCGCCCACGCTCTCTAAGCCCCAAGGACAGAAGTGACGACATCAACTGTACGAACCCCTACGTGGAATCATCCCAAGGGATCGTACCACAACTCACGTGATCACCCCCACTAAGCCGACTTAGAGAGGGACGTATGTACAGGGCTACGTGTCCACTGTTCATTCGATGAAGCTAGCCGACTTTTGCCCTATAAATACTTGCGCGGAAATCAAGGCAAAGGTAATGTCATTCTATTGAGAGAACATTCACGCTGTCTGACATTGAGCTCTGACATTCCGTCTTTCAGCTCTGATTCCCATAGTCTAACGCTCAATGAAATCCTCACCTCATTACTCCAAATATACTTGCCTGTACAAAAGTACCTCTCGTACAGATCTCCATTTACTAATTTAAGCATCGGAGGGGTCTTCTCGGGTCAACCCCCCGAGCTAGTTCACCTTTGCTTGTCTAGTGCAGGTAGCAGTGGAGAGGGCCAGGGAAAAAGACAAACAGCCCCCGCTCACACATCTCGATCCCAACATCTTCCCAGTGTTCGACCCCCCTTCAAATCGAGTGAAACATTTGGCGCCGTCTGTGGGTAAGGTGTATGGTTTTGGATGAGTGAGCGGCCAGAAACCCCAGATTCAATCGAACTCCCTGACCTAATAACTACTAAATTGCTTACACCCCCAGATCTACGCAAAAAACACACAACAGTTAACATGGAAGCTATCCCGGATCTCGAGGGATCACAACATTCTGATGAGAACGGGAGCCAAACCTTTGGAAATCCCGAAGTCCCTGTAACTCGGGGGGAAGTACAGCAGGTCATGAGGGAATTACAAAATACGATGAAGGAAACTCTTGAGTGTCTAGTGAAAGAGTTGAGGCCTCTTAAAAACCGGGAAAAGAGGGACACTTCGAGGGGAGGGAGCAGAGTTCCATCAGAGACCAGGCGTCCTCCCCCTCCTCCGCGACCCGAACCATCTCCGTCTCTAACAACTAGGTCTATGAGGGACAACTGATCCACTCGTAGCACTGGCGGATCCAAAGAACGTAAAACATCTCGAGGGAAACCCTTGAATCGCCCAATTAACTCGGACGACTTGAGGAAATTCCTCGAGAAAAAGAGAGTAAAGAAAGAGGTCAGCAAGTACGAAATCGACCTTACGGGTATTATACTCAAAAGGGAGGAAGCCCGACGAGCAGAAGAACAACAGCTCCAAGAGCTATACCAACTCTATGAAAAAGAGAAACAGAAAGGGTCGAGTCGGACTCAGGAAGACCTTCGCAATATCATTGAATACCGAGAGGCTGAACGCCAAATCGAAGAGCAGAAATTGAAAGAGTTGAATCAGAGATATGAGAATGAACAAAAACGGGATCAGGAATTCCTCACGGGGTCCAGTCCACCTCAAATTAACACATTCTTGCAACCGTTGATACTCCAAATCCCGAGCCCCACCACCATGGGGAACGTTTGGGGTATCTAATACCTTAGCAAACTTGGGGAGTGAAACACCAGCTGTAGGATTAACTCCGTTCAGCGATGAGATCATGGCGACTCCAATGCCATCCAAATTCAAAACCAATGGAGGACAAGTATGAGGTCCCCCAGAACCTAGAAGATCACATCATGGCTTACAGAGCGACCATGATGAACCAAATTCTAAGTGATGCGGCGCTGTGCAGAAATTTTCCAATGACTCTGAGGGGGCTTGCCATCCGATGATATGCCTCACTTGCCCCTAAGAGTATCTACTCTTGGGCTTAGATGGAAAAAAGCTTCAAGAATCACTTCGCGACACACATCCAGCAGAGAAAGACCACGGAACACCTCTACAAACTAAAAGAGGACAAGAAAGAGGGCTTGAAAGATTATCTTGCTCGATTCAATGCAGAAACCCTCGAAACTGATGACCTGGACGAAAGGCTCGCCAGCGCGGCCTTTGTGTCAGGGTTAACCGAGGGGTCGCACTTCAATTTCCAGATCAATTTGAAGTGAGAGGAAAAAGGATTCCTAACCCTGCCAGAGGTTAGACGATTCACCGTGGCATATGCCAACTCACAGGAACAGTCGGGACGATATACTCCGGGCAATGGGAAGACAGACCCAAAGCCCGAGGCTAAGTCGAGTAAAAATACTAAACGCGACAAAGGCAAGCGACCAGCAGAAGCACTTGCTGTGTCCAGGTGGCCTCCTAAAAGAAGTGACTAGAGGAAGACTGACCCTTCAGATGATCAGTGGCCGTTCAGTGTTGACCAACAAGCCATCTTCAACAAGATGGATCGAAAACTACTCGAGATCCCGCCTCCCATTGTTAGGGATCTCTCTGAGAGAAACCCAAAGCTTCTATGCGCATACCATGACGATGTGGGGCATACGACCCAAGACTGTCAGAGGCTGGTAAAAAACCTTGAGAAACTAGCTGAGAAAGGAAAGTTGAAGAAGTTCCTCAAAAAGAAAAATGTCTACAAAAAACTCAAGGTGACGACGGTTGTGGAAGACGAAGAGTCAGAAGAGGATGATATGACCAACGTCGATAAAATGATCTATGGTGGCCTAGGTGGAGGAGGGTCGACAAAAAAGCAACGACAGGATCATTATCCTAGTGCTGAACAAATATTGGCTTTGGGGGTGCCCCCCATAGGCAAGATCCCGCCTGTAACCTTCGACGAGCGTGATGCCCGAGCATTGCATTATCCACGTGACGATCCACTAGTCGTAACTCTCAAGATCGCAGGCTTACTCACCGAGCGAGTCCTCATTGATGCAGGAAATTCGGCCGACATCATCACCTATAAGTGCCTCCGACAATTGGGGTACAGTGAAGACAAGATTACCCCCGTATCACTGCCCGTCTTTGGGTTTGGCGGGCACAAAGTCTACCCTATCGGCACCATCATTCTCCCTGTACGAATAGGAGAAAGGGGGCTCGTCAAAGGCAGATCATCGAATTCTTGGTGGTCGATACGAAATTGGCCTACAACGCCATCCTCGGTCGACCCACTCTAGCAGCCATCAACGCGGTGATCCACATGTCCTGTTAATTATGAAATTTGATCGGGGGAACGGCCTAATCGGGCAGGTGGTTAGCGACCAGAAGACCGCCCAAAAATCGTATGTCGATTGTCTGGATAGTAAGAAACTGGAAAACGAAGACGAAGACCTTCCCTTGTTACCTACGAAGTCAGTGGTGATAGCGCAGGACATAGGGACAACACTGACTGTTGCCCCTACCCTTGCAGAGATCGCAGCAGCAAAAAAGAAGAGTGTAAGGGAAGGCAAGAGGAAGATAGCTGGATGCATGCTCCTAGAAATGTATCTTGCTGATCATATCGATACCAGGTTTGAGCCTGAAATTCGACCCAAACCATCGGTGGAAACCTCGGAGGTCAGGCTGAATGAGTTACAGCACGAAAAAATCACATATATCGGGGCAGACCTAGTCGACCCTCAGAGAAGAGACATAACAGGGCTACTCCAAGAGTATTCCGACATCTTTGTATTCTCCCCATCCGATATGCCAGGCATAGATGGTGATCTAATCATCCATAGGCTAGGGGTACAGCCGAATTTTAAGCATGTAAAGCAATACGAAGAGGCAAATGGGTAGGGAGAGAAGTAAAGCTGCAACAGCCAAAGTTCAAAAGCTGCTGAAGGCCAGATTTATCAGAGAATGCCTTTACCCGGAGAGGCTAGCCAATGTGGTGCTAGTCAAAAAACACAATGGGACTTGGCGGATATGCGTCGACTTTACAGATCTTAACAAGGCATGCCCGAAGGACGACTTCCCCCTCCCTCGAATTGACGAGTTGATTGACTCCATGTCTGGGCATGAACTTCTTAGCTTTATGGATGCTTTTTCAGGGTACCACCAGGTACGGCTAGCAGAGGAAGATCAAGAAAAGGCAGCCTTCATTACTGACGATGGAGTATTCTGTTACAATATTATGCCCTTCGGTTTGAAAAATGCGAGGGCAACATATCAACGCCTGGTAAAAAAGGTTTTCTCTCCTCAGCTGGGGAGAAATGTCGAGGCTTATGTAGACGACATGGTCGTCAAAAGCAAGAAAAGCGACAGTCACTTTTCAGACTTAAAAGAAACATTCGACACCCTGCGTCGGCACAATATGAAGCTCAAAAAATGTGTGTTCGGGGTCCCGGGGGGAAAATTGCTGGGCTTCATGATAAGCCAACGAGGAATCGATGCCAATCCCGAGAAAATACAGGCTGTAATAGACATGCATCCACCCAAATTCCTAAAAAACGTGCAGCGGTTAACCGGCTGTGTCGCGACTCTCAGTCGCTTTATCTCACGATCGGCGGATCGATGTGCCTCATTCTTCAAGACCATCAAAAAAAGAGAAAAGTTCGAATGGTCGACGGAGGCCCAGGCCGACTTCGAGAAACTAAAAGCATATCTAGGTAAAGCACCACGGATGGTAACCCCTGAAGTGGGAGAAATTTTTTTTATCTACTTGGCAGTCTCAGAACGGGCAGTTTCAATGGCCCTGGTATGTGAGCGAGATAAGACTCAGCACCCAGTCTACTTCATGAGCCACGTCCTTTTGGACGCGGAAACACGATATCCTGAAATCAAAAAGTTTACTTTGGCTCTGATCATAATCATGGATTCCCAGTTGGTAGTATCTCGGATCACAAGAGACTATGAGGCCAGGGAAGACTCCATGAAGGCGTACCTCCAAAAAGCGAAGGAAGAAATTTCAAAATTTGAAGAATTCTCCATCAAGCATGTGTTGAGGTCAGACAACCAATAGGCAGATGCCCTGGCCAAGCTGGCCAGCTCTGCTATCAACAGACTCCCACGATCGATTTTTTAGGAAGTCCTGCAAGAAAAAAGCATCACAAAGCCTCCTAAAGTAAACTTGCTCGATAGGTCGGAAACTTGGATGGATCCCATAATCGACTATCTCAAAGATGGGACTCTACCGGGGGATGAAAAGGAAAAGGCGAAAGTAAAGAAGCGAGCAAAATGGTTTATCCTTGTTGATGGAATATTGTACAAGCAAGCTTTCAACCAACCATTACTCAGATGTGTCACTCCCTCGGAGGGAGCCGATATCTTGGATGATCTGCACAGTGGAATGTGTGGGTCACACATTGCTGGAAGAGCCTTAGCCGAAAAGCTCTCAGAACCGGATACTTTTGGCCAACCATAAGATCCGATGCTGTGAACTTGGTAACCCTAGGGTTCACAAATCCCCTTAAAAAATTGTCTATCTTTCTCATGGGTTCACAAATCCCTACAAAAATTGTCTACTAAATCAAAGGGTTTTTTGGCAATCCCACCAAAATTGTCTAGATTGTAAAGGGTTAGGCGATCCCTGCAAAAATCGACCTCTGCAAGGGGTGAGGACCCCGACAATACCTCTATCAATGACAAACGGGCGGGAACCCTACAACATCTTCTATCAACATCTCTTATCAACTGCTTGATTGCTAAAAAAAATCAATTAACCCGCGAGCTTGGGGGCATGCGCATATGCGTTTTGACTGCATAACAAGCTCGCAGGATAATTGATGTAACAAGACTCGATGGTCAGACGCATAACAGGGGGCAAAATATCTAATGTTTTGACAACCCTATTCTAAACTATTACGCGCCTAACCACAGAACAATCGGGCTAAATAGGTCCTATGACCTAAAAATGCCTTACATTGGACTAAGATGATCCGACAATCATGAAAGTCTCATAGGTTCCAAACGGCCTAAATCTAATTGCGGGCAAAAACAGGCCCACAAAGCCTAAAGCCTTTACATGAGCTTCATGTCTCATGCGCAATTGTTCAGATAGCCTTTACTACTACTCGGGGACGTAGACTTGAGATCTTACGACCCTCCACAGCAGGCCAAACGCCTAAAAAATCGGGCTAAATAGGTTCAGATAACCTAAACGCCTAACATACCAACAAGAAAAATGATCGATTGGCCAAGCCAAGACCATTGTAAAAACAAACGATTCTAGCAGATCAATACAGTCATAAGAGACAAAAGGAGCTTAGCAAAAGGTCGATCTCATTCATTGAAACGATATTTACAAGCCTCATTGGGCCAAAATGTTACTGGCCCGAACAGGCCAAAAAAAAAAAAAAAAAAAAAAAGAGCAACAGAAAGAGACCATATCAAGGGGCAAATCCTGGGGCAGACTGACCACCAGGGGCCTCAAGCTGTCGACCGCCCTCGACAAGACGGTGACCATACTCCTGGAAAAGAGAATGTCGACCACTGGCAGTAATAAGGGCAGTCTTGTGAAGGACCGCAACCTTCTCAATAGCCTCTACTCGAGCAATCTCATTAGCAATCTCCTTTGAGATGGCCGTCACCCTCGACTCAGCCATCTTCAGCTCGATGGCCAACCTCTTCAAGTTATAGTCAGCCACCGCCAGCTTCTCACAAGCCTTTGCAAAGCCAGACCGATGATGTTTCCGGTCATACAGAGCTTTGGTTGCTTGAGCCTCAAGGGCTTGAGGGACGACAGGAGAGTCAACAGGCAGAGGGGGGAGATAGCCTTCCCTCCTCCTAGAAAATCTGAGAGCGTCCAGAGAAATGCAGTAATCACACCCACAATGCTCCTCGTGGGAACGGGGGTCAAGGGGCATATTAACCATTGTCGATCCACTGGGCCCAGCGGCAGGCCCGACCTTAGGGGTGACTGGGACCCCGCCCATCATTATAGACGGACGAGGGGTAGATATACCCTCAAGATGGAGCTTACGACTCTTGGATGGCAGAGAAGACATGTCACGGCGACTACTAGGCTACCTGGAACCGCTTATATGAAGCTCAAGAAATCTAGAGAGAGAAAGTGAAAACGAGAAATGACGATGAGAATGACGAAATTTTCGAGCAACCCTGGGGGTATTTATAACCTTTCCAAAAGAAGACGAACCGTCACCTCCAACCGGCGTCAAGGAGAGAAAGAGCCTCAATTCAGAGAGGACACGTGTGGTATCCCGAAGGGTTGAATCTCCAAACCGTCACCTCAACCTGAAAAAATTATGAAAAGGGAGAGTAACCGGCGTTTTGAAAAACACCAGACTATACAACTCCTAATATAAAGTAAAAATCCGACCCAAACAGCCGCACCTCGAGTGTGGGGGCAGGGTATACTTACCTCAATACATTTTACACTCGAGGTATGACGAGTAAACGAGTATCAATGATCGAACGATGGAAAAAAGCCGGGCACGAGTAAACGAGTATCAATGATCGAACGATGGAAAAAAGTCGGGCAAAATTTTAAAATTTGCAAACAGCGAAAGAATCGAAGCATTCAAACCAATAATCTTTTGATTGATTAAAGATCGAAGGATGAAACTACACAGTTTGAGTTCATCTACAAAGTTCCTAGTCGGCATGCAAGCTCGACAAAGCCAAAAAGTCTACCTACAAAAAAGATAAGACTCGACCCTCCGACGTAACTCTGGAAGAAAGAGGTCGGGGAAGAGATTGCCAAGTACAAGACAACCTCCTGACGTGCCCATGGAAGAAAGAGGTCAGGGAGGAGATCGCCATGTACAAGACTTGCTCAATAAAAAGCCTAACGGGATAGAGGGGGAGAAGCAGGAGGCTGACCCTTCAGCTTGTTCCTCATAACCCTCATCATCGAGGAGCTCCTCTCTCCGCTCCCGAAGGCCGTTCAACTCCTCGACCCCTCAGGTAATCCGAGCCGCCAGCTCGGTCCTAGCGTCCAGGAGGGCATTGTCCCTCTACTCCCAGCGGCGGATTTTAGCTTAGGTGGCCGCCTCCCTCTCACAAGCTTCACCGATCTCCCGATGAAGCTCTTGAAGGCGATTGGTCCACCGTTCCGACAAAGGAACAAGTCGAGCAGGAGGAGGGGGAGCCAGAACCTCAACGGCAGGAAGTGCCCGACCATCGGACCCTCGCTTCTCCGCTTGAGATCTGCTAATAGCAGTGATCAGATCCCAAGACTCCAAGCCCAAGCTCGACCCAGGAGAGGATCGGGGAGTGGCTGGGGTGTAAGACCTCGAAGAAGTTGAGACACGACTGTTCCCAGCACCCTCGACCTTCCTAGCCTCCCTACTAGATTCTCCACGATGAATGGTTTTAGCTTTCCTCTTGGAACCAGCCATTTCAGAAACAGAGAAAAGCTCGAGAAAGATAACTGGAGTCTGGAAGAATATTTCTAGAGAGAGAAAGTAATGCGAGAAGAGGGGAGCTGCCAGGGTTTGGCACGGAAATCGAATGGGCCTCGAATTTGTCGTCCGCGAGAAAAGGTCCAGGCGGCCATACAGCTAGGCAGTCAAACCGATAGGACAAGCGGGCAAGCCAAAAGGCAAGCGGTCAAGCCGCTTGGACCTGGGCGGCGTGCCTGTATAGGCGCCTGGCATGTCTTTCACGCTGGGGAGGATTTTCCGAGGGTGTCCACGCGGGATTTACCGGGTTCCCTGGTTTGACAAAGGGTTGACTCATGGGTTTGGGTTCCCTTTCGGGCCCTTAGGTTCAAAGAGGCCTATCACTCAGTTTTGGACTCCAATTGAATTGAGTGAAACTGGTTTGGATCACCTGTACAAAAGGCTTCCACTGGTTAATTCAAATGAACTTGGCTAATCATCAGAGCAATCATTCTCGCAACCCATGTTCGATTAAAATTCAATCCTTTCATCATCGGGTTATTATCGGGACTTATTATAGACACAATTTTTTGTGTCTACATAACCACTTGTAAAATTTAACATCAAAGCTTGTCATGACTGAAATCTAAATTAATTAGGGGGATTCTCTCTCTAAAAGCTCTCTATTGCTAGTAAATTATGAAGGTGATGTCCGAAAACTCGACTAACCCAAGGTTTATATAGGGCTCGCACGGAAAAGACGAAAAAATAAGGAAACCCGGGCTCAGTGGCCCCGATAGAGCAGCCCAGGCCCAGCGGCTAGCCGCTAGCGCCTGGCGGCCCCTCTTTTCGCCCCCGCTGCTCCGCGTGCGCCGCTGGATACCCTCATTTTCTCCGGTTTTGGACACTTTCCTTAACCGATTTGGACTCAAATTTGGCTCTTTTTCCTATTATTTCCTTATTATTAATGGAAGCTCCACAATTCCTTAGTTCTTTTTGGATGATTGTCATCTTTTTTATTCATATCTTTTTTATTAATCCCTCTTTACTTATTATTTTCATTTCATTTTTTCACCCCTTTCCTTTTTTGATTTTTTTTGGGGGGAGAGCGTACACCAAATTTTAAACTTTTTGGTTGTACCTTTTTTAGCTAAATGGCTATTACTTGGGCTTTTACTTGACTACGTGTGCATTTGCATTAGCCTAATTATCTGCAGGGACCAATAAATGAGTGATCAATATTTACAAGCAAAGTCCGAATTTTTGTTCAATACAAATGTTCAAAATGTGTTTCACACAAATACACTATCATAAAAATCATCACCCGCATCAACATCCGTACGGGGCACCTCAAAGTGGTCCTCCGACCTCCGCGCCTCATCACCAAAGATCAACACCACAAGCTGGCTAGGGTCAAAGGAAGAATGTCGGGCAGGCTCCCGGTATGAACTCCCCTCCTCGGCATAGCTCGAATCATACCCCCACGAAGAACTAGGAGGCATGGTAGGCATCATAGGAGCAGGAACTGGGGGCTGGTAGTAAAGGCCGCCATATGAAGAATACCCCGCATACCCGGGAAAAGAAGGATACATCGGCATAGGCATAGGAGCAGGCTCCACATATAGAGTCATCCTACTCCCACTAGGACGGTCCGTCCGATGTGCATGTATCCTCTTTCTCCTAGGACTCTCCTTCCGAGGGCTCCTCTCGGGTGAAGCACTACGCTTAGGAGAGCTCACGACCTCATCATCCGACAACACTACCTGTCCTTACAGGCCAGGAAGGGGTCGACGGTACTACCCCTACAGCCCCAAAAATTAAATAAGATACATTTCTGTAAGCATCAACTTTGAAAATGCAAAATCAAGTTTACCTTGTCCAAGTCAGCTCTTGAGCAAGTACCCTTCGAGAGAGCTCGGGATATCCAAGACTTCATAGCATGCATCATCTTGAATACTTTCCCGGTCTTCTCACGATCAAGCTACAGAAAGGAAAGTTAGTACAATACAAAATGATAAAGCGTTGTACACTTTGGTAACATTACAAATTTACCCATGCATGCACAACGGGAAGAGGAAGGCCCTGGATGTCCTCATCAAGGTCCTCCGTCATGGGGATTTCTCCCCAGCACTCCTTCCCGCCGTAGTCCCGACCTCGGACCCGCATGTCCGGGACATCCACCTCGATGTCGTCAACCCGACGCTCCAACAAAGCAAAGGAGTTAGCATCCAACAAGACAAGAAAGGCATAGAATATCAAACATTAAATTCTTACCTTCAAGTCCACAAATGAAGGCATGAGGCGATCACGGTGGAACTACTCGTAGTGCCTCGCAAGGTCCTCCGCAGGCTCCCTCAAGTAGCGCATATCATCTGAGCCCACCATGGCCTCCGCAACCTGCTCGCGAGACAAGCACCTCAACAAGAACATAGTCGAGGGAGGATCAAAAGGAATCATCGGGCCCTCCAAATCGGGATAAACCTGACGGAAGATCCGCTCTCCTAGATACTACTCAAAGGAGAACGGGCCCGCAATCCGATCCTCTGATGGTCCACCACCCTAGAAGCTCGGATGGTGTCCGGAGCCGACCCATGATACTTCGCCCATGGGAAGTAGTCAATCTACACAAGCATACAACATAAGATATTTCCATACCAAGAAATACAACCCATGCAATTCAAAAGCAAATATTATGTTTTCTTTTACCTTGTGCCAGTCCAGGCGCAAGAGGGCCTCCCTATACTGCTGGAGAGTATGTAGGGGCGCAAGAAACCTATGACGCCACGCCCTACAAATAGGGAAGTCTAACTCCCAGCCCGTAGGCGCCATGTCCGGGAAATGCTAAAAAACACAAGGCTACATCAAAACATGAAATTAAGCACCGCACACTTAAATCATGCAAATTACGAGAAGCAAATACAAAGAGAAAACGCACCCGCAACACCTTCCAAAGCCGCATAAGCTCACGGGAGGAAGAGTCGACTGCTTGTACCCCTCGTCATTCAAGCGGCAGGCATACCGCATGCATCTTAAGAGGTTGACATAGCCCGGCAACCCCCAGTTATACTCTCTCCCAATCCAGCAGGCTCGGGAGGTTGATGGCATGAATGCGTTCCCCCTTGTCACCAAATATGGTAGTGGCAAGGAGGTAGGCGATAAAACTCATCGCCTTTTTCTCCACCGATGTATTCCTCTTATACCTCGGGTCTTTCAAAGCAGTAAAGAGCTCGCTATAAGAACGGTAATGGTGACCCAAGTGTTCCTCCAGGGTCAAATAGCTCCACCATCTCCGCCTTATGTTTCCATATGGAAACGTCGTAAACAATGGGCGTACCCACGCAAGGTACCCTGGTCAACATAGCAAACTCCGAAGGAGTGATCATCATTTCCCCATTAGGGAAATGGAACGTATTGTTAGTATCCCAAAAAGCACTCCAAGGAAAAACGGACGATACACCTCTTGACTCGCTCAACTGAGTCCGCCGCTTTCAAAAGGGGCCCAAACCCCGCATTCAAAACCGCATCTTGTACCTCTTTGGGCAAGATTTTATAAAGCTTAATTGAAGAACCATATTTTCCATGGGCCTTCAAGTTCCCATCGGGTTCCTATGATCAAACTTGCAACCTCTTAGGTTCACATTTCAATCAAATGTTCAATCCTAGGCATGCTTCTAAGTTCGTTCAATCCGCGCCAGATCACATGCGCTACAAACTTGACAATTGCATACAAATTCTACAAAAATTTTATTCAAGGCAAAGCATATAAATTTAAATTCAATGCATAAAACTATGAATTCAAAGTTTGAGGACTTACCACGAACTTGGAATCCCGAGAGCTCAAATGAGTCGCCAGTCGGAAAAGCAACTCCGATCGATCCCAAACAATGTCGAGCATCCTATCCGACCGGGTGTATCGATGTTGAGGAAAAGCCACATTAGGCTTCCTCTTTGAAGGCTTCACATGAGAAGGAAAAGCCTTCATCAAGATGTCGATTTCCTCGACCTCCTCTCGCACCTTAGTCCTCCAACTCCTCCTCTTTCCCAATTTTGGAGCCATGGAAGAAGGATGGACAAGCAAGCAAGAACAAACAAGCAAAAATGGAGATTTTTTTATTTTCTCTCTCCAAGGGTTTAAAAAACCCACTCTCGATTTCACCCCAAATTTGTGAGCAATCACAAATAAACTTCAAATCATACAAAGACTATGCAAAAGCAAGCAAAAAGGAGCAAATTTGAGCAAATTTGAGCAAGAAATGAAAATTGGGCAACAATGGAGGTAGAGAGGGAGTCTCGCAATTTTGGGGAAGAAATGACCCAAAATTCGACTCTCCCCCAATTAAAACCAAAACCGCGCCAATGAACCGGCCTAGCGGCCCGGTTCAGGGCCGCTATGACCAGCGGCTAAGCCGCCAGGCCGGGCGGCTGCCCCCAGCACCTTCGTGGCACCATCTGAGCTGTTGAGCGGGCTCGATAAGGTCGCTCAGCCCTCAGTGGCCCTGCGCATGGCCGCTGGATCTTTTTTCCTTCCCCCTCTCACGGGGCGAGTCCACGAATTCAAATTCCGCGCGGGATTGCATTTTTCGATCGTTAGAAGCCCGGGAGATACAGGCACGTCCCCCAAAATGACTCTTTTGCACCCGCAACACGGTTTCCTATCCTAAGGACCCGATTTTATCCAATTTTGGCAGGCACAGGCATTCAATCTAATTTTCGCAGGCACGGGCATATTATCTAATTTTTGCAGGCACAATTTTCCAAGACAACGACATTACTAAAGAAGAGCTATGCAACGCTCTTTAACGTTGAGGCTATTAAAATTAGCGTCACGTTGACACCCGCAAGCAGAGCTACGCAATGCTCTTTGACAATGAGGCTATTAAAATTAGCGCCACGTTGGCACCCCCAAAGCAGAGCTATGCAACGCTCTTTGACGTCGAGGCTATTAAAATTACCATCGCGTTGGCACCCGCAAAGCAGGTAACCTTGACCACAGGCGGTCAGGATTCTACCTTTTCTATTTTCTCTAACATAATGCACTTTCAAAGAAAACACTGAAGGCATTTTTTAGCAAATATTTTGACCTTCTCTTTCACAAGCTCGGCCAAAGGGGGGGCTTCTATAGACACCCTAACCGGTTCTCATCCCCTGGCACCACAACGCCCGATGATGATGGTAATGGAATAACATGGACGTAGGTAGAAAAGGACATTGCTCGGAAATCTAGACCAAATTCCTTGAAACCTCAGTCTTTGGATATCCCTTGTTATAAGGATTCAAACGCCTTTGACCTTGCCTCAATCAGGTTCCTGGATCAAGAGATATCGCGTCTTGAAGATTTGGGGCAAAACCGCTCATTCCCGACCCCCTGGGTCAGCCCAAGGGCAATTTCGTCACGTGCACGCCTCCGGGCCTATCGGCTGATGCTGTCAGTCTAGCGGCACACGCGTGACGACTGGGGCCCTAAGGGCAGCCGCCGCTGAGCTCCAGCTGCCTTCCGGTTGGCCGCTAGGCCTGTTTTTTGGCTGGACCGAGTTTTGGCACCGGTTTTGCAACCCTAAGCCCCTAGTTCCGTCCCCGAACTCTATAAATACTCTATTTCACCCTCTTTTGAATGAGGTTGGTCAGTTTATATTTTTGAGAGCAATTTGAGACCACAAATCCCCCAAAACATAGAGAATTCAGAATTTGAAGACTCAAGCAAGGCATTGCACCCAACCTAGCACCCGAGATTGAAGAGCAATTCCAATTCTACCAGTCCCGTTCGAATAGAACGTCCAGGTTAATCATCCCGAGGGCCTAAATCCTTTATTAAATCTCTCATTTATCGTTTATAATCATGTTTTACCTAGATTTTGATTAGGGTTGAATAATTGTGCATGCTTAGATCCTTATAAATGATTATGCATGATTAGTTTATTTAAAGTTTGCATCTTTTTATTAGTTTATGCAAGTTTGCGTCTTTTTATTGTTTGTGCATGCATGTAGCAACCTCCTAGGTTTATTTTAGCATAAAGTTGATATTTTTGCATTGTTCTTTTATTGAAGTTACTAACAAATTTATTGATAGGCATATGCGATGTTTGGCGCGTTTAGCAAAGTGTGGCAGGTTGGAGCGTTAATTTATTGCTCTTATCTCTTATTTGTGTTTGATAATAGTATGCATGCAAGTTGGATATAAATTGTGCAAAGTGATAACATAGGTAATTTGGTTGTCTTCAAACCACTTAGTTAATTTAGGATATTGGACGACCGGATTTGCATGGAACCATATAGCATAGACAAATATTAGACATGGATAGGCTTAGTAGAGGCCGTTAATTCGAGAGATTTAGATGAGATTCGTTTTGTTCATTTCGTACCTACACCCCCGAACTCGATATTTAGCCCCATGGGTATGAGTCAATTCCCAATAGGAATTGGGTGCACTTTTTTATGGTTGCCAATTGTTTCCTAAAAATTGATGGCGACTTCATTGCTCACAAATTATTATTCCTCATTATAATTGAATTTAAATTGCATATGACGTATTATTTAAGAACCATTAATTCCAACTAAATATCTCAATTAGGAGCCGGAAAGGCGAGGGTTCTTACATGAGGTATCTATTGTGAATATCTTTGCTGAAAGAAAGCCACCGAAGGAATTCACCCCTCTCGGCATGACCTTATCTCATGCTCTCGAAAGGATGATCAAAAACAATCTGCTGCAACCTATTGGTCCAACCCCAGAACCGTCTATTAAAGGCTGTAATGGGAAGGAGAGCAAATACTGCAAGTACCATCAAGGAAAAGGAAATGACACCGACAACTGTTGGGCCCTTAAGCATGCTATCCAAGATTGAATTGAGAATGGCACCATACCCTTCCCAAAATCTGGACAAGCACCTAGCAACTCCAGCAACCCTTTAGGCACCATCCTACATATTAATGTTGAAAATGCCTTGGGGCTTAAGATTGCCGGGATATGGTACAACGACGAAGAAGACGTATGGGAAGTCCAGACCAGGTATCCCATAGGTGTGGCACATTTGACACGTTCTGGTCGTCATTATAGGCCACCAAACATCTATTATGACAGGGTTCAGCCTCTAGCTGAAGAAGAAGTTGAAGAAATTTTTGCCAAAGACAAAGAATCTCTCGTCACAGGACAGCTCAAAAGAATCAAACTGATATCTCCATTTGACAACTCTTAGCTCCGTCCTATGAACATCGACATGCCATTTTGGAGGCCTTGTCAAAACTTTCAGTGTCGCAGGATACGAGGCCTGACGAGCTGGTCATCTTCTTAGTAGGGGATAAAACGCGACCGACCATTACTTTCTTTGACAGTGGGCTATCTCCCGAAGGATCAACACACAAAAATGCTTTGTACTTGATTGTATTCGCTATGGGCAAGTATGTGCCTATGACCCTAGTAGACAATGGATCCGCCGTGAACTTGTGCCCATTAAGGACCGCAGCCAAATTGGGCATTGATATCAATTATTTGGCTCACTCGACACAAGGCTTGTGTGCTTATGATAACTCCAGCCGAAAGGTCCTTGGCACCATAACCATGAATGTCACCTTAGCAGCTATAGAGAAAATGGTCCAGTTTTATGTCATGGATATTCCGGCTTCTTTCAACCTGTTGTTGGGACGACCTTGGGTCCACGGTCTAACTGTTGTAGCCTCTGCCCTCCACCGGAAAGTCAAGATGATGCTAGAAGGAGAAATCGAGGAAATCGAGGCCAACCTAATCAAAGCAACCATTTAGAAGGCCCCTGTTTTGAAGATAGAACATGATAGTGAGGATATTGACCTTTGGGGATTTTCTCCCGAATAGGTAGCCCTCATAGAAGAGGGTACCAAATCTTACAACTCGACTGGCTCTGAAGAATTCGAGACCTATCCCCCTGAAGAAATAGGAGAGCCCGGTGAGTTTGAAAAAATAAAAGAAACCATCGAGGGTATGTCTATCTATGTGGCACAACATCACAATGCAATTCGGCAAATGAAGGAGAAAATTGTCTCGCTGGAAAAACCCACAGAATGCAACATTATTTTGGCCAAAGGGGAAGCTTGTTTCCAACAGGACGAAATGTTTAGCAAGATGGTCAAGTATGGGTACGCTCACCCTATAAGGCCTACCCCTCAAATGCTTCCCAGAGACGAAAATCCCTATCTCCGGTGCAAATATTGTGATGCCAATGGACATAATACCAACCAGTGCAAGCGCCTAAAAAGGGTAATCACCACTTTCACTGATCAAGGAACAATGTGTTCTCCTAGCGCCTGGGCTATAAAAGGATGGCGCCACTTTGACCAGAAACAGTATACACAGCTGTGCGTCCGCATTGGAAACATTATGAATACCCTTATATGGAGAGGAGACCTTAAGCGTGTGATTCCCACTGACAACCTTCAGAAGATGAACAAAGATTAGGACTCCTATTGCCGCTATCACAAAGTTTTCGGCCACTACACGGACGACTGCATTCGCGTGAAAGATGATATACAGAAAATCATAGACAGCGGAAAGATTCCGCAACCTCTAAAGGAAGAGGAGCCTGCCTATGGAGCCTGGAATTTGTCGGCTACCTGCAAGAGCTAGAGGAATCAAGTTTGAGTCCCCAAGTTTTGTCGACTTAGGATCTTAGCTAAATCTTTAGGTTGAGTCTTGAATAGGGAGTGTTCTCCTTTTTACTTTTTCTAAGTCTAGTTTCTTTTTTACGGGAATTAGAGACCCTATTCCCTAAAGTCATGTGTGCTTATCTTTTATTGCAAATCAATAAAAATTCATCTTGCTGATTTCTTCCTTTCTTTGGCTATTGATATATCCAATGAACTTAAAGTTGCACAAATCATTAACTAATCAATTTAAGCAATGTAAGTAAACTTCGCTAAGCAAGAATGCAAATTATCTCATTTAACAAGAATTTGAGTAGCTGAACTCCCTCAACGATGCCACCCCACAAGAAGAAGCGAGCTAGCCTTCTGCAACATCCTCGACACGGATCCGACCCTTACTCCGATTGAAGAAGATCCTTGGCACCAAGACGTCTTCAACTACATCACTAAAGGAATATACCTTCAAGACGCGCCAATAAGAGCTCAACGAGCCATCCGTCTCTTAGCGGCGCAATACATAGAATACAAGGGGGTTCTATAAAAGAAGTCTCACAACGGGGTCAACCTCAGATGTGCGAACGACGAAGAAGCCGCAGAAATCATGGACGAGGTACACAATGGGGTGCGCGGACCACACATGAATGGCCGAATACTCTCTAGAAAGGTCTTACGACTGGGATACTACTGGACCACTATGGAAAGGGATTGTTACGACTATGTCAAGAAATGCAAGAAATGTCGGATATATGCCAACCTGCAGCATATGCCACCCTCAATGCTCTACAACTTCACATCCCCTTGGCCATTTTCTGCGTGGGGAATAGATATCAGTGTTAATATCACCCCGAAAGGCTTGGGAAGACATGAATACATCCTAGCAGCCATAGACTATTTTACCAAATGGGTTGAAGCCCAATCCTATACCGTTCTCACCTCCAAACAAGTGTCCAAATTCATAAGGAACAACATCATCTCCCGATACGGCGTTCCGCAATGAAATGCTTAGTGACCATGGATCTCACTTCAAAGCCGAAACAACCACCCTCCTCAAGAACTACAAAATCTAGCACCACAAATCATCCCCTTACCGTCCCAAAACCAACAGCGCAGTAGAAGCCACCAACAAAAACCTCAAGACTATTATTGAAAATATGATAGAAAACTACAAAGATTGGCCCATTAAACCCCCATTTGCCCTTTGCAGATATAGGACGTCCATAAGATCCTCCACAGGAGCATCACCTTATTCCCTAATCTACGGAATTTAAGCAGTGCTACTCATAGAAGTCCAACTACCCTCCATGCGCATAGCCTTTGAGGGTGAAATTCCCGAAACCCAATGGTTACAAGCCCGCTACGAGGAACTCATGTCCACATATGAAAGACGCCTACGGGCCCTACACCACTCCCATATGTACCGGCAACGCATGGCAAGAGCATTCAACAAAAAGGTTCAACCCCGAAATCTAAAAGAAGGGGACTTAGTTTGGGAAGAATTACGTGCCCCAGTTATTGACCCTAGAGGCAAATTTCGACCAAACTGGTCCGGTCCGGTCATCATCAAAGACTTCTAATCAGGAGGCGCGGTAAGACTCATGGACATTGACGGCATCGAGTTCAGTCAGCTCACCAACATGGACCAACTGAAGAAGTGCTACGTCTAAAAAAACCAAAAAATAAAAATAAAAATTCCGAAAATCTTAAAAAAAAAAAAGAAGAGACGTACACAAATTAAATGAACTACGCTGGCCTGATTCCACACTGGATATGTAGGTAACCCTTTTAAGGGGCCCCGACCAAAATCAATCCGAAATTCCATTCAACTCATTCAAAAGGGATAATCTTTATTCAAGCCGAACGAATAAGCTTACATTGCGAAAATTTAAAACTTCCTAAGGTTACAAAAAAAAAAAAAAAAAAGTGCAACTACGAGGGTTTAAGCTAAACAAATTCCTATTACTTTTTTTTTTTAAAAAACTAGACTTGCTTTCAAAGAAAACTACTTTAATCCTTCTTCCCTTTAGAAGGCTTCGTTGAAGAGTTCTTCTTTGAAGGACCCTGGTTTGAGGCCGACCTATGATCGCTTCTTTGAGTTGGGGGCTTGCCTCTTTTCAGTACGCGATAGCCTTCCTCATAAGGCCCTTCCTTTCTTTTCTTGTTTGCTGTTCTTGAGACATACTTAGGCTTTCGTTGGTTCCACACCTCATGACGAAGGGCTCGTCTCGCTTCTCCATCATTGCAGGAAAGCCAGTTCAAGTAGGCCTCAGAAACTTGAGTCGGGGCAATTACCCGAGGTACAGTCCAGCAATCCCGGCAACGCCAAGATTTTCCCCAGTCCCGAGAAAATTCGGTGCTCTGAGCCAAGGTAGGCGGACTCGTAGTCTCCTGACGAGGGATAACCTGCTTCAACCCATATTGCCTCATGACCCTAGAAGGAAAAAAGAATGTACTCCTGTACAACCCCACTATGGTAGTATGAGGGATAAATTGCAGCAAGCCACCAAAGAAGTTAAGCTCCACCAAGTTACATGCCAACAGATAACAGGTCCTGCATGGAAAAAGACATCCCATTCAGCAAGGGTCTTTTCATCATATAACCTTTTCCTAACCAAGAAGCTAGCCGCGGTATATGTTTTCTTAGACCAGGCTCGAGGGGTACGAGCTATCATCCTCTCTGGCGATTCTATCAACCTTAGATGCTCACATAACCAGATTTGAAGCAGCAGGGGGCTGCTAGAAAAAGCTTCGTGAGGCGAGACTTTCAACCTATCAAGCCCTATAATAGTTTCCTCTATAACCAGATGGAAAGGAGAGTGCCCTTCAGTCATTTGATTCACTACTCGCAACAACGAGGCTCTACACAAATTAGAAGACTCTGCATTAGTAAACAACAGACGATTTAGCAGGCAAAATACAAAAGCCTGTCAGCGGCAACATCTAAATATTGCATCCTTTCCAGAAGAAGTAGCAAACTTTTCACAGAGTTGAACTAAGTCCACATCGACACCAAGAATCATGCTCCTGGCTTCTCCAGACGACAAGCCTAGGGATTTCCTGTACTGATCACTAAAACCATCCCTCAAATAAGGCAAAGCTAGAGGAAGAACATCAGACATATTAGCAATTGCAGCAAATTCTTCAACTACAGGGCATAATTCAGATTTACCTAAACGGAAAATGTGCAAGTCGGGGTCCCAATAATTTAGAGCAGATCGAAGAAGGGGCCACAATATTTTGGTTGGTCTTAAAGCCAAGAAGGTGGAGACATGGAACGGAGCCAGTTCAAGTTTATCTTCCATGGTCAGATTTTTGCACCGGACATCGAACAGGTATTTAAAGGATTTCACCATGGTAGGAGCTTTGGGAAATTTGGGAGAGCTAAAGTGTGAAAAGTGACAAAACAGAAAGCATCCCGTAAATCCTATTTATAGGCAAAAAATTGGGTCAAAAGAAGTCAGAAATCAGCGAAAAAGCCCAAAAACCAGAGCCGTCAGCGGCTCTAGTCAGCGCCGCTAGCGGCCCTCATCTTCAGCCCAGACCCTGGCCCAGTTATTTTTCTCCGTTCGCTCTAGCCTGCCCACTTGGTCATTTTCGCTCGGTTTAAGCCCAGTTTTTCATACAACGGAATTACAAAGCCCGAGACTCTCTTAGTTTTATCTTTTTCTATTTTCTTTTTTTAAGGGGTATAATATGTGTAATTTTTGCTTTTTATTGCAATTTTTACCTTTTTCCTTATTCTTATTCCCTAAATCATGGCCTACTCCCTATTCAATAACA
Organism: Tetragonia tetragonoides; assembly: GCA_038025085.1. Taxonomy (NCBI): domain Eukaryota; kingdom Viridiplantae; phylum Streptophyta; class Magnoliopsida; order Caryophyllales; family Aizoaceae; genus Tetragonia; species Tetragonia tetragonoides. The sequence continues at coordinate 25,147,604 of CM076140.1, forward strand.
CATTGCATACTTAGAGATCAGACAGGCATAATCGAGTCATCATAGCATACATATCATATAAAAGGCATAAAAACAGGAGTTCAAAGTTGCAAGGTCAATGTTTACAAAGCGATCCTACATTGCTCAACCGGAGTCATCATTGCCATTGCTGTCAACCTCATGGTCAACGGACAGTCCCTGGCCATAGTTCCCAGTCGAATAGTGGAAGGAGCTCTGAGTACTAAATGAGCTATAAATGGGCCTGCTGTTGTAAGGCCTCATAACCGTCTATCGTATGTTGGTGCATGCATAGGGGTACCTGCCGGTAACCCCGTTGCGAAGAAGCTCTCTGTGGATTGACCGGCAAAGTCTGTAGCCACATCCTGATACGAAGGCCCAGTATGAGGCACGTCCCATCCAGGGGCGTTCGCCCAACTTCTTGCCATGGGGGTAACAGTAAACCTACTATCAAAAGAAGGTTGAAAATCCGATGGAGAAAACATCTCAGGCACGGGAATGTGCGGCACAGAAGGTCCGGGCACCTCATCAACAGGAGGCCTGGTCACAACTACATGAGGTGAACGAGCAATAGACAGCATGCTCGCCGAAGAGACCCTCGTAGTAGAAGAATGTCGAGATCCCACCAAAGACAAAGACTGCGACATCTGCAAACAATCAAGATCGAGATGTTAAGTTAAGCACTTCACTTAACTAAAAAAAAAAAAATATATAATAACAAATGATGAAAGCCCACTTACATCAACAGTCCTAGACCGAGAACTCTTCCCTTTCCCCATCACCCGACTATAGCCGTTCTTCAACATGTGGATGAGCTTGAAGACTTTAGAAGTCGGCTCCCGATTCAGATACAAGAAGAATCAAATGATAGAGTCAGCATTCAAAAGCAAACACAAAACACAAGAAGGGATAAAAAAGAAACTCACCCCCTTACAACCATGGGGCAAGGGCAAACCCTCCAGGATCTGTACATCAGCAGTATGTAGAGCGAACTCGTCTACTATACGTCCCCCACTCTCACCAATATACATCACCTCATTACTCGGCAAGGTCACGCTTGGGGGCTGGCCTTGAGAAACTCTAGAATGGGACCTCTTGGGACCCTGAGGAGCCAAACGATCCGCCTGCAGGACACAAAAGTCAGTATGTCACACATATAGCTGAAAAGACACAGATAAAAAAAAAAATTACCTCAGAAGTGAGGTCCGACATCAGACGACCCAAGCAATAGGCTAGGTACACGGCCGTGCGGTCCAAGCCAGCAATCTCCGGCTCAATAAACTCTGTGGCCGCCATCCCGCAAGTCACAATCCCCAGGTCTTCTACGCTCAGGCTGCGTAGGTAAAACATGGTCATGGGAGGATCCTTCGGAACAAAATGACCACCCAAGGCAGGATAGACCAGCCGAGTCAAATGATCCCCTAAATACCACGCAAAGCCGAATGGCCCCTCGAAGAGCACCCTCAAGGAAGATACCCTGAAGGACTCTATGGTAATATGGGGTGGAACCCCGGGAATATCATCAAAGACGGACCACGACACCTGTAGATTACCAGATCAAAGTTCATTCACACCAAATAGACCAAAAAAAATGCACATACACCAGCAAGTCAACAACAACTTACGAAAGACGCAGCGTGGCTCTTGAAGGTAGACCGAAAATGCTCCAAAGAGGTAAATGGGTGGTTATCGCTACCAATCCACCGTGAACCTAGTGGGAACATTTTCAAATCGGGGCGGTGAGGACCAAAAGCAGGAAAATACTCAAAGAACCAAAGCTGCCATAAAAAAAAAAATGATAAGCTGCAATTCCCATGAAAAGAATGCATATGCAAAGAAAAAAAAGAGATATATGGGCCTACCTCCAGTATCTTCTACGGGCCCGAAATAGACACCCTCTCACTTGTCGGCTTCGGCCTTCAAGCCTGGCGACACCATCTCACCAAGGTAGCATACGCATGAGCACCGAAGTTGTGTTCGTGGACCTTGGACAAGTCCTCCAAACATGTCAAGAAGCCAATCTGAGACATTGTAAGGACTCGGGATTTTCGTCCAATCCTCATATGTATTGGATTCCACGGAGTATGCCCTTATAGAAAATATGTAAGTTGGGGGTTTAGATAAGTTCAAGGGACCATCGAGTTAGATTAGATTTTATGTAAAGACTTGAATTGAAGAAAAATCATGAAAGAGGTCACAAATCTGCTATTAGCGTTTTATCAAAGGAACAAACCGAAGGGACAACCCAATAGCGCGATAAGTGAACTAATCATGTTTTTAGAAAGACTCCCGCTCATTTAGAACATATGAGTACCCAAGAATAAAGGGTTCGGGGGCGAAGGTACGAGGTGGGAAGGTGTTAGGCACCCAACTCGCCCGTATTATGACGGCCTCTACTAACTCAAGTTTGCTTAATAATTTAAAGACATAATTCCCATGCAAAACCGGATTAACAACCTAGACATAGACTATTTATTGGTTCACCACAAGCGTCACAACATTTATTTAACCCTTGCTTAGACATGCATTCGATTGACAAGTTGAGCATTACAACGTCTAGACATGCTTGGAAGGACAATATTTTGGAAGCAATAAAAACGTTATTGTAGCATGATATCTACATTATGACTACTAGAAAAATAAACATTTAGGCAATTAATTTAATTTGAGCCCTCAGGAGTTAGTAGCTGAACTGTAGGCTATATTTGACAAGAATAGTAAAGGACAAGATCTCAAGAATAAATTTGGAAGAAAGAGGGAGAAGCTCGGGAGTACACAACCGAGAATAGAGGTTGTCAACTGTAGACTGTGTGTTTTGAACTGAGGGAGGAGGGTTGTATTTATAGGCGTGGAGAAGTAGGGCTGGACGGCTGAAAAGGAGCCGAAAATCGAATTGGGCTTGAAAAAATAGTTGGGCCAGAAGCCACGTCAGCGCCGCTAGCGGCGCTGGAATTTTAGTCAGCGCCGCTAGCGGCGTTGGCCTGGGCCGCTGACGGCTGTTAGCTACCAATGACGACATCCAGTCTAATTTTATTTTCCGGAGGAATTTTAGTATTCCGAAAAATATGAAAAGACCGTTTTACCCCTGGACGGTAAAATACGGTTCTACCCCTAAATTGCAACATGGCAACCGGAAGTCGGAAAGAGGCATGAGAGGTGTCGTTGAAAAGCTCTTGAACGGGGCTTTCGAATGGGATTGGAATAAAGGAGTGTTTATAGGAAAAACCTGAGACCTTAACTTAACTATTAAAGCAAAAATAGCGTTCAAGTTTATAAATTACTCCTTTCATCATCGGGCTTTTACGGAGAAATCTGAAGGCGTTTTTTTGACGTCTACAGAAGCCCCCACTTTGATCGAGCTTGAGTAAAAGAGAAGATCAAAGTATTCCGAAGGCGACATGCAGGATAGAACACCGCTCGTAGATGGTCTAAACGTCTGCTGGGGACCTGTATTCAGAGTGAATGAAAAAGTTAGTAATAGTTTGAGAATGATCAACATGGAGTGCTTTGACAAACAGTGACTAAACACCGCTCGGCGGGTGTCGAGATTAAGTCCCTGTATGAGAAACGAAAAGGTTAACAAGGCAGCGCGATTTATAATAATGGCTGTAAATGGGAAGTAACGTGAGAATGATCAACGTGGAGTGCTTCAAGCAAACAGTGACTAAATACCACTCGGCGAATGTCGAGATTCCGTCCCTGCACAAGAGACGAAAAGGTCGACGAGACAGCGCGATCAAAATGATGGCTGAAAAATGGTAAAAACATATGAACAGTTTAAATGCAAAAGCTTAAGCAATCATTGACTGAAACACATAAAAAATAATGGACAGTATAACTGCAACAGCTTAAGCAATCATTGACTGACACAAAATAAGTAACCTCGGAGAAGGAAAGTTTAACCGCAATAGCTTAAGCGATCATTGACTGACCCCAAAATTTGTGATCTCGCAGGAGGACAGTTTAACTGCAATAGCTTAAGCGACCATTGACTAACCCCAAAATTTGTGACATTGGGATATTTGGTAAGACCGATAGACTCTCCGGGCTTAAAATATTCTTGGGCACTCTGGGCGGTAGGAGTCGTCGCTGCATGTATCCGAGTTTCAGTATTTTGGGAAAAATAATCAGGTTAGTTTTACCTGAAAATAGTTGGTACCGTAAAATGGGCCAACTCTCGAATTTGAATTTGTGGGCCAGAGAGTCTTGTCCCGCGCGCTTGGTACTGATACTTGCCGCGAACGAACTGGAATAACGAACATTGGACTGGAAAAAGGATCTTGGGACAGCAAGTGGGGCCCACCTGTGCAGGGCTGCTAGTGGCCCAGGCCAGCGCCGCTAGAGGCGCTGGGCCTCGCGGCGCTGAGCTTGGGTTAAATAAAAGTGGTTCAGCGCCTTTTTATTTTCTTCGCGTGCCACATCTTCTTCTTTAACGAGAGCAATTGTCGAGAGCCATTGTCGAGCCTCCTCCATTGTTGAGTGCGCTACTTTCCTTGAGGTAAGTCAATTCTTGACCAAATTCTTCGGTTTTTGTCTTGAACTTGCTTATTTTTCCACCTATTTGCTGAATTTTCGGTTGCATTTTTGAATGAGTGCTTGTTTTTTGCGAACCTGAAACTTTTAATTTTCCACTTGTAGAGAGAGAAAGCTTCATTGTACTCCCATGGCTCTTGCAGACAAAAGAAAAAGGTCCCATGGGTGAGGGGGAGTATGACCGGGACCTTTTCTGTACTGGGCTTCCCTCCACTAGTGCACCTCCGACTAGTCATGCGGATGGAGCTCCGCTGTACCAGGATTCGTTTATGAAACGGGACTGGCGCTCGACTGGGGTTTGGAACCGTAGTATTTTACTATCGGAGAGGCAGAGTCACCTGTCTAACCCGGAGTTGGTATGTTTTTTTACTCTCCTTTTTCAGTTGGAGCTAGGAACTTGGTATTGGGCTCGGGTCTTGACCATTTCTTGACCGCTATCCCCGCTTGTCACCCTAGGGATTCTATGATTATCGCTAGGGGACTTTTGGAGAGGTTCTGGGATTCCACAAACACTTTTCATATGCCTGTAGGAGAAATGTTCCCCACCCCTTATCAGTATGATGTGCTGACGGGTCTATCCTTTAGAGGGCATCGTATTCGGTACGACGCGAGTTATTGGCAACAAAGTGACAGTCTGCTTGAGCTTTATGGGCCTGTGTCTGCCCATTTTGATAAGGATGGGGTCTCTTTGGTGCAGTTATGGGCGGCTTTGGCGGAGCAGGGGCTTACCGAGGAGCAGAGAGCCCGTATTTCCTTGTCTTGCTTGTTGGGGTCGAGCATTTTCGCTCAGAAGAAGAGCGTATGTCAAGTCGGTTTCTTGGCATGTTTAGAGGATTTGACCAAGGTCCATGAGTTCAACTTCGGTGCTTCTGCTTATGCTTCCTTGGTGAGATGGTGTTGTCGGACCTGCAGGCCCAAACCAACGTGTGAGAGGGCGTCTATCTCGGACCTGTGGAGGATACTGGAGGTAGGCCAATCTGTTTCTTCTCATTTTTTTCTTTGCACGTGCATGCTTTTGGACATGGAGCTTACTTTCTTGCTTGTTTGAGGATATTCCCACTAGATTCACGGTGGATTGCTAGGGATAACCACTCGTTTACCTCTCTGGTGCATTTTCGGGCTATCTTTGAGAGCCATGCTGCATCTATGGTATGTTGTTGTTGACTTTTCACTTTTTTTGGTCCATTTGGTGTGAATGAACTTTTGAACTGGAAACTTGCAGGTGTCATGGTCCGCTTTTGATGATATTCCTGGGGTCCCGCCTCACATCACCATGGAGTCCTTTGGAGTATCTTCCCTGCGGGTGGTCTTCGAGGGGCATTTGGCTTTGTGTGGTACCTGGGGGACCGTTTGACTCGGTTGGTTTATCCCTCTTTGGGTAGCCATCTGGTTCCGGAGGATCCTCCCCTGACTATGTTCTATTTGCGCGGTCTGAGTGTGCGGGACTTGGGAGTCGTGGCTCGTGGTATGGCGGCCATGGAGTTTCTTATGCCAGAGGTTGTTGACTTGGACCGCACGGCCGTGTACCTGGCTTACTGCTTGGATCGTCTGATGCCGGACCTCACATTTGAGGTAAGAACTTTACCTGCATCTTTTTAGCTATATGTGTGATATACTGACTTCTTGTGTCTCGCAGGCGGATCGTCTAGCTCCTCAGGGTCCCAAGAGGTCCCATTCTAGATTTCCTCGAGGCCATCCCCCAAGCGTGACCTTGCCGACTAATGAGGTGAGGTACATTGGGGAAAGCGGGGGATGCATAGTAGAGGAGTTCCCTCTACACATAGCTGACGGAGAGACTGTGGAGGGCTTGCCCTTGCCTGATGGTTGTACGGGGGTAAGCTCCTTTTTATACCTTCTTGAGTTTGTGTTTTCCTTTGAGTGCTGACTCTATCTCTTGTGTTTGTGTTGCTTTTTTTGCAGTTGAACCGGGAGCAGACCTCTCAAATCTTCAAGCTCATTCACCTGTTGAAGAAAGGCTATGGTCTGGTGATGGGCAAGGGGAAGAGTTCTCGGTCTCGGACCATTGTTGTAAGTAGACTTTTATCCTTTGTTTAGCTAAGTGAAGTGCGTAACTTAACATCTCGATCCTGATTGTCTGTAGATGTCTTAGTCTTCGTCCTCGGTGGGACCTCGACATTCTTCTGCTGCGAGGGCCTCTTCAGCGAGCAGATCGTCTGTTGCTCGTTCACCTCCCATAGCTGTGACCAAACCTCCTGTTGATGAGGCGCCCGGACCTTCTGTGCCGTACATTCCTGAGATGTTCTCCCCTGCGGGTTTCCAGCCTTCTCTTGATAGCAGGCCTATTATTACCCCCACAGCTGGAGGTTGGGCGAACGCCCCTGGATGGGGTGTGCCTCATACTGGGCCTTCGTATCAGGTTGTGGCTATGGATTTCGTCAGTCAGGCCTCAGAGAGCGTTTTCGCCGCAGAGTTTCTGGCAGGTACCCCTATGCGCACACCAGCATATGATAGGCGGGACATGAGCCCCGACAACAGCAGGCCCGTTTATAGCTGTTCTCTCCATTATTCGATTGGGAACTATGGTCAGGGGATATCCGTTGATGATGAGGCTGACAGTAACGGCGATGACGACTCTGGTTGATCGGTGTTGGATTTCTTTGTAGACATTGACCTTGAGACTTTTGAACACCTAATTTTTTATGCATTTTTATGATATACACATATAATACCCCTTAAAAATGGAAAAAAGAAAAAAAATAAAATAGATAAGATAAAACTAGGAGAGTCTCGGGCCTTGTAATTCAGCCGTGCGTATCAAAATTGGGCTTAAACGGAGCAGATATGACCAAGTGGGCGGGCTGGTGCGACAGGAGAAAATCAGACTGGGTCATGGTCAGAGTAGCTAGCGGCGCTGGGCTGGGCCGCTAGCGGCGCTGGGCTACGGGCTAAGGCCGCTAGCAGCGCTAGTCAAGGCCGCTAGTGGCCCTGACCAGAGCCGCTGACGGCTCTGGTTGGGCTTTTTCGTTAATTTCTGACTGCTTTTGGCCCGTATTTTTGCCTATAAATAGGATTTACGGGATGCTTGATGTTGTATCACTTTTAGACTTTTAGCTCTCCTAAATTTCTCAAATCTTCTACCATGGTGAAAGCCTTTGAAAACATGTTCGATGCTTGGTGCAAAAATCTTACCATAGAAGACAAACTTGAATTGCCTCCGTTCTATGTTTCTACCTTGCTGACTTTAAGACCAACCAAAATGTTGTGGCCCCTTCTTCGATCTGCTTTTGAATTATTGGGACCCCGACTTGTATGTCTTCCGTTTTGGTAACTCTTAATTATGCTCTTTAGTTGAAGAATTTGCTGCGATCACTAATATGCCTGATGTTCTTCCCCCAGCTGTGCCTTATTTGAGAGATGGTTTTAGGGATCAGTACAGAAAATCCTTAGGCTTGTCATCTGCAGAAGCCAAAAGCATGGTTCTTGGTGTCGATGTTGACTTGGTTCAACTCTGTGAAAAGTTTGCTATTTCTTCTGAAAAGGATGCAATATTCAGGCGTTGTCGCCGACGGGCTTTTGTACTTTGCATGTTAAACCGCTTGTTGTTTGCTAATGCAGAATCGCCTAACTTGGGTAGAGCCTCGTTGCTGCGAGTGGTTAATCAAATGGTTGAAGGGCATTCTCCTTTGCATCTGGTTGTAGGGCAAACTATTATTGGGCTTGACAGGTGGAAAATCTCTCCTCACGAAGCTTTTTCTGGTAGCCTCCTGCTGCTTCAAATTTGCTTATGTGAGCATCTAAGGCTAATAGAGTCACCAGAGAATATGATAGCTCGTGTCCCTCGGGCCTGGTCAAAGAAAACTTATACTGCGGCCAACTTCTTGGTTAGGAAAAGGCTATATTCTGAAAAGTCCCTTGCTGAATGGGATGCCTTTTTCCATGCAGGACCTGTTATCCGTCGGCATGTGTCCTGGTGGAGCTTAACTTCCTTAGTGGCTTGTGACAATTTGGTTCCTCATACTTCCATACTGGGTCTGTACAGGACTACTTTCTTCTTCCCCTCTAGGGTCATGAGGCAATGCGGGTTGAAGCAGGTTATCCCTCGTTAGGAGACTACGAGACCGACTATCGTAGCTTTGACCACTAAATTTGCTGCGGATTGGGGAAAGTATTGGCGTAGCCGGGACCAATAGACTGTACTTCGGGTGATTGCCCCAACTCAAGTTTCTGAGACTTACTTGAACTGGCTTTCCTGCAGTGATGGAGAAGCGAGACGAGCCCTTCGTCATGAGGAGTGGGACCAACTAAAGCCTAAGTATGACTCAAGAACAGGAAGCAATAAAAGAAAAGAAAGGAAGGGCCTCAAGTGGGACGCTATCACGTACTGAAAAGAGGCAAGCCCCCAGCTCAACGGAGCAATCATAGGTCGTCCTCAAGCCAGGGTCCTTCAAAGAAGAACTCTTCAACGAAGCCTTCTAAAGGGAAGAAGGATTAAAGTAGTTTTCTTAGAATGCAAGTCTAGTTTTAAAAAAAATAATAATAATAAGAATTTGTTTAGCTTAAACCCTCATAGTTGCATTATTTTTTTTTTGTAACCTTAGAAAGTTTAATTTTTGCAATGTAAGCTTATTCGTTCAGTTTGAATAAAGATTATCTCTTTTTGAATGAGTTGAATAGAATTTTGGATTGATTTTGGTCGGGCCCCTTAAAAGGGTTACCCACGTATCCAGTGTGGAATCAGGCCACCGTAGTTCGTTCAATTGTGTAGGTCTCTTTTTTTTTCGGAATTTTATTATTATTATTATTATTTTTTTAGATATAGCACTTCTTCAGTTGTTCCATATTAGTGCGCTGACTGAACTTGATGTCATCAATATCCATGAGTCTGACTACGCCTCCTGATAGAATGACTTTGATGATGAACGGACCGGACCAGTTTGGTCGAAATTTGCCTCTGGGGTCGCTAACTGGGGCACGCAATTCTTTCCAAACTAAGTTCCCTTCCTTTAAATTTCGAGATCGAACCTTTTTGTTGAATGCTCTTGCCATACGTCTTTCCGTGAACATGAGTTCTTCGTAGCGGGCTTGTAACCATTGGGTTTCAGGAATTTTACCCTCTAAGGCTATGTGCATGGAGGGTAGTTGGACTTCTATGGGTAGAACCGCTTCCATTCCGTAGACTAGGGAATAAGGTGTTGCTCCTGTAGAGGATGTTATGGATGTCCTGTATCCCCAAAGGAAAAATTGGAGTTTTATGGGCCAATCTTTGTAGTTTTCTATCATCTTTTCAATGATAGTCTTGAGGTTTTTGTTGGCGGCTTATACTGCGCCATTGGTTTGGGGACGGTAAGGGGATGATTTGTGGTGCTGGATTTTCTAGTTTTTGAGGAGAGTGGTTGTTTCGGCTTTGAAATGGGATCCATGGTCACTGATGATTTCTTGCGGAACGCCGTATCAGCAAATGATGTTGTTCCTTATGAATTTGGACACTTGTTTGCAGCTAAGGACGGCATAGGATTGTGCTTCGACCCATTTGGTAAAATAGTCTATGGCTACTAGGATGTACTCATGTCCTCCCGAACCTTTTGGGGTTAACTTACCAATGATATCTATTCCCCATGCGGAAAACGGCCAAGGGGATGTGAAGTTGTGGAGCATTGAGGGTGGCATATGTTGCAGGTTTGCATATATCTGACATTTCTTGGACCTCTTAACATAGTCGTAACAATCCCTTTCCATAGTGGTCTAATAGTATCCCAGTCGTAAGACCTTTCTAGAGAGCATTCGACCATTCATGTGTGGCCCGCACACACCATTATGCACCTCGTCCATAATCTTTGCGGCTTCTTTGGAGGTCACGCATCTGAGGTTGACCCTGTTGTGGGATTTTTTGTACAGAATCCCCTTGTATTCTATGTATTGCGCCGCTAAGAGACGGATGGCCCGTTGAGCTCTTAGTGGTGCGTCTTGAGGGTATATTTCTTTGGTGATGTAGTTGAAGACAACTTGGTACCAAGGATCCTCTTCCATCAGAGCCGGGGTCATTTCTGTGTCGAGGTTGTTGCAAAAAGCTGGCTCGCTTCTTCTCCGTGGAGTGGCATCGTTGAGGGAGTTCAGTTACTCAAATTCCTATAAAAAGTGATGATCTGCATTCTTGCTTTGCAAAGTTTACTTAAATTGCTTAAATTGTGCAACTTTGTGTTCATTGGATTTATCAATAGCTAAACAAGGAAAGAAATGAGCAAGAGGAATTTTTATTGATTTGCAAAAAGAGTTAAGCACACATGACTTTAGAGAAGAGGGTCTCTAATTCCCGTCAAAAAGAAATTAGACTTAGAAAGAAAAGTAAAAGGGGAAACATTCCCTATTCAAGACTCAACCTAAAGATTTAGCTAGGATCCTAACTCGAAAAAACTAGGGGACTCAGACTCGATTCCTCTAGTTCTTGCGGGTAATCAACTAACTCCAGGTTTCCTCGTCGACATGGCCATCTCTTAGTGGTGGTGGAATCTCGCCTCTGTCAATGACACCTTGGATGTCGTCTTTTAGGCGCAGTCAATCGTTTGTAAGGTGCCTGAATACTTGATGGTACTTGCAGTAGGGTCGGTTTTCTCCCGGTTTCGATTTGGCATCTTCCAAAGGGATGCAAGGTTGGATGTCACCTCTCCATACTAGTGCGTTCATAAAAGCTTCCATTGGTGCAAAGAGAGAGGTGTACTTTTCTTGACTATAACGACACCTGCTGACTGTCAAAGTGTACGGTGGCCACATTATCCCTTGATCAATGAAACGCAAGACTAGCCCCTTAAAGCGCCTGCACTGATTGATGTGGTGTCCCTCATCCGTGCAGTAAGTACAGCTTAGAAACGGGTTTCCGTCTCTCGGAAGGAGCCTCGACGTGGGTGTCCACGGACGAACATACCCGTACTGGGACATTTTGTGATAGAGGAGGTCTTGGCGCCACCAAGTTTCTTCTTCGGTCAAGATGACCGCATTCCTGCGCTTAGAGGTGCGCTCTTCTAGGATGTCACCCTTTTTTCTTATTTCTTTAATCCCTTGGATTATACGACCTAGACTTTCTTGTATCTGATTTTTATCATCCTACGTTTTGTCGCTTTTCAAGTCTGGTCCTTTTTCATATGATTTTTGAGAAATCAGGGTCATCTCCTCACCATAAATAAGGTGAGAGTAATCTTTGGGCTCCTCAGTTGTAATAAGGTTGATAACACCCAGGAGGTTGTCAGCACTTTCGGTTTCTTCAGCTTTAGGCAATGGTAGAGTGTCATTGTCTATTTTGTCTTGGATGATATGTCTAAGGGCCCAACAGTCGTTTGTGTCATGCCCTTTCCCTTGATGGTACTTACAGTATTCATCTTCTTTCCAGTTACGACCCTTGAGAATTGGTTATGGAGTGGGACCTACGGGTCGAAGCATATCCTTGTCCACTAACCTCTGGAAAGCTGTACCGAGAGTTATAATGGAGCGAATTTCCTCTTCGGCTTGTTTCAGGGTATGAGGTATTCTCTTGGTGAAACATTGGAGGAAGATTCGCCACTCTTACGTTTCCTTTCCGGCTCTTGAAGAATAGGATCAGGCTTTCCCGGAGTTATGGATTTCCAATTTTCAAATGACGGGACGAACATGGTTGTATCCCATAACTGTCTTGACTTAATGTTGGTGATGTCAGCTTCCAACCTGTCCACTCGGTCAGTCATCTCAACAAGAAATTCCTGAACTTTTCTGATCATGGTGCAATCGAGGTGGTTTGAATCAATATGTTGTAGAAAGTTGAATCGAACCTCAGTAAATCTTTCTTCTTTGGATCTGTCGTGAATAGGAAGGACGAAGCACTTAGTAACAAGAAGAACCATAAGACGCTCACCTAAGAAAAATATTGACCCACATATAGGAAAACACATTATCCTAGAAAAAAGGTCCTTAAACCTAAATGCCCGAATATTTCCCTAATATCAAAGGAAAATAAAGTCAATGAACGAAAATAGTAAAAATAATGAAATAGAAAAAGGGAGAGGGATATCCTTTATTTTTTTTCTAGACTCAAAAAAAAAAAAAAAAATTTCGATCTTTTTTATTTTGATTTTTCGATTTTTCAGCTGCTTTATTTTATTTTGCCGATTTTTTTTTTTTTTTGATTTTTCTTTTTTTTTGACCAAATCTGAATTACATCAAAAGAAAAAGAAAAATAATAAAATAGAAAAAGGGAGAGGGGAAGTTGGGAGATTGACTCTTTTGTTTTTGCTAACAAGATCCTAGAACATTGTTCATCATGACTTTTTAGAATATATCATCGGTAAAATGATGGGTGTTCATTGAATTGAATTCTCGCACCATCTTCAAGCATTAGGAACTAGCTAAATTAAAAGAAAGGGCTCCTAGAACGTAAATACATGTTGATACATAATCACGATATTCATGCATTCAGACAAGCATTACAACGACATAATTACAGGCAAACCTGTGATCAGACGGACATTATAACGACACATGCACAAAAAGCAAGCGAATGCACGAATGTAGGCTAGAGGCTTTTGGCTCCTGTGAGGTTACCACGACAAATTACAATTTCCGTTCGGCGGATGGTCGACACATCAATTGCAATTGTTTAAATCAACAACGATTGATGAGTCATGGGTGAGGAAGCGTCGATTTGCACAGTAGGAGAACTGTATATTCCTTTAGATATACGGGTTGTCTACGAGTTGCCACACAAATTTCCTCGAAGGTCGATAAGGGTCAAAATGGTGCCAAAGCACATGCAAATGATGCAAAATATGGAACATGTTATTAATTAATTAAGCAAACTTGACTTTCGAGTCTCACCCTCTTAAATAAATCACAAGTTGAGTCGCCACTGTAAGAACCCGGGATTTTCGTCTAATCCTCATATGTATTGGTTTCCACGGAATATTTCGTTATAGAAAATTTGTAAGTTGGCGGTTTAGATAAGTTCAAGGACCATCGAGTTAGAAAAGATTTTGTAAAGACTTGAATTGAATAAAAACCATGAAAGAGGTCACAAATCTGCTATCGGCGTTTTATCGAAGGGAAAAACCGCAGGGACAACCCAATAGCGCGATAAGTGAACTAATCATGTTTTTAGAAAGACTCCCGCTCATATAGAACATATGAGTACCCAAGAATAAAGGGTTCGGGGGCGAATGTACGAGGTGGGAAGGTGTTAGGCACCCAAGTCGCTCGTATTATGACGGCCTCTACTAACTCAAGTTTGCTTAATAATTTAAAGACATAATTCTCATGCAAAACCAAATTAACAACCTAGACTGTCTATTAGATTGTTCACCACAAGCATCACAACATTTATTTAACCCTTGCTTAGACATGCATTCGGTTAACAAGTTGAGCAATACAACGGCTAGGCATGCTTGGAAGGACAATATTTAGGAAGCAATAAAAACGTTATTCTAGCATGATATCTACATTATGACTACTAGAAAAATAAACAATTAGGCAATTAATTTAATTTGAGCCCTCAGGAGTTAGTACTTGAACTGTAGGCTATATTTGACAAGAATAGTAAAAGACAAGATCTCAAAAATAAATTTGGAAGAAAGAGGGAGAAGCTCGGGATTACTCAACCGAGAATAGAGGTTTTCAACTGTAGACTGTGTGTTTTGAACTGAGGGAGGAGGGTTGTATTTATAGGTGTGGAGAAGTAGGGCTGCACGGCTGAAAAGAAGCCACTTCAGCGCCGCTAGCGGCCCTGCAATGTCGTCATAATGACGACATCTAGTCTATTGTTATTTTCCGGAGGAATTTTAGTATTCCGAAAAATATGAAAAGACCGTTTTACCCCTGGACAGTAAAAGACGGTTCTACCCCCAAATCGCAACTTGGCGACCGGAAGTCGGAAAGTGGCAAGAGAGGTGTCGTTGGAAAGCTCTTGAACTGGGCTTTTGACTGGGATTGGAATAAAGCAGTGTTTAGAGGAAAAACCTGAGACCCTATGTTAACTATTAAAGCAAAAATAGCGTTCAACTTTATAAATTACTCCTTTCATTATCGGGCTTTTGCGGAGAAATCTGAAAGCGCTTTTTTGGTGTCTACACACACGCTCTTCTTCTGAGCGAAAATGGTCGACCCCAACAAGAAAGCTAGGAAAATACGTGCCCTCTACTCCTCAATAAGCCCCTACTCCGCCAAAGTCGCCCATAGCCTCGGCAAGGAAACCCGGTCATCTCTAAAATGGACAGACACAGGCCCGTAAAGCTCAAGCAACCTGTCACTCTGCCGATGATAACTTACGTCGTACTGTTTACAACGCCCTCTAAAGGATAAACCAGTCGCCACAGCAAACTGATAAGGGGTGGAAAACATCTCCCCCAAAAGCGTATGGAAAGTGTTCGTAGTATCCTAGAACCTCTCCAATAACCCTCGAGCAATAATCCTAGTATCCCCAGAGTGACAAGCCGGGATAACAGTCAAGAACTGCCCAAAACCTGAACCCAACACTATATCCCTAGCTCCCACCGAAAATGTCTCCAACATCATGGCCCAATGGGAAGTAGACCCATGAGCCTGCAACAAAACACCAATACCCTAGCCAACAAACAAAATTTTTCTCAACACCCCATAAACTACAAATACAACCAAAATAATTCCACACAAATTATATACAGCTGGCCACCAATCCAGTACAAGTCCCAATTTGTTCGTGTGTCGAAGCACTAACAGTTAAAATTTTTCAGTTCAAAATAATATATACACTGACCAGAACCATAAAAAAAAAAAAAAGAGAGAGAGTCAGAAAACATACCAAGTCAAGGTTAGACAGATGACTCCGCCTGTCCAGTAGCAAAATGCTATGGTCCCAAACCCCAGCCGGGCGCCAGTCCACCCGCATAAACGAGTCCTGGTACAAACGTGCCCTATCTGCGTGCTTAGCAGAGGGCGTACTAGTGGAAGGAAGCCCAGTACGAAAGAGGTCCCAGTTCTCCTCCTCCTCACCCATGGGACGTTTTCCTTTGTCTTTTGGGAGCCATGGAAGAAACACGAAGCTTTCTCTCTCTACAAGTAAAAATTAAAAGTTTCAAATTCGCATGAAACAAGCACCCATTCAACAATGCAACCCAAAATTCAGCAACTAAGCGAACAAATAAGCAAATTCAATACAAAAATCGAAGAATTTGGTCAAGAATCAACTTACCTCAAGCATGTTGAAGCACTCAACAATGGTCAAAGGTTCGAAAATGGCTGTCAACGAAGTGGAGAAGAATAAAGCAAAATGCGAAAAAAAACACGCGACATTCTAATTTATTCTGCTCAAGGCGAGCGCCGCTAGCGGCCCTCACCAAGAGCTCAGCGCCGCTAGCGGCCCTGCCAGGCATGCACATGTGGGCCCCCACCTGTTGTCCCACGACTTTCTCCAATCCAGAAGCCGTTATTTCAGTTCATTCGCGGCAAATACCAGTACCAAGCGCGCGGCAGCAAGTTTCTTTGGCCCACAAATTCAAATTCGATAGTTGGCCCATCTTACGGTACCAATTATTTTCAGGTAAAACTAACCCAATTAATTTTTTTTTTGCAGGTCCCACATACTTAAGCCCAGATAAATGACCGCGACGACATTTATCGCCCGGAGTGCCAAAATTATTCTATGTCCGGTAAATCTGTCGGCCTCATCCAAATCCCAAAAAAAAAATCCCAATGTCTCAATATCCAAAAAAAAATCCCAAGGTCTCAATATCCCAAAAACCCCAATATCCCAATGTCCAGAAGTCTCAATGTCCCAATGTCTCAAAATCCCAATGTCCCAAAGTCTCAAGGTCCCAAAGTCTTAAAGTCTCAATGTCCCAAAGTTTCGAATACTTTGATCTTTGCTTTTACTCAAGCTCGATCAAAGTGGGGGCTTCTATAGACGCCAAAAAAGGGCCTTCAGATTTCTCAGCAAAAGCCCGATGATGAAAGGAGTAATTTATAAACTTGAACGCTATTTTTGCTTTAATAGGTAAGATAAGGCTCAGATTTTTCCTCGATCACTCCTTTATTCTAGTCCCATTCAAAAGCCCCGTTCAAGAGCTTTCCAACGACACATCTCATGACTTTTTTTGACTCCCGGTCGCCAAGTTGCGAATCGGAGGTAGAACCGTCTTTTACCGCCCAAGGGTAAAACGGTCTTTTCATATTTTTTTGGAATACTAAATTCATACGAAAAATTAAAAATAGACTGGATGTCCTCATTATAACGACATCTAGCTAGTTCATCACAGTCGTTAGCGGCCCCAGAATAAAATCAAGAGCCGCTAGCGGCTGTGAGTTGAGCCGCTGGCGGCGCTCACCACTGCCGCTAGTGGCCCTGGACCAATTTCCAGGCCCGATCATTTTTTCAGCCCAACTCTAAGAATTCGGCTACTGCCACCCGTCCACCCCTACTTCCCACGCCTATAAATACAACCCTCCTCCCTCAGTTCAAAACACACAGTCTACAGTTGACAACCTCTATTGTCGGGAGTATTAACACCGAGCTTCTCCCTCTTTCTTCCAAACATGAGATCTTGTCTTTACTATTTTTGTCAAACATAGCCGACAGTTCAGGTACTAACTCCTGAGGGCTCAAATTAAATTACTTGCCCAATTGTTTATTTTCTAATAGTCAAAATGTAGATATCATGCTAATCACGTCTTATATTGCTTCCTAAATATTGTCCTTCCAAGCATGTCTAGTTGTTGTAATGCTCAACTTGCCAATCGAATGCATGTTTAAAAAAGGGCTAAAAATAAATGTTGTAATGCTTGTGATGAACCATTTAATAGTCTAAGTCTAGGTTATTAATCCGGTTTGTGTGGGAAGCATGTCTTTAAATTATTAAGCCAACTTGAGTTAGTAGAGGCCGTCATAAACGGGCGAGTTACTTTATGCGAGTTACTTTATTTCTAGGATGCTCAATAATCTGTCCATAACGCTGGAATTATGTGAGTTACTTTATTTCTATTTTTAAGCAAAAAGGAAAGTGTGCTTAGGTGATGTTGGTATACATAAGGTAAGAAAAGATTTTGTTAAATTTGAAATGGACATTTTATGTGTGAATTATGGCTGTGAAAATGGGTGTTATTGTGTGAAAATGATTATTTTTCAAATTGCACAATAATCCCCACATATATAATTCCATATGATACAAAGAAATACTAATCTTACCATTAAATACGTTTGATAAAATTAGGTGGCAATTGGAAGTGTCAATAAGGGTTTGACAAAGGCTAATTTACAATGTTGTTCAATATTGCACACTCAGCATCCAAATACCACTATCTCCAAAATAAGCCCTTCAAAAAATTCAAAATGTCCGCCAAAATAGAACATCAATGGCCTTAAAAAAAATGAACATTTGTTTGTGGTGGCGTAAGTAGCTTATGTGTTGAGGTGAGGACCATACAATTAATGTGATGTTGCCAAATGTGTTAAAGATCATTGTCATGATTCCAACTCAAATCAGTTAAAGTAACTATTCCTAATGAGTACATGTTTTTGTCCTATGATCATTCCAAATGTTTTGTAGCTTTCCTATGGACATTTCAAAGGCGTATGTTAAGTTTTTGGCTGATACAAATAAATAAATCATTAATAAACTATGAATGTTATATATAAGTATATCACTGACGTTCAATGTTTAATAGTTTACTTCATTCATGACTAAACATTACATGAACACCTTCCTCTTTTACTTCAAAGTCGTAATGATATAAGTAATAACTAATTTGTCATTAGTACAATTTATTTGCAATTACAAAATATAACATACAATGTGTAATCCAAAGTGTTGCTAATAAATAGATAGGATGATTGTCATAGAATAAGAAAGAATTAGAGAAAGAATGTGTAATTGAATGATCACTATTAGTAATTGATTAGAGTGACTAATCCAATGGGTGAATAAAAAGGAATTCACCATTAGCAATAACAAGGAATGAGTAATTGGATGTCTAGTAGAATGATCACCAATAGTAATGAGAAAGAAGGTGTAATTGAATGATGTTCATTAGTAATTACAAGGAATGACTTATCCAATTGGTGAATATCAATACTATTACGATTAGTAATTACAAGGAATGAGTAATTGGATATGTAATTGAATGAACACAAATAGTAATGAGAAATAATGTGTAATTGAATGATCACAATTAGTTACTCTAAGGAAAATCTAATCCAATGCGTGAATATTAATATGATAACCATTAGAAATTACAAGGATTGACTAATCTGAAAGTTCAATATGAATACGATCACCATTAGCAATAACAATGAATGACAAAGTGGATGTGTAATTAAACGATCACCAATAGTAATGAGAAAGAATGTGTAATTGAATGATCACGATTATTAATTGCAAGGAATGACTTATCCAATGGGTGAATATCAATGCGATCACCATTACCAATAACAAGGAATAACTAATTGGATGTGTAAATAAACGATCACTAATTGTAATGAGAAAGAAAGTGAAATTGAATTATCACGATTATTAATTACAAGAAATGACTTATCCAATGGGTGAATATCAATGTGATCACCAATAACAATAACAAGAAATGACTAATTGGATGTGTAATTAAACGATCACCAATATTACTGAGCAAGAATGTGTAATTGAATGATCACGATTAGTAATTATATGGAATGACTAATCCAATTAGTAAATATCAATACTATCACGGTTAGTAATTACAAGAAATCACTAATCCAATTGGTGAATATCAATACTATCACTATTAGTAATTACAAGGAATGACAAATCCAATTGGTGAATATCAATACTTTCACGATTAGTAATTACAAGAAATGACTAATTGGATTTGTAATTCAACGATCACAATTAGTAATGAGAAAGAATGTGTAATTGAATGATCATGATTAGGCAATTTATTGACTAATATCTAGTTTGACCCATACAATAAGTATCAGAGTGAATGGAGGTGGTTAATGATCACCAATAGAGATTAAGAATCCCGTACAGACAAACGTCAACAAACAATTATAAAATAGATATTAGTCAATAAATTGCCTTTCCGGAGAGATGAAGACATTTATATAATTTTATTAATTCGGTACTGACTATTCATATATTATTTATTTGGCTTTGAGTGAAATATTTTTTTATTATTGATTACGCATTACGTCGTAAATGAACCGTAATAAACAATTTATAAAAAAATATACTAAAATGCTTACGTTGCAGAATTGGAACGGCTACTACAGGATAACTCTCTTCGCACTATGCATCTGTTTTTGATTAACCACCTTTAAGAACAGAAACTGCCTGTCCTATTTCTATATATATGTTATGAGTAAAAACCAGAACGTGAGTACTTTGTTACTTTATCCTCACTTTATACGAAATGGATTTCTATTAAAGTCCTATGAAAAGCCTATATCTTGAACGTCAAACGACAGTCACGGAGATGGCTGAAGCATATGATGTTGATCCTATGGTTGTTGTTGGTGTTTACTTATATTTTAAAGTTAATGAAAAGAGGGGTGGATTAAAATATTTGGACACCTCAAGTCAAATGGGATCAGAATTTGATACTTATGTATTAGGTGTCATTGAGTTTGCTAAAGAAAAGGTAAGAGGTTTTATAAAACTTCTGAAAATTACACGTTCCGCTAATGCCCATTTTTACACGTGCGCGTATAGGGGTAGACTAAGGCAAATGACTCAAGTTGCACAACCTTTCAAATTCAAGTTTCCCTTCGAAAAAATTTGCGGAGAGATTGGACCGGGGCATTGGCCTATGTTTGAGGCAATTGATAATCCACACAATGATCCTGATAAAGTCAATTGCGCGTATTGCATGGCTCAACTACAAATGTTTCTCCTTAATGAACTGGCAATGTCATAGATTAAGATATTTTCAATGGGGTATCAAGTTATGAAAGGGTGATATTGCACCTAAATAACTATGAAAGGGTGATGTCATAAATTAGTATTTACGCTTAGTACTATTTATTAGGTTGTTTGTAAACTGCGATCAAATTTAGTAGGAAATTTGTAATATGTCATACTTCATAATTTGTAGTTTCGTACAATAATTTGTATTGATGCATTTTTAAAGTCGTAAATTAGAACACAATTTGTAAGTTATCTTTATGCTCTATTAGTAATGATATTTAAATTTGCCTACCTAATAATGCCTACACAATGGGATGTCTAAAAGTGACAAGATGGGGAAACCATGCACTAGGCTGGATTGTACAATACGAAATGTGGTCCCTGTAATTATGCCTCACTTTTAAATTCCCTATCAATCCCCTTGAAATGTTTACTACGAACTAACATATTCTATACTTCTGTATGAGTATAGAATTACACAGTATAACTCTCGATATAACTATATACCGTATAAAGCATACAAATTTTATACCCTACGAAATTCACATCAATTTAATTTGAATATCCATCTTTTTAGGGGCAACATGGTCATTTTTGTGAAGCGAATATAAATACTCCTCTATTGCTAGTATGCTCTTCCTAATTGAAACCCTAGTCCAGAAATAGAGCAAATAAACCCTATTTCCAATCCCAAATATCCCTTCTACCCCCAAACCTCTAACTGTCTAATAATGGAAAATAATGTGATACTTTGCAGCCCATCTGTTTTACGAAAAATGAACATTCACTATTACCCGGAAGCAGTGTCTACAAATTCTAGTCAAGGGGAATCCATCAAATGGGATAGGTCTTTACATTTGAAGTTTCTCAATCTCCCCACACCAAATACTAATGAGAATGAGAAAGACCCTAACACACTCCACTGCCAAGTTCACAACAAAAAAGGAAACTTCGTTGATGTGCCCATTAAGATGTTGAGGAAGATGATCATGTCTCCACACAAAACTCCAAAAGACTTGTAGAATCTATTCATGAAAAAAGGGGATGAATTCCCCAAACCCGGTCATCTACCAGACATTTCAGACGCCCTCTCTGATGGCGCCAATGAAGAAAAGAAAAGCTTGGTAATTCAAGCTTTCCATACTATGCAATCAGTTAAGTCTGACTTCATCATCCCACCCGCTTTACTCTTTGTCGTAAATCCATCACCCATCCCACTCCCACCCCCACCACCCCCTGGTCTTCTACTTTGGAGTGAACCTTGTGAGTTGACATGTATGGCTCATCAAATGCGGTTGTTGTCTTCTGTGTTGATAACATGTTAAAGCACTGTGAATTCAAGTTGAAAGTTAGAGGTTGGGATACTACTATCCCAAAACCTAGACACTACCGCATATCTGTTGTCCCTATGAGTGAATATTGGTGAGTACCGGGGACACAAATCATTGCAAAAGCCTGGACCCTTTAAACACCCAAACTGTACCCTCAGCTTGACAATTGTATGGATTTCAAGTCTGGAACAAAGTTTGTATTGTGGAACGCGAGAGGGATAGCTAGACCCGAGGTTGTGAAGGCCTTCTTAGAGATATGCCATTTCCATTGCCCGAAAATGGTGATTATCACTGAATCAAGGGTTAGCCATATGAACGCAAAGGAGGTAATTAATGGTCTTCATGGTCGACCCTGTTGGGATGTCTGGCGTTTTACTTTTTATGTGGAGTTCAAATGTCAGTTTTAGCGTCATTGCTAATGAAATAGATGAATTCCATTGCTTGGTTCAGGTAATCTGGTTCATAGCAATTTTAATGAGTTTCATTTTAGTTAAGTAATATTACAGCTTTTGTTCCTAAATTTGTGCCATTTGAATATCCTACGTACTTTCTACTACACACCTAAAGTGTTCACATCTAATAAACCTCTTCATATTGCCATAACGTTTTGTTTGTTTTGGCACAGAGGAGGTTTTAGGGTGCTGCGGACTGTCGTTGGAAAGGAGACGAGAAGGCGGTTATGTTCAAATGTGATATAATTGTATTATGGTGTTTATGTATTATGGAAAGAATTGTAAATTTGTTTCATTTCATTTGCTTTAGGCTTTTTAATTCCAAATTCTGGGTTCTGTAATATGGATAATTGACTTAGTTTCTATTTGAGTGCTTCCTCTATTAAGTAATATGGATAATGTTATATAAATTACAAAGAGTAGAATTCTGTGGCACTTTGATGACAAAGAGAGAGAAACCTCAATTGTGGGAAGGCAATAACGGGGTATGTATTTGGGCGGAGTTTGTGAATTTTTCCGATATTTGGGTGCTCACCACTTTTACTGAGTATAGTTGCTAATTGGTGTAGACGCAAAAAAAATACCTTCAGATTTCTAAGCAAAAGCCCGATGTTGAAAGGAGTAATTTATAAACTTGAATGCTATTTTTTCTTTATTAGGTAAGATAAGGTCTCAAGTTTTTCCTTGATTGCTCCTTTATTCCAATCCCATTTAAAAGACCCGTTCAAGAGCTTTCCAATGACACCTCTCATGCATTTTTCCGACTCCCGGCCGCCAAGTTGCGAACCGGGGGTAGAACCGTCTTTTACCGTCCAAGGGTAAAACGGTCTTTTTATATTTTTCGGAACACAAAATCCATCCGAAAATAAAAATAGACTTGATGTCGTCATAGATATCGTCATTATGACAACATCTAGCTGGCTCCTCACCGCCGTCAGCGGCTGTGAGTTGGGCCGCTAGCGGCGCTGATTAAGCTCCTGGACGGCTATTTTTTCAAACCTAATTCAAAAATGCGGCTCTTTTCAGCCGTCCAGCCCTACTTCCCACGCCTATAAATATGACCCTCCCCCCTCAGTTCAAAACACACTGTCTACAGTTGACAACCTCTATTCTCGGGAGTATTGACCCCGAGCTTCCCCCTCTTTCTTCCAAACTTGAGATCTATTTTTACTATTCTTGTCAAATATAGCCTACAGGTCAGGTACAATTTCCTGAGGGCTCAAATTAAATTACTTGCTTAATTGTTTATTTTCTAAGTAGTCATAATGTAGATATCATGCTAGGTCATGTTTTTATCGCTTCCTAAATATTGTCTGTATAGTCGTTGTGCTGCCCAACTTATCAATCGAATGCATGTCTAAATAAGGGTTAAAATAAATGTTGTGATGCTTGTGGTGAACCAATTAATAGTCTAAGTCTAGGTTGTTAATCCGATTTTGCTTGGGAATTATGTCTTTAAATTATTAAGCAAAAACTTGAGTTAGTAGAGGTCGTCATAATACGGGCGAGTTTGGGTGCCTAACACCTTCCAACCTCGTACCTTCGCCCCCGAACCTATTATTCTTGGGTACTCATATATTCTATATGAGCGGGAGTCTTTCTAAAAACATGATCAGTTCACTTATGGCGCTATTGGGTTGTACCTTCAGTTTGTCCTTTCGATAAAACGCCGATAGCAGATTTGTGACCTCTTTCATGGTTTTTATTCAATTCAAGTCTTTACAAAATATTTTCTAACTCAATGGTCCCTTGAACTTATCTAAACCCCCAGCTTACAAATTTTCTATAAGGACGTACTCCGTCGAAAAAGATGGATGGAAAAATCCTGGGTCCTTACAGTGGCGACTTCACTGGGGATTTATTTAAGAGGGTGAGACTCGAAAGTCAAGTTTGCTTAATTGTTAATAACATGTTCCATATTTTTGCATCATTTGCATGTGCCTTGGCACGACTTTTTGACCCTTATCGACCCTCGAGGAAGTTTGTGTCGCAACTCGTAGACAACCCGTATATCTAAAGGAATATACAGTTGTCCCATCGTGCAAATCAATGCTTCCTCACCCATGACTCATCAATCCTTGTTGGTGAAAAAGAATTACAATTAATTTGTCGACCATCCGCCGAACGGAATTGTAATTTGTCGTGGTAACCTCACAGGAGCCAAAAGCCTCTAGCCCACACTCGTGCATTCGCTTGCTTGTTGTGCATGTGTCGTTGTAATGCCCGTTTCATCGCATGTTTGCCTGTAACTATGTCGTTGTAATACTTGCCTGAATGCATGAGTATCGTGACTATGTGCCAACATTTACTTACGTGCTAGGAGTCTTTTCTTTTTAGCTAGTTCCTAATGCCCAAAAATGGTGCAAGAATTTAATTCAATGAACACCCGTCATTTTCCCGATGATATATTCTATAAAAGTTATGAACAATTTTCTGGGATCTTTTTAGTAAAAAAAAGAGCCAGTCTTCCAATTTCCCCTCTCCCTTTTTCTGTTTGTCTATTTCTTTTTCTTTTGATGTAATTCAGATTCGGTCACAAAAAAAAAAAAGAAATCAATAACAAAAAAAAACGGCAAAAAAGGAAAATGTCGCCGAAATTTTTTTTCCGAAAAATCAAAAATAAAAGACCGAAGTTCTTTTTTTTTTTTAGCCCATTATCTATTTTCTTTGAGTCTACAAAAAAAAATAGGATAGTCCGTCTTTTTCTATTTTTCTTATTTTCGTTCATTGACTTTGTTTTCCTTTGATATTAGGGAAATTTTTTGGCATTTAGGCATATTGATCTTTTTTATGACAATGTGTTTTCTAAATCCCTTACCACGACAAAGCTCACCTCACCCATCACACCCCCAAGCTTCACAATGACCAAAACCACTGACGAGAAGTTTCATGAGATCATGGGCAATTTGGAAAGGATGCGACTCAAGGTTGAGGATTTAGAAAGAAAGAAAAAGTATGAAGCAAGAATCCTCTTTTACTCCCACACAGAAGAGGATGAGCAAGTCACTAAGCTTAAAAAGATTAACTCTATGGCAAACTACAATCCCGATGATGGTAAGGTCAACCCCAAAGTCAAAGGCAAGCTTCCAGTCAAGTTCTCCATGCCCGAGGTTCCGACATTCACTAGAACTGATGATCCTCAAAATCGCCTCAAGGCCTTCACTACTACCATGGGTTTGAGAGGAATTGACAAAAGTATCTACATACACTTATTCCCACAGACTCTTGATGTCTCGACTCGTCGTTGGTTCTACACTTTGAATTTGGAAAACTACAATACTTGGTCAAAATTGACTATGATCTTCCTTGCACGCTACAAGAAAAATGTTTATCTCTCTATGACCCTTCGAGAATTAAAGATCACCAAGCAAGGAAAAGATGACGGGTTCCTTGCCTTCCTTCAACGTTGGAGGCTGAAGGTAGCCAAACTGGTGGAGAAACCTGCGCAAAGTGATCAAATCCGCCAGTTCATCAAGAATCTACAATCTGTTTACCAAGAACGCCTCATGTACCAAGAGATTGACTCCTACAACCGGCTCTATGATGTGGGCATCTTAATTGATGATAATCTCTACTGTAAATATCACCAGGTATTTGGCCACCGCACAGATGACTGCATCCGCCCGCAACATGGTATACAATAAATCATGGACAAAAGAGAAGAAGAGGATGCCGATGAAACTTGGAATTAGTTGGCTACCCGCAGGAGCTAGAGGAATCGAGTCTAAGTCCCCAAGTTTTGTCGAGTTAGGATCATAGATAAATCTTTAGATTGAGTCTTGAATAGGGAGTGTTCCCCTTCTTTTTACTTTTTTCTAAGTCTAGTTTCTTTTTGATGAGAATTAGAAAGCCTCTTCTCTAAAGTCATGTGTGCTTATCTTTCGTTGCAAATCAATAAAAATTCCTTTGGCTCGTTTCTTTCTTTGTTTGGCTATTGATAAATCCAATGAACTTAAAGTTGCACAAATCAATAACTAATCAATATAAGCAATGTAAGTAAACTTCGCAAAGCAAGAATACAAATTATCTCTGTTTACATGAATTTCGTAGCTGAACTCCCTCAACGATGCCACTCCACAAAGAAGAAGCGAGCAAGCCTTTTGCAACAACCTCGACACAGACATGACCCTGGCTCCGATCGAAGAAGATCCTTGAGGAATATACCCTCAAGACGCACCACTAAGAGCTCAACGGGCCATCTGTCTCTTAGCGGAGCAATACATAGAATACAAGAGGGTTCAGTACAAGGAATTCCCTAACGGGGTCAACCTCAGATGCATGAACTCCAAAGAAGTCGCAGAGATTATGGACGAGGTACACAATGGTGTGTGAGGACAACACATGAATGGTCGAATGCTATCTAGAAAGGTCCTACGATTGGGATACTATTGGACCACTATGGAAAGGGATTGTTACGACTATGTCAAGAACTGCCAGAAGTGTTAGATATATGCCAACCTACAACATATGCCGCCCTCAATACTCCAGAACTTCACATCCCCTCGGCCATTTTCCGCATGGAGAATATATATCATTGGTAAAATCACCCCAAAAGGCTCGGGAGGACATGAATACATCCTAGTAGCCATAGACTATTTTACCAAATGGGTTGAAGCGCAATCCTATGTCGTCCTTACCTCCAAACAAGTGTCCAAATTCATAAGAAACAACATCATTTGCCGATACGACATTCCGTATGAAATCATCAGTGACCATGTATCCCATTTCAAAGCCGAAATAGCCACCCTCCTCAAAAACAACAAAATCCAGCACCACAAATCATCCCCTTACCGTCCACAAACCAATGGCGTAGTAGAAGCTGCCAAGAAAAACCTCACGGCTATCATTGAAAAGACGATAGAAAACTACAAAGATTGGCCCATAAAACTCCCGTTTGCCCTTTGGGGATATAGGATATCCATAAGATCCTCTACGGGAGCAACACCTTATTCCCTAGTCTACGGAATGGAAGCGGTTATACCCATAGAAGACCAACAGCCCTCCATGCGTATAGCCTTAGAGGGAGAAATTCCTGAAACCCAATGGTTACAAGCCCGCTACGAAGAACTTATGTTCACGGATGAAAGACGCCTACGGGTCCTAGACCATTCCCTCATGTACCAGCAATGCATGGCAAGAGCATTCAATAAAAAGGTTCGACCTCGGAATTTAAAGGAAGGGGACTTAGTTTGGAAAGAATTACGTGCCCCAGTTACTGACCCCAGATTCAAATTTTGACCAAACTGGTCCAGTCCGTTCATCATCAAAGACATCTTTTCAGGAGGGGCAGTCAGACTCATGGATATTGACGGTATCGAGTTCAGTCAGCTCACCAATATGGACCAACTAAAGAAGTGCTACGTCGAAAAAAACAAAAATCCAAAAATTTAAAGAAAAAAGAGACGTACACAAATTGAATGAACTACGCTGGTCTGATTCCACACTGGATACGTAGGTAACCCTTCTAAGGGGCCCGGCCAAAATCAATCCAAAATTCCATTCAACTCATTCAAAAAGGGGTAATCTTTATTCAAACTGAACGAACAAGCCTACATTGCAAAAAAAATAAAATTAACTTACTAAGGTTACAAAAAATAGTGCAACTACGAGGGTTTAAGCTAAACAAATTCTTATTACTTTTTTTTATAAAAAAACTAGACTTGCTTTTCAAGAAAACTACTTTAATCCTTCTTCCCTTTGGAAGCCTTCGTTGAAGAGTTCTTCTTTGAAGGACCCTGGCTTGAGCACGACCTATGATCGCTTCCTTGAGCTGGGGGCTTGCCTCTTTTCAGTTCATGGTAGCCTTCCTTATAAGGCCCTTCCTCATACTTCGGGTTTAGTTGGTCCCACTCCTCATGACGAAGGGCTCGTCTCGCTTCTCCATCAGGAAAGCCTGTTCAAGTAGGTCTCAGAAACATGAATTGGGGCAATCACCCGAGGTACTGTCCAGCGATCCATACCACACCAATACTTTCCCTAATCCGCAGCAAATTCAATGGTCAAAGCTGAGATAGGCGGTCTTGTGGTCTCCTGACGAGGGATAACCTGCTTAAACTCATATTGTCTCATAACCCTAGAAGGAAAGAAGAAAGTACTCCTGTACAGACCCACTATGTAGTATGAGGAACAAAATTGTCACAGGCCACTAAGGAAATCAAGCTCCACCAGGTCACATGCCAACGGATAACAGGTCCTGCATGGAAAAAGGCATCGCATTCAGCAAGGGTCTTTTCAAAATATAGCCTTTTTCCTAACCAAGAAGCTAGCACCAGTATAGGTTTTCTTTGACTAGGCTCGAGGGATACGAGCTATCATCTTCTCTGCTGACTCTATTAGCCTTAGATGCACATATAAGCAAATTTGAAGCAGCAGGGGGCTGCCAGAAAAAGCTTTGTGAGGGGAGATTGTCAACCTGTCAAGCCCAATAATAGTTTCCCCTACAACCAGATGCAAAGGAGAGTGCCCTTCAGCCATTTGATTCACCAATCGCATCAACGAGGCTCTACCCAAGTTAGGCGACTCTGCATTAGCAAACAATAGGCGGTTCAACAGGCAAAGTACAAAAGCCTGTCGGTGGCAACGCCTAAATATTGCATCTTTGTTAGAAGAAATGGCAAATTTTTCACAGAGTTGAACTAAGTCCACATCGACACCAAAAATCATGCTTTTGGCTTCTATAGATGACAAGCCTAGGGATTTTCTGTACTGACCACTAAAATCATCTCTCAAATAAGGCACAGCTGGGGGAAGAACATCAGACATATTAGTGATTGCAGCAAATTCTTCAACTAAAGGGCATAATTCAGAGTTAACGAAATGGAAAACGTGCAAATCGGGGTACTCATAATTCAGAGCAGATCGGAGAAGTGGCTACAATATTTTGGTTGGTCTTAAAGTCAGCAAGGTAGAAACATGAAACGGAGCCAGTTCAAGTTTATCTTTTATGGTCATATTTTTGCACCAGGGATCAAACAGGTTTTCAAAGGATTTTACCATGGTAGAAGCTTTGGGAAATTAGAGAGAGCTAAAGGGTGAAAAGTGATACAACATCAAGCATCCCGTAAATCCTATTTATAGGCAAAAATTCGGGTCAAAAGCAGTCAGAAATCCGCGAAAAAGCCCAAACCAGAGCCGTCGGCGGCTTTAGCTAGGGCCGCTAGCGACTGTGACCAGCGCCGCTTGCGGGCCTCATCTCCAGCCCAGCGTCGCTAGCGGCCCTAACCCTGGCACAGTCCGTCTTTTCTCCTTTTTTTTGTGCTCGATTTAAGCCCAATTTTAATACGCACATTTGAATTACAAAGCCTGAGACTCTCTTAGTTTTATCTTTTCTATTTTCTTTTTTTATTTATTTTTATTTTTATTTTTTCAGGGGGTATAATATGTGTAATTTTTGCTTTTTCTTGCAATTTTTACCTTTTTCCCTATTTTATTCCCGAAATTGTGGCCTATTCCCTACTGCATAACACATTGCATACTTAGAGATCAGACGGGCATAATCGACTTATCATAGCATACATGTCATATAAATGCATAAAAAAAAACAGGAGTTCAAAGTCTCAAGGCCAATGTTTAAAAAGAAATCCTACACCGCTCAACCGGAGTCGTCATCGCCATTGCTGCCAGCCTCATCATCAATGGACGGCCCCTGACCATATTTCCCTGTAGAATAATGGAAGGAGCCCTGGGTACTAAACGAGCAGTAAATGGGCCTGCTATTGTTAGGCCTCAATATCCTGCCTGTCATATGCTGGTGCGCGCATGGGGTACCTGCCGAAAACCCCACTCCGAAGAGGCTCTCCGTGGCCTGACTAGCAAAGTCCATGGCCACATCCTGATACGAAGGCCAAGTATGAGGCACATCCCATCCGGGGGCGTTCGCCCAACCTCCAAACATGGGGGTAACAATGGGCCTTCTATCAAGAGAAGGCTGGAAACCCGTGGGAGAAAACATTTCAGGCACAGGAATGTACGGCGCAGAAGGCCTGGTCACAGCCACGGGAGGTGAACGAGCAATAGACGGCCTGCTCGCTGAAGAGGCCCTCGCAGCAGAAGAATGTCGAGGTCCCACCGAAGACGAAGACTGGTACATCTGCAAACAATCAAGATCGAGATGTTAAGTTAAGCACTTCACTTAGCTAAACAAAGGATGAAAGTCTACTTACACCAACGGTCCTAGACCGAGAACTCTTCCCATTGCCCATCACTCGGCCGTAGCCTTTCTTCAACAGGTGAATAAGCTTGAAGATTTGAGAAGTCTGCTCCCAGTTCAGCTACACACACACAAAAAAAAAAAAAAAAAAAAAAAAGAGATAGAGTCAGCACTCAAAAGCAAACACAAAACACAAGAAGGGATAAAAAGGAACTTACCCCCGTACAACCGTCAAGCAAGGGCAAGCCCTCCACATCCTCTCCATCTGCCATATGTAGAAGGAACTCCTCTACTATACGTCCCCCGCTCTCCCCAATATACTTCACCTCATTAAGCGGCAAGGTCACGCTTTGGGGCTGGCCCCGAGGAACTCTAGAATGGAACCTCCTGGGACCCTGAGGAGCCAGACAATCCGCTTGCGAGACACAAAAAGTCAGTATATCACAC
Source organism: Tetragonia tetragonoides (assembly GCA_038025085.1). Taxonomy (NCBI): domain Eukaryota; kingdom Viridiplantae; phylum Streptophyta; class Magnoliopsida; order Caryophyllales; family Aizoaceae; genus Tetragonia; species Tetragonia tetragonoides. Next base: position 25,178,337 of record CM076140.1, read on the forward strand.
ATATAATTGAAAAGACGCAGATAAACTCTTTACCTCAGAAGTGAGGTCTGGCATCAGGCGACCCAAGCAATAGGCCAGGTACACAGCCGTGCGATCCAGCCATTAATCTCTGGCTCTAGAAACTCTGTGGCTGCCATCCCACAACTCACGACCCCTAAGGCCGCCACACTCAGACTGCACTGATATAACATGGTCAGGGGAGGATCCTCCGGAAACAGATGTCCACCCAAGGCGGGATAGACCAGCCAAGTCAACCAGTCCAACAAGTACCACACAAAGCCAAACGACCCCTAAAAGACCACCTGCAAGGAAGACACCCTAAAAGACTCCACAGTAATATGGGGCAGAACCCCAGGAACAACGTCAAAGGAGACCCACGACACCTGCGGATTACTAGTTCAAAAGGTCATTCACACCAAATGGACCAAAAAAAAGAAAGATGCATAAGTCAACAACAACATATCCTAGATGCAGCATCCTCAGACAAAGGATGCCCGAAAATGCTCCAAAGAGGTAAATGGATGGTTATCTCTACCAATCCACCGTGAACCTAGTGGAAACATCCTCAGACCGAGACGGTGAGGACCAAAAGCGGAAAAATACTTGAAGAACCACAACTGCCATACAAAAGCATATGCAAGAAAAAAAAAACATATGTGCCTACCTCCAGTATCTTCCACGGGCTCGAGATGGACGCCGTCTCACTTGACGGCTTAGGCCTGCAAGCCCGACAACACCATCTAACCAAGGTAGCATAAGTGGGAGCACCAAAGTTGTACTCATGGACCTTGGTCAAATCATCCAAACATGTTAAGAGGCCAACCTGACATACGCTCTTTTTCTGAGAGAAAATGGTCGACCCCAACAAGCAAGCTAGGAAAATACGGGCTCTCTGCTCCTTGGTAAGCCCTTGCTCCTCCAGAGCCGCCCATAACTGCGAGAAGGAAATTCGGAAATCTCTAAAATGGACGGATACGGGCCCGTAAAGCTCAAGTAGCTTGTCACTCTGTCGCCAGTAACTCACGTCGTACCGAATACGACACCCTCTAAAGGATAGACCCGTGAGCACAGCGAACTGATAAGGGGTGGGGAACATCCCTCCTACAGGCGTATGGAAAGTGTTCGTGGAATCCCAGAACCTCTCGAATAGCCCCCTAGCAATAATCTTAGTATCCCCAGAGTGACAAGCAGGGATAACAGTCAAGAAATGCTCAAAAGCCGAGCCCAATACCATATCCCTAGCTCCAACTTAAAAAGTCTCCAACATTATGGCCCTGTCGGAAGTAGACCCAAGAGCCTGCAACAAAACGCCAACACCCTAGCCAACAAACAAAATTTTCGCAACACCCCATATACTACAAATACAACCAAAATGATTCCACACAAATTATACACAGCTGACCACCCATCCAGTACAAGTCCCAATTTGTTCGTGTGCCGAAGCACTATCAGTTTAAAATTTCAGTTCAAAAAAGTATACTGAACAGAAAAAAAGAGAGATCAGAACACATACCAACTCAGGGTTAGACAGATGACTCTGCCTGTCCGGTAGTAAGATACTACGATCCCAAACCCCAGTCGGCGCCAGTCCAGTCGCATGAACGAGTCCTGGTACAAACGAGCCCCATCCACATGACGAGCCAAAGGTGTACTAGTAGAGTACAATAAAGCTTTCTCTCACTACAAGTGGAAAATTAAAAGTTTCTGATTCGCAAGAAACAAGCACCCATTCAACAACGCAGCCCAAAATTCAGCAACTAGGCGGAAAAATAAGCAAGTTCAAGACAAAAATCGAAGAGTTTGGTCAAGAGTTGACTTACCTCAAGCAAATTGGAGCACTCGACAATGGGGTTTTCTCGACAATGGCTCTCGGCTAGTGATGAAGAAGAAGTGAAGCGTGAAAAAAAATCGCGACGCAAACAGTTAATGGGCTCATGAGAGCCGCTAGCGGCGCCGGCCTGGGCCGCTAGCTTCTTTGCAAGGCCTGCACCCGCGGGCCCCCACTTGCTGTCCCACGACCTTTCTCCAGTCCAGAATTCGTTACTCCAGTTCGTTCGCGGCAAATATCAGTACCAAGCGCTGCATGAGCAAGTCTCTTTGGCCCACAGGTTCAAATTCTACAGTTGGCCCATCTTACTGTACCAACTATTATCAGGTAAAACTAGCCCAATTATTTTTGCGGATCCCAAATACCGAAGCCCGGATACATACCGTGACAACTTTTACCGCCCGGAGTGTCAGAAATATTTTTTTAAGCAAGATAAATCTATCGGCCTCACCAATATCCAAAAAAAAACCCCAATGACCCGATATCCAAAAAAAATTCCCAATGACCCGATGTCCCAATATCAAAAAAAAAATAAATAAAACCCAAATGTCCCAAAGTCTCAATGTCCCAATGTCCCAAATGTCCCAATGTCTAAATGACCCAATATCCCAAATTCACAAATGTCCTAATATCCCAAAATCACAAATGTCCCAATATCCCAAAATCACAAATGTCCCAATGTCCCAATGTCACAAATTCGAGTCAGTCAATGATCACTTAAGCTATTGCGGTTAAACTGTCCTTCTGCGAGGTTTACTTATTTTGTGTCAGTCAATGATTGCTTAAATTGTTGCGGTTATACTGTCCTTTATTTTTTATATGTTTTAGTCAATGATTGCTTAAGCTATTATTTTTAAACTGTTCATATGTTTTAACCATCTTACAGCCATCATTTTGATCGCGCTGTCTCGTCGAACTTTTTGTTTCTTATGCAGGGACGGAATCTCGGCATCCGCAGAGTGGTGCTTATTAAATGTTTGCTCAGAATAAAGCAATTATACTATTCACTCTCACCAGTGTTACTTCCCATTTACAGCCGTTATTTTTAATCGCGCTGTCTCGTTGACTTTTTCGTTTCTCGTACAGGGACGGAATCTTGACACCCGCCGAGCGGTGTTTAGTCACTGTTTGTCAAAGCACTCTACGTTGATCATTCTCAAAGTATTACTAACTTTTTCATTCACTCTAAATACAGGTCCCCAGCAGACGTTTAGACCATCTACGAGCGGTGTCCTATCCTGCTAACCATAACCTTTATTTCTCTTGTGTTCACAGAGATGAAATCTTAGCACGCTACGAGCATGTCCCAACTCAGATTTGTCTTCCTCTGCATACATACTACTGTACAGTCTCACACACTGTGTGCACATCAGCATCATGCATGTCGCCTTCGTAATACTTTGATCTTCGCTTTTACTCAAGCTCGATCAAGGTAGGGGCTTTTGTAGACGCCAAAAAAGCGCCTTCAGATTTCTCCGCAAAAGCCCGATAATAAAAGGAGTAATTTATAAACTTGAATGCTATTATTACTTTATTAGGTAAGATAAGGTCTCAAGTTTTTCCTCGAACGCTCCTTTATTCCAATCCCATTCAAAAGCCCCGTTCAAGAGCTTTCCAATGACACCTCTCATTCCTTTTTTCGACTCCCTGTCGCCAAGTTGCGAACCGGGGGTAGAACCATCTTTTGCCTTCCAAGGGTAAAACGGTCTTTTTATATTTTTCGGAACACAAAATGCATCCGAAAATAAAAATATACTGTACGTCGTCCTTATGACGACATACATCTGGCTCCTCACAGCTGTCAGCGGCCCTGGTTTAAAATCCAACGCCGTTAGCGGCGCTGATTCAGCTCCTGGCCCAACCTTTTTTTCAAGCCCAACTCAAAAATGCTGCGCTTTTCAGCCGTCCAGCCTTGCTTCCCACGCTTATAAATACGACCCTCCTCCCTCAGTTCAAAACACACAGTTTACAGTTGACAACCTCTATTCTCGGTTGAGTACTCCCGAGCTTCTCCCTCTTTCTTCCAAATTTATTCTTGAGATCTTGTCTTTACTATTTTTGTCAAACATATCCTACAGTTCAGGTACTAACTCCTGAGGGCTCAAATTAAATTAATTGCTTAACTGTTTATTTTCTAGTAGTCATAATGTAGATATCATGCTAGTACCCATTTTTATCGCTTCCTAAATATTGTCTATATAGTCATGGTGCTGCCCAACTTGTCAATCGAATGCATATCTAAATAAGGGTTAAAATAAATATTGTGATGCTTGTGGTGAACGAATTAATAGTCTAAGTCTAGGTTGTTAATCAGGTTTTGCATGAGAATTATGTCTTTAAATTATTAAGAAAATTTGAGTTAGTAGAGGCCGTCATAATACGGGCGAGTTGGGTGCCTAACATCTTCCCACTTTGTACCTTCGCCCCCGAACCTATTATTCTTGGGTACTCGTATGTTCTATATGAGCGGGAGTCTTTCTAAAAACATGATCAGTTCACTTATCGCGCTATTGGTTTGTCTCTTCGGTTTCTCCCTTCGATAAAACGCTGATAGCAGATTTGTGACCTCTTATTCAACTCAAGTCATTACAAAATCTTTTCTAACTCGATGGTCCATTGAACTTATCTAAACCCCCAGCTTACAAATTTTCTATAAGGACGTACTCCGTGGAAACAGATGGATGGAGAAATTCCGGGTCCTTAAAATTGGTGAAGTGGACAAATGTGGTTGGTGCTGGGATGTAGTACGTAGATCAATGGGAATGTAAACTGGGTTGAATTTCTGATGTGGAGAATGGTGATGGTTGGTAATTCAAATGGTGATGGTTTAAGTTATTGAAACTAAGTGTTGAATTATATACATTGTTGTAAAATTTGGTGTATATTATAAGTAATTCAGATAGAGTGAAAATTATTGTCTGAAATGATAGGGTGATAAAATATGTTCGTCCTTAAATGATTGGGTGATGAATTTTGATCGTGGTTTAGGGCGTTCAATTATTTAAAAGCGTGTACGGATCGACTTTAGTAAAAATCATTATTGATTATGAGAATCCAAATCCTAGAGTATGTCCGGACATAATAGGGTGATGAATTATGATCGTGCTTTAAAGCGTTCAATTATTTATAAGCATGTCCGGATCGTCTTTAGTGAAAAACATTATTGATTATGAAATTCCAAATCATAGAGTATGTCCGTAAATGATAGGGTGATGAATTATGATCATGGTTTAAAGCGTTCAATTATTTATAAGCATGTTCGAATCGTCTTTAGTAAAAATCATTATTGATTATGAAATTCTAAATCATAGAGTATGTTTGTAAATGATAGGGTAATGAGTTTTGATCATCGTTGAAAGCGTTTAATTATTTATAAGCATGTCCGGAAAGAGTTTGGTGAAAATAATACTTGATAATGTCATAGGATTTATGGTTTTTATGACTTTATATTGGGGGTAATATTTACGGTAACGAAATTGGTTGGAGATTGGTTCATTTGTAACCAAAATGATGTCATCAACTTAGGCACGACCCTTGTCATGCGTTTGATCCCTTCCACAAAGCATTCGGCTTCCATATATTTTGGATGTGAGAAATTGACAACTGCATGATCCGCTTTACCATTGCTAGCACATTTGCGAATAAAAGAGCATCTAATAGTACAAAGCGCATGGTGGTAAAATACACGGCTTTTACACCTATGATGCCTAGTAAAACCAAAATTTGGTCAGACTACAAAATTCATTTGGGATATAACGAAGTAAAAGAAGCCCAGGATGGATGAGTTTGGATTGGTGATGTCGAAATATGGGCAGCTGGGATGTCAAGCCAAGTGAAGGAGGTGGGGATTGGTGAAGTGGAGTGACATGAGATCCTATGTAAGTTGAGATCCTATGTAACCAAAATGATGTCATAATGTGAACCACAACATTTGTCATGCATCTGTCTTCTGCATTCCACTTATGCTTTCGGAAGGAAAATGTTCAATTTCACAACTGCATGGTGCTTTACCACTACCAGCTGAATTTCTCACACACAATAGCAAAAAATTGGAATAAGAGATGACTGTCAAATACAGGCCTACTTCAACGTATGAGGCCTAGTAAAATAGGGTGCGGATTGCTGATCTGGACATTTGGGCGCCTTATATTTACTCTGCAAGTTGATTTACTACTGATCCAGAAAACCAAATGAAACATTGTTAGACATGTGACGTCCTTTTACTACAATATGTTTAATTTTTACTACATACACACACATATTTTTCACAGATGGGCAATAAATTTTCACATCTACCTGTGGTACGTAATTCAATAAATTTTGGTCAACTAATTGTGGTATACCTCTCAAAAATGTTTAAGTTCGTATTGTGGTGGTCAATTATAAGACCTTCAAAATACATTCCATTATAATAAGGTTCCTAACTTAACTAATTATAACCCTGCACCCCATCATTAGTAATTACAATATTACAACTTTTTACCTCAACATTAGGAGAGAACATTACATGAATGGATCTTTTAGGGGGAACATAGTGAAATAAAATATCTAGCATTAATACATTTTGACCATGACAATCCTAGGGATGGAATAACATTTCTCCCTGAAGTCTTGATGGACATTCCTAATGAGTTATGGCCAACGACATATGTAACTTGGTTAGTTTATACAACTCCAAAGCCATAAACCTTTGCATACCCATGCAACATAAGAGCTAATCTTTTAAACATTGATGATCGTCTTGACATATCAGATCCCATTGCTTTAAAATCTGATCGAAATACGGAGGCTAAGTAGTCAATGACTACTAACCTAATAGGTGTTGCATATGTTGATCTACCGCTAAGTAGATGGTCCATATTCTCAACAACACTTAGTAACTTGGACGAAGAGCTAAAAGATCGCGTAAATATGTAATCTAGAAGATCATGGTCGATGCCAAATCATGCTACGAATACATCATGTAATTGCTGAAATCGCTTTTGTGGAAACTTCCAAGTCTCAAGATAAATAAACTACTGCCCTCTAAACCTCCATATTGATAAGATAGTTGTGCATAAATGGTTAGTTGAAGACACAATTGTGTTTTTCCGGTTCCACTTTCACCAACAATCTCTATCAACTTCTCACATACGACACCCCCAGCAAACACTTGATCTAATATAAGACATTGAAATGTGAATTTAGGAAGTGGTAATGGAGTATCATTTTTTGTTGCCAACTTGGAAGGGTAAATTGGTTGCATTTCAATGACTATGTTTTTAGGTCTGAGTGACTATTAAACTACTCCAATCCATGGTATTTATAGCAATCAAAAAATATCTTTGGGTGTGCAGACTTAATGGTACAATGGTAAGGTTAAAAAATGCATGTTCCACTACACTGCCATACTAAAGGGGTCCAGATCCCCTTCTAATCAAAAAATGAATCTCCTTTGTACTGTAGTTTATGTTTTTTCTTTGTATATAGGTACGTAACCTATAACTACTGCCCCTTTTCAGAGAGAAGGAATATATGAACTTTGGAAAATAAACCATATGTTGAAAACGCCAAACATCCCCTCCCTAATGTCAATAAATTTTGGACCCCACCACCCCTCCTTTCCTCCACAACTACACAACCAATCATAATATTAAACTACACCCACTATCTCCTGCTAAAATGGCAAACAATAACAAACATGCTCCTAATTCCTCCAGCCTAGTACGCGAAAGGCAAAGGACAACTCTCTATCCCACCCCAGAAACCCTTGTTAGTGAATCTGAGTTTCTTTCTCAACCCGATTCTCCTATACCAATGGAAGACATGTTTGATATGATGGACAAAGTACCCAAAGGTACGACCTGTTCTATAGCATTAGTACTATTTTATCAATTTCATTATCTTTTATTTATGTGCTTTTGAAATTGTAACAGCTCGACTTAAACAATTCCAATTGGAACTGAATGAGAAGAGGCAAGAGTATATGGAAGTAAAAGAGGAGGTTGTCCTCCTTATGGAAAGACTTGCTGACAAATTTAGGCCTCATGTGCTAAGACACCTATGTTCTAGTGAGGGTTTCAAATTGGAACCTTCTACTCCTCCACTATTGAAGCTACCACATATTTACGACAAGAATTTGGAGGAGAAGGAAGAAATAGAAAATTGGGAGGCAAAGCTAGATGAGGATAACTTTGACAGGCTCAACAGGATTGATGAGTTGGAGGGCCTTTCTGATAGTGAGTAGAGTTATTTAGATAATCCTTCAATTGATGATGTTATTCATCACCTATGTTAAGAGCTTCCTAAATTATAATCAATTTTCCAGCATTGCATATTCAGCATCCAATTTGCAACATCCTTTATCTTTCTCACCCTTACATTAAAGAATGCCTAAGAATATAGTTTGTTCTTAAAATAAAGCCAAATAAAACACATAATTAATGACTTAGACATCAAATAAAGAAACATGAAGGCTTAACTCACATTATGGTTCAAATTAATGTAGTACATGATGGTTGATGCATAGATATGAACATGAAAATGAAGCACTAGTACATGATGAACACCGACGCACCCCACACAAGGTAATGTACATGGATTACACTTGGAATGACAATTTTCAAAATATTTCTCCTCTAGCTTCTTCAATGGATGGTCACCATTCATGATATTACACACCTCTTCTGGATGAAGGACCCCAAGAACACGGCAAATCAAAATATAAACTTCTTCATGAATATCTTCTATTGGCCTATCAATTCTACCCATTTCACCCACAAACATTTCCTCCCTCTTCTATAACTAAGTGACAAAAATCAAATAATGAAATGGAGTAAATTGCACATGTTGGTTTGGCACAAAGCACATTCTCTACTCTCTATATATAGCCCTTACCTAGGTTTGTAACATCCATTGTATTGTATGGACCATCTCTGGACCAAATGTTTCTGTTTTGGGGCCCCAAACAAAATGCACATAAACTCTAATGCACATCTGTTTTTATTTGGACAAAAGCATATGCACATCAATATTTTAAAGCAAACATACACAAAGTATCTCCTTTCATTTCTTCTTCCCTTTCTTACCTGCTTTGTTGCTTCACATTTGGCCTTCCCTTAATGTGGTGGCTTAGGAGGTTCACATTTTGCCAGTACCTTCTCCTTCTCCAGGTTCAGATCACTTTTCACCATCTCAACAACAATCCTTCACCTATAATACAACTTAGAAAACTGTCCCAAACCAAAGTGAAGTACCCATTAAAATAACGCATTATACAAAAAATAATCATGACATCAAAAACATCATAGACCTCTATATTATTACCAATGCATCTTCCAGAGCTGATTTTGTAGTAAGCCAAATCTCTAGCATTGCAAGCAAGTGCAGCCCACAATCATGACTACAATTGAATGAAGTATGGTTTAAATTAAGAGCATGTATGACATAGATCAGTAGGCTTTAATTAACTGACTTTAAACATAATTAAAATTAGGGGACTTGGTTTACGACTTACTTGTTTTTCTGCTTTGGCACATCCCCTATAACAACCTTCCATTTTCTCAAATTCACAGGCCTAATCAATAGAGATATCAGGTATTGGGCATTTGCAATCTACAACAAATAAATGGTTTGATCGATCAGTCTTAACCACCAGGCCTACTACAACCAATAACTAAACTAACAATGGGTAAATTTACCAGTTTCCCCATCTCTATTTCATTTGGAAAAGAGAGAATGGAATCCAACATTATAATTATCTTGTCCTGCATATTAAAGTGCAACCCCCACCAGTGTTTGGCTTCGCATACGGGAAGCAATATCCGCATAAATGAAAACATATTTTAACACTTACACCTGCTCTTTTGCAAACACTAGTGGCATTAATTTCCCAATTCAGCTTACATGTCTGCAATTGTGTGGGATGACATGAACATCATCAAGGGCCTTGTTAACCTCTGGCAACTGGTGGAGTTTTGAATAATTTACAAGAAATTCTCCTGGAGAATGCTTAATCGCCAAACTCTGTATTCATCGACAAAAGAAATAAATATATGACTCTAAAAAATAAGAAATACAATAAGTAAACACAACTTGCAAAATATAAACTTATACCCCACACAAAGGATGAAAAATATATCGTCCTGCCCGTTGTGAGTTCCACACAACATTCGTAATGAAACACCAAAGACTTCCAACCTAAACATGGAAAACTGTGAACAATACAACCTCTTCAAATGAAGACAACTATGCAACAAATATCATTACATTTACCCCACTCTTCATTCACTGCCGGCCCCTAGCTAGGGTCATCAAGTCAGATTTCAAAAAAAAAAGTGAGGACGAACATCCACAACAACCATCCTATTTCAAAACACAATATATATAGTTAGGGTTTACAAATTAAATATACAACAACCCTAAACACGGTAATATCAGAATTTCAATAAAGATTTATATTTCAATTGAACACATACATCTGATCAGCAGCTCAACCATAAGTAATGAACTGAATTATTCTCCAATCTTGGTCGTTAAGACCACCGCAGTTTTCTCTACGGACACTTCTCTCACTTTTACGCCTATTCTTATTCTTATTTTCACAAACATCATTATTAAGCCTCGCTGAACGCCGGCTGTTTACTTCATTTAAAACTTGACCTTCACTTGAGCTTTTCACATTGAATCGATCATCTTCACCAGAGCTTTTGTTGTTCACCATCATCATCATCATCATCATCATCATCATCTGTACCCCAATATTTTCTATAATTATTAGATCGATTTATAAATGATTTATAAATAGTTTGGAGATGAAATCTTATATTCATTTAAGGAGTCGATTTATTCAATCAAAGCCATAATAATACTAATTATTATTATGGGACTTTCATAAATTGCATTTATTAATTTTGAGGATTTTAATTAAAATGTTTTACATATGAATAACAAGTATTCATATAGTTTTAGATAGTTTTAATTTGTTTTAATTAGCTATTTAAATCAAAAAATTATTAAATAAATTCTTAAACCTAGTAGTCTTTGACTTGGGTTGACTGAGGACCTATATAAAGAAAAGGAGGAGACAATTGATCAGTTTTCACAACTGATCAAACCCTCAAAGCATTCTCTCTCACTCTTCTCCCACTCACGTAACTCTGTCCTCTCTCTCTCACCCTCATCGGCTCTCTCTCTCCTCCCTGCTCACCGGCCACCTGAAGGCGGCCCTTCGCTGGGGGTAAGTCGCCGCCCTCCTCCCACTGTTTCTCTCTCTTTCTCTTTCTTTTTCCGTCTCTCTTTCTCTTCGCATTTCTCTTCCCCCTCCAATGTTTTCGGCCCCGCGCCACTGCGAGCCACCACGGCGCCACCAGGCCGTGCCTGGGTGGTCGCCAGTGATGGCCCAGGGCGTCGGCTGGGCCCCTTCTCTCTCTTCTCTCTTCTCTCTCACGTTCTCTCTTTCTTTCTCTCTTTCGCGTTTTCTCTCTCCTCTCTTCGCCTGAGCTCCGGCGACCACCACCACCGGCCATGGTGGCTAGTAGGTGGTGGTGGTGGTGATGGGTCGGGTTATGGGTCCCATGCTTGGGTACCCGTGACCTTGACCAGGTTATAAAGTTAGGGTTTCGTTTTTATATTTTTTGTAATTATTAATTCGATTTTCAGTATTTTCAATATAAAATTTTTATTTTTTCTGCACTCATTCGGAATCGCACAATTTTGATTTTCAAAAGCCCAGATTGGTTGAAATAAATCAAGGAATTTAATAAAATTATCAGATTAAGATTTTGTTACTGTTTGTATTTTCGTATTTAATTAATACTAATTCGGTAATTGTTTTTAATTAGGACCTAACGAGCAAGCGTGATTATCGTCGATCGTTGGAGCATACTTACTGTTTGGTAGCGTATTAGTGGTAAGCGCTCATGTCTACCTTCTTCCAAAGCCCATCAAAACTATTTTGATGTGTTATGTGCTATTTGGGAATTTGTTGTGAATTTAATATGCAAAGCATGATTAAATTATATCGTCGTTCTTATGAGATTTCTTAATCATGTTTAAGGCTATAAATATGAATTATTAACATGTTGATGTTATCATGTTTTGGGAATTAATTAGTCCATATGATGATTATTGGACAATTGTTGAATGGTGAACTATTAGTATTATTATGCTATTAATTATATGCTAATTGGTATGGGTATTATTGAGTGCTAGTGAGTACCTATATATTATCGTTGAATGTCTTGGATGATTTGTGAATTTTTGGATATCATATTACCCTGCCGAAGTGCTGCCAAAATTTGGCTAGACATTACTTGTCATCATTATTGAATTATCATCGTTATTGAATTAAAGCATGTTTAATTCTCATCGTATTGATATATCATTATCCTCGTTATTTACTATTCATTGTCAAGAGCATGAAATGAATTAGTAAGTCGTGGTCTCGTAGTACCACTTATGTCAACCAATGCAAATTATGCAAATTGAAATAAATGAGAGTAAGACTTCTAATGGATCCCTAGGAGTAGTCGAGCAATCGGGATTACACCTAATGGTGTAGTTCAAGGGATGAGTGATTCCCAAGTTACTTATGGAGACCTCACAGTGTGTCTGGGACGGATCATTCCCCATTTATTAAGTCCTCTAGGCTTGTGTAATTGTACTAGAGGTAGTGTGCACACTAGAGTCATTATGTCCATGGCGTGATTGTATCTTTGATGAACAGTATGGATAATCGCTGTTCTTTTCACTCTCTTACATCTCTCTAATCAAGATGGATTGTCTTTGTCGTATTTTGTAAGATCACTATTCAAGAATTATATATAAAAGAATGTCGTTATGTGTATGCTTGATTATATGCTTATGTGCGTATGCAAATGAATTTCAATGATTTTTCTAAAACCTCTGGTAAGGTTTGCGAAATGTTTTTACCGGGTACGGATGACGTTTTTTCAGTTTATCTGATTTTTGTTTCTCTTTTGTTTCTTTTCTTTTCTTCTGTGTTTTGTTTCCGTCACGGAAACCAAAGTGCAGGTTTAGTTGATTGAGGACGTACATCTTGGAAGACAGAGTTGGCGTCGGGTTTTTTGAGCTCTTTCTGTTTGGTTTAGATCGTTGGGATTTCATTGCATTTAGCCCTTTGAAGGGAAGTTGTAATAAATTGGTTTAATGGTGTTAGCTCACTATATAGATAACTCTGATATTAACTGTTTAGTTTGTTTAGTTTCCTTATAAGCTCCTTTTGATGCCTAGTATTTTTTTCTTCTTAGCATATACTCCTTAGTGACAAATGTTGCAGTAGCATTCCCCCGGGTTTGGGACAGTTCAGTGGTGTCGAGTCGTGCACAGTGACGTTGATAGTTCCCAGGAAATCTTTGCGAATTCGGGGGTGTTACAAATGGTATCGGAGCCCTAGGTTTAAAAAGGTTGCTTAGGATTAATTAATGTATTAATAAAGATTAGTTCCATTTCGGGGAAAATAAAATGTAATTAAAGCTATTGAGCGTAGTAGTCCTAGAAGATAGGAATTTTTTGAAATCACTTTGCTTGTGATTTATAAAGTTCTTGTTGTTTGATTGTCGACCTGTAGATGGTAAGGACAAGAATTACTACGCGGATGACGACTGCACACCAAAGGGCACGCGCCCTAGCTCACCGTGCACAACCAATATAGTATGTCGCTTCATCGGACAGCGAGTTGAAGGAAACCAGGAGAACGTGCGCCACGAGGCCGCGCAAGACCGTGTCGCGCACGAAGAGGTCGCGCACGACGAGGCCGCACGCCCCGCGCCGATTGCCGCGCCTGATGCCGCCCTAGTTTCCGCACACGCCGCGCGTGTTGTTGATGATGAGGAACATCCCTCCGAGTCCGAGCCTGAGTATATGCCACCGGAAGAGAATGATGATATGCCAGACTTGGAAGATATTAGTGCCGAGAGCGACAACAACATTGCGCCTAATCTTGCACCTACTGCTGCACCTATTCCTTCTGCGAATTGGTCTCCTCCTGTGGAGCCATTCTTTGCTACTAATGCTGAGCTCGAGGATATACGTATCTACATACGACGTGCTTACACTACGATCGAGCGTTATTAGTACGAGAATCGCACGAGTCTACACGAAGGCTTATGAGTAGAGCTACTGCTGGCTGGTCTTCCTAACATCCATCCTTGGATGGGACTTGAGGAGAAGTACGACGACGTAGTCTCCAAGAGTGATCACTTGCACGAGAAGAAATATGGAGAAGGTACGAGATGGTCTCTCTGCTTTAGAGGCGTTGCTGCTGAGTTATGCCTGTCCGAATACGAGTAGAAGGTGAACCAAGTGCTAGTGCCTGCACCAAAAGGTATGTGCGAGTACTGCTGAACCAAGAAACGCAAGCATGCCGAAGACTTTAGGAAGCGTTTCATGCCCCAGAAGTTCGGTGGATATGCTTATCAATACAGGCCCTGCAAAGAGGTGAAGCCTAGGAGGAAGGACGATCATGATGAGTCCCCTAGCGCGAAGAAGATGTGTGCGAGTGTTAAGTAGAAGTAGATTGTTTCCTTATTAGTTTTACTTTGGTTTTATTGAACTTTTAGCTATTGTGATGGCCCTGCGTGGTCAAGTTTGATGTTGGTGTAGTTGCATAGGCAACAAATATTTATGATTGTTATTCACTTGCAATTTGTCTCATTGCAAGACTACTTCATTTGATTATATGATATCATTGAGAATTTGTTTTATATGATCGTTTTATCACATAATTGCAACGTTGAGTCATAGCTTCGTAATGCTATCTCGTATTGCCTAGTTATGATGGGAAATCCATGTCGGAGTTATGGCGAAATTTTCGTTGAGCATGAACATATTAATTGTGAGCCAAAGGCTAAGCATGTATTGTATGCAATCAAATGTCATTGTTTATTACCCTACTAAATAATATGGAGCCTCGATGTGTGAAGTGTGAATGTTATTGCTTATCAATCGTGTGAGACTAATGTGTCTACTTTGTTATGGCATATCGTACTATTATGCATGAGAACTGAGAACATTCAAAGCAAGTATGTTTCTTAGACCTACAATGTAAGGTCGATCATTGGAACGTATATGCTATTTCCTAAATGTCAAGAGAAAGGTTTCAATTATAACCTATATCTCTCAATTCGACCTCGATTTGGGTCGAATGTGGCAACTTTGCTAAAATGGTGATCAACCATTGCTCTTTTATGTCTCAGATTTGTTATAATGGCAACCAATGACCGACTCGTGCGACTAGAAGTAGGATTCACTAATGTCGATGAGCACATCACGCGCCAGTTAGAGCGCGAAGAGCAAAATCATAACGCGCAGAACCCTGAGACGCGCAATTTTAGGGATTTTGATGCACTCAAACCTCCGACGTTTGGGGTGGCTCCGAGCCCACCAAGCTTGAGAACTGGATAACAGAGTTCGAGAAGTTGTTTAGGGCGACTAATCGGCCCAACAAGATGAAGGTCAACACCGCCTGTACTACCTGAAGGGTGAGGCTAACATGTGGTGGAGTGACGTAGGAACTGAATTGCTTGCTATTGAGAACTATGGGTGGGCCGAGTTCAAGGAGTGGATTCGTGAAAGGTTCTATCCGAGAGCTATCCATCGCCAGAAGCAACGGGGACTCAAGAACATCTATCAAGGGAAGCAATCTGTAGCTGAGTACGCAACAAAGTTCAACGAGCTTGCTGCTTTTGCACCTAACTTGGTGACGACCAAAGCTGAGCGTGTCGAGAGGTTCGAGGATGGCCTGAAGTGGGACATACAGCATTTTGTTATGGGAAACTCGCTGACGTTCCAAGGATCGTACGAGAAAGCCTTGAACCATGTGCGTGCTGTGGATCATCGTGATTCGTTGCATGGGAAGCATAAATGTGACGAAGGGAGTTCTTCCCAGTCGTATGGCGCAGACAAGAGGCCAAGACCCAACAAGAATCACAACAACCAAGGTGGTAGTCAGAACTACAACGGGAACAGGAAGCGTGACTCGAATAGTTATAGAGCTACGATCTTAGGTAAGAGGAATACGCCTTGTAGTCGCTGCAACAAGACGCATCCTGGCAAGAACTGTCGTGGTGACGTGCTTCAATGCTGTAAGTGCAACAAGCCTGGTCACAAAACTTCTGAATGCTGGAGTCGTGGAAGGAACGACAATGGTCAGAACCGCGATAACAACTACAATCGTGGTGGAAATGGAAATCACAGAAATGGTGGTAACTACCGTGGAAATGGGGGTTACAACAACAACAACAATAGAGGGGTAAATGGAAGGGTATATGTGCTGAACGGCAATGAGGCTGAGGCGAACCCGAATGTGATCTCTGGTACTTTTCTGGTTAGCCCTACTTTTGTTTTGTTTGATAGTGGTGCAACGCATTCTGTTCTTTCTAAGAGCTTTGCATCTAAGATAGGTGTAGAGCCTAGTTCTGTGTATAGTGCAAATATTAGGATGCAAGATGGGTCGATTGTTAATTGTAAAGCGTTATATGAAAAGTGTCTAATTAAAGCCTGCGGATTTTATTCAGATGGAATAAAGGAATTTGACGTGATTTTTGGAATGGATTCTTTAGCCAAGTATAGGGCTAAGATAGAGTGCTTTGAGCAATGTGTGTTGTTACGTGGACCGAAAGGTAGAAGGATTACCTTCAAAGGAGTCATGGTCAAGCCAAAGTTGAAGGTAGTGGCGACCATGAAAGCAAAGGAGTGTATGACTAAAGGTGAAGAGATTTACCTATGTCATGTGGTGGATACAAGTCGAGAAGTTGAAGTCTCGAAACCTATTCCAGTTATTTCGGAGTACGCTGACGTCTTTCCAGACGAGATTCCCGAAATGCCTCCGTAACGCATTATCGACTTTACGATCGACCTAACTCCAGGTTCTGCAGAGATGAAAGAACTGAAAACGTTACTCGAGGAAAGAACTGCAGAGATGAAAGAACTGAAAACGCAACTCGAGGAACTACTAGAGAAGGGATACATACGTCCTAGTGTATCGCCTTGCGGTGCTCCTATTCTATTTCTGCGTAAGAAGGATGGTAGTATGAGCTGTGTATAGACTACCGCGAGTTGAATAAGATTACGATCAAGAATCGTTATCCACTTCCGAGGATTGACGACCTAATCGACCAACTGCGTGGTAGACTATTTTCTCGAAGATCAATTTACGTTCAAGATAGCATCAACTCAGGATTTCCAAGCCTGACATTGCAAAGACCGAATTTAGGATGAGGTATGAACACTACGAGTTCAATGTTATGCCTTTTGGGTTGACGAACGCACTTGCAAAGTTTATGGATTTGATGAACCGTACGTTTCAGCCTTACCTCGATTAGTTTGTAGTTGCCATTATTGACGATATTTTACTCTACTCGAAGAACGCTGCTGAGCACGAGCAACATTTGCGTACCGTTTTGGAGATTCTACGAAGACATCAGTTGTACGCGAAGTTGTTAAAGTGCGAGTTTTGGTTAGAAACTGTTTCTTTCTTAGGACACGTGGTGTCTAAGAGTGGAGTTGCTGTTGACCCGGAAAAGATTAGAGCTGTTATGGACTGGTCCGCACCGAAGATCGTGACCGAGGTTAGAAGTTTTCTTGGGTTAGCTGGTTACTATCGTAGGTTTGTGAAAGGATTTTCCAAGATAGCGCAGCCTATGACAAATTTCATGAGGAAGACGACGAAGTTCCTGTGGTCTGAAAACTGTGAAGCTGCTTTTCAAGAGTTTAAGAAACGTCTTGCAAGCGCACCGATTTTGACTTTGCCATCGGGAACTGAAGGTTACGAAGTCTACAGTGACGCCTCTAAGCTTGGCTTAGGCTGTGTTTTGATGCAACATGGAAAGGTAGTGGCTTACGCCTCAAGACAATTGAACAAACACGAGGATAACTACCCTACTCACGACTTAGAGCTCGCTGCTGTCATATTCGCTTTGAAGATTTGGAGATACTATCTCTATGGTTCTGCTGTCAAGATGTTTACGGACCACAAGAATCTCAAGTACATATTCACATAAAAGGCGTTCAATATGCGACAAAGAAGATGGCTAGATTTATTGACGGAGTACGACATCGACATTGAGTATCACGAAGGGAAAGCTAACGTGGTAGCTGACGCTTTGAGTACAAAGACTCGTCATACGTTGAATACTGCTTTAGTACTTCCAAAGGAGATCATTTGTGACTTGCAAAGTCTAGACGTGGAGATTGTGCTGAAGGGTGACGTTCAATGTACCTTAGCGCATATGTTAGTTCGACCAACTTTACTCGGCGAGATCAAGGGTAAACAGGAATCAGATGAGGATCTTCAACAGATTCTATGCCACAAGGATGAGGGTAGATCCGAGGACGTATCTACTGGTCAAAACAGTGTCTTGAGATTTCGTGATCGTGTCTGTGTGCCGAATGACCAGGATATCAAGAGTTAGATTCTGGGTGAAGCTCACAATACGCCTTATTGTGTACATCCTGGTGGACACAAGTTATACAAAAATCTTCGCCAAATGTTTGGTGGAAAGGTATGAAACAAGATGTCACTGAGTTCGTGGTTAAGTGTCTGACGTGCAAGAAGGTCAAGATCGAGCACAAGAGACCTGGTGGAATGATACAATTGCTTGATGTTCCTACGTGGAAATAGAACCCAATTTCAATGGACTTTGTCAAGGGTTTACCATTGACATAGAAGAAGAACAACGCCATTTGGGTCATTGTAGATCGTTTGACGAAAGTTGCGAGATTTATCCCAATGAATGACACTTGGGAAATAGAGAAGCTAGCAGATGCTTACGTCAAGGAAGTCATGAGACTTCATGGTGTTCTAGAAGATATCGTTTCAAATAGGGACTCGAGATTTCTATCACACTTTTGGCAGAAATCGCAAGAAGCATTTTGAAGCAAGTTGAAGTTCAGTACTGCTTTTCATCCTGCGACTGATGGTTAGACGAAAAGAACAATTCAAAGATTGGAGGATATGCTACGAGCGTGTGCTCTCGAGTATCAAGGCTCGTGGAATACACATATTCCGTTGATCGAATTTTCTTACAACAATATCTATCACTCAAGCATTGATCGAGCACCATATGAAGCATTGTATGGTAGGAAGTGTAGATCGCCCGTTTGTTGGAACGATATTAGTGAACTGCAGTTTTGGATCCAGAAATGATCTAGCAGACCGTCGATGTGGTCAAGGTGATTCAAGCAAAGATGCGTAGTGCTCAAGATCGCCAGAAATCGTACGCAGATAGAGGTCGTAGACCTGAAGAGTTTGAGGTAGGAAGCAAAGTACTTTTGAGAGTATCTCCTACCAAAGGTGTCATGCGTTTTGGTCGTAAGGGGAAGCTGACTCCTCGTTACATTGGACCTTACGAGATTCTGGAAAGGATGGTGAGGTTGCTTATCGACTAGCTTTACCTGTGGAACTTGAAAAAGTCCATAGTGTGTTTCATGTCTGCCAGGTGAAGCGATACGTACATGATCCAACTCATGACGTTCAACCTGAAGCAATCGATCCCAATGAAAGTTTGACTTATGAATAGCGTCCTATCAAGATTGTGGACCGCAAAGAGCGCCCAACTCGAACAAAGATCATTCCAATCGTCAAAGTCGTTTGGTCTCGACAAGGTCGAGAGGAAGCAACATGGGAAGCTAAATCCATGATGCGCAAGAAGTATCCAGACCTCTTCCTAGAAGGTATTAGTCCCACTTGAGTTTCGGGACAAAACTCCTTTTAAAGAGGGTAGAATGTCACGTCTCAAAATTTTGTCTTTTTGCGTGTTTTGTTTATAGCTTTGCACGAACTGCATGTTCAAGCATTGCACGGTGCATGCTAATCAACTTAGAATCACGACCGAACTTGCTTATCTTGCATATGTTAGCGTCCTAAAATTGTTTTATACCTTCGTATGGTAAACTCGTTTTGTTTTTGGAAGTGATTACTTCATGTGTCAAGTTTCGGGACGAAACTTCTTTTAAGGAGGGTAGAATGTGATACCCCAATATTTTCTATAATTATAATATCGATTTATAAATAGTTCAAAGATAAAATCGTATATTCATTAAAGGAGTCGATTTATTCAATCAAAGCCATAATAATACTAATTATTATTTTGGCACTTTCATAAATTGCATTTATTAATTTAGAGAAGTTTACTTAAAATATTTTATATATGAATAACAAGTATTCATATAGTTTTAATTAGCTATTTAAATCAGAAAATTATTAAATAAATTTCTAAATATAGTAGTCTTTGACTTGGGTTGACTAAGGGCCTATATAAAGAAAAAAGGAGACAATTGATGAGTTTGCACAACTGATCAAACCCTCCAAGCATTCTCTCTCTCTTCTCTCATTCATGTAACTCTCTCCTCTCTCTCTCACCCTCACCGGCTCTCTCTCTTCTCCCTGCACACTGGCCACCTGCAGGCGGCCCTTCGCCGGCAATAAGTCGCTGCCCTCCTCCCTCTCTTTCTATCTCTTTCTCTTTCTTTTTCCTTCTCTCTTTCTCTTCGCGTTTCTCTTCCCCCTCCCCTGTTTTCGGCCCCGCGCCACTGCGAGCCACCACGGCGCCACCAGGTCGTGCTTGGGTGGTCGCTGGTGATGGCCTAGGGCGTCGGCTGGGCCCCTACTCTCTCTTCTCTCTTCTCTCTCACGTTCTCTCTTTCTTTCTCTCTTTCGCGTTTTCTCTCTTCTCTCTTCGCCGAACCTCCGGCGACCACCACCACCGGCCATGGTGGCCAGTGGGTGGTGGTGGTGGTGATGGGTCGGGTTATGGGTCCCATGCATGAGTACCCATGACCTAGACCTAGTATTAAAGTTAGGGTTTCGTTTTTATATTTTTCGTAATTATTAATTCGATTCTCAGTAATTTCAATTTAATGTTTTTATTTTTCTGCACTAATTCGGAATCGGAATTCGGATTTTCAAAAGCCTAGTTTGGTTGAAATAAATAAAAAAAATTAATAAATTTATCAGATTTATATTTGGTTACTGTTTGTATTTTCGTATTTAATTGATACTGATTCGGTAATAGTTTTTAATTAGGACGTAACGAGCAACCGTGATTATCGTCGACCGTTGGAGCATACTTACTGTTTGGTAGCGTATTACTGGTAAGCTCTCATGACTACCTTCATCCAAAGCCCCATCAAAACTATTTTGATGTGTTATGTGCTAATTGGGAATTTGTTGTGAATTTAATATGCAAAGCATGATTAAATTATATCGTCGTTATTATGAGATTTCTTAAGCATGTTTACTGCTGTAAATATGAATTATAATTAGCGTGTTGATGTTATCATGTTTTGGGAATTAATTAGTCCATATGATGATTATTGGACAATTGTTGAATGGTGAACTGTTAGTATTATTATGCTATTAATTATATGATAATTGGTATGGGTATTATTGAGTGCTAGTGAGCACCTATATATTATCGTTGAATTTCTTGGATGATTTGTGAATTTTTGGATATCATATTACCCTGCCGAAATTTGGCTAGACATTACTTGTCATCATTATTGAATTATCGTCGTTATTGAATTAAAGCGTGTTTAATTCTCATCGTATTGAATTATCGTTATCGTCGTTTTTTACTATTTATTGTCAAGAGCATGAAATGAATTAGTAAGTCGTGGTCTCGTAGTACCACTTATATCAACCAATGCAAATTATGTGAATTGAAATAAATGAGAGTAAGACTCCTAATAGATCCCTAGGAGTAGTCGAGCAACCGGGATTACACCTAATGGTGTAGTTCAAGGGATGAGTGATTCGCAAGTTACTTATGGATACCTCACAGTGTGTCTGGGACGGATCATTCCCCATTTATTAATTCCTCTAGGCTCGTGTAATTGTACTAGAGGTAGTGTGCACACTAGAGTCATTAAGTCCATGTCGTGATTGTATCTTCGATGAACTGTATGGGTAATCGCTGTTCTATTCGCTCTCTTACATCTCTCTAATCAAGACGGATTGTCTATGTCGTATTTTGTATGATCACTGTTCAAGAATTGTATATAAAAGAATGTCGTTATGCGTATGCTTGATTATATGCTTATGTGCTTATGCAAATGAATTTCAATGATTCTTCTAAAAGCTCAGGTAAGGTTTGCGAAATGTTTTTACTGGGTATGGATGACATTTATTCAGTTAATCTGATTTTTGTTTCTCTTTTGTTTCTTTTCTTTTCTTCTGTATTTTGTTTCCGTCACGGAAACCAAAGTGCAGGATTAGTTGATTGAGGACGTACAACTTGGAAGATAGAGTTGGCGTCGGGTTTTTAGAACTCTTTCTGTTCAGTTTAGATCGTTGGGATTTTATTGGATTTAGCCCTTTGAAGGCAAGTTGTAATAAATTGGTTTAATGGTGTTAGCTCACTATATAGACAACTCTGATATTAACTGTTTAGTTTGTTTAGTTTCCTTAGAAGCTCCTTTGATGCCTAGTCTTTCTTTTTGCTTAGCATTTACTCCTTAGTGATAAATGTTGTAGTAGCATTCCCCCGGGTTTGGGACGGTTCAGTGGTGTCGAGTCATGCATAGCAACGTCGATAGTTCCCAGGAAATCGTTGCGAATTCGAGGGTGTTACATCATCATTGACTTCATCATCATCATCATTGACTTCATCATCATAATCATCATCATCATCCACTCCATCATTGTCATCATTCACTCCATTATCATCACCGTCATAATCATTATCGCTACTAATAACCAATGTTTCATATCTACGCTCAGGCACTTGTATTGGGGTTCCAATTGTTTGTTCCTCCCTCACACTACCTTTACATTAAAACTTCCCTTAGCACTGCCACTGCAACTGACACTATCCTTCACACTGACCCTACCACTGCCACTGCCACAACCCTTAACCCATTCACTTCCACTCCCACAACCCTTCAAAACACTACCTTTAACCCTCCCACTATGACTTGGAGAAGATCTACCACTAACAATCCTACTTCCCCTACCACCTCTGTCATTTATTCCCATAAACCTCTCAGGGTACCGCAACTCATGGGGAGCAACCTACAAATATTTAGTACATTAATATGTATAGTCTCTGATTTTAGTGAACATAAAAATGTAGGGAAACTATGCCAAACCTTATGACAAACAATTGGAGTCTTTCTGCTAATGATAAATCCTTGAACAAAATCCCTTTTGGTTCGTCAGGATGTCTTTCCCCATATCTCAAATCAGGGTCATCCAACAGGTACAATAGTATTGAAAACCCTCATATTAACTCTTTGTAATTTCTCATAACTAACTTACAGAACTTTCAGCAAAACCATACCAATGCTTGACCATATTGCCTCGTTTCCTGATTGTAATCCTCACTAATAGCCAAATTCATACTTTGTCTGCCCCATGCACTGAGCTTCGCCCTATATCCAAGCTTACCCCCCCAACCTATGAGTTGCTTCCTCTTTAGCCTATCTATGTAAAATATCTCCAAACAAAAAAGAATTAGTTTAGTATAACAAATCAAATAAGCTAATTAACCATCAATTTATATAGCAAATTTTAAGACATCTAACCATTAGCAATACTAGGCAACCACCATACACACTTGACTCAGTCTTCACCGCACCATCAAAAACCAATTGTTCCTTCTTCACTCTTACCTTCTTTCTAGCTACACACAACTCACTCAAAACAAAAGTTCCCCAATCATACTCAATTGCATCCCCAATACTCAAAGCAATCTTCAAAACCCTTAAACTTATGTAATTCCCTTGCAGTGGGCACAAAAATGTGCCTAATACATACACAAGAAAATGTGTTTTGAACTACTCATACTAAATATCCTTTTGTATATGCACCTCAATACAACATTTGGATGTATATTCAATTGTCCAACTTCTTTTGACATCCTCTCATACATCTCTTTCAATGCATTATATGCATCAATGTTTTTAACTGCATCACAAACTGGCAACACCCCGCTACGAAGACTAAGTATCCACGACACATCATTAGTTGTCAATTCAAGCTCCACATTCTCCCTTAATTTTAGCTTTGATGTTCTGTCATCAAATCTGTCCACAACCCAAACAGCAAATTCACGATCCATCTTCAAACAATCCATTTCAAGTATGGAACCAAATCCCATTTCAATAACCCATTGCTTCTAATGTTCAGTCAATTTTTTTTCAGACCAGCTACTTTCTCGGGTCATGACCTCATGTTAGGTACATGTTGCCTTTTCCACTTTCCCTTATTTTATTCTAACTTCTCGGATGATTGTACATTCCACTTCCCATCCTTTTTTCTAACTACAATTTTCCTAGCCCCCCCCCATATATGTTACATATGTATTAAAACTAATTAATGACAATATTCCAACCACTTGCCCAACACAAAACTGCCAAATTCACAACTACTGATTTAAAACCATTTCATGGTACTCTCTCAAGTACAATACCTCTTATAAAATGACAAGTAAAATACCTCTTACAAAATGAAAAGTACAAAACCTCTTATACAGTCAAGTCTCTACCAATAACAAGGTTATTTTAACAGCAATTTTAACTACATGCAAAAAACTATCTATTATTATTCATCAAATAAAATTAAAACACTTCAACTGTAATAAAATTAATTTAACAATCTCATTAAATAACTCAACAATTTCAATTGTAATCCAATTATTTACACACTCTCATAAATAATATCAATAATGTCGACATTCAAGTACATCAATTTCGCTTATCATTCAATTAATAAACGACTTCCTTTCTTATGGGGGGATATTCGAGTACGCCCTCCGATTTGAATTCTCTGCCTCTAACAACGAAGCAGAATACGAGGCCTTGCTGACTGGCTTGCAAATGACCAAAATGGTAGGGGCACAGAGAATATCTGTCATCATGGACTCACAATTAGTCGTGTCCCAAATCACATGGGACTATGAAGCAAGGGAGGAATTAATGAAGGCATACCTTCAGAAAGCCAAGGAAGAGATTTCTAAGTTCGAAGAATTCTCGATCAAACATGTGCTGAGGTCAGAAAACCAACAAGCAGACGCTCTGGCCAAACTAGCGACTTCGGCCATCAATGGACTTCCAAGATCCATCATCTGAGAGGTCCTCAGAGAAAAAAGCATTGCCAAAGCTCAAGAAGTATTCTTGCTCGACAGATCGGAAACACGGATGGATCCCATAGTCAGCTACCTCAGAGATGGGGTCCTACCAGAGAATGAAAAGGAAAAAGGTCGACTCAAGGAACATGCCAAATGGTTCATTTTGGTCGATGGCATATTGTACAAACAAGCCTTCAATCAGCCATTGCTTCGATGTGTTACACCCTCCGAAGGAGCTGACATTTTGGACGATCTGTTCAATGGCATGTGCGGATCGCACATTGCTGGGAGGGCATTGGCAAGGAAGGTCCTAAGGACCGGGTATTTTTGGCCGACTATGAAATCTGACGCGCTAGGTTTGGTCACCCGATGTAGGAAATGCCAAATGCACGCAGCGGTACAACGACAACCGGCGCTGAACTAATCACCCATCCTAGAACCACTCCCATTCCACCTCTCGGGGATGGACATACTGGGACCTTTCCTTGAAGCGCCAGGGCAATTCAAATTCTTGGTGGTAGCCATTGACTACTTCACCAAATGGATCGAACCGAAGGCTCTGCGCCGCATTGAGGAACAGGATGTGAGGAAGTTCATTTGGGAAAATTTAATCACCCCGCTTGGCATCCCTCGGGGGATTATATTCGACAATGGGCCTCAATTTGACAACCCGAGCTTAAAGACATACCTTTAAGACCTAGGGATCAAAGCTCGATTCACAGCCGTAGCCCTACCCAAGTCCAATGGTTAAGCCGAATCTGCTAACAAGATCATCCTAGGTGGACTGAAACGCAAATTAGATGCTTCTAAGGGATTGTGGGAAGAGAGACTCTACGAGGTCCTATGGTCCATCAGAACCACCACAAAGAATGCCATAGGGGAAACCCCGTTCAGACTGGTGTGTGGATTGGAGGTTGTATTATCCATTGAGCTAGTCACCCCATCTCCTAGAGTAATCTCATATGATCCCGAAGAAGAGAGTACAGGTTAACAAGCTAAACAAGGAAAGATAACTCCCAACTAGGAGGGACCATACAAAATCACGGCGGTCATTCGACCAGGGACATACAGACTGGAAGATATGAGTGGCATCCCACTGCCAAGGGTGTGGAACCTCAACAACTTGAGGAAATTCTACATCTAAAAAGGGTTGGCCTATTAACCCCCAAAATCGGGCAAAAATGGGTTGGCGAATGCCAGCAAAAATCTACCCCAGGGTTCACAAATCCCTTCAACAATTGTCTATCCTTTTCCATGCTTCACAAATACCTTAAAAAATTGTCTACTGCATCAAGGAGTTTTTTGGCAATCCCATCAAAATTGTCCAAGTTGTAAAGGGTTAGGCGATCCTTTCAAAAATCGACCTCTATAACGGGTGAGGACCTTGACAATACCTCTATCAATACAAACGGGTGGGAACCCTACAGCATCTTCGGTCAAAAATTATGTCTACACGACCATTAATTATTTGATTCTTCAAAGGAAATTAATTAACCAACGAGCTTGGGGGCATACACATATGCGTTTTGACACAATAACAAGCTCGTTGATCAATTAATCAAACATCAACCGATGGCATAGACACGTAATGGGGGGCAAAGTATCTAATATTTTGGCAACCCTATTTTAAACCATTACGCATCTAACCATCAAACATTGGGCCAAAATGGTCAAACGACCTAAGCCTTACATAAGGGCTAAAATGGTCAAACGACCTAAGCCTTACTTCGGGCTAAACTAGTCTAAATGACCTAAGCCTTACATCTTGCTCAGATGATCCAACGATCTTAAGCCCTGCAAGGTCCACACGACCTAAATCTAATCGCGGGCAAAATAGGTCGACGAACTTAGCCTCTACATAAGCTTTATGTCTTGTGCGGGAAATTCTACAACTACTGGATGCTATCTTTAGGTCTTGCGGACAAGTACATCAGGCCAAGCGCCTAGTGTAAAATCGGGCTCAAAGCCTTACATATAGACAGTACGAAAGGTCGATTGGCCAAGCCAAGACCCTAAAACAACAAAACATACAATTCACACGATGCAATACATTAGAACAAACGAAAGACGATCAGAATTAGAAGATTAGCAAAAGGTTGATTTCATTCATCAATCAAAATATACAAGCCTCATCAGGCCAAGTTCCAAACGGTTACAGGCCTCAACAGGCCGACATCTCCATAAAAAAAAACAAAAAAGAAAAAGAAAAAGAAGGCAAAGAACTAAACTAAGAAAGACCCTATCAAGGGGTAGGTTCGAGAGCAAGTTGGCGACCCTGGTCCCCACGAAGACGACTGTGCTCCTCAAGAAGGTGGCCCTGCTCCTCAAAAAGAGTATGCTGGCCGCTGGCCTTTATGAGGGCAGTCTTGTGATAAACAACATCCTTGCGGATAGCTGCCATTCGAGCAGTTTTGCTCTCCATTTCCTGCTTAATGGCCGCCATCCTCGACTCTTCCATCTTCAGCTCGATGGCCAGGTCTTCCAGGTTGTGGTCGGCCACAGTCATCTTCTCGCATGCAGAAGCAAAGCGAGTCTGGTGATGCTTTCTAGTGGCCAGCGCTTCAACCCTCCGAGCATCAAGACTTTGAGGATCATAAGGGGTATCAGCGGCCAAGGGAGGAAGAAAACCTTCCCTCCTTCGACCAAACCTAAGGGCGTCAAGAGAGATGCAAAGGGTGCACCCGCAACGCTCCCCATTCTGGCGCTAATCCAGAGGCACATGAGTTATCTGGAACTCACTCGGCCCAGCCGAAGGATCGACCTTGGGCACAATTGGGACCCCGCCCATCGTTATGGACAGACGAGGAGTGGATCTACCCCCAAATTCGAGTCTACGACTCTTTGGAACTAGTGAAGACATGATATGATACTCTTAGGCTGCTTTGAGAGCTTGTCAGGATCTTAAGAGGCTAGAGAGAGAAAGTGAAGGCAAGGAGTGGTGGTGAGAATGAATAAATTCCCAGCAACCCTAGGGGGTATTTATAATCCTCGCAAGGGAGACGAACCGTCACCTCCAACCGGCGTTTGAGAGAGGAAGAATCTCAAGACCAAACTGACACGTGTAAAATCCTGATGGGGTGTGGCGGGATAGCCCAACCCTCACATATGTCAGAAGTAATTATTACGAAGGATAGCAATAGACACTTTGAAGAAAATCAGACTATACAACTTCTGATAAACAGAAAATGCTCGATCATACAAATAGTCGCACCTCGAGTGTGGGGGCAGGGTCTACTTACCTCGTCACATTTTACACTCGAGGTATGATGAACGGACAAACATCGACGATTATATACTGAAAAAGAATGCTGACAAACTCAGACTTGGAAACTCAAATACTGACAAACTCAGACTTGGAAACTCGACAAATTCAAAAAATTTCAAGATACGATCTTTTGATTAATCAGAGAAAAGGATTACACAAGATCGAAACTCGGGACTAGACAGTTCATCTACAGAGTTCCTAGTCGGCATGTCAGATCGACAAAGCCAAAGGAGCTACCTATGAAAAAAATAAAAGATCGACTCCCCGACATACTCCCAAGGAAGAGGAGAAGAAGGATGTCAGGGAGGAGATTGTCGCCCACCGACGA
Organism: Tetragonia tetragonoides; assembly: GCA_038025085.1. Lineage (NCBI taxonomy): Eukaryota > Viridiplantae > Streptophyta > Magnoliopsida > Caryophyllales > Aizoaceae > Tetragonia > Tetragonia tetragonoides. The sequence continues at coordinate 25,206,824 of CM076140.1, forward strand.
AGCCTAAAGAGACAGAAGGGGAGAAGTAGGAGGTGGGCCCTCCAGTTGATTCCTCAGAACCCTCACTTCATCGAGAAGCTTCTCTCTTTGCTCTTGAAGGCCATTCAGCTCTTGGACACCGCCAGTAATCCGGGCAGCTAGCTCGGTCCTCGCATCCACAAGAGCATTATCCCTCTGCTCCCAACGACGGAGCCTAGCCCGGCAAGCTTCTTCCCTTTCACAAGCTCTACCAATCTCTCGATGAAGCTCCTAGAGATGGTTAGATAACCGTTCCACCCTAGGAACAGCCTGAGACAGCGAAATAGACTCCCTTGCAGTAGGAGTAGGAGGCGCTCGCACGTCTATGGTAGGAAGCATCCGACCATCCGACTCTCGACGCTCCGCTCGAGATCTTCTGATAGCAGCAACCAATATCCGAGCTTGAGAACCCATGCTCGATCCAAAAGTAGATCGAGTAGTAGCTGGGGTGTAGGACTCGGAAGAAGTCGAAGCACGACTCTTCCCAGTCCCATCGACCTTACGAGCCTATTGCTAGGCTCACCGCGTTGACTGATTACAACCTTTCTCTTGGAACCAGCCATCGTAGAGGCAAATTAAGTCTCAGAGAAAAATTACTGAGAAAGAGGAATAATTCTAGAGAGAGAAAGTGATGTGAGAAAAGATGGGTGAAATTGTGAAAAGTTCACCCATATTTTTATAGGCAGAATACCAGGGGAGACCAAAAGACGCTTCTCTTCAGAAGACACGTGGCCTCATGGTACGGTGTGAACGGTTCACGACCCCACCTGAAAAAGTAAAAATGCTTCAACTACCTCGTCCGTCCCCCGATTGACACAGGGGACAAAAGGTGATATGGAGAAAAGCACGAAAAAAGGTCATTCAGATACGCATAACGGGAATTCAAGACTTCTATTCAAAATGATCAAAGAGTAAAAGCTATTACAAAATGAATATATGTCGAGCTAACAACAAAGCTAGAAAAAAGCTCAAAGGCCTAATGCCTCGCGCTTGTGCTTGATCTCCTGCTCTAAGGCTTGCTGCTTTTGAACCAAGGAGTGATGAAGTGCTCTCCCCTCGTCAATAGAGGGAGTCTTATCCTCGACTACTCGCCTTGCCTCACGAAGATCCTTCATGTGTTGATCCATCCTCCGAGCCACTTGCACCTGTTCATACAACACGTCTTTCCTAGCTCTCCCGGCCTGATAAATCTCGTATTTCAGGGTCAGCTCGTGGGCCTCTTGAGCCTTACGAGCTCGCTCCACTTTCGGCTCTTGGCGACGCACACCTTGACCAAAGAAACAATGCTCGGATTCGCTCCACTGAACAAACCTCAATCCTAACAGGAACCAGAGGTGGAGAGCCGGAACGACCGCTCCCCTCTCTAGTCTCCATGATGCCTCACTACTAAAGGCTCATCTTCGACACACTCCAGGATCCCATGAGATTGGAGTCGTTGGAACACCAACTATATGTGGGTAACTTACGACAGCTGTCATGCATGCAACAACGCTTCGGCGAGCAATAAATGACTAATGATTGAAGACATCAAGGTGTGATAAGAAAATAGGTTGAGGAATCAAAAATCGATATTTTCATTAATCGACCCTCAAAAGCGGAGGGGACGCAAGCATTCTACAAAAAGGGTGACCAACCACCCTAGAAAAACAAATACAAAGACCCGTAACAAGGGGGGGCCTATGGTATCTAGGCCTACTACACCTGTTCTTCCTCCTCTGCTCGCCACTGGGCGACCATCTTCTGCATCTCATTCAAGTCGGGGGAAATATCAGCCTCGAACTTGTCTGCCTCAGCCTGACGAGCAGGGTCATCGGAGCTCTGGAGGTTCCGGATTTTGGCCAAGCTCTCAACCACTGAAGCTCCCATATCACCAGCCCCATAAACCTGGATCAGGGCGTCGACCCAAATCCTGGGCTGGCGCTCAATCCCCCCATTCTGGTCGACCTTTGATCGAGTCACCTGGGTCTTCCACTGACCAGCATCGGCCTTGTAACCTGAGCATTGACTTTGTTGGCCTCCTAAGGCTTCTCTCTTAGCTCCTTGAGGGAACGTTCCCTCTCGGTCAGCAGTGACCTCCTCTCCTTGAGATCGTCATTGGCCTTCTCTAGGTCAGCCCGGAGTTTCAACAGCTCAGCTTGGGCCTCCTCTCGGGCTTTGGTCTAAAGCTCTGCCTGCAGGTCCTGACGCTTAAGAACCGATTGACGCCTCTGGGCCTCATCGACCCTAATCGCAGCTCATAGGAGAACATCCTCCTAAAAAAGAGAAACAGCCGTAATCAACATATGCCTTACATACAAAAGAAAGTCGACTGTAAGAAGTCGCGAGATTACTTTCATACAGTCGATAGCCATATGCTTCAGGAACATCGTCACAGCATCGGTTGACCCCATCTCATAAGACACCTACTCTATGTCCCGCTCATAGAAGAGATTGGGGAAGACAGCCTCAGCAACCGTGGCCTGTTCGGCCGGGGGAGCGTCCATGAAAGTGAGCATTTTGAGGGCATGACCCTCGGAACTCTTCCTGCTCACCATGTATGCCTGACATGTGAACTCATTGTTGTCCCTCAAGGTGGACCGCAGCACCACCATCTCATCGATGCTCTTTAAGCTCGGTGGAGAGAATGTCCCCTCCACAGCAGTCGTGGAAGGAAAAACACTAACCTTCTAAGCACCAACAGAACGGGAGATTATCCCCACGAAGTGGTAGCTGGCTCGCTGATCAGGATCGACCCTCGACCTTCGGGGTCTGTCTTCTTCTTCTTCGAAGGAGATACCCTTCCGGGCGATGCCAATTATATCATCGCTCGACCTTTTCTTGAGAAAAGGGTCCCTCCCAGATGCAGTTTTGGACAAGGAATCCTCTTTCTTCATCAAAGATCCAGCCTTCCTCACCCCATAAATCATCACCTTCTTCTTCGCCTTGGGAGGCTGCAAAAAAGGACATGACGAGAAATCATCATTACTAGTTATAAGAAAGTCGACCGAAACAGAAGTACGAAGAATAAGGTCCTTACAGAAGCAATAGCACTCTGGTTGCTGGCCATATCTTCTATGGCCCCAAGGAAGGCCATAGACGTCGTTCCTGCCACCATTTGCTCCCCATTTGGCATTTTCAACAACTCAACAAGGGCAGCCTCTGCAAGATAAAAAAGGGAAATGGGTCAGTCAAAATCACAAGGCATCGGGCGCTTTGGGATAAAGTAAAACGGGAAAAAAGGTCGTTATACCCTTGGACATAGTCGACCTAAAACCCACGAAGACTAGAAAAACTTCATGAGAAAAACAAGACTTCTCAATCTCCCAGTAAGGGTGGACACCGAGCACCTCACACATTTCCTCATCTCTATGAGGATGGCGGAGGTACTCCACCGTTTTTCGCTCAGCAGAAGTCGGGGCCTTCAAAGCACCATGCTTTGGGCCAAATAATCTCCTGCCTACGTCCACTTTATAGTCGTCCCTCCAAAGAGGACATTCTCCGTCCCACTCCTACTCGCGTTTTAGAAACAGGAAGTGCTCCTTCCAAATCGTGATATTGCTCAAAGCCTGACACATAGAGAAACCCTTCCTAGGAGACAGGAACCAGGTCCCTAATTTGGTCGGGGATACCCGGGTATACAAATGCCTCAGCACGGCGTCTATTTCCACGAGATTATGGACATAAGTCGCGGCCGTCAGACCTATCAGCGACCTCTACGTGTTCGCCTGTAATTGGAAGTAGTAGACAGCCAGAAGGGTCACTATCCTTTTTATGAGTGGAGGGAGAGGAAACCACAAACCCTCGTCAAGGACCCTCCTGGAAAAGGGAATGCTCTGCGACGGAGCAGGATGGCAACCCTCTGTCTTACTTGGGCAAATGAAAGACATCCCCGAGGGCAAATCGTAGCGCTTCGCCAACGAGTCGATTAAATCCATTGATCTCTCCGCAACGATCGATTGTTTTTGATGGATAGGAACGGCATCGAAATTCTTACCCTGCTTTGAATCCTCGTCCTCGGGCTCTCCCTCCCCGGATTCATGATCAAACATCGGCTCCATATCTCAAAGATCGGTCCCAAGATCGACCGCTTTCGACTCCACTGGAAGCTCCGTGGTCAAGGCAGCATCCCTTTTGCTCGACCTTGACATCTTCTTCTTTTTCTTCTTCTTCTTCTTCTTCTCTGAAGAATGAGGAACATGGTCCTCCTCCTATATCAACGGAGAACCCTAGGAACCAATCTGACCCTCCTCCAAAGAATTGTCAGGAGCCTCAACCTCGACCGGATCTGACATGACCGGCTCGGGCATAACACCGAGCGAGCCTGAGATACCTGTTGTTTGGTCAGTCGACCGGGCTATACGGTCGACTGTAGAATCAAGTAAGACACCTCAAGTACTCGACTGGCCCGCCATTTGGTTAGACAAGCACTGCTCTTTCTGCTTCTTGCAAAATAAGCAAGTGAGGCTGGTCAGAATTCACGACAGAAAGACAATGAAAGCACAAGAAAAGAACAATCAAAGGGCGAAGACATACTCCGTGATATGAGGGCAGAACAGCCAATACCCTACTTGCTCGAAATCACTTAAGGGAGTGGGGCAGTCAATCCCCCCTTTGCCCGAACGACAAGTTCTTTTGAAGCGAGCCTTCAACATCTCGTCCTCGTCTCCCTGCAAGGGAGGGACAGAGCATAAGGGTTCGACCCCGTCTAAAATAGGGATCTCTCCCAACGCGACGCTCATTTCATAGACATTCAAGACATCTTGCTTGAAGCCCCGTGGCATGTCGAGGTCTGACAGGACCCTGGCGTACCAAGACTCCTCCCGAAGCCGGAACGGGGTAACCCAATCTGGAAGAAGCAATTCGTCCGGGCTAGACCACTGCAAACCCGGATGAAGCTCAAAAAAAGGAAAACCTGGCAGAATCGGGAGAACCGGATCACTCGAAGAATGAGGGCAAGACTCCTCACACGACGGACCAGGCCCCTGACTAGACGAATCCCGACCGGAACATGCAGGGAGAAAGGACCCCCTAGCTCCTGGTCGGACCACCTCAGGCGAGCCATCAGACCTCAATGACACATCTATGGGCAAAAACATCGACATGAAGAAAAAAACAATAAACACAGATAGAAAAATACCAAAAAAAAGACGTTATACCTTGTATAAGGTAGAAGACGACTGAACGATGGTAGATCGAACAAACGACGACAAGCCAACGGAAGACTCACCAAAATCTCGGAAACCCACTTTCTCTCTCTAGAAAATCAAATGGCAGAAATGAAGGGAGGAAAGTGAGGCAAATGCTGACTATTTATGTAATACCCCGAGTAATTATCATATTTTCATAATTTAGTTTTATGTTTTGTTAAATAAAAGTATTTACTTTTTAAAGTTTGGTGGTGATTAAATTAGCTAGTATGTAAATGTGGTCTTGTATTGCTAATTGGGTTTTCCTTAGAACCGACTTCATTAGCCTCCACCGCCTTTGTTTCCTTTTATGTTGATCAGTATAGAACCCCTACCCATTTTCTCTCTCACGCTCAAACCCTTAGTCCATTTGCTCTGCCTCTAAACCCCATGACACCACCATCACCATGACTATCTTTCACGTCTCACCACCATCTACTTCACTTCTCTTCCTCTCATAAAACATTACTGCTGGTTGCTAGTTTGCTGGTGAAGGTCGAAGTTTTTTCTCTCCTCTCAGTTCTGCATCACGCGAGGCTTTCTCTGTCCTCTGTTCTGTTTTAGCGTGTTGTTGTTGCTCTTGTGTGCCATGGATTCATGCGAGTCAAGCACCCAAACGCCACCTAGACGCCACCCAAGTCAATGCCTAGTTCGTCCTTTTAGTTGGTTTGTGTCCAGAAACCCTAAGCCCTAAATTGATTTGGGTATTTAGTGATTAAATTCTGAATTGGGTTTTAATTTATCTATTCTGTTTATATGCATATATGATGGGTGTTTGAGGATTGAATTGGAGGATTTATGGTGCGTAATTGCTTTCGGTAGTTCGATCAGAGGTAACCTACATCTATCTCTTACGGTTTCGTTTTATATTTATTTTGATTATACTACGTGTGTGGGTAATTGAATTGATTTGACCATAAATTATGGTATAGTAGCTACCTGTGTAAATTCCAACTAGTATTATAGTGAATGCTAATGTTATGTGTGAGTATGTAAGTCATGTTTATTGACCTGGAAACATGTATCTGTTGTTGGTAGGTAGGCTATTTCCATATTTAATATGCTTTAGAAGAGAACAGTAAATTATTAGCTATTAACTAGAATATCTGGAACCTAACTATATACTGTTTAGAATACTATAGTTGGTGTATGGAAAGTAATCAATGTATACGTTAGTCACATTAGTAAAAGACACATAAATAATCTGGTATATGAGTTTGAGGAACTACACCAGCAAATTATACTTTTTATCTTGATTAATTGGTTGATTCGATCATGTGAGTAAGTTACAGGCTAGACACTACTCTAGAAATAGTATGAAGATCATGAGACATGTAAGAATTGAACATAAAACGATCTTTTCCAGGTAGTCGATGTGTTGCCGGTGATTTGTTAGATTAAATGTTTGCTTGCTTGTTAGTTGATGATATGCAAGGAGATATCTTGCTAAGTTATATACTAATACAAGTGAATTAAGTGAAATGAGAATGATTACTAAAGCATTTATTATATTTGTATGATTGATATGGATAAGAATGTCTAATTGCTGTTTTTGGTTGTTCGTTAATGTATTTTATCTGCAAACTTGGATCATGTGAGAATGATTATGTTTTTAGTTTACCAGTGAAAGTGTGTATGTTTGTTATGAGGTATTAGACCAAATGTTTACATGTTCGAGCTATTTCTGCTAGGTTGTGATATACAAGTAAAGAAGTGAATCAAGAGAAAGAAAAGGAATGAGAATGTAATCCTATGCTACGAGCTATGAATGTTATGAGCAAGTATATGACGTATTGTGTAAACGTCATAAGAGATAAAGGACAAAAAACGTTAATAAAAGCTACCAATCATTTAAAGTGGAACATGGCACCTGATAGTTTAGGTACTTTTGGGTAACAACAGTTCGGGAGACATCCCATATGAGTTTTGAACTGGGACCCCTGATGTATCCTAGCCCCCTGATGTGGCTATTGACCCCCAGATGTGGTCAACAGTTCCAATGAGCCCCCAGATGTGGCTAAGCGACCCCCAGATATGGTCAGATGGTTTTAAATGCCCCCAGATGTGGCAACCCTAGGATTCTAACCTCCCTTGTGCCAAGTTAAAAGTGTGAAGCTACCAAACTAAAGTTAAAGAAGAACAATCAAGTTGAACAATTGAGCTAACAAGAGTATAAGACACGAGAAAGATGGAAATGACAAGCTATTTATGTTTCCTGGGTGGTTCTTGTTGTTTCTTTCTTTAGTGTGAATGTCGTTACCTAGATAAAGCATATAGATTAGAACTATTAGTTGTTTATGTAATGATTTACAGTTTAGGTACGATTCATGTGAGTGTTTTATGTGAGTTATGCATATACATGTATATCTTTAACTGAATTTAAGATGGTCTTTACGTGATTGATGTGAGTTACTCAGTTCACGCTGACCCGTTTTGGGGCTGTCACCCACGTTGTGAATCGTGTATTTCCCTGGTGACAGATATTTATATGCAGGTATTTTTGTGGTGAGGACGCTCTAGATAGTAGCCCAATAGAGTTTTGGCTAGAACAGTTTGCTTTTAGATTTAATTTAAGTTTCTAGTTTACTGATTAAATGTAATAAATAGACCATTATAGTAATTTACAAAATTATTACTTGGAGTTAGTTGAAGAGCCTTACGCTCATTCGTATGAGTGAGTGTGGCGGTAGCACCCGGATTTTATTAGAGTCTTCCGCTGGGTTGGTTGGATTTTGTTTTAATATTCTGTTTAAGCAGGTTTGTAAAGTCGATAACTTGGGATGATTATTTACAAAGGAAACTCTACCGAAATTTTGGCTCGAGTTTTATTGATTTCTATTTATTTATTTTAGTAGAAAATTCGGGGTGTTACAAAGTGGTATCAGAGCAGTTCGCTCTTGGTGTGAACGCAATGATCTTCATGATCTAAGCGTTAATTAAATTGTTTAGGATAAATTGGAATATTTAAGACTAGGTAAAATTGGAACTAGGAAAACTTGAATAACTAAGCCGTTTAAGAGTGAGCATTAGATAGGTTTGTTGGCTTTGAAATTACTTTTTAGCTTTGAAGTTTGCTTCGCGTACTACGTGTCTCTCGTGTTTCTGATCGTTAGTGTATTGTCACTACTTGTACATATTTCCTTATGTGCTAAATGTGCATGCTGACTAGTTATTGGCTTCCAGTTAGAAGCATGCTAGTACAGAACCAATTGTATTTTTTTATCTGGCAAATTGAGCTGAGTTGGAAAATAACAAGCTACTAGTACTTACCCAGATGATGATCAATGAGTTAGTTGAATTGCAGATTATGTACATTGTAATTTGTTTGGGTGAATTCTTCTGTATTTCTTTTATGCCTTCTGTATTATAAGGGTTTATGCTTGAGTTTTCTTGTTTATTGAAAATTTATGATTTGTGTGCTATAAGACCATGTCTAGTGAGTCTGTATGATAGATTTGAGGCTCGTGTTTGAGGTTTCATTATATACTTGAATGATGTTTCATGTTTAAGCAAATGGATGCAGACGTATTGATGCATTTTGTGTCTACCTGTAGCTTGTAAATAGAGAAAGAACATTGATCAGAGTGTGCAGCGAAAGCATAGTATAGAAAGCTTTATATGCCCTTTTGTGTTCTGTTTTAATGAGAACTATATGCGTAAATGTTAGTTGATACACAACGTTCTCATTTTACATGATTAATTTTAGAGACGAAAATCTTTTAAGGGGGATAAAGTGCAGAACCCCATATTTCTATATAAACTTATTTTTCGCAAGTTTCAATGACGAAACTTTTTGTAAGGAGGGTAGAATGTAATACCCCGAGAAATTATCATATTTTCATAATTTAGTTTTATATTTTTTTAAATAAAAGTATTTACTTTTTAAAGATTGGTGGTGATTAAATTAGCTAGTATGTAAATGTGGACTTGTATTGCTAATTGGGTTTTCCTCAGAACCGACTTCATTAGCCTCCACCACCTTTCTTTCCTTTATGTTGATCAGTATAGAACCCCCTCCCATTTTCTCTCTCACGCTCAAACCCTCACTCCATTTGCTCTGCCGCTAAACCCCACGACACCACCATCACCATGACTCTCTTTCACGTCTCACCACCATGTACTTCACTTCTCTTCCTCTCTTAAAACATTATTGTTGGTTGCTAGTTTGCGGGTGAAGGTCGAAGTTTTCTCTCTGCTCTCAGTTCTTCATCACGCGAGGCTTTCTCTGTCCTCTGTTCTGCTTTAGCGTGTTGCTGTTGCTGTTGTGTGCCATGGATTCCGGCGAGTCAAGCACCCAAACGCCACCTAGACGCCACCCAAGTCGATGGCTAGTTCGTCCTTTTAGTTGGTTTGTGTCAAGAAACCCTAAGCCCTAAATTGATTTGGGTATTTAGAGATTAAATTCTGAATTAGGTTTTAATTTATCTATTCTTTTTATATGCATATATGATGAATGTTTGAAGATTTAATTGGAGGATTTATGGTGCGTAATTGCTTTCGGTGGTTCGATCAGAGGTAACCTACATCTATCTCGTACGATTTCGTTTTATATTTATTTTGAGTATACTACGTGTATGGGTAATTGAATTGATTTGACCATAAATTATGGTATAGTAGCTACCTGTGTAAATTCCAGCTAGTATTATAGTGAATGCTAATGTTATGTGTGAGTATGTAAGTCATGTTTATTGACCTGAAAACATGTAACTGTTGTGTGTAGGTAGGCTATTTTCATGTTTAATATGTTTGAGAGGAAAACAGTAAATTATTAGCTATTAACTAGAATATCTGGAACCTAAATATATGCTGTTTAGAATACTATAGTTGGTGTATGCAAAGTAATCAATGTATACGTTAGTCACATTAGTAAAAGAAACATAAATAAGCTGGTATATGAGTTTGATGAACTACACCAGCAAATTATACTTTTTATCTTGATTAATTGGTTGATTCGATCATGTGAGTAAGTTACAGGCTAGACACTACTCTAGAAATAGTATGAAGATCAAGAGACATGTAAGAATTGAACATAAAACGATCTTTTCCAGGTAGTAGATGTGTTGCAGGTGATTTGTTAGATTAAATGTTTGCGTGCTTGTTAGTTGATGATATGCAAGGAGATATCCTCCTAAGTTATATACTCATACAAGTGAATTATGTGAAATGAAAATGATTACGAAAGCGTTTATTATATTTGTATGATTGATATGGATTAGAATGTCTAATTACTGTTTTTGGTTGTTCGTTAATGTATTTTATCTGCAAACTTGGATCATGTGAGAATGATTATGTTAAAACTTTAGTTTACAAGTGAAAGTGTGTATGTTTGTTATGAGGTATTAGACCAAATGTTTACATGTTTGAGCTATTTCTGCTAGGTTGTGATATACAAGTAAAGAAGTGAATCAAGAGAAAGAAAAGGATGGAGAATGTATTCCTATGCTACGAGCTATGAATGTTATGAGAAAGTATATGACGTACTGTTTAAACGTCATAAGAGATAAAGGACAGAAAACGTTAATAAAAGTTACTAATCATTTAAAGTGGAAGATGACACCTGGTAGTTTAGGAACTTTTGGGTAACAACAGTTCGGGAGACGTCCGATATGAGTTTTCAACTGGGACCCCAGATGTGTCCTAGCCCCCAGAAGTGGCTATTGACCCCCAGATGTGGTCAACAGTTCAGATGAGTCCCCAGATGTGGTCGGATGGTTTTAAATGCCCCCAGATGTGGCAGCCCTAGGATTCTAACCTCCTTTGTGCCAAGTTAAAATTGTGAAGCTACCAAACTAAAGTTAAAGAAGAACAATTGAGTTGAACAATTGAGCTAACAAGAGTATAAGACACGAGAAAGATGAAAATGACAAGCTATTTATGTTTCCTGGGTGGTTCTTGTAGTTGCTTTCTTTAGTGTGAATGTCGTTACCTAGATAAAGCATATAGATTAGAACTATTAGTTGTTTATGTAATGATTTACAGTTTAGGTAGGATTCATGTGAGTGTTTTATGTGAGTTATGCATATACGTGTATATCTTGAACTGAATTTAAGATGGTCTTTACGTGATTGATGTGAGTTACTCAGTTCACGTTGACCCGTTTTCGGGCTGTCACCCACGATGTGAATCGTGTACTTCCCTGGTGACAGATAATTGTATGCAGGTATTTTTGTGGTGAGGACGCTTCAGATAGTAGCCGAATTAGAGTTTTGCCTAGAAGAGTTTGCTTTTAGATTTAATTTATGTTTCTAGTTTACTGATTAAATGTAATAAATAGACAATTATAGTAATTCACAAAATTATTACTAGGAGTTAGTTGAAGAGCCTTACACTCATTCGTATGAGTGAGTGTGGCGATAGCACCCGGATTTTATTAAAGTCTTCCGCTGGGTTGTTTGGATTTTGTTTTAATGTTCTGTTTAAGCAGGTTTTGTAAAGTCAATAACATGGAATGCCTATTTACGAGAAAACTCTGCCGAAATTTTGGCTCGAGTTTTAATGATTTCTATTTATTTATTTTAGTAGAAAATTCGAGGTGTTACAATTTATAGACAAAGAAACCTTGAAAAACACGGATTCCGCATGACTGACAGGTGGACGGCCCAACTAGGTCCACCAACTACCCGTTCCGAAAAAGGGAGATAGGTCTGAATCAGAAGCCCAACAGGGAACTGTCCTATCAGCCGGCCGACCACATGTAGTACCCCGAGTATTTATTATATATTGATAAAATGATTTATTGATTTATGAAATAAAACTATTTAATTTTGTAGTGTTGTGTTTGTTTTTGGGGTTTAAAAAAAAAGAATTAGAGTATGATTTGTACTAGAACCACTTCCATCGCCTTTCTCCTCTTTAGTTAATAAAGTCAGCTTCTTAAACCTTATTCTTTTTCTCCTCAAACGCAAACCCACAAGAAGCACCATTCACCCACGAAACCATTATCACCTTTTTGGCGTTTCCATGACTCCACTGCTTTCGTCAGCACCTCCATTCTCTTCGCGAATCTTTACTACATATCTGTATATTGTCCTGCTATTGCGAAGTTTCTGAGAAGTTGATGCTGCAGTACCAAGTTGTCTTTCTCTCTCCTCTCGTTTTCTGTTTTGTGGTTGATGTTGCTGATGCGTTCCCGTGGCTGCCATGTTTTCCGGCGACCATCAACAGCCCGAGCGCCGCCATACCTATGTCATGAGCCATGCCTAGTTTGCCCTATTTGTTGGTTTGCTTCCAAAACCCTAAACCCTTGATTTTCAGCTGTAAATTCTGTTTTGGGTTTTAAATTATAAATATTGTTTTGTGAATTATGTTTATAGATAATTGGTGCATTGATTGATTGAAGGATTAACTTGCATAATTGATTTGGGTCTTCAATTAGAGGTAACCCTTTTCTAGTCGGTTGGAGATGTATGTTATTTTTCCTTTTTATGCGTGGGTTGAGTGCTTGATATGAATATTATGTGAACTTCTATCTGCTGAATTCTGAGATTTGCGATCATCAAGTTGCTTGAGTGGATTTGGTTGTCGCTATTATTAATTATTTGAATGTCACTTGTCTGGCTGTTTGGTCATATAAGCTTATATGCATATATGATAGTTTCACTAAATTTTTCCATGTATAGATGAGTGAAGATTATTGTCGTATGTTATATTGATTAGTAGAAAGGGATTGGGTATAAGACTGTGCTAGACACTTATTGGACCATAATTGAGCTAAACCGAGAATGCTATGACTATTTGGAAAACCGTTCCATGTTGTTGATGATAGTATTGTATTGGTATTTGACTATGAGATGAGAATCAGATCAGAATTGTTATATGAGATTGAAATATGACTATACGATAGGAATATTGGTTTGAGGCTCAGACGTTGTTAGTTCTTTAGCTCTAGACATGTGGGCAAGTAGCCTAAGACGTTGACTCTTAGGTGATGAGCAGTATTTTATGAAATGGTTACATGGTTATGAATTGGTCTGAGAGTGGACTTTTGAGAGCCTGCGGGCTATGTTATGAGTTATGGGGCCTATGGCCGAGTTATGAGAATGGTTTTGCATCTGCGGGTTTTACAACTGGTAGTTCACTTCCCACATTGTCCAGGCTAGGAGCTAGCTAGTGACTGAGAGCGATTGGCACACCATTTGGGTATATGAGATACTAGTATGAACTATGGGAATATGTTATACTTGATAGGTCATAGTTAGTGACCTAGCTATTGAGAAAATGGTGCAATTCCATGTCATCGACATCCCAGCTTCATTCATTTCTCTTAGGACGCCCATGGCACCATGGACTAAATGCGATAACTTCAACATTTCACCAAAAGGTTAAAATTATGGTCGGAGGGGTAGTTCTAGAGGTTAGAGCTGATTCTATGATCACTAGCATTGAAGATACGCCAATTCTCAAGGTCGAGCACACTGCCCAGGACGAAGAATTCTGGGATTTTATGACTGAAGGCATCGCCCTACTTGAGTAAGATATTGCTCCTTTCGCACCATATTCCCATCAGGGAATTAATGCCATCCTAAGGAATCAGGGGCACTTCCATGGCACCGCTCTAGGCAAAGATGTCTCCAAACCACTTCCTGTTTGGTCAGCCAAAGCCGGAAATAATCTTTTTGGGCTGGGCTACATTCCCCCCAAGAAAGAAATACGGGAATACATTGCTAAGGAAAAAGCGAAGGGATGGGACATTAAGGAAAACAAGGCCTATGACATCCCCATGACACCATACCCGCACACTCTACACGGGCTATTCGTCTAGTCTGGAGATCCATTCCCTTACTATGGCTTTCCTGAGCCTTACGTTCTCCCTGTGTATGGAATCCAAGTTCCCGGATTCGACGTCTTCTAAGACATGTCTTCCAAGACTTCTACACGCTGGAAGAAACTCCTTTGCCTGTAAGAAGGAGGCTAAACTTTGATTGGGTAGAGAACACACCCAACAACGCTTTCGGTCTTGGACAAGAGGGTCATCATCCAAAAGATGAGGAGCTCCACAATGTCAGTAATGAAATTCAAAATGCAAACTTTGACCCAACTAAGTTGATCACTCCAAACGAGGGTCAACTCACAAAACTGAAAGGCATCATAAGCTGGACTGGAAACAATGGAAAGAAGATCAAGATCACGATCACCGAAGAATCCAAGTCTGACGCCGATAATGACTCTGACCGGACTGAGTCTGATTCTGAAGACGAGTCTAATGTAGTAGAGTCGGGTAGTCCTCCCAAATCTATGTTTAATTCTACTTGCAAGTCTAATGATATTAAAGCCAATAAAAATGGTTCAGTTGATGTTCCAACTTCTTCTATCAATGAAATGAGTACTGATTCTGCTTACTTCTTGGATTACTGAGTAGATAATAATCTAAAAGATGAACAAGAATTGCCCAAAGAAGTAACTAAAGCACTATTAGAGCACGGCCAAAAGACTTTAGTTGTGGAAGAAACAGAATTAATTAATCTTGCAAGCGATCAAGAGCAGCGACAAGTGCGCATTGGCTTATCGCTAACTCCCAAAGAGCGAGAAAGCTTTAGAAATATCTTAAAAGAATTCATAGATATTTTCGCTTGGTCCTACAAAGATATGCCGGGAATAACTTGTGAGAGAGCACAGCATACAATACCGCACAACCCCGACTCAAAACCGGTAAAGCAAAAACTTCGGAGAATGAAGCCTGCCTGGACATTGAAAATCAAAGAAGAGGTGCAAAAGCAGCTCGCAATAGGTTTTAGTAAGGTCGCTCAATATCCAGAATGGTTTGCCAACATAGAACCCATTCCAAAAAATGATGGCAAAGTAAGGATGTGCGTCGATTTCAGAGATCTAAACAAGGCAAGTCCAAAGGACGACTTCCCCTTGCCACATATAGATGTACTGGTGAACAATTCCGCAGGACATGCCCTCTTATCATTCATGGATGGCAATGCAGGGTATAACCAAATACAAATGGCTGAAGAAGATATGGAGAAAACAACCTTTATAACCCAATGGGGTACATACTGATACACTGTCATGCCTTTCGGGTTGAAAAATGCGGGGGCAACATACCAAAGAACCACAACTTTCCTTCTACATGACATGATGCACAAAGAAGCCGAGGTGTACGTAGACGATATGATTATCAAACCCAAAGAGAGAGAAGGGCACATACCCTCTCTAAAGAAATTCTTCGACAGACTTTGGAACTACAACATGAGGTTAAATCCCCAAAAGTGTGCATTTGGTGTGACTTCTGGCAAGCTTTTCGGATTTGTCATAAGCTCAAGAGGCATTGAAGTTGATCCTACCAAGATCAAAGCTATAAGAGATATGCCCTCTCCTAAGTTTGAGAAGGAGATAAGGGGGTTTTTAGGACGACTCCAATATATAAGTTGATTCATATCCAAATTGACTATTACATGTGAGCCTATCTTCAAAAAACTCAAAAAAGACACCAAATCTACATGGGATTATCAATACCAATAAGCTTTGGACCAAACTAATGAGTATTTAGCTAATCCACCCGTATTGGATCCACCAATTCTAGGAAAACCGCTTATGTTATACCTAACTGTCACAGAAACCGCCATGGGCGCTATGTTGGCCGAAAAGGTGGAGAATGTTGAAAAGGAAATATACTACCTTATCAATAAGTTCTTAGAATATGAAACACCCTACTCCACACTAGAGAAGACGTGTCTCGCATTGGTCACTGTAGCAAAGAAGCTTCGACACTAAATGCTACAACACTCTATCAACATAAAGTCAAGGATGAATCCACTAAAGTACTTGTTGAGAAACCCATTCTTAGTGGAAGAATAGGAAGGTGGACTGTCATGCTTTCAGAATTCGATTTAACTTTCGAACCCCAAAAGGCGATCAAAGGACATGCCATTCCTGAACATCTCGTTGAAAACCCAGTTAGTAGTGATGATGCCACGCATGACTTTCTCGATGAAGGAATAATGTGTCGAAAAAAATATTTGGCAGTTATACTTTGACGGAGCCTCAAACCAAAAGGGTTATGGCGTAGAAGTATTACTGGTCAGCCCCAAAGGCGCACATACTCCCATAGCCGTCAAATTAGACCTTGAGGTAACTAACAACGACGCTGAATATGAAGCATGCATCATTCGTCTAGAAGCGGCAATAGAACTGTAAATCAAGGACCTAAAGGTTTATGGAGACTCAACCCTCATCATAAACCTAGTCTCCAAAAAGTGGAGAGTGAAAAGCGAATCCCTGACACCTTACCAGGAATATCTTGAAAAGATAGTAAAATATTTCACTCATGTCCGTTTCACATACCTTCCTAGAGAGGAGAACTAGTTTGCGGATTCCTTAGCAAAGATGGCCTCCATGATAAATATTCCAGATGATGTAATCACTATGCAAATTCACATTCAAAGGTGCACCCAGCCCGCCGTTTGCAATGCACTCGAGGTATGCGTCAATGAGGAGGAAGAAGAGGAATGGTTCACTGACATTCTCAATCTATTAGTCGAAGAAAATTACCCTCCACAATCGACACCTAGGGCACAAAGGGTCTTAAGAAGACTAGATGCGCAATACATGCATGTGCAAGGTAAACTTTATAAAAAGACACCACAAGGGCTAAGTCTTCTGTGTTTAAAGGAACGCGAGGCAAGCAAAGTCATGAGTGCTCATACATAATGGCGTATGTGGTCCCCAGATGAATGGATTTACTTTAGTAAGAAAATCGTAATGCAAGGATACTATTGGACTACAATGGAAAAGGACTGCATCGAATACGTTAGAAAGTGCACACGCTGTCAATTCCACGCCAATTTACAACATAGACCTCCTACTCCTCTACATACATTCACCTCACCATGGCCGTTCTCTGGATGGGGCATTGACATCATTGGAAAAATCTCCCCTACAGGAAAAGGATGTCATGAATATATACTAGTCGCGATAGACTACTTTACCAAATGGTTTGAAGCTCGTTTATACGCAAGCATAGCGACGAAATATGTGGCATAGTTCATACATGACAATATCATTACTAGATTTGGAGTACCCCACGAAATCATAAGTGATCATGGGACCCAATTTAAAAAGGATGTTGTCAAACTTTTCGCGAAGTTCAAAATTTAACATCGACAGTCTTCACCTTATAGGTCACAAAGGAATGGAGCTGTAGAATCCGTAAACAACAACGTAAAACAAAAGATAGCCAAGATGACGAAAAGCTACGAAGATTGGCCCGACAAGCTACGATTCCACTTATGGGGATGTAGAACTACTATTCGATCGTCAACAGGAGCAACGCCTTATTCTTTAGTATACAGAATGGAGGCGGTACTCCCAGTCGAGGTAGAAATCCCTTCCTTAAGGATAGCTCTAGAAAGTGAATTACCCGAAGTAGATTGGGTCCAAGCCCGTTATGATCTGTTAGTCTTGCTAGACGAAAGACGACTAAATGCCCTTCATTATGGTCATGTCTACCAAGAAAGGATGGCAAGAAATTTTGATCAACGATTCAAGGCTAGAGGACTAAAAGAAGGAGACTTAGTCCTGAAAGAGGTAAGACCAATTGTAGTCGACCCTCGGGGAAAGTTCAAGCCTAATTAGGGAGGCCCATACATTATTAAGACAATATTATCCGGTGGAGCGGTAAAGTTAATGGATTTAAACGGCAACGAGTTCACTCAACTCACAAATATGGACCAACTTAAGCGATCCTATGCATAAATACTTAATCTTTCAGAGAGCCCATTAAGGCATCAAGTCCAAGTCAAACTCGGTCAAACCCATCCACGTGGGGTCCATGACCGAAAAATAAAAAATAAAAATAAAAATAGATTTGGTTTTACGAACTACATTGGCCTAATTCCTCATGGATATGGAAGTAACCCATGTAATTTGGGCCCGGCCACATTAATAAATAAATCTCTAAGGGAGTTTTAATCCATTCGATTAATGCAAAAATAAGCAAGTCTTTCATTAATATGGCTAAAATCCATTACATGCTCTAAAAAAAAGGGTGCGAAAATAATAATAATGTAACAAAAAGGCAATTCTAAACTACATCTACTTGGGCATGCAAACCCGTTATCTGAATTATGCTACTGAGTACAAAAAAGTAAGACTTGCTAGATAACTAGAGTTGGACTTCTCCTCTTTGTCTTAGTTAACTTCGGGCTTTTGGGTGGGCTCGCTAGGATCATCAAGTTCCATTTGTTCTTTTGGAGCCCATCTTTCCCTACAATTGGTCGAAGAAGCCTCGTGATCATTAGGTCTAACTTGGATGACTTGTTTGGCCGAGTGGGTCGGATTCTTCCTCTTTTGGGGTTGGGCCTTATCCTTACCTTTTCCCTCACCCTTAGTTTGGGGTTTGGAAGGCTTAGTGGGCCTATCAATAGGAGTTATCCTTACACCGCTAGGCTCATCATATTTGCGGGCCTTGAATAACTATTTCTCCACATTTAGGAGCTTTTGGTTGACTTGATGGTCACCACTCCAAATCCACTCCTCACAAAAGCTAGATAACCCATTTGATTGCGAGTATACTGGCTTAGTCTACTCTTGGCAATGGTTCCAGTGTCGTTCCCAATTAGGCACCAAGGAGGATGTTAAGGGCCTTTGGCAAGGAGGTTCGCAACTTACATTCGGGATCCTTTGCCTTAAACCGTATTGGCGGAGAAGACGAATTGGTAGGTAAAGTCAAGTTATATAAACCAATACTCCTCGTAAAGGGCACATTCTCACTACACCCTACAATTTTGGTGGTACGCCACCATGGGACAAACCAAGCCGGTTGGATATCGGTGTAGAAGTATGCTATCCACTCCTCCCGAGAGGATTTGGGGACCTTTTGGCGCCTCGCGGGATAGTGTTTAGGAAGGACTTTCCTAGTGTCAATGGGATCCTCAAACAAGTGGAGTCTCTCTTGAAGCCATATCTACACAAAAACAACAAAAGAAAAATTCAAGTCAATACAAGATGAGACTTTCACTACATAAAGTTAAATCAACAAAGATTAAGGCTTTATCACAAAAACTTACTTGAATGAGTAAAGGGCTCCGGGTGAAGGACTCTGGAGGATTGCTCTTGAGCCTATCTAAGGCAACGATCGTCTCTCCTACAACCAAGTGCATAGGAGAGCTATCCCATTTAATTTGCTCGGTCACCCTAAGAAGGCAAGCTTTTCCCTTGTTGATGGTAGACTTCTTTTCGAATGGAATAAGAGCGTCTTCATTGCCAACAACAATCAAATAACGATGGAGAAGGCAAAATACAAAGGCACATTTCTTGTACCTCATATCCATCGCATCCCGGGCTCTAGAAGTGAAGAAGGTCACAAGCCTAGCAAGAACAACATCCTCACCGTGAAGCACTTGGGCCACTTGACTAGGAGACAACCCGAGATATCGTTGAAAATCACCCGAAAAAGGGTTCCCCAAGTAAGCAACGGCGGAAGGGCTCTCGGTTGGAAAGCCAATGATATTGGAGAACTACTCCACCAACAGGCACATCTCTTGAGCACCAAAGCGGAAAACATGGAACTTCAGGTCCCAAAATTCAATAGAGGCATGGACAAAGTCCTACAAGATCTTGACTTGTTTGAGGTGAAAGAATGCATTAATGTGGAAGGGAGTAAGTTCTAACCTCTCTTCTACGGTCATGGAGGTCAACCAAGCATCAAAGACATCATCAAAGTTCACCGTTGCTAATATTAAGGATTTTCTCTCATGGAACTTTCTCTCTCTAGGGGCTCAAAGTAAGTGGTAAGAGAAGAAGAAGAGAAAACCCGAGTATATAGAGGTCACTGTTGGATTCTCGTCGAAAAATTAAGGAAACACAGACAATAGACGAAAAAAGGCCAGCCGGCCTCTCACCTAGTCTTGACGGCTGAGCCGCAAGGACGAGCAGCTGAACCGCTCTAGCTAGCGGCCTGACCGCTAGGACAACCGGCTCAACCGCTAGCCTAAGCGGCACAACCGCGTGAGCTCTAGCACAACACCTAGGAGCTCTAGCAGTCACCATGTATAAGCGCTTGACGTGCAATTTCGCGAGACCTCGGTCCACCTGATCTCTCCTTGCCGAGCTCTACCTTCCTATTTCTCACTTGGACATATTTTGGAAGCATTCCATTATATTTTCCTTACCTCAATCTTGGCTCTTGCCACTTTTCTTTTTATTCCCTGTTTATTTTCCTTCCTTCTTTTTATTAGGATTCTCATCCTTTTATTTTTTGATTCCTCATCTTCTTAAATTATATTTTCCCTTTTAATTATCTTTTCTTATTATCTTTTATTTTTATTTTTCTAGGGGAAGGGGTACCCCAAATGTGCTAAATGCTCGGGAATCCTAAATTCTCAGATTTCATGTTTTGTGATTTCCCATTCGGAAAACAGATGATTAAATTCACACATGGAGATTTTTTTTTGGTAACAAATTAAGTAGCTTTTTATTACCAACATAACATCCAAAACAACCCATACATCCGATCCTCTGAACCCTAGCAAGAGTACCTAAAGTGATAGGCTCCGTTCAAAAAAATGTGCTAAATAGCTACTAACTGTTGCAGTTTTCCTAGATGCAAAAGTATAAATACCAGTCTCCTGGTATGTGAAAGAACAACTACATTTCACCTGAATTATTACTAGCACAACTCTCGAGACTGACTTAAGCTTAGGAGCGGGGATCCCGGAAACCCCCTCCCCCCCGGGCTAGTTAAAGTTCTTGTGTGTGCAGGTATTAAAGTCGTCGCCCAGCCGCCAGAAACATGACGCCCAACTAGAGATACTCCCGATACAGGAAAAAACCCCACAACATTTTTGGCGCCATCTATGGGGAGTACTACCTAGTTGAGCGAAAAATCAAACCAATACAAAACATCATCCGATGACAGAGGTGGAAGATAGAACCGACGGGTCGGGATCGGAGGCCCCTCACGGGCCCCCACCAAACTCGGACGCCGCCCATCCCACACCTCCACCACCTTTCAAAAGTTCAGTGCCGACCCCCGGTGGCCAACTCATCATTGAGAACCTGGTATACGAGGGAGACCTGACTCGAGCCATAACCACCACGCAGCAAAAGATAATGGAGGGTGTGGCGAGAGAAGTTCGAGATGCCCTTAAAGCACAACCCCCTCCGGTCCACCGCCCGTTTCCCATCCGCAGCCTCGGCACACCTTTGACGACCGCTCTTGGCCACACAGGACCAAGGCCCTTGCCCAGGCGTGACCTGGACCCGGAAGACGTGCGTCATGTCTTAAACCAGCATCGGGACCGTTGGGAGAATGAACAGGAGCCCGGCAGGGAGCGTGGAGAACCCTCGAGGCCAGATGCCCGGGGTATCATCAACCAAAGGCGAGGACCGGGAGCCAACCACCAATCAAGGCGCCTCCTCGAGACCCGATGTTCGGCATACCATAATCCGGATGAGCGACAGGGCCTCCATCTCAACATCGGACGCAGACGACGAATGCAGCTCTGGAACATTCCAGAGTCGTTCCAAGGGAAAGGCCATCGAGGTGTCGTCTTCTCACCGACGCAGCGAGGGGCACGAGAGAAACCGAGACCACAAAGCCGACAACCACTCCGTGCTATCATTGTCGCGCAGGCTGGGAGAGCTCTATGTGGATGAGAAGGGACCTGACTCGCCCTTCACGAGAGAAATTTTATGCGCCCCAAGAGTGGCAAAGATCAAGGTACCAGCCATAGTTATGTACGACGGCGTCGCGCTGATCGACCCCGGTGAGCACGTGGTCGCCTATACGGCGAACATGTACACATACACACCCTATGCGAATTCTACCCGCCCACACTGCGGGGCCTAGCGCTCAAATGGTTCAACGAGCTCCCCCGCGGCTCAGTCGATAATTTTAAAACATTGACGAAGAAGTTCATTAACCATTTTGTCGGCAACAAACGGTCTGAGAAAACCATCTCGCACCTGGCAAGTGTCGTTCAGTTACGAAAAGAACCGCTGAGAGAATATCTTCAAAAGGTTCAACACGGCAAAGACAGAAATCGGAAAAGTGAATGACGAAGTTGCCTACTCCTACTTCCTGCAAGGGTTGTCGCCCAGCACGTATAAATTTGCCTTGGTAAAGAAGCGAGTCACTTCCCTTCACGATACATTGGACAAGGGTAAAGGCTTCTGTACCGTGACCAAAGTCGTGTATTCCAACAACGAAAAGGAAAAAGAGGAGACACCACCACAGGCGGGAAAGAAGAGAAGCGCGGAAATAATAACAACCAGCGGCCCCAAGCCCCAAAGGAACTCCTCCAGAAAGGCCACTCGCCTCTCCTATGAAGGCGACGAGGCATATCCTTTTTCACACCCAAAGGAAGTGATCCTGACCGACATCAAGGACAAGAACTGGTTGAGGGACCCCAGTCGGATAAGATAACCCTACAGATACTGGGATAAAGCCAAGTACTGCGACTACCACGAAGATGTGAGGCATACCACGGCTGAATGTAAGGACCTGGAGAGGGCGCTTCGCCTCCTCCTCTCTCAATGTCGCCTCAAGAACTACATCCGGAGGGACGCCGTGGCCAAGCCTATCGCCAAAAAAGAAGAACCACGAGAGCCAGATAGTGACGACGGCGACTTCGTCGCCACTATTGCAGGGGGATTTCCACTGGACGACAGAACCATCAGCGCTCCCAAAGCCTACGTTAGGGAAGCCGCCCAGGTCATGCTCCTCGTCCCCGGACCGTCAAAACCAATGAAGCCCATAACCTTCACAGAAGAAGATATGAGATGGATCGTCGCCCCCCATGACGATCCTATGGTAGTAGAGCTAAAACTTCAGGATCGACGGGTGAAAAGGATACTGATAGACAGTGGAAGCTTGGCGGAGCTGATTTCTATCCATTGCTTCAGACAGCTGAATTACGGCGAGGACAATCTCCAGAGAGTCACCAGACCCATTGTCGGATTTGGGAAAAAGGTTGTCCACCCACTTGGGAGCTGTACACTGTCGGTTTGCTTCGGACCCCCAGGAAAGTGCCGAACAACCTTTGTCAACTTCTTGGTGGTAGAAGACTCCTCTGCGTACAACGTCATCCTCGGCCGACCCTCCTTGAACAAAATAAGGATTGTGGTCGTCACCCACATGCTCCTCATGAAATTCGAATGCGACGACGGCGAAATTGGCAGCCTATACGGCGACCAAAAGACAGCTAGAGAATGCTACTTCACAATGGTCCGGCCCATCCTGGAAAGCGACCCGGAGAAAACCGGAAGAAAAGGAAAACGGGTGGCAGAGGCTATGAACATCGCCGTTGCAATCGGCAAGGACGACATCGACCCACGGGAGGAAATCACGAAAAAAGCCGAGACCGTAGAGGCAACGGGAGAAGTAGCCCTTGACGAATTATACCCTGACCGAACTGTTAAGGTCGGGGCAAAGAGAAACGGTCGATGATCCAGCTCCTACAGGCGTATCAGGATGTGTTCGCCTTCTCCGCAAAAGACATGCCGGGAGTCAGCCCCGACATCATTATGCACTGTCCTAACATCCTCCCGACAGTAACCCCCGTGAAGCAAAAGAAACGTCATTTGGGGACGAAAGAAATAGAGCTGTGAGAGAAGAAGTGGCAAAGCTGTTAGAAACCAGCTTTATCAGAGAATGCAGATACCCCGGTTGGATCAGTAACGTGGTCTTGGTTAAAAAATCAAATGGGTCGTGGAGCATGTGCATCGACTTCACTGACCTTAACAAAGCCTGCCCAAAGGACAGCTTCCCCCTACCAAGAAACGATCGGATGGTCGATTCGACGGCTGGCCATCAGACGTTGAGCTTCATGGATGTCTACTCCGGATCATCAGGTCCCCCTCGATGAGGTCGACCAAGAAAACACCGCCTTCATCACAGAACATGGGCTTTACTGCTATAAAGCCATGCCCTTCGGCCTCAACAACGCGGGCGCCACATATCAAAGGCTGGTGAACAAGATATTCGAGTATCAGCTGGGTGACTCAATGGAGGTATATGTGGACGACATGATCGTAAAAACCAAGCTCGGAGGCAACCACGTTCACAACCTACAGCAGACCTTCGAGAATCTACGGCTGTACCACATGAAACTCAACCCCAAAAAATGTGTCTTCGGGGTATAGGCCGGAAAATTCCTGGGATACATGATTAGCCAGCGAGGAATCGACGCCAATCCCGATAAGGTGGAAGCGATCATGAACATGGAACCACCACGAACGGTCCGAGAAG
Source organism: Tetragonia tetragonoides (assembly GCA_038025085.1). Classification (NCBI taxonomy): domain Eukaryota; kingdom Viridiplantae; phylum Streptophyta; class Magnoliopsida; order Caryophyllales; family Aizoaceae; genus Tetragonia; species Tetragonia tetragonoides. The sequence continues at coordinate 25,231,202 of CM076140.1, forward strand.
TACAGAAACTCGCAGGTTGCATAGCGGCACTCGGGCGTTTCATCGCCGGGGGGAAGATCGAAGTGCTCCGTTCTTTAACACAATCACAAAGAACACTAAATTCTGCTGGGCCACCGAGGCAGTACAGGCCTTCGACGAGTTAAAAATGTACCTCACAAAGGTGCCTACCATGGTGTCGCCTGAGCCAGGGGAAGAACTTTTTTGCTATCTGGCGACGTCGGACACATCGATCAGTGCCGTCCTCCTCGTTGAAAGAGACAAAGTCTAGAAGCCCGTATACTATACAAGTCACGCCTTCAATGGCGCCTAAGCTAGCTACTTTATCGTGGAGAGAGTAGTCCTGGCACTCTACACGGTGAGCAAAAGGCTAAAGCCATACTTCGAATCGCACAAGGTCATCGTTTTATCAGACCACCCCCTGAGAAACATCCTCGGGAAGCTAGACAACGCCGGAAGGATGCTCAAATGTGTCGTACACCTTTAGGGCCTCGGAATAGAGTACGAACCTCGAAAAGCTATCAAAGGACAGGCCCTGGCGGACTTCGTCGCCGAGAGTACTCGCCGCCCAAACCCGTCATATAACCCCGATGTCCCATGGACAATTTATGTCGACGGATCGGCTACAAACCAAGTATCTGGAGCAGGCCTCATTTGCACATCTCCGGAAGGCGAAGATTACGAATATTCCCTCAGGTTTAAGTTTAACGCCACGAATAATGAGGCAGAATATGAGGCCCTAATCTCAGGCATCGAGTATTGTGTCGCTGCAGGGGCCTCTAGCGTCCAAGCACACTCCGACTCACAGTTGGTCGTTAGCAAGATCAACGACACCTACGAGGCCCGAGAAAAAAACATGCTAGCCTACCTAGCCAAAGCTCGAGAGCTGATCGGCAAACTAGGAAGCTTCAAGATCACGCAAGTCCCCAGATCTGAGAAAAATCAGGCCGATGCATTATCCAAGCTGGCCAGCTCCGCCAAGACCGACCACCCCCGATCCGCCTTTTGGGACGTAAAAGCGGAGAGAAGCATAGAAAAGCAGGAGGTCATGATCCTAGACAGGAGTTCAACCTGGATGGACCCAATCAGTCAATTCCTCACCAACAGAACCCTACCGGAAGATAAGAAAGAGGCCGAGAGAGTAGAGAGAAGGTCTAAATGGTTCACTCTCTTCGAAGGACAGTTGTACAAAGTCTCATACTCGCAACCTTTGCTGAAGTGTATTACCCCTGAGGCGGGGAAGAAAGTGTTGTCCAACCTCCACGACGGCGTTTGCAGCTCACACATCGGTGGACGAGCACTGATCACAAAAACCCTCAGAACGGGTTATTTCTGGCCAACGCTGAGACAGGATGTCATCGCCTATTCAGCCAAATGCGACAAATGCCAAAGGTTTGCACACATGTATCACAAGCCTGCCACGGAACTTAAGCCCATTTCCACCACCCTGCCCTTCGCCCGTTGCGGCATGGACATCCTCGGGCCATTCCCGACGGCGAAGTATCAACGCAAGTTCATTATACGCTGTCGACTATTTTACTAAATAGATAGAGGCTGAAGCGGTGACAAAAATCGCGGAGGCAGATGTCAGGAAATTCGTTTGGCGCGTTATCATCACGCGTTTCGGCTGTCCCAGGGAGATAACTTTCGATAATGCTGCACAATTCGAGACCCCCAAGCTCCAAGAATGGTTGAAGAAATACTGCGTCATCGGCAACTTCACCGCCGTCGCCCACCCACAGGCGAACGGGCAAGCCGAGTCCTCCAACAAAAAGATTCTCCTGGGGCTGAAAAGGAAGCTCGATGAGGGCAAGGGGCTATGGGCCGACGAACTCTTGAACGTGCTCTGGGCGCTGAGGACCACGGAAAAGAATGCAACGGGTGAGACGCCTTTCATGCTCGTCTATGGAGCTGAGGCGGTGCTTCCGATCGAGGTTTAAGAGCCAACCCTGAGAGTGTTAATGTACAATGAAGAAAACAACAACGCCTCCCACCGACAGGACCTCGACCTCTTACCGGAAAAAAGGGGCGACGCCCTCCTAAGAGCTGAAATCTATCGCCTTAGGATGTCCACACAGTACAACAAGACGGTCCGACCTCGGCCCTTGCACATGGGAGATCTGGTATTGAGAAAAACTGAAGCTATAGGGAAGGCATCCACATCCGGTAAGCTGACCGCCACCTGGGAAGGCCGGCACATGATCAAGGAAGAAGTTCGCCAGGGAACCTACGGCCTCCAAACACTGAACGGAGAGCCCATCCCGAGGACATGGAACACCTGCAACCTCAAGACACTACACCAAAAAACCCTAAAGACAGCGGTCAAAATTGCATAAGAACAGCGGTTTGAACCGCTGTTGGTGCGCCCGCAGTTGTATAGAAAACTAAACAACAGCGGTTCTGTATCGACCGCTGTTGTATATAGATATACAACAGCGGTTCCATACTGACCGATGTTGTATGGATACATAAATTATTATCAAATTTTTAGCGTGACATAAGACAGCGGTCTTTGACTAACCGCTGTTGAATACAAACATACAACAGCAGTTGGTCAACGACCGCTGTCTTATGTTTTCCTTCTTTTTTTCTCTTTTTTTCTTTTTTTTCTTTTTTTTTCTGTTTTTGGCATTTTACAGTGTTGTCTTTGTTTCCTCGTATTGAAGTTCGAAGTGGGAGGATACGCGTCGAACGTTTGAATAGAAATAAAATGTCGAAAATGCAATAAAGACAGGAATAATTCTCAATTCATTTTTTATAACAAGTAAAAAAGGAGTACACTTAAGATAAAAATATAATGTGTTCAAAAAGGTACATCATATTGAATATCTCAACACCAAATAGTTCCTTCAATCATTATGGTCGTATAATGTTTTCTTCGTATTGATTCATCAATCGTTCCGATTTCGTCCTCTGCAACTGCAAGCATTTAGAAGGTAAGGTCAGATCAAATGATCAATTACATTTCTATGTATTCTAACAAAGTTAATAACCTGTATAAATGCACCAGCTATATACATCAGCCAATGTTGTTGATAATTCTTTGCATAAAGATAAATCAAATATAAAAAAAAAAAAAAAAAAACCCAATTCCACTGTCAACAGGCAATAAAAGAAAAATAAATGGGATTACTGATGAGATAACATGTAAAAAGCAATCTAAGAACAGCCAACATGACAATAGAAATGCTTATAGCTCCGAAAAAGAAACTAAGGATACAAGTACAACTAAATATTAATAGCAGACTAACAACCGCAGTTCAGTTAAGACATTATTTAGCTCAGGAGTATAGGACAATTCGCTACTTACATCAAAGTCTCAGTGAGGAGTTTCCTTTCTTTCTGCCACCTCAATAGTGTTCTTTAGCTCTGGAATCTTTGGTAATGGTCTTACACTCCTACTCTGTCAACCATGCTCATCACTGGCAAAATAAAGATGTGTATAAATATTTTGGGATGCAAGAGTAAGCTACATATGTAAAAAAACAGAGTTGCTAACTATTTACATATTAGTCTCGTTCATGGTGCAGGAGTGCAGAACTGTTGTTACATCTAACTAATACATACCTACACTAAATATATCCCTGACACAGCAACAATACCAGTAAGGCAAGCAAGACCTCCATAGGGAAGCAACGCAAACAACAAAATTCAGGAGAATCTTCAAATTTCCCATATGATCTAAACATGGTAGAGAACCTAACTATTTGAGTGTAGTGCTGCAAAAATTTATCATATATATGCTGGTTGGTTGGTCATTTTTAGGAATGGACGAAAGTCAAAGACCAAAGGTAAAATATTCGAGATAAAGTTAGAGAGAGAATGCCACGAGAGAAAATGAAAGTGAAAGAGTGAAAGGAAACACTTATTATTTATAGACGCGCCACTAACCACTGAAGGGTCAGGGAACACGTGGATCATTATAGAAGACAGGGGCAAAGAGCAGACCCTACCTGTCAGTTACACTAAAAGTTACATAAGGAAAGCCCAACGAGGGCATACTCAGCAAAGGGGCAACCCCCTGGTACAAAAACTACCCTAAATCCACCAACAAATGAATAAGACGGCGTTAGGGCGACTGTGTGTCCAAGGCCGACAGTTCGCCAAAAACCCGATCATACTCGGTCCCTAGTTCCGTCCGACGCCGATTTAAGTCCCCGCACTTCCGATGAGCCTCATCCTGCTTCAGAGTCATTACGGCGACGGATTTGGACGTCGCCTCCAGGTCCCGCCGCACACCGTCAATCTATGCACGAAGAGCCTTCAGTTCGTCCTTCTTCCGCCTTCTTGCCTCGTCCCTTACCAACGAAGGGTCGACGGGAGGAGAAGGAGGACGCACCGCCAAGGGCGACGCCGTCGCATACTCAAGACGATAGCGCTTCACATCTTCCTCTATGAGTTGAGATAACGCCAGCTTAACATGGCGAGGAAGGGCAGGATTCGACAAGTGACGAGCATACCAAGCCCCCAACGACTCATTGGCAACTAGGTCACCATACCTGATACCGGCGGCTTGAATAATACCAAGCCACCAACTCCCTCCGGAGCACCGACGCGCCTATCGGCGAAGTTTATATTTGCTGCTAACCTCAGGTTCTTCATAAGAATCACTGGAGCCTGTGGAAATCTCAATGGTGGAAACCATAACAAGGTTTAGTACTAGTAAAGAGAGTCTAGAGCTCCCAATATATAAGCACTCCTCACGGCCAACTGAAATCACACCCACCAAAGTTCAACATTGATAATCACGCCAAGGCCAATCAGCTACGGACACGTGGCGCGTTACGTATACAGTACAGATCGGATGTCCCTAACTCTAACGCACTTTGATTGGGGCAAAAAATTGTTAAACAAAGACACCTGGACCAGGAACAGTCAAGCAACACGTTGAAACCCTCCCACACTCCAGAGAGGAGTATGGAAAAGTTCCAAAGGGCAAGAAGGATGACAAGACAAGTGACTAAACAAGTCCATTTCATTTCAAAGTCGTCAGGGGAGGCCAACCCCACAAGGGCCACACAAAAAAAAAAAAAAAAAAAAAAAAAAAAAAAAAAAACAACAACAAACAAAACTTGAACGCTACTATTTAGAAGCCACACACCGACGGGCAGCGTCGGCCTTCAACTCATCCTTCAGATGGTGACAGAGGCCCGTCAGTTGAGCCTTCTTCACCTTCAGCTCTTCAACCCTGGCCCGGGCCAATTCCAGCTCCGTCTCATGGACAACAGCCTTATGCTCCATCTCCTGAAGCTCCATAGTAGCCGCCCGAAGCAGCTCCAACTTGTACTTTAGCCCCTTCTCATAAGCATCTCGGTTGATTGGGCCGACGAAAGGGTCGCCATGCGCGCGACGCCCAGGAGAAGCACCACGAACAACCGGAGACGCAAGGTCAACACCCAAGTCGGCCGATGAGGTCAGCGAAGCCCTCCCCAACTCCATCGCACCGACGGGCCCGACAGAAGGGACACCGACACCTAGGGCATCAGGGCAAGCGTCGCCACCCGACGTGCGGCTACCTTCACCCGACGAAGAACGGGACCTCTTGCGAGAAGAGGGGACATTCGACTTACCAGCAGACGACATGATCAGAACCTCAAGGAGAGAGAATCAAACAACAAAAAGACAAAAGTGCGAATGAGAAACCTCGCACTCAAGCGCTGCCCTTATATAGAAAAAGGGGCAAACATCAATATACGCGAAACATCTCCAGAATTTCAAAGGTCCCTCAATCACGTCACAATGAGTCAGAAACCGCCCCTGCCACGTAGACACCACAGAGGCCCCTTTCTGAAGGGCAAATGTTGTGACCTCAAATAAAGACTCAAGCCCAAAGCCAAATCTATCAACCATGGGAGCGGTCCGGTCCGGTCCACAATGCCTGCCCCAGGCCCATGCCATCAGAGGAAGCTGGACATCGGGAGTCATTCCAAAGACGACACGTGTCTCCCCAAAGACAACTCCATAGGAAACATTACCCTATAAATACCAGTCTCTTGGTATGTGAAAGAACAACTACTTTTCACCTGACTTATTACTAGCACAACTCTCGAGACTTACTTGAGCTTTGGAGCGGGGATCCCGGAAACACCCCCCCCCCCCGAGGTAGTTAACGTTCTTGTGTGTGCAGGTATTAAAGTCGTCGCCCAGCCGACGGAAACCTGGCGCCCAACTAGAGATACTCCAGATACAGGAAAAAACCCCACAATAATTAGCATTATAACCACCCCATCCATTCCAATTATATGAGGCATTGGGCATATCACATTCATTCGCATTCACATAGTTATCACAAGTAGTACATATGAATAAGAATCATATTCATCATTACCCCCATGATGCACGTAAGATGACATATTAAAGAAAGAAAAGAAAATAAATCCTAATATTGGAATAACGCCAAGCTCCCCGGCAACGGCGACAAAAACTTGACAGGCCCGCAAGTATACGGGTAATATCGAACCACATGGAGCTATCGATTCCAAGTACTATGTTTTCTAAGCGATTCACAAATTGGTTTGTTGGATTACAACAAATAAACTAATCACTAATATAAGAGAAAATAATAAGAAAAAGAACTTAGGGTTTATTTCACTTAATCAAGATCGTAGATGCGGATAAACATGTATCAACTAGCATGTCATGTCTAATATTGTAAGGACGGAAATAAGAATCCTAAAATCTTCTCTCGAAGCGATAAAGGAATACTCAATATAATTCTCAACTACCTATTCTCATGGAGTTAAGAAAATATCAAGAGCATGAAGTATATATAATTTTCTTTCCAATAGTCCCAAGTTATTCTAAACTACTCTCGTGATTAGGCAAACTTTATGAATGATTGAGGTACGACAATTAAGAAGCGTCTCTCGAATTTGACTTAATCATTTAATAAACGCAACAAGATTACAATTAAACAATGTGCATCAATTCTAATGACATGCCAATTTCGACTTATATAATTTAGCATCATAGGATTTATTTAAGTCACATCAACCCTAGATAAAAGAAATTAGCTACACATAATCTCTACAATTACAGCTAAGTACGTTATGAAATTCATGCTAAAATCAATTAAACTAAATAAAGCAATTGAAATAAGAAACATAGAGAGAGGGGGAAAGAGAGAGTAGAGATAAGAAATAAACCAGGTAGCTTCAATTATATTCTCTAAAGAGAAATAGAAGAACGCTTGAACTTGAGGAACGAACTAATAAAACTCTTAAAATCTACATTTTTATTCTCACTACACTAATCTAGAAAGCGTAAAGTGGACTACGAAAAACTGAACTATGGAAAGAGATGGTCCAAGATGGGATGAGATGAGATCCTATTTATTGGAAAATATCACAACGAACCTAGACAGTTTACAAATAGTAACCCCTTAATCATCAATAAGTCACCAATAACTCCCACAAGAGTTATGCCACTAGTAACTTCTCTCTTTCAATGTCTTTCAATACCATTAAAAATGAATTTCACGCAAATTCATTCTTCACATGCAAAAAGCATATATGATACAAGAAACCTATGGGAATTCACAAATTAACAAAGAAAAAAAAATTCACGCAAATTGGTTTTTCCACATTTAGCTACACTACAGTTCTCAACCTAGAAATTCTATGTTTACCTACACATGATTTTCTAAGTGAAAAAGAGCAAGAAAAACAAACGACGACATACCCGTCATTTAGTACCAACGGTAACCAAATGCTCCTTCTTCTTGAAAACGAGATCGCTGGGCTCCCAATGATCGGTGGGATGAAAATCACTACGAGTGAACTCATCCTGGAATAACCGGTTGTCATCCACCCGCTGATGGGTTATACCGGAAACGAAAACCCGAGTGAAAACATTCGAGGCCTCATGAATAACAATATCTTGCCCCATCCTTTTCCTACCTCCTCTATGTTTAGGAGCCATGGATGAAGAGCAAAAATGGAGTTTTCGGAAATTTGAGTGAAACTCAAAAAACTATCAAATTCACACAATTTTGAGTTTTGGCACTCAAAAACACAAGAAACAACTAGCAAAATCAAATTCTACAAAGAATTTGAGCAAGAAAACCTCAAGATTTGGAGTTAGGGGCTTTGATGAAGGTGAAAAACTTGAGTAAAAATGGAGGAGAGAGAGAGAAGAAGGCAAAATGGGGAAGATGACCTATTTTCGACCTCCCTTTCCCTCTTTATACACACATCTGTGAAAACCTAATGGACGGTCAAACCGCCTACGTGCACGGTCAAACCGTCCAGCTGGCGGTCAGACCGCAAGGCGAGCGGCTTGGCCACTAGTCCCAATGGCTTGACCGTTGGGGTTAGCGGTTCAACCACTCCACTATGCGGCACAACCGCTCCAGCAAGCGGTTTAGCCGCTCCACCTAGCGGTTCGACCGCTTGACGTGGCGGTTTGACCGCTTGGCCCACTCTCTCACCTCTGACGTTTTTTGGGCCATTGCTTCAAAATCAGTGGGCCCCACACGAGGTCCATAGCAGTTATTTGCGCACCAAAGTCTGTTTATGAAAGTAGGACTACTTCAAACCCACAGGTTTGTACATTTAAACTCGACGAAATGGCATGGGCTCGCACTCGACCTAAGGTCTGAGCAACATTTTATTACCTTTACAATAACATTTACTACTCATCTTATTTCTAACGAAATACTTTTATTGTGTAACCTACAGCATAGGGTTCCCCTTCGACTGAAAATCGAAGGACATTTATTGTGTAACCTACAGCATAGGGTCCCCTTCGACTGATAATCAAAGGACATTTATTGTGTGACCTACAGCATAGGGTCCCCTCCGACTGAAAATCGAAGGATTTTAACCATTTATTACCTATCTTAAATATTTTTGTTGTGTGACCTACAGCATAGGGTCTCTCCGTTCGACTGATAATCGAAGGATTTTTATTGTGTGACCTACAGCATAGGGTCAAACTCTCGGTCAAATAATACCGGGAAATTTACAACTCCAAAAATGATTGTTTATCTTTAACTGATTGTCACCTCACTCAGTTTGCCTGTTTTATTGCAGGTATTGGCACTGGAATACTTTGACCATTGCTCTATTCGAGCTTGGCCAAAGTAGGGGCTTCTATAGACACCAAAAATTGTGTCTATAATAAGTCCCCGGAAAAACCCGATGATGAAAGGATTGGATATTGCTCGAACTTGGGTTGCGAGAATAATTGCTTTGATGATTAGCCTAGTTCATTTGAATTAACTAGTGGAAGCCTTTTGTATGGGTTATCCTAACCAGTTGCACTAAATTCAATTGGAGTCCAAAACTGAGAGATAGGCCTCTTTGAACCTAAGGGCCCGAAAGGGAACCCAAACCCATGAGTCAATCCTTGGTCAAACAAGGGAACTCAGTTAATCCCGCGTGGACACCCTCGGAAAAGCCTCCCCCGCGTGAAAAACACGTCAGGCGCCTATACAGGCATGCCGCTCCAGAAACAAGCGGCCACGCCTGAGCTCAAGCGGTGGCCGCTAGGGCAAGCGGCTTGACCGCTTGTCCTGCCAGCTTGGCCGCTTGGCCTAGTTGTATGGCCGCCTGGACCTTTTCTCGCGGACGGCAAATTCGAGGCCCATTCAATTTCCTTGCCAAACCCTGGCAGCTCCCCGTCTTCTATATAAACAAACCTTAGGGTTCAGTTGAAGGGGTTGGACATTCTCTCTGAAAGGTTGGTCTTTAGGTTGGAAATTTTAGAGGTTGGACATTCTATCTGAAAGGTTGGCAGTTAGAGACCCCTAGGCTGATAATCTCTCTCTCTCTCTCTCATATTAAACCATGAATTCTGATTCTACTCCTTCTTTAGGGTTAGCCCTAGCACCACAAAATAAGCATTCATACTTTATCAAGAGCATGAATTCAAGCAATATAACCCGATAAGTTCATTGTGAGCATCTAGGTAATCCAACCTGAAGGTTTTCAAAAAAATTTATATTGCTTGTTATTACTAACGATTTTGGTTTATGTGATATGTAGATGCATGGCGAGTTTTGAGCAAAAGGGCTTGTATTAAGCCTAATTAATGGATGAATGAATGTTTTAATTTTGTTATTTATTGCTTTTTTTAAGATTGAATCATGCTTTGTTTGTGGATTGGTGGATAAATTATGTGTTCGTCCTCTAACTTGCAGGTTTTAGCATATTTATCGTTTTCTAGCAATAAAAGCATGTAACTTGATAAATTGTTAAAAGTGGTCACAATAATATTGGTTTTCAACCCATTAGTTAAAACTAGAAATTTGGACAAATTGAACCTTGTTTGGAACCGTAACAATAATAATTATATTGAATCGAATAGTAAAGGCCGTTGTTGTCAACGGGCGAGTTGGGTGCCTAACACCTTCTTAGCTCGTACCTACGCCCCCGAACTCATTTATGAAGTCAATTTCCCCAATAGGGATTGGGGTGCACAGGAGTTGAGTTGACGTGTTTCTAGACTATCGACTTGACTCCAAGGTTTCCAAATTACCTTATAATTTGGTGTCGACTTCCGACAATCTTAATTATGTCCTTGGTGCATAAATCTTTACGTGCATTCACACTCAAAGATTCACGAAACTCGAACACCACCGCGCTCTCCCAGGCTGTCCGGAAACCCGAACTCAGTTAGGGTCGAAGGAGGACACGTGGAAAAGAGGGGAGAAAAATACGGCAGCCTACACTAATGTGATGGATCCTCCCCAAGAAGCCTTTGATCTCTTTTTCCGTTTTTGGTGGGGACATGTCTATTATGGCCTTGATCGTGGATGGATTAGGGGTAGGCCCAATCGGGTGTAGATAGTCTCCTTTGACTAATTTGTCTAGGGCTTTGACGTAAGGCATCCCGAGGGGAGTAAACCTTCTTGGACGTCTGTCAGCAGTGGCGTTCACTTCATTTCCTCTACTTGTGGAGGCATGATTGATATTGGTGTATTTCTTATCCTTGTAACCACTTGTGTTGTTATTGTAAGTGACCTTGTTCTTCCCCCTTTGGAGTTGATCATCTTCAATGACCATGCCTATTTCAGTTAGTTGGGCGTAAGTGGTTATGGGTTGAAACTTCATGTGCTCGCGGTACTCATATGCCAAGTTCTGGACTAGCATTCTAATTTGATCCCTTTCAGATGGGCGATCGATCATTTCGGCGACCTTAATTCTCCATCTTCTCACGAAATTGGTGAATCCTTGTTTGTCACCTTTCTTAGTGATGTCCAATTCTCTTAATGTCATGGGAGGCAAGAGATTGTCAGCATATCTCTCGAGGAACAAGGTGGATAAGTTTTCCCACTTCTGCAACTTTTGGGTGGGCAATTTGAAGAACCAGGCCCTGACAGCAGGGTCCAGAGTTTGGGGAAAGAGATGAACATATAACTCTTGCTCAATGCCTCTAAGGCCCAATGCAGTGGTAAAGGCCCTAATGTGATCTTGTGGATCGTCGGTTCCTTTGAACGTGGAAACTTCAGTCATGGAAAATTTAGTCGGTAATTTTTCGTTGATATGGGGAGCATAGCCTTCAAAATTGATGATCATGTCATTAAAGACACGACTCTTGCCTAGAACAGACTCAAGCCTATTCATCTTAGCTTGGAGTTCTTGGACCTCTTTAGTGGAGGGCTCGGTCTTATCCTCATTGGGTTTGGGCTCGTCATCGTCCCTAGTAGGGGGATCCAACTTGGCGACACGGGCTTCCATATCAGCGAATCTAGCATTCATGGAAACCAATTGGGCTAAAAGGTCATCCATCTTTTGGTCAGCGGTTCTCTCAGCATCTCCAGACATAATGGACTTAGGTGAATTAGGTGGCGAGGCTTGAGGTGACAATGGCGGTGTGCGAAGGTAATCGAGCCAAATGGGGCCCACAAACTATGCTTGCGGTGAAGGTTCGAACGACAACTTGCGGATCAATCTCTTGTTGGACTCGTCCCTCTCCCACTTCCTAGGACCGTGATCTTTACTCCTACCAATTCTGGACAAAAAAAGGCCCGCTTTAGAAAATAAGAAATAAATGGAAAACTCCACAGAAGAAAGTTTTTATTTTAAAAAACAAATGTGGGAAGGGAATCTAGCACTAATCCTCAACATGGTGATTTTTAGGAAAGACGCAATTTTATGTAAATAGCATATTCTAGTCAATGATCTTTTCGACTTTATAGAATTAAAAGAAAATGTACTCTTGACTTGCATATGGGAAAAATTCCCTAATTTAAGGAAGGAAAATATATTGTTGACTTGCCTATAGAATAACGTAAGACTCTTTTTATTTTGTGAACGGTCATTGACGGGAATATATTATTTGCACGCAATCTAATTCATATGGAAAGGAATGTCTTCCTAATATGGTCACTAGCGTCCTCGGAGTCATACATGGATTCTACTTCCTAAAAAGAAAAGATCCTAGACTCTATTTGTAAACTTGACAAAACGCACAAGCAAACAAAAGGGAAACCTTCCCTAACCAGGACTCAAGAAAATCCTAAGGGGTGATCTAATCATAATATTTTATGGAAACTAATCACATAGCAAGGAAACAATCAATCACAATATAGCAAGTAAATCAATTAGCACCTTGAATGGACCATGGGACTGAATGCAATATTTTGACACAATCTATGGTTGGATAAGATAACTGACGACCGGATGTGTTTCGTCATCTATGCGATGCATAGTAAAACTAAATGTACCGTTTTACACATCTCGAATGGAAACATGTAAATTCCATGGGGTGGAATACGACTATGTGCAAAGGTAATTCAGACCTAGTGCGTCACCGGCCTATGATGCGGGAGCAAGTGTGCAAAGTAAACAAAACAACCAAGGAACTAGCAAGAGAACATCTATTCCTGTTTACATCGAGTTTCTTTGGTGGTTATGCATTAAATTGACTCCTACAAAGATAATTACATGGAGTTTACACACAAGATCGGGATTAAAGCTCTTATTATATGATCTCATTCGTTATAAGGATTCCCGTAATTTTGACAGCTTCTACACTGGTTCGTATTTTGATCATAACTCACTCATACGACATGGGATCATGGTGATTCAAAGTTCTCTAGAAAGCTGAAAACGACATATAAAACTCTCATGCTTTGAGTTTTCCCATATTCAGAACGTAAAGGAGTTGAAAAGGCAATTGAAGTGACAGAGCAAAACTGTTCCAGCGGTTTTGAGCCTTGGGCGCTAGGTAATTAGTTGTTTAGTTCGATTTCGTTTAGTATTCCCTTAATTAGTTAGAATATGTTTAGGAGAGTAATAATCTGATTGTTATTAGTATTAAAAGTCCATTAGGTTTTAGGAAAGCTGTTAGTTAGTCCGTTTTACAATTGTAGTCAGTTTCGTAGTTAGTTTCCTATTCGGACTAGGATTAGGATTCCGAATAGATTTAGGTTTCTTTGTCTATAAATAGGGGAGATCTTTGCTACTGTAAACTCGTGCTTTGATGATTAATTATTGAATACATGAGTATTTACCCCTCAAACTGAGTGATTCAGGCTGAAACCCTTACGAGTGATTCGTGAGTTGTTCTGGAGTGATTCTTGAACAAGATCCCTTTGTGTGATACTATCAAAGGTTAATTTCCATTTTGTTACTGATTTCACATCAACTTGGTATCAGAGCTAAAGGTTTGAGCTTTCTTAAGTTTAAACAACACGGTCCTGAGCATAAACACGACACCATAGCGAGCTTTAGAGAAAGATTCTTGCAAGATCCGCCCTTTGTTCACGAAGACAGCCAACAAACCCCCAAGAAACCAACAACCGAAGCTATGGGTGAGCCCAGCGAACTAGAAAAGTTGTTAATAGCCATGGAGGATCTTAGGACGTCTTTCAAATCTCAAGAAGAGCGGATGGCTGCTATGGAAAGAAGAAACCAAGAAGATAGGGAGAACATGGAGACAAGGATGCGCGGAATTCATTGGAGAAACCACAACCGTGGCCCCAACTTCGATGAGGAGTTTGAAGACACAAGTGGGACTAGAACCAATGACGCTCCTAAACCACAACACCCCTATGATGATGATAGGAACTTGAAGGTCGAACTCCCTGAATATGACGGTTCCTACGATCCAGAGGCCTTTCTTGATTGGCTTAGAACTATGGAGAGAGTCTTTGAATACAAGGAGTATGATGAGCGGCGAAGATGCAAGTTAGCCACGCATAAACTCACCAAGCATGCTTCTTTTTGGTATGAAAAACTAAAGGCTCGACGCAAGAAGGACGGGAAAGCAAAGATTGAGACTTGGGACAAACTCAAGAAACATTTAAAGAATCGATTTTTGCCTAAAGAGTTTGAGCAAGCACAGTTCTTGAAACTCACATCCTTAAGCCAAGAAACCTCAAGTGTACAAGACTACCTCCAAAAGTTTGAAAACGCGCACATGATGTGTGATCTCGTGGAGAGGGAAGAGTTAAAGATTGCAAGATTCATCAAAGGACTAAACTCAACTCTAAGGCGCAAGGTGGAGCTTGTTCCTTACATATCCTTTGAGTATGTTTGCAAGATAGCTCTCAAGATTGAGAGGCAAGAGAGGGAGCAACAACTAGTGCACCTACGAGCACAACAAGCATACCAACAAGCGCGTCAACATCGAAATCATAAGTTGGACTACATGAAAGGATGCATAATAAATTATCAACCCATCAATGAAGATAGGCTCTTTGTTGTGGATACATTCAAAGGAAAACCAGATCTTGATGATTACTTTAAAGATATTGTTCCTATTGAAGATTCACAAGAAAAGACCAATAACATTGACCCCCTTATTGTTGTTCAAGTTAATAATTCAAGACTACCAACTGTGGTTGATGAGTTTATCGAAGAAATATTCATTGAACCAGAAAATATTGGTGATTTCCTTGAAGATCTTTGATTATATTGATGACATGCAAGAGGAATCCGAGATGGAGTTGGAACTTCTTGAATCTAGCTTTGATCAAGAACAAGAAAGAGATGTCCATCAAGAAGACAGCAGCAAGGTTCTTAACCTTGTGGGTTCATTGGAAATTTGTAAGAAAAATTTGATGAATATACAGGTTTGGGAGAAGATTACTATATACGAAGAATTGAGGACAATTATTTTTGAAGAAAGGGAGATTGATGCGGGAGCAAGTGTGCAAAGTAAACAGAACAACCAAGGAACTAGCAAGAGAACATCTATTCCTGTTTACATCGAGTTTCTTTGGTGGTTATGCATTAAATTGACTCCTACAAAGATAATTACATGGAGTTTACACACAAGATCGGTATTAAAGCTCTTATTATATGATCTCATTCGTTATAAGGATTTCCGTAATTTTGACAGCTTCTACACTGGTTCGTATTTTGATCATAACTCACTCATACGACATGGGATCGTGGTGATTCAAAGTTCTTTAGAAAGCTGGAAACGACATCTAAAACTCCCATGCTTTGAGTTTCCCATATTCAAAACGTAAAGGAGTTGAAAAGGCAATTGAAGTTACAGAGCAAAACTGTTCCAGCGATTTTGAGCCTTGGGCGCTAGGTAATCAGTTGTTTAGTTCGATTTCGTGTAGTATTCCCTTAATTAGTTAGAATATGTTTAGGAGAGTAATAATCTGATTGTTATTAGTATTAGAAGTCCATTAGGTTTTAGGAAAGTTGTTAGTTAGTCCGTTTTACAATTGTAGTCAGTTTCGTAGTTAGTTTCCTATTCGGACTAGGATTAGGATTCCGAATAGCTTTAGATTTCTTTGTCTATAAATAGGGGAGATCTTTGCTACTGTAAACTCGTGCTTTGATGATTAATTATTGAATACATGAGTATTTACCCCTCAAACTGAGTGATTCAGGTTGAAACCCTTACGAGTGATTCGTGAGTTGTTCTTGAGTGATTCTTGAACAAGATCCCTTTGTGTGATACTATCAAAGGTTAATTTCCGTGTTGTTACTGATTTCACATCAGCCTAAGTCATAGACAATGTTCCAAAGGGTAATTCCTGTTTATGGTGTGGTGATGTCTTTCAACATCTTGCAATGATAACGCATGCAATATGAATGATATGGATGCAAAGCAAAGAAAATAAACATATACGGTAATTAAACCAAATAGTTAAAATAAATTATTGACATGGATAGGTGTTCGAATTACACCCTCTATTTAATTATCCCCAGTGAAGTCGCCACTGTAAGAACCCTCGCCTTTCCGGCGCTAACGCGAGGTACTCCATTGGAACTAATGGTTGTTAAGTAATACGTCATATGCATTTTAAATTTAATTATAACGAAGAATAACAATTAGCAAGTAATGAAGCCGCCACCAATTTTTAGGAAACAATTAGAAACCATCAAAAGTGCACCCAATTCCTATTGGGAATTGACTCATACCCATGGGGCTAAATATTGAGTTCGAGGGTGTAGGTACGAAATAAACAAAACGATTCTCATCTAAATCGCCTGAATAAACGGCCCCTACTAAGCCTATCCATGTCAAATATTTATCTATGCTATATGGTTCCACATAAATCCGGTCGTCCAAGATCCTATATTAACTAGGCGGTTTAAAGACAACCAAATTACCCATATTATCACTTTGCACAATTTACATCCAATTTGTATGCATACTATTATCAAACATAAACAAGAGATAAGAGAAATAATTTAACGCTCCAACCTACCACACTTTGCTAAACGCGCCAAGTATTGCATATGCACATCAATAAATTTGTTAGTAACTTCAAAGGAAGAACAATGCAAAAATATTAACTTTATGCTAAAATAAACCTAGGAGGTTGCTACATGCATGCACAAACTATAAAAAAGATGCAAACTTGCATAAACTAATAAAAAGATGCAAACTTTAAATTAAGCTAATCATGCATAATTAATTACAAGGACCCAGGCATGCAAATTTATTCAACCATAATCAAAAGCTAAATAAAACATGATTATAAACAATAAACAAGAGATTTAATAAAGGATTTAGGCACTCAGGATGGTTAACCTGGACGTTCTATTCGAACGGGACTAGTAGAATTGGAATTGCTCTTCAATCTTGGGTGCTAGGTTGGGTGCAATGGCTTGCTTGAGTCTTCAAAATATGAATTCTCTATGATTTGGGAATATTTGTGCTCTCAATGCTCTCAAAATTATAAACTGACCAAACTCCTCTTAAAGAGGGTGAAAGGGAGTATTTATAGAGTTAGGGGACGGAATTAGGGGCTTAGGGTAAGAAACCCGGCGCCAATACTTGGCCCAGCCAAAAAACAGGCCCAGCGGCCAGCCGGAAGGCAGCTGGAGCTCAGCGACCTGCCGCTGGGCCAGGCGGCTACCCTGAGGGCCCTCGCTGTCACGCGTGTGCAGCGGGACTGACAGCATCAGCCGCTGGGCCCGGAGGCGCACGCGTGTCTAGGGTTTTTTGACTTTTTGTGCTTGGTACATTACAAAATTGCCCTTGGGCTGACCCAGGGGATCGGGATTGAGCTGTTTTGACCCAAATCTTCGAGACGCGATATCTCTTGATCCGGGAACCTAATTGAGGCAAGGTCAAAGGCGTTAGAATCCTTATAACAAGGGCTAGCCAAAGACTGAGGTTTCAAGGAATTTGGTATAGATATCTGAGCAATGTCTTTTTCTATTTACGTCCATGTTAATCCATTACCATCATCATCGGGCGTTGCGGTGCGAGGGGATGAGAACCGATTAGGGTGTCTCCACATGATTATAAATATAAAAGAAGAATTTAATAAAGATATTTACGCCCTCAAGATAATTAACCTGGACGTTCTATTCGAACGGGACTAGTAGAATTAGAATTGCTCTTCAATCTTGGGTCCTAGGTTGGATGCAAGGGCTTGCATGAGTCTTCAAATTCTAATTCTCTATGATTTAGGGTTTTGTGCTCTCAAATTGCTCTCAAAATTACAAACTGACCAACCTCTCATAAAAGAGGGTGAAGAGGAGTATTTATAGAGATAGGGGATGAAATTAAAGGCCTAGGGCTGCAGCCTCGGCGCCAAACTCGGCCCAGTAAGAAAATCAGGCCCGGCGGCCACACGGAGAGCAGTTGGGGCCAGCGGCTACCGCTGAATGCTCAGCGACAGGCTGCTGGGCCTAGCGGCTGGCCAAAAGGCCCCGCTGTCACGCGTGTGCCGCTGGGTCATCAGCATCAGCCGCTCGACCCGGAGGCACGCACGTGACTAGGGATTTTTGACGTTTTGTGCTTAGTACAATACAAAAATGCCCATGGGCTGACCCAGGGGGTCGTGATCGAGCGGTTTTGACCCAAATCTTCAACACGCGATATCTTTTGATCCGCCAACCTGATTGAGGCAAGGTCAAAGGCGTTGGAATCCTTATAACAAGGGCTATCCAAATACTGAGGTTTCAAGGGATTTGGTGTAGATTTCCGAGCAATGTCCTTTTCTACTTACTTCCATACTAATCCATCACCATCATCATCGAGCTTTGCGGTGCCAAGGGATGAGAACCAATTAGGGTGTCTAAAGAAAGGCTTCAAGCTAACTTAATATTACTAAGGGATGAGATTAATTATATGGAGTTGAGCTTCATGCAAACAAAACAATAATATAATCAACAATAAATAAGCGGAAGCATAAATAACACATATGATATAATATGACCCCCTAAGCTATGGTGATATAATTTCCACACACTTGCTTCTTCCTTGCAGGAGTTGGATGGTCATCTCTATGATATCCTTTGACCTCCATGAACTTGATCTCACAATCACCTATATCATGAAACCTATTCTACTACACTAGCAATAATCTAATTATTACATTCAAAGCAACGACATGCATTTTGTATTTGATAACTACATTCAAATAAACGACACGCAGGTCGTATTCAAACCAAAATAAAATTATGGGCCATACTATTCACCACACCATTCAACAACACATGAACCACGATATCATATATAAAAAAACTTATTGTGCCATGCGATAAAAAATAACACACTGTTCACATAAACAAGCGGGTCCATGCAGGGGTCAAGGGGGCGGCGCTTCCCCTCGCGGTAGGGGTGAACACCGGTTCAAACCGGGAACCGGAACAGACCAGAACCTGAAAAGACATAAACCAAAATCTACAAAATATAAATACCTGAACATGAATCATTCCGATCTAGACCAACCCGGACCTGAAATTTCATGTCCGCTCCGGTCCGGTCTAAGCTCTGAAAGACCGGAAGTTAGTTTTGAATTTATTTTTCTTTTTCCTTTCTGTATTTAAGATTATGTTCGTTATTCATTTTGGTTTATCTTAATAGGAGTAGATTTTTTCTAGGCTCTATATTCTTTTCCTGACTACTAGTATGTTCAATTTGGAGGTTCATTTTAGAACATTTGTCCATCTCAATAGTGAGAAAAAACTGCATTTATTAATTAAATATAAATACATGTGCTTTTTATATATAATGGCTATGGCAGTTGTTTACAAAATCAGCAAGATAACAAAACACAAAATGAAACAGAGAGAGTGAGAGAGAGAGAATGGAAAGTGGTGATTGAGGTGTTGAAGGTTGATATAAGAACCTCGTCTTTCCGATGCCAATTTTGATCTTAAAATGCTTTCTGATTGCGATTAATGGCTCTTAAATAATATGTCATATGCAACATGATTTAATTGTGATTTGGGAAATAATAAGCAAGCAATGAAGTCGACACAAATTTTTAAGAAAACAATTGAAAACCATCAAAAAGTGCACCCAACTCCTAGTGAGAATTAACTCATACCCAAAGGGGGCCAAAAATTGAGTTTGGTGGTATGGGTAGGACCAGGATTGATCTATGCCAC
The DNA here is from genome assembly GCA_038025085.1 of Tetragonia tetragonoides. NCBI lineage: Eukaryota > Viridiplantae > Streptophyta > Magnoliopsida > Caryophyllales > Aizoaceae > Tetragonia > Tetragonia tetragonoides. The sequence continues at coordinate 25,250,965 of CM076140.1, forward strand.
AGAGTGTGTCCTTATAGAATATTTGTAAGCTGGGGGCTTTAGATAAGTTCAAGGAACCGTCGACTTAGAAAAGCTTTTGAAAAGACTTGAATTGGATAAAAACCATGAAAGAGGTCGCAAATCTGCTATCGGCGTTTTATCGAAGGGACAAACCGAATGGACAAGCCAATAGCGCAATAAGTGAACTAATAATGTTTTTAGAAAGACTCCCGCTCATTTAGAACATATCATGAGTACCCAAGAATAAAGGGTTCGGGGGCGAAGGTACGAGGTGGGAAGGTGTTAGGCACCCAACACCCCGTTGTATGACGGCCTCTACTAATTCAAGTTTGCTTAATAATTTAAAGACATGATTTCCACACAAACAGGATTAACAACTTAGATTAGATTATTAATTGGTTCATCTATGGCTCCCAAAGACAAGGAAAAGTGTCCTATGGGCGAGGAAGAGGAAAAGCATGACCTCTTTCGTACCCGGTTTCCGTTATCTAGGATACTTCGTCCACACCATGCAGACCGGGTGACTCTGTACCAGGTTTCGTTCATGCGTTTGGATTGGCGTCCGGCAGAGGCCTGGGATCATAATATCTTGCTATTGGACAGACGGATTCATCTGTCCAACTTACATCTGGTATGTTTCTGGCTTCTTTGGCTTTGTTCAGTTTATTTATTTTGTACTGAAAATTTGAATTGTTAGTGCTCCAGCACACGAACAAATTGGGATTGTACTAGATTGGTGGTCAGCTATATATAATACTTGTGCAGAATTATTTGGACTGAATTTGTAGTATATGGGGTGTTGAGAAACTTTTGTTTGTTGGCTAGGGAGTTGGTGCTTATTTGCAAGCTCATGGGTCCACTTCAAATTGAGCTATGATGTTGGACACTTTTTCTAAGAAGATTAGGGGGATAATTTGGGCTTCGAGTTTTGAGTACTTTCTGTCGATTATCCCGTCTTGTCATTCTGGGGATACTAGGGGTAGTTTCTCGTGTGTTACTGAAGAGGTTTTGGGACAATACGAACACCTTCCATAAACCTGTGGGAGAGATGTTCCCCACTCCTTACCAGTCCTTTAGAGAGCGCCCTCTACTGTATGACGCGGACTACCATCGGCATGAAGATAGGTTGTATGAGCTATATGGGCGTGTTGCAGCTTTCTTGGAGGAGGACCATGTCTCCTTACTGAAGTTATTGGGAGCTTTGACTGAGTAGGGGCTCACTGAGGATCAGCTGGCCAGTATCTTTTTAGCCTATCTGTTGGGGGCGACCATTTTTGCCTAGAAGAAGAGTGTATGCCAGGTTGGCTTTCTGACATGCCTAGATGACTTGACCAAAGTACATGAGTACAACTTTGGTGGTCCGGCGTATGCTTCTTTGGTGAGATGGTGTCGTCAGGCGTGCAGGCCTAAGGCGACAAGTTGGAGGGCGTCTATCACTGGCCCTTGGAGGATACTGGAGATAGGCATATATATTTATATTTTTTTTCTTGTGCATACGCATACTTTGTAGTAGGCCCGTATCTGATTGTTCCTGCTTGTATGGCAGTTGTGGTTTTTTGAGTATTTTTCACCTTTTGGTCCTCATCGTCCTGGTTTGAGGATGTTCCCATTGGGTTCACGGTGGAATGGTAGAGAAAGCCATCCATTTTCCTCTTTGGAGGATTTTCGGGTCACTTTTGAGAGTCGGGCTGCGTCTGAGGTATTTTGCCTTTGACTTGTTTTTATGTATGTATTTGTTTTGGTTCATTTGGTGTGAATGAACTTTGATCTTGTATTCTGCAGGTGACATGGACCGCTTTTGACGACATTCCTGGGGTTCTGTCTTATATTATCACTGAGTCTTTCAGGTTGTCTATCCTGCGGGTAGTGTTTGAGGGGCAATTCAGCTTTCAGTGGTATTTGAGGGACCGTTTGACTCGACTCGTCTGTCCTCGCTTGGGTGTTCATTTGGTTCCGGAGGACCCCCCTATGACCATATTTTTCCTGCGCAGTCTGAGCGTGACTGATTTTGGAGTTGTTATTCGGGGTGCTGCGGCCACGCATTTTGTTCAGCCAGAGGTTGATGGCTTAGACCGTACAGCGGTATACTTGGTCTATTGCTTGGATCGCTTGATGACAGACCTTACTTCTGAGGTAAAAGCTTGATTCGTGTTTTTCAGCCATATATGTAGCATACTGACTTTTGTGTCTTTTTAGGCGGATTTTTTGGCTCCTCGGGGACACAGGAGGTCCCACTCTAGAGTCCCTCGTAGTCAGCCCCCAAGTGTGACCTTACCGAGTAATGAGGTGAGGTACATTCGTGAGAGTGGGGGTCGTATAACGGAGGAGCTTCCCCTACATATCGCTAACGGAGAGGTAGTAGAGGGCTTACCATTACCCGATGATTGTGTGGGGGTATGTTTTTATCCTCTCTTTTTTTTGGCTTGTGTTGTTCTCAAATACTGACTCTGTCTCTTGTCCTCCCTTGTAGCTGAACCGGGAACAGACTTCCCAAGTCTTCAAGCTCATCCATTTATTGAAGAAAGGATATAGACAGATGACGGGTCGAGGGAGAAGCTCTCAATCTGGGACTGCCAGTGTAAGTGCACTCTTGTCTTTTTGTTTAGCTAAGTGGAGTGCTTTGTTCAACATTCTGGTGTTGATTGTATGCGGATGTCGCGGTCTTCGTCTTCTATGGGACCCCGGCATTCATCAGCAGCGAGAGCTTTTTCTGCGAGTAGACCATTGTAAGGACCCGGGATTTTCGTCCATCCAACTGGTTTCCACAGAGAACGTCCTTATAGAAAATTTGTAAGTTGGGGGTTTAGATAAGTTCAAGGGACCATCGAGTTAGAACAGCTTTTGTAAAGATATGAATTGAATAAAAACGATGAAAGAGGTCGCAAATCTCTATCAGCGTTTTATCTAAGGGACAAACCGAAAGGGCAATCCGAAGGGACAACCCAATAGCGCGATAAGTGAACTAATCATGTTTCTAGAAAGACTCCCGCTCATATAGAACATACACTACAAGAAATGGTCACATGAGCCACTATAATAATTGTGGCTATCATATGAAATTTCCGTGGCAAAAGCACTTAGCCACGAGAATTTTTCTCGTGACCTATCGTGGCCTATAAGGTCGTGGCAATCTATTTAGCCACGGTAAAAGCACTCTTGTGGGTATAACGAGAAGTCTAGCCACAGTTTTGTTAGTGACATGTTAACATCTTGCCACTAAAGGAGTCATGAAAATTTTTCAATTGCTACGAGAATTTTTGTGGCGGGTTAATTAATAGCTACGAATACACTAGTGGCTAATTAAACATTAAAAAAGAAATAAGAAAAACCTTAGAATTGTTGTTAGTGAGTCTTGAACTTGAGACCTCTCGGAGTTTATAAGTGACTATAAACCATCTATGCTAAACTTCTTATATGATTAAAAAAAGAACATTATTATATTTAGAATGTTATTGCATGGAAAAAATATCAACATCCACAAAATTTCTGGTGGCAAACAAGTCAATTCCGTGGCAAAATTTGTAAATGGCCACGAAAAAAAAAACATGGTGGCAATTTGGCCACACAAGTATATTTCTGTGGCAATTTAGACACGAAGTTATTCCATTCGTAGCGATTTTTCCAAGATGGCCACAATTTTGTTTTTCAAATTATTTTGCCCGTGGCAATTTTCTTAGAAATGGCCATGAAATAAATTTCCGTGGCAATTTTAAAAAGTCCGAAAAAGTTGGCCACAAAATTTGACCCCCCGTGGTAAAATTCGTGGCCCAAGTGACTAATTGTTGTACTGATATGAGTACCCAAGAGTAATAGGTTCGGGGGCGAAGGTACGAGGTGGGAAGGTGTTAGGCACCCAACTCGCCCGTATTATGACGGCCTCTACTAACTCAAGTTTGCTTAATAATTTAAAGACATAATTCTCATGCAAAACCGGATTAACAACCTAGACTTAGACTATTAATTGGTTCACCACAAGCATCACAACATTTATTTTAACCCTTATTTAGACATGCATTTGATTGACAATTTGGGCAGCACAACGACTATACAGACAATATTTAGGAAGCGATAAAGAACGTTATACTAGCATGATATCTACATTATGACTACTACAAAATAAACAATTAAGCAATTAATTTAATTTGAGCCCTCAGGAGTTAGTACCTGAACCGTAGGCTATATTTGACAAGAATAGTAAAAGACAAGATCTCAAATTTTGGAAGAAAGAGGGAGAAGCTCCGGAGTACTCAACCGAGAATAGAGGTTGTCAACTGTAGACTTTCTCATTTGAACTGAGGGAAGAGGGTCGTATTTATAGGCGTGGGGAAGTAGGGCTAGACGACTGAAAAGAGCCGAATTTTTGAATTGGGCTTGAAAAAAGAGTCGGGCCAGAGGCTAATTCAGCGCCGCTAGCGACCCTGGTCAGGGCCCTGGTGAGGGCCGCTAACGGCTGCTAGCTGCCAGTTGGATGTCGTCATTGGCGGAAGTGTTCCGAAAAATATGAAAAGACCGTTTTACCCCTTGGCTGTAGAAGACGGTTCTACTCCTGATTCGCAACTTGGCGACCGAGAGTCGGAAAGAGTCATGAGAGGTGTCGTTGGAAAGCTCTTGAATGGAGCTTTTGAATGGGATTGGAATAAAGGAGTGTTTAGAGGAAAAACCTGAGACCTTATCTTAACTATTAAAGCAAAAATAACGTTCAAGTTTATAAATTACTCCTTTCATCATCGGGCATGTGCGGGGAAATCTGAAGGCGCTTTTTTGGCGTCTACAGAAGCCCCCACTTTGATCGATCTTGAGTAAAAACGAAGATCAAAGTATTCCGTAGGGGACAGGCAGGATGCTGATGTACACACGGTGTGTGAGAGTGTACAGTATGCATGTGTAAGGACCCGGGATTTATACAGCCACGGAGTGCGTCCTTATAGAAAATTTTTAAGCTGGGGTTTAGATAAGTTCAAGGAACTGCCGAGTTAGAAAAGTTTTTGTAAAGACTTGAATTGAATAAAAACCATGAAAGAGGTCACAAATCTTCTATCGACGTTTTATCGAAGGGACAAATCGAAGGGAAAACCCAATAGCGCGATAAGTGAACTGATCATGTTTTTAGAAAGACTCCCGCTCATATAGAACATATGAGTACCCAAGAATAAAGTTGTTAGGCACCCAACTCGCCCGTTTTATGACGGCCTCTACTAACTCAAGTTTGCTTAATAATTTAAAGACATAATTCTCATGCAAAACCTGATTAACAACCTAGACTTAGACTATTAATTGGTTTATCACATGCATCATAACATTTATTTTTAGCCCTTATTTAGACATGCATTTGATTGACAAGTTGAGCATTACAACGGCTTGATATGCTTGGAAGGACAATATTTAGGAAGCAATAAAAACGTTATTTTAGCATGATATCTACATTATGACTATTAGAAAATAAACAATTAGGCAATTAATTAAATTTGAGCCCTCAGGAGTTAGTACCTAAACTGTAGGCTATATTTGACAAGAATAGTAAAAGACAAGATCTCAAATTTTGGAAGAAAGAGGGAGAAGCTCGGGAGTACTCAACCGAGATTAGAGGTTGTCAACTGTAGACTGTGTTTTGAACTGAGGGAGGAAGGTCATATTTATAGGTGCAGGAAGTAGGGTTGGACAGCTGAAAAGGAGCCAAAAGATGGATTTGGGCTGAAAAAATAGTCAGGCTTGAAGCTGAGTCAGCTCCGCTATCGGGCATGGTGAGGGCCGCTGACGGCTGTCAGCTGTAAGCTGGATGTCGTCATTATGACGATATCCAGTCTATTTTTATTTTCCGGAGGAATTTTAGTATTCTGAAAAATATGAAAAGACCGTTTTACCCTTGAGTGGTAAAAGACGGTTCTACCCCTGATTCGCAACTTGGCGACCGGGAGTCGAAAAAAGGCATTAGAGGTGTCGTTGGAAATCTCTTGAACGGGGCTTTTGAATGAAAATAGAAAAAAGGTGTGTGTAGAGGAAAAACCTGAGACCTTATGTTAACTATTAAAGCAAAAATAACGTTCAAGTTTATAAATTACTCCTTTCATCATCGGGCTTTTGCAGAGAAATCTGAACGCGCTTTTTTGGCTTCTACAGAAGCCCCCACTTTGATCAAGCTTGAGTAAAAGCGAAGATCAAAGTATTCCGAAGGCGGCATGCAGTATGCTGATGTGCACACGGTGTGTATGAGTGTACAGTATGTATGCATGTGAAGAAAAACCTGAGTTGGGAGATGCTCGCAGCGTGCTAAGATTTCATCTCAGTGAACACAAGATAAATAAAGGTTATGGTTAGCAGGATAGAATACCGCTTATAGATGGTCTAAACGTCTGCTTGGGACCTGTATTCAGAGTAAATGAAAAGGTTAGTAAATGACTAAGCACCACTCGGCGAATGCCGAGATTCCGTCTCTGCACGAGAAACGAAAAGGTCGACGAGACAGTGCGATCAAAATGACAGTTGTACAATGGTTAAAACATATGAACAGTTTAAATGCAATAGCTTTAGCAATCATTGACTGAAACATATAAAAATAATGGACAGTATAACCGCAAAAGTTTAAGCAATTATTGACTGACACACAATAAGTAACCTTGTAGAAGGACAATTTAACTGCAATAGCTTAAGCGATCATTGGCTGACCCAAAATTTGGATCTCGCAGGAGGACAGTTTAACCGCAATAGCTTAAGCGCTCATTGACTAACCCCAAAATTTTACATTGGGACGTTAGGACATTGGGACGTTTGTGATATTGGGACATTTGTGACTTTGGGACATCGGGACATTTGGCATCTTGGGACATTTGTGACTTTGGGACATCGGGACATTTGGGATATTGGGACATTGAGACATTGGGACATTTGGGATTTTTGGGACTTTTTGGGATATTGAGACATTGGGATTTTTTTTTGAATATTTGGTAAGGCCGATAGACTTTTCGGGCTTAAAAAAAAAATTTGACACTCTAGGCGGTAAAAGTTGTCGCAATATATATACGGGCTTCAGTATTTTGGACCTGTAAAAAATAATCAGGTTAGTTTTACTTGAAAATAGTTGGTACCGTAAAATGGGCCAACTGTCGAATTTGAATTTATGGGCCAAAGAGTCTTGCTCCTGCGCGCTTGGTACTGATATTTGCCGTGAACGAACTGGAATAACGAACTTTGGACTGGAAAAAGGGTCGTGGGAGAGCAAGTGGGGCCCGCGTGTGCGGGGCCGCTAGCGGCCTAGGCCAGCGCCGCTAGTGGCGCTGGGCCTTCGGTGAGCGCCGCTAGCGGCTCTCAACTTGAGCTGGCCAAAACCTTTTGTCGCGATTTTTTTTTTGTTTTGCTGCATTCATCTTCTTCTTCGTCGAGAGCAATTGTCGAGAGTAGCTTCCATTGTTGAGTGTTTAAACTTGCTTGAGGTAAGTTAATTCTTGACCAAACTCTTCGATTTTTGTCTTGAACTTACTTATTTTTCCGCATAGTTGCTGAATTTTGGATCACATTGTTGAATGGGTGCTTGTTTCTTGCGAATTTGAAACTTTTAATTTTCCACTTGTAGAGAAAGAAAGCTTCATTGTACTCCCATGGCTCCCGCAGACAAAGATAAACGTCCCATGGGTGAGGGGGAGGATGATCGGGACCTTTTCCGTACTAGGCTTTCTTCCACTAGTACACCTTCGGCCCGTCGTGTGGATGGAGCTCGACTGTATCAAGACTCATTCATGCGACTGGACTGGTGCCCGGCTGGGGTTTGGGACCGTAGTATTTTACTATCGGACAGGCAGAGTCATCTATCTAACCCTGAGTTGGTATGTATTCTGACTCTCTCTTTTTTTCTGTTCAGTATATATTTTTTTGAACTGAAAATTTGAATTGTTAGTGCTTCGGCGCACGAACAAATTAGGACTTGTACTGGATTGGTGGTAAGCTGTATATAATTTGTGTGTTATTTTGGCTGTATTTGTAGTATATGGGGTGTTGAGAAAATTTTGTTTGTTGGCTAGGGTGTTGGCGTTTTGTTGCAGGCTGATGGGTCTACCTCTCATTGTGCTATGATGTTGGAGACTTTTTCAATTAGAGCTAGGAATTTGGTATTGGGCTCGGGTTTTGACCATTTCTTGACTGTTATCCCTGCTTGTCACTCTAGGGATACTAGGATTATCGCTAAGGGGCTATTGGAGAGGATCTGGGATTCCACGAACGCTTTTCATACGCCTGTAGGAGAGATGTTTCCCACCCCTTATTGGTTTGTTGTGCTGATGGGTCTTTCCTTTAGAGGGCGTCGTATTTGGTACGACGCGAGTTACTGGCGACAGAGTGACAGGTTGCTCGAGCTTTATGGGCCTGTGTCTGCCTATTTTGATAAGGATCGGGTTTCTTTGTTGCGATTGTGGGCAGCTTTAGCGGACCAGGGGCTTACCGAGGAGCAGAGAGCCCGCATTTTCCTAGCTTGCTTGTTGGGGTCGACCATTTTTGCTGAGAAGAAGAGCGTATGTCAAGTCGGTTTCTTGACATGTTTAGAGGATTTGACCAAGGTCCATGAGTTCAACTTCGGCGCTTCTGCCTATGCTACCTAAGTGAGATGATGTCGCCGGGCTTGCAGGCCCAAACCGTCGAGTGAGAGGGCATCTATCTCGGGCCCGTGGAAAATACTGGAGGTAGGCACATATGTTTCTTTTTTTCTTTGCACATGCATGCTTTTGGATTTGAAGCTTATCCCTTTTTTGCTGGTATGGCAGCTGTGGTTCTTCGAGTATTTTCCTGCATTTGGTCCTCACCGTCCTGGTTTGAGGATGTTCCTGTTAGGTTCACGGTAGATTGGTAGGGAAACAATCTGTTTACCTCTCAGGAGCATTTTCGAGCTTTCTTTGAGAGTCATGTTGCATCTGCGGTATGTTGTTGTTGACTTATGCATCCTTCTTTTTTTGGCTCATTTAGTGTGAATGAACTTTTGAATTGATAACCTGCAGGTGTCATGGGCTGCTTTTGATGATGTTCCTGGGGTTCCGCCCCACATCACCATGGAGTCTTTTAGAGTATCTTCCTTGCGGATGGTCTTCAAGGGGCCATTTGACTTTGTATGGTACTTGGGGGACCTTTGACCCGGCTGATTTATCCCATCTTGGGTAGCCACCTGGTTCCGGAGGATCCTCCCCTGACCATGTTCTATCTGCGAGGCCTGAGCGTGCGGGACTTGGGGGTCGTGGCTCGTGGTATGCCGGCCACGGAGTTTCTCAATTGTTGGCTTGGACCGCACGACCGTGTACCTGGCTTACTGCTTGGATCGTCTGATGCCGGACCTCACTTCTGAGGTAAGAAATTTATCTACATCTTTTTAGCTATATGCGTGATATACTGACTTCTTGTGTCTCGCAGACAGATCGTCTGACTCCTCAGGGTCCCAGGAGGTCCCATTCTAGAGTTCCTCGGGGTCAGCCCCCAAGTGTGACCTTGCCGACTAATGAGGTGAGGTACATTGGGGAGAGCGGGGGATGCATAGTAGAGGAGTTCCCTCTACTTATGGCTGAAGGAAAGGTTGTGGAGGGCTTGTCCTTGCCTGATGGTTGTACGGGGGTAAGCTCCTTTTTATCCTTTCTAGTGCTTGTGTTTGCTTTTGAGTGCTGACTCTATCTCTTTTGTTTGTGTTGCTTTTTTTTTGTAGCTGAACCGGGAGCAGACATCTTAAATCTTCAAGCTCACTCACCTGTCAAAGAAAGGCTATGGCCGAGTGTTGGGCAACGAGAAGAGTTCTCAGTCTAAGATCGTTGATGTAAGTAGACTTTTATCCTTTGTTTAGCTAAGTGAAGTGCTTAACTTAACATCTCGATCTTATTTTTTGCAGATGTCTCTGTCTTCGTCTTCGGTGGGACCTCGACATTCTTCTGCTGCGAGGGCCTCTTCGGCGAGCAGACCATCTTTTGCTCGTTCATCTCCCGTAGCTGTGACCATGCCTCCTGTTGATGAGGCGCCCGGACCTTTTGTGTCGTACATTTCTGAGATATTCTCTCCTGCGGGTTTCCACCCTTCTCTTGATAGCAGGCCTATTGTTACCCCCACGGCTGGAGGTTGGGTGAACGCCCCTGGATGGGATGTTCCTCATACTAGGCCTTCGTATCAGGATGTGGCTATGGACTTCGCTAGTCAGGCCACAGAGAGCCACTTCGGAGCGGGGTTTTCGGCAGGTACCCCCATGCGCGCACCAGCATATGATAGGCGGGACATGAGGCCCAATAACAGCAGGTCCATTTATAGCTCTTCTCTCCATTATTCGATTGGGAACTATGATTAGGGGTCGTCCGTTGATGATGAGGTTAATAGCAATGGCGATGATGACTCTGGTTGAGCGGTGTTGGATTTCTTTGTAGACATTGACCTTGAGACTTTGAACTCCTGTTTTTATGCATTTTTATGATATGTGTATGCTATGATGACTCGATTATGCCCGTCTGATCTCTAAGTATGCAATGTGTTATGTAGTAAAGAGTAGGCCACAATTTAGGGAATAAAATAAGGAAAAAGGTAAAAACTGCAAGAAAAATCAAAAATTACATATATTATACCCCCTAAAAAAATAAAAATAATTAAAAATAGAAAATAGAAAAGATAAAACTAAGAGAGTCTCGGGCCTTGTAATTCAGCTGTGCGTATCAAAACTGGGCTTAAATCGAGCAAAACTGACTGGGATAGGGTCAGGGCCGCTTGAGGCGCTGGGCTGGGCCGCTAGCAGCGCTGGTCACAGCCGCTAGTGGCCCTGGCCAGAGCCGCTGACGGCTCTGGTTTGGGCTTTTTCATGGATTTTTGACTTCTTTTGGCTCGCGTTTTTGCCTATAAATAGGATTTACGGGATGCTTGATATTGTATCACTTTTCAGACTTTTAGCTCTCTCAAATTTCCCAAAGCTTCTACCATGGTGAAATCCTTTGAAAACATGTTCGATGCTTGGTGCAAAAATCTGACCATAGAAGACAAACTTGAATTGGTTCCGTTCCATGTTTCTACCTTGCTGACTTTAAGACCAACCAAAATATTGTGGTCCCTTCTTCGATCTGCTTTGAATTATTAGGACCCCGACTTGCATGTCTTCCATTTTGGTAACTCTGAAATATGCCCTTTAGTTGAAGAATTTGCAGCAATCACTAATATGCCTAATGTTCTTCCTCCACCTGTGCCTTATTTGAGAGATGGTTTTAGTGCTCAGTATAGGAAATCCCTAGGCTTGTCATCTGCAGAAGCCAAAAGCATGATTCTTAGTGTCGATGTGGACTTAGTTCAACTCTGCGAAAAATTTGCTATTTCTTCTGACAAAGGTGCAATATTTAGGCGTTGCCGCCGACAGGCTTTTGTACTTTGCCTGTTGAACCGCCTATTGTTTGCTAATGCCGAGCCGCCTAACTTGGGTAGAGCCTCGTTGCTGCGAGTGGTAAATCAAATGGCTGAAGGGCACTCTCCTTTGCATCTGGTTGTAGGGGAAACTATTATTGGGCTTGACAGGTTGAAGATCTCTCCTCACCGAAACTTTTTCTGGCAGCCCCCTGCTGCTTCAAATTTGGTTATGTGAGCATCTAAGGCTAATAGAGTCACCAGAGAAGATGATAGCTCGTGTCCCTCGAGCCTGGTTAAAGAAAACTTATACCGCCGCTAGCTTCTTGGTTAGGAAAAGGCTATGTTCTGAAAAGTCCCTTGCTAAATGGGATGCCTTTTTCCATGCAGGACCTGCTATCCGTTGGCATATGACCTGGTGGAGTTTGACTTCCTTAGTGGCATGTGACAATTTTGTTCCTCATACTACCATAGTGGGTCTGTACAGAGGTACTTTCTTCTTTCCTTCTAAGATTATGAGACAATATGGGGTGAAGCAGGTTATCCCTCGTCAGGAGAAGACAAGGCCAACTATCGTAGCTTTGACCACCGCGTATTGGGGAAAGTATTGGCGTGGCAGGGATCGTTTGACTGTTCCTCGGGTAATTGCCCCGACTCAAGTTTCCGAGACCTACTTGAACTGGCTTTCCTGCAGTGATGGAGAAGCGAGACAAGCCCTTCGTCATGAGGAGTGGGGCCAACTAAAGCCTAAGTATGACTCAAGAACAGGAAGCAAGAAAAGAAAAGAAGGGCCTCATGAGGGAGGCTATTATGTACTGAAAAGAGGCAAGCCCCCAGCTCAAGGGAGCGATCATAGGTCGTCCTCAAGCCAGGGTCCTTCAAATAAGAATTCTTCAACGAAGCCTTCTAAAGGGAAGAAGGATTAAAATAGTTTTCTTAGGAAGTTTAATTTTAGGAAGTTTAATTTTTGCAATGTAAGCTTATTCGTTCAGTTTGAATAAAGATTATCCCTTTCACTACAAGAACCTGGTTCAATTACGACGAGAAAACCCGTTGTAAAATATTCAGAAACCGTTGTAAAAGACGTTTTACAACGAGATACGCGCATGGTTTTTAGCCGTTGTAAAAGGCTTCGTTGTAAATGATCTTACAACGGGTTTGGGCTGGCCGTTGTAAAATATGTTCTACAACGAGGCTCCTTTCTCGCTGTAATACTGGGTACTTACAACTAGTTTACCCGTTGTAATTATAGTTTTCCCTCCATTTATGTTTTGATACAAATAATTATTTACAACCACATATCCCATTGTAAATCTTGATTTTGCCGTGTAAATAATTTACATTTTTTTTTTCAGGTATCCTATAGCTAGCATACATGTACAACCATAAATGAAATGATTCATCATCTGAGTAGCCATTATGCAAAAGCTAAAAATATTATATATTGATAATACCATCAACAGTTGCAAATATCCAAAATACCAATACCAATTCAATCCTTCAAGGATTTCATATCCAAAATGATCGAAAGTATTGGAAAAAAGTAGTCATCTTTACATCAACAACTATATACAACGTCCTATGCCAAAAAGTTATAAACTATAGGCTCTATTCCAAAAAAAGTCTTGTATTCTATTGGATCATCATCGTTAATTACCTACAAAAAAACCATCGGTAGAAATTAGTAAATTGCATCACGTAAAAAATGGAATTCACTTAATCCACACAACTATCATACATCCTAGGCTTTATATATATTATATGATGAAGGTTCTGAGCATAATATAAATCAGCACCTTATATAAAAAGATCACATTTTGAACAAGTTTTAGTACTCTCTTATGTAGATTCTAGCTTAACCACTCCACTAAAACTAGTAAATCCATGGTAGCACTTCAATCTCAAAATACATCACAAAACAGATATTCCAGCCAACTTTGCAACCCAACATTAATGCAAAGTTGTCAACTAAACCCCATCAACGAATGAAAATCACCACCTCCATGCAATTTGAAACATACAGTGACATGAATAACAAAAAATTATAGTCTCAATCTCGATATTCTCTCTTCCCGAAGAGCATGGAAGAGTTACGACATCCGCTTTTTTAAGAAATAAAAAATATAATACAGATAGTAGAGAAGGAAACAAACCTAGAAAATTGAAGAGATAACTTACTGATTAGCAGCAGGGGAGTGTGGCTCATAATTCATACTACTCATGAACATATTCATCTTTTCTTCCAAACTATTCATTTTCCTCTCTTGAGCTTCACGTTCTACAGCGTGGTTAGCTTCCATCTCATCCATACGACGTCGGAGGTCGCTGTTTTCTTTTTCCTTCTCTTGAAGGGTTGATGTAAGGTTGCTGCGAGTAGGTAGAGGTCCCCTCGCATCCTTTGGCTTCATACCATACCCAAAACAAACCACATGACCACGATCTTGCTCTCCAAAACATTTTTCAATCACCTCAATTGCAGAAAAATTTGGATTCTCTTTCAACATCCACAATCTCCTCCTACAATGTGACCAACAATTAGTGTAAACTAATAACAGTCATTTACTAACAAAATTACTGTTTTAGTTTGTTAAAGAAAGAAAAAAGGATATACATATTTTTTTGCTTCCTCTACTCCCAAAGTGCTACATTTCCTTTTTCTGGTCTCCTTGAAAACCTCAGATATAGCAGGAAAACAGCAGAAAACAACAAGAAAACAACAGGAAAACAGCAGCAAGACAGCAGGAAAATAGCAGCAAAACAACGAGAAAACAGCAGCAAAAACAGCAGCAAAGCACAAGGAAACAGCAGGAAGACAGCAGCAATACAGCAGGAAAACGACAGGAAAACAACAGGAAAACAGCGGCAAAAACAGCAGCAAAACAGCTAGTATAAAGCAACAAAACAGCAAGCATATAGGAGTAAAAGAGCAACAACAATGGCCAACAAAAGCAGCAGCAAAACAGTAACATCAGTGGCCAACAACAAGCAGCAAAACAGCAAACAACAGCAATTTAAAGAAGCAGAAAACAGAATCAAAGCATAACCCAAAAAGCATTTGCTACATATCAAAACAGCAACTTCAGTAGCCAACAAACATTTTTTTTAAACAAAACACCTCTTTTTTATCTATGTAAACCCATTTCAACAGTATTTCAGAATTTATTTCATGAACTTAGCTCAAAGGAGAAACTTTATTTCATGAACTTTAATAATGGTGACAGGATAAGTAGAAAAAAGAACAATAACATTACAACTGCTATGAAATTGTTCAAGATACCATGCATCCCTCAAAGTAGTTGCTACCCCAGAATTAAGAATTCACATAACAATTGATTCAAACCCTAAAAAAAAAACAGCAATTTAATTGACAACATAAATCTCCAACACATAATTCAACAATGAAATCGACACAAACTGGAGCAATTCAATACAACAACCTCCAAAATTCCCCACATAAGAAAGCAATTCACTCTAAAAACCCAAATATCCAAATCCCTAAACTCCAAAAAATCCAGATTCTCAAAAATTATGCGTTTCTTCACCTTTTGGGAAGTTAGAATTATGCGTTTTGCTCTAATTTGTTAAGAAATTACTAGTCTCCTCCCACTCTCACAACAACGAAAGCTAAAACCAACCACATGTATAAAGAAATTAGAATAAACCTAGGAAATTTGAAGTAACCTTATGGAAATCATTGTTGAATCGTCTACAAAGAGAGAGAAACTTACAATACCAGAAAATTTAATTAGGGCAAAGGGATTAAGATTGAATTTTTGATTTCCTTCCTTCCACAACTGAATCGTCCCTCTTGCGCTGAAATAATGGGCGAAAATCGGAAATTTTTGGCGAGACTTAAAGGAAGAATTTGAGATGGGCTTGGTTTTCATCCATGGAGGTTGGAGTCATTGAATGGTTTTTCTCTTTGAGTATCTGATGGAAATTGTGAAAGACTACTGGGAAAGTAGCGTGGAAAAAGACTGCAGTTTTGTTTTCCCTTTTTTTTTTTTTTTTTTTTTTTTTTTCTAGTTTTAGTTTCCTACAACGAGTATACTTGTTGTAATTACATTTTTTTGGGTCATATGCCCGCGAAAAGACCCGCCACTAGGAATTTGAAATATTTGACCAATATTTTACAACGGGTATTTACTCAATTACATCCAGATTTGAAGCGGGTAGTAATTATTCGCATCTTACAACCGTAGAGCCAATCTCGTTATAATTGTTTATTATTTATAATGAGATAAGCGTACGGTTGTAAAGTTTGGTTGTAAATGCAACCTTTTCATGTAGTGTTTTTGAATAAGTTGAATGGAATTTTTGGATTGATTTTGGTCGGGCTCCTTAAAAGGGTTATCTACGTATCCAGTGTGGAATCAGGCCAGCGTAGTTTGTTCAATTTGTGTATGTCTCTTTTTTTTTATATTTTTTAGATGTAGCACTTCTTCAGTTGGTCCATATTAGTGAGCTGACTGAACTCGATGCCATCAATATCCATGAGTCTGACTGCGCCTCCTGATAGAATATCTTTGATGATGAACGGGCCGGACCAGTTTGGTCGAAATTTGCCTCTGGGGTCAGTAACTGGGGCACTTAATTTTTTCCAAACTAAGTCCCCTTCCTTTAAATTTCGAGGTCGAACTTTTTTGTTGAATGCTCTTGCCATGCGTTGCTGATACATGTGGGAGTGGTCTAGGGTCCGTAGGCGTCTTTCATCTGTGAACATGAGTTCTTCGTAGCGGGCTTGTAACCATTGGGTTTCAGGAATTTCTCCCTCTAAGGCAAAGCGCATGGAGGGTAGTTGGACTTCTATGGGTAGAACTGCTTCCGTTCCGTAGACTAGGGAATAAGGTGTTGTTCCCATGGAGGATCTTATGGATGTCCTATATCCCCAAAGGGCAAAGGGGAGTTTTATGGGCCAATCTTTGTAGTTTTCTATCATCTTTTCAATGATAGTCTTGAGGTTTTTGTTGGCGGCTTCTACTGCGCCATTGGTTTGGGGACGGTAAGGGGATGATTTGTGGTGCTGGATTTTGTAGTTTTTGAGGAGGGTAGTTGTCTTCGCTTTGAAATGGGATCCATGGTCACTGATAATTTCATGCGGAACGTCGTATCGGCAAATGATGTTGTTCCTTATGAATTTTGACACTTGTTTGGAGGTAAGGACGGCATAGGATTGGGCTTCAACCCATTTGGTAAAATAGTCTTTGGCTACTAGGATGTATTCATGTCCTCCCGAGCCTTTCGGGGTAATTTTACCAATGATATCTACTCCCCATGCGGAAAAAGGCCAGGGGGATGTGAAGTTGTGGAGCATTGAGGGCGGCATATGCTGCAGGTTGGCATATATCTGACATTTCTTGCACTTCTTGACATAGTCGTAACAATCCCTTTCCATAGTGGTCCAATAGTATCCCAGTCGTAGGACTTTTCTAGAGAGCATTCGACCATTCATGTGTGGTCCGCACACACCATTGTGTACCTCGTCCATAATCTCTACGGCTTCTTCGGAGTTCACGCATCTGAGGTTAACCCCATTGTGGGATTTCTTGTACAGAAACCCCTTGTATTCTATGTATTGCGCCGCTAAGAGACGAATGGCCCGTTGAACTCTTAGTGGTGCGTCTTGAGGGTATATTCCTTTGGTGATGTAGTTGAAGGCGTCTTGGTACCAAGGATCCTCTTTGATCGGAGCCAGGGTCATTTCTGTGTCGAGGTTGTTGCAAAAGGCTGGCTTGCTTCTTCTTGTGGAGTGGCATTGCTGAGGGAGTTCAGCTACGCAAATTCCTGTAAAAAGAGATAATTTGTATTCTTGCTTTGCGAACTTTACTTACATTGCTTAAATTGATTAGTTAATGATTTGTGCAACTTTTGAGTTCATTAGATTTATCAATAGCCAAACAAAGAACGAAATGAGCCAGAGGGATTTTATTGATTTGCAAAAACAGATAAGCACACATGACTTTAGAGAAGAGGGTCTCTAATTGCCGTCAAAAAGAAACTAGACTTAGAAAGAAAAGTAAAAGGGGAACACCCCCTGTTCCAGACTCAACCTAATGATTTAGCTAAGATCCTAACTCGACAAAACTTGGGGACTCAGACTCGATTCCCAACTAATTCCAGGTTTCATTGTCGACATTGCCATCTCTTAGCGGTGGTGGAACCTCTCCTCTGTCAATGACACCTTGGATGTCGTCCTTTGGGCGAAGGCAATCGTCTGTATGGTGCCCGAATACTAGATGATATTTGCAGTAGGGTCGATTTTCTCCCAGTGCTGATTTGGCATCTTCCAAAGGGATGCAGGGTTGAATGTCACCTCTCCACACCAGTGCGTTCATAACAGCTTCCATTGGTGCAAAGAGAGGGGTGTACTTTTCTTGACTATGACGACACCAACTGACTGTCCAAGTGTACGGTGGCCACATTGTCCCTTGGTCAATGAAACGCATGACTAGCCCCTTAAAGCGCCTGCACTGATTGATGTGGTGTCCCTCAGCCGCGCAGTAGGTACAGCTTAGAAATGGATTTCCGTCTCTCGGAAGAAGCCTTGACGTGGGTGTCCTCGGACGAACATACCCGTACTTGGACATTTTGTGATAGAGGAGGTCTTGGCGCCACCAAGTTTCTTCTTTGGTCAAGATGACCGCATTCCTGCGCTTAGAGGTGCGCTCTTCTAGGATGTCAACCTTTTCTCTTATCTCTTGAATCCCTTTGATTATACGACCCAGACTTTCTTGTACATTTTTATCATCCTCCGTTTTGTCGCTTCTCAGGTTTGGTCCTTCTTCATAAGATTTCTGGGAAATCAAGGTGATCTCCTCACTATAAATGAGTTGAGAGTAATCTTTGGGCTCCTTAGTTGTAATATGGTTGATAGCACCCAGGAGGTTGTCAGCACTTTCGATTTCTTCAGCTTTAGGCAATGGTAGAGTGCCATTGTCTATTTTTTCTTGGATGATATGTTTAAGGGCCCAACAGTTGTTTGTGTCATGCCCTTTTCCCTGATGGTACTTGCAGTATTCGCCTTCTTTCCAGTTGCGACCCTTGATAATAAGATTCTGGAGTGGGACCTACAGGTCGAAGCATATCCTTGTCCACTAACCTCTCGAAAGTTGTACCGAGAGTTATCCCTAATGGAGCGAATTCCCTCTTTGGCTTGTTTCGGGGTATGAGATATTCTCTTGGCGAGACAATGGAGGAAGATTCGACGCTCTTACCTTTCCTTTCCGGCTCTTGAGGAATGGTATCAGGCTTTCCCGGAGTTATGGATTTTCAGATGAAGGGACGAACATTGGTATATCCCATAACTGTGTTGACTTAATGTTGGTGATGTCAGCTTCCAACCTGTCCACTCGGTCAGTCAACTAAACAAGATATTCCTGAACTGTTCTGATCATGGTGCAATTAAGGAGGTTTGAATCAATGTGTTGTAGAATGTTGAATCGAACCTCAGTCAAGTCTTTCTTCTTTGGATCCTATCCTGAATAGGAAGCACGGAGCACTTAGTAAAAAGAAGAAACATAAGACACTCACCTAAGAAAAATGTTGACCCACATATTAGAAAGCACATTGTCCTAAAAAGGTCCTTAAGCCTAAATGCCCAAATAATTCCCTAATATGAAAGGAAAATAAAGTCAATGAACGAAAATAAGAAAAAATAGAAAAAGACGTACTATCCTATTTTTTACTTTTCTAGACTCAAAGAAAATGAAAAATGGGACAAAAAATAAAATAAAAGAATAAGGAAAAAGGAAAGAGAGTCGGCTCCTAGAAGCTCTACAGGCGCACGGTAACGTCGTCTTGATTAACGTGCACTGTAGAAACTCCGATGACGAGAAAAGGCAAGAAGAAGGAGAAAAACTCGGCGGCTCAGCCACCGGGAGGGAGAGTTCAGATGGTCACGCCTGAATCGGGGATTGAATAGCCTCTAGAACCACTACAATTTGGTAGTTGGCTACCTGGAGAACTGGGAAACATGGAGGATGGCCATGTTACTGATGACCCATCTGATGTAGAACAGGAATCGGCGCCGGAACCCGCAAGTGCTGCGCAGAAATTGACGTTTTCGGACAGCTCAGCGCAACATACCCCTGAAGCTATTGCAAACTCAGTGAATCAACGCCGTGATAATAGGGTTGCGAAATCGGGGATGTCATTGTCCTTCGTTCCACCGGTGATGAAAGGGAGCTCTATGGTGGTGCAGCTCAATCCTGACACACTCAAACAGTAAGAGGATGTCTTGAATTGTGCTCTAATCGGGTATGTTCTGGGAGACTGACCAATTTTCAAAGATATGTTACAATTTGTGCAAAGTGTGTGGCATTTTGTGAAACAACCCCGTGTTCATTTGCATCCAGATGGTTATTACTTGTTCAAGTTTCAATCTATTGAGGATAGAGATGAAATTCTGAGATCTGGACCCTTCTATTTTAATAATTATCCTATTATGTTGCGTAATTGGGAACCTGATTATGTTTTTGATAAGGATCTTATTCGACTTATTCCTTTATGGGTGAAATTTCCTGGGTTACCTATTCACTATTGGGAGCCAGATAATTTGAGTCGTGTTGCTAGCTTTGTGGGCAAACCAATGTATACTGATGCCCTCACTGCATCTAGGTTAGAATTGCTTTTGCCCGGATATTGATTGAAGTGGATGTCTCAAAACCCCTACCAACTGACATGCCTATTGAGAAGCCTGATGGATCTGTTTTTAAGCAAATAATAGACTATGATTGGAGACCTAGGTTTTGTGTTGATTGTATTAAATTTGGGCATCTGGCTGGGGAATGTCATGTTGCTGCCTAACATATGAATCAGAAGGCAACCGATACTTACAGGGCACAGAATAGGCAAAAAGCAAAGCATAAGCATAAGGAAAAAACTAGAACATACAGAGAAGTTTGGGTGGCTAAACCACCTGTTCCTGCACAGAACATTGAACCCCAGTTTGTTACTGAAGTTCCTGCAACTCAGGTTATTGATAAGGGGAAGCAGGTTGTTGTTTTTCATGGTAGTTCTAGCTCTGAGCCACAGCTCCGGAATGAAGATGAAGGCATTCTGGAGTCAAATACATTTGAAATACTGGAAACTTATAGTGATAATGTGAGGGAGATGCAAGAGAATGACACCTACTCACAGTTCCAGCTTCAACATCCCCCATAGATATTTTAAGCTGGAACATCAGGGGGCTCAAAAAGCCCTATAAACAAAAGGAATTGAAGTCCGTTTTGCTCAAAAATAAAGTGAATTTACTTGGTTGCCTTGAAACTAGAGTGAAAGAGAAAAAATCCAAAAACATTACTCAAAAAGTCGTCCAAGGGTGGAATGCTGTTTATAATTACTCTCATGCCTTCAATGACAGAATCTGGGTCTTATGGCAACCCAGCCATATTGACCTTCAAGTCCTTTTCTCCCACAGTCAGTTTATTCATTGCCATGTAACTAATCTTCAATCTGACTTCAAAGCTGATATTACCTTTATTTATGGTTTAAATACTGTAAATGAAAAGTTATCCCTGTGGCAGGGATTACAAGACCATTGTGATAATACTGCTCCTTGGTTACTTGTGGGAGATTTCAACTCCCTGCTCTCAGTTAATGACAGGTTGAATGGAGCTCCTATTCACGAGCAGGAAACACGGGATTTTCAAGCATTTGTTGATAACATGGGCCTTCAGCAATTGAAAAGAAAGGGTTGGCAGTTCTCTTGGAGTAATAAGCAGAATGAGACTGATAGAGTCTATAGTCAAATTGATTGGGCGTTTGGTAATGATACTTGGATGCAGAACTATGGAGATATTGAAGCTGATTATCTCAATCCACACATTTCTGACCACACTCCCATTCTTATTACTACTGTTGTTCACAGTGCAGTAGGTCCCAAGCCTTTTAGGTTGCTTAAAGTATTGCTTAAAAACCAGGACTTCAAAAATATTGTCTCTCATGTTTGGCAGGGGGAAGTTGTAGGAGTGAAAATGTATCAAGTTAGGTGGAAGCTCCAACAAATTGCTAAACTGTCTAAAGGCATCCAGAAAGAGATGAATAGAACTGAAGAAAGAATGCTCTCTGCTGAGCATGCTTTAACTATTGCACAAAATGCCCTAAAAATGATCTTCTGAACCCTTATCTTATTGATCAAGAGAAGATTCAATACAGGGAGTTTGATAAATGGGCATCCCTGCATGAGAAAATTCTTAGGAAAAAATTCAGAGTTATCTGGATTCAAGAAGGTGATCAGAATACAAGGTTTTTCCATGCTCACTTGAAAGCCCGAAGAGCTATGAACAAGATCACTTCAATTTATGATGAAACTGGGTATAAAATCACTTCTTCCACTGGTATTGAGCAAGAATTCTTGGGTTTCTTTACTGGACTTACGGGTTCTGCAGCAGACCAGTTGGCAACCATAAATCTGGAAGTAGCTCGAGATGGTCCCTCTCTAACACTAGAGAATCAGCAGCACTTGGTGAGTGAGATCACTGATGCTGAAATTCTTAAAGCTCTTCATGATCTTCCTGATGACAAATCCCCAGGTAAGGATGGTTTTCCTTCTGAACTTTTCAAAGAGTTTTGGCCTGAGATTGGTGTTGATGTTACTCATGCTATTAAACAATTCTTTGCAAATGGAAAAATGCTTAAGGCTATTAACTGCACAACTGTGACCATGACCCCTAAGGTTAATAAGCTTACCTATGTCAAGGATTTTAGACCTATTGCTTGCTGTTCCACCCTTTATAAACTCATTGCTAAGATTCTCACTGGTAGGCTGAAATCTGTTGTTGATTAGTTAGTTGGGCCTGCCCAGTCTGCATTTATTGAAGGGAGGCATATGTTGGATAATGTTATCCTTAGCCATGAAATTGTCAAGGGTTATACTAGGAAAGGAATGTCCCCTCGATGCATGTTAAATGTTGATCTCAGGAAAGCTTATGATTCTCTGGAATGGGGGTTTCTTAGAATGATTCTGCTTGAATTTGGTTTTCCTTAAAAGTTTGTGGGTTGGATTATGAGCTGTGTCACTTTAGTTAGCTACACTCTTTGTTGAATGGGGGTCTTACTAAAGTTTTTGAAGCAAAAAAGGGATTGAGACAAGGTGATCCGATGTCTCCCCTGTTGTTTATTCTTGCAATGGCGTACTTGTATAGATCTCTCAAACAGCTTGCGAAGAACCCTGACTTTAACTTCCACCCCAAATGTGGAAACTTGGGATCACACATGTATGCTTTGCAGATGATTTGCTATTGTTCTGTAGAGGTGATCTGATCTCAGTTCAATTATTGTTTGCTGCTTTTCATCATTTCTCTCAAGTGTCTGGTTTATCTGCTAATATTGACAAGAGCTCTGTGTATACAGCTGGTATCTCTATGGAAGAGAGGGACTTAATTGTTCAGAATCTTGGTTTCTCTGTAGGCACACTGCCTTTTAGATACGTAGGGGTGCCTCTCTCTTCTAAAAAGCTTACTATCATGCAGTGTAAGCCCTTAGTGGATAAGATTGTAGCTAGGATTAATTGTTGGACCTCCAAATTTCTCTCTTATGGTGGTCGGCTACAACTTATTATAAGTGTGTTTTTTGGGATTCAGACTTATTGGTCCCAAATATTCTTGCTTCCAAAAAAAGTTATTAAACTAGTCAATGCAGCCTGTCGATCTTTTTTGTGGACTGGACAAGCCTCCACATCAAAGAAATCCCTTGTTGCATGGGAAACATTGTGTACTCCTCTACAAAGTGGTGGTCTGCATATTATTGACATTCAGAATTGGAACATGGCATCTTTGTGCAAGATGCTTTGGGCCATCACTCAAAAAAAGGATAAGCTTTGGGTGAAATGGGTGCATGCTTTCTACTTGAAACGTGACTCTGTGTTCTCTACTACCCTGCCTATGCATGCTAGTTGGTTGGTCAGGAAAGTTATAGAGAGTAGGAAATGGCTAGGAGTTGGAAGCTCAATACAACATCAACTTCAGAAATTCACAACTCTGGGTAAATTTAGCATCAAACAAGCTTATGAGTTCTTATGTCCTTCCCCTCCCCATGTCCCTTGGAAAAGATTGATACTGGTACCAGGACTGATCCCCAAGCATAAGTTTATTTTATGGTTAGCTCTTCATGGCAGATTGAATACGGCTAGCAGGTGTGCTATATGGGGGTTACAGATTCCCCTTGCTTGCTCTCTTTACAACTCTGGTGTAGATGAAACTATTACGCACTTATTCTTTGAGTGCAAATTCTCAAATGATATCTGGTCTGCAATTCTGAGATGGTATGGGATCAATAGGAAACCACAAAGTTGGGATGCTGAGGTACTCTGGTTGCAAGCAATTGGGAGGAATAATAAAGCTAAACTTTGTATACTCACTTTCCTTTTTGCAGCAACAATGTACAACATATGGATGTCAAGAAACAAATTGCGTTTTGTGCAAGAGCCTCCTTCTGCAGTAGGTATCGTGCACAACATTGTCAGTGAGCTGCACTTGCGAGGATCCAGATTTGAAAAATGGAAGAAGTATTTAATGCAGCTTAATTGTTTCCCTCAATTGTAATTGCTTGTATGCTACTATATGATGAGGATGCAATTTTGTACCCTTCCTAGAAGGTGACACTATTGTATCTACTGATAGATATTGCATCTTGCTTAGTGTTTTGTTGTTTGAGTACTGGGTGGTAGTGTCAAACCCCAGTTGTATTGTCACGCTATACTTGGTTAATAAAATGAGTTTGTTATTGACCAAAAAAAAAAAAAAAAAAGAATTTCGGTCTTTCATTTTTTTTTTTTTTTTTTCTTTCCATTTTGATTTTCGGCGGCTTTTTTTTTTTATTTTTGACGTTTTTTTTTTTTTTTCGATTTTCTCTTTTTTTTTTACCGAATCTGAATTACATCAAAAGAAAAAGAAAATAATGAAATAGAAAAAGGAAGAGGGGAAATTGGAAGACTGACTCTTTTTTTTGCTAAAAAGATCCTAGAAAATTGTTCATGACTTTTTCGAATATATCATCGGGAAAATGACGGGTGTTCATTGAATTGAATTCTCGTACCATCTTCGGGCATTAGGAACTAGCAAAAAATAAAAGAAAAGACTCCTAGCACGTAAGTACATGTTGGCAAATAGTCACGATATTCATGCATTCAGGCAAGAATTACAACGACATAATTACAGGCAAACATGTGATCAGACGGACATTACAACGAGACATACACAACAACCAAGCGAATGCACGAATGTGGGCTAGGCGTTTTTGGCTCCTGTGAGGTTACCACGACAAATTACAATTTCCGTTCGGCGGATGTCCGACACATCAATTGTAATTCTTTTTCACCAACAAGGATTGATGAGTCATGGGTGAGAAAGCGTCGATTTGCACGATATGACAACTGTATATTCCTTTAGATATACGGGTTGTCTACAAGTTGCGACACAAACATCCTCGAGGGTCGATAAGGGTCAAAAGGTTGTGCCAAAGCACATGCAAATGATGCAAAAATATGGAACACATTATTAAACAATCAAGCAAGCTTGACTTTCGAGTCTCACCCTCTTAAATAAATCCCCAGTGAAGTCGCCACTGTAAGGACCCGGGATTTCTACGGCCACGGAGTGCGTCCTTATAGAAAATTTGTAAGCTGGAGGTTTAGATAAGTTCAAGGATCCATCGAGTTAGAAAATCTTTTGTAAAGACTTGAATTGAATAAAAACCATGAAAGAGGTCACAAATCTGCTATTGGCGTTTTATCGAAGGGACAAACCGAAGGGACAATACAATAGCGCGATAAGTGAACTAATCATGTTTTTAGAAAGACTCCCGCTCATATAGAACATATGAGTAACCAAGAATAAAGGGTTCGGGGGCGAAGGTACGAGGTGGGAAGGTGTTAAGCACCCAACTCGCCTGTTTTATGACGGGCTCTACTAACTCAAGTTTGCTTAATAATTTAAAGACATAATTCCCATGTAAAACTGGATTAGCAACCTAGACTTAGACTATTAATTGGTTTATCACATGCATCATAACATTTTTTTTAACCCTTATTTAGACATGCATTTGATTGACAAGTTGAGCATTACAAAGTCTAGACATGCTTGGAAAGACAATATTTAAGAAGCAATAAAAATGTTATTCTAGCATGATATCTACATTATGAATATTAGAAAATAAAAAATAAGGCAATTAGTTTAATTTGAGCCCTCAGGAGTTAGTACCTGAACTGTAGGCTATATTTGACAAGAATAGTAAAAGACAAGATCTCAAATTTTGGAAGAAAGAAGGAGAAGCTCGGGAGTACTCAACCGAGAATAGAGGTTGTCAACTGTAGACTGTGTGCTTTGAACTGAGGGAGGAGGGTGGTATTTATAGTCGCACGAAGTAGGGCTGGACGGCTGAAAAGGAGCCGAAAATTGGATTTGGGCTGAAAAAACAAGTCGGGCTTGAAGCTGAGTCAGCGCGCTAGCGGCTCTGGGTTTTATCCCAGGGCCGCTGACGGCTGCCAGCTGCCAGCTGGATGTCGTCATAATAACGACATCCAGTCTAGTTTTATTTTCCGGAGGAATTTTAGTATTCCAAAAAATATGAAAAGATCGTTTTACCCTTGAGCGGTAAAAGACGGTTCTTCCCCTGATTCGCAAATTGGCGATCGGGAGTGGGAAAAAGGCATGAGAGGTGTCGCTGGAAAGCTCTTGAATGGGGCTTTTGAATGAGACTAGAATAAAGGAGTGTTTAGAGGAAAAACCTGAGACCTTATCTTAACTATTAAAGCAAAAATAGCGTTCAAGTTTATAAATTACTCCTTTCATCTTTGGGCTTTTGCGGAGAAATCTGAAGGCGCTTTTTTGGCGTCTACAGTATGCATATGAAGACAAACTTGAGTTGGGACATGCTCGTAGCGTGCTAAGATTTCATCCCTGTGAACACAAGGTAAAATAAAGGTTATGGTAGTAGGATAGAACACCGGTCGTAGATGATCTAAACGTCTGCTGGGGACCTGTATTCAGTGTGAATGAAAAATTTAGTACTACTTTGAGAATGATCATCGTGGAGTGCTTCGACAAAGAGTGACTAAACACCGCTCGGCGAGTGTCGAGATTTCGTCCCTATACGAGAAACGAAAAAGTCAACGAGACAGCGCGATTAAAAATAATGGCTATAAAATGGGAAGTAACATTAGTGAGACTGAATAGTATAAATGCTTTATCGAGCAAACAGTGGCTAAGCACTACACGGCGGATTGCGAGATTCTGTCTCTGCACAAGAAACGAAAAGGTCGACCAGACAGCGCGATCAAAATGACGGCTGTAAAATGGTTAAAACATATGAACAATTTAAAGACAATAGCTTAAGCAATCATTGACTGAAACATATAAAAAATAATGGACAGTATACCCGCAACAGTTTAAGCAATCATTGACTGACACATAATAAGTAACCCCGCAAAAGGACAGTTTAACCGCAATAGCTTAAGCGATCATTGACTGACCCCAAATTTGTGACCTCGCAGAAGGACAGTTTAACCGCAATAGCTTAAGCAATCAAGTACTGACCCCAAAATTTGTGACATTGGGACATTGGGACATTTGTGACTTTGTGACATTGGGACATTGGGACATTTGAGACATTGGGACATTGAGACATTGGGACATTGGGATTTCGGGACATTGGGATTTTTGGAATATTGGGACATTTGGGACATTAGGATTTTTTTTTGATATCGGGTCATTGGGATTTTTTTTTTTGTATATTGGTGAGGCTGACAGATTTACCGGGCTTAAAATAATCCTGACAGTCCCGGCGACAAAGGTTATCGCGGTATGTATCCGGGCTTCGGTATTTGGGACCTGCAAAAATAATTGGGGAGCCCAAAGATTACTCTAGTACCGTAAAATGGGCCAACTGTCGAATTTGAATTTGTGGGCCAAACAGACTTGCTCCCGCGCTCTTGGTACTGATATTTACCGCGAACGAACTGCAGTAATGAATTCTGGACTGGAAAAAGGGTCGTGGGACAGCAAGTGGGGCCCGCGCGTGCAGGGCCTGCACCAGGACAGCGCCGCTAGCTGCGCTAGGCTCTGTGTGAGGGCCGCTAGCGGCGCTCGTCTTAAGCCAAATAAGTGACCTTCAGCGTTGTCGAAGACCATCACCATTGTTGAGTGGTTCAACTTGCTTGAGGTAAGTCAATTCTTGACCAAATTCTTCGATTTTTGTCTTGAACTTGCTTATTTTTCCGCCTAGCTGCTGAATTTTGGGTTGCATTGTTGAATGGGTGCTTGTTTCTTGCGAATCTGAAACTTTTAATTTTCCACTTGTAAAGAGAGAAAGCTTCATTGTACTCCCATGGCTCCCGCAGACATAGGAAAACGTCCCATGGGTGAGGGGGAGGATGACCGGGACCTTTTTCGTACTGGGCTTTCCTCAACCAGTACACCTTCGGCCCGTCATGCGGATGGGGCTCGTCTGTATCAGGACACGTTCATGCGATTGGACTGGCGCCCGGCTGGGGTTTGGGATCATAGTATTTTACTACCAGACATGCAGAGTCATTTGTCTAACCCTGAGATGGTATGTTTTCTGACTTCTTTTTTTTTTTTTTTTTTTTTTTTTTTTTTTCTGTTGATTATATTTTTTTTTTGAATTGAAAATTTGAACTGTTAGTGCTTCGGCACACGAACAAATTGGGACTTGTATTGGATTGGTGGTCAGCTGTATATAATTTGTGTGGAATTATTTTGGCTGTACTTGTAGTATATGGGGTGTTGAGAAAATTTTGTTTGTTGGCTAGGGTGTTGGTGTTTTGTTGCAAGCTCATGGGTCTGCCTCTCATTGGGCTATGATGTTGGAGA
Source organism: Tetragonia tetragonoides (assembly GCA_038025085.1). Taxonomy (NCBI): domain Eukaryota; kingdom Viridiplantae; phylum Streptophyta; class Magnoliopsida; order Caryophyllales; family Aizoaceae; genus Tetragonia; species Tetragonia tetragonoides. Next base: position 25,279,122 of record CM076140.1, read on the forward strand.
CTTTTTTAGTTGGAGCTAGAAATTTTGTGTTGGGCTCGGGTTTTGACCATTTCTTGACTGTTATCCCTGCTTGTCACTCTGGGGATACTAGGATTATTGCTAGGGGGCTATTGGAGAGGTTTTGGGATTCCACGAACACTTTCCACACGCCTGTAGGAGAGATGGACAGCTTTCCCCGTGTCTGCCCATTTTGACAGGGATCGGTTTCCTTGTTGCGATTATGGGCAGCTTTGGCGGAGCAGGGGCTTACCGACGAGCAGAGAGCCCGTATATTCCTGGCTTTCTTGTTGGGATCGATCATTTTCGCTTAGAAGAAGAGCGTATGTCAAGTCGGTTTCTTGACATGTTTAGAGGATTTTACCAAGGTCCATGAGTACAACTTCGGTGCTTCTGCCTATGCTACCTTAGTGAGATGGTGTCATCGGGCTTGCACGCCTAAACCGTCGAGTGAGAGGGCGTCTATCTCGGGCCTGTGAAAGATACAGGAGGTAGGCACATATGTTTCTTTTTTTTCTTTGCACATGCATGCTTTTGGATTTGAAGCTTATCCTTTTTTTTTGCTGGTATGGCAGTTGTGGTTCTTTGAGTATTTTCCTGCTTTTTATCCTCACAGTCCTGGTTTGAGGATGTTTCCACTAGGTTTATGGTGGATTGGTAGAGATAACCATCTGTTTACCTCTCAGGAGCATTTTCGAGCTTTCTTTGAGAGCCATGCTGCATCTGGGTATGTTGTTGTTGACTTATGCATCCTTCTTTTTTTTTGGTTCATTTGGTGTGAATGAACTTTTTGAACTGCTAATCTGCAGGTGTCATGGACCGCCTTTGACGACGTTCTTGGGGTTCCGCCCCATATTACCATGGAGTCTTTTAGAGTGTCTTCCTTGCGGGTGATCGTCGAGGGGCCATTTGGCTTTGTGTGGTACTTGAGGGACCGTTTGACTCGGCTAGTTTATCCCACCTTGGGTAGCCATCTGGTTCCGGAGGATCCTTCCCAGACCATGGTCTATCTGCGCAGTCTGAGTGTGCAGGACTTGGGGGTCGTGGCTCGTGGTATGGCGGCCATGGAGTTTCTCATGCCGGAGATTGTTGGCTTGGACCGAACGGTCGTGTACCTGGCCTATTGCTTGGATCGTCTGATGCCGGACCTCACTTCTAAGGTAAGAAGTTTATCTGCGTCTTTTTAGCTATATGCGTCATATACTAACTTTTTATGTCTCGCAGGCGGATCGTCTAGCTCCTCAGGGTCCCAGGAGGTCCCATTCTAGAGTTCCTCGGGGCCAGCCCCCAAGCGTGACCTTGCCGACTAATGAGGTAAGGTATATTGGGGAGAGCGAGGGACGTATAGTAGAGGAGTTCCCTCTACATATGACTGACAGAGAGGCTGTGGAGGGCTTGCCTTTGCCTGACGGTTGTACGGGAGTAAGGTCCTTTTTATCCCTCCTTGTGTTTTGTGTTTGCTTTTGAGTGCTGACTTTATCTCTTGTTTTTGTGTTTGTTTCTTTGTAGCTGAACCGGGAGCAGACTTCTCAAATCTTCAAGCTCATTCTCCGGTTGAAGAAAGGCTATGGCCGAGTGATGGGCAAGGGGAAGAGTTCTCGGTCTAGGACCGTTGATGTAAGTAGACTTTTATCCTTTGTTTAGCTAAGTGAAGTGCTTAACTTAACACCTCGATCTTGATTGTTTGCAGATGTCCCAGTCTTCGTCTTCGGTGGGACCTCGACATTCTTCTACTGCGAGGGCCTCTTCGGCGAGAAGACCGTCTGTTGCTCGTTCACCCCCCGTAGCTGTGACCTTCTGTGCCGTACATTCCTGAGATGTTCGATGTTGTATCACTTTTCAGACTTTAACTCTCTCAAATTTCCCAAAGCTTCTACCATGGTGAAATCCTTTGAAAACCTGTTCGGCGCTTGGTGCAAAAATCTGACCATAGAAGACAAACTTGAACTAAATCCGTTCCATGTCTCTACGTTGCTGACTTTAAAACCAACAAAAATATTGTGGCCCCTTCTTTGATCTGCTTTGAATTATTGGGACCGCGACTTGCATGTTTTCCGTTTTGGTGACTCTGAATTATGCCCTTTGGTTGAAGATTGTGCTGCAATCACTAATATGTCTGATGTTCTTCCCCCAGCTGTTCCTTATTTGAGAGATGATTTTAGTGGTCAGTACAGGAAATCCCTAGGCTTTTCATCTGCAGAAGCCGAAAGCATGATTCTTGGTGTTGATGTGGACTTAGTTCAACTCTGTGAAAAGTTTGATGTTTCTTCTGAAAAAGATGCAAAATTAAGGTGTTGCCACCGACTGGACTTTGTACTTTGCCTGTTGAACCGCCTAATGTTTGCCAATGCAGAGTCGCCTAACTTGGGTAGAGCCTCGTTGTTGCGAGTGGTGAATCAAATGGCTGAAGGGCACTCTCATTTGCTACTGGTTGTAGGGGAAACTATTATTGGGCTTGACAGGTTGAAAATCTTCCCTCACGAAGCTTTTTCTGGTAGCCCCCTGCTGCTTCAAATTTGGCTATGTGAGGATCTAAGGTTAATAGATTCACCAGAGAAGATGATAGCTCGCGTTCCTTGAGCCTAGTCAAAGGAAACTTATACCGCTGCTAGCTTCTTGGTTAGGAAAAGGCTATATTCTGAAAAGACCCTTGCTGAATGGGATGCCTTTTTCCATGCATGACCTGTTATCCATTGGCATGTGACCTGGTGGAGCTTGACTTCGTTAGTGGCGTGTGACAACTTTGTTCCTCATACTACCATAGTGGGTCTATACAGAAGTACTTTCTTCTTTCCTTCTAGGGTTATGAGACAATATGGGTTGAAGCAGGTTATCCCATGTCAGGAGACCACAAGGCCAACTATCACAGCTTTGACCACTGAATTTGCTATGGATTGGGGAAAGTATTGGCTTGGCAGAGATCGTTGGACAGTACCTCGGGTAATTACCCCGACTCAAGTTTCTGAGACCTACTTGAACTGGCTTTCCTGCAGTGATGGAGAAGCGAGACGAGCCCTTCGTCATGAGGAGTGGGACCAACTAAAGCCTAAGTATGACTCAAGAAAAGGAAGCAAGAAAAGAAAGGAAGGGCCTCATGAGGGAGGCTATCATGTACTGAAAAGAGGCAATCCCCCAGCTCAAGGGAGCGATCATAGTTCGTTCTCAAGCCAGGGTGCTTCAAAGAAGAACTCTTTAACAAAGCCTTCTAAAGAGAAGAAGGATTAAAGTAGTTTTCTTAGAAAGCAAGTCTAGTTTTTAAAAAAAAGTAATAAGAATTTGTTTAACTTAAACCCTCATAGTTGCACTTTTTTTTTTTTTTTTTGTAACCTTAGGAAGTTTAAATTTTTTTTTCCAATGTAAGCTTATTCATTCAGTTTGAATAAAAACTATCCCTTTTTGAATGAGTTGAATGGATTTTTGGATTGATTTTGGCCGGGCCCTTTAAAAGGGTTACCTACGTATCCAGTGTTGAATCAGGCCAGCGTAGTTCGTTCAATTTGCGTACGCCTCCTTTTTTTTTAATTTTCGAATTTTTTTTTTACATTTATTTTTTAAATTTTTTAGACGTAGCACTTCTTCAGTTGATCAATATTGGTGAGCTGATTGCACTCGATGCCGTCAATATCCATGAGTCTGACTGCGCCTCCTAATAAAATGTCTTTGATGATGAACGGACCGGTCCAGTTCGGTCGAAATTTGCATCTGGGGTCAGTAACTGGGGCACGTAATTCTTTCCAAACTAAGTCCCCTTCCTTTAAATTCCGAGGTCGAACCTTTTTGTTGAATGCTCTTGCCATACGTTGCTGGAACATGTGGGAATGATCTAGGGCCCGTAGTCATCTTTCATCCGTGAACATGAGTTCTTCTTAGCGGGCTTGTAACCATTGGGTTTCAGGAATTTCACCCTCTAAGGCGATACACATGGAGGGCAATTGGACTTCTATGGGTAGAACTGCATCCATTTCCGTAGACTAGGGAATAAGGTGTTGCTCCCGTAGAGGAACTCATGGATGTCCTATATCCCTAAAGGGAAAATGGGAGTTTTGTGGGCCAATCCTCATAGTTTTCTATCATCTTTTCATTGATAGTTTTGAGGTTTTTGTTAGCGGCTTCTACAGCGCCATTGGTTTGGGGACGGTAAGGGGATGATTTGTGGTGCTGGATTTTGTTTTTTTTTTGAGGAGGGTGGCTGTTTCGGATTTAAAATGGGATTCATGGTCACTGATGATTTCATGCGGAACGCCGTATCGGCAAATGATGTTGTTCCTTATGAATTTGGACACTTGTTTGGAGGTAAGGACGGCATAGGATTAGGCTTCAACCCATTTGGTAAAATAGTCTATGGCTACTAGGATGTATTCATGTCCTCCCGAGCCTTTTGGGGTGATTTTACCAATGATATCTATTCTCCATGCGGAAAATGGCCAAGGGGATGTGAAGTTGTGGAGCATTGAGGGTGGCATATGCTGGAGGTTGGCATATATCTGACACTTCTTGCACTTCTTGACATAGTCGTAACAATCCCTTTCCATAGTGGTCCAATAGTATCCCAATCGTAGGACCTTCCTAGAGAGCATTAGACCATTCATGTGTGGTCCGCACACACCATTGTGTACCTCGTCCATAATCTCTGTGGCTTCTTCGGAGTTCACGCATCTGAGGTTGACCCAGTTGTGGGATTTCATGTACAAAACCCCCTTGTATTCTATGTATTGCGCCGCTAAGAGACAGATGGCCCATTGAGCTCTTAGTAGTACGTCTTGAGGGTATATTCCTTTGGTGATGTAGTTGAAGACTTCTTGGTACGAACGATCTTCTTCGATCGTTGCCAGGGTCATATCTGTGTCGAGGTTGTTACAAAAGAGTGGCTCGCTTCTTCTTGTGGAGTGGCATCGTTGAGGGAGTTTAGTTACTCAAATTCCTGTAAAAAAGAGATAATCTGTATTCATGCTTTGTGAAGATTACTTACATTGCTTAAATTGATTAGTTAATCAATTCTGCAACTTTTGAGTTCATTGGATTTGTCAATAGCCAAACAAAGAAAGAAATGAGCAAGACGAATTTTTATTGATTTGCAAAAAGAGATAAGCACACATGACTTTAGAGAAGAGGGTCTCTAATTCCCGTCAAAAATAAACTAGACTGAGAAGGAAAAGTAAAAAGGGGGAACATTCCCTATTCAAGACTCAACCTAAAGATTTAGCTAGGATCCTAACTTGACAAAACTTGGGGACTGAGACTCGATTCCTCTAGCTCCGTTGGATGGCCAACTAACTCCAGGTTTCATCGTCGACATTGCCATCTCTTAACGGTGGTGGAACTTCTCCTCTGTCAATGACACCCTGGATGTCGTCATTTAGGCACAGGCAATCGTCTGTATGGTGCCCGAATACTCGATGATACTTGTTGTAGGGTCGGTTTTCTCCTGGTGCTGATTTGGCATCTTCCAAAGGGATGGAGGGTTGAATGTCACCTCTCCATACTATTGCGTTCATAAAAGCTTCCATTGGTGCAAAGAGAGGGGTGTACTTTTCTTTACTATGACGACGCCAGCTGACTGTCCAAGTGTACGGTGGCCACATTGTCCCTTGGTGAATGAAGCGCAAGACTAGCCCCTTAAAGCGACTGCACTGATTGATGTGGTGCCCCTCATCCGCGTAATAGGTACAGCTTAGAAACGGATTTCCATCTCTCGGAAGGAGCCTTGACGTGGGTGTCCTAGGACGAACATACCCGTACTTGGACATTTTGTGATAGAGGAGGTCTTGGCAGCACCAAGTTTCTTCTTTGGTCAAGATGACCGCATTTCTACGCTTAGAGGTGCGCTCTTCTAGGATGTCAACCTTTTCCCTTATCTCTTGAATCCCTTTTATTATACGACCCAGACTTTCTTATATCTGATTTTTATCATCCTCCGTTTTGTCGCTTCTCAGATCTGGTCCTTCTTCGTAAGATTTCTGGTAAATCAAGGTGATCTCCTCATCATAAATGAGGTGAGAGTAATCTTTGGGCTCCTCAGTTGTTATATGGTTGATAGCACCCAGGAGGTTATCAGCACTTTCGGTTTCTTCAGCTTTAGGCAATGGTAGAGTCTCATTGTCTATTTTGTCTTGGATGATATGTTTAAGGGTCCAGTAGTTGTTTGTGTCATGCCCTTTCCCTTGATGGTACTTGCAATATTCGTCTTCTTTCCAGTTACGACCCTTGATAATTGGTTCTGGAGTGGGACCTACGGGTCGAAGCATATCCTTGTCCGCTAACCTCTCGAAAGCTGTACCGAGAGTTATCCCTAATGGAGCGAATTCCTTCTTTGGCTTGTTTTGGGGTATGAGGTATTCCCTTGGCGAGACATTGGAGGAAGTCTAGCCGCTCTTACGTTTCCTTTCTGGCTCTTGAGGAATGGGATCGGGCTTTCCCGGAGTTATGGATTTCCGGTTATCAGATGAAGGGATAAACATTGGTGTATCCCATAATTGTCTCGACTTAATGTTGGTGATGTCAACTTCCAACATGTCCACTCGGTCGGTCATCTCAATAAGATATTCCTGAATTGTTCTGATCATGGTGTAATTAATGTATTGTAGATAGTTGAATCGGACCTCGGTTAAGTCTTTCTTCTTTGGATCCTATCCTGAATAGGAAGCACAGAGCACTTAGTAACAAAAAAACCATGAGACTCTCACCTAAGAAAAATGATGACCCACACGTAGAAAACACATTGTCCTAGAAAGAAGATCCTTAAGCCTAAATGCCCAAATATTTTCCTAATTATCAAAGGAAAATAAAGTCAATGAACGAAAATAAGAAAAATAGGAAAAGACGAACTATCGTATTTTTTTTTTAGACTCAAAGAAAATAGAAAATGGGATAAAAATGAAAAAAAAAGAATTTCGGTCTTTTTTTTATTTTGATTTTTTTTCTATTTTGATTTTTTTTTGGACGGCATTTTTTGTTTACCATTTTTTTTGTTTTTCGATTTTCTTTTTTTTTTTTAACCGAATTCGAATTACCTCAAAAGAAAAAGAAAATAAATAGAAAAAAGGGGGAGGGGAAATCGGAACACTGACTTCTTTTTTTTTTTGCTAAAAGATCCTAGAAAATAGTTCATTACTTTTTTAGAATATATCATCGGGAAAATGACGGGTGTTCATTGAATTGAATTCTCGCACCATCTTCGGGCATTAGGAACTACCTAAAAATAAAAGAAAAGGCTCCTAGCACGTAAGTATATGTTGACACATAGTCACGATATTCATGCATTCAGGCAAGCATTACAACGACAATCAGACGGGCATTACAACGACACATGCACAACAAGCAAGCGAATGCACGAATGTGGGCTAGAGGCTTGGCTCCTATGAGGTTACCATGACAAACTTCCTCGAGGGTCGATAAGGGTCAAAAGGTTGTGCCAAAGCACATGCAAATGATGCAAAACTATGGAACAAGTTATTAAACGATTAAGCAAACTTGACTTTCGAGTCTCACCCTCTTAAAGAAATCCCCAGTGGAGTCGCCACTGTAAGGACCAGGGATTTTCGTCCATCCAACTTGTTTCATCGGAGTACGTCCTTATAGAAAATTTGTAAGTTGGGGGTTTAGATAAGTTCAAGGGACCATCGAGTTAGAAAAGCTTTTGTAAAGACTTGAATTGAATAAAAACCATGAAAGAGGTCGCAAATCTGCTATCGGCGTTTTATCGAAGGGACAAACCGAAGGGACAATCCGAAGGGAAACCCAATAGCGCGATAAGTGAACTAATCGTGTTTTTAGAAAGACTCCCGCTCATATCGAACATATGAGTACCCAAGAATAATAGGTTCGGGGGCGAAGGTACGAGGTGGGAAGGTGTTAGGCACCCAACTCGCCCGTATTATGACGGCCTCTACTAACTCAAGTTTGGTTAATAATTTAAAGACATAATTCCCATGCAAAACCGGATTAACAACCTAGATTTAGACTATTAATTGGTTCACCACAAGCATCACAACATTTATTTTAACCCTTATTTAGATATGCATTTGATTGACAAGTTGGGTAGTACAACGACTATACAGACAATATTTAGGAAGCGATAAAAACATTATACTAGCATGATATCTACATTATGACTACTAGAAAATAAACAATTAAGCAATTAATTTAATTTAAGCCCTCAGGAGTTAGTACCTGAACTGTAGGCTATATTTGACAAGAATAGTAAAAGACAAGATCTCAAATTTTGGAAGAAAGCGGGAGAAGCTCGGTAGTACTCAACCGAGAATAGAGGTTGTCAACTGTAGACTATCTCATTTGAACTGAGGGAGGAGGGCCGTATTTATAGGCGTGGGGAAGTAGGGCTAGACGGCTGAAAAGAGCCAAATTTTTGAATTGGGCTTGAAAAAAGAGTCGGGCCAGAGGCTTATTCAGCGCCGCTAGCGGCCCTGGTGAGGGCCGCTGACGACTGTCAGCTGCCAGCTGGATGTCTTCATAATGATGACATCCAGTCTATTTTAATTTTCTGGAGGAATTTTAGTGTTCTGAAAAATATGAAAAGACCGTTTTACCCCTTGGCGGTAGAAGAGGGTTCTACCCCTCATTCGCAACATGGTGACCGGGAGTCGGAAAGAGTCACGAAAGGTGTCGTTGGAAAGCTCTTGAATTGGGCTTTTGAATGAGATTGGAATAAAGGAGTGTTTAGAGGAAAAACCTGATACCTTATCTTAACTATTAAAGCAAAAATAGCGTTCAAGTTTACAAATTACTCCTTTCATCATCGGGCTTGTGCGAGGAAATCTGAAGACGCTTTTTTGGCGTCTACAACCATATGTTGGTCGTTGTCCTACTGTGGCGGCGACCAGGCCTCCTGTTGATAAGGCGCCTGGACCTTCTAGGCCGCATCTTCCGGTGCCTTAGTGTAAGCACCCGGGATTTTGCACTACCTCCACGGAGTGCATCCTTATAGAAAATATTTTAGTTGGGGGTTTAGATAAGTTCAATGGACCATCGAGTTAGAAAAGCTTTTGAAAAGACTTGAATTGAATAAAAACAATGAAAGAGGTCACAAATCTGCTATCGGTGTTTTATTGAAGGGACAAATCGAAGGGACAAACCGAATGGACAATCCGAAGGGACAACCCAATCGCACGATAAGTGAACTAATCATGTTTTTAGAAACACTCTCGCTCATATAGAACTAATGAGTACCCAAGAATAAAGGGTTCAGGGGCGAAGGTATGAGGTGTGAAGGTGTTAGGCACCCAACTCGCCCGTTTTATGAAGGCCTCTACTAACTCAAGTTTGCTTAATAATTTAAAGACATGATTCCCACACAAACCGAATTAACAACCTAGACTTACACTATTAATTGGTTCATCACAAGCAACATTTATTAATGACCCTTATTTAGACATGCATTCAATTGACAAGTTGAGCATCAAAAAGACTATACATGTTTGAAATTGAAAGAAAATATTTAGGAAGAAATAAAATACGTGATTAGCATGATATCTATATTTTGACTACTAGAAAATAAAAAGTTAAGCAATTAATTTAATTTGAGCCCTCAGAAGTTATACCTGAACTGTAGGCTATTTAACAAATGATTAGTAAAGAAAAGATCTCAAGGAAAGATAAATTTGGAAGAAAGAGGGAGAAGCTCAGTGTTAATACTCCTAAGAATAGAGGTTCTCAACTGTAGAATGTGTGTTTTGAACTGAGGGTCAAGGGTCATATTTATATTGAAGTGTAAGGACCTGGGATTTTTCCATCTGCTCCACGGAGTGCGTCCTTATGGAAAATTTGTAAGCTGGAGGCTTTATATAAGTTTATTATAAAAGATTTTGTAAAGACTTGAATTGAATACAAACCATGAAAGATGCCACAAATCTGCTATCGGCGTTTTATCAAAGGGACAAACCGAAGGGACAATCCAAAAGGACAACCCATTAGTACCCAATAATAAAGGGTTCGGAGGTGAAGGTATGAGGTATGAAGGTGTTAGGGCCCCAACTCGCCCGTTTATGACGGCCTCTACTAACTCAAGTTTGCCTAATAATTTGAAAACATGATTCCCATACAAACCGGATTAACAACCTAGACTTAGACTATTAATTGGTTCATTACAAGCATCACAACATTTATTATTGACCCTTATTTAGATATGCATTCAATTGGTAAGTTGAGCAGCACAACGACTAGACATACTTGGAAAGACAATATTTAGGAAGTAATAAAAGACGTTTACTAGCATGATATCTACATTATCACAACTAGAAAATAAACAATTAGGCAAGCAATTTAATTTGAGCCCTCAAAAGTTTAGTACCTGAACTGTAGGCTATGTTTGGCAAAAATAGTAAAGACAATATCTCAAGTTTTGGAACAAAGAGGGTGAAGCTCGGGAGTACTCAGCCGAGGTCCGAGAATAGAGGTTGTCAACTGTAGACGTGTTTTGAACTAAGGGAGGATGGTCGTATTTATAGGCGCATGTAGTAGGGTTGGACGGGTGAATTGAGCCGAAATTTGGAGTTTGGGCTGAAAAATAGTCGGGTTTGAAGACTTAGCAAGGGCCGCTAGGGGCTCAGGTGAGCGCAGCTAGGGGCTCAGGTGAGCGCCGCTAGCGGCTAGAGCCACAGCCGTCAGCGGCCCTGGATTTTAATCCAGCGCCGCTGACGGCTGTCATTTTCCAGCTGGATGTCGTCATAATGAGACATCCAGTCTATTTTAATTTTCCAGAGGAATTTAGTGTTCCGAAAAATATGAAAAGATCGTTTTACCCTTCTGCAATAAAAGCCTGTTCTATCCCCGATTCGCAACTTGGCGACAGGGAGTCGGAAAAAGTCATGAGAGGTGTCGTTGGAAAACTCTTGAACGGGGCTTTTGAATGGGACTGGAATGAAGGAGTGGTCGAGGAAAAACCTGAGACCTTAATTTAACAATTAAAGCAAAAATAGCATTCAAGTTTATAAATTACTCCTTTCATAAATTGCGGAGAAAATTGAAGGCGCTTTTTAGGCATCTACAGAAGCCGCCACTTTGATCGAGCTTGAGTAAAAGCGAAGATCAAAGTATTCCAAAGGCGACATGCGGGATGCTGATGTGCACATGGTGTGTGAGAGTGTACAGTATGTATGCATATGAAGACAAACCTGAGTTGGGACATACTCGTAGCGTGCTAAGATTTCATCTCTGTGAACACAAGAGAAAATAAAGGTTAGGGTTAGCAGGATAGAACACCGCTCGTAGATGGTCTAAACGTCTGCTGGGGACCTGTATTTAGAGTGAATGAAAAAGTTATTAGTACTACTTTGAGAATGATCAACGTAGAGTGCTTCGACAAACAGTGACTAAACACCATTCGGCGGGTGCCGAGATTCCGTCCGTGTACGAGAAACGAAAAAGTCGACGAGACTGCGCGATTAAAAATGACGGCTGTAAAATGGTTAAAACATATGAACGGTTTAAATGCAATATCTTAAGCAATCATTGACTGAAACATATAACAAAAAAGGACAGTATAACCGTAATAGTTTAAGCAATGATTGACTGACACAAATTAGTGACCTCATAGAAAAGGACAGTTTAACCGCAATAGCTTAAACGATCATTGACTGACCCGACTTTCGGACTTCGTAGAAAAGGACAGTTTAACCGTAATAGCTTAAGCAATCATTAACTAACCCGACTTTGGCACTTCGTAGAAAAGGACAATTTAACCGCAATAGCTTAAGCGGTCATTGACTGACCCAACTTTGGGACTTCGTGGAAAAGAAAAGTTTATCCGCAATAGCTTAAGCGGTCATTGACTGACCCGACTTTGGAAACTGGATGTCTCATAAAAACATGGATGAGGCCAGCGGATTTACTGGGCTTAAAATAATTTGACACTCTAGGTTGTAAATATTGTTGGGGCATATATCCGGGCTCGTGTATTTGGGACCTGCAAAATAGTTGGGTTAGTTTTACCTGATAATACTTGGTACCGTAAAATGGGTCAACTGTTGAATTTTGAATTGGTGGGCCAAAGGGACTTGCTCCCGTGCGCTTGGTACTGTTCTTTGCCGCGAACGAACTGAAATAACGGTTTTTGGGCTGGAATAAAGTCGTGGGATAGCGGGAGGGGCCCGCGTGCAGGCTAGGCGCTGGGCTCTTGGAGAGAGCCGCTAGCGGCGCTCGACTTGAGCAGGGCAAAACAGTTTGTCGCAAATTTTTTCGCGTTTTGCTGCATTGTTCTTCTTCTTGGTCGAGAGCCATTGTCGAGAACTACTTTGCCATTGTTGAGTGCTCCAATTCCTTCAAGGTAAGTCAATTCTTAACCAAATTTTTTGATTTTTGTCTTGAACTTGCTTTTTTTTTCCGCCTAGTTACTGAATTTTGGGTTGCATCGTTGAATGGGTACTTATTTCTTGCGAATCTGAAACTTGAAATTTTCACTTATAGGGAGAGAAAACTTTATTCTTCTTATATGGATCCCAAGGACAAAGGAAAACGTCCCATAGGTGAGGAGGAGGAGAATCGGGACCTCTTTTGTACTGCGCTTCCTTCTTCTATTACGCCCCTTGCTCGACATGCAGATGGGGCAAACATGTACCAGGATTCGTTTATGCGCATGGACTGGCGCCCGAATGGGGTTTGGGACCGTAATGTTTTGTTACTGGACAGGCAGAGTCATCTGTCTAACCTTCAGTTGGTATGTTTCTGACTCTCTCGTTTTTTTGGTTCCATTCAGTATAATTTTTTTTTTTTGGGAAATTCCACGTGATACCAGTCTATTTTTGTCTTTTTCATTTGGTACCCAAAATATTTTTCAAAATCCGCATGGTACCCATCTGTTTTTACTCATTTCCAGTCCGTGTCTTATTTAGTCATTTTCCGTCAGTTTGTCCCGTTAAGTTATGACGTGGCTTTATATTTATGGTTTTGACGTTTTTTTTTTCCAGCTTCTTTTATACAACCAAAGTACCCTTGATTTTCACCACCCCTCTCTCTCTCTCCTCAAATAACAAGCCACCACCACCACCACCACTCCCTCTCTCTCCTCAAACCACCACCGCTCTCTCTCTCTCTCTCTCCTCAAATCACAAACCACCACCACCACCACTCCCTCTCTCTCCCCAGACCACCACATAATATCAAAAGTTGAAGGTGGGGTTGATGGTGGTTGTGGGGTTTCGAAAATGTGGTGGTTTTTATGGAGGTGAAGTAGCTTATTATTGGTAGGGTTTTGAAGATGGAGAGAGATGGTGGAGGCTAGATTTCGAAAATGAAGAGAGAGATGAGTTTGTGGTGGGGGTTTCGAAAATGGAGAGAGAGATGGGTTTTTGGTGGGGGTTTTGAAAATGGAGAGAGAGATGGTGGTGACTGGATTTCGTGAGGGTAGATTTCAAATTCAGGTGGGTGGTGTTTGGTGGTGGAGTTTCAAAAATGGTTGTGGAGATTTGTGGTGGGGGTTTTGAAAATGGAGAGAGAGAGGTAGTGGTGGCTGGATTTCGTAGGGGGTGGGGTTCGAATTAAGGTGGGTGTGTGGTGTTTGTGATGGTGGTTATGGAGGTTGGGGTGGTGATTATGGAGGTTGTGGTGGTGTCAATTTTGTGAAGATTGTGGTGTTTTGTGGTGGGGGACGAAATGGAGAGAAAAGGTGGTGATGCGTGTGGTGGTTTTAACGGAGAAGGGTGACTTTTTGGATGAAAGGAGGTTGAAAGTGGGTTTGAGGAGAGAGAGAGGAAGAAATGTCGTTTCATATACAATTTGTTGCGCTTCATTAAGGGGTAAATGGAATTGTTTTGGCTGTATTTGTAGCATATGGGGTGTTGAGAAAATTTTATTTGTTGGCTAGGGTATTGGTGTTCTACTGCAGGCTCATGGGTCCACTTCTCATTGGGCATGATGTTGGACACATTTTCTGTGGGAGCTAGGGAGATAGTGCATGGTTCGGGTTTTGAGCACTTTTTGTCGGTTATCCCGGCTTGTCACTAGGATAATCACTCAGGGGTTATTGGAGAGGTTGTGGGATACCACGAACACTTTCCACACACCTGTTGGGGAGATGTTTCCTATCCCCTATCAGTTTGCTGTACTGACAGGCTTGTCCTTTAAAGGGCGTCGTATAAAGTATGACGCGAGTTACTATCGGCAGAGTGATAGGTTGCTTGAGCTGTATGGGCCTGTGTCCGCCCATTTTAGAGAGGACCGAGTTTCCTTGCCGAGGTTATGGGAAGCCTTGGCGGAGCGGGGGCTTACTGTGGAGTAGAGGCCTCGTATTTTCTTAGCTTACCTGTTGGGGGCGACCATATTTGCCCAGAAGAAGAGCGTGTGTTCAAAGTCCATTAGTACACCTTTGGTGCTCCCGCGTATGCTTCTTCAGTGAGATAGTGTCGCCAGGGTGTCTATCTCGGGCCCGTGGAGGATACTGGAGGTATGCATATATATTTCTCCTTTTCTTTGCACATGCATGTTTTGTAGGAGAGATGCATCTCATTATTCTTGCTTATATGGCAGCTGTGGTTCTTTGCGTATTTTCCCGCTTTTGGTCCTCACCATTCTGGTTTGAGGATGTTCCCACTAGGTTCACGGTGGGTCGGTAGAGATAACCACCCATTCGCCTCTTTGGAGCATTTTCGGGCTACCTTCGAGAGTCATGCTGCATTTGAGGTAGGTTGCCTTTGATTTGCTTGTGTATGTATGTTTCTTTTCCTGGTCCATTTGGCGTGAATGAACTTTGATCTTATAATCTGCCGGTTCGTGGACTGCCTTTGACGGTATTCCCTGGGTTCCGCCCCATATTACCACCGACTCCTTTAGGGTATCTTCCTTGTCGCTGGTCTTTGAGGGGCCATTTGGCTTTGTGTGGTACTTGGGGGGACCGCTTGACTCGGCTGGTCGATCCTGCCTTGGGTGGTCATTTGGTTTAGGTGGACCCTCCTATGACCAAGTTCTACCAGCGTAGCCTGAGCGTAGAAGACTTGGGGGTCGTGACTCGTGGAATGGCCGCCATGGAGTTTATTGAGCCTGAGATTGCCGGCGTAGACCGTACGGCCGTATACCTGGCCTATTGCTTGGGTCGTCCGATGCTGGACCTCACTTCTGAGGTAAGATCTTTATTTGTGCCTTTTCAGCTATATGCGTGATATACTGACTTTTATGTCTTGTAGGTGGATCGTTTGGCTCGTCAGGGTCCCAGGAGGTCCCATTCTAGAGTTCCTCATGGCCAGCCCCCAAACGTGACCTTGCCGAGCAATGAGGTGAGGTACATTGGTGAGAGTGGGCGGAGTATAGTAGTGGAGTTCCCTCTACACAGTGCTGATGGAGAGGCCATAGAGGGCTTGCCCTTGCCTGATGGTTGTACGGGGGTTAATTTTTATCTCTTCTCGCCTTCTCTTTTTTTTGTGTTGGTTTTGAACGTTGACTCTATCTTTTGTTTCTTTTTGTAGCTGAACCGGGAGCAGACTTCTCAAGTCTTCAAGCTCATCCACCTGTTGAAGAAAGGATATGGCCGGGTGATGGGTAAAGGGAAGAGTTCTCGATCTAGGACCGCTGATGTAAGTAGTCTTTTGCCTTTTTGTTTAGCTAAGTGAGGTGCTTAACTTAACATTTTGGCCTTGATTGTTTGCAGATGTCCCAGTCTTCGTCTTCGGTAGGGCCTCAACATTCTTCTGCTGTGAGGGCTTCTTCGGCGAGCAGGCCGTCTGTTTCTCGTTCACCTCCTGTAGTTGTGACCAGGCCTCTAGTTGATGAGGCGCCCGGACCTTCTGTGCTGCACATTCTCGTGCCAGAGATGTTATTTCCAGCAGGTTTTCAGCCTTCTTTCAGTAGTAGGCCTGTTGTGACCCTTATGGCTGGAGGTTGGGTGAATGCCCTGGGTGGGGTGTGCCTCAAGCTACGCCTTCATATTAGAATTTGGCTATGGACTTTGTTAGTCAAATCACGGAGAGCCTCTTTGGACCGGGGTTTTCGGCAGGTACCTCTATGCATGCCCAAGTGTATGATGGACGGGATATGAGGCCTAACAACAGCAGACCTATTTATAGTAATGGGACACAGACTTGTGGCCCCTTCTTCGATCTGCTCTGAATTATTGGGACACAGACTTGCACGTCTTCCGTTTTGGTAATTCTGAATTATGCCCTTTAGTTGAAGAATTTGCTGAAATTACTAATATGTCGAACGTTCTTCCCCTAGTTGTGCCTTATTTGAAGGATGGTTTTAGTAATCACTACAGGAAATCTCTAGGCTTGACATCTGCAGAAGCCAAAAGCATGATTCTTGGTGTCGATGTGGACTTAGTTCAAATCTGTGAAAAGTTTGTTATTTCTTCTTAACAGGATACGATATTTAGGTGTTGCCGCCGACATGCTTTTGTACTTTGCCTGTTAAATCGCCTATCGTTCGCTAATGCAGAGTCCTCCAATCTGGGTAGAGCCTCGTTGCTGCGAGTGGTGAATCAAATGGCTGAAGGGCATTCTCCTTTGCATCTGGTGATAGGAGAAACTATTTTAGGGCTTGAAAGGTTGAAAATTTCGCCTCACGAAACCTTTTTTGGTAGCCCCCTGCTGCTTCAAAATTTGTTATGCGAGCATCTAAGGTTGATAGAATTGCCAGAGAAGATGATAGGTCGTACCTCTGAAGCCTAGAAAAATAAGACTTATACCGCTGCTAGCTTCTTGGTTAGAAAAAGGCTATATGATGAAAAGACCCTTACTCAATGGGATGCCCTTTTCCATGCAGGACCTATTATTCGTTGGCATGTGACCTGGTGGAGCTTGACCTCTTTGGTGGCTTACTGCAAATTTATCCCTCACACTACCATAGTGGATCTGTACAGGAGTACTTTCTTCTTTCCTTCTAGGGTTATGAGACAATATGGGTTGAAGCACGTTATCCCTCGTCAGTAGACTACGAGGCAACCTACCTTGGTTCTGACCACCGAATTTGCTCAAGACTGGGGAAAATATTGGCGTGGCAAAGATCACTGGACTGTACCTCGGGTGATTGCCCCAACCCAAGTTTCTGAGACCTGCTTGAACTGGCTTTCCTGCAGTGATGGAGAAATGAGACGAGCCCTTCGTCATGAGGAGTAGGACCAACTAAAACCTAAGAATGAATCAGGAACAGGAAGGAAGGGCCTTATAAGGAAGGCTATCATGTAATGAAAAGAGGCAAGCCCCAGCTCCAGAAAGCGATCATAAGTTGTCCTCAAGCCAGGGTCCTTCAAAGAAGAACTCTTCAACGAAACCTTCTAAAGGGAAGAAGGATTGACGTAGTTTTCTTAGAAAGCAAGTCTAGTTTAAAAAAAAGTGATAGGAATTTGTTTAGCTTAAACCCTCGTAGTTGCACTTTTTTTATGCAACCTTAAAAAGTTCCAACTTTTGCAATGTAAGTTTATTCGCTCAGTTTGAATAAAGATTGACCCTTTTTTGAATGAGTTGAATGGAATTTTTGATTGACTTTGGTCGGGCCCCTTTAAAGGGTTACCCACGTATCCAGTGTGGAATCAGGCCAGGGCAGTTCGTTCAATTTGTGTACGTCTCTTTTTTTTTATTTTCGGAAACTTTTTTTTAGACGTAGCATTTCTTCAGTTGGTCCATGTTCGTGAGCTGACTGAACTCGATGCCATCCATGTCAATGAGCCGGACTGCGCCTCCTAATAAGATATCTTTGATGATGAACGGACCGGACCAATTCGGTCGAAATTTGCCTCTAGGGTCAGTGATTGGGGCACATAATTCTTTCCAAACTAAGTCCCCTTCCTTCAGATTTCGAGGTCGAACATTTTTGTTTAACGCTCTTGCCATGCCTTGTTGGTACATGTGGGAATGGTCTAGGGCCCGTAGGCGTCTTTCATCTGTGAACATGAGTTCCTCATAACGTGCTTGCAACCATTGGGTTTCGGGAATTTCACCCGTTAAGGCTATGCGCATGGTGTAGCCGCCGAATTTTGACTTGTATTTCTTTTAAATAATTACTACAGTTAATATTAGCATTAACTGTATGTACCCTAATTGAATAAGTCATTTGGGCTAAAAGGGCATTTAGGGTTCATAGGTGAGTCAACCCATTAGCAAAGCAAAGCCCAAAGAGAAAATAAAGCAAAAATCCAAAAAAGAGTATAAAAGAGAAAATACAAAAATAAATAAGGAATGGAATTATGATGTCATGCATGACATCATTTCATGAAATCACCTTATGATGTCATGCATAACATCACAATATTCCTATGTTCCCATCCAATAGCTAAAGAAAAAATGGAATAATGGTAATAAGTAGAAATACCAAAATACCCTCTCCTTTTCAATAAATTAACCTCCCACACAAAAAATCAAATAAAAAATCAAATAAAAATTCCCAACTCACAACCGAAAATGGAGAAGAAAAAAAAAATCCCCCCCCCCACGTTTTTATTCTTTTTTTTTTATTTAATTTTGTTTTTCCTTTTCTATTTCCTGTTCCACCTTATCTCATCTTTTCTCTTTCCTACTCACTTCCACCTCACAAGATTCCTCCCATCTTCTTCCTTCACTACAAATTTGACATTTGTCACCCTCCCATCCACATTCTCTCAAGCCTCATCTCACCATCCACCTACCATCACATCCCACCCTCCATTTTTCCTAACCCTAATTCTCCTCCATCTTTCCCCCCTTATAAATACACCTTAAAAAGCTATTTTGAGGGCCCTTTGCCTCTTTCTCATCTCTACTTCTTAAAATCTCCTTATCTCTCTAGTTTTCCTATCAGCCTTTTAACTTACTTCAATTTTTGAAACTTTTCTAAAAGCTTCTCTTTATTTCTAAAACTTCCTTTTTTATCTAGTTAGTGCAACCTAAAGGACGTTTGTACTAGGTAACTTAATTTTGAAAATTGAGATTTCTAGATCTACGCAAGGGTAATCTTTAATGTCTCTCCTTCAATTATTTTTTTTCTTCTAAGTGTATTCACTAACCATTTGATTTTGTATATAAATTGCTATCAAACCCTATTATCCCCCTTAATAATCCCATTTTCACCGGTTGGACTCTTTATAGGTGTGGGCACGAACCACTCTATTTTTTGAGCGGCCAAAATTTTTAGGTAAGGGTTCAAGTGCCCACGCGAACCCGTCTCCATGGGGGACTTAGATCCAGCTTGTAGACAGTGATTTTTTGAGGTAAGGAAGAGAGTTGCTTGTGCCAAAATTGTGTGATCAATGAATGTTTCTCTCTTTCTCATCAACATTTTCATTTCTTTTCACACTTGAAATTGAATAAAAAAGGTCATTTTGCATATAGAACCCTCGGATTTATTTTTTGTACAAAGTTGTAATAATTCGGATTATTGACAGATTTTAGGACAGAATTTATTTGTAGATCCAGGAAGATCCAACGGTTTGAATTTGATAAAATTAATGTCATAGAAAACCTTGTCCAGAGGGCTTTCTAACGAGATAAAAAAAACAACCAAATCCAACGGTTAAATCATCAACAATTGAATTGTTAAGCTACTGTGTCTAACAACGACCAACGTCCATAGATCTGTAAATAAATAATAAAAGGTTAAGTTTTGACCTTGGTCTATTTCTCAGTAAATTGAAGAGGACTTATCTAGCTTTGTACAGCCACCTATTTTGTCCAGTTTAGATACGAAATGAATTTTAAATGAATTGTCAAAAGACGAAGTGGTGCTGTCCCTTTGAAGATTTTCTCAGATTTCGACCTTGTAAATATATGGCTCAATTTAACCACTTAGGATAGTTTGTTCTTCTTGATAATATTTGTAGGAAGTCTTTAGTGTGTCTACTTCAATCTATAAGGAAGAATTCAATTTTAACAAAGTAGATTAATTCTAAAATTAACCAACCGAGTATATGTCCAGAAATGATAACGTTCACTTAACTGAAAAGTCTGTGGTGGTTTGCACCACTTCAATGAAAAATGAACTTTTATGTGGATAATAGACTCCATAAGCACCAATCTAGACTTTGGAATTACTTCATTTGGAGGTGTTTTAGATTTTTAATGAATTAATCAACCGAGCTTGGTTCTGTCAAAATGAAAGCCTTTGGTTAACTTAGAAGATTAGGGCTTTTTTTATAGTTCTTTTGTTTATTTTTGCTAAATGACTTATACTTCTCTAAAATTCATTCAATTTTGTGTAAATACCCACCTTCAAGTCTAGTCTATGTCCCATAAATATTAGACTTAGATCACTTGTAATAATTCCCAATAAATCAAAAACCAATGGTCTGTCCAAAGACTTTCAGAAGCTCGTAAGTCATAAGTAATTCACAAACCGTCAACTGTATTGACTTGATATTTTTACAGTGGAAACATGAAGTAAAATGAACTAAGTTAGGCTTTTGAAGCAAGCACTCGATTTGGTTGAGTTATGACCGAGATATGAATTTTAGAAGTTCTGTTCAAATTATTGTAAAATCGGTTTTGTTTTATTCTATGAACGATTTTCGTTTAATTATCAAACAAACTCACAAAAATACGAAATTCTCTAGTTTATTCTATTAGTGTATCCCACTAATTATAAAAATAATTTTGGAGTTAATAAGTCGCGTTTGGACTAATCACTTGTCGGTTCTTTCAAACCGCTTTGTAAATAACCAATTCTTTCGTAAATAAATCAAATCTTTTGTAAACGAGTCAATCCTTTGTGAATAAGTCCAACTTTTGAAGACGAAGATCAAGATCGAGCCCCGGAGGCGCCATGTACATGAAGATCAAGTCTTTTTCTCCTTTTTATTTCTCCTTTTTAGGATTTTTAGACATTTTTTGTGTTTTTATTGTAAATACTCGATTTGTAATTCATTTATTCCGAGGCCTCTTTATTTGCATTTTGTACATTTGCATTCATATGCTTCTAGCTAATAATTCAACTCGGAAAATAAAATACAAAGAACTTCTCTCACTTGTGTGATATATGTTATGTTAAAAACGATTTTTAAAACCAGTGTATTCGTTTATGTATACAACCCGGCCCGGGGCCAAATTCGAGGTTAGAATCAGAAATTTGCTTATATGCGATCTTGGGTGTTCCACCTACCATTCCACCAAACCACCTTCATACAAATCACATTTCCCAGTGGAATCCACATTTCCCCAGTTAAAACCATTTTCCCCTGTGGAATACCTATGATCGAATAGAAGCTAATTATTGATCGTCCCCTCTTATTTGGCTTCAGGCCACCCCGGGGTATCCTATCGGAAAGACTCCTTTAAGCCATTACCCACCAATATATATCCATACTCTACACAAATCATCCATTTATTCACCCCCAATCAATGTTATTCCCCAGTGAAGAACGAATATTTTTGAGAAGTCTAATCTTTATACTCAAAGCTAAGAATTGGGTTGATCCCCGTATATTACCAAATGTTGCTGGGTTGAACGCCTCTGATCAACTGGAAAATCTTCCCATTTGAGCATTTTCCTACTTCTTCAAGGAAAGTAGGGGGTTCCTCGGATCAATTCGACTCTAAGTTGCGAGTCATGCTATAAGTTTCTCAATCATATCCCTCTTCACGGGAAAGAATATCCTTACCCGCCTTAGTGGCACCCAAGGAGTCTTACTGACCGGGGGACCGGATCCCCCGGTCAGAACTACGTAAGGGTTTTGATCTAGGAGTAGATTCAAGACCTACGATGAATGGTACGTAGTGCAGTATTTGTAATGAGCCCTGTTATTTGCATTCTGAGAATATGGGTCGTCAAACCATATTCTCAAATGATGTGGCATTGACTTTCAATTAACTGGCATATCTACTAGGCATGTGGCACATGCTTGGTGGCTGACTTGTAATAGATTAGGAGGAAATTAATTCTGAAATACTCTCATAATCTCTCTCCTCACATTTCTCTCTCCTCACATCTCTATCGTCACTTTATTTTTGAAAACATGCAAGCTTTCCTCTTGTCACTTTATGTCTGAAAAGTGAAAATTCATAACCTCTCTATCGTCACTTCATTAGCTCAGCTCACCTCTCCACTCATTTATTTCAAAATTGCATAGTGTTTGTTTCTCTCTCTCTCCTCACAAACCCTACCCACATAAATATTCACTCTAACATCAAAGACGAGACACACATTAAGAAGCTCGATCTTTTTTTTAGGAGTGTAATTCCATTGTTGCTGAGGAAGTCGTCGAAGGTGAGAAAAAGAAGATCTAGTAAAATTGAAAGAGGAAGTTGAAGGTTAACTGTTAAATTTCGTGTTGTTGTTTTTGGGTATGTCATTTTTAAAAATTGATCTGTTGTGGTACCCATATTTTGCTTTTAAAATTGTGAAATTAACGATTAGGGTTCGTTAGACCATAAATTTGAAAATAATTTTTGGTAGCTATGGTAATTTCAACTTAGAGGAACCATAATTCTGATTGTTAAATTTGAAATTTGATTTGGTAGTTTTGGTAATTTTGATCTGCTAAAGTATGAGCATAGTTAAACCCTAATTTTGGATGCATGTGTAGTTAATCCCTAAGTTAATCCCTAATTGTTTGTCATATTTTTGTATTTAGATGTGTTGTATGTTTAGGGGTGGTTGTAAGGCGTAGAAATATTTGCTGGCTATGTTTAGTAGATGTAGTTGAGTATGGTGATATGTGAAGTATATGTAGTTCTGACTGCAGTATTTTGTCCCTTCCCGTGTTTAGATATGATATATATGGTGATTTGTGAAAAATTGTTAAAGGCATGATAGTGTGAGCATAATTGGAGATAGTGTTTTTTGACATTGTCTTTAAATGTTGTGTATCCTGTATCTTTAAGGGTGATTGTATGATTTAAAATGTTATGCTGGCTATTTGTAGTTATTTATTTTGTATCCTGTATCTTAACGGGTGATTATATGATTTATAATGTTATGCTGGCTATTTTTGTGAGTAGTAACTCCCCATGTTGATATTGTATGGTGATTTGGGTATAATTGGAGATTGTGTTGTTTGGTTGGAGTGATAGTTTTATAAAATGCTCCCCTCCCCATGTGTATTTATATATGACAGGGTCTATAAATGTTGAAGGCTTTACAGTGTGGAGTTGTGTTGGAGTTATGTGTGTGTTGATTGCAGTGAATATTATGATTCTTTGAATAGAGTTGAGGGTTGATATTAGTGATAGTTGCTATAGAATAGGTTGCTGTTTATTGATAGGAGTAAGGTTAAAATACGGAAGCTGTGAACGTTATGATGATTGTAGGAGAATAGTGGTTAGGGAAGTGGTGTTAGGCCACATAGCTGATGAGTTGGTTGCTTTATTAACTGTTTATGAACTTTGTGGCCCACATAGGTATTGTTGGTGATGGAAGAATCTGAGTGTCATGGTTTGGATGAGTCAAACAACCCTGAAGTAAGATATGAATCATCTTCTTCAGGTAATCAAAGTGATACTGTGTATGAGAATGGAGAAGGTAGTTCTGAAGAAGTTGATAAAGGTGATGAAGTTGATGGAGGTTATGGAGGTCAAGAAGTTAACAGTGTAGAAGATGATGATATAGATATATCGGGGTTATTTGAGGATGAAAAAGTAGTTGTCCCTGAGTTGGGAAAGATATTTGCCAGTGTTGATGATGCACATACCTTTTTGCAGACATATGGAAAGAGCTTAGGGTTTGCCTTTGTTAATCTCTCTCGCAATAATAACAAGGACGGATATTTAAAATCTCAATTGTTTGCATGTCATAGGGCTAGGGAAAGTCCATCACAAGGTAATAAAGAGCGAAAGAAACCAAGTGTGAAGTATAAATATAAGGTACGTGTTGGGGTTAGTAAGCAGGGAGTAGGCTGTTGGATAATTAAAAGTGTTAACTTGTTGTACAATCATGAGATGAGTCCTTCTAAGTCTAGATTTATACCTGCGTTTAGGAACACAAAACCTGTTGTGCAGTCAATAGAGTATTTAGAGGAGTCTGGTGTGAGGACAAATCAGATTGTGAAAGCAACCACCGCTTGTTATGGTGGTGCTAAAAAGATGCCTTGTTTGGTCAGTGATATCCGCAACCATTTAGCAAAGATAAAGAGGGCAAGGCTAAAGGATGGTGATGCTAATGCACTTCAACAGTTGTTTTTTAAGTTACAAATTCTGAATGTTGATTTTTACTATGAGATAGATGCTGATGATCAAGGGAGGATTCGTAATGTGTTTTGGGTGGATAGTAGAGCTAGGGCGGTGTATAAGGAGTTCCATGATGTTATTTCCTTTGACACTACGTACTTGTTGAATAAGTACAAGATGTCGTTTGCCCCCTTTGGTTGTGGTAACCATCATGGACAGTCAATTTTGCTTGGTTTAGCCTTGTTGTGTGGGAAAGATGCGAGTACATTTAAATGGTTGTTTTCAGCATACTTGAGAGCAATGGGAGGTATTAGTCCTGGTGGGATAATTACAAACCAATGTCAGAGCATGGATAAAGTAATAAAGGAGATTTTTCCCCATAGTAGGCATAGATTGTGTTTATGGCACATTTTGAAGAAATTTCCGGACAAGTTTGGGGGGTACAGTAGATACCATGAGCTGTTGAATGTGCTTCATGACGTCGTGTACGAGAGTCAGACCTTCGATGAGTTTCAGGACATGTGGGAGTGTATGGTGATGGAATTTAGGTTGAACAAGATGAGGAAGCGGTGGGTATGGATACAGTATTTGTACAAGTGGCGTAGGAAATAGGCTCCTGTTTTTGTGAAGGATCAGTTTTGGGCGGGGATGTCTTTAACCCAACGTAGTGAGTCGATGAATGCTTATTTTAAAGACTATGTACACAACAAAACATCCCTGAAATCCTTTTTGGATAGGTTTGAGATCGCTTTCGCAGCTAAAATTGAGAAGGAGACTAAGGCAGATTCGGATACATTGCATGGGAAAGTGAGGTGCCTAACAAAGTTTGTAATGGAGCGTCAATACCAGATTTCATATACTACCTCCATGTTCCAAAAAGTACAAACTAAGATTGTTGAAACAATATATTGTGAGGTAATGTTGATTGGGGAAGTACGGGGGAATGCGTTTATAAAGTTATTGAGAAGAAGGAGAAAGAAGATGGGACAGTTGATATGAAAGACTTTAGAGTGAGTTACGATATGGGAACTGGGGAAATGGATTGCATTTGTGGCATGTGGGATTGGAAAGGCTTGTTGTGTAGGCATGCAATATCAGTGTTCCAATGTAGGTGTATTGTGTGCGTGCCTGAGTTGTACATAACTCGACGTTGGAGGAAAGGATGTGAAGAGGGATCATTAGTAAGGTGATGCTTGTAGGAGTTGGTGGGAAATGGACTGATGAGAGGGAGAGGAAACGCGATTTGGAGAGACAATTTAATGAACTTGCAGATCAGGCTATCGGTTCGGAGGAAATGTGTACATACTTTAAAAGTGTGTTGAAGGATGTTGGAGATGTGTTTGAATTCTATGAACCATGGGGCTAGGCAAGTGAAGTGGTACATGATGATGTAGAGGGGCCAATGTATGAAGATCCATTTTTTGTGAAGGCAAGGGGAAGGCCTGGTCTAGGGAGGAAGTTGTCCTTCAAAGAAAAGATGCGGAAAGGCAAAGGCAATGGTGAACCTGGCACACAAGAGGAAGAGAGGCAGCCAGATCGATTTAGTACTGAACCAAGTACGCCTAATCCAATAAGAAGTAATCGCGAAGGTGGTTTGGGATCTGAAGATATCATCATCACAACCATTCTAGGGCTCAAGCCCTATATATGTCAGTGGAGATTCTAGGTGAAAGGTGGGTTTCTGTTGCTGCTAGTGATGATGATGATGATGATGACGATGATGATGTTGAAGAGGGGTCGGAGTCTCCCCCGGCTCGTGAGGTTTATGGTGAGGGTGATGCAGGAAATGCTGTCAATGCTGGTGGTAGTTCTCCCTTTCAAGTTGAACGGTCAGGTAAATGTGTAGCTGTAATTATATGTTTGTTTTACATATGATAGATTTCTTATACATGAAAGTTGGGATTGTGTTGTTGTAGGACTGTTGCGCATTGTGTCATTGGCATCAATGCGTAGACAAGTAGCTGATGACGAGATCAAAAGCGCATCGACTATGGCCGACAAATTCATCACAACCTATGCTAGACTTTGCATCCTGACATTTAAGAAAACTTTACTATCCGCTGAAGTGTACACAGGATTGTATTTGGTAAGTTAATTTTTACAAATTTTCATTTATACATATAGTAACTGGGTAATTCAAACAGTATCCGAAATTTGTAGTAAGCATTGTCATGTTTTTATTGCAGACAATCCCAAAAAGTTGGGCAATTGAGCACTTGGGTCGTAAGGATTGTCAACTGTCATTGTGCATTGAGGGGGATGTAAACCAAAAATGGGATGTTTCGTGTCGTTGGAAGGGAGGACCCCCTAAATATCGATATTGTTATCTGTTACAAGGTTGGAGGGAGTTTGTCAGGGATAATGCACTTGAGTCCGATGATGTTTGCGTTTTTCTGTTGTATGATGCGAGTACTGGGTATCCCAAACCCCTATTGGCTGTTAACATTTTTCGGGTTGTATCTCCCCCGGCTGGTTTAGTTGTGAACTATTGAATTGCATTTTGATATGTGTATGGTAGAACAGTAGAACATGAATTAATTATTTTGACAACGGCTGATGGTACTAGATTCAAACTTTTGGCATTGGTACTAAGAATCTGGTACAGCCATGTGTGGGATGTGATGTTCAACAGTGATCCTAATGGTACTTTAGACTATGTGATGTTCGTAGTGTTATTAATGATACTTTGGTACCAGTTTCAATTTTGGATGATGTTAGATATGAAACTGGTACATGCATTTGTAGTAGGGTATTTGAAACACTCGAACAGGCATGTAATGTTTTATTATGTAATATAATGGCTAGTTTAACAGATTTAGTTGTTAGTGTGATAGGTCCCCTATCAGGGAACATTTTGTATGTCATATGTTGTAGTTGGTCACTATGTATGTCAACATTGTTTGACAAGCAATATTACATGACATATGATAGATAAAACATACAGTGAAACCAAAGACTAAATAAACAAGTAAAAGGTAGAATTATTATTCAAAGTGTTTGGCAATAGTACATAACTACATACTTTGATCCTATATGGCAGATTACAAGTACGACAAACAAAGTACATCCTAGTAAAACATAGTCCATCTATATATTCCCTGTGAGGAGGAACATTTGAAGTTGCACCATACAATATGCGCAATTCACATATTCGGGATTGTTATGGGGGTAAGGAATTTCTTCAAACATTGTTCAATGACCGTAACTTGCTTCCGGTCAGATCTTCTCAATGGGGGCGTTGAAAATGAAAGGTTGGGCCATGTCAGTCATCAACCGATGGCGTAAAAGAAAATCATTAAGATCATTTCGACCGTTTGGAGAGCGGGCAAATTGAAGAAGTATTATGAGTCCTCTGACCTTGTCATTCCCAAAGTCAATTACTTTGCAAATAAGGATCCCAAATCCATAGCCAATTCCAAAGAATTTCGGCCTTCCTCTTGTTTGGAATGTTCAAAGTAGTAGTGAATTCCAACTGCCGTCAAAGCATCAACATTAGTATCTTTAGCCAATGTCGTGATTTCGGACTGGCGACGTTTGGGGAGTATTTTTAGGGGCTTGAAAAAGAAATCAGGAACGTTAAATTCATACATATTGGGTATATGATATAAGTTACAATTGGAGAGATGTTGGAATTGGATAAGGGGTAAGGGCCTTATTTATAGGAAATGAGGATGCACACAATTGGAAGTTATGAGGAGTTACTTACAATTTTAGAGCAGTTAAAATGATAAAATTCGCCAGTATCCACGTGTCACAACGGTAGTAAACATTATTCTATCGAAACGTAACTAGTCATTTTATGACTATTTCACTTCATTTGAAAAATGTGCTATTATTATTGAAACAAATTGCAATACTAATAAGTACTGGCACTATGTACGTGTCACTAATTTACTTAAATTGAAAATCAATGTTATATTTAATTACATTTTTAAGAAAATATTATTAATAATACCAAAAACCTAATTAATATCTACTTGATATTCCAAAATAAATAAAATGATAATATTTTAATTATATATAAATATATAATTAAAAAACAGTTGAAAGGAAGTTTTAATTTTTAGATAAGTTAAAAGAAAATCTTTATATAACTAAAAATTTGTTAAAAGGACACATAAGAGCAGTATCTACGTGTCAATACCGTAGTAAGTTTCATTGCATAATGAGGTAAGTACTCATCATTATATTAATAAATTTAATAATAATCATTTTATATAATAATATATATTTTAAATATATATTAAAAACAGTTGAAAGGAAGTCTTATATTCGAGAGTAGTTGAAAGGAAAATAAAAGGAAATCTCTATGTAATTCCAAATCAGTTAAATAGACACATAATAGAAGTATATATTTGTCAGGGACGTAGTAAACACCTTTGTATGACGAAGTAAGTACTTATCATTAAATAATAATAAATATAACCGTCATACAATAATATTACACCTTAGCCACTTTTAAAATAGTTAATATCATTCATACTTTACGCACATTTAAAACACTTCATATTATCCAGTATTGAAAGAGGTGAGATGGACTGGTGTACCCCAGAAACTTCCATTACTCAAAGACGGTGACGTCTTTTTTTAGTTAATTTTTTTCCGTACTCCCCTTCCATTACTTTGGCTAAGTCAGAAACAAATTGAAAGATCTCAAGTTGAAAATGAGACTGAAAAGCAATCGACAGAGAGAGAGCCATAGAGAGCGATAGAGTGAGAGAGAGCCATAGAGAGCGATAGAGTGAGAGAGAGCGATCGATGTGTTGTAAATTACCCATCATCTTTGTCAAGGATTGTAAGTTTGAAGTTATAGTTTGGTGTAGTGCTGTGGAATTGGCGAAGAAGGAAGTTAAACCGTAGTTTGTAGTGATTGATATGTAAACCCTAGAATAGGAAGATAAAGTAGGAGGGCCAATTTCTTCACTCCTGGGGTCTTGGCGAAGTTTCTCATCGCTGAGGAACCGTCAACTTGTTCTCAAAATCTTAGAGGTAAGTGAAGCATTTAAGATGATTAGCCAAAATTAGCATGATCAGAAAGGAAGCCGTTTATTGAGTCAATGAGTAAGCGAAAGTGATGTACTTGAAAGTCGACATTGTTGCTTTTATTTATGAGAGTGTGTAAATAAATGGATTACAATTGAAATTGTTGAGTTATTTGATGAGATAGTTAAATTAATTTTATTACATTTGGAGTCTTTTAATTTGATTACAACAGATAGTTTTTTGCATGTAGTTAAAATTGCTGTTAAAATAACCTTGTTATTGGTAGAGATATGACTGTATAAGAGGTTTTGTAGTTATCATTTTATAAGAACTGTTGTACTTGTCATTTTATAAGAGGTATTGTAGTTTACAGAGTATCATCAAATGGTTTTAAATAAGTAGATGTGATGTTGGGCAAGTGGTTGTAAATTTAAGAGAAGGTTATTAATTTGTTGGAATATTGTCATTAATTAGTTTTAATACATATGTAACAGATATAGGGGGAGCTAGAAAAATTGTAGTTAGAAAAAAAGGATGGGATGCGGAATGTACAATCATCCGAGAAGTTAGAAAAAAAGAAAGGAAAGTTGCGGTACCCACAGAGGTTTATGGGAATGAAGGAAAGAGGTGGTAGGGGAAGTGGGATTGTTAGTGGTACATCTTGTCCAAGTCATAGTGGGAGGGTTAAAGGTAGTGTTTTGAAGGGTTGTGGGAGTAGAAGTGAATGGGTTAAGGATTGTGGCAGTGGCAGTGGCAATGGTAGGGTCAGTGTGACGGACTGTGCTAGTTGTAGTGGCAGTGGCAGTTTCAGTGCTAGTGGTAAGGGCAGTTTTAATGTAAAAGGCAGTGTGAGGGAGGAAGAAACAATTGAAACCCCAATACAAGTGCCTGAGCGTACATATGAAACGTTGGTTATTAGTAGTGACGATGATGATGATGGTGACGATGATGGAGTGAATCATGATGATGATGGAGTGGATGATGTTGTTGATGGTGTGAATGATTATGATGAAGTCAATGACGATGATGACGAAGTCAATGATGATGTTGATGAAGATGATGATGGTGAATAGAAAAGCTCTCGTGAAGAGGAT
The DNA here is from genome assembly GCA_038025085.1 of Tetragonia tetragonoides. Lineage (NCBI taxonomy): Eukaryota > Viridiplantae > Streptophyta > Magnoliopsida > Caryophyllales > Aizoaceae > Tetragonia > Tetragonia tetragonoides. The sequence goes on from CM076140.1 coordinate 25,309,204, forward strand.
CAATTCAATGTGAAAATCTCAGGTGGTCATCAAGTTGTAAATGACGTAAAGAGACGGCGTTCAGCGAGGCTTAATAACGATGGTTGTGAAAATGAGAATAATAAGAGGCGTAAAAGTGAGAGAAGTGTCGTGCGAGAAAATTGTGGTGGTCTTACCGACCAAGATTGGAGAATAATTCAGTTCATTACTGATGGTCGAGCTGGTGGTTAGAGGTATGTGTTCACTTGAATTAAAAATCTTTATTGAATATCTGATATTATCGAGTTTAGGGTTGTTGAATATTTAATTTGTGAACCGTAAACTATATATATTGTGTTTTGAAATAGGATGGTTGTTGTGGATGTTGGTCTTCACTTTGTTTTGAAATCTGACTTGATGACCCTAGCTAGGGGCCGGGAGTGGATGAACAGTGGGGTAAGTGCAATGATATTTGTTGCATAGTTGTCTTCATCTAAAGAGATTGTATTAATCACAGTTTTCCATGTTCAAGTTGCAAGTGTTTGGTGTTTCATTAAGAATGTTGTGTGGAACTCAAAACGGGCAGGACGATATATTTTTCATCCTTTGTGTGGGGTATAAGTTTATATTTTGCAAGTTGTTTTACTAATTGTATGTGTTATTTTTTGGACCCATGTATTTATTTCTTTTATCGATGAATGCAGAGTTTGGCCATTAAGCTTTCGCCAAGAGAATTTTTTGTCAATTATTCAAAACTACAGCAGTTGCCAGAGGTTAACAAGGGCCTTAATGATGTTCATGTCAGCCCACTGAATTGCAGACATGTAAGCTGTCTTGATAAATTCATGCCACTAGTGTTTGCAAAAGATCAGGTGTAAATGTTAAAATATATTTTCATTTATGCAGGTATTCCTTTCCGTATGCGAAGCTAAACACTGGTGGGGGTTGCACTTTGATATGCAGGACAAGATAATTACAAAGTTGGATTCCATTCCCTATTTTCCAAATGAAGTAGAGATGGGAAAAGTGGTAAATTTACCCATTGTTAGTGTAGTTATTGGTTGTAGTAGGCATGGTGGTTAAGACGTGGTGGTTTAAACTGATCGATCAAATATTTTATTTGTTGTAGATTGCAAATGCCTAATACCTGATATCTCTATTGATTAGGCCTGTGAATTTGAGGAGATGGAAGATTGTTATAGGGGATGTGCCAAAGCAGAAAAACAAGTTAGTCCTAAACCAATTCCCTTAATTTTGGTCAAATAATTAAAGCCAAGTAATCTATGTCTTACATGCTCTTAATTTAAACCATATTTCATTCAATTGTAGTCATGATTGTGGGCTGCACTTGCTTGCAATGCTTGAGATTTGGCCTACTACAAAATCAGCTCTAGAAGATGCATTGGTAATAATATACAGGTCTCTGATGTTTCTAATGTCATGATTATTGTGTATAATGCATTGTTTTAATAGGTACTTCACTTTCGTTTGGGACAGTTTTCTCAGTTGTATTAGGCGAAGGATTGCTGTTGAGATCGTCAAAAGTGATCTCAACCTGGAGAAGGAGAAGGTACTTGCGAAATGTGAACCTCCTAAGCCAGAACATAAAGGGAAGGCCAAAAGTGAAGCAACAAAGTCAGGTAAGAAAGGGAAGAAGAAATGAAATTTTATACTTTGTGTATGATTGCTCTTAAAATATTGATGTGCATTTGCTTTTGTCCAAATAATATGTGCATTAGAGTTGCAGTGCATTTTGCTTGAGGCCCAAAAACAGAAAAAATGGGTCCAGAGACACGATGGAAACTCCCATCAGGACACAACATAATATTAACAGGCCCACTATGAGTATGATGGTCCATACAAAACAATGGATATTACAAACCTAGGTAAGGGCTATATATATAGACAGTAGAGCATGTGCTTTGTGGCAAACCAAAATGTGCAATTTAGTCAATTTCCCCATTTGATTTTTGGCACTTAGTTATAGAAGATGGAGGCAAAGTTTGAGGGTGAAATGGCTAGATTTGATAGGCTAATAGAATATATTCATGAAGAAGTTTATATTTTGATTCGCTGTGTTCTTGGGGACCTTCAACCGGAAGAGGTGTGTACTATCATGAATGGTGACCGTCCTTTGAAGTAGCTAGAGGAAAAATATTTGGAAAATTGTCGTTTCAAGGTTAATCCACGTACATGACCTTGTGTGGGGTGCGTGGGTGTTCATATGTACTAGTGCTTGATTTCCAAGTTCATATCTATGCATCAACCATCATGTACTACTTAAATTTGAAGCGTAATGTCAGTTAAGCCTTCAAGTTCCTTTATTTGATGTCTAAGTAATGAATTATGTGTTTTATTTGTCGTTAATTTAAGAACAAACTATATTGTTAGGCATTGTTTAATGTAAGGGTGACAAAGACAAATGATGCTGCAAATTGAACACTCACTACAACAAATTATCACTTGTGCCACAGTTAAACTCGTGGCACAAGATGAAAATTTTCGTGGCTAGACTATCTTGCCACGGGAACTCCAGCTATCAGCTCCCGTGGCACAAGTGAGTGTGGCAAGGAGATTGCCACGAAAAAATAGGTTCCGTGGCGTAAATGAATTTTGTTGCTACGAGTATACCTGTAGCTAAATAGATTGTTCTAGCCACAAGCACAAACGTAGCAAGGCTGATATAGTTGTGGCTAATACCTCATCTAGCCACAACAGAAATCGTGGCAAAGCAAACAGGTGCCACGAAGCGTAACGTGGCTAACGTGGCTAGTTGAACACGCTAACAATTGACCACCCGTGGCAAAAGTTGGTAGCCACGTTAATTCATGGCTAATAATAATATTTTTTCATATTGTTATTAAAAGGACATAAATAAGAGTACAAGCCAAAGGAAATAAACCAGGAAGGTATAATTAATTTGTCACGAATAACTTCAATTTCAACACACTATTACATATAATATGAGTTTCATAGTAAACCATCCTATGTTCAATAAATAAATTATACATCCAAAAAAAAAAAAAAAAAAAAAAAAAGCTACTAGGAAATCAAAATTTGAATCCGAAGCTTATACTGACATATGTTATTCTGGCTAACTAAATCTGAAAACTAGTAAGGAAAACATCTATAGCAGTTTCATTTTCACAAGCTATCCAGAAAGTCATTGCAGCAATCCACCGATCGCCCACCTACAAACAAAAAAAAAAGTAAAAGATAAATTAATTAAGGTGACGAAGATCCAAACTTGAGGTATGTTAACAATTCAAGTGTGATGATATACTAAAAAAAAAAAAAAAGAGGTTCAGCTGTGACAACAGAAGGCAGCAAACCGCAGAAAAGCAGCACCAGAAGAAAAACAACACCAGTAGCACAAAACTGACGAAAAAACAGAAACAACAACAGCACAGCAACAGAAAAACAGCAACAGCACAGCAACAGAAAAACAGTAACAGAAAATCAGCAACATCACAGCGACAGAAAATCAGCAACAACACAGAAACAGGAAAACAGCAACAATGCAGCAACATCAAAGCAACAGTGCAAAAACAGAAAAACAGCAACAGCACAGCAACAGAAAATCAGCAACATCATGGCAATAGAAAATCAGCAACAACACAGAAACAGAAAAACAGCAATAATGCAGCAACAACAAAGCAACAGAAAAACAGCAATAACACAGTGATAGAAAAACAGCAGCAGCACAGTAACAGCAAAAAAAAGCATGATAACAGAAGATACACTTAGCAGTCGTTGAGTTCTTTCAATTGTGTACCCTAAGTATAATATGAGCTTTTGTCTAGTCACCCAGCTTATAGTGTCATTGCCAAACCTAAAGATCCCAAAATCTTTCGTTCTTATAAGCCTTTAATGTGTTGTAGTTCTACCATAATTGTTGCCTTCATGTGATAGGGAAGGTGGAATAGTTTAGCTTACTTGTCGCCTTCATGTCATAGAAAATATATTCTTATTCATCCTTCCTTTGAAGAAAACAGAACCTAATAACTCTAAATAGTTGCCTTTATGTGCATTGTTTTGACTTATGAGTGTAAGCTTCAATAAGTTACACTTGCTCCAAGTTTTCACCATAAAACAATATATGGAAAAAAAAACATCTAGACAAGTGAAGAACATACAACCCAAATCAGGCAGAACTCATACAGTTTACAGAAGTACCCCAACAACTCTCTGTCAACACCGACAGATGCTCCGATTCTTCTCTTGTATATAACCCATCTGATAAACAGCAAAACTCATTCAATTCAATCATAATATTTTCCCCAAATTTCTCTCTCTCTAAATTCTCTCTGTCTACAGTGACAGATGCTACAATTAAAAGCTCACATAATCTAGGCATTGTTAAGTCATACATTTTACAGAAGTACCCAAACAGCTTGCTATAACACCATAGTCGCAGAGACATATCACATTCTTCACAAGTCTGATATGTTTCTTACATTGCTTAGTTTGTTGATCATGTAATTCAAGTAAAAAAGACAAGCAGAATGTTCATATACTTTTATTGAGCTCTAACTAATGGACCCCAAATAATTACATTAAATAGAACATTTATATTTGTTGTGTGCTCTCCATAGAACATGATATTTTGGCAAACGTGCAACAAGTCTTGTTTATGGTATGGTGGCCTGCAGAAAGCCATTTCTTAAATTCTAGCTAACTAAATGCTCACAAGACACAATTGAAAATTGTTTAACAAGGATGTGAACTATATTGAGAAAGTAAACTGAATCTTTAAATTTCAGTGTGAGATGCGGGTGGGGAATACTGTGCAATATCATTCTTGTTCGTTAGTATTTCAGATTTCAACTTCAGTTCCTGTGGCCTCCAAGGCTTCTTGTCCTAGAACTTTCGGTCTTAATAAACGATTATGAAATCATTGAGCATCAGTCCCATCAAAAAGGAAAAATTTAGCCTAAAGTAGAACATCCATCCCCATATAACAAACAAATCAGCCCTAAATTGAAAATTTAGACACCAAAACGAAAAATTCAGCACCCTAAACCAAACAATTCAGCCCAAAAATCGGAATGACTGATAAACGAAAATGTCCTGCCCAATTAGCCGCAACAATTGAAAACCGATTCCGACAAAACTATGAAAAATTCGTAACAAAAACAAGAAAAAGAGAAAGATACATACCTATGTAGTAAACCAATCCTCGCCCAAGCCTATCGACTGGTCTCATCTTCCTTCAAGCAAGACACGATGGGGAGCGGCTGAGATGGTAGTTATAGTTTCCATGGGAGCAAGGGAAGCACCTTAGGCAGAGAAGAGACTGAAAAAGATGTTAATTAGACGCCTAGGTTTAGAGTAGTTTACACGCTTGTGTTAATGGTTTCTTATCTTTTATTTCTTCTGTTTTTTCTAAGTCGAAAACAAAACCTAAGTAAATTCCCAAAGTGTTAATTACGAAGGAACAAAATTAGGGATATGAATCCACCAAAAAAAAAATGAGGGATATGAAAATATGGCACCTTTTTCTCCCTTTTCAATACTTTATTGTTTGTCATGGGTTGAATTTTTTCGTAGCTGTAGTTGTGGCTAAAATAACTTTTGCCATGGGAAAAACTCTACCGTGGCATAATTTACGAAGGAAATATACAAATTGATTTATAACATTTTCTTCCCGTGGAAGAGGCAAATTTGCCACAAATTTTAAATTTCCATGGCATAATTCGTGGCACAAGTGACTATTTATTGTAGTGACTGAATATGAAATATTGGGAAATTGATTACAATTTAGAAAGCTCTTAACATAGGTGATGAATAACATCATCAATTGAAGTACTATCTAAATAACTCTACTCACTATCAGAAAGGCTCTCCAACTCATCAATCATGTTGAGGCTATCAAAGTTCTCCTCATCTAGCTTTGCCTCCCCATTTCCTATTTCTTCCTTCTCCAAATTCTTGTCGTAAATATCTGGTAGCTTCAGTAGTGGAGGAGCATAAGGTTCAAAATTGAAACCCTCACCAGAACATAGGTTTCTTAGCACATGAGGCGTAAATTTGTCAGCAAGTCTTTCCATAAGGAGGACAACCTCCTCTTTTACTTTCATATACTCTTGCCTCTTCTCATTCAGTTCCAATTGGAGTTGTTGAAGTCGAACTGTTACAATTTCAAAAGCACATAAATAAAATATAATAAAATTGATCAAATAGTACTAATGCTAGAGAACAGGTTGTACCTTTGGGTAATTTGTCCATCATCTCGAACATCTCTTCCATTGGTATAGGAGAATCAGGTTGAGAAAGACACTCATATTCACTAGGAGGGGTTTCTAGGGTGGGATAGAGAGTTGTCCTTTGCCTTTCGCGTACTGGGCTGGAGGAATCAGGAGCATGTTCGTTATTGTTTGCCATTGTAGCAGAAGATATTGAGGAGTGTAGTTTAACCTTATGATTGGTTGTGTAGTTGTGGGATCAGATGTGTGGTTGAGTCCAATATTTATTGACTTTAGGGAGGGGATGTTTGGCGTTTTCAACACATAGTTATAGGTTACTTACCTATATACAAATAATAAAAAAATAAACTACACTACAAAGGAGATTCGTTTTTTAATGACAAGGGGATGTGGACCCATTTAGTGTGGCAGTGTAGTGGAACATGCATTTTAACCTTACTATTGTAAAGCACCATTAAGTATGCACTCCCTTAGTTATATTATGATTGCTATAAATACCATGGATTGGAGTAGTTTAATAGTCACTCAGACCTAAAAAACTAGTCATTGAAATACAACCAATTTGCCCTTCGATGTTGGCAACCAAAAATGATACTCCATTACCACTTCCTAATGCACATTTCGATGTCCTATATTAGATAAAGTGTTTGGCGGGGGTGTCGTCTGTCAGCAGTTGATAGAGATTGTTAATGAAAGTGGAACCGGGAAAACACAATTATGTCTTCAACTATCCATTTGTGCACAACTATCTTATCAATATGGAGGTTTAGAGGGCAGTAGTTTATTTATTCATGAGACTGGGAAGTTTTCACTAAAGCGACTTCAACAATTGCGTGAAGCATTCGTAGCAGGATTGGGTATCGACCATGATCCTCTAAATTACATATTTACGCGATCTTTTAGCTCTTCGTCCGAGTTACTAAGTGTTGTTGAGAATATGGACCCTCTACTTAGCGGTAGATCAACATTTGCAAAACCTATTAGGTTAGTAGTCATTGACTGCTTAGCTTCCGTATTTCGATCAGATTTCGAAGCAACGGGATCGGATATGTCAAGACGATCATCAATGTTTAAAAGATTAGCTCTTATGTTGTATGGGTATGCAAAGGCTTATGGCATTGGAGTTGTATTAACTAACCAAGTTATAGATGTCGTTGGCCATAATTCATTAGGATTGTCCATCAAGACTTCGGGGAGAAATGTTACTCCATCCCTAGGATTGTCATGGTCAAAATGTATTAATGCTAGATATTTTATTTCACTATCAATTGATGTTCCCTCTAAAAGATCCATTCATGTAATGTTCTCTCCTAATGTTGGAGTAAAAAGTTGTAATTTTGTAATTACTAATTATGGGGTGCAGGGTTATAGTTAGCAAAGTTAGGAACCTTTTTATAATGGATTGTAGTAAATATGAAAATTTATTGCCCATCTGTGACAAATATGTTTCATTTGTCTAACAATGTTTCATTTGGTTCTGTGGAACAATAGTTAATCAACTTGTAGAGTGAATATAAGCTGCCCAAATGTATAGATCAGCTATCCGCACCCCCCCCCCCCTTGTTTTACTAGGCCTCATACGCTTGAAGTAGGGCTGTATTTGACAGCCATCTGGTATTCCAATTTTTTCCTATTGTATTTCACAAATCAACTGGCAATGGTAAAGCACCATGCAGTTGTCACATTTAACACTTTCCTGCCGAAAGCATAAGTGGAATGCAGAAGACACATGATTTTGTTCACATTATGACATCATTTTTGTTACATAAGGTCTGATCTAATCTTACAAAATATCTCATGTTACTCCACTTCACCAATCCCCACCTCCTTCACTTTGCTTGACATCCCAACTGCCCATATTTCCACATCACCAATCCAAACCCATCCATATCTGATCTTCTTTTCCTTTCGTTCTATACCAAATGAAATTTGTAGTTTGACCACATTTTGCTTTAACTAGGTCTCATAGGTGTAAAAGCATTGTATTTTACAACCATGCGCTTTGTACTATTAGATGCTCTTTTATTTACAAATGTGCTGACAATGGTAAAGCGTAACATGCAGTTGTCAAATTGTCACATCCAACAAATATGAACGCCCAAGGCTTTGTGGAAGAGATCAGACGCATCAAGGCAATGCCTAAGTTAATGACATCATTTCGTTCCAAATTAACCATATGACATCATTTTGTCCACTAATGACAATTCGGACATGCTTATAAATAATTTTACGCTTTAAACCATTATCATAATTTTGGAGGATGGTACATATGAATCAGGTACACGCATTTTATTTGATGGGATTTGAACCTTATTTGGTGTTATGTAATGGGTTATGTAATGGGTTATCTGAAACTAAACAATTATGTGGAATGACAACATTTTTAGATTGAGTTGTTTGTGGGTGGGACAGTTCCCATATCAGGGAACATTTTGTATGTCATATGTTCTAGTTGTTCTAGTTGTTCACTTTGTATGTGAACATTGTTTGACACAATCAATATTGCATTACATATTATATATACAATATACAGGGAAACCAAATAATAAATAAACTAGTAAAGGTACAATTATTATTCAAAATTATTGGCAATTGTACATACATATATGGTTCCTATATGGCTGCATTATAAGTAACATATACAAAGTATGTCCTAGTAAAATATATTCTATCTACATATTCCCATTGAGGAGGAACATTTGATGTTGCACCATACAATATACGCATTTCACATATTCGGGATTGTTGTGGGGGTAAGGAATATCTTCAAACATTGCCCAATGACCGTAACCCGCTTCCGGACAGAGCTTCTCAACGGGGCCGTTGAAAATGAATGGTTGGGCCACGTCAGTCATCAACCTAAGGCGTAAACGAAAAGTATTAAGATCATTTCGACCGTTTGGAGAGCGGACAAATTCAGAAATATTATGAGTCCGCTAACCTTGTCATTCCCATAGGCAATTACTCCTATCACATAATTTGCAAATAAGGATTCCAAATAATTTGCCAATTCTAAAGAATTTCAGCCTTCCTCTTGTTTGGAATCTTCAAAGTAGTAGTGAATTCCAACTGCCGTCAATGCATCAACATTAGTATCTTTAGCAAATGTCATGAGTTCTGATTAGCGGCGTTTGGGGAGTTTTTTGAGAGGCTTGAAAAAGAAATCAGGAACGTTAAATTCATCCATATTTGGTATATCATATCAAATACAATTGGAGGGATGTTGAAATTGGAGAATGGGTAATGGCCTTATTTATAGGAAATGAGGATGCACACAATTGGAAGTTTTGAGGAGTTACAATTTTAGAGCAGTTAAAATGATGAAACTCCCCAGTATGTGCGTGTAACAACGGTAGTAAACCGTTATTCTTTGGATACGTAACTACTATTTTTATCACTATTTCACTTAATTTGAATTTCAATGGCATATTATAATTGTAACTAATATTAATAAGTATGAAAGTACTATTGAAAATTCTCTGTGATAAATATTTAAATTTTTATTAATAAAATATTCTTCGTAAAATAATAATACTTAAAACATAAGTAATACTTTATTTCCAAACAGTTATATAGGTTTTCCTTTATATAACTAAAAACCTGTTAAAAGGAAATAATTTTCATGAGATAAGTTAAAAGGAAATCTTTATATAATAAAATTCAGTCAAAAGGAAACATATTTACAGTATCTACGTGTCAGGAATATAGAAAACCAAATTGCATGATGAAGTAAGTACTCATCTTTATATAATAATATTTAGATAATATAATAAAACTAAAAGACAGTTATAAGAAAACATAATAAAAATATCTACGTATCAGGATTGTAGTAAACGCCATTGCATTATGAAGTAAGTAGTCATTTTATGAAACGAAGATTCATCAACCGTTATTAACCATCAAATTACATCATCTTATACCATAGCATTCAAATAGAAACATGTAATACATAGATAAATAGGACATAACCATAAAATTATCCATATAAAAAACATAACGATTATCCATATTTAAAACATAATTTAAAACCATGAAATTATTCATATAAAAAACATAACATCCATATTACATAATTGTAAATCATCCAAATCCAAATTAAAAACATAATCCATATTACATTACCATAATAACAATAAATCATAAAACATCCATCCATCCATCTTAAAAACAGAACCGCCTTCTTCACATCCCAACCGCACACCAGCGCCTTAACCCCTTTGTGCCTAAAAAAACAGTATATATGTTATGTACATATGCTTTGTAACATTAGATTACTTGTGTTAAAACAGATGAATGGAAAGTTTAAAATAAGTAACAACATCCAAATAAAGGCATAACATTATTAACAAATAACTTGGCAAGATGAAGTTATTGTGACAGAAGTAAAGAATTAACATTATGATTACCTGCAACAAGCAATTGAAGTGAAGAGACTCATTTGCAAGGACGCTCAGACTGGCAAATGGACTCCACAGAACCAATAACCCTCCACACAGGCCAATAGGGTCAACAATGAACGAATTGTCGAATGGAAGAGATGTTATAATCTCCTCTGCGTTCCTACGACTCACTCTAGTTTCTGTTATAATCATCAGTTGAGGACGATGGAAAAGGCATATCTCTAAGAAAGATTTTTCAAACCCAGCCCTATCAATCCCTCTAGCATTTCACAACACAAACTTGGTTCCAGCCTCGAAATTCACAGAAATGTGGAGTTGAGGGAACAGTCTGCGTGTCTCATTTGTCCAAACTTCTGCAAATATGAGTCCCCGGTACTCGCCAAAATTCACTCATAGGGATAAATTTTATGCGGTAGTGTCTAGGTGATGGGATAGTAGTATCCCAACCTCTAAGTTTACTCAACTTGAATTCACACTGCTTTAACATGTTATCAACACAGAACACAACAACCGCATTTGATGAGCAATACATGTCAACCTCGCAAGGTTCACTCATAAGTAGAAGATCACGGGGTGGTGGGAGTGGGATGGGGGCTGGATTTACAACACCTAGGAAATCTTGTGGAACAACTAAGTTTGAGTTTTCTGTTTGTAGTGTATGGAAATCTTCGATTATCAACCTTTTGTTTTGGTCAGTGACTCCATCTGAAAGGGCGTAAAAAATGTCGGGCAGATGAGCAGGTTTTGGGATATCACTAGGCCCTTTGATGAAGAGATTCAACAATTCTTTGGGTGTGTTTGTGGGGACATAATCATCTTCCTCAACATTTTGATTGGGACATCAACAAATTTGCCTTTTCTGGCCATGGCTTGGTATTGGCCGGATTGTGTTAGGGTTTACTTCAACAGTATTGGGTGTGGGGGGATCTAGTAACCTCAAATGCATATATCTCTCTGTAATACCCAGCATTTTCATATTATTTTCTAAAATTGAAAGTAAATTATTTCTGTGTATTTATTTTTGAGTAATGTTAGTCTTATTGGTGTTATTGCTGAATATTCTTAAAAGATTAGAGATCAATTGTATTTACTTTTTTTATTACAATGTTTATGCATAGATATAGTAGTATATTAGCATGCCCACAAATTACAAATGAGTGAGAAGAATAAATAGTTAAAAGGTGGTTAATTAGACTTGTACAATTAGAAATCTAAGCTAGGAATTTCAGTAGTGTAGTTATACGGTCCAAAGGAAACTTATGAAACTAAGCAAAGTCCACCTCTTTTCTTTACATGAACAGACTCTCTCTCTCTCTCTCTCTCTATCTCTCTCTCTGTCTATTGCAAACCCCAAACTCAACCCCTTTCTCTGTTTTTACACTACTGGACACCAGCACACCATCACCATTAACCTCAGACCATCATCACCATCCGTCTACCACTCATGCCAACATCCAAGGCGCAACCACCAGGTCACCGTTAGTCACGAGCGCCACCCTCTTGCCTCATGTCCCAGTTCAGTCGCATAGAGTAGATTCGAGTAGCCACCAATCCCACCAAGCAATTCGATTGTCCCTGTGTTTACACCAGAAAGTTGGGTATTCCATTCTAAACTTTATTTAGGATGTATTTAATGTAGAAATTCAGATTATTACATATTAATTTTAGTCAATTGAACCTAGGGTTTGGAGATTATGGAGTATTAGCTTATGGGTATTGCTAATTAGGAGTCTACCCGCACCTAAGGTAACTACGTCTATTACGTAGGGTTCATTTTACATTCAATTTGAGCCTTATTATGTGTATATGCGATTAAATTGGTTAAGATGTGAAATTAACAATCTATAGGCTAGTATTATTTTGATCCAGTTGAATTTTAGCTAGTATCTACGAGTATAGAGCTTTTGAGCAAACTGTAAGTGTATGTATTTGTAGCTGTTATAGAGAAAGGGTAGAGATGGACACTTACAGTATATTATTTACTTCAGTTGGTATATATACATGCTGCCAGAAGTTATGTAAATGACTAAATTCTCTGATTTAAAAAGGGAATGAAATTATGTTTGGATAGCTACTTCTATGCTGGTCACGTAAGCTGTACTTAATCCTTTTATGTGAGCAATATATGTTTTATGAGCACTAGTATGTGTTATGTTTTATTGACTATAGTAGTACCTAAAGAGAATAAGTTAGATGTTATCCATATAACAATACGAGTGTGAATTTTTGTTGGAGCAAAGTAGAAGATTGATGCTCGAGTTATAGAAGGAGTATCCAAGAAAGAAAAGCAATCATGAAGTTAAAGTATAGGAAGCATTCATGTGTTTAGATAAGCAAGATTGATGTATTTTATTGCTAAAGTTTGTGAGCAAGAATATGACATGTTGTGCTAAGGTCAAAAGATACAAAAGAAATGTAAAGCTACTTAAGCTACTAATAACGTAAAGTTGAAGATGGCTCGAGGCAGTAGGATCCTATGGGTACTCCAGATATGTTATATGGGAGACGTCCCCAGAGCTTAGCTGCAGTCCCCAGTTATGACCTAGCCCCCAGTTGTGGCTATGACCCCCAGTTGTGGTCAGCAGGTGTAGCACATTTGGCCCCCAGTTGTGGCTTGAGCCCCAGTTATGGTCAAGGGTTTAAACGCCCCCGAGATGCTGCGGCCCTAAGAACCTCTCCCTTATGCCCAGCTCAGTGATGCAAGATTAATAATAAAATCTATTAAGATATCCCGAGTATAGAGGATATCTAGAAAGAAGTTACTTGTTTTTAGTACCATCGTTGGTATTCTCTTTATTTGTATAAGTGTATGGTGTTTATAGTAAGTAAAGTTTGCAAAAGACTAATTAGGATCTCTTGTTTGATTAAATTGAAGCATGTTTATACGTTTAGACTTGATTTGAATCTAGAATGAGTTTTACGTACTAGATGTGAGTTACCAGCATTGGTGACGTTGCAAATTCTCACATTTTTGCAGATTGAAGTTTATTGTATACAGATGTCAGTGAGGAACGCTTTCAGATAGACGTACACGAAAAAATAGTAGTTTGTTCTTTTATTAAGATAATTAAGTTGTAATTAAATAGACCACCTAGACTAATATTGAGATTATTGTTATTATTAGTTTTTAGTTGAAGAGCCTTACACTCATTCGTATGAGTGAGTGTGACGGTAGCGCCCTGAATTATTAGAGTCTTCCGCTTGGTTGATTTGGATTTTCAGTGAGGAACTCTGCCGGATTTTCGGCTGGAGTCTATTTCTTTTTATTTATTTATTTTAGTCGAAAATTCGGGGTGTTACACTCTCCCACTCGAAAGAGGCCCCTTAAGTGGAATCTGGAGTCACAGCATTCGGATAATAGTGAAGGTGCATTTCACGTAGGACTGATGGCAAAACATGTAGGACAATTTCCTCCATGGCTAGAGGTTGGTTTGGACTTTGGAAGGATTCGAAAAAAATGGTAATATGGAGTAGGGTACAAAATCGTCGTGATGAAGAAAGCAACAAACCTAGAAGCTTATATATTGGTTGGATACAATTACCATATTACCCCACAAAAATTTAATTTAAAATAAACATTAAGTTATGATAGAGAGTAGTTCAAGGGTTTATACATAATTCACGAATAACGTCTAACAATTTCATCCTACCATTGTTGTAACGTCCTAAATGACCATGTTGCCCAAAAACTATGGATATTAAACAAAATGTGGAGTCAATCGAGGTAGTTACTGAATTAATCCATATTCTTATATGAAGTAAACCTTACAAATATTTGTTTAACAAAACTCATATATAACTTCAGAGTAATTTGTTCCAAATTTTAAATAATTATGTTCTTAGTTTGATGTATTAAATTACATTTGGTACCAATAAATCGTGTTTCAACATTATAGGCCAGTTTCAACCGGTTTGGATGTTCCCCTTAGAACATAGCTATGCTTGTTTTGAGATATGGCATGATTTTCTTGTACCGCCGGCCACAAGATGCCTGAACTATTTCCCCATGTCACCACTTGTCAACTTCCCAATGTGTATGCATGCTTTCTTTATTACTAAGAATGGACATGTAAGATATATCATGTACCTGGTTAACTTATATAGCATGCTTTGTTTTTTTCTACAAGGCTTTATCATATATGGTTCCTTGGATCTAAATGGTTAGTAATAATATTTGTTAACACTACAAAGTGAAAGGTATATAACTGAACTTCAGCCCTCCACACCTTAACAGAATATTGAAATGTGTTTTTATAACATTACTAGTCATCAGAGAATTTTCAAACATCATCCCTAACTTTATAACATTTAAAGTACAACATTAGTACTACATATCATTCCAAACAACTTATGTTACATAGCAGGAGTACTATATAAAAGATTGATAACTATTTGTACAAATCATAATCTATGAGAGCACCCTTTGATTGACGTGATACATTTGTAGTTGAACCATGAAGTATGAGCAATTAACTTGATCATGATCATTGTGTGGATTATCAACGGGCTCAAACATAGGCCAATGACCTAATCCAGCATCTCCACAAATTTTTTCAAAAGTGAATTTGAATTTGAATCCTTTTAGCATTTGGCGAACGTGCAATTTTGAGTAACTTTATAATTCCTCGTATCTTGTCTTCACCAAACTCAATTACACCTATTACATATGTAGCAAATTCTGATCCCATTTGACTGGCCATCTCCAAAGTTTTAATCCCAGCCTTTTCTTGTTTATCTTCGAAATAGAAATAAATATCAACAGCACCCATTGCATCAACATCATATGCTTCAGCTATGTCCATAACCCTCGTTTGGCGTCTAAGAGATAGGTCTTTCATTGGATTTGAATAAAAATCCATGTTATTAGAGTTATTAAGTACGTAATTATGGATGATGCAACAGAAAGATAAATAGCGGTTTATGGTAGTTATCGTTAGTTACACAATAACGTATACACAGTAAAAACATATTTATCCAATAGGAAACGTTGCCTTGGTTTACAGTAAACGGTTCAAAATCAAATTTGTTAACTACATGACGCTTAGTCCTTGGTATAAATAATTAATAAGCTAGTTCAAATATAGTAGTAGTTACTCTATATTGTACTAATTCTACTGTATTACAAATTGTGATGATCGTAGCACATCCAATTACTGATTGTATGAAATTATTAATCAACATCATCTTAAAATTGACACATTCGATTACTATTTCTACTAATTGTGGTCATATTATTAGTTAGGTAAGAAGCACTTAAAAGTAAACGTCGTTGTATACTGATGTAATCGTGACTTATGATTGCAGTAAACGGTTCAAAATATAGAGTTCATCACACAATCACAACTCAATAAATTAGGCGAGACAACTCACAATTAGGGATTCCATTTGTCCTTTTCCAGATTGCATTGCGGACCCTCAAGATCTTCTTCTTACACCTTCCCAATGTTATCATTTGTCAAATGAACATTTGATAGAGTGTAGCCCATGCTTTTCAGCTGAGGTATAGAATTCAGAAACCTAGTAAGGTTTTGGCATGGATGTTGATAGTGATTGACAATGCCAAGCAATGTAAACATACCCTTTTATTTTTGATTTGTTTGCCAAACCATGGGTTATTTACTTACCCGGTTTTTGGTAATCATCACTAACAACAAACTTTCAAGAATAACACATCCAAACGAAATGTGAGACAAATTAAAATTTTGATGTGTTATAACTCGATTTCACAAATATTTTCATATGTTTCAATATGTGACAACCACTAATAAATCACAATTGCGTCAATATTAAAATTCTAAATTAGATAAATTTACAAAACAAATGTTACCATATACCGTATACCCTAAATCATATACCCTAATTCATATTCCCTAAACCATTTTGCCTAAACCGTAAATCATAAACCTTTATCCCTAAACCCTATAACCTATACCCTATTCCCCTTACCCTACACTATATACCCTATACCCTATACCCTTTACCATATATAAAATAAAAATAGCCCTTTATGTTTATAAAAAGTAATTAACAAAATAAATGATACATCAATATTCACTCATTGGATTAGTCATTCCTTGTAACTACTAATCGTGATAGGATTGATATTCACCAACTGGATTACTCATTCCTTGTAATTACTTTTGAGATCATTGTAACACAACCAATTAACCATTATTAATTATTACTAATGAAGATCATAATAAAATGGACACATTGGTTAACTCATTCTACTAGATTACTATATACATTTAGATTTAGATATATTATTAATTACGTAAGAACTATTTACAAGTAAACGCGGTTGTATACCGATGTAATCGTAATGTGTGATTGCAGTAAAGGGTTCAAAATGTAGAGTTCATCACACAATTACAACTCAAAAAATTAGGCGAAACAACGCAGAATTAAGGAATCCATTTGTCCATTTCCAGATTGCATTGCGGACCCCCAAGATCTTCTTCTTACACCTTCCCAATGTTGTCATTTGTCAAATGAACATTTGCTAGAGTGTGACCCATGCTTCCCATGATTTACAATTGGGCTAAAGCATATAGAAACCTAGTACGGTTTTGGCATGGATTGTTGATAGTGATTGACAATGACAAGCAATATAAACATACCCTTTATTTTGATTTGTTTACCAAACCATGGGTTATTTACTTACCCGGTTTTGGATATTCATCACTAACAACAAACTTTCGAGAATAACACATCCAAACGAAATGTGACACAAATTCAATTTTTTATGTGTTACAACTCGATTTTACAATTATTTTCATATGTTTCAATATGTGACTACCACAATCTAATCTCAATTGTGTATATATTAAATTCTAAATTAGATAAATTTACAAAACTGTTGTTAACAAATTGCCTAAACCGTATTGCCTAAACCGTATTTCATAAACCCTTAACCCTAAACACTATACCCTATATCCTATACCCTATACCATTTATAAAAAAATAATAATCCATTATGTTTATAAAACTTAAATAATAAAATAAATAAAACATCAATATTCACTAATTAGATTAGTCATTCATTGTAATTAGTAATCGTGATCGTATTGATATTCAGCAATTGGATTAGTCAATCCTTGTAATTACTAATCGTGATCATTCAATTACACATTCTTTCTCAATACTATTAGTGATCCTTGAATTACACTTCCAAATAGTCATTCCTTGTAATTAGTAATCATGATCGTATGATATTCAGCAATTGGAATATTCATTCCTTGTAATTACTAATCATGATCATTCAATTACACATTCTTTCTCATTACTATAAGTGATCCTTGAATTTAACTTCCAATTAGTCATTCCTTGTAATTAGTAATCATGATCGTATTGAAATTCCGCAATTGGAATAGTCATTCCTTGTAATTAGTAATCGTGAACATTCAATTACACATTCTTTCTCATTACTATTAGTGATCCTTGAATTACACTTCCAAATAGTCATTCATTGTAATTAGTAATCGTGATCGTATTGATATTCACCAATTGAAATAGTCATTCCTTGTAATTACTAATCGTGATCATTCAATTACACAATCTTTCTCATTACTATTAGTGATCCTTGAATTACACTTTCAATTAGTCATTCTTTGTAATTAGTAATCGTGATCGTATTGATATTCAGCAATTGGATTAGTCATTCCTTGTAATAATTAATCGTGATCATCTTAAATTACACATTCTTTCTCATTACTAATAGTGATCGTTGAATTACATTTCCAATTAGTTATTCTTTGTAATTAGTAATTGTGATCGTATTGATATTCACCAATTGGAATAGTCATTCCTTGTAATTACTAATCGTGATCATTCAATTAGACATTCTTTCTCAATACTATTAGTGATCCTTGAATTACACTTCCAATTAGTCATTCTTTGTAATTAGTAATCGTGATCGTATTGATATTCAACAATTGGATTAGTCATTCCTTGTAATAACTAATCTCTATCATTCAATTGCACATTCTTTCTCATTACTAATAGTGATCGTTGAACTACACTTCCAATTAGTCATTCCTTGTAATTGGTAATTGTGATCGTATTGATATTCACCAATACTAATCGTGATCATTCAATTATACATTCTTTCTCATTATTATTAGTGATCCTTGAATTACACTTCCAGTTTAGTCATTCTCGTAATTAGTAATCGTGATTGTATTGATATTCACCAATTGGTTTAGTCATTCCTTGTAATTACTAATCGTGATCATTCAATTACACATTCTTTCTCATTACTATTAGTGATCGTTGAATTACACTTCCAATTAGTCATTCCTTGTAATTAGTAATCGTGATCGTATTGATATTCACCAATTGGATTAGTCATTCCTTGTAATAACTAATCGTGATCATTCAATTACACATTCTTTCTCATTACTATTAGTGATCCTTGAATTACACTTCCAATTTAGTCATTCCTTGTAATTAGTAATCGTGATCGTATTGATATTTACCAATTGGATTAGTCACTCCTTGTAATTACTAATCGTGATCATTCAATTACACATTCTTTCTCATTACTAATAGTGATCGTTGAATTACACTTTCAATTACTAGTTTCTTGTAATTAGTAATCGTGATAGTATTGATATTCACCAATTGGAATAGTCATTCCTTGTAATTACTAATCTTGATCTTTCAATTACACATTCTTTCTCATTACTTGTAGTGATCCTTGAATTACACTTCCAATTAGTCATTCCTTGTAATTAGTAATCGTGATCGTATTGATATTCACCAATTGGATTAGTCATTCCTTGTAATTACTAATCGTCATCATTCAATTGCACATTATTTCTCATTACTAATAGTGATCCTTGAATTACACTTTCAATTAGTAATTCCTTATAATTAGTAATCGTGATCGTATTGATATTCACCAATTGGAATAGTCATTCCTTGTAATTACTAATCGTGATCATTCAATTACACATTCTTTCTCATTATTATTATTGGTGATGGATGAATTACAAATCCAATTACTCATTCCTTGTAATTACTAATCGTGATAGTATTGATTTATTAATGGTGATCAATCAATTACTCATTCTTTGTCTAATTCTTTCTTATTCTCTGAGATTGGAAATAAATTGTACTAATGACAAATGAGTTATTACTTACGTCATAACTACTTTGAAGTAAACGACGAAGGTGTTCCTGTAATGTTTAGTCATCGATGAAGTAAACAATTAAACATTGAACGTCACTGATATACTTATGTATAACATTCAATAGTTTTTAATGATTTGTTTATTTTTATTAGCCAAATACTTAACAAACACATTTGGAATGTCCATAGAAGGACTACAAAACCTTTGGATTGTACATAGGACAAAAAGAAGTACTCATTTGGAATAGTTACTTTAACTGATTTGAGTTGGAATCATGACAATGACCTTTAACACATTTGGCAACATTACATTAATTGTATGGTCCTCACCTCACCACATAAGCCACCCCAAACAAATGTTCATATTTTTGAAGGCCATTCATGTTCTATTTTGGCGGACATTTTGAATTTTTTGGAGGACTTATTTTGGAGATGGTGGTATTTGGATGCTGAGTGTGCAACATTGAACAACATTGTAAATTAGCCTTTGTCAAATCCTTATTGACACTTCTAATTGACACCTAATTTTAACAAGCATATTTAATGGTAAGATTAGTATTTCTTTGTAACATGTGGATTATTGTGCAATTTCTAAAACAACCATTCTAACACAATAACACCCATTTTGACAGCCCTAATTCACACATAAAATGTTCATTTTAAATTTAACAACATTTCTTGTAGTACTAATATATCCCATCCTACCTATGTAGCATATCTTTTCTACCCTATGTATACCAACATCATCTAAGCACACTTTCCTTCTTGCTTAAAAATACAAATAAAGTAACCAGTATAATTCCAGTGTTATGGACAGATTATTGAACATCCTATGTAGGCAACATTAAATGCATTGGTACTTCACTTTCTGGTTTTTGTTTACTGCATGCCCAATTCCAGGGTACTCAAGTCATATAATGTTGTGACTAACCCTAACTGCGTGTCCATATATATGGTAGAATTTCATTTACTCCACCGTCATATTATCTCTTCATAACTTCTAACACATCATTTATTTGTTATGGAATCAAAAGCATCAGAGTTTGAAGCTGAAAGTCCTCTACCAATTCCACTTGGTATGAATCATTTATTGTCTACTCCCTTATTTAACTTCATTTATTGTCAATTTCATACTTTGGGTCTATTAAATACATGTACAATATTTAATTGTTAGAATTTTAATAATACTAAGCTTTGTATTTACTGGTTCACTTAGGCAACAATGCCCAATCTGAATCTGATGAGGAATCTATACCAGAAGGCCTAACTCAAGTGGGAAGTGAATTTCTCTATCAGCACTTTGAAAAGTCTTTGTACAAGTTAGAAATTGAGGTTGTTGAGTTTTTGACTAGGACCATGTACTACAACAAGAAGAAAAAAAAAGTGAAGAAGTTGATGCTTCTTGATGATCCCTTGCCAGAGATGATCAAACTTCTAAGGAAAGCATGTGTCACTAAAGGGCTACAGTGGAGGAAGTCGATTACCCCTTCAACCCAAGCCAAATATGTTGCAATTACTCCTAAGGGCAATGTTGGTGAATCATCTAGTACTCCTAAGGGCCATTTTGGTAAATCTTCACAAGGTAAACGTGCAAACATTTCACCTAATGCAAAGGCTAATTAAGAAAAAGGAAAAGGAAAGAATCTAATCCATGATTTCATCCAACTTAGCTCCACTTGAGTCACACCCAAGAAGGCAACAACAGAACTGGTCTTATTTTGTCCTGGCAGTGGTTTACATATCTTTTATTTTGGGGGTTGTGCTAAAGATATGTTTATAGGGATGTTTTTATTTGTCTAATTAACTAGACAACCTACTAGTCCATCTTGTTTTACAGCTTCTTTTATGCTTATCACGTAGATATTGTCATGTCCTTTGCTGTCATCTTAATTAACCTAACCTTTCTTTTGTGTCAGGATTTGTAAAAGATTTCTGTTAAGTTTTTTATTTATTGTATGAGTTCATTGTGTTAATACCCCTTTGCAAATTTTACATTTCCATATTTGCATTTCAGGTTATTATTCGATGCTTAAATGATGATCCTTCAAATTAATATAATTAAAATAGATTTTACTTTCAACATATGTATGACACTATCGTCCTATATAGATTGCATGGATTTATTAGGAGAGGTCCTACCTTGTCAAATAAATGAGTATCAAAACTCTACATTGGTACTGACAGATGAAGTAAACTAAGTTCCTATGTGTTGTACGCATAAATGTTGTACTTGAATTCCATCATTCATGTATTTCGTTCTAGTGAAATAAACTGATTTGGGGCCTTGTATTATAGGGTGCAATATTACTTTTGACTGGTCAATGTCCATCAATTCAATACCGGCCAAATAAGAGTTAAAAGTGATCAAACCCTACTCTAACTCTAATGTTTGAATACATCTTTCCCACTTATCCTCTTATATATAAGCAAGCAGTTACATGGAAATGGAATTGTTCACACAACCTACTATTTAATCTACTCAACTCTGTATACTACTATTCATCTCAAACCAAAGTGGTAAGAAATTCGTCATCCTCGTCACCAATGAATCAACTACAGAGCAGGTAATTGTTCAATACATAAATGTTTATCGTTCACTTCCTATTTGTTTGATTTATGAATATACGTTTCAATCTAACATTTTATGTTTCTTTATTGACCACAATAGAAAATACCAAAGGAATTCATTGATTCAATTGATGGACAAATCTCCTCTAAATAATCTATACGAGGCCCAAGTGGAAAAATTTGGAAAATTGATATTAACAAACAAGGAAATGATTACATCTTCTGCAATGGGTGGAACATTTTCTTAAGGGACCATGGGATAACACCAGGGTACGTAGTTTCGTTCAAGTACAAGGGAAATTCAATTTTTGTTGTACAAATATTTGATGAAGATGGGTGTGAATCACCAAATTCATACTTTGTTAGAACTCCTTTGTACAATGATGCTTAGTATGTAACAAGGAATAAATAATCTTTTCTACTATCCTTGTTGTGTATTGTACTACCATCAATTAATCTATCCCTATTTAAATAAGTGCCATGACATATCTATATTTACACTTGTATATAAACTGAAGGAAACCCCCACCCCCTTCTCTATACTTATTTGTCTGTTTCATTCTTTGTACTTAGTTGTGGATTTTTCTCTTCTCTATTCCCTTCTTTTTTCTTTCACTCTCTCATTGTCTGCAAATCTGTCATCATGTCTAACTCAAAAAATTCATCACTTTCGTCCCATCTACCACGTTATTGTGAATGCACCGTTCCTAAGCCAGTTGTCATTGTTACATCTTGGACTGAAGATAATCCTGGTAGGAGGTTTGTGGCATGTGCTGAGTATGACCCCACTACTCAAAGGAGGAGTTGTAGATTATTCAGATGGTATGACAAATATATTACAGCATGGCAAAGGGATTGCATCAATAAGCTACTTTTCGACAAGAAATTGCTTCAGATGGAGCTACATGCTTTGAAGAAGCAAAATCACAACCTAAATCGTGATATGCAGATGCTTAAGAATAAACTATAAGACAAGTTGTTTATTGTTCTTGTTGTGGTTCTTCTTGCAATGTTTTGGTTTAAGTGGTGATGCAATCATTAGGTATCAGTTGTACTAGGCTGATTTTAGGTTTATATACTATTTTCAAGTTGGATTTAGGGTTTTAATCAAGTCTTATTTTGGTGTCCAATGATAATAACCTTAATATTGCCTTCTTCTATATCAACATACTATCATAAAGTACTACTTGCAAGATACAAACAGCAGCGCTGTCATATTTGGCAATGCCAATATACATTTGCAAATGATCTGTTCGTTTGAATACAATGTCAATCTGGAAATACAACTCATTTCACATCATTCCCTTTCTTTTTGGTACAACACAAATCTTTGACTTTTGATTTCAACTTGTTATGGGGAGAAGACAACATTTCCAATAGAATTCTCCTCCATGTAAATGCGATAGGAAACTACAATCAACGAGGAAAGCACATAAGAATTTGTCATAACTGTTAAAGAAAATATTACAGACATTGTTTCTTTCTTTTGCCTTACCAATTCCTGTTGTAGATCTTCTTTGCTCATTGGCCACACTTCTATGGTCCCCAACATGTGAACACCACAATCAAACCTATGTACAACAGATAACATATCATCAATAACAGTCATTTTTGGTTGCATAACATGTAAGCATTTATTAACTTACCCATTTTTCTGTCTGGGCAGATTCCCATTCAACAAAGTCCACTTTCCAAAATCAACTTGAGCAAAAAATTGGGAAATCAACTTCTTCAGAGAGACCATCTACATTAACAATACCATATTTTACTCTTCTCTCATACGTACATACATACAAAATAAAACTATCCTAGTGTTCATTATACATACCAACTTTCGCTCAATTCTACAATCAGCGGCAACTGGCCCTCTCCACGCTTTACCCAGAGTCAGTGTACTCGGACTCATGTAATAAGACTCCAACTTCTTCACATGATTTGCAACCATATCAAAATTATAGGCATACCAATGATTTCCATGACAAACTAGGACAAATATATACAATAACAAGCCTCTATGTCATTCAATAGTCAAACACCCAACTGAAATCAGCATCTGTCTACCAATTTAAAAATGACACTTACATCTACGCAACCACGTGGAGATACTCCCACTACCTCCAGCTCACTGTGAACCACCCGTAATCGTTTGTTTTCCTTAATGCTTTTCAAAAACATACAAACTGTTTTCTCCATCAATGCTAATGCCTTCAAAACAGAATATATAATCTAATTAAACAAGTGTAACTTTCAAATACACTTAATAACAAACTACTGAATATTAATAAGTTTACCGCATATTGAGGATCAAATATAAATTGCCCGCTCCCCCTCTTGTGTTCATCGATATTCTTCATGTACGCCCACACCATCACCACCTATCAAAACATACTGGTTTCATTATCTACTTTCGTACACGGACAAAACTAAAGACTTTAATATGTCTATTTCCTTACTGCACTACTCAACAGCCGTTCATCTTCACTAATGACCGCAATTCGCTTCTAGGCAAATAACATACCGATGTATCAATCAATACCAATCTCCATGTCATCCTAACTATTATTATCTCACTAATTACGCAATTCAATTCAACTCAAATTCAAGTATAATATACTTACCCTTGCGAAGTACTGTCGCGGTCACTACCAGTTATGAAACTAATTATCTTCCATTCACCTGGGCCTGTACATCCTCTTTTTGAAACACGGTGACTTCTGTTTGTCCGACGTTTCCCTAATACTTTTGCTTTCTTTGCATCACCATCAACATCATCGCCCCCATTATTACTCTTTGTATCAACACCATTCTCATCACCACCATTTTTACCCCTTCTATCACCACCATTAT
Organism: Tetragonia tetragonoides; assembly: GCA_038025085.1. Lineage (NCBI taxonomy): Eukaryota > Viridiplantae > Streptophyta > Magnoliopsida > Caryophyllales > Aizoaceae > Tetragonia > Tetragonia tetragonoides. Next base: position 25,334,316 of record CM076140.1, read on the forward strand.
GGAGATCACCATCTTCAACCCTTCTATCACCACCACCATCATCACCACCACCATCATCATCACTATCACTATCACCATCACCATCAAAATCACCGTCACCATCACCATCACCACCATTGTCAACAACATCATCAACCACAAAGACATTACCTTCACCATTTCCACCACCACCATCATCATCACCAACACCATTGCTCATCAAACTATTATCAATAGGGGTTAAATTTCCTGTATTATAACAGGTGCTGAATTGCTCATCAAATTCTCCCTTGTAATCATTGGAAGGAGGAGGTGTCGTGACCGGCAGCTAGTTGAGTGATTTACACTTTATCAGCTTCTCAGTCTCAAGAGTCAACACATCACAATTTAAAGTTACAATATTCTCCTCTCCACCAAATCTATTGGTCCTCCAATCAAATTGTACAAGAGATGATGGTATAGCATTAGGAGGTTGATATGGTGTTGACTCTGAAGGTTGGAAACCGCCTGAATCCTTCTCCTTTTCACCAGACTCTACAATCAATGGGGATAACTCCTTACCCAAACCACCCTTTGAACTGCATTTCACACCCTTCTTCTTTACTACAGCTACCTTATGATAACGTAAATCACATAAATCAACCTACATTCCAACCAACAATGTATAATTCATCTAGTTACATTCAATCCTATACTAAATCTTCATATTCAATCAGTTTTCCAAGTTTAGTGTACACAACATATAATAGTTTACATAAAGGTTAATACTTACAACATGAGCAACAGAAGGCCAATCACAGCCTCATTGTACATAACTTCATCAACCTCTTTTGGATGGGGTTGGCCATACTTGAGCTTCGAGATATCCAACACCTACGGTTCAATCATGAATATCAAATTCATAAGACATAACATTTAAACTAACAAAATTCTTCAAAGCAATTTCAAATTCATTGCTCAACTTTGCAGCTCCAAATTCATGTGTACTCTTCCGATCTTTACTTATAGCCTCCTCCATGGATCGCATTGTCCATGAAGTGAGCCGCACTCCCAAAGCATTTGGACTTCCCCACCCAATTACCTTCCTTCGCTCCAAACGATCCAAATAAAAAATCTACAAAAATGTAAACAATTTCAATTCATATCACACAAAACAGAATGATGGGAGGGAAATTTATGAATACAAAGCACTTCACTTACCACTAATACTATCAAGCAACCACCATAACCTCCTCGATTTTCAATCACCGTCTCACCTTCAACATAATGCTTCTGCAAACTCTCTCTCACTTTCCACTTCGCGAACAACAACTCATCTAGTACAAAAGAAGCAAAATCGTACTCTAGACAAGATCGTTTCACATTCAATGCGACCTTTATCATTCTCGGACTTAACATATTCCCCTGTGTGGGACACAAACAACTTCCCAATATGTACACAAGAAAATGTACTTTAACGTTTTCAAATGTTTTTTTACTTCTTAATCAGTTCCAATAATGCAATAACAGATATAAACGTCCTCTTAGCTTTCCCTTTTGATAGTCTCTCAGACTTCATCTTCAATGTATCATAATTCACTGCATCATTGACCTTCAATTCATCAGACAACTCAATACCTCCCTTAGGAATACCTAAAATCCAAGCAATATCATTGGATTTAATCTCAACATTCAAACCTTCCCTAATCTCCAGTTTCCCTGTTTCGTCATCTAATCGTTCCATCAGCCAATAACACAACTCCTTATCAAGCTTCAGGTTGTCCATATCAAGAAATGAACCAAAATCCATTTGTCTCACCCATATCTGATGCTCAGCAGACAACTTAAAACGAAGACGTGCGACTCTCTCAGGCACAGTCCTCATGTTTGCTACCTGTTAAACCATATTCAAATGTCAACAGTTTTGATAAAATTGGAGGTTATGAATCATCCTTCAACCTACTACTCTCCCTACTCATTACCTTTCTCCGCTTCGATCCACGTCCTTCAGCCTTACTTGTCTTCTTCTAATTCAGAATACCATCTTCTTCTTCATCATCTTGGTTTACATAGGTTTCATCAACTTCATCATCTTCATCATCTTCAACATTCTGCTCTTCAGCATACGATTCATCATCATCTTCTTCATCACAGGTTTCTTCACCTTCCACCTCTTTAATAACTAGCCTTTGTTTTATCTTTCCCTTTCTTTTGGAAACATCTCTAATAAAACTATCATTTTCATCTTCATCAACTACTTCACTACACTTCCCTTTTGTCCTCCTTGTCCTCATCTCCTTCAATCAATAACTAACAGCTACAAATGTTTTCAACACACAAACTACTACAACATTACTCCACTTCTTTATGCATACAACAGGTCTGAAAATAAATAATTTAAGTACTACTACTTTCCAAACATGCACTCCACAATACACACAAAATAATTAATTTCAATACTACTACTGAACAAAAATGCATTCCACAAACACAACACAATTCACATTTTCATTTTAATATTACTCCATTTCCACTACTCTACATGTTCATCAATAAAAAAAACTAATTAACTACTACTACTTTACAAACATCCAGCCCCAAATCACATAAACAGATGATAACTACATTATACAATTACATAATACAACTACATTATACAACTACATTATACTCTATAATTAAACCATAAAACAGGATAGTTTGAATTAAACAATTACTAGGATAGGGAATTCAACCATATTTTTTCTTTGCATAAAACATCGAAAAAGACATGGATTCTTCCACATGCAAACAACATATTTTGATATATACTTCTAAATTATATAATCAAATCAACAAATATGCTTAATTACCTGTCAATGTCGACTGTAACAAAGATTTCCCAGCTCGTCCTTACTGCTGGTTTATACACATTCAACCTCTAGCTTCAAGAACTTCAATTTCGCCCAATTTACTAAATTCTATAACTTCCAGCTCCTAAACTCAATAATTAACTCCAACATAAGCTTCGCCTCAATGTTAAGCTAGCTTTTCCACCTTAGAATCAGTTCCTTCAATATTTCGCGACTTAGGGTCTCTGGGTTTTAGATTTGCGACTTAGGGTTTACCACTTCAAACAAAACGGAATTGGATGCCAATTTACAATCTCGCCAATTTCGAATGTAGTTTATCAATATCAGACTTCACTGATCGAGATTGGGGCTTTGAGATTCAGATGAGAGTAGTGTTCTTCAATGGGATGAATGTTTTGACTGGGGAGTTGTGTTTTTGATTGGTCTTGGGGGAAATGTTTTTGGTTGGGAGTAGAGTTTATGATTCAGTTAACTTTAGTTTGTTTGATTAATGTGTTTATAAATTTGATGTCTTATGTTAATTAGTTTGTCTTAATCTTGAGTTTTGGCTAATGGAGCACACATGCCAACTAGACCAAGCATGTGCCACAATCCTAGTAGATATGCCACTTAATTAAAAGCCAATGCCGCATCATTTGAGAATATGGTTTGACGTATATTCTCAGAATATACGTACAATTAGGGATTTGTAATATCCAAACCCGCCGTACATAAACGAATATACCGGTTCAAAATCGATTTTTATATACAAGTGTGCTATGTGACAACGTGTAAATATATGTGTTTTTCTTTTATCATTCAAGGCATTAAGTAATTCAATTCAAAGCTTTCATATGGGATACAACGTATTAGTAACGAGCCCGTACTCAGTATGGAGGAGGAGACGGGTCCGAGGACGTCCGCACCTTCTAACCTAGACCCCGAACCAAGATCTTAGTATTCGCAGACCAGTCAAAGAATTTTCGTGCCTTATCGCGATGGAGTCAACTTTTGATTTTCTTAAATGGTTTTCTTTAAAATCGTTTATAAAACCCGTTCTTTTGTAAAAACCCTTCATTGTTTGGGTCATAACAAGGTGGCGACTCTTCTTTTGTAAAAACCCGTCCTTTTTCGGGCCATAACAAGGTGGTGACTTCGAACCTTAAGATGATTCCTTGACAATTGGCCTCTTCAATCGGTCGATTTCCGTGGGACGTGCCTCTTGCATGTATCGCGACGATTCCCGGGTCCTAATTCAGAAAAATCCGAGAATCTGGCCCAACAGACTGGCGCTCTACTGGGGAATTATTTTTATAAGAGGTCTAAATCTGAAAGTACGTTGTATCCCTTTGAAAGAAAATTGAATGATGTTATGAAATGCCTTTTGTTTATGTATTGTTTATATTTTGTATATATCTTGTGTATATCATGTACATATGTGAAAATTACGTGTGTTTGGAATGCTTGTTTGAACAAATGGTCCCCACACACACACGCGATCTCAATTTACTACTTTTGTAGGCTGGTCGCCCATTCATGGAGTGAGCGCCAGATTAGCTAACCAATAAAACATTAAGAAGCTACCACACATATTGGTGTTCATGGAGTGTCAGTCCCTGTGTGTACTCCGAAAACTAAGTGAAATGAAGCACCTGAAAATATTTTCTGTAGATTAGCTTTAGGAGCACTTGGGACCGATGCATGCTTGAACCGGTTACTTGTATTTATTTATTGAGTCAGTTCGACACTATGCATCCATTTCTATCATGCATCTCATGCATATCTTCAAAAAAAATGTTTTCAAAAGAAAATAGATCTCTCTTTTGTGAGAAAATTCATTTCAAAGGACTTTCCCGAAAAGCCTCTATGTTCAAAAATTTATTTTTTAAAAAATGTACGTACTCATTTCAAAAAAAAATAAAAATGTGTTTTAAAAAAAAAAAAAAGTTATCCTCCAAGTCAAGACATTGTTTTCACCTAAAGACCATTCTGACTTGGCATTGTTTGATCGGTCAGGATCCGTTTCATGTCAAGATTTCAGTCGGTAAAAGGAATGGCCGACTCATCATGCGTCACTTATAATGGGAAACATGCTAAGATGGGGCCGAATGGATCTCAAAGACTCTGATCTTTCCCAATCTACAAACTCTGTGCTGATTTTGAAATTCCTCACATTCAGAAATTTGATGGAACTAGCAACTCCACCTTATTTTTAAAGGCGTATTGTGATGCCCTCCTACCTTGGAGACCACCATTGCTATTGATGATATAATTATTTCCCTAGTATTTGGAGGGTACAACTTTATTCTGTTATTTGAAGAGATTAATCCTTTACCTCCATCTTGGGAGGATTTGATCCAAAAGTTCTTTCATCCATATTCCCCAAAGGTTAATGACCAAAGTATAGTGAATGACTTGATGGACTTTTTCATTGATCTTGATGAAGTGTCCTATCCTAAAGCCCAGGGCATAAATGCCAAGCATGTCCTTTCAGACTTGAAATTGTTAGACATGGAAGAGTCAGCTCAGAACGCGAAAAATACTGAAAAGTGGGATATACACCCAGCACCAGGAACCACTTCACATGGGGATTTCTTGGGCATTCAGAAGTTTAGAATGGGAGGTCTCTCTGTGACTCACCTGAACCTATACCGGGACAACATGAATTCTTGGGGTTTCACGACCCGAATATATATTTATTTATTCGGTCACAGTCTGAACGGAGAAGCACTCAGATGGTTCAATGCACTCAACTGGAAAAAGAAACACACATGGGTCGATCTTTGCATTGCATTTATGGATTGGGCACATGATTGGATAGATCCTAAGCTTATTAGGTTACAAGAAATAGAACAAGAAGTAGGTGAGAGCTATCTGACCCGATGGAAAATCCAGTTTGACATACTCACTTATGATCCCTCAGAGGAAGAAACACGTATATTACCCGTCAAGTGAATGAATGAACTTTATTATTCTGAAATACCTGATGATGATCACCATAGTATCCATTCTATTCTGAACCATTGGATAACCCTTGATAATTACTTTGCAAAGGTGCAAAACCCTTCTCAACTCCGCTCACTGCCTCGACTTCTAGCGCCACTTGGTCAAGACCCTCTGGAACTCTTTGAAGAGTTAGTAATGAGAGGTCTTATCACGCCATTGGACCCTGCAGATGTCCCCATACAACATGTAATTTATTCCCAGAGAAGTTATTGCTTATACCACCAAAGTGTCATTCATCCCCTGCACCTATGTGTGCCCTTACGAAGAATGATGCGTGAACTCATGAACGTGGATTGGCTCTAGGAAGAACTTATCGGTAGGGAGCCATTTCTCTTTCAGAACCAATAATTGTGTTAATTAACAGACCAGAACTACGTATGGACTGATCCCCATGAATCCATGTGCCCTCTTATCAACTCTGATTAGAAACACTTGTATTCAACAGTACTTAGGGTACGTAGGCAGCTCATTTGAGTTCGACCAATTAGGAAGTAAATCTTTCCGTCACCTATCTAGGAAGTAAACCTTTTGTTAAGCACTTGTAACAGAACTATGTAATGACCTGATCCCCCATAGGACATAGTCATCACTTTTGACTTTGTATTAGACACACATGTATGCGCTTGCACGGGGTACGTAGGTGCTCACTTTGAGCTCGGCCGAAATAAACAAAAAAAAAAGAAAAAAAAGAGAAAAAAAAAGGAGAAATCTCTCAGTCAGTAGGAAGAACTACGTGAACCTAATTCTTCAATGCACCTTTTCAAAATATCCCATATTTTCGAAAATGATGTTTGCACACATTGTAGATACATAGGCAGCCTTCGGGTGCGGTCCAACCAATTTATCGAAAAAAAGGAGTGAGAAAAAGCAAAAAAAATAAAAAGAAAAGCAAAAAAAAAGAGAAAAGAAAAAGCCAAAAAAAAGAGCGGAAAACTTTTGAGAATGTCGAGAATTGATTATTTATTTATCTTTGTTTGACTTGATTATATTTTCAAATAAATTAAAGATTTTTCGGGAAAGTCCATTTTAAAAAAAAAAGATTTAAAAAAAAAAAAAAGATTTTTCTTTTAATCATGTGATTTTGATGTCTCCCATGATAGTCTTGCATTTGTGCACATATGTTCATACCCTCCACAAAAAAAGAGCCCACATTTTTCCCTGTTCCCCAGGAACCACATGTCGAACTCCCCAGCCTCCCTACCTGCTACCAGCCATCCGGCCACCTGGATCATGAGTGATGATTCACCAGGGGCAAGAATGATGCTGAAAATGGGACATGTACCAGAAACCGTACTTGGAAGGAATGGTCGAGGGATTAAGGAGCCTATCTTACCGATGGACAACAGAAACCAAGTTGGGTTAGGGTACAACCCATATGTTAGCCAAGGGGCACCGAAGGCTATCTCCAAGATGCTGAATGGACAATTTGTGCAGGCAGGATAGAATGAACTCTACTATGGCTTTTCAGAGCCGTGATTAGAATCAAGAGAACAGAGGTGACTCCCAGGTCTTGAAATTTTGTTCAATGATATTGAGGTGTATGATCCTGAAGATGGTCAGAAGTCGAAGGATGAAGGAAAGGATATTGATTGGGTTGAGAATATCCGATACCGAGTGCTGAACCGACTTTTCAAGACGATTGATTTTAATGATGATGTATTCGATCCCACTGATTTGATCGAGTCAAAGCACATTGTGAGGAAATGGAGCTATGAATACCAGGGTAAAGAAGGAGGGCAAGAAGTGAAGATTTATGTGGGCAACCATCCACCTGAACCAACATCCAGTAACCCAAACACATCCACCACTTCAGAATCATCAATCGACCCAAGTACCGAGCCGAATCACCCACTGAGCCCGATATCTGATGAATGTGAGACTGATGAGTCCACCACCTCCACCACAGAATATCCATCATCGGATGACCTGTCCGATGTTGAAAATACCCATCCTATCCTTCTCTCTGAACATATTTGTGCACAAGAGCTTGATTCTGTTCATAATGCATCATCATATGATAATGAGTCACCACAAACATGCATATCACCGATTGAAGAGTCCATAATAATAAACATTGCCTCAAAAGAAAATAAAAAAGAAGTTAAAATTGGGTCATCTCTGTCACCTAAAGAGCAAGAAGCTTTCACTGAGTTGTTGAGAGAATATGTGGAAGAATTTGCATGGTCTTATGCTGACATGCCAGGTGTTGACCGCAGACTTGCTGAGCACCATCTTCCTTTGCTTCCTGATAGCAAGCCGAAGCAGCAGAAGCTCCATCGAATGAAACCAGATATTAGTCTCAAGGTTAAAGAAGATGTTGAGAAGCAGATTGATGCTGGATTTCTAGGGGCTGTAAAACACCCAGATTGGCTGGCGAACATTGTTTTTGTTCCGAATAAAGATGGTCAAGTGAGAATGTGTATCGACTTCTGAGATTTGCATGCTGCTTCACCGAAGGACTGCTTCCCATTATCACATATTGACATGCTGGTCGATAATACAGCGGGACATGCTATGTTCTCGTTCATGGATGGATTTTCAGGATACAATCAAATCCTTATGGCCTTAGAAGATCAAATCAAGACGTCATTCATCACCCCCTGGGGCACGTATTGTTATAATGTCATGCCTTTTGGTTTGAAAAATACCGGGGCCACCTATCAACGAGCTGCGACGACGATTTTGCATGATTTAATTCATGATATTGTTGAGGTGTATGTGGATGATATAATAGTTATGAGTCGTGCTCGAGAGGATCACTTTTCCTCCCTGAAAATATTCTTTGATGAATCGAGAAGAATTATGGTTATACCTCGAGATAAAAGAGGTTACGCCCAGAAGCATCCAAGACGTGTTATGGTTATACCTCGAGATAAAAGAGGTTACGCCCAGAAGCATCCGAGACATATTATAGTTATACTTCGAGATAAAAGAGGTTACGCCCAGAGATATCCCAAAACGTCAAAAAGGTCCAGAACGTCCATAACATCAGGGACATCTAAAAGATCCAGAACATCCAGGACATCCAGAATATCCCGAACGTCCGGAACATCCAGAACATCAAGAACATCCAGAAGATCTAAAACGTCCAGAACATCCAAAACATCCAAGAAGATCTAGAACATCCAGAAAATCAAGAATATCCAGAACATCCCGAACATCCAGAAGAACAATGGTTAAACTTCGAGATCAAAGAAGTTGCGCTCGGAGCTGCACGAAAGAATATGGTTGGCTAGGCGACTACCATTTAAACGATAATTATTGTCCTTGCTATAATTAATATTTTCACAAGTCAAAATTAGGTGTCTTTTGTATCGTTAACCTTCATTTCTTTGGATTCTGATCTATTCCTCAGAAACTCGGCCAACGAGGGGCATCTGTAGACGCCGAATTTTGACTTGTATTTCTTTTAAATAACTGCTACAGTTAATATTAACATTAACTGTAAGTACCCTAATTAAATAAGTCATTTTGGCTAAAATGGCATTTAGGGTCCATAAGGTGACCCAACCCATTAGCAATGCAAAGACCAAAGCCCAAAACCCAAAGCCCAAAGAGAAAATAAAGCAAAAATCTAAAAAATAGTATAAAAGAGAAAATACAAAAATAAATAAGGAATGGAATTATGATGTCATGCATGACATCATTTCATGACATCACCTTATGATATCATTCATGACATCACATTATTCCTATGTTCCCATCCAATAGCTAAAGACAAAAGAGAATAATGGTAATAAGTAGAAATACCAAAATACCCTCCCCTTTTCCATAAATTAACCCCCCACCCAAAAAATAAAGAAATATTCCCTACTCACAACCGAAAATGGAGAAGAAAAAAAAAAAGAAAGAAATCCCCCCCCCCCACGTTTTTATTTTTTTTTTTAATTTATTTTTGTCATTTAATTTTTTTCTTTCTTTTCTATTTCCTCTTCCACCTTATCTCATCTTTTCTCTTTCCTACTCACTTCCACCTTACAAGATTCCTCTCATCTTCTTCCTTCACCACAAATTTGACATTTGTCACCCTCCCATCCACATTCTCTCAACCCTCATCTCACCATCCACCTACCATCACATCCCACCCTCCATTTTTCCCAACCGTAATTCTCCCCCATCTTTCACCCCTTATAAATACACCTTAAAAAGCTATTTTGAGGGCCATTTGCCTCTTTCTCATCTCTACTTCTTAAAATCTATTTCTCTCTCTAGTTTTCCTATTATCTTTTTAACTTCAATTTTTGAAGCTTTTCTAAAAGCTTCTGTTTATTTCTATAACTTCTTTTTTTATCTAGTTAGTGCAAACTAAAGGGCGTTTGTACTAAGTAACTTAATTTTGAAGATTGAGATTTCTAATTCTACGCAAGGGTAATCTTTTTTCTCTCTCCTTCAATTATTTTTTTTTCTAAGTGTTTTCACTAACCATTTCATTTTGTATATAAATTGCTATCAAACCCTATTATCCCCCTTAATAATCTCATTTTCACCGGTTGGACTCTTTATAGGTGTGGTCACAAACCACCCTAAATTCCTAAGTAAGGGTTTAAGTGCCCAAGTGAACCCGTCTTCATGGGGGACTTAGATACTGCTTGTAGAGAGTGCTTTTTTATGATGAGGAAGAGAGTTGCTTGTGCCAAAGTTGTGTGACCAATGAATGTTTCTCTCTTTCTCATCACCATTTTCATTTTTTTTGCACTTGAAATTGAATAAAAAAGGTCATTTTGCATATAGAGGCATCGCATTTATTTTTTGTACAAAGTTGTAATAATTCGAATTGTTGACAGTTTTTAGGATAGAAGTTATTTGTATATCTAGGAAGATCCAATTGTTGGAATTTGATAAAATTAGTGTCATAGGAAACCATGTTCAGAGGGCTTTCTAACGAGATAAAACACATCCAGAGCAAACGGTTAAATCGTCCACAATTGAATTTTTAAGCTTCTGTGTCTAACAAACGACCAACTTCCATAGATCTGTAAATAACTAATAAACGGTTAAGTTTTGAGCTTGGTCTATTTCTGTCTAAATTGAAAAGGGCTTCCCTGGATTTCTACAGCTACCTATTTTGTCCATTTTGGATACCAAATGAAGTTTACATGAATTTTCAAACGACAAAGGGGTACTGTCCCTTTGAAGAGATTCTCCGATTTTGACCTTGTAAATATATGGCGCAATTTAACCTCATAGGATATTGTGTTTTTCTTGATAATGTTTGTAGAAAGTCTTTAGTGTGTCTACGTCAATCTGTAAACAAGAATTTAATTTTAACGAAGTAGATTTAATTCTAAAAATAACCAACCGAGTATATGTGCAGAAATGATAATGTTCACTTAACTCAAAAGTCTGTGGTGTTTTGCACCTCGTCAATGAAAAATGAATTTTGATTTGGATAGTAGACTCCATCACAACCAATCTAGACATTCGGATCACTCCATTCGGAGGTGGTTTCGATTTTTAATGAATTAACCAAACCGAGTTTGGTTCTGTAAAAATGAAAGACTTTGGTTAACTTAGAACATTAGGGCTTTTTGTATAGTTCTTTTGTTTATTTTCGTTAAATGACATATACTTGTCTACAATTCATGCCATTTTGTGTATATACCCACCTTCAAGTCTAGTCTATGTCCTGTAAATATTAGACCTAGATCACTTGTAAATAATTCCCAATAAATCAAAAATCAATAGTCTGTTCAAAGACTTCCAGAAGCTCAAAATCGTAAATAACTCATAAACCGTCAACTGTCTTGACTTGATATTTGTACAGTGGAAACATGAAGTAAAACGAATCAAGTTAGGATTTTGAAGCACTCTATTTGGTTGAGTTATGACCGGAGATATGAATATTAAAAGTTCTGTCCAGATTATTGTAAAATCGGTTTTGTTTGATTCTATGAAAGATTTTCGTTTAATTATCAAACAAACTCAGAAAAATACGAAACTCTCCTGTTTATACTATTAGTGTGTCCCACTAATTATAAAAATAAATTTTGAGTTAATAAGTCGTGTTTGGACTAATCCCTTGTCGGTTCTTTCAAACCGCTTTGTAAATAACCAATTCTTTTGTAAATAAAATCAAATCTTTTGTAAACGAGCCAATCCTTTGTTAATAAGTCCAACTTTTGAAGACGAAGATCAAGATCGAGCCCCGGAGGCGCCATGTACATGAAGATCAAGTGTTTTTCTCCTTTTAAGGATTTTTAGACAATTTTTGTATTTTCATTGTAAATACTCGATTTGTAATTCATTTATTCCGATGCCTCTTTATTTGCATTTTGTACATTTGCATTCATATGCTTCCACCTAATAATTCAACTCGGAAAATAAAATAAAAAGAACTTCTCTCACTTGTGTGATATATGTTATGTTAAAAACGATTTTTAGAACCAGTGTATTCGTTTTTGTACACAACCCGGCCCGGGGCCAAATTCGAGGTTAGAATTTGAAATTTGCTTGTACGCGATCATAGGTGTTCCACCTACCATTCCACCAAACCACCTTCATACAAATCACATTCCCCAGTGGAATCCACATTTCCCCAGTTACAACCATTTTCCCCAGTGGAATACCTATGATCGAATAGAAACTAAATATTGATCGTCTCCTCTTATTTGGCTTCGGGCCACCCCCGGGGATCCTATCGGAAAGACTCCTTTAAGCCATTACCCACCAATACATATCTATGCTCTACACAAATCATCCATTCACTCACCCCCAATGAATGTTATTACCCAGTGAAGAACAAATATTTTTGAGAAGTCTAATATTTATACTCAAAGCTAAGAATTGGGTTGATCCCCGTATATTACCAAATGTTGTTGGGTTCAATGCCTCTGATCAACAGGCAAATCTTCCCATTTGAGCCTTTTCCTACTTCTTCGAGGAGAGTAGGGGGTTCCTCGGATCAATTCGACTCTAAGTTGCGAGTCATCCTATAAGTTTCTCAATCATATCCCTCTTCACGGGAAGGAATATCTCTACCCACCTTAGTGGTACCCAAGGAGTCTTACTGAACGGATCCCGGTCAAAACTACGTAAGGGTTTTGATCCAAGAGTAGATTCAAGACCTACGATGAATGGTACGTAGTGCAGTTTTTGTAATATCCGAACCCGCCGTACATAAACGAATATACCGGTTCAAAACCGATTTTTATATACAAGTGTGCTAAGTGACAACGTGTAAATATATGTCTTTTTCGTTTATCATTCAAGGCATTAAGTAATTCAATTCAAATCTTTCATATGGGATACAAAGTATTAGTAACGAGCCCGTACTCAGTACGGAGGAGGAGACGGGTCTGAGGACGTCCGCACCTTCTAACCTAGACCCTGAACCAAGATCTTTGTTCGCAGACTAGTCAAAGAATTTTCGTGCCTTATCGCGATGGAGTCAACTTTTTGGTTTCTTAAATGGTTTTCATTAAAATCGTTTATAAAACCCTTTCTTTTGTTAAAACGCTTCTTTGTTTGGGTCATAACAAGGTGGCGACTCTTCTTTTGTTAAAACCCGTCCTTGTTCGGGCCATAACAAGGTGGCGAATTCGAACCTTAAGATGATTCCTTGACAATTGGTCTCTTCAATCGGTCGATTTTTGTGGGACGTGCCTCTAGCATGTATCGCGATGATTCCCGGGTCCTAATCCAGAAAAACCCGAGAATCTTGTCCCAGACATGGAGGGTAGTTGGACTTCTATGGGTAGCACGGCTTCCATCCCGTAGACTAGGGAGTAAGGTGTTGCTCTTATGGATGATCTTATGGATGTTCTATACCCCTAAAGGGCAAATGGCAGTTTTATAGGCCAATCTTTGTAGTTTTCTATCATCTTTTCGATGATTGTCTTGAGATTTTTGTTGGCGGCTTCTACTGCGCCATTGGTTCAAGGACGGTAAAGGGATGATTTGTGGTGCTGGATTTTGTAGCTTTTTAGTAGGGTGGGTGTTTCGGCTTTGAAATGGGATCCTTGGTCACTAATAATTTCATGCGGAATGCCGTATCGGCAGATGATGTTGTTCCTTATGAGTTTGGACACTTGTTTGGATGTGAGACTGGCATAGAATTGAGCTTTAACCCATTTGGTAAAATAGTCTATGGCTACTAGGATATATTCATGTCCTCCAGAGCCCTTCGGGGTGATTTTACCATTGATATCTATTCCCCATGAAGAAAATGGCCAACGGGATGTGAAGTTATGGAGCATTGAGGGTGGCATATGTTGTAGGTTGGCATATATCTGACACTTTTTGCACTTCTTAACATAGTCGTAACAATCCCTTTCCATAGTAGTCCAATAGTATCCTAGTCGTAGAACCTTTCTAGTGAGCATTCAACCATTCATGTGTGGTCCGCATACCCCATTGTGTACCTCATCCATGATTTCTGTGGCATCTTGGTGTTCACACATTTGAGGTATACTCCATTGTGTTACTTTTTTTATAGAACCCCCTTGTACTCTATGTATTGTGCCGCTAAGAGACGAATGCCCCTTGAGCTCTTATTGGCACATCCGGTGGGTAGGTTCCTTTAATGATGTAGTTGAAGATGTCTTGATACCAAGGATCTTCTTCGATCGGAGCTAGGATTAAGCTCGTGTCGAGGTTGTTGCAGAAAGCTGGCTCGCTTTTTTTTTTTGTATGGGAAGTGGCATTGTTGAGGAAGTTCAGCTGTTCAAATTCCCGTAAAAGAGATAATTTGCATTCTTGCTTTGCGAAGTTTACTTACATTGCTTAAATTGATTAGTTAATAATTTGTGCAACTTTGAGTTCATTGGATTTATCAAAAGCCAAACAAAGAAAGAAATGAGCAAGAGGAACTTTTATTGATTTGCAACAAGATAAGCACACATGACTTTAGAGAAGAGGGTCTCTAATTCCCGTCAAAAAGAAACTAGACTTAGAAAAAGTAAAAGGGGAACACTCCCCTGTTCAAGACTCAACCTAAAGATTTAGTTAAGATCCTGACTCGACAAAACTTGGAGACTCAAACTCGATTCCTCTAGCTCTTGCGGGTAGCCAACTAATTCCAGCCTCCATCGTCGACATCACCATCCCTCAGAGGTGGTGGAACTTCTCCTCTGTCAATGATCCCCTGGATGTCGTCCTTTAGGCGAAGAAAGCCGTCTGTATGATGCCCGAATATTCGGTGATACTTGCAATAGGGACGATTTTGTTCTGGTGAAGCTTTGGCATCCTCCAGAGGGATGTAAGGTTGAATGTCACCTCTCCATACCAAGGCATTCATGACAACTTTCATTGGTGCAAAGAGGGGAGTGTATCGTTCCTGACTATGACGACACTAGCTAACGGTCTAAGTATATGGTGGCCACATTGTTCCTTGGTCGATGAAGCGTAAGACTAGTCCCTTAAAGCATCTACACTGATTAATGTGGTGTCTTTCATCTGCGCAATAGGTGCAACTTATAAATGGATAATCGTCCTTTGGGAGGAGCCTTGACGTGGGAGTCCTTGGACGGACGTATCCATACTTGGACATTTTATGGTAGAGGAGGTCTTAACTCCACCAAGTTTCTTCCTTAGTCAAGATGACTGTGTTCCTGCGCTTAGTTTGGAGGTGCGTTCTTCTAGGATGTCAACCTTTTCCTTGATTTCTTGAATTTCCTTGATTATGCGACCCAGACTTTCCTGTATCTGATTCCTATCATCCTCGGCCTTGTCTTTTTCCAGATCTGACTCCTCTTCATAAGACCTTTGCGAGATCAAAACAATCTCCTCATCGTAAATGAAGTGAGAGTAATCTTTGGGATCTTAAGTTGTGATATGGTTGATGGCATCCAAGAGGTTTTTAGTGCTTTCAGCTTCTTCAGTTTTAGGTAATGGTAGAGTGTCATTGTTTATTTTGTCTTGGATGACATGTTTAAAAGCCCAACAGTTGTTTGTGTCGTGCCCTTTTCCTTGATGGTACTTGCAGTATTCGCCCTCTTTCCAGTTACGACCATTGATAATTGGTTTTGAAGTGGGAACTATGGGTTAAAGCATATCTTTGTCCACTAGCCTCTCAAAAGCTGCACTGAGAGTTATTCCCAATGGGGTGAATTCCCTATTTGGCTTGTTTCGGGGTATGAGAAACTCTTTTAGCGAAACATTGGAGGAAGATTCACCACTCTTGCGTTTCTTTTCCGATTCCTGGAGAATCGGGTTGAGCTTTCCTTGAAATATGGATGGATTTCCAATTTTCAGACGAGGGAACAAACATTGGCGTGTCCCATAACTGTCTTGACTTAATATTGGTAATGTCAGCTTCCACCCTGTCAACTCGGTCTGTCATCTCGACAAGGTACTCTTGAACCGTTCTGATCATGGTGCAGTTGAGGTAAATTGGATCGATGTATTATCGTAAGTCAAATTGAACCTCTATCAAATCTATCTTCTTTGGACCCCCTATCCTGAATAGGAAGCACGGAGCACTTAGTAACAAGAAAAGACCATGAGACTCTCACTTAGGAAAAAGGCCGATCGGCACATAAAAAACACATTGTCCCTAAAAAAAGATCCTTAAGTCTACATGCCCAAATATTTCCCCTAATATCAAGGAAAAATAAAGTCAATGAACAAAAATAGGAAAAATAGAAAAAAAAAAAAAAGACGGACTATCCTATTTTTTTAGATTTTCTAGACTCAAAGAAAATGGAAAAAAAAGATAAAATAAAAAAGAAAGAAATTTCGGCCATCTTTTTTTTTTATTCTTTTTTTTGCTATTTTTTTTTCGGCCTTTTTTCACTGTTTTGTTTTTTGTTTCTTTTTCTTGCTTTTTTTTTTTTTTTTGTTTGAATCTGCATTACATCAAAAAAAAAAAGAAATAGAAAATGGGATAGGGGAAATTGGAAAGACTGACTCTTTTTCTTTTGCTAAAAGGTCCTAGAAAATTGTTCATGACTTCGACGCTATATGAATATATATCATCGGGGAAACGAGTGCTCATTAAATTGAATTCTCGCCTATTTTTGGGCATTAGGAACTAGCTAAAAATAAAAGAAAAGACTCCTAGCACGTAAGCACATGTTGGCACATAGTCACGATATTCATGCATTCAGGCAAGCATTACAATGACACAGTTACAGGCAAACATGTTATCTGACGGACATTACAACGACACATGCACAACAAGCAAGCGAATACACGAATGTGGGCTAGAGGTTTTTGGCTCCTGTGAGGTCACCAGGACAAATTACAATTTCCGTTCGGCAGATGGTTCGACACATCAATTGTAATTCTTGTTCACCAACAAGAGTCGGTGAGTCGTGGGTGAGGAAGCGTCGGTTTGCACAATAGGACAACTAAATATTCCTTTGGATATACGGGTTGTCTACGAGTTACAACACAAACTTCATCGAGGGTCGATAAGGGTCAAAATATTGTGACAAAGCACATGCAAATGATGCAAATGATGCAAAATATGGAACATGTTATTAAAAAATTAAGCAAAGTTGACTTTCGAGTCTCACCCTCTTAAATAAATCCCCAGTGAAGTCGCCTATGTAAGGACCAGAGATTTTTCCATCTGCTCCACGGAGTGCGTCCTTATAGAAAATTTGTAAGCTGGGGGCTTTAGATAAGTTTAAGGGACCATCGAGTTAGAAAAGATTTTGTAAAGACTTGAATTGAATAAAAACCATGAAAGAGACCACAAATCTGCTATCGGTGTTTTATCGAAGGGACAAACCGAATGGACAATCCGAAGGGACAACCCAATAGCGCGATAAGTGAACTGATCATGTTTTTTAGAAAGACTCCCGCTCATATAGATTATATGAGTACCGAAGAAGAAAGGGTTCGGGGGCGAAGGTACGAGGTGGGAAGGTGTTAGGCACCCAACTCGCCCGTTTATGATGCCCTCTACTAACTCAAGTTTGCTTAATAATTTCAAGACATGATTCCCACACAAACCGAATTAACAACCTAGACTTGGACTATTAATTGGTTCATCACAAGCATCACAACATTTATTATTGACCCTTATTTAGACATGCATTCGATTGGCATGTTGAGCAGCACAACGACTAGACATACTTGGACAAACAATATTTAGGAAGGAATAAAAGACGTTTACTAGCATGATATCTACATTATGACTACTAGAAAAATAAACAATTAGGCAAGCAATTTAATTTGAGCCCTTAGGAGTTTAGTACATGTTTGACAAAAATAGTAAAGACAAGATCTCAAGTTTCGGAAGAAAGAGGGAGAAGTTCGGGAGTACTCAACCGAGAATAGAGGTTGTCAATTGTAGACTGTGTGTTTTGAATTGAGGGAGGAGGGCCGTATTTATAGGCGTAGGAAGTAGAGTTGGACGGGTGAAAAGAGCCGAAATTTGGATTTTGGGCTGAAAAATAGTTGGGCTTGAAGACTTGGCGACGGCCGCTAGCGGATCAAGCCACAGCCGCTAGCGGCTCTGGATTTTAATTTTTCGGAGGAATTTAGTGTTCCAAAAAAAATGAAAAGATCGTTTTACCCCTCTGCGGTAAAAGACGGTTCTACCCCCGATTCGCAACTTGGCGACCGGGAGTCGGAAAAAGTCATGAGAGGTGTCGTTGGAAAGCTCTTGAACGGGACTTTTGAATGGCACTGGAATGAAGGAGGGATCGAGGAAAAACCTGGGACCTTATTTTACCTATTAAAGCAAAAATAGCATTCAAGTTTATAAATTACTCCTTTCATCATCGGGCTTTTGCGGAGAAATCTGAAGGCACTTTTTGGCTTCTACAGGAAGGAATTTGGTTTGGACGGGTGAAGGATGGCCAAAAATCGGGATTTGTGCTCAAAAAAAGACGGGCATGTAAGAACCAGCAAGACGACTGTAATTCAAGGGCCGCCTGGCGGCTGTCAGCTTGCTAGCTGGATGTCGTCATAATAACGACATCCAGTCTATTTTTAATTTTCGGAGAAATTTTAGTATTTCGAAAATATGAAAAGACCGTTTTACCCTTCTGCGGTAAATGACGGTTTTACCCCGGGTTAGCAACTTGGCAACCGAGAGTCGGAAAAAGACACGAGAGGTGTCGTTGCAAAGCTCTTGAACGGGGCTTTTGAATGTGATCGGAATGAAGGAATGATCGGGGAAAAATCCGAGACCTTATGTTACCTATCAAAGCAAAAATAGCATTCAAGTTTATAAATTACTCATTTCATCATCAGGCTTTTGCCGAGAAATCTGAAGACGCTTTTTTGGCGTCTACAGAAGCACCCACTTTGATCGAGCTTGAGTAAAAGCGAAGATCAAATTATTCCGAAGGCGATATGCAGGATGCTGATGTGCACATGGTGTGTGAGGGTGTACAGTATGCATGCATATGAAGGCAAGCCTGAATTGGGACATGCTCGTAGCGCGCTAAGACTTCATCTCTGTGAACACAAGAAAACCAAAGGTACATCACTCGGGATGGTCTTAATGCCTGCAGGGGGGGACCTGTATTCAGAGTGAATGAAAAAGTTAGTAGCACTTTGAGAATGATCAACGTAGAGTGCTTCAGCAAACAATGACTTAATACCGCTGGACGGGTGCCGAGATTCCGTCCTTACACGAGAAATGAAAAAGTCGACGAGACACCGCGATCAAAATGACGATTGTAGATGGAAAATAACATTGGTGAGAGTGAATAGTATAAATGCTTTATTCTAACCAATCACTGACTAAGCACCACTCGACGGATACCGAGATCCCGTCCCTGCACGAGAAACAAAAAAGTCGACGAGACAGCGCGATCAAAATGACGGTTGTAAAATGTTTAAAACATATGAACAATTTAAATGCAGCAGTTTAAGCAATCATTGACTGAAACATATAAAAACAAAGGACAGTATAAGCCCACAAGTGATCATTGACTGACACAATTTGTGGACACCGGCTATCCTTTAAATAAACAACGCCAGTAGACTCACTGGGCTTAAACACAATTTGCGGACACTGGCTTTCCCCCAATGATGGACACCGACTGTCCCCAAAATAATAGACATCGGCTGTCCCAACATAATCGACACCGACTATCCCCAAAATAATGGACACCGGTTGTCCCAACACAATGGACACTGGCTGTCCCAGAAAAATGGACACCGAACGTCCCCAAACTAATGGACACTGGCTGTCCCAAAATAATGGACACAAGCTTTCCGCAAAGTGATGGACACCGATTGTCCCAGAGATGATGGACACCGGATGTCCAAAAATAATGGACACTGGCTGTCCCAACATGATTTAGGAAATCGGCTGTCCTGAAAATAATGGACACTAGCTGTGCAAAATTAATGAACATCTGGTTATTCCAAACACAATTTAGGAAACCGGCGTCTTAATAAGTAAATGTTGCCAGAGGACCGACTGGGTTTTTTTTTTTTAAAAAAATAATTTGACCGCCCCGGGTGATCAATAGTGTTGAAGAATACCTGGGCTTGTTTATTTCTGACCTGCAAAATAAATGGGTTAGCTTTACCTGATATTACTGGGTACTATAAGATGGACCAACTGTTGAATTTTGAATTGGTGGGCTAAAGGTTTTCACCGCGAATGAATTGTGCGAAATAACGGTTTTTGGGCTGAAAACGAAGTCGTGGGACTACAGGGGGGCCGGGTGTGCAGGTTGCTCAGGGCCGCTAGCGGTGCTAGGCCTCTTAGCGAGAGCCACTGTAAACGCGAAAAAAGCGCATTCAGATTTTTCCCGCAAAAGCCCGATGATGAAAGGAGTAATTTATAAAACCTGAATGTTATTTTTTCTTTGATAGGTAAAATAAGATCTCAGGTTTTTCCTTGATCAGTCCTTCATTCCCACTTTATTTAAAAGCCCCTTTTAAGAGCTTTCCATTGCTTCCTTCCGTGTCAAAATACGATTCCGTACCTAAGAGTTATTGCCAAACGAAGTTAAGGGTCAAAAAAGATGTAGCCGAATACTGTGGACCGTGTTTCCAGCCCCATTTGGGAGTTCACTAGGTTGATTTAATTTGTGAGCCTTATATACTTCTGGATTTCTTATTCAAATATCTTTCCAATGACATAACATGAGCCCACACCACATTTCCAACCAAGGAGTTACGAGCCCAACATTGGTGCGTACTCTAATATTGACCTTTCCTTACTCCTTCGGGTATATCTCGAGATCCAAAAAACGTTTTAGCCTGAAACCAAAGCCATTGTAAACTACACCCAATAAACGTTCCAACACATTTTGAACCATCCAATTTGGAGTCCAAACGAGTGAGATATGGCCCGGCAAAGTTCCACCTGGCAGGCTCACGGCCGCCAGCGGCTGTGGCCAGCGCCGCTAGCGGCGCTTGCAGAGTCTTCCGAAGCCCGTATTTTTCAAGCCCAACTCCGAATTTTGGCCACCCTTCCCCCTTCCAACCCTATTCCCTTCTCTATAAATACGACCCTTATCCCTCAGTTCAAAACACACAGTCTACAGTTTACACCCTCTATTCTCAGTAGTATTGACTTTGAGCTTCTCCCTCTTTCTTCCATAAACAAATCTATTCTATTCTTTACTTGAGATCTTGTCTTTAGTATAATTTTCTATATAGCCTACAGTTCAGGGTCTAAATCCTGAGGGCTCAAATTAAATTACTTGGTTAATTGTTTATCTTCTAGTAGTCAAAATGTAGATATCATGCCAATCATGCCTTTTATTTCTTCCTAAGTATTGTCCTTAAATTATGTAAATAAGAATGTCTTGTTGTTGTAATGCTCAACTTTCCAATCGAATGCATGTCTAAACAAGGGTCATTATTAAATGTTGTGATGCTTGTGATGAACCAATTATTAGTCTAAGTCTAGGTTGTTAATCCGGTTTGTGTGGGAATCATGTCTTTAAATTATTAAGCAAACTTGAGTTAAAATACCTTCCTACCTCGTACCTTCGCCACCGAACCCTTTCTTCTTGGGTACTCATTTGTTCTATATGAGCGGGAGTCTTTTTAAAAACATGATCAGATCACTTATCGCGATATTGGGTTGTCCCTTCGTATTGTCCTTTCGATTTGTCCCTTCGATGAAACGCCGATAGCAGATTTGTTACCTCTTTCATGGTTTTTATTCAATTCCAGTCTTTACAAAAGCTTTATAACTTGATGGTCCCTTAAACTTATCTAAACCCCCAGCTTACAGATTTTGTATAAGGACGCACTCCGTGGTCGTAGAAATCCCGGGTCCTTACAGTGGCGACTTCACTGGGGATTTATTTTAGAGGGTGAGACTCGAAAGTCATGTTTGCTTAATTGTTTAATAATATGTTCCATTTTGCATCATTTGCATTTGCTTTGCCACAACCTTTTGACCCTTGTCAACCCTCGAAGAAGTTTGTGTCGTAACTCGTAGACAACCCGTATATCAAATGGAATATACAGTTGTCCTATCGTGCAAACAGATGATTCCTCACCCATGACTCATTGACTCTTGTTGGTGAAAAAGAATTACAATTGATATGTCGACCATCCGCCGGACGGAAATTGTAAATCGTCATTGTAACCTCACAGGAGCCAAAAGCCTCTAGCCCACATTCGTGCATTCACTTGCTTGTTGTGCATGTGTCGTTGTAATGCCCGTCTGATCACATGTTTGCCTGTAACTGCGTCGTTATAATGCTTGCCTAAATGCATGAATGTCGTGACTATGTGCCAACATGTACTTACGTACTAGAAGTCTTAATCTTTTATTTTTAGGTAGGTATTAATGCCCAAAAATGGTGCGAGAATTCTATTTTCATATAGCGCCGAAGTCATGAAGAATTTTCTAGGACCTTTTAGCCAAAAAAAAAGAGTCAACTCTCCAATTCCCGTCTCCCACTTCTTTTTGTTTTCTTTATTGTTTTGATGTAATTCAGATTCCGCCAAAAAAAAAAATGGCGTTGAAAATAAAAACGTCAAAAAAAAAAATAATTCGAAAAATCAAAAAAAAAAATGCCTAATTTTTTTTTAAAATTATTATTTATTTATCCCATTTTCCATTTTCTTTAAGTCTACAAAATTTTTAAAAAATAGGATAGTCCGTCTTTTTCTATTTTTCTCATTTTCGTTCATCGACTTAATTTTTCCTTTGATATGAAGGAAATAATCGGGCATCTAGGCTTAGGTTTTTACTTTTTTCTTTTCCATTTCTTTGCATTGCATTGCATTGTACGTATTAGACGCTCCATGCTAGGATTCATAAATAATCGTCATGCATACATTGTCGTCATTTTGCATTTGTATTTGCACAAAACTCCAAGTCTTGCATCCATCAATATCTCCATTTGTTCACTACCTCTCATGCACTAGAAGTCTAGACGAGTCGATCATAAGTCTTCTAGGGTCATTTTGCGACAATTCATTGTCATGCATGTCAAGGTCAGTTCACCATGCATCTTTCATATTGTTGTTGTGTCTCTGTCATTGCATTGTCATCATCATGCATTCGAGTTCATATAGAAGTCCTTAGTTTGATTCACCTTAGGAGGTATCGAGGGTCTTCTAAAAATCATGAGTCTTTGTTTTCAAGTCCTTTCTTTGGCGTCTTTCTACGTTGAAACTTGTGTTCAGGATTGGGGGCTCGAGGAAGAATTACGGAGACAAAGGTTGGGCTCGATCATCCTGAAGATTGGTTAGTATACAAGCTACCTCCAAGACACCACCACATTCCAAAAGGCTATCACCCCATAATCCATCACCACCACAAAGCTCGTCACCCCTCAATACATCCCTTACCTCACTGATCACAGCCTAAACTTCACCATGGTCAAAACCACCAACGAGAGGCTTGATGAGCTCATGAGTGAGTTAGAAAGGGTGCGACTCAAGGTTGAAGATTTGGAAAAGAAAAAAGAGGATGAAGCAATAATCCTCTCTGACTCCGACTCTGAGGAAGAAGGACCAAATGCCAAGCTGGCTAAGATTAATTCTGTGCTCGAAAATGACGGCCTGTTTGCCAACTACCATGCTAATGTTGGTAAAGTCAATCCCAAAGTCAAGGGCAAGCTTCCATGCCCGAGGTTCCGGCATTCACTGGCACTGATAATCCACAAGACCATCTCAAAGCCTTCACTACTGCCATGGGTTTAAGAGGAGTTGACAAAAATATCGATCTACATTCACTTGTTCCCACAGACTCTTGATGTCCCAACTCATCGTTGGTTCTACACCTTGAATTTGAACTACCGCATTTGGTCAGATTTCACTGCTGTCTTCCTTGCACGCTACAAGGAAGATGTTGCTTTACCTATTACCCTTTGAGAGTTAGAGATCAGATCACCAAACAAGAAGAAGATGAGGGATTCACTGCCTTCCTTAGGCGTTGGAGGCTAAAGATAGCCGAACTGGTTGAGCGACCTTTGCAAACTAATCAAATCCACCAACTCATCAAGAATCTGCAACCTGCTTACGAGGAACACCTCAGGTATCAAGCAATTGACTCCTACAACCGGCTCTATGCTATGGATATCCTAATTGAAGATGACCTTCTTAAGAATTCTACATAAGTTGTGAATAATGCGAGTATCTACTGGGGATGTCCTCCATATCCCTATGAACAGCCTGTGCTCGAGAAGTTGAAGAGAGTCGAAGTCTCCTAGTGTGCAAGTCTAGTCGAGTCCAGTCAAGTCTAATGATGTCCAGTTTGTCTTTTCAATTCGTCCATAGAGTCTAGTTTACTTCTCGTGTAATGCTTTTCTTCGATTTAATAAAGATTGCATTTTGAGTCCCATCATTGTCTTTGTTCAATCCTATGACGAACTTATGTTGCCTGTGACGGAATAAAAACAAAATAAAAGAAAATTCAAAAGAAGACCTTCATTGTGTAAAACATCAAACAAAAACTCCCTAATGATCAGCCCCAAAGAGGACATATAGTTGAACCGTCCATGCCAAGGACAGGAGACATTCATTTGGCACCTCACATCAATATCCTTTCGACCCTATACATCATTACCACTTGCAACCCTTTGAGCCTTAAACACATAGCCTTTCATTTCTTAATCACATCATCATTACCCGGGGAATTGGTGTGTGCGACATGGGAATAGAAGCAACCTTCTAGGCAAGGTGGACCGACCTACAAAAAGAGCCACCGAGAGAAATACAAAAAAAATAGAGAGAACACGAAAGTTCAAGAGCCAAAAAAAAAAACAAAAGAGAAAAACATTTTGAGAGCGCTCAAAGATCCAAAAGAGTGCAAACACTTCAAGCTTAACCAAACGGTGGCCTTACCTAAACATTGATCCCTAAACCACCTTGGCATTATCACAAACTTCTTTTCCATCCAGCCTACTTTCGGCTGAGGATTTACATTGGGTTTATTTGAGCCTTTATCCTTTCTTTGACACCTTAACCCAGCCTGACATTACAACCCAAAAGCCCTCCAAGTGGTACGACCATTCAATTATATAGCCGTGAACTACGTTGGCCTGATTCACAAACTAGATACGTAGGAAACCTCAATGAGGTCAGGCCACGACAACCACTTTGTCACATGATCATAAGGATTTTTCCCATTCCACCATTCTCATCTATTGCTAAAAAAAATGAGCCCGTTAGGTTGAAAACCCGAAAGGGCGGCCTAGGAAAAAGTTAGGGCAACAAAAAAAAAAAAATATAAAACAAATTCAACATCTTGAGGCAACTTAAATTTTCGAGGATTTAGAACATTGTTTCTCATTTAAGAACTCTTTGGTCAGTCATCTAGAGTCATACTCATCACCTTTCTCGTAGGCTTGCACACTTCCCAACTGGGGGCTTTTTCAGAATGAGTCGGTTCTTTGTCCGCTACGTTCCAAGTTGTCCATTCCGTCCCCATACCTTAAGTTAGGATATTTTGTACCACCGCATCAACATTCTAGCTCCTCGAGTAGGTCATAATCATCAAGAACCACACATGAAATTGGGGGCTGATTCTCCCTTGATTGCACCCAGACTTGTCCACTTGTCTCTTACTCTGTCAAGATCACCACAGGAATGAAATTCTTAATCACAAAAACTTTTCCCATATGAAGACCCTCTCCAGACCCTATAGGAGAGTCGTGCATGTCAGGCTAGGCCGCATCGAGTTGTGAGTCAATAGAGTCTGCATACACCATAATTTCATGAGTACTAGAGTCTTCTTCAAAGGCATGCATGTGTACATAATTTTTCAGTGTCTTGAGTCCCTGCGTGTTTACATTTCAATCCCCCTGTGCCCTATGCATATTACTATGTGATGTTTTGTGCATCTTTTCATGGTCAGTCGGGCATGTCTATTGCATCTTTCCCCTATGTGCATATCTTCACTAGAGGTTTGGGTCTACCCGCTCTCCATTGAAACCAACAAGCCCGCAACTCAGTATTCAACACACAATCAAGCTCGAAAGCAACCTCCCGACAACATCAAGAACGGGAGCAAACAACCAATAGTAATCAAGAGGGGAAGCGACCTTCCGACTCCAACAAAGAATGGAAATGACCTTCCAACAAAGACTAACTCGTTTCTTTTGCAGGTCCCAAATACACAAGCCTAGGTATGCCCCAAAAATATTAATCACCCGGAGTGGTCAAATTATTTTAAGAATATTAAAGCCTAGTAGATTCTTTGGCACCATCCCAAAATTTATTTAGGACAGCTAGTTTCCAAAATTTCTAAAGGACAGCCAGTTTCCAAAATTGTGATAGGATAGCCAGTTTCCAAAATTTTTATAGGACATCCAGTTTCCAAAATTTTAATAGGGCAGCCAGTTTCCAAAATTGTGATAGGACAACCAGTTTCCAAAATATATAAGACAACCAGTTTCCAAAATTGTGTCAGTCAATGATCGCTTAAGCTAGTGCGGTTAAACTGTCCTTTTCATTCAAGGTCACTCATTTCTGTCAGTCAATGATCGCTTAAGCTACTGCGGTTAAACTATCATTTTCAAGGTCACTCAATTGTGTCAGTTAATGATCGCTTAAGCTAGTGCGGTTAAACTGTCGTTTTCATTCAAGGTCACCCATTTGTGTCTGTCAATGATCGCTTAAGCTAGTGCGGTTAAACTGTCCTTTTCATTCAAGGTTACTCATTTGTGTCAGTCATTGATCGGTTAAGCTAGTGTGGTTAAACTGTCCTTTTCATTCAAGGTTACTCATTTGTGTCAGTTAATGATCGCTTAAGCTAGTGCGGTTAAACTGTCCTTTTATTCAAGGTTACTCATTTGTGTCAGTCAATGATCGCTTAAGCTAATGCGATTAAACTGTCATTTTATTCAAGGCTACTTCTTTTGTGTCAGTCAATGATCGCTTAAGCAAGTGCGGTTAACCTGTCCTTTTTATACGAGGATACTCATTTTGAGTCAGTCAATCATTGCTTAAACTATTGCGGTTATATTGTCCTTTGTTTTTTTTATATGTGTCAGTCAATGATTGCTTAAGCGGTTGCATTTAGACTGTTCATATGTTTTAACCATTTTACAGCCATCATTTTGATCGCGCTGTCTCGTCGAACTTTACGTTTCTCGTGCAAGGACGGAATCTCGGCATCCATCGAGTGGTGCTTAGTCACTGTTTGATAAAGAATGAAGCATTTATCCTATTCACTCTCACCAGTGTTATTTCCCATTTACAACCGTTATTTTTAATTGAGTTGTCTCTTCGACTTCTTTGTTTCTCGTACAGGGACGGAATCTCGGCACCCGGCGAGCGGTGTTTAGTCACTGATTGTTGAAGCACTTGATGTTGATCATTCTCAAAGTATTACTAACTTTTTCATTCACTCTGAATACAGGTCCCCTGCAGACTACAAGCGGTGTTTGTCCTGCCAACCATAACCTTTATTTTTCTTGTGTTCACAGAGATGAAATCTTAGCTCGCTACGAGCATGTCCCAACTCAGGTTTGCCTTCATATGCATACATATTGTACGCTCTCACACACCATGTGCACATCAGCATCCTTCTTGTCGCCTTCAGAATACATTGATCTTCGCTTTTACTCAAGATCGATCAAAGTGGGGGCTTTTGTAGACGCCAAAAAAAGCGCCTTCAGATTTTCCCGCAAAAGCCCGATGATGAAAGGTGTAATTTATAAAACTTGAATGCTATTTTTTCTTTGATAGGTAAAATAAGGTCTCAGGTTTTTCCTCGATCACTCCTTCATTCTCACTTTATTTAAAATCCCCTTTTAAGAGCTTTCCACTGCTTTTTTTCGTGTCAAAGTACGATTCCGCACCTAAGAGTTATGGCCAAACAAAGTTAAGGGTCAAAACAGATGTGGACCGTGTTTCCAGCCCCATTTGGGAGTCCAATAGGGTGATTTATACTTCTGATTTGTGAGCCTTATACTTCTGGATTCCTCATTCAAATAGCTTTTCAATGACATATCATGAGCCCACACCACAGTTCCAACCAAGGAGTTATGAGCCCAATATTGGTGCTTGCTCTAAAATTGACCTCTCCTTACTCTTTTAGGTATATCTCGAGATCCACAAAACATTTGGGCCTGAAACTAAATTCTATTCAAACTAGACGTAATAAGATTTCCAATGCATTTTGAATCATCCAATTTGGAGCCGAAACGAGTGAGATATGGCCTGGAAAATTTCCAATTGGCAGGCTCACAACCGCCATGGCCGCTAGCGGCGCTCGCAGAGTCTTCTGAAGCCCGTCTTTTTCAAGCCCAACTATGATTTTCGGCCACCGTTCACCCGTCCAACCCTATTCCCTTCTCTATAAATATGACCCTCCTTCCTCAGTTCAAAACACACAGTCTACAGTTGGCAACCTCCATTCTCAGTAGTATTGACTCTGAGCTTCTCCCTCTTTCTTCCATAAACAAATCTATTCTATTCTCGGGAGTATTAACACCGAGCTTCCCCCTCTTTCTTTACTTGAGATCTTGTCTTTACTATTCATTTGCAAAATAGCCTACAGTTCAAGTACTAACTCCTGAGGGCTCAAATTAATTTACTTGCTTAATTGTTTATTTTCTAATAGTCAAAATGTAGATATCATGCCAATCATGCCTTTTATTTCTTCCTAAATATTGTCTTTCAATTATGTCAATAAGCATGTCTACTTGTTGTAATGCTCAACTTGCCAACCGAATACATGTCTAAGCAAGGGTCATTATTAAATGTTGTGATGCTTGTGATGAACCAATTAATAGTTTAAGTCTAGGTTGTTAATCCGGTTTGTGTGGGAATTATGTCTTTAAATTATTAAGCAAACTTGAGTTAGTAGAGGCCGTCATAAACTGGCGAGTTGGGTGCCTAACACCTTTCCACCTCGTACCTTCGCCCCCGAACCCTTTATTCATGGCTACTCATATGTTCTATACGAGCGGGAGTCTTTGTAAAAACATGATCAGTTCAGTTATCGCGCTATTAGGTTGTCCCTTCGGTTTGTCCCTTCGACAAAACGCTGATAGCAGATTTGTGACCTCTTTCATGGTTTTTATTCAATTCAAGTCTTTACAAAAGTTTTTCTAACTCGATGGTCCCTTGAACTTATCTAAACCCCCAGCTAAAAAAATTTCTGTAAGGACGCACTCTGTGGCCATAGAAATCCCGGGTCCTTACAGCCACTAGCGGCGCTCACTTTGAGCCACATAAATGAGTTTTTCGCGAGCTTTTTCGCGTTTTGCTTCATTTTTTCTTCCATTTCCTGTTCTTGGTCGAGCCATCTTCCTCCATTGTCGGGAGCTCCAAGCTTATGAAGGTAATTCAAATCTTGACCAAATTCCTTGCTTTTTTGTCTTGAACCTATTTAATTTTCCGCCTAGTTGCTGAATTTCGGGTTACATTGTTGAATGGGTACTTGTATCTTGTGAATCTGAAACTTGGAATTTCCACTTGTAGAGAGAGAAAACTTCATTCCTTCTCCTATGGCTCCAAAAGATAAGGGAAGCATCCTATGAGCGAAGAAGAGGAAAACCGTGATCTTTTCCACACTGGGCTCTCATCATCTAGGACGCCTCTTCCCCATCATGCGGATGGGGCTATTCTGTACCAGGACTCGTTCATGCGTATGGACTGGCGCACGACGGAGGCTTGGGACCGGGTATTTTGTTGCTGGATAGACAAAGTCATCTGTCAAACCCACGGTTGGTATGTTCCTTACTTCTTTAGTTATGTTCAGTTTATTTATTTTGTACTGAAAATTTGAACTATTAGTGCTCCGACACACGAACAAATTGGGATTATATTAGATTGGTGGTCAGCTGTATATAATACTTGTGTGGAATTATTTGGGTTGTGTTTGTAGTATACGGGGTGTTGAAATTTTTTTATTTGTTGGCTAGGGTGTTGGTGCTCGTGTGCAGGCTCATGGGTCCACTTCGCAATGGGCTATGATGTTAGACACTTTTACTAGCTAAGGGGGCTAGGGGGATAGTTCAAGATTCAGGCTTTGAGCACTTCCTGTCGGTTATACTGACTTGTCACTCTAGGGACACTAGGATAGTTTTCCGTGGGTTATTGGAGAGGTTTTGGGATACCACGAACACCTTCCATACACTTGTGGGAGAGGTGTTTCCTACCCCTTATCAGTTTGCCGTACGAACGGGCTTGTCCTTTAGAGTGCGTCCTATTCGTTATGATGCGAGCTATCATCTGCAGACTGGTGGGTTGCTTGAGCTGTATGGGCCTGTAGCTGTCTACTTCTGGGAGGACCGAGTTTCCTTGCCGAGGCTATGGGGAGCTTTGGCGGAGCAGGGGCTTAGTGAGGAGCAGCGGGCTCGTATTTTCTTGGCTTACCTGTTGGGGGAGACCATTTTTGCCCAGAAGAAGAGTACGTATCAGGTTGGCTTCCTGACATGTTTAGATGACTTGTCCCGGGTACATGAGTACAATTTTAGTGCTCCTGCATACGCATCCTTGGTGAGATGGTGTCGTCAGGATTGTAGGCCCAAGCTGAAGAGTCGGAGACCGTCTATCACTTGCCCATGGAGGATACTGGAGGTGGGCATGTATATCATTTTTTTTCATATGTGTACTTTGTGGTAGAGCCGTATCTGATCGTCTTTGCTTGTATGGCAGCTGTGGTTCTTTGAGTATTTTTTAGCTTTCGGTCCTCAGCGTCCTGGTTTCAGTATGTTCTCACTGGGTTCACGGTGGGTTGGTAGGGATAGCCATCCATTTTCCTCTTTGGAGGATGTTCGGACTACCTTCGAGAGTCAGGTTGCGTCCGAGGTATGTTGCCTTCGATTTGCTTGCTTATATATTATTTTTTGGTTCATTTGATGTGACTGAAATTTTATCTTGTAATCTATAGGTGTCGTGGACCGCTTTTGACGGTATTCCTGAGGTTCCGGCTCACATTACCATTGTGTCTTTCAGGGTATCCACCTTGCGGGTGGTTTTTGAAGGGCCATACAGCTTTGAGTGGTATCTGGGGACCGCTTGACTCGGTTGGTCTATCCTGTCCTGGGTGGTCATTTGGTTCCGGAGGACCCTCATATGACCATGTTCTTCCTGCGCAGTCTGAGCGTAGATGATTTGGGGGTCGTGACTCGGGGAGCTGCGGCCATGCAGGTCGTTGAGCCGGAAGTTGCTGGCTTGGACCGTACAACTGTGTATCTGGCCTGTTGCTTGGGTAGTCTGATGCCGGCCCTCACTTCTGAGGTAAGATCTTTATTTGTGCTTTCCACCTATGTGTGTAATTTACTGACTTTTGTGTCTTGTAGGCGGATCGTTTGGCTTCCCGGGGACCAAGAAGGTCCCACTTTAGAGTTCCTCGTGGCCAGCCACCAAGCGTGACCTTACCGAGCAATGAGGTAAGGTACATCAGTGAGAGTGGGGGTCGTGTGGTGGAGGAGCTCCCTCTACACATTGCTGATGGAGAGGTCGTGGAGGGCTTACCCTTGCCCGATGATTGCGTGGGGGTAAGCTTTTACCCCTTCTTGCCTTTTTTGTTGCTTTCCAATGCTGTGTATCTTCCTCTTATAGCTGAACCGAGAGAAGACTTCTTAGGTCTTCAAGCTCATCCATTTGCTGAAGAAAGAATATAGCCGGATGATGGGTAGAGAGAAGAGCTCCCGATCTGGGACCGCTAGTGTAAGTGTACTTTTGTCTTGTTGTTCAGCTAAGTGAAGTGCTTAGTCTAACATTTTTGTTTTGATTGTTTGCAGATGTCGCGGTCTTCGTCTTCTATGGGACCCCCGACATTCACCAGCTGCGAGAGCCTCTTCGGCGAGCAAACCGTCTATTGCTCGTTGTCCTACTATGGCTGCGACCAGGCCTCCTGTTGATGAGGCGCCCGGACCTTCTAGGACGTACGTTCTTGTGCCTGAGATGTTTTCTCCTGCGGGTTTCCATCCTTCTTTGAGTAGTAGGCCCGTTGTGACTCCTATAGCCGGAGGTTGGGCGAATGCTCTCGGGTGAGACGTGCCTCAAGTTGGGCCTTCATATCAGAACGTGGCTATGGACTTTGCTAATTAAGCCACGAAGAGCTTCTTTGGGATGGGGGTTTTTGGCAGGTACCCTTATGAGTGCGCCGGTGCATGATGGACGAGATATGAGGCCTAAGGAGAGCAGGCCGATTTACAGCTCGTTCAGTACTCAGGGCTCCTTCTACTACTCGGCCGGGAATTATGGTCATGGGCCTTCCGTGGAGGATGAGGCTGATAGCAATGGCGATGATGATCCCAACTGAATAGTGTAGATCCGAATTGTGAATCATGGTCTTTAGAACTTTGAACTCCTATTTATGCCTTTTATGTGATATGTATGCTATTATGACTCGATTATGCCCGTTTGATCTCTAAGTATGCACAATTTAAGAAATAAAATAAACAAAAAATGGTAAAAAATGCAAGAAGAAGCAAAAATGACACATATTATAAAAAATAAAAAAAAATAGAAAATAGAAAAGAAATAAAACTAAGAGAGTCTCGGGCCTTGTAACCATGTTGCGCATTGGAAAGTCGGGCTTAATCCGGGTGGAACTGACCAAATTGGTTGACGAGAGCAAAGGGGAAAAGCTGACTGGGCCGACGTTAGGGTCGCTAGCGGCCCTGGGCCAATGGTGAGGGCCGCTAGCGGCGCTGGTCATAGCCGTTGGCGGCTTTGGCTTTGGGTCTTTTTCGTGGATTTCTGACTCTTTCTAACCCGACTCTTTGCCTATAAATAGGATTTACGGGATGTCCAATGTCGTATCTCTTTTTCATACCTCTAGCTCCCCAAATTTCTCAATGCTTCTACCATGGTGAAATCCTTCGAAAATCTGTTCGATGCTTGGTGCAAAAATCTGGTTGTGGAAGATAAACTAGAACTGGCTCCGTATCATGTCTCAACCTTGTTGGCTCTGAACCCAACCAAAATCTTGTGGCCTCTTGTTCGATCTGCATTGAACTAGGGGCCCATACTTGCACGTTTTCCGTTTTGGTAACTCTGAATTATGCCCTTTAGTAGAAGAATTTGCTGCAATTACTAATATGTCTAACGTTCTTCCCCTAGTTGTGCCTTATTTGAGGATGGTTTTAGTAATCAGTACAGGAAATCTCTAGGCTTGTCATCTGGGGAAGCCAAAAGCATCATTCTTGGTGTCGAAGTGGACTTAGCTCAAATCTGTGAAAAGTTTGCCCTTTCTTCTGAACAGGATGCAATATTTAGGCGTTGCCGTCGGCTGGCTTTTGTACTCTGCTTGTTGAATCGCCTATTGTTTGTTAATGCAAAATCCTCTAACATGGGTAGAGCCTCGTTGCTGCGAGTGGTGAATCAAGTGGCTGAAGGTCATTTTCTTTGCATCTGGTTGTAGGAGAAACTATTTTAGCATTTGGAGAAATGGTGGTTGCGTTCAAGGCTTCTAGCACGACCCTTCTATGAGTGATAGAAGTGGTCAACAATTGCCAAATGGATATGTCAGCTTTGGTCCTTTGTAATTGCCTATGGATATTAGTTCCATCATCTTCCTTAGTTGCTTCTCTTTGGGTTGGATCCCTATTGGGGATTGCTACAGGCTCTACAGGTTGGATTTGAGATGGATCCATGTAGATGTTCTCGGGCCTGAAATGGAGGCCTGACCTTGTGAGGTAATTCAGAGCTTTGTCATCTTCATCTTTCTCGTCATCGGAGATGTCATACCATGCTTTGCCATCAGCTATGTCATGGACTTGAGGAGTTAGCACATCTTCAGGATTAGTATAATGTTCATTATTCTCTTCATCACTATCCCAAAGGCCACAAATGTCTAGCGTGGGCCTTGGGCTTGGGTATGGTGGCATGGCTTGCCCAATAGGAGTGATTAGATATGATGGATCGAATCCTTCCTTTATGTCAATGGCAAAAGAGTTCCCAAGGGGATTATTATTGTTACTGGGCGGCGGTGCGTCCTTAGGTAATGGTATGGTGCCATTGTTGAACAGATCTTGAATTTTCTCCTTGAGATTGTAGCATTTCTCGGTGTCGTGCCCACGACCTCTATGCTATTTGCGGAATGCAGACTCGCTCCAATATGGCGATCTCTTCTCTACTGGTGGATCGGGAGTAGGCCCAATCGGGTGCAAATAGTCGCCTTTGACTAATTTATCTAGAGCTTTGACATAAGGAATTCCCAAGGGAGTAAATCTTCTCGGGCGCCTCTTGGCAATCGCATTCACTTCATTTCCTCTGTTTGTGGAGGCATGATTGGTGTTAGTGTATTTCTTATCCTTGTAGCCACTTGTGCTGTTATTGTAAGTGACGTTGTTCTTCCCTCTTTGGAGTTGGTCATCTTCAATGGCCATGCCTACTTCAGTTAGTTGGTTATAAGTGGTTATGGGATGAAACTTCAAGTGCTCGCGGTATTCAGACGCCAAGTTTTGGACTAGCATTCTAATTTGATCCCTTTCAGATGGCGATCAATCATTTCAGCAACCCCGGTCCTCCATCTTCTTACGAAGTTGGTGAATCCTTCTTTGTCACCTTGCTTGGTGATGTCAAATTCCCTCTATGTCATTGGAGGCAAGACATTGTCAGCATATCTCTCCAATAACAAAGTGGACAAATCCTCCCACTTTTATAGCTTTTGAGTGGGTCGCTTGAAGAACCAGGCCCTGATAGCAAGGTCTAAGGTTTGGAGAAAGAGGTGAACATACTGTAAGGACCCGTGATTTCTACGGCCACGGAGTGCGTCCTTATAGAAAATTTGTAAGCTGGGGATTTAGATAAATTCAAGGAACCGTCGAGTAAGAAAAGCTTTTGAAAAGACTTGAATTGAATAAAAATCATGAAAGAGGTCACAAATCTGCTATCGGCGTTTTATCGAAGGGACAAAACGAAGGGACAAACCAATAGCGCGATAAGTGAACTGATCAAGTTTTTTGAAAGACTCCCGCTCATATAGATCATATGAGTACCCAAGCATAAAGGGTTCGGGGGCGAAGGTACGAGGTGGGAAAGTGTAAGGCACCCAACTCGCCCGTTTACGACGGCTCTACTAACTCAAGTTTGCTTAATAATTTAAAGATATGATTCCCACACAAACCGGATTAACAACCTAGACTTAGACTATTAATTGGTTCATCACAAGCATCACAACATTTATTAATGACCTTTATTTAGACATGCATTCGATTGGTAAGTTGAGCATTGCAACGACTAGACATGCTTGGAAATACAATATTTAGGAAGCAATAAAAGACGTTATTCTAGCATAATATCTACATTATGACTACTAGAAAATAAGAAATTAGACAAGTAATTTAATTTGAGCCCTCAGGAGTTAGTACCTGAACTGTACGCTACGTTTGACAAAAATAGTAAAGAAAAGATCTCAAGTTTGGAAGAAAGAGGGGGAAGCTCGGTGTCAATACTCCCGAGAATAGAGGTTGTCAATTGTAGACTGTGTGTTTTGAACAGAGGGAGGAGGGTTGTATTTATAAGCGTGGGAAGTAGGGCTGGTCGGGTGGCAGTAGCCGAATTTTTGGAGTTGAGCTGAAAAATAACCTGGCCTGGAAGTTGGTTCAGGGCCGCTAGCGTCTCAGGTCAGAGCTGCTAACGGCTGTGGTGACCGCCGCCAGCGGCTCTGGATTTTATTCCAGGGCCGCTGACGGCTGTGATGAGCCAGCTGGATATCGTCATAATGACAATGTCGTCATAATTACGACATCCAGTCTGTTTTTAATTTTCCGGATGAATTTAGTGTTCCGAAAAATATGAAAAGACCGTTTTACCCCGGGCCGGTAAAAGACGGTTCTAACCCCGGTTCGCAACTTCGCGACCTGGAGACGGAAAAAGTCATGAGAGGTTTCGTTCGAAAGCTCTTGAACGGGGCTTTTGAATGTGATTGGAATGAAGGAGTGATTCGAGGAAAAACCTGAGACCTTATCTTACCTATTAAAGAAAAAATAGCGTTCAAGTTTATAAATTACTCCTTTCAGCATCTGGCTTTTGCGGAGAAATCTGAAGGTGCTTTTTGGCCTCTACAGAAGCCCCCACTTTGATCGAGCTTGATTAAAAGCGAAGATCAAAGTATTCCGAAGGCGACATGGAGGATGCTGATGTGCACATGGTGTGTGAGAGTGTACAGTATGTATGCATATAAAGACAAACCTAAGTTGGGGCATGCTCGTAGCGTGCTAAGATTTCATCTCTGTGAACACAAGAGAATATAAAGGTTATGGTCAGCAGGATAGAACACCGCTCGTAGATGGTCTAAACGTCTGCTGGGGCCCTGTATTCAGAGTGAATGAAAAAGTTAGTAATACTTTGAGAATGATCAACGTAGAGTGCTTCGATAAACAGTGACTAAACACCGCCGGCGGGTGTCGAGAGTCCGTTCCTGCACGAGAAACGAAAAAGTCAACGAGACAGCGCAATTAAAAATAACGGATGTAAGGACCCGGGATTTCTACGGCCACGGAGTGCGTCCTTATAGAAAATTTGTAAGCTGTGGGTTTAGATAAGTTCAAGGGACCATCGAGTTAGAAAAGCTTTTGTAAAGACTTGAATTGAATAAAAACCATGAAAGAGGTCACAAATCTGATATCGGCGTTTTATCGAAATGGCAAACCGAATGGACAATCCGAAGCGATAACCCAATAGCGTGATAAGTGAACTGATCATGTTTTTAGAAAGACTCCCGCTCATATAGAACATATGAGTACCAAAGAATAAAGGGTTCGGGGGTGAAGGTTCGAGGTGGGAAGGTGTTAGGCACCCAACTCGCCCGTTTATGACTGCCTCTACTAACTCAAGTTTGCTTAATAATTTAAAGACATGATTCCCACACAAACCGGATTAATAACCTAGACTTAGACTATTATTTGGTTCATCACAAGCATCACAACATTTATTTTTAACCCTTGTTTAGACATGCATTTGATTGGCAAATTGAGCATTATAATGACTAGACATCCTTGGAAAGAAAATATTTTGGAAGCAATAAAAGACGTTATTTAGCATGATATCTACATTATGACTACTAGAAAATAAACAATTAAGGAAGAAATTTAATTTGAGCCCTCAAGAGTTTGTACCTGAATGTAGGCTATATTTGACAAAAATAGTAAAGACAAGATCTCAAGTAAAGAAAGTGGGGGAAGCTCGGGGTCAATACTCTCGAGAATAGAATAGAATTTTTTATGGGAGAAAGAGGGAGAAGCTAAGAGTCAATACTACTGAGATTAGAGGGTGTCAACTGTACACTGTGATTTGAACTGGGGGAGGAGGGTCGTATTTATAGGCGCAGGAAGTAGGGTTGGACAGGTGAAAGGAGCCGATTTTTGAATTTTGGGCTGAAAAATACTCGGGCTTAGAGAGTTAGCGAGGGCCGCTAGCGGCCCTCGTGAGCGCCGCTAGCGGCCTTGGAATTTCATCCAGTCTCACTCATTTGGGATCCAAATTGGATGATTCAAGGTGCCTTGGAAAGCTTATTGGGTCTAGTTTCAAATGGCTTTGGTTTCAGGCCTAATTGTTTTGTGGATCTCGAGATATACTCGAAAGAGTAAGGAGAGGTCAAATTTAGAGCACGCCCGGGCTCGTAACTCCTTAGTTGGAAATGTGGTGTGGGCTCATGATATGTCATTGAAAAGCTATTTGAATAAGGAATCCAGAAATATAAGGCTCACATATTAAATCAACCAAATGAACACCCAAATAGGGCTGGAAACATGGTCCACAGTATTCGGCTATATCTGTTTTGACTCTTAACTTTGTTTGGCCATAACTCTTAGGTGCGGAATCGTATTTTGGACACGGAATGGAGAAATGAAAAGCTCTTCAAAGGGGATTTTAAATGAAGTGGAAATGAAGGAGTGATCGAGGAAAAACCTGAGACCTTATTTTACCTATCAAAGCAAAAATAGCATTCAATTTTATAAATTACTCCTTTCATCATCGGGCTTTTGCGGAGAAATCTAAAGGCGCTTTTTTGGCGTCTACAGAAGCTCCCACTTTGATCGAGCTTGAGTAAAAGCGAAGATCAAAGTATTCCGAAGGCGACATGCAGGATGCTGATGTGCGCATGGTGTGTGAGAGTGTACAATATGTTATGCATATGAAGACAAACCTAAGTTGGGACATGCTCGTAGCGTGCTAAAATTTCATCTCTATGAACACAGGAGAAAATAAAGGTTATGGTTAGCAGGATAGAACACCGCTCGTAGATGGTCTAAACGTCTGCTGGGGACCTGTATTCAGAGTGAATGAAAATGTTAGTGATACTTTGAGAATGATCAACGTATGGTGCTTCGACAAACAGTGACTAAACACCGCTCGACGGGTGTCGAGATTCCGTCCCTGTACGTGAAACGAAAAAGTCAACAATACAACGCGATTAAAAATAACGGTTGTAAATGGGAAGTTACACTCGGCGCGATCAAAATGACGGCTGTAAAATGGTTAAAACTTATGAACAATTTAAATGCAATAGCTTAGGCATTCATTGACTAAAACATATAGAAAATAATGGACAGTATAACCGCAACAGTTTAAGCAATCATTGACTGACACAAAATAAGTAACCTCGCAGAAGGACAGTTTAACCGCAATAGTTTACGTGATCATTGATTGACCCAAAGTTTGTGACCTCTCAAAGGGACAGTTTAACCGCAATAGCTTAACCGATCATTGACTGACCTAAAATTTGTGACCACGCAGAAGGACAGTTTAACCGCAATAGCTTAAGCGATCGTTGACTGACCCAAATTTGTGACATTGGGACATTATTTGTGACATTGGGACATTGGGACTTTGTGACTTTGGGATATTGGGACATTGAGACATTGGGACATTGAGACATTTAGGACATTGACACATTGCGATATTGGGACATTGAGACATTGGGATATTGGGACATTTGGAATTTTTGGGATATCGGGACATTGGGGTTTTTTTTTTTTTTTTTGATATTTGGGACATCGGGTCATTGGGATTTTTTTTGCATATTTGTGACATCGGGTCATTGGGATTTTTTTTGGATATTTGTGAGGCCGACAGATTTACCGGGCTTAAAATAAGTTTGACACTCTGGGCGATAACTGTCGTCGCGACATAAATCCGGGCTCAAGTATTTGGGACCTGCAAAAATAAATTGGATTAGTTTTACCTGAAACTATTTGGTACCGTAAAATGGGCCAACTATCGAATTTGAATTTGTGGGCCAAAGAGACTTGTTCGCTCGTGCTTGGTACTGATATTTGCCTCAAACGAACTGGAGTAACGGCTTCTGGGCTGGAAAAAGTCGTGGGACAATAGGTGGGGGCCCGCGTGTGCAGACTGTTGTTGGGAGGGTATTTTCATTCTTGGTTGTAGTCGGGGGCTTGATCATGAGTTCCGGGCTTGCTGGTTTTGGTGGAGAGCGGGTAGACTCAAACCTGCAGTGGAAATATGCACATAGGAAAAAGATGCAATAGACATGCCCGACCGACCATGACAAGTGATACGTATGAGGAAACGGAACGGATAGAAATACGAAAATTAAAGACTTGTTTTGGTTTTTTTCTGTATTTATAAAAAGCAATAAAGATATGTAGGATCACTACTTGAATTATTTAAAGGCAAAGGCACCAAGAACACAAGATAAAGATTCGCAAGGTGTCACCAACCCGAAGGCATAAAGACAATTACGAAATCAAGCAATGTAGCTAAATTGTTTGTGTTCATTCTCAATAATAATCTGTTTTTCCACAATGATGGACGTGAGTCCCCATTTATAGGCAAAAAAATTAGCCTAGAATAATTGAAAACAAACTAGGAAACAATAACCTAATCCTAAACAAACTAGTAAACCTAATACTAACGCAACTAGGAAACCTCTTGCACTTAGGAAACCTATTACATTTAGAAAACTAATAAATCTGAATTTAAATAAAGTAAACTATCCTAAATTAACTAGAAAATAAATTACAACTAATTAACTAAGAGTCCTACACGACTTGGAGAATAAACTCACAATTCCTTGGCGCCCAAGACAACCAGTTCAATTCTGCAACGTAAACTTGGCGCTCAATTTCGACCATGTTATGCTCTGAATTTGAAGAATATTAAAACATAACAATTATATGTCTCGATCTATTCTTTCCACAGGATTTTGAATCGCCGTGTTCCAATATCAAACGAAGGAGATATCGCCAAAATACCGAACTGCTGTAATGATTACCCGAAATAGGGAATGTACCTCTTTCAGCACATTGACCCGATCTTATACTTTCGACCATTAATGTTGCTTGATCAAATAGAAGAAGTTTTAAACCTGATCTTCCATGTACACTCCAATGAATATTCCTTGATATGAATAGTATCGTTGATATCCATAAAAGAACATGCTCTATAAACGAACTTAATAGAATTAAGATTGAATGTTCTTTTAATTCTCCTTGAAAAATACCTTCTTTATGATTCAATACCCTTATATAAGTATCATGATCATTACCATGATCAATGTTAGACATTATGACTACTAGAAAATAAACAATTAAGCAAGCAATTCAATTTTAGCCCTCAGGAGTTTGTACCTGAACTGTAGGCTATATTTGACAAAAATAGTGAAGACAAGATCTCAAGTAAAGAAAGAGGGGGAAGCTCGGTGTAAATACTCTCGAGAATAGAATAAAATGGTTTATGGAAGAAAGAGGGAGAAGCTTAGAGTCAATACTACTGAGAATAGAGGGTGTCAACTGTAGACTGTGTGATTTGAACTGAGGGAGGAGGGTCGTATTTATAAACGCAGGAAGTAGGGTTGGACGGGTGAAAGGAGCCGATTTTTGGATTTTGAGCTGAAAAATAGTCGGGCTTATAGCGGCCCTGGAATTTTATCCAGTCTCACTCGTTTGAGCTTCGAATTGGATGATTCAAGATGCGTTGGAAAGCTTATTAGGTCTAGTTTCAAATGGCTTTGGTTTCAGGCCCGAATGTTTTGTGGATCTCGAGATATACCCGAAAGAGTAATGAGAGGCCAAATTTAGAGCACGCCCGGGCTCGTAACTCCTTGGTTGAAAATGTGGTGTGGGCTCATGATATGTCATTGAAAAGCTATTTGAATAAGGAATCCAGATATATAAGGCTCACATATAAAATCAACCAAATGAACTCCCAAATGGGGCTGGAAACATGGTCCACAGTATTTGGTTATATCTGTTTTGACTGTTAACTTTTTTTGGCCATAACTCTTAGGTGCGGAATCGTATTTGGACACGGAAAATAGAAATGGAAAGCTCTTAAAAGGGGCTTTTAAATAAAGTGGAAATGAAGGAGTGATCGAGGAAAAACCTGAGACCTTATGTTACCTATCAAAGCAAAAATAACATTCAAGTTTATAAATTACTCCTTTCATCATCGTGCTTTAGCGGAGAAATCTGAAGGCGCTTTTTTGGCGTCTACAACGACCGTAAATGGGAAGTAACACTGATGAGATTGAATAGTATAAATGCTTTATTATGAGAAAACAGTGACTAAGCACCACTCGGCGGATGCCGAGATTCCGTCCCTGCATAAGAAACAAAAAGGTTGACAAGACAGTGCGATCAAAATGACGGCTGTAAAATGGTTAAAACATATGAACAGTTTAAATGCAGTAGCTTAAGAAATCATTTACTGAAACATATAAAAAAAAAAAACAAAGGACAGTATAATCGCAATAGTTTAAGCAATTATTGACTGACACAAAATACCTAACCTCGTAGAAGAACAGTTTAACCGCAATAGCTTAAGCAATCATTGACTGACCTGAAATAAGTAACCTCGCAGAGGGACACTTTAACCGCAATAACTTAAGCGATCATTGACTGATCCGAAATAAGTAACCTCGCAGAGGGACAGTTTAACCGCAATAACTTAAGCGATCATTGACTGACCCGAATTTGTGACATTGGGACTTTCGTAGGGAAGGACAGTTTAACCGCAAGCGGTCATTGACTGACCCGACTTTGGGACATTCGGATTTGGGGACATTGAGACTTCGGGGCATTGGGATTTTTGGGACATTGAGACTTTGGGATATTGGGATTTTTGGGCCATTGAGACTTTGGGATATTGAGACTTTGGGACATTGGAATTTTGGGACATTGAGACTTTTGGGACATTGAGATTTTTTTTTGGGGATTTTTACACATCGGGTCATTGGGATTTTGTTTTTGGGATATTGATGAGGCCGTCAGATTTACCGGGCTTAAAATAATGTTGGCATTCCGGGCGATAAGTGTCGTAGCGGCATATACCCGGGCTCAAATATTTGGGACCTGCAAAAATAATTGGGTTAGTTTTACCAGAAAATAATTGGTACCGTAAGATGGGCCAACTGTCGAATTTGAATTTGTGGGCCAAAGGGACTCGCTCCCGCGCGCATAGTGCTGATATTTGCCGCGAATAAAGTGAAGTAACGGCGTCTGGGCTGGAAAAAGTTGTGGGACAGCAGGTACGGGCCTACGTGTGTAGGCCTGGCAGGGCCACTAGCAGCTCTCGTCTTGAGCAGAACAAATTAGCTTATCGCGAATGTTTTTTTGCGTTTCACTTCATTCTTCTCCACCTTCGTCGAGAGCCATTGTCGAGCCTTCCACCATTGATGAGTGCTTCAACTTCCTTGAGTTAAGTTAATTCTTGACCAAATTATTCGATTTTTGTCTTGAACTAGCTTATTTTTCCGCCTAGTTGCTGAATTTTGGGTTGCATTGTTGAATGGGTGCTTGTTTCTTGCGAATCTGAAACTTTTAATTTTTCACTTGTAGAGAGAGAAAGCTTCATTTTTCTTCCATGGCTCCCAAAGAAAAAGGAAAACGTCCCATGGGTGAGGAAGAGGAGAACCGGAAGCTCTTTCGTACTGGGCTTCCATCGACTAGTACGCCTTCTGCTCGCCATGCCGACGGGGCGCGTTTGTACCAGGACCCGTTTATGCGGGTGGACTGGCGTCCGGCTGGGGTTTGGGACCGCACCATTTTGCTATTGGACAAGCAGAGTCATCTGTCTAACCTTGAGTTGGTATGTTTTTCCGACTCTCTCCTTTTTTGGTTCTGTTCAGTATATATACTTTTTTTAACTGAAAATTTGAACCGTTAGTGCTTCGGCACACGAGCAAATTGGGACTCGTACTGGATTGGTGGTCAGCTGTATATAAATTGTGTGGAATTAATATGGCTATATTTGTAGTATATGGGGTGTTGAGAAAATTTTGTTTGTTGGCTAGGGTATTGGTGTTTTGTTGCGGGCTCATGGGTCTACTTCCTATTGGGCCATGATGTTGGAGAAGTTTTCGGTGGGAGCTAGAGATATAGTGCTAGGTTCAGGTTCTGGGAACTTCCTGACTGTTATCCCTGCTTGTCTCTCTGGGGATACTAGGATTATTGCTTGGGGGTTATTGGAGAGGTTCTAGGATACTACGAACTCTTTCAATACGCCTGTAGGGGAGATGTTCCCCACTCCTTATCAATTTGTTGTGTTGACGGGTTTATCCTTTAGAGGGCGTCGTATACAGTACGACGTGAGTTACCATCGGCAAAGCGACAGGTTGCTTGAGCTTTAGGGGCCTGTATCTGCCAACTTTACAGATGATCGAGTTTCCTTGCCGAGGCTATGGGCGGCTTTGGCGGAGCAAGGGCTTACTGAGGAGCAAAGGGCCCGTATTTTCCTATCTTGCTTGTTGGGCTCGACCATTTTGGCTCATAAGAAGAGCGTATGTCAGGTTGGCTTCTTGACATGTTTGGAGGACTTGTCCAAGGTCCATGAGTACAACTTCGGTGGTCATGCATATGCTACCTTGGTGAGATGGTGTCGTCGGGCTTGTAGGCCGAAGCCGACGAGTGAGTGGGTGTCTATCTCGGGCCCGTGGAAGATACTAGAGGTATGCCCATATGTTTCTTTTTTCTCTTTGCATATGCATGCTTTTCATGGGAATTGCAGCTCATAATTTTTTTTTCTTGTATGGCTGCTGTGGTTCTTCGAGTATTTTCCTGCTTTTGGTCCTCATCGTCCTGGTTTGACGATGTTTTCACTAGTTTCACGATGCATTGGT
This sequence comes from Tetragonia tetragonoides, assembly GCA_038025085.1. Classification (NCBI taxonomy): domain Eukaryota; kingdom Viridiplantae; phylum Streptophyta; class Magnoliopsida; order Caryophyllales; family Aizoaceae; genus Tetragonia; species Tetragonia tetragonoides. Next base: position 25,378,434 of record CM076140.1, read on the forward strand.
AGAGATAACCACCCATTTACCTCTTTGGAGAATTTTCGGGCTACCTTCGAGAGTCACACTGCGTCTGTGGTGTTGTTGTCGACTGTTGGTGTATGTGCATTTTTTTGGTCCATTGGTATGAATGAACTTTGATCTGGTAATCTACAAGTGTCGTGGTCCGCCTTCGATGATATTCCCGGGGTTCCACCCCATATTACCATTGAGTCCTTCAGGGTATCTTCTTTGAGGGTGGTCTTTGACGGCCCATTCAGCTTTGCGTGGTATTTGGGGGACCGTTTGACTCGGCTGGCCTATCCTGCCTTGGGTGGTCATATGGTTTCGGAGGATCCTCCCATGACCATGTTTTACCTGCGCAGCCTGAGCGTAGAGGACCCGGGGGTCGTGACTCGTGGGATGGCGGCCACGGATTTTCTTGAGCCGGAGATTGCTTTCTTGGACCTCACAGCCGTGTACCTGGCCTATTGCTTGGGTCGTCTGATGCCGGACCTCACTTTTGAGGTAAGAAGTTTATCTGTATCTTTTCAGCTATATGCATGATATACTGACTTTTTGTGTCTTGCAGGCGGATCGTTTTGCTCCTCATGGTCCCAGGAGGTCCAATTCTAGAGTTCCTCGGGGCCATCCCCCAAGCGTGAACTTGCCGACTAATGAGGTGAGGTATATTGGTGAGAGTGGGGGACGTATAGTAGAGGAGTTCTCTCTACATACTGCTGATGGTTGTACGGGGGTAAGTTTCTTTTTCTATCCCTTATTGTGTTTTGTGTTTGCTTTTGAATGCTGACTCTATCTTTGGTTTCTTCTTGTAGCTGAACCGGGAGCAGACCTCTCAGGTCTTCAACCTCATCCACCTGTTGAAGAAAGGCTATAGTCGGGTGATGGGCAAAGGGAAGAGTTCCCGGTCTAGGACTGTTGATGTAAGTAGACTTTTGATCCTTTGTTTAGTAAAGTGAAGTGCTTAACTTAACATCTCGATCTTGATTGTTTGCAGATGTTGCAGTCTTCGTCATCGGTGGGACCTCGACATTTTTCAGCTGCGAGGGTCTCTTTGGCGAGCAGGCCGTCTATTGCTCGTTCACCTCCAGTAGCTGTGACCAGGCCTCATGTTGATCAGGCGCCCGGACCTTCTATGCCGCACAGTCCCATGCCTGAGATGTTTTCTCCAACGGGTTTTCAGCCTACTTTTGATAGTAGGCCTACTGTTACCCCCATGGCTGGTGGTTGGGCGAACGCCCCAGGATGGGACATGCCTCATACTGGGCCTTCATATCAGGATGTGGCTATGGACTTTGCCAGTCAAGCCACAGAGAGCTTTTTTCGCAGCGGGGTTTCCGGCAGGTACCTCCATGCATGCACCAGCATATAGTAGACGGGATATGAGGCCTAACAACAGGTGGCCCATTTACAGCTCGTTTAGTATTAAGAGCTCCTTCCACTATTTGACTGAGAACTATGGTCAGGGACCATCCATTGATGACAAGGCTGACAGCAATGGCGATGACGACTCCGGTTGAGCATTGTAGGATCGTTTTGTAAACATTGGCCTTGAAACTTTGAACTCCTATTTTTTTGCATTTTATATGATATGTATGCTATGATGACTCGATTATGCCCGTCTGATCTCTAAGTGTGCAATGTGTTATGCAGTAGGGAGTAGGCCATAATTTAGGAAATAAAAAAAGAAAAAAGGTAAAAATTGCAAGAAAAAGCAAAAATTACACATATTATACCCCCTAAAAAAAGATAAAATAAAAATAAAAAGAAAATAGAGAGTCTCGGTCTTTGTAATTCCGTTGTGCGTTTAAAAAACTGGGCTTAAACCGAGAGAAAGTGACCAAGTGGGCGGGCTGGAGCGATAGGACAAAAATATATAGGCCAAGGTCAAGGCCGCTAGCGGCGTCGGGCTAAAGATGAGGGCCGCTAGCGGCTCTGGTTTTTGGGCTTTTCGCGGATTTCTGACTTCTTTTGACCCGATTTTTGCCTATAAATAGGATTTACGGAGTGCTTGATGCCGTATCACTTTTCATACTTTAGCTCTCTCAAATTTCCTAAAGCTTCTACCATGGTGAAATCCTTTGAAAACCTCTTCGATGCCTGGTGTAAAAATCCGACAATAGAAGATAAACTTGAACTGGCTCCGTTCCATGTCTCTACCTTATTGGCTTTAAGACCAACCAAAATATTGTGGCCCCTTCTTCGATCTGCTCTGAATTATTAGGACCGCGACTTGCACGTTTTTCCTTTTTGGTAATTCTAAATTATGCCCTCTAGTTAAAGAATTTGCTGCAATTACTAATATGTTTGACGTTCTTCCCCTAGCCATGTCTTATTTGAGGGATGGTTTTAGGGATCAGTACAGGAAATCCTTAGGCTTGTCATCTGCCGAAGACAAAAGCATGATTCTTGGTGTCGATGTGGACTTAGTTCAACTCTGTGAAAAGTTTGCTACTTCTTCTGAAAAAGATGCAATTTTTTTGCGTTGCCGCCGACAGGCTTTTGTACTTTGCCTGTTAAACCGCCTACTGTTTGTTAACGCAGAGTCTTCCAATTTTGGTAGAGCCTCATTGTTGCGAGTGGTGAATCAAATGGCTGAAGGGCATTTTCTTTTGCATCTGGTTGTAGGGGAAACAATTATAGGGCTTGACAGGTTGAAAATCTCGCCTCACAAAACTTTTTCTGGCAGCCCCCTGCTACTTCAAATCTAGTTATGTGAGCGTCTAAGGTTGATAGAGTCGCCAGAGAAGATGATAGCTCGTACCCCTCGAGCCTGGTCAAAGAAAACTTATACCGCTGCTAGCTTCTTGGTTAGGAAAAGGCTATATGATGAAAAGACCCTTGCTGAATGGGATGCCTTTTTCCATGCAGGGCCTGTTATCCGTTGGCATGTGACTTGATGGACCCCAACTTCTTTGGTGGCTTGCTGCAATTTTATTCCTCATACTACCATAGTGAGTCTGTACAGGAGTACTTTCTTCTTTCCTTCTAGGGTTATGAGACAATATGGATTAAAACAGGTTATTCCTCGTCAGGAGACTACGAGACAACCTATCTCGGCTTTGAACACTGAATTTGCTGCGAATTGGGGAAATATTGGCGTGGCACAGATCCTTGGACAGTACCTCGGGTGATTGTCCCAACTCAACTTTCTGAGACCTACTTGAACTGGCTTTCCTGCAGTGATGGAGAAGCGAGACGAGCCCTTCGTCATGAGCAGTGGGACCAACTAAAGCCTAAGAATGACTCAAGGATAGGAAGCAAGAAAAGAAAGGAAGGGCCTTATGAGGAAGGCTACCATGTATTGAAAAGAGACAAGCCCCCAGCTCAAGGAAGCGATCATACGTCGTCCTCAAGCCACCCTTCAAAGAAGAACTCTTCAACGAAGCCTTCTAAAGGAAAAAAGGATTAAAGTAGTTTTCTTAGAAAGCAAGTCTAGTTTTAAAAAAAAGTATTAGGAATTTGTTTAGCTTAGACCTTCATTGTTGCACTTTTTTTTTTTTTGTAATCTTAGGAAGTTCAATTTTTGCAATGTAAGTTTATTCGTTCAGTTTGAATAAAGATTGTCCCTTTTTTGAATGAGTTGAATGGAATTTTTGATTGATTTTTGTCGTGCCCCTTAAAAGGGTTACCGACGTATCCTGTGTGGAATCAGGCCAACATAGTTCGTTCAATTTGTGTACAACTCTATTTTTTGATTTTCGAAATTTTATTTTATTTGTTATTTTTTTTTTTAGACGTAGCACTTCTTCAGTTGGTCCATGTTGGTGAGCTGATTGAACTCGATGCCATCCATGTCCATGAGCCAGACTGCACCTCCTGATAAGATGTCTTTGATGATGAACGGACCGGACCAATTCGGTCGAAACATGCCTCTAGGGTCAGTAACTGGGGCACATAATTCTTTCCAAACTAAGTCCCCTTCCTTTAGATTTTGGGGTTGAACCTTTTTGTTGAATGCTCTTGCCATGCGTTGTTGGTACATGTGGGAGTGGTCGAACTTTTTTGTTGAATGCTCTTGCCATGCGTTCTAGGGCCCGTAGGCGTCTTTTTGAATGGGAGCTTATTCGTTCAGTTTGAATAAAGATTATCCCATTTTGAATGAGTTGAATGGAATTTTGGATTGATTTTGGCCGGGCCCCTTAAAAAGGTTACCTACATATCCAGTGTGGAATCAGGCCAGCGTAGTTCGTTCAATTTGGGTACGTCTTTTTTTTTCGAAATTTTTTTTTTCTTCTTCTTTTTTTATTTATTTTAAGTTTTTTATTTTAGACGTAGCACTTCTTCAGTTGGTCCACGTTCGTGAGCTGACTGAACTCGATGCCGTCAATGTCCATTATTCTGACTGCGCCTCCTGTTAAAATGTCTTTGATGATTAACGGACCGAACCAGTTTGGTCAAAACTTGCCTCAGGGGTTAGTAATTGGGGCACGTAATTCTTTCCAAATTAAGTCCTCTTCCTTTAGATTTCGGGATCGAACCTTTTTGTTGAATGCTCTTGCCATGCGTTGCTGGTACATGTGGGAGTGGTCTAGGGCCCGTAGGCGTCTTTCATCTGTGAACATGATTTCCTCGTACCGGGCTTGCAACCATTGGGTTTCGAGAATTTCACCCTCTAAGGCTATGCGCATGGAGGGTAGTTAAACTTCTATGGGTAGCACTGCTTCCATTCCGTAGATTAGGGAATAAGGTGTTGCTCCTCTGGAGGATCTTGTGGACATCATATATCCCCAAAGGGAAAATGGGAGTTTTATGGGCCAATCTTTGTAGTTCTCTATCATCTTTTCATTGATAGTCTTGAGGTTTTTGTTGGCGGCTTCTACTGCGCCAATGGTTTGGGGACGGTAAGGGGATGATTTGTGGTGCTGGATTTTGTAGTTCTTTAGGAGAGTAGCTGTTTCGGCATTAAAATAGGATCCATGGTCACTTATGATTTCATGCGGAACGTCGTATCGGTAGATGATGTTGTTCCTTATGAATTTGGACACTTGTTTGGAGGTGAGGACGGCATAGGATTGGGCTTCAACCCATTTGGTAAAATAGTCTATGGCTACTAGGATGTATTCATGTCCTCCCAAGCCTTTTCGGGTAATTTTACCAATGATATCTATTCCCCATGCGGAAAATGGCCAAGGGGATGTGAAGTTGTGGAGCATTGAAGGTGCAGGTTAGCATATATCTGACACTTCTTGCGTTTCTTGACATAGTCATAACAATCCCTTTCCATAGTGGTCGAGTAGTATCCCAGTCGTAGGACCTTTCTAGAGAGCATTCGACCATTCATGTGTGGTCCGCACACACCATTGTGTACCGCACACACCATTCTTAGGAGTTCATGCATCTGAGGTTGACCCCGTTGTGAGACTTTTTGTATAGAAGCCCCTTGTATTCTATGTATTGCACCGCTAATAGACGAATGGCCCGTTGAGCTCTTATTGGTGCGTCTTGAGGGTATATTCCTTTGGTGATGTAGTTGAAGACGTCTTGGTACCAAGTATATTCTTCGATCGGAACCAGAGTCAGATCCGTGTCGAGGTTGTTGCAGAAGGTTGGCTCGCTTCTTCTTGTGGGGGGCATCGTTGAGGGAGTTCAGCTACTCAAATTCCTGTTAAAAGAGATAATTTGCATTCTTGCTTGGTGAGGTTTACTTACATTGCTTAAATAGATTAGTTAATGATTTGTGCAGCTTTGAGATCATTGGATTTATCAATAGCCAAATAAAGAAAGAAATGAGCAAGAGCAATTTTTATTGATTTGCAACAAAAGATAAGCACACATGACTTTAGAGAAGAGGGTCTCTAATTCCCGTCAAAAAGAAACTAGACTTAGAAAAAGTAAAAAGGGGAACACTCCTTGTTCAATACTCAACCTAGAGATTTAGCTAGGATCCTAACTCGACAAAACTTTGGGACTCAGACTCGATTCCTCTAGCTCCTGCGGGTAGCCAACTAATTCCAGGCTCCATCGTCGACATTGCCATCTCTTAGCGATGGTGGAACCTCTCCTCTGTCAATGACACCCTGGATGTCGTCCTCTAGGCGCAGGCAATCGTCTGTATGGTGCCCGAATACTCGATGATACTTGCAGTAGGGTCAACTTTCTCCTGGTGCTGATTTGGCATCTTCTAAAGGGATGCAAGGTTGAATGTCACCTCTCCATACCAACGCGTTCATAACAACTTCCATTGGTGCAAAGAGAGGGGTGTATTTTTCTTGACTATGACAACACCAGCTGACTGTCCAAGCGTACGGTGGCCACATTATCTCTTGGTCGATGAAGCGCAAGACTAGCCCCTTAAAGCGCCTGCACTGATTGATGTGGTGCCCTTCAGCAGCGCAGTAGGTACAACTTAGAAACGGATTTCCGTCTCTCAGGAGAAGCCTTGACATGGGTGTCCTCGGACGGACGTGCCCGTACTTGGACATTTTGTGGTAGAGGAGGTCTTGACGCTACAAAGTTGCTTCTTTAGTCAAGATGACCGTATTCTTGCGCTAAGAGGTGCACTCTTCTAGGATGTTGACCTTTTCTCTTATTTCTTGAATTCCTTTGATTATATGACCTAGACTTTCTTATATCTGATTCTTATCATCCTCTGTTTTGTCGTTTCCCAGATCTAGCCCTTCTTCATAAGATGTTTGAGAAATCAAAGTGATCTCCTCATCATAAATGAGGTGAGAGTAATCTTTTGGATCCTCAGTTGTAATATGGTTAATAACACCCAGAAGGTTATCAGCACTTTCGGCTTCTTCAGTTTTAGGTAATGGTAGAGTGCCATTGTCTATTTTGTCTTGGAAGTTATGTTTAAGAGCCCAACAGTTGTTTGTGTCGTGTCCTTTCCCTTGATGGTACTTGCAGTATTCGCCCTCTTTCCAATTACGGCCCTTGATAATTGGTTCTGGAGTGGGACCTACAGGTCGAAGCATATCCTTGTCCACTAATCTCTCAAAAGTTGTACCGAGAGTTATTCCCAATGAGGCGAATTCCCTCTTTGGCTTGTTTTGGGGTATGAGAAATTCCCTTGTCGAGACATTGGAGGAAGACTCCCCGCTCTTGCGTTTCCTTTCTGGCTCTTGAGGATTTGGATCAGGCTTCCCCAGAGTTATGGATTTCCGATTTTCAGATGAAGGGACAAACATTGGTGTATCCCATAACTGCCTTGACTTAATGTCAGCTTCCAACCTATCCACTTGGTCTGTCATCTCGACAAGGTATTTCTGAACCGTTCTGATCATGGTGTGATTGAGGTGGTCTGAATCAATGTGTTGTGGAAAGTCGAATTGAACCTCTGTCAAGTCTTTCTTCTTTGGATGCTATGCTGAATAGGAAGCACGGAGCACTTACTAACAAGAAAAAATCATGAGACTCTCACCCAATAAAAATGTTAACCTACACATAGAAAACACATTGTCATAAAGAAATGATCCTTAAGCCTAAATGCCCAAATATTTTCCTAATATCAAAGGAAAAATAAAGTCAATGAACGAAAATAAGAAGAATAGAAAAAAGACGGACTATCCTATTTTTTTATTTTTTTTCTAGACTCAAAGAAAATGGAAAACGGGATTAAAAAAAAAAGAATTTCGGTCTCACTTTTTTTTTTTTCTTCGGCGGCTCTTTTTTTCACCATTTTCATTTTTTTTGCTTTTGTATTTTTTTTTACCGAATTTCAATTACATCAAAAAAAAATAAAGAAATAGAAAAAAAGGGAGAGGGGAAATTGGAATGACTGACTCTTTTTTTTTGCTAAAAAGTTCCTAGAAAATTGTTCATGACTTTCATAGAATATATCATCGGGAAAATGACGGGTGTTCATTGAATTGAATTCTCTCACCATTTTCAGGCATTAGGAACTAGCTAAAAATAAAGGAAAAGACTCCTAGCACGTAAGTACATGTTGGCACATAATCACGATACTCATGCATTCAGGCAAGCATTACAACGACATAGTTACAGGCAAACATGCAATCAGACGGGCATTACAACGACACATGCACAACAAGAAAGCAAATGCATGAAAGTGGGCTAGAGGCTTTTGGCTCATGTGAGGTCACCACGATAAATTACAATTCCCGTCCGGCGGATGGTCGACACATCAATTTTAATTCTTTTTCACCAATAAGAGTCGATGAGTCATGGGTGAGGAAGCGTCGATTTGCACGATAGGACAACTGTACATTCCTTTAGATATGCGGGTTGTCTACGAGTTATGACACAAACTTCCTCGAGGGTCGATAAGGGTCAAAAGGTCGTGCCAAAGCACATGCAAATGATGCAAATTATGCAATATATGGAACATGTTATTAAACAATTAAGCAAACTTGACTTTCGAGTCTCACCCCCTTAAATAAATCCCCAGTGAAGTCGCCACTGTAAAGACCCGGGATTTCTACGGCCATGGAGTGCGTCCTTATAGAAAATTTGTAAGCTGGGGGTTTAAATAAGTTCAAGGAACAGTCGAGTTAGAAAAGCTTTTGAAAATACTTGAATTGAATAAAAACCACGAAAGAGGTCACAAATCAGCTATCGGCGTTTTATCGAAGGGACAAACCGAAGGGACAACCCAATAGCGCGATAAGTGAACTGATCATGTTTCTAGAAAGACTCCTGCTCATATAGAACATATGAGTAACAAAGAATATAGGGTTCGGGGGTGAAGGTACGAGGTGGGAAAGTGTTAGGCACCCAACTCGCCCGTTTATGACGGCCTCTACTAACTCAACTTTTCTTAATAATTTAAAGACATGATTCCCACACAAACCGGATTAAAATCCTAGACTTAGACTACTAATTGGTTCATCACAAGCATCGCAATATTTATTAATGACCCTTATTTAGACATACATTAGATTGGTAAGTTGAGCATTACAACGACTAGACATGCTTGGAAAGACAATATTTAGGAAGCAATAAAAGACGACATTCTAGCATTATATCTACGGAGCACTTACTAGCGGCTGTGGTGAGCGCCGCCAGCGGCTCTGGATTTTATTCCAGGGCCGCTGACGGCTGTGATGAGCCAGCTGGATGTCGTCATAATGACGACTTCCAGTCTATTTTTAATTTTCCGGATGAATTTAGTATTTCAAAAAATATGAAAAGACGTTTTACCCCTGGGCGGTAAAAAACGGTTCTACTCCTGGTTCGCAACTTGGCGACCGGGAGTCGGAAAAAGCCATGAGAGGTGTCGTTGGTAAGCTCTTGAATGGGGCTTCTGAATGGGACTGGAATAAAGGAGTGATTAGAGGAAAAACCTGAGACCTTATCTTACTTATTAAATCAAAAAATAGCGTTCAAGTTTATAAATTACTCCTTTCATCATCGGGCTTTTGCGGAGAATTCTGAAGGCGCTTTTTGGCGTCTACACATACAACTCTTGCTCAATGCCTCTAAGGCCCAATGCAGTGGAAAGAGCTCTAATGTGATCTTGTGGGCAATTTGAATTTGGGAACTTCAGGCATGGAAAACTTAATGGGCAATTTTCCCTTAATGTGGGGAGCAAAGCCTTCGGAATTGATGATCATGTCATTAAAGACACGACTCTTGCCTAGAACGAACTCAAGCCTGTTTAGCTTAGCTTTGGGTTCTGGGACCTCTTTAGTGGAGGGCTCAGTCTTATTCTCATTTGGTTTAGGCTCATCTTCATCCCTAGTAGGGGGATCCAACTTAGCGAAACAGGCTTCCATATCAGTAAACCTAGCATTCATGGCGACTAATTGGGCTGAAAGGTCGTCCATCTTTTTGTCAGCGGTTCTCTCAGCGTCTCCAGACATAATGGACTTAGGTGAATTGGGTGGCGAGGTATGAGGTGACAATGGCGGCGTGCGAAGGTACTCGAGCCAAGTGGGGCCCACGAACTGTGCTTGCGGTGAAGGTTCGAATGACAACTTGCGGATTAATCTCTTGTTGGACTCGTCCCTCTCCCACTTCCTATGACCGTGATCTTTATTCCTACGAATTCTGGAGATAAAAAGGCCTCGTTTAAGAAAAAAAGGAATAAATGAAAAACTCCACGAAAAGAGAGATTCTTTTTATTTTTTTTAAAACAAATGTGGGAGAATAATCTAGCATTAATCCTCAACATGGCGATTTTAGGAGAGACGCGATTTTATGTAAATCGTATATTCTAGTCAATGATCTTTCGACTCTATAGAATTAGAAATTATAATCTTGAATCGCATTATGGAAATGAATTAGGACTCTGCTCTTGACTTGGATATAGAATTCCGAATTTAAGATAGGATAATATACTTTTGACTTGCTTTAAGGAAATAAAGTAAGACTCTTCTTTTTTGATTCTGTGAAAGATCATTGACGGGAATATATTATTTCTACGCAATCTAACTCATATGGAGAAGAACGACTCCTTAATATCGTCACTAGCATCGTCGGAATCATACATGGATTCAATTTCCTAAAAAGAAAAGATCATAGACTCTATTTGTAAACCTGACAAAAAGCACAACCACACAAAAGGAAATCCTTCCCAAAACCGGACTAATCACATAGCAAGGAAACAATCAATCACAATATGACAAGTAATCAATTAGCACCTTGATATGGACTATGGGACTAAATGCAATAGCTTGACACAATCTATGGTTGGATAAGGTAACCCACGACCAGATGCGTTTCGTCATCTATGGGATGCATAGTAAAACTAAACGTACCGTTTTACATATCTCGAATGGAAACATGTAACTCCCATGGGGTGGAACACGACTATGAGCAAAGGTAATTCGGACCTAGTGGGTCACTGGCCTAAGTCATAGACAATGCTCCAAAGGGCAATTCGTGTTTATGGTGTGGTGATGTCTTTCGACATCTTGCGATGATAACACATGCAATATGAATTATATTGATGCAAAGCGAAGAATGTAAACACATACGGTAATTCAACCAAATAGCCAAAATAAATTATTGGCATGGACAAGTGTTCGAATTACACCCTCTTATAATTGTCCCCAGTGAAGTCGCCACTGTAAGAACCCTCGCCTTTCCGGCGCTAAATTTGCGAGCGCTTTATTGTTGAAATTAACGGTTCTTAAATAATACGTCATATGCAATTTAAATTCAATTGTAATGGGGAATAATGATTGGCAAGCAATAAAGTCGCAACCAATTTTTAGGAAACAATTGAAAACTAACAAAAACTGCACCCAATTCCTATTGGGAATTGACTCATACCCAAGGGGCTAAATATTGAGTTCGGGGGTGTAGGTACGAAATAAACAAAACGAATCTCATCTAAATCGCCCGAATTAACAGCCTCTACTAAGCCTATCCATGTCAAATATTTATTTATGCTATATGGTTCCATACAAATCCGGTCGTCCAAGATCCTAAATTCAAGTAGGCGGGTTAAAGACAACCAAATTACCTACCATTATGACTTTGCACAATTTATATCCAACTTGCATGCATATTATTTATCAAGCACAAACAAAAGATAAGAGCAATAATAAAACGCTCCAACCTACCACACTTTGCTAAACGCGCCAAGCAATGCATATGCACATCAATAAATTTGTTAGTAACTTCAATAGAAGAACGATGCAAAAATATTAACTTTATGCTAAAATAAACTTAGGAGCGAGGTTGCTATCTGCATGCACAAACAATAAAAAAGATGCAAACTGGCATAAATTAATAAAAAGATGCAAACTTTAAATTAAACTAACAGGCATAATTATTTATTAGGATCAAAACATGCATAATTACTCAACCATAATCAAAAGCTAAATAAAACATGATTATAAATAATAAAAGGAGTTTAATAAGAGATTTAGGCCCTCAGGATGATTAACCTGAACGTTCTATTCGAACAGGACTAGTAGAATTGGAACTGCTCTTCAATCTTGGGTGGTAGGTTGGGTGCCATGCCTTGCTTGAGTATTCAAAAATCTGAATTCTCTATGATTTGGGGTATTTGTGCTCTCAAATTTATAAACTGACCAACCTCTCTCAAAAGAGGGTGAAAATGAGTATTTATAGAATTAGGGGACGGAATTAGGGGTCGAGGGTTGCAAACCCGGCACTGAAACTCGACCCAGGCAAAAAACCGGCCCAGCGGCTGCCGCTGAAACTCAGCGGCGTGATGGTGGGCCTAGCGGCTGCCTTGCGAGCCTCCGCTGTCACGCGTGTGCCGCCGGGTTGACAGCGTCAACTGCTCGATCCGCAGGCGGGCGCGCAACTAGAGACTTTTGACTTATTGTGCTCAGTAAATTACGAAATTGCCCTTAGGCTTACCCAAGGGGTCGGGATTGAGCTTTTTTTACCCAAATCTTCAAGATGCGATATCTCTTGATCCGGGTGCCTGATTGAGGCAAGGTCAAAAGCGTTGGAATCCTCATACAAGGGCTATACAAAGACTGAGGCTTCAAGGAATTTGGTCTAGATTTCCGAGCAATGTCCTTTTCTACTTACGTCCATGTTAATCCATTATCATCATCATCCACGAAACAAAAATGCTACTTAACCACGCTAAAAGCTGCTGGTTTGCCACATTTTCAAGCGTAGAAAAAGATATTTACCACGCTTTAAAAAGCGTGACTAAATTCAATATGGAGAATTTACCACGCTTGAGATTTGCCCCACTTTTAAGTGTCGCAACTTCCCCACACTTATTTTTGTGGACAATTCATTTTCTCCACGCTTATAAATGTAGCAATTTTGTAGGTCATTTTCTTTTGCTTAGAAGGCGGGAAATTATTTATCACGCTCAAAAGCGTGGCAAATATATATATATATATATATATATATATATATATATATATATATATATATATATATATATATATATATATATATATAAGACAAATAGTAATAAAATGACAAATGAATTTGAAAAAAAAAGGTATATATATTAAGTCTGGAAAAATACTATGATTTAGTTGTTCTCACAATTCCATTATAAAAGATCTCACTGTAAATGCTACATAAATCGAGCCACCTAGTCTGGATTGACCATCTATGACTCAAGTGAGCCTTGACAGCTTAATTTCTCATCTCACCGGATTCACTTGATGCATTTATGATATGAAATTTTTACATAATCCAAAAACAAAAAACACAAGTTCATCAACACAGCTTCAGCTTCTTGTGACGTTAGTTGTCTTCTAATTTTAGCACTTTTCTCCTTGAGTTCCTCCTTGGGTTCGATGAGCTCTTAAGCAAGCGTGGCCACTGTATTTTGAAAACTGCAGGGAGGTCAATCATTTACAGAACCAGAATAGAGTAAACAAATGATCTTGATGCAATTTACAAGGATAACATGGTGGTAAATTTCAACAAAACATGCATAATACTCTATACACAATTCAGCTGGCATCGAACATACAAGAGCAAAAAGATATCAACATTTTGATAGCGTTTCATAATTACTAACCAACTAGATGGACTGGTATTGGCAATTATACATGTTTTGGAATGTTCGCCAAGTGAGTCATGCCAAATTTCACAATTCAGCTAAAACCCTTCTGGGGAATGAGAACTAATAACATTGAAAGTTCATGTATAAATGCCAAATTTCATATTCAACAAGATATAAATTCAATGCAAAGGATGTGCAAACAGAAAACAAAAACATGTATAAAAGTCTCCTTTCCATCTCTAAGTGCAAGACTTATAGGGAATGAGAACTTATATTGAAATCCATGTATGAAGCATGCATCTCAAGTTCTTGATGATCGAGCAGTACATAGCTACTGAAGCCCTCTTGTTTTTCATCTAAATGCAAGCCACCATTTAAAAAGGAAAGAAATAAAAAAATCGAATGCCAATGCTACTGAGTTGTCGTAATCATACAAAGTACGGAATTGCCATTTGCATCATGCATAATAGCATACTGCTTCCCTGGGTTGCCATTCTCAGTACATTCTATATCCCAACTGAACCGATTAGTTTATAGCAGATCCCAAATGGTCTCGCTGTATGTTGTATATTTCCAATACTGAAGCCTGGAATGCAAAAATAGTTGATTATGATTTCTGAAATGAAGCTTCTTACACTCTTCATCCCCAACAAGTTAGTCATTGTCCTCTATAGTTGACCAAAACGATAGTGCACTTTAGATTACACAAGCAACTTTCAGAGCTTTCTCATATTATCTATCGTTAAACATATATGCAATTTCCGAAAACATGTGGCGGACATTGTAATTTGTAAAGAATAGTGAAATCTTACCTGCATTATTTTGTATTTCCAATCCTGGGCTAAGAGCCTCTGTCTAGTCTCACTATGAGCCCCCTTCGGTAACGAGGATTCTGGCCTGCCCATCATGCTCATCTACCAATGGAAGTGGCCTTGGCCATTTCAACATTTTCCATAATTCAGGGACTGTACCAATGAATACAGATTACCTGTAAGTTTACTTCTTTATGAAAATCATACAGATTTCTCACGTGTATACTTAATGGAACACTGATACTGTGAAATGGCCATAGATAGTCTTCGAACTAGAGGAAATAGCAGGGTGATTGGACATCTCAAACAGCACTGTTTATTCTTAGTCTACGCTGAAGCTGAAGTATTCACATTGCATCTCAATGGCTGATTGGTGGATACTTTGGTTTGAATGAGTCATCTAAGAAATATATAGCTCCCAAGTACTTCGATTGTGAATGCATGTAATAGCAATGAGATAAGACTATAAGAGTCTGTCATTCAAAAACAATGCAAAAAAATCCTACCTGTGTACTTTCGTAAACAATCTGCGTAAAATGCACGTTTATAATCTTCCAAAGCTCTTTTCATCCCCAACGCCAAATGATCATAATTCAACTCCTCATCTGCCAATAATTGTTATGGTAGCTTAGTAATATAATATCAGAATAAGGCTTTTGTTCTGGGAGGGGGGAATCAAAGTTTACATTCTTTACAACAATGGGGAACATAGCAATTCACAGCAGCATCCCACACATTTTAAAAGGGGATCATACGCTTTTATAACCCAAAGTTAGTCATTACATATTGACTTCTGAGTTATTAATAAGTCTTGTGATATCAATCAAAGATACGAAGTGAGATGACTTAAACAACTCTACTTCAAAGTAATCTTGGTGTGCTCAATTATATCAGAAATGATCAAAAACTAATGCAAATACAACCATTTCACTATACCGTAAAATGTGCTTGCCACTGATGAAATGCATGTTGTCAAATGATATACAAAACAACTATATTCGTGCGATGCATTCAGTTTGAAGTAAGAGACGCACAATGGGCCATGTTGAGCATAATCTCCGCAAGGATAGTAGAGCTTAAACAAATCAGGGCCTACCTGATTAACTTGGCTAAACACTCGAGAACAAGCAAGACACTATAGACACTCCAAATTACACCAAACATACAAAGGAATTCATGAAACAACTAGCTCAAATAGACCTTTCCCTATAGTTCTGATTTTCCACCATATTCATTTTGAGCAGGCACTACTTCAGGCCTCTGAATCATTTCTTCATCCAAGTTGTAATCCTGCAACAAGTGTAGTAGGTTAATGGCATAGAGCAGCTTAGGCTAGTAGCAACCAGTAATTACTGTCCTCTCCAAGTTAAACTCTCAACAACTACCTGTCGTTGAGGCTTGAAGCAAAAAAAAAAAAGGTGAACGCATCCAAGTCAGATACTTCTAAGGAGTCTAACATTCATGGCCCATCCAGTAACATAGTTCACACAGTTAGGCAAGTGACAATCCATAAAATGATATTTGTTTAAGCTACTTCAAGGACAGTTCAAACATGTTCCTGCTAAAGCACCAGTATTGAATAATGGAACTCCCTAATAACACTGGCAATATGAGCCTTTCAGCCTTTGGGTACATATGTGCCATTCCTTTTTTAAGTAAATATTATACAAATCCTTTTTCTTTAAAAAAATCAAATGTTCACCAATCCCACTTGTTCAGAAAATAACAAAAATAGCAAAACCCCAAAGGTATATCAACCTTCTTTCTACAGAGAACACAAAACATAATACTCTTTCTACAGAGAATGCAAACCATAATACTATACTCCTATATCATTGTATCTACACATAATGTATTTCTACACCATCCAACTAAACAACAAATCATCACAATCAGTCAAGAAACAAATACTTTAGATCTCGGTATAGCAGCCTACTTTAAGTGGCTCCTTCAACTATTCAGGAATATATCTAAAACTAGAGTACCCACAGTCAATAACTAGTGGCATAGCTTTCAAATCATCGCAACAGAATAACCAAGATTTCACATACATAGGAAAATTGTGAGGCAATCGTAAAGTTGAAAACAAGAGAGTACCTTATGCTAACACACAATTCTAACCTGCCTTATCTCGTTTGAATCGCCACCAGCCACAATTAAAAACTGCCAAAAAAAAAAATTTCAACCAAATATTCAACGGCAGCACAATCAGATATCTGAAAAAGACTAAATAGGTTTACAACACTACTGAATTTGCAAAAAACTGAGACTCAACAAGTGATTTAATCCACACAATGAGGACAAAGGCTCAAGTACTGAGCAATAAACAGAATTAGAGTTCAAAGTTGCAGATTCGAGCTAAAAAATTGCATCTCAAAAAATCAAAGCAACAACTCTAGAAAACAACATCAGAACCAACTTCCAAATTTCAGGACTACAATGAATCAAAGGTGTAACTCACATACTACAATTAGTACCAAATTATTCCACACCCATTGTTTGTATTGTCCAAGATTGTCTTGAAGGTCTTCTGATTACAGATCAAATGCAACAACAGAACAATAAAGAGGTGCATAATTATACCCAAAAATCATTAAGAACACAACAGGTACATGATCAGTAAACAAATCAGAACAAGTACACAAAATAATTTCCAAGTCTTGTACCACAAATATGACTTCAAACATCAAATTTCAGGCCGGCAACTCCAAACCCAGCAAAATCGGATGGAGTGAAAATAAACCCAGCAACTCAAAACTCAACACGATATATAAAGACAAAACATGAAAATAGCATGAACTTTAAAGAATGTACTGAATCACGCAATAGATTGTTTCAATTTCTACCAAAAGACCCTAATTTCACAAAATTACAGAAAAAGAACTCTTTTTATCGCTCACTTTCGATTGGAAACCCTAACTCAAATTTCAGATTTTCAAATGACGAAACATATAAATAACTGATAACAATCATTAACCAATAACTTAATAAATTGTGGTAGCAAGAGGATTACAGAACAGCAAAGATCTTACCTTAAGAAAACTTCAAAATAACTTGAATCGCTTTTTAAAATCGGCGAGGCTACCAAGCAATCCATGGAGTTAGAGGCAGAAAGAGGGAGAGAGTGAGCAGTTTGAGGACAACTGGGCTAGCGTGTGTTTTGTGTTTTGTTTTTTCGCTGAGAATTCAATAAGACCCATTTCCTTGCGCCTAATTTCATGCTAAATAATATCCACGCAGCAGGTAATCACGCCTAAGACCGTGGGGAATATCCTTATGTAATTACACCCCTTCAAAAGCGTAGAAAACCACCGTATTTTCTTTCTCCCGATTCACGCTTTCAAAAGCGTGGAAAAAAAAGTGTCCCATATTAGCATTTTTGTTGTAGTGATCGGGTTTTGCGGTGCCAGGGGATGAGAATCGATTAGGGTCTATGGCTTGGGCTAGCATAGCCCCCATGGTCCTGTCAGTTATCGTTAAGTAGAGGATTAGTGGCATGCTTTGCTTGGGAGGAGCAAGAATACGTGGGTTGGCCAGATAGTCTTTAATCTTGTCGAATGCTTCTTGACATTGGTCATCCCACTCGATTTTGACCCCCTTCTTCAATTTCTTAAATATGGGTTCGCATATTATGGTGAGCTTTGATATAAACCGACTAATGTATTGAAGTCGACCAAGGAACCCCCTAATTTCTGTTTCATTCTTGGGCTGTGGCATTTAAACAATTGTTTTGATCTTGGATGGATCAATTTCAATTCCCCTTTGACTGACCACATAACCCACCAGTTTGCCTGACGTTACCCCAAATGCACACTTTTGGGGATTCAGTCGGAAGTTATACTTGCGAAGCCTCTTAAAGAACTTGTGGAGAGCCTGAACGTGTCCATCCCGACATCTTGACTTCACAATCATAACATCCACATAGACTTCGGCTTCTTTATGCATCATGTCATGCAACAAGGTTGTAGTAGTCCTTTGATAAGTTGCACCTGCGTTCTTTAATCCAAAGTGCATGCCCCTATAACAATAGGTCCCCCAAGGAGTTATGAACGTTTTTTGCTCATGTCTTCTTCAGCCATTTGCACTTGGTTATGTCCTGCGTAACTATCCATAAATGACAATAGAGCGTATTCAACAGTGTTGTCTACCAAGAGGTCAATGTGTGCTAAGGGAAAATCATCTTTTGGGCTAGCTTTGTTGAGGCCCCTGAAATCAACGCACATTATGAATCAGCCATCTTTCTTCGGTACTAGAACCACATTTGTAATCCATTCAGGACAATCTGATACCACAATAAACCCACCGGTGATTTGCTTCTATACCTCTTCTTTTATTTTCAGTGCCCATTCTGGTCTGAGGCGTCGTAGTTTCTGCTTGACTGGCTTAGCATCGTAGTATAAACGGATCTTATGTTCGGCTATGCTCCTCTCAATACTTGGCATGTCTTTGTAGGGCCAAGCAAAAACAACCGTGTACTGTTTCAACACGTTCTTGTTCAGTTAGGGATAATCCAATTTTCACTTCACGAGGTTCGCTTTCATTGCTTAAATTGATTAATTATGTTTCCTCCACAATAGAGATCTTTTGCTCATGATTGATTACTGCTTTTAGCAAATCTTTAGGTAACTCATTTTCATCATTGGGTTTATCAATAGCTAAACAAAGCAGAAAATAAGGAGAAGGACTTTTCATTTTTATATTGGAGTTAAAAACATCAAGAAAAGGGATCAGAAGTTCCCTTCACATTGACACTAGACTTAGAAAGACAAAAAGGGTGAATTCCCCGTTCCTGACTCAACCTTAGGACCTAAACTAGACAATGACTCTGACTGAGACTCGGAATCAGATTCTTCCATCATTGGTCCTTCTCCAGTTGTATTGTGACCTTGCTTCCATTGGAGCCAGTCCAGCTTACTTCTTTGTGCCATCCATCGCAACATCTTCAGTAGTATGTATCAGATCAGCGGGGTTGAAGTTGCGATGATAGAGGTCCATCACTTCTTCATTCATGGCGGGAGCTTCGGCCATTCTAGTCTCTTGTCCGAAAAGGAGACCCAACATTTGGTTGCCTGGTGCCTTGGTCCAATCTCGATCTGCTGGATTAGAGGGGTGATGTGCCTCCTCGTCCCGTTGGTTGCAGTCTTGGAAGATCTCGATGCCCGGGTGCATGACTTGGGCTTCTTTGTCGTAGTATGGTTCGGGAAAGCCATAGTATGGGCAATAGTCCCCTTCCATGATGAATTGGCCATTTAGTGTAAGGCTATAAGGTGGTATTATTTCCCTGGAGATGCCTTGTTTTCCCTTAACCTGTTTCTTTTGTTTCAGAGCATGGTCGTGGATTTCTTTATCAGTGGGTTCGTAACCGAGTCCGACGGAGTTATTTTGACATCAAACATTAAAGTGGTGGGCCCTTGTCCATTTCTGCCCAGACCCATACCTGGTATGTACCCTTGTTTCTTGAGGAAACCATTAACATGATGGTTTGAGTTTGGTACGAACGGTGCTTGAACTATTTCGAGCAAGTTGACTTTGGGTTATGGCTCATACTTACGCACAGTGATTTTAAATATATGGGACTACATCGGACAGACGGCTCCGGAATCAATGACAAACTGGATGTCACACTTTAGGCGATAACAGTGATCAGTGAGATGACCAAAGCATCTATGATATTTAAAATAGAGGTAATGATCCTCCTCTTCTGGCAAGACTCCTTCCAGGAATTGCGGATCTCCGCGACGAAGTAAAGCTGTCATAACATCATGAATTCGTACCGCAAGTGGTGTGAACTCGCGAGCGGGCGGACTTGATCCTTTCTTGGAAAGCCAATGGTGCATGGGCCACATTGTCCCTTCATCAATGAAGGCTTGGATTTTGTCCCTCAGATTCCTGTAGTCATTGGTGTGATGTCCGCAGGCTCGGCAGTATTCGTAGTAAATGCATGGGTTTCCATTTTCTTGGACGAGTTCATAGGTAGGCCCTACTCGATGCATGTAGCTATATGCCCTCATTTGTTGAAAAATGTGTTCTTGAGTCCAACGGGGTTGCCCTTGACCAAGGAGAACCTTGTCACCCTCTAAGGTCTTAATCCTCTGTTCCAGCTAGGTAACCGTGCTTTGTAACCTTTTGATTTCTGAGTGGTAAACAACCGCATATTGAGATAGGTGTTCAATAACATTTTGTGCTTCAATGAGGGCCTGGCTTGGCTTGTTTGTGCCTCTGTACTCAACGAGCCTAGGGGTCTCACCAGGATCAAGGCCCACTAAAAATTAAGGATCTAATGGTATATGGAGACTCAACTCTCATCATAAATCAAGTCTCCAAAAAGTGGAGAGTGAACAACGAATCCCTGGCACTTTATCAGGAATATCTTGAAAAGATAGCAAAATATTTCACTCATGTCTGTTTTACATACCTTCCAAGAGAGGACAACCAGTTCGTGGATGCCTTAGCAAAGATGGCATCCATGATAAATATTCCAGATGATTTAATCACTATGCCCATTCACATTCAAAGGCACACTGAGCCTGCCTTTTGCAATGCACTCAAGCTATGCGTCAATGAGGAGGAAGAAGAGGAATGGTTTACTGACATCTTAATCTATTAGCCAAAGCTAGGCAATTACCCTCCACAATCGACACCTAGGGCACAAAGGGCCTTGAGAAGGCTAGTCGCACAATACATACATGTGCAAGACAAACTTTAAAAAAAGACACCGCAAGGGCTAAGTCTTCTATGTCTAAAGCAACGTGAGGCAAGCCAAGTCATGAGCGACATACATAATGGCGTATGTGGTTCCCACGTGAATGGATTGACTTTAGTCAAGAAAATCCTAAGGCAAGGATATTATTGGACTACAATGCAAAAGGACTGCATCGAATATGTGAAAAAGTGCACACGCTGCCAATTCCACACCAATTTACAACATAGACCTCCTACTCCTCTACATACATTCACCTCACCATGGCCATTCTCTGCATGGGGCATTGACATTATTGGAAAAATCTCCCCTACAGGAAAAAGAGGCCATGAATACATACTAGTCGCGATAGACTACTTCACCAAATTGGTCGAAGTTCGTTGATACGCAAGAATAGCGTCGAAGCATGTGGCAAAGTTCATAGATGACAACATCATTACCAGATATGGAGTACCCCACGAAATCATAAGTGATCACGGGACCCAATTCAAAAAGGATGTTGTCGAAATTTTCACGAAGTTTAAAATTCAACATCGACAGTCTTCACCTTACAGGCCACAAACGAATGGAGCCGTAGAATCCGCAAACAAAAATATAAAGCAAATGATAGCTAAGATGACTAAAAACTACGAATATTAGCCCGACAAGCTACAATTTGCCTTATGGGGATATAGAACTACTATTCGATCCTTAACAGGAGCAACGCTTTATTCTTTAGTATACGGGATGGAGGCGGTACTCCCAGTCGAGGTAGAAATCCCTTCCTTATGGATAGCTATGGAAAGTGAGTTACCCGAAGTAGATTGGGTCCAAGCCCGGTATGACCAATTGGTCTTGCTAGACGAAAGACGACTGAATGCGCTACATTACGGTCATGTCTACCAAGCTAGGATGGCAAGACATTTTGATCAACGATTCAATGCTAAGAGGACTAAAAGAAGGAGACTTAATCTTAAAAGAGGTGAGACCAATTGTAGTCAACCCTCGGAGAAAGCTCTAACCTAATTGGGCCGGCTCATACATTATCAAGACAATATTATCCTGTGGAGCGGTAAATTTAATGGATTTAGACGGCAACGAGTTCACTTAACTCACAAATATGGACTAACTTAAGCGATTCTATGCATAAATACTTAAATCTTCTATAGAGCCCATTAAGGCACCAAGTCCAAGTCAAATTCGGTCAAACCCGTCCACGCGGGGCCCGCGACCGGGAAAAAAGAAGGAGATTTGGTTTTACGAACTACATTGGCCTGATCCGCATAGATATGTAGGTAACCCATATAACTTGGGCACGACCACTTTCATAAAATAAATCTCTAAGGGAGTTTTACTACATTCGATTAATGCAAAAATAAGCAAGTCTTTCATTAATATGGCTAAAGTTCATTACATGCTCTAATAAAAGAAAAACTAGAATAATAATAGTAAAAATAAAAGGGCAAATCTAAACTACATCTACTTGGGCATGCAAACCCGTTATTTGAATTATACTACTAAGCACAAAAAAGCAAGACTTGTTAGACAACTAGAGGTGAACTAATCCTCTTTGTCTTTGTTAACATCGGGCTCTTGCGCGAGCTCGCTAGGCTCATCAAGTTCCATTCGTTCTTTTGGAGTCCATCTTTCCGAACCATTGCTAGAAGAGGCCTCGTGATCATTGGGCCTAACTTGAAGGACTTGTTTGGCCAAGAGGGCCAGATTCTTTCTCTTTTTAGATTGGGCCATGGCGTTACCTTTTCCCTTACCCTTAGTTTGGGGCTTGGAAGGCTTAGCGGGCCTATCGATGGGAGTTATCCTTATACCGCTTGGCTTATTATATTTGCGGGCCTTGAATAACTCTTTTTCCTCCTCTAGGAGCCTTTGGTTGACTTGGTGGGTCACGATTCCAAATACACTCCTCATAAAAGCTAGATAACCCGTTTGAATGCGGGTATATCGGCTTAGTGCACACCTGGCGATGGTTCCAGTGTCATTCCCAATTAGACACCAAGGAGAACGTTAAAGGCCTTTGGGAAGGAGGCTCACAACTCACATTTGGGATTCTTTGCCTTAAGCCATATTAGTGGAGGAGGCGGTTCGGTAGGAAGAATGTCAAGGTATACAAACCAATAATCCGCGTAAAGGGCACGTTCTCACTACACATTACAATTTTGGTGGTACGCCACCATGGGACAAACCAAGCCGGTTGGATGTTGGTGTAGAAGTATGCTATCCACTCCTCCTGAGAGGATTCGGAGAACTTTCGGCGTCTCGCCGGAAAGTGCTTAGGGAGGAACTTCCTAGTGTCAATGGGAGCCTCAAGCAAGTGGAGTCTCTCTTGAAGCCATATCTACACAAAAACAACTAATGGAAAATTCAAGTCAATACAAGATGAGAATTTAACCACATAAAGTTAAATCCACAAAGACTAAGGCTTTATCACAAAAACTTACTTGAAGGAGTAAAGGACTCTTGTAAGAACCCTCGCCTTTCGGCACTACAAGAAATATTTAGATGGAACTAATGGTTTTTAAATAATACGTCCTATGCAACATAATTAATTGTGATAGGGGAAATAATAAGCAAATAGTGAAGTCGCCACCAACTTTTAAGGAAACAATTGGAAACCAACAAAGTGCACCCAATTCCTATTGGGAATTGACTCATACCCAAATGGGACCAAAGATTGAGTTCGGGGGTGTGGGTACGAAAGAGATAAAACGAATCCTATCTAAATCGCCTGAATTAACGACCTCTACTAATCTTATCCATGTTGATTCATTATTCATATTGGAAGTTTCCATACAAATCCGGTCGTCCAAGATCCTAAATTAACTACAGTAGAACCTCTATAAATTAATACTCGATAATTTAATAATCTATTTAAGATAATAGTTTTGCTCGGTCCCAACTCAGGCCTATGGTCTAAATAAATAATTTTGATAAAATAATAAGATAATAATTTTTCGAAAGACCATCATATAAATTTATGGTCGCATCAAAATTGTAAATTATCAATTATATAAAATTACAAATATAACTAGGATAACTTAGTATAATATGACTCAATTGTTGTTTTATTTTTTCTTAAAATTTAAATCTAGTTGCATTTCATCTCTAACTATCATTACTGCATTTAAAAGTTTCGATGTTGCATTCTTTTATACTCACTTAGTGCTTTACGTATATGATCTATCATTGTGGATTCGTGGAAAACTTTTAGATGTGAAACCATGGTATTGGTTGGCTTTGATTTAGATTGACTAATTATAAGAATGTCTAATGTTGCTTATATATTGGTTGATTTCCATACCATACATGAACTTGCATTAAGTTTTGACTACTACTATGACAATGAACATTTTATATTTGTTTTTGAGGGGGTGTAATATATTAATTAGTCACATATGAACATGACCATCATTTATATAGTCAATAAATAGCACATTTTATATTTTTTAAGTATTAAAAATAATACAGGTTCATTGAATCGAGACAATTGCCGGTCCGATTTATTAATTAAATAATATCTCTCCAACTTAATAAAATTACGCGGTCCCGACATTATTAATTTATAGAAGTTTTACGGTAGGTGAGTTGAACAAACCAAATTACTAAAGTTATCGCTTTGCACATATATATTATCCAATTGCATGCATTAAATAACAAGCATAACTAAACCAATAATAAGATAAAAGAAATAAATCTCCACCTTACCTTTCTTGCTAAACGCGCCAAATTGCATATGCACATCAATGAGATTGTTAGCAACTTCAACGGAAGTAATAAATATAAGCAAAATAATAAAAATATGCTAATATGCAATATAGGGCTAAGTATATGCAAAAACCCTAATTATATGCTAATAATCCTGCAAAGATGCAATATTTACACTAAACATACACTAATGTAGAATTAGACAAATTAAGCATGAAAATATGCAAAGTAAGTCTAATTATGCAATGAACTAAGTAAGACATGAAATTTATTTATCTACACATGAATATGATTAATAACAAAATTAAAACAATCAAAACATGATATGTAAATCAACCATAATCATAATAATCAGAGTAAAGCATGATTTGAAAATGTGTTTTTAAAGATTGAGAAAATTGCCCTCAAGTTAACCTTTTGTTGCACTAGAATTGAATGTAAATTGCTCTTGTATTTTCCTTGCTCTTGGTTATGGAGTTGCTCTTGAATGAGGCTTGATGAATGCTTGAATGATTTGATTAGGGTTGTATGGGAGAGAGGAGATAGAGAGATTAAGGTTCTCTTGAGTGGAATCCCGTAATAATGAGTGTTCACCCCAAAAAATTGAGTTTAGAGGAGTATTTATAGGTATTGGGACGAAAAGGAGGTCAAATTAGGGTTCCCGGGTAAAAAACGGTGTGCAGTGGCCCCCAGGAGAGACGCAGGGGCTCTGGCGGCCTCGACAATGCCGCTGGGCCCGGCGGCCTGTTTCACGATCTCCGCTCCCACAAAAATATCGCTAGAGCGCTCGTTGGAGCACTGATTGGCCTGATTCGTGGTGTGTTGGATTCCTTGTTCAAAGGACTATCTTTTGAGATATTGTGGGCTCAAATAGCACAAGTATCCTACGAATTATAGCCCAAACACTAGAGAAGTGTCCGTTTCAGCGCATTAATCAATGATCGGACCATATCTCCTTCGTTTCTAATGGGATTTTGTCCCACAATACATCATTGAAAAGTTATTTCAAAGAGGTATACAATCCTAGTGGGATCATAATCCAATTTATTCTTTAATGGATAAAAATCAGTCTTGAACCATGATATACGGGTATGAGAACATCGTTTTTAGCCCATAACTTCATTAAATCCTAACTTTTGACTCCGGCGTCCGATTGAGAAAAATGAGATGGCGTTGGAAAGCTTATGGAAAGGGATATTTGTGGATATTTAAATGAATAAGATTCTGAGTGAGGATGAATAAAGGGTTTCAAATGAGCATAATTACGCCGAGCATTGACATTCGTTTCTTCAACATGATTATAGGTTATCATCATTGGGCGCTACGCCAAGGGGGACACGTTTGGGTGTCTACAACTCCCAGTGAAGGACTCTTGAGAACTTCTCTTGAGCCTATCTAAAGCAAGGATTGTCTCTCCCACAACCTAGTGCATAGGAGAGCTATCCCATTGAATTTGCTTGGTCACCCTAAGAAGGCAAGCTTTGCCTTTGTTAATGGTAGATTTCTTTTCGGATGGAATAAGAGCGTCTTCGTTGCTACCAACAAACAAGTAATGATGGAGACGGCAACATACAAAGGCACGTTTCTTTTACCTCATATCCATCGCATCCCGGGCCCTAGAAGTTAAGAAAGTCATGCCTAGCGAGATCAACATCCTCACCGCGAAGCACTTGGGCTACTTGACGAGGAGACAACCCGAGGTATCTTTGAAAATCACCCTCAAAAAAATTCCCCAAGTAAGGAACAGCGGGAGGGCTTTCGGTTGGAAAGCCAATGATATCAGAGAACTCCTCCACCAACGGGCACATCTCATGAGCACAGAAGCGAAATACATGAAACTTTGGGTCCCAAAATTCAATAGAAGCATGAAGAAAGTCACATAAGATCTTAACTTGTTTGAGGTGAAAGAAGGCATTAAGATGGACGGGAGTAAGTTCTAACCTCTCCTCTACGGTCATGGAGGCCAACCAAGCATCAAAGACATCATCAAAGTTCACCATTGTTAAGATTAAGGATTTTTTCTCAAGGAATTTTCTCTCCCTAGGGGCTCAAAGTAAGTGGTAAGAAGAGAAGAAGAGGAAACCCAACTATATAGAGGTCACGGTTGGATTCTCGTCGAAAAATTAAGGAAACATAGACAACCAACGAAAAAAGGCCAGGCGACGTCTCAGCTTGTCTGGACGGCTGAGCCGTTAGGACATGCGGTTGAGCCGCTCTAACTAGCGATTTGACCGCTAGGACAAGCGGTACCGCTTGAACTCTAGCACAACCACTATGAGCTCTAGAGGCACCTTGTATAGGCACCTGACAAGCAACTTTGCGAGACGACCTCGGTCTACTCGACCTGTCCATTGAACGAGCTCTACCTTCCTATTTCCCACTTGGACAGATTTTGGAAGGCTTCCCTTAGATTTTGCTTACCTTAATCTTGGCTCTTGCCACTTTTCTTTTTATTTCCCTTTTATATTCTTTCGTTCTTTTTATTTGGATTATCAAGTTTCACCTTTTTTTTCCTTTTATTTTCTGATTCCTTATTTTCTTTAATTATTTTTTTTCTTTTAATTATCTTTTCCTAATTTGTATTTTCTTTACTTTATTTTTTATTTTTTACGGGAAGGGCTACCCCAAATGTGTTAAGTTCTCGGGAATCCAAAATTCTCAGATGTCGTGTTTTGTGATTTCTCATTAGAAAATTAGATGATTAAATTCACATATGGGCATTTGCGTGATATTTTTTGTGCCTGAATAAAATGCAATATTTATAGGAGGTTTAATACAAGCTCGAAAGTTCAAAATGCACTACTGCAAATATCAGTGGCCATCTTCGCCACTACGCGGACCCGCCTGAGACAGCCCTCCGGGTCCACATGATGATGGAGCACCTGAAGGACCAGGCTGAGACATCGCCCAAGCTCTAGGGTCAAAAGCAAATAATGAACCCGTCAAGTAATCAGGATCTAGTGAATGGCGTGGTGGCTTCGACATGCTGGGATAGCCGCCATACCCCCTACTCTCCTGACTCGAGGAACCCCTCAGAGGGACTGGAGGATACATAGGCATGGGATAACCCGGATACCCCATATAAAGGGGTGGTGCATGCCACTGCGGAAGATAAGGCACCTGGGGCGGGTTCCCCGTGTCCACTCGAGATCGAGGGGTCCCATGACGCATTTCCGTACCCTCATGCCTTCGAGGAGGACGCTGTGGTGTAGACACCAACTCCGGAGAACGAGTAACTGGACGCCTAGGAGGCCTTGCCACAAGAATAGGCTGGTGCACACACTCCGAGACGCACATATGGAAATCCAATGCTTAAGGGCATGCATGCCCCTATAGAACTTCCGCGTCTCAGTGTCATCCAACTGTGCACATAAAGAGAAGAGTCAGTATAAACCTAAAGGAAAATATTGCACATTACAAGGGATTTCCACTTACCCCCCTACAACCAGCTGGTAGAGGCAATCCCTAAACCTCCTTATCGGGACCACGAAACTCAAAAATCAATAGAACCTGAGGTGACCCATCCGCTCCTGTATAACTCACCGACATGGAAGGAGGAGTAGGGTGTAACACCCCGGATTTCGGAACCAATAAATATCTTTTCCTTCTCAAACACCAATTAATAAGGAAATAAATATTAATAAATATTCTTTCCACCAATTATTCATATTACAAATCAGATAATCACATTTTTAATATAATAACTATTATAAATATTCAGGGTATTACATTCTACACTCCTTAAAAAGATTTTCAGCCTCGAAAATCACTAAGCAATAACTAGGACAAAAGGTTGATTCTTAGCCTTTGTATTATAGGCCAGCTAAAAATAAAATTCACGTACAACATATTGACATATAAGCACAACCAAGAGAAACGCGAGCATACGATGATGGATGCGTTAAACCCAAAACTAACCCACTCTGATACCATTCGTATCAGAGTCAACTCTAAGCAACTTTCTCCACTTTCCTAAAAACAACGCAAGCATCTGAAGATACTCACGTTACACCCAAAACCAAACCTCGCTCTGATACCATTTGTATCAGAGCCAATTCTACACACCAATAAGGAATAAAGAACAACACGAGCATATAAAGATGCAAGCGTTAAGCCCAAAACGGACCCGCTCTGATACCATTTGCAACCCCCCGGATTTTGGAACCAATAAATACCTTTATAATCAATAATATTTACAACAGCAGAAGACTTCTATATAAAATCCAGGGCGTTATCGCCATACTCACTCCAACGAATGAGTGCAAGGCTAAACGGTACAACACTCAACATACTCGATAGTACAATAGATGACTATTTATTACAAATGATGAACACAAAATATTCAAGACCAACTTCTTGGCAGCTCTATTCGATAGTCCAAACTTGATCTTCAATGTAACCTTTAAGCAAATCACCAATCTACTCCCCCATGCAAAGGAATTTTGCATAGGTTCATCATAGGTCCACCATTGAAGAGAAATGGACAACAAACACAAGTAGCACAAAAGCAACCAGTCAGCAAAACTGAGTAACTCAACATTCATCGAACAATATACAAATTCATAATTTCATATGAATATATTAAAATGCTATAAGTGCAGTTGTGTCACATAGTCAATACAAACTTAGGTCTTCATAGACGACTTACACTCAAACCCAATAGATAAAACTATAACGTCTCAAATCCCAAATATTCTTGTATACCACTTTGCTAATTACTTAATGAGCCCAAAACTTGTGCCATTTGCTCTTGATCATTAACTCCTAGCCTTGGACATGAGGAAAGCGAACTGAGGGTAAATTCCGCAAAATCAATATCAACAACATAACCATAGCTATAACAGGCTCTCAATAGTATAGCCATAATAGGCTCTCAATCACATAGCCATCACATGCTCTCAAAAGTCCACTCTCGGACCAATTCATTACGAGATTCCAATTTTCATAAAAACAATTTGCTCATCACCAAAGAGTTTAGGCTACTCGCCAACATGCCAAGGTCTGAGTAGCTAACAAACCTAACGAGCCTCAAACCAAAATAATTTGTATCAACTCATTCTCAAGTTCATACCTCAATCAATTACCCACCATGGGTTAATTCACAATGATATCCTCAATCACACACCAATTCGGGTTTATAACGATGCATAAATCACAAGTTGACACGGTTTCCCAAAGTATAATATATCCTCGAGTTGTCTAACTATCACTCAAATAGTTTCTATAAACTACTCTCAAAGTACTCATCTAATCATCTCAACAAGAGTAACAAGCATCTATCTCAATATATGCTTCTTTTCAATTAATCCACCACCATATCACAATTTAGCTATAAACTCTCATCAAGTTAAACAACATCTTAAGCATATAAATTGGAAATCAATAAGATGTAAACAATTCATAAACGATAATTTCAATCATGTTCAAGTATCATGCCAAACCAAACAATACATGTAAAAATAAAAGAAAACATCTCTAAACAATTATAAGGAAGGTTATACATGAATAATTACTCAAATAATAGTATCATACGTCTCCAACCGATAAGAATGAGGTTACCTTTCGATTCAATCACCATTTATCACAAAGAACACATCTAAAATCTGAAATCAGCACGCGCGATTTGAAACAAACCCTACAACGGACCATCAAATGAACTCTAGATCTTCTCAAATTTGGTGTACATGTTGAAGACAACCCAAGGTTCAATTCCACTGAATGGTTTGCACAAATAATGTGTAGGTTTTGAGATATGATTGAACAAAGCAGGCGGATCTGAATCTCGTATCAGCACTACGCTACTTTAAGAGAAAAGTTATTTGGGGTATCAAAAGATCTATAAAAATTATGAAACTTTGCATTATGGTTATATACATCTAGATCTAAAAGATATCCAAATCTCAAGTACAAGTGACAGGTAGAACAGGAGAAAATGAATTTTCAATTCAATAGTGTGTTCTGGACAGTTTTTAGGGTTTTTTGTGAGGCTTGCAAGAAAAAGAACGTAAGTGAGTATTATGGACTCACTAGGGCTCGAATGGTGAGGAAAAGAATCAGATTTTAGAGTGTCAAAGGTATTTATAGAGATTAGGAAACCTTGACCTAGTTACAATCCTAATCCAACTAGAACACAACTCAATTAAGGAAACTATCAAAAGGAAAATATCCTTTCCTTTTCAAACACCAATTAATAAGAAAATAAATATTAATAAATATTTTTTCCTTCCAAATATTCATATTCCAAATCAAATGATCGCATTTGTTTAATATAATAAATATTATAAATATTCTGGGTATTACATTATTGTACCCTCCTTAAAATGATTTTCGGCCTCAACAATCACTAAGCAACAAATAGGACAAAAGGCCGATTCTTAGCCTTTGGGTTATAGGCCACCTAAAAAAAAATTCACGTAAAACATATTGGCATATAAGCACAACCAAGAGAAACGCGAGCATATGATGTTGCATGCGTTAAACCCAAAACTAACCGACTCTGATACCATTTGTATCAAAGTCAACTCTAAACAACTTTCTCCACTTTCCTAAAAACAACGCAAGCATATGAAGATACTCATGCTACACCCAAAACCAACCTCGCTCTGATACCATTTGTATCAGAGCCAACTCTAAACACCAATAAGGAATAAAGAACAACGCAAGCATATGAAGATGCAAGCGTTGCCCAAAACGAACCCGAACTGATACCATTTGTAACACCCCGGATTTTGGAATAAATAAATACCTTTATAATCAATAATATTTACAATAGAGGAAGACTTCTATACAAAATCCAGGGCGTTATCGCCACACTCACTCCAACGAATGAGTACAAGGCTAAACGGTACAACTCTCAAAATACTCGATAGTACAATAGATGACTATTCATTACATATGGTGAACACAAAATATTCAAGACCAACTTCTTGGCAGCTCTATTCGATCGTCCAAACTTGATCTTCAATGCAACCTTTAAGCAAATCACCAATATACTCCCCCATGCAAACGAATTTCGCATAGGTTCATCATAGGTCCACCATTATTGAAGAGAAATGGTAAACAAACACACGCAGCACAAAAGCAACCAGTCAGCAAAGCTGAGTAACTCAACATTCATCGAACAATATACAAATTCATATTTTCATATAAATATTTTATAACGCTATAAGTGCAGTTGTGTCACATAGTCAATACATAACTTAGGTCTTCTTAGACCTTACACTCAAACCCAATGGATAAAACTATAACGTCTCAATTCCCAAATATTCTTGTATACCACTTTGCTAATCACTCAATGAGCCCAAAACTTGTGCCATTTGCTCTTGATCATTAACTCCCAGCCTTGGACATGACGAAAGCGAACTAGCGGTAAATTTCGCAAAATTAATATTAATAACATAACCATAGCCATAACAGGCTCTCAATAGTATAGCCATAATAGGCTCTCAATCACATAGCCACCACAGGTTCTCAAAAGTCCACTCTCGAACCAATTCATAATCGAATCATTACGAGATTCCAATTTTTATAAAAATATCTTGCTCATCACCTAAGTGTCAATCTCTTAGGCTACTCGCCAACATGCCAAGATCTAAGTAGCTAACATATATAATGAGCCTCAAACAAAAATAATTTTTATAAACTCATTCTCAAGTTCATACCTATATCAATTATCCACCATTGGTTAATTCACAATGATATCCTCAATCACACACCCATTCGGGTTTATAACGATATATAAATCACAAGTTGGCACGGTTTTTCAAAGTATAATATATTCTCGGGTTGTCTAACTATCACTCTAATAGTTTCCATAAACTACTTTTAAAGTACTCATCTAATCATCTCAACAAGAGTAACAAGCATCTATCTCTAAGTATGCTTAGTTTTATTTAATCCACCATCATATCAAAATCTAGCTATAAACTCTCATCGATTTAAACAACATCTTAAGCATATCAATTGGAAATCCATAAGATGTATACAATTCATAAACGATAATTTCAATCATGTTCAAGTAAAATGCCAAATCAAACAATACATGTAAAAATAAAAGAAAACATCTCTAAACAATTATAATGAAGGGTATACATGAATAAATACTCAAATAACAGTATCATACGTCTCCAACCGATAAGAATGAGGTTACCTTTCGATTCAATCAACACTTATGACAAAGAACAAATCTGAAATCTGAAATCAGCACGCGCGATCTGAAATAAACCCTCGAACGGACCATCAAATGAAGTCTAGATATTCCCAAATTTGGTGTACATGTTTAAGACACCCTAAGGTTCAATTCCACTGAACTATATGCACAAATAATGTTTAGGGTTTGAGATATGATTGAACAAAGTAGGCGGATCTGAATCTCGTATCAGCACTACGCTACTTTAAGAGAAAAGTTGTTTGGGGTATCAAAATATCTCTAAAAACTATGAAACTTTTTAATTTGGTTTTAGACATCTAGATCTAAAACATATCCAAAAATCAAGTACACGCGACGGGTAGAACAGGGGAAACTGATTTTTCAATCCAATAGTATGTTCTGGACAGCTTTTAGGGTTTTTGTGAGGCTTGCAAGACAGAAAACTTGACTGAGTATTATGCACTCACTAGGGCACGAATGCTGAGGAAAAGAATCAGATTTTAGAATGTCAAAGGTAATTACAGAGGTTAGGAAACCTTTACCTAGTTAGAATCTTAGTCCAACTAGAACACAATTAAATTAAGAAAACTATCAAAAAGAAAATATCTTTTCTTTTTCAAACACAAATTAAATATTAATAAATATTCTTTCCTCCAAATATTCATATTCCAAATCTTATAATCACTTATTTAAATATAATAAATATTATAAATATTCGGGGTATTACATAGGGCACGGAGAAGAAGCAGTCGCATGGGATGACGAAGAACTCGCAACACTCTGCAAAACTTAAAAATATTAGATACATTTCTAAATTTCCAAACAAAATTAAGAAACAAAATTTTTACTCACTGGGTCGGTGGAGAAGTTAGGACACAACCGGGTCTCGGCATACTCGATATACGCCACCATAAGATCCACCTCTGGGTCAGCAGGAAGCAAATTTTCAAGAGCATTCGCCCCAACGGTGGCCGTCCTTACCTGCTCCACGGTAAGGTGACGAACATAAAGCATGAAATCCGGAGGGTACAAAGGAATCCTCGGGGCCGAAAGGTCGGACAAAGTCTGCCTAATCAGTCTCTCTCCCAAGAACCACTCAAAACAAAAAGGACCCTCAATGAGAACTCTCTTCTGGTCATACTCCCGAGCACCGAAGAATCTGTCCAGGGGAACCAGTCAACCTACAAAAGTAAAGAATGAGCACACAAAAGGATGAAAAGGACGATTAAAACGCAAAAGGAAATCACTTACATCCTGAGCGGTCAAGGGATATATGTCGCCTCCCTGAGGGCGTGTAGCATAGTAAACGGGCAAGATTCCCGTCCCCTCCAGGTCTGCATCACTGGAAAGGAAAAATCCCCTGTCTCGAGAAGAGGGGCAAGGTCGGGGAAATGCTCATAGAACCAAATCTAAGACATACAAAACACATGGATTAGGCACAAGTTATGAATGAAAAGCCAAAAACACAAAGTATAAGAAGGGTAAAAGGAAATTACCTCCATAACTTTCCAATAGCCGACCAAGGAGACGCGAGACGCGCCCTTCTCCCCACTCAGGCGACTGGACTGCCTCAAACACCGCACAAGACAAGAGTATGCGGGAAGACCCCAATTGTAGTCCACAACTCTGTCCAAATCCCGCAAACACGGAAAATAGAAACATCATACCTACTAGCTCTCTCCGAAAAAACGGAACAAGCTAGAACATAAGCTAAGAAAAGGCTAGCATGTTGCTCCGCCGTGACCTTCTTCAGCTTCCTCGGGCTGGTCAGGAACTGGACCATTACGTCAGTCCGCCCATACTTCATACCATCCTAGTTGGCCCCGAAAAGCCCAAACATCTATACCATGTCATCCCTACTCCCCTCTCCATAAGTGAGGGGAATACCGGTACATGGGAGCCCAAAAATGAGACCGAACTCGAAAGGGTGATCATCATCTCACCCATAGGAAAATGAAAAGTATTGGAAGTATCCCAGTACCGCTCCGCAAGACCTGTAAAAAGAATGCGGTCGGAGCGTTCAACATAAGTGATGGACGCTAATAGGTGACCGAAGTCACAACGCTCCACAATAGCGTTGACCTCGGGAGTCACATTGTAACACCCCCGAATTCACAACGATTTACTGGGAACTATCGACGTCATTATCCATGACTCGACACCACTGAACCGTCACAAACCCAAGGGTGCTACTGCAACATTTATCACTAAGCAGTAAATGCTAAGCAGAAAGAAAGAATAGGTATCTCTAAATGGAAACTAAGATTAATAAAACATTATCCAGCATTGTCTAAATAGTGAACTTAAATTGTTATCCAATATTTATAACCCAAAACACACGGGCAACAATCCAAACAAAACCAGAGTTCAAAAGCGGAAACTTAATAACTACGCCAAGCTTAAGACATCCTCAATCAGCGTTACCTGCACAAATGATTTCCACGACGGGAATAGAAGAAAAGGAAAAACAAAACAAAAATCTGATAAACTGAGTAATTAACATCCAAACCCAGTAAAAACCTTTTCGCAAACCTTATCTGGGTTTTTGAAGAATCTTTGAAATTCATTTGCACTCACACATAGGCAAATAGTCATAGAAGACACCTCATTCAATATTATCTTAGTTAATGATCACACAAGACATCATTCACCTTGAAGAGTCATAAGAGAGCTATACAAGTCGTTTGGTTGAATACCAAGACACGACGCTCATCTTTACATAAACCGAGGACATACCATCTATGACGCTTATCAGACAAAGCCTTGAATAATAATCTTGCCATGGACTTAAAGACTCTAGTGTGCACACTAGCTCGAGGTAACTCATGGTTAGTCAAGAGGACTTAATAAATGGGAAATGATCTGTCCCGAATACAACATCGCTATATCCATAATGAGAGAGTAAATATTTGGGAATCACTCATCCCTTGAGTAACACTCATTAGTGTACTCCGAAGCTCGACTACTCCTAGGGATCCATTAGGAGTCTTATTATCTTTATTAATTCATTTAACATGCGAGGTTCAATAAGAACTTATAATAATGGCAAGGAAACTAAGAGTCCAATTTTAACTTTTATCCAAGTTAACATGATTGAAAACCAATTTATATAACATGCGAGGTTCAATAAGAACTTATAATAATGGCAAGGAAACTAAGAGTCCAATTTTAACTTTTATCCAAGTTAACATGATTGAAAACCAATTTATAGAATTGGGCGACTAATGGATTATAATAGAAATCCGGCAGCACTTCGGCACAATAACATGATTCCACTTTAACAACTAATCATATCAACATGTAAGGTACATATAATCCACATGACCCGTAATACATCATAATTTCACATGACGTACACAACCATGCATAGAAGCAATTAAATTCATAATTCATGAATTACTTTAGTAACTAGTATATGAGTTATTTCACATCATATAACTCCGATATTCATGATTATACATCATAAACAAATCCCAACAGCGTACATGCTTTTATTGACATAACCATAATCATGATTATAAACGAGAATAATTAAATCATGCATTACATATATATTTAATATTTATTCACAAATAGCACGTAGCAACAACATATATTTTGTTTGGGATTTTAGAAGAAGGTTGGCATGCTAGCTTACCTTATCTTACGCTCCTAAGCTATAACGAGTCCTACGAAGCGCTTGAGTTCACGAACGGGTCTCGGATCCTAATTAAAATAAATTACCGAATTAGTAATTCCAATCCATAAAATCGAAACATTGTCGTAAATTTAATGTAACAACACCATTAAATTATTTGAATTTTTCTAACCAATCTAGGCTTTTGAAAATCGACATTCGGACTTGTAAAACGCCGTAAACATTTGAAACAAGAAATTAAAATTGCTGAAATCTTAAAATAAATCATTTTAATTAAAGAATTTATTTCTCTTTGATTTTCGAAATCAAGCTCAAGAACATGAAACATAAAACGCAAAGTTCGACCTCCCACGCTCACCCACCACCACCACCACCACCAGGCTCGACCGGACCTCCCTTGGTCTCGTTGTCGGGTGGTGGTCTGCCGGCGTCGCAACGCCGGTGGCGGACGATTCGGGAGGAGAGAGAAAAACAGAGTGCGTGTAGGTTACCAAATTTTTCTCCCCTCTTTCTTCTCCCCTTTTTTGGTTTCCGGGCAGTCTGGGAGAGCGCGGTTGTTCGGGTTTTCGTGAATCTTTGAATTTGAATGCACATGAAGATTTTCCTTTTGCACTAAGGACATGATTAAGATTGTCGGAAGTCGCCATCAAATTTAGGGTAATTTGGAAACCTTGGAATCAAGTCGATAGTCTAGAAAGACGTCAACTCAACTCTTGTGCACCCCAATCCCTATTAGGGAAATTGACTTCATAAATGAGTTCGGGGGCGTGAGTACGAGCTAGGAAGGTGTTAGGCACCCAATTCGCCCGTTGACAACAATGACCTTTACTAATCGATTCAATATAATTATTAATGCTACGGTTCCAAACAGGGTTCAATTTGTCCAAATTCCTAGTTTTAACTAATGGGTTGAACAAACATTATTATTGTGACCACTTTTAACAATTCATCATATTACACGCTTTTATTGCTAATAAACGATATATCTGCTAAAACCTGTGAGTTAGAAGGCAAATAAATAATTCATCCACCAATCCGCAAAACAAAGCATAATTTAATCATAAGAAGCAATAAATAGCAAATCTATACATTCATTCATCCATTAATTAGGCTTAATACAAGCCCTTTTGCTCAATACGCGCCATGCATGGACATATCACATAAAACCAAATTTGTTAGTAATAACAAGCAAAATAAAAATTATTGAAAACCCTCGGGTTGGATTACCTGGATGCTCCTAATGAACTTATTGGGTTATATTGCTTGAATTCATGCTCTTGATGAAGTGTGAAGGTTTATTTTGTGGTGCTAGGGCTAACCTCTAAAAATCCCAACCTGAGAGAGAAAAATTGCCAACCTGAGAGAGAAACTGCCAACCTCTTCAACTGAACCCTAAGGTTTGTCTATATTGAAGAGGGAGAGCTGCCGGGGTTTGGCACGAAATCGAATGGGCCTCAAATTTGCCGTCCGCGAGAAAAGGTCCAGACGGCAATGCTGCTAGGCCGCGCGGCTGAGCTAGCAGGACAAGCGGTCAAGCCACTTGGCAAGCGGCTTAGCCGCAAAAGCAAGCGACCAAGCCGCTTGGCCTAACGGCACAGCCGCATGTCCTAGCGGCCACCTCTTGAACTCAAGCGTGGCCGCTTGGACCTGGAGCGGCATGCCTGTGTAGGCGCCTGTCTGCTTTTCTAAGCGGGGAAGGCTCTTCCGAGGGGGTCCACGCGGGATTGACTTAGTTTCCTTGTTTGACCATGGGTTGACTCATTGGTTGGGGTTCCCTTTCGGGCCCTTAGGTTTAAAGAGGCCTATCTCTCAATTTTGGACTCCAATTGAATTGAGTCCAACTGGTTTGGATCACCTGTACAAAAGGCTTTCACTGATTTATCCAAATGAACTGGGCTAATCATCAAAGTAGTTATTCTCGTAACCCAAGTTCGAGCAAAATCCAATCCTTTCATCATCGGGTTTTTATGGGGACTTATCATAGACACAATTTTTGGTGTCTACAGAGGCCCCTAATTTGGCCGAGCTGGAATAGAGCGAAGGTCAAATTATTCCTATGCCAATACCTGCAATAAAACAGGCAAACTGAATGATTGACAATCAGTCAGAGATAAACAATCATTTTAGGATAAAGTAATAAATTTTGCGGTTTATATGACCGAAAGTTTGACCCTATGCTGTAGGTCACACAATAAAATTCCTTCGATTATCAGTCAAACGGAGAGACCCTATGTTGTAGGTCACACAATAAAAATATTTCATTGGAAATAAGATTGGTGATAAGAAATCCTTCGATTTTTAGTCGAAGGGAGAGACCTTATGCTTTAGGTCACACAATAAATGTCCTTCGATTATCAGTCGAAGGGGAACCCTGTGCTGTAGGTTACACAATAAAATATTTCGTTGGAAATAAGAATAATGATAAAAATCCTTCGACTTTTAGTTGAAGGGTGGCCCTGTGCTGTAGGTCAAACAATAAATGTCCTTCGATTTTCAGTTGAAGGGGAACCCTGTGCTGTAGGTTACACAATAAAAATATTTCGTTAGAAATAAGATAAAAGATAAAATTCCTTCAATTTTTAGTCAACGGGAGACCCTGTGCTGTAGGTCAAACAATAAATGTCCTTCGATTTTCAGTCAAAGGGGAACCCTGTGCTGTAGGTTACACAATAAAAGTATTTCGTTACAAATAAGATAAAAAATAAAAATCCTTCGATTTTTAGTCGAAGGGTGACCCTGTGATGTAGGTCAAACAATAAATTTCCTTCGATTTTCAGTCGAAGGGGAACCCTGTGCTGTCGGTTACACAATAAAAGTATTTCATTAGAAATAAGATAAAAGATAAAAAATCCTTCGATATTTAGTCGGAGGGTGACCCTATGTTGTAGGTTACACAATAAAAATATTTCGTTAGAAATAAGAGTAATGATAGAATCCTTCGACTCTTAGTCGAAGGGTGACCCTGTGCTGTAGGTCAAACAATAAATGTCCTTCGATTTTCAGTTGAAGGGGAAACCTGTGCTGTAGGTTACACAATAAAAGTATTTCGTTAGAAATAAGATGGGTAGTAAATGTTATAGTAAAGGATAATAAAAAGTTGCTCAGACCTTAGGTCGGGTGCGAGCCCATGCCATAGGCCGATTATAAATGTACAAACCTGTGGGTTTAAAGTAGTCCTGCTTTCATAAACAAACTTTGGCGCGCAAATAACTGCTATGGACCTCGCATTGGGCCCACAGATTTTGAACCAACGACCCTTAAAACGTCATAAGAGAGAGAGTGAGTGAGGCGGTCAAACCGCCACGTCAAGCGGTCGAACCGCTAGGTGGAGCGGCTAAACAGCTTGCTGGAGCGGCTATGCCGCTTGGTGGAGCAGTTGAACTTTTCATTTTCTTATGGGTGAGATCATGATCACCCCTTTCGAGTTCGGTCTCATTTTTGGGCTCCCTTGCACCGGTATCCCTCTTACTTATGGAGATGTGAGTAGGGATGACATGGTGGAGATGTTTGGCCTTTTTTAGGGCCACTGGAATGGTAGGGAGTATGGCAGGACTGACGTTATGGTCCAATTCTTGACCAACCCGTGGAAGTTGAAGAAGGTCACGGCGGAGCAGCACACTCGTCTTTTCTTGGCCTATGTTCTAGCTTGTTTCGTCTTTTCGGATAAAGCTGGTAGGTACCATGTTTGCTATTTCCCGTGCTTGCGGGATTTGGACAGAGTTGCGGAGCACAATTGGGGTCTTCCCGCATACTCCTGTCTTCTTCGGTGTTTGAGGCAGTCCAGCCGCCTTAGTGGAGAGGAGGGCGCGTCTCGCGTCTCCTTGGTTGGTTATTGGAAGGTTATGGAGGTAATTTCCTTTTACCCTTCTTATACTTTGTGTCTTTGGCCTTTTACCTACGGCTTGTGCCTAATCCATGTGCTTTGCATGTCTTAGATTTGGTTTTATGAGCATTTCACCGACCTTGCCCCTCTTCTCGAGACAGGGAATTTGTCCTTTCCAGCGATGCAAACTTGGAGGGGACGGGCATCTTGCCCATTTACTACGCTGCACGCCCTTAGGGAGGCGATATATCCCTTGACCGCTCAGGATGTAAGCGATTATCTTTTGTGCTTTTATCGTCCTTTTGTGTGCTCATTCTTTGCTTTTGTAGGTCGACTGGTTCCTCTGGACGGATTACCTCCTGGGCATCTCGGACAGATTTTTGGGTGCTCGGGAGTATGACCAGAGGAGGATCCTTAGTGAGGGTCGTTTCGATTTTGAGTGGTTTTTGGGAGAGAGACTGATTAGGCAAACTTTCTCCGACCTTCCGGCTCCGAGGATTCCTTTGGATCCTCCGGATTCTATGCTTTACGTTCGTCACCTTACTGTGGAGCAGGTAAGGGCGGCTACTGTCTGTCGAGGCGAATGCCCTTGAGTATTTGCTTCTGGCTGACTTTGGGGTGGATCTCATGGTGGCATATACCGAGTTTGCTGAGGCTCGATTGTGCCCCAACTTCTCTACTGACCCGGTAAGTAATGTACTTTGTTTCCTAATTTCGTTTGGAAATTTAGAAATGTCTCTATTATTTTTGAGTCTTTGCAGAGAGTGCTGCGAGTTATTCGTTGTCTCATGCGACTGCTTCTTCTCCGCGCCCTACTCCTACCATCTCGATGGGTTATACAGGAGCAGATGGATCACCTCAGGTTCTCTTGATTCCTGAGTTTCGTGGCCCTGATGAGGAGGTTGAGGGATTGCCTCTACCAGCTGGTTGTAGGGGGGTAAGTGAGAATCCATTGTAATTTGCAATGTTTCCTTTGTATTTATACTGACTCTTTTCCTTATGTGCACATTTGGATGCTGCTGAGACGCGAAAGATCTATAGGGGCATGCTGGCCTTTAAGATTTGGCTTTCCAGATTCGCGTCTCGGAGTGTATGCACGAGTCGTCGGTTCGACGTTCGAGAGGTATTTTCATTTCAAGTAACAGTGCTTGATTTGAATTTTTGTAATTTTCTCACCTTGGGCTTATTTCGCAGCCTGTTCCTGTGGCGAGGCCTCCTAGGCCTCTAGTTATTCGTGCTCCGGAGTCGGTGTCTTCACCGCAGCGTCCTCCTCCTAGGCAGGAGAGTATGGAGGTGTGTCAAGGGACGCCTTGAGGTAGAGTGGATACGGGAAACCTGCCCCAAGTGCCTTATCTTCCGCAGTGGCCTGCATTGCCTCCCTATATGGGGTATCCGGTCTATCATATGCCCATGTATCCTCCAGTTCCTCCAAGGGGTTCTTGGAGTCAGGAGAGTACAGGGTATGGTGGCTATCCCGGCATGTCGGTGCCACCGCGTCATTCACTTGATCCCGCTTACTTGACGGGTTCATTATTTGCTTTTGACCCTAGAGCTTGGGCGATGTCTCAGCCCAGTCCTTCAGGTCCTCCATCATCGAGTGGACCTGGAGAGTCGTCTCAGGCGGGTCTGAGTACTGGCAAAGATGGCCAGTGATATTTGTTGTAGTGCATTTCGAACTTTCGGGCTTGTATTAAACCTGCTATAAATATTGCATTTTATTCACGCACAAAAATATCACGCAAATGCCCATATGTGAATTGAATCATCTAATTTCCGAATCGAAAATCACAAATCACGACATTCGGGAATTTAGGATTTCCGAGAATTTAGCACATTTGGGGTACCCCTTCCCCTAAAAAACAAAAGTAAAGTAAAGAAAAAGAAAGTAGGAAATGATAATTAAAAAGGGGAAAATATTAATAAAGAAAATAAAGAATCAGAAAATAAAAGAAATAAAGAGTGGAACTTGATAATCAAAATAAAAAGAAGGAAAGAAAATAAAAAGAGAATAAATAGAAAAGTGGCAAGAGCCAAAAATAAGGTAAGAAAGATCTAAGGGAAGGCTTCCAAAATCTGTCCAAGTGGGGATTAGGAAGGTAGAACTCGGTCAATGGAGAGGTCGTGTGGACCGAAGTTGTGTCGCGAAGTTGTACACCAGGCACCTATACAGAGTGACCGCTAGAGCTCCTAGTGGCTTTGCTAGAGCTCCAAGGGTTGCTGCTTGGGCTAGTGGTTTGTCCGCTTGGGCAAGCGGTCATCCTGCTAGCTAGAGCTGTTGGTCGTCCGGACTAGCTGAGAGGTCGCCTGGCCCCTTTTCGTCGGTTGTCTGAATTTCCTTAATTTTTCGACGAGAATCCAACCGTGACCTGTATATAGTCGGGTTTCCTTCTCTTCTCTTCTTACCACTTACTTTGAGCCCTTAGAGAGAGAAAATCCTTAATCTTAACAATGTTGAACTTTGATGATGTCTTTGATGCTTGGTTGTCCTCCATGACAGTAGAGGAGAGATTAGAGCTTACTCCCTTCCATCTTCATGCCTTCCTTCACCTCAAACAAGTTACGATTTTGTGGGATTTTCGTCATGCTTCCATTGAGTTTTGGGACCCAAAGTTCCATGTTTTTCGCTTTGGTGCTCATGAGATGTGCCCGTTGGTGGAGGAGTTCTCCGATATCATTGGTTTTCCAACCGAAAGCCCTCCCACTATTCCTTACTTGGGGAACGCTTTGGCGGGTGATTTTCAAAGATACCTTGGGTTGTCCCCTCGTCAAGTGGGTCAAGTGCTTCATGGTGAGGATGTTGATCTTTCCAAGCTCGTAACTTTCTTCACCGCTAGGGCCCGGGATGCGATGGATATGAGGTACAAGAAACGTGCCTTTGTATTTTGCCTCCTCCATCGTTATTTGTTTGTTGGTGGTAACTAAGATGCTCTTATTCCCTCCGCAAAGAAGTTGACCATCAATAGGGGCAAACCTTGCCTTCTTAGGGTGACCGAGCAAATTCAATGGGATATTTCTCCTATACACTTGGTCGTGGGAGAGACAATCCTTGCTTTAGATAGGCTCAAGAGCAATCCTCAAGAGTCCTTTACCAGGAGCCCTTTACTCCTTAATCTTTGTGGATTTAACTTTATTTGGTGAATTTCTAATCTTTTTTTATTATTTTTTTTTGGTAGAATGTGAGCGTATATTCATTACCAAAATGAGCAATATAGTTCGTACATCATAACACTATAAGCTATCAAGGGAGCTATACGAAGTGCTACCCTTCCCTATCTCCTATCAAATGAACAACAATGAAAACTGTAAACTATTTAATCACCCTATACAAGTATTGCTTTTCCTATGCTTAAAAACAGGCGCAATGCCCATTGTGGCACG
Source organism: Tetragonia tetragonoides (assembly GCA_038025085.1). Classification (NCBI taxonomy): domain Eukaryota; kingdom Viridiplantae; phylum Streptophyta; class Magnoliopsida; order Caryophyllales; family Aizoaceae; genus Tetragonia; species Tetragonia tetragonoides. Next base: position 25,421,992 of record CM076140.1, read on the forward strand.
CCATGCTCTATTTTTTGCTGTATCCTTCATGCTTTCAATCTTGCTCAGCTGCACCCGAAGTTCAAATTTAAGACGAGTTGTAGTAAGTGATAGCACTGGCTTTTCATTTCTAAAAATAACATGATTTCTGACCCTCCAAATGTGATAGAAACAAGCAGTAGCTGCAGCTTTACATAGAGATCTGCAAGCTGACGAACCACGAATATGCTTCATTCCCCATTCAGTCATAGCTTCCCAATTAACAGGTGGTGGTGTGAACTGTACAAACTGACCAATTTCATGCCATAGCTGTTAGCAAAAACAGAGGAGAGAAAGAGATGCTCATGGGACTCATCTGCAGCCTCACACAACACACATTATGAATCAACCACAACCCCTCTTGATATCAATCTCTCCTTAGTAAGGAGTTTCTTCTGCATCAGGATCTAGGAGATGAAAGAGTGCTTGAGGTAACAGTTCCTACCCCATATAAACTTGGCCCAAGGTTGTTCACTATTGGGTTGTTGCAGAGCTTTATAAGAAGCTTTAAAGGAGAAAGGAGGAGGTCTTGCAATCCAAGTAATTTCCCCATTCTGTATATCAACACCATACAATGCTGTATCCCTTAGTTTGAGAAGCTTCCTGAAACACCAGGAGTAAGCGGAGGACATTTGAGCTTCCCAAAAATCAACCTGGCTTAAGTACACTTCATGTATCCATTTAACCCACCTCACATCTGCCTTGTTTGCAATACACCAGATCAACTTTAGAATCAGAGCTGTATTAACAACATAAAGATCCTTAAAACCAAGCCCACCACTGACTTTTGGCTTGCAAATATCATTCCATGAAACCAGATCCTGTTTATACTTTTCACCCCCACTCCAGAGAAAATTTCTACAGAGAGACTCCACCTGCTTTATAACCTTCTTAGGCAGAACAAAGATGGAACCCCAGCAGTTATGCAAGCTAAACAACACTGTGTTATTAAGCTGAGCCCTGGCTGCATAAGAGAGGAATTTGCTAGCCCATGCTCTGATTTTGGTAGTGACTCTATCCACCAAGCACACACAGTCAGCAACTATAAGGGATCTTGATGTAAGAGGGACACCAAGATACCTAACTGGTAGCTGACCAACATCCATATGTAACATCTCCTTTATTTGGTCCTTAACCTGACCAGATACCCCTGCAAAAAACAACTGGCACTTTCTCAGGTTTGCCACAAGGCCAGATGCATTAGAAAAATCCTTCAAAGCAGCAAGGATACATGATGCAAATTTACTAGTCCCTTTGCAAAACAGAAACAAGTCATCAACATAACTCAAATGAGTTATGTTTAAACTGCCACATCTAGGATGGTGTCTAAATCCCTCTCATTTTTCAACATAGACAGTCTCCTTGATAATATCTCCATAACCAACACAAAAAGATAAGGGGAGAGGGGATCACCCTATCTCAAACCCTTCTTCCCCTCAAAATAACCAGACAACTCACCATTAATCACCAGTGAATATTTAACAGTTGTCACACACAATTCAATCCATTTTATGAAACCGGCAGGGAAACCAAGTCTATCAAGGGAATACAATAAGAAATGCCAATTAATAGAATCATAAGCCTTCTGTAAGTCAACCTTGATTGCCATCCTGGCACTGACCTGTTTCCTATCATAATGAGCTAGAAGCTCCTGAGCCAGGAGAATATTATGAACTATACTTCTTCCCTTCACAAAGGCACCCTGTTGTGTACCAACTACTTCATGTAGCACATTTCTGAATCTCCCAGCAAGAACATTTGAGATGCATTTATAGATGCCATTACAACATGATATGGGTCTAAATTCAGACGCTAAGGTGGGATTTTGTACCTTAGGAAGCGTAGAGATAGCTGTTGCATTTATCTGGGATAACATCTTGGTTTTGTAGAAAAAATAACGCACAACAGCTAAAACATCTGGTCCAACAGTGGACCAAGAGTTTCTGCACTTCAACCAGTTCACATTTCTTTGCTTGCAATCTGTTTTTCATCCCTCCAAAATGATCCTTGTGAAACTTCTTCAAAACACGTTTTAAGGCTTTAAGATGCTTACAAATTGCAAACATTTTAGTACCCTGAATATGTTGTGTCCAGACTTGCTCCACCATAGGTAGGAAGCTATCATCCTTAGCCCAAAAATTACAGAACTTAAAACTGAATTTTATTGCTGCAGGCTCAACAATCTGTACAATAGCAGGGCAATGATCAGATAAGCCCTCAGCCAAAAACTCCACAAAGCTAGCTGGAAACTGTGTGATCCACTCTCCATTCACCAAAGCTCTATCCAATTTCTTATACATCCTACTTCCATCCTTCCTCCTGTCATTCCAAGTGAAGAATTGACCAATAAATTTCAAGTCAATAACAAGAACCACAAATAATAAATCTTGCAGCTCTGCAATATCATGCTGCGTAACAGGCCTACCCTGTTGCTTTTCATCAGGTTTCAGCAAATAATTAAAATCCCCAGCTAAAAGCCAAGCACCAAGCATGCCTTGACTAATGCTTTTCAATTCAGACCACAATGACACTCTCTGTGCAGCATGATTATAAGCATAAATCACTGTAACCATGAACCTATCCCCACTACAGAGATTTTCAACAGTACAATGAATGAATTGTGAATTAATACCAAGCACAACCACTGTAAACACCCTGGGATTCCAACAAACCAGAATTCTACTTTTAATATGGCTATTAGCATTATGTACATAAGACCATCCAGGAGCACACACTTGAACAACATAATCAACATTAGCAGAAATAATTTTTGATTCAACAATCCCCAAGAGAGAGATTTTATTCTGCAAAATTAAAGACTTAACCTATTTTTGTTTATCAGGGAGGTTAAGTCCCCTGATATTCCATACTCCTAGCTTACTCATCCAGGACCAGTTTTCTGCTGAGGTCCACCACCCTTACTGCGAAGAGTTCTATCACTATGTGGAGGCTTCTGCTTATTTTTGTTACTAACAGAGGATTCATTCTAAGAAGAAGACCCTCCCAACTCCACAAACTTGTTCTGTATAACAGGCCCCTGTATATCACCATTGGGAGGAGAAACTCTCCTATTACCAGAGAGGACAGTAGTCTAGCCTGGTTCATTAACAGGTGCAGCAACAACAGCAGCCTGATCAACAGGTGCTTCCATCTCAGCCACAGGTACAGATGCCTCAGGTATTGGGAACACAGCAGGATTAGCCACAAGCATGACCATAGGCACAGACACAGCCACAGGTACAGCAGCCACAGGCACAGCCACAGATGCCTCAATACTTGTAGGTACAGAGTTTACAGGTCTCCAAACTGCAGGGAATTTCGTACACCTATTGTCAGTGTGCCCAAAAACCTTGCATTTGGAGCACCTCTGGGGAAGCCATTCATATTCCACAGACTGTTCATACTTCTTGCCATAAGGACCACATAATGTAAGGCTCTTAGGCAGCACAACATCCACCTTAATCTCAACACAAATACGAGCATACTCAAGTTTGGATTTAGCAGCCGTAATACCATCAGTACACAAAGGAGACCCCAAGGCACTACCAATTCTACTCAAATCAGGTGCTGTCCACAGGTTATACTTCAAATGATGCAATTTCACCCAAATAGTAACTCTAGTAACATCCATGGATTTCAAATCCATATCAACATCCCAAGGCTTCAGAATTAATGGCCTATTATTGTAATACCAGTGCCCATGCTCAAAAACATTCATCATATATTCCTCAGTTGTAAAACGAAACAAAAATACACCAATCGCAATTAAGTGAACATCAACCTCCCCACAATTCTTCCATTGAGACTTTACATATCCCCAGATTGCTTGTTCAGTAGGTTTGAGTTGCAAAACATAACCAACTAAAGAGAATTGCCATTGTTCATACCTCTCATTCCATTCTGAATCCCCAAAATTAATAACAGACTTATCAATTTCAGAATTAGGGATGAAATTCAGTTTCATACCTGCATCCTGATGGCGATTTCGTCTCAAAGTATCCGCAAAATAAATTGAACCCATTTCTGTCATTATCGCTAAAATCGAGCTCAAAAAAATCCTTTACAAAGATCGAAAGTAGAACTCAAACAATCGCAAGGAAATGTAGAGGAGAAAGATGAAGACAAGAAGAAAAATGGTGAAGTAAAACGCTAACAATGGTGGCGGTTAGCGGTTACTAGCGTGAATTTCTAATCTTGTATTGACTTGAATTTTCCTTTTGTTGTTTTTGTGTAGATATGGCTTCAAGAGAGACTCCACTTGCTTGAGGGTCCCATTGCCACTAGGAAGTTCCTCCTAACTCCCTAAGCAATTTCCGGTGAGGCGCCGAAAGTTCTCCGAATCCTCGCGGGAGGAGTGGATAGCATACTTCTACACGGACATCCAACCGGCTTGGTTCATGCCATGGTGGCGTACCACCAAAATTGTAGGGTGTAGTGAGAACGTGCCTGTAACACCCCCGAATTCGCAACGATTTCCTGGGAACTATCGACGTCGTTGTACACGAATCGACACCGCTGAACCGTCCCGAGCCCGAGGGGATGTCACTACAACATGTATCACTAAGGAGTAAATGCTAAGCAAAAAGAAAGACTAGGCATTAAAAGGAGCTTACTAAGGAACTAAACAAACTAAACAGTTAATATCAGAGTTGTCTATATAGTGAGCTAAAAACCATTAAACAAAATTTATTACAACTTGCCTTCAAAGGGCTAAATCCAATAAAAATCCCAACGATCTAAACTGAACAGAAACAGTTCTAAAAACCGACGCCAACTCTACCTTCCAAGCTGTACGTCCTCAATCAACTAAACCTGCACTTTGGTTTCCGTGACGAAAACAAAATACAGAAGAAAAGAAAAGAAACAAAAGAGAAACAAAAATCAGATAAACTGAATAAACGTCATCCGTACCCAGTAAAAACATTTCGCAAACCTTACTTGAGGTTTTAGAAGAATCATTGAAATTCATTTGCATACGCATATAAGCATATAATCAAGCATACGCACAACGCCATTCTTTTACATACAATTCTTGTATAGTGATCATACAAAATACGACATAGACAATCCGTCTTGATTAGAGAGATGTAAGAGAGCGAATAGAACAGCGATTACCCATACTGTTCATCGAAAATACAATCACGCGATGGACTTAATGACTCTAGTGTGCACACTACCTCTAGTACAATTACACGAGCCTAGAGGACTTAATAAATGGGGAATGATCCGTCCCAGACACACTGCGAGGTGTCCATAAGTAACTTGGGAATCACTCATCCCTTGAACTATACCATTAGGTGCAATCCCGATTGCTCGACTACTCCTAGGGATCCATTAGAAGTCTTACTCTCATTTAATTCAATTCACATAATTGGCATTGGTTGACATAAGTGGTACTACGAGACCACGACTTACTAATTTATTTCATGCTCTTGACAATGAATAGTAAATAACAAAAATAATGATAATCCAATACGATGAGAATTAAACATGCTTTAATTCAATAACGACGATAATTCAACAATGATGACAAGTAATGTCTAGCACAATTTCGGCAGCACTTCTGCAGGGTAATATGATATCCAAAAATTCAAAAATCACCAGAGACATTCAACGATAATATATAGGTGCTCACTAGCACTCAGTAATACCCATACCAATTAGCATATAATTAATAGCATAATAATATTAATAATTCGTTATTCAACAATTGTCCAATAATCATCATATGAACTAATTAATTCCCAAAACATGCTAACCTCAACATGCTAATTATAACTCATATTTACAGCAGTGAATCATGCTTAATAACTTCATAATAACGACGATATAATTTAATCATGCTTTGCATATTAAATTCACAACAAATTCCCAATTAGCACATAACACATCAAAATAGTTTTGATGGGGCTTTGGAAGAAGGTAGGCATGAACGCTTACCACTAATACGCTACCAACAGTAAGTATGCTCCAACCAATCGATAATCACGCTTGCCCATTAGGTCCTAATTAAAAATAATTACCAAATCAGTATTAATTAAATACGAAAATACAAACAGTAACAAAATCTCAATATGATATTTTTATTAAATTCTTTGATTTATTTCAACCAATCTAGGCTTTTGAAAATCCAAATTCCGATTCCGAATGAATGCAGAAAAATAAAAATGTTAAATCAAAAATACTGAAAATCGAATTAGTAATTACGAAAAATATAAAAACGAAACCCTAACTTCAAAACTAGGTCTAGGTCACGGGTACCCATGCATGGGACCCATAACCCGACCCTTCATGACCACCACCACCCACTGGCCACCATGGCCGGTGGTGGTGGTCGCCGGAGCGCCGTTGAGGAGGAGAGAGAAAGAAAACGCGAAAGAGAGAGAGAGACGAGAGAGAAGGAGAAAGCAAGGGGGAGGGGGAGGCAATGTCGGCCACCTGCCGACGACCCCTCAGGCAGCGGCGTGAGGGCGTGGTAGTGGCGCGTGGTCGCGCGCCAGCGAACCTAGGGGAGAGAGAGAGGTCGCGGCGAGAGAGGGAGAAAATGCGAGCGAAAGGGAGAGAGAGGGAGAGAGAGATTACCGCCGACAGCAGGGCGGTGGTCCGGTGATCTGGGCGGCGGGAGAACGCCGACGAAGTGCTGAGGGGAGAGAGAGAGCTCGGTGAGGGAGAGGGGAGAGAGAGAGAGGACGGTGAGAGGAGAGAGAGTGCTTGTGAGGGTTTTGGCTCTGTTTGCAAAACTGATGAATTGCCTCACCTTTTCCTTATATAGGCCGTCAGTCAACCCAAGTCAAATACTATTAGGTTTAGGAATTTATTTAATAATTTTCTAATTTAAATAACAAATTAAAACTAATTAAAACTATGTAAAACTATATGAATAATTCTTATTCATATATAAAACATTTTAGTTAAACTCCTCAAAATTAATAAATACAATTTATGAAAGTCCCATAATAATAATTAATATTATTATGGCTTTAATTGAATAAATCGAATCCTTAAATGAATATACGATTTAATCTCCGAAACTATTTATAAATCATTTATAAACGGATATAATAATTATAGAAAATATTGGGGTATCACAGTGCCTTTTACGAGGATCATTGGTTTGTATACTTTGACGTTCTTCTTACCGAACCGCCTCCTCCGCCAATACGGCTTAAGGCATAGGATCCCGAATGTAAGTTGTGAACCTCCTTGCCAAAGGCCCTTAACATCCTCCTTTGTGTCTAATTGGGAACGACACTGGAACCGTCGCCAAGTGTGGACTAAGCCGGTATACCCGCATTCAAACGGGTTATCTAGCTTTTATGAGGAATGGATTTGGAGCGGTGACCACCAAGTTAACCAAAGGCTCCTAGAAGAGGAAAAAGAGTTGTTCAGAGCCCACAAATATGATTAGCCATGCGGTGTAAGGATTACTCCCGTTGATAGGCCCGCCCAAGAGCCCGAAGTTAAAGAAAAGGAGTAGTAGTCCACCTCTAGTTGTCTTGCAAGTCTTGCTTTTTTTTGCTTAGTAGTATAATTCAAATAACGGGTTTGCATGCCCAAGTAGATGTATTTTAGAATTGCCCTTTTATTTATTTATTTTTGCACTTCTTTTTTTTTCTTTTTTTTATTAGAGCATGTAATGGACTTTAGCCATATTAATGAAAGACTTGCTTATTTTTGCATAATCGGATGGATTAAAACTCCCTTAGAGATTTATTTTATTAAAGTGGTCGGGCCCAAGTTATATGGGATACCTACATATCCATGCGGAATCAGGCCAATGTAGTTCGTAAAACCAAATCTTCTTTTTTTTCCCGGTCGTAAGCCCTGCGGGGACGGGTTTGCCCGATTTTGACTTGGACTTGGTGCCTTAGTGGGCTCTCTCAAAGATTTAATATTTTATGCATAGAATCGCATAAGTTGGTCCATATTTGTGAGTTGAGTGAACTCACTGCCGTCTAAATCCATTAACTTTACCGCTCCACCGAATAATATCGTCTTGATAATGTATGGGCCGGCCCAATTAGGCTTAAACTTTCTTCGAGGGTCGACTACAATTTGTCTTACTTCTTTTAGGACTAAGTCTCCTTCTTTTAGTCCTCTAGCCTTGAATCGTTCATCAAAGTGTCTTGCCATCCTTGCTTGCTAGACATGACCGTAATGTAGGGCATTTAGTCATCTTTCATCTAGCAAGATCAATTGGTCATACCTGGCTTGGACCCAATCTACTTCGGGTAATTCACTTTCCAAAGCTATTCTTAAGGAAGGGATTTCTACCTCGACTGGGAGTACCGCCTACATTCCGTATACTAAAGAATAAGGCGCTTCTCCTGTTGAAGATTGAATAGTGGTTCTATATCCCCATAAGGCAAATTGTAGCTTGTCGGGCCAATCTTCGTAGTTTTCCTTCATCTTGGCTATCATTTGCTTCACATTTTTATTCGCGGATTCTACGGCTCCATTCGTTTGTGGCCTATAAGGTGAAGACTATCGATGTTGAATTTTAAACTTAGTAAAAAGTTCGGCAACATCCTCTTTGAATCTGGTCCCGTGATCACTTATGATTTCGTTGGGTAATCCATATCTGGTAATGATGTTGTCATGTATGAACTTTGCCACGTGCTTTGACGCTATTCTTGCATACGAACGAGCTTCGACCCATTTGGTGAAATAATCTATCGCGACAAGTATGTATTCATGGCCTCCTTTTCCTGTAGGGGAGATTTTTCCAATGATGTCAATGCCCCATGTAGAGAACGACCATGATGAGGTGAATGTGTGTAGAGGAGTAGGAGGTCTATGTTGTAAATTGGCGTGGAATTGGCAGCGTGTGCACTTTCTGACATATTCGATGCAGTCCTTTTCCATCGTAGTCCAATAATATCCTTGCCTTAGGATTTTCTTGACCAAGGTGAGTCCATTCATATGGAGACCACATACGCCATTATGTATATCGCTCATGACTTTGCTTGTGTCACGTTCCTTTAGACATAGAAGACTTAGCCCTTGTGGTGTCTTTTTATAAAGTTTGCCTTGAACATGTATGTATTGTGCGGCTAGTCTTCTTAAAGCTCTTTGAGCCCTAGGTGTTGATTGTGGAGGGTAATTACATTTGGCTAGTAGATTGAGAATGTCGGTAAACCATTGCTCTTCTTCCTCCTAGTTGGCACATACTTCCAGTGCATTACAAAAAATGGGCTCAGTGCGCCTTTGAATGTGAATGGGCATGGAGATTACATCATCTGGAATATTTACCATGGAGGCCATCTTTGCTAAGGCATCCGCGAAATAGTTGTCATCTCTAGGAAGGTATATAAAACGGACGTCAGTTAAATATTTGGCTATCTTTTCAAGATATTCTTGGTAAGGTGCCTGCCAGGGATTCGCTTTTCACTCTCCACTTTTTGGAGACTTGATTTATGATGAGTGTTGAATCTCCATGTACTTTTAGATCCTTAATTTGTGGTTCTATTGCCGCTTCTAAACTAATGATGCATGCTTCATATTCGGCGCTGTTGTTAGTCACCTCATGGTCTAATTTGACGGCTATGGGAGTATGTGTGCCTTCTGGGCTGACTAATAATACTCCTACGCCATAACCTTTTTGGTTTGATGCTCCGTCAAAGTATAACTGCCAAGTTGTTTCTTTGACACTCATTATTCCTTCATTGGGAAAGTCATGTGTAGCATCTTCGCTATTAACTAGGTTTTCAGCGATATATTCAGAAATGGCATGTCCTTTGATCGCCTTTTGGTGTTCAAAAGTTAGATCGAATTGTGAAAGCATGAGAGTCCACCTTGCTATTCTTCCACTAAGAATAGGTTTTTCGAACAAGTACTTTAGTGGATTCATCCTTGACTTTATATAGATAGAATGTTGTACCATGTAGTGTCGAAGCTTCTTTGTTGCAGTGACCAATGCGAGACACGTTTTCTCTAGTGTGGAGTAGCGTGTTTCGTATTCTAAGAATTTCTTGCTAAAGTAGTATATTTCCTTTTCATCATTCTCCACGTTTTGGGCCCACATAGCACCCATGGCAGTTTCTGTGACGGTTAGGTATAGCATAAGTGGCTTTCCCGCAATTGGTGGGACCAATACAGGTGGATTAGCTAAATACTCTTTGATCTTGTCGAAGGCTTGCTGGCATTGGTCATCCCAGGTAGATTTGGTGTCCTTTTTGAGCTTTTTGTAGATGGGCTCGCATGTAATAGTCAATTTGGATATGAATCGACTTATATATTGGAGTCGTCCTAAGAATCCTCTTATCTCCTTTTCATTTTTGGGAGAGGGCATATCTCTTATAGCTTTGATTTTGGTAGGATCAATTTCAATGCCTCTTGTGCTTATGACGAATCCTAAGAGCTTGCCAGAAGTTACTCCAAATGCGCACTTTGAGGATTTAATCTCATATTGTAGTTCCGAAGCTTGTCGAAGAATTTCTTTAGAGAGGGTATATGACCTTCTCTCTCTCCTTAGATTTGATGATCTTATCGTCTACATACACCTCGGCTTCCTTGTGCATCATGTCATGTAGAAGGGAAGTTGCGGTTCTTTGGTATGTTGCTCCCGCATTCTTCAACCCGAAAGGCATGACGGTATAGTAGTGTGTTCCCCATTGGGTTATGAAGGTGGTTTTCTCCATATCTTCTTCGGCCATTTGTATTTGGTTATACCCTGCATAGCCGTCCATGAATGATAATAGGGCATGTCCAGCGGTATTGTCCACAAGTACGTCTATATGTGGCAAGGGAAAGACATCCATTGGACTTGCCTTGTTTAGATCTCTGACATCGACGCACATCCTTACTTTGCCGTCTTTTTTTTTTTTTTTGGAACGGGCACTATATTAGCTACCCATTCTGGATATTGAGCGACCTTAATAAAACCTGATGTTAGCTTTTTCTACACCTCTTCTTTGATTTTTAGCGTCCACTCAGGTTTCATTCTCCGAAGTTTTTGCTTTACTGGCTTTGAACCAGGATTGAGCGGTACTGTATGCTGTGCTATCTCACGACTTATTCCTACCATATCTTTGTAGGACCAAGCGAAAATGTCTATGTATTCTTTTAAGAAATTTATAAAGCTTTCTCGCTCTTTGGGAGTTAACGATAAGCCAATGCGCACTTGGCGCGGCTCTTGATCGCTTGCAAGATTGATTAATTATGTTTCTTCCATAATTGAAGTCTTTTGTTCATGCTTTAATAGTGCTTTAGTTACTTAATTGGGCAATTCTTGTTCATCTTTTGAATTATTAGCTACTAAGTAATCCAAAAAGTAAGCAGAATCAGTAATCATTTCATTGATATAGGAAACTGGAACATCAACTGAGGCATTACTAGTGGCTTTAACATCAATAGACTTGCAAACAGAATTAAACATAGATTTGGGTGGACCATTCGACGTTGATTACTATGATCGCGCTCCCAACGTTTCAGACCGACTGTTTTCTTCCCAATCGTGGACAGCGGATAAGACTTAGAAAAGGAAAGACTTACAAGTTCCACAAAAGAAAAGTTTTAAAACAAAGGTGCGAAATCTCTATCTAGAATATTCTATCAACATAGTTACCCTTGGGGACTAAGTAATGGGTTTAGGTCAAAAGATCTCGATGCGGAAAAAGAAAAGGGAAAAATAAAACAGATATTATACTCTTGACTAGAAAGGAGAGGGGAAAGATGTTATCTCGACTCAATATGGGATAAAGCAAAAGATATTATACTCTTGACTAAAAGGATAGGGGAGAGATATTATCTCGACTCAATATTGAAAAAAGCAAAAGATATTATACTCTTGACTAAAAGGAGAGGGGAGAGATATTATCTCGACTCAATATTGGATAAAGCAAAAGATATTATACTCTTGACTAAAAGGATAGGGGATAGATATTATCTCGACTCAATGTGGGATAAAGAAAAAGATATTATACTCGTGACTAAAAGGAGAGGGAGAGATATTATCTCGACTCAATATGGGATAAAGAAAAAGATATTATACTCTCGACTAAAAAGGAGAGGGGAAAGATATTATCGAGATCTTTGACTAAAACTCACTACCTAAATAAAGGGAAAGAATAAAGCATTCTAATCTTTCCTAAGGTAACGAGCATCATATAGAACATTCAGGGATATTGTTTCCTAAAAATAAAGATTCTAGACTCAATCTTAAGACAAAATTTAGACTCAAAAAAGGTAAAGATCCTAATTGGGGTCTAACCTAATATTCTATGACGACCAAAAAGACTACGCAAAGATTGCGTTCACATATGGGCAAACAACACAACAGCTCAAAGGACATGATCATGAAAATCTAGCATGGACATAGGACTGAGTTTCTACCTAAAGCATTGGTTCTAGGTCATGCCATGGGGTAGGCTTAAAGATTTTGGTCAAAAGGTACAACAATCCGCGGGAAGCGCGACAATGTGAGGCATTCTTGTTATCCTACTCGTCGAATTGACGAATGTGTAAGGTACATGAGGTGGGGGAATCCATGTTTCTTGGCAAAGAAGAATCAAGTGGATTCTCACCAAGGCACTTCACTACACTCCATTGGCTAAGAAACTAGTTTCAACTTTTAAAAACAAGCTCGGAAGTCGCGCAAGCGCATGCACATGAATGTAATGAATGCAATTTAATAGATGAATGACAAGTCAAAAAGTAATAATAAAAACACTCAAGGTAGTGAACCAAGTAAAAATAATAACATTGAATCAATTTTCAAGTTACACCCTCTTAATCATGTCCCCAGTGAAGTCACCACTGTAGGCTACCAGATTTTTCTCCCCTCTTTCTTTGCCCCTTTTTTGGGTTCGGGGCAACCTGGGAGAGCGCGGTTGTTCGGGTTTTCGTGAATCTTTAAGTGTGAATGCACATGAAGATTTTCCTTTTGCACTAAGGACATGAATAAGATTGTCGGAAGTCGCCACCAAATTTAAGGTGATTTGGAAACATTGGAATCAAGTCGGTAGTTTAGAAAGACGTCAACTCAACTCTTGTGCACCCCAATCCCTATTGGGGAAATTGACTTCATAAATGAGTTCGAGGGCGTGAGTACGAGCTAGGAAGGTGTTAGGCACCCAACTCGCCCGTTGATAACAACAGCCTTTACTAATCGATTCAATATAAATATTAATTCTACGGTTCCAAACAGGGTTCAATTTGTCCAAATTCCTAGTTTTAACTAATGGGTTGAACAAACATTATTATTGTGACCACTTTTAACAATTCATCAACTTACATGCTTTTATTGCTAAAAAACGATAAACCTGCTAAAACCTGCGAGTTAGAAGGCAAACAAATAATTCATCCACCAATCCACAAACAAAGCATAATTTAATCATATGAAGCAATAAATAGCAAATCTATACATTCATTCATCCATTAATTAGGCTTAATACAAGCCCTTTTGCTCAAAATGCGCCATGCATGTACATATCACATAAACCAAATTCGTTAGTAATAACAAGCAAAATAAAATTTATTGAAAACCCTCAGGTTGGATTACCTGGATGCTCACAAGGAACATATTGGAATTCATGCTCTTGATGAAGTGTGAAGGTTTATTTTGTGGTGCTAAGGCTAACCTCTAAAATTACAAACCTGAGAGAGAAAAATTACCAACCTTAGAGAGAAACTTCCAACATCTTCAACTGAACCCTAAAATTTGTTTATATAGAAGAGGGGGAGCTGCCAGGGTTTGGCACGGAAATCCAATGGGCCTCGAATTTGCCGTCCGCGAGAAAAGGTCCAGGCGGCCATGCAGCTAGGCCGCGCGGCTGAGCTGACAGGACAAGCGGTCAAGCCGCTTGGCAAGCGACTTAGCCACAAGGCAAGCTGTCAAGCCGCTTGGCCTAAAGGCACAGCCGCTTGTCCTAGCGGCCACCGCTTGAACTCAAGCGTGGCCGCTGGGACCTGGAGCGGCATGCCTGTATAGGCGCCTGTCTGCTTTTCTAAGTGGAGGAGGCTCTTCCGAGAGGGTCCACGCGGGATTGACTGAGTTCCCTTGTTTAACCAAGGGTTGACTCATGGGTTTGGGTTCCATTTCGGGCCCTTAAGTTCAAAGAGGCCTATCTATCAGTTTTGGACTCCAATTGAATTTAGTCCAACTGGTTTGGATCACCTGTACAAAAGGCTTCCACTGGTTAATTCAAATGGACTGGGCTAATCATCAGAGCAATAATTCTCGCAACCCAAGTTAAAGCAAAATCCAATCCTTTTATCATCGGGTTTTTATGGGGACTTATCATAGACACAATTTTTAGTGTCTACAGTGCACGGCCTGTAGGGCGCGGCTGAGCGCCCGGCTGGGCTGCAGCGGCCTTGCCCGCGCCTCAACTGACTTCACCGGTGGTGGGGGTAGTTATATGGCGGTGGTGGCCTAGCTTTTGCCCACTGATTTCGAGCGAAAACAGAGGAGAGAGAGAAGGGGAAAAACAAGGGAGAGAGAAAGAGAGAACGTGAGGGAGAAAGAGAGAGAGAGGAAGCACGCCGGCCATGGAGGCAGGACGGCAGTGCTGAGGGGCCTCACCTGAGGTGGGCGCCGGTGGCTAGTCGCCGGTGACAGCCGTGAGAGGAGAGGAGATAGTATGCGTGAGAGAGAGAGAGAGAGAGAGAGAGAGAGAGAGAGAGAGAGAGAGAGAGAGAGAGTGATTTGTGAGAGAGAGAGTGCACGGTTATAATGCTGAACAAAGGGTCCAAGGGTGACCCCTTTGGTCCTATTTATAGTCTCCTCATGCCCAAGTTTGACTTGACCCTAATCTAGTTGGACTAGGACTCCAAAATCTGATTTTATTTATTTAATTAAATACTCACAAAAACTCTATTTCCGAAAATACGTTATTTAAATTATAAATAGTAATTGCTCTCAAATGAGTAAAGCGATTTAAATCTTAAATCATTTAAATAAATTAAATTATGAAATCAATAACATTTATTATTACGATCTGAATAATTTAATGACGAGAATAATCTCAAATACGAGAATTGCATTATCGTAAATTAATTACGATAAATATGTTTAAAAATGCATTTTAATATATATAATAAATATAAAAAATATTGAGGTATCACATCTCACCCTCCTTAAAAGAACTTTTGTCCTCAAAACTTGGAGTTTGCACTCCCAAGATTTTAAAAAAAGTTTATCTTTAAGAAGACGCAGTACAATTTCTAGGATCCGGACTCGTGAAACGGGGAGAGACATCATCGTGTTTCTACTCGCTTAGCAATGCAATAAGCAATGCTTGCACATATACCATGTAATAAGTCATAAGAAAACAAAATTTTGGGGCCTGACACTCTACCATCCTTAAAAGTAGCATAAGTGATACTTTTCCCGCATAAGTGATTCGGCTTCCCAAGTAGCATCCTCGGAGCCATGAAACGACCATAAAACTTTGACAATGGGCACGGATGTCGTTCTCGTAGCCCTAATCTTTCAATGAACGATCTTAAGCAGTCTTTCCTCATAAGTCAAACTTTCGTCAAGTTCCAACTCTTCAGGTTGAACAACATGTGCGGGATCGTGCACATAGCGCTTCAATTGAGGAACGTGAAAGACATTATGAACTTTTGACAGTTCCACTGACAAAGCGTGACGATATGCTACTTCACCAAATCTCTAGAGAATTTCATACGGTCCAATATATCTGGGACTTAGCTTCCTTTTCGACCAAATCGCATTACACCCTTGGTAGGGGATACGCTTAAAAGTACTTTTCCTCCTACCTCAAATTCTTCAGGTCGTCGACCTCGATCAGCATAGGACTTTTGGCGAACCTGGGCCCCACGCATCTTATCTTGAATGACTTTGACTACGTCAACAGTGTCTTGTATTAACTCGAGATCCATCACGACCGTTTCGCTAATGTCGTTCTAACAAACTGGAGAACGACATTTTCTACCATATAATGCCTCTTAAGGGGCTCTGTCGATGCTCGTGTGATGACTTTTGTTGTACAAAAACTCAATCAGTGGTAAATATTTATCCCACGATCCTTGATATTTGAGGGCACACGCACCGCAACATGTCCTCTAAGGTCTGAATTGTCCTTTCGGACTGCCTATCAGTAGCTGGATGAAAAGCTGTGCTAAACATCAACTTACTACCAAATGCTTCTTGTAAAGTTTTCCAAATATGTGACAGAAGTCGTGAATCTCTGTCCGAAACAATATCTTCCGAAACACCATGTAATCGCATGATTTCCTTTACGTATGCATCCGCGAGCTTTTCCCTATCCCACGTTTCATTCATGGCAATGAATCTAGCGACCTTTGTCAACCTATCCACAACAACCCAGATTGCGTTGTTCTTCTTTTGTGTAAGGGTAAACCCTTGACGAAAACTATCGCGATCGATGTCCATTTTCATGTAGGCACATCTAGCGACTTTAACAATCCTCCCGGACGCTTATGTTCAATCTTAACCTTCTGGCATGTTAATCAGATAGCCACAAACTCGGCCATGTCATTTTTCATTACTTTCCACCAAAACGTGGATCGAAGGTCCTTGTAAAGCTTATCACCTCCTGGATGTACAGAATACGGAGTGTTATGCGCTTCACCCAAAATCTTATTCCTAATCTCCGGAATGTTCGGAACACAAATCCTGTTCCTAAACCTTAAGATACCATCTTGGCCAATGTCGAAATCTTCGGAACGGCCCTCGTTCTTATGCTAGACAATACGCAAGAGATCCTCATCATTCACTTAAATTTCTTTGATCTCATCTAGCAAAGTCGGTTTTAATGACATCTTTTTCAACGTGTCATGCATTTCACCTCCCAACACCACTTCGATGTCCAGATTCTGCAAATCCTGAATAATCTTTTTTGGCACTACAAAAGCTGTATTCAACGTGTGGCGAGTCCTCCTACTCAGCGCAACTGCCACCACGTTGGCCTTACTCAGCGCAACTGCCACCACGTTGGCCTTACTCAGCGCAACTCCGTGAGTAACTCAATCCATCTTCTCTGGCACATGTTCAACTCCTTTTGAGTGAATATGTACTTGAAACTTTTATGGTCCGTGAACATTTTCACTGAACACCCATACAAATAATGACGCCAATTTTTTAAGGCAAACACGACCGCAACAAGCTCTATGTTGTGCGTTGGGTAGTTCTCTTCATACTTCTTTAGTTGGGTACGCCACAACCTTTCCATTTTGCATCAACACACAACCAAGTCCATTCTTTGATGCATGACTGTAAACTTCAGATCCTTCAGTTCCAGATGGCAGTCTTAGAATTGTTGCTGACGTCAGTCTCTTTTTCAAATCCTGAAAAGCATCATCACACTTGTCACTCCACGAAAAACGTGTGGTTTTTCTCATCAAATTCGTCATTGGTTGAGGAATTTTGGAGAAATTCTCGACAAATCTCCTATAGTATCCTCCTAAGCCCAAAAACCTACAAACTTCAGTCACGTTAGTAGGCCTTGGCCAATCGGTGAGGGCTCGTATTTTCTCCAGGTCTACAGCTACACCATCCTTAGACACCACATGTCCGAAAGACACGGTCTCAAGCCAAAATTAACACTTTGACAACTTAGCATAAAGCTTATGTCGTCTTAAAATCTCCAATGTAATCCTCAAGTGTTCTTCATGCTCTTCTCTAGTGTTTGAATATACTAAAATATCATCAATAAAGACCACAAAAAATTGATCAATATATGGCTGAAACGTCCGATTCATGAGATCCATAAACTTTGCTAGCGCATTTGTCAAACCAAATGGCATGACGGTAAACACATAGTGACCATACCTTGTCTTAAAGGCAGACTTAGCAATGTCAGGCTCTGCGATTGGTAATTGGTGATATCCTGACCTCAAGTCAATCTTAGAAAATATTGCAGCTCCTTTCAATTGATCAAACAGATCATCGATCCTGGGAAGGGGGTAGCGATTTTCGATCGTAATCTTATTGAGTTCCCTATAGTCGATACACAATCGCATACTTCCATCTTTCTTCTTAAAAAACAAAGCTGGAGCTCCCCAAGGTGACACACTAGGACGAAGTATCCCTTATCGAGCAATTCCTCGAGTTGCGTCTTTAACTCCTTCATTTCCGCAGGAGCCATCCTGTACAGAACTTTTGAAATAGGCGCTGCACCAGGTGCTAACTCAATCGTGAAGTCGGTCATCCTTTGCGGCGGCATTCCCGGAATCTCGTCTGGAAACACATCTTCGTACTCGGAAACGATTGGGATAGGAGTCGATGGCATCTCTTCTCGACTCATATCCTGAACATGACAAAGGAAGATAGCGCGGTTTTTCGTCGCGTACTCGACTTTCTTCATTGTTGACACAACGTTCAACTTAGGTTTCACTACAATTCCTCGATATGACACCCTACGACCTCTAGGTCCTTTAAAAGAAACCTTCCATTCAAAGCATTCTATATTAGCCCTATACTTGGCTAACCAATCTATTCCTAAAATCACATCAAACTCCTGTAGATCAATTTTGATTAAATCTGCGGGTAGCTCACACCCAACGATACTAACAGGACAATTCTCAAATCGAGCATCACAACATACTCTAGTTCCATCAGACAGGGTTATACTGGCATTAGACATAGGACTAGATTTCATGCAAAATTTATTTGCATAATTCCTTGAGAAAAACGATTGCGAAGCACCGGAATCAAATAACACGAAAGCTGGATGACAGTTGACTAGAAACGTACCAGTAATAACAGTAGGGTTTGCTTCGGCCTCTGTACGATTCATCACGTACACCCTTCCATTGACACCTCTATTTTTGTTGTTAGGTGCGGGGTTCGGAGCAATTGGTTGAGGATTAGTCTGATTCACTGTCGCAGCAGCAGTGTTGTGGTTCCCACGATTGTTATTATAACCTCCATTGTTGCCTCGGAAGTTACGACCATTGCCATTCCTGTTCTGGCCATTGCCTCTATTAGGCGCATTATTATTTTTCCCACGACTCCATGTTGCATTCATAACAGACTAGAACTTCTCCTTGACAGTTCTTTCCCGGATGTAACTTGTGACATTTCAGGCATGGAGTGTTCCTTCTAGCTAGGATAGAGGCTCAATGGTTGTTATTATTGTTACCAGAATCCCGGTTCCGATTATTATTACCACCATTATTTCTATTGTGGTGTTCTCCACCATTCTTGGGTTTCTTCTCCACATTTTGGGAAAATTTCCCATCTTCATGCTTGTTCTTTCCAAGAATAGTATCCCTACGGTTAACCATCATTTCCTTATTCAGAGCTTTATCATATGCAGCCTGAAATGTATCTGACAATCCGGCTACATAGTGCTGGATGTTCCAGTTGAGACCATCCTCAAATCGGCCCATGTGATTTGCGTCATCTTCCACCAGTAGTGGTGCGGATACTGCTAGCTCATTAAACTTCGAGGTATACTCGACTACATTCATCTTACCTTGCGAAAGAGAATCAAATTCTGATTGCTTTTGACGAGGAAGGGACCTAGGATAGAACCTTTCACGAAGTGCCTCCTTGAATCGATTCCACCGAAAATTAGGGTGAGCAACTAGTGTTGTACCCACATCTGACCACCACTTGCGAGCCTCATTCTTCAAGTAGTACGAAGCCGTAGCGATCTTTTTTGATCTTCGGGTCTAGCCGTTGCTAGAAATAGCTTTTCCATCTTGATAATCCAAGTCTCCAACTTGGTAGGATCCGCTCCACCTTCAAAAGTTGGGGGCTTAAGAGCGTCAAAATCCTTAAATGCTCTAGTAGCGGCATTCTGAGCATTCTGTTGCTGTTCGTCGCGCTCCAGTTGATGAGCGAATTGCTCGGCCATCGTAGCCAAGGCATTCTCGATACGCACGAGTCTTTGGTTTTGAGCCATCGCTTCTTAAAATATCTGAAATCATGATGAAAAATGGCAAATAGAGGCATTGAGAAGTTTGTAGGATTCCCATATTTGAGGGCACATAGTTAGAGATTTGGGTAGAATACCCCTACTTTTATCATTTAGCATTTAACACGTTTGAGAGTGTTAGACCATGATAATAGGTCATACCTCTTATTCTTGTTGAATAATAAGTGAATTTCTCATGAATTAGCCACTTGTCGATAGCTTTTGATGAATATTATAGAATTCGATGCATATTGCTCATGCTTTCATATTTGCATATAAATCAGCTAGTTTCATGCATCTAAACATGCTATATCATTTAGGAAATAAACATCTAAACAATCATCTCAATGTAAAAAAGATAGAATATAGCTCAAATCAGATATGCATAAATAATACTAAATAATAAGTCAAGCAACAATGTATGTCATTTGTATGACTCAACATCCAAATAAATAACAAATTTTTGGCTCATAAGGCCTCACACAACTATATCTAAAAAGTTCTTAGCAAAATAAGGCTAATCTAATATTTATTCGACACTCAGAGGGTTATCGTGAGATACAGGAGGACTATCATCTCCAACCTCCTTCTTCACTACTCCCCTTGGCTTGCAAGTAGGTGGGGGTCAAAACTTCAAATTGGTGCGGAGTCTCTTAGCAATAGGCTCCATAGCAGCGACATAATCACGAACATGCATATGTTGCACCTTCTTCTGGCAAATGCATGCAGTAGTAGGAGAAACAATTCCCTTGCGCATCCAGTCGTTATCAATAAACATCAAGTCGTTGCCAACACCAGGGAGATGCTTGAACCACTTTCCTTCAAAGCTATATCGCTCGTAGTTAGGCTCACCATCAACTTCCAAATACGCATACTTAGCTTTCACACCTTTCCATGGATCCTTGTTAGGTAGCCCATCAATCACCAATCGTACATAGTGAGCACTATGGAAGATAACATTGTGCTTTGTGCAGAACTGATCAATTCTTTCCCAAATTCGATTCACATAATGACAAACTCTTTCACCTTCTTACTCACGCAACACAAGGGCGGGAAGAGGAGGGCAATACGACTCCCCTAGGACAACCTTGCCAGGTGAATCTGGAGCAATAGGGGTACTAGGAGTATACTCAGGAGAAGCTAGATGAGAATCATCTTTAGGTTCCTCACTTGCGTTAGCAAATACAGGAGAAGTTGTAGGTGTTAGTCATCTCAGACTCAAATGGAGAGCGGGGTCTCAAAAGACTCAGATTAACAGTGGTCTCACTAAAAGGATGCCTCTCTTGGGTCACATCATAATCATCCATATCAACCTCATCAATGCTATCAGGTTGCAATGAATCCAAAGAAGGATCAGACGTAACAGGTGAAGATTCAGCAGGAGTAGAAACTGGCTCTTGCACAGGCGCAACACGAAATTTCCTGGCCGTCGATTTCCTTGCAGTCTTAGCCATTCTTACCTTCTATAAAGGTAAGTCATCAAATTAGGATTTCATAAATCACAAAACATAGTAAGTTGTGATTTCACATAAAACTTAATACTAGCACAAACGCTCGTCGGCTTTGAGCTTTAATTTTAATAACCCATGATTAACTAATTTTTATTAACCATATTATTAATCCTAACCATAAAAAAAAAAAAAAAAAAATCTAGGGCTCTGATACCATTTGTAACAGAACCTAATCTAAACACTACTATTCGTAACCAAGAGGAACGAACTCCTCTGATACCATATGTAACAACCCTGAATTCACAATGATTTACTGGGAACTATCGACGTCATTATAAATGACTCGACATCACTGAACCATCACAAACCCAAGGGTGCTACTACAACATTTATCACTAAGGAGTAAATGCTAAGCGAAAAGAAAGAATAGGTATCTCTAAATGGAAACTAAGAGTAATAAAACATTATCCAACATTGTCTAAATATTGAACTTAAATTATTATCCAATATTTATAGCCCAAAACACACGGGCAACAAGGAAACCACGCCAGAGTTCAAAAGTGAAAACTTAATAACTACGCCAAGCTTAAGACGTCCTCACTTAGTGTTACCTGCACAAATGATTTCCACGACGAGAACATAAGAAAAGGAAAAAACAAAACAAAAATCAGATAAATTGAGTAATTACATCCGAATCCAGTAAAAACCTTTTTGCAAACCTTACCTGGATTTTTGAAGAATTTTTGAAATTCATTTGCACTCACAGATAGGCAAATAGTCATATAAGACACATCATTCAATATTATCTTATTTAATAATCACACAAGATAAAATTCATGTTGAAGTGTCATAAGAGAGCTAGACAAGCCGTTTGGTTGAATACCAAGACACGACGCTCATCTTTACATAAACCTAGGACATACCATCTACGAAGTTTATGAGGTGAAGCCGTGAATAATAAGATTGACATGGACTTAAAGACTCTAGTGTGCACACTACCTCGAGGTAACTCATGGTTACTTAAGAGGACTTAATAAATGGGGAATGATCCGTCCCGAATACAACATCTCTGTATCCATAATGAGAGAGTAAATATTGGGGAATCACTCATCCCTTGAGTAACACTCATTAGTGTACTCCGAAGCTTGACTACTCCTAGGGTTTCATGAGGAGTCTTATTCTCTTTATTAATTCAGTTAACATGCGAGGTTCAATAAGAACTTATAATAATGACAAGGGAACTAAGAGTCCAATTTTAACTTATATCTAAGTTAACATGATTGACAACCAATTTATACAATTGGGCGACTAATGGATTATAATAGAAATCCGGCAGCACTTCGGCACAATAACATGATTCCACTTTAACAAGTAATCATATCAACATATAAGGTACATAATCCATATGACCAGTGATACATCATAATTTCACATGACGTACACAACCATGCATAAAAGCAATTAAATTCATAATTCATGAATTACTTTAATAACTAGTATATGAGTTATTTCACATCATATAAATCTGATATTCATGATTATACATCATAAATAAATCCCAACAGCGTACATGCCTAAATTAACATAAACATAATCATGATTATAAACAAGAATAATTAAATTATGCATTGCATATATATTTAATAATTATTCACAAATAACACGTAGCAACAACAAATATTTTTTTGGGATTTTAGAAGAAGGTTGGCATGCTAGCTTACCTTATCTTACGCTCCTAAGCTATAAAGATTCTTACGAAGCGTTTGAGTTCACAAACAGGTCTCGAATCCTAATTAAAACAAATTACCGAATTAGTAATTCCAATCCGTAAAATCAAAACGTTGTCGTATATTAAATCAGAAAACACCATTAAATTCTTTGAATGTTTCTAACCATTCTAGGCTTTTGAAAATCGACAACCGGACTTGTAAAACTCCATACACAATTGAAACAAGAAATTGAAATTGCTAAAAATCGAAAAATAAATCTGTCTAATTAAAGAATTTCGTTTTCTTTTATTTTCGAAATCAAGCTCAAGAACACGAAACTTAAAACGCAAAATTCAACCTCCCACGCTCACCCACCACCACCACCACCACCACCACCACCAGGCTCAACCGGACCTCCCTCGGTCACGCAGTCGGGCGGTGTTTGGCCGGCGTCGGAACGCCGGTGGTGGAGGATTCGCGAGGAGAGGGAAAAACAGAGTGCGCGGCCTATAGGGCGCGACTGAGCGCGCGGCTGGGCTCCCGCGGCCTTGGCCGCACCTCCACTGACTTCACCAGAGGTGGGGATGGTTATGACGGCGGTGGCCTGGCTCTTGTCCGTCGATTTCGCGCGAAAGCAGAGGAGAGAGAGAAGGGGAAAACCAGGGGAGAGAGATAGAGAGAACTTGAGGGATAAAGAGAGAGAGAGGAAGCACGCCGACCATGGAGGCCGGACGGCGGTGTTGAGGGGCCTCACCTGAGGTGGGCGCCGGTGGCTAGTCGCCGGTGACAGCCGTGAGAGGAGAGGAGATAGTATGCGTGAGTGAGAGAGAGAGAGAGAGAGAGAGAGAGAGAGAGAGAGAGAGAGAGAGAGAGAGAGAGAGAGAGAGAGAGAGAGAGAGAGTGTGTGCCTGAGCGAGAGAGAATGAAGAGAGAGAAAGTGATTTGTGAGAGAGAGAGTGCACGGTTATCATGCTGAACAAAGGGTCCAACGGTGACCCCTTTGGTCCTATTTATAGTCTCCTCATGCACAACCTTGACTTGACCCTAATCTAGTTGGACTAGCACTCCAAAATCTTATTTTATTTATTTAATTTAATACTCACAAAAACTCTATTTCCGAAAATACGCTATTTATATTATAAATAGTAATTGCTTTAAAATGAGTAAAGCGATTTAAATACTAAATCGTTTAAATAAATTAAATTATAAAATCAATAATATTTATTATTACGATCTCAATAATTTAATGACGAGAATAATCTCAAATACGAGAATTGCATTATCGTAAATTAATTACGATAAACATGTTTAAAAATTCATTTAAATCTAAATAATAAATATAGAAAATATTGGGGTATCACACACATATCTACGGGCTTTCTCGATCCCGGAAAGACTACCGTAACCCCGCATGGTAGTGTCTACATCCTATATAACAAAATAATTGCAAGACAATTATCTAGGTGATCCTAGTAACAACTATTAGTCTCCGATTTTGTCCTAAATCTTTATAATTCGTAAAATTTAGCATTCTAGCTAAACCAACATAACAAGAATAAGTTTTAAAGAGAGTGAATTTCATACAAGTTTATTGATCTCCACAAATCTATGCAAAAATATAAAAAAAATCATCTATCGTTGCAATTAAAATAAAAATAAGCTTCATTCAAGTTTATTTTCACAAAAGAAAATGATATTTGCGATGAGAACAAATTTCACACAAATTTATTTTCCACCATTAAAGATGAATTTCACACAAATTCATTCTCCACATGCAAAAATAATAATAATATATAATCCTACGAGAATTCGCAAATTAGCAAGAGAAATAATTCCACGCAAATTGGTTTTCCCCATTAGGTACACTACATTTCTCAACCTAAAAATTCTATGTTTGCCTACACATGATTTTCTAAGTGTAAAAGTGTAACAAAAAAAAAAACGACATAACCGACATTTGGTCCCAACGGTAACCAAATGATCCTGCTTCTTGAAAATAAGATCGCGGGGCTCCCAACTATCGGTGGGATGGAAATCACTACGAGTGAACTCATTCTGGACTTACCGGTGCTCACCCACCTGGTGACGGGGTATACCGGAAACGAAGACCCAAGTACAAACATTCTTGGCCTCCCTCACAACAATCTCTTGCTCCTTCCTTTTCCTACCTCCTCTAAGTTTGGGAGCCATGCATGAAGAGAAAAAATGGAGTTTTTGGAAATTTGAGTGAAACTCACAAAACTCACAAATTCACACAGCTTCGAGTTTCGACACTCAAAAACTCAAGAACAACTAACAAAATCAAGTTCTTTTAAGAATTTGAACGAGAAAACCTTAAGATTTGGAGCTAGGGGCTTTGATGGTGGTTGAGAGCATGAAGAAAATGGAGGATAGAGAGATGAGAAGGATCGAAATAGGGAAGATGACCCATTTCGGCCTTCCCTCCTTTCTTTTTATGCACACACTAAAACACTACTGACCGGTCAAACCGTCTAGGTGGGCGGTCAAACCATCCATCAAGCGGCGAGCCGCTCCACCCAGCGGTTTAGCCGCTTGACATGGCGGTTTGACCGCCTAACACTCACTAAAAGAAATAGGATCAAAGAGGGCGTTTTACACTCACTAAAATAAAACAAGGAGGGCAATCAAAAATGCCCTATTTGAGCAAAAACAAAGAGGACAATTAAAAGTGCCCTATTTGTTCCTTATCAAATAGGGCGATTTTGAAAAAATGTCTCAATAACCTACGGCAACCCGACAAATAGGGCATCTTAAGGGCATTTTAAAAAATGCCCTCTTAGCCTAATAGGGTTTTTTTTTTGACCAAATAGGGCGTTTTAAAACGCCCTTTTTGAACTGAAATGTTGTAGTGACTCCTTCTGTTATAATATTCTATTTAGGGCCATTGGTTCAAAATCAATGGGCCCGACGTGAGGCCATAGCAGTTATTTGCGCGCCAAAGTCCGTTTATGAAAGCGGGACTACTTCAAACCAACAGGTTTGTACATTTATACTCGGTCTATGGCATAGGCTCGCGTCCAACCGAAGGTCAGAGAACCGTTTTATTATCCTTTACCATTACATTTACTACTCATTTTATTTCTTAAATATTTTTATTGTGTGACCTACAACACAGGGTCCCCTTCGACTGAAAATCGAAGGACATTTATTGTGTAACCTACAGAACAAGGTTCGCTTTCGACTGAAAGTGGAAGGATTTTTATTGTGTGGCCTACAGCACAGGGTCTCCCTTCGACTAAAAATCGAAGGATTTTTATCATTTATCTTATTTCTAAAGAAATATTTTATTGTGTGTCCTACTACACAGGGTCTCCCTTCGACTAAAAATCGAAGGATTTTTATCATTTATCTTATTTCTAACGAAACATTTATATTGTGTAACCTACAGCACAGGGTCTCCCTTCGACTAAAAATCAAAGGATTTTTATAATTTATCTTATTTCTAACGAAACATTTTATTGTGGAGCCTACAGAATAGGGTCTCTCTTCGACTAAAAATCAAAGGATTTTTATCATTTATCTTATTTCTAACGAAATATTTTATTGTGTGACCTACAACACAGGGTCTCTCAGTTTTAACTGATAATCGAAGGATGTTTATTGTGTGACCCACAGCATAGGGTCACACTCTCGGTCAAATAAACCGGGAAAATTACTACTTTATCCTAAAATGATTTTTTATCTCTAACTGATTGTCACCTAACTAAGTTTGCCTATTCATTGCAGGTATTAGCACAGGAATACTTTGACCTTCGCTCTAATCGAGGTCGGCCAAATTAGGGGCTTGCTTAGACACCAAAAATTGTGTCTATGATAAGTACCCGTAAAAACCCGATGATGAAAGATTTGGATTTTGCTCGATCTTGGGTTGCGAGAACAATTTCTCTGATGATTAGCCCAGTTCATTTGATTTAACCAGTGAATGCCTTTTCTACAGGTGATCCAAACCACTTGGACTCAATTCATTTGCAGTGCAAAATTGAGAGTTAGGCCTCTTTTGAGCCCAAGGGCCCGAAAGGGAACCCAAACCCTTGAGTCAACCCTTAGTCAAACAAGGAAATTCGGTCAATCCCGCGTGGACCCCCTCGGAAAAGCCTCCCCCGCTTAGAAAACATGTCAGGCGCCTATGTAGGCAGAGCGCCCTAGGTCGAAGCGGCCACGCTTGAGTTCAAGCGTTGGCCGCTTGCCAAGCGGTTCAACCGCTTGTCCTAGCGGTTCAACCGCTCGGCCTAGTTGCATGGCCACATGGACCCTTTCTCGCGAACGGCAAAATCGAGGCCCATTCGATTTCCGTGCCAAACCCTGGCAGCTCCTGCTCTTCTATATAAACAAACCTTAGGGTTCAGTTTAAGAGGTTGGCAGTTTCTCTCTCAAGTTGGTTTTTTGGTTGGGGATTTTATAATTTTGACATTCTCCCTCTCATATTAAACCCTAAAATCTGATTCTACTCCTTCTTTAGGCTAGCCTAAGCACCACAAAATAAACCTTCATACTTCATCAAGAGCAAAAGTTCAAGCATAACAACCCCATATGTTCATTGTCAGCATTCAGGTAATCCAACCTGAGGGTTTTCAATACATTTTATATATTGCTTATTATTTACTAACGAATTTGGTTTATGTGGTATGTACATGCATGGCGCGTTTTGAGCAAAAGGGCTTGTATTAAACCCAATGGATGAATGAATATTTTTATTTATTGCTTTTCTATTATTAATTATGCTTGTTTGTGATTGTTGGGATGAATTATCTTGTTTGCCTTCTAATCCGCAGGTTTAGCATATTTATATTTTTCTAGCAATAAAAACATGTAATTTGATAAGTTGTTAAAAGTGGTCACATTAGTAATGTTTGTTCAACCCATTAGTTAAAACTAGGAATTTTGACAAATTGAACCTTTTTTAGAACCGCAACATTAATAATCGCATTGAATTGATTAGTAAAGGTCGTTGTTGTCAACGGGCGAGTTGGGTGCCTAACACCTTCCTAGCTCATACTCACGCCTCCGAACTCATATCATTTATGAAGTTAATTTCCCCAATAGGGATTGGGGTGCACAGAAATTGAGTTGACGTCTTTTTAGACTATCGACTTGACTCCAAGGGTTCCAAATTTCCTTAAATTGGGTGGCGACTTCCGACAATCTTAATCATGTCCTTAGTACAAAAGAAAAATCTCCATGTGCATTCACACTCGAGAGATTCACGAAACCAAAAGACGCTCTCCCAGGCTATCCCGACGGCCGCTCGGAAAAAAGCGGAGAACAATCTGGTAGCCTACACTACTGCTAGGGATCCATTAGGAGTCTTATTCTCATTTACGATTCAATTCACATAATTTGCATTGATCGACATAATGGTGCAACGAAACCACGACTTACTACTCCATTTCATGCTTATGACAATGAATAATAATAACGACGATAATGACATTTATGCATTTCGAGGAATGATCATGCTTGATATATGTCTAATGAAATTTCGGCAACACTTCGGCAGTAAAACATGATATCCAAAATTTCACATTCAACAAATACATCCAACAAAGTATACTAGGTGCTCATTAGCCCTCAATAATAATCCATTCCATTTAGCACGTATATCATATCATAATAATATTAACAATCTCCATCACATAACTTATTCATTAATTAGCATATGAACTAATTAATTAACGAAACTTCATAAACTCAAAATGCTCATTATAAGTCATAATTACTGCAAAAAAAATAATATTCTAATTCTCATAATAAATGACGATATAATTTAATCATGTTTCGCATATTAAATTCACAACAATTAGGCATTTAGCATATAACAAGTCAAAACCTTTTTATGGGTTTTGGAAGGAGGTAGGCACAATCTCTTACAAAACAAACGCTCACTTAACAGTATGTAAGCTTTCAAATCACGACCCGATCACGCTTGTCCGTTAGGTCCTAGTTAAATACAATTACCGAGACATAATCAGTAAATACGAAAATCCAAATAGTATAAAAATATTAATCAAATATTTGATTTAAATTTCTTGATTTATTTTAATCAATCTAGGCTTTCAAAAATCTGGATTCGGGTTCCAAACGAGTACTGAAAAATAGAAACAAGAAATTAAAAACTGCCGAAAATACCAAAAATCTGCACGAAATATCCGAAAACGCGAAAACGAAAAGCAACTTGCTCAGCCCATGAACCACCACCACGACCACCACCAATGGTGGTCTGGTGACCCCCTTACCACCCACCAGCGCTGGTGGTGACTACACCGTGGTGGTTCACGGCAACCCTTAAGAAAGAGAGAGAATAAAGAGCGGAAGAGAAAGAGAAAGAGAAAGAGAACGAGAATGGAAGAGAGAGAGAGAGAGAGAGAGGGTCAGGGCTGCCCACCTGCCGAGGACCACCCAGGCGGCGACCTGGTGGCGCGGCCATGGTGGCAGCACAGCCGGCAAAGCAACAACAGGGAAGGGGAGCAATAAAGAGAGAGGAAAACGTGAGAAAGTAAGAGAAAGAAAGAGAGAGAAAGAGAAGGAGAGAGAAAGCTCACCGTGATGAAGGCGCAATGATGGCGGCGGCTCGCCGGTGACAGCAAGGGTAGAGGAGAGAGACAGGTCGAATGGAGACAGTGTGTAGGGTGTGGGTTGGTTCAGTTTTGCAAACTGATGAAAGTCTCCATCCCTTTTCTTATATAGCTACCCGTAAGGGTCTGAGTCAACAAAAGTCAAGCTAGGAATAAAAGAAATATTCCCATTAATTCGATTTTCAGCTGTTTTTAATTAGTTGTTTCTATTTTTCTTTACTCGTTTGGAACCCGGATCCAAATTTGTGAAAGCCTATATTGGTTGAAATAAATCAAGGAATTTAAATGAAATATTAGATTAATATTTTGCTACTGTTTGAATTTTCATATTTACTGATTATATCTCGGTAATTGTATTTAATTAGGACCTAACAGACAAGCTTGATCGGGTCGTGATTTGAAAGCTTACATACTTTTAAGTGAGCATTTGTTAGGTAAGTGATTGTGCCTACCTCCTTCCAAAACCTATACAAAGGTTTTCACTTGTTAGGTGCTAAATGCCTATTTGTTGTGAATTTAATATGCGAAGCATGATTAAATTCTATCGTCGTTTATTATGAGAATTAGAATTATGTTCTTCGTTGTAATAATTATGATTTATAATGAGCATGATGAGTTTATGAAGTTTCATTAATTAATTAGTTCATATGCTAATTATTAAATAAGTATGGTGATGTTGGATTGTTAATATTATCATTATGATAAAATATACGTGCTAAATGGAATGGGTTATTATTGAGTGCTAACGAGCACCTTTTATACTTTCTTGGATGTATTTGTTGAATGTGAAATTTTGGATACCATGTTTACTGCCGATGTGCTGTCGGAATTTCATTAGACATATATCAAGCATGATTATTCGTCTTATGCATAAATGTCATTATCATCATTATTATTATTCATTGTCATAAGCATGAAATGAACTAGTAAGTCGTGGTCTCGTTGCCCCATTAAGTCAACCAATGCAAATTGTGTGAGTTGAATTGTAAATGTGAATAAGACTCCTAATGGATCCCTAGGACTAGTCGAGCAATCGAGACTGTATCTAATTGATGTAGTCTAGGGATGCGTGATTCCCATGTTACTTATGGACAACTCGTAGCGTGTTCGGGATGGATCATCCCCACTGTTTAATTCTCTACGTATCGATTATCATGCTAGAGATAGTGTGAGTATACATTAGAGTAAGTCCATGACATGTCAATATCAATCGATGAACTGTATGGGTAATCATTGTTCTATTCGCTCTCTTATTACTCTAATCAAGATGGATTTCCTATATGTGTTCGAATGATCACTAAAGTAACAATTGCATGTAATTGAATATTGAGTATGCGTGTGCTTGAATGTATGACTACTTGTGCATGAAAATGAATTCTAATGATTCTTCTAAAACTCAGGTAAGGTTTGCGAAAGTGTTTTACTTGGGTATGGACGACGTTTATTCAGTGTATCTGATTTTTGTTTTCTTTTGTTTCTTCTCTTTTCTTCTGTACCTTGTTTTCCTCACGGAAATCAAAGTGCAGGTATTGCTGAGTGAGGACGTGTAGCCTTGGAGTTAGATGTTAGGCTTGTTCTCTAGACTGGTTATTTCTTTTGGATTGTGGGATTTTGGTTTGTGACCTAGAAGGCAAAGTTGTAATAATACTTTAATGGACTTAAGTTCACTTTATAGACAACTCTGATATTAATGTTTTAATTCGTTTAGTTTGTTTAGTTTGCTTCCTTTGATACCTAGCTTTTCTTTCTGCTTAGCATTTATTCGTTAGCGATAAATGTTGCAGTAACAACCCTCGGGTTTGGGACAATTCAGTGGTGTCGAGTTATGTATAATGACGTCGATAGTTCCCAAGAAATCGTTGTGAATTCGAGGGTGTTAGAAATGGTATCAGAGCCCTTGGTTTAAAAGGTCGCATAGGTTTAAAAAATGAATTAATAAAGATTAGTTTCATTTTGGGAAAAATAAAATGTAATTAAAGCTGTTGAGCGTAATAGTCCTAGAAGTTAGGAATTACTTGAAATCACTTTGTTTGTGATTTAAATGTTCTTATTGTTTGATTGCCCTTTTATAAATAGCGATTACTCGTTTGATCGCGATGAAGTCGACTAAAGGTAGGAAACCGTGAGCGATGATTGTTGCACATGAGCATGAGGTGAAATACGTGCATTCCTTAGCCAGCAAGCCAATGCACGACGAGCATGACAAGGCCGCAGCCTGCCCGTGGCGCACGGCCTTGGCACGCACGAGGTGGAGCAAGCCGCCGGGGACGATGATCACGATGGTGACGTTCCAATCGACATCAAACCATGAATTGGAAGCTAATCGGGATCCTGAGTATGAGGAGGAACCTACTGAGTCCAAAACTGAGGCTGATGATGCTCCTGTTGACGAGCCGAACGTTGAGCCTAACCCTGTTGATCTCGAGATGCGATTCGAGTACGGAGCTGGATTCCCTGATTCACTTAGCATGCCCGACTTAGAGGATATTGGTGACGCAAGCGATAACAACTCTGTACCTCCTTCGCCTCCTGCTGATGTATCTCCTCTTGTGGAGCCGTTCTTTGCCACTGATTCCGAGCTAGATGACATCCGTGCCTACATTCATCGTGTATACACTGTGATTGAGCGTTATGAGCATGAGAACCGCATGAGGATACACAATGGTTTTTGGGTAGAACTCTTACTTGCTGACTTACCCAATATGCATCCTTACAGATGTCTCAAGGAGAAGTACAGTGATGTGGTACTGAAGAGTGGTTACATCAACGAAGACAAGTATGGCAAAGGAGAACGATGGGCGCTATGTTTCAAGGGTGTTGACAATGAGCTATGCTTGTCTGAGTTTGAGTGGAAGGTTAACCACGTCTTAGTGCCTGCTCCGAAGGACATCTTTGAGAGCTGCTGGTCGAAGAAGTGCAAGCTTATGGATAACTTTAGAAGGCGCTTCATTCCTCAAAAGTTTAGAGACCACGCGCATCCTTACACGCCATGTAGGGAGATAAAGCCAAGGAGGAAGTATGACTATGATACAGCTCCTGGATCGAAGCAAAACTCCGTCGATGTTTAGTAGTTTAATTGCCTAGGGTTAGTCATTTGTGTTAGAAACATTATGTCTTTATTGTAATGACCCTGTGTGGTCAAGATTGGTGTGGGTGATGTAGTTGCCTAAGAAACAAATATTCATTATTGTTATTTATTTCGCAATCTATCTTAATGCAAAACTATTTCATTTGATTATATGAATGTCATTGTGATTTGTTTACATGATTGTCGTTATCATATATTTGCATGGTTGACTAAAAGCATGAATGTTATCTCATATTGTCGTGACATGATGGGAAATCCATGTCGAATTTATGGCAAAAATTTCGTTGAGCATTATCAAATCATTTGTGAGCCAGGAGCTAAAGCATGTCTAAATGATTACGTGTGATTGTTTATTGCCGTACTAAACTAGTATGGAGCCTCAATGTGTGAATCATGAATGTGATCGTCTATTCATGTGAGACCAATGTGTCTAAAGTGTATTACATGTCTATCGAACCATTATGCATGAGAACTGAGAACAATAAAGCAAGTATGTTGCTTAGACCTACAATGTAAGGTCGATCATCGAAACTTATATGCTAATTTCTAAATGTCAAGAGAAAGGTTTCAACTACAACCTATATCTCTCAATTAGCCCTTAATGGGTCGAGATATGAAAATTGTTTGAATGGTGTTTATACCACTACTTTTATAATCTCAGATCGCGAAATGACAACCAACGCCGATAGGGTTGCTAGAGTTGAGATGGTCTGACCGATGTGCTCGAGATCATGGCACGACAGATGGCATGCCAAGAAGAGATGGAAACCGCATAAGCTTCTGAAACGCGCAGTTTCCGAGACTTTGACGCTCTTAAACCTCCTAAGTTCGAAGGTGGTGCTGATCCGACTAAACTAGAGGGCTGGATAATTGAGTTTAAAAAAAAAGGTACCTGGCTACGAGTCGGCCTAACAACATGAAGATTAGCTCTGCAACGTATTACCTGAAGGGTGAGGCTAAGAAATGGTGGAACGATGTGCGAACAGATTTGCTTGAAGTGCCGACTACAACTGGGATAGTTTTAAGGAATCCATTCGTGCTAGATTTTATCCTAGTTTCCTACGATGCCTGAAAAAGCGCAAATTTGAAGGGTTGAGCCAAGACAAGCTGTATATGGCTGAGTATGCTGCCAAGTTCAACTAGCTTGCTATCTTTGCTCCTAATCTGCTGACAACTGAAGCTGAACGAATCGAAAGATTCGAGGATGGTCTGAAATGGGTCATTGAACGTTTTGTCGTTGGACAATTTGTGACTTTTTCAGGAATCTTATGACAAGGCCCTGAATCAGGAGAGGAGTGTAGGACATTGTGACATGCATCTGGGTAAGAACAAGCGCGACGAAGGCAATCCCTCGCACTCTAACAACGGCAACAAGAGGCCAAGACCAAGTGGAAACAACAAGAATTACCAAGGGGGTGGTCAGAACCACGGTGCGAATAGGAATCGGGACCCGAATAGTCATCGAGCTACGATAATGGCTAGCAAGAATACGCCTTGTACTCGTTGTAACAAGACGCATCGTGGTAAGAATTGTCGTGGTGATGTGCTGCACTACTATGAATGCAACAAGCCGGGTCACAAAGCTTCTGAGTGTTGGAGCCCAGGAAGAAATGGCAATGAGCAGAACCGTGATAACAACTACAATCGTGGTGGGAATAGAAATGGCTATCATGGTAATGGTGGTAACTACCGTGGAAACGGGGGTTACAACAACAACAACAACCGCAACAATGCTGCTCCCGCTATGAACAATCAAGCGCATGTTCTTGCACCTGTCAACCCTGCACTAAACAACAACAACAACAACAACAACAACAATAGAGGGATTAATGGAAAAATATATGTGATGAACCGCAATGCGGCAGAAGAAAATCCGAATGTAATCGCTGGTACTTTTCTTATTAATTCTTATCCCGCTTTTGTTTTGTTTGATAGTGGTGCATCGTATTCTTTTCTTTCTAAGAGCTTTGCTACAAAAATAGGCCTAGAACCTAGTTCAGTGTATAGGGAAAACATTACGATGCCTAACGGGTCGATTGTTAGTTGTAATTTGTTGTACGAGAAGTGTTCGATTAGTATAGCTGGTTCCGAGCTACCTCCAGACTTGATTCAGTTCAAGTTGAAGGAATTTGACGTTATTTCGGGAATGGACTGGTTAGCCAAGTACAGGGCTAAGAAAGAGTGTTTCGAACAACTTGTTTCTTTACGAGGACCTAGAGGTAAGAAGATCACTTACCGAGGAATTGTGGTCAAGCCTAAGCTAAAGGTGATGGCGACTATGAAGGTTCGGGAGTGTGTGACTAAGGGTGAAGCGAATTACCTTTGTCATGTGATGGATACAAGTCGGGAGAAGGAAGCTCCGCAGCCTATTCCTGTAGTCTCCGAGTACGCTGACGTATTTTATGAGGAGATTCCCGGAAGGCATCCGCAACGCATTATCGACTTCATGATCGACTGAGCTTCAGGTTCTGCACCAATTTCAAAGACACCGTATGGAATGGCACCTGCTGAGATGAAGGAACTGAAAACACAATTTGAGGACTTGTTAGAAAAGGGATACATATGTCCGAGTGTATCGCCTTTGGGTGCTCTTGTTTTGTTCGTGAGAAAGAAGGATGGTAGTATGAGACTGTGCATTGACTACCGCGAGTTGAACAAGATCACAATCCAAGAATCGGTACCCACTTCCCAGAATTGACGATCTGTTTGACCAACTGCGTGGAGCGTCTGTTTTCTCAAAGATAGACCTACGATCAGGATACCATCACTTAAGGATTTCCGAGCCTGACATTGCGAAGACCGCGTTTAGGACGAGGTATGGGCACTACGAGTTCACTGTGATGCCTTTTGGGTTGACGAATGCACCTGTGAAGTTTAAGGACTTGATTAACCGTACGTTCCAGCCTTACCTAGACCAGTTCGTTGCAGTCTTCATTGATGATATTCTGGTTTACTCAAAGAACGCCGAGGAGCATGAGCAAAACTTACGTATTATTTTGGAGATTTTGCGGAGACATCAACTTTATGCCAAGGTGTCACAGTGTGAGTTTTGGCTAGAGACGATATCTTTCTTAGGAGACGTGGTGTCCAAGGATGGTGTGGCCTTAGATCCAAAGAAGATTCGAGTTGTTCCAGATTGGCCTAGACCGACGACCGTGACCGAAGTTTGGAGTTTTCTTGGAGTCAATGGCTATTATAGAAGGTTTGTAGAAGGTTATTCAAAGATTTCATAGCCTACCACAAACTTGATGAAGAAAACCACAAAGTTCCAATGGTTTGCCAAGTGCGGGACTGCTTTTCAAGAGTTTAAGAAACGTCTTACAAGTGCACCAATTCTGAGTCTACCTTCTGGAACAGATAGATACGAAGTCTACAATGACGCATCTAAGCCTGGCTTAGGTTGTGTTTTGATGCAACACAGCAAGGTCGTGGCTTACACCTCAAGACAGTTGAAGAAGCACGAGGATAATTATCCTACGCACGATCTAGAACTTGTTGTTATCGTATTCACATTGAAGATTTGGCGACATTACCTATATGGTTTCGCAATCAAGATGTTCACTGATCATAAGAGTCTCAAATAAATTATTTTCACACAGAAAGAGTTGAACATGTGCCAAAGGAATTGGCTAGAACTTCTGACGGAGTACGACATTGATATCCAGTATCATGAGGGTAAAGCGAATGTAGTCACTGATGCTTTGAGTAGTAAGACTCGACGTACCTTAAACAATGCTTTAGTGCTTCCTAAGGAGATCATACGTGACTTACAAGGCCTCGAGGTGGAGATTGTGTTTCAAGGTGACGTTCAAGGTACCTTAGCACATATGATTGTTCGAGCAACCTTACTAGAAGAAATCAAGGATAGGTAAGGTGGTGACGAGGATCTTCAGCAGATTTTATACCACAAAGACGAGGGTAAGTCCGAGGACTTTACTTTGGGCGAAGATGAAATTTTGAGGTTTTGTGAACGTGTTTGTGTACCCAATGACCCAGTTTATATATCAAAAGTCAGATTCAGGGTGAAGCTCATAATACGCCGTATTCTTATACATCCTGGTGGAGACAAGCTTTACAAAGATCTTCGCCAAGTGTTCTGGTGGAAAGTCATGAAACAAGAAGTCGTTGAGTTCGTGGCGAAATATTTGACATGTCAAAAGGTCAAGATTGAGCACAAGAGACCTCGTAGAATGGTACAATCACTGGAAGTTCCTATTTGGAAATGGAATTTGATTTCTGTGGATTTGGTCATGGGTTTACCTTTGACACAAAAGAAGAACAATGCTATTTGGGTAGTAGTAGATCGTTTGATGAAGGTCGCGAGTGTCATCCCAATGAATGACACATGGGAAATTGAGAAGCTAGCTGACGCTTATGTCAGTTTAATGAGACTTCATGGTGTACCGGAAGATATTGTTTTTGATAGAGACTCGAGATTTTTCTCTCACTTTTGGCAGAAATTACAAGAAGCTTTCAGAAGCAAATTGAAGTTTAGTACCGCTTTTCATCTTGCAACAGATGGCCAGACAGAAAGAACAATCCAGACTCTAGAGGATATGCTTCGAGCGTGTGCCCCCAAATATCAAGGTTCATGGGACAAACACATTCCGTTGCTCGAATTTTCTTACAACAACAGCTATCATTCGAGCATCGATCAAGCACAATATGAAGCCTTGTATGGTAGGAACTGTAGATCGCCTGTGTGTCGGAACGACATTAGTGAAACTGCAGTTTTGGGTCCTGACATGATCCAGCAGACCGTCGATTTAAAAGGTGATTCAGACGAAGATGCGAAGTGCACAAGATCGCCAGAAACGTATGCGAATAGAGGTCATCGACCTGAAGAGTTTGAGGTGAGAAGCAAGGTACTTTTGCGAGTATCTCCTACCAAGGGCGTTATGCGTTTTTTTCGTAAGGGGAAGTTGAGTCCTCGTTACATTGGACCTTCTCAGATCCTAAAAAGGATTGCTGAGGTTGATTATCGTTTCGCTTTTCCTGTGAAACTTGAAATAGTCCACAATGTGTTTCACGTCTCTCAATTGAAGCGATACATATATGTTCCAACTCATGTCGTTCAACCAGAAATGATCGAACTTGATGAATGTTTGACTTATGAAGAACGCCCAGTCAAGATCACTGACCGAAAAGAGCGCTCGACTCGAACACAGACAGTTCCAATTGTCAAAGTTATTTGGTCCCGTCATGGTCAAGAAGAGGCAACATGGGAAGCTGAATCCATGATGCGGGAGAAGTTACTAATTACATTTGAGTTCTCGGACGAAACCCTTTTTAAGGAGGGTAGAATGTCACACCTAGACATTTCGTGTTTTGTTTTTTCAAATAATTATCTTATTAATTTAGTTTACATATATTGTAACCTCTATGGGCAAGTATTAGTGTTACTTTAGATACTTAGTTTTTTAGCGTCAAGATGCTTACATGAAGTTTACAAAAAAATGCAATTATTTTGTTAAGGGTTTGAGTGTAAATTCCTGGATTGGCCTTATTTTATTGGAGTCCGTAATAGCGCAATAATTATTGCCACATGTATAATTTTCCTGTGGCAGAAGTAGTGAATCTTGCCACGAATCATATATTTTTCGTGGCACAAGTGATTATTGCCACTTGGAAAAACATTCTCGTGGCTTTACTCGTGGCAAAAGTGATTCTTGCCACGAAAAATGTTTACCAGTGGCATAATTTTTATAGCTAATTTAAGTATTTGTTAAAATTCATTTCCTCCCGTGGCAAGAGGCAAAACTGCCACGAATTCAAAATTCTCGTGGCATAATTCATGGCACAAGTGATGATTTGTTGTAGTGTTATCGCCTTGCACGAGTTGCATGCTCCAGCATTGCATGTTGTATTGATAATCGACTTAGATATCATCGTAAGTGCTCGCATTAAATTGTCATAGTCCTAAAATCGTTTTATACCTTCCTATGGGTAAACTCGTTTCGTTTTGAGAAGTAATTATTTCATGTTTCATGTTTCAAGTTTCGGGACGAAGCTTCTTTCAAGGAGGGTAGAATATGATACCCCAATATTTTCTACCCATTATAATATCGATTTATAATTATTTTGTAAATAGTTTCGAATATTAAATCGTATTTATGTTCAACGATTCGATTTATTCAATTGAAGTCATAATAATATTAATTATTAATATGGACGTTTCAGAATTTACAATTATCAAATTATTTGAGAGTTTTATATAAATAATTTTGACGATCGAGAGAATTTTTATTTATTTTATTATTGACACGAGAGAATTGTATTCAGTTAAATTAATGGGAATATTTCTTTTATTCCTAGCTTGGTTTTTGTTGACCCAAACCCTTATGGGTGGCTACAAAAGAAAAAGGATGGAGACTTCCATTAGTTTACAAAACTAAACCAACCCTAACCCGACACTCTCTCTCTCTCTCTCTACATCTAACCTCTCTCTCTCTCCTCTCCTCTTGCTGTCACCGGCGACCTGTCGCCATCACCGCCGCCTTCATCACGGTGAGCTTTCTCTCTCCTTCTCTTTCTCTCTCTTTCTTTCTCTTCCTTTCTCACGTTTTCCTCTCTCTTTATTGCTCCCCTTCCACGTTGTTGCTTTACCGAAAGTGCTGCCACCATGGCCACGCCACCAGGTTGCCGGCGGGTTGGAAGCCCTGGCCCTCTCTCTCTCTTCCATTATCTTTCTCTTTCTCTTCCACTCTTTATTTCTCTCTCTTTCGTAAGGGCTGCCGTGAACCACCACGGTGGAACCACCATCACCACCGGCGCTGGTGGGTGGTGAGGGCGTCACCGGACCACCATTGGTGGTGGTCGTGGTGGTGGTTCATGGGCTGAGAAAGTTGTTTTTTGTTTTCGCGTTTTCGTATTTCTCGTGCAGACTTTTGGTATTGTTGGCAGTTGTTAATTTCTTGTTTCTATTTTTCTGTACTCGTTTGGAACCCGAATCCGGATTTTCGAAAGCCTATATTTATTGAAATGTGTCACGGAATTTAAATAAAATATTAGATTAATATATTTCTACTGTTTAGATTTTCGTATTTACTAATTATTTCTCGGTAATTTTATTTAATTAGGACCTAATAGACAAGCGTGATCGGGTCGTGATTTAGAAGCTTACATATTGTTAAGTGAGCATGTTTTAGGTAAGCAATTGTGCCTACCTCCTTCCGAAACCCATAAAAAGGTTTTCAGTTGTTATGTGCTAAATGCCTAATTGTTGTGAATTTAATATGCGAATCATGATTAAATTATATCGTCATTTATTATGAGAATTAGAATTTTATTCTTTGCTGTAATTATGAATTTATGATGAGCATGTTCAGTTTATGATGTTTCATTAATTAGTTAGTTCATATGCTAATTAATGAATAAGTTATGTGATTAAGATTGTTAATATTATTATGATATAATATATGTGCTAAATGGAATGGGTTATTATTGAGTGCTGATGAGCACCTATTATACTTTGTTGGATGTATTTGTTGAATGTGAAATTTTGGATATCATGTTATACTGCCGAAGTGCTGCCGAAATTTCATTAGACATATATCAAGCATGATCACTCGTCGTATGCATAAATCTCATTATCGTCGTTGTTATTATTCATTGTCATAACTTGAAATGAAGTAGTAAGTCGTGGTCTCATTGCACCAGTAAGTCGACCAATGCAAATTATGTGAATTGAATTGTAAATGAGAATAAGACTCCTAATGGATCCCTAGGAGTAGTCGAGCAATCGAGACAGTATCTTATTGATGTAGTCTAGGGATGCGTGATTTCCAAGTTACTTATGGACACCTTGTAGCATCCTCGGGATGGATCATTCCCCATTGTTTAATTCTCTACGTATCAATTGTTATGTTAGAGATAGTGTGAGTATACACTAGAGTAAGTCCATGGCATGTCAATATCAATCGATGAGTAATCATTGTTCTATTCACTGTCTTATTACTCTTATCAAGATGGATTGTCTATTTGTGTTCAAATGATCACTAAAGTAAGAATTGCATGTAATTGAATAATGAGTACGCTTGTGCATGCAAATGAATTTCAATGATTCTTCTAAAACCCAGGTAAGGTTTGCAAAATTGTTTTTACTGTGTATGGACCACGTTTATTCAGTTTATCTGATTTTTATTTTCTTTTGTTTCTTCTCTTTTCTTCCGTACCTTGTTTCCGGCACGGAAACCATAGTGCAGATATTGCAGAGTGAGGACGTATAGCCTTGGAGTTAGATGTCTGGCTTGTTCTCTAGACTGATTTTTCTTTTGGATTGTGGGATTTTGGTTTGTGCCCTAGAAGCCAAAGTTGTAATAATACTTTAATGGACTTAAGTTCACTTTACAGACAACTCTAATATTAATGTTTTAATTCGTTTAGTTTGTTTAGTTTGCTTCAGTTGATACCTAGCTTTTCTTTCTACTTAGCATTTATTCCTTAGCGATAAATATTGCATTAACATTCCTCCGGTTTGGGACGGTTCACTGGTGTCGAGTCATGTATAATGAAGTCGATAGTTCCTAGGAAAAGGGTTTTGAATTCATGGGCGTTACATAGAGTCACCAGAAAAGATGATTGCTCGTACCCCTCAAGCCTGGAAGAGGAGAACTTTTAACGCTGCTGGATTTTTAGTTAGGAAAATGTTGTATGAAGAGAAGAGCCTTGCTGAATGGGATGCCTTTTTCCACGTTGGACCTGTTATCCGTTGGTATGTACCTTGGTGGGGTTTGACCTCATTGGTTACCTACTGTAAATTAATCCCCTATACTAGGATAGTGGGTCTGTACAGAAGTACATGTTTCTTCGCTTTAGGGTCACGAGAAAATATGGGTTAAACCAGGTTATCTCTAGTTAGGAGACTACGAGATGATCTACCTTGGCTCTGACAACTAAATTTGCTCAAAGCTGGAGCACATACTGGCGTGGTAGGGATCGTTGGAACGTACCCTGGGTAATTGCCCCAACTCAAGTTTCTGAGACCTACTTAACTTGGCTTTCTTGCAGTGATGGAGAAGCAAGGCGAGACCTTCGCCATGAGGAGTGAAACTGGTTGGTACCTAGGTATGACTTAGGAACAGAAAGCAAGAAAAGAAAGAAAGGGACTTACGAGGAAGGCTATCATGTTATGAAAAGAGGCAAGCCCCTAGCTCAAGGAAGCGATCATAGGTCGTCCTTAAGCCAAGGTCTTTCAAAAAGAACTCTTCAACGGAGCCTTCTAAAGGGAAGAAGGATTAAAGTAGTTTTCTTTAGAAAGCAAGTCTAGTTCTAAAAAAAAGTAATGAGAATTTGTTTAGCTTAAACCCTCATAGTTGCACTTTTTTTTCTTTTGTAACCCTAGGAAATTTAATTTATGCAATATAAGCCTATTTGTTCAGTTTGAATAAAGATTGTCGGTTTTTGAATGAGTTAAATGGTATTTTTGATTGTTTTTGGCCGGGCCCCTTAAAAGGGTTACCTACATATCCAGTGTGGAATCAGGCCAGTGTAGTTCGTTCAGTTGATCCATGTTGGTGAGCCGAATGAACTCGATGTCATCAATGTCCATTAGCCGGACTGCACCTCCCGATAAGATGTCTTTGGTGATGAACAGACCAGACCAGTTTGGTCCGAACTTGCCTCTGGGGTCAGTAACTGGTGCACGCAATTCCTTCCAAACTAAGTCCCATTCTTTCAGATTTCGAGGTCGAAACTTTTTGTTGAATGCTCTTGCCATGCGTTGTTAGTACATGTGTGAGTGGTCTAGAGCCTGTAGGCACCTTTCATCCATGAACATGAGTTCATCACAACGGGCTTGCGTCCATTGTGTTTCTAAAAGTTCACCTTCTAAGGCTATGCGCATGGAGGGTAGTTGGACTTCTATGGGTAGTACGGCTTCCATCTCGTAGACTAGGAAATAAGGTGTAGCTCCTGTGGATGACCTTATGGATGTTGTATACCCCCAAAGTGCAAATGGATGTTTTCCAGGCCAATCTTTGTAGTTCTCTACCATTTTTTCGATGATGGTTTGGAGGTTTTTCTTTGTAGTTTCTACTGCGCCATTGGTTTGGGGTCGGTAAGGTGATGATTTGTGGTGCTGAATTTTGTAGTTTTTTAGAAGGGTGGTTGTTTCGGCTTTGAAGTGGGATCCATGGTCACTAATTATTTCATGTGGAACGCCATACCGGCAGATGATGTTGTTCCTTATGAATTTGGTCACTTGTTTGGATGTGAGGATGGCATATGATTGTACTTCAACCCACTTGGTAAAATAGTCTATAGCTACTAAGATGTATTCATGTCCTCTAGAGCCGTTAGGGGCGATCTTACCAATGATGTCTATTCCCCATGCAGAAAATGGCCAAGGGGATGTGAAGTTATGGAGCATTGAAGGTGGCATATGCTGTAGGTTGGCATATATCTGACATTTTTTGCATTTCTTGATATAGTCGTAACACTCTCTTTCCATGGTGGTCCAGTAATATCCTAGTCGTAGGATTTTTCTAGAGAGCATTCGACCATTCATGTGTGGTCCGCACACACCATTGTGTACCTCATCTATGATTTCTGTAGCTTTTTCAGCGTTTACACATTTGAGGTTGACTTCATTGTGGGACTTATTGTACAGAACCCCCTTGTATTCTATATTGTGCTGCTAAGAGATGAATGGCTCGTTGAGCTCTTATTGGTGCATCTGGAGGGTATGTGCCCTTGGTAATGTAGTTGAAAATATCTTGGTACCAAGGATCTTCTTCAATTGGAGCTAGGACTAGATACGTGTCGAGGTTGTTGTAGAAGGCGGGCTCATTTCTCTTTGTATGTGGAGTAGCATCGTTGAGAGAGTTCATTTGCTCGATTCCCTGTTCTAAAAATAATAATTTGCATTCTTACTTTGCAAAGTCTACATACATTGCTTAAATTGATTAATTGATGATTTGTGCAACTTTGAGTTCATCGAGTTTATCAATAGCTAAACAAAGAAAGAAATGACCAAGAGGAATTTTTGTTGACTATAGCCTTGATATTATTGATTTTGATGTAAAACAAAATGGTTTAAAAATAAATATATGTGTTATATTATTTTGGTTCCTTTCATCGCTTTTTGATGTAAGTCAAAAAGGGGGAGAGAAATGAGTATATACAAGTTTAGTATGTTCGTCAAAGGTAAGTCATGGTAAGTTGAAACTTAATTGACTTATTTATTTTATCCGGTTTTGTCTTACATCAAAAAGGGGGAGATTGTTGACTCTAGCCTTGATATTATTAATTTTGATGTAAAACAAAATGGTTTATAAATAAATATAAGTGTTATATTATTTTGGTTGGGTTAATTCTTCTAAATTGACATGATAATAGAACAGTAGCAATACTTGTATAAAAGGATGTTTTACATCCTTTCTTTTGACACCATGATATATATCTTAGCAAGTGAGTGGATTGTGCCTAACCTTCTTTGTTTGATCATGTATTCCTCTTGCTATATTTATATTAAGGAAAGAGTATTGGAATGATCCTTGTGATGCGTAAATCATGTTCATTGATTTGTCCTTGGTCTCTGATTGTTTTATTCTCCAATCCCCTTGGCTTAGTAAGATAAAGTGTGATTGGAAAGAATCATTCATTTTCTTCTAGTTATATGCTAAACTTGGATAAATTGTGATAGTATCCTTGTTGGGGTTATTACTACCAACGGCTAGTAGTATAACTTGTTTATATAAATACTATACTTGAGCTCATTGGACAAGAAGCCTTGACATTTGCACAATTTATATAATATTGTTTGAAGAGTTATACATATCAATAGAAGTGCCATATATATATTTGCTCCTCAACTAACCGTGTTCTTGGAGCTTTTAATCTTGTTATATTGCAGGGCTAAGGACACAAGTTTATTGGTGCTTGCACTCA
Source organism: Tetragonia tetragonoides (assembly GCA_038025085.1). Taxonomy (NCBI): domain Eukaryota; kingdom Viridiplantae; phylum Streptophyta; class Magnoliopsida; order Caryophyllales; family Aizoaceae; genus Tetragonia; species Tetragonia tetragonoides. The sequence goes on from CM076140.1 coordinate 25,466,590, forward strand.
TCAATGTTCTTGATATAGTCAAGCACCAATTCACAAGAGAATTGAAGCGGACATCACCTTCTTATATTCTACCTCTTGTGTTTAAGTTTCATATACAATCTTATTACTTATGGTGTAACCTTTTATTATTGTTAAGTCGATTTGGGTTGTGGGTCAACTCGTTAAACCTTAGTCATAGGTTGACTTGGAAGGTTGTATTACTTGGGTAGTATTATTCTTATAATCGACTAACATTTAATAATGGTTTTGCAGGTTGAAAATCCTCCGGGTAGGTCCCGAAGGTAGTGGACGTAGGGTAACACCGAACCACTATATATCGTTGTGTCTTGTCTCATTTATTTTATTTTTACATTTAACTTTTAGTTGCATAATTAATTGTTCCCACCCTCGGGACCAACAATTGGTGTCGGAGCGGGTCCTTTAGTTTGCAGTTAGACTTAACCGTCTATAGGAAAAGATCATGGCAACATCGAGTATCCTTCAAGCTGAAGGTTATTAAAAACATAGATCTCCATTGTTTTGTGGCTCTATCTTTTCTTTTTGGAAAAATCGCATGAAATTATACTTGCAATCTGAAGACTTTAAGCTACGGAATATTGTTATAAATGGTCCATTTGTTCCTATGAAGACTAATGTTAGTGGAGCAAGTGTTCCCAAGGAACCCAATGAATTTACTCCTACTGATTTTGAACGCTTGACAAAATACTCTCGTGCTATGAACTTTATTTGTAATGGTCTTGATGCTAATGAGTATAATCGTGTTTCAGCATGTGAATTGGCCAAGGAGATATGAGAGAAATTGGTGATCACATCTGAAGGAACAAGTCAAGTAAAGGAGACCAAAATCAATATGCTTGTCCATGAGTATGAACTCTTTGAGATGAAGGAATCTGAAACCATCAAGGACATGTTCACGCGCTTTACTGAGATCACAAACAACCTCCGTTCGCTTGGCAAGACATACACAAATGAGGAGATGGTTCGCAAAATTTTGAGATGCCTACCTTAAACCTGGCAGCCCAAAGTGACTGCAATTGAGGAAGCTCAGAACCTTAAAACTTTAGGGCTTGATGATTTATTGGGAAAACTTATGACACATGAGATGCGCTTACATGGTTCTAGTTTTGCAGGTTCCTCAAAACATGACAGCATAGCCGTCAAAGTGAACAATGAGGAAGATGATTCTTCACGTGATGAATTAGATGTTGAGGAAACTTTGGAGGACATAACAACTCTTTTAAGGAAAGTCAAAGGGCTCCTACGAAAGACTGATTCTGGAAAACCAACGAGAAACGATGGTTCCTCAAATTTAGGTAAGGCTAGTAAAGGTTCCTTACATACTAACCGAATCGTAAAATGTTGTTCTTGCAAGGAACTCGGTCACGTATGGAAGGATTGCCCCATGATTGAGCGAAAATTTGCTAAGAGATGAGAAGAAGAGAAAAACAAGAAACCTTACAACACGACCTTCAAAGCCGCGTGGGGAGATGACGACTCAAGTGATGAAGAAAATATTGTAAATCTAGCACTCATGGCAAATCATGACGAACAATCCGATGAGGATGAGTTAGAAGAAGAGGTAAGGAACTCACCGCTATTATCATTTTCTAAGAAAAAACTTATAGTTGCTTTATGGAAACTAGCCGATGAAGCAAGAGCCTCTACCTCAAAAGTTTAGGAACTTCAAAATGAACTTCAAGTTTTAAAATCCGATAATCCCTTCATAAAAAATGAGTTGGGAAAATCGAAAAATGAATCTGCCTCACTCTTAAGGAAACAGGGTTCCTCAAACAGTGATTTCGAAATTGAGAAAAACAAGTTTGTTGAGCGTATTACCCAACTTGAAAGAGACACTTCATTTTTTACTAAAGGTCAACAAAATTTGGATATGGTTTTAGGATCTCAAAGACCCTATTTCCGTAATGAAGGTTTAGGGTATGAGGCTCCTCAAAATGATTATACTGGTATTTCTCAAAACAAGAAAACTAAACCCACTGTTGTTAAAAATGTTCTTCATCATCGGTTAGACCAAAAAGGATCTACAAGTGTCATTATTGCATGAAAATTGGACATTTGGCTAGTTATTGTTTTTTAGCTAAAAATAGAAAAATAAGGCAAACTTGGGTACCTAAGGGAACTAGGCCACCAAACCTAGAACACCCTCCATGCATAATTGAGGGGGAGCACTCTCTTAGTACTAATGAGTTTATTTGAATGTGCAGGACATATAATTGGGATCTTTAACATTTTTACTCATGAGACATTTTTTGTTCGGTTTAATTTTTCTCGTATATGTTTGAGCACTCATTTTTTTTTTTTGGTTCCTTTCATCGCTTTTTGATGTAAGTCAAAAAGGGGGAGAGAAATGAGTATATACAAGGTTTGTATGTTCGTCAAAGGTAAGTCATGGTAAGTTGAAACTTAATTGACTTATTTATTTTTATCCGGTTTTATCTTACATCATAAAGGGGGAGATTGTTGACTCTAGCCTTGATATTATTGATTTTGATGTAAAACAAAATGGTTTAAAAATAAATATAAGTGTTATATTATTTGGGGTTGGGTTAATTCTTCTAAATTGACATGATAATAGAACAGTAGCAATACTTGTATAAAAGGATGTTTTACATCCTTTCTTTTGACATCATGATTTATATCTTAGCAAGTGAGTGGATTGTGCCTAACCTTCTTTGTTTGATCATGTATTCCTCTTGCTGTATTTATATTGAGGAAAGAGTATTGGAATGATCCTTGTGATGCGTAAATCATGTTCATTAATTTGTCCTTGGTCTCTGATTATTTTATTCTCCAATCTCCTTGGCTTAGTAAGATAAAGTGTGATTGGAAAGAATCAGTCATTTTCTTCTAGTTATATGGTAAACTTGGATAAATTGTGATAGTATCCTTGTTGGGGTTATTACTACCAACGGCTAGTAGTATAACTTGTTTATATAAATACTAGCCTTGAGCTCATTGGAAAAGAAGCCTTGACATTTTCCCAATTTATATAATATTGTTTGAAGAGTTATACATATCAATAGAAGTGCCATATATATATTTGCTCCTCAACTAACCGTGTTCTTGGAGCTTTTAATCTTGTTATATTGCAGGGCTCAGGACACAAGTTTATTGGTGCTTGCACTCATCAAAGTTCTTGATATAATCAAGCACCAACTCACAAGAGAATTGAAGCGGACATCACCTTCTTATAATCTACCTCTTGTGTTTAAGTTTCATATACAATCTTATTATTACTTATGGTGTAACCTTTTATTATTGTTAGGTCGATTTGGATTGTGGGTCAACACGTTAAACCTTAGTCATAGGTTGAGTTGGAAGGTTGTAATACTTGGGTAGTATTATTCTTGTAATCGACTAACATTTAATAAATGTTTTGCAGGTTGAAAATCCTTCAGGTAGGTCCCGAAGGTAGTGGACATAGGGTAGCACCGAACCACTATATATCGTTGTGTCTTGTCTCATTTATTTTATTTTTGCATTTAACTTTTAGTTGCATAATTAATTGTTGCCACCCTCTGGACCAAGAAATAAGGACACATGACATTAGAGAAAAGGGTCTCTAACTCCGGTCAAAAGAAAGAAACTAGACTTAGAAACGAGTTAAAAAGGCGCGAGCGCGACTAGGGTTTCTTGACTTTTTGTGCTCATTAAATTACAAAATTGCCCTTGGGCGGACCACGGGGGTCGGGATCAAGCGGTTTTGACCCAAATCTTCAAGACATGATATCTTTTGATTCGGGAACCTGATTGAGGCAAGATCAAAGGCGTTAGAATCCTTATAACAAGGGTCATCCAAAGACTAAGGTGTCAAGGAAATTGGTCTAGACTTCCGAGCAATGTTCTTTTCTATATACGTCCATATTAATCCATTACCATCATCATCGGGCTTTTGTGGTGCCAGGAGATGAGAACCGATTAGGGTGTCTACAGAAGCCCCCACTTTGGCCGAGCTTGTGAAAGCGAAGGTCAAAGTATTTGCTAAAATTGCCTGCAGTGGTTTTTTTAGAATGCTTATATTAGAGAAAAAGATAAAAGGTAAATCCTGAGCGCTTATGGCTAGGGTTACCAGCTTTGCAGGTGCCAACGTGATACTAATTTTAATAGCTTCATCATCAAAGAGCATTCGTCGCTCCTAAGGCTTTGCTGGTGCATACGTAAGACTAATTTTAATAGACTACCGCAGAAGAGCTTTCGTTACTCCCAATGCTTTGCTGATGCAGACGTAAGGCTAATTCTAATAGCCTATCGTTCGAAGAGCTTTCGTCACTCCCAATGATTTGCTGAAGATAGGAAATTGTGCCTGTGCCTTGAAAAAAAGATTTTATCGGGTCCCTAGGATAGGAAACCGTCTTGTAGGGGTAAAATGGTCACTTTGGGTGTAGTGCCCGAAGTTCCCGAGCTTCTAACGGTTAAAAAATAAAATCATGCGCTGGACCGTTGGGCTCAAAACGGCGAAAACGGACCTGCCCAGCGGCGGACGTTGGGCAGCGGAGGCGTTTATGGGAGCCGCCAAGCCTGGCGCTCTAGCTGCTGGGGCCAACAGTCTAACCGCCAGGGCCAGCGCTTGGACTGATGAGCCTGGGCGGCTCTGAACCGGACCGCTGGGACCGTTTTTCACTGCGGGGTCGAGGTTTTAAAAGTGGGAGGCCGGTTTTGGGTCATTTTTACCCTAAAATTTGCTTGGTGAGGTGCCTATCTCGTGGGCAGGTTGCTGCGGCCATGGTTGGCTCGGATGCTATGCAATATTTGAGGGAGCCTACTGAGGACCTTCCGGGTCACTAGCTATGAGCAGTGCCGCCATGATCGCCTCGTGCCCTCATTTGTGGGCCTGAAGGTAAGAATAATTATATTTAATATTCTATGCCTCTTGCCTATTTGTACTAACTTGTTTTGCCTTGTAGGAGCCTCGGGTTGACAACTTCGAGTTGGACATCCAGGACATGTGGGTCCGAGGTAGGGATTATGGCGAGAAGGAGTGGTGGGGGGAGATCCATATGACCGAGTATCTCAGGACATTCAAGGTCTACCTCTTCCCGTTGGGCATCCAGGGGTAAACTCGTAATTTTATATATGCTTGTAGTATCTTTTCTTTTGTGCAGCTTGATAGTGAGTAGACCGAGAAGGTCTTCACGATGCTTCATGCCATGAAGTCCTGGATATCTCGAGCCCTTTCGAAGGGTACCTGCTCAAGAGCTAACTTGGACACGGTAAGCTTTTATTTGCATTTTCAAAGTTTCGTGCTTTGAGAAATGTATTTATAAATTTTATGCGGAATGCAGGTCGAGTGTCATAGACCTCTTCCTCGTAGGTCACGACAGATGGTGTTGTTGGATGACGAGGGTGTGAGCTCGCCTAAGCGTAGTCCTCCTCAAGAGAGGATCCCTCGGAGGGAGAGTCCTAAGAGAGAGAGAGAGAGGATGCTTGTGCTTCGGTCGGATCGCCTTGGTAGGAGTAGGATGACTCCGTATGTGGAGCCTACTCCTATGCATGTCCCGATGTATCCTCCTTATCCCGGGTATGCCGGATATCGTTCTTATGGTGGCCTTTACTATCAGCCCCCAGTACGTGCTTCCATAGTGCCTACCATGCCTGCTCGAGCCTCGTGGGGTTATGAGTCGAGCTATGCCGGATAGGGGACCTCGTATCGGGAGCCTACCCAACACTCCTCATTTGACCATAGGCAGCTTGCAGCGTCTATCTTTGGTGATGAGGACTTAGGTCGAAGGACCATTTTGAGGTGGCCTGTACGGATGACCATGATGCGGGTGATGGTAATTTTTATGATAATGTATTTGTGTGAAATACGTTTGAACATTTTGTATTGAACAAAAACATTGGGATTTATACTTGTAAATATTTGCGTAAATGCATGCATTAGCTACGTTGATCACACTTAGCATGTTAAGCAAAAAGTTTTATGCTAATTAATTACTATTTTTGTTTAATAATAGAGTTTAAATTTTTGGGTTACTACAATCTACCCCACATAAAGAAATTTCCCGAAATTTAAAGCAACGACTAACCATATTCGAAAAGGTAGGGGTATTGGTTCTGCATGTCGGCTTCAGATTCCCAAGTAGCTTCTTCTACGTTCTGACTACGCCATAGTACTTTTACTAACGGTGTAACTTTATTCTTAAGTACCCTATCCTTACGGTCTAGAATAGCTACTGGCTTCTCTTCAAAAGTTAGATCTTCACCTAAGCTGATTGGCTCGGGACTGATCACGTGGGTTTCATCTGGAAGATATTTTCGGAGTTGGGATACATGAAATACGTTATGGATTTTGGAAAGTTCAGGTGGTAAAGCTAATCGATAAGCAACTTCTCGTACTCAATCCACAATCTAATAGGGTCCGATATACTTAGGGCTTAATTTTCCTTTCCTTCCAAATCTCTTAATTCCTTTCATCGGTGAAATCTTCAACATCACCTTGTCGACAATCTGAATATCAAGTGGTCTCCTTCTCCGATCACTATAACTCTTTTGTCGGTCCTGAGCAGCTTTCAACTTATCTCTAATCACTCGAATCTAATCCGCAGTCTCCTGAATCATCTCTGGTCCTAATATCACAGTCTCACTAATGCCACTCCAACATAAGGGACTCTTCCATTTCGTCCCATATAATGTTGTTGGGATAATGTCCAAATTATGTGTGAGCTACTACAATTAATGATGAGAAGAACAATTAAGTGAGTAAGAAAGGAAACAAAGAAGAAAACGAAAAGATGAAAAACTGCCAAACTTAAATTTGGAGTTTTGCAACCGTGGGAACTTGATGCATAATAACACGATTTGATGTTATGAGTATAAAAAGGAGGATAGCATTAATATATGATTGATGATCAAGTAAAATGGCGTTCAAATTCAAGCAGCAATTTTGGAAGCTCAGGAGTTACAGCATTAAACTCCACAATTGTTTGTACGTGTTTAACTCTCTACAAAGAGTCTAAAGAGGCCTCTATAAATAGAAGTGTAAGTTTTGTGTAGTGTAGTGTATCCCGATATCCCATATCCCATATTCCACAATGTAGATACATGTAGTGTGTGAGGAGAGTGAGTGGCTATTCCTTGTAGTTCTTGAGTGGAGTGAGTCCTCGAACTTGTAGGGTATTCCAAACACGGGGTGTGAAATATGTCAGGTCGAGTAGAATCCTAATTAGGGGGAGGCGTGATCCACCTAATTAGATGTGTGTGTGTGTGTGTGTGTGTGTGTGTGTGTGTGTGTGTGTGTGTGTGTGTGTGTCTGTGTGTGTGTGTGTGTGTGTGTGTGTGTGTGTGTGTGTGTGTGTGTGTGTGTGTGTGTGTGTGTGTGTGTGTGTGTGTGTGTGTGTGTGTGTGTGTGTGTTGTAATCATTCCTTGTAACTCTTGAGAGAAAGTCTCGGGTTTGTAGGGTGGTTTACACTATTGGGGAGGGTTTGCAGGTTTGTCCGTCCAAAACTTGTATGTGAGAGGGTTTGCAAGTTTACCGTGCAAAACTTGTACTTATGTTGGTATATTGGACGTTGCCCTATGAGAGGGTCGTGGACGTAGGCCAGAGGAGCCGAACCACGTTAAAAATATCATGTGCTATGTGCTTCCTCCAGAATTCTCTTTCTCAATTCCCCATTCTTAGGTACACACCAACGTCCTTTAAACCTCAAACTTCCATCCTCATTTTCCTCAAATCCTTCGGCTTTTCCTAATCTAAAGGCTCCTCTAATCTTCTAATTTTGTCGATCATTAACTTGTAACTCATGAATCTCATCAAACAAAGTAGGTCGAATGGTAAGACTACTAATGACTCCATCTAGTACGCCTGACATTACAATCTCCAAATTCAACTTCTCCATCTCCTCTCTTAGTTTCTCAGGTACTTCCATGGAATGCCTAGTCTTTCTGCTAAGTGCATCTGCTACCATATTTACTTTCCCTTCGTGATACTTAATCTCCAAATCATGATCCTTAAGCAATTTTAACCATCTCCTCTGCCTCAAGTTTAACCCTCTTTGAGTGAAAATGTACTTAAGACTTACTCCTATGATCAGTAAAAATTCTACACTTAACTCCATACAAGTGATGTCTCCAAATCTTAAGGGCAAACACAACCGCAGCTAATTCTAGGTCATGGGTAGGATAATTAATCTCATATGGTTTCAATTGCTGTGAAGCATAAGCAATCACTCTCCCATTCTGCATTAACACACAACCTAGTCCATTCTTAGACGCATCACTATAAACCTCATATTCCTCTCCTTCTGTTGGTAAGGCTAGTACAGGTGTAGTTGTCAGTTTCTTATTCAACTCTTGAAAAGCTAGTTCACACTTATCACTCCATGCAAATTTTGTGGTCTTCCTAAGCAAATTAGTTAAGGGTTGAGCTAACTTAGAAATATTCTCCGCAAATCTCCAATAGTATCCGGGTAATCCCAAAAGCCTGCGGACCTCGCCCACGTTAGTAGGTTTAGTCCACTCCTTAACTACATTAATCTTGATAGGGTCAACAGAAATTCCATCCTTAGTGATAACTGATAGGCCCGCAAGTGCACGGGTATATTGTCGTAATAAAATATCGAACCACGAGGAGCTATCGATTCCAAATACTAGTTCTTCTTAAATTCAACAAGCTAAGCGATTAAAAGTTGGAGTTTTTGTATATCAACTAAGAACACAATCTAATAATGATGAAAATACAAAGAATAAAGGTCTAGGATTGACTTTACCTCAACTATAATTCCTTGATGCAAACAATAAGTCTAACTAGCATGCAAAATCGAACATACAAGCAAGGACGGAATTATAAGACACCAAGAACCTTCTCTCGACGGTTAAAGGATACACTAAAAATAACCAGATTCCTATTCTCATAGAATAAAGCTAAATCAAGAGCATTAAGATTGTAACAATTACAAAGCATCCCAAGACTTTCTAACCTACTCTTGTGATTAGGCAATCTTGTCAATTGTTTGAGTTCCGACAACTAACAAGTTTCTCTCGAACATGAGTTAGTCGTCTAACAAATAAATAAGCACACAAATAATTGATCGCAAGAATATTCTAAACCATGCTAATCAAACAAATTAGGGCATCAAGGAACTAAACTTTGGCGCCATCAATCCTAGATGGGAAATTTAGCTACTCATGATATTTAAGAACAAAAGCAAGAACATTCATAGACTATACTAAAATTAATCTAAAAGAAGTAGAGAGATGGGAAGAGAAAGGAAGGATTAGAAATACCCAAAAGAAGCTTCAATTGATAGATAACCAAGAACTTGATGAAAGCTTGAAAGTGCAAATTCAATCTTCAAATTACAAAGCAAAACCAATGTTTGAATTCTATTCTAGAAAGCATAAAAGTGTTTGAGAGAATATGGGGTAGTGATAAGAGATGATCTGAAAGAGATGAGTTCTCTATCTTTTTATAACCCCCAAAATGTCTCTAGTCGGGTTCAAGTGAGAAGCCAAAAGAATGGCAAAGGTCATGACTTAAAATCTCGATTTCCGGCAGGTTGCATGGTCGTGCGGAAAATATGAAGAAAAGTTGCATGGTCATGCAACCCTTCTTGAGCTCAATGACTTACTTGCATGGTCATGCAAGGTTTAGCCTTCGAACTCACATGGTCATGCAAGTGCAATTTTGCCAAGAACTTTATTTTCGCACTTCTCTTCTCTCTTGGGTTCCTCTAAAGTATTCTCCTTGGCTTCTTCTTTGGAGATTGCAATTCCAAATCAACTCGAAAGTCTTTACCAAGCAACAGGGGCTCAATATGTCCTAAAAACACATCAAAACACAAACATACCCAAGTAGTCACCTTTATCAAATAATTATTAAATCTCATAACGAATTATCATGAAACCAATCAAATGAGTGTGTTTATCACATGTAAAATAGTTCTAATTACGCACTCATCAATAACATGTCCTAAAAATGCTACTTCTTTCAACCAAAATTCAAACTTAGAAACCTTAGCATACAACTGATGGTATCTAAGGGTCTGTAACACAACTCTCAAGTGCTTAACATGAACATCCATGTTCTTGGAATACACTAAGATGTCATCTATGAAAACTACAACAAATTGATCAAGGTAAGGCTGAAAAATTTGATGCATAAGATCCATAAATGTGGCTGGTGCATTAGTTAAGCCAAATGGCATAATAGTGAATTCATAATGCCCATATCGAATCCTAAATACGGTCTTAGGTATATCCTCCTCCTTAATCCTCAACTGATGATATCCTGATCTCAAGCCCATTTTGGAAAATATCCCTACCCCTTTCAGTGGTTCAAATAAATCATCAATCCTGGGCAACGGGTATTTATTCTTAATAATGACTTTGTTCAACTCCCGATAATCAATACATAACCTTAAACTACCATCTTTCTTTTTCACAAATAGAACTGGGGCTCCCCAAGGTGAAACACTAGGTCGAATGTACCCGTTTTCTAGTAAATCCTCTAACTGCTTTTTCAATTCTTTTATTTCTGCTGGGGCCATCCTATATGGTGCTTTAGATATAGGAGCGGTTCCTGGAATAGGATCGATAGTGAAGTCTATGGTTCTTTGTGGTGGCATACCGGGAATTTCATCGGTAAAGATATCAGGAAATTCAGACACAGCTGGAATTTTATCTAATTCATTTCGAGTTGGTTTCTCGTTACTCACATAACACAAATAAACTGGATATCCCTTCCTACTTTGTGATTTAATGTTCAGTTATTATTCCTCTATACCAAACTCTACCTCCTCGTGGGGTTCTAAGTGAAACTTTTTTCAAATGACACCCAATTCTCGCATGATACTTACTCAACCAATCTATCCGTAAGATTGCATCAAAATCTAATAAGTCAAACTGAATCAAATCCCTAGGTAATGATATTTCTACGATCACAATAGGACAGTCACTTATCATGTTTCGACACGACACAATAATGCCATTAGGTGTGGTAATATCCATTTCACATGAGTAATTTGGTGTTATTTTGTGTTTAGTCATGAATGAAGTAGCTATAAATGAATGAGATGCACCGGTATCAAATAACATATAAGCAGGGTAATATTGAATAAGAAAAGTATCTGTCACAACATTCAGGTTTGCATCTACATCACCTTGACTCATAGCATGAATTTTCCCCTTGTTGCTACTGACTTCCTGGCTAACGATAGGTTGTGCAATGGTCACACGTGGCGCAGGATTCGGGTTTCCTCGTGGCTGGGTATTATTGTCGCCACGGTTGAGGTTTGCTGGTCAATTGCCACTACGGGTGAAATTATCTCCAGAGGATAATGTCCTTTTGTTAGGACATATGTTTGCTCTATGCCCAGGCTGGTGACATGTAAAACAACTTCCTTGGTTAGCAGGGCATGGACGACCAGGATGAAATCTCCCACATCTACGATAAGCACTATTCTCATTTCCATTTCTAGGGTAGAACTGTGATCCTCCATTTCTCCTACTATTTCCTTAGCTACTAGGGCGATAAGAACTGGTACTCTTAGCTGGTGTATGACTCATAAATTTGTTTCTCCAGTTTCCTCCATTAGATCCCTCACTCTTTTCCTCTAAATAACGACGCTTCCCAATTATTGTAGCTCTCTTATCCCGAATTCTCTAAATATTGATGGCCTTATAACCTCCTGAAAATTACTAGATGATCCTGCTACTAACTCTTCGATATGTCAATTAAGCCCATCCTCAAACCTTTCAACTCTTTTAGTATCATCCTTAACCAAACTTTCAGCAAATCGGGACAACTCATGAAATTTCGCAGCATAGGCAGTCACACTCATACTTCCTTGGGTCAAGTTTTCAAACTCTTGTTGTTTCCTTCTTCTCAAAGCTCTAGGGTAAAATCTCTCCCTGATCCTTACCAAAAACTTCTCCCAGTTAAATTTCTTATCCTCTAAATAAGCTTCCTTAGATACCTACCACCAGTCATCTGCCTCTCCTCTAAGATAGTATTGTCGACTCTTCACTTTCAGACTTTCGGGACAACGTATAGCCTCAAATTGTTTCTCCATGTTCCTAATCCAGTTTTCTAAGGCTAATAGATCCGATCCTCCCTCAAAGGTAGGTGGTGTATGGGAGACTAGGTTCTTAAACATAACAGCTTGTGGGTCTTTAGCCTCATCTTTGGCCTTGGCTTTCTCTTTCTCTTTATCCTCCATTTGTTGCTTAGTTGCATTGCCAAAGAATTGGCACAAGGTCTCTAGTGATTCTAGACGATCATCTTGTCCTTGGTCGTCATTAGGGTCTACAGGTGTGGTTGGTTCTGCTCTTCCAAATATTTCAGCTATAGGAATAACAATAGTTGAATAAGGCATATAATTCTTTAGGTGATGTGAATTCCTATTTTACCTAAACATGATCTCTAGTTACCTTTTTCATGATTTAGTTGTTTGTCATCTACTTATGCAAACAATTACTACTTAAATCATGCATCATGTCATAACTAAGCAAAGAAAACAAGTTCAAAGTTACTAATAGCTACCTAGCTACCAAATACATCCGGTTAGCCTACTAAAGTGCAAAACAAGTTAAGACTAACATCACACCATGCCATATGACTTATCTAGCTAAAGTCTTGGTCATAAGCTAAATATTACAACACCAAATTAAAATTGTTCAAACTACCACATAAGACAAGTTCACAACAAACTACCACAAAGCTTCACCCACGCATGATCACTTGTACCCTTGGCACCTAAGTTCTACCCGAAGAACTCCCCCTATCATATTGCACCAAGAAGCCATTTGCAAGTCCCCTTGGCGGTATCACATGGAGTGGCACCGGCTGCTCTGGAGAAGAAGTTGTTGGCACTGCTGCTGGTGGCTGGTACGCGGTCCGCCGGGGTGGTGGAGTCGCAGATGGTCTGGCAATAACGAAGGTTTGGGCATTACGGGGCCAATGGTGGTAACGAAACATTTGTCCCCTCCTACGTTGCACTATGGTCTCGGGAATCAAGAGTATACCATTTTCAACACACAACCACTCACTATAAGCTTGTTGCAAAACACTCGGTATATAACCTAGGGTGAAGTACCAATCATCCCCACACATAGAGTGAACCCAATTATAGTGAATCCCATCAGTCATAATACTCATATAGTTTAATTTCACACTTAACCATGGCTCAACTGAAGGAAAATTTCTCAAGCGATTATACACTTGCCAACCCGTGAAATCAGCGGCTTCACTAGTAAAGGGAGCAAAGACTCTACAAGAAAAGTGAAAACGGTGCACGTACTCAGCTATAGTTTCCTCAGGGTGCTTACGTAAAGTCACAGGGTGTGGTGGAGGGTTTTGTATGTTGAGAGGGTTCACGAGCACATAAGAGTCAGGTTGTTGCATCTATTAAATAAGATAAACAAATAACAAGTAGTGAGTCAAATAATATCATCAAGCAATCGCATATAAGCACATGTAAATCATACATAAAGAAGTTCAAGCAATTCCCATCCTAATGTCTACTCATCTCTCTCTCGGTCTGGTCGTAGTTTAACTTATAGCTTTCCTAATTCTCTTTAAGTATTTTATATGGTCTGATACCATCTCGTAACGCCCCGGATTGGATAACTCCAATAAAACATGCTTATAAGCCTATAATCCAACCCGAGACATTACTGCCATAATTGTAACCAGACAAGCACATAGCAAAAAACGATATAGAGTGAAACAACATACTTAATTATTTTAATTATAAAAGTTGAGGTTACATGATTGTAATTTTTCAAAAGTCTACATGATAAACTAAAGGGTAAGCTATATTATGCTCTCCTCCAACTGTGGAAGCTAGGGAACTACGATACAACAAAGATAGGCACTAATCAAGTATAAAAGGTTTCCTTCCATTCTTCTCACTCCCTTGCCCAAACTCTGTCAAAATGATCCAAATTCCACGCAAGAAGATATGACGCAAAAACAAAAAAAAAATTAGCGAAAGCTAAACAATACTCACCCCAGTTTGTAAAATACATTTTGTTTATACTTAAAATACATTTAGCATTAACAACCGACAATAATGATAATAATACTCATAATAATATCAATAATCATTCTTAAGAGATTGTATGTTCTTATAATCACTAGTCTATTCATTCTCTTTTACGTACTTAGCCATGCACACGTACGAAATTCATATGAAGAGAGTATTAAGCAAGTATCAATGCACACAAACTTATTATTACTCAGAAAATGACCTTTGAGGTCTATTAATCTATTGAACTATTATTATGCAATCACAACATGCAAAGATTAGACTCTTAGGTTAGGTAGTGTCGAAGAGCATTGCACAGCTCAGACTCTGTGAGTCCTACACTCGGGTTTGATGACCCTACAAATTATAATTCATTCATTTGGCCTTTGCGGCATAATCATATCATCTCGGGTTTATAACCCACATATTATCATAAACTTCAGATTAAACCATGATTAAGCGAGAAACTCAGGTTTAGTTAATCCCTACAGTTTAACCACAAATGGGCCTACATCATTTTATTGAAGTGTGCACACTAGGCATGCTCTTCAATATCCCAAGGGTACGAAGCTTGGGAGCACACAACAATAAGTTAGTCATTGGCGAAACTAGGGAGGGCCAGCAGCGACGGTCGCCCTTCCCATGATTCCTGAAATAATCTATGTATTAGTTTATGCAAATAGTGTTATATGTTGATTGTAGCTCAGTTGGTTGGAAATTGACTTAAACAATGGGTGAGGGAAATGCGCGGACCATGGTTCAAATCTTAGCAGCAAGATTTTGTTAAATTTTCCGTCCTTTTCATTTGGGCCATGTTCCCTTTATTTCTCTAGTTTTTTTAGTTCAGCCTTCTTTCTTGGTTGCTCTACTAAAACTTAATTAGTGAATTGTGAGTGGTTTTGTTTCTTCTTTTTTTTTTTCTTCTTTAAAGTAAAGTTTGTGTGATTGTATACTTCCCCTTCTTGTTGTAGACCCTCTCATAGTGAAACGTTCTCTAGTTTTACTATGTGAGTTATTTTTCTTCATAGAGTGACATGTATTTATTTATATTTGTTTTCCTCCATCTTTCTTTAGTCTATTGTCGCTATATTTTATCCATATCATAATATTACGTCTAATGTTTTTTAAAATTACTATTATAATATGTATATGTCGCTAAAAACATTTGGCTCCCCCAAGTATAAATCCTGGTTCCGCCACTGAAGTTAGTAGACATGCTCATACTTACTTTGTCTAAATCGGTCATATTCATCACAACAAACATGATCATATATATATATCAAACTTGTTTCATTTCACAATAATCTCATAATCATGCACTTGTCCATTTGATTATTAACATTAACAAATCAATGCTTCATATATTTATATACATGCATACATATATTCATAAAGCTCTTATCAAATTATTATCATTATTTAATATCAATTTGGCCACTAAGTATATATGCACAAACATTCTTCACACTCACAAGTAAAGCTATAGTTTCACATGCAAATATCGAAATAGGTATAATCAATCATTCCTAAACTAACCCATTCGGTAACTATGCATCAACCCATTATTAAAATGCTTTAATAATTAAATAAATCACTATATAAACATCAAGCAAACCTTAACATCTAAATCATAATTCATTTTGGTTATATACACAAAATATATATATATATATATATATATATATATATATATATATATATATATATATATATATATATATATATATATATATATATATATATATAATCACCAAGCTTGAATAATAGATTTAATTCTCATATAATCACCAATAAAACATTAACATGTAACTTATGATCTATTCGGTCAAGCCACAAAATAGTTATAGATAACTACTTTCCACAACTTCACAATTATAACCATAGTTATTTATATATCAAAATACATATAGCATATAATTATAATAAAATCCATAGTTATCTTCCTTAATTCACTAAATCAAATAAGGGGGTTTTAGTGGACACGAGTATACCTTAAACTCCAAAAATACACTTCATTCTTCTAGCATTCTCGTCACTTACTACTAGCACAAGTTCCTAATTAATTAACAACATGTTCAAGCATTAATAATCATTCTTTTTATTACTTCTTCGTTTATTTCTTCTCGGTCGTGGGTCCTTTTATATATCAAAAATTACTCTTTTTAATTTTCAAATCTTTATCACTATCTCAAATATAAATTTCTCTTCTATTTTATCATTTTAGTTTTCGAAAGTGCTAAGTTCAATTTAGAGAAAATTAGAAATAATTAGTGAATAAGTGATTTTGCTCATAAATGGTCAAGATCAAGTTTACGTAGGATCCTAAATGGACATTCAACAACATAAATCGGATTTTCAACTCAAGATTATCTAGATCTTCATTTCTTTAAGTCATTTCCTTTATAATTTCGATTATACCCATTTGTACTTGTTAGGGTTTTGTTTTCTTAAATATGAAGTTTACGTGATAATAATAGTTCAAGCTTTCGATAAACAAGAGTGCATGAGGTTAAACATTGTAGGTGGTTCGTGGTGGCTCTTGATGGTCCGTGAGCTGTACGGTCGAGCGACGGTGGAGTTATGGTGGTGGAGGCGGTGGTGAGAGGAAAAAGAAATAATGAAATTTAGAATAATGATGAAGCAATTATGAAATAATAATAGAGATATAAGGATGATTATTGCATGAGTTTTGTTAAGCTTTTCTTAGCAAATTTCTTCTCTTTTCTCTTCTCTACCTCGCGGTTTCTCCTTCTCTCTTTCTACTTCATTTTTTTTCTTTGTTTGCTTAGAGGATTTGTGAGCTTTATATGTAGGATGATAATGGTATTTGAAGATAAAGAAATGGTGAAGGAATATTTTTGCTTTTGGAAGATATGGTATCCGGTTTTGGGAAGAAGAAATGAGGGCTTTTTGTAATCTTTTGGATACACTACTAGAAAACACGCCATTTTTCGTCGCTTTTTTACTCGTTAATCGACGCTTAAAAACGTCGGTATTTTTATTTTCGATGCTTCATGAAAGCGAACACTGTTATACATCCACAGATCAGATATCACTACACTATATATACATACACAATATAATAATAATACTCTTAAAATATTTGAAGAACAAAATGTTATAATATATTAATTATAATTAAGATTGTCACAATAATATAGAGATTTCCAAAACGCAAGATCAAGTACATTCAAAACAATCTTTTCAAACTAAAATAGGTTCCGTCCAATACGTAGACTACTAACTAATAATAAGTAAGCACGATCTACTTGGCTCGCATAATTAACATAAATTAGCTTGAAGGGGAACGTTCAACATGCATCTTCCCACTGATTATCCTCCGATGCACTACGTGCATCACCAAAGGTCCCATCCCGAAGACCATCTTGTGTCCCACTTCGAGCACCATAGCCACTCGATGCATCCGAAACCTTAAAGGAATAAAAAGAACAAAAACCATTAGATTCTATCAAAACATTACACATCCAGCAATAAATCTTAATACCACATATATGCATTATTTTAAGGAGAAATACATCTATTAAGGGTTTTCTAATTTCCCACCTATAATCTGCATACTAAATACACATGCACACAAATAAACTCAAAAGGATGAGATAAAGGCAAAGCTCTAAAGATACATGTAACACCCCGGATTTTCTAAGTAATAAATAAATAATAATAATAAATAGAACTCAAGCCAAAAATCTGACAGAGTTTCGTTATAAAGTAGACATCCCATGTTATCAAAAGTGATGCACTTGCTCTTATTCAAAGAGTGCCAAAGGGGGTGGTGGGGCTGTCTCCCGTTGCTCTCGCTGAAGATTTTGCAATATTATAAGCTTCTATTAATTCTTGTGAATTTATCCATGTAAAGTGAGTAGGTAATAAAGTAGCATACATTATGCGGAGAGGCCATGTGTGGGTAGCTTAGTGATCTGAGCTTATGTACTTTGAAAATGGGTTCAAATAAGTATATATCTATATATCTTTACAGTATTGATCAATTGAAATCATCGCAATTATTTTTTTTATTTTAAAAATGGGACTTTCTACGAGGGTGTTTATTTGCAACCGTTGTAATAACTAGAGAATCTACGACGGTTGCTGTGACCAACTGTGGTAGAATACCAACAAATTACTACGGTTCAGACATGGAACCGTCGTAGATAATATTATCTACGACGGTTGATGAACCATCGTAGTTTGTTAGACATACTACGTCAGTCGTATATGCTACAGTTCGTCTTTGGACCTGAACCATCGTAGATTGAGTCTTTTACCCGTTCTAGATGCCTATCTCTGTACTAGTGAAGATCATGTACATTCAAAACAATCTTTTCAAACTCAAATAGGTTCTGTCCAATACGTAGACTACTAATTAATAATAAGTAAGCACGATCTACTTGGCTCGCATAATTAACATAAATCAGCTTGAACGGGAACGTTCAACATGCATCTTCCCACTGATTATCCTCCCATCCACTACGAGCATCACCAACGGTCCCATCCCAAAGACTATCTTGTGTCCCACTTCGAGGACCATAGCCACTGGATGCATCTGGAACCTTAAAGTAATAAAAAGAACAAAAATCATTAGATTCTATCAAAATAATACACACCCAGCAATAAATCTTAATACCACATATATGCATTATTTCAAGGAGAAATACATCTATTAAGGGTTTTCTAATTTCCTACCTATAATCTGCATACTAAATACACATGCACACAAATAAACTCATAAGGATGAGATAAAGGCAAAGATCTAAAGATACATGTAACTCCTCGGATTTTCTAAGTAATAAATAAATAATAATAACACTACTACAAAATGGACATATGCCAACACTTTACGAGCAACACTTTTAAAAATGTTGCTTTTCAACAAAAAATAGAGATGTATCGCATATACATATCTAATACAACACTTTTTCAAAGTGTTGTCATTGTTATAGGCAAAAGACAACACTTTTTTAAAATATCGCATTTTCTATAGTCAAAAACAACATTTTGTGAAAGTGTTTCCCTTATGTAGTGGAAAAGACAATATTTTTTTTCAAATGTCGCCTTTCTTTGATAGTAAACCCAGCACTTGCTTTAAAATGTCGCTTTTAATCATATTTTCCAACACTCATTGATAAGATATATATATATATATATATATATATATATATATATATATATATATATATATATATATATATATATATATATATATATATATATATATATATATATATATATATATATATATATATATATATATATATATATATATATAAGAGAGAGAGAGAGAGAGTGTGTCTATGTATTATGGGGGGCGCGCGCGTATATATACGTTTGTATATCTTTTTTTAGGAAAATAATAATAAATTGTGGGGGACAGATCTTTTCAAGGTTTTACAAAGGCGCTAAAATTTAAAAATAGATTAAAAAAAAAAAGCTTAATTTGTATCGAAAGTAAAATACATAGTTTTGCATGTACGTACAACGAGGGAGTACTTTATAAACTGTAAAGTTTTTTTATGAAAACATAAGAAAAACTTTGATGACAGAACTTTTAAAATTTCACTAATGCGTTACTAGCTCACTATGGTGTCCAAAATTTAAATAAAAACAAAAATCCCATATATATGTGCCAAAAATACCATTATTTTTTTTAATGAAGGTAAGAACGAGGGCCTCTAGCCACCCAATCCAATCCATCTGGGACTGGGCAAAGTTCAGTGTACTAATGAGCTTCTTCGACATGCAAGGTGATTTTGTTAGCCATGTCTAGAAAACAATATAGAGTAATTAGTAGACACAAAAATTATATAAGACGATCTTATCGTAATTTTTGGTAAGACGAGGGTCACTTTGTTGTGCAAGAAGGATCACATTTCGTAATAAATGACCCCTACATTTCTTAATAGTGACCCCATTATTTTATGAGTTAGTCTCACACAAGACTTGCTCATTAGTAAAACAGCAAAATTAAAAATGAAACAAATATACACTCTGTCCCATCTTTTATATGCCTAGTGTGATTTTTTTGGGATAAGGCAATTAAATGGTGTTGCTGAGGTTCTCATCACTATAAATATAACATAATTGAAGTATTGAAAATTTATTGTAATAATTTTAATTATTGGGCTATATATACTTTTTGAAACAGTAAACTAGTTTTTTAGAATCAAAACTTGTACCTCTCAAATAAAAATAAAAAAATCAAAACTTATGCATGTGATGATGATGATCGATGTCAGCCAACAATAAAACATCAGAGTACTGGTCAAATAGAAAAGTGCCCCATATGTTATCAAAAATTGGTAGTTGGCGTGCTGGCGAGAGCGGTCCTTACACCTCTAATAACATGAAGCTCACGGGATCAAATCTTATTGGAGGACTTTGTAGTGTAAAGAGCATAATTTGAGCACGAGGATGGGCCGTAGCATACTGGTATGGAGCTCTGGTACTGGTTATGGACCACAAAAATATTTATTTGTTTTGTTTAGAAAAAAAAATTCTTTAATGTATTTCTAAAAAGTGTTGTTTTTTGCTATCAAAAAAAAAGTGTTGTTTTAAATAAAAAAAAATGTTGCTTTGAAAAAGTGTCGCCTTTATTGAGTATGAGCAACACTTTATCAAAGTGTCGCCTATTCACGAAAAAAGTGGTGGATTAGACCTATGGCGACATTAGCTAAGGTGGCACTTCAAAAAGTGTTGGCTTAGGGTTAAAGCGACATTTTTAGGTCCTAATGCAGCACTTTAGGAGTATTGGCATAGCCTTATTTTGTAGTAGTGTAAATACAACTCAAGCCGAAAATCCGGCAGAGTTTCGTTATAAAGTAGACATCCCAAGTTATCGAGAGTGATGCACTTGCTCTTATTCAAAGAGTGTCAAAGGGGGTGGTGGGGCTGTCTCCCGTTGCTCTAGCTGACGATTTTGCAATATTATAAGCTTCTATTAATTCTTGTGAATTTATCCATGTAAAGTGAGTAGGTAATACAGTAGCACATTATGTGAAGAGGCCATGTGTGGGTAGCTTAGTGATCTGAGCTTATGTACTTTAAAAAAGGGTTCAAATAAGTATATATCTATATATCTTTACAATATTGATCAATTGAAATCATCGCAATTATTTTTATTTTTTAAAAAAAATGGGACATTCTACGACGGGTGTTTATTTGCAACCGTAGTAATAACTAGAGAATCTAGGATGGTTGTTGTGACCAACCGTGGTAGAATACCAACAAATTACTACGGTTCAGACACGGAACCGTCATAGATAATATTATCTACGACAGTTGATGAACCGTTGTAGTTTGTTAGACATACTACGTCGGCCGTATATACTACGGTTCGTCTTTGGACCGGAACCATCGTAGATTTAGTCTTTTACCCGTCGTAGATGTCTATCTCTGTACTAGTGAAGATCAAGTACATTCAAAACAATCTTTTCAAACTAAAATAGGTTCCGTCCAATACGTAGACTACTAATTAATAATAAGTAAGCATGATCTACTTGGCTCGCATAATTAACATAAATCAGCTTGAAGGGGAACGTTCAACATGCATCTTCCCACTGATTATCCTCCGATCCACTACGAGCATCACCAAAGGTCCCATCCCGAAGATCATCTTGTGTCCCACTTCGAGCACCATAGCCACTCGATGCATCCGGAACCTTAAAGGAATAAAAAGAACAAAAATCACTGGATTCTATCAAAACAATACACACCCAGCAATAAATCTTCATACCACATATATGCATTATTTTAAGGAGTAATACATCTATTAAGGGTTTTCTAATTTTCCACCTATAATATATATACTAAATACACATGCACACAAATAAACTCATAAGGATGAGATAAAGGCAAAGCTCTAAAGATACATGTAACACCCCGGATTTTCTAAGTAATAAATAAATAATAATAAATAGAACTCAAGCCGAAAATCCGGCAGAGTTTTGTTGTAAAGTAGACATCCCAAGTTATCGACTTTCTAAACCTGTTTAAATAGAAAATAGCAAATATAAATCCTAACAACGGAAGACTAAAACCCAGGGAGTCACCACCACATTCACGCATATGAATGAGTGAAAGGCTAATCAAATATTATCAAAATCATAAGTCAATATACTTTGTAAGGACCCGGGATTTTTGTCCAATCTTCATATGTATTGGTTTCCACGGAGTGCGTCCTTATAGAAAATTTGTAAGTTGGGGTTTTAGATAAGTTCAAGGGACAATCGAGTTAGAAAAGATTTTGTAAAGACTTGAATTGAATAAAAACCATGAAAGAGATCACAAATCTGCTATCGGCGTTTTATCGAAGGGACAAACCAAAGGCACAACCCAATAGCGCGATAAGTGAACTGATCATGTTTTTAAAAAGACTCCCGCTCATATAGAACATATAAGTACCCAAGAATAAAGGGTTCGGGAGAGAAGGTACGAGGTGGGAAGGTGTTAGGCACCCAACTCGCCCGTATTATGACGGCCTCTACTAACTCAAGTTTGCTTAATAATTTAAGGACATAATTCCCATGCAAAATCGGATTAACAACCTATACTTAGACTATTAATTGGTTCATCATAAGCATCACAACATTTATTTTAACCCTTATTTCGACATGCATTTGGTTTGACAAGTTGCGCAGCACAACAACTATACAGACAATATTTAGGAAGCAATAAAACATTATTTTAGCATTATATCTACATTTTGACTACGGAAAAATAAACAATTGAGCAATTAATTTAATTTGAGCCCTCAGGAATTTGTACCTGAACTGTAGGCTATATTTGTCAAAAATAGTAAAGGACAAGATCTCAAATTTTAGAAGAAAGAGGGAGAAGCTCGGGAGTACTCAACCGAGAATAGAGGTTGTCAACTGTAGACTGTGTTATTTGAACTGATGGTGGAGGGTTGTATTTATAGGCGTGGAGGAGTAGGGTTGGACAGCTGAAAAGGAGGCGAAAATCGAATTGGGCTTGAAAAATGAATCGGGCCAGAAGCCACGTCAGCGCCGCTAGCGGCCCTGGGAATTTAGTCAGCGCCGCTAGCGGCCTTGGGATTTATCCTAGGGCCACTGACGGCTGTCAGCTGCCAGCTGGATGTCGTCATGATGACGACATCCAATCTATTTTTATTTTCCGGAGGAATTTTAGTATTCTGAAAAATATGGAAAGACCGTTTTACCCCTGGATGGTAAAACATGGTTCTACCCCTAAATCGCAACTTGGCGACCGAGAGTCGGAAAGAGGCATGAGAGGTGTCGTTGGAAAGCTCTTAAAAGGGGCTTTTGAATGGGATTGTAATAAAGGAGTGTTTAGAGGAAAAACGTGAGACCTTATCTTAACTATTAAAGCAAAAATAGCGTTCAAGTTTATAAATTACTCCTTTCATCATTGGGCTTTTGCGGAGAAATCTGAAGGCGGTTTTTTGGCGTCTACAGAAGCCCCCACTTTGATCGAGCTTGAGTAAAAGCGAAGATCAAAGTATTTCGAAGGCGACATGCAGAATGCTGATGTACAGATGGTGTGTGAGAGTGTACAGTATGTATGCATATGAAGACCAACCTGAGTTGGGACATGCTCGAAGCGTGCTAAAACTTCATCTCTATGAATACAAGAGAAAATAAAGGTTATGGTAGCAGGATAGAACACCGCTCGTAGATGGTCTAAACGTCTGCTGGGACCTGTATTCAGAGTAAGTGAAAAAGTTAGTAATACTTTGAGAATGATCAACACGGACTGCTTCGACAAACAATGACTAAACACTGCTCGGCGAGTGTCGAGATTCCGTCCCTGTATAAGAAACGAAAAGGTCAACAAGACAGCGCGATTAAAAATAACGGCTGTAAATGGGAAGTAACGTGAGAGTGAATAGTATAAATGCTTTATCGAGCAAACAGTGACTAAACACCACTCGGCGGATGCCGAGATTCCGTCCCTGCACAAGAAACGAAAAGGTTGACGAGACAGCGCGATCAAAATGACGGCTGTAACATGGTTAAAACATATGAACAATTTAAATGTAATAGCTTAAGCAATCATTGACTGGAACATATAAAAAATAACGAACAGTATAACTGCAGTAGTTTAAGAAATCATTGACTGACACATAATAAGTAACCTCGCAGAAGGACAGTTTAACCGTAATAGCTTAAGCGTTCATTGACTGACCCAAAATTTGTGGTATTTGGTAAGGCCGATAGACTTTGTGGGCTTGAATATTTTTGGGCACTCTGGGCGGTAAGAGTCATCGCTTCATGTATCCGAGATTCAGTATTTGGGACCTGCAGAAGTAATCGGTTTAGTTTTACCTGAAAATAATTGGTACCGTAAAATGGGCCAACTGTCAAATTTGAATTTGTGGGCCAAAGGGGCTTGCTCCCGCGCGCTTGGTACTCATATTTGCCGCGAACGAACTGGAATAACGGACTATGAACTGGAAAAAGGATCGTGGTACAGCAAGTGGGGCCCGCGTATGCAGGGCCTGCAGTGCCGCTAGCGGTCCAGGCCAGCGGCGCTGGACCTCGTGTGAGGGCCGCCAGCGCCTCTAGCGAGCGCCGCTAGCAATGCTGAGCTTGTGTCGAAAAAAAAGTGGCTTCAGCGTTTTTTTTTTCTTTTCCGCGTGCCATTCTTCTTCTTTGCCGAGCATATTGTCAAGAGCCACCATCGTTGAGTGCTCCACATTGCTTGAGGTAAGTCAATTCTTGACCAAATTCTTCGGTTTTTGTCTTGAACTTGGTTATTTTTCCGCCTAGTTGCTGAATTTTGGGTTGCATGTTGAATGGGTGCTTGTTTTTTGCGAATCTAAAACTTTTAATTTTCCACTTCTGGAGAGAGAAAGCTTCATTGTACTCCCATGGCTCCCGCGGAGAAAGGAAAATGTCCAATGGGTGAGGAGGAGTATGACCGGAACCTTTTTTGTATTGGGCTTCCCTCCACTACTGCACCTCCGACTAGTCTTGCGGATGGAGCTCGACTATACCAGGACTCGTCTATGCGACTGGACTGGCGTTCGGGTGGGGTTTTGAACCGTAGTATTTTACTATCAGAGAGGCAGAGTCATCTGTCTAACCCGGAGCTGGTATGTTTTTTGACTCTCCTTTTTTTTTCTGTTCAGTATATATAAATTGGAACTGTTAGTGCTTTGGCACACGATCAAATTGGGACTTGTACTGGATTGGTGGTCAGCTGTATATAATTTGTGTGGAATTATTTTGGGCTGTATTTGTAGTATATGGGGTGTTGAGAAAATTTTGTTTGTTTGCAACAGTGTTGGTGTTTTGTTGCAGGCTCATTGGGCTACCTCCCACTGGGCTATGATGTTGGAGACTTTTTTGTTGGAGCTAGGAATTTGGTATTGGGCTCGGGTTTTGACCATTTCTTGACCGTTATCCCTGCCTTTCACTCTGGGGATTCTAGGATCATCGCTAGGGGGGCTATTGGAGAGGTTCTGGGATTCGACGAACACTTTTCATACGCCTGTAGGAGAGATGTTCCCCACCCCTTATCAGTTCGCTGTGATGATGGGTCTATCCTTTAGAGGGCGTCGTATTCGGTACGACGCGAGCTATTGGCAATAGAGTGACAGTTTGCTCGAGCTTTATGGGCCTGTGTCTGCCCATTTTGATAAGGATCGAGTTTCTTTAGTGCGGTTATGGGCGGCTTTGGCGGAGCAGAGGTTTACCGAGGAGCAGAGAGCCCGTATTTGCCTGGCTTGTTTGCTGGGGTCAACCATTTTCTCTCAGAAGAAGAGCATATGTGAAGTCGGTTTCTTGACATGCTTAGAGGATTTGACAAAGGTCCATGAGTTCAACTTCGGTGCTTCTGCTTATGCTTCCTTGGTGAGATGGTGTCGTCGGGCTTGCAAGCCCAAGCCGACAAGTGAGAGGGCGTCTATCTCGGGCTTGTAGAGGATACTGGAGGTAGGCCCATCTGTTTCTTCTCCTTTTTTTTTCTTGCACGTGCATGCTTTTGGACTTGGAGCTTACTTTCTTGCTTGTATGGCAAATGTGGTTCTTTGAGTATTTTTCGGCCTTTGGTCCTCACCGTCTTGGTTTGAGGATGTTCACTAGGTTCGCGGTAGATTGGTAGGGATAACCACTCGTTTACCTCTTTGGAGCATTTTTGGGCTATCTTTGAGAGCCATGCTGCTTCTATGGTATGTTGTTGTTGACTCGTGCATTGTTTTTTCTGGTCCATTTGGTGTAAATGAACTTTTAAGCTGGTAACCTGCAGGTATCATGGTCCGCTTTTGATGATATTCCTGGGGTCCTGCCTCACATCACCATGGAGTACTTTAGAGTATCTTCCTTGCGGGTGGTCTTCGAGGGGCCATTTGGCTTTGTATGGTACTTGGGGGACCGTTTCACTCAGTTGGTTTACCCCACCTTGGGTAGTCACTTGGTTCCGGAGGATCCTCCCTTGACTATGTTCTACCTGCGTGGTCTGAGCGTGTGGGACTTAGGGGTTGTGACACCTGGTGTGGCGGCCACGGAGTTTCTTATACCGGAGGTTGTTGGCTTGGACCGCACGACCGTGTACCTGGCTTACTGCTTGGATCGTTTGATGCCGGACCTTACTTCTGAGGTAAGAAATTTATCTGCATCCTTTTAGCTGTATGTGTGATATACTGACTTCTTGTGTCTCGGAGGCGGATCGTCTAGCTCCTCAGGGTCCCAAGAGGTCCCATTCTAGAGTTCCTCAAGGCCAGCCCTCAAGCGTGACCTTGCCGACTAATGAGGTGAGGTACATTGGGGAGAGCAGAGGACGCATAGTAGAGGAGTTCCCTCTTCAAATGGCTGACGGAGAGGCTGTAGAGGGCTTACCCTTGCCTGATGGTTGTACGGGGGTAAGCTCCTTTTTTATCCCTTCTTGTGTTTGTGTTTATTTCTGAGTGCTGACTCTATCTCTGGTGTTTGTGTTGCTTCTTTTGCAGTTTAACCGGGAGCAGACCTCTCAAATCTTCAAGCTCATCCACCTGTTGAAGAAAGGCTATGGCCGGGTGATGGGCAAGGGGAAGAGTTCTCGGTCTCGGACCGTTGATGTAAGTAGACTTTTATCCTTTGTTTAGCTAAGTGAAGTGCTTAACTTAACATATCGATCTTGATTGTCTGCAGATGTCCTAGTCTTCGTCTTCGGTGGGACCTCGACATTCTTATGCTGCGAGGGCCTCTTCAGCGAGCAGATCGTCTATTACTCATTCACCTCCTATAGCTGTGACCAGGCCTCCTGTTGATGAGGCGCCTGGACCTTCTGTGCCGTATATTCTTGAGATATTCTCCCTTGTGGGTTTCCAGCCTTCTCTTGATAGCAGGGCCATTGTTACCCCTATGGCTGGAGGTTGGGCGAACGCCCCTGGATGGGATGTGCCTCATACTGGGCCTTCGTATCAGGATGTGGCTATGGATTTCGCCAGTCAGGCCACAGAGAGCTTTTTCGCCGCGGGGTTTCCAGCAGGTACACCTATGCGCGCACCAGCATATGATAGGCGGGACATGAGGCCCGACAACAGCAGGCCCATTTATAGCTCTTCTCTCCATTATTAAACTGGGAACTATGGTCAGGGGCTGTCCATTGATGATGAGGCTGACAGCAACGGTGCTGACGACTCTAGCTGAGCGGTGTTGGATCTCCTTGTAGACAATGACCTTGAGATTTTGAACTCCTGTTTTTATGCATTTTTATGATATGTATGATATGATGACTCGATTATGCCCGTCTGACCTCTAAGTATGCAATGTGTTATGCAGTAGGAAAAAGCCATAATTTAGGAAATAAAATAAAGAAAAAGGTAAAAATTTCCAAAAAAAGCAAAACTTACACATATAATACCCCTTAAAAAAAAGGAAAAAATTAAAAATAGAAAATAGAAAAGATAAAACTAGGAGAGTCTCGGGCTTCGTAATCCAGCTCGCATATCAAAACTGGGCTAAATCGAGCAGACTAGATCTATGGGGCGGGCTAGAGCGAGAGGAAAAATCGGACCGGGCCAGGATCAGGGCCGCTAGCAGCGCTGTGCTGCAGGCTAAGGCTGCTAGCGGCGCTGGTCAAGGCCCCTAGCGGCCCTGACCAGAGCTGCTGACGACTCTGGTTTGGGCTTTTTCGTTAATTTCTGACTTCTTTTGGCCCGTATCTTTCCCTATAAATAGGATTTACGGGATGCTTAATGTTGTGTCGCTTTCAGACTTTTATCTCTCCCAAATTTCCCAAATCTTCTACCATGGTGAAATCCTTTGAAAACCTGTTCGATGCTTGATGCAAAAATCTAACCATAGAAGACAAACTTGATATGGCTCCGTTCCATGTTTCTACCTTTCTGACTTTAAGACCAACCAAAATATTGTGGCCCCTTCTTCGATCTGCTTTGAATTATTGGGACCCCAACTTCCATGTCTTCTGTTTTGGTAACTCTGAATTGCGCCCTTTAGTTGAAGAATTTGCTGCGATCACTAATATGCCTGATGTTCTTCCCCCAGCTGTGCCATATTTGGAGGATGGTTTTAGGGATCAGTACAATAAATCTTTAGGTTTGTCATCTGCAGAAGCCAAAAGCATGGTTCTTGGTGTCGATGTGGACTTGGTTCAACTCTGTGAAAAGTTTGCTATTTCTTCTGAAAAGGATGCGATATTCAGGCGTTGTCGTCGGCAGCCTTTTGTACTTTGCCTGTTAAACCGCCTATTGTTTGCTAATGCAGAATCACCTAACTTGGTTAGAGCCTCGTTGCTGCGAGTGATTAATCAAATGGTTGAAGGGCATTCTCCTTTGCATCTGGTTGTAGGGGAAACTATTATTTGGCTCGACAGGTTGAAAATCTCTCCTCATGAAGCTTTTTCTGGCAGCCCCCTGCTGCTTCAAATTTGGTTATGTGAGCATCTGAGGCTAATTGAGTCACCAGAGAAGATGATAGCTCGTGTTCCTCGGGCTTGGTCAAAGAAAACCTATACCGCCTCTAGCTTCTTCGTTAGGAAAAGGCTATATTCTGAAAAGTCCTTGCTGAATGGGATGCCTTTTTCCATGCAGGACCTGTTATCCGTTGGCATGTGTCCTGGTGGAGCTTGACTTCTTTAGTGGCCTGCGACAATTTTGTTCCTTATACTACCATATTGGGTTTGTACAGGACTACTTTCTTCCTCCCATCTAGGGTCATGAGGCAATATGGAATGAAGCAGGTTATCCCTCGTCAGGAGACGACGAGGCCAACTATTGTAGCTTTGACCACTAAATTTGCTACAGATTGGGGAAAGTACTGGCGTAGCCGGGACCGTTGGACTGTACCTCGGGTGATTGTGTCAACTCAAGTTTCTGAGACCTACTTGAACTTGCTTTCCTGCAGTTATGGAGAAGCGAGAGGAGCCCTTCGTCATGAGGAGTGGGACCAACTAAAGCCTAAGTATGACTCAAGAACAGGAAGCAAGAAAAGAAAGGAAGGGCCTCAAGTGGGAGGCTATGACGTACTGAAAAGAGGCAAGCCCCCAGCTCAAGGAAGCAATCATAGGTCGTCCCAAGCCAGGGTCCTTCAAGGAAGAACTCTTCAACGAAGCCTTCTAAAGGGAAGAAGGATAAAAGTAGTTTTCTTAGAAAGCAAGTCTACTTTTTCAAAAAAATAATAATAAGAATTTGTTTAGCTTAAACCCTCATAGTTGCATTATTTTTTTTATAACCTTAGGAAGTTAAGAATTTTTGCAATGTAAGCTTATTCGTTCAGTTTGAATAAATATTATCCCTTTTTGAATGAGTTGAATGAAGTTTTGGATTGATTTTGGCCGGGGCCCTTAAAAGGGATACCTACGTATCTAGTGTGGAATCAGGCCAGCGTAGTTCGTTTTGGGAATTTTTTTTTTTAGACGTAGCACTTCTTCAGTTGGTCCATATTGGTGAGCTGACTGAACTCGATGCCATCAATATCCATGAGTCTGACTGCGCCACCTGATAGAATATCTTTGATGATGAACGGGCTGGACCAATTTCGTCGAAATTTGCCTCTGGGGTAGGTAACTGGGGCACATAATTCTTTTCAAACTAAGTCTCCTTCCTTTAGATTCCGAGGTCGAACCTTTTTGTTGAATGCTCTTGCCATGCGTTGCTGGTACATGTGGGAATGGTCTAGGGCCCGTAGGCATCTTTCATCTGTGAACATGAGTTCTTCGTAGCGAGCTTGTGACCATTGGGTTTCAAGAATTTCACCCTCTAGGGTTATGCGCATGGAGGGTAGTTGGACTTCTATGGGTAGAACCACTTCCAGTCCGTAGAATAGGGAATAAGGTGTTGCTCTCGTAGAGGATCTTATGGATGTCCTATATCCCCAAAGGGTAAATGGGAGTTTGATAGGCCAATCTTTGTAGTTTTCTATCATCTTTTCGATTATAGTCTTGAGGTTTTTGTTGGCGGCTTCTACGGCACCATTGGTTTGGGGACGGTAAGGGGATGATTTGTGGTGCTGGATTTTGTAGTTTTTGAGGAGGGTGGTGATGTGAATTAATGGGTTTTTAAGTCACGAAGGATATACCTTTCAAATCACTCAAAAGGTTGGGTTTTCGTTCAAGAATCACTCAAGAACAATATCATGAATCACTCGTAATTTGGCAAATAAATCTCAGAGTTTTTTTTTGTATTAATCAATGCTAGAGAACAAACAAGGACATGCGCTTGTATTTATAGGGAAAAGAAATCAGAAATCTAATCTAAGTATAGTTCTAATCCTATTAGAAAAACGAATCCTAATCTAACTAGGAGTTCCAAACCTATTACAAGTAGGAAACCTAGTACAAGTAGGAAACTAAATCCTAACCTAAACCAACTGGAATTAATGTGTCCTAACACTCCTATGATACTTGTAATTCAGTCCTGCATAACAACTACGAAACTTCCTAAAAGCAATCTAAATTTGGTGCGAAAGATTAACTAGTCTCTCACTGACGTTGTTTACCTTGGTCGTAACTTTCTGGTTACTTCCCTAAGTGTTTTTCCAGTGAATCATAGTCCATTCCATAGCCCTTTCTCGTGCCAATCCAGCCTTGGTCACCATTAAATCAAAATCCAACTCTATGGTGCCAAGAAACACTTTCTTGATTTCCAGGTTGACTCTCGAGTTGTTGTTGTTGTTGCCATTGTTGTACTCACTTGATTCTTGGTCCCTTGCTCCTGCATCAACCTCCCCTTCTTTAAAAGAATCTTCCAAATAAGGACTAAGATCACCAATATTGAAGGTTGTGCTCACATTACCATAGTCGTCTGGGAGATCAATCTTATAGGCGTTATCACCAATCTTTTCTAACACCTTGAATGGACCATCTGCCCTAGGCATAAGCTTGTTCTTGCGCTTGGTAGGAAATCTTTCCTTGCGTAGATGTAACCAAACCAAGTTTGCAGGTTCAAAGAGAACCTGTTTCTTTCCTTTGTTGCTCGAGCTTCATACATTGGATTCATCTTCTCTATCTGCGCACGAACTTGATCACAAGTCCTCTTAAATGCTTTTTGTCTTGTTTTGGCATTTGTATGTATAACCTCATCTCTAGGAAAAGACACTAAATCAAGAGGTAAATAAGGGTTAATGCCATACACAATCTCGAAGGGAGATCGACCTGTGGTAGAACTAGGAGTTCTATTATAAGCAAACTCCGCATGTGCAAGTTTGATATCCCAATCTTTTGTGCTTCTACTCACCAATCCACGAAATATAGTACCAAGTGTAAGATTTGTCACCTCGGTTTGTCCATCTGTTTGAGGATGGTGTGAAGTACTAAAGAGCAGTTTTGTCCCGACCAGTTTCCACAACGTCTTCCAAAAGTAGCTAAGAAATTTTGTATCACGATCAGAGACAATGGTCTTGGGAATACCATGAAGCCTCACAATCTCTTTATAGAACAAATCAGCGATATGAGAAGCATCATCAGTTTTATGACAAGGCATAAAGTGTGCCATCTTAAAGAACCTGTCAACCACTACCATAACCGCATCCTTACCTCGTTGAGTTTTAGGAAGTGTAACAATGAAATCCATGCTCACTCCCTCCCATGGCAAAATAGGAACAGGTAATGGCGTATATAAGCCTTTATGAAAGGCACTCTTGGCTCGCTGGCACGTAGCACATCTTGAGACAATTGCTTGAACATCCTTAAACATCTTAGACCAATGAAAATGCTCTTGTAACAACTCTAATGTCTTTGTAATACCATAATGTCCATCCAATCACCCAGAATGTATTTCTCTAACCAGCAGTTCACGCATAGACGACCTAGGAACACACAACTTGTTCCTCTTGAAAAGAAACCCATCTTGTAACAAATAATCCCCATACTCACCTTCTTTGGAAGATTTAAAAGGCTCGCCAAAATCAGCATCTCGATCATATAACTCCTGGAGATGTTCAACCCGAGGAGTTTAGCCTCTAATGTCACAAGTACGTGGTTTCTTCTTGAAAGAGCATCAGCAACAACATTGCCCTTCCCATCCTTAGACTTGGCCGAGAATGTAAATGATTGCAAAAACTCAACCCATTTAGCATGTCTAGGGTTTAGCTTTTGTTGGCCATGTATATATTTCAATGCCTCATGATCAGAATGCAAAACAAAAGGTTTGGGCCGTAAATAATGCGCCCAATGCTCTAATGCTCTAACAATGGCATAGAATTCACGATCATAGGTGGAGTAATTCAATCTTGCCCCATTCAATTTCTCACTAAAGTAAGCTATAGGGCGTTTCTCTGGGATTAGAACAGCACCTATACCCACCCCACTAGCATCACATTCAACTTCAAACAGCTTATCAAAATCAGGCAGGGCTAAAATAGGAGCTTCACATAATCTGTTTTTAATTTCTTCAAAGGCGTTTTGTACATGATTAGTCCACACAAACTCTCCTTTTTTCATCAACTCGGTAATAGGGGCAGTAATGGAACTAAACTTGCGTATAAATCTCCTATAGAATGATGCAAGTCCATAAAAACTACGTACCTCATGTATATTTGTAGGAACTGGCCACGAAGACATAGATTCAATCTTTTAAGGGTCAACATGCACACCATCACTAGATACAATGTAGCCTAAGAAAACAACTTTAGGAAGCATGAACTCGCACTTTTAATGCTTACCAAAGAGTTGTTGTTGTCCTAGCTTCTCAAACACCAAACATAGGTGCACCAAATGTTCCTCTCGAGTTTTACTATAAATAAGAATATCATCGAGGTAACCACAATAAATTTACCAAAAAAGGCCTCAATACCTCGTTGATAAGTCTCATAAAGGTACTAGGGGCGTTGCATAAGCCAAAGGGCATCACGAGCCATTCATACAGCCCTTGTCTTGTCTTGAATGTCGTTTTCCACTCATCCCCTTCTTTGATTCTCACTTGATGATAGCCAGCCCTTAGGTCGATCTTTGAGAATACGTGAGAACCATGGAGCTCGTCTAACATATCATCCAATAGAGACATAGGAAATTTGTACTTGATAGTGATATTGTTGACAGCTCTACTATCAATACACATACGTCAAGTTCCGTCCTTCTTAGGCACAAATAACGCAGGAATAGCACATGGACTAAGGCTCTCTCTCACGTAGCCTCTTTGGACCAATTCTTCAACTTGGCATTGTAGTTCTTTGGCTTCCTCCGGATTGCATCTATAAGCAGGTCTATTAGGAAGAGGTGCTCCAGGACTATAAGTAACTCTTGTAACTCATGGTCTTTATTTTGAACGTTTTCAGCGTTAGGTTCAAATAAAACCACCAAATAACTTACCCCTTCAGTTGTTGCTTCTCTCTCAATCTCCTTTTCTCCCACAATCATCATGTTATTATGCTCTTGTTTGCTTTAATTTCCTTAACATGTGATGAAGACATAGGAACTAGGTGGAATTTCTTGTGACTTTGTGTAACAGTGTAGATATTACTCACCCCATCATGAGTTACTTTTCGGAGACATTGCCAAGGACGCCCTAATAACAGGTGACAAACATCCATAGGTAACACATCACACCACAAATCATCCTTATAACCACCCAAGGTAAAACATACACGAGCTTGATTAGTTACTTTTAAACCACCCCCATTATTTAACCACTGAATAGTATACGGTTTAGGATGTGTTCTTGTTGAAAGATTTAATTTTTCCACCATCTCCTTAGACGCAACGTTAGTACAACTTCCAGAATCAATAATCACATTACACAACTTACCTCTAACCTTGCAACGTGAATGGAAAATTAACTCCCTCTGATTATAATCCTCTTTGTCCATGGTTGTATGCAGCAACTTGGTCAAAACAAGAGAATCACCGTGTAACTCAGCAGAGCTATGCTCCTCGTTATAAGTTTCCTCATCGTTGTGTCCATTGTCATCACCCTCAACGGGCAACACAAAAGAGGGCTCCATCTCGTCTAGCTCGGCCACTGTGAGTGCTTTCTTAATGCCACATTCATATGCGTAGTGCTCATATCCTTGACACTTAAAACAGCGTAGTTTACCCTTATCCCTTGGACCACGAGATCCTTCAATTGATTTGTCCTTCTCCTGCGTTGGCTTTTTTGTAATAACAATAGGATTACCTTTGGGCACAATTGCCCCATCTCCAGAGTAACGCTGATTTCGGAATTGGTGAAGCCTCTTACTATATCACGAGCCACAGGCTTGGCTTGCTTCTCTTTCTTCTTGACCTTTAGAGCGTTCTTGCAAACATCATCAAAGCTGACATAAGGAACAAGTTCAACCTTGTACCTTAGATTAAGGTTTAAGCCCTTGATGAATCTAGCAATCTTCAACTCTTCAACCTCTGTGTGATCACATAGCATGGCAACATGTTCAAAATTCTGTAGGTATTCTTGCACACTTGAAACTCCTTGACATAAAGATGTCATCTTTAAGTACTGTTCTTGCTTGAATTTCTTTGGGAGGAATCGTTTCACCAACTGTTTCTTGAGTTTGTCCCATGTCTCAATCTTATCTTTGTCGTCCCTCTTTCGCTTGGCCTTAAGATTTTCGAACCATAAGGAGGCATGTTTGGTTAGCTTCAGCGTAGCCAACTTATACCTTTTTCGTTCATCGTACTCCTTATATTCAAAAGTTCGTTCCGAAGTCGTAAGCCAATCCGTGAAAGCCTCAGGATCATAAGCGCCATCATATTCAGGGAGATCTAACTTTATGTTTCTGTCATCATCAAAAGGAAATTTAGGCTTCACAACCTCGTTTGATCTACTAGGCAACCTTAAGCTACCTTCTCCAGCATCATCTTCAATGGTAAATTGATTAACTTTCATATGTAGACCCCTCATCATCATATCTAAGCGGGATGTGTTCTCTATATGGTCTCGGCGTTGTGAGTCTAGTGCTTTCTTTTGGTCTTGTTGCGCTGCCTCAATTGCTTCTAATCGTTTATTACTGGCTTCAAGGGCAGCCAATATCTTAGCTATGTCACCTGAGTCTCCCATGGTGAATAGGAATAACTTTAGGTGGCCAAGATAAAGACATTACAATCTGCTGTTAATCAACACCTCCGTTCTTCATGCTGGAATAACCTTGATCGTTTGCTCGTGTAGAAACGCACAAAATCCTTTGCTCTGATACCAAAAGTTGATGCGAATTAATGGGTTTTAAGTCACCAAGGATATACCTTTCAAATCACTCAAAAGGTTGGGTTTTCGTTCAAGAATCACTCAAGAACAATATCACGAATCACTCGTAATTTGGGAGATAAATCTCAAAGGGTTTTTTTGTATTAATCAATGCTAGAGAACAAACAAGGACATGCCCTTGTATTTATAGGGAAAAGAAATCAGAAATCTAATCTAAGTATAGTTCTAATCCTATTAGGAAAACGAATCCTAATCTAACTAGGAGTTCCAAACCTATTACAAATAGGAAACCTAGTACAAGTAGGAAACTAAATCCTAACCTAAACCAACTGGAATTAATGTGTCCTAACACTCCTATGACACTTGTAATTCAGTCCTGCATAACAACTACGAAACTTCCTAAAAGCAATCTAAATTTGGTGCCAAAGATTAACTAGTCTCTCACTGACGTTGTTTACGTTGGTCGTAACTTTCTGGTTACTTCCCTAAGTGTTTTTCCAGTGAATCATAGTACATTCCATAGCCCTTTCTCGTGCCAATCCAGCCTTGGTCACCGTTAAATCAAAATCCAACTCTAAGGTGGCAAGAAACACTTTCTTGATTTCCAGGTTGACACTCGAGCTGGTGTCGTTGTTGCCGTTGTTGTACTCACTTGATTCTTGGTCCCTTGCTCCTGCATCAGGTGTCTTTTTCGGCTTTGAAATGGTATCCATGGTCACTGATGATTTCATGCGGAACGCCATATCGGCAAATAATGTTGTTCCTTATGAATTTGGACACTTGTTTGGAGGTAAGGATGGCATAGGATTGGGCTTCGACCCATTTGGTAAAATAGTCTATGGCTACTAGGATGTATTCATGTCCTCCCGAGCCCTTTGGGGTGATCTTACCAATGACATCTATTCCCCATACGGAAAACGACCAAGGGGATGTGAAGTTGTGGAGCATTGAGGGTGGCATATGCTGCATGTTGGCATATATCTGACACTTCTTGCACTTCTTGACATAGTCGTAACAATCTATTTCCATAGTGGTCGAATAGTATCCCAATCGTAAGACCTTTCTAGAGAGCATTCGACCATTCATGTGTGGCTCGCACACACCATTGTGTACATCGTCCATAATCTCTGCGGCTTCTTCCGAGTTCACGCATCTGAGGTTGACCCTGTTGTGGAACTTTTTGTACAGAACCCCCTTGTATTTGATGTATTGCGCCGCTAAGAGACGGATGACCCGTTGAGCTTTTAGTGGTGCATCTTGAGGGTATATTCCTTTGGTGATGTAATTGAAGACGTCTTGGTAACAAGGATCCTCTTGGATCGGAGCCAAAGTCATTTATGTGTCGAGGTTGTTGCAGAAGGCTGGCTCGCTTCTTCTTTGTATACAAACGGGCATCATGCTAACTGGATCGGGTATGATAATTAAGGATGCTAATTTGGATAGAGCGTCTGCAAATTGATTATCTTCTAGTGGAAGGTATGTGAAGGCTAACTCTTCAAAATTGTCAAGCACCTTATCCAAAAACTCCTGGTAAAGTGCCAGGCTCTCGCTGTGAACT
The DNA here is from genome assembly GCA_038025085.1 of Tetragonia tetragonoides. Taxonomy (NCBI): domain Eukaryota; kingdom Viridiplantae; phylum Streptophyta; class Magnoliopsida; order Caryophyllales; family Aizoaceae; genus Tetragonia; species Tetragonia tetragonoides. The sequence continues at coordinate 25,503,702 of CM076140.1, forward strand.
TTCCACTTCCTGGAAACTTGATTGATGTTTAGTAGGGAATCCCCATAGACCTTGAGTACTCGGATGCCCAAGCCTACGGCTGCTTGTAGACCGATGATACAAGCTTCATAATCGACTGCATTATTAGTGACAGGGAAGTCCAATTTTACCGAGATGGGAGTATGTGCTTCATCTGGAGATACTAGGAGTACTCCTGCGCCATAGCCTTTTTGGTTGGATGCCCCGTCAAAGTACATTTTCCAGCAATTTTCTTCAATTAAGGCCACATCTTCATCGGGGAAGTCATATTGCTCGTGCTCCTTGGCTGTGTGAGTGGGGTGCTCGGCCAAGTATTCTGAAACTGCGTGTCCCTTGATGGTGTTTGTGGGATCAAACTTGAGATCAAATTCAGACAACAACACGGTCCACCTTGCGATTCTTCCACTTAGGAATGGCTTCTTGAAGATGTACTTGAGGGGATTCATCCTTGACCTTAATAGTACAGGGTGATTGAGCATGTAATGTCTGAGTTTCTTTGTGGCCCAGACTAGAGCTAAGCAGGTCTTCTCAAGGCTTGAGTACCTGGTTTCATAATCGATGAACTTCTTGCTTAAGTAATATATAGCTCGTTCTTGATCTTCTATGGCCTGAGATAGCATAGCCCCCATGGCGGTGTCGGTCACTGTCAAATAAAGGATCAAAGGCAGTCCTTGCTTGGTTGGCTAGTTAATCTTTGATCTTGTCGAATGCTTCTTGGCACTGGTCATCCCACTCGATTTTGACCCCCTTCTTCAACTTCTTGAATATGAACTCGCATGTTATATTGAACTTTGATATAAACCGACTTATGTATTGAAGTCGACCGAGGAACCCCCTAATTTCCGTTTCATTCTTGGGTGGCGGCATTTCAACTATTGCTTTGATATTGGATGGATCAATTTTGATTCCCCTTTGACTGACTACATAACCCAATAGCTTGCCTGACGTGACTCCGAATGCACATTTTTGAGGATTTAGTCGGAAGTTATACTTGCTTAAACTTTCAAAGAACTTGTGGAGCGCCTGAGTATGCCTGTCTCGGTGCCTTCATTTCACAATCATATCATCCACATAGACTTCGGCTTCTTTGTGCATCATATCATGTAGCAGAGTTGTGGCGGTCCTTTGGTAGGTTTCACCTGCGTTTTTCAATCCAAAGGGCATAACTCTGTAGCAATAGGTTCCCCAAGGAGTTACGAACGTTGTTTTGCTCATATCCTCTTCAGCCATCTAAACCGGATTATACCCTGCATAACCATCCATGAATGACTATAGGGCGTACTCGGCTGTGTTATCTACTAAAAGATCAATGTGGGGTAGAGGAAAATCGTCTTTTGGGCTAGCTTTGTTGAGATCTCTGAAATCGACGCACATTCTGACTCGACCATATTTCTTCGGCACTGGAACCACATTGGTGATCCATTCAGGATAATATGATACCACAATAAACCCAGCGGCAAGTTGCTTTTGTACCTCTTCCTTTATCTTCAATGCCCATTCTGGTCGGAGACGCCGTAGTTCCTGCTTAACTGGTTTAGCATCAGGGTATAAAGGGATTCTATGTTTGGCTATGCTTCTTTCAATTCCCGGTGTGTCCTTGTAAGACCAAGCAAAGATATCTGTGTATTGTTTCAAAAGTTCAACAAATTGCTCACGTTCCTGTGCAGTTAGGGATAATCCAATTCTTACTTCACGAGGTTCGCTTTCATTGGTTAAATTAATTAACTCTATTTCCTCCACAATGGAGGTCTTTTCTTCATGATTGATTACTGCTTTTAGCAGATCTTTAGGCAACTCATTTTCATCATTGGGTTTATCAATAGCTAAACAAGGTAACAAATAAGGAGAAGAATATTTCAATTTATTGATATTGGAATTGAAAACAGCAAGAAAGGGATCTGAATTTCTCTTCACATTCACACTAGTCTTAGAAAAAGTAAAGGGGACGCTCCCCAATCCTGACTCATCTTTAGGACCTAAGCTAGACACTGACTCTGACTGAGACTCTGAATCAGATTCTTCCATCATTGGTCCTTCCCCGGTAGATATCGTGACCTTTCGTCCATTCGGGCCAGTCCAGCTTACTTCTTTGTACCATCCCATCGTGACATCTTCAATAGTGTATATTCGGTCCGCAGGATTGAAGTTGCGATCATTGAGAGCCATTACCTGTTCATTCATCTCAGGAGCTTCAGCCATTCTGGTTTCTTGACCGAACAAAAGACCTAGCAGCTGGTGACCTGGTGCTTTGGTCCAATCTTGAGTTGCCTGTTCTAAGGGGTGGTGTGCCTCCTCGTCCAATTGATTGCAGTCTTGGAAGATTTCAAAACCCGGGTGTGTAACCTTGGCTTCTTCGTCATAGTACTGCTCATGAAAGCCGTAATATGGGCAGTAGTCTCCTTCTGTGATGAACTGGCCATTTAGAGTGTGGCTATAAGGTGGGATGACTTGTTTCCCCTTAAATTGTTTCCTTTGTTTCAGGACTTGATCATGAATTTCTTTGTCGGTAGGTTGTTAAGCAAGTCAAAAGAAGTTGTTTTTGGCTTCTAATTTTAAGGTGGTGGGCCCTTGTCCATTTCTTCCTAAACCCATACCGGGTATGTACCCTTGCTTCTTGAGAAAACCATTAACATGAGGGTTTGAGTGTGGTATGAACGGTGCCTGATCTATTTCCAGCACGTTGACTTCGGGTTGTGATTCATACTTACGTATGGTGATCTTGAATATATGGGACTTCGGAGGAGAGATAATTCCGGAATCAATGATGAACTGGATGTCACACTTCAGGCGATGACATTGCTCAGTAAGGTGGCCAAAGCATCTGTGATACCTACAATAAAGGTAATGATCCTCCTCTTCTGGTAAGACCCCGTCCAGGAACCGGAGATCTCCACGACGAAGTAAAGCTGATATAACATCATGAATAGGTACCGCCAGTGGCGTGAATTCACGGGTAGGACTGCTTGATCTTTTCTTGGATAACCAATGATGTGCGGGCCACATAGTCCCTTCATCAATGAAGGCTTGGATTTTGTCTCATAGATTCCTGCACTCATTGGTGTGATGTCCGCAGGCTTGGCAGTATTCACAGTAGACACCTGGGTTTCCATTTTCCGGGATGAGTTCATAAGTGGGCCCTACTGGATGCATGTAGCCATAAACCCTCATTTGTTGAAAAATGTGTTCCTGAGGCCAACGGGGTTGCTCTTGATTGAGAAGAACTTTGTCACCTTCTAGAGCCTTAAGTCTTTGTTCTAACCCAGCGTCCGTCTTCTGTAACCTTTTGATCTTTGAGTGATAGACAACTATATATTGAGTTAGGTGCTCAATATCATCTTGTGCTTCAACAATGGCCTGGATTGGCTTGCCTGCGCTTCTGTACTCAACGAGGCGCGAGGTTTCATCAGGATCAAGATCTACTTGGATTTTGGCCTCCCGGAGTGATTGGTCCAGTTGTTCATCCAAATCAAGGGATTCGTCTTCAATATCAAGTATCGACTCTCTCGAAGTATCGAGGACTGGATATGCAGTTGTCACAAAATGAGTTTTGATCTTCTTAGCATTCTGGCCCTCTTCCGACCCTGGCATGAGGGGAGATTCGTTCTGTGTATCTTCAGCTGAGGAACGCTTGGTGGACCCTGGCATGATTTGAACGAGCAGATGACCATTTAGAATCGAAAAGACCACGAGACTCTCATCTAAGAAAGAAATGCTGACCCACATATAGAAAGCACATTGTGCTAAAAAAGGTCCTTAACCCTAAATGCCCAAATATTTCCCTAATATTAAAGGAAAATAAAATAAACGAACGAAAATAAGAATAATAGAAAAAGATGGACTGTCTTATTTTTTTTTTATTTTCTAGACTCAAAGAAAATGGAAAATGCGATAAAATAAAATAAAAGAATTTCGGTCTTTTTTTTATTTTTCGATTTTTCTTATTTTGATTTTCGGCGGGTTTTTTTTTTTTTTTTTTTTTGCCGATTTTTTTTGTTTTTGATTTTTCCCTTTTTTTTTAGACCGAATCTGAATTACATCAAAAGAAAAGGGAAAATAAAGAAATAGAAAAAGGGAGAGGGGAAATTGAAAGGCTAACTCTTTTTTTTTACTAAAAGATCCTAGAAAATTGTTCATGACTTTTTAGAATATATCATCGGGAAAATGATGAGTGTTCATTGAATTTGAATTCTCGCACCATCTTCGGGCATTAGGAACTAACTAAAAATAAAAGAAAAGGCTCCTAGCACGTAAGTACATGTTGGCACATAATCACAATATTCATGCATTCAGGCAAGCATTACAACGACATAATTACAGGCAAACATGTGATCAGACGGGCATTATAACGATACATGCACAACAAGCAAGCGAATGCACGAATGTGGGCTAGAGGCTTTTGGCTCCTATGAGGTTACCACGATAAATTACAATTTCCGTTCGGCGGATGGTCGACACATCAATTGTAATTGTTTTCATCAACAAGGATAGATGAGTCATGGGTGAGGAAGCGTCGATTTGCACGATAGGACAACTGTATATTCCTTTAGATATACGGGTTGTCTTCGAGTTGCGACACAAACTTCCTCGAGGGTTAATAAGGGTTAAAAGGTTGTGCCAAGGCACATGCAAATGATGCAAATGATGCAAAAATGTGGAACATGTTATCAAACAATTAAGCAAACTTGATTTTCGAGTCTCACCCTCTTAAATAAATCCCCAATGAAGTCGCCACTGTAACTGTAAGGACTCGGGATTTTCGTCCAATCCTCATATGTATTGGTTTCCACGGAGTGCGTCCTTATAGAAAATTTGCAAGTTGGGGGTTTAGATAAGTTCAAGGGACCATCAAGTTAGAAAAGATTTTGCAAAGACTTGAATTGAATAAAAACCATGAAAGAGGTCACAAATCTGTAATCGGCGTTTTATCGAAGGGACAAACCGAAGGCACAACCCAATAGCGCGATAAGTGAATTGTTCATGTTTTTAGAAAGACTCCCACTCATATAGAACATATAAGTACCCAAGAATAAAGAGGTTCGGGGGCGAAGGTACGAGGTGGGAAGGTGTTAGGCACCCAACTCGCCCGTATTATGACGGCCTCTACTAACTCAAGTTTGCTTAATAATTGTAGGACATAATTCCCATGCAAAATCGGATTAACAACCTACACTTAGACTATTAATTGGTTCATCACAAGCATCACAACATTTAGTTTAACCCTTATTTAGACATGCATTTGGTTTGACAACTTGAGCAGCACAACGACTATACAGACAATATTTAGGAAGCAATAAAACGTTATTCTAGCATGATATCTACATTTTGACTACGGAAATATAAACAATTAAGCAAATAATTTAGTTTGAGCCCTCGGGAATTTGTACTTGAACTGTAGGCTATATTTGACAAAAATAGTAAAAGACAAGATCTCAAATTGTAGAAGAAAGAGGGAGAAGCTCGGGAGTACTCAACCGAGAATAGAGGTTGTCAACTACAGACTGTGTGTTTTGAATTGAGGGTGGAGGGTTGTATTTATAGACGTGGAGGAGTAGGGTTGGACGGCTGAAAAGGAGCCGAAAATCGAATTGGGCTTGAAAAATGAGTCGGGCCAGAAGCCACGTCAACGCCGCTAGCGGCCCTGGTCACGGCCGATGACGGGTGTCAGCTGCCAGCTGGATGTCGTCATAATGACGACATCCAGTCTATTTTTATTTTCCGGAGGAATTTTAGTATTCTGAAAAATATGGAAAGATCATTTTACCCCTGGACGGTAAAAGACGGTTCTACTCCTAAATCGCAACTTGGCGACCGGGAGTCGGAAAGAGACAATAGAGGTGGCGTTGGAAAGCTCTTAAACGGGGCTTTTGAATGGGATTGGAATAAAGGAGTGTTTAGAGGAAAAACCTGAGACCTTATCTTAACTATTAAAGCAAAAATAGCGTTAAAGTTTATAAATTACTCCTTTCATCATCGGGCTTTTACGGAGAAATCTGAAGGCGCTTTTTTGGCTTCTACATACTCCCACTTCAAAGACATTCATGCTTATAATTTCACCACAATGATGAAAACCTAGAAATACTATGCGGTAGCAGATTGATGGTAAATTTTTCAAAACAATGAAAATAGAAATGGGAAGATACTGACCTGAGACTTGCCTTACGCAAGCTTGATTGAGCAATGTCAAAATATTTATCAGAGGCACGACCACCATTCCGCATTCCGAGCAAGATTTGTGTTAGAAGCTGCTTATTTTGATCAAACTTCAACTCAAGCACTTGATTTCTCTTCTGAAGTTCCTCATTTTGCTTTATAATAGAGGCAAGGGTAACTTCCACATGGCTACTATTTGCTCCACCGTACCCATTTTGTCTTAGCTTTCCATGTACACCAAAAACAGAACTTGAATTGACTCCAAACCCAAAACCAACTGGGTGTTTGGGAATGTTTCCATCATACATCAATTTATTGAAGACTTCATTTTCATCTTCAACTTGAGACTTTGGAGAAGACGAGTTGGCCAGTACTTCCTGAACTTGTGACTTCGCTTCATCCTCCATGAAATTACGAGAAAGATGAGTATACAAAGAAATATGAGGAAGCATAGATACAAAGAATGTTAAATAATACTCCCTCCGTCCCACTAAGTATGCAACTCCTTGGAGATAGTAAAAATTAAGGGAACTTTATTTAATACATTGTGTCTCATTAAATTTATTTTTTTATGTGTGTATATAATTTGAATTTCTTGGCAAATTTGGAGTTCCAATGCATATTTATTGAGTTGATTTGCAATATTTTGGGACATCCAAAAATAGAAATATTTGCATACTTTATGGGACGGAGGGAGTATTTACTAAGAATTCTTTAGTCGTTGTACATTCAGCAAAACTTTTATCCTTCGTTTTATGAGTATCCTCGAACCACTTAATGGCACTAGGCTCTCTTTCAATTTCTTCAACCTGTAATTTACATAGAACAATTAAATCCTATAGCACACATTAATATCATTTATCAACAAGATTACAGAATCAAAGCTAGTAAATTCATACAAAGTCAGCTAGCTTATTTGCATAACTCGTAGCACCAATAGTGTGCAAATGAGATTGTGATGCTCATGCCTCTTTTCCATTTTCAGCCAATTTCTGCCAACCAAACATTTATGATCTTCAAAGAGAAAGAAAAGTTATACATGTAAGGGTAACAAATAAATGTGATAACACAAATAACACATTCGTCTTTTCTAAGTATAATGAGAGTTAACCTGCCCCTTGGCCGAATACCAGTAGGTAACTAATCGCCTCCAATTATCACGCGAATGTCCCACAAGAATATCTTCCCAAATATGCTCTTTAGTCCATTCCATTGGGTTGAATCTCTCTTTCTTTAGGCTACACTTGTAGTGGCTCCAATGTTTATCAACATGTTTAAGTATTCCTTTGTTAAGTACCTCTGTATCCAGAATAACAAATTTTCCATAAATACGTAACCAAAAAAGAAAATTGTTTACATGAGCATAGTTGCAGCTGGCACAATAGGAACATGATATTACAGCCAAAAAAAAATCACCTTTCTCTAAACAAATGGGTATTTCTTATTGGTATTTCTTACCTGTCCCAACTTCCACCACTAAAAGAGTTTAATAAAAACAGCTAGTTTCTAATTCAACTTTTTCTACCTTCTGTTGATGTTTTATTCAATCACAATGAAAGAGCACAACTTGATTATGTCACTAACTCAAGCACATAGAATTATCTCCAGTAATGGTCAACTACATTTATAACTATACCCTATTAGTATTTAGGCTTAGAGGTGATAATATTTGGATAGAGATGAGATATGCACTACTTTTTCAAAATACCAAATAATATATCATACACTTACCGGACCAGCTTCTCAATTTCCGCTTTATACTGGTTGTCCATCTTATGTCAACTCTCAATTCTAATTGGACAAAACCTCTCAAGTTTTGCAAAAAATCCGATGTAATTGGCAAGGATCGCGCCACCCTTTCGAATTGGTTGGTTAAGACCATTGAACTCCATAATATATCTAGTTCCTGGTGCCAGCTTATCAACATCATACGTTATCTCGAGCAAAAGGTAATTGTCTCTCGAAGAATATAGCCTTCAGCAATAGACCCTTTGGGTTGGGCTTTATTGGTTACATGTAACTTTAGATCAGCCAAATTCCTTGTACACATTGTAATACCATCAATTAGAAGCAAAGATTGAAAGAAGGATTGTAACAATGGGGAAAAAGAGAGCGGAGCATGGAATCTTACCTTTCAATGGGATACATCCATCTATATGGAACGGGACCACCGTCCCTCATCTACTAAGTGAACTAGGAGATGCACCATAATTGTAAAGAAGATGGGAAGAAACTCCTTCTCCATCCCACAAAGAGTCAAAACAAGCTTTGATTTGACTTCACGTAGTTCCTCTTGATCAAGAGTCATGGAGCGTATATATTTAAGACAGGAAGACAAGTCAGAAAACAAGTCAATAACCTTTGTGGATTTAGATGCTCGTAAAGCTACGGGAAGGATGTCTTGCATTAGCACATGATGTTCATGACTCATCTAGAAAGGTTTGATCCATATCCATCGGGAACTTTAAATTTCTCCAATACTCTCAAGAATCATTCTTTCTCCTCTGTTGACATAGAATATGATGTTGGGGGCATGTATGGTGCTCGATTTGGACGAGGTTGAAGCCACAAGTGCCTCCTTAATCCTATCTATTCAAGAGCCTTTCTAACGCTCTCATCATCTCTACACTTATCCATTTCTAACAATGTTGCCAACAAAACTTCACACATTCTTTTCAATGTGCATAACATCTAAAATATGCCTTAAAAGGTTGTGCTCCCAATATGGCAAGTCAAAAAATATGCTTCTCTTACTCCAAATGACATCCTCATCGTTTTCATCCTCTTCATCATTAGCACCTATTTGCCTTTTTCTTTTCTTGTACACTTGCTTTTTTTTTTTCTGCCCATATACATGATTAGTTCCCTCCTGTTGCCTCACAATGTTAGCCCCTCTTGCTGGGATCGGCTCATGACCATACTCTTCTTTGCCATAAAACTCCTCACTTTGAGCTCTATAAGGGTGCTCATCTGGTATCCTTTTTCGATGCCCAAGATAACAAATTCTTCCCGCAAATCAATATCAATGAGTTAAGTTAGTGCATATAGGGCAACCATTATAACCCTTTGTGCTCCAACCAGATAACATAGCATAAGCAAGAAAGTCGTTAATCGTGCACCTAAAAGTTGCCCTCATCTTGAACCATTGTTGACTATAAGCATCAAATGTATCCACAACGTCCCCCTACAATTTCAACTCATGTAGTAGTAGCTGCATGTACACATCAATGTCAATTCCAAAACCCGATTTTCCAGGAATAATCAAAGAAAGCATTATTGATGAGGGTTTCATACATAGCCATGGTGGTAAATTATAAGGAATCAAAACCACCCGCCATGTACTATATGTGGTATTCACTAGACGATAAGGATTAAACCCATCACTGGCAAGAGCAAGTCTAACACTACGAGGATCAGACGAAAACTCGGGGTATAATTTATCAAATTATTTCCAAGCTTTGGCATCTGCGGGATGCCTTAAAATTCCATCGTCGAGAAGATCCTTATCATGTCATCCATGTCTTCAGCTATTTTAGATGACATGTATAACCTTTTTAGTCTGGGAATTAGAGGAGGGAAGTACCACATCACTTTAGCTGGTTCACCCTTGTCATCCCCCTTGTCTTTTTTAGATGCTTTCCGCCTTGAAGCATCACAAACAGGACACTTTTCTGCATTTGATAAATCACCCCAATACAAAATGCGATTATTTGGACAAGCATCAATTTTTTCATACCCAAGTCCTAAGTCCTTGATCATTTTCTTACCGTCATAATAAGATTGTGGAAAATCCATGATTTGGGGAAATGCATCGACTAAAAGTTTGAGTAACATAGTGAATGACTCACCACTCCAATGGTACATACACTTGAGCTGAAATAAGTGCAAAATAAATGATAATTCGAAAAAGAGGTGCATCCCAAATAAAGTTCCTCATTAGCAGCTTCCAACAACTTCTTGTACTTAGCCTCTTCTTCGTCAAATGAATGATTTGGGGATTGAGCATTTAGTATCTGAATTGTAGGCTACTTAGCAAATGAATAGTAAAAATAGATCTCAAGCAAAGAATAAATTTGGAAGAAAGAGGGGGAAGCTCAGGAGTACTCAACCGAGAATAGAGGTTGTCAACTGTAGACTGTGTGTTTCGAACTGAGGGTGAAAGGCTATATATATAGGCGAATGAATAGGCTTGGACCGGTGAAGGGAGGCCAAAATTTGAAGAGATCGGGCCAAAAAACAGCTAGTGCCAACTGACCGTGAGGGCAGCTGGCGGCCCTGGTGTGATACCCCGATATTTTCTGTATTTATTATATAGATTTAAATGTATTTTTAAAATATATTTATCGTAATTAATTTACGATAATGAACTTCTCGTATTTGAGAATATTCTCGTCATTAAATTATTGAGATCGTGGTAATAAATATTATTGATTTCATAATTTAAATTATTTAACGATTTAGTATTTGAATCGCTTGACTCATTTGAGAGCAATTACTATTTATAATTTAAATAGTGTATTTTCGGAAATAGAGTTTTTGTAAGCATTTAATTAAATAAATAAAATTAGATTTTGGAATCCTAGTCCAACTAGATTAGGGTCAAGTCAAACTTGGACATGAGGAGACTATAAATAGGACCAACGGGGTCACTCTTGGACCCTTTGCTTAGCATTAATCAACCGTGCCTCTCTCTCTCACACAAACTCTCTTTCTCTCTCTCTCACGTAAACTCCCTCTCTCTCCCTACTCCTTCGTGTTTTCCGGCCAGCTAACACCACCATCGCAGCTAGCTAGTCATCGGTGAGTCACCGGCGAGTTGGGCCAGCCCCACCATCGCCCCTCTCTCTCTTTCTCCCTCGCGTTCTCTCTTTCTCTCTCCTCTGCTTTTTCCCCTTCTCTCTCTCCACTAATTCCGCACGTTCACGGCGGGCAAGCGCCAGACCACCGCCGCCATGAACACCCCCACCTCCGGTGGAGTTGGTGGAGGCGCAGGCAAGGTCGCGACAGCCCAACCGCGCGCTCAGTCGCGCCCTCAAACCCCCGTGCTCTGTTTTTCTATCTCCTCCGATAACCACCATCACCGGCGTTCCACCGCCGGCCAACCACCGCCCGACCGCAAATCCAAGGGAGGTCCGGTCGAGCATGGTCGTGGTGGTGGTGGTGGTGGTGGTCGGTGAGCGTGGGAGGTCGTAATTCGCGTTTTGGTTTTTGTTTTGGGTATTTTCTCGAACACTGGGAGTACTGTTTAACTGAGCCATCTGATACCTGCAAAAGGCAGAACACGTCACTAGCCCGGGGGGGATTTTCGGGATCCCCGCTCCGATGCTTAAGTCGGTTTTCTCTCTCTTTGGTAATAAATGATTTTATTTATTGGAAGAAGTTGTCCTGTTCATACCTGAAATGACAGTATTTATAGGTGCAGATTTCACGGGTCCTAGGAAAATCTCCCGGCGACACGTGGCATCCGTAGATAGGAGGAGCTAATTGGGCTAGTCCCTGCCTGACGCGTGTATCCACAGGGCCGCCTCTTGGATTAGTAGTTTACAGAAGGCCCATTAGGGTTCACGAAAGTGGATAATGATCCATTGGGCCTGACTTGATATTTTAGGTCATAACATTTGCCCCTCAGGAACGGTTTTGTGGAACCGATAGGAGACAAAGCGTTTCTGACAATTAATGCACTCGAGCGAGGCGTTTCGTCTTCTTTGAGCCTGGGGCGTTTTTCTATATAAACGCTCGGTCTTTTTGTCCGTACGTGATTTGTGCAATTAGATTTTGCTCTTCCATTTGTATTGGTATCAAGAATCTCAATACTTTAAATATGGCTAATTCGTCTGACGAGGCACGGCAAGGCGGGTCTGGCAAGCGTCCTAAGCTTGCTTCTTCTTTTTGCCGACCAGACAGGCCGGCAACTCGGCGTTCAGTGGTGGATGGTGCGACTCTAGATGCCCCCGGCCACTCAGTACTTCCCCGGCAGATAGTCCTAGGGCTTCCTTCTTCCAGCGGCGCGGCCGCTGGAGGTACTTCAGCTTGCCGAACTCCCTTATCTTCCAAGTGTAAAGAGATCAAGCTTGAGAGGAGTCTCTCGCCCCCTCCGGGTTTTGAAGGTCATCCACGTTACGGCCGGGGACTCGATGGGACAATAAACCGCGCGGAATATGAGGAAGGGATTAAGACCAGCCTTGGGAGCTTGGGATCTCTTGTTCTGGACCTTCATGAAGCTGAGCGGCGGGTTGTGGTCGTCCAGGCGGAACCGGATAATGTGAAGGCTCGTGTTGCCGAGCTTAGGGGTCGGCAAGTCCGGCTGTTTGAGTTTTGTGGGTTTCTGAGAAATGAGCTTAGGAGGGATGCTGGAGCTGATCATTCTGGTCGGCAGGCTTGATTGTAGTGCTGTTGTTGTCCTTTTTTTTTTTTTTTTTTTTTGGCCGATCCTTTTCCTCGGCGATCTTGTAATGCCGGTCACTACCAGGCTCTTTAATGAATGAAAACGATGTTCTTCTGCCCCAGAAATTAACTCTGATTGCTTGCGTCTTGAGGTTGTTTCTTTCTTTCTAGTTCTCCTGTTCTTCCCTAAGAAACTCGTGGTGGGCCAGGGGGTTCATTGTTGACTGGCTTTAATGACCAGTTGATTCGTGTCTGTCAGCTTGACAGGTGGCAATTTGTTTTTGGTCGTAGGTGACGTCATCTGTTTATTCTATACTTCGGTTGTCTTTGTATAAATGTGAGATACAATTTGGTTATGCCTATTAAGTTTCTCGCATTATGTTTTCAACTATTGTGATTTCCTCTGGGTCTAGTGACTCTGAAGGTGAGCCTGAAGTTGTTAGCCGTTATCGACTGCGAAAAACACCAAAGAGACTGTGCCGGAAAAGTCTTGATTCTACGTCCAGGACGCCTTTGCGTATTGTTCAGGAGGCCGGAATCCGGTATGGTGAGAATCGTGCCGGCGAAAGTCTATCCTCCTGGTATGCTCGACATCTGGCAGATTCATCCTTCGGCAAGCCAGTGAAGTTAGCGCTTGCGAGCTTGCTGGAAAAGGACATATTTGTCGAGAGAATTCCTTTCTCTTCGTCAACTCCTCTTAGCTGTCGCCACTGTTCTCCTTCATCTGAGGGTTGGTCACAGGAAAGGTTAGATGCCAGGAAGCGATCCAGTGGTGCAGAGGGTTCTCCTCCGGCAAAAGCAGAGGCTGTGTTCTCTTCGTGTGCTGATCGAGAGAAAAATGTTGCTAATGTCGCGAGAATCAAGGCGGAGCTTGCTCGCATTCATTCTCGTCTTCAAGAGACGTCTCGAAAGATTGCCGGTTTCGAGAGTGAGCTGAGGTCGGCTCGCGCTTTGTACGAGCAGCTGCTCTCGTCAAAGGGAGTTAGAGGCAGTGTGTCAGCGCCTTCAAGGAGACTTATGCAAGATGGGGGGACCTGGGCCTATGTAACCTTTTTAGGTCTTTTAGGTCTTTGTATTTGAACTCTGTGCCCTTGTTTGGGCCATATGTACTTCTGGGGTTGAGTTATGCCCTTATATAAACGTGTGAACTTTGCATTTTTGCAGTTCTTGTTTCTTTGAGCACTGTGTTGATTGTTTTTCCTCTGACTTCTCTCTAAAACTCTTTACTCTTTCGATATGACCACCAGAGGTATTCCGTCGTCATCACAGACTTTCGGCAAATCGTATCGAGAAGTTCTTCGGCAGGAGTCCGTCGCATTGTCGAAAGCTGCCGAGGAAATTGCCTACTGGGCTCCGGACTTGTCCTGGATCCGCCGAACGGCGACAAATGATGATCAGCTGACTAGCTTCAAGGGTCAGCTTGGCTTACCCGAGGTCTGTTCTCTCTCTTTCCCAGGCGAGGACGATGTTGTCTTTTCCCCTCCTGACGGCGAATGTATTGTCGTGGATAATGGTATGATTGAGATGGGGTTTCGTCTCCCCATGCCGCCATTTGTTGTTGAACTCCTGGCGGACTATAAAGTTGCCCCGGCCCAGCTTCTACCGAACATGTGAGCGGCAATAAATGGTTATCTGGCGATGTGCCGAGTCATGGGGTTTGTTCCCTCGCTCAACGTTTTCAAGCACATCGTCATATTGAAATCTGCCGGCTCACAATCGCGTCCTTACTTGTATATTGCCGGTTATAATCCTGGTTTCTTGCCTTTCTGCTATCCTTGCTCGAAGCATCACAATTGGAAGGACAGTTGGGTTTTCATTCGCCGACCAGGCGGTTGGAAAGATGTTCCTGATTTCAATGTTACATATCATGTCGTGCCAGTAGGATCTGATCTGGTCCCTCTGTCGCCGAGCGAAGAGTTCTCTCTGAACAGTTTCAAGTGTTTTTCTGTGCTAGATTCTGCCGGTAGGAAAGTGCGCCACCATGTCAGATACTGCCCTCGCCTTGAGTGGTTCAAGGATGACGGGTATTTGATCTTTGCTGGCCTTCTCAAAGTCCCTGACGAGCATAAAGGTATGTCTTTTGTGGTGCCGGAATGATCTTTGTTTTAGTTCTTCCTTTTGTTTTATTCTTTGTTTGGTTGTAGGGGATATGATAAAGCTGCTTACCAAAGCTCAACGGGGAGAGGAGTTGTACATAGGCACTGCCGCTCTGGAGAAGGTAAGGGACTTCTGGGCGGCAATTGGGGTTGACCACATTCCTCTCGGCAATGAGGATCTACCTATGCCCGCGTCTTTTACGGCCCGCGACCCACTGCCTGTGGGAAAATAGCCAAGCTCTCATTCTGAAACTTTAGCGGCGGCTAAGCGCCACTCTGACATGAGGAAGGCTCAAGCGCAAGCTCGCTGGCCGACTGAGGCTATTGAGAAGGAACCATCTGAGACAGCGCTTTATGAGTTGTCAACTGGGCAAGGGAAGAGGGGCGGGTCGTTCCAGAAGAGGCCGAGGACGGTGACGTCCTCTGAGATCCCTGTTCGTGTAACTCCGTCCCTTATTTTCAATTCTTCTGATGATGCCGAAGGCGAGCAAGTTCATCTCCATTCCGCCGAGGTTGAAGAGCCCCGGCCGGCAGCTATGGAGGTGGAAGAGCCTCAGCTGAACCTGGCGCCCAAAGGGGGTGATGGGGTTATGCTTGCTTGGAAATTGATTTCTACCGACAGGGCTTGGAATGAACCTCAAAGGAAAGTGCTGAGCTCTATTGTAGAGCTGCTAAAAAGTTCGGCTGACGCGAAGGCGAAGGTTTGGGAACATTCGGCAAAATCGATGATGTCTGATCTGCTTTCATCTGCCGGAGTTGTAAGTTTTTAGCTGATTTTTGTTGACGCTCTATGTTTTTCATGATATATTTGTCAACTTGAGCGGTTTAACTAATCTGTGCAGCAATTTTTGGGCTCTGTCAGCACGCTTGAGAGGCTACGTCCTGAACTTGCCGATCTTCATTTACTTCGTCGTCAGCGCGATGGTGTTGACAAAAAGATCCAAGATCTGGAGGCCAAAGTGCAGAAGAAAACCTCGGAATCTGAGAAATTCAAAGATGTCGCGGTCAAGTGGCGCACGGAGTTTAAACGCGTAAAGGTTGAGCTTGATGAAATTAAGGCCTCCGAGGAGAGCTTGAGGACTGAGGATCTTGGGAGGACGACAGAGCTCGAGGCGGTAAAGGCCGAGCTGAAGGAAAAGTCTGAGCTGATTACCAGCAAGGATAAGACTGTTGCAGACATCCAAAATCAAATTTAGAAGGCGCAGCTGGAGATTGAAAAGTATAAGCAAGAAGTTCAGAGAGCAACACGACAAGTTTCTGGATATGATGTTTCTTCGTCGTGCGAGGAGATTATTGCCGAGTTTCAACGTTCTGATGAGTATGCTATGCTTCTTGAGGAAGCGCTGAATCATGAGAGGCGTGTTCTTCGCGACCAGGCATTGTCTGATGTCTATGGCGTGCTGTCTTCAGAGGCTGGCGATGCTATGTGCACTTTGGTTAAGGGAGTTATGGCCGAAAGATCTTCGCCGGATCAGGAAGCTGATGATGAAGATATTTCGTTAGCCGAGGAATAGTTGAGTCTGTCCCCCATTTGAATATTTTTAATTATCTTGTCTTGTGGGCACGCTTAGGGGCACGTTCCCAGATGTAACCTTGCGCCACGTGGCATTTCATGAATAAGAACATACCTTTTTGTCTATAAAGTCCTTCTGAACATGCCTGTTTTGTCTATAAATTCCTCTGAACTTCTTTTTCATCGTTCATTCTTGTTTTTCATTCTCTTTAAAACGTACTTGTTCAAATACGCTCTCTCACAATATGACTTCTCCCCATCACGGAGATCAGTCGACTTGGCTGAATTGCAGCGTACCGCAGGACACACCGGTTAATGAGACAGTTCCTACCGGGGAAAATCAGTCGGATGCCAAAGTTGACAATAATAGTTTTTGCTCGGCCGGGTTCTAGATGCCATCCGTCGATCCATAAAGGACTCTACTAAGAAGGTCGCTCGCAAGCGGGCACGTCTTCATAAGGGAATCGATCCTGGCGATGAGCCTCGCGTCATTACTAGTCGTCAGGGGAAGAGTCCTGCGCGTGCCACTATTTTAATGGCCGTCGGGAATACGACTCGCCATTTTGAGGTTGACGCTGAGGGGGACGTGATAGCTCGTGAATCTGACTTCGCCGATGACTTATCGGCTCTTGCATCTAACAGCACATCTCAAGCTTATGAAGCTTGGGGAGCTGCCCGGAAGTCAGGCGCTCCCCAGGGTGCCAGTTCCAGTAATCCTCCTCCCCATCCAGAGGGTTTTTCCTATATGAAGGCGATTGCCCGCGGAGAGACGGAGGAACTGAATGATTTTCTTGAACAGATGATGGGCATGATTCCTGATGCCGACCTAGACTTCCTCTGCAGCCTTCGAATGAAGCAGATGGATGAGATTCATCGCGTTCGGGTGGAGTTGATGGTCCACATTGGAGGTTTCCAGCATTAGTTTTATCCAATGATGCGCCGAGCAAAAGGGTATGCTAGAGAATGCCGGGAACTGCGTGAGGCTAATAAGCAGTTGCAGGCATCTTCGAAACTTGCTGAGATGCAGGGCGTGCAGATAGATCAAGAACGAGAAAGCCATATCGCCACGATGGCCATCATGGAGCAAGAGTTTGAAGAGGAGAAATCCAGGGGGAACCACTTGCACCTGGAGAACCTGGCCCTTCGTGAAGAGAACTTGACCCTGCACGAGGAGTTAGCGCGTTTAAAGGGCGATCATGCCGGCGGGTCGTCTCCCTTGCCGTCGGAAGAACCTAAAATGGCGAGCGGCGCGGCCGAATCTGCAGACCCTACCGATCGTCAGGGGAAGAATCAGTCCGAGGTCGCCCTTAATTCTGATAACGACCTTGGGGCGCCAGATCTTTTTGCTAAGGGTGACGGCAATGCTGAGGATCATGACCGTGAAAATTTGGATGATATCTTTGACTTCGACAATCCCATGGATACTGATAATCCGCCGAGGCAAACTGCCTTGGAGCCTGGCGATTTTGATGATGTTGTTTTTGATTTTGCCGAGGTAAGTCACCTGAGGGATGTTCCTGATGATCCCGGGGCAGAGGGTTCTCCAGCGCGGATCTCTGACGATGGTGGTTTTGGGGAGGAATCCCCTGTTGATTCCGGAACAGAGTGTTCGGGAAGTACGGCCCCTGATGACTCTGATTCGACCGATGCTGTTAGTGATACTTGCGCGGAGGACGATGGCCTTTCTGACGACCCTGATTTAGAATAACATGTATTTCCTGTGTTTTATTATTTTTATGAAAACTGTGTAATGCTTCTTTGCCCCCAAATCACATGAAATGCAATGTTGTTTTGCCTATCTGGACTGATGTATTAGCTGGCTTGTTTAGTCAGAGTCCGTTTGATAGCAGGAATTTTTGAGTCGATCTTAGTTGACGTTTTGTCAAGGCTCCTATGTTTGTGCGAGTTGGACTGATTTTAGCTAACTACTGTTAGAGTCCGTGTATTATTCGCAGTTTTGATGAATGAACTTTCGTTATCATCAAAGCAGTAAATGAAACTCATAAATAGACTGAAGCCCGTGTTCTCATTCATGTAAAATTTGCACCAAAAGGGTGGTTACAAGTGAATATTGTGGTTACACGGGTGATTATTTTGCCTAGATGAGTGTTGCTTTTATTTTTGCCAAGCATAATTGATGGCGCTCAGATGTAGTATTTCTTTAAGTTGACAGTGTTCCAGGGCCATGGGAGCATTTCTCCGTCAAGGGTGGATAGTCGATAGGTTCCTTGCCGCAGCTCTTCGACAATCAGGTATGGACCTTCCCATGTTAGAGTTAACTTGCCAAACTCAGATGCCTTCCCGATTAACTCAGTCTTTCTCAGCACCAGGTCGCCAACATACAGTGGACGGGGGCGTACTGTTTTGTTGTACTGCCGTGCCATTCTTAGGCGATAAATTTCTGCTCGCAGCAGTGCATCACCCCGTCTTTCTGGTAACACATCCAACTCTTCGCGGTGATGGGCGTTGTATGATGTTCCGCCAAATGAATTTCTTGACATCGGCTTCTGATATGGTGGACACTGCGTCAGCCTTGATCCACTTTGTAAAATAGTCGACAGCGACTATGACGAATTTCCTTTGATATTTGGCCATTGTGAAGGGGCCCAAAATATCCATGCCCCAGCGGGCGAACTATAAGGTGGTGGAAATGGGATGTAAATCAGTCGCTGGTTTTCGGGGGGTGTTGGCGAACCTCTGACATTTGTCGCATTTTTTGGTGTATGAGATGGCATCTTGCCTCAGAGTTGGCAAGAAGTAACCCATCCGGAGAGCTTTTCCGATTAGTGCCCGCCCGCCAATGTGCGAACTACAGACGCCGTTGTGGAGCTCTGCTAAAACATGCTGGGCTGATGCATTTCAGCAATGGATGGGTGTAAGACTGTTTCTACAGCGGACCTTCGAACATGG
Source organism: Tetragonia tetragonoides (assembly GCA_038025085.1). Classification (NCBI taxonomy): domain Eukaryota; kingdom Viridiplantae; phylum Streptophyta; class Magnoliopsida; order Caryophyllales; family Aizoaceae; genus Tetragonia; species Tetragonia tetragonoides. The sequence goes on from CM076140.1 coordinate 25,522,773, forward strand.
TGAATCATTTTGCCCTTCTTTCGATTTTTTCTGCCTCTTTTTTGTCTTCTGGCAACGTGCCATCTGCTAAGAATTTGATGATGGGGTCCATCCAAGTGGGGCTTCTATCTATGACCATACTTTCTGCTTTATCGATGCTGCGCTCGGCTTTGATATCCCAGAACACCGTTTGAGGGTGGTCACTTTTTGTTGAACTGGCGAGCTTTGATAGGGCATCGGCTTGATTATTTTCTTATCGGGGCACTTGGCTAACCTCAAAAGCAACCAATCGAGAGATGAGCTCTTTTGTTTTGGCAAGGTAGGCGCTCATATTTTTGTCCCTGGCTTCGTATGTCCCCATTATCTGACTGACTACCAGCTGGGAGTCGGAGTAAGCTCGAATTTTACATGCTCTCGCGGCTAGGCAATATTCTATGCCTGCGATTAACGCCTCATACTCTGCTTCATTGTTTGTAGCATTGAACTTGAATCTGAGAGCGTATTCATAGTCTTCTTCCTCAGGCGACGTGCAGATGAGTCCTGCTCCGGAGCCCTGTGCTGTTGATGATCCATCGACGTAGAAGGTCCATGGAATGTCTGGATCGGGGGAGGGCATTGGTTGCCTTGTGCTTTCAGCAAGAAAGTCTGCTAGGGCTTGGCCTTTTATAGCCTTTCGGGGCTCATACTCGATTCCCAATCCCTGCAAGTGTACGGCCCATTTAAACATTCGGCCAACATTGTCAAATTTACCGAGGATGTTTTTGAGCGGATGGTCAGACAGGACGACCACTTTGTGTGATTCAAAGTACGGTTTTAATCGTTTACTTGCTGTGAAAAGAGCAAGTACCACTTTTTCAATCAACGGTTTTAATACACTGGTTTTTGTATCTTGTCTCTCTATACGAAGAGTACCGCGCTGACAGCGGTATCTGACGTGGCTAAGTAGCAGAACAGTTCTTCACCAGGGTTGGGGTCGACCATTGTCGGGAGCCTTGTGAGATATTGTTTTAATTCCTCGAATGCTCTGACTTCCTCATCAGTCCAGCAGAACTTAGTGTTCTTTCTGATGGTGTTGAAGAAAGGCGCGCTTTTATCGGCGTCTCGAGCTATGAATCTTCCCAAGGCCGCGATGCAGCCGGCCAACTTCTGAACCTCTTTAACTGTTCGGGGCGGCATCATGTCGAGGATGGTGGCAACTTTGTCAGGGTTGGCGTCAATCCCTCTTTGGCTTATCATGTAGCCCAAGAATTTTCCGGCCTGGACGCCGAACGTGCACTTTTTTGGGTTTAGCTTCATATCGTATAGTCGAAGGTTCTCAAAAGTTTGTTGTAGGTCCCCGACATGGCTTCCTCCTTTCCTCGTTTTCACTATCATATCATCCACATACACCTCCACATTATCCCTGAGCTGGTACTCGAAAAGCCTATTGACCAACTTTGGTATGTTGCTCCGGCGTTTTTGAGTCCAAACGGCATGACCTTGTAACAGTATAACCCGTGGTCTGTGATGAACGCGATGTTTTCTTGGTCGTCCTCGTCGAGTTGGACTTGATGGTATCCCGAGTAGGCATCCATCAGGCTCAGTGTCTGATGACCAGCAGTGGAGTCAACCATTCTGTCGATACAAGGCAGTGGAAAGCTGTCTTTTGGGCAGGCCTTGTTTAGGTCCGTGAAGTCGACGCACATTCGCCATGACCCGTTTGGCTTCCTTACCAGGACAACGTTACTGATCCATCCAGGATATTGACATTCCCGGATGAACCCGGCTTCCAATAGCTTTGCCACTCCTTCCCTCACTGCTCTGTTTCGCTCTTCGCCAAGATGTCTTTTCTTTTGTTTCACAGGGATGGCCGAAGATAGGATGTTGAGGCTGTGCATAATGGTGCCCGGGCTGACACCCGGCATGTCCTTGGCTGAGAATGCGAAAACGTCTTTGTAAGATCTTAGCACAACGATCAGCTCTGCCCGGTCCTCGCCTATTAGTGAGCTTTCAATATTTACAGTTTTATCGGGAAAGCCCTCATCAAGGGGGATATCCTCAGTTTCTTCAGCTGCTTCGGCTGATTCGCTGTTTTCTGACCGTGGGTCAATATCGTCAGCATTTGATTGACTGATGCTCATAGTTTCTATGACCTGCTTTCTTTTGCCCTTTCTCTCTGCCTCTGACTCGTTGCTTTTCAGTATCGGCCTCACCATGGTAAAGTAGCATTCTCGGCCTACCTTTTGATCTCCATACAAGCTTCCTACTGAACCGTCATCGCATTCGAACTTCATCAGCAGCATATGTGTGGCGACGACGGGTCGTACCATATTCAGGGAGGTTCGGCCGAGAATGACATTGTATGCTGATGCATCTTGGACAATGAGAAAGTCGATGTAAGTATTGCGGCATTTGCCCGGTGGTCCGAAGCGGACCGCAAGCTTACATGTTCCAATCGGATGTACTAACTTTTTTTCCAAAACCGACAATCGGCCGGGTTACTCTTTGCAACTTCTCTTCGTTGTAGTTTAGTTGCCGTAAGCATTCTATCGACAATAAGTCCGCCGAGCTTCCGCTATCGGTCAGTACTCTCTTCACACGACGCTCCTGGATTTTAAGTTCCACGACCATGGGATCATCGTGTGGGGTGACGATGCTCTTGGAGTCTCTTTCCGAGAATGTCATCGACGTCATGGGTTTAGTCTGCCCCGGAGCGAGCAACATAACTTGGCTGGCTTCTTGGACGTACGCCTTGTGCCTGCTGATTATGGCGACAAATTTACCTTCATCGCTTTCAGTCCCGTTAGACTCAGGGTTGGCAGGTTTTTTAGGAGTCGGGGTAATCATCGCGTCCCTCTTCACATATTTCTTCAGCCGACCTTGGGACAACAACAGCCGCAGAGCCTTCTCTAAATCATTGCATTCTGCCGTTGAATGGCCGACATCCCCGTGAAAGTCACAATACTTTGCCTTGTCGCGGAATTTGTATGGTTGTCGGATTCTGCTGGGTTCCCGCAACCAGTTCTTATCTTTTATGTCGGTGAATATTACTTCGCGAGGATATGAGAAGGGGTATTCTCCGTCGTAGTTCGCATAAGATGGCCGGCTGGCCTTCTGTGGTGTATTTGTCTTGGGTCTAGAGGTTCCGGCAGTCATTACCTCAGCAGATCTCTTCTTTCCAAGTGGAGCGTATTCTCTGCACCTCTTTCTCTATTGGAATAGACGACCTCCGTGGCAGTGCAAAAGTCTTCGGCTCGCGCCATGGCTTCGCTTAAAGTTGTCACCTTCTTTTCGATCAAGGTAAATTTGAAGTTGCCCGGGAGGAGCCCCTGGAAGAAGTAAGAGTATGCCACTTCATCGTTTACTCTGTCGATCTCGGTTTTGGCTGTGTTGAACCGCTTCAGGTATCCGCGAAGTGGTTCTTTCCGGACTTGGACGACACTGGCAAGGTGGGAGATAGTCTTCTCCGGCCGTTTGTTTCCAACAAAATATTTGGCGAACTTGTCCGCGAGGGTTTCGAAACTGTCGATCGACCCCCTGGGAAGTTCCCTGAACCATTTTAACGCCAGACCTCTCAAAGTCGGCGGGAAAAATTTGCATAACGTCGGGACATCCATTGTGTATATGTGCATATTCGCCATGTATGCACCAACATGCTCGTTAGGGTCTATCAGCGCGACCCCCTCATAGACAGGTATCGCTGGGACTTTGATCTTTTCTACCCTCGGGGCAAACAGGATTTCCTTGGTGAAGGGTGAGTCCAGTCGCTTCTCGTCCACATAGAGCTCTCCCAGTCTTCTTGCCAGTGAACTAACCGAGTATTTTTTGCTTCCATCATTCCGGCTTCCCTCAGCTCGATCATCTTGCTGAGGTGTAGAAGGAATGATGATGGTCTTTCTCCGAACATCGCTCCGAAACGTTTCTGAGCTGCACTCATCCTCGACATAGGGTGTCGAAGATTGCTGATGCTCCCTCTGCAGGCGGTTGATTGTCTCGCGGGCATCTGGTTGGGAAGGTTCTCTCCGTTATCGATGACTAGGAGGCTCGCGGTTCCTCTCCTTCCGGCGGGCAATCACATGCTTGGCGTCCTCCTGGTCTAGGCATCGGCGAGGGGTCTGCCGGACTGCTAGAGTGGCCGACATCGTTCCAAAATTTGGAGCATTGATCGGTCTGGACGAGGCAGGCTGTGATTTCAATGCGTTCCGGACCTCCTTCACGACGCCCTCCACTATGGTCTGCTGCATCCCGGCCAAGGCTCGGTAAAGGTCGCCCTCATATACAATCCCTTCTATGATGGGCTGGCCGCCAGGGGTCAAGATCGTTGTTCGGCGCGCCGGAGGCGCCGTTGGATTTGGAATCAATGGATCCGCCGACTGCCCTTGAGGGACTGCCGGGCCGGATTCATCGGTGATATCTTCTACTTCCGTCATTCAATCTATTCAAGCGATGTAACGAATTAGTGTTTTGTATTTCTTTACTCCCCACAGACGGCGCCAAATGTTTTTGGTATTTCCTCGAACACTGGGAGTACTGTTTAACTGAGCCGTCTGATACCTGCAAAAGCCAGAACACGTCACTAGCCCGGGGGGGATTTCCTGGATCCCCGCTCCGATGATTAAGTCAGTTTTCTCTCTCTTTCGTAATAAATGATTTGATTGATTGGAAGAAGTTGTCCTGTTCATACCTGAAATGACCGTATTTATAGGTGCGGATTTCACGGGTCCTAGGGCAATCTCCCGGCGACACGTGGTATCCGTAGATAGGAGGAGCTAATTGGGCTAGTCCCTGCTTGACGCGTGTATCCACAGGCCGCCTCTTGGATTAGTAGTTTACAGAAGGCCCATCAGGGTCCACGAAAGTGGATAATGATCCATTGGGCCTAACTGGATATTTTAGGTCATAACAGTTTTCGTGTTCTTGAGGTTCTTTTCGAAAATAAAAGAAAAATAAATTCTTTAATTAAACTGATTTATTATTCGATTTTCACCAGTTTTGATTTCTTGTTTCAATTGTTTACGGTGTTTTAAAAGTCCGATTGTCGATTTTCAAAAGCCTAGATTGTACAGAAAAATTCAAAGAATTTAATGGTGTTGTCATATTTAATGTTCGACAACATTTAGATTTTTATAGATTAGATTTACTAATTCGGTAATTTTTTTAATTAGGATCCGAGACCCGTTCGTGAACTCAAATGCTTTGTAGGACCCTTTATAGCTTAGGAGCGTAAGAAAAGGTAAGCTAACATGTCAACCTTCTTCTAAATCCCAAACAAAATATTTGTTGTTGCTACATGCTATTTGTGAATAATTATTAATAATATGTGCAAAGCATGATTTAATTATTCTCGCTTATAATCATGATTATGATTTATGTTATTTTAGGCATGTACGCTGTTGGGATTTGTTTATGATGTATAATCATGAATATCGGATTGATATGATGTTAAATAACTCATATGATAATTATTAAAGTAATTCATGAATTATGTATTTAATTGATTCTATGCATGGTTTATGTACGTCATGTGAAATTATGATGTATCGCTGGTCATATGAATTATATGTACCTTATATGTCGATATGATTACTTGATAAAGTGGAATCATGTAATTGTGTCAAAGTGCTACCGGATTTCGTTTATAATCCATTATTTGCCCAATTGCATAAATTGGTTGTCAATCATGTTAACTTGGATATAATTAAACTGGACTCTTAGTTCCCTTGTCATTATTATATATGTTCTTATTAAACCTAGCATGTTAAAATAAATTAATATAGAGAATAAGACTCCAAATGGATCCCTAGGAGTAGTCGAGTTTCGGGGTGCACTAATGAGTGTTACTCAAGAGACAAGTGGTTCCAAAAACAATACTCTTTCATTATGGATACAACGATGTTGTATTCGGGACTGAATATTCCCCATTTATTAAGTCCTCTTGACTAACCATGAGTTACCACGAGGTAGTGTGCACAGTAGATGGTATATGTAAAGATGAGCGTCGTGTCTTTGTATTCAACTAAACGGCTTGTCTAGCTCTCTTATTACTCTTCAAGATGAATTATGTCTTCTGTGATCGTTAAATAAGATAATATTGAATGAGGTGTCTTATATGACTAATTGCCCATGTGTGAGTGCAAATGAATTTCAGAGATTCTTCAAAAACCCAGATAAGGTTTGCGGAAAGGTTTTTACTGGGTTTGGATGTTAATTACTCAGTTTTTCTGATTTTTGTTTTGTTTTCCTTTTCTTCTAGTTCCGTCATGGAAATCAATTGTGCAGGCAATAATGCTGGGTGAGGACGTCTTAAGCTTGGAGTAGTTATTAAGTTTTCGCTTTTGAACTCTAGTTTGTTTTGGATTGTCGCCCGTGTGTTTTTGGGCTATAAATATTGGATAACAATTTAATTTCACTATTTAGACAATGTTGGATAATGTTTTATTAACCTTAGTTGTTATTTAGGGATACCTATTCTTTCTTTCTGCTTAGCGTTTACTCTTTAGTGATAAATGTTGCAGTAGCATCCTTGGGTTTGTGACGGTTCAATGGTATCGAGTCATGGATAATGACGTCGATAGTTCCCAGAAAATCGTTGTAAATTCGGGGGTGTTACAAATCGTATCAGAGCCGTAGGTTTTCCTAATATGGTTAGGGTTAATAATATGTTTAATAAAGATTATATAATCATGGGATATTAAAATCAAAAGTCAAAGCCGGCGGGCGTTTGTGCCAGTATTAAGTTTTATGTGAAATCACAACTTACTATGTTTTGTGATTTATGAAATCCTAATTTGGTGACTTACCTTTGTAGATCGTAAGAATGGTTAAGACTGCAAGGAAATCAACGGCCAGGAACTTTCGTGTTGCGCTTGTGCCAGAACCAGTATCTACCCTTGATGAATCTTCACATGTTCCGTCTGATCCTTCTATGGATTCATCGCAACCTGACAGCTTTGATGAGGTCGATATGGATGATTATGATGTGACCCAAGAGAGGCATTATTTTAGTGAGACTACTATTAAACTGAGTCCTTTGAGACCCCGCTCTCCATTTGAGTCCGAGATGACTAACACCTACAACTTCTATGAGGAAACAGGTGTATTTGCTAAAGCAAGTGAGGAACCTAAAGATGATTCTCCTCCAGCTTCTACTAAGTATACTCCTAGTACCCCTATTGCTCTAGATTCACCTCGCAGGGTTGTCCCATGGGAGCCGTATAGCCCTCCTCTTCCCGCCCTTGTGTTACGTAAGAAAGAAGGTGAAAGAGTTTGTCATTACGTGAATCGAATTTGGGAAAGAATTGAACAATTCTGTACAACGCACAATGTTCTATTCCATAGTGCTCACTATGTGCGATTGGTGATTGATGGACTACCTAATAAAGATCCATGGAAATGTGTGAAATCTAAGTATGGTGAGCCTAACTATGAGCGATATAGCTTTGAAGGAAAGTGGTACAAGCATCTCCCTAGTGTCCGTGATGAATTGAGGTTTATCGAGAACGACTGATGCGCAAGGGAAGTGTGTCTCCTACTACTGCATGCACTTTCCGGAAGAAGGTGCAACATATGCATGTTCGTGATTATGTTGCTTCTATGGAGCCTATTGCTAAGAGACTTCGCAAAAACTTGATGTTTAGACCCCCATCTACTTGCAAGCCAAGTGGAGTGGTGAAGAAAGAGGATAGAGATGATAGTCCTCCTAGATCTCGCAATAATCCTTTGAATGTCGAATAGACATTAGATTAGATTTATTTTGCTAAGAACTATTTAGATATCGTTGTGTGAGGCCTTATAAGCCAAAGATTTGTTATTTATTTGGATGTTGAGTCATATAAACGATGTACATTATTGCTTGACTTATTGTTAAGTACTATTTATGCATATTTGATTTGAGTTATATTGTATCTCTCTTACACTGTTATGATTGTTTAGGTGATTATTTCCTAAATGATATAGCATGTCTATATTCATGAAAATAGCTGATTTATATGCAAATATAAAAGCATGAGCAATATACATCGAATCCAATTACATTCGTCAAAAGCTATCGATAGGTGGCTAATTCACATCATAGAATAAAATTCTTTGAAATAACATTCTCTCTTGCATGAGAAAATCATTATGTTATTATTCAAATAGAATAAGATGTATGACCTATGATCATGGTCTAACACTCTCAAATGTGTTAAATGCTAAATGATAAGGGTAGGGGTAATCTACCCAAATCTCTTACTATGTGCCCTCAAAAATGAGAATCCTAGAAACTTAACTTCTCAATGGCTCTATTCGCCATTTTTCATTATGATTTAAGATATTTTAAGAAGCGATGGCTCAAAACCAAAGACTCGTGCGTATCAAGAATGCCTTGGCTACAATGGCTGAGCAATTCGCGCATCAACTGGAGTGCGACGAACAGCAACATAATGCTCAAAATACCACTACTGGAGCATTCAAGGATTTTGACGCTTTTAAGCCCCCAACTTTTGAAGGTGGAGCGGATCCTACCAAGTTGGAGACTTGGATTATCGAGATGGAAAAACTGTTTCTAGCTACGGCTAGACCCGAAGATCAAAATATCGCTACGGCTTCGTACTACTTGAAGAATGAGGCTAACAAGTGGTGGTCAGATGTGGGTACAGCACTAGTTGCTCAACCTAAATTTGGATGGAATCGATTCAAAGAGGCACTTCGCGAGAGGTTCTATCCTAGATCCCTTCATCGTCAAAAACAAGCTGAACTTGAGTCTCTTACGCAAGGTAAGATGACAGTAGTCGAGTATACCTCGAAGTTTAATGACCTAGCGGTATTCGCACCACTACTGGTGGCGGATGAGGCAAACCGCATGGGCCGATTTGAGGATGGTCTCAACTGGAACATCCAGCGCTATGTAGCCGGATTGTCAGATACATTTTAGACTGCATATGATAAAGCCTTGAACCAGGAAAGAATGGTTAATCGTAGGGATACTGTTCTCGAAAAGAACAAGCGTGAGGATGGGAACTCCTCCCAAATTGTGGAGAAGAAACCCAAGAGTGGTGGACAACACCACAGTAACAACAATGGTGATAATAATAATCGGAATCGAGATTCTAGTAATAATAACAACCATCGAGCCGCAATCCTAGCTAGAAGGAACACTCCATGCCCAAAATGTCAAAAGCTACATCCGGGAAAGAACTGTTAAGGAGAAGTTCTAGTTTGTTACGAATGCAATAAGACAGGACATAAGGCGTCTGAGTGTTGGAGTCGTGGGAAGAATAATAATGCGTATAATAGAGGCAATGGCCAAAACAATAATGGCAATGGTGGTAACTTCCGAGTCAACAATGGAGGTTATAATAACATTCGTCAGAACAACAACACTGCTTCTGCGACAGTGAATCATGCTAATCCTCAGCCTATTGCTCCGAATACCGCACCCAACAACAACAATAGAGGTGTCAATGGTAGAGTGTCTGTTATGAATCATACAGACCCGAAGCAAACCCTAATGTTATCACTTGTACGTTTCTAGTTAATTCTCATCCAGCTTTTGTGTTATTTGATTCTGGTGCTTCGCATTCGTTTTTGTCAAGGAGCTATGCAAATAAACTGAACATGAAATCTAGTCCTATGTCTAGTGCCAGTATAACCCTGTCTAATGGAACTAGAGTATGTTGTAATGCTCGATTTGAGAACTGTCCTGTTAGTATGATTGGGTGTGAGCTACCCGCCGATTTGATCAAAATTGATCTACAGATGTTCGATGTGATTTTAGGAATGGATTGGTAAGCCAAGTAGAGGGCTAAAATAGAATGTTTTGAACAGAAGGTTTTTTTTAAAGGACCTAGAGGTCGTAGGGTGTCATATCGAGGAATTGTAGTGAAACCTAAGTTGAACGTTGTGTCGACAATGAAGAAAGTCGAGTACGCGACGAAAACCCGCACTATCTTCCTTTGTCATGTTCAGGATATGAGTCGAGAAGAGACGCCATCGACTCCTATCCCAATCGTTTTCGAATACGAAGATGTGTTTCCAGACGAGATTCCGGGAATGGCGCCGCAAAGGATGACCGATTTACGATTGAGTTAGCACCTGGTGTAGCGCCTATCTCGAAAGCTCTGTACAGGATAGCTCCTGCGGAAATGAAGGAATTAAAGACGCAACTCGAGAAATTGCTTGATAAGGGATACATCCGTCCTAGTGTGTAGCCTTGGGGAACTCCAGTTTTGTTTGTTAAGAAGAAATATGGAAGTATGCGATTGTGTATCGACTATAGAGAACTCAATAAGATTACAATAAAAAAATCACTACCCACTTCCCAGGATCGACGATCTATTTGATCAGTTGAAAGGAGCTGCAATATTTTCTAAGATTGACTTGAGGTCAGGATATCACCAGTTACGAATCGTAGAGCCTGACATTGCTAATACTGACTTTAGGACAAGGTATGGTCACTATGAGTTTAACGTCATGCCATTTGGTTTGACAAATGCGCCAGCAAATTTTATGGATCTCATGAATCAGATGTTTCAGACATATCTTGATCAATTTGTTATGGTATTTATTGATGATATTTTGGTGTATTCAAAGACTAGAGAAGAGCATGAAGAACACTTGAGGATTACATTGGAGATTTTGAGACGACATAAGTTTTATGCTAAGTTGTCAAAATGTGAATTTTTGCTTGAGACCGTGTCTTTCTTAGGACATGTGGTATCTAAGGATGGTGTAGCTGTAGACCTGGACAAAAAATACGAGCCATCACTGATTGGCCAAGACCTACTAACGTGACCGAGGTTTGTAGCTTTTTGGGATTAGCAGGTTACTATAGGAGATTTGTCGAGAATTTCTCCGAAATTGCTCAACCAATGACGAATTTGATGAGAAAAACCACACGTTTTCGGTGGAGTGACAAATGTGATAAAGCTTTTCAAGAATTGAAAAAGAGACTACCGTCAGCGCCAATTCTGACACTGCCATCTGGAATTGAAGGATTTGAAGTTTACAGTGATGCATCAAAGAATGGACTTGGTTTTGTGTTAATGCAAAATGGAAAGGTTGTGGTGTACGTGTTGCGACAACTAAAGAAGTATGAAGAGAACTACCCAACGCACGACATAAAGCTTGCAGCTGTCGTGTTTGCCCTAAAGATTTGGCGTCATTACTTGTATGGGTGTTCAGTGAAAATGTTCACAAATCATAAAAGTTTAAAGTACATATTTACTCAAAAGGAGTTGAACATGCGCCAGAGAAGGTGGCTTGAGTTACTCACGGAGTACGATTTGGATATACAATACCATGAGGGTAAGGCAAACGTGGTGGCAGATGCGTTGAGTAGGAAGACTCGCCACACGTTAAATACAGCTTTTGTAGTGCCAGATAAGATTATTCAGGATTTGCAGAATCTTGACATCGAAGTGGTGTTGGGAGGTGAAATGCATGGCACATTGAATAAGATGTCATTAAAACCGACTTTACTAGATGAAATCAAAGGAAAGCAAGTGGATGATGAGGATCTATTGCGTTTTGTCCAGCATAAGAACGAGGAAGTTCTGAGGATTTCGATGTTGGCCAAGATGGTATCTTAAGGTTTAGGAACATGATTTGTGTTCCGAATGTTCCTGAGATTAGGATTAACAATTTGGGTGAAGCGCATAACACTCAGTGTTCTGTACATCCAGGAGGTGATAAGCTTTACAAGGACCTTTGATCCACATTTTGGTGGAAAGGAATGAAAAAGGACGTGGCCGAGTTTGTAGCTAAGTGTTTAACATGCCAGAAGGTTAAGATTGAACATAAGCGTCCAGGAGGAATGTTACAATCGCTACATGTGCCTATATGGAAATGGACATAGATCACGGTGGATTTTGTCATGGGTTTACCCTTGACACAAAAAGAAGAAGAACGCAATTTGGGTCGTTGTGGATAGGTGGACAAGGTCGCCAGGTTCATTGCCATGAATGATACATGGGATATGGAAAAGCTCGCGGATGCATACGTAAAGGAAATCATGTGATTACATGATGTTCCAGAGGATATTGTTTCAGACAGAGATTCGCGATTTCTGTCACATTTTTGGACAACTTTACAAGAAGCTTTTGGTAGTAAGTTGAAGTTTAACACAGCTTTTCAACCAGCTACTGATGGGCATTCCGAAAGGACGATTCAGACTTTGGAGGACATGTTGCGTGCGTGTGCCCTCGAATATCAAGGATCGTGGGATAAACATGTACCACTGATTGAGTTTTCCTACAACAACAGTCATCACACGAGCATTGATAGAGCCCCTTACGAGGCATTATATGGTAGAAAGTGTCGTTCTCCAGTTTGTTGGAACGACATTAGCAAAACGGCCGTGATGGGTCCCGAGTTAATACAAGATACCTATGACGTGGTTAAAGTCATTCAAGATAAGATGCGTGGGATCCAGGATCACCAAAACTCCTATGCAGATCGAGGTCGACGACTTGAAGAATTTGAGTTAGGAGGAAAAGTACTTTTAAGAGTATCCCCTACCAAGGGTGTAATGCGATTTGGCCGAAAAGGGAAGCTAAGTCCCAGATATATTGGACCATATGAAATTCTGGAGAGAATTGGTGAAGTAGCATATCGTCTCGCTTTGCCAGTAGAACTGTCAAAAGTTCATAAAGTTTTTCACGTTTCCCAATTGAAGCGCTATATGCACGATCCCGCACATGTTGTACAACCTGAAGAGTTGGAACTTGACAAAAGTTTGACTTATGAAAAGAGACTGCTTAAGATCGTTGATCGAAAGGTTAGGGCTACGCGAACAACATTTGTGCCCGTTGTCAAAGTTTTATGGTGTCGTCATGGCTCCGAGTATGCTACTTGGGAAGCCGAATCGCTGATGCGGGAAAAGTATCCCGATTTGTTCTTAGAATGTATAAATTTCGTCTAAGTTTGGGATGAAACTCCTTTTACGGAGGGTAGAGTGTCACGCCCCAAAATTTTATTTTCTTATGACTTATTACATCGTATATGTGCAAGCATTGCTTATTGCATTGCTAAGCGAGTAGAAACACGTTGATGTCTCTCCTCTTTTCACGAGTCCGGATCCTAGAAATCGTATTGTGTCTTCTTAAAGACAAACTTTTAAAATCTTAGGAGTGCAAATACCAAGTTTTGAGGATAAAACTTCTTTTAAGGAGGGTGAGATGTGATACCCCGATATTTTCTATATTTATTATATAGATTTAAATGCATTTTTTAAATATATTTATCGTAATTAATTTACGATAATGCAATTCTCTTATTTGAGATTATTCACGTCATTAAAATATTGAGATCATAGTAATAAATATTATTGATTTCATAATTTAAATTATTTAAACGATTTAGTATTTAAATCGCTTTACTCATTTGAAAGCAATTACTATTTTTAATTTAAAGTGTATTTTCGGAAATAGAGTTTTTGTGAGCATTTAATTAAATAAATAATATAGATTTTGGAGTCCTAGTCTAACTAGATTAGGGTCAAGTCAAATTTGCGCATGAGGAGACTATAAATAGGACCAAAGGGGTCACCCTTGGACCCTTTGTTTAGCATTAATCAACTGTGCCTCACTCTCTCACAAACTCTCTTTCTCTCCCTTCACTCTCTCTCTCTTAAGTAAACTCCCTCTCTCTCCCTCTCTTTGGTGTTTTCCGGCCAGCTAACACCACCACCGCAGCTAGCTAGCCAGTGGTGAATCGCCGGTAAGTTGGGCCAGCCCCACCGTCGCCCCTCTCTCTCTCTTTCTCCCTCACGTTCTCCCTTTCTCTCTCCTCTGTTTTTTCCCCTTCTCTCTCTCCTCTGTTTTCGCGCGTTCACGGCGGGCAAGCGCGGGATCACCACCGCCATGACCACCCCCACCTCAAGTGGAGTTGGCGGGCAAGGTCGCGACAACCCAGCAGCGTTCTCAGTCGCGCCCTCATACCCGCGTGCTCTTTTTTTCTCTCTCCTCCGCGAACCACCATCACCGGCGTTCCACGCCGGCCAACCACCGCCCGCCCGTGAGACCAAGGGTAGGTCTTGTCGATCCTGGTGGTGGTGGTGGTGGTGGGTGAGCGTGGGAGGTCGTAATTCGCGTTTTGGTTTTCGTGTTCTTGAAGTTGTTTTCGAAAGTAAAAGAAAAGTAAATTTGTTAATTAAACTGATTTATTATTCAGTTTTCAGCAGTTTTGATCTCTTTTTTCAATTGTTTATGGAGTTTTACAAGTCCGATTGTTGATTTTCAAAAGCCTAGAGTCGTTAGAAAAATCCAAAACATTTAATGGTGTTGCCAGATTTTGTTTTCGACAACGTTTTGATTTTTATAGATTAGATTTACTAATTCGGTAATTTGTTTTGATTAGGATCTGAGACCCGTTCGTGAACTCAAACGCTTCGTAGGACTCTTTATAGCTTAGGGGCGTAAAACAAGGTAAGATAACATGCCAACCTTCTTCTAAATCCCAAACAAAATATTTGTTGTTGCTACGTGCTATTTGTGAATAATTATTAAATATTTATGCAATGCATGATTTAATTATTCTCGCTTATAATCATGATTATAATTTATGTTATTTTAAGCATGTACGTTGTTGGGATTTGTTTACGACGTATAATCATGAATATCGGATTGATATGATGTTAAATAACTCATATGCTAATTATTAAAGTAATTCATGAATTATGAATTTAATTGCTCCTATGCATGGTTTATGTACGTCATGTGAAATTATGATGTATCGCTGGTCATATGATTTATATGTACCTTATATGTTGATTTGATTACTTGATAAAGTGGAATCATGTTATTGTGCCGAAGTGCTGCCGGATTTCTATTATAATCCATTATTTTCCCAATTGCATAAATTGGTTGTCAATCATGTTAACTTGGATATATTTTAAATTGGACTCTTAGTTTCCTTGTCATTACTGTATAGATTCTTATTGAACCTCGCATGTTAAAATAAATTAATAAAGAGAATAAGACTCCTAATGGATCCCTAGGAGTAGTCGAGCTTTGAAGTGCACTAATGAGTGTTACTATGCGAAATCGTTTCATTTTCATTGATTTGGTTAATTTTAAGGTTTTCTTGACAATCTTTTTGATTTTAGTAACGAAACCCGCAAATTGAAAAAAGATCATCCAGAATTTAGGGTCACTTGTTTGAGTATTTAGGGTCACTTGTAGGAGTATTTAGGGTAACTTATAAGTTGTTGATTGCCAGTTTGTCACTATTTTCAGTGTTTTTGAATGGTCATTTTAGATTGTACAAGAGGTCACTTTTGATTGTACAACAGGTCTCTTTCAAATTTGTTTTCTTTCATTTTTGATAGGACTTGTTATGATTTCAGCGTTTGGCTCCCATTTTCCTCCTCATCTATATTTGTTATGAAATGAGTAACTTCATAGAATGGAGGGGTCACATTATATTATGAAATGGGTAACTTCATAGAATGAAAGGGGTCACTTGGCATCATTTGTTGGTAGTCTGGTGGAGTAGCAGCAGAGCATTTAACAGCAGCATAAACAAGCAACTAACAGCAGAAAAAAGAACCTGTGAATTTAATCATAGATCGTCAAGAATTTAGGGTCACTTACATGGGTATTTAGGATCACATGTATGAGTATTCACAATTTATGGTCACTTTAAACAAAAACTAAGATACTTTTAAAGTAACCCTTTGTTTTTCATGCATATATATTATAATTTAATCCCTTTCGCAAGGGGTTATGAATTTTTGGTGTGTATGACTATGACATGCTCAACAAATACTAATGCAAGATACACCCACCTTGTTGCTCAACATATATTAATCCAGTTATTGATCTGGTGTACTCTATAAGTGACCCTCCACAATACTATAAGTGACCCCTCACTCTTTTTAAAGTGACCGATTCTTATGTTTTGCTTATAAATACTTCTAGTTTTTAGTTTCTTATTATTGAAATGGACATACGTAATTAGTGTAGGCTACCGGATTTTTCTCCCCTTTTTTTTGCCCCTTTTTTGGTTTCCGGGCAGCCTGGGAGAGCGCGGTTGTTCGGGTTTTCGTGAATCTTTGAGTGTAAATGCACATGAAGATTTTCCTTTTGCACAAAGGACATGATTAAGATTGTCAGAAGTCGCCACCAAATTTTAGGTAATTTGGAAACCTTGGAATCAAGTCGATAGTCTAGAAAGACGTCAACTCAATTCTTATGCACCCCAATCCCTATGGGGAATTTGACTTCATAAATGAGTTCGGGGGCGTGAGTATGAGCTAGGAAGGTGTTAGGCACCCAACTCGCCCGTTGACAACAACAACAACCTTTACTAATCGATTCAATGTAATTATTAATGCTACGATTCAAAACAGGGTTCAATTTGTCCAAATTCCTAGTTTTAACTAATGGGTTGAACAAACATTATTATTGTGACCACTTATTAACAATTTATCAAATTACATGCTTTTATTGCTAGAAAACGATAAATATGCTAAAACCTGTGAGTTAGAAGGCAAACAAATAATTCATCCACCAATCCACAAACACAGCATAATTTAATCATAACAAGCAATAAATAGCAAATCTAATACATTCATTCATCCATTAATTAGGCTTAATACAAACCCTTTTGCTCAAAACGCGCCATGCATGTACATATCACGTAAACCAAATTCGTTAGTAATAACAAGCCATATAAAATTTATTGAAAACCCTCAGGTTGGATTACATGGATGCTCACAAGGAACTTATTGGGTTATATTGCTTGAATTCATGCTCTTGATGAAGTGTGAAGGTTTATTTTGTGGTGCTAAGGCTAACCTAAAGAAGGAGTAGAATCAAAATTTCTGGTTTAATATGAGAGAGAGAGAGAGAGAGAGAGAGAGAGAGAGAGAGAGAGAGAACCTCTAGAATTCCCAACCTGAGAGAGAAACTGCCAACCAAAAGACCAACCTCTTCAACTGAACCATAAGGTTTGTTTATATAGAAGAGGGGGAGATGCCCGGGTTTGGCAGGGAAATCGAATGGGCCTCAAATTTGTCGTCCGCGAGAAAAGGTCCAGGCGGCCATGCAACTAGGCCGCGCGGCTGAGCTTCCAGGACAAGCGTCAAGCCGCTTGTCCTAGCGGCCACCGCTTGAACTCAAGCGTGAACGCTTGTCCTGTCTGCTTTTCTAAGCGGGGGAGGCTTTTCCGAGTGGGTCCACGCGGGATTAACTGAGTTCCCTTCTTTGACCAAGGGTTGACTCATGGGTTTGGGTTCCCTTTCGGGCCCTTAGTTTCAAAGAGGCATGTCTCTCAGTTTTGGACTCCAATTGAATTGAGCCCAACTGGTTTGGATCACCTGTACAAAAGGCTTCCACTGGTTAATTCAAATGAAGTGGGCTAATCATCAGAGCAATTATTCTCGCAACCACAGTTCGAGCAAAATCCAATCCTTTCATCATCGGCTTTTTATGGGGACTTACCATAGACACAATTTTTGGTGTCTACAGAAGCCCCTACTTTGGTCGAGCTCGAATAGAGCGAAGGTCAAAGTATTCCTGTGCCAATACCTGCAATAAATAGGCAAACTGAATGAGGTGACAATCAGTTAGAGATAAACAATTATTTTAGGATAAAGTAATAATTTCCCCGGTTGATTTGACCGACAGTTTGACCCTATGCTGTAGGTCATACAATAAAATTCCTTTGATTATCAGTCGAACGGAGAGACCCTATGCTGTAGGTCACACAATAAATATATTTCATTAGAAATAAGATTGGTAATAAATGATAAGAGATCCTTCGATTTTCAGTCGAAGGGAGAGACCCTATGCTGTAGGTCACACAATAAATGTCCTTCGATTATCAGTCGAAGGGGAACCCTGTGCTGTAGGTTACACAATAAAAATATTTTGTTAGAAATAAGAATGATGATAAAAATCCTTTGACTTTTAGTGGAAGGGTGACCTGTGCTGTAGGTCAAACAATAAATGTCCTTCGATTTTCAGTAGAAGGGGAACCCTGTGCTGTAGGTTACACAATAAAAGTCCTTCGATTTTCAGTCGAAGGGAAATCCTATGTTGTAGGTTACGCAATAAAAATATTTCGTTAGAAATAAGAAAAATGATCAAAATCCTTCGATTTTTAGTCTAATGGTGACCCTGTGCTGTAGGTCAAACAATAAACGTCCTTCGATTTTCAGTTGAAGGGGAACCCTGTGCTGTAGGTTACACAATAAAAATATTTCGTTAGAAATAAGATAAAAGATAAAAATCCTTCGATTTTAGTCGAAGTGTGACCCTGTGGTTTAGGTCAAACAATAAATGTCCTTCGATTTTAAGTCGAAGTGGAATCATGTACTGTAGGTTATACAATAAAAATATTTCGTTAGAAATCAGATGGGTAGTAAATGTTATTGTAAAGGGTAATAAAATGTTGCTTAGACCTTAGGTCGGGTGCGAGCCCATGCCATTTGGCTGAGTATAAATGTACAAACCTGTGGGTTTAATGTAGTCATGCTTTCATAAACGGACTTTGGTGCGCAAATAACTGCTATGGACCTCGCGTGGGGCCCACTGATTTTGAACCAACGGCCCTTAAAACATCATAAGAGAGAGTGTGAGTGAGGTGGTCAAACCGTCACGTCAAGCGGTCGAACCGCTAGGTGGAGCGGCTAAACCGCTTGGAGGAGCGGCTACTCCGCTTGGTGGAGCGATTGAACCGCTAACCCTAACGGTCAAGCCGTCGGGACTAGCGGCCAAGCCGGCTGCCTTGCAGTTCAACCGCCAGCTAAGCGGTCTGACCGTCCTCCTAGGCGGTTTGAGCGGCTGCTAGGTTTTCGTGTGCATAAAAGGAAAGGGGGAGAGGCCGAAATGGGGTCATAGTGATTTCTTATCATACCGGTCGTTGGGAGTCCCACGATCTTGTTTTCAAGAAGAAGGAACATTTTGGTTACCGTTGGTACCAAATGTCGGGTATGTCGTTTTTTCCTTTGCTCTTTTACACTTAGAAAATCATGTGTAGGCAAACATAGAATTTTAGGTTGAGAACTGTAGGGTAGCTAAATGTCGAAAAACCAATTTGCGTGAAATTATTTTTCTTATTAATTTGCGAATTCCCGTAGGTTTCTTGTATCATATTTATTTTGCATGTGAAGAATGAATTTGCGTGAAATTCATCTTTAATGGTGGAAAATAATATTTGTATGAAATTTATTCTCGTTGCAGTTATATATATTTTGTGAAAATAAACTTGAGTGAAGTTTATTTTTGTTGTGGTGGTAGATGATTTTTGAGTAGATTTGTGGAGAATAAACTTGTGTGAAACTCGTTCTCTTTAAATTTCACTCTTGTCATATTTGTTTAGCTAAAATGCTAAATTTTACGAGTTGTAAAAATTTAGGACTAAACCGGAGACTGGTAGTTGTTACTAGGATCACCTAGCTAATTGTCTTTGCATTTATTGTGTTGTATAGGATGTCGACACTGCAATGCGGGGTTACGGTAGCCTTTCAGGTATCGAGAAAGCCCGTAGGTACATGACTCCTTCGGTCAACGCTATTGTGGAGCGTTGTGGCTTCGGTCACTTTTTAGCGTCCATTGCTTCTGCTGAGCGCTCCCACCGCTTGCTTTTTGGAGGTCTTGCGGAGCGGTACTGGGATACTACCAGTATTTTTCATTTTCCTATGGGTGAGATCAAGATCACCCCTTTCGAGTTCGGTCTCATTTCCGGGTTCCCTTGCACCGGTATCCCTCTCACATATGGAGATATGAGTAGGGATTACATGGTGGAGATGTTTAGCCTTTTTGGGGCCACTTGGAATGGTAGGGAGTATGGCCGGACTGACGTTATGGTCCAGTTCTTGACCAACCCGAGGAAGTTGAAGAAGGTCACTGCGGAGCAGCACACTCGCCTTTTTTTGGCCTATGTTCTAACTTGTTCCGTCTTTTTGGATAAAGCTAGTAGGTACCATGTTCGTTATTTTTCGTCCTTGTGGGATTTGGACAGAGTTGCGGAGCACAATTGGGGTCTTTCCGCATACTCCTGTCTTCTTTGGTGCTTGAGGCAGTCCAGCCGCCTCAGTGGAGAGGAGGGCGCGTCTCGCGTCTCCTTGGTTGGTTATTGGAAGGTTATGGAGGTAATTTCCTTTTACCCTTCTTATACTTTATGTCTTTGGCTTTTTACTCACGACTTGTGCCTAATGCATGTGCTTTGCATGTCTTAGATTTTGTTTTATTAGCATTTCTCTGACTTTGCCCCTCTTCTCGAGGCAGAGGATTTGTCCTTTCCGGTGATGCAGACCTGGAAGGGACGGACATCTTGCCCATTCACTATGCTGCACGCCTTTAGGGAGGCGATATATCCCTGGACCGCTCAGGATGTAAGCGATTATCTTTTGTGCTTTTATCGTCCTTTTGTGTGCTCATTCTTTGCTTTTGTAGGTCGACTGGTTCCCCTGGATGGATTACCTCCCGGGCCTCTCGGACAGATTTTTGGGTACTCGGGAGTATGACCAGAGGAGGATCCTTATTGAGGGTCCTTTCGGTTTTGAGTGGTTTTTGGGAGATAGACTGATTAGGAAGACTTTCTCCGACCTTCCGGCTCCGAGGATTCCTTTGGATCCTCCAGATTCTATGAATTATGTTCGTCACCTTACCGTGGAGCAGGTAAGGGCGGCTACTGTCGGGGCGAATGCCCTTGAGTATTTGCTTCCGGCTGACCCTGGGTGGATCTATTGGTGGCATATACCGAGTTTGCTGAGGCTCGGTTGTGACCCAACTTCTCTACCGACCGGGTAAGTAATGTACTTTATTTCCTAATTTCGTTTGGAAATTTATAAATGTGTCTAATATTTTTGAGTCTTTGCAGAGTGTTGCGAGTTCTTCGTCGTCTCACGCGACTGCCTCTTCTCCGCGCCCTACTCCTCCTTCCATGTCGGTGGGTTATACAGGAGCGGACGAGTCTCCTCAAGTTATAATGATTCCTGAGTTTCGCGGTCCCGATGAAGAAGTTGAGGGATTGCCTCTACCAGCTGGTTGTAGGGGGATAAGTGAGAATCCATTGTAATTTGCAATGTTTCCTTTGTATTTATACTGACACTTTTCCTTATGTGCACACTTGGATGCTGCTGAGACGCGGAAGATCTATAGGGGCATGTAGGCCTTTAAGAATTGGATTTCCATATTCGCGTCTCGGAGTGTATGCACGAGTCGTCGATCCGACGTTCGAGAGGTATTTTCATTTCAAGTAATAGTGCTTGATTTGAATTTTTGTAATTTTCTGACCTTGGGCTTATTTCGTAGCCTGTTCCCATGGTGAGGCCTCCCAGGCCTCCAGTTATTCGTGCTCCGGAGTCGGTGTCTACATCGCAGCGTGCTCCTCCTAGGCAGGAGAGTACAGAGGTGCGTCAAGGGACGCCTCGAGCTAGAGTGGATACGGGAAACCGGCCCCAAGTGCCTTATCTTCCGCAGTGGCCTGCACCGCCTCCCTATGTGGGGTATCCGGGCTATCCTATGCCTATGTATCCTCCAGTCCCTCCCAGGGGTTCCTGGAGTCAGGATAGTACATGGTATGGCGGCTATCCTGACATGTCGGAGACACCGCGTCATTCACTGGATCCCGCTTACTTGACGGGTTCATTATTTGCTTTTGACCCTAAAGCATGGGCGATGTCTTAGCCCGGTCCTTCAGGTGCTCCATCATCGAGTGGACCCGGAGAGTCGTCTCAGGCGGGTCCGAGTACTGACGAAGATGGCCAGTGATATTTGTTGTAGTGCATTTCGAACTTTCGGGCTTGTATTAAACCTGCTATAAATATTGCATTTTATTCACGCACAAAAATATCACGCAAATGCCCTCATGTGAATTCAATCACCTAATTTCCGAATGGGAAATCACAAAATCACGACATTCAGGAAATTAGGATTTCCAAGAATTTAGCACATTTGGGGTACCCCTTCCCCTAAAAAATAAAAATAAAGTAAAGAAAAAGAAAGTAGAAAAGATAAATAAAAGGGAAAAATATTAATAAAGAAAATAAAGAATCAGAAAATAAAAGGAATAAAAGTGGAACTTGATAATCAAAATAAAAAGAAGGAAAGAAAATAAAAAGGGAATAAATAGAAGAGTGCCAAGAGCCAAAATTAAGGTAAGAAAGATCTAAGGGAAGGCTTCCAAAATCTGTCCAAGTGGGGATTAGGAAGGTCGAGCTCGGTCAATGGAGAGGTCGTGTGGACCGAAGTTGTCTCGCGAAGTTGTACACCAGGCGCCTATATAGGGTGACCGCTAGAGCTCCTAGCGGTTGTGCTAGAGCTCCAGTGATTGCCGCTTGTCCCAGCAGTCATGCTGCTGGCTGGAGCGGCTCAACCGCTAGTCCTAACGGTTACGCCGTCTGGACTAGCTGAGAGGTCGCCTGGCCTCTTTTTTGTCGGTTGTCTGAATTTCCTTAATTTTTCGACGAGAATCCAACCGTGACCTCTATATAGTCCGGTTTCCTTCTCTTCTCTTCTTACCACTTACTTTGAGCCCTTAGAGAGAGAAAATTCCTTGAGAGAAAATCCTTAATCTTAACAATGGTGAAGTTTGATGATGTCTTTGATGCTTGGTTGGCATCCATGACGGTAGAGGAGAGATTAGAGCTTACCCCCTTCCATCTTAATGCCTTCTTTTACCTCAAACAAGTTAAGATTTTGTGGGACTTTCTTCATGCTTCCATTGAGTTTTGGGACCTAAAGTTCCATGTTTTTCGTTTTGGTGCTCATGAGATGTGCCCGTTGGTGGAGGAGTCTCCGATATCATTGGTTTTCCAACCGAAAGCCCTCCCGCCGTTCCTTACTTGGGGAACGCTTTTGCGGGTGATTTTCAAAGATACCTTGGGTTGTCCCCTCGTCAAGTGGGTCAAGTGCTTCATGGTGAGGATGTTGATCTTGTCAAGCTCGTGACTTTCTTCACCTCTAGGGCCCGGGATGCGATGGATATGAGGTACAAGAAACGTGCCTTTGTATTTTGCCTCCTCCATCGTTATTTGTTTGTGGGTGGTAATGAAGACGCTCTTATTCCATCCGAAAAGAAGTCTACCATCAATAGGGGCACGGCTTGCCTTCTTAGGGTGATCGAGCAAATTCAATGGGATAACTCTTCTATGCACTTGGTCGTGGGAGAGACAATCCTTGCTTTAGATAGGCTCAAGAACCATCCTCAAGAGTATTTTACCAGGAGCCCTTTACTCCTTCAAGTAAGTTTTATGATAAAGTCTTAATCTTTATGGATTTAACTTTATTTGGTGAAATTCTCATCTTGTATTGACTTGAATTTCCCTTTTGTTGTTTTTGTGTAGATATGGCTTCAAGAGAGACTCCACTTGCTTGAGGCTCCCATTGACACTAGGAAGTTCCTCCCTAAGAACTTTCCGGTGAGGCGTCGTGTGACACCCCGAATTTTCTAAATAATAAATAAACAAAAATGAATAAACTCGAGCCGAAATTTCGGCAGAGTTTCCTTTGTAAATAGGCATCCCAAGTTATCGACTTTACAAAAACCTGCTTAAACAGAAAATACAACCAAACCAACACAAAAGATCCAAACTGACAGCGAAAGACTTCTATTAAATTTGGAGCATCACTGTCACACTCACTCATTGAATGAGTGCAAGGAAAACATTACAACCCTAAAACAAACCAACAAAATTTTAATGTTTTACAATTACAACTGAATGAACAACTAGAAAGTATAATCACAACGGACAACACTAATCTTTCTTCTGGTCAGCTCTAACCGAATGGTCCATCTAGATCTTCAGAATCGAACAACCTGTAAAACATACTCCAATCTACTCCCCCATGCAATCGAATATCTCATAGGTTCATCATAGGCCCACCATTGAAGAAAAATGGACGCACACACACGTAACACAGAAAGCAACCAATCAGCAAAGCTGAGTAACCAAACATTCCATCGAATAATAAATAAAAGGTCAACTCAGGTCAACTATGACCTTAAAGTCACATAAATCCCAAAAATAGTCTCAATACTATCTACAACTCAATTCCCAAAATATGTGCCAATAGCTCTCGGTTACTAGCTCTTGGCCTAGGCAATGTGGAAAGTGAACATGGCGGCATAAACCGCAAAATCAAGATCATTCTCACACTTAATCTTATAACTCGGCCATCTTGGCCCTCATAACTCATATCAGTCCACTCTCGGACTCATTCTGATATCTAGATCACATTTTCATAAAAATACTGCTCATCACCTAAGACTCAATATCTTAGGCTACTCGCCCACATGCCAAGAACCAAAGAACTTTCAACGTCTGAGCCTCAAACCAAGATCAAATCTTTATCTCAAATCATTTTCATATGTTCTTAATCTCATTTCATTCCGAAAACCCATTGTGGGTCTATATCGATAAAGTACACAATATGGCACGGGTTCCCAAACAATCATAGTGATCTCGGTTTAGTCTCAATCTCACTTAAAGTCTATTAACACACCCAAGTTCCATAACTTCCTTATCCTATACTTTGACTGTTATTCATCTGCAAGACTACCATAATCTATATCCAAACATGACTAGTAAAAAGCATCGAAATGTTCACAGCAAAATATAGATTACATAACAACATGCATCAATTAGCAGCTAAGCAACACTAATATTCAGAATTTAGCCATATACACAACATAAACATGAATACAATTTTCAGAATTCAGCACATAGAACATCATTTAATATTCAACCAATTCACACATAAAAATGGAAATTAACATCCATCTCCAAACCAATAGAAAGGGTTACCTCTAATTCGAGCTCCCAAGCAATTATGCATCATAATCTCTCCAATTAATCATCTAACATCAAGCATATGCATATATAATCAAAATCAGAACTTAATAATCGAAACCCTAAAAATCAGATATTGAAACAATAAATTTGGGGTTTAGGGTTTCTGGAATCAAACCCACGAAGAGGACGAACTGGGCTTGAACGACGGCTTAAGTGGTGAACCGCCTGTTAGTGTGGTGGCAGCAACCAGCAACCACCATGACCGAGGTAGCAGCAAAACAAAACAGAGAGCAGGGCCACAGTAGGTTCTAGCGCACCGAACAAAGAAAACAAGGAGAGAGAAATCTCACCCGTCACAACAAGGAAGCAATCCCAGCAGTAAACTTCTGATAGGAGAGAGAAAGTTTCGATGATGGTGGTTGTGACAGAGAACAAAAAAGATGGTATGGTGGTGATGTATCGTTAAGAAGGGGACGGCTAGAGGGCTTTTGGTCTCTCACAAAAATAAGGGTTTTAAAAAGAGAGAGATAGATATAACCGATGGTTTAGGAGGCCGTGGAGACTAAGTCGGTTTAGACTTCCAAACTAATACGACTTATTTTTCTAATCCAAATCAAAACACCATCAAACACTAGTTTAATAACCAACTAACTGTAAAAGCAAATTCTTTTATTTCATAAATAAATAAATATTTTTCTGAAAATACTCAAAATATACGGGGTATTACACGCCGAAAGTTCTCCGAATCCTCTCGGGAGGAGTGGATAGCATATTTCTACACCGACATCCAACCGACTTTGTTTTTCCCGTGGTGGCGTACCACCAAAATTGTAGGGTGTAGTGAGAATGTGCCCTTTACGAGGATCATTGGTTTGTATACTTTGATATTCTTCTTTCCGAACTGCCTCCTCCGCCAATACGGCTTAAGGCAAAGGATCCCGAATGTAAGTTGTGAACCTCTTTGTCAAAGGCCCTTAACATCCTCCTTGGGTGACTAATAGGGAACGGCACTGGAACCGTCGCCAAGTGTGGACTAAGCCGGTATACCCGCATTCAAATGGGTTATCTAGCTTCTATGAGGAATGGATTTGGAGCGGTGACCACCAAGTCAACCAAAGGCTCCTAGAAGAGGAAAAAGAGTTGTTCAAAACCCACAAATATGATGAGCCAAGCGGTGTAAGGATAACTCCCATTGATAAGCCCACTAGACCTTCCAAGCCCCAAACTAAGGGTAAGGGAAAAGGCAAGGCAAAGGCCCAATCTAAGAAGAGGAAGAATCCGACCCACTTGGCCAAGCAAGTAGCTCCAATTAGGCCCAATGATCACGAGGCCTCTTCTAGCTAGCTATGGTAGGGAAAGATGGGCTTCAAAAGAACGAATGGAACTTGATGAGCCTAGCGAGCCCGCCCAAGAGCCCGAAGTTAAAGACAAGGAGGAGTAGTCCACCTCTAGTTGTCTAGCAAGTCTTGTTCTTTTTTGCTTAGTACTATAATTCAAATAACGGGTTTGCATGCCCAAGTAGATGTAGTTTAGAATTGCCCTTTTATTTATTTATTATTATTCTCGCACTCTTTTTTTTCTTTTCATTAGAGCATGTAATGGACTTTAGCCATATTAATGAAAGACTTGCTTATTTTTGCATTAATCGAATGGATTAAAACTCCCTTAGAGATTTATTTTATTAAGGTGGTCGGGCCCAAGTTATATGGGTTACCTACATATCCATGCGGAATCAGCCCAATGTAGTTCGTAAAACCAAATCGTGTTTTTTTTTTCTTCGATCATGGGCCCCGCGCGGACGGGTTTGACCGATTTTTACTTGGACTTGGTGCCTTAGTGGGCTCTCTCAAAGATTTAATATTTTATGCATAGAATCGCTTAAGTTGGTCCATATTTGTGAGTTGAGTGAACTCGTTACCGTCTTAATCCATTAACTTTACCACTCCACCGGATAATATCGTCTTGATAATGTATGGGCCGGCCCAATTAGGCTTCAACTTTCCCCGAGGGTCAACAACAATTGGTCTTACCTCTTTTAGGACTAAGTCTCCTTCTTTTAGTCCTCTAGCCTTGAATCGTTGACCAAAATGTCTTGCCATCCTTGCTTGGTAGACATCACCGTAATGTAGGGCATTTAGTTATTTTTCATCTAGCAAGACTAATTGGTCATACCGAGCTTGGACCCAATCTACTTCGGGTAATTCACTTTCCAAAGCTATTCTTAAGGAAGGGATTTCTACCTCGACTAGGAGTACCGCCTCCATTCCGTATACTAAAGAATAAGGCGTTGCTCCTGTTGAAGATCGAATAGTGGTTCTATACCCCCCATAAGGCGAATTATAGCTTGTCGGGCCAATCTTCGTAGTCTTCCGTCATCTTGGCTATCATTTGCTTCACGTTCTTGTTTGCGGACTCTACGGCTCCATTCGTTTGTGGCCTATAAGGTGAAGACTGTTGATGTTGAATTTTAAACTTAGTGAAAAGTTCGGCAACATCCTTTTTGAATTGGGTCCCGTGATCACTTATGATTTCGTGGGGTACTCCATATCTGGTAATGATGTTGTCATGTATGAACTTTGCCACGTGCTTTGACGCTATTTTTGCATACGAACGAGCTTCAACCCATTTGGTGAAATAATCTATCGCGACTACTAAGTATTCATGGCCTCCTTTTTCTGTAGTGGAGATTTTTCCAAGGATGTCAATTCCCCATGCAGAGAACGGCCATGGTGAGGTGAATGTATGCAGAGGAGTAGGAGGTCTATGTTGTAAATTGGCGTGGGATTGGCAGCGTGTGCACTTTCTCACGTATTCGATGCAATCCTTTTCCATCGTAGTCCAATAGTATCCTTGCCTTAGGATTTTCTTGACCAAGGTGAGTCCATTCATATGGGGACCACATACGCCGTTATGTATGTCGCTCATGACTTTGATTGTCTCACGTTCCTTTAAACATAGAAGACTTAGCCCTTGTGGTGTCTTTTTATAAAGTTTGCCTTGCACATGTATGTATTGTGCGGCTAGTCTTCTTAAAGCTCTTTGTGCCCTAGGTGCGGATTGTGGAGGGTAATCACCTTTGGCTAGTAGATTGAGAATGTCGGTAAACCATTCCTCTTCTTCCTCCTCGTTGGCGCATACTTCGAGTGCATTACAAAAGGCGGGCTAAGTGCACCTTTGAATGTGAATGGGCATGGAGATTACATCATCTGGAATATTTACCATGGAGGCCATCTTTGCTAAGGCATCCGCGAGCTGGTTGTCATCTCTAGGAAGGTATGTAAAACGAACGTGAGTGAAATATTTGGCTATCTTTTCAAGATATTCCTGGTAAGGTGCCAGGGATTTACTTTTCACTCTCCATTTTTTGGAGACTTGATTTATGATGACAGTTGAATCTCCATATACCTTTAGATCCTTAATTTGTAGTTCTATTGTCGCTTCTAAACCAATGATGCATACTTCATATTCGGCATCGTTGTTAGTTACCTCATGGTCTAATTTGACGGCTATGGGAGTATGTGCGCCTTCTAGGCTGACTAATAATACTCCTACACCATAACCTTTTTGGTTTGATGATCCGTCAAATTATAATTGCCAAGCAGTTTCTTCAACGACACTCATTATCCCTTCATCGGAAAAGTCATGTGTGGCATCTTTGACATTAACTGGGTTTTCAACGAGATGTTCAGAAATGGCATGTCCTTTGATCGCCTTTTGGTGTTCAAAAGTTAGATCGAATTCTGAAAGCATGACAGTCCACCTTGCTATTCTTCCACTAAGAATGGGCTTTTCGAACAAGTACTTTAGTGGATTCATCCTTGACTTTATATGGATAGAATGTTGTAGCATGTAGTGTCGAAGCTTCTTTGTTGCAGTGACCAATGCGAGACACTTTTTCTCTAGTGTGGAGTAGCGTGTTTCGTATTCTAAAAATTTCTTGCTAAGGTAGTATATTGCCTTTTCATCATTCTCCACCTTTTGGGCCAACATAGCACCCATGGCGGTTTCTGTGACTGTTAGGTATAGCATAAGTGGCTTTCCCGGAATTGGTGGGACCAATACGGGTGGATTAGCTAAATACTCTTTAATCTTGTCGAAGGCTTGCTGGCATTGATCATCCCAGGTAGAATTGGTGTCCTTTTTGAGCTTTTTGAAGATGAGCTTGCATGTAATAGTCAATTTGGATATGAATCGACTTATATATTGGAGCCGTCCTAAGAATCCTCTTATCTACTTTTCATTTTTGGGAGAGGGCATATCTCTTATAGCTTTGATTTTGGTAGGATCAATTTCAATGCCTCTTGTACTTATGACGAATCCTAAGAGCTTGCCAGAAGTTACTCCAAATGCGTACTTTTAAGGATTTAATCTCATATTGTAGTTCCGAAGCCTGTCGAAGAATTTCTTTAGAGAGGGTATATGCCCTTCTGTCTCCTTGGATTTGATGATCATATCGACTACATACACCTCGGCTTCCTTGTGCATCATGTCATGTAGAAGGGAAGTTACGGTTCTTTGGTATGTTGCTCCCGCATTCTTCAACCCGAAAGGCATGACAGTATAGCAATATGTTCCCCATTGGGTTATGAAGGTGGTTTTCTCCATATCTTCTTCTGCCATTTGTATTTGGTTATACCCTGCATAGCCGTCCATGAATGATAAGAGGGCATGTCCTACGGTATTGTCCACCAGTACGTCTATATGTGGCAAGAGAAAGTCATCCTTTGGACTTGCCTGGTTTAGATCTCTGAAATCGACGCACATCCTTACTTTGCCGTCCTTTTTTGGAACGGGCACTATATTAGCGACCCATTCTGGATATTGAGCGACCTTAATAAAACCTGTTGCGTGCTGTTTCTGCACCTCTTCTTTGATTTTTTGTGTCCACTAGGGTTTCATTCTCCGAAGTTTTTGCTTTACCGGCTTTGAATCAGGATTGAGCGGTATTGTATGTTGTGCTATCTCACGACTTATTCCCGGCATAATTTGTAGGACCAAGCGAAAACGTCTATGTATTCTTTTAAAAGATTTATAAAGCTTTCTCGCACTTTGGGAGTTAACGATAAGCCAATGCGCACTTGGCGCGGCTCTTGATCGCTTGCAAGATTGATTAATTTTGTTTCTTCTATAATTGAAGTTTTTTGTTCATGCTCTAATAGTGCTTTAGTTAGTTCTTTCGGCAATTCTTGTTCACGTTTGAATTATTAGCTACTAAGTAATCCAAGAAGTAAGCAGAATCAGTAATCATTTCATTGATAGAGGAAACTGGCCTGGAACATCAACTGAGCCATTACTATTGGCTTTAACATCGTTAGACTTGCAAACAGAATTAAACATAGATTTGGGTGGACCACCCGACTCTACTATATTAGACTCGTCTTCAGAATCAGACTCAGTCCGGTTGGAGTCAGTGTCGGTGTCAGGTTTGGACTCTTCGGAGATCGTGATCTTGATCTTCTTTCCGTTGGCTCCCGTCCAGCTTATGGTGCGTTTCTGCTTTGTGAGTTGACCCTCGTTTGGAGTGATCAACTTAGTTGGGTCAAAGTTTGCATCTTGAATTCCATTATTGACATTGCAGAGCTCCTCATCTTCTAGATGGCGATGCTCTTGTCCAAATAGTAGACCCAAAGTGTTGTTGGGTGTGTCCTCTACCCAA
This sequence comes from Tetragonia tetragonoides, assembly GCA_038025085.1. Classification (NCBI taxonomy): domain Eukaryota; kingdom Viridiplantae; phylum Streptophyta; class Magnoliopsida; order Caryophyllales; family Aizoaceae; genus Tetragonia; species Tetragonia tetragonoides. The sequence continues at coordinate 25,553,111 of CM076140.1, forward strand.
TCAAAGTTTAGCCTCCTTTTTACAGGCAAAGGAGCTTCTTCCAGCGCGTAGCAGTCTTGGAAGACTTCGAATCCAGGAACTTTGATTCCATAAACAGGGAGAACATAGGGCTCGGGAAAGCCATAATAAGGGAATGGATGTCCAGACTGGACGAACTGCTCATTTAGTGTGTGCGGGTATGGTGCCATGGGGATGTCATAGACTTTGTTTTCCTTAATGGCCCTTCTCTTCGCCTTTTCTTTGGCGATGTATTCCCGTAATTCCTGTTTGGTAGGGTTATAGCCCAACTCAAAAAGATTATTTCCGGCTTTGGATGACCAAACTGGAAGTGGTTTGGAGACATCTTTGCCTAGAGATGTGCCAGGGAAGTGCCCCTGATTTCTTAGAGTGACATTAATTCCTAGGTGGGAATATGGTGCAAAAGGAGCTATATCTTGCTCAAGTAGGGCGACGCCTTCGGTCATAAAACCCCAGAATTCTTCGTCTTGCGCAGTGTGCTCAACTTTAAGAACTGGCGTGTCTTCAATGCCAGCGATCATAGAATCAGCTCTAACCTCTAGAACTACCCCTCCGACCATCATTTTGACCTTTTGGTGTAATATTGAAGCATCGCGTTTAATCCATGGAGCCATGGGCGTTCTAGGAGTAAATTGAATGAAACTGGGATGTCGATGACATGTAATTGTACCATTTTCTCAATTGGTCCAGTGTTAAGATTAACCGAAAATATGCCTAAGACGTTTCATTTGGAATTGTCGTAGGCCCTCAATCCTTGTGCTGCATGTGCGAGGTTGTTGACATTTATGCCCAAGCATTGGGCGGTCCTTAGGGGACAAACGTTGACAACGGACCCATTGTCTATTAGAGTCATTGGGACCTGTTTCTTCTCACATATGGAAGTTAGGTAGAGTGCCTTGTTGTGATGAGTTCCTTCGGGTGGAAGGTCTTCATTAGTGAATGCAATTGCTTGCAAAGAGTTTCCTTTCGTGAGGAGATTGACTAAGTCATCCGGAGTAGCTTCGGGGGAAACCATAGTTTGGTTAAGTGCTTTTAGTAAAACATTCTTATGTACTTGAGAGGTAGTCAAAAGTTGTCATATAGAGATATCGGCCTTAGTCTTTTGAAGCTGTTTAAGCAGTGTAGTGCCATCATCCTCGATTGGAGGGTTTTGGTCCTTGTTTTGGACTAGTGGAGAGTCTCTCACTTGTGGTATGACTGAAGCTGTGTTTTGTAATGGATCCCTGTTCTGGAGATGAGGTGGTATATAGTGTCTTCCCGACCTCGTGAGGTGTTCGACTTCAGGAGATTCATCATCAGAAGAGTCATACCATGCTTTGGAAATTTGGAGGGTAGCATCTTCCTCGTCGCTATCGCTTTCCCAAAGTCCGGCTACCTCTAGGTGGAGGGAGTTAAGCTTATATGGTGGGATATAATGTCCAATTGGCACAATCAGGTGAGAGGGGTCCTTTTCTTCCTCTTCACTTGTAATGACGAAAACCGCACCTAGAGGATTGGTGTTGTTGTGTGGAGTGGGAACATTCTTTGGCTTGGGAATAGTCCCATTGTCAAAAAGATCCTGGATTTTAGTTTTGAGTGTCCAACACTTTTCGGTGTCATGTCTTTTCCCTCTATGGAATTTGCAATAAAGATTAGGATTTCATGATGGGCTCCTCTTTTTCGAAGTCAGGATCCGGAGTGGAGCCCATGATATTGAGATAGCCATTCTTGACAAGCTTTTCCAAAGCTCTAGCATAGGTCATGCCCAACGGGGTATATTGCCTTTGCGGTTTGTCGTACTCAACGTTGACTTCATTAATCTTGTTGGAAGAGCTTCCCGAATTGGGATTCTTCTTGTAGTTCGAGTTATAAGTGCCTTTGTTGAAGAAGTCCTTGCTTTTTTTCTTTTTAAGTGCTTGATCGTCTTCTATGAGCAATATCATACTATTGAGTTGTGTGTATGAAGTAATTGCTTGATATTTGAGAGGATTCAAGTAAGGAGGTTGTAAGTTCTTGATAAGTTTCCGAATTTGCTCTTCCTTGGATGGACGGTCAAGCGTTTCGGCCATTTTAGTTCTCCATTTCTTATCAAAGTCAGTGAAGCTTTCATTTTCACCTTGCTTTATTGCTTCCAACTCTCTCATGGTAGTTGGTTGGATGACGTTGTCGGCATACCTAGTGAGGAACAAACTAGACACCTTGTTCCATTCTTGAATCTGATTGGCTCAAGCTTGAAGAACCATGCCCTAACAGTGGGGTCCAAGGTTTGTGAGAAAAGATGAATATAGAGGTCAGGGTCTACTCCTCTTAGGCCCATCGCGGTGGTGAAAGCCCTTATGTGATCTTTTGGATCATCGGTCCCTTTGAAGGTGGGGACTTCAGGCATAGAGAGCTTTTGTGGGAGTTTCCCCTTGATGTGAGAGGAATATCCTTCAGCATTGCTCATGTAATCACTTATGATCTTGTTTTGAGTTAGAGCTAACTCAAGGTTCTTAATTTGAGCACTTAGCTCTTCTACTTTGTCATCTCGAGGTGGAGGATCATCTTGGTTAAAAGGGTCAGCTTCCTTAAACTTTCTTTCTATCCATGTCACACGGTTTCCCATGGTTTCCAATATTGTCATCATTTCATCCAACATCTTATCAGTAGTCTTAGGTGGTGGAGGTGGCATGTCACCTTCGGCCATCTCGGTCAACTTAGAACAGGGTGGTCAGTATGGAGGGGGAGTAACAAACACTGCGTCATACCCAGCTTTGCTCGGAGGGGAAGACTCCAATACGAGCTTCCTAACCAGACGTTGATTACTATGATCTCGCTCCCAACTTTTCGGACTGACTGTTTTCTTCCCAATCCTGGACGGCGGATAAGACTTAGAAAATGAAAGACTAACAAGTTCCACAAAAGAAAAGTTTTAAACAAAGGTGGGAAATCTCTATCTAGAATATTCTATCAACATAGTTACTCTTGGGGTCTAAGTAATGGGATAAGGTCAAAAGATCTCGACGCGGAAAAAGAAAAATAAAAGATATTATACTCTTGACTAAAAGGAGAGGAGAGAGATATTATCTCGACTCAATATGGGATAAAGCAAAAGATATTATACTCGTGACTAAAAGGAGAGGGGAGAGATATTATCTCAACTCAATATGCGATAAAGCAAAAGATATTATACTCTTGACTTAAAAGGAGAGGGGAGAGATATTATCTCGACTCAATATGGGATAAAGCAAAAGATATTATAATCTTGACTAAAAGGAGAGGGGAGAGATATTATCTCAACTCAATAAGGGATAAAGCAAAAGGTATTATATTCTTGACTAAAAGGAGAAGGGAGAGATATTATCTTGACTCAATAAGGGATAAAGCAAAAGGTATTGATATTATATTCTTGACCTAAAAGAAAAGGGAGAGATATTATCGAGATCTTTGACTAAAACTCACTACCTAAATAAAGGGAAAGAATAAAGCATTCTAATCTTTCCTAATGTAACGAGCATCATATAGAACATTCAGGGATATTGTTTCCTAAAAATAAAGATTCTAGACTCAATCTTAAGACAAAATCTAGACTCAAAAAAGGAAAAGATCCTAATTGGGGTCTAACCTAATATTCTATGACGACCAAAAAGACTACGCAAAGATTGCGTTCACATATGGGCAAACAGCACAACAGCGCAGATGACATGATCATGAAAATCTAGCATGGACATGGGACTGAGTTTCAACCTAAAGCATTGGTTCTAGTTCATGCAATGGGGTAGGATTAAGGGTTTTGGTCAAAAGGTACTCATGATCAAGAATGTACAACAATCCGCGGGATGTGCGACAATGTGAGGCATTCTTGTTATCCTACTCATCGAATGGACGAATGCGTAGGAAGGTACATGAGGTGGGGGGATCCATGTTTCTTGGCAAAGAAGATTCGAGTGGATTCTCACCAAGGCACTTCACCACACTCCATTGACTAAGAAACTAGTTTGAACTTGTAAAAACAAGCTCGGAAGTCGCGCAAGCGCATGCACATGAATGCAATGAATGCAATTTAATAGATGAATGACAAGTCACAAAATAATAATAAGAACACTCAAGGTAGTGAAACAAGCAAAAATAATAACATTGAATCGATTTTCAAGTTACATCCTCTTAATCATGTCCCCAGTGAAGTCATCACTGTAGGCTACCGGATTTTTCTCCCATTTTTCTTCGCCTCTTTTTTGGTTTCCGGGCAGCCTGGGAGAACGCGGTTGTTCAGGTTTTCGTGAATCTTTGAGTGTGAATGCACATGAAGATTTTCCTTTTGCACTAAGGACATGAATAAGATTGTCAGAAGTCACCACCAAATATAAGGTAATTTGGAAACCTTGGAATGAAGTCGATAGTCTAGAAAGGCGTCAACTCAATTCCTGTGCACCCCAATCCCTATTAGGGAAATTGACTTTATAAATGAGTTCGGGGGCGTGAGTACGAGCTAGGAAGGTGTTAGGCACCCAACTTGTGCGTTGACAACAATAGCCTTTACTAATCGATTCAATGTAATTATTAATGCTACGGTTCCAAACATGGTTCAATTTGTCCAGATTCCTAGTTTTAACTAAATGGTTGAACAAACATTATTATTGTGACCACTTTTACCAATTTATCAAATTACATACTTTTATTGCTAGAAAACGATAAATATGGTAAAACCTACGAGTTAGAAGGCAAACAATTAATTCATCCACCAATCCATAAACAAAGCATAATTTAATCATAAGAAGCAATAAATAGCAAATCTAATACATTCATTCATCCATTAATTAGGCTTAATACAAGCCCTTTTGCTCAAAACGCGCCATGCATGTACATATCACATAAACCAAATTCGTTAGTAATAACAAGCAATGTAAAATTTATTGAAAACCCTCAGGTTGGATTACCTAGATGCTCACAATGAACTTATTGGGTTATATTGCTTGAATTCATGCTCTTGATGAACTGTGAAGGTTTATTTTGTGGTTTGTGGTGCTAGGGCTAACCTAAAGAAGGAGTAGAATCAGAATTTTCTGGTTTAATATGAGAGAGAGAGAGAGAGAGAGAGAGAGAGAGAGAGAGAGAGAGAGAGAGAGAGAGAGAGAAAACCTCTAGAATTCCCAACCTGAGAGAGAAATTGTCAACAAAAAGACCAACCTCTTCAACTGAACCCTAATGTTTGTTTATATAGAAGAGGGGGAGCTGCCAGGGTTTGGCACGAAAATCGAATGAGCCTCGAATTCGCCGTCCGTGAGAAAAGGTTCAGGCGGCCATGCAACTATGCCGCGCGGCTGAGCCGGCAGGACAAGCGTCAAGCCGCTTGGCCTAACGACACAACCGCTTGTCCTAGCGGCCACCGCTTGAACTCAAGCGTGGCCGGTTGGACTGGGAGCGGCATGCCTGCATAGGCGCCTGTCTGCTTTTCTAAGCGGGGGATGCTTTTCCGAGGGGGTCCACGCGGGATTAACTGAGTTCCCTTATTTGACCAAGGGTTGACTCATAGGTTTGAGTTCCCTTTCGGGCCCTTAGGTTCAAAGAAGCCTATCTCTCAGTTTTGGACTCCAATTGAATTGAGTCCAACTGGTTTGGATCACCTGTACAAAAGGCTTCCACTAGTTAATTCAAATGAACTGGGCTAATCATCATAGCAATTATTCTCGCAACTGAAGTTCGAGCAAAATCCAATCCTTTCATCATCGGATTTTTATGGGGACTTACCATAGACACAACTTTTGGTGTCTACAATTAGTTTCTTTCATACATTGATTTAGTGAGTGATAAATTTGATGCAATGAAGGAAGTCAGTGACTATTTACTCCTATGAATTTAAATGCCCTGGGTATTACAAGAATGTGGCAACAATTTAAGCCTGTATTTGTGGCTGAAATATTTCCTACTTTACACCTATTTGAATCCTATCTACATGTTGATCTTAGCTTGTGTTGGTCCTTTTTTGCTAATGAAACCAAAGTTGTCAAACTGATGTAATTTCAGTTTGAGGTACGTAGTAGCATCTACAGATGACATTTTTTTATGTGATTCATGCTGTGCTTTTTTGTTTCAATTGCTCAAAAGTTGGTGCTTTATTGTTTTGTTGAGGTGCTTAGTAAAAACATGCTATGTTGTTGAATTGTTGCTTGGTTGGAATTTTTAGCAACATGATGGGAATATATATAGGATGTAAAGAATAAAAGACTAATACCATTGGGATTGAGATACACAAGTACGTATTTGTATTGAAGGTGGACATTATCCAATTTCTCAATCATTATAGTACCCTATTTCACCCTAATTACCACACTTTGTAAACAATAAGTACTCCAATTAATACATTAATTAATGTTTTTCAATCAAATTTAACACCATCCACACAAACACGAAAATTATAAATCACTGAAACATAGTAATATATACAACAAAAAATACCCAAAACAAAAATCAATTAATATTTATAAATCAGTCCAATCCACCAACAAATTAAATCAACCCATTTTCACCTAATTTATTCATAATATCAATTCAGCATCACTTGGCCTTCGAATTTACCAAATTTATTTAATAAATCAATCAAAAACAGCAAGCAAATTTTCCATTCTTCATTTCGGAACTTACCTCTAGTTTTGTATATGGATACTTTAACTTCTATTCAATGGAATGAGACAGATAGGAGGCTCAGGTTCCTTCAACAACAACGATTGACTTGGAGGGTGGAGGTGGGGGTGGAGGTGAAGGGGAAGGGAGTTCAGAGTCGAGAGTCGAGAAAATGTTGACTAAGTTTGAAATAGGTGTGAAATTAAGACTCACAGGCCCAACAAGTAATAAGTGAAATAAATGGAGGGCTGAGATTAAACCCCAAATCCAACGGCTCATAAAATGAACCGGACGATACTGTGCATAGGGATGGTAATGAGGCGGGTCGGAGGTATATCCATACCCATACCCACCTGGCTACGATCAATCCACTACCCACCCCATCCCCACCATGGGTAAGATTCCCAAAACCATCCCCACCTCAATGGTATGAGATGAGAACCACACTCACCCCATTTACCCACCGGGTATCCATACCCATCTAATACCCACCTGATACCCGCCTTAAATCCACATGATATCCGCAGAAAGCAATTACAGTATATTTAACAAATAAAACCAAATAAACCTTTTATACACAGAAAGCATAGTTAAAAGAATTGTATAGATAGTTTACATATTATTTTCTCTCTGTTTGTTATGTGATGAAAAGGGTAGCAAAATGTCAGCTCCCTTGATAGATATAGTCTACTGATGTATGCACACTATTGATCATTTTGGTAAATGAAATACAAAGCTCACATTTTGCCAAAAAAACAAACAAACCAATAAACGTGCAAATTGTGTCATTATTACAAACAACAAAACTAAGATATATTTTAACAAATTGAACAAATTGTATCAATATATTTAATATTTAGAATTTCTACCCCTTTTTTATTTTTAGGTGGGTATGAGGTCGATATCCGACTGGAAAACAACATAAACCATCCCCGCCCCCACCCTTACCCTATTCCCAAAGCGATTTTGCTTTTTCAAAATCATTCTCGCCCCAACTAAAACGAATACGGAGCAAAACCCACATGTACTCACCCCACTATCATCCCTAAGTGTGCATTACAATTTACAACAGAAGCGCCCGGCTAACTTGGTCATTTTCAGGGTGACAATAATAAGATAAAAAAAAAAACACTACCGTAGCAGAACTGTTTTGCGCCTGTCAGTGCTCATCTCTTTCTTTTTCTTTTCCCCCCATTGTTGCAAAACCGAATTTCTCTCTTTAGCACCAGATTCCTCCACATTCTCTCTCTTCTCACCCTCCCCAACCCGTCGATTAATAACCTACCACACATATTCCATTCCCCCCCCCCCAAACATTGTTGTCTGCTTGATTCTGATAATAATGAACATCAGTATGCTGATCAAAATACCTTTTATATAAATTAAGAAAATGCGAATTCCAAAGAGGAACGTTTCGCTTTGTTTCTCTCACGTCCCACCTGAATTTTTATTATCCTCTTCTCTCGCTGCTGTCTCTGTCTCTTTCTTCAGAATCAGGTTCAGTTTCGCAATCTCCTCTTCTCATCATTTAACGCCTCACAAACGCTGCCAAATTCATACAGGTTCAACCATTTAATTTTTTTTTTGTGTAATTCATTTCATTAATTAACATAGTTTCTATTTGCATTTGTTTGGGTTATGTTTTGCTTCTTTCTGACCTTTCTGTTTTCTTTTTGTCATTAGACCATTTTATTTTCTGGCATTGGAAATTGAGTTGTTTGATTATCGATAGAATGATAGCTTTACGATTGGCAGTTGTATAATTTGCTCTACCAATTTTAGTGCCACACATGATGATGTCATATTGCAAGTCAATAATTGTTTCAGAATTTAACACATAGGTAAATTATTAATGTTAGATGTTCCCCTTGTTTAAATGATCGTGTGCTACAGTTTTCCTGGTTCAGTGTTTGGTTTGAATATTTTTATTTTTATTTTTGTTTTTGCAATGAGCTCTTGTCGATTTTCGTATTTCACTGTGAAGTTAATGACTACTGCGCACACAAAAAAGAAGAAGTAGAGAAGATTAGAATGCAACTTTCTGTTCTGCAATAGTCAGTGTAGGTGGGTAACAGTTGTAAGGATTGGGGGTGAATTTGCCCACATGTAGTTTATTGAAAGTTGAAACATCATTGACATGAATTATATAACCCAGAAAAAAGAACAAAACGTAGGAGTATGGTATTGGGTAGGCTGATCACACATGACATAGTACATTGGAGGCCACCTGGGTGAGTTTTATCACCAGACGTTTGGGTGATGTGTCACCAGGCGAGTGAGAGTTGCTTGCATTTGTATGTGTGTTATTTTGTCAGTGGGATAGACTCTTTTTTGGGGAACACTTTGCTTTCCTTTGTTAAATCTGTTCCTATCTAATGGAACACTATTGGATCAAGTGAACAAAGACGTTGAGAAAAAAGATGGCTTTTCCCGGATGAACTGAAAACTCGATTCACGTAACAGGAGAAAGATTTTCCATTCCTTAGACGGAAAGATATGTGGCCATGAAATTAAGGGGGGATTAAGTGGAAGAAAATTGGCTAGGGGTGGAGTTGTGGAAACAGTTGTATGGTTGGACAATTTTTGCACATGCGTTATGTACGTATGGGGAGGAGGAAGTAGAGCTTTGTATGATTATTTTTTGTTGTCTATTTGATGAGACAGGAACTCAAGGGTGTCTTTGCGGCGCTGGTGAGATTGCGGCCTTTGTTTGGGATCAACTGGTGTACTTGACTTCTCTTTGGGCTTTTAGGAAGCAAATTTCTCCGACTCGCCATTTGGCATGTCGAGGGTCGACACGGTTTGATGCGCGATCCGACATGGCATACGTGTTGACGCAGATTTGTCAGATACGAGTCATAGGACCCTTATTCTTCTTTGACACAAAAACTCATATGAGGCCCGTGAGGCGCTTCAAACAAGCATGACGTCAGTAGGAACTAACTTTGATTTGAGGCATCAGGTGACGAATCAATCGAAATAGACGAACTTAATGTTGTCATGACCGATCGCTGCTGGTGATGGGTGAACTCACCGGATGGATGGCTCATGAACTCACCACATACTTTGAGTTTCAAGATTTCTTATTGCCGTTCTTATATATATGGTTGCTGCAGAAGTAGGGTTTAATTTTTGGACTTTCTTATCGCCCTTGTTTTATGCCCTTCTGCCCTTTTTTTCTTTCTTCTGTACGTTTCCTTTTTCCGTTTTAGAGGTACCTCATGATATGGATGACAACTGGAATGAAAGCAACTTACGATACGCGCTGTGAAACATTGTTAGGAAGTGCTCCTAACTAATGTTTAGCGTTTATAGGGTAATTTGTAGTTAGGTTTTTCCCCAAATTGAGGACTCCTTGTCCTCTACTTTTGTACTTATATGCTTTGTTCAATTATCTACTTTTTATATAAGAACTTTTTTGTTGATGAAGAATAAAGGAAGTTACAATCTAGGAGGACATCATGTCCACAAGAGAAAATATACTACAAAAAATACCATTGATGCTGGACGTCTGTAAGGAACACCCCTCTAAACGCACCAGCTGAGTTGGCCCATAAGGAAGCCAAATTCAGCACCTGATCCCAAACACAGCCTCCTGAGTTATACACTCGTGAAAAGACGCGAGAATTACTCTCTAACCACAAACCAGGAATTTGCCATCACTGCACAGTGCACACCACCACAACAACTTATTCTCCTCTCCCTTCCCAACTCCATGGAGGGTTTACCCTTATTGTATCTTGTCCAATGGTTCCTCTCTATTACCTTTCACTCTTCAAGATTCCGGTTAGCGTAGCTAAACGGATCGAGAGGATGATACTGAATTTCCTATGGTTTTGGGTGGATGGGGGGTAAGAGAGATCACCTAAGTCTGAGGGCGGTTTGGTTTCGGGCGGTTGGTGTCTAAGAACATTTCGCTAGTCGGCAAGTGGTTGTGGCGTTTTCCATTGGAGCCCGATTCCTATGACACCGAATAATCAGGAGCAAGTGCGGTCAGCAACAGAATGGAAGGGATTATGGACGCCCGAACTGGTACGTTGTCTCTCATGCTTGCCCTTGGAAGTTTATCTCTCAGGTATCTTCTTTTTTTTTTCGCCTAGTTAGATTTGATATGGGTAAGGGCCAATGGGTAAAGTTCCGGGAGGATGTGTTTAAGGGCGATAACCCTTCTTCTTCCACATACCCTCAGGTCTATCGGTTGACCACGCTTCATGAGGCACCAATTTTGGACTTCTATTCCGATGCAGGTGGTCGAGCTCCTCATGATCGTGAGATGGAGGAACTAGTTTTCCCCCTGAGTGTTTTAAACACTACTCTTCTCATCCAGAGGGATGATTCCTAGACTTGGGGAGGAGACTCCTTTGGTGTGTTCTTTTGCATGTCCTTCCTACATCGACTTAGCCTTCCTTCTCAATTTTCCCACTTCCCTCTTGCTACTTACATTTGGAAGTCAAAGGTTCCTTTGAAGGTGCGAGCCTTGTGTGGACCTTGGTGCTAGGCAGGGTGAATACACATGACATGAGGCAGTGGCGGAGGCCTGGATGGTGCTTGTCGCCGGATTTGTGTGTAATGTGTCGTCATGATTGTGAGGACGGGTTGCATCTGTTTGTGTTGTGTGACTTTGCTAGGATGTTGTGGGATAAATTGGTTTGGGGGGAGCCTTTTGCGAGCCCGCTACAGTGGGGCAGTTTTACAACTGCGCTTTGCTGCTGGTCGGAGGGGGAGAGAGGGTAAGTTGTGGTGGAGGTGTGCGTGTATGGCCATTCTGCGGTGTATTTGGCTGGAGCGGAACTCGAGGATCTTCTCCGCTTCTGGGACAACTGTTGACTGCGTTTGGGATGACATTATTTACTTGGCATCGTTGCAGCTGGGGCCTTCAAGGGTGTTCCCCTTACACTTGTCCAGTTACATTGGCGAGACTTGTAGATATATTCTTGTTACCATTTGAGGACTTCTTGTCCTCCCCCTTTTTGTATTCTCTCATTGATTGACTAATAAAATTTTTACTTATCTAAAAAAAAAATGATTAGAGCTGTTGAATTAAAATCATAGTTTGTGTCACAAGGGCCTTTATGTGCTGACAAATTTATATTACCTGTTTTGTTTGTCCTACCTTAATGATTTCTAATCTGAAATCGACAGGTGTAGTGCATGAGTTTGTTACTGTATTATTGTGTCCGAAAAATTCAAATGTGTGTCTAAGTTTGTTCAATTTTAACAAATACTCAAAAAACCTTTTTTTCAGGTTCCATAAAGTTGCTCAGAGGTTGTTCAATGGAAGGGACTGTTGAAGAGAACAAAAAGGCTGAATTTCAGATTGAGAATGACGCTGGTCAAACGCCCTGTATCTGGTCATCAAGGTCTGGTGGAGAGAAGTTTCCTATAAGCAAGCAAATATTTTGCAATAGATCTTTGAACATGAAGAGCATTGTTGCTGTTGGGTTCGATATGGACTACACATTGGCACAGTACAAGCCTGATACGTTTGAATCCCTTGCATATGAAGGGACAATCAAGAAGCTTGTGTTTGATTTGGGGTATCCACCTGAGGTTTGTCTGAAGCTTATCTTTTCATTCTCTAAAAGAATGTTTTCACTTATGATGCCCAAGCTCTCTGAAATTTTGACTAGCTTGTCATGCAATACGGTTGAGTGTTAAGCGATGCTGGTATGGTAGCTCTTTTATTTTTGGAGCATCATTTATCGCAGTTTTTTGGTGTATTGTATATACTATATATACAAAAGGATGGATAAAGACAGTAATTAGATCATATTGTATTGAACTTTGCCAACAGCGTTTCGTAGTAGGTGAAAGAGAACTTTTTTATTCCAAAATTTGTGCATTGTTACTGAGATTGCATGCTACTCCTTTTAATAACCATAGGCACCGAATAATGGCAAAAACAGCTTTCCTTCAAATTTTTTTTTTTTTCTTTTCCTTTTTTCGTTTTTTGATGCCTCACAACATATCTCAGTCAGCATAGTAAAATAGTCAACTCTCAAATCTGAGTCTCTGGACTCTCTACTAAATCAAACAACCTTTGCAAATAGAGTATTGTGATCAAGTGAAGCAATTTACACGTGATGCGCATATGAATCTGATCTGTCCCCCCTTGCCAAAGACTGCCTGAATTCACTTGATCAGTCACCTGCATTACTTCTTTTCTCAACGTGAAGTTTGCTCTTTTTGATTACATGAACACACACAGTGCCAATCAACCACTCCCCCTACTCCTTAGCTCGAAGCACAAGAAAATGGAGAATGCCCCCAGAATAACATACTTCCCACACAAGAAGAATATGCTTTAAGCACCCACGGAGGGTCGAATAACCCAATCCTTACCCCAAACCTCCCAAAATGGCTGAGAATATTTTGGTGGTATACTTCAATCTTTTCAAATGTTGTGGTAAGACTAAGGGGCCATTTGGATTGGGGTAATGATTAAGGGGGTAATGGAGCAAATTAAAGTGTAAAATTGTAACGTGAAGTGGTGATGAGGGTAATGATTAAGGGGGGATAATGGAGAAAATGAAGGAAAATGGGAAAAAATCATTACCCTAGGGGGAGGTGGGTTTCCATTATCCCCCAATTGGGGGTAATCATTACCCTTTTTCTCACAACATCTAACCCCCATTACCTCACATACCTCCCATTTTAGCCTAAAAATACATTCCATTACCCCCTTAATCACTACCCCAATCCAAACATCCCCTAAGTGTTGTCTCTGTCTGTAACTGCAAAAATGGCTGTCATTCGATTTAGTAGAGGATTACTCATGGTTACTTGGATGAATTTCCACGATTGACTATCCTTGACATGTGATTGATTTTTTTTGTTTTTCCTTCAATTCAGTAGAGGTCATATGTTGCTCCATAGTTCATTAGATCTCATGACTAGATACTTGCAAAATGTATACATGATGCTCACTAAGTTTAGATTCTTCAGTGTGTTATGAGTTGAGTCAACAGTGACTTTTGACCAACATTGTCATCTCTGTGCAGTTGCTGCAGTGGTCATTCGATTGGAAGTACATGGTTAGGGGCTTGGTTCTTGATAAGAAGAGAGGCAACATTTTGAAGGTTAACTCATCACATTTCTTTTCTTTTTATCTATTCATTTTTTAGCTGTGTTTAACTTTACATATACTACAGATGGATCGTCATAAATATGTCAAAGTAGCATATCATGGGTTTAGAGAGATGTTGAAAGATGAAAAAGTTGAAACATATGGGAATACTTTGACAAGAGATTCATTTGACGAGCCTGACTATGCTCTTATTGATACGCTCTTTTCCTTGGCGGAGGCTTACCTATTTGCACAGCTTGTTGACTTCAAGGACAAAAATCCAGAGAAAGTCCCAGCAGGAGCAGAGTAAGTGCAGTCTTAGCATCCTTCTTGATGAGGATGGTTAGGAAATAGGAATATTTCCAGATCCGTTTTCATATATTTTATTTGGTTTCGGTAATTGCAAAATAAGTTTTGCAAATGGAATCCCTGGCGTAACAATTTTGTTTTGAATGAACCGCTACTGGCTGCAGTTATGCTCGTATGTACAAAGATGTCCGAGCTGCTGTCGATCTGTGCCATCGTGATGGTACTCTAAAGCAGATGGTTGCCAAAGATCCTCTGAGGTAATGGATTCTTGTATGTTTCGATTTAGTTGATGTGATATAGGTGTGACATTTTGTCCTGTTCATCCTTGATATCTAGTCTTTCTGTTCTTTCTTTTGGCTTTGATGTGGATCAATTCAATGGACACGGAAGCAGTGGAGAGTGAGTAAAGGAGGGAAATTTAGGGGATCAAAAGGATAGGAAATTCCAGCCATCAACTATTTTTTTTTTCTAGCTGAATTTGAGCTCTAGTATTTTGTTGTATTGCTAGTTTAATTTCTGGTAATGTGTTTAGCATATGAGGTGTAGTTCTTCTTGACTATTCCTCAGGAATATGCTGTAAAATACCAGCTTTTTCGTACTAAACCCTAGCTGTATTTTGGGAGAGCTTAAGCTCCATTTTGGGGTAGACAATTAGTGAATGAAATACACAAACGGTGCTGGCCTCTATCTCCTAAATCGTGTGCTCTTTAGGATAGTTCTAGGACTATTTGGTGAGGCCAGTAGCTACCTTTATCCTTAGCTTGGTGCCGCCCTTTATAGCCCTGGTGGTGGAGCTAAACTCTTCTCCTTCTCTTAAATGGAAAGAGAGTCTCATTTGAAAATTTGCGTATGGAAGCCATGAAGATACATTAAGTTGCCAGTATGAAGAATTTTCACTTGTTTGTACCAACACCATCATCCTTGCTGTTCTGGATATTTCATGCCACTGATATGCATCTAGATTCAATTTGTCGTTCATAAAACCTGTTGCCTTGTTGACGAGGAATCATATCTCAGCATAATGCCTACCTACCTGCATGGAATTTTAAATAGATGTTGCAAAATGATATTTGAGCACAATACACATTTTTTCTCTTGAGCTGAGAGGTGTTACCTTTGGTGTGAGGGCTAGTACTAAAACTCTTCATACGTTAGCCTCAAATCTAGGAGGAATATTTTCCATACTTGCTTCCGAAAATTGGTCAAGGGAGCTCACTAACTCTGGTTTCTCAGCAATGTGGTACCTAGTTTTGACGGTATTGTACATGAATTATTATTATTGAAATGCCATGTACAACTATCGGTAGGCCAGCGAGGTAAGAGGAGGGGTTAGAATAGCTTTAGTATCATAGTGGTTGGAATATGTCTTAAACCAACACCTTCCTTCAGTTTTATGGTTGAGGGTGAAAAAGGTCACTTACCTTTTCAACACCCCGGTTCTGTCGAATGGGTTTAAACATCATTGGTCTTTGGATCCACTTATCTGAAAGTTCTAAACTATGATGCTCTGACTCGGGTACGGGTCTAGGTGTCGGATATGCAAAAACTTTAAATTGAAGATAAGGGGAGAGGGGACATGTTTAAGGAGTGTCCAAATTTAGAATATGGACACTGGGACATGGGCAATTCATTTATATACTGCAAAAAAAATAAAATAAGTAAAAGAATATTGAAAAGAAAAATCTTACAAAAATTTCGGTATATTGCGAGTGCGACCTTTAAATGTAAAATAAAGACTACTATTGTTAAAACTAAAAAGAGACGCTTGGGAAGTAAATAAAGTAACGAACCCATAGGGAGTAGTGACTAGCAATTGTAAAAGTCAAAAAGATTCCTCACTGTTGGAGTAATTAAATATTGATGGGGAAGTGCCGAAGGGTGTTGAGAGAGGAAGAGGCTCTAAAGACAAAAGAGAGTAATGAAAGCTGACCAAATTCACGATATGACGGGTCTTTTGGGAACCAGTTGTCTCTAGAGTGGCTAAGCGACTTGACGGGTGGAAGGGGGTGTATTTCTCTTTAGGGGGGAGGATCACGATCCTGCATTCTTGTCTTGCTAGTATTCCTCTGTACTATCTTTCCCTTTTCAAGATTCCTATTAGTGTGGCCAAGAGAATTGAGCGCATGATGCGGGATTTCTTGTGGTCTGGAGCGGATGGAGGTAGGAGGGAGCATCTTGTTAGTTGGGACCATGTATGTAGACCTAAGTCTGAGGGGGGTTTGGGTTTCAGGCGGTTGGTGTCTGAAAACATTTCGCAAATGGGTAAGTGGTTGTGGCGTTTCCCTTTGGAGCCCGATTCCCTATGGCACCGAGTAATCATGAGCAAGTATGGGTGCAACAGAATGGATGGGACGCCCGAACTGGTATCACAGTTTCCCATGCTTGCCCGTGGAAGTTTATCTCTCAGGTATTGCCTCTTTTCTTTCCCCTGGTTAGATTTCATGTGGGTAATGGACATCGGGTAAGGTTCTGGGAGGATGTGTGGAAGGGGGATTCCACTTTCTCTTCCACATATCCTCGGGTTTATCAGTTGTCCACGCTACATGAGGCGCCCATATCAGATTTCTATTCCTTTGTGGGTGGCCCTTGGGACTTACATTTACCCCGAGCTCCCCCATGATCGTGAGATGGAGGAACTTATTTCCCTCCTGAGTGTCCTAAACACTACTCTTCTCGTCCCTAGGGACGACTCTCGGACTTGGGAAGGAGACTCCTCTGGTATTTTCTCCTGCAAGTCCTTCCTGCATCGACTTAGTCTTCCTTCTCAATACCCCCATTTTCCTCTTGCTACATATATTTTGAAGTCTAAGGTTCCTCTTATGGTGCGCGCCTTTGTGTGGACTTTGGTGTTAGGCAGGGTGAATACGCATGACATGTTGCAGTGACGGAGACCTGGTTGGTGTTTGTCACCGGATGTTTGTGTTATGTGCCGTCATGACTGTGAGGACGGCTTGCATCTGTTTGTGTTGTGCGACTTTGCTAGGGTGTTGTGAGGTAGGTTGACAGGGGGAGAGCCTTTTGCTAGCCCTGCTACAGTGGGCCAGTTTCTTCAGATGCGGTTTGTTGCTGGAGGGAGGGGAAGAGAGGGTGAGCTGTGGCGGAAGTGTGCTTGTTTGGCTACTATGTGGTGTATCTGGCTAGAGCGGAATTCGAGAATCTTCTCCGCTTCTGGAAAGACTATCGATTATGTTTGGGATCATATTGTTTACTTGGCATCTCTTTGGGGCCTTCAAGGGTGTTCCACCTACCTTTCTTCAACTTCATTGGGGGGAGTTATAGATATTTTTTGTATTCTTTCGAGGACTCCTTGTCCTCCCCTCTTTGTATTCTTTCATTTGATTGATTAATAAAATTTTCTCTTATCTAAAAAAAAAAAAGCTGACCAAATTCACAGCTTTAAACACAGAAATAAAGGGCTCCTTTTAACTTTCTTCCTTCCCCTGGAAGAGAGAAAAAAGTGCCAGAAGTGGAGAACATAGAAGAACTGGCGAACAGAGCACCTGGAAATTCATCTCTTTTTTCTCTTTCCATATTTTTTTCTTCACCATAGCCATTCTCAGCAAGCCGTGTCCTATAAATTCGTGCCAAGTCGGACCCATATCCTGTGTCCATACCCGGGTCGTGTCGTGTCGACACGGGTACGGCAGGGGTAACTGCTGAGTTCGAGCATCATAGTCTCTAATGGATGTTTCACTTTTTGAAACAGCCTACCACCTTATACGCATTATGGACTTCGAGAACCCACCTCGCTTGGAGGAAAAATATTGCCAAGTATTTAGATATATCAACTTTTAAAATAAATGATGATGCATGTTGGCTTGATCTTGATTCTTGTGGATTGAAAAGGGGACGACAGTTGCTCTATAGTATGTTCCTGAAATTATCCATAAATGACTTGTTTTTATGTAAGCGTTGAACATTATCATATGAATATAGGTGCATTGTACACAAGTACTCTAGTTCATATCTGCTACTGCAAAATAGCTATGTTTCCGAACTCTTTCCTCAAAGTTCAAGGTTTATTGAAAAAAATCCAAGGTGGATGTCTCTGCTCAATTTTCAATAATCATTTTCTCATACTCAACAAATTGATCGTTTTGAACTAAAGAAAACATTTTGGTGTAGTATTCATATTATGTGGAATATCTTCACTCTCTATAGTGACAATATATAAGTGTTTACTGTATGTGGCTATTTAGGTTTAGGTAATAGGCTGCAGATATTGAGGTTCCACAAGCATTCCTTGCTGAAATTGTATTTGAGGCAATTGTTTGAATTTCTGGTTCAAGGGTTAGGCTGCCTACATGTGGACCTTCCTAGTCCGTGCCCTTGGCAGAAGCCACACTGGGTTGTTGTTGTTTGCATTTCTTATTCTTGCTGACGACAAAATAGGGGCTTGAATTCTATTCCGATGTGGGCGGCTCTTGGAACTTACATTTACGCCGAGCTCCCCATGACCGTGAGATGGAGGAACTTGTTACCCTTCTGAGCGTCCTAAACACTACTCGTCGTATTTCTTCCAAAACAATAGAAATGATAGGTTCCAGAGCTATCATCGACTAAATTTCTTGTCGTATGTTAGGCCCTGCTTGGGGGCAAAAGTGAAATCACGTTTTCCCTTCTTCCCTACACCTCGCTAAGGAAAATGTTTGGTTCTTAAAATGTCCAATACCAAGTTGAAAAGACCAATACCGAGGATAAACATTAAACAATCATCAATGATCAATATGTCCGATATAAGCCGATAAACAGCCAACAAATTTTCAAAATGACATAGTAGCGACTCGTTAAGCACGCACATAACATTACCTCCCCAATATGTGGCAAACCGTGACGTCAGTCTTCAAGACTGTACCCACTAGTTTTTTCCCTTCCATCAAAAGTTCCAACCATTGCAACGAACAACTGGATTTAAGATACAGCATGGAGCTGTAAAGGACTCATATCATAGGTTGGAATTGCTGATTGCATGACAAAGATTTGGTCTACTGCGAGGAGAATTAAAAATGAAGTTCGGCAGAGGTTTGAAATCTTGTAAATACCTTGTTCTTCTACAGTCCTAGTTTCTGTTTTAACAGTTTAGAGCTTAAATAGATTATTACAATCCAAATTTTAAGGCGCCATCTCATATCTGATTTAGGAATGTTGCACAGAAGCTTTTCATCTTTCAGATATGTGTTAAGTTTTAAGTGTTTAAGTTCTAAGTTACTTGTAATAGATTTCAGTTCAGAAAGCCATATATTGTTTTTTTTGATAAAGGAAAGTATTTTTAATATCAATAAAAGAAGTACAACCTAAGAGGACAAGGAGTCCTAAGAAAGCCATATATGTTTAGCAAATGAAAAGTGAATTGCAGTTAAAATTAATCATTCTGACTTGTGTGTTTGTGAACTTGGTTTCAGGTACATTAATGACGATGTCACAATAGTTCCTATGTTGGAAATGCTTAGAGATTCCGGCCGTTCGACTTTCTTGGTAACTAATAGGTAGTTAACAGTACATTGTTAGCAACTTGTGAATTCAATATATTTTGCCATCCTTGTATTGACTTCTTTCGACAGCCTTTGCAGATATGCTCCTCTTTTTTCTATATAGTGCAATGCTTGACTTAGAAACCACATAGCTTAGCCAAATCTTTTGTCATACCTTGAATGCTTCCGTGCTTTATGTATGTGCTAATCTATAATTATGATAACTCTAATACACAAATCTATGTTAGAAATCTCTGACTTAAGGAGTAGTATCAGGCAGTGGTGCGATTAATGTGGTCTTCAGGATTGGCATAGTTTAATGTTTATGAGGATTTGCAATATGGGAATGGAAGGTTCAAGGAATTGGAATGTCTTAGGAAAATTCTTGAGTAATGCGATGATTCGTTAACCGAGGAGCTTGATTGTACGTGTAATTTTGGAATAACCTGAAAGAATTCGTAATGAGGGGGAACAGGAGCAGGAAGCACAATCCTTAGGTGATATTTGCCAAGGAGGGGACTAGTTCTAGTTCGCTCTAAGTCTCTAAGATGGTTATTGCCGAAGAGATTTCTAATATCTACAAGAACCTTTTGGTAGATATGCCATGGGAGGATGGTTAGGGTGGTAGATAGGCAATGTTGATAAGGCTTGGCTGTAGGGACATTTGAGAATGAGGAGGTTGGGAATGTTGCTTTAGCTATGGAGACTATAAATCTCCTAGTCTTTACACCCACCTGTATCATCACTAGTGTGTATAAGATCTTACCAGAATTGTTGATAGACTTGAGTGCTTGCAGTGCTGAGGGATCGTGTGGTTTTGTTGCTAACTTGGTGCTTGAGAATGCTAGAAGAGATAGGAGGGGGTTGATTGTAGAGTTGGATTTTGAAAAAGCCTAGGACGAAAGTGGGAGTTTCTTGATTAGAGTGATGGAGCCCAAGATTCCTTAAATATTGTTGGAGGCGTTTGATTAGAAGGCTATCTTGTTTATGCATACCAATATGTTACTATTATTGGTAGCCTAGGAGTTAGGTTGAGGCGTTATGAGGTCTTAAGTAGGGAGATCCCCTTAATTCCTTCATTGTTGTGGATGTGCTTTGTAGGATGTTGTATAGATATAGAGCTTGGGCTTGAGGCGTAGCGGGTGGGTGGTGAGGTCTTGATTGTTTCACATTTGCGATTCACATGTTTTTTTCTTTCAGAAGTCAGAGATAAGGTTAAGAGATACTCACAAACTTGTCATGAGTTTTAGTCATTCACTGAGAGTCTGGGATCTATTTGGACCTCTCTTAATTGGTATATATTCCCTATGTGTCTGAATATGTGGTCCAATGTCTCCCTCTTACGTATTTAGCGGTTACGGCCCTTTTG
Organism: Tetragonia tetragonoides; assembly: GCA_038025085.1. Lineage (NCBI taxonomy): Eukaryota > Viridiplantae > Streptophyta > Magnoliopsida > Caryophyllales > Aizoaceae > Tetragonia > Tetragonia tetragonoides. The sequence goes on from CM076140.1 coordinate 25,573,923, forward strand.
TTTGTTTGTGTCCTGTGGCTATGGCTGTTGCTAGATTTAGGTCTTTTCAGAAATGAGACCAAATGAATGGAGGGAACATTTTTTTGTTGGGGTATGATCACTCTTATAAATTCTTGTTTGTCTATACCTGGGTACTATGTTCTCTTTTGAAATGTTGATCAAGGTAGCCTCGGATATCCTATAGTGAGGGACTGCGGGTTGCGGTATGGGGAGGGAGATCACTTAGTTAGGTTGAGTTTGATCTATAGAGGGTGGGGGCTGGGTTTCAGGGCATGGTGTCCACGAATATCTTGTTAGGCAAGAGTTCATTCTTCATAGATTTTCACAAATCACAAGAATCACAGGATTAGGAGTATATTGGCAGGTTCTGTGGCTTCTTACCTGAGTCCCCATATGTTTATCTCGCAAGTGTCGTCTCTTTTCCTTCCCGTAGCGAAGTTTAAGGCGAGCATTGGAGGGAACGTTGGGTTCTGGGAGGATTCTTGACATTGAAGCATTGTTTTCCCATACTTTTACATGGCTTTTCCAACACATTGTATCTTGCGCCTGGTTGTGAGTTTGTTTTGTAGGAGGGTAAAATACTTGGGACCTCCATGTTACGAAGAATGACTGGACAATATGGCCTCTTTGCTGGATTGTTGAACTCTTTTTCCTTTACAGGAAACCCTACTAATAAGTTGTCAGCTGCGACGGGTGTTTTTCATATAATTGGTTTGGTAGACAGTTACAAAATTCTTCATGGCCTGTTTGATCCCTTTTTGTAGCTGGATTTGGAAGGCGAAGGTGGGTCAAGCTTTCGTTTGGACAATGGTTCTGGATAGCATCAACACTCTTGATTTTGCAGCATTGGAGGCCAAATATATTTTTAGATAAGAATTTTTTTATTAATCAATCAGGTAAAGAATACAAAAAGGAGGATAAGGCATCCTCATATGCAATCAAAAGAAACTACAAATCTCGCCAATGGCGCTGAACATAGGTAAGCGGGACGCCCTTAAAAGCACCCGCCGCCTTAGCCCAAAGGGAGGCCAAATAAACCACATGGTTCCAAACGTAATCTATAGGTTTCCCTACATCACTAAACACCCTAGAGTTCCTCTCCAACCAGATGCACCATAGGATGGCCAAACACACACACCTCCAGAACAATCTCCCTTCCCTCCCTCGCCTCATCGCAGCGAAACGAAGCTGTAAAAAATCTCCCACTGTAGCAGGACAAACAAAACTTTCCCCCTCCAACAACCTACTCCAAAGAGCCTTAGCAAAGTCACACATAACAAACAAAATGCAGACTATTTTCCTCATCATGACGACACATCACACAGAAACCCGGAAGAAGCGACCACCCAGGCCTCCGGCGTTGCACCATATCATAGGTATTCACCCTACCAAGAACCAGAGTCCATACAAAAGCACGGACCTTCAATGGAACCTTAGACTTCCAAATAAATGTGGCTAAAGGAAATTAGGGAAACTGTGAGGGAAGGCTAAGCTGGTGAAGGAAGGACTTGCAAGAGAAAACCCCAGAGGAGTCCCCAATCCAAGTCCCGGAGTCGTCCGTAAGGATGAGAGAAGTAGAGTGGAGGACACCCAGGAGAGAAACAAGTTCCGCCATCTCTCTATCGTGCGGGGAACGACGCAAATGTAAATCCTAAGACCCACCTGTGCCTGAATAGAAAGACACAGGGGCCCCGTGAAGTGTGGAAAGCCGAAAAACCCGCGGGTACGTGGAAGAGAAGGGGTTACCTTTCCACGCATCCTCCGAGAAACGAACCCGATTACCATTGCCCACATTGTACCTGACCAGTGGAAAGAAGAAAAGTGATACCTAAGAAATGAACCTCCAAGGGCAAGCATGAGAGACAGAGGAGCCGGCATGAGCGTCCCACCCATTATGCTGAAGACCGTACTTGCTCCTGATAACTCGGTGCCAGAGGGAATCGGACTCCAGGGGAAACCGCCACAACCACTTACCCACTAACGAAATGTTCTTGGACACCAACCTACCGAAACCCAGACCCCCCTCCGACTTGGGCCTGCAAACATGCTCCCAACTGACTAAATGGTCACGTCGACCTTCACCCGCCCCGGACCAAAGAAAGTCCCTCATCATCCTCTCAATCCGATTAGCCACGCTTACTGGAATCCGAAAGAGGGAAAGGTAGTAAAGAGGGATGCTCGCTAAACAAGACTGCAAGATAGTGATCCTACCCCCAAAGAGAAATAAACCCCTTTCCAGCCATCTAAGCGCTTAGCCACTCTAGACACCACCGGATCCCAAAAGGACATGGTCCGAGGTTTACCTCCAAGGGGCACCCCCAAATAGGTAATAGGCCACTGCTGGCAACCGACTAACACAGCAAAAGACTGTAACAAATCCTCCCCAACATTAATCCCAGCCAAGCTACACTTAGCCAAGTTAATCCTCATCCCCGACACTACCTCAAACACCTGCAACAGCGTGAGAACCCTCTTGAAACCGTCAGCGTCGGCTGAGAGGAAAATGATCGTGTCATCGGCAAACTGAAGGTGGGACACAGGGACCCGTTCACGACCCACCCGCAAACCCTCCACCTGCCCACGCTCAACACCCCTATCTAACATACGACCAAGGACATCAACTACCAAGGTAAAAAGGAAGGGAGACAAGGAGTCCCCCTGCCGAAGACCACGCGAAGAGGTAAACCACTCGCGAGCGGCACCATTAACGAGCACTGAAAAACTCGCATTAGATAAGCAACCCCTAATCCACTTATGCCACCTCCCTCCAAAACCTTTCCTATCCATCACTCGATCAAGAAACTCCCAACTAATCCGGTCATAGGCTTTCTCAAAATCCAATTTAAAGACCACCCCTGGGGACCTAGAGCGGCGAGCAGCATCCACCACCTCATTAGCCACCAAGGCAGCATCGAGAATCTGGCGCCCCTCCACAAAAGCACTCTAAGCCACCGAAATCGTACCAGACAAGACCGGCCCAAGTCGAATAGACAGGACCTTAGTAATAATCTTATACACACCCGAGGTAAGACTGATCGGCCTGAAATCCGTAACCTTAATGGACCGATCCTTCTTGGGAACAAGAGTAATGAAGTTCGAGTTCATACTCTTACCAATAACTCCAGTAGCATGAAACTCACTTAAAACCCCAAGCAAGTCCACACTGATCACCTCCCAACAATTCTGAAAAAAAGCCAGTGTAAAACCATCAGGTCCCGGGGCCTTCTCCCTATCCATCCCAAAAACCGCTCCCCTAATCTCTTCAAGCTCAAAAGGCCTCTCAAGCCAGTCATAAGAGTGAGAAGAAATAGGGGCCCACTCAATACCCTCAATCATAGGTCTATCTCCCACTTCCTCCGCAAAAAGACCTTTGTAAAACTCCGTAATCTCAGCACTAATCCTCTCCACATCCATCACTCGCACCCCATCCCCAGTCTCCAGCTCACTAACAAAGCTCCTCCGTCGACGCCCATTGACTACCTTAAAAAATAACCTCGAACTCACATCCCCTTCCCTAGCCCATCGACCCTTCATCTTCTGCCTCTGACTCTGCCTCTCTTTCATCAAAACCTCCTCTAAACTGTTTTCAACTCAACTCTCTTCCTCAAAAGGTCCTCATCATGTCCCCCCTTTGACAAGACCCGATCCGTAATCAAAATCTCCTTAAGAATCTCCTCTTTCTTCGCCCTCACATCACCAAACACCTCCTTATTCCAAACCTTCAACTGCTCCTTAACAAACCTCAACCTCCTCATAAAACAATAACCCTGCCACCCCTCAACCTCCTCATAAAACAATAACCCTGCCACCCCTCAACCTCACAACTCGTCCACCACTCCCGAACCCTCATCCCAAACTCTGCATGACCTGTCCACATGTTCTCAAAACGAAAAGGGGTAGGGCCCCACTTAATAGGAGCAGAATGAAGGATAAGGGGAAAATGATCAGAACAAGACCGAGGTAAAATCTCCTGGACTAGCTTCGGAAACTCATCCTCGAACTCATTAGTGACGAGGAAACGATCAATACGAGACGCCGCATTACGCCTCCCACTGACACTCCAAGTAAACAGCGCGTTATCCAAAGGTAAGTCTCTAAGAACAAACTCCCTAATAAACAAATCAAACTCAGTCATACCCCCGGTCAAACCCCTCCCACGCCTCTCCCCCGCATGACGAACCACATTAAAATCGCCCCCGATGACCCATCTAGGGGAGCAAAGACCAGCAATGGCAGCCAACTCCTCCCACAAAGACAGACGATCAGCGGCCCCACACGGGCCATACACTGACGACACCCACCACTCCCCTCTACCTCTAACACTCAAAAGAACCGAGACAGTAAAGTGACCTAAGTGAACCTCAGCCCTAGTAGCAAAGCGAGTATCCCACAAGATAAGAATACCCCCCAACGCTCCAACCGAAGGCAAGGAGACCCAATCCTTAAACCCGGCCTCCCAAAGACTCCTAACAGAAAAAGAATCTACACACTCGACCTTCGTCTCCTGAAGCAAAACAACATCAGGAGACGCACGACAAACAACTTCCCTAACCAAACCCCGTTTCTCTACACTCCCTAAACCATTAACATTCCAACTAAGTAGCTTCATTTAAAACCGTTAGTACCCCGACACCTGCGACCTTCAACCTCCCCAAAGTTAAGGGTAGTCTGTAGGCCCCTAAGTTCCCAAAAGCCCACCCTACTCCTCTTACCCCGAACACTCACGGGAGACACCTGTACATTAGCAACCTCCCCTGCAGGACACACGACCCTAATGTCAAGATTATCTAGAAGGGACTGAGGGTTCCGGTCGTCCCTCTCACCCGCCAGTGGTGGAATAGTCACAGCCGCCCCCCCACCTCGGACTCCCCCTGGCACAACGGAGCAACAGTAGTTCCCGCATCTGACAGCACAATAGAGTGTACTCCCTCCCCAGCACCCTTGCCCTCTTTGCATGCACCTGAAGAGACATTAACAGATAGAGGCTTGTCAGTAAATAAACTATAGGGAGCACTTTGGTTAGTAGCGACAAAAGGAGTATATAAAAGAGGTAAGGGAGAGGAAGTATTAAGGCCATCATGGCCCGAGTTCTCATGCTTCCAGCGCTCGGTGAAGGGACAACACCACAACTAGGTGCAGACATCGGCTGCCCACCACATCCCTGCAACCCTGCATGTTAAAAACATTAACCTGCTCGCCAACCTCAACTTCCTTATCCTCGAACTCGCGGAGGCTTTGTATGAGTAAGCCTTCTCCCTCTTGAAATGAACTCAAGAGGTCATCCTCCTCTTCATCGAAAATAGAACCCCAAAACGGAGACCGACCTTGGGCATTGGTCATGTCAAAGGTCTGGTCCATCCCAAGATTCCTCCAGCTGGGATGCCCTCTGAAACTGAGAGCCAACCTCAGCCAACCAAGCCCCCACCATACACAAATCCCTAAGAAAACCCCCCTGCCTCCTCTTAGCCACGGCCCTGGTGCTGTCCCCTTGCAACTCCCCAACCTCCCCTGTTTTAAAACCCGAGCCAACCGCACCCTCCCTCGTGCCACCAACACCCCCTGCACCACCTCCCAGACCACCCGCCCCAATTTCCGAGCCTCCATATCCACCCTCACCAACTCCCGAGCCCCCAGAACCAACAACACCATCTCCCGAATCACCCAACACAGCGCCATCACCCTCCAACCTCGAAAAAGGAGTCTCCATCACAGCAGACGCCATGGGAGAGATAACAGTATCCCCCCGTGGTTGTGGGCCACCGGAATAAACCGGCTCCGGAATCTCCTCCACCGAAAAAGATTGACCTGGGCAACCAGCCGTTACTCCGCTAGCAAGAGATGGGTTAATGTCCCTGTTCCGACCTCGCCGGGCCCAGGACGGCCTCCCACGTGGGTCGCCGAAAAATTCCGCCTGAGATGGTCCCTGCCGGAGGTCGGTTGGTCTAGGTAGTTGTCGATCGACACCGGAGCTATGCTGAGAAGCCTCCCCGTGGTCACCGTAATTCCTAACTTTCTGAGTTGGCCCTTTAAAAGAACCGGGCTTATTGCCTAATCTGTGAAAAACCGAAGTCCTGGTTTGTAAAAGAGGGCCCTTACCCTTATCCATTCTAACAGGCCTTATATTATTAAGATGCCCACCTGTATTCTGATGTCTCTCTCTTGGGCCATCTGTAATAGACCTTACATAAGGAACAGTAGCCTTCCCTCTGTCAAGCTGACCACGAGTGGGCCGAATAAAGTTCCCTCTAGGCCCAAGTCTAGAATGCACAGGAGGCCTTTTATAATTTGAATTAACACGTGAAACTGGTTGCCCACAATCTCGGTCAAAGCGAGAATCTCGCGCGGACAAATCGCGCCTTCCATTACCAGCTTGACCGTTATCCAGCCGAGGCCCTAGCACTGGCAGACGTTCCCAATGCCGGTGACCATGGGGTTGCGCTGCCGGAGTCGACTTTGCCGCTGCATCCATCCCCTCACACCCCACCACAACCGTCCCCTTACCTGGCCACAAAATTTCAGTCGACCCACAAGCTTTGCAACAAGGAACCTCTGGGAGCTTTCGTGGCTGATCAACAGCACGGACCTTCTGGACAGCGTCCATCAAAGCCACCCAATCAGTCCCCTGCTTCCCTTCTGGAATGCGAATTGAAACAGGCCGGCGATCGTACGGTATCTTCTCAAACAAAAAGAAACGTCCAGCCCTGTTCTCCGCAATCCTGAGCACCAAGATATAGCCTTCACCCGCACGCTTGCGAAGCCAGTGATCACGATCCTCCCCTCTCCAAAGGCCAGCGGCTGATTGCACCCACCATTGGAATTCCTCCCACTTCAAATTAATGTCAAACTTATTATGAATGCAAACTCTGTGAATCGAACATAAAAACCATCAAAGTACAATGAAAAGGTCTTCAAATCCCCTTTAAAAACAACTGCCATCCTTAGAGAAAGTAAAAAACGTAAAAACAGAGAAAATTGGTATGAAGACAGCGCAGAGAGACTCCCGGAGGTACTTGGGTCACTTCATATCTGCTGAAGGGGAAGCAACAGACCCTAATAAACGGAGATATAGTTAGATTGGTGCTCATTTGAATTAGCTAGTACATAAGTCTAAACTAAGCAAACTAATGCATTAAATGAATATGATTTAGTAGACTCTACTCTCTTTCTCTCTCTCTCTGCGATGACTGCCCCTCCTCTCTCGCTTATCTCCTTCCTCTTGTTTTCTCTCTCTCCTTCCTCTTTTTTTAGCTATGGCCTCTGATCGGCCGATTCTTCTTTGGATAAAATGGAAGTCCTTCGATTTCTCTTTTGAGAGGATTCTGGATGGGGGTTTTCTCAAGATCCTGGAGAAGAGCCACAAGGGATCTAGCCGGGTGGTGATTCCGGCAAACACATGAGGTTTTGGGGCCGGCTTGTGATACGTTAATCAGATCGGAGTGGCGGCAGCATTTTGGGCGGCTAATTGGGTGGATTAGGGTTCGCTCCAATGTCAGAGGTCCTTTTCTTGAAGTGGGTCTTTTTTCAATGGGAAGAAAGTCCGTGGTTTTTATCACAGTTGTGTCTAACGTCGAAAAGTGGGCAGATCTGCTATTATGGTCGCTGTAGTGGGATCGCCAGCGACATCTCAAAGGGGTAATTGATGTCAAGATTTTGGGTATGTGTGTCATCGAAAGTATTCTGAGTGTGGCCAACCATGACCTCGGGGGCTGGGTGATCAGTGACCGGGTTTCTGCATAACAGAGAGGCAGCACAGTCAGTGACGCGAGTGGCGCGTGAGGCCCGTGAGACGCGAGAGGGGGGTGAAACAGCGGAAGGGGTCCGTGAGGAGTCTGAGACAGTCTGTGTGACGCTTCTTTGTTCGAGTGGAGCAGTTCCCATTCAGCCTGGTCCAGTTGACAGTTTGGGTGGTGTGCAGAGCTCTAAATAAGGTTCAACTATATTGTGTTTCATTTGGGCTAATTACTTTCTCCTATATTGCTGAATGCGATCGCAAGTGCTCATCTCCGCAGGGAGGCCTTGAAGCTTAATTTGACTCTTGGGAGTAACCAGCAATGGAGGTCTGGTGGCAGCCTCGTTTATGCTGGTGCTACAAGCCAATGTGCTGTGTTTGGGAGTGCTCAGGGTGACTTGATGACGCCAGTTCCAGTTTTGATGAAGAAGTGCTCTTTGCAAGCGTCTCAGCAGGGGGGCAAGGGCAAAGGAAGCAAGGGTGGGACCTGTTCGGAGATGGATCCAGGTCGTGGGATCGGCAAATCAATCCTCTTCCCTCTTTGGCTTCTGAAAGTTCCAGAGAGTTGGTAGGGGACCCAGGGAGCTCTAATTTCAGAGTGAGTCTGCCAAAAGCAGTGTCTGATGCAGCGGGCTTGATAGGGGACATGTGTTTGTTTGGTAAATGGGTGGCAGAGGCTGTGAAGAATCTGAACAACACTTCTGAGCCCCAGCCTTAATCCCGCTAGAGGTAGTCCAGGATAGATTACGAACAGATTTGAATTATAGTTCTGTTGGGGAGGATCATGTTATGGCTGCTGAGCATGATATGTGGGATGATGATGATGCTACTCTGAGTTCCTTTGACGGGGTTAATTTGCTCAATGTGGGGGAGACAAATATATTTAGTTCTCCACCAACTATTTTGGGTTTTCCAGCTGGATTGTTGAACTCTTTTTCCTTTACAGGAAACCCTACTAATAAGTTGTCAGCTGCGACGGGTGTTTTTCATATAATTGGTTTGGTAGACAGTTACAAAATTCTTCACGGCCTGTTTGATCCCTTTTTGTAGCTGGATTTGGAAGGCGAAGGTGGGTCAAGCTTTCGTTTGGACAATGGTTCTGGATAGCATCAACACTCTTGATTTTGCAGCATTGGAGGCCAAATATATTTTTAGATAAGAAATTTTTTATTAATCAATCAGGTAAAGAATACAAAAAGGAGGATAAGGCATCCTCATATGCAATCAAAAGAAACTACAAATCTCGCCAATGGCGCTGAACATAGGTAAGCGGGATGCCCTTAAAAGCACCCGCCGCCTTAGCCCAAAGGGAGGCCAAATAAACCACATGGTCCCAAACGTAATCTATAGGTTTCCCTACATCACAAAACACCCTGGAGTTCCTCTCCAACCAGATGCACCATAGGATGGCCAAACACACACACCTCCAGAACAATCTCCCTTCCCTCCCTCGCCTCATTGCAGCGAAACGAAGCTGTAAAAAGTCTCCCACTGTAGCAGGACAAACAAAACTCTCCCACCCTACTCTAAAGCCCTCAACCGACCCCCGCTCCACACCCCTATCCAACATCCGACCGAGAACATCAACAACCAAGGTGAAGAGAAAAGGAGACAAGGGATCTCCTTGCCTAAGGCCCCGCGACGACTTGAACCACTCACTAGCCGCCCCATTAACCAGAACAGAAAAGCTAGCGTTGGACATACAACCCCTAATCCAGTTACGCCACCTCCCCCCAAACCCCTTCCTATCCATTACCCGATCCAAAAACGCCCAGCTAACTCGAACATAGGCCTTCTCAAAATCCAACTTAAACGCCATCTCAAAATCCTACTTAAACACCACTCCGGGGAAACTAGAGCGTCGAGCATCATCCACCACCTCATTTGCCACTAAAGCAGCATCGAGGATCTGCCGACCCTCCACAAAAGCACTCTGAGCCATCGAAATCGTCCCAGACAGAACAGTCAGTCCAAGCCGAATAGATAAAACCTTAGTAATGATCTTATACGCACTAGGCTAATTGAGGACACCTTTGTTCTTCAATCTCATTGGTATGTCTCCTATTTTTTGCGATTAAGTTTTTAATCTTTTTTAGTTTTTGTTTTAGATAAGGAAAAAATTATTAAAACTGGGAAAGTTACAGCATAAGAGGACAAGGAGTCCTCACAAAGAATGGAAAAACAAAAAAATATTTACAACTCTAAGGAGCAGAGTAAATTTTTTTTGGAGAGAGAAAAAGTAAATATATATTTATTAAAGACTGGCAACCCTACCTCAGTGGGGGACAAGACATCCTCTCCGAAAACATATTTGCAAATTAGCCTAATGCTACTGAATCTCGGAATTGGTGTAGCTCCGAAATGCTCCTGCATCCCTAGCCCATACGGATGCTAAATACATAACTTTGTCCCAAAACCTCCAAGAGCGGCGAAACCTCTCCAACCAAATGCACCATACAACTTCGAACACAGAACAATGGCACAACAGCAACCTCTCCTTCTCTCCCCCAAAACCCAGAAAATGAATCTGTAAAAACTCCACCACACTAGAAGTCTTTGTCGAACTGTTATCAAACGCTCAAAACTGTTTTCGTGGGTCTATTAGAAACAGCCTATCTACTAGGCAACTAGCTAAGGTTGCGTACATCTGGACCTCCCCAGACCCCGCCCTCGGTGGGATACTTACTCGGTGGTTGTTGTTGCTGTTGTTGTAGCAGGAAACACCCACTTCTCCTCAAGCACTGCATATGAATTAGTAAATATTTAGTCCCTCATTATCTAATCGAGAAGATTGTAATATGAAATGAAATAGTAATTCTTTAAGGTACAAGCAAAAGTGGTTTGGGGAGGCTTGGTGTGCCCTTCTATATGCTTGGAATCCCTTCAGGTTCATCTTGTAGGCAGGGAAGTGACAGTAAGTTGATGTGAGGCGATGCCTTCTGGCTACTTTATTGTGTTTATGGCTAGGCCAAAATGGACAGAGTTCTCTAGGGCCTCTCTACCTTTTGAGCTTCCTTGAGATAGTCACTCATTTAGCGTTGCCCTAGGCAATTGAGGCTTTTAGGAGCTACACTATTCCTGCAGTCCAGAGTAATTGGGCATTCTGTAACTATTCCCCTGGTAGTAGATACAACTTCTATTTCTGACTTTGTATACTTCGTTCTTTTCTACAAAAATAAGTAATCTTGATGTGAAAGTTGTTTCTCTTTATCCTTCACTGTATATGTAAGACAATTTTTTTTTCTTAGAAGATCTAAGATAATTTTTTAAGTATATTCTGTATGTGATGAATGTAAGTTCTTCAACAAGCACATAATTAATGGAATGTACTGATTTCTAATAGTCCTTTGTTATTTTGTGTGCAGTTTATGGGACTACACAAATATTGTGATGAACTTTCTGTGTCGAAGAAGAACTGCAAATGGCAGCTCAGCCCTCAGCTTTGATTGGCTGAAGTATTTTGATGTCATTATCACTGGCAGGTCGGTTCCTTTTCATTTCCTTTTTTTCTTTCTTTTTCCGCCTTGCTTAGTCAATATACATCTATGCATCTTCATCTTCAAATCCGTTCCACACTGAAACGTAGAAAAAAGACCAAAAAGTTTCTTCTTTTTTGCCACCTTCTTTTGTAACTTGGAAAAGAGAATGGAAGTATAGAACTTTAGTTAGCTTCAACATATATTCTTCTGCAAAACAACATAACAATTAAGATGAGGCACGGAGGAAGAGAGAAATGAGGGGTTAAGAAAAGTATGTGCCTATTTTGGCGGTAGTTGAAAGAATCACCATTTTGATGTCATAGTCACTAGCGTAGTTGAAAGAGTCAACATTTTGATGTTAACATTACTGGTGCAGTTCTGTTTCCTTCCTTTTTATTCCGTTGAAAGGACAGGGTCATAGTATGTATAGTTTTATACATCTGAATAACCCTCTTGCTGTAGGCAAGAGTGTTGTGAGTGGTGCAGAGATAATTGTATGGTGTGGCTAGTGAGGGTTGAGAACTATAACTTTTCGTGGAATTTTGAGGTGATGGTTTGGGATAGGTTGCGTTCCAACTAATTAAGATGTTTACTGTATTCCCCTGAAGGTTCGTGCTTTTGTGTGGACTTTGGTGCTAGATAAGGTGAATACTTGTGATATGGTGCAACGACGGAGGCCACATATGTGCCTCCTTCCCAGCATGTGTGTGATGTGTCGGCAGGACGGAGAGGATTGCTTACATTTGTTTGTTTTGTGTAATTTTGCGAGGGCTCTGTGGGATCGGCTGTTGTGCGGGGAGCCTTTTGCGTGCCCTGCTACTGTGGGGCGGTTCCTACGGATGCGTTTCTCTGCTATGCGGAGGGGGAAGGAGGGTAGGATGTTGTGGCGGTGTGCCTGTTTAGCTATTCTTTGGTGCACTTGGCTAGAGAGGAATTCGAGGATTTTCTCTGACAAGGGAAAGAGTACCGATCTAGTTTGGGACCATATAGTTTATTTGGCATCCATGTGGGCAAAGGCGGCTGGTGCCTTTAAGGGGGTGCCACTGACGGTCATTCAACGTCATTGGCGTGATTTGTAGATAAATTACTCTTCTTCTTGTACTTTGAGGATATCTTATCCTCCATTTTGTACTACTTCACGATTTGATTAATAAATAAATTTTTTCTTATCAAAAAAAGATGTTTACTGTATGGAGGAGTTGCCTTCGAATGAAAACTGGAGCTTGAGGCAAATGGATGTTAAGTGGAAGACCTCTAGGGGTGCAAACGAGCTGAATTGGGTGGAGTATTGTTGTGTTCATGCTCTGGTCGTTTACTAAATGAGCAACATATTGGTTCTCATGGTCGGCTCATTTATTATTGAGCGAGCACTAGACGAGCTTTGACTGAGTATGTTCACGAGTTGATCGCTAGTACACTAGTTTTTTTAAGATACTAACCCTGTGACCCATCAAATGTAAAGCAAGCTGAGTAGGGGGTGCTCGTGCTTGGCTCGATTACTAAACGAGCATGGATTGGTGCTCAGCTCGTTTATTATATTGAGCTTTGACCGTGTATGTTCATGAGTTGCTCACGAGTGCATCGGCTCGTTTGTACCCCTAAGAACCTTTAAGTAATGCTATTTTAAGTGATCAAGGGCAGAAGAAAACCTCTTTAAAAAGGAAAAGCGTTCTCTCTCTCTTTTTTTTTTTATAGTGATGAAATACTATACTTTCTCGGCCTCTTGGTTGTCTGAGTCTTTTGGTTTCTCAATTCTTTCCAGTTTCATTTCTTCTCCCTTTGAAGGGGGATGGGGACCGAAACCCTGGTGAATATTGGGAACAATTGAGTGGTATGCCACTAGTGCTAACCCTAGCATATACATTTCCCGATAGTACTCTGTTTTCACATTCTTTTTTTTGTGGTTTTGACAGGTGGTCTCTGATGTTCTCTGTTCCTAAATCATTTCTCCCACTTACCTTTATAGTCTCTATGTTTTCCCTCATATTTTCTCTTTGTGATCTATCTATCCACCCTAATATTATTTTATTATTTATTTTATTGTAGTATTCTGAATTTCGAAATTGTTAATGTTTTGAGCTTTCAACTTCTACTTTGGTAATGTTTTACTGTTTCCGAGACGTATAAACAAATGACTGCTGACCTTTCTTCTATTTGCTTTAATTATCATGGGAATTGTTTTGATAAAATTTTATATTGGGAAAGTTTTAGCGAGGAACCTTACGGTTTAATGGAATTACCAGAAAACATCTTGATGTTTCTTCAACTTGAGTGAAATTCATATTTGAAGTATTTTGTTTTTATGAACTTGAGTGAAATTCATGTTCCATTGATATGTTCAGTGTTTGTTAAATAAAAAGATTTCCTTCACAATGGCACGGGTGTGGTGATTGGGAGCAAACCAAATGATTCCTTAGAATTGATTTCAGATACTTGTTTGTTTCACAATTCTTCTTGCGGAGAAGAAACAAAAAAGAAGAAGGAAATGGAAGATAGATTATTGCTAGGTTTAATTTGCATATGTAGAATGGGGATACTCTTCTTCTTTTCAGGTATTAATAGTTTGTTGACTGTTTGTTTTTACTAATCTCATAATTATATAATAGTGCAAAACCAAGCTTTTTCAATGAAGGCAATCACGCTAATCTTTTTGAAGTTGTGCCTGATTCCGGTATGCTTCTGAATACTGACAACGGCACACCAATGCCTCAAGTGAGTACGGAAGATCTTGTTCTAACCTTTAGGACTTGTTAGCAGCTTGTATTACTGTAACTTGATGACCTTGCATAATACAGGTTGGAAACACCACACCTCAATTACCTCCAAAAGGACTAAACGATGTTTGTCGAGTTTTCCAGGTACAATGATACTTCATCTCATCCTCAAGTATGACAATGATCTGTATCTATATGTATTACTACATTTTTAAGACTTGCTCCTCTAGACTTATGGATCATACAATTAGAAAGCCTTACTGATTGTTGGTGTTTCCATTTTCAGGGTGGTAACGTTGCTCATCTTCATAAACTTCTCAATATTGAATCCAGCTCACAGGTGAAGTTTCCATCTTCATAAACTTTTGAGGTAGAAGAAGTTTAGACATAAATGTTACGGAGTATTAAATTCTTGTGACTCAAGCTTCGGAAAATGACAACTGAAGAGGCCTGTAATGGCAAAACATCCTACTCCCTCCATTTCACAATATAAGTCATTTTTGACTTCAAAGTTGTTTCACAGTATAAGGCACAGACCAATTTCCAAAAAGCATTTATTGCTGTTTTCCCACTTTACCCTTCCTTTTTCTTGGAAATTCCTCTTATAATCTCTCCTTTGTAGCATTTAATACTAAGGGTATGCAATTGAAATTACCCTATCTTTCTATTTTTTTTTTTTGTTTGGAAAAGTAATAATTTTATATTCAAAAATATGATAGGCATTACAACTCACGTACAGTCACCCATAAACTCAAGGTGACTTGTACTCACAAACACATTGACAGAATAAGACACCTCCACAAGTCCCACGCAGGGGAACAACACAACTACAGAGAATACATAAACAAAGGAGCTAAGGGTAGGAGTTTAAATGAAATTGGAACAAATTCTTCAGCTGCAGACAGGGTGAACCATGAGCTCTGGCATGTGATTGGGAAGCAATTTTCCTGCTGATTTCTTTTACAGTGCTGTGCTGCCCTCTGAATATGCTTGCATTCCTCCTCTCCCAAATAGCGTGACCCACTGCAACCACAACAGCTCTAATAACTCTCATCTTTGTATTTTTACCGACTGCATTCTCCAAGGCCCATTCCAAAATCTGATCCCAGGTACAGGAAGGTAGATCTGTTCCAATCCAGGAGAACGTAGTACCGAGCAGCTCTCTAGAAAAAGAGCATTCAAAAAATAAATGAGCATGACTCTCAGGTGCATCCCCACACAGTACACAGTCAAGGTTTGTAATATTCCCAATCCCCATTCTATGCAATCTGCCATCTGTAGGTGATCTCTGCAAGCAAATGAGCCAGAAGCAAAAGGATTGTTTGGCCAGAGACAAAGAGGACCAGCACAACATAGCCCAAGGTGCTGCAGGAGTTACAGGCAATAGGGATCTCTAGGCTTTACTTATAGAGTACCTGGCACCTATGCTACCAGGACTCGGGTACGGGTGTCGGGTGCGGGTACGTGTCCCAAGGGTCGGATACGTTATCGTTTGAAATTTGAGGACACGGGGACATTGTCCTAAATTGGGGACACGGGTGCGGGGACCCTGTCCTAAATTTGGACACGGGTGCGGGGGTACGATATTATTAGATTTTAAATATTTTTTTATTTATAGATTGTATATTAAATTACAATTTTTTGTTTTTTGCAGTTCGAATAATATAGGAAGTGTGTGTTTTGATTTTTGAATACTAAGTTGAAAGACGTTTAACTTGTCATGGGTGTCTTTTTAAAAGGAAGCCTACTGGACTTTTGGACCAAGACAAATTATAAACAAACCCATCTGCACGTGATACTCCTCTTTTTATTTTAGTGACTGCACGTGATACTGGAGTCTCATTTATCAACGACCAAAACCCTAAATGGCTTCTTCAAAGCACCGCAGTCACAGCACAGGAGAAAGAGAAGATAAGAGAGGAGAGAGAAAGCTCAAAGCTGCTGGGCTTGGGGCAAACGAGAATGGCGAGGAAGGAGCCGCACACTCATCTGACCTCTTTAATCTTTATTCATTCTTCTCTTTCCTCTCTCCTCTCTCCTCTCTCCTCTCTGTCGCCATTCTCTCTCGTTCTCCCTTCTTTTCTCTGAAAATCTCCATGAAAGTACCCCCGTGTCACATTGAAAAAATCCGTGTCAGACGCGGATTTCGTACCAGCACCTGTGTCGACACGGGTACGATGGCACAAAGTGCCGAGTCCTGGTAACATAGCCTGGCACTGCTCAGAACAACTACTTTCACTCTACTACGTTCATCAAACATCTTCTTGATCATCCAAGATGATTGAGCTGGGCTATCCATGTCCCAGAAATTTTGGTTTTTAATGTAATATGCAGAAATCCATCTAATCCACAACTTCTGCTTTGCATTGTGTATATCCCATATCATCTTTGCCAACAGAAGCTTCATTCCAAGTCTTCATGTGAAAAATCCCTAGCCCTCCTTTGACTTAGGAGTACACACATGCTCCTAAGCAACTAAAGCCCATTTGGAAGGGTTGCTTGATCCAGTCCATAGAAACTGCTTGCAAATCTTTTCTATTTGGGTAATAACAGCTTGGGGGAGTATGAACACCCGTGACCAATATGTCTGCATAGAAAAAATCACACTCTTCAAGAGATGTAGTCTACCACCATAGGAAAGAAACCTGCAGGTCCAGGAGGCCTCTTGACTATCCTGTCAATGATGGGTTGGCATTGGGCCACGGAAAGTCTCTTGGATGAGAGGGGAACTCCAAGGTACTTCAGAGGTAGATTTCCTTTCACAAATAAGTGATTCTGCATGATTTCCTGTTGTTGCAGGTCAAATAGCCCTCCAAAGTATACCTCAGACTTACTAAAATTTGCAGTTAACCCAGAAGCTTCAGAAAACATGGTGAAATAGTGCAGCAACCAATTCACAGAGCCACTGTCCCCTCTAGAGAAAAGAAGTAAATCATCCGCAAAAATACTATGATAAAGCTTGAATCTTGAGCATCTTGGATGATACTTAAAGGAAGAGTGAAGTTTCAACTTGTCAAGGCATCTAGAGAGATATTCCATACCCAAGACAAACAAATAGGGGGACAAGGGGTCATCTTGCCTAAGACCCTTCTTTGCCTCAAATGGTTCAAGAAGAGTACCATTCATACTTGCAGAATAGCTCACAGTTGTCACACACAACATGATCAGTTTAGTGAATCTAGTAGGAAACTGAAGAGAGGTAAGCATTTGCTCCAAAAAATGCCATTCTACTGAGTCATACGCCTTCCTCAAATCAACCTTCAGCAAGCACCTAGGGAAGATGTGCTTTCGACCATAATATTTTACTAACTCTAATATGACATTATCACTGATTTTCCTAACCTCTGACAAATGCAGATTGTTCATCATGTATAAGATAATCAACCACACTACACATCCTATTAGCCAAGACTTTAGCAATAATTTTGTAAAGAATATTGCAACATGAAATAGGCCTATAGTCACTAACTCTAGAAGGATTTGATACCTTAGGCACCAAGGTGATGGCGGTGCAATTAAGGCTCCTAATGATCTACCCCTGCTGCAACATATCAATATCATCCTTCAAAATAGGCCAGGCCTGCTTGTAAAATCCCACAGTGAACCCATCAGGCCCAGAGCCTTATCCTCATCCATACTCCAAAGTGCAGCTTGCATTTCCTCCTTTGTATAACCATCAGCTAGCCTCTGTTGTCGATCATATGTGAGCAAAGCACCCTCCCTGACAATATTGATATCAATAGCTGGTAGAGAAGCTGCACAAGTCCCCAAAAGGCCTTTGAAGAAGCCCAGAAACTGCATCAGGCACTCAATATTATGGCCATCATTATCACAAATTGAGGTAATTTTATTACTAGCTCTTCTAGCCTTGATGGCTGCATGGAAGAACTTAGTATTATTATCTCCATATTTAATCCAATGGATGCCTGCTTTCTGTTTTAAAGAGGATTCTTCAATGTTTAACAGCTTTTCAAGCTTACAAAGAGCACTTTTCTCTTCACTAATTAACTGAGCATTGAATAAATCATGCTGCAACAAGGCCTGTACATCCTGTAAGCTTTGTCTAGCTGGCTCCATCTGCTTTGCAATGCCTTTGAACTGCCGTGCAAACTGTTTGAGAGCAGCCTTCAAATTCTGCATGACCCTAAACAAAGGGACTCCTCCTCCACTGAAAATCCTTCATATTTTTCAACTTCTGCATGACCCTAAATAAAGGGACCCCTCCTCCACTGAAAATCCAGTTATCCTGCACCAACTTCTGAAAATTCACATCTTTTGCCCAGTGATTGAAAAACCTAAAAGGTTTTCTCCCATCCCTGTTGTCAGAAATAATAGAAACAACACCAGCACAATGATCAGACAGTTCAGATTGCATATAATCAACCTCAGCAACAGGAAAATCACTAAGCCACACAGAGTTCCCCACAACTCTATCCAACTTGCTATATACTCTACTGGCAACATCATGCCTGTTGTGCCAAGTAAAATCCCAGCCTTTAGCCCTAATGTCAGAAAGATCAACTCATAGAATAAATCTTGCAACGCAGAATCCCTTGTACTCGGACCAACATCATTCACTCTATCACCAGCAGATAAGGTTGCATTAAAATCACCTCCCAGAATCCAAGGACTAGAAGAAATAGCAGCTTGTGTCTGAGAGTTCCAACACCTTTGTCTTCCCTGAAGGTTGTTCATACCATACACAGCAGTGAAAAACACAAAATGGTATCCAATCCAGAAAACATTTGCAGTACATTACTGATCAGATTCATCAATAATATGAACAACCACCTTAACAGAATTCCATACTAGCATTACCCTCCCATAGTGTGCAGAGTTATGATTGCAAAAAATCCTCCAGTCAGGGCCTAAATTATTCTGCAAACTATCTACATTATTCACTCTAATTTTAGTCTCCAGTATACCAGCAATATCAATCTTATTTTTTTGCAGGAAAACTCTGGGACCCCTTTGCTTCTAAGGTTTATTCATTCCCCTCATGTTCATGAAAAGACACTTCATCTTGGCATTGTCTTTTGGGAAGAGGCCTTATCACCTGCCTCCCTAGTTGACTTCTCACCTGTAACATCCTCTACCACAACTGACCCATCAGGCTGAACATCAAATATAACAGAGTTACTGGGCCCTGCTAGAGCTTCAAATGGATTTCCTGTGACCACATTACTATTAAGCTGTGTTGTTCTTTTATCTTTTGCTTGAACTGTCTGCCATCCAACCTCTTCAGGTGAAAGATTCTGATCATTTATCTTTTTACCAGCACTTGCTAGAGGTTTTGCAACCCATTGCACTTTGGGCTTTGGTTTAGGCTTCTTCTGGGGTCCTGCTTGCTGAGCACCAGCTTTCTTACCACAATCAACAGCAACATGACCAAATTTCATGCATTTTGAGCAGAAGATAGGTTCCCATTCATAGGTCACTCTCTGCATAAAAGTGATTCCAATCATCATCTGTGAGCAAAAGCTCTCTCTCAAGTGGTTTAGTGATCTCAATGTCCACTAAGAGTCTAGCAAACGAAATCCTTTCCTGGTGTGAAGTAACATGGTCAGCCATAAGAGGGCATCCTAAGCAACTACTAATCCTACTTAAAGAACCAGCAGACCAGCATGACAATGGTGGATTGGGTAATATGACCCACAGGGGCATATTATGGACAGATTCAGCAGTGATTTTGAAGTTCTCAACCCATGATCTCAATATGAATGGTTTGTAGTTGTACACAAACGGCCCAGCATCAATGACAGTTTGCATATCCTGTTCAAAATTAAAGCAAAATACATAGTGCCCATCCTCATGAGGGAAAATATGAGGTTTAATACCCCCCCAAAATCGAGCTACATAATCCACCATTTGCTTTAGGTATGGTTGTTCATCCACTACAAAACCAATTAGGGTATACTTCCACTTATCAATTTGTTTTTTCAATTCCTCCTTCTATAACACCCCAACCCTCTTGCCATCGCGGATAACAGGTGGAACAAAGTTCAGTTTCAAATTGGACTTAGCAGGGATAGGGGGGTTTTCAGGGTTTTGGACATGCTCAGCAATTGGGTTTTCAATCAAAGGATCAGGTGCATTAATAGATAGAAGCCTGAGATTGGGGAGAAATTACCTGCTCAAGAGTCGCAACCATCTCCAACCTGCGAGCCACCTTGCCCCGTTGCTCCTCGGACAAACCAGGAATCCCTTTTGAATGCGAAGTACCCGAAAATTCAATTTCATCGCTATCCTCGATAATGTGTTCATGCACCGGTGAGATTCGTACAATAGCGTTTCGCCTAACGTGCGCTCTCAGACTTTCTCTCCCTATCTTACTATTGGCCTTAGAGTTTCTTAACTATTTGTCAAGTGTCAAGTCAAAATATGCTCTGTATTATGAAACGGAGGGAGTAACATAGTCTGCTTGGGTAGCCAAAAAACAAAGCTCGAAATTTTTACCTTGAAATGAAACTGCCTAAATATTTAAAGTACTAAAAGCAGTGTACTATATTGCTGTGCCCTTTCCAGAACAAAAGAAACACGGTTTTATCTAAAACATTTAGGTGAATCAAGTAGAACAGTGCTCGAAATTCAAAAGTCAAATTCGATGTAGCATCTCCATTAACTGCTTGCACTTCAGTACATGCTCCACATTATCTGTCTTCACTTATGGCGCTTGCATCACCACTATAGGGAGTAATATCATTGAGGCTACCAAGACCTAGGAACAATAATGCCACAATGGAGTTTATCAATGGGACTGGAAGCTTGGGTTAGGCTTAGTGTGTGCAGAGTTGAGGTTGATTATTTAACAAGCTGTCTGCACACGATGTTTTAGCTATAAAATTCTCAGCCTGTTTCATACCAATATAATAGCGTTCAGAGCATTCTCCTATATTTTTCTAAGTAAAACACTCAAGGCATTCAAAACGAGGCTAAGGGGTACAGCAACATCACCCAGTGCCCTCCAAAGAGTTCCCTCCGAGGCGGGGTTAGGCAGTTCAAGTGTTCGCAGCCTTACTTCTCTATAAATAGAGAGGCTATTTCTGTTTTGAGTTTTGACGCTTAATATGAAGCGCGGCGACCATCAACAACTTTGCGGTAAATAAGAAATGCAAATAGTTTGATGATCCATTTAGAAATAGTCGGTTATATTCCAAAGCCACATAGGACATGTTCTTTTCAACTGGTTTCGAGTTTTGCCTAGTCGTCACCAGTTTTCCCCAATTTCACCAATTGCAAAACCCAATTTCTCAATGTTTTTGCCCAGTTTCTCCCAATTTTCTCCAATTTGATATTGTGACAAATTACACATAGTAATTAAATGTAAAATATATTATATTGAATATAAAAATATAAATATGCATTGACTTTATAATAATAATGAAAATTATAATAATAATGATAATAATTATAATAAAAATAATAATAATAATAATAATTTTATTGTTATTATTATTATTATTATTATTATTATTATTACTATTACTATTACTATTTATTATTATAATTCACTTTGGTTGTAGATGTCCTTGGTCGTATGATAGATAGGGGGGTAGAGGGGGAGGTTAATCTGTGATTGAGGGTTTCCGGGTGGGCCGGGAGAGAGTGACTGTTCCACCTTCAGTTTGCGGATGATACTTCCTTTCGGCTGAGGCCAGGGGTTTAAGAGGGTTCTTATTACAGGTTTAAGAGGGTTCTTATTACATGTTTTTGGGGTAGTGTCGGGAATAAGGATCAATTTGTCTAAGT
The DNA here is from genome assembly GCA_038025085.1 of Tetragonia tetragonoides. Taxonomy (NCBI): domain Eukaryota; kingdom Viridiplantae; phylum Streptophyta; class Magnoliopsida; order Caryophyllales; family Aizoaceae; genus Tetragonia; species Tetragonia tetragonoides. The sequence continues at coordinate 25,595,594 of CM076140.1, forward strand.
GTAGCTTGGCTGGGGTCAATGTAGGGAACGATGTCCTTGGGTCTTTGGTTGTTTTAGTTGGTTGTCAGGTGCAGCAGTGGCCACTCACGTACGTAGGGATGCCAGACTACTTTTTGGGAACCCGTTGTGTCTTAAGAGTGGCTAAACGTTTAGATGGGTGGAAGGGGGTGTATTTTTCTTTGGGCGGTAGGATTACCATTCTGCAGTTTTTTTTGGCGAGTATCCATCTCTACTATCTTTCTTTGTTTAGGGTTTCAGTGAGTGTGGCTAATAAGATTGAGAGGTTGATGAGGGATTTCGTATGGTCTAATGCTGGTGAGGGTAGGAGGGAGGTCTGGGTTTTGGTAGATTGGTGTCTAAAAACATCTCGCTTATGGGAAAGTGGTTGTGGTGATTCCCTTTGTAGGCAGACTCCCTATGGCACATAGTTATCAGAGTACGGTCTACAACCCAATTTGTGGGATGCGAAATTCCTCTCTTAGGTATCGCCTTCTTTCTTTCCACTGCTCAGGTATAATGTGGGGAATGGTTGTCGGGTTTGGTTATAGGAGGATGTGTGGAAGGGTGACTCCACGTTCTCTTCCACATACTCTAGGGTTTACCGGTTGTCTACTATTCATGGGGCGCACTGGTGGCTCATGGGACTTACATTAACAATGACCACCACATGATAGAGAGATGGAGGAGCTTGTTACCCTCCCAACGCTACTCTGCTCGTCCCCAGGGATGACGCTCAGACTTGGATTGGGGATTTTGTTGGGATCTTCTCTTGCAAGTCCTTCCTTCTTAAACTTAGCCTTCCCTCTCAATTCCCATATTTCCTTTTGTCCACATATATTTGGAAGTGTAAGGTTCCTCTGTTACTTGGTAAGCTGAATACCCATGATATGCTATAGTGACAAAGCCCTGACTGGGGCCAGGTACGTGTGTCATGTGCCGTCATGATGAAGAAGATTGTTTGCACTTGTTTGTGACGTGTGAGTTTGCTAGGTCCTTATGGGATAGGTTACTGTGTGGGGAACTGTTCGTGTGCCCAACTACAGTTGGCCATACTTACAAATACAGATACAGTTCTCTGCAATGAGGAGGGATAAGGAGGGTCGGGTGTGATGGAGGTGTGCTTGCATGGCTACTCTATGGTGCGTATGGCTGGAGAGCAATTCGAGGATATTCCCTGGGAAGAATTCTGATTGTGTTTGGGATCATATTGTTTGCTTGGCCTCCCTTTGGGCTAAGGCCGCGGGCGCCTTTAAGGGTGTCTCGCTTACGGTTGTCCAACGCCATTGGCGTGACTTGTAGATATTTTGTTTGATATCTTGTCCTCCATTTTTGTATTCTTTCAACAATTAATTAATAAAACTTTTCTGATCTAAAAAAATAAATTATTATTGTTATTAAAAATTAGCAAATGAGTTTCTCCGAGTTTCCCTAGTTTCTTTCAGTTTTACTACCACTTTGACCCAATTTTCCCCAATTTCCCCCAATTTCTCCCAGCTAAGAGTTGGACTTCTTAGTTTTCACCACTTTTGCCTAATTTCTCCCATTTGCCATGCACCAGCCACCAGTTAGCAATTGAAACGAACGAGCCCATAGTAGTGTATCTTTTTGTACTATTAGATGTTGATTAATGGGGCTCACAAATACAATAGTGAATAAGGTTTAGAGAGTCGAAAAAGGTTTGGACCTTGTTTATACAAAGAACACTGAACTTTGCCTAACTCCAATGGGAAATAAAATAATCTTCCAAAATGCAATGTATAGAGGTAGGTTCTAGTAATAACCATGCTTAGAATGCTAACGTGTTAACCAAAGCAAAATCACATCGGACAATGCACGTCAAGACTGGGTGAACACCTTTTTTTTTTTTTTAATTTCATTTTGTTTATGTATTTCATATTCTTGTTTTAGTGATGATTCATAATTGATGACGTAGGTTAATAATTTATGACTTATTGGTTCACAAAATATGAACCGATAGTTTACAAAATATGAACCGATAGTTTACAAAATATGAGTTGATAGTTCACAGAATATGAACTGATGGTCCATAAAAACAGAAGTGAATGTTTTTGAAAAAATTCTAAGACGTTTTAATTTGTTTGAGTAAATTGATGGTTTATAAATTTTGACCTAATGGTTCATGAAATGCAAAAAATACTAGTGAGCAAGACAAATGTAAATTCTGGTTCATAAAAATTGACGTAATGGTCTAAAAAGGTACACATAATACTGGTGAGTAAGAAAAATTATCTTAAAGAAAAATAATAAAAAAATTGGCCGACATGCTAAACGTAAGATTATATATTTCAACTTTCCAATTGAAGTTTGATCCTTGTTTGCACTTCAGCATCCGATAAACTTAACCAATGCATCCTTTTATACAAGTGCACTAAACCCACAGGCCACATCAATTTGCTTGTGTTTAAATTAAACATCTGGTTCATGTGATATTTATTTGTCACAAAAACTTGTATAAGACAGTCTTACCGTAACTTTCTGGGAGACGAGGGTCATTTTTTATTGAAACTAAGGTCCCTGTTCATAATAATAATGTAAATAGTGTCCTCATTTTATTGTGAGTTGGTCTCACACAAGACTTGCCGTTAGTTGTTACTGGAAATACAATTCCGTATTTTTTTCACTAACAGTATGAATAAATGAAGCTAACCAGTGGCAGGACCAGATTAAGCATAGATGAAATATTGATTAATTTGCTCTCATTCGTGCTGAAAATAGTGGGAAAGAATCTAAGATCTAGCCACAATAACATTATGCTCTCTTTCTCTGTATGGCGAGGGACATCCATGTTGGTGTCCTTCCATGGTGTTTTCTTGAGGGTGTCACTCCGATATCCCTTTTGGTGAATGGAATGCATACTTACCATTTTCCAAAAAAACGTTATGCCCTCTTTTTCTGGTATCAATGGAACAGAGAGGATGGAAGGACGGATGCACGAAACCTAGAGGAGGGAATATTTTCTTTCATATCCATGTTTGTTTAAATGGGTGATTGTTTCACATTCTCTACGTAACATGATGTATGCAAACAAATTAGCTTACCGAATTCTTATATGATTGCTAAATTTTTAGTAGGTTCTATATGTTGGAGATCACATCTATGGTGACATATTGCGCAGCAAAAAGGTTCTGGGTATGTTTTTTACAAAATTCTTTTCCCCAATTCAATAATACCAAAGTTTCTCTTGCTTATGAGGCTTCCCTGGAAAAATATGACTAGAAACGATTGCAAAATTTGTGTCTGCTACTTATGGAATTTTTGATGTCTTTTTATTCTAGTAACTGCTTTTTATATCAAAGAGATCAAGAGTTCTTACTTTGCTGTCTCTTGATGAGTATGGAATGGGCACTCCACGTCTCTACCTCTATAATATTTGTAATGAAAATTTTCAATGAGCTACCCTTGTTTTAAAGAAATTACTGTGACGTACTCGAACGTTTCAATAAATCTTCGAGGCTTGGTATCAAATTCAGGCCACGGTGCAACGCTTTTTGACGTCACCTATGCGCGATATCCCAGAATGTAATGGGGTATAGGATATGGCTAATGCGCAATGGATACAACCAATACAAGGTCGACTATGGCCGGTGAAGCCAGGATCTTAATTCTTAAGTGGAGGGGGCCCAAATCCCAATTACAAAAACTTGTACGGACTTAGTCCATGGTGGACCTAGGAAGTAGATTTTTTTAAATATACCCTCCATGTCCCTAAATATTTGCACTAGTGTTTTTGGTCCACGGTGGAGACTAAGTGCACACAAGACATGCTAAATCCCAATCCTATGAAGACTCAAAATTGTATAAAAAATTTTGGAACATATTATTGTATCTACTTATTGCAATATTTTAAAATCAAAAGAGTCGCTTGATTTTTTTTTTTAATTAGTAATAAAAATAACCTAATCTATTGTATAAAAATTCTCAATTGAATGGAGAGAATTACGAATATTGTAACAAATTAGATTTCAATCGAACTTAAGAAATGGTTCATTGTACAATAATAATAATTATAAAATCACATCTACGAGATTAAGAGAGGAGAGAGACTGAGGACATCCTTAACAAGAAGTGAACTTGAAAGAGAAGCAAAAGGTTAAAGGCAACATAACTAAGGGTTAGCATATTATTATGGAGTATATTTCCAGTACATAAATTATTCATCTCCATGAAATTAACTGAGAGAGCTGTAGGCTTTATCACTAATAGAAGATACCCAAAGAGTTGTGGGCTGACCACCAAAGGAAAACTTGCAATTCACATTAAAGATGACCGGAAGCATGTCTTTCACTCAACTTCAATACCTCTAAGCATAGTTCGAAAACTCGGTATTAGGTGCAAAGTGCAATTGCCGCAACTGTAGTTTATGATTCAGAATACTTTATTTGAGTATATTACAAACTAAAGTCAGCTGTGGCGTTTGAATTTGTAGGTTTTGCATAGGTGTTTTTCCCCAATATTGTCTTACTGGGTTACTCCTCATGACTTTGCGTTTTAACAGGTTGGAGAACAATGCTAGTTGTTCCTGAACTTGAGAGGGAAGTTGAACTCCTTTGGGAAATGAGAGATACCCGTAAGGTAAAGTTGATAAATTTGATTGAGTATACCTTTTATTTTTTAGATAAGAAATTTTTTTATTAATCAATTGTTAAAGAATACAACAAAGTGGAGGATAAGGCATCCTCAATAACAAGAAAACATATCTACACATCACGCCAATGTCGCGGACCTGAAATCAGTGGGACGCCCTTAAAGGGTCCCGCCGCCTTAGCCGAGAGGGATGCCCTTAAAGGCCCCCGCCGCCTTAGCCGAGAGGGACGCCAAATAAACTATGTGATCCCAAACTAAATCTGGAGACTTCTGTGTCTCGGAGAAGACCTTCGAGTTCGTCTCCAACCAGATACACCACTGAATAGCCATGTAGGCACACCTCCACCACAACCTCCCCTCCTTACTCCTCATAGCAGCAAATCGCGCCCACCGTAGCTGGGCACACAAAACTCTCCCCACACAGCAATCTATTCCAAAGGTTCCTAGCAAAATCACACAGCACAAACAGATGCAAGCAATCCTCCCCTTTGTGACGACACACCACACAAATCCTCGGTAAAAGGGTCCTGCAACATATCATAAGTGTTCACCCTACCTAACACTAAAGTCCACACAAAAGCGCGAACCTTCGATGGAACCTTAGACTTCCAAATAAAAGTACATAAAGGGAATCGTGGAAACTGAGAGGGAAGAATAATCTGGGAAAGGAAGGACTTGCAGGTGATTGAGTATTCCTTGCCCTCAAAGAACCTTTAAATTCTCATAGTTTTGCGCTAATTTTCCTGGGATTGACTGAATAAGTTGACTGATATGTTTTATATTTGTAACTATCACTTAAAGTTCTAATTTTCACCTGCCCCCCAAGAGTGGTAGTTTTTAGAATATTAGCGCTTGTATGTAGGATTTTGAAATTCCCATGAAGTTTCAATTCCTAAGAAGTAAATGCCTCTGTTAAATTCCTAGGAAGTAAATATCTCCGTTAAATTCCTTGGAAGTTGATGAAGATGCTTGGGTTGCGCCAACAAGGGAAGTCACTTCCCATGGGAACTTCAAAGAAATTATATGTCAGGCATAAGAACCAACCCAGCCTTCTCCTCTAGCGCCAGATTATTAGTGATAACCATATCCATATGAAATCAGTGGTTGGAGAGAGAGAGAGAGGGAGGGTGATCACTGGAGAAACTCCACCCTCTCGCCGCCAATGAGGGGGCTCTGGGAGTCACAACGACTGATTCTCTGTTTGTTTCCTTACGATTGTTTTTAATTTTTGATCACAAATTTCATTATGGTGAGTGAGTTTAGAGTGGATTCAAAACCTTTTAGATTGTCTCGTGTTGATTTCCAGTTTCGTGTTACAGAATTTGCACGACGGGGCAGGTTTGAGGTGGTCTTGAATAGGAAGGAGTTAGAATGGTGGCAACATTCAGCGGTGTCGTTGTGGAAAGGGAAGACAGGGGAGAGGGGGATTGTCAAATGCGTGGCTAGCAGGTATATTCTAGTCTTGAGAATTGCTCCTAACAATGGCGGACGCTTTTTTCTTCTTGTGAAAATATTATTTGACAACCGGGCAATATCCCTTCGCATACTAGAGGGAGTGAAGGAAGCAGGGTGGTCGGCGATGTTGGAAGCCATTGACAAGGTTAAAGTTCCTGTAGCTACACCTAGACGGGCCCCTTTACCCGTACCGTGGCCGTCTGCCTTGTTGTACGAGATGTTCGACGGAAATTGTTTACAAAGACGGCTCGGGGGAGAGGTTTTTTTGTCGAAATTCACAAAGGGGGAGTGGCATTTGGTGTTGTAAGGCCGGGAGAAGTGGAGGGGCTGCAAGGGACGCACGGCACACGGTGTGACTTGTACAGGGTCGCCGGTGGCTGGTCTTGCTGCCACGAGTTTGACGCATGAGAAACCTGTGGTGGAGGGAGGCGTGTTGTGACAGTCTAGTGGGGTTGTAGTGACAGTGGTCGGTGATGAGGAGGTTGTTTCTTTCTTCGGGGCTGGGAACAAGGGGAGTTTATTTGAAGAGATGTGTCAGGTTGGGGTATGGTTGGCTCAGATGGGGTGTCGGGTGTCGATTTCGAGGGTAGTCCCACAGGAGGTCCCGGGAGTGATGTTTACACACGATTGAGGAGGGACCATGGGGTTGACTTTGTGGATTCTGAATTTGATGATGATGAGGATGACTTATTTAGCTCATCTGATGATGACGTTGGTGATGGTTTGTTGTTGTCCAAACATAGAAAGCTTGAAGACAAAGCGTTGGGGAGCAGTGAGGAAGTCAATCTTTTTAACTTGGGATTTATTTATGATGGGAGTGCCAGGCAGTCATCCAAGCATACGATTGCGGATTCTATGTTTAGCACCGGGGGCCGCGGAGGGTGCACCTATAAGGATCACGAGATTTCCAACCCCTTTTCTTTTCTCCTATTTTATCTCCTGTTGTAACTACTAGCTATACTGCACCTATTAGTTTTCTTCCTAACCAGGTTTGTTCGGTTGATAATCCTTCAGCTGCAAGCAAGGGAAACAACAGTTCTGGTACGGGGAACAATCTATTGTGTCGCATGATGTGGAAGCGACTGGTATTCCGTTGTGCGATGGGGATTCTGGCGGGGGGAATGTTGTGACTATTCCTCCGTTGGCGGGTGAGAGAGACGACCGCAACCCACAGTCTCTCCATGAGATGGGTCTTAAAGTGGTTTGTGACGGGGGGGAGTTAGCCAATTTTTAGGTGTCGTCTCCGTGCTTTTCCATTAGGAGGAATGCGGTTAGGATTAGGGAGCTTAAGAGTCTTCAGTCTTCGTCCATTCTTGGGGAGGGGGTCGTTCGTAGGTCCAGGGGTCAAATTGGTTCTAAATGAAAATTTTGAGTTGGAATGTGAATGGGGTAGGGAGTGTTGAGAAGCGGGGTTTAGTGTGGGAGGTTGTTAGTCGGGCTTGCCCTGATGTAGTAATATTCCAGGAGACGAAGGTCGAAGGGGTGGATTCTTTTTTTATTCGTAGTCTTTGGGAGGCTGGGTATAAGGATTGGGTCTGTTAACCCTCAGTTGGGGCGTCCGGGGGAGTACTTGTTGTTTAGGATACCCGTTTTGCATCTCAGGTTGATGTCCAGTTTGGTCATTTCACTGTTTCTGTGCTTTTGAGTGTTAGGGGGAGGGGTGAGTGGTGGTTTTCTTTTGTCTAAGGGCCGGGTGAGCTTGCGGCCTTGTCCGGTTTGTTTCTCCTACGTGGGTTGTAGGGGGCGACTTTAATGTTGTCCGTTGCGCTGGGGAGAGGCGCGAGCAAGGCTTAATTGGGGAAATGCGCGAGTTTGACTTGTTTATTCGGGAGTCTGCTTTGCGCGACTTGCCTCTTAGTAATGGGAAGTTTACATGGGGGGTGAGTGGGAGGCGTGATGCGGCGTCTCACATTGATCGGTTCCTTTTTACTAATGAGTTTGAGGATGAGTTCCCTGATTTGGTTCAAGAGGTCATATCCCGCCCCTGTTCTGATCAGTTTCCGTTTTTGCTCCATTCTGCCCCAATCAAGTGGGGTCCCACTCCCTTTAAATTTGAGAATATGTGGACTACCCAAGTGGAGTTCGGAAAGCAAGTTCAGGAGTGGTGGGCGAGTTGTGAGGTTGAGGGATGGAAGGGGTTTTGTTTCATGAGGAAGTTGAAGTGTGTGAAAGAGCAGTTGAAGTTGTGGAATAAGGATGTTTTTGGAGATATGAGGGTTAGGAAGAGTGAGATTCTTAGGAAACTTTTTGCTCCCGATCAGGCTTTAAGCGTTGAGGGACATGATGAGGAGCTTTTGAGGCGGAGTGTAGAGTTGAAGAATAGCTTAGAGGAGGTTTTGATGAAGGAGAAACAGAGCCAGAGGCAGAAAATGAATGTTCGATGGGCTAAGGAAGGGATGTAAGTTCTGGACTGTTTTTTAAGGTTGTCAATTCGGCAACGGAAGAATTCATTAAGGAGTTGGAGACGGGAGGTGGGGAGAATGTGTCAGATACGAGTCGGATTAGTACGGAGATCATGGACTTTTATAAGGGTCTTTTTGCGGAAGAGGTGGTGGGTACGCCTATGATTGAGGGTGTGGAGTGATCTCCGATCTCGCCACAATTAAGGGTTTGGCTCGAACGACCCTTCGAGTTGGACGAGATTGGGGAGGCAGTGTTTGGGATGGATAGAGAGAAGTCGCCTGGACCAGAGGGTTTCACTTTGTCTTTTTATGGAGGTGATTAAGGAGGATTTGCTTGGGGTGTTCACTGAGTTCCATGCAACGGGGATTATTGGGATCAGTATGAATTCTACTTTCATTACTCTTGTTCCGAAGAAGGATCGTTCCATTAGAGTGAGAGATTATAGACCCATTAGTCTAGTCATAAGGGTCTATAAGATTATTACTAAGGTGTTGTCATTAGGATTGGAGTTGTTTTGTCTGGGACGATTTCGGTAGTACAAAGTGCCTTTTTAGAGGGGCGCCACATTCTGGATGCTGCTTTAGTGGCTAACGAGGTGGTCGACGACGCCCGTCGTTCGGATTTTAGAGGGGTAGTGTTCAAGTTGGATTTTGAGAAAGCTTAGGATCGGGGTTAGTTGGGGGTTTTTAGATCGAGTTATGGATAATAAGGGGTTTCGGGGTCGTTGGCATAGGTGGATTAGGGGTTGTCTTTCTAAAGCCAGTTTTTCAGGTTTGGTTAATCGAGCCCCTAAGGATTGGTTTACCTCCACTCTGGTCTTAGGCAGGACGATCCTGTTTCTCCTTTTCTCTTCCCCTTGGTTGTCAGTGTCCTTGGTAGGATGCTAGATAGGGGTGTTGAGCAGGGATTAGTGGAGGGTTTCAGGGTTGGCAGGAAGAGGGTTCCTATCTCTCATCTTCAGTTCGCCGATGATACTATTTTGTTTCTATCAGCGGAGGTTGAGGGGTTCAAGAGGGTTCTCACTCTACCTGACCTGGGATGCGTGTTAATCTTGGTAAGTGTAGTTTAGCGGGGTTTAATGTGGAGGAGGGTTTTCTTGATACTTTGTCGGGTCTAGAGGGGTGTCACCTACTTGGGGGTGCCTCTTGGGGGTAATCCTAAGGAAACGAGTTGTCTCTAGAGTGGCTAAGCGACTTGACGGTTGGAAGGGGGTGTATTTCCCTTTTGCAGTCTTGCCTTGCTAGTATTCTTCTGTACCATCTTTCTCTTGCCAAGATCCATGTTAGTGTGGCTAATAGGATCGAGCATATGATGCGGGATTTCTTGTGGTCTGCGGCGGATGGGGGTAGGAGAGAGCACCTTGTTAGTTAGGACCATGTATGTAGACCTAAGTCTAAGGGGGGTCTCGGTTTCGGCAGGTTGGTGTCTAAGAACATCTCGTTAGTGGGTAAGTGGTTGTGGCATTTTCCTTTGGGACCCGAGTCCCTATGGTACCGAGTAATCAGGAGCAAGTACAATCTGCAAGAGAATGGATGGGACGCCCGAACTGGTACCGCAACTTCCCATGCTTGCTCGTGGAAGTTTATCTCTCAGGTATCACCTTTTTTCTTTCCCCTGGTTAGTTTTCATGTGGGTAATGGACATCGAGTAAGGTTCTGGGAGGATATATGGAAGGGGGATTCCACTTTTTCTTCCACATATCTTCGTCTACGCTCCATGAGGCACCAATATCGGAATTCCACTCCGATATGGGTGACTCTTGAGACCTACATTTACGCCAAGGTCCCCATGCCCGTGAGATGGAGGAACTTGTTTCCCTCTTAGGTGTCCTAAACACTACTCTTCTCATCCTAGGGGCGATTCTCGGACTTGGGAAGGAGACTCTTCTGGTGTTTTCTCCTGCAAGTCCTTCATGCATCGGCTTAGTCACCCTTCTCAATTTCCCCATTTCGCTCTTGCTACATATATTTGGAAGTCTAAGGTTCCTCTGAAGGTGCGCTCCTTCGTGTGGACTTTGGTGTTGGACAGGGTGAATACGCATGACATGTTGCAGCGGCGGAGGCCTTGTTCGCCAGGTGTGTGTGTTATGTGCCATCATGACTGTGAGGATGGTATGCATCTATTTGTGTTGTGCGAGTTTGCTAGGATTTTGTGGGGAAGATTGACTTGGGGAGAGCGTTTTGCTAGCCCCGCTACAGTTGGCCAGTTTCTTCAGAAGCGGTTTGTGGCTGGAGGGAGGGGGAGAGAGGGGAAGTTGTGGCAAAGGGTGCTTGTATGGCTATTTTGGGGTGTATTTGGCTTGAGCGGAAGTCGAGAGTCTTCTCCGCTTCTGGAAAGACTGTCGATTATGTTTGGGAGCATATTTTTCATTTAGCATCACTTTGGGCGAAGGCAGCTGCGGCCTTTAAGGGTGTTCCACTTATCTTTGTTCAACTTCATTGGGGGGAGTTGTAGACAGTTCTGTGTATTCATTTGAGGTCTTCTTGTCCTCCCCATTTTGTGTTCTTTAAGTTCATTGATTCATAAAATTATCTCTTATGTAAAAGAAAAGGGTTAACCCTGTCCAGCACCAAGGTCCACACAAGCACTCACACCTTAAGAGGCACCTTTGCCTTCCAAAAGAAATTTACTATAAGGAACAAGAAAGAGTACCCATGTGCTGGAGGAAAAATCTCTCAATTAGCATTAAATTTTAATAGCCCATGTTGTGCTACTACGCAAGGTTGATGTTTTTAATTCCAAGGAAATTGTTGGTTCTAGCATTTAAGCACTCATTTTTCTTTACTTCATTTACTCTGGCTTTATATCTGGCAGCAACTTCAAGAATTGCGGTGTCAACGAGATCACATTGAAGACAAACTTCATCATATAAATTGGTCTCTGAAGTAAGTATCACACTTGCTTCACAAACAATTTCAGTTGACAACTTGACACAAGTCATGATGACTGTGGATTGTGATATTTGCTTTCTATTCTTATCCAGTGATTGCCCATATCTTGTTAACTTAATTTCAAAGACTGAACATTCAGTTGTAGCTGTAGACATTGTGTATAAGGTAGCTACATTTGAACAGTAATGAGAGATGGTGTGACACTGTAACGAGTCTAAAGACCTCTTGCTTACTATCCATAAGTCAAATGTATGAGTTACGTCATGGGATACAGGACTCTATTACATATTTGTGGGTTTGAATTAGTGGGTATTCCTTTCTCTTATGGTATTTGGTTTGTAGGTTGGTGAGAGCATAATTTGTCTATCATATTATAATAATCGTCTGCTGGACATTTTTTGCATCTCTATCTTAATTTAGAATAGAGGAAGATAGTATGGAGGTGAGTTTATTTGACCATGTTGTGGCCTTTCGGGTGTTGTGGCTGAACTTGTTCCTAGTCTCTCTGATCTCATGCTTCCTATGTCATCCCAGGTTTGTCTGTGTAATGTATAGCATGATTGACATGCGTTTTCTTTGTTTAGCTGTGAAGGTTGGGGAACTCCTGGTCCTTTCTTCCTCTACCGTGGATTTTTCTTTTGGAAATCTTCTTTTGTCTCAAAATAAAAAATAAAACTTTAATTCGGAACTGTTGCTGAAACCTCTTCGGATGATTTCTTGGGTTTGAGAGTTGGGCTACATTCACATGATATTTGTGTGTGTGTGTGTGTGTGTGTGTGCGCGCGCACGTGCAAGGGTACTAGGGTAGCAATAAGGCTGATAATACACAACCCTCTCTTGTCCCAAGGATCGAATTAGGTAAGGGAGAAGAGAATGCAGGGACTTCAAATAAGAGTTGTACATTCCGTTTTAGCTGATATTCAACTTAGACATTTTTGCACCTGGCTGTTTTTTATTTATATTTATTATTATTTTTTTCTTTTGTTGGGAGGTAGTTAGCAAATCTTTAGTCATCATGAGGTGCTGTGGTTATTCGTTTGACTTCTGAATATTACTATTCTGACAGCAGATTCAACTCTCAATCATGCAGGTTTCAGGATCTCGCAAGTGACCAGAAGGAAAAGTTACTCACTGAACTTGCTGAATTGGAGGTAGGTTGCTGAGATTGTTCTTATTGAGGATACTGAACCTTGTTGCTTTCATTGAGCAATTGTATTTATTTGAGTCTCAACAATCAGTTTGTATATGGTCATCATAAAGCAAAAGAGTAAGAGGTGCTCCTTCATTCATCGTTCAATTTTCTCCAACCTAAAGAATGACGGACACTGTTTCCCTCTAAAAGAATACTCTTCCATCTTAGCAACACTGTTAGGGATAAATGGATGTGAAAATCGAGGTAGTGAAGTAGAGTTCTTTATGTGTCTGTTTACCATTTGAAGATTTTTTTTCTTCTTATTTGACTCTTTTAATGTCGGTGTAATGTTATCTGATTAGGTTGTCACTGAATGTTATCCTTGTGGTGAATCTTATTGGTTCCTGTTTAGGGAAATTTTGGTTGTATTCTTAGAATAATTGCTTTACGGTTTATTTCATTATCGTTTTGATGACCGCATATTTATTGGTTTCACTTTTTAGTCGCAAAGGGAGCAGGTTCGACTTGGTCATCAACAGACTCTCTGTGAGTGTCATCGAAAGGTCAGATTTCTTTTCTCTTGAATATGTATCTTCTTTTATGTTAGAAGTTGATATTGAACTCTGTTTCTTTTCCGCAAAGCTGTTCATAGTGTTTCATAGAGAAGTTGACTAATTCATGTCCTTTGTCTGTTCGTTCTGTGGTTTTGTTTTTAAGTTGTGTCCAAACAATCTACTCACATCAAATTGAGCCCAAAGTTCTGGTGGGCTTCCTTTGAAAAAGAAACCCATCAAACTGAACGTCTTTCAGCTTAGTTTTCAAGACACAGATTTTCTATATTTACTTCATTTTGAACTTGCAAATAAAAAATTCTGTTTTAAAAATACAATCTCCAATAAAAAGAAAAAAAGCAAAATTGGCTGCCAATAATCCGAAGTTTGGGTCGTCCGCCGTGAATAATCCCAAGTTTGCTTTCAGCCCAAATAATCCGATGTTTGGATCCACCCACCCAAAACAGTTTACATGAAGACGTAGACTAAGTCTGTAAATGGCTGTTATTAATTTACACCAAAAACCCCATTTTTTTCATTCTCTCTCTCCTCTTCATCTTCAGCCTTTCAATTTTCCAGTGCCCACAAACACACAAGGTGGCGAATCTGGTAAGTCATTTGATTACTCACAATCTGTTAAAACCAATTCACTAAATGTTCCAGAGCAACAAATGCATATTTCTGCATTTGAACAGCAAACGACAACACCCGAATCCTTTGAACATTCATGAGTATACCCCCTCCAACCTAATCGAATCTTTCGGCAATTTCGATGCCAATTACTTTAGGAATTTTCGCAATCCCTTTCTCAGGTTCACAAGCGCATATTGGTGAGACTATCTTGAAGAAGGTTGACTTCAAGATCTGATTGTTCTTTAAGCATTTTGTGTTATATCAAACTCCAAAATATAAAATTAGCTCATTCTCTTTAATTAGTGATATGTCGTAGTAAAAATATGAAAGTAACCCCGAGGGGGTAGCTCGTTTTGAGATCTATTCCAGAGATCCCAAGTTTGAGTCCCCTCTCGAGGTTTTCCTAGTCGTTACCTTCAGGGTTCATGAGATTAGTCAAACAAAGCTTAGATACCCATGTTATCTAAAACAATGTCAAGATTTGAAAGTAGTCAATCAAAATTTGCGGATAACCCGCCCTGTATCTCAAAAGTTGACATTATTGTAATACTCCGTATTGTTTGGGAAATTCATTTTTTACTTTTACTTTTTTTCCGTTTTTAAAAATGGTAGCTTGTAATCCATTCATCAAATGGACACCAATGTGATGCCCACAATTTTTTTCTTCTTTTTTACGGATTCATTAAATACGAATAAGGATATTTTTTAAACGATGATGAAGAAATTAACGATACATCTTTATCTTTTGAGTTGTTTAGCCGGATCGGTTGCTCAAGTTCTTTGGTCCCTAGGATAAGATACTGCCTGATTTTCCCTCTTTTTATGTTATTATTGAATGGTGATTTTCCATCTCTTGACTAGTTGTTTTCCTTTGTTTTTCACATTGACATTTCAGTTCCACATGGTTTGGGGGCAACTTATGAAGACTGGCTATCAAAATTCTCGGTTTGCACATCAGGTATCTTGACTGAACCACTTTGCCCCTCCTCCTCCTCTCCACCCCAGGGGTCTTGATCTTTTTCAGGTTTCATGGCTATTTTTGATCTATTTATAGGAATTCCCAGCGTTCTTCATCAATCTTATTGCTGTGTATTTGAAATATCGTGGCCATTAACTTAAAAACCCATGAGATTAGTCGTGCAAAGCCCGGATACCCATGCTATCTCACAAAACAATATTACAAATAAATAAACTTTAAAATGTTTAACCTACTTTAGCTTTCTTCCAAATTTTGAAATTCGTGAGTTTCAGATAATAATGGACCTCCACTAGCTTATTACCCGCCCCCCCCCCCCCTAATTCTGTTCTCAATGGTAGTTGGTTTGTCATGAGTATTAGTAGTTTTATTGTCCGATGAGTGTGATTCTCCGGAGGCTGAGAATAGATTGAGGCATGCTAATGAACCAGTTGTTTTATCCAATGTTGGACGCGTTAGTCTCTTCGTTATTTTATTTTCTTAAGATAATAAATTATTTTGTTCATGAGTGACAGAAACTTACAATATAGGAGAATAAGGAGTCCTTAAACTAAACTACAAATTACTACTCACCCTAATGACGTTGAGTCTCAATGAGGGGCACACCTTTAAACGCCCCAGCTGCTTCGTCTATTAGAGAGTCCAAATATACTACTCGGTCCCAAACAAGATCAGGTGGCTTGCAAATATCCGAGAACATCTCTGATTTCCTACCATATGCACATGCACCAGGAAATAGCCAAAAAAGCACACCTCCACAGCAATCTAGTCTCCTTACCCCTACACCACCCTATGTAGTGACTAGTGTGACCTGTAGATGCTCAGCAATAGTAGCTGGGGAAATAAAACAGACGCCTCCAACAAATTCATGCGAACTCCTAGGTGGTGTTTACTTCCTTGCAATCAAATGCAATGCAATGCAATCATTTTATAGGGTAAATGGGAGGTGGAAAAGGAAAAAGGGGGAGGAAGGAGATGGAAAAAGAATGATTGATTACACCATCCAAAGTAATCATCGTTACATGGGAAAAGTTTAGCAATTGTGATTACACTGGATAATGCAATCAACCCCACTTTTCCTATCCCTCTCCTCCCACTCCTTCACTTTTCACCCTACATTTACATTATAAAATAATTGCAATGCATTAAATTTGATTGCAACCAAGTAAACGAGGCCCTAGTGCAAATACATATGCAAACTTGTCTAGTAAGCATGAATACAAAGCAAACTTGTCTCTTGGTCAATTGACTGATAATCCTAACAACAAATGTTGTTTTTTGCTGCTCTCTGATTACTAGTCTTTCTTCTAGCTTTGTGGATAATCTCCATTGGTTTTAATATTTGTCGATCCTACCTCATCACTTGGGTTTCTACTAGTTACTTAGTTTTACAACACATAAGGGACTTGCCATAGGCCCAGCCCTTATCGGCATTTCAACTTGGCAAATGCAATTGGATATAGTTGATTATTTGTCATATTAATGCTTGGAAAGAAGGATGCAAATTAAAAGGCAGTAGCCAGCCCTGTCCAGATTAGAGTTTGTGCTTGTATCCTTGATATTTAGTGAAAAGCGCTTACAGAAGAGAGAAGAGAATTTTCCTGCTTACAGTTTGTAACTAAAGTGGGACGCCAAAGCATCTGACATAGAAAAACATGGCATTCGATATTCAAGCACCTCAATTTTTTTTTATAAGGGTGCAGGGGGGGTGGGGGCATTTTGAAATTTATGCAAGCCAAAACTTGGAATATCAGAAAAAACAAATCAGTTAAACCCTCAATAGTCAAAGGAAAAATGAACAGGCTGCTCAATCACAAGGCTTTTAGCCACGCAGCCTTTAAAGACTCCCTAATTTCTTGATAGCCTGAGCTTTACAGTGAATATGATGTGGCTCTCCTCACTTTCTTAAATAAAAGTGGATCATGTTCATATTTCCCATAATGATGTATTATACCTCTAGATCGTATCCTCTGTCCCATTCTGTGTACCACTCCACATCCGAACCACATCGTGACCGTTCATGATATTGTCATGCATCCCTATTTAAGAATATAATAAATCTAAAATCTGATGTGTCAAATGTATAAAGAAGTGGGATAGGAGGTGACACACAAAGTGTGACAGAGAATCCTTGCTAGATGTTGCAATTTGTTTACGTTTATACGCAATTAAAACTTCACATTTTCTACAGAACAAAATAACTTTCTAAAGAACGATATTTGATTTTTTTTTTTTTTTTTTTTTTGGTAATAGGATCAGAAGTTCTTATTACCAACTTGGCAAATGAGATATGTAAACAAGCTAAGGGAGGATACGTGTATCAAAAGGCCACCTTCTAGGAAGGGTTCCTCCACATACCCAAGCCTCAAATAAATTACTTACAAAAGCAATTAAGATAGTTCCTATCTCTACCACTGGTATTAGATGGCTTACAGCAAGCCAATCTAATTCTCAACTCAGCTACAATCTGAACAGCAACAACATTACTCCCCCTGTTATGTCCTTGGAAAATCCTCCTATTTCGTTCAATCCATGAGTGGTATATAGTGGCCCCTATACACGCATTAAGAATTAGCTTTTTAATTCTGCAGAAACGTGTTCTATTCAGAATCCAAGGTATCCAATTGGTGTCTGGTACTCTGCTTATACCCGCCCAAGAACAAACTGTATCCCTAAGAGTCTTCACTCGTGGGCAGTGGAAGAAGAGATGATCAACTGTTTCAGCAGTTTCCCTACACAAAATACAGTCAGGTGATGTAGATATGTTGAACTGCAACAGCCTGTCCCTTATGAGAATTCTTTTCATTTTTTTTTTTGCTCGTCAATTATGAGAATTCTTTTCAAAACTGTCAGCCATCCAATAAAACAATGCTTGGGCACATTGATTCTTGCCCACCCACTATGATGCTCGGACTCGGGTACGGGTGTCGGACTCGGGTATGGATCCAAGAGTCAGACATGGTAAAATATTAAATTAAGGATACAGGGACACGTTTTATAAGTGTCCATAATCAGAATATGGACACGGGGACATGGTAGTATAGATCAAAGTTATTTAAAATTTCTCACCAAAAAATTCATTTAAATTTTGAATTTTTTTTTTGGGTGAAAAATGTGCTAGGTTATCAGCCACAAGTAATTAGGAAAGTGATTGAAAATTTGAAATTACAGCATGTGACGCCAATTTGGCTTGAAACAAGGAAAATTAAAAGGAAATAATAATGATAAAGTAGCATGTGCATGTCACCTAAAAACAGTAGTCTCTTATCTTTACCGCTGTCAATTTTAAACCTAAAAGATAAAAGGGATAACAAAAAAAGAAAGTGAAATATATTCACTCTTCAGTCTTCACCCACTTCACGACAACCCAGAAGGCCAGAATTGGGAAGGGGTGAACTTCCAGTAACCCTAGATCTCATCAATTTTCAACGAGCGCCGACACCATTCCAACTCCAACGGCTCAGGCATCTCGAACGCGCGACTGTTCCCAGTAGCTCATGCGTCTCCAACCTCTCACTTCTCTCTGTTTTTTGGTTTTTTGCTTGTCATCTCTCTGCGTTTTGTTGCTCCCTTTCTTCTTCTCCTTTAATCAGCCGTGTCCAAGATTTCCCAACCGAGTCCGACCCCTATTCCGTGTCGGCACCCGTGTCGTGTCGACACGGGTACAGTAGGGGTAATTGCCGAGTCCGAGCTTCATAGCCCACACAAACTTGTTCTCTGCCATAAGTTGATATTCCCCTCTCAACCTTTTATCCCATTGCAATTGTATGTGATGTACCTTGAGTATGCTAGGTAGTTCCAAAGAACATCTCCCTGACAGCAAAAATTCTCCTTGCATACCAACTTGAGTCAGATTCAAGGTGGCTTCCCAAAAACCAACCCCTTTTAAGTGAACAAAGGGCATCCATTTTACCCACAAAATATCTTCCTTGTTAGCAAGAGCCCATAAGAGCTTTGCTACAGCTGCAATGTTTCATGTTTTACAGTGCTTAAAATTCTGACCTCCCCGATGCTTTGGTTTGCACATGAAATCCCAGGCAACCAATGCTATCTTCTTCTTCCTTTCATTGGCTCCCCAAAGAAAATCCCTGCACACGAGTAATTTCATGCAAAATACTCTGAGGTAGCAAAAACATTGAAGCCCATTACACGTGTTGAAAGCAGCACCGAGTTCGAGTTTATTGACTGGCATCTTCCCATATAAGAAAGGTGTTGTGTACTCCAGCATCTAATACGTGATGTGATCTTATCAATTTAGAGTTGACAATCTGATTTTGACCATTTTGAGGGAGAGAGAGGCATACCTAAGTACTTCAGTGGAAAATTCCCAAAGGAAAATCCCGTTAATTCAGCAGCAAGATTCTTCATGTCATTGGAGACACCATTAATGTAAAGCTGGGACTTCATTTGATTTGCATTTAGTCCAGAAACACTTGAGAAATGGTTAAACGCCTCCATCACTCATTTAATTGAAGCTTCATTTGCTTTGCAAAAGATCATTAAATCATCAGCAAAACATAAGTTGACAAACTGAAATCAGGCAAATCACTTGCGCTTTTAAGCACCCTAGTGAGGTACTCCATTACAGGACAAACAACAATGGTGATACTAGATCACGTTGACGAGCCCCTTCCACCCTTAAACTGACCATGCATCTCACCATTGATGCTAACTGAGAAAGATGCAGTAGTTAGGCAGCTCATCACCCAAGTTCTGAATTTTGAGGGAAACCCCAACCCCATCAACATTTTCTCAGCAAAAGACCAGTGAACTGTATAATACGCCTTGCGTAAGTCCACCTTAAACAGGCACCTGGGGGACACATTAACACTTCTATTGTATAATCTTATAAGATCCTGGCTTATGAGCACAATGTGGACAATTTATGTGCCTTTAATAAAGGCTGGCTGATTGCCATCTATTATATCAGATAAGACCACAGCTAGTCTCTTGCACAGCAACTTGGATATACACTTGTAGATGATGTTGCAACAGGCGGTAAGTCGAGAATCACTTGGTAAAGCAGGATTATCAGTCTTAAGTATCAGTGAGATAGAAGTTGCATTGATCTGTTTCAAAAAATTTCCAGTTTTGAAAACGATATTTGATTCTACTTTTACTTTAATTGATGAAAATGGTTAGTGGAATTCTTTGGGAATTCTGTGAATGATTACGTCATATAGGAATTGGTACTTTGCCAACTTTGATATCGCCATCTCATTTCTAAGTTTAGATAATTACTAAGCGGTGTGTGTTAATTTATTTTTCCAGGTGGAGAGATTTGCCTGTCTTTACACAAGTCAAGTGACCAACTTGAGTTTGTACTCTCCTGATAAGTACTACAGACCAAGCGAAGATTTTATGCCCCATGAATTTGGCATTCTTGCGTTGTAAATCTGATGCTCCCTGAAGTGCAAAACTAATATTTCAACCTGTAGATTTGTGTGTTGATGTGCTTGAAAGTAAGGTTCAATGGATCAGAGTTCCTTATAATCAAACATAGAAACACATAATCGCACCTCATTGAAATGTATATGTTATTGTGCTGAGAGAATTCTTCTGTCATAAAATGCACAGATGAGTGAACATACTAATGAACATGCAAGTTCGACTGCTATGAATTGTTGATCTACGTTGTAATCCAAGTATTAAGTTTACTCAGAATGTTCCTAGAGCTATTCTCTCAACAAGTAGTCGCATGTGTGTGCTTATCTTATATAATAATAGGGATTGAAAGAAATTTAAACAAAAAAATCCCTTTTCATGAAGATAATAAATGTATTCCTGAGTTGTTTTGGGCTAATCGAAAATTTGCTTAATTTTAGAGTGAACTAGTCTTCAACATTTACTAGATGTCGTGTCAATTGGTGTTCTATCTAGTCAAGTAGCTAAAATTGGTTGCTTAATTTTATAGTGAACTAGGCTAATGCAAATGTACATGTTGTCAAGCAAAAGCGCAAGTAATAGTCATTTAGCAAAAAATGGTACAACCAAAAAGTTAAAATTGGGTGTACCTTATTCCCCCTAAAAAAAATGAAAAAAGGAAAGGTATGAAAATATGAAATGAAAACAATAAGTAAAAAGGGATTAATAAAAATATATAAATAAAAAGATGATAATCATCCAAAAAGAAATAGGGAAATTGTGGAGTTTCTATTAATATTAAGGAAATAATAGAGGAAGTAGGAAAAAGAGCCATATTTGAGTCCAAATCGAATAAGGAAAGTGTCTAAAATCGGATTTAAGGGTTCGACGGCCAACTGGAGCAGTCCAGCGGCACACGCGGAGCAGCGGGGGAGAAAAGGAGCGCCGCCAGGCTCCAGCGGCTGACCGGTGGGCCTGTGCTGCTCTAACAAGGCCGCTGAGCATTCAGCGGCTGTCCCAGGAGCCGCTGGAGCCCCGTTTTGACGGGTTGCCTTATTTTTTCGTCGAGCCCTATGTAAGCCTTTGGTTAGTTCGGTTTTAGGACATCACTTTCATAAATTGCGGGCAATAGAGAGCTTTTTAGAGAGAGAAACCCCCCTAAATATCCTTAGATTTCAGCCATGACAAGCTTTGATGTTAAGTTTGACAAGTGGTTACAATCCATGACCCCCGAAGAGAGGATGAGACTTGTGCCTTTCCACTTGAATGTTCTCTTCCATCTTAAACAAGTTCAAATTGTATGGAATCTCCTTGAGGCCGTAATTGAGTTTTGGGATGATAAACTTCATGTCTTCCGTTTTGGGTATAATGAATTATGTCCTCTTCCCGAAGACTTTGCCGCTATCCTTGGTGTTATGACCCAAAATACCCAGCTAGGCCCAATGGATCACTCCTCACTAAGGTCAATATTGATGGGCCTTCTGGAAGCTACCAATCCAAGAGGTGGCCCTGTAAGCACACGTGTCAAACAGGGGCAGGCTCAAGACACTCACCCTATCCACGGATGCCACGTGTCACCAAAGGATTGCCCTAAGACACGTGAAATCCGCGCCTATAAATACCATCATTTCAGGTATGAAAAGACAACTACTTTCAGTCAATCAAATCATTCATTACCTTATAGAGAGAGAATACTGACTTAGGCATTGGAGCGGGGATCCCGGAAATCCCCTCTGGGCTAGTAACGTATTCTGTCATTTGCAGGTACGGCGGCGCAATAACACTACTCCTGGTGTACGAGGAAATACCGCACAACATTTGGCGCCGTCTGTGGGGAGTACTGAAATACAAACCGCCAACTCGTTACACCACCTGAGGATAGAATCACGGAAGTAGAGGAAGTAACTGATGAGTCCGGCCCGGCCATCCCTCACGGACAGTTGGCGGACCCATTGGTCCCAAGCCCAACAGCCCCTCCTGCACGCCGAACCACCACGCTAACTCCAGACGGTCAGCCGATCATCGAAGGGATTGTCTACGAAGGAGACCTCCTCCTAGCCTTGGCCGGAATGCAGAGGACCATCAATGAGGGAGTCGTGAAGGAGGTGCGAGACGCCTTAAAATCCCAGCCTGCCCCGTCCTGGCCAATTAATGTTCCAAACTTTGGCACAAAGCCAGCGACCCCGGTGGTCCAAAAAACTTTGGCACAAGCTCTTCGAATATCAGTTGGGGGATAACATGGAGGTCTATGTCGATGATATGATTGTAAAGACCAAAGAAGGCGGGAGCCACGTCAGAGACCTCCGACAAACATTCCAAAATCTCCGACTGTATGATATGAAGCTGATTCCAAAAAAGTGCACATTCGGAGTCCAGGCCGGCAAGTTCTTAGGCTACATGATAAGCGGAAGAGGAATCGACGCAAATCCTGACAAAGTAGCTGCAATCATTGACATGATGCCGTCGCGAACAGTTAAGGAAATGCAAAAATTGGCAGGCTGTATCGCCGCTCTAGGACGATTCATTGCCCGCGGAGCCGATAAGAGCGCACCCTTCTTCAACACCATCAGAAAAAACACCAAGTTCTGTTGGACCCAAGAGGCGATCAGAGCATTCGAAGAGTTGAAGCAATATCTCACGAAACTCCCCACCATGGTAGCCCCCGATCCTGGCGAAGAATTGTTCTGTTATCTCGCCACTTCAGACACTGTTGTCAGTGCCGTCCTTTTTGTCGAAAGAGACAAAGTCCAAAGACCTGTGTACTACACAAGTCACGCCTACAACGGCGCCGAGTCAAGCTACCAGTTGATTGAAAAGTTGGTGCTCGCCCTGTACACAGCCAGCAAAAGGCTAAAGCCATACTTCGAGTCGCATAAAGTGGTCGTCCTATGTGACCATCCGCTCACGAACATTCTTGGCAAATTCGATAATGCTGGCCGAATGTTAAAATTGGTTGTTCACTTGAAAGGACTGGGTATCGAATACGAGCCTCATAAGGCTATAAAGGGCCAGGCCCTCGCGGATTTTCTAGCCGAAAGCACAAGGCAACCAACACCCTCCTCTGACCCTGATATTCCTTTGACCATCTACGTCGATGGGTCGTCAACAGCACAGGGGTCAGGGGCGTGGCTCATCTGCACCTCGCCTGAGGCCGAAGACTATGAATACGCCCTCAGATTCAAGTTCAACGCCACCAACAATGAAGCAGAATATGAGGCCCTAATCGCAGGAATAGAATATTGCCTGGCTGCCGGGGCATGCATAATACGAGCTTACTCAGACTCCCAGTTGGTAGTTAGTCAAATACTGGGAACGTACGAAGCCAGGGACAAAAATATGAGCGCCTACCTCGCTAAGACAAAAGAACTTGTCTCGCAACTGATTACATTCGAAGTCAGCCAGGTGCCCCGATCAGAGAACAATCAGGCCGACGCCCTGTCCAAGCTCGCAAGCTCGGCAAAGAGCGACCATCCCCGGACGGTGTTCTGGGACATCAAAGCCGAACGCAGCATTGAGATGGCCTAAAGTATGATCATAGACAGCAGTCAAACCTGGATGGACCCCATCATCCAATTTCTAACCAACGGGACTCTCTCGGAAGGTAAGAATGAGGCAGAAAAAGTCGAGCGTAGGGAAAAATGGTTCACCATATTTGACGGCCAGCTATACAAACGATCATACGCTCAACCGTTGCTAAAGTGCATTACTCCGGCATCTGGCCAGAAAGTGTTAGCGGAGCTCCATGATGGAGTCTGCAGCTCGTACATTGGCGGGCGAGCACGGATAGGGAAAACCCTCAGGATAGGCTACTTCTGGCCTACATTAAGGCAAGACGCCATCTCCTACACCAAAATGTGCGATAAATGTCAGAGGTTCGCCAACACTCCTCAGAAACCGGCAACCGAGCTGCACCCTGTTTCCACGACACTGCCATTTGCACGCTAGGGCATGGATATCCTTGGCCCCTTCCCAATGGCTAAGTACCAGAGAAAGTTTGTCATCGTCGATGTCGATTACTTCACGACATGGATCGAGGCTGACGCAATATCTACAATTTCGGAGGCCGATGTAAAGAAGTTCATTTGGCAAAACATTATCACCCGCTTTGGTTGTCCAAGGAACATCACATTCGATAATGCTGCCCAATTTGAGACGCCAAAGCTCCAAGACTGTCTCAAGAAATACGGAGTAACAGGCAACTTCACAGCCGTAGCCAATCCTCAGGCTAACGGACAAGCAAACTCCTCAAACAAGCAGATTCTCCTGGGCTTAAAGCGAAGGTTGGACAAAGCCAAAGGACTATCGGCTGACGAGCTACTCAATGTTGTGTGGTCTCTTCGAACCACTGAAAAGAATGCAACTGGTGAAACATCCTTTATGCTCGTCTACGGGGCCGAAGACGTGTTGCCGATCAAAACAAAGGAACCAACTTTGCGCGTCTTAATGTACGATGAAGTGGCCAACAACGCCCATCATCGCGAAGATCTGGATTTGTTGCCAGAAAAAGGGGGTGATGCGCTACTGCGCGCCGAAATCTATCGCCTCAGGATGGCAAGGCAATACAACAAAACAGTACGCCCGCGCCCCCTGTATGTTGGTGACCTTGTGCTCAGAAAGACGGAATCAATCAGAAAGGCATCTGAATTCGGCAAGCTAACTCCAACATGGGAAGGCCCATACTTGATCGGTGAAGAATTGCGACAAGGAACCTACCGGCTATCCACCCTTGACGGAGAAATGCTCCCAAGGCCCTAGAACACCGTCAACTTGAAAAAGTACTATGTATGAGCGCCATCAGCAATGCTTGGCAAGGGTAAAGACAAAACCACTTATCTAGGCAAAAGAATCAGCCGTGTAATCACAATATTCACTTGTAATCACCTTATTCGGTGCAAACTTTACATGAATGAAAACACAGGCTTCAGTTTATTGAGTCTTGTTTACTACCTCGATAAATAATGAAAATACATTTATCCAAACTGCGAATTTTACACGGACTCTAACAAAAGTTAGCCAACATCAGTCCAACTCACAAGACAACACGAGCCTTGACCAAACGCCAACTAAGATCGGCTCAAAAAACCTGCTGTCAAAACGGACTCTGATTAAACAAATCAGCTAAAACATCAGTCCACACAGATAAACACTACTATATTCCATTGTGATTTGGGGCAAAAGCATCCCATTTATCTTTTATGAAAAATCACAAGAAACACTCCTATTATCCTAAATCGACATCATCAGGGGGACCGTCTTCATCTACACGTCCCTCTCCGTCGTCGTTTAAGCGAATCTCGTCATCATCAGCCTGTTCGAAATCGGCCGGCTCGAGTTCAGCGTCGGTCGGGTCTGAACTATCTGTAGCCATATCTCCCGATCCCCCTGTTCCAGAATCAAGCGGGGATCCCTTCCCCGAACTCCCCTCATCGGAAGTGCTCGCCTGAGAACCCTCTGCCCCGGCATCACAAGGGATTTCCTTTGGAGGACTCCCCTCGGCGAAGTCCAAAGAAGGTCCACCAGCAGTTGGTTCGGTGAATTATCTGTATCCATAAGATCATCAAATTTGAAGATGCTATCAAAACTGTCATGATCTTCGTCCACATTGTTTTCACCATCGCCAAGATCAGCGGGCAACTTCAGGTCGTCATCTGAAAGATGTGTTGCCATAAGAGGATTCCCGCCTTGAGGAACGGCGGCGTCTGCAGGCTCACTTCGATCGCATGCCATGTTAAGATCCCCGGGCTGCGAATGACCTATCCCACCGGCACCAACCTCCCTCAAACGCGCCAACTCTTCGCGCAGGGCCAAGTTCTCTTCGCACAGGGCCAGGATCTCCTTGTGGAAATGATTTCCCCTAGACCTCTCCTCTTCAAACTCCTGCTCCATAATGGTCATCTTTGAAATATGATTTTCTCGCTCTGCAACTATATTTTCTTGTTCTGCAACTATCTGCACACCCTGCATCTCGGCGAGTTGCGAAGACGCGAGCAACTGCTTATTCTCTTCCCCTAGTTCTCAAAGCTCCCTGGCATATCCTTTTGCCCGGTGCATCATGGCGTAGAAATAATGCTCAAAACCCCCAACACGGACCATCAGCTCAACAAGGACGCGATGGATCTCGTCCATCTGCTTCATGCTCAGGCTGCAGAGAAAGTCTAGATCGGCGTTAGGAATCATGCCCATCATCTGCTCAAGGAAATCATTCAGCTTGTCCATCTCACCTTTAGCAATCGCTTTCATATAAGAAAAGCCCTCCGGATAGGCAGGAGGATTGCTGGAACTAGCGCCTTGGGAAGCACCAGCTTTCTGAGCAGCCTCCCAAGCTTCATAGGCGTCAAAAGCCGGAGCGGATATATCCTCGACAAAATCAGATTCCCGAGCTATCACGTCCCTGTCCACGTCAACATCAAAATGACGATCAGGATTCCCGGTGGCCCTTAGAATTGGGGCACGCATGGGACTCCGAGCTGAACGGCTAGTAACAACGCGAGGTTCATCACCAGGGTCGACCTCTTTGTGAAGGCGGGCCCGTTTGCGAGGAGCTACTCTCTCTGAGGATCCTTTATCGACCGCTGAATGCCTTTCAGAACATCCGCCGAGCAAAAGCTGTCGTCGTCAACTTGGCAATTAGGCTGAGGAGTGTCCCCGGTAGGAACAACTTCGTCCGCCGGTGCACCCGGCGTTCCACTGCAATTTAACCAAGAAGATTGATCTCCGCGTCCTGAGGGATCCATAACGCAAGAGAGTACTTGAACAAGATTATTGCCAGAAAAGGAAGACAAGAATGAGTAATGGCAAGGGAGTTCAGAGGAATTTATAGACAAAAGGCCTGTTCAGAAGAATTTATAGACAAAGAAATATTTGTTCTCATTAGCAAGGTGGCACGTGGCACAGAGTTACAAGGGCAATCTGAAAACACACCCAGAAGCGGGCCCACACGACCAAAAGTCCAAACAAACCAAAAAAGGCAAACTATTCTTCAGCAGACGACATTTCTTCATCATCAGCCCCATGATTCGACGAGAATCTTTCGGCAATAATTCCCTTGACACGAGTGCACAACTCATCGCCGGCCTCCGAGGACAGTACACCATAAACATCCGACAACGCTTCCTCACGAATAACGCGCTTCTCATGCTTAAGTAACTCCTCAAGGATCAAAGCGAACTCATCAGAACGTCTGAACTCGGCAATGACCTCCTCGCGAGAGGAAGAAACGCCGTATCCGGAAACTTGCCGTGATACATGTTGAACCTCTCGACGAGACTTGTCAATCTCCCGCTGAGCCTTCTTCATCTGGTTCTGGATGTCTTCAACAGTTTTATCGTTACTGGCAATCAGCTCAGACTTTTCCTTTAGCTCGGCCCTCAGCAATTCAAGTTCAGTCGTCTTCCCGAGAGCCTCTGCATTCAAGCACTCCTCGGAGACCTTCACGTCGTCCAGTTGATCCTTCACGCGTTTATACTCGGCATTCCACTTCAGCGCCACCTTCTTGTGCTTCTTAGAATCCCGAGCTAAAAAGTCCTTGATCTGTCGGGTGAACTTGTCGTGTTGACGACGAAGAGAATTAAGACTGGCCAGCTCTGAGCGTAACTTCTCAAGGACACTGACGGAACCCAGAAATTGCAACACAGATTACACAAGTCAGTCAAAACAAACTTGATGCACCGACGCAAATGTAAGGCATTTATCAAATTTGGCAGAAAACTTACAACACCGGCAGAAGAAACCAGAACGGACAACATCGCCTCTACAGGGTGCTCGCCCGCCATCGCCTTCGCATCAGCCGAGCTCTTGAGCAGGTCGGCAAAGGCATTCGGCACCTTTCTCTGAGGCTCATTCCAAACCTTGTCGGTCGAAACCAGCTCCCCGGCGAACATAACTCCCTTTCCCCGTTGATCCAAAATCGGTATGCCTTTCGGTACCATGTTCAACTGAGGCTGCTCCCTCTCGTCAGCAGTCGGCCGCGGCTCCTCCTTCTCGGCAGAGCTGGGATGAGCCTCCTCCCCCTTGACATCCCCCTGAGTACCGAAAACATAGGACGAAGTAAGACGACGAGGGATCTCAGCAGAAGACAACACCCTCGGCCTCTTTTGATATGGCCCAGCTTCACATCTCGCCGCAGAGGACAACTCATAGAGCGCGGCCTCTGATGGATCAACCTCAAGGGCTTCAGACGACCGGCGATCTTGTGCTTGAACCTTCTTCAGGTGGGAACGGCGTTTAGCAGCCGCTAAAGTCTCAGAAATCATACCTTTCACTTCCTCTGGAACTTTGAAGAGGCCAGCAAAGATTAGATACCCGGCATCCTTCAACCATTCGAGGCGGGGACAATACCTGACATGGTGGCGTACCTTTTTACCAGTTGCGTCAAGCACTATGACACACTTGAAGCTATTTAAGGAAAACACCTCGCTCGGCGACAGAGGGGCAAGACTAGATCCCTCCGGCACTCCAGAATGTGTAACGACGAAGTCTGGGACGTTTTCCCAACCGTTCGGCCGGCGGATAAAGACCCAGCGATCCTTCCAGTTGTGATATTTTGCACTTGGATAACGGATAGGCAAGAAACCAGGCTTATAGCCGGCAATATAGCAGTAAGGGCGTGACTGCGAGCCAGCAGACTTCAAAATAACGATATGCTTAAACACGTTAAGCAATGGGGCGAAACCCATTACACGACACATCGCCAAATAGCCATTGATCGCCGCCCACATACTCGGCAAAAGCTGAGCCGGGGCAACATTATAGTCCCATAAAAGTTCGACCACAAATGGCTGAAAAGGAAGACGGAATCCCGTCTCAAGCATGCCATTATCTACGGCAATACAGTCACCATCAGGAGGGCAAAAGACAACGTCACCTTTGCCCGGGAATACAAGAGAACAATTCTGGGGAAGGCCCACCTGACCCTTAAAACTGTTCAGTTGAGCATCACTCATAGTCGTACGATGAACCCAAGACATATCTGGAGCCCAATAGGCAATTTCATCGGCATCTTTTGCTAAGTCGACGGCCTCTTGCCGAAGAACTTCTCGGTATGACTTGCCGGAAACCTGTGACGATGAAGGAACTCCACCTTTTGTCATGATGAGAGAATCAAAAAGTTCTAGAGAGAAGACAAATGGAAAATAATAAACACGGAATCAGGAAAGTAAATGAGGAACAAATGATTGCAAGAACTCTAGACTCATATATTTATAAGGGGGGAATGACTCAGCCCCGGGATACACGTGGCCCAACAAGGGCATAAAGCTCAAAGTACAAGGCCTAAAACGATTACACAGGCGCAGGTCCCCCCATCTTACGCAAATCTCCTTGAAGACGCTGACACACTACTTCCAGCTCCCTCTGACGAGAACTGAGTCGCTCGTACAAGGCGCGAGCCGACCATAACTCACTCTCGAACACTGCTATCTTCTGAGAACACTCCTGAAGCCGGGAAGAAATGCGGGCAAGATCTACCTTGATTCTCTCAACCTCGGCGACCTTCTTCTCGCGGGCAGCCGACGAAGAAGAAACCACATCAGCTTTTGCCGAAGAAGACACTTCCCCGGCCCGGTCTTCTTATCCCTCAACATAGTGATGCGCATGAGACAAACCCTCTGAAGAAGGCGAGCCGTGGCGACAACGAAGAGGAGTTGCCGAGGAAAAAGGGATCCTCTCAGCAATAATGTCCTTCTCCAATAAACTTGCCAATGCCAACTTTACCTGTTTGCCGAGCAACGGATTCGCCAGATGCCGAGCATACCAACTAGCCAAGCTTTCACCAAAAAGGTCCTCGCCGTATTTGATGCCGGCCTCTCGCACGACGCATAAAGGCGTACGTGTCGATAAAGCGAGACTTTCCCGGCATAATCTCTTTGGCGTCTTCCGTAGCCTATAACGGCTAACAACTTCAGGTTCGCCCTCAGAATCGCTAGACCCAGAGGAAATCTCAATAGTTGAAACCATAATGAGAGAAACTCAACAGGCATAACCAAATTGGGTCTCATATTTATACAAAGACAACAACAGTACAAAACAAAAGATCATGTCACCGATGACCAACAGCGGATCGCCATCTATCACACTGTCAGATACGAGTCAACTGGCCATAAAAGCAAGTCAATAATGAAGCCCCCTAGTCCACCAAGAGTTTCTTAGGGCAAAAAACGAGAAGAAACATCTGGTGAACAGGAGAACAAGAAAGACAAAAGCAACCTCAAGACGCAAACGGTCAAAGCTAGTTTCTGGGGCAAAAGAGAACATCTTCATTTCATTAAAGACCGGGATTGATCGGCATTACAGATTCGCCGAGTAAAAGACCCGGCAGTATATATATATATATATATATATATATATATATATATATATATATATATATATATATATATATATATATATATATATATATATATATATATATATATATATATATATATATATATATATATAAAAGAGAGACGATCCAAATCCGCCAAGTAAAAGACCCGGCAGCAAAAAGAAAGGCCACAGCTAAGCATGACGACCAGAATGATCGGCATCAGCGTCCCGCCTAAGTTCATCCCTCAGAAACCCATAAAACTCAAAAAGACGAACCTGCTGACCCCTACGCTCGGCAATACGAGCCCTCACATCGTCCAGCTCTGCCTGAACAGCCACAGCTCCCCGTTCAGCCTCATGGATGTCCAGAGCAAGAGACCCTAAAGTTTCAAGGCTGGTCCTGAGCCCCTCTTCGTACTCAGCTCGATTTATCTCTCCACCAGGTTCACGGCCACAACGAGGTTGACCTTCAAAACCTGGAGGAGGCGAGACGCTCCTCTCACGCTTAACTTCTTTGCCCTTCGAAGATAAGGAGGGCCGGCAAGCCGAAGTACTAGGAATTGCCATACCGTTGGAAATAGAGGGAAGCCCAAGAACAATTTGCCGACTAGGAACCACAGGGGGAGTTTCCACACTCGCACCGGCAGACGAAGCAGAACAACGAGTCGTCGGCATGACTCGTCGGCCAGAAGGAGAGTCAAGCCGGGAGCGCTTGTTAGAACCTCCTTGCCAGGCTTCGTCAGAAAGATTGGACATATCTGATGCCAAAAAATCAAAATTACTAATGCAAATATGAGAGGAAAAGCAGAGGTTGATTGCATAAATTACGTACGGGCTAAAAAGGCGTGTAGTTCTATAAAAAACGCCCATGACCCGAAGAAGACGAAACGCCTCCTTCAGGTTCATTAATTATTAGAAACGCCTGGTCTCCTGTCTATTCTGCCAAACCGTTCCTGAGGGGCAAATGTTATGACCCAAAATACCCAGCTAGGCCCAATGGATCACTCCTCCCTAAGGTCGATATTGATGGGCCTTCTGGAAGCTACCAATCCAAGAGGCAGCACTGTAAGCACACGTGTCAAACAAAGGCGGGCTCAAGACACTCCCCCTATCCACGGATGCCACGTGTCACCAAAGGATTGCCCTAAGACACGTGAAATCCACGCCTATAAATACAAACATTTCAGGTATGAAAAGACAACTACTTTCAATCAATCAAATCATTCATTACCTTATAGAGAATACTGACTTAGGCGTCGGAGCGGGGATCCCGGAAATCCCCGCCGGGCTAGTAACGTATTCTATCATTTGCAGGTACGACGGCGCAATAACAGTACTCCCAGTGTACGAGGAAATACCCCACAACACTTGGGTTTCCTCATGACCAAGCTCCCGCCCCTCCATGGCTTGGAGCAAACCTCGAAGGCTACTACAAAAGGTATCTTGGCCTATCACCAACACAAGCTTCCTCCGTGGCTAGGAGTGGTGAATTAAACCTCAATGGCATAATTGACATGTTCTTCCCCAAGGGTAAGGGATAACCATGATGTGATGAGTGAGACCTATTATAAGTGTGCCTTTATTTTATGTCTCTTGCATAGGTACCTCTTTGTTGGTGGAGTTAATAATTGTAAAACCAATATGCTTAGAATTGTTGAACAAATGCAAAACGATTTTACCCCTATATCTCTGGTCCTTGGTGAAACCCTAATTTGCTTGGACCGCAAGAAACAAGAGTCATCTCTTGGTGGATGGACAGGAAGCCCTCTTCTTCTCCAAGTAACTGCTTGGATAATTTGCTTGAATTATTTGTTTTGTTAATAAAGTTTGAATCTTTGATGGAGATTTAACTTTATAAATTTTGCTTCTTTTGTAGATATGGCTTCTTGAGCACATGTGCTTTATAGAGAGACCCGCTAATGCGCTCAAATATCAACCAAAGCAATTTTCCGCACGCCGGAGATTATATTATGAATCTACCATTGATGAGTGGCGTGGGTATCTTAAAGCATGTCCCTTGCTACGATGGACCGTCAAGTGGTGGGGTCTAAAATCCGCAATCGAATGTAGCAAGGATACGGGATATTATCAAATCCTTGGCCGCCATAATTCAACTTACATATTTCCTAGCCGTATTATGCGAGAATATGGGAAACGCCAAATTATCCCACAAAGGATAGTGTTCCTCCTCCCACGCGAATCTTCATAATTAGTATGGTAAGATCATGGGAGTGTGCGTGGGATCGCCATCCTATGTGGACTATTCCCCATGTCAAGGCACCTAAGGCCATATCTTCGGCTTATGAGGCTTGGATGGATTGCAAGGCCGCGGAGGATCGTCGTGCATGTAGGACATCTGAACAAGGCGATCTTAAGGCCCAATCGGTCAAAGCTAGCCGAAGACTTTCAAACCGTAATGACCCGAAGGGGAAGGGTATGAAAAAGGGAATTAAACATGTGAAAAGTGCATCGTTAATCCGAAGGCCAAGAAAGCTTTTGAAAAGATTAATACTAAACCGCAAGAGGAACCCAAAATCCGGGCCAATGATCACGAGGCGTCTTCAAGCATACCTCTAATGGAGATTGAAGAAGAAGAGCCTATGGTTCGAGAGAGATGGGCTCCCAAGGAAGGTGATGCAAACGGCCAAAAAGTAGATGAGCCCATGGAAGACGCGGGTCCTACTACCGAAGCTACGGAGTAGTCCATTAAAAAAATACTCTTTTTGGAGCGAGTCTAGCTTAGGATTGCATTTTGTATTGCTTTAAATTCAATAAGGGTGATGTGCTCCTTTTAGACTTAGAGTTAAATATTTGCATTATTATTTTGGAATTGCCAAGCCATTTGTAACAGACTTTATTATTTATGGAGACATGCTCAATTTTACTTAATATTGCAACTTGATTTTTTTTATCCGTTATTGTCTTTTTTAACAACTTTTGAACGAGAAAATAATGAAGGGACCGGGCCCAACTGCAAATGGGTTATCCTACGTATCCTTTTAGGGGAATTGGGGCGCTCGTAGTTCTTATCCGTGCGTTTTTTTAACATTGAATCCCGTTTTTTTTTTTTTTTACTTAGCCTTATGTGGGCCTCTCGAAAGTGATATATTGGGTGTCTTGCATAGGTATAGAACCTTTTTAGTTGATTCATGTTTATCCATTGACTAAACTCAATTCCGTCTAAGTCTGCCAATCTTGCAGCTCCACCGGTTAGGATTTTTGTGATTAGAAAAGGACCGGACCAATTGGGCTTAAATTTTTCTCTTGTGTCAGTGACATTGGCCCGTACTTCTTTGAGTACTAGATCTCCAACTTTGAGGTCTCTCATTCTAAGCCTTTGGTTGAAGTTCTTTGTTAGCCTCTTTTGATAGATTCTCTGTATGCTACCGTATTTTTCTCCCCTTTTTCACCCCCTTTTCCTTCGGGTTTCCGGGTAGCCTGGGAGAGCGCGGTCGTTCGGGTTTTCGTGAACCCTTGAGTGTGAATGCACATGAAGATTTCCCTTTCGTATTAGGGACATGATTAAGATTGTCGGAAACCTTGGAATCAAGTCGATAGTCTAGAAAGACGTCAACTCAATTCCTGTGCACCCCAATCCCTATTTGGGAGACTGACTTCATAAATGAGTTCGGGGGCCTGAGTACGAGCTAGGAAGGTGTTAGGCACCCAACTCGCTCGTTGACAACAACGACCTTTACTAATCGATCCAATATAATTATTAATGGTACGGTTCCAAACAGGGTTCAATTTGTCCAAATTCCTAGTTTTAACTAATGGGTTGAACAATTATTATTATCGTGACCACTTTTAACAATTTATCAAATTGCATGCTTTTATTGCTAAAAACGATAAATATGCTAAAACCTGCAAGTTAGAAGACAAACCAATAATTCATCCACCAATCCACAAACAAAGCACAATTCAAACATAAGAAGCAATAAATAACAAAATTAAAACATTCATTCATCCATTAATTAGGCTTAATACAAGCCCTTTTGCTCAAAACGCGCCATGCATGTACATATCACATAAACCAAAATCGTTATTAATAACAAGAAATATAAAAATTTATTGAAAATCCTCAGGTTGGATTACCTGGATGCTCACAATGAACTTATTGGGTTATAATGCTTGAATTCATGCTCTTGATGAAGTATAAAGGTTTATCTTGTGGTGCTAGGGCTAACCTAAAGATGGAGTAGAATCAGAATTTATGGTTTAATTTTGAGAGAGAGAGAGAGAGAGAGAGAGAGAGAGAAACTACCAACCAAAAGACCAACCTGTCAGAGAGAATGTCCAACCTCTTCAACTGAACCCTAAGGTTTGTTTATATAGAAGAGGGGGAGCTGCCAGGGTTTGGCAGGGAAATCGAATGGGCCTCGAATTCGCCGTTCGCGAGAAAAGGTCTAGGCGGCCATACAGCTAGGCCAAGCAGCTGAGCTGGCAGGACAAGTGGTCAAGCCGCTTGGCAAGCGGTTTAGCAGCAAGGCAAGCGGTAAAGCCGCTTGGCCTAGCGGCACAACCGCTCGTCCTAGCGGCCACCGCTTTAGCTCATGCGTGGCCGCTTGGACCTGGAGCGGCATGCCTGTAAAGGCGCCTGACGTGCTTTTGCGCGGGGGAGGCTATTCCGAGGGGGTCCACGCGGGTTTGACTGAGTTTTCTTGTTTGACCAAGGGTTGATTCATGGGTTTGGGTTCCCTTTCGGGCCCTTAGGTTCAAAGAGGCCTATCTCTCAGTTTTGGACTCCAATTGAATTGAGTCCAACTGGTGTGGATAACCTGTACAAAAGGCTTCCACTAGTTAAATCAAATGAACTGGGCTAATCATCAGAGCAATTATTCTCGCAACCCAACTTCGAGCAAAATCCAATCCTTTCATCATCGGGTTTTTACGGGGACTTATTATAGACACAATTTTTGGTGTCTACAGAAGCCCTTCTTTGGCCGAGCTCGAATAGAGCGAATGTCACAGTATTCCTGTGCCAATACCTGCAATAAAATAGGCAAACTGAGTGAGGTGGCAATCAGTTAAAGATAAACAATCATTTTTAGAGTAATAAATTTCCCGGTTTATTTGACCGAGAGTTTGACCCTATGCTGTAGGTCACACAATAAAAATCCTTCGATTATCAGTCGAACGGAGAGACCCTGTGCTGTAGATCACAGAATAAAAATATTTAAGATAGGTAATAAATGATAAATCCTTTGATTTTTAGTCGAAGGAGAGTTTGACGCTATGCTGTAGGTCACACAATAAAAATCCTTCGATTATCAGTCGAACAGAGAGACCCTGTGCTGTAGATCACAGAATAAAAATATTTAAGATAGGTAATAAATGATAAAAATCCTTTGATTTTTAGTCGAAAGAGACCCTATGCTGTAGGTCACACAATAAACGTCCTTCGATTTTCAGTCGAAGGGAAACCCTATGCTGTAGGTTACACAATAAAAATATTTCGTTAGAAATAAGATAAAAGATAAAAATCCCTCGATTTTTAGTCGTAGGGGACCCTATGCTGTAGGTCACACAATAAATGTCCTTCGATTTTCAGTCGAAGGGGAACACTATGCTATAGGTTACACAATAAAAATATTTCGTTAGAAATGAGATAAAAGATAAAAATCCTTCGATTTTTAGTCGAAGGGAAACCCTGTGCTGTAGGTTACACAATAAAAATATTTTGTTAGAAATAAGGTGAGTAGTAAATGTTATTCTAAATGGTAATAAAATGTTGCTTATACCTTAGGACGGGTGCGAGCCCATGCCACTTGACCGAGTTTAAATGTACAAACTTGTGGGTTTAAAGTAGTCATGCTTTCATAAACGGACTTTGGCGCGCAAATAACTGCTACGGACCTAGTGTAGGGCCCACTGATTTTGAACCAATGGCCCAAAAACACGTCAGAGGTGAGAGTGGGCCAGGTGGTCAAGCCGCCACGTCAAGCGGTCGAACTGCTAGGTGGAGCGGCTACGCCGCTTGGTGGAGCGGTTGAACTGCTCACCCAAACGATCAAGCCGTTGGGACTAGCGGTTGAGCCGCTTGCCTTGCGGTCTGACCGCCAGCTGGGCGGTCTGACCGTCCACCTTGGCGGTTTGACCGGCCATTAGGTTTTTTGACGGGTATGCATAAAAGAAAAGGGGGAGGCCGAAATGGGTCATCTTCCCCATTTCGAGCCTTCTCCTTTCTCTCTCCTCCATTTTTACTCAAGTTTTCATCCTCCCCCAAAGCCCCTAGCTCCAAATCTTGAGGTTTTTTTCTTGCTCAAATTCTTAGTAGAACTTGATATTGCTAGTTGTTCTTGTGTTTTTGAGTGTCAAAACTCAAAATTGTGGGAATTTGTGAGTTTTGTGAGTTTCACTCAAATTTCCAAAAGCTCCATTTTTGCTCTTCATCCATGGCTCCTAAACTTAGAGGAGGTAGGAAAAGTAAAGGGCAAAAGATTGTTGTTCATGAGGCCCCGAATGTTTTTACTCGGGTTTTTGTTTCCGGTATACCCCATCACCGGGTGGGTGAGAGCCGGTTAGTCTAGGATGAGTCTAGGATGATTTTCATCCTACCGATCGCTGGGAACCCGGCGATCTCGTTTTCAAGAAGGAGCAATTGGTCACCGTTGGTACCAAATGTTGGGTATGTCGTCGTTTCTTTTTTTTTTTTTTGCCCTTTTACACTTAGAAAATCATGTGTAGGCAAACATAGAACTTTTAGGTTGAGAACTGTAGTGTAGCTAAATGTGGAAAAATCAATTTGCGTGAAATTGTTTTTCTTGCTAATTTGTGAATTCCCGTAGGTTTCTTGTATTATGCACGTGAAGAATGAATTTGCGTGAAATTCATCTTTAATGGTGGAAAATAAATTTGTACGAAATTTATTCTCGTTGCAATTATCATATATGTTTTGTGAAAATAAACTTGAGTGAAGTTTATTTATGTTGTGGTGGTAGATGTTTTTTGAGTATATTTGTGGAGAATAAACTTGTGTGAAATTCGTTCTCTTTAAAATTCACTCTTGTCCTATTGGTTTAGTTAAAATGCTAAATTTTACTAGTTGTAAAAATTTAGGACTAAACCGGAGACTGGTAGTTGTTACTAGGATCACCTAGCTAATTCTCTTGCAATTATTGTGTTGTATAGGATGTTGACACTACCATGCGGGGTTATGGTAGCCTTTCGGGTATCGAGAAAGCCTGTCGGCACGTGACTCCTTTGGTGGACGCTATTGTGGAGCGTTGTGGCTTCGGTCACTTTTTAGCGTCCATCGCTTCCGCTTAGCGCTCCGACCGCTTGCTTGTTAGAGGTCTTGCGGAGCGATACTGGGATACTACTAGTACTTTTCATTTTTCTATGGGTGAGATCATGATCACGCCTTTCGAGTTTGGTCTCGTTTCCGGGTTCCCCTGCACCGGTACTCCTATCACTTATGGAGACGTGAGTTGGGAGGTTATGGTGGAGATGTTTGGCCTTTTTGGGGCCAACTGGGATGGTAAGGAGTATTGCTGGATTGACGTTATGGTCCAGTTCTTGACCAACCCGAGGAATAGAAGGTCACGGTGGAGCAGCACGCTCGCCTTTTCTTGGCCTATGTTCTAGCTTGTTCCGTCTTTTTGGATAAAGCTAGTAGGTACCATGTTCGCTATTTCCCGTGCTTGTGGGATTTGGACAGAGTTGCGGAGTACAATTGGGGTCTTCCCGCATACTCTTGTCTTCTTCGGTGCTTGAGGCAGTCCTGCCGCCTCACTGGAGAGGAGGGCGCATCTTGCGTCTCCTTGGTCGGTTATTCGAAGGTTATGGAGGTAATTTCCTTCTACCCTTCTTATGCTTTGTGTTTTTGGCTTTTTACTAATAACTTGTGTCTAATCCATGTACTTTGCATGTCTTAGATTTGATTTTATGAGCATTTCTCCGACCTTGCCCCTCTTCTCGAGACAGGAGATTTGTCCTTTCCAACGAAGTAGACTTGGAAGTGACGGGCATTTTGTCCATTTACTACGCTGCACGCCCTTAGGGAGGCGATATATACCTTGACCGCTCAGGATGTAAGCCATTAACCTTTGTGATTTTTCGTCTTTTTATCCTTTTGTGTGCTCACCCTTTGCTTTTGTAGGTCGACTGGTTCCCCTGGACGGATTACCTCCCGGGTCTCTCGGACAGATTTTTGGGTGCTCGGGAGTACGACCAGAGGAGGATCCTTATTGAGGGTCCCTTCGGTTTAGAGTGGTTATTGGGAGAGAGACTGATTAGGCAGACTTTCTCCGACCTTCCGGCTCCGAGGATTCCTTTGGATCCTCCTGATTCCATGCTTTATGTTCGTCACCTTACCGTGGAGCATGTAAGGACGGCTACTGTTGGGGCGAATGCCCTTGAGTATTTGCTTCCAGTTGATCCTGAGGTGGATCTCATAGTGGCATATACTGATTTTGTTGAGGCACGGTTGTGCCCCAACTTCTCTACACCCGGTAAGTAATGTACTTTGTTTCCTAATTTCTTTTGGAAATTTAGAAATATGTCTAATATTTTTGGGTCTTTGCAAAGTGCTGCGAGTTCTTTGTCGTCTCATGCGACTACTTCTTCTCCGCGCCCTACTCTCCCTTCTATGTCGGTGAGTTATACAGGAGCGGATGGATCACCTCAGGTTCTTTTGATTCCTGAGTTTCGTGGTCCCGATGAGGAGGTTGAGGGATTGCCTCTACCAGCTGGTTGTAGGGGGGTAACTGAGAATCCATTGTAATTTGCAATGTTTCCTTTGTATTTATACCTGCACAGTTGGATGCTGCTGAGACGCGGAAGATTTATAGGGGCATGCATGCCTTTAAGAATCTGATTTCCAGATTCATGTCTCGGAGGGCATGCACGAGTCATCGGTCCGACGTTCGAGAGGTATGTGCATTTCAAGTAATAGTGCTCGATTTGACTTTTTGTAATTTTCTGACCTTGGGCTTATTTCGCAGCCTATTCCCGTGGTGAGGCCTCCCAGGCCTCCAGTTGTTCGAACTCCGGAGTCGGTGTCTACACCGCAGCGTCCTCTTGCTAGGCAGGAAAGTACGGAGGTGCGTCAGGGGACGCCTCGAGCTAGAGTGGAGACGGGGAACCCCCCCTCCCCGCAAGTGCCTTATCTTCCACAGTGGCCTGCACCGCCTCCCTATATGTGGTATCCGGGCTATCATATGACCATGTATCCTCCAGTCCCTCCAAGGGGTTCTTGGAGTCAGGAGAGTACGGGGTATGGCAGCTATCCCGGCATGTCGGAGCCACCGCATCATTAATTGGATCCCGCTTGGGCGATGTCTCAGCCTGGTTCTTCAGGTGCTCCATCATCGAGTGGACCCGGAGAGTCGTCTCAGGCAGGTCCGAGTACTGGCGAAGATGGCCATTGATATTTGTTGTAGTGCATTTCGAACTTTCGGGCTTGTATTAAACCTGCTATAAATATTACATTTTATTCACGCACAATAATATATCACGCAAATGCCCATATGTGGACTTAATCAACTGATTTCCGGGTGGAAAATCACAAATCACGACATTCGAGAATTTAGGATTCCCGAGAAATTAACACATTTGGGGTACCCCTTCCCCTAAAATAAAAAAAAAGTAAAGAAAAAGCAAATAGAAAAAGATAATTAAAAGGGAAAATAATAATAAAGAAAATAAAGAATCAGAAAATAAAAGGAATAAAAGTGGAACTTGATAATCAAAATAGAAAAGAAGGAAAGAAAATAAAAAGGGAATAAATAGAAAAGTGGCAAGTGCCAAAATTTAGGTAAGAAAAATATAAGGGAAGGCTTCCAAAATCTGTTCAAGTGGGAATTAGGAAAGTAAAGTCCGGTCAAACGGTGGGGTCGGGTGGATCGAGGTTTCTCCCGAAATAGCACACCAGGCGCCTATACAGGGTGACCGCTAGAGCTCCTAGCGGCTGTGCTAGAGCTCTAGTGGTTGCCGCTTGGGCTTGCGGTTTGGCCGCTTGCTGGAGCGGCTTAGCAGCTCGTCCTAGCGGCTAAGCCGTCTGGACTAGCTGCGAGGCCGCGTGGCCCCTTTTTCCTTGGTTGTTAGAATTTCCTTTATTTTTTGACGAGAATCCAACCGTGGCCTCTATATAGTTGGGTTTCTTTCTCTTCTTTTCTCACCACTTGCTTTGAGCCCCTAGAGAGAGAAAATTCCTTGAGAGAAAATCCTTAATCTTAACAATTGTGAACTTTGATGATGTCTTTGATGCTTGGTTGGCTTCCATGACTGTAGAGGAGAGGTTAGAGCTTACTCCCTTCCCCCTTAATGCCTTCTTTCACCTCAAACATGTTAAGATTTTGTGGGACTTTCTTCATGCTTCCATTGAGTTTTGGGACCCTATGTTCCTTGTCTTCCGTTTTAGTGCTTATGAGATGTGCCCTTTGGTGGAGGAGTTCTCTAATATAATTGGCTTTCCAACCGAAAGCCCTCTCGCCGTTCCTTACTTGGGGAATGCTTTTGTGGGTGATTTTCAAAGGTACCTTGGGTTGTCTCCCTGTCATGCGGGTCAAGTGCTACATGGTGAGGACGTTGATCTTGCCAAGCTTGTGACTTTCTTCACCTCTAGGGCCCAGGATGCGATGGATATGCGGTACAAGAAACGTGCCTTTGTATTTTGGCTCCTCCATCGTTATTTGTTCGTTGATGGTAAGAAGTTGGCCATCAATAGGGGCAAAGCTTGCCTTCTTAGGGTAACCGAGCAAATTCAATGGGATGGCTTTCCTATGCACTTGGTCGTGGGAGAGACAATCCTTGCATTAGATAGGCTCAAGAGCAATCCTCAAGAGTCCTTCACCGGGAGCCTTAATCTTTGTGGATTTAACTTTATTTGGTGAAATTCTCATCTTGTATTGACTTGAATTTTTCTTTTGTTGTTTTTGGTGTAGATATGGCTTCAAGAGAGACTTGATATTCTTGAAATGCCTTCAATAGCTACCCGAAAGTATCTTCCCAAGCAACTTCCGTCAAGACGTCGGCGTTTTTCCCTATCCTCTCGTGAGGAATGGTTGGATTTCTTCTATGCCAAAACCAAATGGGATGGTTTATTCCGTGGTGGCATACCACCAAAATTTTAGGATGTAGTGAAGACATGCCTATCACCCGGATCGTAGGTTTACGCACCTTGACTTCCTTTTTGCCGAATCGCCTTTTGCGACAATATGGTTTACGGTAGAGAATTCCAAAAGTAGGCTACGTGTGCCCTTGTCAATGGCCCTTGACTCCTTCCTTAGTGTCCCATTGGGAACGATATTGGCGTCGTCGTCAAATATGGGTTAAGCCAGTATTTCCTCAATCACATGGGCTGACGATGTTTTACGAGAATGGATTTGGAGTGGAGATCGCCGAGCCAACCCAAAGCTTTTAGAAAAGGAAAAGAAGTTGTTCAAAACCCACAAATATGATGAGCCAAGAGGTGCAAGAATAACTCCCATTGATAGGCCCGCTAACCTTTCCATGCCCCAAACCAAGGGTAAGGGCAAAGGTAAGGCAAAGGCCCAATCTAAGAAGAAGAAGAATCCGGCCCACTCGGCCAAGCAAGTAGCTCCCATTAGGCCCAATGATCACGAGGCCTCTTCTAGCTATGGTAGGGAAAGATGGGCTCCCAAAGAACGAATGGAACTTGATGAGCTTAGCGAAGCCGTCCAAGAGACCGAAGTCAAAGACAAGGAGGAGTAGTCCACCTCTAGTTGTCTAGCAAGTCCTGTTCTTTTTGCTTAGTAGTATAATTCAAATAACGGGTTTGTATGCCCAAGTAGATGTAACACCCCCGAATTCGCAACGATTTTCTGTGAACTATCGACGTCGTTGTGCACGACTCGACACCGCTGAACCGTCCCGAACCCGAGGGGATGTCACTGCAACATTTATCATTAAGGAGTAAATGCTAAGCAAAAAGAAAGACTAGGCATCAAAAGGAGCTTACTAAGGAACTAAACAAACTAAACAGTTAATATCAGAGTTGTCTATATAGTGAGCTAAAACCCATTAAAACAAATTTATTACAACTTGCCTTCAAAGGGCTAAATCCAATAAAAATCCCAACGATCTAAACTGAATAGAAACAGTTCTAAAAACTGACGCCAATGCTACCATCAAAGTTGTACGTCCTCAATCAACTAAACCTGCACTTTGGTTTCCGTGACGGAAACAAAATACAGAAGAAAAGAAAAGAGACAAAAGAGAAACAAAAATCAGATAAACTGAATAAACGTCATCCGTACCCAGCAAAAACATTTCGAAAACCTTACCTGAGGTTTTAGAAGAATCATTGAAATTCATTTGCATACGCACATAAGCATATAATCAAGCATACGCACGACGACATTCTTTACATACAATTCTTGTATAGTGATCATAAAAATAAGGCATAGACAATCCGTCTTGAGTAGAGAGATGTAAGAGAGCGAATAGAACAGCGGTTACCCATACTGTTCATCGAAGATACAATCACGCCATGGACTTAATGACTCTAGTGTGCACAATACCTCTAGTACAATTACACGAGCCTAGAGGACTTAATAAATGGGGAATGATCCATCCCAGACACACTGCGAGGTGTCCATAAGTAACTTGGGAATCACTCATCCCTTGAACTACACCATTAGGTGCAATCCCGATTGCTCGACTACTCCTAGGGGTCCATTAGGAGTCTTACTCTCATTTAATTCAATTCACATAATTGGCATTGGTTGACATAAGTGGTACTACGAGACCACGACTTACTAATTCATTTCATGCTCTTGACAATGAATAGTAAATATTGACAATAATAATAATCCAATACGATGAGAATTAAACATGCTTTAATTCAATAACGACGATAATTCAATAATGATGACAAGTAATGTCTAGCACAATTTCGGCAGCACTTCGGCAGGGTAATATGATATCCAAAAATTCGCAAATCACCAGAGAAATTCAATGATAATATATAGGTCCTCACTAGCACTCAGTAATACCCATACCAATTAGCATATAATTAATAGCATAATAATATTAATAATTTGCTATTCAACAATTGTCCAATAATCATCATATGGACTAATTAATTCCCAAAACATGCTAACATCAACATGCTAATTATAATTCATATTTGCAGCAGTGAATCATGCTTAATAACTTCATAATAACGACGATATAATTTAATCATGCTTTGCATATTAAATTCTCAAAAAATTCCCAATTAGCACATAACACATCAAAATAGTTTTGATGGGGCTTTGGAAGAAGGTAGGCATGAGCGCTTACCACTAATACGCTACCAATAGTATGTATGCTCCAACCAATCGACAATAATCACGCTTGCACGTTAGGTCCTAATTAAAAATAATTACCGAATCAGTATTAATTAAATACGAAAATACCAACAGTATCAAAATCTCAATATGATATTTTTATTAAAGTTCTTGATTTATTTCAACCAATCTAGGCTTTTGAAAATGTGAATTCCGATTCTGAATGAGTGCAGAAAAATAAAAATATTAAATCAAAAATACTGAAAATCGAATTAATAATTACGAAAAATAGAAAAACGAAACCCTAACTTCAAAACTAAGCCTAGGTCACGGGTACCCATGAATGGGACCCATAACCCGACCCAACACCACCACCACCACCCACTGGCCACCATGGCCGGTGGTGGTGGTCGCCGGTGCTCCGGCGAAGAGGAGAGAGAAAGAGAGCGAAGAGAGAGAGACGAGAGAGAATGAGAGGGAGAGAAGGGGAGAGCAAGAGGGACAAGGAGGCGACGCCGGCCACCTGTCGACGACCTCTAAGGCAGCAGCGTGAGGGCGTGGCGGTGGCGCGTGGTCGCGCGGCAGCGAACCTAGGGGAGAGAGAGAGGTCGAGGCAAGAGAGGGAGAACGAGCGAGCGAAAGGGATAGAGAGGGAGAGAGAGATTACCGCCGGCAGGAGGGCGGTGGTCCGGTGATCTGGGCGGCGAGAGAACGCCGACGAAGTGCTGAGGAGAGAGAGAGAGCTCGGTTAGGGAGAGGGGAGAGAGAGAGAGGGCGGTGAGAGGAGAGAGAGTGAGGGTTTTGGCTCAATTTGCAAAACTGATGAATTGCCTCACTTTTCCTTATATAGGCCCTCAGTCAACCCAAGTCAAATACTATTAGGTTT
The DNA here is from genome assembly GCA_038025085.1 of Tetragonia tetragonoides. Classification (NCBI taxonomy): domain Eukaryota; kingdom Viridiplantae; phylum Streptophyta; class Magnoliopsida; order Caryophyllales; family Aizoaceae; genus Tetragonia; species Tetragonia tetragonoides. The sequence goes on from CM076140.1 coordinate 25,640,030, forward strand.
AGGAATTTATTTAATAATTTTCTGATTTAAATAACAAATTAAAACTAATTAAAACTATATGAATAATTCTTATTCATATATAAAACATTTTAATTAAACTTCTCAAAATTAATAAATGCAATTCATGAAAGTCGCATAACAATAATTTATATTATTATGGCTTTAATTGAATAAATCGAATCCTTAATGAATATACGATTTAATCTCCAAAACTATTTGTAAATCATTTATAAATGAATATAATAATTATAGAAAATATTGGGGTATCACACTCTACCCTCCTCAAAAGAAGTTTCGTCCCGAAACTTGAGACATGAAGTAATCACTTCCCAAAGCAAAACTAGTTTACCTATACGAAGGTATAAAACAATTTCTAGGACACTAACATATGCAAGATGAGCAAGTACGATCGTGATTCTAAGTTGATTAGCATGCACCATGCAATGCTTGAACATGCAATTAGTGCAAAGCGATAAACAAAACGAAATTTCGAGGCGTGATATTCTACCCTCCTTAAAAGGAGTTTTGTCCCGAAACTCAAGTGGGACTGGTACCTTCTAGGAAGAGGTCTGGATATTTCTCGCGCATCATGGATTCAGCTTCCCATATTGCTTCCTCTTGACCTTGTCGAGACCAAACGACTTTGACGATTGGAACAGTCTTTGTTCGAGTTGAGCGCTCTTTGCGATCCACTATCTTGATAGGACATTCTTCATAAGTCAAACTTTCATGTAGATCGATCGTTTCAGGTTGAACGACATGAGTTGGATCATGTACGTATCGCTTCAACTGAGAGACATGAAACACACTGTGGACTTTTGCAAGTTCCACAGGTAAAGCTAATCGATAAGCAACCTCAGCAATCCTTTCCAGAATCTCGTAAGGTCCAATATAACGAGGACTTAACTTCCCCTTACGACCAAAACGCATGACACCTTTGGTAGGAGATACCCGCAAAAGTACCTTGCTTCCTACCTCAAACTCTTCCGGTCTACGGCCTCTATATGCGTACGATTTCTGGCGATCTTGAGCACTACACATCTTTGCTTGAATCACTTTGACTACTTGGACCGTCTGTTGGATCATTGCTGGACCAAAAACTGCAGTTTCATTAATGTCGTTCCAACAAACTGGCGATCTAAGCATATCCTCCAAGGTCTGAATCGTTCTTTCCGTCTGACCATCAGTCGGAGGATGAAAAGCAGTACTGAACTTCAATTTGCTTCCAAAAGCTTCTTGCAATTTCTGCCAAAAATGAGATAGAAATCTCGAGTCTCTATCTGAAACGATATCTTCTGGAACACCATGAAGTCTCATGACTTCCTTAACATAAGCATCCACTAGCTTCTCCATTTCCCAAATGTCATTCATTGGAATAAATCTCGCAACTTTTGTCAAACGATTCACAACGACCCAAATGGCGTGGTTCTTCTTCTGTGTCAATGGTAGACCCATGACAAAGTCCATTGAGATTGAATTCCATTTCTACATAGGAACTTCAAGCGATTGAATCATTCCACCAGGTCTCTTGCGTTCGATCTTGACCTTTTGGCACGTCAGACTTAGCCACGAATGCAGCGACATCTTGTTTCATACCTTTCCACCAGAACATTTGGCCAAGGTCTTTGTAAAGCTTGTCTCCACCAGGATGTACAGAATAAGGTGTATTGTGATCTTCACCCAGAATCTGACTCTTGATCTCCGGATCATTCAGCACACAGACACGATCACGAAATCTCAAGACACCGTCTTGACAATTAGAAAAGTCCTCGGATCCACCCTCGTCCTTGTGGCGTAGAATCCGTTGAAGATCCACATCTGTACTCTGTTTACCCTTGATTTCGTCGAGTAAGGTTGGTCGAACTGACATATGTGCTAAGGTACATTGAACGTCACCTTTCAGCAGAATCTCCACGTCAAGACTCTGTAAGTCACGAATGATCTCCCTTGGAAGTACTAAAGCAGTGTTCAATGTATGACGAGTCTTTCTACTCAAAGCGTCAGCTACCACGTTAGCTTTCCCTTCGTGATACTGTATGTCGATGTCGTACTCTGTCAATAACTCTAGCCATCTTTTTTGTCGCATATTCAATTCCTTTTGTGTGAATATGTACTTGAGACTCTTGTGGTCCGTAAACATCTTGACAGCAGAACCATAGAGATAATGTCTCCAAATCTTCAAGGCAAATACGACAGCAGCGAGCTCTAAGTCGTGAGCAGGGTAATTATCCTCGTGCTTCTTCAGTTGTCTTGAGGCATAAGCCACTACCTTACTATGTTGCATCAAAACACAGCCTAAGCCATGCTTAGACGCGTTACTATAGACTTCGTACCCTTCAGTTCCCGATGGCAAAGTCAAAATCGGCGCGTTTGTAAGACGTTTCTTCAACTCTTGAAAAGCAGCTTCACATTTTTCGACCACACGAACTTCGTCGTCTTTTTCATCAAGTTTGTCATAGGCTGCGCTATCTTGGAAAATCCTTCCACCCACCTACGATAGTAACCAGCTAACCCAAGAAAACTTCTGACCTCAGTCACGCTCTTCGGTACGGACCAGTCCATAACAACTCTAATCTTTTCCGGGTCAACAACAACTCCACTCTTAGACACCACGTGTCCTAAGAAAGAAACAATTTCTAACTAAAACTCGCACTTCGACAACTTCGCATACAGTTGATGTCGTCGTAGAATCTCCAAAACGGTACGCATGTGTTGCTCGTGCACAGCAGCGTTCTTCGAATAGACCAAAATATTGTCGATAAAGACAACTACGAACTGATCGAGATAAGGCTGGAACGTACGGTTCATCAAATCCATAAACATCGCAGGTGCGTTCGTCAACCCAAAAGGCATCACCGTGAACTCGTAGTGTCCATACCTCGTCCTAAACGCGGTCTTTGCAATGTCAGGCTTGGATTTCCTGAGTTTATGGTATCCTGAATGTAGATCGATCTTGGAGAAAACAGTCGCTCCACGAAGTTGGTCAAATAGGTCGTCAATCCTCGGAAGTGGATAACGATTCTTGATCGTGATCTTGTTCAACTCTCGGTAGTCTATGCACAGTCTCATACTACCATCCTTCTTACGTACGAACAAAACAGGAGCACCCAAAGGAGATACACTCGGGCGTACGCATCCCTTCTCCAGTAGTTCCTCGAGTTGCGTTTTCAGTTCTTTCATATCTGCAGGAGTCATACGATACGGAGCTTTCGAGATCGGAGCAGAACCTGGATCTAAGTCAATCGTGAAGTCGATAATGCGTTGCGGAGGCATTCCTGGAATCTCGTCTGGAAAGACGTGAACGTACTCCGAAACAACTGGAATAGGTTTTGAAACTTCGGCTTCTCGACTTGTATCCACTACATAACATAGGTAAATCTCTTCACCTTTAGTCATACACTCCTTTGCTTTCATGGTTACCACTACCTTCAACTTTGGCTTAACCATGACTCCTTTGTAGGTAATCCTCCTACCCTTTGGTCCACGCAACGACACACGTTGTTCAAAGCATTCAGTCTTAGCCCTATACTTGGCTAACCAATCCATTCCCAAAATCACATCAAAATCCTTCAAATCCATCTGAATTAAATCCGCAGGCAAATCGGAACCAGCTATCCTAATTGGACACTTTTCATACAACGCTTTACAATTAACAATCGTTCCATCTAGCATCCTCATATTTGCACTATACACAGAACTAGGCTCAAAACCTATCTTAGATGCAAAGCTCTTAGAAAGAACAAAGTGTGTTGCACCACTATCAAACAAAACAAAAGCAGGTTGAGAGTTAACGAGAAAAGTACCAGCGATCACATTCGGGTTCGCCTCAGCTTCATTGCGGTTCAGCACATAAACCCTTCCATTCACCCCCCTATTGTTGTTTTTGTTCTGCACGGGGTTGGCAGGTGCGGGAAGTAGTGCATGATTATTCGCAGCAGGAGCAGCAGTATTGTTGCGGTTGTTGTTGTTGTAACCCCCATTTCCACGGTAGTTACCACCATTTTCGCGATTAGCATTTCCATTTCCACCACGATTGTAGTTGTTATCGCGGTTCTGACCATTGCCGTTCCTTCCATGACTCCAGCATTCAAAAGCTTTGTGACCGGGCTTGTTGCACTCGTAGCATTGAAGTACATCCACGACAGTTCTTACCAGGATGCGTCTTGTTGCAGCGACTACAAGGCGTATTCCTCCTAGCTAAGATCTTGCTCTTGGCGCTCTAGCTGACGCGTGATGTGCTCGACAACATTGGTAAGACCTACCTCTAGTCTCGCGAGTCGGTCGTTGGTTGCTATTATAACAAATCTGAGACATAAAAGAGCAATGGTTGATCACCATTTCAGTAAAATTGGCACATTCGACCCAAATTGAGGTCTGCTTGAGAGATATAGGTTATAATTGAAACCAATCTCTTGACATTTAGCAATCACCATATAAGTTTCAATGATCGACCTTACATTGTAGGTCTAAGCAACATACTTGCTTTGAATGTTCTCAGTTCCCATGCATAATAGTTCGATATGCAATAACAAAGTAGACACATTGGTCTCACACGATTGATAAGCAATGACATTCACAATTCACACATCGAGGCTCAATACTATTTTAGTAGGGCAATAAACAATGAGATTTGATTGCATACAATACATGCTTAGCCTTTGGCTCACAATTGATATGATGATGCTCAATGAAAATTTCGCCATAACTCCGACATGGATTTCCCATCATGTCTAGGCAATACGAGATAGCATTATGAAGCTATGAGTCAACCATGCAATTATGTGATAAAACGATCATATAAAACAAATTCTCAACGATATCATATAATCAAATGAAGTAGTCTTGCAATGAGACAAATTGCAAGTAAATAGTAGTCATAAATATTCGTTGCCTATGCAACTACACCAACATCAAAATTGACCACGCAGGGCCATCACAATAGCTAAAGTTCAATAAAAACTAAAGTAAAACTAGTAAGGCAATAATCTAGTTCTACTTGACACATGCACACATTTTCTTCGCGCTAGGGGACTCGTCATGATCGCCCTTCCTCCTAGGCTTCACCTTCTTGCAGGGCGTGTATGGATAAGCATATCCACCAAATTTCTGGGGCATGAAACGCTTCCTAAAATCATCTGCATGCTTGCGCTTCTTGGTCCAGCAGTATTCGCACATACCTTTCGGCGCAGGCACTAGCACGTGGTTCACCTTCCACTCGAACGAGGATAGGCATAACTCAGCTGCGACGCCTCTGAAGCAAAGGGACCATCTCGTACCTTCTCCGTACTTCTTCTCGTGCAAGTGACCGCTCTTGGAGACTATGTCGTCGTACTTCTCCTTGAGTCGCATCCAAGGATGGATGTTAGGCAGACCAGCTAGTAGTAGCTCTACCCATAAGCCTTCATGTAGACTCGTGCGATTCTCGTACTCATAACGCTCGATCGTAGTGTAAGCACGTCGTATATAGATACGTATATCCTCCAGCTCAGCATCAAGCAAAGAACGGCTCCACAGGAGGAGACCAATTTGCAGCAGGAGTAGGTGCAGCAATAGGTGCAGGAGTAGGCGCGATGTTGTTGTCTCTCTCGGCACTAGTATCTTCCAATTCCGGCATGTCATCATGCTCTTCCGGCGCTGTTTGTTCAGAGGGATCTTCCTCTTCCTCCACGCATGCAGCAGGTGCGGCAACTGGGGCAGGTACAGGAGCTAGAATTGGCGCGGGGCGTGCGGCCTCGTCGCGTGCGGCAACCGCGTGCGCGGCGCGGTCTTGTGCGGATTCGCGGCATACGTCGTTTCCTGTCGACTCGCTATCCGATGAAGCTACATATTCTGCAGATGGTGCACGATGGGCTAGGGCGCGTGTCCGTTGGTGTGCGGTCGTCATTCGCGCGGTCTTTCTTGTCCTTACCATCTGAGGTAGACAATCAAACAATGAGAACATTATAAATCACAAGCAAAGTGATTTCAAATAATTCCTATCTTCTAGGACTATTACGCTCAACGGCTTTAATTATATTTTATTTTCCCCAAAATGAAACTAATCTTTATTAATTCATTAATTAATCTTAAGCAACCTTTTTAAACCTAGGGCTCTGATACCATTTGTAACACCCCCGAATTCGCAACGATTTCCTGGGAACTATCGACGTCGTTGTGGACGACTCGACACCGCTGAACCATCCCGAACCCGAGGGGATGTCACTGCAACATTTATCACTAAGGCGTAAATGCTAAGCAGAAAGAAAGACTAGGCATCAAAAGGAGCTTACTAAGGAACGAAACAAACTAAACAATTAATATCAGAGTTGTCTATATAGTGAGCTAAAACCCATTAAACCAAATTTATTATAACTTGCCTTCAAAGGGCTAAATCCAATAAAAATCCCAACGATCTAAACTGAACAGAATTAGTTCTAAAAACCAACGCCAACTCTACCATCCAAGTTGTACGTCCTTAATCAACTAAACCTGCACTTTGGTTTCCGTGACGGAAACAAAATACAGAAGAAAAGAAAAGAGACAAAAGAGAACAAAAATAAGATAAATTGAATAAACGTCGTCCGCACCCTGTAAAAATATTTCGCAAACCTTACCTGAGGTTTTAGAAGAATCATTGAAATTCATTTGCATACGCACATAAGCATATAATCAAGCATACGCACAAAGACATTCTTTTACATACAATTCTGGTATAGTGATCATACAAAATACGACATAGACAATCCGTCTTGATTAGAGAGATGTAAGAGAGCGAGTAGAACAGCGATTACCCATATTGTTCATCGAAGATACAATCACGCCATGGACTTAATGACTCTAGTGTGCACTCTACCTCTAGTACAATTACACGAGCCTAGAGGACTTAATAAATGAGGAATGATCCGTCCCAGACACACTGCGAGGTGTCCATAAGTAACTTGGGAATCACTCCTCCCTTGAACTACACCATTAGGTGCAATCCCGATTGCTCGACTACTCATAGGGATCCATTAGGAGTCTTACTCTCGTTTAATTCAATTCACATAATTGGCATTGGTTGACATAAGTGGTACTACGAGACCACGACTTACTAATTCATTTCATGCTCTTAGCAATGAATAGTAAATAACGACAATAATGATAATCCAATACGATGAGAATTAAACATGCTTTAATTCAATAACGACGATAATTCAATAATGATGACAGGTAATGTCTAGCACAATTTCGGCAGGGTAATATGATATCCAAAAATTCACAAATCACCAGAGACATTCAACGATAATATATAGGTGCTCACTAGCACTCAGTAATACCCATACCAATTAGCATATAATTAATAGCATAATAATAATACTAATTCGCTATTCAACAATTGTCCAATAATCATCATATGGACTAATTAATTCCCAAAACATGCTAAAATCAACATGCTAACTTAACTCATATTTACAGCAGTGAATCATGGTTAATAACTTCATAATAACGACGATATAATGTAATCATGCTTTGCATATTAAATTCACAACAAATTCCCAATTGGCACATAACACGTCAAAATAGTTTTGATGGGGCTTTGGAAGAAGGTAGGCATGAGCGCTTACCACAAATACGCTGTCAACAGTAAGTATGCTCCAACCAATCGACAATAATCATGCTTGCTTGTTAGGTCCTAATTAAAAACAATTATCGAATCAGTATTAATTAAATACGAAAATACAAACAGTAACGAAATCTCAATCGGATATTTTTGTTAAAGTCCTTGATTTATTTCAACCAATCTAGGCTTTTGAAAATCCGAATTCCGATTGCGAATGAGTGCAGAAAAATAAAAATATTAAATCAAAAATACTGAAAATCGAATTAATAATTACGAAAAATATAAAAACGAAACCCTAACTTCAAAACTAGGCCTAGGTCACGGGTACCCATGCATGGGACCCATAACCCGACCCAACAGCACCACCACCACCCACTGGCCACCATGGCCGGTGGTGGTGGTCGCCGGTGCTCCGGCGAAGAGGAGAGAGAAAGAGAGCGAAGAGAGAGAGACGAGAGAGAACGAGAGGGAGAGAAGGAGAGAGCAAGGGGGAGGCGACGCCGGCCACCTGTCGACGACCCCTCAGGCAGCGACATGAGGGCGTGGCGGTGGCGTGTGGTCGCGCGCCAGCGAACCCAGGGGAGAGAGAGAGGTCACGGCGAGAGAGGGAGAAAGAGTGCGCGAAAGGGAGAGAGAGATTACCGTCGGCAGGAGGGCCTGGCAAGAGGAAACAGGAAAAGAGGATGAAGCAGTACCGCGATGAACTGAAAGCTGAAACAAATGACTTCTTCGCATCTCCTCATGCTGGAATTGCGGTTTGTGCAATAGAACCTTGGTTCTAATTCCGAATTTGTTTCATTATTTACACATACAATTCGATTCTCTCTTTCTTGTTTATTTTCTACCATCTATTTTGTAATTTCTGTCTCGATTTATCTGGAATTCGTTTACTTTTGCATTGAGATGGATAAATTGCCCTAATTTTGAAATTAGGGCTTGCTGAAATGATTTGTTTTGAAGCTACGCTGTTTTTAGATCTATTGTTGGTCGAAAGTCGAAGACCACCACCACGAAACAAGAACTAAGCGTCGCCACCCTTTACTTCAGGTTTCTTTTTTCTTTTCATCTTTCTCTAATTTTCATTTTGGTAACTAAGTTACACTTATATTGTGATTCTTAGTGAACTGTTTGTGGTTGGTGTGTGATCTCGCCCTTTTGATCTCTCTTTCAATCACCTTAATTTCGCAACAAGAAAGGCATAACAAGCATCAATTTGAGGAACTTTCGACTATTTTCCCCCTTTCTCTTGTAAATTGGTTTTTGCTGATGTTTTTGTAAATCTAGTGTTTTGAATTCTTGTAATTTTACTCATGATTTTAAGTTTGTGTTGTAAATGTTTGAATTGTTCAAGGTTTTATTTTGGTTTTTTGCATTCTGGTTTCTTTAATTACCACGATTTTTAAGCCTAGAGTTCATATTGAGTTGGAACTGTTGAATTGAGTTAATTGTTGCTGTATCTAAATGCTATTTATTTGTCATTGTGAGAAATTTCTAGAAAATCAAATCTATTGACCTAATTCAGAGCTTTACATTGAATTTATTGCTCACTTTGGCATAATTCGTGCATATGTGTGTGTTTGGTCATGGCTCTTGGAATTTGTGAAAATTGGGATGTTTGTGAAAGTTTTGCGCAAGGTGACATGAGATTCATGGATCTTAGTGCAATTCTAAAAGGAGAATGTCCTTTATGTAATTAAATGTTCTATTATGATATACATTGGTTGTTCTTACATGGTCCCGTGTTTGGGGCTTTTGATTCCCTTCTACATTTGTAAGACTTGTTTACACTTTTTCGGCCTTTGCACCTGTAGGTTCAACTGTATGTGCAAAAATCAGTTTACCATCTCAATTTAGCAAGTAAAGTAGTGAAGAACAAAGAAACAGTTACTGTATTTGTTGATCATAGACAACAATTTTCTACTAGCAGTTTCTGTCCTGTTTAACCTATCCTCTTTGACTCTATTAACCTTTTTTTGTTCTTTTTGCTAAGCAAATGAAGTTGATTTGTTTAATCTGATTGCAGCCTTGCAGTTGTTGTGTTTCTGTACCTCCTGTATAAGTTAGGGGTATGCCAATGTGTAGTTAACTTAGGGGTATGCCAATGTGTAGTGAAAATCCTATGTACGATGTGTTGGGATGCTTATTCGACTTGTTGGCTCACACTGTATTACATTTGTTCTTTTTGTTGGCACACACTAGTAAAAAAGGGTCATCTGCACATACTAGTACCATTATCGTTCACTCGTTTGCTGTTCGTTGCTGTTGCTTTTTGCTGTAAGTTTCCGTTGCTGTTTGTTGAACGACTCTGTTGCTGTAAAATGGTGCTGTTTTTTTGTTGTATTTGCAGTTGCTGTTTTCAGTAATATGCTGCTGCTACTTGCTTTTATTGGTGGTGTGTTTGTGCTGTAATTGCTGCTGTTTTTGTGCTGTTGCTGCTGTTTTTTTTGCTGTATTTGCAGCTGCTGTTTTTTTTTTTTTTTTTGTATTTTCAGCTGCTGTTTTCTATAAAGTTGACTTTACACTTTGGTTTCACCAAATATTGTATATGCACAGAATTATGAATTTTTGATCAATAGCGTAGAAAGTTGTGCAAAAAAAAAAACTTTTAGGATCCAGTTAGAGCCGTCTATAAGAGCTGCATATATACCACCAGAAAATTTTGTTAAAACTACCAACGCCAAATGGTAAATCTGATGAATGTTTTAATGATCTTCTTACTTTTGCCTATTTAACCAAACTATCTTCTAAACTACTGTTGACATCCTAAAAGGAGAAACAAGTACTGCATTTTCACAAGTCTGACAAAAATTATTCCTTCCTTTGTAATAAAGTTAATGATATTCCTTATATGGGTTGTGTCCATGCTTTTCAAGTGATATACAGGCTAAAAGTAGTATTTTGCAGGTTGGTTTAATAATAGGTAGGGGTGGTGAGACTATTAGGAGTCTGCAGACAAGATCAGGTGCACGTATCCAGGTACCGACTGGGTAACTGATAATTGCTTCGGTTGCATCCATAAATAAAGAGTAATTGATGATGATTGATGACAGCAAGTGTCTCTAGAACATTATGGTTACTTATATATGCTTGCAAATGTTTTTTGTAGTTGATACTCCAAAGTTCTCCTGGGGACCAATCTAAAGAGAAGAAGGTAAAAGTGCCTGGAGATAAGAAGCAAGTTGAAATGGCCAAGGAACTCATTAAGGAGGTTATGAATCAGGTATTTAGTGCCCATACTCTGCGGATAATATGTGTATAATAATGTTTTCTTGAGATTGCAAATTTGTATTGATATTTGTGTTTTTGTGGTTTACACGTGCATTATCCACATGAGTTGTCATGTTTGTTGTGTTATTCTGCACCCATTATTTTTGAGCTAGCATTACCTAATATGTATCAAAGTAGGTACACACGTGAGTCTTTAAGTGACTGGTTATAATTTCGAATCTGTGAACGTTCCCTTCTCATTAGTAACGGGGTCTATTTTGCATGCTATTATAGACTTTCTGTGTCTCTTGTAGTCTTGTATACTTCAACGGCCCTTTTCATCATTATTTACAGACGAGTAAGTGGAATCTTTGGTATTGAGTGATGCATGGCTGTAGATTTTAGTGGAGGCTGACCTTTACCGTCTGATTACTAGGACTAGTTTTGTGTACGTAAAACTTCAATTTGCTTGTGCTTAAGCATGGACTTGTGAGTGATTTCTTTAATTCCAGATTTGAACTGTACTTGCAGAAAACCTTTCATGTATTTTTAAGATCAAGGAAGTAAGAAAAGTCTATACACTTAGTGGCAAGTTAAATAGTAGCCCCTATGATTAACTCTTGCATGCTTAGACTTAGATTTCAACTTCTTGTTGGCAAGTTAAAGTATCTGCTGGTCTGTATTTTCTGCATTTGGGGAAAATCTGTGCTTGTTTACAGGCCCTAAGACACACAAGAAAGCTAATGAGTTGGTGGAGAAAATTAGGCTTCACTTTGATTTGATTTTTGGATCTTTCTAATGATAAAGCTTGTAACTTATCTATTTTAACTAGTGATCTACATAACTATAGCTAATAGTCTGACGATGCTTTCCATGTGGCTGGATGTGCTGTGTATATGTCTTAAGAAAGGCTTCCTATTGTACTGAGTTGGTTAATATAGCAGTTTATTTGTAAGATACAGTTTGCTCTATTTTCGCTTAGATTAAAACAATTAAATTTAAGTTTGTTATTTGAAGTATTATTTTGTAGAGAAGTTTTATAATTATTATGAGTTTCGAAGCCTATTAGCTCAAATGGTAGAGCAATTGTGCCATAGCACAAAAGACGTGGGTTCGAATCCCACATGGGCTGATTTTGTTTTAAGAGATCTAATAATGGAACTACAAAAAAAATAAAAAAAAAAAAGAAACAAAAAAAAATTTAAAAAAAAAAAAAAAAAAACTTTGTGCGTCGGTTGTTTACCTCAACCGACGCACAAAGTCTGACATTGTGTGTCAGTTGAACAGGGAACCGACGCACAAAACCTTTGTGCGTCGGTTCGCCAACCGACGCACATGCTCTTGAGCATGTGCGTCCCTAGCATATGCGACAGTTCAAAACCGACGCATATTAGTGTTTTGAACTGTCGCACATGGTACTTTCTGTACTAGTGTAAATCCATTAACTTTACCGCTCCACCGAATAATATTGTTTTGATGATGTATGGGCCGACCCAATTAGGCTTGAACTTTCCCCGTGGGTCGACTACAATTGGTCTTACCTCTTTTAGGACTAAGTCTCCTTCGTTTAGTCCTCTAGCCTTGAATCGTTGATCAAAGTGTCTTGTCATCCTTGCTTGGTAGACATGACTATAATGTAGGGCATTTAGTCGTCTTTCATCTAGCAAGACCATTTGGTTATACCAGGCTTGGACCCACTCCACTTCGGGTAATTCACTTTCCAAAGCTATCCTTAAAGAGGGGATTTCTACCTCGACTCGGAGTACCGCCTCCATTCCGTATACTAAAGAATAAGGTGTTGCTCCTGTTGAGGATCGAATAGTAGTTCTATATCCCCATAAGGCGAATTGTAGCTTGTCGGGCCAATCTTCTTAGTTTTTCCCGTCATCTTAGCTATCATTTGCTTTACGTTCTTGTTTGCGGATTCTACGGCTCCATTTGTTTGTGGCCTATAAGGTGAAGACTGTCGATGTTGAATTTTAAACTTAGTGAAGAGTTCGGCAACATCCTTTTTGAATTGGGTCCCGTGATCACTTATGATTTCATGGGGTACTCCATATCTAGTAATGATGTTGTCATGTAAGAACTTTGCTACGTGTTTTGGCGCTATTCTGGCATACGAACGAGCTTCAACCCATTTGGTGAAATAATCTATTGCGACTAATATGTATTCATGGCCTCCTTTTCCTGTAGGGGAGATTTTTCAAATGATGTCAATGCCCCATGCAGAGAACGGCCATGGTGAAGTGAATGTATGTAGAGGAGTAGGAGGTCTGTGTTGTAAATTGGCGTGGAATTGGTAGCGTGTGCACTTTCTCACGTATTCGATGCAGTCCTTTTTCATTGTGGTCCAATAGTATCCTTGCCTTAGGATTTTCTTGACCAAGGTCAGTCCATTCATGTGAGGACCGCATACGCCGTTATGTATGTCGCTCATGACTTTGCTTGCTTCACGTTCCTCTAGACATAGAAGACTTAGCCCTTGTGGTGTCTTTTTATAAAGTTTGCCTTGCACATGTATGTATTGTGCGGCTAGTCTGCTTAAAGCTCTTTGTGCCCTAGGTGTTGATTGTGGAGGGTAATCATCTTTGGCTAGTAGATTGAGAATGTCGGTAAACCATTCCTCTTCTTCCCCCTCGTTGATGCATACTTTAAGTGCATTACAAAACGCGGGCTCAGTGCGCCTTTGAATGTCAATGGGCATGGAGATTACATCATTTGGAATATTTATCATGGCGGCCATTTTTCCTAAGGCATCCGCGAACTGGTTGTCATCTCTAGGAAGGTATGTGAAACGGACATGAGTGAATTATTTGGCTATCTTTTCAAGATATTCCTGGTAAGGTGCCAGGGATTCGCTTTTCAGTTTCCACTTTTTTGAGACTTGGTTTATGATGAGATTGAATCTCCATATACCTTTAGATCCTTAATTTGTAGTTCTATTGCCGCTTCTAAACCAATGATGCATGCTTCATACTCGGGGCCGTTGTTGGTTACCAAATGGTCTAGTTTGATGGCTATGGGAGTATGTGCGCTTTCTGGGCTGACTAATAATACTCCTACGCCATAACCTTTTTGGTTTGATGCTCTGTCAAAGTACAACTGCCAAGTGGTTTCTTCGACACTCAATATTCCTTCATCGGGAAAGTCATGTGCAACATCTTTGCTAGTAACTGGGTTTTCAGTGAGATGTTCAAAAATGGCGTGTCCTTTGATCGCCTTTTGGTGTTCAAATGTTAGATCGAATTCTGAAAGCATGACGGTCCATCTTGCTATTCTTCCACTAAAAATGGGTTTTTCGAACAAGTACTTTAGTGGATTCATCATCCTTGACTTTATATGGATAGAATGTTGTAGCATGTAATGTCGAAACTTTTTCGTTGCAGTGACTAATGCGAGACACGTTTTCGCTAGTGTGGAGTAGCGTGTTTCGTATTCGAGGAATTTCTTGCTAAGGTAGTATATTGTCTTTTCGTCATTCTCCACCTTTTGGGCCAACATAGCACCCATGGCGGTTTCTGTGACTGTTAGGTATAGCATAAGTGGTTTTCCCGGAATTGGCGGAACCAATACGGGTGGATTAGCTAAGTATTCCTTAATTTTGTCAAAGGCTTGCTAGCATTGATCATCCCAGGTAGATTTAGTGTCCTTTTTGAGCTTTTTGAAGATAGGCTCGCATATAATAGTCAATTTGGATATGAATCAACTTATATATTGGAGCCGTCCTAAGAATCCTCTTATCTCTTTTTCATTTTTCGGAGAGGGCATGTCTCTTATAGCTTTGATTTTGGTAGGATCAATTTCGATGCCTCTTGTGCTTATGACAAATCCTAAGAGCTTGCTAGAAGTTACTCCAAATGCGCACTTTTGAGGATTTAATCTCATATTGTAGTTCTGAAGCCTGTCAAAGAATTTCTTTAGAGAGGGTATATGCCCCCCTCTCTCCTTGGATTTGATGATCATATCGTCTACATACACCTCGTCTTCCTTGTGCATCATGTCATGTACAAGTGAAGTTGAGGTTCTTTGGTATGTTGCTCCCGCATTCTTCAACCCGAAAGGCATGACGGTATAGCAGTATGTTCCCTATTGGATTATGAAGGTGGTTTTCTCCATGTCTTCTTCGGCCATTTGTATTTGGTTATACCCTGCATAGCCATCCATGAATGATAAAAGGGCATGTCCTGCGGTATTGTCCACTAGGACGTCTATATGTGTCAAGGAAAAGTCGTCCTTTGGACTTGCCTTGCTTAGATCTCTGAAATCGACGCACATCCTTACATTGTCGTCTATTTTTGAATCAGGATTGAGCGGTATTGTATGTTGTGCTATCTCACGACTTATTCCCGGCATATCTTTGTAGGACCAAGGGAAAACGTCTATGTATTCTTTTAAGATATTTATAAAGCTTTCTCGCTCTTTGGGAGTTAACGATAAGCCAATGCGCCCTTGGCGCGACTCTTGACCGCTTGCAAGATTAATTAATTCCATTTCTTCCACAATTGAAGTCTTTTGTTCATGCTCTAATAGTGCTTTAGTTACTTCTTTGTGCAATTCCTATTCAACTTTTGAATTATTAGCTACTAAGTAATCCAAGAAGTAAGCAGAATCAGTAATTATTTCATTGATAGAGGAAACTGGAACATCAACTGAGCCATTACTATTGGCTTTAACATCATTAGACTTGCAAACAGAATTAAACATAGATTTGGGTGGACCACCCGACTCTACTATATTAGACTCGTCTTCAGAATCAGACTCAGTCCGGTCGGAGTCAATGTCGGTGTCAAGCTTAGATTCTTCGGAGATCGTGATCTTGATCTTCTTTCCATTGGCTCCCGTCCAGCTTATGGTGCGTTTCTGCTTTGTGAGTTGATCTTCGTTTGGAGTGATCAATTTAGTTGGGTCAAAGTTCGCATCTTGAATTGCGCTATTGACATTGTGGAGCACCTCATCTTCTGGATGGCGATGCTCTTGTCCAAATAATAGACCCAAAGCGTTGTTGGGTGTGTCCTCTACCCAATCAAAATTCAGCCTCCTTCTTACAGGCAAAGGAGTTTCTTCGAGCGCGTAGCAGTCTTGGAAGACTTCGAATCCGGGAACTTGGATTTCTCCATATGGCAACATAGGCTGATATCTCCATATGGCAACTTTTGACTACCTCTCAAGTGCATAGAAATGCTTTACTAAAAGCACTTAATCAAACTATGGTTTCCCCCGAAACTACTCCAGATGACTTAGTCAATCTCCTCACAAAAGGAAAATTCTTTGCAAGCAATTGCATTCACTAATGAAGACCTTCCACCCGAAAGCACTCATCACAATAAGGCATTCTACCTAACTTCCGTATGTGAGAAGAAATAGGTTCCAATGACCTTAATAGAAAATGGGTCCGCCATCAACGTTTGTCCCCTAAGGACCGCCCACTGATTGGGCATAAATGTCAACAACCTCGCGCATGCCGCACAAGGATTGAGGGCCTACGACAATTCCAAACAAATTGTCTTAGGCATATTTTCGGTTAACCTTAACACTGGACCAACTGAGAAAATGGTACAATTCTATGTCATCGACATTTATTCAATTTACTCCTAGGATGCCCATGGCTCCATGGATTAAACGCGATAGCTTAAACATTACACCAAAATGTCAAAATGATGATCGGAGGGGTAGTTCTAGAGGTTAGAGCTGATTCTATGATCGCTAACATTGAAGACACGCCAGTTCATAAGGTCGAGCACACTGCGCAAGATGAACAATTCTTGGGCTTTATGACCGAAGGCATCGCCGTACTTGAGAAGGATATAGCTTCTTTCGCACCATATTCCCACCTAGGAATAAATGCCATTCTAAGAAATCAGGGACACTTCCCTGACACATCTCTAGGCAAAGATGTCTCCAAACCACTTCCAGTTTGGTCATCCAAAGTCGGAAATAATCTTTTTGGGTTGGGCTATAACCCTACCAAACAGGAATTATGGGAATACATCGCCAAAGAAGAGCTGAAAAGAAGGGCCAGTAAGGAAAACAAAGTCTATGACGTCCCCATGGCACCCTACTCGCACACACTAAATGGGCAGTTCGTCCAGTCTGCAGATCCATTCCCTTATTATGGCTTTCCTGAGCCCTATGTTCTTCCTGTTTATGAAATCAGGGTTTTGGTCCTTGTTTTGGACTAGTAGAGAGTCTCTCACTTGAGTATGACTGAAGCTGTGTTTTTTTAATGGATCATTGTTCAGGAGATGAGGTGGTATGTAATGCCTTCCCGACCTCGTGAGGTGTTCAACTTCAGGATATTCATCATCAGAAGAGTCGTACCATGCTTTAGAAATCTGGAGGGTAGCATCTTCCTCGTTGCTATCGCTTTTCCAAAGTCCGGCTACTTCTAGGTGGAGCAAGTCAAGCTTTAATGGTGGGATATAATGTCCAATTGGCACAATCAAACGAGAGGGGTCCTTTTCTTCATCTTCATATGTAATGCCGAAAACCGTACCTTGAGGATTGGTGTTGTTGTTTGGAGTGGGAACATTCTTAGGCTTGGGAATAGTCCCATTGTCAAAAAGATCTTGAATTTTATTTTTGAGTGTCCAACACTTCTCGATATCATGTCTTTTTCCTCTATGTAATTTGCAATAAAGATTAGGATTCCATGATGGGCTCCTCTTTTCAATGTCGGGATCCGGAGTGGGACCCATGACATTGAGATAGTCATTCTTGACAAGCTTTTCCAAAGATTTAGCATAGGTCATGCCCAATGGGGTGTATTGCCTTTGCGGTTTGTCGTAGACAGCATTGACTTCATTCACCTTGTTGGAAGAGTTTCCCGAATTGGGGTTCTTCTTGTAGTTCGAGTTATAAGTGCCTTTGTTGAAGAAATCCTTGCTTTTCTCCTTTTTAAGTGCTTGATCGTCCTGTATCAGCAATCCCACACTATTGAGTTGTGTGTATGAAGTAATTGCTTGATATTTGAGAGGATTCAAGTAAGGAGATTGTATGTTCTTGATGAGCTTTCGAATTTGCTCTTCCTCGGATGGACGGTCGAGCATTTCGACCACTTTAGTTCTCCATTTCATAACAAAGTCAGTGAGCTTTCATTTTCACCTTGCTTTATTGCTTCCAACTCTCTCATGGTAGTTGGTTGGATGACATTGTCGGCATACCTAGTGAGGAATAAGCTACACACTTTATTCCATTCTTGAATCTGATTGGGCTCAAGCTTGAAGAACCATGCCCTAACAGTGGGGTCCAAGGTTTGTGAGAAAAGATGAATATAGAGGTCAGGATCCACTCCTCTTAGGCCCATTGCGGTGGTGAAAGCCCTTATGTGATCTTTTGGATCATCGGTCCCTTTGAAGGTGGGGACTTCAGGCATAGAGAAATTTGTGGGAGCTTCCCCTTGATGTTAGAGGAATATCCTTCAGCATTGACCATGTAGTCAATTATGATCTTGTTTTGAGTTAGAGCTAACTCAAGGTTCTTAATTTGAGCATTTAGCTCTTCTACTTTGTCATCTCGAGGTGGAGGATCATCTTCGTTGAAAGGGTCAGCTTCATTAACCTTGCTTTCTATCCATGTGAAACGGTTTCCCATGGTTTCCAACATTTTCATCATTTCAGCCAACATCTCATCAATAGTCTTAGGTGGTGGAGGTGGCATGTCATCTTCGGTCATTTTGATCAACTTAGAACAAGGTGGTCGATATGGAGGGGGAGTAACAAACACTGCGTCAGACCTAGCTTTACTCGAAGGGGAAGATTCCAATACGAGCTTCCCAACCACACGTTGATTACTATGATCGTGTTTTCAACTTTTTGGACCGTCTGTTTTCTTCTCAATCCTGGACAGCGGATAAGACTTAGAAAAGGAAAGACTAACAAGTTTCACAAAAGAAAGTTTTAAAACAAAAGTGGGAAGTCTCTATCTAGAATATTCTATCAACATAGTTACCCTTGGGGACTAAGTAACGGGTTTAGGTCAAAAGATCTCGACACGGGAAAAGAAAGATAAAGATATTATATATACTCTTGACTAAAAGGAGAGGGGAGAGATATTATCTCGACTCAATATGGGATAAATCAAAAGATATTATACACTTGACGGAAAGGAGATGGGAGAGATATTATCTCGACTCGATATGGGATAAGGCAAAAGATATTATACTCTTGACCAAAAGGAGAGAGGAAAAATATTATCTCGATTCGATATGGGATAAAGCAAAAGATATTATACTCTTGACTAAAAGGAGAGGGGAGAGATATTATCGAGATCTTTTGGCCTAGACTCACTACCTAAATAAATGGAAAGAATAAAGCATCCAACTTTTTCCTAAGGTAACGAGCATCATATAGAACATTTAGGGATATTGTTTTCTAAAAAATAAAGATTCGAAACTCAATCTTAAGACAAAATCTAGACTCAAAAAGGAAACGATCCTAATTGGGGTCTAACCTAATATTCTATGACGACCGAAAAGACTACGCAAAGATTGCATTCACATATGGGCAAACAGCACAACAACGCAAATAACATGATTATGAAAATCTAGCATGGACATGGGACTGAGTTTCAACCTACAACATTGGTTCTAGTTCATGCAATGGGGTAGGCTTAAGGATTTTGGTCAAAAGGTACTCATGATCAAGAATGTACTACAATCCGCGGGATCCGCGAGAATGTGAGGCATTCTAGTTATCCTACTCGTCGAATGGACGAATGCGTAGGAAGGTACATGAGGTAGGGGGATCCATGTTTCTTGGCAAAGAAGAATAGAGTGGATTCTCACCAAGGCACTTCACCACACTCCATTGGCTAAAAAGTAGTTTGAACTTGTAAAAACAAGCTCGGAAGTCGCGCAAGTGCATGCACATGAATGCAATGAATGCAAATTAATAGATGAATGACAAATCACAAAATAATAATAAGAACACTCAAGGTAGTGAACCAAGAAAAAATAATGACACTTAATCGATTTTCAAGTTACACCCTCTTAATCATGTCCCTAGTGAAGTCGCCACTGTAGGCTACCGTATTTTTCTCCCCTTTTTCGCCCTCTTTTCCTTCGGATCTCCAGGCAGCCTGGGAGAGCGCGGTCGTTCGGGTTTTCGTGAACCCTTGGGTGAATGCACGTGAAGATTTCCCTTTCGTATTAGGGACATGATTAAGATTCTCGGAAGTCGCCACCAAATTTAAGGTAATTTGAAAACCTTGGAATCAAGTCGATAGTCTAGAAAGACGTCAACTCAATTTCTGTGCACCCCAATCCCTATTAGGAAAATTGACTTCATCAATGAGTTCGGGGGCGTGAGTACGAGCTAGGAAGGTGTTAGGCACCCAACTCACCCGTTGACAACAACGGCCTTTACTAATCGATTCAATATAATTATTAACGCTACGGTTCCAAACAGCGTTCAATTTGTCCAAATTCCTAGTTTTAACTAATGGGTTGAACAATTATTATTATTGTGACCACTTTTAACAATTTATCAAATTGCATGCTTTTATTGCTAAAAACGATAAATATGCTAAAACCTGCAAGTTAGAAGACAAACCAATAATTCATCCACCAATCCACAAACAAATCACAATTCAATCATAAGAAGCAATAAATAACAAAATTAAAACATTCATTCATCCATTAATTAGGCTTAATACAAGCCCTTTTGCTCAAAACGTGCCATGCATGTACATATCACATAAACCAAAATCGTTAGTAATAACAAGCAATATAAAAATTTATTGAAAACCCTCAGGTTGGATTACCTGGATGCTCACAATAAACTTATTGGGTTATAATGCTTGAATTCATGCTCTTGATGAAGTACGAAGGTTTATTTTGTGGTGCTAGGGCTAACCTAAAGAAGGAGTAGAATCATAATTTATGGTTTAATTTTTTTTTTTTTTTTTTTGAGAGAGAGAGAGAGAGAGAGAGAGAGAGAGCATGAACTGGGCTAAGCATCAGAGCAATTATTCTCGCAACCCAAGTTCGAACAAAATTCAATCCTTTCATCATTGGGTTTTTACGGGGACTTATTATAGACACAATTTTTAGTGTCTACATTCTCACATTGTGCAAAACTTGCAATCTTTTTTCATCTAGCAAGACCAATTGGTCATAGCGGGCTTGGACCCAACCTTTTTGGCTTTCCATGACGATCCGTAGAGATGGGACCTCTAACTCAATTGGTAACACGACTTCCATTCCATAAATTAAGGAGTATGGTGTTGCTCCTGTTGATGCACGAATAGTTGTCCTATAACCCCAAAGTCGGAATGGCAACTTGCCGGGCCAATCGTAATAATTTTCAGACATCCTTTCGATGATTTTGCTTAGTATTTTTATTAGCTGCTTCTACTGCACCATTTGTTTGCCGTCTGTAGGGAGATGGCTTCCGATGTTGGATCTTGAACTGGGCTAGGAGATGTTGAGCTCAATTATATGGATTTTTAGTACCTCTATATATAGATATTTGTTCAAGAATTAATAGTATTTTGAGTATTTTATTTATTTATTTTGCAGGAAATAAAAGGTGGAAATAGAATTAATATGCGTAAAGAAACAGAAGCAAAATGCTTTCAAGTATCGAAAAAACTAAAGTGAAGAGCTACTAGCAAATCGATGTTTACAGGTTACAAGCCTAAATATGGAAAACTTGTGCTAATGAAGTAACGATAGCATATTTGCCTTGTAGGCCCACAGCTTGGTGTCAGCAAATCAATTATAAAGCCCAATTGGAAATTATAGGGTCCTGGAGCAATTTGCTAGCCGAGTAAAAAGAGAGAGAACGGACCAGTTCAGCCACTATATAAAGACGACAGAGGGAGATCAACCAAAACATTACAGTAGTTTTAGCCTAGTTTAGTTTTAGAGTAGGTTTAGGTTTAGCCGTAATTTGGTTTTAGGGTTCCAACTTCAAAGTTTTATTATTCGTTCTAGCAATTTAATTTTAGTAGTTCAATTCTTAGTTCTGGTTATTGTTATTCATCCTCTTTGTTTACAATTGCAACCTAATTTATTCAAGTAAGTATTTTCTTTTATTGTTCTATTCATCGTTCTATGCAATCCATTAATATTTATATGTTTCTTTTACTAGTTCCAATTGGGTGACACAATTGGATTATAATTGGCAAAAAGATATGACATTTTACTTGTTTACGCTTTGGTTTGTTCCTTTTATTGTTAATTGCATGATTTACTTTAGTTGCTCTTTTAGTTCAATTCGTTAATTTATAATTAATAGCGACATAATTGTGTAAATCCATCCTCGTGGGATCGACCCATATTTGCATATGCTAGCTACAACTACACCGTGCACATGCGGTATTTTAACTCAACAAGTTTTCGCGCCGTTGCCGGGGATGCGGTTTTACAAAACTATGTCACTTTTATCTGTTGGTATTTAGTTTAGTTTGTGTTCGTTGCTTTTCTTTAAAAAAAATATTAATAATAATCATTGCTGCTGACGAGCTTACGTCTTCGATTTATTATGCTGCACACCTATTACTTCTTACTTGTCAGTCTGGTGTTGCTTAGTTCTTCGTATTTCCACTCATTCAATTTTTAATTAGTTCAAGTACTACTAGTTTTCTTTATGTGATCTGTCTAGTTGATTTGCTACTATAATAATTACGCTCCTATGATATAGTTGACTTCAGCTAGTTTAATTTATTAATTTAGTAAGCAAATATGGTTTCATTGAGCTACTTTTATTTTATGGATTTTCAATGGTTGTTACTTAAATATTATAGTCATATTAGTTTGGTTCTTGTTATTTTTTTTAGATGAGTTTACTGTTAGCCTCTTAAGTTTTGTTAGTATCCATGCTTCTTTTTTGTGTCGTTAGCAGATATTTTGTTAATTTTGCTCCTAGGGAATTGACTATCTTCCAGTTTAGTTTTTTTTTAATGGTAATTAGGAAGCATGTGTCCTTTGTCTTATTGGTTGTGGTCATCACGTTATTCTTAGTTAGTTTGTTCTTTCGTGTGTCTACTATTAGTTTTGATCAGCCATATGTCTTAATCCAGTTCCATTGTTTTCTTTTTTTTCTAATTTTTACATAAAAAAAAGAAGATAAGATTAGATCACTTTTTATCATCTCGCATGTTCTGTAGTTATATTTTCTTATACTGCCTTGTCTTTGATCTAGTTTCTTTTTGTGCTTCTTTGATTTATTATTTAAATTGTGCTTTTATAAATATTTTAGCATATATTACAAGCACAATATGAACATGGAATTATGTCTTAGTGGAGGTTGTGTTTCTCTCTCTAAAATGCTCTGAGGGTGCAGGTTAAGCTGAACTAGCTAATGTGCACACACATTGCAATTAATGGGGAAAAATAGCTCTGGTAAGAGATAATCTATGCCGTTGAGAACGTTTCTGGGCTCGAATAACCTAGAACCCATTGTTGAATCTGAGAGTTCTGCAAATTCAGAGGAAGAGGAGGAGGATTTGAGCGCTTATAGTTCGTTATCTAAGGGTTTGCCTGGGTTCGAGGATTCGGGCTCTCTTCACCCTCGTGCTTCACGACGACTATTGATGGTCCCAACACCTCCTCAGAGTGGTGGTTCCCCGGCGACTGAGGTGGTTACACCTGTCCCTAGACCATCTCAAGGTGTAAATGGTGATGTGGCTACGCCAGCGACGTCTCCTCCGGTGGAATCACACAAGACAGCACCGCCTGCTTCGCCCAATGTCCAGCTACTCTGGGAAAACCGATCCTTGAGGTAATACCTGAATCTGAGAATGTCTCATATGCTTATATTGCTTCAAATCGAATTGCTACGGATGCTACTAAGCTCAAATATATCCCACCTGTGATG
This sequence comes from Tetragonia tetragonoides, assembly GCA_038025085.1. Classification (NCBI taxonomy): domain Eukaryota; kingdom Viridiplantae; phylum Streptophyta; class Magnoliopsida; order Caryophyllales; family Aizoaceae; genus Tetragonia; species Tetragonia tetragonoides. The sequence goes on from CM076140.1 coordinate 25,663,634, forward strand.
AAGGAAGGGAAAAGGGTAGCGAAATTATTGAAATCTGAGATTGAGAAGGAGAATAAGAAATGGGCAACCTCTCTTATTGGCTTTGTGCTAGGGAATGCTCCATCTTTTAGCCAGATGGAGAATTTTTTGAGCTCTCATTGGAATTTTGTGTCATCTCCTAAATGTTTTTTACATGAGGAGGGATATCTCATTTTTAAATTTAATTCTGAAACTGATATGAATGATATGCTTGCTAGAGGTCCATATGCTTTTAACTCTAAGCCATTCATTTTGTTGGAATGGAGCTGTGATTTTAAAATGGACCCTTCATCCTATAGAAGAGTTCCTCTGTGGGTTCTGTTTCCCCCGATTTGAAGGGGGGTCGAACACTGGGAAGATGTTGGGATCAAGATGTGCGAGCGGGGGTTATTTGTCTGTTTCCCTGGCCCTCTCCACTGCTACCTGCACAAGACAAACAAAGGTGAACTAGCTTGGAGGGTCGACCTGAGAAGACCTCTCCGATACTTAAGTTAGTAAATGGAGATCTGTACGAGAGGTACTTTTGTACAGGCATGTATATCTGGAGTAATGAGGTGAGGATTTGATTGAGCGTCAGACTATGGGAATCAGAGCTGAAAGACGGAATGTCAGAGCTCAGTGTCAGACAGCGTGAATGTTCTCTCAATAGAATGACCTTACCTTTGCCTTGATTTCCGCGCAGGTATTTATAGGGCAAAAGTCGGCTAGCTTCATCGAATGAACAGTGGATACGTAGCCCTGTACGTACGTCCCTCTCTAAGTCGGCTTAGAGGGGTGGTCACGTGAGTTGTGGTACGATCCCTTGGGATGATTCCACATAGGGGTTCGTACAGTTGATGTCTTCACTTCTGTCCTTGTGGCTTAGAGAGCTCCAAGGCAGTCATCCGAATCTCTGTAGGAATATTCGCATAGTACATGTGCTGGCGTCATGTTGAGCGTACAGAAATCTTAAGGGTCGATTCATGGCTGAGCCGACCCTCGTAGTCGAGCCAGAGCATAATTGTAGTCCTCGGGTCGGTACGAGACTGGTAGTTGACGTAGATCTTCCCGGGTTTGTTGGTGATGTTGAGCAGCGGGCGGGGGAACCCTCGATCAGGGGTTGCCCCTCGAGGTGAAGAATTGTCTTTTTAGAGTTGTCGATGATCCTGGCTCTGCTGAAGGTCAGGATTCTACTGGCGTAGCTAGGACGGGGGTCGATAGCTCGACCCTCGATATTTTAGTTATATCATTTTTCCCTCACATCTTAGTAGGAGGAGAGTCATTTCCCGTCGAGTCCTGCTGAGATGTGGTTGGTCCGTTGACAGGATTTGCGTTCAGTGGGCTTTGCTTTCGGGTCCATTTTTCCCTTGGAAGGGCCCCTTTTGTCGGGATGAATAATCGGTAGGGCGCAGTTGGGGCGTTCCACCTGTCAGTCATGCGGGTATTGTGCTTTTCTAGGTCTCTCCGCCTATAAATAGTCAGAGCCAACCTCTCTTTCCTCTCTTCATTTCTGCCATTTGAGTTTTTAGAGAGAGAAAGTGGGTCTCCGAAATTTCTCACGAGTCTTCTGTTGATTCGTTACTTCTATTCGTTACTTCCAACTTTCCACAAGGTACATCGTTTTTCTCTTGTTACTTTTCTTGCTTGCATTTATTTGTTTTATTTCATGTCGATGTCTTCGCCAATTGATGCATCGTCGGGGTCTGATAGCTCGCCTGAGGCATCTCGACCAGGGACCTGGGGATCTTTCCCCGAATGTTCCGGTCGAGGTTCGTCTAGTCAGGGGACTGGCCCGTCATATGAGGAGTCTTGCCCTCATCCTTTGAATGACCCAGTTCCCCCAATTCTGCCGGGGTTTCCGTTTTCTGAGTTTCGTCTGGGTTTTGAGTGGTCGAACCCGGACGAATTGCTTCTTCCGGATTGGGTCACTCCATTCCGGCTTCGGGAGGAGTCTTGGTATGTTAGGGTTCTGTCGGACCCCGACATTCCACGAGGCTTCAAACAGGATGTGTTGAATGTCTTTCAAATGAGTGTAGCGTTGGGAGAGATCCGTGTTTTAGACAGGGTCAAACCCTTACGCTTTGTCTCTCCCATGCAGGGAGACGAAGACGAAATGTCCAGGGGTTGTATTAAACAAACTTGTCGTTTGGGAAGAGGGGGTCTTTACTTCTCCTATCCCATGAGTGACTTTGAGCTGAAAGGAGATCGGCTTGTCTGTCCTCATATAATGAAGTATGTTTTTTATCCTTCGAGTAGTTTTCTTTGTATTTTTGCCAAAGTCCTGTTGCCCATTTTGACCTTCTTCATTTGCTTATTTTGTAGGGAGTATAGAGAGAGAAGTTCTTCGGGGCAAATGGCAGGTCAAGCCAGTGCTTCGGGTGTTTTACCCGACTCTTCATCTAATCGGTTGACCTGGTTTATCGATCATGTAGTTAGTACTTCTGGCTCGCCTGGTGGCATGCTAGAGCCTGTTGGGTCGGATCATGAAGAGGCTGAGGCCTCTCAAGAGTCTTTGGAGAGCGGTGAGATCAGGGTCGAGGATTTTTCTCCAATTGAGGATGAAGATCTTCCTCCCCCTTCTTCAGAGGAGAAGAAGGAGAGGAAAAAGAAGAAGAAGAAGAAGAAGAAGAAGAAGAAGAGGAGGAAGTCGATGTCCAGTAGGAGGGAGAGTTCACCGACTTCCGTGCCTTTGGAGGAGGTGGAAGAGGCTGATCAGGAAGGCGTCGAGATAGAGCCAGGCCTGGAACATGTGGAGGAGGATTTCGTGGATGGGGGATCGAAGCAAGGGAAAAAAGTCGATGCTGTCCCTATTCATTTGAAACGGTCGGTTTGGGCTTGCAGGTCGGCTGAGGATATCGAATCTCTTATGGTGCGATATCACCTGCCCCCAGGAATGTCTTTTATTTGTCCCAGCAAGTCGGAGGAGTGCTACCCTGCTCCGCTCAACTGCATCACTTTTTCCACAAAAGTTTTTGACGAGGGTTTGAAGTTTCCCCTCCCTCGTTTGATTAGGAAGATAGTGGGTCGTTTGGGAGTTCACTATTTTCAGCTACAGGCGATCTCCTGGAGATCGTTGATCGGCCTAGCAGCAGCGGTCCATGTCCATAATCTAGAGGTGATCGATGCTGTTCTCCGTCATCTGTATCTCAAGGTGCAGTCGACCAAGCTCGGAATTGGTATTTGAGCCCTAGAAAGGGTTTTTTCATGTGTCGGTTCTTGAGTAATGTCACCCTCTGGGAAGAGAGTTTCTTGTTTCTGCACAATGAGCAGGGATGGGATGGAGTGTGCCCTCCTTGGAGGGAAAACTATCTAGAGGAGGTAGGTAGTGAGTTGTTTGGTCCGAACCGCGAGCCCCTGGATTCTTTGTCCCTGGCCGAGCGTCGGACTGTAGAGTACTTCCGTCACCCTAACCAAGATGAGGGTGTATGTGAGAAGATTAAAGCTCCTCCCCATTGGAAGATCGATAAGTCCTGGTTCTCCAATGAAGCTTTCCTGGTCTTCATTGGTTTTCGGTCGACCATGACCCATGGTATAATGGCCTTGTCTTCATTGTTTCCTTGCTCTAAATCTTTTCTGTTGGTCGAGGGTTTTGCTTAACTCTCTTCCTTTCTTCATGTTTTGTAGAGGCTGCCGTTGTTGAGCTGTTAGAGATGCAAGAGGGAGATCAAATGATGGCCGGGACGACCTCCAACGCTTTTCTTGGAGCTTTCAAGGATACGGCCGAGGCTCAGAAGAAGCTTGCATCGGTAACAGATCTTTTCTCCCCCCATCTATTGTAGTCGATAGTCCCATAATTGATGCTGATGACTTTCTTATTTATGCAGCCTCCCAAGAAGAAGAAAGCAAAGGTCTTCGGGACGAAGGCAAGGTTGAAAAAGGGAGGTTCTTCGACTAAAGCTTTATCTGAAATCGACCCGCACCCTAGAAAGAGGTCGGGTGACGAGGTCCCGGTGTCACAAGAGAGGGTGTCTCCTTCGAAGAAGAAGAAGGTTGATACCCCTAGTGTCGGGTTGATCCAAGCAAGTCAGCCCGCTGCTGTTGCCTGGGGGATAGTTACCCCTCCTGTCAGAATTCAAGAGACGGGTGCTGGCCCTTCCATCTTGATTGTAGCAGAAGAATTTCCCCACCGAGTCTAAGGAGCATTGATGAAATGCAGGCTGTTTGATCTACCCGAAGGGACAGCAATGAGTTCACAGGCCAGGCGTACTTGATTAGGAGGCAGAGTACTGAAGGTCATGCCCTCAAGATGCCGGCCGTTCTGGGGGCTCCTCTGGATGAAAAATCAAGATTGCCGAGGCCGTCTTCCCTAACTTGATCCATGAGAAGGACATGGAGCAGGTAACTTCGGAGGTGGGGTCGACAGATGTCGTGACGTCCCCTTCTGAGGCGTATGGCCACAAGTCGACTGAAGGTACTTTCACAGCCGTTTCCTTCGTCTGTTTTTCAGCCATGTTTTTTCGGATGTTACGAATTTGTTTGTGTTTTTCATGATGACATTCTCCTGAGTGCAGTTATTAGGGCCGACGAGGCTCAAAGGCGTCGGTTGGTCATCCAGTGTCAAGAGTGGCAGGCCATTGCCGAGGCTAAAGCCCAGGAGGAGGCTCGAGCTGAGTTGTCGGGTCTTCGTGCCGAGTTGGAGAAGGTGAAGGTCGACCTTAAGGAGGGGAAGTCTCTTCTTACTAAGAGAGAGCGTTCCCTCGAGGAGTTAAGAGGGAGACTGGAGGAGGCTAACAAGGCCAATGCTCAAGTCACAGGTCTCCTCGAAGTTGCCAAGGCTGAAGCCGAAGATTGGAAGACCAAGGAGGCTCAGGCCCAGGATGACCGGAGGGTGGCTGTGGATCTTCAGACTCGATTCTGGAATGAAGCCCTGCTCCAGGTGTATCGAGAAGGAGATGTTGAAGCTTCTGTGGTCAGCTCCCTGGCTAGAATTCGGAACCTCCGAACTTCTACTGTCCCTGATTATCTAGCTGAGGCCAGTAGAATCGAGGACTCTATTTCCTCGGATCTGAAGGATATGGAGGCCATTGTTGCTGAGAGGCGGGCAGAGGAGGAAGCGGAATGATGAGGGCCGTCTGAGGCCTACACCCCCGAGTTAGGGGGGTTTGTACTTGTTCCTTTTCAGGGTGGTTGGTCACCCTTGCAGTAAACTGTTTGAGCCCCCTCCACTTTTGAGGGTTGATTAATGGAGATGTAGATTCTCAGTAAACTCGAATCTATTTTTTCTCCAGCTTATACTTTTGTCAATTTCAATAATTGATCATTTATTGTTTTTCCGAGAGGTCATTGCATGTATGACAGTTGTCGCGGGTAACCGCTCGTGCCTTTCCTTTTTTGCTTATAAATAGGCTTGTCTAGCTCATTGATTTCGTCATCCAACTTTCTAGAGAGATGTCTTCCTCAGCCATTTTCATTTCTTCAGGCTCTAGTGATGAGTCCTCCATGGATACTGAGTCGGTATCCCGAGCGTATCGCCTTCGGTCGGGAAGGCGCGTTATAAGGAATAATCAATCAAACAAAGCGTGTGAGGAAGGTGCTTTGAAGTCGACTCATGACGAGCCCTTGAAAGTCCCTGATAAGTTCAGTGAGGCTAATTTAGCTAGGCTGACAGTTCCTAATTTCCTTCGCCTCTTCGAGGATACTTCTCTGTCCGAGCGTCTCCGTACCCATATTTTGATGGTGTTTCAGCAACTTCAATCCCAGGGGGTCCTGGAATGTCTCGAAGTTGAGCCTTTGGCCGTAAGGCTGCCTTGTGAGGGTGTAAGTAGACCTGACTCTCCTTCCCCCGTTCCTCCTAAAGTCGACCATGGTCCAGATATTCCTTCTCCTGGAGTGAGGGATTCTGAAGGTACAACCCCCCTTTGAGGCGAAAGTCGGTATGAGACAGTGGGTGAGCAGGGTCGACAGGCTCTAGGCAGGCTTTGGGGCGAGAGATTCAGCGTGCTGAGGAGACTTGGAGATCAATATTGGAGGAGAAGATACATGTAGCTTGGAGGGTCGATCAACTCATGAAAGACCTTTGTGCTGCGAAGCGGGTAGTCGAGGATAAAACCCTGGCCCTTGAAGAGGGGAGGAAACTCCATCGTTCTCTGGTTCAGAGACAACAAGCATTGGAGCAGGAAATCAAGCACAAGCGTGAAGCTCTAGACCCCTAGACCCTCGTCCTCTTCCATTACTGCAGTTATTTTGGATCTGTTATGTAGCTTCTCTGTAATAATCTGTATCCTCGATATTTTGAATGAATGAAAGACTTTATGTTCTTGAATCTAGCTTGTGTAGTTACTTTTCCCACTCCAGGGTAAGGTGAGGTAACCGAAGAGTTTCTTTTCTCTTCAGACGGGGGTGCGAACTGGGTTCACACTGTATCTCCGTGCCACGTGTCTCCTGAAGAGAGGCGTCGCTTGGTCTCCCCTGGCTTTTTTGCTTATAAATACTTGAGTGAACTTTTCACAATTTCATCCAACTCTTCTCGCATTACTTTCTCTCTCTAGAAATATTCTTCCAGACTCCAGTGATCTTTCTCGAGCTTTTCTCTGTTTCTGAGATGGCTGGTTCCAAGAGGAAAGCTACAACCATTCATCGTGGAGAATCTAGTAGGCAGGCTAGGAAGGTCGAGGGTGCTGGGAAGAGTCATGTCTCGACTTCTTCGGAGTCTTACACCCCAGCCACTCCCCGATCCTCTCCTGGGTCGAGCTTGGGCTCGGAGGCTCGAGATCTGATCACTGCTATTAGGAGATCTCAAGCGGAGCATCGAGGGTCCGATGGTCGAGCACTTCCTGCCGTTGAGGTTCTGGCTCCCCCTCCTGCTGCCAGGGGGCCTGAACCGCCTACTCGACTTGTTCCTTTGTCGGAACGGTTGACCAATCGTCTTCAGGAGTTTCATCGGGAGATCGGTGGAGCTTGTGAGAGGGAGGCGGCCACCCAAGCTAAAATCCGCCGCTGGGAGCAGAGGGACAATGCCCTCCTAGACACTAGGACCGAGCTGGCGGCTCGGATTACCGGAGGGATCGAGGAGTTGAACGGCCTTCGGGAGCGGAGAGAGGAGCTCCTCGATGAAGTGAGGGTTCTGAGGAACCAGCTGGAGGGCCAGCCTCCTACTTCTCCCCTTCTATCCCTTTAAGCTCTGTATTGAGCAAGTCTTGTACTTGGCGATCTCCTCCCTGACCTCTTTCTTCCATGGGCAGGTCAGGAGGTTGTCTTGTACTTGGCAATCTCTTCCCCGACCTCTTTCTTCCAGAGTTAGGTTGGAGGGTCGAGTCTTATCTTTTTCGTAGGTAGACTTTTTGGCTTTGTCGAGCTTGCATGCCGACTAGGAACTTTGTAGATGAACCCAAACTATGTAGTTTCATCCTTCGATCTTGTGTAATCTTTTTCTTTAATCAATCTAAAGATTATTGGTTTGAATGCTTCGATTCTGTCGCTGTTTGCAAATTTCAAAATTTTGCCCGACTTTTTTCCATCGTTCGATCTTTGATACTCGTTTACTCGTCGTACCTCAAGTGTAAAATGTACTGAGGTAAGTATACCCTGCCCCCACACTCGAGGTGCGGCTGTTTGGGTCAGATTTTTACTTTATTCTGGGTGTTGTATAGTCTGGTGTTTTTCAAAATGCCGGTTACTCTCCCTTGTCATAATTATTTCAGGTTGATGTGACGGTTGGGAGATTCAACCCTTCGGGATACCACACGTGTCCTCTCTGAATTGAGGCTCTTTCTCTCACAGACGCCGGTTGGAGGTGACGGTTCGTCTTCTTTTGGAAAGGTTATAAATACCCCCAAGGTTGCTTGGAAATTTCGTCATTCTCATCGTCATTTCTCGTTTTCACTTTCTCTCTCTAGATTTCTTGAGCTCCATATAAGTTCTTCCAGGTAGCCTAGTAGTCGCCGTGACATGTCTTCTCCGCCTTCCAAGAGTCGTAAGCTCCATCTTGGGGGTAGATCTACCTCTCCTCTGTCTATAACGATGGGCGGGGTCCCAGTCACCCCTAAGGTCTAGCCTGCCGCTGGGCCCAATGGGTCGACAATGGTCAATATGCCCCTTGACCCCCGTTCCCACGAGGAGCATCGTGGGTGTGATTACTGCGTTTCTCCGGACGCTCTCAGATTTGCTAGGAGGAGGGAAGGCTATCTTCCCCCTCTGCCTCCTGACGCTCCTCTCGACCCTCAGGCCCTTGATGCTCAAGCAACCAAAGCTCTTTATGACCAGAAGCATCATCGGTTTGGCTTTGCAAAGGCTTGTGAGAAGTTGGCGGTGGCCGACCATAACTTGAAGAGGTTGGCCATCGAGCTGGAGATGGCTGAGTCGAGGGTGACGGCCATCCAAAAGGAGATTGCTAATGAGACTGCTCGAGTAGAGGCTATTGAGAAGGATGTGGTCCTTCACAAGACTGCCTTTATTTCTGCCATTGGTCGACATTCTCTTTTCCAGGAGTACGATCACCGTCTTGCCGAGGGCGGTCGACATCTTGAGGCCCTTGGTGGTTAGTCTGGCCCAGGATTTGCCCCTTGATATGGTCTCTTTCGGTTGCTCTTTTTTTTTTTTTTTGGCCTGTTGGGGTCTGTAACTTTTTGGCCCAATGAGGCTTGTAAATATCGTTTCAATGAATGAGATCGACCTTTTGCTAAGCTCCTTTTGTCTCTTATGGCTGTATTGATCTGCTAGAATCGTTTGTTTTTACAAAGGTCTTGGCTTGGCCAATCGATCCTTTTTCTTGTTGGTATGTAAGGCGTTTCAGCCCTGTAAGGCGTTTAGGTTATTAGTATTTTGCGCATGAGACGTGAAGCTCATGTAAAGGCTTTAGGCTTTGTGGGCCTGTTTTTGCCCGCAATTAGATTTAGGCTGTTTGGACCTTGTGAGACTTTCATGATCGTCGGATCATCTTAGTCCAATGTAAGGCGTTTTTACGTCGTTGGACCTATTTAGCCCTATTGTTCGGTGGTTAGGCGCGTAATAGTTTAGAATAGCATTGCCAAAACATTAGATATTTTGCCCCTTGTTACGCGTCTGACCATCGAGTCTTGTTAAATCAATTATCCTGCGAGCTTGTTATGGAGTCGAAACTCATATGCGTATACCCCCAAGCTCGCGAGTTAATTGATTTTTTTAGCAATTACGTAGTTGATAAGAGATGTTGATAGAAGATGTTGTAGGGTTCCCACCCGTTTGTCATTGATAGAGGTATTGTCGGGGTCCTCACCCCTTACAGAGGTCGATTTTTGCAGGGATCGCCTAACCCTTTACAATCTGGACAATTTTGCTGGGATCGCCAAAAAACCCTTTGATTTAGTAGACAATTTTTTATAGGGATCAGTGAACCCATGAGAAAGATAGACAATTTTTTAAGGGGATTTGTGAACCCTGGGGTCGATTATTGTTGGGATTCGCCAACCCATTTTGCTCGATTTTTAGGAAAAAATCAGCCAACCTATGTTAGATGTAGAATTTCCTCAGGTTGTTGAGGTTCCACGCTCTAGGTAGTGGGATTCCACTCATGTTTTCCAGCCTGTATGTGCCTGGTCAAATGACCCCTGTGATTTTATAGGGCCCTTCCCAGTTAGCAGTCAGCTTCCCTTGTTCAGACTGTTTTCCCGTACTCTCCGTTTTGCGGAGTACCAAGTCGTCTGCAGCCATATGTTACCTATTCACCCTCCTATTGAATTGTCGTATCAGCTGATTTTTGGCTATTTCCATTCGTAGGAGGGTGTCTCCTCTCGTTTCAGGCAGTAGGTCGAGGTTGAACCTCAACTCTCGGTCGTTTTCTTCAGGGTCGTATGAAAGTACTCGGGGAGATGGAGTGACCAACTCTATGGGTAGGACAACTTCTGATCCATAAACCAATCTGAAAGGAGTTTCCCCCGTGGCATTTTTTGTGGTGGTTCTAATCGACCAAAGAACTTCATACAACCTTTCCTCCCAGAGTCCTTTGACTACCTCGAGCTTGCGTTTCAAACCATTGAGGATGATTTTGTTGGCTGCTTCAGCCTAACCATTCGATTGTGGTCTGGCCACAGCGGTGAATCGGGCCTTTATGCCAAGATCCGACAAGTATGTTTTCAATCCTAGATTATCAAACTGAGGACCGTTATCGAATATAATCCCCCTGGGAACTCCAAAGCGGGTGATTACATTCTCCCAGATGAACTTCATGATGTCTTGTTCCTTGATACGCCGTAAGGCCTTAGCCTCGATCCACTTTGTAAAATAGTCGATTGCTACAACTAAGAACTTGAATTGTCTTGGTGCCTCTGGAAAGGGACCCAATATGTCCATTCCCCAAAGGTGAAAGGGGAGTGGTTCTAGTATTGGGGAAAGTTCATAGCTGGCTGTCGTTATACTGTGGAGTGTATCTGGCAATTCTTGCATCGGGTTTCCAAGTTCACAGCATCGGATCTTATGGTCGGCCAAGCCTCTGAGAGTTTTTCTGGCCAAGGCTCTTCCAGCAATGTGTGACCCACACATTCCACTGTGCAAATCATCCAAGATATCGGCTCCCTCCGAGGGAGTGACACATCTGAGTAATGGTTGGTTGGAAGCTTGCTTGTACAATACTCCATCAACCAGGATAAACCATTTTACACGCTTCTTTACTTTCGCCTTTTCCTTTTCATCCCCCGGTAGAGTCCCATCTTTGAGATAGTCGATTATGGGATCCACACTCTGGGCTCCTACCATTCGAGCCATTTGTAGGCCTGCTAGCAAGGCCTCATATTCTGCTTCGTTGTTAGATGCTGTGAATTGGAATCGCATGGCGTATTCGAACACACCTCCTTCGGGGTTTTTGACTACCAGACATGCCCCGCTCCCGTTACGGCAGGATGAACCATCGACTAGCACTGGTTGTTCGTTGATAGATGCCATTTCCACTGTGAAGTCGGCCAATGCTTGCCCTTTTATGGTTCTCCGGGGCTCATATCCTATGGAGAACTCGCCCAGCTCGGTACCTCATGGCTTTAGTCTTCCAGGTCACTTTGGGCTCTGCAGAACTGCCTTCAAGGGTTGATCAGTGAGTACAGTAATCTCATGGGAACAGAAGTAAGGTCGTAGCCGTCGTGTGCTTATGATCAGAGCCAAAGCAAACTTTTCGATATCAGGATATCGTGTTTCCGCGTCCAAAAGGACGTGGCTCACGAAGTAGACTTGGTGCTAAGTCTTATCTTGCTCACATACTAGGGCTGTTGAAACTGCCCGTTCTGAGACTGCCAAGTAGATAAAAAAAAATTCTCCAACTTCTGGGCTTACCATTCTTGGTGCTCGAGCTAGATATGCTTTTAGTTTCTCGAAGTCGGCCTGGGCCTCCGTCGACCATTTGAACTTTTCTCTATTTTTGATGGCCTTGAATAATGAGGCACATCGATCCGCCGATCGTGAGATGAAGCGACTGAGAGCCGCGTCACAGACGGTTACCGCTGCACGTCTTTTAGGCATTTGGGTGGATGCATGTCTCTTACAGCCTGTATTTTATCGGGATTGGCATCGATTCCTCGTTGGATTATCATGAAGCCCAACAATTTTTCCCCCGGGACCCCAAACACACATTATTTGGGGTTGAGCTTCATTTTGTGCCGACGCAGGGTGTCGAATGTTTCTTTTAAGTCCAAAAAGTGACTGTCGCTTTTCTTGCTTTTGATAACCATGTCGTCTACATAAGCCTCAACATTTCTCCCCAGCTGAGGAGGGAAAACCTTTTTTACCAGGCGTTGATATGCTGCCCCAGCATTTTTCAAACCGAAGGGCATCATATTGTAACAGAATACTCCATCGTCAGAAATGAAGGCTGCCTTTTCTTGATCTTCCTCTGCTAGCCGTACCTGGTGGTACCCTGTAAAGTCGTCAATCAACTCGTCAATTCAAGGGAGGGGGAAGTCGTCCTTCGGGCATGCCTTGTTAAGACTTGTAAAGTTGACGCACATCCGCCAAGTCCCATTGTGTTTTTTGACTAGCACCACATTGGCTAGCCACTCCGGGTAAAGGCATACTCTGATAAATCCGGCGTTCAGCAGCTTTTGAACTTCGGTTGTTGCAGCTTCACTTCTCTCCCTACCCATTTGCCTCTTCTTTTGCTTTACAGGCTTAAAATTGGGTTGTACCCCTAGCCTATGGATGATTAGAGCACCATCTGTGCCTGGCATATCGGATGGGGAGAATGCAAAGATGTCGGAATATTCTTGGAGTAGCCCTGTTATGTCTCTTCTCTGAGGGTCGAGTAGGCCTGCCCCGATATATGTGATTTTTTCTGGTTGTGACTCATTCAGCCTGACCTCGGAGGTTTCCCCCGATGGTTCGGGTTGATTTTCAGGCTCAAACCTGGTATCGATATGATCAGCAAGATACATTTCTAGGAGCATGCATCCAGCTATCTTCCTCTTGCCTTCCCTTACACTCTTCTTTTTTGCTGCTGCGATCTCTGCAGGGGTAGGGGCAACAGTCAGTGTTGTCCCTATGTCCTACGCTATCACCACTGACTTCGTAGGTAATAAGGGAAGGTCTTCGTCTTCGTTTTCCAGTTTCTTGCTATCCAGACAATCGACATACGATTTTTGGGCGGTTTTCTGGTCGCTAACCACCTGCCCGATTAGGCCGTTCCCCCAATCAAATTTCATAATTAACTAGGACATGTGGATCACCGCGTTGATGGCTGCTAGAGTGGGTTTACCGAGGATGGCGTTGTAGGCCAATTTCGTATCGACCACCAAGAATTCGATGATATGGCTTCGACGAGCCCCCTTTTGTCCTATTCGTACCGGGAGAATGATGGTGCCGATAGGGTAGACTTTGTGCTCGCCAAACCCAAAGACGGGCAGTGATACAGGGGTAATCTTGTCTTCATTGTACCCCAATCGTCGGAGGCACTTTTAGGTGATGATGTCGGCCGAACATCTAGTATCAATGAGGACTCGCTCGGTAAGTAAGCCTGCGATCTTGAGAGTTACGACCAGTGGACCGTCATGTGGATGATGCAATGCTCAGGAATCACGCTTGTCGAAGGTTACAGGCGGGATCTTGCCTATGGGGGGAACCCCCACAGCCATTATTTGTTCAGCACTGCGATAATGATCCTGTCGTTGCTTTTTGGTCGACCCTCCTCCACCTAGCCCACCATAGATCATTTTAACGACGTTGGTCATATCATCTTCTTCCGACTCTTTGTCTTCCACAACCCTCGTCACTTGGGTTTTTTTTAGACATTTTTCTTTTTGAGGAACTGCTTCAACTTTCCTTCCTCAGCTAGTTTCTCAAGGTTTTTTACGAGCCTCTGACAGTCTTGGATGTATGCCCCACATTGTCATGGTATGCGCATCGAAGCTTTGGGTTTCTTTCAGAGAGATCCCTAACAATGGGAGGCGGGATGTCGAGCAGTCTTCGATCCATCTTGTTGAAGATGGTTTGTTGGTCAACACTGAACGACCACTGATCATCTGAAGGGTCAGTCTTTCTCCAGTCACTTCTTTAGGAGGCCCCCTGGACATAGCAAGTGCTTCTACTGGTCGCTTGCCTTTGTCGCTTTTAGTATTTTTACTCGACTTAGCCTCGGGCTTTGGGTCTGTCTTCCTATTGCCCGGAGTATATCGTCCCGACTGTTCCTGTGAGTTAGCATATGCCACGGTGAATCGTCCAACCTCTGATAGGGTTAGGAATCCTTTTTCCTCTCGCTTCAAATTTATCTGGAACTTGAAGTGCGACCCCTCGGTTAACCCTGACACAAATGCTGTACTGGTGAGCCTTTCATCCAGGTCATCAGTTTCGAGGGTTTCTGCGAGCAAGATAATCTTTCAAGCCCTCTTTCTTGTCCTGTTTTAGTTTGTAGAGGTGTTCCGTGGTCTTTCTCTGCTGGATGTGTGCCGCGAAGTGATTCTTGAAGCTTTTTTCCATCTGAGCCCAAGAGTAGATACTCTTAGGGGCAAGTGAGGCATACCATCGGATGGCAAGCCCCTTCAGAGTCAATGGAAAATTTCTGCACAGCGCCGCATCACTTGGAGTTTGGTTCATCATGGTCGCTATGTAAGCCATGATGTGATCTTGTGGGTTCTGGGAGACCTCATACTTGTCCGCCATTGGTTTTAATTTGGATGGCATCAGAGCCGCCATGATCTCGTCGCTGAATGGAGTTAATCCTACAGCTGGTGTTTCACTCCCCAAGTTTGCTAAAAGGTATTAGATACCCCAACGTTCCCCATGGTGGTGGGGCTCAGGATTTGGAGTATCGACGGTTGCAAGATTGTGTTAATTTGAGGCGGACTGAACCCCGTGAGGAGTTCCTGATCCCGTTTTCGTTCATTCTCATATCTTTGATTCAACTCTTTCAATTTCTGCTCTTCGATTTGGCGTTCGGCCTCTCGGTATTCAATGATATTGCGAAGGTCTTCCTGAGTCCGACTCGACCCTTTCTGTTTCTCTTTTTCATAGAGTTGGTATAGCTCTTGGAGCTATTGTTCTTCCGCTCGCCGGCCTTCCTCCCTTTTGAGTATAATACCCCTAAGGTCGGTTCCGTACTTGCTGACCTCTTTCTCCGCTCTCTTTTTCTCAAGGAATTTCCTCAAGTTGTCCGAGTTAGTCGGGCAATTCAAGGGTTTCCCTTGAGATGTTTTGCGTTGTTTGGATCCGCCAGTGCTACGAGTGGACCAGTTGTCCCTCATAGACCTAGTTGTTAGAGACGGAGATGGTTCGGGTCGCGGAGGAGGGGGAGGACGCCTGGTCTCTGATGGAGCTCTACTCCCTCCCCTCGAAGTTTCCCCCTTTTCCCGGTTTTTAGGAGGCCTCAACTCTTCCACCAGACACTCTAGAGTTTCCTTCATCGTATTTTGTAATTCCCCCATGATCTGCTGTAGTTCCCCCCGAGATACAGGGACTTCGGGATTTCCAAAGGTTTGGCTCCCGTTCTCATCAGAATGTTGTGATCTCTAGAGATCCGGGATAGCTTCCATTTTAACTGTTGTGTGTTTCTTGCGTAGATATGCGGGTGTAAGCAATTTTATAGTTATTAGGTGAGGGAGTTCGATTAATTCTAGGGTTTCTGGCCGTTCACTCATGCAAAACCATACACCTTTCCCACACACGGCGCCAAATGTTTCGCCCGATTTGAAGGGGGGTCGAACACTGGGAAGATGTTGGGATCGAGTTGTGCGAGCGGGGGTTGTTTGTCTGTTTCCCTGGCCCTCTCCACTGCTACCTGCACAAGACAAGCAAAGGTGAACTAGCTCGGGGGCTCGACCCGAGAAGACCCCTCCGATGCTTAAGTTAGTAAATGGAGATCTGTACGAGAGGTACTTTTGTACAGGCAGGTATATTTGGAGTAATGAGGTGAGGATTTGATTGAGCGTCAGACTATAGGAATCAGAGCTGAAAGACGGAATGTCAGAGCTCAATGTTCGACAACGTAAATGTTCACTCAATAGAATGACCTTACCTTTGCCTTGATTTCTGCGCAAGTATTTATAGTTCAAAAGTCGGCTAGCCCTGTACGTAGCCCTGTTCAAAAGTCCAACGTAAATGAACAATGGACACGTAGCCCTGTACGTACGTCCCTCTCTAAGTCGGCTTATAGTTGGGGTACGATCCCTTGGGATGATTCCATGTAGGGGTTCGTACAGTTGATGTCGTCACTTCTATCCTTGGGGCTTAGAGAGCGTGGGCGCCAAAGCAATCATCCGAATCTCTGTAGGAATATTCGCATAGTACATGTGCTGGCGTTAGGGTTGAGCATACAGAAAGCCTAAGTGTCGATTCATCGCTGAGCCGACCCTCGTAGTCAAGCCAGAGCGTAATTGTAGTCCTTGGGTCGGTACGAGACTGGTAGTTGAGGTAGATCTTCTCGGGTCTGTTGGTGATGTTGAGCAGCGGGCGGGGGAACCCTCGATCAGGGGTTGCCCCTCGAGGTAAAGAAATGCCTTTTTAGAGTTGTCGATGATCCTGGCTCTGCTGAAGGTCAGGATTCTTCTGGCGTAGCTAGGACGGGGGTCGATAGCTTGACCCTCGATATTTTGGTTATATCATGTTCAGTTCCCTCACCTACAGCTACACTGTTGGTCTTTGGACTCCCTTAGTAGGTTAGGAAGTTGTGTTGGAAAACCTTTACATGTTGACAAGGTCACTACTGATCAGGAGAGGATTTCCTTTGCTCACTTATTAATTGATGTAGATATCACTGTGCCATATCCTAAGGAGGTCTGGTTCTAGGATGATGAAGGTACCTTGATGAAACAAGCAGTGCAATTTGAGTGGAGACCTGCTTTTTGTCAAACATGTAGGAAATTTGGGCATATCACTGACAAATGCAATGCTAATGCCACATATAGCACAACACAAGCAACTGATGATCAAGGGAACCCTCCTGTACCTGGTAGAAAGAATAGGAGGAAGAAAACTGCTTGGAGGCCTAGACAAGCTCAAGGGGAGGCTAATGGCAGTGCTCCTGCTGCAGCTGCTATGGTCTCCTCTGTGTCTGTTGAAGAAGCAAATGAACTGCTTGCCATCCAAAAAACTTATCACTCAAGCTCGGCAGGGGAGCAGAGGTGGGAAAGCATACCGAAATCACAGAATTCAGTGTTGGTTGGTAACCCTTTTGCTGTATTACAAAATCAGGAACCTGAAGCTTTGGAGAGTGCAGGACATGGCATTTCCATTGAACTACAGTCCCCTGTGATAATTTTTGGAAGTCACTCTGGTGTGGATCTGAATTCTGGAATGAGAAAAGATGTGGAGGATCCAGTGACTAGACCTCCAGACCCTACAAATTCCCAATGAAGCTTGTTTTCTGGAATGTTAGGGGCATTAATAAGCCCCAGAAGCAGAGAGAGGTAAATAAATTTCTACTGAACAATAATATCTCTTTTGCTATCTTGGTTGAAACTAGAGTCAAAAGTAGCAAGATTGGTAAGGTTACTGCACACTTAATTCATTCCTGGTCTTATTATTGTAACCATGATCATGCCACTAATGGTAGGGTTTTAGTGATTTGGGATTCTTCTGTACTGGGAGTGGCTATTTGTAATGCAACTGATCAGTTTGTACATTGTCAGTTCGCTCTTGTGAATGGTGAGAGTTTCTTTGTAACTGCTTTATATGCTAGAAATTGGGTTGTTGCTAGAGAACATTGTTGGCAAGATATTATTAATTTTGGTGGCTCTATCACTGATCCGTGGATTATTGGTAGAGATTTCAACTGTACCTTGCATGCCACTGAGAGAGTGCAAGCAGGTAATAGGTTCTCTGGAAATGAAGAGCTACAGTTATTTTGCACTACACTAGGTATGGAGGATGTGAGAAGTACAGGTGCTGAATACATCTGGTGTAATAAACAGAATGATGTTGATAGAGTCTACAGTAGGTTGGATAGAGTTCTTGGCAATGGGGAATGGTTCTCTACCTACCATGCTGTGGAGGTGGAATTCATGGTGCCTGGTATTTCTGATCACTCCCCGGGGGTTGTTCATTTTAAGCATGAGGAACATATTGGGAGGAAATCATTCAAGTTTTTTAATGCTTGGATAAAGCATGACTCTTATGAGTTTATTTGTGAATGAAGGCTGGAAGTCTCAGAGTGAAGGTTCTTTTATGTTCAAGATTTTACAAAAGCAGGAGATTCTCAAGCTTCAATTGAAAAGTTCTAACCTATATTTCTCTCATATGGGGGAGAAGGTCAAAGAAGCTAGGGCAGAGGTTGAGAAACTCCAAACTGAGCTTCAGCAACATCTCTTTGATGCTGAATTAGTAGATAAAGAGAGAATTGCAACTAAGAAGTTTGAGAACATGTTGAATCTGGAGGAATCATTTCTGAAACAAAAATCCAGAATTAGTTGGATGTAAGCTGGAGATTCAAATACAAGCTATTTTCATGCTTGTGTTAAAGCCAGGAGAGCTTCTAACAAAATGTTTTCAGTTCATACTACTCAAGGTGTCAGACTCACTAACATGCAGGATATACATGGAGAATTTCAGAATTTTTTTCAAGAGCTTATGGGTTTTGCAGCTACTGAATTACCAGTTATTGACCCTCAAGTTCTCCAAAATGGCAATGTATTATCTGTGGAGCAGCAATTCAGTCTGTGTGTCCCATTCTCTGCACAAGAAATCAAAGCTACTCTCTGGGAGATGGATGGTGACAAAGCACCAGGGCCTGATGGCTTCACTGCTACTTTTTACAAAGCTTCTTGGAATGTTGTTTGTGATGATATTACTCGGGCTATACAAAGCACTTTTCACTCTGGGAAGATGCTCAAGGCTCTCAATTGCACATCAGTTACTTTGGTACCAAAGAAAGAACATCCTATGTTGGTAAGTGATTATCGTCCTATTGCCTATTGTAATATTCTCTATAAAATCTTGTCAAAAGCTTTGGCAAACAGATTATGTAGTGTGTTGGATAGTGTCATTAGCCTGGAATAATCTGCTTTCATAAAGAATAGATTTATTGGTGATAATGTTGGTAAGTGATTATCGTCCTATTGCCTATTGAACAAGTCTTGCTTGGCATGCAATTCCCTGTCAAATTTGTTGGCTGGATTAAAATGTGCATATGTACTGTCAGCTACTCTCTCTTGTTTAATGGTGTGCCCATGAAGCCTTTTGAAGCTACGAGAGGGTTGAGACAAGGAGACCCTATCTCCCCTTATCTTATTGTTATTGCCATCGATTACCTTTCTAGATGTTTGAGGGAGCTGAGAAATAATCATGAGTTCAAGTTCCATCCAACGTGCAAGAGGTTTGAATTGGTTCATAGCATATTTGCAGATGACCTGTTGTTGTTTTCTAGAGGAGATCTAAAATCTGTTCAGCACCTTTTCAACCAGTTTTAGTTGTTCTCTGGGTGTTCTGGCCTGTGTGCTAACACTAGTAAGTCTGAGTTGTATTTTGGTGGAGTTATGGAGAGTGAACAAAGAGCTATTTTCAGTTGTCTGGGGATGCAAACAGGTGAGCTTCCCTTCCGCTAGTACCACTTACTTCTAAAAGGCTGCATGTGAGTTATTATGATCCTTTGATTCAGAAAATTACAAAAAAGATATAGGCTTGGACAACAAAGCTTCTCTTTTATGCAGGGAGACTCCAACTTCTGAAATCTGTTTTATTTGCCATGAATAACTACTGGACTCAGTTCTTTAACCTTCCTGTGTTTGTTATTCAACAAATTGAGCAACTTTGTAGGAGATTCTTGTGGACAGGCACAACTGATCCTAGTAGCAGAGCATTAGTGGCCTGGTCTGCTCTCTGCACCCCTACTAGCAAAGGAGGCCTTGGTATTTTTAATCTTACAATCTGGAATAAAGCTGCACTTGGCAAGTTGCTTTGAGATGTGCAGAACCATAAAGAGAAGCTGTGGATAAGATGGATTGGTGCCTACTATATAAAGCAGGGTTCGTTTTGGACTGCTCCAAAAGCTGCTCAGGCATCATGGATCATCCAAAAACTGTTTGATCTTAGAAGTGTGCTAGCTGGCTGTGTTATGAGTCAAGGGACTGCTAAATATAAGGTTGGGGCTGTGTACAAAGGCTCTCTTACCTGCTGCAGACAGGACAGAGTGGTCTCCTCTAGTCTGGTGTTCACTGTCTGTCCCTCGATGGAGATTCATTCTCTGGCTTTGTGTCCTAAACAGGCTCCCTACTTTCCCAAATCTACACAAAATTGGTATACAAGGGCCTGGTATCTGTATTTTTTGTCACAATGCAGAGGAGACACACTCTCATATATTCTTTGAGTGCAACTTTACTGCCCAGATCTGGTGCAGGATGATGAACTGGTTGCAACAATCTGTTTCAGCAACCAGTTGGGAGGATTTGTTACAGCAAGCTTGTCTCAGGGCTCAAAGGAGACATGCTAATGCTCGGGCATTTACAGCAGTTTTCTCTGTTGTTGTTTATTTTGTGTGGAAGGAAAGGAACAATAGATTATTTCAAGCACACAGGGAGCACTGTTGAGAGTATTACAAAGCGAATTGTCTATGGAATCCATGCAAGAAGTGCTGCAGCCAAGGAATCAAAGATTAGTGATTATATTAGGCAGAATTTGAATTATTTGCCTTGAGTCATTTGTGTATAGTTTTGATGTTTGAATTTCTTTTTGTGATGTTTCCTCTGTTCACTGCTACATGTTGTATGCAGTTTACAATTGGTGTTGAGTTGTAAGGTGTTTTTGAGTGCAGCTCGCTGCTTGTACTTCATTGAACATCTCTTTATGAGTAATAAAATTTTACTTTCCAAAAAAAAAAAAAAATTAGCATATATTGATAAAACCAAGAAAAATGAAAAATTTGAAAACATAAAAAAATTGGCTACATTATTTTTGTGTGATTGGTTTATAAATTCTTGTGGCACTAAATTGATTAAATTAGATTTTAAGCCCACTACTTTGGAGGTGTCTAAGGTGGGAAAAATAAAAGAGCAATCACCTCAATCTTTGAATAAATTGTTATATTCTTATAAAGCCCCTCAATCTTGTTTTAACCCTCCCCCAATTGATGAAAATGTGATAATGTGATATTTGAGATTGATCCTCATTATGTTAGCACGCTTTCCTAAATTTACTGGTTTTGAAGATGTTTACTTGTTTATTCGTGAGTTTGAGGATGTGTGTTCTTTGATGCATTATCCTGGAGTTCCCATTGATAGTGTTAGATTTAGATTGATTTCTTTTGCAGTTAAAGATGATGCTAAGAAGTGGATGTATAGTCTTCGGGTTAATTCTATTTCTACATGGGAAGCTTTTGTTGACACTTTCATTAAGATGTATTTCCCTATTAGTAAGACCAGCAAAATTAGAAATGAGATCAACCTATTTGTTCAACTTGAGTATGAATCTTTTTGGGGTTATATGGAAAGGTTTAAGGAGTTATTAAATCAGTGCCCACACCATGGTTTTGAGAGATGGCGATTGTGCCAAATTATTTATGAGGGTATGGATTATAGTAATAGATTTATGGTTAAGTCAATGTGTGGGGGAGAGTTCCTCTCTAAGACTGCTGAAGAGGGATGTATTTTCTTAATAGATTTAGCTAAGAAGATAGAAGAATGGGAGACAATTAGAGAAGTCCCAACTTTTAAATCTAGGATCTTCACTCCTAAAGGTAATAATGACTTCACTTCTCCTAATGTGTTAGAGCCTCGGTTAGCTTCAGTTGAGAATCACCTTATGGCTTCTCATACTTTGCAGCCTAACCCTTCTAGTCATGGTACGTTTAGTGGTCTAGACTCATTTATTGATCCTCTGGCTGTATTTCCCACGTTACCTTCTTCTAGTCACAATATTAGTCCTATTGAGCTCTCACCTTCCTTTGAACCTCTAATGTCACAAGCTGAAACTAATACTAGTTACATTGACGAGGAGAGAGAAGCTCCACCTACACTAGATCTTAATTTTGGCATTCCCGTAGGCGACCGACATGTAGGGTTGAGCGATGATGTTTCTATACTGATTTCATCATCACTTACATTCTCTATGGACACTTCATCTTTAGAAGAGTCTAGTTCTTTCACCTCACTTCTCTTAGATACTTTTGAGGATAATAAGGAGAGTGGCACATACGAGAAACATACCAAATTTGTGGATGAGTCTGACCTTTCCATTTTGAAAGAAAGTGATTTAGAGGAGCAACTTAATGGTGATGCAGGAGCAAGTGTGCAAAGTAAACAAAACAAGCGAACATCCATTCTTGTTTACATCGAGTTTCTTTGGTGGTTATGCATTAAATTGGCTCCTATAAAGATAATTACATGGATTTTCCATACAAGGTCGGGATTAAAGCTCTTATTATATGATAACATTCGTTATAAGGATTCCCGTAATTTTGACAGCTTCTACACTGGTTCGTATTTCGATCATAACTCACTCATACGACATGGGATTGTGATGATTCAAGAAGTATCAGAGCAAGCTTTTGGAGTTTTCTTAAACTTCAATCGATCCAAGGTTAGATAAGAAAACTTACAGTTGTCCGTGTTCGTGTTCTTGCTGCTGTTCATCAGAATTTTGGACTCCGTTTTCGACAAAGTAGTATAATTTTTCGCAGATAATTGACGTTCTGAGCAAGACTAGTTATGCTTTGCTTACTAGCCCTGTGCTAATTTCACGAAATTCAATTGTTTACTACTGTTTCTGAGCAATTTTGTGTTTGACGAGTGGAAAATATTATTTCGACATTGATCTTATGAAGGAATTAACAATATGAAGTCACCGTGGGATCCTAAATTTATTGAGTCCAGCTTAGATGAGTTTAGTGGGTTGTATTGTTCAAAGGACTTTTGTCGATGGCTTAAGAAAGTTGACGAATTATTTTTATGTTATGAGTTTACTGACTATGAGCAAGTGAAGATTGTGATTTCTCGCCTAAGAGGACCTGCTCAAGATTGGTGGGAGTCTTTGAAATCTCGCAGAAAAGTCATGAGGCAAGAGAAAATCCGCACCATGAGCAAATTGAAGAAATATCTCAAGAGAAGATTTTCATATCCGAGCAACGATCAAGAATGTTCATGTGCATCTTGTTATGATGAAAGTATTAAACTTTTGCTATATGAGATGAAGGTGAGATGGATTGAACAACAATTGCATAAGTTAAGAGAAAAGGAACGAGATAATAACCAGTGTTCCAATTGTTTTGGTTTTGGTCATTTTATAGATGAATGTGTTATAATGTTTCAAGTAACTATAGAATACATTCAAGAAGTGCACGCGGCTGAAGAATCTTTGAGATCTTGTGGAGAAGTCGAAGAAGCTAAGGAAGAGATCATTGAGAAGTTCTTGGAAAAACCTGATTTTGATGGTTACTTTAAAAATATTGTTTCTACTGAAGATTCACAAGAAGAGACCAAGAAC
Organism: Tetragonia tetragonoides; assembly: GCA_038025085.1. Lineage (NCBI taxonomy): Eukaryota > Viridiplantae > Streptophyta > Magnoliopsida > Caryophyllales > Aizoaceae > Tetragonia > Tetragonia tetragonoides. Next base: position 25,686,425 of record CM076140.1, read on the forward strand.
ATGGATTCCTTGATTGATGTTCAAGTTGATAATTCAAGACAAGAAATCGTGGTTGATGAGTTTGTTGAGGAAGAATTCATTGAACCAGAAAATATTGGTTATTTTCTTGAAGATCTTGATTATATTGAATACTTGCAACAGGAATCCGAGATGGAGTTGGAGCTTCTTAGATCTAGCTTTGATCAAGAAGACAACAACAAGGCTCTTAACCTTGTGGGTTCATTGGAAATTTGTAAAGAAAGTTTGATGAATATACAGGTTCGAGAGAAGATTACTACACACGAAGAATTTAGGACAATTCTTTTTGAAGAAAGGGAGATTGATGCAGGAGCAAGTGTGCAAAGTAAACACAACAGCCAAGGAACCATCAAGCGAACATCCATTCTTGTTTACATCGAGTTTTTTGGGGGGTTATGCATTAAATTGGCTCCTATAAAGATAATTACATGGAGTTTTTATACAAGGTCGGGATTAAAGCTCTTATTATATGATAACATTCGTTATAAGGATTCCCGTAATTTTGACAGCTTCTATACTGGTTTGTATTTCGATCATAACTCACTCATACGACATGGGATCATGGTGATTCAAACTTCTGTAGAAAGCTGAAAACAAGATCTAAAACTCTCATTCTTTGAGTTTTCCCATATTCAGAACGTAACGGGGTTAAAAAGGCATTTGAAGTTACGGTGCAAAACTGTTCCAACGGTTTGAGCCTTGGACGCCAAGTAACTAGCTGTTTAAGTTTTATTCCGTTTGACTATTTCCTTAATTAGTTAGAGTATGTTTAGAAAAGTACTAATCTGATTATTATTTGCATTAGGAGTCGAATAGGAATTAGGAAAGATGTTAGTTAGTTCGTTTTACTTTTGTAATAAGTTTCGTAGTTAGTTTCCTACTTGAATTAGGATTAGGATTCCTAGTAGCTTTAGATTTCTTTGTCTATAAATAGGGGAGAGCTTGGTTATTGTAAAATCGTGCTTTGATGATTAATAATTGAATACGTGAGTATTTACCCCTCAAACTGAGTGATTCAGATTGAAACACTTACGAGTGATTCGTGAGTTGTTCTTGAGTGATTCTTGAACAAGATCCCTTTGTGTGATACTATGAAAGGTTAAATTCCGTTTTGTTACTTATTTCACATCAACTTGGTATCAGAGCATGTTTGTTCGTATGAGTGATTTATGATCGAAATACGAACCAGTGTAGAAGCTGTCAAAATTACGAAAATCCTTATAACAAATGTTATCATATAATAAGAGTTTTAATCCCGATCTTGTATGGAAATTCCATTTAATTATCTTTATAGGAGCCAATTTAATGCATAACCACCAAAGAAACTCGATGTAAACAAGAATGGATGTTCGCTTGCTAGTTCCTTGGTTGTTTTGTTTACTTTGCACACTTGCTCCTGCATCAAATGGAGAGATTGTTCAGGATATTTCTCATGATTTAGAGCATATTGATCTTATATCAGAAAAGTTTATTGATTTAGTTTCTCCTTACATCTTGGATGCCTCTACCTCATCTGAACTTGTTAGGAATATATTTTTAGGTGATAATGACTTTTCTTCAACTGTGATAAAGAGTCTTAAGGAAGAACATGAGCCTTTGGATTTGATTTTAGATTTTAGCAGCAGTATTACCCCGATAACCTTGATAGACCATATTTAGAGGGCGATGGTAAGACGGCTATAAAGGAGTGGATTGATACACTAGATCATTCTCAGGATTATTCTTGAGTGTTTGACCAGCTTAAAAGGGCTCTTATTGTTATTAACCATAATGGGGTAGTACCTGCTCTTTCTATCTTGTTTTCTTTTCAACCTACTGATCATTCACATACCTTTAGCACAGTGAAGAGGTTCTTTGTTTCTTACCTATCTTTTACTTTCACTTTTTCATTCAGTTACATGCACTTTTCTGAGCTTTGTTCACAGGCGTATGATAAGTTAATGAAGGCTTTGACCGCATATGATTTTGCCTGACGACTTTGAAGATATAGAGTCACTGATGTTTTACATGGAATCATGGTTTGGATGCACATAGTATTCAACCCGGTAAATTCGTTCCATTTATTAATTTTGTTTATTTTTGTTTAAGCATTAAATTTGCTTTTATTTTTATTTTGGGTGGCATTCTCATTCTATAGATGCAATAGGGACATTGCATTGTTTAAGTGTGGGGGTGAGGTCTTATTATTTATTTTTTTTCCAAGGAAAAAAAAAAACAAATCATAAAAACAAGAGTTTTTCAGACTTTAAAGACTTATAACATGATTGAATTAGTTGACTTGCTACTTACGATTAACTAGTATAGTCATGATCATTGGTGTAAGAGTGATTTTCTCTTGGTAGACAATTATAACTAGTGAGATTTTGAGCCTTTATTTAGAATGAAACATCCATATCAGTCTCACTATATTCTTTCATGCATGATATTCTTCCATGATTTTATTTCTCTAGAACTTGCATTGATTCTGTTTGAGAACACATTGACACATCCATGCATATGAATTTGATGAAGGCATTCTTTGTTTATACAATATGAACTACATGAGCCAAATAACCTACCTTTGTGATAATATTTCCCTTTGATTAACCCATTTGAGCTTTATTGGCCTTTTTCTTTTGTTATGTACCACATTACAAGCTGATTTTTATCTCAAACACATAATTTTCACCTAGCCTTAGGACTAGTGGAGCTTTGTGGGTCATTAATTTGTATGGACGTTCAAAGAACAAGTGTGGGGGTGTCAGTTGTGGTTGGCTATGATTCGAAAAAAAAAAGGACAAGTTGTAATTACTATTTTCCCAATGTTCCAATATTGCTATATATGTTTGAAAAAAAAAAAAAGAAAGTTGAGAAGAGGAGGAAAATGGTTTAAATAGTATAAGTACTTAATTTTTATTTCCTCCTAGTGTTGTCAAAAAAAAAAGTTATAGATTGTGATGAGTTTTTGTCAAATAATGGCCCCCAATTGCAGTTACTTGTTGGATACATTAGATGCAAAAAGGTGATGATTCAATGTTTTGGAAGTCGTTTGGAGTTGTGGGATGGAGTTTCTGAATTTATGTTATTTACGTATCCATACTTGGGTTTTTGATTCACTTTTGCTCCGCTAGTTTTCATGGTTTTCGAGCTAAATTCCCAAATATTGTCTCACCTTTACCGTAAGCCTCATTACAACCCTTACAAAGTCCTTTTGATTCATATCATGCATTGTCATCCCACTGGTGGAGAATGAGAATATATGCAAGCCTATAGTAGAACACTTTCATTGGAATGAATTTTTGAGTGAAACACACCCCCTTATTAAACACATGAGTGTTAGAGTGTTACAATATTCCTTGTAAGAGTCCGACCAAGTAGTTTGTTCTATCTTCTCAATGTTATTTGCTTGCTACTTAATCGTGAGTTTGTTTGAGAATCTTAGTTCATGAAGTGTTATGAGTTTTGAAAAGATTGAATTTACTCTGTTTTGATTAAATTGTGATTTGGTTAGCTTTTCTTTTGCGTGTTAGATTTTGTGGGTATATCTTCTGCAAACCCTCATGAGACCTTACTCGTCCACTAGGGGAAACCTAGGGGTTTAAAGGGCTTGTTGCACATGCTAAGTGCAATCGAGATTCCTGCGAAAGTGAGTTATGATTTTTGTTTATTTTTTTTCATTTGTTAGTGAGCAGTTTGTTTTACTCGAGGACGAGCAAAATCTAAGAGTGGGGGTACTTGTTGTTCTCAATTATATGCAATTTTTTTTTTTGGAAAGTAAGAAATTATATTAATTACTCCCAAAATAGGATGGTTCTTACAATCAGCCCAGGTTGCACAAAAACTCCTCATCTCTCTACTGCTGCCTACATAGACGAGCCACAACTAGCTCATCTATTTACAAACACGGACTACCTGGCAGCAAAAAGGCTTCACAGCATACACTACATCTCAACAATCACAGAGTTCAAAAGAACTACTACACCAAACAAAATCAACAGAGATAATTAAGCTTAAGCATAAAGTAATCTCTGATTTTCTTGTTTGCAGATTTTGCAGCTCTAGCGTGTAGTGCAGATATGATCTCTTTCGATACTTTCTCTGCTGTGGTTTGCTCCTCTTGGAATATTCTGGCATTCCTTTATTTCCAAGTATAGTAAATCACTCATGTAAAACAAGCACACACAGTTCTATTTCGAATATGTTTGCCTTTGAAAAGGCTACTCATATGCTTGTACACATCTGGCCACTGCCAGCTTGGCTGAGCCAGATTAAGCCACTAAAACATTCTTCGCCAAAGCTGCTGCACGAAAATGCAATCAAAAAAAGTATTTTGAAAGCTTTCCTCTGCGTGTTTGCATAGAATACAAATACCAGGCCCCCGCACACCAATTCTTCTCAAATTAAGCCATATAGGTAGTCTCTCCTTCACACACAGCCACCCAATAAATCTCCATCTTGGTAGAGAAATAGAGTTCCATATTACTGATGACCAAAACTGCCTAGGTCTAGCAGGTAGCAGTAGTTTGTAGGCTTTACTGACTTTATAAACAGCTTGAGAACATACAAATTGTTGCAGATCAATCCTATTATCAAACACCTTTTGAATGAGCCAAGAAGCTTGCTATGGTTTCTGCATGGACCAAAATTTTTTCTCCTTAATGTAATAGGTACTGACCCATTTAACCCAGAGTTTCTCCTTGTTATGCTGAATATCCCAAAGTAGCTTTCCAAGAGAGGCTTTGTTCCACAGCTTGAAATTAAACAGTCCAAGCCCTCCCCTAGCAGTTGGGATACAGAGATCCTCCCAAGCTACCAATGCTCTTGAACTAGGATTAGCAGTTCCTATCCACAGAAATCTCCTACAGACTTGCTCAATACTATGGATAACAATCAGTGGAATATGGAAGAATTGGGCCCAAAACATTTGCAGTGAGATTAGAACAGATTTGATTAGTTGTAATCTTCCTGCATAAGAAAGAAACTTAGAAGTCCATAATTGCACCCTCTCAGTCATTCTCTGAACCATGGTATCATAGTGCTTTGCCTGAAGTCTTTTGGAGGTCAAGGGGACTCCAAGGTATCTGAAAGGCAACTCTCCCTCCTGCATATTCAATGCATTCAGGATACATTGCTTAATATCACAGGCAGCTCCTCCAAAGTGTAACTCTGATTTATTCTCATTGGCCTTCAAGCCTGAGCAAGATGAGAACATGTTGAACTTCCCCATGAGTGCTGTAACAGAATCAAAATCCCCTCTAGAGAACATCAAAAGATCATTTGCAAATACACAATGGACCAGGGAAAAGTTCTTGCATTAAGGGTGTTATTTGAAGCTTCTCTCAGTCTTCAAATCTCTAAGGCACCTGGATAAGTAATCCATAGCAATGACAAATAAATAAGGCGATAAGGGGTCACCCTGCCTTAGTCCTCTCTTTGCAGTAAATGAAGGCATTGGGCCACCATTAAACAAGAGAGAATAGCTCACAATAGTTATACACATCATAGTCCATCTCACAAACTTCACTGGGAAGTGCATGCCATGTAGAACTTCCTCAAGGAATCCCCTTTCAAGAGAATCATAGGCTTTTCTTAGATCAATCATGAGTATGCACCTAGGAGAAATACCCTTCCTACTATAGTGCTTGATGAGTTCATGAGCCAATTTTATTATATGCATTTTTAGTACCTCTTTATATAGATATTTGTTCAAGAATTAATTGTATTTTGAGTATTTTATTTATTTATTTTGCAGGAAATAAAAGATGGAAATAGAATTAATATTTGTAAAGAAACAAAAGCAAAATGCTTTCAAATATCGAAGAAACTAAAGTGAAGAGCTACTAGCAAATCAATGTTTACAGGTTACAAGCCTAAATATGGGAAACTTATGCTAATGAAGTAACGATAGCATATTTGCCTTGTGGGCCCACAAATTGGTGTCAGCAAATCAATTATAAAGCCCAATTGGAAATTATAAGGTCCTGGAGCAATTTGCTAGCCGAGTAAAAAGAGAGAGAACGGACCAGTTCAGCCACTATATAAAGACGACAGAGGCAGATCAGCCAAAACATTACAGTAGTTTTAGCCTAGTTTAGTTTTAGAGTAGGTTTAGGTTTAGCTGTAATTTAATTTTAGGGTTCCAACTTCAAAGTTTTCTTATTCGTTCTAGCAATTTAATTTTAGCAGTTCAATTCTTAGTTCTGGTTATTGTTCTTCATCCTCTTTGTTTACAATTGCAACCTAATTCATTCAAGTAAGTATTTTATTTTATTGTTCTATTCATCGTTCTATGCAATCCATTAATATTTATACGTTTCTTTTACTAGTTCCAATTGGGTGACACAATTGGATTATAATTGGCAAAAAGATATGATATTTTACTTGTTTACGCTTTGGTTTGTTCCTTTTGTAGTTATTGGCATGATTTACTTTAGTTGTTCTTTTAGTTCAATTCGTTAATTTATAATTAGTAGCGACATAACTATGTAAATCCATCCTCGTGGGATCGACCCGTATTTGCATATGGTAGCTACAACTACACCGTGCACTTGCGGTATTTTAACTCAACAGGAGCTCAATTACTTCCTTCATTAAATGTGACCCGTTAGCGCTCATGATCTCCTGGGGAACCCCATATCTAGCTATTATATTGTTCTTGATGAACTTGACCACGTGTTTTGCTTTGAGTTTTGCGTATGATTGCGCTTCTACCCATTTAGTGAAGTAGTCAATTGCAACTAGAATGTATTCATGGCCCCATTTACCCATTGGGGTTATTTTGCCAATGATATCTATCCCCAAGCGGAAAAAAGCCAAGGTGAGGTAAAAGAATATAACAGGCTTGGCGGCATGTGTTGTAGATTTGCGTGTGTTTGACATTGTGTGCATCTTTTGACGAATTTGCAACAGTCTTTCTCCATTGTAGCCCAATAATAACCAAGCCTGATTATCTTCCTAGATAACATCATACCGTTCATGTTCGGTTCACAGACTCCTCCATGTACGTCTCTTAAGACCTTATGGGCTATTTCGGTGCTTAAGCATAAGAGATTAATCTCGTTTGGGGTTTTCTTGTATATTTGACCCTGTATCTCAATGAATTGGGTTGCGAGCCTTCTCACTGCCTTTTGGGCTCTAGGTCTAGAATCAGGAGGGTAAATTTGTTGGACGAGTAGGTTGTTATATCGGTGTACCATTCATCTTCTTCATCATGGAATACCTCCAAAGCATCGCCATATGATGGTTCGAACCTTCTTTGTACACAAATGGGCATCATTCGAATGGAGTCATGCTAATTTAGCCAAGGCATCTGCAAACTAATTATCTTCTCGTGGAAGGTATGTAAAATGTATTTGGTTGAAATACACTATGATTTTGCCTATGTATTCTTGGTAGAGTGCTAAGGATTCACTTTTGACTTTCCATACTTTGGAAATTTGGTTGATTATGAGCGACGAGTCACCATAGACTTGAAGCGTCTTAATACCAAGGCTTATGGCGGATTGCAGTCCTAGTATGCAAGCTTCATACTCCGCGCCATTGTTGGTGACCTCGTAGTCTAACTTGACCGAAATAGGTGTATGTGCACCGTCAGGAGACACAATTAGTATTCCAACCCCAAAGCCCTTTTGGTTAGATGCTCCATCAAAGTAAAGTTTCCAGGTCTCAGTGTCTAGGATCATAACCCCTTCGTCTGAAAAGTGGTATTCTTCTTTGCGATCGGGCTCATCTATAGCTTGATCAGCTAGGTATTCTGAGATAACATGTCCTTTAATCGCTTTTTGGTTTCAAATCTGAGGTCGAACTCTGATAGAAGGACGATCCATCTTGCTATTCTACCAATTAAGATGGGCTTTTCAAATATGTACTTCAGAGGATTTTCTCAGGATCTTATGTGGATCGTGCCCTGGAGCATGTAATGTCGTAGTTTCTTGGTCGTGGCGACCAAGGCTAGCCATGTCTTCTCTAGAGAGGTATAGCGGGTTTTATATTCCAAAAACGTTTTGCCCACATAGTAGATGACTTTTTCTTCCTTGTTTATTTCTTGGGCTAGCATGGCCCCCATTGATGTTTCTTTGATAGTAAGGTAGAGAATTAGAGGCATGCCTGGACGGGTGGTTCAGACAGATAGGCCTTAATTTTGTCAAATGTTTTTTGGCATTGTTCGTCCCACTCCATTTTTACCTCGTTCTTGAGCTTTTTGAATATAGCCTCGCAGGTGATAGTTAATTTGGAAATAAACTTGCTAATGTATTGGATTCTTCCCAGGAAGCCCTTGGTTTCTTTTTCTGTTTTCGGTGGGGGCATATCTATTATGGCCTTGATCTTGGATGGATCAATCTCGATCCCTCTGGTGCTTATGACGAATCCTAAAAGTTTGTCGGATGTAACTCCGAATGCGCACTTTTTGGGATTGGGCCTCATGTTGTACTTCCTAATCCTATCAAAGAACTTTTGAAGTGAGGGTACATGCCGTTCTCTCTCTTTTGATTTTATGATCATACCATCCACGTAAACTTTAGCCTCTTTGTGCATCATATCTTAAAGCAGGGTGGTCGCGGTTCTTTGATATGTAGCCCCTGCATTCTTAAGCCCGAATGGCATTACGGTGTAGCAATATGTGCCCCATTGTGATGGAAGTGGTTTTCTCCTCATCCTCTTTCGCCATCAGGACTTGGTTGTATCCTGCGTATCCGTCCATGAATAATAGTAGGGCGTGTCCTGCCGTATTGTCTACTAGAACAACTATGTGGGGTAGTGGAAAGTCTTCGTTGGGGCTTGCTTTGTTTAAGTCCCTAAAATCCACGCACATTCGTACCCGTCCATCCTTTTTTGGGATTGGAACGATGTTGGCTACCCAATCAGGGTAGTTGGCCCCTCTTAGGAAGCGTGCATCAAGCTATTTTTGGACCTCTTCCTTGATCTTAAAAGCCCACTCTGGTTTCATTCTCTTTAGCTTTTGCTTGATTGGTTTGCAGTCGGGTTTTAGTGAGATGGTATATTGGGTAATGTTGAGGTCTATACCAGGCATGTCCTTGTAGGACTAGGCAAAAACATCCGTATAATTCTTTAGGAGTGTTACAAAATTGTTTGCGTTCATTAGAAGTTAAAGAAAAGCCTATTTGCACAAGGCGTGGGTCATCATTAGTTGCAATATTTATTGTCTCTGTTTCTTCGAGTATAGAAGTCTTTTGCTCATGTTCAATTAATGCATTAATGACTTTTTTTGGCAATTGTGTTACGTCTTCTGAATTATTAGCAACAAGGCAATCCGAGTAAGCGAAATCGACACTCATAACATTAATAGAAGCGTACAATAAATCAATATGGTCATCACTAATGACCTTAGTAGCAAAAGGAATATACTGAGGTGGACTACCCGACACTTCTAGGATACCAGACTCAGAATCAAACTCGTACTCGGAATAAGACTCGGAATCAGAATTGGGCCTTTCTGAAGGACCATTGCGGATTGTGAACTTGTACTTGACTCCCTCGACTGGAGCCCACTTCGTCTCGTGCTTCCAGGTGGCGCGGTCGGGCCCAATAGGGGGCGATCAGCTTGGACGGGCCAAAACCTTCATTAAAAAGAACAGTAAGGGGAGGTTTGTTTGTTGCCTCTTCGTATTGGCGACGTTCTTCACCAAATAGTAGCCCAAAGTCGTTGGGTGCCATGTCATTAGCCCAATTTTTAGTGGATTAGTCCTCTTTGAGAGATGTTGCTGCCTCTTCACTCATAGTGAAACAGTCTTGAAAAGCCTTGAACTAGAATTTCATTGATCGTATAAGGTTTTGGGAATCCATAGTAGGGGTATGGATCGCCTTCTTGGAGAAATTGTCCATTGAGAATTAGAGGATAAGGCTCTATGTTATGTGGGATGGGCTTGTTGGTTGCGCGGGCTTTCTTTCTAGCCACTTCCTTGGATATGTAGGCTCGGATCTCTTGCTTTGTGGGCTTATAGCCTAGCCGAAATACATCATTTTTATCTTGGTGTTCCAGCAGGACTGAGTTGCCTTGGGGTGAGGACCCAAAGTGGTGCCTGGAAAGTGACCTGGCTTTCTAAGTAGAGCGTTCACATTGAGCGTGGGTTCTATTGTTTCTATGAAGGCTATCTTCTCGAAGCCCCATAATTCTTCATCTTGCTCGTTATCGGAGATGTCATACCATGCTTTGCCATTAGCTATGTCATGGAGTTGAGGAGTTAGCACATCTTCAGGATCAGTATAATGTCCATTATCCTCTTCATCACTATCCCAAAGGCAACAAATGTCTAGTGTGGGCCTTGGATTTGGGTACGGTGGTATAGCTTGCCCAATAGGAGTGATTAGATATGATGGATCGAACCCTTCCTCTATGTCAATGGCAAAGAGTTCCCAAGGAACACTTCTCGGTGTCGTGCCCACGACCGCTATGGTATTTACAGAATGCAGACTCGTTCAAATATGGCGATCTCTTCTCTACGTGTGGATCGGGAGTAGGCCCAATCGGATGCAAATAGTCTCCTTTGACTAATTTGTCTAGAGCTTTGACATAAGGCATCCCAAGGGGAATAAATCTTCTCGGACGTCTGTCGACAATGGTATTCACTTCATTTCCTCGACTTCTGGAGGCATGATTGGTGTTGGTGTACTTCTTATCCTTGTAGCCAATTTTGTTGTTATTGTAAGTGACCTTGTTCTTCCCTCTTTGGAGTTGGTCATCTTCAATGGCCATGCCTACTTTAGTTAACTGGGCATAAGTAGTTATGGGCTGAAACTTCATATACTCACGGTATTCAGACGCCAAGTTTTGGACTAGCATTCTAATTTGATCCCTTTTAGATGGACGATCAATCATTTCAGCAACCTTGGTCCTCCATCTTCTTACGAAGTTAGTGAATCCCTCTTTGTCACCTTGCTTGGTGATGTCCATTTGGTTCGCTCCCTCTACTCTATGTGGTCGGCCTTCTTTTTCTTGATGGAATATAACAATGCCCGAGCTCCTTGCTTGCGTTCTTCACCGGCGCTCGCCGGATGTATCACTCATCCTGCTCCTAAGGTAAGGAGTCGGCAACGTAATTATTTTCATCTCTTAACATAAGTTTACAAGTTTTTTTCACTTTGTTACTCTTTAATGTTGTTCTGGTAAAACATAGTTCTAATACAATGGGTGGTGTTATGCACCAATTTCCGATTAATATTAATTTATAAAGACTTAAATTTTCGATAATTCTTCAAATGTGAAGTCCAATGGAAAAACTATTGATATATATGGATCACCCCATAACTTGTCTTGAAACTCTAATTTAGAGTAGTAATGTAAGTTAACATATTTTTTACTTTACCATGCCAAAAGTTGTCTTCAAACTCTAATAAAATAATGTAAGTTAACATATTTTTTACTTTGCGAGGTACATGTCAATGGTCATGATATTGGCAAATTGCATATACAGTAAAACCTCTATAAAGTAAGAATGTTGCGATAGCGTAATTTCATTAATTTAGAAAGATACTATTTAATTCATAAATTCCCCTAATTTTTAATTTAAAGAGAGTTTTCTCGATTCAACGAACATGCATTATTTTTAATACATAAAACATATACAATAAGGAACTACTGACAGAAGACATTTAAATTATTTTGTTGTAGTATGAGAATGCAACACCGACATATTTAGAGATGAATGTAGCTACATTTAAATATTATGAAAAAGAAAACAACATTAGAGCCATATACAATAGAACCTCTTTAAAATGGTACTCTATAAATTAATAACCTCTCTAAAATAATATTTTTTTCTCAGTAAATAATTTTTTTTCTCGGTCCCAAATCGGGCCTAAGTTATAAATTAATCATTTCGATAAATTAATACTCTGTAAATTAATAACCTCTCTAAAATAATTAATTTTCTCATGATTCTATTGTTGTTTGCTTTTTTGTTAAAATTTATATCTAGTTTTATCTCATTTCTATCTATCCTTATTGCATCTAAAAGTTTAGGTATTGTGTTCTCGTACTGCAACGTTGAACTAACTTTTTTTTTTTTATTATTATAAAACACCATTCAATGTTTTAAAAAATATTATTGATATAAAATGACAGTAAAATTAAATATTTTTCTTGTTGTTCAATTGAGAATGACTTCCAAGTACTTGTTTTATTCAAATAGTATAACATATGTTAATGTACCCTATTTTGTTAGCTCTACATCTTAAACAAAATAATTTTCTTTTTCTGAATTTTTTTCTCAATCCATCAAATCATCATGATAGATACAACAAAAAAAAAAAAAAAGAAAAAAAAAGGTGAGGGCATACCCTAGGTGAAAAATAAAACCTTATACACTAATAAAAGACTAACTTTACAAACGAATGAATATAAATACACAACTATACATGGATTGACAATCAACACTCTATAATAGGTCACTCAATTAAATCATTTTCCTCTATATCTAAGAAGAGTTTTGATTAGCAGCAACATTCCATGAAGTTTCTAGTTTTTACCTCCTCAACCATTCCACCTATGACCTATTATCAGAACAAGCAATCCATAAGAGTAACTTGTTGGTTAGCTGCATAATTCCACAAGTGAGCAGTGAGCACACCATAGAAGTTCAGATGTCCAACGATTGAAGTACCAAAGTTTGGCAGAGGTTAAGGTTCTTTAGTTAGCCAGGATAAAGAAAAAGCCACTACCAAGTACCTAAAATACAGGCTTTTCTCAACAAATAAAATAGCATAAAGTTTTGTCTTTTCCCCTCATCCACTCCTCTGATGTGTCGGCTACTCTGGTCATTAGCATATAAGCCTTCCACGGAAGCAAACTTGTTGAAAAGTCATTTCTTTGCTGGTAACTTGAATGTTGTTCAATGACACCAGGTTGCTTGTATGATATCATTATCCAGCACAATTTTTCCATCCGGAAACTGAAAAACTATTGACTATTAGACTTGATTTGCAAAGAGATGTTTTTCTGAAATAATTCGATTGTGTGGGTTAATGGGTGCATTTCCATATAGATACATCACACAAGAAATAAGAATACAACATAGCACAATTTTCAGACATTGGAAACTTAACCCACGGGACATAATCAAGTCAAAAATGCAAATGTCATAGTAATGAATTTAATTCGTTATTAACAATATTTACATCATACTCAACATTTGATGAGCCAAGTACTGATTACAGATATTTTTTCCGAGATATCACAAATTCATAGTTGTAAGCCCTTACGTTTTGAACTAAAGTAAAACACTGAAACCTAGTCCTTGAATTTTATTATGCTATACAATTTTTATGCAGGGGCGTTATGTGAAATACAAATAGTACATTTTTAAGGTACTCTTTGGCATATAGCTCTATATGGATGAAAAGAGTACATACAATACAACTAATTAATGAAATCGATAAATAAACTTCATAATACCAATAAGGATGATAGTTAAAGTTTTAACTTTAGAAATCTAAAAGCACATATAGTAAGAGATCAACTCAAACCCACATCAATCATTTTATATGCATTCAACTTCAAAAATCCAGAAGAGTGTAAATCAGCTGTCATCTCATTTTGAAACAAAGACTCACTCCAAGTTCAATTCGTAGCCCAGCAATCCAATTTAATCAAAATAACACGAACACACACCCACAGAGACACTTAACAAATTAAAAATGGACCTTCATTTAATTACATTGTTCAAAAGATTACCTTATTCTTATTGGAAGAGTTAAGCCTTGTGAACAGATACAAAAAGAGTAGCATTTAGATCAATTTTTTGAGATGCAGGAAAACAGGGAGAGAATACAAATCAATGGATAGCATCAAATTGAATTTCGAGCAAGCACACATTCATGTCTCCCATGTACATTTCTATAAATGTCTACTCCAAAATTTCTCAAAAGTCTTTTCTATCCAGCACCTACTCCCACCAGAATACTAAAAAAATTGGGGGGGGGAAATGAAATCTTGACAGTCATCATCAATCATCAGATCACTAACAAAATTGGGGGAAAACAAAACCAGAAGACGATTGATATCTTTGAATCAATAACAATTGAAATAAACGAAACATCAAAACAACAAAAAGTTAAATTATTTGGAGTGTAATGAGAGGGTCTTATCATAGAGGAGTCTAACCTTGCGTTAAAAGAAATTGGGAATTTGGCTTTAGGGACAGGAAAAAAACAATTACTTACACAGAGCATATTCATCAGAATTCCCGACAGTCTATCTTCTATTGGTATTGATGGATTTGAGATTTCTTCGCTGTAATTTGGCAAAAAAAATGTTAGTATCAGAAGGTAGAAATTAAGGTTCAACCTAAGCCAGAGAGAGAGGGGATGTTACCTTCAAAAACATCAATGGCAAGGTGAAGTGGGCAATAAGATTACTGATACAAACATGAGCCCAGTGACGTTTCAAAATCCAAGAGAGAGAGTGGAGCAAAAACTGAATGCAAAGAAGGTTCTGGGCTTTTGTTGGGGTTTCCAGATTTCTATTCAATCGGAAACTGTGAATGTGATAAAGACTTAATAAAGCAACAATGGAGGGGAGTTGGTTGGGAAAAATTTTCACTACAGGCTGCGCCGTGGACAAAGTTGGCCTGTTTTAGTAAATAGTTATAGATAGGTTGTAAAAATTGAGTACATTTTAAGCGATGTTTTATGTGCATTTACGTTTATTTTAATAGTAACAAAAGGTCACGAAAAATTGGTACACTATATTGGAAGGAGTTATTTTTTGTGTAAGCCTTCTTTACCAACCATAATTTGTCAAAGTTTAAATCTTTTACATAGTAACAAGTAGTTAAATTTGATAATGTTCATCGAAAGGATTTCCCCAGCTACACCCATGAATCTATCACGCATACATTATTAGAAATAAATATTGCAACAACATGACAAAATAAATTAGAATCCTAAATTAGAACATCTGATTCATCCTTAACACTCTTACAACTTACATATAACTAACAACCACAACAAATCTCAAAATCTATGTATCTAATGTAGCTAATTTTTAACACAGTTGATAGTCAATCCTGCTGAATTTACCATGTAAACCAAAATGAAGACCAGTTCATACACTATCCTTGCAAACCATTTTAATCACCAAAATAAAACGAGCTACACTTAATACACAAAAATTTCATAATTGAAAAACATAAAACTTCACAAAAGCAATTGTTTTCTTCCATCAATTGTGATGCCCCTCAATTGTTGACGATCTCGTTGTCCTTCTTCAGTCGCTCTGACCTCCTCACCTCATGTTTCACCAAAACATCATCAGCAACAGAGAGATGAGCATACTTATGGAAAGCCACTTTCACCTTTGTTTTTAGTACGTCGAGGAATACATAGTTGTACTCTTCCTCGTACATTTTACTTATGGTGTTGGACTCAAATTTGCACTCTGATATTATGTTGGAAACCTCTTCTTGTGAAGTGTTAGTGATTAGTTCCCTCATGAACATCATGACTTCAAGTAGGTCTCTTGCATGGTTCTTCTTAATTGAAGTTTTATTCTCACGTTTCATGGTTTTAGATTTTATGTTTTGCTTGACTATTTTGTAGTTCTACTATATTTCCCACAGAGGTTTGGATGTGTTGTTGTATATGTGACCTTAACTTTATGTGTTTTTTATTCACACATAGCACGCTATTTATAGGGGAAAAAGAAACTCCCGACTATTGACCGCGCATGGTGGAATAAGGAGATTGATGTCGCCTAACGTAGTCATTGTTGTTACTATGAAGGTCTCGTTGTAACATCTGCAAATCTGGTTGTTACATGACAAATGTGGGACGTGATCAAGGGGAAAAGTTTTCCGCCAAAAAGTTTTGGGTATGAATTCCTAACAACAACATGTCGACAAATCAGTGGACTTGTACTTGCATCAACTCGACAAGCTGGTTCGTCGTTACGATAGATATTTGGAGAAAATACATGTTGTATATATAGAATATCATAAAATAGAAGTTGTTTTTATGAAACAAGAAATATGGATGAAGATATCCACAATTTCCCCCTTTTTTTTTTTTCTGAAACTACAATCACATGTCAACTTTAATTATCAGAATGTTTGACTCGAGGTACTGCACAATACGTCAGATGTAAAGTGAATTATGATTAATTTTCTTTTGTTCTTTTATATTGAAACCCATGGAAGAAATGAATTTACTGAAGTATGTAGCAAATGAGTTTGAGTAGTGCCATGCACTTATGTCGTTTATGGGTTTTTGCGTAGTGTCATGGACTTAATAACTACCAATAATGCTAAAAGAGTCAAATACGCAACATATTTAATGTTGTTACTTGACAAACTAGAAATATGTCAACAATTTCGTTATTGAACTTCCAATAATTACACATTGGTGTCCTAAAAATATCGCTATGTGCTAATTGGATTTCATTATTGAACTGCAATTAGATTTTTATTTACTTTTGGTGTCCTATAAATATACATGGATTTATGCGTAAATTTGGATTTGCATTATAGAATGCTGACCTCGTCCCAAAATTAATAGCTTGAACTATTTTCCACGAAAAATAAGAAATTTCCATTATTGAACTGCAAATGGATCTTTATTTACGATTGGTTTCCTATAAATATACGTGGATTTATGCGGGAATTTTGATTTGCATTATTAAATGATAACCCCCTCCCAAAATATATAGGTTAAAGTTTTTTCCACAAAAAAAAGAAATTTTCATTATTGAACTGCAATTGTATTTTTAAAGACGATTGGTGTCCTATAAATATACGTGGATTTATGCGGGAATTTGGATTTGCATTATTAAATGCTGACCCCGACCCAAAATAAATAGTTTTATCTATTTTTCACAAAAAATAAGAAAGTCATTAAGTACTTTCAATTGAACCATTGTTAAATTGACTTCACTAGTTCATCTATTACCTTAAGATCTAGCAATTAAATTGTTGGTGTGCGTGGTACTTAGGGGTCACAAGCAATATGTAAGGGCATTCCACGGCCCCTAAAAAGGTCATAAATAGGGTCGAGGACTATCTTCGAGTAGGCCGCTGATGATAATCTACTCCTTATAAACAATAGCAGTATTCTATTCTATATATACTTCTATTTAGATATTTTCATATTTATAAATATATCATGGGCTTTCCTAATTTTCACCCGTTCGTAACTGAAGTGGTTAACAAATTTGGCAATTTCAAACCTTGATAGATTGGGTAGTAAATTATATAGTTTTCTTGATTGAACGAACCTACATTATTTTTCACCTACACAACACCTGTCAAATACATCATGTTGTTTCGTGTTCATGTTGGTGTGAAGGTTAAACGGATTAAAAGTATATGTGGTTTGATAGATGACGTTAAATGATGGTGATAGGCACGTTTCATATGTATAGTTTTCTTGAATGAAGGAAGCTACATTATTCCCAACATATACAACACCTGTCAAATACATCATGTGGTCTCGTGTTCATGTTGTTGTGAAGGTTAAACGGATGAAGAGTATATGTGATTTGAGAGATGGCATTAAATGATGGTCATAGGCGCGTTTCATATTCTATACCTTATGATTTTAGCGCATGGGAAATTAACGGTGTGTTAGGAAAGGGATTGATATGATGAGGTAGGGGTGTAACAAGGTCGAGGTTCCGTAAAACCTTGGATTTTGGTGGATTACAGATCTGTTGGAGTTCGGATCAAACCAAGTTTGACTGAAGCTCCACACAACTCCAATGCTTATCGTAGCGTAGAGCGAGTTGGCCTATATCTTTTCCGATATTATCTTTGTTCATTATACGCGTTTTACCTTTATTTAATTACTTGTTGACAAATTATTACTAAACCTAAAATGAATATGTAATGTAGTCCAAATACCAACCATAGACTAACAATTTCCATTTTCTCAAGTATGATTATTTAAATGAATTTTATTCTTCAAATGACCTTAAACACCCAATATATCGGGATGGAGGAACTACATTATTGCTTATTATATTGAATTAAACTATTAAAGAAAAATGATATGTTTTGTGTCATGTAGGTATGTAATTAAAGACCAATCTTTCCATGCATTGCGTTTTGTAAGTTATAGACATAATCTAAATTCCCTTTTGCCACAAAAAAATAAATTCAAAGTTTTAGTCATATTTTTTGTTTCCTCCATGCTAATATGTGAGCAAGAAGGGGAGGGCCAGTTCAAATCAACTTTGGTGACATATAAATAAAGCATGTTTTAAGTATACTTATATGTAAATAGGAATTATTACTTACTTATCTAAGTAATTTATAGTACTTATCTAAGTATAAAGTATGAGAGGATTCAGTTACTACGTTGTTACCAATAATTAAAAGTAAAATCCTAAATAAGTCTTCCATAATTTAAGAAGCGAAATGACAATGACGACAAAAACTAAAAAGCGGAGGGGCAACAACAAGATATTTCAGTTGTTATGACGCAAAGTCCAACAAACTTCAGCAAATTCCAAAGTAACTATCTCTTTTGGATGCAAATATTACAATACATAAAAAGGGGATGGGCAAAAAAACTAAGGAACCATTAGTTGCTCTAGCACTGTGGCCACTCAAAATTCACCATCATTGTCCAAATTCTTTGAGAATTTCCGACTCAATAATCATATTCATATTCAAAAAACTTGGTGCTAGCCTGTGACTTTGCGAAATGCTTCACCTCATGCCTACAAGTGGAAACAGGGCACAGATTGGGTTGGTGGTTACATTTCAGTTTCGGTCATACCTAGTGCTTGAGTCTCACCAGGCAGATTGTTATATAACTATGCATGTTTTGCCGCATTGCAAGCAAACCATGCTCCCCCAACTTCTCACAAGTTGAAGCCATCATATACACAACATTAGTAAAGATTTGGTGTTCTTCACTAAGTAGGTTGAGTAGGCTGAACATGTACTCCCCTCTAGGATGACCAGCGTCAGCAACAAATTTTTACCACTAGGTGCCTAATTCTTTAGCGCAGCTGCGAAAATAATAAAACTGCATACAGACCAAACACAAACAACTTAATTTCATATTGTTTTAACACATCAAATTATCATTATTTGGAAAAAAATATATACAAAGACCTACCATCCCCAAGAAGTACGAAGCGTCAGGATTTTTTTTTGCAGAGGCATAGTTCTATAAGCGCTAACATTCATGGGCAGTGAAATAAGTTCTTATTGACATGATCCCACATTACTTTTCCTAGGATGTCTTTTCTTAACCCAAGCTCATTCAGTGTATTACTACTGTACAAACGTTAATTGGATATAATAATTAATCAAATAACATCATTCATCATTCATGCTCCGAATAACTATATCCTAATTTGTTAGTTTTTATTAAAAATCAAAGGTAAGCAGAAGCGGAGAAATTGATGTTAGAAACCTATTTCACCAATATAAATGAGTTTATTTAACATGTATCGATCATTATGATTTCCAATATTCACAATTTTTACAGAATCACTATCTACAACATGCATTGAGTAAAATAAAGTCAGTGAAGAAGTCAGAGTGAAGAACTTACCTAGATCTCAGACTCAAAAAATCGCGGCACGATTCATTGGTTAGCCGTTGTATTATGTCGATCAACACGTCTTCTGGTAGAATTCTTAGAGAAAACAACTGAACAATTTCAAGTGGTGGAGAATCCAACGACTGAAGAGTTTCGTTTTCTGCCTCCCATTGAAACTTTTGAGGTTGCATGTTGATTTTTTGTTATTTAAGTGAGGTGAGATGTTTTTGTTATTCAAGGGAGGTGAAATGATGAGAGTGATGTTCTTGTAAAATAAATAAGGTGAGATGATGAGAGACTTGAAGCAAAGAAAACAGGGGTGAGTTGAAATGCTTTTGTAACATGGACGAATTTTTTTTTACTGTAATTCAGAATTACCAGTTTTAATTAAGGGGTAGATGAGTATTTAAGTGTAGTATTGATTTGGGGGGGGGGTAAGATAAAATCGAGGAGAAGTATTGATTTGATGGGACAAACGATACTTCTCAACAGTCGTCTACTTATTAAAGACAGTCAAATATGTTATTTATTTTTCATATACAAGTGGTGACGATCCATTTAACATGTCCAATAAAATAATAAGTTTTATGTTTTATTGTAACAACAAGAATTAGAAATGTCTAATTGTTTATTTCGATATACGTATTATATTATCAACCTAATTCTAAATGTCCAATTCTATAATTAGTTTAACTTTTCATAGTAACAACAAAAAAGTAGAAATGTCCAATTGTAAAACTAGATATTCGTTTTATAATAACAAGTAAGAAATTGAACCGTCGAATTGTAACAAAAAATTTACGTTTTATAGTAGCCACAAAAAATTTGATAATGAATAGCAAAACATTACGCAAAAATTAGCCAAAACCCCTTAGACTGTTGAACATTTTGGTCAGAACACCCAAATACTTTGAATTTTTGGCAAGTACTCCCTATAAAAATTAAAAAACCATGTTAATCCCCCCAAGCTTGATTTTTCGGCTAGTTTATAAATTTTTTATCCGGTTTTGTCGTCATGCGTTTTGCAAAATATACAGTTTTTCCATACGAAATGAGAAGTAACCACATAAAAAGAAAAGCAATGGTTATTACAATGTGGTAGCTTTTCATTTTGTATGAAAAAAGTGTATCATTTGAAAAACGCATGAGGGCAAAACGGGATTAACAATTTATAAAGTAGTCGGAAAATCAATGCTGGGGGATTATCACGGTTTTTTAATTTTTGTAGGGGGTATTTGCCAAAGTTCTAAATATTTAGGTGTTCTTGCCAAAATGTTCACAAATCGAGGGGGTTTTGGCCAATTTATCCAATTTAAAATGAGGTAACTTAAAATTGGCCACAATTTTTATTTTCTTTACACACTAAAATTACTTTAAATTATGATCATTATTCGGTTACAAACTTTTAACATTCAGTTTATCTAATGTATAGTTCCAAGGAGTTGAAAAATGTAAGAGACAATACCTATGTGCTTGTAAGAATTTCTTTAGATGGTGTATCTTTATAGAATTGATAAGCCCTATAATATACATGTTGTGTCCCTTATTATCGTTATATTTTGATTAGTTTTAGATCATTATTATTTAGGTTTTTAATAAGATTTAGTATTTTATCTTTTATTTATATTTTCATTTTTTATTGTGTTTTAGGCCTATTTTCTACATTTTTATTGTGTAGGTAATATTGGCGGAATAAAGGAGAGCAAATTCGGCTCAATTCGCAATTCGGAGCAGTTTTGACAGCAATTCGTATTTTGGTCATAGCTCCTTCTTTCGGGATGTAATTCCAATGTTTCAAAATTCTATGGAAACCCAAACGGAGACCTACAACTTTCATGTTTTATACTTTTTCAGATTCAGAACATAACACGGTCGAAATTATGATACAAGTTGCAGCAGTCCAAACCTTCCTAATGTTTGCACAACTTAAAGCACAAGCAAAGAAAGATCTGTACATCCATAATACCAGAAGATATGACCCGGTTAATGAAAATATTTTCTTCTGGTTTAGGGCTCTCTTCTAGACCAAAAGATCACGGCAATAAAGCATAAAAAGCAAAGGACGTTCAAGAAAGGAGGCAAGCAGAACATTAGTCACATAAACCTGAGAGCAAATAAAGGAAAGTTCTAGTCCAAGGAGAGTGTAAGAGTCAAGAGGGCTAGAAGCCATTGGAATCGAGCTGGTTCGTGACTTTTGGAGGTGGATTTTGGAGTTTGAATTCTCGGGTCGAAGACATGCTCAAGTTTACAAGTCCGGACAAAGAAATTGAGTGAGTATCTCTTACTCTAATACCTCATTGTATCTAGTGTCCTATGTTTAATTTATTTTCAAGTGTTCAACTTTAGTTAGAAATCTGTATTTGGATGTTTGAGACAATTTATTAGTTCAATTTAGGATTAATATATTCAAGTTAATTTTTGTATTCATGCTTTGCTTAAGATCATTGACTTATGATTGATGTTTTTATATGGTATGGAGACGTCCTTCTATGTTTAAATATGAATCAATTGCTATTGTTTAATCATTAGTTCGTATACTATTGAATGAACGAATTAGTAGCAACTAGTTAAGAAGTTAGTCGGTCGAACGATTGGGTCTTAATTAGGGCATTGCATGATCTAGACAAAATTACATTCTTGCTATCTGGGATGAATTTTCCTAGGGTTAATGATGTCTTCCTAGTATTTATTATTTTTGAGTCTTAGGATCGAGCTGATTCGGTTTCAAGCTAGTAAAGGGAGATAGGGAGAAGCTAGCTGGTAGATTCTCTATAGTTAACCTACTAGTTAACTTGGTTATTAATGACAAAATCCGACTTAGGTAACTAAAGTGATTTGAACTTATGTCCGTAATTTGTATGCTTGTTTCACTTGTAAATATTAAGTTAGTTAGTTTATTTTCTGCTTTTTTTTTAGTCTTAGTGATTCATCAAACAATTTATGTAAATTGTGAACTAGGATTAGAGTTGAAGTTACCAAGAATTAATTTCTGTACTCGTGGGATCGACCCTTATTTACCGTATGCTATATTATCTATATATTCGTGGTAGAAATAAGGTTTTTTAATTTGTATGCGTAAACGACACATATCAAGAATGAAGGTGGATCACATTTCTTGCACAAATGTTTGGTTTCAAATAACCCCGAAGATATGTATTTGGAGGGAATCGTATGTTTTACTCCAATATTAGTTGTGCACTTTATTATTCTGTGAAACTAAGTTACATGCATTATCTCTTATGCATATGAATATTTTTAGAGATAGCCCAAGATATGAAGATGGGTTGTTCTTTTTGAAAAGGGCGTCTGATGTGGTCATACATGCGCTTCGTATGTGTATCGCCTTTGTCTAATGCGAAGTGCATAAGAGTTGTTAGTGCGAAGGGGGGAGGATATGTTGGGTAGATTAGTGACAGATATGAAGGGGGTTGGTTTGGTGGATTGTAGGCGGAGTGTTACGTCTTTTTCATGGTGACCGCCTAGTACAGGAGAAGAATAATAAATTATTTTACTAATAATCAAAAGCATGGTACCACTTTTCATAATTCAGTTAATAGTACTACTAATGATTGTATATCATTGTAAGACATTAGATTACGAAAAACATTATTACTAATCCATTGTTTAACACAATTGGTTAATCTATCTTATCAGTAATGACGATCATTAATGGAGGACATTGGATAAGTCAATAAATTATTTAATATAGAGACAATTTTAACTTACATCACTATTGAAGTAATGTAATTACTATGGAGATTCATTATTCTAAGAAAACTTATTACTGACTCACTGGTATTTAGAAATCCAATATTTACAATTTTTATTGAATAAATCTTGCGATTAATAACCAACATTAATTACGTATATGGGTTTAAATTTGTCATTCACGTAACTAAATATCGTCGGAAAAATACTTCGTCTCATCGGTTTAGGACATACCCACGATTGTTTATCTCTGGAAATACGCTATTGACTCTTGCTTTATTCATGCACGAAACTTACCTGTTCGATTAATTCTTAAACGGAATGAATTATTTACGTATAGCATAACGTTTTGTTCAAAGAATTTGCGGCAAACAATTGTTGGTCAACCGAGTTTGGTGTTAATCAATAGTGTTATGCATTACATTTGTGGGTAAATGATATTCAATAATGCATGAAGTTTACATATCAATCTTATGTTCAATAAGGATCAATAATTACGTATATGGGTTGAAGCTTCTTCGTCACGGATTTAATTATTAGCAGCAAAACAATTGATCTCCATGGTTTACGACAGACCGACGACTTTTCTCTCTGAGAAAACGCTATTGACTGTTTTGTGGCTCGATCGAATAATGATTTATTGTATAGAATACAGTTCGGTTTAAAGAATTTCTGGTAAAAGAATTTGGTCACTCGAGTTGGGTTTTCATCATGGCCCAAGTATGGGAGGTAGGGTCAAAGGAATTTCAACTATTACGTGTTATGCATGGTGTTCTTACTTGTTAGTTTAAAGAGGGAAGGATATGATGGGGAGATTAGTGAGGGATGTTACGGAGCGTCAATTTATTGCATAATATTTAATAGATGTTTTTCATACGAATTGAAAAATAGGGGATGCAAGACACATATATTGAAATAAATACATGAATATAATAGCAATTAGGGGATGTAAGGAAAATAGTAAAGCAATTTATTGATATGGATTTAACAATATTAATCAACTGTTTTCAGATAAAGCCAAATTTATAATCATAATAATGTCAAAGAAAGTACATAGTTAGTTGTTACTATGGAATTTAAGCGGTTCAGAATACTTTCCCATTAAAAAAAGCAATACATAACGAGTTGTACCTACTCGTACAGGCCACGAGGTTTCGACTTCTAAGGGATGTCACAAGAATAACAATTGGGGAGCGTGAATTGAACACTCCTGCTAACAGTTATAACAAGTTTGAAGTAGTGGAGAACCTTAGAGAATAGGATGATAAGAAATAAAAGTAGTCCACCAAAGAGAAGTTTGTTGATCATTTTTTCCCTTTGCAACTTAGATTGCAGATCAATAATTTGTTGAATGAAAATCATCCCGTTTGACTCACACATGGACAGTTCGCTACTTAAATTTTCTATTTCACCTTGTACGCCATGACTTGATGAAGCCATAGCAGAAGGCGTTGCATGAGGGGGAGCGGTCATGACAAGGCTTCCATGTTCCATTAGTTGTGTCATTGAGTCTCTATGGGCATCCCTAAGTATTGGTATTAGCTTCTTTGCCCTTGGGCACAACTCAGAGTCGATCCAACTGAAAAAAATCACAGCCACCTATAAGGGCCCGGGATTTTCCATCCATCTGTTTTCACGGAGTACGTCCTTATAGAAAATTTGTAAGATGGGGGCTTTAGATAAGTTCAAGGGACCATCGAGTTAGAAAAGATTTTGTAAAGACTTGAATTGAATAAAAACCATGAAAGAGGTCACAAATCTGCTATCGGCGTTTTATCGAAGGGACAAACCGAAGGGACAACCTAATAGCGTGATAAGTGAACTGATCATGTTTTTAGAAAGACTCCCGCTCATATAGAACATATGAGTACCCAAGAATAAAGGGTTCGTGGGCGAAGGTACGAGGTGGGAAGATGTTAGGCACCCAACTCACCCGTATTATGACGGTCTCTACTAACTCAAGTTTGCTTAATAATTTAAAGACATAATTTCCACACAAACTGGATTAACAACCTAGAATTAGACTATTAATTGGTTCACCACAAGCATCACAACATTTTTTAATGACCCTTATTTAGACATGCATTCGTTTTGACAAATTGGAAAGCACAACGACTATATAGACAATATTTAGGAAGCGATAAAAACGTGTACTAGCATGATATCTACATTACGACTACTAGAAAATAAATAATTAAACAAGTAATTTAATTTGAACCCTCAGGAGCTTGTACATGAACTGTAGACTATGTTTGACAAAAATAGTAAAGACAAGATCTCAAGAATAAATTTGGAAGAAAGAGGAAGAATCTCAGTGTTAATACTCATGAGAATAGAGGTTGTCAACTGTAGACTGTGTGTTTTGAACTGAGGGAGGAGGGTCGTATTTATAGGCATGGGAAGTAGGGTTGGACGGGTGAAAAGAGCCGAATTTTTGAATTGGGCTTGAAAAAATAATCGCGCCTGGAAGCTGAGTCAGGGCCGCTAGCGGCTGTGGATTTTTCATCCACAGCCGCTAGCGGCACTGGTGAGCGCCGCTAGAGGCTCTGGATTTTAATCCAGGGCCGCTGACGACTATGGTGAGCCAGTTGGATGTCGTCATAATGACGACATCTATGACGACATCCAGTCTATTTTAATTTTTCGGATGAATTTTTGTGTTCCGAAAAATATGAAAAGACCGTTTTACCCTTGGTGGTAAAAGACGGTTCTACTCCCGGTTCACAACTTGGCGATCGGGAGTCGAAAAAAGGCATGAGAGGTGTCGTTGGAAAGCTCTTGAACGGGGCTTTTGAATGGGACCGGAATAAAGGACTGATCGAGGAAGAAAACCTGAGACCTTACCTTACCCATTAAAGCAAAATAACATTCAAGTTTATAGATTACTCCTTTCATCATCGGGCTTTTGCGGAGAAATCTGAAGGCGCTTTTCTGGCGTCTACAGAAGCCCCCACTTTGATCGAGTTTGAATAGCAGCGAAGATCCAAAGGCGACATGCAGGATGCTGATGTGAACATGGTGTGTGAGAGTGTACATTATGTATGCATATGAAGACAAACCTGAGTTGGGACATGCTCGTAGCGTGCTAAGATTTAATCTCTGTAAACACAAGAAAATCAAAGGTTATGGTCAGCAGGATAGAACGCCGCTCGTAGATGGTCTAAACTTCTGTTGGGGACCTGTAATCAGAGTGAATGAAAAAGTTAGTAATACTTTGAGAATGATCAACGTAGAGTGCTTCGACAAACAATAACTAAACACCGCTCGACGGTTGTCGAGATTCCGTCCCTGTACGAGAAACGAAAAAGTCAACGAGACAGCGTAATTAAAAATAACGGCTGTAAAATGGGAGGTAACACTAGTGAGGGTGAATAGTATAAGTACTTTATTTTGAGCAAACAGTGACTAAGCACCACTCGGCGGATGCCGAGATTCCGTCCCTGCACAAGAAACGAAAAGGTCGACGAGACAGCGCGATCAAAATAATGGCTGTAAAATGGTTAAAACATATGAACAATTTAAATGCAATAGCTTAAGCAATCATTGACTGAAACATACAAAAAACAAAGGACAGTATAACCGCAACAGTTTAAGCAATCATTGACTGACACACAAAATACGTAACCTCGTAGTAGGGCAGTTTAACCGCAATAGCTTAAGCGATCATTGACTGACCCGAAATAAGTAACCTCGCAGAAGGACTGTTTAACCGCAATAGCTTAAGCGCTCATTGACTTGCCCGAATTTGTAACTTCGCAGAAGGACAGTTTAACCGCAATAACTTAAGCGATCATTGACTGACCCGAATTTGTGACATTCGGACATTGAGATATTGAGACATTTGGGACTTTGCAGCATTGGGACATTGAGATTTTGGGACATTAAGACTTGGGACATTGAGACTTGGGATTTTGGGATATTGGGATTTTTTGGATATTGGGACATCGGGTCATTGGGACTTTTTTTTGGATATTGGGACATTGGGATTTCTTTTTTGGATATTTGTGAGGCCGACATCTTTATTGGACTTGAATTATTTTGACTCTCCGGGCGATAACTATCGTCGCGGCATACATCCGGGCTCAAGTATTTGTGACCTGCAAAAATAATTGGGTCAGTTTTACCTTAAAATAATTGGTATCGTAAGATGGGCCAACTATCAAATTTGAATTTGTGGGCCAAAGGGACTCGCTCCCGCGTGCTTGGTACTGATATTTGCCGCGAACGAACTGGAGGAACGGCTTCTGGGGTGGAAAAGATCGTGGGACTGCAGGTAGGGGCCCGTGCGTGCAGGCCTGGCAGGGCCGCTAGAGGCCCAGGCCAGCGTCGCTAGCGGCGCCTCGTCTTGAGCCGAATATATATTAGCTTCGTCGCGATTTTCTTTTCTCGTGTTTCACTTCTTTTTCTTCACTTTGCCGAGCCATTGTGGAACCATTTTCACCATTATTGACTGCTTCAAATTCCTTGAGATAAGTCAATTTTTGACCAAATTCTTCGATTTTTGTCTTGAACTTGCTTATTTTTCCGCCTAGTTGCTGAATTTTGGGTTGCATTGTTGAATGGATGCTTGTTTCTTGCGAATCTAAAACATTTAATTTTCCACTTGTAGAGAGAGAAAGCTTCTTTTTCCTTCCATGGCTCCCACAGACAAAGGAAAAACGTCCCATGAGTAAGGAGGAGGAGAACCGGGACCTCTTTCGTACTGGGCTTCCTTCTAATAGTACGCCTTCGGCTCGTCATGCAGACGGAGCGCATTTTTACCAGGACTCGTTCATGCGGATGGACTGGCGCCCCGCTGGGGTTTGGGACTGTAGTATCTTGCTACTGGACAGGCAGAGTCATCTGTCTAACCATGAGTTGGTATGTTTTCTGACTCTTTTTTTTTCTGTTCAGGATATATTTTTCTTGAACTGAAAATTTGAACTGTTAGTGCTTCGGCACACAAACAAATTGGGACTTGTACTGGATTGGTGGTCAGGTGTATATAATTTGTGTGGAATTATTTTGGCTGTATTTGTAGTATATGGGGGTGTTGAGAAAATTTTGTTTCTTAGCTAGGGTATTGGTGTTTTGTTGCAAGCTCATGGGTCTATTTCCCATTGGGCCATGATGTTGGAAACATTTTCGGTGGGAGCTAGGGATAGAGTGTTGGGCTCAGGTTTTGGGCACTTCTTGACTGTTATCTCAGCTTGTCACTCTGGGGATACTAGGATTATTGCTCGGGAGTTATTGGAGAGGTTCTGGGACACTACGAACACCTTCCATACAACTGTAGGGGAGATGTTTCCCACTCCTTATCAGTTTGCTGTGCTGAAGGGTTTATCCTTTAGAGGGCGCCTTATTCAGTACGACGTGAGTTACCATCGGCAGAGTGACAGGTTACTTGAGTTTTACTGGCCTGTGTCCACCCATTTCAGAGATGACCGGGTATCCTTGCCGCGGTTTTGGGCGGCTTTGGCGGAGCAGGGGCTTACCGAGGAGCAGAGAGCCCGTATTTTCCTAGCTTGCTTGTTGGGGTCGACCATTTTCGCTCAGAAGAAGAGCGTATGTCAGGTTGGCCTCTTGACTTGTTTGGAGGATTTGACCAAGGTTCATGAGTACAACTTTGGTGCTCCAGCCTATGCTACCTTGGTGAGATGGTGTTGCCACGCTTGCAGGCGAAGGCCGACGAGTGGGAGGGCGTCTATCTCGGGCCCGTGGAAGATACTGGAGGTAGGCACATATGTTTCTTTTTTTTTTTCTTTGCACATGCATGCTTTTGAATTTGAAGCTTATCATTTTTTTTTTTTTGCTTTATGGCAGCTGTGGTTCTTTGAGTATTTTCCCGCTTTTGGTCCTCACCGTACTGGTTTGAGGATGTTTCCACTAGGTTCACGGTGGATTGCTACATATAACCACCCATTTACCTCTTTGGAGCATTTTTGGGCTACCTTCGAGAGTCATGCTGCATCTGTGGTATGTTGTTGTTGACTTGTGCATTTTTCTTGGTCCATTTGGTGTGAATGAACTTTTGAACTGGTAATCTGAAGGTGTCGTGGGTTGCCTTCGATGGTGTTCCTGGGGTTCCGCCCCATATTACCATGGAGTCTTTTAGGGTATCATCCTTGCGGGTGGTCTTTGAGGGTCCATTTGGCTTTGTGTGGTACTTGGGGGACCGTTTGACAAGGCTGGTCTATCCAGCCTTGGGTGGTCATCTGGTTCCGGAGGATCCTCCCATGACCATGTTTTACCTGCGCAGCCTGAGCTTAGAGGACTTAGGGGTTGTGGCTCGTGGTATGGCGGCCACGGAGTTTATTGAGCCGGAGATTGCAGGCTTAGATCGTACAGCTGTGTACCTGGACTATTGCTTGGGTCGTTTGATGCCGGACCTTACTTCTGAGGTAAAATCTTTATTTGTGTCTTTTCAGCTATATGCGTGATATAGTGACTTTTGTGTCTTGCATGCGTATCGTTTGGCTCCTTAGGGTCCTAGGAGGTCCCATTCTAGAGTTTCTCGGGGCCAGCCCCCAAGCGTGACCTTGCCGACTAATGAGATGAGGTATATTGGTCAGAGCAGAGGACGTATAGTAGAGGAGTTCCCTCTACATATTGCTGACGAAGAGACCGTGGAGGGCTTCCCCTTGCCTGATGGTTATACAGGAGTAAGTTTCTTTCTGTCCCTTCTTGTGTTTTGTGTTTGTCTTTGAATGCTGACTCTTTCTTTTGTTTCTTCTTGTAGCTGAACCTGGAGCACTCTTCTCAAGTCTTCAAGCTCATTCACCTGTTGAAGAAAGGCTATAGCTAGGTGGTGGGCAAAGAAAAGAGTTCTCGGTCTAGGACTGTCGATGTAAGTAGACTTTTCATCCTTTGTTTAGCTAAGTGAAGTGATTAACTTAACATCTCGATCTTGATTGTTTGCAGATGTCACAGTCTTCGTCTTCGGTGGGACCTCGGCATTCTTCTGTTGCGAGGGTCTCTTCGGCGAGCAGGTCGCCTATTGCTCGTTTACCTCCCGTAATTGTGACCAGGCCTCCTTTTGATGAGGAGCCCAAACCTTCTGTGCCGCACGTTCGCGTGCCTGAGATGTTTCTCCAGCGGGTGCTCAGTCTTCTTTTGATAGTAGGCCTATTGTTACCCCCACGGCTGGAGATTGGGTGAATGCCCCTGGATGGGATGTGCCTCATACTGGGCCTTCGTATCCGGATGTGGCTATGGACTTTGCTAGTCAGGCCACGGAGAGCTTCTTTGGAGCGGGGTTTCCGGTAGCTACCTCCATGCATGCACCAGCATATGATAGGCTGGATATGAGGCCTAACAACAGCAGGCCCATTTATAGCTTGTTTAGTACTCAAGGCTCCTTCCATTATTTGACTGGGAACTATGGCCAGGGTCCGTTCGTTGATGTTGAGGCTGACAGCAATGGCAATGACGATTCTGGTTGAGCGGTGTAGGACCATTTTGTAAACATTGGCCTTGAAACTTTGAACTCTTGTTTTTATGCATTTTGTATGATGTGTATGCTATGATGTCTCGATTATGCCCGTCTGATTTCTAAGTATGCAATGTGTTATGCAGTAGGGAGTAGGCCATAATTTAGGGAATAAAACAAGGAAAAAGGTAAAAATGACAAAGTGGGCGGGCTGGAGCGAAAGAAGAAAAAATATTTTGGGCCAGGGTCAGGGTCGCTAGCGGTGCTGGGCTGAAGATGAGGGCCGTTAGAGGCGTTGGTCACAGCCGCTAGCGGCCCTGGCCAGAGTCGCTGACGGCTCTGGTTTGGGCTTTTTCGCGGATTTCTGACTTCTTTTGACCCGAGTTTTTGACTATAAATAGGATTTACGGGATGCTTGATGTTGTTTCACTTTTCCAGACTTTAACTCTCTCAAATTTCCCAAATCTTCTACCATGGTGAAATCTTTGAAAAACATGTTCGATGCCTGGTGCAAAAATCTGACCATAGAAGATAAAATTGAACTGGCTCCGTTCCATGTCGCTACCTTACTGACTTTAAGACCAACCAAAAGATTGTGGCCCCTTCTTCGATCTGCCCTGAATTATTGGGACCCCGATTTGCACGTTTTCCGTTTTGGTAATTCTGAATTGTGCCCTCTAATTGATTAATTTGCTGCAATTACTAATATATCTGATGTTCTTCCCCCAGTTGTGCCTTATTTGAGAGATGGTTTTAGTGGTCAGTACAGGAAATCTCTAGTCTTGTCATCTGCAAAAGCCAAAAGCATGCTTTTTGGTGTCGATGTGGACTTAGTTCATCTCTGTGAAAAGTTTGCTATTTCTTCTGAAAAAGATGCAATATTTAGGCGTTGCCGACGACAGGCTTTTGTACTTTGCCTGTTAAACCGCTTACTGTTTGCTAATGCAGAGTCTTTCAACTTGCGTAAAGTCTCGTTGTTTCAAGTGGTGAATCAAATGGCTGAAGGGCACTCTCCTTTGCATCTGGTTGTAGGGGAAACTATTGTAGGGCTTGACAGGTTGAAAATCTCGCCTCATGAAGCTTTTTCTGGCAGCCCTTTGCTGCTTCAAATTTGGTTATGTGAGCATCTAAGGTTAATAGAGTCACCAGAGAAGATGATAGCTCGTACCCCTCGAGCCTGATCAAAGAAAACTTTTACCGCTGCTAGCTTCTTGGTTAGTAAAAGGCTATATGATGAAAAGACCCTTGCTGAATGGGAGACATTTTTCCATGCAGGA
This sequence comes from Tetragonia tetragonoides, assembly GCA_038025085.1. Lineage (NCBI taxonomy): Eukaryota > Viridiplantae > Streptophyta > Magnoliopsida > Caryophyllales > Aizoaceae > Tetragonia > Tetragonia tetragonoides. The sequence goes on from CM076140.1 coordinate 25,718,318, forward strand.
CCGGTTATCCGCTGGCATGTGACCTGGTGGAGCTTGACTTCCTTAGTGGCTTGCGACAATTTTGTTTCTCTACTACCATAGTGGGTCTGTACAGGAGTGCTTTCTTTTTTCCTTCTAGGGTCATGAGACAATATGGGTTGAAGCAGGCTATCCCTCGTCAGAAGACCACGAGACCACCTATCTCAGCTTTGACCACTGAATTTGCTGCGGATTGGGGAAAATATTGGCATGGCAGAGATCGTTGGACAGTACTTCGGGTGATTGCCCCAACTCAAGTTTCTGAGACCTACCTGAGCTGGCTTTCCTGCAGTGGTGGAGAAGCTAGACGAGCCCTTCGTCATGAGGAGTGGGATCAACTAAAGCCTAAGTATGACTCAAGAACAGGGAGTAAAAAATGAAAGGAAGGGCCTTATGAGGAAGGCTACCATGTACTGAAAAGAGGCAAGCCCCTAGCTCAAGGAAACGATCATAGGTCCTCCTCAAGCCAGGGTCCTTCAAAGAAGAACTCTTCAACGAAGCCTTCTAAAGGGAAGAAGGATTAGAGTAGTTTTCTTAGAAAGCAAGTCTAGTTTTATAAAAAAAAGTAATAAGAATTTGTTTAGCTTAAATCCTCGTACTTGCACCTTTTTTTTTTTTTTGTAACCTTAGTAAGTTTAAGTTTTTGCAATGTAAGCTTATTCGTTCAGTTTGAATAAAGATTATCCCTTTTTGAATGAGTTGAAAGGAATTTTTGATTGACTTTGGCCGGGCCCCTTAAAAGGTTACCTACGTATCCAGTGTGGAATCAGGCCAGCGTAGTTCGTTCTATTTTGTGTACATCTTTTTTTTTTAATTTTCAAAAATAATAATAATAATAATTATTATTATTATTATTATTATTATTATTATTATTATTATTATTTTATTATTATTATTATCATTATTATTATTATTATTATTATTATTATTATTATTATTATTATTATTATTATTATTATTATTATTATTATTATTATTATTATTATTATTATTATTATTATTATTATTATTATTATTATTATAGACGTAGCACTTCTTCAGTTGGTCCATGTTGGTGAGCTGACTGAACTCGATGCCTTCAATGTCCATGAGTCTGACTGCGCCTCTTGACGAGATGTCTTTGATAATGAACGGACCAGACCAGTTTGGTCGAAATTTTCCTCTGGGGTCAGTAATTGGTACATGTGGGAATGTTCTAGGGCTCGTAGGCGTCTTTCATCTATGAACATGAGTTCTTCGTAGCGGGCTTGTAATCATTGGGTTTCGGGAATTTCACCCTCTAAGGCTATGCGCATGGAGGGTAGTTGGACTTCTATGGGTAGCACTGCTTCCATTCCGTAGACTAGGGAATAAGACGTTGCTCCCGTAGAGGATCTTATGGATGTCCTATATCCCCAAAGGGAAAATGGGAGTTTTATTGGCCAATCATTGTAGTTTTCTATCATCTTTTCGATAATAGTCTTGAAGGTTTTTGTTGGCGGCTTCTACTGCGCCGTTGGTTTGGGGACGGTAAGGGGATGATTTGTGGTGCTGGATTTTGTAGTTTTTGAGGAGGGTGGCTGTTTCAGCTTTGGAATGGGATCCATGGTCACTAATGATTTCATGTGGAACGCCGTATCGGCAGATGATGTTGTTCGTCATGAATTTGGACACTTGTTTGGAGGTGAGGACAACATAGGATTGGGTTTCAACCCATTTGGTAAAATAGTCAATGGCTACTAGGATGTATTCATGTCCTCCCGAGCCTTTTGGGGGTGATTTTACCAATGATATCTATTCCCCATGCGGAAAATGGCCAAGGGGATGTGAAGTTATGGAGCATTGAGGGTGGCATATGCTGCAGGTTGGCATATATTTGAGACTTTTTGCATTTCTTGACATAGTTGTAACAATCCCTAGTGGTCCAATAGTATCCTAGCCGTAGGACCTTTCTAGAGAGCATTCGACCATTCATGTGTGGTCCGCACACACCATTGTGTACCTCATCCATGACCTCTGAGGCTTCTTCGGCGTTCCCGCATCTGAGGTTGACCCCGTTGTGGGATTTCTTGTATAGAACCCCCTTGTATTCTATGTATTGCGCCGCTAAGAGACGGATGGCCCGTTGAGCTCTTATTGGTGCGTCTTAAGGGTATATTCCTTTGGTGATGTAGTTGAAGACGTCTTGGTACCAAGGATCTTCTTCGATCAGAGCCAAGGTCATATCCGTGTCGAGGTTGTTGCAAAAACCTAACTCGCTTCTTCTTGTGGAGTGGCATTGTTGAGGGAGTTCAGCTACTCAAATTCATGTAAAAGAGATAACATGCATCCTTAATTTGCGAAGTTTACTTACATTGCTTAAATTGATTAGTTAATGATTTGTGCAACTTTGAGTTCATTGGATTTATCAATAGCCAAACAAAGAAAGAAATGAGCGAGAGGAATTTTTATTGATTTGCAACAAAAGATAAGCACACATGACTTTAGAGAAGAGGGTCTCTAATTCCCGTAAAAAAGAAACTAGACTTAGAAAAAGTAAAAAGGGGAACACTCCCAATTCAATTCTCAACCTAAATATTTAGCTAGGATCCTAACTCGACAAAACTTGGGGACTCAGACTGGATTCCTCTAGCTCATGTAGGTAGCCAACTAATTCCAGGCTCCATCGGTATCATTTTCTTTCTTCTTGTCCACTATTTGTTGAACGTCATTTTGCGGGCCGATGCAGTCATCCGTGCAGTGGCCAAACACTCGGTGATATTGACAGTAAAGTTTATCGTCAACTAGGATACCCACATCATAGAGCCAGTTGTAGGAGTCAATTGATTGGTACATGAGGCGTTCTTTGTAAACAGGTTGCAGATTCTTGATGAACTGGCAGATTGGATCACTTTGCGCTGGTTGCTCAACCAGTTTGGCCACCTTCGGCCTCCAACATTGAAGGAAGGCAAGGAATCCCTCATCTTTTTCTTGCTTGGTGATCTCTAAATCTCGAAGGGTCATAGAGAGAACAACATTTTCCTTGTAGCGTGCAAGGAAGATTATTGTGAATTCTGACCAAGTATGGTAGTTTTCCAAATTCAAGGTGTAGAACTAACAACATTTTCCTTGTGGTGGTGAGGGATTATGGGGTGATGACCTATTTATTGATGGTGAGGCTTTTTGTGGTGGAGGTAGACGGGAATTTGGTGGTGTAGACGGTTGCAGGCGAACTAGCCTTGCTGAAGGTCGAGCCCAGCTTTTCTCAAGGTTTCCTTTCTTCTTTGGACCCCCTATCCTGAATAGGAAGGACGGAGCACTTAGTAACAAGAAACCATGGGACTCTCACCTAGGAAAAATGTTGACCCACACATAGAAAACACATTGTCCTAAAAAAAAGATCATTAAGCCCAAATGCCCAAATATTTCCCTAATATCAAAGGAAAATAAAGTCAATGAACGAAAGTAAGAAAAATAGAAAAAGACGGACTATCCTATTTTTTTTTATTTCTAGACTCAAAGAAAATGGAAAATGGGATAAAAAAAAAAGAATTTCGATCTCCGAAATATTTGTTTTTGCAAATGTTTTTGTTTTTTTTGGATGCATTTTTCTTTTCTTTTTTTTTGTTTTTTTTGTTTTTTTTTTTGCTTTTTCCTTTTTTTTGACCGAATCTGGATTACATCAATAAAAAGAAAATAAAGAAATAGAAAAAAGGGAGAGGGGAAATTGGAACAACCGACTCTCTTTTTTTGCTAAAAAGATCCTAGAAAATTGTTCATGACTTTTGTAGAATATATCATTGGAAAAAGACGGGTGTTCATTGAATTGAATTCTCGTACCATCTTCGGGCATTAGGAACTAGCTTAAAACAAAAGAAAAGACTCTTAGCATGTAAGCATATGATGGCACATAGTCACGATACTCATGCATTCAGGCAAGCATTACAACGACATAGTTACAGGCAAACATGTGATCAGACGAGCATTATAACGACACATGCACAACAAGCATGGGAAGTAGGGCTGGACGAGTGAAAAAACCTGAATTTTTGAATTGGGCTTGAAAAAATATAATCGGGCATGGAAGCTGAGTCAGCGCCGGTAGCGGCCCTGCTCTCAGCCGCTAGCGGCTGTGGTGAGCCAGCTGCATGTCGTCATAATGACGACATCCAGTCTATTTTAATTTTCCGGATGAATTTTTTGTTACGAAAAATATGAAAAGACCGTTTTACCCTTGGGCGGTAAAACACGGTTCTACCCCCGGTTCAGAACTTGGCGACCGGGAGTCAGAAAAAGGCATGAGAGGTGTCGTTGAAAAGCTCTTGAACGGGGCTTTTGAATGGGACCAGAATAAAGGAGTGATCGAGGAAAAAAACCTAAGACCTTATCTTACCTATTAAAGTTTATAAATTACTCCTTTCATCATCGGGCTTTTGCGGAGAAATCTGAAGGCACTTTTTTGGCGTCAACACCACCATTTTCCTACTTGCATTCAAGTAATTGTAACCCCAAGGTCAATAATAAATATAATTTAAACAAAGACAATGGTATCAAGTTTCATAACGTACTAAACTACCATACTTTGTTGGAGGCACACTTCATGAACCTTCTACCGGGATTATAGTCTGTGAGGGATGTGAAGACCATGACAGTACGGTTTCCATGGCATTTGCACTTCGTGGTTGGGATCATCTGAGTATCATATTCATGACCGCGGATGTAACAGCCAGTATATGTGTACAAATGTTGATAGTAAGATATAGGAAGCAAAGTGAAGTCAAATAACAAATTTAGAAAATTAAGAAATATTATTGTACAAAATATTATCATAGGAAGGAAATTACTTGTTCTTATCTGTGAAATCCAGATGGCACGGTGAAATTAGAATTTGTAGAAGAAGCTATTCTACTTGTGGATTTACTTCTCTCTCTCATTTGAAGTTTATACAGTGTAGCTTTTTTGCAACTTTTGAAGAAGTTGAAGGTTGAACTTATTTTGCATAGAGGGCAGTTGTACAAATTAAAGTATGAATCACAAATATGTGAAGACTTGTAATAGGAGAAGGTCGAAAAGTCTTATAGACGTTACACTCATAGGATTATGACCGTTGGATATGGTATTGTAGGACTACAAACGTTTAACTTCAGTAATGTTACCGAATAGTATAATAAGCAACTCAAAAATGGTATGTCGGCTAATGTGAGAGAATAAGTTTAAACTTCTCTAGTAGCAACGGGTTGGAGAATCGAAATAAAAAGAACATTTCCAGTGGTCGTACCATTTATTCAAAATATAACCAATTTAGTTGGAGTAACAACTCGTATAACACAAATTTTGAATCTAACTCGATAGGGTTTTCAATTTTTGATTTGGGGGTAAAATGATTATCAATTGACGCTTCTAAGAAATGCAACGTCTATGGCAGTAAAAAAAGTACTAACCCATTGGACAACACGGGTGGTGAAAATTCGTTTTACATATAGTCAATATTCCCATCAAACAAAAAGATTTTGATTTTTACTTCATGACAACAATGAGTACGTATTTCATTAATTGGTGTGATGAAGTTTAAATAGCAATAAGGATATAAGTAAAGTATATAATATTTCTTCTATCTTCGGCAACACACTTTTAATTAATGATACATTTACATGTAGTTTTTCACGCAATATCAGTTTTTATTTTGACCTTACACATTTGTACTATCGAAAGTCAATTATCCTTTCATTTTCCCATCAAACTTATTCACTCTTTCTCACACACACACTCTCTCTCTCTCTCTCTCTCTCTCTCTCTCTCTCTCTCTCTCTCTCTCTCTCTCTCTCTGTGAAACAGTAGAACGTCGTTCACAAATCCGGGAAAATGCCGAAGGACTATTACTAAAGCTCACAGCGCAATGTAAGATAATCCTATAATTGCAACTGAACTTTGACTTACGCTTGAATTTCAACTCATTGGCAAAACGTTAGGGTTTTCTTCATACTTAGTTGTGTTTCTCTTGAGATAAAATGGCGGGATTATGGTCCAACTGTGATACCCCAATATTTTCTATAATTATTATATTGATTTATAAATGATTTACAAATAGTTTCGGAGATTAAATCGTATATTCATTTAAGGATTCGATTTATTCAATTAAAGCCATAATAATATTAATTATTATTATGGGACTTTCATAAATTGTATTTATTAATTTTAAGGAGTTTAATTAAAATATTTTATATATGAATAAGAAATATTCATAAGTTTTAAATAGCTTTAATTAGTTTTAATTAGTTTTAATTTGTTATTTAAATCAGAAAATTATTAAATAAATTCCTAAACCTAATAGTATTTGATTTGGGTTGACTGAGGGCCTATATAAGGAAAACGTGAGACAGTTGATCAGTTTTGCAAACTGAGCCAAAACCCACAAGCACTCTCTCTCCTCTCTCTCACCGTCCTCTCTCTCTCTCTCTCTTTTCTCTCTCCCTCACCGGTTCTCTCTCCTCTCACCTCTCCTCCGGCAGCCCTTGCCACCACCGACCACCAGCGAGCCTCCCTCACCGGCGGTAAGCCGTTCGTTCTCTCTCTCTCTCTCTCTCTCTCTCTCTCTCTCTCTCTCTCTCTCTCTCTCTCTCTCTCTCTCTCTCTCTCTTTCTTTTTCCTCTCTCTTCGCGTCTCCCCTCCCCCTCGCGGTTGCAGTCGCGGACGGTCACGAACGTCGTCAGGCCGTCGCCTGGACGGCGGTCGTCGACCGCCAGGGCGCAAAGGGCCTGGCCCCGTCTCCACCCATCTTCTCTCTCCTTCTCTCCCGTTCGTTCTCTCCCTCTCTCTCTTCGCAAACTCTCTCTTTCTCTCTCCTCTCCTCGCGGGAGCACCGGCGACCACCACCACCGGCCATGGTGGCCAGTGGGTGGTGGTGGTGGTGATGGGTCAGGTTATGGGTCCCATGCATGGGTACCCGTGACCTAGACATAGTTTTGAAGTTAGAGATTCATTTTTATATTTTTTCGTAATTATTAATTCGATTTTCAGTATTTTTGATTTAATATTTTTATTTTTTTGCACTCATTTGGAATCGGAATTCGGATTTTCAAACACCTAGATTGGTTAAAATAAATCAAGGAATTTAATAAAAATATCAGATTGAGATTTCGTTACTGTTTGTATTTTTGTATTTAATTAATACTGATTCGGTAATTGTTTTTAATTAGGACCTAACGAGCAAGCGTGATTATTGTCGATTGGTTGGAGCATACTTACTGTTGGTAGCGTATTAGTGGTAAGCGCTCATGCCTACCTTCTTCCAAAGCCCCATCAAAACTATTTTGATGTGTTATGTGCTAATTGGGAATTTGTTGTGAATTTAATATCAAAAGCATGATTAAATTATATCATCGTTATTATGAAGTTATTAAGCATGATTCACTGCTGTAAATATGAGTTATAATTAGCATGTTGATGTTAGCATATTTTGGGAATTAATTAGTCCATATGATGATTATTGGACAATTGTTGAATAGCGAATTATTAATATTATTATGCTATTAATTATATGCTAATTGGTATGGGTATTATTGAGTACTAGTGAGCACCTATATATTATCGTTGAATGTCTCTGGTGATTTGTGAATTTTTGGATATCATATTACCCTGCCGAAGTGCTGCCGAAATTGTGCTAGACATTACTTGTCATCATTATTGAATTATCATCGTTATTGAATTAAAGCATGTTTAATTCTCATCGTATTGGATTATCATTATTGTCGTTATTTACTATTCATTGTCAAGAGTATGAAATGAATTAGTAAGTCGTGGTATCGTAGTACCACTTATGTCAACCAATGCCAATTATGTGAATTGAATTAAATGAGAGTAAGACTCCTAATGGATCCTTAGGAGTAGTCGAGCAATCGGGATTGCACCTAATGGTGTAGTTTAAGGGATGAGTGATTCCCAAGTTACTTATGGACACCTCGCAGTGTGTCTGGGACGATCATTCCCCATTTATTAAGTCCTCTAGGCTCGTGTAATTGTACTAGGGGTAGTGTGCACACTAGAGTCATTAAGTCCATGGCGTGATTGTATCTTCGATGAACAGTATGGGTAATCGCTGTTCTATTCACTCTCTTACATCTCTCTAATCAAGACGGATTGTCTATGTCATATTTTGTATGATCACTATACAAGAATTGTATGTAAAAGAATGTCGTTGTGCGTATGCTTGATTAAATGCTTATGTGCGTATGCAAATGAATTTCAATGATTCTTCTAAAACCTCAGGTAAGGTTTGCAAAATGTTTTTACTGGGTACGGATGACATTTGTTAAGTTTATCTGATTTTTGTTTCTCTTTTGTATCTTTTCTTTTCTTCTGTATTTTGTTTCCGTCACGGAAACCAAAGTGCAGGTTTAGTTGATTGAGGACGTACAGCTTGGAAGGTAGAGTTGGCATCGGTTTTTAGAACTGTTTCTGTTCAGTTTAGATCGTTGGGATTTTATTGGATTTAGCCCTTTGAAGGTAAGTTGTAATAAATTTGGTTTAATGGGTTTTAGCTCACTATTCAGACAACTCTGATATTAACTGTTTAGTTTGTTTAGTTCCTTAGTAAGCTCCTTTTGATGCCTAGTCTTTCTTTCTGCTTAGCATTTACTCCTTAGTGATAAATGTTGCAGTGACATCCCCTCGGGTTCGGGACGGTTCAGCGGTGTCGAGTCGTGCACAACGACGTTGATAGTTACCAGGAAATCGTTGCAAATTCGGGGGTGTTACACCAACACTCTTCTTGCTTGTAATACAACGTGAAAGTCGCTTTCGGGACCGTTTTACACCCCAGTCTGAATAGGATTTGTTAATTTGGCTTATGCGAAATAGTTTGTCACAGTTAGGGTTTGTTAAGAATTTTTATTATATTTTCTGCTACAATATGTACTCCATTTATTAAATTTGAAATGAAATTAATGATTTCGAAGTCCTATTAGGGAATGCTAATGATTACTTTTCGTCGGGTCATGACGCTGAAGTACTAAAGTACAAAAATCGGGTATCAAAGTAAAAGGAAAAGAAGTTTTTAAATTATTTTGTTGACATACTTTTTGTTATGTGGTTTATGTACTTGATTTTGCATGTTGGACTTTGATAATGGTGGCAAACAATTTGTAGCTTACTGTAGACACCAAAAATTGTGTCTACGATAAGTGCCCATAAAAACCCGATGATGAAAGGATTGGATTTTGCTCAAACTTGGGTTGCGAGAATAATTGCTCTGATGATTAGCCCAGTTCATTTGATTTAACCAGTGGAAGCCTTTTGTATAGGTGATCCAAACCAGTTGGACTCAATTCAATTGGAGTCCAAAACTGAGAGATAGGCCTCTTTGAACCTAAGGGCTCGAAAGGGAACCCAAACCCATGAGTCAACCCTTTGTCAAACAAGGGAACTCAGTCAATCTCGCGTGTACCCCCTTGGAAAAGCCTCCCCCGCTTAGAAAAGCAGCCAGGCGACTATACAGGCATGTCGTTCCAGGTCCAAGCGGCCACGCTTGAGTTCAAGAGGTTGGGGATTTTAGAGGTGGACTCTCTCTCTCTCTCTCTCTCTCTCTCTCTCTCTCTCTCTCTCTCTCTCTCTCTCTCTCTCACTCTCATATTAAGCCAGAAATTCTGATTCTACCCCTTCTTTAGGTTAGCCCTAGCACCACAAAATAAACCCTCATACTTCATCAAGAGCAAGAATTCAAGCATAACAACCCAATAAGTTCATTGTGAGCATCCAAGTAATCCAACCTGAGGGTTTTCAATAAATTTTATATTGCTTGTTATTACTAATGAATTGGGTTTATGTGATATGTACATGTATGGCGCGTTTTTAGCAAAAGGGCTTGTATTAAGCCTAATTAATGGATGAATGAATATTTTGCTATTTATTGCTTCTTATGATTAAATTATGCTTTGTTTGTGCATTGGTGGACGAATTATCTATTTGCCTTGTAACTGGCAGGTTTTTGCATATTTATCGTTTTCTAGCAATAAAAGCATGTATCTTGATAAATTGATAAAAGTGGTCACAATAACAATGTTTCTTCAACCCATTAGTTAAAACTAGGAATTTGGACAAATTGAACCCTGTTTGGAATTGTAGCATTAATAATTACATTGAATCGATTAGTAAAGATCGTTGTTGTCAATGGGCGAGTTGGGTGCCTAACACCTTCCTAGCTCGTACTCACGCCCCGAACTCATTTATGAAGTCAATTTTCTCAATAGGGATTGGGATGCACAGGAGTTAGGTTGACGTCTTTTTAGACTATCGACTTGACTCCAAGGATTCCAAATTTCCTTAAATTTGGTGGCGACTTTCGACGATCTTAATCATGTCCTTAGTGTGAAAGGAAAATCTTCATGTGCATTCACACTCAAAGATTCACGAAAACCCGAACAACCGCTGATGCGTAAGCGGAAACGGAACTGATAGAAATACGAAAATTAAAGACTTATTTTGGATTTTTTTCTGTATTTATGAAAAGCAATAAAGATATGTAGGATCACCACTTGAATTCCCAAAAGGAAAATCCACCAAGAACACAAGATAAAGATTCCCAAGGTGTCACTAACCCGAAGGCATAAAGACAATTACAAAATCAAGCAATGTAGCTGAATTGTTTGTGTTCATTCTCAATAATAATGTGTTCCATTAACAATGATGGACGTGAGTCCTTTATATAGGCAAAACAATCAGCCCAGATTAATTGAAAACTAACTAGGAAACAATAACCTAATCCTAAATAAACTAGTAAACCTAATACTAACGCAACTACGAAACCTATTGCGCTTAGAAAACCTATTACATTTAGGAAACTAATAAATCTAAATTTAAATAACGTAAACTATCCTAAATTAACTAGAAAACCAATTAACAGTAAATAACTAAGAGTCCCACACGACTTGGAGAGACAACTCGCAACTCCTTGGCGCCGAAGACAACAAGTTCAATTCTGCAACGTAAAATTGACGCTCATTTTCGACTATGTTATGCTCTGAATTTGAAGAATGTCAAAACATAAACATTATAGCTCTCGATCTAAGCTTTCCACAGGATTTTGAATAGCCTTGTTACAATATCAAACGAAGGAGATATCACCAAAATACCAAACTATTGTAATGATTATCCAAAATAGCGAATGTACCTCTTTCAGCACATTGACCCGATTTCATACTTTCGACCACTAATATTGCTTGATCATATAGAAGAAGTTGTAAACCTGATCTTCCATGTACCATTTAATGAATATTCCTTGATATGAATAATGTCGTTGATATCCATAAAAGAACATGCTCTATAAATGAACATAATAGAATTAAGATCGAATGTTCTTTTAATTCTCCTTGAAAAATACCTTCTTTATGATTCAATAGCCTTATTTAAGTATCATGATCATTACCAAGATCAATGTTATGGCTTATGTGATGTTTGCCCAGGTTTGGCCTAGATGCTCCCGCATCAACCGCGCTCTCCCAGGCTACCTGTCCGGCCGCCCGGAAACCAAAAAGGGAAAAAAGGGGAGAAAAATCCGGCAGCTTACTGTGACGACTTCACTGGGGACATGATAAAGAGGGTGTAACTTGAAAATCGATTGAATGCTATTATTTTTCCTTGCTTCACTACCTTGAGTGTTCTTATTATTATTTTGTATCTTGTCATTCATCTATTAAATTGCATTCATTGCATTCATGTGCATGCGCTTGCGCGACTTCCGAGCTTGTTTCTACAAGTTCAAACTAGTTTCTTAGCCAATGGAGTGTGGTGAAGTTCCTTGGTTAGAATCCACTCGATTCTTCTTTGCCAAGAAACATAGATCCCCCCACCTCATGTACCTTCCTACGCATTCGTCCATTCGACGAGTAGGATAACAAGAATGCATCACATTGTCGGGCATCCCACGGATTGTTGTACATTCTTGATCATGAGTACATTTTGACCAAAACCCTTTAAGCCCACCCCGTTGCATAAACTAGAACCAATGTTTTAGGTTAAACTCAGTCCAATGTCCATGCTAGATTTTCATGATCATGTCATTTGCGCTGTATGTTGTGCTGTTTGCCCATATGTGAACGCAATCTTTGCGTAGTCGTTTTGGTCGTCATAGAATATTAGGTTAGACCCCAACTAGGATATTTTCCTTTTTGAGTCTAGATTTTGTCTTATGATTGAGTCTAGAATCTTTTTTGTAGGAAACAATATCCCCGAATGTTCTATCTGATGCTCGTTACCTTAGGAAAGATTTTAATTCTTTATTCTTTCCCATAATCTAGGTAGTGGATTTTAGTCAAAGATCTCAATAATATCTCTCCCCTCTCCTTTAAGTCAAGAGTATAATATCTTTTGCTTTATCCCATATTGAGTCGAGATAAAATCTCTCCCCTTTCGTTTTAGTCAAGAGTATAATATCTTTTGCTTTATCCCATATTGAGTCGAGATAAAATCTCTCCCCTTTCCTTTTAGTCAAGAGTATAATATCTTTTGCTTTATCCCATTTTGAGTCGAGATAAAATCTCTCCCCACTCCTTTTAGTCAAGAATATAATATATCTTTTGCTTTATCCCGTATTGAGTCGGGATAAAATCTCTCCCCTCTCCTTTTAGTCAAGAGTATAATATCTTTTATTTTATCCCGTATTGAGTCGAGATTAAATCTCTCCCCTCTCCTTTTATTCAAAAGTATAATATCTTTTATCTTTATCTCGCGTCGAGATCTTTTGACCTAAACCCATTACTTACTCCTCAAGGGTAACTATGTTGATAGAGTATTCTAGATAGGGATTTCCAACTTTTGTTTTAAAACTTGTTAGTCTTTCCTTTTGTAAGTCTTATCCGCTGTCCAGGATTGGGAAGAAAACAGTCGGTACGAAAAGTTGGAAGCGCGATCATAGTAATCAAATTCTGGTTAGGAAGCTCGTATTGAAGTCTCCCCCTTTGAGCAAATCTAGGTCTGACGCAATATTTGTTACTCCCCCTCCATATCGACCACCTGGTTCTAAGTTGACCGAAATGGTCGAAGGTGACATGCCACCTCCACCACCTAAGACTATCAATGAGATGGTGACTGAAATGATGACAATGTTGGAAACCATGGGAAACTGTGTGACATAGAAAGCAAGGTTAAGGAAGCTGACCCTTTTGACCAAGATGATCCTCCACCTCAAGATGCCAAAGTAGAAGAGGTAAGTGCACAAATTAAGAATCTTGAGTTAGCTCTAACTCAAAACAAGATCATAAGTGAGTACATGATCAATGCTGAAGGATACTTCTCTCACATCAAGGGGAAACTCCCACAAAAGTTCTCTATGCCTGAAGTCCCCACCTTTAAAGGGACCGATGATCCAAAAGATCACATAAGAGCTTTCACCACCGCAATGGGCCTAAGAGTAGTTGATCTCGACCTCTATATTCATCTTTTCTCACAAACTTGGACCCCACTGTTAGGGCATAGTTCTTCAAGCTTGAGCCCAGTCAGATTCAAGAATGGAACAAGGTGTCTAGTTTGTTCTTCACTAGGTACGCCGACAACGTCATCCAGTCAGCCACCATGAGAGAGTTGGAAGCAATAAAACAAGGTGAAAATGAAAGCTTCACTGGCTTTATTAGGAAATGGAGAACTAAAGTGGCCGAAATGCTTGACTCTCCATCCGAGGAAGAGAAAATTCGGAAGCTCATCAAGAACTTACAACCTCCTTACTTGAATCCTCTCAAATATCAAGCAATTACTTCATACACACAACTCAATAGTGTGGGATTGCTCATAGAGGACGATCAAGCACTTAAAAAGGAGTAAAGCAAGGACTTCTTTAACAAAGGAACTTATAACTCAAACTACAAGAAGAATCCCAATTGAGAAAGCTCTTCCAAGAAGGTTAATGAAGTTAATGCTGTGAACGACAAACCGCAAAGGCAATACACCCCATTGGGCATGACCTATGCTAAACTTTGGAAAAGCTCGTCAAGAATGACTATCTCAACGTCATGGGTCCCACTTCGGATCTTGACATCGAAAGGAGGAGCCCGTCATGGAATCCTAATCTTTATTGCAAATTCCATAGAGGAAAAGGACATGACACCGAGAAGTGTTGGACACTCAAAAATAAAATCCAGGATCTTTTGACAATGGGACTATTCAAAAGGCAAAGAATGGTCCCACTCCAAACCACAACACCAATCCTCTAGGTGCGGTTTTTGTCATTACAAGTGAAGAGGAAGAAAAGGACCCCTCTCGCCTGATTGTGCCAACTGCACATTCTACCCCACCATTTAAGCTTGACTCCCTTCATATAGAAGTAGCCGGAATTTGGGATAGTGATGAAGAGGATGACCTTCAAGCAATGAAAAGCGCCCCAAAGAAGTCATTGGAAGAATTGATCATGGAAATCACCGTCGGTCTAAAACTAATAGACGAAGAGGTAACTAACATCGAGATGAACAGAAAAGAGAGAGAGGACGCAGAAGCGCAGTCCGCATCTATCCTCCATCAAAGCATAAATCTTCCACTTGAAAGTCACGCCCCCTCTCCGAGGGATATGACCAAAAGGGACTTTTCTTTATTACCTCTCCGCCTTACTCATACTCTTGAAATACTCATAAGTATTGGGATAGTACAACCACTGGGACCTACCCCTGATCCTGTTTCCCCCGGGATTGCTTGGCACCCACGTAAGTTTTGCAATTACCACAGGGGAAGAGGCCACGATACTAAAGAATGTTGGGCACTGAAACACAAAATTCAAGATCTCATAGAAGTCCAGCCGTGTAGCTACAAAAATACAGCCAATCCAGTGAAGGAATACCATAACCGAATGCCAAGGAGGGTATATACCCCTCTTTTCTCAACCCCAACTCAAATCTTTAAAGATCTTTGTTGGAAAGGTTACCTAGATCCCATCGGGCCAATGCCCGATCCAGATCTAGGAAATAAGAGTAAGAACTGGAACAATATCTCTTTTTGCATCTATCATCGAGTTAGAGGACATGGTACGGACGAGTGCATGCACCTGAAACGCAAGATACAAGACCTCATCGACGGGGGGGTCATCTGCATTCTGTGAGACCTTATCCAACACCCTTAACAAAGAAAGGATCACCTTCATCCCTCCTTTGCCTGTAAGAAGGAGGCTAACTTTGATTGGGTAGAGGACACACCCAATGATGCTTTGGGTCTACTATTTGGACAAGAGCATCGCTATCCAGAAGATAAGGAGCTCCACAATGTCAATAATGCAATTTAAGATGCAAACTTTGACCCAACTAAGTTGATCACTCCAAACGAGGGTCAACTCACAAAGCAGAAACGCACCATAAGGTGGACGGGAGCCAATAGAAAGAAGATCATGATCACAATCTCAGAAGAGTCCAAGCTTGACACCGACACTGACCCCGACCGGACTGAATCTGATTCTGAAGACGAGTCTAATATAGTAGAGTCAGGTGGTCCACCCAAATCTATGTTTAATTCTGTTTGCAAGTCTAATGATGTTAAAGCCAATAGTAATGGCTCAGTTGATGTTTCAATTTCCTCTATCAATGAAATGAATACTAATTGTGCTTACTTCTTGGATTACTTAGTAGCTAATAATTCAAAAGATGAACAAGAATTGCCTAAAGAAGTACCTAAAACACTATTAGAGATGAACAAAAGACTTCAATCGTAGAAGAAACAGAATTAATGAATCTTGCAAGCGATCAAGAGCCGCGCCAAGTGCGCATTGGCTTATCGTTAACTCCCAAAGAGCGAGAAAGCTTTATAAATCTCTTAAAAGAATACATAGACGTTTTCTCTTGGTCCTACAAAGATATACCGGGAATAAGTCGTGAGATAGCACAGCATACAATACCGCTCATTCCTGATTCGAAACCGGTGAAGCAAAAACTTCGGAGAATGAAACCTGAGTGGACATTGAAAATCAAAGAAGAGGAACAGAAACAGCTTGCAGCAGGTTTTATTAAGGTTGCTCAATATACAAAATGGGTAGCTAATATAGTGCTCATTCCAAAAAAGGACGGTAAAGTAAGGATGTGGGTCGATTTCAGAGACCTAAACAAGGCAAGTCCAATGGACGACTTTCCTTTGCCACATATAGACGTACTGGTGGACAATACCGCAGGACATGCTCTCTTATCATTCATGGACGGCTATGCAGGGTATAACCAAATACAAATGGCCGAAGAAGATATGGAGAAAACCACCTTCATAACCCAATGAGGAACATATTGCTATATCGTCATGCCTTTCGGGTTGAAGAATACGGGAGCAACGTACCTAAGAACCGCAACTTCCCTGCTACATGACATGATGCACAAGGAAGCCGAGGTGTATGTAGACGATATCATCATCAAATACAAGGAGAGAGAAGGGCATATACCCTCTCTAAAGAAATTCTTCGACAGGCTTTGGAACTACAATATGAGATTAAATCCTCAAAAGTGCGCATTTGGAGTAACTTCTGGCAAGCTCTTAGGATTTGTCATAAGCACAAGAGGCATTGAAATTGATCCTACCAAAATCAAAGCTATAAGAGAGATGCCCTCTCCCAAAAATGAAAAGGAGATAAGAGGATTCTTAGGACGACTCCAATATATAAGTCGATTCATGTCTAAATTGACTATTACATGCGAGCCCATCTTCAAAAAGCTCAAAAAGGACACCAAATCTACCTGGGATGACCAATGCCAGCAAGCCTTCGACAAAATTAAGCAGTATTTAGCTAATCCACCCGTGTTGGTCCCACCAATTCAGGGAAAACCACTTATGCTATACCTAACAGTCACAGAAATCGCCATGGGTACTATGTTGGCCCAAAAGGTGGAGAATGATGAAAAGGCAATATACTACCTTAGCAAGAAATTCTTAGAATACGAAACGCGCTACTCTACACTAGAGAAGACGTGTCTCGCACTGGTCACTGCAACAAAGAAGCTTTGACACTACATGCTACAACATTCTATCAAAATAAAGTCAAGGATGAATCCACTAAAGTACTTGTTCGAAAAACCCATTCTTAGTGGAAGAATAGCAAGGTGGATTGTCATACTTTCAGAATTCGATCTAACTTTTGAACACCAGAAGGCGATCAAAGGACATGCCATTTCTGAACATCTCGCTGAAAAACCAGTTAATAGCGAAGATGCTACACATGACTTTCCTGATGAAGGAATAATGAGTGTCGAAGAAACCACTTGGCAGTTAAACTTTGACGGAGCATCAAACCAACAAGGTTATGGCGTAGGAGTATTATTAGTCAGCCCAGAAGGCGCGCATACTCCCATAGCCGTCAAATTAGACCACGAGGCAACTAACAACCGCGCCGAATATGAAGCATGCATCATTGGTTTAGAAGCGGCAATAGAACTACAAATTAAGGACCTAAAGGTATATGGAGACTCAACTCTCATCATAAATCAAGTCTCCAAAAAGTGGAGAGTGAAAAGCGAATCCCTGGCACCTTACTAGGAATATCTTGAAAGATAGCCAAATATTTCACTCACGTCCGTTTTACATACCTCCCTAGAGATGGCAACCAGTTCGCGGATGCCTTAGCAAAGATGGCCTCCTTGATAAATATTCCAGATGATGTAATCTCCATGCCCGTTCACATTCAAAGGTGCACTGAGCCCACCTTTTTTAATGCAGTCAAAGTATACGCCAATGAGAAGAAAGAAGAGGAATGGTTTACCGACATTCTCAATCTACTAGCCAAAGGTGATTACCTTCCACAATCGACACCTAGGGCACAAAGAGCTTTAAGAAGATTGGCAACACGATACATACATGTGCAAGGCAAACTTTATAAAAAGACACCACAAGGGCTAAGTCTTCTATGTCTAAAGGAACGTGAGGTAAGCAAAGTCATGAGCGACATTCATAATGGTGTATGTGGTCCCCATATGAATGGACTAACCTTGGTCAAGAAAATCCTAAGGCAAGGATACTATTGGACTACAATGGAGAAAAACTGTATTGAGCAGGTGACAAAGTGCACACGCTGCCAATTCCACGCCAATTTACAACATAGGCCTCCTACTCCTTTACATACATTCACCTCACCATGGCCATTCTCCGCATGGAGCATTGACTTCATTGGAAAAATCTCCCCTATAGGATAAGGACGCCAAGAATACATACTAGTCGCGATAGATTATTTCACCAAATGGGTTGAAGCTCGATCGTATACAAGAATAGCATCAAAGCATGTGGAAAAGTTCATACAGGACAACATCATTACCAGATATGGGGTACCCCGAAATCATAAGCGATCACGGGACCCAAGTCAAAAAGGATGTTGCCGAACTTTTCACTAAGTGTAAAATTCAATATTGACAGTCTTCACCTTATAGGCCACAAACGAATGGAGCCGTAGAGTCCGCAAACAAGAACGTGAAGCAAATGATAGCTAAGATGACAGAAAACTACGAAGATTGGCTCGACAAGCTGCGATTCGCCTTATGGGGATATAGAACCACTATTCGATCCTCAACTGGAGCAACGCCTTATTCTTTAGTATACGGAATGGAGGCGGTACTCCCAGTCGAGGTAGAAATCCCTTCTTTAAGGATAGCTTTGGAAAGTGAATTACCCGAGGTAGATTGGGTCCAAGCCCGGTATGACCAACTGGTCTTGCTAGATGAAAGACGACTAAATGCCCTACGTTACAGTCATGTCTACCAAGCAAGGATGGGAAGACATTTTGATCAACGATTTAAAGCTAGAGGACTAAAAGAAGGAGAGTTAGTCCTAAAAGAGGTAAGACCAATTGTAGTCGACCCTCGGGGAAAGTTCAAGCCTAATTGGGTCGGCCCATACATTATCAAGACAATACTATCCGGTGGAGCGGTAAAGTTAATGGATTTAGACGGCAACGATTTCACTCAACTCACAAATATGACCAACTTAAGCGATTCTATGCATAAAATATTGAATCTTTGAGAGAACCCACTAAGGCACCAAGTCCAAGTCAAAATCGGTCAAACCCGTCCACGCGGGGCCCACGACCGGAAAAAAAAAAAAAAAAAAAACGAGATTTGGTTTTACGAACTACAATTGCCTGATTCTGCATGGATATGTAGGTAACCCAAATAACTCGGGCCCGACCACTTTAATAAAATAAGTCTCTAAGGGAGTTTTAATCCATTCGATTAATGCAAAATAAGCAAGTCTTTCAATTAATATGGCTAAAGTCCATTACCTGCTCTAATAAAAAAAAGTGCAATAATAAATAAATAAAAGGGCAATTCTAAACTACATGTACTTGGGCATGCAAACCCGTTATTTGAATTATACTACTAAGCAAAAAGAACAAGACTTGCTAGACAACTAGAGGTGGACTACTCCTCCTTGTCCTTAATTTCGGTCTCTTGGACAGGCTCGCTAGGCTCATCAAGTTCCATTCGTTCTTTTGGAGCCCATCTTTCCCTACCATAGCTAGAAGAGGCCTCGTGATCATTGGGCCTAATTGGAGCTACTTGCTTGGCCGAGTGGGCCGGATTCTTCCACTTCTTAGATTGGGCCTTGGCCTTACATTTTCCCTTACCCTTAGTTTGAGGCTTGGAAGGTTTAGTGGGCCTATCGTAGGGAGTTAACCTTATACTGCTTGGCTCATCATATTTGAGGGCTTTGAACAACTCTTTTTCCTCTTCTAGGAGCCTTGGGTTGACTCGGTGATCACCACTCCAAATCCATTGCTCGTAAAAGATCGTCAGCCCATGAGATTGAGGAAATACTGGTTTGACCCATATTTGACGACGACTCCAATATTGTTCCTAACAGGACACTAAGAAAGGAGTCAAGGGTCATTCACGAGGGCACCCCCAGCTTACATTCGGAATTCTCTGCCGTTAACCATATTGTCACAAAAGGCGGTTTGGCAAAAAGGAAGTCAAGGTACGTAAACCAATGATCCTCTTAAAGGGAACATTCTCACTACACCCTATAATATTGGTGGTACGCCACCACGGGACGAACCAAGCCGGTGGGATGTCGGTGTAGATGTATGCTATCCACTCCTCCCAAGAGGATTCAGAGAACTTTCGGCACCTCGCCAGAAAGTGCATAGGGAGGAACTTCCTAGTGTCAATGGGAGCCTCTAGCAAGTGGAATTTCTCTTGAAGCCATATCTACACACAACCAACAAAAGGAAAATTCAAGTCAATACAAGATGAGAATTTCACCTCATGAAGTTAAATCCACAAAGATTAAGGCTTTATCACACAAAATTTACTTGAAGAAGTAAAGGGCTCCCGGTAAAGGACTCTTGAGGTTTGCTTTTGAGCTTATCTAAGGCAAGGATTGTCTCTCCCACAACCAAGTGCATAGCAGAGCTATCCCATTGAATTTACTCGGTCACTCTAAGAAGGCAAGCTTTGCCCCTATTGATGGTAAACTTCTTTTCGGATGGAATAAGAGAGTCTTCATTACCACCAACGAATAAATAATGATGGAGGAGGCAAAATACAAAGGCACGTTTATTGTACCTCATATCCATCGCATCCCGGGCCCTACAGGTGAAGAAAGCCATGAGCTTGCGAGATCATCATCCTCACCATGGAGCACTTGATCCACTTGACGGGGAAACAACCCGAGGTACCTTTGAAAATCACCCGCAAAAGCGTTCCCCAAGTAAGGAACGGCGTGAGGGCTTTCGGTTGGAAAACTAATGATATCGGAGAACTCCTCCACCAACGGGCAGATCTCATGAGCACCAAAACGAAAAACATGGAACTTTGGGTCCCAAAAACTCAATGGAAGCATGAAGAAAGTCCCAATAATTTTTAACTTGTTTGAGGTGAAAGAAGGCGTTAAGATGGAAGGGGGTAAGCTCTAACCTCTCCTCTACAGTCATGGAGGCCAGCCAAGCGTCAAAGACATCATCAAAGTTCACCATTGTTAAGATTAAGGATTTGCTCTCAAGGAATTTTCTTTTTCTAGGGGCTCAAAGTAAGTGGTAATAAAAGAAGAAGAGGAAACCTGACTATATAGAGGTCACGGTTGGATTCTCGTCGAAAAATTAAGGAAATTCAGACAACCGACGAAAAAGGGGCCAGGCGGCCTCCCTGCTAGTCCGGACGGCCAAACCGGTAGCCCAAGCGGCTTAGCCGCTTGCCCAAGCGGCAACAGCTGGAGCTCTAGCGGTCACCCTGTATAGGCGCCTGGGATACAACTTCGCGAGACAACTTCGGTCCACACGACCTCTCCAATGTCCGAGCTCTACCTTCCTAATTCCCACTTGGAAAGATTTTGGAAGCCTTCCCTTAGATCTTTCTTACCTTAATTTTGGCTCTTGCCACTTTTCTATTTATTCCCTTTTTATTTTCTTTCCTTCTTTTTATTTTGATTATCAAGTTCCACTCTTTATTCCTTTTATTTTCTGATTCTTTATTTTCTTTATTAATATTTTTCCCTTTTATTTATCTTTTTCTATTTTCTTTTTCTTCACATTATTTTTATTTTTAGGGGAAGGCGTACCCCAAATGTGCTAAATTCTCGGGAATCCTAAATTCTCGTATATTGTGTTTTGTGATTTCCCATTCGGAAATTAGTTAATTATATTCACATATGGGCATTTGCGTGATATTTTTGTGCATGAATAAAATACAATATTTATAGCAGGTTTAATACAAGCCCCGAAGTTCAAAATGCACTACAATAAATATCACTGCCCATCTTCGCCAGTACTCGGATCTGCCTGAGACGACTCTTCGGGTGCACTCGATGATGGAGCACCTGAAGGACCGGGTTAAGACATCGCCCAAGCTCTAGGGTCAAAAGCAAATAATGAACCCGCCAAGTAAGCGGGATCCAGGGAATGATGCGGTGGCTCCGACATGCCGGGATAGCCGCCATACCCCGTACTCTCCTGATTCTAGGAACCCCTCGGAGGGACTGGAGGATACAAAGGAATGTGATAGCCCGGATACCCCATATAGGGAGGCGGTGCAGGCCACTGCGGAAGATAGGGCACTTGGGGCAGGTTTCCCGTATCCACTCTAACTCGAGGCGTCCCTTGACGCTCCTCCGTACTCTCCTGCCTAGGAGGAGGACGCTGCGGTATAGATACCGACTCCGGAGCACAAATAACTGGAGGCCTAGGAGGCCTTACCACAGTAATAGGCTGCAAAATAAGCTCAAGGTCAGAAAATTACAAAAAATTCAAATCAAGCACTATTACTTGAAATGAGCATACCTCTCGAACGTCGGACCGACGACTCGTGCATACACTCCGAGACGCAAATCTGGTAATCCAATTCTTAAGGGCTTGCAAGCCCCTATAGATATTCCACATCTCAGCAGCATCACCCTGTACACATAAAGAAAAGAGTCAGTATAAACGCAAAGGAAATATTGCAAATTACAATAGATTCTCACTTACCCCCCCTACAACCAGATGGTAGAGGCAATCACTCAACCTCCTCATGAGGGCCACGAAACTCAAAAATCAGTAGAACCTGAGGTGACCCGTCCGCTCCTGTATAACTCACCGACATAGAAGCAGGAGTAGGGGGCGGAGAAGAGGCAGTCGCATGGGACGACAAAGAACTCGCAGCACTCTGCAAAACTTTAAAATATCAGACACATTTCTAAGTTTCCAAACGAAATTAAGAAACAAAAGTACATAACTTACCCGGTCGGTAGAGAAGTTGGGGCACAACCGAGCCTCAACAAAATCAGTAAATGCCACCATGAGATCCCCCTCAGGATCAGCGGTGGCCATCCTCACCTGCTCCACAGTAAGGTGAAGAACATAAAGCATAGAGTCTTGAGGATCCAAAGTATTCCTCGGAGCCGGAAGGTCGGAGAAAGTCTGCGTAATCAGTCTCTCTCCCAAGAACAACTCAAAACCGAAAGGACCCTTGAGGATCCTCCTTTGTTCATACTCCCGAGCACCCAAGAATCTGTCCGAGAGACCCGGGAGGTAATCCGTCTAGGCAAACCAGTCGACCTACAAAAGCAAAGAATGAGCACATAAAAGGACGAAAAGTACGATAAAGGCACAAAAGATGATCACTTACATCATGAGCGGTCAAGGGATATATCGCCTCCCTAAGGGCGTGCAGCGTAGTGAATGGGCAAGACGCCCATCCCCTCCAGGTCTACATCACCGGAAAGGACAAATCCTCTGCCTCGAGAAGGGGGGGCAAGGTCGGAGAAATGCTCGTCAAACCAAATCTAAGACATGCAAAGAACATGGATTAGGCACAAGTTGTGAGTAAAAAGTCAAAGACATAAAGTATAAGAAGGGTAAAAGGAAATTACCTCCATAACCTTCCAATAACCGACCAAGGAGACGCGAGACCCGCCCTCCTCTCCACTGAGGCGGCTGGACTGCCTCAAGCACCGTAGAAGACAGGAGTATGCGGGAAGACCCCAATTGTACTCCGCAACTCTGTCCAAATCCCGCAAGCACGGGAAATTTCGAACATGGTACCCACTAGCTTTATCCGAAAAGACGGAACAAGCTAGAACACAGGCCAAGAAAAGGCGAGCGTGTTGCTCCGCCGTGACCTTCTTCAGCTTCTTCGGGGTGGTCAAGAACTATGCCATGACGTTAGTCCGCCAATACTCCCTACCATCCCAGTTGGCCCCAAAAAGGCCAAAGATCTCGACCATGTCATCCCTACTCACCTCTCCATAAGTGAGAGGGTGTAGACGCCAAATAAAGCGCCTTCAAATTTCACCGCAAAAGCCTGATGATGAAAGGAGTAATTTATAAACTTGAACGCTATTTTTGCTTTAACAGTTAACATAAGGTCTCAGGTTTTTCCTCTAAATGCTCCTTTATTCCAATCCCATTCAAAAGCCCTGTTCAAGAGCTTTCCGACGACACTTCTCATGCCTTTTTCTAACTCCCGGTCGCCAAGTTGCGAACCAGGGGTAGAATTGTCTTTTACCGTCCAAGGGTAAAACGGTCTTTTCATATGTTTCGGAACACAAAATTCATCCGGAATATCAAAATAGACTGGATGTCGTCATTATGACGACATCCAGCTGGCTCATCACGGCCGCCAGCGGCTGTGAGCTGGGTCGCTGGCGGCGCTCACCAGGGCCGCTAGCGGCGCTGATTCAGCCTCTGGCCCGACTCTTTTTTCAAGCCCAATTCAATAATGCGACTCTTTTCAGCTGTCCAGCCCTACTTCTCCACGACTATGAATACGACCCTCCTCCCTCAGTTCAAAACACATAGTCTACAGTTGACAACCTTTATTCTCGGTTGAGTACTCCCGAGCTTCTCCGTCTTTCTTCCAAATTTATTCTTGAGATCTTGTCTTTTACTATTCTTGTCAAATATAGCCTATAGTTCAGGTACTAACTCTTCATGGATCAAATCAAATTTATTGCTTAGCTGTTTATTTACTAGTAGTCACAATATAGATATCATGCTAGTAAACGTTTTTTATTGCTTCCTAAATATTGTCTGTCCAAGCATGTCTAGTCGTTGTGCTGCTCAATTTGTCAATCGAATGCATGTCTAAATAAGGGTCAATAATAAATGTTTTGATGCTTGTGATTAACCAATTAATAGTCTAAGTTGTCAATCGAATGCATGTCTAAATAAGTCTAAGTTGTTAATCCAGTTTGTGTGGGAATCATGTCTTTAAATTATTAAGCAAACTTGAGTTAGTAGAGGCCGTCATAATACAGGCAAGTTGGGTGCCTAACACCTTCCCACCTCGTACCTTCACCCCCGAACCTATTATTCTTGGGTACTCATATGTTTTATATGAGCGGGAGCCTTTCCAAAAACATGATTAGTTCACTTATCGCGCTATTGGGTTGTCCCTTCGGTCTGTCCCTTCGATAAAACGCCGATAGCAGATTTGTGACCTCTTTCATGGTTTTTATTCAATTCAAGTCTTTACAAAATCTTTTCTAACTCGATGGTCCCTTGAACTTATCTAAACCCCCAGCTTACAAATTTTCTATAAGGACGTACTCCGTGGAAACAGTTGGATAGGAAAAATCTCGGGTCCTTACAGTGGCGACTTTACTCGGGATTTATTTAAGAAGGTGAGACTCGAAAGTCAAGTTTTGCTTAATTGTTTAATAACATGTTCCATATTTTGCATCATTTGCATGTGCCTTGGCAAAACATTTTGAGCCTTATCGACCCTCGAGGAAGTTTGTGTCGCAACTCGTAGACCTAAAAGAATATACAGTTGTCCTATCGTATAAATCAATGCTTCCTCACCCATGACTCATCAATCCTTGTTGGTGAAAAAGAATTACAATTGATGTGTCGACCATCCGCCGAACGGAAATTGTAATTTGTCATGGTAACCTCACAGGAGCCAAAAGCCTCTAGCCCACATTCTTGCATTCGCTTGCTTGTTGTGCATGTGTCGTTGTAATGCCCGTCTGATCACATGTTTGCCTGTAACCATGTCGTTGTAATGCTTGCCTGAATGCATGAATATCGTGACTACGTGCCAACATGTACTTACGTGCTAGGAGTAGTCTTTTCATTTATTTTTAACTAGTTCCTAATGCCCGAAGATTGTGCGAGAATTCAATTCAATGAACACCCGTCATTTTCCCGATGATATATTCTAAAAAAGTCATGAACAATTTTCTAGGATCTTTTAGCAAAAAAAGAGTCAGTCTTCCAATTTCCCCTCTCCCTTTTTCTATTTCTTTATTTTCTTTTTCTTTGGATGTAATTTAAATTCGATCAAAAAAAAAATCAAAAACAAAAAAAAAAGGCAAAAGGAAAAAATGCCGTCGAAAAAAAAATTAAAAATCGAAAAAAAAAATTAAAAATAAAAAAAATACCGAAATATATATATATATATATATATATATATATATATATATATATATATTATATAATCTTTATCCCATTTTCTATTTTCTTTGGGTCTAGAAAAATAGGATAGTCCGTCTTTTTCTATTTTTCCTATTATCGTTCATTGACTTTATTTTTCTTTGATAATTAGGGAAATATTTGGGCATTTAGGCTTAAGGATCTTTTTTTTAGGACAATGTGTTTTCTATATGTGGGTCAACCCTTTTCCTAGGTGAGAGTCTCGTGGTCTTTTTTATTCTAAATGGTCATCTACTCGTTCAGATCATGCCAGGGTCCAACAAGCGTTTCTCAGCTGAAGATACACAGGAAGGATCTCTCCTCAGGCCATGATCGGAAATGGGCCAAAATGCCAAGAAGGTCAAGACTCACTTTGTAAAAACTGCATATCCGGCCTGCGAAGCTTCAAAAGAAACGGTACTTGACACTCAAGATGAGTCCTTCGACTTGATCCTGATGAGACCCCTATACTCGTTGAGTACAGAAGCACAGGCAAGCCAATCCAAGCCCTTGTTGAAGCGCAAGACGATATCGAGCACCTATCTCAATATATAATTATCTATCACTCACAAATCAAAAGGCTATAGAAGACAGTTGCCGGGTTAGAACAAAGAGTTAAGGCTCTAGAAGGGGATACGATCGTTCTGAATCAAGGCCAATCCCGTTGGCCTCAAGAACGTATTTTCCATCAAATGAGGGCATATAGTTACATGCATTTGGTGGGACCTACCTATGAACTCCTGCTAGAAAACGGAAACCCAAGTGTTTATTGCGAATACTGCCGAGCCTGCGGACATCATACCAATGACTGCAGGAATCTGAGAGATAAGATTCAAGCCTTTATTGATGAAGGGACTATGTGGCCCGCACATCATTGGTTATCCAGGGAAGGGTCAAACATTCCTACCCGTGAATTCACGCCACTAGTGGTACCTATTCATGATGTCATGACAGCTCTACTTCGCAGAGGGGATCTGCAATTCTTAGAAGGAGTTTTGCCAGAAGAGGAAGATAGTTACCTCTATTGCAAATATCATAGTCGCTTTGGTCATCTCACCGAATAGTGCTACAGTTTGAAGTATGACATCCAGTCTTTCATTAATTCCGGAGTCGTTTCTCCCCCAAAATCTCACATATTCAAGATCACAGTGCGATGGTATGAGCCACAGCTTGAAGTCAACGTGCTCGAAATGGATCAAGCACCATTCATACCCCACTCGAACCCTCACGTTAATGGTTTCCTCAAAAAGCAAGGGTACATACCCGGTATGGGTCCAGGAAGAAATGGATAAGGGCCCACCACCTTCAAAGTCGAAGCAAAAAACAAGTCCTTTGGAATTGATTACAAACCTACTGACAAAGAAATACATGATCAGGCGCTGAAACAAAGGAAACAGTCTAAGGGAATACAAGTCATACCCCCTTACAACCCCACGCAAAATGGTCAGTTCATCACAGAAGGGGACTATTGCCCATACTACGACTTCCCTGCGTCGTACTATGACGAAGAAGCCAAGGTCACACACCCGGGTTTTGAAATCTTCCAAGATTGCAATCAATTAAACGAGGAGGCACACCACCCCTCAGAAACGGCAAGTCGAGATTGGAACAAAGCGCCAGGTATCCAGCTGCTAGGTCTTTTATTTTGCCGAGAAACCAGAATGGCTGAAGCTCCTTAGATGAATGAAGAGGTAATGGCTCTCAATGATCACAACTTCAATCCTACGAACCTAATATATACTACTGAAGATGTCACAATGGGACGGCGCAAAGAAATAAGCTGGACTGGCCCGAATGGAAGAAAGGTCACGATATCTACCGGGGAAGGACAAATGATGGAAGAATCTGATTCCGAGTCTCAGTCAGAGTCAGTGTCTAGGTTAGGTCCTAAGGATGAGTCAGTAACAGGGAGTGTTCCCTTTTCTTTTCCTAAGTCTAGTGTCAATGTGAAGGGAAATTCAGATGCCTTTCTTACTGTTTTAAATTCTAATACAATGAAGAATCCTTCTGCTTATTTTTCGCCTTGTTTAGCTATTGATAAACCAAATGATGAAAATGAGTTGCCTAAAGATCTTCTAAAAGCAACAATCAATCATGAACAAAAGACCTCCATTGTGGAGGAAACAGAGTTAATCAATTTAAGCAATGTAAGCAAACTTCGCAAAGCAAGAACACAAATTATCTCTTTTTACAGGAATTTGAGTAGCTGAACTCCCTCAACAACGCCACACCACAAGAAGAAGCTCGACACAGATATGACCCTGGCTCCGATCGAAGAAGATCCTTGGTATCAAGACGTCTTTAACTACATCACCAAAGGAATATACCCTCAAGACGCACCACTAAGAGCTCAACGGGCTATCCGTCTCTTAGCGGCGCAATACATAGAATACAAGGGGGTTCTGTACAAGAAATCCTACAACGGGGTCAACCTCAGATGCGTGAACTCCGAAGTAGCCGCAGAGATTATGGACAAGGCACACAATGGTGTATGCGAACCACACATGAATGGTCGAATGCTCTCTAGAATGGTCCTATGACTTGGATACTATTGGACCACTATGGAAAGGGATTCTTACGACTATGTCAATAAGTGCAAGAAATGTCAGATATATGCCAACCTGCAGCATATGCCACCCTCAATGCTCCACAACTTCACGTCCCCTTGGCCATTTTCCGCAAGGGGGATAGATATCATTGGTAAAATCACCCCAAAAGGCTCGGGAGGACAAGAATACATCCTAGTAGCCATAGACTATTTTACCAAATGGGTTGAAGCCCAATCCTATGCTGTTCTTAGTTCGGGTCGAAACCAGTCAGAAATCCTCAAAAAAGCCCAAACAAGAGTCGTCACCGGCTCTGGTCTGGCCAACTAGCGGCCCTCATTTCCAGCTCAACGCCGCTAGCGGCTCTAACCCTGTCCCAGTCAGCTTTTCTCCTTTTTCTCCAGCTCGCCCACTTGGTCATGTCTGCTCGATTTAAGCCCAGTTTTGATACCCGCAACAGAATTACAAAGCCCGAGACTCTCTTAGTTTTATCTTTTCTATTTTCTTTTTTTTATTTTCATTTTTTAGGGGGTATAATATGTGTAATTTTTGTGTTTTCATGCAATTTTTACCTTTTTCCTTATTTCATTCCCAAAATTGTGGCTTATTCCCTACTGCATAATACATTGCATACTTAGAGATCAGACGGGCATAATCGAGTCATCATAGCATACATATCATATAAATGCATAAAAAAAGAAAGTTCAAAGCCTCACGGCCAATGTTTACAAAGAAATCCTACACCGCTCAACCGGAGTCATCATCGCCATTGTTTTCAGCCTCATTATTAACGGACGGCCCCTGACCATAGTTCCCAGTCGAATAATGGAAGGAGCCCTGGGTACTAAACGAGCTATAAATGGGCCTGCTGTTGTTAGGCCTCATATCCCGCCTGTCATATGCTGGTGCGCGCATGGGGGTACCTGCCAAAAACCCCGCTCCGAAGAGGCTCTCCGTGGCCTGACTAGCAAAGTCTATAGCCATATCCTGATACGAAGACCCAGTATGAGGCACATCCCAGTTAGGGGCGTTCGCCCAACCTTTAACCATGGGGATAACAATGGGCCTACTATCAAAAGAAGGCTGGAGCGGGAGAAAACATCTCAGGCGTAGGAATGTATAGCACGGAAGGTCCGGGCGCCTCATCAACAGGAGGCCTGGTCACAGCCACGGGAGGAGAACGAGCAATAGACGGTCTACTCACCGAAGAGGCCCTCGCAGCAGAAGAATGTCGAGGTCCCACCGAAGACGAAGACTGGGACATCTGCAAACAATCAAGGTCGACGTTAAGTTAAGCACTTCACTTAGCTAAAACAAAGGATGAAAGTCTACTTACATCAACGGTCATAGACGGAGAACTCTTCCCCTTGCCCATCACCCTGCCATAGCCTTTCTTCAACTTGTGAATGAGCTTGAACATTTGAGAAATCTGCTCCCGGTTCAGCTACAAAAAAAAAAAAAAAAAAAACACAAGAGATAGAGTCAGCACTCAAAAGAAAACACAAAACACAAGAAGGGATAAAAAGGAATTTACCTCTGTACAACCGTCAGGCAAGGGCAAGCCCTCCACAGCCTCTCCATCAGCCATATGTAGGGGGAACTCCTCTACTATACGTCCCCCGCTCTCCCCAATGTACATCACCTCATTAGTCGGCATGGTCACGCTTGGGGGCTGGCCCCAAGGAACTCTAGAATGGGACCTCCTCGGACCCTGAGGAGCCAGACGATCCGCCTGCGAGACACAAAAAGTCAGTATATCACGCATATAGCTGAAAAGACACAGATAAACCTCTTACCTCAGAAGTGAGGTCCGGCATCAGGCGACCCAAGCAATAGGCCAGGTACACAGCCGTGCGGTCCAATCCATCAATCTCCGGCTCCAGAAACACCATGGCCGCCATACCGCGAGCCACGACCTCCATGTCCTGCACGCTCAGGCTGCACAGGTAGAACATGGTCATCGGAGGGTCCTTTGGAACCAAATGACTACCCAAGGTCGGATAGACCAGTCGAGTCAAGCGATCCCCCAAGTACCACATAAAGCCAAATGGCCCCTCAAAGACCACCCGCAAAGAGGATAAAGGACTCCGTGGTAATGTGGGGCGGAACCCCAGGAATACCGTCGAAGGTAGACCACAACACCTGCAGATTACCAGTTCAAAAGTTCATTCACACCAAATGGACCAAAAAAAAAAGGATGCACAAGTCAACAACATACGACGGATGCAGCATGACTCTCGAAGGTAGCCCCCCAAAAATGCTCCAAAGAGGTAAATGGGTGGTTATCCCTACCAATCAACCATGAACCTAGTGTAAACATCCTCAAACCAGGACGGTGAGGACCAAAAGCGGGAAAATACTCGAAGAGCCACAGCTGCCTGTAGACACCCTAATCGGTTCTCATCACCTGGCACCGCAACGCCCGATGATGATGGTAATGGATTAACATGGACGTAAGTAGAAAAGGACATTGCTGGGAAATCAGGTTCTTGAAACCTCAGTTTTTGGCTAGCTCTGGTTATAAGGATTCCAATGCCTTTGACTTTGCCTCAATCAGGTTCCCGGATCAAGAGATATCGCGTCTTGAAAATTTGGGTCAAAATCGCTCAATCCCGACCCCCTGGGTCAGCCCAAGGGCAATGTCGTAATTTACTGAGCACAAAAAGTTAAAAAACACTAGCCACGTGCGCGCCTCTAGGCCTAGCGGCTGATGCTGTTAGTCCGGCGGCACACGCGTGATAGCAGGGCCCCTCAGGGCAGCCGCTGGGTCCAGCAGCAGGCCGCTGGGCCGAGTTTTGGCGCCAGGCTTGCAACCCTAAGCCCATAATTCCGTCCCCTAACTCTATAAATACTCCCTTTCATCCTCTTTTGAGAGAGGTGGGTCAGTAAATAATTTTGAGAGCCATTGAGAGCACAAATTCCCCCCATTAATAGAGAATTCAGAATTTGAAGACTCAGGCAAGCCATTGCATCCAACCTAGCACCCAAGATTGAAGAGCAATTCCAATTCTACTAGTTCCGTTCGAATAGAACGTCCAGGTTAACCATCCTGAGGTCCTAAATTCTTTATTAAATCTCTTATTTATTGTCTATAATCATGTTTTAATTAGCTTTTGATTATGGTTGAATAAATATGCATGTCTAGATCCTTGTAAATAATTATGCATGAGTAGTTTAATTTAAAGTTTGCATCTATATTAGTTTATGCAAGTTTGCATCTTTCTTATAGTTTGTGTATGCATGTAGTAACCCCCTAGGTTTATTTTAAGCATAAAGTTAATATTTTTGCATTGATCTTCTATTGAACTTACTAACAAATTTATTGATGTGCATATGCAATGCTTGGCGCGTTTAGCAAAGTCTGGTAGGTTGGAGCGTTAAATTATTGCTTTTATCTCTTATTTGTGCTTGTTAATAGTATGCATGCAAATTGGATATAAATTGTGCAAAGTGATAACATAGGTAATTTGGTTGTCTTTAACCCGCCTAGCTAATTTTAGGATCTTGGACGACTGGATTTATATGGAACCATAGAGCATAGATAAATATTTGACATGGATAGGCTTAGTAAAGGCCGTTAATTCGGGCGATTTAGATGAGATTCGTTTTGTTTATTTCGTACGTACACCCCTGAACTCAATATTTAGCCCCACGGGTATGAGTCAATTCCCAATATGAATTGGGTGCACTTTTTGATGGTTTCCAATTGTTTCCTTAAAAATTGGCGGCGACTTCATTACTTGCAAATTGTTATTCCCCGTTATAATTTAAACTGCATACGACGTATTATTTAAGAACCATTAATTCCAACTAAAAAGTATCACAAATTAGGCGCCGGAAGGGCGAGGGTTCTTACAGTGGCGACTTCACTGGGGATAATTAACAAGAGTGTGTAATTCGAACACTTATCCATGTCAATAATTTATTTTAGCAATTTGGTTCAATTACTGTATATGTTTATTTTCTTTGCTTTGCATCCATATCATTCATATTGCATGCGTTATCATCGCAAGATTTCGAAAGACATCACCACACCATAAATAGGAATTACCCTTTGGAGCATTATCTATGACTTAGGCCGGTGACCCAGTAGGTCCGAATTACCTTTGCACATAGTCGTGTTCCACCCCATGGAATTTACATGTCTCCATTCGAGATGTGTAACACGGTACGTTTAGTTTTACTATGCATCCCATAGATGACGAAATGCATCTGGTCCTGGGTTACCTCATCCAACCATAGATTGTGTCAACCTATAGCATTTAGTCCCATAGTCCATATCAAGGTGCTAATTGATTTACTTGCTATATTGTGATTGATTGTTTCGAACTAGATCCCCCCTTAGGATTTTCTTGAGTCGTGTGTAGGGAAGGTTTCCCTTTTGTTTGCTTGTGTGTTTTTGTCAAGTTTACAAATAGAGTCTAGGATCTTGTCTTTTTAGGAAGTAGAATCCATGTATGACTCCGATGATGCTAGTGACTAAGAAGACGTCCTTTTCCATATGAATTAGATTGCGTGCAAATAATATATTCTCGTCAATGATCTTTCACAAAATAAAAAAAAGAGTCCTTCTTTATTCTATATGCAAGTCAATAGTTATTTTCCTTCCTTAAATTAGGGAATTTTATCCTATATGCAAGTCAAGAGTACATTTTCTTTTAATTCTATAAAGTCGAAATGATCATTGACTAGAATATGCTATTTACATAAAATCGCGTCTTTCCTAAGAATCACCATGTTGAGGATTAGTGCTAGATTCTCATCCCACATTTGTTTTTTAAAAAATAAAATCTATCTTCTGTGGAGTTTTCCATTCACTTCCTATTTTCTTAAGCGGGCCTTTTTGTGTCCAGAATTTGTAGGAGTAAAGATCACGGACCTAGAAAGTGGGAGAGGGACGAGTCCAACAAGAGATTTATCCGCAAGTTGTCGTTGGAACCTTCATCGCAAGAACAGTTTGTGGGCCCCATTTGGCTCGACTATCTTCGCACACCGCCATTGTCACCTCAAACCTCGCCACCCAATTCACCTAAGTCCATTATGTCTGGTGATACTGAGAAGACCGCTGACCAAAAGATGGACGACCTTTTAGCCCAATTAGTCGTCATGAATGCTATATTCACTGATATGGAAGCCCGTGTTGCCAAGTTGGATCCCCCTGCTCGGGACGGCGATGATCCCAAACCAATTGAGGATAAGACTAAGTCCTCCACTAAAGAGGTCCAAGAACTCCAAGCTAAGCTAAATAGGCTTGAGTCCGTTCTAGGCAAGAGTTGTTTCTTTAATGACATGATCATCAATTCTGAAGGCTATGCTCCCCACATCAAGGAAAAATTGCCACTAAGTTTTCCATGCCCGAAGTTCCCACGTTCAAAGGGACCAATGATCCACAAGATCACATTAGGGCTTTTACCACTACATTAGGCCTTAGAGGCATTGAGCAAGAGCTATATGTTCATCACTTTACCCAAACTTTGGACCTTGCTGTTACGGCCTGGTTCTTCAAATTACCCACCCAAAAGTTGCAGAAGTGGGAAGACTTATCCACTCTATTCCTGGAGAGATACGGTGACAATATCTTGCCTCCCAAGACGTTGAGAGAATTGGACATCACCAAGCAATGTGACAAAGAAGGATTCACCAATTTCGTACGAAGATGGAGAACTAAGGTTGTTAAAATGATTGATCGCCCATCTGAAAGG
The DNA here is from genome assembly GCA_038025085.1 of Tetragonia tetragonoides. NCBI lineage: Eukaryota > Viridiplantae > Streptophyta > Magnoliopsida > Caryophyllales > Aizoaceae > Tetragonia > Tetragonia tetragonoides. The sequence continues at coordinate 25,752,358 of CM076140.1, forward strand.
GATCAAATTAGAATGCTAGTCCAGAACTTGGCATCTGAATACCGTGAGCACATGAAGTTTCAACCCATAACCACTTATGCCCAACTAACTGAAGTAGGCATGGCCATTGAAGATGATCAACTCCAAACAGGGAAGAACAAGGTCACTTACAATAACAACACAAGTGGTTACAAGGATAAGAAATACATCAATACCAATCATGCCTCCACAAGTAGAGGAAATGAAGTGAGCGCCATTGCTGACAGGCGTTCAAAAAGGTTTACTCCCCTAGGGATGCCTTATGTCACAGCCCTAGACAAATTAGTCAAAGGAGACTATCTACACCCGATTGGGCCTACCCCTGATCCACCCATAGAGAAAAGATCGTCATACTGGAACGAGTCCGCATTCTGCAAATACCATAGGGGTCGTGGACACGATACCGAAAAGTGCTACACTCTCAAGGAGAAAATTCAAGATTTGTTTGACAATGGCACCATACCATTGCCTAGGGACGCACCGCCACCCAGTAACAATAATCATCCCCTCGGGAACTCTTTTTCCATTGATGTAGAAGAAGGGCTTGATCCATCCTATCTGATCACTCCCGTTGGGCAGGTCATACCACCATACCCAAGCCCAAGGCCCACGCTAGACATTTGTGGCCTTTGGGATAGTGATGAAGAGGACAATGGACTTTACACTGATCCTGAAGCTGTGCTAACTCCTCAACTCCACGACATAGCAAATGGCAAAGCTTGGTAGGATATCTCCGACGATGAGAAAGAAGAAGATGACAAAGCTCTGAACTACCTCACAAGATCGGGACGCCAGTTTAGGCCTGAAAACATCTACATGGATCTGTCTCAAATCCAACCCGTAGAGCCTGTAACAATCCCCAATAGGGATCCAACCCAAAGAGAGGTGGCTAAGGAAGATGATGGAACCAACATCCTTAGACAATTGTAAAGGACAAAAGCTGACATATCCATCTGTCACTTGTTGACCACTTCTATCACTCATAGAAGGGTCGTATTAGAAGCTTTGAATGCAATCATCTTGTCTCCAAATGCTACTCTCGAAGATATGGTTAACCTCCTGGTCCAAGGAAAGTCATCCACACCCGTCACCTTTTCTGACAAGGACCTTCCACCTGAAGGCATCCACCACAACAAAGCCCTTTATCTGAGTGTAATTTGTCAACAAAGACAAGTCCCCATGACTTTAGTTGACAATGGCTCTGCTATAAATGTATGCCCCTTGAGGACCGCTGAACACCTCAAAATAGACTGCAACAATCTCACGCACTCCGCACAAGGGCTAAGAGCTTACTACAATTCCAAAAGAAATGTCTTAGGCACATTTTCCATGAATATCAATATTGGGCCAATCGAGAAAATGGTCCAGTTTCACGTCATTGACATTCCAGCCACCTTAAATCTACTTTTAGGAAGACCTTTGTTGCATGGACTAAATGCTGTAGCCTCGACCCTTAAACAAAAGGTAAAGCTATCCCTAGTAGGATCCATGCTGGAAGTTTGTGCTGATACCATGGTATCCCAGATAGAAAAAGCTCCAGTCCTAAAGATAGAGCATAATGAGCGAGATGAAGAATTATGGGGCTTCGAGAAGATCTATTATGGATTCCCAGAACCTTATACGATCAACGAAGTTTTAGTTCCGGGCCTTGAGGTATTTCAAGACTATTTCACCATGAGTGAAGATGCACCAATACCTCTCAAAGAGGACCAATCCACTAAAGATTGGGTTAATGACATGGCACCCAATGACTTTGGGCTATTATTTGGCGAAGAGCGTCGCCAGTACGACGAGGCAACAAACAAGCTTCCCCTTATTGTGCTTTTTAATGAAGGTTTCGACATGTCCAAGCTGATAGCTTCAATCGGGCCCGACCGCGCCAGCTAGAAGCACGAGACGAAGTGGTACAAGTTCACGATTCGCAATGGTCCTTGAGAGGCCCAATTCTGATTCTGAGTCTGAGTCTGATTCCGAGTCCAAGTCTGATTCTGAGTTTGGTATCCTCGAAGAGTCGGGTAGTCCACCCCAGTCTATTCCTTTTGCTACTAAGGTCATTAGTGATGACCTCATCGATGTATTGTCCGCTTATATTAATATTATGAGTGTCGATTTTGCTTACTCGGATTACCTTATTGCTAATGATTCAGCAGACATAACGGAATTGCCAAAAGAAGTCATTAGAGCATTAATTGAACACGAACAAAAGATTTCAATAGTCGAAGAAACAGAGACAATAAATATTCCAACTAATGATGAGCCTCACCCCGTGCAAATAGGCTTGTCTTTAACCTCTAATGAACGCGAATAATTCGTAACACTCCTAAAGAACTATACGGATGTTTTCGCCTGGTCCTACAAGGACATGCTCGGCATAGATCGCAACATTGCCCAGCACACTGTCCCGTTAAAGCCCGACTGCAAACCAGTCAAACAAAAGTTAAGGAGAATGAAACCAAAATGGGCTCTTAAGATCAAAGAGGAAGTCCAAAAACAACTTGATGCATGCTTTATAAGAGTGGCAATTTACCCCGACTGGGTAGCCAACATCGTCCCAGTCCCAAAAAAGGATGGACGGGTGCGAATGTGTGTAGATTTCAGGGACTTGAACAAAGCAAGTCCGAAAGACAACTTTCCGTTACCCCATATACATGTTCTAGTAGACAATATTGCAGGACATGCCCTCCTATCGTGCATGGACGGTTACGCAGAATATAGTCAGGTCCTGATGGCCATCAAAGGACATGCTATCTCGGAATATCTAGCCGACCAAGCTTTACACGAGCCCGATCGCAAAGAAGAATACCACTTCCTAGATGAACGGGTCATGACCTTAGATACCGAGACTTGGCAACTCTATTTCGATGGGGCATCTAACCAAAAGGGTTTTGGAGTGGGAGTACTAATAGTGCCCCCCGATGGTGCACATACACCTATCTCAGTCAAGTTAGACCACGAAGTCACCAACAATGGCGCGGAGTATGAAGCTTGCATAATAGGATTGCAATCTGCCATAAGCTTTGGCATTAAGATGCTTCGAGTCTCTGGGGACTCATCGCTCATAATAAACCAGATTTCCATAATATGGAAAGTCAAAAGTGAATCCTTGGCACTCTACCAGGAATATTTAGACAAAATGATAGTGTATTTCAACCAAATACACTCTACGTACCTTCCATGAGAAGATAATCAATTTGCGGATGCCTTGGCCAAATTAGCAAGCATGATCAATATACCCAATACCATTCGAATGATGCCCATCTGCGTACAAAGAAGGTCCGAGCCTTCATATTGTGACGCTCTGGAAGTGTTCCATGACGAAGAAGATGAATGGTACACCGACATAAAGAATCTACTCATTTATCAGCTTTACCCTTCCTATTCTAGTCCTAGGGCCCAAAAAGCGCTTAGAAGGCTCACAGCCCAATTCATAGAGGTACAAGGTCAAATATACAAGAAAAACCCCAAACGGGATTAATCTCTTGTGTTTAGGCATCGAAATGGCCCATAAGGCCTTAAGAGACGTCCATGCAGGAGTCTGTGGACTGCACATGAACGGTATGATGCTATCTAGGAAGATAATAAGGCTTGGTTATCATTGGACCACAATGAAAAAGGATTGTTGTGAATTTGTCAAAAGATGCACACAGTGTCAGACACATGCAAATCTACAACACATGCCACCAAGCCCATTATATACCTTCACCTCACCTTCGCCATTCTCCGCGTGGGGAATAGATATCATTGGCAAGATAACCCGTACAGGAAAAGGGGGCCATGAATATATTCTAGTTGCAACTGACTACTTCACTAAATGGGTTGAAGTGCAATCATATGCGAAGCTCAAAGCAAAACATGTGGTTAAATTCATCAAGAATGATATAATAGCTAGATACGGGGTTCCCCAAGAAATCATTAGCGATAATGGATCAGACTTCATGAAAGAAGTAATTGAGCTCCTAGCCCAGTTCAAGATCCAGCATCGAAAATCGTCTCCTTACAGACCGCAAACAAACGGTGCAGTAGAAGCAGCTAACAAGAATATCAAAAAAATCATCAAAAGAATATCCAAAAATTATCATGATTGGCCTGACAAGTTGCCATTCGCACTTTGGAGTTACATGACATCTATTCGCGCGTCATCAGGAGCAACACCATATTCCCTGGTCTATGGGATGGAAGCCGTGTTACCAATTGAGTTAGAGGTCCCATCTCTACGGATCGTCTTGGAAAATCAAATTCCAGAAGTGGATTGGGTCCAAGCTTGCTATGACCAATTAGTCTTACTAGATGAAAAAAGGTTGCAAGCTTTGCACAATGTGAGAATCTATCAAAAGAGGCTTACAAAGCATATCAACCAAAGGCTCAAAATAAGAGACCTTAAAGTTGGAGATCTAGTGCTTAAATAAGTAAGGGCCAATGTCACCGACCCAAGAGGCAAATTTAGGCCCAACTGGTCAGGTCCGTTCCTCATTACAAAAATCCTAACGGGTGGAGCTGCAAGATTGACAGATTTGGACGGGATTGAGTTTAGTCAATGGATAAACATGGATCAACTAAAGAGGTTCTATGCTTAGGCAAGACACCCAATATAGCACTTTCCAGAGGCCCACATAAGGCTACATAATCCCAAAAAAAAAAAAAAAAAAAAAAAAAAACGGGAATTAATGTTGAAAAAAACGCACGGATAAGAACTACGAGCGGCCTGATTCCCCTAAAAGGATACGTAGGACAACCCCATTGCAATTGGGCCCGGCCGCTTCATCATTTTCGCGTCCAAAAGTTGTTTAAAAAAAAGGAATAAAATTAGAAAATCAAGTTGCAATATTAAAACAAAATTGAGATGTCTCCAGAAATAATAATAAAGTCCATTACAAAGACTTGGCAATTCCAAAATAATAAGGCGAAAAATTAAATCTAAGTCTAAAAAGGGGCACATCACCCTTATTGAATTTAAAACAAAATAAAAGGCAATCCTAAGCTAGACATGCTCCAAAAGAGTATTTTTTATAATGGACTACTCCGTAGGTTCGGTAGTAGCGCCCGCATTCTCCATAGGCTCATCCGCTTTTGGACCTTCTACTTCGCGTTCCTTGGGAGCCCATCTCTCTCGAACTAAATGCTCTTCTTCTTCAACCTCCATTAGAGGTGTGCTTGAGGACACCTCATGATCATTGGCCCGAATTTGGAGCTTCACTTGTGGCTTGGTAGTGATCCTTTCCAAGGCTTTCTTACCCTTCGGGTTGAGGATGCGCCTCACATGCTTAACTCCCTTTTTCTTACCCTTCCCCTTAGGGTCATTAGGGTTTGAGAGTGCCCCTCACGGTACAGTCACCGATCTTCCATTAATTTCTCAAAATCTGAGCGTAGAGCTACATCAACATTTGACGGAAACACAGACACCCAAGAACGATATCCTACCTGCCACGGTTGCACATGCGCAACCTCGTGGGCTACCCTATTACCTTCACGGTTAACAAAAGACCAAGACACCCTATCAAACTGATCAACTAAGTCCAAAGCATCATCAACAATTAAAAACAACGAACTAGACCCTCTAGACATTTTATTTAAAGCTTATTAAACTACCAAACTATCCATTTCTATAACCACATTTTTGAAGCCATGAGTAAGGCCAAGCTGCAGTGCTGCCACCACTGCTTTGGCTTCACCTATCTTAGTCGCCCATTGGTCACTGAAACCCATCGAAATACCCCGAAGAGGCCGCCCATCTGACCCCCTACAGATCATGCCAACCGACGAGCCCAGCTCCCCATAGGTGCCTACATCAACATTAATTTTCACAACATCACCACTTGGAGGTACCCACTTACTACATCTTTGAGAACGTTGCCCACGGTCAGCCATGCTCCCTGCCTTCACCTCATCACGATCAAGCTCCACTAGCTGTTTATCTACATACTCACAGACCTCGGCCGGAGAATGAACCGTCCCTTCAAAAATCCTTTTGTTACGGGCTTCCCAGATGGCCCAAACAGTAACACAAAACCTGCGAAAATCCTCGCCACTAAAGACCTCTTTAAGATTCTCGATCCAATCCTTGAAACATCGAACCCCAATGCCATGTCCCAGCTGCAAATCACTCAACTCCCATACTAATTGTGCCAAAGGACAGTCACGGAGTGCATGAAGACCAGTCTCGAGATGATCAGGATACCAGTTACACCCCTTGCCAATCGCTTCCACCCTACGATGTAAACCTGCTCTTGTAGGAAGAGCCTCATTACTCGCTTGCCAAATGAACATCTTTGTTGTGGGTAGAATATTACACGCCTAGATTTTATTCCACAATGATAAGTCACAAGATGAAGAAGAGGCTGTCACCTCTGCTCGTTGGGCTTCAATGATGCCATGGTAGGCACTACGCACAGTGAAAAAGCCACGCTTATCCCAACTCCAAGTAGGAATATCCACAGGTAGCCGCGAGCTCAAAGGAATAGAGGGAATTCGATCCACATCAATGGGGAAGAAGTGAGACCTAATTCGCTCTAGATTCCAAGACTTTGAATCCGCATCAATCAACCAATCCACAGTCAAGTTAGTTGACATATCTCTTCGTGGTGTAATAACGCGATGGGAGCCATTTCCTGCCAACCAAGGATCAGTCCAAACTTTTATATTCGAGCCATTCCCAACGCGCCAGAACATCCCTTTGCAAATTACCCAATGTGCCTCACAAACTCCCCTCCACGAATAACTAGGATTACTCCCTGTTGTAGCTGTCTTGAAATCACCATTTGGGTAATATTTAGATTTCAACATTGCACCCAATAGGCCACCTTCGCCATTCAATAAATGTCAAGATTGTATTGCTAAAAGAGCCCAATTGAAGAATCTCATATCACGCAACCCAAGGCCTCCCTCTTTCTTCGGTTTGCAAAGATTTGCCCAAAAATCCAATGAATTTTACGTTCATCTTTTCTCTGGCCCCAAAAAAATTGAGAAAACATAGAACGTACCTCATTAAAAAAGCTTACTGGAAGTTTTAAAACACTCATCACATAGGTAGGGACTTCTTGGGCCACCGCCTTTAACATCACTTCCCTACCCGCCTTAGACAACAATAAGCCTTTCCACCCTTGAAGCTTGTTCCATAGCCGCTCCTTAATAGTATTACAAATAACTTTCTTGGAACGCCGGATGGAGGTAGGCAGCCCCAAGTATCTATCATGGCTCTCGACAATATCAACCCCTAGCTCACTCGCAATCAAGCTACGAGTCCCTTCACGTGCACCTTTGCTAAAGGAGACCTTAGATTTCTCCAAACTCACCTTTTGTCCCGATGCACCTTCATATAAAGCTAACACCTGTCAGATAACCGTAGCCGCTCCAACAGTAGCTTTGGAGAATAAAATACTATCATCAGCAAAAAAGAAATGAGTTAGAGACGGAGCCCCACTACAAATACGAATGCCATGCAGCGCCCCTGTCTCCTCCCGTCGACGAATCAAACCTAAAAACGCCTCTGCACAAAGAATAAATAAATAAGGTGAGATCGGGTCCCCCTGACGTAGCCCTCGCTTTGGAAAAATTTCCTCCGTCGGGCTCCCGTTAATCAAGACAGAGAAAGACACCGACCTAACACACTGCAACACCCGATCTACCCAGTGCGCATCAAACCCCCTAACATCTCAATACATCCTCCAAAAAATCCCACTCAATGCTATCATAGGCCTTCGCCATATCCAACTTCAGGGCAAAAAACCCCTCCGCAGAATTATTATTTTTCATAAAGTGGAAAGTCTCCAAGGCCATCAAAATATTATCTGTTATTAACCTCCCCGGAGTAAAAGCACTCTGATTCAAGGAAATAATCTCAGACAAGAAAACCTTCAATCGATTCGCCAGTACCTTCGACACCAGCTTGTAAATCACATTACACAAACTAATAGGTCTAAAATCAGTGATACCTTCTGGATTCTTTTTTTGGGTATAAGAACAATATACGTAAGATTTAACCCGGTAGGAAAACCACCCCCATTTAATACCTCAAGCACAAAATGAATAACACCATCACCCACAATATGCCAGTAATTCTGGAAGAAAAGAGGACTCATACCATCCGGCCCTGGGGCCTTAAGTGGATGCATCTGACTAAGAGCCAAGCAAACCTCCTCCGCTGTGTACACATGACGCAGGCCATCGTTCATCTCATCCATCACCCTAGTCCCCAGCCCATCAAGCGCATCCTCCACGTGAGCTGTGCCCTCCGAAGTAAAAAGAGATGTGAAATAATCATGGGCTATCTTTCCAACAGCCGAATCTCCCCGCCCTATCTCTCCAGAAGGCTCCTTAAGAGCTTTGATAAAATTCTTTTGCTTACGTATTGTAGCTTTACGGTGAAAAAATGAAGTATTTTTATCACTAGAAAAAAGCCAAAGGACACGAGAACGTTGCCTCCAGTATAACTCCTCCTCCCTTACTAGTCCTTCAATATCACGTAACACTCTCCTTCTCTCTTCAACCTGGGTAGCAGAAATACCAGGCTTATTCAGACTTCTCAGCTTCTTCCTCTTGCGCCTCAAATCACGGAATAGCGCCCCATACTCACCATCACTCCACTGCCCCAGTTCTTCTGCACAGTACAAAAGTTTCTTCATGGCCGTCGGGCCACCAAGGAACCATGAATCACGGACCACCTCTTCACATTTACCATTCTCCGTCCAATGTTTTTCAAAGCGAAAAAGCTTTGATCTCCTAGTATCGTTGTCCTCATTGCAGAGTTGGAGTTTAAGGGGCGAATGGTCAGAAAGCTCTCGTTCCAAATGAAAAAGCCTTGCACTTGGGAACAGGTCTAACCACCCATCAGTGACCATTGCTCTGTCAAGTCTGGACTGCACATTATCATCCCCAGGCCTACCGTTATCATAAGTAAACACAGGACCTGAGAACCTAATGTCACGCAACTCGCATTGATCCACTGCATTACGAAAGAGCTTCATTTGTCTGTGTGGCCTCTCATTATGACCACTCATTTCATTTGCAAACAAAATTTCATTAAAATCTCCCAGGCATAGCCATGGTTCCGTTCTCCCGTTTGACAATAATCCTAGTAACTCCCAAGACAAATGGCGATTTGTGACCTCCGGCCACCCATAAAAGCCGGTAAACCTCCATGCAGAGTCACCCAAACCACCATTCATAAGCACATCAATATGGTGCATTGATTGCGAGAGGAGAGTAACAATTAATCCCCTTTTCCACAATAATGCAAGCCCACCCGAGTGCCCCGCGCTATCAACAAACAACCATCAAAATCACTAAGTTTCTCCTGAATAGGTAACATTTCACGTCCGCATAATTTCGTTTCACATAAGAACAAAACAGACGGGGCCTCTCTCTGCACAAGGTCACGGATCAAAGCAACTGCTCGAGGGTTGCCCAGCCCTTGGCAGTTGATACTTAGGCAACTCATTGCTCCGTAGCTTTGACCGATTGGGCCTTAAGATCGCCTTGTTCGGATTTCCTACATGCACGACGATCCTCCACGGTCTTACAATCAATCCAAGCCTCATAAGCCAAAGATATGGCCGTAGGGCCTGGACATGAGGAATAGTCCACTTGGGACGACGATCCCATGCACACTCCCATGATCTTACCATACTAATTGTCAAGGCCCGCGTAGTAGGAGCAACACTGTCCTTTTGTGGGATAATTTGGCATTTTCCATATTGTCGCATAATACGGCTAGGAAATATGTAAGTTGAATTCTGAAGGCCAAAGACTTGGTAATATCCTGTTTCCTTGCTACATCTGATCGTGGATTTTAGACCCCCACCACTTCACGGTCCATTGTAGCAAAGGGCATGCCGTGAGGTACCGCGCCACTCATCAATAGTGGATTCATAATAAAGCCTCCGGCGGGCAGGAAATTGCTTCGGTTGATATTTGAGCGCATTAGCGGGCCTCTCAATAAAGCACATATGCTCAAGAAGCCATATCTACAAAAACAAAAAATAAAAAGAGGCAAAACATATAAAGTTAAATATCCATCAAAGATTCAAACTTTATTGATCAAAATTATTCAAAGCAAATTATTCGAGCACTCACTTGAAGAAGAAGAGGGCTTCCCGTCCATCCCCCAAGCGATGGCTCTTGTTTCTCACGGTCCAAGCAAATTAAGGTTTCACCAAGAACAAGAGACATAGGGGTGAAATCGTTTTGGATTTGTTCAACAATTCTAAGCATAAAAGTTATACCATTATTACCTCCACCAACAAAGAGGTACCAATGCAAGAGACATAAAATAATGTGCGCTTATAATAAGTCTCACCCATTACATCAGGTTATCCCTTACCTTGGGGAAAAAGATATCAATTACCCCATTGAGATCTAGCTCACCACTCCTAGCAACGGAGGAGGCTTGCGTCGGTGATAAGCCAAGATACCTTTTGTAGTAGCCTTCAAGGTTTGCCCCAAGCCATGGAGTGGCGGGAGCTTGATCATGAGGGAACCCAAGGATAGCGGCAAATTCTTCGGGAAGAGGGCATAATTCGTTGTACCCAAATCGAAAGACATGGAGTTTGTCATCCCAAAACTCATCGGCGGCCTCAAGGAAATTCCAGACGATTTGAACTTGCTTCAAGTGGAAGAGAGCATTCAAGTGGAAAGGCACAAGTCTCATCCTCTCTTCGGGGGTCATGGATTGTAACCACTTCTCAAATTTAATATCAAAGCTTGTCATGGGTGAAATCTAAATTAATTAGGGGGTTTCTCTCTCTAAAAGCTCTCTATTGCTAGAAAATTATGAAGGTGATGTCCCAAAACCGGAATAACCCAAGGCTTATATAGGGCTCGCACGAAAAAGAGGAAAAAATAAGGCAACCTGTTAAAAAGGGGCTCCAGCGGCCCCTGGGACAGTCGTTGAAGGCTCAGCGGCCCTAATAGAGCAGCCCAGGCTGAGCGGCCCAGCCGCTGAGCTCCAGCGGCAAGCCGCCAAGCCTCAGCTGGCAGCCGCTGAAGCCTGGCGACCCCTCTTTTCGCCCCTGCTGCTCCGCGTGTGCCTCTAGACCCCTCCCTTTGGCCGCCAGACCCTTTCTCGAGACAAGTCCCTTTTTCTCCGATTTTGGGCAGTTTCCTTAACCGATTTGGACTTAAATATGGCTGTTTTTCCTATTTTCATTATTATTTCTATTTTGTATCATTTTCTTATTATTAATGGAAACTCCACAATTTCCTTATTTCTCACTACTACAGAATATAGTTACAACACAGCTTTTTTTATGCATTAGACATCGATTTTAATACCGGTGTGTAAGTGAGCGATGTTGTAAGGTACATGATACTACACCGCTTTTATAAGCGGTGTGAAAAGGCGGGATATGACACCCATTTTATAAGTAAAAATAGGTGAGAAAAGTGGGGATTCCACACCGCTTTTTTTGAAAATGCGATTTTGTAGATGCATGTTTCTCATCGGTTTTTTGAGAAGACTGATTTCGTAGATATACATTTCACATCAAATTTTCAAGAAAACTGACTTCATAGATATACTTCTCACAACACTTTTTCATAAAAATCGTAGTAGGTGTTTGTTTTTAAAAAAAAAAAAAAAAAAAAAAAAACAAGCAGCTAGCATATAAATATTTAAAGTATATTTCAAATACAACGAAACTCATGTGTAGTTATTAACCTCATCCAATATCACCACAAAGTTACAAAAAAGCCTTATGTATTGCCTTCACAAACATTCCGAACAATCACAAAGATTCTCAAAAGAATGCTAATTTTAATGTGGCCAACAAAAATTACACAAGATTTTGAGCTGTAGAACTAGAGGCAAATTCATTGATAGCTCCTCTGAGACCTATCTTCTTGCCTTTGACTCAAGATTTATCCTCCCTTTATTCATCATCACACTTTTGCCCAAACTTGTACATCATATCTTTGAGGCAACCTATCCCAGGCGTACTTGTACAATAGCAACGAGCAAATTACCAAAAAGATCATACCTGCACAAAACACACAATAACAGTAGGGCAGGAAACGATAGCCCACTTCGTCTCGTGCTTCCAGGTGGTGCGGTCGAGCCCAAATGGGGCAATCAGCTTGGGCGGGTCGAAACCTTCGTTAAAAAGAATAGTAAGGGGAAGTTTTTTTGTTGCCTCATCGTATTGGCGACGTTCTTCACCAAATAGTAGCCCAAAGTCATTGGGTGCCATGTCATTAGCACAATTTTTAGTGGATTAGTCCTCTTTGAGAGATGTTGTTGCCTCTTCACTCATAGTGAAATAGTCTTGAAATGCCTCAAAGCCTGGAACTGTAATTCCATTGATCGTATAAGGTTCTGGGAATCCATAGTAGGGGTATGGATCGCCTTCTTGGAGAAATTGTCCATTGAGAATTAGAGGATAACGCTCTATGTTATGTGGGATGGGCTTGTTTGTCGCGCAGGCTTTCTTTCTAGCCACTTCCTTGGATATGTAGGCTCGGATCTCTTGCTTTGTGGGCTTATAGCCTAGCCGAAGTACATCATTTTTATCTTGGTGTTTCAGCAGGACTGAGTTGGCTTGGGGTGAGGACCCAAAGTGGTGCCTGGATAGTGACCTAGCTTTCTAAGTAGAGCATTCACATTGAGCATGGGTTCTATTGTTTCTATGAAGGCTATCTTCTCGAAGCCCCATAATTCTTCATCTTGCTCATTATCGGAGATGTCATACCATGCTTTGCCATTAGCTATGTCATGGAGTTGAGGAGTTAGCACATCTTTAGGATCAGTATAATGTCCATTATCCTCTTCATCACTATCCCAAAGGCAACAAATGTCTAGTGTGGGCCTTGGGCTTGGGTACGGTGGTATAGCTTGCCCAATAGGTCTGATTAGATATGATGGATCGAACCCTTCCTCTATGTCAATGGCAAAAGAGTTCCCAAGGGGAATATTCTCCTTGAGAGTGTAGCACTTCTCGGTGTGGTGCCCACGACCGCTATGGTATTTGCAGAATGTAGACTCGTTCCAATATGGCAATCTCTTCTCCATGTGTGGATCGGGAGTAGGCCCAATCGGATGCAAATAGTCTCCTTTGACTAATTTTTCTAGAGCTTTGACATAAGGCATCCCAAGGGGAGTAAATCTTCTTGGACGTGTGTCGGCAATGGCATTCACTTCATTTCCTGTACTTCTGGAGGCATGATTGGTGTTGGTGTACTTATCCTTGTAGCCAATTTTGTTGTTATTGTAAGTGACCTTGTTCTTCCCTCTTTGGAGTTGGTCATCTTCAATGGCCATGCCTACTTTAGTTACCTGGGCATAAGTGGTTATGGGTTGAAACTTCATATACTCACCGTATTCAGACGCCAAGTTTTGGACTAGCATTCTAATTTGCTCCATTTCAGATGAGCGATCAATCATTTCAGCAACCTTGGTCCTCCATCTTCTTACGAAGTTGGTGAATCGCTCTTTGTCACCTTGATTGGTGATGTCCATTTGGTTCGCTCCCTCTACTCTATGTGGTCGGCCTTCTTTCTCTTGGTGGAATATAACAATGCCCAATCTCCTTCCTTGCGTTCTTCACCAGCGCTCGCCGGATGTATCACTCATCCTGCTCCTAAGGTAAGGAGTCGGCAACGTAATTATTTTCATCTCTTAACATAAGTTTACAAGTTTTTTTCACTTTGTTACTCTTTAATGTTGTTCTGGTGAAACATAGTTCTAATACAATGGGTGGTGTTATGCACCAATTTTCGATTAAAATTAATTTATAAAGACTTAAATTTTCGATAATTCTTCAAATGTGAAGTCCAATGGAAAAACTATTGATATATATGGATCACGCCATAAGTTGTCTTGAAACTCTAATATAGAGTAGTAATGTAAGTTAACATATTTTTTACTTTACCATGCCAAAAGTTGTCTTCAAACTCTAATATAATAATGTAAGTTAACATATTTTTTACTTTGCGAGGTACATGTGAATGGTCATGATATTGGCAAATTGCAATTAGGAAAATTGGCAATGTGCAATTAGGAATATTGGCAAATTGCATGTACAGTAAAACCTCTATAAAGTAAGAATGTTGCGATAGCGTAATTTCATTAATTTAGAAAGATACTATTTAGTTCATAAATTCCCCTAATTTTTAATTTAAGGAGAGTTTTCTCGATTCAACGAACATGCATTATTTTTAATACATAAAACATATATAATAAGGAACTACTGAAAGAAGACATTTAAATTATTTTGTTGTAGTATGAGAATGCAACACCGACATATTTAGAGATGAATGTAGCTACATTTAAATATTATGAAAAAGAAAACAACATTAGAGTCAAATACAATAGAACCTCTATAAATTGGTACTCTATAAATTAATAACCTCCCTAAAATAATATTATTTTCTCGGTAAATAATTTTTTTTCTCTGTCCCAAATCGGGCCTAAGTTGTAAATTAATCATTTCGATAAATTAATACTCTATAAATTAATAACCTCTCTAAAATAATAAATTTTCTCATGATTCTATTGGTGTTTGCTTTTTCGTTAAAACTTATATCTAGTTTTATCTCATCTCTATCTATCCTTATTGCATCTAAAAGTTCGGGTATTGTGTTCTCGTACTGCAACGTTGAACTAATTTTTTTTTAATTATAAAACACCATTCAATGTTTTAAAAAATACTATTGATATAAAATGACAGTAAAATTAAATATATTTCTTGTTGTTCAATTGAGAATGAGTTCCAAGTACTTGTTTTATTCAAATAGTATAACATATGTTAATGTACCCTATTTTGTTAGCTCTACATCTTAAACAAAATAATTTTCTTTTTCTGGATTTTTTTCTCAATTCATGAAATCATCATGATAGATACAACAAAAAAAAAGTGAGGGCATAACTTAGGTGAAAAATAAAACCTTATACACTAATAAAGGACTAACTTTACAAACGAATGAATATAAACACACAACTACACATGGATTGACAATCAACACTCAATAATAGGTCACTAAACTAAATCATTTTCCTCTATATCTAAGAAGAGTTTTGATTAGCAGCAACATTCCATGAAGTTTCTAGTTTTTACCTCCTCAACCATTCCACCTATGACCTATTATCAGAACAAGCAATCCATAAGAGCAACTTGTTGGTTAGCTGCATAATTCCACAACTGAGCAGTGAGCACAGCGTAGAAGTTCAGATGTCCAACAATTGAAGTACCAATGTTTGGCAGAGGTTAAGGTTCTTTAGTTAGCCAGGATAAAGAAAAAGCTACTACCAAGTACCTAAAATGCAGGCTTTTCTCAACAAATAAAATAGCATAAAGTTTTGTCTTTTCCCCTCATCCACTCCTCTGATGTGTCGGCTACTCTGGTCATTAGCATGTAAGCCTTCCATGAAAGCAAACTTGTTGAAAATTCATTTCTCTGCTGGTAACTTGAGTGTTGTTCAATGACACCAGGTTGCTTGTACGATATCTTTATCCAGCACAATTTTTCCATTCGGAAACTAAAAAACTATTGACTATTTGACTTGATTTGCAAAGAGATATTTTTCTGAAATAATTCGATTGTGTGGTTAATGGGTGCATTTCCATATAGATATATCGAATAAGAATACAACATAGCTAAATTTTCAGACATTGGAAACTTAAACCACGGGACATAATCAAGTCAAAAATGCAAATGTGATAGTAATGAATTTAATTCGTTATTAACAATATTTACATCATACTCAACATTTAATGAGCCAAGTACTGATTACAGATATTTTGTCCGAGATATCACTGAAACCTAGTTGTAAGCCCTTACGTTTTGGACTAAAGTAAAACACTGAAACCTAGTCCTTGAATTTTATTATGCTATACAATTTTTATGTAGGGGCGTTATGTGAAATACAAATAGTACATTTTTAAGGTATTCTTAGGCATATAGCTTTACATGGATGAAAAGAGTACATACAATACAGCTAATTAATGAAATCGATAAATAAACTTCATAATACCAATAAGGATGATAGTTAAAGTTTTAACTTTAGAAATCTAAAAGCACGTATAGTAAGAGATGAACTCAAACCCACATCAACAATTTTATATGCTTTCAACTTCAAAAATCCAGAAGAGTGTAAATCAGTTGTCATCTCATTTTGAAACGAAGACTCACTCCAAGTTCAATTCGTAGCCCAGCAACCTAATTTAATCAAAATAACCCAAACACACACCTACAAAGACACTTAACAAATTAAAAATGGACCTTCAATTTATTACATTGTTCAAAAGATTACCTTATTCTTGTTGGAAGAGTTAAGCCCTGTGAACAGATACAAAAAGAGCAGCATTTAGATCAATTTTTTGAGATGCAGGGAAACAGTGAGAGAATACAAATCAATGGATAGCATCAAATTGAATTTCGAGCAAGCACACATCCATGTCTCACATGTACATTTCTATAAATGTCTACTCAAAAATTTCTCAAAAGTCTTTTCTAACCAGCACCTACTCCCACTAGAATACTAACAAAATTGGGGGAAAATGAAATCTTGACAGTCATCATCAATCATCAGAATACTAACAAAATTGGGGGAAAACAAAACCAGAAGACGATTGACATCTTTGAATCAATAACAATTGAAATAAACGAAACATCAAAACAACAAAAAATTAAATTATTTGGACTGCAATGAGAGGGTCTTATCATAGAGGAGTCTAACCTTGCGTTAAAAGAAATTGGGAATTTGGCTTTAGGGACAGGAAAAAAACAATTACTTACACAGAGCATATTCATCAGAATTCCCGACAGTCTGTCTTCTATTGGTATTGATGGATTTGAGATTTCTTCGCTGTAATTTCGCAAAAAAATGTTCGTATCAGAAGCTAGAAATTAAGGTTCAACCTAAGCCAGAGAGAGAGGGGTGTTACCTTCAAAAACATCAATGGCAAGATGAAGTGGGCAATAAGAATACTGATACAAACATGAGCCCAGTGACGTTTCAAAATCCAAGAGAGAGAGCGGAGCAAAAACTGAATGCAAAAAAGGTTCTGACCTTTTGTTGGGGTTTCCAGATTTCTATTCGATCGGAAACTGTGAATGTGATAAAGACTTAATAAAGCAACAGTGGAGGGGATTTGGGTGAGAAATATTTTCACTACAGGCTGCCAAGTGGACAAAATTTGTCTTTTTTTAGTAAATAGTTATAGATAGGTTGTAAAAATTGAGTACATTTTAAGCGATGTTTTATGTGAATTTACGTTTATTTTAATAGTAACAAAAGGTCACGAAAAATTGGTACACCATATTGGAAGGAGTTATTTTTGCTGTAAGCCTTCTTTACCAACCACAATTTGTCAAATTTAAATCTTTTACATAGTAACATGTAGTTAAATTTGATAATGTTCATCGAAACGATTTTCCCAGCTACACCCATGAATCGATCACGCATACATTATTAGAAATAAATTAGAATCCTAAATTACAACATCTGATTCATCCTTAACACTCTTACAACTTACATATAACTAACAACCACAACAAAGCTCAAAATCTTTGTATCTAATGTAGCTAATTTTTAACACAGTTGATAGTCAATCCTGCTGAATTTACCATGTAAACCAAAATGAAGACCGATTCATACACTATCGTTGCAAACCATTTTAATCACCAAAATAAAACGAGCTACACTTAATACACACAAATTTCATAATTGAAAAACATAAAACTTCACAAAAGCAATTGTTTCCTTCCATCAATTGTGATTCCCCTCAATTGTCGATGATCTCGTTGTCCTTCTTCAGTCGCTCTGACCTCCTCACCTCACGTTTCACCAAAACATCATCAGCAACAGGAAGGGGAGCATACTTATGGAAAGCCACTTTCACTCTGATATTATGTTGGAAACCTCTTCTTGTGAATTGTTAATGATTAGTTCCCTCATGAGCATCCTCACTTCAAGTAGGTCTCTTGCATGGTTCTTCTTAATTAAAGTTTTATTCTCACATTTCATAGTTTTAGATTTTATGTTTTGCTTGACCATTTTGTAGTTCTACTATATTTCTCACAGAGGTTTGGACGTGTTGTTGAATATGTGACCTTAACTTTATGTGTTTTTTATTCACACATAGCACGCTATTTATAGGGGGATAAAGAAACTTCCGGCTAATGACCGCGCATGGTGGAATAAGGAGATTGATGTCGCCTAACGTAGTCATTGTTGTTACTATGAAGGTCTCGTTGTAACATCTGCAAATCTGCAAATCTGGTTGTTACATGACAAATGTGAGACGTGATCGAGGGGAAAAGTTTTCCGCCAAAAAGTTTTGGGCGTGAATTCCTAACAACAACATGTCGACAAATCACTGGACTTGTACTTGCATCAACTCGACAAGCTGGTTCGTCGTTACGATAGATATTTGGAGAAAATACATGTTGTAAATATAGAATATCATAAAATAGAAGTTGTTTTTATGAAATAAGAAATATGGATGAAGATATCCACAATTTCCCCCTTTTTTCTGAAACTACAATCACATGTCCACTTTAATTATCAGAATGTTTGGCTCGAGGTACTGCACAATACGTCAGATGTAAAGTGAATTATGATTAATTTTCTTTTTTTTTTTTATATTGAAACCCATGGAAGAAATGAATTTACTGAAGTATGTAGCAAATGAGTTTGAGTAGTGCCATGCACTTATGTCGTTTACGGGTTTTTGCGTAGTGTCATGGACTTAATAACTACCAATAATGCCAAAAGAGTCAAATACGCAACATATTTGATGTTGCTACTTGACAAACTAGAAATATGTCAACAATTTCGTTATTGAACTTCCAATAATTATACATTGGTGTCCTAAAAATATCGTTATGTGCGAATTGGATTTCATTATTGAACTGCAATTAGATTTTTATTTACAACTGGTGTCCTATAAATATACGTGGATTTATGCGAAAATTTGGATTTACATTATTGAATGCTGACCTCGTTCCAAAATTAATAGCTTGAACTATTTTCCACAAAAAATAAGAAATTTCCATTATTGAACTGCAAATGGATCTTTATTTACGATTGGTTTCTTATAAATATACGTGGATTTATGCGGGAATTTTGATTTGCATTATTAAATGCTAACCCCCTCCCAAAATAAATAGGTTAAATTTTTTTTTCAAAAAAAAAAAGAAATTTCCGTTATTGAACTGCAATTGGATTTTTAATGACGATTGGTGTCCTATAAATATACTTGGATTTATGTGGAAATTTGGAGTTGCATTATTAAATGCTGACCCCGTCCCAAAAAAAATAGTTTTATCTATTTTTCACAAAAAATAAGAGAGTCATTAAGTACTTTCAATTCAACCATTGTTAAATTGACTTCACTAGTTCATCTATTACCTTAAAATCTAGCAATTAAGTCATTGGTGTGCGTGGTACTTAGGGGTCACAAGCCATCTTTAAGAGCAGTCCCACGGCCCCTAAAAAGGTCATAAATAGGGTCGAGGACTATCTTCGAGTAGGCCGTTGATAATCTACTCCTAATAAACAATAGCAGTATTCTATTCTATATATACTTCTATTTAAATATTTTCATATTTATAGATATTTCATGGGCTTTCCTAATTTTCGCCCGTTCGTAACTTAAGTGGCTAACAAATTTTGTAATTTCAAACCTTGGTAGATTGGGTAGAAAATTATATAGTTTTCTTGATTGAACGAACCTACATTATTTTTCACATATACAATACCTGTCAAATACATCATGTTGTTTCGTGTTCATGTTAGTGTGAAGGTTAAACAGATTAAAAGTATATGTGGTTTGATAGATGACATTAAATGATGGTGATAGGCGCGTTTCATATGTATAGTTTTCTTGAATGAAGGAAGCTACATTATTCCCAACATATACAACACCTGTCAAATACATCATGTGGTCTCGTGTTCATGTTGTTGTGAAGGTTAAACGGATGAAGAGTATATGTGATTTGAGAGATGACATTAAATGATGGTCATAGACGCGTTTCATATTCTATACCTTATGATTTTAGCGCATGGAAAATTAACGGTGTGGTAAGAAAGGGATTGATATGATGAGGTAGGGGTGTAACAAGGTCGAGGCTCCGTAAAACCTTGGATTTTGGTGGATTACAGATCTGTTGGAGTTCGGATCAAACCAAGTTTGGCTGAAGCTCCACACAATTCCAATGCTTATCGTAGCGTAGAGCGAGTTTGCCCATATCTTTTCCGATAATATCGTTGTTCATTTTAGGCTTTTTACCTTTATTTAATTACTTGTTGACAAATTATTACCAAACCTAAAATGAATATGTAATGTAGTCCAAATACCAACCATAGACTAACAATTTCCAATTTCTCAAGTATGATTATTTAAATGAGTTTTATTCTTCAAATGACCTTAAACACCCAATATATCGGGATGGAGGAACTACATTATTGCTTATTATATTGAATTAAACTATTAAAGAAAAATGATAAGTTTTGTGTCATGTAAGTATGTAATTAAAGAGCAATCTCTCCATGCATTGAGTTATGTAAGTTTTAGTCATAATCTAAATTCCCTTTTGCCACAAAAAAATAACATTCAAAGTTTTAGTCATATTTTTTGTTTCCTCCATGCTAAAATGTGAGCAAGTAGGGGAGGGCCAGTTCAAATCAACTTTGGTAACATATAAATAAAGCATGTTTTAAGTATACTTATATGTAAATAGGAATTGTTACTTACTTATCTATGTAATTTATAGTACTTTTCTAAGTATAAAGCATGAGAGGATTCAGTTACTACGTTGTTACCAATAATTAAAAGTAAAATCCTAAATAAGTCTTCCATAATTTAAGAAGCGAAATGACAATGACGACAAAAACTAAAAAGAGGAGGGGCAACAACAATTAGATATTTCAGTTGTTATGACGCAAAGTCCAACAAAATTCAGCAAATTCCAAAATAACTATCTCTTTTGGATGCAAATATTACAATACATAAAAACGGGATGGGCCAAAAAACTAAGGAACCATTAGTTGCTCTAGCACTGTGGCCACTCAAAATTCAGCATCATTGTCCAAATTCTTTGAGAATTTCCAACTCAATAATCATATTCATATTCAAAAAACCTAGTGCTCGCCTGTGACTTTGCGAAATGCTTCACCTCACGCCTACAAGTGGAAACAGGGCACAGATTGGGTTGGTGGTTACATTTCAGTTTCGATCATACCTAGTGCTTGAGTCTCACCAGGCAGATTGTTACATAACTATGCATGTTTTGCCGCATTGCAAGCAAACCATGCTCCCCCAACTTCTCACAAGTTGAGGCCATTATATCCACAACATTAGTAAAAATTTGGTGTTCTTCACTAAGTAGGTTGAGTAGGCTGAACATGTACTCCCCCCTAGGATGACCAGCGTCAGCCATAAATTTTTACCACTCGGTGCCTAATTCTTTAGCGCAACTGCGAAAATAATAAAACTGCATACAAACCAAACACAAACAACTTAATTTCATATTGTTTTAACACATTGAATTATCATGATTTGGAAAAAAAAAATATACAAAGACCTACCATTCCCAAGAAGTACGAAGCGTCAGGATTTTTTTGGCAGAGGCATAGTTCTATAAGCGCTAATATTCATGGTCAGTTAAATAAGTTCTTGTTGACATGATCCCACATTACTTTTGCTAGGATGTCTTTTCGTAACCCAAGCTCATTCAGTGTCTTACGACTGTACAAACGTTAATTGGATATAGTAATTGATCAAATAACATCATTCATCATTCATGCTCCGAATAACTATGTCCTAATTTGTTAGTTTTCATTAAAAATCCAAGGTAATCAGAAGCGGAGAAATTTATGTTAGAAACCTATTTCACCAATATAAATGAGTTTATTTAACATGTATCGACCATTATGATTTCGAATATTCACAATTTTTACAGAATCACTATGCACAACATGCATTGAGTAAAATAAAGTCAGTGAAGAAGTTAGAATGAAGAACTTACCTAGATCTCAGACTCGAAAAATCGCGGCACGATTCGTTGGTTAACCGTTGTATTATGTCGATCAACACGTCTTCTGGTAGAATTGTCAGAGAAAACATCTGAACAGTTTCAAGTGGTGGAGAATCCAACGACTGAAGAGTTTCGTTTTCTGCCTCCCATTGAAACTTTTGAGGTTGCATGTTGATTTTTTGTTATTTAAGTGAGGTGAGATATTTTTGTTATTTAAGGGAGGTGAAATGATGAGAGAGATGTTTTTGCAAAATAAATAAGGTGAGATGATGAGAGACTTGAAGCAAAGAAAACAGGGGTGAGTTGAAAGGCTTTTGTAATGTGGACGAATTTTTTTTTACTGTAATTCTGAATTAACAGTTTTAATTAAGGGGTAGATGAGTATTTAAGTGTAGTTAAGTATGGGGAGGGTAAGATAAAATCGAGGAGAAGTATTGATTTGATGGGACAAATGATTCTTCTCAACAGTCGTCTACTTATTAAAGACAGTCAAATATGTTATTTATTTTTCATCTACAAGTGGTGACGATCCATTTAACATGTCCAATAGAATAATAAGTTTTATGTTTTATTGTAACAACAAGAATTAGAAATGTCTAATTGTTTATTTCGATATACGTATTATATTATCAACCTAATTTTAAATGTCCAATTCTATAATTAGTTTAACTTTTCATAGTAACAACAAAAGAGTAGAAATGTCCAATTGTAAAACTAGATATTCGTTTTATAATAACAAGTAAGAAATTGAACCGTCGAATTGTAACAATAAATTTACGTTTTATAGTAGCCACAAACAATTGGATAATGAGTAGCAAAACATTACGCAAAAATTGGCCAAAACCCCTTAGATTTTTGAACATTTTGATCAGAACACCCAAATACTTTGAATTTTTGGCAACTACTCCCTATAAAAATTAAAAAAACCATGTTAATCCCCCCAGGCTTGATTTTTCGGCCAGTTTATAAATTTTTGATCCGGTTTTGTCCTCATGCGTTTTGCAAAAGATACAGTTTTTCCATACGAAATGAGAAGTAAACACATAAAAAGAAAAGCAATGGTTATTACAATGTGGTAGGTTTTCATTTTGTATGAAAAAAGTGTATCTTTTGAAAAACGCATGAGGGCAAAACATGATTAACCATTTATAAAGTAGTCGGAAAATCAAGGTTGTGGGATTATCACGGCTTTTTAATTTCCGTAGGGGGTATTTGCCAAAGTTCTAAATATTTAGGTGTTTTGGCCAAAATGTTCAAAAATCGAGGGGGTTTTGGCCAATTTATCCAATTTAAAATGAGGTAACTTAAAATTGGCCACAATTTCCATTTTCTTTACACACTAAAATTACTTTAAATTATAATCATTATTCGGTTACAAACTTTTAACATTCAAATGTATAGTCCCAAGAAGTTGAACAATGTAGGAGACAATACCTATGTTCTTGTAAGAATTTCTTTAGATGGTGTATCTTTATAGAGTTGATAAGCCCTATAATATACGTGTTTTGTCCCTCACTATCGTTATATTTTGATTAGTTTTAGATCATTATTATTTGGGTTTTTAATAAGATTTAGTATTTTACCTTTTACTTATATTTTCATTTTTTATTGTGTTTTAGGCCTATTTTCTATACTTTTATTATGTAGGTAATATTGGCGGAATAAAGGAGAGAAAATTCGGCCCAATTCGCAATTCAGAGCAGTTTTGACAGCAATTCGTATTTTTGTCATAGCTCCTTCGTTCGGGATCTAATTCGAATGTTTCAAAATTCCATGGAAACCCAAAGGGAGACCTAGAACTTTCATGTTTTATACTTATTTAGAATCAGAACATAACACGGTCGAAATTATGATACAAGTTGCAGTAGTCCAAACCTTCCTAATTTTTGCACAACTTAAAGCACAAGCAAAGAAATATCTGTACATCCATAATACCAGAAGATATGACACGGTTAATGAAAATATTTTCGTCTGGTTTAGGGCTCTCTTCTAGACCAAAATATCACGGCAATAAAGCATAAAAAGCAAAGGACGTTCAAGGAAGGAGGCAAGCAGAACATTAGTCACATAAACCTGAGAGCAAATAAAGGAAAGCTCTAGTCGAAGGGTAAGAGTCAAGAGGGCTAGAAGCCATTAGAATGGAGCTGGTTCGTGACCTTTGGAGGTGGATTTTGGAGTTTGAATTATCGGGTCGAAGAGATGCTCAAATTTACATGTCCAGACAAAGAAATTGAATGAGTATCTCTTACTCTAATACCACTTTGTATCTAGTGTCCTATGTTTAATTTGTTTTCAAGTGTTCAACTTTAGCTAGAAATCTGTATTTGGATGTTTGAGACAATTTATTAGTTCAATTTAGGATTAATATATTCAAGTTAATTTTTGTATTCATGCTTTGCTTAAGATCATTTACTTATGATTGATGTTTTTATATGGTATGGAGACGTCCTTCTATGTTTAAATTTGAATATATTGTTATTGTTTAATCATTAGTTCGTAAACTATTGAATGAACGAATTAGTAGCAACTAGTTAAGAAGTTAGTCGGTCGGACAATTGGGTCTTAATTAGGGCATTGCATGATCTAGACAAAATTATATTCTTGCTATCTTGGATGAATTTTCCTAGGGTTAATGATGTTTTCCTAGTATTTATTTATTTTTGAGTCTTAGGATCGAGCTTATTCGATTTCAAGCTAGTAAAGGGAGATAGGGAGAAGCTAGCTAGTAGATTCTCTACAGTTAACCTACTAGTTAACTTGGTTGTGAATGACAAAATCCGACTTAGGTAACTAAAGCGATTTGAACTTATGTCCCTAATTTGTATGCTTGTTTCACTTGTAAATATTAGGTTAGTTAGTTTATTTTCTGTTTTTGTGAGTCTTAGTGATTCTTCAATCAAACCCCCCCGATATGTCTTTTTATGTAATTTGTGAACTAGGATTAGAGTTGAAGTTAACAAGTATTAATTTCTGTCCTCGTGGGATCGACCCTTATTTACCGTATGCTATATTATCTATATATTCGTGGTAGAAATAAGGTTTTTTAATTTGTATGCGTAAACGACATGTATCAAATTTTGGCGCCGTTGCCGGGGACGGAAAAAAAAAACTTTGCTACTTTAAATTATGATCTCTAGTTTGCTTGTATTTTCTACTTTGCTTTGTAAATATTTATGTATGTGATTTTCTTATTTTATTTTTCTGCTGTATTTCCAGCATGTTTATTTTGTTTTCTTTGTGTAAATAAATATCAGTTTTTAGGTCCTAGAAAGCATACCCAATATTTTAGGATTGATTTTTGCATAAAAAGACTTGATTTTGGCACATAGCAGCATCATACAAGTCTGTTGTATATACATGTAATATTTTTTTTTGTGTAATTGCTTGTCATGTCACTTAAGTTACTATAAGTTTATAGTATTTGTTAGACTACTTCTCTTGATTTGTTTTCATGCTTAGGTAATTTTTAGCAACAGATCTTGTATGTTTCCTTCTTTGTTTTTGCATATAATGTTCTTTTGCACATCCTTTGTTTGCTGAGCATGACTAAGAAATAAATAATGGTTGATTTCAATGTGCTTATAGGTATATGAGTTGCTGCCATTTAGTTCTAAGTAAATGTTGGCTTAATGTGTCTGGTTTGTTCCTTACATGAGCATTTTGCATGTTCCCTCACTTGTTTTTGCATGCTATGTTCATGTGGTTACATTCTTGACATGTTACTATTTACATTGATAAGGCATTGAAAAAAAAAAAAAAAGAAGAAGAAGAAGAAGGGCATTACGATATTGTTAAATGAGACCATTAACAAGTGAAAACTATGCAGTTTAGTGATTTTTTTTTTTTTTAAGGCAATGAGTAGTCTAGCTAGCTACTTGTTTTTTATTTCCACAATACTTAACTCTATTTTGACTCGTTAGTTGTAAGCATTACACTTTGATTCATGCCCATTTACTACTAGCTCATAGAAGTCTAAGAATTAATAACTCTTATGTATATCTTAATAGCTCTTATTTTGTTTTATATCTAGTTTACTTTTAGATTAGTGTTAGTAATGAGTTCCAAGCTGTTCAGATTATATTACTTATTGTGTGTGATTTATGGATTGGAATGTAGGATTAACAGGATGAGATGACAAAAGTATTGGTCTGCATATGCATAAAAAAAAAGAATGATTCTTATAGTCTGAATGTGTGATGCTCGCTAGATAAATTGACCACTTTTATCTATATAAGTGGTTTGTTTGGTCTAAGAACCCTGGGTAATATTTGAATGGATGCTACTAATTTATTGATTGAAATTGCAGGATTGCTTCTTGGATGAGGTAGAAGAAATTGTGGCACCACAAGAACGAATTTAAGAGAAGGGAAATGATGCATTAGTAATGATACGAAGGCGACACACGCACAGAAAAAAAACACAAAAAAAAAGGAAAAAGAACCAGCTAAGTGCCTCTAGCAATTATCGTTCTATTCTGATGAGTTAACTTTTTTTTTCATGTTTTCTATTCCTATTTGGTTTTATATGTGAAAAAAAAAAATTTAATTTGATTTTGTGGGTAGATCTTCTGCAAACCTTCACGAGACCACACTCGTCCATTAGGGGGAACCTAGGGGTTTAAAGGGCTTGTTGCATACACTAAATGCAATCGTGATTCTTACGAAAGTGAGTTAGGATTAAAAAATTTTTTTTAGATAATAATAATAGTGTGATCTGCTTGGTTTCCTTGCACTGAAATTTTACATAGAGGTGGTGAAATTCACTTTGAGGACAATGTGAAGTCTAAGTGTGGGGAGTGAGAATATGATATGTTTTTTTGTCATGATTAAATGCTTGTGGCTTACTGCTTATATGTTTGGAGTGTAATGCATGAGAATAAGCCTATGTTTTTTTGATTTTTTTATAGTTTTTTATTTGGTTAGGTGTCTTTTTTTCATGTATTATCCATGTTAGAACGAAGATAGCAAATTAGATTCGAGAAAAATACTAGTTTGTCTTAGTAAACGTCAATCATCCATATAATGTTTTCTATTTATAAATGATTATGGTAGGTGCTAACTTAATTTACTATTTTCGGAAAACTCTAGCCTAGTCTCTCTTTGATGACTATGTGTGTCTAGAGATGACTTGTTGAACTCTTATCCCTAGTGTGCATAAACTCATCTTATTTTCAAAAGAAAGTAGCCTCAAATTAGTAGAGCTAATATAATTAAAAAAAAAGAAGTGATAATGAAGGATAAAAAGAAAAAAGTGATCTTAAAAAAAATAAAGAGAAAAAGAAAGCCTTGAGGTACCAATGTGGGAAGCAAGGTAGGTAGAGAGGTAAGTCCGCCGAAACCTTGTACCAAGATATGTATGGAGCATAAAATGCAACCTTCTTGTTCGAAACATGGCTCAATAGCAAATAAAAAAATATTGATTGAGAAAAGAAAGGTAAAGCTCTACTAATTCAAGATTTGTTTCAAAAAGGAAAGATTCGAGTGAAAATCCCAGGGGTGCCTTATCACCTAATGCCTTGGACCAACTGGGACGAGAGTCATTGATGAAAGCTCGATACATGGGTCGAACTAAGGGTATGCACACATAAGAGGGATGAAAATAGGAGGGATCAAGTTGTTCTTTAAATGCATATAGGAGTTAAAGAGAAACTCTAATCTAACTTGTTTTTATTAAAATCTCACCAACTAATTAGACCTACCATAGTTGCTTATAATATTTAAGACATTTTTGGATGATGATTTTTACTATGACAATAATGGTTTTAAACGAATTTATTTTGTTACATGTGAAGGAAACGTAGATGTTTGTGTTCAATGCCTAGTATGGTCGACGACGACCAAAGTTTAAGTGTGGGGGAATTTGATAAGCCCTATAATATACATGTTTTGTCTCTCATTATCGTTATGTTTTGATTAGTTTTAGATCATTATTATTTGGGTTTTTAATAAGATTTAGTATTTTACCTTTTATTTATATTTTCATATTTTATTGTGTTTTAGGCCTATTTTCTATATTTTTATTGTGTAGGTAATATTGGCGGAATAAAGGACAACAAATTCGGCCCAATTCGCAATTCGGAGCAGTTTTGACAACAGTTCGTATTTTGATCATAACTACTTCATTCGGATCGGATTCGAATGTTTCAAATTGATATTGAAAGCCCAAACAGAGACCTAGAACTTTCATATTTTATACGTTTTCCGAATCAGAACGTAACACGGTCGGAATTATGATACAAGTTGCAGCAGCCCAAACTTTCCTAATTTTTGCACAACTTGAAGCACAAGCAAGGAAAGATCTCTACATCCATAATACCAGAAGATATGACACAGTTAATGGAAAAATTTTCTTTTGATTTAGGGCTCTCTTCTAGACCAAAAGATCACGACAATAAAGCATAAAAAGCAAAGGACGTTCAAGGAAGGAGGCAAGCAGAACATCAGTCACATAAACCTGAGAGCAAATAAAGGAAGGTTCTAGTCCAAGGAGAGTGTAAGAGTCAAGAAGGCTACAAGCCAGTGGCATCGAGCTGGTTCGTGACCTTTGGAGGTGAATTTTGGAGTTTGAATTATTGGGATAAAGCGGTGCTCAAGTTTACAAGTCTGGACAAAGAAATTGAATGAGTATCTCTTACTCTAATACCTCTTTGTATCTGGGTTCTATGCTTAATTTGTTTTGAAGTGTTCAACTTTAGTTAGAAATCTATGTTTGGATGTTTGAGACAATTTATTAGTTCAATTTAGGGTTAATATATTCAAGTTAATTTTAGTATTCATGCTTTGCTTATGATCATTGACTTATGATTGATGTTTTTATATGGCATGGAGGCGTCTTTCTATGTTTAAATATGAATCTATTGCTATTGTTTAATCATTAGTTCGTATACTATTGAATGAACGAATTAGTAGCAACTAGTTAAGAAGTTAGTCGGTCGAACGATTGGGTCTTAGTTAGGGCAATGCATGATCTAGACAAAATTACATTCTTGCTATCTTGGATGAATTTTCCTAGGGTTAATGATGTCTTCGTAGCATTTATTATTTTTGAGTCTTAGGATCAACCTGATTCGGTTTCAAGCTAGTAAAAGGAGATAGGGAGAAGCTAGTTGGTAGATTCTCTACAGTTAACCTACTAGTTAACTTGGTTGTCAATGACCTAATCCGACTTAGGTAACTAAAGTGATTTGAACTTATGTCCGTCATTTGTATGCTTGTTTCACTTGTAAATATTAGGTTAGTTAGTTTATTTTCTGCTTTTGTTAGTCTTAGTGATTCATCAATCAATTTATGTAATTTGTGAACTAGGATTAGAGTTGAAGTTAACAAGAATTAATTTATGTCCTCGTGGGATCGACCCTTATTTACCGTATGCTATACTATCTATATATTCGTGGTAGAAATAAGGTTTTTTAATTTGTATGCGTAAACGACACATTTCTTGCACAAATGTTTGGCTGCAAATAACCCCGAAGATATGTATTTGGAGGGAATCGTATGTTTTACTCCTATATTAGTTGTGCACTTTATTATTCTGTGAAACTAAGTTACATGCATTATCTCTTATGCAGATGAATATTTTTGGAGATAGCCCAAGACATGAAGATGAGTTGTTCTTTTTGAAAAGCGCATCTGATGTGGTCATACATGCGCGTCGTATGTGTATCGCCTTTGTCTAATGGGAAGTGCATAGGAGTTGTTAGTGTAAAAGGGGAAGGATATGATGGGTAGATTAGTGACAGATATAAAGGGGGTTGGTTTGGTGGATTGTAGGCGGAGTGTTACGTCATTTTCATGGTGGCCGCCTAGTACAGGAGAAGAATAATAAATTATTTTACTAATAATCAAAAGCATGGTACCACATTCCATAATTCAATTAATAGTACTACTAATGATTGTATATCATTGTAAGACATTAGATTACGAAAAACATTATTACTAATCCATTGTTTAATACAGGTGGTTAATCAATCTTATCAGTAATGACGATCATTATTGGAGGACATTGGATAAGTCAATAAATTTTTTAATATAGGGACAATTGTAACTTACATCACTATTGAAGTAATGTAATTACTAATGAGATTCATTATTCTAAGAAAACTTATTACTGACCCACTGGTATTCAGAAATCTAATATTTACAATTTTTATTGAATAAATCATACGATTAATAACCAATATTAATTACGTATATGGGTTTAAATTTGTCATTCACGTAACTAAATATCTTCGGAAAAATACTTCATCTCAACGGTTTAGGACAGACCCACGATTGTTTATCTCTGAAAATACGCTATTGACTTTTTATTCATGCACGAAACTTACTTATTCGATTAATTCTTAAACGGAGTGAATTATTTACCTATAGAATAGCGTTTTGTTCAAAGAATTTGCAGCAAACAATTGTTGGCCAACCGAGTTTGGTGTTAATCAATAGTGTTAGGCATTTCATTTGTGGGTAAATGATATTCAATAATGCATGAAGTTTACATATCAATCTTATGTTCAATAAGGATCAATAACTACGTATATGGGTTGAAGCTTCTTCGTCACGGATTTAATTATTGGCAGCAAAACAATTGATCTCCATGGTTTATGACAGACCGACGACTTTTCTTTCTGAAAAAATGCTATTGCCTGTTTTGTGGCTCGATCGAATAATAATTTATTGTATAGAATACAATTCGGTTTAAAGAATTTTTGGTAAAAGAATTTGGTCACTCGAGTTGGGGGTTCATCGTGACCCAAGTACGGGAGGTAGGGTCAAAGGAATTTCAACTATTACGTGTTATGCATGGTGTTCTTACTTGTTAATTTGAAGAGGGAAGGATATGATGGGGAGATTAGTGAGGGATGTTACGGAGCGTCAATTTATTGCATTAAATTTAATAGATGTTCTTCATACGAATTGAAAAATAGTGGATCCAATACACATATATTGAAATAAATACATGGATATAATAGCAATTAGGGGATGTAAGGAAAATAGTAAAGAAATTTATTGATATGGATTTAACAATATTAATTAACTATTTTCAGATAAAGCCAAATTTATAAATCATAATGTCAAAGAAAGTACATAGATAGCTGTTACTATGGAATTTAAGCGGTTCAGAATACTTTCGACTTCTGGTAACAGTTATAACGAGTTGTACCTACTCGTAAAGGCCACGGGGTTTCGACTTCTAAGGGATGTCACAAGAATAACAATTAGGGAGCGTGAATTGAACACTCCTGGTAACAGTTATAACGAGTTGTGAAGTAGTGGAGAACCTTAGAGAATAGGATGATAACAAATAAAACTAGTCCACCAAAGAGAAGTTGGTTGATCATTTTTTCCCTTTGCAACTTAGACTGTAGATCAATAATTTGTTGAATGAAAATCATCCCATTCGACTCACACATGGACAATTCGCTACTTAAATTTTCTATTTCACCTTGTACGCCATGACTAGATGAAGCCATAGCAGAAGGCGTTCCATGAGGGGGAGCGGTCATGACAAGGCTTCCATGTTCCATTAGCTGTGTCATTGAGTCTCTATGGGCATCCCTAAGTATTGGTTTTAGCTTCTTTGCCCTTGGGCACAACTCAGAGTCGATCCAACTGAAAAAGTTACAGCCACCTATAAGGACCCGGGATTTTCCATCCATCTGTTTCCACGGAGTACGTCCTTATAGAAAATTTGTAAGCAAGGGGCTTTAGATAAGTTCAAGGGACCATCGAGTTAGAAAAGATTTTGTAAAGACTTGAATTGAATAAAAACCATGAAAGAGGTCACAAATCTGCTATCGGCGTTTTATCGAAGGGCAAACCGAAGGGACAACCTAATAGCGCGATAAGTGAACTGATCATGTATTTAGAAAGACTCCCGCTCATATAGAACATATGAGTACCCAAGAATAAAGGGTTCGGGGGCGAAGGTACGAGGTGGGAAGGTGTTAGGCACCCAACTCACCCGTATTATGACGGCCTCTACTAACTCAAGTTTGCTTAATAATTTAAAGACATAATTCCTACACAAATCGGATTAACAACCTAGAATTAGACTATTAATTGGTTCACCACAAGCATCACAACATTTATTAATGACCCTTATTTAGACATGCATTCGTTTTTACAAATTGGACAGCACAACGACTATACAGACAATATTTAGGAAGCGATAAAAATGTGTACTAGCATGATATCTACATTATAACTACTAGAAAATAAACAATTAAACAAGTAATTTAATTTGAGCCCTCAGGAGTTTGTACATGAACTGTAGGTTATGTTTGACAAAAATAGTAAAGACAAGATCTCAAGAATAAATTTGGAAGAAAGAAGGAGAATCTCAGTGTTAATACTCATGAGATTAGAGGTTGTCAATTGTAGACTGTGTGTTTTGAAATGAGGGACGAGGGTTGTATTTATAGGTGTGGGAAGTAGGGTTGGACGGGTGAAAAGAGCCAAATTTTTGAATTGGGCTTGAAAAAATAATCGGGCCTGGAAGCTGAGTCAGGGCCGCTAGAGGCACTGGTGAGCGCTGCTAGCGGCTCTGGATTTTAATCCAGGGCCGCTGACGGCTGTGGTGAGCCAGCTGGATGTCGTCATAATGACGACATCTATGACGACATCCAGTCTGTTTTAATTTGTCGGATGAATTTTGTGTTCCGAAAAATATGAAAGACCGTTTTACCCTTGGCGGTAAAAGACGGTTCTACCCCCGGTTCACAACATGGCGAACGGGAGTCGGAAAAAGGCATGAGAGGTGTCGTTGGAAAACTCTTGAACGGGGCTTTTGAATGGGACCGGAATAAAGGAGTGATCGAGGAAAAAAACCTGAGACCTTACCTTACCTATTAAAGCAAAATAGCATTCACGTTTATAAATTACTCCTTTCATCATCGGGCTTTTGCGGAGAAATCTGAAGGCACTTTTTTGGCGTCTACAGAAGCCCCCACTTTGATTGAGCTTGAGTAAAAGCGAAGATCCAAAGGCGACATGCAGAATGCTGATGTGCACATGGTGTGTGAGAGTGTACAGTATGTATGCATATGAAGACAAACCTAAGTTGGGACATCCTCGTAGCGTGCTAAGATTTCATCTTTGTGAACAGAAGAAAAATAAAGGTTATGGTCAGCAGGATAGAACACCGCTCGTAGATGGTCTAAATGTCTGCTGGGAACCTGTATTCAGAGTGAATGAAAAAGTTAGTAATACTTTGAGAATGATCAACGCAGAGTGCTTCGACAAACAATGACTAAACACCACTCGACGGGTGTCGAGATTCCGTCCTTGTACGAGAAACGAAAAAGTCAACGAGACAGCGCAATATAAAATAACGGCTGTAAAATGGGAGGTAACACTAGTGAGGGTGAATAGTATAAATGCTTTATTTTGAGCAAACAGTGACTAAGCACCACTCGGCGGATGCCGAGATTCCGTCCCTGCACAAGAAACGAAAAGGTCGACGAGACAGTGCGATCAAAATAATGGCTGTAAAATGGTTAAAACATATGAACAATTTAAATGCAATAGCTTGAGCAATCATTGACTGAAACATACAAAAACCAAAGGATAGTATAACCGCAACAGTTTAAGCAATCATTGACTGACACAAAATACGTAACCTCGTAGTAGGGCAGTTTAACCGCAATAGCTTAAGCGATCATTGACTGACCCGAAATAAGTAGCCTCGCAGAAGGACTGTTTAACCGCAATAGTTTCAGCATTCATTGACTGGCCCGAATTTGTGACTTCGCAGAAGGACAGTTTAATCGCAATAGCTTAAGCGATTATTGACTGACCCGAATTTGTGACATTGGGACATTGAGACATTTGGGACTTTGCGGCATTGGGACATTGAGACTTTGGGGCATTTGGGATTTTTGGGACATTGAGACTTGGGATTTTGGGATATTGGGATTTTTTGATATTGGGACATCGGGTCATTGGGACTTTTTTTTGGATATTGAATTGGGACATTGGGATTTTTTTTTGGATATTTGTGAGGCCGACAGCTTTATTAGGCTTGAAATAATTTTGACTCTCCGGGCGATAACTGTCGTCGCGGCATACATCCGGGCTTAAGTATTTGGGACCTGCAAAAATAATTGGGTTAGTTTTATCTGAAAATAATTGGTATCGTAAGATGGGCCAACTATCGAATTTGAATTTGTGGGCCAAAGGGACTCGCTCCCGCGTGCTTGGTACTGATATTTGCCGCGAACGAACTGGAATAACGGCTTCTAGGCTCCAAAAGGTCGTGGGACTGCAGGTAGGGGCCCGCGCGTGCAGGCCTGGCAGGGCCGCTAGCGGCGCTCGTCCTGAGCTGAATATATTAACTTCGTCGCGATTTTCTTTTCTCGTGTTTCACATCTTTTTCTTCATTTTGCCGAGCCATTGCGGAACCATACTCACCATTGTTGAGTGCTTCAAATTCCTTGAGATAAGTCAATTTTTGACCAAATTCTTCGATTTTTGTCTTGACCTTGCTTATTTTTCCGCGTAGTTGCTGAATTTTGGGTTGCATTGTTGAATAGATGCTTGTTTCTTGCGAATCTAAAACTTTTAATTTTCCACTTGTAGAGAGAAAAAGTTTCATTTTCCTTCCACGGCTCCCACAGACAAAGGAAAAACGTCCCATAGGTGAGGAGGAGGAGAACCGGGACCTCATTCGTACTGGGCTTCCTTCTACTAGTACGCCTTCGGCTCGTCATGCATACGGAGCGCGTTTGTACCAGGACTCGTTCATGCGGATGGACTGGCGCCCCGCTGGGGTTTGGGACCGTAGTATCTTGCTACTGGACAGGCAGAGTCATCTGTCTAACCATGAGTTGGTATGTTTTCTGACTCCTTTTTTTTTTTTCTGTTCAGTATATATTTTTCTTGAACTGAAAATTTGAATTGTTAGTGGTTCGGCACACGAACAAAGTGGGACTTGTACTGGATTGGTGGTCAGCTGTGTATAATTTGTGTGGAATTATTTTGGCTGTATTTGTAGTATATGGGGGTGTTGAGAAAATTTTGTTTGTTGGCTAAGGTATTCGTGTTTTGTTGCAGGCTCATGGGTCTACTTCCCATTGGGCCATGATGTTGGAAACATTTTTGGTGGGAGCTAGGGATAGAGTGTTGGGCTCAGGTATTGGGCACTTCTTGACTGTTATCCCAGCTTGTCACTCTAGGGATACTAGGATTATTGCTCGGGGGTTATTGGAGAGGTTCTGGGACACTACGAACACCTTCCATACGCCTGTAGGGGAGATGTTTCCCACTCCTTATCAGTTTGCTGTGCTGACGGGTTTATCCTTTATAGGGCGCCGTATTCAGTACGACGTGAGTTACCATCGACAGAGTGACAGGTTACTTGAGCTTTACGGGCCTGTGTCCGCGCATTTCAGAGATGACCGGGTTTCCTTGCCGAGGTTATGGGCGGCTTTGGCGGAGCAGGGGCTTACCAAGGAGCAGAGAGCCCGTATTTTCCTAGCTTGCTTGTTGGGGTCGACCATTTTCGCTCAGAAGAAGAGCGTATGTCAGATTGGCCTCTTGACATGTTTGGAGGATTTGACCAAGGTCCAGGCGTACAACTTTGGTTCTCCTGCCTATGCTACCTTGGTGAGATGGTGTCGCCAAGCTTGCAGGCAAAGGCCGACGAGTGGGAGGGCGTCTATCTCGGGCTCGTGGAAGATACTGGAGGTAGGCACATATGTTTCTTTTTTTTTTCTTTGCACATGCATGCTTTTGAATTTGAACCTTATCATTTTTTTTTGCTCGTATGGCAGCTGTGGTTCTTTGAGTATTTTCCCGCTTTTGGGTCCTCACCGTACTGGTTTGAGGATGTTTCCACTAGGTTCACGGTGGATTGGTGCAGATTACCACCCATTTACCTCTTTGGAGCATTTTCGGGCTACCTTCGAGAGTCATGCTGCATCTGTGGTATGTTGTTGTTGACTTGTGCATTTTTTTTGGTCCATTTGGTGTAAATGAACTTTTGATCTGGTAATCTGCAGGTGTCGTGGGCTGCCTTCGATGGTGTTCCTGGGGTTCCGCCCCATATAACCATGGAGTCTTTTAGGGTATCTTCCTTCCAGGTGGTCTTTGAGGGGCCATTTCGCTTTGTGTGGTACTTGGGGGACCGTTTGACTCGGCTGGTCTATCCAACCTTGGGTGGTTATCTGGTTCCGGAGGATCCTCCCATAACCATGTTTTACCTGCGCAACCTGAGCGTAGAGGACTTGGGGGTCGTGGCTCGTGGTATGGCCGCCACGGAGTTTATTGAGCCGGAGATTGCAGGCTTAGATGGTTCATCTGTGTACCTGGACTATTGTTTGGGTCGTCTGATGCCGGACCATACTTCTGAGGTAAAATCTTTATTTGTGTCTTTTCAGCTATATGCGTGATATATTGACTTTTGTGTCTTGTAGGCGGATCGTTTGGCTCCTTAGGGTCTTAGGAGGTCCCATTCTAGAGTTCCTCGGGGTCAGCCCCCAAGCGTGACCTTGCCGACTAATGAGATGAGGTATATTGGTGAGAGCGGATGACGTATAGTAGAGGAGTTCCCTCTACATACTGCTGACGAAGAGACCGTGGAGGGCTTGCCTTGGCCTGATGGTTGTACGGGGGTAAGTTTCTTTTTGTCCCTTCTTGTGTTTTGTGTTTGTTTTTGAATGCTGACTCTATCTTTTGTTTCTTCTTGTAGCTGAACCTGGAGCATTCTTCTCAAGTCTTCAAGCTCGTTCACCTGATGAAGAAAGGCTATAGTCGGGTGGTGGGCAAAGAAAAGAGTTCTCGGTCTAGGATTGTCGATGTGAGTAGACTTTTCATCCTTTGTTTAGCTAAGTGAAGTGCTTAACTTAACATCTCGATCTTGATTGTTTGCAGATGTCACAGTCTTCGTCTTCGGTGGGACCTCGGCATTCTTCTGCTGTGATGGTCTCTTCGGCGAGCAGGCCGTCTATTGCTCGTTTACCTCCCGTGGGTGTAACCAGGCCTCCTATTGATGAGGAGCCCAGACCTTCTGTGCTGCACATTCCCGTGCCTGAGATGTTTTCTCCAGCGGGTGTTCAGTCTTCTTTTGATAGTAGGCCTATTGTTACCCCCACGGCTGGAGGTTGGGCGAACGCCCCTGGATAGGATGTGCCTCATACTGAGCCTTCGTATCCGGATGTGGCTATGGACTTTGCTAGTCAGGCCACGGAGAACTTCTTTGGAGCGGGGTTTCCGGCAGGTACCTCCATGCATGCACCAGCATATGATAGGCTGTATATGAGGCCTAGCAACAGCAGGCCTATTTATAGCTCGTTTAGTACTCAGGGCTCCTTCCATTATTCGATTGGGAACTATGGCCAGGGGCCGTTCGTTGATGTTGAGGCTGACAACAATGGCGATGACGATTCTGGTTGAGCGGTGTAGGACAATTTTTTAAACATTGGCCTTGAAACTTTGAACTCCTGTTTTTATGCATTTTATATGATGTGTATGCTATGATGCCTCTGATCTCTAAGTATGCAATGTGTTATGCAGTAGGGAGTAGGCCATAATTTAGGGAATAAAACAAGGAAAAAGGTAAAAATTGCAAGAAAAAGCAAAAATTACACATAATATACCTCCTAAAAAAAGATAAATAAATAAAAAAAAGAAAATAGAAAAGATAAAACTAAGAGAGTCTCGGGCTTTGTAATTCCGTTGTGCGTATAAAAAACTGGGCTTAAACCGAGCAGAAATGACCAAGTGGGCACGTTTTCCGTTTAGGTAATTCTGAATGGTGCCCTCTAGTTGAAGAATTTGCTGCAATCACTAATATGTCTGATGTTCTTCTCCCAGCTCTATCTTATTTGAGAGATGGTTTTAGTGGTCAGTACAGGAAATCTCTAGTCTTGTCATCTACAGAAGCCAAAAGCATGCTTCTTGGTGTCGATGTGGACTTAGTTCAACTTTGTGAATAGTTTGCTATTTCTTCTGAAAAAGATGCAATATTTAGGCGTTGCCGACAACAGGCTTTTGTACTTTGCCTGTTAAACCGCCTACTGTTTCCTAACGCAGAGTCTTCCAACTTGGGTAGAGCGTCGTTGTTTCAAGTGGTGAATCAAATGGGTGAAGGGCCCTCTCCTTTGCATCTGGTTGTAGGGGAAACTATTGTAGGGCTTGACAGGTTGAAAATCTCGCCTCATGAAGCTTTTTCTGGCAACCCCCTGCTGCTTCAAATTTGGTTATGTGAGCATCTAAGGTTAATAGAGTCAATAGAGAAGATGATAGCTCGTACCCCTCGAGCCTGGGCAAAGAAAACTTATACCGCTGCTAGCTTCTTGGTTAGGAAAAGGCTATATGATGAAAAGACCCTTGCTGAACGGGAGAACTTTTTCCATGCAGGACCGGTTATCCGCTGGCATGTGACCTGGGGGAGCTTGACTTCCTTAGTGGCTTGCGGCAATTTTGTTTCTCTACTATCATAGTGGGTCTGTATAGGAGTACTTTCTTTTTTCCTTCAAGGGTCATGAGACAATATGGGTTGAAGCAGGTTATCCCTCGTCAGGAGACCATGAGACCACCTATATCGGTTTTGACCACTGAATTTGCTGCGGAGGATTGGGGAAAATATTGGCATGGAAGAGATCGTTGGACAGTACCTCGGGTGATTGCCCCGACTCAAGTTTCTGAGACCTACTTGAACTGGCTTTCCTGCAGTGGTGGAGAAGCGAGACGAGCCCTTCGTCATGAGGAGTGGGACCAACTAAAGCCTAAGTGTGACTCAAGAACAGGAAGAAAAAAATGAAAGGAAGGGCCTTATGAGGAAAGCTACCATGTACTGAAAAGAGGCAAGCCCCCAGCTCAAGGAAACGATCATAGGTCCTCCTCAAGCCAAGGTCCTTCAAAGAAGAACTCTTCAACGAAGCCTTCTAAAGGGAAGAAGGATTAGAGTAGTTTTCTTAGAAAGCAAGTCTAGTTTTATAAAAAAAGTAATAAGAATTTGTTTAGCTTAAACCCTCGTAGTTGCACCTTTTTTTTTTTTTGGTAACCTTAGTAAGTTTAATTTTTTGCAATGTAAGCTTATTCGTTCAGTTCGAATAAAGATTATACCTTTTTGAATGAGTTGAATGGAATTTTGGATTGAGTTTGGCCGGGCCCCTTAAAACGTTACCTACGTATCCAGTGTGGAATCAGGCTAGCGTAGTTCGTTCTATTTTGTGTACATCTCTTTTTTTTTAATTTTCGAAAATTATTATTATTATTATTATTATTATTATTATTATTATTATTATTATTATTATTATTATTATTATTATTATTATTATTATTATTATTATTATTATTATTATTATTATTATTATTAGCGTAATTTGGTTAAAACCACCTTAAAAGTTACACATTTTGTTCAGTATCCCCTTAACTGTTGCTATTTGTTCAGTACCACCTTTAAAGTTACAAACGCCCTGAAAATCACCCCTTAAGTGAATTTTCGGCCAAATCTCTTAATTTTCTTCCCATTCTACCCTCACGTGCCCCTCATGTGAGTTTTAAATGATTTGACCAAACTAAAAAAAAATGAAAAACTAAACTAAATAAACAAAATTGACCAAGCTTTTATTTCAATTAAAAAGTTGACCAAATAAACCCTACATTTCCCCCCCTTTCCCTAAAGACTCGACTGTCTTCTCTCTCTTTTCTCCCTCTGTTCTACTTCTGCCATTGTTGTTCTCCACTTTCTCTCTCCTCCATTGTCGTTATTTATCTGCCATCGCGAGGTAAAAACCACCTACTTTTTTCTTTTTCTCTTCTCGTATGTTATTTTCGTATGTTTTTCTCTCTTCAACCTTTTTCCCCAATTTCTGACTGAATTAGGGTTTGTTTTATTTTCTTTGATTTTGTAAGTTGAAAGATATGTCAAGCTCCAATTCAACACATTCTTCATGGACTCCAACTTGTAAATGCCAGAAAAGGGCCTCCCTTCTGAAATCCAAGACAAAGAAGAATCCAGGGAGACGTTTTTTTGGATGTGGGGATTATGATCCCATAACGCAAACTCGAAAATGTGATTTTTTCATATGGTATGATGTGGAAATGACCGATTGGCAGAGGATATACTCAATTGAGTTGATGGATGAGAATAAAAATTTGCAAAATGAGATTGGAAGGTTGAATGCTGAAAATGGTGCTCATGCTATGGAAAATCAAAAATTGAAGGCTAAGAGTATTGAGAGGTCAAGTGAGGTGAAGAAGATGAAGATGAAAATGAAAAAGATGGACCATACTTTGTACACCCTTTGGGTCGTAGTAATTGGGCTTGTAATGTTGTTGTTTGTTTGTGTTAGCAAAATGTAGGTGGTAGTGCCGTGTGTGTTGTAATGTTGTCATGTAACCTCTCATGAGCAATTAGGGTGTTGTGTTTTGTATTTTGAAGCTTGAAGATCATGTAGTTGTGGTGTAAGTATAGCCATGAGAGGTATGAAATGAATTGTAGCACTGTTTTGGTATTGGTATGAAATGAATTGTGCTATTGACATGAAGTGAAGTTGTCAACTACTTGCAATCAAAATGCAATAACTTGAAAATCTGAAAATACTTGGAAATCTGAAAATATATATGGAAATCTGTCAAATACTTGCAATTGCAAATTGCAATAACATACATGTTGTAGCTGTTCAAAAATAGCAATTGCAAAAGTGTAGCTTACTACTTGTTCAAAATATCATACAATTGCAATACAAATGCAATTCCAAAATACATATCATTGTCATTGTCTTAACAAAACCAAATAAAAACAGTCAAGGCCTCCATGGAGGCCTATCAGATGCAGTTGCTGATGTTGTTGCTGTTGTTGTTGATGCTGCTGTTGTGGTTGGTCCAGTTGTTCCTGTTGTTGTTGTTCCTGCTGTAGGGGTAGGTGTAGTGGCAGGTTGATGTGGTTGCATGACTGAGTGGCTCTGTTGTTGTTGGCTTGACATATCATGGCTCTCTTGCCTCCCAAACAACTCAAAGCCATTGAAGTCACCTAGGTTCACATCATGCGTTGGGCTGTGCTCACCAGTCCTCTCAGCATTCTCAACCTACAAAAATAAACAAGGTCATTAGATTAGTTGCATTACAAACTATAAATTACAAAAAATACAAGGTCATTTTACTTACAGAAGTCTTCTTCTTATGGTACTTAGGCACTCTCTTGTATGCTCCAGCTGGTAATGGGGGCCTCCCACCTTTAGACTTAGGTGCAGGTTCAGGTAAGGGGTCTTCTGGTTGCTCAGTTGCTTGCTCACTTGAGTCTTTCTTCTTGCAGGTTCTGCTGTTGTGACCAAGTACTCCACATGTCTTGCATTTGTTAGGCTTGAACTTCCTCTTAACCCTCTTCCTTCCCTCTGCCTCTCCGGGTTCCAACTTCCTCTTCTTTTTAGATGGCCTCCCAGGCATCTTTCTAATAGCAGGTGGCGCAGGTTCAGTGTCATTTGAACTCTTCCCCCAATGTTTCATACCAGGCATCCCATGCAAAGGAACACCATATACAGCACAGAAGTTGTCCTTGCTATATGACTCATGTATGAAACTGATTGGACTCTTCCTAACAAACTCTATGCATTTGTAAGCATGGGGACAAGGGATACCACTAAGGTCCCACCTATAACAAGTACAAGTCTTCTTAGCAAGGTTCACAACCACACCATCATCTCTATGCATTACCTCATACTCATCTACTCCTGCAGGGATTAGTGTGCAATTCCTTGACTCTAAATCAGCCCACTCAAGCCTCTTCAACACATTGGGCATGACAGTTCCCTTGTAAGCCTTCACTCCCTCCCTTTTGGCAAAGTGCCTTTGCATCACATAAGTTCTAATCCATTCCATGAGGGCTAGAATAGGCTTATCCCTAGCCTCTCTGAGCACATTATTAAATGACTCACATATGTTATTTAACAACATATCAGACTTCGGCAGAGTTGAGAATGCATGCCTTGACCAACATTTTGGGGGGATACCACTAAGATATCTGTATGCATCCTTAGAAAATAGCTTAATCCCCTCCATACATCCATTAAACTCCTCCTATACATTATACAAAATGAAATGAGAAGATAAACATGATAATGCATTAGGAGCTACAATGAAAATGCATAAACACAAGATGCCTAAGATAAACAAATCACAAGCTATTCCTTGCCTTAGTTGTTGCTGTTGCTTCTTGCCAAAAGGCATCCTTAAAAGCTTTTCTAGGAAATTGGGTCTTGAAATTTGCCCAAATATGCCTAACACAAAACCTCAAGAAAGCATGAGGAGCTGCTATTGCAAAGGCCTCTAACAACCCCTGCAAACAAACCCAAGTCAGCCATGTAATTACCTTCTATAAGTTGCACAGAAACAAACAAAATAATGTGACTAATACATCTTACCTTTTTCCTATCTGACATAAATGTCAACTTCTCATCAGGCATACCAAGACTTTGCAATAGCAACCTCAACAACCATGTCCAAGAATCCTTACTCTCCACCTCTACAACACTCCAGGCAATAGGGTAGATATTGTTGTTTGGATCAACACCTACTGCTACCAATATCATTCTAGGATAGGCTCCTTTCAAATGGCAGCCATCAACCCCAATTAATGGCCTACAACCAGCCTTAAACCCTTCCTTACAAGCTTGCAAACAAACATACATCCTCTCAAATACTGGAATAGGCCTATCTACATTGTGAACCACCACAACTGCATTACTACCTGGGTTGTACTTCATGATTGCATCCTTGTAGTCATACACCCTCTTGTACTGATTTTCACAAGCTCCATAGATTATGAACATAGCCCTGG
Organism: Tetragonia tetragonoides; assembly: GCA_038025085.1. Taxonomy (NCBI): domain Eukaryota; kingdom Viridiplantae; phylum Streptophyta; class Magnoliopsida; order Caryophyllales; family Aizoaceae; genus Tetragonia; species Tetragonia tetragonoides. Next base: position 25,795,114 of record CM076140.1, read on the forward strand.
ATCTTGCATTCCAACATAAGTAGTAGCCTGCAGACAACCCAGTATCCCTTTCCACTTGGGCTTTGAAAGCTTTAAGCTTCCAAGTGGGATCTGCCCTCCAGTTATCAAGATAGGTTCTAGCAAGGTAGGCTGCTGTCAGCCTCTTACTGTGACTGTCTTTCTCACATATATGAGTAGGCATGAAAGTTCTTATTTGGAAAGTCTCCTCTTCATGAACCTTCACTGCATGAACCTTGAAGAAACACTTAAATTCCTCACACTTACACCCCCTCTTCCTACCTCTTACAAGTGGGCAAGGACACCTCTTTAAGCAATAAACAGTCACCCTACTCTTATCATTATGCATATAGAAGTAATCACATCTAGTTTGTACTGCATGAACCCTCAAAGCCTCCCTTAACTCTTCATTACTTGAGAATTGAAGCCCTGTCTTGAACACTATTGGCTTCTTCAAATCAGATCTAGTGTTGAAAACACCATAGGGATCTCTCTCTTCATCACTCCCTACCAAACTCTCCAAATCATCACTGCCATATGGTTCTAGGTCACCAGCAAAGGGACCAGGCCTCTCCTGATTTGAGTCTGAGCCAAGATTGAGTGGCTCTTGTCCCTGATGTTGTTGTTCTTGTGGCTGTTCTTCTCCCTGATGTTGTTGTTCTGGTGGATGATCTTCCACACCAAGACTATGGTTAACACTCCCTGTCAACCCTTCTGTCACTAACTCTGCCCTCCAGTCAAAGTCCACCTCATGATTAAACTCCCCAAACCCATCAAAATCAGAATCCCCTGAATCTGTGTCATCAATTTTAAAATCACTAGGAGCTGATAGATCTGATTCTTCATCATCATCATGAACCTGACCATCGACACCCCTAGTGAATGGTTTGGAACTGTAAGTCACTTTCTCTTTCCCTTTACCCTTCACAGTTTCCTTGCTCTTGGACTGTTTTTTGCTTTTTGATTGAGGATCTGTTTGTGGTTGGTTTTTCAGAGTTACAGAAGATTTTCTTGGAGCTGAAAATTTTCTTGCACTTGACTTCACTCGAGGTCCAGTCCTCTTAAATGGTTGGTATGAGCTGCTAGGGTTTAGAGTTGGAAAGGAGGTGGAAGGGATGCCAGCTGAGGTGGAAGGGAATCCAGCTGAGGTGGAAGGGAAGCCAACTGAGTTGTCTTGTGTTGTTGGGTTTAGAGTTGAATGCTGGGAAGTTATTTAACTGCTACCAACTTGTCCTATGTGGTCCCCACTATGCATAGTACCCATTTCCCCAACATTGTCCCCATCTTCATCACCTTCTTCATACCCATCATCATCAGCATCAACAACATAGACATCAACCTGACCCTGCTCATTTATACTTGCCACCAAACCCCTTATATCTTCATCATTCACAATTTTTTGCTTGTTCTTAGCCAAACTAAAACCAGGCTTCCTATTTAACCATATCTCAAACTCCCCGGGATAGTTTAGAATATTTTTACACCAATCCACAAGGTCAAAATAGCAAGCCTCACTCTCAACTGTGATGTATAAACCCCCCCCCCCACTCATACCTAAGCTTGCCCCCTTTTACTGTATTTCCATCCACCACCATAGTGCACCCTAAAAACTATGTCAGAATGATGGCCTTGAACAAGCGGCCTGTGCTTTTTTCCAGTTACACCCATGACCTTAAACAACACGAAGGGGAGGGGATAGTAATTTCAGAATGGTAATTCATTAACAAATACACACTTCAATTCAAACATTAAATAATTATCAATTACACACAAAAAATCCCACAACCCCATACAAGCCAAAACAAAACAACATCAAAAAACCCTAATTTTTTAGGGTTTCATAATAAACTAGTGGAATAAACTACCATAATGAGCACGTTTTTCACCATTCAAACAACATCCAAAAACCAAATTTTTGTAGGGTTTCATAATAAACTACCATAAACAACACGTTTTTCACAATTAACCCATTCAACATCAAATTTTCCATTTTTTTAGGGTTTCATACTATATTAGGTTAAACAACACGTTTTTCACTAATGCATGATTAATTAAGCTAATAATGTAAGTTGGGCATACCTTTTTCATCCAGATTCACTTTCTAAACTTTAGAATTACTCCTCTTTCGCTTTATCTCCTTTTGGCAAGAATCCTTTCGCTGTCACTGAGAGGAAGACAAAGTGTCAGTTTAAAGAGAGAGAGCGAGATGACGAGAGACAGAGATGACGAGAGAGAGAGAGAGAGAGTACAGACATTGAAGCTATGGCAGAATGACGAAAATGGAGGACGGACAGAGAGAGAGAGAGAGAGAGAGAGAGAGAGAGAGAGAGAGAGAGAGAGAGAGAGAGCAGTCAATTTTTTTTGATTGAAGGGGGGTGGGTGGGTCAAAATTAAATGATTTCATTTTAATTCATTTGTTTTTGTTTATTTAGTTTAGTTTTTCATTTTTTTTAATTTTAGTTTGGTCAAATCATTTAAAACTCACATGAGGGGCACGTGAGGGTAGAATGGGAAGAAAATTAAGAGATTTGGCCGAAAATTCACTTAAGGGGTGATTTTCAGGGCGTTTGTAACTTTAAAGGTGGTACTGAACAAATAGCAATAGTTAAGGGGGTACTGAACAAAAGGTGCAATTTTTAAGGTGGTTTTAACCAAATTGCGCTTATTATTATTATTATTATTATTATTATTATTATTATTATTATTATTATTATTATTATTATTATTATTATTATTATTATTATTATTATTATTATTATTATTATTATTATTATTATTATTATTATTATTATTATTATTATTATTATTATTATTATTATTATTATTATTATTATTATTATTATTATTATTATTTTAGACGTACCACTTCTTCAGTTGGTCCATGTTGGTGAGCTGACTGCACTCGATGCCTTCAATGTCCATGAGTCTGACTACGCCTCCTGACAAGATGTCTTTGATAATGAACGGACCATACCAGTTTGGTCGAAATTTGCCTCTGGGGTCAGTAATTGGGGCACGTAATTCTTTCCAAACTAAGTCTCATTCTTGTAGATTTTGGGGTCGAACCTTTTTGTTGAATGCTCTTGCCATGCGTTGCTGGTACATGTGGGAATGGTCTAGGGCCCGTAGGCATCTTTCATCTGTGAACATGAGTTCTTCGTAGCGGGCTTGTAATCATTGGGTTTCGGGAATTTCACCCTCTAAGGCTATGCGCATGGAGGGTAGTTGGACTTCTATGGGTAGAACTGCTTCCATTCCGTAGACTAGGGAATAAGATGTTGCTCCCGTAGAGGATCTTATGGATGTCCTATATCCCTAAAGGGCAAATGGGAGTTTTATGGGCCAATCATTGTAGTTTTCTATCATCTTTTCAATGATAGTCTTGAAGATTTTTGTTGGCGGCTTCTACTGCACCGTTGGTTTGGGGACGGTAAGGGGATGATTTTGATGAGGGTGGCTGTTTCGGCTTTGAAACGGGATCCATGGTCACTAATGATTTCATGTGGAACGCCGTATCGGTAGATGATGTTGTTCCTCATGAATTTGAACAGTTTTTTGGAGGTGAGGACAGCATAGGATTGGGTTTCAACCCATTTGGTAAAATAGTCTATGGCTACTAGGATGTATTCATGTCCTCCCGAGCCTTTTGGGGTGATTTTACCAATGATATCTATTCCCCATGCGGAAAATGGCCAAGGGGATGTGAAGTTATGGAGCATTGAGGGGGGCATATGCTGCAGGTTGGCATATATCTGACACTTCTTGCATTTCTTGACATAGTCGTAACAATCCCTTTCCATAGTGGTCCAATAGTATCCTAGCCGTAGGGGCTTTCTAGAGAGCATTCGACCATTCATGTATGGTCCGCACACACCATTGTGTACCTCGTCCATGACCTCTGAGGCTTCTTCGGCGTTCACGCATCTGAGGTTGACCCCGTTGTGGGATTTCTTGTATAGAACCCCCTTGTATTCTATGTATTACGCTGCTAAGAGACGGATGACCCGTTGAGCTCTTATTGGTGCGCCTTGAGGTATATTCCTTTGGTGATGTAGTTGAAGACGTCTTGGTACCAAGGATCTTCTTCGATCGGAGCCAAGGTCATATCCGTGTCGAGGTTGTTGCAAAAAATTGACTCGCTTCTTCTTGTGGAGTGGCTTTGTTGAGGGAGTTCAGCTACTCAAATTTATGTAAAAGAGATAACATGCATCCTTAATTTGCGAAGTTTACTTACATTGCTTAAATTGATTAGTTAATGATTTGTGCAACTTTGAGTTCATTGGATATATCAATAGCCAAACAAAGAAAGAAATGAGCGAGAAGAATTTTTATTGATTTGCAACAAAAGATAAGCACACATGACTTTAGAGAAGAGGGTCTCTAATTCCCGTAAAAAAGAAACTAGACTTAGAAAAAGTAAAAAGGGGAACACTCCCTATTCAATACTCAACCTAAAGATTTAGCTGGGATCCTAACTCGACAAAACTTGGGGACTCAGACTCGATTCCTCTAGCTCATCTGGGTAGCTAACTAATTCCAGGCTCCATCGGTATCATTTTCTTTCTTCTTGACCACTATTTCTTGAACGTCATTTTGCGGGCCGATGCAGTCGTCCGTGCAGTGGCCAAACACTCGGTGATATTGACAGTAAAGTTTATCGTCAACTAGGATACCCACGTCAAAGAGCCGGTTGTAGGAGTCAATTGCTTGGTACATGAGGCGTTCTTTGTAAACAGGTTGCAGATTCTGGATGAACTGGCGAATTTGATCACTTTGCGCAGGTTTCTCAACCAATTTGGGGACCTTCAGCCTCCAACGTTGAAGGAAGGAAAGGAACCCCTCATCTTTTTCTTGCTTGGTGATCTCTAAATCTCGAAGGGTCATAGAGAGAACCACATTTTCCTTGGAGCGTGCAAGGAAGATTATAGTGAATTCTGACCAAGTATGGTGGTTTTCGGAATTCAAGGTGTAGAACTAACAACGGGTCGAGGAATGAAGAGTCTGTGGGAACAAGTGTATGTAGATTCTTTTGTCAATTCCTCTCAAACCCATGGCAGTAGTGAAGGCCTTGAGGTGATTTTGTGGATCATCAGTTCTAGTGAATGTCGGAACCTCGAGCATGAAGAACTTTGCTGGAAGCTTGCCCCTGACTTCGGGATTGACCTTACCATCATCGGGACTGTAGTTGGTAATAGGGTCAATCTTTTTGAGCTTAGTGACTTGCTCATCCTCTTCAGAGTTGGAGTCAGAGAGGATTCTTGCTTCATCCCCTTTCTTTCTTTCCAAATCCTCAACCTTGACTCGCATCCTTTCCAAATTGCCCATGATCTCATCAAGCTTCTCGTCAGTGGTTTTGGTCATTGTGAAGCTTGGGGGAGTGATTGGTGAGGTGAGCTTTGTGGTGGTGAGGGATTATGGGGTGATGGCCTATTTATTGATGGTGAGGCTTTTTGTGGTGGAGGTAGACGGGAATTTGGCGGTGTAGACGGTTGCAGACGAACTAGCATTGCTGAAGGCCGAGCCTAGCTTTTCTCAAGGTTTTCTTTCTTCTTCGGACCCCCTCTCCAGAATAGGAAGCACGGAGCTCTTAGTAACAAGAAAAAACATAGAAAACACATTGTCCTAAAAAAAAGATCCTTAAGCCTAAATGCCCAAATATTTCCCTAATATCAAAGGAAAATAAAGTCAATGAACGAAAATAAAAAAAATAGAAAAAGACGGGCTATCCTATGTTTTTTATTTCTAGACTCAAAGAAAATGGAAAATGGGATAAAAGTAAAAATGAATTTCGATCTCCGAAATTATTTTTTGTCGCAAATGATTTTGTTTTTATTTTTGCTGCAATTTTTTTTTTTTTGCTTTTTGTTTTTTTTTTTTTTTTTTTTTCCTTTTTCCTTTTTTTTGACCGAATCTGGATTACATCAATAAAAAGAAAATAAAGAAATAGAAAAAAGGGAGAGGGGAAATTGGAACAACCGACTCTCTTTTTTTTGCTAAAAAGATCCTAGAAAATTGTTCACAACTTTTGTAGAATATATCATTGGGAATTGGCGTCTACACCACCACTTTCCTACATGCATTCAAGTAATTGTAACCCCAAGGTCAATAATAAATATAATTTAAACAAAGACAATGGTATCAAGTTTCATAACGTACTAAACTACCATACTTTGTTGGAGGCACACTTCATGAACCTTCTACCGGGATTATAGTCTGTGAGGGATTTGAAGACCATGACAGTACGGTTTCCATGGCATTTGCATTTCGTGGTTGGGATCATCTGAGTATCATATTCAGGACCGCGGATGTAACTGCCAGCATATGTGTACAAATGCTGATAGTAAGAAGTAGGAAGCAAAGTGAAGTCAAATAACAAATTTAGAAAATTAAGAAATATTATTGTACAAAATATTATCACAGGAAGGAAATTACTTGTTCCTATCTGTGAAATCCAGATGGCACGGTGAAATTTGAATTTGTAGAAGAAGCCATTCTACTTGTGGATTTACTTCTCTCTCTCATATGAAGTTTGTACAGCATAGCTTTTTTGCAACTTATGAAGAAGTTGAAGGTTGAACTTATTTTGCATAGAGGACAGTTGTACAAATTAAAGTATGAATCCCAAATATGTGAAGACTTGTAATAGAATAAGGTCGAAAAGTCTTATACACGTTACACTCATAGGTTTATGACCGTTGGATAGGGTATTGTAGGACTATAAACGGTTAATTTCAGTAATCTGACCGAATAATATAATAAGCAACTCAAAAATGGTATGTCGGCTAATGTGAGAGAATAAGTTTAAACTTCTCTAGTAGCAACAGGTTGGAGAACTAAAATAAAAAGAACATTTCCAGTGGTCGTACCATTTATTCAAAATATAACCAATTTAGTTGGAGTAACAACTCGTATAATACAAATTTTGAATCTGACTCGATAGGGTTCTCAATTTTTGATTTGGGGGTAAAATGATTATCAATTGACGCTTCTAAGACACACAGCGTCTATGGCAGTAAAAAAAAGTACTGACCCATTGGATAACACGGGTGGTGAAAATTCGTTTTACATTTAGTCCATATTCCCATCAAACAAAAAGATTCTGGTTTTTATAATTTGTTTTCCATTTAGTCAATATTCCCATCAAATAAAAAGATTTTGATTTTTATTTCATGACAACAATGAGTACATATTTCATTAATTGGTGTGATGAAGATTAAATAGCAATAAGGATATAAGTAAAGTATATAATATTTGTTCTATCTTCAGCTACATTTTTAAACACACTTTTAATTAATGAGACATTTACATGTAGTTTTTCACGCAATATTAGTTTTTAATTTTGACCTTACACATTTGTACTATCGAAAGTCAATTATCCTTTCTTTTTCCCATCAAACTTATTCACTCTTTCTCTCTCTCTCTCACACACACACACACACACACACACACACACACACTCTCTCTCTCTCTCTCTCTCTCTCTCTCTCTCTCTCTCTCTCTCTCTCTCTCTCTCTCGGTGAAATAGTAGAACGTCGTTCACAAATCCGGGAAAATGCCGAAGGACTACAGATTACTAAAGCTCACAGCGCAATGTAAGATAATCCTATAATTACAACTGATCTTTGCCTTACGCTTGAATTTCAACTCATTGGGAAAACGTTAGGATTTTCTTCATACTTAATTGTGTTTCTCTTGAGATAAAATGGCGGGATTGTGGTCCAACACTCTTCTTGCTTGTAATACAACGTGAAAGTCACTTTCGGGACCGTTTTACACCCCAGTCTGAATAGGATTTGTTAATTTGGCTTATGCGAAATAGTTTGTCACAGTTAGGGTTTGTTAAGAATTTTTATTATATTTTCTGCCACAATATGTACTCCATTTATTAAATTTGAAATGGAATTAATGATTTCAAAGTCCTATTAGGGAATGCCAATGATTAATTTTCGTTGGGTCATGAGGCTGAAGTACTAAAGTACAAAAATCGGGTATCAAAGTAAAAGGAAAAGAAGTTTTTAAATTACTTTGTTGACATACTTTGTGTTATATGGTTTATGTACTTGATTTTGCATGTTGGACTTTGATAATGGTGGTAAACAATTTGTAGCTTACTGTAGACACTAAAAATTGTGTTTATGATAAGTGCCCATAAAAACCCGATGATGAAAGGATTGGATTTTGCTCGAACTTGGGTTGCAAGAATAATTGCTCTGATGATTAGCCCAGTTCATTTGATTTAACCAGTGGAAGCCTTTTGTACAGGTGATCTAAACCAGTTGGACTCAATTCAATTGGAGTCCAAAACTGAGAGATAGGCCTCTTTGAACCTAAGGGCCCGAAAGGGAACCCAAACCCATGAGTCAACCGTTTGTGAAACAAGGGAACTCAGTCAATCCCGCGTGGACCCCCTTGGAAAAGCCTCCTCCGCTTAGAAAAGCAGCCAGGCGACTATACATGCATGTCGTTCTAGGTCCAAGCGGCCACGCTTGAGTTCAAGAGGTTGGGGATTTTAGAGGTGGAATCTCTCTCTCTCTCTCTATCTCTCTCTCTCTCATATTAAGCCAGAAATTCTGATTCTACCCCTTCTTTAGGTTAACCCTAACACCACAAAATAAACCCTCATACTTCATCAAGTGCAAGAATTCAAGCATAACAACCCAATAAGTTCATTGTGAGCATCCAAGTAATCCAACCTGAGGATTTTCAATAAATTTTATATTGCTTGTTATTACTAATGAATTTGGTTTATGTGATATGTACATGTATGACGCGTTTTGAGCAAAAGGGCTTGTATTAAGCCTAATTAATGGATGGATGAATATTTTGCTATTTATTGCTTCTTATGATTAAATTATGCTTTGTTTGTGGATTAGTGGACGAATTATCTGTTTGCCTTCTAACTGGCAGGTTTTCGCATATTTATTGTTTTCTAGCAATAAAAGCATGTATCTTGATAAATTGTTAAAAGTAGTCACAATAACAATGTTTGTTCAACCTATTAGTTAAAACTAGGAATTTGGACAAATTGAACCCTGTTTGGAATCGTAGCATTAATAATTACATTGAATCGATTAGTAAAGGTCGTTGTTGTCAACGGCCGAGTTGGGTGCCTAACACCTTCCTAGCCCGTACTCACGCCTTTTTAGACTATCGACTTGACTCCAAGGATTGGGGTGCAAAGGAGTTAGGTTGACGTCTTTTTAGACTATCGACTTGACTCCAAGGATTCTAAATTTTCTTAAATTTGGTGGCGAATTCCGACGATCTTAATCTTTTCCTTAGTGTAAAAGGAAAATCTTAATGTGCATTCACACTCAAAGATTCACGAAAACCCGAACAACCGCTGATGCGTATGCGGAAACGGAACTGATAGAAATACGAAAATTAAAGACTTATTTTGGGATTTTTTTATGTGTATTTATGAAAAGCAATAAAGATATGTAGGATCACCACTTGAATTCCCTAAAGGCAAAGCCACCAAGAACACAAGATAAAGATTCCCAAGGTGTCACAAACCCGAAGGCATAAAGACAATTACAAAATCAAGCAATGTAGCTGAATTGTTTGTGTTCATTCTCAATAATAATGTGTTCCATTTACAATGATGGACGTGAGTCCTTTATATAGGCAAAACAATCAGCCTAGATTAATTGAAAACTAACTAGAAAACAATAACCTAATCCTAAACAAACTAGTAAACCTAATACTAGCGCAACTACGAAACCTATTGCGCTTAGAAAACCTATTACATTTAGGGAACTAATAAATCTAAAATTAAAATAACGTAAACTATCCTAAATTAACTAGAAAACCAATTAACAGTAAATAACTAAGAGTCCCACACGACTTGGAGAAACAACTCGCAATTCCTTGGTGCCTAAGACAAACAGTTCAATTCTGCAACGTAAAATTGACGCTCATTTTCGACTATGTTATACTCTGAATTTGAAGAATGTCAAAACATAAACATTATAGCTCTCGATCTAAGCTTTCCACATGATTTTAAATCACCTTGTTCCAATATCAAAAGAAGGAGATATCACAAAAATACTGAACTGCTGTAATGATTACCTGAAATAGCGAATGTACCTGTTTCAGCACATTGACCCGATTTCATACTTTCGACCACTAATATTGCTTGATCATATAGAAGAAGTTGTAAACCTGATCTTCCATGTACACTCTAATGAATATTCCTTTATATGAATAATGTCGTTGATATCCATAAAAGAACATGCTCTATAAACGAACATAATAGAATTAAGATCGAATGTTCTTTTAATTCTCCTTGAAAAACACCTTCTTTAGGATTCAGTAGCCTTATATAAGTATCATGATCATTACCAAGATCAATGTTATGGCTTATGTGATGTTTGCCCAGGTTTGGCCTAGATGCTCCTGCATCAACCGCGCTCTCCCAGGCTACCTGTCCGGCCGCCCGGAAACCAAAAGGGGAAAAAAGGGGAGAAAAATCCGGTAGCCTACAGTGGCGACTTCACTGGGGACATGATTAAGAGGGTGTAACTTGAAAATCGATTCAATGCTATTATTTTTGCTTGGTTCACTACCTTGAGTGTTCTTATTATTATTATTTTGTACCTTTTCATTCATCTATTAAATTGCATTCATGTGCATGCGCTTGCGCGACTTCCGAGCTTGTTTTTACAAGTTCAAACTAGTTTCTTAGCCAATGGAGTGTGGTGAAGTGCCTTGGTTAGAATCCACTCGATTCTTCTTTGCCAAGAAACATGGATCCCCCCACCTCATGTGCCTTCCTACCCATTCGTCCATTCGACGAGTAGGATAACAAGAATGCATCACATTGTCGCGCATCCCACGAATTGTTGTACATTCTTGATCATGAGTACATTTTGACCAAAACCCTTTAAGCCCACCCCATTGCATGAACTACAATCAATGTTTTAGGTTGAAACTCAGTCCCATGTCCATGCTAGATTTTCATGATCATGTCATTTGCGCTGTATGTTGTGCTCTTTGCCCATATGTGAACGTAATCTTTGCGTAGTCGTTTTGGTCGTCAAAGAATATTAGGTTAGACCCCAACTAGGATCTTTTCCTTTTTGAGTCTAGATTTTGTCTTATGATTGAGTCTAGAATCTTTATTTTTAGGAAACAATAACACGGAATGTTCTATATGATGCTCGTTACCTTAGGAAAGATTTTAATGCTTTATTCTTTCCCATAATCTAGGTAGTGGATTTTAGTCAAAGATCTCAATAATATCTGTCCCCTCAACTTTAAGTCACGAGTATAATATCTTTTGCTTTATCCCATATTGAGTCGAGATAAAATCTCTCCCCTTTCCTTTTAGTCAAGAGTATAATATCTTTTGCTTTATCCCATATTGAGTCGAAATAAAATCTCTCCCCTCTCCTTTTAGTCCAGAGTATAATATATCTTTTGCTTTATCCCGTATTGAGTCGAGATAAAATCTCTCCCCTTTCCTTTTAGTCAAGAGTATAATATCTTTTGTTCTATCCCGTATTGAGTCGACATTAAATCTCTCCCCTCTCCTTTTAATCAACAGTATAATATCTTTTATCTCTATCTCGCGTCGAGATCTTTTGACCTAAACCCAATACTTACTCCCCAAGGGTAACTATGTTGATAGAGTATTCTAGACAGAGATTTTCCACTTTTGTTTTAAAACTTGTTAGTCTTTCCTTTTCTAAGTCTTATCCGCTGTCCAGGATTGGAAAGAAAACAGTCGGTACAAAAAGTTGGGAGCGCGATCATAGTAATCAAAGTCTGGTTAGGAAGCTCGTATTGGAGTCTCCCCCTTCGAGCAAATCTAGGTCTGACGCAGTCTTTGTTGCTCCCCCTCCATATCGACCACCTGGTTCTAAGTTGACCAAAATGGCCGAAGGTGACATGACACCTCCACCACCTAAGACTACCAATGAGAAGTTGACTAAAATGATGACAATGTTGGAAACCATGGGAAACTATGTGACATAGAAAGCAAGGTTAAGGAAGCTGACCCTTTTAACCAAGATGATCCTCCACCTCGAGATGCCAAAGTAGAAGAGCTAGGTGCACAAATTAAGAATCTTGAGTTAGCTCTAACTCAAAACAAGATCATAAGTGACTACATGATCAATGCTGAAGGATACTCCTCTCACATCAAGGGGAAACTCCCACAAAAGTTCTCTGTGCCTGAAGTCCCCACCTTCAAAGGGACCGATGATCCAAAAGATCACATAAGATCTTTCACCACCGCAATGGGCCTAAGAGGAGTTGATCCCGACCTCTATATTCATCTTTTCTCACAAACTTGGACCCCACTGTTAGGGCATGGTTCTTCAAGCTTGAGCCCAGTCAGATTCAAGAATGGAACAAGGTGTCTAGTTTGTTCCTCACTAGGTACGCCGACAACGTCATCCAGCCAGCCACCATGAGAGAGTTGGAAGCAATAAAGCAAGGTGAAAATGAAAGATTCACTGACTTTATTAAGAAATGCAGAACTAAAGTGGCCGAAATGCTTGACCCTCCATCCGAGGAAGAGCAAATTCGGAAGCTCATCAAGAACTTACAACCTCCTTACTTGAATCCTCTCAAATATCAAGCAATTACTTCATACACACAACTCAATAGTGTGGGATTGCTCATAGAGGACGATCAAGCACTTAAAAAGGAGAAAAGCAAGGACTTCTTCAACAAAGGTACTTGTAACTCAAACTACAAGAAGAATCCCAATTCAGGAAGCTCTTCCAACAAGGTTAATGAAGTTAATGTTGTCTACGACAAACCGCAAAGGCAATACACCCCATTAGGCATGACCTATGCAAAACTTTGGAAAAGCTCGTCAAGAATGACTATCTCAACGTCATGGGTCCCACTCCGGATCTTGACATCGAAAAGAGGAGGTCGTCATGGAATCCTAATCTTTATTGCAAATTCCATAGAGGAAAAGGACATGACACCGAGAAGTGTTGGACACTCAAAAATAAAATCCAGCATCTTTTTAACAATGGGACTATTCACAAGCCAAAGAATGTTCCTACTCCAAACCACAACAGCAATCCTCTAGGTGCGGTTTTTGTCATTACAAGTGAAGAGGAAGAAAATGACCCCTCTCGCCTGATTGTGCCAATTGGACATTCTACCCCACCATTTAAGCTTGCCTCCCTTCGCCTAGAGGTAGCCGGAATTTGGGATAATGACGAAGAGGATGACCTTCAAGCAATGAAAAGCGCCCTTAAGAAGTCATTGGAAGAATTGCTCATGGAAATCACCGTCGGTCTAAAACTAATAGACGAAGAGGTAACTAACATCGAGATGAACAGAAAAGAAAGAGAGGACGCAGAAGCGCAGTCCGCATCTATCCTCCATCAAAGCATAAATCTTCCACTTGAAAGTCACGCCCCCTCCACGAGGGATATGACCAAAAGGGACTTTTCTTTATTACCTCTCTGCCTTACTCATACTCTTGAAATACTCGTAAGTATTGGGATGGTACAACCACTGGGACCTACCCCTGATCCTGTTTCCCCCGGAATTGCTTGGTACCCACGTAAGTTTTTCAAATACCATAGGGGAAGAGGCCACGACACTAAAGAATGTTGGGCACTGAAACACAGAATTCAAGATCTCATAGAAGTCCAGCCGTGAAGCTACAAAAATACCGCCAATCCAGAGAAGGAATACCATAACCGAATGCCAAGGAGGGTATATACCCCTCTTTTCTCAACCCCAACTCAAATCTTTCAAGATCTTTGTTGGAAAGGTTACCTAGATCCCATCAGGCCAACGCCCGATCCAGATCCAGGAAATAAGAGTAAGAACTGGAACAATACCTCTTTTTGCATCTATCATCGAGGTAGAGGACATGGTACAGACGAGTGCATGCACCTGAAACGCATGATACAAGATCTCATCGACAGGGGGGCCATCTTCATTCTGTGAGACCTTATCCAACACCCTTAACAAAGAAAGGATCACCTTCATCCCTCCTTTTCCTGTAAGAAGGAGGCTAAACTTTGACTGGGTAGAGGACACACCCAATGATGCTTTGGGTCTACTATTTGGACAAGAGCATCACCATCCAGAAGATAAGGAGCTCCACAATGTCAATAATGTAATTTAAGATGCAAACTTTGACCCAACTAAGTTGTTCACTCCAAACAAGGGTCAACTCACAAAGCAGAAACGCACCATAAGCTGGACGGGAGCCAATGGAAAGAAGATCATGATCACAATCTCCGAAGAGTCCAAGCTTGACACCGACACTGACCTCGACCGGACTGAATCTGATTCTGAAGACGAGTCTAATATAGTAGAGTCGGGTGGTCCACCCAAATCTATGTTTAATTTTGTTTGCAAGTCTAATGATGTTAAAGCCAATAGTAATGGCTCAGTTGATGTTTCAATTTCCTCTATCAATGAAATGAATACTGATTCTGCTTACTTATTGGATTACTTAGTAGCTAATAATTCAAAAGATGAACAAGAATTGCCCAAAGAAGTACCTAAAACACTATTAGGGCATGAACAAAAGACTTCAATCGTAGAAGAAACAGAATTAATGAATCTTGCAAGCGATCAAGAGCGCGCCAAGTGCGCATTGGCTTATCGTTAACTCCCAAAGAGCGAGAAAGCTTTATAAATCTCTTAAAACAATACATAGACGTTTTCTCTTGGTCCTACAAAGATATATAGGGAATAAGTCGTGAGATAGCACAGCATACAATACCGCTCAATCCTGATTCGAAACCGGTGAAGCAAAAATTTAGGAGAATGAATCCTGAGTGGACATTGAAAATCAAAGAAGAGGTACAGAAACAGCTTGCAGCAGGTTTTATTAAGGTTGCTCAATATCCACAATGGGTAGCTAATATAGTGCTTGTTCCAAAAAAGGACGGTAAAGTAAGGATGTGCGTCGATTTCAGAGACCTAAACAAGGCAAGTCCAAAGGACGACTTTCCTTTGCCACATATAGACGTACTAGTGGACAATACCGCAGGACATGCCCTCTTATCATTCATGGACGGCTATGTAGGGTATAACCAAATACAAATGGCCGAAGAAGATATGGAGAAAACCACCTTCATAAGCCAATGGGGAACATATTGCTATACCGTCATGCCTTTCGGGTTGAAGAATGCGGGAGCAACATACCAAAGAACTACAACTTCCCTTCTACATGACATGATGCACAAGGAACCGAGGTGTATATAGACGATATCATTATCAAATACAAGGAGAGAGAAGGGCATATACCCTCTCTAAAGCAATTCTTCGACAGGCTTTGGAACTACAATATGAGATTAAATCCTCAAAAGTGCGCATTCGGAGTAACTTCTGGCAAGCTCTTAGGATTTGTCATAAGAGGCATTGAAATTGATCCTACCAAAATCAAAGCTATAAGAGATATGCCCTCTCCCAAAAATGAAAAGGAGTTAAGAGGATTCTTAGGACGACTCCAATATATAAGTCGATTCATGTCCAAATTGACTATTACATGTGAGCCCATCTTCAAAAAGCTCAAAAAGGACACTAAATCTACCTGGGATGATCAATGCCAGTAAGCCTTCGACAAAATTAAGGAGTATTTAGCTAATCCACCCGTGTTGGTCCCATCAATTCAGGGAAAACCACTTATGCTATACCTAACAATCACAGAAATCGCCATGGGTACTATGTTGGCCCAAAAGGTGGAGTATGATGAAAAGGCAATATACTACCTTAGCAAGAAGTTCTTAGAATACGAAACGCGCTACTCCACACTAGAGAAGACGTGTCTCGCACTGGTCACTGCAACAAAGAAGCTTTAACACTACATGCTACAACATTCTATCCATATAAAGTCAAGGATGAATCCACTAAAGTACTTGTTCGAAAAACCCATTCTTAGTGGAACAATAGCAAGGTGGACTGTCATACTTTCAGAATTCGATCTAACTTTTGAACACCAGAAGGCGATCAAAGGACATGCCATTACTGAACATCTCGCTAAACACCCAGTTAATAGTGAAGATGCTACACATGACTTTCCCGATGAAGGAATAATGAGTGTCGAACAAACCACTTGGCAGTTATACTTTGACGGAGCATCAAACCAAAAAGGTTATGGCGTAAAAGTATTATTAGTCAGCCCAGAAGGCGCGCATACTCCCATAGCCGTCAAATTAGACCGCGAGGTAACTAACAACCGCGCCGAATATGAAGCATGCATCATTGGTTTAGAAGCGGCAATAGAACTACAAATTAAGGACCTAAAGGTATATGGAGACTCAACTCTCATCATAAATCAAGTCTCCAAAAATTTGAGAGTGAAAAGCGAATCCCTGGCACCTTACTAGGAATATCTTGAAAAGATAGCCAAATATTTCACTCACGTCCGTTTTACATACCTCCCTAGAGATGGCAACCAGTTCGCAGATGCCTTAGCAAAGATGGCCTCCTTGATAATTATTCCAGATGATGTAATCTCCATGCCCGTTCACATTCAAAGGCGCACTGAGCCCGCCTTTTGTAATGCACTCAAAGTATACGCCAATGAGGAGAAAGAAGAGGAATGGTGTACCGACATTCTCAATCTACTAGCCAAAGGTGATTACCCTCCACAATCGACACCTAGGGCACAAAGAGCTTTAAAAAGATTGGCAACACAATACATACATGTGCAAGGCAAACTTTATAAAAAGACACCACAAGGGCTAAGTCTTCTATGTCTAAAGGAACGTGAGGCAAGCAAGTCATGAGCGACATAGATAATGGTGTATATGGTCCCCATATGAATGGACTGACCTTGGTCAAGAAAATCCTAAGGCAATGATACTATTGGACTATAATTGAGAAAAACTGTATTGAGCACGTGAGAAAGTGCACACGCTGCCAATTCCACGCCAATTTACAACATAGACCTCCTACTATACATTCACCTCACCATGGCCATTCTCCGCATGGAGCATTGACATCACAGGAAAAATCTCCCCTACAGGATAAGGAGGCCATGAATACAGGGCCCAGCGGCTGACTCTGTCAGTCCGGCGGCACAAGCGTGACAGCGGGGGCCCTCTGGGCCACCGCTGGGCCTAGCGGCAGGCCGCTTAGCCCCAGCAGCACTGCCGCTGAGCTCCAGCTGCCTTCCGGCTGGTCGCTGGGCATATTTTTTTGGGTGGGCCGAGTTTTGGCACCAGGGTTTGCAACCCTATGCCCCTAATTCTGTCCCCTAACTCTATAAATACTCCCTTTCATCCTCTTTTAAGAGAGGTGGGTCAGTTTATAATTTTGAGAGCAATTGAGAGCACAAATTCCCCCAAATCATAGAGAATTCAGAATTTGAAGACTCAAGCAAGCCATTGCACCCAACCTAGCACCCAAGATTGAAGAGCAATTTCAATTCTACTAGTCCCGTTCGAATAGAACATTCAGGTTAACCATCATGAGGGCCTAAATTCTTTATTAAATCTCTTATTTATTGTCTATAATCATGTTTTATTTAGCTTTAGATTATGGTTGAATAAATATGCATGTATAGATCCTTGTAAATGATTATGCATGATTAGTTTAATTTAAAGTTCGCATCTTTATTAGTTTATGCAAGTTTGCATCTTTCTTATAGTTTGTGCCTGCATGTAGTAACCCCCTAGGTTTATTTTAAGCATAAAGTTAATATCTTTGTATTGATCTTCTATTGAAGTTACTAACAAATTTATTGATGTGTATATGCAATGCTTGGCGTGTTTAGCAAAGTGTGGTAGGTTGGAGCGTTAAATTATTGCTCTTATCTCTTATTTGTGCTTGTTAATAGTGTGCATGCAAATTGGATATAAATTGTGCAAAGTGATAACATAGGTAATTTGGTTGTCTTTAACCCGCATAGCTAATTTTAGGATCTTGGACGACCGGATTTATATGGAACCATAGAGCATAAATAAATATTTGACATGGATAGGCTTAGTAGAGGCCGTTAATTCGGGCGATTTAAATGAGATTCGTTTTGTTTATTTCGTACGTACACCCTCGAACTCAATATTTAGCCCCACGGGTATAAGTCAATTCCCAATAGGAATTGGGTGCACTTTTTGATGGTTTCCAATTGTTTCATTAAAAATTGGTGGTTGCTTCATTACTTGCAAATTGTTATTCCCGTTATAATATAAATTGCATAAGACGTATTATTTAAGAACCATTAATTCCACCTAAAAAGTATCACAAATTAGCCGCCGGAAGGGCGAGGGTTCTTACACTGCCATACAAGCAAAAAAGGGATAAGCTTCAAATTCAAAAGCATGCATGTGCAGGAAAAAAAAAAGAACATATGTGCCTACCTCTAGTATCTTCCACGGGCCCGAGATAGACGCCCTCTCACTTGTCGGCTAAGGCCTGTAAGCCCGACGACACCATCTCACCAAGGTAGCATAGGCAGGAGCACCGAAGTTGTACTCATAGACCTTGGTCAAATCCTCGAAACATGTCAAGAGGCTAATCTTACATACGCTCTTCTTCTGAGCGAAAATGGTCGACCCTAATGAGCAAGCTAGGAAAATACGAGCTCTCTGCTCCTTGGTAAGCCTCTACTCCGCCAAAGCCGCCCACAACCTCGACAAGGAAATCTGATCCCTGCCAAAATGGGCGGACACAGGCCCATAAAGCTCGAGCAACTTGTGACTCTGTGCAGTAACTCACGTCGTACCAAATACGACGCCCTCTAAAGGATAGACCCGTCATCATAGCAAACTAATAAGGGGTGGGGAACATCTCTCCTACAAACGTATGAAAAGTGTTCCTGGAATCCCAAAACCTCTCCAATAGCCCCCTAGCAATAATCCTAGTATCCCCAGAGTGACAAGTAGGGATAACAGTCAAGAAATGCTCAAAACCCGAGCCCAATACCATATGCCTAGCTCCAACTGAAAAAGTCTCCAACATCATGGCCCAATGGGAAGCAGACCCATCAGCCTGCAACAAAACGCCAACACCCTAGCCAACAAACAAAATTTTCTCAACACCCCATATACTACAAATACAGCCAAAATAATTCCATACAAATTATATACAGCTAACCACCAATCCAGTACAAGTCCCATTTTGTTCGTGTGCCAAAGCACTAACAGTTCAAATTTTCAGTTCAAAAATATAAATATACTGAACAGAAAAAAGAGAGTCTAAAAATATACCAACTCAGTGTTAGACAGATGACTCTGCCTATCCGGTAGTAGGATACTTCGGTCCCAAACCCTAGTCGGGCACCAGTCCAGTCGCATGAACGAGTCCTGGTACAGACGAGCCCCATCCGCATGACGGGCCGAAGGTGTACTAGTAGAGGGAAACCCAGTACAAAAAAGGTCCCGGTCGTCCTCCCCCTCACCCATGGGACGTTTTCCTTTGTCTGCGGGAGCCATGGGAGTACAATGAAGCTTTCTCTCTCTACAAGTGAAAAATTAAAAGTTTCAGATTCGCAAGAAACAAGCACCCATTCAACAATGCAACCCAAAATTCAGCAACTAGGCGAAAAAAAAGCAAGTTCAAGACAAAAATCAAAGAGTTCGGTCAAGAATTGACTTACCTCAAGCAAGTTGAAGGACTCAACAATGGCTCTCGACGGAAGAAGGAGAATGAGGCAAAACGCGTAGAAGAAAGTTGCGTAAAGCCTTTAGGCCACTCAAATTGAGCACCGCTAGCGGCCTTCACCAGCAGCCCAGCGCTGCTAGCGGCGCTGGCCTGGGCCGCTAGCGGCCCTGCACGCCGGGCCGCCCAGTTGCTGTCACACGACTTTTTTCCTATCCAGAGTTCGTTACTCCAGTTCGTTCGCGGCAAATATCAGTACCAAGCGCGCGAGAGCAAGTCTCTTTGGCCCACAAATTCAAATTCTACAGTTGGTCCATTTTATGGTACCAAGTATTTTAAGGTAAAACTAACCCAGTTATTTTTGTAGGTCCCAAATACTGAAGCCCGGAGGGGCTCTCATTTGTTTTGGGGAAAATATTTGAAATTTTCTCTCTCTAGATTTCTCTCTCGATGCCTTAGCATCGCGTGATGACAAGGAAGACTAGGGCTCAATTGCGAGCTGAAGAACTGGAAAAACAAAAATCATTAGAAACACAACAAAAATCAAAGAATCCTTCCACAATGGGTAGCCCAAATCAGCCTAATCCTGCAAATGTTTCAAGGAATTTGAACAAAGACCTTGAAAGCTTTAATTTGGGGGAAATTGACTCGACCAACTTCTTGGTTGTTGAAGCTGCACGCAACAAATGGAATGAATGGCTTGAAGTAATCCTTGGCAAATCAGGTCACAGAAGCAAGGAATCCTGGGCTGATGCTATAGAATCCAATGGAACAGTAACGCCAGTTGAAAATATGGGTAAGAACACTGTCTGAGACTCATTTGATCTATCTAAATTGGGTAATGCTGGGTTTAAGCTTGATTATGTAGCTCCTGAGGAATTTGGTGATAAATTTGTAGCTGGAATTAACAGGCAAGATATATTGTCTGAAATTGCGTATTGGAGCACTGCTGTTGTGTGTTATGTTATTGGAGCTCGACCTCCTAGTTCAGTTTTTAATACCTTCATACAAAAAGAATGGGGGAAATATGGTATTAATAAAATTGCTATGCTTAGAAATGGTATTACACTGGTTAGATTTGACAAGGAGGAGGGAAGAGATGCAGTTGTTAATACTGGTATTTTTCATTTTGATAATAAGCCTGTTATAGTAAGACCTTGGTCAGAGGATTTGGACTTATCCAAGAAGGAAATTAACTCAGTTCCAGTTTGGGTTAGAATTTTAGGTTTGGATGTCAAATACTGGAGTCCCACAGGGCTCAGCAACCTGCGCAGTTTGATTGGCAACCCTCTCATGGCAGATAAAAACACACAGTAGAAAAGTGGTGTTAATTTTGCAAGGGTTTTAATAGAGATAGAGGTCAATTCTGAGATGTCTGAGAAAATATACCTTAGGACTGATAGAAACACTTTGCTTGAACAAAGAGTTAAGTATGAGTGGAAGCCAGTTACTTGCACTCACTGCAAACTCTATGGCCATGTAGAGGATGACTTTAGGAAGAAGCACAAGAAGGTATGGGTTCCAGTGACTAGGTCCCCAAATGCAGAGGCAGCTGATACTGCAGAATCAGTAGTTGAAAATGTGCCTGAACCAGCTGTGGAAATATATCAAGAGCCTGTGCAAGCAGATGGATGGAAGAATCCACAAGGTACAGCAAAGCCAAGAATTGAGCCTCTGATCTCAATCCCAGTTCGCAACATTTTTGATGTGTTGCAGAATGAAGACTTACAAGGTAGTGCAGGACCTATTATGCCTTCAATGGGGTATGGATAGTATTATTTCTTGGAATATTAGGGGCCTGAATGGCCTGAATAAGCAAAAAGAACTACACCTTTTCTGGAATGCAAATAAAGCTGGCATGGTGGGATTTATGGAAACAAAAGTAAAAAGTAGTAATATTGAGAAAATTAAAAATAGTGTGTTAAAGGGTTGGTTGTCTATAAATAATTCTAATAATCACCCTAGAGGGAGATTGTGGATGTTCTGGAGACCAACAGTTTACTCAGTTGGTATTGTGAAGATGACAGATCAAATGATTTTATGCAAAGTTCAGCATCTAATTCAGCACAACGAATTTTATGTGTTTATGGTCATAATGAGAAAGAAGATAAAAGATCTCTTTGGCAAGACATGGTGGCATTTGCACATTCCTGTAATGAACCTTGGCTTGTGGTTGGCAAGGACATCACAGCACAAGGGATTTCAATAACGTGCTCTCACTAACAGACAGGGTTGGAGGTGCCCTAGTGACTTTGAGTGAGGTGACTGAATTCAAGAGCTGTTTGGAGGATTGTATGCTACTGGAGTTGATGTTCACTGGCTGCAGATTTTCATGGAATAATAGACATGAGCAAGGGCTCAGAATCTTTTCCAAGATTGATAGAGCTTTTTGTAATGACCTCTGGCTGCAATTATATGAAGATTATGCTGTACACTTTCACCCAGAAGGTGTATCTGATCACAGCCCAGCAGTAATAACCCTGAAGATGATTCAAAACAAGAAAATAGCAAGATTTAGCTATTTTAATATGTGGGGGAAAAATCCAAAATTCATCCCATTGCTGAATGCATCATGGAATTGCAGAATTAAAGGCACAAAAATGTTCTCAATTTATGGAAAACTCAATAAAGTTAAAAAGGCTCTTAAAGCACTGAATAAGAGAGATTATGCTGATTTACCGGCTCAAGTCCAGGCATCAAGAGAGAAGCTATTTTCTTTGCAAGAGAAAATGAATTCCTCACCTGATAATTGCACACTGCAATCAGAGGAGGGGGGAGCCAGAGCTGATTTTCTGAAAATACAAAAGGATGTTGAATCCTTTCTCCATCAAAAGAGTAAGGCAAAGTCGTTGCAGCTGGGTGATTCTAACTCACACTATTTCCACACAATTATGAGACAGAGGAGACAAGCTAGTAGAGTCTATACTCTTAAAACTAGTGATGATGTGCAACTGCAAAGCCAGGAACAAATTCATGAGGAGCTTGCAGGTTTCTACAGAAATATGTTGGTAGTGACCACTATGAGAACTAGGCCTGACCAAAGAGTTTTCAATGAGGGACACTTCATCAATGTTTAGCAGCAGTTGGCACAAATAAAGCCAATATCTAATGAAGAGATCAAGGCAGCTATTTTCAGTATTAATGCAACAAAGAGCCCATGGCCTGATGGGTTTGGTAGCGGTTTCTTCAAGGATGCTTGGCCTTTTATTGGCAAGGACATCACAGCTGCTATTCAGGACTTCTTCAATACTGGTAAAATGCTCAAACAGGTTAATGCAACTAATTTGTGCCTTGTTCCCAAAATTGATGTACATGTATCCTTCTGATTTTAGACCTATAGCATGCTGTAATACCATTTATAAGGGCATCTCTAAAGTCTTGGGTGAAAGGCTTAGGCTTGTATTGCCTGATCTTATATCCATGAACCAGGGGGTCTTTGTTAATGGAAGGAATATTGTGCATAATGTTCTAATTTGTCAGGATATAATTAGACATTAAAGGAGGAAAAACACCTCACCTAGGTGTTTATTGAAGATTGATTTACGCAAGGCCTATGATACAATTCAGTGGGGGTTTGTTGAGGATATGCTGCATGGATATGGTTTTCCTCCTAAATTCTGCACTTAGCTCATGGCTTGTGTAAAAACAGCTAGCTTTACTCTCTGTGTCAATGGTGAATCTTTTGGTTATTTTGAAGGGAAGAGAGGGATAAGACAGGGAGATCCTATCTCCCCTCTTATTTTTGTAATGGTAATGGAATACCTTTCTAAAGTCCTGAGAATGGTGTCTCATTTACTAGATTTTCAGTACCACCAATGTGTGAAAGTGTGGGCCTCAATCATATATGTTTTGCTGATGAGTTGATGGTCTTTTGTAAAGCTGATAAGCATTCAGTTGGGAGAATTGTGGAAGGGTTTGAGTACTTCTCCAGGGTAACAGACCTGCAAGCTAATAGCCAAAAGTCTCAGTGATATTTAGCTGGTGTTTCTAGAAGTGCCAAAGCTAGGCTTTTGAAGCAAACAGGTCCAAGAAGGTTCATTCCCTATGAAGTATTTGGGGGTACCTTTGACACCTGCAAGATGGAATAAAAAGGAATCCTCTTTTATAGTGGATAAGATAACAAGAAAATTGAGTACTTGGGCCACAAGGAACATGTCTTATGCTGGCAGAGTGCAAATGATTAATTCTGTGCTTTTCTCCCTCCATATTTACTGTTTTAGCATGTCCATTCTTCCCACTGGTGTGCTGAAACAAGTGGAACAGAAATGCAGACAGTTTCTCTGGGGGGTTCACAATTGCAGAAGAAAGTGAATCTGGTGGCTTGGGACTGGATTTGTCAACCTAGGAAGTATGGTGGTTTACAAATGAAAGATAGCAGGAAATGGAATTATGCTTTGAATGGTAAGCACCTTTGGGCTTTGTCAACTAAACAAGACATTCTCTAGGTAAAGTGGATAAATGGAGTTTATTTAAAAGGAGATAATTTTTTGGAGCACAACCCAAAAACTGATAGCAGCTGGTACTGGCACAAGCTTGCAAAGCTGAGAGGAAAATTTGAGAAGCACTATGATGCACAAGGCAACTGGAAAGGTGAAAAGGGGTATTACACTGCTTCTACAAGTTACAGTGTGTTGATGGAGCAGGGCACCAAATACAGGCATGCAAACCTTGTCTGGGGGAGGTTATCTGTACCTAGGCACAGTTTTATTCTATGGCTTGCACACAGGAAGAGGCTTTTAACTAAAGATAGGATGGAGCATATAGGATTCCTGAAAGGGGACCTAAAGTGCTACCTATGTAACAGCTACAATGAGGATGCTGATCATCTGTTCTTCAAATGTAGTAGAACCTCTGGAATCTTGGAAGAGGTTAAAGCTTGGCTTGAATGGAATACATCAGCAACATTTGTCCAGGCACTGCTCAATAGTGCTGCAAGAAGGCCTACAAAGCTCCAGAGGAATGTCCATGCAACAGCAATAGCTGCAACTGTGTACACTATCTGGAAGGAGAGGAATTGTACTTTCTTTCGTCAGTCCGAGACCACTGATGCACACATCTTGCAACAAATCAATTTCTCTGTCAGAGCAAGACTGCATGAAGTTAAGGTTCCACAGTTGCTGAAGAAAAACAAGAGCTTTTATGCTTCTATTATGTAATTCTGTTTCTAGTTTTCAGGGTTTATTCTTGAATAATGTGTTTTGTTTGTTTTTTGTTTCCATCCTTAGTAGTGCTAGAGGAGTAAGCAGTAGAGGAGTTTGTTGTTAAATTTTGTATTAGATTTACTTTTCAGGGGCTAGATGCAAGAGGATACCCTACATAGTAGGTGAGCTTCTTCTCTAGTTGCGTTTTAGGTGTAAGATTATTTCTTAAATGGTAATGAGCTAATTCTTAACAAAAACAAAATAAAATACTGAAGCCTGGATACATACCGTGACAACCTTTACCACCCGGAGTGTCGGAATTAATTTTTTTTAAGCCCGGTAAAATTTGTCGGCCTCATCAATATTTGAAAAAAAAACTCTCAAATGACCCGATGTCCCAATATCCAAAAAAAAAATCCCATGACCCAAATGTCCCAAAGTGTCAATGTCCCAATGTCCCGAATGTCCCAATTTCCCAATATCCTAAAGTCCCAAAGTCACAAATGTCCCAATATCCCAAAGTCCCAATGTCCCAATATCCCAAAATCCCAAAGTCACAAATGTCCCAACATCACAAATTCGGGTCAGTCAATGATCGCTTAAACTGTTGCGATTAAACTGTCCTTCTGTGAGATCACAAATTTTGGGGTCAATCAATGATCGCTTAAGCTATTGCGGTTAAACCGTCCTTCTGCGAGATCACAATTTGTGGGGTCAGTCAATGGTCGCTTAAGCTGTTGCGGTTAAACTGTCCTTCTACGAGGTTACTTATTTTGTGTCAGTCAATGATTGCTTAAACTGTTTCGGTTATACTGTCCTTTATTTTTTTATATGTTTCAATAAATGATTGCTTAAGCTATTGCATTTAAACTATTCATATGTTTTAACCATTTTACAGCCGTCATTTTGATCGCGCTGTCTCGTCGACCTTTTCGTTTCTTTTGCAGGGACGGATCTCGGCATCCGCTGAGTGGTGCTTAGTCACTGTTTGCTCAGAATAAAGAATTTATACTATTCACCCTCACCAGTGTTACTTCCCTTTTTACAGCCGTTATTTTTAATCGCGCTGTCTCGTTGACTTTTTCGTTTCTTGTACAGAGACGAAATCTCGATATCCGCCCAGCGGTGGTCAGTCACTGTTTGTCGAAGCACTCCACTTTGACCATTCTCAAAGTATTACTAACTTTTTCATTCACTCTGAATACAGGTCCCCAGCAGACGTTTAGACCATCTACGAGTGGTGTTCTAGCATGCTAACCATAACCTTTATTTTCTCTTGTGTTCACAGAGATGAAATCTTAGCATGCTACGAGCATGTCCCAACTCAGTTTTGTCTTCATATGCATACATACTGTACACTCACACACACCGTGTGCAGATCAGCATCCTGCATGTCGTCTTCAGAAAATACTTTGATCTTCTCTTTTACTCGAGCTTGATCAAAGTTGGGGCTTTTGTAGACGCCAAAAAAAGCGCCTTCAGATTTCTCTGCAAAAGCCCGATGATGAAAGGAGTAATTTATAAACTTGAACGCTATTTTTGCTTTAACAGTTAAGATAAGGTCTCAGGTTTTTCTATAAATGCTCCTTTATTCCAATCCCATTCAAAAGCCTCGTTCCACAGCTTTTCGACGACACCTCTCATGCCTTTTTCTGACTCCCGGTCGCCAAGTTGCGAACCAGGGGTAGAACCGTCTTTTATCGTGCAAGGGTAAAATGGTCTTTTCATATGTTTTGGAACACAAAATTCATCCGAAATATTAAAATAGACTGGTTGTCGTCATTATGACGACATCCAGCTGGCTCATCAGGACCATTAGCGGCCGTGAGCTGGGCCGCTGGCGGCGCTCACCAGCGCCGCTAGCGACGCTAATTCAACCTCTGGCCCGACAATTTTTTCTAGCCCAATTCAAAAATGCGGCTCTTTTCAGCCGTCCAGCCCTACTTCCCACGCCTATAACTACCCTCCTCCCTCTGTTCAAAAGACACAGTCTACAGTTGACAACCTCTATGCTCAGGAGTATTAACACTGAGCTTCACCCTCTTTCTTCCGAATTTATTCTTGAGATTTTGTCATTTACTATTCTTGTCAAATATAGCCTACAGTTCAGGTACTAACTCTTGAGGGCTCAAATCAAATTAATTGTTTAACTGTTTATTTTCTAGTTGTCATAATGTAGATATTGTAAGGACCCGGGATTTCTACAGCCACGGTGTGCGTCCTTATAGAAAATTTGTAAGTTGGGGGTTTAGATAAGTTCAAGGGACCATCGAGTTAGAAAAGATTTTGTAAAGAATTGAATTGAATGAAAACCACGAAAGAGGTCATAAATCTGATATCGGTATTTTATCGAAGGGACAAACCGAAGGGACAATCCAAAGGGACAACCCAATAGCGCGATAAGTGAACTGATCATGTTTTTAGAAAGACTCCCGCTCATATAGAACATATGAGTACCCAAGAATGATAGGTTCGGGGGCGAAGGTACGAGGTGGGATGGTGTTAGGCACCCAACTCGCCCGTATTATGACAACCTCTACTAACTCAAGTTTGCTTAATAATTTAAAGACATAATTCCCATGCAAAATCGGATTAACAACCTAGACTTAGACTATTAATTGATTCATCACAAGCATCACAACATTTATTTCAACCTTTATTTAGATATGTATTTGATTGACAAGTTGAGCATTACAACGACTAGACATATTTGGAAGGACAATATTTAGGAAGCAATAAAAACGTTATTCTAGCATGATATCTACATTATGACTACCAGAAAATAAACAATTAAGCAAACAATTTAATTTGAGCCCTCAGGATTTTGTACCTGAACTGTAGGCTATATTTGACAAAAATAGTAAAGACAAGATCTCAAGTAAAGAAAGAGGGGGAAGCTCGGTGTCAATACTCCCGAGAATAGAATATAATTTTTTATGGAAGAAAGAGGGAGAAGCGCTGACTCAATACTACTGAGAATAGAGGGTGTCAACTGTAGACTGTGTATTTTGAACTGAGGGAGGAGGGTTGTATTTAAAGGCGTGGTGAAGTAGGGTTGGACGACTGAAAATGAGCTGAAAATCAAATTGGTCTTGAAAAATGAGTCGCGCTAGAAGCCACATCAGCGCCGCTAGCGGCGCTGGAATTTTAGTCAGCGCCGCTAGCGGCCCTCGGTTTTATCCCAAGGCCGCTGACAGTTGTCAGCTTGCCAGCTGGATGTTTGCCGGGCAATATCTCACTCGTTTGGGCTTCGAATTGGATGATTCAAGATGAGTTGAAAAGTTTATTGGGTCTTGTTTCAAATGACTTTGGTTTCAGGTCCAAATATTTTGTGGATCTCGAGATAACCCGAACGAGTAAGGAGAGGTCAGTTTTGGAGTACGCATCAATGTTGGGCTCGTAACTCCTTGGTTGGGAATGTGGTGTGGGCTCATGATATGTCATTGGAAATCTATTTGAATATGGAGTCCAAAAATATAAGGCTCACAAATTAATTCAACCAAATGAACTCCCAAATAGGGCTGGAAACACGGTCCATGGTATTCGGCTACATCCGTTTTGACCCTTAACTTCGTTTGGCCATAACTCTTAGGTGCGGAATCGTTCTTTGACACAGAAGGAAGCAATGGAAAGTGCTTAAAAGGGGCTTTTGAATGGGACGGGAACAAAGGAGCGATCAAAGAAAAACCTGAGACCATATCTTACCTATTAAAGAAAAAACAGCGTTCAAGTTTATAAATTACTCCTTTAATCATCGGGCTTTTGCGGAGAAATCTGAAGTCTTTTGTGAATGGTAGTGTTGATATTTTGGGTACTAACAACACTAACTTGAATATCTTTTGTGTCCAAGAACTTTGTGAT
The DNA here is from genome assembly GCA_038025085.1 of Tetragonia tetragonoides. Taxonomy (NCBI): domain Eukaryota; kingdom Viridiplantae; phylum Streptophyta; class Magnoliopsida; order Caryophyllales; family Aizoaceae; genus Tetragonia; species Tetragonia tetragonoides. Next base: position 25,823,649 of record CM076140.1, read on the forward strand.
ATAATTGGCCATATTGATGATATTAGACAATGCATGTATTTTGGGTATGTTGGCTACAGTGGCGGATCTAGGAAGAAATTTCCCAGGGGGCACTGTATACAACAAGGACGAACCTAGCTAGGTATACAAATATGGGAGCACTTTACCCCTTAATGGGTCGACCCTGTGCAAACAAGATTAATTTTGACCCAAAGAGCTTATGTGAACTCAACCCATGGTTAAACAAAATATAAAAATAAAAAAAACAAAAAAAACAATTGTCTATTTCTCATGTTTTTCATAAAAACTTTTTTAACTCTTATTGCAACTCTATTTTTTTTTAAAAAATTTGCAGCCAAAATTTAAACCTTTTAAGTCTGCCCCTTTCATAGAGGACTATAAGAGTAGCTAACAAGATTTTAAAATAAAAAATTAATAGAAAGTAGTACAATGTCCTCTACATTAAAGGGAGAGAGAGAGAGAGATAATTGACTGACACTTCCTTTTAGCTGAGACTTTCTTGTTCCTCCTTTTTTCTCTCCTCAAGTTTGTGTAGTCAAATGACATAAATACTTCAAATTAGAATATTTTTTTGTCTTTGGGCTTAGGGCCTCACGAGTAAGTTGAACTTTCACTGGGGACACTCCCTTAACTAATCAAATTAGATTGTGTACAACTCATATTTGATGGGCGTCCCGTCCCCCCTCTATGCTGAGAAAAGATCCGCCCCTGATTGGCTATATGATTGTAAAGATACAAAGGTGTAAGTAGCTCTAATTATGTTGTAAGTTAGTTTAAGACTTGACTCTTGAGTATGTAAGTTAGTTACAATGTATTTAGTTAATTTAGCTTAGAATTTTTGTTTTTATGCTTGATACATATGCACATGACTTGGTCGGTAAACATAGAGCATTTTGACATTAGATTATGGGTAACTTATGTGAGTAGATATGATTATATAAATGGTTTATAATTAAATAAGAAATTAGACTTAGATGCCTCCTAAAGTAAATAAAGTGCGACTTATAAAAATATAAGTGTATTACTTAAGCTAATATGCTGAAAATTTCCTAAAAATAGAAAGAATGAAGCAAGAACAAGAAGTAACCATGGCCGGAGCAGCTTCAAACCACACCAATGATTAAACACTGAGAGGAGAGCGTTTGGAGACCTTAGAAACCTTATGTCGATATTTTGGTGCCCAAATTAAGAATTAATTGGAGGATGATGAGAAAAAGAAAGAAAAAGTAGGAAGTGGAGCTAAGGAACACCAAGCCATACTCTTAAAAAACTTAGCTAACCACCACCCACCGACTTATGAGGGAGGAGTTGAATCTTTATTGCTGGAAGACTTGATTAGAGATATGGAAAAATTATTTGAGGCGGTAGGGTGTCCTAAGGATCATATGATCAGTTGTGGACAATATTATCTTAGGAAAGAAGCTGACGATTGGTGGCAAGTGACTAAGGAGACTTATCTTAGTGAGGAAGAATTTGGGTGGGAGAAGTTTAAGGAAAAATTAAGAGAGCGATTTTACCCTAGGTACTTAAGGAGGAGAAAACAACAAGAATTTGAAAACATGAGGCAAGGAAAGATGAGTGTCACTGAATATGCTGCAAAATTCAATGAGTTGTCCCGCTTTGCAGAAAACCTGGTGAAAGATGAGTAGGAAAGAATGGAAAGGTTCGAATATGGCCTTGTGTGGCGCATCCAAGAACTAGTTGCATGCTCATCAAAAACATTCCAGGAAGCATATGACAAAGCTATCAACATGGAGAGAACCTGATGTAGGAGCATTTGAGGGCTTGTTATCTTGCATAATAAAGCATTTAGCAATTAGTTAATTTTAGCATGCATTTAGTCCTAACTAGTCCGTACAACCATGATTAGTGTTAATTAGCCTAGTTTGCATTTGTAAAGATTTTATCTTTGATTTGAGAACGAGTTGATTAGCCGTTGTGTTGCGTAAATCCGTTGAGTTTTATGCTCTGATACCAATTTGATGCATAAAACTCAACGGATTTACGCAACACAACGGCTAATCAACTCGTTCTCAAATCAAAGATAAAATCTTTTGTGACTTTTTGTGTTTATATCAAAGGAAAGCAATAAAGGATATGACTTGGATAAAGTTTCCACCGCCAAGCCTAAACAACTTGATTAATTCAAGGCTAAAGTACTTAAACACCACCAGGAAATAATCAAATCGACGAAAACCAGAGTAACTAGTGATAAAGCAAACTAAGCACCACACTAATTACAATAGCATTCGATTTCCTACTCCTCTCAAGAACACTCAAGCAATTAAGCACTAAGTATTTTAGAGAAAGAATAAACCAAGCTCAAAGGCTTAAAAGAGATAACACTCTCATTTTCATATTCATCATCAAAGTCATCTGCGTCCTTTCGGCTACAAGGCTGCCTCTACATATATAGGAGAAGGAAAGGGTTCCTAAATGACCTAGGAAGCACCTATAATGTATCCTTGCTGTCCAAGGCTCAGTAAAGAGCTGTTGGGAGGACCATAAGGCTTCTAATAGGCGCACAGCTCGCTGGAAAGTGACAGCCAGCTGTTACCTTGTACTATTGGGACCACTACATTAAATGCATTGATTTAATGGTCCTCTAGGCCTTTCTCTCTCAGAATGTGACTCCTTATCCCTTTAGCAACTTGAATTAAGTTATTACAAAGCTGGAAAACAAATTACAAATGCAAACTAGGCTAATTAACACTAATCATGGTTGTACGGACTAGTTAGGACTAAATGCATGCTAAAATTAACTAATTGCTAAATGCTTTATTATGCAAGATAACAAGCCCTCAAATGCTCCTACATCAGAATCCAGGAGAGGCATGAGGCCTTGTTTGAGAAAAATAGAAATTTGAGGGAGAAGGGCGTGAGTTCGGAAGGAGAAGGTTGGAGAAGGAAAAGATCAAGGAATCCGCATAAGCGGTTCAGGAATTATTGTTTCGGAGGGAATTTTAGAAGTAATGGGAATGGAGGAGGTGCTAGAACTTGTGTTCGTTGTGGAAGGACCCATCCGGGTAAGCCATGTGTGGTGAAACCTGTCTACTTCATCTAGGGAAAACCAGGCCACTGTAGGCTACCAGATTTTTCTCCCCTTTTTCTTCGCCCATTTTTTGGTTTCCGGGCAGCCTGGGAGAGCGCGGTAGTTCGGGTTTTCATGAATCTTTGAGTGTTAATGCACATGAAGATTTTCCTTTTACACTAAGGACATGATTAAGATTCTCAGAAGTCGCCACCAAATTTTAGGTAATTTGGAAACCTTGGAATCAAGTCGGTAGTCTAGAAAGACGTGAACTCAATTCCTGTGCACCTCAATCCCTATTGGGGAAATTGACTTCATAAATGAGTTTGGGGGCGTGAGTACGAGCTAGGAAGGTGTTAGGCACCCAACTCGCCCGTTGACAACAACGACCTTTACTAATCGATTCAATGTAATTATTAATGCTACGGTTCCAAACAGGGTTCAATTTGTCCAAATTCCTAGTTTTAACTAATGGGTTTAACAAACATTATTATTGTGACCACTTTTAACAATTTATCAAATTACATGCTTTTATTTCTAGAAAAACGATAAATATGCTAAAACCTGCGAGTTAGAAGGCAAACAAATAATTCATCCACCAATCCACAAACAAAGCATAATTTAATCATAAGAAGCAATAAATAGCAAATCCATTAATTATGCTTAATACAAGCCCTTTTTCTCAAAACGCGCCATGCATGTACATATCACATAAACCAAATTCGTTAGTAATAAAAGAAATATAAAATTTATTGAAAACCCTCAGGTTGGATTACCTGGATGCTCACAATGAACATATTGGGTTATATTGCTTGAATTCATGCTCTTGATGAAGTGTGAAGGTTTATTTTATGAAGCTAGAGCTAACCTAAAGAAGGAGTAGAATCAGAATTTCTGGTTTTATATGAGAGAGAGAGAGAGAGAGAGAGAGACAGAGAGAACCTCTAAAATTCCCAACCTGAGAGAGAAACTGCCAACCAAAAGACCAACCTCTTCAACTTAGCCCTAAGGTTTTTTTTATATAGAAGAGGGGGAGCTTCCAAGGTTTGGCACGGAAATCAAATGGGCCTCAAATTTGCCATCCGCGAGAAAAGGTCCAGGCGGCCATGCAGCTAGGCCGCGCGGCTGAGCCAGCAGGACAAGCGGTCAAGCCGCTTGGCCTAACGTCACAGTCGCTTGGCCTAACGTCACAGCCTCTTGTCCTAGCAGCCACCGCTTGAACTCAAGCGTGGCCGCTTGGACCTCGAGCGGCATGCCTGCATAGGCGCCTGTCTTCTTTTCTAAGCGAGGGAGGCTTTTCCGAGGGGGTCCACGCCGGATTGACTGAGTTTCCTTATTTGACCAAGGGTTGACTCATGGGGTTTGGGTTCCCTTTAGGGCACTTAGGTTCAGAGAGGCCTATCTCTCAGTTTTGGAGTCCAATTGAATTGACGCCAACAAGTTTGGATCACCTGTACAAAAGGCTTCCACTTGTTAATTCAAATGAACTGGGCTAATCATCAGAGCAATTATTCTCGCAACCCAAGTTCGAGCAAAATCGAATCCTTTCATCATCGGGTTTTTTTACGGACTTATCATAGACACAATTTTTGGTGTCTATAGAATCCCGTACTTTGGTCGAGCTCGAATAAAGTGAAGGTCAAAGTATTATTGTGCTAATACCTGCAATAAAATAGGCAAACTGAATGAGGTGACAATCAGTTAGAGGTAAACAGTAATAATTTCCCCAGTTTATTTGACCGAGAATTTGACCCTATACTGTAGGTCATACAATAAACGTTCTTCGACATTCCATTCGAAGGAGACCCTGTGCTGTAGGTTACACAATAAAAATATTATTCTTAGATAAATGATAAAAATCATTCGATGTTTAGTCGAAGGGTGACCCTGTGCTGTAGGTCTAACAATAAACGTCCTTCAATTTTCAGTCGAATGGGAACCCTCTGCTGTAGGTTACACAATAAAAGAATTTCGTTAGAATAAAGATAAAAATCCTTCGATTTTTACTCGAAGGGCGACCCTGTGCTGTAGGTCAAACGATAAACGTCCTTCAATTTTCAGTCGAAGGGGGACCCTGTGCTGTAGGTTACACAATAAAAGTATTTCGTTAGAATAAAGATAAAAATCCGTCGATTTTTACTCGAAGGGCGATCATGTGCTGTAGGTCAAACAATAAACGTCCTTCAATTTTAGGCCGAAGGGCAACCCTGTGCTGTAGGCTACACAATAAAAGTATTTCGTTAGAAATAAGAATAAAAATCCTTCGACTTTTAGTCGAAGGGCGACCCTATGCTGTAGGTCAAACAATAAACGTCCTTCAATTATCAGTCGAAGGGGAACCCTGTGTTGTAGGTTACACAATAAAATAATTTCGTTAGAAATAAGATAAATGGTAAAAATCCTTCGATTTTTAGTCGAACGGTGACCTTGTGCTGTAGGTCAAACAATAAGCGTCCTTCGATTATCAGTTGAAGGGGAATCCTGTGTTGTAGGTTACACAATAAAAATAGGATGGGTAGTAAATGGTATTGTAAAGGGTAATAAAGTGTTGCTCAGACCTTAGGTCGGATGCGAGCCCATGCCATTAGGTCGAGTATGAATGTACAAACCTTTTGGTTTAGAGTAGTCCCGCTTACATAAACGGACTTTGGCGCGCAAATAACTGCTATGGGCCTCACGTGGGGCCCGCTGATTTTGAACCAATGGCCCTTAAAAATGTTAAGAGAGAGAGTGTTACACGGTCAAATCGCCAGGTCAAACGGTCTAACCGCTAGGTGGAGCGGCTACGCCGCTTGCAGGAGTGGTTGAACCGCTCTCCCTAACGGCCAAGCCGGTTGGACTAACAGCCAAGCCGCTTGGCTTGCGGTTCAACCGCCAGTTGGGCGGTCTGACCGTCCACCTTGGCATTTTGACCGGCTGCTAGGTTTTCAGCGGGTGCACATCAAAAGGAAGGGGGGAGGCCAAAATGGGTCATCTTCCCCATTTCGAGCCTTTCTCCTTTCTCTCTCCTCCATTTTTCTTCAAAGCTCTCAACCTCCATCAAAAGCCCCTAGCTCCTAGTCTTAAGGTTTTCTTGCTCAAATTCTTAGTAGAACATGATTTTCTTAGTTGTTCTTGCGTTTTTGAGTGTCAAAACTCAAAATTGTGTGAATTTGTGAGTTTTGTGACTTTCACTCAAATTTCCAAAAACTCCATTTTTGCTCCTCATCCATGGCTCCTAAACTTGGAGGAGGTAGGAAAAGGAAGGAGTGTAAGGATGCGGGATTTTCGTCCAATCCTTTATAATGTATTGGTTTCCATGGAGTGCGTCCTTATAGAAAATTTGTAAGTTGGGGGTTTGGATAAGTTCAAGGGACCATTGAGTTAGAAAAGATTTTGTAAAGACATGAATTGAATAAAAACCATGAAAGAGGTCACAAATCTGCTATCGGCGTTTTATTGAAGGAACAAACCAAAGGGACAACCCAATAGCGCGATAAATGAACTGATCATGTTTTTGGAAAGGCTCCCGCTCATATAGAACATATGAGTACCCAAGAATAATAGGTTCGGGGGTGAAGGTACGAAGGTGGGAAGGTGTTAGGCACCCAACTCGCCTGTATTATGACGGCCTCTACAAACTCAAGTTTGCTTAATAATTTAAAGACATAATTCCCATGCAAAAGCGGATTAACAACCTAGATGTAGACTATTAATTGGTTCACCACAAGCATCACAACATTTATTTAACCCTTGTTTAGACATGCATTCGTTTTGACAAGTTGAGCATTACAACGGCTATACAGACAATATTTAGGAAGCAATAAAAACGTTAGTCTAGCATGATATCTACATTATGACTACTAGAAAATAAACAATTAGGAAATTTAATTTAATTTGAGCCCTCAGGAATTTGTACTTGAACTGTAGGCTATATTTGACAAAAATAGTAAAAGGCAAGACCTCAAGTTTAGAAGAAAGAGGGAGAAGCTCAGATTCAATACTACTGAGAATAGAGGGTGTCAACTGTAGACGGTGTGATTTGAACTGAGTGTGGAGGGTTCTATTTATAGGCGTTGGGAAGTAGGGTTGGATGGCTGAAAATGAGTTGAAAATCGAATTGGGCTTGAAAAATGAGTCGGGCCAGTAGCAAGGTCAGCGCCTCTAGCGGCCCTGGGATTTATCCTAGGGTCGCTGACGGCTGTCAGCTGCCAGTTGGATGTCGTCATATCTATTTTTATTTTCCGGAGGAATTTGAATATTCCGAAAAATATGAAAAGACCGTTTTACCCCTGGACGGTAAAAGACAGTTCTACCCCTAAATCGCAACTTGGCGACCGGGAGTCGGAAAGAGGCATGAGACGTGTCGTTGGAAAGCTCTTGAACGGGGCTTTTGAATGAGATTGGAATAAAGGAGTGTTTAGAGGAAAAACCTGAGACCTTATCTTAACTATTAAAGAAAAAATAGCGTTCAAGTTTATAAATTACTCCTTTCATCATCGGGCTATTGCGGAGAAATCTAAAGGCGTTTTTTTGGCGTCTAAAGAAGCCCCCACTTTGATCGAGCTTGAGTGACAGCGAAGATCAAAGTATTCCAAAGGCGACATGCAGGATGCTGATGTGCACATGGTGTGTGAGAGTGTACAATATGTATGCATATGAAGACAAACCTGAGTTGGGACTTGCTCGAAGCATGCTAAAATTTCATCTCTGTGAACACAAGAGAAAATAAAGGTTATGGTAGCAGGATAGAACAGCTCGTAGATGGTCTAAACGTCTACTGGGCACTTGTATTCAGAGTGAATGAAAAAGCTTAGTAATACTTTGAGAATGATCAACGTGGAGTGCCTCGACAAACAGTGACTAAACACCGCTCGGCGGATGTCGAGATTTCGTCCCTGTATGAGAAACGAAAAAGTCAACGAGACAGCGCGATTAAAAATAACGGCTGTAAAAATGGTTAGAACATATGAGAGTGAATAGTATAAATGCTTTATCGAGCAAACAATGACTAAACACCACTCGACGGATGCCGAGATTCCGTCCCTGCACAAGAAACAAAAAGGTCGACGAGACAGCGCGATCAAAATGACAGCTGTAAAACGGTTAGAAGATATGAACAGTTTAAATGCAATAGTTTAAGCAATCATTGACTAAAACATATAAAAAATAATGGACAGTATAACTGCAACAGTTTAAGCAATCATTGACTGACACAAAATAAGTAACCTCACAGAAGGACAGTTTAACCGCAATAGCTTAAGCGACCATTGACTGACCCCAAAATTTGTGATCTCGTAGGATGACAGTTTAACCGCAATAGCTTAAGCGACCATTGACTGACCCCAAAATTCGTGATATTGGGTAAGGCCGATAGACTTTCCGGGCTTGAAATATTTTTGGGCAATCTGGGCGGTAAAGGTCGTCGCTGCATGTACCCGAGTTTCAGTATTTGGGACCTGCAAAAATAATCGGGTTAGTTTTACCTGAAAATAGTTGGTACCGTAAAATGGGTCAACTGTCGAATTTGAATTTGTGTGCCAAAGGGACTCGCTCCCGCGCACTTGGTCTTGATATTCGCCGCGAACCAACTGGAACAACGGAATTTGGATTGGAAAAAGGATCGTGGGACAGCAAGTGGGGCCCGCGTGTGCAGGGCCTGCAAGGCCGCTAGCGGCTTTATCCAGCGCCACTAGTGGTGCTGGGCTTGAGCCGAATAAAATGGCTTCATCGTTTTTTTTCTTCTTTCGCGTGCCATTCTTCTTCTTCGCCAAGCATATTGTCGAGAGCAATTTGTCGAGCTTCCTCCATTGTTGAGTGCTCCACTTTGCTTGAGGTAAGTCAATTCTTGACCAAATTCTTCGGTTTTATTCTTTAACTTGCTTATTTTTTCGCTTAGTTGCTGAACTTTGGGTTGCATTGTTGAATGGGTGCTTGTTTTTTGCGAATTTGAAACTTTTAATTTCCCACTTGTACAGAGAGAAAGCTTCATTGTACTCCCGTGGTTCCCACGGATAAAGGAAAATGTCCCATGCGTGAGGAGGAGTATGACCGGAACATTTTCCGTACTGGGCTGCCCTTCACTAGCGCACCTCCGACTAGTCATGCGAATGGAGCTCGACTGTACCAGGACTCGTATATGCGATTGGATTGGCGGTCGGCTGGGGTTTGGAACCGTAGTATTTTACTACAGGAGAGGCAGAGTCATCTGTCTAACCCGGAGCTGGTATGTTTTGTTGCAGGCTCATGGGGCTACGTCCCACTGGGCTATGATGTTGGAGACCTTTTCAGTGGGAGGCAAGAACTTAGTATTGGGCTCGGGTCTTGACCATTTCTTGACTGGTATCCCTGCGTGTCACTCTGGGGATTCTAGGATCATTGATAGGGGGCTATTGGAGAGGTTTTGGGATTCCACGAACACTTTCCATACGCCTGTAGGAGAGATGTTCCCCACCCCTTATCAGTTTGCTGTGCTGAAGGGGCTATCTTTTAGAGGGCGTCGTATTCGGTACGACTCGAGTTACTGGGGACATATTGATAGTTTGCTCGAGCTTTACGGGCTTGTGTCTGCCCATTTTGATAAGGATCGAGTTTCTTTGCCGCGATTGTGGGCTGCTCTGGCGGAGCTGGGGCTTACTGAGGAGCAGAGAGCCCGTATTTTCCTGGCGTGCTTGCTGGGGTCGACCATTTTCGCTCAGAAGAAGAGCATATGTCAAGTCGGTTTCTTGACATGTTTAGAGGATTTGACCAAGGTCCATGAGTTCAATTTTGGTGCTTCTGCATATGCTTCCTTGGTGAGAAGGTGTCGTCGGGCTTGTAGGCCTAAGCCGGCGAGTGAGAGGGCGTCTATCTCGGGCCCGTGGAGGATACTGGAGGTAGGCCCATCTGTTTCTTCTATTTTTTTCTTTGCACGTGCATGCTTTTGGACTTGGAGCTTACTTTCTTGCTTGTATGGCTGTGGTTCTTTGAGTGTTTTTCGGCTTTCGGTCCTCACTGTCTTGGTTTGAGGATGTTCCCGCTAGGTTCGCGGTGGATTGGTAGGGATAACCACTCGTTTACCTCTCTGGAGCATTTTCAGGCCATCTTTGAGAGCCATGCTGCTTCTATGGTATATTGTCGTTGACTTGTACATTTTTTTGCTGATCCATTTGGTGTGAATGAACTTTTGAACTGATAACCTGCAGGTGTCATGGTCCGCTTTTGATGATATTCCTGGGGTTCGGCCTCACATCACTATGGAGTCCTTTAGAGTATCTTCCTTGCTGGTGGTCTTCGAGGGGCCATTTGGCATTGTATGGTACTTGGGGGACCGTTTAACTAGGCTGGTCTATCCTTCCCTGGGTAGTCATCTGGTTCAGGAGGATCCTCCTTTGACCATGTTCTATCTGCGTGGTCTGAGAGTGCGGGAATTGGGGGTCGTGATCCATGGTATGGCGGCCACGGAGTTTCTTATGCCGGAGGTTATTGGTTTGGACCGCACGGCCGTGTACCTGGCTTACTGCTTGGATCATTTAATGCCGGACCTTACTTCTGAGGTAAGAAACTTATTTGCATCTATTTTTTTTTAACTGTATGTGTGATATACTGACTTCTTGTGTCTCGCAGGCGGATCGTCTAGCTCCTCAGGGTCCCAGGAGGTCCCATTCTAGAGTTCGAGGTCATCCCCCAAGCGTGACCTTGCCGACCAATGGGGTGAGGTACATTGGGGAGAGTGGGGGACGCATAGTAGAGGAGTTCCCTCTTCATATGGCTGACGGAGAGGCTCTGGAGGGCTTGCCCTTGCCTGATGGTTGTACGGGGGTAAGCTCATTTTTATCCCTTCTTGTGTTTGTGTTTGCTTTTGAGTGCTGACTCTATCTTTTGCGTTTGTGTTGCTTCCTTTTTGCAGTTGAACCGGGAGCAGACCTCTCAGATCTTCAAGCTCATCCACCTGTTGAAGAAAGGCTATGGCCAGGTGATGGGCAAGGGGAAGAGTTCTCGGACTCGGACTGTTGATGTAAGTAGACTTTTATCCTTTGTTTAGCTAAGTGAAGTGCTTAACTTAACATCTCGACCTTGATTGTCTGCAGATGTCCGAGTCTTCGCCTTCGGTGGGACCTCGACATTCTTCTGCTGCAAGGGCCTCTTCGGCGAGCACTCCGTCTGTTGCTCGTTCACCTCCCATAGCTGTGACCAGGCTTCCAGTTGATGAGGCGCCCGGACCTTCTGTGTCGTACATTCCGTTCTCCCCTGTGGGTTTTCAGCCTTCTCTTGATAGCAGGCCCATTGTTACCCCCACGATTGGAGGTTGGGCGAATGCCCCTGGATGGGATGTGCCTCATACTGGGCCTTTGCATCAAGATATGGCTATGGATTTTGCCAATCAGGCCACAGAGAGCTTCTTTGCCGCGGGGTTTCCGGTAGGTACCCCTATACGCGCACCAGCATATGATAGGCGGGACATGAGGCCCGCAACAGCAGGCCCATTTATAGCTGAGCGGTGTTGGATTACCTTGTAGACCCAATAACAGGCCCATTATTCGACTGGGAACTATGGTCAGGGGCTGTCCGTTGATGATGAGGTTGACAGCAACGATGATGACGACTCTGGCTGAGCGGTGTTGGATTACCTTGTACACATTGACCTTGATATTTTAAACTCCTGTTTTTATGCATTTTTATGATATGTATGATATGATGACTCGATTATGCCCGTCTGATCCCTAAATATGCAATGTGTTATGCGGTAGGAGAAAGCAATAATTTAGGGAATAAAATAAAGAAAAGGGTAAAAATTTGCAAGAAAAAGCAAATATCACACATATTATACCACCTAAAAATAATGGAAAAATAACAAAAGAAGAATTGAAAAAGATAAAACTAAGAGAGCCTCGAGCTTTGTAACTCAGCGCGCGTATCAAAACTGGGCTTAAATCGGGCAGACTGGATCAATGGGGCGGGCTGGAGCAAGAGGAAAGAATCGGGCTGGGCTAGAGTCAGGGCCGCTAGCGACGCTGGGCTGCAGGCTGAGGCCGCTAGCGGCGCTGGGCTGCAGGCTGAGGCCGCTAGCGGCGCTGGTCAAGGCCGCTAGCGGCCCTGTCCAGAGCCGCTAACGGCTCTGGTTTGGGCTTTTTTGTGGATTTCTGACTTCTTTGGCCCTCGTTTTTGCCTATAAATAGAATTTACGGGATACTTGATGTTGTATCACTTTGCAGACCTTAGCTCTCCCAGATTTCCCCAATCTTCTGCCATTGTGAAATCCTTTGAAAACCTGTTTGATGCCTGGTGCAAAAATGTGACCATAGAAGACAAACTTAAATTGGCTCCGTTCCATGTTTCTACCTTACTGACCTTAAGACCAACCAAAATATTGTGGCCCCTTCTTCGATCTGCTTTGAATTAGTGGGACCACGTCTTCTGTTTTGGTAACTCTGAATTATGCCCTTTAGTTGAAGAATTTGCTGCGATCACTAATATGCCTGATGTTCTTCCCCCAGCTATGCCTTATTTGAGAGATGGTTTTGGGGATCAGTACAAGAAATCCTTGGGTTTGTCATCTGCAGAAGCCAAAAGCATGGTTCTTGGTGTCGATGTGGACTTGGTTCAACTCTGCGAAAAGTTTGCTATTTCTTCTAAAAAGGATGCAATATTCAAGCGTACTCGCCGACAGGCTTTTGTACTTTGCCTGTTAAACTGCCTATTGTTTGCTAATGCAGAATCGCCTAACTTGGGTAGAGCCTCGTTGCTGCGAGTGGTTAATCAAATGGTTGAAGGGCATTCTCCCTTGCATCTGGTTGTAGGGAAAACTATTATTGGGCTCGACAGGTTGAAAATTTCTCCTCAGGAAGCTTTTTGTGGTAGCCCCCTGCTGCTTCAAATTTGGTTATGTGAGCATCTGAGGCTAATTGAGTCACCAGAGAATGTGATAGCTCGTGTTCCTCGGGCTTCGTCAAAGAAAACCTATACTGCCGCTAGTTTCTTGGTTAGGAAAAGGTTATATTCTGAAAAAGTCCTTTGCTGAATGGGATGCCTTTTTCCATGCAGGACCTGTTATCCGTTGGCATGTGTCCTGGTGGAGCTTGACTTCCTTAGTGGCTTGTGACAATTTGGTTCCTCATACTACCGTACTGGGTTTGTACAGGACTAGTTTCTTCTTCCCCTCTAGGGTCATGAGGCAATACGGGTTGAAGTAGGTTATCCCTTGTCAGGAAACTACGAGACCAACTATCGTAGCTTTGACCACTGAATTTGCTACGGATTGGGGAAAGTATTGGCATAGCCGGGACCGCTAGACTGTACCTCGGGTGATTGCCCCAATTCAAGTTTCTGAGACCTATCTGAACTGGCTTTCCTACAGTGATGGAGAAGTGAGACGAGCCCTTCGTCATGAGGAGTGGGACCAGCTAAAGACAAAGTATGACTCAAAAACAAGAAGCAACAAATGAAAGGAAGGGCCTCAAGTGGGAGGCTATCATGTACTGAAACGAGGCAAGCCCCCAGCTCAAGGGAGCGATCATAGGTCGTCCTCAAGGCAGGGTCCTTCAAAGAAGAACTCTTCAATAAAGCCTTCTAAGGGGAAGAAGGATTAAAGTAGTTTTCTAAGAAAGCAAGTCTAGTTTTGAAAAATAATAATAAGAATTTGTTTAGCTTAAACCCTCATAGTTGCATTATTATTTTTTTATCCTTAGGAAGTTAAGAATTTTTGCAATGTAAGCTTATTTGTTCAGTTTAAATAAAGATTATCCCTTTTTAAATGAGTTGAATGGAGTTTTGGATTGATTTTGGCCGGGCCCCTTAAAAGGGTTACATACGTATCCAGTGTGGAATCAGGTCAGCGTAGTTCGTTCAAACTGTGTACGTTTTTTTTTTAATTTTCAATTTTTTTTTTATTTTTTTATTTAGACGTAGCACTTCTTCAGTTGGTCCATTTTGGTGAGCTGACTGAACTCGATGCCATCAATATCCATAAGTCTGACTGCGCCTCCTAACAGAATGCCTTTGATGATGAACGGACCAGTCCAGTTTGGTCGAAATTTGCCTCTGGGGTCGGTAACTTGGGCACGTAATTCTTTCCAAATCAAATCCCCTTCCTTTAAATTTGGAGGTCGTACCTTTTTGTTGAAAGCTCTTGCCATGCGTTGCTGGTACATGTGGGAATGGTCTAGGGCCTGTGGGCGTTTTTCATCCGTGAACATGAGTTCTTCGTAGCGGGCTTGTAACCATTGGGTTGCAGGAATTTCACCCTCTAGGGCTATGCGCATGAAGGGTAGTTGGACTTCTATGGGTCGAACTGCTTCCATTCCGTAGACTAGGAATTAAGGTGTTGCTCTCGTAGAGGATCTAATGGATGTCCTATATCCCCAAAGGGCAAATGGGAGTTTGATGGGCCATTCTTTGTAATTTTCTATCATCTTTTCAATGATATTCCTGAGGTTTTTCTTGGCGACTTCTACTGCGCCATTGGTTTGGGGACGGTAAGGGGATGATTTGTGGTGCTGGATTTTATAGTTTCTAAGGAGGGTGGCTGTTTCGGCTTTGAAGTGGGATCCATGGTCACTGATGATTTCATGCGAAACGCCGTATCGGCAAATGATGTTGTGCCTTATGATTTTGGACACTTGTTTGGAGGTAAGGACGACAAGGATTGGGCTTCGACCCATTTGGTAAAATAGTCTATGGCTACTAGGATGTATTCATGTCCTCTCGAGCCCTTTGGGGTGATCTTACCAATGATATCTATTCCCCAAGCGGAAAATGGCCAGGGGGATGTGAAGTTGTGGAGCATTGAGCGTGGCATATGCTGCAGGTTGGCATATATCTGACACTTCTTGCACTTCTTCAGATAGTCATAGCAATCCCTTTCCATAGTGGTTCAATAGTATCCCAATAGTAAGACCTTTCTAGAGAGCATTCGACCATTCATGTGTGGCCCGCACACACCATTGTGTACCTCGTCCATTATCTCTGCGGCTTCTTCGGAGTTCACGTATCTGAGGTTGACCCTGTTGTGGGACTTTTTGTATAGAACCCCCTTGTATTCTATGTATTGGGCCACTAAGAGACGGATGGCCCGTTGAGCTCTTAGTTGTGCGTCTTGAGGGTATATTCCTTTGGTGATGTAATTGAAGACGTCTTGGTACCAAGGATCCTCTTCGATCGGAGCCAAAGTCATTTCTGTGTCGAGGTTGTTGCAGAAAGCTGGCTCGCTTCTTTTTGTGGAGCGGCATTGTTGAGAGAGTTCAGCCACTCAAATTCCTGTAAAAGTGAAAATCTGCATTTTTGCTTTGCGAAGTTTACTTACATTGCTTAAATTGATTAGTTAATGATTTGTGCAACTTTGTGTTCATTGGATTTATCAATAGCCAAACAAGGAAAGAAATGAGCAAGAGGAATTTTTATTGATTTGCAAAAAGAGATAAGCACACATGACTTTAGAGAAGTGGGTCTCTAACTTGCGTAAAAAAGAAACTAGACTTAGAAAGGAAAGTAAAAGAGGGAACATTCCCTATTCAAGACTCAACCTAAAGATTTAGCTAAGATCCTAACTCGACTAAACTTGGGGACTCAGACTCGATTCTTCTAGCTCCTGCGGGTAACCAACTAACTCCAGGCTTCTTCTTCCACATTGCCATCCCTTAGCGGTGGCGGAACCTCTCCTCTGTCAATGACACCTTGGACGTCGTCTTTTAAGCGTAGACAGTCATCTGTGTGGTGCCCGAATACCCGATGATACTTGCAATAGGGTCGGTTTTCTCCCGGTTTCGATGTGGCTTCTTCCAAAGGGATGTGGGGTTGGATGTTACCTCTCCATACTAGTGCGCTCATAACAGCTTCCATTGGTGCAAAAAGAGGGGTGTACTTTTCTTGACTATGACGACACCAGCTGACTGTCCAAGTGTACGGTGGCCACATTGTCCCTTGGTCAATGAAACGCAAGACTAGCCCTTCAGAGCGCCTGCACTGATTGATGTGATGTCCTTCAGCCGCGCAGTAGGTACAGCTTAGAAAAGGATTTTCGTCTCTCGGAAGGAGCTTTGATGTGGGGGTCCTTGGACGAACATACCCATACTTGGACATTTTGTGATAAAGGAGGTCTTGACGCCACCAAGATTCTTCTTTGGTCAAGATGACCGCATTTCTGTGCTTGGAAGTGCGTTCTTCTAGAATGTCAACCTTCTCTCTTATCTCTTGTATCCCTTTGATTATACGAACTAGACTTTCTTGTATTTGATTTTTGTCATCCACTGTTTTGTCGCCTCTCAGGTCTGGTCCTCCTTCATAGGATTTTTGGGAAATCAAGGTGATCTCCTCATCATAAATGAGGTGAGAGTAATCTTTGGGCTCCTCAATTGCAATATGGTTGATTGCACCCAGAAGATTACCAATACTTTCGGTTCCTTCAGCTTTAGGCAATGGTAGAGTGCCATTGCCTATCTTGTCTTGGATGATATGTTTAAGAGCCCAACAGTCGTTTGTGTCATGCCCTTTCCCTTGATGATACTTGCAGTAATCGCCTTCTTTCCAGTTACGACCGTTGATACTTGGTTCTGGAGTGGGACCTATGGGTCGGAGTATGTCTTTGTCCACCAATCTCTCAAAAGCTGTACAAAGAATTATTCCCAATGGAGAAAAATCCCTCTTTGGCTTGCTCCGGGGTATGAAGTATTCCCATGATGAGACACTCGAGGAAGACTCGTCGCTCTTACGTTTCTTTTCTAGCTCTTGGGGGACAGGGTCAAGCTTTTCCGGAGTCACGGATTTCCGATTTTCAGACGAAAGGACAAATATTAGTGTATCCCACAACTGTCTTGATTTAATGTTGGTGATGTCAGCTTCCAACCTTTCCATTCGGTTGGTCATCTCAACCAGATATTCCTGAACTGTTATGATCATGGGGCGATCAAGGTGGTTTGAATCAATGTGTGGTAGAAAGGTGAATCAAACCCTAGCCAAATCTTTCTTCTTCGGATCCTATCCTGAATAGGAAGCACAGAGCATTTGTAACATGAAAAAGACTATGAGACTCTCATCTAAGAAAAAAGTTGCCCCACATATAGAAAAACACATCGTCCTAAAAAAAAAGGTCCTTAAGCCTAAATGCCCGAATATTTCCCTAATATCAAAGGAAAATAAAGTCAATGAACGAAAATAATAAAAATAAAAAAAGACGAACTATCCTATTCTTTTTTATTTTTCTAGACTCAGAAAAAATATGGAAAATGGGATAAAATAAAATAAAAGAAATTCGGTCCCTTTTTTATTTTTTGATTTTTTTAATTTTGATCTTCGACGGCTTTTTTTTTTTTGCCGATTTTTTTTTTTAATTTTTCCTCTTTTTTAAACCGAATCTAAATTACATCAAAAGAAAAAGGAAAATAAAGAAATAGAAAAAGTGAGGGGAAATCGAAAGACTGACTCTTTTTTGTTTGCTAAAAGAAATCCTAGAAAATTGTTCCTGACTTTTTAGAATATAATCGGGAAAATGATGGATGTTCATTGAATTTGAATTATCGCACCTTCTTCGGGCATTAGGAACTAGCTAAAAATAAAAGAAAAGGGCTCCTAGCACGTAAGTAATGTTGTCACATAATCACAATATTCATGCATTCAGGAAAACATTACAACGACATAATTACAGGCAAACATGTGATCAGACGGGCATTATAACGATACATGCACAACAAGCAAGCGAATGCACGAATGTAGGTTAGAGGCTTTTGGCTCCTGGGAGGTTACCACGACAAATTACAAATCCCGTTCGGCAGATGGTCGACACATCAATTGTAATTCTTTTCATCAACAAGGATTGATGAGTCATGTGAGGAAGCATCGATTTGCACGATAGGACAACTGTATATTCCTTTAGATATACGGGTTGTCTACGAGTTGCGACACAAACTTCCTCGAGGGTCGATAAGGATCAAAATTGTGCCTAAGCACATGCAAATGATGCAAAAATATGGAATATGTTATTAAATAATTAAGCAAACTTAACTTTCGAGTCTCACCCTCTTAAATAAATCCCAAGTGAAGTCGCCACTGTAAGGACCCGGGATTTAAGTTGGGGATTTAGATAGTTTCAAGGGACCATCGAGTTAGAAAGGTTTTTGTAAAGACATTAATAGAATAAAAACCATGAAAGAGGTCACAAATCTGCTATCGGCGTTTTATCGAAGGGACAAACCGAAAGGACAACCCAATAGCGCTATAAGTGAACTGATCATGTTTTTAGAAAGACTCCCGCTCATACAGAACATATGAGTACCCAAGAATACTAGGTTTGGGGGCGAAGGTACGAGGTGGGAAGGTGTTAGGCACATAACTCGTCCGTATTATGACGGCCTCTACTAACTCAAGTTTGCTTAATAATTTAAAGACATAATTCCCATGCAAAACCGGCTAAGCAACCTAGACGTAGACTATTAATTGGTTCACCACAAGCATCACAACATTTATTTAACCCTTGTTTAGACATGCATTCGTTTTGACAAGTTGAGCATTACAACGGCTATACAGACAATATTTAGGAAGCAATAAAAACGTTACTCTAGCATGATATCTACATTATGACTACTAGAAAATAAACAATTAGGCAATTTAATATAATTTGAGCCCTCAGGAATATGTACCTGAACTTTAGGCTATATTTGACAAAAATAGCAAAAGCCAAGATCTCAAGTTTAGAAGAAAGAGGGAGAAGCCCAGAGTCAATACTACTGAGAATAGAGGGTGTCAACTGTAGACTATGTGATTTGAACTGAGGGTGGAGGGTTGTATTTATACGCTTTGGGAACTAGGGTTGGACGACTGAAAATGAGTTGAAAATTGAATTGGGGTTGAAAAATGAGTCGGGCCAGAAGCAAGGTCAGCGCCGCTAGCGGCCCTGGTCAGGGCCGCTGACGGCTGTCAGCTGCCAGCTGGATGTCGTCATAAGTCTATTTTTATTTTCCGGAGGAATTTGAATATTCCTAAATATATGAAAAGACGTTTTTACCCCTGGACGGTAAAAGACGATTCTACCCCTAAATCGCAACATGGTGACCGGTAGTCAGAAAGAGGAATGAGACGTGTCGTTGGAAAGCTCTTGAATGGGGCTTTTGAATGAAATTGGAATAAAAGAGTGTTTAGAGGAAAAACCTGAGAACTTATCTTAACTATTAAAGCAAAAATAGCGTTCAAGTTTATAAATTACTGCTTTCATCATCGGGCTTTTGCGGAGAAATCTGAAGGCGCTTTTTCGCCGTCTACAAGGAGCAAGAGATTGTTGTTCATGAGGCCCCGAATGTTTTCACTCGGGTTTTCGTTTCCGGTATATCCCATCACCGGGTGGGTGAGCACCGATTAGTCCAGGACGAGTTAACTCGTAGAGATTCCCATCCTATCGATTGTTGGGAGCCCCGCGATCTTGTTTTCAAGAAGAAGGAGCATTTGGTTACTGTTGATACCAAATATCGAGTATGTCGTTTTTTTTTCTTTGCTCTTTTACACTTAGAAAATCATATGTAGGCAAACATAGAATTTTAGGTTGAGAACTCTAGGGTAGCTAAATGTGGAAAAACCAATTTGCGTGAAATTATTTCTCTTGTTTTTTTTCGAATTCCCGTAGGTTTCTTGTATCATATATATTTTGCATGTGAAGAATGAATTTACGTGAAATTCATCTTTAATGGAGGAAAATAATACTTGTATTAAATTTATTCACGTTGCAGTTATATATTTTTTGTGAAAATAAACTTGAGTGAAGTTGTTTTTTGTTGTGGTAGATGATTTTTGAGTAGATTTGTGGAGAATAAACTTGTGTGAAATTCGTTCTTTTTAAAATTCACTCATGTCGTATTGGTTTAGCTAAAATGCTAAATTTTACGAGCTGTAAAAAATTAGGACTAAACCGGAGACTGGTAGTTGTTACTAAGATCACCTAGCTAATTGTCTTTGCAATTATTGTGTTGTATAGGATGTTGACACTGCCATGTGGGGTTACGGTAGCCTTTCGTGTATCGAGAAAGCACGTAGGTATGTGACTCCTTCGGTCAGCGCTATTGTGGAGCGTTGTGGCTTCGGTCACTTTTTAGCGTCCATCGCCTCTGCTGAGCGCTCCGACCGCTTGCTTGTTAGAGGTCTTGTGGAACGGTACTGGGATACTACCAGTACTTTTCATTTTCCTATGGGTGAGATCATGATCACCCCTTTCGAGTTCGGTCTCATTTCCGGACTCCTATGCACCGGTATCCCTCTTACTTATGGAGATTTGAGTAGGGATGACATGGTGGAGATGTTTGGCTTTTTTGGGGCCAACTGGGATGGTAGGGAGTATGGCCGAACTGACGTTATGGTCCACTTCTTGACCAACCCTAGGAAGTTGAAGAAGGTCACGGCGGAGCAGCACGCTCGCCTTTTCTTGGCCTATGTTCTAGCATGTTCCGTCTTTTCGGATAAAGCTAGTAAGTACCATGTTTGCTATTTCCCGTGCTTGCGCAATTTGGATAGAGTTGCGGAGCACAATTGGGGTCTTCCCGCATACTCCTGTCTTCTTCGAAGCTTGAGTCAGTCCAACCGCCTTAGTGGAGAGGAGGGCGCGTCTCGCGTCTCCTTGGTTGGTTATTGGAAGGTTATGGAGGTAACTTCCTTTTGCCCTTCTTATATTTTGTGTCTTTGGCTTTTTACTCACTACTTGTGCCTAACCCATGTGCTTTGCATGTCTTAGATTTGGTTTTATGAGCATTTCTCTGACCTTGCCTCTCTTCTCGAGGTAGAGGATTTGTCCTTTCCTGTGATGCAGACCTGGAGGGGACGGGCATCTTGCACATTCACTACGTTGCACGCCCTTAGGGAGGCAATATATACCTTGACCGCTCAGGATGTAAGCGATTATCTTTTGTGCTTTTATCGTCCGTTCGTCCTTTTGTGTGCTCATTCTTTGATTTTGTAGGCCGACTGGTTCCCCTGGACGGATTACCTCCCGGGCCTCTCGGACAGATTTTTGGGTGCTTGGGAGTATGAGCAGAAGAGGATCCTTATTGAGGGTCCTTTCGATTTTCAGTGGTTTTTGGGGGAGAGACTGATTAGGCAGACTTTCTCCGACTTTCCGGCTCCAAGGATTCCTTTGGATCCTCCAGATTCTATGCTTTACGTTCGTCACCTTACCGTGGAACAGGTGAGGATGACTACTATCGGGGCGAATGCCCTTGAGTATTTGCTTCCAGCTGATCCTGGGGTGGATCTCATGGTGGCATATACCGAGTTTGCTGCAAATCGGTTGTGCCCCAACTTCTCTACCGACCCGGTAAGTAATGTACTTTGTTTCCTAATTTCGTTTGGAAATTTAGAAATGTGTCTAATATTTTTGAGTCTTTGTAGAGTGCTGCGAGTTCTTCGTCGTCTCATGCGACTGCCTCTTCTCCGCGCCCTACTCCTCCTACCATGTCGGTGGGTTATATAGGAGCGGACGGGTCTCCTCAGGTTATATTGATTCCTTAGTTTCGCGGTCCCGATGTGGAGGTTGAGGGATTGCCTCTACTAGCTGGTTGTAGGGGGGTGAGTGAGAATCCATTGCAATATGCAATGTTTCCTTTGTATTTATACTGACTCTTTTCCTTATGTGCACAGTTGGATGCTGCTGAGACGCGGAAGATCTATAGGGGCATGCAGGCCTTTAAGAATTAGATTTCGAAATTCGCGTCTCGGAGTGTATGCACGAGTCGTGAGTCCGACGTTCGAAAGGTATTTTAAATTCAAGTAATAGTGCTTGATTTGAAATTTCGTAATTTTCTGACCTTGGACTTATTTCGCAGCCTGTTTCTGTGGCAAGGCCTCCCAAGCCTCCGGTTATTCGTGCACCGGAGTCGGTGTCTACACCGCAAGGTCCTCCTCCTAGGCTGGAGAGTACGGAGGTGCGTCATGGGACGCCTCAAGCTAGAGTGGATATGGGGAACCGGCCCCAAGTGCCTTATCTTCCGCAGAGGCCTGCACCGCCTCCCTATAAGGGGTATCCGGGCAATCATATGCGTATGTATGCTCTAGTCCCTCCCAGGGGTTCCTGGAGTCAGGAGAGTACAGGGTATGGCGGCTATCCTGGCATGTCGGAGCCACCGTGTCATTCAGTGGATCCCGCTTACTTAATGGGTTCATTATTTGCTTTTGACCATAGAGCTTGGGCGATGTCTCAGCCCGATCCTTCAGGTGCTCCATCATCGAGTAGACCCGGAGAGTTGTTTCAGGCGGGTCCGAGTACTGGCGAAGATGGCCAATGATATTTGTTGTAGTACATTTCGATCTTTCGGGCTTGTATTAAACCTGCTATAAATATTGCATTTTATTCATGCACAAAAATATCACGCAAATGCCCATATGTGAATTTAATCGTCTAATTTCCGAATGGGAAATCACAAATCACGACTTTCGGGAATTTAGGATTCCTGAGAATTTAGCACATTTGGGGTACCCCTTCCCCTAAAAAATAAAAATAAAGCTATGAAAAAGAAAATAGGAACAGATAAATAAAAAGGGGAAAATATTAATAAAGAAAATAAAGAATCAGAAAATAAAAGAAATAAAGAGTGGAACTTGATAATCAAAACAAAAAGAAGGACAAAAACTAAAAAGGGAATAAATAGAAAAGTGACAAGAGCCAAAATTAAGGTAAGAAAAATCTAAGGGAAGGCTTCCAAAATCTGTTCAAATGGGGATTAGGAAGGTAGAGCTCGGTCAATGGAGAGGTCGTGT
The DNA here is from genome assembly GCA_038025085.1 of Tetragonia tetragonoides. Classification (NCBI taxonomy): domain Eukaryota; kingdom Viridiplantae; phylum Streptophyta; class Magnoliopsida; order Caryophyllales; family Aizoaceae; genus Tetragonia; species Tetragonia tetragonoides. Next base: position 25,846,360 of record CM076140.1, read on the forward strand.
GAACCGAAGTTGTCTCGCGAAGTTGTACACCAGGCACCTATATAGGGTGACCGCTAGAGCTCCTAGCGGCTGTGCTAGAGCTCCCACGGTTGCCGCGCGGGCTAGCGGTTTGGCCGCTTGTCCTAGCGGTCACGCTGCTGGCTGGAGCGGCTCAGCCGCTCGTCCTAACGGCTCGTCCGGACTAGCTGAGAGGCCGCTTGGCCCCTTTTTCGTCGGTTGTCTGAATTTCCTTAATTTTTCGACGAGAATCCAACATTGACCTCTATATAGTCGGGTTTCCTTCTCTTCTCTTCTCTTCTTACCACTTACTTTGAGCCCTTAGAGAGAGAAAATTCCTTGAGAGAAAATCCTTAATCTTAAGAATGGTGAACTTTGATGATGTCTTTGATGCTTGGTTGGCCTTCATGACGGTAGAGGAGAGATTAGAGCTTACCCCCTTCCATCTTAATGCCTTCTTTCACCTCAAACAAGTTATGATTTTGTGGGACTTTCTTCATCCTTCCATTGGGTTTTGGGACCCAAAGTTCCATGTTTTTCATTTTGGTGCTCATGTGATGTGCCCGTTGGTGGAGGAGTTCTCCGATATCATTGGTTTTCCAACCGAAAGCCCTCCCGCCGTTCCTTACTTGGGGAACGCTTTTGCGGGTGTTTTTCAAAGATACCTTGGGTTGTCCCCTCGTCAAGTGGGTCAAGTGCTTCATGGTGAGGATGTTGATCTTGCCAAGCTCCTGACTTTCTGCACCTCTAGGGCCCGGGATGCGATGGATATGAGGTACAAGAATCGTGCCTTTGTATTTTGCCTCCTCCATCGTTATTTGTTTGTGGGTGGTAATGAAGACGCTCTTATTCCATCCGAAAAAATTCTACCATCAATAGGGGCAAGACTTGCCTTCTTAGGGTGACCAAGCAAATTCAATGGGATAGCTCTCCTATGCACTTGGTTGCGGGACAGACGATCCTTGCTTTAGATAGGCTCAACAACCATCCTCAAGAGTCTTTTACCGGGAGCCCTTTACTCCTTCAAGTAAGTTTTGTGATAAAGCCTCTTTCTTTGTGGATTTAACTTTATTTGGTGAAATTCTCATCTTGTATTGACTTGAATTTTCCTTTTGTTGTTGTTGTTGCGTAGATATGGCTTCAAGAGAGACTCCACTTGTTTGAGGCTCCCATTGATAGTAGGAAGTTCCTCCCTAAGCACTTTCCAACGAGGCGCCGAAATTTCTCTGAATCCTCTCGGGAGGAGTGGACATCATATTTCTACACCGACATCCAACCGGCTTGGTTCGTCCCATGGTGGCGTTCCACCAAAATTGTAGGGTATAGTCAGAACGTGGCCTTTACGAGAATTATTGGTTTGTGTACTTTGACGTTCTTTTTACCGTACCGCCTCCTCCACCAATAAGGCTTAAGGAAAAGGATCCCGAATGTAAGTTGTGAACCTCCTTGCCAAAGGCGCTTAACATCCTCCTTGGTGTCTAATTGGGAATAGCACTGGAACCGTCGCCAAGTGTGGACTAAGCTGGCATACCCGCATTCAAACGGGTTATCTAGATTTTATGAGGAATGGATTTGGAGCGGTGAACACCAAGTCAACCAAAGGCTCCTAGAAGAGGAAAAAGAGTTGTTCAAAGCCCACAAATATGACGAGCCAAGCGGTGTAAGGATAACTCCCATTCATAGGCCCACTAGACCTTCCAAGCCCCAAACTAAGGGTAAGGGAAAAGGCAAGGCAAAGGCCCAATCTAAGAAGACGAAGAATTCGGCCCACTCGGCCAAGCAAGTAGCTCCAATTAGGCCCAATGATCACGAGACCTCTTCTAGCTATGGTGGGGAAAGATGGGCTCCAAAGGAACGATTGGAACTTGATGAGCCTAGCGATCCCGCCCAAGAGCCCGAAGTTAAAGACAAGGAGGAGTAGTCCACGTCTAGTTGTTTAGCAAGTCTTGCTCTTTTTTGCTTAGTAGTATAATTCAAATAACGAGTTTGCATGCCCAAGTAGATGTAGTTTAGAATTGCCCTTTTATTTATTTATTATTATTCTCGCACTTTTTTTTTATTAGAGCATGTAATGGACTTTAGCCATATTAATGAAAGACTTGCTTATTTTTGCATTAATCGAATGGATTAAAACTCCCTTAGAGAATTATTTTATTAAAGTGGCCGGGCCCAAGTTATATGGGTTACCTATATATCCATGCGGAATCAGGCCAATGTAGTTTGTAAAACCAATTCCCTTTTTTTTTTTCTGTCGTGGGCCACGCGTGGACGGGTTTGACCGATTTTGACTTGGACTTGGTGCCTTAGTGGGCTCTCTCAAAGATTTGATATTTTATGCATTGAATCGCTTAAGTTGGTCCATAGTTGTGAGTTGAGTGAACTCGTTGCCGTCTAAATCCATTAACTTTACCGCTCCACCGGATAATATCATCTTGATAATGTATGGGCCGACCCAATTAGGCTTGAACTTTCCCCGAGGGTCGACTACAATTGGTCTTACCTCTTTTAGGACTAAGTCTCCTTCTTTTAGTCCTCTAGCCTTGACTCGTTGATCAAAATGTCTTGCCATCCTCGCTTGGTAGACATGATTGTAATGTAGGGCATTTAGTCGTCTTTCCTCTAGCAAGACCAATTGGTCATACCGGGCTTGGACCCAATCTACTTTGGGTAATTCACTTTCCAAAGCTATTCTTAAGGAAGGGATTTCTACCTCGACTGGGAGTACCGCCTCCATTCCGTATACTAAAGAATAGGGCGTTGCTCCTGTTGAAGATCGAATAGTGGTTCTATACCCCCATAAGGCGAATTGTAGCTTATCGGGCCAATCTTTGTAGTTTTCCGTCATCTTGGCTATTATTTGCTTCACGTCCTTGTTTGCGGACTCTACGGTTCCATTCGTTTGTGGCCTATAAGGTGAAGACTGTCGATGTTGAATTTTAAACTTAGTGAAAAGTTCCGCAACATCCTTTTTGAATTGGGTCCCGTGATCACTTATGATTTCGTGGGGTACTCCATATCTGGTAATGATATTGTCATGTATGAACTTTTCCACGTGCTTTGATGCTACTCTTGCATACGAACGAGCTTCAACCCATTTGGTGAAATAATCTATCGCGACTAGTATGTATTCATGACTTCCTTTTCCTGTAGGGAAGATTTTTCCAATGATGTCAATGCCCCATGCAGAGAACGACCTTGGTGAGGTGAATGTATGTAAAGGAGTAGGAGGTCTATGTTGTAAATTGACGTGGAATTAGCAGCGTGTGCACTTTCTCACGTATTCGATGCAGTCCTTTTCCATCGTAGTCCAATAGTATCCTTGCCTTAGGATTTTCTTGACCAAGGTGAGTCCATTCATATGGGGACCACATACGCGGTTATGTATGTCGCTCATGACTTTGCTTGCCTCACGTTCCTTTAGACATAGAAGACTTAGCCCTTGTGGTGTCTTTTTTTAAAGTTTGCCTTGCACATGTATGTATTGTGCGGCTAGTCTTCTTAAATCTCTTTGTGCCCTAGGTGTCGATTGTGGAGGGCAATCACCTTTGGCTAGTAGATTGAGAATGTCGGTAAACCATTCCTCTTCTTCCTTCTCGTTGGCGCTTACTTCGAGTGCATTACAAAAGGCGGGCTCAATGCGCCTTTGAATGTGAATGGGCATGGCGATTACATCATCTGGAATATTTACCATGGACGCCATCTTTGCGAAGGCATCAGTGAACTGGTTGTCATCTTTAGGATGGTATGTAAAACGGACGTGAGTAAGGTGCCAGGGATTCGCTTTTCACTCTGCACTTTTTGGAGACTTGATCTATGATGAGAGTTGAATCTCCATATACCTTTAGTTCCTTAATTTGTAGTTCTATTGCTGCTTCTAAACCAATGATGCATGCTTCATATTCGGCGCCGTTGTTTGTCACCTCATAGTCTAAGTTGACGGCTATGGCAGTATGTGCGCCTTCTGGGCTGACTAATGATACTCCTACGCTTTAACCTTTTTGGTTTGATGCTCCGTGAAAGTATAACTGCCAAGTGGTTTCTTCAACACTCATTATTCCTTCATCGGGAAAGTCATGTGTAGCATCTTCGTTATTAACTGGATTTTTAGCGAGATGTTCAGAAATGGCATGTCTTTTGATCGCCTTTTGGTGTTCAAAAGTTGGATCGAATTCTGAAAGCATGACAGTCCACCTTGCTATTCTTCCACTAAGAATGGGTTTTTCGAACAAGTACTTTAGTGGATTCATCATTGACTTTATATGGATAGAATGTTGTAGCATGTAGTGTCGAAGCTTCTTTGTTGCAGTGGCCAATGCGAGACACGTTTTCCCTAGTGTGGAGCAGCGTGTTTCGTATTCTAAGAAATTCTTGCTAAGGTAGTATATTGCCTTTTCATCATTCTCTACCTTTTGGGCCAACATAGCACTCATGGCTTTTCCGAAATTGGTGGGACCAATACGGGTGGATTAGCTAAATACTCCTTAATCTTGTCGAAGGCTTGCTGGCATTGATCATCCCGGGTAGATTTGGTGTCCTTTTTGAGCTTTTTGAAGATGGGCTCGCATGTAATAGTCAATTTGGATATGAATCGACTTATATACTGGAGCCGTCCTATGAATCCTCTTATCTCCTTTTCATTTTTGGGAGAGGGCATATCTCTTATAGCTTTGATTTTGGTAGGATCAATTTTAATGCCTTTTGTGCTTATGACGAATCCTAAGAGCTTGCGAGAAGTTACTCCAAATGCGCACTTTTGAGGATTTAATCTCATATTGTATTTCCGAAGCCTATCGAAGAATTTCTTTAGAGAGGGTATATGCCCTTCTCTCTCCTTGGATTTGATGATCATATCGTCTACATACACCTCGGCTTCCTTGTGCATCAAGTCATGTAGAAGGGAAGTTGTGGTTCTTTGGTATGTTGCTCCTGCATTCTTCAACCCAAAAGGCATGACAATATAGCAATATGATCCCCATTGGGTTATGAATGTGGTTTTCTCCATATCTTCTTCGACCATTTGTATTTGGTTACACCCTGCATAGCCATCCATGAATGATAAGAGGACATGTCCTGCGGTATTGTCCACCAGTACGTCTATCTGTGGCAAGGGAAAGTTGTCCTTTGAACTTGCCTTGTTTAGATCTCTGAAATCGACGCACATTCTTACTTTGCCGTCCTTTTTTGGAACGGGCATTATATTAGCGACCCATTCTGAATATTGAGGGACCTTAATAAAATATGTTGCGAGCTGTTTCTGCACCTCTTCTTTGATTTTTAGTGTGCACTCAGGTTTCATTCTCCGAAGTTTTTGCTTTACCGGCTTTGAATCAGGATTGAGCGGTATTGTATGTTGTGCTATCTCACGACTTATTCTCGGCATATCTTTGTAGGACCAAGAGAAAACGTCTATGTATTCTTTTAAGTGATTTATACAGGTTTCTCGCTCTTTGGGAGTTAACGGTAAGCCAATGCGCACTTAGCGCGGCTCTTGATCGCTTGCAAGATTGATTAATTCTGTTTCTTCCAAAATTGAAGTCTTTTGTTCATACTCTAATAGTGCTTTAGTTACTTCTTTGGGCAATTCTTGTTTATCTTTCGAATTATTAGCTATACTAAGTAATCCAAGAAGTAAGCAGAATCAGTAATCATTTTATTGATGGAGGAAACTGGAACATCAACTAAGCCATTACTATTGCCTTTAACATCATTAGACTAGGAAACAGAATTAAACATAGATTTTGGTGGATCAACCGACCCTACTATATTAGACTCGTCTTCAGAATCAGACTCAGTCCGGTTGGAGTCAGTGTCGGTGTCAGGCTTTGTAATACCCGGTATTTTAATCGCAAAAAAAAAAAAAATTAAAAAAAATAAAAAGAAAATATTTGTTTTGTAAAATATTAGTATTGTTATTACGATTATGGATGTCTCTAAAATTTCTTTAGATATTATTTTATAGTTTATGATTATATGTGAGGGTAGCTAGATAAGCATGTTTGCTAATGAGGATAATTAGGTGAATGTAAAGCTTCGGTCTTTGTGGACTAAAACTTAAGAAATTGAGAGCTCATTTAAAAATTACTCATATAGTCATATAATGTTAGAAGCTTGTGAGTGATAATAGGAACCCAGCTCATAAAACCTCAGCTAACAAAACCCAAGTCAATAGGAAAATTTTCCCCTTAACCGACTTCATCTTCCTTTTAGTCTCATTTTCTCTCTCTTGTACTCAGCATTACAATTCTCTGTTAGAAGAACCCAAAGGAGTTCAAGCACCCAAATGTCACACCACCACCACCACAAATCAGCACATCCACCAGTCCAACACCCTCACGTAATAGCAGTCTTGCGCCAAGCATCGGTAACCAACGAACCATGCTTCTTCCCTCTGCCTAGCCACCGACCTGCAGCAGCGGCGTACTTCACACAACCCGTCCACCCACAGTATAGCAAGGGCCACCAGGCCCGCAAAGACGACCCCCACGTCGGAGTCCCTTTTCCTGTTCATGTCAGCTACCAACGAAGGTCACTAGTGACGCACCACCTTTCCCCAATTTCAATTGGTTAGATTTTGTAGAAGACGAAGAATTGGTTGATGGGCAACACTAATTAGGAGGTGAAATGCTTTGAGGTAACAACCTCTATTATGTAGGGTTCATTTTACATTCAGTTTGAGCCTTATTATGTGATATGGTAATTGAATTGGTTTTTAGCATGAAATTGGGAACCTTATGGTCTGATGGTTTCATGTAGTATAGTAGTAGTGTTTTGTTTGAGATTTAATTTATTTGCAAGAACTAGATTTGGACGCAGATTAAATGTTTTAAGTAAACTTCGAAAGTATACGAATTGGGTTTAGTTAGGTAAGACTTATAAGTGACCATGAGCTTCATGGCTCTATTGGGTGCTATGCTCCTGAATTATAAAAGTTACCCAATGTTTTAAGGTTAATATAGAGTAGAACTTAGTCAATAAATGAAGAGAATTTCAGCTTGTGTATAAGTGTTGTCTATCATTGGATTAGTTCGGATAAATATTTGTAGCTTAATTACCGCATGAGTATTTTCTACTATGGATATGCTTGTTTGGAGTCAAGAATGTGTATGTTCTTGTCTTTTATGATTGAAGGGAATGAAATCAGATAATGGCAACTAATTTAGAGATTTGTGTAGTTATGCTTGCTGTCCAGGTTGGACTTTAGCAAAGAAATTGTGTATAAAAGACATTAAATTAGACCTTAGCTAAGAGATTATGTGCTAGGAAGCTTGTACATGTGTGTATGATGCAGACTAAATGTTAATGTTAATGTGAATGGAAAGGTGAAGTAGGTGTCACTTGTTGAGCTCCATATGATATATGTGTTCAGAGGAAAGAATAGATTAGATGAAAAGCTTTTATGCTACAAGTTATTTGATGTTAAAGGTATGAGCCAGTATATCATGTACTGTGAACATGTCATTAGAAAGGAAAGAAATGAAGAGCTAAGATATCACATGAGATATGGAAGAAAAGAAAAGTTACTTAAGCTATTAATATGTAAAGTGAAAGATGAATGTTGAGTAATAAGAACGTATGAGTACTCCAAATATGTTATGGGAGACGTCCCTATAAGTAAAGCCCCTTATTGGGAAGAGTCGAAAGGCTAGTTACAAACCCCTATATTGGAAGAACCGCAAGGCTAGCTAGTTAAAGCCCCTAAATGGGAAGAGCCGAAAAGCTAGTTACAAACCCCTATATGGGAAGAGCCGCAAGGCTAGCTAGTTACAGCCCCTAAATGGGAAGAGCCGAAAGGCTAGTTACAATCCCTTATAAGGGAAGAGCCGAAAGGCTAGTTACAGCCCTTAAATGGGAAGAGTCGAAAGCCTAGTTACAGCCCCTAAATAGAAAGAGCCGAAAGGCTAGTTACAGTCCCCTATAAGGGAAGAGCCGAAAGGCTAGTTACAAACAGGTATATGGGAAGAGCCGCAAGGCTAGTTAATGACCCCTATACGGAAAGAGACATAAGGCTAGTTACAACTCAATAAAATAAGACTAGTGATAAAAGCTATCAAGAGATCTTATGCAGAAAGGGCTCTTTTAAAGTATTAGAGAAGATAATCAAGAGAAGCAGTAATATAGGTTTAGTAAAGCAAAGATTGATGTCTGTTTATGTTTAATGTTTCCAACTTTGCGAAATGTATTAAAGACTCAGTAAGATTTATATCTTTGCTTTATATGACTTATGACTATAGAAGTGAATGAAGTAGATTTAAGGTTAAATAGGAGCTAAATGCTTGCAGTATATGGATGGTTGTTAATGTAGACTTGTTTTGAATTTAGAATGAGCATTATGTACTAGATGTGAGTTACCAGCATTGCTGACGTTGCATAATCTCACCTTTTTGCAGATTGAAGTTTATTCTATATACAGATAGTGTGAGGAACACTTTCAGATAGACGTATGCAAGAACTAGTGGTTGTTCTTTCCTAGAGTTAAATCAATTGTAATAAATAGACCACCTAGAATTATTTTTGAGATTATTATTAATAGTTTCAGTTGAAGAGCCTTACACTCATTCGTATGAGTGAGTGTGGCAGTATCGCCCCGAATGTTATTAGAGTCTTCCGCTGGGTTAATTGGATTTTGTTTTGTATTTTTTGTTAAGCAGGTTTTTATAAGCCTTATTAGGCAGGGTAGTGTATTTACAAAAGAAACTCTGACGGATTTTCGGCTCAAATCTCTTTATTTTTATTTAATTATTTTAGTAGAAAATTCGGAGTGTTACAGGCTTGGACTCTTCGGAGATCGTGATCTTGATCTTCATTCCGTTGGCTCCCGTCCAGCTTATGGTGCGTTTCTGCTTTGTGAGTTGACCCTCGTTTGTAGTGATCAACTTAGTTGGGTCAAAGTTCGCATCTTGAATTGCATTATTGACATTGTGGAGCTCCTCATCTTCTGGATGACGATGCTCTAGTCCAAATAGTAGACCCAAAGCGTTGTTGGGTGTGTCCTCTACCCAATCAAAGTTTAGCCTCCTTCTTACAGGCAAAAGAGTTTCTTCCAGCGCGTAACAGTCTTGGAAGACATCGAATCCGGCAACTTGGATTCCATAAACAGGAAGAACATAGGGCTCGGGAAAGCCATAATAAGGGAATGGATCTTCAGACTGGACGAACTGCCCGTTTAGTGTGTGCGGGTATGGTGCCATGGGGATGTCATAGACTTTGTTTTCCTTAATGTCCCTTCTCTTCGCCTTTTCTTTGGCGATGTATTCCCGTAATTCCTGTTTGGTAGGCTTATAGCCCAACCCAAAAAGATTATTTCCGGCTTTGGATGACCAAACTGGAAGTGGTTTGGAGACATCTTTGCCTAGAGATGTGCCAGGGAAGTGCCCCTGATTTCTTAGAATGACATTAATTCCTAGGTGAGAATATGGTGCGAAAGGAGCTATATCTTGCGCAAGTAGGGCGACGCCTTCAGTCATAAAACCCCAGGATTCTTCGTCTTGCGCAGTGTGCTCGACTTTAAGAAAACTGGCGTGTCTTCAATGCTAGCGATCATAGAATCAGCTCGAACCTCTAGAACTACTCTTCCGAACATCATTTTGACCTTTTGGTGTAATGTTGAAGCTATCGCGTTTAATCCATGGAGCCATAGGCGTCCTAGGAGTAAATTGAATGCAGCTGGGATGTCAATGACATGGAATTGTACCATTTTCTCAATTGGTCCAGTGTTAAGGTTAACCGAAAATATGCCTAAGACATTTCGTTTGGAATTGTCGTAGGCTCTCAATCCTTGTGCGGTATTGTAACACCCCCGAATTCGCTGGGAACTATCGACGTCGCTGTGCACGACTCGACACCGCTGAACCGTCCCAAACCCAGGGGGGTGTCACTGCAACATTTATCACTAAGGAGTAAATGCTAAGCAGAAAGAAAGACTAGGCATCAAAAGGATCTTACTAAGGAACTAAACAAACTAAACAGTTAATATTAGAGTTGTCTATATAGTGAGCTAAGACCATTAAACAAATTTATTACAACTTGCCTTCAAAGGGCTAAATCCAATGAAAATAATCCCACGATCTATCTTAACAGAAACAGTTCTATAAACTGACGCCAACTCTACCTTCCAAGCTGTACGTCCTCAATCAACTAAACCTGCACTTTGGTTTCCGTGACGGAAACAAAATACAGAAGAAAAGAAAAGAAACAAAAGAGAAACAAAAATCAGATAAACTGAATAAACGTCATCCGTACCCAGTAAAAACATTTCGCAAACCTTACCTGAGGTTTTAGAAGAATCATTGAAATTCATTTGCATACGCACATAAGCATATAATCAAGCATACGCAAAATGACATTCTTTCATACAATTCTTGTATAGTGATCATACAAAATACGACATAGACAATCCTTCTTGATTAGAGAGATGTAAGAGAGCGAATAGAACAGCGATTACCCATACTGTTCATCGAAGATTCAATCACGCCATGGACTTAATGACTCTAGTGTGCACACTACCTCTATTACAATTACACGAGCCTAGAGGACTTAATAAATGGCGAATGATCCGTCCCAGACACACTGCGAGGTGCAATCCCGATTGCTCGACTACTCCTAGGGATCCATTAGGAGTCTTACTCTCATTTAATTCAATTCACATAATCTGCATTGGTTGACATAAGTGGTACTACGAGACCATTACTTACTAATTCATTTCATGCTCTTGACAATGAATAGTAAATAACGACGATAATGATAATTCAATACGATGAGAATTAAACATGCTTTAATTCAATAACGACGATAATTCAATAATGAAGACAAGTAATGTCTAGCCCAATTTCGGCAGCACTTTGGCAGGGTAACATGGTATCTAAAAATTCACAAATCACCAAAGACATTCAACGATAATATATAGGTGTTCACTAGCACACAATAATACCCATACCAATTAGCATATAATTAATAGCATAATAATATTAATAATTCGCTATTCAACAATGTCCAATAATCATCATATGGACTAATTAATTCCCAAAACATGCTAACATTAACATGCTAATTATAACTCATATTTACAGCAGTGAATCATGCTTAATAACTTCATAATAACGACGGTATAATTTAATCATGCTTTGCATATTAGATTCACAACAAATTCCCAATTAGCACATAACACATCAAAATAGTTTTGATGGGGCTTTGGAAGAAGGTAGGCATGAGCGCTTACCACTAATACGCTACCAACAGTAAGTATGCTCCAACCAACCGACAATAATCATGCTTGCTCGTTAGGTCCTAATTAAAAATAATTACCGAATCAGTATTAATTAAATACAAAAATACAAACAGTAACGAAATTTCAATCTGATATTTTTATTAAATTTCTTGATTTATTTTAACCAATCTAGGCTTTTGAAAATCCAAATTCCGATTCCGAATGAGTGCAGAAAAATAGAAACACTAAATCAAAAATACTGAAAATCGAATTAATAATTACGAAAAATATAAAAACGAAACCCTAATTTTAAAACTAGGTCTAGGTCACGGGTACCTATGCATGAGACCCATAACCTGACCCATCACAACCACCACACCCACTGGCCACCATGGCTGGTGGTGGTGGTCGGCGGAGCTCCAGTGAAGAGAGGAGAGAGGAATCACGAAAGAGAGAAAAAGAGAATGCGAGAGAGAGAGAAGGAAAGAAAAAGAGAGAGAGAGAGAGCGGGGCTTGGTCGGCGACCACGGGTCATCACCGGCGACCACCCAGGCATGGCCTGGTGGTGCCGTGATGGCTCACGGTGGCGCGACAGCCGGAACAGGGGGAGGGGGAGCAAATCAGAGCAAGGGAAAGAGAGAGAGAAAAAACGCGAGAGAGAGAAGAAGAGAGAGAGAGAGTACCGGCGGGAGGGGGTTGCCGGCGATCCTCAGGTAGTCGCGCGGCAGTGAGGAGAGAGAAAGCTCGGGTGAGAGAGGGAGAGAGAGGACGTGCGTGAGAGAGGGAGAGAGAGAGTGAATGCTTGAGGGTTTTGGCTCAGTTTGCAAAACTGATCAACTGTCTCACATTTTCCTTATATAGGCCCTTAGTCAACCCAAGTCAAGGACTACTAGGTTTAGGAATTAATTTCATAATTTTCTGATTTAAAAAGCTAATTAAAACTAATTAAAACTAATTAAAACAATATGAATAATTCTTATTCAAATATAAAATATTTTAAAATTAATAAATGCAATTTATGAAAGTCCCATAATAATAAATTATTTTATTATGGCTTTAATTGAATAAATCGAATCCTTGAATGAATATACGATTTAATCTCCGAAACTATTTATAAATAATTTATAATACGATTTAATTTTCGAACTATTTATAAATCATTTATAAATCACTATAATAATTATAGAAAATATTGGGGTATCACATTCTACCCTCCTTAAAAGAAGTTTCGTCCCGAAACTTGAGACATGAAGTAATCACTTCCCAAAGCAAAACGAGTTTACCCATGCGAATGTATAAAATAATTTCTAGGACACTAACATATGCAAGATGAGCAAGTACGATCGTGATTCTAAGTTGATTAGCATGCACCATGCAATGCTTCAACATGCAATTTGTGCAAAGCGATAAACAAAACAAAGTTTTGAGGCGTGACATTCTACCCTCCTTAAAAGGAGTTTCGTTCCGAAACTCAAGTGGGACTAGTACCTTCTAGGAAGAGGTCTGGATACTTCTCGCGCATCATGGATTCAGCTTCCCATGTTGCTTCCTCTTGACCTTGTCGAGACCAAACGACTGTGACGATCGGAATAGTCTTTGTTCAAGTTGAGCGCTCTTTGCGATCCACTATCTTGATAGGATGCTCTTCATAAGTCAAACTTTCATCGAGATCAATCGTTTCAGGTTGAACGACATGAGTTGGATCATGTACGTATCGCTTCAACTGAGAGACATGAAACACACTGTGGACTTTTGCAAGTTCCATAGGTAAAGCTAATCGATAAGCAACCTCCTTTCCAGGATCTCGCAAGGTCCAATATAACGAGCACTTAACTTCCCCTTACGACCAAAACGCATGACACCTTTGGTAGGAGATACTCGCAAAAGTACCTTGCTTCCTACCTCAAACTCTTCAGGTCTACGACCTCTATCTGTGTACGATTTCTGGCGATCTTGAGCACTACGCATCTTTGCTTGAATCACTTTGACCACTTCGATGGTCTGCTGGATCATTTCTGGACCCAAAACTGCAGTTTCACTAATGCCGTTCCAACAAACTGGCGATCTACACTTCCTACCATACAATGCTTCATATGGTGCTCGATCAATGCTTGAGTGATAGCTATTGTTGTAAGAAAACTCGATCAACGGAATGTGTGTATCCCACGAGCCTTGATACTCGAGAGCACATGCTCGAAGCATATCCTCCAAGGTCTGAATCGTTCTTTCCGTCTAACCATCAGTCGCAGGATGAAAAGCAGTACTGAACTTCAATTTGCTTCCAAAACTTTCTTGCAATTTCTGCCAAAAATGAGATAGAAATCTCGAGTCTCTATCTGAAACGATATCCTCTGGAACACCATGAAGTCTCATCACTTCCTTGACGTAAGCATCGGCTAGCTTCTCCATTTCCCAAGTGTCATTCATTGGGATGAATCTCGCAACTTTCGTCAAACGATCCACAACTACCCAAATGGCGTTGTTCTTCTGCTGTGTCAATGATAAACCCATGACCAAGTCCATTGAAATTGAATTCCATTTCCACGTAGGGACTTCAAGCGATTGTATCATTCCACCAGGTCTCTTGTGTTCGATCTTCACCTTTTGGCACGTCAGACACTTAGCCACAAATTCAGCGACATCTTGTTTCATACCTTTCCACCAGAACAGTTGGCGAAGGTCTTTGTAAAGCTTGTCTCCACCAGGATGTATAGAATAAGGTGTATTGTGAGCTTCACCCAGAATCTGACTCTTGATCTCCGGGTCATTCGGCACACAGACACGATCACGAAATCTCAAGACACCGTCTTGACCAATAGAAAAGTCCTCGGATCTACCCTCGTCTTTGTGACGTAGAATCCGCTGAAGATCCTCATCTGAACTGACATATGTGCTAAGGTACATTGAACGTCACCTTTTAGCACTATCTCCACATCTAGACTCTGCAAGTCACGAATGATCTCTCTTGGAAGTACTAAAGCAGTGTTCAACGTATGACGAGTCTTTCTACTCAAAGCGTCAGCTACCACGTTAGCTTTCCCTTTGTGATACTGTATGTCGACGTCGTACTCTGTCAATAACTCTAGCCATCTTCTTTGTCGCATATTCAATTCCTTTTGCGTAAATATGTACTTGAGACTCTTGTGGTCCGGAAACATCTTGAAGGCAGAACCATAAAGATAATGTCTCCAAATCTTCAAGACAAATACGATAGCAGCGAGCTCTAAGTCATGAGTAGGGTAATTATCCTCGTGCTTCTTCAATTGTCTTGAGGCATAAGCCACTACCTTACCATGTTGCATCAAAATACAGCCTAAGCCATGCTTAGACGCGTCACTGTAGACTTTGTGCCCTTCAGTTCCCGATGGCAAAGTCAAAATCGACGCACTTGTAAGACGTTTCTTCAAATCTTGAAAAGCAGCTTCACACTTTTCCGACCACACGAACTTCGTCGTCTTTTTCATCAAGTTTGTCATAGGCTGCGCTATCTTTGAAAATCCTTCCACAAACCTACGATAGTAACCAGCTAACCCCAGAAAACTTCTAACCTCGGTCACGCTCTACGGTGCGGACCAGTCTATAACAGCTCTAATCTTTACCGGGTCAACAGCAACTCCACTCTTAGACACCACATGTCCTAAGAAGGAAACAGTTTCTAACCAAAACTCGCACTTCGACAGCTTGGCGTACAACTGATGTCGTCTCAAAATCTCCAAAACGGTTCGCAAGTGTTGCTCGTGCTCATCAGCGTTCTTCGAATAGACCAAAATATCGTCAATAAAGACAACAATGAACTGATCGAGATAAGGCTGGAACGTACGGTTCATCAAATCCATAACCTTTGCAAGTGCGTTCGTCAACCCAAAAGGCATCACCGTGAACTCGTAGTGTCCTGACCTCGTCCTAAACGCGGTCTTTGCAATGTCAGGCTCGGAAATCCTGAGTTGATGGTATCCTGAACGTAGATCGAACTTGGAGAAAACAGTCTCTCCACGAAGTTGATCAAATAGGTCGTCAATCCTCGGAAGTGGATAACGATTATTGATCGTGATCTTGTTTAACTCTTGGTAGTCTATGCACAGTCTCATACTACCATCCTTCTTACGTACGAACAGAACAGGAGCACCCCAAGGCGATACACTCGGGCGTATGTATCCCTTCTCCAGTAGTTCCTCAAGTTGCGTTTTCAGTTCTTTCACCTCTGCAGGAGCCATACGATACGGAGCTTTCGAGATCGGAGCAGAACCTGGAGCTAAGTCAATCGTGAAGTCGATAATGCGTTGCGGAGGCATTCCTGGAATCTCGTCTGGAAAGACGTCAGCGTACTCCGAAACAACTGGAATAGGTTTTGAATTTTCGGCTTCTCGACTTGTATCCACTACATGACATAGGTAAATCTCTTCACCTTTAGTCATACACTCCTTTTCTTTCATGGTTGCCACTACCTTCAACTTTGGCTTAACCATGACTCCTTTGTAGGTAATCCTCCTACCCTTCGGTCCATGCAACGACACACGTTGTTCAAAGCATTCAATCTTAGCCCTATGCTTGGATAACCAATCCATTCCCAAAATCACGTCAAAGTCCTTCAAATCCATCTGAATCAAATTCGGAGGCAAATCGGATCCAGCTATCCTAATCGGACACTTTTCATACAACGCTTTACAATTAACAATCATTCCATCTGGCATCCTAATATTTGCACTATACACATAACTAGGCTCTAAACCTATCTTAGATGCAAAGCTCTTAGAAAGAACAGAGTGTGTTGCACCACTATCAAACAAAACAAAAGCAGGTTGAGAGTTAACGAGAAAAGTACCGGCGATCACATTCGGGTTCGCTTCAGCTTCATTGCGGTTCAGCACATAAACCTTTCCATTCAACCCCCCATTGTTGTTGTTGTTCTGCACAGGGTTGGCAGGTGCGGGAAGTAGTGCTTGATTATTGGCAGCAGAAGCAGCAGTATTGTTGCGGTTGTTGTTGTTGTAACACCCATTTCCACGATAGTTACCACCATTTCCGCGATTAGCATTTCCATTTCGACCATGATTGTCGTTGTTATCGCGGTTCTGACCATTGTCGTTCCTTCCACGACTCCAGCATTCCGAAGCATTGTGACCAGGCTTGTTGCACTCGTAGCATTGAAGTACATCGCCACGACAGTTCTTGTCAGGATGCATCTTGTTGCAGTGACTACAAGGCGTATTCCTCCTAGCTAAGATCGTAGCTCTATGACTATTCGAGTCATGATTCCTGTTCCCGTTGTGGTTCTGACCACCTTGGTTGTTGTGATTGCCGTTATTCGGCCTTGGCCTCTTATCTACCCCACCTGACTGGGAAGAATTCCCTTCATCACGTTTATGCTTTCCGAGCAACAAATCACGACGATCCACAACACGCTCTTGGTTCAAGGCTTTCTCATACGCTCCCTGGAACGTCAGCGAGTTTTCCATAACAAAACGATGTATGTCCCACTTCAAACCATCCTCGAACCTCTCGACCCGTTCAGCTTCGGTCGTCACCAAGTTAGGTGCAAAAGCAGCAACTCGTTGAACTTTGTTGCGTACTCAGCTACAGATAGCTTTCCTTGATAGATGTTCTCGAATTCCCGTTGCTTCTGGCGACGGACAGCTCTTGGATAGAACCGTTCACGAATAGACTCTTTGAACTCGGTCCACCCATATTCCTCAATGGTGAGTAGATCAGTGCCCACATCGCTCCACCATTTGTTAGCCTCACCCTTTAGGTAGTACGTAGCGGTGTTGACCTTCATGTTGTTGGGCCAATTAGTCGCCCTAAACAACTTTTCAAACTCAGTAATCCAGTTCTCAAGCTTGGTGGGCTCAGAGCCACCCTCAAACGTCGGACGTTTGAGTGCATCAAAATCCCTAAAGTTGTGCGTCTCAGGGTTTTGCGCGTTGTGATCTTGCTCTTGGCGCTCTAGCTGGCGCGTGATGTGCTCGACCACATTGGTAAAACCTACTTCTAGTCTCGCGAGTCGGTCGTTGGTTGCCATTATAACAAATCTGAGACATAACAGAGCAATGGTTGATCACCATTTCAGCAAAATTGACACATTCGACCCAAATTTAGATCTGATTGAGAGATATAGGTTATAATTGAAACCAATCTCTTGACATTTAGCAAATAGCATATAAGTTTCAATGATCGACCTTACACTTTATGTCTAAGCAACATACTTGCTTTGAATGTTCTCAGTTCCCATGCATAATAGTTCGATATGCTATAACAAAGTAGACACATTGGTCTCAAACGATTGATAAGCAATGACATTCACAATTCACACATCGAGGCTCCATACTATTTTCGTAGGGCATAAACAATGACATTTGATTGCATATAATACATGCTTAGCCTTTGGCTCACAATTAATATAATCATGCTCAATGAAAATTTTGCCATAATTCCGACATGGATTTCCCATCATGTCTAGGCAATACGAGATAGCATTACGAAGCTATGAGTCAACCATGCAAATATGTGATAAAACGATCATATAAAACAAATTCTCAACGATATCATATAATTAAATGAAGTAGTCTTGCAATGAGACAAATTGCAAGTAAATAACAATCATAAATATTTGTTGCCTATGCAACTACACCAACATCAAAATTGACCACGCAGGGCCATCACAATAGCTAAAGTTCAATAAAACTCAAGTAAAACTAATAAGGTAATAATCTAGTTCTACTTGACACTAGCACACATCTTCTTCGCGCTAGGGGACTCGTCATGATCGTCCTTCCTCCTAGGCTTCACCTCCTTGCAGGGCGTGTATGGATAAGCATATCCACCAAACTTCTGAGGCATGAAACGCTTCCTAAAGTCATCGGCGTGTTTGCGCTTCTTGGTCCAGCAATACTCGCACATACCTTTCGGCGCAGGCACTAGCACATGGTTCACCTTCCTCGAACTCAGATAGGCATAACTCAACTGCGACGCCTGTAAAGCAAAGAGACCATCTCGTACATTCTCCGTACTTCTTCTCGTGCAAGTGACCGCTCTTGTAGACTACTTCGTCGTACTTCTCCTTGAGTCCCATCGAAGGATGGATGTTAGGCAGACCAGCCAGCAGTAGCTCTACCCATAAGCCTTCATGTAGACTCATGCGATTCTCGTACTGATAACGCTCGATCGTAGTGCAAGCACATCGTATATAGATACATATATCCTCCAGCTCAGCATCAGTAGCAAAGAACGGCTCCACAGGAGGAGACCCATTTGCAGCAGGAGTAGGTGCAGCAATAGGTGCAGGAGTAGGCGCGATGTTGTTGTCGCTCTCGGCACTAGTATCTTCCAATTCCGGCATGTCATCATACTCTTCCAGCGCTGTATGTTCAGAGGGATCTTCCTCTTCATCAACATATGCAGCAGGTGCGGCAACTGGGGCAGCAATAGGCGCGGCTACAGGCGCGGGGCGTGCGACCTCGTTGCGTACAACGGTCACTCGTGCGGCGCGATCTTGCGCGGGTTCATGGCGTACGTTCGCGTTGTTTCCTATCGATTCGCTATCCGATGAAGCTACGTATTCCTTAGATGGGGCACGATGGGCTAGGGTGCGTGCCCTTTGGTGTGGAGTTGTCATTCGCGCAGTCTTTCTTGTCCTTACCATCTACAGGTAGACAATCAAACAATAAGAACATTATAAATCACAAGCAAAGTGATTTCAAATAATTCCTATCTTCTAGGACTACTACGCTCAACGGCTTTAATTACATTTTATTTTCCCCAAAATAAAACTAATCTTTATTAATTCATTAATTAATCTTAAGCAAACTTTTTAAACCTGGGGCTCTGATACCATTTATAACACCCCTGAATTCGCAACGATTTCCTGGGAACTATCGACGTCGCTGTGCACGACTCGACACCGCTAAACCGTCCAGAACCCGGGGGGTGTCACTGCAATATTTATCACTAAGGAGTAAATGCTAAGCAGAAAGAAAGACTAGGCATCAAAAGGAGCTTACTAAGGAACTAAACAAACTAAACAGTGAATATCAGAGTTGTCTATATAGTGATCTAAAACCATTAAACCAAATTTATTACAACTTGCCTTCAAAGGGCTAAATCATTTGAAAATAATCCCACGATCTATCTTAACAGAAACAGTTCTATAAACCGACGCCAACTCTACCTTCCAAGCTGTACATCCTCAATCAACTAAACCTGCACTTTGGTTTCCGTGACGGAAACAAAATACAGAAGAAAAGAAAAGAGACAAAAGAGAAACAAAAATCAGATAAACTGAATAAACGTCATCCGTACCCAGTGAAAACATTTCGCAAATCTTATCGGAGATTTTAGAAGAATCATTGAAATTCATTTGCATACGCACATAAGCATATAATCAAGCATACACACAACGACATTCTTTCATAGAATTCTTGTATAGTGATCATACAAAATACGACATAGACAATCCGTCTTGATCAGAGAGATGTAAGAGAGCGAATAGAACAGTGATTACCCATACTTTTCATCGAAGATACAATCACGCCATGGACTTAATGACTCTAGTGTGCACACTACCTCTAGTACAATTACACGAGCTTAAAGGACTTAATAAATGGGGAATGATCCGTCCCAGACACACTGCGAGGTGTCCATAAGTAACTTGGGAATCACTCATCCCTTGAACTACACCATTAGGTGCAATCCCGATTGCTCTACTACTCCTTGGGATCCATTAGGAGTCTTACTCTCATTTAATTCAATTCACATAATTTGCATTGGTTGACATAAGTGGTACTACGAGACCACCACTTACTAATTCATTTCATGCTCTTGACAATGAATAGTAAATAACGACGATAATGATAATTCAATACGATGAGAATTAAACATGCTTTAGTTCAATAACGACGATAATTCAATAATGAAGACAAGTAATGTCTAGCCCAATTTCGGCAGCACTTCAGCAGGGTAACAGGATATCCAAGAATTCACAAATCACCAAAGACATTCAACGATAATATATTGGTGCTCACTAGCACTCAATAATACCCATACCAATTAGCATATAATTAATAGCATAATAATATTAATAATTCGCTATTCAACAATTGTCCAATAATCATCATATGGACTAATTAATTCCCAAAACATGCTAACATCAACATGCTAATTATAACTCATATTTACAGCAGTGAATCATGCTTAATAACTTCATAATAACGAAGATATAATTTAATCATGCTTTAATCATGCTTTGCATATTAAATTCACAACAAATTTCCAATTAGCAAATAACACATCAAAATAATTTTGATAGGGCTTTGGAAGAAGGTAGGCATAAGCTCTTACCACTAATACGCTACCAACAGTAAGTATGCTCCAACCAATCGACAATAATCACGCTTGCTCATTAGGTCCTAATTAAAAACAATTACCGAATCAGTATTAACTAAATACGAAAATACAAACAGTAACTAAATCTCAATCTCATATTTTTATTAAATTCCTTTATTTATTTCAACCAATCTAGTCTTTTGAAAATCCGAATTCCGATTTCGAATGAGTGAAGAAAAATAAAAACATTAAATCGAAAATACTGAAAATCGAATTAATAATTACGAAAAATATAAAAACGAAACCCTAATTTTAAAACTAGGTCTAGGTCACGGGTACCCATGCATGGGACCCATAACCCGACCCATCACCACCACCACCACCCACTGGCCACCATGGCCGGTGGTGGTGGTCGCCGGAGCTTCGGCGAAGAGTGGAGAGAGGAATCGCGAAAAAGAGAAAAAGAGAATGCGAGAGAGAGAGAGAGAAGGAAAGAAAGAGAGAGAGAGAGAGAGAGCGGGGCTTGGTCGGCGACCATGGGTCATCACCGGCGACCACCCATGCATGGCCTGGTGGCGCCGTGATGGCTCACGGTGGCGCGACAGCCGGAATAGGGGGAGGGGGAGCAAAACAGAGCAAGGGGAAGAGAGAGAGAAAAAACGAGAGAGGGAGAAGAAGAGAGAGAGAGTATCGGCGGGAGGGAGTTGCTGGCGATCCTCCGGTTGTCGGGCGGCAATGAGGAGAGAGAAAGCTTGGGTGAGAAAGGGAGAGAGAGGACGTGCGTGAGAGAGGGAGACAGAGAGTGAATGCTTGAGGGTTTTGGCTCAGTTTGCAAAACTGATCAACTGTCTCACATTTTCCTTATATAGGCCCTTAGTCAACCCAAGTCAAGGACTACTAGGTTTAGGAATTAATTTCATAATTTTCTGATTTAAAAAGCTAATTAAAACTAGTTAAAACTACTTAAAACAATATGAATAATTCTTATTCATATATAAAATATTTTATTTAAACTCCTCAAAATTAATAAATGCAATTTATGAAAGTCCCATAATAATAATTTATATTATTATGGCTTTAATTGAATAAATCGAATCCTTGAATGAATATACGATTTAATCTCCGAAACTATTTATAAATAATTTATAATACGATTTAATTTCCGAACTATTTATAAATCACTATAATAATTATAGAAAATATTGGGGTATCACAGGCATGCACGAGGTTGTTGACATTTATGCCCAAGCATTGGGCGGTACTTAGGGGACAAACGTTGACAGCGGACTCATTGTCTATTAGAGTCATTGGAACCTGTTTCTTCTCATATATGGAAGTTAGGTAGAGTACGTGCCTTGTTGTGATGAGTTCCTTTGGGTGGAAGGTCTTCATTAGTGAGTGTAATTGCTTGCAAAGAATTCCCTTTTGTGAGGAGATTGACTAAGTCCTCCGGAGTAGCTTCGGGGGAAACCATAGTTTGGTTAAGTGCTTTTAATAAAGCATTCCTATGCACTTGAGATGTAGTCAAAAGTTGCCATATAGAGATATTGGCCTTAGTCTTTTGAAGCTGTTTAAGCAGTGTAGTGCCATCATCCCGGATTGGACGGTTTTGGTCCTTGTTTTGGACTAGTGCAGAGTCTCTCACTTGTCGTATGACTGAAGCTGTGTTTTGTCACTGGTCCTTGTTTTGGAGATGGAGTGATATATAGTGCCTTTCCGACCTCGTGAGGTGTTCGACTTCAGGAGATTCATCATCAGAAGAGTCATACCATGCTTTGGAAATTTGAAGGGTAGCATCTTCCTCGTCGCTATAGCTTTCCCAAAGTCTGGCCACCTGCAGGTGAAGGGAGTCAAGCTTAAATGGTGGGATAGAATGTCCAATTGGCACAATCAGGCGAGAGGGGTCCTTTTCTTCATCTTCACTTGTAATGACGAAAACCGCACCTAGAGGATTGGTGTTGTTGTTTGGAGTGGGAACCTTCTTTGGCTTGGGAATAGTCCCATTGTCAAAAAGATCCTGGATTTTATTTTTGAGTGTCCAACACTTCTCGGTGTCATGTCCTTTTCCTCTATGGAATTTGCATTTAAGATTAGAATTCCATGATGGGCTCCTCTTTTCAACGTCAAGATCCGGAGTGGGGCCCATGTCATTGAGATAGTCATTCTTGACAAGCTTTTTCAAAGCTTTAGCATAGGTCATGCCCAATGGGGTGTATTGCCTTTGCGGTTTGTCGTAGACAGCGTTGACTTCATTAATCTTGTTGGAAGAGCCTCCCGAATTGGGATTCTTCTTGTAGTTCGAGTTATAAGTGTCTTTGTTGAAGCAGTCCTTGCTCTTCTCCAACTCTCATGGTAGTTGGTTGGATGACGTTGTCGGCATACCTTGTGAGGAATAAACTAGACACCTTGTTCCATTCTTGAATCTGATTGGGCTGAAGCTTGAAGAACCATGCCCTAACAATGGGTCCAAGGTTTGTGAGAAACGATGAAAATAGAGGTCAGGATCTACTCCTCTTAGACCCATCGCGGTGGTGAAAGCCCTTATGTGATCTTTTGGATCATCGGTCCCATTGAAGGTGGGGACTTCAGGCATAGAGAACTTTTGTGGGAGTTTCCCCTTGATGTGAGAGGAATATCCTTTAGCATTGATCATGTAGTCACTTATGATCTTCTTTTGAGTTAGAGCTAACTCAAGGTTCTTAATTTGAGCACTTAACTCTTCTACTTTGTCATCTCGGGGTGGAGGATCATCTTGGTTAAAAGGGTGAGCTTCCTTGACCTTGCTTTTATCCATGTCACCCGGTTTCCCATGGTTTTTAATATTGTCATCATTTCAGCCAACATCTCATCAGTAGTCTTAGGTGGTGGAGGTGGCATGTCACCTTCGGCCATCTCGGTCAATTTAGAACAGGGTGGTCGGTATGGAGGGGGAGTAACAAATACTGCGTTAGACCTAGCTTTGCTCGGAGGGGAAGACTCCAATACGAGCTTCCTAACCAGACGTTGATTACTATGATCGCGCTCCCAACTTTTCGGACCGACTGTTTTCTTCCCAATCCAGGACAGCGGATAAGATTTAGAAAAGGAAAGACTAACAAGCTCCACAAAAGAAAAGTTTTAAAACAAAGGTGAGAAATTATCTAGAATATTCTATCAACATAGTTACCCTTGGGGACTAAGTAATGGGTTTAGGTCAAAAGATCACAACGCAGAAAAAGAAAAATAAAAGATATTATAACTCTTGAGTAAAAGGAGAGGGGAGAGATATTATCTCGAGTCAATGTAGGATAAAGCAAAAGATATTATACTCTTGACTAAACGGAGAGGGGAGAGATATTACCTCGACTCAATATGGGATAAAGCAGAAAATATTATACTCTTGATTAAAAGGGGAGGGGAGAGATATTATCTCGATTCAATATGGGATAAACAAAAGATATTATACTCTTGACTAAAAGGAGAGGGGAGATATATTATCGAGATCTTTGACTAAAACTCACTACCTAAATAAAGGGAAAGAATAAAGCATTCAAATATTTCCTAAGGTAACGAGCATCATATAGAACATTCAGGGATATTGTTTCCTAAAAGTAAAGATTCTAGAGTCAATCTTAAGACAAAATCTAGACTCAAAAAAGGAAAAGATCCTAATTGGGGTCCAACCTAATATTCTATGACGACCAAAAAGACTACGCAAAGATTGCGTTCACATATGGGCAAACAGCACAACAGCGCATATGACATGATCATGAAAATCTAGCATGGACATGGGACTGAGTTTCAACCTAAAGCATTGGTTCTAGTTCATGCTATGGGGTAGGCTTAAGGGTTTTGGTCAAAAGGTACTGATGATCAAGAATGTACAACAATCTGCCGGATGCGCGACAATGTGAGGCATTCTTGTTATCCTACTCGTTAAATGGACGCATGCGTAGGAAGGTACATGAGGTGGGGGGATCCATGTTTCTTGTCAAAGAAGAATCGAGTGGATTCTCACCAAGGCACTTCTCCACACTCCATTGGCTAAGAAACTAGTTTGAACTTGTAAAAACAAGATCGGAAGTCGCGCAAGTGCATGCACATGAATGCAATGAATGCAATTTAATAGATGAATGACAAGTCACAAAATAATAATAAGAACACTCAAGGTAGTGAACCAAGCAAAAATAATAACATTGAATCGATTTTCAAGTTATACCCTCTTAATCATGTCCCCAGTGAAGTCGCCACTGTAGGCTACCGAATTTTTCGCCCCTCTTTCTTCGCCCCTTTTTTGGTTTTCAAGCAGCTTGGGAGAGCGCGGTTGTTTGGGTTTTCGTAAATCTTTGAGTGTGAATGCACATGAAGATTTTCCTTTTGCACTAAGGACATGATTAAGATTGTCGGAAGTCGCCACCAAATTTAAGGTAATTTGGAAAACTTGGAATCAAGTCTATAGTCTAGAAAGACGTTAACTCAATTCTTGTGCACCCCAATCCCTATTGGGGAAACTGACTTCATAAATGAGTTCAGGGTCGTGAGTACGAGCTAGGAAGGTGTTAGACACCCAACTCGCCGCTGACAACAATGGCCATTTCTAATCGATTCAATGTATTTATTAATGCTACGGTTCCAAACAGGGTTCAATTTGTCCAAATTCCTAGTTTTAACTAATGGGTTGAACAAACATTATTATTGTGACTACTTTTAACAATTTATCAAATTACATGCTTTTATTGCTAGAAACAATAAATATGATAAAACCTGCGAGTTAGAAGGCAAACTAATAATTCATCCACCAATCCACAACCAAACCATAATTTAATCATAAGAAGCAATAAATAGCAAATCTAATACAGTCATTCATTCATTAATTAGGCTTAATACAAGCTCTTTTGCTCAAAACGCGTCATGCATGTACATATCACACAAACCAAATTCGTTAGGAATAATAAGCAATATAAAATTTATTGAAAACCCTCACGTCGGATTACCTGGATGCTTACAATGAACTTATTGGGTTATATTGCTTGACTTCATGCTCTTGATGAAATTTGAAGGTTTATTTTGTGGTGCTAGGGCTAACCTAAAGAAGGAGTAGAATCAGAATTTCTGGTTTTATTTGAGAGAGAGAGAGAGAGAGAGACAAAGAGAGAGAGAGAGAGAGAGAGAGAGAGAGAGAGAACATCTAGAATTCCCAACCCGAGTCAAAAACTGCCAGCCAAAAGACCAACCTCTTCAGTTAAACCCTAAGGTTTGTTTATTTAGAAGAGGGGGAGCTGCCAGGGTTTGGCACGGAAATCGAATGGACCTCGATTTTTCTGTCCGCGAGAAGAGGTCCAGGCGGCCAAGCTGCTAGGTCGCGCGGCTGAGCCGGCAGGACAAGCGATCAAGCCGCTTGGCAAGCGGCTTCGCCGCAAGGCAAGCGGCCAAGCCGCTTGCCCTAGCGGGCCCCGCTTGGACATGGAGCGGCATGCCTACACAGGCGCCTGTCTGCTTTTCTAAGCGAGGGAGGCTTTTCCGAGGGGGTACACGCGGGATTGACTTAGTTCCCTTGTTTGACCAAGGGTTGACTCATGGGTTTGGGTTCCCTTTCGGGCTCATAGGTTCAAAGAGGCCTATCTCTCAGTTTTGGACTCCAATTGAATTGAGTCCAATTGGTTTGGATCACCTGTACAAAAGGCTTCCACTGGTTAATTAAAATGAACTGGGCTAATCATCAGAGCAATTATTCTCGCAACCCAAGTTCAACCAAAATCCAATACTTTCATCATCGGGTTTTTATGGGGACTTATCATAGACACAATTTTTGGTGTCTACAGCCACAAAGAAAATGAGTGTTATCTCAGTAAGCCGACCAGGAATGAAGGAAGCTATGATAAGAAGAACCACCAAAATGGCAACCGCAGCTGGAACTACGATCAAGGAAATGGGAATCAGTTGGTCGGAGTGAGAGACTGGAGGAACACTACCACTACTCAGAGAACTATGATCCAACAACCTGGGAACTTGGCTAGTACCAGCCAGACAGTATGAAACAACAAAAGCCGAATCCATGTGATGAACCATCAAGAAGCCGATTCCAACCCCAATGTTGTCACTAGTACATTTCTCATATACTCACACCGTGCTGGAGTATTATTTGACTCTGGTGCATTAAGATCATTTTTAGCTACAATATTTTGTGAGAAAAATAAACTAACCCCAAATTCATCACATAAAATTAACATCACGACACTTGGGAGAAATACGGTATCCAGTGACCAACTATTTTGAAACAGTCCCATATACATAACTAACAAAAATTTACCTGGGAATCTCATACAGTTTGATTTAAAAGATTTTGATGCTATATTAGGAATGAATTGGCTCTGTCGATATCATCTAGAATTTACTATCATTTACAATATATAAGTCATTTTAGAAACTCCTTCGGGAGAGAGAGTCATGTATAAAGGGGTGGATACCAAGCCACAGACCGGGATACTGTCACAGCTAGGCGTTCTACAAGTTAGAAAGGAATTTCGAGCTTATCTTAGTGCCTTGACCGAGTCAACACCAAAAGAAAATGACTTAGTCAAAATACCCGTCGTTTCAAACTTTCTTGAAGTTTTTCCCGAAGAAATATCCGAAAGCCCCCAAAGAGAGTCATAGAATTTACCATTGATTTAATTTCCGGAACAGCCCAATTTAAAAAGCACCCTATAGAATGGCCCCCGCTGAGATGAACGAATTGAAAAACCAGTTAGAGGAATTACTAGAGAAACGATATTTAAGACCCAGTTTTTCACCTTGGGGAGACCTAGTGCTACTTGTGAAGAAGAAACACGGAAATTTAAGACTATGTATAGATTACTGAGAGTTGAATAAGGTCACCATCTGTAACACCCCGACTCAGCTGTCTCATATAATAACATTATATGAGCAATTCACTTATTACGCGGAAGCGATAATTATAATCGGGAAGTTACCGCCGCATTTATTCAACAGAATAAATGCAAGGCTGTGATAAACAGATTCAACATGCTAAATGATTCACCTTCATTTCTTAATAAACCAAAAGTTTATTCTATATATATTAATATGTACAATCTAGTAACTAGTAGTTACATTCTTACATTACAGAGACATTTTACATCAAAATATCAAAATATCAAGGCAACTGGGTTTGTCTTCACCTTCATTTCTTAATAAACCAAAAGTTTATTCTATAGATGACGTTTATTCAGTTTATTTGATTTTTGTTTCTCTTTTGTTTCTTTACTTTTCTTCAATATTTTGTTTCCGTCACGGAAACCAAAGTGCAGATTTAGTCGAGTGAGGACGTACAAGTTGGAAGGTAGAGTTGGCTTCAGATTTTAGAACTCTCTTGTTTCAGTTTAGATTATTGGGATTTTTGGTTTGTGCCCTTTCAAGACAAAGTTTTAATAAATTGGTTTAATGGTTTTTAGCTCACTATTATAGACAACTCTGATGTTAAATGTTTTAGATTGTTTAGATTCCTTCGTAAGCTCCTTTGATGCCTAGACTTTCTTTCTGCTTAATATTTACTCCTTAGTGATAAATGTTGCAGTACTGCCCTTGGGTTTGTGACAGTTAAGTGGTGATCGTTGTAAATTCGGGGGTGTTACAAATGGTATTAGAGCCCTAGGTTTAAAAGGTTGCTTAGGATTTATTAATGAATTAATAAAGATTAGTTTCATTTAGGGGAAAATAAAATATAAGTAAAGACGTTGAGCGTAGTAGTCCTAGAAGTTAGGAATTATTTGAAATCACTTTGCTTATGAGTTATAAAGTTCTTATTGTTTGATTGCCTTTCTGTAGATGGGAAGGACTAGATTAAGTACGAGGAAATCGACTGCACACCAAAGGGTACGCGCCCTAGCTTATCGTGCACAACCCTTAGAGTATGTAGCTTCTTTGGATAGCAAGTCAACGGGAACCAATGCGAACATGCGTCATCAAGCGGCGCACCGCCAAGCCGCGCACGAAGATGTTGCGCACGACGAGGCCACACGTGCTGCGCATGCCGCGCCCCCGCTTGCTGTCCATGCCGCGCGTGATGGTCTTGATGATGAGGATGAGGATCCTTCTGTGTCCGAGCCTGAGTATACCCCAGCTGATAGGTCTGATGATATGCCTGACCTGGAAGATGTTAGTGTCGAGAGCGACAACAACCCTGCACCTACTGCCGCACCTGCTGTTGCACCTACTCCTGTTGCAAACTGGTCTCCTCTTGTGGAGCCATTCTTTGGTGCTGATGATGAGCTTGAGGATATTCGTATCTACATACGACGTGCTTACACTACTATCCAGCGTTACCAGTAGAAGAATCGCACGAGTCTTCATGAAGGTTTATGGGTGGAGTTACTGCTAGCTGGTCTACCTAACATCCATCCGTGGATGGGACTCAAGGAGCAGTACGATGACTTGGTCTCCAAGAGCGATCACCAACACGATAAGAAATATGGTGAAGGAACGCGATGGGCTCTCTGCTTTAAGGGTGTCGTATCTGAGTTATGTCTTTCCGAGTTCGAGTGGAACGTGAATCGCGTGCTAGTGTCTTCACCGAAGGGCATGTATGAGTATTGTTGGACCAAGAAACACAAACACGCGGATGATTTTAGGAAGCGTTTTATGCCCCAATAGTTTGGTAGTTATGCCTACCCGTACACGCCTTGTAACGAAGTGAAGCCCAGGAGGAAGGATGACCATGACAAGCCCCCTGGCTCGAGGCAAAATCGTGCGAGTGTCAAATAGAACTAACTGATTGCTTTAGTAGTTTTATTTGAGTTATATTAAACTCTTAGTTATTGTGATGGCCCTGCGTGGTCAAGATTGATGTTGGTGTAGTTGTTATTTACTTTGCAAACTATCTCATTGCAAAACTATTTCGTTAGATTATATGAATGTCATTGAGAATTTGTTTTATGTGATCGTCTTTACTACATAATTGCATGGTTGACTAATAGTTTCGAAATGCTATCTCGTTATTGCCTAGACATGATGGGAAATCCATGTCGGAATTGTGGAAAAAATTTCATGGAGCATGATCATATCAATTGTGAACCAAAGGCTAAGCATGTATTGGATGCAATTAAATATCATTGTTTATTTCCCTATTAAAATAGTATGGAGCCTCGATGTGTGAATTGTGAATGTTATTGCTTATCAATTGTGTGAGACCAATGTGTCTAAATTGTTACTACATATCGAACTATTATGCGTGAGAACTGGGAACTATTCAAAGCAAGTATGCTGCTTAGACCTACAATGTAAGGTCGATCATTGAGACTTATATGCTATTTGCTAAATGTCAAGAGATAGGTTTCAATTACAACCATTATCTCTCAACTAGACTCCGATTTGGGTCAAATATGCTACCTTTGCTGAAATGGTGATCAACCATTGCTCTTTTATGTCTAAGATTGTTTCAATGTCAACCAACGACCGAATTGCGAGACTAGAAGTAGGTCTCAGCAATGTGGTCGAGCATACTACGCGCCAGTTAGAGCGCCAGGAACAAGACCACAACGTGCAGAATCCTGAAACACGCAACTTTAAGGATTTTGATGCACTTATGCTCCAACGTTTCAGGGTGGCGCTGAGCCCAACAAGTTGGAAAATTTTTTATCGAGTTCGAGAAACTGTTTAAGGATACTAGTCAGCCCAATAACATGAAGGTCAACAATGCTACCTGTTACCTTAAGGGTGAAGCAAATAGAGTGGTGGAGCGACGTGGCCATTGAATTGCTCGCCATTGAAAATTACGGATGGGACGATTTCAAGGAGTCCATTCTTGAGAGATTCTATCCTAGAGCTATTCGTCGCCAGAAGCAACGAGAATTTGAAAACATCTAACAAGGGAAGCTATCTGTGGCTGAGTACGCAACAAAATTCAACGAGCTTGCTACTTTTGCACCTACCTTGCTGACGACCAAAGCTGCACGTATTGGAAGGTTTGAGGATGGTCTGAAGTGGGATATTCAGTGTTTTGTGATGGGAAACTCGCTGACATTCCAAGGATCTTACGAGAAGGTCTTGAACTAGGAACGTGCTGTGGAACATCGTAATTCACTGCTTGGTAAGAAGAAGCGTGATCAAGGAAGTTCTTCTCACTCGAATGGCGTAGACAAGAGGCCGAGGCTCAACAACAACATAGGTGGTAATCAGAACCACAATGGGAACGAGAATCGTGACTCGAACAATCATAGAGCTACGATCTTAGCTAGGCGGAATGCGCCTTGTATTTGATGCAACAAGACGCATCCTAGGAAGAACTGTTGTGGTGACGCGCTACAATGCTACATGTGCAACAAGCCTGGTCAAAAAGCTTCTGAATGACGGAGTCGTGGCAAGAACGACAATGGTCAGAACCGCGATAACAACTACAATCGTGGTGGAAATGGAAATGAAAATCGCGGAAATGGTGGTAACTACCGTGGAAATGGAGGTTATAACAACAACAAGCGCAACAATACAGATGCTCTTGCCGTGAATAATCAAGCACTACTTCCCGCACCTGCCAAACCCACGCCAAACAACAACAATAATAGAGGGGTAAATTGAACGGTTTACGTGCTGAACCACAATGAAGCTGAGGCGAACCTGAATATGATCGCTAGTACTTTTCTCGTTAACTCTCAACCTGCTTTTATTTTTTTTGATAGTGGTGCATCGCATTCTTTTCTTTCTAAGAGTTTTGCTACTAATATAGGCTTAGAACCTAGTTCTGTGTATAGTGCAAACATTACGATGCCAGATGGGGCGAATGTTAATTGTAAAGCGTTGTACGAAAAGTGTCCGATTAGTATAGCTGGTTTTTTTATTCCTACGGATTTGATTCAGATGGGGTTGAAGGAATTTGATGTAATTTTTGGGATGGATTGGTTAGCCAATTATAGGGCTACGATTGAATGTTTTGAGTAACGTGTGTCATTACGTGGACCGAAAGGTAGAAGGATTACCTATAAAGGAGTCGTGGTCAAGCCAAAGTTGAAGATCGTAGCGACCATGAAAGCAATGGAGTGCATGACTAAAGGTGAAACGGTTTAGCTATATCATGTAGTGGATACTAGTCGAGAAGTTAAAGCTTCGCAACCTATTTCATTTGTTTCGGAATACGCTGATATCTTTCCAGACAATATTCTCGGAATGCCTCCGCAACGCATTATCGATTTTACGAGCGACTTAGCTCCAGGTTTTGCTCCGATATTGAAAGCTCCTATCGCACGGCTCCTGCTGAGATGAAAGAACTGAAGACGCAACTTGAGGAATTATTAGAGAAGGGATACATACGTCCTAGTGTATCGCCTTGGGGTGCTCCTGTTCTGTTCGTTCGTAAGAAGGACGATAGTATTAGGCTGTGTATCGACTATCGGTAATTGAACAAGATTACGTTCAAGAATCGCTATCCACTTCCTAGGATTGACGATTTGTTCGACCAACTCCGTGGAGCGACTGTCCTCTCAATGATCGACTTACGTTCATGATACCATCAACTAAAGATTTCCGAGCCTGATATAGCGAAGACCGTGTTTAGAACGTGGTATGGACACTACGAGTTCACTGTTATGCCTTTTGGGTTGACGAACGCACTTGAAAAGTTTATGGATTTGATGAACCGTACGTTCTAGCCTTATCTCGATCAATTCGTAGTTGTCTTTATTGACGATATTTTGGTCTACTCGAAGAACCATGCTGAGCACGAGCAACACTTGCGAACCGTTTTGGAGATTTTACGACGACATCAATTGTACGCCTAGTTGTCAAAATGCGAGTTTTGGTTAGAAACTGTTTCTTTCTTAAGACACGTGGGGTCTAAGAATGGAGTTGTTGTTGACCCGGAAAAGATACGTGCTTTTATGGATTTGTCTGCACCAAAGAGCGTGACTTAAGTTAGAAGTTTTCTTGGATTAGCTGGCTACAACCAAATGTTTGTAGAAGGATTTTCGAAGATAGCACAACCTATGAAAAACCTGATGAAGAAGACAACAAAGCTTGTATGGTCGGAAAAGTGTGAAGATTCTTTTCAAGAGTTGAAGAAGCAACATACAAGCGCGCCAATTTTGACTTTACCCTCGGGAACTGAAGGATATGGATTAGGTTGTGTTTTGATACAACATGGTAATGTGTGGCTTATGCCTCAAGACAACTCAAGAAACATGAGGACAACTACCCTATTCACGACTTAGAGCTCGCTGCTGTCGTATTTGCTTTAATGATTTGGCGATATTATCTTTATGGTTATGCTGTCAAGATGTTTACGGACCACAAAAGTCTCAAGTACATTTTCACGCAAAAAGATTTGAATATGCGACAAAGAAGATGGCTAGAGTTGTTGACGGAGTACGACATCGATATCCAGTATCACGAAGGAAAAGCTAACATGGTAGCTGACGCTTTGTGCAAAAAGACTCGTAATACTTTGAACACTGTTTTTGTACTTCCGAAGAAGATCATTCGCGACTTACAAAGTCTCGACGTGGACATTGTTCTTAAGGGTGACGTTAAACGTACCTTAGCGCATATGTCAGTTCGTCCAACTTTGCTCGATGAGATCAAGGGTAAACAGAATTCAGAGGAGGATCTTCAACGGATTCAACGCCACAAGGACGAGGGTAGATCCGGCGACTTTTCTACTGGTCAAGAAGGTGTCTTAAGATTTTGTGATCGTGTTTATGTGTCAAATGACCAGGATATCAAGAGTCTGATCTTGGGTGAAGCTCAGAATACTCCCTATTTCGTGCATCCTAGTGGAGACAAGCTCTTCAAAGACCTTCGCCAAGTGTTTTGGTCGAAAGGTATGAAGCAAGATATTGTCGAGTTCCTGGCTAAGTGTCTGATGTGTCAGAAGGTCAAGATCGAGCACAAGAGACCTGGCGAAATGATACAATCGCTTGATGTACCTACTTGGAAATGGAATTCAGTTTCTATGGATTTTGTTTTGGGTTTACCTTTGACACAGAAGAAGAACAATGCTATTTGTGTTGTCGTAGATCATTTGACGAAAGTTGCGAGATTTATCCCAATGTATGACACTTGGTAATGGAGAAGCTAGCTGACGCTTATGTCAAGGAAGTCATGAGACTTCATGGTGTACCTGCAGATATCTTTTCAGATAGGGACTCAAGATTTCTCTCTCATTTTTGACAGAAATTACAAGAGGCTTTTAGAAGCAAATTGAAGTTCAAAACTGCTTTTCATCCTGCAACTGATGGGCAGACGGAAAGGACGATTCATACTTTGGAGGATATGCTACGAGCGTGTGCTCTCAAGTATCAAGGCTCGTGGGATACACACATTCCGTTGATCGAATTTTCTTACAACAATAGCTATCACTCAAGCATTGATCGAGCACCATATGAAGCATTGTATGGTAGGAAGTGTAGATCGCCTGATTGTTGGAACGATATTAGTGAAACTGCAGTTTAGGGTCCTTGAATGATCCAGCAAATCGTCAATGTGGTCAAGGTGATTCAAGCAAAGATGCGTAGTGCGCAAGACCGACAGAAATCGTACGCTGATAGAGGTCGTCGTAGACCTGAAGAGTTTGAGGTGGGAAGCAAGGTACTTTTGCGAGTATCTCCTACCAAAGGTGTCATGTGTGTTGGTCGTAAGGGGAAGTTGAGTCCTCGTTACATTGGTTCTTACAAGATCCTGGAAAGGATTGGTTAGGTATCTTATTGACTAGCTTTACCTGTGGAACTTGAGAAAGTCCATAGTGTGTTTCTTGTCTCCTAGTTCAAGCGTTACGTACATGATCCAACTCATGTCATTCAACCTTAAGCGATCGAACTTGACAAAAGTTTGACGCATGAAGAGCGTCCTATCAAGATCGTGGATCGCAAAGAGCACTCGACTCAAACAAAGACTATTCCAATTGTCAAAGTCATTTGGTCTCGACAAGGTCAAGAAAAAGCAACATGAGAAGCAGAATCCATGATGTGCGAGAAGTATCCAGACCTCTTTATCGAAGGTACTAGTCCCACTTAGAAATTTCGTCTTTTGCGTGTTTTGTTTATCGTTTTCCGCGACTTGCATGTTCAAGCATTGCATGTGGCATTGCTAATCAACTTTGAATCACAATCGTACTTGCTCATCTTACGTATGTTAGAGTCCTAAAATTTGTTTTAAACCTTCGTATGGTAAACTCGTTTTGTTTTGGAAAGTGATTACTTCATGTTTCAAGTTTCTGGACAAAACTTCTTTTAAGGAAGGTAGAATGTGATACCCCATTATTTTCTGTAATTATAATATTGGTTAATAAATGATTTATAAATAGTTTCGGAGATTAAATCTTATTTACATTCAATGATTCTCTTTATTCAATTAAAGCCATAATTGATGTACCAAAAATATAGATGGTTGAGGAGTCGACCATCACTCTTTTCTCAAGGCATGATTTTGGCCTAGGACTTGGTCAACATCCCCCTCCAAGTCACAAGACGCCGACCTCCTACACCAAAGAAGCCCAAATCGAGAATCTACTCGAGCACCACTCGACATTTTTCTTAGACCCGAGAAGGATCACATCGATCAAACGACCGACTTATCTGTACAACAAGTCAAACTGGTCGACCAGTGCAAAGTATCAACCTTAAACGCCTCGAGAGTACTGAAATGACGCCAGCAACTGTAGTATGCGAATATACCGTAAAAGATTCGGGATCATTGCCTTGGCGCCCACTCCTCAAAGACTCATGGACAATGGTGACGACATCATTTGTACTGCCCCAACCTTGGAGCCTTCCCAGGGGTCGTACCAAAACTCACGTGACAACCCCCTCTCGCCGACTAAGGGAGGGGCGTACGCACGAGGGTACGTGGCTACTATTCATTCGTCGAAGCTAGCCGACTTTTTCCCTATATACACATGCACAAAATTCAAGATCAAGTAAGTTTTTCTATTCTCAGAGAACATTCATTCTAATTGACGCAATGAGGAGAGGATATTCAAAACCTCTGACATTCCCCTTCTGACATTACGTCCTTCAGCCATCAATTCCAACCATCATCACTTTGTCATCCCCCCCGCCCAGAAATCGACCATTCTCTCTTTAAAGTAACTCACGTACTATCAAACACTAACTTTACAATCGAATGGGTCTTCTCGGGTTGGCCCCCCGAGGTAGTTTACCTTTGTTTTTCCTGTGCAGGTTAGATTGGTCGATCAAAGGCGCGGTCAGCAACACAGCCCTCGTACAATGATCTTAGCTCCTTCCTAGTGTTCGACCCCCTAAAAAACGGGCGAAACAATTGGCGTCGTCTGTGGGGAAGGTGTATGATCTTGTATAAGCGAACAACAAGAGACACCAGATTCTATCGAGCTACCACATGTTATAACTGTTAAACTTTTGACTCCACCATATCCTACAAAAATACAATCCATGGTTCAAATGGACGACACACATAACCTTGAAATCTCCCACGACTCTGGTGGCGATGAAAGTCATAGTCATGGAAATCCGTAAGTCCCCGTCACTTGGGGAGAACTACAAGAAATCATGGGAGAACTGCAAAACACCATGAAATAAACCCTTGAATGCTTGGTCAAGGAAATGAGACCTACGCGATAGGGGCAGAGAAGAGAGGCCTCACGAGGGGGTAGCAAGGATCCATCAGAGACTAGGCACCCTCCTCCAATTCCGCCTATGGAACCTTCTCCATCCCTCACTAGTCGTTCTACGAGAGACAGTTGGTCGACTCGTAGTGCGGGTGGGTCAAAAGAGCCAAGGACTGCCCGGGGAAGACCTCCCAATCACCCGACTAACTCGAATGATTTGAGGACATTCCTAGAGAAGAAGAAAGCTCAGAAAGAAACCAGCAAGTACGGTACCGATCTCAGAGGTATCATACAAAAAAGAGAAGACGCCTGACGGGCTGAGTAACTACAACTCCAAGAGTTGTACCAACTTTACGAGGAGGAAAAACATAAAGGAGCCAGCCGTACTCATGCCAATCTACGTAATATAATCGATTACAGAGAGGCTGAACGACAGGCTGAAGAGAAAAAACTAAAGGAGTTATACCTGAGGATGAACGAAGAAGGGATCAAGAACTCCTTACTGGAATCAGAGCCCCTCGCACCACAAGGGTGCTCTAGCCACCGGCCATTCAAATACCAAGTCCAACGACTATCGGGAATATCGGGGTATTCTAATACCCTTGCAAATATGGGAAGCAAAGCGCCAACGGTTGGGCTGACTCCATTCAGCGATGAGATCATGGCCGCTCCAATGCCATCAAAATTCAAGCCGATAGCCGACAAATACGATGTTCCCCAAAATCCCCAGGATAACGTCATGACCTACAGGGCGACATGATGAATCAAACCTTGAGTGACGCAACTTTGTGTAGAAACATCCTAGTGACCCTCAAGGGGTTAGCCATCTGGTGGTACGCCTCACTGGCTCCCAAGATTATACACTCCTGGGCCCACATCCAATAAAGGAAGACCACCGAGCATCTTTACAAACTAAGGCTAGACAAAAAGGAAGGCTTGAAAGAATATCTTACTCGATTCAATGACGAGACCCTAGAAACAGATGACCTCGACGAAAGGCTCGCCAGCGCGGCCTTTGTGTCAGGGTTAACCGAGGGGTGGCACATCAAATTCCAGATCAGTTTGAAATAAGAAGAGAAAGGCTACCTGACCCTGCCAGAAGTCAGACAATTCACTGTGGCCTACACCAACTCTCAAGAACAGTCCGGTCGATATGGTTTAAACAAGGGAAAGACTGACCAGAAGCCGGAGGCTAAGTCTAGCAAAAGCGATAGATCTGACAAAGGTAAGCGCCCTGCAGAGGCGCTCGCCGCGACAAGAGCTCCTCCTAAGAGAAGTGACTGGAGGAAGACTGACCCCTCTGATGACCAGTGGCCGTTCAGTCTAGACCAACAAACCATCTATAACAAAATGGACAGAAAATTGCTTGACGTCCCACCACCTATCGTTAGGGATATCTCCGAGAGGAACCCTAAACTCCGCTGTGCATATCATAACGACTGAGGACACACGAGTCAGGACTGTCAGAAACTAGTAAAGAATCTCGAAAAACTTTTCGAGGAGGAAAAGTTGAAGCAAGTTCTGAAGAAGAAGAATGTCTATAAGAGGCCAAACCTGGCCGAGTTTGTCGAAGAAGAACAGTTCGAGGAGGACGATATGGCGAATGTTGTTAAAATGATCTATGGAGGACTTGGCGGCGGGGGTTCAACTATGAAACAGCACCAAGACCACTACCGAAGTGCTGAACAAGTAATGGCTGTAGGGGTTCCTGTAGTGGGGCGAATTCCACCAATTACCTTTCATGATTGGGACGCTCGCGCACTCCATTACCCGCACGTTGACCCATTGGTGGTAACTTTGAAGATTGTGGGCCTGCTCACCGAGCGAGTCCTTATTGATACGGGGAGCTCGGCTGATATCATAACTTTTTAATGTCTTAGACGAATGGTTATAGCGAGGACAAGATCACCCCGGTCTCGCTTCCAGTCTTCGTCTTCGGTGGGCATAAGGTTTACCCAATTGGTACTATCATTATTGGGGAGAAGGGAGCGCGGAGGAGACAAATAATCGAATTCCTGGTGGTCGATACAAAACTAGCTTACAATGCTATCAAAGCTGTCATCCACATGACTTGGCTGATCATGAAATTTGACTGCTGAAATGGTCTGACCTGACAGGTCGTGAGCGACCAAAAAACAACTAGGAAATCATATGTGGATTGCCTCGATGAAAAGAGGCATGACTCTAAAGAAGATGAGGACCTTCCTTTGCTACCTATAAAGTCTGTGGTTATAGCGCAGGAAATCAGCACATCTCTGACTGTTGTCCCTACTCCTGCCGAGATAGGCAAAGCCAAAAGAATGAGTGTAAGGGAACAAAAAAGGAAGATGACTGGGTGCATGCTCCTGGAGATATACCTAGCCGACCACATCGAGGCTAGACCAGAACCTGTGGGGGAGACCATTGAGGTGAGTCTATGCAAAGACGAGCAAAACAAAATTACATACGTTGGGGCAGATCTGACAGAACCCCGGAGGGGAGAAATCACAAGGCTCTTCCAACACTACACCTATATATTTGCATTCTCTCCATCTAACATGCCCGAGATAGATGGTGATCTGATCATCCACAAGCTTAGAATACGACCTGATTTTAAGCTGGTGAAACAAAATAAAAAGCATATGGGAAAGGAGAGAAGCGAGGTGGCGATGACCGAAGTTCAAAAGCTATTGAAGGCCTGATTCATAAGGGAGGGTCTATACCCAGAGTGGGTGGCTAACGTTGTGTTGGTCAAAAAACATAACGGAACCTTGCGGATGTGTGTAGACTTCACTGATCTAAACAAAGCCTATCCCAAGGATGACTTCCCCCTGCCACGAATAGACGAACTAATTGACTCCACGGCTGGCCACGAGCTCCTGAGCTTCATGGACGCTTTCTCGGGGCATCACCAAGTGAAACTGGCAGAGCAAGATTAGGAAAAAGGTCGCCTTCATTACTGATGACGGGGTGTTCTGCTATAATATGATGTTGTTCCGCCTATAAAAATGCAGGAGCCACATACCAGCGATTGGTCAAGAAAGTATTCTCGCCACAACTTGGCAGAAATGTGGAAGCCTATGTGGACGACGTGGTCATCAAAAGTAATGAAGCGGCCAACCATCAGTCTGACCTAAAGGAAACCTTTGATACACTTCGACGACATAACATGAAACTCTCAGCCGTACTTGATATTCGGGGTTCCAAAATCCTAAGAAGTGTGTATTCGGGGTTCCAAAAGGAAAGTTGCTAGGCTTCATGATAAGCCAACGAGAGATTGATGCTAATCCTGAAAAGATACAAGCCGTACTTGATATGCAACCACCAAGGTGCCTGAAAGATGTGCGACACCTAATAGGCTGTGTCGTAGCTCTCAGCCGTTTCATTTCATGATCGGCTGATCGATGTACTTCGTTCTTCAAGGCTATTAAGAACAATGAAAAATTCGAATGGTCGGTCGAAGCTCAGAAGGACTTTGAAAAATTGAAGGGGTACATAACCAACGCGCCAAAAATGGTGAGTCCAGAGGTCGGGGAAAGAGAAAAGGTGCAACACCCGATTTGCTTCATAAGTCACGTCCTGTTGGACGCGGAGACCCGATATCCAGACATTGAAATGTTTGCATTGGCATTAACTATCAGCACTCGCCGATTGCGGCCATATTTCTCTTAGCATGAGATCATTGTCCTCACCGACCAACCGCTGAAGACTGTCTTAAAAAGCCCAAAAAGGGCCAGAAGGCTCAAACTGTGGGCCACGGAGTTGGGCGAATTCTCCATTGAATTTAAACCCCGACGAGCGATCAAAGGACAAGCACTGACAGATTTTGTGGTAGAGATGGCCTCTATTGGCGACCAACCTGTGTTATGGTCGACACAATGGGAAGTGGCCTGGGATGGATCATCATGTCGCAACGGGAGTGGGGAAGGTCTGGTCCTCAGAAACTCCGAGAGGGGCATATTCGAATATGCCCTCTGATTTGAATTGTCTGCCTCCAACAACGAAGCAGAATACGAGGCCTTGCTGGCTGGCCTGCAAATGGACAAAATAATGGGGGCACAAAGAGCATCGGTCACCATGGACTCACAAATGGCCGTGTCACAAATAACAAGGGATTACGAAGCAAGAGAGGATTCGATGAACGCCTACCTGCAGGAGGCCAAGGAAGAGATTTCCATCAAACACGTGCTGAGATTGGAAAACCAGCAGGAAGATGCTCTTGCCAAACTAGCAAGCTCGGCCATTAACGGCCTCCCGAGATCGATATTTTGGGAATTCCTAAAAAAAAAAAAAGTATCAGAAGGATTCAAGAGGTGAACTTGCTCGATAGATCATAGACTTGGATGGATCCCATAATTAGCTATCTCAAAGATGGGGTCCTGCCAGAGGACCAAAAGGAGAAAAGTTGAGTGAAGAAATGAGCCAAGTGGTTCATTCTGGTCAACGACATATTATACAAACAAGGTTTCAATCGACCGTTGCTACGATGTGTTACACCCTCCGAAGGAGCCAACATCCTGAATGATTTGCATAGTGGCATATGCAGATTGCACATAGCTGGGAGGGGATGAAACAAAGTTCCTAAGGATTGGGTATTTTTGGCCGACCATACGATCTGATGCGCTAGACCTGGTAACCCGGGAGGGGATGCCAAGTACATGCGGCGGTTCAGCGACAACCAGCAATCAACTGATCACCGATCCTAGAACCCCTTCATTCCACCTATGAGGGATGGATATCCTAGGCCCCTTCCCTGAGGCGCCGGGGTAGTTCAAGTTCTTAGTGGTATCTATCGACCACTTCACTAAGTGGATAGAAGCAAAGGCTCTACGTCGCATAAAAGAACAAGATGTGAGCAAGTTCATTTGGGAAAACATAATTACTGGATTCGGTGTCCCTCGAGGAATCATATTTGGCAATGGGCCTCAGTTTGACAACCATCGTCTAAAGACATACCTCTCAAACTTGGGGGTCAGAGATCGGTTTATTTTTGTAGACCGACACCAGTCTAACGGTCAAGCGCCACAAAGAATGCCACAGGGGAAACACCGTTCAGGCTGGTGTATGGATCAGAGGCAGTCCTACCAATCGAGCTGGCCACCCCATCTCCCAGGGTAATCTCATATGACCCTGAGGAGAATGACATACAGTTAAGGTTCAACCTCGACCTACTACTTGAAACTGGAGGAGACACCCTCCTGAGGATGGAAACAGCTAAAAACCAACTGATAAGGCAATTCAACAGGAGGGTGAGAGGAAAACATATGGCAACTGGAGATCTGGTACTGAGAAAGACAGAAAGTACGGGCAAACAAGCCGAGCACAGAAAGCTAACTCCCAACTGGGAGGGACCATTAAAGATCACTGGGGTCATTCAACCTGGGACTCATCGGCTAGAGGATATGAACGGCATACCATTGCTAAGAGCGTGGAACCTCAACAACCTGAGAAAATTCCATATCTGAGAAAGGGTTGGCCGATTAACCCCCAACATCGAGCAAAAAATGGGTTGGCGAATCCCAACGAAAATCGACCCAGGGGTTCACAAATCCCTTCAAAAACTGTCTACCTTTTTCAGGGATCACAAATCCCTTCATAAATTGTCCACCACATCAAAGGGTTTCTGGCAATCCTACCAAAATTGTCCAAATTGTAAAAATCGACCTCTGTAATGGGTGAGGACCCAAACAATTCCTCTATCAATACAAACGGGTGGGAACTCTACAACATCTTCTGTCAAAAATTATGTCTACATGACTATTAATTATTTGATTCTTTAACAAAAAAAATTAATTAACCAACAAGCTTGGGGGCATAAGCATATGCGCTTTGACACCATAATGAGCTCGTCGGTCAATTAATCATCGATCGATGGCATAGACACGTAATTAGGGGCAAAGTATCTAGTATGACAATCCTACTCTAAACCATTACGCGTCTAGCCATCAAAAATCGGGCAAAACTGGTCATACGACCTAAGCCTTACTTCGGGGTAAACTGGTCAAACGACCCTAAGCCTTACTCCGGGCTCAACTAATCCGACGATCTAATCCTTACAACGTCTATACGACCCGAATCTAACTACGGATAGAGTAGGTCGACGAACCTAACCTCTACATAAGCTTTAGGTCTTGTATGCAAAATCTAACGACTCATGGACACAGGCTTTACGTCTTGTGGACAGGCACAACAGGCCAACGCGTCCTGCAACAATCAGGCTCAAAACAAGCCAGGACCTTACCAAAAAAAAAAGTATACAATTCATTCAAACAAGCGAGAGGCGAATAGAAAAAGAAATCAAAGTTCGCAAAAAAGTTAATTTTGATTTCATTTCATTTTCCAAAATGTACAAGCTCACTAGGCCAAGGTCAAAAAATTTACAGGCCTCACCAGGCCGATACAACCATTCAAAAAAATAATAATAAATAAAAAAAATACGACAGAATTGCTAGATGAAAAGACCCTATCAAGGGGCAGGCTCGAGAGCAAGTCGGTGACCATGCACCTCTAGAAGAGAATGCTCGCTACTGGCCTTTATGAAGGCAGTCTTATGATAGACAACCACTTGGCGAAAAACGTTCATCCGAGCATTTTCACTCTCAATCTCCTGCTTGATGGTCGTGCACCCTTGACTCGTCCTCCTGAAGCTCGACAGCCAACTCCTCTAGATTGTGATCAACCCAAGTCATCTTCTCACAAGCAGAAGCAAAGCGGGCTCGATGGCGCTTCCTAGTGGCCAACGCTTCAGCCTTCCGAACCTCGAGAGTATCCGAATCAGAAGGGACGTCATCAGGCAAGGGAGGAAGGTAACCCTTCCTCCTTCCACTAAACCTAAGGGTGTCAAGGGCAGTGTCAAGGCGGTATTTGCAGCGCTCCCCACCACGGCGCTGCTCGAGGGGTACGTGAACACCCGGAGATGCGCTTGGCCCAGCAGAAGGCTCGGCCTTGGGCACAATCGGAACTCCGCCCATTATTATGGACAGTCGAGGAGTAGATCGACCGCCTAAGTCGAGTCTGCGACTCTTAGGAACTGGAGAAAACATCTCTAGCTAGGCAACCTTGAAAGTTTTTTTAACGCTTAAAGTGCTAGAGAGAGAAACAGAAGGCAATATATGGTGGTGAAAAGTGAATGATTTCCCAGCAACCCGAGGGGGGGTATTTATAATCCCTCAAAGGGAGACTAAACGTTTCCTCCAACCGGCGTCTGAGAGACGAAGAACCTCAGAGCAAAGCTGACACGTGTAATACCTAGAAATGGTGTGGCGGGACAACCCAACTATAACATCTGTCAGGGGTAATTATTACGGGGAAGAGCAACAGACACTTTGAAGAAAGTCAAGCCATACAACCTCTAATAAGAGGAAAATGCGCGACTTGGCACAGAATCGCACCTAGAGTGGGGGGGCAGGGTATACTTAGCTTGTCATATTCTACACTTGAGGTACGATATGAAAACAACAACAACGATCGTATACCACGATAACTGAAAAAAGTACACTGACAAACTCAGACTTGGAGACTCGGCAAATT
Source organism: Tetragonia tetragonoides (assembly GCA_038025085.1). Classification (NCBI taxonomy): domain Eukaryota; kingdom Viridiplantae; phylum Streptophyta; class Magnoliopsida; order Caryophyllales; family Aizoaceae; genus Tetragonia; species Tetragonia tetragonoides. The sequence goes on from CM076140.1 coordinate 25,889,931, forward strand.
CATGATTTTTGTAAAGCGTTCAAGACATGATCTTTGATTAATCAGAGAGAATGATTACATAAGAGCGAAACTCAGACTACACAGTTTGTCTAAAAAGTTCCTAACTGGCATGCAAGCTCGACAAAATAAAAGATCTACCTACAAAAGCAAAACGAAAGCAATAAAAAGACAAGGGAGGAGAAGCAGGAGGTTGGCCCTCCAGCTCACTCCTCAGGATCCTCACTTCCTCCCTCTCTCCGCTCTCGAAGACCATTCAGCTCCTCGACCCCACTAGTGATCCGGGTAGCTCGGTCCTCACATCAAGGAGAGAGTTTTCTCTGTGCTCCCAACGTCGGATCTGAGCCCGACAAGCTTCCTCCCGTTCGCAAACTCCACCAATATCTCGATCAAGCTACTGAAGACAGTTGGACAACCGTTCCACTCTAGCAACAACCGAGGGCATTAGAAGAGGCTCCCTGGCAGCAACAGCAACAGGGGCTGACATATCCCCGATAAGAGACATCCGAACAGTTTACTCTCGATGCTCTGCTCGAGACCTCATAATAGCAGCAACCAAAGCCCTAGCCTCAGAGCCCATACTCGACCCATAGGAAGACCGAGGAGTGGTCGGGGTGTAGGAATAAGAAGTGGTCGAAGCCCGACTCTTCCCAGCTTGATCGACACGACGAGCCTATCTCCTAGGCTCGCCACATTGAATTGTCGTAGTTTTCCTCTTGGAACAAGCCATCTTGGAGACAAACCAAGTAGGAAAGAAAAATTACTGAGAAAGAAAGGTAATTGTAAAGAGAGAAAGTGATGCGAAAAGAGATGGGTGAAATTGTGGAAAGTTCACCCAAGTATTTATAGGCAAAATACCAAGGGAGACCAAACGACGCCTCTCTTCAGAATACACGTGGCCTTAGGGTACGGTGTTAACACGGTTCATGACCCAACCTGAAAAAGAGAGAACGCTTCAGTTACCTCACTCTTTCCCTAGAAACACAAGGAAGAAAGGGCAATTGTGAGAACAGCGCAAAAAAGGTCACTCGATTACACATAAAAGGAACAAAGATGATTATTCAAGACGACCAAAAATTACAAGCAATCACAGCCTACTACATATCAAGCTAAAAAACAAAGCTAGAAAAGCTCAAAGACCTAGGGTCTTGCCCTTATGCTTAATCTCCTGCTCCAGATCCTGCTGCTTCTGAACCAAGGAATAATGCAGCGCTCTCCCTTCGTCAATGGCAAGTGTCTTATCCTTGATAACTCGCCTCGCCTCACGAAGGTCCTTCATATGTCATTCGATCTTTCGAGCAACCTGCACCTTCTCAGTGCTCATACAACACATCCTTCCCGGCTCTCTCAGCCTGCTGGATCTCGTACTTCAGAGTACGCTCGTGAGCCTCCTGAGCCTTACGACCTCACTCCTCTTCTAGCTCCCGGTTGTGCACGCCTTGGCCAAAGCAGCAATGCTCGGATCCACTCGCAGTGGGAGGGGAAAAACTCGAGGTTAGCTCGATCTTAACTAGAACGGGGGGCGGAGAGCTTGCCCGAGCGCTTCCCTCACCGGGATGCCTCACAGCCAGAGGCTCAGCGTCGTCGCACTTCAAAGTCCCCTAGGATTAGAGTCGTTGAAACACCATCCACAAGTGGGTACGGCAATGTTTAGACAAAGTAGTATCCTCGAAGAGACGAACAAAGTCAAGAACTTTCAGTTTAGCAAGATCAGCATCACTATACTCGTCAGGGTCAGGCAATTCCTCGGCACAAGGGAATCTCAAGGACTTTCGATCACGCACTTTGCATGGTCGAGTGGCCTTGGCAACACATTTGCTAGACCAAAGGTGTTTCGCCTGATTTTGAGGGGGTCGAACACTAGGAAGATGCAAAGATCTGGATACGGGGGTCGGTGTTGCTATCCGCTCTTCGAATCGACCAAGCGAACCTGCACAACATGAATAGAGGTAAACTACCTCGAGGGGTCGACACGAGAAGACCCCTCCGATGTTAAAGTTAGAGAGTTATTTGTACGGAGGTACTTTAAAGTAAGAGCATGTGTGGTCGATTTGAGTGCGTGGGGGTTGATTGAGTGATTGAGTACGAGGATCACTCCTGAAGGACGCAGTGTCAGAGAAGATTGTCAAAGTATTCTCTCTCTGTTGCCTCAATCTTCGTAAATGTTATTTTGAGTGGAAAAACTTTCCTTGTCCTTGAATTCTGTGCAGGTATTTATAGGGTAAAAGTCGGCTAGCCCCGACGAATGAGTAGCAGCCACGTAGCCCCGTCCGTACGTTCCTCACTTAGTCGGTTTAGAGAGGGAGGTCACGTGAGTTTTAGTACGACCCCCTAAGGGTGCTCTACGTCAGGGGTGGTACGATTGATGTCGTCACTGTCGTTCTTTGAGCCATGAAGGAGTGGGCGCCAAGATTTGCATAGACTTGAATTGAATAAAAACCATGAAAGAGGTAACAAATCTGCTATCGGTGTTTTATCGAAGGGACAAACCGAAGGGACAACCCAATAGCGTGATAAGTGAACTGATCATGTTTTTAGAAAGACTCCCGCTCATGTAGAACATATGAGTACCCAAGAATAAAGGCTTCGGGAGCGAAGTTACGAGGTGGGAAGGTGTTGGGCACCCAACTCGCCCGTATTATGACGGCCTCTACTAACTCAAGTTTGCTTAAAAATTTAAAGACATGATTCCCACACAAACCGGATTAACAACCTAGACTTAGACTATTAATTGGTTCATCACAAGCATCACAACATTTATTATTGACCCTTATTTAGACATGCATTCGATCGATAAGTTGAGCATTGGAATGGCTAGACATGCTTTGAAAAACAATATTTAGTAAGCAATAAAAGACATGATTGGCATGATATCTACATTATGACTACTAGAAAATAAACGGTTTGTACCTGAACTGTAGGCTATATTTGACAAAAATAGTAAAGACAAGATCTCAAGTTTGGAAGAAAGAGGGGGAAGCCCGGTGTCAATACTCCCGAGAATAGAATAGAATTGTTTATGGAAGAAAGAGGGACAAGCTCAGAGTCAATACTACTGAGAATAGAGGGTGTCAACTGTAGGCTGTGTGTTTTGAACTAAGAGAGGAGGGTTGTACTTATAGGCGTGGGAAGTAGGGCTGGATGGGTGGCAGTAGCCGAATTTTTGGAGTTGGGCTGAAAAAATGAACGGGCCTGAAAATCGGTCCAGAGCCGCTAGCGGCTGTGTGTGAGCGCCGCCAGCGGCTCAACTCCAGGGCCGCTGACGGTTGTGATGAGCCAGCTGGATGTCGTCATAATGACGACATCCAATCTATATTTAATTTTCCGGATGGATTTAGTATTCCAAAATAATATGAAAAGACTGTTTTACCCTTGGGCGGTAAAAGACGGTTCTACCCCCGATTCGCAACTTGGCGACCGGGAGTCGGAAAAAAGTCATAAAAGGTGTCGTTGGAAAGCTCTTCGACGGGGCTTTTTAATGGGACTGTAATAAAGGAGTGGTCGAGGAAAAACCTGAGACCTTATCTTACCTATTAAAGAAAAATTAGCGTTCAAGTTTATAAATTACTCCTTTCATCATCGGGCTTTTGAGGAGAAATCTGAAGGCGCTTTTTTTTAAGCGTCTACAAAAGCCCCCACTTTGATCGAGCTTGAGTAAAAGCGAAGATCAAAGTATTCCGAAGGCGACATGCAGGATGCTGATGTACACATGGTGTGTGAGAGTGTACAGTATGTATGCATTTGAAGACAAACCTGAGTTGGGACATGCTCGTAGCGTGCTAAAATATTTCATCTCTGTGAACACAAGAGAAAATAAAGGATATGGGTAGCAGGATAAAACACCGCTAGTAGATAGTCTAAACGTCTGTTGGGGACCTGTATTCAAAGAGAATGAAAAAGTTAGTGATACTTTGAGAATGATCAACGTAGAGTGCTTCAACAAACAATGACTAAACACCGCTCAGAGGGTGTCGAGATTCCGTCCCTATATGAGAAACGAAAAAGTCAACGAGACAGCGCGTTTAAAATAACGGCTGTAAATGGGAAATAACACTTGTGAGAGTGAATAGTATGAATACTTTATTCAGAGAAAACAGTGACTAAGCACCACTCGGCGGATGCCGAGATTTCGTCCTTGCACAAGAACTGAAAAGTTCGACGAGACAGCGCGATCAAAAATGACGGCTGTAAAATTGTTAAAACATATGAACAGTTTAAATGAAATAGCTTAAGCAATCATTGACTGAAACATATAAAAAAAGGACAGTATAACCGCAACAGTTTAAGCAATCATTTACTGACACAAAATAAGTAACCTTGCAGAAGGACAGTTTAACCGCAATAGCTTAAGCGATCATTGACTGACCCGAATTTGTGACTTCGTAGAAGGCCAGTTTAATCGCAGTAGCTTAAGTGATCATTGACTTGCCTGAATTTGGGACGTTGGGACTTTGGGACTTTCATGGAAAAGGACAATTTAACCGCAAGCGGTCATTGACTGACCCAACTTTGGGATGTTGGGACTTTAGGACTTTGAGACTTTGGGACATTGGGACTTTGGGACATTGAGACTTTGGGATATTGAGACTTTGGGACTTTGAGACTGTGGGACTTTGGGACTTTGGGACTTTGAGACTTTGGGACATTGGGACTTTGAGACATTGAGACTTTTGGACATTGAGACTTTGGGATATTGAGACTTTGAGACATTGATGAGGCCAGCAGATTTACCGGGCTTAAAATAATTTGGCGCTCCGGGCGATAAATATCGTCGGGGTATATATCTGGGCTCATGTATTTGGAACCAGCAAAATAATTGGGTTAGTTTTACCTGATAATGCTTGGTATCGTAAGATGGGCCGACTGTTGAATTTTGAATTGGTGGGCCAAAGGGACTTGTTCCTGTGTGCTTGGTACTGATCTTTTCCGCGGACGAACAGAAATAACGCAGAAGGAGGGGCCCGCACGTGCAGACTATTGTTGGGAGGTTCTTTCCATTCTTGGTTGTAGTCGGAAGGACGCTTCTGGGCTTGATCATGAGTTTCGGGCTTGCTGGTTTCGATGGAGAGCGGGGTAGACTCAAACCTGCAGTGGAAATATGCTCATAGGCAAAAGATGCAATAGACATGCCCGACCGACCATGACAAGGTGCACAAGACATGACATAGTAATATGCACGGGGCAAAGGGGAGTTGACATGTAAAGACGCAGGGACTCCAGACACTGAGAAATTATGTACACATGCATGCCTTGAAAGGCGACTCTAGTATTTATGCGAATATGATGTATGAAGACTCTATTGACTCACACCACCATGCGGCCTAGCCTAACATGCACGACTCTCCTATAGGGTCTGAAGAGGGTCTTCATATGGGAAAAGTTTTTGGGATCAATAATTCATTCATGTGGTGGTGATTTTGACAGAGTAAAAGACAAGTGCACAAGACTGGGTGCAGTCAAGGGAAAATCAGGCCCCAGTTTGATGTGTGGTTCTTGATGAGTATGACCTACTCGAGGTGCTAGGATGTTGGTACAGCGGTACAAAATATCCTAACTTAAAGTATGGGGACGAAATGGACAACTTGGAACGTAGCGGACAAAGAACCGACTCATTCTGAAAAAGCCACAAGTTGGGAAGTCTATGTGCAAGCCTACGAGAAAGGTGATGAGTATGACCCTCGATGACTGAGCAAAGAGTTTTTAAATGAGAAACAATGTTCTAATTCCTCGAAAATTTAAGTTGCCTCAAGATGTTGAAATTTTTATATATATATATATTTTTTTATTGGCCTAACTTTTGCCTAAGCCACCCTTTCGGGTTTTCAACCTACCGGGCTCATTTTTTTTTAGCCTTAGATGAGAATGGTGGAATGGAAAAACTCCTTGTGATCATGTGACAAAGTGGTTGTCGTGGCCGGACCTCCTTGAGGTTTCCTACGTATCCAGTTTATGGAATCAGGCCAACGTAGTTCAGGACTATATAATTGAATGGTAGTACCTCTTGGAGGGCTTTTGGGTTGTAATATCAGGCTGGGTTAAGGTGACAAAAAAAGGATAAAGGATCAAATAAACCCAATGTAATTCCCCCCCTAAAGTATGTTGGATGGAAAAGAAGTTTGTGATAATGGCAAGGTGGTTTAGGGATCAATGTCTAGGTAATGCCACTGTTTGGTTGTGCTTGAAGTGTTTGCACTCTTTTGGATCTTTGATCGCTCTCAAAAAATTTTCTCTTTTGTTTTCTTTTTGCTCTTGAACTTTCTAGTTCTCTCTTATTATTTTTTTTTTGTTATTTCTCTCGGTGGCTCTTTTGGTAGGTTGGTCCACCTTGTGTAGAAGGTTGCCTCTATTCCCATGTCGCACACACCCATTTCCCGGGTAAGGATGATGTGGTTAAGAAATGAAAGGCTATGTGTTTGGCTCAAAGGGTTGCAAGTGGTAATGATGTATAGGGTAGTAAAGGATATTAATGTGAGGTGCCAAATGAATGCCTTCTGTCCTGGGCACGGACAGTTCAACTGTATGTCCTCCATGGGAATGATCATTATGAAGTTTTTGTTTGATGTTTTCCACAATGAAGGCTTTCTTTTGATGAAATTTTTTTTGATGATTTTTTTTATTCCGTCATAGCCAACTTAAGTTCGTCATAGGATTGAACAAAGACAATGATGGGAATCAAAATGTAATCTTTATTGAATCGAAGAAAAGCATTACACGAGAAGTAAGCTAGACTCTATGGCCGAATTGAAAAGACAAACTAGACATAATTACACTTGACTGGACTCGACTAGACTTGCACACTAGGAAACTTCGACTCCCTTCAACTTCTCGAGCACAGGCTGTTCATAGGGATATGGAGGACATCTCTAGTAGATACTCCCATTGTTCACAACTTAAGTGAATTTTCTAAGAAGGTCATCTTCAAATAGGATACCCACAGCATAGAGCCGGTTGTAGGAGTCAATTACTTAATACCTGAGGCGTTCCTTGTAAGCAGGTTGCAGATTCTTGATGAGTTGGCGGATTTGATCAGTTTGCGAAGGTCGCTCAACCACTTCGGCTATCTTTAGCTTCCAACGCCTAAGGAAGGTAGTGAATCCCTCATCCTCTTCTTTTTTGGTGATTTCTAACTCTCGAAGGGTCATAGGTACAGCAACATTTTCATTGTAGCGTGCAAGGAAGACTATAGTAAAATCTGACCAAGTGCGGTAGTTCTCTAAATTCAAGGTGTAGAACCAAAGACGAGTTGGGGCATCAAGAGTCTGTGGAAACAAGTGAATGTAGATATTTTTGTCAACTTCTCTTAAACCCATGGCAGTAGTGAAGGCTTTGAGGTGGTCTTGTGGATTATCAGTGCCATTGAATGTCGGAACCTCGGGCATGGAGAACTTGGCTGGAAGCTTGCCCTTCACTTTGGGATTGACTTTACCAACATTATCATGGTAGTTGGCAAACAGGCCGCTGTTTTCGAGCACATAATTAATCTTAGCCAGGTTGGCATTTGGTCCTTCTTCCTCAGAGTCGGAGTCAGAAAGGATTCTTGCTTCATCCTCTTTCGTCTTTTCCAAATCTTCAACCTTGAGTCGCACCCTTTTTGTCTCACTCATGAGCTCATCAAGCCTCTCGTCGGTGGTTTTGACCATGGTGAAGTTTGGGGTGTGATTGGTGTGGTAAGGGATGTATTGAGTGGCGGCGAGCTTTGTAGTGGTGATGGATTATGGGGTGATGGCCTTTTTAAATGTGGTGGTGTCTTGGAGGTAGCTTGTATACGAACCAATCTTCCAGATGGTCGAGCCCAACCTTTGTCTCCATAATTCTTCCTCGAGCCCCCAATCCTGAACACAAGTCTCAAATTAGAATGACGCCAAAGAAAGGACTTGAAAACAAAGACTCATATTTTTTAGAAGACCCTTGATAGCTCCTAAGGTGAATGAACTCGAATGCATGATGATGACAATGCAATGACAGAGTCACGACAACAATATGAACTCGAATGCATGAGCCGTAGTGAACAAATGGAGACATTGATGAATGCAAGACTTGGACTTTTGTACAAATGCAGATGCAAAATGACGACAATGTATGCATGACGATTATTTATGAATCCTAGCATGGAACGTCTAATACGTGCAATGCAATGCAATGCAAAGAAATAGAAAAGAAGAAAGTAAAAATCTAAGCCTAAATGCCCGATTATTTCCCCTCATATCAAAGGAAAAATGAAATCGATGAACGAAAATGAGAAAAATAGAAAAGGACGGACTATCCTATTTTTTAAAATTTTCTAGACTCAAAGAAAATGAAAAATGGGATAAATAAATAAATAAATGAATAAAGAAAATTTTGGCATTTTTTTTTTTTGATTTTCCGATTTTTTTTTCGGCTGTTTTTTTTTTCAACACCATTTTTTGTTTTTATTTTTGCTTTTCTTTTTTTTACCGAATCTAAATTACATCAAAACAATAAAGAAAAAAAAAAAAGAAAAATAAAAAAAGTTGGAGAGGGGAATTGGAGAGGCTGACTTTTTTTTTTTTTTTGCTAAAAAGTCTTAGAAAATTGTTAATGACTTCGACGCTATATGAAAATATATCATCGGGGAAACAAGTGCTCATTGAATAGAATTCTCGCACTATTTTTTGGCATTAGGAACTACCTAAAAATAAAAGAAAACAACTTCTAGCACGTAAGTACAAGTTGGCACATAGTCACGACATTCATGCATTCAAGCAAGCATTACAACGACGCAGTTACAGGCAAACATGCGATCAGACGGGCAATACAACGAGACATGCACAAGAACATGTGAATGCACGAATGTGGTTTGGAGGCTTTTTGGCTCCTGTGAGGTCACCACGACAAATTACAATTTTCGTCCGGCGGATGGTCGACACATAAATTGTAACTCTTTTTCACCAACCAAAGTCAATAAGTCGTGGGTGAGGAAGCGTCGATTTGCACGATAGGACAACTGTATATTCCTTTAGATATAGGGGTTGTCTACGAGTTACGACACAAACTTCCTCGAGGGTCGATAAGGGTCAAAAGGTCGTGCCAAAGCACATGCCAATGATGCAATATGGAACATGTTAATAAACAATTAAGCAAACTTCACTTTTGAGTCTCACCCTCTTAAATAAATCCCCAGTGAAGTCGGCACTGTAAGGACCTAAGATTTCTACGGCCACGGAGTGCATCCTTATAGAAAATTTGTAAGCTGGGGGTTTAGATAAGTTCAAGGGCCATTGAGTTAGAAAAGATTTGTATAGACTTGAATTGAATAAAAACCATGAAAGAGGTCACAAATCTGCTATCAGCGTTTTATCGAAGGGACAAACCGAAGGGACAACCCAATAGCGCGATAAGTGAACTGATCATGTTTTTTGAAATACTCCCGCTCATATAGAACATATGAGTACCCAAGAATAAAGGGTTCGGGGGCGAAGGTACGAGGTGGGAAGGTGTTAGGCACCCAACTCGCCTGTATTATGACGGCCTCTACTAAATCAAGTTTGCTTAATAATTTAAAGACACGATTCCCACACAAACCGGATTAACAAGCTAGACTTAGACTATTAAGTGGTTCAACACAAGCATCACAACATTTATTATTGACCCTTATTTAGACATGCATTCAATTGGAAAGTTGAGCATTGCAACGACTAGACATGCTTTGAAAGACAATATTTAGTAAGCAATGAAAGACATGATTGGCATGATATCTACATTATGACTACTAGAAAATAAACAGTTAGGCAATTAAATTAATTTGAGCCCTCAGGAGTTTGTACCTGAACTGTAGGCTATATTTGAGAAAAATAATAAAGACAAGATCTCAAGTTTGTAAGAAAGAGGGGGACGCTCTGTGTCAATACTCCCGATAATAGAATAAAATAGTTTATAGAAGAAAGAGAGAGAAGCTCAGAGTCAATACTACTGAGAATAGAGGGTATCAACTATAGATTGTATGTTTTGAACTGAGCGAGGAGGATTTTATTTATAGGCGTGGGAAGTAGGGATGGACGAGTGGGAGTAGCCGAATTTTTGGAGTTGGGATGAAGAAATGACCAAGCCTGGAAATCGGTAAGGGCCGCTAGCGGCTGTGGTGAGCGCCGCCAGCGACTCAACTCACAGCCGCTAGCGGCTCTGGAATTTTTTCCACGGCCGCTAACGGCTGTGATGAGCCAGCTGGATGTCATCATAATGACGCCATCAAGTCTATTTTTAATTTTCTTCATGAATTTAGTATTCCGAAAAAGTATAAAAGACCTGTTTACCCTTTGGCGGTAAAAGACGGTTCTACCCCCGAGTCGCAATTTGGCGACAGGGAGTCCGAAAAAATCATGAGAGGTGTTGTTGGAAAGCTCTTGAACGGGGCTTTTGAATGGGACTGGAATAAAGGAGAGATCGAGGAAAAACCTGAGACCTTGTCATACCTATTAAAGCAAAAATAGCGTTCAAGTTTATAAATTACTCCTTTCATCATCGGGCTTTTGCGGAGAAATCTGAAGGCGCTTTTTTAGCGTCTATAATATCCGTTCAATACATTTTTTGGCGTCACCTCTATGTTGTAGAAGTCTTTTGGGTTGACTTTTATGTGGGTCGACCATTTAGTTCATGATGGGAGCATTACTTCGATCTTCTGGGGATGCTGAGTGATAGTCGATGGAATCCTCGACTTGAGTTCTTTTGTGTTGTATATTAAGAGAAAGCATCCAAACACTTTGTTTGCATTCATTTGAGTGTGAAACTACTCCTAGGATGTTTAAAAGTACAAACAAGCTTCAACTCAAGCTTTTGAATGCATTTACGCGTTTTAACAGCTCTTACGACTAGGGTGATAGAGATCGAGTTCTTTTGTGTTGTTTATTAAGAGAAAGCACCCAAATGTTTTGTTTGCATTCATTTGAGTATGAAACTACACCAAGAATGTTTTAAAGTGCAAATAAGCTTCAACTCAAGCTTTTGAACGCATTTACGCGTTTTAAAAGCTCATACGTGTAGGGTGAAAGAGATTTGAGTTCTTTTGTGTTGTATATTAAGAGAAAGCATCCAAATACTTTGTTTGCATTCATTTTAGTGTGAAACTACACCTAGGATGTTTACAAGTACAAACAAGCTTCAACTCAAGCTTTTGAATGCATTTACGCGGTTTAAAAGCTTATACGAGTAGGGTGAAAGAGATTTGAGTTCTTTTGTGTTGTATATTAAAAGAAAGCATCCAAATACTTTGTTTGGATTAAATTGAATGTGAAACTAAACCTAGGATGTTTACAAGTACAAACAAGCATCAACTCAATCTTTTGAATGCATTTACGCGTTTTAAAAGCTCATACGAGTAGGGTGAAAGAGATTTGAGTTCTTTTGTGTTGTATGTTAAGAGAAAGCATCCAAATACTTTGTTTGGATTCATTTTAGTGTGAAACTACACCTAGGATGTTTACAAGTACAAAGAAGCTTCAACTCAAGCTTTTGAATGCATTTACGCGTTTTAAAAGCTCATACGAGTAGGGTGAAAGAGATTTGAGTTCTTTTGTGTTGTATATTAAGAGAAAGCATCCAAATACATTGTTTGCATTCATTTTAGTGTGAAACTACACCCAGGATGTTTACAAGTACAAAGAAGCTTAACCTCAAGCTTTTGAATGCATTTACGCGTTTTAAAAGCTCATACGAGTAGGGTGAAAGACATTTGAGTTCTTTTGTGTTGTATATTAAAAGAAAGCATCGAAATACTTTGTTTGGATTAATTTCAGTGTGAAACTAAACCTAGGATGTTTACAAGTAGCAACAAGCTTCAACTCAAGCTTTTGAATGCATTTACGCGTTTTAAAAGCTCATACGAGTAGGGTGAAAGAGATTTGAGTTCTTTTGTGTTGTATATTAAGAGAAAGCATCCAAACACTTTGTTTGCATTCATTTGAGTGGGAAACTACTCCTAGGATGTTTAAAAGTACAAACAAGCTTCAACTCAACCTTTTGAATGCATTTACGCGTTTTAAAAGCTCATACCAGTAGGGTGAAAGAGATTTGAGTTCTTTTGTGTTGTATATTAAGAGAAAGCATCCAAATACTTTGTTTGGATTAATTTGAGGGTGAAACTACACCTAGGATGTTTACAAGTACAAACAAGCTTCAACTCAAGCTTTTAAATGCATTTAAGCAGTTTAAATGGTCATACGAGTAGGGTGAAAGAGATTTGAGTTCTTTTGTGTTGTATATTAAGAGAAAGCATCCAAATACTTTGTTGGGATTAATTTGAGTGTGAAACTAAACCTAGGATGTTTACAAGTAGAAACAAGCTTCAACTCAAACTTTTGAATGCATTTACGCGTTTTAAAAGCTTATACGAGTAGGGTGAAAGAGATTTGAGTTCTTTTGTGTTGTATATTAAGAGAAAGCATCCAAACACTTTGTTTGCATTCATTTGAGTGTGAAACTACTCCTAGGATGTTTAAAAGTACAAACAAGCTTCAACTCAAGCTTATGAATGCATTTACGCGTTTTAACAGCTCTTACGATTAGGGTGATAGAGATCGAGTTCTTTTGTGTTGTTTATTAAGAGAAAGTACCCAAATGTTTTGTTTGCCTTCATTTGAGTATGAACCTACACCAAGAATGTTGTAAAGTGCAAACAAGCTTCAACTCAAGCTTTTGAATGCATTTACGCGTTTTAAATGCTCACACGAGTAGGGTGAAAGAGATTTGAGTTCTTTTGTGTTGTATATTAATAGAAAGCATCCAAATACTTTGTTTGGATTAATTTTAGTGTGAAAGTACACCTAGGATGTTTACAAGTACCAACAAGCTTATACTCAAGCTTTTGAATGCATTTACGCGTTTTAAAAGCTCACGCGAGTAGGGTGGTAGAGATTTGAGTTCTTTTGTGTTGTATAATAAGAGAAAGCATCCTAACACTTTGTTTGCATTCATTTGAGGGTGAAACTACTCCTAGGACGTTTACAAGTACAAACAAGCTTCAGCTCAAGCTTTTGAATGCATTTACGCGTTTTAATAGCTCTTACGACTAGGGTGATAGAGATTGAGTTCTTTTGTGTTGTATATTAAGAGAAAGCATCCAAATACTTTGTTTGGATTAATATGAGGGTGAAACTATACCTAGGATGTTTACAAGTACAAACAAGCTTCAACTCAACCTTTTGAATGCATTTACGCGTTTTAAAAGCTCATACGAGTAGAGTGAAAGAGATTTGAGTTCTTTTGTGTTGTATATTAAGAGAAAGCATCCAAATACTTTGTTTCGATTAATGTGAGGGTGAAACTACACCTAGGATGTTTACAAGTACAAACAAGCTTCAACTCAAGGTTTTGAATGCATTTAAGCAGTTTAAATGCTCATACGAGTAGGGTGAAAGAGATTTGAGTTCTTTTGTGTTGTATATTAAGAGAAAGCATCCAAATACTTTGTTTGCATTCATTTGAGTGTGAAACTACACCTAGGATGTTTACAAGTACAAACAAGCTTCAACTAAAGCTTTTGAATGCATTTACGCGTTTTAAAAGCTCATACGAGTAGGGTGAAAGAGATTTGAGTTCTTTTGTGTTGTATATTAAAAGAAAGCATCCAAATACTTTGTTTGGATTAATTTGAGTGTGAAACTAAACCTAGGATGTTTACAAGTAGAAACAAGCTTCAACTCAGGCTTTTGAATGCATTTACGCGTTTTAAAAACTCATACGAGTAGGGTGAAAGAGATTTGAGTTCTTTTGTGTTGTATATTAAGAGAAAGCATCCAAACACTTTGTTTGCATTCATTTGAGTGTGAAACTACTCCTAGGATGTGTAAAACTACAAACAAGCTTCAACTCAAGCTTTTGAATACATTTACGCGTTTTAAAAGCTCATACGAGTAGGGTGAAAGAGATTTAAGAGAAAGCATCCAAATACTTTGTTTGGATTAATTTGAGGGTGAAACAACACCCAGGATGTTTACAAGTACAAAAAAGCTTCCACTCAAGCTTTTGAATTCATTTAAGAAGTTTAAATGGTCATACGAGTAGGGTGAAAGAGATTTGAGTTGTTTTGTGTTGTATATTAAGAGAAAGCATCCAAATACGTTGTTTGCATTCATTTGAGTGTGAAACTACACCTAGGATGTTTACAAGTAAAAACAAGCTTCGACTCAAGCTTTTGAATGCATTTAAGCAGTTTAAATGCTCATACGAGTAGGGTGAAAGAGATTTGAGTTCTTTTGTGTTGTATATTAAAAGAAAGCATTCAAATGCTTTGTTTGGATTAATTTGAGTGTGAAACTAAACCTAGGATGTTTACAAGTAGAAACAAGCTTCAACTCAAGCTTTTGAATGCATTTACGCGTTTTAAAAACTCATACGAGTAGGGTGAAAGAGATTTGAGTTTTTCTGTGTTGTATATTAAGAGAAAGCATTCAAATACTTTGTTTCAATTATTGTGAGGGTGAAACTACACCTAGGATGTTTACAAGTACAAACAAGCTTCAACTCAAGCTTTTGAATGCATTTAAGCAGTTTAAATGCTCATACGAGTAGGGTGAAAGAGATTTGAGTTCTTTTGTGTTGTATATTAAGAGAAAGCATCCAAACACTTTGTTTGCATTCATTTGAGTGTGAAACTACTCCTAGGATGTTTAAAACTACAAACAAGCTTCAACTCAAGCTTTTGAATGCATTTACGCGTTTTAAAAGCTCATACGAGTAGGGTGAAAGAGATTTGAGTTCTTTTGTGTTGTATATTAAGAGAAAGCATCCAAATACTTTGTTTGGATTAATTTGAGGGTGAAACTACACCTAGGATGTTTACAAGTACAAACAAGCTTCAACTCAAGCTTTTGAATTCATTTAAGAAGTTTAAATGGTCATACGAGTAGGGTGAAAGAGATTTGAGTTCTTTTGTGTTGTATATTAAGAGAAAGCATCCAAATACGTTGTTTGCATTCATTTGAGTGTGAAACTACACCTAGGATGTTTACAAGTAAAAACAAGCTTTAACTCAAGCTTTTGAATGCATTTACGCGTTTTAAAAGCTCATACGAGTAGGGTGAAAGAGATTTGAGTTCTTTTGTGTTGTATATTAAAAGAAAGCATCCAAATACTTTGTTTGGATTAATTTGAGTGTGAAACTAAACCTAGGATGTTTACAAGTAGAAACAAGCTTCAACTCAAGCTTTTGAATGCATTTACGCGTTTTAAAAGCTTATACGAGTAGGGTGAAAGAGATTTGTGTTCTTTTGTGTTGTATATTAAGAGAAAGCATCCAAACACTTTGTTTGCATTCATTTGAGTGTGAAACTACTCCTAGGATGTTTAAAACTACAAACAAGCTTCAACTCAAGCTTTTGAATGCATTTACGCATTTTAAAAGCTCATACGAGTAGGGTGAAAGAGATTTGAGTTCTTTTGTGTTGTATATTAAGAGAAAGCATCCAAATACTTTGTTTGGATTAATTTGAGGGTGAAACTACACCTAGGATGTTTACAAGTACAAACAAGCTTCAACTCAAGCTTTTGAATTCATTTAAGAAGTTTAAATGGTCATACGAGTAGGGTGAAAGAGATTTGAGTTCTTTTGTGTTGTATATTAAGAGAAAGCATACAAATACGTTGTTTGCATTCATTTGAGTGTGAAACTACACCTAGGATGTTTACAAGTACAAACAAGCTTCAACTCAAGCTTTTGAATGCATTTAAGCAGTTTAAATGCTCATACGAGTAGGGTGAAAGAGATTTGAGTTCTTTTGTGTTGTATATTAAGAGAAAGCATCCAAATACTTTGTTTGCATTCATTTGAGTGTGAAACTACACTTAGGATGTTTACAAGTACAAACAAGCTTCAACTAAAGCTTTTGAATGCATTTACGCGTTTTAAAAGCTCATACGAGTAGGGTGAAAGAGATTTGAGTTCTTTTGTGTTGCATATTAAAAGAAAGCATCCAAATACTTTGTTTGGATTAATTTGAGTGTGAAACTAAACCTAGGATGTTTACAAGTAGAAACAAGCTTCAACTCAAGCTTTTGAATGCATTTACGCGTTTTAAAAACTCAAACGAGTAGGGTGAAAGAGATTTGAGTTCCTTTGTGTTGTATATTAAGAGAAAGCATCCAAACACTTTCTTTGCATTCATTTGAGTGTGAAACTACTCCTAGGATGTTTAAAACTACATACAAGCTTCAACTCAAGCTTTTGAATGCATTTACGCGTTTTAAAAGCTCATACGAGTAGGGTGAAAGAGATTTGAGTTCTTTTGTGTTGTATATTAAGAGAAAGCATCCAAATACTTTGTTTGGATTAATTTGAGGGTGAAACTACACCTAGGATGTTTACAAGTACAAACAAGCTTCAACTCAAGCTTTTGATTTCATTTAAGAAGTTTAAATGGTCATACGAGTAGGGTGAAAGAGATTTGAGTTCTTTTGTGTTGTATATTAAGAGAAAGCATCCAAATACGTTGTTTGCATTCATTTGAGTGTGAAACTACACCTAGGATGTTTATAAGTAAAAACAAGCTTTAACTCAAGCTTTTGAATGCATTTACGCGTTTTAAAAGCTCATACGAGTAGGGTGAAAGAGATTTGAGTTCTTTTGTGTTGTATATTAAAAGAAAGCATCCAAATACTTTGTTTGGATTAATTTGAGTGTGAAACTAAACCTAGGATGTTTACAAGTAGAAACAAGCTTCAACTCAAGCTTTTGAATGCATTTACGCGTTTTAAAAGCTTATACGAGTAGGGTGAAAGCGATTTGAGTTCTTTTGTGTTGTATATTAAGAGAAAGCATCCAAACACTTTGTTTGCATTCATTTGAGTGTGATACTACTCCTAGAATGTTTAAAAGTACAAACAAGCTTCAACTCAAGCTTATGAATGCATTTACGCGTTTTAACAGCTCTTACGACTAGGGTGATAGAGATCGAGTTCTTTTGTGTTGTTTATTAAGAGAAAGCACCCAAATGTTTTGTTTGCCTTCATTTCAGTATGAAACTACACCAAGAATGTTATAAAGTGCAAACAAGCTTCAACTCAAGCTTTTGAATGCATTTACACGTTTTAAATGCTCATACGAGTAGGGTGAAAGAGATTTGAGTTCTTTTTTGTTGTATATTAAGAGAAAGCATCCAAATACTTTGTTTGGATTAATTTTAGTGTGAAACTACACCTAGGATGTTTATAAGTACCAACAAGCTTATACTCAAGCTTTTGAATGCATTTACGCGTTTTAAAAGCTTCCACGAGTAGGGTGATAGAGATTTGAGTTCTTTTGTGTTGTATATTCAGAGAAAGCATCCTAACACTTTGTTTGCATTCATTTGAGGGTGAAACTACTCCTAGGACGTTTACAAGTACAAACAAGCTTCAACTCAAACATTTGAATGCATTTACGCGTTTTAAAAGCTCATATGAGTAGGGTGAAAGAGATTTGAGTTCTTTTGGGTTGCATTTACGCGTTTTAAAAGCTCATACGAGTAGGGTGAAAGAGATTTGAGTTCTTTTGTGTTGTATATTAAGAGAAAGCATCCAAATACTTTGTTTGGATTCATTTTAGTGTGAAACTACACCTAGGATGTTTACAAGTACAAAGAAGCCTCAACTCAAGCTTTTGAATGCATCTACGCGTTTTAAAAGCTCATACGAGTAGGGTGAAAGAGATTTGAGTTCTTTTGTGGTGTATATTAAGAGAAAGCATCCAAATACGTTGTTTGCATTCCTTTGAGTGTGGAACTACACCTAGGATTTTTACAAGTACAAACAAGCTTCAACTCAAGCTTTTGAATGCATTTACGCGTTTTAAAAGCTCATATGATTAGGGTGAAAGAGATTTGATTTCTTTTGTGTTGTATATTAAAAGAAAGCATCCAAATACTTTTTTTGGATTAATTTGAGTGTGAAACTAAACCTAGGATGTTTACAAGTAGAAACAAGCTTCAACTCAAGCTTTTGAATGCATTTACGCGTTTTAAAAGCTCATACGAGTAGGGTGAAAGAGATTTGAGTTCTTTTGTTTGTATATTAAGAGAAAGCATCCAAATGCTTTGTTTGGATTAATTTGATGGTGAAACTAAACCTAGGATGTTTACTAGTACAAACAAGCTTCAACTCAAGCTTTTGAATGCATTTAAGCAGTTTAAATGCTCATACGAGTAGGGTGAAAGAGATTTGAGTTCTTTGGTGTTGTATATTAATAGAAAGCATCCAAATACATTGTTTGCATTCATTTGAGTGTGAAACTACACCTAGGATGTTTACAAGTAAAAACAAGCTTCAACTCAAGCTTTTGAATGTATTTACGCGTTTTAAAAGCTCATACGAGTAGGGTGAAGGAGATTTGAGTTCTTTTGTGTTGTATATTAAGAGAAAGCATCCAAATGCTTTGTTTGGATTAATTTGATGGTGAAACTACACCTAGGATGTTTACTAGTACAAACAAGCTTCAACTCAAGCTTTTGAATGCATTTAAGCAGTTTAAATGCTCATACGAGTAGGGTATAAGAGATTTGAGTTCTTTTGTGTTGTATATTAATAGAAACCATCCAAATACTTTATTTGCATTCATTTGAGTGTGAAATTACACCTAAGATGTTTACAAGTATCAATAAGCTTCAACCCAAGCTTTTGAATGCATTTTCGCGTTTTAACAGCTCTTACGACTATGCTAATAGAGACTGAATTCTTTTGAGTTGTATATTAAGTGAAAGCATCCAAATACTTTTTTTGTATTCATTTGAGTGTGAAACTACACCTGGGATGTTTACAAGTACAAACAAGCTTCAACTCAAATTTTGGAATGCATTTACACGTTTTAAAAGCTCATACGAGTAGGGTGAAAGAGATTTGAGTTCTTTTGTGTTGTATATTAATAGAAAGAATCCAAATACTTTGTTTGCATTCATTTGAATGTGAAACTACACCTAGGATGTTTACAAGTACAAACAAGCTTAAACTCAAGCTTTTAAGTGCAATTCCGCGTTTTAAAAGCTCATACGAGAAGGGTGAAAGAGATTTGAGTTCTTTTGTGTTGTATATTAAGAGAAAGCATCCAAATACTTTTTTTGAATTCATTTGAGTGTGAAACTACACCTGGGATGTTTACAAGCACAAACAAGCTTCAAGTCAAATTTTTGAATGCATTTACGCGTTTTAAAAGCTCATACGAGTAGGGTGAAAGAGATTTGAGTTCTTTTGTGTTGTATATTAATAGAAACCATCCAAATACTTTATTTGCATTTATTTGAGTGTGAAATTACACCTAAGATGTTTACAAGTACAAATAAGCTTCAACCCAAGCTTTTGAATGCATTTTCGCGTTTTAACAGCTCTTACGACTATGGTGACAGAAACTGAGTTCTTTTGTGTTGTATATTAAGAGAAAGCATCCAAATACTTTTTTTGTATTCATTTGAGTGTGAAACTACACCTGGGATGTTTACAAGTACAAACAAGCTTCAACTCAAATTTTTGAATGCATTTACGCGTTTTAAAAGCTCATACGAGTAAGGTGAAAGAGATTTGAGTTCTTTTGTGTTGTATATTAATAGAAAGCATCCAATTACTTTGTTTGCATTCATTTGAATGTGAAACTACACCTAGGATGTTTACAAGTACAAACAAGCTTAAACTCAAGCTTTTGAGTGCAATTACGCGTTTTAAAAGCTCATATGAGTAGGGTGAAAGAGATTTGAGTTCTTTTGTATTGTATATTAAGAGAAAGCATCCAAATACTTTGTTTGGATTCATTTGAGTGTGAAAGTACACCTGGGATGTTTACAAGTACAAACAAGCTTCAACTCAAATTTTTGAATGCATTTACGCGTTTTAAAAGCTCATACGAGTAGGGTGAAAGAGATTTGAGTTCTTTTGTGTTGTATATTAATAGAAAGCATCCAAATACTTTGTTTGCATTCATTTGAATGTGAAACTACACCTAGGATGTTTACAAATACAAACAAGCTTAAACTCAAGCTTTTGAGTGCAATTACTCGTTTTAAAAGCTCATACGAGTAGGGTGAAAGAGATTTGAGTTCTTTTGTGTTGTATATTAAGAGAAAGCATCCAAATACTTTGTTTGGATTCATTTGAGTGTCAAACTATACCTAGGATGTTTACAAGTACAAACAAGCTTCAACTTAAGCTTTCGAATGCATTTACGAGTTTTAAAAGCTCGTACGAGTAGGGTGAAAGAGGTTTGAGTTCTTTTGTGTTGTATATTAAGAGAAAGCATCCAAATACTTTGTTTGGATTCATTTGAGTGTGAAACTACACCTAAGATGTTTACAAGTACAAACAAGCTTCAACTCAAGCTTTTGACTGGATTTACGCGTTTTAAAAGCTCATACGAGTAGGGTAAAAGAGATTTGAGTTCTTTTGTGTTGAATATTAAGAGAAAGCATCCAAATACTTTGTTTGGATTCATCTGAGTCTGAAACTACACCTGGGATGTTTACAAGTACAAACAAGCTTCAACTCAAGCTTTTGAATGCATTTACGCGTTTTAAAAGCTCATACGAGTAGGGTGAAAGAGATTTGAGTTCTTTTCTGTTGTATATTAAGAGAAAGCATCCAAATACTTTGTTTGCATTCATTTGAATGTGAAACTACACCTAGGATGTTTACAAGTACAAACAAGCTTAAACTCAAGCTTCTGAGTGCATTTACGCGTTTTAAAAGCTCATACGAGTAGGGTGAAAGTGATTTGAGTTCTTTTGTGTTGTATTTTAAGAGAAAGCATCCAAATACTTTGTTTGGATTCATTTGAGTGTGAAACTACACCTAGGATGTTTACAAGTACAAACAAGCTTCAACTTAAGCTTTGGAATGCATTTACCAGATTTAAAAGCTCATACGAATAGGGTGAAAGAGATTTGAGTTCATTTGTGTAGTATATTAAGAGAAAGCATCAATTACTTTGTTTGGATTCATTTGAGTGTGAAACTACACCTAGGATGTTTACAAGTACAAACAAGCTTCAACTCAAGCTTTCGAATGCATTTACGCGTTTTGAAAGCTCATACGAGTAGGGTGAAAGAGATTTCAGTTCTTTTCTGTTGTATATTAAGAGAAAGCATCCAAATACTTTGTTTGCATTCATTTGATTGTGAATCTACACCTAGGATGTTTACAAGTTCAAACTAGCTTCACCTCAAGCTTTTGAATGCATTTACGACTTTTAAAAGCTCGTAAGAGTAGGGTGAAAGAGATTTGAGTTCTTTTGTGTTGTATATTAAGAGAAAGCATTCAAATACTTTGTTTGGATTCATTTGAGTGTGAAACTACACCTAAGATGTTTACAAGTACAACCAAGCTTCAACTCAAGCTTTTGAATGCATCTACGCGTTTTAACAGCTCTTACGACTTGGGTGGTAGAGATTTAGTTCTTTTGTGTTGTATATTAAGAGAAAGCACCCAAATTTTTTGTTTGCATTCATTTGAGTATGAATCTACACCAAGAATGTTTTAAAGTGCAAACAAGCTTCAACTCAAGCTTTTGAATGCATTTACGCGTTTTAAAAGCTCATACGAGTAAGGTGAAAGAGATTTGAGTTCTTTTGTGTTGTATATTAAGAGAAAGCATCCAAATATTTTTTTTGTAATCATTTGAGTGTGAAACTACACCTTGGAAGTTTACAAGTACAAACAAGCTTCAACTCAAGCTTTTGAATGCATTTACGCGTTTTAAAAGCTCATACGAGTAGGGTGAAAAAGATTTGAGTTCTTTTGGGTTGTATATTAAGAGAAAGCATCCAAATACTTTGTTTGCATTCATTTGAGTGTGAAACTACACCTATGATGTTTACAAGTATAAACAAGCTTCAACTCAAGCTTTTGAATGCATTTAAGCGTTTTAACAGCTCTTACGACTAGGGTGATAGAGATTTAGTTCTTTTGTGTTGTATAATAAGAGAAAGCACCCAAATGTTTTGTTTGCATTCATTTGAGTATGAAACTACGCCAAGAATGTCTTAAAGTGCAAACAAGCTTCAACTCAAGCTTTTGAATGCATTTACGCGTTTTCAAAGCTCATACGAGTAAGGTGAAAGAGATTTGAGTTCTTTTATGTTGTATATTAAGAGAAAGCATCCAAATATTTTTTTAGTAATCATTTGAGTGTGAAACTACACCTTGGAAGTTTACAAGTACAAACAAGCTTCTAAAGCTCATACGAGTAGGGTAAAAGAGATTTGAGTTCTTTTGTGTTGTCTATTAATAGAAAGCATCCAAATACTTTGTTTGCATTCATTGGAGTGTGAAACTACACCTAGGATATTTACAAGTACAAACAAGCTTCAACTCAAGCTTTAGAATTTATTTACGCGTTTTAAATGCTCTTAGGAGTAGGGTGAAAGATATTTGAGTTCTTTTGTGTTGTATATTACGAGAAAGCATCCAAATACTTTGTTTGGATTTATTTGAGTGTGAAACTACACCTAGGATGTTTACAAGTACAAACAAGCTTCAACTCATGCTTTTGAATGCATTTACGCTTTTTAAAAGCTCATACGAGTAGGGTGAAAGTTATTTGAGTTCTTTTGTGTTGTATATTAAGAGAAATAATCCAAATACTTTGTTTGGATTCATTTGAGTGTGAAACTACATCTAGGATGTTTACAAGTACAAACAAGCTTCAACTCAAGCTTTTGAATGCATTTACGCGTTTTAAAAGCTCATACGAGTAGGGTGAAAGAGATTTGAGTTCTTTTCTGTTCTATATTAAGAGAAAGCATCCAAACACTTTGTTTGCATTCATTTGATTGTGAATCTACACCTAGGATGTTTACAATTACAAACTAGCTTCACCTCAAGCTTTTGAATGCATTTACGAGTTTTAAAAGCTCATAAGAGTAGGGTGAAAGAGATTTGAGTTCTTTTGTGTTGAATATGAAGAGAAAGCATTCAAATACTTTGTTTGGATTCAGTTGAGTGTGAAACAACACCTAAGATGTTTACAACTACAACCAAGCTTCAACTCAAGTTTTTGAATCCATTTACGCGTTTTAACAGCTCTTACGACTATGGTGATAGAGACTGAGTTCTTTTGTGTTGTATATTAAGAGAAACCATCCAAATACTTTGTTTGGATTTATTTGAGTGTGAAACTACACCTAGGATGTTTACAAGTACAAACAAGCTTCAACTCAAGCTTTTGAATACATTTACGCGTTTTAAAAGCTCATACGAGTAGGGTGAAAGTTATTTGAGTTCTTTTGTGTTGTATATTAAGAGAAATAATCCAAATACTTTGTTTGCATTCATTTGAGTGTGAAACTACACCTATGATGTTTACAAGTACAAACAAGCTTCAACTCAAGCTTTTGAATGCATTTACGCGTTTTAACAGCTCTTACGACTAGGGTGATAGAGATTTAGTTCTTTTGTGTTGTATATTAAGAGAAAGCACCCAAATTTTTTGATTGCATTCATTTGAGTATGAATCTATACCAAGAATCTTTTAAAGTGCAAACAAGCTTCAACTCAAGCTTTTGAATGCATTTACGCGTTTTAAAAGCTCATACGAGTAAGGTGAAAGAGATTTGAGTTCTTTTATGTTGTATATTAAGAGAAAGCATCCAAATATTTTTTTTGTAATCATTTGAGTGTGAAACTACACCTTGGAAGTTTACAAGTACAAACAAGCTTCAACTCAAGCTTTTGAATCCATTTACGCGTTTTAAAAGCTCATACGAGTAGGGTGAAAAAGATTTGAGTTCTTTTGGGTTGTATATTAAGAGAAAGCATCCAAATACTTTGTTTGCATTCATTTGAGTGTGAAACTACACCTATGATGTTTACAAGTATAAACAAGCTTCAACTCAAGCTTTTGAATGCATTTAAGCGTTTTAACAGCTCTTACGACTAGGGTGATAGAGATTTAGTTCTTTTGTGTTGTATAATAAGAGAAAGCACCCAAATGTTTTGTTTGCATTCATTTGAGTATGAAACTACGCCAAGAATGTCTTAAAGTGCAAACAAGCTTCAACTCAAGCTTTTGAATGCATTTACGCGTTTTCAAAGCTCATACGAGTAAGGTGAAAGAGATTTGAGTTCTTTTATGTTGTATATTAAGAGAAAGCATCCAAATATTTTTTTAGTAATCATTTGAGTGTGAAACTACACCTTGGAAGTTTACAAGTACAAACAAGCTTCAACTCAAGCTTTTGAATCCATTTACGCGTTTTAAAAGCTCATACGAGTAGGGTGAAAAAGATTTGAGTTCTTTTGGGTTGTATATTAAGAGAAAGCATCCAAATACTTTGTTTGCATTCATTTGAGTGTGAAACTACACCTATGATGTTTACAAGTATAAACAAGCTTGAACTCAAGCTTTATAATTCATTTACGCGTTTTAAATGCTCTTACGAGTAGGGTGAAAGAGATTTGAGTTCTTTTGTGTTGTATATTAATAGAAAGCATCAAAATACTTTATTTGCATTCATTTGAGTGTGAAATTACAACTAAGATGTTTACAAGTACAAATAAGCTTCAACCCAAGCTTTTGAAAGCATTTTCGCGTTTTAACAGCTCTTACGACTATGGTGATAGAGACTGAGTTCTTTTGTGTCGTATATTAAGAGAAAGCATCCAAATACTTTGTTTGGATTCATTTGAGTGTGAAACTACACCTGGGATGTTTACAAGTACAAACAAGCTTCAACTAAAATTTTTGAATGCATTTACGCGTTTTAAAACCTCATACGAGTAGGGTGAAAGAGATTTGAGTTCTTTTGTGTTGTATATTAATAGAAAGCATCCAAATACTTTGTTTGCATTCATTTGAGTGTGAAACTACACCTAGGATGTTTACAAGTACAAACCAGCTTCAACTCAAGCTTTAGAATTCATTTACGCGTTTTAAATGCTCTTAGGAGTAGGGTGAAAGAAATTTGAGTTCTTTTGTGTTATATATTTAGAGAAAGCATCCAAATACTTTGTTTGGATTCATTTGAGTGTGAAAGTACACCTGGGATGTTTACAAGTACAAACAAGCTTCAACTCAAATTTTTGAATGCATTTACGCGTTTTAAAATCTCATACGAGTAGGGTGAAAGAGATTTGAGTTCTTTTGTGTTGTATATTAATAGAAAGCATCCAAATACTTTGTTTGCATTCATTTGAATGTGAAACTACACCTAGGATGTTTACAAATACAAACAAGCTTAAACTCAAGCTTTTGAGTGCAATTACTCGTTTTAAAAGCTCATACGAGTAGGGTGAAAGAGATTTGAGTTCTTTTGTGTTGTATATTAAGAGAAAGCATCCAAATACTTTGTTTGCATTCATTTGAGTGTCAAACTATACCTAGGATGTTTACAAGTACAAACAAGCTTCAACTTAAGCTTTCGAATGCATTTACGAGTTTTAAAAGCTCATACGAGTAGGGTGAAAGAGGTTTGAGTTCTTTTGTGTTGTATATTAAGAGAAAGCATCCAAATACTTTGTTTGGATTCATTTGAGTGTGAAACTACACCTAAGATGTTTACAAGTACAAACAAGCTTCAACTCAAGCTTTTGACTGGATTTACGCGTTTTAAAAGCTCATACGAGTAGGGTCAAAGAGATTTGAGTTCTTTTGTGTTGAATATTAAGAGAAAGCATCCAAATACTTTGTTTGGATTCATCTGAGTCTGAAACTACACCTGGGATGTTTACATGTACAAACAAGCTTCAACTCAAGCTTTTGAATGCATTTACGCGTTTTAAAAGCTCATACGAGTAGGGTGCAAGAGATTTGAGTTCTTTTCTGTTGTATATTAAGAAAAAGCATCCAAATACTTTGTTTGCATTCATTTGAATGTGAAACTATTCCTAGGATGTTTACAAGTACAAACAAGCTTAAACTCAAGCTTCTGAGTGCATTTACGCGTTTTAAAAGCTCATACGAGTAGGGTGAAAGTGATTTGAGTTCTTTTGTGTTGTATATTAAGAGAAAGCATCCAAATACTTTGTTTGGATTCATTTGAGTGTGAAACTACACCTAGGATGTTTACAAGTACAAACAAGCTTCAACTCAAGCTTTAGAATTCATTTACGCGTTTTAAATGCTCTTAGGAGTAGGGTGAAAGAGATTTGAGTTCTTTTGTGTTGTATATTACGAGAAAGCATCCAAATACTTTGTTTGGATTTATTTGAGTATGAAACTACACCTAGGATGTTTACAAGTACAAACAAGCTTCAACTCATGCTTTTGAATGCATTTACGCGTTTTAAAAGCTCATACGAGTAGGGTGAAAGTTATTTGAGTTCTTTTGTGTTGTATATTAAGAGAAATAATCCAAATACTTTGTTTGGATTCATTTGAGTGTGAAACTACACCTAGGATGTTTACAAGTACAAACAAGCTTCAACTCAAGCTTTTGAATGCATTTACGCGTTTTAAAAGCTCATACGAGTAGGGTGAAAGAGATTTGAGTTCTTTTCTGTTGTATATTAAGAGAAAGCATCCAAACACTTTGTTTGCATTCATTTGATTGTGAATCTACACCTAGGATGTTTACAAGTACAAACTAGCTTCACCTCAAGCTTTTGAATGCATTTACAAGTTTTAAAAGCTCATAAGAGTAGGGTGAAAGAGATTTGAGTTCTTTTGTGTTGTATATGAAGAGAAAGCATTCAAATACTTTGTTTGGATTCATTTTGAGTGTGAAACAACACCTAAGATGTTTACAAGTACAACCAAGCTTCAACTCAAGCTTTTGAATCCATTTACGCGTTTTAACAGCTCTTACGACTATGGTGATAGAGACTGAGAACTTTTGT
The DNA here is from genome assembly GCA_038025085.1 of Tetragonia tetragonoides. Classification (NCBI taxonomy): domain Eukaryota; kingdom Viridiplantae; phylum Streptophyta; class Magnoliopsida; order Caryophyllales; family Aizoaceae; genus Tetragonia; species Tetragonia tetragonoides. Next base: position 25,916,664 of record CM076140.1, read on the forward strand.
GTTGTATATTAAGAGAAACCATCCAAATACTTTGTTTGGATTTATTTGAGTGTGAAACTACACCTAGGATGTTTACAAGTACAAACAAGCTTCAACTCAAGCTTTTGAATGCATTTACGCGTTTTAAAAGCTCATACGAGTAGGGTGAAAGTTATTTGAGTTCTTTTGTGTTGTATATTAAGAGAAATAATCCAAATACTTTGTTTGCATTCATTTGAGTGTGAAACTACACCTATGATGTTTACAAGTACAAACAAGCTTCAACTCAAGCTTTTGAATGCATTTACGCGTTTTAACAGCCCTTACGACTAGGGCGATAGAGATTTAGTTCTTTTGTGTTGTATATTAAGAGAAAGCACCCAAATTTTTTGTTTGCATTCATTTGAGTATGAATCTACACCAAGAATGTTTTAAAGTGCAAACAAGCTTCAACTCAAGCTTTTGAATGCATTTACGCGTTTTAAAAGCTCATACGAGTAAGGTGAAAGAGATTTGAGTTCTTTTATGTTGTATATTAAGAGAAAGCATCCAAATATTTTTTTTGTAATAATTTGAGTGTGAAACTACACCTTGGAAGTTTACAAGTACAAACAAGCTTCAACTCAAGCTTTTGAATGCATTTAAGCGTTTTAAAAGCTCATACGAGTAGGGTGAAAAAGATTTGAGTTCTTTTGGGTTGTATATTAAGAGAAAGCATCCAAATACTTTGTTTGCATTCATTTGAGTGTGAAACTACACCTATGATGTTTACAAGTACAAACAAGCTTCAACTCAAGCTTTTGAATGCATTTAAACGTTTTAACAACTCTTACGACTAGGGTGATAGAGATTTAGTTCTTTTGTGTTGTATATTAAGAGAAAGCACCCAAATGTTTTGTTTGCATTCATTTGAGTATGAAACTACACCAAGAATGTCTTAAAGTGCAAACAAGCTTCAACTCAAGCTTTTGAATGCATTTACGCGTTTTCAAAGCTCATAAGAGTAGGGTGAAAGAGATTTGTGTTCAATTGTGTTGTATATGAAGAGAAAGCATCCAAATACTTTGTTTGGATTCATTTGAGTGTGAAACTACACCTAGGATGTTTACAAGTACAAACAAGCTTCAACTCAAGCTTTTGAATGCATTTACGCGTTTTAAAAGCTCATACGAGTAGGGTGAAAAAGATTTGAGTTCTTTTGTGTTGTATATTAAGAGAAAGCATCCAAATATTTTGTTTGGATTCATTTGAGTGTGAAACTACACCTAGGATGGTTACAAGTACAAACAAGCTTCAACTCAAGGTTTTGAATGCATTTACGTGTTTTAACAGCTCTTACGACTATGGTGATAGAGACTGAGTTCTTTTGTGTTGTATATTAAGAGAAAGCATCCAAATAATTTTTTTGTATTCATTTGAGTGTGAAACTACACCTAGGATGTTAACAAGTACAAACAAGCTTCAACTCAAGCTTTTGAATGCATTTACGCTTTTTAAAAGCTCACACGAGTAGGGTGAAAAAGATTTGAGTTCTATTGTGTTGTATATTAAGAGAAAGCATCCAAATACTTTGTTTGCATTCATTTGAGTGTGAAACTACACCGAGGATGTTTACAAGTACAAACCAGCTTCAACTCAAGCTTTAGAATTCATTTACGCGTTTTAAATGCTCTTAGGAGTAGGGTGAAAGAGATTTGAGTTCTTTTGTGTTGTATATTTAGAGAAAGCATCCAAATACTTTGTTTGGATTCATTTGAGTGTGAAACTACACCTAGGATGTTTACAAGTACAAACAAACTTCAACTTAAGCTTTTGAATGCATTTAAGCGTTTAAAAAGCTCATACGAGTAGGGTGAAAGAGATTTGAGTTCTTTTGTGTTGTATATTAAGAGAAATAATCCAAATACTTTGTTTGGATTCATTTGAGTGTGAAACTACACCTAGGATGTTTACAAGTACAAACAAGCTTCAGCTCCAGCTTTTGAATGCATTTACGAGTTTTAAAACCTCATACGAGTAGGGTGAAAGAGATTTTTGTTCTTTTGTGTTGTATATTAAGAGAAAGCATTCAAATACTTTGTTTGGATTCATTTGAGTGTGAAACTACACCTAGGATGTTTACAAGTACAAACAAGCTTCAACTCAAGGTTTTGAATGCATTTACGCGTTTTAAAAGCTCATACGAGTAGGGTGAAAGAGATTTGAGTTCTTTTCTGTTGTATATAAAGAGAAAGCATCCAAACACTTTGTTTGCATTCATTTGATTGTGAATCTACACCTAGGATGTTTACAAGTACAAACTAGCTTCACCTCAAGCTTTTGAATGCATTTACGAGTTTTAAAAGCTCATAAGAGTAGGGTGAAAGAGATTTGAGTTCTTTTGTGTTGTATATTAAGAGAAAGCATTCAAATACTTTGTTTGGATTTATTTGAGTGTGAAACTACACCTAAGATGTTTACAAGTACAACCAAGCTTCAACTTCAATCTTTTGAATGCATTTACGCGTTTTAACAGCTCTTACGACTATGGTGATAGAGACTGAGTTCTTTTGTGTTGTATATTAAGAGAAACCATCCAAATACTTTGTTTGGATTCATTTGAGTGTGAAACTACACCTAGGATGATTACAAGTACAAACAAGCTTCAACTCAAGGTTTTGAATGCCTTTACGCGTTTTAACAGCTCTTACGACTACGGTGATAGAGACTGAGTTCTTTTGTGTTGTATATTAAGAGAAAGCATCCAAATAATTTTTTTGTATTCATTTGAGTGTGAAACTACACCTAGGATGTTTACAAGTACAAACAAGGTTCAACTCAAGCTTTTGAATGCATTTACGCGTTTTAAAAGCCAATACGAGTAGGGTGAAAAAGATTTGAGTTCTTTTGTGTTGTATATTAAGAGAAAGCATCCAAATACTTTGTTTGGATTCATTTGAGTGCGAAACTACACCTAGGATGGTTACAAGTACAAACAAGCTTCAACTCAAGGTTTTGAATGCATTTACGCGTTTTAACAGCTCTTACGACTATGGTGATAGAGACTGAGTTCTTTTGTGTTGTATATTAAGAGAAAGCATTCAAATAATTTTTTTGTATTCATTTGAGTGTGAAACTACACCTAGGATGTTTACAAGTACAAACAAGCTTCAACTCAAGCTTTTGAATGCATTTACGCTTTTTAAAAGCTCATACGAGTAGGGTGAAAAAGATTTGAGTTCTTTTGTGTTGTATATTAAGAGAAAGCATCCAAATACTTTGTTTGCATTCATTTGAGTGTGAAACTACACCTAGGATGGTTACAAGTACAAACAAGCTTCAACTCAAGGTTTTGAATGCATTTACGCGTTTTAACAGCTCTTACGACTATGGTGATAGAGACTGAGTTCTTTTGTGTTGTATATTAAGAGAAAGCATTCAAATAATTTTTTTGTATTTATTTGATTGTGAAACTACACCTAGGATGTTGACAAATACAAACAAGCTTCAACTCAAGCTTTTTAATGCATTTACACTTTTTAAAAGCTCATACGAGTAGGGTGAAAAAGATTTGAGTTCTTTTGTGTTGTATATTAAGAGAAATAATCCAAATACTTTGTTTGGATTCATTTGAGTGTGAAACTACATCTAGGATGTTTTTAAGTACAAACAAGCTTCAACTCCAGCTTTTGAATGCATTTACGAGTTTTAAAACCTCATACGAGTAGGGTGAAAGAGATTTTTGTTCTTTTGTGTTGTATATAAAGAGAAAGCATCCAAACACTTTGTTTGCATTCATTTGATTGTGAATCTACACCTAGGATGTTTACAAGTACAAACTAGCTTCACCTCAAGCTTTTGAATGCATTTACGAGTTTTAAAAGCTCATAAGAGTAGGGTGAAAGAGATTTGAGTTCTTTTGTGTTGTATATTAAGAGAAAGCATTCAAATACTTTGTTTGGATTCATTTGAGTGTGAAACTACACCTAAGATGTTTACAAGTACAACCAAGCTTCAACTTCAATCTTTTGAATGCATTTACGCGTTTTAACAGCTCTTGATGCAGGAACAAGTACGTTAAAGGACAAGCAAGAAGACGACGAATCAAGAACGTCCAAGAACCCAGTTCTTGAAACGTTAATGCTTGATCTTGAGCTGCTCATTGCCAAGAGTATAATGCCACGTGAGGTAAAGTGTGAGGTAACTATGTTAGAGTGGCAAGAAGATGACTAGAAGCTGAAAAGAAGAAGCCTTGGGCGCCAAGGAAACTGTTCCAGCGGTTTTGAGCCTTGGGCGCTAGGTAATCAGTTGTTCAGTTCTATTTCATTTAGTATTCCCTTTATTAGTTAGAATATGTTTAGGAGAGTAATAATTTGATTGTTATTAGTATTAGAAGTCCATTAGGTATTAGGAAAGATGTTAGTTAGTCCGTTTTACAATTGTAGTCAGTTTTGTAGTTAGTTTCCTATTCGGACTAGGATTAGGATTCCGAATAGCTTTAGATTTTCTTTGTCTATAAATAGGGGAGAGCTTTGCTATTGTAAACTCGTGCTTTGATGATTAATTATTGAATACGTGAGTATTTACCCCTCAAACTGAGTGATTCAGGTTGAAACCCTTACGAGTGATTCGTGAGTTGTTCTTGAGTGATTCTTGAACAAGATCCCTTTGTGTGATACTATCAAAGGTTAATTTCCGTTTTGTTACTTATTTCACATCAACTTGGTATCAGAGCTAAAGGTTTGAGCTTTCTTAAGTTTAAACAACACGGTCCTGAGCATAAACACGACACCATAGCGAGCTTTAGAGAAAGATTCTTGCAAGATCCGCCCTTTGTTCACGAAGACAGCCAAGAAACCCCCAAGAAACCAACAACCAAAGCTATGGGTGAGCCCAGCGAACTAGCAAAGTTGTTAACAGCCATGGAGGATCTTAGGACGTCTTTCAAATCTCAAGAAGAGCGGATGGCTGCTATGGAAAGAAGAAACCAAGAAGATAGGGAGAACATGGAGACAAGGATGCGCAGAATTCATTGGAGAAACCACAACCGTGACCCCGACTTCGATGAGGAGTTTGAAGACACAAGTGGGACTAGAACCAATGACGCTCCTAAACCACGACATCCCTATGATGATGACAGGAATTTGAAGGTCGAACTCCCTGAATATGACGGTTCCTACGACCCAGAGGCCTTTCTTGATTGGCTTAGAACTATGGAGAGAGTCTTTGAATACAAGGAGTATGATGAGCGGCGAAGATGCAAGTTAGCCACGCTTAAACTCACCAAGCATGCTTCTTTATGGTATGAAAACCTAAAGGCTCGACGCAAGAAGGAAGAGAAAGCAAAGATTGAGACTTGGGACAAAGTCAAGAAATATTTAAAGAAACGATTTTTGCCTAAAGAATTTGAGCAAGAACAGTTTTTGAAACTCACATCCTTAAGCCAAGAAACCTCAAGTGTACAAGACTACCTCCAGAAGTTTGAACATATGCACATGATGTGTGATCTTGAGGAGAAGGAGGAGTTAAAGATCGCGAGGTTCATCAAAGGTCTAAACCCAACTCTAAGGCGCAAGGTAGAGCTTGTTCCTTATGTAACCTTTGAGGACGTCTGAAAAATTGCTCTAAAGATTGAGAAGCAAGAGAAGGAGCAAAAACCGGTTGCCCGAGATGTGATTAAAGGCTATACAAATTTTCGGAACCAATACAATGCAAGAGAGAATGCAACATTCTCCAAGAGCGCAAGTGTCCCTAGCAAGCCCGTAACTCAAGACAAAGGCAAAGCTGTGGCTACTAAGGACAAGAACCAACTGCATTGTTTCAAGTGTCAAGGATATGGACACTATGCCTATGAGTGCGGCTCGAAGAAAGCGCTCACCATCGCTGAGCTAGAAGAGATGGAGCCCTCGTTTGATATGCCCATAACCGAGGATAGTGATGAAGATATTGGAGAGCCATTCATTGAAGATTATGGTATACCCGAGGTTGGAGAGACCCTAATCCTTACGAAGTTGCTATATACGACTGTGGCCGTTGATGAGTCCGACCAAAGGGAGCAAATATTCCATTCTCGCTGCAAGGTTAGAGGTAAAGTTTGCAATTTGATTATTGACTCTGGGAGTTGTACTAATGTTGCCTCTAAAGAGATGGTTGATAAGCTTGATTTGCCTACTAAAAGTCATCCTAAACCCTATACTGTGCAAGCTAGAGTTTGCTTTACTTTAGGGTGTTATAAAGACGATCTATGGTGTGATGTACTGCCTATGGGTGTTTGTCATATATTGTTAGGTCGTCCTTGGCAATTTGATAGGAAAGTTAGTTATGATGGTGTAAACAATATCTATACTGTTGAGCATAACCAGAAACGAATCAAATTGTTACCCTTGACTGCCACTGAAGTTAAAGAAGCAAAGGCTAGTAAAAAGGCGAGTAGTGTAATGGTCATAGGAGAGAAAGAGATGGAAAAAGAGGTGGCTAGTGAAACTATGAGCTACCTAGTGTTGTTGTTTGAGCCTAACATGTGTAACAATCCCAATTATGATCCTGAGTTACGCCTATTGTTAGAGAGGTTCAAAGAAGTATTCCCCGAGGAGTTACCCCCTGGTTTACCTCCTATGCGTGGCATAGAACACCAAATTGACCTAGTTCCTGGAGCACCACTTCCAAATAGGCCAGCATATCGGTGTAACCCCGAAGAAGCCAAAGAATTACAAAGACAAGTTGAAGAGCTTGTGCAAAGAGGCTATGTGAGAGAAAGTCTAAGTCCATGCGCTGTTCCTGCGTTACTTGTGCCTAAGAAAGATGGGACATGGCGTATGTGCATTGATAGTAGAGCTGTCAACAATATCACAATCAAATATAGGTTCCCTATGCCAAGATTAGACGATATGTTAGACGAGCTACATGGTTCCCAGTTGTTTTCCAAGATAGATCTTAGAGCTGGATACCATCAACTGAGAATCAAGGAGGGGGATGAATGGAAAACCGCATTCAAGACACGACATGGTTTGTATGAGTGGTTAGTAATGCCTTTTGGCTTGTGCAACGCTCCTAGCACATTCATGAGGTTGATGAACGAGGTATTGAGAGCATTCCTTGGTAAATTTGTTGTGGTTTACCTTGATGATATTCTTATATTCAGCAAGACCAAGGAGGAACATCTAGTACATCTACAGCGCGTATTTGAGAAGCTAAAGGAACAACAGCTTTTTGGCAAGTTAGAGAAGTGTGATTTCATGCTTCCTAAGGTTATATTACTTGGTTACATTGTATCCAAAGATGGTGTACATGTTGATCCGTCCAAGGTAGAAGCTATGGCTTCATGGCCAGCCCCAACCAATATACATGAGGGACGTAGTTTTCATGGCTTGGCATCATTTTATCGGAGGTTTATACGCAATTTTAGTTCCATTACTGCTCCTATTACTTAATTAATGAAAAAAGGAGAGTTTAATTGGAGTGAAAGTGCGCAAAAGGCCTTTGTTGAGGTCAAAGAGAAGTTGTGTCAAGCACCTATTCTAGCATTACCCGATTTTGATAGATTGTTTGAGGTTGAATGTGATGCTAGTGGGGTGGGTATAGGTGCTGTTTTAATTCAAGAAAAACGTCCTATTGCCTATTTTAGTGAGAAATTGAATGGAGCTCGTTTGAATTATTCTACATATGATCGAGAGTTCTATGCAATTGTGAGAGCTTTGGAGCATTGGTCCCATTATTTAAGGCCTAAGCCTTTTGTGTTGCACTCGGATCATGAAGCTCTCAAGTACATTCATGGCCAACAGAAACTAAACCCTAGACATGCCAAGTGGGTAGAGTTTCTACAATCTTTTACATTCTCGGCCAAGTACAAAGATGGGAAGAGCAATGTTGTTGCTGATGCTCTTTCACGAAGAAACCACTTGCTTGTTACACTTGAAGCGAAGCTCCTAGGCTTTGAACATCTACAAGAACTATATGACGAGGATGCTGATTTCTCTGAGTCATTTAGAGCTTGCAAAGAAGGGGAGCATGGTGATTATTTCATACAAGATGGGTTTCTATTCAAGAGGAACAAGTTCTGCGTTCCTAGGTCCTCTGTACGTGAGCTATTGGTTAGAGAAGTTCACTCGGGAGGATTAGCTGGACATTTTGGAGTACCTAAAACCTTTGAGCTGTTACAAGAACACTTTTATTGGCCTAAGATGCTCAAAGATGTACATGCTATTGTGACGAGATGCGCTACATGTCAACGGGCCAAGAGTGCTTTTCACAAAGGGTTATACACACCATTACCGGTTCCTAGCATTCCCTGGGAGAGTGTGAGCATGGATTTCATTGTGGCACTCCCTAGAACTCAAAGGGGAAAAGATGCTGTGATGGTTGTTGTTGATAGATTGTCCAAGATGGCGCACTTTGTGCCATGTCACAAGACCGATGACGCCTCTCATGTTGCTGACTTGTTCTATAAAGAGATAGTGAGGCTACATGGCATTCCCAAGACCATTGTGTCAGATCGAGATACTAAGTTTCTGAGCTACTTTTGGAAGACACTTTGGAGACTCGTTGGGACGAAGTTACTCTTTAGCACTTCACATCACCCACAAACAGATGGGCAAACCGAGGTTACAAACAGGACCCTTGGTACTTTGCTTAGAGGGTTGGTGAGTAGAAGCACAAAAGATTGGGATATTAAGCTAGCACATGCGGAGTTTGCATATAACAGAACGCCTGGATTTACCACGGGTCGTTCTCCATTTGAGATTGTGTATGGCATTAATCCTTATTTGCCTATTGATTTCGTGTCTTTGCCTAGAGATGATGTTATCAATGTAGATGCCAAGGCAAGACAACAAGCTTTCCAGAAGACCTGTGAGCAAGTTCGTGCGCGAGTAGAGAAGATGAACTCAAGGTACCAAGCTAGAGCTAACAAGGGAAGAAAGCAAGTTCTATTTGAACCTGGTGACTTAGTTTGGCTACACCTGCGCAAAGAAAGATTTCCTTCTAGACGCAAGAACAAGCTTATGCCTCGAGCAGATGGTCCTTTTCAAGTTCTAGAGAAGATTGGAGACAATGCATACAAGATTGATCTTCTAGTGAGTATGGAAACGTGAGCTCAACCTTCAATGTCGGTGATCTTAGCCCTTACTTAGAGGATACGAATTTGAGGGCAAATTCTTTTAAAGAAGGGGAGGTTGATGCAGGAGCAAGTACGTTAAAGGACAAGCAAGAAGACGACGAATCAAGAACGTCCAAGAACCCAGTTCTTGAAACGTTAATGCTTGATCTTGAGCTGCTCATTGCCAAGAGTATAATGCCACGTGAGGTAAAGTGTGAGGTAACTATGTTAGAGTGGCAAGAAGATGACTAGAAGCTGAAAAGAAGAAGCCTTGGGCGCCAAGGAAACTGTTCCAGCGGTTTTGAGCCTTGGGCGCTAGGTAATCAGTTGTTCAGTTCTATTTCGTTTAGTATTCCCTTTATTAGTTAGAATATGTTTAGGAGAGTAATAATCTGATTGTTATTAGTATTAGAAGTCCATTAGGTATTAGGAAAGATGTTAGTTAGTCCGTTTTACAATTGTAGTCAGTTTTGTAGTTAGTTTCCTATTCGGACTAGGATTAGGATTCCGAATAGCTTTAGATTTTCTTTGTCTATAAATAGGGGAGAGCTTTGCTATTGTAAACTCGTGCTTTGATGATTAATTATTGAATACGTGAGTATTTACCCCTCAAACTGAGTGATTCAGGTTGAAACCCTTACGAGTGATTCGTGAGTTGTTCTTGAGTGATTCTTGAACAAGATCCCTTTGTGTGATACTATCAAAGGTTAATTTCCGTTTTGTTACTTATTTCACATCAGCTCTTACGACTATGGTGATAGAGACTGAGTTCTTTTGTGTTGTATATTAAGAGAAACCATCCAAATACTTTGTTTGGATTCATTTGAGTGTGAAACTACACCTAGGATGGTTACAAGTACAAACAAGCTTCAACTCAAGGTTTTGAATGCATTTACGCATTTTAACAGCTCTTACGACTATGGTGATAGAGACTGAGCTCTTTTGTGTTGTATATTAAGAGAAAGCATTCAAATAATTTTTTTGTATTCATTTGAGTGTGAAACTACACCTAGGATGTTTACAAGTACAAACAAACTTCAACTCAAGCTTTTGAATGCATTTACGCTTTTTAAAAGCTCATACGAGTAGGGTGAAAAAGATTTGAGTTTTTTTGTGTTGTATATTAAGAGAAAGCATCCAAATACTTTGTTTGCATTCATTTGAGTGTGAAACTACACCTATGATGTTTACAAGTACAAACAAGGTTCAACTCAAGCTTTTGAATGCATTTACGCGTTTTAACAGCTCTTACGACTAGGGTGATAGAGATTTAGTTCTTTTGTGTTGTATATTAAGAGAAAGCACCCAAATGTTCTGTTTGCATTCATTTGAGTATGAAACGACACCAAGAATGTTTTAAAGTGCAAACAAGCTTCAACTCAAGCTTTTGAATGCATTTACGCGTTTTCAAAGCTCATAAGAGTAGGGTGAAAGAGATTTAAGTTCGTTTGTGTTGTATATGAAGAGAAAGCATCCAAATACTTTGTTTGGATTCATTTGAGTGTGAAACTACACCTAGGATGTTTACAAGTACAAACAAACTTCAACTCAAACTTTTGAATCCATTTACGTGTTTTAAAAGCTCATACGAGTAGGGTGAAAGAGATTTGAGTTCATTTGTGTTGTATATTAATAGAAAGCATCCTTTGTTTGCATTCATTTGAGTGTGAAACTACACCTAGGATGTTTAGAAGTACAAATAAGCTTCAACCCAAGCTTTTGAATGCATTTACGCGTTTTAACAGCTCTTACGACTATGGTGATAGTGACTGAGTTCTTTTGTGTGTGTATATTAAGAGAAAGCATCCAAATACTTTGTTTGGATTTATTTGAGTGTGAAACTACTCCTGGGATGTTTACAAGTACAAACAAGCTTCAACTCAAACTTTTGAATGCATTTACGCGTTTTAAAAGCTCATACGAGTAGGGTGAAAGAGATTTGAGTTCTTTTGTGTTGTATATTAACAGAAAGCATCCTTTGTTTGCATTCATTTGAGTGTGAAACTACACCTAGGATGTTTACAAGTACAAACAAGCTTCAACTCAAGCTTTTGAATGCATTTACGCGTTTTAAAAGCTCCTACGAGTAGGGTGAAAGAGATTTGAGCTCTTTTCTGTTGTATATTAATAGAAAGCATCCAAATACTTTGTTTGCATTCATTTGAGTGTGAAACTACACCTAGGATGTTTACAAGTACAAATAATCTTCAACTCAAGCTTTAGAATTCATTTACGCGTTGTAAATGCTCTTACGAGTAGGGTGAAAGAGATTTGAGTTCTTTTGTGTTGTATATTAATAGAAAGCATCCAAATACTTTATTTGCATTCATTTGAGTGTGAAAGTACACCTAAGATGTTTACAAGTACAAATAAGCTTCAACCCAAGCTTTTGAATGCATTTTCGCGTTTTAACAGCTCTTACGACTATGGTGATAGAGACTGAGTTCTTTTGTGTCGTATATTTAGAGAAAGCATCCAAATACTTTGTTTGGATTCATTTGAGTGTGAAACTACACCTGGGATGTTTACAAGTACAAACAAGCTTCAACTCCAATTTTTGAATGCACTTACGCGTTTTAAAAGCTCATATGAGTAGGGTGAAAGAGATTTGAGTTCTTTTGTGTTGTATATTAATAGAAAGCATCCAAATACTTTGTTTGCATTCATTTGAGTGTGAAACTACACCTAGGATGTTTACAAGTACAAACAAGCTTCAACTCAAGCTTTAGAATTCATTTACGCGTTTTAAATGCTCTTAGGAGTAGGGTGAAAGATATTTGAGTTCTTTTGTGTTGTATATTAAGAGAAAGCATCCAAATACTTTGTTTGGATTCATTTGAGTGTGACACTACATCTAGGATGTTTACAAGTACAAACAAGCTTCAACTCAAGCTTTTGAATGCATTTACGCGTTTTAAAAGCTCATACGAGTAGGGTGAAAGTTATTTGAGTTCTTTTGTGTTGTATATTAAGAGAAAGCATCCAAATACTTTGTTTGCATTCATTTGAGTGTGAAACTACACCTAGGATGTTTACAAGTACAAACAAGCTTAAACTCAAGCTTTTGAATGCATTTAAGCATTTAAAAAGCTCATACGAGTCGGGTGAAAGAGATTTGAGTTCTTTTGTGTTGTATATTAAGAGAAATAATCCAAATACTTTGTTTGGATTCATTTGAGTGTGAAACTACACCTACGATGTTTACAAGTACAAACAAGCTTCAACTCCAGCTTTTGAATGCATTAACGAGTTCTAAAACCTCATACGAGTAGGGTAAAAGAGATTTGAGTTCTTTTGTGTTGTATATTAAGAGAAAGCATTCAAATACTTTGTTTGGATTCATTTGAGTGTGAAACTACACCTAGGATATTTACAAGTACAAACAAGCTTCAACTCAAGCTTTTGAATGCATTTACGCGTTTTAAAAGCTCATACGAGTAGGGTGAAAGAGATTTGAGTTCTTTTCTGTTCTATATTAAGAGAAAGCATCCAAACACTTTGTTTGCATTCATTTGATTGTGAATCTACACCTAGGATGTTTACAAGTACAAACTAGCTTCACCTCAAGCTTTTGAATGCATTTACGAGTTTTAAAAGCTCATAAGAGTAGGGTGAAAGATATTTGAGTTCTTTTGTGTTGTATATTAAGAGAAAGCATCCAAATAATTTTTTTGTATTCATTTGAGTGTGAAACTACACCTAGGATGTTTACAAGTACAAACAAGCTTCAACTCAAGGTTTTGAATTCATTTAAGCGTTTTAACAGCTCTTACGACTATGGTGATAGAGACTGAGTTCTTTTGTGTTGTATATTAAGAGAAAGCATTCAAATAATTTCTTTGTATTCATTTGAGTGTGAAACTACACCTACGATGTTTACAAGTACAAACAAGCTTCAACTCAAGCTTTTGAATGCATTTACGCTTTTTAAAAGCTCATACTTGTAGGGTGAAAAAGATTTGAGTTCTTTTGTGTTGTATATTAAGAGAAAGCATCCAAATACTTTGTTTGCATTCATTTGAGTGTGAAACTACACCTAGGATGGTTACAAGTACAAACAAGCTTCAACTCAAGGTTTTGAATGCATTTACGCGTTTTAACAGCTCTTACGACTATGGTGATAGAGACTGAGTTCTTTTGTGTTGTATATTAAGCGAAAGCATTCAAATAATTTTTTTTATTCATTTGAGTGTGAAACTACACCTAGGATGTTTACAAGTACAAACAAGCTTCAACTCAAGCTTTTGAATGCATTTACGCTTTTTAAAAGCTCATACGAGTAGGGTGAAAAAGATTTGAGTTCTTTTGTGTTGTATATTAAGAGAAATAATCCAAATACTTTGTTTGGATTCATTTGAGTGTGAAACTACACCTAGGATGTTTACAAGTACAAACAAGCTTCAACTCCAGCTTTTGAATGCATTTACGAGTTTTAAAACCTCATACGAGTAGGGTGAAAGAGATTTTTGTTCTTTTGTGTCGTATATTAAGAGAAAGCATTCAAATACTTTGTTTGGATTCATTTGAGTGTGAAACTACACCTAGGATGTTTACAAGTACAAACAAGCTTCAACTCAAGCTTTTGAATGCATTTACGCGTTTTAAAAGCTCATACGAGTAGGGTGAAAGAGATTTGAGTTCTTTTCTGTTGTATATAAAGAGAAAGCATCCAAACACTTTGTTTGCATTCATTTGATTGTGAATCTACACCTAGGATGTTTACAAGTACAAACTAGTTTCACCTCAAGCTTTTGAATGCATTTACGTGTTTTAAAAGCTCATAAGAGTAGGGTGAAAGAGATTTGAGTTCTTTTGTGTTGTATATTAAGAGAAAGCATTCAAATACTTTGTTTGGATTCATTTGAGTGTGAAACTACACCTAAGATGTTTACAAGTACAACCAAGCTTCAACTTCAATCTTTTGAATGCATTTACGCGTTTTAACAGCTCTTACGACTATGGTGATAGAGACTGAGTTCTTTTGTGTTGTATATTAAGAGAAACCATCCAAATACTTTGTTTGGATTCATTTGAGTGTGAAACTACACCTACGATGGTTACAAGTACAAACAAGCTTCAACTCAAGGTTTTGAATGCATTTACGCGTTTTAACAGCTCTTACGACTATGGTGATAGAGACTGAGCTCTTTTGTGTTGTATATTAAGAGAAAGCATTCAAATAATTTTTTTGTATTCATTTGAGTGTGAAACTACACCTAGGATGTTTACAAGTACAAACAAGCTTCAACTCAAGCTTTTGAATGCATTTACGCTTTTTAAAAGCTCATACGAGTAGGGTGAAAAAGATTTGAGTTCTTTTGTGTTGTATATTAAGAGAAAGCATCCAAATACTTTGTTTGCATTCATTTGAGTGTGAAACAACACCTATGATGTTTACAAGTACAAACAAGCTTCAACTCAAGCTTTTGAATGCATTTACGCGTTTTAACAACTCTTACGACTAGGGTGATAGAGATTTAGTTCTTTTGTGTTGTATATTAAGAGAAAGCACCCAAATGTTCTGTTTGCATTCATTTGAGTATGAAACGACACCAAGAATGTTTTAAAGTACAAATAAGCTTCAACCCAAGCTTTTGAATGCATTTACGCGTTTTAACAGCTCATACGACTATGGTGATAGTGACTGAGTTCTTTTGTGTGTGTATATTAAGAGAAAGCATCCAAATACTTTGTTTGGATTCATTTGAGTGTGAAACTACTCCTGGGATGTTTACAAGTACAAACAAGCTTCAACTCAAACTTTTGAATGCATTTACGCGTTTTAAAAGCTCATACGAGTAGGGTGAAAGAGATTTGAGTTCTTTTGTGTTGTATATTAATAAAAAGCATCCTTTGTTTGCATTCATTTGAGTGTGAAACTACACCTAGGATGTTTACAAGTACAAACAAGCTTCAACTCAAGCTTTTGAATGCATTTACGCGTTTTAAAAGCTCCTACGAGTAGGGTGAAAGAGATTTGAGCTCTTTTCTGTTGTATATTCATAGAAAGCATCCAAATACTTTGTTTGCATTCATTTGAGTGTGAAACTACACCTAGGATGTTTACAAGTACAAATAATCTTCAACTCAAGCTTTAGAATTCATTTACGCGTTGTAAATGCTCTTACGAGTAGGATGAAAGAGATTTGAGTTCTTTTGTGTTGTATATTAATAGAAAGCATCCAAATACTTTATTTGCATTCATTTGAGTGTGAAATTACACCTAAGATGTTTACAAGTACAAATAAGCTTGAACCCAAGCTTTTGAATGCATTGTCGCGTTTTAACAGCTCTTACGACTATGGTGATAGAGACTGAGTTCTTTTGTGTCGTATATTAAGAGAAAGCATCCAAATACTTTGTTTGGATTCATTTGAGTGTGAAACTACACCTGGGATGTTTACAAGTACAAACAAGCTTCAACTCAAATTTTTGAATGCATTTACGCGTTTTAAAAGCTCATACGAGTAGGGTGAAAGAGATTTGAGTTCTTTTGTGTTGTATATTAATAGAAAGCATCCAAATACTTTGTTTGCATTCATTTGAGTGTGAAACTACACCTTGGATGTTTACAAGTACAAACAAGCTTCAACTCAAGCTTTAGAATTCATTTACGCGTTTTAAATGCTCTTAGGAGTAGGGTGAAAGATATTTGAGTTCTTTTATGTTGTATATTAAGAGAAAGCATCCGAATACTTTGTTTGGATTCATTTGAGTGTGACACTACATCTAGGATGTTTACAAGTACTAACAAGGTTCAACCCAAGCTTTTGAAATCATTTACGCGTTTTAACAGCTCTTACGACTATGGTGATAGAGACTGAGTTCTTTTGTGTTGTATATTAAGAGAAAGCATCCAAATACTTTGCTTGGATTCATTTTAGTGTGAAACTACACCTAGGATGGTTACAAGTACAAACAAGCTTCAACTCAAGGTTTTGAATGCATTTACGCGTTTTAACAGCTCTTACGACTATGGTGATAGAGACTGAGTTCTTTTGTGTTGTATATTAAGCGAAAGCATTCAAATAATTTTTTTTATTCATTTGAGTGTGAAACTACACCTAGGATGTTTACAAGTACAAACAAGCTTCAACTCAAGCTTTTGAATGCATTTACGCTTTTTAAAAGCTCATACGAGTAGGGTGAAAAAGATTTGAGTTCTTTTGTGTTGTATATTAAGAGAAATAATCCAAATACTTTGTTTGGATTCATTTGAGTGTGAAACTACACCTAGGATGTTTACAAGTACAAACAAGCTTCAACTCCAGCTTTTGAATGCATTTACGAGTTTTAAAACCTCATACGAGTAGGGTGAAAGAGATTTTTTTTCTTTTGTGTCGTATATTAAGAGAAAGCATTCAAATACTTTGTTTGGATTCATTTGAGTGTGAAACTACACCTAGGATGTTTACAAGTACAAACAAGCTTCAACTCAAGCTTTTGAATGCATTTACGCGTTTTAAAAGCTCATACGAGTAGGGTGAAAGAGATTTGAGTTCTTTTCTGTTGTATATAAAGAGAAAGCATCCAAACACTTTGTTTGCATTCATTTGATTGTGAATCTACACCTAGGATGTTTACAAGTACAAACTAGTTTCACCTCAAGCTTTTGAATGCATTTACGTGTTTTAAAAGCTTATAAGAGTAGGGTGAAAGAGATTTGAGTTCTTTTGTGTTGTATATTAATAGAAAGCATCCAAATACTTTGTTTGCATTCATTTGAGTGTGAAACTACACCTTGGATGTTTACAAGTACAAACAAGCTTCAACTCAAGCTTTAGAATTCATTTACGCGTTTTAAATGCTCTTAGGAGTAGGGTGAAAGATATTTGAGTTCTTTTATGTTGTATATTAAGAGAAAGCATCCGAATACTTTGTTTGGATTCATTTGAGTGTGACACTACATCTAGGATGTTTACAAGTACTAACAAGGTTCAACCCAAGCTTTTGAAATCATTTACGCGTTTTAACAGCTCTTACGACTATGGTGATAGAGAACGAGTTCTTTTGTGTTGTATATTAAGAGATAGCATCCAAATTCTTTGTTTGCATTCATTTGTGTGTGATACTACACCTAGGATGTTTACAAGTACAAACAAGCTTCAACTCAAGCTTTTGAATGCATTTACGCGTTTTAAAAGCTCCTACGAGTAGGGTGAAAGAGATTTGAGCTCTTTTCTGTTGTATATTCATAGAAAGCATCCAAATACTTTGTTTGCATTCATTTGAGTGTGAAACTACACCTAGGATGTTTACAAGTACAAATAATCTTCAACTCAAGCTTTAGAATTCATTTACGCGTTGTAAATGCTCTTACGAGTAGGATGAAAGAGATTTGAGTTCTTTTGTGATGTATATTAATAGAAAGCATCCAAATACTTTATTTGCATTCATTTGAGTGTGAAATTACACCTAAGATGTTTACAAGTACAAATAAGCTTGAACCCAAGCTTTTGAATGCATTGTCGCGTTTTAACAGCTCTTACGACTATGGTGATAGAGACTGAGTTCTTTTGTGTCGTATATTAAGAGAAAGCATCCAAATACTTTGTTTGGATTCATTTGAGTGTGAAACTACACCTGGGATGTTTACAAGTACAAACAAGCTTCAACTCAAATTTTTGAATGCATTTACGCGTTTTAAAAGCTCATACGAGTAGGGTGAAAGAGATTTGAGTTCTTTTGTGTTGTATATTAATAGAAAGCATCCAAATACTTTGTTTGCATTCATTTGAGTGTGAAACTACACCTTGGATGTTTACAAGTACAAACAAGCTTCAACTCAAGCTTTAGAATTCATTTACGCGTTTTAAATGCTCTTAGGAGTAGGGTGAAAGATATTTGAGTTCTTTTATGTTGTATATTAAGAGAAAGCATCCGAATACTTTGTTTGGATTCATTTGAGTGTGACACTACATCTAGGATGTTTACAAGTACTAACAAGGTTCAACCCAAGCTTTTGAAATCATTTACGCGTTTTAACAGCTCTTACGACTATGGTGATAGAGACTGAGTTCTTTTGTGTTGTATATTAAGAGAAAGCATCCAAATACTTTGCTTGGATTCATTTTAGTGTGAAACTACACCTAGGATGGTTACAAGTACAAACAAGCTTCAACTCAAGGTTTTGAATGCATTTACGCGTTTTAACAGCTCTTACGACTATGGTGATAGAGACTGAGTTCTTTTGTGTTGTATATTAAGCGAAAGCATTCAAATAATTTTTTTTATTCATTTGAGTGTGAAACTACACCTAGGATGTTTACAAGTACAAACAAGCTTCAACTCAAGCTTTTGAATGCATTTACGCTTTTTAAAAGCTCATACGAGTAGGGTGAAAAAGATTTGAGTTCTTTTGTGTTGTATATTAAGAGAAATAATCCAAATACTTTGTTTGGATTCATTTGAGTGTGAAACTACACCTAGGATGTTTACAAGTACAAACAAGCTTCAACTCCAGCTTTTGAATGCATTTACGAGTTTTAAAACCTCATACGAGTAGGGTGAAAGAGATTTTTTTTCTTTTGTGTCGTATATTAAGAGAAAGCATTCAAATACTTTGTTTGGATTCATTTGAGTGTGAAACTACACCTAGGATGTTTACAAGTACAAACAAGCTTCATCTCAAGCTTTTGAATGCATTTACGCGTTTTAAAAGCTCATACGAGTAGGGTGAAAGAGATTTGAGTTCTTTTCTGTTGTATATAAAGAGAAAGCATCCAAACACTTTGTTTGCATTCATTTGATTGTGAATCTACACCTAGGATGTTTACAAGTACAAACTAGTTTCACCTCAAGCTTTTGAATGCATTTACGTGTTTTAAAAGCTTATAAGAGTAGGGTGAAAGAGATTTGAGTTCTTTTGTGTTGTATATTAATAGAAAGCATCCAAATACTTTGTTTGCATTCATTTGAGTGTGAAACTACACCTTGGATGTTTACAAGTACAAACAAGCTTCAACTCAAGCTTTAGAATTCATTTACGCGTTTTAAATGCTCTTAGGAGTAGGGTGAAAGATATTTGAGTTCTTTTATGTTGTATATTAAGAGAAAGCATCCGAATACTTTGTTTGGATTCATTTGAGTGTGACACTACATCTAGGATGTTTACAAGTACTAACAAGGTTCAACCCAAGCTTTTGAAATCATTTACGCGTTTTAACAGCTCTTACGACTATGGTGATAGAGAACGAGTTCTTTTGTGTTGTATATTAAGAGATAGCATCCAAATTCTTTGTTTGCATTCATTTGTGTGTGATACTACACCTAGGATGTTTACAAGTACAAACAAGCTTCAACTCAAGCTTTTGAATGCATTTACGCGTTTTAAAAGCTCATAAGAGTAGGGTGAAAAAGATTTGAGTTCTTTTGTGTTGTATATTAAGAGAAAGCATCCAAATACTTTGTTTGCATTCATTTGAGTGTGAAACTACACCTATGATGTTTACTAGTACAAACAAGCTTCAACTCAAGCTTTTGAATGCATTTACGCGTTTTAACAGCTCTTACGACTAGGGTGATAGAGATTTAGTTCTTTTGTGTTGTATATTAAGAGAAATCACCCAAATGTTCTGTTTGCATTCATTTGAGTATGAAACTACACAAAGAATGTTTTAAAGTGCAAACAAGCTTCAACTCAAGCTTTTGAATGCATTTACGCGTTTTCAAAGCTCATAAGAGTAGGGTGAAAGAGATTTGAGTTCGTTTGTGTTGTATATTAAGAGAAAGCATCCAAATACTTTGTTTGGATTCATTTGAGTGTGAAACTACACCTAGGATGTTTACAAGTACAAACAAACTTCAACTCAAACTTTTGAATCCATTTACGCGTTTTAAAAGCTCATAAGAATAGGGTGAAAGAGATTTGAGTTCTTTTTTGTTGTATATTAAGAGAAAGCATTCAAATACTTTGTTTGGATTCATTTGAGTGTGAAACTACACCTAGGATGTTTACAAGTACAAACAAGCTTCAACTCAAGCTTTCGAATGCATTTACGCGTTTTAAAAGCTCATAGGAGTAGGGTGAAAGAGATTTGAGTTCTTTATTGTTGTATATTAAGAGAAAGCATCCAAATACTTTGTTTGGATTCATTTGAGTGTGAAACTACACCTAGGATGTTTACAAGTACAAACAAGCTTCAACTCAAACTTTTGAATCCATTTACGCGTTTTAAAAGCTCATAAGAATAGGGTGAAAGTTATTTGAGCTCTTTTGTGTTGTATATTAAGAGAAAGCATCCAAATACTTTGTTTGCATTCATTTGAGTGTGAAACTACATCTAGGATGTTTACAAGTACAAACAAGCTTAAACTCAAGCTTTTGAATGCATTTAAGCGTTTAAAAAGCTCATACGAGTAGCGTGAAAGAGATTTGAGTTCTTTTGTGTTGTATATTAAGAGAAATAATCCAAATACTTTGTTTGGATTCATTTGAGTGTGAAACTACACCTACGATGTTTACAAGTACAAACAAGCTTCAACTCCAGCTTTTGAATGCATTTACGAGTTCTAAAACCTCATACGAGTAGGGAGATAGAGATTTGAGTTCTTTTGTGTTGTATATTAAGAGAAAGCATTCAAATACTTTGCTTGGATTCATTTGAGTGTGAAACTACACCTAGGATGTTTACAAGTACAAACAAGCTTCAACTCAAGCTTTTGAATGCATTTACGCGTTTTAAAAGCTCATACGAGTAGGGTGAAAGAGATTTGAGTTCTTTTTTGTTGTATATTAAGAGAAAGCATCCAAACACTTTGTTTGCATTCATTTGATTGTGAATCTACACCTAGGATGTTTACAAGTACAAACTAGCTTCACCTCAAGCTTTTGAATACATTTACGAGTTTTAAAAGCTCATAAGAGTAGGGTGAAAGATATTTGAGTTCTTTTGTGTTGTATATTAAGAGAAAGCATTCAAATACTTTGTTTGGATTCATTTGAGTGTGAAACTACACCTAAGATGTTTAGAAGTACAACCAAGCTTCAACTCAAGCTTTTGAATGCATTTACGCGTTTTAACAGCTCTTACGACTTCGGTGATAGAGATTTAGTTCTTTTGTGTTGTATATCAAGAGAAAGCACCCAAATTTTTCGTTTGCATTCATTTGAGTATGAATCTACACCAAGTATGTTTTCAAGTGCAAACAAGCTTCAACTCAAGCTTTTGAATGCATTTACGCGTTTTAAAAGCTCATACGAGTAGGGTGAAAGAGATTTGAGTTCTTTTGTGTTGTATATTAAGAGAAAGCATCCAAATACTTTGTTTGGATTCAATTGATTGTGAAACTACACCTAGGATGTTTACAAGTACAAACAAGGTTCAACCCAAGCTTTTGAAATCATTTACGCGTTTTAACAGCTCTTACGACTATGGTGATAGAGACTGAGTTCTTTTGTGTTGTATATTAAGAGAAAGCATCCAAATACTTTGCTTGGATTCATTTGAGTGTGAAACTACACCTATGATGGTTACAAGTACAAACAATCTTCAACTCAAGGTTTTGAATGCATTTACGCGTTTTAACAGCTCTTACGACTATGGTGATAGAGACTGAGTTCTTTTGTGTTGTATATTAAGAGAAAGCATCCAAATATTTTTTTTGTATTCATTTGAGTGTGAAACTACACCTAGGTTGTTTACAAGTACAAACAAGCTTCAACTCAAGCTTTTGAATGCATTTACGCCTTTTAAAACTCATACGAGTAGGGTGAAAAAGATTTGAGTTCTTTTGTGTTGTATATTAAGAGAAAGCATCCAAATACTTTGTTTGGATTCATTTGAGTGTGAAACTACACCTAAGATGGTTACAAGTACAAACAAGCTTCAACTCAAGGTTTTGAATGCATTTACGCGTTTTAACAGCTCTTACAACTAGGGTGATAGAGAACGAGTTCTTTTGTGTTGTATATTAAGAGATAGCATCCAAATTCTTTGTTTGCATTCATTTGTGTGTGATACTACACCTAGGATGTTTACAAGTACAAACAAGCTTCAACTAAAGCTTTTGAATGCATTTACGCGTTTCAAAAGCTCATAAGAGTAGGGTGAAAAAGATTTGAGTTCTTTTGTGTTGTATATTAAGAGAAAGCATCCAAATACTTTGTTTGCATTCATTTGAGTGTGAAACTACACCTTTGATGTTTACAAGTACAAACAAGCTTCAACTCAAGCTTTTGAATGCATTTACGCGTTTTAACAGCTCTTACTACTAGGGTGATAGAGATTTAGTTCTTTTTTGTTGTATATTAAGAGAAATCACCCAAATGTTCTGTTTGCATTCATTTGAGTATGAAACTACACAAAGAATGTTTTAAAGTGCAAACAAGCTTCAACTCAAGCTTTTGAATGCATTTACGCGTTTTCAAAGCTCATAAGAGTAGGGTGAAAGAGATTTGAGTTCGTTTGTGTTGTATATTAAGAGAAAGCATCCAAATACTTTGTTTGGATTCATTTGAGTGTGAAACTACACCTAGGATGTTTACAAGTACAAACAAACTTCAACTCAAACTTTTGAATCCATTTACGCGTTTTAAAAGCTCATAAGAATAGGGTGAAAGAGATTTGAGTTTTTTTTTGTTGTATATTAAGAGAAAGCATTCAAAATACTTTGTTTGGATTCATTTGAGTGTGAAACTAAACGTAGGATGTTTACAAGTACAAACAAGGTTCAACTCAAGCTTTCGAATGCATTTACGCGTTTTAAAAGCTCATAGGAGTAGGGTGAAAGAGATTTGAGTTCTTTATTGTTGTATATTAAGAGAAAGCATCCAAATACTTTATTTGCATTCATTTGAGTGTGAAATTACAACTAAGATGTTTACAAGTACAAATAAGCTTCAACCCAAGCTTTTGAATGCATTTACGCGTTTTAACACCTCTTACGACTATGGTGATAGTGACTGAGTTCTTTTGTGTGTGTATATTAAGAGAAAGCATCCAAATACTTTGTTTGGATTCATTTGAGTGTGAAACTACTCCTGGGATGTTTACAAGTACAAACAAGCTTCAACCCAAACTTTTGAATGCATTTACGCGTTTTAAAACCTCATGCGAGTAGGGTGAAAGAGATTTGAGTTCTTCTGTGTTGTATATTAATAGAAAGCATCCAAATACTTTGTTTGCGTTCATTTGAGTGTGAAACAACACCTAGGATGTTTACAAGTACAAACAAACTTCAACTCAAGCTTTTGAATGCATTTACGCGTTTTAAAAGCTCATACGCGTAGGGTGAAAGAGGATTAGAGTTCTTTTGTGTTGTATATTAAGAGAAAGCATCCAAATACTTTGTTTGGATTCATTTGAGTGTGAAACTACACCTAGGATTTTTACAAGTACAAACAAGCTTCAACTCCAGCTTTTGAATGCATTTACGAGTTTTAACAGCTCATACGAGTAGGGTGAAAGAGATTTGAGTTCTTTTGTGTTGTATATTAAGAAAAAGCATCCAAATACTTTGTTTGGATTCGTTTGAGTGTGAAACTACACCTAGGATGTTTACAAGTACAAACAAGCTTCAACCCAAGGTTTTGAATTCATTTAAGCGTTTAAAAAGCTCATACGAGTAGGGTGAAAGAGATTTGAGTTCTTTTGTGTTGTATATTAAGAGAAATCATCCAAATACTTTGTTTGGATTCATTTGAGTGTGAAACTACACCTAGAATGTTTACGAGTACAAATAAGCTTCAACCCAAGCTTTTGAATGCATTTTCGCGTTTTAACAGCTCTTACGACTATGGTGATAGAGTCTGAGTTCTTTTGTGTCGTATATTAAGAGAAAGCATCCAAATACTTTGTTTGGATTCATTTGAGTGTGAAACTACACCTGGGATGCTTACAAGTACAAACAAGCTTCAACTCAATTTTTTGAATGCATTTACGCGTTTTAAAAGCTCATACGAGTAGGGTGAAAGAGATTCGAGTTCTTTTGTGTTGTATATGAATAGAAAGCATCCAAATACATTGTTTGCATTCATTTGAGTGTGAAACTACTACACCTAGGATATTTACAAGTACAAACAAGCTTTAACTCAAGCTTTAGAATTCATTTACGCGTTTTAAATGCTCTTAGGAGTAGGGTGAAAGAGATTTGAGTTCTTTTGTGTTTTATATTACGAGAAAGCATCCAAATACTTTGTTTGGATTCATTTGAGTGTGAAACTACACCTAGGATGTTTACAAGTACAAACAAGCTTCAACTCAAGCTTTTGAATGCATTTACGCGTTTTCAAAGCTCATACGAGTAGGGTGAAAGTTATTTTAGTTCTTTTGTGTTATATATTAAAAGAAAACATCCAAATATATTGTTTGCATTCATTTGAGTGTGAAAATACACCTAGGATTTTTACAAGTACAAACAAGCTTCAACTCAAGCTTTTGAATGCATTTAAGCGTTTAAAAAGCTCATACGAGTAGGGTGAAAGAGATTTGAGTTCTTTTGTGTTGTACATTAAGAGAAATCATCCAAATACTTTGTTTGGATTCATTTGAGTGTGAAACTACACCTAGGATGTTTACAAGTACAAACAAGCTTCAACTCCAGCTTTTGAATGCATTTACGAGTTTTAAAACCTCATACGAGTAGGGTGAAAGAGATTTGAGTTCTTTTGTGTTGTATATTAAGAGAAAGCATTCAAATACTTTTTTTGGATTCATTTGAGTGTGAAACTACACTTAGGATGTTTAAAAGTACAAACAAGCTTCAACTCAAGGTTTTGAATGCATTTACGCGTTTTAAAAGCTCATACGAGTAGGGTGAAAGAGATTTGAGTTCTTTTCTGTTGTATATTAAGAGAAAGCATCCAAACACTTTGTTTGCATTCATTTGATTGTGAATCTGCACCTAGGATGTTTACAAGTACAAACTAGCTTCACCTCAAGCTTTTGAATGCATTTACGAGTTTTAAAAGCTCATAAAAGTAGGGTGAAAGAGATTTAAGTTCTTTTGTGTTGTATATTAAGAGAAAGCATTCAAATACTTTGTTTGGATTCATTTGAGTGTGAAACAACACCTAAGATGTTTACAAGTACAACCAAGCTTCAACTCAAGCTTTTGAATGCATTTACGCGTTTTAACAGCTCTTACGACTATGGTGATAGAGACTGAGTTCTTTTGTGTTGTATATTAAGAGAAACCATCCAAATAATTTTTTTGTATTCATTTGAGTGTGAAAGTACACCTAGGATGTTTACAAGTACAAACAAGCTTCAACTCAAGCTTTTGAATGCA
The DNA here is from genome assembly GCA_038025085.1 of Tetragonia tetragonoides. NCBI lineage: Eukaryota > Viridiplantae > Streptophyta > Magnoliopsida > Caryophyllales > Aizoaceae > Tetragonia > Tetragonia tetragonoides. The sequence goes on from CM076140.1 coordinate 25,941,946, forward strand.
TTTACGCTTTTTAAAAGCTCATACGAGTAGGGTGAAAAAGATTTGAGTTCTTTTGTGTTGTATATTAAGAGAAAGCATCCAAATACTTAGTTTGGATTCATTTGAGTGTGAAACTACACCTAGGATGTTTACAAGTGCAAACAAACTTCAACTCAAACTTTTGAATCCATTTACGCGTTTTAAAAGCTCATACGAATAGGGTGAAAGAGATTTGAGTTCTTTTTTGTTGTATATTAAGAGAAAGCATCCAAAAACTTTATTTGCATTCATTCGAGTGTGAAATTACACCTAAGATGTTTACAAGTACAAATAAGCTTCAACCCAAGCTTTTGATTGCATTTACGTGTTTTAACAGCTCTTACGACTATGGTAATAGTGACTGAGTTCTTTTGTGTGTATATATTAAGAGAAAGCATCCAAATACTTTGTTTGGATTCATTTGAGTGTGAAACTACACCTAGGATGTTTACAAGTACAAACAAACTTCAACTCAAACTTTTGAATCCATTTACGCGTTTTAAAAGCTCATACGAGTAGGGTGAAAGAGATTTGAGTTCTTTTGTGTTGTATTTTAAGAGAAAGCATTCAAATACTTTGTTTGGATTCATTTGAGTGTGAAACAACACGTAAGATGTTTACAAGTACAACCAAGCTTCAACTCAAGCTTTTGAATGCATTTACGCGTTTTAACAGCTCTTACGACTATGGTGATAGAGACTGAGTTCTTTTGTGTTGTATATTAAGAGAAACCATCCAAATACTCTGTTTGAATTCATTTGAGTGTGAAACTACACCTAGGATGTTAACAAGTACAAACAAGCTTCAACTCAAGGTTTTGAATGCATTTACGCGTTTTAACAGCTCTTACGACTATGGTGATAGAGACTGAGTTCTTTTGTGTTGTATATTAAGAGAAAGCATCCAAATAATTTTTTTGTATTCATTTGAGTGTGAAACTACACCTAGGATGTTCACAAGGACAAACAAGCTTCAACTCAAGCTTTTGAATGCATTTACGCGTTTTAAAAGCTCATACGAGTAGGGTGAAAAAGATTTGAGTTCTTTTGTGTTGTATATTAAGAGAAAGCATCCAGATACTTTGTTTGGATTCATTTGAGTGTGAAACTACACCTAGGATGGTTACAAGTACAAACAAGCTTCAACTCAAGGTTTTGAATGCATTTACGCGTTTTAACAGCTCTTACGACTATGGTGATAGAGACTGAGTTCTTTTGTGTTGTATATTAAGAGAAAGCATCCAAATAATTTTTTTGTATTCAGTTGAGTGTGAAACTACACCTAGGATGTTTACAAGTACAAACAAGCTTCAACTCAAGCTTTTGAATGCATTTACGCTTTTTAAAAGCTCTTACGAGTAGGGTGAAAAAGATTTGAGTTCTTTTGTGTTGTATATTAAGAGAAAGCATCCAAATACTTTGTTTGCATTCATTTGAGTGTGAAACTACACCTATGATGTTTACAAGTACAAACAAGCTTCAACTCAAGTTTTTGAATACATTTACGCGTTTTAACAGCTCTTACGACTATGGTGATAGTGACTGAGTTCTTTTGTGTGTGTATATTAAGACAAAGCATCCAAATACTTTGTTTGCATTCATTTGAGTGTGAAACTACTCCTGGGATGTTTACAAGTACAAACAAACTTCAACTCAAACTTTTGAATCCATTTACGCGTTTTAAAAGCTCATACGAATAGGGTGAAAGAGATTTCAGTTCTTTTTTGTTGTATATTAAGAGAAAGCATCCAAACACTTTATTTGCATTCATTTGAGTGTGAAATTACACCTAAGATGTTTACAAGTACAAATAAGCTTCAACCCAAGTTTTTGAATGCATTTACGCGTTTTAACAGCTCTTACGACTATGGTGATAGTGACTGAGTTCTTTTGTGTGTGTATATTAAGACAAAGCATCCAAATACTTTGTTTGGATTCATTTGAGTGTGAAACTACTCCTGGGATGTTTACAAATACAAACAAGCTTCAACTCAAACTTTTGAATGCATTTACACGTTTTAAAAGCTCATACGAGTAGGGTGAAAGAGATTTGAGTTCTTTTGTGTTGTATATTAATAGAAAGCATCCTTTGTTTTGCATTCATTTGAGTGTGAAACTACACCTAGGATGTTTACAAGTACAAACAAGCTTCAACTCAAGCTTTTGAATGCATTTACGCGTTTTAAAAGCTCATACGAGTAGGGTGAAAGAGATTTGAGTTCTTTTCTGTTGTATATTAATAGAAAGCATCCAAATACTTTGTTTGCATTCATTTGAGTGTGAAACTACACCGAGGATGTTCACAAGTACAAATAAGCTTCAACTCAACCTTTCGAATTTATTTACGCGTTTTAAATGCTCTTACGAGTAGGGTGAAAGAGATTTGAGTTCTTTTGTGTTGTATATTAATAGAAAGCATCCAAATACTTTATTTGCATTCATTTGAGTGTGAAATTACACCTAAGATGTTTACAAGTACAAATAAGCTTCAACCCAAGCTTTTGAATGCATTTACGCGTTTTAACAGCTCTTACGACTATGGTGATAGAGACTGAGTTCTTTTGTGTTGTATATTAAGAGAAACCATCCAAATACTTTGTTTGGATTCATTTGAGTGTGAAACTACACCTAGGATGGTTACAAGTACAAACAAGCTTCAACTCAAGGTTTTGAATGCATTTACGCGTTTTAACAGCTCTTACGACTATGGTGATAGAGACTGAGTTCTTTTGTGTTGGATATTAAGAGAAAGCATCCAAATAATTTTTTTGTATTCATTTGAGTGTGAAACTACACCTAGGATATTTAGAGATTTGAGTTCTTTTGTGTTGTATATTAATAGAAAGCATCCTTTTTTTGCATGCATTTGAGTGTGAAACTACACCTAGGATGTTTACAAGTACAAACAAGCTTCAACTCAAGCTTTTGAATGCATTTACGCGTTTTGAATGCTCATACGAGTAGGGTGAAAGAGATTTGAGTTCTTTGATGTTGTATATTAATAGAAAGCATCCAAATACTTTGTTTGCATTCATTTGAGTGTGAAACTACACCTAGGATGTTTACAAGTACAAATAAGCTTCAACTAAAGCTTTAGAATTCATTTACGCGTTTTAAATGCTCTTACGAGTAGGGTGAAAGAGATTTGAGTTCTTTTGTGTTGTATATTAAGAGAAAGCATCCAAATACTTTGTTTGGATTCATTTGAGTGTGTAACTATACCTGAGATGTTTACATGTACAAACAAGCTTCAACTCAAGCTTTTGAATGCATTTACGCGTTTTAAAAGCTCATACGTGTAGGGTGAAAGAGATTTGAGTTCTTTTGTGTTTTATATTAAGAGAAAACATCCAAATACTTTGTTTGGATTCATTTGATTGTGAAACTACACCTAGGATGGTTACAAGTACAAACAAGCTTCAACTCAAGGTTTTGAATGCATTTACGCGTTTTAAGAGCTCTTACGACTATGGTGATAGAGACTGAGTTCTTTTGTGTTGTATATTAAGAGAAAGCATCCAAATAATTTTTTTGTATTCAGTTGAGTGTGAAACTACACCTAGGATGTTTACAAGTACAAACAAGCTTCAACTCAAGCTTTTGAATGCATTTACGCTTTTTAAAAGCTCTTACGAGTAGGGTGAAAAAGATTTGAGTTCTTTTGTGTTGTATATTAAGAGAAAGCATCCAAATACTTTGTTTGCATTCATTTGAGTGTGAAACTACACCTACGATGTTTACAAGTACAAACAAGCTTCAACTCAAGTTTTTGAATACATTTACGCGTTTTAACAGCTCTTACGACTATGGTGATAGTGACTGAGTTCTTTTGTGTATGTATATTAAGACAAAGCATCCAAATACTTTGTTTGGATTCATTTGAGTGTGAAACTACTCCTGGGATGTTTACAAGTACAAACAAACTTCAACTCAAACTTTTGAATCCATTTACGCGTTTTAAAAGCTCATACGAATAGGGTGAAAGAGATTTCAGTTCTTTTTTGTTGTATATTAAGAGAAAGCATCCAAACACTTTATTTGCATTCATTTGAGTGTGAAATTACACCTAAGATGTTTACAAGTACAAATAAGCTTCAACCCAAGTTTTTGAATGCATTTACGCGTTTTAACAGCTCTTACGACTATGGTGATAGTGACTGAGTTCTTTTGTGTGTGTATATTAAGACAAAGCATCCAAATACTTTGTTTGGATTCATTTGAGTGTGAAACTACTCCTGGGATGTTTACAAATACAAACAAGCTTCAACTCAAACTTTTGAATGCATTTACACGTTTTAAAAGCTCATACGAGTAGGGTGAAAGAGATTTGAGTTCTTTTGTGTTGTATATTAATAGAAAGCATCCTTTGTTTTGCATTCATTTGAGTGTGAAACTACACCTAGGATGTTTACAAGTACAAACAAGCTTCAACTCAAGCTTTTGAATGCATTTACGCGTTTTAAAAGCTCATACGAGTAGGGTGAAAGAGATTTGAGTTCTTTTCTGTTGTATATTAATAGAAAGCATCCAAATACTTTGTTTGCATTCATTTGAGTGTGAAACTACACCGAGGATGTTCACAAGTACAAATAAGCTTCAACTCAATCTTTCGAATTTAGTTACGCGTTTTAAATGCTCTTACGAGTAGGGTGAAAGAGATTTGAGTTCTTTTGTGTTGTATATTAATAGAAAGCATCCAAATACTTTATTTGCATTCATTTGAGTGTGAAATTACACCTAAGATGTTTACAAGTACAAATAAGCTTCAACCCAAGCTTTTGAATGCATTTTCGCGTTTTAACAGCTCTTACGACTATGGTGATAGAGACTGAGTTCTTTTGTGTCGTATATTAAGAGAAACCATCGAAATACATTGTTTGGATTCATTTGAGTGTGAAACTACACTTGGGATGTTTACAAGTACAAACAAGCTTCAACTCAAATTTTTGAATGCATTTACGCGTTTTAAAAGCTCATACGAGTAGGGTCAAAGAGATTTGAGTTCTTTTGTGTTGTATATTAATAGAAAGCATCCAAATACTTTGTTTGCATTCATTTGAGTGTGAAACTACACCTAGGATATTTACAAGTACAAACAAGCTTCAACTCGAGCTTTAGAATTTTATTGCGCGTTTTAAATGCTCTTAGGAGTAGGGTGAAAGAGATTTGAGTTCTTTTGTGTTGTATATTAAGAGAAAGCATCCAAATACTTTGTTTAGATTCATTTGAGTGTGAAACTACACCTAGGATGTTTACAAGTACAAACAAGCTTAAACTCAAGATTTTGAATGCATTTAAGCGTTTAAAAAGCTCATACGAGTAGGGTGAAAAAGATTTGAGTTCTTTTGTGTTGTATATTAAGAGAAATAATCCAAATACTTTTCTTGGATTCATTTGAGTGTGAAACTACACCTAGGATGTTTACAAGTACAAACAAGCTTCAACTCCAGCTTTTGAATGCATTTACGAGTTTTAAAACCTCATACGAGTAGGGTGAAAGAGATTTGAGTTCTTTTGTGTTGTATATTAAGAGAAAGCATTCAAATACTTTGTTTGGACTGATTTGAGTGTGAAACAACACCTAAGATGTTTACAAGTATAACCAAGCTTCAACTCAAGCTTTTGAATGCATTTACGCGTTTTAACAGCTCTTACGACTATGGTGATAGAGACTGAGTTCTTTTGTGTTGTATATTAAGAGAAACCATCCAAATACTTTGTTTGGATTCATTTGAGTGTGAAACTACACCTAGGATGGTTACAAGTACAAACAAGCTTCAACTCAAGGTTTTGAATGCATTTACGCGTTTTAACAGCTCTTACGACTATGGTGATAGAGACTGAGTTCTTTTGTGTTGGATATTAAGAGAAAGCATCCAAATAATTTTTTTGTATTCATTTGAGTGTGAAACTACACCTAGGATATTTAGAGATTTGAGTTCTTTTGTGTTGTATATTAATAGAAAGCATCCTTTTTTTGCATGCATTTGAGTGTGAAACTACACCTAGGATGTTTACAAGTACAAACAAGCTTCAACTCAAGCTTTTGAATGCATTTACGCGTTTTGAATGCTCATACGAGTAGGGTGAAAGAGATTTGAGTTCTTTGATGTTGTATATTAATAGAAAGCATCCAAATACTTTGTTTGCATTCATTTGAGTGTGAAACTACACCTAGGATGTTTACAAGTACAAATAAGCTTCAACTAAAGCTTTAGATTTCATTTACGCGTTTTAAATGCTCTTACGAGTAGGGTGAAAGAGATTTGAGTTCTTTTGTGTTGTATATTAAGAGAAAGCATCCAAATACTTTGTTTGGATTCATTTGAGTGTGTAACTATACCTGAGATGTTTACATGTACAAACAAGCTTCAACTCAAGCTTTTGAATGCATTTACGCGTTTTAAAAGCTCATACGTGTAGGGTGAAAGAGATTTGAGTTCTTTTGTGTTTTATATTAAGAGAAAACATCCAAATACTTTGTTTGGATTCATTTGAGTGTGAAACTACACCTAGGATGGTTACAAGTACAAACAAGCTTCAACTCAAGGTTTTGAATGCATTTACGCGTTTTAAGAGCTCTTACGACTATGGTGATAGAGACTGAGTTCTTTTGTGTTGTATATTAAGAGAAAGCATCCAAATAATTTTTTTGTATTCAGTTGAGTGTGAAACTACACCTAGGATGTTTACAAGTACAAACAAGCTTCAACTCAAGCTTTTGAATGCATTTACGCTTTTTAAAAGCTCTTACGAGTAGGGTGAAAAAGATTTGAGTTCTTTTGTGTTGTATATTAAGAGAAAGCATCCAAATACTTTGTTTGCATTCATTTGAGTGTGAAACTACACCTACGATGTTTACAAGTACAAACAAGCTTCAACTCAAGTTTTTGAATACATTTACGCGTTTTAACAGCTCTTACGACTATGGTGATAGTGACTGAGTTCTTTTGTGTATGTATATTAAGACAAAGCATCCAAATACTTTGTTTGGATTCATTTGAGTGTGAAACTACTCCTGGGATGTTTACAAGTACAAACAAACTTCAACTCAAACTTTTGAATCCATTTACGCGTTTTAAAAGCTCATACGAATAGGGTGAAAGAGATTTCAGTTCTTTTTTGTTGTATATTAAGAGAAAGCATCCAAACACTTTATTTGCATTCATTTGAGTGTGAAATTACACCTAAGATGTTTACAAGTACAAATAAGCTTCAACCCAAGTTTTTGAATGCATTTACGCGTTTTAACAGCTCTTACGACTATGGTGATAGTGACTGAGTTCTTTTGTGTGTGTATATTAAGACAAAGCATCCAAATACTTTGTTTGGATTCATTTGAGTGTGAAACTACTCCTGGGATGTTTACAAATACAAACAAGCTTCAACTCAAACTTTTGAATGCATTTACACGTTTTAAAAGCTCATACGAGTAGGGTGAAAGAGATTTGAGTTCTTTTGTGTTGTATATTAATAGAAAGCATCCTTTGTTTTGCATTCATTTGAGTGTGAAACTACACCTAGGATGTTTACAAGTACAAACAAGCTTCAACTCAAGCTTTTGAATGCATTTACGCGTTTTAAAAGCTCATACGAGTAGGGTGAAAGAGATTTGAGTTCTTTTCTGTTTTTGTAATTAATAGAAAGCATCCAAATACTTTGTTTGCATTCATTTGAGTGTGAAACTACACCGAGGATGTTCACAAGTACAAATAAGCTTCAACTCAATCTTTCGAATTTATTTACGCGTTTTAAATGCTCTTACGAGTAGGGTGAAAGAGATTTGAGTTCTTTTGTGTTGTATATTAATAGAAAGCATCCAAATACTTTATTTGCATTCATTTGAGTGTGAAATTACACCTAAGATGTTTACAAGTACAAATAAGCTTCAACCCAAGCTTTTGAATGCATTTTCGCGTTTTAACAGCTCTTACGACTATGGTGATAGAGACTGAGTTCTTTTGTGTCGTATATTAAGAGAAACCATCGAAATACATTGTTTGGATTCATTTGAGTGTGAAACTACACTTGGGATGTTTACAAGTACAAACAAGCTTCAACTCAAATTTTTGAATGCATTTACGCGTTTTAAAAGCTCATACGAGTAGGGTCAAAGAGATTTGAGTTCTTTTGTGTTGTATATTAATAGAAAGCATCCAAATACTTTGTTTGCATTCATTTGAGTGTGAAACTACACCTAGGATATTTACAAGTACAAACAAGCTTCAACTCGAGCTTTAGAATTTTATTGCGCGTTTTAAATGCTCTTAGGAGTAGGGTGAAAGAGATTTGAGTTCTTTTGTGTTGTATATTAAGAGAAAGCATCCAAATACTTTGTTTAGATTCATTTGAGTGTGAAACTACACCTAGGATGTTTACAAGTACAAACAAGCTTAAACTCAAGATTTTGAATGCATTTAAGCGTTTAAAAAGCTCATACGAGTAGGGTGAAAAAGATTTGAGTTCTTTTGTGTTGTATATTAAGAGAAATAATCCAAATACTTTTCTTGGATTCATTTGAGTGTGAAACTACACCTAGGATGTTTACAAGTACAAACAAGCTTCAACTCCAGCTTTTGAATGCATTTACGAGTTTTAAAACCTCATACGAGTAGGGTGAAAGAGATTTGAGTTCTTTTGTGTTGTATATTAAGAGAAAGCATTCAAATACTTTGTTTGGACTCATTTGAGTGTGAAACAACACCTAAGATGTTTACAAGTATAACCAAGCTTCAACTCAAGCTTTTGAATGCATTTACGCGTTTTAACAGCTCTTACGACTATGGTGATAGAGACTGAGTTCTTTTGTGTTGTATATTAAGAGAAACCATCCAAATACTTTGTTTGGATTCATTTGAGTGTGAAACTACACCTAGGATGGTTACAAGTACAAACAAGCTTCAACTCAAGGTTTTGAATGCATTTACGCGTTTTAACAGCTCTTACGACTATGGTGATAGAGACTGAGTTCTTTTGTGTTGGATATTAAGAGAAAGCATCCAAATAATTTTTTTGTATTCATTTGATTGTGAAACTACACCTAGGATATTTAGAGATTTGAGTTCTTTTGTGTTGTATATTAATAGAAAGCATCCTTTTTTTGCATGCATTTGAGTGTGAAACTACACCTAGGATGTTTACAAGTACAAACAAGCTTCAACTCAAGCTTTTGAATGCATTTACGCGTTTTGAATGCTCATACGAGTAGGGTGAAAGAGATTTGAGTTCTTTGATGTTGTATATTAATAGAAAGCATCCAAATACTTTGTTTGCATTCATTTGAGTGTGAAACTACACCTAGGATGTTTACAAGTACAAATAAGCTTCAACTAAAGCTTTAGAATTCATTTACGCGTTTTAAATGCTCTTACGAGTAGGGTGAAAGAGATTTGAGTTCTTTTGTGTTGTATATTAAGAGAAAGCATCCAAATACTTTGTTTGGATTCATTTGAGTGTGTAACTATACCTGAGATGTTTACATGTACAAACAAGCTTCAACTCAAGCTTTTGAATGCATTTACGCGTTTTAAAAGCTCATACGTGTAGGGTGAAAGAGATTTGAGTTCTTTTGTGTTTTATATTAAGAGAAAACATCCAAATACTTTGTTTGGATTCATTTGAGTGTGAAACTACACCTAGGATGGTTACAAGTACAAACAAGCTTCAACTCAAGGTTTTGAATGCATTTACGCGTTTTAAGAGCTCTTACGACTATGGTGATAGAGACTGAGTTCTTTTGTGTTGTATATTAAGAGAAAGCATCCAAATAATTTTTTTGTATTCAGTTGAGTGTGAAACTACACCTAGGATGTTTACAAGTACAAACAAGCTTCAACTCAAGCTTTTGAATGCATTTACGCTTTTTAAAAGCTCTTACGAGTAGGGTGAAAAAGATTTGAGTTCTTTTGTGTTGTATATTAAGAGAAAGCATCCAAATACTTTGTTTGCATTCATTTGAGTGTGAAACTACACCTACGATGTTTACAAGTACAAACAAGCTTCAACTCAAGTTTTTGAATACATTTACGCGTTTTAACAGCTCTTACGACTATGGTGATAGTGACTGAGTTCTTTTGTGTATGTATATTAAGACAAAGCATCCAAATACTTTGTTTGGATTCATTTGAGTGTGAAACTACTCCTGGGATGTTTACAAGTACAAACAAACTTCAACTCAAACTTTTGAATCCATTTACGCGTTTTAAAAGCTCATACGAATAGGGTGAAAGAGATTTCAGTTCTTTTTTGTTGTATATTAAGAGAAAGCATCCAAACACTTTATTTGCATTCATTTGAGTGTGAAATTACACCTAAGATGTTTACAAGTACAAATAAGCTTCAACCCAAGTTTTTGAATGCATTTACGCGTTTTAACAGCTCTTACGACTATGGTGATAGTGACTGAGTTCTTTTGTGTGTGTATATTAAGACAAAGCATCCAAATACTTTGTTTGGATTCATTTGAGTGTGAAACTACTCCTGGGATGTTTACAAATACAAACAAGCTTCAACTCAAACTTTTGAATGCATTTACACGTTTTAAAAGCTCATACGAGTAGGGTGAAAGAGATTTGAGTTCTTTTGTGTTGTATATTAATAGAAAGCATCCTTTGTTTTGCATTCATTTGAGTGTGAAACTACACCTAGGATGTTTACAAGTACAAACAAGCTTCAACTCAAGCTTTTGAATGCATTTACGCGTTTTAAAAGCTCATACGAGTAGGGTGAAAGAGATTTGAGTTCTTTTCTGTTGTATATTAATAGAAAGCATCCAAATACTTTGTTTGCATTCATTTGAGTGTGAAACTACACCGAGGATGTTCACAAGTACAAATAAGCTTCAACTCAATCTTTCGAATTTATTTACGCGTTTTAAATGCTCTTACGAGTAGGGTGAAAGAGATTTGAGTTCTTTTGTGTTGTATATTAATAGAAAGCATCCAAATACTTTATTTGCATTCATTTGAGTGTGAAATTACACCTAAGATGTTTACAAGTACAAATAAGCTTCAACCCAAGCTTTTGAATGCATTTTCGCGTTTTAACAGCTCTTACGACTATGGTGATAGAGACTGAGTTCTTTTGTGTCGTATATTAAGAGAAACCATCGAAATACATTGTTTGGATTCATTTGAGTGTGAAACTACACTTGGGATGTTTACAAGTACAAACAAGCTTCAACTCAAATTTTTGAATGCATTTACGCGTTTTAAAAGCTCATACGAGTAGGGTCAAAGAGATTTGAGTTCTTTTGTGTTGTATATTAATAGAAAGCATCCAAATACTTTGTTTGCATTCATTTGAGTGTGAAACTACACCTAGGATATTTACAAGTACAAACAAGCTTCAACTCGAGCTTTAGAATTTTATTGCGCGTTTTAAATGCTCTTAGGAGTAGGGTGAAAGAGATTTGAGTTCTTTTGTGTTGTATATTAAGAGAAAGCATCCAAATACTTTGTTTAGATTCATTTGAGTGTGAAACTACACCTAGGATGTTTACAAGTACAAACAAGCTTAAACTCAAGATTTTGAATGCATTTAAGCGTTTAAAAAGCTCATACGAGTAGGGTGAAAAAGATTTGAGTTCTTTTGTGTTGTATATTAAGAGAAATAATCCAAATACTTTGTTTGGATTCATTTGAGTGTGAAACTACACCTAGGATGTTTACAAGTACAAACAAGCTTCAACTCCAGCTTTTGAATGCATTTACGAGTTTTAAAACCTCATACGAGTAGGGTGAAAGAGATTTGAGTTCTTTTGTGTTGTATATTAAGAGAAAGCATTCAAATACTTTGTTTGGACTCATTTGAGTGTGAAACAACACCTAAGATGTTTACAAGTATAACCAAGCTTCAACTCAAGCTTTTGAATGCATTTACGCGTTTTAACAGCTCTTACGACTATGGTGATAGAGACTGAGTTCTTTTGTGTTGTATATTAAGAGAAACCATCCAAATACTTTGTTTGGATTCATTTGAGTGTGAAACTACACCTAGGATGGTTACAAGTACAAACAAGCTTCAACTCAAGGTTTTGAATGCATTTACGCGTTTTAACAGCTCTTACGACTATGGTGATAGAGACTGAGTTCTTTTGTGTTGTATATTAAGAGAAAGCATCCAAATAATTTTTTTGTATTCATTTGAGTGTGAAACTACACCTAGGATATTTAGAGATTTGAGTTCTTTTGTGTTGTATATTAATAGAAAGCATCCTTTTTTTGCATTCATTTGAGTGTGAAACTACACCTAGGATGTTTACAAGTACAAACAAGCTTCAACTCAAGCTTTTGAATGCATTTACGCGTTTTGAATGCTCATACGACTAGGGTGAAAGAGATTTGAGTTCTTTGATGTTGTATATTAATAGAAAGCATCCAAATACTTTGTTTGCATTCATTTGAGTGTGAAACTACACCTAGGATGTTTACAAGTACAAATAAGCTTCAACTAAAGCTTTAGAATTCATTTACGCGTTTTAAATGCTCTTACGAGTAGGGTGAAAGAGATTTGAGTTCTTTTGTGTTGTATATTAAGAGAAAGCATCCAAATACTTTGTTTGGATTCATTTGAGTGTGTAACTATACCTGAGATGTTTACATGTACAAACAAGCTTCAACTCAAGCTTTTGAATGCATTTACGCGTTTTAAAAGCTCATACGTGTAGGGTGAAAGAGATTTGAGTTCTTTTGTGTTTTATATTAAGAGAAAACATCCAAATACTTTGTTTGTATTCATTTGAGTGTGAAACTACACCTAGGATGTTTACAAGTACAAACAAGCTTAAACTCAAGCTTTTGAATGCATTTACGGGTTTTAAAAGCTCATACGAATAGGGTGAAAGAGATTTGAATTCTTTTGTGTTTTATATTAAGAGAAAACATCCAAATACTTTGTTTGCATTCATTTGAGTGTGAAAACTACACCTATGATGTTTACAAGTACAAACAAGCTTCAACTCAAGCTTTTTAATGCATTTACTCGTTTTAACAGCTCTTACGACTAGGGTGATAGAGATTGAGTTCTTTTGTGTTGTATATTAAGAGAAAGCACCCAAATGTTTTGTTTGCATTCATTTGAGTATGAAACCACACCTAGGATGTTTACAAGTTGATGCGGGAGCAAGTGTACAAAGTAAACAAAACAACCAAGGAACTAGCAAGCGAACATCCATTCTTGTTTACATCGAGTTTCTTTGGTGGTTATGCATTAAATTGGCTCCTATAAAGATAATTACATGGAGTTTCCATACAAGGTCGGGATTAAAGCTCTTATTATATGATAACATTCGTTATAAGGATTCCCGAAATTTTGACAGCTTCTACACTGGTTCGTATTTCGACCATAACTCACTCATATGACATGGGATTATGGTGATTCAAAATTCTGTAGAAAGCTGGAAACAAGATATAAAACTCCCATGCTTTGAGTTTTTCCATATTCAGAAAGTAACGGAGTTGAAAAGGCAATTGAAGTTACAGAGCAAAACTGTTCCAGCGGTTTTAGCCTTGGGCGCCAAGTAATTAGCTGTTTGACTTTGATTTCGTTTGCCTATTTCCTTAATTAGTTAGAATATGTTTAGGAAAGTAGTATTCTGATTATTAGTAGCATTAGGAGTCCATTAGGTATTAGGAAAGCTGTTCAATTGTAGTCAGTTTCGTAGTTAGTTTCTTATTTGGATTAGGATTAGAATTCCGAATAGCTTTAGATTTCTTTGTCTATAAATAGGGGAGAGCTTTTCTATTGTAAACTCGTGCTTTGATGATTAATTATTGAATACGTGAGTATTTACCCCTCAAACTGAGTGATTCAGGTTGAAACCCTTACGAGTGATTTGTGAGTTGTTCTTGAGTGATTCTTGAACAAGATCCCTTTGTGTGATACTATAAAAGGTTAATTTCCGTTTTGTTACTTATTTCACATCAACTTGGTATCAGAGCTAAAGGTTTGAGCTTTCTTAAGTTTAAACAACACTGTCTTGAGCATAAACACGACACCATAGCGAGCTTTCGAGAAAGATTCTTGCAAGATCCGCCCTTTTTTTAAGAAGACAGCCAAGAAACCCCCAAGAAACCAACAACCGAAGCTATGGGTGAGCCCAACGAACTAGCAAAGTTGTTAACAGCCATGGAGGATCTCAGGGCATCTTTCAAAACTCAAGAAGAGTGGATGGCAGAGCGGATGGATGCTATGGAAAGAAGAAACCAAGAAGATAGGGAAAACATGGAGACAAGGATGCGCAGAATTCATTGGAGAAACCACAACCGTGACCCCAACTTCGATGAGGAGTTTGAAGACACAAGTGGGACTAGAACCAATGACGCTCCTAAACCACGACACCCCTATGATGATGATAGGAACTTGAAAGTCGAACTCCCTGAATATGACGGTTCCTACGATCCAGAGGCCTTTCTTGATTGGCTTAGAACTATGGAGAGAGTCTTTGAATACAAGGAGTATGATGAGCGGCGAAGATGCAAGTTAGCCACGCTTAAACTTACCAAGCATGCTTCTTTATGGTATGAAAACCTAAAGGCTCGACGCAAGAAGGAAGGGAAAGCAAAGATTGAGACTTGGGACAAACTCAAGAAATATTTAAAGAAACGATTTTTGCCTAAAGAATTTGAGCAAGAACAGTTTTTGAAACTTACGTCCTTAAGCCAAGAAACCTCAAGTGTACAAGACTACCTCCAGAAGTTTGAACATATGCACATGATGTGTGATCTTGAGGAGAAGGAGGAGTTAAAGATTGCACGGTTCATCAAAGGTCTAAACCCAACTCTAAGGCGCAAGGTAGAGCTTGTTCCTTACGTAACCGTTGAGGACGTGTGCAAAATCGCTCTCAAGATTGAGAAGCAAGAGAAGGAGCAAAAACCGGTTGCTCGAGATGTGATTAAAGGCTATACAAATTTTCGGAACCAATACAACGCGAGAGAGAATACAACATTCTCCAAGAGCGCAAGTATCCCTAGCAAGCCCGTAACTCAAGACAAAGGCAAAGCCGTGGCTACTAAGGACAAGAACCAACTGCGTTGTTTCAAGTGTCAAGGATATGGACACTATGCCTATGAGTGCGGCTCGAAGAAAGCGCTCACCATCGCTGAGCTAGAAGAGATGGAACCCTCGTTTGTTATGCCCATAACCGAGGATAGTGATGAAGATAATGGAGAGCCATTCATTGAAGATTATGGTATACCCGAGGTTGGAGAGACCCTAATCCTTACGAAGTTGCTACATACGACTATGGCCGATGATGAGTCCGACCAAAGGGAGCAAATATTCCATTCTCGCTGCAAGGTTAGAGGTAAAGTTTGCAATTTGATTATTGACTCTGGGAGTTGTACTAATGTTGCCTCTAAAGAGATGGTTGATAAGCTTGATTTGCCTACTAAAAGTCATCCTAAACCCTACACTGTGCAATGGTTGAATGATGGGGGAGGTTTAAAAGTGACTACACAAGCTAGAGTTTGCTTTACTTTAGGGTGTTATAAAGACGATCTATGGTGTGATGTACTGCCTATGGGTGTTTGTCATATATTGTTAGGTCGTCCTTGGCAATTTGATAGGAAAGTTAGTCATGATGGTGTAAACAATATCTATACTGTTGAGCATAACCAGAAACGAATCAAATTGTTACCCTTGACTGCCACTCAAGTTAAAGAAGCAAAGGCTAGTAAAAGGGCGAGTCGTGTAATGGTCATAGGAGAGAAAGAGATGGAAAAAGAGGTGGCTAGTGAAACTATGAGCTACCTAGTGTTGTTGTTTGAACCTAACATGTGTAGCAATCCCAATTATGATCCTGAGTTACGCCTATTGTTAGAGAGGTTCAAAGAAGTGTTCCCCGAGGAGTTACCCCCTGGTTTACCTCCTATGCGTGGCATAGAACACCAAATTGACCTAGTTCCTGGAGCACCACTTCCAAATAGGCCAGCATATCAGTGTAACCCCGAAGAAGCCAAAGAGTTGCAAAGACAAGTTGAAGAGCTTGTGCAAAGAGGATGTGTGAGAGAAACTCTAAGTCCATGCGCTGTTCCTGCGTTACTTGTGCCTAAGAAAGATGGGACATGGCGCATGTGCATTGATAGTAGAGTTGTCAACAATATCACAATCAAATATAGGTTCCCTATGCCAAGATTAGATGATATGTTAGACGAGCTACATGGTTCCCAGTTGTTTTCCAAGATAGATCTTAGAGCTGGATACCATCAAGTGAGAATCAAGGAGGGAGATGAATGGAAAACCGCGTTCAAGACACGACATGGTTTGTATGAGTGGTTAGTAATGCCTTTTGGCTTGTGCAACGCTCCTAGCACATTCATGAGGTTGATGAACGAGGTATTGAGAGCATTCCTTGGTAAATTTGTTGTGGTTTACCTTGATGATATTCTTATATTCAGCAAGACCAAGGAGGAACATCTAGTACATCTACAACGCGTATTTGAGAAGCTAAAGGAACAACAGCTTTTTGGCAAGTTAGAGAAGTGTGATTTCATGCTTCCTAAGGTTATATTCCTTGGTTACATTGTGTCCAAAGATGGTGTACATGTTGATCTGTCCAAGGTAGAAGCTATGGCTTCATGGCCAGCTCCAACCAATATACATGAGGTACGTAGTTTTCATGGCTTGGCATCATTTTATCGGAGGTTTATACGCAATTTTAGTTCTATTACTGCTCCTATAACTGAATTAATGAAAAAAGGAGAGTTTAATTGGAGTGAAAGTGCGCAAAAGGCCTTTGTTGAGGTCAAAGAGAAGTTGTGTCAAGCACCTATTCTAGCATTACCCGATTTTGATAGATTGTTTGAGGTTGAATGTGATGCTAGTGGGGTGGGTATAGGCGCTGTTTTAATTCAAGAAAAACGTCCTATTGCCTATTTTAGTGAGAAATTGAATGGAGCTCGTTTGAATTATTCTACATATGATCGAGAGTTCTATGCAATTGTGAGAGCTTTGGAGCATTGGTCCCATTATTTAAGGCCTAAGCCTTTTGTGTTGCACTCGGATCATGAAGCTCTCAAGTACATTCATGGCCAACAGAAACTAAACCCTAGACATGCCAAGTGGGTAGAGTTTCTACAATCTTTTACATTCTCGGCCAAGTACAAAGATGGGAAGAGCAATGTTGTTGCTGATGCTCTTTCACGAAGAAACCACTTGCTTGTGACACTTGAAGCGAAGCTCCTAGGCTTTGAACATCTCCAAGAACTATATGACAAGGATGCTGATTTCTCTGAGTCATTTAGAGCTTGCAAAGAAGGGGAGCATGGTGATTATTTCATACAAGATGGGTTTCTATTCAAGAGGAACAAGTTCTGTGTTCCTAGGTCCTCTGTACGTGAGCTATTGGTTAGAGAAGTTCACTCGGGAGGATTAGCTGGACATTTTGGAGTAACTAAAACCCTTGAGCTGTTACAAGAACACTTTTATTGGCCTAAGATGCTCTGATACCAAGTTGATGTGAAATAAGTAACAAAACGGAAATTAACCTTTGATAGTATCACACAAAGGGATCTTGTTCAAGAATCACTCAAGAACAACTCACGAATCACTCATAAGGGTTTCAACCTGAATCACTCAGTTTGAGGGGTAAATACTCACGTATTCAATAATTAATCATCAAAGCACGAGTTTACAATAGAAAAGCTCTCCCCTATTTATAGACAAAGAAATCTAAAGCTATTCGGAATTCTAATCCTAATCCAAATAGGAAACTAACTACGAAACTGACTACAATTGTAAAACGAGCTAATTAACAGCTTTTCTAATACCTAATGGACTCCTAATGCTACTAATAATCAGAATACTACTTTACTAAACATATTCTAAATAATTAAGGAAATAGGCAAACGAAATCAAACTCAAACAGCTAATTACTTGGCGCCCAAGGCTAAAACCGCTGGAACAGTTTTGCTCTGTAACTTCAATTGCCTTTTCAACTCCGTTACTTTCTGAATATGGAAAAACTCAAAGCACGGGAGTTTTATATCTTGTTTCCAGCTTTCTACAGAATTTTGAATCACCATAATCCCATGTCATATGAGTGAGTTATGATCGAAATACGAACCAGTGTAGAAGCTGTCAAAATTTCGGGAATCCTTATAACGAATGTTATCATATAATAAGAGCTTTAATCCTGACCTTGTATGGAAACTCCATGTAATTATCTTTATAGGAGCCAATTTAATGCATAACCACCAAAGAAACTCGATGTAAACAAGAATGGATGTTCGCTTGCTAGTTCCTTGGTTGTTTTGTTTACTTTGTACACTTGCTCCCGCATCACAAGTACAAACAAGCTTCAACTCAAACTTTTGAATGCATTTACACGTTTTAACAGCTCTTACGACTATGGTGATAGAGACTGAGTTCTTTTGTGTTGTATATTAAGAGAAAGCATCCAAATACTTTGTTTGGATTCATTTGAGTGTGTAACTACACCTGAGATGTTTACAAGTACAAACAAGCTTCAACTCAAGCTTTTGAATGCATTTACGCGTTTTAAAAGCTCATACGAGTAGGGTGAAAGAGATTTGAGTTCTTTTGTGTTGTATATTAAGAGAAAGCATTCAAATACTTTGTTTGGATTCATTTGAGCGTGAAACTACACCTAGGATGTTTACAAGTACAAACAAGCTTCAACTCAAGCTTTTGAATGCATTTACGCGTTTTAAAAGCTCATACGAGTAGGGTGAAAGAGATTTGAGTTCTTTTCTGTTGTATATTAAGAGAAAGCATTCAAATACTTTGTTTGGATTCATTTGAGCGTGAAACTACACCTAGGATGTTTACAAGTACAAACAAGCTTCAACTCAAGCTTTTGAATGCATTTACGCGTTTTAAAAGCTCATACGAGTAGGGTGAAAGAGATTTGAGTTCTTTTCTGTTGTATATTAAGAGAAAGCATCCAAACACTTTGTTTGCATTCATTTGATTGTGAATCTAGACCTAGGATGTTTACAAGTAAAAACTAGCTTCACCTCAAGCTTTTGAATGCATTTACCAGTTTTAAAAGCTCTTACGACTAGGGTGATAGAGATTGAGTTCTTTTGTGTTGTATATTAAGAGAAAGCACCCAAATGTTTTGTTTGCATTCATTTGAGTATGAAACCACACCTAGGATGTTTACAAGTACAAACAAGCTTCAACTCAAACTTTTGAATGCATTTAGGCGTTTTAACAGCTCTTACGACTATGGTGATAGAGACTGACTTCTTTTGTGTTGTATATTAAGAGAAAGCTTCCAAATACTTTGTTT
Source organism: Tetragonia tetragonoides (assembly GCA_038025085.1). Taxonomy (NCBI): domain Eukaryota; kingdom Viridiplantae; phylum Streptophyta; class Magnoliopsida; order Caryophyllales; family Aizoaceae; genus Tetragonia; species Tetragonia tetragonoides. The sequence continues at coordinate 25,961,218 of CM076140.1, forward strand.
GGATTAATTTGAGTGTGTAACTACACCTGAGATGTTTACAAGTACAAACAAGCTTCAACTCAAGCTTTTGAATGCATTTACGCGTTTTAGAACCTCATACGAGTAGGGTGAAAGAGATTTGAGTTCTTTTGCGTAGTATATTAAGAGAAAGCATCCAAATACTTTGTTTGGATTCATTTGAGGGTGAAACTACACCTAGGATGTTTACAAGTACAAACAAACTTCAACTCAAACTTTTGAATCCATTTACGCGTTTTAAAAGCTCATACGAGTAGGGTGAAAGAGATTTGAGTTCTTTTGTGTTGTATATTAAGAGAAAGCATCCAAATACTTTGTTCGCATTCATTTTAGTGTGAAACTACACCTAAGATGTTTACAAGTACATACAAGCTTAAACTCAAGCTTTTGAATGCATTTACGGGTTTAAAAAGCTCATACGAGTAGGATGAAAGAGATTTGAGTTCTTTTGTGTTGTATATTAAGAGAAAGCATCCAAATACTTTGTTTGGTTTCATTTGAGTGTGTAACTACACCTGAGATGTTTACAAGCACAAACAAGCTTCAACTCAAGCTTTTGAATGCATTTACGCGTTTTAAAAGCACATACGAGTAGGGTGAAAGAGATTTGAGTTCTTTTGTGTTTTATATTAAGAGAAAACATCTAAATACTTTTTGGCATTCATTTGAGTGTGAAACTACACCTAGGATGTTTACAAGTATAAACAAGCTTAAACTCAAGCTTTTGAATGCATTTACGGGTTTTAAAAGCTCATACGAATAGGGTGAAAGAGATTTGAATTCTTTTGTGTTTTATATTAAGAGAAAACATCCAAATACTTTGTTTTCATTCATTTGAGTGTGAATACTACACCTATGATGTTTACAAGTACAAACAAGCTTCAACTCAAGCTTTTTAATGCATTTACTCGTTTTAACAGCTCTTACGAATAGGGTGATAGAGATTGAGTTCTTTTGTGTTGTATAATAAGAGAAAGCACCCAATTGTTTTGTTTGCATTCATTTGAGTATGAAACCACACCTAGGATGTTTACAAGTACAACAAGCTTCAACTCAAACTTTTGAATGCATTTACGCGTTTTAATAGCTCTTACGACTATGGTGATAGAGACTGAGTTCTTTTGTGTTGTATATTAAGAGAAAGCATCCAAATACTTTGTTTGGATTCATTTGAGTGTGTAACTACACCTGCGATATTTACAAGTACAAACAAGCTTCAACTCAATCTTTTGAATGCATTTACGCGTTTTAAAAGCTCATACGAGTAGGGTGAAAGAGATTTGAGTTCTTTTGTGTTGTATATTAAGAGAAAGCATTCAAATACTTTGTTTGGATTCATTTGAGTGTGAAACTACACCTAGGATGTTTACAAGTCCAAACAAGGTTCAACTCAAGCTTTTGAATGCATTTACGCGTGTCAAAAGCTCATACGAGTAGGGTGAAAGAGATTTGAGTTCTTTTCTGTTGTATATTAAGAGAAAGCATCCAAACACTTTTTTTGCATTCATTTGATTTCGAATCTAGACCTAGGATGTTTACAAGTAAAACCTAGCTTCACCTCAAGCTTGTTAAAAGCTCTTACGACTAGGGTGATAGAGATTGAGTTCTTTTGTGTTGTATATTAAGAAAAAGCACCCAAATGTTTTGTTTGCATTCATTTGAGTATGAAACCACACCTAGGATGTTTACAAGTACAAACAAGCTTCAACTAAAACTTTTGAATGCATTTACGCGTTTTAACAGCTCTTACGACTATGGTGATAGAGACTGAGTTCTTTTGTGTTGTATATTAAGAGAAAGCATCCAAATACTTTGTTTGGATTCATTTGAGTGTGTAACTACACCTGAGATGTTTACAAGTACAAACAAGCTTCAACTCAAGCTTTTGAATGCATTTACGCGTTTTAAAAGCTCATACAAGTATGGTGAAAGAGATTTGAGTTCTTTTGTGTTGTATAATAAGAGAAAGCATTCAAATACTTTGTTTGGATTCATTTGAGCGTGAAACTACACCTAGGATGTTTACAAGTACAAACAAGTTTCAACTCAAGCTTTTGAATGCATTTACGCGTTTTAAAAGCTCATACGAGTAGGGTGAAAGAGATTTGAGTTATTTTCTGTTGTGTATTAAGAGAAAGCATCCAAACATTTTGTTTGCATTCATTTGATTGTGAATCTAGACCTAGGATGTTTACAAGTAAAAACTAGCTTCACCTCAAGCTTTTGAATGCATTTACCAGTTTTAAAAGCTCTTACGACTAGGGTGATAAAGATTGAGTTCTTTTGTGTTGTATATTAAGAGAAAGCACCCAAATGTTTTGTTTGCATTCATTTGAGTATGAAACCACACCTAGGATGTTTATAAGTACAAACAAACTTCACCTCAAACTTTTGAATGCATTTACGCGTTTTAACAGCTCTTACGACTATGGTGATAGAGACTGAGTTCTTTTGTGTTGTATATTAAGAGAAAGCATCCAAATACTTTGTTTGGATTCATTTGAGTGTGTAACTAAACCTGAGATGTTTACAAGTACAAACAAGCTTCAACTCAAGCTTTTGAATGCATTTACGCGTTTTAAAAGCTCACACGAGTAGGGTAAAAGAGATTTGAGTTCTTATGTGTAGTATATTAAGAGAAAGCATCCAAATACTTTGTTTGGATTCATTTGAGTGTGAAACTACACCTAGGATGTTTACAAGTACAAACAAACTTCAACGCAACCTTTTGAATCCATTTACGCGTTTTAAAAGCTCATACGAGTAGGGTGATAGAGATTTGAGTTCTTTTGTGTAGTATATTAAGAGAAAGCATCCAAATACTTTGTTTGGATTCATTTCAGTGTGAAACTACACCTAGGATGTTTACAAGTACAAACAAACTTCAACTCAAACTTTTGAATCCATTTACGCGTTTTAAAAGCTCATACGAGTAGGGTGAAAGAGATTTGAGTTCTTTTGTGTTGTATATTAAGAGAAAGCATCCAAATACTTTGTTTGCATTCATTTGAGTGTGAAACTACACCTAGGATGTTTACAAGTACAAACAAGCTTAAACTCAAGCTTTTGAATGCATTTACGGGTTTAAAAAGCTCATACGAGTAGGGTGAAAGAGATTTGAGTTCTTTTGTGTTGTATATTAAGAGAAAGCATCCAAATACTTTGTTTGGATTCATTTGAGTGTGTAACTACACCTGAGATGTTTACAAGTACAAACAAGCTTCAACTCAAGCTTTTGAATGCATTTACGGGTTTTAAAAGCTCATACGAATAGGGTGAAAGAGATTTGAATTCTTTTGTGTTTTATATTAAGAGAAAACATCCAAATACTTTGTTTGCATTCATTTGAGTGTGAAAACTACACCTATGATGTTTACAAGTACAAACAAGCTTCAACTCAAGCTTTTTAATGCATTTACTCGTTTTAACAGCTCTTACGACTAGGGTGATAGAGATTGAGTTCTTTTGTGTTGTATATGAAGAGAAAGCACCCAAATGTCTTGTTTGCATTCATTTGAGTATGAAACCACACCTAGGATGTTTACAAGTACAAACAAGCTTCAACTCAAACTTTTGAATGCATTTACGCGTTTTAACAGCTCTTACGACTATGGTGATAGAGACTAAGTTCTTTTGTGTTGTATATTAAGAGAAAGCATCCAAATAATTTGTTTGGATTCATTTGAGTGTGTAACTACACCTGAGATGTTTACAAGTACAAACAAGCTTCAACTCAAGCTTTTGAATGCATTTACGCGTTTTAAAAGCTCATACGAGTAGGGTGAAAGAGATTTGAGTTCTTTTGTGTTGTATATTAAGAGAAAGCATTCAAATACTTTGTTTGGATTCATTTGAGTGTGAAACTACACCTAGGATGTTTACAAGTACAAACAAGCTTCAACTCAAGCTTTTGAATGCATTTACGCGTTTTAAAAGCTCCTACGAGTAGGGTGAAAGAGATTTGAGTTCTTTTCTGTTGTATATTAAGAGAAAGCATCCAAACACTTTGTTTGCATTCATTTGATTGCGAATCTAGACCTAGGATGTTTACAAGTAAAACCTAGCTTCACCTCAAGCTTTTGAATGCATTTACCAGTTTTAAAAGCTCTTACGACTAGGGTGATAGAGATTGAGTTCTTTTGTGTTGTATATTAAGAGAAAGCACCCAAATGTTTTGTTTGCATTCATTTGAGTATGAAACCACACCTGAGATGTTTACAAGTACAAACAAGCTTCAACTCAAGCTTTTGAATGCATTTACGCGTTTTAAAAGCTCATACAAGTAGGGTGAAAGAGATTTGAGTTCTTTTGTGTAGTATAATAAGAGAAAGCATTCAAATACTTTGTTTGGATTCATTTGAGCGTGAAACTACACCTAGGATGTTTACAAGTACAAACAAGTTTCAACTCAAGCTTTTGAATGCATTTACGCGTTTTAAAAGCTCATACGAGTAGGGTGAAAGAGATTTGAGTTATTTTCTGTTGTGTATTAAGAGAAAGCATCCAAACATTTTGTTTGCATTCATTTGATTGTGAATCTAGACCTAGGATGTTTACAAGTAAAAACTAGCTTCACCTCAAGCTTTTGAATGCATTTACCAGTTTTAAAAGCTCTTACGACTAGGGTGATAGAGATTGAGTTCTTTTGTGTTGCATATTAAGAGAAAGCACCCAAATGTTTTGTTTGCATTCATTTGAGTATGAAACCACACCTAGGATGTTTATAAGTACAAACAAACTTCACCTCAAACTTTTGAATGCATTTACGCGTTTTAACAGCTCTTACGACTATGGTGATAGAGACTGAGTTCTTTTGTGTTGTATATTAAGAGAAAGCATCCAAATACTTTGTTTGGATTCATTTGAGTGTGTAACTAAACCTGAGATGTTTACAAGTACAAACAAGCTTCAACTCAAGCTTTTGAATGCATTTACGCGTTTTAAAAGCTCACACGAGTAGGGTAAAAGAGATTTGAGTTCTTATGTGTAGTATATTAAGAGAAAGCATCCAAATACTTTGTTTGGATTCATTTGAGTGTGAAACTACACCTAGGAGTTTACAAGTACAAACAAACTTCAACGCAACCTTTTGAATCCATTTACGCGTTTTAAAAGCTCATACGAGTAGGGTGAAAGAGATTTGAGTTCTTTTGTGTAGTATATTAAGAGAAAGCATCCAAATACTTTGTTTGGATTCATTTCAGTGTGAAACTACACCTAGGATGTTTACAAGTACAAACAAACTTCAACTCAAACTTTTGAATCCATTTACGCGTTTTAAAAGCTCATACGAGTAGGGTGAAAGAGATTTGAGTTCTTTTGTGTTGTATATTAAGAGAAAGCATCCAAATACTTTGTTTGCATTCATTTGAGTGTGAAACTACACCTAGGATGTTTACAAGTACAAACAAGCTTAAACTCAAGCTTTTGAATGCATTTACGGGTTTAAAAAGCTCATACGAGTAGGGTGAAAGAGATTTGAGTTCTTTTGTGTTGTATATTAAGAGAAAGCATCCAAATACTTTGTTTGGATTCATTTGACTGTGTAACTACACCTGAGATGTTTACAAGTACAAACAAGCTTCAACTCAAGCTTTTGAATGCATTTACGGGTTTTAAAAGCTCATACGAATAGGGTGAAAGAGATTTGAATTCTTTTGTGTTTTATATTAAGAGAAAACATCCAAATACTTTGTTTGCATTCATTTGAGTGTGAAAACTACACCTATGATGTTTACAAGTACAAACAAGCTTCAACTCAAGCTTTTTAATGCATTTACTCGTTTTAACAGCTCTTACGACTAGGGTGATAGAGATTGAGTTCTTTTGTGTTATATATTAAGAGAAAGCACACAAATGTTTTGTTTGCATTCATTTGAGTATGAAACCACACCTAGGATGTTTACAAGTACAAACAAGCTTCAACTCAAACTTTTGAATGCATTTACGCGTTTTAACATCTCTTACGACTATGGTGATAGAGACTAAGTTCTTTTGTGTTGTATATTAAGAGAAAGCATCCAAATAATTTGTTTGGATTCAATTGAGTGTGTAACTACACCTGAGATGTTTACAAGTACAAACAAGCTTCAACTCAAGCTTTTGAATGCATTTACGCGTTTTAAAAGCTCATACGAGTAGGGTGAAAGAGATTTGAGTTCTTTTGTGTTGTATATTAAGAGAAAGCATTCAAATACTTTGTTTGGATTCATTTGAGTGTGAAACTACACCTAGGATGTTTACAAGTACAAACAAGCTTCAACTCAAGCTTTTGAATGCATTTACGCGTTTTAAAAGCTCATACGAGTAGGGTGAAAGAGATTTGAGTTCTTTTCTGTTGTATATATTAAGAGAAAGCATCCAAACACTTTGTTTGCATTCATTTGATTGCGAATCTAGACCTAGGATGTTTACAAGTAAAACCTAGCTTCACCTCAAGCTTTTGAATGCATTTACCAGTTTTAAAAGCTCTTACGACTAGGGTGATAGAGATTGAGTTCTTTTGTGTTGTATATTAAGAGAAAGCACCCAAATGTTTTGTTTGCATTCATTTGAGTATGAAACCACACCTAGGATGTTTACAAGTACAAACAAGCTTCAACTCAAACTTTTGAATGCATTTACGCGTTTTAACAGCTCTTACGACTATGGTGATAGAGACTAAGTTCTTTTGTGTTGTATATTAAGAGAAAGCATCCAAATAATTTGTTTGGATTCATTTGAGGGTGTAACTACACCTGAGATGTTTACAAGTACAAACAAGCTTCAACTCAAGCTTTTGAATGCATTTACGCGTTTTAAAAGCTCATAGGAGTATGGTGAAAGAGATTTGAGTTCTTTATTGTTGTATATTAAGAGAAAGCATCCAAATACTTTGTTTGGATTCATTTGAGTGTGAAACTACACCTAAGATGTTTACAAGTACAAACAAACTTCAACTCAAGCTTTTGAATGCATTTACGCGTTTTAAAAGCTCATAAGAGTAGGGTGAAAGAGATTTGAGTTCATTTGTGTAGTATATTAAGAGAAAGCATCCAAATACTTTGTTTGGATTCATTTTAGTGTGAAACTAAACCTAGGATGTTTACAAGTACAAACAAGCTTCAACTCAAGCTTTCGAATGCATTTACGCGTTTTAAAAGCCCATAGGAGTATGGTGAAAGAGATTTGAGTTCTTTATTGTTGTATATTAAGAGAAAGCATCCAAATACTTTGTTTGGATTCATTTAAGTGTGAAACTACACCTAAGATGTTTACAAGTACAAACAAGCTTCAACTCAAGCTTTTGAATGCATTTACGCGTTTTAAAAGCTCATAAGAGTAGGGTGAAAGAGATTTGATTTCATTTGTGTAGTATATTAAGAGAAAGCATCCAAATACTTTATTTGGATTCATTTGAGTGTTAAACTACACCTAGGATGTTTACAAGTGCAAACAAACTTCAACTCAAACTTTTGAATCCATTTACGCGTTTTAAAAGCTCATACGAGTAGGGTGAAAGAGATTTTAGTTCTTTTGTGTTGTATATTAAGAGAAAGCATCCAAATACTTTGTTTGCATTCATTTGAGTGTGAAACTACACCTAGGATGTTTACAAGTACAAAGAAGCTTAAACTCAAGCTTTTGAATGCATTTACGGGTTTAAAAAGGTCATACGAGTAGGGTGAAAGAGATTTGAGTTCTTTTGTGTTGTATATTAAGAGAAAGCACCCAAATACTTTGTTTGGATTCATTTGAGTGTGTAACTACACCTGAGATGTTTACAAGTACAAACAAGCTTCAACTCAAGCTTTTGAATGCATTTACGCGTTTTAAAAGCTCAAACGAGTAGGGTGAAAGAGATTTGAGTTCTTTTGTGTTTTATAATAAGAGATAACATCCAAATACTTTGTTTCCATTTATTTGAGTGTGAAACTACACCTAGGATGTTTACAAGTACAAACAAGCTTAAACTCAAGCTTTTGAATGCATTAACGGGTTTTAAAAGCTCATACGAATAGTGTGAAAGAGATTTGAATTCTTTTGTGTTTTATATTAAGAGAAAACATCCAAATACTTTGTTTGCATTTATTTGAGTGTGAAAACTACACATATGATGTTTACAAGTACAAACAAGCTTCAACTCAAGCTTTTTAATGCATTTACTCGTTTTAACAGCTCTTACGACTAGGGTGATAGAGATTGAGTTCTTTTGTGTTGTATATTAAGAGAAAGCACCCAAATGTTTTGTTTGCATTCATTTGAGTATGAAACCACACCTAGGATGTTTACAAGTACAAACAAGCTTCAACTCAAACTTTTGAATGCATTTACGCGTTTTAACAGCTCTTACGACTATGGTGATAGAGACTAAGTTCTTTTGTGTTGTATATTAAGAGAAAGCATCCAAATACTTTGTTTGGATTCATTTGAGTGTGTAACTACACCTGAGATGTTTACAAGTACAAACAAGCTTCAACTCAAGCTTTTGAATGCATTTACGCGTTTTAAAAGCTCATACGAGTTGGGTGAAAGAGATTTGAGTTCTTTTGTGTTGTATATTAAGAGAAAGCATTCAAATACTTTGTTTGGATTCATTTGAGTGTGAAACTACACCTAGGATATTTACAAGTACAAATAAGCTTCAACTCAAGCTTTTGAATGCATTTACGCGTTTTAAAAGCTCATACGAGTAGGGTGAAAGAGATTTGAGTTCTTTTCTGTTGTATATTAAGAGAAAGCATCCAAACACTTTGTTTGCATTCATTTGATTGCGAATCTAGACCTAGGATGTTTACAAGTAAAACCTAGCTTCACCTCAAGCTTTTGAATGCATTTACCAGTTTTAAAAGCTCTTACGACTAGGGTGATAGAGATTGAGTTCTTTTGTGTTGTATATTAAGAGAAAGCACCCAAATGTTTTGTTTGCATTCATTTGAGTATGAAACCACACCTAGGATGTTTACAAGTACAAACAAGCTTCAACTCAAACTTTTGAATGCATTTACGCGTTTTAACAGCTCTTACGACTATGGTGATAGAGACTAAGTTCTTTTGTGTTGTATATTAAGAGAAAGCATCCAAATACTTTGTTTGGATTCATTTGAGTGTGTAACTACACCTGAGATGTTTACAAGTACCAACAAGCTTCAACTCAAGCTTTTGAATGCATTTACGCGTTTTAAAAGCTCATACGAGTAGGGTGAAAGAGATTTGAGTTCTTTTGTGTTGTATATTAAGAGAAAGCATTCAAATACTTTGTTTGGATTCATTTGAGTGTGAAACTACACCTAGGATATTTACAAGTACAAATAAGCTTCAACTCAAGCTTTTGAATGCATTTACGCGTTTTAAAAGCTCATACGAGTAGGGTGAAAGAGATTTGAGTTCTTTTCTGTTGTATATTAAGAGAAAGCATCCAAACACTTTGTTTGCATTCATTTGATTGCGAATCTAGACCTAGGATGTTTACAAGTAAAACCTAGCTTCACCTCAAGCTTTTGAATGCATTTACCAGCTTTAAAAGCTCTTACGACTAGGGTGATAGAGATTGAGTTCTTTTGTGTTGTATATTAAGAGAAAGCACCCAAATGTTTTGTTTGCATTCATTTGAGTATGAAACCACACCTAGGATGTTTACAAGTACAAACAAGCTTCAACTCAAACTTTTGAATGCATTTACGCGTTTTAAAAGCTCATAGGAGTATGGGGAAAGAGATTTGAGTTCTTTATTGTTGTATATTAAGAGAAAGCATCCAAATACTTTGTTTGCATTCATTTGAGTGTGAAAACTACACATATGATGTTTACAAGTACAAACAAGCTTCAACTCAAGCTTTTTAATGCATTTACTCGTTTTAACAGCTCTTACGACTAGGGTGATAGAGATTGAGTTCTTTTGTGTTGTATATTAAGAGAAAGCACCCAAATGTTTTGTTTGCATTCATTTGAGTATGAAACCACACCTAGGATGTTTACAAGTACAAACAAGCTTCAACTCAAACTTTTGAATGCATTTACGCATTTTAACAGCTCTTACGACTATGGTGATAGAGACTAAGTTCTTTTGTGTTGATTATTAAGAGAAAAAATCCAAATACTTTGTTTGGATTCATTTGAGTGTGAAACTACACCTAGGATGTTTACAAGTACAAACAAACTTCAACTCAAACTTTTGAATCCATTTACGCGTTTTAAAAGCTCATACGAATTGGGTGAATGAGATTTGAGTTCTTTTGTGTTGTATATTAAGAGAAAGCATCCAAACACTTTATTTGCATTCATTTGAGTGTGAAACTACACCTGAGATGTTTACAAGTACAAACAAGCTTCAAATCAAGCTTATGAATGCATTTACGCGTTTTAAAAGCTCATACGAGTAGGGTGAAAGAGATTTAAGTTCTTTTGTGTTGTATATTAAGAGAAAGCATCCAAATACTTTGTTTGGATTCATTTGAGTGTGAAACTACACCTAAGATGTTTACAAGTACAAACAAGCTTCAACTCAAGCTTTTGAATGCATTTACGCGTTTTAAAAGCTCATTAGAGTAGGGTGAAAGAGATTTGAGTTCATTTGTGTAGTATATTAAGAGAAAGCATCCAAATACTTTGTTTGGATTCATTTGAGTGTGAAACTACACCTAGGATGTTTACAAGTACAAACAAACTTCAACTCAATCTTTTGAATCCATTTACGCGTTTTAAAAGCTCATACGAATAGGGCGAAAGAGATTTGAGTTCTTTTGTGTTGTATATTAAGAGAAAGCATCCAAATACTTTTTTTGCATTCATTTGAATGTGAAACTACAGCTAGGATGTTTACAAGTACAAACAAGCTTAAACCCAAGCTTTTGAATGCATTTACGCGTTTTAACAGCTCTTATGACTATGGTGATAGAGACTGTGTTCTTTTGTGTTGTATATTAAGAGAAAGCATCCAAATACTTTGTTGGGATTCATCTGAGTGTGAAACTACACCTGGGATGTTTACAAGTACAAACAAGCTTCAACTCAACCTTTTGAATGCATTTACGCGTTTTAAAAGCTCATACGAGTAGGATGAAAGAGATTTGAGTTCTTTTGTGTTGTATATTAATAGAAAGCATCCAAATAATTTGTTTGCATTCATTTGAGTGTGAAAATACACCTAGGATGTTTTCAAGTACAAACAAGCTTCAACTCAAGCTTTTGAATGCATTTACGAGTTTTAAAAGCTCATACGAGTAGGGTGAAAGAGATTTGAGTTCTTTTGTGTTGTATATTAAGAAAAAGCATCCATATACTTTGTTTGGATTCATTTGAGTGTGAAACATACACCTAGTATGTTTACAAGTACAAACAAGCTTCAACTCAAGCTTTTGAATGCATTTACGCGTTTTGAAAGCTCATACCAGTAGGGTGAAAAAGATATGAGTTCTTTTGTGTTGTATATTAAGAGAAAGCATCCAAATACTTTGTTTGGATTCATTTGAGTGTTAAACTACACCTAAGATGTTTACAAGTACAAACAAGCTTCAACTCAAGCTTTTGTTTGCATTTACGCGTTTTAAAAGCTCATAAGAGTAGGGTGAAAGAGATTTGAGTTCATTTGTGTAGTATATTAAGAGAAAGCATCCAAATACTTTGTTTGGATTCATTTGAGTGTGAAACTACACCTAGGATGTTTACAAGTACAAACAAACTTCAACTCAAACTTTTGAATCCATTTACGCGTTTTAAATGCTCATACGAATAGGGTGAAAGAGATTTGAGTTCTTTTGTGTTGTATATTAAGAGAAAGCATCCAAACACTTTATTTGCATTCATTTGAGTGTGAAACTACACTCAAGATGTTTACAAGTACAAACAAGCTTCAAATCAAGCTTATGAATGCATTTACGCGTTTTAAAAGCTCATAAGAGTAGGGTGAAAGAGATTTGAGTTCATTTGTGTATTATATTAAGCGAAAGCATTCAAATACTTTGTTTGGATTCATTTGAGTGTGAAACTACACCTAGGATGTTTACAAGTACAAACAAGCTTCAACTCAAGCTTTTGAATGCATTTACGCGTTTTAAAAGCTCATAAGAGTAGGGTGAAAGAGATTTGAGTTCATTTGTGTAGTATATTAAGAGAAAGCATCCAAATACTTTGTTTGGATTCATTTGAGTGTGAAACTACACCTAGGATGTTTACAAGTACAAACAAACTTCAACTCAAACTTTTGAATCCATTTACGCGTTTTAAAAGCTCATACGAGCAGGGTGAAAGAGACTTGAGTTCTTTTGTGTTGTATATTAATAGAAAGCATCCAAATACTTTGTTTGCATTCATTTGAGTGTGAAACTACACCTAGGATGTTTACAAGTACAAACAAGCTTCAACTCAAGCTTTTGAATGCATTTACGCGTTTTAAAAGCTCATACGAGTAGGGTGAAAGAGATTTGAGTTCATTTGTGTAGTATATTAAGAGAAAGCATCCAAATACTTTGTTTGGATTCATTTGAGTGTCAAACTACACCTAGGATGTTTACAAGTACAAACAAACTTCAACTCAAACTTTTGAATCCATTTACGCGTTTTAAAAGCTCATACGAATTGGGTGAATGAGATTTGAGTTCTTTTGTGTTGTATATTAAGAGAAAGCATCCAAACACTTTATTTGCATTCATTTGAGAGTGAAACTACACCTGAGATGTTTACAAGTACAAACAAGCTTCGAATCAAGCTTATGAATGCATTTACGCGTTTTAAAAGCTCATACGAGTAGGGTGAAAGAGATTTGAGTTCTTTTGTGTTGTATATTAAGAAAAAGCATCCAAATACTTTGTTTGCATTCATTTGAGTGTGAAACTACACCTAGGATGTTTACAAGTACAAACAAGCTTAAACTCAAGCTTTTGAATGCATTTACGCGTTTAAAAAGCTCATAAGAGTAGGGTGAAAGAGATTTGAGTTCTTTTGTGTTGTATATTAAGAGAAAGCATCCAAATACTTTGTTTGGATTCATTTGAGTGTGAAACTACACCTAAGATGTTTACAAGTACGAACAAGCTTCAACTCAAGCTTTTGAATGCATTTACGCGTTTTAAAAGCTCATTAGAGTAGGGTGAAAGAGATTTGAGTTCATTTGTGTAGTATATTAAGAGAAAGCATCCAAATACTTTGTTTGGATTCATTTGAGTGTGAAACTACACCTAGGATATTTACAAGTACAAACAAACTTCAACTAAATCTTTTGAATCCATTTACGCGTTTTAAAAGCTCATACGAATAGGGTGAAAGAGAATTGAGTTCTTTTGTGTTGTATATTAAGAGAAAGCATCCAAATACTTTTTTTGCATTCATTTGAATGTGAAACTACAGCTAGGATGTTTACAAGTACAAACAAGCTTAAACCCAAGCTTTTGAATGCATTTACGCGTTTTAACAGCTCTTATGACTATGGTGATAGAGACTGTGTTCTTTTGTGTTGTATATTAAGAGAAAGCATCCAAATACTTTGTTTGGATTCATCTGAGTGTGAAACTACACCTGGGATGTTTACAAGTACAAACAAGCTTCAACTCAACCTTTTGAATGCATTTACGCGTTTTAAAAGCTCATACGAGTAGGATGAAAGAGATTTGAGTTCTTTTGTGTTGTATATTAATAGAAAGCATCCAAATAATTTGTTTGCATTCATTTGAGTGTGAAACTACACCTTGGATGTTTTCAAGTACAAACAAGCTTCAACTCAAGCTTTTGAATGCATTTACGAGTTTTAAAAACTCATACGAGTAGGGTGAAAGAGATTTGAGTTCTTTTGTGTTGTATATTAAGAAAAAGCATCCATATACTTTGTCTGGATTCATTTGAGTGTGAAACTACACCTAGTATGTTTACAAGTACAAACAAGCTTCAACTCAAGCTTTTGAATGCATTTACGCGTTTTAAAAGCTCATACCAGTAGGGTGAAAAAGATATGAGTTCTTTTGTGTTGTATATTAAGAGAAAGCATCCAAATACTTTGTGTGGATTCATTTGAGTGTTAAACTACACCTAAGATGTTTACAAGTACAAACAAGCTTCAACTCAAGCTTTTGTTTGCATTTACGCGTTTTAAAAGCTCATAAGAGTAGGGTGAAAGAGATTTGAGTTCATTTGTGTAGTATATTAAGAGAAAGCATCCAAATACTTTGTTTGGATTCATTTGAGTGTGAAACTACACCTAGGATGTTTACAAGTACAAACAAACTTCAACTCAAACTTTTGAATGCATTTACGCGTTTTAAAAGCTCATACGAATAGGGTGAAAGAGATTTGAGTTCTTTTGTGTTGTATATTAAGAGAAAGCATCCAAACACTTTATTTGCATTCATTTGAGTGTGAAACTACACTCAAGATGTTTACAAGTACAAACAAGCTTCAATCAAGCTTATGAATGCATTTACGCGTTTTAAAAGCTCATAAGAGTAGGGTGAAAGAGATTTGAGTTCATTTGTGTATTATATTAAGCGAAAGCATTCAAATACTTAGGTTGGATTCATTTGAGCGTGAAACTACACCAAGGATGTTTACAAGTATAAACAAGCTTCAACTCAAGCTTTTGAATGCATTTACGCGTTTTAAAAGCTCATAAGAGTAGGGTGAAAGAGATTTGAGTTCATTTGTGTAGTATATTAAGAGAAAGCATCCAAATACTTTGTTTGGATTCATTTGAGTGTGAAACTACACCTACGATGTTTACAAGTACAAACAAAGTTCAACTCAAACTTTTGAATCCATTTACGCGTTTTAAAAGCTCATACGAGTAGGGTGAAAGAGACTTGAGTTCTTTTGTGTTGTATATTAATAGAAAGCATCCAAATACTTTGTTTGCATTCATTTGAGTGTAAAAGTACACCTAGGATGTTTACAAGTACAAACAAGCTTCAGCTCAAGCTTTTGAATGCATTTACGCGTTTTAAAAGCTCATACGAGTAGGGTGAAAGAGATTTGAGTTCATTAGTGTAGTATATTAAGAGAAAGCATCCAAATACTTTATTTGGATTCATTTGAGTGTTAAACTACACCTAGGATGTCTACAAGTACAAACAAACTTCAACTCAAACTTTTGAATCCATTTACGCGTTTTAAAAGCTCATACGAATTGGGTGAATGAGATTTGAGTTCTTTTGTGTTGTATATTAAGAGAAAGCATCCAAACACTTTATTTGCATTCATTTGAGTGTGAAACTACACCTGAGATGTTTATAAGTACAAACAAGCTTCAAATCAAGCTTATGAATGCATTTATGCGTTTTAAAAGCTCATACGAGTAGGGTGAAAGAGATTTGAGTTCTTTTGTGTTGTATATTAAGAGAAAGCATCCAAATATTTTTTTTGGATTCATTTGAGTGTGAAACTACACCTAAGATGTTTACAAGTACAAACAAGCTTCAACTCAAGCTTTTGAATGCATTTACGCGTTTTAAAAGCTCATTAGAGTAGGGTGAAAGATATTTGAGTTCATTTGTGTAGTATATTAAGAGAAAGCATCCAAATACTTTGTTTGGATTCATTTGAGTGTGAAACTACACCTAGGATGTTTACAAGTACAAAAAAACTTCAACTCAATCTTTTGAATCCATTTACGCGTTTTAAAAGCTCATACGAGTAGGATGAAAGAGATTTGAGTTCTTTTGTGTTGTATATTATTAGAAAGCATCCAAATAATTTGTTTGCATTCATTTGAGTGTGAAACTACACCTAGGATGTTTTCAAGTACAAACAAGCTTCAACTCAAGCTTTTGAATGCATTTACGAGTTTTAAAAGCTCATACGAGTAGGGTGAAAGAGATTTGAGTTCTTTTGTGTTAATATTAAGAAAAAGCATCCATATACTTTGTTTGGATTCATTTGAGTGTGAAACTACACCTAGTATGTTTACAAGTACAAACAAGTTTCAACTCAAGCTTTTGAATGCATTTACGCGTTTTAAAAGCTCATACCAGTAGGGTTAAAAAGATATGAGTTCTTTTGTGTTGTATATTAAGAGAAAGCATCCAAATACTTTGTTTGGATTCATTTGAGTGTTAAACTACACCTAAGATGTTTAAAAGTACAAACAAGCTTCAACTCAAGCTTTTGAATACATTTACACGTTTTAAAAGCTCATAAGAGTAGAGTGAAAGAGATTTGAGTTCATTTGTGTAGTATATTAAGAGAAAGCATCCAAATACTTTGTTTGGATTCATTTGATTGTTAAACTACACCGAAGATGTTTACAAGTACAAACAAGCTTCAACTCAAGCTTTTGAATGCATTTACGCGTTTTAAAAGCTCATAAGAGTAGGGTGAAAGAGATTTGAGTTCTTTTGTGTTGTATATTAAGAGAAAGCATCCAAATACTTTGTTTGGATTCATTTGAGTGTGAAACTACACCTAAGATGTTTACAAGTACAAACAAGCTTCAACTCAAGCTTTTGAATGCATTTACGCGTTTTAAAAGCTCATAAGAGTAGGGTGAAAGAGATTTGAGTTCATTTGTGTAGTATATTAATAGAAAGCATCCAAATACTTTGTTTGGATTCATTTGAGTGTGAAACTACACCTAGGATGTTTACAAGTACAAACAAGCTTCAACTCAAGCTTTTGAATGCATTTACGCGTTTTAAAAGCTCATACGATTAGGATGAAAGAGATTTGAGTTCTTTAGTGTTGTATATTAAGAGAAAGCATCCAAACACTTTATTTGCATTCATTTGAGTGTGAATGATGTGAAATAAGTAACAAAACAGAAATTAACCTTTGATAGTATCACACAAAGGGATCTTGTTCAAGAATCACTCAAGAACAACTCACGAATCACTCGTAAGGGTTTCAACCTGAATCACTCAGTTTGAGGGGTAAATACTCATGTATTCATTAATTAATCATCAAAGCACGAGTTTACAATAGCAAAGCTCTCCCCTATTTATAGACAAAGAAAATCTAAAGCTATTCGGAATCCTAATCCTAGTCCGAATAGGAAACTAACTACAAAACTGACTACAATTGTAAAACGGACTAACTAACATCTTTCCTAATACCTAATGGACTTCTAATACTAATAACAATCAGATTATTACTCTCCTAAACATATTCTAACTAATAAAGGGAATACTAAACGAAATAGAACTGAACAACTGATTACCTAGCGCCCAAGGCTCAAAACCGTTGGAACAGTTTCCTTGGCGCCCAAGGCTTCTTCTTTTCAGCTTCTAGTCATCTTCTTGCCACTCTAACATAGTTACCTCACACGTTACCTCACATGGCATTATACTCTTGGCAATGAGCAGCTCAAGATCAAGCATTAACGTTTCAAGAACTGGGTTCTTGGACGTTCTTGATTCGTCGTCTTCTTGCTTGTCCTTTAACGTACTTGCTCCTGCATCAACCTCCCCTTCTTTAAAAGAATTTGCCCTCAAATTCGTATCCTCTAAGTAAGGGCTAAGATCACCGACATTGAAGGTTGAGCTCACGTTTCCATACTCACTAGGAAGATCAATCTTGTATGCATTGTCTCCAATCTTCTCTAGAACTTGAAAAGGACCATCTGCTCGAGGCATAAGCTTGTTCTTGCGTCTAGAAGGAAATCTTTCTTTGCGCAGGTGTAGCCAAACTAAGTCACCAGGTTCAAATAGATTTTTCTTTCTTCCCTTGTTAGCTCTAGCTTGGTACCTTGAGTTCATCTTCTCTACTCGCGCACGAACTTGCTCACAGGTCTTCTGGAAAGCTTGTTGTCTTGCCTTGGCATCTACATTGATAACATCATCTCTAGGCAAAGACACGAAATCAATAGGCAAATAAGGATTAATGCCATACACAATCTCAAATGGAGAACGACCCGTGGTAAATCCAGGCGTTCTGTTATATGCAAACTCCGCATGTGCTAGCTTAATATCCCAATCTTTTGTGCTTCTACTCACCAACCCTCTAAGCAAAGTACCAAGGGTCCTGTTTGTAACCTCGGTTTGCCCATCTGTTTGTGGGTGATGTGAAGTGCTAAAGAGTAACTTCGTCCCAACGAGTCTCCAAAGTGTCTTCCAAAAGTAGCTCAGAAACTTAGTATCTCGATCTGACACAATGGTCTTGGGAATGCCATGTAGCCTCACTATCTCTTTATAGAACAAGTCAGCAACATGAGAGGCGTCATCGGTCTTGTGACATGGCACAAAGTGCGCCATCTTGGACAATCTATCAACAACAACCATCACAGCATCTTTTCCCCTTTGAGTTCTAGGGAGTGCCACAATGAAATCCATGCTCACACTCTCCCAGGGAATGCTAGGAACCGGTAATGGTGTGTATAACCCTTTGTGAAAAGCACTCTTGGCCCGTTGACATGTAGCGCATCTCGTCACAATAGCATGTACATCTTTGAGCATCTTAGGCCAATAAAAGTGTTCTTGTAACAGCTCAAGGGTTTTAGTTACTCCAAAATGTCCAGCTAATCCTCCCGAGTGAACTTCTCTAACTAATAGCTCACGTACAGAGGACCTAGGAACACAGAACTTGTTCCTCTTGAATAGAAACCCATCTTGTATGAAATAATCACCATGCTCCCCTTCTTTGCAAGCTCTAAATGACTCAGAGAAATCAGCATCCTTGTCATATAGTTCTTGGAGATGTTCAAAGCCTAGGAGCTTCGCTTCAAGTGTCACAAGCAAGTGGTTTCTTCGTGAAAGAGCATCAGCAACAACATTGCTCTTCCCATCTTTGTACTTGGCCGAGAATGTAAAAGATTGTAGAAACTCTACCCACTTGGCATGTCTAGGGTTTAGTTTCTGTTGGCCATGAATGTACTTGAGAGCTTCATGATCCGAGTGCAACACAAAAGGCTTAGGCCTTAAATAATGGGACCAATGCTCCAAAGCTCTCACAATTGCATAGAACTCTCGATCATATGTAGAATAATTCAAACGAGCTCCATTCAATTTCTCACTAAAATAGGCAATAGGACGTTTTTCTTGAATTAAAACAGCGCCTATACCCACCCCACTAGCATCACATTCAACCTCAAACAATCTATCAAAATCGGGTAATGCTAGAATAGGTGCTTGACACAACTTCTCTTTGACCTCAACAAAGGCCTTTTGCGCACTTTCACTCCAATTAAACTCTCCTTTTTTCATTAATTCAGTAATAGGAGCAGTAATGGAACTAAAATTGCGTATAAACCTCCGATAAAATGATGCCAAGCCATGAAAACTACGTACCTCATGTATATTGGTTGGGGCTGGCCATGAAGCCATAGCTTCTACCTTGGACGGATCAACATGTACACCATCTTTGGATACAATGTAACCAAGGAATATAACCTTAGGAAGCATGAAATCACACTTCTCTAACTTGCCAAAAAGCTGTTGTTCCTTTAGCTTCTCAAATACGCGCTGTAGATGTACTAGATGTTCCTCCTTGGTCTTGCTGAATATAAGAATATCATCAAGGTAAACCACAACAAATTTACCAAGGAATGCTCTCAATACCTCGTTCATCAACCTCATGAATGTGCTAGGAGCGTTGCACAAGCCAAAAGGCATTACTAACCACTCATACAAACCATGTCGTGTCTTGAACGCGGTTTTCCATTCATCCCCCTCCTTGATTCTCACTTGATGGTATCCAGCTCTAAGATCTATCTTGGAAAACAACTGGGAACCATGTAGCTCGTCTAACATATCATCTAATCTTGGCATAGGGAACCTATATTTGATTGTGATATTGTTGACAGCTCTACTATCAATGCACATAAGCCATGTCCCATCTTTCTTAGGGACAAGTAACGCAGGAACAGCGCATGGACTTAGACTTTCTCTCACATAGCCTCTTTGCACAAGCTCTTCAACTTGTCTTTGTAACTCTTTGGCTTCTTCGGGGTTACACCGATATGCTGGCCTATTTGGAAGTGGTGCTCCAGGAACTAGGTCAATTTGGTGTTCTATGCCACGCATAGGAGGTAAACCAGGGGGTAACTCCTCGGGGAATACTTCTTTGAACCTCTCTAACAATAGGCGTAACTCAGGATCATAATTGGGATTGTTACACATGTTAGGCTCAAACAACAACACTAGGTAGCTCATAGTTTCACTAGCCACCTCTTTTTCCATCTCTTTCTCTCCTATGACCATTACACGACTCGCCTTTTTACTAGCCTTTGCTTCTTTAACTTCAGTGGCAGTCAAGGGTAACAATTTGATTCGTTTCTGGTTATGCTCAACAGTATAGATATTGTTTACACCATCATGACTAACTTTCCTATCAAATTGCCAAGGACGACCTAACAATATATGACAAACACCCATAGGCAGTACATCACACCATAGATCGTCTTTATAACACCCTAAAGTAAAGCAAACTCTAGCTTGTTTAGTCACTTTTAACCCTCCCCCATCATTCAACCATTGCACAGTATAGGGTTTAGGATGACTTTTAGTAGGCAAATCAAGCTTATCAACCATCTCTTTAGAGGCAACATTAGTACAACTCCCAGAGTCAATAATCAAATTGCAAACTTTACCTCTAACCTTGCAGCGAGAATGGAATATTTGCTCCCTTTGGTCGGACTCATCAACGGCCACAGTCGTATGTAGCAACTTCGTAAGGATTAGGGTCTCTCCAACCTCGGGTATACCATAATCTTCAATGAATGGCTCTCCAATATCTTCATCACTATCCTCGGTTATGGGCATAACAAACGAGGGCTCCATCTCTTCTAGCTCAGCGATGGTGAGCGCTTTCTTCGAGCCGCACTCATAGGCATAGTGTCCATATCCTTGACACTTGAAACAACGCAGTTGGTTCTTGTCCTTAGTAGCCACGGCTTTGCCTTTGTCTTGAGTTACGGGCTTGCTAGGGACACTTGCGCTCTTGGAGAATGTTGCATTCTCTCTTGCATTGTATTGGCTCCGAAAATTTGTATAGCCTTTAATCACATCTCGGGCAACCGGTTTTTGCTCCTTCTCTTGCTTCTCAATCTTGAGAGCAATTTTGCAGACGTCCTCAAAGGTTACGTAAGGAACAAGCTCTACCTTGCGCCTTAGAGTTGGGTTTAGACCTTTGATGAACCGCGCGATCTTTAACTCCTCCTTCTCCTCAAGATCACACATCATGTGCATATGTTCAAACTTCTGGAGGTAGTCTTGTACACTTGAGGTTTCTTGGCTTAAGGATGTGAGTTTCAAAAACTATTCTTGCTCAAATTCTTTAGGCAAAAATCGTTTCTTTAAATATTTCTTGAGTTTGTCCCAAGTCTCAATCTTTGCTTTCTCTTCCTTCTTGCGTCGAGCCTTTAGGTTTTCATACCATAAAGAAGCATGCTTGGTGAGTTTAAGCGTGGCTAACTTGCATCTTTGCCGCTCATCATACTCCTTGTATTCAAAGACTCTCTCCATAGTTCTAAGCCAATCAAGAAAGGCCTCTGGGTCGTAGGAACCGTCATATTCAGGGAGTTCGACCTTCAAGTTCCTGTCATCATCATAGGGATGTCGTGGTTTAGGAGCGTCATTGGTTCTAGTCCCACTTGTGTCTTCAAACTCCTCATCGAAGTCGGGGTCACGGTTGTGGTTTCTCCAATGAATTCTGCGCATCCTTGTCTCCATGTTCTCCCTATCTTCTTGGTTTCTTCTTTCCATAGCAGCCATCCGCTCTTCTTGAGATTTGAAAGACGTCCTAAGATCCTCCATGGCTGTTAACAACTTTGCTAGTTCGCTGGGCTCACCCATAGCTTCGGTTGTTGGTTTCTTGGGGGTTTCTTGGCTGTCTTCGTGAACAAAGGGCGGATCTTGCAAGAATCTTTCTCTAAAGCTCGCTATGGTGTCGTGTTTATGCTCAGGACCGTGTTGTTTAAACTTAAGAAAGCTCAAACCTTTAGCTCTGATACCAAGTTGATGTGAAATAAGTAACAAAACAGAAATTAACCTTTGATAGTATCACACAAAGGGATCTTGTTCAAGAATCACTCAAGAACAACTCACGAATCACTCGTAAGGGTTTCAACCTGAATCACTCAGTTTGAGGGGTAAATACTCACGTATTCAATAATTAATCATCAAAGCACGAGTTTACAATAGCAAAGCTCTCCCCTATTTATAGACAAAGAAAATCTAAAGCTATTCGGAATCCTAATCCTAGTCCGAATAGGAAACTAACTACAAAACTGACTACAATTGTAAAACGGACTAACTAACATCTTTCCTAATACCTAATGGACTTCTAATACTAATAACAATCAGATTATTACTCTCCTAAACATATTCTAACTAATAAAGGGAATACTAAACGAAATAGAACTGAACAACTGATTACCTAGCGCCCAAGGCTCAAAACCGCTGGAATAGTTTCCTTGGCGCCCAAGGCTTCTTCTTTTCAGCTTCTAGTCATCTTCTTGCCACTCTTAACATAGTTACCTCACACTTTACCTCACGTGGCATTATACTCTTGGCAATGAGCAGCTCAAGATCAAGCATTAATGTTTCAAGAACTGGGTTCTTGGACGTTCTTGATTCGTCGTCTTCTTGCTTGTCCTTTAACGTACTTGCTCCTGCATCAGTGAAAGTACACCTGAGATGTTTACAAGTACAAACAAGCTTCAAATCAAGCTTATGAATGCATTTACGCGTTTTAAAAGCTCATACGAGTAGGGTGAAAGATATTTGAGTTCTTTTGTGTTGTATATTAAGAGAAAGCATCCAAATGTTCTGTTTGCATTCATTTGAGTATGAAACTAGACCAAGAATGTTTTAAAGTGCAAACATGCTTCAACTCAAGCTTTTGAATGCATTTACGCGTTTTAAAAGCTCATACGAGTAGGGTGAAAGAGATTTGAGTTCTTTATTGTTGTATATTAAGAGAAAGCATCCAAATACTTTGTTTGGATTCATTTGAGTGTGAAACTATACCTAAGATGTTTACAAGTACAAACAAGCTTCAACTCAAGCTTTTGAATGCATTTACGCGTTTTAAAAGCTCATAAGAGTAGGGTGAAAGAGATTTGAGTTCATTTGTGTAGTATATTAAGAGAAAGCATCCAAATACTTTGTTTGGATTCATTTGAGTGTGAAACTACACCTAGGATGTTTACAAGTACAAACAAGCTTCAACTCAAACTTTTGAATCCATTTACGTGTTTTAAAAGCTCATACGAATAGGGTGAAGGAGCTTTGAGTTCTTTTGTGTTGCATATTAAGAGAAAGCATCCAAATACTTTATTTGCATTCATTTGAATGTGAAACTACACCTAGGATGTTTACAAGTACAAACAAGCTTCAACTCAAGCTTTCAAATGTATTTACGCATTTTAAAAGCTCATATGACTATGGTGAAAGAGATTTGAGTTCTTTTCTGTTGTATATTAAGAGAAAGCATCCAAATACTTTGTTTGGATTCATTTGAGTGTGAAACTAGACCTAGGATGTTTACCAGTAAAAACTAGCTTCACCTCAAGCTTTTGAATGCATTTACCAGTTTTAAAAGCTCTTAAGAGTAGGGTGAAAGAGATTTGAGTTCTTTTGTGTTGTATATTAAGAGAAAGCATTCAAATACTTTGTTTTGATTCATTTGAGTGTGAAAATACACCTAGGATGTTTACAAGTACAAACAAGCTTCAACTCAAGCTTTCGAATGCATTTACGCGTTTTAAAAGCTCATAGGAGTAGGGTGAAAGAGATTTGAGTTCTTTATTGTTGTATATTAAGAGAAAGCATCCAAATACTTTGTTTGGATTCATTTGAGTGTGAAACTACACCTAAGATGTTTACAAGTACAAACATGCTTCAACTCAAGCTTTTGAATGCATTTACGCGTTTTAAAAGCTCATAAGAGTAGGGTGAAAGAGATTTGAGTTCATTTGTGTAGTATATTAAGAGAAAGCATCCAAATACTTTGTTTGGATTCATTTGAGTGTGAAACTACACCTAGGATGTTTACAAGTACAAACAAATTTCAACTCAAACTTTTGAATCAATTTACGCGTTTTGAAAGCTCATACGAATAGGGTGAAAGAGATTTGAGTTCTTTTGTGTTGTATATTAAGAGAAAGCATCCAAACACTTTATTTGCATTCATTTGAGTGTGAAAGTACACCTGAGATGTTTACAAGTACAAACAAGCTTCAAATCAAGCTTATGAATGCATTTACGCGTTTTAAAAGCTCATACGAGTAGGGTGAAAGAGATTTGAGTTCATTTGTGTAGTATATTAAGAGAAAGCATCCAAATACTTTGTTTGGATTCATTTGAGTGTTAAACTACACCTAGGATGTTTACAAGTACAAACAAACTTCAACTCAAACTTTTGAATCCATTTACGCGTTTTAAAAGCTCATTAGAGTAGGGTGAAAGAGATTTTAGTTCATTTGTGTAGTATATTAAGAGAAAGCATCCAAATACTTTGTTTGGATTCATTTGAGTGTGAAACTACACCTAGGATGTTTACAAGTACAAACAAACTTCAACTCAATCTTTTGAATCCATTTACGCTTTTTAAAAGCTCATACGAATAGGGTGAAAGAGATTTGAGTTCTTTTGTGTTGTATATTAAGAGAAAGCATCCAAATACTTTTTTTGCATTCATTTGAATGTGAAACTACAGCTATTTTGTTTACAAGTACAAACAAGCTTAAACCCAAGCTTTTGAATGCATTTACGCGTTTTAACAGCTCTTATGACTATGGTGATAGAGACTGTGTTCTTTTGTGTTGTATATTAAGAGAAAGCATCCAAATACTTTGTTTGGATTCATCTGAGTGTGAAACTACACCTGGGATGTTTACAAGTACAAACAAGCTTCAACTCAACCTTTTGAATGCATTTACGCGTTTTAAAAGCTCATACGAGTAGGATGAAAGAGATTTGAGTTCTTTTGTGTTGTATATTAATAGAAAGCATCCAAATAATTTGTTTGCATTCATTTGAGTGTGAAACTACACCTTGGATGTTTTCAAGTACAAACAAGCTTCAACTCAAGCTTTTGAATGCATTTACGAGTTTTAAAAGCTCATACGAGTAGGGTGAAAGAGATTTGAGTTCTTTTGTGTTGTATATTAAGAAAAAGCATCCATATACTTTGTCTGGATTCATTTGAGTGTGAAACTACACCTAGTATGTTTACAAGTACAAACAAGCTTCAACTCAAGCTTTTGAATGCATTTACGCGTTTTAAAAGCTCATACCAGTAGGGTGAAAAAGATATGAGTTCTTTTGTGTTGTATATTAAGAGAAAGCATCCAAATACTTTGTTTGGATTCATTTGAGTGTTAAACTACACCTAAGATGTTTACAAGTACAAACAAGCTTCAACTCAAGCTTTTGTTTGCATTTACGCGTTTTAAAAGCTCATAAGAGTAGGGTGAAAGATATTTGAGTTCATTTGTGTAGTATATTAAGAGAAAGCATCCAAATACTTTGTTTGGATTCATTTGAGTGTGAAACTACACCTAGGATGTTTACAAGTACAAACAAACTTCAACTCAAACTTTTGAATGCATTTACGCTTTTTAAAAGCTCATACGAATAGGGTGAAAGAGATTTGAGTTCTTTTGTGTAGTATATTAAGAGAAAGCATCCAAACACTTTATTTGCATTCATTTGAGTGTGAAACTACACTCAAGATGTTTACAAGTACAAACAAGCTTCAATCAAGCTTATGAATGCATTTACGCGTTTTAAAAGCTCATAAGAGTAGGGTGAAAGATATTTGAGTTCATTTGTGTATTATATTAAGCGAAAGCATTCAAATACTTAGGTTGGATTCATTTGAGTGTGAAACTACACCAAGGATGTTTACAAGTATAAACAAGCTTCAAATCAAGCTTTTGAATGCATTTACGCGTTTTAAAAGCTCATAAGAGTAGGGTGAAAGAGATTTGAGTTCATTTGTGTAGTATATTAAGAGAAAGCATCCAAATACTTTGTTTGGATTCATTTGAGTGTGAAACTACACCTAGGATTTTTACAAGTAAAAACAAACTTCAACTCAAACTTTTGAATCCATTTACGCGTTTTAAAAGCTCATA
Organism: Tetragonia tetragonoides; assembly: GCA_038025085.1. Taxonomy (NCBI): domain Eukaryota; kingdom Viridiplantae; phylum Streptophyta; class Magnoliopsida; order Caryophyllales; family Aizoaceae; genus Tetragonia; species Tetragonia tetragonoides. The sequence goes on from CM076140.1 coordinate 25,987,208, forward strand.
CGAGTAGGGTGAAAGAGACTTGAGTTCTTTTGTGTTGTATATTAATAGAAAGCATCCAAATACTTTGTTTGCATTCATTTGAGTGTGAAACTACACCTAGGATGTTTACAAGTACAAACAAGCTTCAACTCAAGCTTTTGAATGCATTTACGCGTTTTAAAAGCTCATACGAGTAGGGTGAAAGAGATTTGAGTTCATTAGTGTAGTATATTAAGAGAAAGCATCCAAATACTTTATTTGGATTCATTTGAGTGTTAAACTACACCTAGGATGTTTACAAGTACAAACAAACTTCAACTCAAACTTTTGAATCCATTTACGCGTTTTAAAAGCTCATACGAGTAGGGTGAAAGAGATTTGAGTTCATTAGTGTAGTATATTAAGAGAAAGCATCCAAATACTTTATTTGGATTCATTTGAGTGTTAAACTACACCTAGGATGTTTACAAGTACAAACAAACTTCAACTCAAACTTTTGAATCCATTTACGCGTTTTAAAAGCTCATACGAATTGGGTGAATGAGATTTGAGTTCTTTTGTGTTGTATATTAAGAGAAAGCATCCAAACACTTTATTTGCATTCATTTGAGTGTGAAACTACACCTGAGATGTTTATAAGTACAAACAAGCTTCAAATCAAGCTTATGAATGCATTTACGCGTTTTAAAAGCTCATACGAGTAGGGTGAAAGAGATTTGAGTTCATTTGTGTAGTATATTAAGAGAAAGCATCCAAATACTTTGTTTGGATTCATTTGAGTGTGAAACTACACCTAGGATGTTTACAAGTACAAACAAACTTCAACTCAAACTTTTGAATGCATTTACGCTTTTTAAAAGCTCATACGAATAGGGTGAAAGAGATTTGAGTTCTTTTGTGTTGTATATTAAGAGAAAGCATCCAAACACTTTATTTGCATTCATTTGAGTGTGAAACTACACTCAAGATGTTTACAAGTACAAACAAGCTTCAATCAAGCTTATGAATGCATTTACGCGTTTTAAAAGCTCATAAGAGTAGGGTGAAAGAGATTTGAGTTCATTTGTGTATTATATTAAGCGAAAGCATTCAAATACTTAGGTTGGATTCATTTGAGTGTGAAACTACACCAAGGATGTTTACAAGTATAAACAAGCTTCAACTCAAGCTTTTGAATGCATTTACGCGTTTTAAAAGCTCATAAGAGTAGGGTGAAAGATATTTGAGTTCATTGGTGTAGTATATTAAGAGAAAGCATCCAAATACTTTGTTTGGATTCATTTGAGTGTGAAACTACACCTAGGATGTTTAAAAGTACAAACAAACTTCAACTCAAACTTTTGAATCCATTTACGCGTTTTAAAAGCTCATACGAGTAGGGTGAAAGAGACTTGAGTTCTTTTGTGTTGTATATTAATAGAAAGCATCCAAATACTTTGTTTGCATTCATTTGAGTGTGAAACTACACCTCGGATGTTTACAAGTACAAACAAGCTTCAACTCAAACTTTTGAATGCATTTACGCGTTTTAAAAGCTCATACGAGTAGGGTGAAAGAGATTTGAGTTCATTAGTGTAGTATATTAAGAGAAAGCATCCAAATACTTTATTTGGATTCATTTGAGTGTTAAACTACACCTAGGATGTTTACAAGTACAAACAAACTTCAACTCAAACTTTTGAATCCATTTACGCGTTTTAAAAGCTCATACGAGTAGGGTGAATGAGATTTGAGTTCTTTTGTGTTGTATATTAAGAGAAAGCATCCAAAGACTTTATTTGCATTCATTTGAGTGTGAAACTACACCTGAGATGTTTATAAGTACAAATAAGCTTCAAATCAAGCTTATGAATGCATTTACGCGTTTTAAAAGCTCATACGAGTAGGGTGAAAGAGATTTGAGTTCATTTGTGTAGTATATTAAGAGAAAGCATCCAAATACTTTGTTTGGATTCATTTGAGTGTGAAACTACACCTAGGATGTTTACAAGTACAAACAAACTTCAACTCAAACTTTTGAATGCATTTACGCTTTTTAAAAGCTCATACGAATAGGGTGAAAGAGATTTGAGTTCTTTTGTGTTGTATATTAAGAGAAAGCATCCAAACACTTTATTTGCATTCATTTGAGTGTGAAACTACACTCAAGATGTTTACAAGTACAAACAAGCTTCAATCAAGCTTATGAATGCATTTACGCGTTTTAAAAGCTCATAAGAGTAGGGTGAAAGAGATTTGAGTTCATTTGTGTATTATATTAAGCGAAAGCATTCAAATACTTAGGTTGGATTCATTTGAGTGTGAAACTACACCAAGGATGTTTACAAGTATAAACAAGCTTCAACTCAAGCTTTTGAATGCATTTACGCGTTTTAAAAGCTCATAAGAGTAGGGTGAAAGATATTTGAGTTCATTGGTGTAGTATATTAAGAGAAAGCATCCAAATACTTTGTTTGGATTCATTTGAGTGTGAAACTACACCTAGGATGTTTAAAAGTACAAACAAACTTCAACTCAAACTTTTGAATCCATTTACGCGTTTTAAAAGCTCATACGAGTAGGGTGAAAGAGACTTGAGTTCTTTTGTGTTGTATATTAATAGAAAGCATCCAAATACTTTGTTTGCATTCATTTGAGTGTGAAACTACACCTCGGATGTTTACAAGTACAAACAAGCTTCAACTCAAACTTTTGAATGCATTTACGCGTTTTAAAAGCTCATACGAGTAGGGTGAAAGAGATTTGAGTTCATTAGTGTAGTATATTAAGAGAAAGCATCCAAATACTTTATTTGGATTCATTTGAGTGTTAAACTACACCTAGGATGTTTACAAGTACAAACAAACTTCAACTCAAACTTTTGAATCCATTTACGCGTTTTAAAAGCTCATACGAATTGGGTGAATGAGATTTGAGTTCTTTTGTGTTGTATATTAAGAGAAAGCATCCAAAGACTTTATTTGCATTCATTTGAGTGTGAAACTACACCTGAGATGTTTATAAGTACAAACAAGCTTCAAATCAAGCTTATGAATGCATTTACGCGTTTTAAAAGCTCATACGAGTAGGGTGAAAGAGATTTGAGTTTATTTGTGTAGTATATTAAGAGAAAGCATCCAAATACTTTGTTTGGATTCATTTGAGTGTGAAACTACACCTAGTATGTTTACAAGTACAAACAAGCTTCAACTCAAGCTTTTGAATGCATTTACGCGTTTTAAAAGCTCATACCAGTAGGGTGAAAAAGATATGAGTTCTTTTGTGTTGTATATTAAGAGAAAGCATCCAAATACTTTGTTTGGATTCATTTGAGTGTTAAACTACACCTAAGATGTTTACAAGTACAAACAAGCTTCAACTCAAGCTTTTGTTTGCATTTACGCGTTTTAAAAGCTCATAAGAGTAGGGTGAAAGAGATTTGACTTCATTTGTGTAGTATATTAAGAGAAAGCATCCAAATACTTTGTTTGGATTCATTTGAGTGTGAAACTACACCTAGGATGTTTACAAGTACAAACAAACTTCAACTCAAACTTTTGAATGCATTTACGCTTTTTAAAAGCTCATACGAATAGGGTGAAAGAGATTTGAGTTCTTTTGTGTTGTATATTAAGAGAAAGCATCCAAACACTTTATTTGCATTCATTTGAGTGTGAAACTACACTCAAGATGTTTACAAGTACAAACAAGCTTCAATCAAGCTTATGAATGCATTTACGCGTTTTAAAAGCTCATAAGAGTAGGGTGAAAGAGATTTGAGTTCATTTGTGTATTATATTAAGCGAAAGCATTCAAATACTTAGGTTGGATTCATTTGAGTGTGAAACTACACCAAGGATGTTTACAAGTATAAACAAGCTTCAACTCAAGCTTTTGAATGCATTTACGCGTTTTAAAAGTTCATAAGAGTAGGGTGAAAGAGATTTGAGTTCATTTGTGTAGTATATTAAGAGAAAGCATCCAAATACTTTGTTTGGATTCATTTGAGTGTGAAACTACACCTAGGATTTTTACAAGTACAAACAAACTTCAACTCAAACTTTTGAATCCATTTACGCGTTTTAAAAGCTCATACGAGTAGGGTGAAAGAGACTTGAGTTCTTTTGTGTTGTATATTAATAGAAAGCATCCAAATACTTTGTTTGCATTCATTTGAGTGTGAAACTACACCTAGGATGTTTACAAGTACAAACAAGCTTCAACTCAAGCTTTTGAATGCATTTACGCGTTTTAAAAGCTCATACGAGTAGGGTGAAAGAGATTTGAGTTCATTAGTGTAGTGTATTAAGAGAAAGCATCCAAATACTTTATTTCGATTCATTTGAGTGTTAAACTACACCTAGGATGTTTACAAGTACAAACAAACTTCAACTCAAACTTTTGAATCCATTTACGCGTTTTAAAAGCTCATACGAGTAGGGTGAAAGAGATTTGAGTTCATTAGTGTAGTATATTAAGAGAAAGCATCCAAATACTTTATTTGGATTCATTTGAGTGTTAAACTACACCTAGGATGTTTACAAGTACAAACAAGCTTCAATCAAGCTTATGAATGCATTTACGCGTTTTAAAAGCTCATAAGAGTAGGGTGAAAGAGATTTGAGTTCATTTGTGTATTATATTAAGCGAAAGCATTCAAATACTTAGGTTGGATTCATTTGAGTGTGAAACTACACCAAGGATGTTTACAAGTATAAACAAGCTTCAACTCAAGCTTTTGAATGCATTTACGCGTTTTAAAAGCTCATAAGAGTAGGGTGAAAGAGATTTGAGTTCATTAGTGTAGTATATTAAGAGAAAGCATCCAAATACTTTATTTGGTTTCATTTGAGTGTTAAACTACACCTAGGATGTTTACAAGTACAAACAAGCTTCAATCAAGCTTATGAATGCATTTACGCGTTTTAAAAGCTCATAAGAGTAGGGTGAAAGAGATTTGAGTTCATTTGTGTATTATATTAAGAGAAAGCATTCAAATACTTAGGTTGGATTCATTTGAGTGTGAAACTACACCAAGGATGTTTACAAGTATAAACAAGCTTCAACTCAAGCTTTTGAATGCATTTACGCGTTTTAAAAGCTCATAAGAGTAGGGTGAAAGAGATTTGAGTTCATTTGTGTAGTATATTAAGAGAAAGCATCCAAATACTTTGTTTGGATTCATTTGAGTGTGAAACTACACCTAGGATGTTTACAAGTACAAACAAACTTCAACTCAAACTTTTGAATCCATTTACGCGTTTTAAAAGCTCATACGAATTGGGTGAATGAGATTTGAGTTCTTTTGTGTTGTATATTAAGAGAAAGCATCCAAACACTTTATTTGCATTCATTTGAGTGTGAAACTACACCTGAGATGTTTATAAGTACAAACAAGCTTCAAATCAAGCTTATGAATGCATTTACGCGTTTTAAAAGCTCTTACGAGTAGGGTGAAAGAGATTTGAGTTCTTTTGTGTTGTATATTAAGAGAAAGCATCCAAATACTTTGTTTGGATTCATTTGAGTGTGAAACTACACCTAAGATGTTTACAAGTACAAACAAGCTTCAACTCAAGCTTTTGAATGCATTTACGCGTTTTAAAAGCTCATTAGAGTAGGGTGAAAGAGATTTGAGTTCATTTGTGTAGTATATTAAGAGAAAGCATCCAAATACTTTGTTTGGATTCATTTGAGTGTGAAACTACACCTAGGATGTTTACAAGTACAAACAAACTTCAACTCAATCTTTTGAATCCATTTACGCGTTTTAAAAGCTCATACGAGTAGGATGAAAGAGATTTGAGTTCTTTTGTGTTGTATATTAATAGAAAGCATCCAAATAATTTGTTTGCATTCATTTGAGTGTGAAACTACACCTAGGATGTTTTCAAGTACAAACAAGCTTCAACTCAAGCTTTTGAATGCATTTACGAGTTTTAAAAGCTTATACGAGTAGGGTGAAAGAGATTTGAGTTCTTTTGTGTTAATATTAAGAAAAAGCATCCATATACTTTGTTTGGATTCATTTGAGTGTGAAACTACACCTAGTATGTTTACAAGTACAAACAAGTTTCAACTCAAGCTTTTGAATGCATTTACGCGTTTTAAAAGCTCATACCAGTAGGGTGAAAAAGATATGAGTTCTTTTGTGTTGTATATTAAGAGAAAGCATCCAAATACTTTGTTTGGATTCATTTGAGTGTTAAACTACACCTAAGATGTTTAAAAGTAAAAACAAGCTTCAACTCAAGCTTTTGAATACATTTACGCGTTTTAAAAGCTCATAAGAGTAGAGTGAAAGAGATTTGAGTTCATTTGTGTAGTATATTAAGAGAAAGCATCCAAATACTTTGTTTGGATTCATTTGATTGTTAAACTACACCTAGGATGTTTACAAGTACAAACAAACTTCAACTCAAACTTTTGAATCCATTTACGCGTTTTAAAAGCTCATTAGAGTAGGGTGAAAGAGATTTTAGTTCATTTGTGTAGTATATTAAGAGAAAGCATCCAAATACTTTGTTTGGATTCATTTGAGTGTGAAACTACACCTAGGATGTTTACAAGTACAAACAAACTTCAACTCAATCTTTTGAATCCATTTACGCTTTTTAAAAGCTCATACGAATAGGGTGAAAGAGATTTGAGTTTTTTTGTGTTGTATATTAAGAGAAAGCATCCAAATACTTTTTTTGCATTCATTTGAATGTGAAACTACAGCTATTTTGTTTACAAGTACAAACAAGCTTAAACCCAAGCTTTTGAATGCATTTACGCGTTTTAACAGCTCTTATGACTATGGTGATAGAGACTGTGTTCTTTTGTGTTGTATATTAAGAGAAAGCATCCAAATACTTTGTTTGGATTCATCTGAGTGTGAAACTACACCTGGGATGTTTACAAGTACAAACAAGCTTCAACTCAACCTTTTGAATGCATTTACGCGTTTTAAAAGCTCATACGAGTAGGATGAAAGAGATTTGAGTTCTTTTATGTTGTATATTAATAGAAAGCATCCAAATAATTTGTTTGCATTCATTTGAGTGTGAAACTACACCTTGGATGTTTTCAAGTACAAACAAGCTTCAACTCAAGCTTTTGAATGCATTTACGAGTTTTAAAAGCTCATACGAGTAGGGTGAAAGAGATTTGAGTTCTTTTGTGTTGTATATTAAGAAAAAGCATCCATATACTTTGTCTGGATTCATTTGAGTGTGAAACTACACCTAGTATGTTTACAAGTACAAACAAGCTTCAACTCAAGCTTTTGAATGCATTTACGCGTTTTAAAAGCTCATACCAGTAGGGTGAAAAAGATATGAGTTCTTTTGTGTTGTATATTAAGAGAAAGCATCCAAATACTTTGTTTGGATTCATTTGAGTGTTAAACTACACCTAAGATGTTTACAAGTACAAACAAGCTTCAACTCAAGCTTTTGTTTGCATTTACGCGTTTTAAAAGCTCATAAGAGTAGGGTGAAAGAGATTTGAGTTCATTTGTGTAGTATATTAAGAGAAAGCATCCAAATACTTTGTTTGGATTCATTTGAGTGTGAAACTACACCTAGGATGTTTACAAGTACAAACAAACTTCAACTCAAACTTTTGAATGCATTTACGCTTTTTAAAAGCTCATACGAATAGGGTGAAAGAGATTTGAGTTCTTTTGTGTTGTATATTAAGAGAAAGCATCCAAACACTTTATTTGCATTCATTTGAGTGTGAAACTACACTCAAGATGTTTACAAGTACAAACAAGCTTCAATCAAGCTTATGAATGCATTTACGCGTTTTAAAAGCTCATAAGAGTAGGGTGAAAGATATTTGAGTTCATTTGTGTATTATATTAAGCGAAAGCATTCAAATACTTAGGTTGGATTCATTTGAGTGTGAAACTACACCAAGGATGTTTACAAGTATAAACAAGCTTCAAATCAAGCTTTTGAATGCATTTACGCGTTTTAAAAGCTCATAAGAGTAGGGTGAAAGAGATTTGAGTTCATTTGTGTAGTATATTAAGAGAAAGCATCCAAATACTTTGTTTGGATTCATTTGAGTGTGAAACTACACCTAGGATTTTTACAAGTACAAACAAACTTCAACTCAAACTTTTGAATCCATTTACGCGTTTTAAAAGCTCATACGAGTAGGGTGAAAGAGACTTGAGTTCTTTTGTGTTGTATATTAATAGAAAGCATCCAAATACTTTGTTTGCATTCATTTGAGTGTGAAACTACACATAGGATGTTTACAAGTACAAACAAGCTTCAACTCAAGCTTTTGAATGCATTTACGCGTTTTAAAAGCTCATACGAGTAGGGTGAAAGAGATTTGAGTTCATTAGTGTAGTATATTAAGAGAAAGCATCCAAATACTTTATTTGGATTCATTTGAGTGTTAAACTACACCTAGGATGTTTACAAGTACAAACAAACTTCAACTCAAACTTTTGAATCCATTTACGCGTTTTAAAAGCTCATACGAGTAGGGTGAAAGAGATTTGAGTTCATTAGTGTAGTATATTAAGAGAAAGCATCCAAATACTTTATTTGGATTCATTTGAGTGTTAAACTACACCTAGGATGTTTACAAGTACAAACAAACTTCAACTCAAACTTTTGAATCCATTTACGCGTTTTAAAAGCTCATACGAATTGGGTGAATGAGATTTGAGTTCTTTTGTGTTGTATATTAAGAGAAAGCATCCAAACACTTTATTTGCATTCATTTGAGTGTGAAACTACACCTGAGATGTTTATAAGTACAAACAAGCTTCAAATCAAGCTTATGAATGCATTTACGCGTTTTAAAAGCTCATACGAGTAGGGTGAAAGAGATTTGAGTTCATTTGTGTAGTATATTAAGAGAAAGCATCCAAATACTTTGTTTGGATTCATTTGAGTGTGAAACTATACCTAGGATGTTTACAAGTACAAACAAACTTCAACTCAAACTTTTGAATGCATTTACGCTTTTTAAAAGCTCATACGAATAGGGTGAAAGAGATTTGAGTTCTTTTGTGTTGTATATTAAGAGAAAGCATCCAAACACTTTATTTGCATTCATTTGAGTGTGAAACTACACTCAAGATGTTTACATGTACAAACAAGCTTCAATCAAGCTTATGAATGCATTTACGCGTTTTAAAAGCTCATAAGAGTAGGGTGAAAGAGATTTGAGTTCATTTGTGTATTATATTAAGCGAAAGCATTCAAATACTTAGGTTGGATTCATTTGAGTGTGAAACTACACCAAGGATGTTTACAAGTATAAACAAGCTTCAACTCAAGCTTTTGAATGCATTTACGCGTTTTAAAAGCTCATAAGAGTAGGGTGAAAGAGATTTGAGTTCATTTGTGTAGTATATTAAGAGAAAGCATCCAAATACTTTGTTTGGATTCATTTGAGTGTGAAACTACACCTAGGATGTTTAAAAGTACAAACAAACTTCAACTCAAACTTTTGAATCCATTTACGCGTTTTAAAAGCTCATACGAGTAGGGTGAAAGAGACTTGAGTTCTTTTGTGTTGTATATTAATAGAAAGCATCCAAATACTTTGTTTGCATTCATTTGAGTGTGAAACTACACCTCGGATGTTTACAAGTACAAACAAGCTTCAACTCAAACTTTTGAATGCATTTACGCGTTTTAAAAGCTCATACGAGTAGGGTGAAAGAGATTTGAGTTCATTTGTGTACTATATTAAGAGAAAGCATCCAAATACTTTGTTTGGATTCATTTGAGTGTGAAACTACACCTAGTATGTTTACAAGTACAAACAAGCTTCAACTCAAGCTTTTGAATGCATTTACGCGTTTTAAAAGCTCATACCAGTAGGGTGAAAAAGATATGAGTTCTTTTGTGTTGTATATTAAGAGAAAGCATCCAAATACTTTGTTTGGATTCATTTGAGTGTTAAACTACACCTAAGATGTTTACAAGTACAAACAAGCTTCAACTCAAGCTTTTGTTTGCATTTACGCGTTTTAAAAGCTCATAAGAGTAGGGTGAAAGAGATTTGACTTCATTTGTGTAGTATATTAAGAGAAAGCATCCAAATACTTTGTTTGGATTCATTTGAGTGTGAAACTACACCTAGGATGTTTACAAGTACAAACAAACTTCAACTCAAACTTTTGAATGCATTTACGCTTTTTAAAAGCTCATACGAATAGGGTGAAAGAGATTTGAGTTCTTTTGTGTTGTATATTAAGAGAAAGCATCCAAACACTTTATTTGCATTCATTTGAGTGTGAAACTACACTCAAGATGTTTACAAGTACAAACAAGCTTCAATCAAGCTTATGAATGCATTTACGCGTTTTAAAAGCTCATAAGAGTAGGGTGAAAGAGATTTGAGTTCATTTGTGTATTATATTAAGCGAAAGCATTCAAATATTTAGGTTGGATTCATTTGAGTGTGAAACTACACCAAGGATGTTTACAAGTATAAACAAGCTTCAACTCAAGCTTTTGAATGCATTTACGCGTTTTAAAAGTTCATAAGAGTAGGGTGAAAGAGATTTGAGTTCATTTGTGTAGTATATTAAGAGAAAGCATCCAAATACTTTGTTTGGATTCATTTGAGTGTGAAACTACACCTAGGATTTTTACAAGTACAAACAAACTTCAACTCAAACTTTTGAATCCATTTACGCGTTTTAAAAGCTCATACGAGTAGGGTGAAAGAGACTTGAGTTCTTTTGTGTTGTATATTAATAGAAAGCATCCAAATACTTTGTTTGCATTCATTTGAGTGTGAAACTACACCTAGGATGTTTACAAGTACAAACAAGCTTCAACTCAAGCTTTTGAATGCATTTACGCGTTTTAAAAGCTTATACGAGTAGGGTGAAAGAGATTTGAGTTCATTTGTGTATTATATTAAGCGAAAGCATTCAAATATTTAGGTTGGATTCATTTGAGTGTGAAACTACACCAAGGATGTTTACAAGTATAAACAAGCTTCAACCCAAGCTTTTGAATGCATTTACGCGTTTTAAAAGTTCATAAGAGTAGGGTGAAAGAGATTTGAGTTCATTTGTGTAGTATATTAAGAGAAAGCATCCAAATAATTTGTTTGGATTCATTTGAGTGTGAAACTACACCTAGGATTTTTAAAAGTACAAACAAACTTCAACTCAAACTTTTGAATCCATTTACGCGTTTTAAAAGCTCATACGAGTAGGGTGAAAGAGACTTGAGTTCTTTTGTGTTGTATATTAATAGAAAGCATCCAAATTCTTTGTTTGCATTCATTTGAGTGTGAAACTACACCTAGGATGTTTACAAGTACAAACAAGCTTCAACTCAAGCTTTTGAATGCATTTACGCGTTTTAAAAGCTCATACGAGTAGGGTGAAAGAGATTTGAGTTCATTAGTGTAGTGTATTAAGAGAAAGCATCCAAATACTTTATTTGGATTCATTTGAGTGTTAAACTACACCTAGGATGTTTACAAGTACAAACAAACTTCAACTCAAACTTTTGAATCCATTTACGCGTTTTAAAAGCTCATACGAGTAGGGTGAAAGAGATTTGAGTTCATTAGTGTAGTATATTAAGAGAAAGCATCCAAATACTTTATTTGGATTCATTTGAGTGTTAAACTACACCTAGGATGTTTACAAGTACAAACAAGCTTCAATCAAGCTTATGAATGCATTTACGCGTTTTAAAAGCTCATAAGAGTAGGGTGAAAGAGATTTGAGTTCATTTGTGTATTATATTAAGCGAAAGCATTCAAATACTTAGGTTGGATTCATTTGAGTGTGAAACTACACCAAGGATGTTTACAAGTATAAACAAGCTTCAACTCAAGCTTTTGAATGCATTTACGCGTTTTAAAAGCTCATAAGAGTAGGGTGAAAGAGATTTGAGTTCATTAGTGTAGTATATTAAGAGAAAGCATCCAAATACTTTATTTGGTTTCATTTGAGTGTTAAACTACACCTAGGATGTTTACAAGTACAAACAAGCTTCAATCAAGCTTATGAATGCATTTACGCGTTTTAAAAGCTCATAAGAGTAGGGTGAAAGAGATTTGAGTTCATTTGTGTATTATATTAAGAGAAAGCATTCAAATACTTAGGTTGGATTCATTTGAGTGTGAAACTACACCAAGGATGTTTACAAGTATAAACAAGCTTCAACTCAAGCTTTTGAATGCATTTACGCGTTTTAAAAGCTCATAAGAGTAGGGTGAAAGAGATTTGAGTTCATTTGTGTAGTATATTAAGAGAAAGCATCCAAATACTTTGTTTGGATTCATTTGAGTGTGAAACTACACCTAGGATGTTTACAAGTACAAACAAACTTCAACTCAAACTTTTGAATCCATTTACGCGTTTTAAAAGCTCATACGAATTGGGTGAATGAGATTTGAGTTCTTTTGTGTTGTATATTAAGAGAAAGCATCCAAACACTTTATTTGCATTCATTTGAGTGTGAAACTACACCTGAGATGTTTATAAGTACAAACAAGCTTCAAATCAAGCTTATGAATGCATTTACGCGTTTTAAAAGCTCATACTAGTAGGGTGAAAGAGATTTGAGTTCTTTTGTGTTGTATATTAAGAGAAAGCATCCAAATACTTTGTTTGGATTCATTTGAGTGTGAAACTACACCTACGATGTTTACAAGTACAAACAAGCTTCAACTCAAGCTTTTGAATGCATTTACGCGTTTTAAAAGCTCATTAGAGTAGGGTGAAAGAGATTTGAGTTCATTTGTGTAGTATATTAAGAGAAAGCATCCAAATACTTTGTTTGGATTCATTTGAGTGTGAAACTACACCTAGGATGTTTACAAGTACAAACAAACTTCAACTCAGTCTTTTGAATCCATTTACGCGTTTTAAAAGCTCATACGAGTAGGATGAAAGAGATTTGAGTTCTTTTGTGTTGTATATTAATAGAAAGCATCCAAATAATTTGTTTGCATTCATTTGAGTGTGAAACTACACCTAGGATGTTTTCAAGTACAAACAAGCTTCAACTCAAGCTTTTGAATGCATTTACGAGTTTTAAAAGCTTATACGAGTAGGGTGAAAGAGATTTGAGTTCTTTTGTGTTAATATTAAGAGAAAGCATCCAAATACTTTGTTTGGATTCATTTGAGTGTTAAACTACACCTAAGATGTTTAAAAGTAAAAACAAGCTTCAACTCAAGCTTTTGAATACATTTACGCGTTTTAAAAGCTCATAAGAGTAGGGTGAAAGAGATTTGAGTTCATTTGTGTAGTATATTAAGAGAAAGCATCCAAATACTTTGTTTGGATTCATTTGATTGTTAAACTACACCGAAGATGTTTACAAGTACAAACAAGCTTCAACTCAAGCTTTTGAATGCATTTACGCGTTTTAAAAGCTCATAAGAGTAGGGTGAAGGAGATTTGAGTTCTTTTGTGTTGTATATTAAGAGAAAGCATCCAAATACTTTGTTTGGATTCATTTGAGTGTGAAACTACACCTAAGATGTTTACAAGTACAAACAAGCTTCAACTCAAGCTTTTGAATGCATTTACGCGTTTTAAAAGCTCATAAGAGTAGGGTGAAAGAGATTTGAGTTCATTTGTGTAGTATATTAATAGAAAGCATCCAAATACTTTGTTTGGATTCATTTGAGTGTGAAACTACACCTAGGATGTTTACAAGTAAAAACAAGCTTCAACTCAAGCTTTTGAATGCATTTACGCGTTTTAAAAGCTCATACGAGTAGGATGAAAGAGATTTGAGTTCTTTAGTGTTGTATATTAAGAGAAAGCATCCAAACACTTTATTTGCATTCATTTGAGTGTGAAAGTACACCTGAGATGTTTACAAGTACAAACAAGCTTCAAATCAAGCTTATGAATGCATTTACGCGTTTTAAAAGCTCATACGAGTAGGGTGAAAGATATTTGAGTTCTTTTATGTTGTATATTAAGAGAAAGCATCCAAATGTTCTGTTTGCATTCATTTGAGTATGAAACTAGACCAAGAATGTTTTAAAGTGCAAACATGCTTCAACCCAAGCTTTTCAATGCATTTACGCGTTTTAAAAGCTCATACGAGTAGGGTGAAAGAGATTTGAGTTCTTTATTGTTGTATATTAAGAGAAAGCATCCAAATACTTTGTTTGGATTCATTTGAGGGTGAAACTATAGCTAAGATGTTTACAAGTACAAACAAGCTTCAACTCAAGCTTTTGAATGCATTTACGTGTTTTAAAAGCTCATAAGAGTAGGGTGAAAGAGATTTGAGTTCTTTTCTGTTCTATATTAAGAGAAAGCATCCAAATACTTTGTTTGGATTCATTTGAGTGTGAAACTACACCTAGGATGTTTACCAGTAAAAACTAGCTTCAACTCAAGCTTTTGAATGCATTTACCAGTTTTAAAAGCTCTTAAGAGTAGGGTGAAAGAGATTTGAGTTCTTTTGTGTTGTATATTAAGAGAAAGCATTCAAATACTTTGTTTGGATTCATTTGAGTGTGAAAATACACCTAGGATGTTTACAAGTACAAACAAGCTTCAACTCAAGCTTTCGAATGCATTTACGCGTTTTAAAAGCTCATAGGAGTAGGGTGAAAGAGATTTGAGTTCTTTTGTGTAGTATATTAAGAGAAAGCATCCAAATACTTTATTTGGATTCATTTGAGTGTTAAACTACACCTAGGATGTTTACAAGTACAAACAAACTTCAACTCAAACTTTTGAATCCATTTACGCGTTTTAAAAGCTCATACGAGTAGGGTGAAAGAGATTTGAGTTCATTAGTGTAGTATATTAAGAGAAAGCATCCAAATACTTTATTTGGATTCATTTGAGTGTTAAACTACACCTAGGATGTTTACAAGTACAAACAAACTTCAACTCAAACTTTTGAATCCATTTACGCGTTTTAAAAGCTCATACGAATTGGGTGAATGAGATTTGAGTTCTTTTGTGTTGTATATTAAGAGAAAGCATCCAAACACTTTATTTGCATTCATTTGAGTGTGAAACTACACCTGAGATGTTTATAAGTACAAATAAGCTTCAAATCAAGCTTATGAATGCATTTACGCGTTTTAAAAGCTCATACGAGTAGGGTGAAAGAGATTTGAGTTCATTTGTGTAGTATATTAAGAGAAAGCATCCAAATACTTTGTTTGGATTCATTTGAGTGTGAAACTACACCTAGGATGTTTACAAGTACAAACAAACTTCAACTCAAACTTTTGAATGCATTTACGCTTTTTAAAAGCTCATACGAATAGGGTGAAAGAGATTTGAGTTCTTTTGTGTTGTATATTAAGAGAAAGCATCCAAACACTTTATTTGCATTCATTTGAGTGTGAAACTACACTCAAGATGTTTACAAGTACAAACAAGCTTCAATCAAGCTTATGAATGCATTGACGCGTTTTAAAAGCTCATAAGAGTAGGGTGAAAGAGATTTGAGTTCATTTGTGTATTATATTAAGCGAAAGCATTCAAATACTTAGGTTGGATTCATTTGAGTGTGAAACTACACCAAGGATGTTTAGAAGTATAAACAAGCTTTAACTCAAGCTTTTGAATGCATTTACGCGTTTTAAAAGCTCATATGAGTAGGGTGAAAGAGATTTGAGTTCATTTGTGTAGTATATTAAGAGAAAGCATCCAAATACTTTGTTTGGATTCATTTGAGTGTGAAACTACACCTAGGATGTTTACAAGTACAAACAAACTTCAACTCAAACTTTTGAATCCATTTACGCGTTTTAAAAGCTCATACGAGTAGGGTGAAAGAGACTTGAGTTCTTTTGTGTTGTATATTAATAGAAAGCATCCAAATACTTTGTTTGCATTCATTTGAGTGTGAAACTACACCTAGGATGTTTACAAGTACAAACAAGCTTCAACTCAAACTTTTGAATGCATTTACGCTTTTTAAAAGCTCATACGAGTAGGGTGAAAGAGATTTGAATTCATTAGTGTAGTATATTAAGAGAAAGCATCCAAATACTTTATTTGGATTCATTTGAGTGTCAAACTACACCTAGGATGTTTACAAGTACAAACAAACTTCAACTCAAACTTTTGAATCCATTTACGCGTTTTAAAAGCTCATACGAATTGGGTGAATGAGATTTGAGTTCTTTTGTGTTGTATATTAAGAGAAAGCATCCAAAGACTTTATTTGCATTCATTTGAGTGTGAAACTACACCTGAGATGTTTATAAGTACAAACAAGATTCAAATCAAGCTTATGAATGCATTTACGCGTTTTAAAAGCTCATACGAGTAGGGTGAAAGAGATTTGAGTTCATTTGTGTAGTATATTAAGAGAAAGCATCCAAATACTTTGTTTGGATTCATTTGAGTGTGAAACTACACCTAGTATGTTTACAAGTACAAACAAGCTTCAACTCAAGCTTTTGAATGCATTTACGCGTTTTAAAAGCTCATACCAGTAGGGTGAAAAAGATATGAGTTCTTTTGTGTTGTATATTAAGAGAAAGCATCCAAATACTTTGTTTGGATTCATTTGAGTGTTAAACTACACCTAAGATGTTTACAAGTACAAACAAGCTTCAACTCAAGCTTTTGTTTGCATTTACGCGTTTTAAAAGCTCATAAGAGTAGGGTGAAAGAGATTTGAGTTCATTTGTGTAGTATATTAAGAGAAAGCATCCAAATACTTTGTTTGGATTCATTTGAGTGTGAAACTACACCTAGGATGTTTACAAGTACAAACAAACTTCAACTCAAACTTTTGAATGCATTTACGCTTTTTAAAAGCTCATACGAATAGGGTGAAAGAGATTTGAGTTCTTTTGTGTTGTATATTAAGAGAAAGCATCCAAACACTTTATTTGCATTCATTTGAGTGTGAAACTACACTCAAGATGTTTACAAGTACAAACAAGCTTCAATCAAGCTTATGAATGCATTTACGCGTTTTAAAAGCTCGTAAGAGTAGGGTGAAAGAGATTTGAGTTCATTTGTGTATTATATTAAGCGAAAGCATTCAAATACTTAGGTTGGATTCATTTGAGTGTGAAACTACACCAAGGATGTTTACAAGTATAAACAAGCTTCAACTCAAGCTTTTGAATGCATTTACGCGTTTTAAAAGTTCATAAGAGTAGGGTGAAAGAGATTTGAGTTCATTTGTGTAGTATATTAAGAGAAAGCATGCAAATACTTTGTTTGGATTCATTTGAGTGTGAAACTACACCTAGGATTTTTACAAGTACAAACAAACTTCAACTCAAACTTTTGAATCCATTTACGCGTTTTAAAAGCTCATACGAGTAGGGTGAAAGAGACTTGAGTTCTTTTGTGTTGTATATTAATAGAAAGCATCCAAATACTTTGTTTGCATTCATTTGAGTGTGAAACTACACCTAGGATGTTTACAAGTACAAACAAGCTTCAACTCAAGCTTTTGAATGCATTTACGCGTTTTAAAAGCTCATACGAGTAGGGTGAAAGAGATTTGAGTTCATTAGTGTAGTATATTAAGAGAAAGCATCCAAATACTTTATTTGGATTCATTTGAGTGTTAAACTACACCTAGGATGTTTACAAGTACAAACAAACTTCAACTCAAACTTTTGAATCCATTTACGCGTTTTAAAAGCTCATACGAGTAGGGTGAAAGAGATTTGAGTTCATTAGTGTAGTATATTAAGAGAAAGCATCCAAATACTTTATTTGGATTCATTTGAGTGTTAAACTACACCTAGGATGTTTACAAGTACAAACAAGCTTCAATCAAGCTTATGAATGCATTTACGCGTTTTAAAAGCTCATAAGAGTAGGGTGAAAGAGATTTGAGTTCATTTGTGTATTATATTAAGCGAAAGCATTCAAATACTTAGGTTGGATTCATTTGAGTGTGAAACTACACCAAGGATGTTTACAAGTATAAACAAGCTTCAACTCAAGCTTTTGAATGCATTTACGCGTTTTAAAAGCTCATAAGAGTAGGGTGAAAGAGATTTGAGTTCATTTGTGTAGTATATTAAGAGAAAGCATCCAAATACTTTGTTTGGATTCATTTGAGTGTGAAACTACACCTAGGATGTTTACAAGTACAAACAAACTTCAACTCAAACTTTTGAATCCATTTACGCGTTTTAAAAGCTCATACGAATTGGGTGAATGAGATTTGAGTTCTTTTGTGTTGTATATTAAGAGAAAGCATCCAAACACTTTATTTGCATTCATTTGAGTGTGAAACTACACCTGAGATGTTTATAAGTACAAACAAGCTTCAAATCAAGCTTATGAATGCATTTACGCGTTTTAAAAGCTCATACGAGTAGGGTGAAAGAGATTTGAGTTCTTTTGTGTTGTATATTAAGAGAAAGCATCCAAATACTTTGCTTGGATTCATTTGAGTGTGAAACTACACCTAAGATGTTTACAAGTACAAACAAGCTTCAACTCAAGCTTTTGAATGCATTTACGCGTTTTAAAAGCTCATAAGAGTAGGGTGAAAGAGATTTGAGTTCATTTGTGTAGTATATTAAGAGAAAGCATCCAAATACTTTGTTTGGATTCATTTGAGTGTTAAACTACACCTAAGATGTTTACAAGTACAAACAAGCTTCAACTCAAGCTTTTGTTTGCATTTACGCGTTTTAAAAGCTCATAAGAGTAGTGTGAAAGAGATTTGAGTTCATTTGTGTAGTATATTAAGAGAAAGCATCCAAATACTTTGTTTGGATTCATTTGAGTGTGAAACTACACCTAGGATGTTTACAAGTACAAACAAACTTCAACTCAAACTTTTGAATGCATTTACGCTTTTTAAAAGCTCATACGAATAGGGTGAAAGAGATTTGAGTTCTTTTGTGTTGTATATTAAGAGAAAGCATCCAAACACTTTATTTGCATTCATTTGAGTGTGAAACTACACTCAAGATGTTTACAAGTACAAACAAGCTTCAATCAAGCTTATGAATGCATTTACGCGTTTTAAAAGCTCGTAAGAGTAGGGTGAAAGAGATTTGAGTTCATTTGTGTATTATATTAAGCGAAAGCATTCAAATACTTAGGTTGGATTCATTTGAGTGTGAAACTACACCAAGGATGTTTACAAGTATAAACAAGCTTCAACTCAAGCTTTTGAATGCATTTACGCGTTTTAAAAGTTCATAAGAGTAGGGTGAAAGAGATTTGAGTTCATTTGTGTAGTATATTAAGAGAAAGCATCCAAATACTTTGTTTGGATTCATTTGAGTGTGAAACTACACCTAGGATTTTTACAAGTACAAACAAACTTCAACTCAAACTTTTGAATCCATTTACGCGTTTTAAAAGCTCATACGAGTAGGGTGAAAGAGACTTGAGTTCTTTTGTGTTGTATATTAATAGAAAGCATCCAAATACTTTGTTTGCATTCATTTGAGTGTGAAACTACACCTAGGATGTTTACAAGTACAAACAAGCTTCAACTCAAGCTTTTGAATGCATTTACGCGTTTTAAAAGCTCATACGAGTAGGGTGAAAGAGATTTGAGTTCATTAGTGTAGTATATTAAGAGAAAGCATCCAAATACTTTATTTGGATTCATTTGAGTGTTAAACTACACCTAGGATGTTTACAAGTACAAACAAACTTCAACTCAAACTTTTGAATCCATTTACGCGTTTTAAAAGCTCATACGAGTAGGGTGAAAGAGATTTGAGTTCATTAGTGTAGTATATTAAGAGAAAGCATCCAAATACTTTATTTGGATTCATTTGAGTGTTAAACTACACCTAGGATGTTTACAAGTACAAACAAGCTTCAATCAAGCTTATGAATGCATTTACGCGTTTTAAAAGCTCATAAGAGTAGGGTGAAAGAGATTTGAGTTCATTTGTGTAGTATATTAAGAGAAAGCATCCAAATACTTTGTTTGGATTCATTTGAGTGTGAAACTACACCTAGGATGTTTACAAGTACAAACAAACTTCAACTCAAACTTTTGAATCCATTTACGCGTTTTAAAAGCTCATACGAGTAGGGTGAAAGAGACTTGAGTTCTTTTGTGTTGTATATTAATAGAAAGCATCCAAATACTTTGTTTGCATTCATTTGAGTGTGAAACTACACCTAGGATGTTTACAAGTACAAACAAACTTCAACTCAAACTTTTGAATCCATTTACGCGTTTTAAAAGCTCATACGAGTAGGGTGAAAGAGATTTGAGTTCATTAGTGTAGTATATTAAGAGAAAGCATCCAAATACTTTATTTGGATTCATTTGAGTGTTAAACTACACCTAGGATGTTTACAAGTACAAACAAACTTCAACTCAAACTTTTGAATCCATTTACGCGTTTTAAAAGCTCATACGAATTGGGTGAATGAGATTTGAGTTCTTTTGTGTTGTATATTAAGAGAAAGCATCCAAAGACTTTATTTGCATTCATTTGAGTGTGAAACTACACCTGAGATGTTTATAAGTACAAACAAGCTTCAAATCAAGCTTATGAATGCATTTACGCGTTTTAAAAGCTCATACGAGTAGGGTGAAAGAGATTTGAGTTCATTAGTGTAGTATATTAAGAGAAAGCATCCAAATACTTTATTTGGATTCATTTGAGTGTTAAACTACACCTAGGATGTTTACAAGTACAAACAAACTTCAACTCAAACTTTTGAATCCATTTACGCGTTTTAAAAGCTCATACGAATTGGGTGAATGAGATTTGAGTTCTTTTGTGTTGTATATTAAGAGAAAGCATCCAAACACTTTATTTGCATTCATTTGAGTGTGAAACTACACCTGAGATGTTTATAAGTACAAACAAGCTTCAAATCAAGCTTATGAATCCATTTACGCGTTTTAAAAGCTCATACGAGTAGGGTGAAAGAGATTTGAGTTCATTTGTGTAGTATATTAAGAGAAAGCATCCAAATACTTTGTTTGGATTCATTTGAGTGTGAAACTACACCTAGGATGTTTACAAGTACAAACAAACTTCAACTCAAACTTTTGAATGCATTTACGCTTTTTAAAAGCTCATACGAATAGGGTGAAAGAGATTTGAGTTCTTTTGTGTTGTATATTAAGAGAAAGCATCCAAACACTTTATTTGCATTCATTTGAGTGTGAAACTACACTCAAGATGTTTACAAGTACAAACAAGCTTCAATCAAGCTTATGAATGCATTTACGCGTTTTAAAAGCTCATAAGAGTAGGGTGAAAGAGATTTGAGTTCATTTGTGTATTATATTAAGCGAAAGCATTCAAATACTTAGGTTGGATTCATTTGAGTGTGAAACTACACCTAGGATGTTTACAAGTACAAACAAACTTCAACTCAATCTTTTGAATCCATTTACGCGTTTTAAAAGCTCATACGAGTAGGATGAAAGAGATTTGAGTTCTTTTGTGTTGTATATTAATAGAAAGCATCCAAATAATTTGTTTGCATTCATTTGAGTGTGAAACTACACCTAGGATGTTTTCAAGTACAAACAAGCTTCAACTCAAGCTTTTGAATGCATTTACGAGTTTTAAAAGCTTATACGAGTAGGGTGAAAGAGATTTGAGTTCTTTTGTGTTAATATTAAGAAAAAGCATCCATATACTTTGTTTGGATTCATTTGAGTGTGAAACTACACCTAGTATGTTTACAAGTACAAACAAGTTTCAACTCAAGCTTTTGAATGCATTTACGCGTTTTAAAAGCTCATACCAGTAGGGTGAAAAAAATATGAGTTCTTTTGTGTTGTATATTAAGAGAAAGCATCCAAATACTTTGTTTGGATTCATTTGAGTGTTAAACTACACCTAAGATGTTTAAAAGTAAAAACAAGCTTCAACTCAAGCTTTTGAATACATTTACGCGTTTTAAAAGCTCATAAGAGTAGAGTGAAAGAGATTTGAGTTCATTTGTGTAGTATATTAAGAGAAAGCATCCAAATACTTTGTTCGGATTCATTTGATTGTTAAACTACACCGAAGATGTTTACAAGTACAAACAAGCTTCAACTCAAGCTTTTGAATGCATTTACGCGTTTTAAAAGCTCATAAGAGTAGGGTGAAAGAGATTTGAGTTCTTTTGTGTTGTATATTAAGAGAAAGCATCCAAATACTTTGTTTGGATTCATTTGAGTGTGAAACTACACCTAGGATGTTTACAAGTACAAACAAACTTCAACTCAATCTTTTGAATCCATTTACGCGTTTTAAAAGCTCATACGAGTAGGATGAAAGAGATTTGAGTTCTTTTGTGTTGTATATTAATAGAAAGCATCCAAATAATTTGTTTGCATTCATTTGAGTGTGAAACTACACCTAGGATGTTTTCAAGTACAAACAAGCTTCAACTCAAGCTTTTGAATGCATTTACGAGTTTTAAAAGCTCATACCAGTAGGGTGAAAAAGATATGAGTTCTTTTGTGTTGTATATTAAGGGAAAGCATCCAAATACTTTGTTTGGATTCATTTGAGTGTTAAACTACACCTAAGATGTTTAAAAGTAAAAACAAGCTTCAACTCAAGCTTTTGAATACATTTACGCGTTTTAAAAGCTCATAAGAGTAGAGTGAAAGAGATTTGAGTTCATTTGTGTAGTATATTAAGAGAAAGCATCCAAATACTTTGTTTGGATTCATTTGATTGTTAAACTACACCGAAGATGTTTACAAGTACAAACAAGCTTCAACTCAAGCATTTGAATGCATTTACGCGTTTTAAAAGCGCATAAGAGTAGGGTGAAAGAGATTTGAGTTCTTTATTGTTGTATATTAAGAGAAAGCATCCAAATACTTTGTTTGGATTCATTTGAGTGTGAAACTATAGCTAAGATGTTTATAAGTACAAACAAGCTTCAACTCAAGCTTTTGAATGCATTTACGTGTTTTAAAAGCTCATAAGAGTAGGGTGAAAGAGATTTGAGTTCATTTGTGTAGTATATTAAGAGAAAGCATCCAAATACTTTGTTTGGATTCATTTGAGTGTGAAACTACACCTAGGATGTTTACAAGTACAAACAAGCTTCAACTCAAACTTTTGAATCCATTTACGGGTTTTAAAAGCTCATACGAATAGGGTGAAGGAGCTTTGAGTTCTTTTGTGTTGCATATTAAGAGAAAGCATCCAAATACTTTGTTTGCATTCATTTGAATGTGAAACTAGGATGTTTACAAGTACAAACAAGCTTCAACTCAAGCTTTCAAATGTATTTACGCATTTTAAAAGCTCATATGACTATGGTGAAAGAGATTTGAGTTCTTTTCTGTTCTATATTAAGAGAAAGCATCCAAATACTTTGTTTGGATTCATTTGAGTGTGAAACTAGACCTAGGATGTTTACCAGTAAAAACTAGCTTCACCTCAAGCTTTTGAATGCATTTACCAGTTTTAAAAGCTCTTAAGAGTAGGGTGAAAGAGATTTGAGTTCTTTTGTGTTGTATATTAAGAGAAAGCATTCAAATACTTTGTTTGGATTCATTTGAGTGTGAAAATACACCTAGGATGTTTACAAGTACAAAAAAGCTTCAACTCAAGCTTTCGAATGGATTTACGCGTTTTAAAAGCTCATAGGAGTAGGGTGAAAGAGATTTGAGTTCTTTATTGTTGTATATTAAGAGAAAGCATCCAAATACTTTGTTTGGATTCATTTGAGTGTGAAACTACACCTAAGATGTTTACAAGTACAAACAAGCTTCAAATCAAGCTTATGAATGCATTTACGCGTTTTAAAAGCTCATACGAGTAGGGTGAAAGATATTTGAGTTCTTTTATGTTGTATATTAAGAGAAAGCATCCAAATGTTCTGTTTGCATTCATTTGAGTATGAAACTAGACCAAGA
Source organism: Tetragonia tetragonoides (assembly GCA_038025085.1). Classification (NCBI taxonomy): domain Eukaryota; kingdom Viridiplantae; phylum Streptophyta; class Magnoliopsida; order Caryophyllales; family Aizoaceae; genus Tetragonia; species Tetragonia tetragonoides. The sequence goes on from CM076140.1 coordinate 26,010,943, forward strand.
ATGTTTTAAAGTGCAAACATGCTTCAACCCAAGCTTTTGAATGCATTTACGCGTTTTAAAAGCTCATACGAGTAAGGTGAAAGAGATTTGAGTTCATTTGTGAAGTATATTAAGAGAAAGCATCCAAATACTTTGTTTGGATTCATTTGAGTGTGAAACTACACCTAGGATGTTTACAAGTACAAACAAATTTCAACTCAAACTTTTGAATCAATTTACGCGTTTTGAAAGATCATACGAATAGGGTGAAAGAGATTTGAGTTCTTTTGTGTTGTATATTAAGGGAAAGCATCCAAACACTTTTTTTGCATTCATTTGAGTGTGAAAGTACACCTGAGATGTTTACAAGTACAAACAAGCTTCAAATCAAGCTTATGAATGCATTTACGCGTTTTAAAAGCTCATACCAGTGGGGTGAAAAAGATATGAGTTCTTTTGTGTTGTATATTAAGAGAAAGCATCCAAATACTTTGTTTGGATTCATCTGAGAGTGAAACTACACCTGGGATGTTTACAAGTACAAACAAGCTTCAACTCAACCTTTTGAATGCATTTACGCGTTTTAAGAGCTCATACGAGTAGGATGAAAGAGATTTGAGTCCTTTTGTGTTGTATATTAATAGAAAGCATCGAAATAATTTGTTTGCATTCATTTGAGTGTGAAACTACACCTAGGATATTTTCAAGTACAAACAAGCTTCAACTCAAGCTTTTGAATGCATTTACGAGTGTTAAAAGCTCATACGAGTCGGGTGAAAGAGATTTGAGTTCTTTTGTGTTGTATATTAAGAAAAAGCATCCATATACATTGTTTGGATTCATTTGAGTGTGAAACTACACCTAGTATGTTTACAAGTACAAACAAGCTTCAACTCAAGCTTTTGAATGCATTTACGCGTTTTAAAAGCTCATACCAGTGGGGTGAAAAAGATATGAGTTCTTTTGTGTTGTATATTAAGAGAAAGCATCCAAATACTTTGTTTGGATTCATTTCAGTGTTAAACTACACCTAAGATGTTTACAAGTACAAACAAGCTTCAACTCAAGCTTTTGAATGCATTTACGCGTTTTAAAAGCTCATAAGAGTAGGGTGAAAGATATTTGAGTTCATTTGTGTAGTATATTAAAAGAAAGCATCCAAATACTTTGTTTGGATTCATTTGAGTGTTAAACTACACCGAAGATGTTTACAAGTACAAACAAGCTTCAACTCAAGCTTTTGAATACATTTACGCGTTTTAAAAGCTCATAAGAGTAGGGTGAAAGAGATTTGAGTTCATTTGTGTAGTATATTAAGAGAAAGCATCCAAATACTTTGTTTGGATTCATTTGAGTGTGAAACTACACCTAGGATGTTTACAAGTACAAACAAACTTCAACTCAAACTTTTGAATCCATTTACGCGTTTTAAAAGCTCATACGAATAGGGTGAAAGAGATTTGAGTTCTTTTGTGTTGTATATTAAGAGAAAGCATCCAAACACTTTATTTGCTTTCATTTGAGTGTGAAACTACACCTGGGATGTTTACAAGTACAACCAAGCTTCAAATCAAGCTTATGAATGCATTTACGCGTTTTAAAAGCTCATAAGAGTAGGGTGAAAGAGATTTGAGTTCATTTGTGTATTATATTAAGAGAAAGCATTCAAATACTTTGTTTGGATTCATTTGAGTGTGAAACTACATCTTGGATGTTTACAAGTAAAAACAAGCTTCAACTCAAGCTTTTGAATGCATTTACGCGTTTTAAAAGCTCATAAGAGTAGGGTGAAAGAGATTTGAGTTCATTTGTGTAGTATGTTAAGAGAAAGCATCAAAATACTTTGTTTGGATTCATTTGAGTGTGAAACTACACCTAGGATGTTTACAAGTACAAACAAACTTCAACTCAAACTTTTGAATCCATTTACGCGTTTTAAAAGCACATACGAGTAGGGTGAAAGAGATTTGAGTTCTTTTGTGTTGTAAATTAAGAGAAAGCATCCAAATACTTTGTTTGCATTCACTTGAGTGTGAAGCTAGACCAAGAATGTTTTAAAGTGCAAACATGCTTCAAATCAAGCTTATGAATGCATTTACGCGTTTTAAAAGCCCATAAGAGTAGGGTGAAAGAGATTTGAGTTCATTTGTGTAGTATATTAAGAGAAAGCATCAAAATACTTTGTTTGGATTCATTTGAGTGTGAAACTACACCTAGGATGTTTACAAGTACAAACAAATTTCAACTCAAACTTTTGAATCAATTTACGCGTTTTGAAAGCTCATACGAATAGGGTGAAAGAGATTTGAGTTCTTTTGTGTTGTATATTAAGGGAAAGCATCCAAACACTTTTTTTGCATTCATTTGAGTGTGAAAGTACACCTGAGATGTTTACAAGTACAAACAAGCTTCAAATCAAGCTTATGAATGCATTTACGCGTTTTAAAAGCTCATACCAGTGGGGTGAAAAAGATATGAGTTCTTTTGTGTTGTATATTAAGAGAAAGCATCCAAATACTTTGTTTGGATTCATCTGAGAGTGAAACTACACCTGGGATGTTTACAAGTACAAACAAGCTTCAACTCAACCTTTTGAATGCATTTACGCGTTTTAAGAGCTCATACGAGTAGGATGAAAGAGATTTGAGTCCTTTTGTGTTGTATATTAATAGAAAGCATCGAAATAATTTGTTTGCATTCATTTGAGTGTGAAACTACACCTAGGATGTTTTCAAGTACAAACAAGCTTCAACTCAAGCTTTTGAATGCATTTACGAGTGTTAAAAGCTCATACGAGTCGGGTGAAAGAGATTTGAGTTCTTTTGTGTTGTATATTAAGAAAAAGCATCCATATACATTGTTTGGATTCATTTGAGTGTGAAACTACACCTAGTATGTTTACAAGTACAAACAAGCTTCAACTCAAGCTTTTGAATGCATTTACGCGTTTTAAAAGCTCATACCAGTGGGGTGAAAAAGATATGAGTTCTTTTGTGTTGTATATTAAGAGAAAGCATCCAAATACTTTGTTTGGATTCATTTCAGTGTTAAACTACACCTAAGATGTTTACAAGTACAAACAAGCTTCAACTCAAGCTTTTGAATGCATTTACGCGTTTTAAAAGCTCATAAGAGTAGGGTGAAAGATATTTGAGTTCATTTGTGTAGTATATTAAGAGAAAGCATCCAAATACTTTGTTTGGATTCATTTGAGTGTTAAACTACACCGAAGATGTTTACAAGTACAAACAAGCTTCAACTCAAGCTTTTGAATGCATTTACGCGTTTTAAAAGCTCATAAGAGTAGGGTGAAAGAGATTTGAGTTCATTTGTGTAGTATATTAAGAGAAAGCATCCAAATACTTTGTTTGGATTCATTTGAGTGTGAAACTACACCTAGGATGTTTACAAGTACAAACAAACTTCAACTCAAACTTTTGAATCCATTTACGCGTTTTAAAAGCTCATACGAATAGGGTGAAAGAGATTTGAGTTCTTTTGTGTTGTATATTAAGAGAAAGCATCCAAACACTTTATTTGCTTTCATTTGAGTGTGAAACTACACCTGGGATGTTTACAAGTACAACCAAGCTTCAAATCAAGCTTATGAATGCATTTACGCGTTTTAAAAGCTCATAAGAGTAGGGTGAAAGAGATTTGAGTTCATTTGTGTATTATATTAAGAGAAAGCATTCAAATACTTTGTTTGGATTCATTTGAGTGTGAAACTACATCTAGGATGTTTACAAGTAAAAACAAGCTTCAACTCAAGCTTTTGAATGCATTTACGCGTTTTAAAAGCTCATAAGAGTAGGGTGAAAGAGATTTGAGTTCATTTGTGTAGTATGTTAAGAGAAAGCATCAAAATACTTTGTTTGGATTCATTTGAGTGTGAAACTACACCTAGGATGTTTACAAGTACAAACAAACTTCAACTCAAACTTTTGAATCCATTTACGCGTTTTAAAAGCACATACGAGTAGGGTGAAAGAGATTTGAGTTCTTTTGTGTTGTAAATTAAGAGAAAGCATCCAAATACTTTGTTTGCATTCACTTGAGTGTGAAGCTAGACCAAGAATGTTTTAAAGTGCAAACATGCTTCAAATCAAGCTTATGAATGCATTTACGCGTTTTAAAAGCCCATAAGAGTAGGGTGAAAGAGATTTGAGTTCATTTGTGTAGTATATTAAGAGAAAGCATCAAAATACTTTGTTTGGATTCATTTGAGTGTGAAACTACACCTAGGATGTTTACAAGTACAAACAAATTTCAACTCAAACTTTTGAATCAATTTACGCGTTTTGAAAGCTCATACGAATAGGGTGAAAGAGATTTGAGTTCTTTTGTGTTGTATATTAAGGGAAAGCATCCAAACACTTTTTTTGCATTCATTTGAGTGTGAAAGTACACCTGAGATGTTTACAAGTACAAACAAGCTTCAAATCAAGCTTATGAATGCATTTACGCGTTTTAAAAGCTCATACCAGTGGGGTGAAAAAGATATGAGTTCTTTTGTGTTGTATATTAAGAGAAAGCATCCAAATACTTTGTTTGGATTCATCTGAGAGTGAAACTACACCTGGGATGTTTACAAGTACAAACAAGCTTCAACTCAACCTTTTGAATGCATTTACGCGTTTTAAGAGCTCATACGAGTAGGATGAAAGAGATTTAAGTCCTTTTGTGTTGTATATTAATAGAAAGCATCGAAATAATTTGTTTGCATTCATTTGAGTGTGAAACTACACCTAGGATGTTTTCAAGTACAAACAAGCTTCAACTCAAGCTTTTGAATGCATTTACGAGTGTTAAAAGCTCATACGAGTCGGGTGAAAGAGATTTGAGTTCTTTTGTGTTGTATATTAAGAAAAAGCATCCATATACATTGTTTGGATTCATTTGAGTGTGAAACTACACCTAGTATGTTTACAAGTACAAACAAGCTTCAACTCAAGCTTTTGAATGCATTTACGCGTTTTAAAAGCTCATACCAGTGGGGTGAAAAAGATATGAGTTCTTTTGTGTTGTATATTAAGAGAAAGCATCCAAATACTTTGTTTGGATTCATTTCAGTGTTAAACTACACCTAAGATGTTTACAAGTACAAACAAGCTTCAACTCAAGCTTTTGAATGCATTTACGCGTTTTAAAAGCTCATAAGAGTAGGGTGAAAGATATTTGAGTTCATTTGTGTAGTATATTAAGAGAAAGCATCCAAATACTTTCTTTGGATTCATTTGAGTGTTAAACTACACCGAAGATGTTTACAAGTACAAACAAGCTTCAACTCAAGCTTTTGAATGCATTTACGCGTTTTAAAAGCTCATAAGAGTAGGGTGAAAGAGATTTGAGTTCATTTGTGTAGTATATTAAGAGAAAGCATCCAAATACTTTGTTTGGATTCATTTGAGTGTGAAACTACACCTAGGATGTTTACAAGTACAAACAAACTTCAACTCAATCTTTTGAATCCATTTACGCGTTTTAAAAGCTCATACGAATAGGGTGAAAGAGATTTGAGTTCTTTTGTGTTGTATATTAAGAGAAAGCATCCAAACACTTTATTTGCTTTCATTTGAGTGTGAAACTACACCTGGGATGTTTACAAGTACAACCAAGCTTCAAATCAAGCTTATGAATGCATTTACGCGTTTTAAAAGCTCATAAGAGTAGGGTGAAAGAGATTTGAGTTCATTTGTGTATTATATTAAGAGAAAGCATTCAAATACTTTGTTTGGATTCATTTGAGTGTGAAACTACATCTAGGATGTTTACAAGTAAAAACAAGCTTCAACTCAAGCTTTTGAATGCATTTACGCGTTTTAAAAGCTCATAAGAGTAGGGTGAAAGAGATTTGAGTTCATTTGTGTAGTATGTTAAGAGAAAGCATCAAAATACTTTGTTTGGATTCATTTGAGTGTGAAACTACACCTAGGATGTTTACAAGTACAAACAAACTTCAACTCAAACTTTTGAATCCATTTACGCGTTTTAAAAGCACATACGAGTAGGGTGAAAGAGATTTGAGTTCTTTTGTGTTGTAAATTAAGAGAAAGCATCCAAATACTTTGTTTGCATTCACTTGAGTGTGAAGCTAGACCAAGAATGTTTTAAAGTGCAAACATGCTTCAAATCAAGCTTATGAATGCATTTACGCGTTTTAAAAGCCCATAAGAGTAGGGTGAAAGAGATTTGAGTTCATTTGTGTAGTATATTAAGAGAAAGCATCAAAATACTTTGTTTGGATTCATTTGAGTGTGAAACTACACCTAGGATGTTTACAAGTACAAACAAATTTCAACTCAAACTTTTGAATCAATTTACGCGTTTTGAAAGCTCATACGAATAGGGTGAAAGAGATTTGAGTTCTTTTGTGTTGTATATTAAGGGAAAGCATCCAAACACTTTTTTTGCATTCATTTGAGTGTGAAAGTACACCTGAGATGTTTACAAGTACAAACAAGCTTCAAATCAAGCTTATGAATGCATTTACGCGTTTTAAAAGCTCATACCAGTGGGGTGAAAAAGATATGAGTTCTTTTGTGTTGTATATTAAGAGAAAGCATCCAAATACTTTATTTGGATTCATTTGAGTGTTAAACTACACCTAGGATGTTTACAAGTACAAACAAACTTCAACTCAAACTTTTGAATCCATTTACGCGTTTTAAAAGCTCATACGAATTGGGTGAATGAGATTTGAGTTCTTTTGTGTTGTATATTAAGAGAAAGCATCCACACACTTTATTTGCATTCATTTGAGTGTGAAACTACACCTGATATGTTTATAAGTACAAACAAGCTTCAAATCAAGCTTATGAATGCATTTACGCGTTTTAAAAGCTCATACGAGTAGGGTGAAAGAGATTTGAGTTCTTTTGTGTTGTATATTAAGAGAAAGCATCCAAATACTTTGTTTGGATTCATTTGAGTGTGAAACTACACCTAAGATGTTTACAAGTACAAACAAGCTTCAACTCAAGCTTTTGAATGCATTTACGCGTTTTAAAAGCTCATTAGAGTAGGGTGAAAGAGATTTGAGTTCATTTGTGTAGTATATTAAGAGAAAGCATCCAAATACTTTGTTTGGATTCATTTGAGTGTGAAACTACACCTAGGATGTTTACAAGTACAAACAAACTTCAACTCAATCTTTTGAATCCATTTACGCGTTTTAAAAGCTCATACGAGTAGGGTGAAAGAGACTTGAGTTCTTTTGTGTTGTATATTAATAGAAAGCATCCAAATACTTTGTTTGCATTCATTTGAGTGTGAAACTACACCTAGGATGTTTACAAGTACAAACAAGCTTCAACTCAAGCTTTTGAATGCATTTACGCGTTTTAAAAGCTCATACGAGTAGGGTGAAAGAGATTTGAGTTCATTAGTGTAGTATATTAAGAGAAAGCATCCAAATACTTTATTTGGATTCATTTGAGTGTTAAACTACACCTAGGATGTTTACAAGTACAAACAAACTTCAACTCAAACTTTTGAATCCATTTACGCGTTTTAAAAGCTCATACGAATTGGGTGAATGAGATTTGAGTTCTTTTGTGTTGTATATTAAGAGAAAGCATCCACACACTTTATTTGCATTCATTTGAGTGTGAAACTACACCTGATATGTTTATAAGTACAAACAAGCTTCAAATCAAGCTTATGAATGCATTTACGCGTTTTAAAAGCTCATACGAGTAGGGTGAAAGAGATTTGAGTTCTTTTGTGTTGTATATTAAGAGAAAGCATCCAAATACTTTGTTTGGATTCATTTGAGTGTGAAACTACACCTAAGATGTTTACAAGTACAAACAAGCTTCAACTCAAGCTTTTGAATGCATTTACGCGTTTTAAAAGCTCATTAGAGTAGAGTGAAAGAGATTTGAGTTCATTTGTGTAGTATATTAAGAGAAAGCATCCAAATACTTTGTTTGGATTCATTTGATTGTTAAACTACACCGAAGATGTTTACAGGTACAAACAAGCTTCAACTCAAGCTTTTGAATGCATTTACGCGTTTTAAAAGCTCATAAGAGTAGGGTGAAAGAGATTTGAGTTCATTTGTGTAGTATATTAATAGAAAGCATCCAAATACTTTGTTTGGATTTATTTGAGTGTGAAACTACACCTAGGATGTTTACAAGTACAAACAAGCTTCAACTCAAGCTTTTGAATGCATTTACGCGTTTTAAAAGCTCATACGAGTAGGATGAAAGAGATTTGAGTTCTTTAGTGTTGTATATTAAGAGAAAGCATCCAAACACTTTATTTGCATTCATTTGAGTGTGAAAGTACACCTGAGATGTTTACAAGTACAAACAAGCTTCAAATCAAGCTTATGAATGCATTTACGCGTTTTAAAAGCTCATACGAGTAGGGTGAAAGATATTGAGTTCTTTTGTGTTGTATATTAAGAGAAAGCATCCAAATGTTCTGTTTGCATTCATTTGAGTATGAAACTAGACCAAGAATGTTTTAAAGTGCAAACATGCTTCAACTACAGCTATTTTGTTTACAAGTACAAACAAGCTTAAACCCAAGCTTTTGAATGCATTTACGCGTTTTAACAGCTCTTATGACTATGGTGATAGAGACTGTGTTCTTTTGTGTTGTATATTAAGAGAAAGCATCCAAATACTTTGTTTGGATTCATCTGAGAGTGAAACTACACCTGGGATGTTTACAAGTACAAACAAGCTTCAACTCAACCTTTTGAATGCATTTACGCGTTTTAAGAGCTCATACGAGTAGGATGAAAGAGATTTGAGTCCTTTTGTGTTGTATATTAATAGAAAGCATCGAAATAATTTGTTTGCATTTCATTTGAGTGTGAAACTACACCTAGGATGTTTTCAAGTACAAACAAGCTTCAACTCAAGCTTTTGAATGCATTTACGAGTGTTAAAAGCTCATACGAGTCGGGTGAAAGAGATTTGAGTTCTTTTGTGTTGTATATTAAGAAAAAGCATCCATATACATTGTTTGGATTCATTTGAGTGTGAAACTACACCTAGTATGTTTACAAGTACAAACAAGCTTCAACTCAAGCTTTTGAATGCATTTACGCGTTTTAAAAGCTCATACCAGTGGGGTGAAAAAGATATGAGTTCTTTTGTGTTGTATATTAAGAGAAAGCATCCAAATACTTTGTTTGGATTCATTTCAGTGTTAAACTACACCTAAGATGTTTACAAGTACAAACAAGCTTCAACTCAAGCTTTTGAATGCATTTACGCGTTTTAAAAGCTCATAAGAGTAGGGTGAAAGATATTTGAGTTCATTTGTGTAGTATATTAAGAGAAAGCATCCAAATACTTTGTTTGGATTCATTTTAGTGTGAAACTACACCTAGGATGTTTAAAAGTACAAACAAGCTTCAACTCAAGCTTTTGAGTGCATTTACGCGTATTAAAAGCTCATACTAGTAGGGTGAAAGAGATTTGAGTTCTTTTGTGTTGTATATTAAGAGAAAGCATCCAAACACTTTATTTGCTTTCATTTGAGTGTGAAACTACACCTGGGATGTTTACAAGTACAACCAAGCTTCAAATCAAGCTTATGAATGCATTTACGCGTTTTAAAAGCTCATAAGAGTAGGGTGAAAGAGATTTGAGTTCATTTGTGTATTATATTAAGAGAAAGCATTCAAATACTTTGTTTGGATTCATTTGAGTGTGAAACTACATCTAGGATGTTTACAAGTAAAAACAAGCTTCAACTCAAGCTTTTGAATGCATTTACGCGTTTTAAAAGCTCATAAGAGTAGGGTGAAAGAGATTTGAGTTCATTTGTGTAGTATGTTAAGAGAAAGCATCAAAATACTTTGTTTGGATTCATTTGAGTGTGAAACTACACCTAGGATGTTTACAAGTACAAACAAACTTCAACTCAAACTTTTGAATCCATTTACGCGTTTTAAAAGCACATACGAGTAGGGTGAAAGAGATTTGAGTTCTTTTGTGTTGTAAATTAAGAGAAAGCATCCAAATACTTTGTTTGCATTCACTTGAGTGTGAAGCTAGACCAAGAATGTTTTAAAGTGCAAACATGCTTCAAATCAAGCTTATGAATGCATTTACGCGTTTTAAAAGCCCATAAGAGTAGGGTGAAAGAGATTTGAGTTCATTTGTGTAGTATATTAAGAGAAAGCATCAAAATACTTTGTTTGGATTCATTTGAGTGTGAAACTACACCTAGGATGTTTACAAGTACAAACAAATTTCAACTCAAACTTTTGAATCAATTTACGCGTTTTGAAAGCTCATACGAATAGGGTGAAAGAGATTTGAGTTCTTTTGTGTTGTATATTAAGGGAAAGCATCCAAACACTTTTTTTGCATTCATTTGAGTGTGAAAGTACACCTGAGATGTTTACAAGTACAAACAAGCTTCAAATCAAGCTTATGAATGCATTTACGCGTTTTAAAAGCTCATACCAGTGGGGTGAAAAAGATATGAGTTCTTTTGTGTTGTATATTAAGAGAAAGCATCCAAATACTTTGTTTGGATTCATCTGAGAGTGAAACTACACCTGGGATGTTTACAAGTACAAACAAGCTTCAACTCAACCTTTTGAATGCATTTACGCGTTTTAAGAGCTCATACGAGTAGGATGAAAGAGATTTGAGTCCTTTTGTGTTGTATATTAATAGAAAGCATCGAAATAATTTGTTTGCATTCATTTGAGTGTGAAACTACACCTAGGATGTTTTCAAGTACAAACAAGCTTCAACTCAAGCTTTTGAATGCATTTACGAGTGTTAAAAGCTCATACGAGTCGGGTGAAAGAGATTTGAGTTCTTTTGTGTTGTATATTAAGAAAAAGCATCCATATACATTGTTTGGATTCATTTGAGTGTGAAACTACACCTAGTATGTTTACAAGTACAAACAAGCTTCAACTCAAGCTTTTGAATGCATTTACGCGTTTTAAAAGCTCATACCAGTGGGGTGAAAAAGATATGAGTTCTTTTGTGTTGTATATTAAGAGAAAGCATCCAAATACTTTGTTTGGATTCATTTCAGTGTTAAACTACACCTAAGATGTTTACAAGTACAAACAAGCTTCAACTCAAGCTTTTGAATGCATTTACGCGTTTTAAAAGCTCATAAGAGTAGGGTGAAAGATATTTGAGTTCATTTGTGTAGTATATTAAGAGAAAGCATCCAAATACTTTCTTTGGATTCATTTGAGTGTTAAACTACACCGAAGATGTTTACAAGTACAAACAAGCTTCAACTCAAGCTTTTGAATGCATTTACGCGTTTTAAAAGCTCATAAGAGTAGGGTGAAAGAGATTTGAGTTCATTTGTGTAGTATATTAAGAGAAAGCATCCAAATACTTTGTTTGGATTCATTTGAGTGTGAAACTACACCTAGGATGTTTACAAGTACAAACAAACTTCAACTCAATCTTTTGAATCCATTTACGCGTTTTAAAAGCTCATACGAATAGGGTGAAAGAGATTTGAGTTCTTTTGTGTTGTATATTAAGAGAAAGCATCCAAACACTTTATTTGCTTTCATTTGAGTGTGAAACTACACCTGGGATGTTTACAAGTACAACCAAGCTTCAAATCAAGCTTATGAATGCATTTACGCGTTTTAAAAGCTCATAAGAGTAGGGTGAAAGAGATTTGAGTTCATTTGTGTATTATATTAAGAGAAAGCATTCAAATACTTTGTTTGGATTCATTTGAGTGTGAAACTACATCTAGGATGTTTACAAGTAAAAACAAGCTTCAACTCAAGCTTTTGAATGCATTTACGCGTTTTAAAAGCTCATAAGAGTAGGGTGAAAGAGATTTGAGTTCATTTGTGTAGTATGTTAAGAGAAAGCATCAAAATACTTTGTTTGGATTCATTTGAGTGTGAAACTACACCTAGGATGTTTACAAGTACAAACAAACTTCAACTCAAACTTTTGAATCCATTTACGCGTTTTAAAAGCACATACGAGTAGGGTGAAAGAGATTTGAGTTCTTTTGTGTTGTAAATTAAGAGAAAGCATCCAAATACTTTGTTTGCATTCACTTGAGTGTGAAGCTAGACCAAGAATGTTTTAAAGTGCAAACATGCTTCAAATCAAGCTTATGAATGCATTTACGCGTTTTAAAAGCCCATAAGAGTAGGGTGAAAGAGATTTGAGTTCATTTGTGTAGTATATTAAGAGAAAGCATCAAAATACTTTGTTTGGATTCATTTGAGTGTGAAACTACACCTAGGATGTTTACAAGTACAAACAAATTTCAACTCAAACTTTTGAATCAATTTACGCGTTTTGAAAGCTCATACGAATAGGGTGAAAGAGATTTGAGTTCTTTTGTGTTGTATATTAAGGGAAAGCATCCAAACACTTTTTTTGCATTCATTTGAGTGTGAAAGTACACCTGAGATGTTTACAAGTACAAACAAGCTTCAAATCAAGCTTATGAATGCATTTACGCGTTTTAAAAGCTCATACCAGTGGGGTGAAAAAGATATGAGTTCTTTTGTGTTGTATATTAAGAGAAAGCATCCAAATACTTTATTTGGATTCATTTGAGTGTTAAACTACACCTAGGATGTTTACAAGTACAAACAAACTTCAACTCAAACTTTTGAATCCATTTACGCGTTTTAAAAGCTCATACGAATTGGGTGAATGAGATTTGAGTTCTTTTGTGTTGTATATTAAGAGAAAGCATCCACACACTTTATTTGCATTCATTTGAGTGTGAAACTACACCTGATATGTTTATAAGTACAAACAAGCTTCAAATCAAGCTTATGAATGCATTTACGCGTTTTAAAAGCTCATACGAGTAGGGTGAAAGAGATTTGAGTTCTTTTGTGTTGTATATTAAGAGAAAGCATCCAAATACTTTGTTTGGATTCATTTGAGTGTGAAACTACACCTAAGATGTTTACAAGTACAAACAAGCTTCAACTCAAGCTTTTGAATGCATTTACGCGTTTTAAAAGCTCATTAGAGTAGGGTGAAAGAGATTTGAGTTCATTTGTGTAGTATATTAAGAGAAAGCATCCAAATACTTTGTTTGGATTCATTTGAGTGTGAAACTACACCTAGGATGTTTACAAGTACAAACAAACTTCAACTCAATCTTTTGAATCCATTTACGCGTTTTAAAAGCTCATACGAGTAGGGTGAAAGAGACTTGAGTTCTTTTGTGTTGTATATTAATAGAAAGCATCCAAATACTTTGTTTGCATTCATTTGAGTGTGAAACTACACCTAGGATGTTTACAAGTACAAACAAGCTTCAACTCAAGCTTTTGAATGCATTTACGCGTTTTAAAAGCTCATACGAGTAGGGTGAAAGAGATTTGAGTTCATTAGTGTAGTATATTAAGAGAAAGCATCCAAATACTTTATTTGGATTCATTTGAGTGTTAAACTACACCTAGGATGTTTACAAGTACAAACAAACTTCAACTCAAACTTTTGAATCCATTTACGCGTTTTAAAAGCTCATACGAATTGGGTGAATGAGATTTGAGTTCTTTTGTGTTGTATATTAAGAGAAAGCATCCACACACTTTATTTGCATTCATTTGAGTGTGAAACTACACCTGATATGTTTATAAGTACAAACAAGCTTCAAATCAAGCTTATGAATGCATTTACGCGTTTTAAAAGCTCATACGAGTAGGGTGAAAGAGATTTGAGTTCTTTTGTGTTGTATATTAAGAGAAAGCATCCAAATACTTTGTTTGGATTCATTTGAGTGTGAAACTACACCTAAGATGTTTACAAGTACAAACAAGCTTCAACTCAAGCTTTTGAATGCATTTACGCGTTTTAAAAGCTCATTAGAGTAGAGTGAAAGAGATTTGAGTTCATTTGTGTAGTATATTAAGAGAAAGCATCCAAATACTTTGTTTGGATTCATTTGATTGTTAAACTACACCGAAGATGTTTACAGGTACAAACAAGCTTCAACTCAAGCTTTTGAATGCATTTACGCGTTTTAAAAGCTCATAAGAGTAGGGTGAAAGAGATTTGAGTTCATTTGTGTAGTATATTAATAGAAAGCATCCAAATACTTTGTTTGGATTTATTTGAGTGTGAAACTACACCTAGGATGTTTACAAGTACAAACAAGCTTCAACTCAAGCTTTTGAATGCATTTACGCGTTTTAAAAGCTCATACGAGTAGGGTGAAAGAGATTTGAGTTCATTAGTGTAGTATATTAAGAGAAAGCATCCAAATACTTTATTTGGATTCATTTGAGTGTTAAACTACACCTAGGATGTTTACAAGTACAAACAAACTTCAACTCAAACTTTTGAATCCATTTACGCGTTTTAAAAGCTCATACGAATTGGGTGAATGAGATTTGAGTTCTTTTGTGTTGTATATTAAGAGAAAGCATCCACACACTTTATTTGCATTCATTTGAGTGTGAAACTACACCTGATATGTTTATAAGTACAAACAAGCTTCAAATCAAGCTTATGAATGCATTTACGCGTTTTAAAAGCTCATACGAGTAGGGTGAAAGAGATTTGAGTTCTTTTGTGTTGTATATTAAGAGAAAGCATCCAAATACTTTGTTTGGATTCATTTGAGTGTGAAACTACACCTAAGATGTTTACAAGTACAAACAAGCTTCAACTCAAGCTTTTGAATGCATTTACGCGTTTTAAAAGCTCATTAGAGTAGAGTGAAAGAGATTTGAGTTCATTTGTGTAGTATATTAAGAGAAAGCATCCAAATACTTTGTTTGGATTCATTTGATTGTTAAACTACACCGAAGATGTTTACAGGTACAAACAAGCTTCAACTCAAGCTTTTGAATGCATTTACGCGTTTTAAAAGCTCATAAGAGTAGGGTGAAAGAGATTTGAGTTCATTTGTGTAGTATATTAATAGAAAGCATCCAAATACTTTGTTTGGATTTATTTGAGTGTGAAACTACACCTAGGATGTTTACAAGTACAAACAAGCTTCAACTCAAGCTTTTGAATGCATTTACGCGTTTTAAAAGCTCATACGAGTAGGATGAAAGAGATTTGAGTTCTTTAGTGTTGTATATTAAGAGAAAGCATCCAAACACTTTATTTGCATTCATTTGAGTGTGAAAGTACACCTGAGATGTTTACAAGTACAAACAAGCTTCAAATCAAGCTTATGAATGCATTTACGCGTTTTAAAAGCTCATACGAGTAGGGTGAAAGATATTGAGTTCTTTTGTGTTGTATATTAAGAGAAAGCATCCAAATGTTCTGTTTGCATTCATTTGAGTATGAAACTAGACCAAGAATGTTTTAAAGTGCAAACATGCTTCAACTACAGCTATTTTGTTTACAAGTACAAACAAGCTTAAACCCAAGCTTTTGAATGCATTTACGCGTTTTAACAGCTCTTATGACTATGGTGATAGAGACTGTGTTCTTTTGTGTTGTATATTAAGAGAAAGCATCCAAATACTTTGTTTGGATTCATCTGAGAGTGAAACTACACCTGGGATGTTTACAAGTACAAACAAGCTTCAACTCAACCTTTTGAATGCATTTACGCGTTTTAAGAGCTCATACGAGTAGGATGAAAGAGATTTGAGTCCTTTTGTGTTGTATATTAATAGAAAGCATCGAAATAATTTGTTTGCATTTCATTTGAGTGTGAAACTACACCTAGGATGTTTTCAAGTACAAACAAGCTTCAACTCAAGCTTTTGAATGCATTTACGAGTGTTAAAAGCTCATACGAGTCGGGTGAAAGAGATTTGAGTTCTTTTGTGTTGTATATTAAGAAAAAGCATCCATATACATTGTTTGGATTCATTTGAGTGTGAAACTACACCTAGTATGTTTACAAGTACAAACAAGCTTCAACTCAAGCTTTTGAATGCATTTACGCGTTTTAAAAGCTCATACCAGTGGGGTGAAAAAGATATGAGTTCTTTTGTGTTGTATATTAAGAGAAAGCATCCAAATACTTTGTTTGGATTCATTTCAGTGTTAAACTACACCTAAGATGTTTACAAGTACAAACAAGCTTCAACTCAAGCTTTTGAATGCATTTACGCGTTTTAAAAGCTCATAAGAGTAGGGTGAAAGATATTTGAGTTCATTTGTGTAGTATATTAAGAGAAAGCATCCAAATACTTTGTTTGGATTCATTTGAGTGTTAAACTACACCGAAGATGTTTACAAGTACAAACAAGCTTCAACTCAAGCTTTTGAATGCATTTACGCGTTTTAAAAGGTCATAAGAGTAGGGTGAAAGAGATTTGAGTTCATTTGTGTAGTATATTAAGAGAAAGCATCCAAATACTTTGTTTGGATTCATTTGAGTGTGAAACTACACCTAGGATGTTTACAAGTACAAACAAACTTCAACTCAAACTTTTGAATCCATTTACGCGTTTTAAAAGCTCATACGAAAAGGGTGAAAGAGATTTGAGTTCTTTTGTGTTGTATATTAAGAGAAAGCATCCACACACTTTATTTGCTTTCATTTGAGTGTGAAACTACACCTGGGATGTTTACAAGTACAAACAAGCTTCAAATCAAGCTTATGAATGCATTTACGCGTTTTAAAAGCTCATAAGAGTAGGGTGAAAGAGATTTGAGTTCATTTGTGTATTATATTAAGAGAAAGCATTCAAATACTTTGTTTGGATTCATTTGAGTGTGAAACTACACCTAGGATGTTTACAAGTAAAAACAAGCTTCAACTCAAGCTTTTGAATGCATTTACGCGTTTTAAAAGCTCATAAGAGTAGGGTGAAAGAGATTTGAGTTCATTTGTGTAGTATATTAAGAGAAAGCATCCAAATACTTTGTTTGGATTCATTTGAGTGTGAAAACTACACCTAAGATGTTTACAAGTACAAACAAGCTTCAACTCAAGCTTTTGAATGCATTTACGCGTTTTAAAAGCTCATACCAGTGGGGTGAAAAAGATATGAGTTCATTTGTGTAGTATATTAAGAGAAAGCATCCAAATACTTTGTTTGGATTCATTTGAGTGTGAAACTACACCTAGGATGTTTACAAGTACAAACAAGCTTCAACTCAAGCTTTTGAATGCATTTACGCGTTTTAAAAGCTCATACCAGTGGGGTGAAAAAGATATGAGTTCTTTTGTGTTGTATATTAAGAGAAAGCATCCAAATACTTTGTTTGGATTCATTTCAGTGTTAAACTACACCTAAGATGTTTACAAGTACAAACAAGCTTCAACTCAAGCTTTTGAATGCATTTACGCGTTTTAAAAGCTCATAAGAGTAGGGTGAAAGATATTTGAGTTCATTTGTGTAGTATATTAAGAGAAAGCATCCAAATACTTTGTTTGGATTCATTTGAGTGTTAAACTACACCGAAGATGTTTACAAGTACAAACAAGCTTCAACTCAAGCTTTTGAATGCATTTACGCGTTTTAAAAGCTCATAAGAGTAGGGTGAAAGAGATTTGAGTTCATTTGTGTAGTATATTAAGAGAAAGCATCCAAATACTTTGTTTGGATTCATTTGAGTGTGAAACTACACCTAGGATGTTTACAAGTACAAACAAACTTCAACTCAAACTTTTGAATCCATTTACGCGTTTTAAAAGCTCATACGAATAGGGTGAAAGAGATTTGAGTTCTTTTGTGTTGTATATTAAGAGAAAGCATCCAAACACTTTATTTGCTTTCATTTGAGTGTGAAACTACACCTGGGATGTTTACAAGTACAAACAAGCTTCAAATCAAGCTTATGAATGCATTTACGCGTTTTAAAAGCTCATAAGAGTAGGGTGAAAGAGATTTGAGTTCATTTGTGTATTATATTAAGAGAAAGCATTCAAATACTTTGTTTGGATTCATTTGAGTGTGAAACTACACCTAGGATGTTTACAAGTAAAAACAAGCTTCAACTCAAGCTTTTGAATGCATTTACGCGTTTTAAAAGCTCATAAGAGTAGGGTGAAAGAGATTTGAGTTCATTTGTGTAGTATGTTAAGAGAAAGCATCAAAATACTTTGTTTGGATTCATTTGAATGTGAAACTACACCTAGGATGTTTACAAGTACAAACAAACTTCAACTCAAACTTTTGAATCCATTTACGCGTTTTAAAAGCACATACGAGTAGGGTGAAAGAGATTTGAGTTCTTTTGTGTTGTAAATTAAGAGAAAGCATCCAAATACTTTGTTTGCATTCACTTGAGTGTGAAGCTAGACCAAGAATGTTTTAAAGTGCAAACATGCTTCAAATCAAGCTTATGAATGCATTTACGCGTTTTAAAAGCCCATAAGAGTAGGGTGAAAGAGATTTGAGTTCATTTGTGTAGTATATTAAGAGAAAGCATCAAAATACTTTGTTTGGATTCATTTGAGTGTGAAACTACACCTAGGATGTTTACAAGTACAAACAAACTTCAACTCAAACTTTTGAATCCATTTACGCGTTTTAAAAGCTCATACGAATAGGGTGAAAGAGATTTGAGTTCTTTTGTGTTGTATATTAAGAAAAAGCATCTATATACTTTGTCTGGATTCATTTGAGTGTGAAACTACACCTAGTATGTTTACAAGTACAAACAAGCTTCAACTCAAGCTTTTGAATGCATTTACGCGTTTTAAAAGCTCATACCAGTAGGGTGAAAAAGATATGAGTTCTTTTGTGTTGTATATTAAGAGAAAGAATCCAAATACTTTGTTTGGATTCATTTGAGTGTTAAACTACACCTAAGATGTTTACAAGTACAAACAAGCTTCAACTCAAGCTTTTGTTTGCATTTACGCGTTTTAAAAGCTCATAAGAGTAGGGTGAAAGAGATTTGAGTTCATTTGTGTATTATATTAAGAGAAAGCATTCAAATACTTTGTTTGGATTCATTTGAGTGTGAAACTACACCTAGGATGTTTACAAGTAAAAACAAGCTTCAACTCAAGCTTTTGAATGCATTTACGCGTTTTAAAAGCTCATAAGAGTAGGGTGAAAGAGATTTGAGTTCATTTGTGTAGTATATTAAGAGAAAGCATCCAAATACTTTGTTTGGATTCATTTGAGTGTGAAAACTACACCTAAGATGTTTACAAGTACAAACAAGCTTCAACTCAAGCTTTTGAATGCATTTACGCGTTTTAAAAGCTCATACCAGTGGGGTGAAAAAGATATGAGTTCATTTGTGTAGTATATTAAGAGAAAGCATCCAAATACTTTGTTTGGATTCATTTGAGTGTGAAACTACACCTAGGATGTTTACAAGTACAAACAAGCTTCAACTCAAGCTTTTGAATGCATTTACGCGTTTTAAAAGCTCATACCAGTGGGGTGAAAAAGATATGAGTTCTTTTGTGTTGTATATTAAGAGAAAGCATCCAAATACTTTGTTTGGATTCATTTCAGTGTTAAACTACACCTAAGATGTTTACAAGTACAAACAAGCTTCAACTCAAGCTTTTGAATGCATTTACGCGTTTTAAAAGCTCATAAGAGTAGGGTGAAAGATATTTGAGTTCATTTGTGTAGTATATTAAGAGAAAGCATCCAAATACTTTGTTTGGATTCATTTGAGTGTTAAACTACACCGAAGATGTTTACAAGTACAAACAAGCTTCAACTCAAGCTTTTGAATGCATTTACGCGTTTTAAAAGCTCATAAGAGTAGGGTGAAAGAGATTTGAGTTCATTTGTGTAGTATATTAAGAGAAAGCATCCAAATACTTTGTTTGGATTCATTTGAGTGTGAAACTACACCTAGGATGTTTACAAGTACAAACAAACTTCAACTCAAACTTTTGAATCCATTTACGCGTTTTAAAAGCTCATACGAATAGGGTGAAAGAGATTTGAGTTCTTTTGTGTTGTATATTAAGAGAAAGCATCCAAACACTTTATTTGCTTTCATTTGAGTGTGAAACTACACCTGGGATGTTTACAAGTACAAACAAGCTTCAAATCAAGCTTATGAATGCATTTACGCGTTTTAAAAGCTCATAAGAGTAGGGTGAAAGAGATTTGAGTTCATTTGTGTATTATATTAAGAGAAAGCATTCAAATACTTTGTTTGGATTCATTTGAGTGTGAAACTACACCTAGGATGTTTACAAGTAAAAACAAGCTTCAACTCAAGCTTTTGAATGCATTTACGCGTTTTAAAAGCTCATAAGAGTAGGGTGAAAGAGATTTGAGTTCATTTGTGTAGTATGTTAAGAGAAAGCATCAAAATACTTTGTTTGGATTCATTTGAATGTGAAACTACACCTAGGATGTTTACAAGTACAAACAAACTTCAACTCAAACTTTTGAATCCATTTACGCGTTTTAAAAGCACATACGAGTAGGGTGAAAGAGATTTGAGTTCTTTTGTGTTGTAAATTAAGAGAAAGCATCCAAATACTTTGTTTGCATTCACTTGAGTGTGAAGCTAGACCAAGAATGTTTTAAAGTGCAAACATGCTTCAAATCAAGCTTATGAATGCATTTACGCGTTTTAAAAGCCCATAAGAGTAGGGTGAAAGAGATTTGAGTTCATTTGTGTAGTATATTAAGAGAAAGCATCAAAATACTTTGTTTGGATTCATTTGAGTGTGAAACTACACCTAGGATGTTTACAAGTACAAACAAACTTCAACTCAAACTTTTGAATCCATTTACGCGTTTTAAAAGCTCATACGAATAGGGTGAAAGAGATTTGAGTTCTTTTGTGTTGTATATTAAGAAAAAGCATCTATATACTTTGTCTGGATTCATTTGAGTGTGAAACTACACCTAGTATGTTTACAAGTACAAACAAGCTTCAACTCAAGCTTTTGAATGCATTTACGCGTTTTAAAAGCTCATACCAGTAGGGTGAAAAAGATATGAGTTCTTTTGTGTTGTATATTAAGAGAAAGAATCCAAATACTTTGTTTGGATTCATTTGAGTGTTAAACTACACCTAAGATGTTTACAAGTACAAACAAGCTTCAACTCAAGCTTTTGTTTGCATTTACGCGTTTTAAAAGCTCATAAGAGTAGGGTGAAAGAGATTTGAGTTCATTTGTGTATTATATTAAGCGAAAGCATTCAAATACTTAGGTTGGATTCATTTGAGTGTGAAACTACACCAAGGATGTTTACAAGTATAAACAAGCTTCAACTCAAGCTTTTGAATGCATTTACGCGTTTTAAAAGCTCATAAGAGTAGGGTGAAAGAGATTTGAGTTCATTTGTGTAGTATATTAAGAGAAAGCATCCAAATACTTTGTTTGGATTCATTTGAGTGTGAAACTACACCTAGGATGTTTACAAGTACAAACAAACTTCAACTCAAACTTTTGAATCCATTTACGCGTTTTAAAAGCTCATACGAGTAGGGTGAAAGATATTTGAGTTCATTTGTGTAGTATATTAAGAGAAAGCATCCAAATACTTTGTTTGGATTCATTTGAGTGTTAAACTACACCGAAGATGTTTACAAGTACAAACAAGCTTCAACTCAAGCTTTTGAATGCATTTACGCGTTTTAAAAGCTCATAAGAGTAGGGTGAAAGAGATTTGAGTTCTTTTGTGTTGTATATTAAGAGAAAGCATCCAAATACTTTGTCTGGATTCATTTGAGTGTGAATCTACTCCTAAGATGTTTACAAGTACAAACAAGCTTCAAATCAAGCTTATGAATGCATTTACGCGTTTTAAAAGCTCATACGAGTAGGGTGAAAGATATTTGAGTTCTTTTGTGTTGTATATTAAGAGAAAGCATCCAAATGTTCTGTTTGCATTCATTTGAGTATGAAACTAGACCAAGAATGTTTTAAAGTGCAAACATGCTTCAACTCAAGCTTTTGAATGCATTTACGCGTTTTAAAAGCTCATACGAGTAGGGTGAAAGAGATTTGAGTTCTTTATTGTTGTATATTAAGAGAAAGCATCCAAATACTTTGTTTGGATTCATTTGAGTGTGAAACTATACCTAAGATGTTTACAAGTACAAACAAGCTTCAACTCAAGCTTTTGAATGCATTTACGCGTTTTAAAAGCTCATAAGAGTAGGGTGAAAGAGATTTGAGTTCTTTTGTGTTGTATATTAAGAGAAAGCATCCAAATACTTTGTCTGGATTCATTTGAGTGTGAAACTACACCTAAGATGTTTACAAGTACAAACAAGCTTCAACTCAAGCTTTTTAATGCATTTACGCGTTTTAAAAGCTCATAAGAGTAGGGTGAAAGAGATTTGAGTTCATTTGTGTAGTATATTAATAGAAAGCATCCAAATACTTTGTTTGGATTCATTTGAGTGTGAAACTACACCTAGGATGTTTACAAGTACAAACAAGCTTCAACTCAAGGTTTTGAATGCATTTACGCGTTTTAAAAGCTCATACGAGTAGGATGAAAGAGATTTGAGTTCTTTAGTGTTGTATATTAAGAGAAAGCATCCAAACACTTTATTTGCATTCATTTGAGTGTGAAAGTACACCTGAGATGTTTACAAGTACAAACAAGCTTCAAATCAAGCTTATGAATGCATTTACGCGTTTTAAAAGCTCATACGAGTAGGGTGAAAGATATTTGAGTTCTTTTGTGTTGTATATTAAGAGAAAGCATCCAAATGTTCTGTTTGCATTCATTTGAGTATGAAACTAGACCAAGAATGTTTTAAAGTGCAAACATGCTTCAACCCAAGCTTTTGAATGCATTTACGCGTTTTAAAAGCTCATACGAGTAGGGTGAAAGAGATTTGAGTTCTTTATTGTTGTATATTAAGAGAAAGCATCCAAATACTTTGTTTGGATTCATTTGAGTGTGAAACTATACCTAAGATGTTTACAAGTACAAACAAGCTTCAACTCAAGCTTTTGAATGCATTTACGCGTTTTAAAAGCTCATAAGAGTAGGGTGAAAGAGATTTGAGTTCATTTGTGTAGTATATTAAGAGAAAGCATCCAAATACTTTGTTTGGATTCATTTGAGTGTGAAACTACACCTAGGATGTTTACAAGTACAAACAAGCTTCAACTCAAACTTTTGAATCCATTTACGCGTTTTAAAAGCTCATACGAATAGGGTGAAGGAGCTTTGAGTTCTTTTGTGTTGCATATTAAGAGAAAGCATCCAAATACTTTGTTTGCATTCATTTGAATGTGAAACTACACCTAGGATGTTTACAAGTACAAACAAGCTTCAACTCAAGCTTTCAAATGTATTTACGCATTTTAAAAGCTCATATGACTATGGTGAAAGAGATTTGAGTTCTTTTCTGTTGTATATTAAGAGAAAGCATCCAAATACTTTGTTTGGATTCATTTGAGTGTGAAACTAGACCTAGGATGTTTACCAGTAAAAACTAGCTTCACCTCAAGCTTTTGAATGCATTTACCAGTTTTAAAAGCTCTTAAGAGTAGGGTGAAAGAGATTTGAGTTCTTTTGTGTTGTATATTAAGAGAAAGCATTCAAATACTTTGTTTGGAGTCATTTGAGTGTGAAAATACACCTAGGATATTTTCAAGTACAAACAAGCTTCAACTCAAGCTTTCGAATGCATTTACGCGTTTTAAAAGCTCATAGGAGTAGGGTGAAAGAGATTTGAGTTCTTTATTGTTGTATATTAAGAGAAAGCATCCAAATACTTTGTTTGGATTCATTTGAGTGTGAAACTACACCTAAGATGTTTACAAGTACAAACATGCTTCAACTCAAGCTTTTGAATGCATTTACTCGTTTTAAAAGCTCATAAGAGTAGGGTGAAAGAGATTTCAGTTCATTTGTGTAGTATATTAAGAGAAAGCATCCAAATACTTTGTTTGGATTCATTTGAGTGTGAAACTACACCTAGGATGTTTACAAGTACAAACAAATTTCAACTCAAACTTTTGAATCAATTTACGCGTTTTGAAAGCTCATACGAATAGGGTGAAAGAGATTTGAGTTCTTTTGTGTTGTATATTAAGAGAAAGCATCCAAACACTTTATTTGCATTCATTTGAGTGTGAAAGTACACCTGAGATGTTTACAAGTACAAACAAGCTTCAAATCAAGCTTATGAATGCATTTACGCGTTTTAAAAGCTCATACGAGTAGGGTGAAAGAGATTTGAGTTCATTTGTGTAGTATATTAAGAGAAAGCATCCAAATACTTTGTTTGGATTCATTTGAGTGTTAAACTACACCTAGGATGTTTACAAGTACAAACAAACTTCAACTCAATCTTTTGAATCCATTTACGCTTTTTAAAAGCTCATTAGAGTAGGGTGAAAGAGATTTTAGTTCATTTGTGTAGTATATTAAGAGAAAGCATCCAAATACTTTGTTTGGATTCATTTGAGTGTGAAACTACACCTAGGATGTTTACAAGTACAAACAAACTTCAACTCAATCTTTTGAATCCATTTACGCTTTTTAAAAGCTCATACGAATAGGGTGAAAGAGATTTGAGTTCTTTTGTGTTGTATATTAAGAGAAAGCATCCAAATACTTTTTTTGCATTCATTTGAATGTGAAACTACAGCTATTTTGTTTACAAGTACAAACAAGCTTAAACCCAAGCTTTTGAATGCATTTACGCGTTTTAACAGCTCTTATGACTATGGTGATAGAGACTGTGTTCTTTTGTGTTGTATATTAAGAGAAAGCATCCAAATACTTTGTTTGGATTCATCTGAGAGTGAAACTACACCTGGGATGTTTACAAGTACAAACAAGCTTCAACTCAACCTTTTGAATGCATTTACGCGTTTTAAGAGCTCATACGAGTAGGATGAAAGAGATTTGAGTCCTTTTGTGTTGTATATTAATAGAAAGCATCGAAATAATTTGTTTGCATTCATTTGAGTGTGAAACTACACCTAGGATGTTTTCAAGTACAAACAAGCTTCAACTCAAGCTTTTGAATGCATTTACGAGTGTTAAAAGCTCATACGAGTCGGGTGAAAGAGATTTGAGTTCTTTTGTGTTGTATATTAAGAAAAAGCATCCATATACATTGTTTGGATTCATTTGAGTGTGAAACTACACCTAGTATGTTTACAAGTACAAACAAGGTTCAACTCAAGCTTTTGAATGCATTTACGCGTTTTAAAAGCTCATACCAGTGGGGTGAAAAAGATATGAGTTCTTTTGTGTTGTATATTAAGAGAAAGCATCCAAATACTTTGTTTGGATTCATTTCAGTGTTAAACTACACCTAAGATGTTTACAAGTACAAACAAGCTTCAACTCAAGCTTTTGAATGCATTTACGCGTTTTAAAAGCTCATAAGAGTAGGGTGAAAGATATTTGAGTTCATTTGTGTAGTATATTAAGAGAAAGCATCCAAATACTTTGTTTGGATTCATTTGAGTGTTAAACTACACCGAAGATGTTTACAAGTACAAACAAGCTTCAACTCAAGCTTTTGAATGCATTTACCCGTTTTAAAAGCTCATAAGAGTAGGGTGAAAGAGATTTGAGTTCATTTGTGTAGTATATTAAGAGAAAGCATCCAAATACTTCGTTTGGATTCATTTGAGTGTGAAACTACACCTAGGATGTTTACAAGTACAAACAAACTTCAACTCAAACTTTTGAATCCATTTACGCGTTTTAAAAGCTCATACGAATAGGGTGAAAGAGATTTGAGTTCTTTTGTGTTGTATATTAAGAGAAAGCATCCAAACACTTTATTTGCTTTCATTTGAGTGTGAAACTACACCTGGGATGTTTACAAGTACAAACAAGCTTCAAATCAAGCTTATGAATGCATTTAAGCGTTTTAAAAGCTCATAAGAGTAGGGTGAAAGAGATTTGAGTTCATTTGTGTATTATATTAAGAGAAAGCATTCAAATACTTTGTTTGGATTCATTTGAGTGTGAAACTACACCTAGGATGTTTACAAGTAAAAACAAGCTTCAACTCAAGCTTTTGAATGCATTTACGTGTTTTAAAAGCTCATAAGAGTAGGGTGAAAGAGATTTGAGTTCATTTGTGTAGTATGTTAAGAGAAAGCATCAAAATACTTTGTTTGGATTCATTTGAGTGTGAAACTACACCTAGGATGTTTACAAGTACAAACAAACTTCAACTCAAACTTTTGAATCCATTTACGCGTTTTAAAAGCACATACGAGTAGGGTGAAAGAGATTTGAGTTCTTTTGTGTTGTATATTAAGAGAAAGCATCCAAATACTTTGTTTGCATTCACTTGAGTGTGAAGCTAGACCAAGAATGTTTTAAAGTGCAAACATGCTTCAAATCAAGCTTATGAATGCATTTACGCGTTTTAAAAGCTCATAAGAGTAGGGTGAAAGAGATTTGAGTTCATTTGTGTAGTATATTAAGAGAAAGCATCAAAATACTTTGTTTGGATTCATTTGAGTGTGAAACTACACCTAGGATGTTTACAAGTACAAACAAACTTCAACTCAAACTTTTGAATCCATTTACGCGTTTTAAAAGCTCATACGAATAGGGTGAAAGAGATTTGAGTTCTTTTGCGTTGTATATTAAGAGAAAGCATCCAAATACTTTTTTTGCATTCATTTGAATGTGAAACTACACCTAGGATGTTTACAAGTACAAACAAGCTTAAACCCAAGCTTTTGAATGCATTTACGCGTTTTAACAGCTCTTATGACTATGGTGATAGAGACTGAGTTCTTTTGTGTTGAATATTAAGAGAAAGCATCCAAATACTTTGTTTGGATTCATCTGAGTGTGAAACTACACCTTGGATGTTTACAAGTACAAACAAGCTTCAACTCAAGCATTTGAATGTATTTACACGTTTTAAAAGCTCATAAGAGTAGGGTGAAAGAGATTTGAGTTCATTTGTGTAGTATATTAAGAGAAAGCATCCAAATACTTTGTTTGGATTCATTTGAGTGTGAAACTACACCTAGGATGTTTACAAGTACAAACAAACTTCAACTCAAACTTTTGAATCCATTTACGCGTTTTAGAAGCTCATACGAATAGGGTGAAAGAGATTTGAGTTCCTTTGTGTTGTATATTAAGAAAAAGCATTCATATACTTTGTTTGGATTCATTTGAGTGTGAAACTACACCTAGTATGTTTACAAGTACAAACAAGCTTCAACTCAAGCTTTTGAATGCATTTACGCGTTTTAAAAGCTCATACCAGTAGGGTGAAAAAGATATGAGTTCTTTTGTGTTGTATATTAAGAGAAAGCATCCAAATACTTTGTTTGGATTCATTTGAGTGTGAAACTACACCTAGGATGTTTACAACTACAAACAAGCTTCAACTCCAGCTTTTGAATGCATTTACAAGTTTTAAAAGCTCATACGAGTAGGGTGAAAGAGATTTTAGTTCTTTTGTGTTGTATATTAAGAGAAAGCGTCCAACTACTTTGTTTGCATTCATTTGAGTGTGAAACTACACCTAGGATGTTTACAAGTACAAACAAGCTTAAACTCAAGCTTTTGAATGCATTTACGCGTTTAACAGCTCTTACGACTAGGGTGATAGAGATTTAGTTCTTTTGTGTTGTATAATAAGAGAAAGCACCCAAATGTTTTGCTTGCATTCATTTGAGTATGTATCTACACCAAGAATGTTTTAAAGTGCAAACAAGCTTCAACTCAAGCATTTGAATGCATTTACGCGTTTTAAAAGCTCAGACGAGTAGGGTGAAAGAGATTTGAGTTCTTTTGTGTTGTATAATAAGAGAAAGCATCCAAATACTTTGTTTGGATTCATTTGAGTGTGAAACTACACCTAGGATGTTTACAAGTACAAACAAGCTTCAACCCAAGCTTTTGAATGCATTTAGGCGTTTTAACAGCTCTTACGACTGTGGTGATAGAGACTGAGTTCTTTTGTGTTGTATATTAAGAGAAAGCATCCAAATACTTTATTTGGATTCATTTGAGTGTGAAACTACACCAAGGATGGTTACAAGTACAAACAAGCTTCAACTCAAGCTTTTGAATGCATTTACGCGTTTTAACAGCTCTTACGATTATGGTGATAGAGACTGAGTTCTTTTGTGTTGTATATTAAGAGAAAGCATCCAAATACTTTGTTTGCATTCATTTGAGTGTGAAACTACACCTAGGATGTTTTCAAGTACAAACAAGCTTCAACTAAAACTTTTGAATCCATTTACGCGTTTTAAAAGCTCATACGAGTAGGGTGAAAGAGATTTGAGTTGTTTTGTGTTGTATATTAAGAGAAAGCATGCAAATACTTTTTTTGCATTCATTTGAGTGTGAAACTACACCTAGGATGTTTACAAGTACAAACAAGCTTAAACTCAAGCTTTTGAATGCATTTACGGGATTAAAAAGCTCATAGAAGTAGGGTGAAAGAGATTTGAGTTCTTTTGTGTTGTATATTAAGAGAAAGCATCCAAATACTTTGTTTGCATTCATTTGAGTGTGAAACTACACCTAGGATGTTTACAAGTACAAACAAGCTTAAACTCAAGCTTTTGAATGCATTTACGGGTTTAAAAAGCTCATACAAGTAGGGTGAAAGAGATTTGAGTTGTGTTGTATATTAAGAGAGAGCATCCAAATACTTTGTTTGGATTCATTTGAGTGTGAAACTACACCTATCAATTTTACAAGTACTAACAAGCTTCAACTCAAGCTTTTGAATGCATTTACGCGTTTTCAAAGCTCATAAGAGTAGGGTGAAAGAGATTTGAGTTCATTTTGTAATATATTAAGAGAAAGCATCCAAATATTTTGATTGGATTCATTTGAGTGTGAAACTACACCTAGGATGTTTACAAGTACAAACAAGCTTAAACTCAAGCTTTTGAATGCATTTACGGGTTTTAAAAGCTCATACAAGTAGGGTGAAAGAGATTTGAGTTCTTTTGTGTTATATATTAAGAGAAAGCATCCAAATACTTTGTTTGCATTCATTTGAGTGTGAAACTACACCTAGGATGTTTACAAGTACAAACAAGCTTAAACTCAAGCTTTTGACGCATTTACGGGTTTAAAAAGCTCATACAAGTAGGGTGAAAGAGATTTGAGTTCTTTTGTGTTGTATATTAAGAGAAAGCATCCAAATACTTTGTTTGGATTCATTTGAGTATGAAACTACACCTATGATTTTTACAAGTACAAACAAGCTTCAACTCAAGCTTTTGAATGCATTTACGCGTTTTCAAAGCTCATAAGAGTAGGGTCAAAGAGATTTGAGTTCATTTTGTAGTATATTAAGAGAAAGCATCCAAATATTTTGATTGGATTCATTTGAGTTTGAAACTACACCTAGGATGTTTACAAGTACAAACAAACTTCAACTCAAACTTTTGAATCCATTTACGCGTTTTAAAAGCTCATACGAATAGGGTGAAAGAGATTTGAGTTCTTTTGTGTTGTATATTAAGAGAATGCATCCAAATACTTTTTTTGCATTCATTTGAATGTGAAACTACACCTAGGATGTTTACAAGTACAAACAAGCTTAAACCCAAGCTTTTGAATGCATTTACGCGTTTTAACAGCTCTTATGACTATGGTGATAGAGACTGAGTTCTTTTGTGTTGTATATTAAGAGAAAGCATCCAAATACTTTGTTTGGATTCATCTGAGTGTCAAACTACACCTGGGATGTTTACAAGTACAAACAAGCTTCAACTCAACCTTTTGAATGCATTTACGCGTTTTAAAAGCTCATACGAGTAGGATGAAAGAGATTTGAGTTCTTTTGTGTTGTATATTAATAGAAAGCATCCAAATAATTTGTTTGCATTCATTTGAGTGTGAAACTACACCTAGGATGTTTTCAAGTACAAACAAGCTTCAACTCAACCTTTTGAATGCATTTACGCGTTTTAAAAGCTCATACGAGTAGGATGAAAGAGATTTGAGTTCTTTTGTGTTGTATATTAATAGAAAGCATCCAAATAATTTGTTTGGATTCATTTGAGTGTGAAACTACACCTAGTATGTTTACAAGTACAAACAAGCTTCAACTAAAGCTTTTGAATGCATTTACGCGTTTGAACAGCTCTTACGAGTAGGGTGATAGAGACTGAGTTCTTTTCTGTTGTATATTAAGAGAAAGCATCCAAATACTTTTTTTGTATTCATTTGAGTGTGAAACTACACCTAGGATGTTTACAAGTACAAACAAGCTTCAACTCAAGCTTTTGAATGCATTTACCCGTTTTAAAAGCTCACACCAGTAGGGTGAAAAATATTTGAGTTCTTTTGTGTTGTATATTAAGAGAAAGCATCAAAATACTTTGTTTGCATTCATTTGAGTGTGAAACTACACCAATGATGTTTACAAGTACAAACAAGCTTCAGCTCAAGCTTTTGAATGCATTTACGCGTTTTAACAGCTCTTACGACTAGGGTGATAGAGATTTAGTTCTTTTGTGTTGTATATTAAGAGAAAGCACCCAAATGTTCTGTTTGCATTCATTTGAGTATGAAACTACACCAAGAATGTTTTAAAGTGCAAACAAGCTTCAACTCTAGGTTTTGAATGCATTTACGCGTTTTAAAAGCTCATACGAGTAGGGTGAAAGAGATTGGAGTTCTTTTGTGTTGTATATTAAGAGAAAGCATCCAAATACTTTGTTTGGATTCATTTGAGTGTGAAACTACACCTAGGATGTTTACAAGTACAAACAAGCTTAAACTCAGGCTTTTGAATGCATTTACGGGTTTAAAAAGCTCATACAAGTAGGGTGAAAGAGATTTGAGTTCTTTTGTGTTGTACATTAAGAGAAAGCATCCAAATACTTTGTTTGGATTCATTTGAGTGTGAAACTACACCTATGATTTTTACAAGTACAAACAAGCTTCAACTCAAGCTTTTGAATGCATTTACGCGTTTTCAAAGCTCATAAGAGTAGAGTGAAAGAGATTTGAGTTCATTTTGTAGTATATTAAAAGAAAGCATCCAAATACCAGTAGGGTGAAAAAGATATGAGTTCTTTTGTGTTGTATATTAAGAGAAAGCATCCAAATACTTTGTTTGGATTCATTTGAGTGTGGAACTACACCTAGGATGTTTACAAGTACAAACAAGCTTCAACTCCAGCTTTTGAAGGCATTTACGAGTTTTAAAAGCTCATACGAGTAGGGCGAAAGAGATTTGAGTTCTTTTGTGTTATATATTAAGAGAAAGCATCCAAATACTTTGTTTGCATTCATTTGAGTGTGAAACTACTCCTAGGACGTTTACAAGTACAAACAAGCTTCAGCTCAAGCTTTTGAATGCATTTACGCGTTTAAAAAGCTCATACGAGTAGGGTGAAAGAGATTTGAGTTCTTTTGTGTTGTATATTAAGAGAAAGCATTCAAATACTTTGTTTGGATTCTTTTGAGTGTGAAAATACACCCGTGATGTTTACAAGTACAAACAAGCTTCAACTCAAACTTTTGAATCCATTTACGCGTTTTAAAAGCTCATACGAATAGGGTGAAAGAGATTTGAGTTCTTTTGTGTTGTATATTAAGAGAAAGCATCCAAATACTTTATTTGGATTCATTTGAGTGTGAAACTACACCAAGGATGGTTACAAGTACAAACAAGCTTCAACTCAAGCTTTTGAATGCATTTACGCGTTTTAACAGCTCTTACGACTATGGTGATAGAGACTGAGTTCTTTTGTGTTGTATATTAAGAGAAAGCATCCAAATACTTTTTTTGCATTCATTTGAGTGTGAAACTACACCTAGGATGTTTACATGTACAAACAAGCTTGAACTCAAGCTTTTGAATGCATTTACGCGTTTTAAAAGCTCACACCAGTAGGGTGAAAAAGATTTGGGTTCTTTTGTGTTGTATATTAAGAGAAAGCATCCAAATACTTTGTTTGCATTCATTTGAGTGTGAAACTACACCAATGATGTTTACAAGTACAAACAAGCTTCAACTCAAGCTTTTGAATGCATTTACGCGTTTTAACAGCTCTTACGACTAGGGTGATAGTGATATAGTTCTTTTGTGTTGTATATTAAGAGAAGGCATCCAAATATTCTGTTTGCATTCATTTGAGTATAAACTACACCAAGAATGTTTTAAAGTGCAAACAAGCTTCAACTCTAGCTTTTGAATGCATTTACGCGTTTTAAAAGCTCATACGAGTAGGGTGAAAGAGATTGGAGTTCTTTTGTGTTGTATATTAAGAGAAAGCATCCAAATACTTTGTTTGCATTCATTTGAGTGTGAAACTACACCTAGATGTTTACAAGTACAAACAAGCTTCAACTCAAACTTTTGAATCCATTTACGCGTTTTAAAAGCTCATACGAGTAGGGTGAAAGAGATTTGAGTTCTGTTGTGTTGTATATTTAGAGAAAGAATCCAAACACTTTGTGCATTCATTTGAGTGTGAAACTACACCAAGGATGTTTACAAGTACAAACAAGCTTCAACTCAAGCTTTTGAATGCATTTAGGTGTTTTAAAATCTCATACGAGGAGGGTGAAAGAGATTTGAGTTCTTTTGTGTTGTATATTAAGAGAAAGCATCCAAATACTTTGTTTGTATTCATCTGAGTGTGAAACTACACCTAGGATGTTTACAAGTACAAAAAAGCTTCAACCCAAGCTTTTGAATGCATTTACGCGTTTTAACAGCTCTTATGACTATGGTGATAGAGACTGAGTTCTTTTGTGTTGTATATTAAGAGAAAGCATCCAAATACTTTGTTTGGATTCATCTGAGTGTGAAACTACACCTGGGATGTTTACAAGTACAAACAAGCTTCAACTCAAGCTTTTGAATGCATTTACGCGTTTTAAAAGCTCATTCGAGTAGGGTGAAAGAGATTTGAGTTCTTTTGTGCTGTATATTAAGAGAAACCACCCAAATACTTTGTTTGGATTCATTTTAGTGTGAAACTACACCTAGGATATTTACAAGTACAAACAAACTTCAACTCAAGCTTTTGAGTGCATTTACGCGTATTAAAAGCTCATACGAGTAGGGTGAAAGAGATTTGAGTTCTTTTGAGTTGTATATTAAGTGAAAGCATCCAAATACATTGTTTGCATTCATTTGAGTGTAAAAACTATATCTATGATGTTTACAAGTACAAACAAGCTTCAACTCAAGCTTTTGAATGCATTTACTCGTTTTAACAGCTCTGACGACTAGGGTGATAGAGATTGAATTCTTTTGTGTTGAATATTAAGAGAAAGCACCCAAATTTTTTGTTTGCATTCATTTGAGTATGAAACCACACCTAGGATGTTTACAAGTACAAACAAGCTTCAACTCAAACTTTTGAATGCATTTACGCGTTTAAAAAGCTCATACGAGTGGGGTGAAAGAGATTTGAGTTCTTTTGTGTTGTATATTAAGAGAAAGCATCCAAATACTTTGTTTGGATTCATTTGAGTGTGAAACTACACCTAGGATGTTTACAAGTACAAACAAGCTTCAACTCCAGCTTTTGAATGCATTTACGAGTTTTAAAAGCTCATACGCGTAGGGTGAAAGAGATTTGAGTTCATTTGTGTAGTATATTAAGAGAAAGCATCCAAATACTTTGTTTGGATTCATTTGAGTGTGAAACTACACCTAGGATGTTTACAAGTACAAACAAACTTCAACTCAAACTTTTGAATCCATTTACGCGTTTTAGAAGCTCATACGAATAGGGTGAAAGAGATTTGAGTTCCTTTGTGTTGTATATTAAGAAAAAGCATTCATATACTTTGTTTGGATTCATTTGAGTGTGAAACTACACCTAGTATGTTTACAAGTACAAACAAGCTTCAACTCAAGCTTTTGAATGCATTTACGCGGTTTAAAAGCTCATACCAGTAGGGTGAAAAAGATATGAGTTCTTTTGCGTTGTATATTAAGAGAAAGCATCCAAATACTTTGTTTGGATTCATTTGAGTGTGAAACTACACCTAGGATGTTTACAACTACAAACAAGCTTCAACTCCAGCTTTTGAATGCATTTACAAGTTTTAAAAGCTCATACGAGTAGGGTGAAAGAGATTTTAGTTCTTTTGTGTTGTATATTAAGAGAAAGCGTCCAACTACTTTGTTTGCATTCATTTGAGTGTGAAACTACACCTAGGATGTTTACAAGTACAAACAAGCTTAAACTCAAGCTTTTGAATGCATTTACGCGTTTAACAGCTCTTACGACTAGGGTGATAGAGATTTAGTTCTTTTGTGTTGTATATTAAGAGAAAGCACCCAAATGTTTTGTTTGCATTCATTTGAGTATGTATCTACACCAAGAATGCTTTAAAGTGCAAACAAGCTTCAACTCAAGCATTTGAATGCATGTACGCGTTTTAAAAGCTCAGACGAGTAGTGTGAAAGAGATTTGAGTTCTTTTGTGTTGTATAATAAGAGAAAGCATCCAAATACTTTGTTTGGATTCATTTGAGTGTGAAACTACACCTAGGATGTTTACAAGTACAAACAAGCTTCAACCCAAGCTTTTGAATGCATTTAGGCGTTTTAACAGCTCTTACGACTGTGGTGATAGAGACTGAGTTCTTTTGTGTTGTATATTAAGAGAAAGCATCCAAATACTTTATTTGGATTCATTTGAGTGTGAAACTACACCAAGGATGGTTACAAGTACAAACAAGCTTCAACTCAAGCTTTTGAATGCATTTACGCGTTTTAACAGCTCTTACGATTATGGTGATAGAGACTAAGTTCTTTTGTGTTGTATATTAAGAGAAAGCATCCAAATACTTTTTTTGCATTCATTTGAGTGTGAAACTACACCTAGGATGTTTACAAGTACAAACAAGCTTCAACTAAAACTTTTGAATCCATTTACGCGTTTTAAAAGCTCATACGAGTAGGGTGAAAGAGATTTCAGTTGTTTTGTGTTGTATATTAAGAGAAAGCATGCAAATACTTTGTTTGCATTCATTTGAGTGTGAAACTACACCTAGGATGTTTACAAGTACAAACAAGCTTAAACTCAAGCTTTTGAATGCATTTACGGGAGTAAAAAGCTCAAACAAGTAGGGTGAAAGAGATTTGAGTTCTTTTGTGTTGTATATTAAGAGAAAGCATCCAAATACTTTGTTTGGATTCATTTGAGTGTGAAACTACACCTATGATTTTTACAAGTACAAACAAGCTTCAACTCAAGCTTTTGAATGCATTTACGCGTTTTCAAAGTTCATAAGAGTAGGGTGAAAGAGATTTGAGTTCATTTTGTAGTATATTAAGAGAAAGCATCCAAATATTTTGATTGGATTCATTTGAGTGTGAAACTACACCTGGGATGTTTACAAGTACAAACAAGCCTCAAGTCAACCTTTTGAGAGCATTTACGCGTTTTAAAAGCTCATACGGGTAGGATGAAAGAGATTTGAGTTCTTTTGTGTTGTATATTAATAGAAAGCATCCAAATAATTTGTTTGCATTCATTATTTGAGTGTGAAACTACACCTAGGATGTTTTCAAGTATAAACAAACTTCAACTCAAGCTTTTGAATGCATTTACGAGTTTCAAAAGCTCATACGAGTAGGGTGAAAGAGATTTGAGTTCTTTTGTGTTGTATATTTAGAAAAAGCATCCATATACTTTGTTTGGATTCATTTGAGTGTGAAACTACACCTAGTATGTTTACAAGTACAAACAAGCTTCAACTCAAGCTTTTGAATGCATTTACGCGTTTTAAAAGCTCATACCAGTAGGGTGAAAAAGATATGAGTTCTTTTGTGTTGTATATTAAGAGAAAGCATCTAAATACTTTGTTTGAATTCATTTGAGTGTGAAACTACACCTAGGATGTTTACAAGTACAAACAAGCTTCAACTCCAGCTTTTGAATGCATTTCCGAGTTTTAAAAGCTCATACGAGTAGGGTGAAAGAGATTTGAGTTCTTTTGTGTTATATATTAAGAGAAAGCATCCAAATACTTTGTTTGCATTCATTTGAGTGTGAAACTACACCTAGGATGTTTACAAGTACAAACAAGCTTAAACTCAAGCTTTTGAATGCATTTACGGGTTTAAAAAGCTCATACAAGTAGGGTGAAAGAGATTTGAGTTGTGTTGTATATTAAGAGAGAGCATCCAAATACTTTGTTTGGATTCATTTGAGTGTGAAACTACACCTATCATTTTTACAAGTACTAACAAGCTTCAACTCAAGCTTTTGAATGCATTTACGCGTTTTCAAAGCTCATAAGAGTAGGGTGAAAGAGATTTGAGTTCATTTTGTAATATATTAAGAGAAAGCATCCAAATATTTTGATTGGATTCATTTGAGTGTGAAACTACACCTAGGATGTTTACAAGTACAAACAAGCTTAAACTCAAGCTTTTGAATGCATTTACGGGTTTTAAAAGCTCATACAAGTAGGGTAAAAGAGATTTGAGTTCTTTTGTGTTATATATTAAGAGAAAGCATCCAAATACTTTGTTTGCATTCATTTGAGTGTGAAACTACACCTAGGATGTTTACAAGTACAAACAAGCTTGAACTCAAGCTTTTGAATGCATTTACGGGTTTAAAAAGCTCATACAAGTAGGGTGAAAGAGATTTGAGTTCTTTTGTGTTGTATATTAAGAGAAAGCATCCAAATACTTTGTTTGGATTCATTTGAGTATGAAACTACACCTATGATTTTTACAAGTACAAACAAGCTTCAACTCAAGCTTTTGAATGCATTTACGCGTTTTCAAAGCTCATAAGAGTAGGGTCAAAGAGATTTGAGTTCATTTTGTAGTATATTAAGAGAAAGCATCCAAATATTTTGATTGGATTGATTTGAGTTTGAAACTACACCTAGGATGTTTACAAGTACAAACAAACTTCAACTCAAACTTTTGAATCCATTTACGCGTTTTAAAAGCTCATACGAATAGGGTGAAAGAGATTTGAGTTCTTTTGTGTTGTATATTAAGAGAATGCATCCAAATACTTTTTTTGCATTCATTTGAATGTGAAACTACACCTAGGATGTTTACAAGTACAAACAAGCTTAAACCCAAGCTTTTGAATGCATTTACGCGTTTTAGCAGCTCTTATGACTATGGTGATAGAGACTGAGTTCTTTTGTGTTGTATATTAAGAGAAAGCATCCAAATACTTTGTTTGGATTCATCTGAGTGTCAAACTACACCTGGGATGTTTACAAGTACAAACAAGCTTCAACTCAACCTTTTGAATGCATTTACGCGTTTTAAAAGCTCATACGAGTAGGATGAAAGAGATTTGAGTTCTTTTGTGTTGTATATTAATAGAAAGCATCCAAATAATTTGTTTGCATTCATTTGAGTGTGAAACTACACCTAGGATGTTTTCAAGTATAAACAAACTTCAACTCAAGCTTTTGAATGCATTTACGAGTTTTAAAAGCTCATACAAGTAGGGTGAAAGAGATTTGAGTTCTTTTGTGTTGTATATTTAGAAAAAGCATCCATATACTTTGTTTGGATTCATTTGAGTGTGAAACTACACCTAGTATGTTTACAAGTACAAACAAGCTTCAACTCAAGCTTTTGAATGCATTTACGCGTTTAAAAAGCTCATACGAGTAGGGTGAAAGAGATTTGAGTTCTTTTGTGTTGTATATTAAGAGAAAGCATTCAAATACTTTGTTTGGATTCTTTTGAGTGTGAAAATACACCCGTGATGTTTACAAGTACAAACAAGCTTTAACTCAAACTTTTGAATGCATTTACGCGTTTTAAAAGCTCATACGAGTAGGGTGAAAGAGATTTGAGTTCTTTTTTGTTATATATTAAGAGAAAGCATCCAACTACTTTGTTTGCATTCATTTGAGTGTGAAACTACACCTAGGATGTTTACAAGTAACAAGCTTAAACTCAAGCTTTTGAATGCATTTACGCGTTTAACAGCTCTTACGACTAGGGTGATAGAGATTTAGTTCTTTTGTGTTGTATATTAAAAGAAAGCACCCAAATGTTTTGTTTGCATTCATCTGAGTATGAATCTACACCAAGAATGTTTTAAAGTGCAAACAAGCTTCAACTCAAGCATTTGAATGCATTTACGCGTTTTAAAAGCTCATACGAGTAGGGTGAAAGAGATTTGAGTTCTTTTGTGTTGTATATTAAGAGAAAGCATCCAAATACTTTGTTTGGATTCATTTGAGTGTGAAACTACACCTAGGATGTTTACAAGTACAAACAAGCTTCAACCCAAGCTTTTGAATGCATTTACGCGTTTTAACAGCTCTTACGACTATGGTGATAGAGACTGAGTTCTTTTGTGTTGTATATTAAGAGAAAGCATCCAAATACTTTATTTGGATTCATTTGAGTGTGAAACTACACCAAGGATGGTTACAAGTACAAACAAGCTTCAACTAAAGCTTTTGAATGCATTTACGCGTTTGAACAGCTCTTACGACTATGGTGATAGAGACTGAGTTCTTTTGTGTTGTATATTAAGAGAAAGCATCCAAATACATTTTTTGTATTCATTTGAGTGTGAAACTACACCTAGGATGTTTACAAGTACAAACAAGCTTCAACTCAAGCTTTTGAATGCATTTACCCGTTTTAAAAGCTCACACCAGTAGGGTGAAAAAGATTTGAGTTCTTTTGTGTTGTATATTAAGAGAAAGCATCAAAATACTTTGTTTGCATTCATTTGAGTGTGAAACTACACCAATGATGTTTACAAGTACAAACAAGCTTCAACTCAAGCTTTTGAATGCATTTACGCGTTTTAACAGCTCTTACGACTAGGGTGATAGAGATTTAGTTCTTTTGTGTTGTATATTAAGAGAAAGCACCCAAATGTTCTGTTTGCATTCATTTGAGTATGAAACTACACCAAGAATGTTTCAAAGTGCAAACAAGCTTCAACTCTAGGTTTTGAATGCATTTACGCGTTTTAAAAGCTCATACGAGTAGGGTGAAAGAGATTGGAGTTCTTTTGTGTTGTATATTAAGAGAAAGCATCCAAATACTTTGTTTGGATTCATTTGAGTGTGAAACTACACCTAGGATGTTTACAAGTACAAACAAGCTTCAACTAAAACTTTTGAATCCATTTACGCGTTTTAAAAGCTCATACGAGTAGGGTGAAAGAGATTTGAGTTCTTTTGTGTTGTATATTAAGAGAAAGCATCCAAATACTTTGTTTGCATTCATTTGAGTGTGAAACTACACCTAGGATGTTTACAAGTACAAACAAGCTTAAACTCAGGCTTTTGAATGCATTTACGGGTTTAAAAAGCTCATACAAGTAGGGTGAAAGAGATTTGAGTTCTTTTGTGTTGTACATTAAGAGAAAGCATCCAAATACTTTGTTTGGATTCATTTGAGTGTGAAACTACACCTATAATTTTTACAAGTACAAACAAGCTTCAACTCAAGCTTTTGAATGCATTTACGCGTTTTCAAAGCTCATAAGAGTAGAGTGAAAGAGATTTGAGTTCATTTTGTAGTATATTAAGAGAAAGCATCCAAATACCAGTAGGGTGAAAAAGATATGAGTTCTTTTGTGTTGTATATTAAGAGAAAGCATCCAAATACTTTGTTTGGATTCATTTGAGTGTGGAACTACACCTAGGATGTTTACAAGTACAAACAAGCTTCAACTCCAGCTTTTGAATGCATTTACGAGTTTTAAAAGCTCATACGAGTAGGGCGAAAGAGATTTGAGTTCTTTTGTGTTATATATTAAGAGAAAGCATCCAAATACTTTGGTTGCATTCATTTGAGTGTGAAACTACACCTAGGATGTTTACAAGTACAAACAAGCTTAAACTCAAGCTTTTGAATGCATTTACGCGTTTAAAAAGCTCATACGAGTAGGGTGAAAGAGATTTGAGTTCTTTTGTGTTGTATATTAAGAGAAAGCATTCAAATACTTTGTTTGGATTCTGTTGAGTGTGAAAATACACCCGTGATGTTTACAAGTACAAACAAGCTTTAACTCAAACTTTTGAATGCATTTACGCGTTTTCAAAGCTCATACGAGTAGGGTGAAAGAGATTTAAGTTCTTTTGTGTTATATATTAAGAGAAAGCATCCAACTACTTTGTTTGCATTCATTTGAGTGTGAAACTACACCTAGGATGTTTACAAGTAACAAGCTTAAACTCAAGCTTTTGAATGCATTTACGCGTTAAACAGCTCTTACGACTATGGTGATAGAGACTGAGTTCTTTTGTGCTGTATATTAAGAGAAAGCATCCAAATACTTTATTTGGATTCATTTGAGTGTGAAACTACACCAAGGATGGTTACAAGTACAAACAAGCTTCAACTCAAGCTTTTGAATGCATTTACGCGTTTTAACAGCTCTTACGACTATGGTGATAGAGACTGAGTTCTTTTGTGTTGTATATTAAGAGAAAGCATCCAAATACTTTATTTGGATTCATTTGAGTGTGAAACTACACCAAGGATGGTTACAAGTACAAACAAGCTTCAACTCAAGCTTTTGAATGCATTTACGCGTTTTAACAGCTCTTACGACTATGGTGATAGAGACTGAGTTCTTTTGTGTTGTATATTAAGAGAAAGCATCCAAATACTTTTTTTGCATTCATTTGAGTGTGAAACTACACCTAG
This sequence comes from Tetragonia tetragonoides, assembly GCA_038025085.1. Taxonomy (NCBI): domain Eukaryota; kingdom Viridiplantae; phylum Streptophyta; class Magnoliopsida; order Caryophyllales; family Aizoaceae; genus Tetragonia; species Tetragonia tetragonoides. The sequence goes on from CM076140.1 coordinate 26,051,313, forward strand.
GATGTTTACATGTACAAACAAGCTTGAACTCAAGCTTTTGAATGCATTTACGCGTTTTAAAAGCTCACACCAGTAGGGTGAAAAAGATTTGGGTTCTTTTGTGTTGTATATTAAGAGAAAGCATCCAAATTCTTTGTTTGCATTCATTTGAGTGTGAAACTACACCAATGATGTTTACAAGTACAAACAAGCTTCAACTCAAGCTTTTGAATGCATTTACGCGTTTTAACAGCTCTTACGACTAGGGTGATAGTGATTTAGTTCTTTTGTGTTGTATATTAACAGAAGGCATCCAAATGTTCTGTTTGCATTCATTTGAGTATGAAACTACACCAAGAATGTTTTAAAGTGCAAACAAGCTTCAACTCTAGCTTTTGAATGCATTTACGCGTTTTAAAAGCTCATACGAGTAGGGTGAAAGAGATTGGAGTTCTTTTGTGTTGTATATTAAGAGAAAGCATCCAAATACTTTGTTTGCATTCATTTGAGTGTGAAACTACACCTAGATGTTTACAAGTACAAACAAGCTTCAACTCAAACTTTTGAATCCATTTACGCGTTTTAAAAGCTCATACGAGTAGGGTGAAAGAGATTTGAGTTCTGTTGTGTTGTATATTTAGAGAAAGAATCCAAACACTTTGTGCATTCATTTGAGTGTGAAACTACACCAAGGATGTTTACAAGTACAAACAAGCTTCAACTCAAGCTTTTGAATGCATTTAGGTGTTTTAAAATCTCATACGAGGAGGGTGAAAGAGATTTGAGTTCTTTTGTGTTGTATATTAAGAGAAAGCATCCAAATACTTTGTTTGTATTCATTTGAGTGTGAAACTACACCTAGGATGTTTACAAGTACAAAAAAGCTTCAACCCAAGCTTTTGAATGCATTTACGCGTTTTAACAGCTCTTATGACTATGGTGATAGAGACTGAGTTCTTTTGTGTTGTATATTAAGAGAAAGCATCCAAATACTTTGTTTGGATTCATCTGAGTGTGAAACTACACCTGGGATGTTTACAAATACAAACAAGCTTCAACTCAAGCTTTTGAATGCATTTACGCGTTTTAAAAGCTCATTCGAGTAGGGTAAAAGAGATTTGAGTTCTTTTGTGCTGTATATTAAGAGAAACCACCCAAATACTTTGTTTGGATTCATTTTAGTGTGAAACTACACCTAGGATATTTACAAGTACAAACAAACTTCAACTCAAGCTTTTGAGTGCATTTACGCGTATTAAAAGCTCATACGAGTAGGGTGAAGGAGATTTGAGTTCTTTTGTGTTGTATATTAAGTGAAAGCATCCAAATACATTGTTTGCATTCATTTGAGTGTAAAAACTACATCTATGATGTTTACAAGTACAAACAAGCTTCAACTCAAGCTTTTGAATGCATTTACTCGTTTTAACAGCTCTGACGACTAGGGTGATAGAGATTGAATTCTTTTGTGTTGAATATTAAGAGAAAGCACCAAAATTTTTTGTTTGCATTCATTTGAGTATGAAACCACACCTAGGATGTTTACAAGTACAAACAAGCTTCAACTCAAACTTTTGAATGCATTTACGCGTTTAAAAAGCTCATACGAGTGGGGTGAAAGAGATTTGACTTCTTTTGTGTTGTATATTAAGAGAAAGCATCCAAATACTTTGTTTGGGTTCATTTGAGTGTGAAACTACACCTAGGATGTTTACAAGTACAAACAAGCTTCAACTCCAGCTTTTGAATGCATTTACGAGTTTTAAAAGCTCATACGAGTAGGGTGAAAGAGATTTGAGTTCATTTGTGTAGTATATTAAGAGAAAGCATCCAAATACTTTGTTTGGATTCATTTGAGTGTGAAACTACACCTAGTATGTTTACAAGTACAAACAAGCTTCAACTCAAGCTTTTGAATGCATTTACGCGTTTTAAAAGCTCATACCAGTAGGGTGAAAAAGATATGAGTTCTTTTGTGTTGTATATTAAGAGAAAGCATCCAAATACTTTGTTTGGATTCATTTGAGTGTGAAACTACACCTAGGATGTTTACAACTACAAACAAGCTTCAACTCCAGCTTTTGAATGCATTTACAAGTTTTAAAAGCTCATACGAGTAGGGTGAAAGAGATTTTAGTTCTTTTGTGTTGTATATTAAGAGAAAGCGTCCAACTACTTTGTTTGCATTCATTTGAGTGTGAAACTACACCTAGGATGTTTACAAGTACAAACAAGCTTAAACTCAAGCTTTTGAATGCATTTACGCGTTTAACAGCTCTTACGACTAGGGTGATAGAGATTTAGTTTTTTTGTGTTGTGAATTAAGAGAAAGCACCCAAATGTTTTTTTTGCATTCATTTGAATGTGAAACTACACCTAGGATGTTTACAAGTACAAACAAGCTTAAACCCAAGCAGTTGAATGCATTTACGCTATTTAACAGCTCTTATGACTATGGTGATAGAGACTGAGTTCTTTTGTGTTGTATATTAAGAGGAAGCATCCAAATACTTTGTTTGGATTCATCTGAGTGTCAAACTACACCTGGGATGTTTACAAGTACAAACAAGCTTCAACTCAACCTTTTGAATGCATTTACGCGTTTTAAAAGCTCATACGAGTAGGATGAAAGACATTTGAGTTCTTTTGTGTTGTATATTAATAGAAAGCATCCAAATAATTTGTTTGCATTCATTTGAGTGTGAAACTACACCTAGGATGTTTTCATGTATAAACAAACTTCAACTCAAGCTTTTGAATGCATTTACGAGTTTTAAAAGCTCATACAAGTAGGGTGAAAGAGATTTGAGTTCTTTTGTGTTGTATATTTAGAAAAAGCATCCATATACTTTGTTTGGATTCATTTGAGTGTGAAACTACACCTAGTATGTTTACAAGTACAAACAAGCTTCAACTCAAGCTTTTGAATGCATTTACGCGTTTAAAAAGCTCATACGAGTAGGGTGAAAGAGATTTGAGTTCTTTTGTGTTGTATATTAAGAGAAAGCATTCAAATACTTTGTTTGGATTCTTTTGAGTGTGAAAATACACCCGTGATGTTTACAAGTACAAACAAGCTTTAACTCAAACTTTTGAATGCATTTACGCGTTTTAAAAGCTCATACGAGTAGGGTGAAAGAGATTTGAGTTCTTTTTTGTTATATATTAAGAGAAAGCATCCAACTACTTTGTTTGCATTCATTTGAGTGTGAAACTACACCTAGGATGTTTACAAGTAACAAGCTTAAACTCAAGCTTTTGAATGCATTTACGCGTTTAACAGCTCTTACGACTAGGGTGATAGAGATTTAGTTCTTTTGTGTTGTATATTAAAAGAAAGCACCCAAATGTTTTGTTTGCATTCATCTGAGTATGAATCTACACCAAGAATGTTTTAAAGTGCAAACAAGCTTCAACTCAAGCATTTGAATGCATTTACGCGTTTTAAAAGCTCATACGAGTAGGGTGAAAGAGATTTGAGTTCTTTTGTGTTGTATATTAAGAGAAAGCATCCAAATACTTTGTTTGGATTCATTTGAGTGTGAAACTACACCTAGGATGTTTACAAGTACAAACAAGCTTCAACCCAAGCTTTTGAATGCATTTACGCGTTTTAACAGCTCTTACGACTATGGTGATAGAGACTGAGTTCTTTTGTGTTGTATATTAAGAGAAAGCATCCAAATACTTTATTTGGATTCATTTGAGTGTGAAACTACACCAAGGATGGTTACAAGTACAAACAAGCTTCAACTAAAGCTTTTGAATGCATTTACGCGTTTGAACAGCTCTTACGACTATGGTGATAGAGACTGAGTTCTTTTGTGTTGTATATTAAGAGAAAGCATCCAAATACATTTTTTGTATTCATTTGAGTGTGAAACTACACCTAGGATGTTTACAAGTACAAACAAGCTTCAACTCAAGCTTTTGAATGCATTTACCCGTTTTAAAAGCTCACACCAGTAGGGTGAAAAAGATTTGAGTTCTTTTGTGTTGTATATTAAGAGAAAGCATCAAAATACTTTGTTTGCATTCATTTGAGTGTGAAACTACACCAATGATGTTTACAAGTACAAACAAGCTTCAACTCAAGCTTTTGAATGCATTTACGCGTTTTAACAGCTCTTACGACTAGGGTGATAGAGATTTAGTTCTTTTGTGTTGTATATTAAGAGAAAGCACCCAAATGTTCTGTTTGCATTCATTTGAGTATGAAACTACACCAAGAATGTTTCAAAGTGCAAACAAGCTTCAACTCTAGGTTTTGAATGCATTTACGCGTTTTAAAAGCTCATACGAGTAGGGTGAAAGAGATTGGAGTTCTTTTGTGTTGTATATTAAGAGAAAGCATCCAAATACTTTGTTTGGATTCATTTGAGTGTGAAACTACACCTAGGATGTTTACAAGTACAAACAAGCTTCAACTAAAACTTTTGAATCCATTTACGCGTTTTAAAAGCTCATACGAGTAGGGTGAAAGAGATTTGAGTTCTTTTGTGTTGTATATTAAGAGAAAGCATCCTAATACTTTGTTTGCATTCATTTGAGTGTGAAACTACACCTAGGATGTTTACAAGTACAAACAAGCTTAAACTCAGGCTTTTGAATGCATTTACGGGTTTAAAAAGCTCATACAAGTAGGGTGAAAGAGATTTGAGTTCTTTTGTGTTGTACATTAAGAGAAAGCATCCAAATACTTTGTTTGGATTCATTTGAGTGTGAAACTACACCTATAATTTTTACAAGTACAAACAAGCTTCAACTCAAGCTTTTGAATGCATTTACGCGTTTTCAAAGCTCATAAGAGTAGAGTGAAAGAGATTTGAGTTCATTTTGTAGTATATTAAGAGAAAGCATCCAAATACCAGTAGGGTGAAAAAGATATGAGTTCTTTTGTGTTGTATATTAAGAGAAAGCATCCAAATACTTTGTTTGGATTCATTTGAGTGTGGAACTACACCTAGGATGTTTACAAGTACAAACAAGCTTCAACTCCAGCTTTTGAATGCATTTACGAGTTTTAAAAGCTCATACGAGTAGGGCGAAAGAGATTTGAGTTCTTTTGTGTTATATATTAAGAGAAAGCATCCAAATACTTTGGTTGCATTCATTTGAGTGTGAAACTACACCTAGGATGTTTACAAGTACAAACAAGCTTAAACTCAAGCTTTTGAATGCATTTACGCGTTTAAAAAGCTCATACGAGTAGGGTGAAAGAGATTTGAGTTCTTTTGTGTTGTATATTAAGAGAAAGCATTCAAATACTTTGTTGGGATTCTGTTGAGTGTGAAAATACACCCGTGATGTTTACAAGTACAAACAAGCTTTAACTCAAACTTTTGAATGCATTTACGCGTTTTCAAAGCTCATACGAGTAGGGTGAAAGAGATTTAAGTTCTTTTGTGTTATATATTAAGAGAAAGCATCCAACTACTTTGTTTGCATTCATTTGAGTGTGAAACTACACCTAGGATGTTTACAAGTAACAAGCTTAAACTCATGCTTTTGAATGCATTTACGCGTTAAACTGCTCTTACGACTATGGTGATAGAGACTGAGTTCTTTTGTGCTGTATATTAAGAGAAAGCATCCAAATACTTTATTTGGATTCATTTGAGTGTGAAACTACACCAAGGATGGTTACAAGTACAAACAAGCTTCAACTCAAGCTTTTGAATGCATTTACGCGTTTTAACAGCTCTTACGACTATGGTGATAGAGACTGAGTTCTTTTGTGTTGTATATTAAGAGAAAGCATCCAAATACTTTTTTTGCATTCATTTGAGTGTGAAACTACACCTAGGATGTTTACATGTACAAACAAGCTTGAACTCAAGCTTTTGAATGCATTTACGCGTTTTAAAAGCTTACACCAGTAGGGTGAAAAAGATTTGGGTTCTTTTGTGTTGTATATTAAGAGAAAGCATCCAAATTCTTTGTTTGCATTCATTTGAGTGTGAAACTACACCAATGATGTTTACAAGTACAAACAAGCTTCAACTCAAGCTTTTGAATGCATTTACGCGTTTTAACAGCTCTTACGACTAGGGTGATAGTGATTTAGTTCTTTTGTGTTGTATATTAAGAGAAGGCATCCAAATGTTCTGTTTGCATTCATTTGAGTATGAAACTACACCAAGAATGTTTTAAAGTGCAAACAAGCTTCAACTCTAGCTTTTGAATGCATTTACGCGTTTTAAAAGCTCATACGAGTAGGGTGAAAGAGATTGGAGTTCTTTTGTGTTGTATATTAAGAGAAAGCATCCAAATACTTTGTTTGCATTCATTTGAGTGTGAAACTACACCTAGATGTTTACAAGTACAAACAAGCTTCAACTCAAACTTTTGAATCCATTTACGCGTTTTAAAAGCTCATACGAGTAGGGTGAAAGAGATTTGAGTTCTGTTGTGTTGTATATTTAGAGAAAGAATCCAAACACTTTGTGCATTCATTTGAGTGTGAAACTACACCAAGGATGTTTACAAGTACAAACAAGCTTCAACTCAAGCTTTTGAATGCATTTAGGTGTTTTAAAATCTCATACGAGGAGGGTGAAAGAGATTTGAGTTCTTTTGTGTTGTATATTAAGAGAAAGCATCCAAATACTTTGTTTGTATTCATTTGAGTGTGAAACTACACCTAGGATGTTTACAAGTACAAAAAAGCTTCAACCCAAGCTTTTGAATGCATTTACGCGTTTTAACAGCTCTTATGACTATGGTGATAGAGACTGAGTTCTTTTGTGTTGTATATTAAGAGAAAGCATCCAAATACTTTGTTTGGATTCATCTGAGTGTGAAACTACACCTGGGATGTTTACAAGTACAAACAAGCTTCAACTCAAGCTTTTGAATGCATTTACGCGTTTTAAAAGCTCATTCGAGTAGGGTAAAAGAGATTTGAGTTCTTTTGTGCTGTATATTAAGAGAAACCACCCAAATACTTTGTTTGGATTCATTTTAGTGTGAAACTACACCTAGGATATTTACAAGTACAAACAAACTTCAACTCAAGCTTTTGAGTGCATTTACGCGTATTAAAAGCTCATACGAGTAGGGTGAAAGAGATTTGAGTTGTTTTGTGTTGTATATTAAGTGAAAGCATCCAAATACATTGTTTGCATTCATTTGAGTGTAAAAACTACATCTATGATGTTTACAAGTACAAACAAGCTTCAACTCAAGCTTTTGAATGCATTTACTCGTTTTAACAGCTCTGACGACTAGGGTGATAGAGATTGAATTCTTTTGTGTTGAATATTAAGAGAAAGCACCCAAATTTTTTGTTTGCATTCATTTGAGTATGAAACCACACCTAGGATGTTTACAAGTACAAACAAGCTTCAACTCAAACTTTTGAATGCATTTACGCGTTTAAAAAGCTCATACGAGTGGGGTGAAAGAGATTTGAGTTCTTTTGTGTTGTATATTAAGAGAAAGCATCCAAATACTTTGTTTGGGTTCATTTGAGTGTGAAACTACACCTAGGATGTTTACAAGTACAAACAAGCTTCAACTCCAGCTTTTGAATGCATTTACGTGTTTTAAAAGCTCATACGAGTAGGGTGAAAGAGATTTGAGTTCATTTGTGTAGTATATTAAGAGAAAGCATCCAAATACTTTGTTTGGATTCATTTGAGTGTGAAACTACACCTAGTATGTTTACAAGTACAAACAAGCTTCAACTCAAGCTTTTGAATGCATTTACGCGTTTTAAAAGCTCATACCAGTAGGGTGAAAAAGATATGAGTTCTTTTGTGTTGTATATTAAGAGAAAGCATCCAAATACTTTGTTTGGATTCATTTGAGTGTGAAACTACACCTAGGATGTTTACAACTACAAACAAGCTTCAACTCCAGCTTTTGAATGCATTTACAAGTTTTAAAAGCTCATACGAGTAGGGTGAAAGAGATTTTAGTTCTTTTGTGTTGTATATTAAGAGAAAGCGTCCAACTACTTTGTTTGCATTCATTTGAGTGTGACACTACACCTAGGATGTTTACAAGTACAAACAAGCTTAAACTCAAGCTTTTGAATGCATTTACGCGTTTAACAGCTCTTACGACTAGGGTGATAGAGATTTAGTTCTTTTGTGTTGTATATTAAGAGAAAGCACCCAAATGTTTTTTTTGCATTCATTTGAATGTGAAACTACACCTAGGATGTTTACAAGTACAAACAAGCTTAAACCCAAGCTTTTGAATGCATTTACGCTATTTAACAGCTCTTATGACTATGGTGATAGAGACTGAGTTCTTTTGTGTTGTATATTAAGAGAAAGCATCCAAATACTTTGTTTGGATTCATCTGAGTGTCAAACTACACCTGGGATGTTTACAAGTACAAACAAGCTTCAACTCAACCTTTTGAATGCATTTACGCGTTTTAAAAGCTCATACGAGTAGGATGAAAGACATTTGAGTTCTTTTGTGTTGTATATTAATAGAAAGCATCCAAATAATTTGTTTGCATTCATTTTAGTGTGAAACTACACCTAGGATGTTTTCAAGTATAAACAAACTTCAACTCAAGCTTTTGAATGCATTTACGAGTTTTAAAAGCTCATACAAGTAGGGTGAAAGAGATTTGAGTTCTTTTGTGTTGTATATTTAGAAAAAGCATCCATATACTTTGTTTGGATTCATTTGAGTGTGAAACTACACCTAGTATGTTTACAAGTACAAACAAGCTTCAACTCAAGCTTTTGAATGCATTTACGCGTTTAAAAAGCTCATACGAGTAGGGTGAAAGAGATTTGAGTTCTTTTGTGTTGTATATTAAGAGAAAGCATTCAAATACTTTGTTTGGATTCTTTTGAGTGTGAAAATACACCCGTGATGTTTACAAGTACAAACAAGCTTTAACTCAAACTTTTGAATGCATTTACGCGTTTTAAAAGCTCATACGAGTAGGGTGAAAGAGATTTGAGTTCTTTTTTGTTATATATTAAGAGAAAGCATCCAACTACTTTGTTTGCATTCATTTGAGTGTGAAACTACACCTAGGATGTTTACAAGTAATAAGCTTAAACTCAAGCTTTTGAATGCATTTACGCGTTTAACAGCTCTTACGACTAGGGTGATAGAGATTTAGTTCTTTTGTGTTGTATATTAAAAGAAAGCACCCAAATGTTTTGTTTGCATTCATTTGAGTATGAATCTACACCAAGAATGTTTTAAAGTGCAAACAAGCTTCAACTCAAGCATTTGAATGCATTTACGCGTTTTAAAAGCTCATACGAGTAGGGTGAAAGAGATTTGAGTTCTTTTGTGTTGTATATTAAGAGAAAGCATCCAAATACTTTGTTTGGATTCATTTGAGTGTGAAACTACACCTAGGATGTTTACAAGTACAAACAAGCTTCAACCCAAGCTTTTGAATGCATTTACGCGTTTTAACAGCTCTTACGACTATGGTGATAGAGACTGAGTTCTTTTGTGTTGTATATTAAGAGAAAGCATCCAAATACTTTATTTGGATTCATTTGAGTGTGAAACTACACCAAGGATGGTTACAAGTAAAAACAAGCTTCAACTAAAGCTATTGAATGCATTTACGCGTTTGAACAGCTCTTACGACTATGGTGATAGAGACTGAGTTCTTTTGTGTTGTATATTAAGAGAAGCATCCAAATACTTTTTTTGTATTCATTTGAGTGTGAAACTACACCTAGTATGTTTACAAGTACAAACAAGCTTCAACTCAAGCTTTTGAATGCATTTACGCGTTTAAAAAGCTCATACGAGTAGGGTGAAAGAGATTTGAGTTCTTTTGTGTTGTACATTAAGAGAAAGCATCCAAATACTTTGTTTGGATTCATTTGAGTGTGAAACTACACCTATGATTTTTACAAGTACAAACAAGCTTCAACTCAAGCTTTTGAATGCATTTACGCGTTTTCAAAGCTCATAAGAGTAGAGTGAAAGAGATTTGAGTTCATTTTGTAGTATATTAAGAGAAAGCATCCAAATACCAGTAGGGTGAAAAAGATATGAGTTCTTTTGTGTTGTATATTAAGAGAAAGCATCCAAATACTTTGTTTGCATTCATTTGAGTGTGAAACTACACCTAGGATGTTTACAAGTACAAACAAGCTTAAACTCAAGCTTTTGAATGCATTTACGCGTTTAAAAAGCTCATACGAGTAGGGTGAAAGAGATTTGAGTTCTTTTGTGTTGTATATTAAGAGAAAGCATTCAAATACTTTGTTTGGATTCTTTTGAGTGTGAAAATACACCCGTGATGTTTACAAGTACAAACAAGCTTTAACTCAAACTTTTGAATGCATTTACGCGTTTTCAAAGCTCATACGAGTAGGGTGAAAGAGATTTGAGTTCTTTTGTGTTATATATTAAGAGAAAGCGTCCAAATACTTTGTTTGCATTCATTTGAGTGTGAAACTACACCTAGATGTTTACAAGTACAAACAAGCTTCAACTCAAACTTTTGAATCCATTTACGCGTTTTAAAAGCTCATACGAGTAGGGTGAAAGAGATTTGAGTTCTGTTGTGTTGTATATTTAGAGAAAGAATCCAAACACTTTGTGCATTCATTTGAGTGTGAAACTACACCAAGGATGTTTACAAGTACAAACAAGCTTCAACTCAAGCTTTTGAATGCATTTAGGTGTTTTAAAATCTCATACGAGGAGGGTGAAAGAGATTTGAGCTCTTTTGTGTTGTATATTAAGAGAAAGCATCCAAATACTTTGTTTGTATTCATTTGAGTGTGAAACTACACCTAGGATGTTTACAAGTACAAAAAAGCTTCAACCCAAGCTTTTGAATGCATTTACGCGTTTTAACAGCTCTTATGACTATGGTGATAGAGACTGAGTTCTTTTGTGTTGTATATTAAGAGAAAGCATCCAAATACTTTGTTTGGATTCATCTGAGTGTGAAACTACACCAGGGATGTTTACAAGTACAAACAAGCTTCAACTCAAGCTTTTGAATGCATTTACGCGTTTTAAAAGCTCATTCGAGTAGGGTGAAAGAGATTTGAGTTCTTTTGTGCTGTATATTAAGAGAAACCACCCAAATACTTTGTTTGGATTCATTTTAGTGTGAAACTACACCTAAGATGTTTACAAGTACAAACAAGCTTCAACTCAAGCTTTTGAATGCATTTACGCGTTTTAAAAGCTCATTAGAGTAGGGTGAAAGAGATTTGAGTTCATTTGTGTAGTATATTAAGAGAAAGCATCCAAATACTTTGTTTGGATTCACCTGAGTGTGAAACTACACCTGGGATGTTTACAAGTACAAACAAGCTTCAACTCAAGCTTTTGAATGCATTTACGCGTTTTAAAAGCTCATTGGAGTAGGGTGAAAGAGATTTGAGTTCTTTTGTGCTGTATATTAAGAGAAAGCACCCAAATACTTTGTTTGGATTCATTTTAGTGTGAAACTACACCTAGGATGTTTAAAAGTACAAACAAGCTTCAACTCAAGCTTTTGAGTGCATTTACGCGTATTAAAAGCTCATACGAGTAGGGTGAAAGAGATTTGAGTTCTTTTGTGTTGTATATTAAGTGAAAGCATCCAAATACATTGTTTGCATTCATTTGAGTGTAAAAACTACATCTATGATGTTTACAAGTACAAACAAGCTTCAACTCAAGCTTTTGAATGCATTTACTCGTTTTAACAGCTCTGACGACTAGGGTGATAGAGATTGAATTCTTTTGTGTTGAATATTAAGAGAAAGCACCCAAATTTTTTGTTTGCATTCATTTGAGTATGAAACCACACCTAGTATATTAAGAGAAAGCATCCAAATACTTTGTTTGGATTCACCTGAGTGTGAAACTACACCTGGGATGTTTACAAGTACAAACAAGCTTCAACTCAAGCTTTTGAATGCATTTACGCGTTTTAAAAGCTCATTGGAGTAGGGTGAAAGAGATTTGAGTTCTTTTGTGCTGTATATTAAGAGAAAGCACCCAAATACTTTGTTTGGATTCATTTTAGTGTGAAACTACACCTAGGATGTTTAAAAGTACAAACAAGCTTCAACTCAAGCTTTTGAGTGCATTTACGCGTATTAAAAGCTCATACGAGTAGGGTGAAAGAGATTTGAGTTCTGTTGTGTTGTATATTAAGACAAAGCATTTAAATACTTTGTTTGGATTCATTTGAGTGTGAAACTACACCAATGATGTTTACAAGTACAAACAAGCTTCAACTCAAGCTTTTGAATGCATTTACGCGTTTTAACAGCTCTTACGACTATGGTGATAGAGACTGAGTTCTTTTGTGTTACATATTAAGAGAAAGCATCCAAATACTTTTTTTGTATTCATTTGAGTGTGAAACTACACCTAGGATGTTTACAAGTACAAACAAGCTTCAACTCAAGCTTTTGAATGCATTTACGCGTTTTAAAAGCTCACACCAGTAGGGTGAAAGAGATTTGAGTTCTTCTGTGTTGTATATTTAGAGAAAGAATCCAAACACTTTGTGCATTCATTTGAGTGTGAAACTACACCAAGGATATTTACAAGTACAAACAAGCTTCAACTCAAGCTTTTGAATGCATTTAGGTGTTTTAAAATCTCATACGAGGAGGGTGAAAGAGATTTGAGTTCTTTTGTGTTGTATATTAAGAGAAAGCATCCAAATACTTTGTTTGTATTCATTTGAGTGTGAAACTACACCTAGGATGTTTACAAGTACAAAGAAGCTTCAACCCAAGCTTTTGAATGCATTTACGCGTTTTAACAGCTCTTATGACTATGGTGATAGAGACTGAGTTCTTTTGTGTTGTATATTAAGAGAAAGCATCCAAATACTTTGTTTGGATTCATCTGAGTGTGAAACTACACCTGGGATGTTTACAAGCACAAACAAGCTTCAACTCAAGCTTTTGAATGCATTTACGCGTTTTAAAAGCTCATTCGAGTAGGGTGAAAGAGATTTGAGTTCTTTTGTGCTGTATATTAAGAGAAACCACCCAAATACTTTGTTTGGATTCATTTGTGTGAAACTACACCTAGGATGTTTACAAGTACAAACAAGCTTCAACTCAAGCTTTTGAGTGCATTTACGCGTATTAAAAGCTCATACGAGTAGGGTGAAAGAGATTTGAGTTCTTTTGTGTTGTATATTAAGAGAAAGCATTCAAATACTTTGTTTGGATTCTTTTGAGTGTGAAAATACACCCGTGATGTTTACAAGTACAAACAAGCTTTAACTCAAACTTTTGAATGCATTTACGCGTTTTCAAAGCTCATACGAGTAGGGTGAAAGAGATTTGAGTTCTTTTGTGTTATATATTAAGAGAAAGCGTCCAAATACTTTGTTTGCATTCATTTGAGTGTGAAACTACACCTAGATGTTTACAAGTACAAACAAGCTTCAACTCAAACTTTTGAATCCATTTACGCGTTTTAAAAGCTCATACGAGTAGGGTGAAAGAGATTTGAGTTCTGTTGTGTTGTATATTTAGAGAAAGAATCCAAACACTTTGTGCATTCATTTGAGTGTGAAACTACACCAAGGATGTTTACAAGTACAAACAAGCTTCAACTCAAGCTTTTGAATGCATTTAGGTGTTTTAAAATCTCATACGAGGAGGGTGAAAGAGATTTAAGTTCTTTTGTGTTGTATATTAAGAGAAAGCATCCAAATACTTTGTTTGTATTCATTTGAGTGTGAAACTACACCTAGGATGTTTACAAGTACAAAGAAGCTTCAACCCAAGCTTTTGAATGCATTTACGCGTTTTAACAGCTCTTATGACTATGGTGATAGAGACTGAGTTCTTTTGTGTTGTATATTAAGAGAAAGCATCCAAATACTTTGTTTGGATTCATCTGAGTGTGAAACTACACCAGGGATGTTTACAAGTACAAACAAGCTTCAACTCAAGCTTTTGAATGCATTTACGCGTTTTAAAAGCTCATTCGAGTAGCGTGAAAGAGATTTGAGTTCTTTTGTGCTGTATATTAAGAGAAACCACCCAAATACTTTGTTTGGATTCATTTTAGTGTGAAACTACACCTAAGATGTTTACAAGTACAAACAAGCTTCAACTCAAGCTTTTGAATGCATTTACGCGTTTTAAAAGCTCATTAGAGTAGGGTGAAAGAGATTTGAGTTCATTTGTGTAGTTTATTAAGAGAAAGCATCCAAATACTTTGTTTGGATTCACCTGAGTGTGAAACTACACCTGGGATGTTTACAAGTACAAACAAGCTTCAACTCAAGCTTTTGAATGCATTTACGCGTTTTAAAAGCTCATTGGAGTAGGGTGAAAGAGATTTGAGTTCTTTTGTGCTGTATATTAAGAGAAAGCACCCAAATACTTTGTTTGGATTCATTTTAGTGTGAAACTACACCTAGGATGTTTAAAAGTACAAACAAGCTTCAACTCAAGCTTTTGAGTGCATTTACGCGTATTAAAAGCTCATACGAGTAGGGTGAAAGAGATTTGAGTTCTTTTGTGTTGTATATTAAGTGAAAGCATCCAAATACATTGTTTGCATTCATTTGAGTGTAAAAACTACATCTATGATGTTTACAAGTACAAACAAGCTTCAACTCAAGCTTTTGAATGCATTTACTCGTTTTAACAGCTCTGACGACTAGGGTGATAGAGATTGAATTCTTTTGTGTTGAATATTAAGAGAAAGCACCCAAATACTTTGTTTGGATTCATTTTAGTGTGAAACTACACCTAGTATATTAAGAGAAAGCATCCAAATACTTTGTTTGGATTCACCTGAGTGTGAAACCACACCTAGGATGTTTACAAGTACAAACAAGCTTCAACTCAAACTTTTGAATGCATTTACGCGTTTAAAAAGCTCATACGAGTGGGGTGAAAGAGATTTGAGTTCTTTTGTGTTGTATATAAAGAGAAAGCATCCAAATACTTTGTTTGGGTTCATTTGAGTGTGAAACTACACCTAGGATGTTTACAAGTACAAACAAGCTTCAACTCCAGCTTTTGAATGCATTTACGAGTTTTAAAAGCTCATACGAGTAGGGTGAAAGAGATTTGAGTTCATTTGTGTAGTATATTAAGAGAAAGCATCCAAATACTTTGTTTGGATTCATTTGAGTGTGAAACTACACCTAGTATGTTTACAAGTACAAACAAGCTTCAACTCAAGCTTTTGAATGCATTTACGCGTTTTAAAAGCTCATACCAGTAGGGTGAAAAAGATATGAGTTCTTTTGTGTTGTATATTAAGAGAAAGCATCCAAATACTTTGTTTGGATTCATTTGAGTGTGAAACTACACCTAGGATGTTTACAACTACAAACAAGCTTCAACTCCAGCTTTTGAATGCATTTACAAGTTTTAAAAGCTCATACGAGTAGGGTGAAAGAGATTTTAGTTCTTTTGTGTTGTATATTAAGAGAAAGCGTCCAACTACTTTGTTTGCATTCATTTGAGTGTGAAACTACACCTAGGATGTTTACAAGTACAAACAAGCTTAAACTCAAGCTTTTGAATGCATTTACGCGTTTAACAGCTCTTACGACTAGGGTGATAGAGATTTAGTTCTTTTGTGTTGTATATTAAGAGAAAGCACCCAAATGTTTTTTTTGCATTCATTTGAATGTGAAACTACACCTAGGATGTTTACAAGTACAAACAAGCTTCAACTCAAGCTTTTGAATGCATTTAGGTGTTTTAAAATCTCATACGAGGAGGGTGAAAGAGATTTGAGTTCTTTTGTGTTGTATATTAAGAGAAAGCATCCAAATACTTTGTTTGTATTCATTTGAGTGTGAAACTACACCTAGGATGTTTACAAGTACAAAGAAGCTTCAACCCAAGCTTTTGAATGCATTTACGCGTTTTAACAGCTCTTATGACTATGGTGATAGAGACTGAGTTCTTTTGTGTTGTATATTAAGAGAAAGCATCCAAATACTTTGTTTGGATTCATCTGAGTGTGAAACTACACCTGGGATGTTTACAAGCACAAACAAGCTTCAACTCAAGCTTTTGAATGCATTTACGCGTTTTAAAAGCTCATTCGAGTAGGGTGAAAGAGATTTGAGTTCTTTTGTGCTGTATATTAAGAGAAACCACCCAAATACTTTGTTTGGATTCATTTGTGTGAAACTACACCTAGGATGTTTACAAGTACAAACAAGCTTCAACTCAAGCTTTTGAGTGCATTTACGCGTATTAAAAGCTCATACGAGTAGGGTGAAAGAGATTTGAGTTCTTTTGTGTTGTATATTAAGAGAAAGCATTCAAATACTTTGTTTGGATTCTTTTGAGTGTGAAAATACACCCGTGATGTTTACAAGTACAAACAAGCTTTAACTCAAACTTTTGAATGCATTTACGCGTATTCAAAGCTCATACGAGTAGGGTGAAAGAGATTTGAGTTCTTTTGTGTTATATATTAAGAGAAAGCTTCCAAATACTTTGTTTGCATTCATTTGAGTGTGAAACTACACCTAGATGTTTACAAGTACAAACAAGCTTCAACTCAAACTTTTGAATCCATTTACGCGTTTTAAAAGCTCATACGAGTAGGGTGAAAGAGATTTGAGTTCTGTTGTGTTGTATATTTAGAGAAAGAATCCAAACACTTTGTGCATTCATTTGAGTGTGAAACTACACCAAGGATGTTTACAAGTACAAACAAGCTTCAACTCAAGCTTTTGAATGCATTTAGGTGTTTTAAAATCTCATACGAGGAGGGTGAAAGAGATTTAAGTTCTTTTGTGTTGTATATTAAGAGAAAGCATCCAAATACTTTGTTTGTATTCATTTGAGTGCGAAACTACACCTAGGATGTTTACAAGTACAAAAAAGCTTCAACCCAAGCTTTTGAATGCATTTACGCGTTTTAACAGCTCTTATGACTATGGTGATAGAGACTGAGTTCTTTTGTGTTGTATATTAAGAGAAAGTATCCAAATACTTTGTTTGGATTCATCTGAGTGTGAAACTACACCAGGGATGTTTACAAGTACAAACAAGCTTCAACTCAAGCTTTTGAATGCATTTACGCGTTTTAAAAGCTCATTCGAGTAGGGTGAAAGAGATTTGAGTTCTTTTGTGCTGTATATTAAGAGAAACCACCCAAATACTTTGTTTGGATTCATTTTAGTGTGAAACTACACCTAAGATGTTTACAAGTACAAACAAGCTTCAACTCAAGCTTTTGAATGCATTTACGCGTTTTAAAAGCTCATTAGAGTAGGGTGAAAGAGATTTGAGTTCATTTGTGTAGTATATTAAGAGAAAGCATCCAAATACTTTGTTTGGATTCACCTGAGTGTGAAACTACACCTGGGATGTTTACAAGTACAAACAAGCTTCAACTCAAGCTTTTGAATGCATTTACGCGTTTTAAAAGCTCATTGGAGTAGGGTGAAAGAGATTTGAGTTCTTTTGTGCTGTATATTAAGAGAAAGCACCCAAATACTTTGTTTGGATTCATTTTAGTGTGAAACTACACCTAGGATGTTTAAAAGTACAAACAAGCTTCAACTCAAGCTTTTGAGTGCATTTACGCGTATTAAAAGCTCATACGAGTAGGGTGAAAGAGATTTGAGTTCTTTTGTGTTGTATATTAAGTGAAAGCATCCAAATACATTGTTTGCGTTCATTTGAGTGTAAAAACTACATCTATGATGTTTACAAGTACAAACAAGCTTCAACTCAAGCTTTTGAATGCATTTACTCGTTTTAACAGCTCTGACGACTAGGGTGATAGAGATTGAATACTTTTGTGTTGAATATTAAGAGAAAGCACCCAAATTTTTTGTTTGCATTCATTTGAGTATGAAACCACACCTAGTATATTAAGAGAAAGCATCCAAATACTTTGTTTGGATTCACCTGAGTGTGAAACTACACCTGGGATGTTTACAAGTACAAACAAGCTTCAACTCAAGCTTTTGAATGCATTTACGCGTTTTAAAAGCTCATTGGAGTAGGGTGAAAGAGATTTGAGTTCTTTTGTGCTGTATATTAAGAGAAAGCACCCAAATACTTTGTTTGGATTTATTTTAGTGTGAAACTACACCTAGGATGTTTAAAAGTACAAACAAGCTTCAACTCAAGCTTTTGAGTGCATTTACGCGTATTAAAAGCTCATACGAGTAGGGTGAAAGAGATTTGAGTTCTGTTGTGTTGTATATTAAGACAAAGCATTTAAATACTTTGTTTGGATTCATTTGAGTGTGAAACTACACCAATGATGTTTACAAGTACAAACAAGCTTCAACTCAAGCTTTTGAATGCATTTACGCGTTTTAACAGCTCTTACGACTATGGTGATAGAGACTGAGTTCTTTTGTGTTACATATTAAGAGAAAGCATCCAAATACTTTTTTTGTATTCATTTGAGTGTGAAACTACACCTAGGATGTTTACAAGTACAAACAAGCTTCAACTCAAGCTTTTGAATGCATTTACGCGTTTTAAAAGCTCACACCAGTAGGGTGAAAGAGATTTGAGTTCTTCTGTGTTGTATATTTAGAGAAAGAATCCAAACACTTTGTGCATTCATTTGAGTGTGAAACTACACCAAGGATATTTACAAGTACAAACAAGCTTCAACTCAAGCTTTTGAATGCATTTAGGTGTTTTAAAATCTCATACGAGGAGGGTGAAAGAGATTTGAGTTCTTTTGTGTTGTATATTAAGAGAAAGCATCCAAATACTTTGTTTGTATTCATTTGAGTGTGAAACTACACCTAGGATGTTTACAAGTACAAAGAAGCTTCAACCCAACCTTTTGAATGCATTTACGCGTTTTAACAGCTCTTATGACTATGGTGATAGAGACTGAGTTCTTTTGTGTTGTATATTAAGAGAAAGCATCCAAATACTTTGTTTGGATTCATCTGAGTGTGAAACTACACCTGGGATGTTTACAAGCACAAACAAGCTTCAACTCAAGCTTTTGAATGCATTTACGCGTTTTAAAAGCTCATTCGAGTAGGGTGAAAGAGATTTGAGTTCTTTTGTGCTGTATATTAAGAGAAACCACCCAAATACTTTGTTTGGATTCATTTGTGTGAAACTACACCTAGGATGTTTACAAGTACAAACAAGCTTCAACTCAAGCTTTTGAGTGCATTTACGCGTATTAAAAGCTCATACGAGTAGGGTGAAAGAGATTTGAGTTCTTTTGTGTTGTATATTAAGAGAAAGCATCCAAATACTTTGTTTGCATTCATTTGAATGTGAAGCTACACCTGAGATGTTTACAAGTACAAACACGCTTCAACTCAAGCTTTTGAGTGCATTTACGCGTATTAAAAGCTCAAACGAGTAGGGTGAAAGAGATTTGAGTTCTTTTGTGTTGTATATTAAGTGAAAGCATCCAAATACTTTGTTTGCATTCATTTGAGTGTGAAAACTACATCTATGATGTTTACAACTACAAACAAGCTTCAACTCAAGCTTTTGAATGCATTTACTCGTTTTAACAGCTCTTACGACTAGGGTGATAGAGATTGAATTCTTTTTTGTTGAATATTAAGAGAAAGCACCCAAATTTTTTGTTTGCATTCATTTGAGTATGAAACCACACCTAGGATGTTTACAAGTACAAACAAGCTTCAACTCAAACTTTTGAATGCATTTACGCGTTTAAAAAGCTCATACGAGTGGGGTGAAAGAGATTTGAGTTCTTTTGTGTTGTATATTAAGAGAAAGCATCCAAATACTTTGTTTGGATTCATTTGAGTGTGAAACTACACCAATGATGTTTACAAGTACAAACAAGCTTCAACTCAAGCTTTTGAATGCATTTACGCGTTTTAACAGCTCTTACGACTATGGTGATAAAGACTGAGTTCTTTTGTGTTGCATATTAAGAGAAAGCATCCAAATACTTTTTTTTGTATTCATTTGAGTGTGAAACTACACCTAGGATGTTTACAAGTACAAACAAGCTTCAACTCAAGCTTTTGAATGCATTTACGCGTTTTAAAAGCTCACACCAGTAGGGGGAAAAAGATTTGAGTTCTTTTGTGTTGTTTATTAAGAGAAAGCATCCAAATACTTTGTTTGCATTCATTTGAGTGTGAAACTACACCAATGATGTTTACAAGTACAAACAAGCTTCAACTCAAGCTTTTGAATCATTTACGCGTTTTAACAGCTCTTACGACTAGGGTGATAGAGATTTAGTTCTTTTGTGTTGTATATTAAGAGAAAGCACCCAAATGATCTGTTTGCATTTATTTGAGTATGAAACTACACCAAGAATGTTTTAAAGGGCAAACAAGCTTCAACTCTAGCTTTTGAATGCATTTACGCGTTTTAAAAGCTCTTACGAATAGGGTGAAAGAGATTGGAGTTCTTTTGTGTTGTATATTAAGAGAAAGCATCCAAATACTTTGTTTGGATTCAATTGAGTGTGAAACTACACCTAGGATATTTACAAGTACAAACAAGCTTCAACTAAAACTTTTGAATCCATTTACGCGTTTTAAAAGCTCATACGAGTAGGGTGAAAGAGATTTGAGTTCTTTTGTGTTGTATATTAAGAGAAAGCATCCAAATACTTTGTTTGGATTCATTTGAGTGTGAAACTACACCTAGGATGTTTACAAGTACAAACAAGCTTCAACTAAAACTTTTGAATCCATTTACGCGTTTTAAAAGCTCAAACGAGTAGGGTGAAAGAGATTTGAGTTCTTTTGTGCTGTATATTAAGAGAAAGCACCCAAATACTTTGTTTGGATTCATTTTAGTGTGAAACTACACCTAGGATGTTTACAAGTACAAACAAGCTTCAACTCAAGCTTTGGAGTGCATTTACGCGTATTAAAAGCTCATACGAGTAGGGGGAAAGAGATTTGAGTTCTTTTGTGTTGTATATTAAGTGAAAGCATCCAAATACTTTGTTTGCATTCATTTGAGTGTGAAAACTACACCTATGATGTTTACAAGTACAAACAAGCTTCAACTCAAACTTTTCAATGCATTTACGCGTTTTAACAGCTCTTACGACTAGGGTGATAGAGATTGAATTCTTTTTGTTTGGATTCATTTGAGTATGAAACCACACCTAGGATGTTTACAAGTACAAACAAGCTTCAATTCAAGCTTTTGAATGCATTTACGCGTTTAAAAAGAGATTTGAGTTCTTTTCTGATGTATATCAAGAGAAAGCATTCAAATACTTTGTTTGGATTCATTTGAGTGTGAAACTACACCTAGGATGTTTATAAGTACAAACAAGCTTCAACTCAAGCTTTTGAATGCATTTACGCGTTTTAAAAGTTTGTACGAGTAGGGTAGAAGAGATTTGAGTTCTTTTGTGATATATATTAAGAGAAAGCATCCAAATACTTTGTTTGCATTCATTTGAGTGTGAAACTACACCTAGGATGTTTACAAGTACAAACAAGCTTAAACTCAAGCTTTTGAATGCATTTACGCGTTTAAAAAGCTCATACGAGTAGGGTGAAAGAGATTTGAGTTCTTTTCTGTTGTATATTAAGAGAAAGCATCCAAACACTTTGTTTGCATTCATTTGATTGTAAATCTACACCTAGGATGTTTACAAGTACAAACTAGCTTCACCTCAAGCTCTTGAATGCATTTACGAGTTTTAAAAGCTCATAAGAGTAGGGTGAAAGAGATTTGAGTTCTTTTGTGTTGTATATTAAGAGAAAGCATTCAAATACTTTGTTTGGATTCATTTGAGTGTGACACTACACCTAAGATGTTTACAAGTACAAACAACCTTCAACTCAAGCTTTTGAGTGCATTTACGCGTATTAAAAGCTCATACGAATAGGGTGAAAGAGATTTGAGTTCTTTTGTGTTGTATATTAAGAGAAAGCATCCAAATACTTTGAATGTGAAACTACACCTGGGATGTTTACAAGTACAAACACGCTTCAACTCAAGCTTTTGAGTGCATTTACGCGTATTAAAAGCTCATACGAGTAGGGTGAAAGAGATTTGAGTTCTTTTGTGTTGTATATTAAGAGAAAGCATCCAAATACTTTGTTTGCATTCATTTGAATGTGAAACTACACCCGGGATGTTTACAAGTACAAACAAGCTTCAACCCAAGCTTTTGAATGCATTTACGCGTTTAACAGTTCTTACGACTAGGGTGATAGAGATTTAGTTCTTTTGTGTTGTATATTAAGAGACAGCATCCAAATGTTTTGTTTGCATTAATTTGAGTATGAATCTACACCAAGAATGTTTTAAAGTGCAAACAAGCTTCAACTCAAGCTTTTGAATGCATTTACGCGTTTTAAAAGCTCATACGAGTAGGGTGAAAATGATTTGAGTTCTTTTGTGTTGTATATTAAGAGAAAGCATCCAAATACTTTGTTTGGATTCATTTTAGTGTGAAACTACACCTAGGATGTTTACAAGTACAAACAAGCTTCAACTCAAGCTTTTGAGTGCATTTACGCGTATTAAAAGCTCATACGAATAGGGTGAAAGAGATTTGAGTTCTTTTGTGTTGTATATTAAGAGAAAGCATCCAAATACTTTGTTTGGATTCATTTGAGTGTGAAACTACACCTAGGATGTTTACAAGTACAAACAAGCTTCAACTCCAGCTTTTGAATGCATTTACGCGTTTAAAAAGCTCATACGAGTGGGGTGAAAGAGATTTGAGTTCTTTTGTGTTGTATATTAAGAGAAAGCATCCAAATACTTTGTTTGGATTCATTTGAGTGTGAAACTACACCTAGGATGTTTACAAGTACAAACAAGCTTCAACTCCAGCTTTTGAATGCATTTACGCGTTTAAAAAGCTCATACGAGTGGGGTGAAAGAGATTTGAGTTCTTTTGTGTTGTATATTAAGACAAAGCATCCAAATACTTTGTTTGGATTCATTTGAGTGTGAAACTACACCAATGATGTTTACAAGTACAAACAAGCTTCAACTCAAGCTTTTGAATGCATTTACGCGTTTTAAAAGCTCATTGGAGTAGGGTGAAAGAGATTTGAGTTCTTTTGTGTTGTATATTAAGAGAAAGCATCCAAATACTTTGTTTGCATTCATTTGAGTGTGAAACTATACCTAGGATGTTTACAAGTACAAAAAAGCTTCAACCCAAGCTTTTGAATGCATTTACGCGTTTTAACAGCTCTTATAACTATGGTGATAGAGACTGACTTCTTTTGTGTTGTATATTAAGAGAAAGCATCCAAATACTTTGTTTGGATTCACCTGAGTGTGAAACTACACCTGGGATGTTTACAAGTACAAACAAGCTTCAACTCAAGCTTTTGAATGCATTTACGCGTTTTAAAAGCTCATTGGAGTAGGGTGAAAGAGATTTGAGTTCTTTTGTTCTGTATATTAAGAGAAAGCACCCAAATACTTTGTTTGGATTCATTTTAGTGTGAAACTACACCTAGGATGTTTAAAAGTACAAACAAGCTTCAACTCAAGCTCTTGAGTGCATTTACGCGTATTAAAAGCTCATACGAGTAGGGTGAAAGAGATTTGAATTCTTTTGTGTTGTATATTAAGAGAAAGCATCCAAATACTTTGTTTGCATTCATTTGAATGTGAAACTACACCTGGGATATTTACAAGTACAAACACGCTTCAACTCAAGCTTTTGAGTGCATTTACGCGTATTAAAAGCTCATACGAGTAGGGTGAAGGAGATTTGAGTTCTTTTGTGTTGTATATTAAGTGAAAGCATCCAAATACTTTGTTTGCAATCATTTGAGTGTGAAAACTACACCTATGATGTTTACAAGTACAAACAAGCTTCAACTCAAGCTTTTGAATGCATTTACTCGTTTTAACAGCTCTTACGACTAGGGTGATAGAGATTGAATTCTTTTTGTTTGGATTCATTTGAGTATGAAACCACACCTAGGATGTTTACAAGTACAAACAAGCTTCAATTCAAGCTTTTGAATGCATTTACGCGTTTAAAAAGAGATTTGAGTTCTTTTCTGATGTATATCAAGAGAAAGCATCCAAATACTTTGTTTGGATTCATTTGAGTGTGAAACTACACCTAGGATGTTTACAAGTACAAACAAGCTTCAACTCCAGCTTTTGAATGCATTTACGAGTTTTAAAAGCTCATACGAGTAGGGTGAAAGAGATTTGAGTTCTTTTGTGTTGTATATTAAGAGAAAGCATCCAAATACTTTGTTTGGATTCATTTGAGTGTGAAACTACACCTAGGATGTTTACAAGTACAAACAAGCTTCAACTCCAGCTTTTGAATGCATTTACGCGTTTAAAAAGCTCATACGAGTGGGGTGAAAGAGATTTGAGTTCTTTTGTGTTGTATATTAAGACAAAGCATCCAAATACTTTGTTTGGATTCATTTGAGTGTGAAACTACACCAATGATGTTTACAAGTACAAACAAGCTTCAACTCAAGCTTTTGAATGCATTTACGCGTTTTAACAGCTCTTAAGACTATGGTGATAGAGACTGAGTTCTTTTGTGTTGTATATTAAGAGAAAGCATCCAAATACTTTGTTTGGATTCATCTGAGTGTGAAACTACACCTGGGATGTTTACAAGTACAAACAAG
Organism: Tetragonia tetragonoides; assembly: GCA_038025085.1. Lineage (NCBI taxonomy): Eukaryota > Viridiplantae > Streptophyta > Magnoliopsida > Caryophyllales > Aizoaceae > Tetragonia > Tetragonia tetragonoides. The sequence goes on from CM076140.1 coordinate 26,075,785, forward strand.
CTTCAACTCAAGCTTTTGAATGCATTTACGCGTTTTAAAAGCTCATTCGAGTAGGGTGAAAGAGATTTGAGTTCTTTTGTGTTGTATATTAAGAGAAAGCATCCAAATACTTTGTTTGCATTCATTTGAGTGTGAAACTATACCTAGGATGTTTACAAGTACAAAAAAGCTTCAACCCAAGCTTTTGAATGCATTTACGCGTTTTAACAGCTCTTATGACTATGGTGATAGAGACTGAGTTCTTTTGTGTTGTATATTAAGAGAAAGCATCCAAATACTTTATTTGGATTCACCTGAGTGTGAAACTACACCTGGGATGTTTACAAGTACAAACAAGCTTCAACTCAAGCTTTTGAATGCATTTACGCGTTTTAAAAGCTCATTGGAGTAGGGTGAAAGAGATTTGAGTTCTTTTGTGTTGTATATTAAGAGAAAGCACCCAAATACTTTGTTTGGATTCATTTTAGTGTGAAACTACACCTAGGATGTTTAAAAGTACAAACAAGCTTCAACTCAAGCTTTTGAGTGCATTTACGCGTATTAAAAGCTCATACGAATAGGGTGAAAGAGATTTGAGTTCTTTTGTGTTGTATATTAAGAGAAAGCATCCAAATACTTTGTTTGGATTCATTTGAGTGTGAAACTACACCTAGGATGTTTACAAGTACAAACAAGCTTCAACTCCAGCTTTTGAATGCATTTACGCGTTTAAAAAGCTCATACGAGTGGGGTGAAAGAGATTTGAGTTCTTTTGTGTTGTATATTAAGACAAAGCATCCAAATACTTTGTTTGGATTCATTTGAGTGTGAAACTACACCAATGATGTTTACAAGTACAAACAAGCTTCAACTCAAGCTTTTGAATGCATTTACGCGTTTTAACAGCTCTTAAGACTATGGTGATAGAGACTGAGTTCTTTTGTGTTGTATATTAAGAGAAAGCATCCAAATACTTTGTTTGGATTCATCTGAGTGTGAAACTACACCTGGGATGTTTACAAGTACAAACAAGCTTCAACTCAAGCTTTTGAATGCATTTACGCGTTTTAAAAGCTCATTCGAGTAGGGTGAAAGAGATTTGAGTTCTTTTGTGTTGTATATTAAGAGAAAGCATCCAAATACTTTGTTTGCATTCATTTGAGTGTGAAACTATACCTAGGATGTTTACAAGTACAAAAAAGCTTCAACCCAAGCTTTTGAATGCATTTACGCGTTTTAACAGCTCTTATGACTATGGTGATAGAGACTGAGTTCTTTTGTGTTGTATATTAAGAGAAAGCATCCAAATACTTTATTTGGATTCACCTGAGTGTGAAACTACACCTGGGATGTTTACAAGTACAAACAAGCTTCAACTCAAGCTTTTGAATGCATTTACGCGTTTTAAAAGCTCATTGGAGTAGGGTGAAAGAGATTTGAGTTCTTTTGTGCTGTATATTAAGAGAAAGCACCCAAATACTTTGTTTGGATTCATTTTAGTGTGAAACTACACCTAGGATGTTTAAAAGTACAAACAAGCTTCAACTCAAGCTTTTGAGTGCATTTACGCGTATTAAAAGCTCATACGAGTAGGGTGAAAGAGATTTGAATTCTTTTGTGTTGTATATTAAGAGAAAGCATCCAAATACTTTGTTTGCATTCATTTGAATGTGAAACTACACCTGGGATATTTACAAGTACAAACACGCTTCAACTCAAGCTTTTGAGTGCATTTACGCGTATTAAAAGCTCATACGAGTAGGGTGAAAGAGATTTGAGTTCTTTTGTGTTGTATATTAAGTGAAAGCATCCAAATACTTTGTTTGCAATCATTTGAGTGTGAAAACTACACCTATGATGTTTACAAGTACAAACAAGCTTCAACTCAAGCTTTTGAATGCATTTACTCGTTTTAACAGCTCTTACGACTAGGGTCATAGAGATTGAATTCTTTTTGTTTGGATTCATTTGAGTATGAAACCACACCTAGGATGTTTACAAGTACAAACAAGCTTCAATTCAAGCTTTTGAATGCATTTACGCGTTTAAAAAGAGATTTGAGTTCTTTTCTGTTGTATATCAAGAGAAAGCATCCAAATACTTTGTTTGGATTCATTTGAGTGTGAAACTACACCTAGGATGTTTACAAGTACAAACAAGCTTCAACTCCAGCTTTTGAATGCATTTACGAGTTTTAAAAGCTCATACGAGTAGGGTGAAAGAGATTTGAGTTCTTTTGTGTTGTATATTAAGAGAAAGCATTCAAATACTTTGTTTGGATTCATTTGAGTGTGAAACTACACCTAGGATGTTTATAAGTACAAACAAGCTTCAACTCAAGCTTTTGAATGCATTTACGCGTTTTAAAAGTTTGTACGAGTAGGGTAGAAGAGATTTGAGTTCTTTTGTGTTATATATTAAGAGAAAGCATCCAAATACTTTGTTTGCATTCATTTGAGTGTGAAATTACACCTAGGATGTTTACAAGTACAAACAAGCTTAAACTCAAGCTTTTGAATGCATTTACGCGTTTAAAAAGCTCATACGAGTAGGGTGAAAGAGATTTGAGTTCTTTTCTGTTGTATATTAAGAGAAAGCATCCAAACACTTTGTTTGCATTCATTTGATTGTAAATCAACACCTAGGATGTTTACAAGTACAAACTAGCTTCACCTCAAGCTCTTGAATGCATTTACGAGTTTTAAAAGCTCATAAGAGTAGGGTGAAAGAGATTTGAGTTCTTTTGTGTTGTATATTAAGAGAAAGCATTCAAATACTTTGTTTGGATTCATTTGAGTGTGACACTACACCTAAGATGTTTACAAGTACAAACAAACTTCAACTCAAGCTTTTGAGTGCATTTACGCGTATTAAAAGCTCATACGAATAGGGTGAAAGAGATTTGAGTTCTTTTGTGTTGTATATTAAGAGAAAGCATCCAAATACTTTGAATGTGAAACTACACCTGGGATGTTTACAAGTACAAACACGCTTCAACTCAAGCTTTTGAGTGCATTTACGCGTATTAAAAGCTCATACGAGTAGGGTGAAAGAGATTTGAGTTCTTTTGTGTTGTATATTAAGAGAAAGCATCCAAATACTTTGTTTGCATTCATTTGAATGTGAAACTACACCCGGGATGTTTACAAGTACAAACAAGCTTCAACTCAAGCTTTTGAATGCATTTACGCGTTTTAACAGCTCTTAAGACTAGGTGTAATTTGAGTATGAATCTACACCAAGAATGTTTTAAAGTGCAAACAAGCTTCAACTCAAGCTTTTGAATGCATTTACGCGTTTTAAAAGCTCATACGAGTAGGGTGAAAATGATTTGAGTTCTTTTGTGTTGTATATTAAGAGAAAGCATCCAAACACTTTATTTGCATTCTTTTGAGTGTGAAATTACACCTAAGATGTTTAAAAGTACAAATAAGCTTCAACCCAAGCTTTTGAATGCATTTACGCGTTTTAACTGCTCTTACGACAATGGTGATAGAGACTGAGTTCTTTTGTGTTGTATATTAAGAGAAAGCATCCAAATACTTTGTTTGGATTCATTTGAGTGTGAAACTACACCAATGATGTTTACAAGTACAAACAAGCTTCAACTCAAGCTTTTGAATGCATTTACGCGTTTTAACAGCTCTTAAGACTATGGTGATAGAGACTGAGTTCTTTTGTGTTGTATATTAAGAGAAAGCATCCAAATACTTTGTTTGGATTCATCTGAGTGTGAAACTACACCTGGGATGTTTACAAGTACAAACAAGCTTCAACTCAGGCTTTTGAATGCATTTACGCGTTTTAAAAGCTCATTCGAGTAGGGTGAAAGAGATTTGAGTTCTTTTGTGTTGTATATTTAGAGAAAGAATCCAAACACTTTGTGCATTCATTTGAGTGTGAAACTACACCTACTATGTTTACAAGTACATACAAGCTTCAACTCAAGCTTTTGAATGCATTTAGGTGTTTTAACAGCTCTTATGACTATGGTGATAGAGACTGAGTTCTTTTGTGTTGTATATTAAGAGAAAGCATCCAAATACTTTGTTTGGATTCACCTGAGTGTGAAACTACACCTGGGATGTTTACAAGTACAAACAAGCTTCAACTCAAGCTTTTGAATGCATTTACGCGTTTTAAAAGCTCATTGGAGTAGGGTGAAAGAGATTTGAGTTCTTTTGTGCTGTATAGTAAGAGAAAGCACCCAAATACTTTGTTTGGATTCATTTTAGTGTGAAACTACACCTAGGATGTTTACAAGTACAAACAAGCTTCAACTCAAGCTTTTGAGTGCATTTACGCGTATTAAAAGCTCATACGAATAGGGTGAAGGAGATTTGAGTTCTTTTGTGCTGTATATTAAGAGAAAGCATCCAAATACTTTGTTTGGATTCATTTGAGTGTGAAACTACACCTAGGATGTTTACAAGTACAAACAAGCTCCAACTCAAGCTTTTGAATGCATTTACGCGTTTTAACAGCTCTTAAGACTATGGTGATAGAGACTGAGTTCTTTTGTGTTGTATATTAAGACAAAGCATCCAAATACTTTGTTTGGATTCATTTGAGTGTGAAACTACACCAATGATGTTTACAAGTACAAACAAGCTTCAACTCAAGCTTTTGAATGCATTTACGCGTTTTAACTGCTCTTAAGACTATGGTGATAGAGACTGAGTTCTTTTGTGTTGTATATTAAGAGAAAGCATCCAAATACTTTGTTTGGATTCATCTGAGTGTGAAACTACACCTGGGATGTTTACAAGTACAAACAAGCTTCAACTCAAGCTTTTGAATGCATTTACTCGTTTTAACAGCTCTTACGACTAGGGTGATAGAGATTGAATTCTTTTTGTTTGGATTCATTTGAGTATGAAACCACACCTAGGATGTTTACAAGTACAAACAAGCTTCAATTCAAGCTTTTGAATGCATTTACGCGTTTAAAAAGAGATTTGAGTTCTTTTCTGTTGTATATCAAGAGAAAGCATCCAAATACTTTGTTTGGATTCATTTGAGTGTGAAACTACACCTAGGATGTTTACAAGTACAAACAAGCTTCAACTCCAGCTTTTGAATGCATTTACGAGTTTTAAAAGCTCATACGAGTAGGGTGAAAGAGATTTGAGTTCTTTTGTGTTGTATATTAAGAGAAAGCATTCAAATACTTTGTTTGGATTCATTTGAGTGTGAAACTACACCTAGGATGTTTATAAGTACAAACAAGCTTCAACTCAAGCTTTTGAATGCATTTACGCGTTTTAAAAGTTTGTACGAGTAGGGTAGAAGAGATTTGAGTTCTTTTGTGTTATATATTAAGAGAAAGCATCCAAATACTTTTTTTGCATTCATTTGAGTGTGAAACTACACCTAGGATGTTTACAAGTACAAACAAGCTTAAACTCAAGCTTTTGAATGCATTTACGCGTTTAAAAAGCTCATACGAGTAGGGTGAAAGAGATTTGAGTTCTTTTCTGTTGTATATTAAGAGAAAGCATCCAAACACTTTGTTTGCATTCATTTGATTGTAAATCTACACCTAGGATGTTTACAAGTACAAACTAGCTTCACCTCAAGCTCTTGAATGCATTTACGAGTTTTAAAAGCTCATAAGAGTAGGGTGAAAGAGATTTGAGTTCTTTTGTGTTGTATATTAAGAGAAAGCATTCAAATACTTTGTTTGGATTCATTTGAGTGTGACACTACACCTAAGATGTTTACAAGTACAAACAACCTTCAACTCAAGCTTTTGAGTGCATTTACGCGTATTAAAAGCTCATACGAATAGGGTGAAAGAGATTTGAGTTCTTTTGTGTTGTATATTAAGAGAAAGCATCCAAATACTTTGAATGTGAAACTACACCTGGGATGTTTACAAGTACAAACACGCTTCAACTCAAGCTTTTGAGTGCATTTACGCGTATTAAAAGCTCATACGAATAGGGTGAAAGAGATTTGAGTTCTTTTGTGTTGTATATTAAGAGAAAGCATCCAAATACTTTGAATGTGAAACTACACCTGGGATGTTTACAAGTACAAACACGCTTCAACTCAAGCTTTTGAGTGCATTTACGCGTATTAAAAGCTCATACGAGTAGGGTGAAAGAGATTTGAGTTCTTTTGTGTTGTATATTAAGAGAAAGCATCCAAATACTTTGTTTGCATTCATTTGAATGTGAAACTACACCCGGGATGTTTACAAGTACAAACAAGCTTCAACCCAAGCTTTTGAATGCATTTACGCGTTTAACAGTTCTTACGACTAGGGTGATAGAGATTTAGTTCTTTTGTGTTGTATATTAAGAGAAAGCATCCAAATGTTTTGTTTGCATTAATTTGAGTATGAATCTACACCAAGAATGTTTTAAAGTGCAAACAAGCTTCAACTCAAGCTTTTGAATGCATTTACGCGTTTTAAAAGCTCATACGAGTAGGGTGAAAATGATTTGAGTTCTTTTGTGTTGTATATTAAGAGAAAGCATCCAAATACTTTGTTTGGATTCATTTTAGTGTGAAACTACACCTAGGATGTTTACAAGTACAAACAAGCTTCAACTCAAGCTTTTGAGTGCATTTACGCGTATTAAAAGCTCATACGAATAGGGTGAAAGAGATTTGAGTTCTTTTGTGTTGTATATTAAGAGAAAGCATCCAAATACTTTGTTTGGATTCATTTGAGTGTGAAACTACACCTAGGATGTTTACAAGTACAAACAAGCTTCAACTCCAGCTTTTGAATGCATTTACGCGTTTAAAAAGCTCATACGAGTGGGGTGAAAGAGATTTGAGTTCTTTTGTGTTGTATATTAAGACAAAGCATCCAAATACTTTGTTTGGATTCATTTGAGTGTGAAACTACACCAATGATGTTTACAAGTACAAACAAGCTTCAACTCAAGCTTTTGAATGCATTTACGCGTTTTAACAGCTCTTAAGACTATGGTGATAGAGACTGAGTTCTTTTGTGTTGTATATTAAGAGAAAGCATCCAAATACTTTGTTTGGATTCATCTGAGTGTGAAACTACACCTGGGATGTTTACAAGTACAAACAAGCTTCAACTCAAGCTTTTGAATGCATTTACGCGTTTTAAAAGCTCATTCGAGTAGGGTGAAAAAGATTTGAGTTCTTTTGTGTTGTATATTTAGAGAAAGAATCCAAACACTTTGTGCATTCATTTGAGTGTGAAACTACACCTACTATGTTTACAAGTACATACAAGCTTCAACTCAAGCTTTTGAATGCATTTAGGTGTTTTAAAATCTCATACGAGGAGGGTGAAAGAGATTTGAGTTCTTTTGTGTTGTATATTAAGAGAAAGCATCCAAATACTTTGTTTGCATTCATTTGAGTGTGAAACTATACCTAGGATGTTTACAAGTACAAAAAAGCTTCAACCCAAGCTTTTGAATGCATTTACGCGTTTTAACAGCTCTTATGACTATGGTGATAGAGACTGAGTTCTTTTGTGTTGTATATTAAGAGAAAGCATCCAAATACTTTGTTTGGATTCACCTGAGTGTGAAACTACACCTGGGATGTTTACAAGTACAAACAAGCTTCAACTCAAGCTTTTGAATGCATTTACGCGTTTTAAAAGCTCATTGGAGTAGGGTGAAAGAGATTTGAGTTCTTTTGTACTGTATATTAAGAGAAAGCACCCAAATACTTTGTTTGGATTCATTTTAGTGTGAAACTACACCTAGGATGTTTACAAGTACAAACAAGCTTCAACTCAAGCTTTTGAGTGCATTTACGCGTATTAAAAGCTCATACGAATAGGGTGAAAGAGATTTGAGTTCTTTTGTGTTGTATATTAAGAGAAAGCATCCAAATACTTTGTTTGGATTCATTTGAGTGTGAAACTACACCTAGGATGTTTACAAGTACAAACAAGCTTCAACTCAAGCTTTTGAATGCATTTACGCGTTTTAACAGCTCTTAAGACTATGGTGATAGAGACTGAGTTCTTTTGTGTTGTATATTAAGACAAAGCATCCAAATACTTTGTTTGGATTCATTTGAGTGTGAAACTACACCAATGATGTTTACAAGTACAAACAAGCTTCAACTCAAGCTTTTGAATGCATTTACGCGTTTTAACAGCTCTTAAGACTATGGTGATAGAGACTGAGTTCTTTTGTGTTGTATATTAAGAGAAAGCGTCCAAATACTTTGTTTGGATTCATCTGAGTGTGAAACTACACCTGGGATATTTACAAGTACAAACAAGCTTCAACTCAAGCTTTTGAATGCATTTACGCGTTTTAAAAGCTCATTCGAGTAGGGTGAAAGAGATTTGAGTTCTTTTATGTTGTATATTAAGAGAAAGCATCCCAATACTTTGTTTGCATTCATTTGAGTGTGAAACTATACCTAGGATGTTTACAAGTACAAAAAAGCTTCAACCCAAGCTTTTGAATGCATTTACGCGTTTTAACAGCTCTTATAACTATGGTGATAGAGACTGACTTCTTTTGTGTTGTATATTAAGAGAAAGCATCCAAATACTTTGTTTGGATTCACCTGAGTGTGAAACTACACCTGGGATGTTTACAAGTACAAACAAGCTTCAACTCAAGCTTTTGAATGCATTTACGCGTTTTAAAAGCTCATTGGAGTAGGGTGAAAGAGATTTGAATTCTTTTGTGCTGTATATTAAGAGAAAGCACCCAAATACTTTGTTTGGATTCATTTTAGTGTGAAACTACACCTAGGATGTTTAAAAGTACAAACAAGCTTCAACTCAAGCTTTTGAGTGCATTTACGCGTATTAAAAGCTCATACGAGTAGGGTGAAAGAGATTTGAGTTCTTTTGTGTTGTATATTAAGTGAAAGCATCCAAATACTTTGTTTGCAATCATTTGAGTGTGAAAACTACACCTATGATGTTTACAAGTACAAACAACCTTCAACTCAAGCTTTTGAGTGCATTTACGCGTATTAAAAGCTCATACGAATAGGGTGAAAGAGATTTGAGTTCTTTTGTGTTGTATATTAAGAGAAAGCATCCAAATACTTTGAATGTGAAACTACACCTGGGATGTTTACAAGTACAAACACGCTTCAACTCAAGCTTTTGAGTGCATTTACGCGTATTAAAAGCTCATACGAGTAGGGTGAAAGAGATTTGAGTTCTTTTGTGTTGTATATTAAGAGAAAGCATCCAAATACTTTGTTTGGATTCATCTGAGTGTGAAACTACACCTGGGATGTTTACAAGTACAAACAAGCTTCAACTCAAGCTTTTGAATGCATTTACGCGTTTTAAAAGCTCATTCGAGTAGGGTGAAAAAGATTTGAGTTCTTTTGTGTTGTATATTTAGAGAAAGAATCCAAACACTTTGTGCATTCATTTGAGTGTGAAACTACACCTACTATGTTTACAAGTACATACAAGCTTCAACTCAAGCTTTTGAATGCATTTAGGTGTTTTAAAATCTCATACGAGGAGGGTGAAAGAGATTTGAGTTCTTTTGTGTTGTATATTAAGAGAAAGCATCCAAATACTTTGTTTGCATTCATTTGAGTGTGAAACTATACCTAGGATGTTTACAAGTACAAAAAAGCTTCAACCCAAGCTTTTGAATGCATTTACGCGTTTTAACAGCTCTTATGACTATGGTGATAGAGACTGAGTTCTTTTGTGTTGTATATTAAGAGAAAGCATCCAAATACTTTGTTTGGATTCACCTGAGTGTGAAACTACACCTGGGATGTTTACAAGTACAAACAAGCTTCAACTCAAGCTTTTGAATGCATTTACGCGTTTTAAAAGCTCATTGGAGTAGGGTGAAAGAGATTTGAGTTCTTTTGTACTGTATATTAAGAGAAAGCACCCAAATACTTTGTTTGGATTCATTTTAGTGTGAAACTACACCTAGGATGTTTACAAGTACAAACAAGCTTCAACTCAAGCTTTTGAGTGCATTTACGCGTATTAAAAGCTCATACGAATAGGGTGAAAGAGATTTGAGTTCTTTTGTGTTGTATATTAAGAGAAAGCATCCAAATACTTTGTTTGGATTCATTTGAGTGTGAAACTACACCTAGGATGTTTACAAGTACAAACAAGCTTCAACTCAAGCTTTTGAATGCATTTACGCGTTTTAACAGCTCTTAAGACTATGGTGATAGAGACTGAGTTCTTTTGTGTTGTATATTAAGACAAAGCATCCAAATACTTTGTTTGGATTCATTTGAGTGTGAAACTACACCAATGATGTTTACAAGTACAAACAAGCTTCAACTCAAGCTTTTGAATGCATTTACGCGTTTTAACAGCTCTTAAGACTATGGTGATAGAGACTGAGTTCTTTTGTGTTGTATATTAAGAGAAAGCGTCCAAATACTTTGTTTGGATTCATCTGAGTGTGAAACTACACCTGGGATATTTACAAGTACAAACAAGCTTCAACTCAAGCTTTTGAATGCATTTACGCGTTTTAAAAGCTCATTCGAGTAGGGTGAAAGAGATTTGAGTTCTTTTATGTTGTATATTAAGAGAAAGCATCCCAATACTTTGTTTGCATTCATTTGAGTGTGAAACTATACCTAGGATGTTTACAAGTACAAAAAAGCTTCAACCCAAGCTTTTGAATGCATTTACGCGTTTTAACAGCTCTTATAACTATGGTGATAGAGACTGACTTCTTTTGTGTTGTATATTAAGAGAAAGCATCCAAATACTTTGTTTGGATTCACCTGAGTGTGAAACTACACCTGGGATGTTTACAAGTACAAACAAGCTTCAACTCAAGCTTTTGAATGCATTTACGCGTTTTAAAAGCTCATTGGAGTAGGGTGAAAGAGATTTGAATTCTTTTGTGCTGTATATTAAGAGAAAGCACCCAAATACTTTGTTTGGATTCATTTTAGTGTGAAACTACACCTAGGATGTTTAAAAGTACAAACAAGCTTCAACTCAAGCTTTTGAGTGCATTTACGCGTATTAAAAGCTCATACGAGTAGGGTGAAAGAGATTTGAGTTCTTTTGTGTTGTATATTAAGTGAAAGCATCCAAATACTTTGTTTGCAATCATTTGAGTGTGAAAACTACACCTATGATGTTTACAAGTACAAACAACCTTCAACTCAAGCTTTTGAGTGCATTTACGCGTATTAAAAGCTCATACGAATAGGGTGAAAGAGATTTGAGTTCTTTTGTGTTGTATATTAAGAGAAAGCATCCAAATACTTTGAATGTGAAACTACACCTGGGATGTTTACAAGTACAAACACGCTTCAACTCAAGCTTTTGAGTGCATTTACGCGTATTAAAAGCTCATACGAGTAGGGTGAAAGAGATTTGAGTTCTTTTGTGTTGTATATTAAGAGAAAGCATCCAAATACTTTGTTTGCATTCATTTGAATGTGAAACTACACCCGGGATGTTTACAAGTACAAACAAGCTTCAACCCAAGCTTTTGAATGCATTTACGCGTTTAACAGTTCTTACGACTAGGGTGATAGAGATTTAGTTCTTTTGTGTTGCATATTAAGAGAAAGCATCCAAATGTTTTGTTTGCATTAATTTGAGTATGAATCTACACCAAGAATGTTTTAAAGTGCAAACAAGCTTCAACTCAAGCTTTTGAATGCATTTACGCGTTTTAAAAGCTCATACGAGTAGGGTGAAAATGATTTGAGTTCTTTTGTGTTGTATATTAAGAGAAAGCATCCAAATACTTTGTTTGGATTCATTTTAGTGTGAAACTACACCTAGGATGTTTACAAGTACAAACAAGCTTCAACCCAAGCTTTTGAATGCATTTACGCGTTTAACAGTTCTTACGACTAGGGTGATAGAGATTTAGTTCTTTTGTGTTGCATATTAAGAGAAAGCATCCAAATGTTTTGTTTGCATTAATTTGAGTATGAATCTACACCAAGAATGTTTTAAAGTGCAAACAAGCTTCAACTCAAGCTTTTGAATGCATTTACGCGTTTTAAAAGCTCATTCGAGTAGGGTGAAAGAGATTTGAGTTCTTTTGTGTTGTATATTTAGAGAAAGAATCCAAACACTTTGTGCATTCATTTGAGTGTGAAACTACACCTACTATGTTTACAAGTACATACAAGCTTCAACTCAAGCTTTTGAATGCATTTAGGTGTTTTAACAGCTCTTATGACTATGGTGATAGAGACTGAGTTCTTTTGTGTTGTATATTAAGAGAAAGCATCCAAATACTTTGTTTGGATTCACCTGAGTGTGAAACTACACCTGGGATGTTTACAAGTACAAACAAGCTTCAACTCAAGCTTTTGAATGCATTTACGCGTTTTAAAAGCTCATTGGAGTAGGGTGAAAGAGATTTGAGTTCTTTTGTGCTGTATATTAAGAGAAAGCACCCAAATACTTTGTTTGGATTCATTTTAGTGTGAAACTACACCTAGGATGTTTACAAGTACAAACAAGCTTCAACTCAAGCTTTTGAGTGCATTTACGCGTATTAAAAGCTCATACGAATAGGGTGAAAGAGATTTGAGTTCTTTTGTGTTGTATATTAAGAGAAAGCATCCAAATACTTTGTTTGGATTCATTTGAGTGTGAAACTACACCTAGGATGTTTACAAGTACAAACAAGCTTCAACTCAAGCTTTTGAATGCATTTACGCGTTTTAACAGCTCTTAAGACTATGGTGATAGAGACTGAGTTCTTTTGTGTTGTATATTAAGACAAAGCATCCAAATACTTTGTTTGGATTCATTTGAGTGTGAAACTACACCAATGATGTTTACAAGTACAAACAAGCTTCAACTCAAACTTTTGACTGCATTTACGCGTTTTAACAGCTCTTAAGACTATGGTGATAGAGACTGAGTTCTTTTGTGTTGTATATTAAGAGAAAGCATCCAAATACTTTGTTTGGATTCATCTGAGTGTGAAACTACACCTGGGATGTTTACAAGTACAAACAAGCTTCAACTCAAGCTTTTGAATGCATTTACTCGTTTTATCAGCTCTTACGACTAGGGTGATAGAGATTGAATTCTTTTTGTTTGGATTCATTTGAGTATGAAACCACACCTAGGATGTTTACAAGTACAAACAAGCTTCAATTCAAGCTTTTGAATGCATTTACGCGTTTAAAAAGAGATTTGAGTTCTTTTCTGTTGTATATCAAGAGAAAGCATCCAAATACTTTGTTTGGATTCATTTGAGTGTGAAACTACACCTAGGATGTTTACAAGTACAAACAAGCTTCAACTCCAGCTTTTGAATGCATTTACGAGTTTTAAAAGCTCATACGAGTAGGGTGAAAGAGATTTGAGTTCTTTTGTGTTGTATATTAAGAGAAAGCATTCAAATACTTTGTTTGGATTCATTTGAGTGTGAAACTACACCTAGGATGTTTATAAGTACAAACAAGCTTCAACTCAAGCTTTTGAATGCATTTACGCGTTTTAAAAGTTTGTACGAGTAGGGTAGAAGAGATTTGAGTTCTTTTGTGTTATATATTAAGAGAAAGCATCCAAATACTTTGTTTGCATTCATTTGAGTGTGAAACTACACCTAGGATGTTTACAAGTACAAACAAGCTTAAACTCAAGCTTTTGAATGCATTTACGCGTTTAAAAAGCTCATACGAGTAGGGTGAAAGAGATTTGAGTTCTTTTCTGTTGTATATTAAGAGAAAGCATCCAAACACTTTGTTTGCATTCATTTGATTGTAAATCTACACCTAGGATGTTTACAAGTACAAACTAGCTTCACCTCAAGCTCTTGAATGCATTTACGAGTTTTAAAAGCTCATAAGAGTAGGGTGAAAGAGATTTGAGTTCTTTTGTGTTGTATATTAAGAGAAAGCATTCAAATACTTTTTTTGGATTCATTTGAGTGTGACACAACACCTAAGATGTTTACAAGTACAAACAACCTTCAACTCAAGCTTTTGAGTGCATTTACGCGTATTAAAAGCTCATACGAATAGGGTGAAAGAGATTTGAGTTCTTTTGTGTTGTATATTAAGAGAAAGCATCCAAATACTTTGAATGTGAAACTACACCTGGGATGTTTACAAGTACAAACACGCTTCAACTCAAGCTTTTGAGTGCATTTACGCGTATTAAAAGCTCATACGAGTAGGGTGAAAGAGATTTGAGTTCTTTTGTGTTGTATATTAAGAGAAAGCATCCAAATACTTTGTTTGCATTCATTTGAATGTGAAACTACACCCGGGATGTTTACAAGTACAAACAAGCTTCAACCCAAGCTTTTGAATGCATTTACGCGTTTAACAGTTCTTACGACTAGGGTGATAGAGATTTACTTCTTTTGTGTTGTATATTAAGAGAAAGCATCCAAATTTTTGTTTGCATTAATTTGAGTATGAATCTACACCAAGAATGTTTTAAAGTGCAAACAAGCTTCAACTCAAGCTTTTGAATGCATTTACGCGTTTTAAAAGCTCATACGAGTAGGGTGAAAATGATTTGAGTTCTTTTGTGTTGTATATTAAGAGAAAGCATCCAAATACTTTGTTTGGATTCATTTTAGTGTGAAACTACACCTAGGATGTTTACAAGTACAAACAAGCTTCAACTCAACCTTTTGAGTGCATTTACGCGTATTAAAAGCTCATACGAATAGGGTGAAAGAGATTTGAGTTCTTTTGTGTTGTATATTAAGAGAAAGCATCCAAATACTTTGAATGTGAAACTACACCTGGGATGTTTACAAGTACAAACACGCTTCAACTCAAGCTTTTGAGTGCATTTACGCGTATTAAAAGCTCATACGAGTAGGGTGAAAGAGATTTGAGTTCTTTTGTGTTGTATATTAAGAGAAAGCATCCAAATACTTTGTTTGCATTCATTTAAATGTGAAACTACACCCGGGATGTTTACAAGTACAAACAAGCTTCAACCCAAGCTTTTGAATGCATTTACGCGTTTAACAGTTCTTACGACTAGGGTGATAGAGATTTACTTCTTTTGTGTTGTATATTAAGAGAAAGCATCCAAATTTTTGTTTGCATTAATTTGAGTATGAATCTACACCAAGAATGTTTTAAAGTGCAAACAAGCTTCAACTCAAGCTTTTGAATGCATTTACGCGTTTTAAAAGCTCATACGAGTAGGGTGAAAATGAGTTGAGTTCTTTTGTGTTGTATATTAAGAGAAAGCATCCAAATACTTTGTTTGGATTCATTTTAGTGTGAAACTACACCTAGGATGTTTACAAGTACAAACAAGCTTCAACTCAACCTTTTGAGTGCATTTACGCGTATTAAAAGCTCATACGAATAGGGTGAAAGAGATTTGAGTTCTTTTGTGTTGTATATTAAGAGAAAGCATCCAAATACTTTGTTTGGATTCATTTGAGTGTGAAACTACACCTAGGATGTTTACAAGTACAAACAAGCTTCAACTCCAGCTTTTGAATGCATTTACGCGTTTAAAAAGCTCATACGAGTGGGGTGAAAGAGATTTGAGTTCTTTTGTGTTGTATATTAAGACAAAGCATCCAAATACTTTGTTTGGATTCATTTGAGTGTGAAACTACACCAATGATGTTTACAAGTACAAACAAGCTTCAACTCAAGCTTTTGAATGCATTTACGCGTTTTAACAGCTCTTAAGACTATGGTGATAGAGACTGAGTTCTTTTGTGTTGTATATTAAGAGAAAGCATCCAAATACTTTGTTTGGATTCATCTGAGTGTGAAACTACACCTGAGATGTTTACAAGTACAAACAAGCTTCAACTCAAGCTTTTGAATGCATTTACGCGTTTTAAAAGCTCATTCGAGTAGGGTGAAAGAGATTTGAGTTCTTTTGTGTTGTATATTTAGAGAAAGAATCCAAACACTTTGTGCATTCATTTGAGTGTGAAACTACACCTACTATGTTTACAAGTACATACAAGCTTCAACTCAAGCTTTTGAATGCATTTAGGTGTTTTAAAATCTCATACGAGGAGGGTGAAAGAGATTTAAGTTCTTTTGTGTTGTATATTAAGAGAAAGCATCCAAATACTTTGTTTGCATTCATTTGAGTGTGAAACTATACCTAGGATGTTTACAAGTACAAAAAAGCTTCAACCCAAGCTTTTGAATGCATTTACGCGTTTTAACAGCTCTTATGACTATGGTGATAGAGACTGAGTTCTTTTGTGTTGTATATTAAGAGAAAGCATCCAAATACTTTGTTTGGATTCACCTGAGTGTGAAACTACACCTGGGATGTTTACAAGTACAAACAAGCTTCAACTCAAGCTTTTGAATGCATTTACGCGTTTTAAAAGCTCATTGGAGTAGGGTGAAAGAGATTTGAGTTCTTTTGTGCTGTATATTAAGAGAAAGCACCCAAATACTTTGTTTGGATTCATTTTAGTGTGAAACTACACCTAGGATGTTTACAAGTACAAACAAGCTTCAACTCAAGCTTTTGAGTGCATTTACGCGTATTAAAAGCTCATACGAATAGGGTGAAAGAGATTTGAGTTCTTTTGTGTTGTATATTAAGAGAAAGCATCCAATCACTTTGTTTGGATTCATTTGAGTGTGAAACTACACCTAGGATGTTTACAAGTACAAACAAGCTTCAACTCAAGCTTTTGAATGCATTTACGCGTTTTAACAGCTCTTAAGACTATGGTGATAGAGACTGAGTTCTTTTGTGTTGTATATTAAGACAAAGCATCCAAATACTTTGTTTGGATTCATTTGAGTGTGAAACTACACCAATGATGTTTACAAGTACAAACAAGCTTCAACTCAAGCTTTTGAATGCATTTACGCGTTTTAACAGCTCTTAAGACTATGGTGATAGAGACTGAGTTCTTTTGTGTTGTATATTAAGAGAAAGCATCCAAATACTTTGTTTGGATTCATCTGAGTGTGAAACTACACCTGGGATGTTTACAAGTACAAACAAGCTTCAACTCAAGCTTTTGAATGCATTTACGCGTTTTAAAAGCTCATTCGAGTAGGGTGAAAGAGATTTGAGTTCTTTTGTGTTGTATATTAAGAGAAAGCATCCAAATACTTTGTTTGCATTCATTTGAGTGTGAAACTATACCTAGGATGTTTACAAGTATAAAAAAGCTTCAACCCAAGCTTTTGAATGCATTTACGCGTTTTAACAGCTCTTATAACTATGGTGAGAGAGACTGACTTCTTTTGTGTTGTATATTAAGAGAAAGCATCCAAATACTTTGTTTGGATTCACCTGAGTGTGAAACTACACCTGGGATGTTTACAAGTACAAACAAGCTTCAACTCAAGCTTTTGAATGCATTTACGCGTTTTAAAAGCTCATTGGAGTAGGGTGAAAGAGATTTGAGTTCTTTTGTGCTGTATATTAAGAGAAAGCACCCAAATACTTTGTTTGGATTCATTTTAGTGTGAAACTACACCTAGGATGTTTAAAAGTACAAACAAGCTTCAACTCAAGCTTTTGAGTGCATTTACGCGTATTAAAAGCTCATACGAGTAGGGTGAAAGAGATTTGAATTCTTTTGTGTTGTATATTAAGAGAAAGCATCCAAATACTTTGTTTGCATTCATTTGAATGTGAAACTACACCTGGGATATTTACAAGTACAAACACGCTTCAACTCAAGCTTTTGAGTGCATTTACGCGTATTAAAAGCTCATACGAGTAGGGTGAAAGAGATTTGAGTTCTTTTGTGTTGTATATTAAGTTAAAGCATCCAAATACTTTGTTTGCAATCATTTGAGTGTGAAAACTACACCTATGATGTTTACAAGTACAAACAAGCTTCAACTCAAGCTTTTGAATGCATTTACTCGTTTTAACAGCTCTTACAACTAGGGTGATAGAGATTGAATTCTTTTTGTTTGGATTCATTTGAGTATGAAACCACACCTAGGATGTTTACAAGTACAAACAAGCTTCAATTCAAGCTTTTGAATGCATTTACGCGTTTAAAAAGAGATTTGAGTTCTTTTCTGATGTATATCAAGAGAAAGCATCCAAATACTTTGTTTGGATTCATTTGAGTGTGAAACTACACCTAGGATGTTTACAAGTACAAACAAGCTTCAACTCCAGCTTTTGAATGCATTTACGAGTTTTAAAAGCTCATACGAGTAGGGTGAAAGAGATTTGAGTTCTTTTGTGTTGTATATTAAGAGAAAGCAATCAAATACTTTGTTTGGATTCATTTGAGTGTGAAACTACACCTAGGATGTTTATAAGTACAAACAAGCTTCAACTCAAGCTTTTGAATGCATTTACGCGTTTTAAAAGTTTGTACGAGTAGGGTAGAAGAGATTTGAGTTCTTTTGTGTTATATATTAAGAGAAAGCATCCAAATACTTTGTTTGCATTCATTTGAGTGTGAAACTACACCTAGGATGTTTACAAGTACAAACAAGCTTAAACTCAAGCTTTTGAATGCATTTACGCGTTTAAAAAGCTCATACGAGTAGGGTGAAAGAGATTTGAGTTCTTTTCTGTTGTATATTAAGAGAAAGCATCCAAACACTTTGTTTGCATTCATTTGATTGTAAATCTACACCTAGGATGTTTACAAGTACAAACTAGCTTCACCTCAAGCTCTTGAATGCATTTACGAGTTTTAAAAGCTCATAAGAGTAGGGTGAAAGAGATTTGAGTTCTTTTGTGTTGTATATTAAGAGAAAGCATTCAAATACTTTGTTTGGATTCATTTGAGTGTGACACTACACCTAAGATGTTTACAAGTACAAACAACCTTCAACTCAAGCTTTTGAGTGCATTTACGCGTATTAAAAGCTCATACGAATAGGGTGAAAGAGATTTGAGTTCTTTTGTGTTGTATATTAAGAGAAAGCATCCAAATACTTTGAATGTGAAACTACACCTGGGATGTTTACAAGTACAAACACGCTTCAACTCAAGCTTTTGAGTGCATTTACGCGTATTAAAAGCTCATACGAGTAGGGTGAAAGAGATTTGAGTTCTTTTGTGTTGTATATTAAGAGAAAGCATCCAAATACTTTGTTTGCATTCATTTGAATGTGAAACTACACCCGGGATGTTTACAAGTACAAACAAGCTTCAACCCAAGCTTTTGAATGCATTTACGCGTTTAACAGTTCTTACGACTACGGTGATAGAGATTTAGTTCTTTTGTGTTGTATATTAAGAGAAAGCATCCAAATGTTTTGTTTGCATTAATTTGAGTATGAATCTACACCAAGAATGTTTTAAAGTGCAAACAAGCTTCAACTCAAGCTTTTGAATGCATTTACGCGTTTTAAAAGCTCATACGAGTAGGGTGAAAATGATTTGAGTTCTTTTGTGTTGTATATTAAGAGAAAGCATCCAAATACTTTGTTTGGATTCATTTTAGTGTGAAACTACACCTAGGATGTTTACAAGTACAAACAAGCTTCAACTCAAGCTTTTGAGTGCATTTACGCGTATTAAAAGCTCATACGAATAGGGTGAAAGAGATTTAAGTTCTTTTGTGTTGTATATTAAGAGAAAGCATCCAAATACTTTGTTTGGATTCATTTGAGTGTGAAACTACACCTAGGATGTTTACAAGTACAAACAAGCTTCAACTCCAGCTTTTGAATGCATTTACGCGTTTAAAAAGCTCATACGAGTAGGGTGAAAGAGATTTGAGTTCTTTTGTGTTGTATATTAAGAGAAAGCATCCAAATACTTTGTTTGCATTCATTTGAGTGTGAAACTATACCTAGGATGTTTAAAAGTACAAAAAAGCTTCAACCCAAGCTTTTGAATGCATTTACGCGTTTTAACAGCTCTTATAACTATGGTGATAGAGACTGACTTCTTTTGTGTTGTATATTAAGAGAAAGCATCCAAATACTTTGTTTGGATTCACCTGAGTGTGAATCTACACCTGGGATGTTTACAAGTACAAACAAGCTTCAACTCAAGCTTTTGAATGCATTTACGCGTTTTAAAAGCTCATTGGAGTAGGGTGAAAGAGATTTGAGTTCTTTTGTGCTGTATATTAAGAGAAAGCCCCCAAATACTTTGTTTGGATTCATTTTAGTGTGAAACTAAACCTAGGATGTTTACAAGTACAAACAAGCTTCAACTCAAGCTTTTGAGTGCATTTACGCGTATTAAAAGCTCATACGAATAGGGTGAAAGAGATTTGAGTTCTTTTGTGTTGTATATTAAGAGAAAGCATCCAATCACTTTGTTTGGATTCATTTGAGTGTGAAACTACACCTAGGATGTTTACAAGTACAAACAAGCTTCAACTCAAGCTTTTGAATGCATTTACGCGTTTTAACAGCTCTTAAGACTATGGTGATAGAGACTGAGTTCTTTTGTGTTGTATATTAAGACAAAGCATCCAAATACTTTGTTTGGATTCATTTGAGTGTGAAACTACACCAATGATGTTTACAAGTACAAACAAGCTTCAACTCAAGCTTTTGAATGCATTTACGCGTTTTAACAGCTCTTAAGACTATGGTGATAGAGACTGAGTTCTTTTGTGTTGTATATTAAGAGAAAGCATCCAAATACTTTGTTTGGATTCATCTGAGTGTGAAACTACACCTGGGATGTTTACAAGCACAAACAAGCTTCAACTCAAGCTTTTGAATGCATTTACGCGTTTTAAAAGCTCATTCGAGTAGGGTGAAAGAGATTTGAGTTCTTTTGTGTTGTATATTAAGAGAAAGCATCCAAATACTTTGTTTGCATTCATTTGAGTGTGAAACTATACCTAGGATGTTTACAAGTACAAAAAAGCTTCAACCCAAGCTTTTGAATGCATTTACGCGTTTTAACAGCTCTTATAACTATGGTGATAGAGACTGACTTCTTTTGTGTTGTATATTAAGAGAAAGCATCCAAATACTTTGTTTGGATTCACCTGAGTGTGAAACTACACCTGGGATGTTTACAAGTACAAACAAGCTTCAACTCAAGCTTTTGAATGCATTTACGCGTTTTAAAAGCTCATTGGAGTAGGGTGAAAGAGATTTGAGTTCTTTTGTGCTGTATATTAAGAGAAAGCACCCAAATACTTTGTTTGGATTCATTTTAGTGTGAAACTACACCTAGGATGTTTAAAAGTACAAACAAGCTTCAACTCAAGCTTTTGAGTGCATTTACGCGTATTAAAAGCTCATACGAGTAGGGTGAAAGAGATTTGAATTCTTTTGTGTTGTATATTAAGAGAAAGCATCCAAATACTTTGTTTGCATTCATTTGAATGTGAAACTACACCTGGGATATTTACAAGTACAAACACGCTTCAACTCAAGGTTTTGAGTGCATTTACGCGTATTAAAAGCTCATACGAATAGGGTGAAAGAGAGTTGAGTTCTTTTGTGTTGTATATTAAGTGAAAGCATCCAAATACTTTGTTTGCAATCATTTGAGTGTGAAAACTACACCTATGATGTTTACAAGTACAAACAAGCTTCAACTCCAGCTTTTGAATGCATTTACGCGTTTAAAAAGCTCATACGAGTGGGGTGAAAGAGATTTGAGTTCTTTTGTGTTGTATATTAAGACAAAGCATCCAAATACTTTGTTTGGATTCATTTGAGTGTGAAACTACACCAATGATGTTTACAAGTACAAACAAGCTTCAACTCAAGCTTTTGAATGCATTTACGCGCTTTAACAGCTCTTAAGACTATGGTGATAGAGACTGAGTTCTTTTGTGTTGTATATTAAGAGAAAGCATCCAAATACTTTGTTTGGATTCATCTGAGTGTGAAACTACACCTGGGATGTTTACAAGTACAAACAAGCTTCAACTCAAGCTTTTGAATGCATTTACGCGTTTTTAAAGCTCATTCGAGTAGGGTGAAAGAGATTTGAGTTCTTTTGTGTTGTATATTAAGAGAAAGCATCCAAATACTTTGTTTGCATTCATTTGAGTGTGAAACTATACCTAGGATGTTTACAAGTACAAAAAAGCTTCAACCCAAGCTTTTGAATGCATTTACGCGTTTTAACAGCTCTTATGACTATGGTGATGGAGACTGAGTTCTTTTGTGTTGTATATTAAGAGCAAGCATCCAAATACTTTGTTTGGATTCACCTGAGTGTGAAACTACACCTGGGATGTTTATAAGTACAAACAAGCTTCAACTCAAGCTTTTGAATGCATTTACGCGTTTTAAAAGCTCATTGGAGTAGGGTGAAAGAGATTTGAGTTCTTTTGTGCTGTATATTAAGAGAAAGCACCCAAATACTTTGTTTGGATTCATTTTAGTGTGAAACTACACCTAGGATGTTTAAAAGTACAAACAAGCTTCAACTCAAGCTTTTGAGT
Organism: Tetragonia tetragonoides; assembly: GCA_038025085.1. Lineage (NCBI taxonomy): Eukaryota > Viridiplantae > Streptophyta > Magnoliopsida > Caryophyllales > Aizoaceae > Tetragonia > Tetragonia tetragonoides. The sequence goes on from CM076140.1 coordinate 26,098,002, forward strand.
GCATTTACGCGTATTAAAAGCTCATACGAGTAGGGTGAAAGAGATTTGAATTCTTTTGTGTTGTATATTAAGAGAAAGCATCCAAATACTTTGTTTGCATTCATTTGAATGTGAAACTACACCTGGGATATTTACAAGTACAAACACGCTTCAACTCAAGCTTTTGAGTGCATTTACGCGTATTAAAAGCTCATACGAGTAGGGTGAAAGAGATTTGAGTTCTTTTGTGTTGTATATTAAGTGAAAGCATCCAAATACTTTGTTTGCAATCATTTGAGTGTGAAAACTACACCTATGATGTTTACAAGTACAAACAAGCTTCAACTCAAGCTTTTGAATGCATTTACTCGTTTTAACAGCTCTTACGACTAGGGTGATAGAGATTGAATTCTTTTTGTTTGGATTCATTTGAGTATGAAACCACACTTAGGATGTTTACAAGTACAAACAAGCTTCAATTCAAGCTTTTGAATGCATTTACGCGTTTAAAAAGAGATTTGAGTTCTTTTCTGTTGTATATCAAGAGAAAGCATCCAAATACTTTGTTTGGATTCATTTGAGTGTGAAACTACACCTAGGATGTTTACAAGTACAAACAAGCGTCAACTCCAGCTTTTGAATGCATTTACGAGTTTTAAAAGCTCATACGAGTAGGGTGAAAGAGATTTGAGTTCTTTTGTGTTGTATATTAAGAGAAAGCATTCAAATACTTTGTTTGGATTCATTTGAGTGTGAAACTACACCTAGGATGTTTATAAGTACAAACAAGCTTCAACTCAAGCTTTTGAATGCATTTACGCGTTTTAAAAGTTTGTACGAGTAGGGTAGAAGAGATTTGAGTTCTTTTGTGTTATATATTAAGAGAAAGCATCCAAATACTTTGTTTGCATTCATTTGAGTGTGAAACTACACCTAGGATGTTTACAAGTACAAACAAGCTTAAACTCAAGCTTTTGAATGCATTTACGCGTTTAAAAAGCTCATACGAGTAGGGTGAAAGAGATTTGAGTTCTTTTCTGTTGTATATTAAGAGAAAGCATCCAAACACTTTGTTTGCATTCATTTGATTGTAAATCTACACCTAGGATGTTTACAAGTACAAACTAGCTTCACCTCAAGCTCTTGAATGCATTTACGAGTTTTAAAAGCTCATAAGAGTAGGGTGAAAGAGATTTGAGTTCTTTTGTGTTGTATATTAAGAGAAAGCATTAAAATACTTTGTTTGGATTCATTTGAGTGTGACACTACACCTAAGATGTTTAAAAGTACAAACAACCTTCAACTCAAGCTTTTGAGTGCATTTACGCGTATTAAAAGCTCATACGAATAGGGTGAAAGAGATTTGAGTTCTTTTGTGTTGTATATTAAGAGAAAGCATCCAAATACTTTGAATGTTAAACTACACCTGGGATGTTTACAAGTACAAACACGCTTCAACTCAAGCTTTTGAGTGCATTTACGCGTATTAAAAGCTCATACGAGTAGGGTGAAAGAGATTTGAGTTCTTTTGTGTTGTATATTAAGAGAAAGCATCCAAATACTTTGTTTGCATTCATTTGAATGTGAAACTACACCCGGGATGTTTACAAGTACAAACAAGCTTCAACCCAAGCTTTTGAATGCATTTACGCGTTTAACAGTTCTTACGACTAGGGTGATAGAGATTTAGTTCTTTTGTGTTGTATATTAAGAGAAAGCATCCAAATGTTTTGTTTGCATTAATTTGAGTATGAATCTACACCAAGAATGTTTTAAAGTGCAAACAAGCTTCAACTCAAGCTTTTGAATGCATTTACGCGTTTTAAAAGCTCATACGAGTAGGGTGAAAATGATTTGAGTTCTTTTGTGTTGTATATTAAGAGAAAGCATCCAAATACTTTGTTTGGATTTATTTTAGTGTGAAACTACACCTAGGATGTTTACAAGTACAAACAAGCTTCAACTCAAGCTTTTGAGTGCATTTACGCGTATTAAAAGCTCATACGAATAGGGTGAAAGAGATTTGAGTTCTTTTGTGTTGTATATTAAGAGAAAGCATCCAAATACTTTGTTTGGATTCATTTGACTGTGAAACTACACCTAGGATGTTTACAAGTACAAACAAGCTTCAACTCCAGCTTTTGAATGCATTTACGCGTTTAAAAAGCTCATACGAGTGGGGTGAAAGAGATTCGAGTTCTTTTGTGTTGTATATTAAGACAAAGCATCCAAATACTTTGTTTGGATTCATTTGAGTGTGAAACTACACCAATGATGTTTACAAGTACAAACAAGCTTCAACTCAAGCTTTTGAATGCATTTACGCGTTTTAACAGCTCTTAAGACTATGGTGATAGAGACTGAGTTCTTTTGTGTTGTATATTAAGAGAAAGCATCCAAATACTTTGTTTGGATTCATCTGAGTGTGAAACTACACCTGGGATGTTTACAAGTACAAACAAGCTTCAACTCAAGCTTTTGAATGCATTTACGCGTTTTAAAAGCTCATTCGAGTAGGGTGAAAGAGATTTGAGTTCTTTTGTGTTGTATATTTAGAGAAAGAATCCAAACACTTTGTGCATTCATTTGAGTGTGAAACTACACCTACTATGTTTACAAGTACATACAAGCTTCAACTCAAGCTTTTGAATGCATTTAGGTGTTTTAAAATCTCATACGAGGAGGGTGAAAGAGATTTGAGTTCTTTTGTGTTGTATATTAAGAGAAAGCATCCAAATACTTTGTTTGCATTCATTTGAGTGTGAAACTATACCTAGGATGTTTACAAGTACAAAAAAGCTTCAACCCAAGCTTTTGAATGCATTTACGCGTTTTAACAGCTCTTATGACTATGGTGATAGAGACTGAGTTCTTTTGTGTTGTATATTAAGAGAAAGCATCCAAATACTTTGTTTGGATTCAACTGAGTGTGAAACTACACCTGGGATGTTTACAAGTACAAACAAGCTTCAACTCAAGCTTTTGAATGCATTTACGCGTTTTAAAAGCTCATTGGAGTAGGGTGAAAGAGATTTGAGTTCTTTTGTGCTGTATATTAAGAGAAAGCACCCAAATACTTTGTTTGGATTCATTTTAGTGTGAAACTACACCTAGGATGTTTACAAGTACAAACAAGCTTCAACTCAAGCTTTTGAGTGCATTTACGCGTATTAAAAGCTCATACGAATAGGGTGAAAGAGATTTGAGTTCTTTTGTGTTGTATATTAAGAAAAAGCATCCAAATACTTTGTTTGGATTCATTTGAGTGTGAAACTACACCTAGGATTTTTACAAGTACAAACAAGCTTCAACTCCAGCTTTTGAATGCATTTACGCGTTTAAAAAGCTCATACGAGTGGGGTGAAAGAGATTTGAGTTCTTTTGTGTTGTATATTAAGACAAAGCATCCAAATACTTTGTTTGGATTCATTTGATTGTGAAACTACACCAATGATGTTTACAAGTACAAACAAGCTTCAACTCAAGCTTTTGAATGCATTTACGCGTTTTAACAGCTCTTAAGACTATGGTGATAGAGACTGAGTTCTTTTGTGTTGTATATTAAGAGAAAGCATCCAAATACTTTGTTTGGATTCAGCTGAGTGTGAAACTACACCTGGGATGTTTACAAGTACAAACAAGCTTCAACTCAAGCTTTTGAATGCATTTACGCGTTTTAAAAGCTCATTCGAGTAGGGTGAAAGAGATTTGAGTTCTTTTGTGTTGTATATTTAGAGAAAGAATCCAAACACTTTGTGCATTCATTTGAGTGTGAAACTACACCTACTATGTTTACAAGTACATACAAGCTTCAACTCAAGCTTTTGAATGCATTTAGGTGTTTTAAAATCTCATACGAGGAGGGTGAAAGAGATTTGAGTTCTTTTGTGTTGTATATTAAGAGAAAGCATCCAAATACTTTGTTTGCATTCATTTGAGTGTGAAACTATACCTAGGATGTTTTCAAGTACAAAAAAGCTTCAACCCAAGCTTTTGAATGCATTTACGCGTTTTAACAGCTCTTATGACTATGGTGATAGAGACTGAGTTCTTTTGTGTTGTATATTAAGTGAAAGCATCCAAATACTTTGTTTGGATTCAACTGAGTGTGAAACTACACCTGGGATGTTTACAAGTACAAACAAGCTTCAACTCAAGCTTTTGAATGCATTTACGCGTTTTAAAAGCTCATTGGAGTAGGGTGAAAGAGATTTGACTTCTTTTGTGCTGTATATTAAGAGAAAGCACCCAAATACTTTGTTTGGATTCATTTTAGTGTGAAACTACACCTAGGATGTTTACAAGTACAAACAAGCTTCAACTCAAGCTTTTGAGTGCATTTACGCGTATTAAAAGCTCATACGAATAGGGTGAAAGAGATTTGAGTTCTTTTGTGTTGTATATTAAGAGAAAGCATCCAAATACTTTGTTTGGATTCATTTGAGTGTGAAACTACACCTAGGATGTTTACAAGTACAAACAAGCTTCAACTCCAGCTTTTGAATGCATTTACGCGTTTAAAAAGCTCATACGAGTGGGGTGAAAGAGATTTGAGTTCTTTTGTGTTGTATATTAAGACAAAGCATCCAAATACTTTGTTTGGATTCATTTGAGTGTGAAACTACGCCAATGATGTTTACAAGTACAAACAAGCTTCAACTCAAGCTTTTGAATGCATTTACGCGTTTTAACAGCTCTTAAGACTATGGTGATAGAGACTGAGTTCTTTTGTGTTGTATATTAAGAGAAAGCATCCAAATACTTTGTTTGGATTCATCTGAGTGTGAAACTACACCTGGGATGTTTACAGGTACAAACAAGCTTCAACTCAAGCTTTTGAATGCATTTACGCGTTTTTAAAGCTCATTCGAGTAGGGTGAAAGAGATTTGAGTTCTTTTGTGTTGTATATTAAGAGAAAGCATCCAAATACTTTGTTTGCATTCATTTGAGTGTGAAACTATACCTAGGATGTTTACAAGTACAAAAAAGCTTCAACCCAAGCTTTTGAATGCATTTACGCGTTTTAACAGCTCTTATGACTATGGTGATGGAGACTGAGTTCTTTTGTGTTGTATATTAAGAGAAAGCATCCAAATACTTTGTTTGGATTCACCTGAGTGTGAAACTACACCTGGGATGTTTACAAGTACAAACAAGCTTCAACTCAAGCTTTTGAATGCATTTACGCGTTTTAAAAGCTCATTGGAGTAGGGTGAAAGAGATTTGAGTTCTTTTGTGCTGTATATTAAGAGAAAGCACCCAAATACTTTGTTTGGATTCATTTTAGTGTGAAACTACACCTAGGATGTTTAAAAGTACAAACAAGCTTCAACTGAAGCTTTTGAGTGCATTTACGCGTATTAAAAGCTCATACGAGTAGGGTGAAAGAGATTTGAATTCTTTTGTGTTGTATATTAAGAGAAAGCATCCAAATACTTTGTTTGCATTCATTTGAATGTGAAACTACACCTGGGATATTTACAAGTACAAACACGCTTCAACTCAAGCTTTTGAGTGCATTTACGCGTATTAAAAGCTCATACGAGTAGGGTGAAAGAGATTTGAGTTCTTTTGTGTTGTATATTAAATGAAAGCATCCAAATACTTTGTTTGCAATCATTTGAGTGTGAAAACTACACCTATGATGTTTACAAGTACAAACAAGCTTCAACTCAAGCTTTTGAATGCATTTAGTCGTTTTAACAGCTCTTACGACTAGGGTGATAGAGATTGAATTCTTTTTGTTTAGATTCATTTGAGTATGAAACCACACCTAGGATGTTTACTAGTACAAACAAGCTTCAATTCAAGCTTTTGAATGCATTTACGCGTTTAAAAAGAGATTTGAGTTCTTTTCTGTTGTATATCAAGAGAAAGCATCCAAATACTTTGTTTGGATTCATTTGAGTGTGAAACTACACCTAGGATGTTTACAAGTACAAACAAGCGTCAACTCCAGCTTTTGAATGCATTTACGAGTTTTAAAAGCTTATACGAGTAGGGTGAAAGAGATTTGAGTTCTTTTGTGTTGTATATTAAGAGAAAGCATTCAAATACTTTGTTTGGATTCATTTGAGTGTGAAACTACACCTAGGATGTTTACAAGTACAAACAAGCTTAAACTCAAGCTTTTGAATGCATTTACGCGTTTAAAAAGCTCATACGAGTAGGGTGAAAGAGATTTGAGTTCTTTTCTGTTGTATATTAAGAGAAAGCATCCAAACACTTTGTTTGCATTCATTTGATTGTAAATCTACACCTAGGATATTTACAAGTACAAACTAGCTTCACCTCAAGCTCTTGAATGCATTTACGAGTTTTAAAAGCTCATAAGAGTAGGGTGAAAGAGATTTGAGTTCTTTTGTGTTGTATATTAAGAGAAAGCATTCAAATACTTTGTTTGGATTCATTTGAGTGTGACACTACACCTAAGATGTTTACAAGTACAAACAACCTTCAACTCAAGCTTTTGAGTGCATTTACGCGTATTAAAAGCTCATACGAATAGGGTGAAAGAGATTTGAGTTCTTTTGTGTTGTATATTAAGAGAAAGCATCCAAATACTTTGAATGTGAAACTACACCTGCGATGTTTACAAGTACAAACACGCTTCAACTCAAGCTTTTGAGTGCATTTACGCGTATTAAAAGCTCATACGAGTAGGGTGAAAGAGATTTGAGTTCTTTTGTGTTGTATATTAAGAGAAAGCATCCAAATACTTTGTTTGCATTCATTTGAATGTGAAACTACACCCGGGATGTTTACAAGTACAAACAAGCTTCAACCCAAGCTTTTGAATGCATTTACGCGTTTAACAGTTCTTACGACTAGGGTGATAGAGATTTAGTTCTTTTGTGTTGTATATTAAGAGAAAGCATCCAAATGTTTTGTTTGCATTAATTTGAGTATGAATCTACACCAAGAATGTTTTAAAGTGCAAACAAGCTTCAACTCAAGCTTTTGAATGCATTTACGCGTTTTAAAAGCTCATACGAGTAGGGTGAAAATGATTTGAGTTCTTTTGTGTTGTATATTAAGAGAAAGCATCCAAATACTTTGTTTGGATTCATTTTAGTGTGAAACTACACCTAGGATGTTTACAAGTAAAAACAAGCTTCAACTCAAGCTTTTGAGTGCATTTACGCGTATTAAAAGCTCATACGAATAGGGTGAAAGAGATTTGAGTTCTTTTGTGTTGTATATTAAGAGAAAGCATCCAAATACTTTGTTTGGATTCATTTGAGTGTGAAACTACACCTAGGATGTTTACAAGTACAAACAAGCTTCAACTCCAGCTTTTGAATGCATTTACGCGTTTAAAAAGCTCATACGAGTGGGGTGAAAGAGATTTGAGTTCTTTTGTGTTGTATATTAAGACAAAGCATCCAAATACTTTGTTTGGATTCATTTGAGTGTGAAACTACACCAATGATGTTTACAAGTACAAACAAGCTTCAACTCAAGCTTTTGAATGCATTTACGCGTTTCAACAACTCTTAAGACTATGGTGATAGAGACTGAGTTCTTTTGTGTTGTATATTAAGAGTGTGAAACTACTTTGTGCATTCATTTAAATGTGAAACTACACCCGGGATGTTTACAAGTACAAACAAGCTTCAACCCAAGCTTTTGAATGCATTTACGCGTTTAAAAGTTCTTACGACTAGGGTGATAGGGATTTAGTTCTTTTGTGTTGTATATTAAGAGAAAGCATCCAAATGTTTTGTTTGCATTAATTTGAGTATGAATCTACACCAAGAATGTTTTAAAGTGCAAACAAGCTTCAACTCAAGCTTTTGAATGCATTTACGCGTTTTAAAAGCTCATACGAGTAGGGTGAAAATGATTTGAGTTCTTTTGTGTTGTATATTAAGAGAAAGCATCCAAATACTTTGTTTGGATTCATTTTAGTGTGCAACTACACCTAGGATGTTTACAAGTACAAACAAGCTTCAACTCAAGCTTTTGAGTGCATTTACGCGTATTAAAAGCTCATACGAATAGGGTGAAAGAGATTTGAGTTCTTTTGCGTTGTATATTAAGAGAAAGCATCCAAATACTTTGTTTGGATTCATTTGAGTGTGAAACTACACCTAGGATGTTTACAAGTACAAACATGCTTCAACCCAAGCTTTTGAATGCATTTACGCGTTTTAACAGCTCTTACGACTATGGTGATAGAGTCTGAGTTCTTTTGAGTTGTATATTAAGAGAAAGCATCCAAATACTTTGTTTGCATTCATTTGAGTGTGAAACTACACCAATGATGTTTACAAGTACAAACAAGCTTCAACTCAAGCTTTTGAATGCATTTACGCGTTTCAACAACTCTTAAGACTATGGTGATAGAGACTGAGTTCTTTTGTGTTGTATATTAAGAGTGTGAAACTACTTTGTGCATTCATTTAAATGTGAAACTACACCCGGGATGTTTACAAGTACAAACAAGCTTCAACCCAAGCTTTTGAATGCATTTACGCGTTTAAAAGTTCTTACGACTAGGGTGATAGGGATTTAGTTCTTTTGTGTTGTATATTAAGAGAAAGCATCCAAATGTTTTGTTTGCATTAATTTGAGTATGAATCTACACCAAGAATGTTTTAAAGTGCAAACAAGCTTCAACTCAAGCTTTTGAATGCATTTACGCGTTTTAAAAGCTCATACGAGTAGGGTGAAAATGATTTGAGTTCTTTTGTGTTGTATATTAAGAGAAAGCATCCAAATACTTTGTTTGGATTCATTTTAGTGTGCAACTACACCTAGGATGTTTACAAGTACAAACAAGCTTCAACTCAAGCTTTTGAGTGCATTTACGCGTATTAAAAGCTCATACGAATAGGGTGAAAGAGATTTGAGTTCTTTTGCGTTGTATATTAAGAGAAAGCATCCAAATACTTTGTTTGGATTCATTTGAGTGTGAAACTACACCTAGGATGTTTACAAGTACAAACATGCTTCAACCAAAGCTTTTGAATGCATTTACGCGTTTTAACAGCTCTTACGACTATGGTGATAGAGTCTGAGTTCTTTTGAGTTGTATATTAAGAGAAAGCATCCAAATACTTTGTTTGCATTCATTTGAGTGTGAAACTACACCAATGATGTTTACAAGTACAAACAAGCTTCAACTCAAGCTTTTGAATGCAGTTACGCGTTTTAACAGCTCTTACAACTAGGGTGATTGAGATTTAGTGCTTTTGTGTTGTATATTAAGAGAAAGCACCCAAATGTTCTGTTTGCAGTCATTTGAGTATGAAATTACACCAAGAATGTTTTAAAGTGCAAACAAGCTTCAACTCAAGCTTTTGAATGCATTTACGCGTTTTAAAAGCTCATACGAATAGGGTGAAAGAGATTTGAGTTCTTTTGTGTTGTATATTAAGAGAAAGCATCCAAATACTTTGTTTGGATTCATTTGAGTGTGAAACTACACCTAGGATGTTTACAAGTACAAACAAGCTTCAACTCCAGCTTTTGAATGCATTTACGAGTTTTAAAAGCTCATACGAGTAGGGTGAAAGAGAATTGAGTTCTTTTGTGTTGTGTATTAAGAGAAAGCATTCAAATACTTTGTTTGGATTCATTTGAGTGTGAAACAACACCTAGGATGTTTACAAGTACAAACAAGCTTCAACTCAAGCTTTTGAATGCATTTACGCGTTTTAAAAGTTTGTACGAGTAGGGTAAAAGAGATTTGAGTTCTTTTGTGTTATATATTAAGAGAAAGCGTCCAAATACTTTGTTTGCATTCATTTGAGTGTGAACCTACACCTAGGATGTTTACAAGTACAAACAAGCTTAAACTCAAGCTTTTGAATGCATTTACGCGTTTTAAAAGCTCATTCGAGTAGGGTGAAAGAGATTTGAGTTCTTTTGTGTTGTATATTTAGAGAAAGAATCCAAACACTTTGTGCATTCATTTGAGTGTGAAACTACACCTACTATGTTTACAAGTACATACAAGCTTCAACTCAAGCTTTTGAATGCATTTAGGTGTTTTAAAATCTCATACGAGGAGGGTGAAAGAGATTTGAGTTCTTTTGTGTTGTATATTAAGAGAAAGCATTCAAATACTTTGTTTGGATTCATTTGAGTGTGACACTACACCTAAGATGTTTACAAGTACAAACAACCTTCAACTCAAGCTTTTGAGTGCATTTACGCGTATTAAAAGCTCATACGAATAGGGTGAAAGAGATTTGAGTTCTTTTGTGTTGTATATTAAGAGAAAGCATCCAAATACTTTGAATGTGAAACTACACCTGGGATGTTTACAAGTACAAACACGCTTCAACTCAAGCTTTTGAGTGCATTTTCGCGTATTAAAAGCTCATACGAGTAGGGTGAAAGAGATTTGAGTTCTTTTGTGTTGTATATTAAGAGAAAGCATCCAAATACTTTGTTTGCATTCATTTGAATGTGAAACTACACCCGGGATGTTTACAAGTACAAACAAGCTTCAACCCAAGCTTTTGAATGCATTTACGCGTTTAACAGTTCTTACGACTAGGGTGATAGCGATTTAGTTCTTTTGTGTTGTAAATTAAGAGAAAGCATCCAAATGTTTTGTTTGCATTAATTTGAGTATGAATCTACACCAAGAATGTTTTAAAGTGCAAACAAGCTTCAACTCAAGCTTTTGAATGCATTTACGCGTTTTAAAAGCTCATACGAGTAGGGTGAAAATGATTTGAGTTCTTTTGTGTTGTATATTAAGAGAAAGCATCCAAATACTTTGTTTGGATTCATTTTAGTGTGAAACTACACCTAGGATGTTTACAAGTACAAACAAGCTTCAACTCAAGCTTTTGAGTGCATTTACGCGTATTAAAAGCTCATACGAATAGGGTGAAAGAGATTTGAGATCTTTTGTGTTGTATATTAAGAGAAAGCATCCAAATACTTTGTTTGGATTCATTTGAGTGTGAAACTACACCTAGGATGTTTACAAGTACAAACAAGCTTCAACTCCAGCTTTTGAATGCATTTACGCGTTTAAAAAGCTCATACGAGTGGGGTGAAAGAGATTTGAGTACTTTTGTGTTGTATATTAAGACAAAGCATCCAAATACTTTGTTTGGATTCATTTGAGTGTGAAACTACACCAATGATGTTTACAAGTACAAACAAGCTTCAACTCAAGCTTTTGAATGCATTTACGCGTTTTAACAGCTCTTAAGACTATGGTGATAGAGACTGAGTTCTTTTGTGTTGTATATTAAGAGAAAGCATCCAAATACTTTGTTTGGATTCATCTGAGTGTGAAACTACACCTGGGATGTTTACAAGTACAAACAAGCTTCAACTCAAGCTTTTGAATGCATTTACGCGTTTTAAAAGCTCATTCAATTAGGGTGAAAGAGATTTGAGTTCTTTTGTGTTGTAGATTAAGAGAAAGCATCCAAATACTTTGTTTGCATTCATTTGAGTGTGAAACTATACCTAGGATGTTTACAAGTACAAAAAAGCTTCAACCCAAGCTTTTGAATGCATTTACGCGTTTTATTAGCTCTTATGACTATGGTGATAGAGACTGAGTTCTTTTGTGTTGTATATTAAGAGAAAGCATCCAAATACTTTATTTGGATTCACCTGAGTGTGAAACTACACCTGGGATGTTTACAAGTACAAACAAGCTTCAACTCAAGCTTTTGAATGCATTTACGCGTTTTAAAAGCTCATTGGAGTAGGGTGAAAGAGATTTGAGTTCTTTTGTGCTGTATATTAAGAGAAAGCACCCAAATACTTTGTTTGGATTCATTTTAGTGTGAAACTACACCTAGGATGTTTAAAAGTACAAACAAGCTTCAACTCAAGCTTTTGAGTGCATTTACGCGTATTAAAAGCTCATACGAGTAGGGTGAAAGAGATTTGAATTCTTTTGTGTTGTATATTAAGAGAAAGCATCCAAATACTTTGTTTGCATTCATTTGAATGTGAAACTACACCTGGGATATTTACAAGTACAAACACGCTTCAACTCAAGCTTTTGAGTGCATTTACGCGTATTAAAAGCTCATACGAGTAGGGTGAAAGAGATTTGAGTTCTTTTGTGTTGTATATTAAGTGAAAGCATCCAAATACTTTGTTTGCAATCATTTGAGTGTGAAAACTACACCTATGATGTTTACAAGTACAAACAAGCTTCAACTCAAGCTTTTGAATGCATTTACTCGTTTTAACAGCTCTTACGACTAGGGTGATAGAGATTGAATTCTTTTTGTTTGGATTCATTTGAGTATGAAACCACACCTAGGATGTTTACAAGTACAAACAAGCTTCAATTCAAGCTTTTGAATGCATTTACGCGTTTAAAAAGAGGTTTGAGTTCTTTTCTGTTGTATATCAAGAGAAAGCATCCGAATACTTTGTTTGGTATCACTTGAGTGTGAAACTACACCTAGGATATTTACAAGTACAAACAAGCTTCAACTCCAGCTTTTGAATGCATTTACGAGTTTTAAAAGCTCATACGAGTAGGGTGAAAGAGATTTGAGTTCTTTTGTGTTGTATATTAAGAGAAAGCATTCAAATACTTTGTTTGGATTCATTTGAGTGTGAAACTACACCTAGGATGTTTATAAGTACAAACAAGCTTCAACTCAAGCTTTTGAATGCATTTACGCGTTTTAAAAGTTTGTACGAGTAGGGTAGAAGAGATTTGAGTTTTTTGTGTTATATATTAAGAGAAAGCATCCAAATACTTTGTTTGCATTCATTTGAGTGTGAAACTACACCTAGGATGTTTACAAGTACAAACAAGCTTAAACTCAAGCTTTGGAATGCATTTACGCGTTTAAAAAGCTCATACGAGTAGGGTGAAAGAGATTTGAGTTCTTTTCTGTTGTATATTAAGAGAAAGCATCCAAACACTTTGTTTGCATTCATTTGATTGTAAATCTACACCTAGGATGTATACAAGTACAAACTAGCTTCACCTCAAGCTCTTGAATGCATTTACGAGTTTTAATAGCTCATAAGAGTAGGGTGAAAGAGATTTGAGTTCTTTTGTGTTGTATATTAAGAGAAAGCATTCAAATACTTTGTTTGGATTCATTTGAGTGTGACACTACACCTAAGATGTTTAAAAGTACAAACAACCTTCAACTCAAGCTTTTGAGTGCATTTACGCGTATTAAAAGCTCATACGAATAGGGTGAAAGAGATTTGAGTTCTTTTGTGTTGTATATTAAGAGAAAGCATCCAAATACTTTGAATGTGAAACTACACCTGGGATGTTTACAAGTACAAACACGCTTCAACTCAAGCTTTTGAGTGCATTTACGCGTATTAAAAGCTCATACGAGTAGGGTGAAAGAGATTTGAGTTCTTTTGTGTTGTATATTAAGAGAAAGCATCCAAATACTTTGTTTGCATTCATTTGAATGTGAAACTACACCCGGGATGTTTACAAGTACAAACAAGCTTCAACCCAAGCTTTTGAATGCATTTACGCGTTTAACAGTTCTTACGACTAGGGTGATAGAGATTTAGTTCTTTTGTGTTGTATATTAAGAGAAAGCATCCAAATGTTTTGTTTGCATTAATTTGAGTATGAATCTACACCAAGAATGTTTTAAAGTGCAAACAAGCTTCAACTCAAGCTTTTGAATGCATTTACGCGTTTTAAAAGCTCATACGAGTAGGGTGAAAATGATTTGAGTTCTTTTGTGTTGTATATTAAGAGAAAGCATCCAAATACTTTGTTTGGATTCATTTTAGTGTGAAACTACACCTAGCATGTTTACAAGTACAAACAAGCTTCAACTCAAGCTTTTGAGTGCATTTACGCGTATTAAAAGCTCATACGAATAGGGTGAAAGAGATTTGAGTTCTTTTGTGTTATATATTAAGAGAAAGCATCCAAATACTTTGTTTGGATTCATTTGAGTGTGAAACTACACCTAGGATGTTTACAAGTACAAACAAGCTTCAACTCCAGCTTTTGAATGCATTTACGCGTTTAAAAAGCTCATACGAGTGGGGTGAAAGAGATTTGAGTTCTTTTGTGTTGTATATTAAGACAAAGCATCCAAATACTTTGTTTGGATTCATTTGAGTGTGAAACTACACCAATGATGTTTACAAGTACAAACAAGCTTCAACTCAAGCTTTTGAATGCATTTACGCGTTTTAACAGCTCTTAAGACTATGGTGATAGAGACTGAGTTCTTTTGTGTTGTATATTAAGAGAAAGCATCCAAATACTTTGTTTGGATTCATCTGAGTGTGAAACTACACCTGGGATGTTTACAAGTACAAACAAGCTTCAACTCAAGCTTTTGAATGCATTTACGCGTTTTAAAAGCTCATTCGAGTAGGGTGAAAGAGATTTGAGTTCTTTTGTGTTGTATATTAAGAGAAAGCATCCAAATACTTTGTTTGGATTCATTTGAGTGTGAAACTACACCTAGGATGTTTACAAGTACAAACATGCTTCAACCCAAGCTTTTGAATGCATTTACGCGTTTAACAGCTCTTACGACTATGGTGATAGAGACTGAGTTCTTTTGAGTTGTATATTAAGAGAAAGCATCCAAATACTTTGTTTGCATTCATTTGAGTGTGAAACTACACCAATGATGTTTACAAGTACAAACAAGCCTCAACTCAAGCTTTTGAATGAATTTACGCGTTTTAACAGCTCTTACAACTAGGGTGATTGAGATTTAGTGCTTTTGTGTTGTATATTAAGAGAAAGCACCCAAATGTTCTGTTTGCAGTCATTTGAGTATGAAATTACACCAAGAATGTTTTAAAGTGCAAACAAGCTTCAACTCAAGCTTTTGAATGCATTTACGCGTTTTAAAAGCTCATACGAATAGGGTGAAAGAGATTTGAGTTCTTTTGTGTTGTATATTAAGAGAAAGCATCCAAATACTTTGTTTGGATTCATTTGAGTGTGAAACTACACCTAGGATGTTTACAAGTACAAACAAGCTTCAACTCCAGCTTTTGAATGCATTTACGAGTTTTAAAAGCTCATACGAGTAGGGTGAAAGAGATTTGAGTTCTTTTGTGTTGTATATTAAGAGAAAGCATCCAAATACTTTGTTTGCATTCATTTGAATGTGAAACTACACCCGGGATGTTTACAAGTACAAACAAGCTTCAACCCAAGCTTTTGAATGCATTTACGCGTTTAAAAGTTCTTACGACTAGGGTGATAGGGATTTAGTTCTTTTGTGTTGTATATTAAGAGAAAGCATCCAAATGTTTTGTTTGCATTAATTTGAGTACGAATCTACACCAAGAATGTTTTAAAGTGCAAACAAGCTTCAACTCAAGCTTTTGAATGCATTTACGCGTTTTAAAAGCTCATACGAGTAGGGTGAAAATGATTTGAGTTCTTTTGTGTTGTATATTAAGAGAAAGCATCCAAATACTTTGTTTGGATTTATTTTAGTGTGAAACTACACCTAGGATGTTTACAAGTACAAACAAGCTTCAACTCCAGCTTTTGAGTGCATTTACGCGTATTAAAAGCTCATACGAATAGGGTGAAAGAGATTTGAGTTCTTTTGTGTTGTATATTAAGAGAAAGCATCCAAATACTTTGTTTGGATTCATTTCAGTGTGAAACTACACCTAGGATGTTTACAAGTACAAACATGCTTCAACCCAAGCTTTTGAATGCATTTACGCGTTTTAACAGCTCTTACGACTATGGTGATAGAGTCTGAGTTCTTTTGAGTTGTATATTAAGAGAAAGCATCCAAATACTTTGTTTGCATTCATTTGAGTGTGAAACTACACCAATGATGTTTACAAGTACAAACAAGCTTCAACTCAAGCTTTTGAATGCATTTACGCGTTTTAACAGCTCTTACAACTAGGGTGATTGAGATTTAGTGCTTTTGTGTTGTATATTAAGAGAAAGCACCCAAATGTTCTGTTTGCAGTCATTTGAGTATGAAATTACACCAAGAATGTTTTAAAGTGCAAACAAGCTTCAACTCAAGCTTTTGAATGCATTTACGCGTTTTAAAAGCTCATACGAATAGGGTGAAAGAGATTTGAGTTCTTTTGTGTTGTATATTAAGAGAAAGCATCCAAATACTTTGTTTGGATTCATTTGAGTGTGAAACTACACCTAGGATGTTTACAAGTACAAACATGCTTCAACCCAAGCTTTTGAATGCATTTACGCGTTTAACAGCTCTTACGACTATGGTGATAGAGACTGAGTTCTTTTGAGTTGTATATTAAGAGAAAGCATCCAAATACTTTGTTTGCATTCATTTGAGTGTGAAACTACACCAATGATGTTTACAAGTACAAACAAGCCTCAACTCAAGCTTTTGAATGAATTTACGCGTTTTAACAGCTCTTACAACTAGGGTAATTGAGATTTAGTGCTTTTGTGTTGTATATTAAGAGAAAGCACCCAAATGTTCTGTTTGCAGTCATTTGAGTATGAAATTACACCAAGAATGTTTTAAAGTGCAAACAAGCTTCAACTCAAGCTTTTGAATGCATTTACGCGTTTTAAAAGCTCATACGAATAGGGTGAAAGAGATTTGAGTTCTTTTGTGTTGTATATTAAGAGAAAGCATCCAAATACTTTGTTTGGATTCATTTGAGTGTGAAACTACACCTAGGATGTTTACAAGTACAAACAAGCTTCAACTCCAGCTTTTGAATGCATTTACGAGTTTTAAAAGCTCATACGAGTAGGGTGAAAGAGATTTGAGTTCTTTTGTGTTGTATATTAAGAGAAAGCATCCAAATACTTTGTTTGGATTCATTTGAGTGTGAAACTACACCTAGGATGTTTACAAGTACAAACAAGCTTCAACTCCAGCTTTTGAATGCATTTACGAGTTTTAAAAGCTCATACGAGTAGGGTGAAAGAGATTTGAGTTCTTTTGTGTTGTATATTAAGAGAAAGCATCCAAATACTTTGTTTGCATTCATTTGAATGTGAAACTACACCCGGGATGTTTACAAGTACAAACAAGCTTCAACCCAAGCTTTTGAATGCATTTACGCGTTTAAAAGTTCTTACGACTAGGGTGATAGGGATTTAGTTCTTTTGTGTTGTATATTAAGAGAAAGCATCCAAATGTTTTGTTTGCATTAATTTGAGTATGAATCTACACCAAGAATGTTTTAAAGTGCAAACAAGCTTCAACTCAAGCTTTTGAATGCATTTACGCGTTTTAAAAGCTCATACGAGTAGGGTGAAAATGATTTGAGTTCTTTTGTGTTGTATATTAAGAGAAAGCATCCAAATACTTTGTTTGGATTTATTTTAGTGTGAAACTACACCTAGGATGTTTACAAGTACAAACAAGCTTCAACTCCAGCTTTTGAGTGCATTTACGCGTATTAAAAGCTCATACGAATAGGGTGAAAGAGATTTGAGTTCTTTTGTGTTGTATATTAAGAGAAAGCATCCAAATACTTTGTTTGGATTCATTTCAGTGTGAAACTACACCTAGGATGTTTACAAGTACAAACATGCTTCAACCCAAGCTTTTGAATGCATTTACGCGTTTTAACAGCTCTTACGACTATGGTGATAGAGTCTGAGTTCTTTTGAGTTGTATATTAAGAGAAAGCATCCAAATACTTTGTTTGCATTCATTTGAGTGTGAAACTACACCAATGATGTTTACAAGTACAAACAAGCTTCAACTCAAGCTTTTGAATGCATTTACGCGTTTTAACAGCTCTTACAACTAGGGTGATTGAGATTTAGTGCTTTTGTGTTGTATATTAAGAGAAAGCACCCAAATGTTCTGTTTGCAGTCATTTGAGTATGAAATTACACCAAGAATGTTTTAAAGTGCAAACAAGCTTCAACTCAAGCTTTTGAATGCATTTACGCGTTTTAAAAGCTCATACGAATAGGGTGAAAGAGATTTGAGTTCTTTTGTGTTGTATATTAAGAGAAAGCATCCAAATACTTTGTTTGGATTCATTTGAGTGTGAAACTACACCTAGGATGTTTACAAGTACAAACAAGCTTCAACTCCAGCTTTTGAATGCATTTACGAGTTTTAAAAGCTCATACGAGTAGGGTGAAAGAGAATTGAGTTCTTTTGTGTTGTGTATTAAGAGAAAGCATTCAAATACTTTGTTTGGATTCATTTGAGTGTGAAACAACACCTAGGATGTTTACAAGTACAAACAAGCTTCAACTCAAGCTTTTGAATGCATTTACGCGTTTTAAAAGTTTGTACGAGTAGGGTAAAAGAGATTTGAGTTCTTTTGTGTTATTTATTAAGAGAAAGCGTCCAAATACTTTGTTTGCATTCATTTGAGTGTGAACCTACACCTAGGATGTTTACAAGTACAAACAAGCTTAAACTCAAGCTTTTGAATGCATTTACGCGTTTAAAAAGCTCATACGAGTAGGGTGAAAGAGATTTGAGTTCTTTTCTGTTGTATATTGAGAGAAAGCATCCAAATACTTTGTTTGGATTCATTTGAGTGTGAAACTACACCTAGGATGTTTACAAGTACAAAAAAGCTTCAACTCCAGCTTTTGAATGCATTTACGAGTTTTAAAAGCTCATACGAGTAGGGTGAAAGAGAATTGAGTTCTTTTGTGTTGTATATTAAGAGAAAGCATTCAAATACTTTGTTTGGATTCATTTGAGTGTGAAACAAAACCTAGGATGTTTACAAGTACAAACAAGCTTCAACTCAAGCTTTTGATTGCATTTACGCGTTTTAAAAGTTTGTACGAGTAGGGTAAAAGAGATTTGAGTTCTTTTGTGTTATATATTAAGAGAAAGCATCCAAATACTTTGTTTGCATTCATTTGAGTGTGAAACTACACCTAGGATGTTTACAAGTACAAACAAGCTTCAACTCAAGCTTTTGAATGCATTTACGCGTTTTAAAAGCTCACACCAGTAGGGTGAAAAAGATTTGAGTTCTTTTGTGTTGTATATTAAGAGAAAGCATCCACATACTTTGTTTGCATTCATTTGAGTGTGAAACTACACCAATGATGTTTACAAGTACAAACAACCTTCAACTCAAGCTTTTGAATGCATTTACGCGTTTTAACATCTCTTACGACTAGGGTGATAGAGATTTAGTTCTTTTGTGTTGTATATTAAGAGAAAGCACCCAAATGTTCTGTTTGCATTCATTTGAGTATGAAACTACACCAAGAATGTTTTAAAGTGCAAACAAGCTTCAACTCTAGCTTTTTAATGCATTTACGCGTTTGAAAAGCTCATACGAGTAGGGTGAAAGAGATTGGAGTTCTTTTGTGTTGTATATTAAGAGAAAGCATCCAAATACTTTGTTTGGATTCATTTGAGTGTGAAACTACACCTAGGATGTTTACAAGTACAAACAAGCTTCAACTAAAACTTCTGAATCCATTTACGCGTTTTAAAAGCTCATACGAGTAGGGTGAAAGAGATTTGAGTTCTTTTGTGTTGTATATTAAGAGAAAGCATTCAAATACTTTGTTTGGATTCATTTGAGTGTGAAACAACACCTAGGATGTTTACAAGTACAAACAAGCTTCAACTCAAGCTTTTGAATGCATTTACGCGTTTTAAAAGTTTGTACGAGTAGGGTAAAAGAGATTTGAGTTCTTTTGTGTTATATATTAAGAGAAAGCATCCAAATACTTTGTTTGCATTCATTTGAGTGTGAAACTACACCTAGGATGTTTACAAGTACAAACAAGCTTCAACTCAAGCTTTTGAATGCATTTACGCGTTTTAAAAGCTCACACCAGTAGGGTGAAAAAGATTTGAGTTCTTTTGTGTTGTATATTAAGAGAAAGCATCCACATACTTTGTTTGTATTCATTTGAGTGTGAAACTACACCAATGATGTTTACAAGTACAAACAAGCTTCAACTCAAGCTTTTGAATGCATTTACGCGTTTTAACATCTCTTACGACTAGGGTGATAGAGATTTAGTTCTTTTGTGTTGTATATTAAGAGAAAGCATCCAAATGTTCTGTTTGCATTCATTTGAGTATGAAACTACGCCAAGAATGTTTTAAAGTGCAAACAAGCTTCAACTCTAGCTTTTGAATGCATTTACGAGTTTTAAAAGCTCATACGAGTAGGGTGAAAGAGAATTGAGTTCTTTTGTGTTGTATATTAAGAGAAAGGATTCAAATACTTTGTTTGGATTCATTTGAGTGTGAAACGACACCTAGGATGTTTACAAGTACAAACAAGCTTCAACTCAAGCTTTTGAATGCATTTACGCGTTTTAAAAGTTTGTACGAGTAGGGTAAAAGAGATTTGAGTTCTTTTGTGTTATATATTAAGAGAAAGCATCCAAATACTTTGTTTGCATTCATTTGAGTGTGAAACTACACCTAGGATGTTTACAAGTACAAACAAGCTTCAACTCAAGCTTTTGAATGCATTTACGCGTTTTAAAAGCTCACACCAGTGGGGTGAAAAAGATTTGAGTTCTTTTGTGTTGTATATTAAGAGAAAGCATCCACATACTTTGTTTGTATTCATTTGAGTGTGAAACTACACCAATGATGTTTACAAGTACAAACAAGCTTCAACTCAAGCTTTTGAATGCATTTACGCGTTTTAACATCTCTTACGACTAGGGTGATAGAGATTTAGTTCTTTTGTGTTGTATATTAAGAGAAAGCACCCAAATGTTCTGTTTGCAGTCATTTGAGTATGAAACTACACCAAGAATGTTTTAAAGTGCAAACAAGCTTCAACTCTAGCTTTTTAATGCATTTACGAGTTTTAAAAGCTCATACGAGTAGGGTGAAAGAGAATTGAGTTCTTTTGTGTTGTATATTAAGAGAAAGCATTCAAATACTTTGTTTGGATTCATTTGAGTGTGAAACAACACCTAGGATGTTTACAAGTACAAACAAGCTTCAACTCAAGCTTTTGAATGCATTTACGCGTTTTAAAAGTTTGTACGAGTAGGGTAAAAGAGATTTGAGTTCTTTTGTGTTATATATTAAGAGAAAGCATCCAAATACTTTGTTTGCATTCATTTGAGTGTGAAACTACACCTAGGATGTTTACAAGTACAAACAAGCTTCAACTCAAGCCTTTGAATGGATTTACGCGTTTTAAAAGCTCACACCAGTAGGGTGAAAAAGATTTGAGTTCTTTTGTGTTGTATATTAAGAGAAAGCATCCACATACTTTGTTTGCATTCATTTGAGTGTGAAACTACACCAATGATGTTTACAAGTACAAACAAGCTTCAACTCAAGCTTTTGAATGCATTTACGCGTTTTAACATCTCTTACGACTAGGGTGATAGAGATTTAGTTCTTTTGTGTTGTATATTAAGAGAAAGCACCCAAATGTTCTGTTTGCATTCATTTGAGTATGAAACTACACCAAGAATGTTTTAAAGTGCAAACAAGCTTCAACTCCAGCTTTTGAATGCATTTACGAGTTTTAAAAGCTCATACGAGTAGGGTGAAAGAGAATTGAGTTCTTTTGTGTTGTATATTAAGAGAAAGCATTCAAATACTTTGTTTGGATGCATTTGAGTGTGAAACAACACCTAGGATGTTTACAAGTACAAACAAGCTTCAACTCAAGCTTTTGAATGCATGTAGGTGTTTTAAAATCTCATACGAGGAGGGTGAAAGAGATTTGAGTTCTTTTGTGTTGTATATTAAGAGAAAGCATCCAAATACTTTGTTTGGATTCATTTGAGTGTGAAACTACACCTAGGATGTTTAAAAGTACAAACAAGCTTCAACTAAAACTTTTGAATCCATTTACGTGTTTTAAAAGCTCATACGAGTAGGGTGAAAGAGATTTGAGTTCTTTTGTGTTGTATATTAAGAGAAAGCATCCAAATACTTTGTTTGGATTCATTTGAGTGTGAAACTACACCTAGGATGTTTACAAGTACAAACAAGCTTCAACTCAAGCTTTCGAATGCATTTACGAGTTTTAAAAGCTCATACGAGTAGGGTGAAAGAGATTTGAGTTCTTTTGTGTTGTATATTAAGAGAAAGCATCAAAATACTTTGTTTGGATTCATTTGAGTGTGAAACTACACCTAGATGTTTACAAGTACAAACAAGCTTCAACTCAAACTTTTGAATCCATTTACGCGTTTTAAAAGCTCATACGAGTAGGGTGAAAGAGATTTGAGTTCTTTTGTGTTGTATATTTAGAGAAAGAATCCAAACACTTTGTGCATTCATTTGAGTGTGAAACTACACCTAGGATGTTTACAAGTACAAACAAGCTTCAACTCCAGCTTTTGAATGCATTTACGAGTTTTAAAAGCTCATACGAGTAGGGTGAAAGAGAATTGAGTTCTTTTGTGTTGTATATTAAGAGAAAGCATTCAAATACTTTGTTTGGATTCATTTGAGTGTGAAACAACACCTAGGATGTTTACAAGTACAAACAAGCTTCAACTCAAGCTTTTGAATGTATTTACGCGTTTTAAAAGTTTGTACGAGTAGGGTAAAAGAGATTTGAGTTCTTTTGTGCTATATATTAAGAGAAAGCATCCAAATACTTTGTTTGCATTCATTTGAGTGTGAAACTACACCTAGGATGTTTACAAGTACAAACAAGCTTCAACTCAAGCTTTTGAATGCATTTACGCGTTTTAAAAGCTCACACCAGTAGGGTGAAAAAGATTTGAGTTCTTTTGTGTTGCATATTAAGAGAAAGCATCCACATACTTTGTTTGCATTCATTTGAGTGTGAAACTACACCAATGATGTTTACAAGTACAAACAAGCTTCAACTCAAGCTTTTGAATGCATTTACGCGTTTTAACATCTCTTACGACTAGGGTGATAGAGATTTAGTTCTTTTGTGTTGTATATTAAGAGAAAGCACCCAAATGTTCTGTTTGCATTCATTTGAGTATGAAACTACACCAAGAATGTTTTAAAGTGCAAACAAGCTTCAACTCTAGCTTTTTAATGCATTTACGCGTTTTAAAAGCTCATACGAGTAGGGTGAAAGAGATTGGAGTTCTTTTGGGTTGTATATTAAGAGAAAGCATCCAAATACTTTGTTTGGATTCATTTGAGTGTGAAACTACACCTAGGATGTTTACAAGTACAAACAAGCTTCAACTAAAACTTTTGAATGCATTTACGTGTTTTAAAAGCTCATACGAGTAGGGTGAAAGAGATTTGAGTTCTTTTGTGTTGTATATTAAGAGAAAGCATCCAAATACTTTGTTTGGATTCATTTGAGTGTGAAACTACACCTAGGATGTTTACAAGTACAAACTAGCTTCACCTCAAGCTCTTGAATGCATTTACGAGTTTTAAAAGCTCATAAGAGTAGGGTGAAAGAGATTTGAGTTCTTTTGTGTTGTATATTAAGAGAAAGCATTTAAATACTTTGTTTGGATTCATTTGAGTGTGACACTACACCTAAGATGTTTACAAGTACAAACAAGCTTCAACTCAAACTTTTGAATCCATTTACGCGTTTTAAAAGCTCATACGAGTAGGGTGATAGAGATTTAGTTCTTTTGTGTTGTATATTTAGAGAAAGAATCCAAATGTTTTGTTTGCATTCATTTGGGTATGAATCTACACCAAGAATGTTTTAAAGTGCAAACAAGCTTCAACTCAAGCATTTGAATGCATTTACGCGTTTTAAAAGCTCATACGAGTAGGGTGAAAGAGATTTGAGTTCTTTTGTGTTGTATATTAAGAGAAAGCATCCAAATACTTTGTTTGGATTCATTTGAGTGTGAAACTACACCTACGATGTTTACAAGTACAAACAAGCTTCAACCTAAGCTTTTGAATGCATTTACACGTTTTAACAGCTCTTACGACTATGGTGATAGAGACTGAGTTCTTTTGTGTTGTATATTAAGAGAAAGCATCCAAATACTTTTTTTGTATTCATTTGAGTGTGAAACTACACCTAGGATGTTTACAAGTACAAACAAGCTTCAACTCAAGCTTTTGAATGCATTTACGCGTTTTAAAAGCTCACACCAGTAGGGTGAAAAAGATTTGAGTTCTTTTGTGTTGTATATTAAGAGAAAGCATCCAAATACTTTGTTTGCATTCATTTGAGTGTGAAACTGCACCAATGATGTTTACAAGTACAAACAAGCTTCAACTCAAGCTTTTGAATGCATTTACGCGTTTTAACATCTCTTACGACTAGGGTGATAGAGATTTAGTTCTTTTGTGTTGTATATTAAGAGAAAGCACCCAAATGTTCTGTTTGCATTCATTTGAGTATGAAACTACACCAAGAATGTTTTAAAGTGCAAACAAGCTTCAACTCTAGCTTTTGAATGCATTTACGCGTTTTAAAAGCTCATACGAGTAGGGTGAAAGAGATTTGAGTTCTTTTGTGTTGTATATTAAGAGAAAGCATCCAAATACTTTGTTTGGATTCATTTGAGTGTGAAACTACACCTAGATGTTTAAGAAGTACAAACAAGCTTCAACTCAAACTTTTGAATCCATTTACGCGTTTTAAAAGCTCATACGAGTAGGGTGAAAGAGATTTGAGTTCTTTTGTGTTGTATATTTAGAGAAAGAATCCAAACACTTTGTGCATTCATTTGAGTGTGAAACTACACCTGGGATGTTTACAAGTACAAACAAGCTTCAACTCAAGCTTTTGAATGCATTTAGGTGTTTTAAAATCTCATACGAGGAGGGTGAAAGAGATTTGAGTTCTTTTGTGTTGTATATTAAAAGAAAGCATCCAAATACTTTGTTTGCATTCATTTGAGTGTGAAACTACACCTAGGATGTTTACAAGTACAAAAAAGCTTCAACCCAAGCTTTTGAATGCATTTACGCGTTTTAACAGCTCTTATGACTATGGTGATAGAGACTGAGTTCTTTTGTGTTGTATATTAAGAGAGAGCATCCAAATACTTTGTTTGGATTCATCTGAGTGTGAAACTACACCTGGGATGTTTACAAGTACAAACAAGCTTCAACTCAAGCTTTTGAATGCATTTACGCGTTTTAAAAGCTCATTCGAGTAGGGTGAAAGAGATTTGAGTTCTTTTGTGCTGTATATTAAGAGAAAGCACCCAAATACTATGTTTGGATTCATTTTAGTGTGAAACTACACCTAGGATGTTTAGAAGTACAAAAAAGCTTCAACTCCAGCTTTTGAATGCATTTACGAGTTTTAAAAGCTCATACGAGTAGGGTGAAAGAGAATTGAGTTCTTTTGTGTTGTATATTAAGAGAAAGCATTCAAATACTTTGTTTGGATTCATTTGACTGTGAAACAAAACCTAGGATGTTTACAAGTACAAACAAGCTTCAACTCAAGCTTTTGATTGCATTTACGTGTATTAAAAGCTCATACGAGTAGGGTGATAGAGATTTAGTTCTTTTGTGTTGTATATTAAGAGAAAGCACCCAAATGTTCTGTTTGCATTCATTTGAGTATGAAACTACGCCAAGAATGTTTTAAAGTGCAAACAAGCTTCAACTCTAGCTTTTGAATGCATTTACGAGTTTTAAAAGCTCATACGAGTAGGGTGAAAGAGAATTGAGTTCTTTTGTGTTGTATATTAAGAGAAAGGATTCAAATACTTTGTTTGGATTCATTTGAGTGTGAAACGACACCTAGGATGTTTACAAGTACAAACAAGCTTCAACTCAAGCTTTTGAATGCATTTACGCGTTTTAAAAGTTTGTACGAGTAGGGTAAAAGAGATTTGAGTTCTTTTGTGTTATATATTAAGAGAAAGCATCCAAATACTTTGTTTGCATTCATTTGAGTGTGAAACTACACCTAGGATGTTTACAAGTACAAACAAGCTTCAACTCAAGCTTTTGAATGCATTTACGCGTTTTAAAAGCTCACACCAGTAGGGTGAAAAAGATTTGAGTTCTTTTGTGTTGTATATTAAGAGAAAGCATCCACATACTTTGTTTGTATTCATTTGAGTGTGAAACTACACCAATGATGTTTACAAGTACAAACAAGCTTCAACTCAAGCTTTTGAATGCATTTACGCGTTTTAACATCTCTTACGACTAGGGTGATAGAGATTTAGTTCTTTTGTGTTGTATATTAAGAGAAAGCACCCAAATGTTCTGTTTGCAGTCATTTGAGTATGAAACTTCACCAAGAATGTTTTAAAGTGCAAACAAGCTTCAACTCTAGCTTTTTAATGCATTTACGAGTTTTAAAAGCTCATACGAGTAGGGTGAAAGAGAATTGAGTTCTTTTGTGTTGTATATTAAGAGAAAGCATTCAAATACTTTGTTTGGATTCATTTGAGTGTGAAACAACACCTAGGATGTTTACAAGTACAAACAAGCTTCAACTCAAGCTTTTGAATGCATTTACGCGTTTTAAAAGTTTGTACGAGTAGGGTAAAAGAGATTTGAGTTCTTTTGTGTTATATATTAAGAGAAAGCATCCAAATACTTTGTTTGCATTCATTTGAGTGTGAAACTACACCTAGGATGTTTACAAGTACAAACAAGCTTCAACTCAAGCTTTTGAATGGATTTACGCGTTTTAAAAGCTCACACCAGTAGGGTGAAAAAGATTTGAGTTCTTTTGTGTTGTATATTAAGAGAAAGCATCCACATACTTTGTTTGCATTCATTTGAGTGTGAAACTACACCAATGATGTTTACAAGTATAAACAAGCTTCAACTCAAGCTTTTGAATGCATTTACGCGTTTTAACATCTCTTACGACTAGGGTTATAGAGATTTAGTTCTTTTCTGTTGTATATTAAGAGAAAGCACCCGAATGTTCTGTTTGCATTCATTTGAGTATGAAACTACACCAAGAATAATTTAAAGTGCAAACAAGCTTCAACTCCAGCTTTTGAATGCATTTACGAGTTTTAAAAGCTCATACGAGTAGGGTGAAAGAGAATTGAGTTCTTTTGTGTTGTATATTAAGAGAAAGCATTCAAATACTTTGTTTGGATGCATTTGAGTGTGAAACAACACCTAGGATGTTTACAAGTACAAACAAGCTTCAACTCAAGCTTTTGAATGCATGTAGGTGTTTTAAAATCTCATACGAGGAGGGTGAAAGAGATTTGAGTTCTTTTGTGTTGTATATTAAGAGAAAGCATCCAAATACTTTGTTTGGATTCATTTGAGTGTGAAACTACACCTAGGATGTTTACAAGTACAAACAAGCTTCAACTAAAACTTTTGAATCCATTTACGTGTTTTAAAAGCTCATACGAGTAGGGTGAAAGAGATTTGAGTTCTTTTGTGTTGTATATTAAGAGAAAGCATCCAAATACTTTGTTTGGATTCATTTTAGTGTGAAACTACACCTAGGATGTTTACAAGTACAAACAAGCTTCAACTCAAGCTTTCGAATGCATTTACGAGTTTTAAAAGCTCATACGAGTAGGGTGAAAGAGATTTGAGTTCTTTTGTGTTGTATATTAAGAGAAAGCATCAAAATACTTTGTTTGGATTCATTTGAGTGTGAAACTACACCTAGATGTTTACAAGTACAAACAAGCTTCAACTCAAACTTTTGAATACATTTACGCGTTTTAAAAGCTCATACGAGTAGGGTGAAAGAGATTTGAGTTCTTTTGTGTTGTATATTTGGAGAAAGAATCCAAACACTTTGTGCATTCATTTGAGTGTGAAACTACACCTAGGATGTTTACAAGTACAAACAAGCTTCAACTCCAGCTTTTGAATGCATTTACGAGTTTTAAAAGCTCATACGAGTAGGGTGAAAGAGAATTGAGTTCTTTTGTGTTGTATATTAAGAGAAAGCATTCAAATACTTTGTTTGGATTCATTTGAGTGTGAAACAACACCTAGGATGTTTACAAGTACAAACAAGCTTCAACTCAAGCTTTTGAATGCATTTACGCGTTTTAAAAGTTTGTACGAGTAGGGTAAAAGAGATTTGAGTTCTTTTGTGCTATATATTAAGAGAAAGCATCCAAATACTTTGTTTGCATTCATTTGAGTGTGAAACTACACCTAGGATGTTTACAAGTACAAACAAGCTTCAACTCAAGCTTTTGAATGCATTTACGCGTTCTAAAAGCTCACACCAGTAGGGTGAAAAAGATTTGAGTTCTTTTGTGTTGCATATTAAGAGAAAGCATCCACATACTTTGTTTGCATTCATTTGAGTGTGAAACTACACCAATGATGTTTACAAGTACAAACAAGCTTCAACTCAAGCTTTTGAATGCATTTACGCGTTTTAACATCTCTTACGACTAGGGTGATAGAGATTTAGTTCTTTTGTGTTGTATATTAAGAGAAAGCACCCAAATGTTCTGTTTGCATTCATTTGAGTATGAAACTACACCAAGAATGTTTTAAAGTGCAAACAAGCTTCAACTCTAGCTTTTTAATGCATTTACGCGTTTTAAAAGCTCATACGAGTAGGGTGAAAGAGATTGGAGTTCTTTTGGGTTGTATATTAAGAGAAAGCATCCAAATACTTTGTTTGGATTCATTTGAGTGTGAAACTACACCTAGGATGTTTACAAGTACAAACAAGCTTCAACTAAAACTTTTGAATGCATTTACGTGTTTTAAAAGCTCATACGAGTAGGGTGAAAGAGATTTGAGTTCTTTTGTGTTGTATATTAAAAGAAAGCATCCAAATACTTTGTTTGCATTCATTTGAGTGTGAAACTACACCTAGGATGTTTACAAGTACAAAAAAGCTTCAACCCAAGCTTTTGAATGCATTTACGCGTTTTAACAGCTCTTATGACTATGGTGATAGAGACTGAGTTCTTTTGTGTTGTATATTAAGAGAGAGCATCCAACTACTTTGTTGGGATTCATCTGAGTGTGAAACTACACCTGGGATGTTTACAAGTACAAACAAGCTTCAACTCAAGCTTTTGAATGCATTTACGCGTTTTAAAAGCTGATTCGAGTAGGGTGAAAGAGATTTGAGTTCTTTTGTGCTGTATATTAAGAGAAAGCACCCAAATACTATGTTTGGATTCATTTTAGTGTGAAACTACACCTAGGATGTTTACAAGTACAAACAAGCTTCAACTAAAACTTTTGAATGCATTTACGTGTTTTAAAAGCTCATACGAGTAGGGTGAAAGAGATTTGAGTTCTTTTGTGTTGTATATTAAGAGAAAGCATCCAAATACTTTGTTTGGATTCATTTGAGTGTGAAACTACACCTAGGATGTTTACAAGTACAAACTAGCTTCACCTCAAGCTCTTGAATGCATTTACGAGTTTTAAAAGCTCATAAGAGTAGGGTGAAAGAGATTTGAGTTCTTTTGTGTTGTATATTAAGAGAAAGCATTTAAATACTTTGTTTGGATTCATTTGAGTGTGACACTACACCTAAGATGTTTACAAGTACAAACAAGCTTCAACTCAAACTTTTGAATCCATTTACGCGTTTTAAAAGCTCATACGAGTAGGGTGATAGAGATTTAGTTCTTTTGTGTTGTATATTTAGAGAAAGAATCCAAATGTTTTGTTTGCATTCATTTGGGTATGAATCTACACCAAGAATGTTTTAAAGTGCAAACAAGCTTCAACTCAAGCATTTGAATGCATTTACGCGTTTTAAAAGCTCATACGAGTAGGGTGAAAGAGATTTGAGTTCTTTTGTGTTGTATATTAAGAGAAAGCATCCAAATACTTTGTTTGGATTCATTTGAGTGTGAAACTACACCTACGATGTTTACAAGTACAAACAAGCTTCAACCTAAGCTTTTGAATGCATTTACACGTTTTAACAGCTCTTACGACTATGGTGATAGAGACTGAGTTCTTTTGTGTTGTATATTAAGAGAAAGCATCCAAATACTTTTTTTGTATTCATTTGAGTGTGAAACTACACCTAGGATGTTTACAAGTACAAACAAGCTTCAACTCAAGCTTTTGAATGCATTTACGCGTTTTAAAAGCTCACACCAGTAGGGTGAAAAAGATTTGAGTTCTTTTGTGTTGTATATTAAGAGAAAGCATCCAAATACTTTGTTTGCATTCATTTGAGTGTGAAACTGCACCAATGATGTTTACAAGTACAAACAAGCTTCAACTCAAGCTTTTGAATGCATTTACGCGTTTTAACATCTCTTACGACTAGGGTGATAGAGATTTAGTTCTTTTGTGTTGTATATTAAGAGAAAGCACCCAAATGTTCTGTTTGCATTCATTTGAGTATGAAACTACACCAAGAATGTTTTAAAGTGCAAACAAGCTTCAACTCTAGCTTTTGAATGCATTTACGCGTTTTAAAAGCTCATACGAGTAGGGTGAAAGAGATTTGAGTTCTTTTGTGTTGTATATTAAGAGAAAGCATCCAAATACTTTGTTTGGATTCATTTGAGTGTGAAACTACACCTAGATGTTTAAGAAGTACAAACAAGCTTCAACTCAAACTTTTGAATCCATTTACGCGTTTTAAAAGCTCATACGAGTAGGGTGAAAGAGATTTGAGTTCTTTTGTGTTGTATATTAAGAGAAAGGATTCAAATACTTTGTTTGCATTCATTTGAATGTGAAACTACACCTGGGATGTTTACAAGTACAAACACGCTTCAACTCAAGCTTTTGAGTGCATTTACGCATATTAAAAGCTCATACGAGTACGGTGAAAGAGATTTGAGTTCTTTTGTGTTGTATATTAAGTGAAAGCATCCAAATACTTTGTTTGCATTCATTTGAGTGTGAAAACTCCACCTATGATGTTTACAAGTACAAACAAGCTTCAACTCAAGCTTTTGAATGCATTCACTCGTTTTAACAGCTCTTACGACTAGGGTGATGGAGATTGAATTCTTTTGTGTTGAATATTAAGAGAAAGCACCCAAATTTTTTGTTTGCATTCATTTGAGTATGAAACCACACCTAGGATGTTTACAAGTACAAACAAGCTTCAACTCAAACTTTTGAATGCATTTACGCGTTTAAAAAGCTCATACGAGTGGGGTGAAAGAGATTTGAGTTCTTTTGTGTTGTATATTAAGAGAAAGCATCCAAATACTTCGTTTTGATTCATTTGAGTGTGAAACTACACCTAGGATGTTTACAAGTACAAACAAGCTTCAACTCCAGCTTTTGAATGCATTTACGAGTTTTAAAAGCTCATACGAGTAGGGTGAAAGAGATTTGAGTTCTTTTGTGTTGTATATTAAGAGAAAGCATTCAAATACTTTGTTTGGATTCATTTGAGTGTGAAACTACACCTAGGATGTTTACAAGTACATACAAGCTTCAACTCAAGCTTTTGAATGCATTTACGCGTTTTAAAAGCTCATACGAGTAGGGTGAAAGAGATTTGAGTTCTTTTCTGTTGTATATTAAGAGAAAGCATCCGAACACTTTGTTTGCATTCATTTGATTGTGAATCTACACCTAGGATTTTTACAAGTACAAACTAGCTTCACCTCAAGCTTTTGAATGCATTTACGAGTTTTAAAAGCTCATAAGAGTAGGGTGAAAGAGATTTGAGTTCTTTTGTGTTGTATATTAAGAGAAAGCATTCAAATACTTTGTCTGGATTCATTTGAGTGTGAAACTACACCTAGGATGTTGACAAGTACAAACAAGCTTCAACTCAAGCTTTTGAATGCATTTACGCGTTTTAAAAGCTCATACGAGTAGGGTGAAAGAGATTTGAATTCTTTTGTGTTGTATATTAAGAGAAAGCATCCAAATACTTTGTTTGCATTCATTTGAGTGTGAAACTACAACTAGGATGTTTACAAGTACAAACAAGCTTCAACTCAAGCTTTTGAATGCATTTAGGCGGTTTAAAAGCTCATACGAGTAGGGTGAAAGAGATTTGAGTTCTTTTGTGTTGTATGTTAAAAGAAAGCATCCAAATACTTTGCTTGCATTCATTTGAGTGTGAAACTGCACCAATGATGTTTACAAGTACAAACAAGCTTCAACTCAAGCTTTTGAATGCATTTACGCGTTTTAACATCTCTTACGACTAGGGTGATAGAGATTTAGTTCTTTTGTGTTGTATATTAAGAGAAAGCACCCAAATGTTCTGTTTGCATTCATTTGAGTATGAAACTACACCAAGAATGTTTTAAAGTGCAAACAAGCTTCAACTCTAGCTTTTGAATGCATTTACGCGTTTTAAAAGCTCATACGAGTAGGGTGAAAGAGATTTGAGTTCTTTTGTGTTGTATATTAAGAGAAAGCATCCAAATACTTTGTTTGGATTCATTTGAGTGTGAAACTACACCTAGATGTTTAAGAAGTACAAACAAGCTTCAACTCAAACTTTTGAATCCATTTACGCGTTTTAAAAGCTCATACGAGTAGGGTGAAAGAGATTTGAGTTCTTTTGTATTGTATATTTAGAGAAAGAATCCAAACACTTTGTGCATTCATTTGAGTGTGAAACTACACCTGGGATGTTTACAAGTACAAACAAGCTTCAACTCAAGCTTTGTGTTGTATATTAAGAGAAAGCACCCAAATGTTCTGTTTGCATTCATTTGAGTATGAAACTACACCAAGAATGTTTTAAAGTGCAAACAAGCTTCAACTCTAGCTTTTGAATGCATTTACGCGTTTTAAAAGCTCATACGAGTAGGGTGAAAGAGATTTGAGTTCTTTTGTGTTGTATATTAAGAGAAAGCATCCAAATACTTTGTTTGGATTCATTTGAGTGTGAAACTACACCTAGATGTTTAAGAAGTACAAACAAGCTTCAACTCAAACTTTTGAATCCATTTACGCGTTTTAAAAGCTCATACGAGTAGGGTGAAAGAGATTTGAGTTCTTTTGTATTGTATATTTAGAGAAAGAATCCAAACACTTTGTGCATTCATTTGAGTGTGAAACTACACCTGGGATGTTTACAAGTACAAACAAGCTTCAACTCAAGCTTTTGAATGCATTTAGGTGTTTTAAAATCTCATACGAGGAGGGTGAAAGAGATTTGAGTTCTTTTGTGTTGTATATTAAAAGAAAGCATCGAAATACTTTGTTTGCATTCATTTGAGTGTGAAACTACACCTAGGATGTTTACAAGTACAAAAAACCTTCAACCCAAGCTTTTGAATGCATTTACGCGTTTTAACAGCTCTTATGACTATGGTGATAGAGACTGAGTTCTTTTGTGTTGTATATTAAGAGAGAGCATCCAAATACTTTGTTTGGATTCATCTGAGTGTGAAACTACACCTGGGATGTTTACAAGTACAAACAAGCTTCAACTCAAGCTTTTGAATGCATTTACGCGTTTTAAAAGCTCATTCGAGTAGGGTGAAAGAGATTTGAGTTCTTTTGTGCTGTATATTAAGAGAAAGCACCCAAATACTATGTTTGGATTCATTTTAGTGTGAAACTACACCTAGGATGTTTACAAGTACAAACAAGCTTCAACTCAAGCTTTTGAGTGCATTTACGCGTATTGAAAGCTCATACGAGTAGGGTGAAAGAGATTTGAGTTCTTTTGTGTTGTATATTAAGAGAAAAGATTCAAATACTTTGTTTGCATTCATTTAAATGTGAAACTACACCTGGGATGTTTACAAGTACAAACACGCTTCAACTCAAGCTTTTGAGTGCATTTACGCATATTAAAAGCTCATACGAGTACGGTGAAAGAGATTTGAGTTCTTTTGTGTTGTATATTAAGTGAAAGCATCCAAATACTTTGTTTGCATTCATTTGAGTGTGAAAACTCCACCTATGATGTTTACAAGTACAAACAAGCTTCAACTCAAGCTTTTGAATGCATTCACTCGTTTTAACAGCTCTTACGACTAGGGTGATAGAGATTGAATTCTTTTGTGTCGAATATTAAGAGAAAGCACCCAAATTTTTTGTTTGCATTCATTTGAGTATGAAACCACACCTAGGATGTTTACAAGTACAAACAAGCTTCAACTCAAACTTTTGAATGCATTTACGCGTTTAAAAAGCTCATACGAGTGGGGTGAAAGAGATTTGAGTTCTTTTGTGTTGTATATTAAGAGAAAGCATCCAAATACTTTGTTTTGATTCATTTGAGTGTGAAACTACACCTAGGATGTTTACAAGTACAAACAAGCTTCAACTCCAGCTTTTGAATGCATTTACGAGTTTTAAAAGCTCATACGAGTAGGGTGAAAGAGATTTGAGTTCTTTTGTGTTGTATATTAAGAGAAAGCATTCAAATACTTTGTTTGAATTCATTTGAGTGTGAAACTACACCTAGGATGTTTACAAGTACAAACAAGCTTCAACTCAAGCTTTTGAATGCATTTACGCGTTTTAAAAGCTCATACGAGTAGGGTGAAAGAGATTTGAGTTCTTTTCTGTTGTATATTAAGAGAAAGCATCCAAACACTTTGTTTGCATTCATTTGATTGTGAATCTACACCTAGGATTTTTACAAGTACAAACTAGCTTCACCTCAAGCTTTTGAATGCATTTACGAGTTTTAAAAGCTCATAAGAGTAGGGTGAAAGAGATTTGAGTTCTTTTGTGTTGTATATTAAGAGAAAGCATTCAAATACTTTGTCTGGATTCATTTGAGTGTGAAACTACACCTAGGATGTTGACAAGTACAAACAAGCTTCAACTCAAGCTTTTGAATGCATTTACGCGTTTTAAAAGCTCATACGAGTAGGGTGAAAGAGATTTGAATTCTTTTGTGTTGTATATTAAGAGAAAGCATCCAAATACTTTGTTTGCATTCATTTGAGTGTGAAACTACACCTAGGATGTTTACAAGTACAAACAAGCTTCAACTCAAGCTTTTGAATGCATTTAGGCGGTTTAAAAGCTCATACGAGTAGGGTGAAAGAGATTTGAGTTCTTTTGTGTTGTATATTAAGAGAAAGCATCCAAATACTTTGTTTGGATTCATTTGAGTGTGAAACTACACCTATGATGTTTACAAGTACAAACATGCTTCAACCCAAGCTTTTGAATGCATTTACGCGTTTTAAAAGCTCATACGAGTAGGGTGAAAGAGATTTGAATTCTTTTGTGTTGTATATTAAGAGAAAGCATCCAAATACTTTGTTTGCATTCATTTGAGTGTGAAACTACACCTAGGATGTTTACAAGTACAAACAAGCTTCAACTCAAGCTTTTGAATGCATTTAGGCGGTTTAAAAGCTTATACGAGTAGGGTGAAAGAGATTTGAGTTCTTTTCTGTTGCATATTAAGAGAAAGCATCCAAATACTTTGTTTGCATTCAATTGAGTGTGAAACTACACCTAGGATGTTTACAAGTACAAACAAGCTTCACCTCAAGCTTTTGAAAGCATTTACGCGTTTTAACAGCTCTTACGACTAGGGTGATAGAGATTGAGTTCTTTTGTGTTGTATATTAAGAGAAAGCACCCAAATGTTTTGTTTTCATTCATTTGAGTATGAAACTACACCAAGAATGTTTTAATGTGCAAACAAGCTTCAACTCAAGGTTTTGAATGCATTTACGCGTTTTAAAAGCTCATACGAGTAGGGTGAAAGAGATTTGAGTTCTTTTGTGTTGTATATTAAGAGAAAGCATACAAATACTTTGTTTGCATTCATTTTAGTGTGAAACTACACCTATGATGTTTACAAGTACAAACAAGCTTCAACTCAAGCTTTTGAATGCATTTACGCGTTTTAACAGCTCTTACGACTAGGGTGATAGAGATTGAATTCTTTTGTGTTGTATATTAAGAGAAAGCACAAAATGTTTTGTTTGCACTCATTTGAGTATGAAACTACACCAAGAATGTTTCAAATTGCAAACAAGCTTCAACTCAAGCTTTTGAATGCATTTACGCGTTTTACAGCTCTTACGACTAGGGTGATAGAGATTGAGTTCTTTTGTGTTGTATATTAAGAGAAAGCACCCAAATGTTTTGTTTGCATTCATTTGAGTATGAAACTACACCAAGAATGTTTTCATGTGCAAACAAGCTTCAACTAAAGGTTTTGAATGCATTTACGCCTTTTAAAAGCTCATACGAGTAGGGTGAAAGAGATTTGAAATCTTTTTTGTTGTATATTAAGAGAAAGCATCCAAATACTTTGTTTGCATTCATTTGAGTGTGAAAACTACATCTAGGATGTTTACAAGTACAAACAAGCTTCAACTCAATGTTTTGAATGCATTTACGCGTTTTGAAAGCTCATACGAGTAGGGTGAAAGAGATTTGAATTCTTTTGGGTTGTATATTAAGAGAAAGAATCCAAATACTTTGTTTGCATTCCTTTGAGTGTGAAAACTACATCTAGGATGTTTAGAAGTACAAACAAGCTTCAACTCAAGCTTTTGAATGCATTTACTCGTTTTAACAGCTCTTACGACTAGGGTGATAGAGATTGAGTTCTTTTGTGTTGTATATTAAGAGAAAGCACACAAATGTTTTGTTTGCATTTATTTGAGTATGAAACCACACCTAGGATGTTTACAAGTACAAACAAACTTCAACTCAAGCTTTTGAATGCATTTACGCGTTTTAAAAGCTCATACGAGTAGGGTGAAAGAGATTTTGAGTTCTTTTGTGTTGTATATTAAGAGAAAGCATCCAAATACTTTGTTTGCATTCATTTGAGTGTGAAACTACACCTAGGATGTTTACAAGCACAAACAAGCTTCAACTCAAGCTTTTGAATGCATTTACGCGTTTTAAAAGCTCATACGAGTAGGGTGAAAGAGATTTGAGTTCTTTTCTGTTGTATATTAAGAGAAAGCATCCAAACACTTTGTTTGCATTCATTTGATTGTGAATCTACACCTAGGATTTTTACAAGTACAAACTAGCTTCACCTCAAGCTTTTGAATGCATTTACGAGTTTTAAAAGCTCATAAGAGTAGGGTGAAAGAGATTTGAGTTCTTTTGTGTTGTATATTAAGAGAAAGCATTCAAATACTTTGTCTGGATTCATTTGAGTGTGAAACTACACCTAGGATGTTGACAAGTACAAACAAGTTTCAACTCAAGCTTTTGAATGCATTTACGCGTTATAAAAGCTCATACGAGTACGTTGAAAGAGATTTGAATTCTTTTGTGTTGTATATTAAGAGAAAGCATCCAAATACTTTGTTTGCATTCATTTGAGTGTGAAACTACACCTAGGATGTTTACAAGTACAAACAAGCTTCAACTCAAGCTTTTGAATGCATTTAGGCGGTTTAAAAGCTCATACGAGTAGGGTGAAAGAGATTTGAGTTCTTTTGTGTTTTATATTAAGAGAAAGCATCCAAATACTTTGTTTGGATTCATTTGAGTGTGAAACTACACCTATGATGTTTACAAGTACAAACATGCTTCAACCCAAGCTTTTGAATGCATTTACGCGTTTTAAAAGCTCATACGAGTAGGGTGAAAGAGATTTGAATTCTTTTGTGTTGTATATTAAGAGAAAGCATCCAAATACTTTGTTTGCATTCATTTGAGTGTGAAACTACACCTAGGATGTTTACAAGTACAAACAAGCTTCAACTCAAGCTTTTGAATGCATTTAGGCGGTTTAAAAGCTCATACGAGTAGGGTGAAAGAGATTTGAGTTCTTTTCTGTTGCATATTAAGAGAAAGCATCCAAATACTTTGTTTGCATTCAATTGAGTGTGAAACTACACCTAGGATGTTTACAAGTACAAACAAGCTTCACCTCAAGCTTTTGAAAGCATTTACGCGTTTTAACAGCTCTTACGACTAGGGTGATAGAGATTGAGTTCTTTTGTGTTGTATATTAAGAGAAAGCACCCAAATGTTTTGTTTTCATTCATTTGAGTATGAAACTACACCAAGAATGTTTTAATGTGCAAACAAGCTTCAACTCAAGGTTTTGAATGCATTTACGCGTTTTAAAAGCTCATACGAGTAGGGTGAAAGAGATTTGAGTTCTTTTGTGTTGTATATTAAGAGAAAGCATACAAATACTTTGTTTGCATTCATTTGAGTGTGAAACTACACCTATGATGTTTACAAGTACAAACAAGCTTCAACTCAAGCTTTTGAATGCATTTACGCGTTTTAACAGCTCTTACGACTAGGGTGATAGAGATTGAATTCTTTTGTGTTGTATATTAAGAGAAAGCACAAAATGTTTTGTTTGCACTGATTTGAGTATGAAACTACACCAAGAATGTTTCAAATTGCAAACAAGCTTCAACTCAAGCTTTTGAATGCATTTACGCGTTTTACAGCTCTTACGACTAGGGTGATAGAGATTGAGTTCTTTTGTGTTGTATATTAAGAGAAAGCACCCAAATATTTTGTTTGCATTCATTTGAGTATGAAACTACACCAAGAATGTTTTCATGTGCAAACAAGCTTCAACTAAAGGTTTTGAATGCATTTACGCCTTTTAAAAGCTCATACGAGTAGGGTGAAAGAGATTTGAAATCTTTTTTGTTGTATATTAAGAGAAAGCATCCAAATACTTTGTTTGCATTCATTTGAGTGTGAAAACTAAATCTAGGATGTTTACAAGTACAAACAAGCTTCAACTCAATGTTTTGAATGCATTTACGCGTTTTGAAAGCTCATACGAGTAGGGTGAAAGAGATTTGAATTCTTTTGTGTTGTATATTAAGAGAAAGCATCCAAATACTTTGTTTGCATTCCTTTGAGTGTGAAAACTACATCTAGGATGTTTACAAGTACAAACAAGCTTCAACTCAAGCTTTTGAATGCATTTACTCGTTTTAACAGCTCTTACGACTAGGGTGATAGAGATTGAGTTCTTTTGTGTTGTATATTAAGAGAAAGCACACAAATGTTTTGTTTGCATTTATTTGAGTATGAAACCACACCTAGGATGTTTACAAGTACAAACAACCTTCAACTCAAGCTTTTGAATGCATTTACGCGTTTTAAAAGCTCATACGAGTAGGGTGAAAGAGATTTTGAGTTCTTTTGTGTTGTATATTAAGAGAAAGCATCCAAATACTTTGTTTGCATTCATTTGAGTGTGAAACTACACCTAGGATGTTTACAAGCACAAACAAGCTTCAACTCAAGCTTTTGAATGCATTTAGGCGTTTTAAAAGCTCATATGAGTAGGGTGAAAGAGATTTGAGTTCTTTTGTGTTGTATATTAAGATAAAGCATCCAAATACTTTGTTTGCATTCAATTGAGTGTGAAACTACACCTAGGATGTTTACAAGTACAAACAATCTTCAACTCAAGCTTTTGAATGCATTTACGCGTTTTAACAGCTCTTACGACTAGGGTGATAGAGATTGAATTCTTTTGTGTTGTATATTAAGAGAAAGCACCAAATGTTTTGTTTGCATTCATTTGAGTATGAAACTACACCAAGAATGTTTCAAATTGCAAACAAGCTTCAACTCAAGTTTTTTAATGTATTTACGCGTTTTAAAAGCTCATACGAGTAGGGTGAAAGAGATTTGAATTCTTTTGTGTTGTATATTAAGAGAAAGCATCCAAATACTTTTTTTGCATTCATTTGAGTGTGAAAACTACTTCTAGGATGTTTACAAGTACAAACAAGCTTCAACTCAAGATTTTGAATGCATTTACGCGTTTTAAAAGCTCATACGAGTAGGGTGAAAGAGATTTGAATTGTTTTGTGTTGTATATTAAGAGAAAGCATCCAAATACTTTGTTTGCATTCATTTGAGTGTGAAAACTACATCTAGGATGTTTACAAGTACAAAAAAGCTTCAACTCAAGCTTTTGAATGCATTTACGCGTTTTAAAAGCTCATACGACTAGAGTGAAAGATATTTGAGTTCTTTTCTGTTGTATATTAAAAGAAAGTATCGAAATACCTTGTTTGCATTCATTTGAGTGTGAAAACTACATCTAGGATGTTTACAAGTACAAACAAGCTTCAACTCAAGCTTTTGAATGCATTTACTCGTTTTAACAGAGCTTACAACTAGGGTGATAGAGATTTTGTTCTTTTGTGTTGTATACAAAGAGAAAGCACCCAAAGTTTTATTTGCATTCATTTGAGTATGAAACGACACCTAGGATGTTCACAAGTACAAACAAGCTTCAACTCAAGGTTTTGAATGCATTTACGCGTTTTAAAAGCTCATACGAGTAGAGTGAAAGATATTTAAGTTCTTTTGTGTTGTATATTAAAAGAAAGTATCGAAATACCTTGTTTGCATTCATTTGAGTGTGAAACTACACCTAGGATGTTTACAAATACAAACAGGCTTCAACTCATGCTTTTGAATGCATATACGCGTTGTAAAAGCTCATACGAGTAGGGTGAAAGATATTTGAGTTCTTTTGTGTTGTATATTAAGAGAAAGCATCCAAATACTTTGTTTGCATTCATTTGAGTGTGAAACTACACCTAGGATGTTTACAAGTACAAACAAGCTTCAACTCAAACTTTTGAATGCATTTACGCGTTTTAAAAGCTCATACGAGTATGGTGAAAGAGATTTGAGTTTTTTTGTGTTGTATATAAAGAGAAAGCATCCAAATACTTTGTTTGGATTCATTTGAGTGTGAAACTACACCTGGGATGTTTACAAGTACAAACAAGCTTCAACTCAAGCTTTTGAATGCATTTACGCGTTTTGAAAGCTCATACGAGTAGGGTGAAAGAGATTTGAGTTCTTTTGTGTTGTATGTTAAGAGAAAGCATCCAAATACTTTGTTTGCATTCATTTGAGTGTGAAACTACATCTAGGATGTTTACAAGTACAAACAAGCTTCAACTCAAGCTTTTGAATTCATTTACGCGTTTTAACAGCTCTTACGACTAGGGTGATAGAGATTGAGTATTTTGTGTTGTATATTAAGAGAAAGCATCCAAATACTTTGTTTGCATTCATTTGAGTATGAAACTACACCAATAAAGTTTTAAAGTGCAAACAAGCTTCAACTCAAGGTTTTGAATGCATTTACGCGTTTTAAAAGCTCATGCGAGTAGGGGGAAAGAGATTTGAGTTCTTTTGTGTTGTATATTAAGAGAAAGCATCCAAATACTTTGTTTGCATTCATTTGAGTGTGATACTACACCTAGGATGTTTCCAAGTACAAACAAGCTTCACCTCAAGCTTTTAAATGCATTTACGCGTTTTAAAAGCTCATACGAGTAGGCTGAAAGAGATTTGAGTTCTTTTGTGTTGTATATTAAGAGAAAGCATCCAAATACTTTGTTTGCACTCATTTGAGTGTGAAACTACACCTAGGATGTTTCCAAGTACAAACAAGCTTCAACTCAAGCTATTAAATGCATTTACGCATTTTAAAAGCTCATTTGAGTGTGAAACTACCTTGTTTGCATTCATTTGAGTGTGAAACTACACCTAGGATGTTTACAAGGACAAACAGGCTTCAACTCATGCTTTTGAATGCATATACGCGTTGTAAAAGCTCATACGAGTAGGGTGAAAGATATTTGAGTTCTTTTGTGTTATATATTAAAAGAAAGTATCGAAATACCTTGTTTGCATTCATTTGAGTGTGAAACTACACCTAGGATGTTTACAAGTACAAACAAGCTTCAACTCAAACTTTTGAATGCATTTACGCGTTTTAAAAGCTCATACGAGTAGGGTGAAAGAGATTTGAGTTCTTTTGTGTTGTATATAAAGAGAAAGCATCCAAATACTTTGTTTGGATTCATTTGAGTGTGAAACTACACCTGGGATGTTTACAAGTACAAACAAGCGTCAACTCAAGCTTTTGAATGCATTTACGCGTTTTAAAAGCTCATAGGAGTAGGGTGAAAGTGATTTGAGTTCTTTTGTGTTGTATATTAAGAGAAAGCATCCAAATACTTTGTTTGCGTTCATTTGAGTGTGAAACAACACCTAGGATGTTTCCAAGTACAAACAAGCTTCAACTCAAGCTATTAAATGCATTTACGCATTTTAAAAGCTCATACGAGTAGGTTGAAAGAGATTTGAGTTCTTTTGTGTTGTATATTAAGAGAAAGCATCCAAATACTTTATTTGCATTGATTTGAGTGTAAAACTACAGCTTGGATGTTTACAAGTACCAACAAGCTTCAACTCAAGCTTTTGAATGCATTTACGCGTTTTAAAAGCTCATATGAGTAGGGTGAAAGAGATTTGAGTTCTTTTGTGTTGTATATTAAGAGAAAGCATCCAAATACTTTGTTTGCATTCATTTGAGTGTGAAACTACACCTAGGATGTTTACAAGTACAAACACGCTTCAACTCAAGCTTTTGAATGAATTTACGCGTTTTAAAAGCTCATACGAGTAGGGTGAAAGAGATTTGGATTCTTTTGTGTTGTATATTAAGAGAAGGCATCCAAATACTTTGTTTGCATTCATTTGAGTGTTAAACTACACCTAGGATGTTTACAAGTATAAACAAGCTTCAACTCAAGCTTTTGAATGCATTTACGCGTTTTAAAAGCTCATACGAGTAGGGTAAAATAGATTTGAGTTATTTTGTGTTTTATATTAAGAGAAAGCATCCAAATACTTTGTTTGGATTCATCTGAGTGTGAAACTACACCTTGGATGTTTACAAGTACAAACAAGCTTCAACTCAAGCTTTTGAATGCATTTACGCGTTTTAAAAGCTCATACATGTAGGGTGAAAGAGATTTGAGTTCTTTTGTGTTGTATATTATGAGAAAGCATCCAAATACTTTGTTTGGATTCATTTGATTGTGAAGCTTCACCTGGGTAAAAAGATCATTTTAGCTCCTTTGTTGCGATGTGATATTTTTCATAAAACTGTTAAGCATGGAAACGACTTGTTCAAGAGTATGTCCAAGGTTGAAAAGGAGTTGTGTGATAATGTTATTGTATGTATTTTGCTTGTTGTTGAAGAAGGAGAGTCCTTGGTTGGTTCTGATATTCCTATGTTGGTGAAACCTTTGTTTGAGTCTTATTGTGATGAACTTGAGTGTGATGCAAGTGGAATTGGTATTGGGGTTGTTTTGATTCAAGAGAAGAGGCCGATTGCTTTCTTTAGTGAGAAACTGAGTGGTTCAAAGCTCAATTACAGCACCTATGACAAAGAATTCTATGCTCTTGTTCATGCTATTGATCATTGGGCGCACTACCTCAAGCCCAAACAATTTATGCTCTATTCTGATCATGAGGCCTTGAAGTACATCAATGGCCAACTTAAGCTCAATCCACGGCATGCCAAGTGGGTAGAGTTCTTGTAATCATTCTCCTTTGTGTCCAAACACAAGGAAGGTAAGACTACTACAGTGGCCGATGCCTTATCAAGAAGGTACCCTATGCTCTCTATCTCGGAGGCTCGGGTACTTGGTTTTTCTTTCATCAAAGACCTCTACCTAGAGGATGATTTCTTTGACCCTATTGTCAAACGAGAGGCCCCTGATCCTAAGAAGCAATACACCATGCAAGAAGGGTTCTTATTTAAGAACAACAAGCTTTGTATCCCTAAGAACTCAATAATGGACTTGTTGATCAAGGAGGCACATGGAGGTGGTCTAGCTGGTCATTTTGGCTACACCAAGATTTATGAGATCTTATGTGAGCATTTCTATTGGCCGTGCATGCTTGGTGATGTTAAAGCGCTTGTGGCTCGTTTCTCTTCTTGCCAACAAGCCAAGGCTCAATTTCATAAAGGCCTTTACACGCCTCTCTTGGTTCCTAATGGTCCTTGGGAAGATTTGGGCATGGATTTCATTATGACTCTTCCTGGGACACAACGAGACAAGAACAAGCTCATGCCTAGGGCTGATGGTCCATTCAAGGTGCTTGAACGAATTGGAGACAATGCCTACAAGGTTGAGCTATCAGGAGATTCAAGTGTTTCTATTACTTTCAATGTTGGAGATCTTATGCCATTCTTGGAAGATGAGTACTTGGGCGACTTGAGGACAAGTCCAAATCAAGAAGGGGAGAATGATACGAGTGTAACAAGCAACTCAACTGAGCACAAGGAAGAAAGCATGGATGCTAATCAACTCTTTGCAAGCATTAGCACCATTGGTTATCTAGAGGCTCTTAAGGATAATCCTAGCTGTTCTAAGGGTTATACCTTAATTACTTTGCTTAATTAGTCCTTAATTAAACTTATAATAATACTTAGGTGTAGCTCTAATTTCTGCATTTTGTTTTGTTAAATATGCGTACTAATTAGGCCGTACAAAAGGAGTTTGTTCCTTGGCTTAGTAGTTGATATAAATAGCTTGAAAATAGCATGGAGTGGGCAGCAAGGCAGCAGAAAATGAAGATAAAAGGTACAACAGCACCCACTAGTGGATTCGTACAAAGGAGGCGCTCCAAATTGTACTATGCGAATACACTTGTGAGCTGGCGCCAGGACCACAAAAACGGCTCCTTTTGAGAGCCTTATCTCATTGTGCCACCTTAGCTTGTTTCTAGAATGATCCTCTAGGGTTTTCAGC
The DNA here is from genome assembly GCA_038025085.1 of Tetragonia tetragonoides. NCBI lineage: Eukaryota > Viridiplantae > Streptophyta > Magnoliopsida > Caryophyllales > Aizoaceae > Tetragonia > Tetragonia tetragonoides. The sequence goes on from CM076140.1 coordinate 26,142,161, forward strand.
TTATAAATAGTATCCTTATCCTTGTAAGAAGGCAGATTTGATGAATGAAATCACAAGATAGAGCTCTACCTCTGTTCACAAGCTATGCTTGGGTATTTACGCTTCTACTAATTCTTTCTTAGTGCTTAATTGCTTGGGAGAGATTAGCAAGGGTGGGGATCCTCTTAGACGACTAAACTTGTGCTTAATTGCTGGGTTTTGGAGTTAAGAGTTAATTGCTTTATTTATCTAAACACAAAAACACAAAAAGAAGTCACTCTGTTTCATTCCGACGAGCTTGCTGTTTGTTTCGTATCAACCTAGGATGTTTACAAGTACAAACAAGCTTCATCTCAAGCATTTGAATGCATTTAAGCGTTTTAAAAGCTCATACGAGAAGGGTGAAAGAGATTTGAGTTCTTTTGTGTTGTATATTAAGAGAAAGCATCGAAATACTTTATTTGCATTCATTTGAGTGTGAAACTACACCTTGGATGTTTACAAGTACAAACAAGCTTCAACTCAAGCTTTTTAATGCATTTACGCGTTTTAAAAGCTCATACGAGTAGGGTGAAAGAGATTTGAGTTCTTTTGTGTTGTATATTAAGAGAAACCATCCAAATACTTTGTTTGCATTCAATTGAGTGTGAAACTACACCTAGGATATTTACAAGGACAAACAAGCTTCAACTCAATCTTTTGAATGCATTTACGCGTTTTAAAAGTTCATACGAGTAGGGTGAAAGAGATTTGAGTTCATTTGTGTAGTATATTAAGAGAAAGCATCCAAATACTTTGTTTGGATTCATTTGAGTGTGAAACTACACCTAGGATGTTTACAAGTACACAAACAAGCTTCAACTCAAGCTTTTCAATGCATTTACGCGTTGTAACAGCTCTTACGACTAGGGTGAAAGTGATTTGAGTTCTTTTGTGTTGTATATTAAGAGAAACCATCCAAATATTTTGTTTGCATTCATTTCAGTGTGAAACTACACCTAGGATGTTTACAAGTACAAAACAAGCTTCAACTCAAACTTTTGAATGCATTTACGCGTGTTAGAAGCTCATACGAGTAGGGTGAAAGAGATTTGAGTTCTTTTGTGTTGTATATTAAGAGAAAGCATCCAAATACTTTCCAAATACTTTGTTTGCATTCAATTGAGTGTGAAACTACACTTAGGATAATTACAAGTGCAAAACAAGCTTCAACTCAAGCTTTTGAATGCATTTACGCGTTTTAAAAGCTCATACGAGTAGGGTGAAAGAGATTTGAGTTCTTTGTGTTGTATATTAAGAGAAAGCATCCAAATACTTTGTTTGCATTCAATTGAGTGTGAAACTACACCTTGGATGTTTAAAAATACAAACAAGCTTCAACTCAAGCTTTTTAATGCGTTTACGCGTTTTAAAAGCTCATACGAGTAGCGTGAAAGAGATTTGAGTTCTTTGGTGTTGTATATTAAGAGAAAGCATCCAAATACTTTCCAAATATTTTGTTTGCATTCAATTGAGTGTGAAACTACACCTAGGATATTTACAAGTACAAAACAAGCTTCAACTCAAGCTTTTGAATGCATTTACACGTTTAAAAAGCTCATACGAGGAGGGTGAAAGAGATTTGAGTTCTTTTGTGTTGTATATTAAGAGAAAGCATCCAAATACTTTTCAAATACTTTGTTAGCATTCATTTGAGTGTGAAACTACACCTAGGATGTTTACAAGTACCAACCAGCTTCAACTCAAGCTTCTGAATGCATTTACTCGTTTTAACAGCTCTTACGATTAGGGTGATAGAGATTGATTTCTTTTGTGCTGTATATTAAGAGAAAGCACTCAAATAATTTGTTTGCATTCGTTTGAGTATGAAACTACACCTAGGATGTTTACAAGTACAAACAATCTTCAACTCAAGCTTTTGAATGCATTTACGCGTTTTAAAAGCTCATACGAGTAGGGTGAAAGAGATTTGAGTTCTTTGGTGTTGTGTATTAAGAGAAAGCATCCAAATACTTTCCAAATACTTTGTTTGCATTCAATTGAAAGGGAAACTACACCTTGGATATTTACAAGTACAAAACAAGCTTCAACTCAAGCTTTTGAATGCATTTACGCGTTTTAAAAGCTCATACGAGTAGGGTGAATGGGATTTGAGTTCTTTTATGTTGTATATTAAGAGAAAGCATCCAAACACTTTCCAAATACTTTGTTTGCATTAAATTGAGTGTGAAACTACACCTAGGATATTTACAAGTACAAACAAGCTTCAACTCAAGCTTTTGAATGCATTTACGCGTTTTAAAAGCTCATACGAGTAGGGTGAAAGAGATTTGAGTTCTTTTGTGTTGTATATTAAGAGAAAGCATCCAAATAGTTTGTTTGCATTCAATTGAGTGTGAAACTACACCTAGGATATTTACAAGTACAAACAAGCTTCAACTCAAGCTTTTGAATGCATTTACGCGTTTTAAAAGCTCATACGAGTAGGGTGAAAGAGATTTGAGTTCTTCTGTGTTGTATATTAAGAGAAAGCATCCAAATACTCTGTTTGCATTCATTTGAGTGTGAAACTACACCTAGGTTGTTTAGAAGTACAAACAAGTTTCAACTCAAGCTTTTGAATGCATTTACGCGTTTTAAATGCTCATACGAGTAGGGTGAAAGAGATTTGAGTTCTTTGGTGTTGTATATTAAGAGAAAGCATCCAAATACTTTCCAAATATTTTGTTTGCATTCAATTGAGTGTGAAACTACACCTAGGATATTTACAAGTACCAAACAAGTTTCAACTCAAGCTTTTGAATGCATTTACGCGTTTTAAAAGCTCATACGAGTAGGGTGAAAGAGATTTGAGTTCTTTTGTGTTGTATATTAAGAGAAAGCATCCAAATACTTTTCAAATACTTTGTTTGCATTCATTTGAGTGTGAAACTACACCTAGGATGTTTACAAGGACCAACAAGCTTCAACTCAAGCTTCTGAATGCATTTACTCGTTTTAACAGCTCTTACGATTAGGGTGATAGAGATTGATTTCTTTTGTGATGTATATTAAGGGAAAGCACTCAAATAACTTGTTTGCATTAATTTGAGTATGAAACTACACCTGGGATGTTTACAAGTACAAACAATCTTCAACTCAAGCTTTTGAATGCATTTACGCGTTTTAAAAGCTCATACGAGTAGGGTGAAAGGGATTTGAGTTCTTTGGTGTTGTATATTAAGAGAAAGCATCCAAATACTTTGTTTGGATTCTTTTGAGTGTGAAAATACACCCGTGATGTTTACAAGTACAAACAAGCTTCAACTCAAACTTTTGAATGCATTTACGCGTTTTAAAAGGTCATACGAGTAGGGTGAAAGAGATTTGAGTTCTTCTGTGTTGTATATTAAGAGAAAGCATCCAAATACTCTGTTTGCATTCATTTGAGTGTGAAACTACACCTAGGATATTTACAAGTACAAACAAGCTTCAACTCAAGCTTTTGAATGCATTTGCGCGTTTTAAAAGCTCATACGAGTAGGGTGAAAGAGATTTGAGTTCTTTGGTGTTGTGTATTAAGAGAAAGCATCCAAATACTTTCCAAATACTTTGTTTGCATTCAATTGAAAGGGAAACTACACCTTGGATATTTACAAGTACAAAACAAGCTTCAACTCAAGCTTTTGAATGCATTTACGCGTTTTAAAAGCTCATACGAGTAGGGTGAATGGGATTTGAGTTCTTTTATGTTGTATATTAAGAGAAAGCATCCAAACACTTTCCAAATACTTTGTTTGCATTAAATTGAGTGTGAAACTACACCTAGGATATTTACAAGTACAAACAAGCTTCAACTCAAGCTTTTGAATGCATTTACGCGTTTTAAAAGCTCATACGAGTAGGGTGAAAGAGATTTGAGTTCTTTTGTGTTGTATATTAAGAGAAAGCATCCAAATAGTTTGTTTGCATTCAATTGAGTGTGAAACTACACCTAGGATATTTACAAGTACAAACAAGCTTCAACTCAAGCTTTTGAATGCATTTACGCGTTTTAAAAGCTCATACGAGTAGGGTGAAAGAGATTTGAGTTCTTCTGTGTTGTATATTAAGAGAAAGCATCCAAATACTCTGTTTGCATTCATTTGAGTGTGAAACTACACCTAGGATGTTTAGAAGTACAAACAAGTTTCAACTCAAGCTTTTGAATCCATTTACGCGTTTTAAATGCTCATACGAGTAGGGTGAAAGAGATTTGAGTTCTTTGGTGTTGTATATTAAGAGAAAGCATCCAAATACTTTCCAAATATTTTGTTTGCATTCAATTGAGTGTGAAACTACACCTAGGATATTTACAAGTACCAAACAAGTTTCAACTCAAACTTTTGAATGCATTTACGCGTTTTAAAAGCTCATACGAGTAGGGTGAAAGAGATTTGAGTTCTTTTGTGTTGTATATTAAGAGAAAGCATCCAAATACTTTTCAAATACTTTGTTTGCATTCATTTGAGTGTGAAACTACACCTAGGATGTCTACAAGGACCAACAAGCTTCAACTCAAGCTTCTGAATGCATTTACTCGTTTTAACAGCTCTTACGATTAGGGTGATAGAGATTGATTTCTTTTGTGATGTATATTAAGAGAAAGCACTCAAATAACTTGCTTGCATTAATTTGAGTATGAAACTACACCTGGGATGTTTACAAGTACAAACAATCTTCAACTCAAGCTTTTGAATGCATTTACGCGTTTTAAAAGCTCATACGAGTAGGGTGAAAGAGATTTGAGTTCTTTGGTGTTGTATATTAAGAGAAAGCATCCAAATACTTTGTTTGGATTCTTTTGAGTGTGAAAATACACCCGTGATGTTTACAAGTACAAACAAGCTTCAACTCAAACTTTTGAATGCATTTACGCGTTTTAAAAGGTCATACGAGTAGGGTGAAAGAGATTTGAGTTCTTCTGTGTTGTATATTAAGAGAAAGCATCCAAATACTCTGTTTGCATTCATTTGAGTGTGAAACTACACCTAGGATGTTTACAAGTACAAACAAGCTTCAACTCAAGCTTTTGAATGCATTTGCGCGTTTTAAAAGCTCATACGAGTAGGGTGAAAGAGATTTGAGTTCTTTGGTGTTGTATATTAAGAGAAAGCATCCAAATACTTTCCAAATATTTTGTTTGCATTTCAATTGAGTGTGCAACTACACCTAGGATATTTACAAGTACAAAACAAGCTTCAACTCAAGCTTTTGAATGCATTTACGCGTTTTAAAAGCTCATACGAGTAGGGTGAAAGGGATTTGAGTTCTTTTGTGTTGTATATTAAGAGAAAGCATTCAAATACTTTGTTTGGATTCTTTTGAGTGTGAAAATACACCCGTGATGTTTACAAGTACAAACAAGCTTCAACTCAAACTTTTGAATTCATTTACGCGTTTTAAAAGGTCATACGAGTAGGGTGAAAGAGATTTGAGTTCTTCTGTGTTGTATATTAAGAGAATGCATCCAAATACTCTGTTTGCATTCATTTGAGTGTGAAACTACACCTAGGATGTTTACAAGTACAAACAAGCTTCAACTCAAGCTTTTGAATGCATTTACGCGTTTTAAAAGCTCATACGAGTAGGGTGAAAGAGATTTGAGTTCTTTGGTGTTGTATATTAAGAGAAAGCATCCAAATACTTTCCAAATATTTTGTTTGCATTCAATTGAGTGTGAAACTACACCTAGGATATTTACAAGTACAAAACAAGCTTCAACTCAAGCTTTTGAATGCATTTACGCGTTTTAAAAGCTCATACGAGTAGGGTGAAAGAGATTTGAGTTCTTTTGTGTTGTATATTAAGAGAAAGCATCCAAATACTTTTCAAATACTTTGTTCGCATTCATTTGAGTGTGAAACTACACCTAGGATGTTTACAAGGACCAACAAGCTTCAACTCAAGCTTCTGAATGCATTTACTCGTGTTAACAGCTCTTACGATTAGGGTGATAGAGATTGATTTCTTTTGTGATGTATATTAAGAGAAAGCACTCAAATAATTTGTTTGCATTAATTTGAGTATGAAACTACACCTAGGATGTTTACAAGTACAAACAATCTTTAACTCAAGCTTTTGAATGTATTTACGCGTTTTAAAAGCTCATACGAGTAGGGTGAAAGAGATTTGAGTTCTTTGGTGTTGTATATTAAGAGAAAGCATCCAAATGCTTTCCAAATACTTTGTTTGCATTCAAATTGAAAGTGAAACTACACCTAGGATATTTACAAGTACAAAACAAGCTTCAACTCAAGCTTTTGAATGCATTTACGCGTTTTAAAAGCTCATACGAGTAGGATGAAAGGGATTTGAGTTCTTTTGTGTTGTATATTAAGAGAAAGCGTCCAAATACTTTCCAAATACTTTGTTTGCATTAAATTGAGTGTGAAACTACACCTAGGATATTTACAAGTACAAACAAGCTTCAACTCAAGCTTTTGAATGCATTTACGCGTTTTAAAAGTTCATACGAGTAGGGTGAAAGGGATTTGAGTTCTTTTGTGTTGTATATTAAGAGAAAGCATTCAAATACTTTGATTGGATTCTTTTGAGTGTGAAAATACACCCGTGATGTTTACAAGTACAAACAAGCTTCAACTCAAACTTTTGAATGCATTTACGCGTTTTAAAGGTCATACGAGTAGGGTGAAAGAGATTTGAGTTCTTCTGTTTTGTATATTAAGAGAAAGCATCCAAATACTCTGTTTGCATTCATTTGAGTGTGAAACTACACCTAGGATGTTTACAAGTACAAACAAGCTTCAACACAAGCTTTTGAATGCATTTACGCGTTTTAAAAGCTCATACGAGTAGGGTGAAAGAGATTTGAGTTCTTTGGTGTTGTATATTAAGAGAAAGCATCCAAATACTTTGTTTGGATTCTTTTGAGTGTGAAAATACACCCGTGATGTTTACAAGTACAAACAAGCTTCAACTCAAACTTTTGAATGCATTTACGCGTTTTAAAAGGTCATACGAGTAGGGTGAAAGAGATTTGAGTTCTTCTGTGTTGTATATTAAGAGAAAGCATCCAAATACTCTGTTTGCATTCATTTGAGTGTGAAACTACACCTAGGATGTTTACAAGTACAAACAAGCTTCAACTCAAGCTTTTGAATGCATTTGCGCGTTTTAAAAGCTCATACGAGTAGGGTGAAAGAGATTTGAGTTCTTTGGTGTTGTATATTAAGAGAAAGCATCCAAATACTTTCCAAATATTTTGTTTGCATTTCAATTGAGTGTGCAACTACACCTAGGATATTTACAAGTACAAAACAAGCTTCAACTCAAGCTTTTGAATGCATTTACGCGTTTTAAAAGCTCATACGAGTAGGGTGAAAGGGATTTGAGTTCTTTTGTGTTGTATATTAAGAGAAAGCATTCAAATACTTTGTTTGGATTCTTTTGAGTGTGAAAATACACCCGTGATGTTTACAAGTACAAACAAGCTTCAACTCAAACTTTTGAATTCATTTACGCGTTTTAAAAGGTCATACGAGTAGGGTGAAAGAGATTTGAGTTCTTCTGTGTTGTATATTAAGAGAATGCATCCAAATACTCTGTTTGCATTCATTTGAGTGTGAAACTACACCTAGGATGTTTACAAGTACAAACAAGCTTCAACTCAAGCTTTTGAATGCATTTACGCGTTTTAAAAGCTCATACGAGTAGGGTGAAAGAGATTTGAGTTCTTTGGTGTTGTAAATTAAGAGAAAGCATCCAAATACTTTCCAAATATTTTGTTTGCATTCAATTGAGTGTGAAACTACACCTAGGATATTTACAAGTACAAAACAAGCTTCAACTCAAGCTTTTGAATGCATTTACGCGTTTTAAAAGCTCATACGAGTAGGGTGAAAGAGATTTGAGTTCTTTTGTGTTGTATATTAAGAGAAAGCATCCAAATACTTTTCAAATACTTTGTTCGCATTCATTTGAGTGTGAAACTACACCTAGGATGTTTACAAGGACCAACAAGCTTCAACTCAAGCTTCTGAATGCATTTACTCGTGTTAACAGCTCTTACGATTAGGGTGATAGAGATTGATTTCTTTTGTGATGTATATTAAGAGAAAGCACTCAAATAATTTGTTTGCATTAATTTGAGTATGAAACTACACCTAGGATGTTTACAAGTACAAACAATCTTTAACTCAAGCTTTTGAATGTATTTACGCGTTTTAAAAGCTCATACGAGTAGGGTGAAAGAGATTTGAGTTCTTTGGTGTTGTATATTAAGAGAAAGCATCCAAATGCTTTCCAAATACTTTGTTTGCATTCAAATTGAAAGTGAAACTACACCTAGGATATTTACAAGTACAAAACAAGCTTCAACTCAAGCTTTTGAATGCATTTACGCGTTTTAAAAGCTCATACGAGTAGGATGAAAGGGATTTGAGTTCTTTTGTGTTGTATATTAAGAGAAAGCGTCCAAATACTTTCCAAATACTTTGTTTGCATTAAATTGAGTGTGAAACTACACCTAGGATATTTACAAGTACAAACAAGCTTCAACTCAAGCTTTTGAATGCATTTACGCGTTTTAAAAGTTCATACGAGTAGGGTGAAAGGGATTTGAGTTCTTTTGTGTTGTATATTAAGAGAAAGCATTCAAATACTTTGATTGGATTCTTTTGAGTGTGAAAATACACCCGTGATGTTTACAAGTACAAACAAGCTTCAACTCAAACTTTTGAATGCATTTACGCGTTTTAAAGGTCATACGAGTAGGGTGAAAGAGATTTGAGTTCTTCTGTTTTGTATATTAAGAGAAAGCATCCAAATACTCTGTTTGCATTCATTTGAGTGTGAAACTACACCTAGGATGTTTACAAGTACAAACAATCTTCAACTCAAGCTTTTGAATGCATTTACGCGTTTTAAAAGCTCATACGAGTAGGGTGAAAGAGATTTGAGTTCTTTGGTGTTGTATATTAAGAGAAAGCATCCAAATACTTTCCAAATACTTTGTTTGCATTCAAATTGAAAGTGAAAATACACCTAGGATATTTACAAGTACAAAACAAGCTTCAACTCAAGCTTTTGAATGCATTTACGCGTTTTAAAAGCTCATACGAGTAGGATGAAAGGGATTTGAGTTCTTTTGTGTTGTATATTAAGAGAAAGCATCCAAATACTTTCCAAATACTTTGTTTGCATTAAATTGAGTGTGAAACTACACCTAGGATATTTACAAGTACAAACAAGCTTCAACTCAATCTTTTGAATGCATTTACGCGTTTTAAAAGCTCATACGAGTAGGGTGAAAGGGATTTGACTTCTTTTGTGTTGTATATTAAGAGAAAGCATTCATATACTTTGTTTGGATTCTTTTGAGTGTGAAAATACGCCCGTGATGTTTACAAGTACAAACAAGCTTTAACTCAAACTTTTGAATGCATTTACGCGTTTTAAAAGGTCATACGAGTAGGGTGAAAGAGATTTGAGTTCTTCTGTGTTGTATATTAAGAGAAAGCATCCAAATACTCTGTTTGCATTCATTTGAGTGTGAAACTACACCTAGGATGTTTACAAGTACAAACAAGCTTAAACACAAGCTTTTGAATGCATTTACGCGTTTTAAAAGCTCATACGAGTAGGGTGAAAGAGATTTGAGTTCTTTGATGTTCTATATTTACAGAAAGCATCCAAATACTTTCCAAATATTTTGTTTGCATTCAATTGAGTGTGAAACTACACCTAGGATATTTACAAGTACAAAACAAGCTTCAACTCAAGCTTTTGAATGCATTTACGCGTTTTAAAAGCTCATACGAGTAGGGTGAAAGAGATTTGAGTTCTTTTGTGTGGTATATTAAAAGAAAGCATCCAAATACTTTTCAAATACTTTGTTCGCATTCATTTGAGTGTGAAACTACACCTAGGATGTTTACAAGGACCAACAAGCTTCAACTCAAGCTTCTGAATGCATTTACTCGTTTTAACAGCTCTTACGATTAGGGTGATAGAGATTGATTTCTTTTGGGATGTATATTAAGAGAAAGCACTCAAATAATTTGTTTGCATTAATTTGAGTATGAAACTACACCTAGGATGTTTACAAGTACAAACAATCTTCAACTCAAGCTTTTGAATGCATTTACGCGTTTTAAAAGCTCATACGAGTAGGGTGAAAGAGATTTGAGTTCTTTAGTGTTGTATATTAAGAGAAAGCATCCAAATACTTTCCAAATACTTTGTTTGCATTCAAATTGAAAGTGAAAATACACCTAGGATATTTACAAGTACAAAACAAGCTTCAACTCAAGCTTTTGAATGCATTTACGCGTTTTAAAAGCTCATACGAGTAGGATGAAAGGGATTTGAGTTCTTTTGTGTTGTATATTAAGAGAAAGCATCCAAATACTTTCCAAATACTTTGTTCGCATTCATTTGAGTGTGAAACTACACCTAGGATATTTACAAGTACAAAACAAGCTTCAACTCAAGCTTTTGAATGCATTTACGCGTTTTAAAAGCTCATACGAGTAGGGTGAAAGAGATTTGAGTTCTTTGGTGTTGTATATTAAGAGAAAGCATCCAAATACTTTCCAAATATTTTGTTTGCATTCAATTGAGTGTGAAACTACACCTAGGATATTTACAAGTACAAAACAAGCTTCAACTCAAGCTTTTGAATGTATTTACGCGTTTTAAAAGCTCATACGAGTAGGGTGAAAGAGATTTGAGTTATTTTGTGTTGTATATTAAGAGAAAGCATCCAAATACTTTTCAAATACTTTGTTCGCATTCATTTGAGTGTGAAACTACACCTAGGATGTTTACAAGGACCAACAAGCTTCAACTCAAGCTTCTGAATGCATTTACTCGTTTTAACAGCTCTTACGATTAGGGTGATAGAGATTGATTTCTTTTGTGATGTATATTAAGAGAAAGAACTCAAGTAATTTGTTTGCATTAATTTGAGTATGAAACTACACCTAGGATGTTTACAAGTACAAACAATCTTCAACTCAAGTTTTTGAATGCATTTACGCGTTTTAAAAGCTCATACGAGTAGGGTGAAAGAGATTTGAGTTCTTTGGTGTTGTATATTAAGAGAAAGCATCCAAATACTTTCCAAATACTTTGTTTGCATTCAAATTGAAAGTGAAACTACACCTAGGATATTTACAAGTACAAAACAAGCTTCAACTCAAGCTTTTGAATGCATTTACGCGTTTTAAAAGCTCATACGAGTAGGATGAAAGGGATTTGAGTTCTTTTGTGTTGTATATTAAGAGAAAGCATCCAAATACTTTCCAAATACTTTGTTTGCATTAAATGGAGTGTGAAACTACACCTAGGATATTTACAAGTACAAACAAGCTTCAACTCAAGCTTTTGAATGCATTTACGCGTTTTAAAAGCTCATACGAGTAGGGTGAAAGGGATTTGAGTTCTTTTGTGTTGTATATTAAGAGAAAGCATTCAAATACTTTGTTTGGATTCTTTTGAGTGTGAAAATACACCCGTGATGTTTACAAGTACAAACAAGCTTCAACTCAAACTTTTGAATGCATTTACGCGTTTTAAAAGGTCATACGAGTAGGGTGAAAGAGATTTGAGTTCTTCTGTGTTGTATATTAAGAGAAAGCATCCAAATACTCTGTTTGCATTCATTTGAGTGTGAAATTACACCTAGGATGTTTACAAGTACAAACAAGCTTCAACTCAAGCTTTTGAATGCATTTACGCGTTTTAAAAGCTCATACGAGTAGGGTGAAAGAGATTTGAGTTCTTTGGTGTTGTATATTAAGAGAAAGCATCCAAATACTTTCCAAATATTTTGTTTGCATTCAATTGAGTGTGAAACTACACCTAGGATATTTACAAGTACAAAACAAGCTTCAACTCAAGCTTTTGAATGCATTTACGCGTTTTAAAAGCTCATACGAGTAGGGTGAAAGAGATTTGAGTTCTTTTGTGTTGTATATTAAGAAAAAGCATCCAAATACTTTTCAAATACTTTGTTCGCATTCATTTGAGTGTGAAACTACACCTAGGATGTTTACAAGGACCAACAAGCTTCAACTCAAGCTTCTGAATGCATTTACTCGTTTTAACAGCTCTTTCGATTAGGGTGATAGAGATTGATTTCTTTTGTGATGTATATTAAGAGAAAGCACTCAAATAATTTGTTTGCATTTATTTGAGTATGAAACTACACCTAGGATGTTTACAAGTACAAACAATCTTCAACTCAAGCTTTTGAATGCATTTACGCGTTTTAAAAGCTCATACGAGTAGGGTGAAAGAGATTTGAGTTCTTTAGTGTTGTATATTAAGAGAAAGCATCCAAATACTTTCCAAATACTTTGTTTGCATTCAAATTGAAAGTGAAAATACACCTAGGATATTTACAAGTACAAAACAAGCTTCAACTCAAGCTTTTGAATGCATTTACGCGTTTTAAAAGCTCATACGAGTAGAATGAAAGGGATTTGAGTTCTTTTGTGTTGTATATTAAGAGAAAGCATCCAAATACTTTCCAAATACTTTGTTTGCATTAAATTGAGTGTGAAACTACACCTAGGATATTTACAAGTACAAACAAGCTTCAACTCAAGCTTTTGAATGCATTTACGCGTTTTAAAAGCTCATACGAGTAGGGTGAAAGAGATTTGAGTTCTTTTGTGTTGTATATTAAGAGAAAGCATTCAAATACTTTGTTTGGATTCTTTTGAGTGTGAAAATACGCCCGTGATGTTTACAAGTACAAACAAGCTTCAACTCAAACTTTTGAATGCATTTACGCGTTTTAAAAGGTCATACGAGTAGGGTGAAAGAGATTTGAGTTCTTCTGTGTTGTATATTAAGAGAATGCATCGAAATACTATGTTTGCATTCATTTGAGTGTGAAACTACACCTAGGATGTTTACAAGTACAAACAAGCTTCAACTCAAGCTTTTGAATGCATTTACGCGTTTTAAAAGCTCATACGAGTAGGGTGAAAGAGATTTGAGTTCTTTGGTGTTGTATATTAAGAGAAAGCATCCAAATACTTTCCAAATACTTTGTTTGCATTCAAATTGAAAGTGAAACTACACCTAGGACATTTACAAGTACAAAACAAGCTTCAACTCAAGCTTTTGAATGCATTTACGCGTTTTAAAAGCTCATACGAGTAGGATGAAAGGGATTTGAGTTCTTTTGTGTTGTATATTAAGAGAAAGCATCCAAATACTTTCCAAATACTTTGTTTGCATTAAATTTAGTGTGAAACTACACCTAGGATATTTACAAGTACAAACAAGCTTTTCAACTCAAGCTTTTGAATGCATTTACGCGTTTTAAAAGCTCATACGAGTAGGGTGAAAGGGATTTGAGTTCTTTTGTGTTGTATATTAAGAGAAAGCATTCAAACACTTTGTTTGGATTCTTTTGAGTGTGAAAATACACCCGTGATGTTTACAAGTACAAACAAGCTTCAACTCAAACTTTTGAATGCATTTACGCGTTTTAAAAGTTCATACGAGTAGGGTGAAAGAGATTTGAGTTCTTTTGTGTTGTATATTAAGAGAAAGCATCCAAATACTTTTCAAATACTTTGTTCGCATTCATTTGAGTGTGAAACTACACCTAGGATGTTTACAAGGACCAACAAGCTTCAACTCAAGCTTCTGAATGCATTTACTCGTTTTAACAGCTCTTACGATTAGGGTGATAGAGATTGATTTCTTTTGTGATGTATATTAAGAGAAAGCACTCAAATAATTTGTTTGCATTAATTTGAGTATGAAACTACACCTAGGATGTTTACAAGTACAAACAATCTTCAACTCAAGCTTTTGAATGCATTTACGCGTTTTAAAAGCTCATACGAGTAGGGTGAAAGAGATTTGAGTTCTTTGGTGTTGTATATTAAGAGAAAGCATCCAAATACTTTCCAAATACTTTGTTTGCATTCAAATTGAAAGTGAAACTACACCTAGGATATTTACAAGTACAAAACAAGCTTAAACTCAAGCTTTTGAATGCATTTACGCGTTTTAAAAGCTCATACGAGTAGGGTGAAAGAGATTTGAGTTCTTTGGTGTTGTATATTAAGAGAAAGCATCCAAATACTTTCCAAATACTTTGTTTGCATTCAAATTGAAAGTGAAACTACACCTAGGATATTTACAAGTACAAACACAAGCTTCAACTCAAGCTTTTGAATGCATTTATGCGTTTTAAAAGCTCATACGAGTAGGATGAAAGGGATTTGAGTTCTTTTGTGTTGTATATTAAGAGAAAGCATCCAAATACTTTCCAAATACTTTGTTTGCATTAAATTGAGTGTGAAACTACACCTAGGATATTTACAAGTACAAACAAGCTGCAACTCAAGCTTTTGAATGCATTTACGCGTTTTAAAAGCTCATACGAGTAGGGTGAAAGGGATTTGAGTTCTTTTGTGTTGTATATTAAGAGAAAGCATTCAAATACTTTGTTTGAATTCTTTTGAGTGTGAAAATACACCCGTGATGTTTACAAGTACAAACAAGCTTCAACTCAAACTTTTGAATGCATTTACGTGTTTTAAAAGGTCATACGAGTTGGGTGAAAGAGATTTGAGTTCTTCCGTGTTGTATATTAAGAGAAAGCATCCAAATACTCTGTTTGCATTCATTTGAGTGTGAAACTACACCTAGGATGTTTACAAGTACAAACAAGCTTCAACTCAAGCTTTTGAATGCATTTACGCGTTTTAAAAGCTCATACGAGTAGGGTGAAAGAGATTTGAGTTCTTTGGTGTTGTATATTAAGAGAAAGCATCCAAATACTTTCCAAATACTTTGTTTGCATTCAATTGAGTGTGAAACTACACCTAGGATATTTACAAGTACAAAACAAGCTTCAACTCAAGCTTTTGAATGCATTTACGCGTTTTAAAAGCTCATACGAGTAGGGTGAAAGAGATTTGAGTTCTTTTGTGTTGTATATTAAGAGAAAGCATCCAAATAATTTTCAAATACTTTGTTCGCATTCATTTGAGTGTGAAACTACACCTAGGATGTTTACAAGGACCAACAAGCTTCAAATCAAGCTTCTGAATGCATTTACTCGTTTTAACAGCTCTTACGATTAGGGTGATAGAGATTGATTTCTTTTGTGATGTATATTAAGAGAAAGCACTCAAATAATTTGTTTGCATTAATTTGAGTATGATACTACACCTAGGATGTTTACAAGTACAAACAATCTTCAACTCAAGCTTTTGAATGCATTTACGCGTTTTAAAAGCTCATACGAGTAGGGTGAAAGAGATTTGAGTTCTTTGGTGTTGTATATTAAGAGAAAGCATCCAAATACTTTCCAAATACTTTGTTTGCATTCAAATTGAAAGTGAAACTACACCTAGGATATTTACAAGTACAAAACAAGCTTCAACTCAAGCTTTTGAATGCATTTACGCGTTTTAAAAGCTCATACGAGTAGGATGAAAGGGATTTGAGTTCTTTTGTGTTGTATATTAAGAGAAAGCATCCAAATACTTTCCAAATACTTTGTTTGCATTAAATCGAGTGTGAAACTACACCTAGGATATTTACAAGTACAAACAAGCTTCAACTCAAGCTTTTGAATGCATTTACGCGTTTTAAAAGCTCATACGAGTAGGGTGAAAGGGATTTGAGTTCTTTTGTGTTGTATATTAAGAGAAAGCATTCAAATACTTTGTTTGGATTCTTTTGAGTGTGAAAATACACCCATGATGTTTACAAGTACAAACAAGCTTCAACTCAAACTTTTGAATGCATTTACGCGTTTTAAAAGGTCATACGAGTAGGGTGAAAGAGATTTGAGTTCTTCTGTGTTGTATATTAAGAGAAAGCATCCAAATACTCTGTTTGCATTCATTTGAGTGTGAAACTACACCTAGGATGTTTACAAGTACAAACAAGCTTCAACTCAAGCTTTTGAATGTATTTACGCGTTTTAAAAGCTCATATGAGTAGGGTGAAAGAGATTTGAGTTCTTTGGTGTTGTATATTAAGAGAAAGCATCCAAATACTTTCCAAATATTTTGTTTGCATTCAATTGAGTGTGAAACTACACCTAGGATATTTACAAGTACAAAACAAGCTTCAACTCAAGCTTTTGAATGCATTTACGCGTTTTAAAAGCTCATACGAGTAGGGTGAAAGAGATTTGAGTTCTTTTGTGTTGTATATTAAGAGAAAGCATCCAAATACTTTTCAAATACTTTGTTCGCATTCATTTGAGTGTGAAACTACACCTAGGATTATTACAAGGACCAACAAGCTTCAACTCAAGCTTCTGAATGCATTTACTCGTTTTAACAGCTCTTACGATTAGGGTGAGAGAGATTGATTTCTTTTGTGATGTATATTAAGAGAAAGCACTCAAATAATTTGTTTGCATTAATTTGAGTATGAAACTACACCTAGGATGTTTACAAGTACAAAAAATCTTCAACTCAAGCTTTTGAATGCATTTACGCGTTTTAAAAGCTCATACGAGTAGGGTGAAAGAGATTTGAGTTCTTTGGTGTTGTATATTAAGAGAAAGCATCCAAATACTTTCCAAATACTTTGTTTGCATTCAAATTGAAAGTGAAACTACACCTAGGATATTTACAAGTACAAAACAAGCTTCAACTCAAGCTTTTGAATGCATTTACGCGTTTTAAAAGCTCATACGAGTAGGATGAAAGGGATTTGAGTTCTTTTGTGTTGTATATTAAGAGAAAGCATCCATATACTTTCCAAATACTTTGTTTGCATTAAATTGAGTGTGAAACAACACCTAGGTTATTTACAAGTACAAACAAGCTTCAACTCAAGCTTTTGAATGCATTTACGCGTTTTAAAAGCTCATACGAGTAGGGTGAAAAGGATTTGAGTTCTTTTGTGTTGTATATTAAGAGAAAGCATTCAAATACTTTGTTTGGATTCTTTTGAGTGTGAAAATACACCCGTGATGTTTACAAGTACAAATAAGCTTCAACTTAAACTTTTGAATGCATTTACGCGTTTTAAAAGGTCATACGAGTAGGGTGAAAGAGATTTGAGTTCTTCTGTGTTGTATATTAAGAGAAAGCATCCAAATAATCTGTTTGCATTCATTTGAGTGTGAAACTACACCTAGGATGTTTACAAGTACAAACAAGCTTCAACTCAAGCTTTTGAATGCATTTACGCGTTTTAAAAGCTCATACGAGTAGGGTGAAAGAGATTTGAGTTCTTTGGTGTTGTATATTAAGAGAAAGCATCCAAATACTTACCAAATATTTTGTTTGCATTCAATTGAGTGTGAAACTACACCTAGGATATTTACAACTACAAAACAAGCTTCAACTCAAGCTTTTGAATGCATTTACGCGTTTTAAAAGCTCATACGAGTAGGGTGAAAGAGATTTGAGCTCTTTTGTGTTGTATATTAAGAGAAAGCATCCAAATACTTTTCAAATACTTTGTTCGCATTCATTTGAGTGTGAAACTACACCTAGGATGTTTACAAGGACCAACAAGCTTCAACTCAAGCTTCTGAATGCATTTACTCGTTTTAACAGCTCTTACGATTAGGGTGATAGAGATTGATTTCTTTTGTGATGTATATTAAGAGAAAGCACTCAAATAATTTGTTTGCATTAATTTGAATATGAAACTACACCTAGGATGTTTACAAGTACAAACAATCTTCAACTCAAGCTTTTGAATGCATTTACGCGTTTTAAAAGCTCATACGAGTAGGGTGAAAGAGATTTGAGTTCTTTGGTGTTGTATATTAAGAGAAAGCATCCAAATACTTTCGAAATACTTTGTTTGCATTCAAATTGAAAGTGAAACTACACCTAGGATATTTACAAGTACAAAACAAGCTTCAACTCACGCTTTTGAATGCATTTACGCGTTTTAAAAGCTCATACGAGTAGGATGAAAGGGATTTGAGTTCTTTTGTGTTGTATATTAAGAGAAAGCATCCAAATACTTTCCAAATACTTTGTTTGCATTAAATCGAGTGTGAAACTACACCTAGGATATTTACAAGTACAAACAAGCTTCAACTCAAGCTTTTGAATGCAGTTACGCGTTTTAAAAGCTCATACGAGTAGGGTGAAAGGGATTTGAGTTCTTTTGTGTTGTATATTAAGAGAAAGCATTCAAATACTTTGTTTGGATTCTTTTGAGTGTGAAAATACACCCGTGATGTTTACAAGTACAAACAAGCTTCAACTCAAACTTTTGAATGCATTTACGCGTTTTAAAAGGTCATACGAGTAGGGTGAAAGAGATTTCAGTTCTTCTGTGTTGTATATTAAGAGAAAGCATCCAAATACTCTGTTTGCATTCATTTGAGTGTGAAACTACACCTAGGATGTTTACAAGTACAAACAAGCTTCAACTCAAGCTTTTGAATGCATTTACGCGTTTTAAAAGCTCATACGAGTAGGGTGAAAGAGATTTGAGTTCTTTGGTGTTGTATATTAAGAGAAAGCATCCAAATACTTTCCAAATATTTTGTTTGCATTCAATTGAGTGTGAAACTACACCTAGGATATTTACAAGTACATAACAAGCTTCAACTCAAGCTTTTGAATGCATTTACGCGTTTTAAAAGCTCATACGAGTAGGGTGAAAGAGATTTGAGCTCTTTTGTGTTGTATATTATGAGAAAGCATCCAAATACTTTTCAAATACTTTGTTCGCATTCATTTGAGTGTGAAACTACACCTAGGATGTTTACAAGGACCAACAAGCTTCAACTCAAGCTTTTGAATGCATTTACGCGTTTTAAAAGCCCATACGAGTAGGGTGAAAGAGATTTGAGTTCTTTGGTGTTGTATATTAAGAGAAAGCATCCAAATACTTTCCAAATACTTTGTTTGCATTCAAATTGAAAGTGAAACTACACCTAGGATATTTACAAGTACAAAACAAGCTTCAACTCAAGCTTTTGAATGCATTTACGCGTTTTAAAAGCTCATACGAGTAGGATGAAAGGGATTTGAGTTCTTTTGTGTTGTATATTAAGAGAAAGCATCCATATACTTTCCAAATACTTTGTTTGCATTAAATTGAGTGTGAAACTACACCTAGGATATTTACAAGTACAAACAAGCTTCAACTCAAGCTTTTGAATGCATTTACGCGTTTTAAAAGCTCATACGAGTAGGGTGAAAGGGATTTGAGTTCTTTTGTGTTGTATATTAAGAGAAAGCATTCAAATACTTTGTTTGGATTCTTTTGAGTGTGAAAATACACCCGTGATGTTTACAAGTACAAACAAGCTTCAACTTAAACTTTTGAATGCATTTACGCGTTTTAAAAGGTCATACGAGTAGGGTGAAAGGGATTTGAGTTCTTTTGTGTTGTATATTAAGAGAAAGCATTCAAATACTTTGTTTGGATTCTTTTGAGTGTGAAAATACACCCGTGATGTTTACAAGTACAAACAAGCTTCAACTTAAACTTTTGAATGCATTTACGCGTTTTAAAAGGTCATACGAGTAGGGTGAAAGAGATTTGAGTTCTTCTGTGTTGTATATTAAGAGAAAGCATCCAAATACTCTGTTTGCATTCATTTGAGTGTGAAACTACACCTAGGATGTTTACAAGTACAAACAAGCTTCAACTCAAGCTTTTGAATGCATTTACGCGTTTTAAATGCTCATACGAGTAGGGTGAAAGAGATTTGAGTTCTTTGGTGTTGTATATTAAGAGAAAGCATCCAAATACTTTCCAAATATTTTGTTTGCATTCAATTGAGTGTGAAACTACACCTAGGATATTTACAAGTACAAAACAAGCTTCAACTCAAGCTTTTGAATGCATTTACGCGTTTTAAAAGCTCATACGAGTAGGGTGAAAGAGATTTGAGTTCTTTTGTGTTGTATATTAAGAGAAAGCATCCAAATACTTTTCAAATACTTTGTTCGCATTCATTTGAGTGTGAAACTACACCTAGGATGTTTACAAGGACCAACAAGCTTCAACTCAAGCTTCTGAATGCATTTACTCGTTTTAACAGCTCTTACGATTAGGGTGATAGAGATTGATTTCTTTTGTGATGTATATTAAGAGAAAGCACTCAAATAATTTGTTTGCATTAATTTGAGTATGAAACTACACCTAGGATGTTTACAAGTACAAACAATCTTCAACTCAAGCTTTTGAATGCATTTACGCGTTTTAAAAGCTCATACGAGTAGGGTGAAAGAGATTTGAGTTCTTTGGTGTTGTATATTAAGAGAAAGCATCCAAATACTTTCCAAATACTTTGTTTGCATTCAAATTGAAAGTGAAACTACACCTAGGATATTTACAAGTACAAAACAAGCTTCAACTCAAGCTTTTGAATGCATTTACGCGTTTTAAAAGCTCATACGAGTAGGATGAAAGGGATTTGAGTTCTTTTGTGTTGTATATTAAGAGAAAGCATCCAAATACTTTCCAAATACTTTGTTTGCATTAAATCGAGTGTGAAACTACACCTAGGATATTTACAAGTACAAACAAGCTTCAACTCAAGCTTTTGAATGCATTTACGCGTTTTAAAAGCTCATACGAGTAGGGTGAAAGGGATTTGAGTTCTTTTGTGTTGTATATTAAGAGAAAGCATTCAAATACTTTGTTTGGATTCTTTTGAGTGTGAAAATACACCCGTGATGTTTACAAGTACAAACAAGCTTCAACTCAAACTTTTGAATGCATTTACGCGTTTTAAAAGGTCATACGAGTAGGGTGAAAGAGACTTGAGTTCTTCTGTGTTGTATATTAAGAGAAAGCATCCAAATACTCTGTTTGCATTCATTTGAGTGTGAAACTACACCTAGGATGTTTACAAGTACAAACAAGCTTCAACTAAAGCTTTTGAATGCATTGACGCGTTTTAAAAGCTCATACGAGTAGGGTGAAAGAGATTTGAGTTCTTTGGTGTTGTATATTAAGAGAAAGCATCCAAATACTTTCCAAATATTTTGTTTGCATTCAATTGAGTGTGAAACTACACCTAGGATATTTACAAGTACAAAACAAGCTTCAACTCAAGCTTTTGAATGCATTTACGCGTTTTAAAAGCTCATACGAGTAGGGTGAAAGAGATTTGAGTTCTTTTGTGTTGTATATTAAGAGAAAGCATCCAAATACTTTTCAAATACTTTGTTCGCATTCATTTGAGTGTGAAACTACACCTAGGATGTTTACAAGGACCAACAAGCTTCAACTCAAGCTTCTGAATGCATTTACTCGTTTTAACAGCTCTTACGATTAGGGTGATAGAGATTGATTTCTTTTGTGATGTATATTAAGTGAAAGCACTCAAATAATTTGTTTGCATTAATTTGAGTATGAAACTACACCTAGGATGTTTACAAGTACAAACAATCTTCAACTCAAGCTTTTGAATGCATTTACGCGTTTTAAAAGCTCATACGAGTAGGGTGAAAGAGATTTGAGTTCTTTGGTGTTGTATATTAAGAGAAAGCATCCAAATACTTTCCAAATACTTTGTTTGCATTCAAATTGAAAGTGAAACTACACCTAGGATATTTACAAGTACAAAACAAGCTTCAACTCAAGCTTTTGAATGCATTTACGCGTTTTAAAAGCTCATACGAGTAGGATGAAAGGGATTTGAGTTCTTTTGTGTTGTATATTAAGAGAAAGCATCCAAATACTTTCCAAATACTTTGTTTGCATTAAATTGAGTGTGAAACTACACCTAGGATATTTACAAGTACAAACAAGCTTCAACTCAAGCTTTTGAATGCA
The DNA here is from genome assembly GCA_038025085.1 of Tetragonia tetragonoides. Taxonomy (NCBI): domain Eukaryota; kingdom Viridiplantae; phylum Streptophyta; class Magnoliopsida; order Caryophyllales; family Aizoaceae; genus Tetragonia; species Tetragonia tetragonoides. Next base: position 26,163,884 of record CM076140.1, read on the forward strand.
TTTACGCGTTTTAAAAGCTCATACGAGTAGGGTGAAAGGGATTTGAGTTCTTTTGTGTTGTATATTAAGAGAAAGCATTCAAATACTTTGTTTGGATTCTTTTGAGTGTGAAAATACACCCGTGATGTTTACAAGTACAAACAAGCTTCAACTCAAACTTTTGAATGCATTTACGCGTTTTAAAAGGTCATACGAGTAGGGTGAAAGAGATTTGAGTTCTTCTGTGTTGTATATTAAGAGAAAGCATCCAAATACTCTGTTTGCATTCATTTGAGTGTGAAACTACACCTAGGATGTTTACAAGTACAAACAAGCTTCAACTCAAGCTTTTGAATGCATTTACGCGTTTTAAAAGCTCATACGAGTAGGGTGAAAGAGATTTGAGTTCTTTGCTGTTGTATATTAAGAGAAAGCATCCAAATACTTTCCAAATATTTTGTTTGCATTCAATTGAGTGTGAAACTACACCTAGGATATTTACAAGTACAAAACAAGCTTCAACTCAAGCTTTTGAATGCATTTACGCGTTTTAAAAGCTCATACGAGTAGGGTGATACGTTTGCAATTACAACCTTAGCAATTTGTAAACAAAAACAGAGGATTAAGAGAAGAAAGGATAATGAGTATCACCAGCAAAGCTATAAAGGATTAAACCACCAAGCTATGGATAAAGAATACTACTTGCTCACCAAATAACCCTAAGATTATTGTAAAGAACGCAAGATTTGTAAGAAGGCAGCAGCCGTGTAATTTTCATTCATCAACAAGTGCCTTTTACATCAGCTGTTCTTACATATTTATTGGGGTCACAAATGTGCCCTAATAACCTAAGAATACTCTAGAAAGGGTGAGCTGTCCAAGAGTAGTGCCCAAGCAAAATGAAACTTCAGTATTTTGCCCAGAAATGAGCCAAATACGTGCAGTACAATTTGGAGCGCATTTCCTTCCGTTTTGGACCACTTGACAGCTGTTGCTTGTCCTTGCATAAGGACAAATGTGGGTGAGCTGTAAGGAGCCTCATTCTTCATCCTTACCTGCCCCATGTGCTCTTAGGCGCGCCTTACTCAGCAACTACTTAGGGAATTCAAATAACAACTAATTACATTTGTTAATTATGCTAATTACATGCAGGGTGCACTATAACTAACACTAATCACAAATGGTTATTTGTACGGATTAATCTTGTACTGACATAACCTAGATTAAGTGGCCAAAAGGACACTAAGACCTCTAGGACCAGAATCATCACCATTCAAACGTGAGAGAGTCCCAATTGCCATGATTAATGCATTAATGCTCACGCTCGTAACTTGATGACCTGATGCTAACGCATCATCCTCCCCAACTTTTTTTGGATTTGCCCTCAAATCATCAAGGTATTCATCCTCCAAATAAGGCAGCAGATCTCCCACATTAAAAGTTGCTGAAATTGAACTCTCTCCAGGCAGTTCAAGCTTGTATGCATTGTCGTTGATCTTCTCGATGATTTTAAAAGGGCCTTCTGATCTGGGCATCAACTTGTGCTTTCTTTTTGCTGGAAACCTCTCCTTCCTAAGGTGTAACCACACTAAATCTCCTTGCATTCTTGGCCAATAAAAGTGCTCACTTAAGACCTCAAGAGTCTTCACAATGCCAAAGTGGCCAGCCAATCCTCCTAAGTGAGCTTTCCTTATAAGTAGGTCTCGAATCGAGCCCTTAGGGATACACAATCTGTTGTGCTTGAAACGGAACCCTTCATGAATGTGAAAAGGGCCTTTTTCCACCTCCTTGCTGCCATCAAACATGGGAGAGAAATCTGGATCATCTTTGTAAAGTTCCCGTATGAAAGAGAAGCCTAAAACCTTGGCCTCGAGGATAGACAACATAGAATGTCGCCTTGATAAAGCATCGGCTACCACATTGCTTGCACCAGTTTTGTACTTAGATACAAAGGAGAATGATTGAAGATATTCCACCCATTTAGCATGTCTTGAACTCAACTTGTGCTGCCCATTAATATACTTCAACGCTTCATCATCAGAGTGCAAAATGAACTGCCTTGGTTTTAAGTAATGAGCCCAATGATCAAGAACCCTCACAATTGCATAGAACTCTTTGTCATAAGTGCTGTAATTCCCTCTTGAACCATTCAACTTCTCACTGAAATAAGCAATAGGACGCTTATTTTGCACCAAAACAGCTCCAGTACCGGTTCCACAAGCATCACATTCCACTTCAAATGGTTGATCAAAGTTAGGCAAAGCTAGTATAGGGGTGGAGCTAAGCCTTTCCTTGATGGCCTCAAAAGCATTTTGAGCCATGGGAGTCCACTCAAAGACACCTTTCTTCATACAATCTGTAAGTGGTGCTAAAAGAGAGCTGAATTGCTTGATGAATCTTCTGTAAAAAGAAGCTAGCCCATGGAAGCTCCTTACTTGCGTGATGCTAGTAGGAGTAGGCCATGTCTTAATCGCCTCAACCTTGCTGGGATCAACAGCTATACCATCCTTGGACACAATGTAACCAAGAAACGTGACACTAGGAACAAAGAAATCACATTTCTCAAGCTTAGCAAACAGCTTGTATTGCCTTAGAGCCTCAAAAACGCGTGTTAGGTGCTGCACATGCTCAGAATCACTCTTAGAGTATATGAGAATATCATCAAAATACACAACAACAAATTTACCAATAAAGGAACACAATACCTCATTCATAAGACGCATGAATGTGCTAGGAGCATTGGACAACCCAAATGGCATTACAAGCCATTCATAAAGACCTCCTTTCGTCTTGAAGGCCGTCTTCCATTCATCCCCATCCTTCATTCTAATTTGATGGTAACCACTCCTCAAATCTACTTTAGAGAAGACTTAAGAACCAAACAGCTCATCAAGCATATCATCCAAGCGAGGAATTGGATATCTATACTTAATGGTAATGTTGTTAATTGAACGGCTATCAACACACATTCTCATGCTTCCATCCTTTTTTGGCACAAGGAGAGCTGGTACACTACAAGGACTCATGCTCTCTCTAATGTATCCCCTATCAAGTAACTCCTCTACTTGACGTTTTAACTCCTTAGTCTCTTGGGGATTACACCTATAAGCTGCTTTGTTAGGAAGTGAGGCTCCCGGAACAAAGTCTATTTGATGCTCTATGCCCCTAATGGGTGGCAAACCATGGGGTAAATCAGATGGGAACACGTCGACATACTTTTCAAGCAAAGGTTGCATTAACGCATGTAAAGGCTTTCCAACAATGTTCTCATTCTCCCCAAGCAACACCAGCATATAAACAACATTTCCATGCACCATTTCATACTCTAAATCAGCACCTTTAACAATCATAGCATGCTTTGATGAGTTAGAAACAGAAGAACCCTCCCCAACTTGAAATCCCCCACATAAAGACGATTTTGCGGGTTGCAAATTAATTTTCTTTCCCTGAACCTCAAAAGAGTAAACATTTCTAAAGCCATCATGCATTAGTCTTCTATCATATAACCAAGGTCTACCTAACAGCAAATGACAAGCATCCATGGGGATCACATCACACAAAATCTGATCATTGTATACTTTTCCAATCGAAAAAGGGATCGTGACTTGTTTTGTTACCTTGGCTTTGCTTCCCTTCTCTAACCATTGCAAGGAATAAGGATGAGGGTGTTCTTTGGTGGCCAATCCAAGCTTTTCCACCATGAGAGTAGACGCCACATTGGTGCAAGAACCGCCATCAATGATTAAAGTGCAAAGCTTTTCCTTCACGGTGCACTTGGTTTGAAATATCTTCTCCCTTTGAGATAGTGTCTCCTCTGCCTCTCTAGCATGAAGGACCCTTTGAACCACCAATAGAGGTGAGCCTTGGTCAGGTTCAATGTCCAATTCATCGTCAATAGATTGCTCTTCATTCTGCTCCTTATCGTCATCCAATTGCCTAAGCTCATCATACTCACGGAGAGATAACACTCTCTTGTTGGGGCACTCAGCTTGAAAGTGTCCATAGCCTTGACACTTGAAGCATTTCCTAGAGAGAGATGGTCTAAGAGCATCCTTGTTGGCCTTAGGATCTCTAGGAAACCTTTTGTCATTTTCGCTCCCTTTAGAAGAACTTTCTGCCCGAGGAGTAAAACTCCTAAATGAGGGCTTTGCTGCTGGTTTCTTAGCTTTCTCTTGCTTTTCAATCTTCAAAGCCAACTTGTATACATCATCTAGAGACCAAAAAGGCTGTACTTCAACTCTATTACCAACATTGATGTCTAAACCAGAAATAAAACGCGCAATTGAGAGTTGTGGATCCTCTACAATGCCGGTTCTGATTTGTAGTTGCTCAAAATCTCTAATGTAATCTGCTACACTTAGAGTTCCTTGACTGAAATTTGTGAGCTTGAGGTAGAGATCTTGAGTATAGGAAGGGGGCACAAAGCGTTTGTGCATGATTTTCTTAAGCTTGGGCCATGAACGCACCCTAGATTTACCCTCACGCTCTCTTTGTAGTTTCATGCTTTCATACCACAAAGAAGCATACTTTTTGAGCTTCAAAACAGCAACTTTGAAACTCTTTTCCTCACTATACCCCTTGGTATCAAACAATCTACCCATTTGTTGCTCCCACTCCAAATAGTCATCTGGGTTTGTACCACCATCAAAATCAGGGGGTTCAAACTTTAAATCACCCCATTGCTCATCTTTTCTCCTTGGACTAAGAGAACCATCATCATCACCTCGACCACGAGCTCTACCTCTACCAATGTTGAGAAAATCAGTCATTTGTTGGGTGAGGTTGCTAAGTTGTTCCTTAACCTCACGCATCTCCCTTTCTCTCCTAAGCTCTTTAGCTTGCTCAAGAGTTAAATTTCTGGGTATTTGTTCATCATCCATGGCTGTTTGTGAGTTTGGTTGTGTTTAAGCTAGGAATTGTGTTTGGGCTGTAAATGGGTTCTTTTGTGACTCAAAGATTGGAACTTTGGACGTGATTAAGACAAGAAAGGAGAGAACTTTGATGAGAGAAAATGGTGCTAAGGTTAAACCTATGCTCTGATACCAAATGATACGTTTGCAATTACAACCTTAGCAATTTGTAAACAAAAACAGAGGATTAAGAGAAGAAAGGATAATGAGTATCACCACCAAAGCTATAAAGGATTAAACCACCAAGCTATGGATAAAGAATACTACTTGCTCACCAAATAACCCTAAGATTATTGTAAAGAACGCAAGATTTGTAAGAAGGCAGCAGCCGTGTAATTTTCATTCATCAACAAGTGCCTTTTACATCAGCTGTTCTTACATATTTATAGGGGTCACAAATGTGCCCTAATAACCTAAGAATACTCTAGAAAGGGTGAGCTGTCCTAGAGTAGTGCCCAAGCAAAATGAAACTTCAGTATTTTGCCCAGAAATGAGCCAAATACGTGCAGTACAATTTGGAGCGCATTTCCTTCCGTTTTGGACCACTTCACAGCTGTTGCTTGTCCTTGCATAAGGACAAACGTGGGTGAGCTGTAAGGAGCCTCATTCTTCATCCTTACCTGCTCCATGTGCTCTTAGGCGCGCCTTACTCAGCAACTACTTAGGGAATTCAAATAACAACTAATTACATTTGTTAATTATGCTAATTACATGCAGGGTGCACTATAACTAACACTAATCACAAATGCTTATTTGTACGGATTAATCTTGTACCGACATAACCTAGATTAAGTGGCCAAAAGGACACAAAGACCTCTAGGACCAGAATCATCACCATTCAAACGTGAGAGAGTCCCAATTGCCATGATTAATGCATTAATGCTCACGCTCATAAGTTGATGACCTGATGCTAACGCATCATAGGGTGAAAGAGATTTGAGTTCTTTTGTGTTGTATATTAAGAGAAAGCATCCAAATACTTTTCAAATACTTTGTTCGCATTCATTTGAGTGTGAAACTACACCTAGGATGTTTACAAGGACCAACAAGCTTCAACTCAAGCTTCTGAATGCATTTACTCGTTTTAACAGCTCTTACGATTAGGGTGATAGAGATTGATTTCTTTTGTGATGTATATTAAGAGAAAGCACTCAAATAATTTGTTTGCATTAATTTGAGTATGAAACTACACCTAGGATGTTTACAAGTACAAACAATCTTCAACTCAAGCTTTTCAATGCATTTACGCGTTTTAAAAGCTCATACGAGTAGGGTGAAAGAGATTTGAGTTCTTTGGTGTTGTATATTAAGAGAAAGCATCCAAATACTTTTCAAATACTTTGTTTGCATTCAAATTGAAAGTGAAACTACACCTAGGATATTTAAAAGTACAAAACAAGTTTCAACTCAAGCTTTTGAATGCATTTACGCGTTTTAAAAGCTCATACGAGTAGTGTGAAAGGGATTTGAGTTCTTTTGTGTTGTATATTAAGAGAAAGCATCCAAATACTTTCCAAATACTTTATTTGCATTAAATTGAGTGTGAAACTACACCTAGGATATTTACAAGTACAAACAAGCTTCAACTCAAGCTTTTGAATGCATTTACGCGTTTTAAAAGCTCATACGAGTAGGGTGAAAGAGATTTGAGTTCTTTTGTGTTGTATATTAAGAGAAAGCATCCAAATACTTTGTTTGCATTCAATTGAGTGTGAAACTACACCTAGGATATTTACAAGTACAAAACAAGTTTCAACTCAAGCTTTTGAATGCATTTACGCGTTTTAAAAGCTCATACGAGTAGGGTGAAAGAGATTTGAGTTCTTTTGTGTTGTATATTAAGAGAAAGCATCCAAATACTTTTCAAATACTTTGTTTGCATTCATTTGAGTGTGAAACTACACGTAGGATGTTTACAAGGACCAACAAGCTTCAACTCAAGCTTCTGAATGCATTTACTCGTTTTAACAGCTCTTACGATTTGGGTGATAGAGATTGATTTCTTTTGTGATGTATATTAAGAGAAAGCACTCAAATAACTTGTTTGCATTAATTTGAGTATGAAACTACACCTGGGATGTTTACAAGTACAAACAATCATCAACTCAAGCTTTTGAATGCATTTACGCGTTTTAAAAGCTCATACGAGTAGGGTGAAAGAGATTTGAGTTCTTTGGTGTTGTATATTAAGAGAAAGCATCCAAATACTTTCCAAATATTTTGTTTGCATTCAATTGAGTGTGAAACTACACCTAGGATATTTACAAGTACAAAACAAGCTTCAATTCAAGCTTTTGAATGCATTTACGCGTTTTAAAAGCTCATACGAGTATGGTGAAAGAGATTTGAGTTCTTTTGTGTTGTATATTAAGAGAAAGCATCCAAATACTTTTCAAATACTTTGTTTGCATTCATTTGAGTGTGAAACTACACCTAGGATGTTTACAAGGACCAACAAGCTTCAACTCAAGCTTCTGAATGCATTTACTTGTTTTAACAGCTCTTACGATTAGGGTGGTAGAGATTGATTTCTTTTGTGATGTATATTAAGAGAAAGCACTCAAATAATTTGTTTGCATTAATTTGAATATGAAACTACACCTAGGATGTTTACAAGTACAAACAATCTTCAACTCAAGCTTTTGAATGCATTTACGCGTTTTAAAAGCTCATACGAGTAGGGTGAAAGAGATTTGAGTTCTTTGGTGTTGTATATTAAGAGAAAGCATCCAAATACTTTCCAAATACTTTGTTTGCATTCAAATTGAAAGTGAAACTACACCTAGGATATTTACAAGTACAAAACAAGCTTCAACTCAAGCTTTTGAATGCATTTACGCGTTTTAAAAGCTCATACGAGTAGGGTGAAAGGGATTTGAGTTCTTTTGTGTTGTATATTAAGAGAAAGCATCCAAATACTTTCCAAATACTTTGTTTGCATTCAATTGAAAGTGAAACTACAGCTAGGATATTTACAAGTACAAAACAAGCTTCAACTCAAGCTTTTGAATGCATTTACGCGTTTTAAAAGCTCATACGAGTAGGGTGAAAGAGATTTGAGTTCTGTTGTGTTGTATATTAAGAGACAGCATCTTAATACTTTTGAAATACTTTGTTTGCATTCATTTGAGTGTGAAACTACACCTAGGATGTTTACAAGGACCAACAAGCTTCAACTCAAGCTTCTGAATGCATTTACTCGTTTCAACAGCTCTTACGATTAGGGTGATAGAGATTGATTTCTTTTGTGATGTATATTAAGAGAAAGCACTCAAATAAATTGTTTGCATTAATTTGAGTATGAAACTACACCTAGGATGTTTACAAGTACAAACAATCTTCAACTCAAGCTTTTGAATGCATTTACGCGTTTTAAAAGCTCATATGAGTAGGGTGAAAGAGATTTGAGTTCTTTGGTGTTGTATATTAACAGAAAGCATCCAAATACTTTCCAAATACTTTGTTTGCATTAAAATTGAAAGTGAAACTACACCTAGGATATTTACAAGTACAAAACAAGCTTCAATTCAAGCTTTTGAATGCATTTACGCGTTTTAAAAGCTCATACGAGTATGGTGAAAGAGATTTGAGTTCTTTTGTGTTGTATATTAAGAGAAAGCATCCAAATACTTTTCAAATACTTTGTTTGCATTCATTTGAGTGTGAAACTACACCTAGGATGTTTACAAGGACCAACAAGCTTCAACTCAAGCTTCTGAATGCATTTACTTGTTTTAACAGCTCTTACGATTAGGGTGGTAGAGATTAATTTCTTTTGTGATGTATATTAAGAGAAAGCACTCAAATAATTTGTTTGCATTAATTTGAGTATGAAACTACACCTAGGATGTTTACAAGTACAAACAATCTTCAACTCAAGCTTTTGAATGCATTTACGCGTTTTAAAAGCTCATACGAGTAGGGTGAAAGAGATTTGAGTTCGTTGGTGTTGTATATTAAGAGAAAGCATCCAAATACTTTCCAAATACTTTGTTTGCATTCAAATTGAAAGTGAAACTACACCTAGGATATTTACAAGTACAAAACAAGCTTCAACTCAAGCTTTTGAATGCATTTACGCGTTTTAAAAGCTCATACGAGTAGGGTGAAAGGGATTTGAGTTCTTTTGTGTTGTATATTAAGAGAAAGCATCCAAATACTTTCCAAATACTTTATTTGCATTCAATTGAGTGTGAAACTACACCTAGGATATTTACAAGTACAAACAAGCTTCAACTCAAGCTTTTGAATGCATTTACGCGTTTTAAAAGCTCATACGAGTAGGGTGAAAGAGATTTGAGTTCTTTTGTGTTGTATATTAAGAGAAAGCATCCAAATACTTTGTTTGCATTCAATTGATTGTGAAACTACACCTAGGATATTTACAAGTACAAACAAGCTTCAACTCAAGCTTTTGAATGCATTTACGCGTTTTAAAAGCTCATACGAGTAGGGTGAAAGAGATTTGAGTTCTTCTGTGTTGTATATTAAGAGAAAGCATCCAAATACTCTGTTTGCATTTATTTGAGTGTGAAACTACACCTAGGATGTTTACAAGTACAAACAAGCTTCAACTCAAGCTTTTGAATGCATTTACGCGTTTTAAAAGCTCATACGAGTAGGGTGAAAGAGATTTGAGTTCTTTGGTGTTGTATATTAAGAGAAAGCATCCAAATACTTTCCAAATATTTTGTTTGCATTCAATTGAATGTGAAACTACACCTAGGATATTTACAAGTACAAAACAAGCTTCAACTCAAGCTTTTGAATGCATTTACGCGTTTTAAAAGCTCATACGAGTAGGGTCAAAGAGATTTGAGTTCTTTTGTGTTGTATATTAAGAGAAAGCATCCAAATACTTTTCAAATACTTTGTTTGAATTCATTTGAGTGTGAAACTACACCTAGGATGTTTACAAGGACCAACAAGCTTCAACTCAAGCTTCTGAATGCATTCACTCGTTTTAACAGCTCTTACGATTAGGGTGATAGAGATTGATTTCTTTTGTGATGTATATTAAGAGAAAGCACTCAAATATCTTGTTTGCATTAATTTGAGTATGAAACTACACCTGGGATGTTTACAAGTACAAACAATCTTCAACTCAAGCTTTTGAATGCATTTACGCATTTTAAAAGCTCATACGAGTAGGGTGAAAGAGATTTGAGTTCTTTGGTGTTTTATATTAAGAGAAAGCATCCAAATACTTTCCAAATACTTTGTTTGCATTCAATTGAAAGTGAAACTACAGCTAGGATATTTACAAGTACAAAACAAGCTTCAACTCAAGCTTTTGAATGCATTTACGCGTTTTAAAAGCTCATACGAGTAGGGTGAAAGAGATTTGAGTTCTGTTGTGTTGTATATTAAGAGACAGCATCCTAATACTTTTGAAATACTTTGTTTGCATTCATTTGAGTGTGAAACTACACCTAGGATGTTTACAAGGACCAACAAGCTTCAACTCAAGCTTCTGAATGCATTTACTCGTTTCAACAGCTCTTACAATTAGGGTGATAGAGATTGATTTCTTTTGTGATGTATATTAAGAGAAAGCACTCAAATAAATTGTTTGCATTAATTTGAGTATGAAACTACACCTAGGATGTTTACAAGTACAAACAATCTTCAACTCAAGCTTTTGAATGCATTTACGCGTTTTAAAAGCTCATATGAGTAGGGTGAAAGAGATTTGAGTTCTTTGGTGTTGTATATTAACAGAAAGCATCCAAATACTTTCCAAATACTTTGTTTGCATTAAAATTGAAAGTGAAACTACACCTAGGATATTTACAAGTACAAAACAAGCTTCAACTCAAGCTTTTGAATGCATTTACGCGTTTTAAAAGCTCATACGAGTAGGGTGAAAGGGATTTGAGTTCTTTTGTGTTGTATATTAAGAGAAAGCATCCAAATACTTTATTTGGATTCAATTGAGTGTGAAACTACACCTAGGATATTTACAAGTACAAACAAGCTTCAACTCAAGCGTTTGAATGCATTTACGCGTTTTAAAAGCTCATACGAGTAGGGTGAAAGAGATTTGAGTTCTTTTGTGTTGTATATTAAGAGAAAGCATCCAAATACTTTGTTTGCATTCAATTGAGTGTGAAACTACACCTAGGATATTTACAAGTACAAAACAAGTTTCAACTCAAGCTTTTGAATGCATTTACGCGTTTTAAAAGCTCATACGAGTAGGGTGAAAGAGATTTGAGTTCTTTTGTGTTGTATATTAAGAGAAAGCATCCAAATACTTTTCAAATACTTTGTTTGCATTCATTTGAGTGTGAAACTACAACTAGGATGTTTACAAGGACCAACAAACTTCAACTCAAGCTTCTGAATGCATTTACTCGTTTTAACAGCTCTTACGATTAGGGTGATAGAGATTGATTTCTTTTGTGATGTATATTAAGAGAAAGCATCCCAATACTTTGTTTGGATTAATATGAGGGTGAAACTACACCTAGGATGTTTACAAGTACAAACAAGCTTCAACTCAAGCTTTTGAATGCATTTACGCGTTTTAAAAGCTCATACGAGTAGGGTGAAAGAGATTTGAGTTCTTTTGTGTTGTATATTAAGAGAAAGCATCCAAATACTTTTCAAATACTTTGTTTGCATTCATATGAGTGTGAAACTACACCTAGGATGTTTACAAGGACCAACAAACTTCAACTCAAGCTTCTGAATGCATTTACTCGTTTTAACAGCTGTTACGATTACGGTGATAGAGATTGATTTCTTTTGTGATATATATTAAGAGAAAGCACTCAAATAACTTGTTTGCATTAATTTGAGTATGAAACTACACCTGGGATGTTTACAAGTACAAACAATCTTCAACTCAAGCTTTTGAATGCATTTACGCGTTTTAAAAGCTCATACGAGTAGGGTGAAAGAGATTTGAGTTCTTTGGTGTTGTATATTAAGAGAAAGCATCCAAATACTTTCCAAATATTTTGTTTGCTTTCAATTGAGTGTGAAACTACACCTAGGATATTTACAAGTACAAAACAAGCTTCAACTCAAGCTTTTGAATGCATTTACGCGTTTTAAAAGCTCATACGAGTAGGGTGAAAGAGATTTGAGTTCTTTTGTGTTGTATATTAAGAGACAGCATCCAAATACTTTTGAAGTACTTTGTTTGCATTCATTTGAGTGTGAAACTACACCTAGGATGTTTACAAGGACCAACAAGCTTCAACTCAAGCTTCTGAATGCATTTACTCGTTTTAACAGCTCTTACGATTAGGGTGATAGAGATTGATTTCTTTTGTGATGTATATTAAGAGAAAGCACTCAAATAAATTGTTTGCATTAATTTGAGTATGAAACTACACCTAGGATGTTTACAAGTACAAACAATCTTCAACTCGTGCTTTTGAATGCATTTACGCGTTTTAAAAGCTCATATGAGTAGGGTGAAAGAGATTTGAGTTCTTTTGTGTTGTATATTAAGAGAAAGCATCGAAATACTTTGTTTGCATTCAATTGAGTGTGAAACTACACCTAGGATATTTACAAGTACAAACAAGCTTCAACTCAAGCTTTTGAATGCATTTACGCGTTTTAAAAGCTCATACGAGTAGGGTGAAAGAGATTTGAGTTCTTCTGTGTTGTATATTAAGAGAAAGCATCCAAATACTCTGTTTGCATTCATTTGAGTGTGAAACTACACCTAGGATGTTTACAAATACAAACAAGCTTCAACTCAAGCTTTTGAATGCATTTACGCGTTTTAAAAGCTCATACGAGTAGGGTGAAAGAGATTTGAGTTCTTTGGTGTTGTATATTAAGAGAAAGCATCCAAATACTTTCCAAATATTTTGTTTGCATTCAATTGAGTGTGAAACTACACCTAGGATTTTTACAAGTACAAAACAAGCTTCAACTCAAGCTTTTGAATGCATTTACGCGTTTTAAAAGCTCATACGAGTAGGGTGAAAGAGATTTGAGTTCTTTTGTGTTGTATATTAAGAGAAAGCATCCAAATAATTTTCAAATACTTTGTTTGAATTCATTTGAGTGTGAAACTACACCTAGGATGTTTACAAGGACCAACAAGCTTCAACTCAAGCTTCTGAATGCATTCACTCGTTTTAACAGCTCTTACGATTAGGGTGATAGAGATTGATTTCTTTTGTGATGTATATTAAGAGAAAGCACTCAAATATCTTGTTTGCATTAATTTGAGTATGAAACTACACCTAGGATATTTACAAGTACAAAACAAGCTTCAACTCAAGCTTTTGAATGCATTTACGCGTTTTAAAAGCTCATACGAGTAGGGTGAAAGAGATTTGAGTTCTTTTGTGTTGTATATTAAGAGAAAGCATCCAAATACTTTTCAAATAATTTTTTTGCATTCATTTGAGTGTGAAACTACACCTAGGATGTTTACAAGGACCAACAAGCTTCAACTCAAGCTTCTGAATGCATTTACTCGTTTTAACAGCTCTTACGATTAGGGTGATAGAGATTGATTTCTTTTGTGATGTATAATAAGAGAAAGCACTCAAATAATTTGTTTGCATTAATTTGAGTATGAAACTACACCAAGGATGTTTACAAGTACAAACAATCTTCAACTCAAGCTTTTGAATGCATTTACGCGTTTTAAAAGCTCATACGAGTAGGGTGAAAGAGATTTGAGTTCTTTGGTGTTGTATATTAAGAGAAAGCATCCAAATACTTTCCAAATATTTTGTTTGCATTCAATTGAGTGTGAAACTACACCTAGGATATTTACAAGTACAAAACAAGCTTCAACTCAAGCTTTTGAATGCATTTACGCGTTTTAAAAGCTCATACGAGTAGGGTGAAAGAGATTTGAGTTCTTTTGTGTTGTATATTAAGAGAAAGCATCCAAATACTTTTCAAATACTTTGTTCGCATTCATTTGAGTGTGAAACTACACCTAGGATGTTTACAAGGACCAACAAGCTTCAACTCAAGCTTCTGAATGCATTTACGCGTTTTAACAGCTCTTACGATTAGGGTGATAGAGATTGATTTCTTTTGTGATGTATATTAAAAGAAAGCACTCAAATAATTTGTTTGCATTAATTTGAGTATGAAACTACACCTAGGATGTTTACAAGTACAAACAATCTTCAACTCAAGCTTTTGAATGCATTTACGCGTTTTAAAAGCTCATACGAGTAGGGTGAAAGAGATTTGAGTTCTTTTGTGTTGTATATTAAGAGAAAGCATCCAAATACTTTCCAAATACTTTGTTTGCATTCAATTGAGTGTGAAACTACACCTAGTATATTTTCAAGTACAAACAAGCTTCAACTCAAGCTTTTGAATGCATTTACGTGTTTTAACAGCTCTTACGACTAAGGTGATAGAGATTGAGTTCTTTTGTATTGTATATTAAGAGAAAGCACCCAAATTTTTTGTTTGCATTCATTTGACTATGAAACTACACCAAGAATTTTTTAATGTGCAAACAAGCTTGAACTCAAGCTTTTGAAACCTCATACGAGTAGGGTGAAAGAGATTTGAGTTCTTTTGTGTTGTATATTAAGAGAAAGCATCCGAATACTTTGTTTGCATTCATTTGAGGGTGAAACTACACCTAGGATGTTTACAAGTACAAACAAGCTTCAACTCAGGCTTTTGAATGCATTTACGCGTTTTAAAAGCTCATACGAGTAGGGTGAAAGAGATTTGAGTTCTTTGGTGTTGTATATTAAGAGAAAGCATCCAAATATTTTCCAAATACATTGTTTGCATTCAATTAAGTGTGAAACTACACCTAGGATATTTACACGTACAAACAAGCTTCAACTCAACCTTTTGAATGCATTTACGCGTTTTAAAAGCTCATACGAGTAGGGTGAAAGAGATTTGAGTTCTTTTGTGTTGTAACTTAAGAGAGAGCATTCAAATAGTTTGTTTGGATTCTTTTGAGTGTGAAAATAGACCCGGGATGTTTATAAGTACAAACAAGCTTCAACTCAAGCTTTTGAATGCATTTACGCGTTTTAAAAGCTCATACGAGTAGGGTGAAAGAGATTTGAGTTCTTTTGTGTTGTATATTAAGAGAAAGCATCCGAATACTTTGTTTGCATTCATTTGAGGGTGAAACTACACCTAGGATGTTTACAAGTACAAACAAGCTTCAACTCAGGCTTTTGAATGCATTTACGCGTTTTAAAAGCTCATACGAGTAGGGTGAAAGAGATTTGAGTTCTTTGGTGTTGTATATTAAGAGAAAGCATCCAAATACTTTCCAAATACTTTGTTTGCATTCAATTGAGTGTGAAACTACACCTAGGATATTTACAAGTACAAAAAACCTTCAACTCAAGCTTTTGAATGCATTTACGCGTTTCAAAAGCTCATACGAGTAGGGTGAAAGAGATTTGAGTTCTTTTGTGTTGTATATTAAGAGAAAGCATCCAAATACTTTCCAAATACTTTGGTTGCATTCAATTGAGTGTGAAACTACACCTAGGATATTTACAAGTACAAACAAGCTTCAACTCAAGCTTTTGAATGCATTTACGCGTTTTAAAAGCTCATACGAGTAGGGTGAAAGAGATTTGAGTTCTTTTGTGTTGTATATTAAGAGAAAGCATCCAAATACTTTGTTTGGATTAATTTCAGGGTCAAACTATACCTAGGATGTTTACAAATACAAACAAGCTTCAACTCAAGCTTTTGAATGCATTTAAGCAGTTTAAATGCTCATACGAGTAGGGTGAAAGAGATTTGAGTTCTTTTGTGTTGTATATTAAGAGAAAGCATCCGAATACTTTGTTTGCATTCATTTGAGGGTGAAACTACACCTAGGATGTTTACAAGTACAAACAAGCTTCAACTCAGGCTTTTGAATGCGTTTACGCGTTTTAAAAGCTCATACGAGTAGGGTGAAAGAGATTTGAGTTCTTTGGTGTTGTATATTAAGAGAAAGCATCCAAATACTTTCCAAATACATTGTTTGCATTCAATTGAGTGTGAAACTACACCTAGGATATTTACAAGTACAAACAAGCTTCAACTCAAACTTTTGAATGCATTTACGTGTTTTAAAAGCTCATACGAGTAGGGTGAAAGAGATTTGAGTTCTTTTGTGTTGTATATTAAGAGAAAGCATCCAAATACTTTCCAAATACTTTGTTTGCATTCAATTGAGTGTGAAACTACACCTAGGATATTTACAAGTACAAACAAGCTTCAACTCAAGCTTTTGAATGCATTTACGCGTTTTAAAAGCTCATACGAGTAGGGTGAAAGAGATTTGAGTTCTTTTGTGTTGTATATTAAGAGAAAGCATCCAAATACTTTGTTTGGATTAATTTCAGGGTGAAACTATACCTAGGATGTTTACAAGTACAAACAAGCTTCAACTCAAGCTTTTGAATGCATTTAAGCAGTTTAAATGCTCATACGAGTAGGGTGAAAGAGATTTGAGTTCTTTTGTGTTGTATATTAAGGGAAAGCATCCAAATACTTTCCAAATACTTTGTTTGCATTCAATTGAGTGTGAAACTACACCTAGGATATTTACAAGTACAAACAAGCTTCAACTCAAGCTTTTGAATGCATTTACGCGTTTTAAAAGCTCATACGAGTAGGGTGAAAGAGATTTGAGTTCTTTTGTGTTGTATATTAAGAGAAAGCATCCAAATACTTTGTTTGGATTAATTTCAGGGTGAAACTATACCTAGGATGTTTACAAGTACAAACAAGCTTCAACTCAAGCTTTTGAATGCATTTAAGCAGTTTAAATGCTCATACGAGTAGGGTGAAAGAGATTTGAGTTCTTTTGTGTTGTATATTAAGAGAAAGCATCCAAATACTTTCCAAATACTTTGTTTGCATTCAAATTGAAAGTGAAACTACACCTAGGATATTTACAAGTACAAAACAAGCTTCAACTCAAGCTTTTGAATGCATTTACACGTTTTAAAAGCTCATACGAGTAGGGTGAAAAGGATTTGAGTTCTTTTGTGTTGTATATTAAGAGAAAGCATCCAAATACTTTCCAAATACTTTGCTTGCATTCAATTGAGTGTGAAACTACACCTAGGATATTTACAAGTACAAACAAGCTTCAACTCAAGCTTTTGAATGCATTTACGCGTTTTAAAAGCTCTTACGATTAGGGTGAAAGAGATTTGAGTTCTTTTGTGTTGTATATTAAGAGAAAGCATCCAAATGCTTTCCAAATACTTTGTTTGCATTCAATAGAGTGTGAAACTACACCTAGTATATATTTTCAAGTACAAACAAGCTTCAGCTCAAGCTTTTGAATGCATTTACGCGTTTTAACAGCTCTTACGACTAGGGTGATAGAGATTGAGTTCTTTTGTATTGTATATTAAGAGAAAGCATCAAAATACTTTGTTTGGATTAATTTGAGGGTGAAACTACACCTAGGATGTTTACAAGTACAAACAAGCTTCAACTCAGGCTTTTGAATGCATTTACGCGTTTTAAAAGCTCATACGAGTAGGGTGAAAGAGATTTGAGTTCTTTGGTGTTGTATATTATGAGAAAGCATCCAAATACTTTCCAAATACTTTGTTTGCATTCAAATTGAAAGTGAAACTACACCTGGGATATTTACAAGTACAAAACAAGCTTCAACTCAAGCTTTTGAATGCATTTACGCGTTTTAAAAGCTCATACGAGTAGGGTGAAAGAGATTTGAGTTCTTATAGAGATTGAAAACGAAGTAAATGAAACGAAAAATAAGAAGAGGGAGGATAGATAGCACAACCACCAGGACTATAAAGGATTTAACCACCAAGTCAAGGCTAAAGGATACTACTTGTTTCACCAAATATCCCTAAGGACATTTTAAAGAACAACAAGGTTTGTAAGCAAAAGGCAGCAGCCATTTCATATTTTCATTCATCATCATGTGCCTTTTACATCAGCTGTTCTTACATATTTATAGGTGTCACAAATGTTCCCTAATAACCTAAGAATACTCTAGAAAGGGTGAGTTGTCCAAGAGTAGTGCCCAAGCAAAATGAAACTTCAGTATTTTGCCCAGAAATGAGCCAAATACGTGCAGTACAATTTGGAGCGCATTTCCTTCCGTTTTGGACCACTTGACAGCTGTTGCTTGTCCTTGCACAAGGACAAACGTGGGTGAGCTGTAAGAGGAGCCTCAAACTTCATCCTTATCCATCCCATGTGCTTTTAGACTCTCCTCATTCAGCAGCTACTTAGGGAATTCAAAATGTAATTAAAACTTCCTAATTAACTAATTACATGCAACATAATTAAGCTAACTAAGTACGAACATGTGTACGAACATTTGTACGGACAAAAACCATGTTAATCATCTAATCATGATAATTAAGCTAATTGCAAGGTTATTTGTGTACGGGCATGTGCACGGCATGTTGTACGGACTAATAATGTACGGACTAATCAGGTTAATGCCATTGAAAGGACATTAAGGCCCCTAGGACCATTGATGAAGCCACCATGTACTAAAAGTGTGCCATAGAACATGATAGTATCATTGATGGACCAAGAACAGATTGTATGGAACTTAAGTGAAGACAGGAGCTTGATGCCAACGCATCATATTTAACCACCAAGTCAAGGCTAAAGGTTACTACTTGTTTCACCAAATATCCCTAAGGACATTTAATAGAACAACAAGGTTTGTAAGCAAAAGGCAGCAGCCATTTCATATTTTCATTCATCATCATGTGCCTTTTACATCAGCTGTTCTTACATATTTATAGGGGTCACAAATGTGCCCTAATAACCTAAGAATACTCTAGAAAGGGTGAGCTGTCCAAGATTAGTGCCCAAGCAAAATGAAACTTCAGTATTTTGCCCAGAAATGAGCCAAATACGTGCAGTACAATTTGGAGCGCATTTCCTTCCGTTTTGGACCACTTGACAGCTGTTGCTTGTCCTTGCACAAGGACAAACATGGGTGAGCTGTAAGAGGAGCCTCAAGCTTCATCCTTATCCATCCCATGTGCTTTTAGACTCTCCTCATTCAGCAGCTACTTAGGGAATTCAAAATGCAATTAAAACTTCCTAATTAACTAATTACATGCAACATAATTAACCTAACTAAGTACGAACATGTGTACGAACATTTGTACGGACAAAAACCATGTTAATCATCTAATCATGATAATTAAGCTAATTGCAAGGTTATTTGTGTACGGGCATGTGCACGGCATGTTGTACGGACTAATAATGTACGGACTAATCAGGTTAATGCCATTGAAAGGACATTAAGGCCCCTAGGACCATTGATGAAGCCACCATGTACTAAAAGTGTGCCATAGAACATGATAGTATCATTGATGGACCAAGAACAGATTGTATGGAACTTAAGTGAAGACAGGAGCTTGATGCCAACGCATCAATAAGTACAAACAAGCTTCAACTCAAACTTTTGAATGCATTTTCGAGTTTTAAAAGCTCATACGAGTAGGGTGAAAGAGATTTGAGTTCTTTTGTGTTGTATATTAAGAGAAAGTATCCAAATACTTTCCAAATACTTTGTTTGCATTCAATTGAGTGTGAAACTACACCTAGGATATTTACAGGTACAAACAAGCTTCAACTCAAGCTTTTCAATGCATTTACGCGTTTTAAAAGCTCATACGAGTAGGGTGAAAGAGATTTGAGTTCTTTTGTGTTGTGTATTAAGAGAAAGCATCCAAATACTTTGTTTGGATTAATTTCAGGGTTAAACTATACCTAGGATGTTTACAAGTACAAACAAGCTTTAACTCAAGCTTTTGAATGCATTTAAGCAGTTTAAATGCTCATACGAGTAGGGTGAAAGAGATTTGAGTTCTTTTGTGTTGTATATTAAGAGAAAGCATCCAAATACTTTCCAAATACTTTGTTTGCATTCAATTGAGTGTGAAACTACACCTAGGACATTTACAAGTACAAAAAAGCTTCAACTCAAGCTTTTGAATGCATTTACGCGTTTTAAAAGCTCATACGAGTAGGGTGAAAGAGATTTGAGTTCTTTTGTGTTGTATATTAAGAGAGAGCATTCAAATAGTTTGTTTGGATTCTTTTGAGTGTGAAAATACACCCGGGATGTTTATAAGTACAAACAAGCTTCAACTCAAACTTTTGAATGCATTTACGCGTTTTAAAAGCTCATACGAGTAGGGTGAAAGAGATTTGAGTTCTTTTGTGTTGTATATTAAGAGAGAGCATTCAAATAGTTTGTTTGGATTCTTTTGAGTGTGAAAATACACCCGGGATATTTATAAGTACAAACAAGCTTCAACTCAAACTTTTGAATGCATTTACGCGTTTTAAAAGCTCATACGAGTAGGGTGAAAGAGATTTGAGTTCTTTTGTGTTGTATATTAAGAGAAAGCATCCAAATACTTTCCAAATACTTTGTTTGCATTCAAATTGAAAGTGAAACTACACCTAGGATATTTACAAGTACAAAACAAGCTTCAACTCAAGCTTTTGAATGCATTTACGCGTTTTAAAAGCTCATACGAGTAGGGTGAAAAGGATTTGAGTTCTTTTGTGTTGTATATTAAGAGAAAGCATCCAAATACTTTCCAAATACTTTGTTTGCATTTAAATTGAAAGTGAAACTACACCTAGGATATTTACAAGTACAAAACAAGCTTCAACTTAAGCTTTTGAATGCATTTACGCGTTTTAAAAGCTCATACGAGTAGGGTGAAAAGGAATTGAGTTCTTTTGTGTTGTATATTAAGAGAAAGCATCCAAATACTTTCCAAATACTTTGCTTGCATTCAATTGAGTGTGAAACTACACCTAGGATATTTACAAGTACAAACAAGCTTCAACTTAAGCTTTTGAATGCATTTACGCGTTTTAAAAGCTCATACGAGTAGGGTGAAAGAGATTTGAGTTTTTTTGTGTTGTATATTAAGAGAAAGCATCCAAATGCTTTCCAAATACTTTGTTTGCATTCAATAGAGTGTGAAACTACACCTAGTATATATTTTCAAGTACAAACAAGCTTCAGCTCAAGCTTTTGAATGCATTTACGCGTTTTAACAGCTCTTACGACTAGGGTGATAGAGATTGAGTTCTTTTGTATTGTATATTAACAGAAAGCATCAAAATACTTTGTTTGGATTAATTTGAGGGTGAAACTACACCTAGGATGTTTACAAGTACAAACAAGCTTCAACTCAGGCTTTTGAATGCATTTACGCGTTTTAAAAGCTCATACGAGTAGGGTGAAAAGGATTTGAGTTCTTTTGTGTTGTATATTAAGAGAAAGCATCCAAATACTTTCCAAATACTTTGTTTGCATTCAAATTGAAAGTGAAACTACACCTAGGATATTTACAAGTACAAAACAAGCTTCAACTTAAGCTTTTGAATGCATTTACGCGTTTTAAAAGCTCATACGAGTAGGGTGAAAGAGATTTGAGTTCTTTTGTGTTGTATATTAAGAGAAAGCATCCAAATACTTTCCAAATACTTTTTTTACATTCAATTGAGTGTGAAACTACACCTAGGATATTTACAAGTACAAACAAGCTTCAACTTAAGCTTTTGAATGCATTTACGCGTTTTAAAAGCTCATACGAGTAGGGTGAAAGAGATTTGAGTTTTTTTGTGTTGTATATTAAGAGAAAGCATCAAAATACTTTGTGTGGATTAATTTGAGGGTGAAACTACACCTAGGATGTTTACAAGTACAAACAAGCTTCAACTCAGGCTTTTGAATGCATTTACGCGTTTTAAAAGCTCATACGAGTAGGGTGAAAAGGATTTGAGTTCTTTTGTGTTGTATATTAAGAGAAAGCATCCAAATACTTTCCAAATACTTTGTTTGCATTCAAATTGAAAGTGAAACTACACCTAGGATATTTACAAGTACAAAACAAGCTTCAACTTAAGCTTTTGAATGCATTTACGCGTTTTAAAAGCTCATACGAGTAGGGTGAAAGAGATTTGAGTTCTTTTGTGTTGTATATTAAGAGAAAGCATCCAAATACTTTCCAAATACTTTTTTTGCATTCAATTGAGTGTGAAACTACACCTAGGACATTTACAAGTACAAACAAGCTTCAACTCAAGCTTTTGAATGCATTTACGCGTTTTAAAAGCTCATACGAGTAGGGTGAAAGAGATTTGAGTTCTTTTGTGTTGTATATTAAGAGAGAGCATTCACATAGTTTGTTTGGATTCTTTTGAGTGTGAAAATACACCCGGGATGTTTATAAGTACAAACAAGCTTCAACTCAAACTTTTGAATGCATTTACGCGTTTTAAAAGCTCATACGAGTAGGGTGAAAGAGATTTGAGTTCTTTTGTGTTGTATATTAAGTGAGAGCATTCAAATAGTTTGTTTGGATTCTTTTGAGTGTGAAAATACACCCGGGATATTTATAAGTACAAACAAGCTTCAACTCAAACTTTTGAATGCATTTACGCGTTTTAAAAGCTCATACGAGTAGGGTGAAAGAGATTTGAGTTCTTTTGTGTTGTATATTAAGAGAAAGCATCCAAATACTTTCCAAATACTTTGTTTGCATTCAAATTGAAAGTGAAACTACACCTAGGATATTTACAAGTACAAAACAAGCTTCAACTCAAGCTTTTGAATGCATTTACGCGTTTTAAAAGCTCATACGAGTAGGGTGAAAAGGATTTGAGTTCTTTTGTGTTGTATATTAAGAGAAAGCATCCAAATACTTTCCAAATACTTTGTTTGCATTCAAATTGAAAGTGAAACTACACCTAGGATATTTACAAGTACAAAACAAGCTTCAACTTAAGCTTTTGAATGCATTTACGCGTTTTAAAAGCTCATACGAGTAGGGTGAAAAGGATTTGAGTTCTTTTGTGTTGTATATTAAGAGAAAGCATCCAAATAC
This sequence comes from Tetragonia tetragonoides, assembly GCA_038025085.1. Classification (NCBI taxonomy): domain Eukaryota; kingdom Viridiplantae; phylum Streptophyta; class Magnoliopsida; order Caryophyllales; family Aizoaceae; genus Tetragonia; species Tetragonia tetragonoides. The sequence continues at coordinate 26,186,622 of CM076140.1, forward strand.
TTTCCAAATACTTTGCTTGCATTCAATTGAGTGTGAAACTACACCTAGGATATTTACAAGTACAAACAAGCTTCAACTTAAGCTTTTGAATGCATTTACGCGTTTTAAAAGCTCATACGAGTAGGGTGAAAGAGATTTGAGTTTTTTTGTGTTGTATATTAAGAGAAAGCATCCAAATGCTTTCCAAATACTTTGTTTGCATTTAATAGAGTGTGAAACTACACCTAGTATATATTTTCAAGTACAAACAAGCTTCAGCTCAAGCTTTTGAATGCATTTACGCGTTTTAACAGCTCTTACGACTAGGGTGATAGAGATTGAGTTCTTTTGTATTGTATATTATGAGAAAGCAGCAAAATACTTTGTTTGGATTAATTTGAGGGTGAAACTACACCTAGGATGTTTACAAGTACAAACAAGCTTCAACTCAGGCTTTTGAATGCATTTACGCGTTTTAAAAGCTCATACGAGTAGGGTGAAAGAGATTTGAGTTCTTTGGTGTTGTATATTAAGAGAAAGCATCCAAATACTTTCCAAATACTTTGTTTGTATTCAATTGAGTGTGAAACTACACCTAGGATATTTACAAGTACAAACAAGCTTCAACTCAAGCTTTTGAATGCATTTACGCGTTTTAAAAGCTCATACGAGTAGGGTGAAAGAGATTTGAGTTCTTTTGTGTTGTGTATTAAGAGAAAGCATCCAAATACTTTGTTTGGATTAATTTCAGGGTTAAAATATACCTAGGATGTTTACAAGTACAAACAAGCTTCAACTCAAGCTTTTGAATGCATTTAAGCAGTTTAAATGCTCATACGAGTAGGGTGAAAGAGATTTGTGTTCTTTTGTGTTGTATATTAAGAGAAAGCATCCAAATACTTTCCAAATACTTTGTTTGCATTCAATTGAGTGTGAAACTACACCTAGGATATTTACAAGTACAAACAAGCTTCAACTCAACCTTTTGAATGCATTTACGCGTTTTAAAAGCTCATACGAGTAGGGTGAAAGAGATTTGAGTTCTTTTGTGTTGTAACTTAAGAGAGAGCATTCAAATAGTTTGTTTGGATTCTTTTGAGTGTGAAAATAGACCCGGGATGTTTATAAGTACAAACAAGCTTCAACTCAAACTTTTGAATGCATTTACGCGTTTTAAAAGCTCATACGAGTAGGGTGAAAGAGACTTGAGTTCTTTTGTGTTGTATATTAAGAGAAAGCATCCAAATACTTTCCAAATACTTTGTTTGCATTCAAATTGAAAGTGAAACTACACCTAGGATATTTACAAGTACAAAACAAGCTTCAACTTAAGCTTTTGAATGCATTTACGCGTTTTAAAAGCTCATACGAGTAGGGTGAAAGAGATTTGAGTTCTTTTGTGTTGTATATTAAGAGAAAGCATCCAAATACTTTCCAAATACTTTTTTTGCATTCAATTGAGTGTGAAACTACACCTAGGACATTTACAAGTACAAACAAGCTTCAACTCAAGCTTTTGAATGCATTTACGCGTTTTAAAAGCTCATACGAGTAGGGTGAAAGAGATTTGAGTTCTTTTGTGTTGTATATTAAGAGAGAGCATTCACATAGTTTGTTTGGATTCTTTTGAGTGTGAAAATACACCCGGGATGTTTATAAGTACAAACAAGCTTCAACTCAAACTTTTGAATGCATTTACGCGTTTTAAAAGCTCATACGAGTAGGGTGAAAGAGATTTGAGTTCTTTTGTGTTGTATATTAAGTGAGAGCATTCAAATAGTTTGTTTGGATTCTTTTGAGTGTGAAAATACACCCGGGATATTTATAAGTACAAACAAGCTTCAACTCAAACTTTTGAATGCATTTACGCGTTTTAAAAGCTCATACGAGTAGGGTGAAAGAGATTTGAGTTCTTTTGTGTTGTATATTAAGAGAAAGCATCCAAATACTTTCCAAATACTTTGTTTGCATTCAAATTGAAAGTGAAACTACACCTAGGATATTTACAAGTACAAAACAAGCTTCAACTCAAGCTTTTGAATGCATTTACGCGTTTTAAAAGCTCATACGAGTAGGGTGAAAAGGATTTGAGTTCTTTTGTGTTGTATATTAAGAGAAAGCATCCAAATACTTTCCAAATACTTTGTTTGCATTCAAATTGAAAGTGAAACTACACCTAGGATATTTACAAGTACAAAACAAGCTTCAACTTAAGCTTTTGAATGCATTTACGCGTTTTAAAAGCTCATACGAGTAGGGTGAAAAGGATTTGAGTTCTTTTGTGTTGTATATTAAGAGAAAGCATCCAAATACTTTCCAAATACTTTGCTTGCATTCAATTGAGTGTGAAACTACACCTAGGATATTTACAAGTACAAACAAGCTTCAACTTAAGCTTTTGAATGCATTTACGCGTTTTAAAAGCTCATACGAGTAGGGTGAAAGAGATTTGAGTTTTTTTGTGTTGTATATTAAGAGAAAGCATCCAAATGCTTTCCAAATACTTTGTTTGCATTTAATAGAGTGTGAAACTACACCTAGTATATATTTTCAAGTACAAACAAGCTTCAGCTCAAGCTTTTGAATGCATTTACGCGTTTTAACAGCTCTTACGACTAGGGTGATAGAGATTGAGTTCTTTTGTATTGTATATTATGAGAAAGCAGCAAAATACTTTGTTTGGATTAATTTGAGGGTGAAACTACACCTAGGATGTTTACAAGTACAAACAAGCTTCAACTCAGGCTTTTGAATGCATTTACGCGTTTTAAAAGCTCATACGAGTAGGGTGAAAGAGATTTGAGTTCTTTGGTGTTGTATATTAAGAGAAAGCATCCAAATACTTTCCAAATACTTTGTTTGTATTCAATTGAGTGTGAAACTACACCTAGGATATTTACAAGTACAAACAAGCTTCAACTCAAGCTTTTGAATGCATTTACGCGTTTTAAAAGCTCATACGAGTAGGGTGAAAGAGATTTGAGTTCTTTTGTGTTGTGTATTAAGAGAAAGCATCCAAATACTTTGTTTGGATTAATTTCAGGGTTAAAATATACCTAGGATGTTTACAAGTACAAACAAGCTTCAACTCAAGCTTTTGAATGCATTTAAGCAGTTTAAATGCTCATACGAGTAGGGTGAAAGAGATTTGTGTTCTTTTGTGTTGTATATTAAGAGAAAGCATCCAAATACTTTCCAAATACTTTGTTTGCATTCAATTGAGTGTGAAACTACACCTAGGATATTTACAAGTACAAACAAGCTTCAACTCAACCTTTTGAATGCATTTACGCGTTTTAAAAGCTCATACGAGTAGGGTGAAAGAGATTTGAGTTCTTTTGTGTTGTAACTTAAGAGAGAGCATTCAAATAGTTTGTTTGGATTCTTTTGAGTGTGAAAATAGACCCGGGATGTTTATAAGTACAAACAAGCTTCAACTCAAACTTTTGAATGCATTTACGCGTTTTAAAAGCTCATACGAGTAGGGTGAAAGAGACTTGAGTTCTTTTGTGTTGTATATTAAGAGAAAGCATCCAAATACTTTCCAAATACTTTGTTTGCATTCAAATTGAAAGTGAAACTACACCTAGGATATTTACAAGTACAAAACAAGCTTCAACTCAAGCTTTTGAATGCATTTACGCGTTTTAAAAGCTCATACGAGTAGGGTGAAAGAGATTTAAGTTCTTTTGTGTTGTATATTAAGAGAAAGCATCCAAATACTCTGTTTGCATTCATTTGAGTGTGAAACTACAACTAGGATGTTTACAAGTACAAACAAGCTTCAACTCAAGCTTTTGAATGCATTTACACGTTTTAAAAGCTCATACGAGTAGGGTGAAAGAGATTTGAGTTCTTTTGTGTTGTATATTAAGAGAAAGCATCCAAATACTTTCCAAATACTTTGCTTGCATTCAATTGACTGTGAAACTACACCTAGGATATTTACAAGTACAAACAAGCTTCAACTCAAGCTTTTGAATGCATTTACGCATTTTAAAAGCTCATACGAGTAGGGTGAAAGAGATTTGAGTTCTTTTGTGTTGTATATTAAGAGAAAGCATCCAAATACTTTCCAAATACTTTGTTTGCATTCAATTGAGTGTGAAACTACACCTAGTATATTTTCAAGTACAAACAAGCTTCAGCTCAAGCTTTTGAATGCATTTACGCGTTTTAACAGCTCTTACGACTAGGGTGATAGAGATTAAGTTCTTTTTTATTGTATATTAAGAGAAAGCATCAAAATACTTTGTTTGGATTAATTTGAGGGTGAAACTACACCTAGGATGTTTACAAGTACAAACAAGCTTCAACTCAGGCTTTTGAATGCATTTACGCGTTTTAAAAGCTCATACGAGTAGGGTGAAAGAGATTTGAGTTCTTTGGTGTTGTATATTAAGAGAAAGCATCCAAATACTTTCCAAATACTTTGCTTGCATTCAATTGAGTGTGAAACTACACCTAGGATATTTACAAGTACAAACAAGCTTCAACTCAAGCTTTTGAATGCATTTACGCGTTTTAAAAGCTCATACGAGTAGGGTGAAAGAGATTTGAGTTCTTTGGTGTTGTATATTAAGAGAAAGCATCCAAATACTTTCCAAATACTTTGCTTGCATTCAATTGAGTGTGCAACTACACCTAGGATATTTACAAGTACAAACAAGCTTCAACTCAAGCTTTTGAATGCATTTACGCGTTTTAAAAGCTCATACGAGTAGGGTGAAAGAGATTTGAGTTCTTTTGTGTTGTAACTTAAGAGAGAGCATTCAAATAGTTTGTTTGGATTCTTTTGAGTATGAAAATAGACCCGGGATGTTTATAAGTACAAACAAGCTTCAACTCAAACTTTTGAATGCATTTACGCGTTTTAAAAGCTCATACGAGTAGGGTGAAAGAGATTTGAGTTCTTTTGTGTTGTATATTAAGAGAAAGCATCCAAATACTTTCCAAATACTTTGTTTGCATTCAACTAAGTGTGAAACTACACCTAGGATATTTAGAAGTACAAACAAGCTTCAACTCAAGCTTTTGAATGCATTTACACGTTTTAAAAGCTCATACGAGTAGGGTGAAAGAGATTTGAGTTCTTTTGTGTTGTATATTAAGAGAAAGCATCCAAATACTCTGTTTGCATTCATTTGAGTGTGAAACTACAACTAGGATGTTTAAAAGTACAAACAAGCTTCAACTCAAGCTTTTGAATGCATTTACACGTTTTAAAAGCTCATACGAGTAGGGTGAAAGAGATTTGAGTTCTTTTGTGTTGTATATTAAGAGAAAGCAACCAAATACTTTCCAAATACTTTGCTTCATTCAATTGAGTGTGAAACTACACCTAGGATATTTACAAGTACAAACAAGCTTCAACTCAAGCTTTTGAATGCATTTACACGTTTTAAAAGCTCATACGAGTATGGTGAAAGAGATTTGAGTTCTTTTGTGTTGTATATTAAGAGAAAGCATCCAAATACTTTCCAAATACTTTGTTTGCATTCATTTGAGTGTGAAACTACAACTAGGATGTTTACAAGTACAAACAAGCTTCAACTCAAGCTTTTGAATGCATTTACACGTTTTAAAAGCTCATACGAGTAGGGTGAAAGAGATTTGAGTTCTTTTGTGTTGTATATTAAGAGAAAGCATCCAAATACTTTCCAAATACTTTGCTTGCATTCAATTGAGTGTGAAACTACACCTAGGATATTTACAAGTACAAACAAGCTTCAACTCAAGCTTTTGAATGCATTTACGCGTTTTAAAAGCTCATACGAGAAGGGTGAAAGAGATTTGAGTTCTTTTGTGTTGTATATTAAGAGAAAGCAGCCAAATTCTTTGTTTGGATTATTTTGAGGGTGAACCTACACCTAGGATGTTTACAAGTACAAACAAGCTTCAACTCAAGCTTTTGAATGCATTTACGCGTTTTATATCCTCATACGAGTAGGGTGAAAGAGATTTGAGTTCTTTTGTGTTGTATATTAAGAGAAAGCATCCAAATACTTTGTTTGGATTAATTTTAGTGTGAAACTGCACCTAGGTTGTTTACAAGTACCAACAAGCTTCAACTCAAGCTTTTGAATGCATTTACGCGTTTTAAAAGCTCATACGAGTAGGGTGAAAGAGATTTGAGTTCTTTTGTATTGTATATTAAGAGAAAGCATCCAAACACTTTGTTTGCATTCATTTGAGTGTGAAACTACTCCTAGGACGTTTACAAGTACAAACAAGCTTCAACTCAAGCTTTTGACTGCATTTACGCGTTTTAAAAGCTCATACGAGTAGGGTGAAAGAGATTTGAGTTCTTTTGTGTTGTATATTAAGAGAAAGCATCCAAATACTTTCCAAATACTTTGTTTGCATTCAATTGAGTGTGAAGCTACACCTAGTATATATTTTCAAGTACAAACAAGCTTCAGCTCAAGCTTTTGAATGCATTTACGCGTTTTAACAGCTCTTACGACTAGGGTGATAGAGATTGAGTTCTTTTGTATTGTATATTAAGAGAAAGCATCAAAATACTTTGTTTGGATTAATTTGAGGGTGAAACTACACCTAGGATGTTTACAAGTACAAACAAGCTTCAACTCAGGCTTTTGAATGCATTTACGCGTTTTAAAAGCTCATACGAGTAGGGTGAAAGAGATTTGAGTTCTTTGGTGTTGTATATTAAGAGAAAGCATCCAAATACTTTCCAAATACTTTGTTTGTATTCAATTGAGTGTGAAACTACACCTAGGATATTTACAGGTACAAACAAGCTTCAACTCAAGCTTTTGAATGCATTTACGCGTTTTAAAAGCTCATACGAGTAGGGTGAAAGAGATTTGAGTTCTTTTGTGTTGTGTATTAAGAGAAAGCATCCAAATACTTTGTTTGGATTAATTTCAGGGTTAAAATATACCTAGGATGTTTACAAGTACAAACAAGCTTCAACTCAAGCTTTTGAATGCATTTAAGCAGTTTAAATGCTCATACGAGTAGGGTGAAAGAGATTTGAGTTCTTTTGTGTTGTATATTAAGAGAAAGCATCCAAATACTTTCCAAATACTTTGTTTGCATTCAATTGAGTGTGAAACTACACCTAGGATATTTACAAGTACAAACAAGCTTCAACTCAACCTTTTGAATGCATTTACGCATTTTAAAAGCTCATACGAGTAGGGTGAAAGAGATTTGAGTTCTTTTGTGTTGTAACTTAAGAGAGAGCATTCAAATAGTTTGTTTGGATTCTTTTGAGTGTGAAAATAGACCCGGGATGTTTATAAGTACAAAAAAGCTTCAACTCAAACTTTTGAATGCATTTACGCGTTTTAAAAGCTCATACGAGTAGGGTGAAAGAGACTTGAGTTCTTTTGTGTTGTATATTAAGAGAAAGCATCCAAATACTTTCCAAATACTTTGTTTGCATTCAAATTGAAAGTGAAACTACACCTAGGATATTTACAAGTACAAAACAAGCTTCAACTCAAGCTTTTGAATGCATTTACGCGTTTTAAAAGCTCATACGAGTAAGGTGAAAGGGATTTGAGTTCTTTTGTGTTGTATATTAAGAGAAAGCATCCAAATACTTTCCAAATACTTTGTTTGCATTCTATTGAGTGTGAAACTACACCTAGGATATTTACAAGTACAAACAAGCTTCAACTCAAGCTTTTGAATTCATTTACGCGTTTTAAAAGCTCATACGAGTAGGGTGAAAGAGATTTAAGTTCTTTTGTGTTGTATATTAAGAGAAAGCATCCAAATACTCTGTTTGCATTCATTTGAGTGTGAAACTACAACTAGGATGTTTACAAGTACAAACAAGCTTCAACTCAAGATTTTGAATGCATTTACACGTTTTAAAAGCTCATACGAGTAGGGTGAAAGAGATTTGAGTTCTTTTGTGTTGTATATTAAGAGAAAGCATCCAAATACTTTCCAAATACTTTGCTTGCATTCAATTGAGTGTGAAACTACACCTAGGATATTTACAAGTACAAACAAGCTTCAACTCAAGCTTTTGAATGCATTTACGCGTTTTAAAAGCTCATACGAGTAGGGTGAAAGAGATTTGAGTTCTTTTGTGTTGTATATTAAGAGAAAGCATCCAAATACTTTCCAAATACTTTGTTTGCATTCAATTGAGTGTGAAACTACACCTAGTATATTTTCAAGTACAAACAAGCTTCAGCTCAAGCTTTTGAATGCATTTACGCGTTTTAACAGCTCTTACGACTAGGGTGATAGAGATTAAGTTCTTTTTTATTGTATATTAAGAGAAAGCATCAAAATACTTTGTTTGGATTAATTTGAGGGTGAAACTACACCTAGGATGTTTACAAGTACAAACAAGCTTCAACTCAGGCTTTTGAATGCATTTACGCGTTTTAAAAGCTCATACGAGTAGGGTGAAAGAGATTTGAGTTCTTTGGTGTTGTATATTAAGAGAAAGCATCCAAATACTTTCCAAATACTTTGCTTGCATTCAATTGAGTGTGAAACTACACCTAGGATATTTACAAGTACAAACAAGCTTCAACTCAAGCTTTTGAATGCATTTACGCGTTTTAAAAGCTCATACGAGTAGGGTGAAAGAGATTTGAGTTCTTTTGTGTTGTATATTAAGAGAAAGCATCCAAATACTTTCCAAATACTTTGTTTGCATTCAACTAAGTGTGAAACTACACCTAGGTTATTTACAAGTACAAACAAGCTTCAACTCAATCTTTTAAATGCATTTACGCGTTTTAAAAGCTCATACGAATAGGGTTAAAGAGATTTGAGTTCTTTTGTGTTGTATATTAAGAGAAAGCATCCAAATACTTTGTTTGCATTCAATAGAGTGTGAAACTACACCTAGGATATTTACAAGTACAAACAAGCTTCAACTCAGGCTTTTGAATGCATTTACGCGATTTAAAAGCTCATACGAGTAGGGTGAAAGAGATTTGAGTTCTTTGGTGTTGTATATTAAGAGAAAGCATCCAAATACTTTCCAAATACTTTGTTTGTATTCAATTGAGTGTGAAACTACACCTAGGATATTTACAGGTACAAACAAGCTTCAACTCAAGCTTTTGAATGCATTTACGCGTTTTAAAAGCTCATACGAGTAGGGTGAAAGAGATTTGAGTTCTTTTGTGTTGTGTATTAAGAGAAAGCATCCAAATACTTTGTTTGGATTAATTTCAGGGTTAAAATATACCTAGGATGTTTACAAGTACAAACAAGCTTCAACTTTAGCTTTTGAATGCATTTAAGCAGTTTAAATGCTCATACGAGTAGGGTGAAAGAGATTTGAGTTCTTTTGTGTTGTATATTAAGAGAAAGCATCCAAATACTTTCCAAATACTTTGTTTGCATTCAATTGAGTGTGAAACTACACCTAGGATATTTACAAGTACAAACAAGCTTCAACTCAACCTTTTGAATGCATTTACGCGTTTTAAAAGCTCATACGAGTAGGGTGAAAGAGATTTGAGTTCTTTTGTGTTGTTACTTAAGAGAGAGCATTCAAATAGTTTGTTTGGATTCTTTTGAGTGTGAAAATAGACCCGGGATGTTTATAAGTACAAACAAGCTTCAACTTAAACTTTTGAATGCATTTACGCGTTTTAAAAGCTCATACGAGTAGGGTGAAAGAGATTTGAGTTCTTTTGTGTTGTATATTAAGAGAAAGCATCCAAATACTTTCCAAATACTTTGCTTGCATTCAATTGAGTGTGAAACTACACCTAGGATATTTACAAGTACAAACAAGCTTCAACTCAAGCTTTTGAATGCATTTACGCGTTTTAAAAGCTCATACGAGTAGGGTGAAAGAGATTTGAGTTCTTTTGTGTTGTATATTAAGAGAAAGCATCCAAATACTTTCCAAATACTTTGTTTGCATTCAATTGAGTGTGAAACTACACCTAGTATATTTTCAAGTACAAACAAGCTTCAGCTCAAGCTTTTGAATGCATTTACGCGTTTTAACAGCTCTTACGACTAGGGTGATAGAGATTAAGTTCTTTTTTATTGTATATTAAGAGAAAGCATCAAAATACTTTGTTTGGATTAATTTGAGGGTGAAACTACACCTAGGATATTTACAAGTACAAACAAGCTTCAACTCAGGCTTTTAAATGCATTTACGCGTTTTAAAAGCTCATACGAGTAGGGTGAAAGAGATTTGAGTTCTTTGGTGTTGTATATTAAGAGAAAGCATCCAAATACTTTCCAAATACTTTTCTTGCATTCAATTGAGTGTGAAACTACACCTAGGATATTTACAAGTACAAACAAGCTTCAACTCAAGCTTTTGAATGCATTTACGCGTTTTAAAAGCTCATACGAGTAGGGTGAATGAGATTTGAGTTCTTTGGTGTTGTATATTAAGAGAAAGCATCCAAATACTTTCCAAATACTTTGCTTGCATTCAATTGAGTGTGCAACTACACCTAGGATATTTACAAGTACAAACAAGCTTCAACTCAAGCTTTTGAATGCATTTACGCGTTTTAAAAGCTCATACGAGTAGGGTGAAAGAGATTTGAGTTCTTTTGTGTTGTATATTAAGAGAAAGCATCCAAATACTTTCCAAATACTTTGTTTGCATTCAACTAAGTGTGAAACTACACCTAGGATATTTAGAAGTACAAACAAGCTTCAACTCAAGCTTTTAAATGCATTTACGCGTTTTAAAAGCTCAAACGAGGAGGGTTAAAGAGATTTGAGTTCTTTGGTGTTGTATATTAAGAGAAAGCATCCAAATACTTTCCAAATACTTTGTTTGTATTCAATTGAGTGTGAAACTACACCTAGGATATTTACAGGTACAAACAAGCTTCAACTCAAGCTTTTGAATGCATTTACGCGTTTTAAAAGCTCATACGAGTAGGGTGAAAGAGATTTGAGTTCTTTTGTGTTGTGTATTAAGAGAAAGCATCCAAATACTTTGTTTGGATTAATTTCAGGGTTAAAATATACCTAGGATGTTTACAAGTACAAACAAGCTTCAACTCAAGCTTTTGAATGCATTTAAGCAGTTTAAATGCTCATACGAGTAGGGTGAAAGAGATTTGATTTCTTTTGTGTTGTATATTAAGAGAAAGCATCCAAATACTTTCCAAATACTTTGTTTGCATTCAATTGAGTGTGAAACTACACCTAGGATATTTACAAGTACAAACAAGCTTCAACTCAACCTTTTGAATGCATTTACGCGTTTTAAAAGCTCATACGAGTAGGGTGAAAGAGATTTGAGTTCTTTTGTGTTGTTACTTAAGAGAGAGCATTCAAATAGTTTGTTTGGATTCTTTTGAGTGTGAAAATAGACCCGGGATGTTTATAAGTACAAAAAAGCTTCAACTCAAACTTTTGAATGCATTTAGGCGTTTTAAAAGCTCATACGAGTAGGGTGAAAGAGATTTGAGTTCTTTTGTGTTGTATATTAAGAGAAAGCATCCAAATACTTTCCAAATACTTTGCTTGCATTCAATTGAGTGTGAAACTACACCTAGGATATTTACAAGTACAAACAAGCTTCAACTCAAGCTTTTGAATGCATTTACGCGTTTTAAAAGCTCATACGAGTAGGGTGAAAGAGATTTGAGTTCTTTTGTGTTGTATATTAAGAGAAAGCATCCAAATACTTTCCAAATACTTTGTTTGCATTCAATTGAGTGTGAAACTACACCTAGTATATTTTCAAGTACAAACAAGCTTCAGCTCAAGCTTTTGAATGCATTTACGCGTTTTAACAGCTCTTACGACTAGGGTGATAGAGATTAAGTTCTTTTTTATTGTATATTAAGAGAAAGCATCAAAATACTTTGTTTGGATTAATTTGAGGGTGAAACTACACCTAGGATGTTTACAAGTACAAACAAGCTTCAACTCAGGCTTTTGAATGCATTTACGCGTTTTAAAAGCTCATACGAGTAGGGTGAAAGAGATTTGAGTTCTTTGGTGTTGTATATTAAGAGAAAGCATCCAAATACTTTCCAAATACTTTGCTTGCATTCAATTGAGTGTGAAACTACACCTAGGATATTTACAAGTACAAACAAGCTTCAACTCAAGCTTTTGAATGCATTTACGCGTTTTAAAAGCTCATACGAGTAGGGTGAAAGAGATTTGAGTTCTTTTGTGTTGTATATTAAGAGAAAGCATCCAAATACTTTCCAAATACTTTGTTTGCATTCAACTAAGTGTGAAACTACACCTAGGTTATTTACAAGTACAAACAAGCTTCAATTCAAGCTTTTAAATGCATTTACGCGTTTTAAAAGCTCATACGAATAGGGTTAAAGAGATTTGAGTTCTTTTGTGTTGTATATTAAGAGAAAGCATCCAAATACTTTGTTTGCATTCAATAGAGTGTGAAACTACACCTAGGATATTTACAAGTACAAACAAGCTTCAACTCAGGCTTTTGAATGCATTTACGCGATTTAAAAGCTCATACGAGTAGGGTGAAAGAGATTTGAGTTCTTTGGTGTTGTATATTAAGAGAAAGCATCCAAATACTTTCCAAATACTTTGTTTGCATTCAATTGAGTGTGAAACTACACCTAGGATATTTACAAGTACAAACAAGCTTCAACTCAACCTTTTGAATGCGTTTACGCGTTTTAAAAGCTCATACGAGTAGGGTGAAAGAGATTTGAGTTCTTTTGTGTTGTTACTTAAGAGAGAGCATTCAAATAGTTTGTTTGGATTCTTTTGAGTGTGAAAATAGACCCGGCATGTTTATAAGTACAAACAAGCTTCAACTCAAACTTTTGAATGCATTTACGCGTTTTAAAAGCTCATACGAGTAGGGTGAAAGAGATTTGAGTTCTTTTGTGTTGTATATTAAGAGAAAGCATCCAAATACTTTCCAAATACTTTGCTTGCATTCAATTGAGTGTGAAACTACACCTAGGATATTTACAAGTACAAACAAGCTTCAACTCAAGCTTTTGAATGCATTTACGCGTTTTAAAAGCTCATACGAGTAGGGTGAAAGAGATTTGAGTTCTTTTGTGTTGTATATTAAGAGAAAGCATCCAAATACTTTCCAAATACTTTGTTTGCATTCAATTGAGTGTGAAACTACACCTAGTATATTTTCAAGTACAAACAAGCTTCAGCTCAAGCTTTTGAATGCATTTACGCGTTTTAACAGCTCTTACGACTAGGGTGATAGAGATTAAGTTCTTTTTTATTGTATATTAAGAGAAAGCATCAAAATACTTTGTTTGGATTAATTTGAGGGTGAAACTACACCTAGGATGTTTACAAGTACAAACAAGCTTCAACTCAGGCTTTTGAATGCATTTACGCGTTTTAAAAGCTCATACGAGTAGGGTGAAAGAGATTTGAGTTCCTTGGTGTTGTATATTAAGAGAAAGCATCCAAATACTTTCCAAATACTTTGCTTGCATTCAATTGAGTGTGAAACTACACCTAGGATATTTACAAGTACAAACAAGCTTCAACTCAAGCTTTTGAATGCATTTACGCGTTTTAAAAGCTCATACGAGTAGGGTGAAAGAGATTTGAGTTCTTTGGTGTTGTATATTAAGAGAAAGCATCCAAATACTTTCCAAATACTTTGCTTGCATTCAATTGAGTGTGCAACTACACCTAGGATATTTACAAGTACAAACAAGCTTCAACTCAAGCTTTTGAATGCATTTACGCGTTTTAAAAGCTCATACGAGTAGGGTGAAAGAGATTTGACTTCTTTTGTGTTGTATATTAAGAGAAAGCATCCAAATACTTTCCAAATACTTTGTTTGCATTCAACTAAGTGTGAAACTACACCTAGGATATTTACAAGTACAAACAAGCTTCAACTCAAGCTTTTAAATGCATTTACGCGTTTTAAAAGCTCAAACGAGGAGGGTTAAAGAGATTTGAGTTCTTTTGTGTTGTATATTAAGAGAAAGCATCCAAATACTTTGTTTGCATTCAATTGAGTGTGAAACTACACCTAGGATATTTACAAGTACAAACAAGCTTCAACTCAGGCTTTTGAATGCATTTACGCGTTTTAAAAGCTCATACGAGTAGGGTGAAAGAGATTTGAGTTCTTTGGTGTTGTATATTAAGAGAAAGCATCCAAATACTTTCCAAATACTTTGCTTGCATTCAATTGAGTGTGAAACTACACCTAGGATATTTACAAGTACAAACAAGCTTCAACTCAAGCTTTTGAATGCATTTACGCGTTTTAAAAGCTCATACGAGTAGGGTGAAAGAGATTTGAGTTCTTTGGTGTTGTATATTAAGAGAAAGCATCCAAATACTTTCCAAATACTTTGCTTGCATTCAATTGAGTGTGCAACTACACCTAGGATATTTACAAGTACAAACAAGCTTCAACTCAAGCTTTTGAATGCATTTACGCGTTTTAAAAGCTCATACGAGTAGGGTGAAAGAGATTTGAGTTCTTTGGTGTTGTATATTAAGAGAAAGCATCCAAATACTTTCCAAATACTTTGTTTGTATTCAATTGAGTGTGAAACTACACCTAGGATATTTACAGGTACAAACAAGCTTCAACTCAAGCTTTTGAATGCATTTACGCGTTTTAAAAGCTCATACGAGTAGGGTGAAAGAGATTTGAGTTCTTTTGTGTTGTGTATTAAGAGAAAGCATCCAAATACTTTCCAAATACTTTGTTTGCATTCAATTGCGTGTGAAACTACACCTAGGATATTTACACGTACAAACAAGCTTCAACTCAACCTTTTGAATGCATTTACGCGTTTTAAAAGCTCATACGAGTAGGGTGAAAGAGATTTGAGTTCTTTTGTGTTGTAACTTAAGAGAGAGCATTCAAATAGTTTGTTTGGATTCTTTTGAGTGTGAAAATAGACCCGGGATGTTTATAAGTACAAACAAGCTTCAACTCAAGCTTTTGAATGCATTTACGCGTTTTAAAAGCTCATACGAGTAGGGTGAAAGAGATTTGAGTTCTTTTGTGTTGTATATTAAGAGAAAGCATCCAAATACTTTCCAAATACTTTGTTTGCATTCAATTGAGTGTGAAACTACACCTAGGATATTTGCAAGTAAAAACAAGCTTCAACTCAAGCTTTTGAATGCATTTACGCGTTTTAAAAGCTCATACGAGTAGGGTGAAAGAGATTTGAGTTCTTTTGTGTTGTATATTAAGAGAAAGCATCCAAATACTTTCCAAATACTTTGTTTGCATTCAATTGAGTGTGAAACTACACCTAGGATATTTACAAGTACAAACAAGCTTCAACTCAACCTTTTGAATGCATTTACGCGTTTTAAAAGCTCATACGAGTAGGGTGAAAGAGATTTGAGTTCTTTTGTGTTGTAACTTAAGAGAGAGCATTCAAATAGTTTGTTTGGATTCTTTTGAGTGTGAAAATAGACCCGGGATGTTTATAAGTACAAACAAGCTTCAACTCAAACTTTTGAATGCATTTACGCGTTTTAAAAGCTCATACGAGTAGGGTGAAAGAGACTTGAGTTCTTTTGTGTTGTATATTAAGAGAAAGCATCCAAATACTTTGTTTGCATTCAAATTGAAAGTGAAACTACACCTAGGATATTTACAAGTACAAAACAAGCTTCAACTCAAGCTTTTGAATGCATTTACGCGTTTTAAAAGCTCATACGAGTAAGGTGAAAGGGATTTGAGTTCTTTTGTGTTGTATATTAAGAGAAAGCATCCAAATACTTTCCAAATACTTTGTTTGCATTCAATTGAGTGTGAAACTACACCTAGGATATTTACAAGTACAAACAAGCTTCAACTCAAGCTTTTGAATTCATTTACGCGTTTTAAAAGCTCATACGAGTAGGGTGAAAGAGATTTAAGTTCTTTTGTGTTGTATATTAAGAGAAAGCATCCAAATACTCTGTTTGCATTCATTTGAGTGTGAAATAACAACTAGGATGTTTACAAGTACAAACAAGCTTCAACTCAAGCTTTTGAATGCATTTACACGTTTTAAAAGCTCATACGAGTAGGGTGAAAGAGATTTGAGTTCTTTTGTGTTGTATATTAAGAGAAAGCATCCAAATACTTTCCAAATACTTTGCTTGCATTCAATTGAGTGTGAAACTACACCTAGGATATTTACAAGTACAAACAAGCTTCAACTCAAGCTTTTGAATGCATTTACGCGTTTTAAAAGCTCATACGAGTAGGGTGAAAGAGATTTGAGTTCTTTGGTGTTGTATATTAAGAGAAAGCATCCAAATACTTTCCAAATACTTTGTTTGTATTCAATTGAGTGTGAAACTACACCTAGGATATTTACAGGTACAAACAAGCTTCAACTCAAGCTTTTGAATGCATTTACGCGTTTTAAAAGCTCATACGAGTAGGGTGAAAGAGATTTGAGTTCTTTTGTGTTGTGTATTAAGAGAAAGCATCCAAATACTTTGTTTGGATTAATTTCAGGGTTAAAATATACCTAGGATGTTTACAAGTACAAACAAGCTTCAACTCAAGCTTTTGAATGCATTTAAGCAGTTTAAATGCTTATACGAGTAGGGTGAAAGAGATTTGAGTTCTTTTGTGTTGTATATTAAGAGAAAGCATCCAAATACTTTCCAAATACTTTGTTTGCATTCAATTGAGTGTGAAACTACACCTAGGATATTTACAAGTACAAACAAGCTTCAACTCAACCTTTTGAATGCATTTACGCGTTTTAAAAGCTCATACGAGTGAGGTGAAAGGGATTTGAGTTCTTTTGTGTTGTATATTAAGAGAAAGCATCCAAATACTTTCCAAATACTTTGTTTGTATTCAATTGAGTGTGAAACTACACCTAGGATATTTACAGGTACAAACAAGCTTCAACTCAAGCTTTTGAATGCATTTACGCGTTTTAAAAGCTCATACGAGTAGGGTGAAAGAGATTTGAGTTCTTTTGTGTTGTGTATTAAGAGAAAGCATCCAAATACTTTGTTTGGATTAATTTCAGGGTTAAAATATACCTAGGATGTTTACAAGTACAAACAAGCTTCAACTCAAGCTTTTGAATGCATTTAAGCAGTTTAAATGCTCATACGAGTAGGGTGAAAGAGATTTGAGTTCTTTTGTGTTGTATATTAAGAGAAAGCATCCAAATACTTTCCAAATACTTTGTTTGCATTCAATTGAGTGTGAAACTACACCTAGGATATTTACAAGTACAAACAAGCTTCAACTCAACCTTTTGAATGCATTTACGCGTTTTAAAAGCTCATACGAGTAGGGTGAAAGAGATTTGAGTTCTTTTGTGTTGTTACTTAAGAGAGAGCATTCAAATAGTTTGTTTGGATTCTTTTGAGTGTGAAAATAGACCCGGGATGTTTATAAGTACAAACAAGCTTCAACTCAAACTTTTGAATGCATTTACGCGTTTTAAAAGCTCATACGAGTAGGGTGAAAGAGATTTGAGTTCTTTTGTGTTGTATATTAAGAGAAAGCATCCAAATACTTTCCAAATACTTTGTTTGCATTCAAATTGAAAGTGAAACTACACCTAGGATATTTACAAGTACAAAACAAGCTTCAACTCAAGCTTTTGAATGCATTTACGCGTTTTAAAAGCTCATACGAGTGAGGTGAAAGGGATTTGAGTTCTTTTGTGTTGTATATTAAGAGAAAGCATCCAAATACTTTCCAAATACTTTGTTTGTATTCAATTGAGTGTGAAACTACACTAGGATATTTACAGGTACAAACAAGCTTCAACTCAAGCTTTTGAATGCATTTACGCGTTTTAAAAGCTCATACGAGTAGGGTGAAAGAGATTTGAGTTCTTTTGTGTTGTGTATTAAGAGAAAGCATCCAAATACTTTGTTTGGATTAATTTCAGGGTTAAAATATACCTAGGATGTTTACAAGTACAAACAAGCTTCAACTCAAGCTTTTGAATGCATTTAAGCAGTTTAAATGCTCATACGAGTAGGGTGAAAGAGATTTGAGTTCTTTTGTGTTGTATATTAAGAGAAAGCATCCAAATACTTTCCAAATACTTTGTTTGCATTCAATTGAGTGTGAAACTACACCTAGTATATATTTTCAAGTACAAACAAGCTTCAGCTCAAGCTTTTGAATGCATTTACGCGTTTTAACAGCTCTTACGACTAGGGTGATAGAGATTGAGTTCTTTTGTATTGTATATTAAGAGAAAGCATCAAAATACTTTGTTTGGATTAATTTGAGGGTGAAACTACACCTAGGATGTTTACAAGTACAAAAAAGCTTCAACTCAGGCTTTTGAATGCATTTACGCGTTTTAAAAGCTCATACGAGTAGGGTGAAAGAGATTTGAGTTCTTTGGTGTTGTATATTAAGAGAAAGCATCCAAATACTTTCCAAATACTTTGTTTGTATTCAATTGAGTGTGAAACTACACCTAGGATATTTACAGGTACAAACAAGCTTCAACTCAAGCTTTTGAATGCATTTACGCGTTTTAAAAGCTCATACGAGTAGGGTGAAAGAGATTTGAGTTCTTTTGTGTTGTGTATTAAGAGAAAGCATCCAAATACTTTGTTTGGATTAATTTCAGGGTTAAAATATACCTAGGATGTTTACAAGTACAAACAAGCTTCAACTCAAGCTTTTGAATGCATTTAAGCAGTTTAAATGCTCATACGAGTAGGGTGAAAGAGATTTGAGTTCTTTTGTGTTGTGTATTAAGAGAAAGCATCCAAATACTTTGTTTGGATTAATTTCAGGGTTAAAATATACCTAGGATGTTTACAAGTACAAACAAGCTTCAATTCAAGCTTTTGAATGCATTTAAGCAGTTTAAATGCTCATACGAGTAGGGTGAAAGAGATTTGAGTTCTTTTGTGTTGTATATTAAGAGAAAGCATCCAAATACTTTCCAAATACTTTGTTTGCATTCAATTGAGTGTGAAACTACACCTAGGATATTTACAAGTACAAACAAGCTTCAACTCAACCTTTTGAATGCATTTACGCGTTTTAAAAGCTCATACGAGTAGGGTGAAAGAGATTTGAGTTCTTTTGTGTTGTAACTTAAGAGAGAGCATTCAAATAGTTTGTTTAGATTCTTTTGAGTGTGAAAATAGACCCGGGATGTTTATAAGTACAAACAAGCTTCAACTCAAACTTTTGAATGCATTTACGCGTTTTAAAAGCTCATACGAGTAGGGTGAAAGAGATTTGAGTTCTTTTGTGTTGTATATTAAGAGAAAGCATCCAAATACTTTCCAAATACTTTGTTTGCATTCAAATTGAAAGTGAAACTACACCTAGGATATTTACAAGTACAAAACAAGCTTCAACTCAAGCTTTTGAATGCATTTACGCGTTTTAAAAGCTCATACGAGTGAGGTGAAAGGGATTTGAGTTCTTTTGTGTTGTATATTAAGAGAAAGCATCCAAATACTTTCCAAATACTTTGTTTGTATTCAATTGAGTGTGAAACTACACTAGGATATTTACAGGTACAAACAAGCTTCAACTCAAGCTTTTGAATGCATTTACGCGTTTTAAAAGCTCATACGAGTAGGGTGAAAGAGATTTGAGTTCTTTTGTGTTGTGTATTAAGAGAAAGCATCCAAATACTTTGTTTGGATTAATTTCAGGGTTAAAATATACCTAGGATGTTTACAAGTACAAACAAGCTTCAACTCAAGCTTTTGAATGCATTTAAGCAGTTTAAATGCTCATACGAGTAGGGTGAAAGAGATTTGAGTTCTTTTGTGTTGTATATTAAGAGAAAGCATCCAAATACTTTCCAAATACTTTGTTTGCATTCAATTGAGTGTGAAACTACACCTAGTATATATTTTCAAGTACAAACAAGCTTCAGCTCAAGCTTTTGAATGCATTTACACGTTTTAACAGCTCTTACGACTAGGGTGATAGAGATTGAGTTCTTTTGTATTGTATATTAAGAGAAAGCATCAAAATACTTTGTTTGGATTAATTTGACGGTGAAACTACACCTAGGATGTTTACAAGTACAAAAAAGCTTCAACTCAGGCTTTTGAATGCATTTACGCGTTTTAAAAGCTCATACGAGTAGGGTGAAAGAGATTTGAGTTCTTTGGTGTTGTATATTAAGAGAAAGCATCCAAATACTTTCCAAATACTTTGTTTGTATTCAATTGAGTGTGAAACTACACCTAGGATATTTACAGGTACAAACAAGCTTCAACTCAAGCTTTTGAATGCATTTACGCGTTTTAAAAGCTCATACGAGTAGGGTGAAAGAGATTTGAGTTCTTTTGTGTTGTGTATTAAGAGAAAGCATCCAAATACTTTGTTTGGATTAATTTCAGGGTTAAAATATACCTAGGATGTTTACAAGTACAAACAAGCTTCAACTCAAGCTTTTGAATGCATTTAAGCAGTTTAAATGCTCATACGAGTAGGGTGAAAGAGATTTGAGTTCTTTTGTGTTGTATATTAAGAGAAAGCATCCAAATACTTTCCAAATACTTTGTTTGCATTCAATTGAGTGTGAAACTACACCTAGGATATTTACAAGTACAAACAAGCTTCAACTCAACGTTTTGAATGCATTTACGCGTTTTAAAAGCTCATACGAGTAGGGTGAAAGAGATTTGAGTTCTTTTGTGTTGTAACTTAAGAGAGAGCATTCAAATAGTTTGTTTGGATTCTTTTGAGTGTGAAAATAGACCCGGGATGTTTATAAGTACAAACAAGCTTCAACTCAAACTTTTGAATGCATTTACGCGTTTTAAAAGCTCATACGAGTAGGGTGAAAGCGATTTGAGTTCTTTTGTGTTGTATATTAAGAGAAAGCATCCAAATACTTTCCAAATACTTTGTTTGCATTCAACGAAGTGTGAAACTACACCTAGGATATTTAGAAGTACAAACAAGCTTCAACTCAAGCTTTTAAATGCATTTACGCGTTTTAAAAGCTCATACGAGTAGGGTTAAAGAGATTTGAGTTCTTTTGTGTTGTATATTAAGAGAAAGCATCCAAATACTTTGTTTGCAATCAATTGAGTGTGGAACTACACCTAGGATATTTACAAGTACAAACAAGCTTCAACTCAGGCTTTTGAATGCATTTACGCGTTTTAAAAGCTCATACGAGTAGGGTGAAAGAGATTTGAGTTCTTTGGTGTTGTATATTAAGAGAAAGCATCCAAATACTTTCCAAATACTTTGTTTGTATTCAATTGAGTGTGAAACTACACCTAGGATATTTACAGGTACAAACAAGCTTCAACTCAAGCTTTTGAATGCATTTACGCGTTTTAAAAGCTCATACGAGTAGGGTGAAAGAGATTTGAGTTCTTTTGTGTTGTGTATTAAGAGAAAGCATCCAAATACTTTGTTTGGATTAATTTCAGGGTTAAAATATACCTAGGATGTTTACAAGTACAAACAAGCTTCAACTCAAGCTTTTGAATGCATTTAAGCAGTTTAAATGCTCATACGAGTAGGGTGAAAGAGATTTGAGTTCTTTTGTGTTGTATATTAAGAGAAAGCATCCAAATACTTTCCAAATACTTTGTTTGCATTCAATTGAGTGTGAAACTACACCTAGGATATTTACAAGTACAAACAAGCTTCAACTCAACCTTTTGAATGCATTTACGCGTTTTAAAAGCTCATACGAGTAGGGTGAAAAAGATTTGAGTTCTTTTGTGTTGTAACTTAAGAGAGAGCATTCAAATAGTTTGTTTGGAGTCTTTTGAGTGTGAAAATAGACCCGGGATGTTTATTAGTACAAACAAGCTTCAACTCAAACTTTTGAATGCATTTACGCGTTTTAAAAGCTCATACGAGTAGGGTGAAAGAGATTTGAGTTCTTTTGTGTTGTATATTAAGAGAAAGCATCCAACTACTTTCCAAATTCTTTGTTTTCATTCAAATTGAAAGTGAAACTACACCTAGGATATTTACAAGTACAAAACAAGCTTCAAGTCAAGCTTTTGAATGCATTTACGCGTTTTAAAAGCTCATACGAGTAAGGTGAAAGGGATTTGAGTTCTTTTGTGTTTTATATTAAGAGAAAGCATCCAAATACTTTCCAAATACTTTGTTTGCATTCAAATTGAAAGTGAAACTACACCTAGGATATTTACAAGTACAAAACAAGCTTCAACTCAAGCTTTTGAATGCATTTACGCGTTTTAAAAGCTCATACGAGTAGGGTGAAAGGGATTTGAGCTCTTTTGTGTTGTATATTAAGAGAAAGCATCCAAATACTTTCCAAATACTTTGTTTGCATTCAATTGAGTGTGAAACTACACCTAGGATATTTACAAGTACAAACAAGCTTCAACTCAAGCTTTTGAATGCATTTACGCGTTTTAAAAGCTCATACGAGTAGGGTGAAAGAGATTTGAGTTCTTTTGTGTTGTATATTAAGAGAAAGCATCCAAATACTCTGTTTGCATTCATTTGAGTGTGAAACTACAACTAGGATGTTTACAAGTACAAACAAGCTTCAACTCAAGCTTTTGAATGCATTTACACGTTTTAAAAGCTCATACGAGTAGGGTGAAAGAGATTTGAGTTCTTTTGTGTTGTATATTAAGAGAAAGCATCCAAATACTTTCCAAATACTGTGCTTTCATTCAACTGAGTGTGAAACTACACCTAGGATATTTACAAGTACAAACAAGCTTCAACTCAAGCTTTTGAATGCATTTACGCGTTTTAAAAGCTCATACGAGTAGGGTGAAAGAGATTTGAGTTCTTTTGTGTTGTATATTAAGAGAAAGCATCCAAATACTTTCCAAATACTTTGTTTGCATTCAATTGAGTGTGAAACTACACCTAGTATATTTTCAAGTACAAACAAGCTTCAGCTCAAGCTTTTGAATGCATTTACGCGTTTTAACAGCTCTTACGACTAGGGTGATAGAGATTGAGTTCTTTTTTATTGTATATTAAGAGAAAGCATCAAAATACTTTGTTTGGATTAATTTGAGGGTGAAACTACACCTAGGATGTTTACAAGTACAAACAAGCTTCAACTCAGGCTTTTGAATGCATTTACGCGTTTTAAAAGCTCATACGAGTAGGGTGAAAGAGATTTGAGTTCTTTGGTGTTGTATATTAAGAGAAAGCATCCAAATACTTTCCAAATACTTTGCTTGCATTCAATTGAGTGTGAAACTACACCTAGGATATTTACAAGTACAAACAAGCTTCAACTCAAGCTTTTGAATGCATTTACGCGTTTTAAAAGCTCATACGAGTAGGGTGAAAGAGATTTGAGTTCTTTGGTGTTGTATATTAAGAGAGAGCATCCAAATACTTTCCAAATACTTTGCTTGCATTCAATTGAGTGTGCAACTACACCTAGGATATTTACAAGTACAAACAAGCTTCAACTCAAGCTTTTGAATGCATTTACGCGTTTTAAAAGCTCATACGAGTAGGATGAAAGAGATTTGAGTTCTTTTGTGTTGTATATTAAGAGAAAGCATCCAAATACTTTCCATATACTTTGTTTGCATTCAACTGAGTGTGAAACTACACCTAGGATATTTAGAAGTACAAACAAGCTTCAACTCAAGCTTTTAAATGCATTTACGCGTTTTAAAAGCTCATACGAGTAGGGTTAAATAGATTTGAGTTCTTTTGTGTTGTATATTAAGAGAAAGCATCCAAATACTTTGTTTGCATTCATTTGAGTGTGAAACTACACCTAGGATGTTTCCATGTACAAACAAGCTTCAACTCAAGCTTTTTAATGCATTTACGCGTTTTAAAAGCTCATACGAGTAGGGTGAAAGAGATTTGAGTTCTTTTGTGTTGTAACTTAAGAGAGAGCATTCAAATAGTTTGTTTGGATTCTTTTGAGTGTGAAAATAGACCCGGGATGTTTTTAAGTACAAACAAGCTTAAACTCAAACTTTTGAATGCATTTACGCGTTTTAAAAGCTCATACGAGTAGGGTGAAAGAGATTTGAGTTCTTTTGTGTTGTATATTAAGAGAAAGCATCCAAATACTTTCCAAATACTTTGTTTGCATTCAAATTGAAAGTGAAACTACACCTAGGATATTTACAAGTACAAAACAAGCTTCAACTCAAGCTTTTGAATGCATTTACGTGTTTTAAAAGCTCATACGAGTAAGGTGAAAGGGATTTGAGTTCTTTTGTGTTGTATGTTAAGAGAAAGCATCCAAATACTTTCCAAATACTTTGTTTGCATTCAAATTGAAAGTGAAACTACACCTAGGATATTTACAAGTACAAAACAAGCTTCAACTCAAGCTTTTGAATGCATTTACGCGTTTTAAAAGCTCATACGAGTAGGGTGAAAGGGATTTGAGCTCTTTTGTGTTGTATATTAAGAGAAAGCATCCAAATACTTTCCAAATACTTTTTTTGCATTCAATTGAGTGTGAAACTACACCTAGGATATTTACAAGTACAAACAAGCTTCAACTCAAGCTTTTGAATGCATTTACGCGTTTTAAAAGCTCATACGAATAGGGTGAAAGAGATTTGAGTTCTTTTGTGTTGTATATTAAGAGAAATTATCCAAATACTCTGTTTGCATTTATTTGAGTGTGAAACTACACCTAGGATGTTTACAAGTACAAACAAGCTTCAACTCAAGCTTTTGAATGCATTTACACGTTTTAAAAGCTCATACGAGTAGGGTGAAAGAGATTTGAGTTCTTTTGTGTTGTATATTAAGAGAAAGCATCCAAATACTTTCCAAATACTTTGCTTGCATTCAATTGAGTGTGAAACTACACCTAGGATATTTACAAGTACAAACAAGCTTCAACTCAAGCTTTTGAATGCATTTACGCGTTTTAAAAGCTCATACGAGTAGGGTGAAAGAGATTTGAGTTCTTTTGTGTTGTATATTAAGAGAAAGCATCCAAATACTTTCCAAATACTTTGTTTGCATTCAATTGAGTGTGAAACTACACCTAGTATATTTTCAAGTACAAACAAGCTTCAGCTCAAGCTTTTGAATGCATTTACGCGTTTTAACAGCTCTTACGACTAGGGTAATAGAGATTGAGTTCTTTTTTATTGTATATTAATAGAAAGCATCAAAATAGTTTGTTTGGATTAATTTGAGGGTGAAACTACACCTAGGATGTTTACAAGTACAAACAAGCTTCAACTAAGGCTTTTGAATGCATTTACGCGTTTTAAAAGCTCATACGAGTAGGGTGAAAGAGATTTGAGTTCTTTGGTGTTGTATATTAAGAGAAAGCATCCAAATACTTTCCAAATACTTTGTTTGCATTCAATTGAGTGTGAAACTACACCTAGGATATTTACAAGTACAAAACAAGCTTCAACTCAAACTTTTGAATGCATTTACGCGTTTTAAAAGCTCATACGAGTAGGGTAAAAGAGATTTGAGTTCTTTTGTTTTGTATATTAAGAGAAAGCATCCAAATACTTTCCAAATACTTTGTTTGCATTCAATTGAGTGTGAAACTACACCTAGGATACTTACAAGTACAAACAAGCTTCAACTCAAGCTTTTGAATTCATTTACGCGTTTTAAAAGCTCATACGAGTAGGGTGAAAGAGATTTGAGTTCTTTTGTGTTGTATATTAAGAGAAAGCATACAAATACTTTCCAAATACTTTGTTTGCATTCAATTCAGTGTGAAACTACACCTAGGATATTTACAAGTACAAACAAGCTTCAACTCAAGCTTTTGAATGCATTTACGCGTTTTAAAAGCTCATACGAGTAGGGTGAAAGAGATTTGAGTTCTTTTGTGTCGTATATTAAGAGAAAGCATCCAAATACTTTGTTTGGATTAATTTCAGGGTGAAACTATACCTAGGATTTTTACAAGTACAAACAAGCTTCAACTCAAGCTTTTGAATGTATTTAAGCAGTTTAAATGCTCATACGAGTAGGGTGAAAGAGATTTGAGTTCTTTTGTGTTGTGTATTAAGAGAAAGCATCCAAATACTTTCCAAATATTTGCATTCAATTGAGTGTGAAACTACACCTAGGATATTTACAAGTACAAACAAGCTTCAACTCAAGCTTTTGAATGCATTTACGCGTTTTAAAAGCTCATACGAGTAGGGTGAAAGAGATTTGAGTTCTTTTGTGTTGTATATTAAGAGAAAGCATTCATATACTTTGTTTGGATTCTTTTGAGTGTGAAAATACACCCGGGATGTATATAAGTACAAACAAGCTTCAACTCAAACTTTTGAATGCATTTACGCGTTTTAAAAGCTCATACGAGTAGGGTGAAAGAGATTTGAGTTCTTTTGTGTTGCATATTAAGAGAAAGCATCCAAATACTTTCCAAATACTTTGTTTGCATTCAATTGAGTGTGAAACTACACCTAGGATATTTACAGGTACAAACAAGCTTCAACTCAAGCTTTTGAATGCATTTACGCGTTTTAAAAGCTCATACGAGTAGGGTGAAAGAGATTTGAGTTCTTCTGTGTTGTATATTAAGAGAAAGCATCCAAATACTCTGTTTGCATTCAATTGAGTGTGAAACTACACCTAGGATATTTACAAGTACAAACAAGCTTCAACTCAAGCTTTTGAATGCATTTACGCGTTTTAGAAGCTCATACGAGTAGGGTGAAAGAAATTTGAGTTCTTTGGTGTTGTATATTAAGAGAAAGCATTCAAATACTTTCCAAATACTTTGTTTGCATTCAATTGAGTGTGAAACTACACCTAGGATATTTACAAGTACAAAACAAACTTCAACTCAAGCTTTTGAATGCATTTACGCGTTTTAAAAGCTCATACGAGTAGGGTGAAAGAGATTTGAGTTCTTTGGTGTTGTATATTAAGAGAAAGCATCCAAATACTTTCCAAATACTTTGTTTGCATTTAATTGAGTGTGAAACTACACCTAGGATATTTACAAGTACAAAACAAGCTTCAACTCAAGCTTTTGAATGCATTTACGCGTTTTAAAAGCTCATACGAGTAGGGTGAAAGGGATTTGAGCTCTTTTGTGTTGTATATTAAGAGAAAGCATCCAAATACTTTCCAAATACTTTGTTTGCATTCAATTGAGTGTGAAACTACACCTAGGATATTTACAAGTACAAACAAGCTTCAACTCAAGCTTTTGAATGCATTTACGCGTTTTAAAAGCTCATACGAGTAGGGTGAAAGAGATTTGAGTTCTTTTGTGTTGTATATTAAGAGAAAGCATCCAAATACTCTGTTTGCATTCATTTGAGTGTGAAACTACACCTAGGATGTTTACAAGTACAAACAAGCTTCAACTCAAGCTTTTGAATGCATTTACACGTTTTAAAAGCTCATACGAGTAGGGTGAAAGAGATTTGAGTTCTTTTGTGTTGTATATTAAGAGAAAGCATCCAAATACTTTCCAAATACTTTGTTTGCATTCAATTGAGTGTGAAACTACACCTAGTATATTTTCAAGTACAAACAAGCTTCAGCTCAAGCTTTTGAATGCATTTACGCATTTTAACAGCTCTTACGACTAGGGTGATAGAGATTGAGTTCTTTTTTATTGTATATTAAGAGAAAGCATCAAAATACTTTGTTTGGATTAATTTGAGGGTGAAACTACACCTAGGATGTTTACAAGTACAAACAAGCTTCAACTCAGGCTTTTGAATGCATTTACGCGTTTTAAAAGCTCATACGAGTAGGGTGAAAGAGATTTGAGTTCTTTGGTGTTGTATATTAAGAGAAAGCATCCAAATACTTTGTTTGCATTCAATTGAGTGTGAAACTACACCTAGGATATTTACAAGTACAAAACAAGCTTCAACTCAAACTTTTGAATGCATTTACGCGTTTTAAAAGCTCATACGAGTAGGGTGAAAGAGATTTGAGTTCTTTTGTGTTGTATATTAAGAGAAAGCATCCAAATACTTTCCAAATACTTTGTTTGCATTCAATTGAGTGTGAAACTACACCTAGGATATTTACAAGTACAAACAAGCTTCAACTCAAGCTTTTGAATGCATTTACGCGTTTTAAAAGCTCATACGAGTAGGGTGAAAGAGATTTGAGTTCTTTTGTGTTGTATATTAAGAGAAAGCATACAAATACTTTCCAAAAACTTTGTTTGCATTCAATTCAGTGTGAAACTACACCTAGGATATTTACAAGTACAAACAAGCTTCAACTCAAGCTTTTGAATGCATTTACGCGTTTTAAAAGCTCATACGAGTAGGGTGAAAGAGATTTGAGTTCTTTTGTGTTGTATATTAAGAGAAAGCATCCAAATACTTTGTTTGGATTAATTTCAGGGTGAAACTATACCTAGGATTTTTACAAGTACAAACAAGCTTCAACTCAAGCTTTTGAATGCAATTAAGCAGTTTAAATGCTCATACGAGTAGGGTGAAAGAGATTTGAGTTCTTTTGTGTTGTGTATTAAGAGAAAGCATCCAAATACTTTCCAAATATTTGCATTCAATTGAGTGTGAAACTACACCTAGGATATTTACAAGTACAAACAAGCTTCAACTCAAGCTTTTGAATGCATTTACGCGTTTTAAAAGCTCATACGAGTAGGGTGAAAGAGAATTGAGTTCTTTTGTGTTGTATATTAAGAGAAAGCATTCATATACTTTGTTTGGATTCTTTTGAGTGTGAAAATACACCCGGGATGTATATAAGTACAAACAAGCTTCAACTCAAACTTTTGAATGCATTTACGCGTTTTAAAAGCTCATACGAGTAGGGTGAAAGAGATTTGAGTTCTTTTGTGTTGTATATTAAGAGAAAGCATCCAAATACTTTCCAAATACTTTGTTTGCATTCAATTGAGTGTGAAACTACACCTAGGATATTTACAGGTACAAACAAGCTTCAACTCAAGCTTTTGAATGCATTTACGCGTTTTAAAAGCTCATACGAGTAGGGTGAAAGAGATTTGAGTTCTTCTGTGTTGTATATTAAGAGAAAGCATCCAAATACTCTGTTTGCATTCAATTGAGTGTGAAACTACACCTAGGATATTTACAAGTACAAACAAGCTTCAACTTAAGCTTTTGAATGCATTTACGCGTTTTAGAAGCTCATACGAGTAGGGTGAAAGAAATTTGAGTTCTTTGGTGTTGTATATTAAGAGAAAGCATTCAAATACTTTCCAAATACTTTGTTTGCATTCAATTGAGTGTGAAACTACACCTAGGATATTTACAAGTACAAAACAAACTTCAACTCAAGCTTTTGAATGCATTTACGCGTTTTAAAAGCTCATACGAGTAGGGTGAAAGAGATTTGAGTTCTTTGGTGTTGTATATTAAGAGAAAGCATCCAAATACTTTCCAAATACTTTGTTTGCATTAAATTGAGTGTGAAACTACACCTAGGATATTTACAAGTACAAAACAAGCTTCAACTCAAGCTTTTGAATGCATTTACGCGTTTTAAAAGCTCATACGAGTAGGGTGAAAGGGATTTGAGCTCTTTTGTGTTGTATATTAAGAGAAAGCATCCAAATACTTTCCAAATACTTTGTTTGCATTCAATTGAGTGTGAAACTACACCTAGGATATTTACAAGTACAAACAAGCTTCAACTCAAGCTTTTGAATGCATTTACGCGTTTTAAAAGCTCATACGAGTAGGGTGAAAGAGATTTGAGTTCTTTTGTGTTGTATATTAAGAGAAAGCATCCAAATACTCTGTTTGCATTCATTTGAGTGTGAAACTACACCTAGGATGTTTACAAGTACAAACAAGCTTCAACTCAAGCTTTTGAATGCATTTACACGTTTTAAAAGCTCATACGAGTAGGGTGAAAGAGATTTGAGTTCTTTTGTGTTGTATATTAAGAGAAAGCATCCAAATACTTTCCAAATACTTTGTTTGCATTCAATTGAGTGTGAAACTACACCTAGTATATTTTCAAGTACAAACAAGCTTCAGCTCAAGCTTTTGAATGCATTTACGCGTTTTAACAGCTCTTACGACTAGGGTGATAGAGATTGAGTTCTTTTTTATTGTATATTAAGAGAAAGCATCAAAATACTTTGTTTGGATTAATTTGAGGGTGAAACTACACCTAGGATGTTTACAAGTACAAACAAGCTTCAACTCAGGCTTTTGAATGCATTTACGCGTTTTAAAAGCTCATACGAGTAGGGTGAAAGAGATTTGAGTTCTTTGGTGTTGTATATTAAGAGAAAGCATCCAAATACTTTGTTTGCATTCAATTGAGTGTGAAACTACACCTAGGATATTTACAAGTACAGAACAAGCTTCAACTCAAACTTTTGAATGCATTTACGCGTTTTAAAAGCTCATACGAGTAGGGTGAAAGAGATTTGAGTTCTTTTGTGTTGTATATTAAGAGAAAGCATCCAAATACTTTCCAAATACTTTGTTTGCATTCAATTGAGTGTGAAACTACACCTAGGATATTTACAAGTACAAACAAGCTTCAACTCAAGCTTTTGAATGCATTTACGCGTTTTAAAAGCTCATACGAGTAGGGTGAAAGAGATTTGAGTTCTTTTGTGTTGTATATTAAGAGAAAGCATACAAATACTTTCCAAAAACTTTGTTTGCATTCAATTCAGTGTGAAACTACACCTAGGATATTTACAAGTACAAACAAGCTTCAACTCAAGCTTTTGAATGCATTTACGCGTTTTAAAAGCTCATACGAGTAGGGTGAAAGAGATTTGAGTTCTTTTGTGTTGTATATTAAGAGAAAGCATCCAAATACTTTGTTTGGATTAATTTCAGGGTGAAACTATACCTAGGATTTTTACAAGTACAAACAAGCTTCAACTCAAGCTTTTGAATGCAATTAAGCAGTTTAAATGCTCATACGAGTAGGGTGAAAGAGATTTGAGTTCTTTTGTGTTGTGTATTAAGAGAAAGCATCCAAATACTTTCCAAATATTTGCATTCAATTGAGTGTGAAACTACACCTAGGATATTTACAAGTACAAACAAGCTTCAACTCAAGCTTTTGAATGCATTTACGCGTTTTAAAAGCTCATACGAGTAGGGTGAAAGAGATTTGAGTTCTTTTGTGTTGTATATTAAGAGAAAGCATTCATATACTTTGTTTGGATTCTTTTGAGTGTGAAAATACACCCGGGATGTTTATAAGTACAAACAAGTTTCAACTCAAACTTTTGAATGCATTTACGCGTTTTAAAAGCTCATACGAGTAGGGTGAAAGAGATTTGAGTTCTTTTGTGTTGCATATTAAGAGAAAGCATCCAAATACTTTCCAAATACTTTGTTTGCATTCAATTGAGTGTGAAACTACACCTAGGATATTTACAGGTACAAACAAGCTTCAACTCAAGCTTTTGAATGCATTTACGCGTTTTAAAAGCTCATACGAGTAGGGTGAAAGAGATTTGAGTTCTTCTGTGTTGTATATTAAGAGAAAGCATCCAAATACTCTGTTTGCATTCAATTGAGTGTGAAACTACACCTAGGATATTTACAAGTACAAACAAGCTTCAACTCAAGCTTTTGAATGCATTTACGCGTTTTAGAAGCTCATACGAGTAGGGTGAAAGAAATTTGAGTTCTTTGGTGTTGTATATTAAGAGAAAGCATTCAAATACTTTCCAAATACTTTGTTTGCATTCAATTGAGTGTGAAACTACACCTAGGATATTTACAAGTACAAAACAAACTTCAACTCAAGCTTTTGAATGCATTTACGCGTTTTAAAAGCTCATACGAGTAGGGTGAAAGAGATTTGAGTTCTTTGGTGTTGTATATTAAGAGAAAGCATCCAAATACTTTCCAAATACTTTGTTTGCATTTAATTGAGTGTGAAACTACACCTAGGATATTTACAAGTACAAAACAAGCTTCAACTCAAGCTTTTGAATGCATTTACGCGTTTTAAAAGCTCATACGAGTAGGGTGAAAGGGATTTGAGCTCTTTTGTGTTGTATATTAAGAGAAAGCATCCAAATACTTTCCAAATACTTTGTTTGCATTCAATTGAGTGTGAAACTACACCTAGGATATTTACAAGTACAAACAAGCTTCAACTCAAGCTTTTGAATGCATTTACGCGTTTTAAAAGCTCATACGAGTAGGGTGAAAGAGATTTGAGTTCTTTTGTGTTGTATATTAAGAGAAAGCATCCAAATACTCTGTTTGCATTCATTTGAGTGTGAAACTACACCTAGGATGTTTACAAGTACAAACAAGCTTCAACTCAAGCTTTTGAATGCATTTACACGTTTTAAAAGCTCATACGAGTAGGGTGAAAGAGATTTGAGTTCTTTTGTGTTGTATATTAAGAGAAAGCATCCAAATACTTTCCAAATACTTTGTTTGCATTCAATTGAGTGTGAAACTACACCTAGTATATTTTCAAGTACAAACAAGCTTCAGCTCAAGCTTTTGAATGCATTTACGCATTTTAACAGCTCTTACGACTAGGGTGATAGAGATTGAGTTCTTTTTTATTGTATATTAAGAGAAAGCATCAAAATACTTTGTTTGGATTAATTTGAGGGTGAAACTACACCTAGGATGTTTACAAGTACAAACAAGCTTCAACTCAGGCTTTTGAATGCATTTACGCGTTTTAAAAGCTCATACGAGTAGGGTGAAAGAGATTTGAGTTCTTTGGTGTTGTATATTAAGAGAAAGCATCCAAATACTTTGTTTGCATTCAATTGAGTGTGAAACTACACCTAGGATATTTACAAGTACAAAACAAGCTTCAACTCAAACTTTTGAATGCATTTACGCGTTTTAAAAGCTCATACGAGTAGGGTGAAAGAGATTTGAGTTCTTTTGTGTTGTATATTAAGAGAAAGCATCCAAATACTTTCCAAATACTTTGTTTGCATTCAATTGAGTGTGAAACTACACCTAGGATATTTACAAGTACAAACAAGCTTCAACTCAAGCTTTTGAATGCATTTACGCGTTTTAAAAGCTCATACGAGTAGGGTGAAAGAGATTTGAGTTCTTTTGTGTTGTATATTAAGAGAAAGCATACAAATACTTTCCAAAAACTTTGTTTGCATTCAATTCAGTGTGAAACTACACCTAGGATATTTACAAGTACAAACAAGCTTCAACTCAAGCTTTTGAATGCATTTACGCGTTTTAAAAGCTCATACGAGTAGGGTGAAAGAGATTTGAGTTCTTTTGTGTTGTATATTAAGAGAAAGCATCCAAATACTTTGTTTGGATTAATTTCAGGGTGAAACTATACCTAGGATTTTTACAAGTACAAACAAGCTTCAACTCAAGCTTTTGAATGCAATTAAGCAGTTTAAATGCTCATACGAGTAGGGTGAAAGAGATTTGAGTTCTTTTGTGTTGTGTATTAAGAGAAAGCATCCAAATACTTTCCAAATATTTGCATTCAATTGAGTGTGAAACTACACCTAGGATATTTACAAGTACAAACAAGCTTCAACTCAAGCTTTTGAATGCATTTACGCGTTTTAAAAGCTCATACGAGTAGGGTGAAAGAGAATTGAGTTCTTTTGTGTTGTATATTAAGAGAAAGCATTCATATACTTTGTTTGGATTCTTTTGAGTGTGAAAATACACCCGGGATGTATATAAGTACAAACAAGCTTCAACTCAAACTTTTGAATGCATTTACGCGTTTTAAAAGCTCATACGAGTAGGGTGAAAGAGATTTGAGTTCTTTTGTGTTGTATATTAAGAGAAAGCATCCAAATACTTTCCAAATACTTTGTTTGCATTCAATTGAGTGTGAAACTACACCTAGGATATTTACAGGTACAAACAAGCTTCAACTCAAGCTTTTGAATGCATTTACGCGTTTTAAAAGCTCATACGAGTAGGGTGAAAGAGATTTGAGTTCTTCTGTGTTGTATATTAAGAGAAAGCATCCAAATACTCTGTTTGCATTCAATTGAGTGTGAAACTACACCTAGGATATTTACAAGTACAAACAAGCTTCAACTTAAGCTTTTGAATGCATTTACGCGTTTTAGAAGCTCATACGAGTAGGGTGAAAGAAATTTGAGTTCTTTGGTGTTGTATATTAAGAGAAAGCATTCAAATACTTTCCAAATACTTTGTTTGCATTCAATTGAGTGTGAAACTACACCTAGGATATTTACAAGTACAAAACAAACTTCAACTCAAGCTTTTGAATGCATTTACGCGTTTTAAAAGCTCATACGAGTAGGGTGAAAGAGATTTGAGTTCTTTGGTGTTGTATATTAAGAGAAAGCATCCAAATACTTTCCAAATACTTTGTTTGCATTAAATTGAGTGTGAAACTACACCTAGGATATTTACAAGTACAAAACAAGCTTCAACTCAAGCTTTTGAATGCATTTACGCGTTTTAAAAGCTCATACGAGTAGGGTGAAAGGGATTTGAGCTCTTTTGTGTTGTATATTAAGAGAAAGCATCCAAATACTTTCCAAATACTTTGTTTGCATTCAATTGAGTGTGAAACTACACCTAGGATATTTACAAGTACAAACAAGCTTCAACTCAAGCTTTTGAATGCATTTACGCGTTTTAAAAGCTCATACGAGTAGGGTGAAAGAGATTTGAGTTCTTTTGTGTTGTATATTAAGAGAAAGCATCCAAATACTCTGTTTGCATTCATTTGAGTGTGAAACTACACCTAGGATGTTTACAAGTACAAACAAGCTTCAACTCAAGCTTTTGAATGCATTTACACGTTTTAAAAGCTCATACGAGTAGGGTGAAAGAGATTTGAGTTCTTTTGTGTTGTATATTAAGAGAAAGCATCCAAATACTTTCCAAATACTTTGTTTGCATTCAATTGAGTGTGAAACTACACCTAGTATATTTTCAAGTACAAACAAGCTTCAGCTCAAGCTTTTGAATGCATTTACGCGTTTTAACAGCTCTTACGACTAGGGTGATAGAGATTGAGTTCTTTTTTATTGTATATTAAGAGAAAGCATCAAAATACTTTGTTTGGATTAATTTGAGGGTGAAACTACACCTAGGATGTTTACAAGTACAAACAAGCTTCAACTCAGGCTTTTGAATGCATTTACGCGTTTTAAAAGCTCATACGAGTAGGGTGAAAGAGATTTGAGTTCTTTGGTGTTGTATATTAAGAGAAAGCATCCAAATACTTTGTTTGCATTCAATTGAGTGTGAAACTACACCTAGGATATTTACAAGTACAGAACAAGCTTCAACTCAAACTTTTGAATGCATTTACGCGTTTTAAAAGCTCATACGAGTAGGGTGAAAGAGATTTGAGTTCTTTTGTGTTGTATATTAAGAGAAAGCATCCAAATACTTTCCAAATACTTTGTTTGCATTCAATTGAGTGTGAAACTACACCTAGGATATTTACAAGTACAAACAAGCTTCAACTCAAGCTTTTGAATGCATTTACGCGTTTTAAAAGCTCATACGAGTAGGGTGAAAGAGATTTGAGTTCTTTTGTGTTGTATATTAAGAGAAAGCATACAAATACTTTCCAAAAACTTTGTTTGCATTCAATTCAGTGTGAAACTACACCTAGGATATTTACAAGTACAAACAAGCTTCAACTCAAGCTTTTGAATGCATTTACGCGTTTTAAAAGCTCATACGAGTAGGGTGAAAGAGATTTGAGTTCTTTTGTGTTGTATGTTAAGAGAAAGCATCCAAATACTTTGTTTGGATTAATTTCAGGGTGAAAATATACCTAGGATTTTTACAAGTACAAACAAGCTTCAACTCAAGCTTTTGAATGCAATTAAGCAGTTTAAATGCTCATACGAGTAGGGTGAAAGAGATTTGAGTTCTTTTGTGTTGTGTATTAAGAGAAAGCATCCAAATACTTTCCAAATATTTGCATTCAATTGAGTGTGAAACTACACCTAGGATATTTACAAGTACAAACAAGCTTCAACTCAAGCTTTTGAATGCATTTACGCGTTTTAAAAGCTCATACGAGTAGGGTGAAAGAGATTTGAGTTCTTTTGTGTTGTATATTAAGAGAAAGCATTCATATACTTTGTTTGGATTCTTTTGAGTGTGAAAATACACCCGGGATGTTTATAAGTACAAACAAGTTTCAACTCAAACTTTTGAATGCATTTACGCGTTTTAAAAGCTCATACGAGTAGGGTGAAAGAGATTTGAGTTCTTTTGTGTTGTATATTAAGAGAAAGCATCCAAATACTTTCCAAATACTTTGTTTGCATTCAATTGAGTGTGAAACTACACCTAGGATATTTACAGGTACAGACAAGCTTCAACTCAAGCTTTTGAATGCATTTACGTGTTTTAAAAGCTCATACGAGTAGGGTGAAAGAGATTTGAGTTCTTCTGTGTTGTATATTAAGAGAAAGCATCCAAATACTCTGTTTGCATTCAATTGAGTGTGAAACTACACCTAGGATATTTACAAGTACAAACAAGCTTCAACTCCAGCTTTTGAATGCATTTACGCGTTTTAGAAGCTCATACGAGTAGGGTGAAAGAAATTTGAGTTCTTTGGTGTTGTATATTAAGAGAAAGCATTCAAATACTTTCCAAATACTTTGTTTGCATTCAATTGAGTGTGAAACTACACCTAGGATATTTACAACTACAAAACAAACTTCAACTCAAGCTTTTGAATGCATTTACGCGTTTTAAAAGCTCATACGAGTAGGGTGAAAGAGATTTGAGTTCTTTGGTGTTGTATATTAAGAGAAACCATCCAAATACTTTCCAAATACTTTGTTTGCATTCAATTGAGTGTGAAACTACACCTAGGATATTTACAAGTACAAAACAAGCTTCAACTCAAACTTGTGAATGCATTTACGCGTTTTAAAAGCTCATACGAGTAGGGTGAAAGAGATTTGAGTTCTTTTGTGTTGTATATTAAGAGAAAGCATCCAAATACTTTCCAAATACTTTGTTTGCATTCAATTGAGTGTGAAACTACACCTAGGATATTTACAAGTAAAAACAAGCTTCAACTCAAGCTTTTGAATGCATTTACGCGTTTTAAAACCTCATACGAGTAGGGTGAAAGAGATTTGAGTTCTTTTGTGTTGTATATTAAGAGAAAGCATCCAAATACTTTCCAAATACTTTGCTTTCATTCAACTGAGTGTGAAACTACACCTAGGATATTTACAAGTACAAACAAGCTTCAACTCAAGCTTTTGAATGCATTTACGCGTTTTAAAAGCTCATACGAGCAGGGTGAAAGAGATTTGAGTTCTTTTGTGTTGTATATTAAGAGAAAGCATCCAAATACTTTCCAAATACTTTGTTTGCATTCAATTGAGTGTGAAACTACACCTAGTATATTTTCAAGTACAAACAAGCTTCAGCTCAAGCTTTTGAATGCATTTACGCGTTTTAACAGCTCTTACGACTAGGGTGATAGAGATTGAGTTCTTTTTTATTGTATATTAAGAGAAAGCATCAAAATACTTTGTTTGGATTAATTTGAGGGTGAAACTACACCTAGGATGTTTACAAGTACAAACAAGCTTCAACTCAGGCTTTTGAATGCATTTACACGTTTTAAAAGCTCATACGAGTAGGGTGAAAGAGATTTTAGTTCTTTGGTGTTGTATATTAAGAGAAAGCATCCAAATACTTTCCAAATACTTTGCTTGCATTCAATTGAGTGTGAAACTACACCTAGGATATTTACAAGTACAAACAAGCTTCAACTCAAGCTTTTGAATGCATTTACGCGTTTTAAAAGCTCATACGAGTAGGGTGAAAGAGATTTGAGTTCTTTGGTGTTGTATATTAAGAGAGAGCATCCAAATACTTTCCAAATACTTTGCTTGCATTCAATTGAGTGTGCAACTACACCTAGGATATTTACAAGTACAAACAAGCTTCAACTCAAGCTTTTGAATGCATTTACGCGTTTTAAAAGCTCATACGAGTAGGATGAAAGAGATTTGAGTTCTTTTGTGTTGTATATTAAGAGAAAGCATCCAAATACTGTCCATATACTTTGTTTGCATTCAACTGAGTGTGAAACTACACCTAGGATATTTAGAAGTACAAACAAGCTTCAACTCAAGCTTTTAAATGCATTTACGCGTTTTAAAAGCTCATACGAGTAGGGTTAAATAGATTTGAGTTCTTTTGTGTTGTATATTAAGAGAAAGCATCCAAATACTTTGTTTGCATTCATTTGAGTGTGAAACTACACCTAGGATGTTTCCATGTACAAACAAGCTTCAACTCAAGCTTTTTAATGCATTTACGCGTTTTAAAAGCTCATACGAGTAGGGTGAAGGAGATTTGAGTTCTTTGGTGTTGTATATTAAGAGAAAGCATCCAAATACTTTCCAAATACTTTGTTTGTATTCAATTGAGTGTGAAACTACACCTAGGATATTTACAGGTACAAACAAGCTTCAACTCAAGCTTTTGAATGCATTTACGCGTTTTAAAAGCTCATACGAGTAGGGTGAAAGAGATTTGAGTTCTTTTGTGTTGTATATTAAGAGAAAGCATACAAATACTTTCCAAATACTTTGTTTGCATTCAATTCAGTGTGAAACTACACCTAGGATATTTACAAGTACAAACAAGCTTCAACTCAAGCTTTTGAATGCATTTACGCGTTTTAAAAGCTCATACGAGTAGGGTGAAAGAGATTTGAGTTCTTTTGTGTCGTATATTAAGAGAAAGCATCCAAATACTTTGTTTGGATTAATTTCAGGGTGAAACTATACCTAGGATTTTTACAAGTACAAACAAGCTTCAACTCAAGCTTTTGAATGTATTTAAGCAGTTTAAATGCTCATACGAGTAGGGTGAAAGAGATTTGAGTTCTTTTGTGTTGTGTATTAAGAGAAAGCATCCAAATACTTTCCAAATATTTGCATTCAATTGAGTGTGAAACTACACCTAGGATATTTACAAGTACAAACAAGCTTCAACTCAAGCTTTTGAATGCATTTACGCGTTTTAAAAGCTCATACGAGTAGGGTGAAAGAGATTTGAGTTCTTTTGTGTTGTATATTAAGAGAAAGCATTCATATACTTTGTTTGGATTCTTTTGAGTGTGAAAATACACCCGGGATGTATATAAGTACAAACAAGCTTCAACTCAAACTTTTGAATGCATTTACGCGTTTTAAAAGCTCATACGAGTAGGGTGAAAGAGATTTGAGTTCTTTTGTGTTGTATATTAAGAGAAAGCATCCAAATACTTTCCAAATACTTTGTTTGCATTCAATTGAGTGTGAAACTACACCTAGGATATTTACAGGTACAAACAAGCTTCAACTCAAGCTTTTGAATGCATTTACGCGTTTTAAAAGCTCATACGAGTAGGGTGAAAGAGATTTGAGTTCTTCTGTGTTGTATATTAAGAGAAAGCATCCAAATACTCTGTTTGCATTCAATTGAGTGTGAAACTACACCTAGGATATTTACAAGTACAAACAAGCTTCAACTCAAGCTTTTGAATGCATTTACGCGTTTTAGAAGCTCATACGAGTAGGGTGAAAGAAATTTGAGTTCTTTGGTGTTGTATATTAAGAGAAAGCATTCAAATACTTTCCAAATACTTTGTTTGCATTCAATTGAGTGTGAAACTACACCTAGGATATTTACAAGTACAAAACAAACTTCAACTCAAGCTTTTGAATGCATTTACGCGTTTTAAAAGCTCATACGAGTAGGGTGAAAGAGATTTGAGTTCTTTGGTGTTGTATATTAAGAGAAAGCATCCAAATACTTTCCAAATACTTTGTTTGCATTCAATTGAGTGTGAAACTACACCTAGGATATTTACAAGTACAAAACAAGCTTCAACTCAAGCTTTTGAATGCATTTACGCGTTTTAAAAGCTCATACGAGTAGGGTGAAAGGGATTTGAGCTCTTTTGTGTTGTATATTAAGAGAAAGCATCCAAATACTTTCCAAATACTTTGTTTGCATTCAATTGAGTGTGAAACTACACCTAGGATATTTACAAGTACAAACAAGCTTCAACTCAAGCTTTTGAATGCATTTACGCGTTTTAAAAGCTCATACGAGTAGGGTGAAAGAGATTTGAGTTCTTTTGTGTTGTATATTAAGAGAAAGCATCCAAATACTCTGTTTGCATTCATTTGAGTGTGAAACTACACCTAGGATGTTTACAAGTACAAACAAGCTTCAACTCAAGCTTTTGAATGCATTTACACGTTTTAAAAGCTCATACGAGTAGGGTGAAAGAGATTTGAGTTCTTTTGTGTTGTATATTAAGAGAAAGCATCCAAATACTTTCCAAATACTTTGTTTGCATTCAATTGAGTGTGAAACTACACCTAGTATATTTTCAAGTACAAACAAGCTTCAGCTCAAGCTTTTGAATGCATTTACGCGTTTTAACAGCTCTTACGACTAGGGTGATAGAGATTGAGTTCTTTTTTATTGTATATTAAGACAAAGCATCAAAATACTTTGTTTGGATTAATTTGAGGGTGAAACTACACCTAGGATGTTTACAAGTACAAACAAGCTTCAACTCAGGCTTTTGAATGCATTTACGCGTTTTAAAAGCTCATACGAGTAGGGTGAAAGAGATTTGAGTTCTTTGGTGTTGTATATTAAGAGAAAGCATCCAAATACTTTCCAAATACTTTGTTTGCATTCAATTGAGTGTGAAACTACACCTAGGATATTTACAAGTACAAAACAAGCTTCAACTCAAACTTTTGAATGCATTTACGCGTTTTAAAAGCTCATACGAGTAGGGTGAAAGAGATTTGAGTTCTTTTGTGTTGTATATTAAGAGAAAGCATCCAAATACTTTCCAAATACTTTGTTTGCATTCAATTGAGTGTGAAACTACACCTAGGATATTTACAAGTACAAACAAGCTTCAACTCAAGCTTTTGAATTCATTTACGCGTTTTAAAAGCTCATACGAGTAGGGTGAAAGAGATTTGAGTTCTTTTGTGTTGTATATTAAGAGAAAGCATACAAATACTTTCCAAAAACTTTGTTTGCATTCAATTCAGTGTGAAACTACACCTAGGATATTTACAAGTACAAACAAGCTTCAACTCAAGCTTTTGAATGCATTTACGCGTTTTAAAAGCTCATACGAGTAGGGTGAAAGAGATTTGAGTTCTTTTGTGTTGTATATTAAGAGAAAGCATCCAAATACTTTGTTTGGATTAATTTCAGGGTGAAACTATACCTAGGATTTTTACAAGTACAAACAAGCTTCAACTCAAGCTTTTGAATGCAATTAAGCAGTTTAAATGCTCATACGAGTAGGGTGAAAGAGATTTGAGTTCTTTTGTGTTGTGTATTAAGAGAAAGCATCCAAATACTTTCCAAATATTTGCATTCAATTGAGTGTGAAACTACACCTAGGATATTTACAAGTACAAACAAGCTTCAACTCAAGCTTTTGAATGCATTTACGCGTTTTAAAAGCTCATACGAGCAGGGTGAAAGAGATTTGAGTTCTTTTGTGTTGTATATTAAGAGAAAGCATTCATATACTTTGTTTGGATTCTTTTGAGTGTGAAAATACACCCGGGATGTTTATAAGTACAAACAAGCTTCAACTCAAACTTTTGAATGCATTTACGCGTTTTAAAAGCTCATACGAGTAGGGTGAAAGAGATTTGAGTTCTTTTGTGTTGTATATTAAGAGAAAGCATCCAAATACTTTCCAAATACTTTGTTTGCATTCAATTGAGTGTGAAACTACACCTAGGATATTTACAGGTACAAACAAGCTTCAACTCAAGCTTTTGAATGCATTTACGTGTTTTAAAAGCTCATACGAGTGGGGTGAAAGAGATTTGAGTTCTTCTGTGTTGTATATTAAGAGAAAGCATCCAAATACTCTGTTTGCATTCAATTGAGTGTGAAACTACACCTAGGATATTTACAAGTACAAACAAGCTTCAACTCAAGCTTTTGAATGCATTTATGCGTTTTAGAAGCTCATACGAGTAGGGTGAAAGAAATTTGAGTTCTTTGGTGTTGTATATTAGGAGAAAGCATTCAAATACTTTCCAAATACTTTGTTTGCATTCAATTGAGTGTGAAACTACACCTAGGATATTTACAAATACAAAACAAACTTCAACTCAAGCTTTTGAATGCATTTACGCGTTTTAAAAGCTCATACGAGTAGGGTGAAAGAGATTTGAGTTCTTTTGTGTTGTATATTAAGAGAAAACATCCAAATACTTTCCAAATACTTTGTTTGCATTCAATTGAGTGTGAAACTACACCTAGGATATTTACAAGTACAACCAAGCTTCAACTCAAGCTTTTGAATGCATTTACGCGTTTTAAAAGCTCATACGAGTAGGGTGAAAGAGATTTGAGTTCTTTTGTGTTGTATATTAAGAGAAAGCATTCAAATACTTTGTTTGGATTCTTTTGAGTGTGAAAATACACCCGGGATGTTTATAAGTACAAACAAGCTTCAACTCAAACTTTTGAATGCATTTACGCGTTTTAAAAGCTCATACGAGAAGGGTGAAAGAGATTTGAGTTCTTTTGTGTTGTATATTAAGAGAAACCATCCAAATACTTTGTTTGCATTCAATTGAGTGTGAAACTACACCCAGGATATTTACAGGTTCAAACAAGCTTCAACTCAAGCTTTTGAATGCATTTACGCGTTTTAAAAGCTCATACGAGTAGGGTGAAAGAGATTTGAGTTCTTCTGTGTTGTATATTAAGAGAAAGCATCCAAATACTCTGTTTGCATTCATTTGAGTGTGACACTACACCTAGGATATTTACAGGTACAAACAAGCTTCAACTCAAGCTTTTGAATGCATTTACGCGTTTTAAAAGCTCATACGAGTAGGGTGAAAGAGATTTGAGTTCTTCTGTGTTGTATATTAAGAGAAAGCATCCAAATACTCTGTTTGCATTCAATTGAGTGTGAAACTACACCTAGGATATTTACAAGTACAAACAAGCTTCAACTCAAGCTTTTGAATGCATTTACGCGTTTTAGAAGCTCATACGAGTAGGGTGAAAGAAATTTGAGTTCTTTGGTGTTGTATATTAAGAGAAAGCATTCAAATACTTTCCAAATACTTTGTTTGCATTCAATTGAGTGTGAAACTACACCTAGGATATTTACAACTACAAAACAAACTTCAACTCAAACTTTTGAATGCATTTACGCGTTTTAAAAGCTCATACGAGTAGGGTGAAAGAGATTTGAGTTCTTTTGTGTTGTATATTAAGAGAAAGCATCCAAATACTTTCCAAATACTTTGTTTGCATTCAATTGAGTGTGAAACTACACCTAGGATATTTACAGGTACAAACAAGCTTCAACTCAAGCTTTTGAATGCATTTACGTGTTTTAAAAGCTCATACGAGTAGGGTGAAAGAGATTTGAGTTCTTCTGTGTTGTATATTAAGAGAAAGCATCCAAATACTCTGTTTGCATTCAATTGAGTGTGAAACTACACCTAGGATATTTACAAGTACAAACAAGCTTCAACTCAAGCTTTTGAATGCATTTACGCGTTTTAGAAGCTCATACGAGTAGGGTGAAAGAAATTTGAGTTCTTTGGTGTTGTATATTAAGAGAAAGCATTCAAATACTTTCCAAATAATTTGTTTGCATTCAATTGAGTGTGAAATTACACCTAGGATATTTACAAGTACAAACAAGCTTCAACTCAAGCTTTTGAATGCATTTACGCGTTTTAGAAGCTCATACGAGTAGGGTGAAAGAAATTTGAGTTCTTTGGTGTTGTATATTAAGAGAAAGCATTCAAATACTTTCCAAATACTTTGTTTGCATTCAATTGAGTGTGAAACTACACCTAGGATA
The DNA here is from genome assembly GCA_038025085.1 of Tetragonia tetragonoides. Lineage (NCBI taxonomy): Eukaryota > Viridiplantae > Streptophyta > Magnoliopsida > Caryophyllales > Aizoaceae > Tetragonia > Tetragonia tetragonoides. The sequence continues at coordinate 26,230,234 of CM076140.1, forward strand.
TTTACAACGACAAAACAAACTTCAACTCAAGCTTTTGAATGCATTTACGCGTTTTAAAAGCTCATACGAGTAGGGTGAAAGAGATTTGAGTTCTTTGGTGTTGTATATTAAGAGAAAGCATCCAAATACTTTCCAAATACTTTGCTTGCATTCAATTGAGTGTGAAACTACACCTAGGATATTTACAAGTACAAAACAAGCTTCAACTCAAACTTTTGAATGCATTTACGCGTTTTAAAAGCTCATACGAGTAGGGTGAAAGAGATTTGAGTTCTTTTGTGTTGTATATTAAGAGAAAGCATCCAAATACTTTCCAAATACTTTGTTTGCATTCAATTGAGTGTGAAACTACACCTAGGATATTTACAAGTACAAAACAAGCTTCAACTCAAACTTTTGAATGCATTTACGCGTTTTAAAAGTTCATACGAGTAGGGTGAAAGAGATTTGAGTTCTTTTGTGTTGTATATTAAGAGAAAGCATCCAAATACTTTCCAAATACATTGTTTGCATTCAATTGAGTGTGAAACTACACCTAGGATATTTACAAGTACAAACAAGCTTCAACTCAAGCTTTTGAATGCATTTACGCGTTTTAAAAGCTCATACGAGTAGGGTGAAAGAGATTTGAGTTCTTTTGTGTTGTATATTAAGAGAAAGCATCCAAATACTTTTGCAAATACTTTGTTTGCATTCAATTGAGTGTGAAACTACACCTAGGATATTTACAAGTAAAAACAAGCTTCAACTCAAGCTTTTGAATGCATTTACGCGTTTTAAAACCTCATACGAGTAGGGTGAAAGAGATTTGTGTTCTTTTGTGTTGTATATTAAGAGAAAGCATCCAAATACTTTGTTTGGATTAATTTCAGGGTGAAACTATAACTAGGATTTTTACAAGTACAAACAAGCTTCAACTCAAGCTTTTGAATGCATTTACGCGTTTTAAAAGCTCATACGAGTAGGGTGAAAGAGATTTGAGTTCTTTTGTGTTGTATATTAAGAGAAAGCATTCAAATACTTTGTTTGGATTCTTTTGAGTGTGAAAATACACCCGGGATGTTTATAAGTACAAACAAGCTTCAACTCAAACTTTTGAATGCATTTACGCGTTTTAAAAGCTCATACGAGTAGGGTGAAAGAGATTTGAGTTCTTTTGTGTTGTATATTAAGAGAAACCATCCAAATACTTTCCAAATACTTTGTTTGCATTCAATTGAGTGTGAAACTACACCCAGGATATTTACAGGTACAAACAAGCTTCAACTCAAGCTTTTGAATGCATTTACGCGTTTTAAAAGCTCATACGAGTAGGGTGAAAGAGATTTGAGTTCTTCTGTGTTGTATATTAAGAGAAAGCATCCAAATACTCTGTTTGCATTCATTTGAGTGTGACACTACACCTAGGATATTTACAGGTACAAACAAGCTTCAACTCAAGCTTTTGAATGCATTTACGCGTTTTAAAAGCTCATACGAGTAGGGTGAAAGAGATTTGAGTTCTTCTGTGTTGTATATTAAGAGAAAGCATCCAAATACTCTGTTTGCATTCAATTGAGTGTGAAACTACACCTAGGATATTTACAAGTACAAACAAGCTTCAACTCAAACTTTTGAATGCATTTACGCGTTTTAGAAGCTCATACGAGTAGGGTGAAAGAAATTTGAGTTCTTTGGTGTTGTATATTAAGAAAAAGCATTCAAATACTTTCCAAATACTTTGTTTGAATTCAATTGAGTGTGAAACTACACCTAGGATATTTACAAGTACAAAACAAACTTCAACTCAAGCTTTTGAATGCATTTACGCGTTTTAAAAGCTCATACGAGTAGGGTGAAAGAGATTTGAGTTCTTTGGTGTTGTATATTAAGAGAAAGCATCCAAATACTTTCCAAATACTTTGTTTGCATTCAATTGAGTGTGAAACTACACCTAGGATATTTACAAGTACAAAACAAGCTTCAACTCAAACTTTTGAATGCATTTACGCGTTTTAAAAGCTCATACGAGTAGGGTGAAAGAGATTTGAGTTCTTTTGTGTTGTATATTAAGAGAAAGCATTCAAATACTTTGTTTGGATTCTTTTGAGTGTGAAAATACACCCGGGATGTTTGTAAGTACAAACAAGCTTCAACTCAAACTTTTGAATGCATTTACGCGTTTTAAAAGCTCATACGAGTAGGGAGAAAGAGATTTGAGTTCTTTTGTGTTGTATATTAAGAGAAAGCATCCAAATACTTTCCAAATACTTTGTTTGCTTTCAATTGAGTGTGAAACTACACCTAGGATATTTACAGGTACAAACAAGCTTCAACTCAAGCTTTTGAATGCATTTACGCGTTTTAAAAGCTCATACGAGTAGGGTGAAAGAGATTTGAGTTCTTCTGTGTTGTATATTAAGAGAAAGCATCCAAGTACTCTGTTTGCATTCATTTGAGTGTGAAACTACACCTAGGATATTTACAAGTACAAACAAGCTTCAACTCAAGCTTTTGAAAGCATTTACGCGTTTTAGAAGCTCATACGAGTAGGGTGAAAGAAATTTGAGTTCTTTGGTGTTGTATATTAAGAGAAAGCATCCAAATACTTTCCAAATACTTTGTTTGCATTCAATTGAGTGTGAAACTACACCTAGGATATTTACAAGTACAAAACAAACTTCAACTCAAGCTTTTGAATGCATTTACGTGTTTTAAAAGCTCATACGAGTAGGGTGAAAGAGATTTGAGTTCTTTGGTGTTGTATATTAAGAGAAAGCATCCAAATACTTTCCAAATACTTTGTTTGCATTCAATTGAGTGTGAAACTACACCTAGGATATTTACAAGTACAAAACAAGCTTCAACTCAAGCTTTTGAATGCATTTACGCGTTTTAAAAGCTCATACGAGTAGGGTGAAAGAGATTTGAGTTCTTTTGTGTTGTATATTAAGAGAAAGCATCCAAATACTTTCCAAATACTTTGTTTGCATTCAATTAAGTGTGAAACTACACCTAGGATATTTACAAGTACAAACAAGCTTCAACTCAAGCTTTTGAATGCATTTACGCGTTTTAAAAGCTCATACGAGTAGGGTGAAAGAGATTTGAGTTCTTTTGTGTTGTATATTAAGAGAAAGCATCCAAATACTTTCCAAATACTTTGTTTGCATTCAATTGAGTGTGGAACTACACCTAGGATATTTACAAGTACAAACAAGCTTCAACTCAAGCTTTTGAATGCATTTACGCGTTTTAAAAGCTCATACGAGTAGGGTGAAAGAGATTTGAGTTCTTTTGTGTTGTATATTAAGAGAAAGCATCCAAATACTTTCCAAATACTTTGTTTGCATTCAATTGAGTGTGAAACTACACCTAGGATATTTACAAGTAAAAACAAGCTTCAACTCAAGCTTTTGAATGCATTTACGCGTTTTAAAAGCTCATACGAGTAGGGTGAAAGAGATTTGTGTTCTTTTGTGTTGTATATTAAGAGAAAGCATCCAAATACTTTGTTTGGATTAATTTCAGGGTGAAACTATACCTAGGATTTTTACAAGTACAAACAAGCTTCAACTCAAGCTTTTGAATGCATTTAAGCAGTTTAAATGCTCATAAGAGTACGGTGAAAGAGATTTGAGTTCTTTTGTGTTGTGTATTAAGAGAAAGCATCCAAATACTTTCCAAATACTTTGTTTGCATTCAATTAAGTGTGAAACTACACCTAGGATATTTACAAGTACAAACAAGCTTCAACTCAAGCTTTTGAATGCATTTACGCGTTTTAAAAGCTCATACGAGTAGGGTGAAAGAGATTTGAGATCTTTTGTGTTGTATATTAAGAGAAAGCATCCAAATACTTTCCAAATACTTTGTTTGCATTCAATTAAGTGTGAAACTACACCTAGGATATTTACAAGTACAAACAAGCTTCAACTCAAGCTTTTGAATGCATTTACGCGTTTTAAAAGCTCATACGAGTAGGGTGAAAGAGATTTGAGTTCTTTTGTGTTGTATATTAAGAGAAAGCATCCAAATACTTTCCAAATACTTTGTTTGCATTCAATTGAGTGTGAAACTACACCTAGGATATTTACAGGTACAAACAAGCTTCAACTCAATCTTTTGAATGCATTTACGCGTTTTAAAAGCTCATACGAGTAGGGTGAAAGAGATTTGAGTTCTTTTGTGTTGTATATAAAGAGAAAGCATCCAAATACTTTCCAAATACTTTGTTTGCATTCAATTGAGTGTGAAACTACACCTAGGATATTTACAGGTACAAACAAGCTTCAACTCAATCTTTTGAATGCATTTACGCGTTTTAAAAGCTCATACGAGTAGGGTGAAAGAGATTTGAGTTCTTCTGTGTTGTATATTAAGAGAAAGCATCCAAATACTCTGTTTGCATTCATTTGAGTGTGAAGCTACACCTAGGATATTTACAAGTACAAACAAGCTTCAACTCAAGCTTTTGAATGCATTTACGCGTTTTAGAAGCTCATACGAGTAGGGTGAAAGAAATTTGAGTTCTTTGGTGTTGTATATTAAGAGAAAGCATCCAAATACTTTCCAAATACTTTGTTTGCATTCAATTGAGTGTGAAACTACACCTAGGATATTTACAAGTACAAACAAGCTTCAACTCAAGCTTTTGAATGCATTTACGCGTTTTAAAAGCTCATACGAGTAGGGTGAAAGAGATTTGAGTTCTTCTGTGTTGTATATTAAGAGAAAGCATCCAAATACTCTGTTTGCATTCATTTGAGTGTGACACTACACCTAGGATATTTACAAGTACAAACAAGCTTCAACTCAAGCTTTTGAATGCATTTACGCGTTTTAGAAGCTCATACGAGTAGGGTGAAAGAAATTTGAGTTCTTTGGTGTTGTATATTAAGAGAAAGCATCCAAATACTTTCCAAATACTTTGTTTGCATTCAATTGAGTGTGAAACTACACCTAGGATATTTACAAGTACAAAACAAACTTCAACTCAAGCTTTTGAATGCATTTACGCGTTTTAAAAGCTAATACGAGTAGGGTGAAAGAGATTTGAGTTCTTTGGTGTTGTATATTAAGAGAAAGCATCCAAATACTTTCCAAATACTTTGTTTGCATTCAATTGAGTGTGAAACTACACCTAGGATATTGACAAGTACAAACAAGCTTCAACTCAAGCTTTTGAATGCATTTACGCGTTTTAAAAGCTCATACGAGTAGGGTGAAAGAGATTTGAGTTCTTTTGTGTTGTATATTAAGAGAAAGCATCCAAATACTTTCCAAATACTTTGTTTGTATTCAATTGAGTGTGAAACTACACCTAGGATATTTACAAGTACAAACAAGCTTCAACTCAAGCTTTTGAATGCATTTACGCGTTTTAAAAGCTCATACGAGTAGGGTAAAAGAGATTTGAGTTCTTTTGTGTTGTATATTAAGAGAAAGCATCCAAATACTTTGTTTGGATTAATTTCAGGGTGAAACTATACCTAGGATGTTTACAAGTACAAACAAGCTTCAACTCAAGCTTTTGAATGCATTTAAGCAGTTTAAATGCTCATACGAGTAGGGTGAAAGAGATTTGAGTTCTTTTGTGTTGTATATTAAGAGAAAGCATCCAAATACTTTCCAAATACTTTGTTTGCATTCAATTGAGTGTGAAACTACACCTAGGATATGTACAAGTACAAACAAGCTTCAACTCAAGCTTTTGAATGCATTTACGCGTTTTAAAAGCTCATACGAGTAGGGTGAAAGAGATTTGAGTTCTTTTGTGTTGTATATTAAGAGAAAGCATCCAAATACTTTCCAAATACTTTGTTTGTATTCAATTGAGTGTGAAACTACACCTAGGATATTTACAAGTACAAACAAGCTTCAACTCAAGCTTTTGAATGCATTTACGCGTTTTAAAAGCTCATACGAGTAGGGTAAAAGAGATTTGAGTTCTTTTGTGTTGTATATTAAGAGAAAGCATCCAAATACTTTCCAAATACTTTGTTTGCATTCAATTAAGTGTGAAACTACACCTAGGATATTTACAAGTACAAACAAGCTTCAACTCAAGCTTTTTTAATGCATTTACGCGTTTTAAAAGCTCATACGAGTAGGGTGAAAGAGATTTGAGTTCTTTTGTGTTGTATATAAAGAGAAAGCATCCAAATACTTTCCAAATACTTTGTTTGCATTCAATTGAGTGTGAAACTACACCTAGGATATTTACAGGTACAAACAAGCTTCAACTCAATCTTTTGAATGCATTTACGCGTTTTAAAAGCTCATACGAGTAGGGTGAAAGAGATTTGAGTTCTTCTGTGTTGTATATTAAGAGAAAGCATCCAAATACTCTGTTTGCATTCATTTGAGTGTGAAGCTACACCTAGGATATTTACAAGTACAAACAAGCTTCAACTCAAGCTTTTGAATGCATTTACGCGTTTTAGAAGCTCATACGAGTAGGGTGAAAGAAATTTGAGTTCTTTGGTGTTGTATATTAAGAGAAAGCATCCAAATACTTTCCAAATACTTTGTTTGCATTCAATTGAGTGTGAAACTACACCTAGGATATTTACAAGTACAAACAAGCTTCAACTCAAGCTTTTGAATGCATTTACGCGTTTTAAAAGCTCATACGAGTAGGGTGAAAGAGATTTGAGTTCTTCTGTGTTGTATATTAAGAGAAAGCATCCAAATACTCTGTTTGCATTCATTTGAGTGTGACACTACACCTAGGATATTTACAAGTACAAACAAGCTTCAACTCAAGCTTTTGAATGCATTTACGCGTTTTAGAAGCTCATACGAGTAGGGTGAAAGAAATTTGAGTTCTTTGGTGTTGTATATTAAGAGAAAGCATCCAAATACTTTCCAAATACTTTGTTTGCATTCAATTGAGTGTGAAACTACACCTAGGATATTTACAAGTACAAAACAAACTTCAACTCAAGCTTTTGAATGCATTTACGCGTTTTAAAAGCTAATACGAGTAGGGTGAAAGAGATTTGAGTTCTTTGGTGTTGTATATTAAGAGAAAGCATCCAAATACTTTCCAAATACTTTGTTTGCATTCAATTGAGTGTGAAACTACACCTAGGATATTGACAAGTACAAACAAGCTTCAACTCAAGCTTTTGAATGCATTTACGCGTTTTAAAAGCTCATACGAGTAGGGTGAAAGAGATTTGAGTTCTTTTGTGTTGTATATTAAGAGAAAGCATCCAAATACTTTCCAAATACTTTGTTTGTATTCAATTGAGTGTGAAACTACACCTAGGATATTTACAAGTACAAACAAGCTTCAACTCAAGCTTTTGAATGCATTTACGCGTTTTAAAAGCTCATACGAGTAGGGTAAAAGAGATTTGAGTTCTTTTGTGTTGTATATTAAGAGAAAGCATCCAAATACTTTGTTTGGATTAATTTCAGGGTGAAACTATACCTAGGATGTTTACAAGTACAAACAAGCTTCAACTCAAGCTTTTGAATGCATTTAAGCAGTTTAAATGCTCATACGAGTAGGGTGAAAGAGATTTGAGTTCTTTTGTGTTGTATATTAAGAGAAAGCATCCAAATACTTTCCAAATACTTTGTTTGCATTCAATTGAGTGTGAAACTACACCTAGGATATGTACAAGTACAAACAAGCTTCAACTCAAGCTTTTGAATGCATTTACGCGTTTTAAAAGCTCATACGAGTAGGGTGAAAGAGATTTGAGTTCTTTTGTGTTGTATATTAAGAGAAAGCATCCAAATACTTTCCAAATACTTTGTTTGTATTCAATTGAGTGTGAAACTACACCTAGGATATTTACAAGTACAAACAAGCTTCAACTCAAGCTTTTGAATGCATTTACGCGTTTTAAAAGCTCATACGAGTAGGGTAAAAGAGATTTGAGTTCTTTTGTGTTGTATATTAAGAGAAAGCATCCAAATACTTTCCAAATACTTTGTTTGCATTCAATTAAGTGTGAAACTACACCTAGGATATTTACAAGTACAAACAAGCTTCAACTCAAGCTTTTTTAATGCATTTACGCGTTTTAAAAGCTCATACGAGTAGGGTGAAAGAGATTTGAGTTCTTTTGTGTTGTATATTAAGAGAAAGCATCCAAATACTTTGTTTGGATTAATTTCAGGGTGAAACTATACCTAGGATGTTTACAAGTACAAACAAGCTTCAACTCAAGCTTTTGAATGCATTTAAGCAGTTTAAATGCTCATACGAGTAGGGTGAAAGAGATTTAAGTTCTTTTGTGTTGTATATTAAGAGAAAGCAGCCAAATACTTTCCAAATACTTTGTTTGCATTCAATTGAGTGTGAAACTACACCTAGGATATTTACAAGTACAAACAAGCTTCAACTCAAGCTTTTGAATGCATTTACGCGTTTTAAAAGCTCATACGAGTAGGGTGAAAGAGATTTGAGTTCTTTTGTGTTGTATATTAAGAGAAAGCATCCAAATACTTTCCAAATACTTTGTTTGTATTCAATTGAGTGTGAAACTACACCTAGGATATTGACAAGTACAAACAAGCTTCAACTCAAGCTTTTTTAATGCATTTACGCGTTTTAAAAGCTCATACGAGTAGGGTGAAAGAGATTTGAGTTCTTTTGTGTTGTATATTAAGAGAAAGCATCCAAATACTTTGTTTGGATTAATTTCAGGGTGAAACTATACCTAGGATGTTTACAAGTACAAACAAGCTTCAACTCAAGCTTTTGAATGCATTTAAGCAGTTTAAATGCTCATACGAGTAGGGTGAAAGAGATTTAAGTTCTTTTGTGTTGTATATTAAGAGAAAGCAGCCAAATACTTTCCAAATACTTTGTTTGCATTCAATTGAGTGTGAAACTACACCTAGGATATGTACAAGTACAAACAAGCTTCAACTCAAGCTTTTGAATGCATTTACGCGTTTTAAAAGCTCATACGAGTAGGGTGAAAGAGATTTGAGTTCTTTTGTGTTGTATATTAAGAGAAAGCATCCAAATACTTTCCAAATACTTTGTTTGTATTCAATTGAGTGTGAAACTACACCTAGGATATTTACAAGTACAAACAAGCTTCAACTCAAGCTTTTGAATGCATTTACGCGTTTTAAAAGCTCATACGAGTAGGGTAAAAGAGATTTGAGTTCTTTTGTGTTGTATATTAAGAGAAAGCATCCAAATACTTTCCAAATACTTTGTTTGCATTCAATTAAGTGTGAAACTACACCTAGGATATTTACAAGTACAAACAAGCTTCAACTCAAGCTTTTTTAATGCATTTACGCGTTTTAAAAGCTCATACGAGTAGGGTGAAAGAGATTTGAGTTCTTTTGTGTTGTATATTAAGAGAAAGCATCCAAATACTTTGTTTGGATTAATTTCAGGGTGAAACTATACCTAGGATGTTTACAAGTACAAACAAGCTTCAACTCAAGCTTGTGAATGCATTTAAGCAGTTTAAATGCTCATACGAGTAGGGTGAAAGAGATTTAAGTTCTTTTGTGTTGTATATTAAGAGAAAGCAGCCAAATACTTTCCAAATACTTTGTTTGCATTCAAGTGAGTGTGAAACTACACCTAGGATATTTACAAGTACAAACAAGCTTCAACTCAAGCTTTTGAATGCATTTACGCGTTTTAAAAGCTCATACGAGTAGGGTGAAAGAGATTTGAGTTCTTTTGTGTTGTATATTAAGAGAAAGCATCCAAATACTTTCCAAATACTTTGTTTGTATTCAATTGAGTGTGAAACTACACCTAGGATATTGACAAGTACAAACAAGCTTCAACTCAAGCTTTTTTAATGCATTTACGCGTTTTAAAAGCTCATACGAGTAGGGTGAAAGAGATTTGAGTTCTTTTGTGTTGTATATTAAGAGAAAGCATCCAAATACTTTGTTTGGATTAATTTCAGGGTGAAACTATACCTAGGATGTTTACAAGTACAAACAAGCTTCAACTCAAGCTTTTGAATGCATTTAAGCAGTTTAAATGCTCATACGAGTAGGGTGAAAGAGATTTAAGTTCTTTTGTGTTGTATATTAAGAGAAAGCAGCCAAATACTTTCCAAATACTTTGTTTGCATTCAATTGAGTGTGAAACTACACCTAGGATATTTACAAGTACAAACAAGCTTCAACTCAAGCTTTTGAATGCATTTACGCGTTTTAAAAGCTCATACGAGTAGGGTGAAAGAGATTTGAGTTCTTTTGTGTTGTATATTAAGAGAAAGCATCCAAATACTTTCCAAATACTTTGTTTGTATTCAATTGAGTGTGAAACTACACCTAGGATATTGACAAGTACAAACAAGCTTCAACTCAAGCTTTTGAATGCATTTACGCGTTTTAAAAGCTCATACGAGTAGGGTAAAAGAGATTTGAGTTCTTTTGTGTTGTATATTAAGAGAAAGCATCCAAATACTTTCCAAATACTTTGTTTGCATTCAATTGAGTGTGAAACTACACGTAGGATATTTACAAGTACAAACAAGCTTCAACTCAAGCTTTTGAATGCATTTACGCGTTTTAAAAGCTCATACGAGTAGGGTGAAAGAGATTTGAGTTCTTTTGTTTTGTATATTAAGAGAAAGCATTCAAATACTTTGTTTGGATTCTTTTGAGTGTGAAAATACACCCGTGACGTTTACAAGTACAAACAAGCTTCAACTCAAACTTTTGAATGCATTTACGCGTTTTAAAATGTCATACGAGTAGGGTGAAAGAGATTTGAGTTCTTTTGTGTTGTATATTAAGAGAAAGCATTCAAATACTTTGTTTGGATTCTTTTGAGTGTGAAAATACACCCGGGATGTTTATAAGTACAAACAAGCTTCAACTCAAACTTTTGAATGCATTTACGCGTTTTAAAAGCTCATACGAGTAGGGTGAAAGAGATTTGAGTTCTTTTGTGTTGTATATTAAGAGAAAGCATCCAAATACTTTCCAAATACTTTGTTTGCATTCAATTGAGTGTGAAACTACACCTAGGAGATTTACAGGTACAAACAAGCTTCAACTCAAGCTTTTGAATGCATTTACGCGTTTTAAAAGCTCATACGAGTAGGGTGAAAGAGATTTGAGTTCTTTTGTGTTGTATATTAAGAGAAAGCATCCAAATACTTTGTTTGGATTAATTTCAGGGTTAAACTATACCTAGGATGCTTACAAGTACAAACAAGCTTCAACTCAAGCTTTTGAATGCATTTAAGCAGTTTAAATGCTCATACGAGTAGGTGAAAGAGATTTAAGTTCTTTTGTGTTGTATATTAAGAGAAAGCAGCCAAATACTTTCCAAATACTTTGTTTGCATTCAATTGAGTGTGAAACTACACCTAGGATATTTACAAGTACAAACAAGCTTCAACTCAAGCTTTTGAATGCATTTACGCGTTTTAAAAGCTCATACGAGTAGGGTGAAAGAGATTTGAGTTCTTTTGTGTTGTATATTAAGAGAAAGCATCCAAATACTTTCCAAATACTTTGTTTGTATTCAATTGAGTGTGAAACTACACCTAGGATATTGTCAAGTACAAACAAGCTTCAACTCAAGCTTTTGAATGCATTTACGCGTTTTAAAAGCTCATACGAGTAGGGTAAAAGAGATTTGAGTTCTTTTGTGTTGTATATTAAGACAAAGCATCCAAATACTTTCCAAATACTTTGTTTGCATTTAATTGAGTGTGAAACTACACGTAGGATATTTACAAGTACAAACAAGCTTCAACTCAAGCTTTTGAATGCATTTACGCGTTTTAAAAGCTCATACGGGTAGGGTGAAAGAGATTTGAGTTCTTTTGTTTTGTATATTAAGAGAAAGCATTCAAATACTTTGTTTGGATTCTTTTGAGTGTGAAAATATACCCGTGACGTTTACAAGTACAAACAAGCTTCAACTCAAACTTTTGAATGCATTTACGCGTTTTAAAATGTCATACGAGTAGGGTGAAAGAGATTTGAGTTCTTTTGTGTTGTATATTAAGAGAAAGCATCCAAATACTTTCCAAACACTTTGTTTGCACTCAATTGAGTGTGAAACTACACCTAGGATATTTACACGTACAAACAAGCTTCAACTCAAGCTTTTGAATGCATTTACGCGTTTTAAAAGCTCATACGAGTAGGGTGAAAGAGATTTGAGTTCTTTTGTGTTGTATATTAAGAGAAAGCATCGAAATACTTTCCAAATACTTTGTTTGCATTCAATTGAGTGTGAAACTACACCTAGGATATTTACAAGTACAAACAAGCTTCAACTCAAGCTTTTGAATGCATTTACGCGTTTTAAAAGCTCATACGAGTAGGGTGAAAGAGATTTGAGTTCTTTTGTGTTGTATATTAAGAGAAAGTATTCAAATACTTTGTTTGGATTCTTTTGAGTGTGAAAATACACCCGGGATGTTTATAAGTACAAACAAGCTTCAACTCAAACTTTTGAATGCATTTACGCGTTTTAAAAGCTCATACGAGTAGGGTGAAAGAGATTTGAGTTCTTTTGTGTTGTATATTAAGAGAAAGCATCCAAATACTTTCCAAATACTTTGTTTGCATTCAATTGAGTGTGAAACTACACCTAGGATATTTACAGGTACAAACAAGCTTCAACTCAAGCTTTTGAATGCATTTACGCGTTTTAAAAGCTCATACGAGTAGGGTGAAAGAAATTTGAGTTCTTCTGTGTTGTATATTAAGAGAAAGCATCCAAATACTCTGTTTGCATTCATTTGAGTGTGACACTACACCTAGGATATTTACAGGTACAAACAAGCTTCAACTCAAGCTTTTGAATGCATTTACGCGTTTTAAAAGCTCATACGAGTAGGGTGAAAGAGATTTGAGTTCTTCTGTGTTGTATATTAAGAGAAAGCATCCAAATACTCTGTTTGCATTCATTTGAGTGTGAAACTACACCTAGGATATTTACAAGTACAAACAAGCTTCAACTCAAGCTTTTGAATGCAATTACGCGTTTTAGAAGCTCATACGAGTAGGGTGAAAGAAATTTGAGTTCTTTGGTGTTGTATATTAAGAGAAAGCATTCAAATACTTTCCAAATAATTTGTTTGCATTCAATTGAGTGTGAAACTACACCTAGGATATATACAAGTACAAAACAAACTTCAACTCAAGCTTTTGAATGCATTTACGCGTTTTAAAAGCTCATACGAGTAGGGTGAAAGAGATTTGAGTTCTTTGGTGTTGTATATTAAGAGAAAGCATCCAAATACTTTCCAAATACTTTGTTTGCATTCAATTGAGTGTGAAACTACACCTAGGATATTTACAAGTACAAAACAAGCTTCAACTCAAACTTTTGAATGCATTTACGCGTTTTAAAAGCTCATACGAGTAGGGTGAAAGAGATTTGAGTTCTTTTGTGTTGTATATTAAGAGAAAGCATCGAAATACTTTCCAAATACTTTGTTTGCATTCAATTGAGTGTGAAACTACACCTAGGATATTTACAGGTACAAACAAGCTTCAACTCAAGCTTTTGAATGCATTTACGCGTTTTAAAAGCTCATACGAGTAGGGTGAAAGAGATTTGAGTTCTTTTGTGTTGTATATTAAGAGAAAGCATTCAAATACTTTGTTTGGATTCTTTTGAGTGTGAAAATACACCCGGGATGTTTATAAGTACAAACAAGCTTCAACTCAAACTTTTGAATGCATTTACGCGTTTTAAAAGCTCATACGAGTAGGGTGAAAGAGATTTGAGTTCTTTTGTGTTGTATATTAAGAGAAAGCATCCAAATACTTTCCAAATACTTTGTTTGCATTCAATTGAGTGTGAAACTACACCTAGGATATTTACAGGTACAAACAAGCTTCAACTCAAGCTTTTGAATGCATTTACGCGTTTTAAAAGCTCATACGAGTAGGGTGAAAGAAATTTGAGTTCTTCTGTGTTGTATATTAAGAGAAAGCATCCAAATACTCTGTTTGCATTCATTTGAGTGTGACACTACACCTAGGATATTTACAGGTACAAACAAGCTTCAACTCAAGCTTTTGAATGCATTTACGCGTTTTAAAAGCTCATACGAGTAGGGTGAAAGAGATTTGAGTTCTTCTGTGTTGTATATTAAGAGAAAGCATCCAAATACTTTGTTTGCATTCATTTGAGTGTGAAACTACACCTAGGATATTTACAAGTACAAACAAGCTTCAACTCAAGCTTTTGAATGCATTTACGCGTTTTAGAAGCTCATACGAGTAGGGTGAAAGAAATTTGAGTTCTTTGGTGTTGTATATTAAGAGAAAGCATTCAAATACTTTCCAAATACTTTGTTTGCATTCAATTGAGCGTGAAACTACACCTAGGATATATACAAGTACAAAACAAACTTCAACTCAAGCTTTTGAATGCATTTACGCGTTTTAAAAGCTCATACGAGTAGGGTGAAAGAGATTTGAGTTCTTTGGTGTTGTATATTAAGAGAAAGCATCCAAATACTTTCCAAATACTTTGTTTGCATTCAATTGAGTGTGAAACTACACCTAGGATATTTACAAGTACAAAACAAGCTTCAACTCAAACTTTTGAATGCATTTACGCGTTTTAAAAGCTCATACGAGTAGGGTGAAAGAGATTTGAGTTCTTTTGTGTTGTATATTAAGAGAAAGCATCGAAATACTTTCCAAATACTTTGTTTGCATTCAATTGAGTGTGAAACTACACCTAGGATATTTACAGGTACAAACAAGCTTCAACTCAAGCTTTTGAATGCATTTACGCGTTTTAAAAGCTCATACGAGTAGGGTGAAAGAGATTTGAGTTCTTTTGTGTTGTATATCAAGAGAAAGCATTCAAATACTTTGTTTGGATTCTTTTGAGTGTGAAAATACACCCGGGATGTTTATAAGTACAAACAAGCTTCAACTCAAACTTTTGAATGCATTTACGCGTTTTAAAAGCTCATACGAGTAGGGTGAAAGAGATTTGAGTTCTTTTGTGTTGTATATTAAGAGAAAGCATCCAAATACTTTCCAAATACTTTGTTTGCATTCAATTGAGTGTGAAACTACACCTAGGATATTTACAGGTACAAACAAGCTTCAACTCAAGCTTTTGAATGCATTTACGCGTTTTAAAAGCTCATACGAGTAGGGTGAAAGAAATTTGAGTTCTTCTGTGTTGTATATTAAGAGAAAGCATCCAAATACTCTGTTTGCATTCATTTGAGTGTGACACTACACCTAGGATATTTACACGTACAAACAAGCTTCAACTCAAGCTTTTGAATGCATTTACGCGTTTTAAAAGCTCATACGAGTAGGGTGAAAGAGATTTGAGTTCTTCTGTGTTGTATATTAAGAGAAAGCATCCAAATACTTTGTTTGCATTCATTTGAGTGTGAAACTACACCTAGGATATTTACAAGTACAAACAAGCTTCAACTCAAGCTTTTGAATGCATTTACGCGTTTTAGAAGCTCATACGAGTAGGGTGAAAGAAATTTGAGTTCTTTGGTGTTGTATATTAAGAGAAAGCATTCAAATACTTTCCAAATACTTTGTTTGCATTCAATTGAGTGTGAAACTACACCTAGGATATATACAAGTACAAAACAAACTTCAACTCAAGCTTTTGAATGCATTTACGCGTTTTAAAAGCTCATACGAGTAGGGTGAAAGAGATTTGAGTTCTTTGGTGTTGTATATTAAGAGAAAGCATCCAAATACTTTCCAAATACTTTGTTTGCATTCAATTGAGTGTGAAACTACACCTAGGATATTTACAAGTACAAAACAAGCTTCAACTCAAACTTTTGAATGCATTTACGCGTTTTAAAAGCTCATACGAGTAGGGTGAAAGAGATTTGAGTTCTTTTGTGTTGTATATTAAGAGAAAGCATCGAAATACTTTCCAAATACTTTGTTTGCATTCAATTGAGTGTGAAACTACACCTAGGATATTTACAGGTACAAACAAGCTTCAACTCAAGCTTTTGAATGCATTTACGCGTTTTAAAAGCTCATACGAGTAGGGTGAAAGAGATTTGAGTTCTTTTGTGTTGTATATTAAGAGAAAGCATTCAAATACTTTGTTTGGATTCTTTTGAGTGTGAAAATACACCCGGGATGTTTATAAGTACAAACAAGCTTCAACTCAAACTTTTGAATGCATTTACGCGTTTTAAAAGCTCATACGAGTAGGGTGAAAGAGATTTGAGTTCTTTTGTGTTGTATATTAAGAGAAAGCATCCAAATACTTTCCAAATACTTTGTTTGCATTCAATTGAGTGTGAAACTACACCTAGGATATTTACAGGTACAAACAAGCTTCAACTCAAGCTTTTGAATGCATTTACGCGTTTTAAAAGCTCATACGAGTAGGGTGAAAGAAATTTGAGTTCTTCTGTGTTGTATATTAAGAGAAAGCATCCAAATACTCTGTTTGCATTCATTTGAGTGTGACACTACACCTAGGATATTTACAGGTACAAACAAGCTTCAACTCAAGCTTTTGAATGCATTTACGCGTTTTAAAAGCTCATACGAGTAGGGTGAAAGAGATTTGAGTTCTTCTGTGTTGTATATTAAGAGAAAGCATCCAAATACTTTGTTTGCATTCATTTGAGTGTGAAACTACACCTAGGATATTTACAAGTACAAACAAGCTTCAACTCAAGCTTTTGAATGCATTTACGCGTTTTAGAAGCTCATACGAGTAGGGTGAAAGAAATTTGAGTTCTTTGGTGTTGTATATTAAGAGAAAGCATTCAAATACTTTCCAAATACTTTGTTTGCATTCAATTGAGCGTGAAACTACACCTAGGATATATACAAGTACAAAACAAACTTCAACTCAAGCTTTTGAATGCATTTACGCGTTTTAAAAGCTCATACGAGTAGGGTGAAAGAGATTTGAGTTCTTTGGTGTTGTATATTAAGAGAAAGCATCCAAATACTTTCCAAATACTTTGTTTGCATTCAATTGAGTGTGAAACTACACCTAGGATATTTACAAGTACAAAACAAGCTTCAACTCAAACTTTTGAATGCATTTACGCGTTTTAAAAGCTCATACGAGTAGGGTGAAAGAGATTTGAGTTCTTTTGTGTTGTATATTAAGAGAAAGCATCGAAATACTTTCCAAATACTTTGTTTGCATTCAATTGAGTGTGAAACTACACCTAGGATATTTACAGGTACAAACAAGCTTCAACTCAAGCTTTTGAATGCATTTACGCGTTTTAAAAGCTCATACGAGTAGGGTGAAAGAGATTTGAGTTCTTTTGTGTTGTATATCAAGAGAAAGCATTCAAATACTTTGTTTGGATTCTTTTGAGTGTGAAAATACACCCGGGATGTTTATAAGTACAAACAAGCTTCAACTCAAACTTTTGAATGCATTTACGCGTTTTAAAAGCTCATACGAGTAGGGTGAAAGAGATTTGAGTTCTTTTGTGTTGTATATTAAGAGAAAGCATCCAAATACTTTCCAAATACTTTGTTTGCATTCAATTGAGTGTGAAACTACACCTAGGATATTTACAGGTACAAACAAGCTTCAACTCAAGCTTTTGAATGCATTTACGCGTTTTAAAAGCTCATACGAGTAGGGTGAAAGAAATTTGAGTTCTTCTGTGTTGTATATTAAGAGAAAGCATCCAAATACTCTGTTTGCATTCATTTGAGTGTGACACTACACCTAGGATATTTACACGTACAAACAAGCTTCAACTCAAGCTTTTGAATGCATTTACGCGTTTTAAAAGCTCATACGAGTAGGGTGAAAGAGATTTGAGTTCTTCTGTGTTGTATATTAAGAGAAAGCATCCAAATACTTTGTTTGCATTCATTTGAGTGTGAAACTACACCTAGGATATTTACAAGTACAAACAAGCTTCAACTCAAGCTTTTGAATGCATTTACGCGTTTTAGAAGCTCATACGAGTAGGGTGAAAGAAATTTGAGTTCTTTGGTGTTGTATATTAAGAGAAAGCATTCAAATACTTTCCAAATACTTTGTTTGCATTCAATTGAGTGTGAAACTACACCTAGGATATATACAAGTACAAAACAAACTTCAACTCAAGCTTTTGAATGCATTTACGCGTTTTAAAAGCTCATACGAGTAGGGTGAAAGAGATTTGAGTTCTTTGGTGTTGTATATTAAGAGAAAGCATCCAAATACTTTCCAAATACTTTGTTTGCATTCAATTGAGTGTGAAACTACACCTAGGATATTTACAAGTACAAAACAAGCTTCAACTCAAACTTTTGAATGCATTTACGCGTTTTAAAAGCTCATACGAGTAGGGTGAAAGAGATCTGAGTTCTTTTGTGTTGTATATTAAGAGAAAGCATCCAAATACTTTCCAAATACTTTGTTTGCATTCAATTGAGTGTGAAACTACACCTAGGATATTTACAAGTACAAACAAGCTTCAACTCAAGCTTTTGAATGCATTTACGCGTTTTAAAAGCTCATACGAGTAGGGTGAAAGAGATTTGAGTTCTTTTGTGTTGTATATTAAGAGAAAGCATCCAAATACTTTCCAAATACTTTGTTTGCATTCAATTGAGTGTGAAACTACACCTAGGATATTTACAAGTAAAAACAAGCTTCAACTCAAGCTTTTGAATGCATTTACGCGTTTTAAAAGCTCATACGAGTAGAGTGAAAGAGATTTGTGTTCTTTTGTGTTGTATATTAAGAGAAAGCATCCAAATACTTTGTTTGGATTAATTTCAGGGTGAAACTATACCTAGGATTTTTACAAGTACAAACAAGCTTCAACTCAAGCTTTTGAATGCATTTAAGCAGTTTAAATGCTCATAAGAGTACGGTGAAAGAGATTTGAGTTCTTTTGTGTTGTGTATTAAGAGAAAGCATCCAAATACTTTCCAAATATTTGCATTCAATTGAGTGTGAAACTACACCTAGGATATTTACAAGTACAAACAAGCTTCAACTCAATCTTTTGAATGCATTTACGCGTTTTAAAAGCTCATACGAGTAGGGTAAAAGAGATTTGAGTTCTTTTGTGTTGTATATTAAGAGAAAGCATTCAAATACTTTGTTTGGATTCTTTTGAGTGTGAAAATACACCCGGGATGTTTATAAGTACAAACAAGCTTCAACTCAAACTTTTGAATGCATTTACGCGTTTTAAAAGCTCATACGAGTAGGGTGAAAGAGATTTGAGTTCTTTTTTGTTGTATATTAAGAGAAAGCATCCAAATACTTTCCAAATACTTTGTTTGCATTCAATTGAGTGTGAAACTACACCTAGGATATTTACAGGTACAAACAAGCTTCAACTCAAGCTTTTGAATGCATTTACGCGTTTTAAAAGCTCATACGAGTAGGGTGAAAGAGATTTGAGTTCTTCTGTGTTGTATATTAAGAGAAAGCATCCAAGTACTCTGTTTGCATTCATTTGAGTGTGAAACTACACCTAGGATATTTACAAGTACAAACAAGCTTCAACTCAAGCTTTTGAAAGCATTTACGCGTTTTAGAAGCTCATACGAGTAGGGTGAAAGAAATTTGAGTTCTTTGGTGTTGTATATTAAGAGAAAGCATCCAAATACTTTCCAAATACTTTGTTTGCATTCAATTGAGTGTGAAACTACACCTAGGATATTTACAAGTACAAAACAAACTTCAACTCAAGCTTTTGAATGCATTTACGTGTTTTAAAAGCTCATACGAGTAGGGTGAAAGAGATTTGAGTTCTTTGGTGTTGTATATTAAGAGAAAGCATCCAAATACTTTCCAAATACTTTGTTTGCATTCAATTGAGTGTGAAACTACACCTAGGATATTTACAAGTACAAAACAAGCTTCAACTCAAGCTTTTGAATGCATTTACGCGTTTTAAAAGCTCATACGAGTAGGGTGAAAGAGATTTGAGTTCTTTTGTGTTGTATATTAAGAGAAAGCATCCAAATACTTTCCAAATACTTTGTTTGCATTCAATTAAGTGTGTAACTACACCTAGGATATTTACAAGTACAAACAAGCTTCAACTCAAGCTTTTGAATGCATTTAAGCAGTTTAAATGCTCATAAGAGTACGGTGAAAGAGATTTGAGTTCTTTTGTGTTGTGTATTAAGAGAAAGCATCCAAATACTTTCCAAATATTTGCATTCAATTGAGTGTGAAACTACACCTAGGATATTTACAAGTACAAACAAGCTTCAACTCAAGCTTTTGAATGCATTTACGCGTTTTAAAAGCTCATACGAGTAGGGTGAAAGAGATTTGAGTTCTTTTGTGGTGTATATTAAGAGAAAGCATTCAAATACTTTGTTTGGATTCTTTTGAGTGTGAAAATACACCCGGGATGTTTATAAGTACAAACAAGCTTCAACTCAAACTTTTGAATGCATTTACGCGTTTTAAAAGCTCATACGAGTAGGGTGAAAGAGATTTGAGTTCTTTTGTGTTGTATATTAAGAGAAAGCATCCAAATACTTTCCAAATACTTTGTTTGCATTCAATTGAGTGTGAAACTACACCTAGGATATTTACAGGTACAAACAAGCTTCAACTCAAGCTTTTGAATGCATTTACGCGTTTTAAAAGCTCATACGAGTAGGGTGAAAGAGATTTGAGTTCTTCTGTGTTGTATATTAAGAGAAAGCATCCAAGTACTCTGTTTGCATTCATTTGAGTGTGAAACAACACCTAGGATATTTACAAGTACAAACAAGCTTCAACTCAAGCTTTTGAAAGCATTTACGCGTTTTAGAAGCTCATACGAGTAGGGTGAAAGAAATTTGAGTTCTTTGGTGTTGTATATTAAGAGAAAGCATCCAAATACTTTCCAAATACTTTGTTTGCATTCAATTGAGTGTGTAACTACACCTAGGATATTTACAAGTACAAAACAAACTTCAACTCAAGCTTTTGAATGCATTTACGTGTTTTAAAAGCTCATACGAGTAGGGTGAAAGAGATTTGAGTTCTTTGGTGTTGTATATTAAGAGAAAGCATCCAAATACTTTCCAAATACTTTGTTTGCATTCAATTGAGTGTGAAACTACACCTAGGATATTTACAAGTACAAACAAGCTTCAACTCAATCTTTTGAATGCATTTACGCGTTTTAGAAGCTCATACGAGTAGGGTGAAAGAGATTTGAGTTCTTTTGTGTTGTATATTAAGAGAAAGCATCCAAATACTTTCCAAATACTTTGTTTGCATTCAATTAAGTGTGAAACTACACCTAGGATATTTACAAGTACAAACAAGCGTCAACTCAAGCTTTTGAATGCATTTACGCGTTTTAAAAGCTCATACGAGTAGGGTGAAAGAGATTTGAGTTCTTTTGTATTGTATATTAAGAGAAAGCATCCAAATACTTTCCAAATACTTTGTTTGCATTCAATTGAGTGTGAAACTACACCTAGGATATTTACAGGTACAAACAAGCTTCAACTCAATCTTTTGAATGCATTTACGCGTTTTAAAAGCTCATACGAGTAGGGTGAAAGAGATTTGAGTTCTTCTGTGTTGTATATTAAGAGAAAGCATCCAAATACTTTGTTTGGATTCATTTGAGTGTGAAACTACACCTAGGATGTTTACAAGTACAAACAAGCTTCAACTCAAGCTTTTGAATGCATTTACGCGTTTTAAAAGTTCATACGAGTAGGGTGAAAGAGATTTGAGTTCTTCTGTGTTGTATATTAAGAGAAAGCATCCAAATACTTTGTTTGGATTAATTTCAGGGTGAAACTATACCTAGGATGTTTACAAGTACAAACAAGCTTCAACTCAAGCTTTTGAATGCATTTAAGCAGTTTAAATGCTCTTACGAGTAGGGTGAAAGAGATTTAAGTTCTTTTGTGTTGTATATTAAGAGAAAGCATCCAAATACTTTCCAAATACTTTGTTTGCATTCAACTGAGTGTGAAACTACACCTAGGATATTTACAAGTACAAACAAGCTTCAACTCAAGCTTTTGAATGCATTTACGCGTTTTAAAAGCTCATACGAGTAGGGTGAAAGAGATTTGAGTTCTTTTGTGTTGTATATTAAGAGAAAGCATCCAAATACTTTCCAAATACTTTGTTTGTATTCAATTGAGTGTGAAACTACACCTAGGATATTTACAAGTACAAACAAGCTTCAACTCAAGCTTTTGAATGCATTTACGCGTTTTAAAAGCTCATACGAGTAGGGTAAAAGAGATTTGAGTTCTTTTGTGTTGTATATTAAGAGAAAGCATCGAAATACTTTCCAAATACTTTGTTTGCATTCAATTGAGTGTGAAACTACACGTAGGATATTTACAAGTACAAAAAAGCTTCAACTCAAGCTTTTGAATGCATTTACGCGCTTTAAAAGCTCATACGAGTAGGGTGAAAGAGATTTGAGTTCTTTTGTTTTGTATATTAAGAGAAAGCATTCAAATACTTTGTTTGGATTCTTTTGAGTGTGAAAATACACCCGTGACGTTTACAAGTACAAACAAGATTCAACTCAAGCTTTTGAATGCATTTACGCGTTTTAAAAGCTCATACGAGTAGGGTAAAAGAGATTTGAGTTCTTTTGTGTTGTATATTAAGAGAAAGAATCCAAATACTTTCCAAATACTTTGTTTGCATTCAATTGAGTGTGAAACTACACCTAGGATATTTACAGGTACAAACAAGCTTCAACTCAAGCTTTTGAATGCATTTACGCGTTTTAAAAGCTCGTACGAGTAGGGTGAAAGAGATTTGAGTTCTTCTGTGTTGTATATTAAGAGAAAGCATCCAAATACTCTGTTTGCATTCATTTGAGTGTGACACTACACCTAGGATATTTACAGGTACAAACAAGCTTCAACTCAAGCTTTTGAATGCATTTACGCGTTTTAAAAGCTCATACGAGTAGGGTGAAAGAGATTTGAGTTCTTTTGTGTTGTGTATTAAGAGAAAGCATCCAAATACTTTCCAAATACTTTGTTTGCATTCAATTGAGTGTGAAACAACACCTAGGATATTTACAAGTACAAACAAGCTTCAACTCAAGCTTTTGAATGCATTTACGCGTTTTAAAAGCTCATACGAGTAGGGTGAAAGAGATTTGAGTTCTTTTGTGTTGTATATTAAGAGAAAGTATCCAAATACTTTCCAAATACTTTGTTTGCATTCAATTGAGTGTGAAACTACACCTAGGATATTTACAAGTAAAAACAAGCTTCAACTCAAGCTTTTGAATGCATTTACGCGTTTTAAAAGCTCATACGAATAGGGTGAAAGAGATTTGTGTTCTTTTGTGTTGTATATTAAGAGAAAGCATCCAAATACTTTGTTTGGATTAATTTCAGGGTGAAACTATACCTAGGATTTTTACAAGTACAAACAAGCTTCAACTCAAGCTTTTGAATGCATTTAAGCAGTTTAAATGCTCATAAGAGTACGGTGAAAGAGATTTGAGTTCTTTTGTGTTGTGTATTAAGAGAAAGCATCCAAATACTTTCCAAATATTTGCATTCAATTGAGTGTGAAACTACACCTAGGATATTTACAAGTACAAACAAGCTTCAACTCAAGCTTTTGAATGCATTTACGCGTTTTAGAAGCTCATACGAGTAGGGTGAAAGAGATTTGAGTTCTTTTGTGTTGTATATTAAGAGAAAGCATTCAAATAGTTTGTTTGGATTCTTTTGAGTGTGAAAATACACCCGGGATGTTTATAAGTACAAACAAGCTTCAACTCAAACTTTTGAATGCATTTACGCGTTTTAAAAGCTCATACGAGTAGGGTGAAAGAGATTTGAGTTCTTTTGTGTTGTATATTAAGAGAAAGCATCCAAATACTTTCCAAATACTTTGTTTGCATTCAATTGAGTGTGAAACTACACCTAGGATATTTACAGGTACAAACAAGCTTCAACTCAAGCTTTTGAATGCATTTACGCGTTTTAAAAGCTCATACGAGTAGGGTGAAAGAGATTTGAGTTCTTCTGTGTTGTATATTAAGAGAAAGCATCCAAGTACTCTGTTTGCATTCATTTGAGTGTGAAACTACACCTAGGATATTTACAAGTACAAACAAGCTTCAACTCAAGCTTTTGAAAGCATTTACGCGTTTTAGAAGCTCATACGAGTAGGGTGAAAGAAATTTGAGTTCTTTGGTGTTGTATATTAAGAGAAAGCATCCAAATACTTTCCAAATACTTTGTTTGCATTCAATTGAGTGTGAAACTACACCTAGGATATTTACAAGTACAAAACAAACTTCAACTCAAGCTTTTGAATGCATTTACGTGTTTTAAAAGCTCATACGAGTAGGGTGAAAGAGATTTGAGTTCTTTGGTGTTGTATATTAAGAGAAAGCATCCAAATACTTTCCAAATACTTTGTTTGCATTCAATTGAGTGTGAAACTACACCTAGGATATTTACAAGTACAAAACAAGCTTCAACTCAAGCTTTTGAATGCATTTACGCGTTTTAAAAGCTCATACGAGTAGGGTGAAAGAGTTTGAGTTCTTTTGTGTTGTATATTAAGAGAAAGCATCCAAATACTTTCCAAATACTTTGTTTGCATTCAATTAAGTGTGAAACTACACCTAGGATATTTACAAGTACAAACAAGCTTCAACTCAAGCTTTTGAATGCATTTAAGCAGTTTAAATGCTCATAAGAGTACGGTGAAAGAGATTTGAGTTCTTTTGTGTTGTGTATTAAGAGAAAGCATCCAAATACTTTCCAAATATTTGCATTCAATTGAGTGTGAAACTACACCTAGGATATTTACAAGTAGAAACAAGCTTCAACTCATGCTTTTGAATGCATTTACGCGTTTTAAAAGCTCATACGAGTAGGGTGAAAGAGATTTGAGTTCTTCTGTGTTGTATATTAAGAGAAAGCATCCAAATACTTTGTTTGGATTCATTTGAGTGTGAAACTACACCTAGGATGTTTACAAGTACAAACAAGCTTCAACTCAAGCTTTTGAATGCATTTACGCGTTTTAAAAGCTCATACGAGTAGGGTGAAAGAGATTTGAGTTCTTTTGTGTTGTATATTAAGAGAAAGCATCCAAATACTTTCCAAATACTTTGTTTGCATTCAATTGAGTGTGAAACTACACCTAGGATATTTACAAGTACAAAACAAACTTCAACTCAAGCTTTTGAATGCATTTACGTGTTTTAAAAGCTCATACGAGTAGGGTGAAAGAGATTTGAGTTCTTTGGTGTTGTATATTAAGAGAAAGCATCCAAATACTTTCCAAATACTTTGTTTGCATTCAATTGAGTGTGAAACTACACCTAGGATATTTACAAGTACAAAACAAGCTTCAACTCAAGCTTTTAAATGCATTTACGCGTTTTAAAAGCTCATACGAGTAGGGTGAAAGAGATTTGAGTTCTTTTGTGTTGTATATTAAGAGAAAGCATCCAAATACTTTCCAAATACTTTGTTTGCATTCAATTAAGTGTGAAACTACACCTAGGATATTTACAAGTACAAACAAGCGTCAACTCAAGCTTTTGAATGCATTTACGCGTTTTAAAAGCTCATACGAGTAGGGTGAAAGAGATTTGAGTTCTTTTGTGTTGTATATTAAGAGAAAGCATCCAAATACTTTCCAAATACTTTGTTTGCATTCAATTGAGTGTGAAACTACACCTAGGATATTTACAGGTACAAACAACCTTCAACTCAATCTTTTGAATGCATTTACGCGTTTTAAAAGCTCATACGAGTAGGGTGAAAGAGATTTGAGTTCTTCTGTGTTGTATATTAAGAGAAAGCATCCAAATACTTTGTTTGGATTCATTTGAGTGTGAAACTACACCTAGGATGTTTACAAGTACAAACAAGCTTCAACTCAAGCTTTTGAATGCATTTACGCGTTTTAAAAGTTCATACGAGTAGGGTGAAAGAGATTTGAGTTCTTCTGTGTTGTATATTAAGAGAAAGCATCCAAATACTTTGTTTGGATTAATTTCAGGGTGAAACTATACCTAGGATGTTTACAAGTACAAACAAGCTTCAACTCAAGCTTTTGAATGCATTTAAGCATTTTAAATGCTCTTACGAGTAGGGTGAAAGAGATTTAAGTTCTTTTGTGTTGTATATTAAGAGAAAGCATCCAAATACTTTCCAAATACTTTGTTTGCATTCAATTGAGTGTGAAACTACACCTAGGATATTTACAAGTACAAACAAGCTTCAACTCAAGCTTTTGAATGCATTTACGCGTTTTAAAAGCTCATACGAGTAGGGTGAAAGAGATTTGAGTTCTTTTGTGTTGTATATTAAGAGAAAGCATCCAAATACTTTCCAAATACTTTGTTTGTATTCAATTGAGTGTGAAACTACACCTAGGATATTTACAAGTACAAACAAGCTTCAACTCAAGCTTTTGAATGCATTTACGCGTTTTAAAAGCTCATACGAGTAGGGTAAAAGAGATTTGAGTTCTTTTGTGTTGTATATTAAGAGAAAGCATCCAAATACTTTCCAAATACTTTGTTTGCATTCAATTGAGTGTGAAACTACACGTAGGATATTTACAAGTACAAACAAGCTTCAACTCAAGCTTTTGAATGCATTTACGCGTTTTAAAAGCTCATACGAGTAGGGTGAAAGAGATTTGAGTTCTTTTGTTTTGTATATTAAGAGAAAGCATTCAAATACTTTGTTTGGATTCTTTTGAGTGTGAAAATACACCCGTGACGTTTACAAGTACAAACAAGCTTCAACTCAAGCTTTTGAATGCATTTACGCGTTTTAGAAGCTCATACGAGTAGGGTGAAAGAAATTTGAGTTCTTTGGTGTTGTATATTAAGAGAAAGCATCCAAATACTTTCCAAATACTTTGTTTGCATTCAATTGAGTGTGAAACTACACCTAGGATATTTACAAGTACAAACAAGCTTCAACTCAAGCTTTTGAATGCATTTACGCGTTTTAAAAGCTCATACGAGTAGGGTGAAAGAGATTTGAGTTCTTCTGTGTTGTATATTAAGAGAAAGCATCCAACTACTCTGTTTGCATTCATTTGAGTGTGAAACGACACCTAGGATATTTACAAGTACAAACAAGCTTCAACTCAAGATTTTGAATGCATTTACGCGTTTTAGAAGCTCATACGAGTAGGGTGAAAGAAATTTGAGTTCTTTGGTGTTGTATATTAAGAGAAAGCATCCAAATACTTTCCAAATACTTTGTTTGCATTCAATTGAGTGTGAAACTACACCTAGGATATTTACAAGTACAAAACAAACTTCAACTCAAGCTTTTGAATGCATTTACGCGTTTTAAAAGCTAATACGAGTAGGGTGAAAGAGATTTGAGTTCTTTGGTGTTGTATATTAAGAGAAAGCATCCAAATACTTTCCAAATACTTTGTTTCATTCAATTGAGTGTGAAACTACACCTAGGATATTTACAAGTACAAAACAAGCTTCAACTCAAGCTTTTGAATGCATTTACGCGTTTTAAAAGCTCATACGAGTAGGGTGAAAGAGATTTGAGTTCTTTTGTGTTGTATATTAAGAGAAAGCATCCAAATACTTTCCAAATACTTTGTTTGCATTCAATTAAGTGTGAAACTACACCTAGGATATTTACAAGTACAAACAAGCTTCAACTCAAGCTTTTTTAATGC
The DNA here is from genome assembly GCA_038025085.1 of Tetragonia tetragonoides. Lineage (NCBI taxonomy): Eukaryota > Viridiplantae > Streptophyta > Magnoliopsida > Caryophyllales > Aizoaceae > Tetragonia > Tetragonia tetragonoides. The sequence goes on from CM076140.1 coordinate 26,257,784, forward strand.
ATTTACGCGTTTTAAAAGCTCATACGAGTAGGGTGAAAGAGATTTGAGTTCTTTTGTGTTGTATATTAAGAGAAAGCATCCAAATACTTTGTTTGGATTAATTTCAGGGTGAAACTATACCTAGGATGTTTACAAGTACAAACAAGCTTCAACTCAAGCTTTTGAATGCATTTAAGCAGTTTAAATGCTCATACGAGTAGGGTGAAAGAGATTTAAGTTCTTTTTGTGTTGTATATTAAGAGAAAGCAACCAAATACTTTCCAAATACTTTGTTTGCATTCAATTGAGTGTGAAAATACACCTAGGATATTTACAAGTACAAACAAGCTTCAACTCAAGCTTTTGAATGCATTTACGCGTTTTAAAAGCTCATACGAGTAGGGTGAAAGAGATTTGAGTTCTTTTGTGTTGTATATTAAGAGAAAGCATCCAAATACTTTCCAAATACTTTGTTTGTATTCAATTGAGTGTGAAACTACACCTAGGATATTTACAAGTACAAACAAGCTTCAACTCAAGCTTTTGAATGCATTTACGCGTTTTAAAAGCTCATACGAGTAGGGTAAAAGAGATTTGAGTTCTTTTGTGTTGTATATTAAGAGAAAGCATCCAAATACTTTCCAAATACTTTGTTTGTATTCAATTGAGTGTGAAACTACACGTAGGATATTTACAAGTACAAACAAGCTTCAACTCAAGCTTTTGAATGCATTTACGCGTTTTAAAAGCTCATACGAGTAGGATTAAAGAGATTTGAGTTCTTTTGTGTTGTATATTAAGAGAAAGCATCCAAATACTTTCCAAATACTTTGTTTGCATTCAATTGAGTGTGAAACTACACCTAGGATATTTACAAGTACAAACAAGCTTCAACTCAAGCTTTTGAATGCATTTACGCGTTTTAAAAGCTCATACGAGTAGGGTGAAAGAGATTTGAGTTCTTTTGTTTTGTATATTAAGAGAAAGCATTCAAATACTTTGTTTGGATTCTTTTGAGTGTGAAAATACACCCGTGACGTTTACAAGTACAAACAAGCTTCAACTCAAACTTTTGAATGCATTTACGCGTTTTAAAATGTCATACGAGTAGGGTGAAAGAGATTTGAGTTCTTTTGTGTTGTATATTAAGAGAAAGCATCAAAATACTTTCCAAACACTTTGTTTGCATTCAATTGAGTGTGAAACTACACCTAGGATATTTACAAGTACAAACAAGCTTCAACTCAAGCTTTTGAATGCATTTACGCGTTCTAAAAGCTCATACGAGTAGGATGAAAGAGATTTGAGTTCTTTTGTGTTGTATATTAAGAGAAAGCATCCAAATACTTTCCAAATACTTTGTTTGCATTCAATTGAGTGTGAAACTACACCTAGGATATTTACAAGTACAAACAAGCTTCAACTCAAGCTTTTGAATGCATTTACGCGTTTTAAAAGCTCATACGAGTAGGGTGAAAGAGATTTGAGTTCTTTTGTTTTGTATATTAAGAGAAAGCATTCAAATACTTTGTTTGGATTCTTTTGAGTGTGAAAATACACCCGTGATGTTTACAAGTACAAACAAGCTTCAACTCAAACTTTTGAATGCATTTACGCGTTTTAATATGTCATACGAGTAGGGTGAAAGAGATTTGAGTTCTTTTGTGTTGTATATTAAGAGAAAGCATCCAAATACTTTCCAAACACTTTGTTTGCATTCAATTGAGTGTGAAACTACACCTAGGATATTTACAAGTACAAACAAGCTTCAACTCAAGCTTTTGAATGCATTTACGCGTTTTAAAAGCTCATACGAGTAGGGTGAAAGAGATTTGAGTTCTTTTGTGTTGTATATTAAGAGAAAGCATCCAAATACTTTGTTTGCATTAATTTCAGGGTGAAACTATACCTAGGATGTTTACAAGTACAAACAAGCTTCAACTCAAGCTTTTGAATGCATTTAAGCAGTTTAAGTGCTCATACGAGTAGGGTGAAAGAGATTTAAGTTCTTTTGTGTTGTATATTAAGAGAAAGCATCCAAATACTTTCCAAATACTTTGTTTGCATTCAATTGAGTGTGAAACTACACCTAGGATATTTACAAGTACAAACAAGCTTCAACTCAAGCTTTTGAATGCATTTACGCGTTTTAAAAGCTCATACGAGTAGGGTGAAAGAGATTTGAGTTCTTTTGTGTTGTATATTAAGAGAAAGCATCCAAATACTTTCCAAATACTTTGTTTGTATTCAATTGAGTGTGAAACTACACCTAGGATATATACAAGTACAAACAAGCTTCAACTCAAGCTTTTGAATGCATTTACGCGTTTTAAAAGCTCATACGAGTAGGGTAAAAGAGATTTGAGTTCTTTTGTGTTGTATATTAAGAGAAAGCATCCAAATACTTTCCAAATACTTTGTTTGCATTCAATTGAGTGTGAAACTACACGTAGGATATTTACAAGTACAAACAAGCTTCAACTCAAGCTTTTGAATGCATTTACGCGTTTTAAAAGCTCATACGAGTAGGGTGAAAGAGATTTGAGTTCTTTTGTTTTGTATATTAAGAGAAAGCATTCAAATACTTTGTTTGGATTCTTTTGAGTGTGAAAATACACCCATGATGTTTACAAGTACAAACAAGCTTCAACTCAAACTTTTGAATGCATTTACGCGTTTTAATATGTCATACGAGTAGGGTGAAAGAGATTTGAGTTCTTTTGTGTTGTATAATAAGAGAAAGCATCCAAATACTTTCCAATTACTTTGTTTGCATTCAATTGAGTGTGAAACTACACCTAGGATATTTACAGGTACAAACAAGCTTCAACTCAAGCTTTTGAATGCATTTACGCTTTTTAAAAGCTCATACGAGTAGGGTGAAAGAGATTTGAATTCTTCTGTGTTGTATATTAAGAGAAAGCATCCAAATACTCTGTTTGCATACATTTGAGTGTGAAACTACACCTAGGATATTTACAAGTACAAACAAGCTTCAACTCAAGCTTTTGAATGCATTTACGCGTTTTAAAAGCTCATACGAGTAGGGTGAAAGAGATTTGAGTTCTTTTGTGTTGTATATTAAGAGAAAGCATCCAAATACTTTGTTTGGATTAATTTCAGGGTGAAACTATACCTAGGATGTTTACAAGTACAAACAAGCTTCACCTCAAGCTTTTGAATGCATTTAAGCAGTTTCAATGCTCATACGAGTAGGGTGAAAGAGATTTGAGTTCTTTTGTGTTGTATATTAAGAGAAAGCATCCAAATACTTTCCAAATACTTTGTTTGCATTCAATTGAGTGTGAAACTACACCTAGGATATTTACAAGTACAAACAAGCTTCAACTCAATCTTTTGAATGCATTTACACGTTTTAGAAGCTCATACGAGTAGGGTGAAAGAGATTTGAGTTCTTTTGTGTTGTATATTAAGAGAAAGCATTCAAATACTTTGTTTGGATTCTTTTGAGTGTGAAAATACACCCGGGATGTTTATAAGTACAAACAAGCTTCAACTCAAACTTTTGAATGCATTTACGCGTTTTAAAAGCTCATACGAGTAGGGTGAAAGATATTTGAGTTCTTTTGTGTTGTATATTAAGAGAAAGCATCCAAATACATTCCAAATACTTTGTTTGCATTCAATTGAGTGTGAAACTACACCTAGGATATTTACAGGTACAAACAAGCTTCAACTCAAGCTTTTGAATGCATTTACGCGTTTTAAAAGCTCATACGAGTAGGGTCAACGAGATTTGAGTTCTTCTGTGTTGTATATTAAGAGAAAGCATCCAAATACTCTGTTTGCGTTCATTTGAGTGTGAAACTACACCTAGGATATTTACAAGTACAAACAAGCTTCAACTCAAGCTTTTGAATGCATTTACGCGTTTTAGAAGCTCATACGAGTAGGGTGAAAGAGATTTGAGTGCTTTGGTGTTGTATATTAAGAGAAAGCATCCAAATACTTTCCAAATACTTTGTTTGCATTCAATTGAGTGTGAAACTACACCTAGGATATTTACAAGTACAAAACAAGCTTCAACTCACGCTTTTGAATGCATTTACGCGTTTTAAAAGCTCATACGAGTAGGGTGAAAGAGATTTGAGTTCTTTTGTGTTGTATATTAAGAGAAAGCATCCAAATACTTTCCAAATACTTTGTTTGCATTCACCTAGGATATTTACAAGTACAAACAAGCTTCAACTCAAGCTTTTGAATGCATTTACGCGTTTTAAAAGCTCATACGAGTAGGGTGAAAGAGATTTGAGTCCTTTTGTGTTGTATATTAAGAGAAAGCATCCAAATACTTTCCAAATACTTGGTTTGCATTCAATTAAGTGTGAAACTACACCTAGGATATTTACAAGTACAAACAAGCTTCAACTCAAGCTTTTGAATGCATTTACGCGTGTTAAAAGCTCATACGAGTAGGGTGAAAGAGATTTGAGTTCTTTTGGGTTGTATATTAAGAGAAAGCATCCAAATACTTTGTTTGGATTAATTTCAGGGTGAAACTATACCTAGGATGTTTACAAGTACAAACAAGCTTCAACTCAAGCTTTTGAATGCATTTAAGCAGTTTAAATGCTCATACGAGTAGGGTGAAAGAGATTTGAGTTCTTTTGTGTCGTATATTAAGAGAAAGCATCCAAATACTTTCCAAACACTTTGTTTGCATTCAATTAAGTGTGAAACTACACCTAGGATATTTACAAGTACAAACAAGCTTCAACTCAAGCTTTTGAATGCATTTACGCGTTTTAAAAGCTCATACGAGTAGGGTGAAAGAGATTTGAGTTCTTTGTGTTGTATATTAAGAGAAAGCATCCAAATACTTTGTTTGGATTAATTTCAGGGTGAAACTATACCTAGGATGTTTACAAGTACAAACAAGCTTCAACTCAAGCTTTTGAATGCATTTAAGTAGTTTAAATGCTCATACAAGTAGGGTGAAAGAGATTTGAGTTCTTTTGTGTTGTATATTAAGAGAAACATTCCAAATACTTTCCAAATTCTTTGTTTGCATTCAATTGAGTGTGAAACTACACCTAGGATATTTACAAGTACAAACAAGCTTCAACTCAAGCTGTTGAATGCATTTACGCGTTTTAAAAGCTCATACGAGTAGGGTGAATGAGATTTGAGTTCTTTTGTGTTGTATATTAAGAGAAAGCATTCAAATACTTTGTTTGGATTCTTTTGAGTGTGAAAATACACCCGGGATGTTTATAAGTACAAACAAGCTTCAACTCAAACTTTTGAATGCATTTTCGCGTTTTAAAAGCTCATACGAGTAGGGTGAAAGAGATTTGAGTTCTTTTGTGTTGTATATTAAGAGAAAGCATCCAAATACTTTCCAAATACTTTGTTTGTATTCAATTGAGTGTGAAACTACGCCTAGGATATTTACAGGTACAAACAAGCTTCAACTCAAGCTTTTGAATGCATTTACGCGTTTTAAAAGCTCATACGAGTAGGGTGAAAGAGATTTGAGTTCTTCTGTGTTGTATATTAAGAGAAAGCATCCAAATACTCTGTTTGCATTCATTTGAGTGTGAAACTACACCTAGGATATTTACAAGTACAAAACAAGCTTCAACTCAAGCTTTTGAATGCATTTACGCGTTTTAAAAGCTCATACGAGTAGGGTGAAAGAGATTTGAGTTCTTTTGTGTTGTATATTAAGAGAAAGCATCCAAATACTTTCCAATTACTTTGTTTGCATTCAATTGAGTGTGAAACTACACCTAGGATATATACAGGTACAAACAAGCTTCAACTCAAGCTTTTGAATGCATTTACGCTTTTTAAAAGCTCATACGTGTAGGGTGAAAGAGATTTGAGTTCTTCTGTGTTGTATATTAAGAGAAAGCATCCAAATACTCTGTTTGCATTCGTTTGAGTGTGAAACTACACCTAGGATATTTACAAGTACAAACAAGCTTCAACTCAAGCTTTTGAATGCATTTACGTGTTTTAAAAGCTCATACGAGTAGGGTGAAAGAGATTTGAGTTCTTTGGTGTTGTATATTAAGAGAAAGCATCCAAATACTTTCCAAATACTTTGTTTTCATTCAATTGAGTGTGAAACTACACCTAGGTTATTTATTTACCAGTACAAAACAAGCTTCAACTCAAGCTTTTGAATGCATTTACGCGTTTTAAAGCTCATACAAGTAGGGTTAAAGAGATTTGAGTTCTTTTGTGTTGTATATTAAGAGAAAGCATTCAAATACTTTGTTTGGATTCTTTTGAGTGTGAAAATACACCCGGGATGTTTACAAGTACAAAAAAGCTTCAACTCAAACTTTTGAATGCATTTACGCGTTTTAAAAGCTCATACGAGTAGGGTGAAAGAGATTTGAGTTCTTTTGTGTTATATATTAAGAGAAAGCATCCAAATACTTTCCAAATACTTTGTTTGCATTCAATTGAGTGTGAAACTACACCTAGGATATTTGCAAGTACAAACAAGCTTCAACTCAAGCTTTTGAATGCATTTACGCGTTTTAAAAGCTCATACGAGTAGGGTGAAAGAGATTTGAGTTCTTTTGTGTTGTATATTAAGAGAAAGCATCCAAATACTTTGTTTGGATTAATTTCAGGGTGAAACTATACCTAGGATGTTTACAAGTACAAACAAGCTTCAACTCAAGCTTTTGAATGCATTTAAGTAGTTTAAATGCTCATACAACTAGGGTGAAAGAGATTTGAGTTCTTTTGTGTTGTATATTAAGAGAAAGCATTCAAATACTTTGTTTGGATTCTTTTGAGTGTGAAAATACACCCGGGATGTTTACAAGTACAAACAAGCTTCAACTCAAACTTTTGAATGCATTTACGCGTTTTAAAAGCTCATACGAGTAGGGTGAAAGAGATTTGAGTTCTTTTGTGTTATATATTAAGAGAAAGCATCCAAATACTTTCCAAATACTTTGTTTGCATTCAATAGAGTGTGAAACTACACCTAGGATATTTGCAAGTACAAACAAGCTTCAACTCAAGCTTTTGAATGCATTTACGAGTTTTCAAAGCTCATACGGGTAGGGTGAGAGAGATTTGAGTTCTTTTGTGTTGTATATTAAGATTAAGCATTCAAATACTTTGTTTGGATTCTTTTGAGTGTGAAAATACACCTAGGATGTTTACAAGTACAAACAACCTTCAACTCAAGCTTATGAATGCATTTACGCGTTTTAAAAGCTCATACGAGTAGGGTGAAAGAGATTTGAGTTCTTTGGTGTTGTATGTTAAGAGAAAGCATCCAAATACTTTCCAAATACTTTGTTTGCATTCAATTGAGTGCGAAACTACACCTAGGATATTTACAAGTACAAAACAAGCTTCAACTCAAGCTTTTGAATGCATTTACGCGTTTTAAAAGCTCATACGAGTAGGGTGAAAGAGATTTGAGTTCTTTTGTGTTTTATATTAAGAGAAAGCATCCAAATACTTTGTTTGGATTAATTTGAGGGTGAAACTACACCTAGGATGTTTACAAGTGCAAACAAGCTTTAACTCAAGCTTTTGAATGCATTTAAGCAGTTTAAATGCTCATACGAGCAGGGTGAAAGAGATATGAGTTCTTTTGTGTTGTATATTAAGAGAAAGCATCCAAATACTTTCCAAATACTTTGTTTGCATTCAATTGAGTGTGAAACTACACCTAGGATATTTACAAGTAGAAACAAGCTTCAACTCAAACTTTTGAATGCATTTACGTGTTTTAAAAGCTCATACGAGTAGGGTGAAAGAGATTTGAGTTCTTTTGTGTTGTATATTAAGAGAAAGCATCCAACTACTTTGTTTGGATTAATTTGAGGGTGAAACTACACCTAGGATGTTTACAAGTACAAACAAGCTTTAACTCAAGCTTTTGAATGCATTTAAGCAGTTTAAATGCTCATACGAGTAGGGTGAAAGAGATATGAGTTCTTTTGTGTTGTATATTAAGAGAAAGCATCCAAATACTTTGTTTACATTCAATTGAGTGTGAAACTACACCTAGGATATTTACAAGTACAAACAAGCTTCAACTCAAGCTTTTGAATACATTTAAGCGTTTTAAAAGCTCATACGAGTAGGGTGAAAGAGATTTGAGTTCTTTTGTGTTGTATATTAAGAGAAAGCATCCAAATACTCTGTTTGCATTCATTTGAGTGTGACACTACACCTAGGATATTTACAAGTACAAACATGCTTCAACTCATGCTTTTGAATGCATTTACGCGTTTTAAAAGCTCATACGAGTAGGGTGAAAGAGATTTGAGTTCTTTGGTGTTGTATATTAAGAGAAAGCATCCAAATACTTTGTTTGCATTCAATTGAGTGTGAAACTACACCTAGGATATTTACAAGTACAAAACAAGCTTCAACTCAAGCTTTTAAATGCATTTACGCGTTTTAAAAGCTCATATGAGTAGGGTTAAAGAGATTTGAGTTCTTTTGTGTTGTTTATTAAGAGAAAGTACTCAAATACTTTGTTTGGATTCTTTTGACTGTGAAAATACACCCGGGATGTTTTTAAGTACAAGCAAGCTTCAACTCAAACTTTTGCATGCATTTACGCGTTTTAAAAGCTCATACGAGTAGGGTGAAAGAGATTTAAGTTCTTTTGTGTTGTATATTAAGAGAAAGCATCCAAATACTTTCAAAATACTTTGTTTGCATTCAATTGAGTGTGAATCTACACCTAGGATATTTACAAGTACAAACAAGCTTCAACTCAAGCTTTTGAATGCATTTACGCGTTTTAAAAGCTCATATGAGTAGGGTGAAAGAGATTTGAGTTCTTTGGTGTTGTATATTAAGAGAAAGCATCCAAATACTTTGTTTGCATTCAATTGAGTGTGAAACTACACCTAGGATATTTACAAGTACAAACAAGCTTCAACTCAAGCTTTTGAATACATTTACGCGTTTTAAAAGCTCATACGAGTAGGGTGAAAGAGATTTGAGTTCTTTTGTGTTGTATATTAAGAGAAAGCATTCAAATACTCTGTTTGCATTCATTTAAGTGTGACACTACACCTAGGATATTTACAAGTACAAACAAGCTTCAACTCATGCTTTTGAATGCATTTACGCGTTTTAAAAGCTCATACGAGTAGGGTGAAAGAGATTTGAGTTCTTTGGTGTTGTATATTAAGAGAAAGCATCCAAATACTTTCCAAATACTTTGTTTGCATACAATTGAGTGTGAAACTACACCTAGGATATTTAAAAGTACAAAACAAGCTTCAACTCAAGCTTTTGATTGCATTTACGCGTTTTAAAAGCTCATACGAGTAGGGTGAAAGAGATTTGAGTTCTTTTGTGTTGTATATTAAGAGAAAGCATCCAACTACTTTGTTTGGATTAATTTGAGGGTGAAACTACACCTAGGATGTTTACAAGTACAAACAAGCTTTAACTCAAGCTTTTGAATGCATTTAAGCAGTTTAAATGCTCATACGAGTAGGGTGAAAGAGATATGAGTTCTTTTGTGTTGTATATTAAGAGAAAGCATCCAAATACTTTGTTTACATTCAATTGAGTGTGAAACTACACCTAGGATATTTACAAGTACAAACAAGCTTCAACTCAAGCTTTTGAATACATTTACGCGTTTTAAAAGCTCATACGAGTAGGGTGAAAGAGATTTGAGTTCTTTTGTGTTGTATATTAAGAGAAAGCATCCAAATACTTTGTTTGGATTAATTTGAGGGTGAAACTACACCTAGGATATTTACAAGTACAAAACAAGCTTCAACTCAAGCTTTTAAATGCATTTACGCGTTTTAAAAGCTCATATGAGTAGGGTTATAGAGATTTGAGTTGTTTTGTGTTGTTTATTAAGAGAAAGTACTCAAATACTTTGTTTGGATTCTTCTGAGTGTGAAAATACACCCGGGATGTTTACAAGTACAAACAAGCTTCAACTCAAACTTTTGCATGCATTTACGCGTTTTAAAAGCTCATACGAGTAGGGTGAAAGAGATTTAAGTTCTTTTGTGTTGTATATTAAGAGAAAGCATCCAAATACTTTCCAAATACTTTGTTTGCATTCAATTGAGTGTGAAACTACACCTAGGATATTTACAAGTACAAACAAGTTTCAACTCCTGCTTTTGAATGCATTTACGCGTTTTAAAAGCTCATACGAGTAGGGTGAAAGAGATTTGAGTTCTTTTGTGTTGTATATTAAGAGAAAGCATTCAAATACTTTGTTTGGATTCTTTTGAGTGTGAAAATACACCCGGGAAGTTTACAAGTACAAACAAGCTTCAAGTCAAGCTTTTGAATACATTTACGCGTTTTAAAAGCTCATACGAGTAGGGTGAAAGAGATTTGAGTTTTTTTGTGTTGTATATTAAGAGAAAGCATTCAAATACTTTGTTTGGATTATTTTGAGTGTGAAAACACACCAGGGATGTTTACAAGTACAAACAAGCTTCATCTCAAACTTTTGCATGCATTTACGCGTTTTAAAAGCTCATACGAGTAGGGTGAAAGAGATTTAAGTTCTTTTGTGTTGTATATTAATAGAAAGCATCCAAATACTTTCCAAATACTTTGTTTGCATTCAATTGAGTGTGAAACTACACCTAGGATATTTACAAGTACAAAACAAGCTTCAACTCAAGCTTTTGAATGCATTTACGCGTTTTAAAAGCTCATACGAGTAGGGTGAAAGAGATTTGAGTTCTTTTGTGTTGTATATTAAGAGAAAGCATCCAACTACTTTGTTTGGATTAATTTGAGGGTGAAACTACACCTAGGATGTTTACAAGTACAAACAAGCTTTAACTCAAGCTTTTGAATGCATTTAAGCAGTTTAAATGCTCATACGAGTAGGGTGAAAGAGATATGAGTTCTTTTGTGTTGTATATTAAGAGAAAGCATCCAAATACTTTGTTTACATTCAATTGAGTGTGAAACTACACCTAGGATATTTACAAGTACAAACAAGCTTCAACTCAAGCTTTCGAATACATTTAAGCGTTTTAAAAGCTCATACGAGTAGGGTGAAAGAGATTTGAGTTCTTTTGTGTTGTATATTAAGAGAAAGCATCCAAATACTCTGTTTGCATTCATTTGAGTGTGACACTACACCTAGGATATTTACAAGTACAAACATGCTTCAACTCATGCTTTTGAATGCATTTACGCGTTTTAAAAGCTCATACGAGTAGGGTGAAAGAGATTTGAGTTCTTTGGTGTTGTATATTAAGAGAAAGCATCCAAATACTTTGTTTGCATTCAATTGTGTGTGAAACTACACCTAGGATATTTACAAGTACAAAACAAGCTTCAACTCAAGCTTTTAAATGCATTTACGCGTTTTAAAAGCTCATATGAGTAGGGTTAAAGAGATTTGAGTTGTTTTGTGTTGTTTATTAAGAGAAAGTACTCAAATACTTTGTTTGGATTCTTCTGAGTGTGAAAATACACCCGGGATGTTTACAAGTACAAACAAGCTTCAACTCAAACTTTTGCATGCATTTACGCGTTTTAAAAGCTCATACGAGTAGGGTGAAAGAGATTTAAGTTCTTTTGTGTTGTATATTAAGAGAAAGCATCCAAATACTTTCCAAATACTTTGTTTGCATTCAATTGAGTGTGAAACTACACCTAGGATATTTACAAGTACAAACAAGCTTCAACTCAAGCTTTTGAATGCATTTACGCGTTTTAAAAGCTCATACGAGTAGGGTGAAAGAGATTTGAGTTCTTTTGTGTTGTATATTAAGAGAAAGCATTCAAATACTTTGTTTGGATTCTTTTGAGTGTGAAAATACACCCGGGAAGTTTACAAGTACAAACAAGCTTCAAGTCAAACTTTTGAATGCATTTACGCGTTTTAAAAGCTCATACGAGTAGGGTGAAAGAGACTTGAGTTCTTTTGTGTTGTATATTAAGAGAAAGCATCCAAATACTTTGTTTGCATTCGTTTGAGTGTGAAACTACACCTAGGATGTTTACAAGTACAAAACAAGCTTCAACTCAAACTTTTGAATGCATTTACGCGTTTTAAAAGCTCATACGTGTAGGGTGAAAGAGATTTGAGTTCTTTGGTGTTGTATATTAAGGGAAAGCATCCAAATACTTTGTTTGCATTCAATTGAGTGTGAAACTACACCTAGGATATTTACAAGTACAAACAAGCTTCAACTCAAGCTTTTGAATACATTTACGCGTTTTAAAAGCTCATACGAGTAGGGTGAAAGAGATTTGAGTTCTTTTGTGTTGTATATTAAGAGAAAGCATCCAAATACTCTGTTTGCATTCATTTAAGTGTGACACTACACCTAGGATATTTACAAGTACAAACAAGCTTCAACTCATGCTTTTGAATGCATTTACGCGTTTTAAAAGCTCATACGAGTAGGGTGAAAGAGATTTGAGTTCTTTGGTGTTGTATATTAAGAGAAAGCATCCAAATACTTTCCAAATACTTTGTTTGCATTCAATTGAGTGTGAAACTACACCTAGGATATTTACAAGTACAAAACAAGCTTCAACTCAAGCTTTTGAATGCATTTACGCGTTTTAAAAGCTCATACGAGTAGGGTGAAAGAGATTTGAGTTCTTTTGTGTTGTATATTAAGAGAAAGCATCCAACTACTTTGTTTGGATTAATTTGAGGGTGAAACTACACCTAGGATGTTTACAAGTACAAACAAGCTTTAACTCAAGCTTTTGAATGCATTTAAGCAGTTTAAATGCTCATACGAGTAGGGTGAAAGAGATATGAGTTCTTTTGTGTTGTATATTAAGAGAAAGCATCCAAATACTTTGTTTACATTCAATTGAGTGTGAAACTACACCTAGGATATTTACAAGTACAAACAAGTTTCAACTCAAGCTTTTGAATACATTTACGCGTTTTAAAAGCTCATACGAGTAGGGTGAAAGAGATTTGAGTTCTTTTGTGTTGTATATTAAGAGAAAGCATCCAAATACTTTGTTTGGATTAATTTGAGGGTGAAACTACACCTAGGAAGTTTACAAGTACAAACAAGCTTCAACTCATGCTTTTGAATGCATTTACGCGTTTTAAAAGCTCATACGAGTAGGGTGAAAGAGATTTGAGTTCTTTGGTGTTGTATTTTAAGAGAAAGCATCCAAATACTTTCCAAATACTTTGTTTGCATTCAATTGAGTGTGAAACTACACCTAGGATATTTACAAGTACAAACAAGCTTCAACTCCTGCTTTTGAATGCATTTACGCGTTTTAAAAGCTCATACGAGTAGGGTGAAAGAGATTTGAGTTCTTTTGTGTTGTATATTAAGAGAAAGCATTCAAATACTTTGTTTGGATTCTTTTGAGTGTGAAAATACACCCGGGAAGTTTACAAGTACAAACAAGCTTCAAGTCAAGCTTTTATATACATTTACGAGTTTTAAAAGCTCATACGAGTAGGGTGAAAGAGATTTGAGTTCTTTTGTGTTGTATATTAAGAGAAAGCATCCAAATACTCTGTTTGCATTCATTTAAGTGTGACACTACACCTAGGATATTTACAAGTACAAACAAGCTTCAACTCATGCTTTTGAATGCATTTACGCGTTTTAAAAGCTCATACGAGTAGGGTGAAAGAGATTTGAGTTCTTTGGTGTTGTATATTAAGAGAAAGCATCCAAATACTTTCCAAATACTTTGTTTGCATTCAATTGAGTGTGAAACTACACCTAGGATATTTACAAGTACAAAACATGCTTCAACTCAAGCTTTTGAATGCATTTTCGCGTTTTAAAAGCTCATACGAGTAGGGTTAAAGATATTTGAGTTCTTTTGTGTTGTATATTAAGAGAAAGCATTCAAATACTTTGTTTGGATTATTTTGAGTGTGAAAACACACCAGGGATGTTTACAAGTACAAACAAGCTTCAACTCAAACTTTTGCATGCATTTACGCGTTTTAAAAGCTCATACGAGTAGGGTGAAAGAGATTTAAGTTCTTTTGTGTTGTATATTAAGAGAAAGCATCCAAATACTTTCCAAATACTTTGTTTGCATTCGATTGAGTGTGAAACTACACCTAGGATATCTACAAGTACAAACAAGCTTCAACTCAAGCTTTTGAATGCATTTACGCGTTTTAAAAGCTCATACGAGTAGGGTGAAAGAGATTTGAGTTCTTTTGTGTTGTATATTAAGAGAAAGCATTCAAATACTTTGTTTGGATTCTTTTGAGTGTGAAAATACACCCGGGAAGTTTACAAGTACAAACAAGCGTCAACTCAAACTTTTGAATGCATTTACGCGTTTTAAAAGCTCTTACGACTAGGGTGAAAGTGATTTGTGTTCTTTTGTATTGTATATTTTGTTTGCATTCATATGAGTTTGAAACTACACCTAGGATGTTTACAAGTACAAACAAGCTTCAACTCAAGCTTTTGAATGCATCTACGCATTTTAAAAGCAGTTACGACAAGGGTGATAGAGATCGAGTTCTTTTGTGTTGTATAGTAAGATAAAGCACCCAAATGTTTTGTTGGCATTCATTTGAGTATGAAACTACACCAAGAATGTTTTAAAGTGCAAACAAGCTTCAACTCAAGCTTTTAAATGCATTTACGCGTTTTAAAAGCTCATACGAGTAGGGTGAAAGAGATTTGAGTTCTTTTGTGTTGTATATTAAGAGAAAGCATCCAAATACTTTGTTTGGATTCATTTGAGTGCGAAACTACACCTTGGATGTTTACAAGTACAAACTAGCTTAGACTCAAGCTTTTGAATGCATTTACACGTTTTAAAACCTCATACGAGTAGGGTGAAAGAGATATGAGTTCTTTTCTGTTGTATATTAAGAGAAAGCATCCAAATACTTTGTTTGGATTCATTTGAGTGTTAAACTACACCTAGGATGTTTACAAGTACAAACAAGCTTCAACTCAAGCTTTGGAATGCATTTACGCGTTTTAAAAGCTCATACGAGTAGGGTGATAGAGATTGAATTCTTTTGTGTTGTATACTAAGAGAAAGTACCCAATTGTTTTGTTTGCACTCATTTGAGTATGAAGATACACCAAGAATATTTTAAAGTGCAAACAAGCTTCAACTCAACCTTTTGAATGCATTTATGCGTTTTAAAGCTCATTCGAGTAGGGTGAAAGAGATTTGAGTTCTTTTGTGTTTTATATTCAGAGAAAGCATCCAAATACTTTGTTTGGATTCATTTGAGTGTGAAACTACACCTAGGATGTTTGCAAGTACAAACAAGCTTCAACTCAAACTTTTAAATGCATTTACGCGTTTTAAAAGCTCATACGAGTAGGGTGATAGAGATTGAATTCTTTTGTGTTGTATATTAATAGAAAGCACCCGAATGTTTTGTTTGCATTCATTTGAGTATGAAACTACACCAAGAATGTTTTAAAGTCCAAACAAGCTTCAACTCAAGCTTTTGAATGCATTTACGCGTTTTAAAAGCTCATACGAGTAGGGTGATAGAGATTGTGTGCTTTTGTGTTGTATATTAAGAGAAAGCACCCAATTGTTTTGTTTCCACTCATTTGAGTATGAAACTACACCAAGAATAGTTTAAAGTGCAAACAAGCTTCAACTCAAGCTTTTGAAAGCATTTACGCGTTTTAAAAGCTCATACGAGTAGGGTGAAAGAGATTTGAGTTCTTTTGTGTTGTATATTCAGAGAAAGCATCCAAATACTTTGTTTGGATTCATTTGAGTGTGAAACTACACCTAGGATGTTTACAAGTACAAACAAGCTTCAACTCAAGCTTTTGAATGCATTTACGCGTTTTAAAAGCTCATACGAGTAGGGTGAAAGAGATTTGAGTTTTTTTTGTGTTGTATATTAAGAGAAAACATCCAAATACATTGATTGGATTCATTTGAGTGTGAAACTACACCTTGGATGTTTACAAGTACAAATAAGCTTCAACTCAAGCTTTTGAATGCATTTACGCATTTTAAAAGCTCATACGAGTAGGGTGAATGAGATTTGAGTTCTTTTGTGTTGTATATTAAGAGAAAGCATCCAAATACTCTGTTTGCATTCATTTAAGTGTGACACTACACCTCGGATGTTTACAAGTACAAACAAGCTTCAACTCAAGTTTTTGAATGCATTTACGCGTTTTAAAAGCTCATACGAGTAGGGTGATAGAGATTGAGTTCTTTTGTGTTGTATATTAAGAGAAAGTACCCAATTGTTTTGTTTGCACTCCTTTGAGTATGAAAATACACCAAGAATGTTTTAAAGTGCAAACAAGCTTCAACTCAAGCTTTTGAATGCATTTACGCGTTTTAAAAGCTCATACGAGTACGGTGAAAGAGATTTGAGTTCTTTTGTGTTGTATATTAAGAGAAAGCATCCAATTACTTTGTTTGGATTCATTTGAGTGTGAAACTACACCTAGGAAGTTTACAAGTACAAACAAGCTTCACTCAATGCATTTGCGTGTTTTAAAAGCTCATACGAGTAGGGTGAAAGAGATTTGAGTTCTTTTGTGTTGTATATTAAGAGAAAGCATCCAAATACTTTGTTTGGTTTCATTTGAGTGTGAAACTACACCTTGGATGTTTACAAGTACAAATAAGCTTCAACTTAAGCTTTTGAATGCATTTACGCGTTTTAAAAGCTCATACGAGTAGGATGAAAGAGATTTGAGTTCTTTTGTGTTGTATAATAAAAGAAAGCATCCAAATACTTTGTTTGGTTTCATTTGAGTGTGAAACTACCCCTACGATGTTTACAAGTAAAAACTAGCTTCAACTCAAGCTTTTGAATGCATTTACGCGTTTTAAAAGCTCATACGAGTAGGGTGAAAGAGATTTGAGTTCTTTTGTGTTGTATATTAAGAGAAAGCATCCAACTACTTTGTTTGGATTAATTTGAGGGTGAAACTACACCTAGGATGTTTACAAGTACAAACAAGCTTTAACTCAAGCTTTTGAATGCATTTAAGCAGTTTAAATGCTCATACGAGTAGGGTGAAAGAGATATGAGTTCTTTTGTGTTGTATATTAAGAGAAAGCATCCAAATACTTTGTTTACATTCAATTGAGTGTGAAACTACACCTAGGATATTTACAAGTACAAACAAGCTTCAACTCAAGCTTTCGAATACATTTAAGCGTTTTAAAAGCTCATACGAGTAGGGTGAAAGAGATTTGAGTTCTTTTGTGTTGTATATTAAGAGAAAGCATCCAAATACTCTGTTTGCATTCATTTGAGTGTGACACTACACCTAGGATATTTACAAGTACAAACATGCTTCAACTCATGCTTTTGAATGCATTTACGCGTTTTAAAAGCTCATACGAGTAGGGTGAAAGAGATTTGAGTTCTTTGGTGTTGTATATTAAGAGAAAGCATCCAAATACTTTGTTTGCATTCAATTGTGTGTGAAACTACACCTAGGATATTTACAAGTACAAAACAAGCTTCAACTCAAGCTTTTAAATGCATTTACGCGTTTTAAAAGCTCATATGAGTAGGGTTAAAGAGATTTGAGTTGTTTTGTGTTGTTTATTAAGAGAAAGTACTCAAATACTTTGTTTGGATTCTTCTGAGTGTGAAAATACACCCGGGATGTTTACAAGTACAAACAAGCTTCAACTCAAACTTTTGCATGCATTTACGCGTTTTAAAAGCTCATACGAGTAGGGTGAAAGAGATTTAAGTTCTTTTGTGTTGTATATTAAGAGAAAGCATCCAAATACTTTCCAAATACTTTGTTTGCATTCAATTGAGTGTGAAACTACACCTAGGATATTTACAAGTACAAACAAGCTTCAACTCAAGCTTTTGAATGCATTTACGCGTTTTAAAAGCTCATACGAGTAGGGTGAAAGAGATTTGAGTTCTTTTGTGTTGTATATTAAGAGAAAGCATTCAAATACTTTGTTTGGATTCTTTTGAGTGTGAAAATACACCCGGGAAGTTTACAAGTACAAACAAGCTTCAAGTCAAACTTTTGAATGCATTTACGCGTTTTAAAAGCTCATACGAGTAGGGTGAAAGAGACTTGAGTTCTTTTGTGTTGTATATTAAGAGAAAGCATCCAAATACTTTGTTTGCATTCGTTTGAGTGTGAAACTACACCTAGGATGTTTACAAGTACAAAACAAGCTTCAACTCAAACTTTTGAATGCATTTACGCGTTTTAAAAGCTCATACGTGTAGGGTGAAAGAGATTTGAGTTCTTTGGTGTTGTATATTAAGGGAAAGCATCCAAATACTTTGTTTGCATTCAATTGAGTGTGAAACTACACCTAGGATATTTACAAGTACAAACAAGCTTCAACTCAAGCTTTTGAATACATTTACGCGTTTTAAAAGCTCATACGAGTAGGGTGAAAGAGATTTGAGTTCTTTTGTGTTGTATATTAAGAGAAAGCATCCAAATACTCTGTTTGCATTCATTTAAGTGTGACACTACACCTAGGATATTTACAAGTACAAACAAGCTTCAACTCATGCTTTTGAATGCATTTACGCGTTTTAAAAGCTCATACGAGTAGGGTGAAAGAGATTTGAGTTCTTTGGTGTTGTATATTAAGAGAAAGCATCCAAATACATTCCAAATACTTTGTTTGCATTCAATTGAGTGTGAAACTACACCTAGGATATTTACAAGTACAAAACAAGCTTCAACTCAAGCTTTTGAATGCATTTACGCGTTTTAAAAGCTCATACGAGTAGGGTGAAAGAGATTTGAGTTCTTTTGTGTTGCATATTAAGAGAAAGCATCCAACTACTTTGTTTGGATTAATTTGAGGGTGAAACTACACCTAGGATGTTTACAAGTACAAACAAGCTTTAACTCAAGCTTTTGAATGCATTTAAGCAGTTTAAATGCTCATACGAGTAGGGTGAAAGAGATATGAGTTCTTTTGTGTTGTATATTAAGAGAAAGCATCCAAATACTTTGTTTACATTCAATTGAGTGTGAAACTACACCTAGGATATTTACAAGTACAAACAAGTTTCAACTCAAGCTTTTGAATACATTTACGCGTTTTAAAAGCTCATACGAGTAGGGTGAAAGAGATTTGAGTTCTTTTGTGTTGTATATTAAGAGAAAGCATCCAAATACTTTGTTTGGATTAATTTGAGGGTGAAACTACACCTAGGAAGTTTACAAGTACAAACAAGCTTCAACTCATGCTTTTGAATGCATTTACGCGTTTTAAAAGCTCATACGAGTAGGGTGAAAGAGATTTGAGTTCTTTGGTGTTGTATTTTAAGAGAAAGCATCCAAATACTTTCCAAATACTTTGTTTGCATTCAATTGAGTGTGAAACTACACCTAGGATATTTACAAGTACAAACAAGCTTCAACTCCTGCTTTTGAATGCATTTACGCGTTTTAAAAGCTCATACGAGTAGGGTGAAAGAGATTTGAGTTCTTTTGTGTTGTATATTAAGAGAAAGCATTCAAATACTTTGTTTGGATTCTTTTGAGTGTGAAAATACACCCGGGAAGTTTACAAGTACAAACAAGCTTCAAGTCAAGCTTTTATATACATTTACGCGTTTTAAAAGCTCATACGAGTAGGGTGAAAGAGATTTGAGTTCTTTTGTGTTGTATATTAAGAGAAAGCATCCAAATACTCTGTTTGCATTCATTTAAGTGTGACACTACACCTAGGATATTTACAAGTACAAACAAGCTTCAACTCATGCTTTTGAATGCATTTACGCGTTTTAAAAGCTCATACGAGTAGGGTGAAAGAGATTTGAGTTCTTTGGTGTTGTATATTAAGAGAAAGCATCCAAATACTTTCCAAATACTTTGTTTGCATTCAATTGAGTGTGAAACTACACCTAGGATATTTACAAGTACAAAACATGCTTCAACTCAAGCTTTTGAATGCATTTTCGCGTTTTAAAAGCTCATACGAGTAGGGTTAAAGAGATTTGAGTTCTTTTGTGTTGTATATTAAGAGAAAGCATTCAAATACTTTGTTTGGATTATTTTGAGTGTGAAAACACACCAGGGATGTTTACAAGTACAAACAAGCTTCAACTCAAACTTTTGCATGCATTTACGCGTTTTAAAAGCTCATACGAGTAGGGTGAAAGAGATTTAAGTTCTTTTGTGTTGTATATTAAGAGAAAGCATCCAAATACTTTCCAAATACTTTGTTTGCATTCGATTGAGTGTGAAACTACACCTAGGATATCTACAAGTACAAACAAGCTTCAACTCAAGCTTTTGAATGCATTTACGCGTTTTAAAAGCTCATACGAGTAGGGTGAAAGAGATTTGAGTTCTTTTGTGTTGTATATTAAGAGAAAGCATTCAAATACTTTGTTTGGATTCTTTTGAGTGTGAAAATACACCCGGGAAGTTTACAAGTACAAACAAGCGTCAACTCAAACTTTTGAATGCATTTACGCGTTTTAAAAGCTCTTACGACTAGGGTGAAAGTGATTTGTGTTCTTTTGTATTGTATATTTTGTTTGCATTCATATGAGTTTGAAACTACACCTAGGATGTTTACAAGTACAAACAAGCTTCAACTCAAGCTTTTGAATGCATCTACGCATTTTAAAAGCAGTTACGACAAGGGTGATAGAGATCGAGTTCTTTTGTGTTGTATAGTAAGATAAAGCACCCAAATGTTTTGTTGGCATTCATTTGAGTATGAAACTACACCAAGAATGTTTTAAAGTGCAAACAAGCTTCAACTCAAGCTTTTAAATGCATTTACGCGTTTTAAAAGCTCATACGAGTAGGGTGAAAGAGATTTGAGTTCTTTTGTGTTGTATATTAAGAGAAAGCATCCAAATACTTTGTTTGGATTCATTTGAGTGCGAAACTACACCTTGGATGTTTACAAGTACAAACTAGCTTAGACTCAAGCTTTTGAATGCATTTACACGTTTTAAAACCTCATACGAGTAGGGTGAAAGAGATATGAGTTCTTTTCTGTTGTATATTAAGAGAAAGCATCCAAATACTTTGTTTGGATTCATTTGAGTGTTAAACTACACCTAGGATGTTTACAAGTACAAACAAGCTTCAACTCAAGCTTTGGAATGCATTTACGCGTTTTAAAAGCTCATACGAGTAGGGTGATAGAGATTGAATTCTTTTGTGTTGTATACTAAGAGAAAGTACCCAATTGTTTTGTTTGCACTCATTTGAGTATGAAGATACACCAAGAATATTTTAAAGTGCAAACAAGCTTCAACTCAACCTTTTGAATGCATTTATGCGTTTTAAAGCTCATTCGAGTAGGGTGAAAGAGATTTGAGTTCTTTTGTGTTTTATATTCAGAGAAAGCATCCAAATACTTTGTTTGGATTCATTTGAGTGTGAAACTACACCTAGGATGTTTGCAAGTACAAACAAGCTTCAACTCAAACTTTTAAATGCATTTACGCGTTTTAAAAGCTCATACGAGTAGGGTGATAGAGATTGAATTCTTTTGTGTTGTATATTAATAGAAAGCACCCGAATGTTTTGTTTGCATTCATTTGAGTATGAAACTACACCAAGAATGTTTTAAAGTCCAAACAAGCTTCAACTCAAGCTTTTGAATGCATTTACGCGTTTTAAAAGCTCATACGAGTAGGGTGATAGAGATTGTGTGCTTTTGTGTTGTATATTAAGAGAAAGCACCCAATTGTTTTGTTTCCACTCATTTGAGTATGAAACTACACCAAGAATAGTTTAAAGTGCAAACAAGCTTCAACTCAAGCTTTTGAAAGCATTTACGCGTTTTAAAAGCTCATACGAGTAGGGTGAAAGAGATTTGAGTTCTTTTGTGTTGTATATTCAGAGAAAGCATCCAAATACTTTGTTTGGATTCATTTGAGTGTGAAACTACACCTAGGATGTTTACAAGTACAAACAAGCTTCAACTCAAGCTTTTGAATGCATTTACGCGTTTTAAAAGCTCATACGAGTAGGGTGAAAGAGATTTGAGTTTTTTTTGTGTTGTATATTAAGAGAAAACATCCAAATACATTGATTGGATTCATTTGAGTGTGAAACTACACCTTGGATGTTTACAAGTACAAATAAGCTTCAACTCAAGCTTTTGAATGCATTTACGCATTTTAAAAGCTCATACGAGTAGGGTGAATGAGATTTGAGTTCTTTTGTGTTGTATATTAAGAGAAAGCATCCAAATACTCTGTTTGCATTCATTTAAGTGTGACACTACACCTCGGATGTTTACAAGTACAAACAAGCTTCAACTCAAGTTTTTGAATGCATTTACGCGTTTTAAAAGCTCATACGAGTAGGGTGATAGAGATTGAGTTCTTTTGTGTTGTATATTAAGAGAAAGTACCCAATTGTTTTGTTTGCACTCCTTTGAGTATGAAAATACACCAAGAATGTTTTAAAGTGCAAACAAGCTTCAACTCAAGCTTTTGAATGCATTTACGCGTTTTAAAAGCTCATACGAGTACGGTGAAAGAGATTTGAGTTCTTTTGTGTTGTATATTAAGAGAAAGCATCCAATTACTTTGTTTGGATTCATTTGAGTGTGAAACTACACCTAGGAAGTTTACAAGTACAAACAAGCTTCACTCAATGCATTTGCGTGTTTTAAAAGCTCATACGAGTAGGGTGAAAGAGATTTGAGTTCTTTTGTGTTGTATATTAAGAGAAAGCATCCAAATACTTTGTTTGGTTTCATTTGAGTGTGAAACTACACCTTGGATGTTTACAAGTACAAATAAGCTTCAACTTAAGCTTTTGAATGCATTTACGCGTTTTAAAAGCTCATACGAGTAGGATGAAAGAGATTTGAGTTCTTTTGTGTTGTATAATAAAAGAAAGCATCCAAATACTTTGTTTGGTTTCATTTGAGTGTGAAACTACCCCTACGATGTTTACAAGTAAAAACTAGCTTCAACTCAAGATTTTGAATCCATTTACGCGTTATAAAAGCTCATACGAGTAGGGTGAAAGAGATTTGAGTTTTTTTATGTTGTATATTAAGAGAAAGCATCCAAATACATTGATTGGATTCATTTGAGTGTGAAACTACACCTTGGATGTTTACAAGTACAAATAAGCTTCAACTTAAGCTTTTGAATGCATTTACGCGTTTTAAAAGCTCATACGAGTAGGGTGAAAGAGATTTGAGTTTTTTTTGTGTTGTATATTAAGAGAAAACATCCAAATACATTGATTGGATTCATTTGAGTGTGAAACTACACCTTGGATGTTTACAAGTACAAATAAGCTTCAACTCAAGCTTTTGAATGCATTTACGCATTTTAAAAGCTCATACGAGTAGGGTGAATGAGATTTGAGTTCTTTTGTGTTGTATATTAAGAGAAAGCATCCAAATACTCTGTTTGCATTCATTTAAGTGTGACACTACACCTCGGATGTTTACAAGTACAAACAAGCTTCAACTCAAGTTTTTGAATGCATTTACGCGTTTTATAAGCTCATACGAGTAGGGTGAAAGAGATTTAAGTTCTTTTGTGTTGTATATTAAGAGAAAGCATCCAAATACTTTGTTTGCATTCAATTGAGTGTGAAACTACACCTAGGATATCTACAAGTACAAACAAGCTTCAACTCCTGCTTTTGAATGCATTTACGCGTTTTAAAAGCTCATACGAGTAGGGTGAAAGAGATTTGAGTTCTTTTGTGTTGTATATTAAGAGAAAGCATTCAAATACTTTGTTTGGATTCTTTTGAGTGTGAAAATACACCCGGGAAGTTTACAAGTACAAACAAGCTTCAACTCAAACTTTTGAATGCATTTACGCGTTTTAAAAGCTCTTACGACTAGGGTGAAAGTGATTTGTGTTCTTTTGTATTGTATATTTTGTTTGCATTCATATGAGTTTGAAACTACACCTAGGATGTTTACAAGTACAAACAAGCTTCAACTCAAGCTTTTGAATGCATCTACGCATTTTAAAAGCAGTTACGACAAGGGTGATAGAGATCGAGTTCTTTTGTATTGTATAGTAAGATAAAGCACCCAAATGTTTTGTTGGCATTCATTTGAGTATGAAACTACACCAAGAATGTTTTAAAGTGCAAACAAGCTTCAACTCAAGCTTTTAAATGCATTTACGCGTTTTAGAAGCTCATACGAGTAGGGTGAAAGAGATTTGAGTTCTTTTGTGTTGTATATTAAGAGAAAGCATCCAAATACTTTGTTTGGATTCATTTGAGTGTGAAACTACACCTTGGATGTTTACAAGTACAAACTAGCTTAGACTCAAGCTTTTGAATGCATTTACACGTTTTAAAACCTCATACGAGTAGGGTGAAAGAGATATGAGTTCTTTTCTGTTGTATATTAAGAGAAAGCATCCAAATACTTTGTTTGGATTCATTTGAGTGTGAAAGTACACCTAGGATGTTTACAAGTACAAAAAAGCTTCAACTCAAACTTTTGAATGCATTTATGCGTTTTAAGCTCATACGAGTAACCTGAAAGAGATTTGAGTTCTTTTGTGTTGTATATTAAGAGAAAGCATCCAAATACTTTGTTTGGATTCATTTGAGTGTTAAACTACACCTAGGATGTTTACAAATACAAACAAGCTTCAACTCAAGCTTTTGAATGCATTTACGCGTTTTAAAAGCTCATACGAGTTGGGTGATAGAGATTGAATTCTTTTGTGTTGTATACTAATGATGCAGGAGCAAGTACGTTAAAGGACAAGCAAGAAGACGACGAATCAAGAACGTCCAAGAACCAAGTTCTTGAAACGTTAATGCTTGATCTTGAGCTGCTCATTGCCAAGAGTATAATGCCACGTGAGGTAAAGTGTGAGGTAACTATGTTAGAGTGGCAAGAAGATGACTAGAAGCTGAAAAGAAGAAGCCTTGGGCGCCAAGGAAACTGTTCCAGCGGTTTTGAGCCTTGGGCGCTAGGTAATCAGTTGTTTAGTTCGATTTCATTTAGTATTCCCTTAATTAGTTAGAATATGTTTAGGAGAGTAATAATCTGATTGTTATTAGTATTAGAAGTCCATTAGGTGTTAGGAAAGCTGTTAGTTAGTCCGTTTTACAATTGTAGTCAGTTTCATAGTTAGTTTCCTATTCGGACTAGGATTAGGATTCCGAATAGCTTTAGATTTCTTTGTCTATAAATAGGGGAGATCTTTGCTATTGTAAACTCGTGCTTTGATGATTAATTATTGAATACGTGAGTATTTACCCCTCAAACTGAGTGATTCAGGTTGAAACCCTTACGAGTGATTCGTGAGTTGTTCTTGAGTGATTCTTGAACAAGATCCCTTTGTGTGATACTATCAAAGGTTAATTTCCGTTTTGTTACTTATTTCACATCAACTTGGTATCAGAGCTAAAGGTTTGAGCTTTCTTAAGTTTAAACAACACGGTCCTGAGCATAAACACGACACCATAGCGAGCTTTAGAGAAAGATTCTTGCAAGATCCGCCCTTTGTTCAAGAAGACAGCCAAGAAACCCCCAAGAAACCAACAACCGAAGCTATGGGTGAGCCCAACGAACTAGCAAAGTTGTTAACAGCCATGGAGGATCTCAGGGCATCTTTCAAAACTCAAGAAGAGCGGATGGCTGCTATGGAAAGAAGAAACCAAGAAGATAGGGAAAACATGGAGACAAGGATGCACGGAATTCATTGGAGAAACCACAACCGTGACCCCAACTTCGATGAGGAGTTTGAAGACACAAGTGGGACTAGAACCAATGACGCTCCTAAACCACGACACCCTTATGATGATGATAGGAACTTGAAAGTCGAACTCCCTGAATATGACGGTTCCTACGATCCAGAGGCCTTTCTTGATTGGCTTAGAACTATGGAGAGAGTCTTTGAATACAAGGAGTATGATGAGCGGCGAAGATGCAAGTTAGCCACGCTTAAACTCACCAAGCATGCTTCTTTATGGTATGAAAACCTAAAGGCTCGACGCAAGAAGGAAGAAAAAGCAAAGATTGAGACTTGGGACAAACTCAAGAAATATTTAAAGAAACGATTTTTGCCTAAAGAATTTGAGCAAGAACAGTTTTTGAAACTCACATCCTTAAGCCAAGAAACCTCAAGTGTACAAGACTACGTCCAGAAGTTTGAACATATGCACATGATGTGTGATCTTGAGGAGAAGGAGGAGTTAAAGATTGCGCGGTTCATCAAAGGTCTAAACCCAACTCTAAGGCGCAAGGTAGAGCTTGTTCCTTACGTAACCTTTGAGGACGTCTGCAAAATTGCTCTCAAGATTGAGAAGCAAGAGAAGGAGCAAAAACCGGTTGCCCGAGATGTGATTAAAGGCTATACAAATTTTCGGAACCAATACAATGCAAGAGAGAATGCAACATTCTCCAAGAGCGCAAGTGTCCCTAGCAAGCCCGTAACTCAAGACAAAGGCAAAGCCGTGGCTACTAAGGACAAGAACCAACTGCGTTGTTTCAAGTGTCAAGGATATGGACACTATGCCTATGAGTGCGGCTCGAAGAAAGCGCTCACCATCGCTGAGCTAGAAGAGAT
This sequence comes from Tetragonia tetragonoides, assembly GCA_038025085.1. Classification (NCBI taxonomy): domain Eukaryota; kingdom Viridiplantae; phylum Streptophyta; class Magnoliopsida; order Caryophyllales; family Aizoaceae; genus Tetragonia; species Tetragonia tetragonoides. The sequence continues at coordinate 26,284,194 of CM076140.1, forward strand.
GGAGCCCTCGTTTGTTATGCCCATAACCGAGGATAGTGATGAAAATATTGGAGAGCCATTCATTGAAGATTATGGTATACCCGAGGTTGGAGAGACCCTAATCCTTACGAAGCTGCTACATACGACTGTGGCCGATGATGAGTCCGACCAAAGGGAGCAAATATTTCATTCTCGCTGCAAGGTTAGAGGTAAAGTTTGCAATTTGATTATTGACTCTGGGAGTTGTACTAATGTTGCCTCTAAAGAGATGGTTGATAAGCTTGATTTGCCTACTAAAAGTCATCCTAAACCCTATACTGTGCAATGGTTGAATGATGGGGGAGGGTTAAAAGTGACTAAACAAGCTAGAGTTTGCTTTACTTTAGGGTGTTATAAAGACGATCTATGGTGTGATGTACTGCCTATGGGTGTTTGTCATATATTGTTAGGTCGTCCTTGGCAATTTGATAGGAAAGTTAGTCATGATGGTGTAAACAATATCTATACTGTTGAGCATAACCAGAAACGAATCAAATTGTTACCCTTGACTGCCACTGAAGTTAAAGAAGCAAAGGCTAGTAAAAAGGCGAGTCGTGTAATGGTCATAGGAGAGAAAGAGATGGAAAAAGAGGTGGCTAGTGAAACTATGAGCTACCTAGTGTTGTTGTTTGAACCTAACATGTGTAACAATCCCAATTATGATCCTGAGTTACGCCTATTGTTAGAGAGGTTCAAAGAAGTGTTCCCCGAGGAGTTACCCCATGGTTTACCTCCTATGCGTGGCATAGAACACCAAATTGACCTAGTTCCTGGAGCACCACTTCCAAATAGGCCAGCATATCGGTGTAACCCCGAAGAAGCCAAAGAATTACAAAGACAAGTTGAAGAGCTTGTGCAAAGAGGCTATGTGAGAGAAAGTCTAAGTCCATGCGCTGTTCCTGCGTTACTTGTGCCTAAGAAAGATGGGACATGGCGTATGTGCATTGATAGTAGAGCTGTCAACAATATCACAATCAAATATAGGTTCCCTATGCCAAGATTAGACGATATGTTAGACGAGCTACATGGTTCCCAGTTGTTTTCCAAGATAGATCTTAGAGCTGGATACCATCAAGTGAGAATCAAGGAGGGGGATGAATGGAAAACCGCATTCAAGACACGACATGGTTTGTATGAGTGGTTAGTAATGCCTTTTGGCTTGTGCAACGCTCCTAGCACATTCATGAGGTTGATGAACGAGGTATTGAGAGCATTCCTTGGTAAATTTGTTGTGGTTTACCTTGATGATATTCTTATATTCAGCAAGACCAAGGAGGAACATCTAGTACATCTACAGCGCGTATTTGAGAAGCTAAAGGAACAACAGCTTTTTGGCAAGTTAGAGAAGTGTGATTTCATGCTTCCTAAGGTTATATTCCTTGGTTACATTGTATCCAAAGATGGTGTACATGTTGATCCGTCCAAGGTAGAAGCTATGGCTTCATGGCCAGCTCCAACCAATATACATGAGGTACGTAGTTTTCATGGCTTGGCATCATTTTATCGGAGGTTTATACGCAATTTTAGTTCCATTACTGCTCCTATTACTGAATTAATGAAAAAAGGAGAGTTTAATTGGAGTGAAAGTGCGCAAAAGGCCTTTGTTGAGGTCAAAGAGAAGTTGTGTCAAGCACCTATTCTAGCATTACCCGATTTTGATAGATTGTTTGAGGTTGAATGTGATGCTAGTGGGGTGGGTATAGGCGCTGTTTTAATTCAAGAAAAACGTCCTATTGCCTATTTTAGTGAGAAATTGAATGGAGCTCGTTTGAATTATTCTACATATGATCGAGAGTTCTATGCAATTGTGAGAGCTTTGGAGCATTGGTCCCATTATTTAAGGCCTAAGCCTTTTGTGTTGCACTCGGATCATGAAGCTCTCAAGTACATTCATGGCCAACAGAAACTAAACCCTAGACATGCCAAGTGGGTAGAGTTTCTACAATCTTTTACATTCTCGGCCAAGTACAAAGATGGGAAGAGCAATGTTGTTGCTGATGCTCTTTCATGAAGAAACCACTTGCTTGTGACACTTGAAGCGAAGCTCCTAGGCTTTGAACATCTCCAAGAACTATATGACAAGGATGCTGATTTCTCTGAGTCATTTAGAGCTTGCAAAGAAAGGGAGCATGGTGATTATTTCATACAAGATGGGTTTCTATTCAAGAGGAACAAGTTCTGTGTTCCTAGGTCCTCTGTACGTGAGCTATTGGTTAGAGAAGTTCACTCGGGAGGATTAGCTGGACATTTTGGAGTAACTAAAACCCTTGAGCTGTTACAAGAACACTTTTATTGGCCTAAGATGCTCAAAGATGTACATGTTATTGTGACGAGATGCGCTACATGTCAACGGGCCAAGAGTGCTTTTCACAAAGGGTTATACACACCATTACCGGTTCCTAGCATTCCCTGGGAGAGTGTGAGCATGGATTTCATTGTGGCACTCCCTAGAACTCAAAGGGGAAAAGATGTTGTGATGGTTGTTGTTGATAGATTGTCCAAGATGGCGCACTTTGTGCCATGTCACAAGACCGATGACGCCTCTCATGTTGCTGACTTGTTCTATAAAGAGATAGTGAGGCTACATGGCATTCCCAAGACCATTGTGTCGGATCGAGATACTAAGTTTCTGAGTTACTTTTGGAAGACACTTTGGAGACTCGTTGGGACGAAGTTACTCTTTAGCACTTCACATCACCCACAAACAGATGGGCAAACCGAGGTTACAAACAGGACCCTTGGTACTTTGCTTAGAGGGTTGGTGAGTAGAAGCACAAAAGATTGGGATATTAAGCTAGCACATGCGGAGTTTGCATATAACAGAACGCCTGGATTTACCACGGGTCGTTCTCCATTTGAGATTGTGTACGGCATTAATCCTTATTTGCCTATTGATTTCGTGTCTTTGCCTAGGGATGATGTTATCAATGTAGATGCCAAGGCAAGACAACAAGCTTTCAAGAAGACCTGTGAGCAAGTTCGTGCGCGAGTAGAGAAGATGAACTCAAGGTACCAAGCTAGAGCTAACAAGGGAAGAAAGCAAGTTCTATTTGAACCTGGTGACTTAGTTTGGCTACACCTGCGCAAAGAAAGATTTCCTTCTAGACGCAAGAACAAGCTTATGCCTCGAGCAGATGGTCCTTTTCAAGTTCTAGAGAAGATTGGAGACAATGCATACAAGATTGATCTTCCTAGTGAGTATGGAAACGTGAGCTCAACCTTCAATGTCGGTGATCTTAGCCCTTACTTAGAGGATACGAATTTGAGGGCAAATTCTTTTAAAGAAGGGGAGGTTGATGCAGGAGCAAGTACGTTAAAGGACAAGCAAGAAGACGACGAATCAAGAACGTCCAAGAACCAAGTTCTTGAAACGTTAATGCTTGATCTTGAGCTGCTCATTGCCAAGAGTATAATGCCACGTGAGGTAAAGTGTGAGGTAACTATGTTAGAGTGGCAAGAAGATGACTAGAAGCTGAAAAGAAGAAGCCTTGGGCGCCAAGGAAACTGTTCCAGCGGTTTTGAGCCTTGGGCGCTAGGTAATCAGTTGTTTAGTTCGATTTCGTTTAGTATTCCCTTAATTAGTTAGAATATGTTTAGGAGAGTAATAATCTGATTGTTATTAGTATTAGAAGTCCATTAGGTGTTAGGAAAGCTGTTAGTTAGTCCGCTTTACAATTGTAGTCAGTTTCATAGTTAGTTTCCTATTCGGACTAGGATTAGGATTCCGAATAGCTTTAGATTTCTTTGTCTATAAATAGGGGAGATCTTTGCTATTGTAAACTCGTGCTTTGATGATTAATTATTGAATACGTGAGTATTTACCCCTCAAACTGAGTGATTCAGGTTGAAACCCTTACGAGTGATTCGTGAGTTGTTCTTGAGTGATTCTTGAACAAGATCCCTTTGTGTGATACTATCAAAGGTTAATTTCCGTTTTGTTACTTATTTCACATCAACTAAGAGAAAGTAACCAATTGTTTTGTTTGCACTCATTTGAGTATAAAGATACACCAAGAATATTTTAAAGTGCAAACAAGCTTCAACTCAACCTTTTGAATGCATTTACGCGTTTTAAAAGCTCATACGAGTAGGGTGAAAGAGATTTGAGTTCTTTTGTGTTGTATATTCAGACAAAGCATCCAAATACTTTGTTTGGATTCATTTGAGTGTGAAACTACACCTAGGATGTTTGCAAGTACAAACAAGCTTCAACTCAAACTTTTAAATGCATTTACGCGTTTTAAAAGCTCATACGAGTAGGGTGATAGAGATTGAGTTCTTTTGTGTTGTACATTAATAGAAAGCACCCGAATGTTTTGTTTGCATTCATTTGAGTATGAAACTACACCAAGAATGTTTTAAAGTCCAAACAAGCTTCAACTCAAGCTTTTGAATGCATTTACGCGTTTTAAAAGCTCATACGAGTAGGGTGATAGAGATTGTGTGCTTTTGTGTTGTATATTAAGAGAAAGCACCCAATTGTTTTGTTTCCACTCATTTGAGTATGAAACTACACCAAGAATATTTTAAAGTGCAAACAAGCTTCAACTCAAGCTTTTGAAAGCATTTACGCGTTTTAAAAGCTCATACGAGTAGGGTGAAAGAGATTTGAGTTCTTTTGTGTTGTATATTCAGAGAAAGCATCCAAATACTTTGTTTGGATTCATTTGAGTGTGAAACTACACCTAGGATGTTTACAAGTACAAACAAGCTTCAACTCAAGCTTTTGAATGCATTTACGCGTTTTAAAAGCTCATACGAGTAGGGTGAAAGAGATTTGAGTTTTTTTTGTGTTGTATATTAAGAGAAAGCATCCAAATACATTGATTGGATTCATTTGAGTGTGAAACTACACCTTGGATGTTTACAAGTACAAATAAGCTTCAACTCAAGCTTTTGAATGCATTTACGCATTTTAAAAGCTTATACGAGTAGGGTGAATGAGATTTGAGTTCTTTTGTGTTGTATATTAAGAGAAAGCATCCAAATACTTTGTTTGGATTCATTTGAGTGTGAAACTACACCTCGGATGTTTACAAGTACAAACAAGCTTCAACTCAAGCTTTTGAATGCATTTACGCGTTTTAAAAGCTCATACGAGTAGGGTAAAAGAGATTTGAGTTTTTTTTGTGTTGTATATTAAGAGAAAGCATCCAAATACATTGATTGGATTCATTTGAGTGTGAAACTACACCTTGGATGTTTACAAGTACAAATAAGCTTCAACTCAAGCTTTTGAATGCATTTACGCATTTTAAAAGCTCATACGAGTAGGGTGAATGAGATTTGAGTTCTTTTGTGTTGTATATTAAGAGAAAGCATCCAAATACTTTGTTTGGATTCATTTGAGTGTGAAACTACACCTCGGACGTTTACAAGTACAAACAAGCTTCAACTCAAGCTTTTGAATGCATTTACGCGTTTTAAAAGCTCATACGAGTAGGGTGAAAGAGATTTGAGTTTTTTTTGTGTTGTATATTCAGAGAAAGCATCCAAATACTTTGTTTGGATTCATTTGAGTGTGAAACTACACCTAGGATGTTTACAAGTACAAACAAGCTTCAACTCAAGCTTTTGAATGCATTTACGCGTTTTAAAAGCTCATACGAGTAGGGTGAAAGAGATTTGAGTTTTTTTTGTGTTGTATATTAAGAGAAAGCATCCAAATACATTGATTGGATTCATTTGAGTGTGAAACTACACCTTGGATGTTTACAAGTACAAACAAGCTTCAACTCATGTTTTTGAATGCATTTACGCGTTTTAAAAGCTCATACAAGTAGGGTGATAGAGATTGAGTTCTTTTGTGTTGTATATTAAGAGAAAGCACCGAATTGTTTTGTTTGCACTCCTTTGAGTATGAAAATACACCAAGAATGTTTTAAAGTTGATGCAGGAGCAACATGCTTAAAAAACGATACACATCATATTCACCATTATATAGATCTTAGGAATGATCTTGTTTCCTCTACACGGCTCCTCAAGAACAACAATGGTGTTTTCCAAGGGAAATTGAAAGAACATTCAATCTTAGTTCTATTATGTTCGTTTATGGAGCATGTTTTAAAATGGGTTACAATTACATTGCCTCCTACATTGAAGATACTTTGGAATACACACGCAAGATGGGGATTAAAGCTCTTGTTATATGATCACGTCATTATGGAGAACCTCGTAATCTTGGCAGTTCTGATAGTTGTTCGTATTTTGGGCATAACTCGCTCATACTAAATCTAAACGTGATGATTCAAATCTCTGTAGAAAGATATGCTCGAGATCTACAACATTGATGCTTTGAGTTTTCTCTAATTCAAAGCGCAACATGGTCAAAAACGCGTAACAAGTTACGGAACATATTCCTTGCGCGCCAAGGCAACGACTTTAGTTTAGTTATTGTGACCTAGTTTATTTTAACTTGCTTTTAGCGTGATTTATTGCTTAGGAAACTAATAATCTGGTTATTATTAGCATTATGAGTCCATTAGGAATTAGAAAAGCTGTTAGATAGTTCGTTTTACAATTGTAATCAGTTTAATAGTTAGTTTCCTACTTGGATTAGGATTCCTAGTAGCTTTAGATTTCTTTGTCTATATATAGGGGAGAGCACGAAATTGTAACATAGACTTTGATGATTAATGATTAATACGTGAGTATTTACCCCTCAAATTGAGTGATTCAGTTTGAAACCCTTGTGTGTGATGCGCAAGTCTTGTTCTTGAGTGATTCTTGAACGAAAAACCCCAACCCCTTGAGTGATTCGAGAGGTATATCCCTTTTATTGTTTTGTTTATCAAAAATACAGAAAATCCCTAAATAAATCACATCAACTTGGTATCAGAGCAAGCTTTTGGAGTTTTCTAAAACTTCAAACGATTCAGATTGACAGAAGATTATTAAAGTTGTTCGTGTTCGTGCTGCTGTTCATCAGAATTTTGGAGCGCGTTTTTGACATAGCAATAGTGTTTTTCGCAGGTAACTGGCATTCTGAGCAAGACTAGTTAAGCTTTGCTTACTAGCCCTGTGTTATTTTTGCGAAATTCAATTGTTTACTCCTGGTTTTGAGCCGTTTTGTGTTTTTACGAGTGGAAAATATTATTTCGACATTGATCTTATGAAGCAATAAACAATATGAGGTCACCATGGAATTCTAAGTTTATTGAGTCCAGCTTAGATGAGTTTAGTGGGTTGTATTGTTCAAAGGACTTTTGTCGATGGCTTAAGAAGGTTGACGAGTTATTTTTATGTTATGAGTTTACTGACTATGAGCAAGTAAAGATTGTGATTTCTCGCCTAAGAGGACCTGCTCTAGTTTGGTGGGAGTCTTTGAAATCTCGCAGAAAACTCATGAGGAAAGAGAAAATCCGCACCATGAGCAAATTGAAGAAGTATCTCAACAGAAGATTTTCATATCCGAGCAATGATCAAGAATGTTCATGTGCATATTGTTATGATGAAAGTATTAAACTTTTGTTATCTGAGATGAGGGTGAGACGGATTGAACAACAATTGCAGAAGTTAAGAGAAGAGGAACGAGATAATAACCAATGTTCCAATTGTTTTGGTTTCGGTCACTTTATAGATGAATGTGCTACAAAGTTTCAAGTAACTATAGAATACATTAAAGAAGTGCACGCGGCTGAAGAATCTTTGAGATCTTGTGAAGTCAAAGAACCAAAGAACGGGATCATTGAGGAGTTTTTGCAAAAATCTGATCTTTATGGTTCGTTTAAAGATATTGTTCCTATTGAAGACTCACAAGAAAAGGCCAAGAACATGGATTCCTTGATTGATGTTCAAGTTTATGTTTCAAAACAACAAACCGTGGTTCATGAGTTTGTTGAGGAAGAATTCATTGAACCAGATAATATTGGTGATTTTCTTGATGATCTTGGTTATAATGATGACCTTTTGAAAGAAGAATTTTCTTTTGACCCAAGTCAACCACCTATATTTGATGAGGTAAGTCAAGAAGATGAGGTTGACATCATTACTAACCTTGTGGTCGTGGATTCATTGAAGACATCTCAACATGATTCATTGTTTTTCAAATATGAAGACTTTGTTCATACTGACTTCTCCAAGAATTGTACGATTTATTTGATGGAAGATCATGGAGACAAAACTCAAGAAAAGATTGTTACCGACCAAGAATTGGGGACAATTCTTTTTGAAGAAAGGGAGATTGATGCAGGAGCAACATGCTTAAAAAACGATACACATCATATTCACCATTATATAGATCTTAGGAATGATCTTGATTCCTCTACACGGCTCCTCAAGAACAACAATGGTGTTTTCCAAGGGGAATTGAAAGAACATTCAATCTTAGTTCTATTATGTTCGTTTATGGAGCATGTTTTAAAATGGGTTACAATTACATTGCCTCCTACATTGAAGATACTTTGGAATACACACGCAAGATGGGGATTAAAGCTCTTGTTATATGATCACGTCATTATGGAAAACCTCGTAATCTTGGCAGTTCTGATAGTTGTTCGTATTTTGGCCATAACTCGCTCATACTAAATCTAAACGTGATGATTCAAATCTCTGTAGAAAGATATGCTCGAGATCTACAACATTGATGCTTTGAGTTTTCTCTAATTCAAAGCGCAACATGGTCAAAAATGCGTAACAAGTTACGGAACATATTCCTTGCGCGCCAAGGCAACGACTTTAGTTTAGTTATTGTGTCCTAATTTATTTTAACTTGCTTTTAGCGTGATTTATTGCTTAGGAAACTAATAATCTGGTTATTATTAGCATTATGAGTCCATTAGGAATTAGAAAAGCTGTTAGATAGTTCGTTTTACAATTGTAATCAGTTTAATAGTTAGTTTCCTACTTGGATTAGGATTCCTAGTAGCTTTAGATTTCTTTGTCTATATATAGGGGAGAGCACGAAATTGTAACATAGACTTTGATGATTAATGATTAATACGTGAGTAGTTACCCCTCAAATTGAGTGATTCAGTTTGAAACCCTTGTGTGTGATGCGCAAGTCTTGTTCTTGAGTGATTCTTGAACGAAAAACCCCAACCCCTTGAGTGATTCGAGAGGTATATCCCTTTTATTGTTTTGTTTATCAAAAATACAGAAAATCCCTAAATAAATCACATCAACTTGGTATCAGAGCAAGCTTTTGGAGTTTTCTAAAACTTCAAACGATCCAGATTGACAGAAGATTATTAAAGTTGTTCGTGTTCGTGCTGCTGTTCATCAGAATTTTGGAGCGCGTTTTTGACAAAGCAATAGTGTTTTTCGCAGGTAACTGGCATTCTGAGCAAGACTAGTTAAGCTTTGTTTACTAGCCCTATGTAATTTTTGCGAAATTCAATTGTTTACTCCTGTTTTTGAGCCGTTTTGTGTTTTTACGAGTGGAAAATATTATTTCGACATTGATCTTATGAAGCAATAAACAATATGAGGTCACCATGAAATTCTAAGTTTATTGAGTCCAGCTTAGATGAGTTTAGTGGGTTGTATTGTTCAAAGGACTTTTGTCGATGGCTTAAGAAGGTTGACGAGTTATTTTTATGTTATAAGTTTACTGACTATGAGCAAGTAAAGATTGTGATTTCTCGCCTAAGAGGGCCTGCTCTAGTTTGGTGGGAGTCTTTGAAATCTCGCAGAAAACTCATGAGGAAAGAGAAAATCCGCACCATGAGCAAATTGAAGAAGTATCTCAACAGAAGATTTTCATATCCGAGCAATGATCAAGAATGTTCATGTGCATATTGTTATGATGAAAGTATTAAACTTTTGTTATCTGAGATGAGGGTGAGACGGATTGAACAACAATTGCAGAAGTTAAGAGAAGAGGAACGAGATAATAACCAATGTTCCAATTGTTTTGGTTTCGGTCACTTTATAGATGAATGTGCTACAAAGTTTCAAGTAACTATAGAATACATTAAAGAAGTGCACGCGGCTGAAGAATCTTTGAGATCTTGTGAAGTCAAAGAACCAAAGAACGGGATCATTGAGGAGTTTTTGCAAAAATCTGATCTTTATGGTTCGTTTAAAGATATTGTTCCTATTGAAGACTCACAAGAAAAGGCCAAGAACATGGATTCCTTGATTGATGTTCAAGTTTATGTTTCAAAACAACAAACCGTGGTTCATGAGTTTGTTGAGGAAGAATTCATTGAACCAGATAATATTGGTGATTTTCTTGATGATCTTGGTTATAATGATGACCTTTTGAAAGAAGAATTTTCTTTTGACCCAAGTCAACCACCTATATTTGATGAGGTAAGTCAAGAAGATGAGGTTGACATCATTACTAACCTTGTGGTCGTGGATTCATTGAAGACATCTCAACATGATTCATTGTTTTTCAAATATGAAGACTTTGTTCATACTGACTTCTCCAAGAATTGTACGATTTATTTGATGGAAGATCATGGAGACAAAACTCAAGAAAAGATTGTTACCGACCAAGAATTGGGGACAATTCTTTTTGAAGAAAGGGAGATTGATGCAGGAGCAACATGCTTAAAAAATGATACACATCATATTCACCATTATATAGATCTTAGGAATGATCTTGATTCCTCTACACGGCTCCTCAAGAACAACAATGGTGTTTTCCAAGGGGAATTGAAAGAACATTCAATCTTAGTTCTATTATGTTCGTTTATGGAGCATGTTTTAAAATGGGTTACAATTACATTGCCTCCTACATTGAAGATACTTTGGAATACACACGCAAGATGGGGATTAAAGCTCTTGTTATATGATCACGTCATTATGGAGAACCTCGTAATCTTGGCAGTTCTGATAGTTGTTCGTATTTTGGCCATAACTCGCTCATACTAAATCTAAACGTGATGATTCAAATCTCTGTAGAAAGATATGCTCGAGATCTATAACATTGATGCTTTGAGTTTTCTCTAATTCAAAGCGCAACATGGTCAAAAACGCGTAACAAGTTACGGAACATATTCCTTGCGCGCCAAGGCAACGACTTTAGTTTAGTTATTGTGTCCTAGTTTATTTTAACTTGCTTTTAGCATGATTTATTGCTTAGGAAACTAATAATCTGGTTATTATTAGCATTATGAGTCCATTAGGAATTAGAAAAGCTGTTAGATAGTTCGTTTTACAATTGTAATCAGTTTAATAGTTAGTTTCCTACTTGGATTAGGATTCCTAGTAGCTTTAGATTTCTTTATCTATATATAGGGGAGAGCACGAAATTGTAACATAGACTTTGATGATTAATGATTAATACGTGAGTATTTACCCCTCAAATTGAGTGATTCAGTTTGAAACCCTTGTGTGTGATGCGCAAGTCTTGTTCTTGAGTGATTCTTGAACGAAAAACCCCAACCCCTTGAGTGATTCGAGAGGTATATCCCTTTTATTGTTTTGTTTATCAAAAATACAGAAAATCCCTAAATAAGTCACATCAAAAGTGCAAACAAGCTTCAACTCAAGCTTTTGAATGCATTTACGCGTTTTAAAAGCTCATACGAGTACGGTGAAAGAGATTTGAGTTCTTTTGTGTTGTATATTAAGAGAAAGCATCCAAATACTTTGTTTGGTTTAATTTGAGTGTGAAACTACACCTTGGATGTTTACAAGTACAAATAAGCTTCAACTTAAGCTTTTGAATGCATTTACGCGTTTTAAAGGCTCATACGAGTAGGATGAAAGAGATTTGAGTTCTTTTGTGTTGTATTATAAAAGAAAGCATCCAAATACTTTGTTTGGTTTCATTTGAGTGTGAAACTACACCTAGGATGTTTACAAGTAAAAACTAGCTTCAACTCAAGCTTTTGAATCCATTTACGCGTTATAAAAGCTCATACGAGTAGGGTGAAAGAGATTTGAGTTTTTTTATGTTGTATATTAAGAGAAAGCATCCAAATACATTGATTGGATTCATTTGAGTGTGAAACTACACCTTGGATGTTTACAAGTACAAATAAGCTTCAACTCAAGCTTTTGAATGCATTTACGCATTTTAAAAGCTCATACGAGTAGGGTGAATGAGATTTGAGTTCTTTTGTGTTGTATATTAAGAGAAAGCATCCAAATACTTTGTTTGGATTTATTTGAGTGTGAAACTACACCTCGGATGTTTACAAGTACAAACAAGCTTCAACTCAAACTTTTGCATGCATTTACGCGTTCTAAAAGCTCATACGAGTAGAGTGAAAGAGATTTAAGTTCTTTTGTGTTGTATATTAAGAGAAAGTATCCAAATACTTTCCAAATACTTTGTTTGCATTCAATTGAGTGTGAAACTACACCTAGGATATTTACAAGTACAAACAAGCTTCAACTCAAACTTTTGAATGCATTTACGCGTTTTAACAGCTCTTACGACTAGGGTGATAGAGATTGAGTTCTTTTGTATTGTATATTAAGAGAAAGCATCCAAATACTTTGTTTGGATTAATTTGAGAGTGAAACTACACCTAGGATGTTTACAAGTACAAACAAGCTTCAACTCAGGCTTTTGAATGCATTTACGCGTTTTAAAAGCTCATACGAGTAGGGTGAAAGAGATTTGAGTTCTTTGGTGTTGTATATTAAGAGAAAGCAACGAAATGCTTTACAAATACTTTGTTTGCATTCAGTTGAGTGTGAAACTACACCTAGGATATTTACAAGTACAAAACAAGCTTCAACTCAAGCTTTTGAATGCATTTACGCGTTTTAAAAGCTCATACGAGTAGGGTGAAAGAGATTTGAGTTCTTTTGTGTTGTATATTAAGAGAAAGCATACAAATACTTTGTTTGGATTAATTTTAGGTGAAACTACACTTAGGATGTCTACAAGTACAAACAAGCTATAACTCATGCTTTTGAATGCATTTAAGCAGTTTAAATGCTCATACGAGTAGGGTGAAAGAGATATGAGTTCTTTTGTGTTGTATATTAAGAGAAAGCATCCAAATACTTTCCAAATACTTTGTTTGCATTCAATTGAGTGTGAAACTACACCTAGGATATTTACAAGTACAAACAAGCTTCAACTCAAGCTTTTGAATACATTTACGCGTTTTAAAAGCTCATACGAGTAGGGTGAAAGAGATTTGAGTTCTTTTGTGTTGTATATTAAGAGAAAGCATCCAAATACTCTGTTTGCATTCATTTAAGTGTGACACTACACCTAGGATATTTACAAGTACAAACAATCTTCAACTCATGCTTTTGAATGCATTTACGCGTTTTAAAAGCTCATACGAGTACGGTGAAAGAGATTTAAGTTCTTTTGTGTTGTATATTAAGAGAAAGCATTCAAATACTTTCCAAATACTTTGTTTGCATTCAATTGAGTGTGAAACTACACCTAGTATATCTACAAGTACAAACAAGCTTCAACTCCAGCTTTTGAATGCATTTACGCGTTTTAAAAGCTCATACGAGTAGGGTGAAAGAGATTTGAGTTCTTTTGTGTTGTATATTAAGAGAAAGCATTCAAATACTTTGTTTGGATTCTTTTGAGTGTGAAAATACTCCCGGGAAGTTTACAAGTACAAACAAGCTTCAACTCAAACTTTTGAATGCATTTACGCGTTTTAAAAGCTCTTACGACTAGGGTGAAAGTGATTTGTGTTCTTTTGTATTGTATATTTTGTTTGCATTCATATGAGTTTGAAACTACACCTAGGATGTTTACAAGTACAAACAAGCTTCAACTCAAGCTTTTGAATGCAGCTACGCATTTTAAAAGCAGTTACGACAAGGGTGATAGACATCAAGTTCTTTTGTGTTGTATAGTAAGATAAAGCACCCAAATGTTTTGTTGGCATTCATTTGAGTATGAAACTACACCAAGAATGTTTTAAAGTGCAAACAAGCTTCAACTCAAGCCTTTAAATGCATTTACGCGTTTTAAAAGCTCATACGAGTAGGGTGAAAGAGATTTGAATTCTTTTGTGTTGTATATTAAGAGAAAGCATCCAAATACTTTGTTTGGATTCATTTGAGTGTTAAACTACACCTAGGATGTTTACAAGTACAAACAAGCTTCAACTCAAGCTTTTGAATGCATTTACGCGTTTTAAAAGCTCATACGAGTAGGGTGATAGAGATTGAATTCTTTTGTGTTGTATACTAAGAGAAAGTACCCAATTGTTTTGTTTGCACTCATTTGAGTATGAAGATACACCAAGAATATTTTAAAGTGCAAACAAGCTTCAACTCAACCTTTTGAATGCATTTACGCGTTTTAAAAGCTCATACGAGTAGGGTGAAAGAGATTTGAGTTCTTTTGTGTTGTATATTCAGAGAAAGCATCCAAATACTTTGTTTGGATTCATTTGAGTGTGAAACTACACCTAGGATGTTTACAAGTACAAAAAAGGTTCAACTCAAGATTTTGAATGCATTTACGCGTTTTAAACGCTCATACGAGTAGGGTGAAAGAGATTTGAGCTCTTTTGTGTTGTATATTAAGAGAAAGCATCCAAATACTTTGTTTGGATTTATCTGAGTCTGAAACTACACCTTGGATGTTTACAAGTACAAACTAGCTTTAACTCAAGCTTTTGAATGAATTTACGCGTTTTAAAAGATCATACGAGTAGGGTGAAAGAGATTTGAGTTCTTTTGTGTTGTATATTCAGAGAAAGCATCCGAATACTTTCTTTGGAATCATTTGAGTGTGAAACTACACATAGGATGTTTACAAGTACAAACAAGTTTCAACTCAAGCTTTTGAATGCATTTACGCGTTTTAAAAGCTCATACGAGTAGGGTGAAAGAGATTTGGGTTTTTTTATGTTGTATATTAAGAGAAAGCATCCAAATACATTGATTGGATTCATTTGAGTGTGAAACTACACCTTGGATGTTTACAAGTACAAATAAGCTTCAACTCAAGATTTTGAATGCATTTACGCGTTTTAAAAGCTCATACGAGTAGGGTGATAGAGATTGAGTTCTTTTGTGTTGTATATTAAGAGAAAGCACCCAATTGTTTTGTTTGCACTCCTTTGCGTACGAAAATACACCAAGAATGTATTAAAGTGCAAACAAGCTTCAACTCAAGCTTTTGAATGCATTTACGCGTTTTAAAAGCTCATACGAGTACGGTGAAAGAGATTTGAGTTCTTTTGTGTTGTATATTAAGAGAAAGCATCCAAATACTTTGTTTGGATTCATTTGAGCGTGAAACTACACCTAGGAAGTTTACAAGTACAAACAAGCTTCACTCAATGCATTTACGTGTTTTAAAAGCTCATACGAGTAGGGTGAAAGAGATTTTAGTTCTTTTGTGTTGTATATTAAGATAAAGCATCCAAATACTTTGTTTGGTTTCATTTGAGTGTGAAACTACACCTTGGATGTTTACAAGTACAAAAAAGCTTCAACTCAAGATTTTGAATGCATTTACGCGTTTTAAAAGCTCATACGAGTAGGGCGAAAGAGATTTTTGAGTTCTTTTGTATTGTATATTAAATGAAAGCATCCAAATACTTTGTTTGGATTCATTTGAGTGTGAACGTACACCTAGGAGGTGTACAAGTATAAAAAAGCTTCAACTCAAACTTTTGAATGCATTTAAGCGGTTTAAGCTCATACAAGTAGCCTGAAAGAGATTGAGTTCTTTTGTGTCGTATATTTAGAGGAAGCACCCATTTGTTTTATTTGCACTCATTTGAGTATGAATATACACCAAGAATATTTTAAAGTGCAAACAAGCTTCAACTCAAGCTTTTGAATGCATTTACGCGTTTTAAACGCTCATACGAGTAGGGTGAAAGAGATTTGAGTTCTTTTGTGTTGTATATTCAGAGAAAGCATCCAACTACTTTGTATGGATTCATTTGAGTGTGAAACTACACCTAGGATGTTTACAAGTACAAACAAGCTTCAACTCAAGCTTTTGAATGCATTTACGCGTTTTAAAAGCTCATACGAGTAGGGTGAATGAGATTTGAGTTCTTTTGTGTTGTATATTAAGAGAAAGCATCCAAATACTTTGTTTGGATTTATCTGAGTCTGAAACTACACCTTGGATGTTTACAAGTACAAACTAGCTTCAACTCAAGCTTTTGAATGCATTTACGCATTTTAAAAGATCATGCGAGTAGGGTGAAAGAGATTTGAGTTCTTTTGTGTTGTATATTCAGAGAAAGCATCCAAATACTTTGTTTGGATTCATTTGAGTGTGAAACTACACATAGGATGTTTACAAGTACAAACAAGCTTCAACTCAAGCTTTTGAATGCATTTACGCGTTTTAAAAGCTCATACGAGTAGGGTGAAAGAGATTTGAGTTTTTTGTGTTGTATATTAAGAGAAAGCATCCAAATACATTGATTGGATTCATTTGAGTGTGAAACTACACCTTGGATGTTTACAAGTACAAATAAGCTTCAACTCAAGCTTTTGAATGCATTTACGCATTTTAAAAGCTGATACGAGTAGGGTGATAGAGATTTGAGTTCTTTTGTGTTGTATATTTAGAGAAATCACCCATTTGTTTTATTTGCACTCATTTGAGTATGAAGATACACCAAGAATATTTTAAAGTGCAAACAAGCTTCAACTCAAACTTTTGAATGCATTTACGCGTTTTAAACGCTCATACGAGTAGGGTTAAAGAGATTTGAGTTCTTTTGTGTTGTATATTCAGAGAAAACATCCAAATTCTTTGTTTGGATTCATTTGAGTGTGAAACTACACCTAGGATGTTTACAAGTACAAACAAGCTTCAACTCAAGCTTTTGAATGCATTTACGCGTTTTAAACGCTCATACGAGTAGGGTGAAAGTGATTTGAGTTCTTTTGTGTTGTATATTAAGAGAAAGCATCCAAATACTTTGTTTGGATTTTTCTGACTGTGAAACTACACCTTGGATGTTTACAAGTACAAACTAGCTTCAACTCAAGCTTTTGAATGCATTTACGCGTTTTAAAAGCTCATAGGAGTAGGGTGAAAGAGATATGAGTTCTTTTGTGTTGTATATCAAGAGAAAATATCCAAATACTTTGTTTGGATTCATTTGAGTGTGAAACTACACCTAGGATGTTTACAAGTACAAACAAGCTTCAACTCAAACTTTTGAATGCATTTACGCGTTTTAAACGCTCATACGAGTAGGGTGAAAGAGATTTGAGTTCTTTTGTGTTGTATATTAAGAGAAAGCATCCAAATACTTTGTTTGGATTTATCTGACTGTGAAACTACACCTTGGATGTTTACATGTACAAACTAGCTTCAACTCAAGCTTTTCAATGCATTTACGCGTATTAAACGCTCATACGAGTAGGGTGAAAGAGATTTGAGTTCTTTTGTGTTGTATATTCAGAGAAAGCCTCCAAATACTTTGTTTGGATTCATTTGAGTGTGAAACTACACCTAGGATGTTTACAAGTACAAACAAGCTTCAACTCAAGCTTTTGAATGCATTTACGTGTTTTAAAAGCTCATACGCGTAGGGTGATAGAGATTGAGTTCTTTTGTGTTGCATATTAAGAGAAAGCACCCAATTGTTTTGTTTGCAATCATTTGAGTATGAAAATACACCAAGAATGTTTTAAAGTGTAAACAAGCTTCAACTCAAGCTTTTGAATGCATTTACGCGTTTTAAAAGCTCATACGAGTAGGGTGAAAGAGATTTGAGTTCTTTTGTGTTGTATATTCAGAGAAAGCATCCAAATACTTTGTTTGGATTCATTTGAGTGTGAAACTACACCTAGGATGTTTACAAGTACAAACAAGCTTCAACTCAAACTTTTGAATGCATTTACGCGTTTTAAAAGCTCATACGAGTAGGGTGATAGAGATTGAGTTCTTTTGTGTTGTATATTTAGAGAAAACACCCATTTCTTTTATTTGCACATATTTGAGTATGAAAATACACCAAGAATATTTTAAAGTGCAAACAAGCTTCAACTCAAGCTTTTGAATGCATTTACGCATTTTAAAAGCTCATACGAGTAGGGTGAATGAGATTTGAGTTCTTTTGTGTTGTATATTAAGAGAAAGCATCCAAATACTTTGTTTGGATTCATTTGAGTGTGAAACTACACCTTGGATGTTTACAAGTACAAACAAGCTTCAACTCAAGCTTTTGAATGCAATTACGCGTTTTAAAAGCTCATACGAGTAGGGTGATAGAGATTGAGTTCTTTTGTGTTGTATATTAAGAAAAAGCACCCAATTGTTTTGTTTGCACTCCTTTGAGTATGAAAATACACCAATAATGTTTTAAAGTTGATGCAGGAGCAAGTACGTTAAAGGACAAGCAAGAAGACGACGAATCAAGAACGTCCAAGAACCCAGTTCTTGAAACGTTAATGCTTGATCTTGAGCTGCTCATTGCCAAGAGTATATTGCCACGTGAGGTAAAGTGTGAGGTAACTATGTTAGAGTGGCAAGAAGATGACTACAAGCTGAAAAGAAGAAGCCTTGGGCGCCAAGGAAACTGTTCCAGCGGTTTTGAGCCTTGGGCGCTAGGTAATCAGTTGTTCAGTTCTATTTCGTTTAGTATTCCCTTAATTAGTTAGAATATGTTTAGGAGAGTAATAATCTGATTGTTATTAGTATTAGAAGTCCATTAGGTGTTAGGAAAGCTGTTAGTTAGTCCGTTTTACAATTGTAGTCAGTTTCGTAGTTAGTTTCCTATTCGGACTAGGATTAGGATTCCGAATAGCTTTAGATTTCTTTGTCTATAAATAGGGGAGATCTTTTCTATTGTAAACTCGTGCTTTGATGATTAATTATTGAATACGTGAGTATTTACCCCTCAAACTGAGTGATTCAGGTTGAAACCCTTACGAGTGATTCGTGAGTTGTTCTTGAGTGATTCTTGAACAAGATCCCTTTGTGTGATACTATCAAAGGTTAATTTCCGTTTTGTTACTTATTTCACATCAACTTGGTATCAGAGCTAAAGGTTTAAGCTTTCTTAAGTTTAAACAACACGGTCCTGAGCATAAACACGACACCATAGCGAACTTTCGAGAAAGATTCTTGCAAGATCCGCCCTTTGTTCACGAAGACAGCCAAGAAACCCCCAAGAAACCAACAACCGAAGCTATGGGTGAGCCCAGCGAACTAGCAAAGTTGTTAACAGCCATGGAGGATCTTAGGACATCTTTCAAGTCTCAAGAAGAGCGGATGGCTGCTATGGAAAGAAGAAACCAAGAAGATAGGGAGAACATGGAGACAAGGATGCGCAGAATTCATTGGAGAAACCACAACCGTGACCCCGACTTCGATGAGGAGTTTGAAGACACAAGTGGGACTAGAACCAATGACGCTCCTAAACCACGACATCCCTATGATGATGACAGGAACTTGAAGGTCGAACTCCCTGAATATGACGGTTCCTACGACCCAGAGGCCTTTCTTGATTGGCTTAGAACTATGGAGAGAGTCTTTGAATACAAGGAGTATGATGAGCGACGAAGATGCAAGTTAGCCACGCTTAAACTCACCAAGCATGCTTCTTTATGGTATGAAAACCTAAAGGCTCGACGCAAGAAGGAAGAGAAAGCAAAGATTGAGACTTGGGACAAACTCAAGAAATATTTAAAGAAACGATTTTTGCCTAAAGAATTTGAGCAAGAACAGTTTTTGAAACTCACATCCTTAAGCCAAGAAACCTCAAGTGTACAAGACTACGTCCAGAAGTTTGAACATATGCACATGATGTGTGATCTTGAGGAGAAGGAGGAGTTAAAGATTGCGCGGTTCATCAAAGGTCTAAACCCAACTCTAAGGCGCAAGGTAGAGCTTGTTCCTTACGTAACCTTTGAGGACGTCTGCAAAATTGCTCTCAAGATTGAGAAGCAAGAGAAGGAGCAAAAACCGGTTGCCCGAGATGTGATTAAAGGCTATACAAATTTTCGGAACCAATACAATGCAAGAGAGAATGCAACATTCTCCAAGAGCGCAAGTGTCCCTAGCAAGCCCGTAACTCAAGACAAAGGCAAAGCCGTGGCTACTAAGGACAAGAACCAACTGCGTTGTTTCAAGTGTCAAGGATATGGACACTATGCCTATGAGTGCGGCTCGAAGAAAGCGCTCACCATCGCTGAGCTAGAAGAGATGGAGCCCTCGTTTGTTATGCCCATAACCGAGGATAGTGATGAAGATATTGGAGAGCCATTCATTGAAGATTATGGTATACCCGAGGTTGGAGAGACCCTAATCCTTACGAAATTGCTACATACGACTGTGGCCGTTGATGAGTCCGACCAAAGGGAGCAAATATTCCATTCTCGCTGCAAGGTTAGAGGTAAAGTTTGCAATTTGATTATTGACTCTGGGAGTTGTACTAATGTTGCCTCTAAAGAGATGGTTGATAAGCTTGATTTGCCTACTAAAAGTTATCCTAAACCCTATACTGTGCAATGGTTGAATGATGGGGGAGGGTTAAAAGTGACTAAACAAGCTAGAGTTTGCTTTACTTTAGGGTGTTATAAAGACGATCTATGGTGTGATGTACTGCCTATGGGTGTTTGTCATATATTGTTAGGTCGTCCTTGGCAATTTGATAGGAAAGTTAGTCATGATGGTGTAAACAATATCTATACTGTTGAGCATAACCAGAAACGAATCAAATTGTTACCCTTGACTGCCACTGAAGTTAAAGAAGCAAAGGCTAGTAAAAAGACGAGTCGTGTAATGGTCATAGGAGAGAAAGAGATGGAAAAAGAGGTGGCTAGTGAAACTATGAGCTACCTAGTGTTGTTGTTTGAGCCTAACATGTGTAACAATCCCAATTATGATCCTGAGTTACGCCTATTGTTAGAGAGGTTCAAAGAAGTATTCCCCGAGGAGTTACCCCCTGGTTTACCTCCTATGCGTGGCATAGAACACCAAGTTGACCTAGTTCCTGGAGCACCACTTCCAAATAGGCCAGCATATCGGTGTAACCCCGAAGAAGCCAAAGAGTTACAAAGACAAGTTGAAGAGCTTGTGCAAAGAGGCTATGTGAGAGAAAGTCTAAGTCCATGCGCTGTTCCTGCGTTACTTGTGCCTAAGAAAGATGGGACATGGCGTATGTGCATTGATAGTAGAGCTGTCAACAATATCACAATCAAATATAGGTTCCCTATGCCAAGATTAGATGATATGTTAGACGAGCTACATGGTTCCCAGTTGTTTTCCAAGATAGATCTTAGAGCTGGATACCATCAAGTGAGAATCAAGGAGGGGGATGAATGGAAAACCGCGTTCAAGACACGACATGGTTTGTATGAGTGGTTAGTAATGCCTTTTGGCTTGTGCAACGCTCCTAGCACATTCATGAGGTTGATGAACGAGGTATTGAGAGCATTCCTTGGTAAATTTGTTGTGGTTTACCTTGATGATATTCTTATATTCAGCAAGACCAAGGAGGAACATCTAGTACATCTACAACGCGTATTTGAGAAGCTAAAGGAACAACAGCTTTTTGGCAAGTTAGAGAAGTGTGATTTCATGCTTCCTAAGGTTATATTCCTTGGTTACATTGTATCCAAAGATGGTGTACATGTTGATCCGTCCAAGGTAGAAGCTATGGCTTCATGGCCAGCCCCAACCAATATACATGAGGTACGTAGTTTTCATGGCTTGGCATCATTTTATCGGAGGTTTATACGCAATTTTAGTTCCATTACTGCTCCTATTACTGAATTAATGAAAAAAGGAGAGTTTAATTGGAGTGAAAGTGCGCAAAAGGCCTTTGTTGAGGTCAAAGAGAAGTTGTGTCAAGCACCTATTCTAGCATTACCCGATTTTGAAAGATTGTTTGAGGTTGAATGTGATGCTAGTGGGGTGGGTATAGGCGCTGTTTTAATTCAAGAAAAACGTCCTATTGCCTATTTTAGTGAGAAATTGAATGGAGCTCGTTTGAATTATTCTACATATGATCGAGAGTTCTATGCAATTGTGAGAGCTTTGGAGCATTGGTCCCATTATTTAAGGCCTAAGCCTTTTGTGTTGCACTCGGATCATGAAGCTCTCAAGTACATTCATGGCCAACAGAAACTAAACCCTAGACATGCCAAGTGGGTAGAGTTTCTACAATCTTTTACATTCTCGGCCAAGTACAAAGATGGGAAGAGCAATGTTGTTGCTGATGCTCTTTCACGAAGAAACCACTTGCTTGTGACACTTGAAGCGAAGCTCCTAGGCTTTGAACATCTCCAAGAACTATATGACAAGGATGCTGATTTCTCTGAGTCATTTAGAGCTTGCAAAGAAGGGGAGCATGGTGATTATTTCATACAAGATGGGTTTCTATTCAAGAGGAACAAGTTCTGCATTCCTAGGTCCTCTGTACGTGAGCTATTGGTTAGAGAAGTTCACTCGGGAGGATTAGCTGGACATTTTGGAGTAACTAAAACCCTTGAGCTGTTACAAGAACACTTTTATTGGCCTAAGATGCTCAAAGATGTACATGCTATTGTGACGAGATGCGCTACATGTCAACGGGCCAAGAGTGCTTTTCACAAAGGGTTATACACACCATTACCGGTTCCTAGCATTCCCTGGGAGAGTGTGAGCATGGATTTCATTGTGGCACTCCCTAGAACTCAAAGGGGAAAAGATGCTGTGATGGTTGTTGTTGATAGATTGTCCAAGATGGCGCACTTTGTGCCATGTCACAAGACCGATGATGCCTCTCATGTTGCTGACTTGTTCTATAAAGAGATAGTGAGGCTACATGGCATTCCCAAGACCATTGTGTCAGATCGAGATACTAAGTTTCTGAGCTACTTTTGGAAGACACTTTGGAGACTCGTTGGGACGAAGTTACTCTTTAGCACTTCACATCACCCACAAACAGATGGGCAAACCGAGGTTACAAACAGGACCCTTGGTACTTTGCTTAGAGGGTTGGTGAGTAGAAGCACAAAAGATTGGGATATTAAGCTAGCACATGCGGAGTTTGCATATAACAGAACGCCTGGATTTACCACGGGTCGTTCTCCATTTGAGATTGTGTATGGCATTAATCCTTATTTGCCTATTGATTTCGTGTCTTTGCCTAGAGATGATGTTATCAATGTAGATGCCAAGGCAAGACAACAAGCTTTCAAGAAGACCTGTGAGCAAGTTCGTGCGCGAGTAGAGAAGATGAACTCAAGGTACCAAGCTAGAGCTAACAAGGGAAGAAAGCAAGTTCTATTTGAACCTGGTGACTTAGTTTGGTTACACCTGCGCAAAGAAAGATTTCCTTCAAGACGCAAGAACAAGCTTATGCCTCTAGCAGATGGTCCTTTTCAAGTTCTAGAGAAGATTGGAGACAATGCATACAAGATTGATCTTCCTAGTGAGTATGGAAACGTGAGCTCAACCTTCAATGTCGGTGATCTTAGCCCTTACTTAGAGGATACGAATTTGAGGGCAAATTCTTTTAAAGAAGGGGAGGTTGATGCAGGAGCAAGTACGTTAAAGGACAAGCAAGAAGACGACGAATCAAGAACGTCCAAGAACCCAGTTCTTGAAACGTTAATGCTTGATCTTGAGCTGCTCATTGCCAAGAGTATATTGCCACGTGAGGTAAAGTGTGAGGTAACTATGTTAGAGTGGCAAGAAGATGACTAGAAGCTGAAAAGAAGAAGCCTTGGGCGCCAAGGAAACTGTTCCAGCGGTTTTGAGCCTTGGGCGCTAGGTAATCAGTTATTCAGTTCTATTTCGTTTAGTATTCCCTTAATTAGTTAGAATATGTTTAGGAGAGTAATAATCTGATTGTTATTAGTATTAGAAGTCCATTAGGTGTTAGGAAAGCTGTTAGTTAGTCCGTTTTACAATTGTAGTCAGTTTCGTAGTTAGTTTCCTATTCGGACTAGGATTAGGATTCCGAATAGCTTTAGATTTCTTTGTCTATAAATAGGGGAGATCTTTTCTATTGTAAACTCGTGCTTTGATGATTAATTATTGAATATGTGAGTATTTACCCCTCAAACTGAGTGATTCAGGTTGAAACCCTTACGAGTGATTCGTGAGTTGTTCTTGAGTGATTCTTGAACAAGATCCCTTTGTGTGATACTATCAAAGGTTAATTTCCGTTTTGTTACTTATTTCACATCAAAAGTGCAAACAAGCTTCAACTCAAGCTTTTGAATACATTTACGCGTTTTAAAAGCTCATACGAGTAGGGTGAAAATGATTTGAGCTCTTTTGTGGTGTATATTAAGAGAAAGCATCCAAATACTCTGTTTGCATTCATTTGAGTGTGAAACTAAACCTAGGATATTTACAAGTACAAACAAGCTTCAACTCAAGCTTTTGAATACATTTACGCGTTTTAAAACCTCATACGAGTAGGGTGAAAGAGATTTGAGTTCTTTTGTGTTGTATATTAAGAGAAAGCATCCAAATACTCTGTTTGCATTCATTTGAGTGTGAAACTACACCTAGTATGTTTACAAGTACAAACAAGCTTCAACACAAGCTTTTGAATGCATTTACGCGTTTTAAATGCTCATACGAGTAGGGTGAATGAGATTTGAGTTCTTTTGTGTTGTATATTAAGAGAAAGCATCCAAATACTTTGTTTGGATTCATTTGACTGTGAAACTACTCCTCGGATGTTTACAAGTACAAACAAGCTTCAACTCAAGCTTTTGAATGCATTTACGCGTTTTAAAAGCACATACAAGTAGGGTGATAGAGATTGTGTTCTTTTGTGTTGTATATTAAGATAAAGCACCCAATTGTTTTGTTTGCACTCATTTGAGTATGAAACTACACCAAGAATGTTTTAAAGTGCAAACAAGCTTCAACTCATGCTTTTGAAAGCATTTACGCGTTTTAAAAGCTCCTACGAGTAGGGTGAAAAAGATTTGAGTTCTTTTGTGTTTTATATTAAGAGAAAGCATCGAAATACTTTGTTTGGAGTCATTTGAGTGTGAAACTACACCTAGGATGTTGACAAGTACAAAAAAGCTTCAACTCAAGATTTTGAATGCATTTACGCGTTTTAAAAGCTCATACGAGTAGGGTGAAAGAGATTTTTGAGTTCTTTTGTGTTGTATATTAAAAGAAAGCATCCAAATACTTTGTTTGGATTCATTTGAGTGTGAAAGTACACCTAGGAGGTTTACAAGTATAAAAAAGCTTCAACTCAAACTTTTGAATGCATTTAAGCGGTTTAAGATCATACAAGTAGCCTGAAAGAGATTGAGTTCTTTTGTGTCGTATATTTAGAGGAAGCACCCATTTGTTTTATTTGAACTCATTTGAGTATGAAGATACACCAAGAATATTTTAGAGTGCAAACAAGCTTCAACTCAAGCTTTTGAATGCATTTACTCGTTTTAAACGCTCATACGAGTAGGGTGAAAGAGATTTGAGTTCTTTTGTGTTGTATATTCAGAGAAAGCATCCAACTACTTTGTATGGATTCATTTGAGTGTGAAACTACACCTAGGATGTTTACAAGTACAAACAAGCTTCAACTCAAGCTTTTGAATGCATTTACGCGTTTTAAAAGCTCATACGAGTAGGGTGAATGAGATTTGAGTTCTTTTGTGTTGTATATTAAGAGAAAGCATCCAAATACTTTGTTTGGTTTCATTTGAGTGTGAAACTACACCTAGGATGTTTACAAGTAAAAACTAGCTTCAACTCAAGCTTTTGAATCCATTTACGCGTTATAAAAGCTCATACGAGTAGGGTGAAATAGATTTAAGTTTTTTTATGTTGTATATTAAGAGAAAGCATCCAAATACATTAATTGGATTCATTTGAGTGTGAAACTACACCTTGGATTTTTACAAGTACAAATAAGCTTCTTCTCAAGCTTTTGAATGCATTTACGCGTTTTAAAAGCACATACAAGTAGGGTGATTGAGATTGTGTTCTTTTGTGTTGTATATTAAGAGAAAGCACCCAATTGTTTTGTTTGCACTCATTTGAGTATGAAACTACACCAAGAATGTTTTAAAGTGCAAACAAGCTTCAACTTATGCTTTTGAAAGCATTTACGCGTTTTAAAAGCTCCTACGGGTAGGGTGAAAGAGATTTGAGTTCTTTTGTGTTGTATATTAAGAGAAAGCATCCAAATACTTTGTTTGGATTCATTTGGGTGTGAAACTACACCTTGGATGTTTACAAGTACAAATAAGCTTCAACTCAAGCTTTTGAATGCATTTACGCATTTTAAAAGCTCATACGAGTAGGGTGAATGAGATTTGAGTTCTTTTCTGTTGTATATTAAGAGAAAGCATCCAAATACTTTTTTTGGATTCATTTGAGTGTGAAACTACACCTAGGATGTTTACAAGTACAAAAAAGCTTCAACTCAAGCTTTTGAATCCATTTACGCGTTATAAAAGCTCATACGAGTATGGTGAAAGAGATTTTGAGTTTTTTTGTGTTGTATATTCAGAGAAAGCATCCAAATACTTTGTTTGGATTCATTTGAGTGTGAAACTACACCTAGTATGTTTACAAGTACAAACAAGCTTTAACTCAAACTTTTGAATGCATTTACGCGTTTTAAAAGCTCATACGATTAGGGTGATAGAGATTGAGTTCTTTTGTGTTGTATATTTAGAGAAATCACCCATTTGTTTTATTTGCACTCATTTGAGTATGAAGATACACCAAGAATATTTTAAAGTGCAAACAAGCTTCAACTCAAGCTTTTGAATGCATTTACGCGTTTTAAACGCTCATACGAGTAGGGTGAAAGAGATTTGAGTTGTTTTGTGTTGTATATTCAGAGAAAACATACAAATACTTTGTTTGGATTCATTTGAGTGTGAAACTACACCTAGGATGTTTACAAGTACAAACAAGCTTCAGCTCAAGCTTTTGAATGCATTTACGCGTTTTAAACGCTCATACGAGTAGGGTGAAAGAGAATTGAGTTCTTTTGTGTTGTATATTCATAGAAAGCATCCAAATACTTTGTTTCGATTCATTTGAGTGTGAAACTACACCTAGGATGTTTACAAGTACAAACAAGCTTTAACTCAAACTTTTGAATGCATTTACGTGTTTTAAAGGCTCATACGCGTAGGGTGATAGAGATTGAGTTCTTTTGTGTTGCATATTAAGAGAAAGCACCCACTTGTTTTGTTTGCAATAATTTGAGTATAAAACTACACCAAGAATGTTTTAAAGTGTAAACAAGCTTCAACTCAAGCTTTTGATTGCATTTACGCGTTATAAAAGCTCATACGAGTAGGGTGAAAGAGATTTGAGTTTCTTTGTGTTGTATATTAAGAGAAAGCATCCAAATACATTGATTGGATTCATTTGAGTATGAAACTACACCAAGAATGTTTTAAAGTGCAAACAAGCTTCAACCCATGCTTTTGAATGCATTTACGCGTTTTAAAAGCTCACACGAATAGGGTGAAAGAGATTTGAATTCCTTTGTATTGTATATTAAGAGAAAGCATCCAAATACATTGTTTGGATTCATTTGAGTGTGAACTACACCTAGGAAGCTTACAAGTACAAACAAGCTTCAACTCAAGCTTTTGAATGCATTTACGCGTTTTAAAAGCTCATACGAGAAGGGTAAAAGAGATTTGAGTTCTTTTGTGTTGTATATTAAGAGAAAGCATCCAAATACTTTGTTTGGATTCATTTGAGTGTGAAACTACACCTAGGATGTTTACAAGTACAAAGAAGCTTCAACTCAAGCTTTTGAATGCATTTACGCGTTTTAAAAGCTCATACGGGTAGGGTGATAGAGATTGAGTTCTTTTGTGTTGTATATTAAGAGAAACCACCCAATTGTTTTGTTTGCACTCATTTGAGTATGAAACTACACCAAGAATGTTTTAATGTGAAAACAAGCTTCAACTGAAGCTTTTGAATGCATTTACGTGTTTTTAAAGCTCATACGAGTAGGGTGATAGAGATTTGAGTTCTTTTGTGTTGTATATTAAGAGAAAGCATCCAAATACTTTGTTTGGATTCATTTGGGTGTGAAACTACACCTTGGATGTTTACAAGTACAAATAAGCTTCAACTCAAGCTTTTGAATGCATTTACGCATTTTAAAAGCTCATACGAGTAGGGTGAATGAGATTTGAGTTCTTTTCTGTTGTATATTAAGAGAAAGCATCCAAATACTTTTTTTGGATTCATTTGAGTGTGAAACTACACCTAGGATGTTTACAAGTACAAAAAAGCTTCAACTCAAGCTTTTGAATGCATTTACGCGTTTTAAAAGCTCATACGAGTAGGGTAAAAGAGATTTGAGTTTTTTGTGTTGTATATTAAGAGAAAGCATCCAAATACATTGATTGGATTCATTTGAGTATGAAACTACACCAAGAATGTTTTAAAGTGCAAACAAGCTTCAACTCATGCTTTTGAATGCATTTACGCGTTTTAAAAGCTCATACGATTAGGGTGAAAGAGATTTGAGTTCTTTTGTGTTGTATATTAAGAGAAAGCATCCAAATACTTTGTTTGGTTTCGTTTGAGTGTGAAACTAAACCTAGGATGTTAACAAGTACAAACAAGCTTTAACTCAAGCTTTTGAATGCATTTACGCGTTTTAAAAGCTCATACGAGTAGGATGATAGAGATTGAGTTCTTTTGTGTTGTATATTAAGAGAAAGCACCCAAATGTTTTGTTTGCACTCATTTGAGTATGAAACTACACCAAGAATGTTTTAAAGTGTAAACAAGCTTCAACTCAAGCTTTTGAATGCATTTACGCGTTTTAAAAGCTCATACGTGTAGGGTGAAAGAGATTTGAGTTCTTTTGTATTGTATATTCAGAGAAAGCATCCAAATACTTTGTTTGGATTCATTTGAGTGTGAAACTATACCTAGGATGTTTACAAGTACAAACAAGCTTCAACTCAAACTTTTGAATGCATTTACGCGTTTTTAAAAGCACATAAGAATAGGGTGATAGAGATTGAGTTCTTTTGTGTTGTATATTTAGAGAAAGCACCCATTTGTTTTATTTGCACTCATTTGAGTATGAAGATACACCAAGAATATTTTAACGTGCAAACAAGCTTCAACTCAAGCTTTTGAATGCATTTACGCGTTTTAAACGCTCATACGAGTAGGGTGAAAGAGATTTGAGTTCTTTTGTGTTGTATATTCAGAGAAAGCATCCAAATACTTTGTTTGGATTCATTTGAGTGTGAAACTACATCTAGGATGTTTACAAGTACAAAGAAGCTTCAACTCAAACTTTTGAATGCATTTACGCGTTTTAAAAGCTCATACGAGTAGGGTGAAAGAGATTTGAGTTCTTTTGTGTTGTATATTCAGAGTAAGCATCCAAATACTTTGTTTAGATTCATTTGAGTGTGAAACTACACCTTGGATGTTTAGAAGTACAAACAAGCTTCAACTCAAACTTTTGAATGCATTTACGCGTTGTAACAGCTCTTACGACTAGGGTGATAGAGATTGAGTTCTTTTGTGTTGTATATTAATAG
Organism: Tetragonia tetragonoides; assembly: GCA_038025085.1. Taxonomy (NCBI): domain Eukaryota; kingdom Viridiplantae; phylum Streptophyta; class Magnoliopsida; order Caryophyllales; family Aizoaceae; genus Tetragonia; species Tetragonia tetragonoides. The sequence continues at coordinate 26,313,549 of CM076140.1, forward strand.
AAAGCACCCAAATGTTTTGTTTGCATTCATTTGAGTATGAAACTACACCAAGAATGTTTTAAAGTGCAAACAAGCTTCAACTCAAGCTTTTGAATGCATTTACGCGTTTTAAAAGCCCATACGAGTAGGGTGAAAGAGATTTGAGTTCTTTTGTGTTGTATATTAAGAGAAAGCATCCAAATACTTTGTTTGGATTCACTTGAGTGTGAAACTACACCTAGGAAGTTTACAAGTACAAACAAGCTTCAACTCAAGCTTTTGAATGCATTTACGCGTTTTAAAAGCTCATACGAGTAGGGTGAAAGAGAATTGAGTTCTTTTGTGTTGTATATTAAGAGAAAGCATCCAAATACTTTGTTTGGTTTCATTTGAGTGTGAAACTACACCTTGGATGTTTACAAGTACAAATAAGCTTCAACTCAAGCTTTTGAATGCATTTACGCGTTGTAACAGCTCTTACGACTAGGGTGATAGAGATTGAGTTCTTTTGTGTTGTATATTATTAGAAAGCACCCAAATATTTTGTTTGCACTCATTTGAGTATGAAACTACACCAAGAATGTTTTAAAGTGCAAACAAGCTTCAACTCAAGCTTTTGAATGCATTTACGCGTTTTAAAAGCTCATACGAGTAGGGTGAAAGAGATTTGAGTTCTTCTTTGTTGTATATTAAGAGAAAGCATCCAAAAACTTTGTTTGGATTCATTTGAGTGTGAAACTACACCTAGGAAGTTTACAATTACAAACAAGCTTCACTCAATGCATTTACGAGTTTTAAAAGCTCATACGAGTAGGGTGAAAGAGATTTGAGTTCTTTTGTGTTGTATAATAAAAGAAAGTATCCAAATACTTTGTTTGGTTTCATTTGAGTGTGAAACTACACCTTGGATGTTTACAAGTACAAATAAGCTTCAACTTAAGCTTTTGAATGCATTTACGCGTTGTAACAGCTCTTACGACTAGGGTGATAGAGATTGAGTTTTTTTGTGTTGTATATTAATAGAAAGCACCCAAATGTTTTGTTTGCATTCATTTGAGTATTAAACTACACCAAGAATGTTTTAAAGTGCAAACAAGCTTCAACTCAAGCTTTTGAATGCATTTACGCGTTATAAAAGCTCATACGAGTAGGGTAAAAGAGATTTCAGTTCTGTTGTGTTGTATATTAAGAGAAAGCATCCAAATACTTTGTTTGGATTCATTTGGGTGTGAAACTACACCTTGGATGTTTACAAGTACAAATAAGCTTCAACTCAAGCTTTTGAATGCATTTACGCATTTTAAAAGCTCATACGAGTAGGGTGAATGAGATTTGAGTTCTTTTCTGTTGTATATTAAGAGAAAGCATCCAAATACTTTTTTTGGATTCATTTGAGTGTGAAACTACACCTAGGATGTTTACAAGTACAAAAAAGCTTCAACTCAAGCTTTTGAATGCATTTACGCGTTTTAAAAGCTCATACGAGTAGGGTGATAGAGATTGAGTTCTTTTGTGTTGTATATTAAGAGAAAGCACCCAATTGTTTTGTTTGCACATATTTGAGTATGAAACTACACCAAGAATATTTTAAAGTGCAAACAAGCTTCAACTCAAGCTTTTGAATGCATTTCCGCGTTTTAAAAGCTCATACGAGTAGGGTGAAAGAGATTTGAGTTCTTTTGTGTTGTATATTAAGAGAAAGCATCCAAATACTTTGTTTGGTTTCGTTTGAGTGTGAAACTAAACCTAGGATGTTTACAAGTACAAACAAGCTTTAACTCAAACTTTTGAATGCATTTACGCGTTTTAAAAGCTCATACGAGTAGGGTGAAAGAGATTTGAGTTCTTTTGTGTTGTATATTAAGAGAAAGCATCCAAATACGTTGTTTAGATTCATTTGAGTGTGAAACTACACCTTGGATGTTTAGAAGTACAAACAAGCTTCAACTCAAACTTTTGAATGCATTTACGCGTTGTAACAGCTCTTACGACTAGGGTGATAGAGATTGAGTTCTTTTGTGTTGTATATTAATAGAAAGCACCCAAATGTTTTGTTTGCATTCATTTGAGTATGAAACTACACCAAGAATGTTTTAAAGTGCAAACAAGCTTCAACTCAAGCTTTTGAATGCATTTACGCGTTTTAAAAGCCCATACGAGTAGGGTGAAAGAGATTTGAGTTCTTTTGTGTTGTATATTAAGAGAAAGCATCCAAATACTTTGTTTGGATTCATTTGAGTGTGAAACTACACCTAGGAAGTTTACAAGTACAAACAAGCTTCAACTCAAGCTTTTGAATGCATTTACGCGTTTTAAAAGCTCATACGAGTAGGGTGAAAGAGATTTGAGTTCTTTTGTGTTGTATATTAAGAGAAAGCATCCAAATACTTTGTTTGGATTCATTTGAGTGTGAAACTACACCTAGGAAGTTTACAATTACAAACAAGCTTCACTCAATGCATTTACGTGTTTTAAAAGCTCATACGAGTAGGGTGAAAGAGATTTGAGTTCTTTTGTGTTGTATATTAAGAGAAAGCATCCAAATACTTTGTTTGGTTTCATTTGAGTGTGAAACTACACCTTGGATGTTTACAAGTACAAATAAGCTTCAACTAAGCTTTTGAATGCATTTACGCGTTTTAAAAGCTCATACGAGTAGGATGAAAGAGATTTGAGTTCTTTTGTGCTGTATAATAAAAGAAAGTATCCAAATACTTTGTTTGGTTTCATTTGAGTGTGAAACTACACCTTGGATGTTTACAAGTACAAATAAGCTTCAACTCAAGCTTTTGAATGCATTTACGCGTTGTAACAGCTCTTACGACTAGGGTGATAGAGATTGAGTTCTTTTGTGTTGTATATTATTAGAAAGCACCCAAATGTTTTGTCTGCATTCATTTGAGTATTAAACTACACCAAGAATGTTTTAAAGTGCAAACAAGCTTCAACTCAAGCTTTTGAATGCATTTACGCGTTTTAAAAGCTCATACGAGTAGGGTGAAAGAGATTTGAATTCCTTTGTATTGTATATTAAGAGAAAGCATCCAAATACATTGTTTGGATTCATTTGAGTGTGAAACTACACCTAGGAAGCTTACAAGTACAAACAAGCTTCAACTCAAGCTTTTGAATGCATTGACGCGTTTTAAAAGCTCATACGAGTAGGGTAAAAGAGATTTGAGTTTTTTGTGTTGTATATTAAGAGAAAGCATCCAAATACATTGATTGGATTCATTTGAGTATGAAACTACACCAAGAATGTTTTAAAGTGCAAACAAGCTTCAACTCATGCTTTTGAATGCATTTACGCGTTTTAAAAGCTCATACGATTAGGGTGAAAGAGATTTGAGTTCTTTTGTGTTGTATATTAAGAGAAAGCATCCAAATACTTTGTTTGGTTTCGTTTGAGTGTGAAACTAAACCTAGGATGTTAACAAGTACAAACAAGCTTTAACTCAAGCTTTTGAATGCATTTACGCGTTTTTAAAGCTCATACGAGTAGGATGATAGAGATTGAGTTCTTTTGTGTTGTATATTAAGAGAAAGCACCCAAATGTTTTGTTTGCACTCATTTGAGTATGAAACTACACCAAGAATGTTTTAAAGTGTAAACAAGCTTCAACTCAAGCTTTTGAATGCATTTACGCGTTTTAAAAGCTCATACGTGCAGGGTGAAAGAGATTTGAGTTCTTTTGTATTGTATATTCAGAGAAAGCATCCAAATACTTTGTTTGGATTCATTTGAGTGTGAAACTATACCTAGGATGTTTACAAGTACAAACAAGCTTCAACTCAAACTTTTGAATGCATTTACGCGTTTTTAAAAGCACATAAGAATAGGGTGATAGAGATTGAGTTCTTTTGTGTTGTATATTTAGAGAAAGCACCCATTTGTTTTATTTGCACTCATTTGAGTATGAAGATACACCAAGAATATTTTAACGTGCAAACAAGCTTCAACTCAAGCTTTTGAATGCATTTACGCGTTTTAAAAGCTCATACGAGTAGGATGAAAGTGATTTGAGTTCTTTTGTGTTGTATAATAAAAGAAAGCATCCAAATACTTTGTTTGGATTCATTTGAGTGTGAAACTACACCTAGGATGTTTACAAGTACAAAAAAGCTTCAACTCAAACTTTTGAATGCATTTAAGCGGTTAAAGCTCATACAAGTAGCCTGAAAGAGATTTGAGTTCTTTTCTGTTGTATATTATGAGAAAGCATCCAAATACTTTGTTTGGATTCATTTGAGTGTGAAACTACACCTAGGATGTTTACAAGTACAAACAAGCTTCAACTCAAGCTTTTGAATGCATTTACGCGTTGTAACAGCTCTTACGACTAGGGTGATAGAGATTGAGTTCTTTTGTGTTGTATATTAATAGAAAGCACCCAAATGTTTTGTTTGCATTCATTTGAGTATTAAACTACACCAAGAATGTTTTAAAGTGCAAACAAGCTTCAACTCAAGCTTTTGAATGCATTTACGCGTTATAAAAGCTCATACGAGTAGGGTGAAAGAGATTTCAGTTCTTTTGTGTTGTATATTAAGAGAAAGCATCCAAATACTTTGTTTGGATTCATTTGAGTGTGAAACTACACCTAGGATGTTTAAAAGTACAAACAAGCTTCAACTCAAGCTTTTGAATGCATTTACGCGTTTTAAAAGCTCATACGAGTAGGATGAAAGTGATTTGAGTTCTTTGTGTTGTATAATAAAAGAAAGCATCCAAATACTTTGTTTGGATTCATTTGAGTGTGAAACTACACCTAGGATGTTTACAAGTACAAAAAAGCTTCAACTCAAGCTTTTGAATGCATTTACGCGTTTTAAAAGCTCATACGAGTAGGGGGAAAGAGATTTGGGTTCTTTTGTGTTGTATATTAAGAGAAAGAATCCAAATACTTTGTTTGGTTTCATTTGAGTGTGAAACTACAACTAGGATGTTTACAAGTACAAACAAGCTTCAACTCAAGCTTTTGAATGCATTTACGCGTTTTAAAAGCTCATACGAGTAGGATGAAAGAGATTTGAGTTCTTTTGTGTTGTATAATAAAAGAAAGTATCCAAATACTTTGTTTGGATTCATTTGAGTGTGAAACTACACCTAGGAAGTTTACAATTACAAACAAGCTTCACTCAATGCATTTACGTGTTTTAAAAGCTCATACGAGTAGGGTGAAAGAGATTTGAGTTCTTTTGTGTTGTATAATAAAAGAAAGTATCCAAATACTTTGTTTGGTTTCATTTGAGTGTGAAACTACACCTTGGATGTTTACAAGTACAAATAAGCTACAACTAAGCTTTTGAATGCATTTACGTGTTGTAACAGCTCTTACGACTAGGGTGATAGAGATTGAGTTCTTTTGTGTTGTATATTAATACAAAGCACCCAAATGTTTTGTTTGCATTCATTTGAGTATTAAACTACACCAAGAATGTTTTAAAGTGCAAACAAGCTTCAACTCAAGCTTTTGAATGCATTTACGCGTTATAAAAGCTCATACGAGTAGGGTGAAAGAGATTTCAGTTCTTTTGTGTTGTATATTAAGAGAAAGCATCCAAATACTTTGTTTGGATTCATTTGAGTGTGAAACTACACCTAGGATGTTTACAAGTACAAACAAGCTTCAACTCAAGCTTTTGAATGCATTTACGCGTTTTAAAAGCTCATACGAGTAGGGGGAAAGAGATTTGGGTTCTTTTGTGTTGTATATTAAGAGAAAGAATCCAAATACTTTGTTTGGTTTCATTTGAGTGTGAAACTACACCTAGGAAGTTTACAAGTACAAATAAGCTTCAACTCAAGCTTTTGAATGCATTTACTTGTTTTAAAAGCTCATACGAGTAGGGTGAATGAGATTTGAGTTCTTTTGTGTTGTATATTAAGAGAAAGCATCCAAATACTTTGTTTGGATTCATTTGAGTGTGAAACTACGTCTAGGATGTTTACAAGTACAAACAAGCTTCAACTCAAGCTTTCGAATGCATTTACGCGTTTTAAAAGATCATACGAGTAGGGTGAAAGAGATTTGAGTTCTTTTGTGTTGTATATTAAGAGAAAGCATCCAAATACTTTGTTTGGATTCATTTGAGTGTGAAACTACACCTTGGATGTTTACAACTACAAATAAGTTTCAAGTCCAGCTTTTGAATGCATTTACGCGTTTTAAAAGCTCATACGAGTAGGATGAAAGAGATTTGAATTCTTTTGTGTTGTATAATAAAAGAAAGCATCCAAATACTTTGTTCGGATTCATTTGAGTGTGAAACTACACCTAGGATGTTTACAAGTAAAAAGTAGCTTCAACTCAAGGTTTTGAATCCATTTACACGTTATATAAGCTCATACGAGTAGGGTGAAAGAGATTTGAGTTTTTTTGTGTTGTATATTAAGAGAAAGCTTTCAAATACATTGACTGGATTCATTTGAGTGTGAAACTACATCTAGGATGTTTACAAGTACAAACAAGCTTCAACTCAAGCTTTCGAATGCATTTACGCGTTTTAAAAGCTCGTACGAGTAGGGTGAAAGAGATATGAGTTCTTTTGTGTTGTATATTAAGAGAAAGCATCCAAATACTTTTTTTCGATTCATTTGAGTGTGAAAGTACACCTAGGATGTTTACAAGTACGAAAAAGCTTCAACTCAAACTTTTGAATACATTTAAGCGTTTTAAGCTCATACAAGTAGCCTGAAAGAGATTTGAGTTCTTTTGTGTTGTATATTAAGAGAAAGCATCCAAATACTTTGTTTGGATTCATTTGAGTGTGAAACTACACCTAGGATGTTTACAAGTACAAAAAAGCTTCAGCTCAAGCTTTTGAATGCATTTACGCGTTTTAAAAGCTCATACAAGTAGGGTGAAAGAGATTTTTGAGGTCTTTTGTGTTGTATATTAAGAGAAAGCATCCAAATACTTTGTTCGGATACATTTGAGTGTGAAACTACACCTAGGATGTTTACAAGTAAAAAATAGCTTCAACTCAAGCTTTTGAATCCATTTACACGTTATAAAAGCTCATACGAGTAGGGTGAAAGAGATTTGAGTTTTTTTGTGTTGTATATTAAGAGAAAGCATCCAAATACATTGATTGGATTCATTTGAGTGTGAAACTACATCTAGGATGTTTACCAGTACAAACAAGCTTCAACTCAAGCTTTCGAATGCATTTACGCGTTTTAAAAGCTCATACGAGTAGGGTGAAAGAGATATGAGTTCTTTTGTGTTGTATATTAAGAGAAAGCATCCAAATACTTTGTTTGGATTCATTTGAGTGTAAAACTACACCTAGGATGTTTACAAGTACAAAAAAGCTTCAACTCAAACTTTTGAATGCATTTAAGCGTTTTAAGCTCATACAAGTAGCCTGAACGAGATTTGAGTTCTTTTGTGTTGTATATTAAGAGAAAGCATCCAAATACTTTGTTTGGATTCATTTGAGTGTGAAACTACACCTAGGATGTTTACAAGTACAAACAAGCTTCAACTCAAGCTTTTGAATGCATTTACGCGTTTTAAAAGCTCATACGAGTAGGATGAAAGTGATTTGAGTTCTTTTGTGTTGTATAATAAAAGAAAGCATCCAAATACTTTGTTTGGATTCATTTGAGTGTGAAACTACACCTAGGATGTTTACAAGTACAAAAAAGCTTCAACTCAAACTTTTGAATGCATTTAAGCGGTTAAAGCTCATACAAGTAGCCTGAAAGAGATTTGAGTTCTTTTCTGTTGTATATTATGAGAAAGCATCCAAATACTTTGTTTGGATTCATTTGAGTGTGAAACTACACCTAGGATGTTTACAAGTACAAACAAGCTTCAACTCAAGCTTTTGAATGCATTTACGCGTTGTAACAGCTCTTACGACTAGGGTGATAGAGATTGAGTTCTTTTGTGTTGTATATTAATAGAAAGCACCCAAATGTTTTGTTTGCATTCATTTGAGTATTAAACTACACCAAGAATGTTTTAAAGTGCAAACAAGCTTCAACTCAAGCTTTTGAATGCATTTACGCGTTATAAAAGCTCATACGAGTAGGGTGAAAGAGATTTCAGTTCTTTTGTGTTGTATATTAAGAGAAAGCATCCAAATACTTTGTTTGGATTCATTTGAGTGTGAAACTACACCTAGGATGTTTAAAAGTACAAACAAGCTTCAACTCAAGCTTTTGAATGCATTTACGCGTTTTAAAAGCTCATACGAGTAGGATGAAAGTGATTTGAGTTCTTTGTGTTGTATAATAAAAGAAAGCATCCAAATACTTTGTTTGGATTCATTTGAGTGTGAAACTACACCTAGGATGTTTACAAGTACAAAAAAGCTTCAACTCAAGCTTTTGAATGCATTTACGCGTTTTAAAAGCTCATACGAGTAGGGGGAAAGAGATTTGGGTTCTTTTGTGTTGTATATTAAGAGAAAGAATCCAAATACTTTGTTTGGTTTCATTTGAGTGTGAAACTACAACTAGGATGTTTACAACTACAAACAAGCTTCAACTCAAGCTTTTGAATGCATTTACGCGTTTTAAAAGCTCATACGAGTAGGATGAAAGAGATTTGAGTTCTTTTGTGTTGTATAATAAAAGAAAGTATCCAAATACTTTGTTTGGATTCATTTGAGTGTGAAACTACACCTAGGAAGTTTACAATTACAAACAAGCTTCACTCAATGCATTTACGTGTTTTAAAAGCTCATACGAGTAGGGTGAAAGAGATTTGAGTTCTTTTGTGTTGTATAATAAAAGAAAGTATCCAAATACTTTGTTTGGTTTCATTTGAGTGTGAAACTACACCTTGGATGTTTACAAGTACAAATAAGCTACAACTAAGCTTTTGAATGCATTTACGTGTTGTAACAGCTCTTACGACTAGGGTGATAGAGATTGAGTTCTTTTGTGTTGTATATTAATAGAAAGCACCAAAATGTTTTGTTTGCATTCATTTGAGTATTAAACTACACCAAGAATGTTTTAAAGTGCAAACAAGCTTCAACTCAAGCTTTTGAATGCATTTACGCGTTATAAAAGCTCATACGAGTAGGGTGAAAGAGATTTCAGTTCTTTTGTGTTGTATATTAAGAGAAAGCATCCAAATACTTTGTTTGGATTCATTTGAGTGTGAAACTACACCTAGGATGTTTACAAGTACAAACAAGCTTCAACTCAAGCTTTTGAATGCATTTACGCGTTTTAAAAGCTCATACGAGTAGGGGGAAAGAGATTTGGGTTCTTTTGTGTTGTATATTAAGAGAAAGAATCCAAATACTTTGTTTGGTTTCATTTGAGTGTGAAACTACACCTAGGAAGTTTACAAGTACAAATAAGCTTCAACTCAAGCTTTTGAATGCATTTACTTGTTTTAAAAGCTCATACGAGTAGGGTGAATGAGATTTGAGTTCTTTTGTGTTGTATATTAAGAGAAAGCATCCAAATACTTTGTTTGGATTCATTTGAGTGTGAAACTACGTCTAGGATGTTTACAAGTACAAACAAGCTTCAACTCAAGCTTTCGAATGCATTTACGCGTTTTAAAAGATCATACGAGTAGGGTGAAAGAGATTTGAGTTCTTTTGTGTTGTATATTAAGAGAAAGCATCCAAATACTTTGTTTGGATTCATTTGAGTGTGAAACTACACCTTGGATGTTTACAACTACAAATAAGTTTCAAGTCCAGCTTTTGAATGCATTTACGCGTTTTAAAAGCTCATACGAGTAGGATGAAAGAGATTTGAATTCTTTTGTGTTGTATAATAAAAGAAAGCATCCAAATACTTTGTTCGGATTCATTTGAGTGTGAAACTACACCTAGGATGTTTACAAGTAAAAAGTAGCTTCAACTCAAGGTTTTGAATCCATTTACACGTTATATAAGCTCATACGAGTAGGGTGAAAGAGATTTGAGTTTTTTTGTGTTGTATATTAAGAGAAAGCTTTCAAATACATTGACTGGATTCATTTGAGTGTGAAACTACATCTAGGATGTTTACAAGTACAAACAAGCTTCAACTCAAGCTTTCGAATGCATTTACGCGTTTTAAAAGCTCGTACGAGTAGGGTGAAAGAGATATGAGTTCTTTTGTGTTGTATATTAAGAGAAAGCATCCAAATACTTTGTTTCGATTCATTTGAGTGTGAAAGTACACCTAGGATGTTTACAAGTACGAAAAAGCTTCAACTCAAACTTTTGAATACATTTAAGCGTTTTAAGCTCATACAAGTAGCCTGAAAGAGATTTGAGTTCTTTTGTGTTGTATATTAAGAGAAAGCATCCAAATACTTTGTTTGGATTCATTTGAGTGTGAAACTACACCTAGGATGTTTACAAGTACAAAAAAGCTTCAGCTCAAGCTTTTGAATGCATTTACGCGTTTTAAAAGCTCATACAAGTAGGGTGAAAGAGATTTTTGAGGTCTTTTGTGTTGTATATTAAGAGAAAGCATCCAAATACTTTGTTCGGATACATTTGAGTGTGAAACTACACCTAGGATGTTTACAAGTAAAAAATAGCTTCAACTCAAGCTTTTGAATCCATTTACACGTTATAAAAGCTCATACGAGTAGGGTGAAAGAGATTTGAGTTTTTTTGTGTTGTATATTAAGAGAAAGCATCCAAATACATTGATTGGATTCATTTGAGTGTGAAACTACATCTAGGATGTTTACCAGTACAAACAAGCTTCAACTCAAGCTTTCGAATGCATTTACGCGTTTTAAAAGCTCATACGAGTAGGGTGAAAGAGATATGAGTTCTTTTGTGTTGTATATTAAGAGAAAGCATCCAAATACTTTGTTTGGATTCATTTGAGTGTAAAACTACACCTAGGATGTTTACAAGTACAAAAAAGCTTCAACTCAAACTTTTGAATGCATTTAAGCGTTTTAAGCTCATACAAGTAGCCTGAACGAGATTTGAGTTCTTTTGTGTTGTATATTAAGAGAAAGCATCCAAATACTTTGTTTGGATTCATTTGAGTGTGAAACTACACCTAGGATGTTTACAAGTACAAACAAGCTTCAACTCAAGCTTTTGAATGCATTTACGCGTTTTAAAAGCTCATACGAGTAGGATGAAAGTGATTTGAGTTCTTTTGTGTTGTATAATAAAAGAAAGCATCCAAATACTTTGTTTGGATTCATTTGAGTGTGAAACTACACCTAGGATGTTTACAAGTACAAAAAAGCTTCAACTCAAACTTTTGAATGCATTTAAGCGGTTAAAGCTCATACAAGTAGCCTGAAAGAGATTTGAGTTCTTTTCTGTTGTATATTATGAGAAAGCATCCAAATACTTTGTTTGGATTCATTTGAGTGTGAAACTACACCTAGGATGTTTACAAGTACAAACAAGCTTCAACTCAAGCTTTTGAATGCATTTACGCGTTGTAACAGCTCTTACGACTAGGGTGATAGAGATTGAGTTCTTTTGTGTTGTATATTAATAGAAAGCACCCAAATGTTTTGTTTGCATTCATTTGAGTATTAAACTACACCAAGAATGTTTTAAAGTGCAAACAAGCTTCAACTCAAGCTTTTGAATGCATTTACGCGTTATAAAAGCTCATACGAGTAGGGTGAAAGAGATTTCAGTTCTTTTGTGTTGTATATTAAGAGAAAGCATCCAAATACTTTGTTTGGATTCATTTGAGTGTGAAACTACACCTAGGATGTTTAAAAGTACAAACAAGCTTCAACTCAAGCTTTTGAATGCATTTACGCGTTTTAAAAGCTCATACGAGTAGGATGAAAGTGATTTGAGTTCTTTGTGTTGTATAATAAAAGAAAGCATCCAAATACTTTGTTTGGATTCATTTGAGTGTGAAACTACACCTAGGATGTTTACAAGTACAAAAAAGCTTCAACTCAAGCTTTTGAATGCATTTACGCGTTTTAAAAGCTCATACGAGTAGGGGGAAAGAGATTTGGGTTCTTTTGTGTTGTATATTAAGAGAAAGAATCCAAATACTTTGTTTGGTTTCATTTGAGTGTGAAACTACAACTAGGATGTTTACAAGTACAAACAAGCTTCAACTCAAGCTTTTGAATGCATTTACGCGTTTTAAAAGCTCATACGAGTAGGATGAAAGAGATTTGAGTTCTTTTGTGTTGTATAATAAAAGAAAGTATCCAAATACTTTGTTTGGATTCATTTGAGTGTGAAACTACACCTAGGAAGTTTACAATTACAAACAAGCTTCACTCAATGCATTTACGTGTTTTAAAAGCTCATACGAGTAGGGTGAAAGAGATTTGAGTTCTTTTGTGTTGTATAATAAAAGAAAGTATCCAAATACTTTGTTTGGTTTCATTTGAGTGTGAAACTACACCTTGGATGTTTACAAGTACAAATAAGCTACAACTAAGCTTTTGAATGCATTTACGTGTTGTAACAGCTCTTACGACTAGGGTGATAGAGATTGAGTTCTTTTGTGTTGTATATTAATAGAAAGCACCAAAATGTTTTGTTTGCATTCATTTGAGTATTAAACTACACCAAGAATGTTTTAAAGTGCAAACAAGCTTCAACTCAAGCTTTTGAATGCATTTACGCGTTATAAAAGCTCATACGAGTAGGGTGAAAGAGATTTCAGTTCTTTTGTGTTGTATATTAAGAGAAAGCATCCAAATACTTTGTTTGGATTCATTTGAGTGTGAAACTACACCTAGGATGTTTACAAGTACAAACAAGCTTCAACTCAAGCTTTTGAATGCATTTACGCGTTTTAAAAGCTCATACGAGTAGGGGGAAAGAGATTTGGGTTCTTTTGTGTTGTATATTAAGAGAAAGAATCCAAATACTTTGTTTGGTTTCATTTGAGTGTGAAACTACACCTAGGAAGTTTACAAGTACAAATAAGCTTCAACTCAAGCTTTTGAATGCATTTACTTGTTTTAAAAGCTCATACGAGTAGGGTGAATGAGATTTGAGTTCTTTTGTGTTGTATATTAAGAGAAAGCATCCAAATACTTTGTTTGGATTCATTTGAGTGTGAAACTACGTCTAGGATGTTTACAAGTACAAACAAGCTTCAACTCAAGCTTTCGAATGCATTTACGCGTTTTAAAAGATCATACGAGTAGGGTGAAAGAGATTTGAGTTCTTTTGTGTTGTATATTAAGAGAAAGCATCCAAATACTTTGTTTGGATTCATTTGAGTGTGAAACTACACCTTGGATGTTTACAACTACAAATAAGTTTCAAGTCCAGCTTTTGAATGCATTTACGCGTTTTAAAAGCTCATACGAGTAGGATGAAAGAGATTTGAATTCTTTTGTGTTGTATAATAAAAGAAAGCATCCAAATACTTTGTTCGGATTCATTTGAGTGTGAAACTACACCTAGGATGTTTACAAGTAAAAAGTAGCTTCAACTCAAGGTTTTGAATCCATTTACACGTTATATAAGCTCATACGAGTAGGGTGAAAGAGATTTGAGTTTTTTTGTGTTGTATATTAAGAGAAAGCTTTCAAATAAATTGACTGGATTCATTTGAGTGTGAAACTACATCTAGGATGTTTACAAGTACAAACAAGCTTCAACTCAAGCTTTCGAATGCATTTACGCGTTTTAAAAGCTCGTACGAGTAGGGTGAAAGAGATATGAGTTCTTTTGTGTTGTATATTAAGAGAAAGCATCCAAATACTTTGTTTCGATTCATTTGAGTGTGAAAGTACACCTAGGATGTTTACAAGTACGAAAAAGCTTCAACTCAAACTTTTGAATACATTTAAGCGTTTTAAGCTCATACAAGTAGCCTGAAAGAGATTTGAGTTCTTTTGTGTTGTATATTAAGAGAAAGCATCCAAATACTTTGTTTGGATTCATTTGAGTGTGAAACTACACCTAGGATGTTTACAAGTACAAAAAAGCTTCAGCTCAAGCTTTTGAATGCATTTACGCGTTTTAAAAGCTCATACAAGTAGGGTGAAAGAGATTTTTGAGGTCTTTTGTGTTGTATATTAAGAGAAAGCATCCAAATACTTTGTTCGGATACATTTGAGTGTGAAACTACACCTAGGATGTTTACAAGTAAAAAATAGCTTCAACTCAAGCTTTTGAATCCATTTACACGTTATAAAAGCTCATACGAGTAGGGTGAAAGAGATTTGAGTTTTTTTGTGTTGTATATTAAGAGAAAGCATCCAAATACATTGATTGGATTCATTTGAGTGTGAAACTACATCTAGGATGTTTACCAGTACAAACAAGCTTCAACTCAAGCTTTCGAATGCATTTACGCGTTTTAAAAGCTCATACGAGTAGGGTGAAAGAGATATGAGTTCTTTTGTGTTGTATATTAAGAGAAAGCATCCAAATACTTTGTTTGGATTCATTTGAGTGTAAAACTACACCTAGGATGTTTACAAGTACAAAAAAGCTTCAACTCAAACTTTTGAATGCATTTAAGCGTTTTAAGCTCATACAAGTAGCCTGAACGAGATTTGAGTTCTTTTGTGTTGTATATTAAGAGAAAGCATCCAAATACTTTGTTTGGATTCATTTGAGTGTGAAACTACACCTCGGATGTTTACAAGTACAAACAAGCTTCAACTCAAGCTTTTGAATGCATCTACGCGTTTTAAAAGCTCCTACGACTAGGTGATAGAGATCGAGTTCTTTTGTGTTGTATATTAAGATAAAGAACCCAAATGATTTGTTTGCATACATTTGAGTATGAAACTACACCAAAAATGTTTTAAAGTGCAAACAAGCTTCAACTCAAGCTTTTGAATCCAATACGCGTTATAAAAGCTCATACGAGTAGGGTGAAAGAGATTTGAGTTTTTTTGTGTTGTATATTAAGAGAAAGCATCCAAATACATTGATTGAATTCGTTTGAGTCTGAAACTACATCTAGGATGTTTACAAGTACAAAAAAGCTTCAACTCAAGCTTTTGAATGCATCTACGCGTTTTAAAAGCAGTTACGACTAGGGTGCTTGAGATCGAGTTCTTTTGTGTTCTATATAAAAATAAAGCACCCAAATGTTTTGTTTGCATTCATTTGAGTATGAAACTACACCAAGAATGTTTTAAAGTGCAAACAAGCTTCAACTCAAGCTTTTGAATGCATTTACGCGTTTTAAAAGCTCATACGAGTAGGGTGAAAGAGATATGAGTCCTTTTGTGTTGTATATTAAGAGAAAGCATCCAAATACTTTGTTTGGATTAATCTGAGTGTGAAACTACACCTTGGATGTTTACAAGTACAAACTAGCTTCAACTCAAGCTTTTGAAAGCGTTTACACGTTTTAAAAGCTCATACGATTAGGATGAATGAGATTTGAGTTCTTTTGTGTTGTATATTAAGAGAAAGTATCCAAATACTATGTTTGGATTCATTTGAGTGTGAAACTACACCTCGGATGTTTACAAGTACAAACAAGCTTCAACTAAAGCTTTTGAATGCATTTACGCGTTTTAAAAGCTCATACGAGTAAAGTGATAGAGAAAGCACCCAATTGTTTTGTTTGCACTCATTTGATTAGGAAACTACACCAAGAATGTTTTAAAGTGCAAACAACCTTCAACTCAAGCTTTTGAATGCATTTACACATTTTAAAAGCTCATACAAGTAGGGTGAAAGAGATTTCAGTTCTTTTGTGTTGTATATTAAGAGAAAGCATCCAAATACTTTGTTTGGATTCATTTGAGTGTGAATATACACCATGGATGTTTACAAGTACAAGCAATCTTCAACTCAAGCTTTTCAATGCATTTACGCGTTGTAACAGCTCTTACGACTAGGGTGAAAGTGATTTGAGTTCTTTTGTGTTGTATATTAAGAGAAAGCATCCAAATATTTTGTTTGCATTCATTTGAGAGTGAAACTACACCTAGGATATTTACAAGTGCAAACAAGCTTCAACTCAAGCTTTTGAATGCATCTACGCGTTTTAAAATTAGTTGCGACTAGGGTGATAGACATCGAGTTCTTTTGTGTTGTATAAACATCTACACCTTGGATGTTTAGAAGTACAAACAAGCTTCAACTCAAACTTTTGAATGCATTTACGCGTTGTAACAGCTCTTACGACTAGGGTGATAGAGATTGAGTTCTTTTGTGTTGTATATTAATAGAAAGCACCCAAACGTTTTGTTTGCATTCATTTGAGTAAGAAACTACACCAAGAATGTTTTAAAGTGCAAACAAGCTTCAACTCAAGCTTTTGAATGCATTTACGCGTTTTAAAAGCTCATACGAGTAGGGTGAAAGAGATATGAGTTCTTTTGTGTTGTATATTAAGCGAAAGCATCCAAATACTTTGTTTGGATTCATTTGAGAGTGAAACTACACCTAGGATGTTTACAAGTACAAAAAAGCTTCTACTCAAGCTTTTGAATGCATTTAAGGGTTTTCAAAGCTCATACGAGTAGGGTGAAAGAGATTAGAGTTCTTTTGTGTTGTATATTAAGAGAAAGCATCCAAATACTTTGTTTGGATTCATTTGAATATGAAACTACACCTAGGATGTTTACAAGTACAAACAAGCTTCAACTCAAGCTTTTGAAAGCATTTACGCGTTTTAAAAGCTCATACGAGTAGGGTGAAAGAGATTTGAGTTCTTTTGAGTTGTATATTAAGAGAAAGCATCCAAATACTTTGTTTGGATTCATTTGAGTGTGAAACTACACCTAGGATGTTTAAAAGTACAAACAAGCTTCAACTCAAGCTTTTCAATGCATTTACGCGTTGTAACAGCTCTTACGACTAGGGTGAAAGTGATTTGAGTTCTTTTGTGTTGTATATTAAGAGAAAGCATCCAAATAATTTTTTTGCATTCATTTGAGTGTGAAACTACACCTAGTATATTTACAAGTACAAACAAGCTTCAACTCAAGCTTTTGAATGCATCTACGCGTTTTAAAAGCAGTTACGACTAGGGTGATAGAGATCGAGTTCTTTTGTGTTGTATATCAAGATAAAGCACGCAAATGTTTTGTTTGCATTCATTTGAGTATGAAACTACACCAAGAATGTTTTAAAGTGCAAACAAGCTTCAACTCAAGCTTTTGAATGCATTTACGCGTTTTAAAAGCTCATACGAGTAGGGTGAAAGAGATTTGAGTTCTTTTGTGTTGTATATTAAGAGAAAGCATCCAAATACATTGATTGGATTCATTTGATTGTGAAACTACATCTAGGATGTTTACAAGTACAAACAAGCTTCAACTCAAGCTTTCGAATGCATTTACGCGTTTTAAAAGCTCATACGAGTAGGGTGAAAGAGATATGAGTTTATTTGTGTTGTATATTAAGAGAAAGCATCCAAATACTTTGTTTGGATTCATTTGAGTGTGAAACTACACCTAGGATGTTTACAAGTACAGAAACAAGCTTCAACTGAAGCTTTTCAATGCATTTACGCGTTGTAACAGCTCTTACGACTAGGGTGAAAGTGATTTGAGTTCGTTTGTGTTGTATATTGAGAGAAAGCATCCAAATATTTTGTTTGCATTCATTTGAGTGTGAAACTACACCTAGGATGTTTACAAGTACAAACAAGCTTCAACTCAAGCTTTTGAATGCGTTTACGCGTTTTAAAAGCTTATACGAGTAGGGTGGAAGAGATTTGAGTTCTTTTGTGTTGTGTATTAAGAAAAAGCATCCAAATACTTACATTGGATTCATTTGAGTGTGAAAGTACACCTAGGATGTTTACAAGTACAAACAAGTTTCAACTCAAACTTTTGAATGTATTTAAGCGTTCTAAGCTCATACGAGTAGGGTGAAAGAGATTTGAGTTCTTTTGTGTTGTATATTAACAGAAAGCATCCAAATACATTGTTTGGATTCATTTGAGTGTGAAACTACACCTAGGATGTTTACAAGTACAAACAAGCTTCAACTCAAGCTTTTCAATGCATTTACGCGTTGTAACAGCTCATACGAGTAGGGTGGAAGAGATTTGAGTTCTTTTGTGTGGTATATTAAGAGAAAGCATCCAAATACATTGTTTGGATTCATTTGAGTGTGAAACTACATCTAGGATGTTTACAAGTACAAACAAGCTTCAACTCAATCTTTTGAATGCATTTACGCGTTGTAACAGCTCTTACGATTAGGGTGATAGAGATTGAGTTCTTTTGTGTTGTATATTAAGAGAAAGCACCAAAATGTTTTGTTTGCATTCATTTGAGTATGAAACTACACAAAGAATGTTTTAAAGTGCAAACAAGCTTCAACTCAAGCTTTTGAATGCATTTACGCGTTTTAAAAGCTCATACGAGTAGGGTGAAAGAGATTTGAATTTTTTTGTGTTGTATATTAAGAGAAAGCATCCAAATACATTGATTGGATTCATTTGAGTGTGAAACTACACCTTGGATGTTTACAAGTACAAACAAGCTTCAACTCAAGCTTTTGAATGCATTTACGCGTTTTAAAAGCTCATACGAGTAGGGTGAATGAGATTTGACATTTGTGTTGTTTACTAAGAGAAAGCATCCAAATACTTTGTTTGGATTCATTTGAGTGTGAAACTACACCTAGGAAGTTTACAAGTACAAACAAGCTTCAACTCAAGCTTTTGAATGCATTTACGCGTTTTAAATGCTCATACGAGTAGGGTGAAAGAGATTTGACTTCTTTTGTGTTGTATATTCAGAGAAAGCATCCAAATACTTTGTCTAGATTCATTTGAGCGTGAAACTACACCTAGGATGTTTACAAGTACAAATAAGCTTCAACTCAAGCTTTTCAATGCATTTACGCGTTGTAACAGCTCTTACGACTAGGGTGAAAGAGATTTGAATTTTTTTGTGTTGTATATTAAGAGAAAGAATCCAAATACATTGATTGGATTCATTTGAGTGTGAAACTACACCTAGGAAGTTTACAAGTACAAACAAGCTTCAACTCAAGCTTTTCAATGCATTTACGCGTTGTAACAGCTCTTACGACTAGGGTGAAAGAGATTTGAGTTCTTTTGTGTTGTATATTAAGAGAAAGCATCCAAATACTTTGTTTGATTTCATTTGAGTGTGAAACTACACCTTGGATGTTTACAAGTACAATCAAGCTTCAACTCAAGCTTTTGAATGCATTTACGCGTTTTAAAAGCTCATACGAGTAGGGTGAATGAGATATGAGTTCTTTTGTGTTGTTTACTAAGAGAAAGCATCCAAATACTTTGTTTGGATTCATTTGAGTGTGAAACTACACCTAGGATATTTACAAGTACACAAACAAGCTTCAACTCAAGCTTTTCAATGCATTTACGCGTTGTAACAGCTCTTACGACTAGGGTGAAAGTGATTTGAGTTCGTTTGTGTTGTATATTAAGAGAAAGCATCCAAATATTTTGTTTGCATTCATTTGAGTGTGAAACTACACCTAGGATGTTTACAAGTACAAACAAGCTTCAACTCAAGCTTTTGAATGCGTTTACGCGTTTTAAAAGCTTATACGAGTAGGGTGGAAGAGATTTGAGTTCTTTTGTGTTGTGTATTAAGAAAAAGCATCCAAATACTTACATTGGATTCATTTGAGTGTGAAAGTACACCTAGGATGTTTACAAGTACAAACAAGTTTCAACTCAAACTTTTGAATGTATTTAAGCGTTCTAAGCTCATACGAGTAGGGTGAAAGAGATTTGAGTTCTTTTGTGTTGTATATTAACAGAAAGCATCCAAATACATTGTTTGGATTCACTTGAGTGTGAAACTAGACCTAGGATGTTTACAAGTACAAAAAAGCTTCTACTCAAGCTTTTGAATGCATTTACGCGTTATAAAAGCTCATACGAGTAGGGTGAAAGAGATTTCAGTTCTTTTGTGTTGTATATTAAGAGAAAGCATCCAAATACTTTGTTTGGATTCATTTGAGTGTGAAACTACACCTAGGATGTTTACAAGTACAAACAAGCTTCAACTCAAGCTTTTCAATGCATTTACGCGTTGTAACAGCTCATACGAGTAGGGTGGAAGAGATTTGAGTTCTTTTGTGTGGTATATTAAGAGAAAGCATCCAAATACATTGTTTGGATTCATTTGAGTGTGAAACTACATCTAGGATGTTTACAAGTACAAACAAGCTTCAACTCAATCTTTTGAATGCATTTACGCGTTGTAACAGCTCTTACGATTAGGGTGATAGAGATTGAGTTCTTTTGTGTTGTATATTAAGAGAAAGCACCAAAATGTTTTGTTTGCATTCATTTGAGTATGAAACTACACAAAGAATGTTTTAAAGTGCAAACAAGCTTCAACTCAAGCTTTTGAATGCATTTACGCGTTTTAAAAGCTCATACGAGTAGGGTGAAAGAGATTTGAATTTTTTTGTGTTGTATATTAAGAGAAAGCATCCAAATACATTGATTGGATTCATTTGAGTGTGAAACTACACCTTGGATGTTTACAAGTACAAACAAGCTTCAACTCAAGCTTTTGAATGCATTTACGCGTTTTAAAAGCTCATACGAGTAGGGTGAATGAGATTTGACATTTGTGTTGTTTACTAAGAGAAAGCATCCAAATACTTTGTTTGGATTCATTTGAGTGTGAAACTACACCTAGGAAGTTTACAAGTACAAACAAGCTTCAACTCAAGCTTTTGAATGCATTTACGCGTTTTAAATGCTCATACGAGTAGGGTGAAAGAGATTTGACTTCTTTTGTGTTGTATATTCAGAGAAAGCATCCAAATACTTTGTCTAGATTCATTTGAGCGTGAAACTACACCTAGGATGTTTACAAGTACAAATAAGCTTCAACTCAAGCTTTTCAATGCATTTACGCGTTGTAACAGCTCTTACGACTAGGGTGAAAGAGATTTGAATTTTTTTGTGTTGTATATTAAGAGAAAGAATCCAAATACATTGATTGGATTCATTTGAGTGTGAAACTACACCTAGGAAGTTTACAAGTACAAACAAGCTTCAACTCAAGCTTTTCAATGCATTTACGCGTTGTAACAGCTCTTACGACTAGGGTGAAAGAGATTTGAGTTCTTTTGTGTTGTATATTAAGAGAAAGCATCCAAATACTTTGTTTGATTTCATTTGAGTGTGAAACTACACCTTGGATGTTTACAAGTACAATCAAGCTTCAACTCAAGCTTTTGAATGCATTTACGCGTTTTAAAAGCTCATACGAGTAGGGTGAATGAGATATGAGTTCTTTTGTGTTGTTTACTAAGAGAAAGCATCCAAATACTTTGTTTGGATTCATTTGAGTGTGAAACTACACCTAGGATATTTACAAGTACACAAACAAGCTTCAACTCAAGCTTTTCAATGCATTTACGCGTTGTAACAGCTCTTACGACTAGGGTGAAAGTGATTTGAGTTCGTTTGTGTTGTATATTAAGAGAAAGCATCCAAATATTTTGTTTGCATTCATTTGAGTGTGAAACTACACCTAGGATGTTTACAAGTACAAACAAGCTTCAACTCAAGCTTTTGAATGCGTTTACGCGTTGTAACAGCTCTTACGACTAGGGTGAAAGAGATTTGAATTTTTTTGTGTTGTATATTAAGAGAAAGAATCCAAATACATTGATTGGATTCATTTGAGTGTGAAACTACACCTAGGAAGTTTACAAGTACAAACAAGCTTCAACTCAAGCTTTTGAATGCATTTACGCGTTTTAAAAGCAGTTACGACTAGGGTGAAAGAGATTTGACTTGTTTTGTGTTGTATATTCAGAGAAAGCATCCAAATACTTTGTTTAGATTCATTTGAGTGTGAAACTGCACCTAGGATGTTTACAAGTACAAATAAGCTTCAACTCAAGCTTTTCAATGCATTTACGCGTTGTAACAGCTCTTACGACTAGGGTGAAAGAGATTTGAGTTCTTTTGTGTTGTATATTAAGAGAAAGCATCCAAATACTTTGTTTGATTTCATTTGAGTGTGAAACTACACCTTGGATGTTTACAAGTACAATCAAGCTTCAACTCAAGCTTTTGAATGCATTTACGCGTTTTAAAAGCTCATACGAGTAGGGTGAATGAGATATGAGTTCTTTTGTGTTGTTTACTAAGAGAAAGCATCCAAATACTTTGTTTGGATTCATTTGAGTGTGAAACTACACCTAGGATATTTACAAGTACACAAACAAGCTTCAACTCAAGCTTTTCAATGCATTTACGCGTTGTAACAGCTCTTACGACTAGGGTGAAAGTGATTTGAGTTCGTTTGTGTTGTATATTAAGAGAAAGCATCCAAATATTTTGTTTGCATTCATTTGAGTGTGAAACTACACCTAGGATGTTTACAAGTACAAACAAGCTTCAACTCAAGCTTTTGAATGCGTTTACGCGTTTTAAAAGCTTATACGAGTAGGGTGAAAGAGATTTGAGTTCTTTTGTGTTGTGTATTAAGAGAAAGCATCCAAATACTTACATTGGATTCATTTGAGTGTGAAAGTACACCTAGGATGTTTACAAGTACAAACAAGTTTCAACTCAAACTTTTGAATGTATTTAAGCGTTCTAAGCTCATACCAGTAGGGTGAAAGAGATTTGAGTTCTTTTGTGTTGTATATTAACAGAAAGCATCCAAATACATTGTTTGGATTCATTTGAGTGTGAAACTAGACCTAGGATGTTTACAAGTACAAAAAAGCTTCTACTCAAGCTTTTGAATGCATTTACGCGTTATAAAAGCTCATACGAGTAGGGTGAAAGAGATTTCAGTTCTTTTGTGTTGTATATTAAGAGAAAGCATCCAAATACTTTGTTTGGATTCATTTGAGTGTGAAACTACACCTAGGATGTTTACAAGTACAAACAAGCTTCAACTCAAGCTTTTCAATGCATTTACGCGTTGTAACAGCTCATACGAGTAGGGTGGAAGAGATTTGAGTTCTTTTGTGTGGTATATTAAGAGAAAGCATCCAAATACATTGTTTGGATTCATTTGAGTGTGAAACTACATCTAGGATGTTTACAAGTACAAACAAGCTTCAACTCAATCTTTTGAATGCATTTACGCGTTGTAACAGCTCTTACGATTAGGGTGATAGAGATTGAGTTCTTTTGTGTTGTATATTAAGAGAAAGCACAAAAATATTTTGTTTGCATTCATTTGAGTATGAAACTACACCAAGAAAGTTTTAAAGTGCAAACAAGCTTCAACTCAAGCTTTTGAATGCATTTACGCGTTTTAAAAGCTCATACGAGTAGGGTGAAAGAGATTTGAATTTTTTTTGTGTTGTATATTAAGAGAAAGCATCCAAATACATTGATTGGATTCATTTGAGTGTGAAACTACATCTAGGATGTTTACAAGTACAAACAAGCTTCAACTCAAGCTTTCGAATGCATTTACGCGTTTTAAAAGCTCATACGAGTAGGGTGAATGAGATATGAGTTCTTTTGTGTTGTTTACTAAGAGAAAGCATCCAAATACTTTGTTTGGATTCATTTGAATGTGAAACTACACCTAGGATGTTTACAAGTACACAAAAAAGCTTCAACTCAAGCTTTTCAATGCATTTACGCGTTGTAACAGCTCTTACGACTAGGGTGAAAGTGATTTGAGTTCGTTTGTGTTGTATATTAAGAGAAAGCATCCAAATATTTTGTTTGCATTCATTTGAGTGTGAAACTACACCTAGGATGTTTACAAGTACAAACAAGCTTCAACTCAAGCTTTTGAATGCGTTTACGCGTTTTAAAAGCTTATACGAGTAGGGTGAAAGAGATTTGAGTTCTTTTGTGTTGTGTATTAAGAGAAAGCATCCAAATACTTACATTGGATTCATTTGAGTGTGAAAGTACACCTAGGATGTTTACAAGTACAAACAAGTTTCAACTCAAACTTTTGAATGTATTTAAGCGTTCTAAGCTCATACGAGTAGGGTGAAAGAGATTTGAGTTCTTTTGTGTTGTATATTAACAGAAAGCATCCAAATACATTGTTTGGATTCATTTGAGTGTGAAACTAGACCTAGGATGTTTACAAGTACAAAAAAGCTTCTACTCAAGCTTTTGAATGCATTTACGCGTTATAAAAGCTCATACGAGTAGGGTGAAAGAGATTTCAGTTCTTTTGTGTTGTATATTAAGAGAAAGCATCCAAATACTTTGTTTGGATTCATTTGAGTGTGAAACTACACCTAGGAAGTTTACAAGTACAAACAAGCTTCAACTCAAGCTTTTGAATGCATTTACGCGTTTTAAAAGCTCATACGAGTAGGGTGAAAGAGATTTGACTTCTTTTGTGTTGTATATTCAGAGAAGGCATCCAAATACTTTGTTTAGATTCATTTGAGTGTGAAACTGAACCTAGGATGTTTACAAGTACAAATAAGCTTCAACTCAAGCTTTTCAATGCATTTACGCGTTGTAACAGCTCTTACGACTAGGGTGAAAGTGATTTGAGTTCTTTTGTGTTGTATATTAAGAGAAAGCATCCAAATAATTTGTTTGCATTCATTTGAGTGTGAAACTACACCTAGGATGTTTACAAGTACAAACAAGCTTCAACTCAAGCTTTTGAATGCATTTACGCGTTTTAAAAGCTTATACGAGTAGGGTGAAAGAGATTTGAGTTCTTTTGTGTTGTGTATTAAGAGAAAGCATCCAAATACTTACATTGGATTCATTTGAGTGTGAAACTACACCTCGGATGTTTACAAGTACAAACAAGCTTCAACTCAAGCTTTTGAATGCATTTACGCGTTTTAAAAGCTCATACGAGTAGGGTGATAGAGATTGAGTTCTTTTATGTTGTATATTTAGAGAAAGCACCCAATTGTTTTTTTTGCACTCATTTGAGTATGAAACTACACCAAGAATGTTTTAAAGTGCAAACAAGCTTCAACTCAAGCTTTTGAATGTATTTACGCGTTTTAAAAGCTCAGACGAGTAGGGTGAAAGAGATTTGAGTTCTTTTGTGTTGTATATTCAGAGAAAGCATCCAAATATTTTGTTTGGATTCATTTGAGTGTGAAACTACACCTAGGATGTTTACAAGTACAAACAAGCTTCAACTCCAGCTTTTGAATGCATTTACGCGTTTTAAAAGCTCATACGAGTAGGGTGAAGGAGATATGAGTTCTTTTGTGTTGTATATTAAGAGAAAGCATCCAAATACTTTGTTTGGATTCATTTGAGTGTGAAAGTACACCTAGGATATTTACAAGTACAAAAAAGCTTCAACTCAAACTTTTGAATGCATTTACGCGTTGTAACAGCTCTTACGACTAGGGTGATAGAGATTGAATTTTTTGGGTTGTATATTAAGAGAAAGCATCCAAATACTTTGATTAGATTCATTTGAGTGTGAAACTACACCTAGGAGGTTTACAAGTACAGACAAGCTTCAATTCAAACTTTTGAATGCATTTACGCATTGTAACAGCTCTTACGACTAGGGTGATAGAGATTGAGTTTTTTGGGTTGTATATTAAGAGAAAGCACCCAATTGTTTTGTTTGCACTCATTTGAGTATGAAACTACACCAAGAATGCTTTAAAGTGCAAACAAGCTTCAACTCAAGCTTTTGAATGTATTTACGCGTTTTAAAAGCTCAGACGAGTAGGGTGAAAGAGATTTGAGTTTTTTTTGTGTTGTATATTAAGAGAAAGCATCCAAATACTTTGTTTGGATTTATTTGAGTGTGAAACTACACCTAGGATGTTTACAAGTACAAACAAGCTTCAACTCAAACTTTTGAATGCATTTACGCGTTTTAAAAGCTCATACGAGTAGGGTGATTGAGATTGAGTTCTTCTGTGTTGTATATTAAGAGAAGCCACCCAATTATTTTGTTTGCACTCATTTGAGTATGAAGATACACCAAGAATATTTTAAAGTGCAAACAAGTTTCAACTCAAGCTTTTGAATGTATTTACGCGTTTTAAAAGCTCATACGAGTAGGGTGAAAGAGATTTGAGTTCTTTGATGTTGTATATTCAGAGAAAGCATCCAAATACTTTGATTAGATTCATTTGAGTGTGAAACTACACCTAGGAGGTTTACAAGTACAGACAAGCTTCAACTCAAACTTTTGAATGCATTTACGCTTTGTAACAGCTCTTACGACTAGGGTGATAGAGATTGAGTTTTTTGGGTTGTATATTAAGAGAAAGCATCCAAATACTTTGATTAGATTCATTTGAGTGTGAAACTACACCTAGGAGGTTTACAAGTACAGACAAGCTTCAACTCAAACTTTTGAATGCATTTACGCGTTGTAACAGCTCTTACGACTAGGGTGATAGAGATTGAGTTTTTTGGGTTGTATATTAAGAGAAAGCACCCAATTGTTTTGTTTGCACTCATTTGAGTATGAAACTACACCAAGAATGTTTTAAAGGGCAAACAAGCTTCAACTCAAGCTTTTGAATGCATTTACGCGTTATAAAAGCTCACACGAGTAGGTTGAAAGAGATTTGAGTTTTTTTGTGTTGTATATTAAGAGAAAGAATCCAAATACATTTTTTGGATTCATTTTAGTGTGAAACTACATCTAGGATTTTTACAAGTACAAAAAAGCTTTAACTCAAGCTTTTGAATGCATTTACGCGTTTTAAAAGCTCATACGAGTAGGGTGAAAGAGATTTGAGTTCTTTTGTGTTGTATGTTAAGAGAAAGCATCCAAATACTTTGTTTGGATTCATTTGAGTGTGAAACTACACCTAGGATGTTTACAAGTACAAAAAAGCTTCAACTCAAACTTTTGAATGCATTTAAGCGTTTTAAGCTCATACGAGTAGCCTGGAAGAGATTTGAGTTCTTTTGCGTTGTATATTAAGAGAATGCATCCAAATACTTTGTTTGGATTCATTTGAGTGTGAAACTATGATACGTTTGCAATTACAACCTTAGCAATTTGTAAACAAAAACAGAGGATTAAGCGAAGAACGCAAGATTTGTAAGAAGGCAGCAGCCGTGTATTTTTCATTCATCAACAAGTGCCTTTTACATCAGCTGTTCTTACATATTTATAGGGGTCACAAATATGCCCTAATAACCTAAGAATACTCTAGAAAGGGTGAGCTCTCCAAGAGTAGTGCCCAAGCAAAATGAAACTTCAGTATTTTGCCCAGAAATGAGCCAAATACGTGCAGTACAATTTGGAGCGCATTTCCTTCCGTTTTGGACCACTTGACAGCTGTTGCTTGTCCTTGCATAAGGACAAACGTGGGTGAGCTGTAAGGAGCCTCATTCTTCATCCTTACCTGCCCCATGTGCTCTTAGGCGCGCCTTACTCAGCAACTACTTAGGGAATTCAAATAACAACTAATTACATTTGTTAATTATGCTAATTACATGCAGGGTGCACTATAAATAACACTAATCACAAATGCTTATTTGTACGGATTAATCTTGTACGGACATAACCTAGATTAAGTGGCCAAAAGGACACTAAGACCTCTAGGACTAGAATTATCACCATTCAAACGTGAGAGAGTCCCAAATGCCATGATAAATGCATTAATGCTCACGCTCGTAACTTGATGATCTGATGCTAACGCATCATCCTCCCCAACTTTTTTTGGATTTGCCCTCAAATCATCAAGGTATTCATCCTCCAAATAAGGCAGTAGATCTCCCACATTAAAAGTTGCTGAAATTGAACTCTCTCCAGGCAGTTCAAGCTTGTATGCATTGTCGTTGATCTTCTCGATGATTTTAAAAGGGCCTTCTGATCTGGGCATCAACTTGTGCTTTCTTTTTGCTGGAAACCTCTCCTTCCTAAGGTGTAACCACACTAAATCTCCTGGATTAAACTCATGTTGTTTGCGGTGCTTGTTTGCCTTGTTCTTATACAACTCATTCATCTTCTCTATACGGCTTGTAATCTGCTCGTGTAGCTTTTTCATGTCTTTAGCAAACGTTTCAGCATCTGGACTCACCTTCCTCTCAATAGGCCAGGGCAAAAGATCAATAGGAGTTAATGGATTGACCCCATAATTGATTTCAAAAGGAGACTTGCCCGTTGTATAATGAGGAGCCCGATTGTATGCAAACTCAGCATGTGGTAGAGTTTGATCCCACCCCTTGAGTGTTTTCTTGACCAACCCTCTAAGTAGAGTTGTGAGGGTTCTATTGGTCACTTCGGTTTGCCCATCGGTTTGGGGATGATAGGCTGTGCTGAACAAGAGCTTGGTACCCAACAATTTCCATAATGTTTTCCAAAAGTAACTCAGAAATTTAGAGTCCTTATCCGAGACAATGGAGCTTGGAACCCCATGAAGGCGAATGATCTCTTTGAAGAACAACTCAGCAATATGTGAGGCATCACTTGTTTTGTTGCAAGGAACAAAGTGAGCCATTTTTGAGAATCTGTCGACAACAACCATCACGGCATCCTTGCCTCTTGGTGTACGAGGAAGTGCCACTATGAAATCCATGCTTAGATCATGCCATGGACAAGTGGGAGTAGGAAGAGGCTTGTACAAGCCCTGGTGAAAATGGGACTTAGATTGTTGACAAGAGGCACACCTCGTGATTATGGATTGGACATCTCCTTGCATTCTTGGCCAATAAAAGTGCTCACTTAAGACCTCAAGAGTCTTCACAATGCCAAAGTGGCCAGCCAATCCACCTAAGTGAGCTTCCCTTATAAGTAGGTCTCGAATTGAGCCCTTAGGGATACACAATCTGTTGTGCTTGAAAAGGAACCCTTCATGAATGTGAAAAGGGCCTTTTTCCACCTCCTTGCTGCCATCAAACATGGGAGAGAAATCTGGATCATCTTTGTAAAGTTCCCGTATGAAAGAGAAGCCTAAAACCTTCGCCTCGAGGATAGACAACATAGAATGTCGCCTTGATAAAGCATCGGCTACCACATTGCTTGCACCAGTTTTGTACTTAGATACAAAGGAGAATGATTGAAGATATTCCACCCATTTAGCATGTCTTGAACTCAACTTGTGCTGCCCATTAATATACTTCAACGCTTCATGATCAGAGTGCAAAATGAACTGCCTTGGTTTTAAGTAATGAGCCCAATGATCAAGAGCCCTCACAATTGCATAGAACTCTTTGTCATAAGTGCTGTAATTCCCTCTTGAACCATTCAACTTCTCACTGAAATAAGCAATAGGACGCTTATTTTGCACCAAAACAGCTCCAATACCTGTTCCACAAGCATCACATTCCACTTCAAATGGTTGATCAAAGTTAGGCAAAGCTAGTATAGGGGTGGAGCTAAGCCTTTCCTTGATGGCCTCAAAAGCATTTTGAGCCATGGGAGTCCACTCAAAGACACCTTTCTTCATACAATCCGTAAGTGATGCTAAAAGAGAGCTGAATTGCTTGATGAATCTTCTGTAAAAAGAAGCTAGCCCATGGAAGCTCCTTACTTGCGTGATGCTAGTAGGAGTAGGCCATGTCTTAATCGCCTCAACCTTGCTGGGATCAACAGCTATACCATCCTTGGACACAATGTAACCAAGAAACGTGACACTAGGAACAAAGAAATCACATTTCTCAAGCTTAGCAAACAGCTTGTATTGCCTTAGAGCCTCAAAAACGCGTGTTAGGTGCTGCACATGCTCAGAATCACTCTTAGAGTATATGAGAATATCATCAAAATACACAACAACAAATTTACCAATAAAGGAACGCAATACCTCATTCATAAGACGCATGAATGTGCTAGGAGCATTAGACAACCCAAATGGCATTACAAGCCATTCATAAAGACCTCCTTTCGTCTTGAAGGCCGTCTTCCATTCATCCCCATCCTTCATTCTAGTTTGATGGTAACCACTCCTCAAATCCACTTTAGAGAAGACACAAGAACCAAACAGCTCATCAAGCATATCATCCAAGCGAGGAATTGGATATCTATACTTAATGGTAATGTTGTTAATTGAACGGCTATCAACACACATTCTCATGCTTCCATCCTTTTTTGGCACAAGGAGAGCTGGTACACTACAAGGACTCATGCTCTCTCTAATGTATCCCCTATCAAGTAACTCCTCTACTTGACGTTGTAACTCCTTAGTCTCTTGGGGATTACACCTATAAGCTGCTTTGTTAGGAAGTGAGGCTCCCGGAACAAAGTCTATTTGATGCTCTATGCCCCTAATGGGTGGCAAACCATGGGGTAAATCAGATGGGAACACGTCGACATACTTTTCAAGCAAAGGTTGCATTAACGCATGTAAAGGCTTTCCAACAATGTTCTCATTCTCCCCAAGCAACACCAGCATATAAACAACATTTTCATGCACCATTTCATACTCTAAATCAGCACCTTTAACAATCATAGCATGCTTTGATGAGTTAGAAACAGAAGAACCCTCCCCAACTTGCGTTCCCCCACATAAAGACAATTTTGTGGGTTGCAAATTAATTTTCTTTCCCTGAACCTCAAAAGAGTAAACATTTCTAAAGCCGTCATGCATTACTCTTCTATCATATAACCAAGGTCTACCTAACAGCAAATGACAAGCATCCATGGGGATCACATCACACAAAATCTCATCATTGTATACTTTTCCAATCGAAAAAGGGATTGTGACTTGTTTTGTTACCTTGGCTTTGCTTCCCTTCTCTAACCATTGCAAGGAATAAGGATGAGGGTGTTCTTTGGTGGCCAATCCAAGCTTTTCCACCATGAGAGTAGACGCCACATTGGTGCAAGAACCGCCATCAATGATTAAAGTGCAAAGCTTTTCTTTCACGGTGCACTTGGTTTGAAATATCTTCTCCCTTTGAGATAGTGTCTCCTCTGCCTCTCTAGCATGAAGGACCCTTTAAACCACCAATAGAGGTGAGCCTTGGTCAGGTTCAATGTCCAATTCATCGTCAATAGATTGCTCTTCATTCTGCTCCTTATCGTCATCCAATTGCCTAAGCTCATCATACTCACGGAGAGATAACACTCTCTTGTTGGGGCACTCAGCTTGAAAGTGTCCATAGCCTTGACACTTGAAGCATTTCCTAGAGAGAGATGGTCTAAGAGCATCCTTGTTGGCCTTAGGATCTCTAGGAAACCTTTTGTCATTTTCGCTCCCTTTAGAAGAACTTTCTGCCCGAGGAGTAAAACTCCTAAATGAGGGCTTTGCTGCTGGTTTCTTAGCTTTCTCTTGCTTTTCAATCTTCAAAGCCAACTTGTATACATCATCTAGAGACCAAAAAGGTTGTACTTCAACTCTATTACCAACACTGGTGTCTAAACCAGAAATAAAACGCGCAATTGAGAGTTGTGGATCCTCTACAATGCCGGTTCTGATTTGTAGTTGCTCAAAATCTCTAATGTAATCTGCTACACTTAGAGTTCCTTGACTGAAATTTGTGAGCTTGAGGTAGAGATCTTGAGTATAGGAAGGGGGCACAAAGCGTTTGTGCATGACTTTCTTAAGCTTGGGCCATGAACGCACCCTAGATTTACCCTCACGCTCTCTTTGTAGTTTCATGCTTTCATACCACAAAGAAGCATACTTTTTAAGCTTTAAAACAGCAACTTTGAAACTCTTTTCCTCACTATACCCCTTGGTATCAAACAATCTACCCATTTGTTGCTCCCACTCCAAATAGTCATCTGGGTTTGTACCACCATCAAAATCAGGGGGTTCAAACTTTAAATCACCCCATTGCTCATCTTTTCTCCTTGGACTAAGAGAACCATCATCATCACCTCGACCACGAGCTCTACCTCTACCAATGTTGAGAAAATCAGTCATTTGTTGGGTGAGGTTGCTAAGTTGTTCCTTAACCTCACGCATCTCCCTTTCTCTCCTAAGCTCTTTAGCTTGCTCAAGAGTTAAATTTCTGGGTATTTGTTCATCATCCATGGCTGTTTGTGAGTTTGGTTGTGTTTAAGCTAGGAATTGTGTTTGGGCTGTAAATGGGTTCTTTTGTGACTCAAAGATTGGAACTTTGGACGTGATTAAGACAAGAAAGGAGAGAACTTTGATGAGAGAAAATGGTGCTAAGGTTAAACCTATGCTCTGATACCAAATGATACGTTTGCAATTACAACCTTAGCAATTTGTAAACAAAAACAGAGGATTAAGCGAAGAAAGGATAATGAGTATCACCACCAAAGCTATAAAGGATTAAACCACCAAGCTATGGATAAAGAATACTACTTGCTCACCAAATAACCCTAAGATTATTGTAAAGAACGCAAGATTTGTAAGAAGGCAGCAGCCGTGTATTTTTCATTCATCAACAAGTGCCTTTTACATCAGCTGTTCTTACATATTTATAGGGGTCACAAATGTGCCCTAATAACCTAAGAATACTCTAGAAAGGGTGAGATGTCCAAGAGTAGTGCCCAAGCAAAATGAAACTTCAGTATTTTGCCCAGAAATGAGCCAAATACGTGCAGTACAATTTGGAGCGCATTTCCTTCCGTTTTGGACCACTTGACAGCTGTTGCTTGTCCTTGCATAAGGACAAATGTGGGTGAGCTGTAAGGAGCCTCATTCTTCATCCTTACCTGCCCCATGTGCTCTTAGGCGCGCCTTACTCAGCAACTACTTAGGGAATTCAAATAACAACTAATTACATTTGTTAATTATGCTAATTATATGCAGGGTGCACTATAACTAACACTAATCCCAAATGCTTATTTGTACGGATTAATCTTGTACGGACATAACCTAGATTAAGTGGCCAAAAGGACACTAAGACCTCTAGGACCAGAATTATCACCATTCAAATGTGAGAGAGTCCCAAATGCCATGATAAATACATTAATGCTCACGCTCGTAACTTGATGATCTGATGCTAAAGCATCAAACTACACCTAGGATGTTTACAAGTACAAACAAGCTTCAACTCAAGCTTTTGAATGCATTTACGCGTTTTAAAAGCTCATACGAGTAGGGTGATAGAGATTGAGTTCTTTTGTGTTGTATATTAAGAGAAAGCACCCAATTGTTTTGTTTGCACTCATTTGAGTATGAAACTACACCAAGAATGTTTTAAAGTGCAAACAAGCTTCAACTCAAGCTTTTGAATGCATTTACGCGTTTTAAAAGCTCATACGAGTAGGGTGAAAGAGATTTGAGTTCTTTTGTGTTGTATATTCAGAGAAAGCATCCAAATACTTTGTTTGGATTCATTTGAGTGTGAAACTACACCTAGGATGTTTACAAGTTCAAACAAGCTTCAACTCAAACTTTTGAATGCATTTACGCGTTTTAAAAGCTCATACGAGTAGGGTGATTGAGATTGAGTTCTTCTGTGTTGTATATTAAGAGAAGCCACCCAATTATTTTGTTTGCACTCATTTGAGTATGAAGATACACCAAGAATGTTTTAAAGTGCAAACAAGCTTCAACTCAAGCTTTTGAATGCATTTACGCGTTTTAAAAGCTCATACGAGTAGGGTGAAAGAGATTTGAGTTCTATTGTATTGTACATTAAGAGAAAGCATCCAAATACTTTGTTTAGATTCATTTGAGTGAGAAACTACACCTAGGATGTTTGCAAGTAAAAACTAGCTTCAACTCAAGCTTTTGAATCCATTTACGCGTTTTAAAAGCTCATACGAGTAGCGTGATAGAGATTGAGTTTTTTGGGTTGTATATTAAGAGAAAGCACCCAAATGTTTTGTTTGCATTAATTTTTGTATGAAACTACACCAAGAATGTTTTAAAGTGCAAACAAGCTTCAACTCAAGCTTTTGAATGCATTTACGCGTTATAAAAGCTCAGACGAGTAGGGTGAAAGAGATTTGAGTTTTTTTGTGTTGTATATTAAGAGAGAGCATCCAAATACTTTGTTTGGATTCATTTGAGTGTGAAAGTACACCTAGGATGTTTACAAGTACAAACAAGCTTCAACTAAAACTTTTGAATGCATTTAAGCGTTTTAAGTTCATACGAGTAGGGTGAAAGAGATTTGAGTTCTTTTGTGTTGTATGTTAAGAGAAAGCATCCAAATATTTTGTTTGGATTCATTTGAGTGTGAAACTACACCTTGGATGTTTACAAGTACAAACAAGCTTCAACTCAAGCTTTTGAATGCATTTACGCGTTTTAAAAGCTCATACGAGTAGGGTGATAGAGATTGAGTTCTTTTGTGTTGTATATTAAGAGAAAGCACCCAAATGTTTTGTTTGCATTCATTTGAGTATGAAACTACAGCAAGAATGTGTTAAAGTGAAAACAAGCTTCAACTCAAGCTTTTGAATGCTTTACGCGTTTTAAAAGTTTATACGAGTAGGGTAAAAGAGATTTGAGTTCTTTTGTGTTGTATATTAAGAGAAAGCATCCAAATACTTTGTTTGGATTCATTTGAGTGTGAAACTACACCTTGGATGTTTACAAGTACAAATAAGCTTCAACTCAAGCTTTTGAATGCATTTAGGCGTTTTAAAAGCTCATACGAGTAGGTTGAAAGAGATTTGAGTTCTTTTGTGTTGTATAATAAAAGAAAGCATCCAAATACTTTGTTTGGATTCATTTGAGTATGAAACTACACCTAGGATGTTTACAAGTAAAAACTAGCTTCAACTCAAGCTTTTGAATCCACTTACGCGTTATAAAAGCTCAGACGAGTAGGGTGAAAGAGATTTGAGTTTTTTTGTGTTGTATATTAAGAGAAAGAATCCAAATACATTGTTTGGATTCATTTTAGTGTGAAACTACATCTAGGATGTTTACAAGTACAAAAAAGCTTCAACTCAAGCTTTTGAATGCATTTACGCGTTTTAAAAGCTCATACGCGTAGGGTGATAGAGATTGAGTTCTTTTATGTTGTATATTCAGAGAAAGCACCCAACTGTTTTGTTTGCACTCATTTGAGTATGAAACTACACCAAGAATATTTTAAAGTGCAAACAAGCTTCAACTCAAGCTTTTGAATGTATTTACGCGTTTTAAAAGCTCATACGAGTAGGGTGAAAGAGATTTGAGTTCTTTTGTGTTGTATATTCAGAGAAAGCATCCAAATACTTTGATTAGATTCATTTGAGTGTGAAACTACACCTAGGAGGTTTACAAGTACAGACAAGCTTCAACTCAAACTTTTGAATGCATTTACGTGTTGTAACAGCTCTTACGACTAGGGTGATAGAGATTGAGTTCTTTTGTGTTGTATATTAAGAGAAAGCACCCAAATGTTTTGTTTGCATTCATTTGAGTATGAAACTACAGCAAGAATGTGTTAAAGTGCAAACAAGCTTCAACTCAAGCTTTTGAATGCTTTACGCGTTTTAAAAGTTTATACGAGTAGGGTAAAAGAGATTTGAGTTCTTTTGTGTTGTATATTAAGAGAAAGCATCCAAATACTTTGTATGGATTCATTTGAGTGTGACACTACACCTTGGATGTTTACAAGTACAAATAAGCTTCAACTCAAGCTTTTGAATGCATTTACGCGTTTTAAAAGCTCATACGAGTAGGTTGAAAAAGATTTGAGTTCTTTTGTGTTGTATAATAAAAGAAAGCATCCAAATACTTTGTTTGGATTCATTTGAGTGTGAAACTACACCTAGGATGTTTGCAAGTAAAAACTAGCTTCAACTCAAGCTTTTGAATCCATTTACGCGTTATAAAAGCTCAGACGAGTAGGGTGAAAGAGATTTGAGTTTTTTTGTGTTGTATATTAAGAGAAAGAAGCCAAATATATTTTTTGGATTCATTTTAGTGTGAAACTACATCTAGGATGTTTACAAGTACAAAAAAGCTTCAACTCAAGCTTTTAAATGCATTTACGCGTTTTAAAAGCTCGTACGAGTAGGGCGAAAGAGATTTGAGTTCTTTTGTGTTGTATATTAAGAGAAAGCATCCAAATACTTTGTTTGAATTCACTTGAGTGTGAAACTACACCTGGGATGTTTACAAGTACAAACAAGCTTCAACTCAAGCTTTTGAATGCATTTACGCGTTTTAAAAGCTCATACGAGTAGGGTGAAAGAGATTTGAGTTCTTTTGTGTTGTATATTAAGAGAAAGCATCCAAATACTTTGTATGGATTCATTTGAGTGTGAAAGTACACCTACGATTTTTACAAGTACAAAAAAGCTTCAACTCAAACTTTTGAATGCATTTAAGCGTTTTAAGCTCATACGAGTAGCCTGAAAGAGATTTGAGTTCTTTTGCGTTGTATATTAAGCGAAAGCATCCAAATACATTGTTTGGATTCATTAGAGTGTGAACCTACACCTAGGATGTTTACAAGTACAAACAAGCTTCAACTCAAGCTTTTGAATCCATTTACGCGTTTTAAAAGCTCATACGAGTAGGGTGATAGAGATTGAGTTCTTTTGTGTTGTATATTAAGAGAAAGCACCCTATTGTTTTGTTTGCACTCATTTGAGTATGAAACTACACCAAGAATGTTATAAAGTGCAAACAAGCTTCAACTCAAGCTTTTGAATGCATTTACGCGTTTTAAAAGCTCATACGAGTAGGGTGAAAGAGATTTGACTTCTTTTGTGTTGTATATTCAGAGAAGGCATCCAAATACTTTGTTTAGATTCATTTGAGTGTGAAACTGAACCTAGGATGTTTACAAGTACAAATAAGCTTCAACTCAAGCTTTTCAATGCATTTACGCGTTGTAACAGCTCTTACGACTAGGGTGAAAGTGATTTGAGTTCTTTTGTGTTGTATATTAAGAGAAAGCATCCAAATAATTTGTTTGCATTCATTTGAGTGTGAAACTACACCTAGGATATTTACAAGTACAAACAAGCTTCAACTCAAGCTTTTGAATGCATCTACGCGTTTTAAAAGCTCATACGAGTAGGGTGAAAGAGATTTGACTTCTTTTGTGTTGTATATTCAGAGAAAGCATCCAAATACTTTGTTTAGATTCATTTGAGTGTGAAACTACACCTAGGATGTTTACAAGTACAAATAAGCTTCAACTCAAGCTTTTCAATGCATTTACGCGTTGTAACAGCTCTTACGACTAGGGTGAAAGTGATTTGAGTTCTTTTGTGTTGTATATTAAGAGAAAGCATCCAAATAATTTGTTTGCATTCATTTGAGTGTGAAACTACACCTAGGATGTTTACAAGTACAAACAAGCTTCAACTCAAGCTTTTGAATGCATTTACGCGTTTTAAAAGCTTATACGAGTAGGGTGAAAGAGATTTGAGTTCTTTTGTGTTGTGTATTAAGAGAAAGCATCCAAATACTTACATTGGATTCATTTGAGTGTGAAACTACACCTCGGATGTTTACAAGTACAAACAAGCTTCAACTCAAGCTTTTGAATGCATTTACGCGTTTTAAAAGCTCATACGAGTAGGGTGATAGAGATTGAGTTCTTTTATGTTGTATATTTAGAGAAAGCACCCAATTGTTTTTTTTGCACTCATTTGAGTATGAAACTACACCAAGAATGTTTTAAAGTGCAAACAAGCTTCAACTCAAGCTTTTGAATGCATTTACGCGTTTTAAAAGCTCATACGAGTAGGGTGAAAGAGATTTGAGTTCTTTTGTGTTGTATATTCAGAGAAAGCATCCAAATATTTTGTTTGGATTCATTTGAGTGTGAAACTACACCTAGGATGTTTACAAGTACAAACAAGCTTCAACTCCAGCTTTTGAATGCATTTACGCGTTTTAAAAGCTCATACGAGTAGGGTGAAGGAGATATGAGTTCTTTTGTGTTGTATATTAAGAGAAAGCATCCAAATACTTTGTTTGGATTCATTTGAGTGTGAAAGTACACCTAGGATATTTACAAGTACAAAAAAGCTTCAACTCAAACTTTTGAATGCATTTACGCGTTGTAACAGCTCTTACGACTAGGGTGATAGAGATTGAATTTTTTGGGTTGTATATTAAGAGAAAGCATCCAAATACTTTGATTAGATTCATTTGAGTGTGAAACTACACCTAGGAGGTTTACAAGTACAGACAAGCTTCAATTCAAACTTTTGAATGCATTTACGCATTGTAACAGCTCTTACGACTAGGGTGATAGAGATTGAGTTTTTTGGGTTGTATATTAAGAGAAAGCACCCAATTGTTTTGTTTGCACTCATTTGAGTATGAAACTACACCAAGAATGCTTTAAAGTGCAAACAAGCTTCAACTCAAGCTTTTGAATGTATTTACGCGTTTTAAAAGCTCAGACGAGTAGGGTGAAAGAGATTTGAGTTTTTTTTGTGTTGTATATTAAGAGAAAGCATCCAAATACTTTGTTTGGATTTATTTGAGTGTGAAACTACACCTAGGATGTTTACAAGTACAAACAAGCTTCAACTCAAACTTTTGAATGCATTTACGCGTTTTAAAAGCTCATACGAGTAGGGTGATTGAGATTGAGTTCTTCTGTGTTGTATATTAAGAGAAGCCACCCAATTATTTTGTTTGCACTCATTTGAGTATGAAGATACACCAAGAATATTTTAAAGTGCAAACAAGTTTCAACTCAAGCTTTTGAATGTATTTACGCGTTTTAAAAGCTCATACGAGTAGGGTGAAAGAGATTTGAGTTCTTTGATGTTGTATATTCAGAGAAAGCATCCAAATACTTTGATTAGATTCATTTGAGTGTGAAACTACACCTAGGAGGTTTACAAGTACAGACAAGCTTCAACTCAAACTTTTGAATGCATTTACGCTTTGTAACAGCTCTTACGACTAGGGTGATAGAGATTGAGTTTTTTGGGTTGTATATTAAGAGAAAGCATCCAAATACTTTGATTAGATTCATTTGAGTGTGAAACTACACCTAGGAGGTTTACAAGTACAGACAAGCTTCAACTCAAACTTTTGAATGCATTTACGCGTTGTAACAGCTCTTACGACTAGGGTGATAGAGATTGAGTTTTTTGGGTTGTATATTAAGAGAAAGCACCCAATTGTTTTGTTTGCACTCATTTGAGTATGAAACTACACCAAGAATGTTTTAAAGGGCAAACAAGCTTCAACTCAAGCTTTTGAATGCATTTACGCGTTATAAAAGCTCACACGAGTAGGGTGAAAGAGATTTGAGTTTTTTTGTGTTGTATATTAAGAGAAAGAATCCAAATACATTTTTTGGATTCATTTTAGTGTGAAACTACATCTAGGATTTTTACAAGTACAAAAAAGCTTTAACTCAAGCTTTTGAATGCATTTACGCGTTTTAAAAGCTCATACGAGTAGGGTGAAAGAGATTTGAGTTCTTTTGTGTTGTATGTTAAGAGAAAGCATCCAAATACTTTGTTTGGATTCATTTGAGTGTGAAACTACACCTAGGATGTTTACAAGTACAAAAAAGCTTCAACTCAAACTTTTGAATGCATTTAAGCGTTTTAAGCTCATACGAGTAGCCTGGAAGAGATTTGAGTTCTTTTGCGTTGTATATTAAGAGAAAGCATCCAAATACTTTGTTTGGATTCATTTGAGTGTGAAACTATGATACGTTTGCAATTACAACCTTAGCAATTTGTAAACAAAAACAGAGGATTAAGCGAAGAACGCAAGATTTGTAAGAAGGCAGCAGCCGTGTATTTTTCATTCATCAACAAGTGCCTTTTACATCAGCTGTTCTTACATATTTATAGGGGTCACAAATATGCCCTAATAACCTAAGAATACTCTAGAAAGGGTGAGCTCTCCAAGAGTAGTGCCCAAGCAAAATGAAACTTCAGTATTTTGCCCAGAAATGAGCCAAATACGTGCAGTACAATTTGGAGCGCATTTCCTTCCGTTTTGGACCACTTGACAGCTGTTGCTTGTCCTTGCATAAGGACAAACGTGGGTGAGCTGTAAGGAGCCTCA
The DNA here is from genome assembly GCA_038025085.1 of Tetragonia tetragonoides. Taxonomy (NCBI): domain Eukaryota; kingdom Viridiplantae; phylum Streptophyta; class Magnoliopsida; order Caryophyllales; family Aizoaceae; genus Tetragonia; species Tetragonia tetragonoides. The sequence goes on from CM076140.1 coordinate 26,353,125, forward strand.
TTCTTCATCCTTACCTGCCCCATGTGCTCTTAGGCGCGCCTTACTCAGCAACTACTTAGGGAATTCAAATAACAACTAATTACATTTGTTAATTATGCTAATTACATGCAGGGTGCACTATAAATAACACTAATCACAAATGCTTATTTGTACGGATTAATCTTGTACGGACATAACCTAGATTAAGTGGCCAAAAGGACACTAAGACCTCTAGGACTAGAATTATCACCATTCAAACGTGAGAGAGTCCCAAATGCCATGATAAATGCATTAATGCTCACGCTCGTAACTTGATGATCTGATGCTAACGCATCATCCTCCCCAACTTTTTTTGGATTTGCCCTCAAATCATCAAGGTATTCATCCTCCAAATAAGGCAGTAGATCTCCCACATTAAAAGTTGCTGAAATTGAACTCTCTCCAGGCAGTTCAAGCTTGTATGCATTGTCGTTGATCTTCTCGATGATTTTAAAAGGGCCTTCTGATCTGGGCATCAACTTGTGCTTTCTTTTTGCTGGAAACCTCTCCTTCCTAAGGTGTAACCACACTAAATCTCCTGGATTAAACTCATGTTGTTTGCGGTGCTTGTTTGCCTTGTTCTTATACAACTCATTCATCTTCTCTATACGGCTTGTAATCTGCTCGTGTAGCTTTTTCATGTCTTTAGCAAACGTTTCAGCATCTGGACTCACCTTCCTCTCAATAGGCCAGGGCAAAAGATCAATAGGAGTTAATGGATTGACCCCATAATTGATTTCAAAAGGAGACTTGCCCGTTGTATAATGAGGAGCCCGATTGTATGCAAACTCAGCATGTGGTAGAGTTTGATCCCACCCCTTGAGTGTTTTCTTGACCAACCCTCTAAGTAGAGTTGTGAGGGTTCTATTGGTCACTTCGGTTTGCCCATCGGTTTGGGGATGATAGGCTGTGCTGAACAAGAGCTTGGTACCCAACAATTTCCATAATGTTTTCCAAAAGTAACTCAGAAATTTAGAGTCCTTATCCGAGACAATGGAGCTTGGAACCCCATGAAGGCGAATGATCTCTTTGAAGAACAACTCAGCAATATGTGAGGCATCACTTGTTTTGTTGCAAGGAACAAAGTGAGCCATTTTTGAGAATCTGTCGACAACAACCATCACGGCATCCTTGCCTCTTGGTGTACGAGGAAGTGCCACTATGAAATCCATGCTTAGATCATGCCATGGACAAGTGGGAGTAGGAAGAGGCTTGTACAAGCCCTGGTGAAAATGGGACTTAGATTGTTGACAAGAGGCACACCTCGTGATTATGGATTGGACATCTCCTTGCATTCTTGGCCAATAAAAGTGCTCACTTAAGACCTCAAGAGTCTTCACAATGCCAAAGTGGCCAGCCAATCCACCTAAGTGAGCTTCCCTTATAAGTAGGTCTCGAATTGAGCCCTTAGGGATACACAATCTGTTGTGCTTGAAAAGGAACCCTTCATGAATGTGAAAAGGGCCTTTTTCCACCTCCTTGCTGCCATCAAACATGGGAGAGAAATCTGGATCATCTTTGTAAAGTTCCCGTATGAAAGAGAAGCCTAAAACCTTCGCCTCGAGGATAGACAACATAGAATGTCGCCTTGATAAAGCATCGGCTACCACATTGCTTGCACCAGTTTTGTACTTAGATACAAAGGAGAATGATTGAAGATATTCCACCCATTTAGCATGTCTTGAACTCAACTTGTGCTGCCCATTAATATACTTCAACGCTTCATGATCAGAGTGCAAAATGAACTGCCTTGGTTTTAAGTAATGAGCCCAATGATCAAGAGCCCTCACAATTGCATAGAACTCTTTGTCATAAGTGCTGTAATTCCCTCTTGAACCATTCAACTTCTCACTGAAATAAGCAATAGGACGCTTATTTTGCACCAAAACAGCTCCAATACCTGTTCCACAAGCATCACATTCCACTTCAAATGGTTGATCAAAGTTAGGCAAAGCTAGTATAGGGGTGGAGCTAAGCCTTTCCTTGATGGCCTCAAAAGCATTTTGAGCCATGGGAGTCCACTCAAAGACACCTTTCTTCATACAATCCGTAAGTGATGCTAAAAGAGAGCTGAATTGCTTGATGAATCTTCTGTAAAAAGAAGCTAGCCCATGGAAGCTCCTTACTTGCGTGATGCTAGTAGGAGTAGGCCATGTCTTAATCGCCTCAACCTTGCTGGGATCAACAGCTATACCATCCTTGGACACAATGTAACCAAGAAACGTGACACTAGGAACAAAGAAATCACATTTCTCAAGCTTAGCAAACAGCTTGTATTGCCTTAGAGCCTCAAAAACGCGTGTTAGGTGCTGCACATGCTCAGAATCACTCTTAGAGTATATGAGAATATCATCAAAATACACAACAACAAATTTACCAATAAAGGAACGCAATACCTCATTCATAAGACGCATGAATGTGCTAGGAGCATTGGACAACCCAAATGGCATTACAAGCCATTCATAAAGACCTCCTTTCGTCTTGAAGGCCGTCTTCCATTCATCCCCATCCTTCATTCTAGTTTGATGGTAACCACTCCTCAAATCCACTTTAGAGAAGACACAAGAACCAAACAGCTCATCAAGCATATCATCCAAGCGAGGAATTGGATATCTATACTTAATGGTAATGTTGTTAATTGAACGGCTATCAACACACATTCTCATGCTTCCATCCTTTTTTGGCACAAGGAGAGCTGGTACACTACAAGGACTCATGCTCTCTCTAATGTATCCCCTATCAAGTAACTCCTCTACTTGACGTTGTAACTCCTTAGTCTCTTGGGGATTACACCTATAAGCTGCTTTGTTAGGAAGTGAGGCTCCCGGAACAAAGTCTATTTGATGCTCTATGCCCCTAATGGGTGGCAAACCATGGGGTAAATCAGATGGGAACACGTCGACATACTTTTCAAGCAAAGGTTGCATTAACGCATGTAAAGGCTTTCCAACAATGTTCTCATTCTCCCCAAGCAACACCAGCATATAAACAACATTTTCATGCACCATTTCATACTCTAAATCAGCACCTTTAACAATCATAGCATGCTTTGATGAGTTAGAAACAGAAGAACCCTCCCCAACTTGCGTTCCCCCACATAAAGACAATTTTGTGGGTTGCAAATTAATTTTCTTTCCCTGAACCTCAAAAGAGTAAACATTTCTAAAGCCGTCATGCATTACTCTTCTATCATATAACCAAGGTCTACCTAACAGCAAATGACAAGCATCCATGGGGATCACATCACACAAAATCTCATCATTGTATACTTTTCCAATCGAAAAAGGGATTGTGACTTGTTTTGTTACCTTGGCTTTGCTTCCCTTCTCTAACCATTGCAAGGAATAAGGATGAGGGTGTTCTTTGGTGGCCAATCCAAGCTTTTCCACCATGAGAGTAGACGCCACATTGGTGCAAGAACCGCCATCAATGATTAAAGTGCAAAGCTTTTCTTTCACGGTGCACTTGGTTTGAAATATCTTCTCCCTTTGAGATAGTGTCTCCTCTGCCTCTCTAGCATGAAGGACCCTTTAAACCACCAATAGAGGTGAGCCTTGGTCAGGTTCAATGTCCAATTCATCGTCAATAGATTGCTCTTCATTCTGCTCCTTATCGTCATCCAATTGCCTAAGCTCATCATACTCACGGAGAGATAACACTCTCTTGTTGGGGCACTCAGCTTGAAAGTGTCCATAGCCTTGACACTTGAAGCATTTCCTAGAGAGATATGGTCTAAGAGCATCCTTGTTGGCCTTAGGATCTCTAGGAAACCTTTTGTCATTTTCGCTCCCTTTAGAAGAACTTTCTGCCCGAGGAGTAAAACTCCTAAATGAGGGCTTTGCTGCTGGTTTCTTAGCTTTCTCTTGCTTTTCAATCTTCAAAGCCAACTTGTATACATCATCTAGAGACCAAAAAGGTTGTACTTCAACTCTATTACCAACACTGGTGTCTAAACCAGAAATAAAACGCGCAATTGAGAGTTGTGGATCCTCTACAATGCCGGTTCTGATTTGTAGTTGCTCAAAATCTCTAATGTAATCTGCTACACTTAGAGTTCCTTGACTGAAATTTGTGAGCTTGAGGTAGAGATCTTGAGTATAGGAAGGGGGCACAAAGCGTTTGTGCATGACTTTCTTAAGCTTGGGCCATGAACGCACCCTAGATTTACCCTCACGCTCTCTTTGTAGTTTCATGCTTTCATACCACAAAGAAGCATACTTTTTAAGCTTCAAAACAGCAACTTTGAAACTCTTTTCCTCACTATACCCCTTGGTATCAAACAATCTACCCATTTGTTGCTCCCACTCCAAATAGTCATCTGGGTTTGTACCACCATCAAAATCAGGGGGTTCAAACTTTAAATCACCCCATTGCTCATCTTTTCTCCTTGGACTAAGAGAACCATCATCATCACCTCGACCACGAGCTCTACCTCTACCAATGTTGAGAAAATCAGTCATTTGTTGGGTGAGGTTGCTAAGTTGTTCCTTAACCTCACGCATCTCCCTTTCTCTCCTAAGCTCTTTAGCTTGCTCAAGAGTTAAATTTCTGGGTATTTGTTCATCATCCATGGCTGTTTGTGAGTTTGGTTGTGTTTAAGCTAGGAATTGTGTTTGGGCTGTAAATGGGTTCTTTTGTGACTCAAAGATTGGAACTTTGGACGTGATTAAGACAAGAAAGGAGAGAACTTTGATGAGAGAAAATGGTGCTAAGGTTAAACCTATGCTCTGATACCAAATGATACGTTTGCAATTACAACCTTAGCAATTTGTAAACAAAAACAGAGGATTAAGCGAAGAAAGGATAATGAGTATCACCACCAAAGCTATAAAGGATTAAACCACCAAGCTATGGATAAAGAATACTACTTGCTCACCAAATAACCCTAAGATTATTGTAAAGAACGCAAGATTTGTAAGAAGGCAGCAGCCGTGTATTTTTCATTCATCAACAAGTGCCTTTTACATCAGCTGTTCTTACATATTTATAGGGGTCACAAATGTGCCCTAATAACCTAAGAATACTCTAGAAAGGGTGAGATGTCCAAGAGTAGTGCCCAAGCAAAATGAAACTTCAGTATTTTGCCCAGAAATGAGCCAAAAACGTGCAGTACAATTTGGAGCGCATTTCCTTCCGTTTTGGACCACTTGACAGCTGTTGCTTGTCCTTGCATAAGGACAAATGTGGGTGAGCTGTAAGGAGCCTCATTCTTCATCCTTACCTGCCCCATGTGCTCTTAGGCGCGCCTTACTCAGCAACTACTTAGGGAATTCAAATAACAACTAATTATATTTGTTAATTATGCTAATTATATGCAGGGTGCACTATAACTAACACTAATCCCAAATGCTTATTTGTACGGATTAATCTTGTACGGACATAACCTAGATTAAGTGGCCAAAAGGACACTAAGACCTCTAGGACCAGAATTATCACCATTCAAATGTGAGAGAGTCCCAAATGCCATGATAAATACATTAATGCTCACGCTCGTAACTTGATGATCTGATGCTAAAGCATCAAACTACACCTAGGATGTTTACAAGTACAAACAAGCTTCAACTCAAGCTTTTGAATGCATTTACGCGTTTTAAAAGCTCATACGAGTAGGGTGATAGAGATTGAGTTCTTTTGTGTTGTATATTAAGAGAAAGCACCCAATTGTTTTGTTTGCACTCATTTGAGTATGAAACTACACCAAGAATGTTTTAAAGTGCAAACAAGCTTCAACTCAAGCTTTTGAATGCATTTACGCGTTTTAAAAGCTCATACGAGTAGGGTGAAAGAGATTTGAGTTCTTTTGTGTTGTATATTCAGAGAAAGCATCCAAATACTTTGTTTGGATTCATTTGAGTGTGAAACTACACCTAGGATGTTTACAAGTTCAAACAAGCTTCAACTCAAACTTTTGAATGCATTTACGCGTTTTAAAAGCTCATACGAGTAGGGTGATTGAGATTGAGTTCTTCTGTGTTGTATATTAAGAGAAGCCACCCAATTATTTTGTTTGCACTCATTTGAGTATGAAGATACACCAAGAATGTTTTAAAGTGCAAACAAGCTTCAACTCAAGCTTTTGAATGCATTTACGCGTTTTAAAAGCTCATACGAGTAGGGTGAAAGAGATTTGAGTTCTATTGTATTGTACATTAAGAGAAAGCATCCAAATACTTTGTTTAGATTCATTTGAGTGAGAAACTACACCTAGGATGTTTGCAAGTAAAAACTAGCTTCAACTCAAGCTTTTGAATCCATTTACGCGTTTTAAAAGCTCATACGAGTAGCGTGATAGAGATTGAGTTTTTTGGGTTGTATATTAAGAGAAAGCACCCAAATGTTTTGTTTGCATTAATTTTTGTATGAAACTACACCAAGAATGTTTTAAAGTGCAAACAAGCTTCAACTCAAGCTTTTGAATGCATTTACGCGTTATAAAAGCTCAGACGAGTAGGGTGAAAGAGATTTGAGTTTTTTTGTGTTGTATATTAAGAGAGAGCATCCAAATACTTTGTTTGGATTCATTTGAGTGTGAAAGTACACCTAGGATGTTTACAAGTACAAACAAGCTTCAACTAAAACTTTTGAATGCATTTAAGCGTTTTAAGTTCATACGAGTAGGGTGAAAGAGATTTGAGTTCTTTTGTGTTGTATGTTAAGAGAAAGCATCCAAATATTTTGTTTGGATTCATTTGAGTGTGAAACTACACCTTGGATGTTTACAAGTACAAACAAGCTTCAACTCAAGCTTTTGAATACATTTACGCGTTTTAAAAGCTCATACGAGTAGGGTGATAGAGATTGAGTTCTTTTGTGTGGTATATTAAGAGAAAGCACCCAAATGTTTTGTTTGCATTCATTTGAGTATGAAACTACAGCAAGAATGTGTTAAAGTGAAAACAAGCTTCAACTCAAGCTTTTGAATGCTTTACGCGTTTTAAAAGTTTATACGAGTAGGGTAAAAGAGATTTGAGTTCTTTTGTGTTGTATATTAAGAGAAAGCATCCAAATACTTTGTTTGGATTCATTTGAGTGTGAAACTACACCTTGGATGTTTACAAGTACAAATAAGCTTCAACTCAAGCTTTTGAATGCATTTAGGCGTTTTAAAAGCTCATACGAGTAGGTTGAAAGAGATTTGAGTTCTTTTGTGTTGTATAATAAAAGAAAGCATCCAAATACTTTGTTTGGATTCATTTGAGTGTGAAACTACACCTAGGATGTTTACAAGTAAAAACTAGCTTCAACTCAAGCTTTTGAATCCACTTACGCGTTATAAAAGCTCAGACGAGTAGGGTGAAAGAGATTTGAGTTTTTTTGTGTTGTATATTAAGAGAAAGAATCCAAATACATTGTTTGGATTCATTTTAGTGTGAAACTACATCTAGGATGTTTACAAGTACAAAAAAGCTTCAACTCAAGCTTTTGAATGCATTTACGCGTTTTAAAAGCTCATACGCGTAGGGTGATAGAGATTGAGTTCTTTTATGTTGTATATTCAGAGAAAGCACCCAACTGTTTTGTTTGCACTCATTTGAGTATGAAACTACACCAAGAATATTTTAAAGTGCAAACAAGCTTCAACTCAAGCTTTTGAATGTATTTACGCGTTTTAAAAGCTCATACGAGTAGGGTGAAAGAGATTTGAGTTCTTTTGTGTTGTATATTCAGAGAAAGCATCCAAATACTTTGATTAGATTCATTTGAGTGTGAAACTACACCTAGGAGGTTTACAAGTACAGACAAGCTTCAACTCAAACTTTTGAATGCATTTACGCGTTGTAACAGCTCTTACGACTAGGGTGATAGAGATTGAGTTCTTTTGTGTTGTATATTAAGAGAAAGCACCCAAATGTTTTGTTTGCATTCATTTGAGTATGAAACTACAGCAAGAATGTGTTAAAGTGCAAACAAGCTTCAACTCAAGCTTTTGAATGCTTTACGCGTTTTAAAAGTTTATACGAGTAGGGTAAAAGAGATTTGAGTTCTTTTGTGTTGTATATTAAGAGAAAGCATCCAAATACTTTGTTTGGATTCATTTGAGTGTGACACTACACCTTGGATGTTTACAAGTACAAATAAGCTTCAACTCAAGCTTTTGAATGCATTTACGCGTTTTAAAAGCTCATACGAGTAGGTTGAAAAAGATTTGAGTTCTTTTGTGTTGTATAATAAAAGAAAGCATCCAAATACTTTGTTTGGATTCATTTGAGTGTGAAACTACACCTAGGATGTTTGCAAGTAAAAACTAGCTTCAACTCAAGCTTTTGAATCCATTTACGCGTTATAAAAGCTCAGACGAGTAGGGTGAAAGAGATTTGAGTTTTTTTGTGTTGTATATTAAGAGAAAGAAGCCAAATATATTTTTTGGATTCATTTTAGTGTGAAACTACATCTAGGATGTTTACAAGTACAAAAAAGCTTCAACTCAAGCTTTTAAATGCATTTACGCGTTTTAAAAGCTCGTACGAGTAGGGTGAAAGAGATTTGAGTTCTTTTGTGTTGTATATTAAGAGAAAGCATCCAAATACTTTGTTTGGATTCACTTGAGTGTGAAACTACACCTGGGATGTTTACAAGTACAAACAAGCTTCAACTCAAGCTTTTGAATGCATTTACGCGTTTTAAAAGCTCATACGAGTAGGGTGAAAGAGATTTGAGTTCTTTTGTGTTGTATATTAAGAGAAAGCATCCAAATACTTTGTATGGATTCATTTGAGTGTGAAAGTACACCTACGATTTTTACAAGTACAAAAAAGCTTCAACTCAAACTTTTGAATGCATTTAAGCGTTTTAAGCTCATACGAGTAGCCTGAAAGAGATTTGAGTTCTTTTGCGTTGTATATTAAGCGAAAGCATCCAAATACATTGTTTGGATTCATTAGAGTGTGAACCTACACCTAGGATATTTACAAGTACAAACAAGCTTCAACTCAAGCTTTTGAATCCATTTACGCGTTTTAAAAGCTCATACGAGTAGGGTGATAGAGATTGAGTTCTTTTGTGTTGTATATTAAGAGAAAGCACCCAATTGTTTTGTTTGCACTCATTTGAGTATGAAACTACACCAAGAATGTTATAAAGTGCAAACAAGCTTCAACTCAAGCTTTTGAATGCATTTACGCGTTTTAAAAGCTCATACGAGTAGGGTGAAAGAGATTTGACTTCTTTTGTGTTGTATATTCAGAGAAAGCATCCAAATACTTTGTTTAGATTCATTTGAGTGTGAAACTACACCTAGGATGTTTACAAGTACAAATAAGCTTCAACTCAAGCTTTTCAATGCATTTACGCGTTGTAACAGCTCTTACGACTAGGGTGAAAGTGATTTGAGTTCTTTTGTGTTGTATATTAAGAGAAAGCATCCAAATAATTTGTTTGCATTCATTTGAGTGTGAAACTACACCTAGGATGTTTACAAGTACAAACAAGCTTCAACTCAAGCTTTTGAATGCATTTACGCGTTTTAAAAGCTTATACGAGTAGGGTGAAAGAGATTTGAGTTCTTTTGTGTTGTGTATTAAGAGAAAGCATCCAAATACTTTCATTGGATTCATTTGAGTGTGAAACTACACCTCGGATGTTTACAAGTACAAACAAGCTTCAACTCAAGCTTTTGAATGCATTTACGCGTTTTAAAAGCTCATACGAGTAGGGTGATAGAGATTGAGTTCTTTTATGTTGTATATTTAGAGAAAGCACCCAATTGTTTTTTTTGCACTCATTTGAGTATGAAACTACACCAAGAATGTTTTAAAGTGCAAACAAGCTTCAACTCAAGCTTTTAAATGCATTTACGCGTTTTAAAAGTTCATACGAGTAGGGTGAAAGAGATTTGAGTTCTTTTGTGTTGTATATTCAGAGAAAGCATCCAAATATTTTGTTTGGATTCATTTGAGTGTGAAACTACACCTAGGATGTTTACAAGTACAAACAAGCTTCAACTCCAGCTTTTGAATGCATTTACGTGTTTTAAAAGCTCATACGAGTAGGGTGAAGGAGATATGAGTTCTTTTGTGTTGTATATTAAGAGAAAGCATCCAAATACTTTGTTTGGATTCATTTGAGTGTGAAAGTACACCTAGGATATTTACAAGTACAAAAAAGCTTCAACTCAAACTTTTGAATGCATTTACGCGTTGTAACAGCTCTTACGACTAGGGTGATAGAGATTGAATTTTTTGGGTTGTATATTAAGAGAAAGCATCCAAATACTTTGATTAGATTCATTTGAGTGTGAAACTACACCTATGAGGTTTACAAGTACAGACAAGCTTCAATTCAAACTTTTGAATGCATTTACGCATTGTAACAGCTCTTACGACTAGGGTGATAGAGATTGAGTTTTTTGGGTTGTATATTAAGAGAAAGCACCCAATTGTTTTGTTTGCACTCATTTGAGTATGAAACTACACCAAGAATGCTTTAAAGTGCAAACAAGCTTCAACTCAAGCTTTTGAATGTATTTACGCGTTTTAAAAGCTCAGACGAGTAGGGTGAAAGAGATTTGAGTTTTTTTTGTGTTGTATATTAAGAGAAAGCATCCAAATACTTTGTTTGGATTTATTTGAGTGTGAAACTACACCTAGGATGTTTACAAGTACAAACAAGCTTCAACTCAAACTTTTGAATGCATTTACGCGTTTTAAAAGCTCATATGAGTAGGGTGATTGAGATTGAGTTCTTCTGTGTTGTATATTAAGAGAAGCCACCCAATTATTTTGTTTGCACTCATTTGAGTATGAAGATACACCAAGAATATTTTAAAGTGCAAACAAGTTTCAACTCAAGCTTTTGAATGTATTTAGGCGTTTTAAAAGCTCATACGAGTAGGGTGAAAGAGATTTGAGTTCTTTGATGTTGTATATTCAGAGAAAGCATCCAAATACTTTGATTAGATTCATTTGAGTGTGAAACTACACCTAGGAGGTTTACAAGTACAGACAAGCTTCAACTCAAACTTTTGAATGCATTTACGCTTTGTAACAGCTCTTACGACTAGGGTGATAGAGATTGAGTTTTTTGGGTTGTATATTAAGAGAAAGCATCCAAATACTTTGATTAGATTCATTTGAGTGTGAAACTACACCTAGGAGGTTTACAAGTACAGACAAGCTTCAACTCAAACTTTTGAATGCATTTACGCGTTGTAACAGCTCTTACGACTAGGGTGATAGAGATTGAGTTTTTTGGGTTGTATATTAAGAGAAAGCACCCAATTGTTTTGTTTGCACTCATTTGAATATGAAACTACACCAAGAATGTTTTAAAGGGCAAACAAGCTTCAACTCAAGCTTTTGAATGCATTTACGCGTTATAAAAGCTCAGACGAGTAGGGTGAAAGAGATTTGAGTTTTTTTGTGTTGTATATTAAGAGAAAGAATCCAAATACATTTTTTGGATTCATTTTAGTGTGAAACTACATCTAGGATTTTTACAAGTACAAAAAAGCTTTAACTCAAGCTTTTGAATGCATTTACGCGTTTTAAAAGCTCATACGAGTAGGGTGAAAGAGATTTGAGTTCTTTTGTGTTGTATGTTAAGAGAAAGCATCCAAATACTTTGGTTTGGATTCATTTGAGTGTGAAACTACACCTAGGATGTTTACAAGTACAAAAAAGCTTCAACTCAAACTTTTGAATGCATTTAAGCGTTTTAAGCTCATACGAGTAGCCTGGAAGAGATTTGAGTTCTTTTGCGTTGTATATTAAGAGAAAGCATCCAAATACTTTGTTTGGATTCATTTGAGTGTGAAACTATGATACGTTTGCAATTACAACCTTAGCAATTTGTAAACAAAAACAGAGGATTAAGCGAAGAACGCAAGATTTGTAAGAAGGCAGCAGCCGTGTATTTTTCATTCATCAACAAGTGCCTTTTACATCAGCTGTTCTTACATATTTATAGGGGTCACAAATATGCCCTAATAACCTAAGAATACTCTAGAAAGGGTGAGCTGTCCAAGAGTAGTGCCCAAGCAAAATGAAACTTCAGTATTTTGCCCAGAAATGAGCCAAATACGTGCAGTACAATTTGGAGCGCATTTCCTTCCGTTTTGGACCACTTGACAGCTGTTGCTTGTCCTTGCATAAGGACAAACGTGGGTGAGCTGTAAGGAGCCTCATTCTTCATCCTTACCTGCCCCATGTGCTCTTAGGCGCGCCTTACTCAGCAACTACTTAGGGAATTCAAATAACAACTAATTACATTTGTTAATTATGCTAATTACATGCAGGGTGCACTATAAATAACACTAATCACAAATGCTTATTTGTACGGATTAATCTTGTACGGACATAACCTAGATTAAGTGGCCAAAAGGACACTAAGACCTCTAGGACCAGAATTATCACCATTCAAACGTGAGAGAGTCCCAAATGCCATGATAAATGCATTAATGCTCACGCTCGTAACTTGATGATCTGATGCTAACGCATCATCCTCCCCAACTTTTTTTGGATTTGCCCTCAAATCATCAAGGTATTCATCCTCCAAATAAGGCAGTAGATCTCCCACATTAAAAGTTGCTGAATTTGAACTCTCTCCAGGCAGTTCAAGCTTGTATGCATTGTCGTTGATCTTCTCGATGATTTTAAAAGGGCCTTCTGATCTGGGCATCAACTTGTGCTTTCTTTTTGCTGGAAACCTCTCCTTCCTAAGGTGTAACCACACTAAATCTCCTGGATTAAACTCATGTTGTTTGCGGTGCTTGTTTGCCTTGTTCTTATACAACTCATTCATCTTCTCTATACGGCTTGTAATCTGCTCGTGTAGCTTTTTCATGTCTTTAGCAAACGTTTCAGCATCTGGACTCACCTTCCTCTCAATAGGCCAGGGCAAAAGATCAATAGGAGTTAATGGATTGACCCCATAATTGATTTCAAAAGGAGACTTGCCCGTTGTATAATGAGGAGCCCGATTGTATGCAAACTCAGCATGTGGTAGAGTTTGATCCCACCCCTTGAGTGTTTTCTTGACCAACCCTCTAAGTAGAGTTGTGAGGGTTCTATTGGTCACTTCGGTTTGCCCATCGGTTTGGGGATGATAGGCTGTGCTGAACAAGAGCTTGGTACCCAACAATTTCCATAATGTTTTCCAAAAGTAACTCAGAAATTTAGAGTCCTTATCCGAGACAATGGAGCTTGGAACCCCATGAAGGCGAATGATCTCTTTGAAGAACAACTCAGCAATATGTGAGGCATCACTTGTTTTGTTGCAAGGAACAAAGTGAGCCATTTTTGAGAATCTGTCGACAACAACCATCACGGCATCCTTGCCTCTTGGTGTACGAGGAAGTGCCACTATGAAATCCATGCTTAGATCATGCCATGGACAAGTGGGAGTAGGAAGAGGCTTGTACAAGCCCTGGTGAAAATGGGACTTAGATTGTTGACAAGAGGCACACCTCGTGATTATGGATTGGACATCTCCTTGCATTCTTGGCCAATAAAAGTGCTCACTTAAGACCTCAAGAGTCTTCACAATGCCAAAGTGGCCAGCCAATCCACCTAAGTGAGCTTCCCTTATAAGTAGGTCTCGAATTGAGCCCTTAGGGATACACAATCTGTTGTGCTTGAAAAGGAACCCTTCATGAATGTGAAAAGGGCCTTTTTCCACCTCCTTGCTGCCATCAAACATGGGAGAGAAATCTGGATCATCTTTGTAAAGTTCCCGTATGAAAGAGAAGCCTAAAACCTTCGCCTCGAGGATAGACAACATAGAATGTCGCCTTGATAAAGCATCGGCTACCACATTGCTTGCACCAGTTTTGTACTTAGATACAAAGGAGAATGATTGAAGATATTCCACCCATTTAGCATGTCTTGAACTCAACTTGTGCTGCCCATTAATATACTTCAACGCTTCATGATCAGAGTGCAAAATGAACTGCCTTGGTTTTAAGTAATGAGCCCAATGATCAAGAGCCCTCACAATTGCATAGAACTCTTTGTCATAAGTGCTGTAATTCCCTCTTGAACCATTCAACTTCTCACTGAAATAAGCAATAGGACGCTTATTTTGCACCAAAACAGCTCCAATACCTGTTCCACAAGCATCACATTCCACTTCAAATGGTTGATCAAAGTTAGGCAAAGCTAGTATAGGGGTGGAGCTAAGCCTTTCCTTGATGGCCTCAAAACCATTTTGAGCCATGGGAGTCCACTCAAAGACACCTTTCTTCATACAATCCGTAAGTGATGCTAAAAGAGAGCTGAATTGCTTGATGAATCTTCTGTAAAAAGAAGCTAGCCCATGGAAGCTCCTTACTTGCGTGATGCTAGTAGGAGTAGGCCATGTCTTAATCGCCTCAACCTTGCTGGGATCAACAGCTATACCATCCTTGGACACAATGTAACCAAGAAACGTGACACTAGGAACAAAGAAATCACATTTCTCAAGCTTAGCAAACAGCTTGTATTGCCTTAGAGCCTCAAAAACGCGTGTTAGGTGCTGCACATGCTCAGAATCACTCTTAGAGTATATGAGAATATCATCAAAATACACAACAACAAATTTACCAATAAAGGAACGCAATACCTCATTCATAAGACGCATGAATGTGCTAGGAGCATTGGACAACCCAAATGGCATTACAAGCCATTCATAAAGACCTCCTTTCGTCTTGAAGGCCGTCTTCCATTCATCCCCATCCTTCATTCTAGTTTGATGGTAACCACTCCTCAAATCCACTTTAGAGAAGACACAAGAACCAAACAGCTCATCAAGCATATCATCCAAGCGAGGAATTGGATATCTATACTTAATGGTAATGTTGTTAATTGAACGGCTATCAACACACATTCTCATGCTTCCATCCTTTTTTGGCACAAGGAGAGCTGGTACACTACAAGGACTCATGCTCTCTCTAATGTATCCCCTATCAAGTAACTCCTCTACTTGACGTTGTAACTCCTTAGTCTCTTGGGGATTACACCTATAAGCTGCTTTGTTAGGAAGTGAGGCTCCCGGAACAAAGTCTATTTGATGCTCTATGCCCCTAATGGGTGGCAAACCATGGGGTAAATCAGATGGGAACACGTCGACATACTTTTCAAGCAAAGGTTGCATTAACGCATGTAAAGGCTTTCCAACAATGTTCTCATTCTCCCCAAGCAACACCAGCATATAAACAACATTTTCATGCACCATTTCATACTCTAAATCAGCACCTTTAACAATCATAGCATGCTTTGATGAGTTAGAAACAGAAGAACCCTCCCCAACTTGCGTTCCCCCACATAAAGACAATTTTGTGGGTTGCAAATTAATTTTCTTTCCCTGAACCTCAAAAGAGTAAACATTTCTAAAGCCGTCATGCATTACTCTTCTATCATATAACCAAGGTCTACCTAACAGCAAATGACAAGCATCCATGGGGATCACATCACACAAAATCTCATCATTGTATACTTTTCCAATCGAAAAAGGGATTGTGACTTGTTTTGTTACCTTGGCTTTGCTTCCCTTCTCTAACCATTGCAAGGAATAAGGATGAGGGTGTTCTTTGGTGGCAAATCCAAGCTTTTCCACCATGAGAGTAGACGCCACATTGGTGCAAGAACCGCCATCAATGATTAAAGTGCAAAGCTTTTCTTTCACGGTGCACTTGGTTTGAAATATCTTCTCCCTTTGAGATAGTGTCTCCTCTGCCTCTCTAGCATGAAGGACCCTTTAAACCACCAATAGAGGTGAGCCTTGGTCAGGTTCAATGTCCAATTCATCGTCAATAGATTGCTCTTCATTCTGCTCCTTATCGTCATCCAATTGCCTAAGCTCATCATACTCACGGAGAGATAACACTCTCTTGTTGGGGCACTCAGCTTGAAAGTGTCCATAGCCTTGACACTTGAAGCATTTCCTAGAGAGAGATGGTCTAAGAGCATCCTTGTTGGCCTTAGGATCTCTAGGAAACCTTTTGTCATTTTCGCTCCCTTTAGAAGAACTTTCTGCCCGAGGAGTAAAACTCCTAAATGAGGGCTTTGCTGCTGGTTTCTTAGCTTTCTCTTGCTTTTCAATCTTCAAAGCCAACTTGTATACATCATCTAGAGACCAAAAAGGTTGTACTTCAACTCTATTACCAATACTGGTGTCTAAACCAGAAATAAAACGCGCAATTGAGAGTTGTGGATCCTCTACAATGCCGGTTCTGATTTGTAGTTGCTCAAAATCTCTAATGTAATCTGCTACACTTAGAGTTCCTTGACTGAAATTTGTGAGCTTGAGGTAGAGATCTTGAGTATAGGAAGGGGGCACAAAGCGTTTGTGCATGACTTTCTTAAGCTTGGGCCATGAACGCACCCTAGATTTACCCTCACGCTCTCTTTGTAGTTTCATGCTTTCATACCACAAAGAAGCATACTTTTTAAGCTTCAAAACAGCAACTTTGAAACTCTTTTCCTCACTATACCCCTTGGTATCAAACAATCTACCCATTTGTTGCTCCCACTCCAAATAGTCATCTGGGTTTGTACCACCATCAAAATCAGGGGGTTCAAACTTTAAATCACCCCATTGCTCATCTTTTCTCCTTGGACTAAGAGAACCATCATCATCACCTCGACCACGAGCTCTACCTCTACCAATGTTGAGAAAATCAGTCATTTGTTGGGTGAGGTTGCTAAGTTGTTCCTTAACCTCACGCATCTCCCTTTCTCTCCTAAACTCTTTAGCTTGCTCAAGAGTTAAATTTCTGGGTATTTGTTCATCATCCATGGCTGTTTGTGAGTTTGGTTGTGTTTAAGCTAGGAATTGTGTTTGGGCTGTAAATGGGTTCTTTTGTGACTCAAAGATTGGAACTTTGGACGTGATTAAGACAAGAAAGGAGAGAACTTTGATGAGAGAAAATGGTGCTAAGGTTAAACCTATGCTCTGATACCAAATGATACGTTTGCAATTACAACCTTAGCAATTTGTAAACAAAAACAGAGGATTAAGCGAAGAAAGGATAATGAGTATCACCACCAAAGCTATAAAGGATTAAACCACCAAGCTATGGATAAAGAATACTACTTGCTCACCAAATAACCCTAAGATTATTGTAAAGAACGCAAGATTTGTAAGAAGGCAGCAGCCGTGTATTTTTCATTCATCAACAAGTGCCTTTTACATCAGCTGTTCTTACATATTTATAGGGGTCACAAATGTGCCCTAATAACCTAAGAATACTCTAGAAAGGGTGAGATGTCCAAGAGTAGTGCCCAAGCAAAATGAAACTTCAGTATTTTGCCCAGAAATGAGCCAAATACGTGCAGTACAATTTGGAGCGCATTTCCTTCCGTTTTGGACCACTTGACAGCTGTTGCTTGTCCTTGCATAAGGACAAATGTGGGTGAGCTGTAAGGAGCCTCATTCTTCATCCTTACCTGCCCCATGTGCTCTTAGGCGCGCCTTACTCAGCAACTACTTAGGGAATTCAAATAACAACTAATTACATTTGTTAATTATGCTAATTATATGCAGGGTGCACTATAACTAACACTAATCCCAAATGCTTATTTGTACGGATTAATCTTGTACGGACATAACCTAGATTAAGTGGCCAAAAGGACACTAAGACCTCTAGGACCAGAATTATCACCATTCAAATGTGAGAGAGTCCCAAATGCCATGATAAATACATTAATGCTCACGCTCGTAACTTGACGATCTGATGCTAAAGCAACAAACTACACCTAGGATGTTTACAAGTACAAACAAGCTTCAACTCAAGCTTTTGAATGCATTTACGCGTTTTAAAAGCTCATACGAGTAGGGTGATAGAGATTGAGTTCTTTTGTGTTGTATATTAAGAGAAAGCACCCAATTGTTTTGTTTGCACTCATTTGAGTATGAAACTACACCAAGAATGTTTTAAAGTGCAAACAAGCTTCAACTCAAGCTTTTGAATGCATTTACGCGTTTTAAAAGCTCATACGAGTAGGGTGAAAGAGATTTGAGTTCTTTTGTGTTGTATATTCAGAGAAAGGATCCAAATACTTTGTTTGGATTCATTTGAGTGTCAAACTACACCTAGGATGTTTACAAGTTCAAACAAGCTTCAACTCAAACTTTTGAATGCATTTACGCGTTTTAAAAGCTCATACGAGTAGGGTGAAAGAGATTTGAGTTCTATTGTATTGTACATTAAGAGAAAGCATCCAAATACTTTGTTTAGATTCATTTGAGTGAGAAACTACACCTAGGATGTTTGCAAGTAAAAACTAGCTTCAACTCAAGCTTTTGAATGCATTTACGCGTTATAAAAGCTCAGACGAGTAGGGTGAAAGAGATTTGAGTTTTTTTGTGTTGTATATTAAGAGAGAGCATCCAAATACTTTGTTTGGATTCATTTGAGTGTGAAAGTACACCTAGGATGTTTACAAGTACAAACAAGCTTCAACTAAAACTTTTGAATGCATTTAAGCGTTTTAAGTTCATACGAGTAGGGTGAAAGAGATTTGAGTTCTTTTGTGTTGTATGTTAAGAGAAAGCATCCAAATATTTTGTTTGGATTCATTTGAGTGTGAAACTACACCTTGGATGTTTACAAGTACAAACAAGCTTCAACTCAAGCTTTTGAATGCATTTACGCGTTTTAAAAGCTCATACGAGTAGGGTGATAGAGATTGAGTTCTTTTGTGTTGTATATTAAGAGAAAGCACCCAAATGTTTTGTTTGCATCCATTTGAGTATGAAACTACAGCAAGAATGTGTTAAAGTGCAAACAAGCTTCAACTCAAGCTTTTGAATGCTTTACGCGTTTTAAAAGTTTATACGAGTAGGGTAAAAGAGATTTGAGTTCTTTTGTGTTGTATATTAAGAGAAAGCATCCAAATACTTTGTTTGGATTCATTTGAGTGTGAAACTACACCTTGGATGTTTACAAGTACAAATAAGCTTCAACTCAAGCTTTTGAATGCATTTAGGCGTTTTAAAAGCTCATACGAGTAGGTTGAAAGAGATTTGAGTTCTTTTGTGTTGTATAATAAAAGAAAGCATCCAAATACTTTGTTTGGATTCATTTGAGTGTGAAACTACACCTAGGATGTTTACAAGTAAAAACTAGCTTCAACTCAAGCTTTTGAATCCACTTACGCGTTATAAAAGCTCAGACGAGTAGGGTGAAAGAGATTTGAGTTTTTTTGTGTTGTATATTAAGAGAAAGAATCCAAATACATTGTTTGGATTCATTTTAGTGTGAAACTACATCTAGGATGTTTACAAGTACAAAAAAGCTTCAACTCAAGCTTTTGAATGCATTTACGCGTTTTAAAAGCTCATACGCGTAGGGTGATAGAGATTGAGTTCTTTTATGTTGTATATTCAGAGAAAGCACCCAATTGTTTTGTTTGCACTCATTTGAGTATGAAACTACACCAAGAATATTTTAAAGTGCAAACAAGCTTCAACTCAAGCTTTTGAATGTATTTACGCGTTTTAAAAGCTCATACGAGTAGGGTGAAAGAGATTTGAGTTCTTTTGTGTTGTATATTCAGAGAAAGCATCCAAATACTTTGATTAGATTCATTTGAGTGTGAAACTACACCTAGGAGGTTTACAAGTACAGACAAGCTTCAACTCAAACTTTTGAATGCATTTACGCGTTGTAACAGCTCTTACGACTAGGGTGATAGAGAGTGAGTTCTTTTGTGTTGTATATTAAGAGAAAGCACCCAAATGTTTTGTTTGCATTCATTTGAGTATGAAACTACAGCAAGAATGTGTTAAAGTGCAAACAAGCTTCAATTCAAGCTTTTGAATGCTTTACGCGTTTTAAAAGTTTATACGAGTAGGGTAAAAGAGATTTGAGTTCTTTTGTGTTGTATATTAAGAGAAAGCATCCAAATACTTTGTTTGGATTCATGTGAGTGTGACACTACACCTTGGATGTTTACAAGTACAAATAAGCTTCAACTCAAGCTTTTGAATGCATTTACGCGTTTTAAAAGCTCATACGAGTAGGTTGAAAAAGATTTGAGTTCTTTTGTGTTGTATAATAAAAGAAAGCATCCAAATACTTTGTTTGGATTCATTTGAGTGTGAAACTACACCTAGGATGTTTGCAAGTAAAAACTAGCTTCAACTCAAGCTTTTGAATCCATTTACGCGTTATAAAAGCTCAGACGAGTAGGGTGAAAGAGATTTGAGTTTTTTTGTGTTGTATATTAAGAGAAAGAAGCCAAATATATTTTTTGGATTCATTTTAGTGTGAAACTACATCTAGGATGTTTACAAGTACAAAAAAGCTTCAACTCAAGCTTTTAAATGCATTTACGCGTTTTAAAAGCTCGTACGAGTAGGGTGAAAGAGATTTGAGTTCTTTTGTGTTGTATATTAAGAGAAAGCATCCAAATACTTTGTTTGGATTCACTTGAGTGTGAAACTACACCTGGGATGTTTACAAGTACAAACAAGCTTCAACTCAAGCTTTTGAATGCATTTACGCGTTTTAAAAGCTCATACGAGTAGGGTGAAAGAGATTTGAGTTCTTTTGTGTTGTATATTAAGAGAAAGCATCCAAATACTTTGTATGGATTCATTTGAGTGTGAAAGTACACCTACGATTTTTACAAGTACAAAAAAGCTTCAACTCAAACTTTTGAATGCATTTAAGCGTTTTAAGCTCATACGAGTAGCCTGAAAGAGATTTGAGTTCTTTTGCGTTGTATATTAAGCGAAAGCATCCAAATACATTGTTTTGATTCATTAGAGTGTGAACCTACACCTAGGATGTTTACAAGTACAAACAAGCTTCAACTCAAGCTTTTGAATCCATTTACGCGTTTTAAAAGCTCATACGAGTAGGGTGATAGAGATTGAGTTCTTTTGTGTTGTATATTAAGAGAAAGCACCCAATTGTTTTGTTTCCACTCATTTGAGTATGAAACTACACCAAGAATGTTATAAAGTGCAAACAAGCTTCAACTCAAGCTTTTGAATGCATTTACGCGTTTTAAAAGCTCATACGACTAGGGTGAAAGAGATTTGAGTTCTTTTCTGTTGTATATTCAGAGAAAGCATCCAAATACTTTGTTTGGATTCATTTGAGTGTGAAACTACACCTAGGATGTTTACAAGTACAAACAAGCTTCAACTCAAACTTTTGAATGCATTTACGCGTTTTAAAAGCTCATACGAGTAGGGTGAAAGAGATTTTTGAGTTCTATTGTGTTGTATATTAAGAGAAAGCATCCAAATGCTTTGTTTGGATTCATTTGAGTGAGAAACTACACCTAGGATGTTTGCAAGTAAAAACTAGCTTCAACTCAAGGTTTTGAAACCATTTACGCGTTATAAAAGCTCATACGAGTAGGGTGAAAGAGATTTGAGTTTTTTTTGTGTTGTATATTAAGAGAAAGCATCCAAATATTTTGTTTGGATTCATTTAAGTGTGAAACTACACCTAGGATGTTTACAAGTACAAGCAAGCTTCATCTCAAACTTTTGAATGCATTTACGCGTTTTAAAAGCTCATACGAGTAGGGTGATAGAGATTGAGTTTTTTGGGTTGTATATTAAGAGAAAGCACCCAAATGTTTTGTTTGCATTCATTTTTGTATGAAACTACACCAAGAATGTTTTAAAGTGCAAACAAGCTTCAACTCAAGCTTTTGAATGCATTTACGCGTTATAAAAGCTCAGACGAGTAGGGTGAAAGAGATTTGAGTTTTTTTGTGTTGTATATTAAGAGAGAGCATCCAAATACTTTGTTTGGATTCATTTGAGTATGAAAAGACACCTAGGATGTTTACAAGTACAAACAAGCTTCAACTAAAACTTTTGAATGCATTTAAGCGTTTTAAGTTCATACGAGTAGGGTAAAAGAGATTTGAGTTCTTTTGTGTTGTATATTAAGAGAAAGCATCCAAATATTTTGTTTGGATTCATTTGAGTGTGAAACTACACCTTGGATGTTTACAAGTGCAAACAAGCTTCAACTCAAGCTTTTGAATGTATTTACGCGTTTTAAAAGCTCAGACGAGTAGGGTGAAAGAGATTTGAGTTTTTTTGTGTTGTATATTAAGAGAAAGCATCCAAATACTTTGTTTGGATTCATTTGAGTGTGAAACTACACCTAGGATGTTTACAAGTACAAACAAGCTTCAACTCAAGCTTTTGAATGCATTTACGCGTTTTAAAAGCTCATACGAGTAGGGTGATAGAGATTGAGTTCTTTTGTGTTGTATATTAAGAGAAAGCACCCAATTCTTTTGTTTGCACTCATTTGAGTATGAAACTACACCAAGAATGTTTTAAAGTGCAAACAAGCTTCAACTCAAGCTTTTGAATGCATTTACGCGTTTTAAAAGCTCATACGAGTAGGGTGAAAGAGATTTGAGTTCTTTTGTGTTGTATATTCAGAGAAAGCATCCAAATACTTTGTTTGGATTCATTTGAGTGTGAAACTACACCTAGGATGTTTACAAGTACAAACAAGCTTCAACTCAAACTTTTGAATGCATTTACGCGTTTTAAAAGCTCATACGAGTAGGGTGATAGAGATTGAGTTTTTTGGGTTGTATATTAAGAGAAAGCACCCACATGTTTTGTTTGCATTCATTTTTTTATGAAACTACACCAAGGATGTTTTAAAGTGCAAACAAGCTTCAACGCAAGCTTTTCAATGCAATTACGCGTTTTAAAAGCGCTTACGAGTAGGGTGAAAGAGATTTGAATTCTTTTGTGTTGTATATTAAGAGAAACCATCCAAATACTTTGTGTTGATTCATTTGAGTGTGAAACTACACCTTGGATGTTTACAAGTACAAATAAGCTTCAACTCAAGCTTTTGAATGCATTTTCGCGTTTTAAAAGGTCATACGAGTAGGTTGAAAGAGATTTGAGTTCTTTTGTGTTGTATTATAAAAGAAAGCGTCCAAATACTTTGTTTGGATTCATTTGAGTGTGAAACTACACCTACGATGTTTACAAGTAAAAACTAGCTTCAACTCAAGCTTTTGAATCCACTTACGCGTTATAAAAGCTCATACGAGTAGGGTGAAAGAGATTTGAGTTATTTTGTGTTGTATATTAAGAGAAAGAATCCAAATACATTGTTCGGAATCATTTTAGTGTGAAACTACATCTAGGATGTTTACAAGTACAAACAAGCTTCAACTCAAGCTTTTGAATGCATTTACGCGTTTTAAAAGCTCATACGAGTAGGGTGAAAGAGATTTGAGTTCTTTTGTGTTGTATATTAAGAGAAAGCATCCAAATATTTTGTTTGGATTCATTTGAGTGTGAAACTACACCTTGGATGTTTACAAGTGCAAACAAGCTTCAACTCAAGCTTTTGAATGCATTTACGCGTTATAAAAGCTCATACGAGTAGGGTGATAGAGATTGAGTTCTTTTGTGTTGTATATTAAGAGAAAGCACCCAATTGTTATTTTTGCATTCATTTGAGTATGAAACTACACCAAGAATGTTGTAAAGTGCAAACAAGCTTCAACTCAAGCTTTTGAATGTATTTACGCGTTTTAAAAGCTCAGACGAGTAGGGTGAAAGAGATTTGAGTTTTTTTTGTGTTGTATATTAAGAGAAAGCATCCAAATACTTTGTTTGGATTCATTTGAGTGTGAAACTACACCTAGGATGTTTACAAGTACTAACAAGCTTCAACTCAAACTTTTGAATGCATTTACGCGTTTTAAAAGCTCATACGAGTAGGGTGATTGAGATTGAGTTCTTCTGTGTTGTATATTAAGAGAAGCCACCCAATTATTTTGTTTACAGTCATTTGAGTATGAAGATACACCAAGAATATTTTAAAGTGCAAACAAGTTTCAACTCAAGCTTTTGAATGTATTTACGCGTTTTAAAAGCTCATACGAGTAGGGTGAAAGAGATTTGAGTTCTTTTGTGTTGTATATTCAGAGAAAGCATCCAAATACTTTGATTAGATTCAATTGAGTGTGAAACTACAGCTAGGAGGTTTACAAGTACAGACAAGCTTCAACTCAAACTTTTGAATGCATTTACGCGTTGTAACTGCTCTTACGATTAGGGTGATAGAGATTGAGTTTTTTAAGTTGTATATTAAGAGAAAGCATCCAAATACTTTGATTAGATTCATTTGAGTGTGAAATTACACCTAGGAGGTTTACAAGTACAGACAAGCTTCAACTCAAACTTTTGAATGCATTTACGCGTTGTAACAGCTCTTACGACTAGGGTGATAGAGATTGAGTTTTTTGGGTTGTATATTAAGAGAAAGCACCCAATTGTTTTGTTTGCACTCATTTGAGTATGAAACTACACCAAGAATGTTTTAAAGGGCAAACAAGCTTCAACTCAAGCTTTTGAATGCATTTACGCGTTATAAAAGCTCAGACGAGTAGGGTAAAAGAGATTTGAGTTTTTTTGTGTTGTATATTAAGAGAAAGAATCCACATACATTTTTTTGGATTCATTATAGTGTGAAACTATATCTAGGATGTTTACAAGTACAAAAAAGCTTCAACTCAAGCTTTTGAATGCATTTACGCGTTTTAAAAGCTGATACGAGTAGGGTGAAAGAGATTTGAGTTCTTTTGTGTTGTATATGAAGAGAAAGCATCCAAATACTTTGTTTGGATTCATTTGAGTGTGAAAGTACACCTAGGATGTTTACAAGTACAAAAAAGCTTCAACTCAAACTTTTGAATGCATTTAAGCGTTTTAAGCTCATACGAGTAGCCTGAAAGAGATTTGAGTTCTTTTGCGTTGTATATTAAGAGAAAGCATCCAAATACTTTGTTTAGATTCATTTGAGTGTGAAACTACACCTAGGATGTTTACGAGTACAAACAAGCTTCAACTCAAGCTTTTGAATGCATTTACGCGTTTTAAAAGCTCATACGAGTTGGGTGATAGAGATTGAGTTCTTTTGTGTTGTATATTAAGAGAAAGCACCTAATTGTTTTGTTTGCACTCATTTGAGTATGAAACTACACCAAGAATGTTTTAAAGTGCAAACAAGCTTCAACTCAAGCTTTTGAATGCATTTACGCGTTTTAAAAGCTCATACGAGTAGGGTGAAAGAGATTTGAGTTCTTTTGCGTTGTATATTCAGAGAAAGCATCCAAATACTTTGTTTGGATTCATTAGAGTGTGAAACTACACCTAGGATGTTTACAAGTACAAACAAGCTTCAACTCAAACTTTTGAATGCATTTACGTGTTTTAAAAGCTCATACGAGTAGGGTGAAAGAGATTTTTGAGTTCTTTTGTGTTGTATATTAAGAGAAAGCATCCAAATACTTTGTATGGATTCATTTGAGTGTGAAAGTACACCTACGATTTTTACAAGTACAAAAAAGCTTCAACTCAAACTTTTGAATGCATTTAAGCGTTTTAAGCTCATACGAGTAGCCTGAAAGAGATTTGAGTTCTTTTGCGTTGTATATTAAGCGAAAGCATCCAAATACATTGTTTGGATTCATTAGAGTGTGAACCTACACCTAGGATGTTTACAAGTACAAACAAGCTTCAACTCAAGCTTTTGAATCCATTTACGCGTTTTAAAAGCTCATACGAGTAGGGTGATAGAGATTGAGTACTTTTGTGTTGTATATTAAGAGAAAGCACCCAATTGTTTTGTTTGCACTCATTTGAGTATGAAACTACACCAAGAATGTTATAAAGTGCAAACAAGCTTCAACTCAAGCTTTTGAATGCATTTACGCGTTTTAAAAGCTCATACGACTAGGGTGAAAGAGATTTGAGTTCTTTTCTGTTGTATATTCAGAGAAAGCATCCAAATACTTTGTTTGGATTCATTTGAGTGTGAAACTACACCTAGGATGTTTACAAGTACAAAAAAGCTTCAACTCAAACTTTTGAATGCATTTAAGCGTTTTAAGCTCATACGAGTAGGGTGAAAGAGATTTTTGAGTTCAATTGTGTTGCATATTAAGAGAAAGCATCCAAATACTTTGTTTGGATTCATTTGAGTGAGAAACTACACCTAGGATGTTTGCAAGTAAAAACTAGCTTCAACTCAAGGTTTTGAAACCATTTACGCGTTATAAAAGCTCATACGAGTAGGGTGAAAGAGATTTGAGTTTTTTTTGTGTTGTATATTAAGAGAAAGCATCCAAATATTTTGTTTGGATTCATTTGAGTGTGAAACTACACCTAGGATGTTTACAAGTACAAACAAGCTTCAACTCAAACTTTTGAATGCATTTACGCGTTTTAAAAGCTCATACGAGTAGGGTGATAGAGATTGAGTTTTTTGGGTTGTATATTAAGAGAAAGCACCCAAATGTTTTGTTTGCATTCATTTTTGTATGAAACTACACCAAGAATGTTTTAAAGTGCAAACAAGCTTCAACTCAAGCTTTTGAATGCATTTACGCGTTATAAAAGCTCAGACGAGTAGGGTGAAAGAGATTTTTGAGTTCTTTTGTGTTGTATATTAAGAGAAAGCATCCAAATACTTTGTATGGATTCATTTGAGTGTGAAAGTACACCTACGATTTTTACAAGTACAAAAAAGCTTCAACTCAAACTTTTGAATGCATTTAAGCGTTTTAAGCTCATACGAGTAGCCTGAAAGAGATTTGAGTTCTTTTGCGTTGTATATTAAGCGAAAGCATCCAAATACATTGTTTGGATTCATTAGAGTGTGAACCTACACCTAGGATGTTTACAAGTACAAACAAGCTTCAACTCAAGCTTTTGAATCCATTTACGCGTTTTAAAAGCTCATACGAGTAGGGTGATAGAGATTGAGTTCTTTTGTGTTGTATATTAAGAGAAAGCACCCAATTGTTTTGTTTGCACTCATTTGAGTATGAAACTACACCAAGAATGTTATAAAGTGCAAACAAGCTTCAACTCAAGCTTTTGAATGCATTTACGCGTTTTAAAAGCTCATACGACTAGGGTGAAAGAGATTTGAGTTCTTTTCTGTTGTATATTCAGAGAAAGCATCCAAATACTTTGTTTGGATTCATTTGAGTGTGAAACTACACCTAGGATGTTTACAAGTACAAAAAAGCTTCAACTCAAACTTTTGAATGCATTTAAGCGTTTTAAGCTCATACGAGTAGGGTGAAAGAGATTTTTGAGTTCAATTGTGTTGCATATTAAGAGAAAGCATCCAAATACTTTGTTTGGATTCATTTGAGTGAGAAACTACACCTAGGATGTTTGCAAGTAAAAACTAGCTTCAACTCAAGGTTTTGAAACCATTTACGCGTTATAAAAGCTCATACGAGTAGGGTGAAAGAGATTTGAGTTTTTTTTGTGTTGTATATTAAGAGAAAGCATCCAAATATTTTGTTTGGATTCATTTGAGTGTGAAACTACACCTAGGATGTTTACAAGTACAAACAAGCTTCAACTCAAACTTTTGAATGCATTTACGCGTTTTAAAAGCTCATACGAGTAGGGTGATAGAGATTGAGTTTTTTGGGTTGTATATTAAGAGAAAGCACCCAAATGTTTTGTTTGCATTCATTTTTGTATGAAACTACACCAAGAATGTTTTAAAGTGCAAACAAGCTTCAACTCAAGCTTTTGAATGCATTTACGCGTTATAAAAGCTCAGACGAGTAGGGTGAAAGAGATTTGAGTTTTTTTGTGTTGTATATTAAGAGAGAGCATCCAAATACTTTGTTTGGATTCATTTGAGTATGAAAAGACACCTAGGATGTTTACAAGTACAAACAAGCTTCAACTAAAACTTTTGAATGCATTTAAGCGTTTTAAGTTCATACGAGTAGGGTGAAAGAGATTTGAGTTCTTTTGTGTTGTATATTAAGAGAAAGCATCCAAATATTTTGTTTGGATTCATTTGAGTGTGAAACTACACCTTGGATGTTTACAAGTACAAACAAGCTTCAACTCAAGCTTTTGAATGCATTTACGCGTTATAAAAGCTCATACGAGTAGGGTAATAGAGATTGAGTTCTTTTGTGTTGTATATTAAGAGAAAGCACCCAATTGTTATTTTTGCATTCATTTGAGTATAAAACTACACCAAGAATGTTGTAAAGTGCAAACAAGCTTCAACTCAAGCTTTTGAATGTATTTACGCGTTTTAAAAGCTCAGACGAGTAGGGTGAAAGAGATTTGAGTTTTTTTGTGTTGTATATTAAGAGAAAGCATCCAAATACTTTTTTTGGATTCATTTGAGTGTGAAACTACACCTAGGATGTTTACAAGTACAAACAAGCTTCAACTCAAGCTTTTGAATGCATTTACGCGTTTTAAAAGCTCATACGAGTAGGGTGATAGAGATTGAGTTCTTTTGTGTTGTATATTAAGAGAAAGCACCCAATTCTTTTGTTTGCACTCATTTGAGTATGAAACTACACCAAGAATGTTATAAAGTGCAAACAAGCTTCAACTCAAGCTTTTGAATGCATTTACGCGTTTTAAAAGCTCAGACGAGTAGGGTGAAAGAGATTTGAGTTTTTTTGTGTTGTATATTAAGAGAGAGCATCCAAATACTTTGTTTGGATTCATTTGAGTATGAAAAGACACCTAGGATGTTTACAAGTACAAACAAGCTTCAACTAAAACTTTTGAATGCATTTAAGCGTTTTAAGTTCATACGAGTAGGGTGAAAGAGATTTGAGTTCTTTTGTGTTGTATATTAAGAGAAAGCATCCAAATATTTTGTTTGGATTCATTTGAGTGTGAAACTACACCTTGGATGTTTACAAGTGCAAACAAGCTTCAACTCAAGCTTTTGAATGTATTTACGCGTTTTAAAAGCTCAGACGAGTAGGGTGAAAGAGATTTGAGTTTTTTTGTGTTGTATATTAAGAGAAAGCATCCAAATACTTTGTTTGGATTCATTTGAGTGTGAAACTACACCTAGGATGTTTACAAGTACAAACAAGCTTCAACTCAAGCTTTTGAATGCATTTACGCGTTTTAAAAGCTCATACGAGTAGGGTGATAGAGATTGAGTTCTTTTGTGTTGTATATTAAGAGAAAGCACCCAATTCTTTTGTTTGCACTCATTTGAGTATGAAACTACACCAAGAATGTTTTAAAGTGCAAACAAGCTTCAACTCAAGCTTTTGAATGCATTTACGCGTTTTAAAAGCTCATACGAGTAGGGTGAAAGAGATTTGAGTTCTTTTGTGTTGTATATTCAGAGAAAGCATCCAAATACTTTGTTTGGATTCATTTGAGTGTGAAACTACACCTAGGATGTTTACAAGTACAAACAAGCTTCAACTCAAACTTTTGAATGCATTTACGCGTTTTAAAAGCTCATACGAGTAGGGTGATAGAGATTGAGTTTTTTGGGTTGTATATTAAGAGAAAGCACCCACATGTTTTGTTTGCATTCATTTTTTTATGAAACTACACCAAGGATGTTTTAAAGTGCAAACAAGCTTCAACGCAAGGTTTTCAATGCAATTACGCGTTTTAAAAGCGCCTACGAGTAGGGTGAAAGAGATTTGAATTCTTTTGTGTTGTATATTAAGAGAAACCATCCAAATACTTTGTTTGGATTCATTTGAGTGTGAAACTACACCTTGGATGTTTACAAGTACAAATAAGCTTCAACTCAAGCTTTTGAGTGCATTTTCGCGTTTTAAAAGGTCATACGAGTAGGTTGAAAGAGATTTGAGTTCTTTTGTGTTGTATTATAAAAGAAAGCGTCCAAATACTTTGTTTGGATTCATTTGAGTGTGAAACTACACCTACGATGTTTACAAGTAAAAACTAGCTTCAACTCAAGCTTTTGAATCCACTTACGCGTTATAAAAGCTCATACGAGTAGGGTGAAAGAGATTTGAGTTATTTTGTGTTGTATATTAAGAGAAAGAATCCAAATACATTGTTCGGAATCATTTTAGTGTGAAACTACATCTAGGATGTTTACAAGTACAAACAAGCTTCAACTCAAGCTTTTGAATGCATTTACGCGTTTTAAAAGCTCATACGAGTAGGGTGAAAGAGATTTGAGTTCTTTTGTGTTGTATATTAAGAGAAAGCATCCAAATATTTTGTTTGGATTCATTTGAGTGTGAAACTACACCTTGGATGTTTACAAGTGCAAACAAGCTTCAACTCAAGCTTTTGAATGCATTTACGCGTTATAAAAGCTCATACGAGTAGGGTGATAGAGATTGAGTTCTTTTGTGTTGTATATTAAGAGAAAGCACCCAATTGTTATTTTTGCATTCATTTGAGTATGAAACTACACCAAGAATGTTGTAAAGTGCAAACAAGCTTCAACTCAAGCTTTTGAATGTATTTACGCGTTTTAAAAGCTCAGACGAGTAGGGTGAAAGAGATTTGAGTTTTTTTTGTGTTGTATATTAAGAGAAAGCATCCAAATACTTTGTTTGGATTCATTTGAGTGTGAAACTACACCTAGGATGTTTACAAGTACTAACAAGCTTCAACTCAAACTTTTGAATGCATTTACGCGTTTTAAAAGCTCATACGAGTAGGGTGATTGAGATTGAGTTCTTCTGTGTTGTATATTAAGAGAAGCCACCCAATTATTTTGTTTACAGTCATTTGAGTATGAAGATACACCAAGAATATTTTAAAGTGCAAACAAGTTTCAACTCAAGCTTTTGAATGTATTTACGCGTTTTAAAAGCTCATACGAGTAGGGTGAAAGAGATTTGAGTTCTTTTGTGTTGTATATTCAGAGAAAGCATCCAAATACTTTGATTAGATTCAATTGAGTGTGAAACTACAGCTAGGAGGTTTACAAGTACAGACAAGCTTCAACTCAAACTTTTGAATGCATTTACGCGTTGTAACTGCTCTTACGATTAGGGTGATAGAGATTGAGTTTTTTAAGTTGTATATTAAGAGAAAGCATCCAAATACTTTGATTAGATTCATTTGAGTGTGAAATTACACCTAGGAGGTTTACAAGTACAGACAAGCTTCAACTCAAACTTTTGAATGCATTTACGCGTTGTAACATCTCTTACGACTAGGGTGATAGAGATTGAGTTTTTTGGGTTGTATATTAAGAGAAAGCACCCAATTGTTTTGTTTGCACTCATTTGAGTATGAAACTACACCAAGAATGTTTTAAAGGGCAAACAAGCTTCAACTCAAGCTTTTGAATGCATTTACGCGTTATAAAAGGTCAGACGAGTAGGGTAAAAGAGATTTGAGTTTTTTTGTGTTGTATATTAAGAGAAAGAATCCAAATACATTTTTTTGGATTCATTATAGTGTGAAACTATATCTACGATGTTTACAAGTACAAAAAAGCTTCAACTCAAGCTTTTGAATGCATTTACGCGTTTTAAAAGCTTATACGAGTAGGGTGAAAGAGATTTGAGTTCTTTTGTGTTGTATATGAAGAGAAAGCATCCAAATACTTTGTTTGGATTCATTTGAGTGTGAAAGTACACCTAGGATGTTTACAAGTACAAAAAAGCTTCAACTCAAACTTTTGAATGCATTTAAGCGTTTTAAGCTCATACGAGTAGCCTGAAAGAGATTTGAGTTCTTTTGCGTTGTATATTAAGAGAAAGCATCCAAATACTTTGTTTAGATTCATTTGAGTGTGAAACTACACCTGGGATGTTTACAAGTACAAACAAGCTTCAACTCAAGCTTTTGAATGCATTTACGTGTTTTAAAAGCTCATACGAGTTGGGTGATAGAGATTGAGTTCTTTTGTGTTGTATATTAAGAGAAAGCACCTAATTGTTTTGTTTGCACTCATTTGAGTATGAAACTACACCAAGAATGTTTTAAAGTGCAAACAAGCTTCAACTCAAGCTTTTGAATGCATTTACGCGTTTTAAAAGCTCATACGAGTAGGGTGAAAGAGATTTGAGTTCTTTTGCGTTGTATATTCAGAGAAAGCATCCAAATACTTTGTTTGGATTCATTAGAGTGTGAAACTACACCTAGGATGTTTACAAGTACAAACAAGCTTCAACTCAAACTTTTGAATGCATTTACGCGTTTTAAAAGCTCATACGAGTAGGGTGAAAGAGATTTTTGAGTTCTTTTGTGTTGTATATTAAGAGAAAGCATCCAAATACTTTGTATGGATTCATTTGAGTGTGAAAGTACACCTACGATTTTTACAAGTACAAAAAAGCTTCAACTCAAACTTTTGAATGCATTTAAGCGTTTTAAGCTCATACGAGTAGCCTGAAAGAGATTTGAGTTCTTTTGCGTTGTATATTAAGCGAAAGCATCCAAATACATTGTTTGGATTCATTAGAGTGTGAACCTACACCTAGGATGTTTACAAGTACAAACAAGCTTCAACTCAAGCTTTTGAATCCATTTATGCGTTTTAAAAGCTCATACGAGTAGGGTGATAGAGATTGAGTTCTTTTGTGTTGTATATTAAGAGAAAGCACCCAATTGTTTTGTTTGCACTCATTTGAGTATGAAACTACACCAAGAATGTTATAAAGTGCAAACAAGCTTCAACTCAAGCTTTTGAATGCATTTACGCGTTTTAAAAGCTCATACGACTAGGGTGAAAGAGATTTGAGTTCTTTTCTGTTGTATATTCAGAGAAAGCATCCAAATACTTTGTTTGGATTCATTTGAGTGTGAAACTACACCTAGGATGTTTACAAGTACAAACAAGCTTCAACTCAAACTTTTGAATGCATTTACGCGTTTTAAAAGCTCATACGAGTAGGGTGAAAGAGATTTTTGAGTTCAATTGTGTTGTATATTAAGAGAAAGCATCCAAATACTTTGTTTGGATTCATTTGAGTGAGAAACTACACCTAGGATGTTTGCAAGTAAAAACTAGCTTCAACTCAAGGTTTTGAAACCATTTACGCGTTATAAAAGCTCATACGAGTAGGGTGAAAGAGATTTGAGTTTTTTTTGTGTTGTATATTAAGAGAAAGCATCCAAATATTTTGTTTGGATTCATTTGAGTGTGAAACTACACCTAGGATGTTTACAAGTACAAACAAGCTTCAACTCAAACTTTTGAATGCATTTACGCGTTTTAAAAGCTCATACGAGTAGGGTGATAGAGATTGAGTTTTTTGGGTTGTATATTAAGAGAAAGCACCCAAATGTTTTGTTTGCATTCATTTTTGTATGAAACTACACCAAGAATGTTTTAAAGTGCAAACAAGCTTCAACTCAAGCTTTTGAATGCATTTACGCGTTATAAAAGCTCAGACGAGTAGGGTGAAAGAGATTTGAGTTTTTTTGTGTTGTATATTAAGAGAGAGCATCCAAATACTTTGTTTGGATTCATTTGAGTATGAAAAGACACCTAGGATGTTTACAAGTACAAACAAGCTTCAACTAAAACTTTTGAATGCATTTAAGCGTTTTAAGTTCATACGAGTAGGGTGAAAGAGATTTGAGTTCTTTTGTGTTGTATATTAAGAGAAAGCATCCAAATATTTTGTTTGGATTCATTTGAGTGTGAAACTACACCTTGGATGTTTACAAGTACAAACAAGCTTCAACTCAAGCTTTTGAATGCATTTACGCGTTATAAAAGCTCATACGAGTAGGGTAATAGAGATTGAGTTCTTTTGTGTTGTATATTAAGAGAAAGCACCCAATTGTTATTTTTGCATTCATTTGAGTATGAAACTACACCAAGAATGTTGTAAAGTGCAAACAAGCTTCAACTCAAGCTTTTGAATGTATTTACGCGTTTTAAAAGCTCAGACGAGTAGGGTGAAAGAGATTTGAGTTTTTTTGTGTTGTATATTAAGAGAAAGCATCCAAATACTTTGTTTGGATTCATTTGAGTGTGAAACTACACCTAGGATGTTTACAAGTACAAACAAGCTTCAACTCAAGCTTTTGAATGCATTTACGCGTTTTAAAAGCTCATACGAGTAGGGTGATAGAGATTGAGTTCTTTTGTGTTGTATATTAAGAGAAAGCACCCAATTCTTTTGTTTGCACTCATTTGAGTATGAAACTACACCAAGAATGTTTTAAAGTGCAAACAAGCTTCAACTCAAGCTTTTGAATGCATTTACGCGTTTTAAAAGCTCATACGAGTAGGGTGAAAGAGATTTGAGTTCTTTTGTGTTGTATATTCAGAGAAAGCATCCAAATACTTTGTTTGGATTCATTTGAGTGTGAAACTACACCTAGGATGTTTACAAGTACAAACAAGCTTCCACTCAAACTTTTGAATGCATTTACGCGTTTTAAAAGCTCATACGAGTAGGGTGATAGAGATTGAGTTTTTTGGGTTGTATATTAAGAGAAAGCACCCACATGTTTTGTTTGCATTCATTTTTGTATGAAACTACACCAAGGATGTTTTAAAGTGCAAACAAGCTTCAACGCAAGCTTTTCAATGCAATTACGCGTTTTAAAAGCGCTTAGGTTGAAAAAGCTCATACGAGTAGGTTGAAAGAGATTTGAGTTCTTTTGTGTTGTATTATAAAAGAAAGCGTCCAAATACTTTGTTTGGATTCATTTGAGTGTGAAACTACACCTACGATGTTTACGAGTAAAAACTAGCTTCAACTCAAGCTTTTGAATCCACTTACGCGTTATAAAAGCTCATACGAGTAGGGTGAAAGAGATTTGAGTTATTTTGTGTTGTATATTAAGAGAAAGAATCCAAATACATTGTTCGGAATCATTTTAGTGTGAAACTACATCTAGGATGTTTACAAGTACAAACAAGCTTCAACTCAAGCTTTTGAATGCATTTACGCGTTTTAAAAGCTCATACGAGTAGGGTGAAAGAGATTTGAGTTCTTTTGTGTTGTATATTAAGAGAAAGCATCCAAATATTTTGTTTGGATTCATTTGAGTGTGAAACTACACCTTGGATGTTTACAAGTGCAAACAAGCTTCAACTCAAGCTTTTGAATGCATTTACGCGTTATAAAAGCTCATACGAGTAGGGTGATAGAGATTGAGTTCTTTTGTGTTGTATATTAAGAGAAAGCACCCAATTGTTATTTTTGCATTCATTTGAGTATGAAACTACACCAAGAATGTTGTAAAGTGCAAACAAGCTTCAACTCAAGCTTTTGAATGTATTTACGCGTTTTAAAAGCTCAGACGAGTAGGGTGAAAGAGATTTGAGTTTTTTTGTGTTGTATATTAAGAGAAAGCATCCAAATACTTTGTTTGGATTCATTTGAGTGTGAAACTACACCTAGGATGTTTACAAGTACTAACAAGCTTCAACTCAAACTTTTGAATGCATTTACGCGTTTTAAAAGCTCATACGAGTAGGGTGATTGAGATTGAGTTCTTCTGTGTTGTATATTAAGAGAAGCCACCCAATTATTTTGTTTACAGTCATTTGAGTATGAAGATACACCAAGAATATTTTAAAGTGCAAACAAGTTTCAACTCAAGCTTTTGAATGTATTTACGCGTTTTAAAAGCTCATACGAGTAGGGTGAAAGAGATTTGAGTTCTTTTGTGTTGTATATTCAGAGAAAGCATCCAAATACTTTGATTAGATTCAATTGAGTGTGAAACTACACCTAGGAGGTTTACAAGTACAGACAAGCTTCAACTCAAACTTTTGAATGCATTTACGCGTTGTAACAGCTCTTACGACTAGGGTGATAGAGATTGAGTTTTTTGGGTTGTATATTAAGAGAAAGCACCCAATTGTTTTGTTTGCACTCATTTGAGTATGAAACTACTCCAAGAATGTTTTAAAAGGAAAACAAGCTTCAACTCAAGCTTTTGAATGCATTTACGCGTTATAAAAGCTCAGACGAGTAGGGTAAAAGAGATTTGAGTTTTTTTGTGTTGTATATTAAGAGAAAGAATCCAAATACATTTTTTTGGATTCATTATAGTGTGAAACTACATCTAGGATGTTTACAAGTACAAAAAAGCTTCAACTCAAGCTTTTGAATGCATTTACGCGTTTTAAAAGCTCATACGAGTAGGGTGAAAGAGATTTGAGTTCTTTTGTGTTGTATATTAAGAGAAAGCATCCAAATACTTTGTTTGGATTCATTTGAGTGTGAAACTACACCTAGGATGTTTACAAGTACAAACAAGCTTCAACTCAAACTTTTGAATGCATTTACGCGTTTTAAAAGCTCATACGAGTAGGGTGATAGAGATTGAGTTTTTTGGGTTGTATATTAAGAGAAAGCACCCACATGTTTTGTTTGCATTCATTTTTGTATGAAACTACACCAAGAATTTTTTAAAGTGCAAACAAGCTTCAACGCAAGCTTTTCAATGAAATTACGCGTTTTAAAAGCGCTTACGAGTAGGGTGAAAGAGATTTGAGTTCTTTTGTGTTGTATATTAAGAGAAACCATCCAAATACTTTGTTTGGATTCATTTGAGTGTGAAACTACACCTTGGATGTTTACAAGTACAAATAAGCTTCAACTCAAGCTTTTGAATGCATTTACGCGTTTTAAAAGCTCATACGAGTAGGGTGATAGAGATTGAGTTTTTTGGGTTGTATATTAAGAGAAAGCACCCACATGTTTTGTTTGCATTCATTTTTGTATGAAACTACACCAAGAATTTTTTAAAGTGCAAACAAGCTTCAACGCAAGCTTTTCAATGAAATTACGCGTTTTAAAAGCGCTTACGAGTAGGGTGAAAGAGATTTGAGTTCTTTTGTGTTGTATATTAAGAGAAACCATCCAAATACTTTGTTTGGATTCATTTGAGTGTGAAACTACACCTTGGATGTTTACAAGTACAAATAAGCTTCAACTCAAGCTTTTGAATGCATTTACGCGTTTTAAAAGGTCATACGAGTAGGTTGAAAGAGATTTGAGTTCTTTTGTGTTGTATTATAAAAGAAAGCGTCCAAATACTTTGTTTGGATTCATTTGAGTGTGAAACTACACCTACGATGTTTAAAAATAAAAACTAGCTTCAACTCAAGCTTTTGAATCCACTTACGCGTTATAAAAGCTCATACGAGTAGGGTGAAAGAGATTTGAGTTTTTTTGTGTTGTATATTAAGAGGAGGAATCCAAATACATTGTTCGGATTCATTTTAGTGTGAAACTACATCTAGGATGTTTACAAGTACAAACAAGCTTCAACTCAAGCTTTTGAATGCATTTACGGGTTTTAAAAGCTCATACGAGTAGGGTGAAAGAGATTTGAGTTCTTTTGTGTTGTATATTAAGAGAAAGCATCCAAATACTTTGTTTGGATTCATTTGAGTGTGAAACTACACCTAGGATGTTTACAATTACAAACAAGCTTCAACTCAAGCTTTTGAATGCATTTGCGCGTTTTAAAAGCTCATACGAGTAGGGTGATAGAGATTAAGTTTTTTTGTGTTGTATATTAAGAGAAAGCACCCAAATGTTTTGTTTGCATTCATTTGTGTATGAAACTACAGCAAGAATGTTTTAAAGTGCAAACAAGCTTCAACTCAAGCTTTTGAATTTTTCGCGTTTTAAAAGCTCATACGAGAAGTGTAAATGAGACTTGAGTTCTTTTGTATTGTATATTAAGAGAAAGCATCCAAATACTTTGTTTGGATTAATTTGAGGGTGAAACTACACCTAGGATGTTTACAAGTACAAACAAGCTTCAACTCAAGGTTTTGAATGCATTTACGCGTTTTAAAAGCTCATACGAGTAAGGTGAAAGAGATTTGAGTTCTTTTGTGTTGTATATTAAGACAAAGCTTCCAAATACGTTGTTTGGATTCATTTGAGTATGAAACTACACCTAGGATGTTTACAAGTACAAAAAAGCTTCAACTCAAACTTCTGAATGCATTTAAGCGTTTTAAGCTCATACGAGTAGCCTGAAAGAGATTTGAGTTCTTTTGTGTTGTATATTAAGAGAAAGCATCCAAATACTTTGTTTGGATTCATTTGTGTGTGAAACTACACCTAGGATGTTTACAAGTACAAACAAGCTTCAACTGAAGCTTTTGAATGCATTTACGCGTTTTAAAAGCTCATACGAGTAGGGTGATAGAGATTGAGTTCTTTTGTGTTGTATATTAAGAGAAAGAACCCAAATGTTTTGTTTGCATTCATTTGAGTATGAAACCACACCTAGGATGTTTACAAGTACAAACAAGCTTCAACTCAAACTTTTGAATGCATTTACGCGTTTTAACAGCTCTTATGACTATGGTGATAGAGACTGAGTTCTTTTGTGTTGTATATTAAGAGAAAGAATCCAAATACTTTGTTTGGATTCATTTGAGTGTGAAACTACACCTTGGATGTTTACAAGTACAAACAAGCTTCAACTCAAGCTTTTGAATGCATTTACGCGTTTTAAAAGCTCATACGAGTAGGGTGATAGAGATTGAGTTCTTTTGTGTTGTATATTAAGAGAAAGCACCCAATTGTTTTGTTTGCACTCATTTGAGTATGAAACTACACCAAGAATGTTTTAAAGTGCAAACAAGCTTCAACTCAAGCTTTTGAATGCATTTACGCGTTTTAAAAGCTCATACGAGTAGGGTGAAAGAGATTTGAGTTCTTTTGTGTTGTATATTCAGAGAAAGCATCCAAATACTTTGTTTGGATTCATTTGAGTGTGAAAGTACACCTAGGATGTTTACAAGTACAAACAAGCTTCAACTAAAACATTTGAATGCATTTAAGCGTATTAAGTTCATACGAGTAGGGTGAAAGACGTTTGAGTTCTTTTGTGTTGTATATTAAGAGAAAGCATCCAAATATTTTGTTTGGATTCATTTGAGTGTGAAACTACACCTTGGATGTTTACAAGTACAAACAAGCTTTAACTCAAGCTTTTGAATGCATTTACGCGTTTTAAAGGCTCATACGAGTAGGGTGATAGAGATTGAGTTCTTTTGTGTTGTATATTAAGAGAAAGCACCCAAATGTTTTGTTTTCATTCATATGAGTATGAAACTACAGCAAGAATGTGTTAAAGTGCAAACAAGCTTCAACTCAAGCTTTTGAATGCTTTACGCGTTTTAAAAGTTTATACGAGTAGGGTAAAAGAGATTTGAGTTCTTTTGTGTTGTATATAAAGAGAAAGCATCCAAATACATTGTTTGGATTCATTTTAGTGTGAAACTACATCTAGGATGTTTACAAGTAAAAACTAGCTTCAACTCAAGCTTTTGAATCCACTTACGCGTTATAAAAGCTCAGACGAGTAGGGTGAAAGAGATTTGAGTTTTTTTGTGTTGTATATTAAGAGAAAGAATCCAAATACATTGTTTGGATTCATTTTAGTGTGAAACTACATCTAGGATGTCTACAACTCCAAAAAGCTTCAACTCAAGCTTTTGAATGCATTTACGCGTTTTAAAAGCTCGTACGAGTAGGGTGAAAGAGATTTGAGCTCTTTTGGGATGTATATTAAGAGAAAGCATCCAAATACTTTGTTTGGATTCATTTGAGTTTGAAACTACACCTGGGATGTCTACAAGTATAAACAAGGTTCAACTCAAGCTTTTGAATGCATTTACGCGTTTTATAAGCTCATACGAGTAGGGTGAAAGAGATTTGAGTTCTTTTGTGTTGTATATTAAGAGAAAGCATCCAAATACTTTGTTTGGATTCATTTGAGTGTGAATGTACACCTAGGATGTTTACAAGTACAAAAAAGCTTCAACTCAAACTGTTGAATGCATTTAAGCGTTTTAAGCTCATACGACTAGCCTGAAAGAGATTTGAGTTCTTTAGCGTTGTATATTAAGAGAAAGCATCCAAATACTTTGTTTGGATTCATTTGAGTGTGAAACTACATCTCGGATGTTTACAAGTACAAACAAGCTTCGACTCAAGCTTTTGAATGCATTTACGCGTTTTAAAAGCTCATACGAGTAGGGTGATAGAGATTGAGTTTTTTGGGTTGTATATTAAGAGAAAGCACCCAAATGTTTTGTTTGCATTCATTTTTGTATGAAGCTACACCAAGAATGTTTTAAAGTGCAAACAAGCTTCAACTCAAGCTTTTGAATGCATTTACGCGTTTTAAAAGCTCATACGAGTAGGGTGAAAAGAGATTTGATTTTTTTTGTGTTGTATATTAAGAGAAAGCATCCAAATATTTTGTTTGGATTCATTTGAGTGTGAAACTAAACCTTGGATGTTTACAAGTAAAAACAAGCTTCAACTCAAGCTTTTGAATGCATTTACGCGTTTTAAAAGCTCATACGAGTAGGTTGATAGAGATTGAGTTCTTTGGTGTCGTCTATTAAGAGAAAGCACCCAAATGTTTTGTTTGCATTGATTTGAGTCTGAAACTACAGCAAGAATGTGTTAAAGTGCAAACAAGCTTCAACTCAAGCTTTTGAATGCTTTACGCGTTTTAAAAGTTTATACGAGTAGGGTAAAAGAGATTTGAGTTCTTTTGTGTTGTATATTAAGAGAAACATCCAAATACATTGTTTGGATTCATTTTAGTGTGAAACTACATCTAGGATGTTTACAAGTAAAAACTAGCTTCAACTCAAGCTTTTGAATCCACTTACGCGTTTTAAAAGCTCATACGAGTACGGTGAAAGAGATTTGAGTTTTTTTGTGTTGTATATTAAGAGAAAGAATCCAAATACATTGTTTGGATTCTTTTTAGTGTGAATCTACATCTAGGATGTTTACAAGTAAAAATTAGCTTCAACTCAATCTTTTGAATCCACTTACGCGTTATAAAAGCTCAGACGTGTAGGGTGAAAGAGATTTGAGTTTTTTTGTGTTGTATATTAAGAGAGAGAATCCAAATCTATTGTTCGGATTCATTTTAGAGTGAAACTACATCTAGGATGTTTACAAGTACAAAAAAGCTTCAACTCAAGCTTTTGAATGCATTTACGCGTTTTAAAAGCTCGTACGAGTAGGGTGAAAGAGATTTGAGTTCTTTTGTGTTGTATATTAAGAGAAAGCATCCAATTACTTTGTTTGGATTCATTTTAGTGTGAAACTATACCTAGGATGTTTACAAGTACAAACAAGCTTCAACTCAAGCTTTTGAATGCATTTCCGCGTTTTAAAAGCTCATACGAGTAGGGTGAAAGAGATTTGAGTTCTTTTGCGTTGTATATTAAGAGAAAGCATCCAAATACTTTGTTTGGATTCATTTGAGTGTGAAACTACAC
This sequence comes from Tetragonia tetragonoides, assembly GCA_038025085.1. Classification (NCBI taxonomy): domain Eukaryota; kingdom Viridiplantae; phylum Streptophyta; class Magnoliopsida; order Caryophyllales; family Aizoaceae; genus Tetragonia; species Tetragonia tetragonoides. The sequence goes on from CM076140.1 coordinate 26,394,076, forward strand.
CTAGGATGTTTACAAGTACAAACAAGCTTCAACTCAAGCTTTTGAATGCATTTGCGCGTTTTAAAAGCTCATACGAGTAGGGTGATAAAGATTAAGTTCTTTTGTGTTGTATATTAAGAGAAAGCACCCAAATGTTTTGTTTGCATTCATTTGAGTATGAAACTACAGCAAGAATGTTTTAAAGTGCAAACAAGCTTCAACTCAAGCTTTTGATTTTTTCGCGTTTTAAAAGCTCATACGAGAAGTGTAAAAGAGATTTGAGTGCTTTTGTATTGTATATTAAGAGAAAGCATCCAAATACTTTGTTTGATTCATTTGAGTGTGAAACCACACCTCGGATGTTTACAAGTACAAATAAGCTTCAACTCAAGCTTTTGAATGCATTTACGCGTTTTAACAGCTCTTACGACTATGGTGATAGAGACTGAGTTCTTTTGTTTTGTATATTAAGAGAAAGAATCCAAATACTTTGTTTGGATTTATTTGAGTGTGAAACTACACCTTGTATGTTTACAAGTACAAAAAAGCTTCATTTCAAGCTTTTGAATGCATTTACGCGTTTTAAAAGCTCATACGAGTAGGGTGATAGAGATTGAGTTCTTTTGTGTTGTATATTGAGAGAAAGCACCCAATTGTTTTGTTTGCACTCATTTGAGTATGAAACTACATCAAGAATGTTTTAAAGTGCAAAAAAGCTTCAACTCAAGCTTTTGAATGCATTTACGCGTTTTAAAAGCTCATACGAGTAGGGTGAAAGAGATTTGAGTTCTTTTGGGTTGTATATTAAGAGAAAGCATCCAAATACTTTGTTTGGATTCATTTGAGTTTGAAACTACACCTAGGATGTCTACAAGTACAAACAAGGTTCAACTCAAGCTTTTGAATGCATTTACGCGTTTTATAAGCTCATACGAGTAGGGTGAAAGAGATTTGAGTTCTTTTGTGTTGTATATTAAGAGAAAGCATCCAAATACTTTGTTTGGATTCATTTGAGTGTGAAAGTACACCTAGGATGTTTACAAGTACAAAAAAGCTTCAACTCAAACTTTTGAATGCATTTAAGCATTTTAAGCTCATACGACTAGCCTGAAAGAGATTTGAGTTCTTTAGCGTTGTATATTAAGAGAAAGCATCAAAATACTTTGTTTGGATTCATTTGAGTGTGAAACTACACCTCGGATGTTTACTAGTACAAACAAGCTTCGACTCAAGCTTTTGAATGCATTTACGCGTTTTAAAAGCTCATACGAGTAGGGTGATAGAGATTGAGTTCTTTGGTGTTGTATAGTAAGAGAAAGAACCCAAATGTTTTGTCTGCATTCATTTGAGTATGAAACCACACCTAGGATGTTTACAAGTACAAACAAGCCTCAACTCAAACTTTTGAATGCATTTACGCGTTTTAACAGCTCTTACGACTATGGTGATAGAGACTGAGTTCTTTTGTGTTGTATATTAAGAGAAAGAATCCAAATACTTTGTTTGGATTCATTTGAGTGTGAAACTACACCTTGGATGTTTACAAGTACAAACAAGCTTCAACTCAAGCTTTTGAATGCATTTGCGCGTTTTAAAAGCTCATACGAGTAGGGTGATAAAGATTAAGTTCTTTTGTGTTGTATATTAAGAGAAAGCACCCAAATGTTTTGTTTGCATTCATTTGAGTATGAAACTACACCAAGAATGTTTTAAAGTGCAAACAAGCTTCAACTCAAGCTTTTGAATTTTTCGCGTTTTAAAAGCTCATACGAGAAGTGTAAAAGAGATTTGAGTGCTTTTGTGTTGTATATTAAGAGAAAGCATCCAAATACTTTGTTTGATTCATTTGAGTGTGAAACCACACCTAGGATGTTTACAAGTACAAATAAGCTTCAACTCAAGCTTTTGAATGCATTTACGCGTTTTAACAGCTCTTACGACTATGGTGATAGAGACTGAGTTCTTTTGTTTTGTATATTAAGAGAAAGAATCCAAATACTTTGTTTGGATTCATTTGAGTGTGAAACTACATCTAGGATGTTTACAAGTACAAAAAAGCTTCAACTCAAGCTTTTAAATGCATTTACGCGTTTTAAAAGCTCGTACGAGTAGGGTGAAAGAGATTTGAGTTCTTTTGTGTTGTATATTAAGAGAAAGCATCCAAATACTTTGTTTGGATTCATTTGAGTGTGAAACTACACCTGGGATGTTTACAAGTACAAACAAGCTTCAACTCAAGCTTTTGAATGCATTTACGCGTTTTAAAAGCTCATACGAGTAGGGTGAAAGAGATTTGAGTTCTTTTGTGTTGTATATTAAGAGAAAGCATCCAAATACTTTGTATGGATTCATTTGAGTGTGAAAGTACACCTACGATTTTTACAAGTACAAAAAAGCTTCAACTCAAACTTTTGAATGCATTTAAGCGTTTTAAGCTCATACGAGTAGCCTGAAAGAGATTTGAGTTCTTTTGCGTTGTATATTAAGCGAAAGCATCCAAATACATTGTTTGGATTCATTTGAGTGTGAAACTACACCTAGGATGTTTACAAGTACAAACAAGCTTCAACTCAAGCTTTTGAATTTATTTACGCGTTTTATAAGCTCATACGAGTAGGGTGAAAGAGATTTGAGTTCTTTTGTGTTGTATATTAAGAGAAAGCATCCAAATACTTTGTTTGGATTCATTTGAGTGTGAAAGTACACCTAGGATGTTTACAAGTACAAAAAAGCTTCAACAAAAACTTTTGAATGCATTTAATCGTTTTAAGATCATACGACTAGCCTGAAAGAGATTTGAGTTCTTTAGCGTTGTATATTAAGAGAAAGCATCCAAATACTTTGTTTGGATTCATTTGAGTGTGAAACTACACCTCGGATGTTTACAAGTACAAACAAGCTTCGACTCAAGCTTTTGAATGCATTTACGCGTTTTAAAAGCTCATACGAGTAGGGTGATAGAGATTGAGTTTTTTGGGTTGTATATTAAGAGAAAGCACCCAAATGTTTTGTTTGCATTCATTTTTGTATGAAGCTACACCAAGAATGTTTTAAAGTGCAAACAAGCTTCAACTCAAGCTTTTGAATGCATTTACGCGTTTTAAAAGCTCATACGAGTAGGGTGAAAAGAGATTTGATTTTTTTTGTGTTGTATATTAAGAGAAAGCATCCAAATATTTTGTTTGGATTCATTTGAGTGTGAAACTAAACCTTGGATGTTTACAAGTAAAAACAAGCTTCAACTCAAGCTTTTGAATGCATTTACGCGTTTTAAAAGCTCATACGAGTAGGTTGATAGAGATTGAGTTCTTTGGTGTCGTCTATTAAGAGAAAGCACCCAAATGTTTTGTTTGCATTGATTTGAGTATGAAACTACAGCAAGAATGTGTTAAAGTGCAAACAAGCTTCAACTCAAGCTTTTGAATGCTTTACGCGTTTTAAAAGTTTATACGAGTAGGGTAAAAGAGATTTGAGTTCTTTTGTGTTGTATATTAAGAGAAAGAATCCAAATACATTGTTTGGATTCATTTTAGTGTGAAACTACATCTAGGATGTTTACAAGTAAAAACTAGCTTCAACTCAAGCTTTTGAATCCACTTACGCGTTTTAAAAGCTCATACGAGTACGGTGAAAGAGATTTGAGTTTTTTTGTGTTGTATATTAAGAGAAAGAATCCAAATACATTGTTTGGATTCTTTTTAGTGTGAATCTACATCTAGGATGTTTACAAGTAAAAATTAGCTTCAACTCAATCTTTTGAATCCACTTACGCGTTATAAAAGCTCAGACGAGTAGGGTGAAAGAGATTTGAGTTTTTTTGTGTTGTATATTAAGAGAGAGAATCCAAATATATTGTTTGGATTCATTTTAGAGTGAAACTACATCTAGGATGTTTACAAGTACAAAAAAGCTTCAACTCAAGCTTTTGAATGCATTTACGCGTTTTAAAAGCTCGTACGAGTAGGGTGAAAGAGATTTGAGTTCTTTTGTGTTGTATATTAAGAGAAAGCATCCAATTACTTTGTTTGGATTCATTTTAGTGTGAAACTATACCTAGGATGTTTACAAGTACAAACAAGCTTCAACTCAAGCTTTTGAATGCATTTCCGCGTTTTAAAAGCTCATACGAGTAGGGTGAAAGAGATTTGAGTTCTTTTGCGTTGTATATTAAGAGAAAGCATCCAAATACTTTGTTTGGATTCATTTGAGTGTGAAACTACACCTAGGATGTTTACAAGTACAAACAAGCTTCAACTCAAGCTTTTGAATGCAATTGCGCGTTTTAAAAGCTCATACGAGTAGGGTGATAAAGATTAAGTTCTTTTGTGTTGTATATTAAGAGAAAGCACCCAAATGTTTTGTTTGCATTCATTTGAGTATGAAACTACAGCAAGAATGTTTTAAAGTGCAAACAAGCTTCAACTCAAGCTTTTGATTTTTTCGCGTTTTAAAAGCTCATACGAGAAGTGTAAAAGAGATTTGAGTGCTTTTGTATTGTATATTAAGAGAAAGCATCCAAATACTTTGTTTGATTCATTTGAGTGTGAAACCACACCTCGGATGTTTACAAGTACAAATAAGCTTCAACTCAAGCTTTTGAATGCATTTACGCATTTTAACAGCTCTTACGACTATGGTGATAGAGACTGAGTTCTTTTGTTTTGTATATTAAGAGAAAGAATCCAAATACTTTGTTTGGATTTATTTGAGTGTGAAACTACACCTTGGATGTTTACAAGTACAAAAAAGCTTCAACTCAAGCTTTTGAATGCATTTACGCGTTTTAAAAGCTCATACGAGTAGGGTGATAGAGATTGAGTTCTTTTGTGTTGTATATTGAGAGAAAGCACCCAATTGTTTTGTTTGCACTCATTTGAGTATGAAACTACATCAAGAATGTTTTAAAGTGCAAAAAAGCTTCAACTCAAGCTTTTGAATGCATTTACGCGTTTTAAAAGCTCATACGAGTAGGGTGAAAGAGATTTGAGTTCTTTTGGGTTGTATATTAAGAGAAAGCATCCAAATACTTTGTTTGGATTCATTTGAGTTTGAAACTACACCTTGGATGTTTACAAGTACAAACAAGCTTCAACTCAAGCTTTTGAATGCATTTGCGCGTTTTAAAAGCTCATACGAGTAGGGTGATAAAGATTAAGTTCTTTTGTGTTGTATATTAAGAGAAAGCAACCAAATGTTTTGTTTGCATTCATTTGAGTATGAAACTACACCAAGAATGTTTTAAAGTGCAAACAAGCTTCAACTCAAGCTTTTGAATTTTTCGCGTTTTAAAAGCTCATACGAGAAGTGTAAAAGAGATTTGAGTGCTTTTGTGTTGTATATTAAGAGAAAGCATCCAAATACTTTGTTTGATTCATTTGAGTGTGAAACCACACCTAGGATGTTTACAAGTACAAATAAGCTTCAACTCAAGCTTTTGAATGCATTTACGCGTTTTAACAGCTCTTACGACTATGGTGATAGAGACTGAGTTCTTTTGTTTTGTATATTAAGAGAAAGAATCCAAATACTTTGTTTGGATTCATTTGAGTGTGAAACTACATCTAGGATGTTTACAAGTACAAAAAAGCTTCAACTCAAGCTTTTAAATGCATTTACGCGTTTTAAAAGCTCGTACGAGTAGGGTGATAAAGATTAAGTTCTTTTGTGTTGTATATTAAGAGAAAGCACCCAAATGTTTTGTTTGCATTCATTTGAGTATGAAACTACACCAAGAATGTTTTAAAGTGCAAACAAGCTTCAACTCAAGCTTTTGAATTTTTCGCGTTTTAAAAGCTCATACGAGAAGTGTAAAAGAGATTTGAGTGCTTTTGTGTTGTATATTAAGAGAAAGCATCCAAATACTTTGTTTGATTCATTTGAGTGTGAAACCACACCTAGGATGTTTACAAGTACAAATAAGCTTCAACTCAAGCTTTTGAATGCATTTACGCGTTTTAACAGCTCTTACGACTATGGTGATAGAGACTGAGTTCTTTTGTGTTGTATATTAAGAGAAAGCACCCAATTGTTTTGTTTGCACTCATTTGAGTATGAAACTACACCAAGAATGTTTTAAAGTGCAAACAAGCTTCAACTCAAGCTTTTGAATGCATTTACGCGTTTTAAAAGCTCATACGACTAGGGTGAAAAAGATTTGAGTTCTTTTCTGTTGTATATTCAGAGAAAGCATCCAAATACTTTGTTTGGATTCATTTGAGTGTGAAACTACACCTAGGATGTTTACAAGTACAAACAAGCTTCAACTCAAACGTTTGAATGCATTTACGCGTTTTAAAAGCTCATACGAGTAGGGTGATTGAGATTGAGTTCTTCTGTGTTGTATATTAAGAGAAGCAACCCAATTATTTTGTTTGCACTCATTTGAGTATGAAGATACACCAAGAATGTTTTAAAGTGCAAACAAGCTTCAACTCAACCTTTTGAATGCATTTACGTGTTTTAAAAGCTCATACGAGTAGGGTGAAAGAGATTTGAGTTCTATTGTGTTGTATATTAAGAGAAAGCATCCAAATACTTTGTTTGTATTCATTTGAGTGAGAAACTACACCTAGGATGTTTGCAAGTAAAAACTAGCTTCAACTCAAGGTTTTGAAACCATTTACGCGTTATAAAAGCTCATACGAGTAGGGTGAAAGAGATTTGAGTTTTTTTGTGTTGTATATTAAGAGAAAGCATCCAAATATTTTGTTTGGATTCATTTGAGTGTGAAACTACACCTAGGATGTTTACAAGTACAAACAAGCTTCAACTCAAACTTTTGAATGCATTTACGCGTTTTAAAAGCTCATACGAGTAGGGTGATAGAGATTGAGTTTTTTGGGTTGTATATTAAGAGAAAGCACCCAAATGTTTTGTTTGCATTCATTTTTGTATGAAACTACACCAAGAATGTTTTAAAGTGCAAACAAGCTTCAACTCAAGCTTTTGAATGCATTTACGCGTTATAAAAGCTCAGACGAGTAGGGTGAAAGAGATTTGAGTTTTTTTGTGTTGTATATTAAGAGAGAGCATCCAAATACTTTGTTTGGATTCATTTGAGTGTGAAAAGACACCTAGGATGTTTACAAGTACAAACAAGCTTCAACTAAAACTTTTGAATGCATTTAAGCGTTTTAAGTTCATACGAGTAGGGTGAAAGAGATTTGAGTTCTTTTGTGTTGTATATTAAGAGAAAGCATCCAAATATTTTGTTTGGATTCATTTGAGTGTGAAACTACACCTTGGATGTTTACAAGTACAAACAAGCTTCAACTCAAGCTTTTGAATGCTTTTACGCGTTATAAAAGCTCATACGAGTAGGGTGATAGAGATTGAGTTCTTTTGTGTTGTATATTAAGAGAAAGCACCCAATTGTTATTTTTGCATTCATTTGAGTATGAAACTACACCAAGAATGTTGTAAAGTGCAAACAAGCTTCAACTCAAGCTTTTGAATGTATTTACGCGTTTTAAAAGCTCAGACGAGTAGGGTGAAAGAGATTTGAGTTTTTTTGTGTTTTATATTAAGAGAAAGCATCCAAATACTTTGTTTGGATTCATTTGAGTGTGAAACTACACCTAGGATGTTTATAAGTACAAACAAGCTTCAACTCAAGCTTTTGAATGCATTTACGCGTTTTAAAAGCTCATACGAGTAGGGTGATAGAGATTGAGTTCTTTTGTGGACTATATTAAGAGAAAGCACCCAATTGTTTTGTTTGCACTCATTTGAGTATGAAACTACACCAAGAATGTTTTAAAGTGCAAACAAGCTTCAACTCAAGCTTTTGAATGCATTTACGCGTTTTAAAAGCTCATACGAGTAGGGTGAAAGAGATTTGAGTTCTTTTGTGTTGTATATTCAGAGAAAGCATCCAAATACTTTGTTTGGATTCATTTGAGTGTGAAACGACACCTAGGATGTTTACAAGTACAAACAAGCTTCAACTCAAACTTTTGAATGCATTTACGCGTTTTAAAAGCTCATACGAGTAGGGTGATAGAGATTGAGTTTTTTGGGTTGTATATTAAGAGAAAGCACCCAAATGTTTTGTTTGCATTCATTTTTGTATGAAACTACACCAAGAATGTTTTAAAGTGCAAAAAAGCTTCAACTCAAGCTTTTGAATGCATTTACGCGTTATAAAAGCTCAGACGAGTAGGGTGAAAGAGATTTGAGTTTTTTTGTGTTGTATATTAAGAGAGAGCATCCAAATACTTTGTTTGGATTCATTTGAGTGTGAAAAGACACCTAGGATGTTTACAAGTACAAACAAGCTTCAACTAAAACTTTTGAATGCATTTAAGCGTTTTAAGTTCATACGAGTAGGGTGAAAGAGATTTGAGTTCTTTTGTGTTGTATATTAAGAGAAAGCATCCAAATATTTTGTTTGGATTCATTTGAGTGTGAAACTACACCTTGGATGTTTACAAGTACAAACAAGCTTCAACTCAAGCTTTTGAATGCATTTACGCGTTATAAAAGCTCATACGAGTAGGGTGATAGAGATTGAGTTCTTTTGTGTTGTATATTAAGAGAAAGCACCCAATTGTTATATTTGCATTCATTTGAGTATGAAACTACACCAAGAATGTTGTAAAGTGCAAACAAGCTTCAACTTAAGATTTTGAATGTATTTACGCGTTTTAAAAGCTCAGACGAGTAGGGTGAAAGAGATTTGAGTTTTTTTGTGTTGTATATTAAGAGAAAGCATCCAAATACTTTGTTTGGATTCATTTGAGTGTGAAACTACACCTAGGATGTTTACAAGTACAAACAAGCTTCAACTCAAGCTTTTGAATGCATTTACGCGTTTTAAAAGCTCATACGAGTAGGGTGATAGAGATTGAGTTCTTTTGTGTTGTATATTAAGAGAAAGCACCCAATTGTTTTGTTTGCACTCATTTGAGTATGAAACTACACCAAGAATGTTTTAAAGTGCAAACAAGCTTCAACTCAAGCTTTTGAATGCATTTACGCGTTTTAAAAGCTCATACGAGTAGGGTGAAAGAGATTTGAGTTCTTTTGTGTTGTATATTCAGAGAAAGCATCCAAATACTTTGTTTGGATTCATTTGTGTGTGAAACTACACCTAGGATGTTTACAAGTACAAACAAGCTTCAACTCAAACTTTTGAATGCATTTACGCGTTATAAAAGCTCATACGAGTAGGGTGAAAGAGATTTGAGTTATTTTGTGTTGTATATTAAGAGAAAGAATCCAAATACATTGTTCGGATTCATTTTAGTGTGAAACTACATCTAGGATGTTTACAAGTACAAACAAGCTTTAACTCAAGCTTTTGAATGCATTTACGCGTTTTAAAAGCTCATACGAGTAGGGTGAAAGAGATTTGAGTTCTTTTGTGTTGTATATTAAGAGAAAGCATCCAAATATTTTGTTTGGATTCATTTGAGTGTGAAACTACATCTTGGATGTTTACAAGTGCAAACAAGCTTCAACTCAAGCTTCTGTATGCATTTACGCGTTATAAAAGCTCATACGAGTAGGGTGATAGAGATTGAGTTCTTTTGTGTTGTATATTAAGAGAAAGCACCCAATTGTTATTTTTGCATTCATTTGAGTATGAAACTACACCAAGAATGTTGTAAAGTGCAAACAAGCTTCAACTCAAGCTTTTGAATGTATTTACGCGTTTTAAAAGCTCAGACGAGTAGGGTGAAAGAGATTTGAGTTTTTTTGTGTTGTATATTAAGAGAGAGCATCCAAATACTTTGTTTGGATTCATTTGAGTGTGAAAAGACTCCTAGGATGTTTACAAGTACAAATAAGCTTCAACTAAAACTTTTGAATGCATTTAAGCGTTTTAAGTTCATACGAGTAGGGTGAAAGAGATTTGAGTTCTTTTGTGTTGTATAATAAGAGAAAGCATCCAAATATTTTGTTTGGATTCATTTGAGTGTGAAACTACACCTTGGATGTTTACAAGTACAAACAAGCTTCAACTCAAGCTTTTGAATGCATTTACGCGTTATAAAAGCTCATACGAGTAGGGTGATAGAGATTGAGTTCTTTTGTGTTGTATATTAAGAGAAAGCACCCAATTGTTATTTTTGCATTCATTTGAGTATGAAACTACACCAAGAATGTTGTAAAGTGCAAACAAGCTTCAACTTAAGCTTTTGAATGTATTTACGCGTTTTAAAAGCTCAGACGAGTAGGGTGAAAGAGATTTGAGTTTTTTTGTGTTGTATATTAAGAGAAAGCATCCAAATACTTTGTTTGGATTCATTTGAGTGTGAAACTACACCTAGGATGTTTACAAGTACAAACAAGCTTCAACTCAAGCTTTTGAATGCATTTACGCGTTTTAAAAGCTCATACGAGTAGGGTGATAGAGATTGAGTTCTTTTGTGTTGTATATTAAGAGAAAGCACCCAATTGTTTTGTTTGCACTCATTTGAGTATGAAACTACACCAAGAATGTTTTAAAGTGCAAACAAGCTTCAACTCAAGCTTTTGAATGCATTTACGCGTTTTAAAAGCTCATACGAGTAGGGTGAAAGAGATTTGAGTTCTTTTGTGTTGTATATTCAGAGAAAGCATCCAAATACTTTGTTTGGATTCATTTGAGTGTGAAACTACACCTAGGATGTTTACAAGTACAAACAAGCTTCAACTCAAACTTTTGAATGCATTTACGCGTTATAAAAGCTCATACGAGTAGGGTGAAAGAGATTTGAGTTATTTTGTGTTGTATATTAAGAGAAAGAATCCAAATACATTGTTCGGATTCATTTTAGTGTGAAACTACATCTAGGATGTTTACAAGTACAAACAAGCTTTAACTCAAGCTTTTGAATGCATTTACGCGTTTTAAAAGCTCATACGAGTAGGGTGAAAGAGATTTGAGTTCTTTTGTGTTGTATATTAAGAGAAAGTGATGTGATTTATTTAGGGATTTTCTGTATTTTTGATAAACAAAACAATAAAAGGGATATACCTCTCGAATCACTCAAGGGGTTGGGGTTTTTCGTTCAAGAATCACTCAAGAACAAGACTTGCGCATCACACACAAGGGTTTCAAACTGAATCACTCAATTTGAGGGGTAAATACTCACGTATTAATCATTAATCATCAAAGTCTATGTTACAATTTCGTGCTCTCCCCTATATATAGACAAAGAAATCTAAAGCTACTAGGAATCCTAATCCAAGTAGGAAACTAACTATGAAACTGATTACAATTGTAAAATGAACTAACTAACAACTTTCCTAATACCTAATGGACTCATAATGCTAATAATAACCAGATTATTAGTTTCCTAAGCAATAAATCACGCTAAAAGCAAGTTAAAATAAACTAGGACACAATAACTAAACTAAAGTCGTTGCCTTGGCGCGCAAGGAATATGTTCCGTAACTTGTTACGCGTTTTTGACCATGTTGCGCTTTGAATTAGAGAAAACTCAAAGCATCAATGTTGTAGATCTCGATCATATCTTTGTACAGAGATTTGAATCATCACGTTTAGATTTAGTATGAGCGAGTTATGGCCAAAATACGAACAACTATCAGAACTGCCAAGATTACGAGGTTCTCCATAATGACATGATCATATAACAAGAGCTTTAATCCCCATCTTGCGCGTGTATTCCAAAGTATCTTCAATGTAGGAGGCAATGTAATTTTAACCCATTTTAAAACATGCTCCATAAACGAACATAATAGAACTAAGATTGAATGTTCTTTCAATTCCCCTTGGAAAACACCATTGTTGTTCTTGAGGAGCCGTGTAGAGGAATCAAGATCATTCCTAAGATCTATATAATGGTGAATATGATGTGTATCGTTTTTTAAGCATGTTGCTCCTGCATCAATCTCCCTTTCTTCAAAAAGAATTGTCCCCAATTCTTGGTCGGTAACAATCCTTTCTTGAGTTTTGTCTCCATGATCTTCCATCAAATAAATCGTACAATTCTTGGAGAAGTCAGTATGAACAAAGTCTTCATATTTGAAAAACAATGAATCATGTTGAGATGTCTTCAATGAATCCACGACCACAAGGTTAGTAATGATGTCAACCTCATCTTCTTGACTTACCTCATCAAATATAGGTGGTTGACTTGGGTCAAAAGAAAATTCTTCTTTCAAAAGGTCATCATTATAACCAAGATCATCAAGAAAATCACCAATATTATCTGGTTCAATGAATTCTTCCTCAACAAACTCATGAACCACGGTTTGTTGTTTTGAAACATAAACTTGAACATCAATCAAGGAATCCATGTTCTTGGCCTTTTCTTGTGAGTCTTCAATAGGAACAATATCTTTAAACGAACCATAAAGATCAGATTTTTGCAAAAACTCCTCAATGATCCCGTTCTTTGGTTCTTTGACTTCACAAGATCTCAAAGATTCTTCAGCCGCGTGCACTTCTTTAATGTATTCTATAGTTACTTGAAACTTTGTAGCACATTCATCTATAAAGTGACCGAAACCAAAACAATTGGAACATTGGTTATTATCTCGTTCCTCTTCTCTTAACTTCTGCAATTGTTGTTCAATCCGTCTCACCCTCATCTCAGATAACAAAAGTTTAATACTTTCATCATAACAATATGCACATGAACATTCTTGATCATTGCTCGGATATGAAAATCTTTTGTTGAGATACTTCTTCAATTTGCTCATGGTGCGGATTTTCTCTTTCCTCATGAGTTTTCTGCGAGATTTCAAAGACTCCCACCAAACTAGAGCAGGTCCTCTTAGGCGAGAAATCACAATCTTTACTTGCTCATAGTCAGTAAACTCATAACATAAAAATAACTCGTCAACCTTCTTAAGCCATCGACAAAAGTCCTTTGAACAATACAACCAACTAAACTCAGCTAAGCTGGACTCAATAAACTTAGAATTCCATGGTGACCTCATATTGTTTATTGCTTCATAAGATCAATGTCGAAATAATATTTTCCACTCGTAAAAACACAAAACGGCTCAAAAACAGGAGTAAACAATTGAATTTCGCAAAAATAACACAGGGCTAGTAAGCAAAGCTTAACTAGTCTTGCTCAGAATGCCAGTTACCTGCGAAAAACACTATTGCTTTGTCAAAAACGGGCTCCAAAATTCTGATGAACAGCAGCACGAACACGAACAACTTTAATAATCTTCTGTCAATCTGGATCGTTTGAAGTTTTAGAAAACTCCAAAAGCTTGCTCTGATACCAAGTTGATGTGATTTATTTAGGGATTTTCTGTATTTTTGATAAACAAAACAATAAAAGGGATATACCTCTCGAATCACTCAAGGGGTTGGGGTTTTTCGTTCAAGAATCACTCAAGAACAAGACTTGCACATCACACACAAGGGTTTCAAACTGAATCACTCAATTTGAGGGGTAAATACTCACGTATTAATCATTAATCATCAAAGTCTATGTTACAATTTCGTGCTCTCCCCTATATATAGACAAAGAAATCTAAAGCTACTAGGAATCCTAATCCAAGTAGGAAACTAACTATGAAACTGATTACAATTGTAAAATGAACTAACTAACAACTTTCCTAATACCTAATGGACTCATAATGCTAATAATAACCAGATTATTAGTTTCCTAGGCAATAAATCACGCTAAAAGCAAGTTAAAATAAACTAGGACACAATAACTAAACTAAAGTCGTTGCCTTGGCGCGCAAGGAATATGTTCCGTAACTTGTTACGCGTTTTTGACCATGTTGCGCTTTGATTTAGAGAAAACTCAAAGCATCAATGTTGTAGATCTCGATCATATCTTTCTACAGAGATTTGAATCATCACGTTTAGATTTAGTATGAGCGAGTTATGGCCAAAATACGAACAACTATCAGAACTGCCAAGATTACGAGGTTCTCCATAATGACATGATCATATAACAAGAGCTTTAATCCCCATCTTGCGCGTGTATTCCAAAGTATCTTCAATGTAGGAGGCAATGTAATTTTAACCCATTTTAAAACATGCTCCATAAACGAACATAATAGAACTAAGATTGAATGTTCTTTCAATTCCCCTTGGAAAACACCATTGTTGTTCTTGAGGAGCCGTGTAGAGGAATCAAGATCATTCCTAAGATCTATATAATGGTGAATATGATGTGTATCGTTTTTTAAGCATGTTGCTCCTGCATCAGAAAGCATCCAAATATTTTGTTTGGATTCATTTGAGTGTGAACCTACACCTTGGATGTTTACAAGTGCAAACAAGCTTCAACTCAAGCTTCTGTATGCATTTACGCGTTATAAAAGCTCATACGAGTAGGGTGATAGAGATTGAGTTCTTTTGTGTTGTATATTAAGAGAAAGCACCCAATTGTTATTTTTGCATTCATTTGAGTATGAAACTACACCAAGAATGTTGTAAAGTGCAAACAAGCTTCAACTCAAGCTTTTGAATGTATTTACGCGTTTTAAAAGCTCAGACGAGTAGGGTGAAAGAGATTTTAGTTTTTTTGTGTTGTATATTAAGAGAAAGCACCCAAATACTTTGTTTGGATTCATTTGAGTGTGAAACTACACCTAGGATGTTTATAAGTACAAACAAGCTTCAACTCAAACTTTTGAATGCATTTACGCGTTTTAAAAGCTCATACGAGTAGGGTGATTGAGATTGAGTTCTTCTGTGTTGTATATTAAGAGAAGCCACCCAATTATTTTGTTTGCAGTCATTTGAGTATGAAGATACACCAAGAATATTTTAAAGTGCAAACAAGTTTCAACTCAAGCTTTTGAATGTATTTACGCGTTTTAAAAGCTCATACGAGTAGGGTGAAAGAGATTTGAGTTCTTTTGTGTTGTATATTCAGAAAAAGCATCCAAATACATTGATTAGATTCAATTGAGTGTGAAACTACACCTAGGAGGTTTACAAGTATAGACAAGCTTCAACTCAAACTTTTGAATGCATTTACGCGTTGTAACAGCTCTTACGATTAGGGTGATAGAGATTGAGTTTTTTGGGTTGTATATTAAGAGAAAGCATCCAAATACTTTGATTAGATTCATTTGAGTGTGAAATTACACCTAGGAGGTTTACAAGTACAGACAAGCTTCAACTCAAACTTTTGAATGCATTTACGCGTTGTAACAGCTCTTACGACTAGGGTGATAGAGATTGAGTTTTTTGGGTTGTATATTAAGAGAAAGCACCCAATTGTTTTGTTTGCACTCATTTGAGTATGAAACTACACCAAGAATGTTTTAAAGGGCAAACAAGCTTCAACTCAAGCTTTTGAATGCATTTACGCGTTATAAAAGCTGAGACGAGTAGGGTAAAAGAGATTTGAGTTTTTTTGTGTTGTATATTAAGAGAAAGAATCCAAATGCATTTTTTTGGATTCATTATAGTGTGAAACTACATCTAGGATGTTTACAAGTACAAAAAAGCTTCAACTCAAGCTTTTGAATGCATTTACGCGTTTTAAAAGCTCATACGAGTAGGGTGAAAGAGATTTGAGTTCTTTTGTGTTGTATATTAAGAGAAAGCATCCAAATACTTTGTTTGGATTCATTTGAGTGTGAAAGTACACCTAGGATGTTTACAAGTACGAAAAAGCTTAAACTCAAACTTTTGAATGCATTTAAGCGTTTTAAGCTCATACGAGTAGCCTGAAAGAGATTTGAGTTCTTTTGCGTTGTATATTAAGAGAAAGCATCCAAATACTTTGTTTGGATTCATTTGAGTGTGAAACTACACCTAGGATGTTTACAAGTACAAACAAGCTTCAACTCAAGCTTTTGAATGCATTTACGCGTTTTAAAAGCTCATACGAGTAGGGTGATAGAGATTGAGTTCTTTTGTGTTGTATATTAAGAGAAAGCACCCAATTGTTTTGTTTGCACTCATTTGAGTATGAAACTACACCAAGAATGTTTTAAAGTGCAAACAAGCTTCAACTCAAGCTTTTGAATGCATTTACGCGTTTTAAAAGCTCATACGAGTAGGGTGAAAGAGATTTGAGTTCTTTTGCGTTGTATATTCAGAGAAAGCATCCAAATACTTTGTTTGGATTCATTTGAGTGTGAAACTACACCTAGGATGTTTACAAGTACAAACAAGCTTCAACGCAAGCTTTTGAATGCAATTACGCGTTTTAAAAGCGCTTACTAGTAGGGTGAAAGAGATTTGAGTTCTTTTGTGTTGTATATTAAGAGAAACCATCCAAATACTTTGTTTGGATTCAGTTGAGTGTGAAAATACACCTTGGATGTTTACAAGTACAAATAAGCTTCAACTCAAGCTTTTGAATGCATTTACGCGTTTTAAAAGCTCATACGAGTAGGGTGATAGAGATTGAGTTCTTTTGTGTTGTATATTAAGAGAAAGCACCCAATTGTTTTGTTTGCACTCATTTGAGTATGAAACTACACCAAGAATGTTTTAAAGTGCAAACAAGCTTCAACTCAAGCTTTTGAATGCATTTACGCGTTTTAAAAGCTCATACGAGTAGGGTGAAAGAGATTTGAGTTCTTTTGTATTGTATATTCAGAGAAAGCATCCAAATACTTTGTTTGGATTCATTTGAGTGTGAAACTACACCTAGGATGTTTACAAGTACAAACAAGCTTCAACTCAAACTTTTGAATGCATTTACGCGTTTTAAAAGCTCATACGAGTAGGGTGATAGAGATTGAGTTTTTTGGGTTGTATATTAAGAGAAAGCACCCACATGTTTTGTTTGCATTCATTTTTGTATGAAACTACACCAAGAATGTTTTAAAGTGCAAACAAGCTTCAACGCAAGCTTTTCAATGCAATTACGCGTTTTAATAGCGCTTACGAGTAGGGTGAAAGAGATTTGAGTTCTTTTGTGTTGTATATTAAGAGAAACCATCCAAATACTTTGTATGGATTCATTTGAGTGTGAAACTACACCTTGGATGTTTACAAGTACAAATAAGCTTCAACTCAAGCTTTTGAATGCATTTACGCGTTTTAAAAGGTCATACGAGTAGGTTGAAAGAGATTTGAGTTCTTTTGTGTTGTATTATAAAAGAAAGCGTCCAAATACTTAGTTTGGATTCATTTGAGTGTGAAACTACACCTACGATGTTTACAAGTAAAAATTAGCTTCAACTCAAGCTTTTGAATCCACTTACGCATTATAAAAGCTCATACGAGTAGGGTGAATGAGATTTGAGTTTTTTTGTGTTGTATATTAAGAGGAGGAATCCAAATACATTGTTCGGATTCATTTTAGTGTGAAACTACATCTAGGATGTTTACAAGTACAAACAAGCTTCAACTCAAGCTTTTGAATGCATTTACGCGTTTTAAAAGCTCATACGAGTAGGGTGAAAGAGATTTGAGTTCTTTTGTGTTGTATATTAAGAGAAAGCATCCAAATACTTTGTTTGGATTCATTTGAGTGTGAAAGTACACCTAGGATGTTTACAAGTACAAAAAAGCTTCAACTCCAACTTTTGAATGCATTTAAGCGTTTTAAGCTCATACGAGTAGCCTGAAAGAGATTTGAGTTCTTTTGCGTTGTATATTAAGAGAAAGCATCCAAATACTTTGTTTGGATTCATTTGAGTGTGAAACTACACCTAGGATGTTTACAATTACAAACAAGCTTCAACTCAAGCTTTTGAATGCATTTGCGCGTTTTAAAAGCTCATACGAGTAGGGTGATAGAGATTAAGTTCTTTAGTGTTGTATATTAAGAGAAAGCACCCAAATGTTTTGTTTGCATTCATTTGAGTATGAAACTACAGCAAGAATGTTTTAAAGTGCAAACAAGCTTCAACTCAAGCTTTTGAATTTTTCGCGTTTTAAAAGCTCATACGAGAGAAAGAGATTTGAGTTCTTTTGTGTTGTATATTAAGAGAAACATCCAAATACATTGTTTGGATTCATTTTAGTGTGAAACTACATCTAGGATGTTTACAAGTAAAAACTAGCTTCAACTCAAGCTTTTGAATCCACTTACGCGTTTTAAAAGCTCATACGAGTACGGTGAAAGAGATTTGAGTTTTTTTGTGTTGTATATTAAGAGAAAGAATCCAAATACATTGTTTGGATTCTTTTTAGTGTGAATCTACATCTAGGATGTTTACAAGTAAAAATTAGATTCAACTCAATCTTTTGAATCCACTTACGCGTTATAAAAGCTCAGACGAGTAGGGTGAAAGAGATTTGAGTTTTTTTGTGTTGTATATTAAGAGAGAGAATCCAAATATATTGTTTGGATTCATTTTAGATTGAAACTACATCTAGGATGTTTACAAGTACAAAAAAGCTTCAACTCAAGCTTTTGAATGCATTTACGCGTTTTAAAAGCTCGTACGAGTAGGGTGAAAGAGATTTGAGTTCTTTTGTGTTGTATATTAAGAGAAAGCATCCAATTACTTTGTTTGGATTCATTTTAGTGTGAAACTACACCTAGGATGTTTACAAGTACAAACAAGCTTCAACTCAAGCTTTTGAATGCATTTACGCGTTTTAAAAGCTCATACGAGTAGGGTGAAAGAGATTTGAGCTCTTTTGCGTTGTATATTAAGAGAAAGCATCCAAATACTTTGTTTGGATTCATTTGAGTGTGAAACTACACCTAGGATGTTTACAAGTACAAACAAGCTTCAACTCAAGCTTTTGAATGCATTTGCGCGTTTTAAAAGCTCATACGAGTAGGGTGATCAAGATTAAGTTCTTTTGTGTTGTATATTAAGAGAAAGCACCCAAATGTTTTGTTTGCATTCATTTGAGTATGAAACTACAGCAAGAATGTTTTAAAGTGTAAACAAGCTTCAACTCAAGCTTTTGAATTTTTCGCGTTTTAAAAGCTCATACGAGAAGTGTAAAAGAGATTTGAGTGCTTTTGTGTTGTATATTAAGAGAAAGCATCCAAATACTTTGTTTGATTCATTTGAGTGTGAAACCACACCTAGGATGTTTACAAGTACAAATAAGCTTCAACTCAAGCTTTTGAATGCATTTACGCGTTTTAACAGCTCTTACGACTATGGTGATAGAGACTGAGTTCTTTTGTTTTGTATATTAAGAGAAAGAATCCAAATACTTTGTTTGGATTCATTTGAGTGTGAAACTACACCTTGGATGTTTACAAGTACAAACAAGCTTCAACTCAAGCTTTTGAATGCATTTACGCGTTTTAAAAGCTCATACGAGTAGGGTGATAGAGATTGAGTTCTTTTGTGTTGTATATTGAGAGAAAGCACCCAATTGTTTTGTTTGCACTCATTTGAGTATGAAACTACATCAAGAATGTTTTAAAGTGCAAAAAAGCTTCAACTCAAGCTTTTGAATGCATTTACGCGTTTTAAAAGCTCATACGAGTAGGGTGAAAGAGATTTGAGTTCTTTTGGGTTGTATATTAAGAGAAAGCATCCAAATAATTTGTTTGGATTCATTTGAGTTTGAAACTACACCTAGGATGTCTACAAGTACAAACAAGGTTCAACTCAAGCTTTTGAATGCATTTACGCGTTTTATAAGCTCATACGAGTAGGGTGAAAGAGATTTGAGTTCTTTTGTGTTGTATATTAAGAGAAAGCATCCAAATACTTTGTTTGGATTCATTTGAGTGTGAAAGTACACCTAGGATGTTTACAAGTACAAAAAAGCTTCAACTCTAACTTTTGAATGCATTTAAGCGTTTTAAGCTCATACGACTAGCCTGAAAGAGATTTGAGTTCTTTAGCGTTGTATATTAAGAGAAAGCATCCAAATACTTTGTTTGGATTCATTTTAGTGTGAAACTACACCTTGGATGTTTACAAGTACAAACAAGCTTCGACTCAAGCTTTTGAATGCATTTACACGTTTTAAAAGCTCATACGAGTAGGGTGATAGAGATTGAGTTCTTTTGTGTTGTATATTAAGAGAAAGAACCCAAATGTTTTGTTTGCATTCATTTGAGTATGAAACCACACCTAGGATGTTTACAAGTACAAACAAGCTTCAACTCAAACTTTTGAATGCATTTACGCGTTTTAACAGCTCTTACGACTATGGTGATAGAGACTTAGTTCTTTTGTGTTGTATATTAAGAGAAAGAATCCAAATACTTTGTTTGGATTCATTTGAGTGTGAAACTACACCTTGGATGTTTACAAGTACAAACAAGCTTCAACTCAAGCTTTTGAATGCATTTACGCGTTTTAAAAGCTCATACGAGTAGGGCGATAGAGATTGAGTTCTTTTGTGTTGTATATTAAGAGAAAGCACCCAATTGTTTTGTTTGCACTCATTTGAGTATGAAACTACACCAAGAATGTTTTAAAGTGAACAAGCTCAACTCAAGCTTTTGAATGCATTTACGCGTTTTAAAAGCTCATACGAGTAGGGTGAAAGAGATTTGAGTTCTTTTGTGTTGTATATTCAGAGAAAGCATCCAAATACTTTGTTTGGATTCATTTGAGTGTGAAGGTACACCTAGGATGTTTACAAGTACAAACAAGCTTCAACTAAAACATTTGAATGCATTTAAGCGTATTAAGTTCATACGAGTAGGGTGAAAGAGGTTTGAGTTCTTTTGTGTTGTATATTAAGAGAAAGCATCCAAATATTTTGTTTGGATTCATTTGAGTGTGAAACTACACCTTGGATGTTTACAAGTACAAACAAGCTTTAACTCAAGCTTTTGAATGCATTTACGCGTTTTAAAAGCTCATACGAGTAGGGTGATAGAGATTGAGTTCTTTTGTGTTGTATATTAAGAGAAAGCACCCAAATGTTTTGTTTGCATTCATATGAGTATGAAACTACAGCAAGAATGTGTTAAAGTGCAAACAAGCTTCAACTCAAGCTTTTGAATGCTTTACGCGTTTTAAAAGTTTATACGAGTAGGGTAAAAGAGATTTGAGTTCTTTTGTGTTGTATATAAAGAGAAAGCATCCAAATACATTGTTTGGATTCATTTTAGTGTGAAACTATATCTAGGATGTTTACAAGTAAAAACTAGCTTCAACTCAAGCTTTTGAATCCACTTACGTGTTATAAAAGCTCAGACGAGTAGGGTGAAAGAGATTTGAGTTTTTTTGTGTTGTATATTAAGAGAAAGAATCCAAATACATTGTTTGGATTCATTTTAGTGTGAAACTACATCTAGGATGTCTACAAGTACAAAAAAGCTTCAACTCAAGCTTTTTGATGCGTTAGCATCAGGTCATCAAGTTACGAGCGTGAGCATTAATGCATTAATCATGGCATTTGGGACTCTCTCACGTTTGAATGGTAATAATTCTGGTCCTAGAGGTCTTAGTGTCCTTTTGGCCACTTAATCTAGGTTATGTCCGTACAAGATTAATCCGTACAAATAAACATTTGTGATTAGTGTTAGTTATAGTGCACCCTGCATGTAATTAGCATAATTAACAAATGTAATTAGTTGTTATTTGAATTCCCTAAGTAGTTGCTGAGTAAGGCGGGCCTAAGAGCACATGGGGTTGGTAAGGATGAAGAATGAGGCTCCTTACAGCTCACCCACGTTTGTCCTTATGCAAGGACAAGCAACAGCTGTCAAGTGGTCCAAAACGGAAGGAAATGCGCTCCAAATTGTACTGCACGTATTTGGCTCATTTCTGGGCAAAATACTGAAGTTTCATTTTGCTTGGGCACTACTCTTGGACAGCTCACCCTTTCTAGAGTATTCTTAGGTTATTAGGGCACATTTGTGACCCCTATAAATATGTAAGAACAGCTGATGTAAAAGGCACTTGTTGATGAATGAAAAATACACGGCTGCTGCCTTCTTACAAATCTTGCGTTCTTTACAATAATCTTAGGGTTATTTGGTGAGCAAGTAGTATTCTTTATCCATAGCTTGGTGGTTTAATCCTTTATAGCTTTGGTGGTGATACTCATTATCCTTTCTTCTCTTAATCCTCTGTTTTTGTTTACAAATTGCTAAGGTTGTAATTGCAAACGTATCATTTGGTATCAGAGCATAGGTTTAACCTTAGCACCATTTTCTCTCATCAAAGTTCTCTCCTTTCTTGTCTTAATCACGTCCAAAGTTCCAATCTTTGAGTCACAAAAGAACCCATTTACAGCCCAAACACAATTCCTAGCTTAAACACAACCAAACTCACAAACAGCCATGGATGATGAACAAATACCCAGAAATTTAACTCTTGAGCAAGCTAAAGAGCTTAGGAGAGAAAGGGAGATGCGTGAGGTTAAGGAACAACTTAGCAACCTCACCCAACAAATGACTGATTTTCTCAACATTGATGGAGGTAGAGCTCGTGGTCGAGGTGATGATGATGGTTCTCTTAGTCCAAGGAGAAAAGATGAGCAATGGGGTGATTTAAAGTTTGAACCCCCTGATTTTGATGGTGGTAAAAACCCAGATGACTATTTGGAGTGGGAGCAACAAATGGGTAGATTGTTTGATACCAAGGGGTATAGTGAGGAAAAGAGTTTCAAAGTTGCTGTTTTGAAGCTCAAAAAGTATGCTTCTTTGTGGTATGAAAGCATGAAACTACAAAGAGAGCGTGAGGGTAAATCTAGGGTGCGTTCATGGCCCAAGCTTAAGAAAATCATGCACAAACGCTTTGTGCCCCCTTCCTATACTCAAGATCTCTACCTCAAGCTCACAAATTTCAGTCAAGGAACTCTAAGTGTAGCAGATTACATTAGAGATTTTGAGCAACTACAAATCAGAACCGGCATTGTAGAGGATCCACAACTCTCAATTGCGCGTTTTATTTCTGGTTTAGACATCAATGTTGGTAATAGAGTTGAAGTACAGCCTTTTTGGTCTCTAGATGATGTATACAAGTTGGCTTTGAAGATTGAAAAGCAAGAGAAAGCTAAGAAACCAGCAGCAAAGCCCTCATTTAGGAGTTTTACTCCTCGGGCAGAAAGTTCTTCTAAAGGGAGCGAAAATGACAAAAGGTTTCCTAGAGATCCTAAGGCCAACAAGGATGCTCTTAGACCATCTCTCTCTAGGAAATGCTTCAAGTGTCAAGGCTATGGACACTTTCAAGCTGAGTGCCCCAACAAGAGAGTGTTATCTCTCCGTGAGTATGATGAGCTTAGGCAATTGGATGACGATAAGGAGCAGAATGAAGAGCAATCTATTGACGATGAATTGGACATTGAACCTGACCAAGGCTCACCTCTATTGGTGGTTCAAAGGGTCCTTCATGCTAGAGAGGCAGAGGAGACACTATCTCAAAGGGAGAAGATATTTCAAACCAAGTGCACCGTGAAAGAAAAGCTTTGCACTTTAATCATTGATGGCGGTTCTTGCACCAATGTGGCGTCTACTCTCATGGTGGAAAAGCTTGGATTGGCCACCAAAGAACACCCTCATCCTTATTCCTTGCAATGGTTAGAGAAGGGAAGCAAAGCCAAGGTAACAAAACAAGTCACGATCCCTTTTTCGATTGGAAAAGTATACAATGATCAGATTTTGTGTGATGTGATCCCCATGGATGCTTGTCATTTGCTGTTAGGTAGACCTTGGTTATATGATAGAAGAGTAATGCATGATGGCTTTAGAAATGTTTATTCTTTTGAGGTTCAGGGAAAGAAAATTAATTTGCAACCCGCAAAATCGTCTTTATGTGGGGGAACGCAAGTTGGGGAGGGTTCTTCTGTTTCTAACTCATCAAAGCATGCTATGATTGTTAAAGGTGCTGATTTAGAGTATGAAATGGTGCATGGAAATGTTGTTTATATGCTGGTGTTGCTTGGGGAGAATGAGAACATTGTTGGAAAGCCTTTACATGCGTTAATGCAACCTTTGCTTGAAAAGTATGTCGACGTGTTCCCATCTGATTTACCCCATGGTTTGCCACCCATTAGGGGCATAGAGCATCAAATAGACATTGTTCCGGGAGCCTCACTTCCTAACAAAGCAGCTTATAGGTGTAATCCCCAAGAGACTAAGGAGTTAAAACGTCAAGTAGAGGAGTTACTTGATAGGGGATACATTAGAGAGAGCATGAGTCCTTGTAGTGTACCAGCTCTCCTTGTGCCAAAAAAGGATGGAAGCATGAGAATGTGTGTTGATAGCCGTTCAATTAACAACATTACCATTAAGTATAGATATCCAATTCCTCGCTTGGATGATATGCTTGATGAGCTGTTTGGTTCTTGTGTCTTCTCTAAAGTGCATTTGAGGAGTGGTTACCATCAAATTAGAATGAAGGATGGGGATGAATGGAAGACGGCCTTCAAGACGAAAGGAGGTCTTTATGAATGGCTTGTAATGCCATTTGGGTTGTCCAATGCTCCTAGCACATTCATGCGTCTTATGAATGAGGTATTGCGTTCCTTTATTGGTAAATTTGTTGTTGTGTATTTTGATGATATTCTCATATACTCTAAGAGTAATTCTGAGCATGTGCAGCACCTAACACGCGTTTTTGAGGCTCTAAGGCAATACAAGCTGTTTGCTAAGCTTGAGAAATGTGATTTCTTTGTTCCTAGTGTCACGTTTCTTGGTTACATTGTGTCCAAGGATGGTATAGCTGTTGATCCCAGCAAGGTTGAGGCGATTAAGACATGGCCTACTCCTACTAGCATCACGCAAGTAAGGAGCTTCCATGGGCTAGCTTCTTTTTACAGAAGATTCATCAAGCAATTCAGCTCTCTTTTAGCACCACTTACGGATTGTATGAAGAAAGGTGTCTTTGAGTGGACTCCCATGGCTCAAAATGCTTTTGAGGCCATCAAGGAAAGGCTTAGCTCCACCCCTATACTAGCTTTGCCTAACTTTGATCAACCATTTGAAGTGGAATGTGATGCTTGTGGAACCGGTACTGGAGCTGTTTTGGTGCAAAATAAGCGTCCTATTGCTTATTTCAGTGAGAAGTTGAATGGTTCAAGAGGGAATTACAGCACTTATGACAAAGAGTTCTATGCAATTGTGAGGGCTCTTGATCATTGGGCTCATTACTTAAAACCAAGGCAGTTCATTTTGCACTCTGATCATGAAGCGTTGAAGTATATTAATGGGCAGCACAAGTTGAGTTCAAGACATGCTAAATGGGTGGAATATCGTCAATCATTCTCCTTTGTATCTAAGTACAAAACTGGTGCAAGCAATGTGGTAGCCGATGCTTTATCAAGGCGACATTCTATGTTGTCTATCCTCGAGGCCAAGGTTTTAGGCTTCTCTTTCATACGGGAACTTTACAAAGATGATCCAGATTTCTCTCCCATGTTTGATGGCAGCAAGGAGGTGGAAAAAGGCCCTTTTCACATTCATGAAGGGTTCCGTTTCAAGCACAACAGATTGTGTATCCCTAAGGGCTCGATTCGAGACCTACTTATAAGGGAAGCTCACTTAGGAGGATTGGCTGGCCACTTTGGCATTGTGAAGACTCTTGAGGTCTTAAGTGAGCACTTTTATTGGCCAAGAATGCAAGGAGATTTAGTGTGGTTACACCTTAGGAAGGAGAGGTTTCCAGCAAAAAGAAAGCACAAGTTGATGCCCAGATCAGAAGGCCCTTTTAAAATCATCGAGAAGATCAACGACAATGCATACAAGCTTGAACTGCCTGGAGAGAGTTCAATTTCAGCAACTTTTAATGTGGGAGATCTGCTGCCTTATTTGGAGGATGAATACCTTGATGATTTGAGGGCAAATCCAAAAAAAGTTGGGGAGGATGATGCGTTAGCATCAGGTCATCAAGTTACGAGCGTGAGCATTAATGCATTACTCATGGCATTTGGGACTCTCTCACGTTTGAATGGTGATAATTCTGGTCCTAGAGGTCTTAGTGTCCTTTTGGCCACTTAATCTAGGTTATGTCCGTACAAGGTTAATCCGTACAAATAAACATTTGTGATTAGTGTTAGTTATAGTGCACCCTGCATGTAATTAGCATAATTAACAAATGTAATTAGTTGTTATTTGAATTCCCTAAGTAGTTGCTGAGTAAGGCGGGCCTAAGAGCACATGGGGTTGGTAAGGATGAAGAATGAGGCTCCTTACAGCTCACCCACGTTTGTCCTTATGCAAGGACAAGCAATAGCTGTCAAGTGGTCCAAAACGGAAGGAAATGCGCTCCAAATTGTACTGCACGTATTTGGCTCATTTCTGGGCAAAATACTGAAGTTTCATTTTGCTTGGGCACTACTCTTGGACAGCTCACCCTTTCTAGAGTATTCTTAGGTTATTAGGGCACATTTGTGACCCCTATAAATATGTAAGAACAGCTGATGTAAAAGGCACTTGTTGATGAATGAAAAATACACGGCTGCTGCCTTCTTACAAATCTTCCGTTCTTTACAATAATCTTAGGGTTATTTGGTGAGCAAGTAGTATTCTTTATCCATAGCTTGGTGGTTTAATCCTTTATAGCTTTGGTGGTGATACTCATTATCCTTTCTTCTCTTAATCCTCTGTTTTTGTTTACAAATTGCTAAGGTTGTAATTGCAAACGTATCACTTTTGAATGCATTTACGCGTTTTAAAAGCTCGTACGAGTAGGGTAAAAGAGATTTGAGTTCTTTTGGGTTGTATATTAAGAGAAAGCATCCAAATACTTTGTTTGGATTCATTTTAGTTTGAAACTACAACTAGGATGTCTACAAGTACAAACAAGCTTCAACTCAAGCTTTTGAATTTATTTACGCGTTTTATAAGCTCATACGAGTAGGGTGAAAGAGATTTGAGTTCTTTTGTGTTGTATATTAAGAGAAAGCATCCAAATACTTTGTTTGGATTCATTTGAGTGTGAAAGTACACCTAGGATGTTTACAAGTACAAAAAAGCTTCAACTCAAACTTTTGAATGCATTTAAGCGTTTTAAGCTCATACGACTAGCCTGAAAGAGATTTGAGTTCTTTAGCGTTGTATATTAAGAGAAAGCATCCAAATACTTTGTTTGGATTCATTTGAGTGTGAAACTACACCTTGGATGTTTACAAGTACAAACAAGCTTCGACTCAAGCTTTTGAATGCATTTACGCGTTTTAAAAGCTCATACGAGTAGGGTGATAGAGATTGAGTTTTTTGGGTTGTATATTAAGAAAAAGCACCCAAATGTTTTGTTTGCATTCATTTTTGTATGAAGCTACACCAAGAATGTTTTAAAGTGCAAACAAGCTTCAACTCAAGCTTTTGAATGCATTTACGCGTTTTAAAAGCTCATACGAGTAGGGTGAAAAGAGATTTGATTTTTTTTGTGTTGTATATTAAGAGAAAGCATCCAAATATTTTGTTTGGATTCATTTGAGTGTGAAACTACACCTTGGATGTTTACAAGTACAAACAAGCTTCAACTCAAGCTTTTGAATGCATTTACGCGTTTTAAAAGCTCATACGAGTAGGGTGATAGAGATTGAGTTCTTTGGTGTCGTATATTAAGAGAAAGCACCCAAATGTTTTGTTTGCATTGATTTGAGTATGAAACTACAGCAAGAATGTGTTAAAGTGCAAACAAGCTTCAACTCAAGCTTTTGAATGCTTTACGCGTTTTAAAAGTTTATACGAGTAGGGTAAAAGAGATTTGAGTTCTTTTGTGTTGTATATTAAGAGAAACATCCAAATACATTGTTTGGATTCATTTTAGTGTGAAAATACATCTAGGATGTTTACAAGTAAAAACTAGCTTCAACTCAAGCTTTTGAATCCACTTACGCGTTTTAAAAGCTCATACGAGTACGGTGAAAGAGATTTGAGTTTTTTGTGTTGTATATTAAGAGAAAGAATCCAAATACATTGTTTGGATTCATTTTAGTGTGAATCTACATCTAGGATGTTTACAAGTAAAAATTAGCTTCAACTCAATCTTTTGAATCCACTTACGCGTTATAAAAGCTCAGACGAGTAGGGTGAAAGAGATTTGAGTTTTTTTGTGTTGTATATTAAGAGAGAGAATCCAAATACAATGTTTGGATTCATTTTAGTGTGAAACTACATCTAGGATGTTTAAAAGTACAAAAAAGCTTCAACTCAAGCTTTTGAATGCATTTACGCGTTTTAAAAACTCGTACGAGTAGGGTGAAAGAGATTTGAGTTCTTTTGTGTTGTATATTAAGAGAAACATCCAAATACATTGTTTGGATTCATTTTAGTGTGAAACCACATCTAGGATGTTTACAAGTAAAAACTAGCTTCAACTCAAGCTTTTGAATCCACTTACGCGTTTTAAAAGCTCATACGAGTACGGTGAAAGAGATTTGAGTTTTTTGTGTTGTATATTAAGAGAAAGAATCCAAATACATTGTTTGGATTCATTTTAGTGTGAATCTACATCTAGGATGTTTACAAGTAAAAATTAGCTTCAACTCAATCTTTTGAATCCACTTACGCGTTATAAAAGCTCAGACGAGTAGGGTGAAAGAGATTTGAGTTTTTTTGTGTTGTATATTAAGAGAGAGAATCCAAATACAATGTTTGGATTCATTTTAGTGTGAAACTACATCTAGGATGTTTAAAAGTACAAAAAAGCTTCAACTCAAGCTTTTGAATGCATTTACGCGTTTTAAAAACTCGTACGAGTAGGGTGAAAGAGATTTGAGTTCTTTTGTGTTGTATATTAAGAGAAAGCATCCAATTACTTTGTTTGGATTCATTTTAGTGTGAAACAACACCTAGGATGTTTACAAGTACAAACAAGCTTCAACTCAAGCTTTTGAATGCATTTACGCGTTTTAATACGAGTAGGGTGAAAGAGATTTGAGTTCTTTTGCGTTGTATATTAAGAGAAAGCATCCAAATACTTTGTTTGGATTCATTTGAGTGTGAAACTACACCTAGGATGTTTACAAGTACAAACAAGCTTCAACTCAAGCTTTTGAATGCATTTGCGCGTTTTAAAAGCTCATACGAGTAGGGTGATAAAGATTAAGTTCTTTTGTGTTGTATATTAAGAGAAAGCACCCAAATGTTTTGTTTGCATTCATTTGAGTATGAAACTACAGCAAGAATGTTTTAAAGTGCAAACAAGCTTCAACTCAAGCTTTTGAATTTTTCGCGTTTTAAAAGCTCATACGAGAAGTGTAAAAGAGATTTGAGTGCTTTTGTGTTGTATATTAAGAGAAAGCATCCAAATACTTTGTTTGATTCATTTGAGTGTGAAACCACACCTAGGATGTTTACAAGTACAAATAAGCTTCAACTCAAGCTTTTGAATGCATTTACGCGTTTTAACAGCTCTTACGACTATGGTGATAGAGACTGAGTTCTTTTGTTTTGTATATTAAGAGAAAGAATCCAAATACTTTGTTTGGATTTATTTGAGTGTGAAACTACACCTTGGATGTTTACAAGTACAAACAAGCTTCAACTCAAGCTTTTGAATGCATTTACGCGTTTTAAAAGCTCATACGAGTAGGGTGATAGAGATTGAGTTCTTTTGTGTTGTATATTGAGAGAAAGCACCCAATTGTTTTGTTTGCACTCATTTGAGTATGAAACTACATCAAGAATGTTTTAAAGTGCAAAAAAGCTTCAACTCAAGCTTTTGAATGCATTTACGCGTTTTAAAAGCTCATACGAGTAGGGTGAAATACTTTGGATGAGTGTGAAACTACACCTTGGATGTTTACAAGTACAAATAAGCTTCAACTCAAGCTTTTGAATCCACTTACGCGTTATAAAAGCTCATACGAGTACGGTGAAAGAGATTTGAGTTTTTTTGTGTTGTATATTAAGAGAAAGAATCCAAATACATTGTTTGGATTCTTTTTAGTGTGAAACTACATCTAGGATGTTTACAAGTACAAAAAAGCTTCAACTCAAGCTTTTGAATGCATTTACGCGTTTTAAAAGCTCGTACGAGTAGGGTGAAAGAGATTTGAGTTCTTTTGTGTTGTATATTAAGAGAAGGCATCCAAATACTTTGCTTGGATTAATTTGAGGGTGAAACTACACCTAGGATGTTTACAAGTATAAACAAACTTAAACTCAAGCTTTTGAATGCATTTACGCGTTTTAAAAGCTCATACTAGTAGGGTGAAAGAGATATGAGTTCTTTTGTGTTGTATATTAAGAGAAAGCATCCAACTACTTTGTTTGGATTCATTTGAGTGTGAAACTACACCTAGGATATTTACAAGTACAAACAAGCTTCAACTCAAGGTTTTGAATGCATTTACGGGTTTCAAAGGCTCATACGAGTAAGGTGAAAGAGATTTGAGTTCTTTTGTGTTGTATATTAAGAGAAAGCATCCAAATACGTTGTTTGGATTCATTTGAGTATGAAACTACACCTAGGATGTTTACAAGTACAAAAAAGCTTCAACTCAAACTTTTGAATGCATTTAAGCGTTTTAAGCTCATACGAGTAGCCTGAAAGAGATTTGAGTTCTTTTGTGTTGTATATTAAGAGAAAGCAACCAATTGTTTTGTTTGCACTCATTTGAGTATGAAACTACACCAAGAATGTTTTAAAGTGCAAACAAGCTTCAACTCAAGTTTTTGAATGCATTTACGCGTTTTAAAAGCTCATACGAGTAGGGTGAAAGAGATTTGAGTTCTTTTGTGTTGTATATTCAGAGAAAGCATCCAAATACTTTGTTTGCATTCATTTGAGTATGAAACTACAGCTAGAATGTTTTAAAGTGTAAACAAGCTTCAACTCAAGCTTTTGAATTTTTCGCGTTTTAAAAGCTCATACGAGAAGTGTAAAAGAGATTTGAGTGCTTTTGTGTTGTATATTAAGAGAAAGCATCCAAATACTTTGTTTGATTCATTTGAGTGTGAAACCACACCTAGGATGTTTACAAGTACAAATAAGCTTCAACTCAAGCTTTTGAATGCATTTACGCGTTTTAACAGCTCTTACGACTATGGTGATAGAGACTGAGTTCTTTTGTTTTGTATATTAAGAGAAAGAATCCAAATACTTTGTTTGGATTCATTTGAGTGTGAAACTACACCTTGGATGTTTACAAGTACAAACAAGCTTCAACTCAAGCTTTTGAATGCATTTACGCGTTTTAAAAGCTCATACGAGTAGGGTGATAGAGATTGAGTTCTTTTGTGTTGTATATTAAGAGAAAGCACCCAATTATTTTGTTTGCACTCATTTGAGTATGAAACTACACCAAGAATGTTTTAAAGTGCAAAAAAGCTTCAACTCAAGCTTTTGAATGCAGTTACGCGTTTTAAAAGCTCATACGAGTAGGGTGAAATACTTTGGATAAGTGTGAAACTACACCTTGGATGTTTACAAGTACAAATAAGCTTCAACTCAAGCTTTTGAATACACCTACGCGTTATAAAAGCTCATACGAGTACGGTGAAAGAGATTTGAGTTTTTTTGTGTTGTATATTAAGAGAAAGAATCCAAATACATTGTTTGGATTCATTTTAGTGTGAAACTACACCTAGGATGTTTACAAGTACAAACAAGCTTCAAATAAAACTTTTGAATGCATTTAAGCGTATTAAGTTCATACGAGTTGGGTGAAAGAGGTTTGAGTTCTTTTGTGTTGTATATTAAGAGAAAGCATCCAAATATTTTGTTTGGATTCATTTGAGTGTGAAACTACACCTTGGATGTTTACAAGTACAAACAAGCTTTAACTCAAGCTTTTGAATGCATTTACGCGTTTTAAAAGCTCATACGAGTAGGGTGATAGAGATTGAGTTCTTTTGTGTTGTATATTAAGAGAAAGCACCCAAATGTTTTGTTTGCATTCATTTGAGTATGAAACTACAGCAAGAATGTGTTAAAGTGCAAACAAGCTTCAACTCAAGCTTTTGAATGCTTTACATGTTTTAAAAGTTTATACGAGTAGGGTAAAAGAGATTTGAGTTCTTTTGTGTTGTATATAAAGAGAAAGCATCCAAATACATTGTTTGGATTCATTT
This sequence comes from Tetragonia tetragonoides, assembly GCA_038025085.1. Taxonomy (NCBI): domain Eukaryota; kingdom Viridiplantae; phylum Streptophyta; class Magnoliopsida; order Caryophyllales; family Aizoaceae; genus Tetragonia; species Tetragonia tetragonoides. The sequence continues at coordinate 26,425,803 of CM076140.1, forward strand.
TAGTGTGAAACTACATCTAGGATGTTTACAAGTAAAAACTAGCTTCAACTTAAGCTTTTGAATCCACTTACGCGTTATAAAAGCTTAGACGAGTAGGGTGAAAGAGATTTGAGTTTTTTTGTGTTGTATATTAAGAGAAAGAATCTAAATACATTGTTTGGATTCATTTTAGTGTGAAACTACATCTAGGATGTTTACAAGTACAAAAAAAGCTTCAACTCAAGTTTTTGAATGCATTTACGCGTTTTAAAAGCTCGTACGAGTAGGGTGAAAGAGATTTGAGTTCTTTTGTGTTGTATATTAAGAGAAAGCATCCAAATACTTTGTTTGGATTCATTTGAGTGTGAAAGTACACCTAGGAAGTTTACAAGTACAAAAAAGCTTCAACTCAAACTTTTGAATGCATTTAAGCGTTTTAAGCTCATACGACTAGCCTGAAAGAGATTTGAGTTCTTTTGCGTTGTATATTAAGAGAAAGCATCCAAATACTTTGTTTGGATTCATTTGAGTGTGAAACTACACCTCGGAATGTTTACAAGTACAAACAAGCTTCAACTCAAGCTTTTGAATGCATTTACGCGTTTTAAAAGCTCATACGAGAAGGGTGATAGAGATTGAGTTTTTTGGGTTGTATATTAAGAAAAAGCACCCAAATGTTTTGTTTGCATTCATTTTTGTATGAAGCTACACCAAGAATGTTTTAAAGTGCAAACAAGCTTCAACTCAAGCTTTTGAATGCATTTACGCGTTTTAAAAGCTCATACGAGTAGGGTGAAAAGAGATTTGAGTTTTTTTGTGTTGTATATTAAGAGAAAGCATCCAAATATTTTTTTTGGATTCATTTGAGTGTGAAACTACACCTTGGATGTTTACAAGTACAAACAAGCTTCAACTCAAGCTTTTGAATGCATTTACGCGTTTTAAAAGCTCATACGAGTAGGGTGATAGAGATTGAGTTCTTTGGTGTTGTATATTGAGAGAAAGCACCCAAATATTTTGTTTGTATTGATTTGAGTATGAAACTACAGCAAGAATGTGTTAAAGTGCAAACAAGCTTCAACTCAAGCTTTTGAATGCTTTACGCGTTTTAAAAGTTTATACGAGTAGGGTAAAAGAGATTTGAGTTCTTTTGTGTTGTTGATGCGGGAGCAAGTGAGCAATTTAAAGAAAAGAACCAAGAAACGAGCAAAGGAACAAATACTCTTGAATACATCGTGTTGCTTATATGGTTATGCATTAATGTGGCTCCTACAAGCATGATTACATGGAGTTTCCATGAAAGGTCGGTATTAAAGCTCTTGCTAAATGATCACGTTCATTATGGAGAAACTCGTAATCTTCGCAGTTCTGACAGTTGTTCGTATTTTAGCCATAACTCTCTCATATGAAATCTAAACGTGATGATTCAAATCTCTGTGCAAAGCTACGATCGAGATCTATAACATTGGTGCTTTGCGTTTTCTCTATTTCAAAGCACAACATGGTCAAAAACGAGTTGCAAGTTACGGAACATTTTCCTTGCGCGCCAAGGCAACGACTTTAGTAGAGTTATTGTGTCCTAGTTTATTTTAACTTGCTTTTAGCGTGATTTATTGCTTAGGAAAGTAATAATCTGGTTATTATTAGCATTATGAGTCCATTAGGTATTAGGAAAGTTGTTAATTAGTTCGTTTTACAATTGTAATCAGTTTCATAGTTAGTTTCCTACTTGGATTAGGATTCCTAGTATCTTTAGATTTCTTTGTCTATAAATAGGGGAGAGCTTTGCATCTATAACCTCAGACTTTGATGATTAATGATTAATACGTGAGTATTTACTCCTCAAATTGAGTGATTCAGTTTGAAACCCTTGTGTGTGATGCACAAGTATTGTTCTTGAGTGATTCTTGAACGAAAACCCCCAACCCCTTGAGTGATTCGAGAGGTATATCCCTTTTATTGTGTTGTTTATCAAAAATACAGAAAATCCCTAAATAAATCACATCAACTTGGTATCAGAGCAAGCTTTTGGAGTTTTCTAAAACTTCAAACGATCCAGATTGACAGAAGATTATTAAAGTTGTTCGTGTTCGTGCTGCTGTTCATCAGAATTTTGGAGCCCGTTTTCGACAAAGCAATAGTGCTTTTCGCAGGTAACTGACATTCTGAGCAAGACTAGTTAAGATTTGCTTACTAGCCCTGTGTTATTTTTGCGAAATTCAATTGTTTACTCCTGTTTTTGAGCTGTTTTGTGTTTTTACGAGTGAAAAATATTATTTCGACATTGATCTTATGAAGCAATAAACAATATGAAGTCACCATGGGAATCTAAGTTTATTGAGTCCAGCTTAGATGTATTTAGTGGGTTGTATTGTTCTAAGGACTTTTGTCGATGGCTTAAGAAGGTTGACGAGTTATTTTTATGTTATGAGTTTACTGACTATGAGCAAGTGAAGATTGTGATTTCTCGCCTAAGAGGACCTGCTCTAGATTGGTGGGAGTCTTTGAAATCTCGCAGAAAACTCATGAGGAAAGAGAAAATCCGTACCTTGAGCAAATTGAAGAGATATCTCAAGAGAAGATTTTCATATCCAAACAACGATCAAAAATGTTCATGTGCATCTTGTTATGATGAAAGTATTCAACTTTTTTGGTATGAGATGGAGATGAAACAGATTGAACAAGATTTGATAGAAAACGAACGAGATAAGAACCAATGTTCCAATTGCTTTGGTTTCGGTCACTTCATAGATGAATGTGCTACAAAATTTCAGGTTACTTTAGAATACATTCATGAGGTACATAAGGCTGAACTATCTTTGAAATCTAGTGAAGAAGTTAAAGAACCAAAGAAAGAGATCATTGAGGAGTTCTTGAAGAAATCTGATTTTTATGGTTCGTTTAAATATATTGTTCCTATTGAAGACTCACAAGAAAAGGCCAAGAACATGGATTCCTTGATTGATGTTCAAGTTTATAATTCAAAAAAACAAACCGTGGTTCATGAGTTTGTTGAGGAAGAATTCATTGAACCAGATAATATTGGTGATTTTCTTGATGATCTTGGTTATAATGATGACCTTTTGAAAGAAGAATTTTCTTTTGACCCAAGTCAACCACCTATATTTGATGAGGTAAGTGAAGAAGATGAGGTTGACATCATAACTAACCTTGTGGTCATGGTTTCATTGAAGACATCTCAAAAGGATTCAATCTTTTTCAAATATGAAGACTTTTTTCATACTGACTTCTCCAAGAATTATTCGATTTATTTCCTGGAAGATCATGGAGACAAAACTCAAGAAAAGATTGTTACCGATCAAGAATTGGGGACAATTCTTTTTGAAGAAAGGGAGATTGATGCGGGAGCAAGTGAGCAATTTAAAGAAAAGAACCAAGAAACGAGCAAAGGAACAAATACTCTTGAATACATCGTGTTGCTTTTATGGTTATGCGTTAATGTGGCTCCTACAAGCATGATTACATGGAGTTTCCATGAAAGGTCGGGATTAAAGCTCTTGCTAAATGATCACGTTCATTATGGTGAAACTCGTAATCTTCGCAGTTCTGACAGTTGTTCGTATTTTAGCCATAACTCTCTCATATGAAATCTAAACGTGATGATTCAAATCTCTGTGCAAAGCTACGATCGAGATCTATAACATTGATGCTTTTCGTTTTCTCTAATTCAAAGCGCAACATGGTCAAAAACGAGTTGCAAGTTACGGAACATTTTCCTTGCGCGCCAAGGCAACGACTTTAGTAGAGTTATTGTGTCCTAGTTTATTTTAACTTGCTTTTAGCGTGATTTATTGCTTAGGAAAGTAATAATCTGGTTATTATTAGAATTATGAGTCCATTAGGTATTAGGAAAGTTGTTAATTAGTTCGTTTTACAATTGTAATCAGTTTCATAGTTAGTTTCCTACTTGGATTAGGATTCCTAGTATCTTTAGATTTCTTTGTCTATAAATAGGGGAGAGCTTTGCATCTATAACCTCAGACTTTGATGATTAATGATTGATACGTGAGTATTTACTCCTCAAATTGAGTGATTCAGTTTGAAACCCTTGTGTGTGATGCGCAAGTATTGTTCTTGAGTGATTCTTGAACGAAAACCCCCAACCCCTTGAGTGATTCGAGAGGTATATCCCTTTTATTGTGTTGTTTATCAAAAATACAGAAAATCCCTAAATAAATCACATCAACTTGGTATCAGAGCAAGCTTTTGGAGTTTTCTAAAACTTCAAACGATCCAGATTGACAGAAGATTATTAAAGTTGTTCGTGTTCGTGCTGCTGTTCATCAGAATTTTGGAGCCCGTTTTCGACAAAGCAATAGTGCTTTTCGCAGGTAACTGACATTCTGAGCAAGACTAGTTAAGCTTTTCTTACTAGCCCTGTATTAATTTTGCGAAATTCAATTGTTTACTCCTGTTTTTGAGCCGTTTTGTGTTTTTACGAGTGGAAAATATTATTTCGACATTGATCTTATGAAGCAATAAACAATATGAAGTCACCATGGGAATCTAAGTTTATTGAGTCCAGCTTAGATGTATTTAGTGGGTTGTATTGTTCAAAGGACTTTTGTCGATGGCTTAAGAAGGTTGACGAGTTATTTTTATGTTATGAGTTTACTGACTATGAGCAAGTGAAGATTGTGATTTCTCGCCTAAGAGGACCTGCTCTAGATTGGTGGGAGTCTTTGAAATCTCGCAGAAAACTCATGAGGAAAGAGAAAATCTGTACCTGGAGCAAATTGAAGAGATCTCTCAAGAGAAGATTTTCATATCCAAACAACGATCAAAAATGTTCATGTGCATCTTGTTATGATGAAAGTATTCAACTTTTTTGGTATGAGATGGAGATGAAACGGATTGAACAAGATTTGAGAGAAAACGAACGAGATAAGAACCACTGTTCCAATTGCTTTGGTTTCGGTCACTTCATAGATGAATGTGCTACAAAATTTCAGGTTACTTTAGAATACATTCATGAGGTACAAAAGGCTGAACTATCTTTGAAATCTAGTGAAGAAGTTAAAGAACCAAAGAAAGAGATCATTGAGGAGTTCTTGAAGAAATCTGATTTTTATGGTTCGTTTAAAGATATTGTTCCTATTGAAGACTCACAAGAAAAGGCCAAGAACATGGATTCCTTGATTGATGTTCAAGTTTATAATTCAAAACAACAAACCGTGGTTCATGAGTTTGTTGAGGAAGAATTCATTGAACCAGATAATATTGGTGATTTTCTTGATGATCTTGGTTATAATGATGACCTTTTGAAAGAAGAATTTTCTTTTGACCCAAGTCAACCACCTATATTTGATGAGGTAAGTCAAGAAGATGAGGTTGACATCATAACTAACCTTGTGGTCGTGGATTCATTGAAGACATCTCAAAAGGATTCAATCTTTTTCAAATATGAAGACTTTGTTCATACTGACTTCTCCAAGAATTGTTCGATTTATTTCCTGGAAGATCATGGAGACAAAACTCAAGAAAAGATTGTTACCGATCAAGAATTGGGGACAATTCTTTTTGAAGAAAGGGAGATTGATGCGGGAGCAAGTGAGCAATTTAAAGAAAAGAACCAAGAAACGAGCAAAGGAACAAATACTCTTGAATACATCGTGTTGCTTTTATGGTTATGCCTTAATGTGGCTCCTACAAGCATGATTACATGGAGTTTCCATGAAAGGTCGGGATTAAAGCTCTTGCTAAATGATCACGTTCATTATGGTGAAACTCGTAATCTTCGCAGTTCTGACAGTTGTTCGTATTTTAGCCATAACTCTCTCATATGAAATCTAAACGTGATGATTCAAATCTCTGTGCAAAGCTACGATCGAGATCTATAACATTGATGCTTTGCGTTTTCTCTAAATCAAAGCGCAACATGGTCAAAAACGAGTTGCAAGTTACGGAACATTTTCCTTGCGCGCCAAGGCAACGACTTTAGTAGAGTTATTGTGTCCTAGTTTATTTTAACTTGCTTTTAGCGTGATTTATTGCTTAGGAAAGTAATAATCTGGTTATTATTAGAATTATGAGTCCATTAGGTATTAGAAAAGTTGTTAATTAGTTCGTTTTACAATTGTAATCAGTTTCATAGTTAGTTTCCTACTTGGATTAGGATTCCTAGTATCTTTAGATTTCTTTGTCTATAAATAGGGGAGAGCTTTGCATCTATAACCTCAGACTTTGATGATTAATGATTAATACGTGAGTATTTACTCCTCAAATTGAGTGATTCAGTTTGAAACCCTTGTGTGTGATGCGCAAGTATTGTTCTTGAGTGATTCTTGAACGAAAACCCCCAACCCCTTGAGTGATTCGAGAGGTATATCCCTTTTATTGTCTTGTTTATCAAAAATACAGAAAATCCCTAAATAAATCACATCAACTTGGTATCAGAGCAAGCTTTTGGAGTTTTCTAAAACTTCAAACGATCCAGATTGACAGAAGATTATTAAAGTTGTTCGTGTTCGTGCTGCTGTTCATCAGAATTTTGGAGCCCGTTTTCGACAAAGCAATAGTGCTTTTCGCAGGTAACTGACATTCTGAGCAAGACTAGTTAAGATTTGCTTACTAGCCCTGTGTTATTTTTGCGAAATTCAATTGTTTACTCCTGTTTTTGAGCCGTTTTGTGTTTTTACGAGTGGAAAATATTATTTCGAAATTGATCTTATGAAGCAATAAACAATATGAAGTCACCATGGGAATCTAAGTTTATTGAGTCCAGCTTAGATGTATTTAGTGGGTTGTATTGTTCAAAGGACTTTTGTCGATGGCTTAAGAAGGTTGACGAGTTATTTTTATGTTATGAGTTTACTGACTATGAGCAAGTGAAGATTGTGATTTCTCGCCTAAGAGGACCTGCTCTAGATTGGTGGGAGTCTTTGAAATCTCGCAGAAAACTCATGAGGAAAGAGAAAATCCGTACCTTGAGCAAATTGAAGAGATCTCTCAAGAGAAGATTTTCATATCCAAACAACGATCAAAAATGTTCATGTGCATCTTGTTATGATGAAAGTATTCAACTTTTTTGGTATGAGATGGAGAAGAAACGGATTGAACAAGATTTGAGAGAAAACGAACGAGATAAGAACCACTGTTCCAATTGCTTTGGTTTCGGTCACTTCATAGATGAATGTGCTACAAAATTTCAGGTTACTTTAGAATACATTCATGAGGTACATAAGGCTGAACTATCTTTGAAATCTAGTGAAGAAGTTAAAGAACCAAAGAAAGAGATCATTGAGGAGTTCTTGAAGAAATCTGATTTTTATGGTTCGTTTAAAGATATTGTTCCTATTGAAGACTCACAAGAAAAGGCCAAGAACATGGATTCCTTGATTGATGTTCAAGTTTATAATTCAAAACAACAAACCGTGGTTCATGAGTTTGTTGAGGAAGAATTCATTGAACCAGATAATATTGGTGATTTTCTTGATGATCTTGGTTATAATGATGACCTTTTGAAAGAAGAATTTTCTTTTGACCCAAGTCAACCACCTATATTTGATGAGGTAAGTCAAGAAGATGAGGTTGACATCATAACTAACCTTGTGGTCGTGGATTCATTGAAGACATCTCAAAAGGATTCAATCTTTTTCAAATATGAAGACTTTGTTCATACTGACTTCTCCAAGAATTATTCGATTTATTTCCTGGAAGATCATGGAGACAAAACTCAAGAAAAGATTGTTACCGATCAAGAATTGGGGATAATTCTTTTTGAAGAAAGGGAGATTGATGCGGGAGCAAGTGAGCAATTTAAAGAAAAGAACCAAGAAACGAGCAAAGGAACAAATACTCTTGAATACATCGTGTTGCTTTTATGGTTATGCATTAATGTGGCTCCTACAAGCATGATTACATGGAGTTTCCATGAAAGGTCGGGATTAAAGCTCTTGCTAAATGATCACGTTCATTATGGTGAAACTCGTAATCTTCGCAGTTCTGACAGTTGTTCGTATTTTAGCCATAACTCTCTCATATGAAATCTAAACGTGATGATTCAAATCTCTGTGCAAAGCTACGATCGAGATCTATAACATTGATGCTTTTCGTTTTCTCTAATTCAAAGCGCAACATGGTCAAAAACGAGTTGCAAGTTACGGAACATTTTCCTTGCGCGCCAAGGCAACGACTTTAGTAGAGTTATTGTGTCCTAGTTTATTTTAACTTGCTTTTAGCGTGATTTATTGCTTAGGAAAGTAATAATCTGGTTATTATTAGCATTATGAGTCTATTAGGTATTAGGAAAGTTGTTAATTAGTTCGTTTTACAATTGTAATCAGTTTCATAGTTAGTTTCCTACTTGGATTAGGATTCCTAGTATCTTTAGATTTCTTTGTCCATAAATAGGGGAGAGCTTTGCATCTATAACCTCAGACTTTGATGATTAATGATTAATACGTGAGTATTTACTCCTCAAATTGAGTGATTCAGTTTGAAACCCTTGTGTGTGATGCGCAAGTATTGTTCTTGAGTGATTCTTGAACGAAAACCCCCAACCCCTTGAGTGATTCGAGAGGTATATCCCTTTTATTGTGTTGTTTATCAAAAATACAGAAAATCCCTAAATAAATCACTTCAGTTGTATATTAAGAGAAAGCATCCAAATACTTTGTTTGATTCATTTGAGTGTGAAACTACACCTTGGATGTTTACAAGTACAAATAAGCTTCAACTCAAGCTTTTGATTCCACCTACGCGTTATAAAAGCTCATACGAGTACGGTGAAAGAGATTTGAGTTTTTTTGTGTTGTATATTAAGAGAAAGAATCCAAATACATTGTTTGGATTCATTTTAGTGTGAAACTACATCTAGGATGTTTACAAGTAAAAATTAGCTTCAACTCAAGCTTTTGAATCCACTTACGCGTTATAAAAGCTCAGACGAGTAGGGTGAAAGAGATTTGAGTTTTTTTGTGTTGTATATTAAGAGAGAGAATCCAAATACATTGTTTGGATTCATTTTAGTGTGAAACTACATCTAGGATGTTTACAAGTACAAAAAAGCTTCAACTCAAGCTTTTGAATGCATTTACGCGTTTTAAAAACTCGTACGAGTAGGGTGAAAGAGATTTGAGTTCTTTTGTGTTGTATATTAAGAGAAAGCATCCAATTACTTTGGTTGGATTCATTTGAGTGTGAAACTACACCTAGGATGTTTACAAGTACAAACAAGCTTCAACTCAAGCTTTTGAACGCATTTACGCGTTTTAAAAGCTCATACGAGTAGGGTGAAAGAGATTTGAGTTCTTTTGTGTTGTATATTAAGAGAAAGCATCCAAATACTTTGTTTGGATTCATTTGAGTGTGAAAGTACACCTAGGATGTTTACAAGTACAAAAAAGCTTCAACTCAAACTTTTGAATGCATTTAAGCGTTTTAAGCTCACACGAGTAGCCTGAAAGAGAATTGAGTTCTTTTGCGTTGTATATTAAGAGAAAGCATCCAAATACTTTGTTTGGATTCATTTGAGTGTGAAACTACACCTAGGATATTTACAAGTACAAACAAGCTTCAACTCAAGCTTTTGAAAGCATTTGCGCGTTTTAAAAGCTCATACGAGTAGGGTGATAGAGATTAAGTTCTTTTGTGTTGTATATTAAGAGAAAGCACCCAAATGTTCTGTTTGCATTCATTTGAGTATGAAACTACAGCAAGAATGTTTTAAAGTGCAAACAAGCTTCAACTCAAGCTTTTGAATTTTTCGCGTTTTAAAAGCTCATACGAGTAGTGTAAAAGAGATTTGAGTTCTTTTGTGTTGTATATTAAGAGAAAGCATCCAAATACTTTGTTTGATTCATTTGAGTGTGAAACCACACCTATGATGTTTACAAGTACAAATAAGCTTCAACTCAAGCTTTTGAATGCATTTACGCGTTTTAACAGCTCTTACGACTATGGTGATAGAGACTGAGTTCTTTTGTGTTGTATATTAAGAGAAAGAATCCAAATATTTTGTTTGGATTCATTTGAGTGTGAAACTACACCTTGGATGTTTACAAGTACAAACAAGCTTCAACTCAACCTTTTGAATGCATTTACGCGTTTTAAAAGCTCATACGAGTAGGGTGATAGAGATTGAGTTCTTTTGTGTTTTATATTAAGAGAAAGCACCCAATTGTTTTGTTTGCACTCTTTTGAGTATGAAACTACACCAAGAATGTTTTAAAGTGCAAAAACGCTTCAACTCAAGCTTTTGAATGCATTTACGCGTTTTAAAAGCTCATACGAGTAGGGTGAAATACTTTGGTTGAGTGTGAAACTACACCTTGGATGTTTACAAGTACAAATAAGCTTCAACTCAAGCTTTTGAATCCACCTACGCGTTATAAAAGCTCATACGAGTACGAAGAAAAAGAGATTTGAGTTTTGTTGTGTTGTATATTAAGAGAAAGAATCCAAATACATTGTTTGGATTCGTTTTAGTGTGAAACTACATCTAGGATGTTTACAAGTAAAAACTAGCTTCAACTCAAGCTTTTGAATCCACTTACGCGTTATAAAAGCTCAGACAAGTAGGGTGAAAGAGATTTGAGTTTTTTTGTGTTGTATATAAAGAGAGAGAATCCAAATACATTGTTTGGATTCATTTTAGTGTGAAACTACATCTAGGATGTTTACAAGTACAAAAAAGCTTCAACTCAAGCTTTTGAATGCATTTACGCGTTTTAAAAGCTCGTACGAGTAGGGTGAAAGAGATTTGAGTTCTTTTGTGTTGCATATTAAGAGAAAGCATCCAAATACTTTGTTTGGATTAATTTGAGGGTGAAACTACACCTAGGATGTTTACAAGTAAAAACAAGCTTCAACTCAAGCTTTTGAATGCTTTTACGCGTTTTAAAAGCTCATACGAGTAGGGTGAAAGAGATATGAGTTCTTTTGTGTTGTATATTAAGAGAAAGCATCCAACTACTTTGTTTGGATTCATTTGAGTGTGAAACTACACCTAGGATATTTACAAGTACAAACAAGCTTCAACTCAAGGTTTTGAATGCATTTACGGGTTTTAAAAGCTCATACGAGTAAGGTGAAAGAGATTTGAGTTCTTTTGTGTTGTATATTAAGAGAAAGCATCCAAATACGTTGTTTGGATTCATTTGAGTATGAAACTACACCTAGGATGTTTACAAGTACAAAAAAGCTTCAACTCAAACTTTTGAATGCATTTAAGCATTTTATGCTCATACGAGTAGCCTGAAAGAGATTTGAGTTCTTTTGTGTTGTTGATGTGATTTATTTAGGGATTTTCTGTATTTTTGTTAAACAAAACAATAAAAGGGATATACCTCTCGAATCACTCAAGGGGTTGGGGTTTTCGTTCAAGAATCACTCAAGAACAAGACTTGCGCATCACACACAAGGGTTTCAACCTGAATCACTCAGTTTGAGGGGTAAATACTCACGTATTCAATAATTAATCATCAAAGCACGAGTTTACAATAGCAAAGATCTCCCCTATTTATAGACAAAGAAATTTAAAGCTATTCGGAATCCTAATCCTAGTCCGAATAGGAAACTAACTACGAAACTGACTACAATTGTAAAACGGACTAACTAACAGCTTTCCTAACACCTAATGGACTTCTAATACTAATAACAATCAGATTATTACTCTCCTAAACATATTCTAACTAATTAAGGGAATACTAAACGAAATCGAACTAAACAACTGATTACCTAGCGCCCAAGGCACAAACCCGTGGGAACAGCTTTCCACTGTAAATTAAATCGCCTTTTAAACCCTGTTACGTTTCGAATATGGGAAAACTCAAAATATAGGAGTTTTAGATCTCTTTTCCAGCTTTCTACAGAACTTTGAATCACCACGATCCCATGTCGTATGAGTGAGTTATGATCAAAATACGAACCAGTGTAGAAGCTGTCAAAATTACGGGAATCCTTATAACGAATGAGATCATATAATAAGAGCTTTAATCCCGATCTTGTGTGTAAACTCCATGTAATTATCTTTGTAGGAGTCAATTTAATGCATAACCACCAAAGAAACTCGATGTAAACAAGAATAGATGTTCTCTTGCTAGTTTCTTGGTTGTTCTGTTTACCTTGCACACTTGCTCCCGCATCAATAGTTGATGTGAAATAAGTAACAAAACGGAAATTAACCTTTGATAGTATCACACAAAGGGATCTTGTTCAAGAATCACTCAAGAACAACTCACGAATCACTCGTAAGGGTTTCAACCTGAATCACTCAGTTTGAGGGGTAAATACTCACGTATTCAATAATTAATCATCAAAGCACGAGTTTACAATAGCAAAGATCTCTCCTATTTATAGACAAAGAAATTTAAAGCTATTCGGAATCCTAATCCTAGTCCGAATAGGAAACTAACTACGAAACTGACTACAATTGTAAAACGGACTAACTAACAGCTTTCCTAACACCTAATGGACTTCTAATACTAATAACAATCAGATTATTACTCTCCTAAACATATTCTAACTAATTAAGGGAATACTAAACGAAATCGAACTAAACAACTGATTACCTAGCGCCCAAGGCACAAACCCGTGGGAACAGCTTTCCACTGTAAATTAAATCGCCTTTTAAACCCTGTTATGTTTCGAATATGGGAAAACTCAAAATATAGGAGTTTTAGATCTCTTTTCCAGCTTTCTACAGAACTTTGAATCACCACGATCCCATGTCGTATGAGTGAGTTATGATCAAAATACAAACCAGTGTAGAAGCTGTCAAAATTACGGGAATCCTTATAACGAATGAGATCATATAATAAGAGCTTTAATCCCGATCTTGTGTGTAAACTCCATGTAATTATCTTTGTAGGAGTCAATTTAATGCATAACCACCAAAGAAACTCGATGTAAAAAAGAATAGATGTTCTCTTGCTAGTTTCTTGGTTGTTCTGTTTACTTTGCACACTTGCTCCCGCATCAATCTCCCTTTCTTCAAAAAGAATTGTCCTCAATTCTTCGTATGTAGTAATCTTCTCCTGAACCTGTATATTCATTAAATTTTCTTTACAAATATCCAATGAACCCACAAGGTTAAGAGCCTCGTTGTTGTCTTCTTGATGGACATCTCTTTCTTGTTCTTGATCAAAGCTAGATTCAAGAAGTCCCAATTCCATCTCGGATTTCTCTTGCATGTCATCAATATAATCAAGATCTTCAAGGAAATCACCAATATTTTCTGGTTCAATGAATATTTCTTCGATAAACTCATCAACCACAGTTGGTAGGCTTGAATTATTAACTTGAACAACAATAAGGGGGTCAATGTTATTGGTCTTTTCTTGTGAATCTTCCATAGGAACAATATCTTTAAAGTAATCATCAAGATCTGGTTTTCCTTTGAATGTATCCACAACAAAGAGCCTATCTTCATTGATGGGTTGATCATTTATTATGCACCCATTCATGTACTCCAACTTATGATTTCGACGTTGACGCGCTTGTTGGTATGCTTGTTGTGCTCGTAGGTGCTCTAGTTGTTGCTCCTTCTCTTGCCTCTCAATCTTGAGAGCTATCTTGCATACATACTCAAAGGATATGAAAGGAACAAGCTCCACCTTGTGCCTTAGAGTTGAGTTTAGTCCTTTGATGAATCTTGCAATCTTTAACTCCTCCTTCTCCACGAGATCACACATCATGTGCGCGTTTTCAAACTTTTGGAGGTAGTCTTGTACACTTGAGGTTTCTTGGCTTAAGGACGTAAGTTTCAAAAATTGTTCTTGCTCAAATTCTTTAGGCAAAAATCGGTTCTTTAAATATTTCTTGAGTTTGTCCCAAGTCTCAATCTTTCCTTTCCCGTTCTTCTTGCGTCGAGCCTTTAGTTTTTCATACCAAAAAGAAGCATGCTTGGTGAGTTTATGCGTGGCTAACTTGCATCTTCGCCGCTCATCATACTCCTTGTATTCAAAGACTCTCTCCATAGTTCTAAGCCAATCAAGAAAGGCCTCTGGGTCGTAGGAACCGTCATATTCAGGGAGTTCGACCTTCAAGTTCCTGTCATCATCATAGGGATGTCGTGGTTTAGGAGCGTCATTGGTTCTAGTCCCACTTGTGTCTTCAAACTCCTCATCGAAGTCGGGGTCACGGTTGTGGTTTCTCCAATGAATTCTGCGCATCCTTGTCTCCATGTTCTCCCTATCTTCTTGGTTTCTTCTTTCCATAGCAGCCATCCGCTCTTCTTGAGATTTGAAAGACGTCCTAAGATCCTCCATGGCTGTTAACAACTTTGCTAGTTCGCTGGGCTCACCCATAGCTTCGGTTGTTGGTTTCTTGGGGGTTTCTTGGCTGTCTTCGTGAACAAAGGGCGGATCTTGCAAGAATCTTTCTCTAAAGCTCGCTATGGTATCGTGTTTATGCTCAGGACCGTGTTGTTTAAACTTAAGAAAGCTCAAACCTTTAGCTCTGATACCAAGTTGATGTGAAATAAGTAACAAAACGGAAATTAACCTTTGATAGTATCACACAAAGGGATCTTGTTCAAGAATCACTCAAGAACAACTCACGAATCACTCGTAAGGGTTTCAACCTGAATCACTCAGTTTGAGGGGTAAATACTCACGTATTCAATAATTAATCATCAAAGCACGAGTTTACAATAGCAAAGATCTCCCCTATTTATAGACAAAGAAATTTAAAGCTCTTCGGAATCCTAATCCTAGTCCGAATAGGAAACTAACTACGAAACTGACTACAATTGTAAAACGGACTAACTAACAGCTTTCCTAACACCTAATGGACTTCTAATACTAATAACAATCAGATTATTACTCTCCTAAACATATTCTAACTAATTAAGGGAATACTAAACGAAATCGAACTAAACAACTGATTACCTAGCGCCCAAGGCACAAACCCGTGGGAACAGCTTTCCACTGTAAATTAAATCGCCTTTTAAACCCTGTTACGTTTCGAATATGGAAAAACTCAAAATATAGGAGTTTTAGATCTCTTTTCCAGCTTTCTACAGAACTTTGAATCACCACGATCCCATGTCGTATGAGTGAGTTATGATCAAAATACGAACCAGTGTAGAAGCTGTCAAAATTACGGGAATCCTTATAACGAATGAGATCATATAATAAGAGCTTTAATCCCGATCTTGTGTGTAAACTCCATGTAATTATCTTTGTAGGAGTCAATTTAATGCATAACCACCAAAGAAACTCGATGTAAACAAGAATAGATGTTCTCTTGCTAGTTTCTTGGTTGTTCTGTTTACTTTGCACACTTGCTCCCGCATCAGTTGTATATTAAGAGAAAGCATCCAAATACTTTGTTTGGATTCATTTGTGTGTGAAACTACACCTAGAATGTTTACAAGTACAAACAAGCTTCAACTCAAGCTTTTGAATGCATTTACGCGTTTTAAAAACTCATACGAGTAGGGTGATAGAGATTGAGTTCTTTTGTGTTGTATAATAAGAGAAAGCACCCAATTGTTTTGTTTGCACTCATTTGAGTATGAAACTACACCAAGAATGTTTTAAAGTGCAAACAAGCTTCAACTCAAGCTTTTGAATGCATTTACGCGTTTTAAAAGCTCATACGAGTAGGGTGATAGAGATTGAGTTCTTTTGTGTTGTATATTAAGAGAAAGAACCCAAATGTTTTGTTTGCATTCATTTGAGTATGAAACCACACCTAGGATATTTACAAGTACAAACAAGCTTCAACTCAAACTTTTGAATGCATTTACGCGTTTTAACAGCTCTTACGACTATGGTGATAGAGACTGAGTTCTTTTGTGTTGTATATTAAGAGAAAGAATCCAAATACTTTGTTTGGATTCATTTGAGAGTGAAACTACACCTTGGATGTTTACAAGTACAAACAAGCTTCAACTCAAGCTTTTGAATGCATTTACGCGTTTTAAAAGCTCATACGAATAGGGTGATAGAGATTGAGTTCTTTTGTGTTGTATATTAACAGAAAGCACCCAATTGTTTTGTTTGCACTCATTTGAGTATGAAACTACACCAAGATTGTTTTAAAGTGCAAACAAGCTTCAACTCAAGCTTTTCAATATATTTACGCGTTTTAAAAGCTCATACGAGTAGGGTGAAAGAGATTTGAGTTCTTTTGTGTTGTATATTCAGAGAAAGCATCCAAATACGTTGTTTGGATTCATTTGAGTGTGAAACTATACCTAGGATGTTTACAAGTACAAACAAGCTTCAACTCAAGGTTTTGAATGCATTTACGCGTTTTAAAAGCTCGTACGAGTAGGGTGAAAGAGATTTGAGTTCTTTTGTGTTGTATGTTAAGAGAAAGCATCCAAATACTTTGTTTAGATTCATTTGAGTGTGAAACTACACCTAGGATGTTTACAAGTACAAACAAGCTTCAACTCAAGGTTTTGAATGCATTTACGCGTTTTAAAAGCTCATACGAGTAAGGTGAAAGAGATTTGAGTTCTTTTGTGTTGTATATTAAGAGAAAGCATCCAAATACGTTGTTTCGATTCATTTGAGTGTGAAACTACACCTAGGATATTTACAAGTACAAACAAGCTTCAACTCAAGCTTTTGAATGCATTTACGCGTTTTAAAAGCTCATACTAGTACGGTGACAGAGATTGAGTTCTTTTGTGTTGTATATTAAGAGAAAGCACCCAATTGTTTTGTTTGCACTCATTTGAGTATGAAACTACACCAAGAATGTTTTAAAGTGCAAACAAGCTACAACTCAAGCTTTTGAATTCATTTACGCGTTTTAAAAGCTCATACGAGTAGGGTGAAAGAGATTTGAGTTCTTTTGTGTTGTATATTTAGAGAAAGCATCCAAATACTTTGTTTGGATTCATTTAAGTGTGAAACTACACCTAGGATGTTTACAAGTACAGACAAGCTTCAACTCAAACTTTTGAATGCATTTACGCGTTTTAAAAGCTCATACGAGTAGGGTGATAGAGATTGAGTTCTTCTCTGTTGTATATTAAGAGAAACCACCCAATTGTTTTGTTTGCACTCATTTGAGTATGAAGATACACCAAGAATATTTTAAAGTGCAAACAAGCTTCAACTCAAGCTTTTGAATGTATTTACGCGTTTTAAAAGCTCATACGAGTAGGTGAAAGAGATTTGAGTTCTTTTGTGTTGTATATTCAGAGAAAGCATCCAACTACTTTGATTAGTTTCATTTGAGTGAGAAACTACACCTAGGATGTTTGCAAGTAAAAACTAGCTTCAACTCAAGCTTTTGAATCCATTTACGTGTTATAAAAGCTCATACGAGTAGGGTGAAAGAGATTTGAGTTCTTTTGTGTTGTATATTAAGAGAAATCATCCAAATACTTTGTTTGGTTTCATTTGAGTGTGAAAGTACACCTAGGATGTTTACAAGTACAAACAAGCTTCAACTAAAACATTTGAATGCGTTTAAGCGTTTTAAGTTCATACGAGTAGGGTGATAGAGATTGAGTTCTTTTGTGTTGTATATTAAGAGAAAGCACCCAATTGTTTTGTTTGTACTCATTTGAGTATGAAACTACACCAAGAATGTTTTAAATTGCAAAAAAGCTTCAACTCAAGCTTTTGAATGCATTTACGCGTTTTAAAAGCTCATACGAGTAGGGTGAAATACTTTGGTTGAGTGTGAAACTACACCTTGGATGTTTATAAGTACAAATAAGCTTCAACTCAAGCTTTTGAATCCACCTACGCGTTATAAAAGCTCATACGTGTACGGTGAAAGAGATTTGAGTTTTTTTGTGTTGTATATTAAGAGAAAGAATCCAAATACATTGTTTGGATTCGTTTTAGTGTGAAACTACATCTAGGATGTTTACAAGTAAAAACTAGCTTCAACTCAAACTTTTGAATCCACTTACGCATTATAAAAGCTCAGACGAGTAGGGTGAAAGAGATTTGAGTTTTTTTGTGTTGTATATTAAGAGAGAGAATCCAAATACATTGTTTGGATTCATTTTAGTGTGAAACTACATCTAGGATGTTTACAAGTACAAAAAAGCTTCAACTCAAGCTTTTGAATGCATTTACGCGTTTTAAAAGCTCGTACGAGTAGGGTGAAAGAGATTTGAGTTCTTTTGTGTTGTATATTAAGAGAAAGCATCCAAATACTTTGTTTGGATTAATTTGAGGGAGAAACTACACCTAGGATGTTTACAAGTAAAAACAAGCTTCAACTCAAGCTTTGGAATGCTTTTACGCGTTTTAAAAGCTCATAAGAGTAGGGTGAAAGAGATATGAGTTCTTTTGTGTTGTATATTAAGAGAAAGCATCCAACTACTTTGTTTGGATTCATTTGAGTGTGAAACTACACCTAGGATATTTACAAGTACAAACAAGCTTCAACTCAAGGTTTTGAATGCATTTAAGCATTTTAAGCTCATACGAGTAGCCTGAAAGAGATTGGAGTTCTTTTGTGTTGTATATTAAGAGAAAGCATCCAAATACTTTGTTTGGATTCATTTGTGTGTGAAACTACACCTAGGATGTTTACAACTACAAACAAGCTTCAACTCAAGCTTTTGAATGCATTTACGCGTTTTAAAAGCTCATACAAGTAGGGTGATAGAGATTGAGTTCTTTTGTGTTGTATATTAAGAGAAAGCACCCAATTGTTTTGTTTGCACTGATTTGAGTATGAAACTACACCAAGAATGTTTTAAAGTGCAAACAAGCTTCAACTCAAGCTTTTGATTGCATTTACGCGTTTTAAAAGCTCATACGAGTAGGGTGAAAGAGATTTGAGTTCTTTTGTGTTGTATATTCAGAGAAAGCATCCAAATACTTTGTTTAGATTCATTTGAGTGTGAAAATACACCTAGGATGTTTACAAGTACAAACAAGCTTCAACTCAAGGTTTTGAATGCATTTACGCGTTTTAAAAGCTCATACGAGTAGGATGAAAGTGATTTGAGTTCTTTTGTGTTGTATAATAAAAGAAAGCATCCAAATACTTTGTTTGGATTCATTTGAGTGTGAAACTACACCTAGAATGTTTACAAGTACAAAAAAGCTTCAACTCAAACTTTTGAATGCATTTAAGCGTTTTAAGCTCATACGAGTAGCCTGAAAGAGATTTGAGTTCTTTTGTGTTGTATATTAAGAGAAAGCATCCAAATACTTTGTTTGGATTCATTTGAGTGTGAAACTACACCTAGGATATTTACAAGTACAAACAAGCTTCAACTCAAGCTTTTGAATGCATTTACGCGTTTTAAAAGCTCATACTAGTACGGTGACAGAGATTGAGTTCTTTTGTGTTGTATATTAAGAGAAAGTACCCAATTGTTTTGTTTGCACTCATTTGAGTATGAAACTACACCAAGAATGTTTTAAAGTGCAAACAAGCTACAACTCAAGCTTTTGAATGCATTTACGCGTTTTAAAAGCTCATACGAGTAGGGTGAAAGAGATTTGAGTTCTTTTGTGTTGTATATTCAGAGAAAGCATCCAAATACTTTGTTTGGATTCATTTAAGTGTGAAACTACACCTAGGATGTTTACAAGTACAGACAAGCTTCAACTCAAACTTTTGAATGCATTTACGCGTTTTAAAAGCTCATACGAGTAGGGTGATAGAGATTGGGTTCTTTTGTGTTGTATATTAAGAGAAAGCACCCAATTGTTTTGTTTGCACTCATTTGAGTATGAAACTACACCAAGAATGTTTTAAAGTGCAAACAAGCTTCAACTCAAGCTTTTGATTGCATTTACGCGTTTTAAAAGCTCATACGAGTAGGGTGAAAGAGATTTGAGTTCTTTTGTGTTGTATATTCAGAGAAAGCATCCAAATACTTTGTTTAGATTCATTTGAGTGTGAAACTACACCTAGGATGTTTACAAGTACAAACAAGCTTCAACTCAAGGTTTTGAATGCATTTACGCGTTTTAAAAGCTCGTACGAGTAGGGTGAAAGAGATTTGAGTTCTTTTGTGTTGTATGTTAAGAGAAAGCATCCAAATACTTTGTTTAGATTCATTTGAGTGTGAAACTACACCTAGGATGTTTACAAGTACAAACAAGCTTCAACTCAAGGTTTTGAATGCATTTACGCGTTTTAAAAGCTCATACGAGTAAGGTGAAAGAGATTTGAGTTCTTTTGTGTTGTATATTAAGAGAAAGCATCCAAATACGTTGTTTGGATTCATTTGAGTATGAAGCTACACCTAGGATGTTTACAAGTACAAAAAAGCTTCAACTCAAACTTTTGAATGCATTTAAGCGTTTTAAGCTCATACGAGTAGCCTGAAAGAGATTTGAGTTCTTTTGTGTTGTATATTAAGAGAAAGCATCCAAATACTTTGTTTGGATTCATTTGAGTGTGATACTACACCTAGGATGTTTACAAGTACAAACAAGCTTCAACTCAAGCTTTTGAATGCAATTACGCGTTTTAAAAGCTCATACGAGTACGTTGACAGAGATTGAGTTCTTTTGTGTTGTATATTAAGAGAAAGCACCCAATTGTTTTGTTTGGATTTATTTGAGTGTGAAACTGCACCTAGGATGTTTACAAGTACAAAAAAGCTTCAACTCAAGCTTTTGAATGCATTTACGCGTTTTAAAAGCTCGTACGAGTAAGGTGAAAGAGATTTGAGTTCTTTTGTGTTGTATATTAAGAGAAAGCATCCAAATACGTTGTTTGGATTCATTTGAGTATGAAACTACACCTAGGATATTTACAAGTACAAACAAGCTTCAACTCAAACTTTTCAATGCATTTAAGCATTTTAAGCTCATACGAGTAGCCTGAAAGAGATTTGAGTTCTTTTGTGTTGTATATTAAGAGAAAGCATCCAAATACTTTGTTTGGATTCATTTGTGTGTGAAACTACACCTAGGATGTTTACAAGTACCAACAAGCTTCAACTCAAGCTTTTGAATGCATTTACGCGTTTTAAAAGCTCATACGAGTAGGGTGATAGAGATTGAGTTCTTTTGTGTTGTATATTAAGAGAAAGCACCCAATTGTTTTGTTTGCACTCATTTGAGTATGAAACTACACCAAGAATGTTTTAAAGTGCAAACAAGCTTCAACTCAAGCTTTTGATTGCATTTATGCGTTTTAAAAGCTCATACGAGTAGGGTGAAAGAGATTTGAGTTCTTTTGTGTTGTATATTCAGAGAAAGCATCCAAATACTTTGTTTAGATTCATTTGAGTGTGAAAATACACCTAGGATGTTTACAAGTACAAACAAGCTTCAACTCAAGGTTTTGAATGCATTTACGCGTTTTAAAAGCTCATACGAGTAAGGTGAAAGAGATTTGAGTTCTTTTGTGTTGTATATTAAGAGAAAGCATCCAAATACGTTGTTTGGATTCATTTGAGTATGAAGCTACACCTAGGATGTTTACAAGTACAAAAAAGCTTCAACTCAAACTTTTGAATGCATTTAAGCGTTTTAAGCTCATACGAGTAGCCTGAAAGAGATTTGAGTTCTTCTGTGTTGTATATTAAGAGAAAGCATCCAAATACTTTGTTTGGATTCATTTGAGTGTGAAACTACACCTAGGATGTTTACAAGTACAAACAAGCTTCAACTCAAACTTTTGAATGCATTTACGCGTTTTAAAAGCTCATACGAGTATGGTGACAGAGATTGAGTTCTTTTGTGTTGTATATTAAGAGAAAGCACCCAATTGTTTTGTTTGGATTTATTTGAGTGTGAAACTGCACCTTGGATGTTTACAAGTACAAAAAAGCTTCAACTCAAGCTTTTGAATGCATTTACGCGTTTTAAAAGCTCGTACGAGTAGGGTGAAAGAGATTTGAGTTCTTTTGTGTTGTATGTTAAGAGAAAGCATCCAAATACTTTGTTTAGATTCATTTGAGTGTGAAACTACACCTAGGATGTTTACAAGTACAAACAAGCTTCAACTCAAGGTTTTGAATGCATTTACGCGTTTTAAAAGCTCATACGAGTAAGGTGAAAGAGATTTGAGTTCTTTTGTGTTGTATATTAAGAGAAAGCATCCAAATACGTTGTTTGGATTCATTTGAGTATGAAGCTACACCTAGGATGTTTACAAGTACAAAAAAGCTTCAACTCAAACTTTTGAATGCATTTAAGCGTTTTAAGCTCATACGAGTAGCCTGAAAGAGATTTGAGTTCTTTTGTGTTGTATATTAAGAGAAAGCATCCAAATACTTTGTTTGGATTCATTTGAGTGTGATACTACACCTAGGATGTTTACAAGTACAAACAAGCTTCAACTCAAGCTTTTGAATGCAATTACGCGTTTTAAAAGCTCATACGTGTACGTTGACAGAGATTGAGTTCTTTTGTGTTGTATATTAAGAGAAAGCACCCAATTGTTTTGTTTGGATTTATTTGAGTGTGAAACTGCACCTAGGATGTTTACAAGTACAAAAAAGCTTCAACTCAAGCTTTTGAATGCATTTACGCGTTTTAAAAGCTCGTACGAGTAAGGTGAAAGAGATTTGAGTTCTTTTGTGTTGTATATTAAGAGAAAGCATCCAAATACGTTGTTTGGATTCATTTGAGTATGAAACTACACCTAGGATATTTACAAGTACAAACAAGCTTCAACTCAAACTTTTCAATGCATTTAAGCATTTTAAGCTCATACGAGTAGCCTGAAAGAGATTTGAGTTCTTTTGTGTTGTATATTAAGAGAAAGCATCCAAATACTTTGTTTGGATTCATTTGTGTGTGAAACTACACCTAGGATGTTTACAAGTACAAACAAGCTTCAACTCAAGCTTTTGAATGCATTTACGCGTTTTAAAAGCTCATAGGAGTAGGGTGATAGAGATTGAGTTCTTTTGTGTTGTATATTAAGAGAAAGCACCCAATTGTTTTGTTTGCACTCATTTGAGTATGAAACTACACCAAGAATGTTTTAAAGTGCAAACAAGCTTCAACTCAAGCTTTTGATTGCATTTATGCGTTTTAAAAGCTCATACGAGTAGGGTGAAAGAGATTTGAGTTCTTTTGTGTTGTATATTCAGAGAAAGCATCCAAATACTTTGTTTAGATTCATTTGAGTGTGAAAATACACCTAGGATGTTTACAAGTACAAACAAGCTTCAACTCAAGGTTTTGAATGCATTTACGCGTTTTAAAAGCTCATACGAGTAAGGTGAAAGAGATTTGAGTTCTTTTGTGTTGTATATTAAGAGAAAGCATCCAAATACGTTGTTTGGATTCATTTGAGTATGAAGCTACACCTAGGATGTTTACAAGTACAAAAAAGCTTCAACTCAAACTTTTGAATGCATTTAAGCGTTTTAAGCTCATACGAGTAGCCTGAAAGAGATTTGAGTTCTTCTGTGTTGTATATTAAGAGAAAGCATCCAAATACTTTGTTTGGATTCATTTGAGTGTGAAACTACACCTAGGATGTTTACAAGTACAAACAAGCTTCAACTCAAACTTTTGAATGCATTTACGCGTTTTAAAAGCTCATACGAGTATGGTGACAGAGATTGAGTTCTTTTGTGTTGTATATTAAGAGAAAGCACCCAATTGTTTTGTTTGGATTTATTTGAGTGTGAAACTGCACCTTGGATGTTTACAAGTACAAAAAAGCTTCAACTCAAGCTTTTGAATGCATTTACGCGTTTTAAAAGCTCGTACGAGTAGGGTGAAAGAGATTTGAGTTCTTTTGTGTTGTATGTTAAGAGAAAGCATCCAAATACTTTGTTTAGATTCATTTGAGTGTGAAACTACACCTAGGATGTTTACAAGTACAAACAAGCTTCAACTCAAGGTTTTGAATGCATTTACGCGTTTTAAAAGCTCATACGAGTAAGGTGAAAGAGATTTGAGTTCTTTTGTGTTGTATATTAAGAGAAAGCATCCAAATACGTTGTTTGGATTCATTTGAGTATGAAACTACACCTAGGATGTTTACAAGTACAAAAAAGCTTCAACTCAAACTTTTGAATGCATTTAAGCGTTTTAAGCTCATACGAGTAGCCTGAAAGAGATTTGAGTTCTTTTGTGTTGTATATTAAGAGAAAGCATCCAAATACTTTGTTTGGATTCATTTGAGTGTGAAATTACACCTAGGATATTTACAAGTACAAACAAGCTTCAACTCAAGCTTTTGAATGCATTTACGCGTTTTAAAAGCTCATACTAGTACGGTGACAGAGATTGAGTTCTTTTGTGTTGTATATTAAGAGAAAGCACCCAATTGTTTTGTTTGGATTTATTTGAGTGTGAAACTGCACCTAGGATGTTTACAAGTACAAAAAAGCTTCAACTCAAGCTTTTGAATGCATTTACGCGTTTTAAAAGCTCGTACGAGTAAGGTGAAAGAGATTTGAGTTCTTTTGTGTTGTATATTAAGAGAAAGCATCCAAATACGTTGTTTGGATTCATTTGAGTATGAAACTACACCTAGGATATTTACAAGTACAAACAAGCTTCAACTCAAACTTTTCAATGCATTTAAGCATTTTAAGCTCATACGAGTAGCCTGAAAGAGATTTGAGTTCTTTTGTGTTGTATATTAAGAGAAAGCATCCAAATACTTTGTTTGGATTCATTTGTGTGTGAAACTACACCTAGGATGTTTACAAGTACAAACAAGCTTCAACTCAAGGTTTTGAATGCATTTACGCGTTTTAAAAGCTCATACGAGTAAGGTGAAAGAGATTTGAGTTCTTTTGTGTTGTATATTAAGAGAAAGCACCCAATTGTTTTGTTTGCACTCATTTGAGTATGAAACTACACCTAGGATGTTTACAAGTACAAAAAAGCTTCAACTCAAACTTTTGAATGCATTTAAGCGTTTTAAGCTCATACGAGTAGCCTGAAAGAGATTTGAGTTCTTTTGTGTTGTATATTAAGAGAAAGCATCCAAATACTTTGTTTGGATTCATTTGAGTGTGAAATTACACCTAGGATATTTACAAGTACAAACAAGCTTCAACTCAAGCTTTTGAATGCATTTACGCGTTTTAAAAGCTCATACTAGTACGGTGACAGAGATTGAGTTCTTTTGTGTTGTATATTAAGAGAAAGCACCCAATTGTTTTGTTTGGATTTATTTGAGTGTGAAACTGCACCTAGGATGTTTACAAGTACAAAAAAGCTTCAACTCAAGCTTTTGAATGCATTTACGCGTTTTAAAAGCTCGTACGAGTAAGGTGAAAGAGATTTGAGTTCTTTTGTGTTGTATATTAAGAGAAAGCATCCAAATACGTTGTTTGGATTCATTTGAGTATGAAACTACACCTAGGATATTTACAAGTACAAACAAGCTTCAACTCAAACTTTTCAATGCATTTAAGCATTTTAAGCTCATACGAGTAGCCTGAAAGAGATTTGAGTTCTTTTGTGTTGTATATTAAGAGAAAGCATCCAAATACTTTGTTTGGATTCATTTGTGTGTGAAACTACACCTAGGATGTTTACAAGTACAAACAAGCTTCAACTCAAGGTTTTGAATGCATTTACGCGTTTTAAAAGCTCATACGAGTAAGGTGAAAGAGATTTGAGTTCTTTTCTGTTGTATATTAAGAGAAAGCATCCAAATACGTTGTTTGGATTCATTTGAGTATGAAACTACACCTAGGATGTTTACAAGTACAAAAAAGCTTCAACTCAAACTTTTGAATGCATTTAAGCGTTTTAAGCTCATACGAGTAGCCTGAAAGAGATTTGAGTTCTTTTGTGTTGTATATTAAGAGAAAGCATCCAAATACTTTGTTTGGATTCATTTGAGTGTGAAATTACACCTAGGATATTTACAAGTACAAACAAGCTTCAACTCAAGCTTTTGAATGCATTTACGCGTTTTAAAAGCTCATACTAGTACGGTGACAGAGATTGAGTTCTTTTGTGTTGTATATTAAGAGTAAGCACCCAATTGTTTTGTTTGCACTCATTTGAGTATGAAACTACACCAAGAATGTTTTAAAGTGCAAACAAGCTACAACTCAAGCTTTTGAATGCATTTACGCGTTTTAAAAGCTCATACGAGTAGGGTGAAAGAGATTTGAGTTCTTTTGTGTTGTATATTCAGAGAAAGCATCCAAATACTTTGTTTGGATTCATTTAAGTGTGAAACTACACCTAGGATGTTTACAAGTACAGACAAGCTTCAACTCAAACTTTTGAATGCATTTACGCGTTTTAAAAGCTCATACGAGTAGGGTGATAGAGATTGAGTTCTTCTCTGTTGTATATTAAGAGAAACCACCCAATTGTTTTGTTTGCACTCATTTGAGTATGAAGATACACCAAGAATATTTTAAAGTGCAAACAAGCTTCAACTCAAGCTTTTGAATGTATTTACGCGTTTTAAAAGCTCATACGAGTAGGTGAAAGAGATTTGAGTTCTTTTGTGTTGTATATTCAGAGAAAGCATCCAACTACTTTGATTAGTTTCATTTGAGTGAGAAACTACACCTAGGATGTTTGCAAGTAAAAACTAGCTTCAACTCAAGCTTTTGAATCCATTTACGTGTTATAAAAGCTCATACGAGTAGGGTGAAAGAGATTTGAGTTCTTTTGTGTTGTATATTAAGAGAAATCATCCAAATACTTTGTTTGGTTTCATTTGAGTGTGAAAGTACACCTAGGATGTTTACAAGTACAAACAAGCTATAACTAAAACATTTGAATGCGTTTAAGCGTTTTAAGTTCATACGAGTAGGGTGATAGAGATTGAGTTCTTTTGTGTTGTATATTAAGAGAAAGCACCCAATTGTTTTGTTTGCACTCATTTGAGCATGAAACTACATCAAGAATGTTTTAAAGTGCAAAAAAGCTTCAACTCAAGCTTTTGAATGCATTTACGCGTTTTAAAACCTCATACGAGTAGGGTGAAATACTTTGGTTGAGTGTGAAACTACACCTTGGATGTTTACAAGTACAAATAAGCTTCAACTCAAGCTTTTGAATCCACCTACGCGTTATAAAAGCTCATACGAGTACGGTGAAAGAGATTTGAGTTTTTTTGTGTTGTATATTAAGAGAAAGAATCCAAATACATTGTTTGGATTCGTTTTAGTGTGAAACTACATCTAGGATGTTTACAAGTAAAAACTAGCTTCAACTCAAGCTTTTGAATCCACTTACGCGTTATAAAAGCTCAGACGAGTAGGGTGAAAGAGATTTGAGTTTTTTTGTGTTGTATATTAAGAGAGAGAATCCAAATACATTGTTTGGATTCATTTTAGTGTGAAACTACATCTAGGATGTTTACAAGTACAAAAAAGCTTCAACTCATGCTTTTGAATGCATTTACGCGTTTTAAAAGCTCGTACGAGTAGGGTGAAAGAGATTTGAGTTCTTTTGTGTTGTATATTAAGAGAAAGCATCCAAATACTTTGTTTGGATTAATTTGAGGGTGAAACTACACCTAGGATGTTTACAAGTAAAAACAAGCTTCAACTCAAGCTTTTGAATGTTTTACGCGTTTTAAAAGCTCATACGAGTAGGGTGAAAGAGATATGAGTTCTTTTGTGTTGTATATTAAGAGAAAGCATCCAACTACTTTGTTTGGATTCATTTGTGTGTGAAACTACACCTAGGATGTTTACAAGTACAAACAAGCTTCAACTCAAGCTTTTGAATGCATTTACGCGTTTTAAAAACTCATACGAGTAGGGTGATAGAGATTGAGTTCTTTTGTGTTGTATATTAAGAGAAAGCACCCAATTGTTTTGTTTGCACTCATTTGAGTATGAAACTACACCAAGAATGTTTTAAAGTGCAAACAAGCTTCAACTCAAGCTTTTGAATGCATTTACGCGTTTTAAAAGCTCATACGAGTAGGGTGATAGAGATTGAGTTCTTTTGTGTTGTATATTAAGAGAAAGAACCCAAATGTTTTGTTTGCATTCCTTGAGTATGAAACCACACCTAGGATATTTACAAGTACAAACAAGCTTCAACTCAAACTTTTGAATGCATTTACGCGTTTTAACAGCTCTTACGACTATGGTGATAGAGACTGAGTTCTTTTGTGTTGTATATTAAGAGAAAGAATCCAAATACTTTGTTTGGATTCATTTGAGTGTGAAACTACACCTAGGATGTTTACAAGTACAAACAAGCTTCAACTCAAGCTTTTGAATGCATTAACGCGTTTTAAAAGCTCATACGAGTACGGTAACAGAGATTGAGTTCTTTTGTGTTGTATATTAAGAGAAAGCACCTAATTGTTTTGTTTGGATTTATTTGAGTGTGAAACTGCACCTAGGATGTTTACAAGTACAAAAAAGCTTCAACTCAAGCTTTTGAATGCATTTACGCATTTTAAAAGCTCGTACGAGTAGGGTGAAAGAGATTTGAGTTCTTTTGTGTTGTATGTTAAGAGAAAGCATCCAAATACTTTGTTTAGATTCATTTGAGTGTGAAACTACACCTAGGATGTTTACAAGTACAAACAAGCTTCAACTCAAGGTTTTGAATGCATTTACGCGTTTTAAAAGCTCATACGAGTAAGGTGAAAGAGATTTGAGTTCTTTTGTGTTGTATATTAAGAGAAAGCATCCAAATACGTTGTTTGGATTCATTTGAGTATGAAACTACACCTAGGATGTTTACAAGTACAAACAAGCTTCAACTCAACCTTTTGAATGCATTTACGCGTTTTAAAAGCTCATACGAGTAGGATGATAGAGATTGAGTTCTTTTGTGTTGTATATTAAGAGGAAGCACCCAATTGTTTTGTTTGCACTCATTTGAGTATGAAACTACACCAAGAATGTTTTAAAGTGCAAACAAGCTTCAACTCAATCTTTTGAATGCATTTACGCGTTTTAAAAGCTCATACGAGTAGGGTGAAAGAGATTTGGGTTCTTTTGAGTTGTATATTAAGAGAAAGCACCCAAATGTTTTGTTTGCATTCATTTGAGTATGAAAGTACAGCAAGAATGTGTTAAAGTGCAAACAAGCTTCAACTCAAGCTTTTGAATGCTTTACGCGTTTTAATAGTTTATACGAGTAGGGAAAAAGAGATTTGAGTTCTTTTGTGTTGTATATTAAGAGAAAGCATCCAAATACTTTGTTTGGATTAATTTGAGGGTGAAACTACACCTAGGATGTTTACAAGTACAAACAAGCTTCAACTCAAGCTTTTGAATGCATTTACGCGTTTTAAAAGCTCATACGAGTAGGGTGAAACAGATTTGGGTTCTTTTGAGTTGTATATTAAGAGAAAGCACCAAAATGTTTTGTTTGCATTCATTTGAGTATGAAACTACAGCAAGAATGTGTTAAAGTGCAAACAAGCTTCAACTCAAGCTTTTGAATGCGTTACGCGTTTTAAAAGTTTATACGAGTAGGGAAAAAGAGATTTGAGTTCTTTTGTGTTGTATATTAAGAGAAAGTACTTTGTTTGGATTCATTTGAGTGGGAAAGTACACCTAGGATGTTTACAAGTACAAACAAGCTTCAACTAAAACTTTTGAATGCGTTTAAGCGTTTTCAGTTCATACGAGTAGGGTGAAAGAGATTTGAGTTCTTTTGTGTTGTATATTAAGAGAAAGCATCCAAATATTTTGTTTGGATTCATTTGAGTGTGAAACTACACCTTGGATGTTTACAAGTACAAACAAGCTTCAACTCAAGCTTTTGAATGCATTTACGCGTTTTAAAAGCTCATACGAGTAGGGTGAAAGAGATTTGAGTTCTTTTGTGTTGTATATTAAGACAAAGCATCCAAATACTTTGTTTGGATTCATTTGAGTGTGAACCTACACCTAGGATGTTTACAAGTACAAAAAAGCTTCAACTCAAGCTTTTGAATGCTTTTACGCGTTTTAAAAGCTCATAGGAGTAGGGTGAAAGAGATTTGAGTTCTTTTGTGTTGTATATTAAGAGAAAGCATCCAAATACTTTGTTTGAATTCATTTGAGTGTGAAACTACACCTAGGATGTTTACAAGTACAAACAAGCTTCAACACAAGCTTTTGAATGCATTTACGCGTTTTAAAAGCTCATACGAGTAGGGTGAAAGAGATTTGAGTTCTTTTGTGTTGTATATTAAGAGAAAGCATCCAAATAATTTGTTTGGATTCATTTGCGTGTGAAAGTACACCTAGGATGTTTACAAGTACAAACAAGCTTCAACTCAAGCTTTTGAATGCATTTACGCGTTTTTAAAGCTCATACGAGTAGGGTGATAGAGATTGAGTTCTTTTGTGTTGTATATTAAGAGAAAGCACCCAAATGTTTTGCTTGCAATTATTTGAGTATGAAACTACAGCAAGAATGTGTTATTAAAAGAAAGCATCCAAATACTTTGTTTGAAAGAGATTTGAGTTCTTTTGTGTTGTATAATAACAGAAAGCATCCAAATACTTTGTTTGGATTCATTTGAGTGTGAAACTACACCTAGGGTGTTTACAAGTAAAAACTAGCTTCAACTCAAGCTTTTGAATCCACTTACGCGTTATAAAAGCTCATACGAGTAGGGTGAAAGAGATTTGAGTTTTTTTGTGTTGTATATTAAGAGAAAGAATCCAAATACATTGTTTGGATTCATTTTAGTGTGAAACTACATCTAGGATGCTTACAAGTACAAACAAGCTTCAACTCAAGCTTTTGAATGCATTTACGCGTTTTAAAAGCCCATACGAGTAGGGTGAAAGAGATATGAGTTCTTTTATGTTGTATATTAAGTGAAAGCATCCAAATACTTTGTTTGGATTCATTTGAGTGTGAAACTACACCTAGGATGTTTACAAGTACAAAAAAGCTTCAACTCAAGCTTTTGAATGCATTTACGAGTTTTAAAAGCTCATACGAGTAGGGTGAAAGAGATTTGAGTTCTTTTGTGTTGTATATTAAGAAAAAGCATCCATATACTTTGTCTGGATTCATTTGAGTGTGAAACTACACCTAGGATGTTTACAAGTAAAAACTAGCTTCAACTCAAGCTTTTGAATGCTTTACGCGTTTTAAAAGTTTATACGAGTAGGGAAAAAGAGATTTGAGTTCTTTTGTGTTTTATATTAAGAGAAAGCATCCAAATACTTTGTTTGGATTAATTTGAGGGTGAAACTACACCTAGGATGTTTACAAGTACAAACAAGCTTCAACTCAAGCTTTTGAATGCATTTACGCGTTTTAAAAGCTCATACGAGTAGGGTGAAAGAGATTTGGGTTCTTTTGAGTTGTATATTAAGAGAAAGCACCCAAATGTTTTGTTTGCATTCATTTGAGTATGAAACTACAGCAAGAATGTGTTAAAGTGCAAACAAGCTTCAACTCAAGCTTTTGAATGCTTTACGCGTTTTAAAAGTTTATACGAGTAGGGAAAAAGAGATTTGAGTTCTTTTGTATTGTATATTAAGAGAAAGCATCCAAATACTTTGTTTGGATTAATTTGAGGGTGAAACTACACATAGGATGTTTACAATTACAAACAAGCTTCAACTCAAGCTTTTGAATGCTTTACGCGTTTTAAAAGTTTATACGAGTAGGGAAAAAGAGATTTGAGTTCTTTTGTGTTGTATATTAAGAGAAAGCATCCAAATACTTTGTTTGGATTCATTTGAGTGTGAAACTACACCTTGGATGTTTACTGGTACAAACAAGCTTCAACTCAAGCTTTTGAATGCATTTACGCGTTTTTAAAAGCTCATACGAGTAGGGTGATAGAGATTGAGTTCTTTTGTGTTGTATATTAAGAGAAAGCACCCAAATGTTTTGTTTGCATTCATTTGAGTATGACACTACACCAAGAATGTTTTAAAGTGCAAACAAGCTTCAACTTAAGCTTTTGAATGCATTTAAGCGTTTTAAAAGCTCATACGAGTAGGGTGAAAGAGATTTGAGTTCTTTTGTGTTGTATATTAAGAGAAAGCATCCAAATACTTTGTTTGGATTCATTTGAGTGTGAAACTACACCTTGGATGTTTACAAGCACAAATAAGCTTCAACTCAAGTTTTTGAATGCATTTACGCGTTTGAAAAGCTCATACGAGTAGGTTGAAAGAGATTTGAGTTCTTTTTTGTTGTATAATAAAAAAAAAGCATCCAAATACTTTGTTTGGATTCATTTGAGTGTGAAACTACACCTAGGATGTTTACAAGTAAAAACTAGCTTCAACTCAAGCTTTTGAATCCACTTACGCGTTATAAAAGCTCATACGAGTAGGGTGAAAGAGATTTGAGTTTTTTTGTGTTGTATATTAAGAGAAAGAATCCAAATACATTGTTTGGATTCATTTTAGTGTGAAACTACATCTAGGATGTTTACAAGTACAAACAAGCTTCAACTAAAGCTTTTGATTGCATTTACGCGTTTTAAAAGCTCATACGAGTAGGTTGAAAGAGATTTGAGTTCTTTTGTGTTGTATAATAAAAGAAAGCATCCAAATACTTTGTTTGGATTCATTTGTGTGTGAAACTACACCTAGGATGTTTACAAGTAAAAACTAGCTTCAACTCAAGCTTTTGAATCCACTTTTGCGTTATATAAGCTCATACGAGTAGGGTGAAAGAGATTTGAGTTTTTTTGTGTTGTATATTAAGAGAAAGAATCCAAATATATTGTTTGGATTCATTTTAGTGTGAAACTACATCTAGGATGTTTAGAAGTACAAACAAGCTTCAACTCAAGCTTTTGAATGCATTTACGCGTTTTAAAAGCTCATACGAGTAGGGTGAAAGAGATATGAGTTCTTTTGTGTTGTATATTAAGAGAAAGCACCCAAATGTTTTGTTTGCATTCATTTGAGTATGAAACTACAGCAAGAATGTGTTAAAGTGCAAACAAGCTTCAACTCAAGCTTTTGAATGCTTTACGCGTTTTAAAAGTTTATACGAGTAGGGAAAAAGAGATTTGAGTTCTTTTGTGTTGTATATTAAGAGAAAGCATCCAAATACTTTGTTTGGATTCATTTGAGTGTGAAACTACACCTTGGATGTTTACTGGTACAAACAAGCTTCAACTCAAGCTTTTGAATGCATTTACGCGTTTTTAAAAGCTCATACGAGTAGGGTGATAGAGATTGAGTTCTTTTGTGTTGTATATTAAGAGAAAGCACCGAAATGTTTTGTTTGCATTCATTTGAGTATGAAACTACACCAAGAATGTGTTAAAGTGCAAACAAGCTTCAACTCAAGCTTTTGAATGCTTTACGCGTTTTAAAAGTTTATACGAGTAGGGAAAAAGAGATTTGAGTTCTTTTGTGTTGTATAATAAGAGAAAGCATCCAAATACTTTGTTTGGATTCATTTGAGTGTGAAACTACACCTTGGATGTTTACTGGTACAAACAAGCTTCAACTCAAGCCTTTGAATGCAATTACGCGTTTTTAAAAGCTCATACGAGTAGGGTGATAGAGATCGAGTTCTTTTGTGTTGTATATTAAGAGAAAGCACCCAAATGTTTTGTTTGCATTCATTTGAGTATGACACTACACCAAGAATGTTTTAAAGTGCAAACAAGCTTCAACTTAAGCTTTTGAATGCATTTAAGCGTTTTAAAAGCTCATACGAGTAGGGTGAAAGAGATTTGAGTTCTTTTGTGTTGTATATTAAGAGAAAGCATCCAAATACTTTGTTTGGATTCATTTGAGTGTGAAACTACACCTTGGATGTTTAAAAGTACAAATAAGCTTCAACTCAAGCTTTTGAATGCATTTACGCGTTTGAAAAGCTCATACGAGTAGGTTGAAAGAGATTTGAGTTCTTTTGTGTTGTATAATAAAAGAAAGCATCCAAATACTTTGTTTGGATTCATTTGAGTGTGAAACTACATCTAGTATGTTTACAAGTAAAAACTAGCTTCAACTCAAGCTTTTGAACCCACTTACGCGTTATAAAAGCTCATACGAGTAGGGTGAAAGAGATTTGAGTTTTTTTGTGTTGTATATTAAGAGAAAGAATCCAAATACATTGTTTGGATTCATTTTAGTGTGAAACTACATCTAGGAAGTTTACAAGTACAAACAAGCTTCAACTCAAGCTTTTGAATGCATTTACGCGTTTTAAAAGCTCATACAAGTAGGGTGAAAGAGATATGAGTTCTTTTGTGTTGTATATTCAGAGAAAGCATCCAAATACTTTGGATTCATTTGAGTGTGAAACTACACCTAGGATGTTTAGAAGTACAAAAAAGCTTCAACTCAAGCTTTTGAATGCATTTACGCGTTTTAAAAGCTCGTACGAGTAGGGTGAAAGAGATTTGAGTTCTTTTGTGTTGTATATTAAGCGAAAGCATCCAAATACTTTGTTTAGATTCATTTGAGTGTGAAACTACACCTAGGATGTTTACAAGTACAAACAAGCTTCAACCCATGCTTTTGAATGCATTTACGCGTTTTAAAAGCTCATACGAGTACGGTGAAAGAGATTTGAGTTCTTTTGTATTGTATATTAAGAGAAAGCATCCAAATACGTTGTTTGGATTCATTTGAGTATGAAACTACACCTAGGATGTTTACAAGTACAAAAAAGCTTCAACTCAAACTTTTGAATGCATTTAAGCGTTTTAAGCTCATACGTGTAGCCTGAAAGAGATTTGAGTTCTTTTGTGTTGTATATTAAGAGAAAGCATCCAAATACTTTGTGTTGTATATTAAGAGAAAGCTTTTGTGTTGTATATTAAGAGAAAGCACCCAATTGTTTTGTTTGCACTCATTTGAGTATGAAACTACACCAAGAATGTTTTAAAGTGCAAACAAGCTTCAACTCAAGCTTTTGAATGCAATTACGCGTTTTAAAAGCTCATACGAGTAGGGTGAAAGAGATTTGAGTTCTTTTGTGTTGTATATTCAGAGAAAGCATCCAAATACTTTGTTTGGATTCATTTGAGTGTGAAACTACACCTAGGATGTTTACAAGTACAAACAAGCTTCAACTCAAACTTTTGAATGCATTTACGCGTTGTAACAGCTCTTACGACTTTGGTGATAGAGATTGAGTTTTTTGTGTTGTATATTAAGAGAAAGCACCCAAATGTTTTGTTTGCATTCATTTAAGTATGAAACTACTACAAGAATGTTTTAAAGTGCAAACAAGTTTCGACTCAAGCTTTTGAATGCATTTACGCGTTGTAAAAGCTCATACGAGTAGGGTGAAAGAGATTTGAGTTCTTTTTTGTTGTACATTAAGAGAATGCATCCAAATACTTTGTTTGAATTCATTTGAGTGTGAAACTACACCTAGGATGTTTGCAAAAAAAAAAACTAGCTTCAACTCAACCTTTTGAATCCATTTACGCGTTATAAAAGCTCATACGAGTAGGGTGAAAGAGATTTGAGTTCTTTTGTGTTGTATATTAAGAGAAAGCATCAAAATACTTTGTTTGGATTCATTTGAGTGTGAAAGTACACCTAGGATGTTTACAAGTACAAACAAGCTTCAACTAAAACTTTTGAATGCGTTTAAGCGTTTTCAGTTCATACGAGTAGGGTGAAAGAGATTTGAGTTCTTTTGTGTTGTATATTAAGAGAAAGCATCCAAATATTTTGTTTGGATTCATTTGAGTGTGAAACTACACCTTGGATGTTTACAAGTACAAACAAGCTTCAACTCAAGCTTTTGAATGCATTTACACATTTTAAAAGCTCATACGAGTAGGGTGAAAGAGATTTGAGTTCTTTTGTGTTGTATATTAAGACAAAGCATCCAAATACTTTGTTTGGATTCATCTGAGTGTGAACCTACACCTAGGATGTTTACAAGTACAAAAAAGCTTCAACTCAAGCTTTTGAATGCTTTTACGCGTTTTAAAAGCTCATACGAGTAGGGTGAAAGAGATTTGAGTTCTTTTGTGTTGTATATTAAGAGAAAGCATCCAAATACTTTGTTTGAACTCATTTGAGTGTGAAACTACACCTAGGATGTTTACAAGTACAAACAAGCTTTAACACAAGCTTTTGAATGCATTTACGCGTTTTAAAAGCTCATACGAGTAGGGTGAAAGAGATTTGAGTTCTTTTGTGTTGTATATTAAGAGAAAGCATCCAAATACTTTGTTTGGATTCATTTGAGTGTGAAAGTACACCTAGGATGTTTACAAGTACAAACAAGCTTCAACTCAAGCTTTTGAATGCATTTACGCGTTTTTAAAGCTCATACGAGTAGGGTGATAGAGATTGAGTTCTTTTGTGTTGTATATTAAGAGAAAGCACCCAAATGTTTTGCTTGCATTCATTTGAGTATGAAACTACAGCATCCAAATACTTTGTTTGAAAGAGATTTGAGTTCTTTTGTGTTGTATAATAACAGAAAGCATCCAAATACTTTGTATGGATTCATTTGAGTGTGAAACTACACCTAGGGTGTTTACAAGTAAAAACTAGCTTCAACTCAAGCTTTTGAATCCACTTACGCGTTATAAAAGCTCATACGAGTAGGGTGAAAGAGATTTGAGTTTTTTTGTGTTGTATATTAAGAGAAAGAATCCAAATACATTGTTTGGATTCATTTTAGTGTGAAACTACATCTAGGATGCTTAAAAGTACAAACAAGCTTCAACTCAAGCTTTTGAATGCATTTACGCGTTTTAAAAGCCCATACGAGTAGGGTGAAAGAGATATGAGTTCTTTTATGTTGTATATTAAGTGAAAGCATCCAAATACTTTGTTTGGATTCATTTGAGTGTGAAACTACACCTAGGATGTTTACAAGTACAAAAAAGCTTCAACTCAAGCTTTTGAATGCATTTACGCGTTTTAAAAGGTCGTACGACTAGGGTGAAAGAGATTTGAGTTTTTTTGTGTTGTATATTAAGAGAAAGAATCCAAATACATTGTTTGGATTCATTTTAGTGTGAAACTACATCTAGGATGCTTACAAGTACAAACAAGCTTCTACTCAAGCTTTTGAATGCATTTACGCGTTTTAAAAGCTCATACGAGTAGGGTGAAAGAGATATGAGTTCTTTTGTGTTGTATATTCAGAGAAAGCATCCAAATACTTTGTTTGGATTCATTTGAGTGTGAAACTACACCTAGGATATTTACAAGTACAAAAAAGCTTCAACTCAAGCTTTTGAATGCATTTACGCGTTTTAAAAGCTCGTACGAGTAGGGTGAAAGAGATTTGAGTTCTTTTGTGTTGTATATTAAGCGAAAGCATCCAAATACTTTGTTTAGATTCATTTGAGTGTGAAAATACACCTAGGATGTTTACAAGTACAAACAAGCTTCAACTCAAGCTTTTGAATGCATTTACGCGTTTTAAAAGCTCATACGAGTACGGTGAAAGAGATTTGAGTTCTTTTGTGTTGTATATTAAGAGAAAGCATCCAAATACGTTGTTTGGATTCATTTGAGTATGAAACTACACCAAGGATGTTTACAAGTACAAAAAAGCTTCAACTCAAACTTTTGAATGCATTTAAGCGTTTTAAGCTCATACGTGTAGCCTGAAAGAGATTTGAGTTCTTTTGTGTTGTATATAAGAGAAAGCATCCAAATACTTTGTGTTGTATATTAAGAGAAAGCTTTTGTGTTGTATATTAAGAGAAAGCACCCAATTATTTTGTTTGCACTCATTTGAGTATGAAACTACACCAAGAATGTTTTAAAGTGCAAACAAGCTTCAACTCAAGCTTTTGAATGCATTTACGCGTTTTAAAAGCTCATACGAGTAGGGTGAAAGAGATTTGAGTTCTTTTGTGTTGTATATTCAGAGAAAGCATCCAAATACTTTGTTTGGATTCATTTGAGTGTGAAACTACACCTAGGATGTTTACAAGTACAAACAAGCTTCAACTCAAACTTTTGAATGCATTTACGCGTTTTAAAAGCTCATACGAGTAGGGTGATAAAGATTGAGTTGTTCTGTGTTGTATATTAAGAGAAACCACCCAATTGTTTTGTTTGCACTCATTTGAGTATGAAGATACACCAAGAATATTTTAAAGTGCAAACAAGCTTCAACTCAAGCTTTTGAATGTATTTACGCGTTTTAAAAGCTCATACGAGTAGGTGAAAGAGATTTCAGTTCTTTTGTGATGTATATTCAGAGAAAGCATCCAAATACTTTGATTAGATTCATTTGAGTGAGAAACTACACCTAGGATGTTTACAAGTACAAACAAGCTTCAACTCAAACTTTTGAATGCATTTACGCGTTGTAACAGCTCTTACGACTTTGGTGATAGAGATTGAGTTTTTTGTGTTGTATATTAAGAGAAAGTACCCAAATGTTTTGTTTGCATTCATTTGAGTATGAAACTACTACAAGAATGTTTTAAAGTGCAAACAAGCTTCGACTCAAGCTTTTGAATGCATTTACGCGTTGTAAAAGCTCATACGAGTAGGGTGAAAGAGATTTGAGTTCTTTTGTGTTGTATATTAAGAGAATGCATCCAAATACTTTGTTTGAATTCATTTGAGTGTGAAACTACACCTAGGATGTTTGCAAAAAAAAACTAGCTTCAACTCAAGCTTTTGAATCCATTTACGCGTTATAAAAGCTCATACGAGTAGGGTGAAAGAGATTTGAGTTCTTTTGTGTTGTATATTAAGAGAAAGCATCCAAATACTTTGTTTGGATTCATTTGAGTGTGAAAGTACACCTAGGATGTTTACAAGTACAAACAAGCTTCAACTAAAACTTTTGAATGCGTTTGAGCGTTTTCAGTTCATACGAGTAGGGTGAAAGAGATTTGAGTTCTTTTGTGTTGTATATTAAGAGAAAGCATCCAAATATTTTGTTTGGATTCATTTGAGTGTGAAACTACACCTTGGATGTTTACAAGTACAAACAAGCTTCAACTCAAGCTTTTGAATGCATTTACGCGTTTTAAAAGCTCATACGAGTAGGGTGAAAGAGATTTGAGTTCTTTTGTGTTGTATATTAAGAGAAAGCTTCCAAATACTTTGTTTGGATTCATTTGTGTGTGAAACTACACCTAGGATGTTTACAAGTACAAAAAAGCTTCAACTGAAGCTTTTGAACGCTTTTACGCGTTTTAAAAGCTCATACGAGTAGGGTGAAAGAGATTTGAGTTCTTTTGTGTTGTATATTAAGAGAAAGCATCCAAATACTTTGTTTGAATTCATTTGAGTGTGAAACTATGATGCGTTAGCAAAACTGAAGGTTTTAGCTCGTTTTCGAACAATGGGTGTTTTGATAATATTTTGTTTGTTTTGTGATTATAAAGATTGAAAACAAAGTAAATGAAACGAAAAATAAGAAGAGGGAGGATAGATAGCACCACCACCAGGACTATAAAGGATTTAACCACCAAGTAAAGGCTAAAGGATACTACTTGTTTCACCAAATATCGCTAAGGACATTATAAAGAACAATAAGGTTTGTAAGCAAAAGGCAGCAGCCATTTCATATTTTCATTCATCATCAAGTACCTTTTACATCAGCTGTTCTTACATATTTATAGGGGTCACAAATGTGCCCTAATAGCCTAAGAATACTCTAGAAAGGGTGAGCTGTCCAAGAGTAGTGCCCAAGCAACTTGAAACTTCAGTATTCTGCCCAGAAATGAGCCAAATACGTGCAGTACAATTTGGAGCGCATTTCCTTCCGTTTTGGACCACTTGACAGCTGTTGCTTGTCCTTGCATAAGGACAAACGGGTGAGCTGTAAGAGGAGCCTCAAGCCTCATCATTATCCATCCCATGTGCTTTTAGACTCTCCTCATTCAGCAGCTACTTAGGAAATTCAAAATGCAATTAAAACTTCCTAATTAACTAATTACATGCAGCATAATTGAACTAATTAAGTACGAACATGTGTACAAACATTTGTACGGACAAAAACCATGTTAATCAACTAATCATGATAATTAAGCCAATTGCAAGGTTATTCGTGTACGGACTTGTGCACGGCATGTTGTACGGACTAATAATGTACGGACTAATCAGGTTAATGCCATTGAAAGGACATTAGGCCCCTAGGACCATTAATGAAGGCACCATGTACTAAAAGAGTGCCATAGAACATGATAAAATCATTGATGGACCAAGAACAGATCGTATGGCACTTAACTGAAGAGAGGAGCTTGATGCCAACGCATCATACACCCGGTGTTGTTTAGGACTTGCCCTCAAGTCCTGGAAGTAGAAAGCTTTCCAATGAAGCTGAATGATGTAGGTGCTGAACTTTCCACCCCGAATACAGCCTCTAATCCAAGCCCCAATTGATCTCGTGACATCTTTACAATGTTGCTGCATTTGTACCTTAAAGAACAGTGGCACGATTGTACCAATCCCTACTCTAGGGAAATTCGTATAATCTGCCACATCAAACTTTTGCCACTTGAATACATCCTCAAACAAGATGAAATGAGATAAAAAGGTCAAGGAACTTGTTGGCAATCTTGTCTGTATGCTGCTGTAATTTGCTCCCTGTGCAGCTTGCACAATATCGTCACAAATGACAGTTTCTTCACCATGGGTTTGTAACTCTTCCATAATGATTGCTGAATCAAGAACATTGCTCGGGTCGTCTTTTTGTTCTTCTTTAAACAAAGTGGGTTCTTGAAATTCTTCACCAATCATTTTCCATTCCTCTAGGCTCACAATTATGGGAGCTGCATTTTCAGTAGCTTTCACACTAGCTACTTGCTCAGGGTTGTGTTGAGTGTAAAAAGCTCGTGACGTGAACTTTGGCACAAACTTTCTAATGAGCTCTTCACGCATCTCACTCCAGCTTTGGATTTTTCCCTTTCCAATCCTTCTTCTTCTGATTTCTAAGAGTTCCCACCAAATCAAAGGATCGCAATCAAAAGAACTCGTCACAAGTTCTATTTTCTTGCGATTAGAAAACTCCAAGACTTTAAACCATTCGTCCACCGTCTCAAGCCACGTATAAAAATCTTCAGAATAGAGGAACCCACCAAATTTAGGAAAGTCTATCTCTAAGTCATCATCATTATACTTGGTATCATAAAGACGAGGCATTTTGTGGAGTTTGGTTGTGTTTGAGTTCGGATGGTGTTTGGGCTGTTTTTGGGTTCTTTGTGGACTCGGTGTTGTGGAGTGACAGGATAAGACAATCAAATGCAATGAATAATCAAAATTATCCAATAATTCAACCCCCAATTCCAGTTTCAACAAAGATCCATAAGAGAACAAACGCCAATTGCAACAGCTCAACTTCAAACACAACAATTCCAAATTTTGCACGTACACGAACAGCTCAACAAATCTCAAACTTTCTCACATACATGGGGGAATAAACCAGATATCTACTAAGATAACTTTGTAGTATAAGGTCTTAGGAGTCTACAGGACCAAGAAAGGCATAAAATGGATCTCTAGATCTTGAGATAT
The DNA here is from genome assembly GCA_038025085.1 of Tetragonia tetragonoides. Classification (NCBI taxonomy): domain Eukaryota; kingdom Viridiplantae; phylum Streptophyta; class Magnoliopsida; order Caryophyllales; family Aizoaceae; genus Tetragonia; species Tetragonia tetragonoides. Next base: position 26,466,958 of record CM076140.1, read on the forward strand.
TAACAAAACGCCAAAATGACTCCTGGTTGTATTCCAGCAAGACCAACAAAATGTTTGAGCACAAATGAAGGCCAAAGACTCAACCTTTCAACTTCAAACCACTTGGATAACAACGATAGAACCCCAAATAAGATAACCAGTTAGAAATCCCTCAAGGTTCACCACAAATATGCAGGTAAAATCCAGAACAAACAAGCAACACAACAAACAAAATCCTAGTTCACGCTCAGCACATATAGCAAATTCTCACAATAAACTGCTCCAACCCACAACGATTTAAGAAAAACCACCAAGATATTCCGAAAGATAAATGTCTAAGGAACTCAGAAAAGTATCAAAGTTGACACCTTTACCTTTTGAAACGCCTCGAAAAACGAAGATCCTCAGCTTGGTCCAATCGCACGTCCAGCAGGAGTCACCGAGGGAAAATGCTTACTTGAGTACCCAAATCTCAACCTTTTTCCTTGAAACCAAAACCAGGTGAAAGAGGACTCTTCAATGAAGAAAAACCTCTGAATTAACGAGCTAAGAAAACCAAAGCTCTGATACCAACTGATGCGTTAGCAAAACTGAAGGTTTTAGCTCGTTTTCGAACAATGGGTGTTTTGATAATATTTTGTTTGTTTTGTGATTATAAAGATTGAAAACAAAGTAAATGAAACGAAAAATAAGAAGAGGGAGGATAGATAGCACCACCACCAGGACTATAAAGGATTTAACCACCAAGTCAAGGCTAAAGGATACTACTTGTTTCACCAAATATCCCTAAGGACATTATAAAGAACAACAAGGTTTGTAAGCAAAAGGCAGCAGCCATTTCATATTTTCATTCATCATCAAGTACCTTTTACATCAGCTGTTCTTACATATTTATAGGGGTCACAAATGTGTCCTAATAACCTAAGAATACTCTAGAAAGGGTGAGCTGTCCAAGAGTAGTGCCCAAGCAACTTGAAACTTTAGTATTCTGCCCAGAAATGAGCCAAATACCTGCAGTACAATTTGGAGCGCATTTCCTTCCGTTTTGGACCACTTGACAGCTATTGCTTGTCCTTGCATAAGGACAAATGGGTGAGCTGTAAGAGGAGCCTCAAGCCTCATCATTATCCATCCCATGTGCTTTTAGACTCTCCTCATTCAGCAGCTACATAGGAAATTCAAAATGCAATTAAAACTTCCTAATTAACTAATTACATGCAGCATAATTAAACTAATTAAGTACGAACATGTGTACAAACATTTGTACGGACAAAAACCATGTTAATCAACTAATCATGATAATTAAGCCAATTGCAAGGTTATTCGTGTACGGACTTGTGCACGGCATGTTGTACGGACTAATAATGTACGGACTAATCAGGTTATTGCCATTGAAAGAACATTAGGCCCCTAGGACCATTAATGAAGGCACCATGCACTAAAAGAGTGCCATAGAACATGATAAAATCATTGATGGACCAAGAACAGATCGTATGGCACTTAACTGAAGAGAGGAGCTTGATGCCAACGCATCAAACTACACCTAGGATGTTTACAAGTACAAACAAGCTTCAACACAAGCTTTTGAATGCATTTACGCGTTTTAAAAGCTCATACGAGTAGGGTGAAAGAGATTTGAGTTCTTTTGTGTTGTATATTAAGAGAAAGCATCCAAATACTTTGTTTGGAATCATTTGAGTGTGAAAGTACACCTAGGATGTTTACAAGTACAAACAAGCTTCAACTCAAGCTTTTGAATGCATTTACGCATTTTTAAAGCTCATACGAGTAGGGTGATAGAGATTGAGTTCTTTTGTGTTGTATATTAAGAGAAAGCACCCAAATGTTTTGCTTGCATTCATTTGAGTATGAAACTATAGCAAGAATGTGTTATTAAAAGAAAGCATCCAAATACTTTGTTTGAAAGAGATTTGAGTTCTTTTGTGTTGTATAATAACAGAAAGCATCCAAATACTTTGTTTGGATTCATTTGAGTGTGAAACTACACCTTGGATGTTTACAAGTACAAACAAGCTTCAACTCAAGCTTTTGAATGCATTTACGCGTTTTAAAAGCTCATACGAGTAGGGTGAAAGACATTTGAGTTCTTTTGTGTTGTATATTAAGACAAAGCATCCAAATACTTTGTTTGGATTCATTTGAGTGTGAAACTACACCTAGGATGTTTACAAGTACAAAAAAGCTTCAACTCAAGCTTTTGAATGCATTTACACGTTTTAAAAGCTCATACGAGTAGGGTGAAAGAGATTTGAGTTTTTTTGTGTTGTATATTAAGAGAAAGAATCCAAATACATTGTTTGGATTCATTTTAGTGTGAAACTACATCTAGGATGCTTACAAGTACAAACAAGCTTCAACTCAAGCTTTTGAATGCATTTACGCGTTTTAAAAGCCCATACGAGTAGGGTCAAAGAGATATGAGTTCTTTTATGTTGTATATTAAGTGAAAGCATCCAAATACTTTGTTTGGATTCATTTGAGTGTGAAACTACACCTAGGATGTTTACAAGTACAAAAAAGCTTCAACTCAAGCTTTTGAATGCATTTACGCGTTTTAAAAGGTCGTACGAGTAGGGTGAAAGAGATTTGAGTTCTTTTGTATTGTATATTAAGAGAAAGCATCCAAATACTTTGTTTGGATTCATTTGAGTGTGAAACTACACCTAGGATGTGTACAAGTACAAACAAGCTTCAACTCAAGCTTTTGAATGCATTTACGCGTTTTAAAAGCTCATACGAGTAGGGTGAAAGAGATTTGAGTTCTTTAGTGTTGTATATTAAGAGAAAGCATCCAAATACTTTGTTTGGATTCATTTGAGTGTGAAACTACACCTAGGATGTTTACAAGTACAAACAAGCTTCAACTCAAGCTTTTGAATGCATTTACGCGTTTTAAAAGCTCATACAAGTAGGGTGAAAGAGATTTGAGTTCTTTTGCGTTGTATATTAAGAGAAAGCATCCAAATACTTTGTTTGGATTCATTTGGGTGTGAAAGTACACCTAGGATGTTTACAAGTACAAAAAAGCTTCAACTCAAACTTTTGAATGCATTTATGCGTTTTAAGCTCATACGAGTAGCCTGAAAGAGATTTGAGTTCTTTTGTGTTGTATATTAAGAGAAAGAATCCAAATACTTTGTTTGGATTCATTTGAGGGTGAAACTACACCTAGGATGTTTACAAGTACAAACAAGCTTCAACTCAAGCTTTTGAATGCATTTACGCGTTTTAAAAGCTCATACGAGTAGGGTGATAGAGATTGAGTTCTTTTTGTGTTGTATATTAATAGAAAGCACCCAAATGTTTTATTTGCATTCATTTGAGTATGAAACTACACCAAGAATGTTTTAAAGTGCAAACAAGCTTCAACTCAAACTTTTGAATGCATTTACGCGTTTTAAAAGCTCATACGAGTAGGGTGAAAGAGATACGAGTTCTTTTGTGTTGTATATTAAGAGAAAGCATCCAAATACTTTGTTTGGATTCATTTGAGTGTGAAACTGCACCTAGGATGTTTACAAGTACAAAAAAGCTTCAACTCAAGCTTTTGAATGCATTTACGCGTTTTAAAAGCTCGTACGAGTAGGTTGAAAGAGATTTGAGTTCTTTTGTGTTGTATATTAAGAGAAAGCATCCAAATACTTTGTTTACATTCATTTGAGTGTGAAACTACACCTAGGATGTTTACAAGTACAAACAAGCTTCAACTCAAGCTTTTGAATGCATTTACGCGTTTTAAAAGCTCATACGAGTAAGGTGAAAGAGATTTGAGTTCTTTTGTGTTGTATATTAAGAGAAAGTATCCAAATACGTTTTTTGGATTCGTTTGAGTATGAAACTACACCTAGGATGTTTACAAGTACAAAAAAACTTCAACTCAAACTTTTGAATGCATTTAAGCGTTTTAAGCTCATACGAGTAGCCTGAAAGAGATTTGAGTGCTTTTGTGTTGTATATTAAGAGAAAGCATCCAAATTCTTTGTTTGGATTCATTTGAGTGTGAAACTACACCTAGGATGTTTACAAGTACAAACAAGCTTCAACTCAAGCTTTTGAATGCATTTACGCGTTTTAAAAGCTCATAGGAGTAGGGTGACAGAGATTGAGTTCTTTTGTGTTGTATATTAAGAGAAAGCACCCAATTGTTTTGTTTGCACTCATTTGAGTATGAAACTACACCAAGAATGTTTTAAAGTGCAAACAAGCTTCAACTCAAGCTTTTGAATGCATTTACGCGTTTTAAAAGCTCATAAGAGTAGGGTGAAAGAGATTTGAGTTCTTTTGTGTTGCATATTCAGAGAAAGTATCCAAATAGTTTGTTTGCATACATTTGAGTGTGAAATTACACCTAGGATGTTTACAAGTACAAACAAGCTTCAACTCAAGCTTTTGAATGCATTTACGCGTTTTAAAAGCTTATACGAGTAGGGTGATAGAGATTGAGTTCTTTTGTGTTGTATATTAAGAGAAAGCACCCAAATGTTTTGTTTGCATTCATTTGAGTATGAAACTACACCAATAATGTTTTAAAGTGCAAACAAGCTTCAACTCAAGCTTTTGAATGCATTTACGCGTTTTAAAAGCTCATACGAGTAGGGTGAAAGAGATTTGAGCTCTTTTGTGTTGTATATTAAGAGAAAGCATCCAATTACTTTGTTTGGATTCATTTGAGTGTGAAAGTACACCTAGGATGTTTACAAGTACAAAAAAGCTTCAACTCAAACCTTGAATGCATTTATGCGTTTTAAGCTCATACGAGTAGCCTGAAAGAGATTTGAGTTCTTTTGTGTTGTATATTAAGAGAAAGAATCCAAATACTTTGTTTGGATTCATTTGAGGGTGAAACTACACCTAGGATGTTTACAAGTACAAACAAGCTTCAACTCAAGCTTTTGAATGCATTTACGCGTTTTAAAAGCTCATACGAGTAGGGTGATAGAGATTGAGTTCTTTTTGTGTTGTATATTAATAGAAAGCACCCAAATGTTTTATTTGCATTCATTTGAGTATGAAACTACACCAAGAATGTTTTAAAGTGCAAACAAGCTTCAACTCAAACTTTTGAATGCATTTACGCGTTTTAAAAGCTCATACGAGTAGGGTGAAAGAGATACGAGTTCTTTTGTGTTGTATATTAAGAGAAAGCATCCAAATACTTTGTTTGGATTCATTTGAGTGTGAAACTGCACCTAGGATGTTTACAAGTACAAAAAAGCTTCAACTCAAGCTTTTGAATGCATTTACGCGTTTTAAAAGCTCGTACGAGTAGGTTGAAAGAGATTTGAGTTCTTTTGTGTTGTATATTAAGAGAAAGCATCCAAATACTTTGTTTACATTCATTTGAGTGTGAAACTACACCTAGGATGTTTACAAGTACAAACAAGCTTCAACTCAAGCTTTTGAATGCATTTACGCGTTTTAAAAGCTCATACGAGTAAGGTGAAAGAGATTTGAGTTCTTTTGTGTTGTATATTAAGAGAAAGTATCCAAATACGTTTTTTGGATTCATTTGAGTATGAAACTACACCTAGGATGTTTACAAGTACAAAAAAACTTCAACTCAAACTTTTGAATGCATTTAAGCGTTTTAAGCTCATACGAGTAGCCTGAAAGAGATTTGAGTTCTTTTGTGTTGTATATTAAGAGAAAGCATCCAAATTCTTTGTTTGGATTCATTTGAGTGTGAAACTACACCTAGGATGTTTACAAGTACAAACAAGCTTCAACTCAAGCTTTTGAATGCATTTACGCGTTTTAAAAGCTCATAGGAGTAGGGTGACAGAGATTGAGTTCTTTTGTGTTGTATATTAAGAGAAAGCACCCAATTGTTTTGTTTGCACTCATTTGAGTATGAAACTACACCAAGAATGTTTTAAAGTGCAAACAAGCTTCAACTCAAGCTTTTGAATGCATTTACGCGTTTTAAAAGCTCATAAGAGTAGGGTGAAAGAGATTTGAGTTCTTTTGTGTTGCATATTCAGAGAAAGTATCCAAATAGTTTGTTTGCATACATTTGAGTGTGAAATTACACCTAGGATGTTTACAAGTACAAATAAGCTTCAACTCAAGCTTTTGAATGCATTTACGCGTCTTTAAAAGCTCATACGAGTAGGTTGAAAGAGATTTGAGTTCTTTTGGGCTGTATAATGAAAGAAAGCATCCAAATACTTTGTTTGGATTCATTTGAGTGTGAAACTACACCTAGGATGTTTACAAGTACAAACTAGCTTCAACTCAAACTTTTGAATGCATTTACGCGTTTTAAAAGCTCATACGAGTAGGGTGATAGAGATTGAGTTCTTTTGTGTTGTATATTAAGAGAAAGCACCCAAATGTTTTGTTTGCATTCATTTGAGTATGAAACTACACCAATAATGTTTTAAAGTGCAAACAAGCTTCAACTCAAACTTTTGAATGCATTTACGCGTTTTAAAAGCTCATACGAGTAGGGTGAAAGAGATTTGAGCTCTTTTGTGTTGTATATTAAGAGAAAGCATCCAAATACTTTGTTTGGATTCATTTGAGTGTGAAAGTACACCTAGGATGTTTACAAGTACAAAAAAGCTTCAACTCAAACTTTTGAATGCATTTATGCGTTTTAAGCTCATACGAGTAGCCTGAAAGAGATTTGAGTTCTTTTGTGTTGTATATTAAGAGAAAGAATCCAAATACTTTGTTTGGATTCATTTGAGGGTGAAACTACACCTAGGATGTTTACAAGTACAAACAAGCTTCAACTCAAGCTTTTGAATGCATTTACGCGTTTTAAAAGCTCATACGAGTAGGGTGATAGAGATTGAGTTCTTTTTGTGTTGTATATTAATAGAAAGCACCCAAATGTTTTATTTGCATTCATTTGAGTATGAAACTACACCAAGAATGTTTTAAAGTGCAAACAAGCTTCAACTCAAACTTTTGAATGCATTTACGCGTTTTAAAAGCTCATACGAGTAGGGTGAAAGAGATACGAGTTCTTTTGTGTTGTATATTAAGAGAAAGCATCCAAATACTTTGTTTGGATTCATTTGAGTGTGAAACTGCACCTAGGATGTTTACAAGTACAAAAAACCTTCAACTCAAGCTTTTGAATGCATTTACGCGTTTTAAAAGCTCGTACGAGTAGGTTGAAAGAGATTTGAGTTCTTTTGTGTTGTATATTAAGAGAAAGCATCCAAATACTTTGTTTACATTCATTTGAGTGTGAAACTACACCTAGGATGTTTACAAGTACAAACAAGCTTCAACTCAAGCTTTTGAATGCATTTACGCGTTTTAAAAGCTCATACGAGTAAGGTGAAAGAGATTTGAGTTCTTTTGTGTTGTATATTAAGAGAAAGTATCCAAATACGTTTTTTGGATTCATTTGAGTATGAAACTACACCTAGGATGTTTACAAGTACAAAAAAACTTCAACTCAAACTTTTGAATGCATTTAAGCTTTTTAAGCTCATACGAGTAGCCTGAAAGAGATTTGAGTTCTTTTGTGTTGTATATTAAGAGAAAGCATCCAAATTCTTTGTTTGGATTCATTTGAGTGTGAAACTACACCTAGGATGTTTACAAGTACAAACAAGCTTCAACTCAAGCTTTTGAATGCATTTACGCGTTTTAAAAGCTCATAGGAGTAGGGTGACAGAGATTGAGTTCTTTTGTGTTGTATATTGAGAGAAAGCACCCAATTGTTTTGTTTGCACTCATTTGAGTATGAAACTACACCAAGAATGTTTTAAAGTGCAAACAAGCTTCAACTCAAGCTTTTGAATGCATTTACGCGTTTTAAAAGCTCATAAGAGTAGGGTGAAAGAGATTTGAGTTCTTTTGTGTTGTATATTCAGAGAAAGCATCCAAATAGTTTGTTTGCATTCATTTGAGTGTGAAATTACACCTAGGATGTTTACAAGTACAAATAAGCTTCAACTCAAGCTTTTGAATGCATTTACGCGTTTTTAAAAGCTCATACGAGTAGGTTGAAAGAGATTTGAGTTCTTTTGGGTTGTATAATAAAAGAAAGCATCCAAATACTTTGTTTGGATTCATTTGAGTGTGAAACTACACCTAGGATGTTTACAAGTAAAAACTAGCTTCAACTCAAACTTTTGAATGCATTTACGCGTTTTAAAAGCTCATACGAGTAGGGTGATAGAGATTGAGTTCTTTTGTGTTGTATATTAAGAGAAAGCACCCAAATGTTTTGTTTGCATTCATTTGAGTATGAAACTACACCAATAATGTTTTAAAGTGCAAACAAGCTTCAACTCAAGCTTTTGAATGCATTTACGCGTTTTAAAAGCTCATACGAGTAGGGTGTAAGAGATTTTAGTTCTTTTGTGTTGTATATTAAGAGAAAGCATCCAAATACTTTGTTTGGATTCATTTGAGTGTGAAACTACACCTTGGATGTTTACAAGTACAAATAAGCTTCAACTCAAGCTTTTGAATGCATTTACGCGTTTGTAAAAGCTCATACGAGTAGGTTGAAAGAGATTTGAGTTCTTTTGGGTTGTATAATAAAAGAAAGCATCCAAATACTTTGTTTGGATTCATTTGAGTGTGAAACTACACCTAGGATGTTTACAAGTAAAAACTAGCTTCAACTCAAGCTTTTGAATCCACTTACGCGTTATAAAAGCCCATACGAGTAGGGTGGAAGAGACTTGAGCATTTTTGTGTTGTATATTAAGAGAAAGAATCCAAATACATTGTTTGGATTCATTTTAGTGTGAAACTACATCTAGGATGTTTACAAATACAAACAAGCTTCAACTCAAGCTTTTGAATGCATTTACGCGTTTTCAAAGCTCATACGAGTAGGGTGAATGAGATACGAGTTCTTTTGTGTTGTATATTAAGAGAAAGCATCCAACTACTTTGTTTGGATTCATTTGAGTGTGAAACTACACTTAGGATGTTTACAAGTACAAAAAAGCTTCAACTCAAGCTTTTGAATGCATTTACGCGTTTTAAAAGCTCATACGAGTAGGGTGAAAGAGATTTGAGTTCTTTTGTGTTGTATATTAAGAGAAAGCATCCAAATACTTTGTTTGGATTCATTTGAGTGTGAAACTACACCTAGGATATTTACAAGTACAAAAAAGCTTCAACACAAGCTTTTGAATGCATTTACGCGTTTTAAAAGCTCATACGACTAGGGTGAAAGAGATTTGAGTTCTTTTGTGTTGTATATTAAGAGAAAGCATCCAAATACTTTGTTTGGATTCAATTGAGTGTGAAAGTACACCTAGGATGTTTACAAGTACAAAAAAGCTTCAACTCAAACTTTTGAATGCATTTAAGCGTTTTAAGCTCATACGAGTAGCCTGAAAGAGATTTTAGTTCTTTTGTGTTGTATATTAAGAGAAAGCATCCAAATACTTTGTTTGGATTCATTTGAGTGTCGAACTACACCTAGGATGTTTACAAGTACAAACAAGCTTCAACTCAAGCTTTTGAATGCATTTACGCGTTTTAAAAGCTCATACGAGTAGGGTGATAGAGATTGAGTTCTTTTGTGTTGTATATTAAGAGAAAGCACCCAAATGTTTTGTTTGCATTCATTTGAGTATGAAACTACACCAAGAATGTGTTAAAGTGCAAAAAAGCTTCAACACAAGCTTTTGAATGCTTTACGCGTTTTAAAAGTTTATACGAGTAGGGTAAAAGAGATTTGAGTTCTTTTGTGTTGTATATTAAGAGAAAGCATCCAAATACTTTGTTTGGATTCATTTGAGTGTGAGACTACACCTTGGATGTTTACAAGTACAAACAAGCTTCAACTCAAGCTTTTGAATGCATTTACGCGTTTTAAAAGCTCATACGAGTAGGGTGATAGAGATTGAGTTCTTTTGTGTTGTATATTAAGAGAAAGCACCCAAATGTTTTGTTTGCATTCATTTGAGTATGAAACTACACCAAGAATGTTTGAAAGTGCAAACAAGCTTCAACTCAAGCTTTTGAATGCTTTACGCGTTTTAAAACTTTATACGAGTAGGGTAAAAGAGATTTGAGTTCTTTTGTGTTGTATATTAAGAGAAAGCATCCAAATACTTTGTTTGGATTCATTTGAGTGTGAGACTACACCTTGGATGTTTACAAGTACAAACAAGCTTCAACTCAACCTTTTGAATGCATTTACGCGTTTTAAAAGCTGATAAGAGTAGGGTGATAGAGATTGAGTTCTTGTGTTGTATGTTAAGAGAAAACATAAAAATACTTTGTTTGCATTCATATGAGTGTGAAGCTACTCCTAGGACGTTTACAAGTACAAACAAGCTTCAACTCAAGCTTTTGATTGCATCTACGCGTTTTAAAAGCTCTTACGACTAGGGTGATAGAGATTGAGTTCGTTTGTGTTGTATATTAAGAGAAAGGACCCAAAATTTTTGTTTGCATTCATTTGAGTATGAAACTACAGCAAGAATGTGATAAAGTGCAAACAAGCTTCAACTCAAGCTTTAGAATGCTTTACGCGTTTTAAAAGTTTATACGAGTAGGGTAAAAGAGATTTGAGTTCTTTTGTGTTGTATATTAAGAGAAAGCATCCAAATACTTTGTTTGGATTCATTTGAGTGTGAGACTACACCTTGGATGTTTACAAGTACAAACAAGCTTCAACTCAAACTTTTGAATGCATTTACGCGTTTTAAAAGCTCATACGAGTAGGGTGAAAGAGATTTGAGTTCTTTTGTGTTGAATATTTAGAGAAAGCATCCGAACACTTTGTTTGCATTCATTTGAGTGTGAAACTACACCTAGGATGTTTACAAGTACAAACAAGCTTCAACTCAAGCTTTTGAATGCATTTACGCGTTTTAAAAGCTCACACGAGTAGGGTGAAAGAGATTTGAGTTCTTTTGTGTTGTATATTAAGAGAAAGCATCAAAATACTTTGTTTGGATTCATTTGAGTGTGAGACTACACCTTGGATGTTTACAAGTACAAACAAGCTTCAACTCAAGCTTTTGAATGCATTTACGCGTTTTAAAGCTCATACGAGTAGGGTGAATGAGATTTGAGTTCTTTTGTGTTGTATATTAAGAGAAAGCATCCAAATACTTTGTTTGGATTCATTTGAGGGTGAAACTACACCTTGGATGTTTACAAGTACAAATAAGCTTCAACTCAAGCTTTTGAATGCATTTACGCGTTTTAAAAGCTCTTACGACTAGGGTGATAGAGATCGAGTTCTTTTGTATTGCATATTAAGATAAAGCACCCAAATGTTTTACTTGCATTCATTTGAGTATGAAACTACACCAAGAATGTTTTAAAGTGCAAACAAGCTTCAACTCACGCTTTTGAATGCATTTACGCGTTTTAAATGCTCATACGAGTAGGGTGAAAGAGATTTGAGTTCTTTTGTGTTGTATATTAAGAGAAAGCATCCAAATACTTTGTTTGGATTAATTTTAGTGTGAAACTACACGTAGGATGTTTACAAGTACAAACAAGCTTCAACTCAAGCTTTTAAATGCATCTACGCGTTTTAAAAGCTCTTACGACTAGGGTGATAGAGATCGAGTTCTTTTGTATTGCATATTAAGATAAAGCACCCAAATGTTTTACTTGCATTCATTTGAGTTTGAAACTACACCAAGAATGTTTTAAAGTGCAAACAAGCTTCAACTCACGCTTTTGAATGCATTTACGCGTTTTAAATGCTCATACGAGTATGGTGAAAGAGATTTGAGTTCTTTTGTGTTGTATATTAAGAGAAAGCATTCAAATACTTTGTTTGGATTAATTTGAGTGTGAAACTACACCTAGGACGTTTACAAGTACAAACAAGCTTCAACTCAAGCTTTTGAATGCATTTACGCGTTTTAAAAGCTCATACGAGTAGGGTGAAAGAGATTTGAGTTCTTCTGTGTTGTATGTTATGAGAAAACATAAAAATACTTTGTTTGCATTCATTTGAGTGTGAAACTACTCCTAGGACGTTTACAAGTACAAACAAGCTTCAACTCAAGCTTTTGAATGCATTTACGCGTTTTAAAAGCTCATACGAGTAGGGTGAAAGAGATTTGAGTTCTTTTGTGTTGTATATTAAGAGAAAACATAAAAATACTTTGTTTGCATTCATTTGTGTGTGAAACTACACGTAGGATGTTTACAAGTACAAACAAGTTTCAACTCAAGCTTTTGAATGCATCTACGCGTTTTAAAAGCTCTTACGACTAGGGTGATAGAGATCGAGTTCTTTTGTATTGCATATTAAGATAAAGCACCCAAATGTTTTACTTGCATTCATTTGAGTATGAAACTACACCAAGAATGTTTTAACGTGCAAACAAGCTTCAACTCACGCTTTTGAATGCATTTACGCGTTTTAAAAGCTCATACGAGTAGGGTGAAAGAGATTTGAGTTCTTTTGTGTTGTATATTAAGAGAAAGCATCCAAATACTTTGTTTGGATTCAGTTGTGTGTGAAACTACACGTAGGATGTTTACAAGTACAAACAAGCTTCAACTCAAGCTTTTGAATGCATCTACGCGTTTTAAAAGCTCTTACGACTAGGGTGATAGAGATCGAGTTCTTTTGTATTGCATATTAAGATAAAGCACCCAAATGTTTTACTTGCATTCATTTGAGTATGAAACTACACCAAGAATGTTTTAAAGTGCAAACAAGCTTCAACTCACGCTTTTGAATGCATTTACGCGTTTTAAATGCTCATACGAGTAGGGTGAAAGAGATTTGAGTTCTTTTGTGTTGTATATTAAGAGAAAGCATCCAAATACTTTGTTTGGATTAATTTGAGTGTGAAACTACACGTAGGATGTTTACAAGTACAAACAAGCTTCAACTCAAGCTTTTAAATGCATCTACGCGTTTTAAAAGGTCTTACGACTAGGGTGATAGAGATCGAGTTCTTTTGTATTGCATATTAAGATAAAGCACCCAAATGTTTTACTTGCATTCATTTGAGTTTGAAACTACACCAAGAATGTTTTAAAGTGCAAACAAGCTTCAACTCACGCTTTTGAATGCATTTACGCGTTTTAAATGCTCATACGAGTATGGTGAAAGAGATTTGAGTTCTTTTGTGTTGTATACTAAGAGAAAGCATTCAAATACTTTGTTTGGATTAATTTGAGTGTGAAACTACACCTAGGACGTTTACAAGTACAAACAAGCTTCAACTCAAGCTTTTGAATGCATTTACGCGTTTTAAAAGCTCATACGAGTAGGGTGAAAGAGATTTGAGTTCTTCTGTGTTGTATGTTAAGAGAAAACATAAAAATACTTTGTTTGCATTCATTTGAGTGTGAAACTACTCCTAGGACGTTTACAAGTACAAACAAGCTTCAACTCAAGCTTTTGAATGCATTTACGCGTTTTAAAAGCTCATACGAGTAGGGTGAAAGAGATTTGAGTTCTTTTGTGTTGTATATTAAGAGAAAACATAAAAATACTTTGTTTGCATTCATTTGTGTGTGAAACTACACGTAGGATGTTTACAAGTACAAACAAGTTTCAACTCAAGCTTTTGAATGCATCTACGCGTTTTAAAAGCTCTTACGACTAGGGTGATAGAGATCGAGTTCTTTTGTATTGCATATTAAGATAAAGCACCCAAATGTTTTACTTGCATTCATTTGAGTATGAAACTACACCAAGAATGTTTTAACGTGCAAACAAGCTTCAACTCACGCTTTTGAATGCATTTACGCGTTTTAAAAGCTCATACGAGTAGGGTGAAAGAGATTTGAGTTCTTTTGTGTTTTATATTAAGAGAAAGCATCCAAATACTTTGTTTGGATTCATTTGTGTGTGAAACTACACGTAGGATGTTTACAAGTACAAACAAGCTTCAACTCAAGCTTTTGAATGCATCTACGCGTTTTAAAAGCTCTTACGACTAGGGTGATAGAGATCGAGTTCTTTTGTATTGCATATTAAGATAAAGCACCCAAATGTTTTATTTGCATTCATTTGAGTATGAAACTACACCAAGAATGTTTTAAAGTGCAAACAAGCTTCAACTCACGCTTTTTAATGCATTTACGCGTTTTAAATGCTCATACGAGTAGGGTGAAAGAGATTTGAGTTCTTTTGTGTTGTATATTAAGAGAAAGCATCCAAATACTTTGTTTGGATTAATTTGAGTGTGAAACTACACGTAGGATGTTTACAAGTACAAACAAGCTTCAACTCAAGCTTTTAAATGCATCTACGCGTTTTAAAAGCTCTTACGACTAGGGTGATAGAGATCGAGTTCTTTTGTATTGCATATTAAGATAAAGCACCCAAATGTTTTACTTGCATTCATTTGAGTTTGAAACTACACCAAGAATGTTTTAAAGTACAAACAAGCTTCAACTCAAGCTTTTGAATGCATTTACGCATTTTAAAAGCTCTTACGAGTAGGGTGAAAGAGATTTGAGTTCTTTTGTGTTGTATATTAAGAGAAAGCATCCAAATACTTTGTTTGGATTCATTTGAGGGTGAAACTACACCTTGGATGTTTACAAGTACAAATAAGCTTCAACTCAAGCTTTTGAATGCATTTACGCGTTTTAAAAGCTCATACGAGTAGGGTGAAAGAGATTTGAGTTCTTTTGTGTTGTATATTACGAGAAAGCATTCAAATACTTTGTTTGGATTAATTTGAGTGTGAAACTACACCTAGGATGTTTACAAGTACAAACAAGCTTCAACTCAAGCTTTTGAATGCATTTACACGTTTTAAAAGCTCATACGAGTAGGGTGAAAGAGATTTGAGTTCTTCTGTGTTGTATGTTAAGAGAAAACATAAAAATACTTTGTTTGCATTCATTTGAGTGTGAAAGTACTCCTAGGACGTTTACAAGTACAAACAAGCTTCAACTCAAGCTTTTGAATGCATTTACGCGTTTTAAAAGCTCATACGAGTAGGGTGAAAGAGATTTGAGTTCTTTTGTGTTGTATATTAAGAGAAAACATAAAAATACTTTGTTTGCATTCATTTGTGTGTGAAACTACACGTAGGATGTTTACAAGTACAAACATGTTTCAACTCAAGCTTTTGAATGCATCTACGCGTTTTAAAAGCTCTTACGACTAGGGTGATAGAGATCGAGTTCTTTTGTATTGCATATTAAGATAAAGCACCCAAATGTTTTACTTGCATTCATTTGAGTATGAAACTACACCAAGAATGTTTTAAACTGCAAACAAGCTTCAACTCACGCTTTTGAATGCATTTACGCGTTTTAAAAGCTCATACGAGTAGGGTGAAAGAGATTTGAGTTCTTTTGTGTTGTATATTAAGAGAAAGCATCCAAATACTTTGTTTGGATTCATTTGTGTGTGAAACTACACGTAGGATGTTTACAAGTACAAACAAGCTTCAACTCAAGCTTTTGAATGCATCTACGCGTTTTAAAAGCTCTTACGACTAGGGTGATAGAGATCGAGTTCTTTTGTATTGCATATTAAGATAAAGCACCCAAATGTTTTACTTGCATTCATTTGAGTATGAAACTACACCAAGAATGTTTTAAAGTGCAAACAAGCTTCAACTCACGCTTTTGAATGCATTTACGCGTTTTAAATGCTCATACGAGTAGGGTGAAAGACATTTGAGTTCTTTTGTGTTGTATATTAAGAGAAAGCATCCAAATACTTTGTTTGGATTAATTTGAGTGTGAAACTACACGTAGGATGTTTACAAGTACAAACAAGCTTCAACTCAAGCTTTTAAATGCATCTACGCGTTTTAAAAGCTCTTACGACTAGGGTGA
Organism: Tetragonia tetragonoides; assembly: GCA_038025085.1. Classification (NCBI taxonomy): domain Eukaryota; kingdom Viridiplantae; phylum Streptophyta; class Magnoliopsida; order Caryophyllales; family Aizoaceae; genus Tetragonia; species Tetragonia tetragonoides. Next base: position 26,482,681 of record CM076140.1, read on the forward strand.
TAGAGATCGAGTTCTTTTGTATTGCATATTAAGACAAAGCACCCAAATGTTTTACTTGCATTCATTTGAGTATGAAACTACTCCAAGAATGTTTTAAAGTGCAGACAAGCTTCAACTCAAGCTTTTGAATGCATTTACGCGTTTTAAAAGCTCATACGAGTAGGGTGAAAGAGATTTGAGTTCTTTTGTGTTGTATTTTAAGAGAAAGCACCCAAATGTTTTTTTTGCAATCATTTGAGTATTAAACTACACCAAGAATGTTTTAAAGTGCAAACAAGCTTCAACTCGAGCTTTTGAATGCATTTACACGTTTCAAAAGCTCTTACGAGTAGGGTGAAAGAGATTTGAGTTCTTTTGTGTTGTATATTAAGAGAAAGCATTCAAATACTTTGTTTGGATTAATTTGAGTGTGAAACTACACCTAGGATGTTTACAAGTACAAACAAGCTTCAACTCAAGCTTTTGAATGCATTTACGCGTTTCAAAAGCTCATACCAGTAGGGTGAAAGAGATTTGAGTTCTTTTGTGTTGTATATTAAGAGAAAGCATCCAAATACTTTGTTTGGATTAATTTGATGGTGAAACTACACCTAGGATGTTTACAAGTACAAACAAGCTTCAACTCAAGCTTTTGAATGCATTTACGCGTTTTAAAAGCTCATACAAGTAGGGTGAAAGAGATTTGAGTTCTTTTGTGTTGTATATTAACAGAAAACATAAAAATACTTTGCTTGCATTCATTTGAGTGTGAAACAACTCCTAGGACGTTTACAAGTACAAACAAGCTTCAACTCAAGCTTTTGAATGCATTTACGCGTTTTAAAAGCTCATACGAGTAGGGTGAAAGAGATTTGAGTTCTTTTGTGTTGTATATTAAGAGAAAGCATTCAAATACTTTGTTTGGATTAATTTGAGTGTGAAACTACACCTAGGATGTTTACAAGTACAAACAAGCTTCAACTCAAGCTTTTGAATGCATTTACGCGTTTTAAAAGCTCATACGAGTAGGGTGAAAAAGATTTGAGTTTTTGTGTGTTTTATATTAAGAGAAAGCATCCAAATACATTGTTTGGATTCATTTGAGTGTGAAACTACATCTAGGTTGTTTATAAGTACAAACAAGCTTCAACTCAAGCTTTTGAATGCATTTACGCGTTTTAGAAGCTCATACGAGTAGGGTGAAAGAGATTTGAGTTCTCTTGTGGTGTATATTAAGAGAAAGCACCCAATTGTATTTTTTGCATTCATTTGAGTATTAAACTACCCCAAGAATGTTTTAAAGTGCAAACAAGCTTCAACTCAAGCTTTTGAATGCATTTACGCGTTTTAAAAGTTTATACGAGTAGGGTAAAAGAGAATTGAGTTCTTTTGTGTTGTATATTAAGAGAAAGCACCCAATTGTATTTTTTGCATTCATTTGAGTATTAAACTACCCCAAGAATGTTTTAAAGTGCAAACAAGCTTCAACTCAAGCTTTTGAATGCATTTACACGTTTTAAAAGCTCATACGAGTAGGGTGAAAGAGATTTGAGTTCTTTTGTGTTGTATATTAAGAGAAAACATAAAAATACTTTGTTTGCATTCATATGAGTGTGAAGCTACTCCTAGGACGTTTACAAGTACAAACAAGCTTCAACTCAAGCTTTTGAATGCATTTACGCGTTTCAAAAGCTCATACCAGTAGGGTGAAAGAGATTTGAGTTCTTTTGTGTTGTATATTAAGAGAAAGCATCCAAATACTTTGTTTGGATTAATTTGAGGGTGAAACTACACCTAGGATGTTTACAAGTACCAACAAGCTTATACTCAAGCTTTTGAATGCATTTACGCGTTTTAAAAGCTCATACGAGTAGGGTGAAAGACATTTGAGTTCTTTTGTGTTGTATATTAAGAGAAAGCATACAAATACTTTGTTTGGATTAATTTGTGGGTGAAACTACACCTAGGATGTTTACAAGTACAAACAAGCTTCAACTCAAGCTTTTGATTGCATTTACGCGTTTTAAAAGCTCATACGAGTAGGGTGAAAGAGATTTGAGTTCTTTTGTGTTGTATATTAAAAGAAAGCATCCAAATACTTTGTTTGGATTAATTTGAGGGTGAAACTACACCTAGGATGTTTACAAGTACAAACAAGCTTCAACTCAAGCTTTTAACTGCATCTACGCGTTTTAAAAGCTCTTACGACTAGGGTGATAGAGATGGAGTTCTTTTGTATTGCATATTAAGACAAAGCACCCAAATGTTTTACTTGCATTCATTTGAGAATGAAACTACACCAAGAATGTTTTAAAGTGCAAACAAGCTTCAACTCAAGCTTTTGAATGCATTTACGCGTTTTAAAAGCTCATACGAGTAGGGTGAAAGAGATTTGAGTTCTTTTGTGTTGTATTTTAAGAGAAAGCACCCAAATGTTTTTTTTGCATTCATTTGAGTATTAAACTACACCAAGAATGTTTTAAAGTGCAAACAAGCTTCAACTCGAGCTTTTGAATGCATTTACACGTTTTAAAAGCTCTTACGAGTAGGGTGAAAGAGATTTGAGTTCTTTTGTGTTGTATATTAAGAGAAAGCATCCAAATACTTTGTTTGGAATTTGAGGGTGAAACTACACCTAGGATGTTTACAAGTACAAACAAGCTTCAACTCAAGCTTTTGAATGCATTTACGCGTTTCAAAAGCTCATACCAGTAGGGTGAAAGAGATTTGAGTTCTTTTGTGTTGTATATTAAGAGAAAGCATCCAAATACTTTGTTTGGAATTTGAGGGTGAAACTACACCTAGGATGTTTACAAGTACAAACAAGCTTCAACTCAAGCTTTTGAATGCATTTACGCGTTTTAAAAGCTCATACGAGTAGGGTGAAAGAGATTTGAGTTCTTTTGTGTTGTATATTAAGAGAAAGCATCCAAATACTTTGTTTGGATTAATTTGAGGGTGAAACTACACCTAGGATATTTACAAGTACAAACAAGCTTCAACTCAAGCTTTTGAATGCACTTACGCGTTTTAAAAGCTCATACGAGTAGGGTGAAAGAGATTTGAGTTCTTTTGTGTTGTATATTAAGAGGAAGCATCCAAATACTTTGTTTGGATTCATTTGTGTGTGAAACTACACCTAGGATGTTTACAAGTACAAACAAGCTTCAACTCAAGCTTTTGATTGCATCTACGCGTTTTAAAAGCTCTTACGACTAGGGTGATAGAGATTGAGTTCTTTTGTGTTGTACATTAAGAGAAAGCACCCAAATGTTTTGTTTGCATTCATTTGAGTATGAAACTACAGCAAGAATGTGTTAAAGTGCAAACAAGCTTCAACTCAAGCTTTAGAATGCTTTACGCGTTTTAAAAGTTTATACGAGTAGGGTAAAAGAGATTTGAGTTCTTTTGTGTTGTATATTAAGAGAAAGCATCCAAATACTTTGTTTGGATTCATTTGAGTGTGAGACTACACCTTGGATGTTTACAAGTACAAACAAGCTTCAACTCAAACTTTTGAATGCATTTACGCGTTTTAAAAGCTCATACGAGTAGGGTGAAAGAGATTTGAGTTCTTTTGTGTTGAATATTTAGAGAAAGCATCCGAACACTTTGTTTGCATTCATTTGAGTGTGAAACTACACCTAGGATGTTTACAAGTACAAACAAGCTTCAACTCAAGCTTTTGAATGCATTTACGCGTTTTAAAAGCTCACACGAGTAGGGTGAAAGAGATTTGAATTCTTTTGTGTTGTATATTAAGAGAAAGCATCGAATTACTTTGTTTGGATTCATTTGAGTGTGAGACTACACCTTGGATGTTTACAAGTACAAACAAGCTTCAACTCAAGCTTTTGAATGCATTTACGCGTTTTAAAAGCTCATACGAGTAGGGTGAAAGAGATTTGAGTTCTTTTGTGTTGTATATTAAGAGAAAGCATCCAAATACTTTGTTTGGATTCATTTGAGGGTGAAACTACACCTTGGATGTTTACAAGTACAAATAAGCTTCAACTCAAGCTTTTGAATGCATTTACGCGTTTTAAAAGCTCTTACGACTAGGGTGATAGAGATCGAGTTCTTTTGTATTGCATATTAAGATAAAGCACCCAAATTTTTTACTTGCATTCATTTGAGTATGAAACTACACCAAGAATGTTTTAAAGTGCAAACAAGCTTCAACTCACGCTTTTGAATGCATTTACGCGTTTTAAATGCTCATACGAGTAGGGTGAAAGAGATTTGAGTTCTTTTGTGTTGTATATTAAGAGAAAGCATCCAAATACTTTGTTTGGATTAATTTGAGTGTGAAACTACACGTAGTATGTTTACAAGTACAAACAAGCTTCAACTCAAGCTTTTAAATGCATCTACGCGTTTTAAAAGCTCTTACGACTAGGGTGATAGAGATCGAGTTCTTTTGTATTGCATATTAAGATAAAGCACCCAAATGTTTTACTTGCATTCATTTGAGTTTGAAACTACACCAAGAATGTTTTAAAATGCAAACAAGCTTCAACTCAAGCTTTTGAATGCATTTACGCGTTTTAAAAGCTCTTACGAGTAGGGTGAAAGAGATTTGAGTTCTTTTGTGTTGTATATTAAGAGAAAGCATCCAAATACTTTGTTTGGATTCATTTGAGGGTGAAACTACACCTTGGATGTTTACAAGTACAAATAAGCTTCAACTCAAGCTTTTGAATGCATTTACGCGTTTGAAAAGCTCATACGAGTAGGGTGAAAGAGATTTGAGTTCTTTTGTGTTGTATATTAAGAGAAAGCATTCAAATACTTTGTTTGGATTAATTTGAGTGTGAAACTACACCTAGGATGTTTACAAGTACAAACAAGCTTCAACTCAAGCTTTTGAGTGCATTTACGCGTTTTAAAAGCTCATACGAGTAGGGTGAAAGAGATTTGAGTTCTTCTGTGTTGTATGTTAAGAGAAAACATAAAAATACTTTGTTTGCATTCATTTGAGTGTGAAACTACTCCTAGGACGTTTACAAGTACAAACAAGCTTCAACTCAAGCTTTTGAATGCATTTACGCGTTTTAAAAGCTCATACGAGTAGGGTGAAAGAGATTTGAGTTCTTTTGTGTTGTATATTAAGAGAAAACATAAAAATACTTTGTTTGCATTCATTTGTGTGTGAAACTACACGTAGGATGTTTACAAGTACAAACAAGTTTCAACTCAAGCTTTTGAATGCATCTACGCGTTTTAAAAGCTCTTACGACTAGGGTGATAGAGATCGAGTTCTTTTGTATTGCATATTAAGATAAAGCACCCAAATGTTTTACATGCATTCATTTGAGTATGAAACTACACCAACAATGTTTTAAACTGCAAACAAGCTTCAACTCACGCTTTTGAATGCATTTACGCGTTTTAAAAGCTCATACGAGTAGGGTGAAAGAGATTTGAGTTCTTTTGTGTTGTATATTAAGAGAACGCATCCAAATACTTTGTTTGGATTCATTTGTATGTGAAACTACACGTAGGATGTTTACAAGTACAAACAAGCTTCAAATCAAGCTTTTGAATGCATCTACGCGTTTTAAAAGCTCTTACGACTAGGGTGATAGAGATCGAGTTCTTTTGTATTGCATATTAAGATAAAGCACCCAAATGTTTTACTTGCATTCATTTGAGTATGAAACTACACCAAGAATGTTTTAAAGTGCAAACAAGCTTCAACTCACGCTTTTGAATGCATTTACGCGTTTTAAATGCTCATACGAGTAGGGTGAAAGAGATTTGAGTTCTTTTGTGTTGTATATTAAGAGAAAGCATCCAAATACTTTGTTTGGATTGATTTGAGTGTGAAACTACACGTAGGATGTTTACAAGTACAAACAAGCTTCAACTCAAGCTTTTAACTGCATCTACGCGTTTTAAAAGCTCTTACGACTAGGGTGATAGAGATCGAGTTCTTTTGTATTGCATATTAAGACAAAGCACCCAAATGTTTTACTTGCATTCATTTGAGTATGAAACTACACCAAGAATGTTTTAAAGTGCAAACAAGCTTCAACTCAAGCTTTTGAATGCATTTACGCGTTTTAAAAGCTCATACGAGTAGGGTGAAAGAGATTTGAGTTCTTTTGTGTTGTATTTTAAGAGAAAGCACCCAAATGTTTTTTTTGCATTCATTTGAGTATTAAACTACACCAAGAATGTTTTAAAGTGCAAACAAGCTTCAACTCGAGCTTTTGAATGCATTTACACGTTTTAAAAGCTCTTACGAGTAGGGTGAAAGAGATTTGAGTTCTTTTGTGTTGTATATTAAGAGAAAGCATTCAAATACTTTGTTTGGATTAATTTGAGTGTGAAACTACACCTATGATGTTTACAAGTACAAACAAGCTTCAACTCAAGCTTTTGAATGCATTTACGCGTTTCAAAAGCTCATACCAGTAGGGTGAAAGAGATTTGAGTTCTTTTGTGTTGTATATTAAGAGAAAGCATCCAAATACTTTGTTTGGAATTTGAGGGTGAAACTACACCTAGGATGTTTACAATTACAAACAAGCTTCAACTCAAGCTTTTGAATGCATTTACGCGTTTTAAAAGCTCATACGAGTAGGGTGAAAGAGATTTGAGTTCTTTTGTGTTGTATATTAAGAGAAAGCATCCAAATACTTTGTTTGGATTAATTTGAGGGTGAAACTACACCTAGGATGTTTACAAGTACAAACAAGCTTCAACTCAAGCTTTTGAATGCATTTACGCGTTTTAAAAGCTCATACGAGTAGGGTGAAAGAGATTTGAGTTCTTTTGTGTTGTATATTAAGAGGAAGCATCCAAATACTTTGTTTGGATTCATTTGTGTGTGAAACTACACCTAGGATGTTTACAAGTACAAACAAGCTTCAACTCAAGCTTTTGATTGCATCTACGCGTTTTAAAAGCTCTTACGACTAGGGTGATAGAGATTGAGTTCTTTTGTGTTGTATATTAAGAGAAAGCACCCAAATGTTTTGTTTGCATTCATTTGAGTATGAAACTACAGCAAGAATGTGTTAAAGTGCAAACAAGCTTCAACTCAAGCTTTAGAATGCTTTACGCGTTTTAAAAGTTTATACGAGTAGGGTAAAAGAGATTTGAGTTCTTTTGTGTTGTATATTAAGAGAAAGCACCCAATTGTATTTTTTTCATTCATTTGAGTATTAAACTACCCCAAGAATGTTTTAAAGTGCAAACAAGCTTCAACTCAAGCTTTTGAATGCATTTACACGTTTTAAAAGCTCTTACGAGTAGGGTGAAAGAGATTTCAGTTCTTTTGTGTTGTATATTAAGAGAAAGCATCCAAATACTTTGTTTGGATTCATTTGAGGGTGAAACTACACCTTGGATGTTTACAAGTACAAACAAGCTTCAACTCAAGCTTTTGAATGCATTTACGCGTTTTAAAAGCTCATACGAGTAGGGTGAAAAAGATTTGAGTTTTTGTGTGTTTTATATTAAGAGAAAGCATCCAAATACATTGTTTGGATTCATTTGAGTGTGAAACTACATCTAGGTTGTTTATAAGTACAAACAAGCTTCAACTCAAGCTTTTGAATGCATTTACGCGTTTTAAAAGCTCATACGAGTAGGGTGAAAGAGATTTGAGTTCTTTTGTGTTGTAAATTAAGAGAAAGCAACCAAATGTTTTTTTTGCATTCATTTGAGTATTAAACTACACCAAGAATGTTTTAAAGCGCAAACAAGCTTCAACTCAAGCTTTTGAATGCATTTACACGTTTTAAAAGCTCTTACGAGTAGGATGAAAGAGATTTGAGTTCTTTTGTGTTGTATATTAAGAGAAAGCATCCAAATACTTTGATCGGATTCATTTGAGTGTGAAACTACACCTAGGATGTTTACAAGTACAAACAAGCTTCAATTCAAGCTTTTGAATGCATTTACGCGTTTTAAAAGCTCATACGAGTAGGGTGAAAGAGATTTGAGTTCTTTTGTGTTCTATATTAAGAGAAAGCATCCAAATACTTTGTTTAGATTAATTTGAGGGTGAAACTACACCTAGGATGTTTACAAGTACAAACAAGCTTCAACTCAAGCTTTTGAATGCATTTAAGCAGTTTAAATGCTCATACGAGTAGGCTGAAAGAGATTTGAGTTCTTTTGTGTTGTATATTAAGAGAAAGCATCTAAATACTTTGTTTGCATTCATTTGAGTGTGAAACTACACCTAGGATGTTTACAAGTACAAACAAGCTTCAACTCAAGCTTTTGAATGCATTTACGCGTTTTAAAAGCTCATACGAGTAGGGTGAAAGAGATTTGAGTTCTTTTGTGTTGTATATTAAGAGAAAGCATTCAAATACTTTGTTTGGATTGATTTGAGTGTGAAACTACACCTAGGATGTTTACAAGTACAAACAAGCTTCAACTCAAGCTTTTGAATGCATTTACGCGTTTTAAAAGCTCATACGAGTAGGGTGAAAGAGATTTGAGTTCTTTTGTGTTGTATATTAAGAGAAAGCACCCAAATGTTTTGTTTGCATTCATTTGAGTATGAAACTACAGAAAGAATGTGTTAAAGTGCAAACAAGCTTCAACTCAAGCTTTAGAATGCTTTACGCGTTTTAAAAGTTTATACGAGTAGGGTAAAAGAGATTTGAGTTCTTTTGTGTTGTATATTAAGAGAAAGCATCCAAATACTTTGTTTGGATTCATTTGAGTGTGAGACTACACCTTGGATGTTTACAAGTACAAACAAGCTTCAACTCAAACTTTTGAATGCATTTACGCGTTTTAAAAGCTCATACAAGTAGGGTGAAAGAGATTTGAGTTCTTTTGTGTTGAATATTTAGAGAAAGCATCCGAACACTTTGTTTGCATTCATTTGAGTGTGAAACTACACCTAGGATGTTTACAAGTACAAACAAGCTTCAACTCAAGCTTTTGAATGCATTTACGCGTTTTAAAAGCTCTTACGAGTAGGATGAAAGAGATTTAAGTTCTTTTGTGTTGTATAAAAAAGAAAGTATCCAAATACTTTGTTTGGATTCATTTGAGTGTGAAGCTACAGCTAGGATGTTTACAAGTAAAAACTAGCTTCAACTCAAGCTTTTGAATGCATTTACACGTTTTAAAAGCTCATACGAGTAGGGTGAAAAAGATTTGAGTTTGGGTTGTATATAAGAGAAAGCATCCAAATACATTGTTTGGATTCATTTGAGTGTGAAACTACATCTAGGTTGTTTACAAGTATAAACAACCTGCAACTCAAGCTTTTGAATGCATTTACGCGTTTTAAAAGCTCATACGAGTAGGGTGAAAGAGATTTTAGTTCTTTTGTGTTGTATATTAAGAGAAAGCATCCAAATACTTTGTTTGGATACATTTGTGTGTGAAACTACACCTTGGATGTTTACAAGTACAAACAAGCTTCGACTCAAGCTTTTGAATACATTTACGCGTTTTAAAAGCTCATACGAGTAGGGTGAAAGAGATTTGAGTTCTTTTGTGTTGTATATTAAGAGAAAGCATTCAAATACTTTGTTCGGGTTAATTTGATTGTGAAACTACACCTAGGATATTTACAAGTACAAACAAGCTTCAACTCAAGCTTTTGAATGCGTTTACGCGTTTTAAAAGCTCACACGAGTAGGGTGAAATATATTTGAGTTCTTTTGTGTTGTATATTAAGAGAAAGCATCCAAATACTTTGTTTGGATTCATTTGAGTGTGAGACTACACCTTGGATGTTTACAAGTACAAACAAGCTTCAACTCAAGCTTTTGAATGCAATTACGCGTTTTAAAAGCTCATACTAGTAGGGTGAAAGAGATTTGAGTTCTTTTGTGTTGTATATTAAGAGAAAGCATCCAAATACATTGTTTGGATACATTTGTGTGTGAAACTACACTTTGGATGTTTACAAGTACAAACAAGCTTCAACTCAAACTTTTGAATGCATTTACGCGTTTTAAAAGCTCATCCGAGTAGGGTGAAAGAGATTTGAGTTCTTTTGTGTTGTATATTAAGAGAAAGCATCCAAATACTTTGTTTGGATTCATTTGTGTGTGAAACTACACCTAGGATGTTTACAAGTACAAACAAGCTTCAACTCAAGCTTTTGAATGCATCTACGCGTTTTAAAAGCTCTTACGACTAGGGTGATAGAGATCGAGTTCTTTTGTATTGTATATTAAGATAAAGCACCCAAATGTTTTACTTGCATTCATTTGAGTATGAAACTACACCAAGAATGTTTTAAAGTGCAAACAAGCTTCAACTCAAGCTTTTGAATGCATTTACGCGTTTTAAAAGGTCGTACGAGTAGGGTGAAAGAGATTTGAGTTCTTTTGTGTTGTATATTAAGAGAAAGCATCCAAATACTTTGTTTGGATTAATTTGAGGGTGAAACTACACCTAGTATGTTTACAAGTACAAACAAGCTTCAACTCAAGCTTTTGAATGCATTTACACGTTTTAAAAGCTCATACGAGTAGGGTGAAAGAGATTTGAGTTCTTTTGTGTTGTATATTAAGAGAAAACATAAAAATACTTTGTTTGCATTCATTTCAGTGTGAAACTACAGCTAGGATGTTTACAAGTACAAACAAGCTTCAACTCAAGCTTTTGAATGCATTTACGCGTTTTAAAAGCTCGTACGAGTAGGGTGAAAGAGATTTGAGTTCTTTTGTGTGTATATTAAGAGAAAGCATCCAAATGCTTTGTTTGCATTCATTTGAGTGTGAAACTACACCTAGGATGTTCACAAGTACAAACAAGCTTCAACTCAAGCTTTTGAATGCATTTACGCGTTTTAAAAGCTCATACGAGTATGGTGAAAGAGATTCGAGTTCTTTTGTGTTGTATATTAAGAGAAAGCATTCAAATACTTTGTTTGGATTAATTTGAGTGTGAAACTACACCTAGAATGTTTACAAGTACAAACAAGCTTCAACTCAAGCTTTTGAATGCATTTACGCGTTTCAAAAGCTCATACCAGTAGGGTGAAAGAGATTTGAGTTCTTTTGTGTTGTATATTAAGAGAAAGCATCCAAATACTTTGTTTGGATTAATTTGAGGGTGAAACTACACCTAGGATGTTTACAAGTACCAACAAGCTTATACTCAAGCTTTTGAATGCATTTACGCGTTTTAAAAGCTCATACGAGTAGGGTGAAAGAGATTTGAGTTCTTTTGTGTTGTATATTAAGAGAAAGCATACAAATACTTTGTTTGGATTAATTTGTGGGTGAAACTACACCTGGGATGTTTACAAGTACAAACAAGCTTCAACTCAAGCTTTTGATTGCATTTACGCGTTTTAAAAGCTCATACGAGTAGGGTGAAAGAGATTTGAGTTCTTTTGTGTTGTATATTAAAAGAAAGCATCCAAATACTTTGTTTGGATTAATTTGAGGGTAAAACTACACCTAGGATGTTTACAAGTACAAACAAGCTTCAACTCAAGCTTTTGAAAGCATTTACGCGTTTTAAAAGCTCATACGAGTAGGGTGAAAGATATTTGAGTTCTTTTGTGTTGTATATTAAGAGAAAGCATCCAAATACTTTGTTTGGATTAATTTGAGGGTGAAACTACACCTAGGATGTTTACAAGTACAAACAAGCTTCAACTCAAGCTTTTGAATGCATTTACGCGTTTTAAAAGCTCATACGAGTAGGGTGAAAGAGATTTGAGTTCTTTTGTGTTGTATATTAAGAGGAAGCATCCAAATACTTTGTTTGGATTCATTTGTGTGTGAAACTACACCTAGGATGTTTACAAGTACAAACAAGCTTCAACTCAAGCTTTTGATTGCATCTACGCGTTTTAAAAGCTCTTACGACTAGGGTGTTAGAGATTGAGTTCTTTTGTGTTGTATATTAAGAGAAAGCACCCAAATGTTTTGTTTGCATTCATTTGAGTATGAAACTACAGCAAGAATGTGTTAAAGTGCAAACAAGCTTCAACTCAAGCTTTAGAATGCTTTACGCGTTTTAAAAGTTTATACGAGTAGGGTAAAAGAGACTTGAGTTCTTTTGTGTTGTATATTAAGAGAAAGCATCCAAATACTTTGTTTGGATTCATTTGAGTGTGAGACTACACCTTGGATGTTTACAAGTACAAACAAGCTTCAACTCAAACTTTTGAATGCATTTACGCGTTTTAAAAGCTCATACGAGTAGGGTGAAAGAGATTTGAGTTCTTTTGTGTTGAATATTTAGAGAAAGCATCCGAACACTTTGTTTGCATTCATTTGAGTGTGAAACTACACCTAGGATGTTTACAAGTACAAACAAGCTTCAACTCAAGCTTTTGAATGCATTTACGCGTTTTAAAAGCTCACACGAGTAGGGTGAAAGAGATTTGAGTTCTTTTGTGTTGTATATTAAGAGAAAGCATCCAAATACTTTGTTTGGATTCATTTGAGTGTGAGACTACACCTTGGATGTTTACAAGTACAAACAAGCTTCAACTCAAGCTTTTGAATGCATTTACGCGTTTTAAAAGCTCATACGAGTAGGGTGAAAGAGATTTGAGTTCTTTTGTGTTGTATATTTAGAGAAAGCATCCAAACACTTTGTTTGCATTCATTTGAGTGTGAAACTACACCTAGGATGTTTACAAGTACAAACAAGCTTCAACTCATGCTTTTGAATGTATCTACGCGTTTTAAAAGCTCTTACGACTAGGGTGATAGAGATCGAGTTCTTTTGTAATGTATATTAAGATAAAGCACCAAAATGTGTTACTTGCATTCATTTGAGTATGAAACTACACCAAGAATGTTTTAAAGTGCAAACAAGCTTCAACTCAAGCTTTTGAATGCATTTACGCGTTTTAAAAGCTCTTACGAGTGGGGTGAAAGAGATTTGAGTTCTTTTGTGTTGTATATTAAGAGAAAGCATCCAAATACTTTGTTTGGATTCATTTGAGTGTGAAACTACACCTAGGATGTTTACAAGTACAAACAAGCTTCAACTCAAGCTTTTGAATGCATTTACGCGTTTTAAAAGCTCTTACGAGTAGGATGAAAGAGATTTAAGTTCTTTTGTGTTGTATAAAAAAGAAAGTATCCAAATACTTTGTTTGGATTCATTTGAGTGTGAAACTACAGCTAGGATGTTTACAAGTAAAAACTAGCTTCAACTCAAGCTTTTGAATGCATTTACATGTTTTAAAAGCTCATACGAGTAGGGTGAAAAAGATTTGAGTTTGGGTTGTATATTAAGAGAAAGCATCCAAATACATTGTTTGGATTCATTTGAGTGTGAAACTACATCTAGGTTGTTTACAAGTATAAACAACCTGCAACTCAAGCTTTTGAATGCATTTACGCGTTTTAAAAGCTCATAAGAAGGGTGAAAGAGATTTTAGTTGTTTTGTGTTGTATATTAAGAGAAAGCATCCAAATACTTTGTTTGGATACATTTGTGTGTGAAACTACACCTTGGATGTTTACAAGTACAAACAAGCTTCGACTCAAGCTTTTGAATACATTTACGCGTTTTAAAAGCTCATACGAGTAGGGTGAAAGAGATTTGGGTTCTTTTGTGTTGTATATTAAGAGAAAGCATTCAAATACTTTGTTTGGGTTAATTTGATTGTGAAACTACACCTAGGATATTTACAAGTACAAACAAGCTTCAACTCAAGCTTTTGAATGCATTTACGCGTTTTAAAAGCTCATAAGAGTAGGGTGAAAGATATTTGCGTTCTTTTGTGTTGTATATTAAGAGAAAACATAAAAATACTTTGTTTGCATTGATTTGAGTGTGAAACTACACCTAGGATGTTTACAAGTACAAACAAGCTTCAACTCAAGCTTTTGAATGCATTTGAGTTCTTTTGTGTTGTATATTAAGAGAAAGCATCCAAATACTTTGTTTGGATTCATTTGAGTGTGAGACTACACCTTGGATGTTTACAAGTACAAACAAGCTTCAAATCAAACTTTTGAATGCATTTACGCGTTTTAAAAGCTAATACGAGTAGGGTGAAAGAGATTGGAGTTCTTTTGTGTTGTATATTAAGAGAAAGCATCCAAATACTTTGTTTGGATTCATTTGAGTGTGAAACTACACCTAGGATGTTTACAAGTACAAACAAGCTTCAACTCAAGCTTTTGAATGCATTTACTCGTTTTAAAAGCTCATACGAGTAGGGTGAAAGAGATTTGAGTTCTTTTGTGTTGTATTTTAAGAAAAAGCATCCAAATACTTTGTTTGGATTAATTTGAGGGTGAAACTACACCTAGGATGTTTACAAGTACCAACAAGCTTATACTCAAGCTTTTGAATGCATTTACGCGTTTTAAAAGCTCATACGAGTAGGGTGAAAGAGATTTGAGTTCTTTTGTGTTGTATATTAAGAGAAAGCATTCAAATACTTTGTTTGGATTAATTTGAGTGTGAAACTACACCTAGGATGTTTACAAGTACAAACAAGCTTCAACTCAAGCTTTTTAATGCATTTACGCGTTTTAAATGCTCATACGAGTAGGGTGAAAGAGATTTGAGTTATTTTGTGTTGTATATTAAGAGAAAGCATCCAAACACTTTGTTTACATTCATTTGAGTGTGAAACTACACCTGGGATGTTTACAAGTACAAACAAGCTTCAACTCAAGCTTTTGAATGCATTTACGCGTTTTAAAAGCTCACACGAGTAGGGTGAAAGAGATTTGAGTTCTTTTGTGTTGTATATTAAGAGAAAGCATACAAATACTTTGTTTGGATTAATTTGTGGGTGAAACTACACCTGGGATGTTTACAAGTACAAACAAGCTTCAACTCAAGCTTTTGATTGCATTTACGCGTTTTAAAAGCTCATACGAGTAGGGTGAAAGAGATTTGAGTTCTTTTGTGTTGTATATTAAAAGAAAGCATCCAAATACTTTGTTTGGATTAATTTGAGGGTAAAACTACACCTAGGATGTTTACAAGTACAAACAAGCTTCAACTCAAGCTTTTGAAAGCATTTACGCGTTTTAAAAGCTCATACGAGTAGGGTGAAAGATATTTGAGTTCTTTTGTGTTGTATATTAAGAGAAAGCATACAAATACTTTGTTTGGATTAATTTGAGGGTGAAACTACACCTAGGATGTTTACAAGTACAAACAAGCTTCAACTCAAGCTTTTGAATGCATTTACGCGTTTTAAAAGCTCATACGAGTAGGGTGAAAGAGATTTGTGTTCTTTTGGGTTGTATATTAAGAGGAAGCATCCAAATATTTTGTTTGGATTCATTTGTGTGTGAAACTACACCTAGGATGTTTACAAGTACAAACAAGCTTCAACTCAAGCTTTTGATTGCATCTACGCGTTTTAAAAGCTCTTACGACTAGGGTGATAGAGATTGAGTTCTTTTGTGTTGTATATTAAGAGAAAGCACCCAAATGTTTTGTTTGCATTCATTTGAGTATGAAACTACAGCAAGAATGTGTTAAAGTGCAAACAAGCTTCAACTCAAGCTTTAGAATGCTTTACGCGTTTTAAAAGTTTATACGAGTAGGGTAAAAGAGATTTGAGTTCTTTTGTGTTGTATATTAAGAGAAAGCATCCAAATACTTTGTTTGGATTCATTTGAGTGTGAGACTACACCTTGGATGTTTACAAGTACAAACAAGCTTCAACTCAAACTTTTGAATGCATTTACGCGTTTTAAAAGCTCATACGAGTAGGGTGAAAGAGATTTGAGTTCTTTTGTGTTGAATATTTAGAGAAAGCATCCGAACACTTTGTTTGCATTCATTTGAGTGTGAAACTACACCTAGGATGTTTACAAGTACAAACAAGCTTCAACTCAAGCTTTTGAATGCATTTACGCGTTTTAAAAGCTCACACGAGTAGGGTGAAAGAGATTTGAGTTCTTTTGTGTTGTATATTAAGAGAAAGCATACAAATACTTTGTTTGGATTAATTTGTGGGTGAAACTACACCTGGGATGTTTACTAGTACAAACAAGCTTCAACTCAAGCTTTTGATTGCATTTACGCGTTTTAAAAGCTCATACGAGTAGGGTGAAAGAGATTTGAGTTCTTTTGTGTTGTATATTAAAAGAAAGCATCCAAATACTTTGTTTGGATTAATTTGAGGGTAAAACTACACCTAGGATGTTTACAAGTACAAACAAGCTTCAACTCAAGCTTTTGAAAGCATTTACGCGTTTTAAAAGCTCATACGAGTAGGGTGAAAGATATTTGAGTTCTTTTGTGTTGTATATTAAGAGAAAGCATCCAAATACTTTGTTTGGATTAATTTGAGGGTGAAACTACACCTAGGATGTTTACAAGTACAAACAAGCTTCAACTCAAGCTTTTGAAAGCATTTACGCGTTTTAAAAGCTCATACGAGTAGGGTGAAAGATATTTGAGTTCTTTTGTGTTGTATATTAAGAGAAAGCATACAAATACTTTGTTTGGATTAATTTGAGGGTGAAACTACACCTAGGATGTTTACAAGAACAAACAAGCTTCAACTCAAGCTTTTGAATGCATTTACGCGTTTTAAAAGCTCATACGAGTAGGGTGAAAGAGATTTGAGTTCTTTTGGGTTGTATATTAAGAGGAAGCATCCAAATACTTTGTTTGGATTCATTTGTGTGTGAAACTACACCTAGGATGTTTACAAGTACAAACAAGCTTCAACTCAAGCTTTTGATTGCATCTACGCGTTTTAAAAGCTCTTACGACTAGGGTGATAGAGATTGAGTTCTTTTGTGTTGTATATTAAGAGAAAGCACCCAAATGTTTTGTTTGCATTCATTTGAGTATGAAACTACAGCAAGAATGTGTTAAAGTGCAAACAAGCTTCAACTCAAGCTTTAGAATGCTTTACGCGTTTTAAAAGTTTATACGAGTAGGGTAAAAGAGATTTGAGTTCTTTTGTGTTGTATATTAAGAGAAAGCATCCAAATACTTTGTTTGGATTCATTTGAGTGTGAGACTACACCTTGGATGTTTACAAGTACAAACAAGCTTCAACTCAAACTTTTGAATGCATTTACGCGTTTTAAAAGCTCATACGAGTAGGGTGAAAGAGATTTGAGTTCTTTTGTGTTGTATATTAAAAGAAAGCATCCAAATACTTTGTTTGGATTAATTTGAGGGTAAAACTACACCTAGGATGTTTACAAGTACAAACAAGCTTATACTCAAGCTTTTGAATGCATTTACGCGTTTTAAAAGCTCATACGAGTAGGGTGAAAGAGATTTGAGTTCTTTTGTGTTGTATATTAAGAGAAAGCATACAAATACTTTGTTTGGATTAATTTGTGGGTGAAACTACACCTGGGATGTTTACAAGTACAAACAAGCTTCAACTCAAGCTTTTGATTGCATTTACGCGTTTTAAAAGCTCATACGAGTAGGGTGAAAGAGATTTGAGTTCTTTTGTGTTGTATATTAAGAGGAAGCATCCAAATACTTTGTTTGGATTCATTTGTGTGTGAAACTACACCTAGGATGTTTACAAGTACAAACAAGCTTCAACTCAAGCTTTTGATTGCATCTACGCGTTTTAAAAGCTCTTACGACTAGGGTGATAGAGATTGAGTTCTTTTGTGTTGTATATTAAGAGAAAGCACCCAAATGTTTTGTTTGCATTCATTTGAGTATGAAACTACAGCAAGAATGTGTTAAAGTGCAAACAAGCTTCAACTCAAGCTTTAGAATGCTTTACGCGTTTTAAAAGTTTATACGAGTAGGGTAAAAGAGATTTGAGTTCTTTTGTGTTGTATATTAAGAGAAAGCATCCAAATACTTTGTTTGGATTCATTTGAGTGTGAGACTACACCTTGGATGTTTACAAGTACAAACAAGCTTCAACTCAAACTTTTGAATGCATTTACGCGTTTTAAAAGCTCATACGAATAGGGTGAAAGAGATTTGAGTTCTTTTGTGTTGAATATTTCGAGAAAGCATCCGAACACTTTGTTTGCATTCATTTGAGTGTGAAACTACACCTAGGATGTTTACAAGTACAAACAAGCTTCAACTCAAGCTTTTGAATGCATTTACGCGTTTTAAAAGCTCACACGAGTAGGGTGAAAGAGATTTGAGTTCTTTTGTGTTGTATATTAAGAGAAAGCATCCAAATACTTTGTTTGGATTCATTTGAGTGTGAAACTACACCTAGGATGTTTACAAGTACAAACAAGCTTCAACTCAAGCTTTTGAATGCATTTACGCGTTTTAAACGCTCATACGAGTAGGGTGAAAGAGATTTGAGTTCTTTTGTGTTGTATATTAACAGAAAGCATCCAAATACTTTGTTTGGATACATTTGTGTGTGAAACTACACTTTGGATGTTTACAAGTACAAACAAGCTTCAACTCAAACTTTTGGAATGCATTTACGCGTTTTAAAAGATCATACGAGGAGTAGGGTGAAAGAGATTTGAGTTATTTTGTGTTGTATATTAAGAGAAAGCATCCAAATACTTTGTTTACATTCATTTGAGTGTGAAACTACACCTAGGATGTTTACAAGTACAAACAAGCTTCAACTCAACCTTTTGAATGCATTTACGCGTTTTAAAAGCTCATACGAGTAGGGTGAAAGAGATTTGAGTTCTTTTGTGTTGTATATTAAGAGAAAGCATACAAATACTTTGTTTGGATTAATTTGTGGGTGAAACTACACCTGGGATGTTTACAAGTACAAACAAGCTTCAACTCAAGCTTTTGATTGCATTTACGCGTTTTAAAAGCTCATACGAGTAGGGTGAAAGAGATTTGAGTTCTTTTGTGTTGTATATTAAAAGAAAGCATCCAAATACTTTGTTTGGATTAATTTGAGGGTAAAACTACACCTAGGATGTTTACAAGTACAAACAAGCTTCAACTCAAGCTTTTGAAAGCATTTACGCGTTTTAAAAGCTCATACGAGTAGGGTGAAAGATATTTGAGTTCTTTTGTGTTGTATATTAAGAGAAAGCATCCAAATACTTTGTTTGGATTAATTTGAGGGTGAAACTACACCTAGGATGTTTACAAGTACAAACAAGCTTCAACTCAAGCTTTTGAATGCATTTACGCGTTTTAAAAGCTCATACGAGTAGGGTGAAAGAGATTTGAGTTCTTTTGTGTTGTATATTAAGAGGAAGCATCCAAATACTTTGTTTGGATTCATTTGTGTGTGAAACTACACCTAGGATGTTTACAAGTACAAACAAGCTTCAACTCAAGCTTTTGATTGCATCTACGCGTTTTAAAAGCTCTTACGACTAGGGTGATAGAGATTGAGTTCTTTTGTGTTGTATATTAAGAGAAAGCACCCAAATGTTTTGTTTGCATTCATTTGAGTATGAAACTACAGCAAGAATGTGTTAAAGTGCAAACAAGCTTCAACTCAAGCTTTAGAATGCTTTACGCGTTTTAAAAGTTTATACGAGTAGGGTAAAAGAGACTTGAGTTCTTTTGTGTTGTATATTAAGAGAAAGCATCCAAATACTTTTTTTGGATTCATTTGAGTGTGAGACTACACCTTGGATGTTTACAAGTACAAACAAGTTTCAAGTCAAACTTTTGAATGCATTTACGCGTTTTAAAAGCTCATACGAGTAGGGTGAAAGAGATTTGAGTTCTTTTGTGTTGAATATTTAGAGAAAGCATCCGAACACTTTGTTTGCATTCATTTGAGTGTGAAACTACACCTAGGATGTTTACAAGTACAAACAAGCTTCAACTCAAGCTTTTGAATGCATTTACGCGTTTTAAAAGCTCACACGAGTAGGGTGAAAGAGATTTGAGTTCTTTTGTGTTGTATATTAAGAGAAAGCATCCAAATACTTTGTTTGGATTCATTTGAGTGTGAGACTACACCTTGGATGTTTACAAGTACAAACAAGCTTCAACTCAAGCTTTTGAATGCATTTACGCGTTTTAAAAGCTCATACGAGTAGGGTGAAAGAGATTTGAGTTCTTTTGTGTTGTATATTTAGAGAAAGCATCCAAACACTTTGTTTGCATTCATTTGAGTGTGAAACTACACCTAGGATGTTTACAAGTACAAACAAGCTTCAACTCATGCTTTTGAATGTATCTACGCGTTTTAAAAGCTCTTACGACTAGGGTGATAGAGATCGAGTTATTTTGTAATGTATATTAAGATAAAGCACCAAAATGTTTTACTTGCATTCATTTGAGTATGAAACTACACCAAGAATGTTTTAAAGTGCAAACAAGCTTCAACTCAAGCTTTTGAATGCATTTACGCGTTTTAAAAGCTCTTACGAGTGGGGTGAAAGTGATTTGAGTTCTTTTGTGTTGTATATTAAGAGAAAGCATCCAAATACTTTGTTTGGATTCATTTGAGTGTGAAACTACACCTAGGATGTTTACAAGTACAAACAAGCTTCAACTCAAGCTTTTGAATGCATTTACGCGTTTTAAAAGCTCTTACGAGTAGGATGAAAGAGATTTAAGTTATTTTGTGTTGTATAAAAAAGAAAGTATCCAAATACTTTGTTTGGATTCATTTGAGTGTGAAACTACAGCTAGGATGTTTACAAGTAAAAACTAGCTTCAACTCAAGCTTTTGAATGCATTTACACGTTTTAAAAGCTCATACGAGTAGGGTGAAAAAGATTTGAGTTTGGGTTGTATATTAAGAGAAAGCATCCAAATACATTGTTTGGATTCATTTGAGTGTGAAACTACATCTAGGTTGTTTACAAGTATAAACAACCTGCAACTCAAGCTTTTGAATGCATTTACGCGTTTTAAAAGCTCATAAGAAGGGTGAAAGAGATTTTAGTTGTTTTGTGTTGTATATTAAGAGAAAGCATCCAAATACTTTGTTTGGATACATTTGTGTGTGAAACTACACCTTGGATGTTTACAAGTACAAACAAGCTTCGACTCAAGCTTTTGAATACATTTACGCGTTTTAAAAGCTCATACGAGTAGGGTGAAAGAGATTTGAGTTCTTTTGTGTTGTATATTAAGAGAAAGCATTCAAATACTTTGTTTGGGTTAATTTGATTGTGAAACTACACCTAGGATATTTACAAGTACAAACAAGCTTCAACTCAAGCTTTTGAATGCATTTACGCGTTTTAAAAGCTCATAAGAGTAGGGTGAACGATATTTGCGTTCTTTTGTGTTGTATATTAAGAGAAAACATAAAAATACTTTGTTTGCATTGATTTGAGTGTGAAACTACACCTAGGATGTTTACAAGTTCAAACAAGCTTCAACTCAAGCTTTTGAATGCATTTGAGTTCTTTTGTGTTGTATAATAAGAGAAAGCATCCAAATACTTTGTTTGGATTCATTTGAGTGTGAGACTACACCTTGGATGTTTACAAGTACAAACAAGCTTCAACTCAAACTTTTGAATGCATTTACGCGTTTTAAAAGCTAATACGAGTAGGGTGAAAGAGATTGGAGTTCTTTTGTGTTGTATATTAAGAGAAAGCATCCAAATACTTTGTTTGGATTCATTTGAGTGTGAAACTACACCTAGGATGTTTACAAGTACAAACAAGCTTCAACTCAAGCTTTTGAATGCATTTACTCGTTTTAAAAGCTCATACGAGTAGGGTGAAAGAGATTTGAGTTCTTTTGTGTTGTATATTAAGAAAAAGCATCCAAATACTTTGTTTGGATTAATTTGAGGGTGAAACTACACCTAGGATGTTTACAAGTACCAACAAGCTTATACTCAAGCTTTTGAATGCATTTACGCGTTTTAAAAGCTCATACGAGTAGGGTGAAAGAGATTTGAGTTCTTTTGTGTTGTATATTAAGAGAAAGCATTCAAATACTTTGTTTGGATTAATTTGAGTGTGAAACTACACCTAGGATGTTTACAAGTACAAACAAGCTTCAACTCAAGCTTTTTAATGCATTTACGCGTTTTAAATGCTCATACGAGTAGGGTGAAAGAGATTTGAGTTATTTTGTGTTGTATATTAAGAGAAAGCATCCAAATACTTTGTTTACATTCATTTGAGTGTGAAACTACACCTAGGATGTTTACAAGTACAAACAAGCTTCAACTCAAGCTTTTGAATGCATTTACGCGTTTTAAAAGCTCACACGAGTAGGGTGAAAGAGATTTGAGTTCTTTTGTGTTGTATATTAAGAGAAAGCATACAAATACTTTGTTTGGATTAATTTGTGGGTGAAACTACACCTGGGATGTTTACAAGTACAAACAAGCTTCAACTCAAGCTTTTGATTGCATTTACGCGT
The DNA here is from genome assembly GCA_038025085.1 of Tetragonia tetragonoides. Lineage (NCBI taxonomy): Eukaryota > Viridiplantae > Streptophyta > Magnoliopsida > Caryophyllales > Aizoaceae > Tetragonia > Tetragonia tetragonoides. The sequence continues at coordinate 26,504,830 of CM076140.1, forward strand.
TTTAAAAGCTCATACGAGTAGGGTGAAAGAGATTTGAGTTCTTTTGGGTTGTATATTAAAAGAAAGCATCCAAATACTTTGTTTGGATTAATTTGAGGGTAAAACTACACCTAGGATGTTTACAAGTACAAACAAGCTTCAACTCAAGCTTTTGAAAGCATTTACGCGTTTTAAAAGCTCATACGAGTAGGGTGAAAGATATTTGAGTTCTTTTGTGTTGTATATTAAGAGAAAGCATCCAAATACTTTGTTTGGATTAATTTGAGGGTGAAACTACACCTAGGATGTTTACAAGTACAAACAAGCTTCAACTCAAGCTTTTGAATGCATTTACGCGTTTTAAAAGCTCATACGAGTAGGGTGAAAGAGATTTGAGTTCTTTTGGGTTGTATATTAAGAGGAAGCATCCAAATAATTTGTTTGGATTCATTTGTGTGTGAAACTACACCTAGGATGTTTACAAGTACAAACAAGCTTCAACTCAAGCTTTTGATTGCATCTACGCGTTTTAAAAGCTCTTACGACTACGGTGATAGAGATTGAGTTCTTTTGTGTTGTATATTACGAGAAAGCACCCAAATGTTTTGTTTGCATTCATTTGAGTATGAAACTACAGCAAGAATGTGTTAAAGTGCAAACAAGCTTCAACTCAAGCTTTAGAATGCTTTACGCGTTTTAAAAGTTTATACGAGTAGGGTAAAAGAGATTTGAGTTCTTTTGTGTTGTATATTAAGAGAAAGCATCCAAATACTTTGTTTGGATTCATTTGAGTGTGAGACTACACCTTGGATGTTTACAAGTACAAACAAGCTTCAACTCAAACTTTTGAATGCATTTACGCGTTTTAAAAGCTCATACGAGTAGGGTGAAAGAGATTTGAGTTCTTTTGTGTTGAATATTTAGAGAAAGCATCCGAACACTTTGTTTGCATTCATTTGAGTGTGAAACTACACCTAGGATGTTTACAAGTACAAACAAGCTTCAACTCAAGCTTTTGAATGCATTTACGCGTTTTAAAAGCTCACACGAGTAGGGTGAAAGAGATTTGAGTTCTTTTGTGTTGTATATTAAGAGAAGGCATCCAAATACTTTGTTTGGATTCATTTGAGTGTGAAACTACACCTAGGATGTTTACAAGTACAAACAAGCTTCAACTCAAGCTTTTGAATGCATTTACGCGTTTCAAACGCTCATACGAGTAGGGTGAAAGAGATTTGAGTTCTTTTGTGTTGTATATTAACAGAAAGCATCCAAATACTTTGTTTGGATACATTTGTGTGTGAAACTACACTTTGGATGTTTACAAGTACAAACAAGCTTCAACTCAAACTTTTGAATGCATTTACGCGTTTTAAAAGATCATACGAGTAGGGTGAAAGAGAATTGAGTTATTTTGTGTTGTATATTAGGAGAAAGCATCCAAATACTTTGTTTACATTCATTTGAGTGTGAGACTACACCTAGGATGTTTACAAGTACAAACAAGCTTCAACTCAACCTTTTGAATGCATTTACGCGTTTTAAAAGCTCATACGAGTATGGTGAAAGAGATTTTAGTTCTTTTGTGTTGTATATTAAAAGAAAGCATCCCAATACTTTGTATGGATTGTTTTGAGTGTGAAACTAAACCTAGGATGTTTAGAAGTACAAACAAGCTTCCACTCAAGCTTTTGAATGCATTATGCGTTTTAAAAGCTCATACGAGTAGGGTGAAAGAGATTCGAGTTCTTTTGTGTTGTATATTAAAAGAAAGCATACAAATACTTTGTTTGGATTAATTTGAGGGTGAAACTACACCTAGGATGTTTACAAGTACAAACAAGCTTCAACTCAAGCTTTTGAATGCATTTACGCGTTTTAAAAGCTCATACGAGTAGGGTGAAAGAGATTTGAGTTCTTTTGTGTTGTATATTAAAAGAAAGCATCCAAATACTTTGTTTGGATTAATTTGAGGGTAAAACTACACCTAGGATGTTTACAAGTACAAACAAGCTTCAACTCAAGCTTTTGAAAGCATTTACGCGTTTTAAAAGCTCATACGAGTAGGGTGAAAGATATTTGAGTTCTTTTGTGTTGTATATTAAGAGAAAGCATCCAAATACTTTGTTTGGATTAATTTGAGGGTGAAACTACACCTAGGATGTTTACAAGTACAAACAAGCTTGAACTCAAGCTTTTGAATGCATTTACGCGTTTTAAAAGCTCATACGAGTAGGGTGAAAGAGATTTGAGTTCTTTTGTGTTGTATATTAAGAGGAAGCATCCAAATACTTTGTTTGGATTCATTTGTGTGTGAAACTACACCTAGGATGTTTACAAGTACAAACAAGCTTCAACTCAAGCTTTTGATTGCATCTACGTGTTTTAAAAGCTCTTACGACTAGGGTGATAGAGATTGAGTTCTTTTGTGTTGTATATTAAGAGAAAGCACCCAAATGTTTTGTTTGCATTCATTTGAGTATGAAACTACAGCAAGAATGTGTTAAAGTGCAAACAAGCTTCAACTCAAGCTTTAGAATGCTTTACGCGTTTTAAAAGTTTATACGAGTAGGGTAAAAGAGATTTGAGTTCTTTTGTGTTGTATATTAAGAGAAAGCATCCAAATACTTTGTTTGGATTCATTTGAGTGTGAGACTACACCTTGGATGTTTACAAGTACAAACAAGCTTCAACTCAAACTTTTGAATGCATTTACGCGTTTTAAAAGCTCATACGAGTAGGGTGAAAGAGATTTGAGTTCTTTTGTGTTGAATATTTAGAGAAAGCATCCGAACACTTTGTTTGCATTCATTTGAGTGTGAAACTACACCTAGGATGTTTACAAGTACAAACAAGCTTCAACTCAAGCTTTTGAATGCATTTACGCGTTTTAAAAGCTCACACGAGTAGGGTGAAAGAGATTTGAGTTCTTTTGTGTTGTATATTAAGAGAAAGCATCCAAATACTTTGTTTGGATTCATTTGAGTGTGAAACTACACCTAGGATGTTTACAAGTACAAACAAGCTTCAACTCAAGCTTTTGAATGCATTTACGCGTTTTAAACGCTCATACGAGTAGGGTGAAAGAGATTTGAGTTCTTTTGTGTTGTATATTAACAGAAAGCATCCAAATACTTTGTTTGGATACATTTGTGTGTGAAACTACACTTTGGATGTTTACAAGTACAAACAAGCTTCAACTCAAACTTTTGAATGCATTTACGCGTTTTAAAAGATCATACGAGTAGGGTGAAAGAGATTTGAGTTATTTTGTGTTGTATATTAAGAGAAAGCATCCAAATACTTTGTTTACATTCATTTGAGTGTGAAACTACACCTAGGATGTTTACAAGTACAAACAAGCTTCAACTCAACCTTTTGAATGCATTTACGCGTTTTAAAAGCTCATACGAGTATGGTGAAAGAGATTTTAGTTCTTTTGTGTTGTATATTAAAAGAAAGCATCCCAATACTTCGTATGGATTGTTTTGAGTGTGAAACTAAACCTAGGATGTTTAGAAGTACAAACAAGCTTCCACTCAAGCTTTTGAATGCATTATGCGTTTTAAAAGCTCATACGAGTAGGGTGAAAGAGATTCGAGTTCTTTTGTGTTGTATATTAAAAGAAAGCATACAAATACTTTGTTTGGATTAATTTGAGGGTGAAACTACACCTAGGATGTTTACAAGTACAAACAAGCTTCAACTCAAGCTTTTGAATGCATTTACGCGTTTTAAAAGCTCATACGAGTAGGGTGAAAGAGATTTGAGTTCTTTTGTGTTGTATATTAAAAGAAAGCATCCAAATACTTTGTTTGGATTAATTTGAGGGTAAAACTACACCTAGGATGTTTACAAGTACAAACAAGCTTCAACTCAAGCTTTTGAAAGCATTTACGCGTTTTAAAAGCTCATACGAGTAGGGTGAAAGATATTTGAGTTCTTTTGTGTTGTATATTAAGAGAAAGCATCCAAATACTTTGTTTGGATTAATTTGAGGGTGAAACTACACCTAGGATGTTTACAAGTACAAACAAGCTTCAACTCAAGCTTTTGAATGCATTTACGCGTTTTAAAAGCTCATACGAGTAGGGTGAAAGAGATTTGAGTTCTTTTGTGTTGTATATTAAGAGGAAGCATCCAAATACTTTGTTTGGATTCATTTGTGTGTGAAACTACACCTAGGATGTTTACAAGTACAAACAAGCTTCAACTCAAGCTTTTGATTGCATCTACGTGTTTTAAAAGCTCTTACGACTAGGGTGATAGAGATTGAGTTCTTTTGTGTTGTATATTAAGAGAAAGCACCCAAATGTTTTGTTTGCATTCATTTGAGTATGAAACTACAGCAAGAATGTGTTAAAGTGCAAACAAGCTTCAACTCAAGCTTTAGAATGCTTTACGCGTTTTAAAAGTTTATACGAGTAGGGTAAAAGAGATTTGAGTTCTTTTGTGTTGTATATTAAGAGAAAGCATCCAAATACTTTGTTTGGATTCATTTGAGTGTGAGACTACACCTTGGATGTTTACAAGTACAAACAAGCTTCAACTCAAACTTTTGAATGCATTTACGCGTTTTAAAAGCTCATACGAGTAGGGTGAAAGAGATTTGAGTTCTTTTGTGTTGAATATTTAGAGAAAGCATCCGAACACTTTGTTTGCATTCATTTGAGTGTGAAACTACACCTAGGATGTTTACAAGTACAAACAAGCTTCAACTCAAGCTTTTGAATGCATTTACGCGTTTTAAAAGCTCACACGAGTAGGGTGAAAAAGATTTGAGTTCTTTTGTGTTGTATATTAAGAGAAAGCATCCAAATACTTTGTTTGGATACATTTGTGTGTGAAACTACACTTTGGATGTTTACAAGTACAAACAAGCTTCAACTCAAACTTTTGAATGCATTTACGCGTTTTAAAAGATCATACGAGTAGGGTGAAAGAGATTTGAGTTATTTTGTGTTGTATATTAAGAGAAAGCATCCAAATACTTTGTTTACATTCATTTGAGTGTGAAACTACACCTAGGATGTTTACAAGTACAAACAAGCTTCAACTCAACCTTTTGAATGCATTTACGCGTTTTAAAAGCTCATACGAGTAGGGTGAAAGAGATTTTAGTTCTTTTGTGTTGTATATTAAAAGAAAGCATCCCAATACTTTGTATGGATTATTTTGAGTGTGAAACTAAACCTAGGATGTTTAGAAGTACAAACAAGCTTCCACTCAAGCTTTTGAATGCATTTACGCGTTTTAAAAGCTCATACGAGTAGGGTGAAAGAGATTCGAGTTCTTTTGTGTTGTATATTAAACGAAAGCATACAAATACTTTGTTTGGATTAATTTGAGGGTGAAACTACACCTAGGATGTTTACAAGTACAAACAAGCTTCAACTCAAGCTTTTGAATGCATTTACGCGTTTCAAAAGCTCATACGAGTAGGGTGAAAGACATTTGAGTTCTTTTGTGTTGTATATTAAGAGAAAACATAAAAATACTTTGTTTGCATTCATTTCAGTGTGAAACTACACCTAGGATGTTTACAAGTACAAACAAGCTTCAACTCAAGCTTTTGAATGCATTTACGCGTTTTAAAAGCTCGTACGAGTAGGGTGAAAGAGATTTGAGTTCTTTTGTGTGTATATTAAGAGAAAGCATCCAAATGCTTTGTTTGCATTCATTTGAGTGTGAAACTACACCTAGGATATTTACAAGTACAAACAAGCTTCAACTCAAGCTTTTGAATGCATTTACGCATTTTAAAAGCTCACACGAGTACGGTGAAAGAGATTTGAGTTCTTTTGTGTTGTATATTAAGAGAAAGCATCCAAATACTTTGTTTGGATTCATTTGAGTGTGAGACTACACCTTGGATGTTTACAAGTACAAACAAGCTTCAACTCAAGCTTTTGAATGCATTTACGCGTTTTAAAAGCTCATACGAGTAGGGTGAAAGAGATTTGAGTTCTTTTGTGTTGTATATTTAGAGAAAGCATCCAAACACTTTGTTTGCATTCATTTGAGTGTGAAACTATACCTAGGATGTTTACAAGTACAAACAAGCTTCAACTCAAGCTTTTGAATGCATTTACGCGTTTTAAAAGCTCATACTAGTAGGGTGAAAGAGATTTGAGTTCTTTTGTGTTGTATATTAAGAGAAAGCACCCAAATGTTTTGTTTGCATTCATTTGAGTATGAAACTACACCAAGAATGTTTTAAAGTTCAAACAAGCTTCAACTCAAGGTTTTGAATGCATCTACGCGTTTTAAAAGCTCATACGACTAGGGTGATAGAGATCGAGTTCTTTTGTATTGTATATTAAGATAAAGCACCCAAATGTTTTACTTGCATTCATTTGAGTATGAAACTACACCAAGAATGTTTTAAAGTGCAAACAAGCTTCAACTCAAGCATGCAAATACTTTGTTTGCATTCATTTGAGTGTGAAACTACACCTAGGATGTTTACAAGTACAAACATGCTTCAACTCAAGCTTTTGAATGCATTTACGCGTTTTAAATGCTCATACGAGTAGGGTGAAAGAGATTTGAGTTCTTTTGTGTTGTATATTAAGAGAAATCATTCAAATACTTTGTTTGGATTAATTTGAGTGTGAAACTACACCTAGGATGTTTACAAGTACAAACAAGCTTCAACTCAAGCTTTTGAATGCATTTACGCGTTTTGAAAGTTCATACGAGTAGGGTGAAAGAGATTTGAGTTATTTTGTGTTGTATATTAAGAGAAAGCATCCAAATACTTTGTTTGGATTAATTTGAGGGTGAAACTACACCTAGGATGTTTACAAGTACCAACAAGCTTATACTCAAGCTTTTGAATGCATTTATGCGTTTTAAAAGCTCATACGAGTAGGGTGAAAGAGATTTGAGTTCTTTTGTGTTGTATATTAAGAGAAAGCATTCAAATACTTTGTTTGGATTAATTTGAGTGGGAAACTACACCTAGGATGTTTACAAGTACAAACAAGCTTCAACTCAAGCTTTTTAATGCATTTACGCGTTTTAAATGCTCATACGAGTAGGGTGAAAGAGATTTGAGTTATTTTGTGTTGTATATTAAGAGAAAGCATCCAAATACTTTGTTTACATTCATTTGAGTGTGAAACTACACCTAGGATGTTTACAAGTACAAACAAGCTTCAACTCAACCTTTTGAATGCATTTACGCGTTTTAAAAGCCCATACGAGTAGGGTGAAAGAGATTTTAGTTCTTTTGTGTTGTATATTAAGAGAAAGCATCTAAATACTTTGTTTGCATTCATTTGAGTGTGAAACTACACCTAGGATGTTTACAAGTACAAACAAGCTTCAACTCAAGCTTTTGAATGCATTTACGCGTTTTAAAAGCTCACACGAGTAGGGTGAAAGAGATTTAAGTTCTTTTGTGTTGTATATTAAGAGAAAGCATCCAAATACTTTGTTTGGATTCATTTGAGTGTGAGACTACACCTTGGATGTTTACAAGTACAAACAAGCTTCAACTCAAGCTTTTGAATGCATTTACGCGTTTTAAAAGCTCATACTAGTAGGGTGAAAGAGATTTGAGTTCTTTTGTGTTGCATATTAAGAGAAAGCATCCAAATACTTTGTTTGGATTAATTTGAGGGTGAAACTAAACCTAGGATGTTTACAAGTACAAACAAGCTTCAACTCAAGCTTTTGAATGCATTTACGCGTTTTAAAAGCTCATACGAGTAGGGTGAAAGAGATTTAAGTTCTTTTGTGTTGTATATTAAGAGAAAGCATCCAAATACTTTGTTTGGATTCATTTGAGTGTGAGACTACACCTTGGATGTTTACAAGTACAAACAAGCTTCAACTCAAGCTTTTGAATGCATTTACGCGTTTTAAAAGCTCATACTAGTAGGGTGAAAGAGATTTGACTTCTTTTGTGTTGTATATTAAGAGAAAGCATCCAAATACTTTGTTTGGATCTATTTGAGGGTGAAACTACACCTAGGATGTTTACAAGTACCAACAAGCTTATACTCAAGCTTTTGAATGCATTTACGCGTTTTAAAAGCTCATACGAGTAGGGTGAAAGAGATTTGAGTTCTTTTGTGTTGCATATTAAGAGAAAGCATCCAAATACTTTGTTTGGATTAATTTGAGGGTGAAACTAAACCTAGGATGTTTACAAGTACAAACAAGCTTCAACTCAAGCTTTTGAATGCATTTACGCGTTTTAAAAGCTCATACGAGTAGGGTGATACAGATTTGAGTTCTTTTGTGTTGTATATTAAGAGAAAACATCAAAATACTTTGTTTGCATTCATTTGAGTGTGAAACTACACCTAGGATGTTTACAAGTACAAACAAGATTCAACTCAAACTTTTGAATGCATTTACGCGTTTTAAAAGCTCGTACGAGTAGGGTTAAAGAGATTTGAGTTCTTTTGTGTTGTATATTAGGAGAAAGCATCCAAATACTTTGTTTGCATTCATTTGAGTGTGAAACTACACCTAGGATGTTCACAAGTACAAACAAGCTTCAACTCAAGCTTTTGAATGCATTTACGCGTTTTAAAAGCTCATACGAGTAGGGTGAAAGAGATTTGAGTTCTTTTGTGTTGTATATTAAGAGAAAGCATCCAAATACTTTGTTTGGATTCATTTGAGTGTGAGACTAAACCTTGGATGTTTACAAGTACAAACAAGCTTCAACTCAAGCTTTTGAATGCATTTACGCGTTTTAAAAGCTCATACGAGTAGGGTGAAAGAGATTTAACTTCTTTTGTGTTGTATATTAAGAGAAAGCATCCAAATACTTTGTTTGGAGTAATTTGAGGGTGAAACTACACCTAGGATGTTTACAAGTACCAACAAGCTTATACTCAAGCTTTTGAATGCATTTACGCGTTTTAAACGCTCATACGAGTAGGGTGAAAGAGATTTGAGTTCTTTTGTGTTGTATATTAAGAGAAAGCATCCAAATACTTTGTTTGGATTAATTTGAGGGTGAAACTACACCTAGGATGTTTACAAGTACAAACAAGCTTCAACTCAAGCTTTTGAATGCATTTACGCGGTTTAAAAGCTCATACGAGTAGGGTGAAAGAGATTTGAGTTCTTTTGTGTTGTATATTAAGAGAAAACATCAAAATACTTTGTTTGCATTCATTTGAGTGTGAAACTACACCTAGGATGTTTACAAGTACAAACAAGCTTCAACTCAACCTTTTGAATGCATTTACGCGTTTTAAAAGCCCATACGAGTAGGGTGAAAGAGATTTTAGTTCTTTTGTGTTGTATATTAAGAGAAAGCATCTAAATACTTTGTTTGCATTCATTTGAGTGTGAAACTACACCTAGGATGTTTACAAGTACAAACAAGCTTCAACTCAAGCTTTTGAATGCATTTACGCGTTTTAAAAGCTCACACGAGTAGGGTGAAAGAGATTTAAGTTCTTTTGTGTTGTATATTAAGAGAAAGCATCCAAATACTTTGTTTGGATTCATTTGAGTGTGAGACTACACCTTGGATGTTTACAAGTACAAACAAGCTTCAACTCAAGCTTTTGAATGCATTTACATGTTTTAAAAGCTCATACGAGTAGGGTGAAAGATATTTGCATTCTTTTGTGTTGTATATTAAGAGAAATCATTCAAATACTTTGTTTGGATTAATTTGAGTGTGAAACTACACCTAGGATGTTTACAAGTACAAACAAGCTTCAACTCAAGCTTTTGAATGCATTTACGCGTTTTAAAAGCTCATACGAGTAGGGTGAAAGAGATTTGACTTCTTTTGTGTTGTATATTAAGAGAAAGCATCCAAATACTTTGTTTGGATTAATTTGAGGGTGAAACTACACCTAGGATGTTTACAAGTACCAACAAGCTTATACTCAAGCTTTTGAATGCATTTACGCGTTTTAAAAGCTCATACGAGTAGGGTGAAAGAGATTTGAGTTCTTTTGTGTTGCATATTAAGAGAAAGCATCCAAATACTTTGTTTGGATTAATTTGAGGGTGAAACTAAACCTAGGATGTTTACAAGTACAAACAAGCTTCAACTCAAGCTTTTGAATGCATTTACGCGTTTTAAAAGCTCATACGAGTAGGGTGAAACAGATTTGAGTTCTTTTGTGTTGTATATTAAGAGAAAACATCAAAATACTTTGTTTGCATTCATTTGAGTGTGAAACTACACCTAGGATGTTTACAAGTACAAACAAGCTTCAACTCAACCTTTTGAATGCATTTACGCGTTTTAAAAGCCCATACGAGTAGGGTGAAAGAGATTTTAGTTCTTTTGTGTTGTATATTAAGAGAAAGCATCTAAATACTTTGTTTGCATTCATTTGAGTGTGAAACTACACCTAGGATGTTTACAAGTACAAACAAGCTTCAACTCAAGCTTTTGAATGCATTTACGCGTTTTAAAAGCTCACACGAGTAGGGTGAAAGAGATTTAAGTTCTTTTGTGTTGTATATTAAGAGAAAGCATCCAAATACTTTGTTTGGATTCATTTGAGTGTGAGACTACACCTTGGATGTTTACAAGTACAAACAAGCTTCAACTCAAGCTTTTGAATGCATTTACATGTTTTAAAAGCTCATACGAGTAGGGTGAAAGATATTTGCATTCTTTTGTGTTGTATATTAAGAGAAATCATTCAAATACTTTGTTTGGATTAATTTGAGTGTGAAACTACACCTAGGATGTTTACAAGTACAAACAAGCTTCAACTCAAGCTTTTGAATGCATTTACGCGTTTTAAAAGCTCATACGAGTAGGGTGAAAGAGATTTGACTTCTTTTGTGTTGTATATTAAGAGAAAGCATCCAAATACTTTGTTTGGATTAATTTGAGGGTGAAACTACACCTAGGATGTTTACAAGTACCAACAAGCTTATACTCAAGCTTTTGAATGCATTTACGCGTTTTAAAAGCTCATACGAGTAGGGTGAAAGAGATTTGAGTTCTTTTGTGTTGCATATTAAGAGAAAGCATCCAAATACTTTGTTTGGATTATTTTGAGGGTGAAACTAAACCTAGGATGTTTACAAGTACAAACAAGCTTCAACTCAAGCTTTTGAATGCATTTACGCGTTTTAAAAGCTCATACGAGTAGGGTGAAAGAGATTTGACTTCTTTTGTGTTGTATATTAAGAGAAAGCATCCAAATACTTTGTTTGGATTAATTTGAGGGTGAAACTACACCTAGGATGTTTACAAGTACCAACAAGCTTATACTCAAGCTTTTGAATGCATTTACGCGTTTTAAAAGCTCATACGAGTAGGGTGAAAGAGATTTGAGTTCTTTTGTGTTGCATATTAAGAGAAAGCATCCAAATACTTTGTTTGGATTAATTTGAGGGTGAAACTAAACCTAGGATGTTTACAAGTACAAACAAGCTTCAACTCAAGCTTTTGAATGCATTTACGCGTTTTAAAAGCTCATACGAGTAGGGTGAAACAGATTTGAGTTCTTTTGTGTTGTATATTAAGAGAAAACATCAAAATACTTTGTTTGCATTCATTTGAGTGTGAAACTACACCTAGGATGTTCACAAGTACAAACAAGCTTCAACTCAAGCTTTTGAATGCATTTACGCGTTTTAAAAGCTCATACGAGTAGGGTGAAAGAGATTTGAGTTCTTTTGTGTTGTATATTAGGAGAAAGCATCCAAATACTTTGTTTGCATTCATTTGAGTGTGAAACTACACCTAGGATGTTCACAAGTACAAACAAGCTTCAACTCAAGCTTTTGAATGCATTTACGCGTTTTAGAAGCTCATACGAGTAGGGTGAAAGAGATTTGAGTTCTTTTGTGTTGCATATTAAGAGAAAGCATCCAAATACTTTGTTTTGATTAATTTGAGGGTGAAACTAAACCTAGGATGTTTACAAGTACAAACAAGCTTCAACTCAAGCTTTTGAATGCATTTACGCGTTTTAAAAGCTCATACAAGTAGGGTGAAACAGATTTGAGTTCTTTTGTGTTGTATATTAAGAGAAAACATCAAAATACTTTGTTTGCATTCATTTGAGTGTGAAACTACACCTAGGATGTTTACAAGTACAAACAAGATTCAACTCAACCTTTTGAATGCATTTACGCGTTTTAAAAGCTCGTACGAGTAGGGTTAAAGAGATTTGAGTTCTTTTGTGTTGTATATTAGGAGAAAGCATCCAAATACTTTGTTTGCATTCATTTGAGTGTGAAACTACACCTAGGATGTTCACAAGTACAAACAAGCTTCAACTCAAGCTTTTGAATGCATTTACGCGTTTTAAAAGCTCATACGAGTAGGGTGAAAGAGATTTGAGTTCTTTTGTGTTGTATATTAAGAGAAAGCATCCAAATACTTTGTTTGGATTCATTTGAGTGTGAGACTAAACCTTGGATGTTTACAAGTACAAACAAGCTTCAACTCAAGCTTTTGAATGTATTTACGAAGTTTAAAAGCTCATACGAGTAGGGTGAAAGAGATTTGAGTTCTTTTGTGTTGTATATTAAGAGAAAGCATCTAAATGCTTTGTTTGCATTCATTTGAGTTTGAAACTACACCTAGGATGTTTACAAGTACAAACAAGCTTCAGCTCAAGCTTTTGAATGCATTTACGCGTTTTAAAAGCTCATACGAGTAGGGTGAAAGAGATTTGAGTTATTTTGTGTTGTATATTAAGAGAAAGCATCCAAATACTTTGTTTGGATTAATTTGAGGGTGAAACTACACCTAGGATGTTTACAAGTACCAACAAGCTTATACTCAAGCTTTTGAATGCATTTACGCGTTTTAAAAGCTCATACGAGTAGGGTGAAAGAGATTTGAGTTCTTTTGTGTTGTATATTAAGAGAAAGCATCCAAATACTTTGTTTGGATTCATTTGAGTGTGAGACTAAACCTTGGATGTTTACAAGTACAAACAAGCTTCAACTCAAGCTTTTGAATGCATTTACGCGTTTTAAAAGCTCATACGAGTAGGGTGAAAGAGATTTGAGTTCTTTTGTGTTGTATATTTAGAGAAAACATCAAAATACTTTGTTTGCATTCATTTGAGTGTGAAACTACACCTAGGATGTTTACAAGTACAAAAAAGATTCAACTCAACCTTTTGAATATATTTACGCGTTTTAAAAGCTCGTACGAGTAGGGTTAAAGAGATTTGAGTTCTTTTGTGTTGTATATTAGGAGAAAGCATCCAAATACTTTGTTTGCATTCATTTGAGTGTGAAACTACACCTAGGATGTTCACAAGTACAAACAAGCTTCAACTCAAGCTTTTGAATGCATTTACGCGTTTTAGAAGCTCATACGAGTAGGGTGAAAGAGATTTGCGTTCTTTTGTGTTGTATATTAAGAGAAAGCATTCAAATACTTTGTTTGGATTAATTTGAGTATGAAACTACACCTAGGATGTTTACAAGTACAAACAAGCTTCAACTCAAGCTTTTGAATGCATTTACGAAGTTTAAAAGCTCATACGAGTAGGGTGAAAGAGATTTGAGTTCTTTTGTGTTGTACATTAAGAGAAAGCATCTAAATGCTTTGTTTGCATTCATTTGAGTTTGAAACTACACCTAGGATGTTTACAAGTACAAACAAGCTTCAGCTCAAGCTTTTGAATGCATTTACGCGTTTTAAAAGCTCATACGAGTAGGGTGAAAGAGATTTGAGTTATTTTGTGTTGTATATTAAGAGAAAGCATCCAAATACTTTGTTTACATTCATTTGAGTGTGAAACTACACCTAGGATGTTTACAAGTACAAACAAGCTTCAACTCAACCTTTTGAATGCATTTACGCGTTTTAAAAGCTCATACGAGTAGGGTGAAAGAGATTTTAGTTCTTTTGTGTTGTATATTAAAAGAAAGCATCCAAATACTTTGTATGGATTATTTTGAGTGTGAAACTAAACCTAGGATGTTTAGAAGTACAAACAAGCTTCCACTCAAGCTTTTGAATGCATTTACGCGTTTTAAAAGCTCATACGAGTAGGGTGAAAGAGATTTGAGTTCTTTTGTGTTGTATATTAAGAGAAAACATAAAATTACTTTGTTTGCATTCATTTGAGTGTGAAACTACACCTAGGATGTTTACAAGTACAAACAAGCTTCAACTCAAGCTTTTGAATGCATTTACGCGTTTTAAAAGCTCATACGAGTAGGGTGAAAGAGATTTGAGTTCTTTTGTGTTGTATATTAAGAGAAAACATAAAATTACTTTGTTTGCATTCATTTGAGTGTGAAACTACACCTAGGATGTTTACAAGTACAAACAAGATTCAACTCAACCTTTTGAATGCATTTACGCGTTTTAAAAGCTCGTACGAGTAGGGTTAAAGAGATTTGAGTTCTTTTGTGTTGTATATTAGGAGAAAGCATTTAAATACTTTGTTTGCATTCATTTGAGTGTGAAACTACACCTAGGATGTTCACAAGTACAAACAAGCTTCAACTCAAGCTTTTGAATGCATTTACGCGTTTTAAAAGCTCATACGAGTAGGGTGAAAGAGATTTGAGTTCTTTTGTGTTGTATATTAAGAGAAAGCATCCAAATACTTTGTTTGGAAACATTTGAGTGTGAGACTACACCATGGATGTTTACAAGTACAAACAAGCTTCAACTCAAGCTTTTGAATGCATTTACGCGTTTTAAAAGCTCATACGAGTAGGGTGAAAGAGATTTAACTTCTTTTGTGTTGTATATTAAGAGAAAGCATCCAAATACTTTGTTTGGATTAATTTGAGGGTGAAACTACACCTAGGATGTTTACAAGTACCAACAAGCTTATACTCAAGCTTTTGAATGCATTTACGCGTTTTAAAAGCTCATACGAGTAGGGTGAAAGAGATTTGAGTTCTTTTGTGTTGTATATTAAGAGAAAGCATCCAAATACTTTGTTTGGATTAATTTGAGGGTGAAACTACACCTAGGATGTTTACAAGTACAAACAAGCTTCAACTCAAGCTTTTGAATGCATTTACGCGTTTTAAAAGCTCATACGAGTAGGGTGAAAGAGATTTGAGTTCTTTTGTGTTGTATATTAAGAGAAAGCATCTAAATGCTTTGTTTGCATTCATTTGAGTTTGAAACTACACCTAGGATGTTTACAAGTACAAACAAGCTTCAGCTCAAGCTTTTGAATGCATTTACGCGTTTTAAAAGCTCATACGAGTAGGGTGAAAGAGATTTGAGTTATTTTGTGTTGTATATTAAGAGAAAGCATCCAAATACTTTGTTTGGATTAATTTGAGGGTGAAACTACACCTAGGATGTTTACAAGTACCAACAAGCTTATACTCAAGCTTTTGAATGCATTTACGCGTTTTAAAAGCTCATACGAGTAGGGTGAAAGAGATTTGAGTTCTTTTGTGTTGTATATTAAGAGAAAGCATCCAAATACTTTGTTTGGATTCATTTGAGTGTGAGACTAAACCTTGGATGTTTACAAGTACAAACAAGCTTCAACTCAAGCTTTTGAATGCATTTACGCGTTTTAAAAGCTCATACGAGTAGGGTGAAAGAGATTTGAGTTCTTTTGTGTTGTATATTTAGAGAAAACATCAAAATACTTTGTTTGCATTCATTTGAGTGTGAAACTACACCTAGGATGTTTACAAGTACAAAAAAGATTCAACTCAACCTTTTGAATGTATTTACGCGTTTTAAAAGCTCGTACGAGTAGGGTTAAAGAGATTTGAGTTCTTTTGTGTTGTATATTAGGAGAAAGCATCCAAATACTTTGTTTGCATTCATTTGAGTGTGAAACTACACCTAGGATGTTCACAAGTACAAACAAGCTTCAACTCAAGCTTTTGAATGCATTTACGCGTTTTAGAAGCTCATACGAGTAGGGTGAAAGAGATTTGCGTTCTTTTGTGTTGTATATTAAGAGAAAGCATTCAAATACTTTGTTTGGATTAATTTGAGTATGAAACTACACCTAGGATGTTTACAAGTACAAACAAGCTTCAACTCAAGCTTTTGAATGCATTTACGAAGTTTAAAAGCTCATACGAGTAGGGTGAAAGAGATTTGAGTTCTTTTGTGTTGTACATTAAGAGAAAGCATCTAAATGCTTTGTTTGCATTCATTTGAGTTTGAAACTACACCTAGGATGTTTACAAGTACAAACAAGCTTCAGCTCAAGCTTTTGAATGCATTTACGCGTTTTAAAAGCTCATACGAGTAGGGTGAAAGAGATTTGAGTTATTTTGTGTTGTATATTAAGAGAAAGCATCCAAATACTTTGTTTACATTCATTTGAGTGTGAAACTACACCTAGGATGTTTACAAGTACAAACAAGCTTCAACTCAACCTTTTGAATGCATTTACGCGTTTTAAAAGCTCATACGAGTAGGGTGAAAGAGATTTTAGTTCTTTTGTGTTGTATATTAAAAGAAAGCATCCAAATACTTTGTATGGATTATTTTGAGTGTGAAACTAAACCTAGGATGTTTAGAAGTACAAACAAGCTTCCACTCAAGCTTTTGAATGCATTTACGCGTTTTAAAAGCTCATACGAGTAGGGTGAAAGAGATTTGAGTTCTTTTGTGTTGTATATTAAGAGAAAACATAAAATTACTTTGTTTGCATTCATTTGAGTGTGAAACTACACCTAGGATGTTTACAAGTACAAACAAGCTTCAACTCAAGCTTTTGAATGCATTTACGCGTTTTAAAAGCTCATACGAGTAGGGTGAAAGAGATTTGAGTTCTTTTGTGTTGTATATTAAGAGAAAACATAAAATTACTTTGTTTGCATTCATTTGAGTGTGAAACTACACCTAGGATGTTTACAAGTACAAACAAGATTCAACTCAACCTTTTGAATGCATTTACGCGTTTTAAAAGCTCGTACGAGTAGGGTTAAAGAGATTTGAGTTCTTTTGTGTTGTATATTAGGAGAAAGCATCCAAATACTTTGTTTGCATTCATTTGAGTGTGAAACTACACCTAGGATGTTCACAAGTACAAACAAGCTTCAACTCAAGCTTTTGAATGCATTTACGCGTTTTAAAAGCTCATACGAGTTGGGTGAAAGAGATTAAGTTCTTTTGTGTTGTATATTAAGAGAAAGCATCCAAATACTTTGTTTGGATTAATTTGAGGGTGAAACTAAACCTAGGATGTTTACAAGTACAAACAAGCTTCAACTCAAGCTTTTGAATGCATTTACGCGTTTTAAAAGCTCATACGAGTAGGGTGATACAGATTTGAGTTCTTTTGTGTTGTATATTAAGAGAAAACATCAAAATACTTTGTTTGCATTCATTTGAGTGTGAAACTACACCTAGGATGTTTACAAGTACAAACAAGATTCAACTCAAACTTTTGAATGCATTTACGCGTTTTAAAAGCTCGTACGAGTAGGGTTAAAGAGATTTGAGTTCTTTTGTGTTGTATATTAGGAGAAAGCATCCAAATACTTTGTTTGCATTCATTTGAGTGTGAAACTACACCTAGGATGTTCACAAGTACAAACAAGCTTCAACTCAAGCTTTTGAATGCATTTACGCGTTTTAAAAGCTCATACGAGTAGGGTGAAAGAGATTTGAGTTCTTTTGTGTTGTATATTAAGAGAAAGCATCCAAATACTTTGTTTGGATTCATTTGAGTGTGAGACTAAACCTTGGATGTTTACAAGTACAAACAAGCTTCAACTCAAGCTTTTGAATGCATTTACGCGTTTTAAAAGCTCATACGAGTAGGGTGAAAGAGATTTAACTTCTTTTGTGTTGTATATTAAGAGAAAGCATCCAAATACTTTGTTTGGAGTAATTTGAGGGTGAAACTACACCTAGGATGTTTACAAGTACCAACAAGCTTATACTCAAGCTTTTGAATGCATTTACGCGTTTTAAACGCTCATACGAGTAGGGTGAAAGAGATTTGAGTTCTTTTGTGTTGTATATTAAGAGAAAGCATCCAAATACTTTGTTTGGATTAATTTGAGGGTGAAACTACACCTAGGATGTTTACAAGTACAAACAAGCTTCAACTCAAGCTTTTGAATGCATTTACGCGGTTTAAAAGCTCATACGAGTAGGGTGAAAGAGATTTGAGTTCTTTTGTGTTGTATATTAAGAGAAAACATCAAAATACTTTGTTTGCATTCATTTGAGTGTGAAACTACACCTAGGATGTTTACAAGTACAAACAAGCTTCAACTCAACCTTTTGAATGCATTTACGCGTTTTAAAAGCCCATACGAGTAGGGTGAAAGAGATTTTAGTTCTTTTGTGTTGTATATTAAGAGAAAGCATCTAAATACTTTGTTTGCATTCATTTGAGTGTGAAACTACACCTAGGATGTTTACAAGTACAAACAAGCTTCAACTCAAGCTTTTGAATGCATTTACGCGTTTTAAAAGCTCACACGAGTAGGGTGAAAGAGATTTAAGTTCTTTTGTGTTGTATATTAAGAGAAAGCATCCAAATACTTTGTTTGGATTCATTTGAGTGTGAGACTACACCTTGGATGTTTACAAGTACAAACAAGCTTCAACTCAAGCTTTTGAATGCATTTACATGTTTTAAAAGCTCATACGAGTAGGGTGAAAGATATTTGCATTCTTTTGTGTTGTATATTAAGAGAAATCATTCAAATACTTTGTTTGGATTAATTTGAGTGTGAAACTACACCTAGGATGTTTACAAGTACAAACAAGCTTCAACTCAAGCTTTTGAATGCATTTACGCGTTTTAAAAGCTCATACGAGTAGGGTGAAAGAGATTTGACTTCTTTTGTGTTGTATATTAAGAGAAAGCATCCAAATACTTTGTTTGGATTAATTTGAGGGTGAAACTACACCTAGGATGTTTACAAGTACCAACAAGCTTATACTCAAGCTTTTGAATGCATTTACGCGTTTTAAAAGCTCATACGAGTAGGGTGAAAGAGATTTGAGTTCTTTTGTGTTGCATATTAAGAGAAAGCATCCAAATACTTTGTTTGGATTAATTTGAGGGTGAAACTAAACCTAGGATGTTTACAAGTACAAACAAGCTTCAACTCAAGCTTTTGAATGCATTTACGCGTTTTAAAAGCTCATACGAGTAGGGTGAAACAGATTTGAGTTCTTTTGTGTTGTATATTAAGAGAAAACATCAAAATACTTTGTTTGCATTCATTTGAGTGTGAAACTACACCTAGGATGTTTACAAGTACAAACAAGATTCAACTCAACCTTTTGAATGCATTTACGCGTTTTAAAAGCTCGTACGAGTAGGGTTAAAGAGATTTGAGTTCTTTTGTGTTGTATATTAGGAGAAAGCATCCAAATACTTTGTTTGCATGCATTTGAGTGTGAAACTACACCTAGGATGTTCACAAGTACAAACAAGCTTCAACTCAAGCTTTTGAATGCATTTACGCGTTTTAAAAGCTCATACGAGTAGGGTGAAAGAGATTTGAGTTCTTTTGTGTTGTATATTAAGAGAAAGCATCCAAATACTTTGTTTGGATTCATTTGAGTGTGAGACTAAACCTTGGATGTTTACAAGTACAAACAAGCTTCAACTCAAGCTTTTGAATGCATTTACGCGTTTTAAAAGCTCATACGAGTAGGGTGAAAGAGATTTAACTTCTTTTGTGTTGTATATTAAGAGAAAGCATCCAAATACTTTGTTTGGAGTAATTTGAGGGTGAAACTACACCTAGGATGTTTACAAGTACCAACAAGCTTATACTCAAGCTTTTGAATGCATTTACGCGTTTTAAAAGCTCATACGAGTAGGGTGAAAGAGATTTGAGTTCTTTTGTGTTGTATATTAAGAGAAAGCATCCAAATACTTTGTTTGGATTAATTTGAGGGTGAAACTACACCTAGGATGTTTACAAGTACAAACAAGCTTCAACTCAAGCTTTTGAATGCATTTACGCGGTTTAAAAGCTCATACGAGTAGGGTGAAAGAGATTTGAGTTCTTTTATGTTGTATATTAAGAGAAAACATCAAAATACTTTGTTTGCATTCATTTGAGTGTGAAACTACACCTAGGATGTTTACAAGTACAAACAAGCTTCAACTCAACCTTTTGAATGCATTTACGCGTTTTAAAAGCCCATACGAGTAGGGTGAAAGAGATTTTAGTTCTTTTGTGTTGTATATTAAGAGAAAGCATCTAAATACTTTGTTTGCATTCATTTGAGTGTGAAACTACACCTAGGATGTTTACAAGTAGAAACAAGCTTCAACTCAAGCTTTTGAATGCATTTACGCGTTTTAAAAGCTCACACGAGTAGGGTGAAAGAGATTTAAGTTCTTTTGTGTTGTATATTAAGAGAAAGCATCCAAATACTTTGTTTGGATTCATTTGAGTGTGAGACTACACCTTGGATGTTTACAAGTACAAACAAGCTTCAACTCAAGCTTTTGAATGCATTTAGGCGTTTTAAAAGCTCATACGAGTAGGGTGAAAGATATTTGCATTCTTTTGTGTTGTATATTAAGAGAAATCATTCAAATACTTTGTTTGGATTAATTTGAGTGTGAAACTACACCTAGGATGTTTACAAGTACAAACAAGCTTCAACTCAAGCTTTTGAATGCATTTACGCGTTTTAAAAGCTCATACGAGTAGGGTGAAAGAGATTTGACTTCTTTTGTGTTGTATATTAAGAGAAAGCATCCAAATACTTTGTTTGGATTAATTTGAGGGTGAAACTACACCTAGGATGTTTACAAGTACCAACAAGCTTATACTCAAGCTTTTGAATGCATTTACGCGTTTTAAAAGCTCATACGAGTAGGGTGAAAGAGATTTGAGTTCTTTTGTGTTGCATATTAAGAGAAAGCATCCAAATACTTTGTTTGGATTAATTTGAGGGTGAAACTAAACCTAGGATGTTTACAAGTACAAACAAGCTTCAACTCAAGCTTTTGAATGCATTTACGCGTTTTAAAAGCTCATACGAGTAGGGTGAAACAGATTTAACTTCTTTTGTGTTGTATATTAAGAGAAAGCATCCAAATACTTTGTTTGGAGTAATTTGAGGGTGAAACTACACCTAGGATGTTTACAAGTACCAACAAGCTTATACTCAAGCTTTTGAATGCATTTACGCGTTTTAAAAGCTCATACGAGTAGGGTGAAAGAGATTTGAGTTCTTTTGTGTTGTATATTAAGAGAAAGCATCCAAATACTTTGTTTGGATTAATTTGAGGGTGAAACTACACCTAGGATGTTTACAAGTACAAACAAGCTTCAACTCAAGCTTTTGAATGCATTTACGCGTTTTAAAAGCTCATACGAGTAGGGTGAAAGAGATTTGAGTTCTTTTGTGTTGTATAATAAGAGAAAACATCAAAATACTTTGTTTGCATTCATTTGAGTGTGAAACTACACCTAGGATGTTTACAAGTACAAACAAGATTCAACTCAACCTCTTGAATGCATTTACGCATTTTAAAAGCTCGTACGAGTAGGGTTAAAGAGATTTGAGTTCTTTTGTGTTGTATATTAGGAGAAAGCATCCAAATACTTTGTTTGCATTCATTTGAGTGTGAAACTACACCTAGGATGTTCACAAGTACAAACAAGCTTCAACTCAAGCTTTTGAATGCATTTACGCGTTTTAAAAGCTCATACGAGTAGGGTGAAAGAGATTTGAGTTCTTTTGTGTTGTATATTAAAAGAAAGCATCCAAATACTTTGTTTGGATTCATTTGAGTGTGAGACTACACCTTGGATGTTTACAAGTACAAACAAGCTTCAACTCAAGCTTTTGAATGCATTTACGCGTTTTAAAAGCTCATACGAGTAGGGTGAAAGAGATTTGACTTCTTTTGTGTTGTATATTAAGAGAAAGCATCCAAATACTTTGTTTGGATTAATTTGAGGGTGAAACTACACCTAGGATGTTTACAAGTACCAACAAGCTTATACTCAAGCTTTTGAATGCATTTACGCGTTTTAAAAGCTCATACGAGTTGGGTGAAAGAGATTTGAGTTCTTTTGTGTTGTATATTAAGAGAAAGCATCCAAATACTTTGTTTGGATTAATTTGAGGGTGAAACTACACCGAGGATGTTTACAAGTACAAACAAGCTTCAACTCAAGCTTTTGAATGCATTTACGCGTTTTAAAAGCTCATACGAGTAGGGTGAAAGAGATTTGAGTTCTTTTGTGTTGTATATTAAGAGAAAACATCAAAATACTTTGTTTGCATTCATTTGAGTGTGAAACTACACCTAGGATGTTTACAAGTACAAACAAGATTCAACTCAACCTTTTGAATGCATCTACGCGTTTTAAAAGCTCGTACGAGTAGGGTTAAAGAGATTTGAGTTCTTTTGTGTTGTATATTAGGAGAAAGCATCCAAATACTTTGTTTGCATTCATTTGAGTGTGAAACTACACCTAGGATGTTCACAAGTACAAACAAGCTTCAACTCAAGCTTTTGAATGCATTTACGCGTTTTAGAAGCTCATACGAGTAGGGTGAAAGAGATTTGCGTTCTTTTGTGTTGTATATTAAGAGAAAGCATTCAAATACTTTGTTTGGATTAATTTGAGTATGAAACTACACCTAGGATGTTTACAAGTACAAACAAGCTTCAACTCAAGCTTTTGAATGCATTTACGAAGTTTAAAAGCTCATACGAGTAGGGTGAAAGAGATTTGAGTTCTTTTGTGTTGTATATTAAGAGAAAGCATCTAAATGCTTTGTTTGCATTCATTTGAGTTTGAAACTACACCTAGGATGTTTACAAGTACAAACAAGCTTCAGCTCAAGCTTTTGAATGCATTTACGCGTTTTAAAAGCTCATACGAGTAGGGTGAAAGAGATTTGAGTTATTTTGTGTTGTATATTAAGAGAAAGCATCCAAATACTTTGTTTGGATTAATTTGAGGGTGAAACTAAACCTAGGATGTTTACAAGTACCAACAAGCTTATACTCAAGCTTTTGAATGCATTTACGCGTTTTAAAAGCTCATACGAGTAGGGTGAAAGAGATTTGAGTTCTTTTGTGTTGTATATTAAGAGAAAGCATCCAAATACTTTGTTTGGATTCATTTGAGTGTGAGACTAAACCTTGGATGTTTACAAGTACAAACAAGCTTCAACTCAAGCTTTTGAATGCATTTACGCGTTTTAAAAGCTCATACGAATAGGGTGAAAGAGATTTAACTTCTTTTGTGTTGTATATTAAGAGAAAGCATCCAAATACTTTGTTTGGATTAATTTGAGGGTGAAACTACACCTAGGATGTTTACAAGTACCAACAAGCTTATACTCAGGCTTTTGAATGCATTTACGCGTTTTAAAAGCTCATACGAGTAGGGTGAAAGAAATTTGAGTTCTTTTGTGTTGTATATTAAGAGAAAGCATCCAAATACTTTGTTTGGATTAATTTGAGGGTGAAACTACACCTAGGATGTTTACAAGTACAAACAAGCTTCAACTCAAGCTTTTGAATGCATTTACGCGTTTTAAAAGCTCATACGAGTAGGGTGAAAGAGATTTGAGTTCTTTTGTGTTGTATATTAAGAGAAAACATCAAAATACTTTGTTTGCATTCATTTGAGTGTGAAACTACACCTAGGATGTTTACAAGTACAAACAAGCTTCAACTCAAGCTTTTGAATGCATCTACGCGTTTTAAAAGCTCATACGACTAGGGTGATAGAGATCGAGTTCTTTTGTATTGTATATTAAGATAAAGCACCCAAATGTTTTACTTGCATTCATTTGAGTATGAAACTACACCAAGAATGTTTTAAAGTGCAAACAAGCTTCAACTCAAGCATGCAAATACTTTGTTTGCATTCATTTGAGTGTGAAACTACACCTAGGATGTTTACAAGTACAAACATGCTTCAACTCAAGCTTTTGAATGCATTTACGCGTTTTAAATGCTCATACGAGTAGGGTGAAAGAGATTTGAGTTCTTTTGTGTTGTATATTAAGAGAAATCATTCAAATACTTTGTTTGGTTTAATTTGAGTGTGAAACTACACCTAGGATATTTACAAGTACAAACAAGCTTCAACTCAAGCTTTTGAATGCATTTACGCGTTTTAAAAGTTCATACGAGTAGGGTGAAAGAGATTTGAGTTATTTTGTGTTGTATATTAAGAGAAAGCATCCAAATACTTTGTTTGGATTAATTTGAGGGTGAAACTACACCTAGGATGTTTACAAGTACCAACAAGCTTATACTCAAGCTTTTGAATGCATTTATGCGTTTTAAAAGCTCATACGAGTAGGGTGAAAGAGATTTGAGTTCTTTTGTGTTGTATATTAAGAGAAAGCATTCAAATACTTTGTTTGGATTAATTTGAGTGGGAAACTACACCTAGGATGTTTACAAGTACAAACAAGCTTCAACTCAAGCTTTTGAATGCATTTACGCGTTTTAAATGCTCATACGAGTAGGGTGAAAGAGATTTGAGTTATTTTGTGTTGTATATTAAGAGAAAGCATCCAAATACTTTGTTTACATTCATTTGAGTGTGAAACTACACCTAGGATGTTTACAAGTACAAACAAGCTTCAACTCAACCTTTTGAATGCATTTACGCGTTTTAAAAGCCCATACGAGTAGGGTGAAAGAGATTTTAGTTCTTTTGTGTTGTATATTAAGAGAAAGCATCTAAATACTTTGTTTGCATTCATTTGAGTGTGAAACTACACCTAGGATGTTTACAAGTACAAACAAGCTTCAACTCAAGCTTTTGAATGCATTTACGCGTTTTAAAAGCTCACACGAGTAGGGTGAAAGAGATTTGAGTTCTTTTGTGTTGTATATTAAGAGAAAGCATCCAAATACTTTGTTTGGATTCATTTGAGTGTGAGACTACACCTTGGATGTTTACAAGTACAAACAAGCTTCAACTCAAGCTTTTGAATGCATTTACGCGTTTTAAAAGCTCATACGAGTAGGGTGAAAGATATTTGCATTCTTTTGTGTTGTATATTAAGAGAAATCATTCAAATACTTTGTTTGGATTAATTTGAGTGTGAAACTACACCTAGGATGTTTACAAGTACAAACAAGCTTCAACTCAAGCTTTTGAATGCATTTACGCGTTTTAAAAGCTCATACGAGTAGGGTGAAAGAGATTTGATTTCTTTTGTGTTGTATATTAAGAGAAAGCATCCAAATACTTTGTTTGGATTAATTTGAGGGTGAAACTACACCTAGGATGTTTACAAGTACCAACAAGCTTATACTCAAGCTTTTGAATGCATTTACGCGTTTTAAAAGCTCATACGAGTAGGGTGAAAGAGATTTGAGTTCTTTTGTGTTGCATATTAAGAGAAAGCATCCAAATACTTTGTTTGGATTAATTTGAGGGTGAAACTAAACCTAGGATGTTTACAAGTACAAACAAGCTTCAACTCAAGCTTTTGAATGCATTTACGCGTTTTAAAAGCTCATACGAGTAGGGTGAAACAGATTTGAGTTCTTTTGTGTTGTATATTAAGAGAAAACATCAAAATACTTTGTTTGCATTCATTTGAGTGTGAAACTACACCTAGGATGTTCACAAGTACAAACAAGCTTCAACTCAAGCTTTTGAATGCATTTACGCGTTTTAAAAGCTCATACGAGTAGGGTGAAAGAGATTTGAGTTCTTTTGTGTTGTATATTAGGAGAAAGCATCCAAATACTTTGTTTGCATTCATTTGAGTGTGAAACTACACCTAGGATGTTCACAAGTACAAACAAGCTTCAACTCAAGCTTTTGAATGCATTTACGCGTTTTAGAAGCTCATACGAGTAGGGTGAAAGAGATTTGAGTTCTTTTGTGTTGCATATTAAGAGAAAGCATCCAAATACTTTGTTTTGATTAATTTGAGGGTGAAACTAAACCTAGGATGTTTACAAGTACAAACAAGCTTCAACTCAAGCTTTTGAATGCATTTACGCGTTTTAAAAGCTCATACAAGTAGGGTGAAACAGATTTGAGTTCTTTTGTGTTGTATATTAAGAGAAAACATCAAAATACTTTGTTTGCATTCATTTGAGTGTGAAACTACACCTAGGATGTTTACAAGTACAAACAAGATTCAACTCAACCTTTTGAATGCATTTACGCGTTTTAAAAGCTCGTACGAGTAGGGTTAAAGAGATTTGAGTTCTTTTGTGTTGTATATTAGGAGAAAGCATCCAAATACTTTGTTTGCATTCATTTGAGTGTGAAACTACACCTAGGATGTTCACAAGTACAAACAAGCTTCAACTCAAGCTTTTGAATGCATTTACGCGTTTTAAAAGCTCATACGAGTAGGGTGAAAGAGATTTGAGTTCTTTTGTGTTGTATATTAAGAGAAAGCATCCAAATACTTTGTTTGGATTCATTTGAGTGTGAGACTAAACCTTGGATGTTTACAAGTACAAACAAGCTTCAACTCAAGCTTTTGAATGTATTTACGAAGTTTAAAAGCTCATACGAGTAGGGTGAAAGAGATTTGAGTTCTTTTGTGTTGTATATTAAGAGAAAGCATCTAAATGCTTTGTTTGCATTCATTTGAGTTTGAAACTACACCTAGGATGTTTACAAGTACAAACAAGCTTCAGCTCAAGCTTTTGAATGCATTTACGCGTTTTAAAAGCTCATACGAGTAGGGTGAAAGAGATTTGAGTTATTTTGTGTTGTATATTAAGAGAAAGCATCCAAATACTTTGTTTGGATTAATTTGAGGGTGAAACTACACCTAGGATGTTTACAAGTACCAATAAGCTTATACTCAAGCTTTTGAATGCATTTACGCGTTTTAAAAGCTCATACGAGTAGGGTGAAAGAGATTTGAGTTCTTTTGTGTTGTATATTAAGAGAAAGCATCCAAATACTTTGTTTGGATTCATTTGAGTGTGAGACTAAACCTTGGATGTTTACAAGTACAAACAAGCTTCAACTCAAGCTTTTGAATGCATTTACGCGTTTTAAAAGCTCATACGAGTAGGGTGAAAGAGATTTGAGTTCTTTTGTGTTGTATATTTAGAGAAAACATCAAAATACTTTGTTTGCATTCATTTGAGTGTGAAACTACACCTAGGATGTTTACAAGTACAAAAAAGATTCAACTCAACCTTTTGAATGTATTTACGCGTTTTAAAAGCTCGTACGAGTAGGGTTAAAGAGATTTGAGTTCTTTTGTGTTGTATATTAGGAGAAAGCATCCAAATACTTTGTTTGCATTCATTTGAGTGTGAAACTACACCTAGGATGTTCACAAGTACAAACAAGCTTCAACTCAAGCTTTTGAATGCATTTACGCGTTTTAGAAGCTCATACGAGTAGGGTGAAAGAGATTTGCGTTCTTTTGTGTTGTATATTAAGAGAAAGCATTCAAATACTTTGTTTGGATTAATTTGAGTATGAAACTACACCTAGGATGTTTACAAGTACAAACAAGCTTCAACTCAAGCTTTTGAATGCATTTACGAAGTTTAAAAGCTCATACGAGTAGGGTGAAAGAGATTTGAGTTCTTTTGTGTTGTACATTAAGAGAAAGCATCTAAATGCTTTGTTTGCATTCATTTGAGTTTGAAACTACACCTAGGATGTTTACAAGTACAAACAAGCTTCAGCTCAAGCTTTTGAATGCATTTACGCGTTTTAAAAGCTCATACGAGTAGGGTGAAAGAGATTTGAGTTATTTTGTGTTGTATATTAAGAGAAAGCATCCAAATACTTTGTTTACATTCATTTGAGTGTGAAACTACACCTAGGATGTTTACAAGTACAAACAAGCTTCAACTCAACCTTTTGAATGCATTTACGCGTTTTAAAAGCTCATACGAGTAGGGTGAAAGAGATTTTAGTTCTTTTGTGTTGTATATTAAAAGAAAGCATCCAAATACTTTGTATGGATTATTTTGAGTGTGAAACTAAACCTAGGATGTTTAGAAGTACAAACAAGCTTCCACTCAAGCTTTTGAATGCATTTACGCGTTTTAAAAGCTCATACGAGTAGGGTGAAAGAGATTTGAGTTCTTTTGTGTTGTATATTAAGAGAAAACATAAAATTACTTTGTTTGCATTCATTTGAGTGTGAAACTACACCTAGGATGTTTACAAGTACAAACAAGCTTCAACTCAAGCTTTTGAATGCATTTACGCGTTTTAAAAGCTCATACGAGTAGGGTGAAAGAGATTTGAGTTCTTTTGTGTTGTATATTAAGAGAAAACATAAAATTACTTTGTTTGCATTCATTTGAGTGTGAAACTACACCTAGGATGTTTACAAGTACAAACAAGATTCAACTCAACCTTTTGAATGCATTTACGCGTTTTAAAAGCTCGTACGAGTAGGGTTAAAGAGATTTGAGTTCTTTTGTGTTGTATATTAGGAGAAAGCATCCAAATACTTTGTTTGCATTCATTTGAGTGTGAAACTACACCTAGGATGTTCACAAGTACAAACAAGCTTCAACTCAAGCTTTTGAATGCATTTACGCGTTTTAAAAGCTCATACGAGTAGGGTGAAAGAGATTTGAGTTCTTTTGTGTTGTATATTAAGAGAAAGCATCCAAATACTTTGTTTGGAAACATTTGAGTGTGAGACTACACCATGGATGTTTACAAGTACAAACAAGCTTCAACTCAAGCTTTTGAATGCATTTACGCGTTTTAAAAGCTCATACGAGTAGGGTGAAAGAGATTTAACTTCTTTTGTGTTGTATATTAAGAGAAAGCATCCAAATACTTTGTTTGGATTAATTTGAGGGTGAAACTACACCTAGGATGTTTACAAGTACCAACAAGCTTATACTCAAGCTTTTGAATGCATTTACGCGTTTTAAAAGCTCATACGAGTAGGGTGAAAGAGATTTGAGTTCTTTTGTGTTGTATATTAAGAGAAAGCATCCAAATACTTTGTTTGGATTAATTTGAGGGTGAAACTACACCTAGGATGTTTACAAGTACAAACAAGCTTCAACTCAAGCTTTTGAATGCATTTACGCGTTTTAAAAGCTCATACGAGTAGGGTGAAAGAGATTTGAGTTCTTTTGTGTTGTATATTAAGAGAAAACATCAAAATACTTTGTTTGCATTCATTTGAGTGTGAAACTACACCTAGGATGTTTACAAGTACAAACAAGATTCAACTCAACCTCTTGAATGCATTTACGCGTTTTAAAAGCTCGTACGAGTAGGGTTAAAGAGATTTTAGTTCTTTTGTGTTGTAGATTAGGAGAAAGCATCCAAATACTTTGTTTGCATTCATTTGAGTGTGAAACTACACCTAGGATGTTCTCAAGTACAAACAAGCTTCAACTCAAGCTTTTGAATGCATTTACGCGTTTTAAAAGCTCATACGAGTAGGGTGAAAGAGATTTGAGTTCTTTTGTGTTGTATATTAAGAGAAAGCATCCAAATACTTTGTTTGGATACATTTGAGTGTGAGACTACACCTTGGATGTTTACAAGTACAAACAAGCTTCAACTCAAGCTTTTGAATGCATTTACGCGTTTTAAAAGCTCATACGAGTAGGGTGAAAGAGATTTAACTTCTTTTGTGTTGTATATTAAGAGAAAGCATCCAAATAGTTTGTTTGGATTAATTTGAGGGTGAAACTACACCTAGGATGTTTACAAGTACCAACAAGCTTATACTCAAGCTTTTGAATGCATTTACGCGTTTTAAAAGCTCATACGAGTAGGGTGAAAGAGATTTGAGTTCTTTTGTGTTGTATATTAAGAGAAAGCATCCAAATACTTTGTTTGGATTAATTTGAGGGTGAAACTACACCTAGGATGTTTACAAGTACAAACAAGCTTCAACTCAAGCTTTTGAATGCATTTACGCGTTTTAAAAGCTCATACGAGTAGGGTGAAAGAGATTTGAGTTCTTTTGTGTTGTATATTAAGAGAAAACATCAAAATACTTTGTTTGCATTCATTTGAGTGTGAAACTACACCTAGGATGTTTACAAGTACAAACAAGATTCAACTCAACCTCTTGAATGCATTTACGCGTTTTAAAAGCTCGTACGAGTAGGGTGAAAGAGATTTGAGTTCTTTTGTGTTGTATATTAAGAGAAAACATCAAAATACTTTGTTTGCATTCATTTGAGTGTGAAACTACACCTAGGATGTTTACAAGTACAAACAAGATTCAACTCAACCTCTTGAATGCATTTACGCGTTTTAAAAGCTCGTACGAGTAGGGTTAAAGAGATTTGAGTTCTTTTGTGTTGTATATTAGGAGAAAGCATCCAAATACTTTGTTTGCATTCATTTGAGTGTGAAACTACACCTAGGATGTTCACAAGTACAAACAAGCTTCAACTCAAGCTTTTGAATGCATTTACGCGTTTTAAAAGCTCATACGAGTAGGGTGAAAGAGATTTGAGTTCTTTTGTGTTGTATATTAAGAGAAAGCATCCAAATACTTTGTTTGGATACATTTGAGTGTGAGACTACACCTTGGATGTTTACAAGTACAAACAAGCTTCAACTCAAGCTTTTGAATGCATTTACGCGTTTTAAAAGCTCATACGAGTAGGGTGAAAGAGATTTAACTTCTTTTGTGTTGTATATTAAGAGAAAGCATCCAAATACTTTGTTTGGATTAATTTGAGGGTGAAACTACACCTAGGATGTTTACAAGTACCAACAAGCTTATACTCAAGCTTTTGAATGCATTTACGCGTTTTAAAAGCTCATACGAGTAGGGTGAAAGAGATTTGAGTTCTTTTGTGTTGTATATTAAGAGAAAGCATCCAAATACTTTGTTTGGATTAATTTGAGGGTGAAACTAAACCTAGGATGTTTAGAAGTACAAACAAGCTTCCACTCAAGCTTTTGAATGCATTTACGCGTTTTAAAAGCTCATACGAGTAGGGTGAAAGAGATTTGAGTTCTTTTGTGTTGTATATTAAGAGAAAACATAAAATTACTTTGTTTGCATTCATTTGAGTGTGAAACTACACCTAGGATGTTTACAAGTACAAACAAGCTTCAACTCAAGCTTTTGAATGCATTTACGCGTTTTAAAAGCTCATACGAGTAGGGTGAAAGAGATTTGAGTTCTTTTGTGTTGTATATTAAGAGAAAACATAAAATTACTTTGTTTGCATTCATTTGAGTGTGAAACTACACCTAGGATGTTTACAAGTACAAACAAGATTCAACTCAACCTTTTGAATGCATTTACGCGTTTTAAAAGCTCGTACGAGTAGGGTTAAAGAGATTTGAGTTCTTTTGTGTTGTATATTAGGAGAAAGCATCCAAATACTTTGTTTGCATTCATTTGAGTGTGAAACTACACCTAGGATGTTCACAAGTACAAACAAGCTTCAACTCAAGCTTTTGAATGCATTTACGCGTTTTAAAAGCTCATACGAGTAGGGTGAAAGAGATTTGAGTTCTTTTGTGTTGTATATTAAGAGAAAGCATCCAAATACTTTGTTTGGAAACATTTGAGTGTGAGACTACACCATGGATGTTTACAAGTACAAACAAGCTTCAACTCAAGCTTTTGAATGCATTTACGCGTTTTAAAAGCTCATACGAGTAGGGTGAAAGAGATTTAACTTCTTTTGTGTTGTATATTAAGAGAAAGCATCCAAATACTTTGTTTGGATTAATTTGAGGGTGAAACTACACCTAGGATGTTTACAAGTACCAACAAGCTTATACTCAAGCTTTTGAATGCATTTACGCGTTTTAAAAGCTCATACGAGTAGGGTGAAAGAGATTTGAGTTCTTTTGTGTTGTATATTAAGAGAAAGCATCCAAATACTTTGTTTGGATTAATTTGAGGGTGAAACTACACCTAGGATGTTTACAAGTACAAACAAGCTTCAACTCAAGCTTTTGAATGCATTTACGCGTTTTAAAAGCTCATACGAGTAGGGTGAAAGAGATTTGAGTTCTTTTGTGTTGTATATTAAGAGAAAACATCAAAATACTTTGTTTGCATTCATTTGAGTGTGAAACTACACCTAGGATGTTTACAAGTACAAACAAGATTCAACTCAACCTCTTGAATGCATTTACGCGTTTTAAAAGCTCGTACGAGTAGGGTTAAAGAGATTTTAGTTCTTTTGTGTTGTAGATTAGGAGAAAGCATCCAAATACTTTGTTTGCATTCATTTGAGTGTGAAACTACACCTAGGATGTTCTCAAGTACAAACAAGCTTCAACTCAAGCTTTTGAATGCATTTACGCGTTTTAAAAGCTCATACGAGTAGGGTGAAAGAGATTTGAGTTCTTTTGTGTTGTATATTAAGAGAAAGCATCCAAATACTTTGTTTGGATACATTTGAGTGTGAGACTACACCTTGGATGTTTACAAGTACAAACAAGCTTCAACTCAAGCTTTTGAATGCATTTACGCGTTTTAAAAGCTCATACGAGTAGGGTGAAAGAGATTTAACTTCTTTTGTGTTGTATATTAAGAGAAAGCATCCAAATAGTTTGTTTGGATTAATTTGAGGGTGAAACTACACCTAGGATGTTTACAAGTACCAACAAGCTTATACTCAAGCTTTTGAATGCATTTACGCGTTTTAAAAGCTCATACGAGTAGGGTGAAAGAGATTTGAGTTCTTTTGTGTTGTATATTAAGAGAAAGCATCCAAATACTTTGTTTGGATTAATTTGAGGGTGAAACTACACCTAGGATGTTTACAAGTACAAACAAGCTTCAACTCAAGCTTTTGAATGCATTTACGCGTTTTAAAAGCTCATACGAGTAGGGTGAAAGAGATTTGAGTTCTTTTGTGTTGTATATTAAGAGAAAACATCAAAATACTTTGTTTGCATTCATTTGAGTGTGAAACTACACCTAGGATGTTTACAAGTACAAACAAGATTCAACTCAACCTCTTGAATGCATTTACGCGTTTTAAAAGCTCGTACGAGTAGGGTGAAAGAGATTTGAGTTCTTTTGTGTTGTATATTAAGAGAAAACATCAAAATACTTTGTTTGCATTCATTTGAGTGTGAAACTACACCTAGGATGTTTACAAGTACAAACAAGATTCAACTCAACCTCTTGAATGCATTTACGCGTTTTAAAAGCTCGTACGAGTAGGGTTAAAGAGATTTGAGTTCTTTTGTGTTGTATATTAGGAGAAAGCATCCAAATACTTTGTTTGCATTCATTTGAGTGTGAAACTACACCTAGGATGTTCACAAGTACAAACAAGCTTCAACTCAAGCTTTTGAATGCATTTACGCGTTTTAAAAGCTCATACGAGTAGGGTGAAAGAGATTTGAGTTCTTTTGTGTTGTATATTAAGAGAAAGCATCCAAATACTTTGTTTGGATACATTTGAGTGTGAGACTACACCTTGGATGTTTACAAGTACAAACAAGCTTCAACTCAAGCTTTTGAATGCATTTACGCGTTTTAAAAGCTCATACGAGTAGGGTGAAAGAGATTTAACTTCTTTTGTGTTGTATATTAAGAGAAAGCATCCAAATACTTTGTTTGGATTAATTTGAGGGTGAAACTACACCTAGGATGTTTACAAGTACCAACAAGCTTATACTCAAGCTTTTGAATGCATTTACGCGTTTTAAAAGCTCATACGAGTAGGGTGAAAGAGATTTGAGTTCTTTTGTGTTGTATATTAAGAGAAAGCATCCAAATACTTTGTTTGGATTAATTTGAGGGTGAAACTACACCTAGGATGTTTACAAGTACAAACAAGCTTCAACTCAAGCTTTTGAATGCATTTACGCGTTTTAAAAGCTCATACGAGTAGGGTGAAAGAGATTTGAGTTCTTTTGTGTTGTATATTAAGAGAAAACATCAAAATACTTTGTTTGCATTCATTTGAGTGTGAAACTACACCTAGGATGTTTACAAGTACAAACAAGATTCAACTCAACCTCTTGAATGCATTTACGCGTTTTAAAAGCTCGTACGAGTAGGGTTAAAGAGATTTGAGTTCTTTTGTGTTGTATATTAGGAGAAAGCATCCAAATACTTTGTTTGCATTCATTTGAGTGTGAAACTACACCTAGGATGTTCACAAGTACAAACAAGCTTCAACTCAAGCTTTTGAATGCATTTACGCGTTTTAAAAGCTCATACGAGTAGGGTGAAAGAGATTTGAGTTCTTTTGTGTTGTATATTAAAAGAAAGCATCCAAATACTTTGTTTGGATTCATTTGAGTGTGAGACTACACCTTGGATGTTTACAAGTACAAACAAGCTTCAACTCAAGCTTTTGAATGCATTTACGCGTTTTAAAAGCTCATACGAGTAGGGTGAAAGAGATTTGACTTCTTTTGTGTTGTATATTAAGAGAAAGCATCCAAATACTTTGTTTGGATTAATTTGAGGGTGAAACTACACCTACGATGTTTACAAGTACCAACAAGCTTATACTCAAGCTTTTGAATGCATTTACGCGTTTTAAAAGCTCATACGAGTTGGGTGAAAGAGATTTGAGTTCTTTTGTGTTGTATATTAAGAGAAAGCATCCAAATACTTTGTTTGGATTAATTTGAGGGTGAAACTACACCTAGGATGTTTACAAGTACAAACAAGCTTCAACTCAAGCTTTTGAATGCATTTACGCGTTTTAAAAGCTCATACGAGTAGGGTGAAAGAGATTTGAGTTCTTTTGTGTTGTATATTAAGAGAAAACATCAAAATACTCTGTTTGCATTCATTTGAGTGTGAAACTACACCTAGGATGTTTACAAGTACAAACAAGATTCAACTCAACCTTTTGAATGCATTTACGCGTTTTAAAAGCTCGTACGAGTAGGGTTAAAGAGATTTGAGTTCTTTTGTGTTGTATATTAGGAGAAAGCATCCAAATACTTTGTTTGCATTCATTTGAGTGTGAAACTACACCTAGGATGTTCACAAGTACAAACAAGCTTCAACTCAAGCTTTTGAATGCATTTACGCGTTTTAGAAGCTCATACGAGTAGGGTGAAAGAGATTTGCGTTCTTTTGTGTTGTATATTAAGAGAAAGCATTCAAATACTTTGTTTGGATTAATTTGAGTATGAAACTACACCTAGGATGTTTACAAGTACAAACAAGCTTCAACTCAAGCTTTTGAATGCATTTACGAAGTTTAAAAGCTCATAAGAGTAGGGTGAAAGAGATTTGAGTTCTTTTGTGTTGTATATTAAGAGAAAGCATCTAAATGCTTTGTTTGCATTCATTTGAGTTTGAAACTACACCTAGGATGTTTACAAGTACAAACAAGCTTCAGCTCAAGCTTTTGAATGCATTTACGCGTTTTAAAAGCTCATACGAGTAGGGTGAAAGAGATTTGAGTTATTTTGTGTTGTATATTAAGAGAAAGCATCCAAATACTTTGTTTGGATTAATTTGAGGGTGAAACTACACCTAGGATGTTTACAAGTACCAACAAGCTTATACTCAAGCTTTTGAATGCATTTACGCGTTTTAAAAGCTCATACGAGTAGGGTGAAAGAGATTTGAGTTCTTTTGTGTTGTATATTAAGAGAAAGCATTCAAATACTTTGTTTGGATTAATTTGAGTGTAAAACTACACCTAGGATGCTTACAAGTACAAACAAGCTTCAACTCAAGCTTTTTAATGCATTTACGCGTTTGAAATGCTCATACGAGTAGGGTGAAAGAGATTTGAGTTATTTTGTGTTGTATATTAAGAGAAAGCATCCAAATACTTTGTTTACATTCATTTGAGTGTGAAACTACACCTAGGATGTTTACAAGTACAAACAAGCTTCAACTCAACCTTTTGAATGCATTTACGCGTTTTAAAAGCTCATACGAGTAGGGTGAAAGAGATTTTAGTTCTTTTGTGTTGTATATTAAAAGAAAGCATCCAAATACTTTGTATGGATTATTTTGAGTGTGAAACTAAACCTAGGATGTTTAGAAGTACAAACAAGCTTCCACTCAAGCTTTTGAATGCATTTACGCGTTTTAAAAGCTCATACGAGTAGGGTGAAAGAGATTTGAGTTCTTTTGTGTTGTATATTAAGAGAAAACATAAAATTACTTTGTTTGCATTCATTTGAGTGTGAAACTACACCTAGGATGTTTACAAGTACAAACAAGCTTCAACTCAAGCTTTTGAATGCATTTACGCGTTTTAAAAGCTCATACGAGTAGGGTGAAAGAGATTTGCGTTCTTTTGTGTTGTATATTAAGAGAAAACATAAAATTACTTTGTTTGCATTCATTTGAGTGTGAAACTACACCTAGGATGTTTACAAGTACAAACAAGCTTCAACTCAAGCTTTTGAATGCATTTACGCGTTTTAAATGCTTATACGAGTAGGGTGAAAGAGATTTGAGTTCTTTTGTGTTGTATATTAAGAGAAATCATTCAAATACTTTGTTTGGATTAATTTGAGTGTGAAACTACACCTAGGATGTTTACAAGTACAAACAAGCTTCAACTCAAGCTTTTGAATGCATTTACGCGTTTTAAAAGCTCATACGAGTAGGGTGAAAGAGATTTGAGTTCTTTTGTGTTGTATATTAAAAGAAAGCATTCAAATACTTTGTTTGGATTAATTTGAGTGTGAAACTACACCTAGGATGTTTACAAGTACAAACAAGCTTCAACTCAAGCTTTTGAATGCATTTACGCAGTTTAAAAGCTCATACGAGTAGGGTGAAAGAGATTTGAGTTCTTTTGTGTTGTATATTAAGAGAAAGCATCTAAATACTTTGTTTGCATTCATTTGAGTGTGAAACTACACCTAGGATGTTTACAAGTACAAACAAGCTTCAACTCAAGCTTTTGAATGCATTTACGCGTTTTAAAAGCTCATACGAGTAGGGTGAAAGAGATTTGAGTTCTTTTGTGTTGTATATTAAGAGAAAGAATTCAAATACTTTGTTTGGATTAATTTGAGTGTGAAACTACACCTAGGATGTTTACAAGTAGAAACAAGCTTCAACTCAAGCTTTTGAATGCATTTACGCAGTTTAAATGCTCATACGAGTAGGGTGAAAGAGATTTGAGTTCTTTTGTGTTGTATATTAAGAGAAAGCATTCAAATACTTTGTTTGGATTAATTTGAGTGTGAAACTACACCTAGGATGTTTACAAGTACAAACAAGCTTCAACTCAACCTTTTGATTGCATTTACGCGTTTTAAAAGCTCATACGAGTAGTGTGAAAGAGATTTTAGTTCTTTTGTGTTGTATATTAAAAGAAAGCATCCAAATACTTTGTATGGATTAATTTGAGTGTGAAACTAAACCTAGGATGTTTAGAAGTACAAACAAGCTTCCACTCAAGCTTTTGAATTCATTTACGCGTTTTAAAAGCTCATACGAGTAGGGTGAAAGAGATTTGAGTTCTTTTGTGTTGTATATTAAGAGAAAGCATTCAAATACTTTGTTTGGATTAATTTGAGTGTGAAACTACACCTAGGATGTTTACAAGTACAAACAAGCTTCAACTCAAGCTTTTGAATGCATTTACGCGTTTTAAAAGCGCATACAAGTAGGGTGAAAGAGATTTGAGTTCTTTTGTGTTGTATATTTAGAGAAAGCATCCAAACACTTTGTTTGCATTCATTTGAGTGTGAAACTACACCTAGGATGTTCACAAGTACAAACAAGCTTGAACTCAAGCTTTTGAATGCATTTACGCATTTTAAAAGCTCATACGAGTAGGGTGAAAGAGATTTGAGTTCTTTTGTGTTGTATATTAAGAGAAAGCATCCAAATACTTTGTTTGGATTCATTTGAGTGTGAGACTACACCTTGGATGTTTACAAGTACAAACAAGTTTCAACTCAAGCTTTTGAATGCATTTACGCGTTTTAAAAGCTCATACGAGTAGGGTGAAAGAGATTTGACTTCTTTTGTGTTGTATATTAAGAGAAAGCATCCAAATACTTTGTTTGGATTAATTTGAGGGTGAAACTACACCTAGGATGTTTACAAGTACCAACAAGCTTATACTCAAGCTTTTGAATGCATTTACGCGTTTTAAAAGCTCATACGAGTAGGGTGAAAGAGATTTGAGTTCTTTTGTGTTGTATATTAAGAGAAAGCATCCAAATACTTTGTTTGGATTAATTTGAGGGTGAAACTACACCTAGGATGTTTACAAGTACAAACAAGCTTCAACTCAAGCTTTTGAATGCATTTACGCGTTTTAAAAGCTCATACGAGTAGGGTGAAAGAGATTTGAGTTCTTTTTTCTTGTATATTAAGAGAAAGCATCCAAATACTTTGTTTGGATTAATTTGAGGGTGAAACTACACCTAGGATGTTTACAAGTACAAACAAGCTTCAACTCAAGCTTTTGAATGCATTTACGCGTTTTAAAAGCTCATACGAGTAGGGTGAAAGAGATTTGAATTCTTTTGTGTTGTATATTAAGAGAAAACATCAAAATACTTTGTTTGCATTCATTTGAGTGTGAAACTACACCTAGGATGTTTACAAGTACAAACAAGATTCAACTCAACCTTTTGAATGCATTTACGCGTTTTAAAAGCTCGTATGAGTAGGGTTAAAGAGATTTGAGTTCTTTTGTGTTGTATATTAGGAGAAAGCATCCAAATACTTTGTTTGCATTCATTTGAGTGTGAAACTACACCTAGGATGTTCACAAGTACAAACAAGCTTCAACTCAAGCTTTTGAATGCATTTACGCGTTTTAGAAGCTCATACGAGTAGGGTGAAAGAGATTTGCGTTCTTTTGTGTTGTATATTAAGAGAAAGCATTCAAATACTTTGTTTGGATTAATTTGAGTATGAAACTACACCTAGGATGTTTACAAGTACAAACAAGCTTCAACTCAAGCTTTTGAATGCATTTACGAAGTTTAAAAGCTCATACGAGTAGGGTGAAAGAGATTTGAGTTCTTTTGTGTTGTATATTAAGAGAAAGCATCTAAATGCTTTGTTTGCATTCATTTGAGTTTGAAACTACACCTAGGATGTTTACAAGTACAAACAAGCTTCAGCTCAAGCTTTTGAATGCATTTACGCGTTTTAAAAGCTCATACGAGTAGGGTGAAAGAGATTTGAGTTATTTTGTGTTGTATATTAAGAGAAAGCATCCAAATACTTTGTTTGGATTAATTTGAGGGTGAAACTACACCTAGGATGTTTACAAGTACCAACAAGCTTATACTCAAGCTTTTGAATGCATATACGCGTTTTAAAAGCTCATACGAGTAGGGTGAAAGAGATTTGAGTTCTTTTGTGTTGTATATTAAGAGAAAGCATTCAAATACTTTGTTTGGATTAATTTGAGTGTAAAACTACACCTAGGATGTTTACAAGTACAAACAAGCTTCAACTCAAGCTTTTTAATGCATTTACGCGTTTGAAATGCTCATACGAGTAGGGTGAAAGAGATTTGAGTTATTTTGTGTTGTATATTAAGAGAAAGCATCCAAATACTTTGTTTACTTTCATTTGAGTGTGAAACTACACCTAGGATGTTTACAAGTACAAACAAGCTTCAACTCAACCTTTTGAATGCATTTACGCGTTTTAAAAGCTCATACGAGTAGGGTGAAAGAGATTTTAGTTCTTTTGTGTTGTATATTAAAAGAAAGCATCCAAATACTTTGTATGGATTATTTTGAGTGTGAAACTAAACCTAGGATGTTTAGAAGTACAAACAAGCTTCCACTCAAGCTTTTGAATGCATTTACGCGTTTTAAAAGCTCATACGAGTAGGGTGAAAGAGATTTGAGTTCTTTTGTGTTGTATATTAAGAGAAAACATAAAATTACTTTGTTTGCATTCATTTGAGTGTGAAACTACACCTAGGATGTTTACAAGTACAAACAAGCTTCAACTCAAGCTTTTGAATGCATTTACGCGTTTTAAAAGCTCATACGAGTAGGGTGAAAGAGATTTGCGTTCTTTTGTGTTGTATATTAAGAGAAAACATAAAATTACTTTGTTTGCATTCATTTGAGTGTGAAACTACACCTAGGATGTTTACAAGTACAAACAAGCTTCAACTCAAGCTTTTGAATGCATTTACGCGTTTTAAATGCTTATACGAGTAGGGTGAAAGAGATTTGAGTTCTTTTGTGTTGTATATTAAGAGAAATCATTCAAATACTTTTTTTGGATTAATTTGAGTGTGAAACTACACCTAGGATGTTTACAAGTACAAACAAGCTTCAACTCAAGCTTTTGAATGCATTTACGCGTTTTAAAAGCTCATACGAGTAGGGTGAAAGAGATTTGAGTTCCTTTGTGTTGTATATTAACAGAAAGCATTTAAATACTTTGTTTGGATTAATTTGAGGGTGAAACTACACCTAGGATGTTTACAAGTACAAACAAGCTTCAACTCAAGCTTTTGAATGCATTTACGCAGTTTAAAAGCTCATACGAGTTGGGTGAAAGAGATTTGAGTTCTTTTGTGTTGTATATTAAGAGAAAGCATCTAAATACTTTGTTTGCATTCATTTGAGTGTGAAACTACACCTAGGATGTTTACAAGTACAAACAAGCTTCAACTCAAGCTTTTGAATGCATTTACGTGTTTTAAAAGCTCATACGAGTAGGGTGAAAGAGATTTGAGTTCTTTTGTGTTGTATATTAAGAGAAAGAATTCAAATACTTTGTTTGGATTAATTTGAGTGTGAAACTACACCTAGGATGTTTACAAGTAGAAACAAGCTTCAACTCAAGCTTTTGAATGCATTTACGCAGTTTAAATGCTCATACGAGTAGGGTGAAAGAGATTTGAGTTCTTTTGTGTTGTATATTAAGAGAAAGCATTCAAATACTTTGTTTGGATTAATTTGAGTGTGAAACTACACCTAGGATGTTTACAAGTACAAACAAGCTTCAACTCAACCTTTTGATTGCATTTACGCGTTTTAAAAGCTCATACGAGTAGGGTGAAAGAGATTTGACTTCTTTTGTGTTGTATATTAAGAGAAAACATCAAAATACTTTGTTTGCATTCATTTGAGTGTGAAACTACACCTAGGATGTTTACAAGTACAAACAAGATTCAACTCAACCTCTTGAATGCATTTACGCGTTTTAAAAGCTCGTACGAGTAGGGTTAAAGAGATTTGAGTTCTTTTGTGTTGTATATTAGGAGAAAGCATCCAAATACTTTGTTTGCATTCATTTGAGTGTGAAACTACACCTAGGATGTTTACAAGTACAAACAAGCTTCAACTCAAGCTTTTGAATGCATTTACGCGTTTTAAAAGCGCATACAAGTAGGGTGAAAGAGATTTGAGTTCTTTTGTGTTGTATATTTAGAGAAAGCATCCAAACACTTTGTTTGCTTTCATTTGAGTGTGAAACTACACCTAGGATGTTTACAAGTACAAACAAGCTTCAACTCAAGCTTTTGAATGCATTTACGCGTTTTAAAAGCTCATACGAGTACGGTGAAAGATATTTGCTTCTTTTGTGTTGTATATTAAGAGAAAACATAAAAATACTTTGTTTGCATTCATTTGAGTGTGAAACTACACCTAGGATGTTTACAAGTACAAACAAGCTTCAACTCAAGCTTTTGAATGCATTTACGAAGTTTAAAAGCTCATACGAGTAGGGTGAAAGAGATTTGAGTTCTTTTGTGTTGTATATTAAGAGAAAGCATCTAAATGCTTTGTTTGCATTCATTTGAGTTTGAAACTACACCTAGGATGTTTACAAGTACAAACAAGCTTCAGCTCAAGCTTTTGAATGCATTTACGCGTTTTAAAAGCTCATACGAGTAGGGTGAAAGAGATTTGAGTTATTTTGTGTTGTATATTAAGAGAAAGCATCCAAATACTTTGTTTGGATTAATTTGAGGGTGAAACTACACCTAGGATGTTTACAAGTACCAACAAGCTTATACTGAAGCTTTTGAATGCATTTACGCGTTTTAAAAGCTCATAC
This sequence comes from Tetragonia tetragonoides, assembly GCA_038025085.1. Lineage (NCBI taxonomy): Eukaryota > Viridiplantae > Streptophyta > Magnoliopsida > Caryophyllales > Aizoaceae > Tetragonia > Tetragonia tetragonoides. The sequence continues at coordinate 26,546,570 of CM076140.1, forward strand.
GAGTAGGGTGAAAGAGATTTGAGTTCTTTTGTGTTGTATATTAAGAGAAAGCATTCAAATACTTTGTTTGGATTAATTTGAGTGTAAAACTACACCTAGGATGTTTACAAGTACAAACAAGCTTCAACTCAAGCTTTTCATTGCATTTACGCGTTTTAAATGCTCATACGAGTAGGGTGAAAGAGATTTGAGTTCTTTTGTGTTGTATATTAAGAGAAAGCATCCAAATACTTTGTTTGGATTCATTTGAGTGTGAGACTACACCTTGGATGTTTACAAGTACAAACAAGTTTCAACTCAAGCTTTTGAATGCATTTACGCGTTTTAAAAGCTCATACGAGTAGGGTGAAAGAGATTTGACTTCTTTTGTGTTGTATATTAAGAGAAAGCATTCAAATACTTTGTTTGGATTAATTTGAGTGTGAAACTACACCTAGGATGTTTACAAGTACAAACAAGCTTCAACTCAAGCTTTTGAATGCATTTACGCGTTTAAAAAGCGCATACAAGTAGGGTGAAAGAGATTTGAGTTCTTTTGTGTTGTATATTTAGAGAAAGCATCCAAACACTTTGTTTGCATTCATTTGAGTGTGAAACTACACCTAGGATGTTCACAAGTACAAACAAGCTTGAACTCAAGCTTTTGAATGCATTTACGCATTTTAAAAGCTCATACGAGTAGGGTGAAAGAGATTTGAGTTCTTTTGTGTTGTATATTAAGAGAAAGCATCCAAATACTTTGTTTGGATTCATTTGAGTGTGAGACTACACCTTGGATGTTTACAAGTACAAACAAGTTTCAACTCAAGCTTTTGAATGCATTTACGCGTTTTAAAAGCTCATACGAGTAGGGTGAAAGAGATTTGACTTCTTTTGTGTTGTATATTAAGAGAAAGCATCCAAATACTTTGTTTGGATTAATTTGAGGGTGAAACTACACCTAGGATGTTTACAAGTACCAACAAGCTTATACTCAAGCTTTTGAATGCATTTACGCGTTTTAAAAGCTCATACGAGTAGGGTGAAAGAGATTTGAGTTCTTTTGTGTTGTATATTAAGAGAAAGCATCCAAATACTTTGTTTGGATTAATTTGAGGGTGAAACTACACCTAGGATGTTTACAAGTACAAACAAGCTTCAACTCAAGCTTTTGAATGCATTTACGCGTTTTAAAAGCTCATACGAGTAGGGTGAAAGAGATTTGACTTCTTTTGTGTTGTATATTAAGAGAAAACATCAAAATACTTTGTTTGCATTCATTTGAGTGTGAAACTACACCTAGGATGTTTACAAGTACAAACAAGATTCAACTCAACCTCTTGAATGCATTTACGCGTTTTAAAAGCTCGTACGAGTAGGGTTAAAGAGATTTGAGTTCTTTTGTGTTGTATATTAGGAGAAAGCATCCAAATACTTTGTTTGCATTCATTTGAGTGTGAAACTACACCTAGGATGTTTACAAGTACAAACAAGCTTCAACTCAAGCTTTTGAATGCATTTACGCGTTTTAAAAGCGCATACAAGTAGGGTGAAAGAGATTTGAGTTCTTTTGTGTTGTATATTTAGAGAAAGCATCCAAACACTTTGTTTGCATTCATTTGAGTGTGAAACTACACCTAGGATGTTTACAAGTACAAACAAGCTTCAACTCAAGCTTTTGAATGCATTTACGCGTTTTAAAAGCTCATACGAGTACGGTGAAAGATATTTGCTTCTTTTGTGTTGTATATTAAGAGAAAACATAAAAATACTTTGTTTGCATTCATTTGAGTGTGAAACTACACCTAGGATGTTTACAAGTACAAACAAGCTTCAACTCAAGCTTTTGAATGCATTTACGCGTTTTAAAAGCTCATACGAGTAGGGTGAAAGAGATTTGAGTTCTTTTGTGTTGTATATTAAGAGAAAGCATTCAAATACTTTGTTTGGATTAATTTGAGTGTAAAACTACACCTAGGATGTTTACAAGTACAAACAAGCTTCAACTCAAGCTTTTCATTGCATTTACGCGTTTTAAATGCTCATACGAGTAGGGTGAAAGAGATTTGAGTTCTTTTGTGTTGTATATTAAGAGAAAGAATTCAAATACTTTGTTTGGATTAATTTGAGTTTGAAACTACACCTAGGATGTTTACAAGTACAAACAAGATTCAACTCAACCTCTTGAATGCATTTACGCGTTTTAAAAGCTCGTACGAGTAGGGTTAAAGAGATTTGAGTTCTTTTGTGTTGTATATTAGGAGAAAGCATCCAAATACTTTGTTTGGATTAATTTGAGGGTGAAACTACACCTAGGATGTTTACAAGTACCAACAAGCTTATACTCAAGCTTTTGAATGCATTTACGCGTTTTAAAAGCTCATACGAGTAGGGTGAAAGAGCTTTGAGTTCTTTTTTCTTGTATATTAAGAGAAAGCATCCAAATACTTTGTTTGGATTAATTTGAGGGTGAAACTACACCTAGGATGTTTACAAGTACAAACAAGCTTCAACTCAAGCTTTTGAATGCATTTACGCGTTTTAAAAGCTCATACGAGTAGGGTGAAAGAGATTTGAATTCTTTTGTGTTGTATATTAAGAGAAAACATCAAAATACTTTGTTTGCATTCATTTGAGTGTGAAACTACACCTAGGATGTTTACAAGTACAAACAAGATTCAACTCAACCTATTGAATGCATTTACGCGTTTTAAAAGCTCGTACGAGTAGGGTTAAAGAGATTTGAGTTCTTTTGTGTTGTATATTAGGAGAAAGCATCCAAATACTTTGTTTGCATTCATTTGAGTGTGAAACTACACCTAGGATGTTCACAAGTACAAACAAGCTTCAACTCAAGCTTTTGAATGCATTTACGCGTTTTAAAAGCTCATACGAGTAGGGTGAAAGAGATTTGAGTTCTTTTGTGTTGTATATTAAAAGAAAGCATCCAAATACTTTGTTTGGATTCATTTGAGTGTGAGACTACACCTTGGATGTTTACAAGTACAAACAAGCTTCAACTCAAGCTTTTGAATGCATTTACGCGTTTTAAAAGCTCATACGAGTAGGGTGAAAGAGATTTGACTTCTTTTGTGTTGTATATTAAGAGAAAGCATCCAAATACTTTGTTTGGATTAATTTGAGGGTGAAACTACACCTAGGATGTTTACAAGTACCAACAAGCTTATACTCAAGCTTTTGAATGCATTTACGCGTTTTAAAAGCTCATACGAGTTGGGTGAAAGAGATTTGAGTTCTTTTGTGTTGTATATTAAGAGAAAGCATCCAAATACTTTGTTTGGATTAATTTGAGGGTGAAACTACACCTAGGACGTTTACAAGTACAAACAAGCTTCAACTCAAGCTTTTGAATGCATTTACGCGTTTTAAAAGCTCATACGAGTAGGGTGAAAGAGATTTGAGTTCTTTTGTGTTGTATATTAAGAGAAAACATCAAAATACTTTGTTTGCATTCATTTGAGTGTGAAACTACACCTAGGATGTTTACAAGTACAAACAAGATTCAACTCAACCTTTTGAATGCATTTACGCGTTTTAAAAGCTCGTACGAGTAGGGTTAAAGAGATTTGAGTTCTTTTGTGTTGTATATTAGGAGAAAGCATCCAAATACTTTGTTTGCATTCATTTGAGTGTGAAACTACACCTAGGATGTTCACAAGTACAAACAAGCTTCAACTCAAGCTTTTGAATGCATTTACGCGTTTTAGAAGCTCATACGAGTAGGGTGAAAGAGATTTGCGTTCTTTTGTGTTGTATATTAAGAGAAAGCATTCAAATACTTTGTTTGGATTAATTTGAGTATGAAACTACACCTAGGATGTTTACAAGTACAAACAAGCTTCAACTCAAGCTTTTGAATGCATTTACGAAGTTTAAAAGCTAATACGAGTAGGGTGAAAGAGATTTGAGTTCTTTTGTGTTGTATATTAAGAGAAAGCATCTAAATGCTTTGTTTGCATTCATTTGAGTTTGAAACTACACCTAGGATGTTTACAAGTACAAACAAGCTTCAGCTCAAGCTTTTGAATGCATTTACGCGTTTTAAAAGCTCATACGAGTAGGGTGAAAGAGATTTGAGTTATTTTGTGTTGTATATTAAGAGAAAGCATCCAAATACTTTGTTTGGATTAATTTGAGGGTGAAACTACACCTAGGATGTTTACAAGTACCAACAAGCTTATACTCAAGCTTTTGAATGCATTTACGCGTTTTAAAAGCTCATACGAGTAGGGTGAAAGAGATTTGAGTTCTTTTGTGTTGTATATTAAGAGAAAGCATTCAAATACTTTGTTTGGATTAATTTGAGTGTAAAACTACACCTAGGATGTTTACAAGTACAAACAAGCTTCAACTCAAGCTTTTTAATGCATTTACGCGTTTTAAAAGCTCATACGAGTAGGGTGAAAGAGATTTGAGTTATTTTGTGTTGTATATTAAGAGAAAGCATCCAAATACTTTGTTTACATTCATTTTAGTGTGAAACTACACCTAGGATGTTTACAAGTACAAACAAGCTTCAACTCAACCTTTTGAATGCATTTACGCGTTTTAAAAGCTCATACGAGTAGGGTGAAAGAGATTTTAGTTCTTTTGTTTTGTATATTAAAAGAAAGCATCCAAATACTTTGTATGGATTATTTTGAGTGTGAAACTAAACCTAGGATGTTTAGAAGTACAAACAAGCTTCCACTCAAGCTTTTGAATGCATTTACGCGTTTTAAAAGCTCATACGAGTAGGGTGAAAGAGATTTGAGTTCTTTTGTGTTGTATATTAAGAGAAAACATAAAATTACTTTGTTTGCATTCATTTGAGTGTGAAACTACACCTAGGATGTTTACAAGTACAAACAAGCTTCAACTCAAGCTTTTGAATGCATTTACGCGTTTTAAAAGCTCATACGAGTAGGGTGAAAGAGATTTGCGTTCTTTTGTGTTGTATATTAAGAGAAAACATAAAATTACTTTGTTTGCATTCATTTGAGTGTGAAACTACACCTAGGATGTTTACAAGTACAAACAAGCTTCAACTCAAGCTTTTGAATGCATTTACGCGTTTTAAATGCTTATACGAGTAGGGTGAAAGAGATTTGAGTTCTTTTGTGTTGTATATTAAGAGAAATCATTCAAATACTTTGTTTGGATTAATTTGAGTGTGAAACTACACCTAGGATGTTTACAAGTACAAACAAGCTTCAACTCAAGCTTTTGAATGCATTTACGCGTTTTAAAAGCTCATACGAGTAGGGTGAAAGAGATTTGAGTTCCTTTGTGTTGTATATTAACAGAAAGCATTCAAATACTTTGTTTGGATTAATTTGAGTGTGAAACTACACCTAGGATGTTTACAAGTACAAACAAGCTTCAACTCAAGCTTTTGAATGCATTTACGCAGTTTAAAAGCTCAGACGAGTAGGGTGAAAGAGATTTGAGTTCTTTTGTGTTGTATATTAAGAGAAAGCATCTAAATACTTTGTTTGCATTCATTTGAGTGTGAAACTACACCTAGGATGTTTACAAGTACAAACAAGCTTCAACTCAAGCTTTTGAATGCATTTACGCGTTTTAAAAGCTCATACGAGTAGGGTGAAAGAGATTTGAGTTCTTTTGTGTTGTATATTAAGAGAAAGAATTCAAATACTTTGTTTGGATTACTTTGAGTGTGAAACTACACCTAGGATGTTTACAAGTAGAAACAAGCTTCAACTCAAGCTTTTGAATGCATTTACGTAGTTTAAATGCTCATACGAGTAGGGTGAAAGAGATTTGAGTTCTTTTGTGTTGTATATTAAGAGAAAGCATTCAAATACTTTGTTTTGATTTATTTGAGTGTGAAACTACACCTAGGATGTTTACAAGTACAAACAAGCTTCAACTCAACCTTTTGATTGCATTTACGCGTTTTAAAAGCTCATACGAGTAGGGTGAAAGAGATTTTAGTTCTTTTGTGTTGTATATTAAAAGAAAGCATCCAAATACTTTGTATGGATTAATTTGAGTGTGAAACTAAACCTAGGATGTTTAGAAGTACAAACAAGCTTCCACTCAAGCTTTTGAATTCATTTACGCGTTTTAAAAGCTCATACGAGTAGGGTGAAAGAGATTTGAGTTCTTTTGTGTTGTATATTAAGAGAAAGCATTCAAATACTTTGTTTGGATTTATTTGAGTGTGAAACTACACCTAGGATGTTTACAAGTACAAACAAGCTTCAACTCAAGCTTTTGAATGCATTTACGCGTTTTAAAAGCGCATACAAGTAGGGTGAAAGAGATTTGAGTTCTTTTGTGTTGTATATTTAGAGAGAGCATCCAAACACTTTGTTTGCATTCATTTGAGTGTGAAACTACACCTAGGATGTTCACAAGTACAAACAAGCTTCAACTCAAGCTTTTGAATGCATTTACGCGTTTTAAAAGCTCATACGAGTAGGGTGAAAGAGATTTGAGTTCTTTTGTGTTGTATATTAAGAGAAAGCATCCAAATACTTTGTTTGGATTCATTTGAGTGTGAGACTACACCTTGGATGTTTACAAGTACAAACAAGCTTCAACTCAAGCTTTTGAATGCATTTACTCGTTTTAAAAGCTCATACGAGTAGGGTGAAAGAGATTTGACTTCTTTTGTGTTGTATATTAAGAGAAAGCATCCAAATACTTTGTTTGGATTAATTTGAGGGTGAAACTACACCTAGGATGTTTACAAGTACCAACAAGCTTATACTCAAGCTTTTGAATGCATTTACGCGTTTTAAAAGCTCATACGAGTAGGGTGAAAGAGATTTGAGTTCTTTTGTGTTGTATATTAGGAGAAAGCATCCAAATACTTTGTTTGCATTCATTTGAGTGTGAAACTACACCTAGGATGTTCACAAGTACAAACAAGCTTCAACTCAAGCTTTTCAATGCATTTACGCGTTTTAAAAGCTCATACGAGTAGGGTGAAAGAGATTTGAGTTCTTTTGTGTTGTATATTAAAAGAAAGCATCCAAATACTTTGTTTGGATTCATTTGAGTGTGAGACTACACCTTGGATGTTTACAAGTACAAACAAGCTTCAACTCAAGCTTTTGAATGCATTTACGCGTTTTAAAAGCTCATACGAGTAGGGTGAAAGAGATTTGACTTCTTTTGTGTTGTATATTAAGAGAAAGCATCCAAATACTTTGTTTGGATTAATTTGAGGGTGAAACTACACCTAGGATGTTTACAAGTACCAACAAGCTTATACTCAAGCTTTTGAATGCATTTACGCGTTTTAAATGCTCATACGAGTTGGGTGAAAGAGATTTGAGTTCTTTTGTGTTGTATATTAAGAGAAAGCATCCAAATACTTTGTTTGGATTAATTTGAGGGTGAAACTACACCTAGGATGTTTACAAGTACAAACAAGCTTCAACTCAAGCTTTTGAATGCATTTACGCGTTTTAAAAGCTCATACGAGTAGGGTGAAAGAGATTTGAGTTCTTTTGTGTTGTATATTAAGAGAAAACATCAAAATACTTTGTTTGCATTCATTTGAGTGTGAAACTACACCTAGGATGTTTACAAGTACAAACAAGATTCAACTCAACCTTTTGAATGCATTTACGCGTTTTAAAAGCTCGTACGAGTAGGGTTAAAGAGATTTGAGTTCTTTTGTGTTGTATATTAGGAGAAAGCATCCAAATACTTTGTTTGCATTCATTTGAGTGTGAAACTACACCTAGGATGTTCACAAGTACAAACAAGCTTCAACTCAAGCTTTTGAATGCATTTACGCGTTTTAGAAGCTCATACGAGTAGGGTGAAAGAGATTTGCGTTCTTTTGTGTTGTATATTAAGAGAAAGCATTCAAATACTTTGTTTGGATTAATTTGAGTATGAAACTACACCTGGGATGTTTACAAGTACAAACAAGCTTCAACTCAAGCTTTTGAATGCATTTACGAAGTTTAAAAGCTCATACGAGTAGGGTGAAAGAGATTTGAGTTCTTTCGTGTTGTATATTAAGAGAAAGCATCTAAATGCTTTGTTTGCATTCATTTGAGTTTGAAACTACACCTAGGATGTTTACAAGTACAAACAAGCTTCAGCTCAAGCTTTTGAATGCATTTACGCGTTTTAAAAGCTCATACGAGTAGGGTGAAAGAGATTTGAGTTATTTTGTGTTGTATATTAAGAGAAAGCATCCAAATACTTTGTTTGGATTAATTTGAGGGTGAAACTACACCTAGGATGTTTACAAGTACCAACAAGCTTATACTCAAGCTTTTGAATGCATTTACGCGTTTTAAAAGCTCATACGAGTAGGGTGAAAGAGATTTGAGTTCTTTTGTGTTGTATATTAAGAGAAAGCATTCAAATACTTTGTTTGGATTAATTTGAGTGTAAAACTACACCTAGGATGTTTACAAGTACAAACAAGCTTCAACTCAAGCTTTTTAATGCATTTACGCGTTTGAAATGCTCATACGAGTAGGGTGAAAGAGATTTGAGTTATTTTGTGTTGTATATTAAGAGAAAGCATCCAAATACTTTGTTTACATTCATTTGAGTGTGAAACTACACCTAGGATGTTTACAAGTACAAACAAGCTTCAACTCAACCTTTTGAATGCATTTACGCGTTTTAAATGCTTATACGAGTAGGGTGAAAGAGATTTGAGTTCTTTTGTGTTGTATATTAAGAGAAATCATTCAAATACTTTGTTTGGATTAATTTGAGTGTGAAACTACACCTAGGATGTTTACAAGTACAAACAAGCTTCAACTCAAGCTTTTGAATGCATTTACGCGTTTTAAAAGCTCATACGAGTAGGGTGAAAGAGATTTGAGTTCCTTTGTGTTGTATATTAACAGAAAGCATTCAAATACTTTGTTTGGATTAATTTGAGTGTGAAACTACACCTAGGATGTTTACAAGTACAAACAAGCTTCAACTCAAGCTTTTGAATGCATTTACGCGTTTTAAAAGCTCATACGAGTAGGGTGAAAGAGATTTGAGTTCCTTTGTGTTGTATATTAACAGAAAGCATTCAAATACTTTGTTTGGATTAATTTGAGTGTGAAACTACACCTAGGATGTTTACAAGTACAAACAAGCTTCAACTCAAGCTTTTGAATGCATTTACGCAGTTTAAAAGCTCATACGAGTAGGGTGAAAGAGATTTGAGTTCTTTTGTGTTGTATATTAAGAGAAAGCATCTAAATACTTTGTTTGCATTCATTTGAGTGTGAAACTACACCTAGGATGTTTACAAGTACAAACAAGCTTCAACTTAAGCTTTTGAATGCATTTACGCGTTTTAAAAGCTCATACGAGTAGGATGAAAGAGATTTGAGTTCCTTAGTGTTGTATATTAACAGAAAGCATTCAAATACTTTGTTTGGATTAATTTGAGTGTGAAACTACACCTAGGATGTTTACAAGTACAAACAAGCTTCAACTCAACCTTTTGATTGCATTTACGCGTTTTAAAAGCTCATACGGGTAGGGTGAAAGAGATTTTAGTTCTTTTGTGTTGTATATTAAAAGAAAGCATCCAAATACTTTGTATGGACTAATTTGAGTGTGAAACTAAACCTAGGATGTTTAGAAGTACAAACAAGCTTCCACTCAAGCTTTTGAACGCATTTACGCGTTTTAAAAGCTCATACGAGTAGGGTGAAAGAGATTTGAGTTCTTTTGTGTTGTATATTAAGAGAAAGCATTCAAATACTTTGTTTGGATTAATTTGAGTGTGAAACGACACCTACGATGTTTACAAGTAGCAACAAGCTTCAACTCAAGTTTTTGAATGCATTTACGCGTTTTAAAAGCTCACACGAGTAGGGTGAAAGAGATTTGAGTTCTTTTGTGTTGTATATTAAGAGAAAGAATTCAAATACTTTGTTTGGATTAATTTGAGTGTGAAACTACACCTAGGATGTTTACAAGTAGAAACAAGCTTCAACTCAAGCTTTTGAATGCATTACGCAGTTTAAATGCTCATACGAGTAGGGTGAAAGAGATTTGAGTTCTTTTGTGTTGTATATTAAGAGAAAGCATTCAAATACTTTGTTTGGATTTATTTGAGTGTGAAACTACACCTAGGATATTTACAAGTACAAACAAGCTTCAACTCAACCTTTTGATTGCATTTACGCGTTTTAAAAGCTCATACGAGTAGGGTGAAAGAGATTTTAGTTCTTTTGTGTTGTATATTAAAAGAAAGCATCCAAATACTTTGTATGGATTAATTTGAGTGTGAAACTAAACCTAGGATGTTTAGAAGTACAAACAAGCTTCCACTCAAGCTTTTGAATTCATTTACGCGTTTTAAAAGCTCATACGAGTAGGGTGAAAGATATTTGAGTTCTTTTGTGTTGTATATTAAGAGAAAGCATTCAAATACTTTGTTTGGATTAATTTGAGTGTGAAACTACACCTAGGATGTTTACAAGTACAAACAAGCTTCAACTCAAGCTTTTGAATGCATTTACGCGTTTTAAAAGCGCATACAAGTAGGGTGAAAGAGATTTGAGTTCTTTTGTGTTGTATATTTAGAGAAAGCATCCAAACACTTTGTTTGCATTCATTTGAGTGTGAAACTACACCTAGGATGTTCACAAGTACAAACAAGCTTCAACTCAAGCTTTTGAATGCATTTACGCGTTTTAAAAGCTCATACGAGTAGGGTGAAAGAGATTTGAGTTCTTTTGTGTTGTATATTAAGAGAAAGCATTCAAATACTTTGTTAGGATTAATTTGAGTGTAAAACTACACCTAGGATGTTTACAAGTACAAACAAGCTTCAACTCAAGCTTTTCAATGCATTTACGCGTTTTAAATGCTCATATGAGTAGGGTGAAAGAGATTTGAGTTTTTTTGTGTTGTATATTAAGAGAAAGAATTCAAATACTTTGTTTGGATTAATTTGAGTGTGAAACTACACCTAGGATGTTTACAAGTACAAACAAGCTTCAACTCAAGCTTTTGAATGCATTTACGCGTTTTAAAAGCTCATACGAGTAGGGTGAAAGAGATTTGACTTCTTTTGTGTTGTATATTAAGAGAAAACATCAAAATACTTTGTTTGCATTCATTTGAGTGTGAAACAACACCTAGGATGTTTACAAGTACAAACAAGATTCAACTCAACCTCTTGAATGCATTTACGCGTTTTAAAAGCTCGTACGAGTAGGGTTAAAGAGATTTGACTTCTTTTGTGTTGTATATTAAGAGAAAACATCAAAATACTTTGTTTGCATTCATTTGAGTGTGAAACTACACCTAGGATGTTTACAAGTACAAACAAGCTTCAGCTCAAGCTTTTGAATGCATTTACGCGTTTTAAAAGCCCATACGAGTAGGGTGAAAGAGATTTTAGTTCTTTTGTGTTGTATATTAAGAGAAAGCATCTAAATACTTTGTTTGCATTCATTTGAGTGTGAAACTACACCTAGGATGTTTACAAGTACCAACAAGCTTATACTGAAGCTTTTGAATGCATTTACGCGTTTTAAAAGCTCATACGAGTAGGGTGAAAGAGATTTGAGTTCTTTTGTGTTGTATATTAAGAGAAAGCATTCAAATACTTTGTTAGGATTAATTTGAGTGTAAAACTACACCTAGGATGTTTACAAGTACAAACAAGCTTCAACTCAAGCTTTTCAATGCATTTACGCGTTTTAAATGCTCATATGAGTAGGGTGAAAGAGATTTGAGTTTTTTTGTGTTGTATATTAAGAGAAAGAATTCAAATACTTTGTTTGGATTAATTTGAGTGTGAAACTACACCTAGGATGTTTACAAGTACAAACAAGATTCAACTCAACCTCTTGAATGCATTTACGCGTTTTAAAAGCTCGTACGAGTAGGGTTAAAGAGATTTGAGTTCTTTTGTGTTGTATATTAGGAGAAAGCATCCAAATACTTTGTTTGGATTAATTTGAGGGTGAAACTACACCTAGGATGTTTACAAGTACCAACAAGCTTATACTCAAGCTTTTGAATGCATTTACGCGTTTTAAAAGCTCATACGAGTAGGGTGAAAGAGATTTGAGTTCTTTTGTGTTGTATATTAAGAGAAAGCATCCAAATACTTTGTTTGGATTAATTTGAGGGTGAAACTACACCTAGGATGTTTACAAGTACAAACAAGCTTCAACTCAAGCTTTTGAATGCATTTACGCGTTTTAAAAGCTCATACGAGTAGGGTGAAAGAGATTTGACTTCTTTTGTGTTGTATATTTAGAGAAAGCATCCAAACACTTTGTTTGCATTCATTTGAGTGTGAAACTACACCTAGGATGTTTACAAGTACAAACAAGCTTCAACTCAAGCTTTTGAATGCATTTACGCGTTTTAAAAGCTCATACGAGTAGGGTGAAAGATATTTGCTTCTTTTGTGTTGTATATTAAGAGAAAACATAAAAATACTTTGTTTGCATTCATTTGAGTGTGAAACTACACCTAGGATGTTTACAAGTACAAACAAGCTTCAACTCAAGCTTTTGAATGCATTTACGAAGTTTAAAAGCTCATACGAGTAGGGTGAAAGAGATTTGAGTTCTTTTGTGTTGTATATTAAGAGAAAGCATCTAAATGCTTTGTTTGCATTCATTTGAGTTTGAAACTACACCTAGGATGTTTACAAGTACAAACAAGCTTCAGCTCAAGCTTTTGAATGCATTTACGCGTTTTAAAAGCTCATACGAGTAGGGTAAAAGAGATTTGAGTTTTTTTGTGTTGTATATTAAGAGAAAGCATCCAAATACTTTGTTTGGATTAATTTGAGGGTGAAACTACACCTAGGATGTTTACAAGTACCAACAAGCTTATACTGAAGCTTTTGAATGCATTTACGCGTTTTAAAAGCTCATACGAGTAGGGTGAAAGAGATTTGAGTTCTTTTGTGTTGTATATTAAGAGAAAGCATTCAAATACTTTGTTTGGATTAATTTGAGTGTAAAACTACACCTAGGATGTTTACAAGTACAAACAAGCTTCAACTCAAGCTTTTCAATGCATTTACGCGTTTTAAATGCTCATACGAGTAGGGTGAAAGAGATTTGAGTTCTTTTGTGTTGTATATTAAGAGAAAGAATTCAAATACTTTGTTTGGATTAATTTGAGTGTGAAACTACACCTAGGATGTTTACAAGTACAAACAAGATTCAACTCAACCTCTTGAATGCATTTACGCGTTTTAAAAGCTCGTACGAGTAGGGTTAAAGAGATTTGAGTTCTTTTGTGTTGTATATTAGGAGAAAGCGTCCAAATACTTTGTTTGGGTTATTTTGAGGGTGAAACTACACCTAGGATGTTTACAAGTACCAACAAGCTTATACTCAAGCTTTTGAATGCATTTACGCGTTTTAAAAGCTCATACGAGTAGGGTGAAAGAGATTTGAGTTCTTTTGTGTTGTATATTAAGAGAAAGCATCCAAATACTTTGTTTGGATTAATTTGAGGGTGAAACTACACCTAGGATGTTTACAAGTACAAACAAGCTTCAACTCAAGCTTTTGAATGCATTTACGCGTTTTAAAAGCTCATACGAGTAGGGTGAAAGAGATTTGACTTCTTTTGTGTTGTATATTAAGAGAAAACATCAAAATACTTTGTTTGCATTCATTTGAGTGTGAAACTACACCTAGGATGTTTACAAGTACAAACAAGATTCAACTCAACCTCTTGAATGCATTTACGCGTTTTAAAAGCTCGTACGAGTAGGGTTAAAGAGATTTGAGTTCTTTTGTGTTGTATATTAGGAGAAAGCATCCAAATACTTTGTTTGCATTCATTTGAGTGTGAAACTACACCTAGGATGTTTACAAGTACAAACAAGCTTCAACTCAAGCTTTTGAATGCATTTACGCGTTTTAAATGCGCATACAAGTAGGGTGAAAGAGATTTGAGTTCTTTTGTGTTGTATATTTAGAGAAAGCATCCAAACACTTTGTTTGCATTCATTTGAGTGTGAAACTACACCTAGGATGTTTACAAGTACAAACAAGCTTCAACTCAAGCTTTTGAATGCATTTACGCGTTTTAAAAGCTCATACGAGTAGGGTGAAAGATATTTGCTTCTTTTGTGTTGTATATTAAGAGAAAACATAAAAATACTTTGTTTGCATTCATTTGAGTGTGAAACTACACCTAGGATGTTTACAAGTACAAACAAGCTTCAACTCAAGCTTTTGAATGCATTTACGAAGTTTAAAAGCTCATACGAGTAGGGTGAAAGAGATTTGAGTTCTTTTGTGTTGTATATTAAGAGAAAGCATCTAAATGCTTTGTTTGCATTCATTTGAGTTTGAAACTACACCTAGGATGTTTACAAGTACAAACAAGCTTCAGCTCAAGCTTTTGAATGCATTTACGCGTTTTAAAAGCTCATACGAGTAGGGTAAAAGAGATTTGAGTTTTTTTGTGTTGTATATTAAGAGAAAGCATCCAAATACTTTGTTTGGATTAATTTGAGGGTGAAACTACACCTAGGATGTTTACAAGTACCAACAAGCTTATACTGAAGCTTTTGAATGCATTTACGCGTTTTAAAAGCTCATACGAGTAGGGTGAAAGAGATTTGAGTTCTTTTGTGTTGTATATTAAGAGAAAGCATTCAAATACTTTGTTTGGATTAATTTGAGTGTAAAACTACACCTAGGATGTTTACAAGTACAAACAAGCTTCAACTCAAGCTTTTCAATGCATTTACGCGTTTTAAATGCTCATACGAGTAGGGTGAAAGAGATTTGAGTTCTTTTGTGTTGTATATTAAGAGAAAGAATTCAAATACTTTGTTTGGATTAATTTGAGTGTGAAACTACACCTAGGATGTTTACAAGTACAAACAAGATTCAACTCAACCTCTTGAATGCATTTACGCGTTTTAAAAGCTCGTACGAGTAGGGTTAAAGAGATTTGAGTTCTTTTGTGTTGTATATTAGGAGAAAGCATCCAAATACTTTGTTTGGGTTAATTTGAGGGTGAAACTACACCTAGGATGTTTACAAGTACCAACAAGCTTATACTCAAGCTTTTGAATGCATTTACGCGTTTTAAAAGCTCATACGAGTAGGGTGAAAGAGATTTGAGTTCTTTTGTGTTGTATATTAAGAGAAAGCATCCAAATACTTTGTTTGGACTAATTTGAGGGTGAAACTACACCTAGGATGTTTACAAGTACAAACAAGCTTCAACTCAAGCTTTTGAATGCATTTACGCGTTTTAAAAGCTCATACGAGTAGGGTGAAAGAGATTTGACTTCTTTTGTGTTGTATATTAAGAGAAAACATCAAAATACTTTGTTTGCATTCATTTGAGTGTGAAACTACACCTAGGATGTTTACAAGTACAAACAAGATTCAACTCAACCTCTTGAATGCATTTACGCGTTTTAAAAGCTCGTACGAGTAGGGTTAAAGAGATTTGAGTTCTTTTGTGTTGTATATTAGGAGAAAGCATCCAAATACTTTGTTTGCATTCATTTGAGTGTGAAACTACACCTAGGATGTTTACAAGTACAAACAAGCTTCAACTCAAGCTTTTGAATGCATTTACGCGTTTTAAATGCGCATACAAGTAGGGTGAAAGAGATTTGAGTTCTTTTGTGTTGTATATTTAGAGAAAGCATCCAAACACTTTGTTTGCATTCATTTGAGTGTGAAACTACACCTAGGATGTTTACAAGTACAAACAAGCTTCAACTCAAGCTTTTGAATGCATTTACGCGTTTTAAAAGCTCATACGAGTAGGGTGAAAGAGATTTGCTTCTTTTGTATTGTATATTAAGAGAAAACATAAAAATACTTTGTTTGCATTCATTTGAGTGTGAAACTACACCTAGGATGTTTACAAGTACAAACAAGCTTCAACTCAAGCTTTTGAATGCATTTACGAAGTTTAAAAGCTCATACGAGTAGGGTGAAAGAGATTTGAGTTCTTTTGTGTTGTATATTAAGAGAAAGCATCTAAATGCTTTGTTTGCATTCATTTGAGTTTGAAACAACACCTAGGATGTTTACAAGTACAAACAAGCTTCAGCTCAAGCTTTTGAATGCATTTACGCGTTTTAAAAGCTCATACGAGTAGGGTGAAAGAGATTTGAGTTATTTTGTGTTGTATATTAAGAGAAAGCATCCAAACACTTTGTTTGGATTAATTTGAGGGTGAAACTACACCTAGGATGTTTACAAGTACCAACAAGCTTATACTGAAGCTTTTGAATGCATTTACGCGTTTTAAAAGCTCATACGAGTAGGGTGAAAGAGATTTGAGTTCTTTTGTGTTGTATATTAAGAGAAAGCATTCAAATACTTTGTTAGGATTAATTTGAGTGTAAAACTACACCTAGGATGTTTACAAGTACAAACAAGCTTCAACTCAAGCTTTTCAATGCATTTACGCGTTTTAAATGCTCATATGAGTAGGGTGAAAGAGATTTGAGTTTTTTTGTGTTGTATATTAAGAGAAAGAATTCAAATACTTTGTTTGGATTAATTTGAGTGTGAAACTACACCTAGGATGTTTACAAGTACAAACAAGATTCAACTCAACCTCTTGAATGCATTTACGCGTTTTAAAAGCTCGTACGAGTAGGGTTAAAGAGATTTGAGTTCTTTTGTGTTGTATATTAGGAGAAAGCATCCAAATACTTTGTTTGGATTAATTTGAGGGTGAAACTACACCTAGGATGTTTACAAGTACCAACAAGCTTATACTCAAGCTTTTGAATGCATTTACGCGTTTTAAAAGCTCATACGAGTAGGGTGAAAGAGATTTGAGTTCTTTTGTGTTGTATATTAAGAGAAAGCATCCAAATACTTTGTTTGGATTAATTTGAGGGTGAAACTACACCTAGGATGTTTACAAGTACAAACAAGCTTCAACTCAAGCTTTTGAATGCATTTACGCGTTTTAAAAGCTCATACGAGTAGGGTGAAAGAGATTTGACTTCTTTTGTGTTGTATATTTAGAGAAAGCATCCAAACACTTTGTTTGCATTCATTTGAGTGTGAAACTACACCTAGGATGTTTACAAGTACAAACAAGCTTCAACTCAAGCTTTTGAATGCATTTACGCGTTTTAAAAGCTCATACGAGTAGGGTGAAAGATATTTGCTTCTTTTGTGTTGTATATTAAGAGAAAACATAAAAATACTTTGTTTGCATTCATTTGAGTGTGAAACTACACCTAGGATGTTTACAAGTACAAACAAGCTTCAACTCAAGCTTTTGAATGCATTTACGAAGTTTAAAAGCTCATACGAGTAGGGTGAAAGAGATTTGAGTTCTTTTGTGTTGTATATTAAGAGAAAGCATCTAAATGCTTTGTTTGCATTCATTTGAGTTTGAAACTACACCTAGGATGTTTACAAGTACAAACAAGCTTCAGCTCAAGCTTTTGAATGCATTTACGCGTTTTAAAAGCTCATACGAGTAGGGTAAAAGAGATTTGAGTTTTTTTGTGTTGTATATTAAGAGAAAGCATCCAAATACTTTGTTTGGATTAATTTGAGGGTGAAACTACACCTAGGATGTTTACAAGTACCAACAAGCTTATACTGAAGCTTTTGAATGCATTTACGCGTTTTAAAAGCTCATACGAGTAGGGTGAAAGAGATTTGAGTTCTTTTGTGTTGTATATTAAGAGAAAGCATTCAAATACTTTGTTTGGATTAATTTGAGTGTAAAACTACACCTAGGATGTTTACAAGTACAAACAAGCTTCAACTCAAGCTTTTCAATGCATTTACGCGTTTTAAATGCTCATACGAGTAGGGTGAAAGAGATTTGAGTTCTTTTGTGTTGTATATTAAGAGAAAGAATTCAAATACTTTGTTTGGATTAATTTGAGTGTGAAACTACACCTAGGATGTTTACAAGTACAAACAAGATTCAACTCAACCTCTTGAATGCATTTACGCGTTTTAAAAGCTCGTACGAGTAGGGTTAAAGAGATTTGAGTTCTTTTGTGTTGTATATTAGGAGAAAGCGTCCAAATACTTTGTTTGGGTTATTTTGAGGGTGAAACTACACCTAGGATGTTTACAAGTACCAACAAGCTTATACTCAAGGTTTTGAATGCATTTACGCGTTTTAAAAGCTCATACGAGTAGGGTGAAAGAGATTTGAGTTCTTTTGTGTTGTATATTAAGAGAAAGCATCCAAATACTTTGTTTGGATTAATTTGAGGGTGAAACTACACCTAGGATGTTTACAAGTACAAACAAGCTTCAACTCAAGCTTTTGAATGCATTTACGCGTTTTAAAAGCTCATACGAGTAGGGTGAAAGAGATTTGACTTCTTTTGTGTTGTATATTAAGAGAAAACATCAAAATACTTTGTTTGCATTCATTTGAGTGTGAAACTACACCTAGGATGTTTACAAGTACAAACAAGATTCAACTCAACCTCTTGAATGCATTTACGCGTTTTAAAAGCTCGTACGAGTAGGGTTAAAGAGATTTGAGTTCTTTTGTGTTGTATATTAGGAGAAAGCATCCAAATACTTTGTTTGCATTCATTTGAGTGTGAAACTACACCTAGGATGTTTACAAGTACAAACAAGCTTCAACTCAAGCTTTTGAATGCATTTACGCGTTTTAAATGCGCATACAAGTAGGGTGAAAGAGATTTGAGTTCTTTTGTGTTGTATATTTAGAGAAAGCATCCAAACACTTTGTTTGCATTCATTTGAGTGTGAAACTACACCTAGGATGTTTACAAGTACAAACAAGCTTCAACTCAAGCTTTTGAATGCATTTACGCGTTTTAAAAGCTCATACGAGTAGGGTGAAAGATATTTGCTTCTTTTGTGTTGTATATTAAGAGAAAACATAAAAATACTTTGTTTGCATTCATTTGAGTGTGAAACTACACCTAGGATGTTTACAAGTACAAACAAGCTTCAACTCAAGCTTTTGAATGCATTTACGAAGTTTAAAAGCTCATACGAGTAGGGTGAAAGAGATTTGAGTTCTTTTGTGTTGTATATTAAGAGAAAGCATCTAAATGCTTTGTTTGCATTCATTTGAGTTTGAAACTACACCTAGGATGTTTACAAGTACAAACAAGCTTCAGCTCAAGCTTTTGAATGCATTTACGCGTTTTAAAAGCTCATACGAGTAGGGTAAAAGAGATTTGAGTTTTTTTGTGTTGTATATTAAGAGAAAGCATCCAAATACTTTGTTTGGATTAATTTGAGGGTGAAACTACACCTAGGATGTTTACAAGTACCAACAAGCTTATACTGAAGCTTTTGAATGCATTTACGCGTTTTAAAAGCTCATACGAGTAGGGTGAAAGAGATTTGAGTTCTTTTGTGTTGTATATTAAGAGAAAGCATTCAAATACTTTGTTTGGATTAATTTGAGTGTAAAACTACACCTAGGATGTTTACAAGTACAAACAAGCTTCAACTCAAGCTTTTCAATGCATTTACGCGTTTTAAATGCTCATACGAGTAGGGTGAAAGAGATTTGAGTTCTTTTGTGTTGTATATTAAGAGAAAGAATTCAAATACTTTGTTTGGATTAATTTGAGTGTGAAACTACACCTAGGATGTTTACAAGTACAAACAAGATTCAACTCAACCTCTTGAATGCATTTACGCGTTTTAAAAGCTCGTACGAGTAGGGTTAAAGAGATTTGAGTTCTTTTGTGTTGTATATTAGGAGAAAGCATCCAAATACTTTGTTTGGGTTAATTTGAGGGTGAAACTACACCTAGGATGTTTACAAGTACCAACAAGCTTATACTCAAGCTTTTGAATGCATTTACGCGTTTTAAAAGCTCATACGAGTAGGGTGAAAGAGATTTGAGTTCTTTTGTGTTGTATATTAAGAGAAAGCATCCAAATACTTTGTTTGGACTAATTTGAGGGTGAAACTACACCTAGGATGTTTACAAGTACAAACAAGCTTCAACTCAAGCTTTTGAATGCATTTACGCGTTTTAAAAGCTCATACGAGTAGGGTGAAAGAGATTTGACTTCTTTTGTGTTGTATATTAAGAGAAAACATCAAAATACTTTGTTTGCATTCATTTGAGTGTGAAACTACACCTAGGATGTTTACAAGTACAAACAAGATTCAACTCAACCTCTTGAATGCATTTACGCGTTTTAAAAGCTCGTACGAGTAGGGTTAAAGAGATTTGAGTTCTTTTGTGTTGTATATTAGGAGAAAGCATCCAAATACTTTGTTTGCATTCATTTGAGTGTGAAACTACACCTAGGATGTTTACAAGTACAAACAAGCTTCAACTCAAGCTTTTGAATGCATTTACGCGTTTTAAATGCGCATACAAGTAGGGTGAAAGAGATTTGAGTTCTTTTGTGTTGTATATTTAGAGAAAGCATCCAAACACTTTGTTTGCATTCATTTGAGTGTGAAACTACACCTAGGATGTTTACAAGTACAAACAAGCTTCAACTCAAGCTTTTGAATGCATTTACGAAGTTTAAAAGCTCATACGAGTAGGGTGAAAGAGATTTGAGTTCTTTTGTGTTGTATATTAAGAGAAAGCATCTAAATGCTTTGTTTGCATTCATTTGAGTTTGAAACTACACCTAGGATGTTTACAAGTACAAACAAGCTTCAGCTCAAGCTTTTGAATGCATTTACGCGTTTTAAAAGCTCATACGAGTAGGGTGAAAGAGATTTGAGTTATTTTGTGTTGTATATTAAGAGAAAGCATCCAAATACTTTGTTTGGATTAATTTGAGGGTGAAACTACACCTAGGATGTTTACAAGTACCAACAAGCTTATACTGAAGCTTTTGAATGCATTTACGCGTTTTAAAAGCTCATACGAGTAGGGTGAAAGAGATTTGAGTTCTTTTGTGTTGTATATTAAGAGAAAGCATTCAAATACTTTGTTTGGATTAATTTGAGTGTAAAACTACACCTAGGATGTTTACAAGTACAAACAAGCTTCAACTCAAGCTTTTGAATGCATTTACGAAGTTTTAAAAGCTCATACGAGTTGGGTGAAAGAGATTTGAGTTCTTTTGTGTTGTATATTAAGAGAAAGCATCCAAATACTTTGTTTGGATTAATTTGAGGGTGAAACTACACCTAGGATGTTTACAAGTACAAACAAGCTTCAACTCAAGCTTTTGAATGCATTTACGCGTTTTAAAAGCTCATACGAGTAGGGTGAAAGAGATTTGCGTTCTTTTGTGTTGTATATTAAGAGAAAACATAAAATTACTTTGTTTGCATTCATTTGAGTGTGAAACTACACCTAGGATGTTTACAAGTACAAACAAGCTTCAACTCAAGCTTTTGAATGCATTTACGCGTTTTAAAAGCTCATACGAGTAGGGTGAAAGAGATTTGCGTTCTTTTGTGTTGTATATTAAGAGAAAACATAAAATTACTTTGTTTGCATTCATTTGAGTGTGAAACTACACCTAGGATGTTTACAAGTACAAACAAGCTTCAACTCAAGCTTTTGAATGCATTTACGCGTTTTAAATGCTTATACGAGTAGGGTGAAAGAGATTTGAGTTCTTTTGTGTTGTATATTAAGAGAAATCATTCAAATACTTTGTTTGGATTAATTTGAGTGTGAAACTACACCTAGGATGTTTACAAGTACAAACAAGCTTCAACTCAAGCTTTTGAATGCATTTACGCGTTTTAAAAGCTCATACGAGTAGGGTGAAAGAGATTTGAGTTCCTTTGTGTTGTATATTAAGAGAAAGAATTCAAATACTTTGTTTGGATTATATTGAGTGTGAAACTACACCTAGGATGTTTACAAGTTGAAACAAGCTTCAACTCAACCTTTTGATTGCATTTACGCGTTTTAAAAGCTCATACGAGTAGGGTGAAAGAGATTTTAGTTCTTTTGTGTTGTATATTAAAAGAAAGCATCCAAATACTTTGTATGGATTAATTTGAGTGTGAAACTGAACCTAGGATGTTTAGAAGTACAAACAAGCTTCCACTCAAGCTTTTGAATGCATTTACGCGTTTTAAAAGCTCATACGAGTAGGGTGAAAGAGATTTGAGTTCTTTTGTGTTGTATATTTAGAGAAAGCATCCAAACACTTTGTTTGCATTCATTTGAGTGTGAAACTACACCTAGGATGTTTACAAGTACAAACAAGCTTCAACTCAACCTTTTGATTGCATTTACGCGTTTTACAAGCTCATACGAGTAGGGTGAAAGATATTTGCTTCTTTTGTGTTGTATATTAAGAGAAAACATAAAAATACTTTGTTTGCATTTATTTGAGTGTGAAACTACACCTAGGATGTTTACAAGTACAAACAAGCTTCAACTCAAGCTTTTGAATGCATTTACGAAGTTTAAAAGCTCATACGAGTAGGGTGAAAGAGATTTGAGTTCTTTTGTGTTGTATATTAAGAGAAAGCATCTAAATGCTTTGTTTGCATTCATTTGAGTTTGAAACTACACCTAGGATGTTTACAAGTACAAACAAGCTTCAGCTCAAGCTTTTGAAAGCATTTACGCGTTTTAAAAGCTCATACGAGTAGGGTGAAAGAGATTTGACTTCTTTTGTGTTGTATATTAAGAGAAAGCATCCAAATACTTTGTTTGGATTAATTTGAGGGTGAAACTACACCTAGGATGTTTACAAGTACCAACAAGCTTATACTCAAGCTTTTGAATGCATTTACGCGTTTTAAAAGCTCATACGAGTAGGGTGAAAGAGATTTGAGTTCTTTTGTGTTGTATATTAAGAGAAAGCATTCAAATACTTTGTTTGGATTAATTTGAGTGTAAAACTACACCTAGGATGTTTACAAGTACAAACAAGGTTCAACTCAAGCTTTTCAATGCATTTACGCGTTTTAAATGCTCATACGAGTAGGGTGAAAGAGATTTGAGTTATTTTGTGTTGTATATTAAGAGAAAGCATCCAAATACTTTGTTTACAGTCATTTGAGTGTGAAACTACACCTAGGATGTTTACAAGTACAAACAAGCTTCAACTCAACCTTTTGAATGCATTTACGCGTTTTAAAAGCTCATACGAGTAGGGTGAAAGAGATTTTAGTTCTTTTGTGTTGTATATTAAAAGAAAGCATCCAAATATTTTGTATGGATTATTTTGAGTGTGAAACTACACCTAGGATGTTTACAAGTACAAACAAGCTTCAACTCAACCTTTTGATTGCATTTACGCGTTTTAAAAGCTCATACGGGTAGGGTGAAAGAGATTTTAGTTCTTTTGTGTTGTATATTAAAAGAAAGCATCCAAATACTTTGTATGGACTAATTTGAGTGTGAAACTAAACCTAGGATGTTTAGAAGTACAAACAAGCTTCCACTCAAGCTTTTGAACGCATTTACGCGTTTTAAAAGCTCATACGAGTAGGGTGAAAGAGATTTGAGTTCTTTTGTGTTGTATATTAAGAGAAAGCATTCAAATACTTTGTTTGGATTAATTTGAGTGTGAAACGACACCTAGGATGTTTACAAGTAGCAACAAGCTTCAACTCAAGTTTTTGAATGCATTTACGCGTTTTAAAAGCTCACACGAGTAGGGTTAAAGAGATTTGAGTTCTTTTGTGTTGTATATTAAGAGAAAGCATCCAAATACTTTGTTTGGATTCATTTGAGTGTGAGACTACACCTTGGATGTTTACAAGTACAAACAAGCTTCAACTCAAGCTTTTGAATGCATTTACGCGTTTTGAAAGCTCATACAAGTAGGGTGAAAGAGATTTGAGTTCTTTTGTGTTGTATATTTAGAGAAAGCATCCAAACACTTTGTTTGCATTCATTTGAGTGTGAAACTACACCTAGGATGTTTACAAGTACAAACAAGCTTCAACTCAAGCTTTTGAATGCATTTACGCGTTTTAAAAGCTCATACGAGTAGGGTGAAAGATATTTGCGTTCTTTTGTGTTGTATATTAAGAGAAAACATAAAAATACTTTGTTTGCATTCATTTGAGTGTGAAACTACACCTAGGATGTTTACAAGTACAAACAAGCTTCAACTCAAGCTTTTGAATGCATTTACGCGTTTTAAATGCTTATACGAGTAGGGTGAAAGAGATTTGAGTTCTTTTGTGTTGTATATTAAGAGAAATCATTCAAATACTTTGTTTGGATTAATTTGAGTGTGAAACTACACCTAGGATGTTTACAAGTACAAAAAAGCTTCAACTCAAGCTTTTGAATGCATTTACGCGTTTTAAAAGCTCATACGAGTAGGGTGAAAGAGATTTTAGTTCTTTTGTGTTGTATATTAAAAGAAAGCATCCAAATATTTTGTATGGATTATTTTGAGTGTGAAACTAAACCTAGGATGTTTAGAAGTACAAACAAGCTTCCACTCAAGCTTTTGAATGCATTTACGCGTTTTAAAAGCTCATACGAGTAGGGTGAAAGAGATTTGAGTTCTTTTGTGTTGTATATTAAGAGAAAGCATTCAAATACTTTGTTTGGATTAATTTGAGTGTGAAACTACACCTAGGATGTTTACAAGTACAAACAAGCTTCAACTCAAGCTTTTGAATGCATTTACGCAGTTTAAAAGCTCATACTAGTAGGGTGAAAGAGATTTGAGTTCTTTTGTGTTGTGGATTAAGAGAAAGCATCCAAATACTTTGTTTGAATTCATTTGAGTGTGAAACTACACCTAGGATGTTTACAAGTACAAACAAGCTTCAACTCAAGCTTTTGAATGCATTTACGCGTTTTAAATGCTTATACGAGTAGGGTGAAAGATATTTGCGTTCTTTTGTGTTGTATATTAACAGAAAACATAAAAATACTTTGTTTGCATTCATTTGAGTGTGAAACTACACCTAGGATGTTTACAAGTACAAACAAGCTTCAACTCAAGCTTTTGAATGCATTTAAGCGTTTTAAATGCTTATACGAGTAGGGTGAAAGAGATTTGAGTTCTTTTGTGTCGTATATTAAGAGAAATCATTCAAATACTTTGTTTGGATTAATTTGAGTGTGAAACTACACCTAGGATGTTTACAAGTACAAACAAGCTTCAACTCAAGCTTTTGAACGCATTTACGCGTTTTAAAAGCTCATACGAGTAGGGTGAAAGAGATTTGAGTTCCTTTGTGTTGTATATTAAGAGAAAGCATTCAAATACTTTGTTTGGATTAATTTGAGTGTGAAACTACACCTAGGATGTTTACAAGTACAAACAAGCTTCAACTCAAGCTTTTGAATGCATTTACGCGTTTTAAAAGCGCATACAAGTAGGGTGAAAGAGATTTGAGTTCTTTTGTGTTGTATATTTAGAGAAAGCATCCAAACACTTTGTTTGCATTCATTTGAGTGTGAAACTACACCTAGGATGTTTACAAGTACAAACAAGCTTCAACTCAAGCTTTTGAATGCATTTACGAAGTTTAAAAGCTCATACGAGTAGGGTGAAAGAGATTTGAGTTCTTTTGTGTTGTATATTAAGAGAAAGCATCTAAATGCTTTGTTTGCATTCATTTGAGTTTGAAACTACACCTAGGATGTTTACAAGTACAAACAAGCTTCAGCTCAAGCTTTTGAATGCATTTACGCGTTTTAAAAGCTCATACGAGTAGGGTGAAAGAGATTTGAGTTATTTTGTGTTGTATATTAAGAGAAAGCATCCAAATACTTTGTTTGGATTAATTTGAGGGTGAAACTACACCTAGGATGTTTACAAGTACCAACAAGCTTATACTGAAGCTTTTGAATGCATTTACGCGTTTTAAAAGCTCATACGAGTAGGGTGAAAGAGATTTGAGTTCTTTTGTGTTGTATATTAAGAGAAAGCATTCAAATACTTTGTTTGGATTAATTTGAGTGTAAAACTACACCTAGGATGTTTACAAGTACAAACAAGCTTCAACTCAAGCTTTTGAATGCATTTACGAAGTTTTAAAAGCTCATACGAGTTGGGTGAAAGAGATTTGAGTTCTTTTGTGTTGTATATTAAGAGAAAGCATCCAAATACTTTGTTTGGATTAATTTGAGGGTGAAACTACACCTAGGATGTTTACAAGTACAAACAAGCTTCAACTCAAGCTTTTGAATGCATTTACGCAGTTTAAATGCTCATACGAGTAGGGTGAAAGAGATTTGAGTTCTTTTGTGTTGTATATTAAGAGAAATCATACAAATACTTTGTTTGGATTAATTTGTGGGTGAAACTACACCTGGGATGTTTACAAGTACAAACAAGCTTCAACTCAAGCTTTTGATTGCATTTACGCGTTTTAAAAGCTCATACGAGTAGGGTGAAAGAGATTTGAGTTCTTTTGTGTTGTATATTAAGAGAAAGCATCTAAATACTTTGTTTGCATTCATTTGAGTGTGAAACTACACCTAGGATGTTTACAAGTAAAAACAAGCTTCAACTCAAGCTTTTGAATGCATTTACGCGTTTTAATAGCTCATACGAGTAGGGTGAAAGAGATTTGAGTTCTTTTGTGTTGTATATTAAGAGAAAGAATTCAAATACTTTGTTTGGATTAATTTGAGTGTGAAACTACACCTAGGATGTTTACAAGTAGAAACAAGCTTCAACTCAAGCTTTTGAATGCATTTACGCAGTTTAAAAGCTCATACGAGTAGGGTGAAAGAGATTTGAGTTTTTTTGTGTTGTATATTAAGAGAAAGCATTCAAATACTTTGCTTGGATTAATTTGAGTGTGAAACTACACCTAGGATGTTTACAAGTACAAACAAGCTTCAACTCAACCTTTTGATTGCATTTACGCGTTTTAAAAGCTCATACGGGTAGGGTGAAAGAGATTTTAGTTCTTTTGTGTTGTATATTAAAAGAAAGCATCCAAATACTTTGTATGGACTAATTTGAGTGTGAAACTAAACCTAGGATGTTTAGAAGTACAAACAAGCTTCCAGTCAAGCTTTTGAACGCATTTACGCGTTTTAAAAGCTCATACGAGTAGGGTGAAAGAGATTTGAGTTCTTTTGTGTTGTATATTAAGAGAAAGCATTCAAATACTTTGTTTGGATTAATTTGAGTGTGAAACGACACCTAGGATGTTTACAAGTAGCAACAAGCTTCAACTCAAGTTTTTGAATGCATTTACGCGTTTTAAAAGCTCACACGAGTAGGGTGAAAGAGATTTGAGTTCTTTTGTGTTGTATATTAAGAGAAAGCATCCAAATACTTTGTTTGGATTCATTTGAGTGTGAGACTACACCTTGGATGTTTACAAGTACAAACAAGCTTCAACTCAAGCTTTTGAATGCATTTACGCGTTTTAAAAGCTCATACAAGTAGGGTGAAAGAGATTTGAGTTCTTTTGTGTTGTATATTTAGAGAAAGCATCCAAACACTTTGTTTGCATTCATTTGAGTGTGAAACTACACCTAGGATGTTTACAAGTGCAAACAAGCTTCAACTCAAGCTTTTGAATGCATTTACGCGTTTTAAATGCTTATACGAGTAGGGTGAAAGAGATTTGAGTTCTTTTGTGTTGTATATTAAGAGAAATCATTCAAATACTTTGTTTGGATTAATTTGAGTGTGAAACTACACCTAGGATGTTTACAAGTACAAACAAGCTTCAACTCAAGCTTTTGAATGCAGTTACGCGTTTTAAAAGCTCATACGAGTAGGGTGAAAGAGATTTGAGTTCTTTTGTGTTGTATATTAAGAGAAAGCATCCAAATGCTTTGTTTGGATTAATTTGAAGGTGAAACTACAACTAGGATGTTTACAAGTACCAACAAGCTTATACTCAAGCTTTTGGATGCATTTACGCGTTTTAAAAGCTCATACGAGTAGGGTGAAAGAGATTTGCGTTCTTTTGTGTTGTATATTAAGAGAAAGCATTCAAATACTTTGTTTGGATTAGTTTGAGTATGAAACTACACCTAGGATGTTTACAAGTACCAACAAGCTTCAACTCAAGCTTTTGAATGCATTTACGAAGTTTATAAGCTCATACGAGTAGGGTGAAAGAGATTTGAGTTCTTTTGTGTTGTATATTAAGAGAAAGCATCTAAATACTTTGTTTGCATTCATTTGAGTGTGAAACTACACCTAGGATGTTTACAAGTACAAACAAGCTTCAACTCAAGCTTTTGAATGCATTTACGCGTTTTAAAAGCTCATACGAGTAGGGTGAAGGAGATTTGCGTTCTTTTGTGTTGTATATTAAGAGAAAACATAAAATTACTTTGTTTGCATTCATTTGAGTGTGAAACTACACCTAGGATGTTTACAAGTACAAACAAGCTTCAACTCAACCTTTTGATTGCATTTACGCGTTTTAAAAGCTCATACGAGTAGGGTGAAAGATATTTGCGTTCTTTTGTGTTGTATATTAAGAGAAAACATAAAAATACTTTGTTTGCATTCATTTGAGTGTGAAACTACACCTAGGATGTTTACAAGTACAAACAAGCTTCAACTCAACCTTTTGAATGCATTTACGCGTTTTAAAAGCTCATACGAGTAGGGTGAACGAGATTTTAGTTCTTTTGTGTTGTATATTAAAAGAAAGCATCCAAATATTTTGTATGGATTATTTTGAGTGTGAAACTAAACCTAGGATGTTTAGAAGTACAAACAAGCTTCCACTCAAGCTTTTGAATGCATTTACGCGTTTTAAAAGCTCATACGAGTAGGGTGAAAGAGATTTGCGTTCTTTTGTGTTGTATATTAAGAGAAAGCATTCAAATACTTTGTTTGGATTAGTTTGAGTATGAAACTACACCTAGGATGTTTACAAGTACCAACAAGCTTCAACTCAAGCTTTTGAATGCATTTACGAAGTTTAAAAGCTCATACGAGTAGGGTGAAAGAGATTTGAGTTCTTATGTGTTGTATATTAAGAGAAAGCATCTAAATACTTTGTTTGCATTCATTTGAGTGTGAAACTACACCTAGGATGTTTACAAGTACAAACAAGCTTCAACTCAAGCTTTTGAATGCATTTAAGCGTTTTAAATGCTTATACGAGTAGGGTGAAAGAGATTTGAGTTCTTTTGCGTTGTATATTAAGAGAAATCATTCAAATACTTTGTTTGGATTAATTTGAGTGTGAAACTACACCTAGGATGTTTACAAGTACAAACAAGCTTCAACTCAAGCTTTTGAACGCATTTACGCGTTTTAAAAGCTCATACGAGTAGGGTGAAAGAGATTTGAGTTCCTTTGTGTTGTATATTAAGAGAAAGCATTCAAATACTTTGTTTGGATTAATTTGAGTGTGAAACTACACCTAGGATGTTTACAAGTACAAACAAGCTTCAACTCAAGCTTTTGAATGCATTTACGCAGTTTAAAAGCTCATACGAGTAGGGTGAAAGAGATTTGAGTTCTTTTGTGTTGTATATTAAGAGAAAGCATCTAAATACTTTGTTTGCATTCATTTGAGTGTGAAACTACACCTAGGATGTTTACAAGTACAAACAAGCTTCAACTCAAGCTTTTGAATGCATTTACGCAGTTTAAATGCTCATACGAGTAGGGTGAAAGAGATTTGAGTTCTTTTGTGTTGTATATTAAGAGAAAGCATCTAAATACTTTGTTTGCATTCATTTGAGTGTGAAACTACACCTAGGATGTTTACAAGTAGAAACAAGCTTCAACTCAAGCTTTTGAATGCATTTACGCAGTTTAAATGCTCATACGAGTAGGGTGAAAGAGATTTGAGTTCTTTTGTGTTGTATATTAAGAGAAAGCATCTAAATACTTTGTTTGCATTCATTTGAGTGTGAAACTACACCTAGGATGTTTACAAGTACAAACAAGCTTCAACTCAAGCTTTTGAATGCATTTACGCGTTTTAAAAGCTCATACGAGTAGGGTGAAAGAGATTTGCGTTCTTTTGTGTTGTATATTAAGAGAAAACATAAAATTACTTTGTTTGCATTCATTTGAGTGTGAAACTACACCTAGGATGTTTACAAGTACAAACAAGCTTCAACTCAACCTTTTGATTGCATTTACGCGTTTTAAAAGCTCATACGAGTAGGGTGAAAGAGATTTTAGTTCTTTTGTGTTGTATATTAAAAGAAAGCATCCAAATACTTTGTATGGATTAATTTGAGTGTGAAACTAAACATAGGATGTTTAAAAGTACAAACAAGCTTCCACTCAAGCTTTTGAATGCATTTACGTGTTTTAAAAGCTCATACGAGTAGGGTGAAAGAGATTTGAGTTCTTTTGTGTTGTATATTAAGAGAAAGCATTCAAATACTTTGTTTGGATTAATTTGAGTGTGAAACTACACCTAGGATGTTTACAAGTACAAACAAGCTTCAACTCAAGCTTTTGAATGCATTTACGCAGTTTAAAAGCTCATACGAGTAGGGTGAAAGAGATTTGAGTTCTTTTGTGTTGTATATTAAGAGAAAGCATCTAAATACTTTGTTTGCATTCATTTGAGTGTGAAACTACACCTAGGATGTTTACAAGTACAAACAAGCTTCAACTCAAGCTTTTGAATGCATTTACGCGTTTTAATAGCTCATACGAGTAGGGTGAAAGAGATTTGAGTTCTTTTGTGTTGTATATTAAGAGAAAGAATTCAAATACTTTGTTTGGATTAATTTGAGTGTGAAACTACACCTAGGATGTTTACAAGTAGAAACAAGCTTCAACTCAAGCTTTTGAATGCATTTACGCAGTTTAAATGCTCATACGAGTAGGGTGAAAGAGATTTGAGTTTTTTTGTGTTGTATATTAAGAGAAAGCATTCAAATACTTTGCTTGGATTAATTTGAGTGTGAAACTACACCTAGGATGTTTACAAGTACAAACAAGCTTCAACTCAACCTTTTGATTGCATTTACGCGTTTTAAAAGCTCATACGGGTAGGGTGAAAGAGATTTTAGTTCTTTTGTGTTGTATATTAAAAGAAAGCATCCAAATACTTTGTATAGACTAATTTGAGTGTGAAACGACACCTACGATGTTTACAAGTAGCAACAAGCTTCAACTCAAGTTTTTGAATGCATTTACGCGTTTTAAAAGCTCACACGAGTAGGGTGAAAGAGATTTGAGTTCTTTTGTGTTGTATATTAAGAGAAAGCATCCAAATACTTTGTTTGGATTCATTTGAGTGTGAGACTACACCTTGGATGTTTACAAGTACAAACAAGCTTCAACTCAAGCTTTTGAATGCATTTACGCGTTTTAAAAGCTCATACAAGTAGGGTGAAAGAGATTTGAGTTCTTTTGTGTTGTATATTTAGAGAAAGCATCCAAACACTTTGTTTGCATTCATTTGAGTGTGAAACTACACCTAGGATGTTTACAAGTACAAACAAGCTTCAACTCAAGCTTTTGAATGCATTTACGCGTTTTAAAAGCTCATACGAGTAGGGTGAAAGATATTTGCGTTCTTTTGTGTTGTATATTAAGAGAAAACATAAAAATACTTTGTTTGCATTCATTTGAGTGTGAAACTACACCTAGGATGTTTACAAGTACAAACAAGCTTCAACTCAAGCTTTTGAATGCATTTACGCGTATTAAATGCTTATACGAGTAGGGTGAAAGAGATTTGAGTTCTTTTGTGTTGTATATTAAGAGAAATCATTCAAATACTTTGTTTGGATTAATTTGAGTGTGAAACTACACCTAGGATGTTTACAAGTACAAACAAGCTTCAACTCAAGCTTTTGAATGCAGTTACGCGTTTTAAAAGCTCATACGAGTAGGGTGAAAGAGATTTGAGTTCTTTTGTGTTGTATATTAAGAGAAAGCATCCAAATGCTTTGTTTGGATTAATTTGAAGGTGAAACTACACCTAGGATGTTTACAAGTACCAACAAGCTTATACTCAAGCTTTTGAATGCATTTACGCGTTTTAAAAGCTCATACGAGTAGGGTGAAAGAGATTTGCGTTCTTTTGTGTTGTATATTAAGAGAAAGCATTCAAATACTTTGTTTGGATTAGTTTGAGTATGAAACTACACCTAGGATGTTTACAAGTACAAACAAGCTTCAACTCAAGCTTTTGAATGCATTTACGAAGTTTAAAAGCTCATACGAGTAGGGTGAAAGAGATTTGAGTTCTTTTGTGTTGTATATTAAGAGAAAGCATCTAAATACTTTGTTTGCATTCATTTGAGTGTGAAACTACACCTAGGATGTTTACAAGTACAAACAAGCTTCAACTCAAGCATTTGAATGCATTTACGCGTTTTAAAAGCTCATACGAGTAGGGTGAAAGAGATTTGCGTTCTTTTGTGTTGTATATTAAGAGAAAACATAAAATTACTTTGTTTGCATTCATTTGAGTGTGAAACTACACCTAGGATGTTTACAAGTACAAACAAGCTTCAACTCAACCTTTTGATTGCATTTACGCGTTTTAAAAGCTCATACGAGTAGGGTGAAAGATATTTTGCGTTCTTTTGTGTTGTATATTAAGAGAAAACATAAAAATACTTTGTTTGCATTCATTTGAGTGTGAAACTACACCTAGGATGTTTACAAGTACAAACAAGCTTCAACTCAACCTTTTGAATGCATTTACGCGTTTTAAAAGCTCATACGAGTAGGGTGAAAGAGATTTTAGTTCTTTTGTGTTGTATATTAAAAGAAAGCATCCAAATATTTTGTATGGATTATTTTGAGTGTGAAACTAAACCTAGGATGTTTAGAAGTACAAACAAGCTTCCACTCAAGCTTTTGAATGCATTTACGCGTTTTAAAAGCTCATACGAGTAGGGTGAAAGAGATTTGAGTTCTTTTGTGTTGTATATTAAGAGAAAGCATCTAAATACTTTGTTTGCATTCATTTGAGTGTGAAACTACACCTAGGATGTTTACAAGTACAAACAAGCTTCAACTCAAGCATTTGAATGCATTTACGCGTTTTAAAAGCTCATACGAGTAGGGTGAAAGAGATTTGCGTTCTTTTGTGTTGTATATTAAGAGAAAACATAAAATTACTTTGTTTGCATTCATTTGAGTGTGAAACTACACCTAGGATGTTTACAAGTACAAACAAGCTTCAACTCAACCTTTTGATTGCATTTACGCGTTTTAAAAGCTCATACGAGTAAGGTGAAAGATATTTTGCGTTCTTTTGTGTTGTATATTAAGAGAAAACATAAAAATACTTTGTTTGCATTCATTTGAGTGTGAAACTACACCTAGGATGTTTACAAGTACAAACAAGCTTCAACTCAACCTTTTGAATGCATTTACGCGTTTTAAAAGCTCATACGAGTAGGGTGAAAGAGATTTTAGTTCTTTTGTGTTGTATATTAAAAGAAAGCATCCAAATATTTTGTATGGATTATTTTGAGTGTGAAACTAAACCTAGGATGTTTAGAAGTACAAACAAGCTTCCACTCAAGCTTTTGAATGCATTTACGCGTTTTAAAAGCTCATACGAGTAGGGTGAAAGAGATTTGAGTTCTTTTGTGTTGTATATTAAGAGAAAGCATTCAAATACTTTGTTTGGATAATTTGAGTGTGAAACTACACCTAGGATGTTTACAAGTACAAACAAGCTTCAACTCAAGCTTTTGAATGCATTTACGCAGTTTAAAAGCTCATACGAGTAGGGTGAAAGAGATTTGAGTTCTTTTGTGTTGTGGATTAAGAGAAAGCATCCAAATACTTTGTTTGAATTCATTTGAGTGTGAAACTACACCTAGGATGTTTACAAGTACAAACAAGCTTCAACTCAAGCTTTTGAATGCATTTACGCGTTTTAAATGCTTATACGAGTAGGGTGAAAGATATTTGCGTTCTTTTGTGTTGTATATTAACAGAAAACATAAAAATACTTTGTTTGCATTAATTTGAGTGTGAAACTACACCTAGGATGTTTACAAGTACAAACAAGCTTCAACTCAAGCTTTTGAATGCATTTAAGCGTTTTAAATGCTTATACGAGTAGGGTGAAAGAGATTTGAGTTCTTTTGTGTTGTATATTAAGAGAAATCATTCAAATACTTTGTTTGGATTAATTTGAGTGTGAAACTACACCTAGGATGTTTACAAGTACAAACAAGCTTCAACTCAAGCTTTTGAACGCATTTACGCGTTTTAAAAGCTCATACGAGTAGGGTGAAAGAGATTTGAGTTCCTTTGTGTTGTATATTAAGAGAAAGCATTCAAATACTTTGTTTGGATTAATTTGAGTGTGAAACTACACCTAGGATGTTTACAAGTACAAACAAGCTTCAACTCAAGCTTTTGAATGCATTTACGCAGTTTAAAAGCTCATACGAGTAGGGTGAAAGAGATTTGAGTTCTTTTGTGTTGTATATTAAGAGAAAGCATCTAAATACTTTGTTTGCATTCATTTGAGTGTGAAACTACACCTAGGATGTTTACAAGTACAAACAAGCTTCAACTCAAGCTTTTGAATGCATTTACGCAGTTTAAATGCTCATACGAGTAGGGTGAAAGAGATTTGAGTTGTTTTGTGTTGTATATTAAGAGAAAGCATCTAAATACTTTGTTTGCATTCATTTGAGTGTGAAACTACACCTAGGATGTTTACAAGTAGAAACAAGCTTCAACTCAAGCTTTTGAATGCATTTACGCAGTTTAAATGCTCATACGAGTAGGGTGAAAGAGATTTGAGTTCTTTTGTGTTGTATATTAAGAGAAAGAATTCAAATACTTTGTTTGGATTAATTTGAGTGTGAAACTACACCTAGGATGTTTACAAGTAGAAACAAGCTTCAACTCAAGCTTTTGAATGCATTTACGCAGTTTAAATGCTCATACGAGTAGGGTGAAAGAGATTTGAGTTTTTTTGTGTTGTATATTAAGAGAAAGCATTCAAATACTTTGCTTGGATTAATTTGAGTGTGAAACTACACCTAGGATGTTTACAAGTACAAACAAGCTTCAACTCAACGTTTTGATTGCATTTTCGCGTTTTAAAAGCTCATACGGGTAGGGTGAAAGAGATTTTAGTTCTTTTGTGTTGTATATTAAAAGAAAGCATCCAAATACTTTGTATGGACTAATTTGAGTGTGAAACTAAACCTAGGATGTTTAGAAGTACAAACAAGCTTCCACTCAAGCTTTTGAACGCATTTACGTGTTTTAAAAGCTCATACGAGTAGGGTGAAAGAGATTTGAGTTCTTTTGTGTTGTATATTAAGAGAAAGCATTCAAATACTTTGTTTGGATTAATTTGAGTGTGAAACGACACCTAGGATGTTTACAAGTAGCAACAAGCTTCAACTCAAGTTTTTGAATGCATTTACGCGTTTTAAAAGCTCACACGAGTAGGGTGAAAGAGATTTGAGTTCTTTTGTGTTGTATATTAAGAGAAAGCATCCAAATACTTTGTTTGGATTCATTTGAGTGTGAGACTACACCTTGGATGTTTACAAGTACAAACAAGCTTCAACTCAAGCTTTTGAATGCATTTACGCGTTTTAAAAGCTCATACAAGTAGGGTGAAAGAGATTTGAGTTCTTTTGTGTTGTATATTTAGAGAAAGCATCCAAACACTTTGTTTGCATTCATTTGAGTGTGAAACTACACCTAGGATGTTTACAAGTACAAACAAGCTTCAACTCAAGCTTTTGAATGCATTTACGCGTTTTAAAAGCTCATACGAGTAGGGTGAAAGATATTTGCGTTCTTTTGTGTTGTATATTAAGAGAAAACATAAAAATACTTTGTTTGCATTCATTTGAGTGTGAAACTACACCTAGGATGTTTACAAGTACAAACAAGCTTCAACTCAACCTTTTGAATGCATTTACGCGTTTTAAAAGCTCATACGAGTAGGGTGAAAGAGATTTTAGTTCTTTTGTGTTGTATATTAAAAGAAAGCATCCAAATATTTTGTATGGATTATTTTGAGTGTGAAACTAAACCTAGGATGTTTAGAAGTACAAACAAGCTTCCACTCAAGCTTTTGAATGCATTTACGCGTTTTAAAAGCTCATACGAGTAGGGTGAAAGAGATTTGCTTTCTTTTGTGTTGTATATTAAGAGAAAGCATTCAAATACTTTGTTTGGATTAGTTTGAGTATGAAACTACACCTAGGATGTTTACAAGTACCAACAAGCTTAAACTCAAGCTTTTGAATGCATTTACGCAGTTTAAAAGCTCATACGAGTAGGGTGAAAGAGATTTGAGTTCTTTTGTGTTGTATATTAAGAGAAAGCATCTAAATACTTTGTTTGCATTCATTTGAGTGTGAAACTACACCTAGGATGTTTACAAGTACAAACAAGCTTCAACTCAAGCTTTTGAATGCATTTAAGCGTTTTAAATGCTTATACGAGTAGGGTGAAAGAGATTTGAGTTCTTTTGTGTTGTATATTAAGAGAAATCATTGTTTGCATTCATTTGAGTGTGAAACTACACCTAGGATGTTTACAAGTACAAACAAGCTTCAACTCAAGCTTTTGAATGCATTTACGCGTTTTAAAAGCTCATACGAGTAGGGTGAAAGAGATTTGCGTTCTTTTGTGTTGTATATTAAGAGAAAACATAAAATTACTTTGTTTGCATTCATTTGAGTGTGAAACTACACCTAGGATGTTTACAAGTACAAACAAGCTTCAACTCAACCTTTTGATTGCATTTACGCGTTTTAAAAGCTCATACGAGTAGGGTGAAAGAGATTTTAGTTCTTTTGTGTTGTATATTAAAAGAAAGCATCCAAATACTTTGTATGGATTAATTTGAGTGTGAAACTAAACCTAGGATGTTTAGAAGTACAAACAAGCTTCCACTCAAGCTTTTGAATGCATTTACGCGTTTTAAAAGCTCATACGAGTAGGGTGAAAGAGATTTGAGTTCTTTTGTGTTGTATATTAAGAGAAAGCATTCAAATACTTTGTTTGGATAATTTGAGTGTGAAACTACACCTAGGATGTTTACAAGTACAAACAAGCTTCAACTCAA
Organism: Tetragonia tetragonoides; assembly: GCA_038025085.1. Taxonomy (NCBI): domain Eukaryota; kingdom Viridiplantae; phylum Streptophyta; class Magnoliopsida; order Caryophyllales; family Aizoaceae; genus Tetragonia; species Tetragonia tetragonoides. The sequence goes on from CM076140.1 coordinate 26,583,359, forward strand.
GCTTTTGAATGCATTTACGCAGTTTAAAAGCTCATACGAGTAGGGTGAAAGAGATTTGAGTTCTTTTGTGTTGTGGATTAAGAGAAAGCATCCAAATACTTTGTTTGATTTCATTTGAGTGTGAAACTACACCTAGGATGTTTACAAGTACAAACAAGCTTCAACTCAAGCTTTTGAATGCATTTACGCGTTTTAAATGCTTATACGAGTAGGGTGAAAGATATTTGCGTTCTTTTGTGTTGTATATTAACAGAAAACATAAAAATACTTTGTTTGCATTAATTTGAGTGTGAAACTACACCTAGGATGTTTACAAGTACAAACAAGCTTCAACTCAAGCTTTTGAATGCATTTAAGCGTTTTAAATGCTTATACGAGTAGGGTGAAAGAGATTTGAGTTCTTTTGTGTTGTATATTAAGAGAAATCATTCAAATACTTTGTTTGGATTAATTTGAGTGTGAAACTACACCTAGGATGTTTACAAGTACAAACAAGCTTCAACTCAAGCTTTTGAACGCATTTACGCGTTTTAAAAGCTCATACGAGTAGGGTGAAAGAGATTTGAGTTCCTTTGTGTTGTATATTAAGAGAAAGCATTCAAATACTTTGTTTGGATTAATTTGAGTGTGAAACTACACCTAGGATGTTTACAAGTACAAACAAGCTTCAACTCAAGCTTTTGAATGCATTTACGCAGTTTAAAAGCTCATACGAGTAGGGTGAAAGAGATTTGAGTTCTTTTGTGTTGTATATTAAGAGAAAGCATCTAAATACTTTGTTTGCATTCATTTGAGTGTGAAACTACACCTAGGATGTTTACAAGTACAAACAAGCTTCAACTCAAGCTTTTGAATGCATTTACGCAGTTTAAATGCTCATACGAGTAGGGTGAAAGAGATTTGAGTTGTTTTGTGTTGTATATTAAGAGAAAGCATCTAAATACTTTGTTTGCATTCATTTGAGTGTGAAACTACACCTAGGATGTTTACAAGTAGAAACAAGCTTCAACTCAAGCTTTTGAATGCATTTACGCAGTTTAAATGCTCATACGAGTAGGGTGAAAGAGATTTGAGTTCTTTTGTGTTGTATATTAAGAGAAAGAATTCAAATATTTTGTTTGGATTAATTTGAGTGTGAAACTACACCTAGGATGTTTACAAGTAGAAACAAGCTTCAACTCAAGCTTTTGAATGCATTTACGCAGTTTAAATGCTCATACGAGTAGGGTGAAAGAGATTTGAGTTTTTTTGTGTTGTATATTAAGAGAAAGCATTCAAATACTTTGCTTGGATTAATTTGAGTGTGAAACTACACCTAGGATGTTTACAAGTACAAACAAGCTTCAACTCAACGTTTTGATTGCATTTTCGCGTTTTAAAAGCTCATACGGGTAGGGTGAAAGAGATTTTAGTTCTTTTGTGTTGTATATTAAAAGAAAGCATCCAAATACTTTGTATGGACTAATTTGAGTGTGAAACTAAACCTAGGATGTTTAGAAGTACAAACAAGCTTCCACTCAAGCTTTTGAACGCATTTACGTGTTTTAAAAGCTCATACGAGTAGGGTGAAAGAGATTTGAGTTCTTTTCTGTTGTATATTAAGAGAAAGCATTCAAATACTTTGTTTGGATTAATTTGAGTGTGAAACGACACCTAGGATGTTTACAAGTAGCAACAAGCTTCAACTCAAGTTTTTGAATGCATTTACGCGTTTTAAAAGCTCACACGAGTAGGGTGAAAGAGATTTGAGTTCTTTTGTGTTGTATATTAAGAGAAAGCATCCAAATACTTTGTTTGGATTCATTTGAGTGTGAGACTACACCTTGGATGTTTACAAGTACAAACAAGCTTCAACTCAAGCTTTTGAATGCATTTACGCGTTTTAAAAGCTCATACAAGTAGGGTGAAAGAGATTTGAGTTCTTTTGTGTTGTATATTTAGAGAAAGCATCCAAACACTTTGTTTGCATTCATTTGAGTGTGAAACTACACCTAGGATGTTTACAAGTACAAACAAGCTTCAACTCAAGCTTTTGAATGCATTTACGCGTTTTAAAAGCTCATACGAGTAGGGTGAAAGATATTTGCGTTCTTTTGTGTTGTATATTAAGAGAAAACATAAAAATACTTTGTTTGCATTCATTTGAGTGTGAAACTACACCTAGGATGTTTACAAGTACAAACAAGCTTCAACTCAACCTTTTGAATGCATTTACGCGTTTTAAAAGCTCATACGAGTAGGGTGAAAGAGATTTTAGTTCTTTTGTGTTGTATATTAAAAGAAAGCATCCAAATATTTTGTATGGATTATTTTGAGTGTGAAACTAAACCTAGGATGTTTAGAAGTACAAACAAGCTTCCACTCAAGCTTTTGAATGCATTTACGCGTTTTAAAAGCTCATACGAGTAGGGTGAAAGAGATTTGCTTTCTTTTGTGTTGTATATTAAGAGAAAGCATTCAAATACTTTGTTTGGATTAGTTTGAGTATGAAACTACACCTAGGATGTTTACAAGTACCAACAAGCTTCAACTCAAGCTTTTGAATGCATTTACGAAGTTTAAAAGCTCATACGAGTAGGGTGAAAGAGATTTGAGTTCTTTTGTGTTGTATATTAAGAGAAAGCATCTAAATACTTTGTTTGCATTCATTTGAGTGTGAAACTACACCTAGGATGTTTACAAGTACAAACAAGCTTCAACTCAAGCTTTTGAATGCATTTAAGCGTTTTAAATGCTTATACGAGTAGGGTGAAAGAGATTTGAGTTCTTTTGTGTTGTATATTAAGAGAAATCATTCAAATACTTTGTTTGCATTCATTTGAGTGTGAAACTACACCTAGGATGTTTACAAGTACAAACAAGCTTCAACTCAAGCTTTTGAATGCATTTACGCGTTTTAAAAGCTCATACGAGTAGGGTGAAAGAGATTTGCGTTCTTTTGTGTTGTATATTAAGAGAAAACATAAAATTACTTTGTTTGCATTCATTTGAGTGTGAAACTACACCTAGGATGTTTACAAGTACAAACAAGCTTCAACTCAACCTTTTGATTGCATTTACGCGTTTTAAAAGCTCATACGAGTAGGGTGAAAGAGATTTTAGTTCTTTTGTGTTGTATATTAAAAGAAAGCATCCAAATACTTTGTATGGATTAATTTGAGTGTGAAACTAAACATAGGATGTTTAGAAGTACAAACAAGCTTCCACTCAAGCTTTTGAATGCATTTACGCGTTTTAAAAGCTCATACGAGTAGGGTGAAAGAGATTTGAGTTCTTTTGTGTTGTATATTAAGAGAAAGCATTCAAATACTTTGTTTGGATTAATTTGAGTGTGAAACTACACCTAGGATGTTTACAAGTACAAACAAGCTTCAACTCAAGCTTTTGAATGCATTTACGCAGTTTAAATGCTCATACGAGTAGGGTGAAAGAGATTTGAGTTCTTTTGTGTTGTATATTAAGAGAAAGCATACAAATACTTTGTTTGGATTAATTTGTGGGTGAAACTACACCTGGGATGTTTACAAGTACAAACAAGCTTCAACTCAAGCTTTTGATTGCATTTACGCGTTTTAAAAGCTCATACGAGTAGGGTGAAAGAGATTTGAGTTCTTTTGTGTTGTATATTAAGAGAAAGCATCTAAATACTTTGTTTGCATTCATTTGAGTGTGAAACTACACCTAGGATGTTTACAAGTACAAACAAGCTTCAACTCAAGCTTTTGAATGCATTTACGCGTTTTAATAGCTCATACGAGTAGGGTGAAAGAGATTTGTGTTCTTTTGTGTTGTATATTAAGAGAAAGAATTCAAATACTTTGTTTGGATTAATTTGAGTGTGAAACTACACCTAGGATGTTTACAAGTACAAACAAGCTTCAACTCAAGCTTTTGAATGCATTTACGCGTTTTAATAGCTCATACGAGTAGGGTGAAAGAGATTTGTGTTCTTTTGTGTTGTATATTAAGAGAAAGAATTCAAATACTTTGTTTGGATTAATTTGAGTGTGAAACTACACCTGGGATGTTTACAAGTACAAACAAGCTTCAACTCAAGCTTTTGATTGCATTTACGCGTTTTAAAAGCTCATACGAGTAGGGTGAAAGAGATTTGAGTTCTTTTGTGTTGTATATTAAGAGAAAGCATCTAAATACTTTGTTTGCATTCATTTGAGTGTGAAACTACACCTAGGATGTTTACAAGTACAAACAAGCTTCAACTCAAGCTTTTGAATGCATTTACGCGTTTTAATAGCTCATACGAGTAGGGTGAAAGAGATTTGTGTTCTTTTGTGTTGTATATTAAGAGAAAGCATTCAAATACTTTGTTTGGATTAATTTGAGTGTGAAACTACACCTAGGATGTTTACAAGTACAAACAAGCTTCAACTCAACCTTTTGATTGCATTTACGCCTTTTAAAAGCTAATACGGGTAGGGTGAAAGAGATTTTAGTTCTTTTGTGTTGTATATTAAGAGAAAGCATTCAAATACTTTGCTTAAACTAATTTGAGTGTGAAACTACACCTAGGATGTTTACAAGTACAAACAAGCTTCAACTCAACCTTTTGATTGCATTTACGCGTTTTAAAAGCTCATACGGGTAGGGTGAAAGAGATTTTAGTTCTTTTGTGTTGTATATTAAAAGAAAGCATCCAAATACTTTGTATGGACTAATTTGAGTGTGAAACTAAACCTAGGATGTTTAGAAGTACAAACAAGCTTCCACTCAAGCTTTTGAACGCATTTACGCGCTTTAAAAGCTCATACGAGTAGGGTGAAAGAGATTTGAGTTCTTTTGTGTTGTATATTAAGAGAAATCATTCAAATACTTTGTTTGGATTAATTTGAGTGTGAAACTACACCTAGGATGTTTACAAGTACAAACAAGCTTCAACTCAAGCTTTTGAACGCATTTACGCGTTTTAAAAGCTCATACGAGTAGGGTGAAAGAGATTTGAGTTCCTTTGTGTTGTATATTAAGAGAAAGCATTCAAATACTTTGTTTGGATTAATTTGAGTGTGAAACTACACCTAGGATGTTTACAAGTACAAACAAGCTTCAACTCAAGCTTTTGAATGCATTTACGCAGTTTAAAAGCTCATACGAGTAGGGTGAAAGAGATTTGAGTTCTTTTGTGTTGTATATTAAGAGAAAGCATCTAAATACTTTGTTTGCATTCATTTGAGTGTGAAACTACACCTAGGATGTTTACAAGTACAAACAAGCTTCAACTCAAGCTTTTGAATGCATTTACGCAGTTTAAATGCTCATACGAGTAGGGTAAAAGAGATATGAGTTTTTTTGTGTTGTATATTAAGAGAAAGCATTCAAATACTTTGCTTGGATTAATTTGAGTGTGAAACTACACCTAGGATGTTTACAAGTACAAACAAGCTTCAACTCAACCTTTTGATTGCATTTACGCGTTTTAAAAGCTCATACGGGTAGGGTGAAAGAGATTTTAGTTCTTTTGTGTTGTATGTTAAAAGAAAGCATCCAAATACTTTGTATGGACTAATTTGAGTGTGAAACTAAACCTAGGATGTTTAGAAGTACAAACAAGCTTCCACTCAAGCTTTTGAACGCATTTACGCGCTTTAAAAGCTCATACGAGTAGGGTGAAAGAGATTTGAGTTCTTTTGTGTTGTATATTAAGAGAAAGCATTCAAATACTTTGTTTGGATTAATTTGAGTGTGAAACGACACCTACGATGTTTACAAGTAGCAACAAGCTTCAACTCAAGTTTTTGAATGCATTTACGCGTTTTAAAAGCTCACACGAGTAGGGTGAAAGAGATTTGAGTTCTTTTGTGTTGTATATTAAGAGAAAGCATCCAAATACTTTGTTTGGATTCATTTGAGTGTGAGACTACACCTTGGATGTTTACAAGTACAAACAAGCTTCAACTCAAGCTTTTGAATGCATTTACGCGTTTTAAAAGCTCATACAAGTAGGGTGAAAGAGATTTGAGTTCTTTTGTGTTGTATATTTAGAGAAAGCATCCAAACACTTTGTTTGCATTCATTTGAGTGTGAAACTACACCTAGGATGTTTACAAGTACAAACAAGCTTCAACTCAAGCTTTTGAATGCATTTACGCGTTTTAAAAGCTCATACGAGTAGGGTGAAAGATATTTTCGTTCTTTTGTGTTGTATATTAAGAGAAAACATAAAAATACTTTGTTTGCATTCATTTGAGTGTGAAACTACACCTAGGATGTTTACAAGTACAAACAAGCTTCAACTCAAGCTTTTGAATGCATTTACGCGTATTAAATGCTTATACGAGTAGGGTGAAAGAGATTTGAGTTCTTTTGTGTTGTATATTAAGAGAAATCATTCAAATACTTTGTTTGGATTAATTTGAGTGTGAAACTACACCTAGGATGTTTACAAGTACAAACAAGCTTCAACTCAAGCTTTTGAATGCAGTTACGCGTTTTAAAAGCTCATACGAGTAGGGTGAAAGAGATTTGAGTTCTTTTGTGTTGTATATTAAGAGAAAGCATCCAAATGCTTTGTTTGGATTAATTTGAAGGTGAAACTACACCTAGGATGTTTACAAGTACCAACAAGCTTATACTCAAGCTTTTGAATGCATTTACGCGTTTTAAAAGCTCATACGAGTAGGGTGAAAGAGATTTGCGTTCTTTTGTGTTGTATATTAAGAGAAAGCATTCAAATACTTTGTTTGGATTAGTTTGAGTATGAAACTACACCTAGGATGTTTACAAGTACAAATAAGCTTCAACTCAAGCTTTTGAATGCATTTACGAAGTTTAAAAGCTCATACGAGTAGGGTGAAAGAGATTTGAGTTCTTTTGTGTTGTATATTAAGAGAAAGCATCTAAATACTTTGTTTGCATTCATTTGAGTGTGAAACTACACCTAGGATGTTTACAAGTACAAACAAGCTTCAACTCAAGCTTTTGAATGCATTTACGCGTTTTAAAAGCTCATACGAGTAGGGTGAAAGAGATTTGCGTTCTTTTGTGTTGTATATTAAGAGAAAACATAAAATTACTTTGTTTGCATTCATTTGAGTGTGAAACTACACCTAGGATGTTTACAAGTACAAACAAGCTTCAACTCAACCTTTTGATTGCATTTACGCGTTTTAAAAGCTCATACGAGTAGGGTGAAAGATATTTTGCGTTCTTTTGTGTTGTATATTAAGAGAAAACATAAAATTACTTTGTTTGCATTCATTTGAGTGTGAAACTACACCTAGGATGTTTACAAGTACAAACAAGCTTCAACTCAACCTTTTGAATGCATTTACGCGTTTTAAAAGCTCATACGAGTAGGGTGAAAGAGATTTTAGTTCTTTTGTGTTGTATATTAAAAGAAAGCATCCAAATATTTTGTATGGATTATTTTGAGTGTGAAACTAAACCTAGGATGTTTAGAAGTACAAACAAGCTTCCACTCAAGCTTTTGAATGCATTTACGCGTTTTAAAAGCTCATACGAGTAGGGTGAAAGAGATTTGAGTTCTTTTGTGTTGTATATTAAGAGAAAGCATTCAAATACTTTGTTTGGATTAATTTGAGTGTGAAACTACACCTAGGATGTTTACAAGTACAAACAAGCTTCAACTCAAGCTTTTGAATGCATTTACGCAGTTTAAAAGCTCATACGAGTAGGGTGAAAGAGATTTGAGTTCTTTTGTGTTGTGGATTAAGAGAAAGCATCCAAATACTTTGTTTGAATTTATTTGAGTGTGAAACTACACCTAGGATGTTTACAAGTACAAACAAGCTTCAACTCAAGCTTTTGAATGCATTTACGCGTTTTAAATGCTTATACGAGTAGGGTGAAAGATATTTGCGTTCTTTTGTGTTGTATATTAACAGAAAACATAAAAATACTTTGTTTGCATTCATTTGAGTGTGAAACTACACCTAGGATGTTTACAAGTACAAACAAGCTTCAACTCAAGCTTTTGAATGCATTTAAGCGTTTTAAATGCTTATACGAGTAGGGTGAAAGAGATTTGAGTTCTTTTGTGTTGTATATTAAGAGAAATCATTCAAATACTTTGTTTGGATTAATTTGAGTGTGAAACTACACCTAGGATGTTTACAAGTACAAACAAGCTTCAACTCAAGCTTTTGAACGCATTTACGCGTTTTAAAAGCTCATACGAGTAGGGTGAAAGAGATTTGAGTTCCTTTGTGTTGTATATTAAGAGAAAGCATTCAAATACTTTGTTTGGATTAATTTGAGTGTGAAACTACACCTAGGATGTTTACAAGTACAAACAAGCTTCAACTCAAGCTTTTGAATGCATTTACGCAGTTTAAAAGCTCATACGAGTAGGGTGAAAGAGATTTGAGTTCTTTTGTGTTGTATATTAAGAGAAAGCATCTAAATACTTTGTTTGCATTCATTTGAGTGTGAAACTACACCTAGGATGTTTACAAGTACAAACAAGCTTCAACTCAAGCTTTTGAATGCATTTACGCAGTTTAAATGCTCATACGAGTAGGGTGAAAGAGATTTGAGTTGTTTTGTGTTGTATATTAAGAGAAAGCATCTAAATACTTTCTTTGCATTCATTTGAGTGTGAAACTACACCTAGGATGTTTACAAGTAGAAACAAGCTTCAACTCAAGCTTTTGAATGCATTTACGCAGTTTAAATGCTCATACGAGTAGGGTGAAAGAGATTTGAGTTCTTTTGTGTTGTATATTAAGAGAAAGCATCTAAATACTTTGTTTGCATTCATTTGAGTGTGAAACTACACCTAGGATGTTTACAAGTACAAACAAGCTTCAACTCAAGCTTTTGAATGCATTTACGCGTTTTAAAAGCTCATACGAGTAGGGTGAAAGAGATTTTAGTTCTTTTGTGTTGTATATTAAAAGAAAGCATCCAAATACTTTGTATGGATTAATTTGAGTGTGAAACTAAACATAGGATGTTTAGAAGTACAAACAAGCTTCCACTCAAGCTTTTGAATGCATTTACGCGTTTTAAAAGCTCATACGAGTAGGGTGAAAGAGATTTGAGTTCTTTTGTGTTGTATATTAAGAGAAAGCATTCAAATACTTTGTTTGGATTAATTTGAGTGTGAAACTACACCTAGGATGTTTACAAGTACAAACAAGCTTCAACTCAAGCTTTTGAATGCATTTACGCAGTTTAAAAGCTCATACGAGTAGGGTGAAAGAGATTTGAGTTCTTTTGTGTTGTATATTAAGAGAAAGCATCTAAATACTTTGTTTGCATTCATTTGACTGTGAAACTACACCTAGGATGTTTACAAGTACAAACAAGCTTCAACTCAAGCTTTTGAATGCATTTACGCGTTTTAATAGCTCATACGAGTAGGGTGAAAGAGATTTGAGTTCTTTTGTGTTGTATATTAAGAGAAAGAATTCAAATACTTTGTTTGGATTAATTTGAGTGTGAAACTACACCTAGGATGTTTACAAGTAGAAACAAGCTTCAACTCAAGCTTTTGAATGCATTTACGCAGTTTAAATGCTCATACGAGTAGGGTGAAAGAGATTTGAGTTTTTTTGTGTTGTATATTAAGAGAAAGCATTCAAATACTTTGCTTGGATTAATTTGAGTGTGAAACTACACCTAGGATGTTTACAAGTACAAACAAGCTTCAACTCAACGTTTTGATTGCATTTTCGCGTTTTAAAAGCTCATACGGGTAGGGTGAAAGAGATTTTAGTTCTTTTGTGTTGTATATTAAAAGAAAGCATCCAAATACTTTGTATGGACTAATTTGAGTGTGAAACTAAACCTAGGATGTTTAGAAGTACAAACAAGCTTCCACTCAAGCTTTTGAACGCATTTACGTGTTTTAAAAGCTCATACGAGTAGGGTGAAAGAGATTTGAGTTCTTTTGTGTTGTATATTAAGAGAAAGCATTCAAATACTTTGTTTGGATTAATTTGAGTGTGAAACGACACCTAGGATGTTTACAAGTAGCAACAAGCTTCAACTCAAGTTTTTGAATGCATTTACGCGTTTTAAAAGCTCACACGAGTAGGGTGAAAGAGATTTGAGTTCTTTTGTGTTGTATATTAAGAGAAAGCATCCAAATACTTTGTTTGGATTCATTTGAGTGTGAGACTACACCTTGGATGTTTACAAGTACAAACAAGCTTCAACTCAAGCTTTTGAATGCATTTACGCGTTTTAAAAGCTCATACAAGTAGGGTGAAAGAGATTTGAGTTCTTTTGTGTTGTATATTTAGAGAAAGCATCCAAACACTTTGTTTGCATTCATTTGAGTGTGAAACTACACCTAGGATGTTTACAAGTACAAACAAGCTTCAACTCAAGCTTTTGAATGCATTTACGCGTTTTGAAAGCTCATACGAGTAGGGTGAAAGATATTTGCGTTCTTTTGTGTTGTATATTAAGAGAAAACATAAAAATACTTTGTTTGCATTCATTTGAGTGTGAAACTACACCTAGGATGTTTACAAGTACAAACAAGCTTCAACTCAAGCTTTTGATTGCATTTACGCGTTTTAAAAGCTCATACGAGTAGGGTGAAAGAGATTTGAGTTCTTTTGTGTTGTATATTAAGAGAAAGCATCCAAATGCTTTGTTTGGATTAATTTGAAGGTGAAACTACACCTAGGATGTTTACAAGTACCAACAAGCTTATACTCAAGCTTTTGAATGCATTTACGCGTTTTAAAAGCTCATACGAGTAGGGTGAAAGAGATTTGCGTTCTTTTGTGTTGTATATTAAGAGAAAGCATTCAAATACTTTGTTTGGATTAGTTTGAGTATGAAACTACACCTAGGATGTTTACAAGTACAAACAAGCTTCAACTCAAGCTTTTGAATGCATTTACGAAGTTTAAAAGCTCATACGAGTAGGGTGAAAGAGATTTGAGTTCTTTTGTGTTGTATATTAAGAGAAAGCATCTAAATGCTTTGTTTGCATTCATTTGAGTTTGAAACTACACCTAGGATGTTTACAAGTACAAACAAGCTTCAACTCAACCTTTTGAATGCATTTACGCGTTTTAAAAGCTCATACGAGTAGGGTGAAAGAGATTTTAGTTCTTTTGTGTTGTATATTAAAAGAAAGCATCCAAATACTTTGTATGGATTATTTTGAGTGTGAAACTAAACCTAGGATGTTTAGAAGTACAAACAAGCTTCCACTCAAGCTTTTGAATGCATTTACGCGTTTTAAAAGCTCATACGAGCAGGTTGAAAGAGATTTAAGTTCTTTTGTGTTGTATATTAAGAGAAAGCATTCAAATACTTTGTTTGGATTAATTTGAGTGTGAAACTACACCTAGGATGTTTACAAGTACAAACAAGCTTCAACTCAAGCTTTTGAATGCATTTACGCAGTTTAAAAGCTCATACGAGTAGGGTGAAAGAGATTTGAGTTCTTTTGTGTTGTATATTAAGAGAAAGCATCTAAATACTTTGTTTGCATTCATTTGAGTGTGAAAGCATCTAAATACTTTGTTTGCATTCATTTGAGTGTGAAACTACACCTAGGATGTTTACAAGTACAAACAAGCTTCAACTCAAGCTTTTGAATGCATTTACGCGTTTTAAAAGCTCATACGAGTAGGGTGAAAGAGATTTGAGTTCTTTTGTGTTGCATATTTAGAGAAAGCATCCAAACACTTTTTTTGCATTCATTTGAGTGTGAAACTACACCTAGGATGTTTACAAGTACAAACAAGCTTCAACTCAAGCTTTTGAATGCATTTACGCGTTTTAAATGCTTATACGAGTAGGGTGAAAGAGATTTGAGTTCTTTTGTGTTGTATATTAAGAGAAATCATTCAAATACTTTGTTTGGATTAATTTGAGTGTGAAACTACACCTCGGATGTTTACAAGTACAAACAAGCTTCAACTCAAGCTTTTGAATGCATTTACGCGTTTTAAAAGCTCATACGAGTAGGGTGAAAGAGATTTGAGTTCTTTTGTGTTGTATATTAAGAGAAAGCATCCAAATACTTTGTTTGGATTAATTTGAGGGTGAAACTACACCTAGGATGTTTACAAGTAGCAACAAGCTTATACTCAAGCTTTTGAATGCATTTACGCGTTTTAAAAGCTCATACGAGTAGGATGAAAGAGATTTGAGTTCTTTTGTGTTGTATATTAAGAGAAAGAATTCAAATACTTTGTTTGGATTAATTTGAGTTTGAAACTACACCTAGGATGTTTACAAGTAGAAACAAGCTTCAACTCAAGCTTTTGAATGCATTTATGCAGTTTAAATGCTCATACGAGTCGGGTGAATGAGATTTGAGTTCTTTTGTGTTGTATATTAAGAGAAAGTATCTAAATACTTTGTTCGCATTCATTTGAGTGTGAAACTACACCTAGGATGTTTACAAGTACGAACAAGCTTCAACTCAAGCTTTTGAATGCATTTACGCGTTTTAAAAGCTCATACGAGTAGGGTGAAAGAGATTTGAGTTCTTTTGTGTTGTATATTAAGAGAAAGCAATCAAATACTTTGTTTGGATTAATTTGAGGGTGAAACTACACCTAGGATGTTTACAAGTAGCAACAAGCTTATACTCAAGCTTTTGAATGCATTTACGCGTTTTAAAAGCTCATACGAGTAGGATGAAAGAGATTTGAGTTCTTTTGTGTTGTATATTAAGAGAAAGCATTCAAATACTTTGTTTGGATTAGATTGAGTGTGAAACTACACCTAGGATGATTACAAGTACAAACAAGCTTCAACTCAACCTTTTGAATGCATTTACGCGTTTTAAAAGCTCATACGAGTAGGGTGAAAGAGATTTTAGTTCTTTTGTGTTGTATATTAAAAGAAAGCATCCAAATATTTTGTATGGATTATTTTGAGTGTGAAACTAAACCTAGGATGTTTAGAAGTACAAACAAGCTTCCACTCAAGCTTTTGAATGCATTTACGCGTTTTAAAAGCTCATACGAGTAGGGTGAAAGAGATTTGAGTTCTTTTGTGTTGTATATTAAGAGAAAGCATTCAAATACTTTGTTTGGATTAATTTGAGTGTGAAACTACACCTAGGATGTTTACAAGTACAAACAAGCTTCAACTCAAGCTTTTGAATGCATTTACGCAGTTTAAAAGCTCATACGAGTAGGGTGAAAGAGATTTGAGTTCTTTTGTGTTGTGGATTAAGAGAAAGCATCCAAATACTTTGTTTGAATTTATTTGAGTGTGAAACTACACCTAGGATGTTTACAAGTACAAACAAGCTTCAACTCAAGCTTTTGAATGCATTTACGCGTTTTAAATGCTTATACGAGTAGGGTGAAAGATATTTGCGTTCTTTTGTGTTGTATATTAACAGAAAACATAAAAATACTTTGTTTGCATTCATTTGAGTGTGAAACTACACCTAGGATGTTTACAAGTACAAACAAGCTTCAACTCAAGCTTTTGAATGCATTTAAGCGTTTTAAATGCTTATACGAGTAGGGTGAAAGAGATTTGAGTTCTTTTGTGTTGTATATTAAGAGAAATCATTCAAATACTTTGTTTGGATTAATTTGAGTGTGAAACTACACCTAGGATGTTTACAAGTACAAACAAGCTTCAACTCAAGCTTTTGAACGCATTTACGCGTTTTAAAAGCTCATACGAGTAGGGTGAAAGAGATTTGAGTTCCTTTGTGTTGTATATTAAGAGAAAGCATTCAAATACTTTGTTTGGATTAATTTGAGTGTGAAACTACACCTAGGATGTTTACAAGTACAAACAAGCTTCAACTCAAGCTTTTGAATGCATTTACGCAGTTTAAAAGCTCATACGAGTAGGGTGAAAGAGATTTGAGTTCTTTTGTGTTGTATATTAAGAGAAAGCATCTAAATACTTTGTTTGCATTCATTTGAGTGTGAAACTACACCTAGGATGTTTACAAGTACAAACAAGCTTCAACTCAAGCTTTTGAATGCATTTACGCAGTTTAAATGCTCATACGAGTAGGGTGAAAGAGATTTGAGTTGTTTTGTGTTGTATATTAAGAGAAAGCATCTAAATACTTTCTTTGCATTCATTTGAGTGTGAAACTACACCTAGGATGTTTACAAGTAGAAACAAGCTTCAACTCAAGCTTTTCAATGCATTTACGCAGTTTAAATGCTCATACGAGTAGGGTGAAAGAGATTTGAGTTCTTTTGTGTTGTATATTAAGAGAAAGCATCTAAATACTTTGTTTGCATTCATTTGAGTGTGAAACTACACCTAGGATGTTTACAAGTACAAACAAGCTTCAACTCAAGCTTTTGAATGCATTTACGCGTTTTAAAAGCTCATACGAGTAGGGTGAAAGAGATTTTAGTTCTTTTGTGTTGTATATTAAAAGAAAGCATCCAAATACTTTGTATGGATTAATTTGAGTGTGAAACTAAACATAGGATGTTTAGAAGTACAAACAAGCTTCCACTCAAGCTTTTGAATGCATTTACGCGTTTTAAAAGCTCATACGAGTAGGGTGAAAGAGATTTGAGTTCTTTTGTGTTGTATATTAAGAGAAAGCATTCAAATACTTTGTTTGGATTAATTTGAGTGTGAAACTACACCTAGGATGTTTACAAGTACAAACAAGCTTCAACTCAAGATTTTGAATGCATTTACGCAGTTTAAAAGCTCATACGAGTAGGGTGAAAGAGATTTGAGTTCTTTTGTGTTGTATATTAAGAGAAAGCATCTAAATACTTTGTTTGCATTCATTTGACTGTGAAACTACACCTAGGATGTTTACAAGTACAAACAAGCTTCAACTCAAGCTTTTGAATGCATTTACGCGTTTTAATAGCTCATACGAGTAGGGTGAAAGAGATTTGAGTTCTTTTGTGTTGTATATTAAGAGAAAGAATTCAAATACTTTGTTTGGATTAATTTGAGTGTGAAACTACACCTGGGATGTTTACAAGTAGAAACAAGCTTCAACTCAAGCTTTTGAATGCATTTACGCAGTTTAAATGCTCATACGAGTAGGGTGAAAGAGATTTGAGTTTTTTTGTGTTGTATATTAAGAGAAAGCATTCAAATACTTTGCTTGGATTAATTTGAGTGTGAAACTACACCTAGGATGTTTACAAGTACAAACAAGCTTCAACTCAACGTTTTGATTGCATTTTCGCGTTTTAAAAGCTCATACGGGTAGGGTGAAAGAGATTTTAGTTCTTTTGTGTTGTATATTAAAAGAAAGCATCCAAATACTTTGTATGGACTAATTTGAGTGTGAAACTAAACCTAGGATGTTTAGAAGTACAAACAAGCTTCCACTCAAGCTTTTGAACGCATTTACGTGTTTTAAAAGCTCATACGAGTAGGGTGAAAGAGATTTGAGTTCTTTTGTGTTGTATATTAAGAGAAAGCATTCAAATACTTTGTTTGGATTAATTTGAGTGTGAAACGACACCTAGGATGTTTACAAGTAGCAACAAGCTTCAACTCAAGTTTTTGAATGCATTTACGCGTTTTAAAAGCTCACACGAGTAGGGTGAAAGAGATTTGAGTTCTTTTGTGTTGTATATTAAGAGAAAGCATCCAAATACTTTGTTTGGATTCATTTGAGTGTGAGACTACACCTTGGATGTTTACAAGTACAAACAAGCTTCAACTCAAGCTTTTGAATGCATTTACGCGTTTTAAAAGCTCATACAAGTAGGGTGAAAGAGATTTGAGTTCTTTTGTGTTGTATATTTAGAGAAAGCATCCAAACACTTTGTTTGCATTCATTTGAGTGTGAAACTACACCTAGGATGTTTACAAGTACAAACAAGCTTCAACTCAAGCTTTTGAATGCATTTACGCGTTTTGAAAGCTCATACGAGTAGGGTGAAAGATATTTGCGTTCTTTTGTGTTGTATATTAAGAGAAAACATAAAAATACTTTGTTTGCATTCATTTGAGTGTGAAACTACACCTAGGATGTTTACAAGTACAAACAAGCTTCAACTCAAGCTTTTGATTGCATTTACGCGTTTTAAAAGCTCATACGAGTAGGGTGAAAGAGATTTGAGTTCTTTTGTGTTGTATATTAAGAGAAAGCATCCAAATGCTTTGTTTGGATTAATTTGAAGGTGAAACTACACCTAGGATGTTTACAAGTACCAACAAGCTTATACTCAAGCTTTTGAATGCATTTACGCGTTTTAAAAGCTCATACGAGTAGGGTGAAAGAGATTTGCGTTCTTTTGTGTTGTATATTAAGAGAAAGCATTCAAATACTTTGTTTGGATTAGTTTGAGTATGAAACTACACCTAGGATGTTTACAAGTACAAACAAGCTTCAACTCAAGCTTTTGAATGCATTTACGAAGTTTAAAAGCTCATACGAGTAGGGTGAAAGAGATTTGAGTTCTTTTGTGTTGTATATTAAGAGAAAGCATCTAAATGCTTTGTTTGCATTCATTTGAGTTTGAAACTACACCTAGGATGTTTACAAGTACAAACAAGCTTCAACTCAACCTTTTGAATGCATTTACGCGTTTTAAAAGCTCATACGAGTAGGGTGAAAGAGATTTTAGTTCTTTTGTGTTGTATATTAAAAGAAAGCATCCAAATACTTTGTATGGATTATTTTGAGTGTGAAACTAAACCTAGGATGTTTAGAAGTACAAACAAGCTTCCACTCAAGCTTTTGAATGCATTTACGCGTTTTAAAAGCTCATACGAGCAGGTTGAAAGAGATTTAAGTTCTTTTGTGTTGTATATTAAGAGAAAGCATTCAAATACTTTGTTTGGATTAATTTGAGTGTGAAACTACACCTAGGATGTTTACAAGTACAAACAAGCTTCAACTCAAGCTTTTGAATGCATTTACGCAGTTTAAAAGCTCATACGAGTAGGGTGAAAGAGATTTGAGTTCTTTTGTGTTGTATATTAAGAGAAAGCATCTAAATACTTTGTTTGCATTCATTTGAGTGTGAAAGCATCTAAATACTTTGTTTGCATTCATTTGAGTGTGAAACTACACCTAGGATGTTTACAAGTACAAACAAGCTTCAACTCAAGCTTTTGAATGCATTTACGCGTTTTAAAAGCTCATACGAGTAGGGTGAAAGAGATTTGAGTTCTTTTGTGTTGCATATTTAGAGAAAGCATCCAAACACTTTTTTTGCATTCATTTGAGTGTGAAACTACACCTAGGATGTTTACAAGTACAAACAAGCTTCAACTCAAGCTTTTGAATGCATTTACGCGTTTTAAATGCTTATACGAGTAGGGTGAAAGAGATTTGAGTTCTTTTGTGTTGTATATTAAGAGAAATCATTCAAATACTTTGTTTGGATTAATTTGAGTGTGAAACTACACCTCGGATGTTTACAAGTACAAACAAGCTTCAACTCAAGCTTTTGAATGCATTTACGCGTTTTAAAAGCTCATACGAGTAGGGTGAAAGAGATTTGAGTTCTTTTGTGTTGTATATTAAGAGAAAGCATCCAAATACTTTGTTTGGATTAATTTGAGGGTGAAACTACACCTAGGATGTTTACAAGTAGCAACAAGCTTATACTCAAGCTTTTGAATGCATTTACGCGTTTTAAAAGCTCATACGAGTAGGATGAAAGAGATTTGAGTTCTTTTGTGTTGTATATTAAGAGAAAGAATTCAAATACTTTGTTTGGATTAATTTTAGTTTGAAACTACACCTAGGATGTTTACAAGTAGAAACAAGCTTCAACTCAAGCTTTTGAATGCATTTATGCAGTTTAAATGCTCATACGAGTCGGGTGAATGAGATTTGAGTTCTTTTGTGTTGTATATTAAGAGAAAGTATCTAAATACTTTGTTCGCATTCATTTGAGTGTGAAACTACACCTAGGATGTTTACAAGTACGAACAAGCTTCAACTCAAGCTTTTGAATGCATTTACGCGTTTTAAAAGCTCATACGAGTAGGGTGAAAGAGATTTGAGTTCTTTTGTGTTGTATATTAAGAGAAAGCAATCAAATACTTTGTTTGGATTAATTTGAGGGTGAAACTACACCTAGGATGTTTACAAGTAGCAACAAGCTTATACTCAAGCTTTTGAATGCATTTACGCGTTTTAAAAGCTCATACGAGTAGGATGAAAGAGATTTGAGTTCTTTTGTGTTGTATATTAAGAGAAAGCATTCAAATACTTTGTTTGGATTAGATTGAGTGTGAAACTACACCTAGGATGATTACAAGTACAAACAAGCTTCAACTCAAGCTTTTGAATGCATTTACGCAGTTTAAAAGCTCATACGAGTCGGGTGAATGAGATTTGAGTTCTTTTGTGTTGTATATTAAGAGAAAGTATCTAAATACTTTGTTCGCATTCATTTGAGTGTGAAACTACACCTAGGATGTTTACAAGTACAAACAAGCTTCAACTCAAGCTTTTGAATGCATTTACGCGTTTTAAAAGCTCATACGAGTAGGGTGAAAGAGATTTGAGTTCTTTTGTGTTGTATATTAAGAGAAAGCAATCAAATACTTTGTTTGGATTAATTTGAGTGTGAAACTACACCTAGAATGTTTACAAGTAGAAACAAGCTTCAACTCAAGCTTTTGAATGCATTTTCGCAGTTTAAATGCTCATACGAGTAGGGTGAAAGAGATTTGAGTTCTTTTGTGTTGTATATTAAGAGAAAGCATCTAAATACTTTGTTTGCATTCATTTGAGTGTGAAACTACACCTAGGATGTTTACAAGTACAAACAAGCTTCAACTCAAGCTTTTGAATGCATTTACGCGTTTTAAAAGCTCATACGAGTAGGGTGAAAGAGATTTGAGTTCTTTTGTGTTGTATATTAAGAGAAAGCATCCAAATACTTTGTTTGGATTAATTTGAGGGTAAAACTACACCTAGGATGTTTACAAGTAGCAACAAGCTTATACTCAAGCTTTTGAATGCATTTACGCGTTTTAAAAGCTCATACGAGTAGGGTGAAAGAGATTTGAGTTCTTTTGTGTTGTATATTAAGAGAAAGCATCCAAATACTTTGTTTGGATTAATTTGAGGGTGAAACTACACCTAGGATGTTTACAAGTACAAACAAGCTTCAACTTAAGCTTTTGAATGCATTTACGCGTTTTAAAAGCTCATACGAGTAGGGTGAAAGAGATTTGAGTTCTTTTGTGTTGTATATTAAGAGAAAACATCAAAATACTTTGTTTGCATTCATTTGAGTGTGAAACTACACCTAGGATGTTTACAAGTACAAACAAGCTTCGACTCAACCTTTTGAATGCATTTACGCGTTTTAAAAGCTCGTACGAGTAGGGTGAAAGAGATTTGAGTTCTTTTGTGTTGTATATTAAGAGAAAGAATTCAAATACTTTGTTTGGATTAATTTGAGTTTGAAACTACACCTAGGATGTTTACAAGTAGAAACAAGCTTCAACTCAAGCTTTTGAATGCATTTATGCAGTTTAAATGCTCATACGAGTCGGGTGAATGAGATTTGAGTTCTTTTGTGTTGTATATTAAGAGAAAGTATCTAAATACTTTGTTCGCATTCATTTGAGTGTGAAACTACACCTAGGATGTTTACAAGTACAAACAAGCTTCAACTCAAGCTTTTGAATGCATTTACGCGTTTTAAAAGCTCATACGAGTAGGGTGAAAGAGATTTGAGTTCTTTTGTGTTGTATATTAAGAGAAAGCAATCAAATACTTTGTTTGGATTAATTTGAGGGTGAAACTACACCTAGGATGTTTACAAGTAGCAACAAGCTTATACTCAAGCTTTTGAATGCATTTACGCGTTTTAAAAGCTCATACGAGTAGGATGAAAGAGATTTGAGTTCTTTTGTGTTGTATATTAAGAGAAAGCATTCAAATACTTTGTTTGGATTAATTTGAGTTTGAAACTACACCTAGGATGTTTACAAGTAGAAACAAGCTTCAACTCAAGCTTTTGAATGCATTTATGCAGTTTAAATGCTCATACGAGTAGGGTGAAAGAGATTTGAGTTCTTTTGTGTTGTATATTAAGAGAAAGCATCTAAATACTTTGTTTGCATTCATTTGAGTGTGAAACTACACCTAGGATGTTTACAAGTACAAACAAGCTTCAACTCAAGCTTTTGAATGCATTTACGCGTTTTAAAAGCTCATACGAGTAGGGTGAAAGAGATTTGAGTTCTTTTGTGTTGTATATTAAGAGAAAGCATCCAAATACTTTGTTTGGATTAATTTGAGGGTAAAACTACACCTAGGATGTTTACAAGTAGCAACAAGCTTATACTCAAGCTTTTGAATGCATTTACGCGTTTTAAAAGCTCATACGAGTAGGGTGAAAGAGATTTGAGTTCTTTTGTGTTGTATATTAAGAGAAAGCATCCAAATACTTTGTTTGGATTAATTTGAGGGTGAAACTACACCTAGGATGTTTACAAGTACAAACAAGCTTCAACTTAAGCTTTTGAATGCATTTACGCGTTTTAAAAGCTCATACGAGTAGGGTGAAAGAGATTTGAGTTCTTTTGTGTTGTATATTAAGAGAAAACATCAAAATACTTTGTTTGCATTCATTTGAGTGTGAAACTACACCTAGGATGTTTACAAGTACAAACAAGCTTCGACTCAACCTTTTGAATGCATTTACGCGTTTTAAAAGCTCGTACGAGTAGGGTGAAAGAGATTTGAGTTCTTTTGTGTTGTATATTAAGAGAAAGCATTCAAATACTTTGTTTGGATTAATTTGAGTTTGAAACTACACCTAGGATGTTTACAAGTAGAAACAAGCTTCAACTCAAGCTTTTGAATGCATTTATGCAGTTTAAATGCTCATACGAGTCGGGTGAATGAGATTTGAGTTCTTTTGTGTTGTATATTAAGAGAAAGTATCTAAATACTTTGTTCGCATTCATTTGAGTGTGAAACTACACCTAGGATGTTTACAAGTACAAACAAGCTTCGACTCAAGCTTTTGAATGCATTTACGCGTTTTAAAAGCTCATACGAGTAGGGTGAAAGAGATTTGAGTTCTTTTGTGTTTTATATTAAGAGAAAGCAATCAAATACTTTGTTTGGATTAATTTGAGGGTGAAACTACACCTAGGATGTTTACAAGTAGCAACAAGCTTATACTCAAGCTTTTGAATGCATTTACGCGTTTTAAAAGCTCATACGAGTAGGATGAAAGAGATTTGAGTTCTTTTGTGTTGTGTATTAAGAGAAAGAATTCAAATACTTTGTTTGGATTAATTTGAGTGTGAAACGACACCTACGATGTTTACAAGTAGCAACAAGCTTCAACTCAAGTTTTTGAATGCATTTACGCGTTTTGAAAGCTCATACGAGTAGGGTGAAAGAGATTTGAGTTCTTTTGTGTTGTATATTAAGAGAAAGCATCCAAATACTTTGTTTGGATTAATTTGAGGGTGAAACTACACCTAGGATGTTTACAAGTACAAACAAGCTTCAACTTAAGCTTTTGAATGCATTTACGCGTTTTAAAAGCTCATACGAGTAGGGTAAAAGAGATTTGAGTTCTTTTGTGTTGTATATTAAGAGAAAACATCAAAATACTTTGTTTGCATTCATTTGAGTGTGAAACTACACCTAGGATGTTTACAAGTACAAACAAGCTTCGACTCAACCTTTTGAATGCATTTACGCGTTTTAAAAGCTCGTACGAGTAGGGTGAAAGAGATTTGAGTTCTTTTGTGTTGTATATTAAGAGAAAGAATTCAAATACTTTGTTTGGATTAATTTGAGTTTGAAACTACACCTAGGATGTTTACAAGTAGAAACAAGCTTCAACTCAAGCTTTTGAATGCATTTATGCAGTTTAAATGCTCATACGAGTCGGGTGAATGAGATTTGAGTTCTTTTGTGTTGTATATTAAGAGAAAGTATCCAAATACTTTGTTTACATTCATTTGAGTGTGAAACTACACCTGGGATGTTTACAAGTACAAACAACCTTCAACTCAACCTTTTGAATGCATTTACGCGTTTTAAAAGCTCATACTTGTAGGGTGAAAGAGATTTTAGTTCTTTTGTGTTGTATATTAAAACAAAGCATCCAAATAAATTGTATGGATTAATTTGAGTGTGAAACTAAACCTAGGATGTTTAGAAGTACAAACAAGCTTCCACTCAAGCTTTTTAATGCATTTACGCGTTTTAAAAGCTCATACGAGTAGGGTGAAAGAGATTTGAGTTCTTTTGTGTTGTATATTAAGAGAAAGCATTCAAATACTTTGTTTGGATTAATTTGAGTGTGAAACTACACCTGGGAAGTTTACAAGTACAAACAAGCTTCAACTCAAGCTTTTGAATGCATTTACGCAGTTTAAAAGCTCATACGAGTAGGGTGAAAGAGATTTGAGTTCTTTTGTGTTGTATATTAAGAGAAAGCATCTAAATACTTTGTTTGCAATCATTTGAGTGTGAAACTACACCTAGGATGTTTACAAGTACAAACAAGCTTCAACTCAAGCTTTTGAATGCATTTACGCGTTTTAAAAGCTCATACGAGTAGGGTGAAAGAGATTTGAGTTCTTTTGTGTTGTATATTAAGAGAAAGCAATCAAATACTTTGTTTGGATTAATTTGAGTGTGAAACTACACCTAGAATGTTTACAAGTAGAAACAAGCTTCAACTCAAGCTTTTGAATGCATTTTCGCAGTTTAAATGCTCATACGAGTAGGGTGAAAGAGATTTGAGTTCTTTTGTGTTGTATATTAAGAGAAAGCATCTAAATACTTTGTTTGCATTCATTTGAGTGTGAAACTACACCTAGGATGTTTACAAGTACAAACAAGCTTCAACTCAAGCTTTTGAATGCATTTACGCGTTTTAAAAGCTCATACGAGTAGGGTGAAAGAGATTTGAGTTCTTTTGTGTTGTATATTAAGAGAAAGCAATCAAATACTTTGTTTGGATTAATTTGAGTGTGAAACTACACCTAGAATGTTTACAAGTAGAAACAAGCTTCAACTCAAGCTTTTGAATGCATTTACGCAGTTTAAATGCTCATACGAGTAGGGTGAAAGAGATTTGAGTTCTTTTGTGTTGTATATTAAGAGAAAGCATCTAAATACTTTGTTTGCATTCATTTGAGTGTGAAACTACACCTAGGATGTTTACAAGTACAAACAAGCTTCAACTCAAGCTTTTGAATGCATTTACGCGTTTTAAAAGCTCATACGAGTAGGGTGAAAGAGATTTGAGTTCTTTTGTGTTGTATATTAAGAGAAAGCATCCAAATACTTTGTTTGGATTAATTTGAGGGTGAAACTACACCTAGGATGTTTACAAGTAGCAACAAGCTTATACTCAAGCTTTTGAATGCATTTACGCGTTTTAAAAGCTCATACGAGTAGGATGAAAGAGATTTGAGTTCTTTTGTGTTGTATATTAAGAGAAAGAATTCAAATACTTTGTTTGGATTAATTTGAGTTTGAAACTACACCTAGGATGTTTACAAGTAGAAACAAGCTTCAACTCAAGCTTTTGAATGCATTTATGCAGTTTAAATGCTCATACGAGTCGGGTGAATGAGATTTGAGTTCTTTTGTGTTGTATATTAAGAGAAAGTATCTAAATACTTTGTTCGCATTCATTTGAGTGTGAAACTACACCTAGGATGTTTACAAGTACGAACAAGCTTCAACTCAAGCTTTTGAATGCATTTACGCGTTTTAAAAGCTCATACGAGTAGGGTGAAAGAGATTTGAGTTCTTTTGTGTTGTATATTAAGAGAAAGCAATCAAATACTTTGTTTGGATTAATTTGAGGGTGAAACTACACCTAGGATGTTTACAAGTAGCAACAAGCTTATACTCAAGCTTTTGAATGCATTTACGCGTTTTAAAAGCTCATACGAGTAGGATGAAAGAGATTTGAGTTCTTTTGTGTTGTATATTAAGAGAAAGCATTCAAATACTTTGTTTGGATTAGATTGAGTGTGAAACTACACCTAGGATGATTACAAGTACAAACAAGCTTCAACTCAAGCTTTTGAATGCATTTACGCAGTTTAAAAGCTCATACGAGTCGGGTGAATGAGATTTGAGTTCTTTTGTGTTGTATATTAAGAGAAAGTATCTAAATACTTTGTTCGCATTCATTTGAGTGTGAAACTACACCTAGGATGTTTACAAGTACAAACAAGCTTCAACTCAAGCTTTTGAATGCATTTACGCGTTTTAAAAGCTCATACGAGTAGGGTGAAAGAGATTTGAGTTCTTTTGTGTTGTATATTAAGAGAAAGCAATCAAATACTTTGTTTGGATTAATTTGAGTGTGAAACTACACCTAGAATGTTTACAAGTAGAAACAAGCTTCAACTCAAGCTTTTGAATGCATTTTCGCAGTTTAAATGCTCATACGAGTAGGGTGAAAGAGATTTGAGTTCTTTTGTGTTGTATATTAAGAGAAAGCATCTAAATACTTTGTTTGCATTCATTTGAGTGTGAAACTACACCTAGGATGTTTACAAGTACAAACAAGCTTCAACTCAAGCTTTTGAATGCATTTACGCGTTTTAAAAGCTCATACGAGTAGGGTGAAAGAGATTTGAGTTCTTTTGTGTTGTATATTAAGAGAAAGCATCCAAATACTTTGTTTGGATTAATTTGAGGGTAAAACTACACCTAGGATGTTTACAAGTAGCAACAAGCTTATACTCAAGCTTTTGAATGCATTTACGCGTTTTAAAAGCTCATACGAGTAGGGTGAAAGAGATTTGAGTTCTTTTGTGTTGTATATTAAGAGAAAGCATCCAAATACTTTGTTTGGATTAATTTGAGGGTGAAACTACACCTAGGATGTTTACAAGTACAAACAAGCTTCAACTTAAGCTTTTGAATGCATTTACGCGTTTTAAAAGCTCATACGAGTAGGGTGAAAGAGATTTGAGTTCTTTTGTGTTGTATATTAAGAGAAAACACCAAAATACTTTGTTTGCATTCATTTGAGTGTGAAACTACACCTAGGATGTTTACAAGTACAAACAAGCTTCGACTCAACCTTTTGAATGCATTTACGCGTTTTAAAAGCTCGTACGAGTAGGGTGAAAGAGATTTGAGTTCTTTTGTGTTTTATATTAAGAGAAAGCAATCAAATACTTTGTTTGGATTAATTTGAGGGTGAAACTACACCTAGGATGTTTACAAGTAGCAACAAGCTTATACTCAAGCTTTTGAATGCATTTACGCGTTTTAAAAGCTCATACGAGTAGGATGAAAGAGATTTGAGTTCTTTTGTGTTGTATATTAAGAGAAAGAATTCAAATACTTTGTTTGGATTAATTTGAGTGTGAAACGACACCTACGATGTTTACAAGTAGCAACAAGCTTCAACTCAAGTTTTTGAATGCATTTACGCGTTTTAAAAGCTCATACGAGTAGGGTGAAAGAGATTTGAGTTCTTTTGTGTTGTATATTAAGAGAAAGCATCCAAATACTTTGTTTGGATTAATTTGAGGGTGAAACTACACCTAGGATGTTTACAAGTACAAACAAGCTTCAACTTAAGCTTTTGAATGCATTTACGCGTTTTAAAAGCTCATACGAGTAGGGTAAAAGAGATTTGAGTTCTTTTGTGTTGTATATTAAGAGAAAGCAATCAAATACTTTGTTTGGATTAATTTGAGTGTGAAACTACACCTAGAATGTTTACAAGTAGAAACAAGCTTCAACTCAAGCTTTTGAATGCATTTACGCAGTTTAAATGCTCATACGAGTAGGGTGAAAGAGATTTGAGTTCTTTTGTGTTGTATATTAAGAGAAAGCATCTAAATACTTTGTTTGCATTCATTTGAGTGTGAAACTACACCTAGGATGTTTACAAGTACAAACAAGCTTCAACTCAAGCTTTTGAATGCATTTACGCGTTTTAAAAGCTCATACGAGTAGGGTGAAAGAGATTTGAGTTCTTTTGTGTTGTATATTAAGAGAAAGCATCCAAATACTTTGTTTGGATTAATTTGAGGGTGAAACTACACCTAGGATGTTTACAAGTAGCAACAAGCTTATACTCAAGCTTTTGAATGCATTTACGCGTTTTAAAAGCTCATACGAGTAGGATGAAAGAGATTTGAGTTCTTTTGTGTTGTATATTAAGAGAAAGAATTCAAATACTTTGTTTGGATTAATTTGAGTTTGAAACTACACCTAGGATGTTTACAAGTAGAAACAAGCTTCAACTCAAGCTTTTGAATGCATTTATGCAGTTTAAATGCTCATACGAGTCGGGTGAATGAGATTTGAGTTCTTTTGTGTTGTATATTAAGAGAAAGTATCTAAATACTTTGTTCGCATTCATTTGAGTGTGAAACTACACCTAGGATGTTTACAAGTACGAACAAGCTTCAACTCAAGCTTTTGAATGCATTTACGCGTTTTAAAAGCTCATACGAGTAGGGTGAAAGAGATTTGAGTTCTTTTGTGTTGTATATTAAGAGAAAGCAATCAAATACTTTGTTTGGATTAATTTGAGGGTGAAACTACACCTAGGATGTTTACAAGTAGCAACAAGCTTATACTCAAGCTTTTGAATGCATTTACGCGTTTTAAAAGCTCATACGAGTAGGATGAAAGAGATTTGAGTTCTTTTGTGTTGTATATTAAGAGAAAGCATTCAAATACTTTGTTTGGATTAGATTGAGTGTGAAACTACACCTAGGATGATTACAAGTACAAACAAGCTTCAACTCAAGCTTTTGAATGCATTTACGCAGTTTAAAAGCTCATACGAGTCGGGTGAATGAGATTTGAGTTCTTTTGTGTTGTATATTAAGAGAAAGTATCTAAATACTTTGTTCGCATTCATTTGAGTGTGAAACTACACCTAGGATGTTTACAAGTACAAACAAGCTTCAACTCAAGCTTTTGAATGCATTTACGCGTTTTAAAAGCTCATACGAGTAGGGTGAAAGAGATTTGAGTTCTTTTGTGTTGTATATTAAGAGAAAGCAATCAAATACTTTGTTTGGATTAATTTGAGTGTGAAACTACACCTAGAATGTTTACAAGTAGAAACAAGCTTCAACTCAAGCTTTTGAATGCATTTTCGCAGTTTAAATGCTCATACGAGTAGGGTGAAAGAGATTTGAGTTCTTTTGTGTTGTATATTAAGAGAAAGCATCTAAATACTTTGTTTGCATTCATTTGAGTGTGAAACTACACCTAGGATGTTTACAAGTACAAACAAGCTTCAACTCAAGCTTTTGAATGCATTTACGCGTTTTAAAAGCTCATACGAGTAGGGTGAAAGAGATTTGAGTTCTTTTGTGTTGTATATTAAGAGAAAGCATCCAAATACTTTGTTTGGATTAATTTGAGGGTAAAACTACACCTAGGATGTTTACAAGTAGCAACAAGCTTATACTCAAGCTTTTGAATGCATTTACGCGTTTTAAAAGCTCATACGAGTAGGGTGAAAGAGATTTGAGTTCTTTTGTGTTGTATATTAAGAGAAAGCATCCAAATACTTTGTTTGGATTAATTTGAGGGTGAAACTACACCTAGGATGTTTACAAGTACAAACAAGCTTCAACTTAAGCTTTTGAATGCATTTACGCGTTTTAAAAGCTCATACGAGTAGGGTGAAAGAGATTTGAGTTCTTTTGTGTTGTATATTAAGAGAAAACACCAAAATACTTTGTTTGCATTCATTTGAGTGTGAAACTACACCTAGGATGTTTACAAGTACAAACAAGCTTCGACTCAACCTTTTGAATGCATTTACGCGTTTTAAAAGCTCGTACGAGTAGGGTGAAAGAGATTTGAGTTCTTTTGTGTTTTATATTAAGAGAAAGCAATCAAATACTTTGTTTGGATTAATTTGAGGGTGAAACTACACCTAGGATGTTTACAAGTAGCAACAAGCTTATACTCAAGCTTTTGAATGCATTTACGCGTTTTAAAAGCTCATACGAGTAGGATGAAAGAGATTTGAGTTCTTTTGTGTTGTATATTAAGAGAAAGAATTCAAATACTTTGTTTGGATTAATTTGAGTGTGAAACGACACCTACGATGTTTACAAGTAGCAACAAGCTTCAACTCAAGTTTTTGAATGCATTTACGCGTTTTAAAAGCTCATACGAGTAGGGTGAAAGAGATTTGAGTTCTTTTGTGTTGTATATTAAGAGAAAGCATCCAAATACTTTGTTTGGATTAATTTGAGGGTGAAACTACACCTAGGATGTTTACAAGTACAAACAAGCTTCAACTTAAGCTTTTGAATGCATTTACGCGTTTTAAAAGCTCATACGAGTAGGGTAAAAGAGATTTGAGTTCTTTTGTGTTGTATATTAAGAGAAAGCAATCAAATACTTTGTTTGGATTAATTTGAGTGTGAAACTACACCTAGAATGTTTACAAGTAGAAACAAGCTTCAACTCAAGCTTTTGAATGCATTTACGCAGTTTAAATGCTCATACGAGTAGGGTGAAAGAGATTTGAGTTCTTTTGTGTTGTATATTAAGAGAAAGCATCTAAATACTTTGTTTGCATTCATTTGAGTGTGAAACTACACCTAGGATGTTTACAAGTACAAACAAGCTTCAACTCAAGCTTTTGAATGCATTTACGCGTTTTAAAAGCTCATACGAGTAGGGTGAAAGAGATTTGAGTTCTTTTGTGTTGTATATTAAGAGAAAGCATCCAAATACTTTGTTTGGATTAATTTGAGGGTGAAACTACACCTAGGATGTTTACAAGTAGCAACAAGCTTATACTCAAGCTTTTGAATGCATTTACGCGTTTTAAAAGCTCATACGAGTAGGATGAAAGAGATTTGAGTTCTTTTGTGTTGTATATTAAGAGAAAGAATTCAAATACTTTGTTTGGATTAATTTGAGTTTGAAACTACACCTAGGATGTTTACAAGTAGAAACAAGCTTCAACTCAAGCTTTTGAATGCATTTATGCAGTTTAAATGCTCATACGAGTCGGGTGAATGAGATTTGAGTTCTTTTGTGTTGTATATTAAGAGAAAGTATCTAAATACTTTGTTCGCATTCATTTGAGTGTGAAACTACACCTAGGATGTTTACAAGTACGAACAAGCTTCAACTCAAGCTTTTGAATGCATTTACGCGTTTTAAAAGCTCATACGAGTAGGGTGAAAGAGATTTGAGTTCTTTTGTGTTGTATATTAAGAGAAAGCAATCAAATACTTTGTTTGGATTAATTTGAGGGTGAAACTACACCTAGGATGTTTACAAGTAGCAACAAGCTTATACTCAAGCTTTTGAATGCATTTACGCGTTTTAAAAGCTCATACGAGTAGGATGAAAGAGATTTGAGTTCTTTTGTGTTGTATATTAAGAGAAAGCATTCAAATACTTTGTTTGGATTAGATTGAGTGTGAAACTACACCTAGGATGATTACAAGTACAAACAAGCTTCAACTCAAGCTTTTGAATGCATTTACGCAGTTTAAAAGCTCATACGAGTCGGGTGAATGAGATTTGAGTTCTTTTGTGTTGTATATTAAGAGAAAGTATCTAAATACTTTGTTCGCATTCATTTGAGTGTGAAACTACACCTAGGATGTTTACAAGTACAAACAAGCTTCAACTCAAGCTTTTGAATGCATTTACGCGTTTTAAAAGCTCATACGAGTAGGGTGAAAGAGATTTGAGTTCTTTTGTGTTGTATATTAAGAGAAAGCAATCAAATACTTTGTTTGGATTAATTTGAGTGTGAAACTACACCTAGAATGTTTACAAGTAGAAACAAGCTTCAACTCAAGCTTTTGAATGCATTTTCGCAGTTTAAATGCTCATACGAGTAGGGTGAAAGAGATTTGAGTTCTTTTGTGTTGTATATTAAGAGAAAGCATCTAAATACTTTGTTTGCATTCATTTGAGTGTGAAACTACACCTAGGATGTTTACAAGTACAAACAAGCTTCAACTCAAGCTTTTGAATGCATTTACGCGTTTTAAAAGCTCATACGAGTAGGGTGAAAGAGATTTGAGTTCTTTTGTGTTGTATATTAAGAGAAAGCATCCAAATACTTTGTTTGGATTAATTTGAGGGTAAAACTACACCTAGGATGTTTACAAGTAGCAACAAGCTTATACTCAAGCTTTTGAATGCATTTACGCGTTTTAAAAGCTCATACGAGTAGGGTGAAAGAGATTTGAGTTCTTTTGTGTTGTATATTAAGAGAAAGCATCCAAATACTTTGTTTGGATTAATTTGAGGGTGAAACTACACCTAGGATGTTTACAAGTACAAACAAGCTTCAACTTAAGCTTTTGAATGCATTTACGCGTTTTAAAAGCTCATACGAGTAGGGTGAAAGAGATTTGAGTTCTTTTGTGTTGTATATTAAGAGAAAACACCAAAATACTTTGTTTGCATTCATTTGAGTGTGAAACTACACCTAGGATGTTTACAAGTACAAACAAGCTTCGACTCAACCTTTTGAATGCATTTACGCGTTTTAAAAGCTCGTACGAGTAGGGTGAAAGAGATTTGAGTTCTTTTGTGTCGTATATTAAGAGAAAGAATTCAAATACTTTGTTTGGATTAATTTGAGTTTGAAACTACACCTAGGATGTTTACAAGTAGAAACAAGCTTCAACTCAAGCTTTTGAATGCATTTATGCAGTTTAAATGCTCATACGAGTCGGGTGAATGAGATTTGAGTTCTTTTGTGTTGTTTATTAAGAGAAAGTATCTAAATACTTTGTTCGCATTCATTTGAGTGTGAAACTACACCTAGGATGTTTACAAGTACAAACAAGCTTCAACTCAAGCTTTTGAATGCATTTACGCGTTTTAAAAGCTCATACGAGTAGGGTGAAAGAGATTTGAGTTCTTTTGTGTTGTATATTAAGAGAAAGCAATCAAATACTTTGTTTGGATTAATTTGAGGGTGAAACTACACCTAGGATGTTTACAAGTAGCAACAAGCTTATACTCAAGCTTTTGAATGCATTTACGCGTTTTAAAAGCTCATACGAGTAGGATGAAAGAGATTTGAGTTCTTTTGTGTTGTATATTAAGAGAAAGCATTCAAATACTTTGTTTGGATTAATTTGAGTTTGAAACTACACCTAGGATGTTTACAAGTAGAAACAAGCTTCAACTCAAGCTTTTGAATGCATTTATGCAGTTTAAATGCTCATACGAGTCGGGTGAATGAGATTTGAGTTCTTTTGTGTTGTATATTAAGAGAAAGTATCTAAATACTTTGTTCGCATTCATTTGAGTGTGAAACTACACCTAGGATGTTTACAAGTACAAACAAGCTTCAACTCAAGCTTTTGAATGCATTTACGCGTTTTAAAAGCTCATACGAGTAGGGTGAAAGAGATTTGAGTTCTTTTGTGTTTTATATTAAGAGAAAGCAATCAAATACTTTGTTTGGATTAATTTGAGGGTGAAACTACACCTAGGATGTTTACAAGTAGCAACAAGCTTATACTCAAGCTTTTGAATGCATTTACGCGTTTTAAAAGCTCATACGAGTAGGATGAAAGAGATTTGAGTTCTTTTGTGTTGTATATTAAGAGAAAGAATTCAAATACTTTGAATGGATTAATTTGAGTGTGAAACGACACCTACGATGTTTACAAGTAGCAACAAGCTTCAACTCAAGTTTTTGAATGCATTTACGCGTTTTAAAAGCTCATACGAGTAGGGTGAAAGAGATTTGAGTTCTTTTGTGTTGTATATTAAGAGAAAGCATCCAAATACTTTGTTTGGATTAATTTGAGGGTGAAACTACACCTAGGATGTTTACAAGTACAAACAAGCTTCAACTTAAGCTTTTGAATGCATTTACGCGTTTTAAAAGCTCATACGAGTAGGGTAAAAGAGATTTGAGTTCTTTTGTGTTGTATATTAAGAGAAAACATCAAAATACTTTGTTTGCATTCATTTGTGTGTGAAACTACACCTAGGATGTTTACAAGTACAAACAAGCTTCGACTCAACCTTTTGAATGCATTTACGCGTTTTAAAAGCTCGTACGAGTAGGGTGAAAGAGATTTGAGTTCTTTTGTGTTGTATATTAAGAGAAAGAATTCAAATACTTTGTTTGGATTAATTTGAGTTTGAAACTACACCTAGGATGTTTACAAGTAGAAACAAGCTTCAACTCAAGCTTTTGAATGCATTTATGCAGTTTAAATGCTCATACGAGTCGGGTGAATGAGATTTGAGTTCTTTTGTGTTGTATATTAAGAGAAAGTATCCAAATACTTTGTTTACATTCATTTGAGTGTGAAACTACACCTGGGATGTTTACAAGTACAAACAACCTTCAACTCAACCTTTTGAATGCATTTACGCGTTTTAAAAGCTCATACTTGTAGGGTGAAAGAGATTTTAGTTCTTTTGTGTGGTATATTAAAACAAAGCATCCAAATAAATTGTATGGATTAATTTGAGTGTGAAACTAAACCTAGGATGTTTAGAAGTACAAACAAGCTTCCACTCAAGCTTTTTAATGCATTTACGCGTTTTAAAAGCTCATACGAGTAGGGTGAAAGAGATTTGAGTTCTTTTGTGTTGTATATTAAGAGAAAGCATTCAAATACTTTGTTTGGATTAATTTGAGTGTGAAACTACACCTGGGAAGTTTACAAGTACAAACAAGCTTCAACTCAAGCTTTTGAATGCATTTACGCAGTTTAAAAGCTCATACGAGTAGGGTGAAAGAGATTTGAGTTCTTTTGTGTTGTATATTAAGAGAAAGCATCTAAATACTTTGTTTGCAATCATTTGAGTGTGAAACTACACCTAGGATGTTTACAAGTACAAACAAGCTTCAACTCAAGCTTTTGAATGCATTTACGCGTTTTAAAAGCTCATACGAGTAGGGTGAAAGAGATTTGAGTTCTTTTGTGTTGTATATTAAGAGAAAGCAATCAAATACTTTGTTTGGATTAATTTGAGTGTGAAACTACACCTAGAATGTTTACAAGTAGAAACAAGCTTCAACTCAAGCTTTTGAATGCATTTTCGCAGTTTAAATGCTCATACGAGTAGGGTGAAAGAGATTTGAGTTCTTTTGTGTTGTATATTAAGAGAAAGCATCTAAATACTTTGTTTGCATTCATTTGAGTGTGAAACTACACCTAGGATGTTTACAAGTACAAACAAGCTTCAACTCAAGCTTTTGAATGCATTTACGCGTTTTAAAAGCTCATACGAGTAGGGTGAAAGAGATTTGAGTTCTTTTGTGTTGTATATTAAGAGAAAGCAATCAAATACATTGTTTGGATTAATTTGAGTGTGAAACTACACCTAGAATGTTTACAAGTAGAAACAAGCTTCAACTCAAGCTTTTGAATGCATTTACGCAGTTTAAATGCTCATACGAGTAGGGTGAAAGAGATTTGAGTTCTTTTGTGTTGTATATTAAGAGAAAGCATCTAAATACTTTGTTTGCATTCATTTGAGTGTGAAACTACACCTAGGATGTTTACAAGTACAAACAAGCTTCAACTCAAGCTTTTGAATGCATTTACGCGTTTTAAAAGCTCATACGAGTAGGGTGAAAGAGATTTGAGTTCTTTTGTGTTGTATATTAAGAGAAAGCATCCAAATACTTTGTTTGGATTAATTTGAGGGTAAAACTACACCTAGGATATTTACAAGTAGCAACAAGCTTATACTCAAGCTTTTGAATGCATTTACGCGTTTTAAAAGCTCATACGAGTAGGGTGAAAGAGATTTGAGTTCTTTTGTGTTGTATATTAAGGGAAAGCATCCAAATACTTTGTTTGGATTAATTTGAGAGTGAAACTACACCTAGGATGTTTACAAGTACAAACAAGCTTCAACTTAAGCTTTTGAATGCATTTACGCATTTTAAAAGCTCATACGAGTAGGGTGAAAGAGATTTGAGTTCTTTTGTGTTGTATATTAAGAGAAAACATCAAAATACTTTGTTTGCATTCATTTCAGTGTGAAACTACACCTAGGATGTTTACAAGTACAAACAAGCTTCGACTCAACCTTTTGAATGCATTTACGCGTTTTAAAAGCTCGTACGAGTAGGGTGAAAGAGATTTGAGTTCTTTTGTGTTGTATATTAGGAGAAAGCATCCAAATACTTTGTTTGCATTCATTTGAGTGTGAAACTACACCTAGGATGTTCACAAGTACAAACAAGCTTCAACTCAAGCTTTTGAATGCATTTACGCGTTTTAAAAGCTCATACGAGTAGGGTGAAAGAGATTTGAGTTCTTTTGTGTTGTATATTAAGAGAAAGCATTCAAATACTTTGTTTGGATTAATTTGAGTATGAAAATACACCTAGGATGTTTACAAGTACAAACAAGCTTCAACTCAAGCTTTTGAATGCATTTACGAAGTTTAAAAGCTCATACGAGTAGGGTGAAAGAGATTTGAGTTCTTTTGTGTTGTATATTAAGAGAAAGCATCTAAATGCTTTGTTTGCATTCATTTGAGTTTGAAACTACACCTAGGATGTTTACAAGTACAAACAAGCTTCAGCTCAAGCTTTTGAATGCATTTACGCAGTTTAAAAGTTCATATGAGTAGGGTGAAAGAGATTTGAGTTCTTTTGTGTTGTATATTAAGAGAAAGCATCTAAATACTTTGTTTGCATTCATTTGAGTGTGAAACTACACCTAGGATGTTTACAAGTACAAACAAGCTTCAACTAAAGCTTTTGAATGCATTTACGCGTTTTAAAAGCTCATACAAGTAGGGTGAAAGAGATTTGAGTTCTTTTGTGTTGTATATTATGAGAAAACATTCAAATACTTTGTTTGGATTAATTTGAGTGTGAAACTACACCTAGGATGACTACAAGTACAAACAACCTTCAACTCAAGCTTTTGAATGCATTTACGCAGTTTAAAAGCTCATACCGATAGGGTGAAAGAGATTTGAGTTCTTTTGTGTTGTATATTAAGAGAAAGCATCTAAATACTTTGTTTACATTCATTTGAAGGTGAAACTACACCTAGGATGTTTTGTTTGCGTTCATTTGAGTATGAAACTATACCAAGAATGTTTTAAAGTGCAAACAAGCTTCAACTCAAGCTTTTGAATGCATTTACGCGTTTTAAATGCTCATACGAGTAGGGTGAAAGAGATTTGAGTTCTTTTGTGTTGTATATTAAGAGAAAGCATTCAAATACTTTGTTTGGATTAATTTGAGTGTGAAACTACACCTCGGATGTTTACAAGTACAAACAAGCTTCAACTCAAGCTTTTTAATGCATTTACGCGTTTTAAATGCTCATACGAGTAGGGTGAAAGAGATTTGAGTTATTTTGTGTTGTATATTAAGAGAAAGCATCCAAATACTTTGTTTACATTCATTTGAGTGTGAAACTACACCTGGGATGTTTACAAGTACAAACAACCTTCAACTCAACCTTTTGAATGCATTTACGCGTTTTAAAAGCTCATACTTGTAGGGTGAAAGAGATTTTAGTTCTTTTGTGTTGTATATTAAAACAAAGCATCCAAATAAATTGTATGGATTAATTTGAGTGTGAAACTAAACCTAGGATGTTTAGAAGTACAAACAAGCTTCCACTCAAGCTTTTTAATGCATTTACGCGTTTTAAAAGCTCATACGAGTAGGGTGAAAGAGATTTGAGTTCTTTTGTGTTGTATATTAAGAGAAAGCATTCAAATACTTTGTTTGGATTAATTTGAGTGTGAAACTACACCTGGGAAGTTTACAAGTACAAACAAGCTTCAACTCAAGCTTTTGAATGCATTTACGCAGTTTAAAAGCTCATACGAGTAGGGTGAAAGAGATTTGAGTTCTTTTGTGTTTTATATTAAGAGAAAGCATCTAAATACTTTGTTTGCAATCATTTGAGTGTGAAACTACACCTAGGATGTTTACAAGTACAAACAAGCTTCAACTCAAGCTTTTGAATGCA
Organism: Tetragonia tetragonoides; assembly: GCA_038025085.1. Taxonomy (NCBI): domain Eukaryota; kingdom Viridiplantae; phylum Streptophyta; class Magnoliopsida; order Caryophyllales; family Aizoaceae; genus Tetragonia; species Tetragonia tetragonoides. The sequence goes on from CM076140.1 coordinate 26,619,152, forward strand.
TTTACGCGTTTTAAAAGCTCATACGAATAGGGTGAAAGAGATTTGAGTTCTTTTGTGTTGTATATTAACAGAAAGCATTCAAATACTTTGTTTAGATTAATTTGAGTGTGAAACTAACCCTAGGATGTTTACAAGTAGAAACAAGCTTCAACTCAAGCTTTTGAATGCATTTTACGCAGTTTAAATGCTCATACGAGTAGGGTGAAAGAGATTTGAGTTCTTTTGTGTTGTATATTAAGAGAAAGCGTCTAAATACTTTGTTTGCATTCATTTGAGTGTGAAACTACACCTAGGATGTTTACAAGTACAAACAAGCTTCAACTCAAGCTTTTGAATGCATTTACGCGTTTTAAAAGCTCATACGAGTAGGGTGAAAGAGATTTGAGTTCTTTTGTGTTGTATATTAAGAGAAAGCATTCAAATACTTTGTTTGCATTAGATTGAGTGTGAAACTACACCTAGGATGATTACAAGTACAAACAAGCTTCAACTCAAGCTTTTGAATGCATTTACACAGTTTAAAAGCTCATACGAGTCGGGTGAATGAGATTTGAGTTCTTTTGTGTTGTATATTAAGAGAAAGTATCTAAATACTTTGTTCGCATTCATTTGAGTGTGAAACTACACCTAGGATGTTTACAAGTACAAACAAGCTTCAACTCAAGCTTTTGAATGCATTTACGCGTTTTAAAAGCTCATACGAGTAGGGTGAAAGAGATTTGAGTTCTTTTGTGTTTTATATTAAGAGAAAGCAATCAAATACTTTGTTTGGATTAATTTGAGGGTGAAACTACACCTAGGATGTTTACAAGTAGCAACAAGCTTATACTCAAGCTTTTGAATGCATTTACGCGTTTTAAAAGCTCATACGAGTAGGATGAAAGAGATTTGAGTTCTTTTGTGTTGTATATTAACAGAAAGAATTCAAATACTTTGTTTGGATTAATTTGAGTGTGAAACGACACCTACGATGTTTACAAGTAGCAACAAGCTTCAACTCAAGTTTTTGAATGCATTTACGCGTTTTAAAAGCTCATACGAGTAGGGTGAAAGAGATTTGAGTTCTTTTGTGTTGTATATTAAGAGAAAGCATCCAAATACTTTGTTTGGATTAATTTGAGGGTGAAACTACACCTAGGATGTTTACAAGTACAAACAAGCTTCAACTTAAGCTTTTGAATGCATTTACGCGTTTTAAAAGCTCATACGAGTAGGGTAAAAGAGATTTGAGTTCTTTTGTGTTGTATATTAAGAGAAAACATCAAAATACTTTGTTTGCATTCATTTGAGTGTGAAACTACACCTAGGATGTTTACAAGTACAAACAAGCTTCGACTCAACCTTTTGAATGCATTTACGCGTTTTAAAAGCTCGTACGAGTAGGGTGAAAGAGATTTGAGTTCTTTTGTGTTGTATATTAAGAGAAAGAATTCAAATACTTTGTTTGGATTAATTTGAGTTTGAAACTACACCTAGGATGTTTACAAGTAGAAACAAGCTTCAACTCAAGCTTTTGAATGCATTTATGCAGTTTAAATGCTCATACGAGTCGGGTGAATGAGATTTGAGTTCTTTTGTGTTGTATATTAAGAGAAAATATCTAAATACTTTGTTCGCATTCATTTGAGTGTGAAACTACACCTAGGATGTTTACAAGTACAAACAAGCTTCAACTCAAGCTTTTGAATGCATTTACGCGTTTTAAAAGCTCATACGAGTAGGGTGAAAGAGATTTGAGTTCTTTTGTGTTGTATATTAAGAGAAAGCAATCAAATACTTTGTTTGGATTAATTTGAGGGTGAAACTACACCTAGGATGTTTACAAGTAGCAACAAGCTTATACTCAAGCTTTTGAATGCATTTACGCGTTTTAAAAGCTCATACGAGTAGGATGAAAGAGATTTGAGTTCTTTTGTGTTGTATATTAAGAGAAAGCATTCAAATACTTTGTTTGGATTAGATTGAGTGTGAAACTACACCTAGGATGATTACAAGTACAAACAAGCTTCAACTCAAGCTTTTGAATGCATTTACGCAGTTTAAAAGCTCATACGAGTCGGGTGAATGAGATTTGAGTTCTTTTGTGTTGTATATTAAGAGAAAGTATCTAAATACTTTGTTCGCATTCATTTGAGTGTGAAACTACACCTAGGATGTTTACAAGTACAAACAAGCTTCAACTCAAGCTTTTGAATGCATTTACGCGTTTTAAAAGCTCATACGAGTAGGGTGAAAGAGATTTTAGTTCTTTTGTGTTGTATATTAAGAGAAAGCAATCAAATACTTTGTTTGGATTAATTTGAGTGTGAAACTACACCTAGAATGTGTACAAGTAGAAACAAGCTTCAACTCAAGCTTTTGAATGCATTTACGCAGTTTAAATGCTCATACGAGTAGGGTGAAAGAGATTTGAGTTCTTTTGTGTTGTATATTAAGAGAAAGCATCTAAATACTTTGTTTGCATTCATTTGAGTGTGAAACTACACCTAGGATGTTTACAAGTACAAACAAGCTTCAACTCAAGCTTTTGAATGCATTTACGCGTTTTAAAAGCTCATACGAGTAGGGTGAAAGTGATTTGAGTTCTTTTGTGTTGTATATTAAGAGAAAGCATCCAAATACTTTGTTTGGATTAATTTGAGGGTAAAACTACACCTAGGATGTTTACAAGTAGCAACAAGCTTATACTCAAGCTTTTGAATGCATTTACGCGTTTTAAAAGCTCATACGAGTAGGGTGAAAGAGATTTGAGTTCTTTTGTGTTGTATATTAAGGGAAAGCATCCAAATACTTTGTTTGGATTAATTTGAGGGTGAAACTACACCTAGGATGTTTACAAGTACAAACAAGCTTCAACTTAAGCTTTTGAATGCATTTACGCATTTTAAAAGCTCATACGAGTAGGGTGAAAGAGATTTGAGTTCTTTTGTGTTGTATATTAAGAGAAAACATCAAAATACTTTGTTTGCATTCATTTGAGTGTGAAACTACACCTAGGATGTTTACAAGTACAAACAAGCTTCGACTCAACCTTTTGAATGCATTTACGCGTTTTAAAAGCTCGTACGAGTAGGGTGAAAGAGATTTGAGTTCTTTTGTGTTGTATATTAGGAGAAAGCATCCAAATACTTTGTTTGCATTCATTTGAGTGTGAAACTACACCTAGGATGTTCACAAGTACAAACAAGCTTCAACTCAAGCTTTTGAATGCATTTACGCGTTTTAAAAGCTCATACGAGTAGGGTGAAAGAGATTTGAGTTCTTTTGTGTTGTATATTAAGAGAAAGCATTCAAATACTTTGTTTGGATTAATTTGAGTATGAAAATACACCTAGGATGTTTACAAGTACAAACAAGCTTCAACTCCAGCTTTTGAATGCATTTACGAAGTTTAAAAGCTCATACGAGTAGGGTGAAAGTGATTTGAGTTCTTTTGTGTTGTATATTAAGAGAAAGCATCTAAATGCTTTGTTTGCATTCATTTGAGTTTGAAACTACACCTAGGATGTTTACAAGTACAAACAAGCTTCAGCTCAAGCTTTTGAATGCATTTACGCAGTTTAAAAGTTCATACGAGTAGGGTGAAAGAGATTTGAGTTCTTTTGTGTTGTATATTAAGAGAAAGCATCTAAATACTTTGTTTGCATTCATTTGAGTGTGAAACTACACCTAGGATGTTTACAAGTACAAACAAGCTTCAACTAAAGCTTTTGAATGCATTTACGCGTTTTAAAAGCTCATACAAGTAGGGTGAAAGAGATTTGAGTTCTTTTGTGTTGTATATTATGAGAAAACATTCAAATACTTTGTTTGGATTAATTTGAGTGTGAAACTACACCTAGGATGACTACAAGTACAAACAACCTTCAACTCAAGCTTTTGAATGCATTTACGCAGTTTAAAAGCTCATACCGATAGGGTGAAAGAGATTTGAGTTCTTTTGTGTTGTATATTAAGAGAAAGCATCTAAATACTTTGTTTACATTCATTTGAAGGTGAAACTACACCTAGGATGTTTTGTTTGCGTTCATTTGAGTATGAAACTATACCAAGAATGTTTTAAAGTGCAAACAAGCTTCAACTCAAGCTTTTGAATGCATTTACGCGTTTTAAATGCTCATACGAGTAGGGTGAAAGAGATTTGAGTTCTTTTGTGTTGTATATTAAGAGAAAGCATTCAAATACTTTGTTTGGATGAATTTGAGTGTGAAACTACACCTCGGATGTTTACAAGTACAAACAAGCTTCAACTCAAGCTTTTTAATGCATTTACGCGTTTTAAATGCTCATACGAGTAGGGTGAAAGAGATTTGAGTTCTTTTGTGTTGTATATTAAGAGAAAGCATCCAAATACTTTGTTTACATTCATTTGAGTGTGAAACTACACCTGGGATGTTTACAAGTACAAACAAGCTTCAACTCAACCTTTTGAATGCATTTACGCGTTTTAAAAGCTCATACGAGTAGGGTGAAAGAGATTTGAGTTCTTTTGTGTTGTATATTAAGAGAAAGCATCTAAATACTTTGTTTGCAATCATTTGAGTGTGAAACTACACCTAGGATGTTTACAAGTACAAACAAGCTTCAACTCAAGCTTTTGAATGCATTTACGCGTTTTAAAAGCTCATACGAATAGGGTGAAAGAGATTTGAGTTCTTTTGTGTTGTATATTAACAGAAAGCATTCAAATACTTTGTTTAGATTAATTTGAGTGTGAAACTAACCCTAGGATGTTTACAAGTAGAAACAAGCTTCAACTCAAGCTTTTGAATGCATTTACGCAGTTTAAATGCTCATACGAGTAGGGTGAAAGAGATTTGAGTTCTTTTGTGTTGTATATTAAGAGAAAGCGTCTAAATACTTTGTTTGCATTCATTTGAGTGTGAAACTACACCTAGGATGTTTACAAGTACAAACAAGCTTCAACTCAAGCTTTTGAATGCATTTACGCGTTTTAAAAGCTCATACGAGTAGGGTGAAAGAGATTTGAGTTCTTTTGTGTTGTATATTAAGAGAAAGCATTCAAATACTTTGTTTGGATTAGATTGAGTGTGAAACTACACCTAGGATGATTACAAGTACAAACAAGCTTCAACTCAAGCTTTTGAATGCATTTACGCAGTTTAAAAGCTCATACGAGTCGGGTGAATGAGATTTGAGTTCTTTTGTGTTGTATATTAAGAGAAAGTATCTAAATACTTTGTTCGCATTCATTTGAGTGTGAAACTACACCTAGGATGTTTACAAGTACAAACAAGCTTCAACTCAAGCTTTTGAATGCATTTACGCGTTTTAAAAGCTCATACGAGTAGGGTGAAAGAGATTTGAGTTCTTTTGTGTTGTATATTAAGAGAAAGCAATCAAATACTTTGTTTGGATTAATTTGAGTGTGAAACTACACCTAGAATGTTTACAAGTAGAAACAAGCTTCAACTCAAGCTTTTGAATGCATTTACGCAGTTTAAATGCTCATACGAGTAGGGTGAATGAGATTTGAGTTCTTTTGTGTTGTATATTAAGAGAAAGCATCTAAATACTTTGTTTGCATTCATTTGAGTGTGAAACTACACCTAGGATGTTTACAAGTACAAACAAGCTTCAACTCAAGCTTTTGAATGCATTTACGCGTTTTAAAAGCTCATACGAGTAGGGTGAAAGAGATTTGAGTTCTTTTGTGTTGTATATTAAGAGAAAACATTCAAATACTTTGTTTGGATTAATTTGAGTGTGAAACTACACCTAGGATGTTTACAAGTACAAACAAGCTTCAACTCAACCTTTTGAATGCATTTACGCGTTTTAAAAGCTCGTACGAGTAGGTTGAAAGAGATTTGAGTTCTTTTGTGTTGTATTTTAGGAGAAAGCATCCAAATAGTTTGTTTGCATTCATTTGAGTGTGAAACTACACCTAGGATGTTCACAAGTACAAACAAGCTTCAACTCAAGCTTTTGAATGCATTTACGCGTTTTAAAAGCTCATACGAGTAGGGTGAAAGAGATTTGAGTTCTTTTGTGTTGTATATTAAGAGAAAGCATTAAAATACTTTGTTTGGATTAATTTGAGTATGAAACTACACCTACGATGTTTACAAGTACAAACAAGCTTCAACTCAAGCTTTTGAATGCATTTACGAAGTTTAAAAGCTCATACGAGTAGGGTGAAAGAGATTTGAGTTCTTTTGTGTTGTATATTAAGAGAAAGCATCTAAATGCTTTGTTTGCATTCATTTGAGTTTGAAACTACACCTAGGATGTTTACAAGTACAAACAAGCTTCAGCTCAAGCTTTTGAATGCATTTACGCAGTTTAAAAGCTCATACGAGTAGGGTGAAAGAGATTTGAGTTCTTTTGTATTGTATATTAAGAGAAAGCATCTAAATACTTTGTTTGCATTCATTTGAGTGTGAAACTACACCTAGGATGTTTACAAGTACAAACAAGCTTCAACTAAAGCTTTTGAATGCATTTACGCGTTTTAAAAGCTCATACAAGTAGGGTGAAAGAGATTTGAGTTCTTTTGTGTTGTATATTATGAGAAAACATTCAAATACTTTGTTTGGATTAATTTGAGTGTGAAACTACACCTAGGATGACTAAAAGTACAAACAACCTTCAACTCAAGCTTTTGAATGCATTTACGCAGTTTAAAAGCTCATACCGATAGGGTGAAAGAGATTTGAGTTCTTTTGTGTTGTATATTAAGAGAAAGCATCTAAATACTTTGTTTACATTCATTTGAGTGTGAAACTACACCTAGGATGTTTTGTTTGCGTTCATTTGAGTATGAAACTATACCAAGAATGTTTTAAAGTGCAAACAAGCTTCAACTCAAGCTTTTGAATGCATTTACGCGTTTTAAATGCTCATACGAGTAGGGTGAAAGAGATTTGAGTTCTTTTGTGTTGTATATTAAGAGAAAGCATTCAAATACTTTGTTTGGATTGATTTGAGTGTGAAACTACACCTAGGATGTATACAACTACAAATAAGCTTCAACTCAAGCTTTTAAATGCATTTACGCGTTTTAAAAGCTCTTAGGAGTAGGGTGAAAGAGATTTGAGTTCTTTTGTGTTGTATATTAAGAGAAAGCATCCAAATACTTTGTTTGGATTCATTTGAGTGTGAAACTACACCTAGGATGTTTACAAGTACAAACAAGCTTCAACTCAAGCTTTTGAATGCATTTACGCGTTTTAAAAGCTCATACGAGTAGGGTGAAAGAGATTTGAGTTCTTTTGTGTTGTATATTAAGAGAAAGCATTCAAATACTTTGGTTGGATTAATTTGAGTGTGAAACTACCCCTAGGATGTTTACAAGTAGAAACAAGCTTCAACTCAAGCTTTTGAATGCATTTACGCAGTTTAAATGCTCATACGAGTAGGGTGAAAGAGATTTGAGTTCTTTTGTGTTGTATATTAAGAGAAAGCATCTAAATACTTTGTTTGCATTTATTTGAGTGTGAAACTACACCTAGGATGTTTACAAGTACAAACAAGCTCCAACTCAAACTTTTGAATGCATTTACGCGTTTTAAAAGCTCATACGAGTAGGGTGAAAGAGATTTGAGTTCTTTTGTGTTGTATATTAAGAGAAAGCATTCAAATACTTTGTTTGGATTAATTTGAGTGTGAAACTACATCTAGGATGATTACAAGTACAAACAAGCTTCAACTCAAGCTTTTGAATGCATTTACGTAGTTTAAAAGCTCATACGAGTAGGGTGAAAGAGATTTGAGTTCTTTTGTGTTGTATATTAAGAGAAAGCATCCAAATACTTTGTTTGGATTCATTTGTGTGTGAAACTACACCTAGGATGTTTACAAGTACAAACAAGCTTCAACTCAAGCTTTTGAATGCATCTACGCGTTTTAAAAGCTCTTACGACTAGGGTGAAAGAGATTTGAGTTCTTTTGTGTTGTATATTAAGAGAAAGCATTCAAATACTTTGTTTGGATTAATTTGAGTGTGAAACTACACCTAGATGTTTACAAGTAGAAACAAGCTTCAACTCAAGCTTTTGAATGCATTTACACAGTTTAAAAGCTCATACGAGTAGGGTGAAAGAGATTTGAGTTCTTTTGTGTTGTATATTAAGAGAAAGCATCTAAATACTTTGTTTGCATTCATTTGAGTGTGAAACTACACCTAGGATGTTTACAAGTACAAACAAGCTTCAACTCAAGCTTTTGAATGCATTTACGCGTTTTAAATGCTCATACGAGTAGGGGGAAAGAGATTTGAGTTCTTTTGTGTTGTATATTAAGAGAAAGCATCCAAATACTTTGTTTGGATTAATTTTAGTGTGAAAATACACCTATGATGTTTACAAGTACCAACAAGCTTATACTCAAGCTTTTGAATGCACTTACGCGTTTTAAAAGCTCATACGAGTAGGGTGAAAGAGATTTGAGTTCTTTTGTGTTGTATATTAGGAGATTGCATCCAAATACTTTGTTTCGATTCATTTGAGTGTGAAACTACACCTTGGATGTTTACAAGTACAAATAAGCTTCAACTCAAGCTTTTTAATGCATTTACGCGTTTTAAATGCTACGAGTAGGGTGAAAGAGATTTGAGTTATTTTGTGTTGTATATTAAGAGAAAGCATCCAAATACTTTGTTTACATTCATTTGAGTGTGAAACTACACCTAGGATGTTTACAAGTACAAAGAAGCTTCAACTCAACCTTTTGAATGCATTTACGCGTTTTAAAAGCTCATACTTGTAGGGTGAAAGAGATTTTAGTTCTTTTGTGTTGTATATTAAAAGAAAGCATCCAAATACTTTGTATGGATTAATTTGAGTGTGAAACTAAACCTAGGATGTTTAGAAGTACAAACAAGCTTCCACTCAAGCTTTTGAATGCATTTACGCTTTTTAAAAGCTCATACGAGTAGGGTGAAAGAGATTTGAGTTCTTTTGTGTTGTATATTAAGAGAAAGCATTCAAATACTTTGTTTGGATTAATTTGAGTGTGAAACTACACCTGGGATATTTACAAGTACAAACAAGCTTCAACTCAAGCTTTTGAATGCATTTACGCGTTTTAAATGCTTATACGAGTAGGGTGAAAGAGATTTGAGTTCTTTTGTGTTGTATATTAAGAGAAATCATCCAAATACTTTGTTTGGATTAATTTTAGTGTGAAAATACACCTAGGATGTTTACAAGTACAAACAAGCTTCAACTCAAGCTTTTGAATGCATTTACGCAGTTTAAAAGCTCATACGAGTAGGGTGAATGAGATTTGAGTTCTTTTGTGTTGTATATTAAGAGAAAGTATCTAAATACTTTGTTCGCATTCATTTGAGTGTGAAACTACACCTAGGATGTTTACAAGTACAAACAAGCTTCAACTCAAGCTTTTGAATGCATTTACGCGTTTTAAAAGCTCATACGAGTAGGGTGAAAGAGATTTGAGTTCTTTTGTGTTTTATATTAAGAGAAAGCATTCAAATACTTTGTTTGGATTAATTTGAGTGTGAAACTACACCTAGAATGTTTACAAGTAGAAACAAGCTTCAACTCAAGCTTTTGAATGCATTTACGCAGTTTAAGTGCTCGTACGAGTAGTGTGAAAGAGATTTGAGTTCTTTTGTGTTGTATATTAAGAGAAAGCATCTAAATACTTTGTTTGCATTCATTTGAGTGTGAAACTACACCTAGGATGTTTACAAGTACAAACAAGCTTCAACTCAAGCTTTTGAATGCATTTACGCGTTTTAAATGCTCATACGAGTAGGGGGAAAGAGATTTGAGTTCTTTTGTGTTGTATATTAAGAGAAAGCATCTAAATACTTTGTTTGCATTCATTTGAGTGTGAAAATACACCTAGGATGTTTACAAGTACAAACAAGCTTCAACTCAAGCTTTTGAATGCATTTACGCGTTTCAAAAGCTCATACGAGTAGGGTGAAAGAGATTTGAGTTCTTTTGTGTTGTATATTAGGAGATTGCATCCAAATACTTTGTTTGCATTCATTTGAGTGTGAAACTACACCTTGGATGTTTACAAGTACAAATAAGCTTCAACTCAAGCTTTTAAATTCATTTACGCGTTTTAAAAGCTCATACGAGTAGGGTGAAAGAGATTTGAGTTCTTTTGTGTTGTATATTAAGAGAAAGCATCCAAATACTTTGTTTGGATTCATTTGTGTGTGAAAATACACCTAGGATGTTTACAAGTACAAACAAGCTTCAACTCAAGCTTTTGAATGCATCTACGCGTTTTAAAAGCTCTTACGACTAGGGTGATAGAGATCGAGTTCTTTTGTATTGTATATGATGCGGGAGCAAGTGTGCAAAGTAAACAGAACAACCAAGAAACTAGCAAGAGAACATCTATTCTTGTTTACATCGAGTTTCTTTGGTGGTTATGCATTAAATTGACTCCTACAAAGATAATTACATGGAGTTTACACACAAGATCGGGATTAAAGCTCTTATTATATGATCTCATTCGTTATAAGGATTCCCGTAATTTTGACAGCTTCTACACTGGTTCGTATTTTGATCATAACTCACTATACGACATGGGATCGTGGTGATTCAAAGTTCTGTAGAAAGCTGGAAAAGAGATCTAAAACTCCTATCTTTTGAGTTTTCCCATATTCGAAACTTAACAGGGTTTAAAAGGCGATTTAATTTACAGTGGAAAGCTGTTCCCACGGGTTTGTGCCTTGGGCGCTAGGTAATCAGTTGTTTAGTTCGATTTCGTTTAGTATTCCCTTAATTAGTTAGAATATGTTTAGGAGAGTAATAATCTGATTGTTATTAGTATTAGAAGTCCATTAGGAATTAGGAAAGCTGTTAGTTAGTCCGTTTTACAATTGTAGTCAGTTTCGTAGTTAGTTTCCTATTCGGACTAGGATTAGGATTCCGAATAGCTTTAGATTTCTTTGTCTATAAATAGGGGAGAGCTTTGCTATTGTAAACTCGTGCTTTGATGATTAATTATTGAATACGTGAGTATTTACCCCTCAAACTGAGTGATTCAGGTTGAAACCCTTACGAGTGATTCGTGAGTTGTTCTTGAGTGATTCTTGAACAAGATCCCTTTGTGTGATACTATCAAAGGTTAATTTCCGTTTTGTTACTTATTTCACATCAATGCGGGAGCAAGTGTGCAAAGTAAACAGAACAACCAAGAAACTAGCAAGAGAACATCTATTCTTGTTTACATCGAGTTTCTTTGGTGGTTATGCATTAATTTGACTCCTACAAAGATAATTACATGGAGTTTACACACAAGATCGGGATTAAAGCTCTTATTATATGATCTCAATCGTTATAAGGATTCCCGTAATTTTGACAGCTTCTACACTGGTTCGTATTTTGATCATAACTCACTCATACGACATGGGATCGTGGTGATTCAAAGTTCTGTAGAAAGCTGAAAACGAGATCTAAAACTCCTATCTTTTGAGTTTTCCCATATTCGAAACTTAACAGGGTTTAAAAGGCGATTTAATTTACAGTGGAAAGCTGTTCCCACGGGTTTGTGCCTTGGGCGCTAGGTAATCAGTTGTTTAGTTCGATTTCGTTTAGTATTCCCTTAATTAGTTAGAATATGTTTAGGAGAGTAATAATCTGATTGTTATTAGTATTAGAAGTCCATTAGGAATTAGGAAAGCTGTTAGTTAGTCCGTTTTACAATTGTAGTCAGTTTCGTAGTTAGTTTCCTATTCGGACTAGGATTAGGATTCCGAATAGCTTTAGATTTCTTTGTCTATAAATAGGGGAGAGCTTTGCTATTGTAAACTTGTGCTTTGATGATTAATTATTGAATACGTGAGTATTTACCCCTCAAACTGAGTGATTCAGGTTGAAACCCTTACGAGTGATTCGTGAGTTGTTCTTGAGTGATTCTTGAACAAGATCCCTTTGTGTGATACTATCAAAGGTTAATTTCCGTTTTGTTACTTATTTCACATCAGTATATTAAGATAAAGCACCCAAATGTTTTACTTGCATTCATTTGAGTATGAAACTACACCAAGAATGTTTTAAAGTGCAAACAAGCTTCAACTCAAGCTTTTGAATGCATTTACGCGTTTTAAAAGCTCTTACGAGTAGGGTGAAAGAGATTTGAGTTCTTTTGTGTTGTATATTAAGAGAAAGCATCCAAATACTTTGTTTGGAGTCATTTGAGTGTGAAACTACACCTAGGATGTTTACAAGTAGAAACAAGCTTCAACTCAAGCTTTTGAATGCATTTACGCAGTTTAAAAGCTCATACGAGTAGGGTGAATGAGATTTGAGTTCTTTTGTGTTGTATATTAAGAGAAAGCATTCAAATACTTTGTTTGGATTAATTTGAGTGTGAAACTACACCTAGAATGTTTACAAGTAGAAACAAGCTTCAACTCAAGCATTTGAATGCATTTACGCAGTTTAAATGCTCATACGAGTAGGGTGAAAGAGATTTGAGTTCTTTTGTGTTGTATATTAAGAGAAAGCCTCCAAATACTTTGTTTGCATTTATTTGAGTGTGAAACTACACCTAGGATGTTTACAAGTACAAACAAGCTTCAACTCAAGCTTTTGAATGCATTTACGCGTTTTAAAAGCTCATACGAGTAGGGTGAAAGAGATTTGAGTTCTTTTGTGTTGTATATTAAGAGAAAGCATTCAAATACTTTGTTTGGATTAATTTGAGTGTGAAACTACACCTAGGATGATTACAAGTACAAACAAGCTTCAACTCAAGCTTTTGAATGCATTTACGCAGTTTAAAAGCTCATACGAGTAGGGTGAATGAGATTTGAGTTCTTTTGTGTTGTATATTAAGAGAAAGTATCTAAATACTTTGTTCGCATTCATTTGAGTGTGAAAGTACACCTAGGATGTTTACAAGTACAAACAAGCTTCAACACAAGCTTTTGAATGCATTTACGCGTTTTAAAAGCTCATACGAGTAGGGTGAAAGAGATTTGAGTTCTTTTGTGTTGTATATTAAGAGAAAGCATTCAAATACTTTGTTTGGATTAATTTGAGTGTGAAACTACACCTAGAATGTTTACAAGTAGAAACAAGCTTCAACTCAAGCATTTGAATGCATTTACGCAGTTTAAATGCGAATACGAGTAGGGTGAAAGAGATTTGAGTTCTTTTGTGTTGTATATTAAGAGAAAGCATCCAAATACTTTGTTTGCATTTATTTTAGTGTGAAACTACACCTAGGATGTTTACAAGTACAAACAAGCTTCAACTCAAGCTTTTGAATGCATTTACGCGTTTTAAATGCTCATACGAGTAGGGGGAAAGAGATTTGAGTTCTTTTGTGTTGTATATTAAGAGAAAGCATCCAAATACTTTGTTTGGATTAATTTTAGTGTGAAAATACACCTAGGATGTTTACAAGTACCAACAAGCTTATACTCAAGCTTTTGAATGCATTTACGCGTTTTAAAAGCTCATACGAGTAGGGTGAAAGAGATTTGAGTTCTTTTGTGTTGTAGGAGATTGCATTCAAATACTTTGTTTGGATTAATTTGAGTGTGAAACTACACCTAGGATGTTTTGTTTGCGTTCATTTGAGTATGAAACTATACCAAGAATGTTTTAAAGTGCAAACAAGCTTCAACTCAAGCTTTTGAATGCATTTACGCGTTTTAAATGCTCATACGAGTAGGGTGAAAGAGATTTGAGTTCTTTTGTGTTGTATATTAAGAGAAAGCATTCAAATACTTTGTTTGGATTGATTTGAGTGTAAAACTACACCTAGGATGTTTACAAGTAGAAACAAGCTTCAAGTCAAGCTTTTTAATGCATTTACGCGTTTTAAATGCTACGAGTAGGGTGAAAGAGATTTGAGTTATTTTATGTTGTATATTAAGAGAAAGCATCCAAATACTTTGTTTACATTCATTTGAGTGTTAAACTACACCTAGGATGTTTACAAGTACAAAGAAGCTTCAACTCAACCTTTTGAATGCATTTACGCGTTTTAAAAGCTCATACTTGTAGGGTGAAAGAGATTTTAGTTCTTTTGTGTTGTATATTAAAAGAAAGCATCCAAATACTTTGTATGGATTAATTTGAGTGTGAAACTAAAACTAGGATGTTTAGAAGTACAAACAAGCTTCCACTCAAGCTTTTGAATGCATTTACGCGTTTTAAAAGCTCATACGAGTAGGGTGAAAGAGATTTGAGTTCTTTTGTGTTGTATATTAAGAGAAAGCATCCAAATACTTTGTTTGGATTCATTTGTGTGTGAAACTACACCTAGGATGATTACAAGTACAAACAAGCTTCAACTCAAGCTTTTGAATGCATTTACGCAGTTTAAAAGCTCATACGAGTAGGGTGAATGAGATTTGAGTTCTTTTGTGTTGTATATTAAGAGAAAGCATCCAAATACTTTGTTTGGATTCATTTGTGTGTGAAACTACACCTAGGATGTTTACAAGTACAAACAAGCTTCAACTCAAGCTTTTGAATGCATCTACGCGTTTTAAAAGCTCTTACGACTAGGGTGATAGAGATCGAGTTCTTTTGTATGGTATATTAAGATAAAGCACCCAAATGTTTTACTTGCATTCATTTGAGTATGAAACTACACCAAGAATGTTTTAAAGTGCAAACAAGCTTCAACTCAAGCTTTTAAATGCATTTACGCGTTTTAAAAGCTCTTACGAGTAGGGTGAAAGAGATTTGAGTTCTTTTGTGTTGTATATTAAGAGAAAGCATCCAAATACTTTGTTTGGATTCATTTGAGTGTGAAACTACACCTAGGATGTTTACAAGTACAAACAAGCTTCAACTCAAGCTTTTGAATGCATTTACGCGTTTTAAAAGCTCATACGAGTAGGGTGAAAGAGATTTGAGTTCTTTTGTGTTTTATATTAAGAGAAAGCATTCAAATACTTTGTTTGGATTAATTTGAGTGTGAAACTACACCTAGAATGTTTACAAGTAGAAACAAGCTTCAACTCAAGCTTTTGAATGCATTTACGCAGTTTAAATGCTCATACGAGTAGTGTGAAAGAGATTTGAGTTCTTTTGTGTTGTATATTAAGAGAAAGCATCTAAATACTTTGTTTGCATTCATTTGAGTGTGAAACTACACCTAGGATGTTTACAAGTACAAACAAGCTTCAACTAAAGCTTTTGAATGCATTTACGCGTTTTAAAAGCTCATACAAGTAGGGTGAAAGAGATTTGAGTTCTTTTGTGTTGTATATTATGAGAAAACATTCAAATACTTTGTTTGGATTAATTTGAGTGTGAAACTACACCTAGGATGACTACAAGTACAAACAACCTTCAACTCAAGCTTTTGAATGCATTTACGCAGTTTAAAAGCTCATACCGATAGGGTGAAAGAGATTTGAGTTCTTTTGTGTTGTATATTAAGAGAAAGCATCTAAATACTTTGTTTACATTCATTTGAGTGTGAAACTACACCTAGGATGTTTTGTTTGCGTTCATTTGAGTATGAAACTATACCAAGAATGTTTTAAAGTGCAAACAAGCTTCAACTCAAGCTTTTGAATGCATTTACGCGTTTTAAATGCTCATACGAGTAGGGTGAAAGAGATTTGAGTTCTTTTGTGTTGTATATTAAGAGAAAGCATTCAAATACTTTGTTTGGATTGATTTGAGTGTGAAACTACACCTAGGATGTTTACAAGTAGAAACAAGCTTCAAGTCAAGCTTTTTAATGCATTTACGCGTTTTAAATGCTACGAGTAGGGTGAAAGAGATTTGAGTTATTTTATGTTGTATATTAAGAGAAAGCATCCAAATACTTTGTTTACATTCATTTGAGTGTGAAACTACACCTAGGATGTTTACAAGTACAAAGAAGCTTCAACTCAACCTTTTGAATGCATTTACGCGTTTTAAAAGCTCATACTTGTAGGGTGAAAGAGATTTTAGTTCTTTTGTGTTGTATATTAAAAGAAAGCATCCAAATACTTTGTATGGATTAATTTGAGTGTGAAACTAAAACTAGGATGTTTAGAAGTACAAACAAGCTTCCACTCAAGCTTTTGAATGCATTTACGCGTTTTAAAAGCTCATACGAGTAGGGTGAAAGAGATTTGAGTTCTTTTGTGTTGTATATTAAGAGAAAGTATCTAAATACTTTGTTCGCATTCATTTGAGTGTGAAACTACACCTAGGATGTTTACAAGTACAAACAAGCTTCAACTCAAGCTTTTGAATGCATTTACGCGTTTTAAAAGCTCATACGAGTAGGGTGAAAGAGATTTGAGTTCTTTTGTGTTTTATATTAAGAGAAAGCATTCAAATACTTTGTTTGGATTAATTTGAGTGTGAAACTACACCTAGAATGTTTACAAGTAGAAACAAGCTTCAACTCAAGCTTTTGAATGCATTTACGCGGTTTAAATGCTCATACGAGTAGGGTGAAAGAGATTTGAGTTCTTTTGTGTTGTATATTAAGAGAAAGCAGCTAAATACTTTGTTTGCATTCATTTGAGTGTGAAACTACACCTAGGATGTTTACAAGTACAAACAAGCTTCAACTCAAGCTTTTGAATGCATTTACGCGTTTTAAATGCTCATACGAGTAGGGGGAAAGAGATTTGAGTTCTTTTGTGTTGTATATTAAGAGAAAGCATCCAAATACTTTGTTTGGATTAATTTTAGTGTGAAAATACACCTAGGATGTTTACAAGTACCAACAAGCTTATACTCAAGCTTTTGAATGCATTTACGCGTCTTAAAAGCTCATACGAGTAGGGTGAAAGAGATTTGAGTTCTTTTGTGTTGTATATTAGGAGATTGCATCCAAATACTTTGTTTGGATTAATTTGAGTGTGAAACTAAAACTAGGATGTTTAGAAGTACAAACAAGCTTCCACTCAAGCTTTTGAATGCATTTACGCGTTTTAAAAGCTCATACGAGTAGGGTGAAAGAGATTTGAGTTCTTTTGTGTTGTATATTAAGAGAAAGCATCCAAATACTTTGTTTGGATTCATTTGTGTGTGAAACTACACCTAGGATGATTACAAGTACAAACAAGCTTCAACTCAAGCTTTTGAATGCATTTACGCAGTTTAAAAGCTCATACGAGTAGGGTGAATGAGATTTGAGTTCTTTTGTGTTGTATATTAAGAGAAAGCATCCAAATACTTTGTTTGGATTCATTTGTGTGTGAAACTACACCTAGGATGTTTACAAGTACAAACAAGCTTCAACTCAAGCTTTTGAATGCATCTACGCGTTTTAAAAGCTCTTACGACTAGGGTGATAGAGATCGAGTTCTTTTGTATGGTATATTAAGATAAAGCACCCAAATGTTTTACTTGCATTCATTTGAGTATGAAACTACACCAAGAATGTTTTAAAGTGCAAACAAGCTTCAACTCAAGCTTTTAAATGCATTTACGCGTTTTAAAAGCTCTTACGAGTAGGGTGAAAGAGATTTGAGTTCTTTTGTGTTGTATATTAAGAGAAAGCATCCAAATACTTTGTTTGGATTCATTTGAGTGTGAAACTACACCTAGGATGTTTACAAGTACAAACAAGCTTCAACTCAAGCTTTTGAATGCATTTACGCGTTTTAAAAGCTCATACGAGTAGGGTGAAAGAGATTTGAGTTCTTTTGTGTTTTATATTAAGAGAAAGCATTCAAATACTTTGTTTGGATTAATTTGAATGTGAAACTACACCTAGAATGTTTACAAGTAGAAACAAGCTTCAACTCAAGCTTTTGAATGCATTTACGCAGTTTAAATGCTCATACGAGTAGTGTGAAAGAGATTTGAGTTCTTTTGTGTTGTATATTAAGAGAAAGCATCTAAATACTTTGTTTGCATTCATTTGAGTGTGAAACTACACCTAGGATGTTTACAAGTACAAACAAGCTTCAACTAAAGCTTTTGAATGCATTTACGCGTTTTAAAAGCTCATACAAGTAGGGTGAAAGAGATTTGAGTTCTTTTGTGTTGTATATTATGAGAAAACATTCAAATACTTTGTTTGGATTAATTTGAGTGTGAAACTACACCTAGGATGACTACAAGTACAAACAACCTTCAACTCAAGCTTTTGAATGCATTTACGCAGTTTAAAAGCTCATACCGATAGGGTGAAAGAGATTTGAGTTCTTTTGTGTTGTATATTAAGAGAAAGCATCTAAATACTTTGTTTACATTCATTTGAGTGTGAAACTACACCTAGGATGTTTTGTTTGCGTTCATTTGAGTATGAAACTATACCAAGAATGTTTTAAAGTGCAAACAAGCTTCAACTCAAGCTTTTGAATGCATTTACGCGTTTTAAATGCTCATACGAGTAGGGTGAAAGAGATTTGAGTTCTTTTGTGTTGTATATTAAGAGAAAGCATTCAAATACTTTGTTTGGATTGATTTGAGTGTGAAACTACACCTAGGATGTTTACAAGTTGAAACAAGCTTCAAGTCAAGCTTTTTAATGCATTTACGCGTTTTAAATGCTACGAGTAGGGTGAAAGAGATTTGAGTTATTTTATGTTGTATATTAAGAGAAAGCATCCAAATACTTTGTTTACATTCATTTGAGTGTGAAACTACACCTAGGATGTTTACAAGTACAAAGAAGCTTCAACTCAACCTTTTGAATGCATTTACGCGTTTTAAAAGCTCATACTTGTAGGGTGAAAGAGATTTTAGTTCTTTTGTGTTGTATATTAAAAGAAAGCATCCAAATACTTTGTATGGATTAATTTGAGTGTGAAACTAAAACTAGGATGTTTAGAAGTACAAACAAGCTTCCACTCAAGCTTTTGAATGCATTTACGCGTTTTAAAAGCTCATACGAGTAGGGTGAAAGAGATTTGAGTTCTTTTGTGTTGTATATTAAGAGAAAGTATCTAAATACTTTGTTCGCATTCATTTGAGTGTGAAACTACACCTAGGATGTTTACAAGTACAAACAAGCTTCAACTCAAGCTTTTGAATGTATTTACGCGTTTTAAAAGCTCATACGAGTAGGGTGAAAGAGATTTGAGTTCTTTTGTGTTTTATATTAAGAGAAAGCATTCAAATACTTTGTTTGGATTAATTTGAGTGTGAAACTACACCTAGAATGTTTACAAGTAGAAACAAGCTTCAACTCAAGCTTTTGAATGCATTTACGCGGTTTAAATGCTCATACGAGTAGGGTGAAAGAGATTTGAGTTCTTTTGTGTTGTATATTAAGAGAAAGCAGCTAAATACTTTGTTTGCATTCATTTGAGTGTGAAACTACACCTAGGATGTTTACAAGTACAAACAAGCTTCAACTCAAGCTTTTGAATGCATTTACGCGTTTTAAATGCTCATACGAGTAGGGGGAAAGAGATTTGAGTTCTTTTGTGTTGTATATTAAGAGAAAGCATCCAAATACTTTGTTTGGATTAATTTTAGTGTGAAAATACACCTAGGATGTTTACAAGTACCAACAAGCTTATACTCAAGCTTTTGAATGCATTTACGCGTCTTAAAAGCTCATACGAGTAGGGTGAAAGAGATTTGAGTTCTTTTGTGTTGTATATTAGGAGATTGCATCCAAATACTTTGTTTGGATTCATTTGAGTGTGAAACTACACCTTGGATGTTTACAACTACAAATAAGCTTCAACTCAAGCTTTTGAATTCATTTACGCGTTTTAAAAGCTCATACGAGTAGGGGGAAAGAGATTTGAGTTCTTTTGTGTTGTATATTAAGAGAAAGCATCCAAATACTTTGTTTGGTTTCATTTGTGTGTGAAACTACACCTAGGATGTTTACAAGTACAAACAAGCTTCAACTCAAGCTTTTGAATGCATCTACGCGTTTTAAAAGCTCTTACGACTAGGGTGATAGAGATCGAGTTCTTTTGTATTGTATATTAAGATAAAGCACCCAAATGTTTTACTTGCATTCATTTGAGTATGAAACTACACTAAGAATGTTTTAAAGTGCAAACAAGCTTCAACTCAAGCTTTTAAATGCATTTACGCGTTTTAAAAGCTCTTAGGAGTAGGGTGAAAGAGATTTGAGTTCTTTTGTGTTGTATATTAAGAGAAAGCATCCAAATACTTTGTTTGGATTCATTTGAGTGTGAAACTACACCTAGGATGTTTACAAGTACAAACAAGCTTCAACTCAAGCTTTTGAATGCATTTACGCGTTTTAAAAGGTCATACAAGTAGGGTGAAAGAGATTTGAGTTCTTTTGTGTTGTATATTAAGAGAAAGCATTCAAATACTTTGGTTGGATAAATTTGAGTGTGAAACTACCCCTAGGATGTTTACAAGTAGAAACAAGCTTCAACTCAAGCTTTTGAATGCATTTACGCAGTTTAAATGCTCATACGAGTAGGGTGAAAGAGATTTGAGTTCTTTTGTGTTGTATATTAAGAGAAAGCATCTAAATACTTTGTTTGCATTTATTTGAGTGTGAAACTACACCTAGGATGTTTACAAGTACAAACAAGCTCCAACTCAAGCTTTTGAATGCATTTACGCGTTTTAAAAGCTCATACGAGTAGGGTGAAAGAGATTTGAGTTCTTTTGTGTTGTATATTAAGAGAAAGCATTCAAATACTTTGTTTGGATTAATTTGAGTGTGAAACTACATCTAGGATGATTACAAGTACAAACAAGCTTCAACTCAAGCTTTTGAATGCATTTACGTAGTTTAAAAGCTCATACGAGTAGGGAGAAAGAGATTTGAGTTCTTTTGTGTTGTATATTAAGAGAAAGCATCCAAATACTTTGTTTGGATTCATTTGTGTGTGAAACTACACCTAGTATGTTTACAAGTACAAACAAGCTTCAACTCAAGCTTTTGAATGCATCTACGCGTTTTAAAAGCTCTTACGACTAGGGTGAAAGAGATTTGAGTTCTTTTGTGTTGTATATTAAGAGAAAGCATTCAAATACTTTGTTTGGATTAATTTGAGTGTGAAACTACACCTAGAATGTTTACAAGTAGAAACAAGCTTCAACTCAAGCTTTTGAATGCATTTACGCGTTTTAAAAGCTCATACGAGTAGGGGGAAAGAGATTTGAGTTCTTTTGTGTTGTATAATAAGAGAAAGCATCCAAATAATTTGTTTGGATTAATTTTAGTGTGAAAATACACCTAGGATGTTTACAAGTACCAACAAGCTTATACTCAAGCTTTTGAATGCATTTCCGCGTTTTAAAAGCTCATACGAGTAGGGTGAAAGAGATTTGAGTTCTTTTGTGTTGTATATTAAGAGAAAGCCTCTAAATACTTTGTTTGCATTCATTTGAGTGTGAAACTACACCTAGGATATTTACAAGTACAAACAAGCTTCAACTCAAGCTTTTGAATGCATTTACGCGTTTTAAATGCTCATACGAGTAGGGGGAAAGAGATTTGAGTTCTTTTGTGTTGTATATTAAGAGAAAGCATCCAAATACTTTGTTTGGATTAATTTTAGTGTGAAAATACACCTAGGATGTTTACAAGTACCAACAAGCTTATACTCAAGCTTTTGAATGCATTTACGCGTTTTAAAAGCTCATACGAGTAGGGTGAAAGAGATTTGAGTTCTTTTGTGTTGTATATTAGGAGATTGCATCCAAATACTTTGTTTGGATTCATTTGAGTGTGAAACTACACCTGGGATGTTTACAAGTACAAATAAGCTTCAACTCAAGCTTTTGAATTCATTTACGCGTTTTAAAAGCTCATACGAGTAGGGTGAATGAGATTTGAGTTCTTTTGTGTTGTATATTAAGAGAAATCATCCAAATACTTTGTTTGGATTAATTTTAGTGTGAAAATACACCTAGGATGTTTACAAGTACAAACAAGCTTCAACTCAAGCTTTTGAATGCATTTACGCAGTTTAAAAGCTCATACGAGTAGGGTGAATGAGATTTGAGTTCTTTTGTGTTGTATATTAAGAGAAAGTATCTAAATACTTTGTTCGCATTCATTTGAGTGTGAAACTACACCTAGGATGTTTACAAGTACAAACAAGCTTCAACTCAAGCTTTTGAATGCATTTACGCGTTTTAAAAGCTCATACGAGTAGGCGAAAGAGATTTGAGTTCTTTTGTGTTTTATATTAAGAGAAAGCATTCAAATACTTTGTTTGGATTAATTTGAGTGTGAAACTACACCTAGAATGTTTACAAGTAGAAACAAGCTTCAACTCAAGCTTTTGAATGCATTTACGCAGTTTAAATGCTCATACGAGTAGGGTGAAAGAGATTTGAGTTCTTTTGTGTTGTATATTAAGAGAAAGCATCCAAATACTTTGTTTTGATTCATTTGAGTGTGAAACTACACCTAGGATGTTTACAAGTACAAACAAGCTTCAACTCAAGCTTTTGAATGCATTTACGCGTTTTAAAAGCTCATACGAGTAGGGTGAAAGAGATTTGAGTTCTTTTGTGTTGTATATTAAGAGAAAGCATTCAAATACTTTGGTTGGATTAATTTGAGTGTGAAACTACCCCTAGGATGTTTACAAGTAGAAACAAGCTTCAACTCAAGCTTTTGAATGCATTTACGCAGTTTAAATGCTCATACGAGTAGGGTGAAAGAGATTTGAGTTCTTTTGTGTTGTATATTAAGAGAAAGCATCTAAATACTTTGTTTGCATTTATTTGAGTGTGAAACTACACCTAGGATGTTTACAAGTACAAACAAGCTCCAACTCAAGCTTTTGAATGCATTTACGCGTTTTAAAAGCTCATACGAGTAGGGTGAAAGAGATTTGAGTTCTTTTGTGTTGTATATTAAGAGAAAGCATTCAAATACTTTGTTTGGATTAATTTGAGTGTGAAACTACATCTAGGATGATTACAAGTACAAACAAGCTTCAACTCAAGCTTTTGAATGCATTTAAGTAGTTTAAAAGCTCATACGAGTAGGGTGAAAGAGATTTGAGTTCTTTTGTGTTGTATATTAAGAGAAAGCATCTAAATACTTTGTTTGGATTCATTTGTGTGTGAAACTACACCTAGGATGTTTACAAGTACAAACAAGCTTCAACTCAAGCTTTTGAATGCATCTACGCGTTTTAAAAGCTCTTACGACTAGGGTGAAAGAGATTTGAGTTCTTTTGTGTTGTATATTAAGAGAAAGCATTCAAATACTTTGTTTGGATTAATTTGAGTGTGAAACTACACCTAGAATGTTTACAAGTAGAAACAAGCTTCAACTCAAGCTTTTGAATGCATTTACACAGTTTAAAAGCTCATACGAGTAGGGTGAAAGAGATTTGAGTTCTTTTGTGTTGTATATTAAGAGAAAGCATCTAAATACTTTGTTTGCATTCATTTGAGTGTGAAACTACACCTAGGATGTTTACAAGTACAAACAAGCTTCAACTCAAGCTTTTGAATGCATTTACGCGTTTTAAATGCTCATACGAGTAGGGGGAAAGAGATTTGAGTTCTTTTGTGTTGTATATTAAGAGAAAGCATCCAAATACATTGTTTGGATTAATTTTAGTGTGAAAATACACCTAGGATGTTTACAAGTACCAACAAGCTTATACTCAAGCTTTTGAATGCATTTACGCGTTTTAAAAGCTCATACGAGTAGGGTGAAAGAGATTTGAGTTCTTTTGTGTTGTATATTAGGAGATTGCATCCAAATACTTTGTTTGGATTCATTTGAGTGTGAAACTACACCTTGGATGTTTACAAGTACAAATAAGCTTCAACTCAAGCTTTTGAATTCATTTACGCGTTTTAAAAGCTCATACGAGTAGGGTGAAAGAGATTTGAGTTCTTTTGTGTTGTATATTAAGAGAAAGCATCCAAATACTTTGTTTGGATTCATTTGTGTGTGAAACTACACCTAGGATGTTTACAAGTACAAACAAGCTTCAACTCAAGCTTTTGAATGCATCTACGCGTTTTAAAAGCTCTTACGACTAGGGTGATAGAGATCGGGTTCTTTTGTATTGTATATTAAGATAAAGCACCCAAATGTTTTACTTGCATTCATTTGAGTATGAAACTACACCAAGAATGTTTTAAAGTGCAAACAAGCTTCAACTCAAGCTTTTGAATGCATTTACGCGTTTTAAAAGCTCTTACGAGTAGGGTGAAAGAGATTTGAGTTCTTTTGTGTTGTATATTAAGAGAAAGCATCCAAATACTTTGTTTGGAGTCATTTGAGTGTGAAACTACACCTAGAATGTTTACAAGTAGAAACAAGCTTCAACTCAAGCTTTTGAATGCATTTACGCAGTTTAAAAGCTCATACGAGTAGGGTGAATGAGATTTGAGTTCTTTTGTGTTGTATATTAAGAGAAAGCATTCAAATACTTTGTTTGGATTAATTTGAGTGTGAAACTACACCTAGAATGTTTACAAGTAGAAACAAGCTTCAACTCAAGCATTTGAATGCATTTACGCAGTTTAAATGCTCATACGAGTAGGGTGAAAGAGATTTGAGTTCTTTTGTGTTGTATATTAAGAGAAAGCATCCAAATACTTTGTTTGCATTTATTTGAGTGTGAAACTACACCTAGGATGTTTACAAGTACAAACAAGCTTCAACTCAAGCTTTTGAATGCATTTACGCGTTTTAAAAGCTCATACGAGTAGGGTGAAAGAGATTTGAGTTCTTTTGTGTTGTATATTAAGAGAAAGCATTCAAATACTTTGTTTGGATTAATTTGAGTGTGAAACTACACCTAGGATGATTACAAGTACAAACAAGCTTCAACTCAAGCTTTTGAATGCATTTACGCAGTTTAAAAGCTCATACGAGTAGGGTGAATGAGATTTGAGTTCTTTTGTGTTGTATATTAAGAGAAAGCATCCAAATACTTTGTTTGGATTCATTTGTGTGTGAAACTACACCTAGGATGTTTACAAGTACAAACAAGCTTCAACTCAAGCTTTTGAATGCATCTACGCGTTTTAAAAGCTCTTACGACTAGGGTGATAGAGAACGAGTTCTTTTGTATTGTATATTAAGATAAAGCACCCAAATGTTTTACTTGCATTCATTTGAGTATGAAACTACACCAAGAATGTTTTAAAGTGCAAACAAGCTTCAACTCAAGCTTTTAAATGCATTTACGCGTTTTAAAAGCTCTTACGAGTAGGGTGAAAGAGATTTGAGTTCTTTTGTGTTGTATATTAAGAGAAAGCATCCAAATACTTTGTTTGGATTCATTTGAGTGTGAAACTACACCTAGGATGTTTACAAGTACAAACAAGCTTCAACTCAAGCTTTTGAATGCATTTACGCGTTTTAAAAGCTCATACGAGTAGGGTGAAAGAGATTTGAGTTCTTTTGTGTTTTATATTAAGAGAAAGCATTCAAATACTTTGTTTGGATTAATTTGAGTGTGAAACTACACCTAGAATGTTTACAAGTAGAAACAAGCTTCAACTCAAGCTTTTGAATGCATTTACGCAGTTTAAATGCTCATACGAGTAGTGTGAAAGAGATTTGAGTTCTTTTGTGTTGTATATTAAGAGAAAGCATCTAAATACTTTGTTTGCATTCATTTGAGTGTGAAACTACACCTAGGATGTTTACAAGTACAAACAAGCTTCAACTAAAGCTTTTGAATGCATTTACGCGTTTTAAAAGCTCATACAAGTAGGGTGAAAGAGATTTGAGTTTTTTTGTGTTGTATATTATGAGAAAACATTCAAATACTTTGTTTGGATTAATTTGAGTGTGAAACTACACCTAGGATGACTACAAGTACAAACAACCTTCAACTCAAGCTTTTGAATGCATTTACGAAGTTTAAAAGCTCATACCGATAGGGTGAAAGAGATTTGAGTTCTTTTGTGTTGTATATTAAGAGAAAGCATCTAAATACTTTGTTTACATTCATTTGAGTGTGAAACTACACCTAGGATGTTTTGTTTGCGTTCATTTGAGTATGAAACTATACCAAGAATGTTTTAAAGTGCAAACAAGCTTCAACTCAAGCTTTTGAATGCATTTACGCGTTTTAAATGCTCATACGAGTAGGGTGAAAGAGATTTGAGTTCTTTTGTGTTGTATATTAAGAGAAAGCATTCAAATACTTTGTTTGGATTGATTTGAGTGTGAAACTACACCTAGGATGTTTACAAGTAGAAACAAGCTTCAACTCAAGCTTTTTAATGCATTTACGCGTTTTAAATGCTACGAGTAGGGTGAAAGAGATTTGAGTTATTTTGTGTTGTATATTAAGAGAAAGCATCCAAATACTTTGTTTACATTCATTTGAGTGTGAAACTACACCTAGGATGTTTACAAGTACAAAGAAGCTTCAACTCAACCTTTTGAATGCATTTACGCGTTTTAAAAGCTCATACTTGTAGGGTGAAAGAGATTTTAGTTCTTTTGTGTTGTATATTAAAAGAAAGCATCCAAATACTTTGTATGGATTAATTTGAGTGTGAAACTAAACCTAGGATGTTTAGAAGTACAAACAAGCTTCCACTCAAGCTTTTGAATGCATTTACGCGTTTTAAAAGCTCATACGAGTAGGGTGAATGAGATTTGAGTTCTTTTGTGTTGTATATTAAGAGAAAGTATCTAAATACTTTGTTCGCATTCATTTGAGTGTGAAACTACACCTAGGATGTTTACAAGTACAAACAAGCTTCAACTCAAGCTTTTGAATGCATTTACGCGTTTTAAAAGCTCATACGAGTAGGGTGAAAGAGATTTGAGTTCTTTTGTGTTTTATATTTAGAGAAAGCATTCAAATACTTTGTTTGGATTAATTTGAGTGTGAAACTACACCTAGAATGTTTACAAGTAGAAACAAGCTTCAACTCAAGCTTTTGAATGCATTTACGCAGTTTAAATGCTCAAACGAGTAGGGTGAAAGAGATTTGAGTTCTTTTGTGTTGTATATTAAGACAAAGCATCCAAATACTTTGTTTGGATTCATTTGAGTGTGAAACTACACCTAGGATGTTTACAAGTACAAACAAGCTTCAACTCAAGCTTTTGAATGCATTTACGCGTTTTAAAAGCTCATACGAGTAGGGTGAAAGAGATTTGAGTTCTTTTGTGTTGTATATTAAGAGAAAGCATTCAAATACTTTGGTTGGATTAATTTGAGTGTGAAAATACCCCTAGGATGTTTACAAGTAGAAACAAGCTACAACTCAAGCTTTTGAATGCATTTACGCAGTTTAAATGCTCATACGAGTAGGGTGAAAGAGATTTGAGTTCTTTTGTGTTGTATATTAAGAGAAAGCATCTAAATACTTTGTTTGCATTTATTTGAGTGTGAAACTACACCTAGGATGTTTACAAGTACAAACAAGCTCCAACTCAAGCTTTTGAATGCATTTACGCGTTTTAAAAGCTCATACGAGTAGGGTGAAAGAGATTTGAATTCTTTTGTGTTGTATATTAAGAGAAAGCATTCAAATACTTTGTTTGGATTAATTTGAGTGTGAAACTACATCTAGGATGATTACAAGTACAAACAAGCTTCAACTCAAGCTTTTGAATGCATTTACGTAGTTTAAAAGCTCATACGAGTAGGGTGAAAGAGATTTGAGTTCTTTTGTGTTGTATATTAAGAGAAAGCATCCAAATACTTTGTTTGGATTCATTTGTGTGTGAAACTACACCTAGGATGTTTACAAGTACAAACAAGCTTCAACTCAAGCTTTTGAATGCATCTACGCGTTTTAAAAGCTCTTACGACTAGGGTGAAAGAGATTTGAGTTCTTTTGTGTTGTATATTAAGAGAAAGCATTCAAATACTTTGTTTGGATTAATTTGAGTGTGAAACTACACCTAGAATGTTTACAAGTAGAAACAAGCGTCAACTCAAGCTTTTGAATGCATTTACACAGTTTAAAAGCTCATACGAGTAGGGTGAAAGAGATTTGAGTTCTTTTGTGTTGTATATTAAGAGAAAGCATCTAAATACTTTGTTTGCATTCATTTGAGTGTGAAACTACACCTAGGATGTTTACAAGTACAAACAAGCTTCAACTCAAGCTTTTGAATGCATTTACGCGTTTTAAATGCTCATACGAGTAGGGGGAAAGAGATTTGAGTTCTTTTGTGTTGTATATTAAGAGAAAGCATCCAAATACTTTGTTTGGATTAATTTTAGTGTGAAAATACACCTAGGATGTTTACAAGTACCAACAAGCTTATACTCAAGCTTTTGAATGCATTTACGCGTTTTAAAAGCTCATACGAGTAGGGTGAAAGAGATTTGAGTTCTTTTGTGTTGTATATTAGGAGATTGCATCCAAATACTTTGTTTGGATTCATTTGAGTGTGAAACTACACCTAGGATGTTTACAAGTACAAACAAGCTTCAACTCAAGCTTTTGAATGCATTTACGCGTTTTAAAAGCTCATACGAGTAGGGTGAAAGAGATTTGAGTTCTTTTGTGTTGTATATTAAGAGAAAGCATCCAAATACTTTGTTTGGATTCATTTGTGTGTGAAAATACACCTAGGATGTTTACAAGTACAAACAAGCTTCAACTGAAGCTTTTGAATGCATCTACGCGTTTTAAAAGCTCTTACGACTAGGGTGATAAAGATCGAGTTCTTTTGTATTGTATATTAAGATAAAGCACCCAAATGTTTTACTTGCATTCATTTGAGTATGAAACTACACCAAGAATGTTTTAAAGTGCAAACAAGCTTCAACTCAAGCTTTTGAATGCATTTACGCGTTTTAAAACCTCTTACGAGTAGGGTGAAAGAGATTTGAGTTCTTTTGTGTTGTATATTAAGAGAAAGCATCCAAATACTTTGTTTGGAGTCATTTGAGTGTGAAACTACACCTAGAATGTTTACAAGTAGAAACAAGCTTCAACTCAAGCTTTTGAATGCATTTACGCAGTTTAAAAGCTCATACGAGTAGGGTGAATGAGATTTGAGTTCTTTTGTGTTGTATATTAAGAGAAAGCATTCAAATACTTTGTTTGGATTAATTTGAGTGTGAAACTACACCTAGAATGTTTACAAGTAGAAACAAGCTTCAACTCAAGCATTTGAATGCATTTACGCAGTTTAAATGCTCATACGAGTAGGGTGAAAGAGATTTGAGTTCTTTTGTGTTGTATATTAAGAGAAAGCATCCAAATACTTTGTTTGCATTTATTTGAGTGTGAAACTACACCTAGGATGTTTACAAGTACAAACAAGCTTCAACTCAAGCTTTTGAATGCATTTACGCGTTTTAAAAGCTCATACGAGTAGGGTGAATGAGATTTGAGTTCTTTTGTGTTGTATATTAAGAGAAAGTATCTAAATACTTTGTTCGCATTCATTTGAGTGTGAAACTACACCTAGGATGTTTACAAGTACAAACAAGCTTCAACACAAGCTTTTGAATGCATTTACGCGTTTTAAAAGCTCATACAAGTAGGGTGAAAGAGATTTGAGTTCTTTTGTGTTGTATATTAAGAGAAAGCATTCAAATACTTTGTTTGGATTAATTTGAGTGTGAAACTACACCTAGAATGTTTACAAGTAGAAACAAGCTTCAACTCAAGCATTTGAATGCATTTACGCAGTTTAAATGCTCATACGAGTAGGGTGAAAGAGATTTGAGTTCTTTTGTGTTGTATATTAAGAGAAAGCATCCAAATACTTTGTTTGCATTTATTTTAGTGTGAAACTACACCTAGGATGTTTACAAGTACAAACAAGCTTCAACTCAAGCTTTTGAATGCATTTACGCGTTTTAAATGCTCATACGAGTAGGGGGAAAGAGATTTGAGTTCTTTTGTGTTGTATATTAAGAGAAAGCATCCAAATACTTTGTTTGGATTAATTTTAGTGTGAAAATACACCTAGGATGTTTACAAGTACCAACAAGCTTATACTCAAGCTTTTGAATGCATTTACGCGTTTTAAAAGCTCATACGAGTAGGGTGAAAGAGATTTGAGTTCTTTTGTGTTGTAGGAGATTGCATCCAAATACTTTGTTTGGATTCATTTGAGTGTGAAACTACACCTTGGATGTTTACAAGTACAAATAAGCTTCAACTCAAGCTTTTGAATGCATCTACGCGTTTTAAAAGCTCTTACGACTAGGGTGATAGAGATCGAGTTCTTTTGTATTGTATATTAAGATAAAGCACCCAAATGTTTTACTTGCATTCATTTGAGTATGAAACTACACCAAGAATGTTTTAAAGTGCAAACAAGCTTCAACTCAAGCTTTTGAATGCATTTACGCGTTTTAAAAGCTCTTACGAGTAGGGTGAAAGAGATTTGAGTTCTTTTGTGTTGTATATTAAGAGAAAGCATCCAAATACTTTTTTTGGATTCATTTGAGTGTGAAACTACACCTAGAATGTTTACAAGTAGAAAGAAGCTTCAACTCAAGCTTTTGAATGCATTTACGCAGTTTAAAAGCTCATACGAGTAGGGTGAATGAGATTTGAGTTCTTTTGTGTTGTATATTAAGAGAAAGCATTCAAATACTTTGTTTGGATTAATTTGAGTGTGAAACTACACCTAGAATGTTTACAAGTAGAAACAAGCTTCAACTCAAGCATTTGAATGCATTTACGCAGTTTAAATGCTCATACGAGTAGGGTGAAAGAGATTTGAGTTCTTTTGTGTTGTATATTAAGAGAAAGCATCTAAATACTTTGTTTGCATTCATTTGAGTGTGAAACTAGACCTAGGATGTTTACAAGTACAAACAAGCTTCAACTCAAGCTTTTGAATGCATTTACAAAGTTTAAAAGCTCATACGAGTAGGGTGAAAGAGATTTGAGTTCTTTTGTGTTGTATATTAAGAGAAAGCATCTAAATACTTTGTTTGCATTCATTTGAGTGTGAAACTACACCTAGGATGTTTACAAGTACAAACAAGCTTCAACTCAAGCTTTTGAATGCATTTACGCGTTTTAAAAGCTCATACGAGTAGGGTGAAAGAGATTTGAGTTCTTTTGTGTTGTATATTAAGAGAAAGCATTCAAATACTTTGTTTGGATTAATTTGAGTGTGAAACTACACCTAGGATGTTTACAAGTACAAACAAGCTTCAACTCAAGCTTTTGAATGCATTTACACAGTTTAAAAGCTCATACGAGTAGGGTGAAAGAGATTTGAGTTCTTTTGTGTTGTATATTAAGAGAAAGCATCTAAATACTTTGTTTGCATTCATTTGAGTGTGAAACTAGACCTAGGATGTTTACAGGTACAAACAAGCTTCAACTCAAGCTTTTGAATGCATTTACACAGTTTAAAAGCTCATACGAGTAGGGTGAAAGAGATTTGAGTTCTTTTGTGTTGTATATTAAGAGAAAGCATCTAAATACTTTGTTTGCATTCATTTGAGTGTGAAACTACACCTAGGATGTTTAGAAGTACAAACAAGCTTCAACTCAAGCTTTTGAATGCATTTACGCGTTTTAAAAGCTCATACGAGTAGGGTGAAAGAGATTTGAGTTCTTTTGTGTTGTATATTAAGAGAAAGCATCCAAATACTTTGTTTGGATTCATTTGTGTGTGAAACTACACCTAGGATGTTTACAAGTACAAACAAGCTTCAACTCATGCTTTTGAATGTATCTACGCGTTTTAAAAGCTCTTACGACTAGGGTGATAGAGATCAAGTTCTTTTGTATTGTATATTAAGATAAAGCACCCAAATGTTTTACTTGCATTCATTTGATTATGAAACTACACCAAGAATGTTTTAAAAGCTCTTACGAGTAGGATGAAAGAGATTTGGGTTCTTTTGTGTTGTATAAAAAAGAAAGTATCCAAATACTTTGTTTGGATTCATTTGAGTGTGAAACTACAGCTAGGATGATTACAAGTAAAAACTAGCTTCAACTCAAGCTTTTGAATGCATTTACGAGTAGGGTGAAAAAGATTTGAGTTTGGGTTGTATATTAAGAGAAAGCATCCAAATACATTGTTTGGATTCATTTGAGTGTGAAACTACATCTAGGTTGTTTACAAGTATAAACAACCTGCAACTCAAGCTTTTGAATGCATTTACGCTTTTTAAAAGCTCATACGAGTAGGGTGAAAGAGATTTTAGTTCTTTTGTGTTGTATATTAAGAGAAAGCATTCAAATACTTTGTTTGGATTAATTTGATTGTGAAACTACACCTAGGATGTTTACAAGTACAAACAAGCTTCAACTCAAGCTTTTGAATGCATTTACGCGTTTTATAAGCTCACACGAGTAGGGTGAAAGAGATTTGAGTTCTTTTGTGTTGTATATTAAGAGAAAGCATCCAAATAATTTGTTTGGATTCATTTGAGTGTGAGACTACACCTTGGATGTTTACAAGTACAAACAAGCTTCAACTCAAGCTTTTGAATGCATTTACGCGTTTTAAAAGCTCATACGAGTAGGGTGAAAGAGATTTGAGTTCTTTTGTGTTGTATATTTAGAGAAAGCATCCAAACACTTTGTTTGCATTCATTTGAGTGTGAAACTACACCTAGGATGTTTACAAGTACAAACAAGCTTCAACTCAAGCTTTTGAATGCATTTACGCGTTTTAAAAGCTCATACGAGTAGGGTGAAAGAGATTTTAGTTCTTTTGTGTTGTATATTAAGAGAAAGCATTCAAATACTTTGTTTGGATTAATTTGATTGTGAAACTACACCTAGGATGTTTAGAAGTACAAACAAGCTTCAACTCAAGCTTTTGAATGCATTTACGCGTTTTATAAGCTCACACGAGTAGGGTGAAAGAGATTTGAGTTCTTTTGTGTTGTATATTAAGAGAAAGCATCCAAATAATTTGTTTGGATTCATTTGAGTGTGAGACTACACCTTGGATGTTTACAAGTACAAACAAGCTTCAACTCAAGCTTTTGAATGCATTTACGCGTTTTAAAAGCTCATACGAGTAGGGTGAAAGAGATTTGAGTTCTTTTGTGTTGTATATTTAGAGAAAGCATCCAAACACTTTGTTTGCATTCATTTGAGTGTGAAACTACACCTAGGATGTTTACAAGTACAAACAAGCTTCAACTCAAGCTTTTGAATGCATTTACGCGTTTTAAAAGCTCATACGAGTAGGGTGAAAGAGATTTTAGTTCTTTTGTGTTGTATATTAAGAGAAAGCATTCAAATACTTTGTTTGGATTAATTTGATTGTGAAACTACACCTAGGATGTTTAGAAGTACAAACAAGCTTCAACTCAAGCTTTTGAATGCATTTACGCGTTTTATAAGCTCACACGAGTAGGGTGAAAGAGATTTGAGTTCTTTTGTGTTGTATATTAAGAGAAAGCATCCAAATAATTTGTTTGGATTCATTTGAGTGTGAGACTACACCTTGGATGTTTACAAGTACAAACAAGCTTCAACTCAAGCTTTTGAATGCATTTACGCGTTTTAAAAGCTCATACGAGTAGGGTGAAAGAGATTTGAGTTCTTTTGTGTTGTATATTTAGAGAAAGCATCCAAACACTTTGTTTGCATTCATTTGAGTGTGAAACTACACCTAGGATGTTTACAAGTACAAACAAGCTTCAACTCAAGCTTTTGAATGCATTTACGCGTTTTAAAAGCTCATACGAGTAGGGTGAAAGAGATTTGAGTTCTTTTGTGTTGTATATTAAGAGAAAGCATCCAAATACTTTGTTTGGATACATTTGTGTGTGAAACTACACTTTGGATGTTTACAAGTACAAACAAGCTTCAACTCAAACTTTTGAATGCATTTACGCGTTTTAAAAGCTCATCCGAGTAGGGTGAAAGAGATTTGAGTTCTTTTGTGTTGTATATTAAGAGAAAGCATCCAAATACTTTGTTTGGATTCATTTGTGTGTGAAACTACACCTAGGATGTTTACAAGTACAAACAAGCTTCAACTCAAGCTTTTGAATGCATCTACGCGTTTTAAAAGCTCTTACGACTAGGGTGATAGAGATCGAGTTCTTTTGTATTGTATATTAAGATAAAGCACCCAAATGTTTTACTTGCATTCATTTCAGTATGAAACTACACCAAGAATGTTTTAAAGTGCAAACAAGCTTCAACTCAACCTTTTGAATGCATTTACGCGTTTTAAAAGCTCTTACGAGTAGGGTGAAAGAGATTTGAGTTCTTTTGTGTTGTATAAAAAAGAAAGCATCCAAATACTTTGTTTGCATTCATTTTAGTGTGAAACTACAGCTAGGATGTTTACAAGTAAAAACTTGCTTCAACTCAAGCTTTTGAATGCATTTACACGTTTTAAAAGCTCATACCAGTAGGGTGAAAAAGATTTGAGTTTGGGTTGTTTATTAAGAGAAACCATCCAAATACATTGTTTGGATTCATTTGAGTGTGAAAATACATCTAGGTTGTTTACAAGTATAAACAACCTGCAACTCAAGCTTTTGAATGCATTTACGCGTTTTAAAAGCTCATACGAGTAGGGTGAAAGAGATTTTAGTTCTTTTGTGTTGTATATTAAGAGAAAGCATCCAAATACTTTGTTTGGATACATTTGTGTTTGAAACTACACCTTGGATGTTTACAAGTACAAACAAGCTTCAACTCAAGCTTTTGAATGCATTTACGCGTTTTAAAAGCTCTTACGAGTAGGGTGAAACAGATTTGAGTTCTTTTGTGTTGTATATTAAGAGAAAGCATCCAAATACGTTGTTTGGATTTATTTGAGGGTGAAACTACACCTAGGATGTTTACAAGTACAAACAAGCTTCAACTCAAGCTTTTGAATGCATTTAAGCAGTTTATATATGCTCATACGAGTAGGGTGAAAGAGATTTGAGTTCTTTTGTGTTGTATATTAAGAGAAAGCATCTAAATACATTGTTTGCATTCATTTGAGTGTGAAACTACACCTAGGATGTTCACAAGTACAAACAAGCTTCAACTCAAGCTTTTGAATGCATTTACGCGTTTTAAATGCTCATACGAGTAGGGTGAAAGAGATTTGAGTTCTTTTGTGTTGTATATTAAGAGAAATCATTCAAATACTTTGTTTGGATTAATTTGAGTGTGAAACTACACCTAGGATGTTTACAAGTACAAACAAGCTTCAACTCAAGCTTTTGAATGCATTTACGCGTTTTAAAAGCTCATACGAGTAGGGTGAAAGAGATTTGATTTCTTTTCTGTTGTATATTAAGAGAAAGCATTCAAATACTTTGTTTGGATTAATTTGAGTGTGAAACTACACCTAGGATGTTTACAAGTACAAAAAAGCTTCAACTCAAGCTTTTGAATGCATTTACGCAGTTTAAAAGCTCATACGAGTAGGGTGAAAGAGATTTGAGTTCTTTTGTGTTGTATATTAAGTGAAATCATTCAAATACTTTGTTTGGATTAATTTGAGTGTGAAACTACACCTAGGATGTTTACAAGTACAAACAAGCTTCAACTCAAGCTTTTGAATGCATTTACGCGTTTTAAAAGCTCATACGAGTAGGGTGAAAGAGATTTGAGTTATTTTGTGTTGTATATTAAGAGAAAGCATCCAAATACTTTGTTTGGATTAATTTGAGGGTGAAACTACGCCTAGGATGTTTACAAGTTCCAACAAGCTTATACTCAAGCTTTTGAATGCATTTACGCGTTTTAGAAGCTCATACGAGTAGGGTGAAAGAGATTTGAGTTCTTTTGTGTTGTATATTAAGAGAAAGCATTCAAATACTTTGTTTGGATTAATTTGAGTGTGAAACTACACCTAGGATGTTTACAAGTACAAACAAGCTTCAACTCAAGCTTTTTAATGCATTTACGCGTTTTAAATGCTCATACGAGTAGGGTGAAAGAGATTTGAGTTATTTTGTGTTGTATATTAAGAGAAAGCATCCAAATACTTTGTTTACATTCATTTGAGTGTGAAACTACACCTAGGATGTTTACAAGTACAAACAAGCTTCAACTCAACCTTTTGAATGCATTTATGCGTTTTAAAAGCTCATACGAGTAGGGTGAAAGAGATTTGAGTTATTTTGTGTTGTATATTAAGAGAAAGCATCCAAATACTTTGTTTGGATTAATTTGAGGGTGAAACTACACCTAGGATGTTTACAAGTACCAACAAGCTTATACTCAAGCTTTTGAATGCATTTACGCGTTTTAAAAGCTCATACGAGTAGGGTGAAAGAGATTTGAGTTCTTTTGTGTTGTATATTAAGAGAAAGCATTCAAATACTTTGTTTGGATTAATTTGAGTGTGAAACTACACCTAGGATGTTTACAAGTACAAACAAGCTTCAACTCAAGCTTTTTAATGCATTTACGCGTTTTAAATGCTCATACGAGTAGGGTGAATGAGATTTGAGTTATTTTGTGTTGTATATTAAGGGAAAGCATCCAAATACATTGTTTATATTCATTTGAGTGTGAAACTACACCTAGGATGTTCACAAATACAAACAAGCTTCACCTCAAGCTTTTGAATGCATTTACGCGTTTTAAAAGCTCATACGAGTAGGGTGAAAGAGATTCGAGTTCTTTTGTGTTGTATATTAAAAGAAAGCATCCAAATACTTTGTTTGGATTAATTTGAGGGTGAAACTACACCTAGGATGTTTACAAGTACAAACAAGCTTCAACTCAAGCTTTTGAATGCATTTACGCGTTTTAAAAGCTCATACAAGTCGGGTGAAAGAGATTTGAGTTATTTTGTGTTGTATATTAAGAGAAAGCATCCAAATACATTGTTTACATTCGTTTGAGTGTGAAACTACACCTAGGATGTTTACAAGTACAAACAAGCTTCAACTCAAGCTTTTGAATGCATTTATGCGTTTTAAAAGCTCATACGAGTAGGGTGAAAGATATTTGAGTTCTTTTGTGTTCTATATTTAGAGAAAAGCATCCAAACACTTTGTTTGCATTCATATGAGTGTGAAACTACACCTAGGATGTTTACAAGTACAAACAAGCTTCAACTCAAGCTTTTTAATGCATTTACGCGTTTTAAATGCTCATACGAGTAGGGTGAAAGAGATTTGAGTTATTTTGTGTTGTATATTAAGAGAAAGCATCCAAATACTTTGTTTACATTCATTTGAGTGTGAAACTACACCTAGGATGTTTACAAGTACAAACAAGCTTCAACTCAACCTTTGGAATGCATTTACGCGTTTTAAAAGCTCATACGAGTAGGGTGAAAGAGATTTGAGTTATTTTGTGTTGTATATTAAGAGAAAGCATCCAAATACTTTGTTTGGATTAATTTGAGGGTGAAACTACGCCTAGGATGTTTACAAGTTCCAACAAGCTTATACTCAAGCTTTTGAATGCATTTACGCGTTTTAAAAGCTCATACGAGTAGGGTGAAAGAGATTTGAGTTCTTTTGTGTTGTATATTAAGAGAAAGCATTCAAATACTTTGTTTGGATTAATTTGAGTGTGAAACTACACCTAGGATGTTTACAAGTACAAACAAGCTTCAACTCAAGCTTTTTAATGCATTTACGCGTTTTAAATGCTCATACGAGTAGGGTGAAAGAGATTTGAGTTATTTTGTGTTGTATATTAAGAGAAAGCATCCAAATACTTTGTTTACATTCATTTGAGTGTGAAACTACACCTAGGATGTTTACAAGTACAAACAAGCTTCAACTCAAGCTTTTGAATGCTTTTACGCGTTTTAAAAGCTCATACGAGTAGTGTGAAAGAGATTTGAGTTCTTTTGTGTTGTATATTAAGAGAAAGCATTCAAATACTTTGTTTGGATTAATTTGAGTGTGAAACTACACCTAGGATGTTTACAAGTACAAACAATCTTCAACTCAACCTTTTGATTGCATTTACGCGTTTTAAAAGCTCATACGAGTAGTGTGAAAGAGATTTGAGTTCTTTTGTGTTGTATATTAAGAGAAAGCATTCAAATACTTTGTTTGGATTAATTTGAGTGTGAAACTACACCTAGGATGTTTACAAGTACAAACAAGCTTCAGCTCAAGCTTTTGAATGCATTTACGCAGTTTAAAAGCTCATACGAGTAGGGTGAAAGAGATTTGAGTTCTTTTGTGTTGTATATTAAGAGAAAGCATCTAAATGCTTTGTTTGCATTCATTTGAGTTTGAAACTACACCTAGGATGTTTACAAGTACAAACAAGCTTCAGCTCAAGCTTTTGAATGCATTTACGCGTTTTAAAAGCTCATACGAGTAGGGTGAAAGAGATTTGAGTTATTTTGTGTTGTATATTAAGAGAAAGCATCCAAATACTTTGTTTGGATTAATTTGAGGGTGAAACTACACCTAGGATGTTTACAAGTACCAACAAGCTTATACTCAAGCTTTTGAATGCATTTACGCGTTTTAAAAGCTCATACGAGTAGGGTGAAAGAGATTTGAGTTCTTTTGTGTTGTATATTAAGAGAAAGCATTCAAATACTTTGTTTGGTAAATTTGAGTGTCAAACTACACCTAGGATGTTTACAAGTACAAACAAGCTTCAACTCAAGCTTTTTAATGCATTTACGCGTTTTAAATGCTCATACGAGTAGGGTGAAAGAGATTTGAGTTATTTTGTGTTGTATATTAAGAGAAAGCATCCAAATACTTTGTTTACATTCATTTGAGTGTGAAACTACACCTAGGATGTTTACAAGTACAAACAAGCTTCAACTCAAGCTTTTGAATGCATTTATGCGTTTTAAAAGCTCATACGAGTAGGGTGAAAGAGATTTGAGTTATTTTGTGTTGTATATTAAGAGAAAGCATCCAAATACTTTGTTTGGATTAATTTGAGGGTGAAACTACACCTAGGATGTTTACAAGTACCAACAAGCTTATACTCAAGCTTTTGAATGCATTTACGCGTTTTAAAAGCTCATACGAGTAGGGTGAAAGAGATTTGAGTTCTTTTGTGTTGTATATTAAGAGAAAGCATTCAAATACTTTGTTTGGATTAATTTGAGTGTGAAACTACACCTAGGATGTTTACAAGTACAAACAAGCTTCAGCTCAAGCTTTTGAATGCATTTATGCGTTTTAAAAGCTCATACGAGTAGGGTGAAAGAGATTCGAGTTCTTTTGTGTTGTATATTAAAAGAAAGCATCCAAATACTTTGTTTGGATTAATTTGAGGGTGAAACTACACCTAGGATGTTTACAAGTACAAAAAAGCTTCAACTCAAGCTCTTGAATGCATTTAAGCGTTTTAAAAGCTCATACGAGTAGGGTGAAAGATATTTGCGTTCTTTTGTGTTGTATATTAAGAGAAAGCATTCAAATACTTTGTTTGAATTAATTTGAGTGTGAAACTACACCTAGGATGTTTACAAGTACAAACAAGGTTCAACTCAAGCTTTTGAATGCATTTACGCAGTTTAAAAGCTCATACGAGTAGGGTGAAAGAGATTTGAGTTCTTTTGTAATGTATATTAAGAGAAAGCATCTAAATACTTTGTTTGCATTCATTTTAGTGTGAAACTACACCTAGGATGTTTACAAGTACCAACAAGCTTATACTCAAGCTTTTGAATGCATTTACGCGTTTTAAAAGCTCATACGAGTAGGGTGAAAGAGATTTGAGTTCTTTTGTGTTGTATATTAAGAGAAAGCATCTAAATACTTTGTTTGCATTCATTTGAGTGTGAAACTACACCTAGGATGTTCACAAGTACAAACAAGCTTCAACTCAAGCTTTTGAATGCATTTACGCGTTTTAAAAGCTCATACGAGTAGGGTGAAAGAGATTCGAGTTCTTTTGTGTTGTATATTAAAAGAAAGCATCCAAATACTTTGTTTGGATTAATTTGAGGGTGAAACTACACCTAGGATGTTTACAAGTACAAACAAGCTTCAACTCAAGCTTTTGAATGCATTTACGCGTTTTAAAAGCTCATACAAGTCGGGTGAAAGAGATTTGAGTTATTTTGTGTTGTATATTAAGAGATAGCATCCAAATACATTGTTTACATTCGTTTGAGTGTGAAACTACACCTAGGATGTTTACAAGTACAAACAAGCTTCAACTCAAGCTTTTGAATGCATTTATGCGTTTTAAAAGCTCATACGAGTAGGGTGAAAGATATTTGAGTTCTTTTTTGTGTTGTATATTTAGAGAAAGCAACCAAACACTTTGTTTGCATTCATATGAGTGTGAAACTACACCTAGGATGTTTACAAGTACAAACAAGCTTCAACTCAAGCTTTTTAATGCATTTACGCGTTTTAAATGCTCATACGAGTAGGGTGAAAGAGATTTGAGTTATTTTGTGTTGTATATTAAGAGAAAGCATCCAAATACTTTGTTTATATTGATTTGAGTGTGAAACTACACCTAGGATGTTTACAAGTACAAACAAGCTTCAACTCAACCTTTTGAATGCATTTACGCGTTTTAAAAGCTCATACGAGTAGGGTGAAAGAGATTTGAGTTATTTTGTGTTGTATATTAAGAGAAAGCATCCAAATACTTTGTTTGGATTAATTTGAGGGTGAAACTACGCCTAGGATGTTTACAAGTTCCAACAAGCTTATACTCAAGCTTTTGAATGCATTTACGCGTTTTAAAAGCTCATACGAGTAGGGTGAAAGAGATTTGAGTTATTTTGTGTTGTATATTAAGAGAAAGCATCCAAATACTTTGTTTGTTTTAATTTGAGGGTGAAACTACGCCTAGGATGTTTACAAGTTCCAACAAGCTTATACTCAAGCTTTTGAATGCGTTTACGTGTTTTAAAAGCTCATACGAGTAGGGTGAAAGATATTTGCGTTCTTTTGTGTTGTATATTAAGAGAAAACATAAAAATACTTTGTTTGCATTCATTTGAGTGTGAAACTACACCTAGGATGTTTACAAGTACAAACAAGCTTCAACTCAACCTTTTGAATGCATTTACGCGTTTTAAAAGCTCATACGAGTAGGGTGAAAGAGATTTTAGTTCTTTTGTGTTGTATATTAAAAGAAAGCATCCAAATATTTTGTATGGATTATTTTGAGTGTGAAACTAAACCTAGGATGTTTAGAAGTACAAACAAGCTTCCACTCAAGCTTTTGAATGCATTTACGCGTTTTAAAAGCTCATACGAGTAGGGTGAAAGAGATTTGAGTTCTTTTGTGTTGTATATTAAGAGAAAGCATTCAAATACTTTGTTTGGATAAATTTGAGTGTGAAACTACACCTAGGATGTTTACAAGTACAAACAAGCTTCAACTCAAGCTTTTTAATGCATTTACGCGTTTTAAATGCTCATACGAGTAGGGTGAAAGAGATTTGAGTTATTTTGTGTTGTATATTAAGAGAAAGCATCCAAATACTTTGTTTACATTCATTTGAGTGTGAAACTACACCTAGGATGTTTACAAGTACA
Organism: Tetragonia tetragonoides; assembly: GCA_038025085.1. NCBI lineage: Eukaryota > Viridiplantae > Streptophyta > Magnoliopsida > Caryophyllales > Aizoaceae > Tetragonia > Tetragonia tetragonoides. Next base: position 26,660,298 of record CM076140.1, read on the forward strand.
AACAAGCTTCAACTCAAGCTTTTGAATGCTTTTACGCGTTTTAAAAGCTCATACGAGTAGTGTGATAGAGATTTGAGTTCTTTTGTGTTGTATATTAAGAGAAAGCATTCAAATACTTTGTTTGGATTAATTTGAGTGTGAAACTACACCTAGGATGTTTACAAGTACAAACAATCTTCAACTCAACCTTTTGATTGCATTTACGCGTTTTAAAAGCTCATACGAGTAGTGTGAAAGAGATTTGAGTTCTTTTGTGTTGTATATTAAGAGAAAGCATTCAAATACTTTGTTTGGATTAATTTGAGTGTGAAACTACACCTAGGATGTTTACAAGTACAAACAAGCTTCAACTCAAGCTTTTGAATGCATTTACGAAGTTTAAAAGCTCATACGAGTAGGGTGAAAGAGATTTGAGTTCTTTTGTGTTGTATCTTAAGAGAAAGCATCTAAATGTTTTGTTTGCATTCATTTGAGAATGAAACTACACCAAGAATGTTTTAAAGTTCAAACAAGCTTCAAATCAAACTTTTGAATGCATTTACGCGTTTTAAAAGCTCATACGAGTAGGGTGAAAGAGATTTGAGTTCTTTTGTGTTGTATATTAAGAGAAAGCATCCAAATACTTTGTTTACATTCATTTGAGTGTGAAACTACACCTAGGATGTTTACAAGTACAACCAAACTTCAACTCAAGCTTTTGAATGCATTTATGCGTTTTAAAAGCTCATACGAGTAGGGTGAAAGAGATTTGAGTTATTTTGTGTTGTATATTAAGAGAAAGCATCCAAATACTTTGTTTGGATTAATTTGAGGGTGAAACTACACCTAGGATGTTTACAAGTACCAACAAGCTTATACTCAAGCTTTTGAATGCATTTACGCGTTTTAAAAGCTCATACGAGTAGGGTGAAAGAGATTTGAGTTCTTTTGTGTTGTATATTAAGAGAAAGCATTCAAATACTTTGTTTGGATTAATTTGAGTGTGAAACTACACCTAGGATGTTTACAAGTACAAACAAGCTTCAACTCAAGCTTTTTAATGCATTTACGCGTTTTAAATGCTCATACGAGTAGGGTGAAAGAGATTCGAGTTCTTTTGTGTTGTATATTAAAAGAAAGCATCCAAATACTTTGTTTGGATTAATTTGAGGGTGAAACTACACCTAGGATGTTTACAAGTACAAACAAGCTTCAACTCAAGCTTTTGAATGCATTTACGCGTTTTAAAAGCTCATACAAGTCGGGTGAAAGAGATTTGAGTTATTTTGTGTTGTATATTAAGAGAAAGCATCCAAATACATTGTTTACATTCGTTTGAGTGTGAAACTACACCTAGGATGTTTACAAGTACAAACAAGCTTCAACTCAAGCTTTTGAATGCATTTATGCGTTTTAAAAGCTCATACGAGTAGGGTGAAAGATATTTGAGTTCTTTTTTGTGTTGTATATTTAGAGAAAGCATCCAAACACTTTGTTTGCATTCATATGAGTGTGAAACTACACCTAGGATGTTTACAAGTACAAACAAGCTTCAACTCAAGCTTTTTAATGCATTTACGCGTTTTAAATGCTCATACGAGTAGGGTGAAAGAGATTTGAGTTATTTTGTGTTGTATATTAAGAGAAAGCATCCAAATACTTTGTTTATATTGATTTGAGTGTGAAACTACACCTAGGATGTTTACAAGTACAAACAAGCTTCAACTCAACCTTTTGAATGCATTTACGCGTTTTAAAAGCTCATACGAGTAGGGTGAAAGAGATTTGAGTTATTTTGTGTTGTATATTAAGAGAAAGCATCCAAATACTTTGTTTGGATTAATTTGAGGGTGAAACTACGCCTAGGATGTTTACAAGTTTCAACAAGCTTATACTCAAGCTTTTGAATGCATTTACGCGTTTTAAAAGCTCATACAAGTAGGGTGAAAGAGATTTGAGTTCTTTTGTGTTGTATATTAAGAGAAAGCATTCAAATACTTTGTTTGGATTAATTTGAGTGTGAAACTACACCTAGGATGTTTACAAGTACAAACAAGCTTCAACTCAAGCTTTTTAATGCATTTACGCGTTTTAAATGCTCATACGAGTAGGGTGAAAGAGATTTGAGTTATTTTGTGTTGTATATTAAGAGAAAGCATCCAAATACTTTGTTTACATTCATTTGAGTGTGAAACTACACCTAGGATGTTTACAAGTACAAACAAGCTTCAACTCAACCTTTTGAATGCTTTTACGCGTTTTAAAAGCTCATACGAGTAGTGTGAAAGAGATTTGAGTTCTTTTGTGTTGTATATTAAGAGAAAGCATTCAAATACTTTGTTTGGATTAATTTGAGTGTGAAACTACACCTAGGATGTTTACAAGTACAAACAATCTTCAACTCAACCTTTTGATTGCATTTACGCGTTTTAAAAGCTCATACGAGTAGTGTGAAAGAGATTTGAGTTCTTTTGTGTTGTATATTAAGAGAAAGCATTCAAATACTTTGTTTGGATAAATTTGAGGGTGAAACTACACCTAGGATGTTTACAAGTACAAACAAGCTTCAACTCAAGCTTTTTAATGCATTTACGCGTTTTAAATGCTCATACGAGTAGGGTGAAAGAGATTTGAGTTATTTTGTGTTGTATATTAAGAGAAAGCATCCAAATACTTTGTTTACATTCATTTGAGTGTGAAACTACACCTAGGATGTTTACAAGTACAAACAAGCTTCAACTCAAGCTTTTGAATGCTTTTACGCGTTTTAAAAGCTCATACGAGTAGTGTGATAGAGATTTGAGTTCTTTTGTGTTGTATATTAAGAGAAAGCATTCAAATACTTTGTTTGGATTAATTTGAGTGTGAAACTACACCTAGGATGTTTACAAGTACAAACAATCTTCAACTCAACCTTTTGATTGCATTTACGCGTTTTAAAAGCTCATACGAGTAGTGTGAAAGAGATTTGAGTTCTTTTGTGTTGTATATTAAGAGAAAGCATTCAAATACTTTGTTTGGATTAATTTGAGTGTGAAACTACACCTAGGATGTTTACAAGTACAAACAAGCTTCAACTCAAGCTTTTGAATGCATTTACGAAGTTTAAAAGCTCATACGAGTAGGGTGAAAGAGATTTGAGTTCTTTTGTGTTGTATATTAAGAGAAAGCATCTAAATGCTTTGTTTGCATTCATTTGAGTTTGAAACTACACCTAGGATGTTTACAAGTACAAACAAGCTTCAGCTCAAGCTTTTGAATGCATTTACGCGTTTTAAAAGCTCATACGAGTAGGGTGAAAGAGATTTGAGTTATTTTGTGCTGTATATTAAGAGAAAGCATCCAAATACTTTGTTTGGATTAATTTGAGGGTAAAACTACACCTAGGATGTTTACAAGTACCAACAAGCTTATACTCAAGCTTTTGAATGCATTTACGCGTTTTAAAAGCTCATACGAGTAGGGTGAAAGAGATTTGAGTTCTTTTGTGTTGTATATTAAGAGAAAGCATTCAAATACTTTGTTTGGATAAATTTGAGTGTCAAACTACACCTAGGATGTTTACAAGTACAAACAAGCTTCAACTCAATCTTTTTAATGCATTTACGCGTTTTAAATGCTCATACGAGTAGGGTGAAAGAGATTTGAGTTCTTTTGTGTTGTATATTAAGAGAAAGCATCCAAATACTTTGTTTACATTCATTTGAGTGTGAAACTACACCTAGGATGTTTACAAGTACAAACAAGCTTCAACTCAAGCTTTTGAATGCATTTATGCGTTTTAAAAGCTCATACGAGTAGGGTGAAAGAGATTTGAGTTATTTTGTGTTGTATATTAAGAGAAAGCATCCAAATACTTTGTTTGGATTAATTTGAGGGTGAAGCTACACCTAGGATGTTTACAAGTACCAACAAGCTTATACTCAAGCTTTTGAATGCATTTACGCGTTTTAAAAGCTCATACGAGTAGGGTGAAAGAGATTTGAGTTCTTTTGTGTTGTATATTAAGAGAAAGCATTCAAATACTTTGTTTGGATTAATTTGAGTGTGAACCTACACCTAGGATGTTTACAAGTACAAACAAGCTTCAACTCAAGCTTTTTAATGCATTTACGCGTTTTAAATGCTCATACGAGTAGGGTGAAAGAGATTCGAGTTCTTTTGTGTTGTATATTAAAAGAAAGCATCCAAATACTTTGTTTGGATTAATTTGAGGGTGAAACTACACCTAGGATGTTTACAAGTACAAACAAGCTTCAACTCAAGCTTTTGAATGCATTTACGCGTTTTAAAAGCTCATACAAGTCGGGTGAAAGTGATTTGAGTTATTTTGTGTTGTATATTAAGAGAAAGCATCCAAATACATTGTTTACATTCGTTTGAGTGTGAAACTACACCTAGGATGTTTACAAGTACAAACAAGCTTCAACTCAAGCTTTTGAATGCATTTATGCGTTTTAAAAGCTCATACGAGTAGGGTGAAAGATATTTGAGTTCTTTTTTGTGTTGTATATTTAGAGAAAGCATCCAAACACTTTGTTTGCATTCATATGAGTGTGAAACTACACCTAGGATGTTTACAAGTACAAACAAGCTTCAACTCAAGCTTTTTAATGCATTTACGCGTTTTAAATGCTCATACGAGTAGGGTGAAAGAGATTTGAGTTATTTTGTGTTGTATATTAAGAGAAAGCATCCAAATACTTTGTTTACATTCATTTGAGTGTGAAACTACACCTAGGATGTTTACAAGTACAAACAAGCTTCAACTCAAGCTTTTGAATGCTTTTACGCGTTTTAAAAGCTCATACGAGTAGTGTGATAGAGATTTGAGTTCTTTTGTGTTGTATATTAAGAGAAAGCATTCAAATACTTTGTTTGGATTAATTTGAGTGTGAAACTACACCTAGGATGTTTACAAGTACAAACAATCTTCAACTCAACCTTTTGATTGCATTTACGCGTTTTAAAAGCTCATACGAGTAGTGTGAAAGAGATTTGAGTTCTTTTGTGTTGTATATTAAGAGAAAGCATTCAAATACTTTGTTTGGATTAATTTGAGTGTGAAACTACACCTAGGATGTTTACAAGTACAAACAAGCTTCAACTCAAGCTTTTGAATGCATTTACGAAGTTTAAAAGCTCATACGAGTAGGGTGAAAGAGATTTGAGTTCTTTTGTGTTGTATATTAAGAGAAAGCATCTAAATGCTTTGTTTGCATTCATTTGAGTTTGAAACTACACCTAGGATGTTTACAAGTACAAACAAGCTTCAGCTCAAGCTTTTGAATGCATTTACGCGTTTTAAAAGCTCATACGAGTAGGGTGAAAGAGATTTGAGTTATTTTGTGCTGTATATTAAGAGAAAGCATCCAAATACTTTGTTTGGATTAATTTGAGGGTAAAACTACACCTAGGATGTTTACAAGTACCAACAAGCTTATACTCAAGCTTTTGAATGCATTTACGCGTTTTAAAAGCTCATACGAGTAGGGTGAAAGAGATTTGAGTTCTTTTGTGTTGTATATTAAGAGAAAGCATTCAAATACTTTGTTTGGATAAATTTGAGTGTCAAACTACACCTAGGATGTTTACAAGTACAAACAAGCTTCAACTCAATCTTTTTAATGCATTTACGCGTTTTAAATGCTCATACGAGTAGGGTGAAAGAGATTTGAGTTCTTTTGTGTTGTATATTAAGAGAAAGCATCCAAATACTTTGTTTACATTCATTTGAGTGTGAAACTACACCTAGGATGTTTACAAGTACAAACAAGCTTCAACTCAAGCTTTTGAATGCATTTATGCGTTTTAAAAGCTCATACGAGTAGGGTGAAAGAGATTTGAGTTATTTTGTGTTGTATATTAAGAGAAAGCATCCAAATACTTTGTTTGGATTAATTTGAGGGTGAAACTACACCTAGGATGTTTACAAGTACCAACAAGCTTATACTCAAGCTTTTGAATGCATTTACGCGTTTTAAAAGCTCATACGAGTAGGGTGAAAGAGATTTGAGTTCTTTTGTGTTGTATATTAAGAGAAAGCATTCAAATACTTTGTTTGGATTAATTTGAGTGTGAACCTACACCTAGGATGTTTACAAGTACAAACAAGCTTCAACTCAAGCTTTTTAATGCATTTACGCGTTTTAAATGCTCATACGAGTAGGGTGAAAGAGATTCGAGTTCTTTTGTGTTGTATATTAAAAGAAAGCATCCAAATACTTTGTTTGGATTAATTTGAGGGTGAAACTACACCTAGGATGTTTACAAGTACAAACAAGCTTCAACTCAAGCTTTTGAATGCATTTACGCGTTTTAAAAGCTCATACAAGTCGGGTGAAAGTGATTTGAGTTATTTTGTGTTGTATATTAAGAGAAAGCATCCAAATACATTGTTTACATTCGTTTGAGTGTGAAACTACACCTAGGATGTTTACAAGTACAAACAAGCTTCAACTCAAGCTTTTGAATGCATTTATGCGTTTTAAAAGCTCATACGAGTAGGGTGAAAGATATTTGAGTTCTTTTTTGTGTTGTATATTTAGAGAAAGCATCCAAACACTTTGTTTGCATTCATATGAGTGTGAAACTACACCTAGGATGTTTACAAGTACAAACAAGCTTCAACTCAAGCTTTTTAATGCATTTACGCGTTTTAAATGCTCATACGAGTAGGGTGAAAGAGATTTGAGTTATTTTGTGTTGTATATTAAGAGAAAGCATCCAAATACTTTGTTTATATTGATTTGAGTGTGAAACTACACCTAGGATGTTTACAAGTACAAACAAGCTTCAACTCAACCTTTTGAATGCATTTACGCGTTTTAAAAGCTCATACGAGTAGGGTGAAAGAGATTTGAGTTATTTTGTGTTGTATATTAAGAGAAAGCATCCAAATACTTTGTTTGGATTAATTTGAGGGTGAAACTACGCCTAGGATGTTTACAAGTTCCAACAAGCTTATACTCAAGCTTTTGAATGCATTTACGCGTTTTAAAAGCTCATACGAGTAGGGTGAAAGAGATTTGAGTTCTTTTGTGTTGTATATTAAGAGAAAGCATTCAAATACTTTGTTTGGATTAATTTGAGTGTGAAACTACACCTAGGATGTTTACAAGTACAAACAAGCTTCAACTCAAGCTTTTTAATGCATTTACGCATTTTAAATGCTCATACGAGTAGGGTGAAAGAGATTTGAGTTATTTTGTGTTGTATATTAAGAGAAAGCATCCAAATACTTTGTTTACATTCATTTGAGTGTGAAACTACACCTAGGATGTTTACAAGTACAAACAAGCTTCAACTCAACCTTTTGAATGCTTTTACGCGTTTTAAAAGCTCATACGAGTAGTGTGAAAGAGATTTGAGTTCTTTTGTCTTGTATATTAAGAGAAAGCATTCAAATACTTTGTTTGGATTAATTTGAGTGTGAAACTACACCTAGGATGTTTACAAGTACAAACAATCTTCAACTCAACCTTTTGATTGCATTTACGCGTTTTAAAAGCTCATACGAGTAGTGTGAAAGAGATTTGAGTTCTTTTGTGTTGTATATTAAGAGAAAGCATTCAAATACTTTGTTTGGATTAATTTGAGGGTGAAACTACACCTAGGATGTTTACAAGTACAAACAAGCTTCAACTCAAGCTTTTGAATGCATTTACGAAGTTTAAAAGCTCATACGAGTAGGGTGAAAGAGATTTGAGTTCTTTTGTGTTGTATATTAAGAGAAAGCATATAAATGCTTTGTTTGCATTCATTTGAGTTTGAAACTACACCTAGGATGTTTACAAGTACAAACAAGCTTCAGCTCAAGCTTTTGAATGCATTTACGCGTTTTAAAAGCTCATACGAGTAGGGTGAAAGAGATTTGAGTTATTTTGTGTTGTATATTAAGAGAAAGCATCCAAATACTTTGTTTGGATTAATTTGAGGGTGAAACTACACCTAGGATGTTTACAAGTACCAACAAGCTTATACTCAAGCTTTTGAATGCATTTACGCGTTTTAAAAGCTCATACGAGTAGGGTGAAAGAGATTTGAGTTCTTTTGTGTTGTATATTAAGAGAAAGCATTCAAATACTTTGTTTGGATAAATTTGAGTGTCAAACTACACCTAGGATGTTTACAAGTACAAACAAGCTTCAACTCAAGCTTTTTAATGCATTTACGCGTTTTAAATGCTCATACGAGTAGGGTGAAAGAGATTTGAGTTATTTTGTGTTGTATATTAAGAGAAAGCATCCAAATACTTTGTTTACATTCATTTGAGTGTGAAACTACACCTAGGATGTTTACAAGTACAAACAAGCTTCAACTCAAGCTTTTGAATGCATTTATGCGTTTTAAAAGCTCATACGAGTAGGGTGAAAGAGATTTGAGTTATTTTGTGTTGTATATTAAGAGAAAGCATCCAAATACTTTGTTTGGATTAATTTGAGGGTGAAACTACACCTAGGATGTTTACAAGTACCAACAAGCTTATACTCAAGCTTTTGAATGCATTTACGCGTTTTAAAAGCTCATACGAGTAGGGTGAAAGAGATTTGAGTTCTTTTGTGTTGTATATTAAGAGAAAGCATTCAAATACTTTTTTTGGATTAATTTGAGTGTGAAACTACACCTAGGATGTTTACAAGTACAAACAAGCTTCAACTCAAGCTTTTTAATGCATTTACGCGTTTTAAATGCTCATACGAGTAGGGTGAATGAGATTTGAGTTATTTTGTGTTGTATATTAAGAGAAAGCATCCAAATACATTGTTTACATTCATTTGAGTGTGAAACTACACCTAGGATGTTTACAAGTACAAACAAGCTTCAACTCAACCTTTTGAACGCATTTACGCATTTTAAAAGCTCATACGAGTAGGGTGAAAGAGATTCGAGTTCTTTTGTGTTGTATATTAAAAGAAAGCATCCAAATACTTTGTTTGGATTAATTTGAGGGTGAAACTACACCTAGGATGTTTACAAGTACAAACAAGCTTCAACTCAAGCTTTTGAATGCATTTACGCGTTTTAAAAGCTCATACAAGTCGGGTGAAAGAGATTTGAGTTATTTTGTGTTGTATATTAAGAGAAAGCATCCAAATACATTGTTTACATTCGTTTGAGTGTGAAACTACACCTAGGATGTTTACAAGTACAAACAAGCTTCAACTCAAGCTTTTGAATGCATTTATGCGTTTTAAAAGCTCATACGAGTAGGGTGAAAGATATTTGAGTTCTTTTTTGTGTTGTATATTTAGAGAAAGCATCCAAACACTTTGTTTGCATTCATATGAGTGTGAAACTACACCTAGGATGTTTACAAGTACAAACAAGCTTCAACTCAAGCTTTTTAATGCATTTACGCGTTTTAAATGCTCATACGAGTAGGGTGAAAGAGATTTGAGTTATTTTGTGTTGTATATTAAGAGAAAGCATCCAAATACTTTGTTTATATTGATTTGAGTGTGAAACTACACCTAGGATGTTTACAAGTACAAACAAGCTTCAACTCAACCTTTTGAATGCATTTACGCGTTTTAAAAGCTCATACGAGTAGGGTGAAAGAGATTTGAGTTATTTTGTGTTGTATATTAAGAGAAAGCATCCAAATACTTTGTTTGGATTAATTTGAGGGTGAAACTACGCCTAGGATGTTTACAAGTTCCAACAAGCTTATACTCAAGCTTTTGAATGCATTTACGCGTTTTAAAAGCTCATACGAGTAGGGTGAAAGAGATTTGAGTTCTTTTGTGTTGTATATTAAGAGAAAGCATTCAAATACTTTGTTTGGATTAATTTGAGTGTGAAACTACACCTAGGATGTTTACAAGTACAAACAAGCTTCAACTCAAGCTTTTTAATGCATTTACGCGTTTTAAATGCTCATACGAGTAGGGTGAAAGAGATTTGAGTTATTTTGTGTTGTATATTAAGAGAAAGCATCCAAATACTTTGTTTACATTCATTTGAGTGTGAAACTACACCTAGGATGTTTACAAGTACAAACAAGCTTCAACTCAAGCTTTTGAATGCTTTTACGCGTTTTAAAAGCTCATACGAGTAGTGTGAAAGAGATTTGAGTTCTTTTGTGTTGTATATTAAGAGAAAGCATTCAAATACTTTGTTTGGATTAATTTGAGTGTGAAACTACACCTAGGATGTTTACAAGTACAAACAATCTTCAACTCAACCTTTTGATTGCATTTACGCGTTTTAAAAGCTCATACGAGTAGTGTGAAAGAGATTTGAGTTCTTTTGTGTTGTATATTAAGAGAAAGCATTCAAATACTTTGTTTGGATTAATTTGAGGGTGAAACTACACCTAGGATGTTTACAAGTACAAACAAGCTTCAACTCAAGCTTTTGAATGCATTTACGAAGTTTAAAAGCTCATACGAGTAGGGTGAAAGAGATTTGAGTTCTTTTGTGTTGTATATTAAGAGAAAGCATCTAAATGCTTTGTTTGCATTCATTTGAGTTTGAAACTACACCTAGGATGTTTACAAGTACAAACAAGCTTCAGCTCAAGCTTTTGAATGCATTTACGCGTTTTAAAAGCTCATACGAGTAGGGTGAAAGAGATTTGAGTTATTTTGTGTTGTATATTAAGAGAAAGCATCCAAATACTTTGTTTGGATTAATTTGAGGGTGAAACTACACCTAGGATGTTTACAAGTACCAACAAGCTTATACTCAAGCTTTTGAATGCATTTACGCGTTTTAAAAGCTCATACGAGTAGGGTGAAAGAGATTTGAGTTCTTTTGTGTTGTATATTAAGAGAAAGCATTCAAATACTTTGTTTGGATAAATTTGAGTGTCAAACTACACCTAGGATGTTTACAACTACAAACAAGCTTCAACTCAAGCTTTTTAATGCATTTACGCGTTTTAAATGCTCATACGAGTAGGGTGAAAGAGATTTGAGTTATTTTGTGTTGTATATTAAGAGAAAGCATCCAAATACTTTGTTTACATTCATTTGAGTGTGAAACTACACCTAGGATGTTTACAAGTACAAACAAGCTTCAACTCAAGCTTTTGAATGCATTTATGCGTTTTAAAAGCTCATACGAGTAGGGTGAAAGAGATTTGAGTTATTTTGTGTTGTATATTAAGAGAAAGCATCCAAATACTTTGTTTGGATTAATTTGAGGGTGAAACTACACCTAGGATGTTTACAAGTACCAACAAGCTTATACTCAAGCTTTTGAATGCATTTACGCGTTTTAAAAGCTCAAACGAGTAGGGTGAAAGAGATTTGAGTTCTTTTGTGTTGTATATTAAGAGAAAGCATTCAAATACTTTGTTTGGATTAATTTGAGTGTGAAACTACACCTAGGATGTTTACAAGTACAAACAAGCTTCAACTCAAGCTTTTTAATGCATTTACGCGTTTTAAATGCTCATACGAGTAGGGTGAATGAGATTTGAGTTATTTTGTGTTGTATATTAAGAGAAAGCATCCAAATACATTGTTTACATTCATTTGAGTGTGAAACTACACCTAGGATGTTTACAAGTACAAACAAGCTTCAACTCAACCTTTTGAACGCATTTACGCATTTTAAAAGCTCATACGAGTAGGGTGAAAGAGATTCGAGTTCTTTTGTGTTGTATATTAAAAGAAAGCATCCAAATACTTTGTTTGGATTAATTTGAGGGTGAAACTACACCTAGGATGTTTACAAGTACAAACAAGCTTCAACTCAAGCTTTTGAATGCATTTACGCGTTTTAAAAGCTCATACAAGTCGGGTGAAAGAGATTTGAGTTATTTTGTGTTGTATATTAAGAGAAAGCATCCAAATACATTGTTTACATTCGTTTGAGTGTGAAACTACACCTAGGATGTTTACAAGTACAAACAAGCTTCAACTCAAGCGTTTGAATGCATTTATGCGTTTTAAAAGCTCATACGAGTAGGGTGAAAGATATTTGAGTTCTTTTTTGTGTTGTATATTTAGAGAAAGCATCCAAACACTTTGTTTGCATTCATATGAGTGTGAAACTGCACCTAGGATGTTTACAAGTACAAACAAGCTTCAACTCAAGCTTTTTAATGCATTTACGCGTTTTAAATGCTCATACGAGTAGGGTGAAAGAGATTTGAGTTATTTTGTGTTGTATATTAAGAGAAAGCATCCAAATACTTTGTTTACATTCATTTGAGTGTGAAACTACACCTAGGATGTTTACAAGTACAAACAAGGTTCAACTCAAGCTTTTGAATGCATTTACGCAGTTTAAAAGCTCATACGAGTAGGGTGAAAGAGATTTGAGTTCTTTTGTAATGTATATTAAGAGAAAGCATCTAAATACTTTGTTTGCATTCATTTTAGTGTGAAACTACACCTAGGATGTTTACAAGTACCAACAAGCTTATACTCAAGCTTTTGAATGCATTTACGCGTTTTAAAAGCTCATACGAGTAGGGTGAAAGAGATTTGAGTTCTTTTGTGTTGTATATTAAGAGAAAGCATCTAAATACTTTGTTTGCATTCATTTGAGTGTGAAACTACACCTAGGATGTTCACAAGTACAAACAAGCTTCAACTCAAGCTTTTGAATGCATTTACGCGTTTTAAAAGCTCATACGAGTAGGGTGAAAGAGATTCGAGTTCTTTTGTGTTGTATATTAAAAGAAAGCATCCAAATACTTTGTTTGGATTAATTTGAGGGTGAAACTACACCTAGGATGTTTACAAGTACAAACAAGCTTCAACTCAAGCTTTTGAATGCATTTACGCGTTTTAAAAGCTCATACAAGTCGGGTGAAAGAGATTTGAGTTATTTTGTGTTGTATATTAAGAGAAAGCATCCAAATACATTGTTTACATTCGTTTGAGTGTGAAACTACACCTAGGATGTTTACAAGTACAAACAAGCTTCAACTCAAGCTTTTGAATGCATTTATGCGTTTTAAAAGCTCATACGAGTAGGGTGAAAGATATTTGAGTTCTTTTGTGTTGTATATTTAGAGAAAGCATCCAAACACTTTGTTTGCATTCATATGAGTGTGAAACTACACCTAGGATGTTTACAAGTACAAACAAGCTTCAACTCAAGCTTTTTAATGCATTTACGCGTTTTAAATGCTCATACGAGTAGGGTGAAAAAGATTTGAGTTATTTTGTGTTGTATATTAAGAGAAAGCATCCAAATACATTGTTTACATTCATTTGAGTGTGAAACTACACCTAGGATGTTTACAAGTACAAACAAGCTTCAACTCAACCTTTTGAACGCATTTACGCGTTTTAAAAGCTCATACGAGTAGGGTGAAAGAGATTTTAGTTCTTTTGTGTTGTATATTAAAAGAAAGCATCCAAATACTTTGTATGGATTATTTTGAGTGTGAAACTAAACCTAGGATGTTTAGAAGTACAAACAAGCTTCCACTCAAGCTTTTGAATGCATTTACGCGTTTTAAAAGCTCATACGAGTAGGGTGAAAGAGATTTGAGTTCTTTTGTAATGTATATTAAGAGAAAGCATCTAAATACTTTGTTTGCATTCATTTTAGTGTGAAACTACACCTAGGATGTTTACAAGTACCAACAAGCTTATACTCCAGCTTTTGAATGCATTTACGCGTTTTAAAAGCTCATACGAGTAGGGTGAAAGAGATTTGAGTTCTTTTGTGTTGTATATTAAGAGAAAGCATCTAAATACTTTGTTTGCATTCATTTGAGTGTGAAACTACACCAGGGATGTTTACAAGTACAAACAAGCTTCAACTCAAGCTTTTTAATGCATTTACGCGTTTTAAATTCTCATACGAGTAGGGTGAAAGAGATTTGAGTTATTTTGTGTTGTATATTAAGAGAAAGCATCCAAATACATTGTTTACATTCGTTTGAGTGTGAAACTACACCTAGGATGTTTACAAGTACAAACAAGCTTCAACTCAAGCTTTTGAATGCATTTACGCGTTTTAAAAGCTCACACGAGTAGGGTGAAAGAGATTTGAGTTCTTTTGTTTTGTATATTAAGAGAAAGCATCCAAATACTTTGTTTGGATTCATTTGAGTGTGAGACTACACCTTGGATGTTTACAAGTACAAACAAGCTTCAACTCAAGCTTTTGAATGCATTTACGCGTTTTAAAAGCTCATACGAGTAGGGTAAAAGAGATTTGAGTTCTTTTGTGTTGTATATTTAGAGAAAGCATCCAAACACTTTGTTTGCATTCATTTGAGTGAGAAACTACACCTAGGATGTTTACAAGTACAAACAAGCTTTAACTCAAGCTTTTGAATGCATTTACGCGTTTTAAAAGCTCATACGAGTAGGGTGAAAGATATTTCGTTCTTTTGTGTTGTATATTAAGAGAAAACATAAAAATACTTTGTTTGCATTCATTTGAGTGTGAAACTACACCTAGGATGTTTACAAGTACAAACAAGCTTCAACTCAAGCTTTTGAATGCATTTACGCGTTTTAAATGCTTATACGAGTAGGGTGAAAGAGATTTGAGTTCTTTTGTGTTGTATATTAAGAGAAATCATTCAAATACTTTGTTTGGATTAATTTGAGTGTAAAACTACACCTAGGATGTTTACAAGTACAAACAAGCTTCAACTCAAGCTTTTGAATGCATTTACGCGTTTTAAAAGCTCATACGAGTAGGGTGAAAGAGATTTGAGTTCTTTTGTGTTGTATATTAAGAGAAAGCATCCAAATACTTTGTTTGGATTAATTTGAGGGTGAAACTACACCTAGGATGTTTACAAGTACCAACAAGCTTATACTCAAGCTTTTGAATGCATTTACGCGTTTTAAAAGCTCATACGAGTAGGGTGAAAGAGATTTGAGTTCTTTTGTGTTGTATATTAAGAGAAAGCATCCAAATACTTTGTTTGGATTAATTTGAGGGTGAAACTACACCTAGGATGTTTACAAGTACAAACAAGCTTCAACTCAAGCTTTTGAATGCATTTACGCGTTTTAAAAGTTCATACGACTAGGGTGAAAGAGATTTGAGTTCTTTTGTGTTGTATATTAAGAGAAAGCATTCAAATACTTTGTTTGGATTAAGTTGAGTTTGAAACTACACCTAGGATGTTTACAAGTACAAACAAGCTTCAACTCAAGCTTTTGAATGCATTTACGAAGTTTAAAAGCTCATACGAGTAGGGTGAAAGAGATTTGAGTTATTTTGTGTTGTATATTAAGAGAAAGCATCCAAATACATTGTTTACATTCATTTGAGTGTGAAACTACACCTAGGATGTTTACAAGTACAAACAAGCTTCAACTCAACCTTTTGAACGCATTTACGCGTTTTAAAAGCTCATACGAGTAGGGTGAAAGAGATTTTAGTTCTTTTGTGTTGTATATTAAAAGAAAGCATCCAAATACTTTGTATGGATTATTTTGAGTGTGAAACTAAACCTAGGATGTTTAGAAGTACAAACAAGCTTCCACTCAAGCTTTTGAATGCATTTACGCGTTTTAAAAGCTCATACGAGTAGGGTGAAAGAGATTTGAGTTCTTTTGTGTTGTATATTAAGAGAAAGCATTCAAATACTTTGTTTGGATAAATTTGAGTGTGAAACTACACCTAGGATGTTTACAAGTACAAACAAGCTTCAACTCAAGCTTTTTAATGCATTTACGCGTTTTAAATGCTCATACGAGTAGGGTGAAAGAGATTTGAGTTATTTTGTGTTGTATATTAAGAGAAAGCATCCAAATACATTGTTTACATTCATTTGAGTGTGAAACTACACCTAGGATGTTTACAAGTACAAACAAGCTTCAACTCAAGCTTTTGAATGCATTTACGCGTTTTAAAAGCTCACACGAGTAGGGTGAAAGAGATTTGAGTTCTTTTGTGTTGTATATTAAGAGAAATCATTCAAATACTTTGTTTGGATTAATTTGAGTGTAAAACTACACCTAGGATGTTTACAAGTACAAACAAGCTTCAACTCAAGCTTTTGAATGCATTTACGCGTTTTAAAAGCTCATACGAGTAGGGTGAAAGAGATTTGAGTTCTTTTGTGTTGTATATTAAGAGAAAGCATCCAAATACTTTGTTTGGATTAATTTGAGTTTGAAACTACACCTAGGATGTTTACAAGTACAAATAAGCTTCAACTCAAGCTTTTGAATGCATTTACGAAGTTTAAAAGCTCATACGAGTAGGGTGAAAGAGATTTGAGTTATTTTGTGTTGTATATTAAGAGAAAGCATCCAAATACATTGTTTACATTCATTTGAGTGTGAAACTACACCTAGGATGTTTACAAGTACAAACAAGCTTCAACTCAACCTTTTGAACGCATTTACGCGTTTTAAAAGCTCATACGAGTAGGGTGAAAGAGATTTTAGTTCTTTTGTGTTGTATATTAAAAGAAAGCATCCAAATACTTTGTATGGATTATTTTGAGTGTGAAACTAAACCTAGGATGTTTAGAAGTACAAACAAGCTTCCACTCAAGCTTTTGAATGCATTTACGCGTTTTAAAAGCTCATACGAGTAGGGTGAAAGAGATTTGAGTTCTTTTGTGTTGTATATTAAGAGAAAGCATTCAAATACTTTTTTTGGATAAATTTGAGTGTGAAACTACACCTAGGATGTTTACAAGTACAAACAAGCTTCAACTCAAGCTTTTTAATGCATTTACGCGTTTTAAATGCTCATACGAGTAGGGTGAAAGAGATTTGAGTTATTTTGTGTTGTATATTAAGAGAAAGCATCCAAATACATTGTTTACATTCATTTGAGTGTGAAACTACACCTAGGATGTTTACAAGTACAAACAAGCTTCAGCTCAAGCTTTTGAATGCATTTACGCGTTTTAAAAGCTCACACGAGTAGGGTGAAAGAGATTTGAGTTCTTTTGTGTTGTATATTAAGAGAAATCATTCAAATACTTTGTTTGGATTAATTTGAGTGTAAAACTACACCTAGGATGTTTACAAGTACAAACAAGCTTCAACTCAAGCTTTTGAATGCATTTACGCGTTTTAAAAGCTCATACGAGTAGGGTGAAAGAGATTTGAGTTCTTTTGTGTTGTATATTAAGAGAAAGCATCCAAATACTTTGTTTGGATTAATTTGAGGGTGAAACTACACCTAGGATGTTTACAAGTACCAACAAGCTTATACTCAAGCTTTTGAATGCATTTACGCGTTTTAAAAGCTCATACGAGTAGGGTGAAAGAGATTTGAGTTCTTTTGTGTTGTATATTAAGAGAAAGCATCCAAATACTTTGTTTGGATTAATTTGAGGGTGAAACTACACCTAGGATGTTTACAAGTACAAACAAGCTTCAACTCAAGCTTTTGAATGCATTTACGCGTTTTAAAAGTTCATACGACTAGGGTGAAAGAGATTTGAGTTCTTTTGTGTTGTATATTAAGAGAAAGCATTCAAATACTTTGTTTGGATTAATTTGAGTTTGAAACTACACCTAGGATGTTTACAAGTACAAACAAGCTTCAACTCAAGCTTTTGAATGCATTTACGAAGTTTAAAAGCTCATACGAGTAGGGTGAAAGAGATTTGAGTTATTTTGTGTTGTATATTAAGAGAAAGCATCCAAATACATTGTTTACATTCATTTGAGTGTGAAACTACACCTAGGATGTTTACAAGTACAAACAAGCTTCAACTCAACCTTTTGAACGCATTTACGCGTTTTAAAAGCTCATACGAGTAGGGTGAAAGAGATTTTAGTTCTTTTGTGTTGTATATTAAAAGAAAGCATCCAAATACTTTGTATGGATTATTTTGAGTGTGAAACTAAACCTAGGATGTTTAGAAGTACAAACAAGCTTCCACTCAAGCTTTTGAATGCATTTACGCGTTTTAAAAGCTCATACGAGTAGGGTGAAAGAGATTTGAGTTCTTTTGTGTTGTATATTAAGAGAAAGCATTCAAATACTTTGTTTGGATAAATTTGAGTGTGAAACTACACCTAGGATGTTTACAAGTACAAACAAGCTTCAACTCAAGCTTTTTAATGCATTTACGCGTTTTAAATGCTCATACGAGTAGGGTGAAAGAGATTTGAGTTATTTTGTGTTGTATATTAAGAGAAAGCATCCAAATACATTGTTTACATTCATTTGAGTGTGAAACTACACCTAGGATGTTTACAAGTACAAACAAGCTTCAACTCAAGCTTTTGAATGCATTTACGCGTTTTAAAAGCTCACACGAGTAGGGTGAAAGAGATTTGAGTTCTTTTGTGTTGTATATTAAGAGAAATCATTCAAATACTTTGTTTGGATTAATTTGAGTGTAAAACTACACCTAGGATGTTTACAAGTACAAACAAGCTTCAACTCAAGCTTTTGAATGCATTTACGCGTTTTAAAAGCTCATACGAGTAGGGTGAAAGAGATTTGAGTTCTTTTGTGTTTTATATTAAGAGAAAGCATCCAAATACTTTGTTTGGATTAATTTGAGTTTGAAACTACACCTAGGATGTTTACAAGTACAAATAAGCTTCAACTCAAGGTTTTGAATGCATTTACGAAGTTTAAAAGCTCATACGAGTAGGGTGAAAGAGATTTGAGTTATTTTGTGTTGTATATTAAGAGAAAGCATCCAAATACATTGTTTACATTCATTTGAGTGTGAAACTACACCTAGGATGTTTACAAGTACAAACAAGCTTCAACTCAACCTTTTGAACGCATTTACGCGTTTTAAAAGCTCATACGAGTAGGGTGAAAGAGATTTTAGTTCTTTTGTGTTGTATATTAAAAGAAAGCATCCAAATACTTTGTATGGATTATTTTGAGTGTGAAACTAAACCTAGGATGTTTAGAAGTACAAACAAGCTTCCACTCAAGCTTTTGAATGCATTTACGCGTTTTAAAAGCTCATACGAGTAGGGTGAAAGAGATTTGAGTTCTTTTGTGTTGTGTATTAAGAGAAAGCATCCAAATACTTTGTTTGGATTAATTTGAGGGTGAAACTACACCTAGGATGTTTACAAGTACCAACAAGCTTATACTCAAGCTTTTGAATGCATTTACGCGTTTTAAAAGCTCATACGAGTAGGGTGAAAGAGATTTGAGTTCTTTTGTGTTGTATATTAAGAGAAAGCATCCAAATACTTTGTTTGGATTAATTTGAGGGTGAAACTACACCTAGGATGTTTACAAGTACAAACAAGCTTCAACTCAAGCTTTTGAATGCATTTACGCGTTTTAAAAGTTCATACGAGTAGGGTGAAAGAGATTTGAGTTCTTTTGTGTTGTATATTAAGAGAAAGCATTCAAATACTTTGTTTGGATTAATTTGAGTTTGAAACTACACCTAGGATGTTTACAAGTACAAACAAGCTTCAACTCAAGCTTTTGAATGCATTTACGAAGTTTAAAAGCTCATACGAGTAGGGTGAAAGAGATTTGAGTTATTTTGTGTTGTATATTAAGAGAAAGCATCCAAATACATTGTTTACATTCATTTGAGTGTGAAACTACACCTAGGATGTTTACAAGTACAAACAAGCTTCAACTCAACCTTTTGAACGCATTTACGCGTTTTAAAAGCTCATACGAGTAGGGTGAAAGAGATTTTAGTTCTTTTGTGTTGTATATTAAAAGAAAGCATCCAAATACTTTGTATGGATTATTTTGAGTGTGAAACTAAACCTAGGATGTTTACGAGTAGGGTAAAAGAGATTTGAGTTCTTTTGTGTTGTATATTTAGAGAAAGCATCCAAACACTTTGTTTGCATTCATTTGAGTGAGAAACTACACCTAGGATGTTTACAAGTACAAACAAGCTTTAACTCAAGCTTTTGAATGCATTTACGCGTTTTAAAAGCTCATACGAGTAGGGTGAAAGATATTTGCGTTCTTTTGTGTTGTATATTAAGAGAAAACATAAAAATACTTTGTTTGCATTCATTTGAGTGTGAAACTACACCTAGGATGTTTACAAGTACAAACAAGCTTCAACTCAAGCTTTTGAATGCATTTACGCGTTTTAAATGCTTATACGAGTAGGGTGAAAGAGATTTGAGTTCTTTTGTGTTGTATATTATGAGAAATCATTCAAATACTTTGTTTGGATTAATTTGAGTGTAAAACTACACCTAGGATGTTTACAAGTACAAACAAGCTTCAACTCAAGCTTTTGAATGCATTTACGCGTTTTAAAAGCTCATACGAGTAGGGTGAAAGAGATTTGAGTTCTTTTGTGTTGTATATTAAGAGAAAGCATCTAAATGCTTTGTTTGGATTAATTTGAGGGTGAAACTACACCTAGGATGTTTACAAGTACCAACAAGCTTATACTCAAGCTTTTGAATGCATTTACGCGTTTTAAAAGCTCATACGAGTAGGGTGAAAGAGATTTGAGTTCTTTTGTGTTGTATATTAAGAGAAAGCATTCAAATACTTTGTTTGGATAAATTTGAGTGTGAAACTGCACCTAGGATGTTTACAAGTACAAACAAGCTTCAACTCAAGCTTTTTAATGCATTTACGCGTTTTAAATGCTCATACCAGTAGGGTGAAAGAGATTTGAGTTATTTTGTGTTGTATATTAAGAGAAAGCATCCAAATACATTGTTTACATTCATTTGAGTGTGAAACTACACCTAGGATGTTTACAAGTACAAACAAGCTTCAACTCAAGCTTTTGAATGCATTTACGCGTTTTAAAAGCTCATACGAGTAGGGTGAAAGAGATTTGAGTTCTTTTGTGTTGTATATTAAGAGAAAGCATTCAAATACTTTGTTTGGATTAATTTGAGTTTGAAACTACACCTAGGATGTTTACAAGTACAAACAAGCTTCAACTCAAGCTTTTGAATGCATTTACGAAGTTTAAAAGCTCATACGAGTAGGGTGAAAGAGATTTGAGTTCTTTTGTGTTGTATATTAAGAGAAAGCATCTAAATGCTTTGTTTGCATTCATTTGAGTTTGAAACTACACCTAGGATGTTTACAAGTACAAACAAGCTTCAACTCAACCTTTTGAACGCATTTACGCGTTTTAAAAGCTCATACGAGTAGGGTGAAAGAGATTTTAGTTCTTTTGTGTTGTATATTAAAAGAAAGCATCCAAATACTTTGTATGGATTATTTTGAGTGTGAAACTAAACCTAGGATGTTTAGAAGTACAAACAAGCTTCCACTCAAGCTTTTGAATGCATTTACGCGTTTTAAAAGCTCATACGAGTAGGGTGAAAGAGATTTGAGTTCTTTTGTGTTGTATATTAAGAGAAAGCATTCAAATACTTTGTTTGGATAAATTTGAGTGTGAAACTACACCTAGGATGTTTACAAGTACAAACAAGCTTCAACTCAAGCTTTTTAATGCATTTACGCGTTTTAAATGCTCATACGAGTAGGGTGAAAGAGATTTGAGTTATTTTGTGTTGTATATTAAGAGAAAGCATCCAAATACATTGTTTACATTCATTTGAGTGTGAAACTACACCTAGGATGTTTACAAGTACAAACAAGCTTCAACTCAAGCTTTTGAATGCATTTACGCGTTTTAAAAGCTCATACGAGTAGGGTGAAAGAGATTTGAGTTATTTTGTGTTGTATATTAAGAGAAAGCATCCAAATACTTTGTTTGGATAAATTTGAGGGTGAAACTACACCTAGGATGTTTACAAGTACCAACAAGCTTATACTCAAGCTTTTGAATGCATTTACGCGTTTTAAAAGCTCATACGAGTAGGGTGAAAGAGATTTGAGTTCTTTTGTGTTGTATATTAAGAGAAAGCATTCAAATACTTTGTTTGGATTAATTTGAGTGTGAAACTACACCTAGGATGTTTACAAGTACAAACAAGCTTCAACTCAAGCTTTTTAATGCATTTACGCGTTTTAAATGCTCATACGAGTAGGGTGAATGAGATTTGAGTTATTTTGTGTTGTATATTAAGAGAAAGCATCCAAATACATTGTTTACATTCATTTGAGTGTGAAACTACACCTAGGATGTTTACAAGTACAAACAAGCTTCAGCTCAAGCTTTTGAATGCATTTACGCGTTTTAAAAGCTCACACGAGTAGGGTGAAAGAGATTTGAGTTCTTTTGTGTTGTATATTAAGAGAAATCATTCAAATACTTTGTTTGGATTAATTTGAGTGTAAAACTACACCTAGGATGTTTACAAGTACAAACAAGCTTCAACTCAAGCTTTTGAATGCATTTACGCGTTTTAAAAGCTCATACGAGTAGGGTGAAAGAGATTTGAGTTCTTTTGTGTTGTGTATTAAGAGAAAGCATCCAAATACTTTGTTTGGATTAATTTGAGGGTGAAACTACACCTAGGATGTTTACAAGTACCAACAAGCTTATACTCAAGCTTTTGAATGCATTTACGCGTTTTAAAAGCTCATACGAGTAGGGTGAAAGAGATTTGAGTTCTTTTGTGTTGTATATTAAGAGAAAGCATCCAAATACTTTGTTTGGATTAATTTGAGGGTGAAACTACACCTAGGATGTTTACAAGTACAAACAAGCTTCAACTCAAGCTTTTTAATGCATTTACGCGTTTTAAATGCTCATACCAGTAGGGTGAAAGAGATTTGAGTTATTTTGTGTTGTATATTAAGAGAAAGCATCCAAATACATTGTTTACATTCATTTGAGTGTGAAACTACACCTAGGATGTTTACAAGTACAAACAAGCTTCAACTCAAGCTTTTGAATGCATTTACGCGTTTTAAAAGCTCATACGAGTAGGGTGAAAGAGATTTGAGTTCTTTTGTTTTGTATATTAAGAGAAAGCATCCAAATACTTTGTTTGGATTCATTTGAGTGTGAGACTACACCTTGGATGTTTACAAGTACAAACAAGCTTCAACTCAAGCTTTTGAATGCATTTACGCGTTTTAAAAGCTCATACGAGTAGGGTGAAAGAGATTTGAGTTCTTTTGTGTTGTATATTAAGAGAAAGCATTCAAATACTTTGTTTGGATTAATTTGAGTTTGAAACTACACCTAGGATGTTTACAAGTACAAACAAGCTTCAACTCAAGCTTTTGAATGCATTTACGAAGTTTAAAAGCTCATACGAGTAGGGTGAAAGAGATTTGAGTTCTTTTGTGTTGTATATTAAGAGAAAGCATCTAAATGCTTTGTTTGCATTCATTTGAGTTTGAAACTACACCTAGGATGTTTACAAGTACAAACAAGCTTCAACTCAACCTTTTGAACGCATTTACGCGTTTTAAAAGCTCATACGAGTAGGGTGAAAGAGATTTTAGTTCTTTTGTGTTGTATATTAAAAGAAAGCATCCAAATACTTTGTATGGATTATTTTGAGTGTGAAACTAAACCTAGGATGTTTAGAAGTACAAACAAGCTTCCACTCAAGCTTTTGAATGCATTTACGCGTTTTAAAAGCTCATACGAGTAGGGTGAAAGAGATTTGAGTTCTTTTGTGTTGTATATTAAGAGAAAGCATTCAAATACTTTGTTTGGATAAATTTGAGTGTGAAACTACACCTAGGATGTTTACAAGTACAAACAAGCTTCAACTCAAGCTTTTTAATGCATTTACGCGTTTTAAATGCTCATACGAGTAGGGTGAAAGAGATTTGAGTTATTTTGTGTTGTATATTAAGAGAAAGCATCCAAATACATTGTTTACATTCATTTGAGTGTGAAACTACACCTAGGATGTTTACAAGTACAAACAAGCTTCAACTCAAGCTTTTGAATGCATTTACGCGTTTTAAAAGCTCATACGAGTAGGGTGAAAGAGATTTGAGTTATTTTGTGTTGTATATTAAGAGAAAGCATCCAAATACTTTGTTTGGATAAATTTGAGGGTGAAACTACACCTAGGATGTTTACAAGTACCAACAAGCTTATACTCAAGCTTTTGAATGCATTTACGCGTTTTAAAAGCTCATACGAGTAGGGTGAAAGAGATTTGAGTTCTTTTGTGTTGTATATTAAGAGAAAGCATTCAAATACTTTGTTTGGATTAATTTGAGTGTGAAACTACACCTAGGATGTTTACAAGTACAAACAAGCTTCAACTCAAGCTTTTTAATGCATTTACGCGTTTTAAATGCTCATACGAGTAGGGTGAATGAGATTTGAGTTATTTTGTGTTGTATATTAAGAGAAAGCATCCAAATACATTGTTTACATTCATTTGAGTGTGAAACTACACCTAGGATGTTTACAAGTACAAACAAGCTTCAGCTCAAGCTTTTGAATGCATTTACGCGTTTTAAAAGCTCACACGAGTAGGGTGAAAGAGATTTGAGTTCTTTTGTGTTGTATATTAAGAGAAATCATTCAAATACTTTGTTTGGATTAATTTGAGTGTAAAACTACACCTAGGATGTTTACAAGTACAAACAAGCTTCAACTCAAGCTTTTGAATGCATTTACGCGTTTTAAAAGCTCATACGAGTAGGGTGAAAGAGATTTGAGTTCTTTTGTGTTGTGTATTAAGAGAAAGCATCCAAATACTTTGTTTGGATTAATTTGAGGGTGAAACTACACCTAGGATGTTTACAAGTACCAACAAGCTTATACTCAAGCTTTTGAATGCATTTACGCGTTTTAAAAGCTCATACGAGTAGGGTGAAAGAGATTTGAGTTCTTTTGTGTTGTATATTAAGAGAAAGCATCCAAATACTTTGTTTGGATTAATTTGAGGGTGAAACTACACCTAGGATGTTTACAAGTACAAACAAGCTTCAACTCAAGCTTTTGAATGCATTTACGCGTTTTAAAAGTTCATACGAGTAGGGTGAAAGAGATTTGAGTTCTTTTGTGTTGTATATTAAGAGAAAGCATTCAAATACTTTGTTTGGATTAATTTGAGTTTGAAACTACACCTAGGATGTTTACAAGTACAAACAAGCTTCAACTCAAGCTTTTGAATGCATTTACGAAGTTTAAAAGCTCATACGAGTAGGGTGAAAGAGATTTGAGTTCTTTTGTGTTGTATATTAAGAGAAAGCATCTAAATGCTTTGTTTGCATTCATTTGAGTTTGAAACTACACCTAGGATGTTTACAAGTACAAACAAGCTTCAACTCAACCTTTTGAACGCATTTACGCGTTTTAAAAGCTCATACGAGTAGGGTGAAAGAGATTTTAGTTCTTTTGTGTTGTATATTAAAAGAAAGCATCCAAATACTTTGTATGGATTATTTTGAGTGTGAAACTAAACCTAGGATGTTTAGAAGTACAAACAAGCTTCCACTCAAGCTTTTGAATGCATTTACGCGTTTTAAAAGCTCATACGAGTAGGGTGAAAGAGATTTGAGTTCTTTTGTGTTGTATATTAAGAGAAAGCATTCAAATACTTTGTTTGGATAAATTTGAGTGTGAAACTACACCTAGGATGTTTACAAGTACAAACAAGCTTCAACTCAAGCTTTTTAATGCATTTACGCGTTTTAAATGCTCATACGAGTAGGGTGAAAGAGATTTGAGTTATTTTGTGTTGTATATTAAGAGAAAGCATCCAAATACATTGTTTACATTCATTTGAGTGTGAAACTACACCTAGGATGTTTACAAGTACAAACAAGCTTCAACTCAAGCTTTTGAATGCATTTACGCGTTTTAAAAGCTCATACGAGTAGGGTGAAAGAGATTTGAGTTATTTTGTGTTGTATATTAAGAGAAAGCATCCAAATACTTTGTTTGGATAAATTTGAGGGTGAAACTACACCTAGGATGTTTACAAGTACCAACAAGCTTATACTCAAGCTTTTGAATGCATTTACGCGTTTTAAAAGCTCATACGAGTAGGGTGAAAGAGATTTGAGTTCTTTTGTGTTGTATATTAAGAGAAAGCATTCAAATACTTTGTTTGGATTAATTTGAGTGTGAAACTACACCTAGGATGTTTACAAGTACAAACAAGCTTCAACTCAAGCTTTTTAATGCATTTACGCGTTTTAAATGCTCATACGAGTAGGGTGAATGAGATTTGAGTTATTTTGTGTTGTATATTAAGAGAAAGCATCCAAATACATTGTTTACATTCATTTGAGTGTGAAACTACACCTAGGATGTTTACAAGTACAAACAAGCTTCAGCTCAAGCTTTTGAATGCATTTACGCGTTTTAAAAGCTCACACGAGTAGGGTGAAAGAGATTTGAGTTCTTTTGTGTTGTATATTAAGAGAAATCATTCAAATACTTTGTTTGGATTAATTTGAGTGTAAAACTACACCTAGGATGTTTACAAGTACAAAAGCTTCAACTCAAGCTTTTGAATGCATTTACGCGTTTTAAAAGCTCATACGAGTAGGGTGAAAGAGATTTGAGTTCTTTTGTGTTGTGTATTAAGAGAAAGCATCCAAATACTTTGTTTGGATTAATTTGAGGGTGAAACTACACCTAGGATGTTTACAAGTACCAACAAGCTTATACTCAAGCTTTTGAATGCATTTACGCGTTTTAAAAGCTCATACGAGTAGGGTGAAAGAGATTTGAGTTCTTTTGTGTTGTATATTAAGAGAAAGCATCCAAATACTTTGTTTGGATTAATTTGAGGGTGAAACTACACCTAGGATGTTTACAAGTACAAACAAGCTTCAACTCAAGCTTTTGAATGCATTTACGCGTTTTAAAAGTTCATACGAGTAGGGTGAAAGAGATTTGAGTTCTTTTGTGTTGTATATTAAGAGAAAGCATTCAAATACTTTGTTTGGATTAATTTGAGTTTGAAACTACACCTAGGATGTTTACAAGTACAAACAAGCTTCAACTCAAGCTTTTGAATGCATTTACGAAGTTTAAAAGCTCATACGAGTAGGGTGAAAGAGATTTGAGTTATTTTGTGTTGTATATTAAGAGAAAGCATCCAAATACATTGTTTACATTCATTTGAGTGTGAAACTACACCTAGGATGTTTACAAGTACAAACAAGCTTCAACTCAAGCTTTTGAATGCATTTACGCGTTTTAAAAGCTCATACGAGTAGGGTGAAAGAGATTTGAGTTCTTTTGTTTTGTATATTAAGAGAAAGCATCCAAATACTTTGTTTGGATTCATTTGAGTGTGAGACTACACCTTGGATGTTTACAAGTACAAACAAGCTTCAACTCAAGCTTTTGAATGCATTTACGCGTTTTAAAAGCTCATACGAGTAGGGTGAAAGAGATTTGAGTTCTTTTGTGTTGTATATTAAGAGAAAGCATTCAAATACTTTGTTTGGATTAATTTGAGTTTGAAACTACACCTAGGATGTTTACAAGTACAAACAAGCTTCAACTCAAGCTTTTGAATGCATTTACGAAGTTTAAAAGCTCATACGAGTAGGGTGAAAGAGATTTGAGTTCTTTTGTGTTGTATATTAAGAGAAAGCATCTAAATGCTTTGTTTGCATTCATTTG
Source organism: Tetragonia tetragonoides (assembly GCA_038025085.1). Taxonomy (NCBI): domain Eukaryota; kingdom Viridiplantae; phylum Streptophyta; class Magnoliopsida; order Caryophyllales; family Aizoaceae; genus Tetragonia; species Tetragonia tetragonoides. The sequence goes on from CM076140.1 coordinate 26,687,587, forward strand.
AGTTTGAAACTACACCTAGGATGTTTACAAGTACAAACAAGCTTCAACTCAACCTTTTGAACGCATTTACGCGTTTTAAAAGCTCATACGAGTAGGGTGAAAGAGATTTTAGTTCTTTTGTGTTGTATATTAAAAGAAAGCATCCAAATACTTTGTATGGATTATTTTGAGTGTGAAACTAAACCTAGGATGTTTAGAAGTACAAACAAGCTTCCACTCAAGCTTTTGAATGCATTTACGCGTTTTAAAAGCTCATACGAGTAGGGTGAAAGAGATTTGAGTTCTTTTGTGTTGTATATTAAGAGAAAGCATTCAAATACTTTGTTTGGATAAATTTGAGTGTGAAACTACACCTAGGATGTTTACAAGTACAAACAAGCTTCAACTCAAGCTTTTTAATGCATTTACGCGTTTTAAATGCTCATACGAGTAGGGTGAAAGAGATTTGAGTTATTTTGTGTTGTATATTAAGAGAAAGCATCCAAATACATTGTTTACATTCATTTGAGTGTGAAACTACACCTAGGATGTTTACAAGTACAAACAAGCTTCAACTCAAGCTTTTGAATGCATTTACGCGTTTTAAAAGCTCATACGAGTAGGGTGAAAGAGATTTGAGTTATTTTGTGTTGTATATTAAGAGAAAGCATCCAAATACTTTGTTTGGATTAATTTGAGGGTGAAACTACACCTAGGATGTTTACAAGTACCAACAAGCTTATACTCAAGCTTTTGAATGCATTTACGCGTTTTAAAAGCTCATACGAGTAGGGTGAAAGAGATTTGAGTTCTTTTGTGTTGTATATTAAGAGAAAGCATTCAAATACTTTGTTTGGATTAATTTGAGTGTGAAACTACACCTAGGATGTTTACAAGTACAAACAAGCTTCAACTCAAGCTTTTTAATGCATTTACGCGTTTTAAATGCTCATACGAGTAGGGTGAATGAGATTTGAGTTATTTTGTGTTGTATATTAAGAGAAAGCATCCAAATACATTGTTTACATTCATTTGAGTGTGAAACTACACCTAGGATGTTTACAAGTACAAACAAGCTTCAGCTCAAGCTTTTGAATGCATTTACGCGTTTTAAAAGCTCACACGAGTAGGGTGAAAGAGATTTGAGTTCTTTTGTGTTGTATATTAAGAGAAATCATTCAAATACTTTGTTTGGATTAATTTGAGTGTAAAACTACACCTAGGATGTTTACAAGTACAAACAAGCTTCAACTCAAGCTTTTAAATGCATTTACGCGTTTTAAAAGCTCATACGAGTAGGGTGAAAGAGATTTGAGTTCTTTTGTGTTGTGTATTAAGAGAAAGCATCCAAATACTTTGTTTGGATTAATTTGAGGGTGAAACTACACCTAGGATGTTTACAAGTACCAACAAGCTTATACTCAAGCTTTTGAATGCATTTACGCGTTTTAAAAGCTCATACGAGTAGGGTGAAAGAGATTTGAGTTCTTTTGTGTTGTATATTAAGAGAAAGCATCCAAATACTTTGTTTGGATTAATTTGAGGGTGAAACTACACCTAGGATGTTTACAAGTACAAACAAGCTTCAACTCAAGCTTTTGAATGCATTTACGCGTTTTAAAAGTTCATACGAGTAGGGTGAAAGAGATTTGAGTTCTTTTGTGTTGTATATTAAGAGAAAGCATTCAAATACTTTGTTTGGATTAATTTGAGTTTGAAACTACACCTAGGATGTTTACAAGTACAAACAAGCTTCAACTCAAGCTTTTGAATGCATTTACGAAGTTTAAAAGCTCATACGAGTAGGGTGAAAGAGATTTGAGTTATTTTGTGTTGTATATTAAGAGAAAGCATCCAAATACATTGTTTACATTCATTTGAGTGTGAAACTACACCTAGGATGTTTACAAGTACAAACAAGCTTCAACTCAACCTTTTGAACGCATTTACGCGTTTTAAAAGCTCATACGAGTAGGGTGAAAGAGATTTTAGTTCTTTTGTGTTGTATATTAAAAGAAAGCATCCAAATACTTTGTATGGATTATTTTGAGTGTGAAACTAAACCTAGGATGTTTACGAGTAGGGTAAAAGAGATTTGAGTTCTTTTGTGTTGTATATTTAGAGAAAGCATCCAAACACTTTGTTTGCATTCATTTGAGTGAGAAACTACACCTAGGATGTTTACAAGTACAAACAAGCTTTAACTCAAGCTTTTGAATGCATTTACGCGTTTTAAAAGCTCATACGAGTAGGGTGAAAGATATTTGCGTTCTTTTGTGTTGTATATTAAGAGAAAACATAAAAATACTTTGTTTGCATTCATTTGAGTGTGAAACTACACCTAGGATGTTTACAAGTACAAACAAGCTTCAACTCAAGCTTTTGAATGCATTTACGCGTTTTAAATGCTTATACGAGTAGGGTGAAAGAGATTTGAGTTCTTTTGTGTTGTATATTATGAGAAATCATTCAAATACTTTGTTTGGATTAATTTGAGTGTAAAACTACACCTAGGATGTTTACAAGTACAAACAAGCTTCAACTCAAGCTTTTGAATGCATTTACGCGTTTTAAAAGCTCATACGAGTAGGGTGAAAGAGATTTGAGTTCTTTTGTGTTGTATATTAAGAGAAAGCATCCAAATACTTTGTTTGGATTAATTTGAGGGTGAAACTACACCTAGGATGTTTACAAGTACCAACAAGCTTATACTCAAGCTTTTGAATGCATTTACGCGTTTTAAAAGCTCATACGAGTAGGGTGAAAGAGATTTGAGTTCTTTTGTGTTGTATATTAAGAGAAAGCATTCAAATACTTTGTTTGGATTAATTTGAGTTTGAAACTACACCTAGGATGTTTACAAGTACAAACAAGCTTCAACTCAAGCTTTTGAATGCATTTACGAAGTTTAAAAGCTCATACGAGTAGGGTGAAAGAGATTTGAGTTATTTTGTGTTGTATATTAAGAGAAAGCATCCAAATATATTGTTTACATTCATTTGAGTGTGAAACTACACCTAGGATGTTTACAAGTACAAACAAGCTTCAGCTCAAGCTTTTGAATGCATTTACGCGTTTTAAAAGCTCACACGAGTAGGGTGAAAGAGATTTGAGTTCTTTTGTGTTGTATATTAAGAGAAATCATTCAAATACTTTGTTTGGATTAATTTGAGTGTAAAACTACACCTAGGATGTTTACAAGTACAAACAAGCTTCAACTCAAGCTTTTGAATGCATTTACGCGTTTTAAAAGCTCATACGAGTAGGGTGAAAGAGATTTGAGTTCTTTTGTGTTGTGTATTAAGAGAAAGCATCCAAATACTTTGTTTGGATTAATTTGAGGGTGAAACTACACCTAGGATGTTTACAAGTACCAACAAGCTTATACTCAAGCTTTTGAATGCATTTACGCGTTTTAAAAGCTCATACGAGTAGGGTGAAAGAGATTTGAGTTCTTTTGTGTTGTATATTAAGAGAAAGCATCCAAATACTTTGTTTGGATTAATTTGAGGGTGAAACTACACCTAGGATGTTTACAAGTACAAACAAGCTTCAACTCAAGCTTTTGAATGCATTTACGCGTTTTAAAAGTTCATACGAGTAGGGTGAAAGAGATTTGAGTTCTTTTGTGTTGTATATTAAGAGAAAGCATTCAAATACTTTGTTTGGATTAATTTGAGTTTGAAACTACACCTAGGATGTTTACAAGTACAAACAAGCTTCAACTCAAGCTTTTGAATGCATTTACGAAGTTTAAAAGCTCATACGAGTAGGGTGAAAGAGATTTGAGTTATTTTGTGTTGTATATTAAGAGAAAGCATCCAAATACATTGTTTACATTCATTTGAGTGTGAAACTACACCTAGGATGTTTACAAGTACAAACAAGCTTCAACTCAACCTTTTGAACGCATTTACGCGTTTTAAAAGCTCATACGAGTAGGGTGAAAGAGATTTTAGTTCTTTTGTGTTGTATATTAAAAGAAAGCATCCAAATACTTTGTATGGATTATTTTGAGTGTGAAACTAAACCTAGGATGTTTACGAGTAGGGTAAAAGAGATTTGAGTTCTTTTGTGTTGTATATTTAGAGAAAGCATCCAAACACTTTGTTTGCATTCATTTGAGTGAGAAACTACACCTAGGATGTTTACAAGTACAAACAAGCTTTAACTCAAGCTTTTGAATGCATTTACGCGTTTTAAAAGCTCATACGAGTAGGGTGAAAGATATTTGCGTTCTTTTGTGTTGTATATTAAGAGAAAACATAAAAATACTTTGTTTGCATTCATTTGAGTGTGAAACTACACCTAGGATGTTTACAAGTACAAACAAGCTTCAACTCAAGCTTTTGAATGCATTTACGCGTTTTAAATGCTTATACGAGTAGGGTGAAAGAGATTTGAGTTCTTTTGTCTTGTATATTATGAGAAATCATTCAAATACTTTGTTTGGATTAATTTGAGTGTAAAACTACACCTAGGATGTTTACAAGTACAAACAAGCTTCAACTCAAGCTTTTGAATGCATTTACGCGTTTTAAAAGCTCATACGAGTAGGGTGAAAGAGATTTGAGTTCTTTTGTGTTGTATATTAAGAGAAAGCATCCAAATACTTTGTTTGGATTAATTTGAGGGTGAAACTACACCTAGGATGTTTACAAGTACCAACAAGCTTATACTCAAGCTTTTGAATGCATTTACGCGTTTTAAAAGCTCATACGAGTAGGGTGAAAGAGATTTGAGTTCTTTTGTGTTGTATATTAAGAGAAAGCATCCAAATACTTTGTTTGGATTAATTTGAGGGTGAAACTACACCTAGGATGTTTACAAGTACAAACAAGCTTCAACTCAAGCTTTTGAATGCATTTACGCGTTTTAAAAGTTCATACGACTAGGGTGAAAGAGATTTGAGTTCTTTTGTGTTGTATATTAAGAGAAAGCATTCAAATACTTTGTTTGGATTAATTTGAGTTTGAAACTACACCTAGGATGTTTACAAGTACAAACAAGCTTCAACTCAAGCTTTTGAATGCATTTACGAAGTTTAAAAGCTCATACGAGTAGGGTGAAAGAGATTTGAGTTATTTTGTGTTGTATATTAAGAGAAAGCATCCAAATACATTGTTTACATTCATTTGAGTGTGAAACTACACCTAGGATGTTTACAAGTACAAACAAGCTTCAACTCAACCTTTTGAACGCATTTACGCGTTTTAAAAGCTCATACGAGTAGGGTGAAAGAGATTTTAGTTCTTTTGTGTTGTATATTAAAAGAAAGCATCCAAATACTTTGTATGGATTATTTTGAGTGTGAAACTAAACCTAGGATGTTTAGAAGTACAAACAAGCTTCCACTCAAGCTTTTGAATGCATTTACGCGTTTTAAAAGCTCATACGAGTAGGGTGAAAGAGATTTGAGTTCTTTTGTGTTGTATATTAAGAGAAAGCATTCAAATACTTTGTTTGGATAAATTTGAGTGTGAAACTACACCTAGGATGTTTACAAGTACAAACAAGCTTCAACTCAAGCTTTTTAATGCATTTACGCGTTTTAAATGCTCATACGAGTAGGGTGAAAGAGATTTGAGTTATTTTGTGTTGTATATTAAGAGAAAGCATCCAAATACATTGTTTACATTCATTTGAGTGTGAAACTACACCTAGGATGTTTACAAGTACAAACAAGCTTCAACTCAAGCTTTTGAATGCATTTACGCGTTTTAAAAGCTCACACGAGTAGGGTGAAAGAGATTTGAGTTCTTTTGTGTTGTATATTAAGAGAAATCATTCAACTACTTTGTTTGGATTAATTTGAGTGTAAAACTACACCTAGGATGTTTACAAGTACAAACAAGCTTCAACTCAAGCTTTTGAATGCATTTACGCGTTTTAAAAGCTCATACGAGTAGGGTGAAAGAGATTTGAGTTCTTTTGTGTTGTATATTAAGAGAAAGCATCCAAATACTTTGTTTGGATTAATTTGAGTTTGAAACTACACCTAGGATGTTTACAAGTACAAATAAGCTTCAACTCAAGCTTTTGAATGCATTTACAAAGTTTAAAAGCTCATACGAGTAGGGTGAAAGAGATTTGAGTTATTTTGTGTTGTATATTAAGAGAAAGCATCCAAATACATTGTTTACATTCATTTGAGTGTGAAACTACACCTAGGATGTTTACAAGTACAAACAAGCTTCAACTCAACCTTTTGAACGCATTTACGCGTTTTAAAAGCTCATACGAGTAGGGTGAAAGAGATTTTAGTTCTTTTGTGTTGTATATTAAAAGAAAGCATCCAAATACTTTGTATGGATTATTTTGAGTGTGAAACTAAACCTAGGATGTTTAGAAGTACAAACAAGCTTCCACTCAAGCTTTTGAATGCATTTACGCGTTTTAAAAGCTCATACGAGTAGGGTGAAAGAGATTTGAGTTCTTTTGTGTTGTATATTAAGAGAAAGCATTCAAATACTTTGTTTGGATAAATTTGAGTGTGAAACTACACCTAGGATGTTTACAAGTACAAACAAGCTTCAACTCAAGCTTTTTAATGCATTTACGCGTTTTAAATGCTCATACGAGTAGGGTGAAAGAGATTTGAGTTATTTTGTGTTGTATATTAAGAGAAAGCATCCAAATACATTGTTTACATTCATTTGAGTGTGAAACTACACCTAGGATGTTTACAAGTACAAACAAGCTTCAACTCAAGCTTTTGAATGCATTTACGCGTTTTAAAAGCTCACACGAGTAGGGTGAAAGAGATTTGAGTTCTTTTGTGTTGTATATTAAGAGAAATCATTCAAATACTTTGTTTGGATTAATTTGAGTGTAAAACTACACCTAGGATGTTTACAAGTACAAACAAGCTTCAACTCAAGCTTTTGAATGCATTTACGCGTTTTAAAAGCTCATACGAGTAGGGTGAAAGAGATTTGAGTTCTTTTGTGTTGTATATTAAGAGAAAGCATCCAAATACTTTGTTTGGATTAATTTGAGTTTGAAACTACACCTAGGATGTTTACAAGTACAAATAAGCTTCAACTCAAGCTTTTGAATGCATTTACAAAGTTTAAAAGCTCATACGAGTAGGGTGAAAGAGATTTGAGTTATTTTGTGTTGTATATTAAGAGAAAGCATCCAAATACATTGTTTACATTCATTTGAGTGTGAAACTACACCTAGGATGTTTACAAGTACAAACAAGCTTCAACTCAACCTTTTGAACGCATTTACGCGTTTTAAAAGCTCATACGAGTAGGGTGAAAGAGATTTTAGTTCTTTTGTGTTGTATATTAAAAGAAAGCATCCAAATACTTTGTATGGATTATTTTGAGTGTGAAACTAAACCTAGGATGTTTAGAAGTACAAACAAGCTTCCACTCAAGCTTTTGAATGCATTTACGCGTTTTAAAAGCTCATACGAGTAGGGTGAAAGAGATTTGAGTTCTTTTGTGTTGTATATTAAGAGAAAGCATTCAAATACTTTGTTTGGATAAATTTGAGTGTGAAACTACACCTAGGATGTTTACAAGTACAAACAAGCTTCAACTCAAGCTTTTTAATGCATTTACGCGTTTTAAATGCTCATACGAGTAGGGTGAAAGAGATTTGAGTTATTTTATGTTGTATATTAAGAGAAAGCATCCAAATACATTGTTTACATTCATTTGAGTGTGAAACTACACCTAGGATGTTTACAAGTACAAACAAGCTTCAGCTCAAGCTTTTGAATGCATTTACGCGTTTTAAAAGCTCACACGAGTAGGGTGAAAGAGATTTGAGTTCTTTTGTGTTGTATATTAAGAGAAATCATTCAAATACTTTGTTTGGATTAATTTGAGTGTAAAACTACACCTAGGATGTTTACAAGTACAAACAAGCTTCTACTCAAGCTTTTGAATGCATTTACGCGTTTTAAAAGCTCATACGAGTAGGGTGAAAGAGATTTGAGTTCTTTTGTGTTGTGTATTAAGAGAAAGCATCCAAATACTTTGTTTGGATTAATTTGAGGGTGAAACTACACCTAGGATGTTTACAAGTACCAACAAGCTTATACTCAAGCTTTTGAATGCATTTACGCGTTTTAAAAGCTCATACGAGTAGGGTGAAAGAGATTTGAGTTCTTTTGTGTTGTATATTAAGAGAAAGCATCCAAATACTTTGTTTGGATTAATTTGAGGGTGAAACTACACCTAGGATGTTTACAAGTACAAACAAGCTTCAACTCAAGCTTTTGAATGCATTTACGCGTTTTAAAAGTTCATACGAGTAGGGTGAAAGAGATTTGAGTTCTTTTGTGTTGTATATTAAGAGAAAGCATTCAAATACTTTGTTTGGATTAATTTGAGTTTGAAACTACACCTAGGATGTTTACAAGTACAAACAAGCTTCAACTCAAGCTTTTGAATGCATTTACGAAGTTTAAAAGCTCATACGAGTAGGGTAAAAGAGATTTGAGTTATTTTGTGTTGTATATTAAGAGAAAGCATCCAAATACATTGTTTACATTCATTTGAGTGTGAAACTACACCTAGGATGTTTACAAGTACAAACAAGCTTCAACTCAACCTTTTGAACGCATTTACGCGTTTTAAAAGCTCATACGAGTAGGGTGAAAGAGATTTTAGTTCTTTTGTGTTGTATATTAAAAGAAAGCATCCAAATACTTTGTATGGATTATTTTGAGTGTGAAACTAAACCTAGGATGTTTACGAGTAGGGTAAAAGAGATTTGAGTTCTTTTGTGTTGTATATTTAGAGAAAGCATCCAAACACTTTGTTTGCATTCATTTGAGTGAGAAACTACACCTAGGATGTTTACAAGTACAAACAAGCTTTAACTCAAGCTTTTGAATGCATTTACGCGTTTTAAAAGCTCATACGAGTAGGGTGAAAGACATTTGCGTTCTTTTGTGTTGTATATTAAGAGAAAACATAAAAATACTTTGTTTGCATTCATTTGAGTGTGAAACTACACCTAGGATGTTTACAAGTACAAACAAGCTTCAACTCAAGCTTTTGAATGCATTTACGCGTTTTAAATGCTTATACGAGTAGGGTGAAAGAGATTTGAGTTCTTTTGTGTTGTATATTATGAGAAATCATTCAAATACTTTGTTTGGATTAATTTGAGTGTAAAACTACACCTAGGATGTTTACAAGTACAAACAAGCTTCAACTCAAGCTTTTGAATGCATTTACGCGTTTTAAAAGCTCATACGAGTAGGGTGAAAGAGATTTGAGTTCTTTTGTGTTGTATATTAAGAGAAAGCATCTAAATGCTTTGTTTGGATTAATTTGAGGGTGAAACTACACCTAGGATGTTTACAAGTACCAACAAGCTTATACTCAAGCTTTTGAATGCATTTACGCGTTTTAAAAGCTCATACGAGTAGGGTGAAAGAGATTTGAGTTCTTTTGTGTTGTATATTAAGAGAAAGCATTCAAATACTTTGTTTGGATAAATTTGAGTGTGAAACTGCACCTAGGATGTTTACAAGTACAAACAAGCTTCAACTCAAGCTTTTTAATGCATTTACGCGTTTTAAATGCTCATACCAGTAGGGTGAAAGAGATTTGAGTTATTTTGTGTTGTATATTAAGAGAAAGCATCCAAATACATTGTTTACATTCATTTGAGTGTGAAACTACACCTAGGATGTTTACAAGTACAAACAAGCTTCAACTCAAGCTTTTGAATGCATTTACGCGTTTTAAAAGCTCATACGAGTAGGGTGAAAGAGATTTGAGTTCTTTTGTTTTGTATATTAAGAGAAAGCATCCAAATACTTTGTTTGGATTCATTTGAGTGTGAGACTACACCTTGGATGTTTACAAGTACAAACAAGCTTCAACTCAAGCTTTTGAATGCATTTACGCGTTTTAAAAGCTCATACGAGTAGGGTGAAAGAGATTTGAGTTCTTTTGTGTTGTATATTAAGAGAAAGCATTCAAATACTTTGTTTGGATTAATTTGAGTTTGAAACTACACCTAGGATGTTTACAAGTACAAACAAGCTTCAACTCAAGCTTTTGAATGCATTTACGAAGTTTAAAAGCTCATACGAGTAGGGTGAAAGAGATTTGAGTTCTTTTGTGTTGTATATTAAGAGAAAGCATCTAAATGCTTTGTTTGCATTCATTTGAGTTTGAAACTACACCTAGGATGTTTACAAGTACAAACAAGCTTCAACTCAACCTTTTGAACGCATTTACGCGTTTTAAAAGCTCATACGAGTAGGGTGAAAGAGATTTTAGTTCTTTTGTGTTGTATATTAAAAGAAAGCATCCAAATACTTTGTATGTATTATTTTGAGTGTGAAACTAAACCTAGGATGTTTAGAAGTACAAACAAGCTTCCACTCAAGCTTTTGAATGCATTTACGCGTTTTAAAAGCTCATACGAGTAGGGTGAAAGAGATTTGAGTTCTTTTGTGTTGTATATTAAGAGAAAGCATTCAAATACTTTGTTTGGATAAATTTGAGTGTGAAACTACACCTAGGATGTTTACAAGTACAAACAAGCTTCAACTCAAGCTTTTTAATGCATTTACGCGTTTTAAATGCTCATACGAGTAGGGTGAAAGAGATTTGAGTTATTTTGTGTTGTATATTAAGAGAAAGCATCCAAATACATTGTTTACATTCATTTGAGTGTGAAACTACACCTAGGATGTTTACAAGTACAAACAAGCTTCAACTCAAGCTTTTGAATGCATTTACGCGTTTTAAAAGCTCATACGAGTAGGGTGAAAGAGATTTGAGTTATTTTGTGTTGTATATTAAGAGAAAGCATCCAAATACTTTGTTTGGATTAATTTGAGGGTGAAACTACACCTAGGATGTTTACAAGTACCAACAAGCTTATACTCAAGCTTTTGAATGCATTTACGCGTTTTAAAAGCTCATACGAGTAGGGTGAAAGAGATTTGAGTTCTTTTGTGTTGTATATTAAGAGAAAGCATTCAAATACTTTGTTTGGATTAATTTGAGTGTGAAACTACACCTAGGATGTTTACAAGTACAAACAAGCTTCAACTCAAGCTTTTTAATGCATTTACGCGTTTTAAATGCTCATACGAGTAGGGTGAATGAGATTTGAGTTATTTTGTGTTGTATATTAAGAGAAAGCATCCAAATACATTGTTTACATTCATTTGAGTGTGAAACTACACCTAGGATGTTTACAAGTACAAACAAGCTTCAGCTCAAGCTTTTGAATGCATTTACGCGTTTTAAAAGCTCACACGAGTAGGGTGAAAGAGATTTGAGTTCTTTTGTGTTGTATATTAAGAGAAATCATTCAAATACTTTGTTTGGATTAATTTGAGTGTAAAACTACACCTAGGATGTTTACAAGTACAAACAAGCTTCAACTCAAGCTTTTGAATGCATTTACGCGTTTTAAAAGCTCATACGAGTAGGGTGAAAGAGATTTGAGTTCTTTTGTGTTGTGTATTAAGAGAAAGCATCCAAATACTTTGTTTGGATTAATTTGAGGGTGAAACTACACCTAGGATGTTTACAAGTACCAACAAGCTTATACTCAAGCTTTTGAATGCATTTACGCGTTTTAAAAGCTCATACGAGTAGGGTGAAAGAGATTTGAGTTCTTTTGTGTTGTATATTAAGAGAAAGCATCCAAATACTTTGTTTGGATTAATTTGAGGGTGAAACTACACCTAGGATGTTTACAAGTACAAACAAGCTTCAACTCAAGCTTTTGAATGCATTTACGCGTTTTAAAAGTTCATACGAGTAGGGTGAAAGAGATTTGAGTTCTTTTGTGTTGTATATTAAGAGAAAGCATTCAAATACTTTGTTTGGATTAATTTGAGTTTGAAACTACACCTAGGATGTTTACAAGTACAAACAAGCTTCAACTCAAGCTTTTGAATGCATTTACGAAGTTTAAAAGCTCATACGAGTAGGGTGAAAGAGATTTGAGTTATTTTGTGTTGTATATTAAGAGAAAGCATCCAAATACATTGTTTACATTCATTTGAGTGTGAAACTACACCTAGGATGTTTACAAGTACAAACAAGCTTCAACTCAACCTTTTGAACGCATTTACGCGTTTTAAAAGCTCATACGAGTAGGGTGAAAGAGATTTTAGTTCTTTTGTGTTGTATATTAAAAGAAAGCATCCAAATACTTTGTATGGATTATTTTGAGTGTGAAACTAAACCTAGGATGTTTACGAGTAGGGTAAAAGAGATTTGAGTTCTTTTGTGTTGTATATTTAGAGAAAGCATCCAAACACTTTGTTTGCATTCATTTGAGTGAGAAACTACACCTAGGATGTTTACAAGTACAAACAAGCTTTAACTCAAGCTTTTGAATGCATTTACGCGTTTTAAAAGCTCATACGAGTAGGGTGAAAGATATTTGCGTTCTTTTGTGTTGTATATTAAGAGAAAACATAAAAATACTTTGTTTGCATTCATTTGAGTGTGAAACTACACCTAGGATGTTTACAAGTACAAACAAGCTTCAACTCAAGCTTTTGAATGCATTTACGCGTTTTAAATGCTTATACGAGTAGGGTGAAAGAGATTTGAGTTCTTTTGTGTTGTATATTATGAGAAATCATTCAAATACTTTGTTTGGATTAATTTGAGTGTAAAACTACACCTAGGATGTTTACAAGTACAAACAAGCTTCAACTCAAGCTTTTGAATGCATTTACGCGTTTTAAAAGCTCATACGAGTAGGGTGAAAGAGATTTGAGTTCTTTTGTGTTGTATATTAAGAGAAAGCATCTAAATGCTTTGTTTGGATTAATTTGAGGGTGAAACTACACCTAGGATGTTTACAAGTACCAACAAGCTTATACTCAAGCTTTTGAATGCATTTACGCGTTTTAAAAGCTCATACGAGTAGGGTGAAAGAGATTTGAGTTCTTTTGTGTTGTATATTAAGAGAAAGCATTCAAATACTTTGTTTGGATAAATTTGAGTGTGAAACTACACCTAGGATGTTTACAAGTACAAACAAGCTTCAACTCAAGCTTTTTAATGCATTTACGCGTTTTAAATGCTCATACCAGTAGGGTGAAAGAGATTTGAGTTATTTTGTGTTGTATATTAAGAGAAAGCATCCAAATACATTGTTTACATTCATTTGAGTGTGAAACTACACCTAGGATGTTTACAAGTACAAACAAGCTTCAACTCAAGCTTTTGAATGCATTTACGCGTTTTAAAAGCTCATACGAGTAGGGTGAAAGAGATTTGAGTTCTTTTGTTTTGTATATTAAGAGAAAGCATCCAAATACTTTGTTTGGATTCATTTGAGTGTGAGACTACACCTTGGATGTTTACAAGTACAAACAAGCTTCAACTCAAGCTTTTGAATGCATTTACGCGTTTTAAAAGCTCATACGAGTAGGGTGAAAGAGATTTGAGTTCTTTTGTGTTGTATATTAAGAGAAAGCATTCAAATCCTTTGTTTGGATTAATTTGAGTTTGAAACTACACCTAGGATGTTTACAAGTACAAACAAGCTTCAACTCAAGCTTTTGAATGCATTTACGAAGTTTAAAAGCTCATACGAGTAGGGTGAAAGAGATTTGAGTTCTTTTGTGTTGTATATTAAGAGAAAGCATCTAAATGCTTTGTTTGCATTCATTTGAGTTTGAAACTACACCTAGGATGTTTACAAGTACAAACAAGCTTCAACTCAACCTTTTGAACGCATTTACGCGTTTTAAAAGCTCATACGAGTAGGGTGAAAGAGATTTTAGTTCTTTTGTGTTGTATATTAAAAGAAAGCATCCAAATACTTTGTATGGATTATTTTGAGTGTGAAACTAAACCTAGGATGTTTAGAAGTACAAACAAGCTTCCACTCAAGCTTTTGAATGCATTTACGCGTTTTAAAAGCTCATACGAGTAGGGTGAAAGAGATTTGAGTTCTTTTGTGTTGTATATTATGAGAAATCATTCAAATACTTTGTTTGGATTAATTTGAGTGTAAAACTACACCTAGGATGTTTACAAGTACAAACAAGCTTCAACTCAAGCTTTTGAATGCATTTACGCGTTTTAAAAGCTCATACGAGTAGGGTGAAAGAGATTTGAGTTCTTTTGTGTTGTATATTAAGAGAAAGCATCTAAATGCTTTGTTTGGATTAATTTGAGGGTGAAACTACACCTAGGATGTTTACAAGTACCAACAAGCTTATACTCAAGCTTTTGAATGCATTTACGCGTTTTAAAAGCTCATACCAGTAGGGTGAAAGAGATTTGAGTTCTTTTGTGTTGTATATTAAGAGAAAGCATTCAAATACTTTGTTTGGATAAATTTGAGTGTGAAACTGCACCTAGGATGTTTACAAGTACAAACAAGCTTCAACTCAAGCTTTTTAATGCATTTACGCGTTTTAAATGCTCATACCAGTAGGGTGAAAGAGATTTGAGTTATTTTGTGTTGTATATTAAGAGAAAGCATCCAAATACATTGTTTACATTCATTTGAGTGTGAAACTACACCTAGGATGTTTACAAGTACAAACAAGCTTCAACTCAAGCTTTTGAATGCATTTACGCGTTTTAAAAGCTCATACGAGTAGGGTGAAAGAGATTTGAGTTCTTTTGTTTTGTATATTAAGAGAAAGCATCCAAATACTTTGTTTGGATTCATTTGAGTGTGAGACTACACCTTGGATGTTTACAAGTACAAACAAGCTTCAACTCAAGCTTTTGAATGCATTTACGCGTTTTAAAAGCTCATACGAGTAGGGTGAAAGAGATTTGAGTTCTTTTGTGTTGTATATTAAGAGAAAGCATTCAAATACTTTGTTTGGATTAATTTGAGTTTGAAACTACACCTAGGATGTTTACAAGTACAAACAAGCTTCAACTCAAGCTTTTGAATGCATTTACGAAGTTTAAAAGCTCATACGAGTAGGGTGAAAGAGATTTGAGTTCTTTTGTGTTGTATATTAAGAGAAAGCATCTAAATGCTTTGTTTGCATTCATTTGAGTTTGAAACTACACCTAGGATGTTTACAAGTACAAACAAGCTTCAACTCAACCTTTTGAACGCATTTACGCGTTTTAAAAGCTCATACGAGTAGGGTGAAAGAGATTTTAGTTCTTTTGTGTTGTATATTAAAAGAAAGCATCCAAATACTTTGTATGGATTATTTTGAGTGTGAAACTAAACCTAGGATGTTTAGAAGTACAAACAAGCTTCCACTCAAGCTTTTGAATGCATTTACGCGTTTTAAAAGCTCATACGAGTAGGGTGAAAGAGATTTGAGTTCTTTTGTGTTGTATATTAAGAGAAAGCATTCAAATACTTTGTTTGGATAAATTTGAGTGTGAAACTACACCTAGGATGTTTACAAGTACAAACAAGCTTCAACTCAAGCTTTTTAATGCATTTACGCGTTTTAAATGCTCATACGAGTAGGGTGAAAGAGATTTGAGTTATTTTGTGTTGTATATTAAGAGAAAGCATCCAAATACATTGTTTACATTCATTTGAGTGTGAAACTACACCTAGGATGTTTACAAGTACAAACAAGCTTCAACTCAAGCTTTTGAATGCATTTACGCGTTTTAAAAGCTCATACGAGTAGGGTGAAAGAGATTTGAGTTATTTTGTGTTGTATATTAAGAGAAAGCATCCAAATACTTTGTTTGGATTAATTTGAGGGTGAAACTACACCTAGGATGTTTACAAGTACCAACAAGCTTATACTCAAGCTTTTGAATGCATTTACGCGTTTTAAAAGCTCATACGAGTAGGGTGAAAGAGATTTGAGTTCTTTTGTGTTGTATATTAAGAGAAAGCATTCAAATACTTTGTTTGGATTAATTTGAGTTTGAAACTACACCTAGGATGTTTACAAGTACAAACAAGCTTCAACTCAAGCTTTTGAATGCATTTACGAAGTTTAAAAGCTCATACGAGTAGGGTGAAAGAGATTTGAGTTATTTTGTGTTGTATATTAAGAGAAAGCATCCAAATACATTGTTTACATTCATTTGAGTGTGAAACTACACCTAGGATGTTTACAAGTACAAACAAGCTTCAACTCAACCTTTTGAACGCATTTACGCGTTTTAAAAGCTCATACGAGTAGGGTGAAAGAGATTTTAGTTCTTTTGTGTTGTATATTAAAAGAAAGCATCCAAATACTTTGTATGGATTATTTTGAGTGTGAAACTAAACCTAGGATGTTTACGAGTAGGGTAAAAGAGATTTGAGTTCTTTTGTGTTGTATATTTAGAGAAAGCATCCAAACACTTTGTTTGCATTCATTTGAGTGAGAAACTACACCTAGGATGTTTACAA
The DNA here is from genome assembly GCA_038025085.1 of Tetragonia tetragonoides. Classification (NCBI taxonomy): domain Eukaryota; kingdom Viridiplantae; phylum Streptophyta; class Magnoliopsida; order Caryophyllales; family Aizoaceae; genus Tetragonia; species Tetragonia tetragonoides. The sequence continues at coordinate 26,703,874 of CM076140.1, forward strand.
GTACAAACAAGCTTTAACTCAAGCTTTTGAATGCATTTACGCGTTTTAAAAGCTCATACGAGTAGGGTGAAAGATATTTGCGTTCTTTTGTGTTGTATATTAAGAGAAAACATAAAAATACTTTCTTTGCATTCATTTGAGTGTGAAACTACACCTAGGATGTTTACAAGTACAAACAAGCTTCAACTCAAGCTTTTGAATGCATTTACGCGTTTTAAATGCTTATACGAGTAGGGTGAAAGAGATTTGAGTTCTTTTGTGTTGTATATTATGAGAAATCATTCAAATACTTTGTTTGGATTAATTTGAGTGTAAAACTACACCTAGGATGTTTACAAGTACAAACAAGCTTCAACTCAAGCTTTTGAATGCATTTACGCGTTTTAAAAGCTCATACGAGTAGGGTGAAAGAGATTTGAGTTCTTTTGTGTTGTATATTAAGAGAAAGCATCTAAATGCTTTGTTTGGATTAATTTGAGGGTGAAACTACACCTAGGATGTTTACAAGTACCAACAAGCTTATACTCAAGCTTTTGAATGCATTTACGCGTTTTAAAAGCTCATACGAGTAGGGTGAAAGAGATTTGAGTTCTTTTGTGTTGTATATTAAGAGAAAGCATTCAAATACTTTGTTTGGATAAATTTGAGTGTGAAACTACACCTAGGATGTTTACAAGTACAAACAAGCTTCAACTCAAGCTTTTTAATGCATTTACGCGTTTTAAATGCTCATACCAGTAGGGTGAAAGAGATTTGAGTTATTTTGTGTTGTATATTAAGAGAAAGCATCCAAATACATTGTTTACATTCATTTGAGTGTGAAACTACACCTAGGATGTTTACAAGTACAAACAAGCTTCAACTCAAGCTTTTGAATGCATTTACGCGTTTTAAAAGCTCATACGAGTAGGGTGAAAGAGATTTGAGTTCTTTTGTTTTGTATATTAAGAGAAAGCATCCAAATACTTTGTTTGGATTCATTTGAGTGTGAGACTACACCTTGGATGTTTACAAGTACAAACAAGCTTCAACTCAAGCTTTTGAATGCATTTACGCGTTTTAAAAGCTCATACGAGTAGGGTGAAAGAGATTTGAGTTCTTTTGTGTTGTATATTAAGAGAAAGCATTCAAATCCTTTGTTTGGATTAATTTGAGTTTGAAACTACACCTAGGATGTTTACAAGTACAAACAAGCTTCAACTCAAGCTTTTGAATGCATTTACGAAGTTTAAAAGCTCATACGAGTAGGGTGAAAGAGATTTGAGTTCTTTTGTGTTGTATATTAAGAGAAAGCATCTAAATGCTTTGTTTGCATTCATTTGAGTTTGAAACTACACCTAGGATGTTTACAAGTACAAACAAGCTTCAACTCAACCTTTTGAACGCATTTACGCGTTTTAAAAGCTCATACGAGTAGGGTGAAAGAGATTTTAGTTCTTTTGTGTTGTATATTAAAAGAAAGCATCCAAATACTTTGTATGGATTATTTTGAGTGTGAAACTAAACCTAGGATGTTTAGAAGTACAAACAAGCTTCCACTCAAGCTTTTGAATGCATTTACGCGTTTTAAAAGCTCATACGAGTAGGGTGAAAGAGATTTGAGTTCTTTTGTGTTGTATATTAAGAGAAAGCATTCAAATACTTTGTTTGGATAAATTTGAGTGTGAAACTACACCTAGGATGTTTACAAGTACAAACAAGCTTCAACTCAAGCTTTTTAATGCATTTACGCGTTTTAAATGCTCATACGAGTAGGGTGAAAGAGATTTGAGTTCTTTTGTTTTGTATATTAAGAGAAAGCATCCAAATACTTTGTTTGGATTCATTTGAGTGTGAGACTACACCTTGGATGTTTACAAGTACAAACAAGCTTCAACTCAAGCTTTTGAATGCATTTACGCGTTTTAAAAGCTCATACGAGTAGGGTGAAAGAGATTTGAGTTCTTTTGTGTTGTATATTAAGAGAAAGCATTCAAATCCTTTGTTTGGATTAATTTGAGTTTGAAACTACACCTAGGATGTTTACAAGTACAAACAAGCTTCAACTCAAGCTTTTGAATGCATTTACGAAGTTTAAAAGCTCATACGAGTAGGGTGAAAGAGATTTGAGTTCTTTTGTGTTGTATATTAAGAGAAAGCATCTAAATGCTTTGTTTGCATTCATTTGAGTTTGAAACTACACCTAGGATGTTTACAAGTACAAACAAGCTTCAACTCAACCTTTTGAACGCATTTACGCGTTTTAAAAGCTCATACGAGTAGGGTGAAAGAGATTTTAGTTCTTTTGTGTTGTATATTAAAAGAAAGCATCCAAATACTTTGTATGGATTATTTTGAGTGTGAAACTAAACCTAGGATGTTTAGAAGTACAAACAAGCTTCCACTCAAGCTTTTGAATGCATTTACGCGTTTTAAAAGCTCATACGAGTAGGGTGAAAGAGATTTGAGTTCTTTTGTGTTGTATATTATGAGAAATCATTCAAATACTTTGTTTGGATTAATTTGAGTGTAAAACTACACCTAGGATGTTTACAAGTACAAACAAGCTTCAACTCAAGCTTTTGAATGCATTTACGCGTTTTAAAAGCTCATACGAGTAGGGTGAAAGAGATTTGAGTTCTTTTGTGTTGTATATTAAGAGAAAGCATCTAAATGCTTTGTTTGGATTAATTTGAGGGTGAAACTACACCTAGGATGTTTACAAGTACCAACAAGCTTATACTCAAGCTTTTGAATGCATTTACGCGTTTTAAAAGCTCATACCAGTAGGGTGAAAGAGATTTGAGTTCTTTTGTGTTGTATATTAAGAGAAAGCATTCAAATACTTTGTTTGGATAAATTTGAGTGTGAAACTGCACCTAGGATGTTTACAAGTACAAACAAGCTTCAACTCAAGCTTTTTAATGCATTTACGCGTTTTAAATGCTCATACCAGTAGGGTGAAAGAGATTTGAGTTATTTTGTGTTGTATATTAAGAGAAAGCATCCAAATACATTGTTTACATTCATTTGAGTGTGAAACTACACCTAGGATGTTTACAAGTACAAACAAGCTTCAACTCAAGCTTTTGAATGCATTTACGCGTTTTAAAAGCTCATACGAGTAGGGTGAAAGAGATTTGAGTTCTTTTGTTTTGTATATTAAGAGAAAGCATCCAAATACTTTGTTTGGATTCATTTGAGTGTGAGACTACACCTTGGATGTTTACAAGTACAAACAAGCTTCAACTCAAGCTTTTGAATGCATTTACGCGTTTTAAAAGCTCATACGAGTAGGGTGAAAGAGATTTGAGTTCTTTTGTGTTGTATATTAAGAGAAAGCATTCAAATACTTTGTTTGGATTAATTTGAGTTTGAAACTACACCTAGGATGTTTACAAGTACAAACAAGCTTCAACTCAAGCTTTTGAATGCATTTACGAAGTTTAAAAGCTCATACGAGTAGGGTGAAAGAGATTTGAGTTCTTTTGTGTTGTATATTAAGAGAAAGCATCTAAATGCTTTGTTTGCATTCATTTGAGTTTGAAACTACACCTAGGATGTTTACAAGTACAAACAAGCTTCAACTCAACCTTTTGAACGCATTTACGCGTTTTAAAAGCTCATACGAGTAGGGTGAAAGAGATTTTAGTTCTTTTGTGTTGTATATTAAAAGAAAGCATCCAAATACTTTGTATGGATTATTTTGAGTGTGAAACTAAACCTAGGATGTTTAGAAGTACAAACAAGCTTCCACTCAAGCTTTTGAATGCATTTACGCGTTTTAAAAGCTCATACGAGTAGGGTGAAAGAGATTTGAGTTCTTTTGTGTTGTATATTAAGAGAAAGCATTCAAATACTTTGTTTGGATAAATTTGAGTGTGAAACTACACCTAGGATGTTTACAAGTACAAACAAGCTTCAACTCAAGCTTTTTAATGCATTTACGCGTTTTAAATGCTCATACGAGTAGGGTGAAAGAGATTTGAGTTATTTTGTGTTGTATATTAAGAGAAAGCATCCAAATACATTGTTTACATTCATTTGAGTGTGAAACTACACCTAGGATGTTTACAAGTACAAACAAGCTTCAACTCAAGCTTTTGAATGCATTTACGCGTTTTAAAAGCTCATACGAGTAGGGTGAAAGAGATTTGAGTTATTTTGTGTTGTATATTAAGAGAAAGCATCCAAATACTTTGTTTGGATTAATTTGAGGGTGAAACTACACCTAGGATGTTTACAAGTACCAACAAGCTTATACTCAAGCTTTTGAATGCATTTACGCGTTTTAAAAGCTCATACGAGTAGGGTGAAAGAGATTTGAGTTCTTTTGTGTTGTATATTAAGAGAAAGCATTCAAATACTTTGTTTGGATTAATTTGAGTTTGAAACTACACCTAGGATGTTTACAAGTACAAACAAGCTTCAACTCAAGCTTTTGAATGCATTTACGAAGTTTAAAAGCTCATACGAGTAGGGTGAAAGAGATTTGAGTTATTTTGTGTTGTATATTAAGAGAAAGCATCCAAATACATTGTTTACATTCATTTGAGTGTGAAACTACACCTAGGATGTTTACAAGTACAAACAAGCTTCAACTCAACCTTTTGAACGCATTTACGCGTTTTAAAAGCTCATACGAGTAGGGTGAAAGAGATTTTAGTTCTTTTGTGTTGTATATTAAAAGAAAGCATCCAAATACTTTGTATGGATTATTTTGAGTGTGAAACTAAACCTAGGATGTTTACGAGTAGGGTAAAAGAGATTTGAGTTCTTTTGTGTTGTATATTTAGAGAAAGCATCCAAACACTTTGTTTGCATTCATTTGAGTGAGAAACTACACCTAGGATGTTTACAAGTACAAACAAGCTTTAACTCAAGCTTTTGAATGCATTTACGCGTTTTAAAAGCTCATACGAGTAGGGTGAAAGATATTTGCGTTCTTTTGTGTTGTATATTAAGAGAAAACATAAAAATACTTTCTTTGCATTCATTTGAGTGTGAAACTACACCTAGGATGTTTACAAGTACAAACAAGCTTCAACTCAAGCTTTTGAATGCATTTACGCGTTTTAAATGCTTATACGAGTAGGGTGAAAGAGATTTGAGTTCTTTTGTGTTGTATATTATGAGAAATCATTCAAATACTTTGTTTGGATTAATTTGAGTGTAAAACTACACCTAGGATGTTTACAAGTACAAACAAGCTTCAACTCAAGCTTTTGAATGCATTTACGCGTTTTAAAAGCTCATACGAGTAGGGTGAAAGAGATTTGAGTTCTTTTGTGTTGTATATTAAGAGAAAGCATCTAAATGCTTTGTTTGGATTAATTTGAGGGTGAAACTACACCTAGGATGTTTACAAGTACCAACAAGCTTATACTCAAGCTTTTGAATGCATTTACGCGTTTTAAAAGCTCATACGAGTAGGGTGAAAGAGATTTGAGTTCTTTTGTGTTGTATATTAAGAGAAAGCATTCAAATACTTTGTTTGGATAAATTTGAGTGTGAAACTACACCTAGGATGTTTACAAGTACAAACAAGCTTCAACTCAAGCTTTTTAATGCATTTACGCGTTTTAAATGCTCATACCAGTAGGGTGAAAGAGATTTGAGTTATTTTGTGTTGTATATTAAGAGAAAGCATCCAAATACATTGTTTACATTCATTTGAGTGTGAAACTACACCTAGGATGTTTACAAGTACAAACAAGCTTCAACTCAAGCTTTTGAATGCATTTACGCGTTTTAAAAGCTCATACGAGTAGGGTGAAAGAGATTTGAGTTCTTTTGTTTTGTATATTAAGAGAAAGCATCCAAATACTTTGTTTGGATTCATTTGAGTGTGAGACTACACCTTGGATGTTTACAAGTACAAACAAGCTTCAACTCAAGCTTTTGAATGCATTTACGCGTTTTAAAAGCTCATACGAGTAGGGTGAAAGAGATTTGAGTTCTTTTGTGTTGTATATTAAGAGAAAGCATTCAAATCCTTTGTTTGGATTAATTTGAGTTTGAAACTACACCTAGGATGTTTACAAGTACAAACAAGCTTCAACTCAAGCTTTTGAATGCATTTACGAAGTTTAAAAGCTCATACGAGTAGGGTGAAAGAGATTTGAGTTCTTTTGTGTTGTATATTAAGAGAAAGCATCTAAATGCTTTGTTTGCATTCATTTGAGTTTGAAACTACACCTAGGATGTTTACAAGTACAAACAAGCTTCAACTCAACCTTTTGAACGCATTTACGCGTTTTAAAAGCTCATACGAGTAGGGTGAAAGAGATTTTAGTTCTTTTGTGTTGTATATTAAAAGAAAGCATCCAAATACTTTGTATGGATTATTTTGAGTGTGAAACTAAACCTAGGATGTTTAGAAGTACAAACAAGCTTCCACTCAAGCTTTTGAATGCATTTACGCGTTTTAAAAGCTCATACGAGTAGGGTGAAAGAGATTTGAGTTCTTTTGTGTTGTATATTAAGAGAAAGCATTCAAATACTTTGTTTGGATAAATTTGAGTGTGAAACTACACCTAGGATGTTTACAAGTACAAACAAGCTTCAACTCAAGCTTTTTAATGCATTTACGCGTTTTAAATGCTCATACGAGTAGGGTGAAAGAGATTTGAGTTATTTTGTGTTGTATATTAAGAGAAAGCATCCAAATACATTGTTTACATTCATTTGAGTGTGAAACTACACCTAGGATGTTTACAAGTACAAACAAGCTTCAACTCAAGCTTTTGAATGCATTTACGCGTTTTAAAAGCTCATACGAGTAGGGTGAAAGAGATTTGAGTTCTTTTGTGTTGTATATTAAGAGAAAGCATTCAAATACTTTGTTTGGATTAATTTGAGTTTGAAACTACACCTAGGATGTTTACAAGTACAAACAAGCTTCAACTCAAGCTTTTGAATGCATTTACGAAGTTTAAAAGCTCATACGAGTAGGGTGAAAGAGATTTGAGTTATTTTGTGTTGTATATTAAGAGAAAGCATCCAAATACATTGTTTACATTCATTTGAGTGTGAAACTACACCTAGGATGTTTACAAGTACAAACAAGCTTCAACTCAACCTTTTGAACGCATTTACGCGTTTTAAAAGCTCATACGAGTAGGGTGAAAGAGATTTTAGTTCTTTTGTGTTGTATATTAAAAGAAAGCATCCAAATACTTTGTATGGATTATTTTGAGTGTGAAACTAAACCTAGGATGTTTACGAGTAGGGTAAAAGAGATTTGAGTTCTTTTGTGTTGTATATTTAGAGAAAGCATCCAAACACTTTGTTTGCATTCATTTGAGTGAGAAACTACACCTAGGATGTTTACAAGTACAAACAAGCTTTAACTCAAGCTTTTGAATGCATTTACGCGTTTTAAAAGCTCATACGAGTAGGGTGAAAGATATTTGCGTTCTTTTGTGTTGTATATTAAGAGAAAACATAAAAATACTTTCTTTGCATTCATTTGAGTGTGAAACTACACCTAGGATGTTTACAAGTACAAACAAGCTTCAACTCAAGCTTTTGAATGCATTTACGCGTTTTAAATGCTTATACGAGTAGGGTGAAAGAGATTTGAGTTCTTTTGTGTTGTATATTATGAGAAATCATTCAAATACTTTGTTTGGATTAATTTGAGTGTAAAACTACACCTAGGATGTTTACAAGTACAAACAAGCTTCAACTCAAGCTTTTGAATGCATTTACGCGTTTTAAAAGCTCATACGAGTAGGGTGAAAGAGATTTGAGTTCTTTTGTGTTGTATATTAAGAGAAAGCATCTAAATGCTTTGTTTGGATTAATTTGAGGGTGAAACTACACCTAGGATGTTTACAAGTACCAACAAGCTTATACTCAAGCTTTTGAATGCATTTACGCGTTTTAAAAGCTCATACGAGTAGGGTGAAAGAGATTTGAGTTCTTTTGTGTTGTATATTAAGAGAAAGCATTCAAATACTTTGTTTGGATAAATTTGAGTGTGAAACTACACCTAGGATGTTTACAAGTACAAACAAGCTTCAACTCAAGCTTTTTAATGCATTTACGCGTTTTAAATGCTCATACCAGTAGGGTGAAAGAGATTTGAGTTATTTTGTGTTGTATATTAAGAGAAAGCATCCAAATACATTGTTTACATTCATTTGAGTGTGAAACTACACCTAGGATGTTTACAAGTACAAACAAGCTTCAACTCAAGCTTTTGAATGCATTTACGCGTTTTAAAAGCTCATACGAGTAGGGTGAAAGAGATTTGAGTTCTTTTGTTTTGTATATTAAGAGAAAGCATCCAAATACTTTGTTTGGATTCATTTGAGTGTGAGACTACACCTTGGATGTTTACAAGTACAAACAAGCTTCAACTCAAGCTTTTGAATGCATTTACGCGTTTTAAAAGCTCATACGAGTAGGGTGAAAGAGATTTGAGTTCTTTTGTGTTGTATATTAAGAGAAAGCATTCAAATCCTTTGTTTGGATTAATTTGAGTTTGAAACTACACCTAGGATGTTTACAAGTACAAACAAGCTTCAACTCAAGCTTTTGAATGCATTTACGAAGTTTAAAAGCTCATACGAGTAGGGTGAAAGAGATTTGAGTTCTTTTGTGTTGTATATTAAGAGAAAGCATCTAAATGCTTTGTTTGCATTCATTTGAGTTTGAAACTACACCTAGGATGTTTACAAGTACAAACAAGCTTCAACTCAACCTTTTGAACGCATTTACGCGTTTTAAAAGCTCATACGAGTAGGGTGAAAGAGATTTTAGTTCTTTTGTGTTGTATATTAAAAGAAAGCATCCAAATACTTTGTATGGATTATTTTGAGTGTGAAACTAAACCTAGGATGTTTAGAAGTACAAACAAGCTTCCACTCAAGCTTTTGAATGCATTTACGCGTTTTAAAAGCTCATACGAGTAGGGTGAAAGAGATTTGAGTTCTTTTGTGTTGTATATTAAGAGAAAGCATTCAAATACTTTGTTTGGATAAATTTGAGTGTGAAACTACACCTAGGATGTTTACAAGTACAAACAAGCTTCAACTCAAGCTTTTTAATGCATTTACGCGTTTTAAATGCTCATACGAGTAGGGTGAAAGAGATTTGAGTTATTTTGTGTTGTATATTAAGAGAAAGCATCCAAATACATTGTTTACATTCATTTGAGTGTGAAACTACACCTAGGATGTTTACAAGTACAAACAAGCTTCAACTCAAGCTTTTGAATGCATTTACGCGTTTTAAAAGCTCATACGAGTAGGGTGAAAGAGATTTGAGTTATTTTGTGTTGTATATTAAGAGAAAGCATCCAAATACTTTGTTTGGATTAATTTGAGGGTGAAACTACACCTAGGATGTTTACAAGTACCAACAAGCTTATACTCAAGCTTTTGAATGCATTTACGCGTTTTAAAAGCTCATACAAGTAGGGTGAAAGAGATTTGAGTTCTTTTGTGTTGTATATTAAGAGAAAGCATTCAAATACTTTGTTTGGATTAATTTGAGTGTGAAACTACACCTAGGATGTTTACAAGTACAAACAAGCTTCAACTCAAGCTTTTTAATGCATTTACGCGTTTTAAATGCTCATACGAGTAGGGTGAATGAGATTTGAGTTATTTTGTGTTGTATATTAAGAGAAAGCATCCAAATACATTGTTTACATTCATTTGAGTGTGAAACTACACCTAGGATGTTTACAAGTACAAACAAGCTTCAACTCAACCTTTTGAACGCATTTACGCATTTTAAAAGCTCATACGAGTAGGGTGAAAGAGATTCGAGTTCTTTTGTGTTGTATATTAAAAGAAAGCATCCAAATACTTTGTTTGGATTAATTTGAGGGTGAAACTACACCTAGGATGTTTACAAGTACAAAAAAGCTTCAACTCAAGCTCTTGAATGCATTTACGCGTTTTAAAAGCTCATACGAGTAGGGTGAAAGATATTTGCGTTCTTTTGTGTTGTATATTAAGAGAAAGCATTCAAATACTTTGTTTGAATTAATTTGAGTGTGAAACTACACCTAGGATGTTTACAAGTACAAACAAGCTTCAACTCAAGCTTTTGAATGCATTTACGCGTTTTAAATGCTTATACGAGTAGGGTGAAAGAGATTTGAGTTCTTTTGTGTTGTATATTATGAGAAATCATTCAAATACTTTGTTTGGATTAATTTGAGTGTAAAACTACACCTAGGATGTTTACAAGTACAAACAAGCTTCAACTCAAGCTTTTGAATGCATTTACGCGTTTTAAAAGCTCATACGAGTAGGGTGAAAGAGATTTGAGTTCTTTTGTGTTGTATATTAAGAGAAAGCATCTAAATGCTTTGTTTGGATTAATTTGAGGGTGAAACTACACCTAGGATGTTTACAAGTACCAACAAGCTTATACTCAAGCGTTTGAATGCATTTACGCGTTTTAAAAGCTCATACGAGTAGGGTGAAAGAGATTTGAGTTCTTTTGTGTTGTATATTAAGAGAAAGCATTCAAATACTTTGTTTGGATAAATTTGAGTGTGAAACTACACCTAGGATGTTTACAAGTACAAACAAGCTTCAACTCAAGCTTTTTAATGCATTTACGCGTTTTAAATGCTCATACCAGTAGGGTGAAAGAGATTTGAGTTTTTTTGTGTTGTATATTAAGAGAAAGCATCCAAATACATTGTTTACATTCATTTGAGTGTGAAACTACACCTAGGATGTTTACAAGTACAAACAAGCTTCAACTCAAGCTTTTGAATGCATTTACGCGTTTTAAAAGCTCATACGAGTAGGGTGAAAGAGATTTGAGTTCTTTTGTTTTGTATATTAAGAGAAAGCATCCAAATACTTTGTTTGGATTCATTTGAGTGTGAGACTACACCTTGGATGTTTACAAGTACAAACAAGCTTCAACTCAAGCTTTTGAATGCATTTACGCGTTTTAAAAGCTCATACGAGTAGGGTGAAAGAGATTTGAGTTCTTTTGTGTTGTATATTAAGAGAAAGCATTCAAATCCTTTGTTTGGATTAATTTGAGTTTGAAACTACACCTAGGATGTTTACAAGTACAAACAAGCTTCAACTCAAGCTTTTGAATGCATTTACGAAGTTTAAAAGCTCATACGAGTAGGGTGAAAGAGATTTGAGTTCTTTTGTGTTGTATATTAAGAGAAAGCATCTAAATGCTTTGTTTGCATTCATTTGAGTTTGAAACTACACCTAGGATGTTTACAAGTACAAACAAGCTTCAACTCAACCTTTTGAACGCATTTACGCGTTTTAAAAGCTCATACGAGTAGGGTGAAAGAGATTTTAGTTCTTTTGTGTTGTATATTAAAAGAAAGCATCCAAATACTTTGTATGGATTATTTTGAGTGTGAAACTAAACCTAGGATGTTTAGAAGTACAAACAAGCTTCCACTCAAGCTTTTGAATGCATTTACGCGTTTTAAAAGCTCATACGAGTAGGGTGAAAGAGATTTGAGTTCTTTTGTGTTGTATATTAAGAGAAAGCATTCAAATACTTTGTTTGGATAAATTTGAGTGTGAAACTACACCTAGGATGTTTACAAGTACAAACAAGCTTCAACTCAAGCTTTTTAATGCATTTACGCGTTTTAAATGCTCATACGAGTAGGGTGAAAGAGATTTGAGTTATTTTGTGTTGTATATTAAGAGAAAGCATCCAAATACATTGTTTACATTCATTTGAGTGTGAAACTACACCTAGGATGTTTACAAGTACAAACAAGCTTCAACTCAAGCTTTTGAATGCATTTACGCGTTTTAAAAGCTCACACGAGTAGGGTGAAAGAGATTTGAGTTCTTTTGTTTTGTATATTAAGAGAAAGCATCCAAATACTTTGTTTGGATTCATTTGAGTGTGAGACTACACCTTGGATGTTTACAAGTACAAACAAGCTTCAACTCAAGCTTTTGAATGCATTTACGCGTTTTAAAAGCTCATACGAGTAGGGTGAAAGAGATTTGAGTTCTTTTGTGTTGTATATTAAGAGAAAGCATTCAAATACTTTGTTTGGATTAATTTGAGTGTGAAACTACACCTAGGATGTTTACAAGTACAAACAAGCTTCAACTCAAGCTTTTTAATGCATTTACGCGTTTTAAATGCTCATACGAGTAGGGTGAATGAGATTTGAGTTATTTTGTGTTGTATATTAAGAGAAAGCATCCAAATACATTGTTTACATTCATTTGAGTGTGAAACTACACCTAGGATGTTTACAAGTACAAACAAGCTTCAACTCAACCTTTTGAACGCATTTACGCATTTTAAAAGCTCATACGAGTAGGGTGAAAGAGATTCGAGTTCTTTTGTGTTGTATATTAAAAGAAAGCATCCAAATACTTTGTTTGGATTAATTTGAGGGTGAAACTACACCTAGGATGTTTACAAGTACAAAAAAGCTTCAACTCAAGCTCTTGAATGCATTTACGCGTTTTAAAAGCTCATACGAGTAGGGTGAAAGATATTTGCGTTCTTTTGTGTTGTATATTAAGAGAAAGCATTCAAATACTTTGTTTGAATTAATTTGAGTGTGAAACTACACCTAGGATGTTTACAAGTACAAACAAGGTTCAACTCAAGCTTTTGAATGCATTTACGCAGTTTAAAAGCTCATACGAGTAGGGTGAAAGAGATTTGAGTTCTTTTGTAATGTATATTAAGAGAAAGCATCTAAATACTTTGTTTGCATTCATTTTAGTGTGAAACTACACCTAGGATGTTTACAAGTACCAACAAGCTTATACTCAAGCTTTTGAATGCATTTACGCGTTTTAAAAGCTCAAACGAGTAGGGTGAAAGAGATTTGAGTTCTTTTGTGTTGTATATTAAGAGAAAGCATTCAAATACTTTGTTTGGATAAATTTGAGTGTGAAACTACACCTAGGATGTTCACAAGTACAAACAAGCTTCAACTCAAGCTTTTGAATGCATTTACGCGTTTTAAAAGCTCATACGAGTAGGGTGAAAGAGATTCGAGTTCTTTTGTGTTGTATATTAAAAGAAAGCATCCAAATACTTTGTTTGGATTAATTTGAGGGTGAAACTACACCTAGGATGTTTACAAGTACAAACAAGCTTCAACTCAAGCTTTTGAATGCATTTACGCGTTTTAAAAGCTCATACAAGTCGGGTGAAAGAGATTTGAGTTATTTTGTGTTGTATATTAAGAGAAAGCATCCAAATACATTGTTTACATTCGTTTGAGTGTGAAACTACACCTAGGATGTTTACAAGTACAAACAAGCTTCAACTCAAGCTTTTGAATGCATTTATGCGTTTTAAAAGCTCATACGAGTAGGGTGAAAGATATTTGAGTTCTTTTGTGTTGTATATTTAGAGAAAGCATCCAAACACTTTGTTTGCATTCATATGAGTGTGAAACTACACCTAGGATGTTTACAAGTACAAACAAGCTTCAACTCAAGCTTTTTAATGCATTTACGCGTTTTAAATGCTCATACGAGTAGGGTGAAAGAGATTTGAGTTATTTTTTGTTGTATATTAAGAGAAAGCATCCAAATACATTGTTTAAATTCATTTGAGTGTGAAACTACACCTAGGATGTTTACAAGTACAAACAAGCTTCAACTCAACCTTTTGAACGCATTTACGCGTTTTAAAAGCTCATAGGAGTAGGGTGAAAGAGATTTTAGTTCTTTTGTGTTGTATATTAAAAGAAAGCATCCAAATACTTTGTATGGATTATTTTGAGTGTGAAACTAAACCTAGGATGTTTATAAGTACAAACAAGCTTCCACTCAAGCTTTTGAATGCATTTACGCGTTTTAAAACCTCATACGAGTAGGGTGAAAGAGATTTGAGTTCTTTTGTCTTGTATATTAAGAGAAATCATTCAAATACTTTCTTTGGATAAATTTGAGTGTGAAACTACACCTAGGATGTTTACAAGTACAAACAAGCTTCAACTCAAGCTTTTTAATGCATTTACGCGTTTTAAATGCTCATACGAGTAGGGTGAAAGAGATTTGAGTTATTTTGTGTTGTATATTAAGAGAAAGCATCCAAATACATTGTTTACATTCGTTTGAGTGTGAAACTACACCTAGGATGTTTACAAGTACAAACAAGCTTCAACTCAAGCTTTTGAATGCATTTACGCGTTTTAAAAGCTCACACGAGTAGGGTGAAAGAGATTTGAGTTCTTTTGTTTTGTATATTAAGAGAAAGCATCCAAATACTTTGTTTGGATTCATTTGAGTGTGAGACTACACCTTGGATGTTTACAAGTACAAACAAGCTTCAACTCAAGCTTTTGAATGCATTTACGCGTTTTAAATGCTTATACGAGTAGGGTGAAAGAGATTTGAGTTCTTTTGTGTTGTATATTAAGAGAAATCATTCAAATACTTTGTTTGGATTAATTTGAGTGTAAAACTACACCTAGGATGTTTACAAGTACAAACAAGCTTCAACTCAAGCTTTTGAATGCATTTACGCGTTTTAAAAGCTCATACGAGTAGGATGAAAGAGATTTGAGTTCTTTTGTGTTGTATATTAAGAGAAAGCATCCAAATACTTTGTTTGGATTAATTTGAGGGTGAAACTACACCTAGGATGTTTACAAGTACCAACAAGCTTATACTCAAGCTTTTGAATGCATTTACGCGTTTTAAAAGCTCATACGAGTAGGGTGAAAGAGATTTGAGTTCTTTTGTGTTGTATATTAAGAGAAAGCATCTAAATGCTTTGTTTGCATTCATTTGAGTTTGAAACTACACCTAGGATGTTTACAAGTACAAACAAGCTTCAACTCAAGCTTTTGAATGCATTTACGCGTTTTAAAAGCTCATACGAGTAGGGTGAAAGAGATTTGAGTTCTTTTCTGTTGTATATTAAGAGAAAGCATTCAAATACTTTGTTTGGATAAATTTGAGTGTGAAACTACACCTAGGATGTTTACAAGTACAAACAAGCTTCAACTCAAGCTTTTTAATGCATTTACGCGTTTTAAAAGCTCATACGAGTAGGGTGAAAGATATTTGCGTTCTTTTGTGTTGTATATTAATAGAAAACATAAAAATACTTTGTTTGCATTCATTTGAGTGTGAAACTACACCAAGGATGTTTACAAGTACAAACAAGCTTCAACTCAAGCTTTTGAATGCATTTACGCGTTTTAAATGCTTATACGAGTAGGGTGAAAGAGATTTGAGTTCTTTTGTGTTGTATATTATGAGAAATCATTCAAATACATTGTTTGGATTAATTTGAGTGTAAAACTACACCTAGGATGTTTACAAGTACAAACAAGCTTCAACTCAAGCTTTTGAATGCATTTACGCGTTTTAAAAGCTCATACGAGTAGGGTGAAAGAGATTTGAGTTCTTTTGTGTTGTATATTAAGAGAAAGCATCCAAATACTTTGTTTGGATTAATTTGACGGTGAAACTACACCTAGGATGTTTACAAGTACCAACAAGCTTATACTCAAGCTTTTGAATGCATTTACGCGTATTAAAAGCTCATACGAGTAGGGTGAAAGAGATTTGAGTTCTTTTGTGTTGTATATTAAAAGAAAGCATCCAAATAATTTGTATGGATTATTTTGAGTGTGAAACTAAACCTAGGATGTTTAGAAGTACAAACAAGCTTCCACTCAAGCTTTTGAATGCATTTACGCGTTTTAAAAGCTCATACGAGTAGGGTGAAAGAGATTTGAGTTCTTTTGTGTTGTATATTAAGAGAAAGCATTCAAATACTTTGTTTGGATTAATTTGAGTTTGAAACTACACCTAGGATGTTTACAAGTACAAACAAGCTTCAACTCAAGCTTTTTAATGCATTTACGCGTTTTAAATGCTCATACGAGTAGGGTGAAAGAGATTTGAGTTATTTTGTGTTGTATATTAAGAGAAAGCATCCAAATACATTGTTTACATTCATTTGAGTGTGAAACTACACCTAGGATGTTTACAAGTACAAACAAGCTTCAACTCAAGCTTTTGAATGCATTTACGCGTTTTAAAAGCTCACACGAGTAGGGTGAAAGAGATTTGAGTTCTTTTGTTTTGTATATTAAGAGAAAGCATCCAAATACTTTGTTTGGATTCATTTGAGTGTGAGACTACACCTTGGATGTTTACAAGTACAAACAAGCTTCAACTCAAGCTTTTGAATGCATTTACGCGTTTTAAAAGCTCATACGAGTAGGGTGAAAGAGATTTGAGTTCTTTTGTGTTGTATATTAAGAGAAAGCATTCAAATACTTTGTTTGGATTAATTTGAGTGTGAAACTACACCTAGGATGTTTACAAGTACAAACAAGCTTCAACTCAAGCTTTTTAATGCATTTACGCGTTTTAAATGCTCATACGAGTAGGGTGAATGAGATTTGAGTTATTTTGTGTTGTATATTAAGAGAAAGCATCCAAATACATTGTTTACATTCATTTGAGTGTGAAACTACACCTAGGATGTTTACAAGTACAAACAAGCTTCAACTCAACCTTTTGAACGCATTTACGCATTTTAAAAGCTCATACGAGTAGGGTGAAAGAGATTCGAGTTCTTTTGTGTTGTATATTAAAAGAAAGCATCCAAATACTTTGTTTGGATTAATTTGAGGGTGAAACTACACCTAGGATGTTTACAAGTACAAAAAAGCTTCAACTCAAGCTCTTGAATGCATTTACGCGTTTTAAAAGCTCATACGAGTAGGGTGAAAGATATTTGCGTTCTTTTGTGTTGTATATTAAGAGAAAGCATTCAAATACTTTGTTTGAATTAATTTGAGTGTGAAACTACACCTAGGATGTTTACAAGTACAAACAAGGTTCAACTCAAGCTTTTGAATGCATTTACGCAGTTTAAAAGCTCATACGAGTAGGGTGAAAGAGATTTGAGTTCTTTTGTAATGTATATTAAGAGAAAGCATCTAAATACTTTGTTTGCATTCATTTTAGTGTGAAACTACACCTAGGATGTTTACAAGTACCAACAAGCTTATACTCAAGCTTTTGAATGCATTTACGCGTTTTAAAAGCTCAAACGAGTAGGGTGAAAGAGATTTGAGTTCTTTTGTGTTGTATATTAAGAGAAAGCATTCAAATACTTTGTTTGGATAAATTTGAGTGTGAAACTACACCTAGGATGTTCACAAGTACAAACAAGCTTCAACTCAAGCTTTTGAATGCATTTACGCGTTTTAAAAGCTCATACGAGTAGGGTGAAAGAGATTCGAGTTCTTTTGTGTTGTATATTAAAAGAAAGCATCCAAATACTTTGTTTGGATTAATTTGAGGGTGAAACTACACCTAGGATGTTTACAAGTACAAACAAGCTTCAACTCAAGCTTTTGAATGCATTTACGCGTTTTAAAAGCTCATACAAGTCGGGTGAAAGAGATTTGAGTTATTTTGTGTTGTATATTAAGAGAAAGCATCCAAATACATTGTTTACATTCGTTTGAGTGTGAAACTACACCTAGGATGTTTACAAGTACAAACAAGCTTCAACTCAAGCTTTTGAATGCATTTATGCGTTTTAAAAGCTCATACGAGTAGGGTGAAAGATATTTGAGTTCTTTTGTGTTGTATATTTAGAGAAAGCATCCAAACACTTTGTTTGCATTCATATGAGTGTGAAACTACACCTAGGATGTTTACAAGTACAAACAAGCTTCAACTCAAGCTTTTTAATGCATTTACGCGTTTTAAATGCTCATACGAGTAGGGTGAAAGAGATTTGAGTTATTTTTTGTTGTATATTAAGAGAAAGCATCCAAATACATTGTTTAAATTCATTTGAGTGTGAAACTACACCTAGGATGTTTACAAGTACAAACAAGCTTCAACTCAACCTTTTGAACGCATTTACGCGTTTTAAAAGCTCATATGAGTAGGGTGAAAGAGATTTTAGTTCTTTTGTGTTGTATATTAAAAGAAAGCATCCAAATACTTTGTATGGATTATTTTGAGTGTGAAACTAAACCTAGGATGTTTATAAGTACAAACAAGCTTCCACTCAAGCTTTTGAATGCATTTACGCGTTTTAAAAGCTCATACGAGTAGGGTGAAAGAGATTTGAGTTCTTTTGTCTTGTATATTAAGAGAAATCATTCAAATACTTTCTTTGGATAAATTTGAGTGTGAAACTACACCTAGGATGTTTACAAGTACAAACAAGCTTCAACTCAAGCTTTTTAATGCATTTACGCGTTTTAAATGCTCATACGAGTAGGGTGAAAGAGATTTGAGTTTTTTTGTGTTGTATATTAAGAGAAAGCATCCAAATACATTGTTTACATTCGTTTGAGTGTGAAACTACACCTAGGATGTTTACAAGTACAAACAAGCTTCAACTCAAGCTTTTGAATGCATTTACGCGTTTTAAAAGCTCACACGAGTAGGGTGAAAGAGATTTGAGTTCTTTTGTTTTGTATATTAAGAGAAAGCATCCAAATACTTTGTTTGGATTCATTTGAGTGTGAGACTACACCTTGGATGTTTACAAGTACAAACAAGCTTCAACTCAAGCTTTTGAATGCATTTACGCGTTTTAAATGCTTATACGAGTAGGGTGAAAGAGATTTGAGTTCTTTTGTGTTGTATATTAAGAGAAATCATTCAAATACTTTGTTTGGATTAATTTGAGTGTAAAACTACACCTAGGATGTTTACAAGTACAAACAAGCTTCAACTCAAGCTTTTGAATGCATTTACGCGTTTTAAAAGCTCATACGAGTAGGATGAAAGAGATTTGAGTTCTTTTGTGTTGTATATTAAGAGAAAGCATCCAAATACTTTGTTTGGATTAATTTGAGGGTGAAACTACACCTAGGATGTTTACAAGTACCAACAAGCTTATACTCAAGCTTTTGAATGCATTTACGCGTTTTAAAAGCTCATACGAGTAGGGTGAAAGAGATTTGAGTTCTTTTGTGTTGTATATTAAGAGAAAGCATCTAAATGCTTTGTTTGCATTCATTTGAGTTTGAAACTACACCTAGGATGTTTACAAGTACAAACAAGCTTCAACTCAAGCTTTTGAATGCATTTACGCGTTTTAAAAGCTCATACGAGTAGGGTGAAAGAGATTTGAGTTCTTTTCTGTTGTATATTAAGAGAAAGCATTCAAATACTTTGTTTGGATAAATTTGAGTGTGAAACTACACCTAGGATGTTTACAAGTACAAACAAGCTTCAACTCAAGCTTTTTAATGCATTTACGCGTTTTAAAAGCTCATACGAGTAGGGTGAAAGATATTTGCGTTCTTTTGTGTTGTATATTAATAGAAAACATAAAAATACTTTGTTTGCATTCATTTGAGTGTGAAACTACACCAAGGATGTTTACAAGTACAAACAAGCTTCAACTCAAGCTTTTGAATGCATTTACGCGTTTTAAATGCTTATACGAGTAGGGTGAAAGAGATTTGAGTTCTTTTGTGTTGTATATTATGAGAAATCATTCAAATACATTGTTTGGATTAATTTGAGTGTAAAACTACACCTAGGATGTTTACAAGTACAAACAAGCTTCAACTCAAGCTTTTGAATGCATTTACGCGTTTTAAAAGCTCATACGAGTAGGGTGAAAGAGATTTGAGTTCTTTTGTGTTGTATATTAAGAGAAAGCATCCAAATACTTTGTTTGGATTAATTTGACGGTGAAACTACACCTAGGATGTTTACAAGTACCAACAAGCTTATACTCAAGCTTTTGAATGCATTTACGCGTATTAAAAGCTCATACGAGTAGGGTGAAAGAGATTTGAGTTCTTTTGTGTTGTATATTAAAAGAAAGCATCCAAATAATTTGTATGGATTATTTTGAGTGTGAAACTAAACCTAGGATGTTTAGAAGTACAAACAAGCTTCCACTCAAGCTTTTGAATGCATTTACGCGTTTTAAAAGCTCATACGAGTAGGGTGAAAGAGATTTGAGTTCTTTTGTGTTGTATATTAAGAGAAAGCATTCAAATACTTTGTTTGGATTAATTTGAGTTTGAAACTACACCTAGGATGTTTACAAGTACAAACAAGCTTCAACTCAAGCTTTTTAATGCATTTACGCGTTTTAAATGCTCATACGAGTAGGGTGAAAGAGATTTGAGTTATTTTGTGTTGTATATTAAGAGAAAGCATCCAAATACATTGTTTACATTCATTTGAGTGTGAAACTACACCTAGGATGTTTACAAGTACAAACAAGCTTCAACTCAAGCTTTTGAATGCATTTACGCGTTTTAAAAGCTCACACGAGTAGGGTGAAAGAGATTTGAGTTCTTTTGTTTTGTATATTAAGAGAAAGCATCCAAATACTTTGTTTGGATTCATTTGAGTGTGAGACTACACCTTGGATGTTTACAAGTACAAACAAGCTTCAACTCAAGCTTTTGAATGCATTTACGCGTTTTAAAAGCTCATACGAGTAGGGTGAAAGAGATTTGAGTTCTTTTGTGTTGTATATTAAGAGAAAGCATTCAAATACTTTGTTTGGATTAATTTGAGTTTGAAACTACACCTAGGATGTTTACAAGTACAAACAAGCTTCAACTCAAGCTTTTGAATGCATTTACGAAGTTTAAAAGCTCATACGAGTAGGGTGAAAGAGATTTTAGTTCTTTTGTGTTGTGTATTAAGAGAAAGCATCTAAATGCTTTGTTTGCATTCATTTGAGTTTGAAACTACACCTAGGATGTCTACAAGTACAAACAAGCTTCAACTCAACCTTTTGAACGCATTTACGCGTTTTAAAAGCTCATACGAGTAGGGTGAAAGAGATTTTAGTTCTTTTGTGTTGTATATTAAAAGAAAGCATCCAAATACTTTGTATGGATTATTTTGAGTGTGAAACTAAACCTAGGATGTTTAGAAGTACAAACAAGCTTCCACTCAAGCTTTTGAATGCATTTACGCGTTTTAAAAGCTCATACGAGTAGGGTGAAAGAGATTTGAGTTCTTTTGTGTTGTATATTAAGAGAAAGCATTCAAATACTTTGTTTGGATAAATTTGAGTGTGAAACTACACCTAGGATGTTTACAAGTACAAACAAGCTTCAACTCAAGCTTTTTAATGCATTTACGCGTTTTAAATGCTCATACGAGTAGGGTGAAAGAGATTTGAGTTATTTTGTGTTGTATATTAAGAGAAAGCATCCAAATACATTGTTTACATTCATTTGAGTGTGAAACTACACCTAGGATGTTTACAAGTACAAACAAGCTTCAACTCAAGCTTTTGAATGCATTTACGCGTTTTAAAAGCTCACACGAGTAGGGTGAAAGAGATTTGAGTTCTTTTGTTTTGTATATTAAGAGAAAGCATCCAAATACTTTGTTTGGATTCATTTGAGTGTGAGACTACACCTAGGATGTTTACAAGTACAAACAAGCTTTAACTCAAGCTTTTGAATGCATTTACGCGTTTTAAAAGCTCATACGAGTAGGGTGAAAGATATTTGCGTTCTTTTGTGTTGTATATTAAGAGAAAACATAAAAACACTTTGTTTGCATTCATTTGAGTGTGAAACTACACCTAGGATGTTTACAAGTACAAACAAGCTTCAACTCAAGCTTTTGAATGCATTTACGCGTTTTAAATGCTTATACGAGTAGGGTGAAAGAGATTTGAGTTCTTTTGTGTTGTATATTATGAGAAATCATTCAAATACTTTGTTTGGATTAATTTGAGTGTAAAACTACACCTAGGATGTTTACAAGTACAAACAAGCTTCAACTCAAGCTTTTGAATGCATTTACGCGTTTTAAAAGCTCATACGAGTAGGGTGAAAGAGATTTGAGTTCTTTTGTGTTGTATATTAAGAGAAAGCATCCAAATACTTTGTTTGGATTAATTTGACGGTGAAACTACACCTAGGATGTTTACAAGTACCAACAAGCTTATACTCAAGCTTTTGAATGCATTTACGCGTTTTAAAAGCTCATACGAGTAGGGTGAAAGAGATTTGAGTTCTTTTGTGTTGTATATTAAGAGAAAGCATTCAAATACTTTGTTTGGATAAATTTGAGTGTGAAACTACACCTAGGATGTTTACAAGTACAAACAAGCTTCAACTCAAGCTTTTTAATGCATTTACGCGTTTTAAATGCTCATACGAGTAGGGTGAAAGAGATTTGAGTTCTTTTGTGTTGTATATTAAGAGAAAGCATCCAAATACATTGTTTACATTCATTTGAGTGTGAAACTACACCTAGGATGTTTACAAGTACAAACAAGCTTCCACTCAAGCTTTTGAATGCATTTACGCGTTTTAAAAGCTCATACGAGTAGGGTGAAAGAGATTTGAGTTCTTTTGTTTTGTATATTAAGAGAAAGCATCCAAATACTTTGTTTGGATAAATTTGAGTGTGAAATTACACCATGGACGTTTACAAGTACAAACAAGCTTCAACTCAAGCTTTTGAATGCATTTACGCGTTTTAAAAGCTCGTACGAGCAGGGTGAAAGAGATTTGAATTCTTTTGTGTTGTATATTAAGAGAAAGCATCTAAATACTTTGTTTGCATTCATTTGAGTGTGAAACTACACCTAGGATGTTTACAAGTACAAACAAGCTTCAACTCAAGCTTTTGAATGCATTTACGCGTTTTAAAAGCTCATACGAGTAGGGTGAAAGAGATTTGAGTTCTTTTGTGTTGTATATTAAGAGAAAACATAAAAATACTTTGTTTGCATTCATTTGAGTGTGAAACTACACCTAGGATGTTTACAAGTACAAACAAGGTTCAACTCAAGCTTTTGAATGCATTTACGAAGTTTAAAAGCTCATACGAGTAGGGTGAAAGAGATTTGAGTTCTTTTGTGTTGTATATTAAGAGAAAGCATCTAAATGCTTTGTTTGCATTAATTTGAGTGTAAAACTACACCTAGGATGTTTTCAAGTACAAACAAGCTTCAACTCAAGCTTTTGAATGCATTTACGTAGTTTAAAAGCTCATACGAGTAGGGTGAAAGAGATTTGAGTTCTTTTGTGTTGTATATTAAGAGAAAGCATCCAAATACTTTGTTTGCATTCATTTGAGTGTGAAACTACACCTAGGATGTTTACAAGTACAAACAAGCTTCAACTAAAGCTTTTGAATGCATTTACGCGTTTTAAAAGCTCATACGAGTAGGGTGAAAGAGATTTGAGTTCTTTTGTGTTGTATATTAAGAGAAAGCATCTAAATGCTTTGTTTGCATTAATTTGAGTGTAAAACTACACCTAGGATGTTTTCAAGTACAAACAAGCTTCAACTCAAGCTTTTGAATGCATTTACGTAGTTTAAAAGCTCATACGAGTAGGGTGAAAGAGATTTGAGTTCTTTTGTGTTGTATATTAAGAGAAAGCATCCAAATACTTTGTTTGCATTCATTTGAGTGTGAAACTACACCTAGGATGTTTACAAGTACAAACAAGCTTCAACTAAAGCTTTTGAATGCATTTACGCGTTTTAAAAGCTCATACGAGTAGGGTGAAAGAGATTTGAGTTCTTTTGTGTTGTATATTAAGAGAAAGCATCCAAATACTTTGTTTGGATTAATTTGAGGGTGAAACTACACCTAGGATGTTTACAAGTACAAACAAGCTTCAACTCAAGCTTTTGAATGCATTTACGCGTTTTAAAAGCTCATACGAGTAGGGTGAAAGAGATTTGAGTTCTTTTGTGTTGTATATTAAGAGAAAGCATTAAAATACTTTGTTTGGATTAATTTGAGTTTGAAACTACACCTAGGATGTTTACAAGTACAAACAAGCTTCAACTCAAGCTTTTGAATGCATTTACGAAGTTTAAAAGCTCATACGAGTAGGGTGAAAGAGATTTGAGTTCTTTTGTGTTGTATATTAAGAGAAAGCATCTAAATGCTTTGTTTGCATTCATTTGAGTTTGAAACTACACCTAGGATGTTTACAAGTACAAACAAGGTTCAACTCAACCTTTTGAACGCATTTACGCGTTTTAAAAGCTCATACGAGTAGGGTGAAAGAGATTTTAGTTCTTTTGTGTTGTATATTAAAAGAAAGCATCCAAATACTTTGTATGGATTATTTTGAGTGTGAAACTAAACCTAGGATGTTTAGAAGTACAAACAAGCTTCCACTCAAGCTTTTGAATGCATTTACGCGTTTTAAAAGCTCATACGAGTAGGGTGAAAGAGATTTGAGTTCTTTTGTGTTGTATATTAAGAGAAAGCATTAAAATACTTTGTTTGGATAAATTTGAGTGTGAAACTACACCTAGGATGTTTACAAGTACAAACAAGCTTCAACTCAAGCTTTTTAATGCATTTACGCGTTTTAAATGCTCATACGAGTAGGGTGAAAGAGATTTGAGTTATTTTGTGTTGTATATTAAGAGAAAGCATCCAAATACATTGTTTACATTCATTTGAGTGTGAAACTACACCTAGGATGTTTACAAGTACAAACAAGCTTCAACTCAAGCTTTTGAATGCATTTACGCGTTTTAAAAGCTCACACGAGTAGGGTGAAAGAGATTTGAGTTCTTTTGTTTTGTATATTAAGAGAAAGCATCCAAATACTTTGTTTGGATTCATTTGAGTGTGAGACTACACCTAGGATGTTTACAAGTACAAACAAGCTTTAACTCAAGCTTTTGAATGCATTTACGCGTTTTAAAAGCTCATACGAGTAGGGTGAAAGATATTTGCGTTCTTTTGTGTTGTATATTAAGAGAAAACATAAAAATACTTTGTTTGCATTCATTTGAGTGTGAAACTACACCTAGGATGTTTACAAGTACAAACAAGCTTCAACTCAAGCTTTTGAATGCATTTACGCGTTTTAAATGCTTATACGAGTAGGGTGAAAGAGATTTGAGTTCTTTTGTGTTGTATATTATGAGAAATCATTCAAATACTTTGTTTGGACTAATTTGAGTGTAAAACTACACCTAGGATGTTTACAAGTACAAACAAGCTTCAACTCAAGCTTTTGAATGCATTTACGCGTTTTAAAAGCTCATACGAGTAGGGTGAAAGAGATTTGAGTTCTTTTGTGTTGTATATTAAGAGAAAGCATCCAAATACTTTGTTTGGATTAATTTGACGGTGAAACTACACCTAGGATGTTTACAAGTACCAACAAGCTTATACTCAAGCTTTTGAATGCATTTACGCGTTTTAAAAGCTCATACGAGTAGGGTGAAAGAGATTTGAGTTCTTTTGTGTTGTATATTAAGAGAAAGCATTCAAATACTTTGTTTGGATAAATTTGAGTGTGAAACTACACCTAGGATGTTTACAAGTACAAACAAGCTTCAACTCAAGTTTTTTAATGCATTTACGCGTTTTAAATGCTCATACGAGTAGGGTGAAAGAGATTTGAGTTATTTTGTGTTGTATATTAAGAGAAAGCATCCAAATCCATTGTTTACATTCATTTGAGTGTGAAACTACACCTAGGATGTTTACAAGTACAAACAAGCTTCAACTCAAGCTTTTGAATGCATTTACGCGTTTTAAAAGCTCACAGGAGTAGGGTGAAAGAGATTTGAGTTCTTTTGTTTTGTATATTAAGAGAAAGCATCCAAATACTTTGTTTGGATTCATTTGAGTGTGAGACTACACCTTGGATGTTTACAAGTACAAACAAGCTTCAACTCAAGCTTTTGAATGCATTTACGCGTTTTAAAAGCTCACACGAGTAGGGTGAAAGAGATTTGAGTTCTTTTGTTTTGTATATTAAGAGAAAGCATCCAAATACTTTGTTTGGATTCATTTGAGTGTGAGACTACACCTAGGATGTTTACAAGTACAAACAAGCTTTAACTCAAGCTTTTGAATGCATTTACGCGTTTTAAAAGCTCATACGAGTAGGGTGAAAGATATTTGCGTTCTTTTGTGTTGTATATTAAGAGAAAACATAAAAATACTTTGTTTGGATTCATTTGAGTGTGAGACTACACCTAGGATGTTTACAAGTACAAACAAGCTTCAACTCAAGCTTTTGAATGCATTTACGCGTTTTAAAAGCTCATACGAGTAGGGTAAAAGAGATTTGAGTTCTTTTGTGTTGTATATTTAGAGAAAGCATCCAAACACTTTGTTTGCATTCATTTGAGTGAGAAACTACACCTAGGATGTTTACAAGTACAAACAAGCTTTAACTCAAGCTTTTGAATGCATTTACGCGTTTTAAAAGCTCATACGAGTAGGGTGAAAGATATTTGCGTTCTTTTGTGTTGTATATTAAGAGAAAACATAAAAATACTTTGTTTGCATTCATTTGAGTGTGAAACTACACCTAGGATGTTTACAAGTACAAACAAGCTTCAACTCAAGCTTTTGAATGCATTTACGCGTTTTAAATGCTTATACGAGTAGGGTGAAAGAGATTTGAGTTCTTTTGTGTTGTATATTAAGAGAAATCATTCAAATACTTTGTTTGGATTAATTTGAGTGTAAAACTACACCTAGGATGTTTTCAAGTACAAACAAGCTTCAACTCAAGCTTTTGAATGCATTTACGCGTTTTAAAAGCTCATACGAGTAGGGTGAAAGAGATTTGAGTTCTTTTGTGTTGTATATTAAGAGAAAGCATCCAAATACTTTGTTTGGATTAATTTGACGGTGAAACTACACCTAGGATGTTTACAAGTACCAACAAGCTTATACTCAAGCTTTTGAATGCATTTACGCGTTTTAAAAGCTCATACGAGTAGGGTGAAAGAGATTTGAGTTCTTTTGTGTTGTATATTAAGAGAAAGCATCCAAATACTTTGTTTGGATTAATTTGAGGGTGAAACTACACCTAGGATGTTTACAAGTACAAACAAGCTTCAACTCAAGCTTTTGAATGCATTTACGCGTTTTAAAAGCTCATACGAGTATGGTGAAAGAGATTTGAGTTCTTTTGTGTTGTATATTAAGAGAAAGCATTCAAATACTTTGTTTGGATTAATTTGAGTTTGAAACTACACCTAGGATGTTTACAAGTACAAACAAGCTTCAACTCAAGCTTTTGAATGCATTTACGAAGTTTAAAAGCTCATACGAGTAGGGTGAAAGAGATTTGAGTTCTTTTGTGTTGTATATTAAGAGAAAGCATCTAAATGCTTTGTTTGCATTCATTTGAGTTTGAAACTACACCTAGGATGTTTACAAGTACAAACAAGGTTCAACTCAACCTTTTGAACGCATTTACGCGTTTTAAAAGCTCATACGAGTAGGGTGAAAGAGATTTTAGTTCTTTTGTGTTGTATATTAAAAGAAAGCATCCAAATACTTTGTATGGATTATTTTGAGTGTGAAACTAAACCTAGGATGTTTAGAAGTACAAACAAGCTTCCACTCAAGCTTTTGAATGCATTTACGCGTTTTAAAAGCTCATACGAGTAGGGTGAAAGAGATTTGAGTTCTTTTGTGTTGTATATTAAGAGAAAGCATTCAAATACTTTGTTTGGATAAATTTGAGTGTGAAACTACACCTAGGATGTTTACAAGTACAAACAAGCTTCAACTCAAGCTTTTTAATGCATTTACGCGTTTTAAATGCTCATACGAGTAGGGTGAAAGAGATTTGAGTTATTTTGTGTTGTATATTAAGAGAAAGCATCCAAATACATTGTTTACATTTATTTGAGTGTGAAACTACACCTAGGATGTTTACAAGTACAAACAAGCTTCAACTCAAGCTTTTGAATGCATTTACGCGTTTTAAAAGCTCACACGAGTAGGGTGAAAGAGATTTGAGTTCTTTTGTTTTGTATATTAAGAGAAAGCATCCAAATACTTTGTTTGGATTCATTTGAGTGTGAGACTATGATGCGTTAGCAAAACTGAAGGTTTTAGCTCGTTTTCGAACAATGGATGTTTTGTTTGGATTAATTTGAGTGTGAAACTACACCTAGGATGTTTACAAGTACAAACAAGCTTCAACTCAAGCTTTTGAATGCATTTACGCGTTTTAAAAGCTCATACGAGTAGGGTGAAAGAGACTTGAGTTCTTTTGTGTTGTATATTAAGAGAAAGCATCCAAATACTTTGTTTGGATTAATTTGAGGGTGAAACTACACCTAGGATGTTTACAAGTACCAACAAGCTTATACTCAAGCTTTTGAATGCATTTACGCGTTTTAAAAGCTCATACGAGTAGGGTGAAAGAGATTTGAGTTCTTTTGTGTTGTATATTAAGAGAAAGCATCCAAATACTTTGTTTGGATTAATTTGAGGGTGAAACTACACCTAGGATGTTTACAAGTACAAACAAGCTTCAACTCAAGCTTTTGAATGCATTTACGCGTTTTAAAAGCTCATACGAGTAGGGTGAAAGAGATTTGAGTTCTTTTGTGTTGTATATTAAGAGAAAACATCAAAATACTTTGTTTGCATTCATTTGAGTGTGAAACTACACCTAGGATGTTTACAAGTACAAACAAGCTTCAACTCAACCTTTTGAATGCATTTATGCGTTTTAAAAGCTCGTACGAGTAGGGTGAAAGAGATTTGAGTTCTTTTGTGTTGTATATTAGGAGAAAGCATCCAAATACTTTGTTTGCATTCATTTGAGTGTGAAACTACACCTAGGATGTTCACAAGTACAAACAAGCTTCAACTCAAGCTTTTGAATGCATTTACGCGTTTTAAAAGCTCATACGAGTAGGGTGAAAGAGATTTGAGTTCTTTTGTGTTGTATATTCATAGAAAGCATTCAAATACTTTGTTTGGATTAATTTGAGTATGAA
Organism: Tetragonia tetragonoides; assembly: GCA_038025085.1. Taxonomy (NCBI): domain Eukaryota; kingdom Viridiplantae; phylum Streptophyta; class Magnoliopsida; order Caryophyllales; family Aizoaceae; genus Tetragonia; species Tetragonia tetragonoides. Next base: position 26,732,541 of record CM076140.1, read on the forward strand.
ACTACACCTAGGATGTTTACAAGTACAAACAAGCTTCAACTCAAGCTTTTGAATGCATTTACGAAGTTTAAAAGCTCATACGAGTAGGGTGAAAGAGATTTGAGTTCTTTTGTGTTGTATATTAAGAGAAAGCATCTAAATGCTTTGTTTGCATTCATTTGAGTTTGAAACTACACCTAGGATGTTTACAAGTACAAACAAGCTTAAGCTCAAGCTTTTGAATGCATTTACGCAGTTTAAAAGCTCATATTAGTAGGGTGAAAGAGATTTGAGTTCTTTTGTGTTGTATATTAAGAGAAAGAATCTAAATACTTTGTTTGCATTCATTTGAGTGTGAAACTACACCTAGGATGTTTACAAGTACCAACAAGCTTATACTCAAGCTTTTGAATGCATTTCCGCGTTTTAAAAGCTCATACGAGTAGGGTGAAAGAGATTTGAGTTCTTTTGTGTTGTATATTAAGAGAAAGCATTCAAATACTTTGTTTGGATTAATTTGAGTGTGAAACTAAACCTAGGATGTTTAGAAGTACAAACAAGCTTCCACTCAAGCTTTTGAATGCATTTACGCGTTTTAAAAGCTCATACGAGTAGGGTGAAAGAGATTTGAGTTCTTTTGTGTTGTATATTAAGAGAAAGCATCCAAATAATTTGTTTGGATTCATTTGAGTGTGAGACTACACCTAGGATGTTTACAAGTACCAACAAGCTTCAACTCAAGCTTTTGAATGCATTTCCGCGTTTTAAAAGCTCATACGAGTAGGGTGAAAGAGATTTGAGTTCTTTTGTGTTGTATATTAAGAGAAAGCATCCAAATAATTTGTTTGGATTCATTTGAGTGTGAAACAACACCTTGGATGTTTACAAGTACAAACAAGCTTCAACTCAAGCTTTTGAATGCATTTACGCGTTTTAAAAGCTCATACGAGTAGGGTGAAAGAGATTTGAGTTCTTTTGTGTTGTATATTTAGAGAAAGCATCCAAATACTTTGTTTGGATTAATTTGAGGGTGAAACCACACCTAGGATGTTTTTAAGTACCAACAAGCTTATACTCAAGCTTTTGAATGCATTTACGCAGTTTCAAAGCTCATACGAGTAGGGTGAAAGAGATTTGAGTTCTTTTGTGTTGTATATTAAGAGAAAGCATCTAAATACTTTGTTTGCATTCATTTGAGTGTGAAACTACACCTAGGATGTTCACAAGTACAAACAAGCTTCAACTCAAGCTTTTGAATGCATTTACGCGTTTTAAAAGCTCATACGAGTAGGGTGAAAGAGATTTGAGTTCTTTTGTGTTGTATATTCATAGAAAGCATTCAAATACTTTGTTTGGATTAATTTGAGTATGAAACTACACCTAGGATGTTTACAAGTACAAACAAGCTTCAACTCAAGCTTTTGAATGCAGTTACGAAGTTTAAAAGCTCATACGAGTAGGGTGAAAGAGATTTGAGTTCTTTTGTGTTGTATATTAAGAGAAAGCATCTAAATGCTTTGTTTGCATTCATTTGAGTTTGAAACTACACCTAGGATGTTTACAAGTACAAACAAGCTTAAGCTCAAGCTTTTGAATGCATTTACGCAGTTTAAAAGCTCATATTAGTAGGGTGAAAGAGATTTGAGTTCTTTTGTGTTGTATATTAAGAGAAAGAATCTAAATACTTTGTTTGCATTCATTTGAGTGTGAAACTACACCTACGATGTTTACAAGTACAAACAAGCTTCAACTAAAGCTTTTGAATGCATTTACGCGTTTTAAAAGCTCATACAAGTAGGGTGAAAGAGATTTGAGTTCTTTTGTGTTGTATATTATGAGAAAGCATTCAAATACTTTGTTTGGACTAATTTGAGTGTGAAACTACACCTAGGATGTTTACAAGTAGAAACAAGCTTCAACTCAAGCTTTTGAATGCATTTACGCAGTTTAAATGCTCATACGAGTAGGGTGAAAGAGATTTGAGTTCTTTTGTGTTGTATATTAAGAGAAAGTATCTAAATACTTTGTTCGTATTCATTTGAGTGTGAAACTACACCTAGGATGTTTACAAGTACAAACAAGCTTCAACTCAAGCTTTTGAATGCATTTACGCGTTTTAAAAGCTCATACGAGTAGGGTGAAAGAGACTTGAGTTCTTTTGTGTTGTATATTAAGAGAAAGCATCCAAATACTTTGTTTGGATTAATTTGAGGGTGAAACTACACCTAGGATGTTTACAAGTACCAACAAGCTTATACTCAAGCTTTTGAATGCATTTCCGCGTTTTAAAAGCTCATACGAGTAGGGTGAAAGAGATTTGAGTTCTTTTGTGTTGTATATTAAGAGAAAGCATTCAAATACTTTGTTTGGATTAATTTGAGTGTGAAACTAAACCTAGGATGTTTAGAAGTACAAACAAGCTTCCACTCAAGCTTTTGAATGCATTTACGCGTTTTAAAAGCTCATACGAGTAGGGTGAAAGAGATTTGAGTTCTTTTGTGTTGTATATTAAGAGAAAGCATCCAAATAATTTGTTTGGATTCATTTGAGTGTGAGACAACACCTTGGATGTTTACAAGTACAAACAAGCTTCAACTCAAGCTTTTGAATGCATTTACGCGTTTTAAAAGCTCATACGAGTAGGGTGAAAGAGATTTGAGTTCTTTTGTGTTGTATATTTAGAGAAAGCATCCAAATACTTTGTTTGGATTAATTTGAGGGTGAAACTACACCTAGGATGTTTTTAAGTACCAACAAGCTTATACTCAAGCTTTTGAATGCATTTACGCAGTTTCAAAGCTCATACGAGTAGGGTGAAAGAGATTTGAGTTCTTTTGTGTTGTATATTAAGAGAAAGCATCTAAATACTTTGTTTGGATTCATTTGAGTGTGAGACAACACCATGGATGTTTACAAGTACAAACAAGCTTCAACTCAAGCTTTTGAATGCATTTACGCGTTTTAAAAGCTCATACTAGTAGGGTGAAAGAGATTTGAGTTCTTTTGTGTTGTATATTTAGAGAAAGCATCCAAACACTTTGTTTGCATTCATTTGAGTGTGAAACTACACCTAGGATGTTTACAAGTACAACCAAGCTTCAACTCAAGCTTTTGAATGCAGTTACGCGTTTTAAAAGCTCATACGAGTAGGGTGAAAGATATTTGCGTTCTTTTGTGTTGTATATTAAGAGAAAACATAAAAATACTTTGTTTGGATTAATTTGAGTGTGAAACTACACCTAGGATGTTTACAAGTACAAACAAGCTTCAACTCAAGCTTTTGAATGCATTTACGCGTTTTAAAAGCTTACACGAGTAGGGTGAAAGAGATTTGAGTTCTTTTGTGTTGTATATTAAGAGAAAGCATCCAAATACTTTGTTTGGATTGATTTGAGTGACCTTGGATGTTTACAAGTACAAACAAGCTTCAACTCAAGCTTTTGAATGCATTTACGCGTTTTAAAAGCTCATACGAGTAGGGTGAAAGAGATTTGAGTTTTTTTGTGTTGTATTTTTAGAGAAAGCATCCAAACACTTTGTTTGCATTCATTTGAGTGTGAAACTACACCTAGGATGTTTACAAGTACAAACAAGCTTCAACTCAAGCTTTTGAATGCATTTACGCGTTTTAAATGCTTATAGGAGTACGGTGAAAGATATTTGCGTTCTTTTGTGTTGTATATTAAGAGAAAACATAAAAATACTTTGTTTGCATTCATTTGAGTGTGAAACTACACCTAGGATGTTTACAAGTACAAACAAGCTTCAACTCAAACTTTTGAATGCATTTACGCGTTTTAAATGCTTATAGGAGTAGGGTGAAAGAGATTTGCGTTCTTTTGTGTTGTATATTAAGAGAAAACATAAAAATACTTTGTTTGCATTCATTTGAGTGTGAAACTACACCTAGGATGTTTACAAGTACAAACAAGCTTCAACTCAAGCTTTTGAATACATTTACGCGTTTTAAATGCTTATAGGAGTAGGGTGAAAGAGATTTGAGTTTTTTTGTGTTGTATATTAAGAGAAATCATTCAAATACTTTGTTTGGATTAATTTGAGTGTGAAACTACACCTAGGATGTTTACAAGTACAAACAAGCTTCAACTCAAGCTTTTGAATGCATTTACGCGTTTTAAAAGCTCATACGAGTAGGGTGAAAGAGACTTGAGTTCTTTTGTGTTGTATATTAAGAGAAAGCATCCAAATACTTTGTTTGGATTAATTTGAGGGTGAAACTACACCTAGGATGTTTACAAGTACCAACAAGCTTATACTCAAGCTTTTGAATGCATTTCCGCGTTTTAAAAGCTCATACGAGTAGGGTGAAAGAGATTTGAGTTCTTTTGTGTTGTATATTAAGAGAAAGCATTCAAATACTTTGTTTGGATTAATTTGAGTGTGAAACTAAACCTAGGATGTTTAGAAGTACAAACAAGCTTCCACTCAAGCTTTTGAATGCATTTACGCGTTTTAAAAGCTCATACGAGTAGGGTGAAAGAGATTTGAGTTCTTTTGTGTTGTATATTAAGAGAAAGCATCCAAATAATTTGTTTGGATTCATTTGAGTGTGAGACTACACCTAGGATGTTTACAAGTACAAACAAGCTTCAACTCAAGCTTTTGAATGCATTTCCGCGTTTTAAAAGCTCATACGAGTAGGGTGAAAGAGATTTGAGTTCTTTTGTGTTGTATATTAAGAGAAAGCATTCAAATACTTTGTTTGGATTAATTTGAGTGTGAAACTAAACCTAGGATGTTTAGAAGTACAAACAAGCTTCCACTCAAGCTTTTGAATGCATTTACGCGTTTTAAAAGCTCATACGAGTAGGGTGAAAGAGATTTGAGTTCTTTTGTGTTGTATATTAAGAGAAAGCATCCAAATACTTTGTTTGGATTCATTTGAGTGTGAGACAAGACCTTGGACGTTTACAAGTACAAACAAGCTTCAACTCAAGCTTTTGAATGCATTTACGCGTTTTAAAAGCTCATACGAGTAGGGTGAAAGAGATTTGAGTTCTTTTGTGTTGTATATTTAGAGAAAGCATCCAAATACTTTGTTTGGATTAATTTGAGGGTGAAACTACACCTAGGATGTTTACAAGTACCAACAAGCTTATACTCAAGCTTTTGAATGCATTTACGCAGTTTAAAAGCTCATACGAGTAGGGTGAAAGAGATTTGAGTTCTTTTGTGTTGTATATTTAGAGAAAGCATCCAAACACTTTGTTTGCATTCATTTGAGTGTGAAACTACACCTAGGATGTTTACAAGTACAACCAAGCTTCAACTCAAGCTTTTGAATGCATTTACGCGTTTTAAAAGCTCATACGAGTAGGGTGAAAGATATTTGCGTTCTTTTGTGTTGTATATTAAGAGAAAACATAAAAATACTTTGTTTGGATTAATTTGAGTGTGAAACTACACCTAGGATGTTTACAAGTACAAACAAGCTTCAACTCAAGCTTTTGAATGCATTTACGCGTTTTAAAAGCTCACACGAGTAGGGTGAAAGAGATTTGAGTTCTTTTGTGTTGTATATTAAGAGAAAGCATTCAAATACTTTGTTTGGATTAATTTGAGTTTGAAACTACACCTAGGATGTTTAGAAGTACAAACAAGCTTCAACTCAAGCTTTTGAATGCATTTACGAAGTTTAAAAGCTCATACGAGTAGGGTGAAAGAGATTTGAGTTATTTTGTGTTGTATATTAAGAGAAAGCATCCAAATACTTTGTTTGGATTGATTTGAGTGACCTTGGATGTTTACAAGTACAAACAAGCTTCAACTCAAGCTTTTGAATGCATTTACGCGTTTTAAAAGCTCATACGAGTAGGGTGAAAGAGATTTGAGTTCTTTTGTGTTGTATATTAAGAGAAAGCATCCAAATAATTTGTTTGGATTCATTTGAGTGTGAGACAACACCTTGGATGTTTACAAGTACAAACAAGCTTCAACTCAAGCTTTTGAATGCATTTACGCGTTTTAAAAGCTCATACGAGTAGGGTGAAAGAGATTTGAGTTCTTTTGTGTTGTATATTTAGAGAAAGCATCCAAATACTTTGTTTGGATTAATTTGAGGGTGAAACTACACCTAGGATGTTTTTAAGTACCAACAAGCTTATACTCAAGCTTTTGAATGCATTTACGCAGTTTCAAAGCTCATACGAGTAGGGTGAAAGAGATTTGAGTTCTTTTGTGTTGTATATTAAGAGAAAGCATCTAAATACTTTGTTTGCATTCATTTGAGTGTGAAACTACACCTAGGATGTTTACAAGTACAAACAAGCTTCAACTCCAGCTTTTGAATGCATTTACGAGTTTTAAAAGCTCATACGAGTAGGGTGAAAGAGATTTGAGTTCTTTTGTGTTGTATATTAAGAGAAAGCATTCAAATACTTTTTTTGGATAAATTTGAGTGTGAAACTACACCTAGGATGTTTACAAGTACAAACAAGCTTCAACTCAAGCTTTTGAATGCATTTACGCGTTTTAAATGCTTATAGGAGTAGGGTGAAAGAGATTTGCGTTCTTTTGTGTTGTATATTAAGAGAAAACATAAAAATACTTTGTTTGCATTCATTTGAGTGTGAAACTACACCTAGGATGTTTACAAGTACAAACAAGCTTCAACTCAAGCTTTTGAATGCATTTACGCGTTTTAAATGCTTATAGGAGTAGGGTGAAAGAGATTTGAGTTCTTTTGTGTTGTATATTAAGAGAAATCATTCAAATACTTTGTTTGGATTAATTTGAGTGTGAAACTACACCTAGGATGTTTACAAGTACAAACAAGCTTCAACTCAAGCTTTTGAATGCATTTACGCGTTTTAAAAGCTCATACGAGTAGGGTGAAAGAGACTTGAGTTCTTTTGTGTTGTATATTAAGAGAAAGCATCCAAATACTTTGTTTGGATTTATTTGAGGGTGAAACTACACCTAGGATGTTTACAAGTACCAACAAGCTTATACTCAAGCTTTTGAATGCATTTACGCGTTTTAAAAGCTCATACGAGTAGGGTGAAAGAGATTTGAGTTCTTTTGTGTTGTATATTAAGAGAAAGCATCCAAATACTTTGTTTGGATTAATTTGAGGGTGAAACTACACCTAGGATGTTTACAAGTACAAACAAGCTTCAACTCAAGCTTTTGAATGCATTTACGCGTTTTAAAAGCTCATACGAGTAGGGTGAAAGAGATTTGAGTTCTTTTGTGTTGTATATTAAGAGAAAACATCAAAATACTTTGTTTGGATTAATTTGAGGGTGAAACTACACCTAGGATGTTTACAAGTACAAACAAGCTTCAACTCAAGCTTTTGAATGCATTTACGCGTTTTAAAAGCTCATATGAGTAGGGTGAAAGAGATTTGAGTTCTTTTGTGTTGTATATTCAGAGAAAGCATTCAAATACTTTGTTTGGATTAATTTGAGTATGAAACTACACCTAGGATGTTTACAAGTACAAACAAGCTTCAACTCAAGCTTTTGAATGCATTTACGAAGTTTAAAAGCTCATACGAGTAGGGTGAAAGAGATTTGAGTTCTTTTGTGTTGTATATTAAGAGAAAGCATCTAAATGCTTTGTTTGCATTCATTTGAGTTTGAAACTACACCTAGGTTGTTTACAAGTACAAACAAGCTTCAGCTCAAGCTTTTGAATGCATTTACGCAGTTTAAAAGCTCATACGAGTAGGGTGAAAGAGATTTGAGTTCTTTTGTGTTGTATATTAAGAGAAAGCATGTAAATACTTTGTTTGCATTCATTTGAGTGTGAAACTACACCTAGGATGTTTACAAGTACAAACAAGCTTCAACTAAAGCTTTTGAATGCATTTACGCGTTTTAAAAGCTCATACAAGTAGGGTGAAAGAGATTTGAGTTCTTTTGTGTTGTATATTATGAGAAAACATTCAAATACTTTGTTTGGATTAATTTGAGTGTGAAACTACACCTAGGATGATTACAAGTACAAACAACCTTCAACTCAAGCTTTTGAATGCATTTACGCAGTTTAAAAGCTCATACCGATAGGGTGAAAGAGATTTGAGTTCTTTTGTGTTGTATACTAAGAGAAAGCATCTAAATACTTTGTTTGCATTCATTTGAGTGTGAAACTACACCTAGGATGTTTTGTTTACGTTCATTTGAGTATGAAACTATACCAAGAATGTTTTAAAGTGCAAACAAGCTTCAACTCAAGCTTTTGAATGCATTTACGCGTTTTAAATGCTCATACGAGTAGGGTGAAAGAGATTTGAGTTCTTTTGTGTTGTATATTAAGAGAAAGCATTCAAATACTTTGTTTGGATTAATTTGAGTGTGAAACTACACCTAGGATGTTTACAAGTACAAACAACCTTCAACTCAAGCTTTTGAATGCATTTACGAAGTTTAAAAGCTCATACGAGTAGGGTGAAAGAGATTTGAGTTCTTTTGTGTTGTATATTAAGAGAAAGCATCTAAATGCTTTGTTTGCATTCATTTGAGTTTGAAACTACACCTAGGATGTTTACAAGTACAAACAAGCTTCAGCTCAAGCTTTTGAATGCATTTACGCGTTTTAAAAGCTCATACGAGTAGGGTGAAAGAGATTTGAGTTATTTTGTGTTGAATATTAAGAGAAAGCATCCAAATACTTTGTTTGGATTAATTTGAGGGTGAAACTACACCTAGGATGTTTACAAGTACCAACAAGTTTATACTCAAGCTTTTGAATGCATTTACGCGTTTTAAAAGCTCATACGAGTAGGGTGAAAGAGATTTGAGTTCTTTTGTGTTGTATATTAAGAGAAAGCATTCAAATACTTTGTTTGGATTAATTTGAGTGTGAAACTACACCTAGGATGTTTACAAGTACAAACAAGCTTCAACTCAAGCTTTTTAATGCATTTACGCGTTTTAAATGCTCATACGAGTAGGGTGAATGAGATTTGAGTTATTTTGTGTTGTATATTAAGAGCAAGCATCCAAATACATTGTTTACATTCATTTGAGTGTGAAACTACACCTAGGATGTTTACAAGTACAAACAAGCTTCAACTCAACCTTTTGAACGCATTTACGCGTTTTAAAAGCTCATACGAGTAGGGTGAAAGAGATTCGAGTTCTTTTGTGTTGTATATTAAAAGAAAGCATCCAAATACTTTGTTTGGATTAATTTGAGGGTGAAACTACACCTAGGATGTTTACAAGTACAAACAAGCTTCAACTCAAGCTTTTGAATGCATTTACGCGTTTTAAAAGCTCATACGAGTAGGGTGAAAGAGATTTGAGTTCTTTTGTGTTGTATATTAAGAGAAAGCATCCAAATACTTTGTTTGGATTAATTTGAGGGTGAAACTACACCTAGGATGTTTACAAGTACCAACAAGCTTATACTCAAGCTTTTGAATGCATTTACGCGTTTTAAAAGCTCATACGAGTAGGGTGAAAGAGATTTGAGTTCTTTTGTGTTGTATATTTAGAGAAAGCATCCAAACACTTTGTTTGCATTCATTTGAGTGTGAAACTACACCTAGGATGTTTACAAGTACAACCAAGCTTCAACTCAAGCTTTTGAATGCAGTTACGCGTTTTAAAAGCTCATACGAGTAGGGTGAAAGATATTTGCGTTCTTTTGTGTTGTATATTAAGAGAAAACATAAAAATACTTTGTTTGGATTAATTTGAGTGTGAAACTAAACCTAGGATGTTTAGAAGTACAAACAAGCTTCCACTCAAGCTTTTGAATGCATTTACGCGTTTTAAAAGCTCATGCGAGTAGGGTGAAAGAGATTTGAGTTCTTTTGTGTTGTATATTAAGAGAAAGCATCCAAATAATTTGTTTGGATTCATTTGAGTGTGAGACAACACCTTGGATGTTTACAAGTACAAACAAGCTTCAACTCAAGCTTTTGAATGCATTTACGCGTTTTAAAAGCTCATACGAGTAGGGTGAAAGAGATTTGAGTTCTTTTGTGTTGTATATTTAGAGAAAGCATCCAAATACTTTGTTTGGATTAATTTGAGGGTGAAACTACACCTAGGATGTTTTTAAGTACCAACAAGCTTATACTCAAGCTTTTGAATGCATTTACGCAGTTTCAAAGCTCATACGAGTAGGGTGAAAGAGATTTGAGTTCTTTTGTGTTGTATATTAAGAGAAAGCATCTAAATACTTTTTTTGGATTCATTTGAGTGTGAGACAACACCATGGATGTTTACAAGTACAAACAAGCTTCAACTCAAGCTTTTGAATGCATTTACGCGTTTTAAAAGCTCATACGAGTAGGGTGAAAGAGATTTGAGTTCTTTTGTGTTGTATATTTAGAGAAAGCATCCAAACACTTTGTTTGCATTCATTTGAGTGTGAAACTACACCTAGGATGTTTACAAGTACAACCAAGCTTCAACTCAAGCTTTTGAATGCAGTTACGCGTTTTAAAAGCTCATACGAGTAGGGTGAAAGACATTTGCGTTCTTTTGTGTTGTATATTAAGAGAAAACATAAAAATACTTTGTTTGGATTAATTTGAGTGTGAAACTACACCTAGGATGTTTACAAGTACAAACAAGCTTCAACTCAAGCTTTTGAATGCATTTACGCGTTTTAAAAGCTTACACGAGTAGGGTGAAAGAGATTTGAGTTCTTTTGTGTTGTATATTAAGAGAAAGCATCCAAATACTTTGTTTGGATTGATTTGAGTGACCTTGGATGTTTACAAGTACAAACAAGCTTCAACTCAAGCTTTTGAATGCATTTACGCGTTTTAAAAGCTCATACGAGTAGGGTGAAAGAGATTTGAGTTCTTTTGTGTTGTATATTTAGAGAAAGCATCCAAACACTTTGTTTGCATTCATTTGAGTGTGAAACTACACCTAGGATGTTTACAAGTACAAACAAGCTTCAACTCAAGCTTTTGAATGCATTTACGCGTTTTAAATGCTTATAGGAGTACGGTGAAAGATATTTGCGTTCTTTTGTGTTGTATATTAAGAGAAAACATAAAAATACTTTGTTTGCATTCATTTGAGTGTGAAACTACACCTAGGATGTTTACAAGTACAAACAAGCTTCAACTCAAGCTTTTGAATGCATTTACGCGTTTTAAATGCTTATAGGAGTAGGGTGAAAGAGATTTGCGTTCTTTTGTGTTGTATATTAAGAGAAAACATAAAAATACTTTGTTTGCATTCATTTGAGTGTGAAACTACACCTAGGATGTTTACAAGTACAAACAAGCTTCAACTCAAGCTTTTGAATACATTTACGCGTTTTAAATGCTTATAGGAGTAGGGTGAAAGAGATTTGAGTTTTTTTGTGTTGTATATTAAGAGAAATCATTCAAATACTTTGTTTGGATTAATTTGAGTATGAAACTACACCTAGGATGTTTACAAGTACAAACAAGCTTCAACTCAAGCTTTTGAATGCATTTCCGCGTTTTAAAAGCTCATACGAGTAGGGTGAAAGAGATTTGAGTTCTTTTGTGTTGTATATTAAGAGAAAGCATTCAAATACTTTGTTTGGATTAATTTGAGTGTGAAACTAAACCTAGGATGTTTAGAAGTACAAACAAGCTTCCACTCAAGCTTTTGAATGCATTTCCGCGTTTTAAAAGCTCATACGAGTAGGGTGAAAGAGATTTGAGTTCTTTTGTGTTGTATATTAAGAGAAAGCATCCAAATACTTTGTTTGGATTCATTTGAGTGTGAGACAACACCTTGGACGTTTACAAGTACAAACAAGCTTCAACTCAAGCTTTTGAATGCATTTACGCGTTTTAAAAGCTCATACGAGTAGGGTGAAAGAGATTTGAGTTCTTTTGTGTTGTATATTTAGAGAAAGCATCCAAATACTTTGTTTGGATTAATTTGAGGGTGAAACTACACCTAGGATGTTTACAAGTACCAACAAGCTTATACTCAAGCTTTTGAATGCATTTACGCAGTTTAAAAGCTCATACGAGTAGGGTGAAAGAGATTTGAGTTCTTTTGTGTTGTATATTTAGAGAAAGCATCCAAACACTTTGTTTGCATTCATTTGAGTGTGAAACTACACCTAGGATGTTTACAAGTACAACCAAGCTTCAACTCAAGCTTTTGAATGCATTTACGCGTTTTAAAAGCTCATACGAGTAGGGTGAAAGATATTTGCGTTCTTTTGTGTTGTATATTAAGAGAAAACATAAAAATACTTTGTTTGGATTAATTTGAGTGTGAAACTACACCTAGGATGTTTACAAGTACAAACAAGCTTCAACTCAATCTTTTGAATGCATTTACGCGTTTTAAAAGCTCACACGAGTAGGGTGAAAGAGATTTGAGTTCTTTTGTGTTGTATATTAAGAGAAAGCATTCAAATACTTTGTTTGGATTAATTTGAGTTTGAAACTACACCTAGGATGTTTACAAGTACAACCAAGCTTCAACTCAAGCTTTTGAATGCATTTACGCGTTTTAAAAGCTCATACGAGTAGGGTGAAAGATATTTGCGTTCTTTTGTGTTGTATATTAAGAGAAAACATAAAAATACTTTGTTTGGATTAATTTGAGTGTGAAACTACACCTAGGATGTTTACAAGTACAAACAAGCTTCAACTCAAGCTTTTGAATGCATTTACGCGTTTTAAAAGCTCACACGAGTAGGGTGAAAGAGATTTGAGTTCTTTTGTGTTGTATATTAAGAGAAAGCATTCAAATACTTTGTTTGGATTAATTTGAGTTTGAAACTACACCTAGGATGTTTAGAAGTACAAACAAGCTTCAACTCAAGCTTTTGAATGCATTTACGAAGTTTAAAAGCTCATACGAGTAGGGTGAAAGAGATTTGAGTTATTTTGTGTTGTATATTAAGAGAAAGCATCCAAATACTTTGTTTGGATTGATTTGAGTGACCTTGGATGTTTACAAGTACAAACAAGCTTCAACTCAAGCTTTTGAATGCATTTACGCGTTTTAAAAGCTCATACGAGTAGGGTGAAAGAGATTTGAGTTCTTTTGTGTTGTATATTAAGAGAAAGCATCCAAATACTTTGTTTGGATTAATTTGAGGGTGAAACTACACCTAGGATGTTTACAAGTACAAACAAGCTTCAACTCAAGCTTTTGAATGCATTTACGCGTTTTAAAAGCTCGTACGAGTAGGGTGAAAGAGATTTGAGTTCTTTTGTGTTGTATATTAGGAGAAAGCATCCAAATACTTTGTTTGCATTCATTTGAGTGTGAAACTACACCTAGGATGTTCACAAGTACAAACAAGCTTCAACTCAAGCTTTTGAATGCATTTACGCGTTTTAAAAGCTCATATGAGTAGGGTGAAAGAGATTTGAGTTCTTTTGTGTTGTATATTCAGAGAAAGCATTCAAATACTTTGTTTGGATTAATTTGAGTATGAAACTACACCTAGGATGTTTACAAGTACAAACAAGCTTCAACTCAAGCTTTTGAATGCATTTACGAAGTTTAAAAGCTCATACGAGTAGGGTGAAAGAGATTTGAGTTCTTTTGTGTTGTATATTAAGAGAAAGCATCTAAATGCTTTGTTTGCATTCATTTGAGTTTGAAACTACACCTAGGATGTTTACAAGTACAAACAAGCTTCAGCTCAAGCTTTTGAATGCATTTACGCAGTTTAAAAGCTCATACGAGTAGGGTGAAAGAGATTTGAGTTCTTTTGTGTTGTATATTAAGAGAAAGCATGTAAATACTTTGTTTGCATTCATTTGAGTGTGAAACTACACCTAGGATGTTTACAAGTACAAACAAGCTTCAACTAAAGCTTTTGAATGCATTTACGCGTTTTAAAAGCTCATACAAGTAGGGTGAAAGAGATTTGAGTTCTTTTGTGTTGTATATTATGAGAAAACATTCAAATACTTTGTTTGGATTAATTTGAGTGTGAAACTACACCTAGGATGATTACAAGTACAAACAACCTTCAACTCAAGCTTTTGAATGCATTTACGCAGTTTAAAAGCTCATACCGATAGGGTGAAAGAGATTTGAGTTCTTTTGTGTTGTATACTAAGAGAAAGCATCTAAATACTTTGTTTGCATTCATTTGAGTGTGAAACTACACCTAGGATGTTTTGTTTACGTTCATTTGAGTATGAAACTATACCAAGAATGTTTTAAAGTGCAAACAAGCTTCAACTCAAGCTTTTGAATGCATTTACGCGTTTTAAATGCTCATACGAGTAGGGTGAAAGAGATTTGAGTTCTTTTGTGTTGTATATTAAGAGAAAGCATTCAAATACTTTGTTTGGATTAATTTGAGTGTGAAACTACACCTAGGATGTTTACAAGTACAAACAACCTTCAACTCAAGCTTTTGAATGCATTTACGAAGTTTAAAAGCTCATACGAGTAGGGTGAAAGAGATTTGAGTTCTTTTGTGTTGTATATTAAGAGAAAGCATCTAAATGCTTTGTTTGCATTCATTTGAGTTTGAAACTACACCTAGGATGTTTACAAGTACAAACAAGCTTCAGCTCAAGCTTTTGAATGCATTTACGCGTTTTAAAAGCTCATACGAGTAGGGTGAAAGAGATTTGAGTTATTTTGTGTTGAATATTAAGAGAAAGCATCCAAATACTTTGTTTGGATTAATTTGAGGGTGAAACTACACCTAGGATGTTTACAAGTACCAACAAGTTTATACTCAAGCTTTTGAATGCATTTACGCGTTTTAAAAGCTCATACGAGTAGGGTGAAAGAGATTTGAGTTCTTTTGTGTTGTATATTAAGAGAAAGCATTCAAATACTTTGTTTGGATTAATTTGAGTGTGAAACTACACCTAGGATGTTTACAAGTACAAACAAGCTTCAACTCAAGCTTTTTAATGCATTTACGCGTTTTAAATGCTCATACGAGTAGGGTGAATGAGATTTGAGTTATTTTGTGTTGTATATTAAGAGAAAGCATCCAAATACATTGTTTACATTCATTTGAGTGTGAAACTACACCTAGGATGTTTACAAGTACAAACAAGCTTCAACTCAACCTTTTGAACGCATTTACGCGTTTTAAAAGCTCATACGAGTAGGGTGAAAGAGATTCGAGTTCTTTTGTGTTGTATATTAAAAGAAAGCATCCAAATACTTTGTTTGGATTAATTTGAGGGTGAAACTACACCTAGGATGTTTACAAGTACAAACAAGCTTCAACTCAAGCTTTTGAATGCATTTACGCGTTTTAAAAGCTCATACGAGTAGGGTGAAAGAGATTTGAGTTCTTTTGTGTTGTATATTAAGAGAAAGCATCCAAATACTTTGTTTGGATTAATTTGAGGGTGAAACTACACCTAGGATGTTTACAAGTACCAACAAGCTTATACTCAAGCTTTTGAATGCATTTACGCGTTTTAAAAGCTCATACGAGTAGGGTGAAAGAGATTTGAGTTCTTTTGTGTTGTATATTTAGAGAAAGCATCCAAACACTTTGTTTGCATTCATTTGAGTGTGAAACTACACCTAGGATGTTTACAAGTACAACCAAGCTTCAACTCAAGCTTTTGAATACATTTACGCGTTTTAAATGCTTATAGGAGTAGGGTGAAAGAGATTTGAGTTTTTTTGTGTTGTATATTAAGAGAAATCATTCAAATACTTTGTTTGGATTAATTTGAGTATGAAACTACACCTAGGATGTTTACAAGTACAAACAAGCTTCAACTCAAGCTTTTGAATGCATTTCCGCGTTTTAAAAGCTCATACGAGTAGGGTGAAAGAGATTTGAGTTCTTTTGTGTTGTATATTAAGAGAAAGCATTCAAATACTTTGTTTGGATTAATTTGAGTGTGAAACTACACCTAGGATGTTTACAAGTACAAACAAGCTTCCACTCAAGCTTTTGAATGCATTTCCGCGTTTTAAAAGCTCATACGAGTAGGGTGAAAGAGATTTGAGTTCTTTTGTGTTGTATATTAAGAGAAAGCATCCAAATACTTTGTTTGGATTCATTTGAGTGTGAGACAACACCTTGGACGTTTACAAGTACAAACAAGCTTCAACTCAAGCTTTTGAATGCATTTACGCGTTTTAAAAGCTCATACGAGTAGGGTGAAAGAGATTTGAGTTCTTTTGTGTTGTATATTTAGAGAAAGCATCCAAATACTTTGTTTGGATTAATTTGAGGGTGAAACTACACCTAGGATGTTTACAAGTACCAACAAGCTTATACTCAAGCTTTTGAATGCATTTACGCAGTTTAAAAGCTCATACGAGTAGGGTGAAAGAGATTTGAGTTATTTTGTGTTGTATATTAAGAGAAAGCATCCAAATACTTTGTTTGGATTGATTTGAGTGACCTTGGATGTTTACAAGTACAAACAAGCTTCAACTCAAGCTTTTGAATGCATTTACGCGTTTTAAAAGCTCATACGAGTAGGGTGAAAGAGATTTGAGTTCTTTTGTGTTGTATATTAAGAGAAAGCATCCAAATACTTTGTTTGGATTAATTTGAGGGTGAAACTACACCTAGGATGTTTACAAGTACAAACAAGCTTCAACTCAACCTTTTGAATGCATTTACGCGTTTTAAAAGCTCGTACGAGTAGGGTGAAAGAGATTTGAGTTCTTTTGTGTTGTATATTTAGAGAAAGCATCCAAACACTTTGTTTGCATTCATTTGAGTGTGAAACTACACCTAGGATGTTTACAAGTACAACCAAGCTTCAACTCAAGCTTTTGAATACATTTACGCGTTTTAAATGCTTATAGGAGTAGGGTGAAAGAGATTTGAGTTTTTTTGTGTTGTATATTAAGAGAAATCATTCAAATACTTTGTTTGGATTAATTTGAGTATGAAACTACACCTAGGATGTTTACAAGTACAAACAAGCTTCAACTCAAGCTTTTGAATGCATTTCCGCGTTTTAAAAGCTCATACGAGTAGGGTGAAAGAGATTTGAGTTCTTTTGTGTTGTATATTAAGAGAAAGCATTCAAATACTTTGTTTGGATTAATTTGAGTGTGAAACTACACCTAGGATGTTTACAAGTACAAACAAGCTTCCACTCAAGCTTTTGAATGCATTTCCGCGTTTTAAAAGCTCATACGAGTAGGGTGAAAGAGATTTGAGTTCTTTTGTGTTGTATATTAAGAGAAAGCATCCAAATACTTTGTTTGGATTCATTTGAGTGTGAGACAACACCTTGGACGTTTACAAGTACAAACAAGCTTCAACTCAAGCTTTTGAATGCATTTACGCGTTTTAAAAGCTCATACGAGTAGGGTGAAAGAGATTTGAGTTCTTTTGTGTTGTATATTTAGAGAAAGCATCCAAATACTTTGTTTGGATTAATTTGAGGGTGAAACTACACCTAGGATGTTTACAAGTACCAACAAGCTTATACTCAAGCTTTTGAATGCATTTACGCAGTTTAAAAGCTCATACGAGTAGGGTGAAAGAGATTTGAGTTATTTTGTGTTGTATATTAAGAGAAAGCATCCAAATACTTTGTTTGGATTGATTTGAGTGACCTTGGATGTTTACAAGTACAAACAAGCTTCAACTCAAGCTTTTGAATGCATTTACGCGTTTTAAAAGCTCATACGAGTAGGGTGAAAGAGATTTGAGTTCTTTTGTGTTGTATATTAAGAGAAAGCATCCAAATACTTTGTTTGGATTAATTTGAGGGTGAAACTACACCTAGGATGTTTACAAGTACAAACAAGCTTCAACTCAACCTTTTGAATGCATTTACGCGTTTTAAAAGCTCGTACGAGTAGGGTGAAAGAGATTTGAGTTCTTTTGTGTTGTATATTAGGAGAAAGCATCCAAATACTTTGTTTGCATTCATTTGAGTGTGAAACTACACCTAGGATGTTCACAAGTACAAACAAGCTTCAACTCAAGCTTTTGAATGCATTTACGCGTTTTAAAAGCTCATATGAGTAGGGTGAAAGAGATTTGAGTTCTTTTGTGTTGTATATTCAGAGAAAGCATTCAAATACTTTGTTTGGATTAATTTGAGTATGAAACTACACCTAGGATGTTTACAAGTACAAACAAGCTTCAACTCAAGCTTTTGAATGCATTTACGAAGTTTAAAAGCTCATACGAGTAGGGTGAAAGAGATTTGAGTTCTTTTGTGTTGTATATTAAGAGAAAGCATCTAAATGCTTTGTTTGCATTCATTTGAGTTTGAAACTACACCTAGGATGTTTACAAGTACAAACAAGCTTCAGCTCAAGCTTTTGAATGCATTTACGCAGTTTAAAAGCTCATACGAGTAGGGTGAAAGAGATTTGAGTTCTTTTGTGTTGTATATTAAGAGAAAGCATGTAAATACTTTGTTTGCATTCATTTGAGTGTGAAACTACACCTAGGATGTTTACAAGTACAAACAAGCTTCAACTAAAGCTTTTGAATGCATTTACGCGTTTTAAAAGCTCATACAAGTAGGGTGAAAGAGATTTGAGTTCTTTTGTGTTGTATATTATGAGAAAACATTCAAATACTTTGTTTGGATTAATTTGAGTGTGAAACTACACCTAGGATGATTACAAGTACAAACAACCTTCAACTCAAGCTTTTGAATGCATTTACGCAGTTTAAAAGCTCATACCGATAGGGTGAAAGAGATTTGAGTTCTTTTGTGTTGTATACTAAGAGAAAGCATCTAAATACTTTGTTTGCATTCATTTGAGTGTGAAACTACACCTAGGATGTTTTGTTTACGTTCATTTGAGTATGAAACTATACCAAGAATGTTTTAAAGTGCAAACAAGCTTCAACTCAAGCTTTTGAATGCATTTACGCGTTTTAAATGCTCATACGAGTAGGGTGAAAGAGATTTGAGTTCTTTTGTGTTGTATATTAAGAGAAAGCATTCAAATACTTTGTTTGGATTAATTTGAGTGTGAAACTACACCTAGGATGTTTACAAGTACAAACAACCTTCAACTCAAGCTTTTGAATGCATTTACGAAGTTTAAAAGCTCATACGAGTAGGGTGAAAGAGATTTGAGTTCTTTTGTGTTGTATATTAAGAGAAAGCATCTAAATGCTTTGTTTGCATTCATTTGAGTTTGAAACTACACCTAGGATGTTTACAAGTACAAACAAGCTTCAGCTCAAGCTTTTGAATGCATTTACGCGTTTTAAAAGCTCATACGAGTAGGGTGAAAGAGATTTGAGTTATTTTGTGTTGAATATTAAGAGAAAGCATCCAAATACTTTGTTTGGATTAATTTGAGGGTGAAACTACACCTAGGATGTTTACAAGTACCAACAAGTTTATACTCAAGCTTTTGAATGCATTTACGCGTTTTAAAAGCTCATACGAGTAGGGTGAAAGAGATTTGAGTTCTTTTGTGTTGTATATTAAGAGAAAGCATTCAAATACTTTGTTTGGATTAATTTGAGTGTGAAACTACACCTAGGATGTTTACAAGTACAAACAAGCTTCAACTCAAGCTTTTTAATGCATTTACGCGTTTTAAATGCTCATACGAGTAGGGTGAATGAGATTTGAGTTATTTTGTGTTGTATATTAAGAGAAAGCATCCAAATACATTGTTTACATTCATTTGAGTGTGAAACTACACCTAGGATGTTTACAAGTACAAACAAGCTTCAACTCAACCTTTTGAACGCATTTACGCGTTTTAAAAGCTCATACGAGTAGGGTGAAAGAGATTCGAGTTCTTTTGTGTTGTATATTAAAAGAAAGCATCCAAATACTTTGTTTGGATTAATTTGAGGGTGAAACTACACCTAGGATGTTTACAAGTACAAACAAGCTTCAACTCAAGCTTTTGAATGCATTTACGCGTTTTAAAAGCTCATACGAGTAGGGTGAAAGAGATTTGAGTTCTTTTGTGTTGTATATTAAGAGAAAGCATCTAAATACTTTGTTTGGATTAATTTGAGGGTGAAACTACACCTAGGATGTTTACAAGTACCAACAAGCTTATACTCAAGCTTTTGAATGCATTTACGCGTTTTAAAAGCTCATACGAGTAGGGTGAAAGAGATTTGAGTTCTTTTGTGTTGTATATTTAGAGAAAGCATCCAAACACTTTGTTTGCATTCATTTGAGTGTGAAACTACACCTAGGATGTTTACAAGTACAACCAAGCTTCAACTCAAGCTTTTGAATACATTTACGCGTTTTAAATGCTTATAGGAGTAGGGTGAAAGAGATTTGAGTTTTTTTGTGTTGTATATTAAGAGAAATCATTCAAATACTTTGTTTGGATTAATTTGAGTATGAAACTACACCTAGGATGTTTACAAGTACAAACAAGCTTCAACTCAAGCTTTTGAATGCATTTCCGCGTTTTAAAAGCTCATACGAGTAGGGTGAAAGAGATTTGAGTTCTTTTGTGTTGTATATTAAGAGAAAGCATTCAAATACTTTGTTTGGATTAATTTGAGTGTGAAACTAAACCTAGGATGTTTAGAAGTACAAACAAGCTTCCACTCAAGCTTTTGAATGCATTTCCGCGTTTTAAAAGCTCATACGAGTAGGGTGAAAGAGATTTGAGTTCTTTTGTGTTGTATATTAAGAGAAAGCATCCAAATACTTTGTTTGGATTCATTTGAGTGTGAGACAACACCTTGGACGTTTACAAGTACAAACAAGCTTCAACTCAAGCTTTTGAATGCATTTACGCGTTTTAAAAGCTCATACGAGTAGGGTGAAAGAGATTTGAGTTCTTTTGTGTTGTATATTTAGAGAAAGCATCCAAATACTTTGTTTGGATTAATTTGAGGGTGAAACTACACCTAGGATGTTTACAAGTACAAACAAGCTTCAACTCAAGCTTTTGAATGCATTTCCGCGTTTTAAAAGCTCATACGAGTAGGGTGAAAGAGATTTGAGTTCTTTTGTGTTGTATATTTAGAGAAAGCATCCAAACACTTTGTTTGCATTCATTTGAGTGTGAAACTACACCTAGGATGTTTACAAGTACAACCAAGCTTCAACTCAAGCTTTTGAATGCATTTACGCGTTTTAAAAGCTCATACGAGTAGGGTGAAAGATATTTGCGTTCTTTTGTGTTGTATATTAAGAGAAAACATAAAAATACTTTGTTTGGATTAATTTGAGTGTGAAACTACACCTAGGATGTTTACAAGTACAAACAAGCTTCAACTCAATCTTTTGAATGCATTTACGCGTTTTAAAAGCTCACACGAGTAGGGTGAAAGAGATTTGAGTTCTTTTGTGTTGTATATTAAGAGAAAGCATTCAAATACTTTGTTTGGATTAATTTGAGTTTGAAACTACACCTAGGATGTTTACAAGTACAACCAAGCTTCAACTCAAGCTTTTGAATGCATTTACGCGTTTTAAAAGCTCATACGAGTAGGGTGAAAGATATTTGCGTTCTTTTGTGTTGTATATTAAGAGAAAGCATTCAAATACTTTGTTTGGATTAATTTGAGTGTGAAACTACACCTAGGATGTTTACAAGTACAAACAAGCTTCAACTCAAGCTTTTGAATGCATTTACGCGTTTTAAAAGCTCACACGAGTAGGGTGAAAGAGATTTGAGTTCTTTTGTGTTGTATATTAAGAGAAAGCATTCAAATACTTTGTTTGGATTAATTTGAGTTTGAAACTACACCTAGGATGTTTAGAAGTACAAACAAGCTTCAACTCAAGCTTTTGAATGCATTTACGAAGTTTAAAAGCTCATACGAGTAGGGTGAAAGAGATTTGAGTTATTTTGTGTTGTATATTAAGAGAAAGCATCCAAATACTTTGTTTGGATTGATTTGAGTGACCTTGGATGTTTACCAGTACAAACAAGCTTCAACTCAAGCTTTTGAATGCATTTACGCGTTTTAAAAGCTCATACGAGTAGGGTGAAAGAGATTTGAGTTCTTTTGTGTTGTATATTAAGAGAAAGCATCCAAATACTTTGTTTGAATTAATTTGAGGGTGAAACTACACCTAGGATGTTTACAAGTACAAACAAGCTTCAACTCAACCTTTTGAATGCATTTACGCGTTTTAAAAGCTCGTACGAGTAGGGTGAAAGAGATTTGAGTTCTTTTGTGTTGTATATTAGGAGAAAGCATCCAAATACTTTGTTTGCATTCATTTGAGTGTGAAACTACACCTAGGATGTTCACAAGTACAAACAAGCTTCAACTCAAGCTTTTGAATGCATTTACGCGTTTTAAAAGCTCATATGAGTAGGGTGAAAGAGATTTGAGTTCTTTTGTGTTGTATATTCAGAGAAAGCATTCAAATACTTTGTTTGGATTAATTTGAGTATGAAACTACACCTAGGATGTTTACAAGTACAAACAAGCTTCAACTCAAGCTTTTGAATGCATTTACGAAGTTTAAAAGCTCATACGAGTAGGGTGAAAGAGATTTGAGTTCTTTTGTGTTGTATATTAAGAGAAAGCATCTAAATGCTTTGTTTGCATTCATTTGAGTTTGAAACTACACCTAGGATGTTTACAAGTACAAACAAGCTTCAGCTCAAGCTTTTGAATGCATTTACGCAGTTTAAAAGCTCATACGAGTAGGGTGAAAGAGATTTGAGTTCTTTTGTGTTGTATATTAAGAGAAAGCATGTAAATACTTTGTTTGCATTCATTTGAGTGTGAAACTACACCTAGGATGTTTACAAGTACAAACAAGCTTCAACTAAAGCTTTTGAATGCATTTACGCGTTTTAAAAGCTCATACAAGTAGGGTGAAAGAGATTTGAGTTCTTTTGTGTTGTATATTATGAGAAAACATTCAAATACTTTGTTTGGATTAATTTGAGTGTGAAACTACACCTAGGATGATTACAAGTACAAACAACCTTCAACTCAAGCTTTTGAATGCATTTACGCAGTTTAAAAGCTCATACCGATAGGGTGAAAGAGATTTGAGTTCTTTTGTGTTGTATACTAAGAGAAAGCATCTAAATACTTTGTTTGCATTCATTTGAGTGTGAAACTACACCTAGGATGTTTTGTTTACGTTCATTTGAGTATGAAACTATACCAAGAATGTTTTAAAGTGCAAACAAGCTTCAACTCAAGCTTTTGAATGCATTTACGCGTTTTAAATGCTCATACGAGTAGGGTGAAAGAGATTTGAGTTCTTTTGTGTTGTATATTAAGAGAAAGCATTCAAATACTTTGTTTGGATTAATTTGAGTGTGAAACTACACCTAGGATGTTTACAAGTACAAACAACCTTCAACTCAAGCTTTTGAATGCATTTACGAAGTTTAAAAGCTCATACGAGTAGGGTGAAAGAGATTTGAGTTCTTTTGTGTTGTATATTAAGAGAAAGCATCTAAATGCTTTGTTTGCATTCATTTGAGTTTGAAACTACACCTAGGATGTTTACAAGTACAAACAAGCTTCAGCTCAAGCTTTTGAATGCATTTACGCGTTTTAAAAGCTCATACGAGTAGGGTGAAAGAGATTTGAGTTCTTTTGTGTTGTATATTATGAGAAAACATTCAAATACTTTGTTTGGATTAATTTGAGTGTGAAACTACACCTAGGATGACTACAAGTACAAACAACCTTCAACTCAAGCTTTTGAATGCATTTACGCAGTTTAAAAGCTCATACCGATAGGGTGAAAGAGATTTGAGTTCTTTTGTGTTGTATATTAAGAGA
The DNA here is from genome assembly GCA_038025085.1 of Tetragonia tetragonoides. Classification (NCBI taxonomy): domain Eukaryota; kingdom Viridiplantae; phylum Streptophyta; class Magnoliopsida; order Caryophyllales; family Aizoaceae; genus Tetragonia; species Tetragonia tetragonoides. Next base: position 26,756,097 of record CM076140.1, read on the forward strand.
AAGCATTCAAATACTTTGTTTGGATTAATTTGAGTGTGAAACTACACCTAGGATGTTTACAAGTACAAACAAGCTTCAACTCAAGCTTTTTAATGCATTTACGCGTTTTAAATGCTCATACGAGTAGGGTGAATGAGATTTGAGTTATTTTGTGTTGTATATTAAGAGAAAGCATCCAAATACATTGTTTACATTCATTTGAGTGTGAAACTACACCTAGGATGTTTACAAGTACAAACAAGCTTCAACTCAACCTTTTGAACGCATTTACGCGTTTTAAAAGCTCATACGAGTAGGGTGAAAGAGATTCGAGTTCTTTTGTGTTGTATATTAAAAGAAAGCATCCAAATACTTTGTTTGGATTAATTTGAGGGTGAAACTACACCTAGGATGTTTACAAGTACAAACAAGCTTCAACTCAAGCTTTTGAATGCATTTACGCGTTTTAAAAGCTCATACGAGTAGGGTGAAAGAGATTTGAGTTCTTTTGTGTTGTATATTAAGAGAAAGCATCCAAATACTTTGTTTGGATTAATTTGAGGGTGAAACTACACCTAGGATGTTTACAAGTACCAACAAGCTTATACTCAAGCTTTTGAATGCATTTACGCGTTTTAAAAGCTCATACGAGTAGGGTGAAAGAGATTTGAGTTCTTTTGTGTTGTATATTTAGAGAAAGCATCCAAACACTTTGTTTGCATTCATTTGAGTGTGAAACTACACCTAGGATGTTTACAAGTACAACCAAGCTTCAACTCAAGCTTTTGAATGCAGTTACGCGTTTTAAAAGCTCATACGAGTAGGGTGAAAGATATTTGCGTTCTTTTGTGTTGTATATTAAGAGAAAACATAAAAATACTTTGTTTGGATTAATTTGAGTGTGAAACTAAACCTAGGATGTTTAGAAGTACAAACAAGCTTCCACTCAAGCTTTTGAATGCATTTACGCGTTTTAAAAGCTCATACGAGTAGGGTGAAAGAGATTTGAGTTCTTTTGTGTTGTATATTACGAGAAAGCATCCAAATAATTTGTTTGGATTCATTTGAGTGTGAGACAACACCTTGGATGTTTACAAGTACAAACAAGCTTCAACTCAAGCTTTTGAATGCATTTACGCGTTTTAAAAGCTCATACGAGTAGGGTGAAAGAGATTTGAGTTCTTTTGTGTTGTATATTTAGAGAAAGCATCCAAATACTTTGTTTGGATTAATTTGAGGGTGAAACTACACCTAGGATGTTTTTAAGTACCAACAAGCTTATACTCAAGCTTTTGAATGCATTTACGCAGTTTCAAAGCTCATACGAGTAGGGTGAAAGAGATTTGAGTTCTTTTGTGTTGTATATTAAGAGAAAGCATCTAAATACTTTTTTTGGATTCATTTGAGTGTGAGACAACACCATGGATGTTTACAAGTACAAACAAGCTTCAACTCAAGCTTTTGAATGCATTTACGCGTTTTAAAAGCTCATACGAGTAGGGTGAAAGAGATTTGAGTTCTTTTGTGTTGTATATTTAGAGAAAGCATCCAAACACTTTGTTTGCATTCATTTGAGTGTGAAACTACACCTAGGATGTTTACAAGTACAACCAAGCTTCAACTCAAGCTTTTGAATGCAGTTACGCGTTTTAAAAGCTCATACGAGTAGGGTGAAAGATATTTGCGTTCTTTTGTGTTGTATATTAAGAGAAAACATAAAAATACTTTGTTTGGATTAATTTGAGTGTGAAACTACACCTAGGATGTTTACAAGTACAAACAAGCTTCAACTCAAGCTTTTGAATGCATTTACGCGTTTTAAAAGCTTACACGAGTAGGGTGAAAGAGATTTGAGTTCTTTTGTGTTGTATATTAAGAGAAAGCATCCAAATACTTTGTTTGGATTGATTTGAGTGACCTTGGATGTTTACAAGTACAAACAAGCTTCAACTCAAGCTTTTGAATGCATTTACGCGTTTTAAAAGCTCATACGAGTAGGGTGAAAGAGATTTGAGTTCTTTTGTGTTGTATATTTAGAGAAAGCATCCAAACACTTTGTTTGCATTCATTTGAGTGTGAAACTACACCTAGGATGTTTACAAGTACAAACAAGCTTCAACTCAAGCTTTTGAATGCATTTACGCAGTTTAAAAGCTCATACCGATAGGGTGAAAGAGATTTGAGTTCTTTTGTGTTGTATACTAAGAGAAAGCATCTAAATACTTTGTTTGCATTCATTTGAGTGTGAAACTACACCTAGGATGTTTTGTTTACGTTCATTTGAGTATGAAACTATACCAAGAATGTTTTAAAGTGCAAACAAGCTTCAACTCAAGCTTTTGAATGCATTTACGCGTTTTAAATGCTCATACGAGTAGGGTGAAAGAGATTTGAGTTCTTTTGTGTTGTATATTAAGAGAAAGCATTCAAATACTTTGTTTGGATTAATTTGAGTGTGAAACTACACCTAGGATGTTTACAAGTACAAACAACCTTCAACTCAAGCTTTTGAATGCATTTACGAAGTTTAAAAGCTCATACGAGTAGGGTGAAAGAGATTTGAGTTCTTTTGTGTTGTATATTAAGAGAAAGCATCTAAATGCTTTGTTTGCATTCATTTGAGTTTGAAACTACACCTAGGATGTTTACAAGTACAAACAAGCTTCAGCTCAAGCTTTTGAATGCATTTACGCGTTTTAAAAGCTCATACGAGTAGGGTGAAAGAGATTTGAGTTATTTTGTGTTGAATATTAAGAGAAAGCATCCAAATACTTTGTTTGGATTAATTTGAGGGTGAAACTACTCCTAGGATGTTTACAAGTACCAACAAGTTTATACTCAAGCTTTTGAATGCATTTACGCGTTTTAAAAGCTCATACGAGTAGGGTGAAAGAGATTTGAGTTCTTTTGTGTTGTATATTAAGAGAAAGCATTCAAATACTTTGTTTGGATTAATTTGAGTGTGAAACTACACCTAGGATGTTTACAAGTACAAACAAGCTTCAACTCAAGCTTTTTAATGCATTTACGCGTTTTAAATGCTCATACGAGTAGGGTGAATGAGATTTGAGTTATTTTGTGTTGTATATTAAGAGAAAGCATCCAAATACATTGTTTACATTCATTTGAGTGTGAAACTACACCTAGGATGTTTACAAGTACAAACAAGCTTCAACTCAACCTTTTGAACGCATTTACGCGTTTTAAAAGCTCATACGAGTAGGGTGAAAGAGATTCGAGTTCTTTTGTGTTGTATATTAAAAGAAAGCATCCAAATACTTTGTTTGGATTAATTTGAGGGTGAAACTACACCTAGGATGTTTACAAGTACAAACAAGCTTCAACTCAAGCTCTTGAATGCATTTACGCGTTTGAAAAGCTCATACGAGTAGGGTGAAAGATATTTGCGTTCTTTTGTGTTGTATATTAAGAGAAAGCATTCAAATACTTTGTTTGAATTAATTTGAGTGTGAAACTATACCTAGGATGTTTACAAGTACAAACAAGGTTCAACTCAAGCTTTTGAATTCATTTACGCAGTTTAAAAGCTCATACGAGTAGGGTGAAAGAGATTTGAGTTCTTTTGTAATGTATATTAAGAGAAAGCATCTAAATACTTTTTTTGCATTCATTTTAGTGTGAAACTACACCTAGGATGTTTACAAGTACAAACAAGCTTCAACTCAAGCTTTTGAATGCATTTACGCGTTTTAAAAGCTCATACGAGTAGGGTGAAAGATATTTGCGTTCTTTTGTGTTGCATATTAAGAGAAAGCATTCAAATACTTTGTTTGGATTAATTTGAGTATGAAACTACACCTAGGATGTTTACAAGTACAAACAAGCTTCAACTCAAGCTTTTTAATGCATTTACGCGTTTTAAATGCTCATACGAGTAGGGTGAAAGAGATTTGAGTTATTTTGTGTTGTATATTAAGAGAAAGCATTTAAATACATTGTTTGCATTCGTTTGAGTGTGAAACTACACCTAGGATGTTTAACAGTACAAACAAGCTTCAACTCAAGCTTTTGAATGCATTTACGCGTTTTAAAAGCTCACACGAGTAGGGTGAAAGAGATTTAGGTTCTTTTGTTTTTTATATTAAGAGAAAGCATCCAAATACTTTGTTTGGATTCATTTGAGTGTGAGACTACACCTTGGATGTTTACAAGTACAAACAAGCTTCAACTCAAGCTTTTGAATGCATTTACGCGTTTTAAAAGCTCATACGAGTAGGGTAAAAGAGATTTGAGTTCTTTTGTGTTGTATATTAAGAGAAAGCATCTAAATACTTTGTTTGCATTCATTTGAGTGTGAAACTACACCTAGGATGTTCACAAGTACAAACAAGCTTCAACTCAAGCTTTTGAATGCATTTACGCGTTTTAAAAGCTCATACGAGTAGGGTGAAAGAGATTCGAGTTCTTTTGTGTTGTATATTAAAAGAAAGCATCCAAATACTTTGTTTGGATTAATTTGAGGGTGAAACTACACCTAGGATGTTTACAAGTACAAACAAGCTTCAACTCAAGCTTTTGAATGCATTTACGCGTTTTAAAAGCTCATACGAGTAGGGTGAAAGATATTTGCGTTCTTTTGTGTTGTATATTAAGAGAAAACATAAAAATACTTTGTTTGCATTCATTTGAGTGTGAAACTACACCTAGGATGTTTACAAGTACAAACAAGCTTCAACTCAAGCTTTTGAATGCATTTACGCGTTTTAAATGCTCATACGAGTAGGGTGAAAGAGATTTGAGTTCTTTTGTGTTGTATATTAAGAGAAATCATTCAAATACTTTGTTTGGATTGATTTGAGTTTGAAACTACACCTAGGATGTTTACAAGTACAAACAAGCTTCAACTCAAGCTTTTGAATGCATTTACGCGTTTTAAAAGCTCATACGAGTAGGGTGAAAGATATTTGAGTTCTTTTGTGTTGTATATTTAGAGAAAGCATCCAAACACTTTGTTTGCATTCATATGAGTGTGAAACTACACCTAGGATGTTTACAAGTACAAACAAGCTTCAACTCAAGCTTTTTAATGCATTTACGCGTTTTAAATGCTCATACGAGTAGGGTGAAAGATATTTGCGTTCTTTTGTGTTGTATATTAAGAGAAAACATAAAAATACTTTGTTTGCATTCATTTGAGTGTGAAACTACACCTAGGATGTTTACAAGTACAAACAAGCTTCAACTCAAGCTTTTGAATGCATTTACGCGTTTTAAAAGCTCATACGAGTAGGGTGAAAGATATTTGAGTTCTTTTGTGTTGTATATTTAGAGAAAGCATCCAAACACTTTGTTTGCATTCATATGAGTGTGAAACTACACCTAGGATGTTTACAAGTACAAACAAGCTTCAACTCAAGCTTTTTAATGCATTTACGCGTTTTAAATGCTCATACGAGTAGGGTGAAAGATATTTGCGTTCTTTTGTGTTGTATATTAAGAGAAAACATAAAAATACTTTGTTTGCATTCATTTGAGTGTGAAACTACACCTAGGATGTTTACAAGTACAAACAAGCTTCAACTCAACCTTTTGAACGCATTTACGCGTTTTAAAAGCTCATACGAGTAGGGTGAAAGAGATTTTAGTTCTTTTGTGTTGTATATTAAAAGAAAGCATCCAAATACTTTGTATGGATTATTTTGAGTGTGAAACTAAAGCTAGGATGTTTAGAAGTACAAACAAGCTTCCACTCAAGCTTTTGAATGCATTTACGCGTTTTAAAAGCTCATACGAGTAGGGTGAAAGAGATTTGAGTTCTTTTGTCTTGTATATTAAGAGAAATCATTCAAATACTTTCTTTGGATAAATTTGAGTGTGAAACTACACCTAGGATGTTTACAAGTACAAACAAGCTTCAACTCAAGCTTTTTAATGCATTTACGCGTTTTAAATGCTCATGCGAGTAGGGTGAAAGAGATTTGAGTTATTTTGTGTTGTATATTAAGAGAAAGCATCCAAATACATTGTTTACATTCGTTTGAGTGTGAAACTACACCTAGGATGTTTAGAAGTACAAACAAGCTTCAACTCAAGCTTTTGAATGCATTTACGCGTTTTAAAAGCTCACACGAGTAGGGTGAAAGAGATTTGAGTTCTTTTGTTTTGTATATTAAGAGAAAGCATCCAAATACTTTGTTTGGATTCATTTGAGTGTGAGACTACACCTTGGATGTTTACAAGTACAAACAAGCTTCAACTCAAGCTTTTGAATGCATTTACGCGTTTTAAAAGCTCATACGAGTAGGGTAAAAGAGATTTGAGTTCTTTTGTGTTGTATATTTAGAGAAAGCATCCAAACACTTTGTTTGCATTTATTTGAGTGAGAAACTACACCTAGGATGTTTACAAGTACAAACAAGCTTTAACTCAAGCTTTTGAATGCATTTACGCGTTTTAAAAGCTCATACGAGTAGGGTGAAAGATATTTGCGTTCTTTTGTGTTGTATATTAAGAGAAAACATAAAAATACTTTGTTTGCATTCATTTGAGTGTGAAACAACACCTAGGATGTTTACAAGTACAAACAAGCTTCAACTCAAGATTTTGAATGCATTTACGCGTTTTAAATGCTTATACGAGTAGGGTGAAAGAGATTTGAGTTCTTTTGTGTTGTATATTAAGAGAAATCATTCAAATACTTTGTTTGGATTAATTTGAGTGTAAAACTACACCTAGGATGTTTACAAGTACAAACAAGCTTCAACTCAAGCTTTTGAATGCATTTACGCGTTTTAAAAGCTCATACAAGTAGGGTGAAAGAGATTTGAGTTCTTTTGTGTTGTATATTAAGAGAAAGCATCCAAATACTTTGTTTGGATTAATTTGAGGGTGAAACTACACCTAGGATGTTTACAAGTACCAACAAGCTTATACTCAAGCTTTTGAATGCATTTACGCGTTTTAAAAGCTCATACGAGTAGGGTGAAAGAGATTTGAGTTCTTTTGTGTTGTATATTAAGAGAAAGCATTCAAATACTTTGTTTGGATTAATTTGAGTTTGAAACTACACCTAGGATGTTTACAAGTACAAACAAGCTTCAACTCAAGCTTTTGAATGCATTTACGAAGTTTAAAAGCTCATACGAGTAGGGTGAAAGAGATTTGAGTTATTTTGTGTTGTATATTAAGAGAAAGCATCCAAATACATTGTTTACATTCATTTGAGTGTGAAACTACACCTAGGATGTTTACAAGTACAAACAAGCTTCAACTCAACCTTTTGAACGCATTTACGCGTTTTAAAAGCTCATACGAGTAGGGTGAAAGAGATTTTAGTTCTTTTGTGTTGTATATTAAAAGAAAGCATCCAAATACTTTGTATGGATTATTTTTAGTGTGAAACTAAACCTAGGATGTTTAGAAGTACAAACAAGCTTCCACTCAAGCTTTTGAATGCATTTACGCGTTTTAAAAGCTCATACGAGTAGGGTGAAAGAGATTTGAGTTCTTTTGTCTTGTATATTAAGAGAAAGCATTCAAATACTTTCTTTGGATAAATTTGAGTGTGAAACTACACCTAGGATGTTTACAAGTACAAACAAGCTTCAACTCAAGCTTTTGAATGCATTTACGCGTTTTAAAAGCTCATACGAGTAGGGTGAAAGAGATTTGAGTTCTTTTGTGTTGTATATTAAGAGAAAGCATTCAAATACTTTGTTTGGATTAATTTGAGTTTGAAACTACACCTAGGATGTTTACAAGTACAAACAAGCTTCAACTCAAGCTTTTGAATGCATTTACGAGGTTTAAAAGCTCATACGAGTAGGGTGAAAGAGATTTGAGTTCTTTTGTGTTGTATATTAAGAGAAAGCATCTAAATGCTTTGTTTGCATTCATTTGAGTTTGAAACTACACCTAGGATGTTTACAAGTACAAACAAGCTTCAACTCAACCTTTTGAACGCATTTACGCGTTTTAAAAGCTCATACGAGTAGGGTGAAAGAGATTTTAGTTCTTTTGTGTTGTATATTAAAAGAAAGCATCCAAATACTTTGTATGGATTATTATGAGTGTGAAACTAAACCTAGGATGTTTAGAAGTACAAACAAGCTTCCACTCAAGCTTTTGAATGCATTTACGCGTTTTAAAAGCTCATACGAGTAGGGTGAAAGAGATTTGAGTTCTTTTGTGTTGTATATTAAGAGAAAGCATTCAAATACTTTGTTTGGATAAATTTGAGTGTGAAACTACACCTAGGATGTTTACAAGTACAAACAAGCTTCAAGTCAAGCTTTTTAATGCATTTACGCGTTTTAAATGCTCATACGAGTAGGGTGAAAGATATTTGCGTTCTTTTGTGTTGTATATTAAGAGAAAACATAAAAATACTTTGTTTGCATTCATTTGAGTGTGAAACTACACCTAGGATGTTTACAAGTACAAACAAGCTTCAACTCAAGATTTTAAATGCATTTACGCGTTTTAAATGCTTATACGAGTAGGGTGAAAGAGATTTGAGTTCTTTTGTGTTGTATATTAAGAGAAATTATTCAAATACTTTGTTTTGATTAATTTGAGTGTAAAACTACACCTAGGATGTTTACAAGTACAAACAAGCTTCAACTCAAGCTTTTGAATGCATTTACGCGTTTTAAAAGCTCATACGAGTAGGGTGAAAGAGATTTGAGTTCTTTTGTGTTGTATATTAAGAGAAAGCATCCAAATACTTTGTTTGGATTAATTTGACGGTGAAACTACACCTAGGATGTTTACAAGTACCAACAAGCTTATACTCAAGCTTTTGAATGCGTTTACGCGTTTTAAAAGCTCATACGAGTAGGGTGAAAGAGATTTGAGTTCTTTTGTGTTGTATATTAAGAGAAAGCATCCAAATACTTTGTTTGGATTAATTTGAGGGTGAAACTACACCTAGGATGTTTACAAGTACAAACAAGCTTCAACTCAAGCTTTTGAATGCATTTACGCGTTTTAAAAGCTCATACGAGTAGGGTGAAAGAGATTTGAGTTCTTTTGTGTTGTATATTAAGAGAAAGCATTCAAATACTTTGTTTGGATTAATTTGAGTTTGAAACTACATCTAGGATGTTTACAAGTACAAACAAGCTTCAACTCAAGCTTTTGAATGCATTTACGAAGTTTAAAAGCTCATACGAGTAGGGTGAAAGAGATTTGAGTTCTTTTGTGTTGTATATTAAGAGAAAGCATCTAAATGCTTTGTTTGCATTCATTTGAGTTTGAAACTACACCTAGGATGTTTACAAGTACAAACAAGCTTCAACTCAACCTTTTGAACGCATTTACGCGTTTTAAAAGCTCATACGAGTAGGGTGAAAGAGATTTTAGTTCTTTTGTGTTGTATATTAAAAGAAAGCATCCAAATACTTTGTATGGATTATTTTGAGTGTGAAACTAAACCTAGGATGTTTAGAAGTACAAACAAGCTTCCACTCAAGCTTTTGAATGCATTTACGCGTTTTAAAAGCTCATACGAGTAGGGTGAAAGAGATTTGAGTTCTTTTGTGTTGCATATTAAGAGAAAGCATTCAAATACTTTGTTTGGATAAATTTGAGTGTGAAACTACACCTAGGATGTTTACAAGTACAAACAAGCTTCAAGTCAAGCTTTTTAATGCATTTACGCGTTTTAAATGCTCATACGAGTAGGGTGAAAGATATTTGCGTTCTTTTGTGTTGTATATTAAGAGAAAACATAAAAATACTTTGTTTGCATTCATTTGAGTGTGAAACTACACCTAGGATGTTTACAAGTACAAACAAGCTTCAACTCAAGATTTTAAATGCATTTACGCGTTTTAAATGCTTATACGAGTAGGGTGAAAGAGATTTGAGTTCTTTTGTGTTGTATATTAAGAGAAATCATTCAAATACTTTGTTTTGATTAATTTGAGTGTAAAACTACACCTAGGATGTTTACAAGTACAAACAAGCTTCAACTCAAGCTTTTGAATGCATTTACGCGTTTTAAAAGCTCATACGAGTAGGGTGAAAGAGATTTGAGTTCTTTTGTGTTGTATATTAAGAGAAAGCATCCAAATACTTTGTTTGGATTAATTTGACGGTGAAACTACACCTAGGATGTTTACAAGTACCAACAAGCTTATACTCAAGCTTTTGAATGCATTTACGCGTTTTAAAAGCTCATACGAGTAGGGTGAAAGAGATTTGAGTTCTTTTGTGTTGTATATTAAGAGAAAGCATCCAAATACTTTGTTTGGATTAATTTTAGGGTGAAACTACACCTAGGATGTTTACAAGTACAAACAAGCTTCAACTCAAGGTTTTGAATGCATTTACGCGTTTTAAAAGCTCATACGAGTAGGGTGAAAGAGATTTGAGTTCTTTTGTGTTGTATATTAAGAGAAAGCATTCAAATACTTTGTTTGGATTAATTTGAGTTTGAAACTACATCTAGGATGTTTACAAGTACAAACAAGCTTCAACTCAAGCTTTTGAATGCATTTACGAAGTTTAAAAGCTCATACGAGTAGGGTGAAAGAGATTTGAGTTCTTTTGTGTTGTATATTAAGAGAAAGCATCTAAATGCTTTGTTTGCATTCATTTGAGTTTGAAACTACACCTAGGATGTTTACAAGTACAAACAAGCTTCAACTCAACCTTTTGAACGCATTTACGCGTTTTAAAAGCTCATACGAGTAGGGTGAAAGAGATTTTAGTTCTTTTGTGTTGTATATTAAAAGAAAGCATCCAAATACTTTGTATGGATTATTTTGAGTGTGAAACTAAACCTAGGATGTTTAGAAGTACAAACAAGCTTCCACTCAAGCTTTTGAATGCATTTACGCGTTTTAAAAGCTCATACGAGTAGGGTGAAAGAGATTTGAGTTCTTTTGTGTTGTATATTAAGAGAAAGCATTCAAATACTTTGTTTGGATAAATTTGAGTGTGAAACTACACCTAGGATGTTTACAAGTACAAACAAGCTTCAACTCAAGCTTTTTAATGCATTTACGCGTTTTAAATGCTCATACGAGTTGGGTGAAAGTGATTTGAGTTATTTTGTGTTGTATATTAAGAGAAAGCATCCAAATACATTGTTTACATTCATTTGAGTGTGAAACTACACCTAGGATGTTTACAAGTACATACAAGCTTCAACTCAAGCTTTTGAATGCATTTACGCGTTTTAAAAGCTCACACGAGTAGGGTGAAAGAGATTTGAGTTCTTTTGTTTTGTATATTAAGAGAAAGCATCCAAATACTTTGTTTGGATTCATTTGAGTGTGAGACTATGATGCGTTAGCAAAACTGAAGGTTTTAGCTCGTTTTCGAACAATGGATGTTTTGATAATATTTTGTTTGTTTTTTTGATTATAGAGATTGAAAACGAAGTAAATGAAACGAAAAATAAGAAGAGGGAGGATAGATAGCACCACCACCAAGACTATAAAGGATTTAACCACCAAGTCAAGGCTAAAGGATACTACTTGTTTTACCAAATATCCCTAAGGACATTATAAAGAACAACAAGGTTTGTAAGCAAAAGGCAGCAGCCGTTTCATATTTTCATTCATCATCAAGTACCTTTTACATCAGCTGTTCTTACATATTTATAGGGGTCACAAATGTGCCCTAATAACCTAAGAATACTCTAGAAAGGGTGAGCTGTCCAAGAGTAGTGCCCAAGCAAAATGAAACTTCAGTATTTTGCCCAGAAATGAGCCAAATACGTGCAGTACAATTTGGAGCGCATTTCCTTCCGTTTTGGACCACTTGACAGCTGTTGCTTGTCCTTGCACAAGGACAAACGTGGGTAAGCTGTAAGAGGAGCCTCAAGCTCCATCCTTATCCATCCCCTGTGCTTTTAGACTCTCCTCATTCAGTAGCTACTTAGGGAATTCAAAATGCAATTAAAACTTCCTAATTAACTAATTACATGCAACATAATTAAGCTACTTAAGTACGAACATGTGTACGAACATTTGTACGGACAAAAACCAAGTTAATCAACTAATCATGATAATTAAGCTAATTGCAAGGTTATTTGTGTACGGACATGTGCACTACATGTTGTACGGACAAAAACCAGGTTTATGCCATAGAAAGGACATTAATGCCCCTAGGACCATTAATGAAGCCACCATGTACTAAGAGAGTGCCTTAGGACATGATAATATCATTAATCGACCAAGAACAGATTGCATGGCACTTAAGTGAAGAGAGGAGCTTGATGCCAACGCATCAGACTACACCTTGGATGTTTACAAGTACAAACAAGCTTCAACTCAAGCTTTTGAATGCATTTACGCGTTTTAAAAGCTCATACGAGTAGGGTGAAAGAGATTTGAGTTCTTTTGTGTTGTATATTAAGAGAAAGCATTCAAATACTTTGTTTGGATAAATTTGAGTGTGAAACTACACCTAGGATGTTTACAAGTACAAACAAGCTTCAACTCAAGCTTTTTAATGCATTTACGCGTTTTAAATGCTCATACGAGTAGGGTGAAAGAGATTTGAGTTCTTTTGTGTTGTATATTAAGAGAAAGCATCCAAATACATTGTTTACATTCATTTGAGTGTGAAACTACACCTAGGATGTTTACAAGTACAAACAAGCTTCAACTCAACCTTTTGAACGCATTTACGCGTTTTAAAAGCTCATACGAGTAGGGTGAAAGAGATTTGAGTTCTTTTGTGTTGTATATTAAAAGAAAGCATCCAAATAATTTGTATGGATTATTTTGAGTGTGAAACTAAACCTAGGATGTTTAGAAGTACAAACAAGCTTCCACTCAAGCTTTTGAATGCATTTACGCGTTTTAAAAGCTCATACGAGTAGGGTGAAAGAGATTTGAGTTCTTTTGTGTTGTATATTAAGAGAAAGCATTCAAATACTTTTTTTGGATAAATTTGAGTGTGAAACTACACCATGGACGTTTACAAGTACAAACAAGCTTCAACTCAAGCTTTTGAATGCATTTACGCGTTTTAAAAGCTCGTACGAGTAGGGTGAAAGAGATTTGAATTCTTTTGTGTTGTATATTAAGAGAAAGCATCTAAATACTTTGTTTGCATTCATTTGAGTGTGAAACTACACCTAGGATGTTTACAAGTACAAACAAGCTTCAACTAAAGCTTTTGAATGCATTTACGCGTTTTAAAAGCTCATACGAGTAGGGTGAAAGAGATTTGAGTTCTTTTGTGTTGTATATTAAGAGAAAGCATTCAAATACTTTGTTTGGATTAATTTGAGTTTGAAACTACACCTAGGATGTTTACAAGTACAAACAAGGTTCAACTCAAGCTTTTGAATGCATTTACGAAGTTTAAAAGCTCATACGAGTAGGGTGAAAGAGATTTGAGTTCTTTTGTGTTGTATATTAAGAGAAAGCATCTAAATGCTTTGTTTGCATTCATTTGAGTTAGAAACTACACCTAGGATGTTTACAAGTACAAACAAGCTTCAGCTCAAGCTTTTGAATGCATTTCCGCGTTTTAAAAGCTCATACGAGTAGGGTGAAAGAGATTTGAGTTCTTTTGTGTTGTATATTAAGAGAAAGCATCCAAACACTTTGTTTGCATTTATTTGAGTGTGAAACTACACCTAGGATGTTTACAAGTACAAACAAGCTTCAACTCAAGCTTTTGAATGCATTTACGCGTTTTAAAAGCTCATACGAGTAGGGTGAAAGATATTTGCGTTCTTTTGTGTTGTATATTAAGAGAAAACATAAAAATACTTTGTTTGGATTAATTTGAGTGTGAAACTACACCTAGGATGTTTACAAGTACAAACAAGCTTCAACTCAAGCTTTTGAATGCATTTACGCGTTTTAAAAGCTCACACGAGTAGGGTGAAAGAGATTTGAGTTCTTTTGTGTTGTATATTAAGAGAAAGCATCCAAATACTTTGTTTGGATTCATTTGAGTGTGAGACTACACCTTGGTTGTTTACAAGTTCAAACAAGCTTCAACTCAAGCTTTTGAATGCATTTACGCGTTTTAAAAGCTCATACGAGTAGGGTGAAAGAGATTTGAGTTCTTTTGTGTTGTATATTTAGAGAAAGCATCCAAACACTTTGTTTGCATTCATTTCAGTGTGAAACTACACCTAGGATGTTTACGAGTACAAACAAGCTTCAACTCAAGCTTTTGAATGCATTTACGCGTTTTAAATGCTTATAGGAGTAGGGTGAAAGATATTTGCGTTCTTTTGTGTTGTATATTAAGAGAAAACATAAAAATACTTTGTTTGCATTCATTTGAGTGTGAAACTACACCTAGGATGTTTACAAGTACAAACAAGCTTCAACTCAAGCTTTTGAATGCATTTACGCGTTTTAAATGCTTATAGGAGTAGGGTGAAAGAGATTTGCGTTCTTTTGTGTTGTATATTAAGAGAAAACATAAAAATACTTTGTTTGCATTCATTTGAGTGTGAAACTACACCTAGGATGTTTACAAGTACAAACAAGCTTCAACTCAAGCTTTTGAATGCATTTACGCGTTTTAAATGCTTATAGGAGTAGGGTGAAAGAGATTTGAGTTCTTTTGTGTTGTATATTAAGAGAAATCATTCAAATACTTTGTTTGGATTAATTTGAGTGTGAAACTACACCTAGGATGTTTACAAGTACAAACAAGCTTCAAGTCAACCTTTTGAATGCATTTATGCGTTTTAAAAGCTCGTACGAGTAGGGTGAAAGAGATTTGAGTTCTTTTGTGTTGTATATTAGGAGAAAGCATCCAAATACTTTGTTTGCATTCATTTGAGTGTGAAACTACACCTAGGATGTTCACAAGTACAAACAAGCTTCAACTCAAGCTTTTGAATGCATTTACGCGTTTTAAAAGCTCATACGAGTAGGGTGAAAGAGATTTGAGTTCTTTTGTGTTGTATATTCAGAGAAAGCATTCAAACACTTTGTTTGGATTAATTTGAGTATGAAACTACACCTAGGATGTTTACAAGTACAAACAAGCTTCAACTCAAGCTTTTGAATGCATTTACGAAGTTTAAAAGCTCATACGAGTAGGGTGAAAGAGATTTGAGTTCTTTTGTGTTGTATATTAAGAGAAAGCATCCAAATACTTTGTTTGGATTAATTTGAGGGTGAAACTACACCTAGGATGTTTACAAGTACCAACAAGCTTATACTCAAGCTTTTGAATGCATTTACGCAGTTTAAAAGCTCATACGAGTAGGGTGAAAGAGATTTGAGTTCTTTTGTGTTGTATATTAAGAGAAAGCATTCAAATACTTTGTTTGCATTCATTTGAGTGTGAAACTACACCTAGGATGTTTACAAGTACAACCAAGCTTCAACTCAAGCTTTTGAATGCATTTACGCGTTTTAAAAGCTCATACGAGTAGGGTGAAAGATATTTGCGTTCTTTTGTGTTGTATATTAAGAGAAAACATAAAAATACTTTGTTTGGATTAATTTGAGTGTGAAACTACACCTAGGATGTTTCCAAGTACAAACAAGCTTCAACTCAAGCTTTTGAATGCATTTACGCGTTTTAAAAGCTCATACGAGTAGGGTGAAAGAGATTTGAGTTCTTTTGTGTTGTATATTTAGAGAAAGCATCCAAACACTTTGTTTGCATTCATTTGAGTGTGAAACTACACCTAGGATGTTTACAAGTACAACCAAGCTTCAACTCAAGCTTTTGAATGCATTTACGCGTTTTAAAAGCTCATACGAGTAGGGTGAAAGATATTTGCGTTCTTTTGTGTTGTATATTAAGAGAAAACATAAAAATACTTTGTTTGGATTAATTTGAGTGTGAAACTACACCTAGGATGTTTACAAGTAGAAACAAGCTTCAACTCAAGCTTTTGAATGCATTTACGCGTTTTAAAAGCTCACACGAGTAGGGTGAAAGAGATTTGAGTTCTTTTGTGTTGTATATTAAGAGAAAGCATCCAAATACTTTGTTTGGATTGATTTGAGTGACCTTGGATGTTTACAAGTACAAACAAGCTTCAACTCAAGCTTTTGAATGCATTTACGCGTTTTAAAAGCTCATACGAGTAGGGTGAAAGAGATTTGAGTTCTTTTGTGTTGTATATTTAGAGAAAGCATCCAAACACTTTGTTTGCATTCATTTGAGTGTGAAACTACACCTAGGATGTTTACAAGTACAAACAAGCTTCAACTCAAGCTTTTGAATACATTTACGCGTTTTAAATGCTTATAGGAGTAGGGTGAAAGAGATTTGAGTTTTTTTGTGTTGTATATTAAGAGAAATCATTCAAATACTTTGTTTGGATTAATTTGAGTGTGAAACTACACCTAGGATGGTTACAAGTACAAACAAGCTTCAACTCAAGCTTTTGAATGCATTTACGCGTTTTAAAAGCTCATACGAGTAGGGTGAAAGAGACTTGAGTTCTTTTGTGTTGTATATTAAGAGAAAGCATCCAAATACTTTGTTTGGATTAATTTGAGGGTGAAACTACACCTAGGATGTTTACAAGTACCAACAAGCTTATACTCAAGCTTTTGAATGCATTTACGCGTTTTAAAAGCTCATACGAGTAGGGGGAAAGAGATTTGAGTTCTTTTGTGTTGTATATTAAGAGAAAGCATCCAAATACTTTGTTTGGATTAATTTGAGGGTGAAACTACACCTAGGATGTTTACAAGTACAAACAAGCTTCAACTCAAGCTTTTGAATGCATTTACGCGTTTTAAAAGCTCATACGAGTAGGGTGAAAGAGATTTGAGTTCTTTTGTGTTGTATATTAAAAGAAAGCATCCAAATACTTTGTATGGATTAATTTGAGTGTGAAACTAAACCTAGGATGTTTAGAAGTACAAACAAGCTTCCACTCAAGCTTTTGAATGCATTTACGCGTTTTAAAAGCTCATACGAGTAGGGTGAAAGAGATTTGAGTTCTTTTGTTTGTATATTAAGAGAAAGCATCCAAATACTTTGTTTGGATTCATTTGAGTGTGAGACAACACCTTGGATGTTTACAAGTACAAACAAGCTTCAACTCAAGCTTTTGAATGCATTTACGCGTTTTAAAAGCTCATACGAGTAGGGTGAAAGAGATTTGAGTTCTTTTGTGTTGTATATTTAGAGAAAGCATCCAAACACTTTGTTTGCATTCATTTCAGTGTGAAACTACACCTAGGATGTTTACGAGTACAAACAAGCTTCAACTCAAGCTTTTGAATGCATTTACGCGTTTTAAATGCTTATAGGAGTAGGGTGAAAGATATTTGCGTTCTTTTGTGTTGTATATTAAGAGAAAACATAAAAATACTTTGTTTGCATTCATTTGAGTGTGAAACTACACCTAGGATGTTTACAAGTACAAACAAGCTTCAACTCAAGCTTTTGAATGCATTTACGCGTTTTAAATGCTTATAGGAGTAGGGTGAAAGAGATTTGCGTTCTTTTGTGTTGTATACTAAGAGAAAACATAAAAATACTTTGTTTGCATTCATTTGAGTGTGAAACTACACCTAGGATGTTTACAAGTACAAACAAGCTTCAACTCAAGCTTTTGAATGCATTTACGCGTTTTAAATGCTTATAGGAGTAGGGTGAAAGAGATTTGAGTTCTTTTGTGTTGTATATTAAGAGAAATCATTCAAATACTTTGTTTGGATTAATTTGAGTGTGAAACTACACCTAGGATGTTTACAAGTACAAACAAGCTTCAACTCAACCTTTTGAATGCATTTATGCGTTTTAAAAGCTCGTACGAGTAGGGTGAAAGAGATTTGAGTTCTTTTGTGTTGTATATTAGGAGAAAGCATTCAAACACTTTGTTTGGTTTAATTTGAGTGTGAAACTAAACCTAGGATGTTTACAAGTACAAACAAGCTTCAACTCAAGCTTTTGAATGCATTTACGAAGTTTAAAAGCTCATACGAGTAGGGTGAAAGAGATTTGAGTTCTTTTGTGTTGTATATTAAGAGAAAGCATCTAAATGCTTTGCTTGCATTCATTTGAGTTTGAAACTACACCTAGGATGTTTACAAGTACAAACAAGCTTAAGCTCAAGCTTTTGAATGCATTTACGCAGTTTAAAAGCTCATATTAGTAGGGTGAAAGAGATTTGAGTTCTTTTGTGTTGTATATTAAGAGAAAGCATCTAAATACTTTGTTTGCATTCATTTGAGTGTGAAACTACACCTAGGATGTTTACAAGTACAAACAAGCTTCAACTAAAGCTTTTGAATGCATTTACGCGTTTTAAAAGCTCATACAAGTAGGGTGAAAGAGATTTGAGTTCTTTTGTGTTGTATATTATGAGAAAACATTCAAATACTTTGTTTGGATTAATTTGAGTGTGAAACTACACCTAGGATGATTACCAGTACAAACAAGCTTCAACTCAAGCTTTTGAATGCATTTACGCAGTTTAAAAGCTCATACCGATAGGGTGAAAGAGATTTGAGTTCTTTTGTGTTGTATATTAAGAGAAAGCATCTAAATACTTTGTTTGCATTCATTTGAGTGTGAAACTACACCTAGGATGTTTTGTTTGCGTTCATTTGAGTATGAAACTATACCAAGAATGTTTTAAAGTGCAAACAAGCTTCAACTCAAGCTTTTGAATGCATTTACGCGTTTTAAATGCTCATACGAGTAGGGTGAAAGAGATTTGAGTTCTTTTGTGTTGTATATTAAGAGAAAGCATTCAAATACTTTGTTTGGATTAATTTGAGTGTGAAACTACACCTGGGATGTTTATAAGTACAAACAAGCTTCAACTCAAGCTTTTTAATGCATTTACGCGTTTTAAATGCTCATACGAGTAGGGTGAAAGAGATTTGAGTTATTTTGTGTTGTATATTAAGAGAAAGCATCCAAATACTTTGTTTACATTCATTTGAGTGTGAAACTACACCTAGGATGTTTACAAGTACAAACAAGCTTCAACTCAACCTTTTGAATGCATTTACGCGTTTTAAAAGCTCATACTTGTAGGGTGAAAGAGATTTTAGTTCTTTTGTGTTGTATATTAAAAGAAAGCATCCAAATACTTTGTATGGATTAATTTGAGTGTGAAACTAAACCTAGGATGTTTAGAAGTACAAACAAGCTTCCACTCAAGCTTTTGAATGCATTTACGCGTTTTAAAATCTCATACGAGTAGGGTGAAAGAGATTTGAGTTCTTTTGTGTTGTATATTAAGAGAAAGCATTCAAATACTTTGTTTGGACTAATTTGAGTGTGAAACTACACCTAGGATGTTTACAAGTAGAAACAAGCTTCAACTCAAGCTTTTGAATGCATTTACGCAGTTTAAATGCTCATACGAGTAGGGTGAAAGAGATTTGAGTTCTTTTGTGTTGTATATTAAGAGAAAGTATCTAAATA
Source organism: Tetragonia tetragonoides (assembly GCA_038025085.1). Classification (NCBI taxonomy): domain Eukaryota; kingdom Viridiplantae; phylum Streptophyta; class Magnoliopsida; order Caryophyllales; family Aizoaceae; genus Tetragonia; species Tetragonia tetragonoides. Next base: position 26,775,384 of record CM076140.1, read on the forward strand.
CTTTGTTCGTATTCATTTGAGTGTGAAACTACACCTAGGATGTTTACAAGTACAAACAAGCTTCAACTCAAGCTTTTGAATGCATTAACGCGTTTTAAAAGCTCATACGAGTAGGGTGAAAGAGATTTGAGTTCTTTTGTGTTGTATATTAAGAGAAAACATCAAAATACTTTGTTTGCATTCATTTGAGTGTGAAACTACACCTACGATGCTTACAAGTACAAACAAGCTTCAACTCAACCTTTTGAATGCATTTACGCGTTTTAAAAGCTCGTACGAGTAGGGTGAAAGAGATTTGAGTTCTTTTGTGTTGTATATTAGGAGAAAGCATCCAAATACTTTGTTTGCATTCATTTGAGTGTGAAACTACACCTAGGATGTTCACAAGTACAAACAAGCTTCAACTCAAGCTTTTGAATGCATTTACGCGTTCTAAAAGCTCATACGAGTAGGGTGAAAGAGATTTGAGTTCTTTTGTGTTGTATATTAAGAGAAAGCATCCAAATACTTTGTTTGGATTCATTTGAGTGTGAGACAACAGCTTGGATGTTTACAAGTACAAACAAGCTTCAACTCAAGCTTTTGAATGCATTTACGCGTTTTAAATGCTCATACGAGTAGGGTGAAAGAGATTTGAGTTATTTTGTGTTGTATATTAAGAGAAAGCATCCAAATACTTTGTTTACATTCATTTGAGTGTGAAACTACACCTAGGATGTTTACAAGTACAAACAAGCTTCAACTCAAGCTTTTGAATGCATTTACGCGTTTTAAATGCTTATAGGAGTAGGGTGAAAGATATTTGCGTTCTTTTGTGTTGTATATTAAGAGAAAACATAAAAATACTTTGTTTGCATTCATTTGAGTGTGAAACTACACCTAGGATGTTTACAAGTACAAACAAGCTTCAACTCAAGCTTTTGAATGCATTTACGCGTTTTAAATGCTTATAGGAGTAGGGTGAAAGAGATTTGCGTTCTTTTGTGTTGTATATTAAGAGAAAACATAAAAATACTTTGTTTGCATTCATTTGAGTGTGAAACTACACCTAGGATGTTTACAAGTACAAACAAGCTTCAACTCAAGCTTTTGAATACATTTACGCGTTTTAAATGCTTATAGGAGTAGGGTGAAAGAGATTTGAGTTTTTTTGTGTTGTATATTAAGAGAAATCATTCAAATACTTTGTTTGGATTAATTTGAGTGTGAAACTACACCTAGGATGGTTACAAGTACAAACAAGCTTCAACTCAAGCTTTTGAATGCATTTACGCGTTTTAAAAGCTCATACGAGTAGGGTGAAAGAGATTTGAGTTCTTTTGTGTTGTATATTAAGAGAAAGCATCCAAATACTTTGTTTGGATTAATTTGAGGGTGAAACTACACCTAGGATGTTTACAAGTACAAACAAGCTTCAACTCAAGCTTTTGAATGCATTTACGCGTTTTAAAAGCTCATACGAGTAGGGTGAAAGAGATTTGAGTTCTTTTGTGTTGTATATTAAGAGAAAACATCAAAATACTTTGTTTGCATTCAATTGAGTGTGAAACTACACCTAGGATGTTTACAAGTACAAACAAGCTTCAACTCAACCTTTTGAATGCATTTACGCGTTTTAAAAGCTCGTACGAGTAGGGTGAAAGAGATTTGAGTTCTTTTGTGTTGTATATTAGGAGAAAGCATCCAAATACTTTGTTTGCATTCATTTGAGTGTGAAACTACACCTAGGATGTTCACAAGTACAAACAAGCTTCAACTCAAGCTTTTGAATGCATTTACGCGTTTTAAATGCTCATACGAGTCGGGTGAAAGAGATTTGAGTTCTTTTGTGTTGTATATTCAGAGAAAGCATTCAAATACTTTGTTTGGATTAATTTGAGTATGAAACTACACCTAGGATGTTTACAAGTACAAACAAGCTTCAACTCAAGCTTTTGAATGCATTTACGAAGTTTAAAAGCTCATACGAGTAGGGTGAAAGAGATTTGAGTTCTTTTGTGTTGTATATTAAGAGAAAGCATCTAAATGCTTTGTTTGCATTCATTTGAGTTTGAAACTACACCTAGGATTTTTACAAGTACAAACAAGCTTCAGCTCAAGCTTTTGAATGCATTTACGCAGTTTAAAAGCTCATACGAGTAGGGTGAAAGAGATTTGAGTTCTTTTGTGTTGTATATTAAGAGAAAGCATCTAAATACTTTGTTTGCATTCATTTGAGTGTGAAACTACACCTAGGATGTTTACAAGTACAAACAAGCTTCAACTAAAGCTTTTGAATGCATTTACGCGTTTTAAAAGCTCATACAAGTAGGGTGAAAGAGATTTGAGTTCTTTTGTGTTGTATATTATGAGAAAACATTCAAATACTTTGTTTGGATTAATTTGAGTGTGAAACTACACCTAGGATGATTACAAGTAAAAACAACCTTCAACTCAAGCTTTTGAATGCATTTACGCAGTTTAAAAGCTCATACCGATAGGGTGAAAGAGATTTGAGTTCTTTTGTGTTGTATACTAAAAGAAAGCATCTAAATACTTTGTTTGCATTCATTTGAGTGTGAAACTACACCTAGGATGTTTTGTTTACGTTCATTTGAGTATGAAACTATACCAAGAATGTTTTAAAGTGCAAACAAGCTTCAACTCAAGCTTTTGAATGCATTTACGCGTTTTAAATGCTCATATGAGTAGGGTGAAAGAGATTTGAGTTCTTTTGTGTTGTATATTAAGAGAAAGCATTCAAATACTTTGTTTGGATTAATTTGAGTGTGAAACTATACCTGGGATGTTTACAAGTACAAACAACCTTCAACTCAAGCTTTTTAATGCATTTACGCGTTTTAAATGCTCATACGAGTAGGGTGAAAGAGATTTGAGTTATTTTGTGTTGTATATTAAGAGAAAGCATCCAAATACTTTGTTTACATTCATTTGAGTGTGAAACTACACCTAGGATGTTTACAAGTACAAACAAGCTTCAACTCAACCTTTTGAATGCATTTACGCGTTTTAAAAGCTCATACTTGTAGGGTGAAAGAGATTTTAGTTCTTTTGTGTTGTATATTAAAAGAAAGCATTCAAATACTTTGTTTGGACTAATTTGAGTGTGAAACTACACCTAGGATGTTTACAAGTAGAAACAAGCTTCAACTCAAGCTTTTGAATGCATTTACGCAGTTTAAATGCTCATACGAGTAGGGTGAAAGAGATTTGAGTTCTTTTGTGTTGTATATTAAGAGAAAGTATCTAAATACTTTGTTCGTATTCATTTGAGTGTGAAACTACACCTAGGATGTTTACAAGTACAAACAAGCTTCAACTCAAGCTTTTGAATGCATTTACGCGTTTTAAAAGCTCATACGAGTAGGGTGAAAGAGATTTGAGTTCTTTTGTGTTGTATATTAAGAGAAAACATCAAAATACTTTGTTTGCATTCATTTGAGTGTGAAACTACACCTAGGATGTTTACAAGTACAAACAAGCTTCAACTCAAGCTTTTGAATGCATTTACGCGTTTTAAAAGCTCATACGAGTAGGGTGAAAGAGATTTGAGTTCTTTTGTGTTGTATATTTAGAGAAAGCATCCAAACACTTTGTTTGCATTCATTTGAGTGTGAAACTACACCTAGGATGTTTACAAGTACAAACAAGCTTCAACTCAAGCTTTTGAATGCATTTACGCGTTTTAAAAGCTCATACGAGTAGGGTGAAAGAGATTTTAGTTCTTTTGTGTTGTATATTAAAAGAAAGCATCCAAATACTTTGTATGGATTAATTTGAGTGTGAAACTAAACCTAGGATGTTTAGAAGTACAAACAAGCTTCCACTCAAGCTTTTGAATGCATTTAGGCGTTTTAAAAGCTCATACGAGTAGGGTGAAAGAGATTTGAGTTCTTTTGTGTTGTATATTAAGAGAAAGCATCCAAATACTTTGTTTGGATTCATTTGAGTGTGAGACAACACCTTGGATGTTTACAAGTACAAACAAGCTTCAACTCAAGCTTTTGAATGCATTTACGCGTTTTAAAAGCTCATACGAGTAGGGTGAAAGAGATTTGAGTTCTTTTGTGTTGTATATTAAGAGAAATCATTCAAATACTTTGTTTGGATTAATTTGAGTGTGAAACTACACCTAGGATGTATACTCAAGCTTTTGAATGCTTTTACGCGTTTTAAAAGCTCATACGAGTAGGGTGAAAGAGATTTGAGTTCTTTTGTGTTGTTTATTAAGAGAAAGCATCCAAATACTTTGTTTGGATTAATTTGAGGGTGAAACTACACCTAGGATGTTTACAAGTACAAACAAGCTTCAACTCAAGCTTTTGAATGCATTTACGCGTTTTAAAAGCTCATACGAGTAGGGTGAAAGAGATTTGAGTTCTTTTGTGTTGTATATTAAGAGAAAGTATCTAAATACTTTGTTCGTATTCATTTGAGTGTGAAACTACACCTAGGATGTTTACAAGTACAAACAAGCTTCAACTCAAGCTTTTGAATGCATTTACGCGTTTTAAAAGCTCATACGAGTAGGGTGAAAGAGATTTGAGTTCTTTTGTGTTGTATATTAAGAGAAAACATCAAAATACTTTGTTTGCATTCATTTGAGTGTGAAACTACACCTAGGATGTTTACAAGTACAAACAAGCTTCAACTCAAGCTTTTGAATGCATTTACGCGTTTTAAAAGCTCATACGAGTAGGGTGAAAGAGATTTGAGTTCTTTTGTGTTGTATATTTAGAGAAAGCATCCAAACACTTTGTTTGCATTCATTTGAGTGTGAAACTACACCTAGGATGTTTACAAGTACAAACAAGCTTCAACTCAAGCTTTTGAATGCATTTACGCGTTTTAAATGCTTATAGGAGTAGGGTGAAAGAGATTTGAGTTCTTTTGTGTTGTATATTAAGAGAAATCATTCAAATACTTTGTTTGGATTAATTTGAGTGTGAAACTACACCTAGGATGTTTACAAGTACAAACAAGCTTCAACTCAAGCTTTTGAATGCATTTACGCGTTTTAAAAGCTCATACGAGTAGGGTGAAAGAGACTTGAGTTCTTTTGTGTTGTATATTAAGAGAAAGCATCCAAATACTTTGTTTGGATTAATTTGAGGGTGAAACTACACCTAGGATGTATACTCAAGCTTTTGAATGCTTTTACGCGTTTTAAAAGCTCATACGAGTAGGGTGAAAGAGATTTGAGTTCTTTTGTGTTGTTTATTAAGAGAAAGCATCCAAATACTTTGTTTGGATTAATTTGAGGGTGAAACTACACCTAGGATGTTTACAAGTACAAACAAGCTTCAACTCAAGCTTTTGAATGCATTTACGCGTTTTAAAAGCTCATACGAGTAGGGTGAAAGAGATTTGAGTTCTTTTGTGTTGTATATTAAGAGAAAGTATCTAAATACTTTGTTCGTATTCATTTGAGTGTGAAACTACACCTAGGATGTTTACAAGTACAAACAAGCTTCAACTCAAGCTTTTGAATGCATTTACGCGTTTTAAAAGCTCATACGAGTAGGGTGAAAGAGATTTGAGTTCTTTTGTGTTGTATATTAAGAGAAAACATCAAAATACTTTGTTTGCATTCATTTGAGTGTGAAACTACACCTAGGATGTTTACAAGTACAAACAAGCTTCAACTCAAGCTTTTGAATGCATTTACGCGTTTTAAAAGCTCATACGAGTAGGGTGAAAGAGATTTGAGTTCTTTTGTGTTGTATATTTAGAGAAAGCATCCAAACACTTTGTTTGCATTCATTTGAGTGTGAAACTACACCTAGGATGTTTACAAGTACAAACAAGCTTCAACTCAAGCTTTTGAATGCATTTACGCGTTTTAAATGCTTATAGGAGTAGGGTGAAAGATATTTGCGTTCTTTTGTGTTGTATATTAAGAGAAAACATAAAAATACTTTGTTTGCATTCATTTGAGTGTGAAACTACACCTAGGATGTTTACAAGTACAAACAAGCTTCAACTCAAGCTTTTGAATGCATTTACGCGTTTTAAATGCTTATAGGAGTAGGGTGAAAGAGATTAGCGTTCTTTTGTGTTGTATATTAAGAGAAAACATAAAAATACTTTGTTTGCATTCATTTGAGTGTGAAACTACACCTACGATGTTTACAAGTACAAACAAGCTTCAACTCAAGCTTTTGAATGCATTTACGCGTTTTAAATGCTTATAGGAGTAGGGTGAAAGAGATTTCAGTTCTTTTGTGTTGTATATTAAGAAAAATCATTCAAATACTTTGTTTGGATTAATTTGAGTGTGAAACTACACCTAGGATGTTTACAAGTACAAACAAGCTTCAACTCAAGCTTTTGAATGCATTTACGCGTTTTAAAAGCTCATACGAGTAGGGTGAAAGAGACTTGAGTTCTTTTATGTTGTATATTAAGAGAAAGCATCCAAATACTTTGTTTGGATTAATTTGAGGGTGAAACTACACCTAGGATGTATACTCAAGCTTTTGAATGCTTTTACGCGTTTTAAAAGCTCATACGAGTAGGGTGAAAGAGATTTGAGTTCTTTTGTGTTGTTTATTAAGAGAAAGCATCCAAATACTTTGTTTGGATTAATTTGAGGGTGAAACTACACCTAGGATGTTTACAAGTACAAACAAGCTTCAACTCAAGCTTTTGAATGCATTTACGCGTTTTAAAAGCTCATACGAGTAGGGTGAAAGAGATTTGAGTTCTTTTGTGTTGTATATTAAGAGAAAGTATCTAAATACTTTGTTCGTATTCATTTGAGTGTGAAACTACACCTAGGATGTTTACAAGTACAAACAAGCTTCAACTTAAGCTTTTGAATGCATTTACGCGTTTTAAAAGCTCATACGAGTAGGGTGAAAGAGATTTGAGTTCTTTTGTGTTGTATATTAAGAGAAAACATCAAAATACTTTGTTTGCATTCATTTGAGTGTGAAACTACACCTAGGATGTTTACAAGTACAAACAAACTTCAACTCAACCTTTTGAATGCATTTACGCGTTTTAAAAGCTCGTACGAGTAGGGTGAAAGAGATTTGAGTTCTTTTGTGTTGTATATTAGGAGAAAGCATCCAAATACTTTGTTTGCATTCATTTGAGTGTGAAACTACACCTAGGATGTTCACAAGTACAAACAAGCTTCAACTCAAGCTTTTGAATGCATTTACGCGTTTTAAATGCTCATACGAGTAGGGTGAAAGAGATTTGAGTTATTTTGTGTTGTATATTAAGAGAAAGCATCCAAATACTTTGTTTACATTCATTTGAGTGTGAAACTACACCTAGGATGTTTACAAGTACAAACAAGCTTCAACTCAAGCTTTTGAATGCATTTACGCGTTTTAAATGCTTATAGGAGTAGGGTGAAAGAGATTTGTGTTCTTTTGTGTTGTATATTAAGAGAAATCATTCAAATACTTTGTTTGGATTAATTTGAGTGTGAAACTACACCTAGGATGTTTACAAGTACAAACAAGCTTCAACTCAAGCTTTTGAATGCATTTACGCGTTTTAAAAGCTCATACGAGTAGGGTGAAAGAGACTTGAGTTCTTTTGTGTTGTATATTAAGAGAAAGCATCCAAATACTTTGTTTGGATTAATTTGAGGGTGAAACTACACCTAGGATGTATACTCAAGCTTTTGAATGCTTTTACGCGTTTTAAAAGCTCATACGAGTAGGGTGAAAGAGATTTGAGTTCTTTTGTGTTGTTTATTAAGAGAAAGCATCCAAATACTTTGTTTGGATTAATTTGAGGGTGAAACTACACCTAGGATGTTTACAAGTACAAACAAGCTTCAACTCAAGCTTTTGAATGCATTTACGCGTTTTAAAAGCTCATACGAGTAGGGTGAAAGAGATTTGAGTTCTTTTGTGTTGTATATTAAGAGAAAGTATCTAAATACTTTGTTCGTATTCATTTGAGTGTGAAACTACACCTAGGATGTTTACACGTACAAAGAAGCTTCAACTTAAGCTTTTGAATGCATTTACGCGTTTTAAAAGCTCATACGAGTAGGGTGAAAGAGATTTGAGTTCTTTTGTGTTGTATATTAAGAGAAAACATCAAAATACTTTGTTTGCATTCATTTGAGTGTGAAACTACACCTAGGATGTTTACAAGTACAAACAAACTTCAACTCAACCTTTTGAATGCATTTACGCGTTTTAAAAGCTCGTACGAGTAGGGTGAAAGAGATTTGAGTTCTTTTGTGTTGTATATTAGGAGAAAGCATCCAAATACTTTGTTTGCATTCATTTGAGTGTGAAACTACACCTAGGATGTTCACAAGTACAAACAAGCTTCAACTCAAGCTTTTGAATGCATTTACGCGTTTTAAATGCTCATACGAGTAGGGTGAAAGAGATTTGAGTTATTTTGTGTTGTATATTAAGAGAAAGCATCCAAATACTTTGTTTACATTCATTTGAGTGTGAAACTACACCTAGGATGTTTACAAGTACAAACAAGCTTCAACTCAACCTTTTGAATGCATTTACGCGTTTTAAAAGCTCATACTTGTAGGGTGAAAGAGATTTTAGTTCTTTTGTGTTGTATATTAAAAGAAAGCATCCAAATACTTTGTTTGGATTAATTTGAGTGTGAAACTAAACCTAGGATGTTTAGAAGTACAAACAAGCTTCCACTCAAGCTTTTGAATGCATTTACGCGTTTTAGAAGCTCATACGAGTAGGGTGAAAGAGATTTGAGTTCTTTTGTGTTGTATATTAAGAGAAAGCATTCAAATACTTTGTTTGGACTACTTTGAGTGTGAAACTACACCTAGGATGTTTACAAGTAGAAACAAGCTTCAACTCAAGCTTTTGAATGCATTTACGCAGTTTAAATGCTCATACGAGTAGGGTGAAAGAGATTTGAGTTCTTTTGTGTTGTATATTAAGAGAAAGCATCTAAATACTTTGTTTGGATTAATTTGAGTGTGAAACTACACCTAGGATGTTTACAAGTACAAACAAGCTTCAACTCAAGCTTTTGAATGCATTTCCGCGTTTTAAAAGCTCATACGAGTAGGGTGAAAGAGATTTGAGTTCTTTCGTGTTGTATATTAAGAGAAAGCATTCAAATACTTTGTTTGGATTAATTTGAGTGTGAAACTACACCTAGGATGTTTACAAGCACAAACAAGCTTCAACTCAACCTTTTGATTGCATTTACGCGTTTTAAAAGCTCATACGAGTAGGGTGAAAGAGATTTTAGTTCTTTTGTGTTGTATATTAAAAGAAAGCATCCAAATACTTTGTATGGATTAATTTGAGTGTGAAACTAAACCTAGGATGTTTAGAAGTACAAACAAGCTTCCACTCAAGCTTTTGAATGCATTTACGCGTTTTAAAAGCTCATACGAGTAGGGTGAAAGAGATTTGAGTTCTTTTGTGTTGTATATTAAGAGAAAGCATCCAAATACTTTGTTTGGATTCATTTGAGTGTGAGACAACACCTTGGATGTTTACAAGTACAAACAAGCTTCAACTCAAGCTTTTGAATGCATTTACGCGTTTTAAAAGCTCATACGAGTAGGGTGAAAGAGATTTGAGTTCTTTTGTGTTGTATATTAAGAGAAATCATTCAAATACTTTGTTTGGATTAATTTGAGTGTGAAACTACACCTAGGATGTTTACAAGTGCAAACAAGCTTCAACTCAAGCTTTTGAATGCATTTACGCGTTTTAAAAGCTCATACGAGTAGGGTGAAAGAGACTTGAGTTCTTTTGTGTTGTATATTAAGAGAAAGCATCCAAATACTTTGTTTGGATTAATTTGAGGGTGAAACTACACCTAGGATGTATACTCAAGCTTTTGAATGCTTTTACGCGTTTTAAAAGCTCATACAAGTAGGGTGAAAGAGATTTGAGTTCTTTTGTGTTGTATATTAAGAGAAAGCATCCAAATACTTTGTTTGGATTAATTTGAGGGTGAAACTACACCTAGGATGTTTACAAGTACAAACAAGCTTCAACTCAAGCTTTTGAATGCATTTACGCGTTTTAAAAGCTCATACGAGTAGGGTGAAAGAGATTTGAGTTCTTTTGTGTTGTATATTAAGAGAAAGTATCTAAATACTTTGTTCGTATTCATTTGAGTGTGAAACTACACCTAGGATGTTTACAAGTACAAACAAGCTTCAACTTAAGCTTTTGAATGCATTTACGCGTTTTAAAAGCTCATACGAGTAGGGTGAAAGAGATTTGAGTTCTTTTGTGTTGTATATTAAGAGAAAACATCAAAATACTTTGTTTGCATTCATTTGAGTGTGAAACTACACCTAGGATGTTTACAAGTACAAACAAACTTCAACTCAACCTTTTGAATGCATTTACGCGTTTTAAAAGCTCGTACGAGTAGGGTGAAAGAGATTTGAGTTCTTTTGTGTTGTATATTAGGAGAAAGCATCCAAATACTTTGTTTGCATTCATTTGAGTGTGAAACTACACCTAGGATGTTCACAAGTACAAACAAGCTTCAACTCAAGCTTTTGAATGCATTTACGCGTTTTAAATGCTCATACGAGTAGGGTGAAAGAGATTTGAGTTATTTTGTGTTGTATATTAAGAGAAAGCATCCAAATACTTTGTTTACATTCATTTGAGTGTGAAACTACACCTAGGATGTTTACAAGTACAAACAAGCTTCAACTCAAGCTTTTGAATGCATTTACGCGTTTTAAATGCTTATAGGAGTAGGGTGAAAGAGATTTGAGTTCTTTTGTGTTGTATATTAAGAGAAATCATTCAAATACTTTGTTTGGATTAATTTGAGTGTGAAACTACACCTAGGATGTTTACAAGTACAAACAAGCTTCAACTCAAGCTTTTGAATGCATTTACGCGTTTTAAAAGCTCATACGAGTAGGGTGAAAGAGACTTGAGTTCTTTTGTGTTGTATATTAAGAGAAAGCATCCAAATACTTTGTTTGGATTAATTTGAGGGTGAAACTACACCTAGGATGTATACTCAAGCTTTTGAATGCTTTTACGCGTTTTAAAAGCTCATACGAGTAGGGTGAAAGAGATTTGAGTTCTTTTGTGTTGTTTATTAAGAGAAAGCATCCAAATACTTTGTTTGGATTAATTTGAGGGTGAAACTACACCTAGGATGTTTACAAGTACAAACAAGCTTCAACTCAAGCTTTTGAATGCATTTACGCGTTTTAAAAGCTCATACGAGTAGGGTGAAAGAGATTTGAGTTCTTTTGTGTTGTATATTAAGAGAAAGTATCTAAATACTTTGTTCGTATTCATTTGAGTGTGAAACTACACCTAGGATGTTTACACGTACAAAGAAGCTTCAACTTAAGCTTTTGAATGCATTTACGCGTTTTAAAAGCTCATACGAGTAGGGTGAAAGAGATTTGAGTTCTTTTGTGTTGTATATTAAGAGAAAACATCAAAATACTTTGTTTGCATTCATTTGAGTGTGAAACTACACCTAGGATGTTTACAAGTACAAACAAACTTCAACTCAACCTTTTGAATGCATTTACGCGTTTTAAAAGCTCGTACGAGTAGGGTGAAAGAGATTTGAGTTCTTTTGTGTTGTATATTAGGAGAAAGCATCCAAATACTTTGTTTGCATTCATTTGAGTGTGAAACTACACCTAGGATGTTCACAAGTACAAACAAGCTTCAACTCAAGCTTTTGAATGCATTTACGCGTTTTAAATGCTCATACGAGTAGGGTGAAAGAGATTTGAGTTATTTTGTGTTGTATATTAAGAGAAAGCATCCAAATACTTTGTTTACATTCATTTGAGTGTGAAACTACACCTAGGATGTTTACAAGTACAAACAAGCTTCAACTCAACCTTTTGAATGCATTTACGCGTTTTAAAAGCTCATACTTGTAGGGTGAAAGAGATTTTAGTTCTTTTGTGTTGTATATTAAAAGAAAGCATCCAAATACTTTGTTTGGATTAATTTGAGTGTGAAACTAAACCTAGGATGTTTAGAAGTACAAACAAGCTTCCACTCAAGCTTTTGAATGCATTTACGCGTTTTAGAAGCTCATACGAGTAGGGTGAAAGAGATTTGAGTTCTTTTGTGTTGTATATTAAGAGAAAGCATTCAAATACTTTGTTTGGACTACTTTGAGTGTGAAACTACACCTAGGATGTTTACAAGTAGAAACAAGCTTCAACTCAAGCTTTTGAATGCATTTACGCAGTTTAAATGCTCATACGAGTAGGGTGAAAGAGATTTGAGTTCTTTTGTGTTGTATATTAAGAGAAAGCATCTAAATACTTTGTTTGGATTAATTTGAGTGTGAAACTACACCTAGGATGTTTACAAGTACAAACAAGCTTCAACTCAAGCTTTTGAATGCATTTCCGCGTTTTAAAAGCTCATACGAGTAGGGTGAAAGAGATTTGAGTTCTTTCGTGTTGTATATTAAGAGAAAGCATTCAAATACTTTGTTTGGATTAATTTGAGTGTGAAACTACACCTAGGATGTTTACAAGCACAAACAAGCTTCAACTCAACCTTTTGATTGCATTTACGCGTTTTAAAAGCTCATACGAGTAGGGTGAAAGAGATTTTAGTTCTTTTGTGTTGTATATTAAAAGAAAGCATCCAAATACTTTGTATGGATTAATTTGAGTGTGAAACTAAACCTAGGATGTTTAGAAGTACAAACAAGCTTCCACTCAAGCTTTTGAATGCATTTACGCGTTTTAAAAGCTCATACGAGTAGGGTGAAAGAGATTTGAGTTCTTTTGTGTTGTATATTAAGAGAAAGCATCCAAATACTTTGTTTGGATTCATTTGAGTGTGAGACAACACCTTGGATGTTTACAGGTACAAACAAGCTTCAACTCAAGCTTTTGAATGCATTTACGCGTTTTAAAAGCTCATACGAGTAGGGTGAAAGAGATTTGAGTTCTTTTGTGTTGTATATTAAGAGAAATCATTCAAATACTTTGTTTGGATTAATTTGAGTGTGAAACTACACCTAGGATGTTTACAAGTGCAAACAAGCTTCAACTCAAGCTTTTGAATGCATTTACGCGTTTTAAAAGCTCATACGAGTAGGGTGAAAGAGACTTGAGTTCTTTTGTGTTGTATATTAAGAGAAAGCATCCAAATACTTTGTTTGGATTAATTTGAGGGTGAAACTACACCTAGGATGTATACTCAAGCTTTTGAATGCTTTTACGCGTTTTAAAAGCTCATACAAGTAGGGTGAAAGAGATTTGAGTTCTTTTGTGTTGTATATTAAGAGAAAGCATCCAAATACTTTGTTTGGATTAATTTGAGGGTGAAACTACACCTAGGATGTTTACAAGTACAAACAAGCTTCAACTCAAGCTTTTGAATGCATTTACGCGTTTTAAAAGCTCATACGAGTAGGGTGAAAGAGATTTGAGTTCTTTTGTGTTGTATATTAAGAGAAAGTATCTAAATACTTTGTTCGTATTCATTTGAGTGTGAAACTACACCTAGGATGTTTACAAGTACAAACAAGCTTCAACTTAAGCTTTTGAATGCATTTACGCGTTTTAAAAGCTCATACGAGTAGGGTGAAAGAGATTTGAGTTCTTTTGTGTTGTATATTAAGAGAAAGCATTCAAATACTTTGTTTGGACTACTTTGAGTGTGAAACTACACCTAGGATGTTTACAAGTAGAAACAAGCTTCAACTCAAGCTTTTGAATGCATTTACGCGTTTTAAAAGTTCATACTTGTAGGGTGAAAGAGATTTTAGTTCTTTTGTGTTGTATATTAAAAGAAAGCATCCAAATACTTTGTTTGGATTAATTTGAGTGTGAAACTAAACCTAGGATGTTTAGAAGTACAAACAAGCTTCAACTCAAAGCTTTTGAATGCATTTACGCGTTTTAGAAGCTCATACGAGTAGGGTGAAAGAGATTTGAGTTCTTTTGTGTTGTATATTAAGAGAAAGCATTCAAATACTTTGTTTGGACTACTTTGAGTGTGAAACTACACCTAGGATGTTTACAAGTAGAAACAAGCTTCAACTCAAGCTTTTGAATGCATTTACGCAGTTTAAATGCTCATACGAGTAGGGTGAAAGAGATTTGAGTTCTTTTGTGTTGTATATAAAGAGAAAGCATCTAAATACTTTGTTTGCATTCATTTGAGTGTGAAACTACACCTAGGATGTTTACAAGTACAAACAAGCTTCAACTCAAGCTTTTGAATGCATTTACGCGTTTTAAAAGCTCATACGAGTAGGGTGAAAGAGATTTGAGTTCTTTTGTGTTGTATATTAAGAGAAAGCATTCAAATACTTTGTTTGCACTAGTTTGAGTGTGAAACTACACCTAGGATGTTTACAAGTACAAACAAGCTTCAACTCAAGCTTTTGAATGCATTTACGCGTTTTAAAAGCTCATACGAGTAGGGTGAAAGAGATTTGAGTTCTTTTGTGTTGTATATTATAAGAAAGCATTCAAATACTTTGTTTGGATTAATTTGAGTGTGAAACTACACCTAGGATGTTTACAAGTACAAACAAGCTTCAACTCAACCTTTTGAATGCATTTACGCGTTTTAAAAGCTCATACTTGTAGGGTGAAAGAGATTTTAGTTCTTTTGTGTTGTATATTAAAAGAAAGCATCCAAATACTTTGTTTGGATTAATTTGAGTGTGAAACTAAACCTAGGATGTTTAGAAGTACAAACAAGCTTCCACTCAAGCTTTTGAATGCATTTACGCGTTTTAGAAGCTCATACGAGTAGGGTGAAAGAGATTTGAGTTCTTTTGTGTTGTATATTAAGAGAAAGCATTCAAATACTTTGTTTGGACTACTTTGAGTGTGAAACTACACCTAGGATGTTTACAAGTAGAAACAAGCTTCAACTCAAGCTTTTGAATGCATTTACGCAGTTTAAATGCTCATACGAGTAGGGTGAAAGAGATTTGAGTTCTTTTGTGTTGTATATTAAGAGAAAGCATCTAAATACTTTGTTTGGATTAATTTGAGTGTGAAACTACACCTAGGATGTTTACAAGTACAAACAAGCTTCAACTCAAGCTTTTGAATGCATTTACGCGTTTTAAAAGCTCATACGAGTAGGGTGAAAGAGATTTGAGTTCTTTTGTGTTGTATATTAAGAGAAAACATCAAAATACTTTGTTTGCATTCAATTGAGTGTGAAACTACACCTAGGATGTTTACAAGTACAAACAAGCTTCAACTCAAGCTTTTGAATGCATTTACACAGTTTAAAAGCTCATACGAGTAGGGTGAAAGAGATTTGAGATCTTTTGTGTTGTATATTAAGAGAAAGCATCTAAATACTTTGTTTGCATTCATTTGAGTGTGAAACTACACCTAGGATGTTTACAAGTACAAACAACTTCAACTCAAGCTTTTGAATGCATTTACGCGTTTTAAATGCTCATACGAGTAGGGGGAAAGAGATTTGAGTTCTTTTGTGTTGTATATTAAGAGAAAGCATCCAAATACTTTGTTTGGATTAATTTTAGTGTGAAACTACACCTAGGATGTTTACAAGTACCAACAAGCTTATACTCAAGCTTTTGAATGCATTTACGCGTTTTAAAAGCTCATACGAGTAGGGTGAAAGAGATTTGAGTTCTTTTGTGTTGTATATTAGGAGATTGCATCCTAACACTTTGTTTGCATTCATTTGAGGGTGAAACTACTCCTAGGACGTTTACAAGTTCAAACAAGCTTCAGCTCAAGCTTTTGAATGCATTTACGTGTTTTAACAGCTCTTACGACTAGGGTGATAGAGATTGAGTTCTTTTGTGTATATTAAGAGAAAGCACCCAAATGTTTTGTTTGCATTCATTTGAGTATGAAACAACCCCAAAATTGTTTTAAAGTACAAACAAGCTTCAACTCAAGCTTTTGAATACATTTACGCGTTTTAAAACCTCATACGAGTAGGGTGAAAGAGATTTGTGTTCTTTTGTGTTGAATATTAAGAGAAAGCATCCAAATAATTTGTTTGGATTCATTTGAGTGTGAAACTACACCTACGATGTCTACAAGTACAAACAAGCTTCAACTCAAACTTTTGAATGCATTTACGCGTTTTAAAAGCTCATACGAATAGGGTGAAAGAGATTTGAGTTATTTTGTGTTGTATATTAAAGAAAGCATCCAAACACTTTGTTTGCATTCATTTGAGTGTGAAACTACACCTAGGATGTTTACAAGTACAAACAAGCTTCTACTCAAGCTTTTGAATGCATTTAAGCGTTTTAAATGCTCATACGAGTAGGGTGAAAGAGATTTGAGTTCGTTTGTGTTGTATATTAAGAGAAAGCATCCAAATACATTGTTTGCATTCATTTGAGTGTGAAACTACACCTAGGATGTTTACAAGTACAAACAAGTTTCAACTGAAGCTTTTGAATGCATTTACGTGTTTTAGAAGCTCATACGAGAAGGGCGAAAGACATTTGAGTTCTTTTGTGTTGTATATTAAAAGAAAGCATCCAAATACTTTGTTCGGATTAATTTGAGTGTGAAACTAAACCTAGGATGTTTACAAGTACAAACAAGCTTCAACTCAAGCTTTTGAATGCATTTAAGTGTTTTAAAAGCTCATACGAGTAGGGTGAAAGAGATTTGAGTTCTTTTGTGTTGTATATTAAGAGAAAGCATCCAAACACTTTGTTTGCATTCATTTGAGTGTGAAACTACTCCTAGGCTGTTTAAAAGTACAAACAAGCTTCAAGTCAAGCTTTTGAATGCATTTACACGTTTTAACAGCTCTTACGACTAGGGTGATAGAGATCGAGTTCTTTTGTGTTGTATATTAAGAGAAAGCATCCAAATACTTTGCTTGGATTAATTTGAGGGTGAAACAACACCTAGGATGTTTACAAGTACAAACAAGCTTCTACTCAAGCTTTTGAATGCATTTAAGCGTTTTAAATGCTCATACGAGTAGCGTGAAAGAGATTTGAGTTAGTTTGTGTTGTATATTAAGAGAAAGAATCCAAATACTTTGTTTGGATTAATTTGAGTGTGAAACTAAACCTAGGATGTTTACAAGTACAAACAAGCTTCAACTCAAGCTTTTGAATGCATTTACGTGTTTTAAAAGCTCATACGAGTAGGGTGAAAGAGATTTGAGTTCTTTTGTGTTGTATATTAAGAGAAAGCATCCAAACACTTTGTTTGCATTCATTTGAGTGTGAAACTACTCCTAGGCTGTTTAAAAGTACAAACAATCTTCAACTCAAACTTTTGAATGCGTTTACGCGTTCTAACAGCTCTTACGTCTAGGGTGATAGAGATCGAGTACTTTTGTGTTGTTTATTAAGAGAAAGCACCCAAATGTTCTGTTTGCATTCATTTGAGTATGAAACTACACCAATAATGTTTTAAAGTGCAAACAAGCTTCAACTCAAGCTTTTGAATGCATTTACGCGTTTTAAATGCTCATACGAGTAGGGTGAAAGAGATTTGAGTTTTTTTGTGTTGTATATTAAGAGAAAGCATTCAAATACTTTGTTTGCATTCAATTGAGTGTGAAACTACACCTAGGATGTTTACAAGTACAAACAAGCTTCAACTCAAGCTTTTGAATGCATTTACGCGTTTTAAAAGCTCATACGAGTAGGGTGAAAGAGATTTGAGTTCTTTTGTGTTGTATATTAAGAGAAAGCATTCAAATACTTTGTTTGGATTAATTTTAGTGTGAAACTACACCTAAGATGTTTACAAGTACAAACAAGCTTCTACTCAAGCTTTTGAATGCATTTAAGCGTTTTAAATGCTCATACGAGTAGGGTGAAAGAGATTTGAGTTCTTTTGTGTTGTATATTAAGAGAAAGCACCCAAATGTTTTGTTTGCATTCATTTGAGTATGAAACTACACCAAGATTGTTTTAAAGTACCAACAAGCTTCAACTCAAGCTTTTGAATGCATTTACGCGTTTTAAAAGCTCATACGAGTAGGGTGAAAGAGATTTGAGTTCTTTTCTGTTGTATATTAAGAGAAAGCATCCAAACACTTTGTTTGCATTCATTTGAGTGTGAAACTACTCCTAGGACATTTACAAGTACAAACCAGCTTCAACTCAAGCTTTTAAATGCATTTACGCGTTTTAACAGCTCTTACGACTAGGGTGATAGAGATTGAGTTCTTTTGTGTTGTATATTAAGAGAAAGCACCCAAATGTTTTGTTTGCATTCATTTGAGTATGAAACAACCCCAAAATTGTTTTAAAGTGCAAACAAGCTTCAACTCAAGCTTTTGAATACATTTACGCGTTTTAAAACCTCAAACGAGTAGGGTGAAAGAGATTTGTGTTCTTTTGTGCTGAATATTAAGAGAAAGCATCCAAATAATTTGTTTGGATTCATTTGAGTGTGAAACTACACCTACGATGTCTACAAGTACAAACAAGCTTCAACTCAAACTTTTGAATGCATTTACGCGTTTTAAAAGCTCATACGAGTAGGGTGAAAGAGATTTGAGTTATTTTGTGTTGTATATTAAGAGAAAGCATCCAAATACTTTGTTTGCATTCATTTGAGTGTGAAACTACACTTAGGATGTTTACAAGTACAAACAAGCTTCAACTCAAGCTTTTGAATGCATTTACGCGTTTTAAAAGCTCATACGAGTAGGGTGAAAGAGATTTGAGTTCTTTTGTGTTGTATATTAAAGAAAGCATCCAAACACTTTGTTTGCATTCATTTGAGTGTGAAACTACACCTAGGATGTTTACAAGTACAAACAAGCTTCTACTCAAGCTTTTGAATGCATTTAAGCGTTTTAAATGCTCATACGAGTAGGGTGAAAGAGATTTGAGTTCGTTTGTGTTGTATATTAAGAGAAAGCATCCAAATACATTGTTTGCATTCATTTGAGTGTGAAACTTTACCTAGGATGTTTACAAGTACAAACAAGTTTCAACTGAAGCTTTTGAATGCATTTACGTGTTTTAAAAGCTCATACGAGAAGGGCGAAAGACATTTGAGTTCTTTAGTGTTGTATATTAAAAGAAAGCATCCAAATACTTTGTTCGGATTAATTTGAGTGTGAAACTAAACCTAGGATGTTTACAAGTACAAACAAGCTTCAACTCAAGCTTTTGAATGCATTTAAGTGTTTTAAAAGCTCATACGAGTAGGGTGAAAGAGATTTGAGTTCTTTTGTGTTGTATATTAAGAGAAAGCATCCAAACACTTTGTTTGCATTCATTTGAGTGTGAAACTACTCCTAGGCTGTTTAAAAGTACAAACAAGCTTCAAGTCAAGCTTTTGAATGCATTTACACGTTTTAACAGCTCTTACGACTAGGGTGATAGAGATCGAGTTCTTTTGTGTTGTATATTAAGAGAAAGCATCCAAATACTTTGTTTGGATTAATTTGAGGGTGAAACAACACCTAGGATGTTTACAAGTACAAACAAGCTTCTACTTAAGCTTTTGAATGCATTTAAGCGTTTTAAATGCTCATACGAGTAGGGTGAAAGAGATTTGAGTTAGTTTGTGTTGTATATTAAGAGAAAGAATCCAAATACTTTGTTTGGATTAATTTGAGTGTGAAACTAAACCTAGGATGTTTACAAGTACAAACAAGCTTCAACTCAAGCTTTTGAATGCATTTACGTGTTTTAAAAGCTCATACGAGTAGGGTGAAAGAGATTTGAGTTCTTTTGTGTTGTATATTAAGAGAAAGCATCCAAACACTTTGTTTGCATTCATTTGAGTGTGAAACTACTCCTAGGCTGTTTAAAAGTACAAACAATCTTCAACTCAAACTTTTGAATGCATTTACGCGTTCTAACAGCTCTTACGTCTAGGGTGATAGAGATCGAGTACTTTTGTGTTGTTTATTAAGAGAAAGCACCCAAATGTTTTGTTTGCATTCATTTGAGTATGAAACTACACCAATAATGTTTTAAAGTGCAAACAAGCTTCAACTCAAGCTTTTGAATGCATTTACGCGTTTTAAATGCTCATACGAGTAGGGTGAAAGAGATTTGAGTTTTTTTGTGTTGTATATTAAGAGAAAGCATTCAAATACTTTGTTTGCATTCATTTGAGTGTGAAACTACACCTAGGATGTTTACAAGTACAAACAAGCTTCAACTCAAGCTTTTGAATGCATTTACGCGTTTTAAAAGCTCATACGAGTAGGGTGAAAGAGATTTGAGTTCTTTTGTGTTGTATATTAAGAGAAAGCATTCAAATACTTTGTTTGGATTAATTTGAGTGTGAAACTACACCTAAGATGTTTACAAGTACAAACAAGCTTCTACTCAAGCTTTTGAATGCATTTAAGCGTTTTAAATGCTCATACGAATAGGGTGAAAGAGATTTGAGTTCTTTTGTGTTGTATATTAAGAGAAAGCACCCAAATGTTTTGTTTGCATTCATTTGAGTATGAAACTACACCAAGATTGTTTTAAAGTACCAACAAGCTTCAACTCAAGCTTTTGAATGCATTTACGCGTTTTAAAAGCTCATACGAGTAGGGTGAAAGAGATTTGAGTTCTTTTCTGTTGTATATTAAGAGAAAGCATCCAAACACTTTGTTTGCATTCATTTGAGTGTGAAACTACTCCTAGGACATTTACAAGTACAAACCAGCTTCAACTCAAGCTTTTAAATGCATTTACGCGTTTTAACAGCTCTTACGACTAGGGTGATAGAGATTGAGTTCTTTTGTGTTGTATATTAAGAGAAAGCACCCAAATGTTTTGTTTGCATTCATTTGAGTATGAAACAACCCCAAAATTGTTTTAAAGTGCAAACAAGCTTCAACTCAAGCTTTTGAATACATTTACGCGTTTTAAAACCTCAAACGAGTAGGGTGAAAGAGATTTGTGTTCTTTTGTGCTGAATATTAAGAGAAAGCATCCAAATAATTTGTTTGGATTCATTTGAGTGTGAAACTACACCTACGATGTCTACAAGTACAAACAAGCTTCAACTCAAACTTTTGAATGCATTTACGCGTTTTAAAAGCTCATACGAGTAGGGTGAAAGAGATTTGAGTTATTTTGTGTTGTATATTAAGAGAAAGCATCCAAATACTTTGTTTGCATTCATTTGAGTGTGAAACTACACTTAGGATGTTTACAAGTACAAACAAGCTTCAACTCAAGCTTTTGAATGCATTTACGCGTTTTAAAAGCTCATACGAGTAGGGTGAAAGAGATTTGAGTTCTTTTGTGTTGTATATTAAAGAAAGCATCCAAACACTTTGTTTGCATTCATTTGAGTGTGAAACTACACCTAGGATGTTTACAAGTACAAACAAGCTTCTACTCAAGCTTTTGAATGCATTTAAGCGTTTTAAATGCTCATACGAGTAGGGTGAAAGAGATTTGAGTTCGTTTGTGTTGTATATTAAGAGAAAGCATCCAAATACATTGTTTGCATTCATTTGAGTGTGAAACTTTACCTAGGATGTTTACAAGTACAAACAAGTTTCAACTGAAGCTTTTGAATGCATTTACGTGTTTTAAAAGCTCATACGAGAAGGGCGAAAGACATTTGAGTTCTTTAGTGTTGTATATTAAAAGAAAGCATCCAAATACTTTGTTCGGATTAATTTGAGTGTGAAACTAAACCTAGGATGTTTACAAGTACAAACAAGCTTCAACTCAAGCTTTTGAATGCATTTAAGTGTTTTAAAAGCTCATACGAGTAGGGTGAAAGAGATTTGAGTTCTTTTGTGTTGTATATTAAGAGAAAGCATCCAAACACTTTGTTTGCATTCATTTGAGTGTGAAACTACTCCTAGGCTGTTTAAAAGTACAAACAAGCTTCAAGTCAAGCTTTTGAATGCATTTACACGTTTTAACAGCTCTTACGACTAGGGTGATAGAGATCGAGTTCTTTTGTGTTGTATATTAAGAGAAAGCATCCAAATACTTTGTTTGGATTAATTTGAGGGTGAAACAACACCTAGGATGTTTACAAGTACAAACAAGCTTCTACTTAAGCTTTTGAATGCATTTAAGCGTTTTAAATGCTCATACGAGTAGGGTGAAAGAGATTTGAGTTAGTTTGTGTTGTATATTAAGAGAAAGAATCCAAATACTTTGTTTGGATTAATTTGAGTGTGAAACTAAACCTAGGATGTTTACAAGTACAAACAAGCTTCAACTCAAGCTTTTGAATGCATTTACGTGTTTTAAAAGCTCATACGAGTAGGGTGAAAGAGATTTGAGTTCTTTTGTGTTGTATATTAAGAGAAAGCATCCAAACACTTTGTTTGCATTCATTTGAGTGTGAAACTACTCCTAGGCTGTTTAAAAGTACAAACAATCTTCAACTCAAACTTTTGAATGCATTTACGCGTTCTAACAGCTCTTACGTCTAGGGTGATAGAGATCGAGTACTTTTGTGTTGTTTATTAAGAGAAAGCACCCAAATGTTTTGTTTGCATTCATTTGAGTATGAAACTACACCAATAATGTTTTAAAGTGCAAACAAGCTTCAACTCAAGCTTTTGAATGCATTTACGCGTTTTAAATGCTCATACGAGTAGGGTGAAAGAGATTTGAGTTTTTTTGTGTTGTATATTAAGAGAAAGCATTCAAATACTTTGTTTGCATTCATTTGAGTGTGAAACTACACCTAGGATGTTTACAAGTACAAACAAGCTTCAACTCAAGCTTTTGAATGCATTTACGCGTTTTAAAAGCTCATACGAGTAGGGTGAAAGAGATTTGAGTTCTTTTGTGTTGTATATTAAGAGAAAGCATTCAAATACTTTGTTTGGATTAATTTGAGTGTGAAACTACACCTAAGATGTTTACAAGTACAAACAAGCTTCTACTCAAGCTTTTGAATGCATTTAAGCGTTTTAAATGCTCATACGAATAGGGTGAAAGAGATTTGAGTTCTTTTGTGTTGTATATTAAGAGAAAGCACCCAAATGTTTTGTTTGCATTCATTTGAGTATGAAACTACACCAAGATTGTTTTAAAGTACCAACAAGCTTCAACTCAAGCTTTTGAATGCATTTACGCGTTTTAAAAGCTCATACGAGTAGGGTGAAAGAGATTTGAGTTCTTTTCTGTTGTATATTAAGAGAAAGCATCCAAACACTTTGTTTGCATTCATTTGAGTGTGAAACTACTCCTAGGACATTTACAAGTACAAACCAGCTACAACTCAAGCTTTTAAATGCATTTACGCGTTTTAACAGCTCTTACGACTAGGGTGATAGAGATTGAGTTCTTTTGTGTTGTATATTAAGAGAAAGCACCCAAATGTTTTGTTTGCATTCATTTGAGTATGAAACAACCCCAAAATTGTTTTAAAGTGCAAACAAGCTTCAACTCAAGCTTTTGAATGCATTTACGCGTTTTAAAAGCTCATACGAGTAGGGTGAAAGAGATTTGAGTTCTTTTCTGTTGTATATTAAGAGAAAGCATCCAAACACTTTGTTTGCATTCATTTGAGTGTGAAACTACTCCTAGGACATTTACAAGTACAAACCAGCTTCAACTCAAGCTTTTAAATGCATTTACGCGTTTTAACAGCTCTTACGACTAGGGTGATAGAGATTGAGTTCTTTTGTGTTGTATATTAAGAGAAAGCACCCAAATGTTTTGTTTGCATTCATTTGAGTATGAAACAACCCCAAAATTGTTTTAAAGTGCAAACAAGCTTGAACTCAAGCTTTTGAATACATTTACGCGTTTTAAAACCTCAAACGAGTAGGGTGAAAGAGATTTGAGTTCTTTTGTGTTGTATATTAAAGAAAGCATCCAAACACTTTGTTTGCATTCATTTGAGTGTGAAACTACACCTAGGATGTTTACAAGTACAAACAAGCTTCTACTCAAGCTTTTGAATGCATTTAAGCGTTTTAAAACCTCAAACGAGTAGGGTGAAAGAGATTTGTGTTCTTTTGTGCTGAATATTAAGAGAAAGCATCCAAATAATTTGTTTGGATTCATTTGAGTGTGAAACTACACCTACGATGTCTACAAGTACAAACAAGCTTCAACTTAAACTTTTGAATGCATTTACGCGTTTTAAAAGCTCATACGAGTAGGGTGAAAGAGATTTGAGTTATTTTGTGTTGTATATTGAGAGAAAGCATCCAAATACTTTGTTTGCATTCATTTGAGTGTGAAACTACACTTAGGATGTTTACAAGTACAAACAAGCTTCAACTCAAGCTTTTGAATGCATTTACGCGTTTTAAAAGCTCATACGAGCAGGGTGAAAGAGATTTGAGTTCTTTTGTGTTGTATATTCAAGAAAGCATCCAAACACTTTGTTTGCATTCATTTGAGTGTGAAACTACACCTAGGATGTTTACAAGTACAAACAAGCTTCTACTCAAGCTTTTGAATGCATTTAAGCGTTTTAAATGCTCATACGAGTAGGGTGAAAGAGATTTGAGTTCGTTTGTGTTGTATATTAAGAGAAAGCATCCAAATACATTGTTTGCATTCATTTGAGTGTGAAACTTTACCTAGGATGTTTACAAGTACAAACAAGTTTCAACTGAAGCTTTTGAATGCATTTACGTGTTTTAAAAGCTCATACGAGAAGGGCGAAAGACATTTGAGTTCTTTTGTGTTGTATATTAAAAGAAAGCATCCAAATACTTTGTTCGGATTAATTTGAGTGTGAAACTAAACCTAGGATGTTTACAAGTACAAACAAGCTTCAACTCAAGCTTTTGAATGCATTTAAGTGTTTTAAAAGCTCATACGAGTAGGGTGAAAGAGATTTGAGTTCTTTTGTGTTGTATATTAAGAGAAAGCATCCAAACACTTTGTTTGCATTTATTTGAGTGTGAAACTACTCCTAGGCTGTTTAAAAGTACAAACAAGCTTCAAGTCAAGCTTTTGAATGCATTTACACGTTTTAACAGCTCTTACGACTAGGCTGATAGAGATCGAGTTCTTTTGTGTTGTATATTAAGAGAAAGCATCCAAATACTTTGTTTGGATTGATTTGAGGGTGAAACAACACCTACGATGTTTACAAGTACAAACAAGCTTCTACTCAAGCTTTTGAATGCATTTAAGCGTTTTAAATGCTCATACGAGTAGGGTGAAAGAGATTTGAGTTAGTTTGTGTTGTATATTAAGAGAAAGAATCCAAATACTTTGTTTGGATTAATTTGAGTGTGAAACTAAACCTAGGATGTTTACAAGTACAAACAAGCTTCAACTCAAGCTTTTGAATGCATTTACGTGTTTTAAAAGCTCATACGAGTAGGATGAAAGAGATTTGAGTTCTTTTGTGTTGTATATTAAGAGAAAGCATCCAAACACTTTGTTTGCATTCATTTGAGTGTGAAACTACTCCTAGGCTGTTTAAAAGTACAAACAATCTTCAACACAAACTTTTGAATGCATTTACGCGTTCTAACAGCTCTTACGTCTAGGGTGATAGAGATCGAGTACTTTTGTGTTGTTTATTAAGAGAAAGCACCCAAATGTTTTGTTTGCATTCATTTGAGTATGAAACTACACCAAGAATTTTTTAAAGTGCAAACAAGCTTCAACTCAAGCTTATGAATGCATTTACGCGTTTTAAATGCTCATACGAGTAGGGTGAAAGAGATTTGAGTTTTTTTGTGTTGTATATTAAGAGAAAGCATTCAAATACTTTGTTTGCATTCATTTGAGTGTGAAACTACACCTAGGATGTTTACAAGTACAAACAAGCTTCAACTCAAGCTTTTGAATGCATTTACACAGTTTAAAAGCTCATACGAGTAGGGTGAAAGAGATTTGAGTTCTTTTGTGTTGTATATTAAGAGAAAGCATTCAAATACTTTGTTTGGATTAATTTGAGTGTGAAACTACACCTAGGATGTTTACAAGTACAAACAAGCTTCAACTCAAGCTTTTGAATGCATTTACACAGTTTAAAAGCTCATACGAGTAGGGTGAAAGAGATTTGAGTTCTTTTGTGTTGTATATTAAGAGAAAGCATCTAAATACTTTGTTTGCATTCATTTGAGTGTGAAACTACACCTAGGATGTTTACAAGTACAAACAACTTCAACTCAAGCTTTTGAATGCATTTACGCGTTTTAAATGCTCATACGAGTAGGGGGAAAGAGATTTGAGTTCTTTTGTGTTGTATATTAAGAGAAAGCATCTAAATACTTTGTTTGCATTCATTTGAGTGTGAAACTACACCTAGGATGTTTACAAGTACAAACAACTTCAACTCAAGCTTTTGAATGCATTTACGCGTTTTAAATGCTCATACGAGTAGGGGGAAAGAGATTTGAGTTCTTTTGTGTTGTATATTAAGAGAAAGCATCCAAATACTTTGTTTGGATTAACTTTAGTGTGAAACTACACCTAGGATGTTTACAAGTACCAACAAGCTTATACTCAAGCTTTTGAATGCATTTACGCGTTTTAAAAGCTCATACGAGTAGGGTGAAAGAGATTTGAGTTCTTTTGTGTTGTATATTAGGAGATTGCATCCTAACACTTTGTTTGCATTCATTTGAGGGTGAAACTACTCCTAGGACGTTTACAAGTTCAAACAAGCTTCAGCTCAAGCTTTTGAATGCATTTACGTGTTTTAACAGCTCTTACGACTAGGGTGATAGAGATTGAGTTCTTTTGTGTTGTATATTAAGAGAAAGCACCCAAATGTTTTGTTTGCATTCATTTGAGTATGAAACAACCCCAAAATTGTTTTAAAGTGCAAACAAGCTTCAACTCAAGCTTTTGAATACATTTACGCGTTTTAAAACCTCAAACGAGTAGGGTGAAAGAGATTTGTGTTCTTTTGTGTTGAATATTAAGAGAAAGCATCTAAATACTTTGTTTGCATTCATTTGAGTGTGAAACTACACCTAGGATGTTTACAAGTACAAACAACTTCAACTCAAGCTTTTGAATGCATTTACGCGTTTTAAATGCTCATACGAGTAGGGGGAAAGAGATTTGAGTTCGTTTGTGTTGTATATTAAGAGAAAGCATCCAAATACATTGTTTGCATTCATTTGAGTGTGAAACTACACCTAGGATGTTTACAAGTACAAACAAGTTTCAACTGAAGCTTTTGAATGCATTTACGTGTTTTAAAAGCTCATACGAGAAGGGCGAAAGAGATTTGAGTTCTTTTGTGTTGTATATTAAGAGAAAGCATCTAAATACTTTGTTTGCATTCATTTGAGTGTGAAACTACACCTAGGATGTTTACAAGTACAAACAACTTCAACTCAAGCTTTTGAATGCATTTACGCGTTTTAAATGCTCATACGAGTAGGGGGAAAGAGATTTGAGTTCTTTTGTGTTGTATATTAAGAGAAAGCATCCAAATACTTTGTTTGGATTAACTTTAGTGTGAAACTACACCTAGGATGTTTACAAGCACCAACAAGCTTATACTCAAGCTTTTGAATGCATTTACGCGTTTTAAAAGCTCATACGAGTAGGGTGAAAGAGATTTGAGTTCTTTTGTGTTGTATATTAGGAGATTGCATCCTAACACTTTGTTTGCATTCATTTGAGGGTGAAACTACTCCTAGGACGTTTACAAGTTCAAACAAGCTTCAGCTCAAGCTTTTGAATGCATTTACGTGTTTTAACAGCTCTTACGACTAGGGTGATAGAGATTGAGTTCTTTTGTGTTGTATATTAAGAGAAAGCACCCAAATGTTTTGTTTGCATTCATTTGAGTATGAAACAACCCCAAAATTGTTTTAAAGTGCAAACAAGCTTCAACTCAAGCTTTTGAATACATTTACGCGTTTTAAAACCTCAAACGAGTAGGGTGAAAGAGATTTGTGTTCTTTTGTGTTGAATATTAAGAGAAAGCATCTAAATACTTTGTTTGCATTCATTTGAGTGTGAAACTACACCTAGGATGTTTACAAGTACAAACAACTTCAACTCAAGCTTTTGAATGCATTTACGCGTTTTAAATGCTCATACGAGTAGGGGGAAAGAGATTTGAGTTCGTTTGTGTTGTATATTAAGAGAAAGCATCCAAATACATTGTTTGCATTCATTTGAGTGTGAAACTACACCTAGGATGTTTACAAGTACAAACAAGTTTCAACTGAAGCTTTTGAATGCATTTACGTGTTTTAAAAGCTCATACGAGAAGGGCGAAAGACATTCGAGTTCTTTTGTGTTGTATATTAAAAGAAAGCATCCAAATACTTTGTTCGGATTAATTTGAGTGTGAAACTAAACCTAGGATGTTCACAAGTACAAACAAGCTTCAACTCAAGCTTTTGAATGCATTTAAGTGTTTTAAAAGCTCATACGAGTAGGGTGAAAGAGATTTGAGTTCTTTTGTGTTGTATATTAAGAGAAAGCATCCAAACACTTTGTTTGCATTCATTTGAGTGTGAAACTACTCCTAGGCTGTTTAAAAGTACAAACAAGCTTCAAGTCAAGCTTTTGAATGCATTTACACGTTTTAACAGCTCTTACGACTAGGGTGATAGAGATCGAGTTCTTTTGTGTTGTATATTAAGAGAAAGCATCCAAATACTTTGTTTGGATTAATTTGAGGGTGAAACAACACCTAGGATGTTTACAAGTACAAACAAGCTTCTACTCAAGCTTTTGAATGCATTTAAGCGTTTTAAATGCTCATACGAGTAGGGTGAAAGAGATTTGAGTTAGTTTGTGTTGTATATTAAGAGAAAGAATCCAAATACTTTGTTTGGATTAATTTGAGTGTGAAACTAAACCTAGGATGTTTACAAGTACAAACAAGCTTCAACTCAAGCTTTTGAATGCATTTACGTGTTTTAAAAGCTCATACGAGTAGGGTGAAAGAGATTTGAGTTCTTTTGTGTTGTATACTAAGAGAAAGCATCCAAACACTTTGTTTGCATTCATTTGAGTGTGAAACTACTCCTAGGCTGTTTAAAAGTACAAACAATCTTCAACTCAAACTTTTGAATGCATTTACGCGTTCTAACAGCTCTTACGTCTAGGGTGATAGAGATCGAGTACTTTTGTGTTGTTTATTAAGAGAAAGCACCCAAATATTTTGTTTGCATTCATTTGAGTATGAAACTACACCAAGAATGTTTTAAAGTGCAAACAAGCTTCAACTCAAGCTTTTGAATGCATTTACGCGTTTTAAATGCTCATACGAGTAGGGTGAAAGAGATTTGAGTTTTTTTGTGTTGTATATTAAGAGAAAGCATTCAAATACTTTGTTTGCATTCATTTGAGTGTGAAACTACACCTAGGATGTTTACAAGTACAAACAAGCTTCAACTCAAGCTTTTGAATGCATTTACGCGTTTTAAATGCTCATACGAGTAGGGGGAAAGAGATTTGAGTTCTTTTGTGTTGTATATTAAGAGAAAGCATCTAAATACTTTGTTTGCATTCATTTGAGTGTGAAACTACACCTAGGATGTTTACAAGTACAAACAACTTCAACTCAAGCTTTTGTATGCATTTACGCGTTTTAAATGCTCATACGAGTAGGGGGAAAGAGATTTGAGTTCTTTTGTGTTGTATATTAAGAGAAAGCATCCAAATACTTTGTTTGGATTAACTTTAGTGTGAAACTACACCTAGGATGTTTACAAGTACCAACAAGCTTATACTCAAGCTTTTGAATGCATTTACGCGTTTTAAAAGCTCATACGAGTAGGGTGAAAGAGATTTGAGTTCTTTTGTGTTGTATATTAGGAGATTGCATCCTAACACTTTGTTTGCATTCATTTGAGGGTGAAACTACTCCTAGGACGTTTACAAGTTCAAACAAGCTTCAGCTCAAGCTTTTGAATGCATTTACGTGTTTTAACAGCTCTTACGACTAGGGTGATAGAGATTGAGTTCTTTTGTGTTGTATATTAAGAGAAAGCACCCAAATGTTTTGTTTGCATTCATTTGAGTATGAAACAACCCCAAAATTGTTTTAAAGTGCAAACAAGCTTCAACTCAAGCTTTTGAATACATTTACGCGTTTTAAAACCTCAAACGAGTAGGGTGAAAGAGATTTGTGTTCTTTTGTGTTGAATATTAAGAGAAAGCATCTAAATACTTTGTTTGCATTCATTTGAGTGTGAAACTACAGCTAGGATGTTTACAAGTACAAACAACTTCAACTCAAGCTTTTGAATGCATTTACGCGTTTTAAATGCTCATACGAGTAGGGGGAAAGAGATTTGAGTTCGTTTGTGTTGTATATTAAGAGAAAGCATCCAAATACATTGTTCGCATTCATTTGAGTGTGAAACTACACCTAGGATGTTTACAAGTACAAACAAGTTTCAACTGAAGCTTTTGAATGCATTTACGTGTTTTAAAAGCTCATACGAGAAGGGCGAAAGACATTCGAGTTCTTTTGTGTTGTATATTAAAAGAAAGCATCCAAATACTTTGTTCGGATTAATTTGAGTGTGAAACTAAACCTAGGATGTTCACAAGTACAAACAAGCTTCAACTCAAGCTTTTGAATGCATTTAAGTGTTTTAAAAGCTCATACGAGTAGGGTGAAAGAGATTTGAGTTCTTTTGTGTTGTATATTAAGAGAAAGCATCCAAACACTTTGTTTGCATTCATTTGAGTGTGAAACTACTCCTAGGCTGTTTAAAAGTACAAACAAGCTTCAAGTCAAGCTTTTGAATGCATTTACACGTTTTAACAGCTCTTACGACTAGGGTGATAGAGATCGAGTTCTTTTGTGTTGTATATTAAGAGAAAGCATCCAAATACTTTGTTTGGATTAATTTGAGGGTGAAACAACACCTAGGATGTTTACAAGTACAAACAAGCTTCTACTCAAGCTTTTGAATGCATTTAAGCGTTTTAAATGCTCATACG
Organism: Tetragonia tetragonoides; assembly: GCA_038025085.1. Taxonomy (NCBI): domain Eukaryota; kingdom Viridiplantae; phylum Streptophyta; class Magnoliopsida; order Caryophyllales; family Aizoaceae; genus Tetragonia; species Tetragonia tetragonoides. Next base: position 26,806,119 of record CM076140.1, read on the forward strand.
AGTAGGGTGAAAGAGATTTGAGTTAGTTTGTGTTGTATATTAAGAGAAAGAATCCAAATACTTTGTTTGGATTAATTTGAGTGTGAAACTAAACCTAGGATGTTTACAAGTACAAACAAGCTTCAACTCAAGCTTTTGAATGCATTTACGTGTTTTAAAAGCTCATACGAGTAGGGTGAAAGAGATTTGAGTTCTTTTGTGTTGTATACTAAGAGAAAGCATCCAAACACTTTGTTTGCATTCATTTGAGTGTGAAACTACTCCTAGGCTGTTTAAAAGTACAAACAATCTTCAACTCAAACTTTTGAATGCATTTACGCGTTCTAACAGCTCTTACGTCTAGGGTGATAGAGATCGAGTACTTTTGTGTTGTTTATTAAGAGAAAGCACCCAAATATTTTGTTTGCATTCATTTGAGTATGAAACTACACCAAGAATGTTTTAAAGTGCAAACAAGCTTCAACTCAAGCTTTTGAATGCATTTACGCGTTTTAAATGCTCATACGAGTAGGGTGAAAGAGATTTGAGTTTTTTTGTGTTGTATATTAAGAGAAAGCATTCAAATACTTTGTTTGCATTCATTTGAGTGTGAAACTACACCTAGGATGTTTACAAGTACAAACAAGCTTCAACTCAAGCTTTTGAATGCATTTACGCGTTTTAAAAGCTCATACGAGTAGGGTGAAAGAGATTTGAGTTCTTTTGTGTTGTATATTAAGAGAAAGCATTCAAATACTTTGTTTGGATTAATTTGAGTGTGAAACTACACCTAAGATGTTTACAAGTACAAACAAGCTTCTACTCAAGCTTTTGAATGCATTTAAGCGTTTTAAATGCTCATACGAGTAGGGTGAAAGAGATTTGAGTTCTTTTGTGTTGTATATTAAGAGAAAGCACCCAAATGTTTTGTTTGCATTCATTTGAGTATGAAACTACACCAAGATTGTTTTAAAGTACCAACAAGCTTCAACTCAAGCTTTTGAATGCATTTACGCGTTTTAAAAGCTCATACGAGTAGGGTGAAAGAGATTTGAGTTCTTTTCTGTTGTATATTAAGAGAAAGCATCCAAGCACTTTGTTTGCATTCATTTGAGTGTGAAACTACTCCTAGGACATTTACAAGTACAAACCAGCTTCAACTCAAGCTTTTAAATGCATTTACGCGTTCTAACAGCTCTTACGACTAGGGTGATAGAGATTGAGTTCTTTTGTGTTGTATATTAAGAGAAAGCACCCAAATGTTTTGTTTGCATTCATTTGAGTATGAAACAACCCCAAAATTGTTTTAAAGTGCAAACAAGCTTCAACTCAAGCTTTTGAATACATTTACGCGTTTTAAAACCTCAAACGAGTAGGGTGAAAGAGATTTGTGTTCTTTTGTGTTGAATATTAAGAGAAAGCATCCAAATAATTTGTTTGGATTCATTTGAGTGTGAAACTACACCTACGATGTCTACAAGTACAAACAAGCTTCAACTCAAACTTTTGAATGCATTTACGCGTTTTAAAAGCTCATACGAGTAGGGTGAAAGAGATTTGAGTTATTTTGTGTTGTATATTAAGAGAAAGCATCCAAATACTTTGTTTGCATTCATTTGAGTGTGAAACTACACTTAGGATGTTTACAAGTACAAACAAGCTTCAACTCAAGCTTTTGAATGCATTTACGCGTTTTAAAAGCTCATACGAGTAGGGTGAAAGAGATTTGAGTTCTTTTGTGTTGTATATTAAAGAAAGCATCCAAACACTTTGTTTGCTTTCATTTGAGTGTGAAACTACACCTAGGATGTTTACAAGTACAAACAAGCTTCTACTCAAGCTTTTGAATGCATTTAAGCGTTTTAAATGCTCATACGAGTAGGGTGAAAGAGATTTGAGTTCGTTTGTGTTGTATATTAAGAAAAAGCATCCAAATACATTGTTTGCATTCATTTGAGTGTGAAACTACACCTAGGATGTTTACAAGTACAAACAAGTTTCAACTGAAGCTTTTGAATGCATTTACGTGTTTTAAAAGCTCATACGAGAAGGGCGAAAGACATTTGAGTTCTTTTGTGTTGTATATTAAAAGAAAGCATCCAAATACTTTGTTCGGATTAATTTGAGTGTGAAACTAAACCTAGGATGTTTACAAGTACAAACAAGCTTCAACTCAAGCTTTTGAATGCATTTAAGTGTTTTAAAAGCTCATACGAGTAGGGTGAAAGAGATTTGAGTTCTTTTGTGTTGTATATTAAGAGAAAGCATCCAAACACTTTGTTTGCATTCATTTGAGTGTGAAACTACTCCTAGGCTGTTTAAAAGTACAAACAAGCTTCAAGTCAAGCTTTTGAATGCATTTACACGTTTTAACAGCTCTTACGACTAGGGTGATAGAGATCGAGTTCTTTTGTGTTGTATATTAAGAGAAAGCATCCAAATACTTTGTTTGGATTAATTTGAGGGTGAAACAACACCTAGGATGTTTACAAGTACAAACAAGCTTCTACTCAAGCTTTTGAATGCATTTAAGCGTTTTAAATGCTCATACGAGTAGGGTGAAAGAGATTTGAGTTAGTTTGTGTTGTATATTAAGAGAAAGAATCCAAATACTATGTTTGGATTAATTTGAGTGTGAAACTAAACCTAGGATGTTTACAAGTACAAACAAGCTTCAACTCAAGCTTTTGAATGCATTTACGTGTTTTAAAAGCTCATACGAGTAGGGTGAAAGAGATTTGAGTTCTTTTGTGTTGTATATTAAGAGAAAGCATCCAAACACTTTGTTTGCATTCATTTGAGTGTGAAACTACTCCTAGGCTGTTTAAAAGTACAAACAATCTTCAACTCAAACTTTTGAATGCATTTACGCGTTCTAACAGCTCTTACGTCTAGGGTGATAGAGATCGAGTACTTTTGTGTTGTTTATTAAGAGAAAGCACCCAAATGTTTTGTTTGCATTCATTTGAGTATGAAACTACACCAAGAATGTTTTAAAGTGCAAACAAGCTTCAACTCAAGCTTATGAATGCATTTACGCGTTTTAAATGCTCATACGAGTAGGGTGAAAGAGATTTGAGTTTTTTTGTGTTGTATATTAAGAGAAAGCATTCAAATACTTTGTTTGCATTCATTTGAGTGTGAAACTACACCTAGGATGTTTACAAGTACAAACAAGCTTCAACTCTAGCTTTTGAATGCATTTACGCGTTTTAAAAGCTCATACGAGTAGGGTGAAAGAGATTTGAGTTCTTTTGTGTTGTATATTAAGAGAAAGCATTCAAATACTTTGTTTGGATTAATTTGAGTGTGAAACTACACCTAAGATGTTTACAAGTACAAACAAGCTTCTACTCAAGCTTTTGAATGCATTTATGCGTTTTAAATGCTCATACGAGTAGGGTGAAAGAGATTTGAGTTCTTTTGTGTTGACTATTAAGAGAAAGCACCCAAATGTTTTGTTTGCATTCATTTGAGTATGAAACTACACCAAGATTGTTTTAAAGTACCAACAAGCATCAACTCAAGCTTTTGAATGCATTTACGCGTTTTAAAAGCTCATACGAGTAGGGTGAAAGAGATTTGAGTTATTTTCTGTTGTATATTAAGAGAAAGCATCCAAACACTTTGTTTGCATTCATTTGAGTGTGAAACTACTCCTAGGACATTTACAAGTACAAACCAGCTTCAACTCAAGCTTTTAAATGCATTTACGCGTTTTAACAGCTCTTACGACTAGGGTGATAGAGATTGAGTTCTTTTGTGTTGTATATTAAGAGAAAGCACCCAAATGTTTTGTTTGCATTCATTTGAGTATGAAACAACCCCAAAATTGTTTTAAAGTGCAAACAAGCTTCAACTCAAGCTTTTGAATACATTTACGCGTTTTAAAACCTCAAACGAGTAGGGTGAAAGAGATTTGTGTTCTTTTGTGTTGTATATTAACAGAAAGCATCCAAATAATTTGTTTGCATTCATTTGAGTGTGAAACTACACCTAGGATGTTTACAAGTACAAACAAGCTTCAACTGAAGCTTTTGAATGCATTTACGCGTTTTAAAAGCTCATACGAGTAGGGTGAAAGAGATTTGAGTTCTTTTTTGTTTTTTATTAAGAGAAAGTATCCAAAAACTTTGTTTGCATTCATTTGAGTGTGAAACTACTCCTAGGACGTTTACAAGTACAAACAAGATTCAACTCAAGCTTTTGAATGCATTTACGCGTTTTAACAGCTCTTACGACTAGCGTGATAGAGATTGAGTTCTTTTGTGTTGTATATCAAGAGAAAGCACCCAAATGTTTTGTTTGCATTCATTTGAGTATGAAACAACCCCAAAATTGTTTTAAAGTGCAAACAAGCTTCAACTCAAGCTTTTGAATACATTTACGCGTTTGAAAAGCTCATACGAGTAGGGTGAAAGAGATTTGTGTTCTTTTGTGTTTTATATTAAGAGAAAGCATCCAAATAATTTATTTGGATTAATTTGAGTGTGAAACTAAACCTAGGATGTTTACAAATACAAACAAGCTTCAACTCAAGCTTTTGAATGCATTTACGTGTTTTAAAAGCTCATACGAGTAGGGTGAAAGAGATTTGAGTTCTTTTGTGTTGTATATTAAGAAAAAGCATCCAAACACTTTGTTTGCATTCATTTGAGTGTGAAACCACACCTAGGTTGTTTACAAGTACAAACAAGCTTCAACTCAAGCTTTTGAAAGCATTTACGCGTTTTAACAGCTCTTACGACTAGGGTGATAGAGATCGAGTTCTTTAGTGTTGTTTATTAACAGAAAGCACCCAAATGTTTTGTTTGCATTCATTTGAGTATGAAACTACACCAAGATTGTTTTAAACTGCAAACAAGCTTTAACTCAAGCTTTTGAATGCATTTACGCGTTTTAAAAGCACATACGAGTAGGGTGGAAGAGATTTGAGTTCTTTTGTGTTGCATATTAAGAGAAAGCTTCAAATTACTTTGTTTGGATTAATTTTGATGTGAAACTACACCTAGGATGTTTACAAGTACCAACAAGCTTCAACTCAAGCTTTTGAATGCATTTACGCGTTTTCAAAGCTCATACGAGTAGGGTCAAAGGATTTGAGTTCTTTTGTGTTGTATATTAAGAGAAAGCATCCAAATACTTTGTTTGGATTAATTTAAGGGTGAAACAACACCTAGCATGTTTACAAGTACAAACAAGCTTCTACTCAAGCTTCTGAATGCATTTAAGCGTTTTAACATCTCTTACGACTAGGGTGATAGAGATCGAGTTCTTTTGTGTTGTATATTAAGAGAAAGCACCCAAATGTTTTGTTTGCATTCATTTGAGTATGAAACAACCCCAAAATTGTTTTAAAGTGTAAACAACCTTCAACTCAAGCTTTTGAATACATTTACGCGTTTTAAAACCTCATACGAGTAGGGTGAAAGAGATTTGTGTTCTTTTGTGTTGTATATTAAGAGAAAGCATCCAAATACTTTGTTTGGATTGATTTGAGTGTGAAACTACACCTAGAATGTTTACAAGTACAAACAAGCTTCAACTCAAGCTTTTGAAAGCATTTACGCGTTTTAACAGCTCTTACGACTAGGGTGATAGAGATCGAGTTCTTTTGTGTTGTTTATTAAGAGAAAGCACCCAAATGTTTTGTTTGCATTCATTTGAGTATGAAACTACACCAAGATTGTTTTAAAGTGCAAACAAGCTTCAACTCAAGCTTTTGAATGCATTTACGCGTTTTAAAAGCACAAACGAGTAGGGTGAAAGAGATTTGAGTTCTTTTGTGTTGTATATTAAGAGAAAGCATCAAATTACTTTGTTTGGATTAATTTTAGTGTAAAACTACACCTAGGATGTTTACAAGTACCAACAAGATTCAACTCAAGCTTTTGAATGCATTTACGCGTTTTAAAAGCTCATACGAGTAGGGTGAAAGAGATTTGAGTTCTTTTGTGTTGTATATTAAGTGAAAGCATCCAAATACATTGTTTGCATTCATTTGAGTGTGAAACTACACCTAGGATGTTTACAAGTACAAACAAGCTTCAACTGAAGCTTTTGAACGCATTACACGTTTTAAAAGCTCATACGAGTAGGGTGAAAGAGATTTGAGTTCTTTTTGTTGTATATTAAAAGAAAGCATCCAAATACTTTGTTTGGATTAATTTGAGTGTGAAACTAAACCTAGGATGTTTACAAGTGCAAACAAGCTTCAACTCAAGCTTTTGAATGTATTTACGTGTTTTAAAAGCTCATACGAGTAGGGTGAAAGAGATTTGAGTTCTTTTGTGTTGTATAATAAGAGAAAGCATCCAAACACTTTGTTTGCATTCATTTGAGTGTGAAACTACTCCTAGGCTGTTTAAAAGTACAAACAAGCTTTTGAATGCATTTACGCGTTTTAACAGCTCTTACGACTAGGGTGATAGAGATCGAGTTCTTTTGTGTTGTTTATTAAGAGAAAGCACCCAAATGTTTTGTTTGCATTCATTTGAGTATGAAACTACACCAAGAATGTTTTAATGTGCAAACAAGCTTCAACTCAAGCTTTTGAATGCATTTACGCGTTTTAAATGCTCATACGAGTAGGGTGAAAGAGATTTGAGTTCTTTTGTGTTGTATATAAAGAGAAAGCATCCAAATAGTTTGTTTGGATTAATTTGAGGGTGGAACTACACCTAGGATGTTTACAAGTACAAACAAGCTTCAACTCAAGCTTTTGAATGCATTTATGCGTTTTTAATGCTCATACGAGTAGGGTGATAGAGATCGAGTTCTTTTGTGTTGTATATTAAGAGAAAACATAAAAATAATTTGTTTGCATTCATTTGAGTGTGAAACTACACCTAGGATGTTTACAAGTACAAACAAGCTTCAACTCAAGCTTTTGAAAGCATTTACGCGTTTTAACAGCTCTTACGACTAGGGTGATAGAGATCGAGTTCTTTAGTGTTGTTTATTAAGAGAAAGCACCCAAATGTTTTGTTTGCATTCATTTGAGTATGAAACTACACCAAGATTGTTTTAAAGTGCAAACAAGCTTCAACTCAAGCTTTTGAATGCATTTACGCGTTTTAAAAGCTCATACGAGTAGGGTGAAAGAGATTTGAGTTCTTTTGTGTTGTATATTAAGAGAAAGCATTCAAATACTTTGTTTGGATTAATTTGAGTGTGAAACTACACCTAGGATGTTTACAAGTACAAACAAGCTTCAACTCAAGCTTTTGAATGCATTTACGCGTTTTAAAAGCACATACGAGTAGGGTGAAAGGGATTTGAGTTCTTTTGTGTTGTATATTAAGAGAAAGCATCAAGTTACTTTGTTTGGATTAATTTTAATGTGAAACTACACCTAGGATGTTTACAAGTACCAACAAGCTTCAACTCAAGCTTTTGAATGCATTTACGCGTTTTAAAAGCTCATACGAGTAGGGTGAAAGAGATTTGAGTTCTTTTATGTTGTATATTAAGAGAAAGCATCGAAACACTTTGTTTGCATTCATTTGAGTGTGAAACTACTCCTAGGACGTTTATAAGTACAAACAAGCTTCAACTCAAGCTTTTGAATGCATTTACGCGTTTTAACAGCTCTTACGACTAGGGTGATAGAGATTGAGTTCATGTTTTGTTGGCATTCATTTGAGTATGAAACTACACCAAGATTGTTTTAAAGTGCAAACAAGCTTCAACTCAAGCTTTTGAATGCATTTACGCGTTTTAAAAGCACATACGAGTAGGGTGAAAGGGATTTGAGTTCTTTTGTGTTGTATATTAAGAGAAAGCATCAAATTACTTTGTTTGGATTAATTTTAATGTGAAACTACACCTGGGATGTTTACAAGTACCAACAAGCTTCAATTCAAGCTTTTGAATGCATTTACGCGTTTTAAAAGCTCATACGAGTAGGGTGAAAGAGATTTGAGTTCTTTTGTGTTGTATATTAAGAGAAAGCATCCAAACACTTTGTTTATATTCATTTGAGTGTGAAACTACTTCTAGGACGTTTACAAGTACAAACCAGCTTCAACTCAAGCTTTTGAATGCATTTACGCGTTTTAACAGCTCTTACGACTAGGGTGATAGAGATTGAGTTCTTTTGCGTTGTATATTAAGAAAAAGCACCCAAATGTTTTGTTTGCATTCATTTGAGTATGAAACAACCCCAAAATTGTTTTAAAGTGCAAACAAGCTTCAACTCAAGCTTTTGAATACATTTACGCGTTTTAAAACCTCATACGAGTAGGGTGAAAGAGATTTGTGTTCTTTTGTGTTGTATATTAAGAGAAAGCATCCAAATAATTTGTTTGGATTCATTTGAGTGTGAAACTACGCCTACGATGTCTACAAGTACAAACAAGCTTCAACTCAAGCTTTTGAATGCATTTACGCGTTTTAAAAGCTCATACGAGTAGGGTGAAAGAGATTTGAGTTCTTTTGTGTTGTATATTAAGAGAAAGCATCCAAATACTTTGATTGGATTAATTTGAGGGTAAAACAACACCTAGGATGTTTACAAGTACAAACAAGCTTCTACTCAAGCTTTTGAATGCATTTAAGCGTTTTAAATGTTCATACGAGTAGGGTGATAGAGATTTGAGTTCTTTTGTGTTGTATATTAAGAGAAAGCATCCAAATACTTTGTTTGCATTCATTTGAGTGTTAAACTACACCTAGGATGTTTACAAGTACAAACAAACTTCAACTGAAGCTGTTGAATGCATTTACGCGTTTTAAAAGCTCATACGAGTAGGGTGAAAGAGATTTAAGTTCTTTTTTGTTGTATATTAAGAGAAAGCATCCAAAAACTTTGTTTGCATTCATTTGAGTGTGAAATTACTCCTAGGACGTTTACAAGTACAAACAAGCTTAAACTCAAGCTTTTGAATGCATTTACGCGTTTTAACAGCTCTTACGACTAGGGTGATAGAGAATAAGTTCTTTTGTGTTGTATATTAAGAGAAAGCACCCAAATGTTTTGTTTGCATTCATTTGAGTATGAAACAACCCCAAAATTGTTTTAAAGTGCAAACAAGCTTCAACTCAAGCTTTTGAATACATTTACGCGTTTTAAAAGCTCATACGAGTAGGGTGAAAGAGATTTGAGTTCTTTTGTGTTGTATATTAAGAGAAAGCATCCAAATAATTTTTTTGGATTCATTTGAGTGTGAAACTACACCTAGGATGTCTACAAGTACAAACAAGCTTCAACTCAAGCTTTTGAATGCATTTACGCGTTTTAAAAGCTCATACGAGTAGGGTGAAAGTGATTTGAGTTTTTTCGTGTTGTATATTAAGAGAAAGCATCCAAATACTTTGTTTGGATTAATTTGAGGGTGAAACAACACCTAGGATGTTTACAAGTACAAACAAGCTTCTACTCAAGCTTTTGAATGCATTTACGCGTTTTAAAAGCACATACGAGTAGGGTGAAAGGGATTTGAGTTTTTTTGTGTTGTATATTTAGAGAAAGCATCAAATTATTTTGTTTGGATTAATTTTAATGTGAAACTACACCTAGGATGTTTACAAGTACCAACAAGCTTCAACTCAAGCTTTTAAATGCATTTACGCGTTTTAAAAGCTTATACGAGTAGGGTGAAAGAGATTTGAGTTCTTTTATGTTGTATATTAAGAGAAAGCATCCAAACACTTTGTTTGCATTCATTTGAGTGTGAAACTACTCCTAGGACGTTTACAAGTACAAACCAGCTTCAACTCAAGCTTTTGAATGCATTTACGCGTTTTAACAGCTCTTACGACTAGGGTGATAGAGATTGAGTTCTTTTGTGTTGTATATTAAGAGAAAGCACCCAAATGTTTTGTTTGCATTCATTTGCGTATGAAACAACCCCAAAATTGTTTTAAAGTGCAAACAAGCTTCAACACAAGCTTTTGAATACATTTACGCGTTTTCAAACCTCATACAAGTAGGGTGAAAGAGATTTGTGTTCTTTTGTGTTGCATATTAAGAGAAAGCATCCAAATAATTTGTTTGGATTAATTTGAGTGTGAAACTACACCTACGATGTCTACAAGTACAAACAAGCTTCAAGTGAAGCTTTTGAATGCATTTACGCGTTTTAAAAGCTCATACGAGTAGGGTGAAAGAGATTTGAGTTCTTTTGTGTTGTATATTAGGAGAAAGCATCCAAATACTTTGTTTGGATTAATTTGAGGGTGAAACAACACCTAGGATGTTTACAAGTACAAACAAGCTTTTACTCAAGCTTTTGAATGCATTTAAGCGTTTTAAATGCTCATACGAGTAGGGTGATAGAGATTTGAGTTCTTTTGTGTTGTATATTAAGAGAAAGCATCCAAATACTTTGTTTGCATTCATTTGAGTGTGAAACTATACCTAGGATGTTTACAAGTACAAACAAGCTTCAACTGAAGCTTTTGAATGCATTTACGCGTTTTAAAAGCTCATACGAGTAGGGTGAAAGAGATTTGAGTTCTTTTTTGTTGTATATTAAGAGAAAGCATCCAAAAACTTTGTTTGCATTCATTTGAGTGTGAAACTACTCCTAGGACGTTTACAAGTACAAACAAGCTTCAACTCAAGCTTTTGAATGCATTTACGCGTTTTAACAGCTCTTACGACTAGGGTGATAGAGATTGAGTTCTTTTGTGTTGTATATTATGCGAAAGCACCCAAATGTTTTGTTTGCATTCATTTGAGTATGAAACAACCCCAAAATTGTTTTAAAGTGCAAACAAGCTTCAACTCAAGCTTTTGAATACATTTACGCGTTTTAAAAGCTCATACGAGTAGGGTCAAAGAGATTTAAGTTCTTTTGTGTTGTATATTAAGAGAAAGCATCCAAATAATTTTTTTGGATTCATTTGAGTGTGAAACTACACCTAAGATGTCTACAAGTACAAACAAGCTTCAACTCAAGCTTTTGAATGCATTTACGTGTTTTAAAAGCTCATACGAGTAGGGTGAAAGAGATTTGAGTTCTTTTGTGTTGTATATTAAGAGAAAGCATCCAAACACTTTGTTTGCATTCATTTGAGTGTGAAACTACTCCTAGGCTGTTTAAAAGTACAAACAAGCTTCAACTCAAGCTTTTGAATACATTTACGCGTTTTAACAGCTCTTACGACTAGGGTGATAGAGATCGAAATCTTTTGTGTTGTTTATTAAGAGAAAGCACCCATATGTTTTGTTTGCATTCATTTGAGTATGAAACTACACCAAGAATGTTTTAAAGTGCAAAGAAGCTTCTACTCAAGCTTTTGAATGCATTTAAGCGTTTTAAATGCTCATACGAGTAGGGTGATAGAGATTTGAGTTCTTTTGTGTTGTATATTAAGAGAAACAAGTTGATGTGAAATAAGTAACAAAACGGAAATTAACCTTTGATAGTATCACACAAAGGGATCTTGTTCAAGAATCACTCAAGAACAACTCACGAATCACTCGTAAGGATTTCAACCTGAATCACTCAGTTTGAGGGGTAAATACTCACGTATTCAATAATTACTCATCAAAGCACGAGTTTACAGTAGCAAAGATCTCCCCTATATATAGACAAAGAAATCTAAAGCTATTCGGAATCCTAATCCTAGTCCGAATAGGAAACTAACTACGAAACTGACTACAATTGTAAAACGGACTAACTAACAGCTTTCCTAACACCTAATGGACTTCTAATACTAATAACAATCAGATTATTACTCTCCTAAATATATTCTAACTAATTAAGGGAATACTAAACGAAATCGAACTAAAGAACTGATTACCTAGCGCCCAAGGCACAAACCCGCTGGAACAGTTTTCCACTGTAAATTAAATCGCCTTTTAAACACTGTTACGGTTCGAATATGGGAAAATTCAAAAGATAGGATTTTTAGATCTCTTTTCCAGCTTTCTACAGAACTTTGAATCACCACGATCCCATATCGTATGAGTGAGTTATGATCAAAATACGAACCAGTGTAGAAGCTGTCAAAATTACGGGAATCCTTATAACGAGTGAGATCATATAATAAGAGCTTTAATCCCGATCTTGTGTGTAAACTCCATGTAATTATCTTTGTAGGAGTTAATTTAATGCATAACCACCAAAGAAACTCGATGTAAACAAGAATAGATGTTCTCTTGCTAGTTCCTTGGTTGTTCTGTTTACTTTGCACACTTGCTCCCGCATCAGAAGCTTCAACTCAAGCTTTTGAATGCATTTACGCGTTTTAAATGCTCATACGAGTAGGGTGAAAGAGATTTCAGTTCTTTTGTGTTGTATATTAAGAGAAAGCATCCAAATACTTTGTTTGGATTAATTTGAGGGTGAAACTACACCTAGGATGTTTACAAGTACAAACAAGCTTCAACAAAAGCTTTTGCATGAATTTACGCGTTTTTAATGCTCATACGAGTGGGGTGATAGTGATCGAGTTCTTTTGTGTTGTATATTAAGAGAAAACCTAAAAATACTTTGTTTGCATTCATTTGAGTGTGAAACTACACCTAGGATGTTTACAAGTACAAACAAGCTTCAACTCAAGCTTTTGAAAGCATTTACGCGTTTTAAAAGCACATACGAGTAGGGTGAAAGGGATTTGAGTTCTTTTGTGTTGTATATTAAGAGAAAGCATCAAATTACTTTGTTTGGATTAATTTTAATGTGAAACTACACCTAGGATGTTTACAAGTACCAACAAGCTTCAACTCAAGCTTTTGAATGCATTTACGCGTTTTAAATGCTCATACGAGTAGGGTGAAAGAGATTTGAGTTCTTTTGGGTTGTATATTAAGAGAAAGCATCCAAATACTTTTTTTGCATTCATTTGAGTGTGAAACTACACCACGGATGTTTACAAGTACAAACAAGCTTCAACTGAAGCTTTTGAATGCATTTACGCGTTTTAAAAGCTCATACGAGTAGGGTGAAAGAGATTTGAGTTTTTTCGTGTTGTATATTAAGAGAAAGCATCCAAATACTTTGTTTGGATTAATTTGAGGGTGAAACAACACCTAGGATGTTTACAAGTACAAACAAGCTTCTACTCAAGCTTTTGAATGCATTTACGCGTTTTAAAAGCACATACGAGTAGGGTGAAAGGGATTTGAGTTCTTTTGTGTTGTATATTAAGAGAAAGCATCAAATTACTTTGTTTGGATTAATTTTAATGTGAAACTACACCTAGGATGTTTACAAGTACCAACAAGCTTCAACTCAAGCTTTTGAATGCATTTACGCGTTTTAAATGCTCATACGAGTAGGGTGAAAGAGATTTGAGTTCTTTTGGGTTGTATATTAAGAGAAAGCATCCAAATACTTTTTTTGCATTCATTTGAGTGTGAAACTACACCACGGATGTTTACAAGTACAAACAAGCTTCAACTGAAGCTTTTGAATGCATTTACGCGTTTTAAAAGCTCATAGGAGTAGGGTGAAAGAGATTTGAGTTCTTCTGTGTTGTATATTAAAAGAAAGCATCCAAATACTTTGGTTGGATTAATTTGAGTGTGAAACTAAACCTAAAATGTTTACAAGTACAAACAAGCTTCAACTAAAGCTTTTGAATGCATTTACGCGTTTTTAAAGCTCATACGAGTAGGGTGATAGAGATCGAGTTCTTTTGTGTTGTATATTAAGAGAAAACATAAAAATACTTTGTTTGCATTCATTTGAGTGTGAAACTACACCTACGATGTTTACAAGTACAAACAAGCTTCAACTCAAGCTTTTGAAAGCATTTACGCGTTTTAACAGCTCTTACGACTAGGGTGATATAGATCGAGTTCTTTTGTGTTGTTTATTAAGAGAAAGCACCCAAATGTTTTGTTTGCATTCATTTATGTATGAAACTACACCAAGATTGTTTTAAAGTGCAAACAAGCTTCAACTCAAGCTTTTGAATGCATTTACGCGTTTTAAAAGCACATACGAGTAGGGTGAAAGAGATTTGAGTTCTTTTGTGTTGTGTATTAAGAGAAAGCATCAAATTACTTTGTTTGCATTCATTTAAGTGTGAAACTACACCTAGGATGTTTACAAGTACAAACAAGCTTCAACTCAAGCTTTTTAAGGCATTTACGCGTTTTAACAGCTCTTACGACTAGGGTGATAGAGATCGAGTTCTTTTGTGTTGTATATTAAGAGAAAGCACCCAAATGTTTTGTTTGCATTCATTTGAGTATGAAACAATCCCAAATTTGATTTAAAGTGCACACAAGCTTCAACCCCAAAATACTTTGTTTGGATTAATTTGAGGGTGAAACAATACCTAGGATGTTTACAAGTAAAAACAAGCTTCTACTCAAGCTTTTGAATGCATTTAAGCGTTTTAAATGCTCATACGAGTAGGGTGAAAGAGATTTGAGTTCTTTTGTGTTGTATATTAAGAGAAAGCATCCAAATAATTTTTTTTTATTCATTTGAGTGTGAAACTACACCTCGGATGTCTACAAGTACAAACAAGCTTCAACTCAAGCTTTTGAATACATTTACGCGTTTTAAAAGCTCATACGAGTAGGGTGAAAGAGATTTGAGTTCTTTCGTGTTGTATGTTAAGAGAAAGCATCCAAATACTTTGTTTGGATAAATTTGAGGGTGAAACAACACCTAGGATGTTTACAAGTACAAACAAGCTTCTACTCAAGCTTTTGAATGCATTTAAGCGTTTTAAATGCTCATACAAATACTTTGTTTGCATTCATTTGAGTGTGAAAATACACCTAGGATGTTTACAAGTACAAACAAGCTTCAACTGAAGCTTTTGAATGCATTTAAGCGTTTTAAAAGCTCATACGAGTAGGGTGAAAGAGATTTGAGTTCTTTTGGGTTGTATATTAAAATAAAGCATCCAAATACTTTGGTTGGATTAATTTGAGTGTGAAACTAAACCTAGGATGTTTACAAGTACAAACAAGCTTCAACTCAAGCTTTTGAATGCATTTACGAGTTTTAAAAGCTCATACGAGTAGGGTGAAAGAGATTTGAGTTCTTTTGTGTTGTATATTAAGAGAAAGCATCCAAATACTTTTTTTGCATTCATTTGAGTGTGAAACTACTCCTTGGCTGTTTAAAAGTACAAACAAGCTTCAACTCAAGCTTTTGAATACATTTACGCGTTTTAACAGCTCTTACAACTAGGGTGATAGAGATCGAGTTCTTTTGTGTTGTTTATAAAGAGAAAGCACCCAAATGTTTTGTTTGCATTCATTTGAGTATGAAACTACACCAAGAATGTTTTAAAGTGCAAACAAGCTTCAACTCAAGCTTTTGAATGCATTTACGCGTTTTAAATGCTCATACGAGTAGGGTGAAAGAGATTTGAGTTTTTTTGTGTTGTGTATTAAGAGAAAGCATCCAAACACTTTGTTTGCATTCATTTGAGTGTGAAACTACTCCTAGGCTGTTTAAAAGTACAAACAAGCTTCAACTCAAGCTTTTGAATGCATTTACGCGTTTTAACAGCTCTTACGACTAGGGTGATAGAGATCGAGTTCTTTTGTGTTGTTTATTAAGAGAAAGCACCCACATGTTTTGTTTGCATTCATTTGAGTATGAAACTACACCAAGAAAGTTTTGAAGTGCAAACAAGCTTCAACTCACGCTTTTGAATGCATTTACGCGTTTTAAATGCTCATACGAGTAGGGTGAAAGAGATTTGAGTTCTTCTGTGTTGTATATTAAAAGAAAGCATCCAAATACTTTGGTTGGATTAATTTGAGTGTGAAACTAAACCTAAAATGTTTACAAGTACAAACAAGCTTCAACTCAAGCTTTTGAATGCATTTACGCGTTTTTAAAGCTCATACGAGTAGGGTGATAGAGATCGAGTTCTTTTGTGTTGTATATTAAGAGAAAACATAAAAATACTTTGTTTGCATTCATTTGAGTGTGAAACTACACCTAGGATGTTTACAAGTACAAACAAGCTTCTACTCAAGCTTTTGAATGCATTTAAGCGTTTTAAATGCTCATACAAATACTTTGTTTGCATTCATTTGAGTGTGAAAATACACCTAGGATGTTTACAAGTACAAACAAGCTTCAACTGAAGCTTTTGAATGCATTTAAGCGTTTTAAAAGCTCATACGAGTAGGGTGAAAGAGATTTGAGTTCTTTTGGGTTGTATATTAAAATAAAGCATCCAAATACTTTGGTTGGATTAATTTGAGTGTGAAACTAAACCTAGGATGTTTACAAGTACAAACAAGCTTCAACTCAAGCTTTTGAATGCATTTACGTGTTTTAAAAGCTCATACGAGTAGGGTGAAAGAGATTTGAGTTCTTTTGTGTTGTATATTAAGAGAAAGCATCCAAATATTTTTTTTGGATTCATTTGAGTGTGAAACTACACCTCGGATATCTACAAGTACAAACAAGCTTCAACTCAAGCTTTTGAATGCATTTACGCGTTTTAAAAGCTCAAACGAGTAGGGTGAAAGAGATTTGAGTTCTTTCGTGTTGTATATTAAGAGAAAGCATCCAAATACTTTGTTTGGATTAATTTGAGGGTGAAACAACACCTAGGATGTTTACAAGTACAAACAAGCTTCTACTCAAGCTTTTGAATGCATTTAAGCGTTTTAAATGCTCATACGAGTAGGGTGAAAGAGATTTGAGTTCTTTTGTGTTGTATATTAAGAGAAAGCATCCAAATACTTTGTTTGCATTCATTTGAGTGTGAAACTACACCTAGGATGTTTACAAGTACAAACAAGCTTCTACTCAAGCTTTTGAATGCATTTAAGCGTTTTAAATGCTCATACAAATACTTTGTTTGCATTCATTTGAGTGTGAAACTACACCTAGGATGTTTACAAGTACAAACAAGCTTCAACTGAAGCTTTTGAATGCATTTAAGCGTTTTAAAAGCTCATACGAGTAGGGTGAAAGAGATTTGAGTTCTTTTGGGTTGTATATTAAAAGAAAGCATCCAAATACTTTGGTTGGATTAATTTGAGTGTGAAACTAAACCTAGGATGTTTACAAGTACAAACAAGCTTCAACTCAAGCTTTTGAATGCATTTACGTGTTTTAAAAGCTCATACGAGTAGGGTGAAAGAGATTTGAGTTCTTTTGTGTTGTATATTAAGAGAAAGCATCCAAACACTTTTTTTGCATTCATTTGAGTGTGAAACTACTCCTAGGCTGTTTAAAAGTACAAACAAGCTTCAACTCAAGCTTTTGAATACATTTACACGTTTTAACAGCTCTTACAACTAGGGTGATAGAGATCGAGTTCTTTTGTGTTGTTTATAAAGAGAAAGCACCCAAATGTTTTGTTTGCATTCAGTTGAGTATGAAACTACACCAAGAATGTTTTAAAGTGCAAACAAGCTTCAACTCAAGCTTTTGAATGCATTTACGCGTTTTAAATGCTCATACGAGTACGGTGAAAGAGATTTGAGTTCTTTTGTGTTGTATATTAAGAGAAAGCATCCAAACACTTTGTTTGCATTCATTTGAGTGTGAAACTACTCCTAGGCTGTTTAAAAGTACAAACATGCTTCAACTCAAGCTTTTGAATGCATTTACGCGTTTTAACAGCTCTTACGACTAGGGTGATAGAGATCGAGTTCTTTTGTGTTGTTTACTAAGAGAAAGCACCCACATGTTTTGTTTGCATTCATTTGAGTATGAAACTACACCAAGAATGTTTTAAAGTGCAAACAAGCTTCAACTCACGCTTTTGAATGCATTTACGCGTTTTAAATGCTCATACGAGTAGGGTGAAAGAGATTTGAGTTCTTTTGTGTTGTATATTAAGAGAAAGCATCCAAATACTTTGTTTGGATTAATTTGAGTGTGAAACTAAACCTAGGATGTATACAAGTACAAACAAGCTTCAACTCAAGCTTTTGAATGCATTTACGTGTTTTAAAAGCTCATACGAGTAGGGTGAAAGAGATTTGAGTTCTTTTGTGTTGTATATTAAGAGAAAGCATCCAAATACTTTGTTTGGATTCATTTGAGTGTGAAACTACACCTAGGATAATTACAAGTACAAACAAGCTTCAACTCAAGCTTTTGAAAGCATTTACGCGTTTTAACAGCTCTTTCGACTACGGTGATAGAGATCGAGTTCTTTTGTGTTGTTTATTAAGAGAAAGCACCCAAATGTTTTGTTTGCATTCATTTGTGTATGAAACTACACCAAGATTGTTTTAAAGTGCAAACAAGCTTCAACTCAAGCTTTTGAATGCATTTACGCGTTTTAAATTCACATACGAGTAGGGTGAAAGAGATTTGAGTTCTTTTGTGTTGTATATTAAGAGAAAGCATCAAATTACTTTGTTTGGATTAATTTTAGTGTGAAACTACACCTAGGATGTTTACAAGTACCAACAAGCTGAACTCAAGCTTTTGAATGCATTTACGCGTTTTAAAAGCTCATACGAGTAGGGTGAGAGAGATTTGAGTTCTTTTTTGTTGTATATTAAGAGAAAGCATTCAAACACTTTGTTTGCATTCATTTGAGTGTGAGACTACTCCTAGGACGTTTACAACTACAAACAAGCTTCAACTCAAGCTTTTGAATGCATTTACGCGTTTTAACAGCTCTTACGACTAGGGTGATAGAGATTGAGTTCTTTTGTGTTGTATATTAAGAGAAAGCACCAAAATGTTTTGTTTGCATTCATTTGAGTACCAAACAACCCCAAAATTGTTTTAAAGTGCAAACAAGCTTCAACTCAAGCTTTTGAATACATTTACGCGTTTTAAAACCTCATACGAGTAGCGTGAAAGAGATTTGAGTTCTTTTGTGTTGTATATTAAGAGAAAGCATCCAAATACTTTGTTTGGATTAATTTGAGGGTGACACTACACCTAGGATGTTTACAAGTACAAACAAGCTTCAACTCAAGCTTTTGAATGCATTTACGCGTTTTTAAAGCTCATACGAGTAGGGTGATAGACATCCAATTCTTTTGTGTTGTATATTAAGGGAAAACATAAAAATACTTTGTTTGCATTCATTTGAGTGTGAAACTACACCTACGATGTTTACAATTACAAACAAGCTTGAACTCAAGCTTTTGAATACATTTACACGTTTTAACAGCTCTTACAACTAGGGTGATAGAGATCGAGTTCTTTTGTGTTGTTTATAAAGAGAAAGCACCGAAATGTTTTGTTTGCATTCAGTTGAGTATGAAACTACACCAAGAATGTTTTAAAGTGCAAACAAGCTTCAACTCAAGCTTTTGAATGCATTTACGCGTTTTAAATGCTCATACGAGTAGGGTGAAAGAGATTTGAGTTCTTTTGTGTTGTATATTAAGAGAAAGCATCCAAACACTTTGTTTGCATTCATTTGAGTGTGAAACTACTCCTAGGCTGTTTAAAAGTACAAACATGCTTCAACTCAAGCTTTTGAATGCATTTACGCGTTTTAACAGCTCTTACGACTTGGGTGATAGAGATCGAGTTCTTTTGTGTTGTTTATTAAGAGAAAGCACCCAAATGTTTTGTTTGCATTCATTTGAGTATGAAACTACACCAAGAATGTTTTAAAGTGCAAACAAGCTTCAACTCATGCTTTTGAATTCATTTACGCGTTTTAAAAGGTCATACGAGTAGGGTGAAAGAGATTTGAGTTCTTTTGTGTTGTATATTAAGAGAAAGCATCCAAATAATTTGTTTGGATTCATTTGAGTGTGAAACTACACCTAGGATGTCTACAAGTACAAACAAGCTTCAACTCAAGCTTTTGAATGCATTTACACGTTTTAAAAGCTCATACGTGTAGGGTGAAAGAGATTTGAGTTCTTTTGTGTTGTATATTAAGAGAAAGCATCCAAATAATTTGTTTGGATTCATTTGAGTGTGAAACTACACCTAGGATGTCTACAAGTACAAACAAGCTTCAACTCAAGCTTTTGAATGCATTTACACGTTTTAAAAGCTCATACGTGTAGGGTGAAAGAGATTTGAGTTCTTTTGTGTTGTATATTAAGAGAAAGCATCCAAACACTTTTTTTGCATTCATTTGAGTGTGAAACTACTCCTAGGCTGTTTAAAAGTACAAACAAGCTTCAACTCAAGCTTTTGAATACATTTACACGTTTTAACAGCTCTTACAACTAGGGTGATAGAGATCGAGTTCTTTTGTGTTGTTTATAAAGAGAAAGCACCCAAATGTTTTGTTTGCATTCAGTTGAGTATGAAACTACACCAAGAATGTTTTAAAGTGCAAACAAGCTTCAACTCAAGCTTTTGAATGCATTTACGCGTTTTAAATGCTCATACGAGTAGGGTGAAAGAGATTTGAGTTCTTTTGTGTTGTATATTAAGAGAAAGCATCCAAACACTTTGTTTGCATTCATTTGAGTGTGAAACTACTCCTAGGCTGTTTAAAAGTACAAACAAGCTTCAACTCAAGCTTTTGAATGCATTTACGCGTTTTAACAGCTCTTACGACTAGGGTGATAGAGATCGAGTTCTTTTGTGTTGTTTATTAAGAGAAAGCACCCACATGTTTTGTTTGCATTCATTTGAGTATGAAACTACACCAAGAATGTTTTAAAGTGCAAACAAGCTTCAACTCACGCTTTTGAATGCATTTACTCGTTTTAAATGCTCATACGAGTAGGGTGAAAGAGATTTGAGTTCTTTTGTGTTGTATATTAAGAGAAAGCATCCAAATACTTTGTTTGGATTAATTTGAGTGTGAAACTAAACCTAGGATGTATACAAGTACAAACAAGCTTCAACTCAAGCTTTTGAATGCATTTACGTGTTTTAAAAGCTCATACGAGTAGGGTGAAAGAGATTTGAGTTCTTTTGTGTTGTATATTAAGAGAAAGCATCCAAATACTTTGTTTGGATTAATTTGAGGGTGAAACTACACCTTGGATGTTTACAAGTACAAACAAGCTTCTACTCAAGCTTTTGAATGCATTTACGCGTTTTAAAAGCTCATACGAGTAGGGTGAAAGAGATTTGAGTTCTTTTGTGTTGTATATTAAGAGAAAGCATCCAAATACTTTGTTTGGATTCATTTGAGTGTGAAACTACACCTAGGATAATTACAAGTACAAACAAGCTTCAACTCAAGCTTTTGAAAGCATTTACGCGTTTTAACAGCTCTTACGACTACGGTGATAGAGATCGAGTTCTTTTGTGTTGTTTATTAAGAGAAAGCACCCAAATGTTTTGTTTGCATTCATTTGTGTATGAAACTACACCAAGATTGTTTTAAAGTGCAAACAAGCTTCAACTCAAGCTTTTGAATGCATTTACGCGTTTTAAATGCACATACGAGTAGGGTGAAAGAGATTTGAGTTCTTTTGTGTTGTATATTAAGAGAAAGCATCAAATTACTTTGTTTGGATTAATTTTAGTGTGAAACTACACCTAGGATGTTTACAAGTACCAACAAGCTGAACTCAAGCTCTTGAATGCATTTACGCGTTTTAAAAGCTCATACGAGTAGGGTGAGAGAGATTTGAGTTCTTTTTTGTTGTATATTAAGAGAAAGCATTCAAACACCTTGTTTGCATTCATTTGAGTGTGAGACTACTCCTAGGACGTTTACAAGTACAAACAAGCTTCAACTCAAGCTTTTGAATGCATTTACGCGTTTTAACAGCTCTTACGACTAGGGTGATAGAGATTGAGTTCTTTTGTGTTGTATATTAAGAGAAAGCACCAAAATGTTTTGTTTGCATTCATTTGAGTACCAAACAACCCCAAAATTGTTTTAAAGTGCAAACAAGCTTCAACTCAAGCTTTTGAATACATTTACGCGTTTTAAAACCTCATACGAGTAGGGTGAAAGAGATTTGAGTTCTTTTGTGTTGTATATTAAGAGAAAGCATCCAAATACTTTGTTTGGCTTAATTTGAGGGTGACACTACACCTAGGATGTTTACAAGTACAAACAAGCTTCAACTCAAGCTTTTGAATGCATTTACGCGTTTTTAAAGCTCATACGAGTAGGGTGATAGACATCCAATTCTTTTGTGTTGTATATTAAGGGAAAACATAAAAATACTTTGTTTGCATTCATTTGAGTGTGAAACTACACCTACGATGTTTACAAGTACAAACAAGCTTGAACTCAAGCTTTTGAAAGCATTTACGCGTTTTAACAGCTCTTCCGACTACGGTGATGGAGATCGAGTTCTTTTGTGTTGTTTATTAAGAGAAAGCACCCAAATGTTTTGTTTGCATTCATTTGAGTATGAAACTACACCAACATTGTTTTAAAGTGCAAACAAGCTTCAACTCAAGCTTTTGAATGTATTTACGCGTTTTAAAAGCACATACGAGTAGGGTGAAAGAGATTTGAGTTCTTTTGTGTTGTATATTAAGAAAAAGCATCAAATTACTTTGTTTGGATTAATTTTAGTGTGAAACTACACCTAGGATGTTTACAAGTACCAACAAGCTTCAACTCAAGCTTTTGAATGCATTTACGTGTTTTAAAAGCTCATACGAGTAGGGTGAAAGAGATTTGAGTTCTTTTGTTTTGTATATTAAGAGAAAGCATCCAAACACTTTGTTTGCATTCATTTGAGTGTGAAACTACTCCTAGGACGTTTACAAGTGCAAACAAGCTTCAAGTCAAGCTTTTGAATGCATTTACGCGTTTTAACAGCTCTTACGACTAGGGTGATAGAGATTGAGTTCTTTTGTGTTGTATATTAAGAAAGCACCCAAATGTTTTGTTTGCATTCATTTGAGTATGAAACAATCCCAAAATTGTTTTAAAGTGCAAACAAGCTTCAACTCAAGCTTTTGAATACACTTACGCGTTTTAAAAGCTCATACGAGTAGGGTGAAAGAGATTTGAGTTCTTTTGTGTTGTATATTAAGAGAAAGCATCCAAATACTCTGTTTGGATTCATTTGAGTGTGAAACTACACCTAGGATGTTTACAAGGACAAACAAGCTTAAACTCAAGCTTTTGAAAGCATTTACGCGTTTTAACAGCTCTTACGACTTGGGTGATAGAGATCGAGTTCTTTTGTGTTGTTTATTAAGAGAAAGCACCCAAATGTTTTGTTTGCATTCAATTGAGTATGAAACTACACCAAGAATGTTTTAAAGTGCAAACAAGCTTCAACTCATTCTTTTGAATTCATTTACGCGTTTTAAAAGGTCATACGAGTAGGGTGAAAGAGATTTGAGTTCTTTTGTGTTGTATATTAAGAGAAAGCATCCAAATAATTTGTTTGGATTCATTTGAGTGTGAAACTACACCTAGGATGTCTACAAGTACAAACAAGCGTCAACTCAAGCTTTTGAATGCATTTACACGTTTTAAAAGCTCATACGTGTAGGGTGAAAGAGATTTGAGTTCTTTTGTGTTGTATATTAAGAGAAAGCATCTAAATAATTTGTTTGGATTCATTTGAGTGTGAAACTACACCTAGGAAGTCTACAAGTACAAACAACCTTCAACTCAAGCTTTTGAATGCATTTACACGTTTTAAAAGCTCATACGTGTAGGGTGAAAGAGATTTGAGTTCTTTTGTGTTGTATATTAAGAGAAAGCATCCAAACACTTTTTTTGCATTCATTTGAGTGTGAAACTACTCCTAGGCTGTTTAAAAGTACAAACAAGCTTCAACTCAAGCTTTTGAATACATTTACACGTTTTAACAGCTCTTACAACTAGGGTGATAGAGATCGAGTTCTTTTGTGTTGTTTATAAAGAGAAAGCACCCAAATGTTTTGTTTGCATTCAGTTGAGTATGAAACTACACCAAGAATGTTTTAAAGTGCAAACAAGCTTCAACTCAAGCTTTTGAATGCATTTACGCGTTTTAAATGCTCATACGAGTAGGGTGAAAGAGATTTGAGTTCTTTTGTGTTGTATATTAAGAGAAAGCATCCAAACACTTTGTTTGCATTCATTTGAGTGTGAAACTACTCCTAGGCTGTTTAAAATTACAAACAAGCTTCAACTCAAGCTTTTGAATGCATTTACGCGTTTTAACAGCTCTTACGACTAGGGTGATAGAGATCGAGTTCTTTTGTGTTGTTTATTAAGAGAAAGCACCCACATGTTTTGTTTGCATTCATTTGAGTATGAAACTACACCAAGAATGTTTTAAAGTGCAAACAAGCTTCAACTCACGCTTTTGAATGCATTTACGCGTTTTAAATGCTCATACGAGTAGGGTGAAAGAGATTTGAGTTCTTTTGCATTGTATATTAAGAGAAAGCATCAAATTACTTTGTTTGGTTTAATTTTAGTGTGAAACTACACCTAGGATGTTTACAAGTACCAACAAGCTTCAACTCATGCTTTTAAATGCATTTACGCGTTTTAAAAGCTCATACGGGTAGGGTGAAAGAGATTTGAGTTCTTTTGTGTTGTATATTAATGGAAAGCATCCAAATACTTTGTTTGGATTCATTTGAGTGTGAAACTACACCTAGGATGTTTACAAGTACAAACAAGCTTCAACTCAAGCTTTTGAAAGCATTTACGCGTTTTAACAGCTCTTACGACTAGGGTGATAGAGATCGAGTTCTTTTGTGTTGTTTATTAAGACAAAGCACCCAAATGTTTTGTTTGCATTCATTTGAGTATGAAACACCAAGAATGTTTTAAAGTGCAAACAAGTTTCAACTCATGCTTTTGAATTCATTTACGCGTTTTAAAAGCTCATACGACTAGGGTGAAAGAGATTTGAGTTCTTTTGCATTGTATATTAAGAGAAAGCATCAAATTACTTTGTTTGGTTTAATTTTAGTGTGAAACTACACCTAGGATGTTTACAAGTACCAACAAGCTTCAACTCATGCTTTTGAATGCATTTACGCGTTTTAAAAGCTCATACGGGTAGGGTGAAAGAGATTTGAGTTCTTTTGTGTTGTATATTAATAGAAAGCATCCAAATACTTTGTTTGGATTCATTTGAGTGTGAAACTACACCTAGGATGTTTACAAGTACAAACAAGCTTCAACTCAAGCTTTTGAAAGCATTTACGCGTTTTAACAGCTCTTACGACTAGGGTGATAGAGATCGAGTTCTTTTGTGTTGTTTATTAAGAGAAAGCACCCAAATGTTTTGTTTGCATTCATTTGAGTATGAAACTACACCAAGAATGTTTTAAAGTGCAAACAAGCTTCAACTCATGCTTTTGAATTCATTTACGCGTTTTAAAAGCTCATACGAGTAGGGTGAAAGAGATTTGAGTTCTTTTGTGTTGTATATTAAGAGAAAGCATCCAAATAATTTGTTTGGATTCATTTGAGTGTGAAACTACACCTAGGATGTCTACAAGTACAAACAAGCTTCAACTCAAGCTTTTGAATGCATTTACACGTTTTAAAAGCTCATACGACTAGGGTGAAAGAGATTTGAGTTCTTTTGCATTGTATATTAAGAGAAAGCATCCAAATACTTTGTTTGGATTCATTTGAGTGTGAAACTACACCTAGGATGTTTACAAGTACAAACAAGCTTAAACTCAAGCTTTTAAAAGCATTTACGCGTTTTAACAGCTCTTACGACTAGGGTGATAGAGATCGAGTTCTTTTGTGTTGTTTATTAAGAGAAAGCACCCAAATGTTTTGTTTGCATTCATTTGAGTATGAAACTACACCAAGAATGTTTTAAAGTGCAAACAAGCTTCAACTCATGCTTTTGAGTTCATTTACGCGTTTTAAAAGCTCATACGAGTAGGGTGAAAGAGATTTGAGTTCTTTTGTGTTGTATATAAAGAGAAAGCATCCAAATAATTTGTTTGGATTCATTTGAGTGTGAAACTACACCTAGGATGTCTACAAGTACAAACAAGCTTCAACTCAAGCTTTTGAATGCATTTACACGTTTTAACAGCTCTTACGACTAGGGTGATAGAGATCGAGTTCTTTTGTGTTGTTTATTAAGAGAAAGCACCCAAATGTTTTGTTTGCATTCATTTGAGTATGAAACTACACAAAGAATGTTTTAAAGTGCAAACAAGCTTCAACTCATGCTTTTGAATTCATTTACGCGTTTTAAAAGCTCATACGAGTAGGGTGAAAGAGATTTGAGTTCTTTTGTGTTGTATATTAAGAGAAAGCATCCAAATAATTTGTTTGGATTCATTTGAGTGTGAAACTACACCTAGGATGTTTACAAGTACGAACAAGCTTAAACTCAAGCTTTTGAAAGCATTTACGCGTTTTAACAGCTCTTACGACTAGGGTGATAGAGATCGAGTTCTTTTGTGTAGTTTATTAAGAGAAAGCACCCAAATGTTTTGTTTGCATTCATTTGAGTATGAAACTACACCAAGAATGTTTTAAAGTGCAAACAAGCTTCAACTCATGCTTTTGAATTCATTTACGCGTTTTAAAAGCTCATACGAGTAGGGTGAAAGAGATTTGAGTTCTTTTGTGTTGTATATTAAGAGAAAGCATCCAAATAATTTGTTTGGATTCATTTGAGTGTGAAACTACACCTAGGATGTCTACAAGTACAAACAAGCTTCAACTCAAGCTTTTGAATGCATTTACGCGTTTTAACAGCTCTTACGACTAGGGTGATAGAGCTTGAGTTCTTTTGTGTTGTATATTAAGAGAAAGTGATGTGAAATAAGTAACAAAACGGAAATTAACCTTTGATAGTATCACACAAAGGGATCTTGTTCAAGAATCACTCAAGAACAACTCACGAATCACTCGTAAGGGTTTCAACCTGAATCACTCAGTTTGAGGGGTAAATACTCACGTATTCAATAATTAATCATCAAAGCACGAGTTTACAGTAGCAAAGCTCTCCCCTATTTATAGACAAAGAAAATCTAAAGCTATTCGGAATCCTAATCCTAGTCCGAATAGGAAACTAACTATAAAACTGATTACAACTGTAAAACGGACTAACTAACAGCTTTCCTAACACCTAATGGACTTCTAATACTAATAACAATCAGATTATTACTCTCCTAAACATATTCTAACTAATAAAGGGAATACTAAACGAAATAGAACTGAACAACTGATTACCTAGCGCCCAAGGCACAAACCCGTGGGAACAGCTTTCCACTGTAAATTAAATCGCCTTTTAAACCCTGTTACGTTTCGAATATGGGAAAACTCAAAAGATAGGAGTTTTAGATCTCTTTTCCAGCTTTCTACAGAGCTTTGAATCACCACGATCCCATGTAGTATGAGTGAGTTATGATCAAAATACGAACCAGTGTAGAAGCTGTCAAAATTACGGAAATCCTTATAACGAATGAGATCATATAATAAGAGCTTTAATTCCGATCTTGTGTGTAAACTCCATGTAATTATCTTTGTAGGAGTCAATTTAATGCATAACCACCAAAGAAACTCGATGTAAACAAGAATAGATGTTATCTTGCTAGTTCCTTGGTTGTTCTGTATACTTTGCACACTTGCTCCCGCATCAATCTCCCTTTCTTCAAAAAGAATTGTCCTCAATTCTTCGTATATAGTAATCTTCTCCCAAACCTGTATATTCATCAAATTATCCTTACAAATTTCCAATGAACCCACAAGGTTAAGAGCCTTGCTGCTGTCTTCTTGATGGACATCTTTCTCTTGTTCTTGATCAAAGCTAGATTCAAGAAGTCCCAACTCCATCTCGGATTTCTCTTGCATGTCATCAATGTAATCAAGATCTTCAAGGAAATCACCAATATTTTCTGGTTCAATGAATATTTCTTCGATAAACTCATCAACCACAGTTGGTAGGCTTGAATTATTAACTTGAACAACAATAAGGGGGTCAATGTTATTGGTCTTTTCTTGTGAATCTTCCATAGGAACAATATCTTTAAAGTAATCATCAAGATCTGGTTTTCCTTTGAATGTATCCACAACAAAGAGCCTATCTTCATTGATGGGTTGATCATTTATTATGCACCCATTCATGTACTCCAACTTATGATTTTGACGTTGAAGCGCTTGTTGGTATGCTTGTTGTGCTCGTAGGTGCACTAATTGTTGCTCCCTCTCTTGCCTCTCAATCTTGAGAGCTATCTTGCATACATACTCAAAGGATATGTAAGGAACAAGCTCCACCTTGCGCCTTAGAGTTGAGTTTAGTCCTTTGATGAATCTTGCAATCTTTAACTCCTCCTTCTCCGCGAGATCACACATCATGTGCGCGTTTTCAAAACTTTTGGAGGTAGTCTTGTACACTTGAGGTTTCTTGGCTTAAGGACGTAAGTTTCAAAAATTGTTCTTGCTCAAATTCTTTAGGCAAACAAGTTTGTAGTTGAGTTGAAGCTTGTTTGTACTTGTAGACATCCTAGGTGTAGTTTCACACTCAAATGAATCCAAACAAATTATTTGGATGCTTTCTCTTAATATACAACACAAAAGAACTCAAATCTCTTTCACCCTACACGTATGAGCTTTTAAAACGTGTAAATGCATTCAAAAGCTTGAGTTGAAGCTTGTTTGTACTTGTAGACATCCTATTTGTAGTTTCACCCTCAAATTAATTCAAACAAAGTATTTGTATGCTTTCTCTTAATATATACAGCACAAAACAACTCAAATCTCTTTCACCCTACTCGTATGAGCTTTTAAAACGCGTAAATGCATTCAAAAGCTTGAGGTGAAGCTTTTTTGCACTTTAAAACATTCTTGGTGTAGTTTCATACTCAAAAGAATGCAAACAAAGTATTTGGATGCTTTCTCTTAATATATAACACAAAAGAACTCGATCTCTATCACCTAGTTGTAAGAGCTGTTAAAACACGTAAATGCATTCAAAAGCTTGCGTTGAAGCGTGTTTATACTTGTAAATCGCGTAAATGTATTTAAAAGCTTGAGTTGAAACTTGTTTGCACTTTAAAACAATGTTGGTGTAGTTTCATACTCAAATGAATGCATCCATTTTGGAGGTAGTCTTTTGTGTTGTATATTAATAGAAAGCATCCAAACACTTTTCTTGCATTCATTTGAGTGTGAAACTACTCCTAGGATGTTTACAAGGACAAACAAGCTTCAACTCAAGCTTTTGAATGCATTTACGCGTTTTAACAGCTCTTACGACTAGGATGATCGAGATTGAGTTCTTTTGTGTTGTATATTAAGAGGAAGGACCCAATTGTTTTATTTGCATTCATTTGAGTACGAAACTACGCCAAGAATATTTTAATGTGCAAACAAGCTTCAACTCAAGCTTTTGGATGCATTTACGCGTTTTAAAAGCTCATACGAGTAGGGTGAAAGAGATTTGAGTTCTTTTGTGTTGTATATTAAGAGAAAGCATCCAAATACTTTGTTCGGATTAATTTGAGTGTGAAACTACACCTGGGATATTTACAAGTACAAACAAGCTTTAACTCAAGCTTTTGAATGCATTTACGCGTTTTAACAGCTCTTACAACTAGGGTGATAGAGATCGAGTTCTTTTGTGTTGTATA
Organism: Tetragonia tetragonoides; assembly: GCA_038025085.1. Lineage (NCBI taxonomy): Eukaryota > Viridiplantae > Streptophyta > Magnoliopsida > Caryophyllales > Aizoaceae > Tetragonia > Tetragonia tetragonoides. Next base: position 26,835,416 of record CM076140.1, read on the forward strand.
TTAAGAGAAAACATCCAAATACTTTGTTTGCATTCATTTGAGTATGAAAGTACACCAAGAATGTTTTAAACTGAAAACAAGCTTCAACTCAAGCTTTTGAATGCATTTACGCGTTTTAATAGCTCATACGAGGAGGGTGAAACAGATTTGAGTTCTTTTGTGTTGTATATTAAGAGAAAGAATCCAAATACTTTGTTTAAATTCATTTGAGTGTGAAACTACACCTAGGATGTTTACAAGTACAAACAAGCTTCAAGTCAAGCTTTTGAATGTATTTACGCGTTTTAAAAGCTCATACGAGTAGGGTGAAAGAGATTTGAGTTCTTTTGTGTTGTCTATTAAGAGAAAGCATCCAAACACTTTGTTTGCATTCATTTGAGTATGAAACTACTCCTAGGATGTTTACAAGTACAAACAAGCTTTAACTCAAGCTTTTGAATGCATTTACGCGTTTTAACAGCTCTTACGACTAGGGTGATAGAGCTTGAGTTCTTTTGTGTTGTATATTAAGAGAAAGCAGCCAATTGTTTAGTTTGCATTCATTCGAGAATGAAACTACACCAAGAATGTTTTAAAGTGAAAACAAGCTTCAACTTAAGCTTTTGAATGCATTTACGTGTTTTAAAAGCACATACGAGTAAGGTGAAAGAGATTTGAGTTCTTTTGTGTTGTATATTAAGAGAAAGAATCCAAATACTTTGTTTGGATTCATTTGAGTGTGAAACTACACCTAGGATGTTTACAAGTACAAACAAGCTTCAACTAAAGCTTTTGAATGCATTTACGCGTTTTAAAAGCTCATATGAGTAGGGTGAAAGAGATTTGAGTTCTTTTGTGTTGTATATTAAGAGAAAGCATCCAAATACTTTGTTTGCATTCATTTGAGTATGAAAGTACACCATGAATGTTTTAAAGTGAAAACAAGCTTCAACTCAAGCTTTCGAATGCATTTACGCGTTTTAAAAGCTCATACGAGTACGGTGAAATAGATTTGAGTTCTTTTGTGTTGTATATTAAGAGAAAGCATCCAAATACTTTGTTTGATTTCATTTGAGTGTAAAACTACACATAGGATATTTACAAGTACAATAAAGCTTCAACTCAAGGTTTTGAATGCATTTACGCGTTTTAAAAGCTCATATGAGTAGGGTGAAAGAGATTTGAGTTCTTTTGTGTTGTATATTAAGAGAAAGCATCCAAATACTTTGTTTGCATTCATTTAAGTATGAAACTACACCAAGAATGTTTTAAAGTGCAAACAAGCTTCAACTCAAGCTCTTGAATGCATTTACGCGTTTTAAAAGCTCATACGAGTAGGGTGAAAGAGATTTGAGTTCTTTTGTGTTGTATATTAATAGAAAGCATCCAAACACTTTTCTTGCATTCATTTGAGTGTGAAACTACACCTAGGATGTTTACAAGGACAAACAAGCTTCAACTCAAGCTTTTGAATACATTTACGCGTTTTAACAGCTCTTACGACTAGGATGATAGAGATTGAGTTCTTTTGTGTTGTATATTAAGAGAAAGCACCCAATTTTTTTATTTGCATTCATTTGAGTATGAAACTACGCCAAGAATATTTTAGTGTGCAAACAAGCTTCAACTCAAGCTTTTGGATACATCTACGCGTTTTAAAAGCTCATACGAGTAGGGTGAAAGAGATTTGAGTTCTTTTGTGTTTTATATTAAGAGAAAGCATCCAAATACTTTGTTCGGATTAATTTGAGTGTGAAACTACACCTGGGATGTTTATAAGTACAAACAAGCTTTAACTCAAGCTTTTGAATGCATTTACGCGTTTTAACAGCTCTTACAACTAGGGTGATAGAGATCGAGTTCTTTTGTGTTGTATATTAAGAGAAAGCATCCAAATACTTTGTTTGCATTCATTTGAGTATGAAAGTACACCAAGAATGTTTTAAAGTGAAAACAAGCTTCAACTCAAGCTTTCGAATGTATTTACGCGTTTTAAAAGCTCATACGAGTACGGTGAAATAGATTTGAGTTCTTTTGTGTTGTATATTAAGAGAAAGCATCCAAATACTTTGTTTGAATTCATTTGAGTGTAAAACTACACATAGGATATTTACAAGTACAATAAAGCTTCAACTCAAGGTTTTGAATGCATTTACGCGTTTCAAAAGCTCATACGAGTAGGGTGAAAGAGATTTGAGTTCTTTTGTGTTGTCTATTAAGAGAAAGCATCCAAACACTTTGTTTGCATTCATTTGAGTGTGAAACTACTCCTAGGATTTTTACAAGTACAAACAAGCTTCAACTCAAGCTTTTGAATGCATTTACGCGTTTTAACAGCTCTTACGACTAGGGTGATAGAGATTGAGTTCTTTTGTGTTGTATATTAAGAGAAAGAATCCAAAATACTTTGTTTGGATTCATTTGAGTGTGAAACTACACGTAGGATGTTTACAAGTAAAAACTAGCTTCAACTAAAGCTTTTGAATCCATTTACGCGTTATAAAAGCTCAAACGAGTAGGGTGAAAGAGATTTGAGTGTTTTTGTGTTGTATGTTAAGAGAAAGCATCCAAATACATTGTTTGGATTCATTGGAGTGTGAAACTACATCTAGGATGTTTACAAGTACAAACAAGCTTCAACTCAAACTTTTGAATGCATTTACGCGTTGTAACTGCTCTTACGACTAGGGTGATAGAGATTGAGTTCTTTTGTGTTGTATATTAAGAGAAAGCACCAAAATATTTTGTTTGCATTCATTTGAGTATGAAACTACACCAAGAATGTTTTAAAGTGCAAACAAGCTTCAACTCAAACTTTTGAATGCATTTACGCGTTGTAAAAGCTCATACGAGTAGGGTGAAAGAGATTTGAGATCTTTTGTGTTGTATATATTAAAAGAAAGCATCCAAATACTTTTTTTGGATTTATTTGACTGTGAAACTACACCTAGGAAGTTTACAAGTACAAACAAGCTTCAACTCAAGCTTTTGAATGCATTTACGCGTTATAAAATCTCATACGAGTAGGGTGAATGAGAATTGAGTTCTTTTGTGTTGTATATTAAGAGAAAGTATCTAAATACTTTGTTTGGATTCATTTGAGTGTGAAACAACACCTCGGATGTTTACAAGTACAAACAAGCTTCAACTCAAGCTTTTGAATGCATTTACGCGTTTTAAAAGCTCATACGAGTAGGGTGATAGAGATTGAGTTCTTTTGTGTTGTATATTAAAAGAAAGCACCCAATTGTTTTGTTTGCACTCATTTGAGTATGAAACTACACCAAGAATGTTTTAAAGTGCAAACAAACTTCAACTCAAGCTTTTGAATGCATTTACGCGTTTTAAAAGCTCATACGAGTAGGGAGAAAGAGATTTGAGTTCTTTTGAGTTGTATATTAAGAGAAAGCATCCAAATACTTTGTTTGGATTTATCTGAGTGTGAAACTACACCTTGGATGTTTACAAGTAAAAACTAGCTTCAACTCAAGCTTTTGAATGCATTTACGCGTTTTAAAAGCTCATACGAGTAGGGTGAAAGAGATATGAGTTCTTTTGTGTTGTATATTAAGAGAAAGCAGCCAATTGTTTTGTTTGCATTCATTTGAGTATGAAACTACACCAAGAATGTTTTAAAGTGCAAACAAACTTCAACTCAAGCTTTTCAATGCATTTACGTGTTTTAAAAGCTCATACGAGTAAGGTGAAAGAGATTTGAGTTCTTTTGTGTTGTATATTAAGAGAAAGAATCCAAATACTTTGTTTGGATTCATTTGAGTGTGAAACTACACCTAGGATGTTTACAAGTACAAACAAGCTTCAACTAAAGCTTTTGAATGCATTTACGCGTTTTAAAAGCTCATATGAGTAGGGTGAAAGAGATTTGAGTTCTTTTGTGTTGTATATTAAGAGAAAGCATCCAAATACTTTGTTTGGATTCATTTGAGTGTGAAACTACACATAGGATATTTACAAGTACAATAAAGCTTCAACTCAGGCTTTTGAATGCATTTACGCGTTTCAAAAGCTCATACTCGTAGGGTGAAAGAGATTTGAGTTCTTTTGTGTTGTCTATTAAGAGAAAGCATCCAAACACTTTGTTTTCATTCATTTGAGTGTGAAACTACTCCTAGGATGTTTACAAGTACAAACAAGCTTCAACTCAAGCTTTTGAATGCATTTACGCGTTTTAACAGCTCTTACAACTAGGGTGATAGAGATCGAGTTCTTTTGTGTTGTATATTAAGAGAAAGCACCCAATTGTTTTATTTGCATTCATTTGAGTATGAAACTACGCCAAGAATATTTTAAAGTGCAAACAAGCTTCTACTGAAGCTTTCGGATGCATTTACGCGTTTTAACAGCTCTTACAACTAGGGTGATAGAGATCGAGTTCTTTTGTGTTGTATATTAAGAGAAAGCACCCAATTGTTTTATTTGCATTCATTTGATTATGAAACTACGCCAAGAATATTTTACAAGTACAAACAAGCTTCAACTCAAGCTTTTGAATGCATTTACGCGTTTTAAAAGCACACACGAGTAGGGTGAAAGAGATTTGAGTTCTTTTGTGTTGTATATTAATAGAAAGCATCCAAACACTTTTCTTGCATTCATTTGAGTGTGAAACTACTCCTAGGATGTTTACAAGGACAAACAAGCTTCAACTCAAGCTTTTGAATGCATTTACGCGTTTTAACAGCTCTTACGACTAGGATGATCGAGATTGAGTTCTTTTGTGTTGTATATTAAGAGGAAGGACCCAATTGTTTTATTTGCATTCATTTGAGTACGAAACTACGCCAAGAATATTTTAATGTGCAAACAAGCTTCAACTCAAGCTTTTGGATGCATTTACGCGTTTTAAAAGCTCATACGAGTAGGGTGAAAGAGATTTGAGTTCTTTTGTGTTGTATATTAAGAGAAAGCATCCAAATACTTTGTTCGGATTAATTTGAGTGTGAAACTACACCTGGGATATTTACAAGTACAAACAAGCTTTAACTCAAGCTTTTCAATGCATTTACGTGTTTTAAAAGCTCATACGAGTAAGGTGAAAGAGATTTGAGTTCTTTTGTGTTGTATATTAAGAGAAAGAATCCAAATACTTTGTTTGGATTCATTTGAGTGTGAAACTACACCTAGGATGTTTACAAGTACAAACAAGCTTCAACTAAAGCTTTTGAATGCATTTACGCGTTTTAAAAGCTCATATGAGTAGGGTGAAAGAGATTTGAGTTCTTTTGTGTTGTATATTAAGAGAAAGCATCCAAATACTTTGTTTGGATTCATTTGAGTGTGAAACTACACATAGGATATTTACAAGTACAATAAAGCTTCAACTCAGGCTTTTGAATGCATTTACGCGTTTCAAAAGCTCATGCGAGTAGGGTGAAAGAGATTTGAGTTCTTTTGTGTTGTCTATTAAGAGAAAGCATCCAAACACTTTGTTTTCATTCATTTGAGTGTGAAACTACTCCTAGGATGTTTACAAGTACAAACAAGCTTCAAATCAAGCTTTTGAATGCATTTACGCGTTTTAACCGCTCTTACAACTAGGGTGATAGAGATCGAGTTCTTTTGTGTTGTATATTAAGAGAAAGCACCCAATTGTTTTATTTGCATTCATTTGAGTATGAAACTACGCCAAGAATGTTTTAAACTGAAAACAAGCTTCAACTCAAGCTTTTGAATGCATTTACGCGTTTTAATAGCTCATACGAGGAGGGTGAAACAGATTTGAGTTCTTTTGTGTTGTATATTAAGAGAAAGAATCCAAATACTTTGTTTAAATTCATTTGAGTGTGAAACTACACCTAGGATGTTTACAAGTACAAACAAGCTTCAAGTCAAGCTTTTGAATGTATTTACGCGTTTTAAAAGCTCATACGAGTAGGGTGAAAGAGATTTGAGTTCTTTTGTGTTGTCTATTAAGAGAAAGCATCCAAACACTTTGTTTGCATTCATTTGAGTATGAAACTACTCCTAGGATGTTTACAAGTACAAACAAGCTTTAACTCAAGCTTTTGAATGCATTTACGCGTTTTAACAGCTCTTACGACTAGGGTGATAGAGCTTGAGTTCTTTTGTGTTGTATATTAAGAGAAAGCAGCCAATTGTTTAGTTTGCATTCATTCGAGAATGAAACTACACCAAGAATGTTTTAAAGTGAAAACAAGCTTCAACTTAAGCTTTTGAATGCATTTACGTGTTTTAAAAGCACATACGAGTAAGGTGAAAGAGATTTGAGTTCTTTTGTGTTGTATATTAAGAGAAAGAATCCAAATACTTTGTTTGGATTCATTTGAGTGTGAAACTACACCTAGGATGTTTACAAGTACAAACAAGCTTCAACTAAAGCTTTTGAATGCATTTACGCGTTTTAAAAGCTCATATGAGTAGGGTGAAAGAGATTTGAGTTCTTTTGTGTTGTATATTAAGAGAAAGCATCCAAATACTTTGTTTGCATTCATTTGAGTATGAAAGTACACCATGAATGTTTTAAAGTGAAAACAAGCTTCAACTCAAGCTTTCGAATGCATTTACGCGTTTTAAAAGCTCATACGAGTACGGTGAAATAGATTTGAGTTCTTTTGTGTTGTATATTAAGAGAAAGCATCCAAATACTTTGTTTGATTTCATTTGAGTGTAAAACTACACATAGGATATTTACAAGTACAATAAAGCTTCAACTCAAGGTTTTGAATGCATTTACGCGTTTTAAAAGCTCATATGAGTAGGGTGAAAGAGATTTGAGTTCTTTTGTGTTGTATATTAAGAGAAAGCATCCAAATACTTTGTTTGCATTCATTTAAGTATGAAACTACACCAAGAATGTTTTAAAGTGCAAACAAGCTTCAACTCAAGCTCTTGAATGCATTTACGCGTTTTAAAAGCTCATACGAGTAGGGTGAAAGAGATTTGAGTTCTTTTGTGTTGTATATTAATAGAAAGCATCCAAACACTTTTCTTGCATTCATTTGAGTGTGAAACTACTCCTAGGATGTTTACAAGGACAAACAAGCTTCAACTCAAGCTTTTGAATACATTTACGCGTTTTAACAGCTCTTACGACTAGGATGATAGAGATTGAGTTCTTTTGTGTTGTATATTAAGAGAAAGCACCCAATTTTTTTATTTGCATTCATTTGAGTATGAAACTACGCCAAGAATATTTTAGTGTGCAAACAAGCTTCAACTCAAGCTTTTGGATACATCTACGCGTTTTAAAAGCTCATACGAGTAGGGTGAAAGAGATTTGAGTTCTTTTGTGTTTTATATTAAGAGAAAGCATCCAAATACTTTGTTCGGATTAATTTGAGTGTGAAACTACACCTGGGATGTTTATAAGTACAAACAAGCTTTAACTCAAGCTTTTGAATGCATTTACGCGTTTTAACAGCTCTTACAACTAGGGTGATAGAGATCGAGTTCTTTTGTGTTGTATATTAAGAGAAAGCATCCAAATACTTTGTTTGCATTCATTTGAGTATGAAAGTACACCAAGAATGTTTTAAAGTGAAAACAAGCTTCAACTCAAGCTTTCGAATGTATTTACGCGTTTTAAAAGCTCATACGAGTACGGTGAAATAGATTTGAGTTCTTTTGTGTTGTATATTAAGAGAAAGCATCCAAATACTTTGTTTGAATTCATTTGAGTGTAAAACTACACATAGGATATTTACAAGTACAATAAAGCTTCAACTCAAGGTTTTGAATGCATTTACGCGTTTCAAAAGCTCATACGAGTAGGGTGAAAGAGATTTGAGTTCTTTTGTGTTGTCTATTAAGAGAAAGCATCCAAACACTTTGTTTGCATTCATTTGAGTGTGAAACTACTCCTAGGATGTTTACAAGTACAAACAAGCTTCAACTCAAGCTTTTGAATGCATTTACGCGTTTTAACAGCTCTTACGACTAGGGTGATAGAGATTGAGTTCTTTTGTGTTGTATATTAAGAGAAAGAAACCAAAATACTTTGTTTGGATTCATTTGAGTGTGAAACTACACGTAGGATGTTTACAAGTAAAAACTAGCTTCAACTAAAGCTTTTGAATCCATTTACGCGTTATAAAAGCTCAAACGAGTAGGGTGAAAGAGATTTGAGTTTTTTTGTGTTGTATGTTAAGAGAAAGCATCCAAATACATTGTTTGGATTCATTGGAGTGTGAAACTACATCTAGGATGTTTACAAGTACAAACAAGCTTCAACTCAAACTTTTGAATGCATTTACGCGTTGTAACTGCTCTTACGACTAGGGTGATAGAGATTGAGTTCTTTTGTGTTGTATATTAAGAGAAAGCACCAAAATATTTTGTTTGCATTCATTTGAGTATGAAACTACACCAAGAATGTTTTAAAGTGCAAACAAGCTTCAACTCAAACTTTTGAATGCATTTACGCGTTGTAAAAGCTCATACGAGTAGGGTGAAAGAGATTTGAGATCTTTTGTGTTGTATATATTAAAAGAAAGCATCCAAATACTTTTTTTGGATTTATTTGACTGTGAAACTACACCTAGGAAGTTTACAAGTACAAACAAGCTTCAACTCAAGCTTTTGAATGCATTTACGCGTTATAAAATCTCATACGAGTAGGGTGAATGAGAATTGAGTTCTTTTGTGTTGTATATTAAGAGAAAGTATCTAAATACTTTGTTTGGATTCATTTGAGTGTGAAACAACACCTCGGATGTTTACAAGTACAAACAAGCTTCAACTCAAGCTTTTGAATGCATTTACGCGTTTTAAAAGCTCATACGAGTAGGGTGATAGAGATTGAGTTCTTTTGTGTTGTATATTAAAAGAAAGCACCCAATTGTTTTGTTTGCACTCATTTGAGTATGAAACTACACCAAGAATGTTTTAAAGTGCAAACAAACTTCAACTCAAGCTTTTGAATGCATTTACGCGTTTTAAAAGCTCATACGAGTAGGGAGAAAGAGATTTGAGTTCTTTTGAGTTGTATATTAAGAGAAAGCATCCAAATACTTTGTTTGGATTTATCTGAGTGTGAAACTACACCTTGGATGTTTACAAGTAAAAACTAGCTTCAACTCAAGCTTTTGAATGCATTTACGCGTTTTAAAAGCTCATACGAGTAGGGTGAAAGAGATATGAGTTCTTTTGTGTTGTATATTAAGAGAAAGCAGCCAATTGTTTTGTTTGCATTCATTTGAGTATGAAACTACACCAAGAATGTTTTAAAGTGCAAACAAACTTCAACTCAAGCTTTTCAATGCATTTACGTGTTTTAAAAGCTCATACGAGTAAGGTGAAAGAGATTTGAGTTCTTTTGTGTTGTATATTAAGAGAAAGAATCCAAATACTTTGTTTGGATTCATTTGAGTGTGAAACTACACCTAGGATGTTTACAAGTACAAACAAGCTTCAACTAAAGCTTTTGAATGCATTTACGCGTTTTAAAAGCTCATATGAGTAGGGTGAAAGAGATTTGAGTTCTTTTGTGTTGTATATTAAGAGAAAGCATCCAAATACTTTGTTTGGATTCATTTGAGTGTGAAACTACACATAGGATATTTACAAGTACAATAAAGCTTCAACTCAGGCTTTTGAATGCATTTACGCGTTTCAAAAGCTCATACTCGTAGGGTGAAAGAGATTTGAGTTCTTTTGTGTTGTCTATTAAGAGAAAGCATCCAAACACTTTGTTTTCATTCATTTGAGTGTGAAACTACTCCTAGGATGTTTACAAGTACAAACAAGCTTCAACTCAAGCTTTTGAATGCATTTACGCGTTTTAACAGCTCTTACAACTAGGGTGATAGAGATCGAGTTCTTTTGTGTTGTATATTAAGAGAAAGCACCCAATTGTTTTATTTGCATTCATTTGAGTATGAAACTACGCCAAGAATATTTTAAAGTGCAAACAAGCTTCTACTGAAGCTTTCGGATGCATTTACGCGTTTTAACAGCTCTTACAACTAGGGTGATAGAGATCGAGTTCTTTTGTGTTGTATATTAAGAGAAAGCACCCAATTGTTTTATTTGCATTCATTTGATTATGAAACTACGCCAAGAATATTTTACAAGTACAAACAAGCTTCAACTCAAGCTTTTGAATGCATTTACGCGTTTTAAAAGCTCACACGAGTAGGGTGAAAGAGATTTGAGTTCTTTTGTGTTGTATATTAATAGAAAGCATCCAAACACTTTTCTTGCATTCATTTGAGTGTGAAACTACTCCTAGGATGTTTACAAGGACAAACAAGCTTCAACTCAAGCTTTTGAATGCATTTACGCGTTTTAACAGCTCTTACGACTAGGATGATCGAGATTGAGTTCTTTTGTGTTGTATATTAAGAGGAAGGACCCAATTGTTTTATTTGCATTCATTTGAGTACGAAACTACACCAAGAATATTTTAATGTGCAAACAAGCTTCAACTCAAGCTTTTGGATGCATTTACGCGTTTTAAAAGCTCATACGAGTAGGGTGAAAGAGATTTGAGTTCTTTTGTGTTGTATATTAAGAGAAAGCATCCAAATACTTTGTTCGGATTAATTTGAGTGTGAAACTACACCTGGGATATTTACAAGTACAAACAAGCTTTAACTCAAGCTTTTCAATGCATTTACGTGTTTTAAAAGCTCATACGAGTAAGGTGAAAGAGATTTGAGTTCTTTTGTGTTGTATATTAAGAGAAAGAATCCAAATACTTTGTTTGGATTCATTTGAGTGTGAAACTACACCTAGGATGTTTACAAGTACAAACAAGCTTCAACTAAAGCTTTTGAATGCATTTACGCGTTTTAAAAGCTCATATGAGTAGGGTGAAAGAGATTTGAGTTCTTTTGTGTTGTATATTAAGAGAAAGCATCCAAATACTTTGTTTGGATTCATTTGAGTGTGAAACTACACATAGGATATTTACAAGTACAATAAAGCTTCAACTCAGGCTTTTGAATGCATTTACGCGTTTCAAAAGCTCATGCGAGTAGGGTGAAAGAGATTTGAGTTCTTTTGTGTTGTCTATTAAGAGAAAGCATCCAAACACTTTGTTTTCATTCATTTGAGTGTGAAACTACTCCTAGGATGTTTACAAGTACAAACAAGCTTCAACTCAAGCTTTTGAATGCATTTACGCGTTTTAACAGCTCTTACAACTAGGGTGATAGAGATCGAGTTCTTTTGTGTTGTATATTAAGAGAAAGCACCCAATTGTTTTATTTGCATTCATTTGAGTATGAAACTACGCCAAGAATATTTTAAAGTGCAAACAAGCTTCTACTGAAGCTTTCGGATGCATTTACGCGTTTTAACAGCTCTTACAACTAGGGTGATAGAGATCGAGTTCTTTTGTGTTGTATATTAAGAGAAAGCACCCAATTGTTTTATTTGCATTCATTTGAGTATGAAACTACGCCAAGAATATTTTACAAGTACAAACAAGCTTCAACTCAAGCTTTTGAATGCATTTACGCGTTTTAAAAGCTCACACGAGTAGGGTGAAAGAGATTTGAGTTCTTTTGTGTTGTATATTAATAGAAAGCATCCAAACACTTTTCTTGCATTCATTTGAGTGTGAAACTACTCCTAGGATGTTTACAAGGACAAACAAGCTTCAACTCAAGCTTTTGAATGCATTTACGCGTTTTAACAGCTCTTACGACTAGGATGATCGAGATTGAGTTCTTTTGTGTTGTATATTAAGAGGAAGGACCCAATTGTTTTATTTGCATTCATTTGAGTACGAAACTACGCCAAGAATATTTTAATGTGCAAACAAGCTTCAACTCAAGCTTTTGGATGCATTTACGCGTTTTAAAAGCTCATACGAGTAGGGTGAAAGAGATTTGAGTTCTTTTGTGTTGTATATTAAGAGAAAGCATCCAAATACTTTGTTCGAATTAATTTGAGTGTGAAACTACACCTGGGATATTTACAAGTACAAACAAGCTTTAACTCAAGCTTTTGAATGCATTTACGCGTTTTAACAGCTCTTACAACTAGGGTGATAGAGATCGAGTACTTTTGTGTTGTATATTAAGAGAAAACATCCAAATACTTTGTTTGCATTCATTTGAGTATGAAAGTACACCAAGAATGTTTTAAACTGAAAACAAGCTTCAACTCAAGCTTTTGAATGCATTTACGCGTTTTAATAGCTCATACGAGGAGGGTGAAACAGATTTGAGTTCTTTTGTGTTGTATATTAAGAGAAAGAATCCAAATACTTTGTTTAAATTCATTTGAGTGTGAAACTACACCTAGGATGTTTACAAGTACAAACAAGCTTCAAGTCAAGCTTTTGAATGTATTTACGCGTTTTAAAAGCTCATACGAGTAGGGTGAAAGAGATTTGAGTTCTTTTGTGTTGTCTATTAAGAGAAAGCATCCAAACACTTTGTTTGCATTCATTTGAGTATGAAACTACTCCTAGGATGTTTACAAGTACAAACAAGCTTCAACTCAAGCTTTTGAATGCATTTACGCGTTTTAACAGCTCTTACGACTAGGGTGATAGAGCTTGAGTTCTTTTGTGTTGTATATTAAGAGAAAGCAGCCAATTGTTTTGTTTGCATTCATTCGAGAATGAAACTACACCAAGAATGTTTTAATGTGAAAACAAGCTTCAACTTAAGCTTTTGAATGCATTTACGTGTTTTAAAAGCTCATACGAGTAAGGTGAAAGAGATTTGAGTTCTTTTGTGTTGTATATTAAGAGAAAGAATCCAAATACTTTGTTTGGATTCATTTAAGTGTGAAACTACACCTAGGATGTTTACAAGTACAAACAAGCTTCAACTAAAGCTTTTGAATGCATTTACGCGTTTTAAAAGCTCATATGAGTAGGGTGAAAGAGATTTGAGTTCTTTTGTGTTGTATATTAAGAGAAAGCATCCAAATACTTTGTTTGCATTCATTTGAGTATGAAAGTACACCAAGAATGTTTTAATAAGAAAACAAGCTTCAACTCAAGCTTTCGAATGCATTTACGCGTTTTAAAAGCTCATACGAGTACGGTGAAATAGATTTGAGTTCTTTTGTGTTGTATATTAAGAGAAAGCATCCAATTACTTTGTTTGATTTCATTTGAGTGTAAAACTACACATAGGATATTTACAAGTACAATAAAGCTTCAACTCAAGGTTTTGAATGCATTTACGCGTTTTAAAAGCTCATATGAGTAGGGTGAAAGAGATTTGAGTTCTTTTGTGTTGTATATTAAGAGAAAGCATCCAAATACTTTGTTTGCATTCATTTAAGTATGAAACTACACCAAGAATGTTTTAAAGTGCAAACAAGCTTCAACTCAAGCTCTTGAATGCATTTACGCGTTTTAAAAGCTCATACGAGTAGGGTGAAAGAGATTTGAGTTCTTTTGTGTTGTATATTAATAGAAAGCATCCAAACACTTTTCTTGCATTCATTTGAGTGTGAAACTACTCCTAGGATGTTTACAAGGACAAACAAGCTTCAACTCAAGCTTTTGAATACATTTACGCGTTTTAGCAGCTCTTACGACTAGGATGATAGAGATTGAGTTCTTTTGTGTTGTATATTAAGAGAAAGCACCCAATTTTTTTATTTGCATTCATTTGAGTATGAAACTACGCCAAGAATATTTTAGTGTGCAAATAAGCTTCAACTCAAGCTTTTGGATACATCTACGCGTTTTAAAAGCTCATACGAGTAGGGTGAAAGAGATTTGAGTTCTTTTGTGTTTTGTATTAAGAGAAAGCATCCAAATACTTTGTTCGGATTAATTTGAGTGTGAAACTACACCTGGGATGTTTACAAGTACAAACAAGCTTTAACTCAAGCTTTTGAATCATTTACGCGTTTTAACAGCTCTTACAACTAGGGTGATAGAGATCGAGTTCTTTTGTGTTGTATATTAAGTGAAAGAATCCAAAATACTTTGTTTGGATTCATTTGAGTGTGAAACTACACGTAGGATGTTTACAAGTAAAAACTAGCTTCAACTAAAGCTTTTGAATCCATTTACGCGTTATAAAAGCTCAAACGAGTAGGGTGAAAGAGATTTGAGTTTTTTTGTGTTGTATGTTAAGAGAAAGCATCCAAATACATTGTTTGGATTCATTGGAGTGTGAAACTACATCTAGGATGTTTACAAGTACAAACAAGCTTCAACTCAAACTTTTGAATGCATTTACGCGTTGTAACTGCTCTTACGACTAGGGTGATAGAGATTGAGTTCTTTTGTGTTGTATATGAAGAGAAAGCACCAAAATATTTTGTTTGCATTCATTTGAGTATGAAACTACACCAAGAATGTTTTAAAGTGCAAACAAGCTTCAACTCAAACTTTTGAATGCATTTACGCGTTGTAAAAGCTCATACGAGTAGGGTGAAAGAGATTTGAGATCTTTTGTGTTGTATATATTAAGAGAAAGCATCCAAATACTTTGTTTGGATTTATTTGACTGTGAAACTACACCTAGGAAGTTTACAAGTACAAACAAGCTTCAACTCAAGCTTTTGAATGCATTTACGCGTTATAAAATCTCATACGAGTAGGGTGAATGAGAATTGAGTTCTTTTGTGTTGTATATTAAGAGAAAGTATCTAAATACTTTGTTTGGATTCATTTGAGTGTGAAACAACACCTCGGATGTTTACAAGTACAAACAAGCTTCAACTCAAGCTTTTGAATGCATTTACGCGTTTTAAAAGCTCATACGAGTAGGGTGATAGAGATTGAGTTCTTTTGTGTTGTATATTAAAAGAAAGCACCCAATTGTTTTGTTTGCACTCATTTGAGTATGAAACTACACCAAGAATGTTTTAAAGTGCAAACAAACTTCAACTCAAGCTTTTGAATGCATTTACGCGTTTTAAAAGCTCATACGAGTAGGGAGAAAGAGATTTGAGTTCTTTTGTGTTGTATATTAAGAGAAAGCATCCAAATACTTTGTTTGGATTTATCTGAGTGTGAAACTACACCTTGGACGTTTACAAGTACAAACTAGCTTCAACTCAAGCTTTTGAATGCATTTACGCGTTTTAAAAGCTCATACGAGTAGGGTGAAAGAGATATGAGTTCTTTTGTGTTGTATATTAAGAGAAAGCAGCCAATTGTTTTGTTTGCATTCATTTGAGTATGAAACTACACCAAGAATGTTTTAAAGTGCAAACAAACTTCAACTCAAGCTTTTCAATGCATTTACGTGTTTTAAAAGCTCATACGAGTAAGGTGAAAAAGATTTGAGTTCTTTTGTGTTGTATATTAAGAGAAAGAATCCAAATACTTTGTTTGGATTCATTTGAGTGTGAAACTACACCTAGGATGTTTACAAGTACAAACAAGCTTCAACTAAAGCTTTTGAATGCATTTACGCGTTTTAAAAGCTCATATGAGTAGGGTGAAAGAGATTTGAGTTCTTTTGTGTTGTACATTAAGAGAAAGCATCCAAATACTTTGTTTCGATTCATTTGAGTGTGAAACTACACATAGGATATTTACATGTACAATAAAGCTTCAACTCAAGCTTTTGAATGCATTTACGCGTTTCAAAAGCTCATACGAGTAGGGTGAACGAGATTTGAGTTCTTTTGTGTTGTCTATTAAGAGAAAGCATCCAAACACTTTGTTTGCATTCATTTGAGTGTCAAACTACTCCTAGGATGTTTACAAGTACAAACAAGCTTCTACTCAAGCTTTTGAATGCATTTACGCGTTTTAACAGCTCTTACGACTAGGGTGATAGAGATTGAGTTCTTTTGTGTTGTATATTAAGAGAAAGCATCCAAAATACTTTGTTTGGATTCATTTAAGTGTGAAACTACACCTAGGATGTTTACAAGTAAAAACTAGCTTCAACTCAAGCTTTTGAATCCATTTACGCGTTATAAAAGCTCATACGAGTAGGGTGAAAGAGATTTGAGCTTTTTTGTGTTGTATATTAAGAGAAAGCATCCAAAACATTGTTTGGATTCATTTGAGTGTGAAACTACATCTAGGATGTTTACAAGTACAAACAAGCTTCAACTCAAACTTTTGAATGCATTTACGCGTTGTAACTGCTCTTACGACTAGGGTGATAGAGATTGAGTTCTTTTGTGTTGTATATTAAGAGAAAGCACCAAAATGTTTTGTTTGCATTCATTTGAGTATGAAACTACACCAAGAATGTTTTAAAGTGCAAACAAGCTTCAACTCAAGCTTTTGAATGCATTTACGCGTTGTAAAAGCTCATACGAGTAGGGTGAAAGAGATTTGAGTTCTTTTGTGTTTTATATTAAGAGAAAGAATCCAAATACTTTGTTTGGATTCATTTGAGTGTGAAACTACACCTAGGATGTTTAGAAGTACAAACAAGCTTCAACTCAAGCTTTTCAATGCATTTACGCGTTTTAAAAGCTCATACGAGTAGGGTGAAAGAGATTTGAGTTCTTTTGTGTTGTCTATTAAGAGAAAGCATCCAAACACTTTGTTTGCATTCATTTGAGTATAAAACTACTCCTAGGATGTTTACAAGTACAAACAAGCTTCAACTCAAGCTTTTGAATGCATTTACGCGTTTTAACAGCTCTTACGACTAGGGTGATAGAGCTTGAGTTCTTTTGTGTTGTATATTAAGAGAAAGCAGCCAATTGTTTTGTTTGCATTCATTTGAGTATGAAACTACACCAAGAATGTATTAAAGTGAAAACAAGCTTCAACTTAAGCTTTTGAATGCATTTACGTGTTTTAAAAGCTCATACGAGTAAGGTGAAAGAGATTTGAGTTCTTTTGTGTTGTATATTAAGAGAAAGAATCCAAATACTTTGTTTGGATTCATTTGAGTGTGAAACTGCACCTAGGATGTTTACAAGTACAAACAAGCTTCAACTAAAGCTTTTGAATGCATTTACGCGTTTTAAAAGCTCATATGAGTAGGGTGAAAGAGATTTGAGTTCTTTTGTGTTGTATATTAAGAGAAAGCATCCAAATACTTTGTCTGGATTCATTTGAGTGTGAAACTACACATAGGATCTTTACAAGTACAATAAAGCTTCAACTCAGGCCTTTGAATGCATTTACGCGTTTCAAAAGCTCATACGAGTAGGGTGAAAGAGATTTGAGTTCTTTTGTGTTGTCTATTAAGAGAAAGCATCCAAACACTTTGTTTGCATTCATTTGAGTGTGAAACTACTCCTAGGATGTTTACAAGTACAAACAAGCTTCAACTCAAGCTTTTGAATGCATTTACGCGTTTTAACAGCTCTTACGACTAGGGTGATAGAGATTAAGTTCTTTTGTGTTGTATATTAAGAGAAAGCATCCAAATACTTTGTTTGGATTAATTTGAGTGTGAAACTACACCTGGGATGTTTACAAGTACAAACAAGCTTTAACTCAAGCTTTTGAATCATTTACGCGTTTTAACAGCTCTTACAACTAGGGTGATAGAGATCGAGTTCTTTTGTGTTGTATATTAAGAGAAAGCACCCAATTGTTTTATTTGCATTCATTTGAGTATGAAACTACGCCAAGAATATTTTAAAGTGCAAACAAGCTTCTACTCAAGCTTTCGGATGCATTTACGCGTTTTAAAAGCTCATACGAGTAGGGTGAAAGAGATTTGAGTTCTTTTGTGTTGTATATTAAGAGAAAGCATCCAAATACTTTGCTTGGATTAATTTGAGTGTGAAACTACACCTGGGATGTTTACAAGTACAAACAAGCTTTAACTCAAGCTTTTGAATGCATTTACGCATTTTAACAGCTCTTACAACTAGGGTGATAGAGATCGAGTTCTTTTGTGTTGTATATTAAGAGAAAGCATCCAAATACTTTGTTTGCATCAAATTTGAGTATGAAACTACACCAAGAATGTTTTAAAGTGCAAACAAGTTTCAACTCAAGCTTTTGAATGCATTAACGCGTTTTAAAAGCTCATACGAGTAGGGTGAAACAGATTTGAGTTCTTTTGTCTTGTATATTAAGAGAAAGCATCCAAATACTTTGCTAGGATTTATTTGAGTGTGAAACTACACCTAGGATGTTTACAAGTACAAACAAGCTTTAACTCAAGCTTTTGAATGCATTTACGCGTTTTAAAAGCTCATACGAGAAGGGTGAAAGAGATTTGAGTTCTTTTGTGTTGTCTATTTAGAGAAAGCATCCAAACACTTTGTTTGCATTCATTTGAGTATGAAACTACTCCTAGGATGTTTACAAGTACAAACAAGCTTCAACTCAAGCTTTTGAATGCATTTACGCGTTTTAACAGCTCTTACAACTAAGGTGATAGAGATCGAGTTCTTTTGTGTTGTATATTAAGAGAAAGCATCCAAATACTTTGTTTGCATTCATTTAAGTATGAAACTACACCAAGAATGTTTTAAAGTGCAAACAAGCTTCAACTCAAGCTCTTGAATGCATTTACGCGTTTTAAAAGCTCATACGAGTAGGGTGAAAGAGATTTGAGTTCTTTTGTGTTGTATATTAAGAGAAAGCCTCCAAACACTTTTCTTGCATTCATTTGAGTGTGAAACTACTCCTAGGATGTTTACAAGTGATACGTTTGCAACTACAACCTTAGCAATTTGTAAACAAAAACAGAGGATTAAGAGAAGAAAGGATAATGAGTATCACCACCAAAGCTATAAAGGATTAAACCACCAAGCTATGGATAAAGAATACTACTTGCTCACCAAATAACCCTAAGATTATTGTAAAGAACGCAAGATTTGTAAGAAGGCAGCAGCCGTGTAATTTTCATTCATCAACCAGTGCCTTTTACATCAGCTGTTCTTACATATTTATAGGGGTCACAAATGTGCCCTAATAACCTAAGAATACTCTAGAAAGGGTGAGCTGTCCAAGAGTAGTGCCGAAGCAAAATGAAACTTCAGTATTTTGCCCAGAACTGAGCCAAATACGTGCAGTACAATTTGGAGCTCATTTCCTTCCGTTTTGGACCACTTGACAGCTGTTGCTTGTCCTTGCATAAGGACAAACGTGGGTGAGCTGTAAGGAGCCTCATTCTTCATCCTTACCTGCCCCATGTGCTCTTAGGCGTGCCTTACTCAGCAACTACTTAGGGAATTCAAATAACAACTAATTATATTTGTTAATTATGCTAATTACATGCAGGGTGCACTATAACTAACACTAATCACAAATGCTTATTTGTACGGATTAATCTTGTACGGACATAACCTAGATTAAGTGGCCAAAAGGACACTAAGACCTCTAGGACCAGAATTATCACCATTCAAACGTGAGAGAGTCCCAAATGCCATGATAAATGCATTAATGCTCACGCTCGTAACTTGATGACCTGATGCTAACGCATCATCCTCCCCAACTTTTTTTGGATTTGCCCTCAAATCATCAAGGTATTCATCCTCCAAATAAGGCAGCAGATCTCCCACATTAAAAGTTGCTGAAATTGAACTCTCTCCAGGCAGTTCAAGCTTGTATGCATTGTCGTTGATCTTCTCGATGATTTTAAAAGGGCCTTCTGATCTGGGCATCAACTTGTGCTTTCTTTTTGCTGGAAACCTCTCCTTCCTAAGGTGTAACCACACTAAATCTCCTGGATTAAACTCATGTTGTTTGCGGTGCTTGTTTGCCTTGTTCTTATACAACTCATTCATCTTCTCTATACGGCTTGTAATCTGCTCGTGTAGCTTTTTCATGTCTTTAGCAAACGTTTCAGCATCTGGACTCACCTTCCTCTCAATAGGCCAGGGCAAAAGATCAATAGGAGTTAATGGATTGACCCCATAATTGATTTCAAAAGGAGACTTGCCCGTTGTATAATGAGGAGCCCGATTGTATGCAAACTCAGCATGTGGTAGAGTTTGATCCCACCCCTTGAGTGTTTTCTTGACCAACGCTTCATGATCAGAGTGCAAAATAAACTGCCTTGGTTTTAAGTAATGAGCCCAATGATCAAGAGCCCTCACAATTGCATAGAACTCTTTGTCATAAGTGCTGTAATTCCCTCTTGAACCATTCAACTTCTCACTGAAATAAGCAATAGGACGCTTATTTTGCACCAAAACAGCTCCAATACCGGTTCCACAAGCATCACATTCCACTTCAAATGGTTGATCAAAGTTAGGCAAAGCTAGTATAGGGGTGGAGCTAAGCCTTTCCTTGATGGCCTCAAAAGCATTTTGAGCCATGGGAGTCCACTCAAAGACACCTTTCTTCATACAATCCGTAAGTGGTGCTAAAAGAGAGCTGAATTGCTTGATGAATCTTCTGTAAAAAGAAGCTAGCCCATGGAAGCTCCTTACTTGCGTGATGCTAGTAGGAGTAGGCCATGTCTTAATCGCCTCAACCTTGCTGGGATCAACAGCTATACCATCCTTGGACACAATGTAACCAAGAAACGTGACACTAGGAACAAAGAAATCACATTTCTGAAGCTTAGCAAACAGCTTGTATTGCCTTAGAGCCTCAAAAACGCGTGTTAGGTGCTGCACATGCTCAGAATCACTCTTAGAGTATATGAGAATATCATCAAAATACACAACAACAAATTTACCAATAAAGGAACGCAATACCTCATTCATAAGACGCATGAATGTGCTAGGAGCATTGGACAACCCAAATGGCATTACAAGCCATTCATAAAGACCCCCTTTCGTCTTGAAGGCTGTCTTCCATTCATCCCCATCCTTCATTCTAATTTGATGGTAACCACTCCTCAAATCCACTTTAGAGAAGACACAAGAACCAAACAGCTCATCAAGCATATCATCCAAGCGAGGAATTGGATATCTATACTTAATGGTAATGTTGTTAATTGAACGGCTATCAACACACATTCTCATGCTTCCATCCTTTTTTGGCACAAGGAGAGCTGGTACACTACAAGGACTCATGCTCTCTCTAATGTATCCCCTATCAAGTAACTCCTCTACTTGACGTTGTAACTCCTTAGTCTCTTGGGGATTACACCTATAAGCTGCTTTGTTAGGAAGTGAGGCTCCCGGAACAAAGTCTATTTGATGCTCTATGCCCCTAATGGGTGGCAAACCATGGGGTAAATCATATGGGAACACGTCGACATACTTTTCAAGCAAAGGTTGCATTAACGCATGTAAAGGCTTTCCAACAATGTTCTCATTCTCCCCAAGCAACACCAGCATATAAACAACATTTCCATGCACCATTTCATACTCTAAATCAGCACCTTTAACAATCATAGCATGCTTTGATGAGTTAGAAACAGAAGAACCCTCCCCAACTTGCGTTCCCCCACATAAAGACGATTTTGCGGGTTGCAAATTAATTTTCTTTTCCTGAACCTCAAAAGAGTAAATATTTCTAAAGCCATCATGCATTACTCTTCTATCATATAACCAAGGTCTACCTAACAGCAAATGACAAGCATCCATGGGGATCACATCACACAAAATCTGATCATTGTATACTTTTCCAATCGAAAAAGGGATCGTGACTTGTTTTGTTACCTTGGCTTTGCTTCCCTTCTCTAACCATTGCAAGGAATAAGGATGAGGGTGTTCTTTGGTGGCCAATCCAAGCTTTTCCACCATGAGAGTAGACGCCACATTGGTGCAAGAACCGCCATCAATGATTAAAGTGCAAAGCTTTTCTTTCACGGTGCACTTGGTTTGAAATATCTTCTCCCTTTGAGATAGTGTCTCCTCTGCCTCTCTAGCATGAAGGACCCTTTGAACCACCAATAGAGGTGAGCCTTGGTCATGTTCAATGTCCAATTCATCGTCAATAGATTGCTCTTCATTCTGCTCCTTATCGTCATCCAATTGCCTAAGCTCATCATACTCACGGAGAGATAACACTCTCTTGTTGGGGCACTCAGCTTGAAAGTGTCCATAGCCTTGACACTTGAAGCATTTCCTAGAGAGAGATGGTCTAAGAGCATCCTTGTTGGCCTTAGGATCTCTAGGAAACCTTTTGTCATTTTCGCTCCCTTTAGAAGAACTTTCTGCCCGAGGATTAAAACTCCTAAATGAGGGCTTTGCTGCTGGTTTCTTAGCTTTCTCTTGCTTTTCAATCTTCAAAGCCAACTTGTATACATCATCTAGAGACCAAAAAGGCTGTACTTCAACTCTATTACCAACATTGATGTCTAAACCAGAAATAAAATGCGCAATTGAGAGTTGTGGATCCTCTACAATGCCGGTTCTGATTTGTAGTTGCTCAAAATCTCTAATGTAATCTGCTACACTTAGAGTTCCTTGACTGAAATTTGTGAGCTTGAGGTAGAGATCTTGAGTATAGGAAAGGGGCACAAAGCGTTTGTGCATGATTTTCTTAAGCTTGGGCCATGAACGCACCCTAGATTTACCCTCACGCTCTCTTTGTAGTTTCATGCTTTCATACCACAAAGAAGCATACTTTTTGAGCTTCAAAACAGCAACTTTGAAACTCTTTTCCTCACTATACCCCTTGGTATCAAACAATCTACCCATTTGTTGCTCCCACTCCAAATAGTCATCTGGGTTTGTACCACCATCAAAATCAGGGGGTTCAAACTTTAAATCACCCCATTGCTCATCTTTTCTCCTTGGACTAAGAGAACCATCATCATCACCTCGACCACGAGCTCTACCTCTACCAATGTTGAGAAAATCAGTCATTTGTTGGGTGAGGTTGCTAAGTTGTTCCTTAACCTCACGCATCTCCCTTTCTCTCCTAAGCTCTTTAGCTTGCTCAAGAGTTAAATTTCTGGGTATTTGTTCATCATCCATGGCTGTTTGTGAGTTTGGTTGTGTTTAAGCTAGGAATTGTGTTTGGGCTGTAAATGGGTTCTTTTGTGACTCAAAGATTGGAACTTTGGACGTGATTAAGACAAGAAAGGAGAGAACTTTGATGAGAGAAAATGGTGCTAAGGTTAAACCTATGCTCTGATACCAAATGATACGTTTGCAACTACAACCTTAGCAATTTGTAAACAAAAACAGAGGATTAAGAGAAGAAAGGATAATGAGTATCACCACCAAAGCTATAAAGGATTAAACCACCAAGCTATGGATAAAGAATACTACTTGCTCACCAAATAACCCTAAGATTATTGTAAAGAACGCAAGATTTGTAAGAAGGCAGTAGCCGTGTAATTTTCATTCATCAACCAGTGCCTTTTACATCAGCTGTTCTTACATATTTATAGGGGTCACAAATGTGTCCTAATAACCTAAGAATACTCTAGAAAGGGTGAGCTGTCCAAGAGTAGTGCCCAAGCAAAATGAAACTTCAGTATTTTGCCCAGAAATGAGCCAAATACGTGCAGTACAATTTGGAGCTCATTTCCTTCCGTTTTGGACCACTTGACAGCTGTTGCTTGTCCTTGCATAAGGACAAACGTGGGTGAGCTGTAAGGAGCCTCATTCTTCATCCTTACCTGCCCCATGTGCTCTTAGGCGTGCCTTACTCAGCAACTACTTAGGGAATTCAAATAACAACTAATTACATTTGTTAATTATGCTAATTACATGCAGGGTGCACTATAACTAACACTAATCACAAATGCTTATTTGTATGGATTAATCTTGTACGGACATAACCTAGATTAAGTGGCCAAAAGGACACTAAGACCTCTAGGACCAGAATTATCACCATTCAAACGTGAGAGAGTCCCAAATGCCATGATAAATGCATTAATGCTCACGCTCGTAACTTGATGACCTGATGCTAACGCATCAACAAGGACAAACAAGCTTCAACTCAAGCTTTTGAATACATGTACACGTTTTAACAGCTCTTACGACTAGGATGATAGAGATTGAGTTCTTTTGTGTTGTATATTAAGAGAAAGCACCCAATTGTTTTATTTGCATTCATTTGAGTATGAAACTACGCCAAGAATATTTTAGTGTGCAAACAAGCTTCAACTCAAGCTTTTGGATGTATCTACGCGTTTTAAAAGCTCATACGAGTAGGGTAAAAGAGATTTGAGTTCTTTTGTGTTTTATATTAAGAGAAAGCATCCAAATACTTTGTTCGGATTAATTTGAGTGTGAAACTACACCTGGGATGTTTATAAGTACAAACTAGCTTTAACTCAAGCTTTTGAATGCATTTACGCGTTTTTACAGCTCTTACAACTAGGGTGATAGAGATCGAGTTCTTTTGTGTTGTATATTAAGAGAAAGCATCCAAATACTTTGTTTGCATTCATTTGAGTATGAAAGTACACCAAGAATGTTTTAAAGTGAAAACAAGCTTCAACTCAAGCTTTTGAATGCATTTACGCGTTTTAAAAGCTCATACGAGTAGGGTGAAATAGATTTGAGTTCTTTTGTGTTGTATATTAAGAGAAAGCATCCAAATACTTTGTTTGAATTCATTTGAGTGTGAAACTACACATAGGATATTTACAAGTACAATAAAGCTTCAACTCAAGGTTTTGAATGCATTTACGCGTTTCAAAAGCTCATACAAGTAGGGTGAAAGAGATTTCAGTTCTTTTGTGTTGTCTATTAAGAGAAAGCATCCAAACACTTTGTTTGCATTCATTTGAGTGTAAAACTACTCCTAGGATGTTTACAACTACAAACAAGCTTCAACTCAAGCTTTTGAATGCATTTACGCGTTTTAACAGCTCTTACGACTAGGGTGATAGAGATTGAGTTCTTTTGTGTTGTACATTAAGAGAAAGCATCCAAAATACTTTGTTTGGATTCATTTGAGTGTGAAACTACACCTAGGATGTTTACAAGTAAAAACTAGATTCAACTCAAGCTTTTGAATCCATTTACACGTTATAAAAGCTCAAACGAGTAGGGTGAAAGAGATTTGAGTTTTTTATTGTTGTATATTAAGAGAAAGCATCCAAATACATTGTTTGGATTCATTGGAGTGTGAAACTACATCTAGGATGTTTACAAGTGCAAACAAGCTTCAACTCAAACTTTTGAATGCATTTACGCGTTGTAACTGCTCTTACGACTAGGGTGATAGAGATTGAGTTTTTTTGTGTTGTATATTAAGAGAAAGCACCAAAATATTTTGTTTGCATTCATTTGAGTATGAAACTACACCAAGAATGTTTTAAAGTGCAAACAAGCTTCAACTCAAACTTTTGAATGCATTTACGCGTTGTAAAAGCTCATACGAGTAGGGTGAAAGAGATTTGAGATCTTTTGTGTTGTATATATTAAGAGAAACCATGCAAATACTTTGTTTGGATTCATTTGAGTGTGAAACTACACCTAGGAAGTTTACAAGTACAAACAAGCTTCAACTCAAGCTTTTGAATGCATTTACGCGTTATAAAACCTCATACGAGTAGGGTGAATGAGAATTGAGTTCTTTTGTGTTGTATATTAAGAGAAAGTATCTAAATACTTTGTTTGGATTCATTTGAGTGTGAAACAACACCTCGGATGTTTACAAGTACAAACAAGCTTCAACTCAAGCTTTTGAATGCATTTACGCGTTTTAAAAGCTCATACGAGTAGGGTGATAGAGATCGAGTTCTTTTGTGTTGTATATTAAGAGAAAGCACCCAATTGTTTTATTTGCATTCATTTGAGTATGAAACTACGCCAAGAATATTTTAAAGTGCAAACAAGCTTCTACTCAAGCTTTCGGATGCATTTACGCGTTTTAAAAGCTCATACGAGTAGGGTGAAAGGCATTTGAATTCTTTTGTGTTGTATATTAAGAGAAAGCATACAAATACTTTGTTTGCATTCATTTGAGTATGAAACCACACCTAGGATGTTTACAAGTACAAACAAGCTTCAACTCAAGCTTTTGAATGCATTTACGCGTTTTAAAAGGTCATACGAGTAGGATGAAAGAGATTTGAATTCTTTTGTGTTGTATATTAAGAGAAAGCACCCAAATGTCTTGTTTGCATTCATTTGAGTATGAAACTACACCAAGAATGTTTTAAAGTTCAAACAAGCTTCAACTCAAGCTTTTGAATGCATTTACGCGTTTTAAAAGCTCATACGAGTAGGGTGAAAGAGATTTGAGTTCTTTTGTGTTGTATATTAAGAGAAAGCATACAAATACTTTGTTTGCATTCATTTGTGTGTGAAACTACACCTAGGATGTTTACAAGTACAAACAAGCTTCAACTCAAACTTTTGAATGCATTTACGCGTTTTAAAAGCTCATACGAGTAGGGTGAAAGAGATTTGAGTTCTTTTGTGTTGTCTATTAAGAGAAAGCATCCAAACACTTTGTTTGCATTCATTTGAGTGTAAAACTACTCCTAGGATGTTTACAACTACAAACAAGCTTCAACTCAAGCTTTTGAATGCATTTACGCGTTTTAACAGCTCTTACGACTAGGGTGATAGAGATTGAGTTCTTTTGTGTTGTACATTAAGAGAAAGCATCCAAAATACTTTGTTTGGATTCATTTGAGTGTGAAACTACACCTAGGATGTTTACAAGTAAAAACTAGATTCAACTCAAGCTTTTGAATCCATTTACACGTTATAAAAGCTCAAACGAGTAGGGTGAAAGAGATTTGAGTTTTTTATTGTTGTATATTAAGAGAAAGCATCCAAATACATTGTTTGGATTCATTGGAGTGTGAAACTACATCTAGGATGTTTACAAGTACAAACAAGCTTCAACTCAAACTTTTGAATGCATTTACGCGTTGTAACTGCTCTTACGACTAGGGTGATAGAGATTGAGTTTTTTTGTGTTGTATATTAAGAGAAAGCACCAAAATATTTTGTTTGCATTCATTTGAGTATGAAACTACACCAAGAATGTTTTAAAGTGCAAACAAGCTTCAACTCAAACTTTTGAATGCATTTACGCGTTGTAAAAGCTCATACGAGTAGGGTGAAAGAGATTTGAGATCTTTTGTGTTGTATATATTAAGAGAAACCATGCAAATACTTTGTTTGGATTCATTTGAGTGTGAAACTACACCTAGGAAGTTTACAAGTACAAACAAGCTTCAACTCAAGCTTTTGAATGCATTTACGCGTTATAAAACCTCATACGAGTAGGGTGAATGAGAATTGAGTTCTTTTGTGTTGTATATTAAGAGAAAGTATCTAAATACTTTGTTTGGATTCATTTGAGTGTGAAACAACACCTCGGATGTTTACAAGTACAAACAAGCTTCAACTCAAGCTTTTGAATGCATTTACGCGTTTTAAAAGCTCATACGAGTAGGGTGATAGAGATTGAGTTCTTTTGTGTTGTATATTAAAAGAAAGCACCCAATTGCTTTGTTTGCACTCATTTGAGTATGAAACTACACCAAGAATGTTTTAAAGTGCAAACAAACTTCAACTCAAGCTTTTGAATGCATTTACGCGTTTTAAAAGCTCATACGAGTAGGGAGAAAGAGATTTGAGTTCTTTTGTGTTGTATATTAAGAGAAAGCATCCAAATACTTTGTTTGGATTTAACTGAGTGTGAAACTACACCTTGGATGTTTACAAGTACAAACTAGGTTCAACTCAAGCTTTTGAATGCATTTACGCGTTTTAAAAGCTCATACGAGTAGGGTGAAAGAGATATGAGTTCTTTTGTGTTGTATATTAAGAGAAAGCATCCAAATACTTTGTTTGGATTCATTTGAGTGTGAAACTACACCTAGGATGTTTACAAGTACAAAAAAGCTTCAACTCAAGCTTTTGAATGCATTTACGCGTTTTAAAAGCTCATACGAGTAGGGTGAAAGAGATTTGAGTTCTTTTGTGTTGTATATTAAGAGAAAGCATCCAAATACTTTGTTTGGATTATTTTGAGTGTGAAACTACACCTGGGATGTTTACAAGTACAAACAAGCTTTAACTCAAGCTTTTGAATGCATTTACGAGTTTTAACAGCTCTTACAACTAGGGTGATAGAGATCGAGTTCTTTTGTGTTGTATATTAAGAGAAAGCGCCCAATTGTTTTATTTGCATTCATTTGAGTATGAAACTACGCCAAGAATATTTTAAAGTGCAAACAAGCTTCAACTCAAGCTTTCGGATGCATTTACGCGTTTTAAAAGCTCATACGAGTAGGGTGAAAGAGATTTAAGTTCTTTTGTGTTGTATATTAAGAGAAAGCATCCAAATACTTTGTTTCGATTAATTTGAGTGTGAAACTACACCTGGGATGTTTACGAGTACAAACAAGCTTTAACTCAAGCTTTTGAATGCATTTACGCGTTTTAACAGCTCTTACAACTAGGGTGATAGAGATCGAGTTCTTTTGTGTTGTATATTAAGAGAAAGCATCCAAATACTTTGTTTGCATCAAATTTGAGTATGAAACTACACCAAAAATGTTTTAAAGTGCAAACAAGCTTCAACTCAAGCTTTTGAATGCATTTACGCGTTGTAAAAGCTCATACGAGTAGGGTGAAACAGATTTGAGTTCTTTTGTCTTGTATATTAAGAGAAACCATCCAAATACTTTGTTAGGATTCATTTGAGTGTGAAACTACACTTAGGATGTTTACAAGTACAAACAAGCTTCAACTCAAGCTTTTGAATGCATTTACGCGTTTTAAAAGCTCATACGAGTAGGGTGAAAGAGATTTGAGTTCTTTTGTGTTGTCTATTAAGAGAAAGCATCCAAACACTTTGTTTGCATTCATTTGAGTATGAAACTACTCCTAGGATGTTTACAAGTACAAACAAGCTTCAACTCAAGCTTTTGAATGCATTTACGCGTTTTAACAGCTCATATGACTAGGGTGATAGAGCTTGAGTTCTTTTGTGTTGTATATTAAGAGAAAGCAGCCAATTGTTTTGTTTGCATTCATTTGAGTATGAAACTACACCAAGAATGTTTTAAAATGCAAACAAGCTTCAACTCAAGCTTTTGAATGCATTTACGGTTTTTAAAAGCTCATACGAGTAAGGTGAAAGAGATTTGAGTTCTTTTGTGTTGTATATTAAGAGAAAGAATCCAAATACTTTGTTTGGATTCATTTGAGTGTGAAACTACACATAGGATGTTTACAAGTAAAAACTAGCTCCAACTCAAGCTTTTGAATCCATTTACGCGTTATAAAAGCTCATACGAGTAGGGTGAAAGAGATTTGAGCTTTTTTGTGTTGTATATTAAGAGAAAGCATCCAAAACATTGCTTGGATTCTTTTGAGTGTGAAACTACATCTAGGATGTTTACAAGTACAAACAAGCTTCAACTCAAACTTTTGAATGCATTTACGCGTTGTAACTGCTCTTACGACTAGGGTGATAGAGATTGAGTTCTTTTGTGTTGTATATTAAGAGAAAGCATCAAAATGTTTTGTTTGCATTCATTTGAGTATGAAACTACACCAAGAATGTTTTAAAGTGCAAACAAGCTTCAACTCAAGCTTTTGAATGCATTTACGCGTTGTTAAAGCTCATACGAGTAGGGTGAAAGAGATTTGAGTTCTTTTGTGTTTTATATTAAGAGAAAGAATCCAAATACTTTGTTTGGATTCATTTGAGAGTGAAACTACACCTAGGATGTTTACAAGTACAAACAAGCTTCAACTAAAGCTTTTGAATTTACGCGTTTTAAAAGCTCATATGAGTAGGGTGAAAGAGATTTGAGTTCTTTTGTGTTGTATATTAAGAGAAAGCATCCAAATACTTTGTTTGGATTCATTTGAGAGTGAAACTACACATAGGATATTTACAAGTACAATAAAGCTTCAACTCAGGCTTTTGAATGCATTTACGCGTTTCAAAAGCTCATACGAGTAGGGTGAAAGAGATTTGAGTTCTTTTGTGTTGTCTATTAAGAGAAAGCATCCAAACACTTTGTTTGCATTCATTTGAGTGTGAAACTACTCCTAGGATGTTTACAAGTACAAACAAGCTTCAACTCAAGCTTTTGAATGCATTTACGCGTTGTAAAAGCTCATACGAGTAGGGTGAAAGAGATTTGAGTTCTTTTGTGTTGTCTATTAAGAGAAAGCATCCAAACACTTTGTTTGCATTCATTTGAGTGTGAAACTACTCCTAGGATGTTTACAAGTACAAACAAGCTTCAACTCAAGCTTTTGAATGCATTTACGCGTTTTAACAGCTCTTACGACTAGGGTGATAGAGATTGAGTTCTTTTGTGTTGTATATTAAGAGAAAGCATACAAAATACTTTGTTTGGATTCATTTCAGTGTGAAAATACCCCTAGGATGTTTACAAGTAAAAACTAGCTTCAACTCAAGCTTTTGAATCCATTTACGCGTTATAAAAGCTCATACGAGTAGGGTGAAAGAGATTTGAGCTTTTTTGTGTTGTATATTAAGAGAAAGCATCCAAATACATTGTTTGGATTCATTTGAGTGTGAAACTACATCGAGGATGTGTACAAGTACAAACAAGCATCAACTCAAACTTTTGAATGCATTTACGCGTT
Organism: Tetragonia tetragonoides; assembly: GCA_038025085.1. Lineage (NCBI taxonomy): Eukaryota > Viridiplantae > Streptophyta > Magnoliopsida > Caryophyllales > Aizoaceae > Tetragonia > Tetragonia tetragonoides. The sequence continues at coordinate 26,865,644 of CM076140.1, forward strand.
GTAACTGCTCTTACGACTAGGGTGATAGAGATTGAGTTCTTTTGTGTTGTATATTAAGAGAAAGCACCAAAATATTTTGTTTGCATTCATTTAAGTATGAAACTACACCAAGAATGTTTTAAAGTGCAAACAAGCTTCAACTCAAGCTTTTGAATGCATTTACGCGTTGTAAAAGCTCATACGAGTAGGGTGAAAGAGATTTGAGTTCTTTTGTGTTTTATATTAAGAGAAAGCATCCAAATACTTTGTTCGGATTAATTTGAGTGTGAAGCTACACCTGGGATGTTTACAAGTACAAACAAGCTTTAACTCAAGCTTTTGAATGCATTTACGCGTTTTAATAGCTCTTACAACTAGGGTGATAGTGATCGAGTTCTTTTGTGTTGTATATGAAGCTTTTGAATGCATTTACGCGTTTGAATGCATTTACGCGTTTTTTGCATTCATTTGAGTATGAAACTACACCAAGAATGTTTTAAAGTGCAAACAAGCTTCAACTCAAGCTCTTGAATGCATTTACGCGTTTTAAAAGCTCATACGAGTAGGGTGAAAGAGATTTGAGTTCTTTTGTGTTGTATATTAAGAGAAAGCATACAAATACTTTGTTTGCATTCGTTTGAGTGTGAAACTACACCTATGATGTTTACAAGTACAAACAAGCTTCAACTCAAACTTTTGAATGCATTTACGCGTTTTAAAAGCTCATACGAGTAGGGTGAAAGAGAGTTGAGTTCTTTTGTGTTGTATATTAAGAGAAAGCATACAAATACTTTGTTTGCATTCATTTGAGTATGAAACCACACCTAGGATGTTTACAAGTACAAACAAGCTTCAACTCAAGCTTTTGAATGCATTTACGCGTTTTAAAAGCTCATACGAGTAGGATGAAAGAGATTTGAATTCTTTTGTGTTGTATATTAAGAGAAAGCGCCCAAATGTTTTGTTTGCATTCATTTGAGTATGAAACTACAGTAAGAATGTATTAAAGTTCAAACAAGCTTCAACTAAAGGTTTTGAATGCATTTACGCGTTTAAAAGCTCATACGAGTAGGGTGAAAGAGATTTGAGTTCTTTTGTGTTGTATATTAAGAGAAAGCATCCAAATACTTTGTTTGCATTCATTTGAGTGTGAAAACTACATCTAGGATGTTTACAAGTACAAACAAGCTTCAACTCAAGCTTTTGAATGCATTTACCCGTTTTAAAACCTCATACGAGTAGGGTGATAGAGATTGAGTTCTTTTGTGTTGTACATTAAGAGAAAGCACCCAAATGTTTTGTTTGCATTCATTTGAGTATGAAACTACACCATGAATGTTTTAAAGTTCAAACAAGCTACAACTAAAACTTTTGAATGCATTTACACGTTTTAAAAGCTCTTACGACTAGGGTGATAGAGATCGAGTTTACGCGTTTTGAGTATGTACACCTAGGATGTTTACAAGTACAAACAAGCTTCAACTCAAACTTTTGAATGCATTTACGCATTTTAAAAGCTCATACGAGTAGGGTGAAAGAGATTTGAGTTCTTTTGTGTTGTATATTAAGAGAAAGCATCCAAATACTTTGTTTGCATTCATATGAGTGTGAAAACTACATCTAGGATGTTTACAAGTACAAACAAGCTTCAACTAAAGCTTTTGAATGCATTTACGCGTTTTAAAAGCTCATACGAGTAGGGTGAAAGGCATTTGAATTCTTTTGTGTTGTATATTAAGAGAAAGCATCCAAATACTTTATTTGCATTCATTTGAGTGTGAAACTACACCTAGGATGTTTACAAGTACAAACAAGCTTCAACTCAAGCTTTTGAATGCATTTACGCGTTTTAAAAGCTCATACGAGTAGGGTGAAAGGCATTTGAATTCTTTTGTGTTGTATATTAAGAAAAACCGTCCAAATACTTTGTTTGCAATCATATGAGTGTGAAAACTACATCTAGGATGTTTGCAAGTACAAACAAGCTTCAACTCAAGCTTTTGAATGCATTTACGCGTTTTAAAAGCTCATACGAGTAGGGTGAAAGGGATTTGAGTTCTTTTGGGTTGTATATTAAGAGAAAGCATCCAAATACTTTGTTTGCATTCATATGAGTGTGAAAAATACATCTAGGATGTTTACAAGTACAAACAAGCTTCAACTAAAGCTTTTGAATGCATTTACGCGTTTTAAAAGCTCATACGAGTAGGGTGAAAGGCATTTGAATTCTTTTGTGTTGTATATTAAGAGAAAGCATCCAAATACTTTGTTTGCATTCATATGAGTGTGAAAACTACATCTTGGATGTTTACAAGTACAAACAAGCTTCAACTCAAGCTTTTGAATGCATTTACTCGTTTTAAAAGCTCATACGAGTAGGGTGAAAAGCATTTGAATTCTTTTGTGTTGTATATTAAGAGAAAGCATCCAATTACTTTGTTTGCATTCATATGAGTGTGAAAACTACATCTAGGATGTTTACAAGTACAAACAAGCTTCAACTAAAGATTTTGAATGCATTTACGCGTTTTAAAAGCTCATACGAGTAGGGTGAAAGAGATTTGAGTTCTTTTGTGTTGTATATTAAGAGAAAGCATACAAATACTTTGATTGCATTCGTTTGAGTGTGAAACTACACCTATGATGTTTACAAGTACAAACAAGCTTCAACTCAAGCTTTTGAATGCATTTACCCGTTTTAAAACCTCATACGAGTAGGGTGATAGAGATTGAGTTCTTTTGTGTTGTACATTAAGAGAAAGCACCCAAATGTTTTGTTTGCATTCATTTGAGTATGAAACTACACCATGAATGTTTTAAAGTTCAAACAAGCTACAACTAAAACTTTTGAATGCATTTACACGTTTTAAAAGCTCTTACGACTAGGGTGATAGAGATCGAGTTTACGCGTTTTGAGTATGTACACCTAGGATGTTTACAAGTACAAACAAGCTTCAACTCAAACTTTTGAATGCATTTACGCATTTTAAAAGCTCATACGAGTAGGGTGAAAGAGATTTGAGTTCTTTTGTGTTGTATATTAAGAGAAAGCATCCAAATACTTTGTTTGCATTCATATGAGTGTGAAAACTACATCTAGGATGTTTACAAGTACAAACAAGCTTCAACTAAAGCTTTTGAATGCATTTACGCGTTTTAAAAGCTCATACGAGTAGGGTGAAAGGCATTTGAATTCTTTTGTGTTGTATATTAAGAGAAAGCATCCAAATACTTTATTTACATTCATATGAGTGTGAAAACTACATCTAGGATGTTTACAAGTACAAACAAGCTTCAACTAAAGCTTTTGAATGCATTTACCCGTTTTAAAAGCTCATACGAGTAGGGTGAAAGGCATTTGAATTCTTTTGTGTTGTATATTAAGAGAAAGCATACAAATACTTTGTTTGCATTCATTTGAGTATGAAACCACACCTAGGATGTTTACAAGTACAAACAAGCTTCAACTCAAGCTTTTGAATGCATTTACGCGTTTTAAAAGCTCATACGAGTAGGGTGATAGAGATTGAGTTCTTTTGTGTTCTACATTAAGAGAAAGCACCCAAATATTTTGTTTGCATTCATTTGAGTATGAAACTACACCATGAATGTTTTAAAGTTCAAACAAGCTTCAACTCAAGCTTTTGAATGCATTTACGCGTTGTTAAAGCTCATACGAGTAGGGTGAAAGAGATTTGAGTTCTTTTGTGTTGTATATTAATAGAAAGCATCCAAATACTTTGTTTGCATTCATTTGAGTGTGAAACTACACCTAGGATGTTTACAAGTACAAACAAGCTTCAACTCAAACTTTTGAATGCATTTACGCGTTTTAAAAGCTCATACGAGTAGGGTGAAAGAGATTTGAGTTCTTTTGTGTTGTATATTAAGAGAGCATACAAATACTTTGTTTGCATTCATTTGAGTATGAAACCACACCTAGGATGTTTACAAGTACAAACAAGCTTCAACTCAAGCTTTTGAATGCATTTACGCGTTTTAAAAGCTCATACGAGTAGGGTGAAAGAGATTTGAGTTCTTTTGTGTTGTATATTAAGAGAAAGCATACAAATACTTTGATTGCATTCGTTTGAGTGTGAAACTACACCTATGATGTTTACAAGTACAAACAAGCTTCAACTCAAACTTTTGAATGCATTTACGCGTTTTAAAAGCTCATACGAGTAGGGTGAAAGAGATTTGAGTTCTTTTGTGTTGTATATTAAGAGAAAGCATACAAATACTTTGTTTGCATTCATTTGAGTATGAAACCACACCTAGGATGTTTACAAGTACAAACAAGCTTCAACTCAAGCTTTTGAATGCATTTACGCGTTTTAAAAGCTCATACGAGTAGGATGAAAGAGATTTGAATTCTTTTGTGTTGTATATTAAGAGAAAGCGCCCAAATGTTTTGTTTGCATTCATTTGAGTATGAAACTACAGTAAGAATGTATTAAAGTTCAAACAAGCTTCAACTAAAGGTTTTGAATGCATTTACGCGTTTAAAAGCTCATACGAGTAGGGTGAAAGAGATTTGAGTTCTTTTGTGTTGTATATTAAGAGAAAGCATCCAAATACTTTGTTTGCATTCATTTGAGTGTGAAAACTACATCTAGGATGTTTACAAGTACAAACAAGCTTCAACTCAAGCTTTTGAATGCATTTACGCGTTTTAAAACCTCATACGAGTAGGGTGATAGAGATTGAGTTCTTTTGTGTTGTACATTAAGAGAAAGCACCCAAATGTTTTGTTTGCATTCATTTGAGTATGAAACTACACCATGAATGTTTTAAAGTTCAAACAAGCTTCAACTAAAACTTTTGAATGCATTTACGCGTTTTAAAAGCTCTTACGACTAGGGTGATAGAGATCGAGTTTACGCGTTTTGAGTATGTACACCTAGGATGTTTACAAGTACAAACAAGCTTCAACTCAAACTTTTGAATGCATTTACGCGTTTTAAAAGCTCATACGAGTAGGGTGAAAGAGATTTGAGTTCTTTTGTGTTGTATATTAAGAGAAAGCATCCAAATACTTTGTTTGCATTCATATGAGTGTGAAAACTACATCTAGGATGTTTACAAGTACAAACAAGCTTCAACTAAAGCTTTTGAATGCATTTACGCGTTTTAAAAGCTCATACGAGTAGGGTGAAAGGCATTTGAATTCTTTTGTGTTGTATATTAAGAGAAAGCATCCAAATACTTTATTTGCATTCATATGAGTGTGAAAACTACATCTAGGATGTTTACAAGTACAAACAAGCTTCAACTAAAGCTTTTGAATGCATTTACCCGTTTTAAAAGCTCATACGAGTAGGGTGAAAGGCATTTGAATTCTTTTGTGTTGTATATTAAGAGAAAGCATACAAATACTTTGTTTGCATTCATTTGAGTATGAAACCACACCTAGGATGTTTACAAGTACAAACAAGCTTCAACTCAAGCTTTTGAATGCATTTACGCGTTTTAAAAGCTCATACGAGTAGGGTGATAGAGATTGAGTTCTTTTGTGTTCTACATTAAGAGAAAGCACCCAAATGTTTTGTTTGCATTCATTTGAGTATGAAACTACACCATGAATGTTTTAAAGTTCAAACAAGCTTCAACTCAAGCTTTTGAATGCATTTACGCGTTGTTAAAGCTCATACGAGTAGGGTGAAAGAGATTTGAGTTCTTTTGTGTTGTATATTAATAGAAAGCATCCAAATACTTTGTTTGCATTCATTTGAGTGTGAAACTACACCTAGGATGTTTACAAGTACAAACAAGCTTCAACTCAAACTTTTGAATGCATTTACGCGTTTTTAAAGCTCATACGAGTAGGGTGAAAGAGATTTGAGTTCTTTTGTGTTGTATATTAAGAGAAAGCATCCAAATACTTTGTTTGCATTCATATGAGTGTGAAAACTACATCTAGGATGTTTACAAGTATGATGCGTTAGCAAAACTGAAGCTTTTAGCTCGTTTTCGAACAATGGATGTTTTGATAATATTTTGTTTGTTTTTTGATTATAGAGATTGAAAACGAAGTAAATGAAACGAAAAATAAGAAGAGGGAGGATAGATAGCACCACCACCAGGACTATAAAGGATTTAACCACCAAGTCAAGGCTAAAGGATACTACTTGTTTCACCAAATATCCCTAAGGACATTATAAAGAACAACAAGGTTTGTAAGAAAAAGGCAGCAGCCATTTCATATTTTCATTCATCATCAAGTGCCTTTTACATCAGCTGTTCTTACATATTTATAGGGGCACAAATGTGCCCTAATAACCTAAGAATACTCTAGAAAGGGTGAGCTGTCCAAGAGTAGTGCCCTAGCAAAATGAAACTTCAGTATTTTGCCCAGAAATGAGCCAAATACGTGCAGTACAATTTGGAGCGCATTTTCTTCCGTTTTGGACCACTTGACAGCTGTTGCTTGTCCTTGCACAAGGACAAACGTGGGTGAGCTGTAAGAGGAGCCTCAAGCTTCATCCTTATCCATCCCATGTGCTTTTAGACTCTCCTCATTCAGCAGCTACTTAGGGAATTCAAAATGCAAGTAAAACTTCCTAATTAACTAATTACATGCAACATAATTAAGCTAACTAAGTACGAACATGTGTACGAACATTTGTACGGATAAAAACCATGTTAATCATCTAATCATGATAATTAAGCTAATTGCAAGGTTATTTGTGTACGGGCATGTGCACGGCATGTTGTACGGACTAATAATGTACGGACTAATCAGGTTAATGCCATTGAAAGGACATTAAAGCCCCTAGGACCATTGATGAAGCCACCATGTACTAAAAGTGTGCCATAGAACATGATAGTATCATTGATGGACCAAGAACAGATTGTATGGAACTTAAGTGAAGACAGGAGCTTGATGCCAACACATCATACACCCGGTGTTGTTTAGGACTTGCCCTCAAGTCCTGGAAGTAGAAAGCTTTCCAATGTAGCTCAATGAAGTAGGTGCTGAACTTTCCACCCCGAATACGGCCTCTAATCCAAGCCCCAATTGATCTCGTGACATCTTTACAATGTTGCTGCATTTGTACCTCAAAGAACAGTGGCACGATTGTACCAATCCCCACTCTAGGAAAGTTATTAAAATCCGTCCAATCTGATTTGTACCTTCGAGGTACACACTCAAACAAAGAGAAGTTCAATTGTTTGATCATTTCAGAACAAGAAGAAGATAATAAGCAAGGTAATATTCTTTTGAGCTTAAGATCTTGAAACGGCTCTTTCATGATGCACATGCCGATTTCTTCATTTTGGGTTTGTTCATTGACAGTAAAAGAATTATAGGAGCCATTGTGACCTTTCACGAGGGGTTGTCTAACAATCTCTTGTACCACCTGTTTGCTTGGGGTTTCACATTGAGAAGTAACAAAGGCGCTTGTCTTAGTTGTTGCTTGCATAACCTCATGACAAATGATAGTTATATCACTAGAGGGTTGTAACTCTTGTTCAAGAGCTGCTGATTCAAGAACAGTTTCAAACCTGCCCTTGTCTTCCTCTTGAGCTAAAGTTGGCTCTTCAAATGTTTCTCCAATCATTCGCCATTCCTCTAGGCTCACAATTGTGGGAGCTTCATTTTCACGAGCTTTCATGTTAGCCACATGCTCATGGTTGTGTGGAGTGTAAAAAGCTCGTGACGTGAACTTTGGCACAAACTTTCTAATGAGTTCTTCTCTCATCTCACCCCAGCTTTGTATTTTCCCCTTTCCAATCCTTCTTCTTCTGATTTCTAAGAGTTCCCACCAAATCAAAGCATCACAATCGAAAGAACTCGTCACAAGTTCTATTTTCTTGCGATTAGAAAACTCCAAGACTTTAAACCATTCGTCCACCGTCTCAAGCCACGTATAAAAATCTTCATAATAGAGAAACCCACCAAATTTAGGAAAGTCAATCTCTAAGTCATCATCATTATACTTGGTATCATAAAGACAAGACATTTTTTTGGAGTTAGGTTGTGTTTGAGTTCGGATGGTGTTTGGGCTGTTTTTGGGTTCTTTGTGGACTCGGTGTTGTGGAGTGACGGGATAAGACAATCAAATGCAATGAATACTCAAAATTATCCAATAATTCAACACCCAATTCTAGTTTCAACAAAGATCCATAAGAGAACAAACGCCAATCATTCACAACAGCTCAACTTCAAACAGAGCAATTCCAAATTTTGCGTGTACACGAACAGCTCAACAAATCTCAAAATTTCTTACATACAAGGGTGACAAAACCCGAAATCTACCAAGATAATTTGTAATATAAGGTATTAGGAGGCTATAGGAGTAAGAAAGACATAAACTTAATCTCTAGATCTTGAGATATGAGCAAAATGCCAACATGACTCCTATTCGCAACCCAGCAGGACCAACAAAATGTTTGAGCACCAATGAAGGCCAAAGACTCAACCTTTTAACTTCAAACCACTTGGATAACAAAGATATAACCCCAAATAAGATAACCAGGTATAAATCCCACAAGACTCACCACAACGTTGCAGAATAAATTCAGAACAAACAAGCAATGCAACAAATAAGATCCCAGTTCACGCTCAGCACATTTAGCAACTTCTCACAATAAACTGTTCCAACCCACAATGATTTAAGCAAAACCACCAAGATATTCCGAAAGATAAATATCTAAGGAACTCAGAAAAGTATCAAAGTTGACACCTTTACCTTTTGAAGCGCCTCCAAAAACCAAGATCCTCAGCTTGGTCCAATCGCACATCCAGCAGGAGTCACCGAGGGAAAATGCTTACTTGAGTACCCAAATCTCAACCTTTTTCCTTGAAACCAAAACCAGGTGAAAGAGGACTCTTCAATGAAGAAAAACCTCTGAATTAACGAGCTAAGAAAACCAAAGCTCTGATACCAACTGATGCGTTAGCAAAACTGAAGCTTTTAGCTCGTTTTCGAACAATGGATGTTTTGATAATATTTTGTTTGTTTTTTGATTATAGAGATTGAAAACGAAGTAAATGAAACGAAAAATAAGAAGAGGGAGGATAGATAGCACCACCACCAGGACTATAAAGGATTTAACCACCAAGTCAAGGCTAAAGGATACTACTTGTTTCACCAAATATCCCTAAGGACATTATAAAGAACAACAAGGTTTGTAAGAAAAAGGCAGCAGCCATTTCATATTTTCATTCATCATCAAGTGCCTTTTACATCAGCTGTTCTTACATATTTATAGGGGCACAAATGTGCCCTAATAACCTAAGAATACTCTAGAAAGGGTGAGCTGTCCAAGAGTAGTGCCCTAGCAAAATGAAACTTCAGTATTTTGCCCAGAAATGAGCCAAATACGTGCAGTACAATTTGGAGCGCATTTTCTTCCGTTTTGGACCACTTGACAGTTGTTGCTTGTCCTTGCACAAGGACAAACGTGGGTGAGCTGTAAGAGGAGCCTCAAGCTTCATCCTTATCCATCCCATGTGCTTTTAGACTCTCCTCATTCAGCAGCTACTTAGGGAATTCAAAATGCAAGTAAAACTTCCTAATTAACTAATTACATGCAACATAATTAAGCTAACTAAGTACGAACATGTGTACGAACATTTGTACGGACAAAAACCATGTTAATCATCTAATCATGATAATTAAGCTAATTGCAAGGTTATTTGTGTACGGGCATGTGCACGGCATGTTGTACGGACTAATAATGTACGGACTAATCAGGTTAATGCCATTGAAAGGACATTAAAGCCCCTAGGACCATTGATGAAGCCACCATGTACTAAAAGTGTGCCATAGAACATGATAGTATCATTGATGGACCAAGAACAGATTGTATGGAACTTAAGTGAAGACAGGAGCTTGATGCCAACGCATCAAAGTACAAACAAGCTTCAACTAAAGCTTTTGAATGCATTTACGCGTTTTAAAAGCTCATACGAGTAGGGTGAAAAGCATTTGAATTCTTTTGTGTTGTATATTAAGAGAAAGCATCCAAATACTTTATTTGCATTCATATGAGTGTGAAAACTACATCTAGGATGTTTACAAGTATAAACAGGCTTCAACTAAAGCTTTTGAATGCATTTACGCGTTTTAAAAGCTCATACGAGTAGGGTGAAAGGCATTTGAATTCTTTTGTGTTGTATATTAAGAGAAAGCATACAAATACTTTGTTTGCATTCATTTGAGTATGAAACCACACCTAGGATGTTTACAAGTACAAACAAGCTTCAACTCAAGCTTTTGAATGCATTTACGCGTTTTAAAAGCTCATACGAGTAGGATGAAAGAGATTTGAATTCTTTTGTGTTGTATATTAAGAGAAAGCACCCAAATGTTTTGTTTGCATTCATTTGAGTATGAAACTACACCAAGAATGTTTTAAAGTTCAAACAAGCTTCAACTCAAGGTTTTGAATGCATTTACGCGTTTTAAAAGCTCATACGAGTAGGGTGAAAGAGATTTGAGTTCTTTTGTGTTGTATATTAAGAGAAAGCATACAAATACTTTGTTTGCATTCATTTGTGTGTGAAACTACACCTAGGATGTTTACAAGTACAAACAAGCTTCAACTCAAACTTTTGAATGCATTTACGCGTTTTAAAAGCTCATACGAGTAGGGTGAAAGAGATTTGAGTTCTGTTGTGTTGTATATTAAGAGAAAGCATCCAAATACTTTGTTTGCATTCATTTGAGTGTGAAAACTACATCTAGGATGTTTACAAGTACAAACAAGCTTCAACTCAAGCTTTTGAATGCATTTACGCGTTTTAAAACCTCATACGAGTAGGGTGATAGAGATTGAGTTCTTTTGTGTTGTACATTAAGAGAAAGCACCCTAATGTTTTGTTTGCATTCATTTGAGAATGAAACTACACCAAGAATGTTTTAAAGTTCAAACAAGCTTCAAATCAAACTTTTGAATGCATTTACGCGTTTTAAAAGCTCATACGAGTAGGGTGAAAGAGATTTGAGTTCTTTTGTGTTGTATATTAATAGAAAGCATCCAAATACTATGTTTGCATTCATTTGAGTGTGAAACTACACCTAGGATGTTTACAAGTACAAACAAGCTTCAACTCAAACTTTTGAATGCATTTACGCGTTTTAAAAGCTCATACGAGTTGGGTGAAAGAGATTTGAGTTCTTTTGTGTTGTATATTAAGAGAAAGCATCCATATACTTTGTTTGCATTCATATGAGTGTGAAAACTACATCTAGGATGTTTACAAGTACAAACAAGCTTCAACTAAAGCTTTTGAATGCATTTACGCATTTTAAAAGCTCATACGAGTAGGGTGAAAGGCATTTGAATTCTTTTGTGTGGTATATTAAGAGAAAGCATCCAAATACTTTATTTGCATTCATTTGAGTGTGAAACTACACCTAGGATGTTTACAAGTACAAACAAGCTTCAACTCAAGCTTTTGAATGCATTTACGCGTTTTAAAAGCTCATACGAGTAGGGTGAAAGGCATTTGAATTCTTTTGTGTTGTATATTAAGAAAAACCGTCCAAATACTTTGTTTGCAATCATATGAGTGTGAAAACTACATCTAGGATGTTTGCAAGTACAAACAAGCTTCAACTCAAGCTTTTGAATGCATTTACGCGTTTTAAAAGCTCATACGAGTAGGGTGAAAGGGATTTGAGTTCTTTTGGGTTGTATATTAAGAGAAAGCATCCAAATACTTTGTTTGCATTCATATGAGTGTGAAAAATACATCTAGGATGTTTACAAGTACAAACAAGCTTCAACTAAAGCTTTTGAATGCATTTACGCGTTTTAAAAGCTCATACGAGTAGGGTGAAAGGCATTTGAATTCTTTTGTGTTGTATATTAAGAGAAAGCATCCAAATACTTTGTTTGCATTCATATGAGTGTGAAAACTACATCTAGGATGTTTACAAGTACAAACAAGCTTCAACTCAAGCTTTTGAATGCATTTACGCGTTTTAAAACCTCATACGAGTAGGGTGATAGAGATTGAGTTCTTTTGTGTTGTACATTAAGAGAAAGCACCCTAATGTTTTGTTTGCATTCATTTGAGAATGAAACTACACCAAGAATGTTTTAAAGTTCAAACAAGCTTCAAATCAAACTTTTGAATGCATTTACGCGTTTTAAAAGCTCATACGAGTAGGGTGAAAGAGATTTGAGTTCTTTTGTGTTGTATATTAATAGAAAGCATCCAAATACTATGTTTGCATTCATTTGAGTGTGAAACTACACCTAGGATGTTTACAAGTACAAACAAGCTTCAACTCAAACTTTTGAATGCATTTACGCGTTTTAAAAGCTCATACGAGTTGGGTGAAAGAGATTTGAGTTCTTTTGTGTTGTATATTAAGAGAAAGCATCCATATACTTTGTTTGCATTCATATGAGTGTGAAAACTACATCTAGGATGTTTACAAGTACAAACAAGCTTCAACTAAAGCTTTTGAATGCATTTACGCGTTTTAAAAGCTCATACGAGTAGGGTGAAAGGCATTTGAATTCTTTTGTGTTGTATATTAAGAGAAAGCATCCAAATACTTTATTTGCATTCATTTGAGTGTGAAACTACACCTAGGATGTTTACAAGTACAAACAAGCTTCAACTCAAGCTTTTGAATGCATTTACGCGTTTTAAAACCTCATACGAGTAGGGTGATAGAGATTGAGTTCTTTTGTGTTGTACATTAAGAGAAAGCACCCAAATGTTTTGTTTGCATTCATTTGAGAATGAAACTACACCAAGAATGTTTTAAAGTTCAAACAAGCTTCAAATCAAACTTTTGAATGCATTTACGCGTTTTAAAAGCTCATACGAGTAGGGTGAAAGAGATTTGAGTTCTTTTGTGTTGTATATTAATAGAAAGCATCCAAATACTATGTTTGCATTCATTTGAGTGTGAAACTACACCTAGGATGTTTACAAGTACAAACAAGCTTCAACTCAAACTTTTGAATGCATTTACGCGTTTTAAAAGCTCATACGAGTAGGGTGAAAGGCATTTGAATTCTTTTGTGTTGTATATTAAGAAAAACCGTCCAAATACTTTGTTTGCAATCATATGAGTGTGAAAACTACATCTAGGATGTTTGCAAGTACAAACAAGCTTCAACTCAAGCTTTTGAATGCATTTACGCGTTTTAAAAGCTCATACGAGTAGGGTGAAAGGGATTTGAGTTCTTTTGGGTTGTATATTAAGAGAAAGCATCCAAATACTTTGTTTGCATTCATATGAGTGTGAAAAATACATCTAGGATGTTTACAAGTACAAACAAGCTTCAACTAAAGCTTTTGAATGCATTTACGCGTTTTAAAAGCTCATACGAGTAGGGTGAAAGGCATTTGAATTCTTTTGTGTTGTATATTAAGAGAAAGCATCCAAATAGTTTGTTTGCATTCATATGAGTGTGAAAACTACATCTAGGATGTTTACAAGTACAAACAAGCTTCAACTAAAGCTTTTGAATGCATTTACGCGTTTTAAAAGCTCATACGAGTAGGGTGAAAGGCATTGGAATTCTTTTGTGTTGTATATTAAGAGAAAGCATCCAAATACTTTATTTGCATTCATATGAGTGTGAAAACTACATCTAGGATGTTTACAAGTACAAACAAGCTTCAACTAAAGCTTTTGAATGCATTTACCCGTTTTAAAAGCTCATACGAGTAGGGTGAAAGGCATTTGAATTCTTTTGTGTTGTATATTAAGAGAAAGCATACAAATACTTTTTTTGCATTCATTTGAGTATGAAACCACACCTAGGATGTTTACAAGTACAAACAAGCTTCAACTCAAGCTTTTGAATGCATTTACGCGTTTTAAAAGCTCATACGAGTAGGGTGATAGAGATTGAGTTCTTTTGTGTTCTACATTAAGAGAAAGCACCCAAATGTTTTGTTTGCATTCATTTGAGTATGAAACTACACCATGAATGTTTTAAAGTTCAAACAAGCTTCAACTCAAGCTTTTGAATGCATTTACGCGTTGTTAAAGCTCATACGAGTAGGGTGAAAGAGATTTGAGTTCTTTTGTGTTGTATATTAATAGAAAGCATCCAAATACTTTGTTTGCATTCATTTGAGTGTGAAACTACACCTAGGATGTTTACAAGTACAAACAAGCTTCAACTCAAACATTTGAATGCATTTACGCGTTTTAAAAGCTCATACGAGTAGGGTGAAAGAGATTTGAGTTCTTTTGTGTTGTATATTAAGAGAAAGCATCCAAATACTTTGTTTGCATTCATATGAGTGTGAAAACTACATCTAGGATGTTTACAAGTACAAACAAGCTTCAACTAAAGCTTTTGAATGCATTTACGCGTTTTAAAAGCTCATACGAGTAGGGTGAAAAGCATTTGAATTCTTTTGTGTTGTATATTAAGAGAAAGCATCCAAATACTTTATTTGCATTCATATGAGTGTGAAAACTACATCTAGGATGTTTACAAGTACAAACAGGCTTCAACTAAAGCTTTTGAATGCATTTACGCGTTTTAAAAGCTCATACGAGTAGGGTGAAAGGCATTTGAATTCTTTTGTGTTGTATATTAAGAGAAAGCATACAAATACTTTGTTTGCATTCATTTGAGTATGAAACCACACCTAGGATGTTTACAAGTACAAACAAGCTTCAACTCAAGCTTTTGAATGCATTTACGCGTTTTAAAAGCTCATACGAGTAGGATGAAAGAGATTTGAATTCTTTTGTGTTGTATATTAAGAGAAAGCACCCAAATGTCTTGTTTGCATTCATTTGAGTATGAAACTACACGAAGAATGTTTTAAAGTTCAAACAAGCTTCAACTCAAGGTTTTGAATGCATTTACGCGTTTTAAAAGCTCATACGAGTAGGGTGAAAGAGATTTGAGTTCTTTTGTGTTGTATATTAAGAGAAAGCATACAAATACTTTGTTTGCATTCATTTGTGTGTGAAACTACACCTAGGATGTTTACAAGTACAAACAAGCTTCAACTCAAACTTTTGAATGCATTTACGCGTTTTAAAAGCTCATACGAGTAGGGTGAAAGAGATTTGAGTTCTGTTGTGTTGTATATTAAGAGAAAGCATCCAAATACTTTGTTTGCATTCATTTGAGTGTGAAAACTACATCTAGGATGTTTACAAGTACAAACAAGCTTCAACTCAAGCTTTTGAATGCATTTACGCGTTTTAAAACCTCATACGAGTAGGGTGATAGAGATTGAGTTCTTTTGTGTTGTACATTAAGAGAAAGCACCCAAATGTTTTGTTTGCATTCATTTGAGAATGAAACTACACCAATAATGTTTTAAAGTTCAAACAAGCTTCAAATCAAACTTTTGAATGCATTTACGCGTTTTAAAAGCTCATACGAGTAGGGTGAAAGAGATTTGAGTTCTTTTGTGTTGTATATTAATAGAAAGCATCCAAATACTATGTTTGCATTCATTTGAGTGTGAAACTAGACCTAGGATGTTTACAAGTACAAACAAGCTTCAACTCAAACTTTTGAATGCATTTACGCGTTTTAAAAGCTCATACGAGTTGGGTGAAAGAGATTTGAGTTCTTTTGTGTTGTATATTAAGAGAAAGCATCCATATACTTTGTTTGCATTCATATGAGTGTGAAAACTACATCTAGGATGTTTACAAGTACAAACAAGCTTCAACTAAAGCTTTTGAATGCATTTACGCGTTTTAAAAGCTCATACGAGTAGGGTGAAAGGCATTTGAATTCTTTTGTGTTGTATATTAAGAGAAAGCATCCAAATACTTTGTTTGCATTCATATGAGTGTGAAAACTACATCTAGGATGTTTACAAGTACAAACAAGCTTCAACTCAAGCTTTTGAATGCATTTACTCGTTTTAAAAGCTCATACGAGTAGGGTGAAAGGCATTTGAATTCTTTTGTGTTGTATATTAAGAGAAAGCATCCAAATACTTTGTTTGCATTCATATGAGTGTGAAAACTACATCTAGGATGTTTACAAGTACAAACAAGCTTCAACTCAAGCTTTTGAATGCATTTACTCGTTTTAACAGCTCATACGAGTAGGGTGATAGAGATTTAGTTCTTTTGTGTTGTATATTAAGAGAAAGCACCCAAATGTTTTGTTTGCATTCATTTGAGTATGAAACCACACCTAGGATGTTTACAAGTACAAACAAGCTTCAACTGAAGCTTTTGAATGCATTTACGCGTTTTAAAAGCTCATACGAGTAGGATGAAAGAGATGTGAATTCTTTTGTGTTGTATATTAAGAGAAAGCACCCAAATGTTTTGTTTGCATTCATTTGAGTATGAAACTACCCCAAGAATGTTTTAAAGTTCAAACAAGCTTCAACTCAAGCTTTTGCATGCATTTACGCGTTTTAAAAGCTCATACGAGTAGGGTGAAAGGCATTTGAATTCTTTTGTGTTGTATATTAAGAACAACCGTCCAAATACTTTGTTTGCAATCATATGAGTGTGAAAACTACATCTAGGATGTTTGCAAGTACAAACAAGCTTCAACTCAAGCTTTTGAATGCATTTACGCGTTTTAAAAGCTCATACGAGTAGGGTAAAAGGGATTTGAGTTCTTTTGGGTTGTATATTAAGAGAAAGCATCCAAATACTTTGTTTGCATTCATATGAGTGTGAAAAATACATCTAGGATGTTTACAAGTACAAACAAGCTTCAACTAAAGCTTTTGAATGCATTTACGCGTTTTAAAAGCGCATACGAGTAGGGTGAAAGGCATTTGAATTCTTTTGTGTTGTATATTAAGAGAAAGCATACAAATACTTTGTTTGCTTTCATTTGAGTGTGAAACTACACCTATGATGTTTACAAGTACAAACAATCTTCAACTCAAGCTTTTGAATGCATTTACGCGTTTTAACAGCTCTTACGACTAGGGTGATAGAGATTGAATTCTTTTGTGTTGTATATTAAGAGAAAGCACCAAATGTTTTGTTTGCATTCATTTGAGTATGAAACTACACCAAGAATGTTTCAAATTGCAAACAAGCTTCAACTCAAGCTTTTGAATGCATTTACGCGTTTTAAAAGCTCATACGAGTAGGGTGAAAGAGATTTGAATTCTTTTGTGTTGTATATTAAGAGAAAGCATCCAAATACTTTGTTTGCATTCATTTGAGTGTGAAACTACACCTAGGATGTTTACAAGTACAAACAAGCTTCAACTCAAGCTTTTGAATGCATTTACGCTTTTTAACAGCTCTTACGACTAGGGTGATAGAGATTGAATTCTTTTGTGTTCTACATTAAGAGAAAGCACCCAAATGTTTTGTTTGCATTCATTTGAGTATGAAACTACACCATGAATGTTTTAAAGTTCAAACAAGCTTCAACTCAAGCTTTTGAATGCATTTACGCGTTGTTAAAGCTCATACGAGTAGGGTGAAAGAGATTTGAGTTCTTTTGTGTTGTATATTAATAGAAAGCATCCAAATACTTTGTTTGCATTCATTTGAGTGTGAAACTACACCTAGGATGTTTACAAGTACAAACAAGCTTCAACTCAAACTTTTGAATGCATTTACGCGTTTTAAAAGCTCATACGAGTAGGGTGAAAGAGATTTGAGTTCTTTTGTGTTGTATATTAAGAGAAAGCATCCAAATACTTTATTTGCATTCATATGAGTGTGAAAACTACATCTAGGATGTTTACAAGTACAAACAGGCTTCAACTAAAGCTTTTGAATGCATTTACGCGTTTTAAAAGCTCATACGAGTAGGGTGAAAGGCATTTGAATTCTTTTGTGTTGTATATTAAGAGAAAGCATACAAATACTTTGTTTGCATTCATTTGAGTATGAAACCACACCTAGGATGTTTACAAGTACAAACAAGCTTCAACTCAAGCTTTTGAAAGCATTTACGCGTTTTAAAAGCTCATACGAGTAGGATGAAAGAGATTTGAATTCTTTTGTGTTGTATATTAAGAGAAAGCACCCAAATGTTTTGTTTGCATTCATTTGAGTATGAAACTACACCAAGAATGTTTTAAAGTTCAAACAAGCTTCAACTCAAGGTTTTGAATGCATTTACGCGTTTTAAAAGCTCATACGAGTAGGGTGAATGAGATTTGAGTTCTTTTGTGTTGTATATTAAGAGAAAGCATACAAATACTTTCTTTGCATTCATTTGTGTGTGAAACTACACCTAGGATGTTTACAAGTACAAACAAGCTTCAACTCAAACTTTTGAATGCATTTACGCGTTTTAAAAGCTCATACGAGTAGGGTGAAAGAGATTTGAGTTCTGTTGTGTTGTATATTAGGAGAAAGCATCGAAATACTTTGTTTGCATTCATTTGAGTGTGAAAACTACATCTAGGATGTTTACAAGTACAAACAAGCTTCAACTCAAGCTTTTGAATGCATTTACGCGTTTTAAAACCTCATACGAGTAGGGTGATAGAGATTGAGTTCTTTTGTGTTGTACATTAAGAGAAAGCACCCAAATGTTTTGTTTGCATTCATTTGAGAATGAAACTACACCAAGAATGTTTTAAAGTTCAAACAAGCTTCAAATCAAACTTTTGAATTCATTTACGCGTTTTAAAAGCTCATACGAGTAGGGTGAAAGAGATTTGAGTTCTTTTGTGTTGTATATTAATAGAAAGCATCCAAATACTATGTTTGCATTCATTTGAGTGTGAAACTACACCTAGGATGTTTACAAGTACAAACAAGCTTCAACTCAAACTTTTGAATGCATTTACGCGTTTTAAAAGCTCATACGAGTTGGGTGAAAGAGATTTGAGTTCTTTTGTGTTGTATATTAAGAGAAAGCATCCATATACTTTGTTTGCATTCATATGAGTGTGAAAACTACATCTAGGATGTTTACAAGTACAAACAAGCTTCAACTAAAGCTTTTGAATGCATTTACGCGTTTTAAAAGCTCATACGAGTAGGGTGAAAAGCATTTGAATTCTTTTGTGTTGTATATTAAGAGAAAGCATCCAAATACTTTATTTGCATTCATATGAGTGTGAAAACTACATCTAGGATGTTTACAAGTACAAACAGGCTTCAACTAAAGCTTTTGAATGCATTTACGCGTTTTAAAAGCTCATACGAGTAGGGTGAAAGGCATTTGAATTCTTTTGTGTTGTATATTAAGAGAAAGCATACAAATACTTTGTTTGCATTCATTTGAGTATGAAACCACACCTAGGATGTTTACAAGTACAAACAAGCTTCAACTCAAGCTTTTGAATGCATTTACGCGTTTTAAAAGGTCATACGAGTAGGATGAAAGAGATTTGAATTCTTTTGTGTTGTATATTAAGAGAAAGCACCCAAATGTCTTGTTTGCATTCATTTGAGTATGAAACTACACCAAGAATGTTTTAAAGTTCAAACAAGCTTCAACTCAAGCTTTTGAATGCATTTACGCGTTTTAAAAGCTCATACGAGTAGGGTGAAAGAGATTTGAGTTCTTTTGTGTTGTATATTAAGAGAAAGCATACAAATACTTTGTTTGCATTCATTTGTGTGTGAAACTACACCTAGGATGTTTACAAGTACAAACAAGCTTCAACTCAAACTTTTGAATGCATTTACGCGTTTTAAAAGCTCATACGAGTAGGGTGAAAGAGATTTGAGTTCTGTTGTGTTGTATATTAAGAGAAAGCATCCAAATACTTTGTTTACATTCATTTGAGTGTGAAAACTACATCTAGGATGTTTACAAGTACAAACAAGCTTCAACTCAAGCTTTTGAATGCATTTACGCGTTTTAAAACCTCATACGAGTAGGGTGATAGAGATTGAGTTCTTTTGTGTTGTACATTAAGAGAAAGCACCCAAATGTTTTGTTTGCATTCATTTGAGAATGAAACTACACCAAGAATGTTTTAAAGTTCAAACAAGCTTCAAATCAAACTTTTGAATGCATTTACGCGTTTTAAAAGCTCATACGAGTAGGGTGAAAGAGATTTGAGTTCTTTTGTGTTGTATATTAATAGAAAGCATCCAAATACTATGTTTGCATTCATTTGAGTGTGAAACTAGACCTAGGATGTTTACAAGTACAAACAAGCTTCAACTCAAACTTTTGAATGCATTTACGCGTTTTAAAAGCTCATACGAGTTGGGTGAAAGAGATTTGAGTTCTTTTGTGTTGTATATTAAGAGAAAGCATCCATATACTTTGTTTGCATTCATATGAGTGTGAAAACTACATCTAGGATGTTTACAAGTACAAACAAGCTTCAACTAAAGCTTTTGAATGCATTTACGCGTTTTAAAAGCTCATACGAGTAGGGTGAAAGGCATTTGAATTCTTTTGTGTTGTATATTAAGAGAAAGCATCCAAATACTTTATTTGCATTCATTTGAGTGTGAAACTACACCTAGGATGTTTACAAGTACAAACAAGCTTCAACTCAAGCTTTAGAATGCATTTACGCGTTTTAAAAGCTCATACGAGTAGGGTGAAAGGCATTTGAATTCTTTTGTGTTGTATATTAAGAAAAACCGTCCAAATACTTTGTTTGCAATCATATGAGTGTGAAAACTACATCTAGGATGTTTGCAAGTACAAACAAGCTTCAACTCAAGCTTTTGAATGCATTTACGCGTTTTAAAAGCTCATACGAGTAGGGTGAAAGGGATTTGAGTTCTTTTGGGTTGTATATTAAGAGAAAGCATCCAAATACTTTGTTTCCATTCATATGAGTGTGAAAAATACATCTAGGATGTTTACAAGTACAAACAAGCTTCAACTAAAGCTTTTGAATGCATTTACACGTTTTAAAAGCTCATACGAGTAGGGTGAAAGGCATTTGAATTCTTTTGTGTTGTATATTAAGAGAAAGCATCCAAATACTTTGTTTGCATTCATATGAGTGTGAAAACTACATCTAGGATGTTTACAAGTACAAACAAGCTTCAACTCAAGCTTTTGAATGCATTTACGCGTTTTAAAAGCTCATACGAGTAGGGTGAAAGAGATATAAGTTCTTTTGTGTTGTATATTAAGAGAAAGCATCCAAATACTTTGTTTGCATTCATATGAGTGTGAAAACTACATCTAGGATGTTTACAAGTACAAACAAGCTTCAACTAAAGCTTTTGAATGCATTTACGCGTTTTAAAAGCTCATACGAGTAGGGTGAAAGGCATTTGAATTCTTTTGTGTTGTATATTAAGAGAAAGTATCCAAATACTTTGTTTGCATTCATATGAGTGTGAAAACTACATCTAGGATGTTTACAAGTACAAACAAGCTTCAACTCAAGCTTTTGAATGCATTTACTCGTTTTAAAAGTTCATACGAGTAGGGTGAAAGGCATTTGAATTCTTTTGTGTTGTATATTAAGAGAAAGCATCCAAATACTTTGTTTGCATTCATATGAGTGTGAAAACTACATCTAGGATGTTTACAAGTACAAACAAGCTTCAACTCAAGCTTTTGAATGCATTTACTCGTTTTAACAGCTCATACGAGTAGGGTGATAGAGATTTAGTTCTTTTGTGTTGTATATTAAGAGAAAGCACCCAAATGTTTTGTTTGCATTCATTTGAGTATGAAACCACACCTAGGATGTTTACAAGTACAAACAAGCTTCAACTGAAGCTTTTGAATGCATTTACGCGTTTTAAAAGCTCATACGAGTAGGATGAAAGAGATGTGAATTCTTTTGTGTTGTATATTAAGAGAAAGCACCCAAATGTTTTGTTTGCATTCATTTGAGTATGAAACTACCCCAAGAATGTTTTAAAGTTCAAACAAGCTTCAACTCAAGCTTTTGAATGCATTTACGCGTTTTAAAAGCTCATACGAGTAGGGTGAAAGGCATTTGAATTCTTTTGTGTTGTATATTAAGAACAACCGTCAAAATACTTTGTTTGCAATCATATGAGTGTGAAAACTACATCTAGGATGTTTGCAAGTACAAACAAGCTTCAACTCAAGCTTTTGAATGCATTTACGCGTTTTAAAAGCTCATACGAGTAGGGTAAAAGGGATTTGAGTTCTTTTGGGTTGTATATTAAGAGAAAGCATCCAAATACTTTGTTTGCATTCATATGAGTGTGAAAAATACATCTAGGATGTTTACAAGTACAAACAAGCTTCAACTAAAGCTTTTGAATGCATTTACGCGTTTTAAAAGCGCATACGAGTAGGGTGAAAGGCATTTGAATTCTTTTGTGTTGTATATTAAGAGAAAGCATACAAATACTTTGTTTGCTTTCATTTGAGTGTGAAACTACACCTATGATGTTTACAAGTACAAACAATCTTCAACTCAAGCTTTTGAATGCATTTACGCGTTTTAACAGCTCTTACGACTAGGGTGATAGAGATTGAATTCTTTTGTGTTGTATATTAAGAGAAAGCACCAAATGTTTTGTTTGCATTCATTTGAGTATGAAACTACACCAAGAATGTTTCAAATTGCAAACAAGCTTCAACTCAAGCTTTTGAATGCATTTACGCGTTTTAAAAGCTCATACGAGTAGGGTGAAAGAGATTTGAATTCTTTTGTGTTGTATATTAAGAGAAAGCATCCAAATACTTTGTTTGCATTCATTTGAGTGTGAAACTACACCTAGGATGTTTACAAGTACAAACAAGCTTCAACTCAAGCTTTTGAATGCATTTACGCTTTTTAACAGCTCTTACGACTAGGGTGATAGAGATTGAATTCTTTTGTGTTCTACATTAAGAGAAAGCACCCAAATGTTTTGTTTGCATTCATTTGAGTATGAAACTACACCATGAATGTTTTAAAGTTCAAACAAGCTTCAACTCAAGCTTTTGAATGCATTTACGCGTTGTTAAAGCTCATACGAGTAGGGTGAAAGAGATTTGAGTTCTTTTGTGTTGTATATTAATAGAAAGCATCCAAATACTTTGTTTGCATTCATTTGAGTGTGAAACTACACCTAGGATGTTTACAAGTACAAACAAGCTTTAACTCAAACTTTTGAATGCATTTACGCGTTTTAAAAGCTCATACGAGTAGGGTGAAAGAGATTTGAGTTCTTTTGTGTTGTATATTAAGAGAAAGCATCCAAATACTTTGTTTGCATTCATATGAGTGTGAAAACTACATCTAGGATGTTTACAAGTACAAACAAGCTTCAACTAAAGCTTTTGAATGCATTTACGCGTTTTAAAAGCTCATACGAGTAGGGTGAAAAGCATTTGAATTCTTTTGTGTTGTATATTAAGAGAAAGCATCCAAATACTTTATTTGCATTCATATGAGTGTGAAAACTACATCTAGGATGTTTACAAGTACAAACAGGCTTCAACTAAAGCTTTTGAATGCATTTACGCGTTTTAAAAGCTCATACGAGTAGGGTGAAAGGCATTTGAATTCTTTTGTGTTGTATATTAAGAGAAAGCATACAAATACTTTGTTTGCATTCATTTGAGTATGAAACCACACCTAGGATGTTTACAAGTACAAACAAGCTTCAACTCAAGCTTTTGAAAGCATTTACGCGTTTTAAAAGCTCATACGAGTAGGATGAAAGAGATTTGAGTTCTTTTGTGTTGTATATTAAGAGAAAGCATACAAATACTTTCTTTGCATTCATTTGTGTGTGAAACTACACCTAGGATGTTTACAAGTACAAACAAGCTTCAACTCAAACTTTTGAATGCATTTACGCGTTTTAAAAGCTCATACGAGTAGGGTGAAAGAGATTTGAGTTCTGTTGTGTTGTATATTAAGAGAAAGCATCGAAATACTTTGTTTGCATTCATTTGAGTGTGAAAACTACATCTAGGATGTTTACAAGTACAAACAAGCTTCAACTCAAGCTTTTGAATGCATTTACGCGTTTTAAAACCTCATACGAGTAGGGTGATAGAGATTGAGTTCTTTTGTGTTGTACATTAAGAGAAAGCACCCAAATGTTTTGTTTGCATTCATTTGAGAATGAAACTACACCAAGAATGTTTTAAAGTTCAAACAAGCTTCAAATCAAACTTTTGAATTCATTTACGCGTTTTAAAAGCTCATACGAGTTGGGTGAAAGAGATTTGAGTTCTTTTGTGTTGTATATTAAGAGAAAGCATCCATATACTTTGTTTGCATTCATATGAGTGTGAAAACTACATCTAGGATGTTTACAAGTACAAACAAGCTTCAACTAAAGCTTTTGAATGCATTTACGCGTTTTAAAAGCTCATACGAGTAGGGTGAAAGGCATTTGAATTCTTTTGTGTTGTATATTAAGAGAAAGCATCCAAATACTTTATTTGCATTCATTTGAGTGTGAAACTACACCTAGGATGTTTACAAGTACAAACAAGCTTCAACTCAAGCTTTAGAATGCATTTACGCGTTTTAAAAGCTCATACGAGTAGGGTGAAAGGCATTTGAATTCTTTTGTGTTGTATATTAAGAAAAACCGTCCAAATACTTTGTTTGCAATCATATGAGTGTGAAAACTACATCTAGGATGTTTGCAAGTACAAACAAGCTTCAACTCAAGCTTTTGAATGCATTTACGCGTTTTAAAAGCTCATACGAGTAGGGTGAAAGGGATTTGAGTTCTTTTGGGTTGTATATTAAGAGAAAGCATCCAAATACTTTGTTTCCATTCATATGAGTGTGAAAAATACATCTAGGATGTTTACAAGTACAAACAAGCTTCAACTAAAGCTTTTGAATGCATTTACACGTTTTAAAAGCTCATACGAGTAGGGTGAAAGGCATTTGAATTCTTTTGTGTTGTATATTAAGAGAAAGCATCCAAATACTTTGTTTGCATTCATATGAGTGTGAAAACTACATCTAGGATGTTTACAAGTACAAACAAGCTTCAACTCAAGCTTTTGAATGCATTTACGCGTTTTAAAAGCTCATACGAGTAGGGTGAAAGAGATATAAGTTCTTTTGTGTTGTATATTAAGAGAAAGCATCCAAATACTTTGTTTGCATTCATATGAGTGTGAAAACTACATCTAGGATGTTTACAAGTACAAACAAGCTTCAACTAAAGCTTTTGAATGCATTTACGCGTTTTAAAAGCTCATACGAGTAGGGTGAAAGGCATTTGAATTCTTTTGTGTTGTATATTAAGAGAAAGCATCCAAATACTTTGTTTGCATTCATATGAGTGTGAAAACTACATCTAGGATGTTTACAAGTACAAACAAGCTTCAACTCAAGCTTTTGAATGCATTTACTCGTTTTAAAAGTTCATACGAGTAGGGTGAAAGGCATTTGAATTCTTTTGTGTTGTATATTAAGAGAAAGCATCCAAATACTTTGTTTGCATTCATATGAGTGTGAAAACTACATCTAGGATGTTTACAAGTACAAACAAGCTTCAACTCAAGCTTTTGAATGCATTTACTCGTTTTAACAGCTCATACGAGTAGGGTGATAGAGATTTAGTTCTTTTGTGTTGTATATTAAGAGAAAGCACCCAAATGTTTTGTTTGCATTCATTTGAGTATGAAACCACACCTAGGATGTTTACAAGTACAAACAAGCTTCAACTGAAGCTTTTGAATGCATTTACGCGTTTTAAAAGCTCATACGAGTAGGATGAAAGAGATGTGAATTCTTTTGTGTTGTATATTAAGAGAAAGCACCCAAATGTTTTGTTTGCATTCATTTGAGTATGAAACTACCCCAAGAATGTTTTAAAGTTCAAACAAGCTTCAACTCAAGCTTTTGAATGCATTTACGCGTTTTAAAAGCTCATACGAGTAGGGTGAAAGGCATTTGAATTCTTTTGTGTTGTATATTAAGAACAACCGTCAAAATACTTTGTTTGCAATCATATGAGTGTGAAAACTACATCTAGGATGTTTGCAAGTACAAACAAGCTTCAACTCAAGCTTTTGAATGCATTTACGCGTTTTAAAAGCTCATACGAGTAGGGTAAAAGGGATTTGAGTTCTTTTGGGTTGTATATTAAGAGAAAGCATCCAAATACTTTGTTTGCATTCATATGAGTGTGAAAAATACATCTAGGATGTTTACAAGTACAAACAAGCTTCAACTAAAGCTTTTGAATGCATTTACGCGTTTTAAAAGCGCATACGAGTAGGGTGAAAGGCATTTGAATTCTTTTGTGTTGTATATTAAGAGAAAGCATACAAATACTTTGTTTGCTTTCATTTGAGTGTGAAACTACACCTATGATGTTTACAAGTACAAACAATCTTCAACTCAAGCTTTTGAATGCATTTACGCGTTTTAACAGCTCTTACGACTAGGGTGATAGAGATTGAATTCTTTTGTGTTGTATATTAAGAGAAAGCACCAAATGTTTTGTTTGCATTCATTTGAGTATGAAACTACACCAAGAATGTTTCAAATTGCAAACAAGCTTCAACTCAAGCTTTTGAATGCATTTACGCGTTTTAAAAGCTCATACGAGTAGGGTGAAAGAGATTTGAATTCTTTTGTGTTGTATATTAAGAGAAAGCATCCAAATACTTTGTTTGCATTCATTTGAGTGTGAAACTACACCTAGGATGTTTACAAGTACAAACAAGCTTCAACTCAAGCTTTTGAATGCATTTACGCTTTTTAACAGCTCTTACGACTAGGGTGATAGAGATTGAATTCTTTTGTGTTCTACATTAAGAGAAAGCACCCAAATGTTTTGTTTGCATTCATTTGAGTATGAAACTACACCATGAATGTTTTAAAGTTCAAACAAGCTTCAACTCAAGCTTTTGAATGCATTTACGCGTTGTTAAAGCTCATACGAGTAGGGTGAAAGAGATTTGAGTTCTTTTGTGTTGTATATTAATAGAAAGCATCCAAATACTTTGTTTGCATTCATTTGAGTGTGAAACTACACCTAGGATGTTTACAAGTACAAACAAGCTTTAACTCAAACTTTTGAATGCATTTACGCGTTTTAAAAGCTCATACGAGTAGGGTGAAAGAGATTTGAGTTCTTTTGTGTTGTATATTAAGAGAAAGCATCCAAATACTTTGTTTGCATTCATATGAGTGTGAAAACTACATCTAGGATGTTTACAAGTACAAACAAGCTTCAACTAAAGCTTTTGAATGCATTTACGCGTTTTAAAAGCTCATACGAGTAGGGTGAAAAGCATTTGAATTCTTTTGTGTTGTATATTAAGAGAAAGCATCCAAATACTTTATTTGCATTCATATGAGTGTGAAAACTACATCTAGGATGTTTACAAGTACAAACAGGCTTCAACTAAAGCTTTTGAATGCATTTACGCGTTTTAAAAGCTCATACGAGTAGGGTGAAAGGCATTTGAATTCTTTTGTGTTGTATATTAAGAGAAAGCATACAAATACTTTGTTTGCATTCATTTGAGTATGAAACCACACCTAGGATGTTTACAAGTACAAACAAGCTTCAACTCAAGCTTTTGAAAGCATTTACGCGTTTTAAAAGCTCATACGAGTAGGATGAAAGAGATTTGAGTTCTTTTGTGTTGTATATTAAGAGAAAGCATACAAATACTTTCTTTGCATTCATTTGTGTGTGAAACTACACCTAGGATGTTTACAAGTACAAACAAGCTTCAACTCAAACTTTTGAATGCATTTACGCGTTTTAAAAGCTCATACGAGTAGGGTGAAAGAGATTTGAGTTCTGTTGTGTTGTATATTAAGAGAAAGCATCGAAATACTTTGTTTGCATTCATTTGAGTGTGAAAACTACATCTAGGATGTTTACAAGTACAAACAAGCTTCAACTCAAGCTTTTGAATGCATTTACGCGTTTTAAAACCTCATACGAGTAGGGTGATAGAGATTGAGTTCTTTTGTGTTGTACATTAAGAGAAAGCACCCAAATGTTTTGTTTGCATTCATTTGAGAATGAAACTACACCAAGAATGTTTTAAAGTTCAAACAAGCTTCAAATCAAACTTTTGAATGCATTTACGCGTTTTAAAAGCTCATACGAGTAGGGTGAAAGAGATTTGAGTTCTTTTGTGTTGTATATTAAGAGAAAGCATCCAAATACTTTGTTTGCATTCATATGAGTGTGAAAACTACATCTAGGATGTTTACAAGTACAAACAAGCTTCAACTAAAGCTTTTGAATGCATTTACGCGTTTTAAAAGCTCATACGAGTAGGGTGAAAAGCATTTGAATTCTTTTGTGTTGTATATTAAGAGAAAGCATCCAAATACTTTATTTGCATTCATATGAGTGTGAAAACTACATCTAGGATGTTTACAAGTACAAACAGGCTTCAACTAAAGCTTTTGAATGCATTTACGCGTTTTAAAAGCTCATACGAGTAGGGTGAAAGGCATTTGAATTCTTTTGTGTTGTATATTAAGAGAAAGCATACAAATACTTTGTTTGCATTCATTTGAGTATGAAACCACACCTAGGATGTTTACAAGTACAAACAAGCTTCAACTCAAGCTTTTGAAAGCATTTACGCGTTTTAAAAGCTCATACGAGTAGGATGAAAGAGATTTGAGTTCTTTTGTGTTGTATATTAAGAGAAAGCATACAAATACTTTCTTTGCATTCATTTGTGTGTGAAACTACACCTAGGATGTTTACAAGTACAAACAAGCTTCAACTCAAACTTTTGAATGCATTTACGCGTTTTAAAAGCTCATACGAGTAGGGTGAAAGAGATTTGAGTTCTGTTGTGTTGTATATTAAGAGAAAGCATCGAAATACTTTGTTTGCATTCATTTGAGTGTGAAAACTACATCTAGGATGTTTACAAGTACAAACAAGCTTCAACTCAAGCTTTTGAATGCATTTACGCGTTTTAAAACCTCATACGAGTAGGGTGATAGAGATTGAGTTCTTTTGTGTTGTACATTAAGAGAAAGCACCCAAATGTTTTGTTTGCATTCATTTGAGAATGAAACTACACCAAGAATGTTTTAAAGTTCAAACAAGCTTCAAATCAAACTTTTGAATTCATTTACGCGTTTTAAAAGCTCATACGAGTTGGGTGAAAGAGATTTGAGTTCTTTTGTGTTGTATATTAAGAGAAAGCATCCATATACTTTGTTTGCATTCATATGAGTGTGAAAACTACATCTAGGATGTTTACAAGTACAAACAAGCTTCAACTAAAGCTTTTGAATGCATTTACGCGTTTTAAAAGCTCATACGAGTAGGGTGAAAGGCATTTGAATTCTTTTGTGTTGTATATTAAGAGAAAGCATCCAAATACTTTATTTGCATTCATTTGAGTGTGAAACTAAACCTAGGATGTTTACAAGTACAAACAAGCTTCAACTCAAGCTTTTGAATGCATTTACGCGTTTTAAAAGCTCATACGAGTAGGGTGAAAGGCATTTGAATTCTTTTGTGTTGTATATTAAGAAAAACCGTCCAAATACTTTGTTTGCAATCATATGAGTGTGAAAACTACATCTAGGATGTTTGCAAGTACAAACAAGCTTCAACTCAAGCTTTTGAATGCATTTACGCGTTTTAAAAGCTCATACGAGTAGGGTGAAAGGGATTTGAGTTCTTTTGGGTTGTATATTAAGAGAAAGCATCCAAATACTTTGTTTGCATTCATATGAGTGTGAAAAATACATCTAGGATGTTTACAAGTACAAACAAGCTTCAACTAAAGCTTTTGAATGCATTTACGCGTTTTAAAAGCTCATACGAGTAGGGTGAAAGGCATTTGAATTCTTTTGTGTTGTATATTAAGAGAAAGCATCCAAATACTTTGTTTGCATTCATATGAGTGTGAAAACTACATCTAGGATGTTTACAAGTACAAACAAGCTTCAACTCAAGCTTTTGAATGCATTTACGCGTTTTAAAAGCTCATACGAGTTGGGTGAAAGAGATATAAGTTCTTTTGTGTTGTATATTAAGAGAAAGCATCCAAATACTTTGTTTGCATTCATATGAGTGTGAAAACTACATCTAGGATGTTTGCAAGTACAAACAAGCTTCAACTCAAGCTTTTGAATGCATTTACTCGTTTTAACAGCTCATACGAGTAGGGTGATAGAGATTTAGTTCTTTTGTGTTGTATATTAAGAGAAAGCACCCAAATGTTTTGTTTGCATTCATTTGAGTATGAAACCACACCTAGGATGTTTACAAGTACAAACAAGCTTCAACTCAAGCTTTTGAATGCATTTACGCGTTTTAAAAGCTCATACGAGTAGGATGAAAGAGATGTGAATTCTTTTGTGTTGTATATTAAGAGAAAGCACCCAAATGTTTTGTTTGCATTCATTTGAGTATGAAACTACCCCAAGAATGTTTTAAAGTTCAAACAAGCTTCAACTCAAGCTTTTGAATGCATTTACGCGTTTTAAAAACTCATACGAGTAGGGTGAAAGGCATTTGAATTCTTTTGTGTTGTATATTAAGAAAAACCGTCCAAATACTTTGTTTGCAATCATATGAGTGTGAAAACTACATCTAGGATGTTTGCAAGTACAAACAAGCTTCAACTCAAGCTTTTGAATGCATTTACGCGTTTTAAAAGCTCATACGAGTAGGGTAAAAGGGATTTGAGTTCTTTTGGGTTGTATATTAAGAGAAAGCATCCAAATACTTTGTTTGCATTCATATGAGTGTGAAAAATACATCTAGGATGTTTACAAGTACAAACAAGCTTCAACTAAAGCTTTTGAATGCATTTACGCGTTTTAAAAGCGCATACGAGTAGGGTGAAAGGCATTTGAATTCTTTTGTGTTGTATATTAAGAGAAAGCATACAAATACTTTGTTTGCTTTCATTTGAGTGTGAAACTACACCTATGATGTTTACAAGTACAAACAATCTTCAACTCAAGCTTTTGAATGCATTTACGCGTTTTAACAGCTCTTACGACTAGGGTGATAGAGATTGAATTCTTTTGTGTTGTATATTAAGAGAAAGCACCAAATGTTTTGTTTGCATTCATTTGAGTATGAAACTACACCAAGAATGTTTCAAATTGCAAACAAGCATCAACTCAAGCTTTTGAATGCATTTACGCGTTTTAAAAGCTCATACGAGTAGGGTGAAAGAGATTTGAATTCTTTTGTGTTGTATATTAAGAGAAAGCATCCAAATACTTTGTTTGCATTCATTTGAGTGTGAAAACTACATCTAGGATGTTTACAAGTACAAACAAGCTTCAACTCAAACTTTTGAATGCATTTACGCGTTTTAAAAGCTCATACGAGTAGGGTGAAAGAGATTTGAGTTCTTTTGTGTTGTATATTAATAGAAAGCATCCAAATACTTTGTTTGCATTCATTTGAGTGTGAAACTACACCTAGGATGTTTACAAGTACAAACAAGCTTCAACTCAAACTTTTGAATGCATTTACGCGTTTTAAAAGCTCATACGAGTAGGGTGAAAGAGA
This sequence comes from Tetragonia tetragonoides, assembly GCA_038025085.1. Taxonomy (NCBI): domain Eukaryota; kingdom Viridiplantae; phylum Streptophyta; class Magnoliopsida; order Caryophyllales; family Aizoaceae; genus Tetragonia; species Tetragonia tetragonoides. Next base: position 26,896,888 of record CM076140.1, read on the forward strand.
TTTGAGTTCTTTTGTGTTGTATATTAAGAGAAAGCATCCAAATACTTTGTTTGCATTCATATGAGTGTGAAAACTACATCTAGGATGTTTACAAGTACAAACAAGCTTCAACTAAAGCTTTTGAATGCATTTACGCGTTTTAAAAGCTCATACGAGTAGGGTGAAAGGCATTTGAATTCTTTTTTGTTGTATATTAAGAGAAACCATCCAAATACTTTATTTGCATTCATTTGAGTGTGAAACTACACCTAGGATGTTTACAAGTACAAACAAGCTTCAACTCAAGCTTTCGAATGAATTTACGCGTTTTAAAAGCTCATACGAGTAGGGTGAAAGGTATTTGAATTCTTTTGTGTTGTATATTAAGAAAAAGCGTCCAAATACTTTGTTTGCATTCATATGAGTGTGAAAACTACATCTAGGATGTGTACAAGTACAAACAAGCTTCAACTCAAGCTTTTGAATGCATTTACGCGTTTTAAAAGCTCATACGAGTAGGGTGAAAGGGATTTGAGTTCTTTTGTGTTGTATATTAAGAGAAAGCATCCAAATACTTTGTTTGCATTCATATGAGTGTGAAAACTACGTCTAGGATGTTTACAAGTACAAACAAGCTTCAACTAATGCTTTTGAATGCATTTACGCGTTTTAAAAGCTCATACGAGTAGGGTGAAAGGCATTTGAATTCTTTTGTGTTGTATATTAAGAGAAAGCATCCAAATACTTTGTTTGCATTCATATGAGTGTGAAAACTACATCTTGGATGTTTACAAGTACAAACAAGCTTCAACTCAAGCTTTTGAATGCATTTACTCGTTTTAAAAGCTCATACGAGTAGGGTGAAAAGCATTTGAATTCTTTTGTGTTGTATATTAAGAGAAAGCATCCAATTACTTTGTTTGCATTCATATGAGTGTGAAAACTACATCTAGGATGTTTACAAGTACAAACAAGCTTCAACTAAAGATTTTGAATGCATTTACTCGTTTTAACAGCTCATACGAGTAGGGTGATAGAGATTTAGTTCTTTTGTGTTGTATATTAAGAGAAAGCACCCAAATGTTTTGTTTGCATTCATTTGAGTATGAAACCACACCTAGGATGTTTACAAGTACAAACAAGCTTCAACTCAAGCTTTTGAATGCATTTACGCGTTTTAAAAGCTCATACGAGTAGGATGAAAGTGATTTGAATTCTTTTGTGTTGTATATTAAGAGAAAGCACCCAAATGTTTTCTTTGCATTCATATGAGTGTGAAAACTACATCTAGGATGTTTTAAAGTTCAAACAAGTTTCAACTCAAGGTTTTGAATGCATTTACGCGTTTTAAAAGCTCATACGAGTAGGGTGAAAGAGATTTGAGTTCTTTTGTGTTGTATATTAAGAGAAAGCATACAAATACTTTTGTTTGCTTTCATTTGAGTGTGAAACTACACCTATGATGTTTGCAAGTGCACACAAGCTTCAACTCAAGCTTTTGAATGCATTTACGCGTTTTAACAGCTCTTACGACTAGGGTGATAGAGATTGAATTCTTTTGTGTTGTATATTAAGAGAAAGCACCAAATGTTTTGTTTGCATTCATTTGAGTATGAAACTACACCAAGAATGTTTCAAATTGCAAACAAGCTTCAACTCAAGCTTTTGAATGCATTTACGCGTTTTAAAAGCTCCTACGAGTAGGGTGAAAGAGATTTGAATTCTTTTGTGTTGTATATTAAGAGAAAGCATCCAAATACTTTGTTTGCATTCATTTGAGTGTGAAAACTACATCTAGGATGTTTACAAGTACAAACAAGCTTCAACTCAAGCTTTTGAATGCATTTACGCGTTTTAAAAGCTCATACGAGCAGGGTGATAGAGATTGAGTTCTTTTGTGTTGTTGATGTGAGTTATTTAGGGATTTTCTGTATTTTGATAAATAAAAACAATAAAAGGGATATACCTCTCGAATCACTCAAGGGGTTGGGGTTTTCGTTCAAGAATCACTCAAGAACAATACTTGCGCATCACACAGAAGGGTTTCAAACTGAATCACTCAATTTGAGGGGGTAAATACTCACGTATTAATCATTAATCATCAAAGTCTATGTTACAATTTCGTGCTCTCCCCTATTTATAGACAAAGAAATCTAAAGCTATTCGGAATCCTAATCCTAGTCCGAATAGGAAACTAACTACGAAACTGACTACAATTGTAAAACGGACTAACTAACAGCTTTCCTAACACCTAATGGACTTCTAATACTAATAAAAATCAGATTATTACTCTTCTAAACATATTCTAACTAATTAAGGAAATAGGCAAACGAAATCAAACTCAAACAGCTAATTACTTGGCGCCCAAGGCCAAAACCACTGGAACAGTTTTGCTCTGTAACTTCAATTGCCTTTTCAACTCCTTTACGTTCTGAATATGGGAAAACTCAAAGCATGGGAGTTTTAGATGTCATTTCCAGCTTTCTACAGAACTTTGAATCACCACGATCCCATGTCGTATGAGTGAGTTATGATTAAAATACGAACCAGTGTAGAAGCTGTCAAAATTACGGGAATCCTGATAACGAATGTGATCGTATAATAAGAGCTTTAATCCCGACCTTGCATGGAAACTCCATGTAATCATGCTTGTAGGAGCCACATTAATGCATAACCATAAAAGCAACACGGTGTATTCAAGAGTATTTGTTCCTTAGCTTGTTTCTTGGTTCTTTTCTTTAAATTGCTCACTTGCTCCTACATCAGTTTACAAGTACAAACAAGCTTCAACTCAAGCTTTTGAATGCATTTACGCGTTTTAAAAGCTCATACGAGTAGGGTGAAAGGGATTTGAATTCTTTTGTGTTGTATACTAAGAGAAAGCATCCAAATACTTTGTTTGCATTCATATGAGTGTAAAACTACATCTAGGATGTTTACAAGTACAAACAAGCTTCAACTCAAGCTTTTGAATGCATTTACTCGTTTTAACAGCTCATACGAGTAGGGTGATAGAGATTTAGTTCTTTTGTGTTGTATATTAAGAGAAAGAACCTAAATGTTTTGTTTGCATTCATTTGAGTATGAAACCACACCTAGGATGTTTACAAGTACAAACAAGCTTCAACTCAAGCTTTTGAATGCATTTACGCGTTTTAAAAGCTCATACGAGTAGGGTGAAAGAGATTTGAGTTCTTTTGTGTTGTATATTAAGAGAAAGCATCCAAATACTTTGATTGCATTCATTTGAGTGTGAAACTACACCTAGGATGTTTACAAGTACAAACAAGCTTCAACTCAAGCTTTTGAATGCATTTACGCGTTTTAAAAGCTCATACGAGTAGGGTGAAAGGGATTTGAGTTCTTTTGTGTTGTATATTAAGAGAAAGCATCCAAATACTTTGTTTGCATTCATATGAGTGTGAAAACTACATCTAGGATGTTTACAAGTACAAACAAGCTTCAACTAAAGCCTTTGAATGCATTTACGCGTTTTAAAAGCTCATACGCGTAGGGTGAAAGGCATTTGAATTCTTTTGTATTGTATATTAAGAGAAAGCATCCAAATACTTTGTTTGCATTCATTTGAGTGTGAAACTACACCTAGGATGTTTACAAGTACAAACAAGCTTCAACTCAAGCTTTTGAATGCATTTACGCGTTTTAAAAGCTCATACCAGTAGGGTGAAAGGGATTTGAGTTCTTTTGTATTGTATATTAAGAGAAAGCATCCAAATACTTTGTTTGCATTCATATGAGTGTGAAAACTACATCTAGGATGTTTACAAGTACAAACAAGCTTCAACTAAAGCTTTTGAATGCATTTACGCGTTTTAAAAGCTCATACGAGTAGGGTGAAAGGCATTTGAATTCTTTTGCGTTGTATATTAAGAGAAAGCATCCAAATACTTTGTTTGCATTCATATGAGTGTGAAAACTACATCTAGGATGTTTACAAGTACAAACAAGCTTCAACTCAAGCTTTTGAATGCATTTACTCGTTTTAACAGCTCATACGAGTAGGGTGATAGAGATTTGGTTCTTTTGTGTTGTATATAAAGAGAAAGCACCCAAATGTTTTGTTTGCATTCATTTAAGTATGAAACCACACCTAGGATGTTTACAAGTACAAACAAGCTTCAACTCAAGCTTTGAATGCATTTACGCGTTTTAAAAGCTCATACGAGTAGGATGAAAGAGATTTGAATTCTTTTGTGTTGTATATTAAGAGAAAGCACCCAAATGTTTTGTTTGCATTCATTTGAGTATGAAACTACACCAAGAATGTTTTAAAGTTCAAACAAGCTTCAACTCAAGGTTTTGAATGCATTTACGCGTTTTAAAAGCTCATACGAGTAGGGTGAAAGAGATTTGAGTTCTTTTGTGTTGTATATTAAGAGAAAGCATACAAATACTTTGTTTGCTTTCATTTGAGTGTGAAACTACACCTATGATGTTTACAAGTACAAACAATCTTCAACTCAAGCTTTTGAATGCATTTACGCGTTTTAACAGCTCTTACGACTAAGGTGATAGAGATTGAATTCTTTTGTGTTGTATATTAAGAGAAAGCACCAAATGTTTTGTTTGCATTCATTTGAGTATGAAACTACACCAAGAATGTTTCAAATTGCAAACAAGCTTCAACTCAAGCTTTTGAATGCATTTACGCGTTTTAAAAGCTCATACGAGTAGGGTGAAAGAGATTTGAATTCTTTTGTGTTGTATATTAAGAGAAAGCATCCAAATACTTTTTTTGCATTCATTTGAGTGTGAAACTACACCTAGGATGTTTACAAGTACAAACAAGCTTCAACTCAAGCTTTTGAATGCATTTACGCGTTTTAACAGCTCTTACGACTAGGGTGATAGAGATTGAATTCTTTTGTGTTGTACATTAAGAGAAAGCACCCAAATGTTTTGTTTGCATTCGTTTGAGTATGAAACTACACCAAGAATGTTTTAAAGTTCAAACAAGCTTCAACTCAAGGTTTTGAATGCATTTACGCGTTTTAAAAGCTCATACGAGTAGGGTGAAAGAGATTTGAGTTCTTTTGTGTTGTATATTAATAGAAAGCATCCAAATACTTTGTTTGCATTCATTTGAGTGTGAAACTACACCTAGGATGTTTACAAGTACAAACAAGCTTCAACTCAAGCTTTTGAATGCATTTACGCGTTTTAAAAGCTCTTACGAGTAGGGTGAAAGGGATTTGAGTTCTTTTGTGTTGTATATTAAGAGAAAGCATCTAAATACTTTGTTTGCATTCATATGAGTGTGAAAACTACATCTAGGATGTTTACAAGTACAAACAAGCTTCAACTCAAGCTTTTGAATGCATTTACGCGTTTTAACAGCTCATACGAGTAGGGTGATAGAGATTTAGTTCTTTTGTGTTGTATATTAAGAGAAAGCACCCAAATGTTTTGTTTGCATTCATTTAAGTATGAAACCACACGTAGGATGTTTACAAGTACAAACAAGCTTCAACTCAAGCTTTTGAATGCATTTACGCGTTTTAAAAGCTCATACGAGTAGGATGAAAGAGATTTGAATTCTTTTGTGTTGTATATTAAGAGAAAGCACCCAAATTTTTTGTTTGCATTCATTTGAGTATGAAACTACACCAAGAATGTTTAAAAGTTCAAACAAGCTTCAACTCAAGGTTTTGAATGCATTTACGCGTTTTAAAAGCTCATACGAGTAGGGTGAAAGAGATTTGAGTTCTTTTGTGTTGTATATTAAGAGAAAGCATACAAATACTTTGTTTGCTTTCATTTGAGTGTGAAACTACACCTATGATGTTTACAAGTACAAACAATCTTCAACTCAAGCTTTTGAATGCATTTACGCGTTTTAACAGCTCTTACGACTAGGGTGATAGAGATTGGAGTTCTTTTGTGTTGTATATTAAGAGAAAGCATCTAAATACTTTGTTTGCATTCATATGAGTGTGAAAACTACACCTATGATGTTTACAAGTACAAACAATCTTCAACTCAAGCTTTTGAATGCATTTCCGCGTTTTAACAGCTCTTACGACTAAGGTGATAGAGATTGAATTCTTTTGTGTTGTATATTAAGAGAAAGCACCCAAATTTTTTGTTTGCATTCATTTGAGTATGAAACTACACCAAGAATGTTTTAAAGTTCAAACAAGCTTCAACTCAAGGTTTTGAATGCATTTACGCGTTTTAAAAGCTCATACGTGTAGGGTGAAAGAGATTTGAGTTCTTTTGTGTTGTATATTAATAGAAAGCATCCAAATACTTTGTTTGCATTCATTTGAGTGTGAAACTACACCAAGAATGTTTCAAATTGCAAACAAGCTTCAACTCAAGCTTTTGAATGCATTTACGCGTTTTAAAAGCTCATACGAGTAGGGTGAAAGAGATTTGAATTCTTTTGTGTTGTATATTAAGAGAAAGCATCCAAATACTTTGTTTGCATTCATTTGAGTGTAAAACTACACCTAGGATGTTTACAAGTACAAACAAGCTTCAACTCAAGCTTTTGAATGCATTTACGCGTTTTAACAGCTCTTACGACTAGGGTGATAGAGATTGAATTCTTTTGTGTTGTATATTAAGAGAAAGCACCCAAATGTTTTGTTTGCATTCATTTGAGTATGAAACTACACCAAGAATGTTTCAAAGTTCAAACAAGCTTCAACTCAAGGTTTTGAATGCATTTACGCGTTTTAAAAGCTCATACGAGTAGGGTGAAAGAGATTTGAGTTCTTTTGTGTTGTATATTAATAGAAAGCATCCAAATACTTTGTTTGCATTCATTTGAGTGTGAAACTACACCTAGGATGTTTACAAGTACAAACAAGCTTCAACTCAAGCTTTTGAATGCATTTACGCGTTTTAAAAGCTCTTACGAGTAGGGTGAAAGGGATTTGAGTTCTTTTGTGTTGTATATTAAGAGAAAGCATCTAAATACTTTGTTTGCATTCATATGAGTGTGAAAACTACATCTAGGATGTTTACAAGTACAAACAAGCTTCAACTCAAGCTTTTGAATGCATTTACGCGTTTTAAAAGGTCATACGAGTAGGGTGAAAGGGATTTGAATTCTTTTGTGTTGTATACTAAGTGAAAGCATCCAAATACTTTGTTTGCATTCATATGAGTGTGAAAACTACATCTAGGATGTTTACAAGTACAAACAAGCTTCAACTCAAGCTTTTGAATGCATTTACTCGTTTTAACAGCTCATACGAGTAGGGTGAAACAGATTTGAGTTCTTTTGTGTTGTATATTAAGAGAAAGCATCCAAATACTTTGTTTGCATTCATTTGAGTGTGAAACTACACCTAGGATGTTTACAATTACAAACAAGCTTCAACTAAAGCTTTTGAATGCATTTATGCGTTTTAAAAGCTCATACGAGTAGGGTGAAAGAGATTTGAGTTCTTTTGTGTTGTATATTAAGAGAAAGCACCCAAATGTTTTGTTTGCATTCATTTGAGTATGAATCTACACCAAGAATGTTTTAAAGTGCAAACAAGCTTCAACTCAAACTTTTGAATGCATTTACGCGTTTTAAAAGCTCATACGAGTAGGGTGAAAGGCATTTGAGTTCTTTTGTGGTTTATATTAAGAGAAAGCATCCAAATACTTTGTTTGCATTCATTTGAGTGTGAAACTACACCTAGGTTGTTTACAAGTACAAACAAGATTCAACTAAAGCTTTTGAATGCATTTATGCGTTTTAAAAGCTCATACGAGTAGGGTGAAAGAGATTTGAGTTCTTTTGTGTTGTATATTAAGAGAAAGCACCCAAATATTTTGTTTGCATTCATTTGAGTATGAATCTACACCAAGAATGTTTTAAAGTGCAAACAAGCTTCAACTCAAACTTTTGAATGCATTTACGCGTTTTAAAAGCTCATACGAGTAGGGTGAAAGGCATTTGAATTCTTTTGTGTTGTATATTAAGAGAAAGCATCCAAATACATTGTTTGCATTCATATGAGTGTGAAAACTACATCTAGGATGTTTACAAGTACAAACAAGCTTCAACTAAAGCTTTTGAATGCATTTACGCGTTTTAAAAGCTCATACGAGTAGGATGAAAGAGATTTGAATTCTTTTGTGTTGTATATTAAGAGAAAGCACCCAAATGTTTTGTTTGCATTCATTTGAGTATGAAACTACACCAAGAATGTTTTAAAGTTCAAACAAGCTTCAACTCAAGGTTTTGAATGCATTTACGCGTTTTAAAAGCTCATACGAGTAGGGTGAAAGAGATTTGAGTTCTTTTGTGTTGTATATTAAGAGAAAGCATACAAATACTTTGTTTGCTTTCATTTGAGTGTGAAACTACACCTATGATGTTTACAAGTACACACAAGCTTCAACTCAAGCTTTTGAATGCATTTACGCGTTTTAAAAGCTCATACGAGTAGGGTGATAGAGATTTGAGTTCTGTTGTGTTGTATATTAAGAGAAAGCATCCAAATACTTTGTTTGCATCCATTTGAGTGTGAAAACTACATCTAGGACGTTTACAAGTACAAACAAGCTTCAACTCAAGCTTTTAAATGCATTTACGCGTTTTAAAAGCTCATACGAGTAGGGTGAAAGAGATTTGAATTCTTTTGTGTTGTATATTAAGAGAAAGCATCCAAATACTTTGTTTGGATTCATTTGAGTGTGAAACTACACCTGGGATGTTTACAAGTACAAACAAGCTTCAACTCAAGCTTTTGAATGCATTTACGCGTTTTAAAAGCTCATACGAGTAGGGTGAAAGAGATTTGAATTCTTTTGTGTTGTATATTAAGGGAAAGCATCCAAATACTTTGTTTGCATTCATATGAGTGTGAAAACTACATCTAGGATGTTTAAGAGTACAAACAAGCTTCAACTCAAGCTTTTCAATGCATTCACGCGTTTTAAAAGCTCATACGAGTAGGGTGATAGAGATTGAGTTCTTTTGTGTTGTACATTAAGAGAAAGCACCCAAATGTTTTGTTTGCATTCATTTGAGTATGAAACTACACCAAGAATGTTTTAAAGTTCAAACAAGCTTCAACTCAAACTTTTGAATGCATTTACGCGTTTTAAAAGCTTATACGAGTAGGGTGAAAGAGATTTGAGTTCTTTTGTGTTGTATATTAATAGAAAGCATCCAAAAACTTTGTTTGCATTCATTTGAGTGTGAAACTACACCTAGGATGTTTACAAGTACAAACAAGCTTCAACTTATACTTTTGAATGCATTTACGCGTTTTAAAAGCTCATACGAGTAGGGTGAAAGAGATTTGAGTTCTTTTGTGTTGTATACTAAGAGAAAGCACCCAAATACTTTGTTTGGATTCATTTGAGTGTGAAATTACACCTGGGATGTTTACAAGTACAAACAAGCTTCAACTCAAGCTTTTAATTGCATTTACGCGTTTTAAAAGCTCATACGAGTAGGGTGAAAGAGATTTGAATTCTTTTGTGTTGTATATTAAGAGAAAGCACCCAAATGTTTTATTTGCATTCATTTGAGTATGAAACTACACCAAGAATGTTTTAAACTTCAAACAAGCCTCAACTCAAGGTTTTGAATGCAATTACGCGTTTTAAAAGCTCATACGAGTAGGGTGAAAGATATTTGAGTTACTTTGTGGTTTATATTAAGAGAAAGCATACAAATACTTTGTTTGCATTCATTTGAGTGTGAAACTACACCTATGATGTTTACAAGTACAAACAAGCTTCAACTCAAGGTTTTGAATGCATTTACGCGTTTTAACAGCTCTTACGACTAGGGTGATAGAGATTGAATTCTTTTGTGTTGTATATTAAGAGAAAGCACCAAATGTTTTGTTTGCATTCATTTGAGTATGAAACTACACCAAGAATGTTTCAAATTGCAAACAAGCTTCAACTCAAGCTTTTGAATGCATTTACGCGTTTTAAAAGATCTTCCGAGTAGGGGGAAAGAGATTTGAATTCTTTTGCGTTGTATATTAAGAGAAAGCATCCAAATCCTTTGTTTGCATTCATTTGAGTGTGAAAACTACATCTAGGATGTTTACAAGTACAAAGAAGCTTCAACTCAAGCTTTTGAATGCATTTACGCGTTTTAAAAGCTCATACAAGTAGGGTGAAAGAGATTTGAATTCTTTTGTGTTGTACATTAAGAGAAAGCATCCAAATACTTTCTTTGGATTCACTTGAGTGTGAAACTACACCTAGGAAGTTTACAAGTACAAACATGCTTCAACTCAAGCTTTTGTGTGCATTTACGCGTTTTAAAAGCTCATACAAGTAGGGTGAAAGAGATTTGAGTTCTTTTGTGTTGTATATTAAGAGAAAAGCATCCAAATACTTTGTTTGCATTCAATTGAGTGTGAAACTACACCTAGGATGTTTACAAGTACAAACAAGCTTCAACTGAAGCTTTTGAATGCATTTACGCGTTTTAACAGCTCTTACGACTAGGGTGATAGAGATTGAATTCTTTTGTGTTGTATATTAAGAGAAAGCACCCAAATGTTTTGTTTGCATTCATTTGAGTGTGAAAACTACACCAAGAATGTTTTAAAGTTCAAACAAGCTTCAACTCAAGGTTTCGAATGCATTTACGCGTTTTAAAAGCTCATACGAGTAGGGTGAAAGAGATTTGAATTCTTTTGTGTTGTATATTAAGAGAAAGCATCCAAATACTTTGTTTGCATTCATTTGAGTGTGAAACTACACCTAGGATGTTTACAAGTACAAACAAGATTCAACTAAAGCTTTTGAATGCATTTATGCGTTTTAAAAGCTCATACGAGTAGGGTGAAAGAGATTTGAGTTCTTTTGTGTTGTATATTAAGAGAAAGCATCCAAATACTTTGTTTGCATCCATTTGAGTGTGAAAACTACATCTAGGACGTTTACAAGTACAAACAAGCTTCAACTCAAGCTTTTAAATGCATTTACGCGTTTTAAAAGCTCATACGAGTAGGGTGAAAGAGATTTGAATTCTTTTGTGTTGTATATTAAGAGAAAGCATCCAAATACTTTGTTTGGATTCATTTGAGTGTGAAACTACACCTGGGATGTTTACAAGTACAAACAAGCTTCAACTCAAGCTTTTGAATGCATTTACGCGTTTTAAAAGCTCATACGAGTAGGGTGAAAGAGATTTGAATTCTTTTGTGTTGTATATTAAGGGAAAGCATCCAAATACTTTGTTTGCATTCATATGAGTGTGAAAACTACATCTAGGATGTTTAAGAGTACAAACAAGCTTCAACTCAAGCTTTTCAATGCATTCACGCGTTTTAAAAGCTCATACGAGTAGGGTGAAAGAGATTTAAGTTGTTTTGTGTTGAATATTAAGAGAAAGCATCCAAATACTTTGTTTGGATTCACTTGAGTAAGAAACTACACCTAGGAAGTTTACAAGTACAAACAAGCTTCAACTCAAGCTTTTGAATGCATTTACGCGTTTTAAAAGCTCATACGAGTAGGGTGAAAGAGATTTGAGTTCTTTTGTGTTGTATATTAAGAGAAAGCATCCAAATACTTTGTTTGCATTCATTTGAGTGTGAAACTACACCTAGGATGTTTACAAGTACAAACAAGCTTCAACTCAAGATTTTGAATGCATTTACGCGTTTTAAAAGCTCATACGAGTAGGGTGAAAGAGATTTGAGTTCTTTTGTGGTTTATATTAAGAGAAAGCATACAAATACTTTGTTTGCATTCATTTGAGTGTGAAATTACACCTATGATGTATACAAGTACAAACAAGCTTCAACTCAAGCTTTTGAATGCATTTACGCGTTTTAACAGCTCATACGAGTAGGGTGAAAGAGATTTGAGTTATTTTGTGTTGTATATTAAGAGAAAGCATCCAAATACTTTGTTTACATTCATTTGAGTGTGAAACTACACTTAGGATGTTTACAAGTACAAACAAGCTTCAACTCAAGCTTTTGAATGCATTTACGCTGTTTAAAAGCTCATACTTGTAGGGTGAAAGAGATTTGAGTTCTTTTGTGTTGTATATTAGGAGAAAGCATCTAAATACTTTGTTTGCATTCATTTGAGTGTGAAACTACACCTAGGATATTTAGAAGTACAAACAAGCTTCAACTCAAGCTTTTGAATGCATTTACGCGTTTTAAAAGCGCATACGAGTAGGGTGAAAGAGATTTGAGTTCTTTTGTGTTGTATATTAAGAGAAAGCAACCAAATACTTTGTTTGGATTAATTTGAGGGTGAAACTACGCCTAGGATGTTTACAAGTACAAACAAGCTTCAACTCAAGCTTTTCAATGCATTTACGCGTTTTAAAAGCTCATACGAGTAGGGTGAAAGAGATTTGAGTTCTTTTGTGTTGTATATTAAGAGAAAGCATTCAAATACTTTGTTTGGATTAATTTGAGTGTGAAACTACACCTAGGATGTTTACAAGTACCAAAAAGCTTCAACTCAAGCTTTTGAATGCACTTACGCACTTTAAATGCTCATACGAGTAGGGTGAAAGAGATTTGAGTTCTTTTGCGTTGTATATTAAGAGAAAGCATCTAAATACTTTGTTTCCATTCATTTGAGTGTGAAACTACACCTAGGATGTTTACAAGTACAAACAAGCTTCAACTCAAGCTTTTGAATGCATTTACGCGTTTTAAATGCTCATACGAGTAGGGGGAAAGAGATTTGAGTTCTTTTGTGTTGTATATTAAGAGAAAGCATCCAAATACTTTGTTTGGATTAATTTTAGTGTGAAACTACACCTAGGATGTTTACAAGTACCAACAAGCTTATACTCAAGCTTTTGAATGCATTTACGCGTTTTAAAAGCTCATACGAGTAGGGTGAAAGAGATTTGAGTTCTTTTGTGTTGTATATTAGGAGATTGTATCCAAACACTTTGTTTGCATTCATTTGAGGATGAAACTACTCCTAGGACGTTTACAAGTTCAAACAAGCTTCAGCTCAAGCTTTTGAATGCATTTACGCGTTTTAAAAGCGCATACGAGTAGGGTGAAAGAGATTTGAGTTCTTTTGTGTTGTATATTAAGAGAAAGCAACCAAATACTTTGTTTGGATTAATTTGAGGGTGAAACTACGCCTAGGATGTTTACAAGTACAAACAAGCTTCAACTCAAGCTTTTCAATGCATTTACGCGTTTTAAAAGCTCATACGAGTAGGGTGAAAGAGATTTGAGTTCTTTTGTGTTGTATATTAAGAGAAAGCATTCAAATACTTTGTTTGGATTAATTTGAGTGTGAAACTACACCTAGGAAGTTTACAAGTACAAACAAGCTTCAACTCAAGCTTTTGAATGCATTTACGCGTTTTAAAAGCTCATACGAGTAGGGTGAAAGAGATTTGAGTTCTTTTGTGTTGTATATTAAGAGAAAGCATCCAAATACTTTTTTTGCATTCATTTGAGTGTGAAACTACACCTAGGATGTTTACAAGTACAAACAAGCTTCAACTCAAGATTTTGAATGCATTTACGCGTTTTAAAAGCTCATACGAGTAGGGTGAAAGAGATTTGAGTTCTTTTGTGGTTTATATTAAGAGAAAGCATTCAAATACTTTGTTTGGATTAATTTGAGTGTGAAACTACACCTAGGATGTTTACAAGTACCAAAAAGCTTCAACTCAAGCTTTTGAATGCACTTACGCACTTTAAATGCTCATACGAGTAGGGTGAAAGAGATTTGAGTTCTTTTGCGTTGTATATTAAGAGAAAGCATCTAAATACTTTGTTTGCATTCATTTGAGTGTGAAACTACACCTAGGATATTTAGAAGTACAAACAAGCTTCAACTCAAGCTTTTGAATGCATTTACGCGTTTTAAAAGCGCATACGAGTAGGGTGAAAGAGATTTGAGTTCTTTTGTGTTGTATATTAAGAGAAAGCATTCAAATACTTTGTTTGGATTAATTTGAGTGTGAAACTACACCTAGGATGTTTACAAGTACCAAAAAGCTTCAACTCAAGCTTTTGAATGCACTTACGCACTTTAAATGCTCATACGAGTAGGGTGAAAGAGATTTGAGTTCTTTTGCGTTGTATATTAAGAGAAAGCATCTAAATACTTTGTTTGCATTCATTTGAGTGTGAAACTACACCTAGGATGTTTACAAGTACAAACAAGCTTCAACTCAAGCTTTTGAATGCATTTACGCGTTTTAAATGCTCATACGAGTAGGGGGAAAGAGATTTGAGTTCTTTTGTGTTGTATATTAAGAGAAAGCATCCAAATACTTTGTTTGGATTAATTTTAGTGTGAAACTACACCTAGGATGTTTACAAGTACCAACAAGCTTATACTCAAGCTTTTGAATGCATTTACGCGTTTTAAAAGCTCATACGAGTAGGGTGAAAGAGAATTGAGTTCTTTTGTGTTGTATATTAGGAGATTGCATCCAAACACTTTGTTTGCATTCATTTGAGGATGAAACTACTCCTAGGACGTTTACAAGTTCAAACAAGCTTCAGCTCAAGCTTTTGAATGCATTTACGCGTTTTAACAGCTCTTACGACTAGGGTGATAGAGATTGAGTTCTTTTGTGTTGTATATTAAGAAAAAGCACCCAAATGTTTTGTTTGCATTCATTTGAGTATGAAACAACCCCAAAATTGTTTTAAAGTGCAAACAAGCTTCAACTCAAGCTTTTGAATACATATACGCGTTTTAAAACCTCATACGAGTAGGGTGAAAGAGATTTGAGTTCTTTTGTGTTGTATATTAAGAGAAAGCATCCAAATAATTTGTTTGGATTCATTTGAGTGTGAAACTACACCTACGATGTCTACAAGTACAAACAAGCTTCAACTCAAGCTTTTGAATGCATTTACGCGTTTTAAAAGCTCATACGAGTAGGGTGAAAGAGATTTGAGTTCTTTTGTGTTGTATATTTAGAAAAAGCATCCAAACACTTTGTTTGCATCCATTTGAGTGTTAAACTACTCCTAGGCTGTTTAAAAGTACAAACAAGCTTCAACTCAAGCTTTTGAATGCATTTACACGTTTTAACAGCTCTTACGACTAGGGTGATAGAGATTGAGTTCTTTTGTGTTGTATATTAAGAGAAAGCATCCAAATACTTTGTTTGGATTAATTTGAGGGTGAAACAACACCTAGGATGTTTACAAGTACAAACAAGCTTCTACTCGAGCTTTTGAATGCATTTAAGCGTTTTAAATGCTCATACGACTAGGGTGAAAGAGATTTGAGTTATTTTGTGTTGTATATTAAGAGAAAGCATCCAAATACTTTTTTTGCATTCATTTGAGTGTGAAACTACACCTAGGATGTTTACAAGTACAAACAAGCTTCAACTGAAGCTTTTAAATGCATTTACGCGCTTTAAAAGCTCATACGAGTAGGGTGAAAGAGATTTGAGTTCTTTTGTGTTGTATATTAAAAGAAAGCATCCAAATACTTTGTTTGGATTAATTTGAGTCTAAAACTAAACCTAGGATGTTTACAAGTACAAACAAGCTTCAACTCAAGCTTTTGAATGCATTTACGCGTTTTAAAAGCTCATACGAGTAGGCTGAAAGATATTTGAGTTCAATTGTGTTGTATATTAAGAGAAAGCATTTAAACACTTTGTTTGCATTCATTTGAGTGTGAAACTACTCGTAGGCTGTTTATTAGTACAAACAAGCTTCAACTCAAGCTTTTGAATGCATTTACGCGTTTTAACAGCTCTTACGACTAGGGTGATAGAGATCGAGTTCTTTTGTGTTGTTTATTAAGAGAAAGCACCCAAATGTTTTGTTTGCATTCATTTGAGTATGAAACAACCCCAAGAATGTTTTAAAGTGCAAACAAGCTTCAACTCAAGCTTTTGAATGCATTTACGAGTTTTAAATGCTCATACTAGTAGGGTGAAAGAGATTTGAGTTCTTTTGTGTTGTATATTAAGAGAAAGCATCCAAATACTTTGTTTGGATTAATTTGAGGGTGAAACTACACCTAGGATGTCTACAAGTACAAACAAGCTTCAACTCAAGCTTTTGAAAGCATTTACGCGTTTTAACAGCTCTTACGACTAGGGTGATAGAGATCGAGTTCTTTTGTGTTGTTTATTAAGAGAAAGCACCCAAATGTTTTGTTTGCATTCATTTGAGTATGAAACTACACCAAGATTTTTTTAAAGTGCAAACAAGCTTCAACTCAAGCTTTTGAATGTATTTACGCGTTTTAAAAGCACATACGAGTAGGGTGGAAGAGATTTGAGTTCTTTTGTGTTGCCTATTAAGAGAAAGCTTCAAATTACTTGGTTTGGATTAATTTTGATGTTAAACTACACCTAGGATGTTTACAAGTACCAACAAGCTTCAACTCAAGCTTTTGAATGCATTTACGCGTTTTAAAAGCTCATACGAGTAGGGTGAAAGGATTTGAGTTCTTTTGTGTTGTATATTATGAGAAAGCATCCAAATACTTTGTTTGGATTAATTTGAGGGTGAAACAACACCTAGGATGTTTACAAGTACAAACAAGCTTCTACTCAAGCTTTTGAATGCATTTAAGCGTTTTAAATGCTCATACGAGTAGGGTGAAAGAGCTTTGAGTTCTTTTGTGTTGTATATTAAGAGAAAGCATCAAATTACTTTGTTTGGATTAATTTTAATGTGAAACTACACCTAGGATGTTTACAAGTACAAACAAGCTTCTACTCAAGCTTTTGAATGCATTTAAGCGTTTTAAATGCTCATACGAGTAGGGTGAAAGAGATTTGAGTTCTTTTGTGTTGTATATTATGAGAAAGCATCCAAATACATTGTTTGCATTCATTTGAGTGTGAAACTACACCTAGGATGTTTACAAGTACAAATAAGCTTCAACTGAAGCTTTTAAATGCATTTACGCGTTTCAAAAGCTCATACGAGTAGGGTGAAAGAGATTTGAGTTCTTTTTTGTTGTATATTAAAAGAAAGCATCCAAATACTTTGTTTGGATTAATTTGAGTGTGAAACTAAACCTAGGATGTTTACAAGTACAAACAAGCTTCAACTCAAGCTTTTGAATGCATTTACGTGTTTTAAAAGCTCATACGAGTAGGGTGAAAGAGATTTGAGTTCTTTTGTGTTGTATATTTAGAAAAAGCATCCAAACACTTTGTTTGCATCCATTTGAGTGTGAAACTACTCCTAGGCTGTTTAAAAGTACAAACAAGCTTCAACTCAAGCTTTTGAATGCATTTACACGTTTTAACAGCTCTTACGACTAGGGTGATAGAGATTGAGTTCTTTTGTGTTGTATATTAAGAGAAAGCATCCAAATACTTTGTTTGGATTAATTTGAGGGTGAAACAACACCTAGGATGTTTACAAGTACAAACAAGCTTCTACTCGAGCTTTTGAATGCATTTAAGCGTTTTAAATGCTCATACGAGTAGGGTGAAAGGCATTTGAATTCTTTTGTGTTGTATATTAAGAGAAAGCATACAAATACTTTGTTTGCTTTCATTTGAGTGTGAAACTACACCTATGATGTTTACAAGTACAAACAATCTTCAACTCAAGCTTTTGAATGCATTTACGCGTTTTAACAGCTCTTACGACTAGGGTGATAGAGATTGAATTCTTTTGTGTTGTATATTAAGAGAAAGCACCAAATGTTTTGTTTGCATTCATTTGAGTATGAAACTACACCAAGAATGTTTCAAATTGCAAACAAGCTTCAACTCAAGCTATTGAATGCATTTACGCGTTTTAAAAGCTCATACGAGTAGGGTGAAAGAGATTTGAATTCTTTTGTGTTGTATATTAAGAGAAAGCATCCAAATACTTTGTTTGCATTCATTTGAGTGTGAAACTACACCTAGGATGTTTACAAGTACAAACAAGCTTCAACTCAAGCTTTTGAATGCATTTACGCGTTTTAAAAGCTCATACGAGTAGGGTGAAAGAGATTTGAGTTCTTTTGTGTTGTATATTAAGAGAAAGCATCCAAATACTTTGTTTGCATTCATATGAGTGTGAAAACTACATCTAGGATGTTTACAAGTACAAACAAGCTTCAACTCAAGCTTTTGAAAGCATTTACGCGTTTTAAAAGCTCATACGAGTAGGATGAAAGAGATTTGAATTCTTTTGTGTTGTATATTAAGAGAAAGCACCCAAATGTTTTGTTTGCATTCATTTGAGTATGAAACTACACCAAGAATGTTTTAAAGTTCAAACAAGCTTCAACTCAAGGTTTTGAATGCATTTACGCGTTTTAAAAGCTCATACGAGTAGGGTGAAAGAGATTTGAGTTCTTTTGTGTTGTATATTAAGAGAAAGCATACAAATACTTTCTTTGCATTCATTTGTGTGTGAAACTACACCTAGGATGTTTACAAGTACAAACAAGCTTCAACTCAAACTTTTGAATGCATTTACGCGTTTTAAAAGCTCATACGAGTAGGGTGAAAGAGATTTGAGTTCTGTTGTGTTGTATATTAAGAGAAAGCATCGAAATACTTTGTTTGCATTCATTTGAGTGTGAAAACTACATCTAGGATGTTTACAAGTACAAACAAGCTTCAACTCAAGCTTTTGAATGCATTTACGCGTTTTAAAACCTCATACGAGTAGGGTGATAGAGATTGAGTTCTTTTGTGTTGTACATTAAGAGAAAGCACCCAAATGTTTTGTTTGCATTCATTTGAGAATGAAACTACACCAAGAATGTTTTAAAGTTCAAACAAGCTTCAAATCAAACTTTTGAATTCATTTACGCGTTTTAAAAGCTCATACGAGTAGGGTGAAAGAGATTTGAGTTCTTTTGTGTTGTATATTAATAGAAAGCATCCAAATACTATGTTTGCATTCATTTGAGTGTGAAACTACACCTAGGATGTTTACAAGTACAAATAAGCTTCAACTCAAACTTTTGAATGCATTTACGCGTTTTAAAAGCTCATACGAGTTGGGTGAAAGAGATTTGAGTTCTTTTGTGTTGTATATTAAGAGAAAGCATCCATATACTTTGTTTGCATTCATATGAGTGTGAAAACTACATCTAGGATGTTTACAAGTACAAACAAGCTTCAACTAAAGCTTTTGAATGCATTTACGCGTTTTAAAAGCTCATACGAGTAGGGTGAAAGGCATTTGAATTCTTTTGTGTTGTATATTAAGAGAAAGCATCCAAATACTTTATTTGCATTCATTTGAGTGTGAAACTACACCTAGGATGTTTACAAGTACAAACAAGCTTCAACTCAAGCTTTTGAATGCATTTACGCGTTTTAAAAGCTCATACGAGTAGGGTGAAAGGCATTTGAATTCTTTTGTGTTGTATATTAAGAAAAACCGTCCAAATACTTTGTTTGCAATCATATGAGTGTGAAAACTACATCTAGGATGTTTGCAAGTACAAACAAGCTTCAACTCAAGCTTTTGAATGCATTTACGCGTTTTAAAAGCTCATACGAGTAGGGTGAAAGGGATTTGAGTTCTTTTGGGTTGTATATTAAGAGAAAGCATCCAAATACTTTGTTTGCATTCATATGAGTGTGAAAAATACATCTAGGATGTTTACAAGTACAAACAAGCTTCAACTAAAGCTTTTGAATGCATTTACGCGTTTTAAAAGCTCATACGAGTAGGGTGAAAGGCATTTGAATTCTTTTGTGTTGTATATTAAGAGAAAGCATCCAAATACTTTGTTTGCATTCATATGAGTGTGAAAACTACATCTAGGATGTTTACAAGTACAAACAAGCTTCAACTCAAGCTTTTGAATGCATTTACGCGTTTTAAAAGCTCATACGAGTAGGGTGAAAGAGATATAAGTTCTTTTGTGTTGTATATTAAGAGAAAGCATCCAAATACTTTGTTTGCATTCATATGAGTGTGAAAACTACATCTAGGATGTTTGCAAGTACAAACAAGCTTCAACTCAAGCTTTTGAATGCATTTACTCGTTTTAACAGCTCATACGAGTAGGGTGATAGAGATTTAGTTCTTTTGTGTTGTATATTAAGAGAAAGCACCCAAATGTTTTGTTTGCATTCATTTGAGTATGAAACCACACCTAGGATGTTTACAAGTACAAACAAGCTTCAACTGAAGCTTTTGAATGCATTTACGCGTTTTAAAAGCTCATACGAGTAGGATGAAAGAGATGTGAATTCTTTTGTGTTGTATATTAAGAGAAAGCACCCAAATGTTTTGTTTGCATTCATTTGAGTATGAAACTACCCCAAGAATGTTTTAAAGTTCAAACAAGCTTCAACTCAAGCTTTTGAATGCATTTACGCGTTTTAAAAACTCATACGAGTAGGGTGAAAGGCATTTGAATTCTTTTGTGTTGTATATTAAGAAAAACCGTCCAAATACTTTGTTTGCAATCATGTGAGTGTGAAAACTACATCTAGGATGTTTGCAAGTACAAACAAGCTTCAACTCAAGCTTTTGAATGCATTTACGCGTTTTAAAAGCTCATACGAGTAGGGTAAAAGGGATTTGAGTTCTTTTGGGTTGTATATTAAGAGAAAGCATCCAAATACTTTGTTTGCATTCATATGAGTGTGAAAAATACATCTAGGATGTTTACAAGTACAAACAAGCTTCAACTAAAGCTTTTGAATGCATTTACGCGTTTTAAAAGCGCATACGAGTAGGGTGAAAGGCATTTGAATTCTTTTGTGTTGTATATTAAGAGAAAGCATACAAATACTTTGTTTGCTTTCATTTGAGTGTGAAACTACACCTATGATGTTTACAAGTACAAACAATCTTCAACTCAAGCTTTTGAATGCATTTACGCGTTTTAACAGCTCTTACGACTAGGGTGATAGAGATTGAATTCTTTTGTGTTGTATATTAAGAGAAAGCACCAAATGTTTTGTTTGCATTCATTTGAGTATGAAACTACACCAAGAATGTTTCAAATTGCAAACAAGCTTCAACTCAAGCTTTTGAATGCATTTACGCGTTTTAAAAGCTCATACGAGTAGGGTGAAAGAGATTTGAATTCTTTTGTGTTGTATATTAAGAGAAAGCATCCAAATACTTTGTTTGCATTCATTTGAGTGTGAAAACTACATCTAGGATGTTTACAAGTACAAACAAGCTTCAACTCAAACTTTTGAATGCATTTACGCGTTTTAAAAGCTCATACGAGTAGGGTGAAAGAGATTTGAGTTCTTTTGTGTTGTATATTAATAGAAAGCATCCAAATACTTTGTTTGCATTCATTTGAGTGTGAAACTACACCTAGGATGTTTACAAGTACAAACAAGCTTCAACTCAAACTTTTGAATGCATTTACGCGTTTTAAAAGCTCATACGAGTAGGGTGAAAGAGATTTGAGTTCTTTTGTGTTGTATATTAAGAGAAAGCATCCAAATACTTTGTTTGCATTCATATGAGTGTGAAAACTACATCTAGGATGTTTACAAGTACAAACAAGCTTCAACTAAAGCTTTTGAATGCATTTACGCGTTTTAAAAGCTCATACGAGTAGGGTGAAAGGCATTTGAATTCTTTTGTGTTGTATATTAAGAGAAACCATCCAAATACTTTATTTGCATTCATTTGAGTGTGAAACTACACCTAGGATGTTTACAAGTACAAACAAGCTTCAACTCAAGCTTTCGAATGAATTTACGCGTTTTAAAAGCTCATACGAGTAGGGTGAAAGGTATTTGAATTCTTTTGTGTTGTATATTAAGAAAAAGCGTCCAAATACTTTGTTTGCATTCATATGAGTGTGAAAACTACATCTAGGATGTGTACAAGTACAAACAAGCTTCAACTCAAGCTTTTGAATGCATTTACGCGTTTTAAAAGCTCATACGAGTAGGGTGAAAGGGATTTGAGTTCTTTTGTGTTGTATATTAAGAGAAAGCATCCAAATACTTTGTTTGCATTCATATGAGTGTGAAAACTACGTCTAGGATGTTTACAAGTACAAACAAGCTTCAACTAATGCTTTTGAATGCATTTACGCGTTTTAAAAGCTCATACGAGTAGGGTGAAAGGCATTTGAATTCTTTTGTGTTGTATATTAAGAGAAAGCATCCAAATACTTTGTTTGCATTCATATGAGTGTGAAAACTACATCTTGGATGTTTACAAGTACAAACAAGCTTCAACTCAAGCTTTTGAATGCATTTACTCGTTTTAAAAGCTCATACGAGTAGGGTGAAAAGCATTTGAATTCTTTTGTGTTGTATATTAAGAGAAAGCATCCAATTACTTTGTTTGCATTCATATGAGTGTGAAAACTACATCTAGGATGTTTACAAGTACAAACAAGCTTCAACTAAAGATTTTGAATGCATTTACTCGTTTTAACAGCTCATACGAGTAGGGTGATAGAGATTTAGTTCTTTTGTGTTGTATATTAAGAGAAAGCACCCAAATGTTTTGTTTGCATTCATTTGAGTATGAAACCACACCTAGGATGTTTACAAGTACAAACAAGCTTCAACTCAAGCTTTTGAATGCATTTACGCGTTTTAAAAGCTCATACGAGTAGGATGAAAGAGATTTGAATTCTTTTGTGTTGTATATTAAGAGAAAGCACCCAAATGTTTTGTTTGCATTCATATGAGTGTGAAAACTACATCTAGGATGTTTTAAAGTTCAAACAAGTTTCAACTCAAGGTTTTGAATGCATTTACGCGTTTTAAAAGCTCATACGAGTAGGGTGAAAGAGATTTGAGTTCTTTTGTGTTGTATATTAAGAGAAAGCATACAAATACTTTTGTTTGCTTTCATTTGAGTGTGAAACTACACCTATGATGTTTGCAAGTGCACACAAGCTTCAACTCAAGCTTTTGAATGCATTTACGCGTTTTAACAGCTCTTACGACTAGGGTGATAGAGATTGAATTCTTTTGTGTTGTATATTAAGAGAAAGCACCAAATGTTTTGTTTGCATTCATTTGAGTATGAAAGTACACCAAGAATGTTTCAAATTGCAAACAAGCTTCAACTCAAGCTTTTGAATGCATTTACGCGTTTTAAAAGCTCCTACGAGTAGGGTGAAAGAGATTTGAATTCTTTTGTGTTGTATATTAAGAGAAAGCATCCAAATACTTTGTTTGCATTCATTTGAGTGTGAAAACTACATCTAGGATGTTTACAAGTACAAACAAGCTTCAACTCAAGCTTTTGAATGCATTTACGCGTTTTAAAAGCTCATACGAGCAGGGTGATAGAGATTGAGTTCTTTTGTGTTGTTGATGTGATTTATTTAGGGATTTTCTGTATTTTGATAAATAAAAACAATAAAAGGGATATACCTCTCGAATCACTCAAGGGGTTGGGGTTTTCGTTCAAGAATCACTCAAGAACAATACTTGCGCATCACACAGAAGGGTTTCAAACTGAATCACTCAATTTGAGGGGGTAAATACTCACGTATTAATCATTAATCATCAAAGTCTATGTTACAATTTCGTGCTCTCCCCTATTTATAGACAAAGAAATCTAAAGCTATTCGGAATCCTAATCCTAGTCCGAATAGGAAACTAACTACGAAACTGACTACAATTGTAAAACGGACTAACTAACAGCTTTCCTAACACCTAATGGACTTCTAATACTAATAAAAATCAGATTATTACTCTTCTAAACATATTCTAACTAATTAAGGAAATAGGCAAACGAAATCAAACTCAAACAGCTAATTACTTGGCGCCCAAGGCCAAAACCACTGGAACAGTTTTGCTCTGTAACTTCAATTGCCTTTTCAACTCCTCTACGTTCTGAATATGGGAAAACTCAAAGCATGGGAGTTTTAGATGTCATTTCCAGCTTTCTACAGAACTTTGAATCACCACGATCCCATGTCGTATGAGTGAGTTATGATTAAAATACGAACCAGTGTAGAAGCTGTCAAAATTACGGGAATCCTGATAACGAATGTGATCGTATAATAAGAGCTTTAATCCCGACCTTGCATGGAAACTCCATGTAATCATGCTTGTAGGAGCCACATTAATGCATAACCATAAAAGCAACACGGTGTATTCAAGAGTATTTGTTCCTTAGCTTGTTTCTTGGTTCTTTTCTTTAAATTGCTCACTTGCTCCTACATCAGTTTACAAGTACAAACAAGCTTCAACTCAAGGTTTTGAATGCATTTACGCGTTTTAAAAGCTCATACGAGTAGGGTGAAAGGGATTTGAATACTTTTGTGTTGTATACTAAGAGAAAGCATCCAAATACTTTGTTTGCATTCATATGAGTGTAAAACTACATCTAGGATGTTTACAAGTACAAACAAGCTTCAACTCAAGCTTTTGAATGCATTTACTCGTTTTAACAGCTCATACGAGTAGGGTGATAGAGATTTAGTTCTTTTGTGTTGTATATTAAGAGAAAGCACCTAAATGTTTTGTTTGCATTCATTTGAGTATGAAACCACACCTAGGATGTTTACAAGTACAAACAAGCTTCAACTCAAGCTTTTGAATGCATTTACGCGTTTTAAAAGCTCATACGAGTAGGGTGAAAGAGATTTGAGTTCTTTTGTGTTGTATATTAAGAGAAAGCATCCAAATACTTTGATTGCATTCATTTGAGTGTGAAACTACACCTAGGATGTTTACAAGTACAAACAAGCTTCAACTCAAGCTTTTGAATGCATTTACGCGTTTTAAAAGCTCATACGAGTAGGGTGAAAGGGATTTGAGTTCTTTTGTGTTGTATATTAAGAGAAAGCATCCAAATACTTTGTTTGCATTCATATGAGTGTGAAAACTACATCTAGGATGTTTACAAGTACAAACAAGCTTCAACTAAAGCCTTTGAATGCATTTACGCGTTTTAAAAGCTCATACGCGTAGGGTGAAAGGCATTTGAATTCTTTTGTATTGTATATTAAGAGAAAGCATCCAAATACTTTGTTTGCATTCATTTGAGTGTGAAACTACACCTAGGATGTTTACAAGTACAAACAAGCTTCAACTCAAGCTTTTGAATGCATTTACGCGTTTTAAAAGCTCATACCAGTAGGGTGAAAGGGATTTGAGTTCTTTTGTATTGTATATTAAGAGAAAGCATCCAAATACTTTGTTTGCATTCATATGAGTGTGAAAACTACATCTAGGATGTTTACAAGTACAAACAAGCTTCAACTAAAGCTTTTGAATGCATTTACGCGTTTTAAAAGCTCATACGAGTAGGGTGAAAGGCATTTGAATTCTTTTGCGTTGTATATTAAGAGAAAGCATCCAAATACTTTGTTTGCATTCATATGAGTGTGAAAACTACATCTAGGATGTTTACAAGTACAAACAAGCTTCAACTCAAGCTTTTGAATGCATTTACTCGTTTTAACAGCTCATACGAGTAGGGTGATAGAGATTTGGTTCTTTTGTGTTGTATATTAAGAGAAAGCACCCAAATGTTTTGTTTCATTCATTTAAGTATGAAACCACACCTAGGATGTTTACAAGTACAAACAAGCTTCAACTCAAGCTTTGAATGCATTTACGCGTTTTAAAAGCTCATACGAGTAGGATGAAAGAGATTTGAATTCTTTTGTGTTGTATATTAAGAGAAAGCACCCAAATGTTTTGTTTGCATTCATTTGAGTATGAAACTACACCAAGAATGTTTTAAAGTTCAAACAAGCTTCAACTCAAGGTTTTGAATGCATTTACGCGTTTTAAAAGCTCATACGAGTAGGGTGAAAGAGATTTGAGTTCTTTTGTGTTGTATATTAAGAGAAAGCATACAAATACTTTGTTTGCTTTCATTTGAGTGTGAAACTACACCTATGATGTTTACAAGTACAAACAATCTTCAACTCAATCTTTTGAATGCATTTACGCGTTTTAACAGCTCTTACGACTAAGGTGATAGAGATTGAATTCTTTTGTGTTGTATATTAAGAGAAAGCACCAAATGTTTTGTTTGCATTCATTTGAGTATGAAACTACACCAAGAATGTTTCAAATTGCAAACAAGCTTCAACTCAAGCTTTTGAATGCATTTACGCGTTTTAAAAGCTCATACGAGTAGGGTGAAAGAGATTTGAATTCTTTTGTGTTGTATATTAAGAGAAAGCATCCAAATACTTTGTTTGCATTCATTTGAGTGTGAAACTACACCTAGGATGTTTACAAGTACAAACAAGCTTCAACTCAAGCTTTTGAATGCATTTACGCGTTTTAAAAGCTCATACGAGTAGGGTGAAAGGGATTTGAGTTCTTTTGTGTTGTATATTAAGAGAAAGCATCTAAATACTTTGTTTGCATTCATATGAGTGTGAAGCTACACCTAGGATGTTTACAAGTACAAACAAGCTTCAACTCAAGCTTTTGAATGCATTTACGCGTTTTAAAAGCTCATACGACTAGGGTGATAGAGATTGAATTCTTTTGTGTTGTACATTAAGCGAAAGCACCCAAATGTTTTGTTTGCATTCGTTTGAGTATGAAACTACACCAAGAATGTTTTAAAGTTCAAACAAGCTTCAACTCAAGGTTTTGAATGCATTTACGCGTTTTAAAAGCTCATACGAGTAGGGTGAAAGAGATTTGAGTTCTTTTGTGTTGTATATTAATAGAAAGCATCCAAATACTTTGTTTGCATTCATTTGAGTGTGAAGCTACACCTAGGATGTTTACAAGTACAAACAAGCTTCAACTCAAGCTTTTGAATGCATTTACGCGTTTTAAAAGCTCATACGAGTAGGGTGAAAGGGATTTGAGTTCTTTTGTGTTGTATATTAAGAGAAAGCATCTAAATACTTTGTTTGCATTCATATGAGTGTGAAAACTACATCTAGGATGTTTACAAGTACAAACAAGCTTCAACTCAAGCTTTTGAATGCATTTACTCGTTTTAACAGCTCATACGAGTAGGGTGATAGAGATTTAGTTCTTTTGTGTTGTATATTAAGAGAAAGCACCCAAATGTTTTGTTTGCATTCATTTAAGTATGAAACCACACGTAGGATGTTTACAAGTACAAACAAGCTTCAACTCAAGCTTTTGAATGCATTTACGCGTTTTAAAAGCTCATACGAGTAGGATGAAAGAGATTTGAATTCTTTTGTGTTGTATATTAAGAGAAAGCACCCAAATGTTTTGTTTGCATTCATTTGAGTATGAAACTACACCAAGAATGTTTAAAAGTTCAAACAAGCTTCAACTCAAGGTTTTGAATGCATTTACGCGTTTTAAAAGCTCATACGAGTAGGGTGAAAGAGATTTGAGTTCTTTTGTGTTGTATATTAAGAGAAAGCATACAAATACTTTGTTTGCTTTCATTTGAGTGTGAAACTACACCTATGATGTTTACAAGTACAAACAATCTTCAACTCAAGCTTTTGAATGCATTTACGCGTTTTAACAGCTCTTACGACTAGGGTGATAGATATTGAATTCTTTTGTGTTGTATATTAAGAGAAAGCACCAAATGTTTTGTTTGCATTCATTTGAGTATGAAACTACACCAAGAATGTTTCAAATTGCAAACAAGCTTCAACTCAAGCTTTTGAATGCATTTACGCGTTTTAAAAGCTCATACGAGTAGGGTGAAAGAGATTTGAATTCTTTTGTGTTGTATATTTAGAGAAAGCATCCAAATACTTTGTTTGCATTCATTTGATGTGAAACTACACCTAGGATGTTTACAAGTACAAACAAGCTTCAACTCAAGCTTTTGAATGCATTTTCGCGTTTTAACAGCTCTTACGACTAGGGTGATAGAGATTGAATTCTTTTGTGTTGTATATTAAGCGAAAGCACCCAAATGTTTTGTTTGCATTCATTTGAGTATGAAACTACACCAAGAATGTTTTAAAGTTCAAACAAGCTTCAACTCAAGGTTTTGAATGCATTTACGCGTTTTAAAAGCTCATACGTGTAGGGTGAAAGAGATTTGAGTTCTTTTGTGTTGTATATTAATAGAAAGCATCCAAATACTTTGTTTGCATTCATTTGAGTGTGAAACTACACCAAGAATGTTTCAAATTGCAAACAAGCTTCAACTCAAGCTTTTGAATGCATTTACGCGTTTTAAAAGCTCATACGAGTAGGGTGAAAGAGATTTGAATTCTTTTGTGTTGTATATTAAGAGAAAGCATCCAAATACTTTGTTTGCATTCATTTGAGTGTGAAACTACACCTAGGATGTTTACAAGTACAAACAAGCTTCAACTCAAGCTTTTGAATGCATTTACGCGTTTTAACAGCTCTTACGACTAGGGTGATAGAGATTGAATTCTTTTGTGTTGTATATTAAGAGAAAGCACCCAAATGTTTTGTTTGCATTCATTTGAGTATGAAACTACACCAAGAATGTTTTAAAGTTCAAACAAGCTTCAACTCAAGGTTTTGAATGCATTTACGCGTTTTAAAAGCTCATACGAGTAGGGTGAAAGAGATTTGAGTTCTTTTCTGTTGTATATTAATAGAAAGCATCCAAATACTTTGTTTGCATTCATTTGAGTGTGAAACTACACCTAGGATGTTTACAAGTACAAACAAGCTTCAACTCAAGCTTTTGAATGCATTTACGCGTTTTAAAAGCTCCTACGAGTAGGGTGAAAGGGATTTGAGTTCTTTTGTGTTGTATATTAAGAGAAAGCATCTAAATACTTTGTTTGCATTCATATGAGTGTGAAAACTACATCTAGGATGTTTACAAGTACAAACAAGCTTCAACTCAAGCTTTTGAATGCATTTACGCGTTTTAAAAGGTCATACGAGTAGGGTGAAAGGGATTTGAATTCTTTTGTGTTGTATACTAAGTGAAAGCATCCAAATACTTTGTTTGCATTCATATGAGTGTGAAAACTACATCTAGGATGTTTACAAGTACAAACAAGCTTCAACTCAAGCTTTTGAATGCATTTACTCGTTTTAACAGCTCATACGAGTAGGGTGAAACAGATTTGAGTTCTTTTGTGTTGTATATTAAGAGAAAGCATCCAAATACTTTGTTTGCATTCATTTGAGTGTGAAACTACACCTAGGATGTTTACAAGTACAAACAAGCTTCAACTAAAGCTTTTGAATGCATTTATGCGTTTTAAAAGCTCATACGAGTAGGGTGAAAGAGATTTGAGTTCTTTTGTGTTGTATATTAAGAGAAAGCACCCAAATGTTTTGTTTGCATTCATTTGAGTATGAATCTACACCAAGAATGTTTTAAAGTGCAAACAAGCTTCAACTCAAACTTTTGAATGCATTTACGCGTTTTAAAAGCTCATACGAGTAGGGTGAAAGGCATTTGAGTTCTTTTGTGGTTTATATTAAGAGAAAGCATCCAAATACTTTGTTTGCATTCATTTGAGTGTGAAACTACACCTAGGTTGTTTACAAGTACAAACAAGATTCAACTAAAGCTTTTGAATGCATTTACGCGTTTTAAAAGCTCATACGAGTAGGATGAAAGAGATTTGAATTCTTTTGTGTTGTATATTAAGAGAAAGCACCCAAATGTTTTGTTTGCATTCATTTGAGTATGAAACTACACCAAGAATGTTTTAAAGTTCAAACAAGCTTCAACTCAAGGTTTTGAATGCATTTACGCGTTTTAAAAGCTCATACGAGTAGGGTGAAAGAGATTTGAGTTCTTTTGTGTTGTATATTAAGAGAAAGCATACAAATACTTTGTTTGCTTTCATTTGAGTGTGAAACTACACCTATGATGTTTACAAGTACACACAAGCTTCAACTCAAGCTTTTGAATGCATTTACGCGTTTTAAAAGCTCATACGAGTAGGGTGATAGAGATTTGAGTTCTGTTGTGTTGTATATTAAGAGAAAGCATCCAAATACTTTGTTTGCATCCATTTGAGTGTGAAAACTACATCTAGGACGTTTACAAGTACAAACAAGCTTCAACTCAAGCTTTTAAATGCATTTACGCGTTTTAAAAGCTCATACGAGTAGGGTGAAAGAGATTTGAATTCTTTTGTGTTGTATATTAAGAGAAAGCATCCAAATACTTTGTTTGGATTCATATGAGTGTGAAACTACACCTAGGATGTTTAAGAGTACAAACAAGCTTCAACTCAAGCTTTTCAATGCATTCACGCGTTTTAAAAGCTCATACGAGTAGGGTGAAAGAGATTTGAGTTCTTTTGTGTTGTATATTAAGAGAAAGCATTCAAATACTTTGTTTGGATTAATTTGAGTGTGAAACTACACCTAGGATGTTTACAAGTACCAAAAAGCTTCAACTCAAGCTTTTGAATGCACTTACGCACTTTAAATGCTCATACGAGTAGGGTGAAAGAGATTTGAGTTCTTTTGCGTTGTATATTAAGAGAAAGCATCTAAATACTTTGTTTGCATTCATTTGAGTGTGAAACTACACCTAGGATGTTTACAAGTACAAACAAGCTTCAACTCAAGCTTTTGAATGCATTTACGCGTTTTAAATGCTCATACGAGTAGGGGGAAAGAGATTTGAGTTCTTTTGTGTTGTATATTAAGAGAAAGCATCCAAATACTTTGTTTGGATTAATTTTAGTGTGAAACTACACCTAGGATGTTTACAAGTACAAACAAGCTTCAACTCAAGCTTTTGAATGCATTTTCGCGTTTTAAAAGCTCATACGACTAGGGTGAAAGAGATTTGAATTCTTTTGTGTTGTATATTAAGAGAAAGCATCCAAATACTTTGTTTGGATTCATATGAGTGTGAAAACTACATCTAGGATAATTAAGAGTACAAACAAGCTTCAACTCAAGCTTTTCAATGCATTCACGCGTTTTAAAAGCTCATACGAGTAGGGTGAAAGAGATTTGAGTTCTTTTGTGTTGTATATTAAGAGAAAGCATCCAAATACTTTGTTTGCATTCATTTGAGTGTGAAACTACACCTAGGATGTTTACAAGTACAAACAAGCTTCAACTCAAGATTTTGAATGCATTTACGCGTTTTAAAAGCTCATACGAGTAGGGTGAAAGAGATTTGAGTTCTTTTGTGGTTTATATTAAGAGAAAGCATACAAATACTTTGTTTGCATTCATTTGAGTGTGAAATTAAACCTATGATGTATACAAGTACAAACAAGCTTCAACTCAAGCTTTTGAATGCATTTACGCGTTTTAACAGCTCATACGAGTAGGGTGAAAGAGATTTGAGTTATTTTGTGTTGTATATTAAGAGAAAGCATCCAAATACTTTGTTTACATTCATTTGAGTGTGAAACTACACTTAGGATGTTTACAAGTACAAACAAGCTTCAACTCAAGCTTTTGAATGCATTTACGCTGTTTAAAAGCTCATACTTGTAGGGTGAAAGAGATTTGAGTTCTTTTGTGTTGTATATTAGGAGAAAGCATCTAAATACTTTGTTTACATTCATTTGAGTGTGAAACTACACCTAGGATATTTAGAAGTACAAACAAGCTTCAACTCAAGCTTTTGAATGCATTTACGCGTTTTAAAAGCGCATACGAGTAGGGTGAAAGAGATTTGAGTTCTTTTGTGTTGTATATTAAGAGAAAGCAACCAAATACTTTGTTTGGATTAATTTGAGGGTGAAACTACGCCTAGGATGTTTACAAGTACAAACAAGCTTCAACTCAAGCTTTTCAATGCATTTACGCGTTTTAAAAGCTCATACGAGTAGGGTGAAAGAGATTTGAGTTCTTTTGTGTTGTATATTAAGAGAAAGCATTCAAATACTTTGTTTGGATTAATTTGAGTGTGAAACTACACCTAGGATGTTTACAAGTACCAAAAAGCTTCAACTCAAGCTTTTGAATGCACTTACGCACTTTAAATGCTCATACGAGTAGGGTGAAAGAGATTTGAGTTCTTTTGCGTTGTATATTAAGAGAAAGCATCTAAATACTTTGTTTGCATTCATTTGAGTGTGAAACTACACCTAGGATGTTTACAAGTACAAACAAGCTTCAACTCAAGCTTTTGAATGCATTTACGCGTTTTAAATGCTCATACGAGTAGGGGGAAAGAGATTTGAGTTCTTTTGTGTTGTATATTAAGAGAAAGCATCCAAATACTTTGTTTGGATTAATTTTAGTGTGAAACTACACCTAGGATGTTTACAAGTACCAACAAGCTTATACTCAAGCTTTTGAATGCATTTACGCGTTTTAAAAGCTCATACGAGTAGGGTGAAAGAGATTTGAGTTCTTTTGTGTTGTATATTAGGAGATTGCATCCAAACACTTTGTTCGCATTCATTTGAGGATGAAACTACTCCTAGGACGTTTACAAGTTCAAACAAGCTTCAGCTCAAGCTTTTGAATGCATTTACGCGTTTTAACAGCTCTTACGACTAGGGTGATAGAGATTGAGTTCTTTTGTGTTGTATATTAAGAAAAAGCACCCAAATGTTTTGTTTGCATTCATTTGAGTATGAAACAACCCCAAAATTGTTTTAAAGTGCAAACAAGCTTCAACTCAAGCTTTTGAATACATATACGCGTTTTAAAACCTCATACGAGTAGGGTGAAAGAGATTTGAGTTCTTTTGTGTTGTATATTAAGAGAAAGCATCCAAATAATTTGTTTGGATTCATTTGAGTGTGAAACTACACCTACGATGTCTACAAGTACAAACAAGCTTCAACTCAAGCTTTTGAATGCATTTACGCGTTTTAAAAGCTCATACGAGTAGGGTGAAAGAGATTTGAGTTCTTTTGTGTTGTATATTTAGAAAAAGCATCCAAACACATTGTTTGCATCCATTTGAGTGTGAAACTACTCCTAGGCTGTTTAAAAGTACAAACAAGCTTCAACTCAAGCTTTTGAATGCATTTACACGTTTTAACAGCTCTTACGACTAGGGTGATAGAGATTGAGTTCTTTTGTGTTGTATATTAAGAGAAAGCATCCAAATACTTTGTTTGGATTAATTTGAGGGTGAAACAACACCTAGGATGTTTACAAGTACAAACAAGCTTCTACTCGAGCTTTTGAATGCATTTAAGCGTTTTAAATGCTCATACGAGTAGGGTGAAAGAGATTTGAGTTATTTTGTGTTGTATATTAAGAGAAAGCATCCAAATACTTTGTTTGCATTCATTTGAGTGTGAAACTACACCTAGGATGTTTACAAGTACAAACAAGCTTCAACTGAAGCTTTTAAATGCATTTACGCGCTTTAAAAGCTCATACGAGTAGGGTGAAAGAGATTTGAGTTCTTTTGTGTTGTATATTAAAAGAAAGCATCCAAATACTTTGTTTGGATTAATTTGAGTCTAAAACTAAACCTAGGATGTTTACAAGTACAAACAAGCTTCAACTCAAGCTTTTGAATGCATTTACGCGTTTTAAAAGCTCATACGAGTAGGCTGAAAGATATTTGAGTTCAATTGTGTTGTATATTAAGAGAAAGCATTTAAACACTTTGTTTGCATTCATTTGAGTGTGAAACTACTCGTAGGCTGTTTATTAGTACAAACAAGCTTCAACTCAAGCTTTTGAATGCATTTACGCGTTTTAACAGCTCTTACGACTAGGGTGATAGAGATCGAGTTCTTTTGTGTTGTTTATTAAGAGAAAGCACCCAAATGTTTTGTTTGCATTCATTTGAGTATGAAACAACCCCAAGAATGTTTTAAAGTGCAAACAAGCTTCAACTCAAGCTTTTGAATGCATTTACGAGTTTTAAATGCTCATACTAGTAGGGTGAAAGAGATTTGAGTTCTTTTGTGTTGTATATTAAGAGAAAGCATCCAAATACTTTGTTTGGATTAATTTGAGGGTGAAACTACACCTAGGATGTCTACAAGTACAAACAAGCTTCAACTCAAGCTTTTGAACGCATTTACGCGTTTTTAAAGCTCATACGAGTAGGGTGATAGAGATCGAGTTCTTTTGTGCTGTATATTAAGAGAAAACATAAAAATACTTTGTTTGCATTCATTTGAGTGTGAAACTACACCTAGGATGTTTACAAGTACAAACAAGCTTCAACTCAAGCTTTTGAAAGCATTTACGCGTTTTAACAGCTCTTACGACTAGGGTGATAGAGATCGAGTTCTTTTGTGTTGTTTATTAAGAGAAAGCACCCAAATGTTTTGTTTGCATTCATTTGAGTATGAAACTACACCAAGATTGTTTTAAAGTGCAAACAAGCTTCAACTCAAGCTTTTGAATGTATTTACGCGTTTTAAAAGCACATACGAGTAGGGTGGAAGAGATTTGAGTTCTTTTGTGTTGCCTATTAAGAGAAAGCTTCAAATTACTTTGTTTGGATTAATTTTGATGTTAAACTACACCTAGGATGTTTACAAGTACCAACAAGCTTCAACTCAAGCTTTTGAATGCATTTACGCGTTTTAAAAGCTCATACGAGTAGGGTGAAAGGATTTGAGTTCTTTTGTGTTGTATATTATGAGAAAGCATCCAAATACTTTGTTTGGATTAATTTGAGGGTGAAACAACACCTAGGATGTTTACAAGTACAAACAAGCTTCTACTCAAGCTTTTAAATGCATTTAAGCGTTTTAAATGCTCATACGAGTAGGGTGAAAGAGCTTTGAGTTCTTTTGTGTTGTATATTAAGAGAAAGCATCAAATTACTTTGTTTGGATTAATTTTAATGTGAAACTACACCTAGGATGTTTACAAGTACAAACAAGCTTCTACTCAAGCTTTTGAATGCATTTAAGCGTTTTAAATGCTCATACGAGTAGGGTGAAAGAGATTTGAGTTCTTTTGTGTTGTATATTATGAGAAAGCATCCAAATACATTGTTTGCATTCATTTGAGTGTGAAACTACACCTAGGATGTTTACAAGTACAAATAAGCTTCAACTGAAGCTTTTAAATGCATTTACGCGTTTCAAAAGCTCATACGAGTAGGGTGAAAGAGATTTGAGTTCTTTTTTGTTGTATATTAAAAGAAAGCATCCAAATACTTTGTTTGGATTAATTTGAGTTTGAAACTACACCTAGGATGTTTACAAGTACAAACAAGCTTCAACTCAAGCTTTTGAATGCATTTACGCGAATCAAAAGCTCATACGAGTAGGGTGAAAGAGATTCGAGTTCATTTGTGTTGTATATAAACAGAAAGCATCCAAATATGTTGTTTGGATTTATTTGAGTGTGAAACTACACCTAGGATGTTTACAAGTACAAACAAGCTTCAACTCAAGCTTTTGAATGCATTTACGCGTTTTAAAAGTTCATACGAGTAGGGTGAAAGAGATTTGAGTTCTTTTGTGTTGTCTATCAAGAGAAAGCATCCAAACACTTTGTTTGCATTCATTTGAGTGTGAAACTACACCAAGAATGTTTTAAAGTGCAAATAAGCTTCAACTCAAGCTTTTGAATGCATTTACACGTTTTAAAAGCTCATACGAGTAGGGTCAAAGAGATTTGAGTTCTTTTGTGTTGTATATTAAGAGAAAGAATGCAAATACTTTTTTTAGATTCATTTGAGTGTGAAACTACACCTAGGATGTTTACAAGTACAAACAAGCTTCAACTAAAGCTTGTGAATGCATTTACGCGTTTTAAAAGCTCATACGAGTAGGGTGAAAGAGATTGAATTCTTTTGTGTTGTATATTAAGAGAAAGAATCCAAACACTTTGTTTGCATTCGTTTGAGTGTGAAATTACTCCTAGGATGTTTACAAGTACAAACAAGCTTCAACTCAAGCGTTTGAATGAATTTACGCGTTTTAACAGCTCTTACGACTAGGGTGATAGAGATTGAGTTTTTTTTTGTGTTGTATATTAAGAGAAAGCACCCAAATGTTTTGTTTGCATTCATTTGAGTATGAAACAACCCCAAGAATGTTTTAAAGTGCAAACAAGCTTCAACTCAAGCTTTTGAATACATTTAGGCGTTTCAAAAGCTCATACGAGTAGGGTGAAAGAGATGTGAGTTCATTTTGTGTTGTATATTAAGAGAAAGCACCCAATTGTTTTGTTTGCATTCATTTAAGTATGAAACTATGCCAAGAATGTTTTAAAGTGCAAACAAGCTTCAACTCAAGCTTTTGAATACATTTACGCGTTTCAAAAGCTCATACGAGTAGGGTGAAAGAGATGTGAGTTCTTTTGTATTGTATATTAAGAGAAAGCATCAAAATACTTTGTTTGGATTCATTTGAGTGTGAAACTACACCTAAGATGTCTGCAAGTACAAACAAGCTTCAACTCAAGCTTTTGAAATTCATTTACGCGTTTTAAAAGCCCATACGAGTAGGGTGAAAGAGATTTGAGTTCTTTTGTGTTGTATATTAAGAGAAAGCATCCAAATACTTTTTTTGGATTCATTTGAGTGTGAAACTACACCTAGGATGTCTACAAGTACAAACAAGCTTCAACTCAAGCTTTTGAATGCATTTACGCGTTTTAAAAGCTCATACGAGTAGGGTGAAAGAGATTTGAGTTCTTTTGTGTTGTATATTAAGAGAAAGCATCCAAATACTTTGTTTGGATTAATTTGAGTGTGAAACTACACCTAGGATGTTTACAAGTACAAACAAGCTTCAACTCAAGCTTTTGAATACATTTACGCGTTTTAAAACCTCATACGAGTAGGGTGAAAGAGATTTGAGTTCTTTTGTTTTGTATATTAAGAGAAAGCACCCAAATGTTCTGTTTGCATTCATTTGAGTATGAAACTACAGCAAGAATGTTTTAAAGTGCAAATAAGCTTCAATTCAAGCTTTTGAATGCATTTACGCGTTCTAAAAGCTCATACGAGTAGGGTGAAAGAGATTTGAGTTGTTTTGTGTTGTATATATTAAGAGAAAGCATACAAATACATTGTTTGGATTAATTTGAGGGTGAACCTACACCTAGGATGTTTACAAGTACAAACAAGCTTCAACTCAAGCTTTTGAATGCATTTACGCGTTTTAACAGCTCTTACAAATAGGGTGATAGAGATCGAGTTCTTTTGTGTTATATATTAA
The DNA here is from genome assembly GCA_038025085.1 of Tetragonia tetragonoides. Classification (NCBI taxonomy): domain Eukaryota; kingdom Viridiplantae; phylum Streptophyta; class Magnoliopsida; order Caryophyllales; family Aizoaceae; genus Tetragonia; species Tetragonia tetragonoides. The sequence goes on from CM076140.1 coordinate 26,933,659, forward strand.
GAGAAAGCATCCAAATACTTTGTTTGCATTCATTTGAGTATGAAACTACACCAAGAATGTTTTAAAGTGCAAACAAGCTTCAACACAAGCTTTTGAATGCATTTACGAGTTTTAAAAGCTCATACGAGTAGGGTGAAAGAGATTTGAGTTCTTTTGTGTTGTATATTAAGAGAAAGCATCCAAACACTTTTCTTGCATTCATATGAGTGTGAAACTACTCCTAGGATGTTTACAAGTACAAACAAGCTTCAACTCAAGCTTTTGAATGCATTAACGTGTTTTAACAGCTCTTACGACTAGGCTGATAGAGATTGAGTTATTTTGTGTTGTATATTTAGAGAAAGCACCCAATTTTTTGTTTGCATTCATTTGAGTATGAAACTACGCCAAGAATGTTTTAAAGTGCAAACAAGCTTCAACTCAAGCTTTTGAATGCATTTACGCGAATTAAAAGCTCATACGAGTACGGGGAAAGAGATTTGAGTTCATTTGTGTTTTATATAAACAGAAAGCATCCAAATATGTTGTTTGGATTAATTTGAGTGTGAAACTACACCTAGGATGTTTACAAGTACAAACAAGCTTCAACTCAAGCTTTTGAATGCATTTACGCGTTTTAAAAGTTCATACGAGTAGGGTGATAGATATTTGAGTTCTTTTGTGTTGTCTATTAAGAGAAAGCATCCACACACTTTGTTTGCATTCATTTGAGTATGAAACTACACCAAGAATGTTTTAAAGTGCAAATAAGCTTCAACTCAAGCTTTTGAATGCATTTACACGTTTTAAAAGCTCATACGAGTAGGGTCAAAGAGATTTGAGTTCTTTTGTGTTGTATATTAAGAGAAAGCATCCAAATACTTTTTTAGATTCATTTGAGTGTGAAACTACACCTAGGATGTTTACAAGTACAAACAAGCTTCAACTCAAGCTTGTGAATGCATTTACGCGTTTTAAAAGCTCATACGAGTAGGGTGAAAGAGATTGAATTCTTTTGTGTTGAATATTAAGAGAAAGCATCCAAACACTTTGTTTGCATTCATTTGAGTGTGAAATTACTCCTATGATGTTTACAAGTACAAACAAGCTTCAACTCAAGCGTTTGAATGAATTTACGCGTTTTAACAGCTCTTACGACTAGGGTGATAGAGATTGAGTTTTTTTTTGTGTTGTATATTAAGAGAAAGCACCCAAATGTTTTGTTTGCATTCATTTGAGTATGAAACAACCCCAAGAATGTTTTAAAGTGCAAACAAGCTTCAACTCAAGCTTTTGAATACATTTAGGCGTTTCAAAAGCTCATACGAGTAGGGTGAAAGAGATGTGAGTTCTTTTGTGTTGTATATTAAGAGAAAGCATCCAAACACTTTTCTTGCATTCATATGAGTGTGAAACTACTCCTAGGATGTTTACAAGTACAAACAAGCTTCAACTCAAGCTTTTGAATGCATTAACGTGTTTTAACAGCTCTTACGACTAGGGTGATAGAGATTGAGTTCTTTTGTTTGCATTCATTTGAGTAAGAAACTACACCAGGAATCTTTTAAAGTACAAACAAGCTTCAACTCAAGCTTTTGAAAGCATTTACGCGTTTTACATGTTCTTACGACTAGGGTGAAAGAGATTCGAGTTCTTTTGTGTTGTATATTAAGAGAAAGCATCCAAATACTTTGTTTGGATTCATTTGAGTGTGAAACTACACCTAGGATGTTTACAAGTACAAACAAGCTTCAACTCAAGCTTTTGAATGCATTTACGCGTTTTTAACAGCTCTTATAACTAAGGTGAGAGAGATCGAGTTCTTTTGTGTTGTATATTAAGAGAAAGCATCCAAATACTTTGTTTGCATTCATTCGAGTGTGAAACTACACCTAGGATGTTTACAACTCAAGCTTTTGAATGCATTTACGCGTTTTAAAAAGCTCATACGAGTAGGCTGAAAGAGATTTGAGTTCTTTTGGGTTGTATATTAAGAGAAAGCATCCAAACACTTTTCTTGCATTCATTTGAGTGTGAAACTACTCCTAGGATGTTGACAAGTACAAACAAGCTTCAACTCAAGCTTTTGAATGCATTTACGCGTTTTAACAGCTCTTACGACTAGGATGATAGCGATTGAGTTCTTTTGTGTTGTATATTAAGAGAAAACACCCAATAATTTTATTTGCATTCATTTGAGTATGAAACTACGCCAAGAATGTTTTAAAGTGCAAACAAGCTTCAACTCAAGCTTTTGAATGCATTTACGCGTTTTAAAAGCTCATACGAGTAGGGTGAAAGAGATTTGAGTTCTTTTGTGTTGTATATTAAGAGAAAGGATCCAAATACTTTGTTTGGATTCATTTGAATGTGAAACTACACCTGGGATGTTTACAAGTACAAACAAGCTTTAACTCAAGCTTTTGAATGCATTTACGCGTTTTAACAGCTCTTACAACTAGGGCGATAGAGATCGAGTTCTTTTGTGTTGTATATTAAGAGAAAGCATCCAAATACTTTGTTTGCATTCACTTGAGTATGCATCCAAATACGCTTGTTTGCATCCAAATGAAACTACACAAAGAATGTTTTAAAGTGCAAACAAGCTTCAACTCAAGCTTTTGTATGCATTTACGCGTTTTAAAAGCTCAAACGAGTAGGGTGAAAGAGATTTGAGTTCTTTTGTGTTGTATATTAAGAGAAAGCATCCAAATACTTTGTTTGCTTTCATTTGAGTGTGAAACTACACGTAGGATGTTTACAAGTACAAACAAGCTTCAACTCAAGCTTTTGAATGCATTTACGCGTTTTAACAGCTCTTAGGACTTGGGTGATAGAGATTGAGTTCTTTTGTGTTGTATATTAAGAGAAAGCACCCAATTGTTTTATTTGCATTCATTTGAGTATGAAACTACGTGTTTTAAAAGCTCATACCAGTAGGGTGATAGAGATTGAGTTCTTTTATGTTGTATATTAAGAGAAAGCACCCAATTGTTTTATTTGCATTCATTTGAGTATGAAACTACGTGTTTTAAAAGCTCATACGAGTAGGGTGATAGCGATTGAGTTCTTTTGTGTTGTATATTAAGAGAAAGCACCCAATATTTTTATTTGCATTCATTTGAGTATGAAACTACGCCAAGAATGTTTTAAAGTGCAAACAAGCTTCAACTCAAGCTTTTGAATGCATTTACGCGTTTTAAAAGCTCCCACGAGTAAGGTGAAAGAGATTTGAGTTCTTTTGTGTTGTCTATTAAGAGAAAGCATCCAAAGACTCTGTTTGCATTCATTTGAGTATGAAACTACTCCTAGGGTGTTTACAAGTACAAACAAGCTTCAACTCAAGCTTTTGAATGCATTTACGCGTTTTAACATCTCTTACGACTAGGGTGACAGAGATTGAGTTCTTTTGTGTTGTATATTAAGAGAAAGCAGCCAATTGTTTTGTTTGCATTCATTTGAGTAAGAAACTACACCAAGAATGTTTTAAAGTGCAAACAAGCTTCAACTCAAGCTTTTGAATGCATTTACGCGTTTTAAAAGCTCATACGAGTAGGGTGAAAGAGATTTGAGTTCTTTTGTGTTGTATATTAGGAGAAAGCATCCAAATAAATTTTTTGGATTCATGAGTGTGAAACCACACCTAGGATGTTTACAAGTAAAAACAAGCTTCAACTCAAGCTTTTGAATGCATTTACGCGTTTTAAAAGCTCCCACGAGTAAGGTGAAAGAGATTTGAGTTCTTTTGTGTTGTCTATTAAGAGAAAGCATCCAAAGACTCTGTTTGCATTAATTTGAGTGTGCAACTACACCTAGGATGTTTACAAGTACAAACAAGCTTCAACTCAAGCTTTTGAAAGCATTTACGCGTTTTAACAGTTCTTACGACTAGGATGAAAGGGATTTGAGTTCTTTTGTGTTGTATATTAAGAGAAATTATCCAAATACTTTGTTTGGATTCATTTGAGTGTGAAACTACACCTCGGATGTTTACAAGTACAAACAAGCTTTAACTCAAGCTTTTGAATGCATTTACGTGTTTTAACAGCTCTTATGACTAGGGTGATATAGGTCGAGTTCTTTTGTGTTGTATATTAAGAGAAAGCATCCAAATACTCTTTTTGCATTCATTTGAGAGTGAAACTACACCTAGGATGTTTACAAGTACAAACAAGCTTCAACTCAAGCTTTTGAATGCATTTACGCGTTTTAACAGCTCTTACAACTAGGGTGATAGAGATAGAGTTCTTTTGGGTTGTATATTAAGAGAAAGCATCCAAATACTTTGTGTGCATTCATTTGAGTATGAAACTACACCAAGAATGTTTTAAAGTGCAAACAAGCTTCAACTCAAGCTTTTGAATGCATTTACGCGTTTTAAAAGCTCATACGAGTAGGGTGAAAGAGATTTGAGTTCTTTTGGGTTGTATATGAAGAGAAAGCATCGAAACACTTTTCTTGCATTCATTTGAGTTTGAAACTACTCCTAGGATGTTTACAAGTACAAACAAGCTTCAATTCAAGCTTTTGAATGCATTTACGCGTTTTAACAGCTCTTACGACAAGTATGATAGAGATTGAGTTCTTTTGTGTTGCATATTAAGAGAAAGCACCCAGTTGTTTTATTTGCATTCATTTGAGTATGAAACTACACCAAGAATGTTTTAAAATGCGAACAAGCTTCAAGTCAAGCTTTTGAATGCATTTACGCGTTTTAAAAGCTCATACGAGTGGGGTGAGAGAGATTTGAGTTCTTTTGTGTTGTCTATTAAGAGAAAGCATCCAAATACTTTGTTTGCATTCATTTGAGTGTGAAACTACACCTAGGATGTTTACAAGTACAAACAAGCTTCAACTCAAGCTTTTGAATGCATTTACGCGTTTTAAAAGCTCATACGAGAAGGGTGAAAGAGATTTGAGTTCTTTTGTGTTGTATATTAAGAGAAAGCATTCAAATACTTTGTTTGGATTAATTTGAGTGTGAAACTACACCTAAGATGTTTACAAGTACAAACAAGCTTCTACTTAAGCTTTTGAATGCATTTAAGCGTTTTAAATGCTCATACGAGTAGGGTGAAAGAGATTTGAGTTCTTTTGTGTTGTATATTAAGAGAAAGCACCAAATTGTTTTATTTGCATTCATTTGAGTATGAAACTACGCCAAGAATGTTTCAAACTGCAAACAAGCTTCAACTCAAGCTTTTGAATGCATTTACGCGTTTTAAAAGCTCATACGAGTAGGGTGAAAGAGATTTGAGTTGTTTTGTGTTGTATATATTAAGAGAAAGCATACAAATACATTGTTTGGATTCATTTGAGGGTGAACCTACACCTTGGATGTTTACAAGTACAAACAAGCTTCAACTCAAGCTTTTGAATGCATTTACGCGTTTTAACAGCTCTTATGACTAGGGTGATAGAGATTGTGTTCTTTTGTGTTGTTTATTAAGAGAAAGCAGCCAATTGTTTTGTTTGCATTGATTTGAGTATGAAACTACACCAAGAATGTTTTAAAAGTGCAAACAAGCTTCAACTCACGCTTTTGAATGCATTTACGTGTTTTAAAAGCTCATACAAGTAGGGTGAAAGAGATTTGAGTTCTTTTGTGTTGATTGTTAAGAGAAAGCACCCAAACACTTTTCTTGGATTCATTTGAGAGTGAAACTACACCTAGGATGTTTACAAGTACAAACAAGCTTCAACTCAAGCTTTTGAATGCATTTACGCGTTTTAAAAGCTCATACGAGTAGGGTGAAAGAGATTTGAGTTCTTTTGTGTTGTCTATTTAGAGAAAGCATCCAAACACTTTGTTTGCATTCATTTGAGTGTGAAACTACTCCTAGGATGTTTAGAAGTACAAACAAGCTTCAACTCAAGCTTTTGAATGCATTTACGCGCTTTAACAACTCTTATGACTAGGGTGATAGAGATTGTGTTCTTTTGTGTTGTTTATTAAGAGAAAGCAGCCAATTGTTTTGTTTGCATTGATTTGAGTAAGAAACTACACCAAGAATGTTTTAAAAGTGCAAACAAGCTTCAACTCACGCTTTTGAATGCATTTACATGTTTTAAAAGCTCATACAAGTAGGGTGAATGAGATTTGAGTTCTTTTGTGTTGTATATTAAGAGAAAGCATCCAAATACTTTTATTGGATTAATTTGAGTGTGAAACTACACCTGGGATGTTTACAAGTACAAACAAGCTTCAACTCAAGCTTTTGAATGCATTTACGCGTTATTGTAGCTCTTACAACTTGGGTGATAGAGATCGAGTTCTTTTGTGTTGTATATTAAGAGAAACCATCCAAATACTTTGTTTGCATTCATTTGAGTATGAAACTACACCAAGAATGTTTTAAAGTGCAAACAAGCTTCAACTGAAGCTTTTGAATGCATTTACGCGTTTTAACAGCTCTTACGACTAGGGTGATAGTGATTGTGTTCTTTTGTGTTGTATATTAAGAGAAAGCAGGCAATTGTTTTGTTTGCATTCATTTGAGTAAGAAACTATACCAAGAATATTTTAAAAGTGCAAACAAGCTTCAACTCAAGCTTTTGAATGCATTTACGTGTTTTAAAAGCTCATACAAGTAGGGCGAAAGAGATTTGAGTTCTTTTGTGTTGTATATTAAGAGAAAGCATCCCAACAATTTGTTTGCATTCATTTGAGTGTGAAACTACTCCTAGGATGTTTACAAGTACAAACAAGCTTCAAGTAAACTTTTGAATGCATTTACGCGTTTTAACAGCTCTTACGACTAGGGTGATAGTGATTGTGTTCTTTTGTGTTGTATATTAAGAGAAAGCAGCCAATTGTTTTGTTTGCATTCATTTGAGTAAGAAACTACACCAAGAATATTTTAAAAGTGCAAACAAGCTTCAACTCAAGCTTTTGAATGCATTTACGTGTTTTAAAAGCTCATACAAGTAGGGTGAAAGAGATTTGAGTTCTTTTGTGTTGTATATTAAGAGAAAGCATCCCAACACTTTGTTTGCATTCATTTGAATATAAAACTACTCCTAGGAAGTTTACAAGTACAAACAAGCTTCAACTCAAGCTATTGAATGCATTTACGGGTTTTAACAGCTCTTACGACTAGGGTGATAGAGATTATGTTCTTATTTGTTGTATATTAAGAGAAAGCAGCCAATTGTTTTGTTTGCATTCATTTGAGTATGACACTACACCAATGTTTTAAAGTGGAAACAAGCTTCAACTCAAGCTTTTGAATGCATTTACGAGTTTTAAAAACTCATACGAGTAGGGTGAAAGAGATTTGAGTTCCTTTGTGTTGTATATTAAGAGAAAGCATCCAAATACTTTGTTTGGATTTATTTGACTGTGAAACTACACCTAGGATGTTTACAAGTACAAACAAGCTTCAACTCAAGCTTTTGAATGCATTTACGCGTTTTAACAACTCTTATGACTAGGGTGATAGAGATTGTTTTCTTTTGTGTTGTTTATTAAGAGAAAGCAGCCAATTGTTTTGTTTGCATTGATTTGAGTATGAAACTACACCAAGAATGTTTTAAAAGTGCAAACAAGCTTCAACTCACGCTTTTGAATGCATTTACGTGTTTTAAAAGCTCATACAAGTAGGGTGAAAGAGATTTGAGTTCTTTTGTGTTGTATATTAAGAGAAAGCATCCAAATACTTTTATTGGATTAATTTGAGTGTGAAACTACACCTGGGATGTTTACAAGTACAAACAAGCTTCAACTCAAGCTTTTGAATGCATTTACGCGTTTTAAAAGCTCATACGAGTAGGGTGAAAGAGATTTGAGTTCTTTTGTGTTGTATATTAAGAGAAAGCATCCAAATACTTTGTTTGGATTCATTTGAGTGTGAAACCACACCTAGGATGTTTACAAGTAAAAACAAGCTTCAAGTCAAGCTTTTGAATGCATTTACGCTTTTTAAAAGCTCATACAAGTAGGGTGAAAGTGGTTTGAGTTCTTTTTGTTGTATATTAAGAGAACGCATCCAAATACTTTTTTTGGATTCATTTGAGTGTGAAACTACACCTAGGATGTTTACAAGTACAATAAAGCTTCAACTCAAGCTTTTTAATGCATTTACGCGTTTTAATAGCTCTTGCAACTAGGGTGATAGAGATCGAGTTCTTTTGTGTTGTATATTAAGAGAAAGCATCCAAATACATTGTTTGCATTCATTTGTGTGTGAAACTACACCTAGAATGTTTTATAGTGCAAACAAGCTTCAACTCAAGCTTTTGAAAGCATTTACGCGTTTTAACAGTTCTTACGACTAGGGTGAAAGAGATTTGAGTTCTTTTGTGTTGTATATTAAGAGAAAGCATCCAAATACTTTGTTTGGATTCATTTGAGTGTGAAACTACACCTAGGATGTTTACAAGTACAATAAAGCTTTAACTCAAGCTTTTGAATGCATTTACGCGTTTTAACAGCTCTTACAACTAAGGTGATAAAGATCGAGTTCTTTTGTGTTGTATATTAAGAGAAAGCATCCAAACACTTTTCTTGCATTTATTTCAGTGTGAAGCTACTCCTAGGATATTTACAAGTACAAACAAGCTTCAACTCAAGCTTTTGAATGCATTTACGCGTTTTAACAGCTCTTACGACTAGGATGATAGAGATTGAGTTCTTTTGTGTTGTATATTAAGAGAAAGCACCCAATTGTTTTATTTGCATTCATTTGAGTATGAAACTACAGCAAGAATATTTTAAAGTGCAAACAAGCTTCAACTCAAGCTTTTGAATGCATTTACGCGTTTTAAAAGCTCATACGAGAAGGGTGTAACAGATTTGAGTTCTTTTGTGTTGTCTATTAAGAGAAAGCATCCAAACACTTTCTTTGCATTCATATGAGTATGAACCTACTCCTAGGATGTTTACAAGTACAAACAAGCTTCAACTCAAGCTTTTGAAAGCATTTACGCGTTTTAACAGTTCTTACGACTAGGGTGAAAGAATATGAGTTCTTTTGTGTTGTATATTAAGAGAAAGCATCCAAATACTTTGTGTGGATTCATTTGAGTGTGAAACTACACCTAGGATGTTTACAAGTACAATAAAGGTTCAACTCAAGCTTTTGAATGCATTTACGCGTTTTAGCAGCGCTTACAACAAAGGTGATAAAGATCGAGTTCTTTTGTGTTGTATATTAAGAGAAAGCATCCAAATACTTTGTTTGCATTCATTTGAGTATGAAACTACACCAAGAATGTTTTAAAGTGCAAACAAGCTTCAACTCAAGCTTTTGAATGCATTTACGCGTTTTAAATGCTCATACGAGTAGGGTGAAAGAGATTTGAGTTCTTTTGTGTTGTCTATTAAGAGAAAGCATCCAAACACTTTGTTTGCATTCATTTGAGTACGAAACTACTCCTAGGATGTTTACAAGTACAAACAAGCTTCAACTCAAGCTATTGAATCCATTTACGCGTTTTAACAGCTCTTACGACTAGGGTGATAGAGATTATGTTCTTTTTTGTTGTATATTAAGAGAAAGCAGCAAATTGTTTTGTTTGCATTCATTTGAGTATGAAACTACACCAAGAATGTTTTAAAAGTGCAAACTAGCTTCAACTCAAGCTTTTGAATGCATTTACGTGTTTTTAAAGCTCATACAAGTAGGGTGAAAGAGATTTGAGTTCTTTTGTGTTGTATATTAAGAGAAAGCACCCAATTGTTTTATTTGCATTCATTTGAGTATGAAACTACGCCAAGAATGGTTTAAACTGCAAACAAGCTTCAACTCAATATTTTGAATACATTTACAAGTTTTAACAGCTCTTACGACTAGGGTGATAGAGATTGAGTTCTTTTGTGTTGTATATTAAGAGAAAGCACCCAATTATTTTATTTGCATACATTTGAGTATGAAACTATGCCAAGAAGGTTTTAAACTGCAAACAAGCTTCAACTCAAGCTTTTGAATGCATTTACGCGTTTTAAAAGCTCATACGAGTAGGGTGAAAGAGATTTGAGTTCCTTTGTGTTGTATATTAAGAGAGAGCATCCAAATACTTTGTTTGGATTAATTTGACTGGGAAACTACACCTAGGATGTTTACAAGTACAAACAAGCTTTAACTCAAGCTTTTGAATGCATTTACGCGTTTTAGTAGCTCTGACAACTAGGGGGATAGAAATTGAGTTCTTTTGTGTTGTATATTAAGAGAAAACATCCAAATACTTTGTTTGCATTCATTTGAGTATGAAACTACACCAAGAATATTTTAAAGTGTAAACAAGCTTCAACTCAAGCTTTTGAATGCATTTACGCGTTTTAACAGCTCTTACGACTAGGGTGATAGAGATTGAGTTCTTTTGTGTTGTATATTAAGAGAAAGCAGCCAAATGTCTTGTTTGCATTCATTTGAGTATGACACTACACCAAGAATGTTTTAAAGTGCAAACAAGCTTCAACTCAAGCTTTTGAATGCATTTACAAGTTTTAAAAGCTCATACGAGTAGGGTGAAAGAGATTTGAGTTCTTTTGTGTTGTATATTAAAAGATAGCAGCCAAATACTTCGTTTGGATTCATTTGAGTGTGAAACTACACCTAGGATGTTTACAAGTAAAAACTAGCTTCAACTCAAGCTTTTAGATGCATTTACGCTTTTTATATGATCATACGAGTAGGGTGAAAGAGATTTGAGTTCTTTTGTGTTGTCTATTAAGAGAAAGCATCCAAACACTTTTCTTGCATTCATTTGAGTGTGAAACTACTCCTAGGATGTTTACAAGTACAAACAAGGTTCAACTCAAGCTTTTGAATGCATTTACGCGTTTTAACAGCTTTTACGACTAGGATGATAGAGATTGAGTTCTTTTGTGTTGTATATTAAGAGAAAGCACCCAATTGTTTTATTTGCATTCAATTGAGTATGAAACTACGCCAAGAATATTTTAAAGTGCAAACAAGCTTCAACTCAAGCTTTTGGATGCATTTACGCGTTTTAAAAGCTCATACGAGTTGGGTGAAAGAGATTTGAGTTCTTTTGTGTTGTATATTCAGAGAAAGAATCCAAATACTTTGTTTGGATTCATTTGAGTGTGAAACGACATCTAGGATGTTTACAAGTACAAACAAGCTTCAACTCAAGCTTTTGAATGCATTTACGCGTTTTAAAAGCTCATACGAGTAGGGTGAAAGAGATTTCAGTTCTTTTGTGTTGTCTATTAAGAGAAAGCATCCAAACACTTTGTTTGCATTGATTTGAGTATGAAACTACTCCTAGGATGTTTAGAAGTACAAACAAGCTTCATTTCAAGCTTTTGAATGTATTTACGCGGTTTAACAGCTCTTACAACTAAGGTGATAGAGATCGAGTTCTTTTGTGTTGTATATTAAGAGAAAGCATCCAAATACTTTGTTTGCATTCATTTGAGTATGAAACTACACCAAGAATGTTTTAAAGTGCAAACAAGCTTCAACTCAAGCTCTTGAATGCATTTACGCGTTTTAAAAGATCAAACGAGTAGGGTGAAAGAGATTTGACTTCTTTTGTGTTGTATATTAAGAGAAAGCATCCAAACACTTTTCTTGCATTCATTTGAGTGTGAAACTACTCCTGGGATGTTTACAAGGACAAACAAGTTTCAACTCAAGCTTTTGAATGCATTTACGCGTTTTAACAGCTCTTACGACTAGGATGATAGAGATTGAGTTCTTTTGTGTTGTATATTAAGAGAAAGCACCCAATTCTTGTATTTGCATTCATTTGAGTATGAAACTACGCCAAGAATATTTTAATGTGCAAACAAGCTTCAGCTCAAGCTTTTGGATGCATTTACGCGTTTTAAAAGCTCATACGAGTAGGGTGAAAGAGATTTGAGTTCTTTTGTGTTGTATATTAAGAGAAAGCATCCAAATACTTTGTTCGGATTAATTTGAGTGTGAAACTACACCTGGGATGTTTACAAGTACAAACAAGCTTTAACTCAAGCTTTTGAATGCATTTACGCGTTTTAACAGCTCTTACAACAAGGGTGATAGAGATCGAGTTCTTTTGTGTTGTATATTAAGAGAAAGAATCCAAATACTTTGTTTGCATTCATTTGAGTATGAAAGTACACCAAGAATGTTTTAAAGTGAAAACAAGCTTCAACTCAAGCTTTTGAATGCATTTACGCGTTTTAAAAGCTCATATGAGTACGGTGAAACAGATTTGAGTTCTTTTGTGTTGTATATTAAGAGAAAGAATCCAAGTACTTTGTTTGGATTCATTTGAGTGTGAAACTACACCTAGGATCTTTACAAGTACAAACAAGCTTCAACTCAAGCTTTTGAATGCATTTACGCGTTTTACAAACTCATACGAGTAGGGTGAAAGAGATTTGAGTTCTGTTGTGTTGTATATTCAGAGAAAGAATCCAAATACTTTGTTTGGATTCATTTTAGTGTGAAACTACACCTAGGATGTTTACAAGTACAAACAAGCTTCAACTCAAGCTTTTGAATGCATTTACGCGTTTTAAAAGCTCATATAAGTAGGGTGAAAGAGATTTGAGTTCTTTTGTGTTGTCTATTAAGAGAAAACATCCAAACACCTTGTTTGCATTCATTTGAGTATGAAACTACTCCTAGGATGTTTACAAGTACAAACAAGCTTCATTTCAAGCTTTTGATGCATTTACGCGTTTTAACAGCTCTTACAACTAAGGTGATAGAGATCGAGTTCTTTTGTGTTGTATATTAAGAGAAAGCATCCAAATACTTTGTTTGCATTCATTTGAGTGTGAAACTACACCTAGGATGTTTACAAGTAAAAACTAGCTTTAACTCAAGGTTTTTAATCCATTTAAGCGTTATAAAAGCTCTTACGAGTAGGGTGAAAGAGATTTGAGTATTTTTGTGTTGTATATTAAGAGAAAGCATACAAATACATTGTTTGGATTCATTTGAGTGTGAAACTACATCTAGGATGTTTACAAGTACAAACAAGCTTCAACTCAAGCTTTTGAATGCATTTACGCGTTATAAAAGCTCATACGAGTAGGGTGAATGAGAATTGAGTTCTTTTGTGTTGTATATTAAGAGAAAGCATCCAAATACTTTCTTTGGATTCATTTGAGTGTGAAACTACACCTAGGATGTTTACAAGTGAAAACAAGCTTCAACTCAAGCTTTTGAATGCATTTACGCGTTTTAAAAGCTCATACGAGTAGGGTGAAAGAGATTTGAGTTCTTTTGTGTTGTCTATTAAGAGAAAGCATCCAAACACTTTGTTTGCATTCATTTGAGTATGAAACTACTCCTAGGATGTTTAGAAGTACAAACAAGCTTCAACTCAAGCTTTTGAATGCATTTACGCGTTTTAACAGCTCTTACGACTAGGGTGATAGAACTTGAGTTCTTTTGTGTTGTATATTAAGAGAAAGCAGCCAATTGTTTTGTTTGCATTCATTTGAGTATGAAACTACACCAAGAATGTTTTAAAGTGGAAACAAGCTTCAAATCAAGCTTTTGAATGCATTTACGTGTTTTAAAAGCTCATACGAGTAGGGTGAAAGAGATTTGAGTTCTTTTGTGTTGTATATTAAGAGAAAGAATCCAAATACTTTGTTTGGATTCATTTTAGTGGGAAACTACAGCCTAGGATGTTTATAAGTACAAACAAGCTTCAACTAAAGCTTTTGAATGCATTTACGCGTTTTAAAAGCTCATATGAGTAGGGTGAAAGAGATTTGAGTTCTTTTGTGTTGTATATTAAGAGAAAGCATCCAAATACTTTGTTTGGATTCATTTGAGTGTGAAACTACACATAGGATATTTACAAGTACAATAAAGCTTCAACTCAAGCTTTTGAATGCATTTACGCGTTTCAAAAGCTCATACGAGTAGGGTGAAAGAGATTTGAGTTCTTTTGTGTTGTCTATTAAGAGAAAGAATCCAAACACTTTGTTTGCATACATTTGAGTGTGAAACAACTCCTAGGATGTTTACAAGTACAAACAAGCTTCAACTCAAGCTTTTGAATGCATTTACGCGTTTTAACAGCTCTTGCGACTAGGGTGATAGAGATTGAGTTCTTTTGTGTTGTATATTAAGAGAAAGTATCCAAATACATTGTTTGGATTCATTTGAGTGTGAAACTACATCTAGGATGTTTACAAGTACAAACAAGCTTCAACTCAAACTTTTGAATGCATTTACGCGTTGTAACTGCTCTTACGACTAGGGTGACAGAGATTGAGTTCTTTTGTGTTGTATATTAAGAGAAAGCACCAAAATGTTTTGTTTGCATTCATTTGAGTATGTAACTACACCAAGAATGTTTTAAAGTGCAAACAAGCTTCAACTCAAGCTTTTAAATGCATTTACGCGTTGTAAAAGCTCATACGAGTAGGGTGAAAGAGATTTGAGATCTTGTGTGTTGTATATATTAAGAGAAAGCATCCAAATACTTTGTTTGGATTCAATTGAGTGTGAAACTACACCTAGGAAGTTTACAAGTACAAACAAGCTTCAACTCAAGCTTTTGAATGCATTTACGCGTTTTAAAAGTTCATACGAATAGGGTCAAAGAGATTTGAGTTTTTTTGTGTTGTATATTAAGAGAAAGCATTCAAATACTCTGTTTGGATTAATTTGAGTGTGAAACAACACCTCGGATGTTGACAAGTACAAACAAGGTTCAACTCAAGCTTTTGAATGCATTTACGCGTTACAAAAGCTCATACGAGTAGGATGAATGAGAATTGAGTTCTTTTGTGTTGTATATTAAGAGAAAGCATCCAAATACTTTGTTTGGATTCATTTGAGTGTGAAACTACACCTAGGATGTTTACAAGTAAAAACAAGCTTCAACTCAAGCTTTTGAATGCATTTACGCGTTTTAGAAGCTCATACGAGTAGGGTGAAAGAGATTTGAGTTCTTTTGCGTTGTCTATTAAGAGAAAGCATCCAAACACTTTGTTTGCATTCATTTGAGGATGAAACTACTCCTAGGATGTTTACAAGTACAAACAAGCTTCAACTCAAGCTTTTGAATGCATTTACGCGTTTTAACAGCTCTTACGACTAGGGTGATAGAGCTTGAGTTCTTTTGTGTTGTACATGAAGAGAAAGCAGCCAATTGTTTTGTTTGCATTCATTTGAGTATGAAACTACACCAAGAATGTATTAAAGTGCAAACAAGCTTCAACTCAAGCTTTTGAATGCATTTACGTGTTTTAAAAGCTCATACGAGTAGGGTGAAAGAGATTTGAGTTCTTTTGTGTTTTAAAAGCTCATACGAGTAGGGTGATAGAGATTGAGTTCTTTTGTGTTGTATATTAAGAGAAAGCACCCAATTATTTTGTTTGCACTCATTTTGAGCATGAAACTACACCAAGAATGTTTTAAAGTGCAAACAAGCTTCAACTCCAGCTTTTGAATGCATTTACGCGTTTTAAAAGCTCATACGAGTAGGGTAAAAGAGATTTGAGTTCTTTTGTGTTGTATATTCAGAGAAAGCATTGAAATACTTTGTTTGGATTCATTTGAGTGTGAAACTACACCTGGGATGTTTACAAGTACAAACAAGCTTCAACTCAAGCTTTTGAATGCATTTACGCGTTTTAACAGCTCTTACAACTAGGGTGATAGAGAACGAGTTCTTTTGTGTTTGTATATTAAGAGAAAGCATCCAAATACATTGCTTGCATTCATTTGTGTGTGAAACTACACCTAGGATGTTTACAAGTACAAACAAGCTTCAACTCAAACTTTTGAATGCATTTACGCGTTTTAAAAGCTCATACGAGTAGGGTGATAGAGATTGAGTTCTTTTGTGTTGTATATTTAGATAAATCACCCAATTGTTTTGTTTGCACTCATTTGAGTATGAACATACACCAAGAATATTTTAAAGTGCAAACAAGCTTCAACTCAAGCTTTTGAATGCATTTACGCGTTTTAAAAGCTCATACGAGTAAGTTGAAAGAGATTTGAGTTCTTTTGTGTTGTATATTCAGAGAAAGCATCCAAAATACTTTGTTTAGATTCATTTGAGTGTGAAACTACACCTAGGATGTTTACAAGTACAAACAAGCTTCAACTCAAACTTTTGAATGCATTTACGCGTTGTAACTGCTCTTACGACTAGGGTGACAGAGATTGAGTTCTTTTGTGTTGTATATTAAGAGAAAGCACCAAAATGTTTTGTTTGCATTCATTTGAGTATGTAACTACACCAAGAATGTTTTAAAGTGCAAACAAGCTTCAATTCAAGCTTTTAAATGCATTTACGCGTTGTAAAAGCTCATACGAGTAGGGTGAAAGAGATTTGAGATCTTGTGTGTTGTATATATTAAGAGAAAGCATCCAAATACTTTGTTTGGATTCAATTGAGTGTGAAACTACACCTAGGAAGTTTACAAGTACAAACAAGCTTCAACTTAAGCTTTTGAATGCATTTACGCGTTTTAAAAGTTCATACGAATAGGGTCAAAGAGATTTGAGTTTTTTTGTGTTGTATATTAAGAGAAAGCATTCAAATACTCTGTTTGGATTAATTTGAGTGTGAAACAACACCTCGGATGTTGACAAGTACAAACAAGGTTCAACTCAAGCTTTTGAATGCATTTACGCGTTTTAAAAGCTCATACGAGTAGGGTGATAGAGATTGAGTTCTTTTGTGTTGTATATTAAGAGAAAGCACCCAATTGTTTTTTTTGCACTCATTTGAGTATGAAACTACACCAAGAATGTTTTAAAGTGCAAACAAGCTTCAACTCAAGCTTTTGAATGCATTTACGCGTTATAAAAGCTCATACGGGTAGGGTGAAAGAGATTTGAGTTCTTTTGTGTTGTATATTAAGAGAAAGCATCCAAATACTTTGTTTGGATTTATCTGAGTGTGAAACTACACCTTGGATGTTTACAAGTACAAACTAGCTTTAACTCAAGCTTTTGAATGCATTTACGCGTTTTAAAAGCTCATACAAGTAGGGTGAACGAGATATGAGTTCTTTTGTGTTGTATATTAAGAGAAAGCATCCAAATACTTTGTTTGGATTCATTTGAGTGTAAAACTACACCTAGGATGTTTACAAGTACAAAAAAGCTTCAACTCAAGCTTTTGAATGCATTTACGCATTTTAAAAGCTCATACGAGTAGGGTGAAAGAGATTTCAGTTCTTTTGTGTTGTATATTAAGAGAAAGCATCCAAATACTTTGTTTGGATTCATTTGAGTGTGAAAGTACACCTAGGATGTTTACAAGTACAAAAAAGCTTCAACTCAAAATTTTTAATACATTTAAGCGTTTTAAGCTCATACGAGTAGCCTGAAAGAGATTTGAGTTCTTTAGTGTTGTATATTAAGAGAAAGCATCCAAATACTTTGTTTGGATTCATTTGAGTGTGAAACTACACCTAGGATGTTTACAAGTACAAACAAGCATTAACTCAAGCTTTTGAATGCATTTACGCGTTTTAAAAGCTCATACGAGTAGGGTGATAGAGATTGAGTTCTTTTGTGTTGTATATTAAGAGAAAGCACCCAATTATTTTGTTTGCACTCATTTTGAGTATCAAAACTACACCAAGAATGTTTTAAAGTGCAAACAAAGCTTCAACTCAAGCTTTTGAATGCATTTACGCGTTTTAAAAGCTCATACGAGTAGGGTGAAAGAGATTTGAGTTCTTTTGTGTTGTATATTCAGAGAAAGCATCCAAATACTTTGTTTGGATTCATTTGAGTGTGAAACTGCACCTAGGATGTTTACAAGTACAAACAAGCTTCAACTCAAGCTTTTGAATGCATTTACGCGTTTTAACAGCTCTTACAACTAGGGTGATAGAGAACGAGTTCTTTTGTGTTGTATATTAAGAGAAAGCATCCAAATACATTGTTTGCATTCATTTGTGTGTGAAACTACACCTAGGATGTTTACAAGTACAAACAAGCTTCAACTCAAACTTTTGAATGCATTTACGCGTTTTAAAAGCTTATACGAGTAGGGTGATAGAGATTGAGTTCTTTTGTGTTGTATATTTAGATAAAGCACCCATTTGTTTTGTTTGCACTCATTTGAGTATGAAGATACACCAAGAATATTTTAAAGTGCAAACAAGCTTCAAGTCAAGCTTTTGAATGCATTTACGCGTTTTAAAAGCTCATACGAGTAAGGTGAAAGAGATTTGAGTTCTTTTGGGTTGTATATTCAGAGAAAGCATCCAAAATACTTTGTTTAGATTCATTTGAGTGTGAAACTACGCCTAGGATGTTTACAAGTACAAACAAGCTTCAACTCAAACTTTTGAATGCATTTACGCGTTGTAACAGCTCTTACGACTAGGGTGATAGAGATTGAGTTCTTTTGTGTTGTATATTAAGAGAAAGCACAAAAATGTTTTGTTTGCATTCATTTGAGTATGAAACTACACCAAGAATGTTTTAAAGTGCAAACCAGCTTCAACTCAAGCTTTTGAATGCATTTACGCGTTGTAACAGCTCATACGAGTAGGGTGAAAGAGATATGAGTTCTTTTGTGTTATATATTAAGAGAAAGCATCCAAATACTTTGTTTGGATTCATTTGAGTGTGAAACTACACCTAGGATGTTTACAAGTACAAAAAAGCTTCAACTCAAGCTTTTGAATGCATTTACGCGTTTTAAAAGCTCATACGAGTAGGGTGAAAGAGATTTGAGTTCTTTTGTGTTGTATATTAAGAGAAAGCATCCAAATACTTTGTTTGGATTCATTTGAGTGTGAAAGTACACCTAGGATGTTTACAAGTACAAAAAAGCTTCAACTCAAAATTTTGAATGCATTTAAGCGTTTTAAGTTCATACGAGTAGCCTGAAAGAGATTTGAGTTCTTTTGTGTTGTATATTAAGAGAAAGCATCCAAATACTTTGTTTGGATTCATTTGAGTGTGAAACTACACCTAGGATGTTTACAAGTACAAACAAGCTTCAACTCAAACTTTTCAATGCATTTACGCGTTTTAAAATCTCACACGAGTAGGGTGATAGAGATTGAGTTCTTTTGTGTTGTGTATTTAGATAAAGCACCCATTTGTTTTGTTTGCACACATTTGAGTATGAAGATACACCAAGAATGTTTTAAAGTACAAACAAGCTTCAACTCAAGCTTTTGAATGCATTTACGCGTTTTAAAACCTCATACGAGTAGGGTGAAAGAGATTTGAGTTCTTTTGTGTTGTATATTTAGAGAAAGCATCCAAAATACTTTGTTTAGATTCATTTGTGTGTGAAACTACACCTAAGATGTTTAGAAGTACAAAAAAGCTTCAACTCAAACTTTTGAATGCATTTTCGCGTTGTAACAACTCTTACGACTAGGGTGATAGAGATTGAGTTCTTTTGTGTTGTATATTAAGAGAAAGCACCCAAATGTTTTGTCTGCATTCATTTGAGTTTGAAACTACACCATGAATGTTTTAAAGTGCAAACCAGCTTCAACTCAAGCTTTCGAATGCATTTACGCGTTTTAAAGCGCATACGAGTAGGGTGAAAGAGATTTGAGTTATTTTGTGTTGTATATTAAGAGAAAGCATCCAAATACTTTGTTTGGATTCATTTGAGAGTGAAACTACACCTAGGAAGTTTACAAGTGCAAACAAGCTTCAACTCAAGCTTTTGAATGCATTTACGCGTTTTGAAAGCTCATACGAGTAGGGTGAAAGAGATTTGAGTTCTTTTGTGTTGTATATTCAGAGAAAGCACCAAAATGTTTTGTTTGCATTCATTTGAGTATGAAACTACACCAAGAATGTTTTAAAGTGCAAACAAGCTTCAACTCAAGCTTTTGAATGCATTTACGCGTTGTAAAAGCTCATATGAGTAGGGTGAATGAGATTTGAGATCTTTTGTGTTGTATATTAAGAGAAAGCATCCAAATACTTTGTTTGGATTCATTTGAGAGTGAAACTACACCTAGGAAGTTTACAAGTACAAACTAGCTTCAACTCAAGCTTTTGAATGCATTTACGCGTTATAAAAGCTCATACGAGTAGGGTGAATGAGAATTGAGTTCATTTGTGTTGTATATTAAGAGAAAGCATCCAAATACTTTGTTTGGATTCATTTGAGTGTGAAACTACACCTCGGATGTTTACAAGTACAAACAAGCTTCAACTCAAGCTTTTGAATGCATTTACACGTTTTAAAAGCTCATACGAGTAGGGTGATAGAGATTGAGTTCTTTTGTGTTGTATATTAAGAGAAAGCACCCGATTGTTTTGTTTGCACTCACTTGAGTATGAAACTACACCAAGAATGTTTTAAAGTGCAAACAAGCTTCAACTCAAGCTTTTGAATGCATTTACGCGTTTTAACAGCTCTTACGACTAGGGTGATAGTGATTGAGTTCTTTTGCGTTGTATATTAAGAGAAAGCATCCAAATACTTTGTTTGAATTGATTTGAGTGTGAAACTACACCTAGGATGTTTACAAGTAAAAACTAGCTTCAACTCAAGCTTTTGGATCCATTTAAGCGTTATAAAAGCTAATACGAGTAGGGTGAAAGAGATTTGAGTATTTTTGTGTTGTATATTAAGAGAAAGCATACAAATACATTGTTTGGATTCATTTGAGTGTGAAACTACATCTAGGATGTTTACAAGTACAAACAAGCTTCAACTCAAACTTTTGAATGCATTTACGCGTTGTAGCTGCTCTTACGACTAGGGTGATAGAGATTGAGTTCTTTTGTGTTGTATATTAAGAGAAAGCACCAAAATGTTTTGTTTGCATTCATTTGAGTATGAAACTACACCAAGAATGTTTTAAAGTGCAAACAAGCTTCAACTCAAGCTTTTGAATGCATTTACGCGTTGTAAAAGCTCATACGAGTAGGGTGAAAGAGATTTGAGATCTTTTGTGTTGTATATATTAAGAGCAAGCATCCAAATACTTTGTTTGGATTCATTTGAGTGTGAAACTACACCTAGGAAGGTTACAAGTACAAACAAGCTTCAACTTAAGCTTTTGAATGCATTTACGCGTTACAAAAGCTCATACGAGTAGGATGAATGAGAATTGAGTTCTTTTGTGTTGTATATTAAGAGAAAGCATCCAAATACTTTGTTTGGATTCATTTGAGTGTGAAACTACACCTAGGATGTTTACAAGTAAAAACAAGCTTCAACTCAAGCTTTTGAATGCATTTACGCGTTTTAGAAGCTCATACGAGTAGGGTGAAAGAGATTTGAGTTCTTTTGCGTTGTCTATTAAGAGAAAGCATCCAAACACTTTGTTTGCATTCATTTGAGTATGAAACTACTCCTTGGATGTTTACAAGTACAAACAAGCTTCAACTCAAGCTTTTGAATGCATTTACGCGTTTTAACAGCTCTTACGACTAGGGTGATAGAGCTTGAGTTCTTTTGTGTTGTACATGAAGAGAAAGCAGCCAATTGTTTTGTTTGCATTCATTTGAGTATGAAACTACACCAAGAATGTTTTAAAGTGCAAACAAGCTTCAACTCAAGCTTTTGAATGCATTTACTTGTTTTAAAAGCTCATACGAGTAGGGTGAAAGAGATTTGAGTTCTTTTGTGTTTTAAAAGCTCATACGAGTAGGGTGATAGAGATTGAGTTCTTTTGTGTTGTATATTAAGAGCAAGCACCCAATTATTTTGTTTGCACTCATTTTGAGCATGAAACTACACCAAGAATGTTTTAAAGTGCAAACAAGCTTCAACTCCAGCTTTTGAATGCATTTACGCGTTTTAAAAGCTCATACGAGTAGGGTGAAAGAGATTTGAGTTCTTTTGTGTTGTATATTCAGAGAAAGCATTGAAATACCTTGTTTGGATTCATTTGAGTGTGAAACTACACCTGGGATTTTACAAGTACAAACAAGCTTCAACTCAAGCTTTTGAATGCATTTACGCGTTTTAACAGCTCTTACAACTAGGGTGATGGAGAACGAGTTCTTTTGTGTTTGTATATTAAGAGAAAGCATCCAAATACATTGTTTGCATTCATTTGTGTGTGAAACTACACCTAGGATGTTTACAAGTACAAACAAGCTTCAACTCAAACTTTTGAATGCATTTACGCGTTTTAAAAGCTCATACGAGTAGGGTGATAGAGATTGAGTTCTTTTGTGTTGTATATTTAGATAAATCACCCAATTGTTTTGTTTGCACTCATTTGAGTATGAACATACACCAAGAATATTTTAAAGTGCAAACAAGCTTCAACTCAAGCTTTTGAATGCATTTACGCGTTTTAAAAGCTCATACGAGTAAGGTGAAAGAGATTTGAGTTCTTTTGTGTTGTATATTCAGAGAAAGCATCCAAAATACTTTGTTTAGATTCATTTGAGTGTGAAACTACACCTAGGATGTTTACAAGTACAAACAAGCTTCAACTAAAACTTTTGAATGCATTTACGCGTTGTAACAGCTCTTACGACTATGGTGATAGAGATTGAGTTCTTTTGTTTTGTATATTAAGAGAAAGCACCCAAATGTTTTGTTTGCATTCATTTGAGTATGAAACTACACCAAGAATGTTTTAAAGTGCAAACCAGCTTCAACTCAAGCTTTTGAATTCATTTACGCGTTGTAACAGCTCATACGAGTAGGGTGAAAGAGATTTGAGATCTTTTGTGTTGTATATATTAAGAGAAAGCATCCAAATACTTTGTTTGGATTCATTTGAGTGTGAAACTACACCTAGGAAGTTTACAAGTACAAACAAGCTTGAACTCAAGGTTTTGAATATATTTACGCGTTATAAAAGCTCATACGAGTAGGGTGAATTAGAATTGAGTTCTTTTGTGTTGTATATTAAGAGAAAGCATCCAAATACTTTGTTTGGATTCATTTGAGTGTTAAACTACACCTCGGATGTTTACAAGTACAAACAAGCTTCAACTCAAGCTTTTGAATGCATTTACGCGTTTTAAAAGCTCATACGAGTAGGGTGATAGAGATTGAGTTCTTTTGTGTTGTATATTAAGAGAAAGCACCCAATGGTTTTTTTTGCACTCATTTGAGTATGAAACTACACCAAGAATGTTTTAAAGTGCAAACAAGCTTCAACTCAAGCTTTTGAATGCATTTTACGCGTTTTAAAAGCTCCTACGAGTAGGGTGAAAGAGATTTGAGTTCTTTTGTGTTGTATATTAAGAGAAAGCATCCAAGTACTTTGTTTGGATTTATATGAGTGTGAAACTACACCTTGGATGTTTACAAGTACAAACTAGCTTCAACTCAAGCTTTTGAATGCATTTACGCGTTTTAAAAGAGATATGAGTTCTTTTGTGTTGTATATTAAGAGAAAGCATCCAAATACTTTGTTTGGATTCATTTGAGGGTGAAACTACACCTAGGATGTTTACAAGTACAAAAAAGCTTCAACTCAAGCTTTTGAATGCATTTACGCGTTTTAAAAGCTCATACGAGTAGTGTGAAAGAGATTTGAGTTCTTTTGTGTTGTATATTAAGAGAAAGCATCCAAATACTTTGTTTGGATTCATTTGAGTGTGAAAGTACACCTAGGATGTTTACAAGTACAAAAAAGCTTCAACTCAAAATTTTGAATGCATTTAAGCGTTTTAAGTTCATACGAGTAGCCTGAAAGAGATTTGAGTTCTTTTGTGTTGTATATTAAGAGAAAGCATCCAAATACTTTGTTTGGATTTATATGAGTGTGAAACTACACTTTGGATGTTTACAAGTACAACCTAGCTTCAACTCAAGCTTTTGAATGCATTTACGCGTTTTAAAAGCTTATACGAGTAGGGTGAAAGAGATTTGAGTTCTTTTGCGTTGTCTATTAAGAGAAAGCATCCAAACACTTTGTTTGCATTCATTTGAGTATGAAACTACTCCTAGGATGTTTACAAGTACAAACAAGCTTCAACTCAAGCTTTTGAATGCATTTACGCGTTTTAACAGCTCTTACGACTAGGGAGATAGAGCTTGAGATCTTTTGTGTTGTATATGAAGAGAAAGCAGCCAATTGTTTTGTTTGCATTCATTTGAGTATGAAACTACACCAAGAATGTCTTAAAGTGCAAACAAGCTTCAACTCAAGCTTTTGAATACATTTACGTGTTTTAAAAGCTCATACGAGTAGGGTGAAAGAGATTTGTGTTCTTTTGTGTTTTAAAAGCTCATACGAGTAGGGTGATAGAGATTGAGTTCTTTTGTGTTGTATATTAAGAGAAAGCACCAAAATGTTTTGTTTGCATTAATTTGAGTTTGAAACTACACCAAGAATGTTTTAAAGTGCAAACAAGCTTCAACTCAAGCTTTTGAATGCATTTACGCGTTGTAAAAACTCATACGAGTAGGGTGAAAGAGATTCGAGATATTTTGTGTTGTATATATTAAGAGAAAGCATCCAAATACTTTGTTTGGATTCATTTGAGTGTGAAACTACACCTAGGAAGTTTACAAGTAAAAACAAGCTTCAACTCAAGCTTTTGAATGCATTTACGCGTTTTAAAAGCTCATACGAGTAGGGTGAAAGAGATATGAGTTCTTTTGTGTTGTATATTAAGAGAAAGCATTCAAATACTTTGTTTGCATTCATTTGAGTATGAAACTACTCCTAGGATGTTTACAAGTACAAACATGCTTCAACTCATGCTTTTGAATGCATTTACGCGTTTTAAAAGCTCATACGAGTAGGGTGAAAGAGATTTGAGTTCTTTTGCGTTGTCTATGAAGAGAAAGCATCCAAACACTTTGTTTGCATTCATTTGAGTATGAAACTACTCCTAGGATGTTTACAAGTACAAACAAGCTTCAACTTAAGCATTTGAATGCATTTACGCGTTTTAAAAGCTCATATGAGTAGGGTGAAAGAGATTTGAGTTCTTTTGTGTTGTATATTAAGAGAAAGCATCCAAATACTTTGTTTGGATTCATTTGAGTGTGAAACTACACATAGGATATTTACAAGTACATTAAAGCTTCAACTCAAGCTTTTGAATGCATTTACGCGTTTTAAAAGCTCAGACGAGTAGGGTGAAAGAGATTTGAGTTCTTTTGCGTTGTCTATTAAGAGAAAGCATCCAAATACTTTGTTTGGATTTATCTGAGTGTGAAACTACACCTTGGATGTTTACAAGTACAAACTAGCTTCAACTCAAGCTTTTGAATGCATTTACGCGTTTTAAAAGCTCATACGAGTAGGGTGAAAGAGATATGAGTTCTTTTGTGTTGTATATTAAGAGAAAGCATCCAAATACTTTGTTTGCATTCATTTGAGTATGAAACTACTCCTAGGATGTTTACAAGTACAAACAAGCTTCAACTCATGCTTTTGAATGCATTTACGCGTTTTAAAAGCTCATACGAGTAGGGTGAAAGAGATTTGAGTTCTTTTGCGTTGTCTATGAAGAGAAAGCATCCAAACACTTTGTTTGCATTCATTTGAGTATGAAACTACTCCTAGGATGTTTACAAGTACAAACAAGCTTCAACTCATGCTTTTGAATGCATTTACGCGTTTTAACAGCTCTTACGACTAGGGTAATAGAGCTTGAGTTCTTTTGTGTTGTATATGAAGAGAAAGCAGCCAATTGTTTTGTTTGCATTCATTTGAGTATGAAACTACACCAAGTATGTTTTAAAGTGCAAACAAGCTTCATCTCAAGCTTTTGAATGCATTTACGTGTTTTAAAAGCTCATACGAGTAAGGTGAAAGAGATTTGAGTTCTTTTGTGTTGTATATTAAGAGAAAGAATCCAAATACTTTGTTTGGATTCATTTGAGTGTGAAACTACACCTAGGATGTTTACAAGTACAAACAAGCTTCAACTTAAGCATTTGAATGCATTTACGCGTTTTAAAAGCTCATATGAGTAGGGTGAAAGAGATTTGAGTTCTTTTGTGTTGTATATTAAGAGAAAGCATCCAAATACTTTGTTTGGATTCATTTGAGTGTGAAACTACACATAGGATATTTACAAGTACATTAAAGCTTCAACTCAAGCTTTTGAATGCATTTACGCGTTTCAAAAGCTCATACGAGTAGGGTGAAAGAGATATGAGTTCTTTTGTGTTGTATATTAAGAGAAAGCATCCAAATACTTTGTTTGGATTCATTTGTGTCTGAAACTACACCTAGGATGTTTACAAGTACAAAAAAGCTCCAACTCAAGCTTTTGAATGCATTTACGCGTTTTAAAAGCTCATACGAGTAGTGTGAAAGAGATTTGAGTTCTTTTGTGTTGTATATTAAGAGAAAGCATCCAAATACTTTGTTTCCATTCATTTGAGTATGAAACTACTCCTAGGATGTTTACAAGTACAAACAAGCTTCAACTCAAGCTTTTGAATGCATTTACGCGTTTTAACAGCTCTTACGACTAGGGTGATAGTGATTGAGTTCTTTTGTGTTGTATATTAAAAGAAAGCATCCAAATACTTTGTTTGCATTTATTTAAGTATGAAACTACACCAAGAATGTTTTAAAGTGCAAACAAGCTTCAACTCAAGCTCTTGAATGCATTTACGCGTTTTAAAAGCTCATATGAGTAGGGTGAAAGAGATTTGAGATCTTTTGTGTTGTATATTAAGAGAAAGCATCCAAATACTTTGTTTGGATTCATTTGAGTGTGAAACTACACCTAGGATGTCTACAAGTATAAACAAGCTTCAACTCAAGCTTTTGAATGCATTTACGCGTTTTAGAAGCTCATACGAGTAGGGTGAAAGAGATTTGAGTTCTTTTGCGTTGTCTATTAAGAGAAAGCATCCAAACACTTTGTTTGCATTCATTTGAGTATGAAACTACTCCTAGGATGTTTACAAGTACAAACAAGCTTCAACTCAAGCTTTTGAAGTCATTTACGCGTTTTAACAGCTCTTACGACTAGGGTGATAGAGCTTGAGTTCTTTTGTGTTGTACATGAAGAGAAAGCAGCCAATTGTTTTGTTTGCATTCATTTGAGTATGAAACTACACCAAGAATGTATTAAAGTGCAAACAAGCTTCAACTCAAGCTTTTGAATGCATTTACGTGTTTTAAAAGCTCATACGAGTAGGGTGAAAGAGATTTGAGTTCTTTTGTGTTTTAAAAGCTCATACGAGTAGGGTGATAGAGATTGAGTTCTTTTGTGTTGTATATTAAGAGAAAGCACCCAATTATTTTGTTTGCACTCATTTTGAGCATGAAACTACACCAAGAATGTTTTAAAGTGCAAACAAGCTTCAACTCCAGCTTTTGAATGCATTTACGCGTTTTAAAAGCTCATACGAGTAGGGTGAAAGAGATTTGAGTTCTTTTGTGTTGTATATTCAGAGAAAGCATTGAAATACTTTGTTTGGATTCATTTGAGTGTGAAACTACACCTGGGATGTTTACAAGTACAAACAAGCTTCAACTCAAGCTTTTGAATGCATTTACGCGTTTTAACAGCTCTTACAACTAGGGTGATAGAGAACGAGTTCTTTTGTGTTTGTATATTAAGAGAAAGCATCCAAATACATTGCTTGCATTCATTTGTGTGTGAAACTACACCTAGGATGTTTACAAGTACAAACAAGCTTCAACTCAAACTTTTGAATGCATTTACGCGTTGTAAAAGCTCATACGAGTAGGGTGAAAGAGATTTGAGATCTTTTGTGTTGTATATATTAAGAGCAAGCATCCAAATACTTTGTTTGGATTCATTTGAGTGTGAAACTACACCTAGGAAGGTTACAAGTACAAACAAGCTTCAACTCAAGCTTTTGAATGCATTTAAGCGTTACAAAAGCTCATACGAGTAGGATGAATGAGAATTGAGTTCTTTTGTGTTGTATATTAAGAGAAAGCATCCAAATACTTTGTTTGGATTCATTTGAGTGTGAAACTACACCTAGGATGTTTACAAGTAAAAACAAGCTTCAACTCAAGCTTTTGAATGCATTTACGCGTTTTAGAAGCTCATACGAGTAGGGTGAAAGAGATTTGAGTTCTTTTGCGTTGTCTATTAAGAGAAAGCATCCAAACACTTTGTTTGCATTCATTTGAGTATGAAACTACTCCTAGGATGTTTCCAAGTACAAACAAGCTTCAACTCAAGCTTTTGAATGCATTTACGCGTTTTAACAGCTCTTACGACTAGGGTGATAGAGCTTGAGTTCTTTTGTGTTGTACATGAAGAGAAAGCAGCCAATTGTTTTGTTTGCATTCATTTGAGTATGAAACTACACCAAGAATGTATTAAAGTGCAAACAAGCTTCAACTCAAGCTTTTGAATGCATTTACGTGTTTTAAAAGCTCATACGAGTAGGGTGAAAGAGATTTGAGTTCTTTTGTGTTTTAAAAGCTCATACGAGTAGGGTGATAGAGATTGAGTTCTTTTGTGTTGTATATTAAGAGAAAGCACCCAATTATTTTGTTTGCACTCATTTTGAGCATGAAACTACACCAAGAATTTTTTAAAGTGCAAACAAGCTTCAACTCCAGCTTTTGAATGCATTTACGCGTTTTAAAAGCTCATACGAGTAGGGTGAAAGAGATTTGAGTTCTTTTGTGTTGTATATTCAGAGAAAGCATTGAAATACTTTGTTTGGATTCATTTGAGTGTGAAACTACACCTGGGATGTTTACAAGTACAAACAAGCTTCAACTCAAGCTTTTGAATGCATTTACGCGTTTTAACAGCTCTTACAACTAGGGTGATAGAGAACGAGTTCTTTTGTGTTTGTATATTAAGAGAAAGCATCCAAATACATTGCTTGCATTCATTTGTGTGTGAAACTACACCTAGGATGTTTACAAGTACAAACAAGCTTCAACTCAAACTTTTGAATGCATTTACGCGTTTTAAAAGCTCATACGAGTAGGGTGATAGAGATTGAGTTCTTTTGTGTTGTATATTTAGATAAATCACCCAATTGTTTTGTTTGCACTCATTTGAGTATGAACATACACCAAGAATATTTTAAAGTGCAAACAAGCTTCAACTCAAGCTTTTGAATGCATTTACGCGTTTTAAAAGCTCATACGAGTAAGGTGAAAGAGATTTGAGTTCTTTTGTGTTGTATATTCAGAGAAAGCATCCAAAATACTTTGTTTAGATTCATTTGAGTGTGAAACTACACCTAGGATGTTTACAAGTACAAACAAGCTTCAACTTAAGCATTTGAATGCATTTACGCGTTTTAAAAGCTCATATGAGTAGGGTGAAAGAGATTTGAGTTCTTTTGTGTTGTATATTAAGAGAAAGCATCCAAATACTTTGTATTCATTTGAGTATGAAACTACACCAAGAATGTATTAAAGTGCAAACAAGCTTCAACTCAAGCTTTTGAATGCATTTACGTGTTTTAAAAGCTCATACGAGTAGGGTGATAGAGATTTGAGTTCTTTTGTGTTTTAAAAGCTCATACGAGTAGGGTGATAGAGATTGAGTTCTTTTGTGTTGTATATTAAGAGAAAGCACCCAATTATTTTGTTTGCACTCATTTTGAGCATGAAACTACACCAAGAATGTTTTAAAGTGCAAACAAGCTTCGACTCCAGCTTTTGAATGCATTTACGCGTTTTAAAAGCTCATACGAGTAGGGTGAAAGAGATTTGAGTTCTTTTGTGTTGTATATTCAGAGAAAGCATTGAAATACTTTGTTTGGATTCATTTGAGTGTGAAACTACACCTGGGATATTTACAAGTACAAACAAGCTTCAACTCAAGCTTTTGAATGCATTTACGCGTTTCAAAAGCTCATACGAGTAGGGTGAAAGAGATATGAGTTCTTTTGTGTTTGTATATTAAGAGAAAGCATCCAAATACTTTGTTTGGATTCATTTGTGTCTGAAACTACACCTAGAATGTTTACAAGTACAAACAAGCTTCAACTCAAACTTTTGAATGCATTTACGCGTTTTAAAAGCTCATACGAGTAGGGTGATAGAGATTGAGTTCTTTTGTGTTGTATATTTAGATAAATCACCCAATTGTTTTGTTTGCACTCATTTGAGTATGAACATACACCAAGAATATTTTAAAGTGCAAACAAGCTTCAACTCAAGCTTTTGAATGCATTTACGCGTTTTAAAAGCTCATACGAGTAAGGTGAAAGAGATTTGAGTTCTTTTGTGTTGTATATTCAGAGAAAGCATCCAAAATACTTTGTTTAGATTCATTTGAGTGTGAAACTACACCTAGGATGTTTACAAGTACAAACAAGCTTCAACTTAAGCATTTGAATGCATTTACGCGTTTTAAAAGCTCATATGAGTAGGGTGAAAGAGATTTGAGTTCTTTTGTGTTGTATATTAAGAGAAAGCATCCAAATACTTTGTTTGGATTCATTTGAGTGTGAAACTACACATAGGATATTTACAAGTACATTAAAGCTTCAACTCAAGCTTTTGAATGCATTTACGCGTTTCAAAAGCTCATACGAGTAGGGTGAAAGAGATATGAGTTCTTTTGTGTTGTATATTAAGAGAAAGCATCCAAATACTTTGTTTGGATTCATTTGTGTCTGAAACTACACCTAGGATGTTTACAAGTACAAACAAGCTTCAACTCAAACTTTTGAATGCATTTACGCGTTTTAAAAGCTCATACGAGTAGGGTGATAGAGATTGAGTTCTTTTGTGTTGTATATTTAGATAAATCACCCAATTGTTTTGTTTGCACTCATTTGAGTATGAACATACACCAAGAATATTTTAAAGTGCAAACAAGCTTCAACTCAAGCTTTTGAATGCATTTACGCGTTTTAAAAGCTCATACGAGTAAGGTGAAAGAGATTTGAGTTCTTTTGTGTTGTATATTCAGAGAAAGCATCCAAAATACTTTGTTTAGATTCATTTGAGTGTGAAACTACACCTAGGATGTTTACAAGTACAAACAAGCTTCAACTCAAACTTTTGAATGCATTTACGCGTTGTAACTGCTCTTACGACTAGGGTGACAGAGATTGAGTTCTTTTGTGTTGTATATTAAGAGAAAGCACCAAAATGTTTTGTTTGCATTCATTTGAGTATGTAACTACACCAAGAATGTTTTAAAGTGCAAACAAGCTTCAACTCAAGCTTTTAAATGCATTTACGCGTTGTAAAAGCTCATACGAGTAGGGTGAAAGAGATTTGAGATCTTGTGTGTTGTATATATTAAGAGAAAGCATCCAAATACTTTGTTTGGATTCAATTGAGTGTGAAACTACACCTAGGAAGTTTACAAGTACAAACAAGCTTCAACTCAAGCTTTTGAATGCATTTACGCGTTTTAAAAGTTCATACGAATAGGGTCAAAGAGATTTGAGTTTTTTTGTGTTGTATATTAAGAGAAAGCATTCAAATACTCTGTTTGGATTAATTTGAGTGTGAAACAACACCTCGGATGTTTACAAGTACAAAGAAGCTTCAACTCAAGCTTTTGAATGCATTTACGCGTTTTAAAAGCTCATCCGAGTAGGGTGATAGAAATTGAGTTCTTTTGTGTTGTATATTAAGAGAAAGCACCCAATTGTTTTTTTTGCACTCATTTGAGTATGAAACTACACCAAGAATGTTTTAAAGTGCAAACAAGCTTCAACTCAAGCTTTTGAATGCATTTACGCGTTATAAAAGCTCATACGGGTAGGGTGAAAGAGATTTGAGTTCTTTTGTGTTGTCTATTAAGAGAAAGCATCCAAATACTTTGTTTGGATTTATCTGAGTGTGAAACTACACCTTGGATGTTTACAAGTACAAACTAGCTTCAACTCAAGCTTTTGAATGCATTTACGCGTTTTAAAAGCTCATACAAGTAGGGTGAACGAGATATGAGTTCTTTTGTGTTGTATATCAAGAGAAAGCATCCAAATACTTTGTTTGGATTCATTTGAGTGTGAAACTACACCTAGGATGTTTACAAGTACAAAAAAGCTTCAACTCAAGCTTTTGAATGCATTTACGCATTTTAAAAGCTCATACGAGTAGGGTGAAAGAGATTTGAGTTCTTTTGTGTTGTATATTAAGAGAAAGCATCCAAATACTTTGTTTGGATTCATTTGAGTGTGAAAGTACACCTAGGATGTTTACAAGTACAAAAAAGCTTCAACTCAAAATTTTTAATACATTTAAGCGTTTTAAGCTCATACGAGTAGCCTGAAAGAGATTTGAGTTCTTTTGTGTTGTATATTAAGAGAAAGCATCCAAATACTTTGTTTGGATTCATTTGAGTGTGAAACTACACCTAGGATGTTTACAAGTACAAACAAGCTTTAACTCAAGCTTTTGAATGCATTTACGCGTTTTAAAAGCTCATACGAGTAGGGTGATAGAGATTGAGTTCTTTTGTGTTGTATATTAAGAGAAAGCACCCAATTATTTTGTTTGCACTCATTTTGAGTATCAAAACTACACCAAGAATGTTTTAAAGTGCAAACAAAGCTTCAACTCAAGCTTTTGAATGCATTTACGCGTTTTAAAAGCTCATACGAGTAGGGTGAAAGAGATTTGAGTTCTTTTGTGTTGTATATTCAGAGAAAGCATCCAAATACTTTGTTTGGATTCATTTGAGTGTGAAACTGCACCTAGGATGTTTACAAGTACAAACAAGCTTCAACTCAAGCTTTTGAATGCATTTACGCGTTTTAACAGCTCTTACAACTAGGGTGATAGAGAACGAGTTCTTTTGTGTTGTATATTAAGAGAAAGCATCCAAATACATTGTTTGCATTCATTTGTGTGTGAAACTACACCTAGGATGTTTACAAGTACAAACAAGCTTCAACTCAAACTTTTGAATGCATTTAGGCGTTTTAAAAGCTTATACGAGTAGGGTGATAGAGATTGAGTTCTTTTGTGTTGTATATTTAGATAAACCACCCATTTGTTTTGTTTGCACTCATTTGAGTATGAAGCTACACCAAGAATATTTTAAAGTGCAAACAAGCTTCAAGTCAAGCTTTTGAATGCATTTACGCGTTTTAAAAGCTCATACGAGTAAGGTGAAAGAGATTTGAGTTCTTTTGGGTTGTATATTCAGAGAAAGCATCCAAAATACTTTGTTTAGATTCATTTGAGTGTGAAACTACGCCTAGGATGTTTACAAGTACAAACAAGCTTCAACTCAAACTTTTGAATGCATTTACGCGTTGTAACAGCTCTTACGACTAGGGTGATAGAGATTGAGTTCTTTTGTGTTGTATATTAAGAGAAAGCACACAAATGTTTTGTTTGCATTCATTTGAGTATGAAACTACACCAAGAATGTTTTAAAGTGCAAACCAGCTTCAACTCAAGCTTTTGAATGCATTTACGCGTTGTAACAGCGCATACGAGTAGGGTGAAAGAGATATGAGTTCTTTTGTGTTGTATATTAAGAGAAAGCATCCAAATACTTTGTTTGGATTCATTTGAGTGTGAAACTACACCTAGGATGTTTACAAGTACAAAAAAGCTTCAACTCAAGCTTTTGAATGCATTTACGCATTTTAAAAGCTCATACGAGTAGGGTGAAAGAGATTTGAGTTCTTTTGTGTTGTATATTAAGAGAAAGCATCCAAATACTTTGTTTGGATTCATTTGAGTGTGAAAGTACACCTAGGATGTTTACAAGTACAAAAAAGCTTCAACTCAAAATTTTTAATACATTTAAGCGTTTTAAGCTCATACGAGTAGCCTGAAAGAGATTTGAGTTCTTTTGTGTTGTATATTAAGAGAAAGCATCCAAATACTTTGTTTGGATTCATTTGAGTGTGAAACTACACCTAGGATGTTTACAAGTACAAACAAGCTTTAACTCAAGCTTTTGAATGCATTTACGCGTTTTAAAAGCTCATACGAGTAGGGTGATAGAGATTGAGTTCTTTTGTGTTGTATATTAAGAGAAAGCACCCAATTATTTTGTTTGCACTCATTTTGAGTATCAAAACTACACCAAGAATGTTTTAAAGTGCAAACAAAGCTTCAACTCAAGCTTTTGAATGCATTTACGCGTTTTAAAAGCTCATACGAGTAGGGTGAAAGAGATTTGAGTTCTTTTGTGTTGTATATTCAGAGAAAGCATCCAAATACTTTGTTTGGATTCATTTGAGTGTGAAACTGCACCTAGGATGTTTACAAGTACAAAAAAGCTTCAACTCAAAATTTTGAATGCATTTAAGCGTTTTAAGTTCATACGAGTAGCCTGAAAGAGATTTGAGTTCTTTTGTGTTGTATATTAAGAGAAAGCATCCAAATACTTTGTTTGGATTCATTTGAGTGTGAAACTACACCTAGGATGTTTACAAGTACAAACAAGCTTCAACTCAAACTTTTCAATGCATTTACGCGTTTTAAAATCTCACACGAGTAGGGTGATAGAGATTGAGTTCTTTAGTGTTGTGTATTTAGATAAAGCACCCATTTGTTTTGTTTGCACACATTTGAGTATGAAGATACACCAAGAATGTTTTAAAGTACAAACAAGCTTCAACTCAAGCTTTTGAATGCATTTACGCGTTTTAAAACCTCATACGAGTAGGGTGAAAGAGATTTGAGTTCTTTTGTGTTGTATATTCAGAGAAAGCATCCAAAATACTTTGTTTAGATTCATTTGTGTGTGAAACTACACCTAAGATGTTTAGAAGTACAAACAAGCTTCAACTCAAACTTTTGAATGCATTTTAACGTTGTAACAGCTCTTACGACTAGGGTGATAGAGATTGAGTTCTTTTGTGTTGTATATTAAGAGAAAGCACCCAAATGTTTTGTCTGCATTCATTTGAGTTTGAAACTACACCATGAATGTTTTAAAGTGCAAACCAGCTTCAACTCAAGCTTTCGAATGCATTTACGCGTTTTAAAGCGCATACGAGTAGGGTGAAAGAGATTTGAGTTATTTTGTGTTGTATATTAAGAGAAAGCATCCAAATACTTTGTTTGGATTCATTTGAGAGTGAAACTACACCTAGGAAGTTTACAAGTGCAAACAAGCTTCAACTCAAGCTTTTGAATGCATTTACGCGTTTTGAAAGCTCATACGAGTAGGGTGAAAGAGATTTGAGTTCTTTTGTGTTGTATATTCAGAGAAAGCACCAAAATGTTTTGTTTGCATTCATTTGAGTATGAAACTACACCAAGAATGTTTTAAAGTGCAAACAAGCTTCAACTCAAGCTTTTGAATGCATTTACGCGTTGTAAAAGCTCATATGAGTAGGGTGAAAGAGATTTGAGATCTTTTGTGTTGTATATTAAGAGAAAGCATCCAAATACTTTGTTTGGATTCATTTGAGAGTGAAACTACACCTAGGAAGTTTACAAGTACAAACTAGCTTCAACTCAAGCTTTTGAATGCATTTACGCGTTATAAAAGCTCATACGAGTAAGGTGAATGAGAATTGAGTTCATTTGTGTTGTATATTAAGAGAAAGCATCCAAATACTTTGTTTGGATTCATTTGAGTGTGAAACTACACCTCGGATGTTTACAAGTACAAACAAGCTTCAACTCAAGCTTTTGAATGCATTTACACGTTTTAAAAGCTCATACGAGTAGGGTGATAGAGATTGAGTTCTTTTGTGTTGTATATTAAGAGAAAGCACCCGATTGTTTTGTTTGCACTCATTTGAGTATGAAACTACACCAAGAATGTTTTAAAGTACAAACAAGCTTCAACTCAAGCTTTTGAATGCATTTACGCGTTTTAACAGCTCTTACGACTAGGGTGATAGTGATTGAGTTCTTTTGCGTTGTATATTAAGAGAAAGCATCCAAATACTTTGTTTGAATTGATTTGAGTGTGAAACTACACCTAGGATGTTTACAAGTAAAAACTAGCTTCAACTCAAGCTTTTGGATCCATTTAAGCGTTATAAAAGCTAATACGAGTAGGGTGAAAGAGATTTGAGTATTTTTGTGTTGTATATTAAGAGAAAGCATACAAATACATTGTTTGGATTCATTTGAGTGTGAAACTACATCTAGGATGTTTACAAGTACAAACAAGCTTCAACTCAAACTTTTGAATGCATTTACGCGTTGTAGCTGCTCTTACGACTAGGGTGATAGAGATTGAGTTCTTTTGTGTT
This sequence comes from Tetragonia tetragonoides, assembly GCA_038025085.1. Classification (NCBI taxonomy): domain Eukaryota; kingdom Viridiplantae; phylum Streptophyta; class Magnoliopsida; order Caryophyllales; family Aizoaceae; genus Tetragonia; species Tetragonia tetragonoides. Next base: position 26,969,557 of record CM076140.1, read on the forward strand.
GTATATTAAGAGAAAGCACCAAAATGTTTTGTTTGCATTCATTTGAGTATGAAACTACACCAAGAATGTTTTAAAGTGCAAACAAGCTTCAACTCAAGCTTTTGAATGCATTTACGCGTTGTAAAAGCTCATACGAGTAGGGTGAAAGAGATTTGAGATCTTTTGTGTTGTATATATTAAGAGCAAGCATCCAAATACTTTGTTTGGATTCATTTGAGTGTGAAACTACACCTAGGAAGGTTACAAGTACAAACAAGCTTCAACTCAAGCTTTTGAATGCATTTACGCGTTACAAAAGCTCATACGAGTAGGATGAATGCGAATTGAGTTCTTTTGTGTTGTATATTAAGAGAAAGCATCCAAATACTTTGTTTGGATTCATTTGAGTGTGAAACTACACCTAGGATGTTTACAAGTAAAAACAAGCTTCAACTCAAGCTTTTGAATGCATTTACGCGTTTTAGAAGCTCATACGAGTAGGGTGAAAGAGATTTGAGTTCTTTTGCGTTGTCTATTAAGAGAAAGCATCCAAACACTTTGTTTGCATTCATTTGAGTATGAAACTACTCCTAGGATGTTTACAAGTACAAACAAGCTTCAACTCAAGCTTTTGAATGCATTTACGCGTTTTAACAGCTCTTACGACTAGGGTGATAGAGCTTGAGTTCTTTTGTGTTGTACATGAAGAGAAAGCAGCCAATTGTTTTGTTTGCATTCATTTGAGTATGAAACTACACCAAGAATATTTTAAAGTGCAAACAAGCTTCAACTCAAGCTTTTGAATGCATTTACGTGTTTTAAAAGTTTATACGAGTAGGGTGAAAGAGATTTGAGTTCTTTTGTGTTTTAAAAGCTCATACGAGTAGGGTGATAGAGATTGAGTTCTTTTGTGTTGTATATTAAGAGAAAGCACCCAATTATTTTGTTTGCACTCATTTTGAGCATGAAACTACACCAAGAATGTTTTAAATTGCAAACAAGCTTCAACTCCAGCTTTTGAATGCATTTACGCGTTTTAAAAGCTCATACGAGTAGGGTGAAAGAGATTTGAGTTCTTTTGTGTTGTATATTCAGAGAAAGCATTGAAATACTTTGTTTGGATTCATTTGAGTGTGAAACTACACCTGGGATGTTTACAAGTACAAACAAGCTTCAACTCAAGCTTTTGAATGCATTTACGCGTTTTAACAGCTCTTACAACTAGGGTGATAGAGAACGAGTTCTTTTGTGTTGTATATTAAGAGAAAGCATCCAAATACATTGTATGCATTCATTTGTGTGTGAAACTACACCTAGGATGTTTACAAGTACAAACAAGCTTCAACTCAAGCTTTTGAATGCATTTACGTGTTTTAAAAGCTCATACGAGTAGGGTGAAAGAGATTTGAGTTCTTTTGTGTTTTAAAAGCTAATACGAGTAGGGTGATAGAGATTGAGTTCTTTTGTGTTGTATATTTAGATAAATCACCCAATTGTTTTGTTTGCACTCATTTGAGTATGAACATACACCAAGAATATTTTAAAGTGCAAACAAGCTTCAACTCAAGCTTTTGAATGCATTTACGCGTTTTAAAAGCTCATACGAGTAAGGTGAAGGAGATTTGAGTTCTTTTGTGTTGTATATTCAGAGAAAGCATCCAAAATACTTTGTTTAGATTCATTTGAGTGTGAAACTACACCTAGGATGTTTACAAGTACAAACAAGCTTCAACTAAAACTTTTGAATGCATTTACGCGTTGTAACAGCTCTTACGACTAGGGTGATAGAGATTGAGTTCTTTTGTGTTGTATATTAAGAGAAAGCACCCAAATGTTTTGTTTGCATTCATTTGAGTATGAAACTACACCAAGAATGTTTTAAAGTGCAAACCAGCTTCAACTCAAGCTTTTGAATTCATTTACGCGTTGCAACAGCTCATACGAGTAGCGTGAAAGAGATTTGAGATCTTTTGTGTTGTATATATTAAGAGAAAGCATCCAAATACTTTGTTTGGATTCATTTGAGTGTGAAACTACACCTAGGAAGTTTACAAGTACAAACAAGCTTGAACTCAAGGTTTTGAATATATTTACGCGTTATAAAAGCTCATACGAGTAGGGTGAATTAGAATTGAATTCTTTTGTGTTGTATATTAAGAGAAAGCATCCAAATACTTTGTTTGGATTCATTTGAGTGTAAAACTACACCTCGGATGTTTACAAGTACAAACAAGCTTCAACTCAAGCTTTTGAATGCATTTACGCGTTTTAAAAGCTCATACGAGTAGGGTGATAGAGATTGAGTTCTTTTGTGTTGTATATCAAGAGAAACCACCCAATTGTTTTTTTTGCACTCATTTGAGTATGAAACTACACCAAGAATGTTTTAAAGTGCAAACAAGCTTCAACTCAAGCTTTTGAATGCATTTACGCGTTTTAAAAGCTCCTACGAGTAGGGTGAAAGAGATTTGAGTTCTTTTGTGTTGTATATTAAGAGAAAGCATCCAAATACTTTGTTTGGATTTATATGAGTGTGAAACTACACCTTGGATGTTTACAAGTACAAACTAGCTTCAACTCAAGCTTTTGAATGCATTTACGCGTTTTAAAAGCTCATACGAGTAGGGTGAAAGAGATATGAGTTCTTTTGTGTTGTATATTAAGAGAAAGCATCCAAATACTTTGTTTGGATTCATTTGAGGGTGAAACTACACCTAGGATGTTTACAAGTACAAAAAAGCTTCAACTCAAGCTTTTGAATGCATTTACGCGTTTTAAAAGCTCATACGAGTAGTGTGAAAGAGATTTGAGTTCTTTTGTGTTGTATATTAAAAGAAAGCATCCAAATACTTTGTTTGGATTCATTTGAGTGCGAAAGTACACCTAGGATGTTTACAAGTACAAAAAAGCTTCAACTCAAAATTTCGAATGCATTTAAGCGTTTTAAGTTCATACGAGTAGCCTGAAAGAGATTTGAGTTCTTTTGTGTTGTATATTAATAGAAAGCATCCAAATACTTTGTTTGGATTCATTTGAGTGTGAAACTACACCAAGGATGTTTACAAGTACAAACAAGCTTCAACTCAAACTTTTGAATGCATTTACGCGTTATAAAAGCTCATACGAGTAGGGTGAAAGAGATTTGAGTTTTTTTGTGTTGTATATTTAGAGAGAGCATCCAAATACATTGTTTGGATTCATTTGAGTGTGAAACTACATCTAGGATGTTTACAAGTACAAACAAGCTTCAACTCAAACTTTTGAATGCATTTACGCGTTGTAACTGCTCTTACGACTAGGGTGATAGAGATTGAGTTCTTTTGTGTTGTATATTAAGAGATAGCACCAAAATGTTTTGTTTGCATTCATTTGAGTATGAAACTACACCAAGAATGTTTTAAAGTGCAAACAAGCTTCAACTCAAGCTTTTGAATGCATTTACGCGTTTTAACAGCTCTTACGACTAGGGTGATAGAGCTTGAGTTCTTTTGTGTTGTATATGAAGAGAAAGCAGCCAATTGTTTTGTTTGCATTCATTTGAGTATGAAACTACACCAAGTATGTTTTAAAGTGCAAACAAGCTTCATCTCAAGCTTTTGAATGCATTTACGTGTTTTAAAAGCTCATACGAGTAAGGTGAAAGAGATTTGAGTTCTTTTGTGTTGTATATTAAGAGAAAGAATCCAAATACTTTGTTTGGATTCATTTGAGTGTGAAACTACACCTAGGATGTTTACAAGTACAAACAAGCTTCAACTCAAGCTTTTGAATGCATTTAGGCGTTTTAACAGCTCTTACGACTAGGGTGATAGAGCTTGAGTTCTTTTGTGTTGTATATGAAGAGAAAGCAGCCAATTGTTTTGTTTGCATTCATTTGAGTATGAAACTACACCAACAATGTTTTAAAGTGCAAACAAGCTTCAACTCAAGCTTTTGAATGCATTTTCGTGTTTTAAAAGCTCATACGAGTAGGGTGAAAGAGATTTGAGTTCTTTTGTGTTTTAAAAGCTCATACGAGTAGGGTGATAGAGATTGAGTTCTTTTGTGTTGTATATTAAGAGAAAGCACCAAAATGTTTTGTTTGCATTCATTTGAGTATGAAACTACACCAAGAATGTTTTAAAGTGCAAACAAGCTTCAACTCAAGGTTTTGAATGCAATTACGCGTTGTAAAAGCTCATACGAGTAGGGTGAAAGAGATTTGAGTTCTTTTGTGTTGTATATTAAGAGAAAGTATCCAAATACTTTGTTTGCATTCATTTGAGTATGAAACTACACCAAGGATGTTTACAAGTACAAACAAGCTTCAACTCAAACTTTTGAATGCATTTACGCGTTATAAAAGCTCATACGAGTAGGGTGAAAGAGATATGAGTTCTTTTGTGTTGTATATTAAGAGAAAGCTTCCAAACACTTTGTTTGGATTTATATGAGTGTGAAACTACACCTTTGATGTTTACAAGTACAAACTAGCTTCAACTCAAGCTTTTGAATGCATTTACGCGTTTTAAAAGCTCATACGAGTAGGGTGAAAGAGATTTGAGTTCTTTTGCGTTGTCTATTAAGAGAGAGCATCCAAACACTTTGTTTGCATTCATTTGAGTATGAAACTACTCCTAGGATGTTTACAAGTACAAACAAGCTTCAACTCAAGCTTTTGAATGCATTTACGCGTTTTAACAGCTCTTACGACTAGGGAGATAGAGCTTAGATCTTTTGTGTTGTATATGAAGAGAAAGCAGCCAATTGTTTTGTTTGCATTCATTTGAGTATGAAACTACACCAAGAATGTTTTAAAGTGAAAACAAGCTTCAACTCAAGCTTTTTAATACATTTACGTGTTTTAAAAGCTCATACGAGTAGGGTGAAAGAGATTTGTGTTCTTTTGTGTTTTAAAAGCTCATACGAGTAGGGTGATAGAGATTGAGTTCTTTTGTGTTGTATATTAAGAGAAAGCACCAAAATGTTTTGTTTGCATTAATTTGAGTTTGAAACTACACCAAGAATGTTTTAAAGTGCAAACAAGCTTCAACTCAAGCTTTTGAATGCATTTACGCGTTGTAAAAACTCATACGAGTAGGGTGAAAGAGATTCGAGATATTTTGTGTTGTATATATTAAGAGAAAGCATCCAAATACTTTGTTTGGATTCATTTGAGTGTGAAACTACACCTAGGAAGTTTACAAGTAAAAACAAACTTCAACTCAAGCTTTTGAATGCATTTACGCGTTTTAAAAGCTCATACGAGTAGGGTGAAAGAGATTTGAGTTCTTTTGCGTTGTCTATTAAGAGAAAGCATCCAAATACTTTGTTTGGATTTATCTGAGTGTGAAACTACACCTTGGATGTTTACAAGTACAAACTAGCTTCAACTCAAGCTTTTGAATGCATTTACGCGTTTTAAAAGCTCATACGAGTAGGGTGAAAGAGATATGAGTTCTTTTGTGTTGTATATTAAGAGAAAGCATCCAAATACTTTGTTTGCATTCATTTGAGTATGAAACTACTCCTAGGATGTTTACAAGTACAAACAAGCTTCAACTCATGCTTTTGAATGCATTTACGCGTTTTAAAAGCTCATACGAGTAGGGTGAAAGAGATTTGAGTTCTTTTGCGTTGTCTATGAAGAGAAAGCATCCAAACACTTTGTTTGCATTCATTTGAGTATGAAACTACTCCTAGGATGTTTACAAGTACAAACAAGCTTCAACTCATGCTTTTGAATGCATTTACGCGTTTTAACAGCTCTTACGACTAGGGTAATAGAGCTTGAGTTCTTTTGTGTTGTATATGAAGAGAAAGCAGCCAATTGTTTTGTTTGCATTCATTTGAGTATGAAACTACACCAAGTATGTTTTAAAGTGCAAACAAGCTTCATCTCAAGCTTTTGAATGCATTTACGTGTTTTAAAAGCTCATACGAGTAACGTGAAAGAGATTTGAGTTCTTTTGTGTTGTATATTAAGAGAAAGAATCCAAATACCTTTTTTGGATTCATTTGAGTGTGAAACTACACATAGGATATTTACAAGTACATTAAAGCTTCAACTCAAGCTTTTGAATGCATTTACGCGTTTCAAAAGCTCATACGAGTAGGGTGAAAGAGATATGAGTTCTTTTGTGTTGTATATTAAGAGAAAGCATCCAAATACTTTGTCTGCATTCAATTGAGTGTGAAACTACACCTATGATGTTTACAAGTACAAACAAGCTTCAACTCAAGCTTTTGAATGCATTTACGCGTTTTAACAGCTCTTACGACTAGGGTGAAAGAGATTTAAGTTCTTTTGTGTTGTATATTAAGAGAAAGCTTCAAAATACTTTGTTTGCATTCATTTGAGTGTGAAACTACACCTAGGATGTTTACAAGTACAAACAAGCTTCAACTCAAGCTTTTGAATGCATTTACGCGTTTTAAAAGCTCATACGAGTAGGGTGAAAGAGATTTGAGTTCTTTTGTGTTGTATATTAAGAGAAAGCATCCAAATACTTTGTTTGCATTCATTTTGAGCATGAAACTACACCAAGAATGTTTCAAATTGCAAACAAGCTTCAACTCAAGCTTTTGAATGCATTTACGCGTTTTAAAAGCTCATACGAGTAGGGTGAAAGAGATTTGAATTCTTTTGTGTTGTATATTAAGAGAAAGCATCCAATTACTTTGTTTGCATTCATTTGAGTGTGAAAACTACATCTAGGATGTTTACAAGTACAAACAAGCTTCAACTCAAGCTTTTGAATGCATTTACGAGTTTTAAAAGCTCAAACGAGTAGGGTGAAAGAGATTTGAGTTCTTTTGTGTTGTATATTAAGAGAAAGCATCCAAATGTTTTGTTTGCATTCATTTGAGTATGAAACCACACCTAGGATGTTTACAAGTACAAACAAGCTTCAACTCAAGCTTTTGAATGCATTTACGCGTTTTAAAAGCTCATACGAGTAGGGTGAAAGAGATTTAAATTGTTTTGTGTTGAATATTAAGAGAAAGCATCCAAATACTTTGTTTGGATTCACTTGAGTGAGAAACTACACCTAGGAAGTTTACAAGTACAAACAAGCTTCAACTCAAGCTTTTGAATGCATTTACGCGTTTTAAAAGCTCAAACGAGTAGGGTGAAAGAGATTTGAGTTCTTTTGTGTTGTATATTAAGAGAAAGCATCCAAATACTTTGTTTGCATTCATTTGAGTGTGAAACTACACCTAGGATGTTTACAAGTACAAACAAGCTTGAACTCAAGCTTTTGAATGCATTTACGCGTTTTAAAAGCTCATACGAGTAGGGTGAAAGAGATTTGAGTTCTTTTGTGGTTTATATTAAGAGAAAGCATACAAATACTTTGTTTGCATTCATCTGAGTGTGAAACTACACCTATGAGGTTTACAAGTACAAACAAGCTTCAACTCAAGCTTTTGAATGCATTTACGCGTTTTAAAAGCTCATACGAGTAGGGTGAAAGAGATTTGAGTTCTTTTGTGTTGTATATTAAGAGAAAGCATCCAAATACTTTGTTTGGATTCATTTGAGTGTGAAACTACACCTGGGATGTTTACAAGTACAAACAAGTTTCAACTCAAGCTTTTGAATGCATTTACGCGTTTTAAAAGCTCTTACGACTAGGGTGATAGAGATTGAATTCTTTTGTGTTGTATATTAAGAGAAAGCACCAAAGTTTTGTTTGCATTCATTTGACTATGAAACTAGATCAAGAATGTTTCAAATTGCAAACAAGCTTCAACTCAAGCTTTTGAATGCATTTACGTGTTTTAAAAGCTCATACGAGTAGGGTGAAAGAGATTTGAATTCTGTTGTGTTGTATATTAAGAGAAAGCATCCAAATACTTTGTTTGCATTCATTTGAGTGTGAAACTTCACCTAGGATGTTTACAAGTACAAACAAGCTTCAACTCAAGCTTTTGAATGCATTTACGCGTTTTAAAAGCTCATACGAGTAGGGTGAAAGAGATTTGAGTTATTTTGTGTTATATATTAAGAGAAAGAATCCAAATACTTTGTTTGCATTCATATGAGAGTGAAAACTACATCTAGGATGTTTACAAGTACAAAGAAGCTTCAACTCAAGCTTTTGAATGCATTTACGCGTTTTAAAAGCTCATACGAGTAGGGTGAAAGAGATTTGAATTCTTTTGTGTTGTATATTAAGAGAAAGCACCCAAATGTTTTGTTTGCATTCATTTGAGTATGAAACTACATCAAGAATGTTTCAAATTGCAAACAAGCTTCAACTCAAGCTTTTGAATACATTTACGCGTTTTAAAAGCTCACACGAGTAGGGTGAACGAGATCTGAGTTCTGTTGTGTTGTATATTAAGAGAACGTATCCAAATACTTTGTTTGCATTCATTTGAGTGTGAAACTTCACCTAGGATGTTTACAAGTACAAACAAGCTTCAACTCAAGCTTTTGAATGCATTTACGCGTTTTAAAAGCTCATACGAGTAGGGTGAAAGAGATTTGAATTCTTTTGTGTTGTATATTAAGAGAAAGCACCCAAATGTTTTGTTTGCATTCATTTGAGTATGAAACTACACCAAGAATGTTTTAAAGTTCAAACAAGCTTCAACTCAAGGTTTTGAATGCATTTACGCGTTTTAAAAGCTCTTACGACTAGGGTGAAAGAGATTTGAGTTCTTTTGTGTTGTATATTAAGAGAAAGCACAAAATGTTTTGTTTGCATTCATTTGAGTATGAAACTACACCAAGAATGTTTCAGATTGCAAACAAGCTTCAACTCAAGCTTTTGAATGCATTTACGCGTTTTAAAAGCTCATACGAGTAGGGTGAAAGAGATTTGAGTTCTTTTGTGTTGTATATTAAGAGAAAGCATCCAAATACTTTGTTTGGATTCATTTGAGTGTGAAAGTACACCTGGGATGTTTACAAGTACAAACAAGCTTCAACTCAAGCTTTTGAATGTATTTACGCGTTTTAAAAGCTCATACGAGTAGGGTGAAAGAGATTTGAATTCTTTTGTGTTGTATATTAAGAGAAAGCATCCAAATCCTTTGTTTGCATTCATTTGAGTGTGAAACTACACCTATGATGTTTACAAGTACAAAAAAGCTTCAACTCAAGCTTTTGAATGCATTTACGCGTTTTAAAAGCTCATACGAGTAGGGTGAAAGAGATTTGAATTCTTTTGTGATGTATATTAAGAGAAAGCACCCAAATGTTTTGTTTGCATTCATTTGAGTATGAAACTACACCAATAATGTTTTAAAGTTCAAACAAGCTTCAACTCAAGGTTTTGAATGCATTTACGCGTTTTAAAAGCTCATACGAGTAGGGTGAAAGAGATTTGAGTTCTTTTGTGTTGTATATTAAGAGAAAGCATACAAATACTTTGTTTTCTTTCACTTGAGTGTGAAACTACACCTAGGAAGTTTACAAGTACAAACTAGCTTCAACTCAAGCGTTTGAATGCATTTACGCGTTTTAAAAGCTCATACGAGTAGGGTGAAAGAGATTTGAGTTCTTTTGTGTTGTATATTAAGAGAAAGCATCCAAATACTTTGTTTGGATTCATTTGAGTGTGAAACTACACCTGGGATGTTTACATGTACAAACAAGTTTCAACTCAAGCTTTTGAATGCATTTACGCGTTTTAAAAGCTCTTACGACTAGGGTGATATAGATTGAATTCTTTTGTGTTGCATATTAAGAGAAAGCACCAAAGTTTTGTTTGCATTCATTTGACTATGAAACTAGATCAAGAATGTTTCAAATTGCAAACAAGCTTCAACTCAAGCTTTTGAATGCATTTACGGGTTTTAAAAGCTCATACGAGTAGGGCGAAAGAGATTTGAGTTCTGTTGTGTTGTATATTAAGAGAAAGCATCCAAATACTTTGTTTGCATTCATTTGAGTGTGAAACTTCACCTAGGATGTTTACAAGTACAAACAAGCTTCAACTCAAGCTTTTGAATGCATTTACGCGTTTTAAAAGCTCATACGAGTAGGGTGAAAGAGATTTGAGTTATTTTGTGTTATATATTAAGGGAAAGAATCCAAATACTTTGTTTGCATTCATATGAGAGTGAAAACTACATCTAGGATGTTTACAAGTACAAAGAAGCTTCAACTCAAGCTTTTGAATGCATTTACGCGTTTTAAAAGCTCATACGAGTAGGGTGAAAGAGATTTGAATTCTTTTGTGTTGTATATTAAGAGAAAGCACCCAAATGTTTTGTTTGCATTCATTTGAGTATGAAACTACATCAAGAATGTTTCAAATTGCAAACAAGCTTCAACTCAAGCTTTTGAATACATTTACGCGTTTTAAAAGCTCATACGAGTAGGGTGAACGAGATCTGAGTTCTGTTGTGTTGCATATTAAGAGAAGGCATCCAAATACTTTGTTTGCATTCATTTGAGTGTGAAAACTACATCTAGGATGTTTACAAGTACAAACAAGCTTCAACTCAAGCTTTTGAATGCATTTACGCGTTTTAAAAGCTCATACGAGTAGGGTGAAAGAGATTTGAGTTCTTTTGTGTTGTATATTAAGAGAAAGCATCCAAATACTTTGTTTGCATTCAATTGAGTGTGAAACTACACCTAGGATGTTTTCAAGTACAAACAAGCTTCAACTCAAGCTTTTGAATGCATTTACGCGTTTTAACAGCTCTTACGACTAGGGTGATAGAGATTGAATTCTTTTGTGTTGTATATTAAGAGAAAGCACCAAAGTTTTGTTTGCATTCATTTGAGTATGAAACCACACCAAGAATGTTTCAGATTGCAAACAAGCTTCAACTCAAGCCTTTGAATGCATTTACTTGTTTTAAAAGCTCATACGAGTAGGGTGAAAGAGATTTGAATTCTTTTGTGTTATATATTAAGAGAAAGCATCCAAATACTTTGTTTGCATTCATATGAGTGTGAAAACTACATCTAGTATGTTTACAAGTACAAACAAGCTTCAGCTCAAGCTTTTGAATGCATTTACTCGTTTTAACAGCTCATACGAGTAGGGTGATAGAGATTTAGTTCTTTTGTGTTGTATATTAAGAGAAAGCACCCAAATGTTTAGTTTGCATTCATTTGAGTATGAAACCACACCTAGGATGTTTACAAGTACAAACAAGCTTCAACTCAAGCTGTTGAATGCATTTACGCGTTTTAAAAGCTCATACGAGTAGGGTGAATGAGATTTGAGTTGTTTTGTGTTGAATATTAAGAGAAAGCATCCAAATACATTGTTTGGATTCACTTGAGTGTGAAACTACACCTAGGAAGTTTACAAGTACAAACAAGCTTCAACTCAAGCTTTTGTATGCATTTACGCGTTTTAAAAGCTCATACGAGCAGGGTGAAAGAGATTTGAGTTCTTTTGTGTTGTATGTTAAGGGAAAACATCCAAATACTTTGTTTGTATTCATATGAGTCTGAAAACTACATCTAGGATGTTTACAAGTACAAACAAGCTTCAACTCAAGCTTTTGAATGCATTTACTCGTTTTAACAGTTCATACGAGTAGGGTGATAGAGATTTAGTTCTTTTTTGTTGTATATTAAGAGAAAGCACCCAAATGTTTTGTTTGCATTCATTTGAGTATGAAACCACACCTAGGATGTTTACAAGTACAAACAAGCTTCAACTCAAGGTTTTACTCAAGGTATTGAATGCATTTACGCGTTTTAAAAGCTCATACGAGTAGGGTGAAAGAGATTTAAGTTCTTTTGTGTTGAATATTAAAAGAAAGCATCCAAATACATTGTTTGGATTCTCATGAGTGTGAAACTACACCTAGGAAGTTTACAAGTACAAACAAGCTTCAACTCAAGCTTTTGAATGCATTTACGCGTTTTAAAAGCTCATACGAGTAGGGTGAAAGAGATTTGAGTTCTTTTGCGTTGTCTATTAAGAGAGAGCATCCAAACACTTTGTTTGCATTCATTTGAGTATGAAACTACTCCTAGGATGTTTACAAGTACAAACAAGCTTCAACTCAAGCTTTTGAATGCATTTACGCGTTTTAACAGCTCTTACGACTAGGGAGATAGAGCTTGAGATCTTTTGTGTTGTATATGAAGAGAAAGCAGCCAATTGTTTTGTTTGCATTCATTTGAGTATGAAACTACACCAAGAATGTTTTAAAGTGCAAACAAGCTTCAACTCAAGCTTTTGAATACATTTACGTGTTTTAAAAGCTCATACGAGTAGGGTGAAAGAGATTTGTGTTCTTTTGTGTTTTAAAAGCTCATACGAGTAGGGTGATAGAGATTGAGTTCTTTTGTGTTGTATATTAAGAGAAAGCACAAAAATGTTTTGTTTGCATTAATTTGAGTTTGAAACTACACCAAGAATGTTTTAAAGTGCAAACAAGCTTCAACTCAAGCTTTTGAATGCATTTACGCGTTGTAAAAACTCATACGAGTAGGGTGAAAGAGATTCGAGATATTTTGTGTTGTATATATTAAGAGAAAGCATCCAAATACTTTGTTTGGATTCATTTGAGTGTGAAACTACACCTAGGAAGTTTACAAGTAAAAACAAGCTTCAACTCAAGCTTTTGAATGCATTTACGCGTTTTAAAAGCTCATACGAGTAGGGTGAAAGAGATTTGAGTTCTTTTGCGTTGTCTATTAAGAGAAAGCATCCAAATACTTTGTTTGGATTTATCTGAGTGTGAAACTACACCTTGGATGTTTACAAGTACAAACTAGCTTCAACTCAAGCTTTTGAATGCATTTACGCGTTTTAAAAGCTCATACGAGTAGGGTGAAAGAGATATGAGTTCTTTTGTGTTGTATATTAAGAGAAAGCATCCAAATACTTTGTTTGCATTCATTTGAGTATGAAACTACTCCTAGGATGTTTACAAGTACAAACAAGCTTCAACTCATGCTTTTGAATGCATTTACGCGTTTTAAAAGCTCATACGAGTAGGGTGAAAGAGATTTGAGTTCTTTTGCGTTGTCTATGAAGAGAAAGCATCCAAACACTTTGTTTGCATTCATTTCAGTATGAAACTACTCCTAGGATGTTTACAAGTACAAACAAGCTTCAACTCATGCTTTTGAATGCATTTACGCGTTTTAACAGCTCTTACGACTAGGGTAATAGAGCTTGAGTTCTTTTGTGTTGTATATGAAGAGAAAGCAGCCAATTGTTTTGTTTGCATTCATTTGAGTATGAAACTACACCAAGTATGTTTTAAAGTGCAAACAAGCTTCATCTCAAGCTTTTGAATGCATTTACGTGTTTTAAAAGCTCATACGAGTAACGTGAAAGAGATTTGAGTTCTTTTGTGTTGTATATTAAGAGAAAGAATCCAAATACTTTGTTTGGATTCATTTGAGTGTGAAACTACACATAGGATATTTACAAGTACATTAAAGCTTCAACTCAAGCTTTTGAATGCATTTACGCGTTTCAAAAGCTCATACGAGTAGGGTGAAAGAGATTTGAGTTCTTTTGTGTTGTATATTAAGAGAAAGCATCCAAATACTTTGTTTGGATTCATTTGTGTCTGAAACTACACCTAGGATGTTTACAAGTACAAAAAAGCTTCAACTCAAGCTTTTGAATGCATTTACGCGTTTTAAAAGCTGATACGAGTAGGGTGAAAGAGATTTGAGTTATTTTGTGTTATATATTAAGGGAAAGAATCCAAATACTTTGTTTGCATTCATATGAGAGTGAAAACTACATCTAGGATGTTTACAAGTACAAAGAAGCTTCAACTCAAGCTTTTGAATGCATTTACGCGTTTTAAAAGCTCATACGAGTAGGGTGAAAGAGATTTGAATTCTTTTGTGTTGTATATTAAGAGAAAGCACCCAAATGTTTTGTTTGCATTCATTTGAGTATGAAACTACATCAAGAATGTTTCAAATTGCAAACAAGCTTCAACTCAAGCTTTTGAATACATTTACTCGTTCTAAAAGCTCATACGAGTAGGGTGAACGAGATCTGAGTTCTGTTGTGTTGCATATTAAGAGAAGGCATCCAAATACTTTGTTTGCATTCATTTGAGTGTGAAAACTACATCTAGGATGTTTACAAGTACAAACAAGCTTCAACTCAAGCTTTTGAATGCATTTACGCGTTTTAAAAGCTCATACGAGTAGGGTGAAAGAGATTTGAGTTCTTTGGTGTTGTATATTAAGAGAAAGCATCCAAATACTTTGTTTGCATTCAATTGAGTGTGAAACTACACCTAGGATGTTTTCAAGTACAAACAAGCTTCAACTCAAGCTTTTGAATGCATTTACGCGTTTTAACAGCTCTTACGACTAGGGTGATAGAGATTGAATTCTTTTGTGTTGTATATTAAGAGAAAGCACCAAAGTTTTGTTTGCATTCATTTGAGTATGAAACCACACCAAGAATGTTTCAGATTGCAAACAAGCTTCAACTCAAGCCTTTGAATGCATTTACTTGCTTTAAAAGCTCATACGAGTAGGGTGAAAGAGATTTGAATTCTTTTGTGTTATATATTAAGAGAAAGCATCCAAATACTTTGTTTGCATTCATATGAGTGTGAAAACTACATCTAGTATGTTTACAAGTACAAACAAGCTTCAGCTCAAGCTTTTGAATGCATTTACTCGTTTTAACAGCTCATACGAGTAGGGTGATAGAGATTTAGTTCTTTTGTGTTGTATATTAAGAGAAAGCACCCAAATGTTTAGTTTGCATTCATTTGAGTATGAAACCACACGTAGGATGTTTACAAGTACAAACAAGCTTCAACTCAAGCTGTTGAATGCATTTACGCGTTTTAAAAGCTCATACGAGTAGGGTGAATGAGATTTGAGTTGTTTTGTGTTGAATATTAAGAGAAAGCATCCAAATACATTGTTTGGATTCACTTGAGTGTGAAACTACACCTAGGAAGTTTACAAGTACAAACAAGCTTCAACTCAAGCTTTTGTATGCATTTACGCGTTTTAAAAGCTCATACGAGCAGGGTGAAAGAGATTTGAGTTCTTTTGTGTTGTATGTTAAGGGAAAACATCCAAATACTTTGTTTGCATTCAATTTAGTGTGAAACTACACCTAGGATGTTTACAAGTACAAACAAGCTTCAACTCAAGCTTTTGAATGCATTTACGCGTTTTAACAGCTCTTACGACTAGGGTGATAGAGATGGAATTCTTTTGTGTTGTATATTAAGAGAAAGCACCAAAAGTTTTGTTTGCATTCATTTGAGTATGAAACTACATCAAGAATGTTTCAAATTGCAAACAAGATTCAACTCAAGCTTTTGAATGCATTTACGCGTTTTAAAAGCTCATACGAGTAGGGTGAAAGAGATTTGAATTCTTTTGTGTTGTATATTAAGAGAAAGCATCCAAATACTTTGTTTGCATTCATTTGAGTGTGAAAACTACATCTAGGATGTTTACAAGTACAAACAAGCTTCAACTCAAGCTTTTGAATGCATTTACGCGTTTTAAAAGCTCATACGAGTAGGGCGAAAGAGATTTGAATTCTTTTGTGTTGTATATTAAGAGAAAGCATCCAAATACTTTGTTTGTATTCATATGAGTGTGAAAACTACATCTAGGATGTTTACAAGTACAAACAAGCTTCAACTCAAGCTTTTGAATGCATTTACTCGTTTTAACAGCTCATACGAGTAGGGTGATAGAGATTTAGTTCTTTTTTGTTGTATATTAAGAGAAAGCACCCAAATGTTTTGTTTGCATTCATTTGAGTATGAAACCACACCTAGGATGTTTACAAGTACAAACAAGCTTCAACTCAAGGTTTTACTCAAGGTATTGAATGCATTTACGCGTTTTAAAAGCTCATACGAGTAGGGTGAAAGAGATTTAAGTTCTTTTGTGTTGAATATTAAAAGAAAGCATCCAAATACATTGTTTGGATTCTCATGAGTGTGAAACTACACCTAGGAAGTTTACAAGTACAAACAAGCTTCAACTCAAGCTTTTGAATGCATTTACGCGTTTTAAAAGCTCATACGAGTAGGGTGAAAGAGATTTGAGTTCTTTTGCGTTGTCTATTAAGAGAGAGCATCCAAACACTTTGTTTGCATTCATTTGAGTATGAAACTACTCCTAGGATGTTTACAAGTACAAACAAGCTTCAACTCAAGCTTTTGAATGCATTTACGCGTTTTAACAGCTCTTACGACTAGGGAGATAGAGCTTGAGATCTTTTGTGTTGTATATGAAGAGAAAGCAGCCAATTGTTTTGTTTGCATTCATTTGAGTATGAAACTACACCAAGAATGTTTTAAAGTGCAAACAAGCTTCAACTCAAGCTTTTGAATACATTTACGTGTTTTAAAAGCTCATACGAGTAGGGTGAAAGAGATTTGTGTTCTTTTGTGTTTTAAAAGCTCATACGAGTAGGGTGATAGAGATTGAGTTCTTTTGTGTTGTATATTAAGAGAAAGCACAAAAATGTTTTGTTTGCATTAATTTGAGTTTGAAACTACACCAAGAATGTTTTAAAGTGCAAACAAGCTTCAACTCAAGCTTTTGAATGCATTTACGCGTTGTAAAAACTCATACGAGTAGGGTGAAAGAGATTCGAGATATTTTGTGTTGTATATATTAAGAGAAAGCATCCAAATACTTTGTTTGGATTCATTTGAGTGTGAAACTACACCTAGGAAGTTTACAAGTAAAAACAAGCTTCAACTCAAGCTTTTGAATGCATTTACGCGTTTTAAAAGCTCATACGAGTAGGGTGAAAGAGATTTGAGTTCTTTTGCGTTGTCTATTAAGAGAAAGCATCCAAATACTTTGTTTGGATTTATCTGAGTGTGAAACTACACCTTGGATGTTTACAAGTACAAACTAGCTTCAACTCAAGCTTTTGAATGCATTTACGCGTTTTAAAAGCTCATACGAGTAGGGTGAAAGAGATATGAGTTCTTTTGTGTTGTATATTAAGAGAAAGCATCCAAATACTTTGTTTGCATTCATTTGAGTATGAAACTACTCCTAGGATGTTTACAAGTACAAACAAGCTTCAACTCATGCTTTTGAATGCATTTACGCGTTTTAAAAGCTCATACGAGTAGGGTGAAAGAGATTTGAGTTCTTTTGCGTTGTCTATGAAGAGAAAGCATCCAAACACTTTGTTTGCATTCATTTGAGTATGAAACTACTCCTAGGATGTTTACAAGTACAAACAAGCTTCAACTCATGCTTTTGAATGCATTTACGCGTTTTAACAGCTCTTACGACTAGGGTAATAGAGCTTGAGTTCTTTTGTGTTGTATATGAAGAGAAAGCAGCCAATTGTTTTGTTTGCATTCATTTGAGTATGAAACTACACCAAGTATGTTTTAAAGTGCAAACAAGCTTCATCTCAAGCTTTTGAATGCATTTACGTGTTTTAAAAGCTCATACGAGTAACGTGAAAGAGATTTGAGTTCTTTTGTGTTGTATATTAAGAGAAAGAATCCAAATACCTTTTTTGGATTCATTTGAGTGTGAAACTACACATAGGATATTTACAAGTACATTAAAGCTTCAACTCAAGCTTTTGAATGCATTTACGCGTTTCAAAAGCTCATACGAGTAGGGTGAAAGAGATATGAGTTCTTTTGTGTTGTATATTAAGAGAAAGCATCCAAATACTTTGTTTGCATTCAATTGAGTGTGAAACTACACCTATGATGTTTACAAGTACAAACAAGCTTCAACTCAAGCTTTTGAATGCATTTACGCGTTTTAACAGCTCTTACGACTAGGGTGAAAGAGATTTAAGTTCTTTTGTGTTGTATATTAAGAGAAAGCTTCAAAATACTTTGTTTGCATTCATTTGAGTGTGAAACTACACCTAGGATGTTTACAAGTACAAACAAGCTTCAACTCAAGCTTTTGAATGCATTTACGCGTTTTAAAAGCTCATACGAGTAGGGTGAAAGAGATTTGAGTTCTTTTGTGTTGTATATTAAGAGAAAGCATCCAAATACTTTGTTTGCATTCATTTTGAGCATGAAACTACACCAAGAATGTTTCAAATTGCAAACAAGCTTCAACTCAAGCTTTTGAATGCATTTACGCGTTTTAAAAGCTCATACGAGTAGGGTGAAAGAGATTTGAATTCTTTTGTGTTGTATATTAAGAGAAAGCATCCAATTACTTTGTTTGCATTCATTTGAGTGTGAAAACTACATCTAGGATGTTTACAAGTACAAACAAGCTTCAACTCAAGCTTTTGAATGCATTTACTCGTTTTAACAGCGCATACGAGTAGGGTGATAGAGATTTAGTTCTTTTGTGCTGTATATTAAGAGAAAGCACCCAAATGTTTTGTTTGCATTCATTTGAGTATGAAACCACACCTAGGATGTTTACAAGTACAAACACGCTTCAACTCAAGCTTTTGAATGCATTTACGCGTTTTAAAAGCTCATACGAGTAGGGTGAAAGAGATTTAAATTGTTTTGTGTTGAATATTAAGAGAAAGCATCCAAATACTTTGTTTGGATTCACTTGAGTGAGAAACTACACCTAGGAAGTTTACAAGTACAAACAAGCTTCAACTCAAGCTTTTGAATGCATTTACGCGTTTTAAAAGCTCAAACGAGTAGGGTGAAAGAGATTTGAGTTCGTTTGTGTTGTATATTAAGAGAAAGCATCCAAATACTTTGTTTGCATTCATTTGAGTGTGAAACTACGCCTAGGATGTTTACAAGTACAAACAAGCTTGAACTCAAGCTTTTGAATGCATTTACGCGTTTTAAAAGCTCATACGAGTAGCGTGAAAGAGATTTGAGTTCTTTTGTGGTTTATATTAAGAGAAAGCATACAAATACTTTGTTTGCATTCATCTGAGTGTGAAACTACACCTATGAGGTTTACAAGTACAAACAAGCTTCAACTCAAGCTTTTGAATGCATTTACGCGTTTTAAAAGCTCATACGAGTAGGGTGAAAGAGATTTGAGTTCTTTTGTGTTGTATATTAAGAGAAAGCATCCAAATACTTTGTTTGGATTCATTTGAGTGTGAAACTACACCTGGGAAGTTTACAAGTACAAACAAGTTTCAACTCAAGCTTTTGAATGCATTTACGCGTTTTAAAAGCTCTTACGACTAGGGTGATAGAGATTGAATTCTTTTGTGTTGTATATTAAGAGAAAGCACCAAAGTTTTGTTTGCATTCATTTGACTATGAAACTAGATCAAGAATGTTTCAAATTGCAAACAAGCTTCAACTCAAGCTTTTGAATGCATTTACGTGTTTTAAAAGCTCATACGAGTAGGGTGAAAGAGATTTGAGTTCTGTTGTGTTGTATATTAAGAGAAAGCATCCAAATACTTTGTTTGCATTCATTTGAGTGTGAAACTTCACCTAGGATGTTTACAAGTACAAACAAGCTTCAACTCAAGCTTTTGAATGCATTTACGCGTTTTAAAAGCTCATACGAGTAGGGTAAAAGAGATTTGAGTTATTTTGTGTTATATATTAAGAGAAAGAATCCAAATACTTTGTTTGCATTCATATGAGAGTGAAAACTACATCTAGGATGTTTACAAGTACAAAGAAGCTTCAACTCAAGCCTTTGAATGCATTTACGCGTTTTAAAAGCTCATACGAGTAGGGTGAAAGAGATTTGAATTCTTTTGTGTTGTATAGTAAGAGAAAGCACCCAAATGTTTTGTTTGCATTCATTTGAGTATGAAACTACATCAAGAATGTTTCAAATTGCAAACAAGCTTCAACTCAAGCTTTTGAATACATTTACGCGTTTTAAAAGCTCATACGAGTAGGGTGAACGAGATCTGAGTTCTGTTGTGTTGTATATTAAGAGAAGGCATCCAAATACTTTGTTTGCATTCATTTGAGTGTGAAACTTCACCTAGGATGTTTACAAGTACAAACAAGCTTCAACTCAAGCTTTTGAATGCATTTACGCGTTTTAAAAGCTCATACGAGTAGGGTGAAAGAGATTTGAATTCTTTTGTGTTGTATATTAAGAGAAAGCACCCAAATGTTTTGTTTGCATTCATTTGAGTATGAAACTACACCAAGAATGTTTTAAAGTTCAAACAAGCTTCAACTCAAGGTTTTGAATGCATTTACGCGTTTTAAAAGCTCTTACGACTAGGGTGAAAGAGATTTGAGTTCTTTTGTGTTGTATATTAAGAGAAAGCACAAAATGTTTTGTTTGCATTCATTTGAGTATGAAACTACACCAAGAATGTTTCAGATTGCAAACAAGCTTCAACTCAAGCTTTTGAATGCATTTACGCGTTTTAAAAGCTCATACGAGTAGGGTGAAAGAGATTTGAGTTCTTTTGTGTTGTATATTAAGAGAAAGCATCCAAATACTTTGTTTGGATTCATTTGAGTGTGAAAGTACACCTGGGATGTTTACAAGTACAAACAAGCTTCAACTCAAGCTTTTGAATGTATTTACGCGTTTTAAAAGCTCATACGAGTAGGGTGAAAGAGATTTGAATTCTTTTGTGTTGTATATTAAGAGAAAGCATCCAAATCCTTTGTTTGCATTCATTTGAGTGTGAAACTACACCTATGATGTTTACAAGTACAAAAAAGCTTCAACTCAAGCTTTTGAATGCATTTACGCGTTTTAACACCTCTTACGACTAGGGTCAAAGAGATTTGAGTTCTTTTGTATTGTATATTAAGAGAAAGCACCAAATGTTTTGTTTGCATTCATTTGAGTATGAAACTACACCAAGAATGTGATACGTTTGCAATTACAACCTTAGCAATTTGTAAACAAAAACAGAGGATTAAGAGAAGAAAGGATAATGAGTATCACCACCAAAGCTATAAAGGATTAAACCACCAAGCTATGGATAAAGAATACTACTTGCTCACCAAATAACCCTAAGATTATTGTAAAGAACGCAAGATTTGTAAGAAGGCAGCAGCCGTGTATTTTTCATTCATCAACAAGTGCCTTTTACATCAGCTGTTCTTACATATTTATAGGGGTCACAAATGTGCCCTAATAACCTAAGAATACTCTAGAAAGGGTGAGCTGTCCAAGAGTAGTGCCCAAGCAAAATGAAACTTCAGTATTTTGCCCAGAAATGAGCCAAATACGTGCAGTACAATTTGGAGCGCATTTCCTTCCGTTTTGGACCACTTGACAGCTGTTGCTTCTCCTTGCATAAGGACAAACGTGGGTGAGCTGTAAGGAGCCTCATTCTTCACCCTTACCTGCCCCATGTGCTCTTAGGCGCGCCTTACTCAGCAACTACTTAAGGAATTCAAATAACAACTAATTACATTTGTTAATTATGCTAAATACATGCAGGGTGCACTACAACTAACACTAATCACAAATGCTTATTTGTACGGATTAATCTTGTACGGACATAACCTAGATTAAGTGGCCAAAAGGACACTAAGACCTCTAGGACCAGAATTATCACCATTCAAATGTGAGAGAGTCCCAAATGCCATGATAAATGCATTAATGCTCACGCTCGTAACTTGATGACCTGATGCTAACGCATCATCCTCCCCAACTTTTTTTGGATTTGCCCTCAAATCATCAAGGTATTCACCCTCCAAATAAGACAGCAGATCTCCCACATTAAAAGTTGCTGAAATTGAACTCTCTCCAGGCAGTTCAAGCTTGTATGCATTGTCGTTGATCTTCTCGATGATTTTAAAAGGGCCTTCTGATCTGGGCATCAACTTGTGCTTTCTTTTTGCTGGAAACCTCTCCTTCCTAATGTGTAACCACACTAAATCTCGTGGATTAAACTCATGTTGTTTGCGGTGCTTGTTTGCCTTGTTCTTATACAACTCATTCATCTTCTCTATACGGCTTGTAATCTGCTCGTGTAGCTTTTTCATGTCTTTAGCAAACGTTTCAGCATCTGGACTCACCTTCCTCTCAATAGGCCAGGGCAAAAGATCAATAGGAGTTAATGGATTGACCCCATAATTGATTTCAAAAGGAGACTTGCCCGTTGTATAATGAGGAGCCCGATTGTATGCAAACTCAGCATGTCTTGAACTCAACTTGTGCTGCCCATTAATATACTTCAACGCTTCATGATCAGAGTGCAAAATGAATTGCCTTGGTTTTAAGTAATGAGCCCAATGATCAAGAGCCCTCACAATTGCATAGAACTCTTTGTCATAAGTGCTGTAGTTCCCTCTTGAACCATTCAACTTCTCACTGAAATAAGCAATAGGATGCTTATTTTGCACCAAAACAGCTCCAATACCGGTTCCACAAGCATCACATTCCACTTCAAATGGTTGATCAAAGTTAGGCAAAGCTAGTATAGGGGTGGAGTTAAGCCTTTCCTTGATGGCCTCAAAGACACCTTTCTTCATACAATCCGTAAGTGGTGCTAAAAGAGAGCTGAATTGCTTGATGAATCTTCTGTAAAAAGAAGCTAGCCCATGGAAGCTCCTTACTTGCGTGATGCTAGTAGGAGTAGGCCATGTCTTAATCGCCTCAACCTTGCTGGGATCAACAGCTATACCATCCTTGGACACAATGTAACCAAGAAATTTGACACTAGGAACAAAGAAATCACATTTCTCAAGCTTAGCAAACAGCTTGTGTTGCCTTAGAGCCTCAAAAACGCGTGTTAGGTGCTGCACATGCTCAGAATCACTCTTAGAGTATATGAGAATATCATCAAAATACACAACAACAAATTTACCAATAAAGGAACGCAATACCTCATTCATAAGACGCATGAATGTGGTAGGAGCATTGGACAACCCAAATGGCATTACAAGCCATTCATAAAGACCTCCTTTCGTCTTGAAGGCTGTCTTCCATTCATCCCCACCCTTCATTCTAATTTGATGGTAACCACTCCTCAAATCCACTTTAGAGAAGACACAAGAACCAAACAGCTCATCAAGCATATCATCCAATCGAGGAATTGGATATCTATACTTAATGGTAATGTTGTTAATTGAACGGCTATCAACACACATTCTCATGCTTCCATCCTTTTTTGGCACAAGGAGAGCTGGTACACTACAAGGACTCATGCTCTCTCTAATGTATCCCCTATCAAGTAACTCCTCTATTTGACGTTGTAACTCCTTAGTCTCTTGGGGATTACACCTATAAGCTGCTTTGTTAGGAAGTGAGGCTCCCGGAACAAAGTCTATTTGATGCTCTATGCCCCTAATGGGTGGCAAACCATGAGGCAAATCTGATGGGAACACATCGACATACTTCTCAAGCAAAGGTTGCATTAACGCATGTAAAGGCTTTCCAACAATGTTCTCATTCTCCCCAAGCAACACCAGCATATAAACAACATTTCCATACACCATTTCATACTCTAAATCAGCATCTTTAACAATCATAGCATGCTTTGATGAGTTAGAAACAGAAGAACCCTCCCCAACTTGCGTTCCCCCACATAAAGACAATTTTGCGGGTTGCAAATTAATTTTCTTTCCATGAACCTCAAAAGAGTAAACATTTCTAAAGCCATCATGCATTACTCTTCTATCATATAACCAAGGTCTACCTAACAGCAAATGACAAGCATCCATGGGGATCACATCACACAAAATCTGATCATTGTATACTTTTCCAATTGAAAAAGGGATCGTGACTTGTTTTGTTACCTTGACTTTGCTTCCCTTCTCTAACCATTGCAAGGAATAAGGATGAGGGTGTTCTTTGGTGGCCAATCCAAGCTTTTCCACCATGAGAGTAGACGCCACATTGGTGCAAGAACCGCCATCAATGATTAAAGTGCAAAGCTTTTCTTTCACGGTGCACTTGGTTTGAAATATCTTCTCCCTTTGAGATAGTGTCTCCTCTGCCTCTCTAGCATGAAGGACCCTTTGAACCACCAATAGAGGTGAGCCTTGGTCATGTTCAATGTCCAATTCATCGTCAATAGATTGCTCTTCATTCTGCTCCTTATCGTCATCCAATTGCCTAAGCTCATCATACTCACGGAGAGATAACACTCTCTTGTTGGGGCACTCAGCTTGAAAGTGTCCATAGCCTTGACACTTGAAGCATTTCCTAGAGAGAGATGGTCTAAGAGCATCCTTGTTGGCCTTAGGATCTCTAGGAAACCTTTTGTCATTTTCGCTCCCTTTAGAAGAACTTTCTGCCCGAGGAGTAAAACTCCTAAATGAGGGCTTTGCTGCTGGTTTCTTAGCTTTCTCTTGCTTTTCAATCTTCAAAGCCAACTTGTATACATCATCTAGAGACCAAAAAGGCTGTACTTCAACTCTATTACCAACATTGATGTCTAAACCAGAAATAAAACGCGCAATTGAGAGTTGTGGATCCTCTACAATGCCGGTTCTGATTTGTAGTTGCTCAAAATCTCTAATGTAATCTGCTACACTTAGAGTTCCTTGACTGAAATTTGTGAGCTTGAGGTAGAGATCTTGAGTATAGGAAGGGGGCACAAAGCGTTTGTGCATGATTTTCTTAAGCTTGGGCCATGAACGCACCCTAGATTTACCCTCACGCTCTCTTTGTAGTTTCATGCTTTCATACCACAAAGAAGCATACTTTTTGAGCTTCAAAACAGCAACTTTGAAACTCTTTTCCTCACTATACCCCTTGGTATCAAACAATCTACCCATTTGTTGCTCCCACTCCAAATAGTCATCTGGGTTTGTACCACCATCAAAATCAGGGGGTTCAAACTTTAAATCACCCCATTGCTCACCTTTTCTCCTTGGACTAAGAGAACCACCATCATCACCTCGACCACGAGCTCTACCTCTACCAATGTTGAGAAAATCAGTCATTTGTTGGGTGAGGTTGCTAAGTTGTTCCTTAACCTCACGCATCTCCCTTTCTCTCCTAAGCTCTTTAGCTTGCTCAAGAGTTAAATTTCTGGGTATTTGTTCATCATCCATGGCTGTTTGTGAGTTTGGTTGTGTTTAAGCTAGGAATTGTGTTTGGGCTGTAAATGGGTTCTTTTGTGACTCAAAGATTGGAACTTTGGACGTGATTAAGACAAGAAAGGAGAGAACTTTGATGAGAGAAAATGGTGCTAAGGTTAAACCTATGCTCTGATACCAAATGATACGTTTGCAATTACAACCTTAGCAATTTGTAAACAAAAACAGAGGATTAAGAGAAGAAAGGATAATGAGTATCACCACCAAAGCTATAAAGGATTAAACCACCAAGCTATGGATAAAGAATACTACTTGCTCACCAAATAACCCTAAGATTATTGTAAAGAACGCAAGATTTGTAAGAAGGCAGCAGCCGTGTATTTTTCATTCATCAACAAGTGCCTTTTACATCAGCTGTTCTTACATATTTATAGGGGTCACAAATGTGCCCTAATAACCTAAGAATACTCTAGAAAGGGTGAGCTGTCCAAGAGTAGTGCCCAAGCAAAATGAAACTTCAGTATTTTGCCCAGAAATGAGCCAAATACGTGCAGTACAATTTGGAGCGCATTTCCTTCCGTTTTGGACCACTTGACAGCTGTTGCTTCTCCTTGCATAAGGACAAACGTGGGTGAGCTGTAAGGAGCCTCATTCTTCATCCTTACCTGCCCCATGTGCTCTTAGGCGCGCCTTACTCAGCAACTACTTAAGGAATTCAAATAACAACTAATTACATTTGTTAATTATGCTAAATACATGCAGGGTGCACTACAACTAACACTAATCACAAATGCTTATTTGTACGGATTAATCTTGTACGGACATAACCTAGATTAAGTGGCCAAAAGGACACTAAGACCTCTAGGACCAGAATTATCACCATTCAAATGTGAGAGAGTCCCAAATGCCATGATAAATGCATTAATGCTCACGCTCGTAACTTGATGACCTGATGCTAACGCATCAGAATGTTTCAGATTGCAAACAAGCTTCAACTCAAGCTTTTGAATGCATTTACGCGTTTTAAAAGCTCATACGAGTAGGGTGAAAGAGATTTGAATTCTTTTGTGTTGTATATTAAGAGAAAGCATCCAAATACTTTGTTTGGATTTATTTGAGTGTGAAACTACACCTAGGAAGTTTACAAGTACAAACAAGCTTCAACTCAAGCTTTTGTTTGCATTTACGCGTTTTAAAAGCTCATACGAGTAGGGTGAAAGAGATTTGAGTTCTTTTGTGTTGTATAGTAAGAGAAAGCATCCAAATACTTTGTTTGGATTCATTTGAGTGTGAAACTACACCTGGGATGTTTACAAGTACAAACAAGCTTCAACTCAAGCTTTTGAATGCATTTACGCGTTTTAAAAGCTCATACGAGTAGGGTGAAAGAGATTTGAATTCTTTTGTGTTGTATATTAAGAGAAAGCACCAAAATGTTTTGTTTGCATTCATTTGAGTATGAAACTACACCAATAATGTTTTAAAGTTCAAACAAGCTTCAACTCAAGGTTTTGAATGCATTTACGCGTTTTAAAAGCTCATACGGGTAGGGTGAAAGAGATTTGAGTTCTTTTGTGTTGTATATTAAGAGAAAGCATCCAAATACTTTGTTTGGATTTATCTGAGTGTGAAACTACACCTTGGATGTTTACAAGTACAAACAAGCTTCAACTCAAGCTTTTGAATGCATTTACGCGTTTTAAAAGCTCATACGAGTAGGGTGAAAGAGATTTGAATTCTTTTGTGTTGTATATTAAGAGAAAGCACCCAAATGTTTTGTTTGCATTCATTTGAGTATGAAACTACACCAATAATGTTTTAAAGTTCAAACAAGCTTCAACTCAAGGTTTTGAATGCATTTACGCGTTTTAAAAGCTCATACGAGTAGGGTGAAAGAGATTTGAGTTCTTTTGTGTTGTATATTAAGAGAAAGCATACAAATACTTTGTTTTCTTTCACTTGAGTGTGAAACTACACCTAGGAAGTTTACAAGTACAAACTAGCTTCAACTCAAGCGTTTGAATGCATTTACGCGTTTTAAAAGCTCATACGAGTAGGGTGAAAGAGATTTGAGTTCTTTTGTGTTGTATATTAAGAGAAAGCATCCAAATACTTTGTTTGGATTCATTTGAGTGTGAAACTACACCTGGGATGTTTACATGTACAAACAAGTTTCAACTCAAGCTTTTGAATGCATTTACGCGTTTTAAAAGCTCTTACGACTAGGGTGATATAGATTGAATTCTTTTGTGTTGCATATTAAGATAAAGCACCAAAGTTTTGTTTGCATTCATTTGACTATGAAACTAGATCAAGAATGTTTCAAATTGCAAACAAGCTTCAACTCAAGCTTTTGAATGCATTTACGTGTTTTAAAAGCTCATACGAGTAGGGTGAAAGAGATTTGAGTTCTGTTGTGTTGTATATTAAGAGAAAGCATCCAAATACTTTGTTTGCATTCATTTGAGTGTGAAACTTCACCTAGGATGTTTACAAGTACAAACAAGCTTCAACTCAAGCTTTTGAATGCATTTACGCGTTTTAAAAGCTCATACGAGTAGGGTGAAAGAGATTTGAGTTATTTTGTGTTATATATTAAGGGAAAGAATCCAAATACTTTGTTTGCATTCATATGAGAGTGAAAACTACATCTAGGATGTTTACAAGTACAAAGAAGCTTCAACTCAAGCTTTTGAATGCATTTACGCGTTTTAAAAGCTCATACGAGTAGGGTGAAAGAGATTTGAATTCTTTTGTGTTGTATATTAAGAGAAAGCACCCAAATGTTTTGTTTGCATTCATTTGAGTATGAAACTACATCAAGAATGTTTCAAATTGCAAACAAGCTTCAACTCAAGCTTTTGAATACATTTACGCGTTTTAAAAGCTCATACAAGTAGGGTGAACGAGATCTGAGTTCTGTTGTGTTGTATATTAAGAGAAGGCATCCAAATACTTTGTTTGCATTCATTTGAGTGTGAAAACTACATCTAGGATGTTTACAAGTACAAACAAGCTTCAACTCAAGCTTTTGAATGCATTTACGCGTTTTAAAAGCTCATACGAGTAGGGTGAAAGAGATTTGAGTTCTTTTGTGTTGTATATTAAGAGAAAGCATCCAAATATTTTGTTTGCATTCAATTGAGTGTGAAACTACACCTAGGATGTTTTCAAGTACAAACAAGCTTCAACTCAAGCTTTTGAATGCATTTACGCGTTTTAACAGCTCTTACGACTAGGGTGATAGAGATTGAATTCTTTTGTGTTGTATATTAAGAGAAAGCACCAAAGTTTTGTTTGCATTCATTTGAGTATGAAACTACACCAAGAATGTTTCAGATTGCAAACAAGCTTCAACTCAAGCCATTGAATGCATTTACTTGTTTTAAATGCTCATACGAGTAGGGTGAAAGAGATTTGAATTCTTTTGTGTTATATATTAAGAGAAAGCATCCAAATACTTTGTTTGCATTCATATGAGTGTGAAAACTACATCTAGTATGTTTACAAGTACAAACAAGCTTCAGCTCAAGCTTTTGAATGCATTTACTCGTTTTAACAGCTCATACGAGTAGGGTGATAGAGATTTAGTTCTTTTGTGTTGTATATTAAGAGAAAGCACCCAAATGTTTAGTTTGCATTCATTTGAGTATGAAACCACACCTAGGATGTTTACAAGTACAAACAAGCTTCAACTCAAGCTGTTGAATGCATTTACGCGTTTTAAAAGCTCATACGAGTAGGGTGAATGAGATTTGAGTTGTTTTGTGTTGAATATTAAGAGAAAGCATCCAAATACATTGTTTGGATTCACTTGAGTGTGAAACTACACCTAGGAAGTTTACAAGTACAAACAAGCTTCAACTCAAGCTTTTGTATGCATTTACGCGTTTTAAAAGCTCATACGAGCAGGGTGAAAGAGATTTGAGTTCTTTTGTGTTGTATATTAAGGGAAAACATCCAAATACTTTGTTTGCATTCAATTTAGTGTGAAACTACACCTAGGATGTTTACAAGTACAAACAAGCTTCAACTCAAGCTTTTGAATGCATTTACGCGTTTTAACAGCTCTTACGACTAGGGTGATAGAGATGGAATTCTTTTGTGTTGTATATTAAGAGAAAGCACCAAAAGTTTTGTTTGCATTCATTTGAGTATGAAACTACATCAAGAATGTTTCAAATTGCAAACAAGATTCAACTCAAGCTTTTGAATGCATTTACGCGTTTTAAAAGCTCATACGAGTAGGGTGAAAGAGATTTGAATTCTTTTGTGTTGTCTATTAAGAGAAAGCATCCAAATACTTTGTTTGCATTCATTTGAGTGTGAAAACTACATCTAGGATGTTTACAAGTACAAACAAGCTTCAACTCAAGCTTTTGAATGCATTTACGCGTTTTAAAAGCTCATACGAGTAGGGCGAAAGAGATTTGAATTCTTTTGTGTTGTATATTAAGAGAAAGCATCCAAATACTTTGTTTGTATTCATATGAGTGTGAAAACTACATCTAGGATGTTTACAAGTACAAACAAGCTTCAACTCAAGCTTTTGAATGCATTTACTCGTTTTAACAGCTCATACGAGTAGGGTGATAGAGATTTAGTTCTTTTTTGTTGTATATTAAGAGAAAGCACCCAAATGTTTTGTTTGCATTCATTTGAGTATGAAACCACACCTAGGATGTTTACAAGTACAAACAAGCTTCAACTCAAGGTTTTACTCAAGGTATTGAATGCATTTACGCGTTTTAAAAGCTCATACGAGTAGGGTGAAAGAGATTTGAGTTCTTTTGTGTTGTACATTAAGAGAAAGCATACAAATACTTTGTTTGCATTCATTTGAGTGTGAAACTATACCTATGATGTTTACAAGTACAAACAAGCTTCAACTCAAGCTTTTGAATGTATTTACGCGTTTTAACAGCTCTTACGACTAGGGTGATAGAGATTGAATTCTTTTGTGTTGTATATTAAGAGAAAGCACCAAATGTTTTGTTTGCATTCATTTGTGTATGAAACTACACCAAGAATGTTTCCAATTGCAAACAAGCTTCAACTCAAGCTTTTGAATGCATTTACGCGTTTTAAAAGCTCATACGAGTAGGGTGAAAGAGATTTGATTTCTTTTGTGTTGTATATTAAGAGAAAGAATCCAAATACTTTGTTTGCATTCATTTGAGTGTGGAAACTACATCTAGGATGTTTACAAGTACAAACAAGCCTCAACTCAAGCTTTTGAATGCATTTACGCGTTTTAAAAGCTCATACGAATAGGATGAAAGAGATTTGAATTCTTTTGTGTTGTATATTAAGTGAAAGCATCCAAATACTTTGTTTGCATTCATATGAGTGTGAAAACTACATCTAGGATGTTTACAAGTACAAACAAGCTTAAACTCAAGCTTTTGAATGCATTTACTCGTTTTAACAGCTCTTACGACTAGGGTGATAGAGATTGAGTTCTTTTGTCTTGTATATTAAGAGAAAGCACCGAAATGTTTTGCTTGCATTCATTTAAGTATGAAACCACACCTAGGATATTTACAAGTGCAAACAAGCTTCAACTCAAGCTTTTGAATCCATTTCCGCGTTTTAAAAGCTCATACGAGTAGGGTGAAAGAGATTTTGAGTTCTTTTGTGTTGTATATTAAAGAAAGCATCCAAATAGTTTGTTTGCATTCATTTGAGTGTGAAACTACACCTAGGATGTTTACAAGTACAAACAAGCTTCAACTCAAGCTTTTGAATGCATTTAGGCGTTTTAAAAGCTCATACGAGTAGGGTGAAAGAGATTTGAGTTCTTTTGTGTTGTATATTAAGAGAAAGCATCCAAATACTTTGTTTGCATTCAATTGAGTGTGAAACTACACCTAGGATGTTTACAAGTACAAACAAGATTCAACTCAAGCTTTTGAATGCATTCACGCGTTTTAACAGCTCTTACGACTAGGGTGATAGAGATTGAATTCGTTTGTGTTGTATATTAAGAGAAAGCACCAAAAGTTTTGTTTGCATTCATTTGAGTATGAAACTACATCAAGAATGTTTCAAATTGCAAACAAGCTTCAACTCAAGCTTTTAAATGCATTTACGCGTTTTAAAAGCTCATACGAGTAGGGTGAAAGAGATTTGAATTCTTTTGTGTTGTATATTAAGAGAAAGCATCCAAATACTTTGTTTGTATTCATTTGAGTGTGAAAACTACATCTAGGATGTTTACAAGTACAAACAAGCTTCAACTCAAGCTTTTGAATGCATTTACTCGTTTTAACACCTCTTACGACTAGGGTGATAGAGATTGAGTTCTTTTGTGTTGTATATTAAGAGAAAGCACCCAAATGTTTTGTTTACATTCATTTGGGTATGAAACCACACCTAGGATGTTTACAAGTACAAACAAGCTTCAACTCAACTTTTTGAATGCATTTACTCGTTTTAACACCTCTTACGACTAGGGTGATAGAGATTGAGTTCTTTTGTGTTGTATATTAAGAGAAAGCAGCCAAATGTTTTGTTTGCATCCATTTGAGTATGAAACCACACCTAGGATGTTTACAAGTACAAACAAGCTTCAAGTCAAGCTTTTGAATGCATTTACACGTTTTAAAAGCTCTTACGAGTAGCGTGAAAGAGATTTTGAGTTCTTTTGTGTTGTATATTAAAAGAAAGCATCCAAATACATTGTTTGGATTCACTTGTGTGTGAAACTACACCAAGAATGTTTACAAGTACAAATAATCTTCAACTCAAGCTTTTGAATGCATTTACGGGTTTTAAAAGCTCATACGAGTAGGGTGAAAGAGATTTTGAGTTCCTTTGTGTTGTATATTAAGAGAAAGCATACAAATAATTCGTTTGAATTCAATTGAGTGTGAAACTACACCTAGGATGTTTACAAGTACAAACAAGCTTCAACTCAAGCTTTTGAATGCATTTACGCGTTTTAACAGCTCTTACGACTAGGGTGATAGAGATTGAGTTCTTTTGTGTTGTATATTAAGAGAAAGCACCCAAATGTTTTGTTTGCATTCATTTGAGTATGAAACTACACCAAGACTGTTTTAAAGTGCAAACAAGCTTCAACTCAAGCTTTTGAATGCATTTACTCGTTTTAACAGCTCTTACGACTAGGGCGATAGAGATTGAGTTCTTTTGTGTTGTATATTAAGAGAAAGCACCGAAATGTTTTGCTTGCATTCATTTAAGTATGAAACCACACCTAGGATGTTTACAAGTGCCAACAAGCTTCAACTCAAGCTTTTGAATCCATTTACGCGTTTTAAAAGCTCATACGAGTAGGGTGAAAGAGATTTTGAGTTCTTTTGTGTTGTATATTAAGAGAAAGCATCCAAATACTTTGTTTGCATTCATTTGAGTGTGAAACTACACCTAGGATGTTTACAAGTACAAACAAGCTTCAACTCAAGCTTTTGAATGCATTTTAGGCGTTTTAAAAGCTCATACGAGTAGGGTGAAAGAGATTTGAGTTCTTTTGTGTTGTATATTAAGAGAAAGCATACAAATACTTTGTTTGCATTCAATTGAGTGTGAAACTACACCTAGGATGTTTACAAGTACAAACAAGCTTCAACTCAAGCTTTTGAATGCATTCACGCGTTTTAACAGCTCTTACGACTAGGGTGATAGAGATTGAATTCGTTTGTGTTGTATATTAAGAGAAAGCACCAAAAGTTTTGTTTGCATTCATTTGAGTATGAAACTACATCAAGAATGTTTCAAATTGCAAACAAGCTTCAACTCAAGCTTTTGAATTCATTTACGCGTTTTAAAAGCTCATACGAGTAGGGTGAAAGAGATTTGAATTCTTTTGTGTTGTATATTAAGAGAAAGCATCCAAATACTTTGTTTGCATTCATTTGAGTGTGAAAACTAGATCTAGGATGTTTACAAGTACAAACAAGCTTCAACTCAAGCTTTTGAATGCATTTACTCGTTTTAACACCTCTTACGACTAGGGTGATAGAGATTGAGTTCTTTTGTGTTGTATATTAAGAGAAAGCACCCAAATGTTCTGTTTGCATTCATTTGAGTATGAAACCACACCTAGGATGTTTACAAGTACAAACAAGCTTCAACTCAACCTTTTGAATGCATTTACTCGTTTTAACACCTCTTACGACCATGGTGATAGAGATTGAGTTCTTTTGTGTTGTATATTAAGAGAAAGCACCCAAATGTTTTGTTTGCATTCATTTGAGTATGAAACCACACCTAGGATGTTTAGAAGTGCAAACAAGCTTCAAGTCATGCTTTTGAATGCATTTACACGTTTTAAAAGCTCATACGAGTAGCGTGAAAGAGATTTTGAGTTCTTTTGTGTTGTATATTAAGAGAAAGCACCCAAATGTTTTGTTTGCATTCATTTGAGTATGAAACTACACCAAGAATGTTTTAAAGTGCAAACAAGCTTCAACTCAAGGTTTTGAATGCATTTACGCGTTTCAAAAGCTCATACGAGTAGGGTGAAAGAGATTTTGAGTTCTTTTTTGTTGTATATTAAGAGAAAGCATACAAATACTTTGTTTGCATTCAATTGAGTGTGAAACTACACCTAGGACGTTTACAAGTACAAACAAGCTTCAACTCAAGTTTTTGAATGCATTTACGCGTTTTAACAGCTCTTACGACTAGGGTGATAGAGATTGAGTTCTTTTGTGTTGTATATTAAGAGAAAGCACCCAAATGTTTTGTTTGCATTCATTTGAGTATGAAACTACACCAAGACTGTTTTAAAGTGCAAACAAGCTTCGACTCAAGGTTTTGAATGCATTTACGCGTTTTAAACGCTCATACGAATAGGGTGAAAGAGATTTGAGTTCTTTTGTGTTGTATATTAAGAGAAAGCACCCAAATGTTTTGTTTGCATTCATTTGAGTATGAAACTACACCAAGAATGTTTTAAAGTGCAAACAAGCTTCAACTCAAGGTTTTGAATGCATTTACGCGTTTTAAAAGCTCATACAAGTAGGGTGAAAGAGATTTGAGTTCTTTTGTGTTGTATATTAAGAGAAAGCACCCAAATGTTTTGTTTGCATTCATTTGAGTATGAAACTACACCTAGGATGTTTACAAGTACAAACAAGGTTCAACTCAAGCTTTTGAATGCATTTACGCGTTTTAAAAGCTCATACGAGTAGGGTGAAAGAGATTTGAGTTCTTTTGTGTTGTATATTAAGAGAAAGCACCCAAATGTTTTGTTTGCATTCATTTGAGTATGAAACTACACCTAGGATGTTTACAAGTACAAACAAGGTTCAACTCAAGCTTTTGAATGCATTTACGCGTTTTAAAAGCTCATACGAGTAGGGTGAAAGAGATTTGAGTTCTTTTGTGTTGTAGATTAAGAGAAAGCATACAAATACTTTGTTTGCATTCATTTGAGTGTGAAACTACGCCTATGATGTTTACAAGTACAAACAAGCTTCAACTCAAGCTTTTGAATGCATTTACGCGTTTTAACAGCTCTTACGAGTAGGGTGATAGAGATTGAGTTCTTTTGTGTTGTATATTAAGAGAAAGCACCGAAATGTTTTGCTTGCATTCATTTAAGTATGAAACCACACCTAGGATGTTTACAAGTGCAAACAAGCTTCAACTCAAGCTTTTGAATCCATTTACGCGTTTTAACACCTCTTACGACTAGGGTGATAGAGATTGAGTTCTTTTGTGTTGTATATTAAGAGAAAGCACCCAATTGTTTTGTTTGAATTCATTTGAGTATGAAACCACACCTAGGATGTTTACAAGTACAAACAAGCTTCAAGTCAAGCTTTTGAATGCATTTACACGTTTTAAAAGCTCATACGAGTAGCGTGAAAGAGATTTTGAGTTGTTTTGTGTTGTATATTAAGAGAAAGCACCCAAATGTTTTGTTTGCATTCATTTGAGAATGAAACTACACCAAGAATGTTTTAAAGTGCAAACAAGCTTCAACTCAAGGTTTTGAATGCATTTACGCGTTTCAAAAGCTCATACGAGTAGGGTGAAAGAGATTTTGAGTTCTTTTGTGTTGTATATTAAGAGAAAGCATACAAATACTTTGTTTGCATTCAATTGAGTGTGAAACTACACGTAGGATGTTTACAAGTACAAACAAGCTTCAACTCAAGCTTTTGAATGCATTTACGCGTTTTAACAGCTCTTACGACTAGGGTGATAGAGATTGTGTTCTTTTGTGTTGTATATTAAGAGAAAGCACCCAAATGTTTTGTTTGCATTCATTTGAGTATGAAACTACACCAAGAATGTTTTAAAGTGCAAACAAGCTTCAACTCAAGGTTTTTGAATGCATTTACGCGTTTTAAAAGCTCATACGAATAGGGTGAAAGAGATTTGAGTTCTTTTGTGTTGTATATTAAGAGAAAGCACCCAAATGTTTTGTTTGCATTCATTTGAGTATGAAACTACACCAAGAATGTTTTAAACTGCAAACAAGCTTCAACTCAAGGTTTTGAATGCATTTACGCGTTTTAAAAGCTCATACGAGTAGGGTGAAAGAGATTTGAGTTCTTTTGTGTTTAATATTAAGAGAAAGCATCCAAATACATTTATTGGATTCACTTGTTTGTGAAACTACACCTAGGATGTTTACAAGTACAAACAAGGTTCAACTCAAGCTTTTGAATGCATTTACGCGTTTTAAAAGCTCATACGAGTAGGGTGAAAGAGATTTGAGTTCTTTTGTGTTGTAGATTAAGAGAAAGCATACAAATACTTTGTTTGCATTCATTTGAGTGTGAAACTACACCTATGATGTTTACAAGTACAAACAAGCTTCAACTCAAGCTTTTGAATGCATTTACGCGTTTTAACAGCTCTTACGACTAGGGTGATAGAGATTGAATTCTTTTGTGTTGTATATTAAGAGAAAGCACCAAATGTTTTGTTTGCATTCATTTGTGTATGAAACTACACCAAGAATGTTTCCAATTGCAAACAAGCTTCAACTCAAGCTTTTGAATGCATTTACGCGTTTTAAAAGCTCATACAAGTAGGGTGAAAGAGATTTGAATTCTTTTGTGTTGTATATTAAGAGAAAGAATCCAAATACTTTGTTTGCATTCATTTGAGTGTGAAAACTACATCTAGGATGTTTACTACAAACAAGCCTCAACTCAAGCTTTTGAAGGCATTTACGCGTTTTAAAAGCTCATACGAATAGGGTGAAAGAGATTTGAATTCTTTTGTGTTGTATATTAAGTGAAAGCATCCAAATACTTTGTTTGCATTCATATGAGTGTGAAAACTACATCTAGGATGTTTACAAGTACAAACAAGCTTCAACTCAAGCTTTTGAATGCATTTACTCGTTTTAACAGCTCTTACGACTAGGGTGATAGAGATTGAGTTCTTTTGTGTTGTATATTAAGAGAAAGCACCGAAATGTTTTGCTTGCATTCATTTAAGTATGAAACCACACCTAGGATGTTTACAAGTGCAAACAAGCTTCAACTCAAGCTTTTGAATCCATTTACGCGTTTTAAAAGCTCATACGAGTAGGGTGAAAGAGATTTTGAGTTCTTTTGTGTTGTATATTAAGAGAAAGCATCCAAATACTTTGTGTGCATTCATTTGAGTGTGAAACTACACCTAGGATGTTTACAAGTACAAACAAGCTTCAACTCAAGCTTTTGAATGCATTTAGGCGTTTTAAAAGCTCAAACGAGTAGGGTGAAAGAGATTTGAGTTCTTTTGTGTTGTATATTAAGGGAAAGCACCCAAATGTTTTGTTTGCATTCATTTGAGTATGAAACTACACCAAGAATGTTTTAAAGTGCAAACAAGCTTCAACTCAAGGTTTTGAATGCATTTACGCCTTTTAAAAGCTCATACGAGTAGGGTGAAAGAGATTTGAGTTCTTTTGTGTTTAATATTAAGAAAAAGCATCCAAATACATTTTTTGGATTCACTTGTGTGTGAAACTACACCTAGGAAGTTTACAAGTACAAGCAAGCTTCAACTCAAGCTTTTGAATGCATTTACGCGTTTTAAAAGCTCATACGAGTAGGGTGAAAGAGATTTGAGTTCTTTTGTGTTTAATATTAAGAGAAAGCATCGAAATACATTGTTTGGATTCACTTGTGTGTGAAACTACACCTAGGAAGTTTACAAGTACAAACAAGCTTCAACTCAAGCTTTTGAATGCATTTACGCGTTTTAACACCTCTTACGACTAGGGTGATAGAGATTGAGTTCTTTTGTGTTGTATATTAAGAGAAAGCACCCAAATGTTTTGTTTGCATTCATTTGAGTATGAAACCACACCTAGGATGTTTACAAGTACAAACAAGCTTCAACTCAACCTTTTGAATGCATTTACTCGTTTTAACACCTCTTACGACTAGGGTGATAGAGATTGAGTTCTTTTGTGTTGTATATTAAGAGAAAGCACCCAATTGTTTTGTTTGAATTCATTTGAGTATGAAACCACACCTAGGATGTTTACAAGTACAAACAAGCTTCAAGTCAAGCTTTTGAATGCATTTACACGTTTTAAAAGCTCATACGAGTAGCGTGAAAGAGATTTTGAGTTCTTTTGTGTTGTATATTAAGAGAAAGCACCCAAATATTTTGTTTGCATTCATTTGAGTATGAAACTACACCAAGAATGTTTTAAAGTGCAAACAAGCTTCAACTCAAGGTTTTGAATGCATTTACGCGTTTCAAAAGCTCATACGAGTAGGGTGAAAGAGATTTTGAGTTCTTTTGTGTTGTATATTAAGAGAAAGCATACAAATACTTTGTTTGCATTCAATTGAGTTTGAAACTACACCTAGGAAGTTTACAAGTACAAACAAGCTTCAACTCAAGCTTTTGAATGCATTTACGCGTTTTAAAAGCTCATACGAGTAGGGTGAAAGAGATTTGAGTTCTTTTGTGTTGTATATTAAGAGAAAGCATCCAAATACTTTGTTTGCATTCAATTGAGTGTGAAACTACACCTAGGATGTTTACAAGTACAAACAAGCTTCAACTCAAGCTTTTGAATGCATTTACGCGTTTTAAAAGCACATACGAGTAGGGTGAAAGAGATTTGAGTTCTTTTGTGTTGTAGATTAAGAGAAAGCATACAAATACTTTGTTTGCATTCATTTGAGTGTGAAACTACACCTATGATGTTTACAAGTACAAACAAGCTTCAACTCAAGCTTTTGAATGCATTTACGCGTTTTAACAGCTCTTACGACTAGGGTGATAGAGATTGAATTCTTTTTTGTTGTATATTAAGAGAAAGCACCAAATGTTTTGTTTGCATTCATTTGTGTATGAAACTACACCAAGAATGTTTCCAATTGCAAACAAGTTTCAACTCAAGCTTTTGAATGCATTTACGCGTTTTAAAAGCTCATACGAGTAGGGTGAAAGAGATTTGAATTCTTTTGTGTTGTATATTAAGAGAAAGAATCCAAATACTTTGTTTGCATTCATTTGAGTGTGAGAACTACATCTAGGATGTTTACAAGTACAAACAAGCCTCAACTCAAGCTTTTGAATGCATTTACGCGTTTTAAAAGCTCATACGAATAGGGTGAAAGAGATTTGAATTCTTTTGTGTTGTATATTAAGTGAAAGCATCCAAATACTTTGTTTGCATTCATATGAGTGTGAAAACTACATCTAGGATGTTTATAAGTACAAACAAGCTTCAACTCAAGCTTTTGAATGCATTTACTCGTTTTAACAGCTCTTACGACTAGGGTGATAGAGATTGAGTTTTTTTGTGTTGTATATTAAGAGAAAGCACCGAAATGTTTTGCTTGCATTCATTTAAGTGTGAAACCACACCTAGGATGTTTACAAGTGCAAACAAGCTTCAACTCAAGCTTTTGAATCCATTTACGCGTTTTAAAAGCTCATACGAGTAGGGTGAAAGAGATTTTGAGTTCTTTTGTGTTGTATATTAAGAGAAAGCATCCAAATACTTTGTTTGCATTCATTTGAGTGTAAAACTACACCTAGGATGTTTACAAGTACAAACAAGCTTCAACTCAAGCTTTTGAATGCATTTACGCGTTTTAAAAGCTCATACGAGTAGGGTGAAAGAGATTTGAGTTCTTTTGTGTTTAATATTAAGAGAAAGCATCCAAATACATTGTTTGGATTCACCTGTGTGTGAGACTACACCTAGGAAGTTTACAAGTACAAACAAGCTTCAACTCAAGCTTTTGAATGCATTTACGCGTTTTAAAAGCTCATACGAGTAGGGTGAAAGAGATTTGAGTTCTTTTGTGTTGTATATTAAGAGAAAGCATCCAAATACTTTGTTTGCATTCAATTGAGTGTGAAACTACACCTAGGATGTTTACAAGTACAAACAAGCTTCAACTCAAGCTTTTGAATGCATTTACGCGTTTTAAAAGCTCATACGAGTAGGGTGAAAGAGATTTGAGTTCTTTTGTGTTGTAGATTAAGAGAAAGCATACAAATACTTTGTTTGCATTCATTTGAGTGTGAAACTACACCTATGATGTTTACAAGTACAAACAAGCTTCAACTCAAGCTTTTGAATGCATTTACGCGTTTTAACAGCTCTTACGACTAGGGTGATAGAGATTGAATTCTTTTGTGTTGTATATTAAGAGAAAGCACCAAATGTTTTGTTTGCATTCATTTGTGTATGAAACTACACCAAGAATGTTTCCAATTGCAAACAAGTTTCAACTCAAGCTTTTGAATGCATTTACGCGTTTTAAAAGCTCATACGAGTAGGGTGAAAGAGATTTGAATTCTTTTGTGTTGTATATTAATAGAAAGAATCCAAATACTTTGTTTGCATTCATTTGAGTGTGAAAACTACATCTAGGATGTTTACTACAAACAAGCCTCAACTCAAGCTTTTGAAGGCATTTACGCGTTTTAAAAGCTCATACGAATAGGGTGAAAGAGATTTGAATTCTTTTGTGTTGTATATTAAGTGAAAGCATCCAAATACTTTGTTTGCATTCATATGAGTGTGAAAACTACATCTAGGATGTTTACAAGTACAAACAAGCTTCAACTCAAGCTTTTGAATGCATTTACTCGTTTTAACAGCTCTTACGACTAGGGTGATAGAGATTGAGTTCTTTTGTGTTGTATATTAAGAGAAAGCACCGAAATGTTTTGCTTGCATTCATTTAAGTATGAAACCACACCTAGGATGTTTACAAGTGCAAACAAGCTTCAACTCAAGCTTTTGAATCCATTTACGCGTTTTAAAAGCTCATACGAGTAGGGTGAAAGAGATTTTGAGTTCTTTTGTGTTGTATATTAAGAGAAAGCATCCAAATACTTTGTGTGCATTCATTTGAGTGTGAAACTACACCTAGGATGTTTACAAGTACAAACAAGCTTCAACTCAAGCTTTTGAATGCATTTAGGCGTTTTAAAAGCTCAAACGAGTAGGGTGAAAGAGATTTGAGTTCTTTTGTGTTGTATATTAAGGGAAAGCACCCAAATGTTTTGTTTGCATTCATTTGAGTATGAAACTACACCAAGAATGTTTTAAAGTGCAAACAAGCTTCAACTCAAGGTTTTGAATGCATTTACGCCTTTTAAAAGCTCATACGAGTAGGGTGAAAGAGATTTGAGTTCTTTTGTGTTTAATATTAAGAAAAAGCATCCAAATACATTTTTTGGATTCACTTGTGTGTGAAACTACACCTAGGAAGTTTACAAGTACAAGCAAGCTTCAACTCAAGCTTTTGAATGCATTTACGCGTTTTAAAAGCTCATACGAGTAGGGTGAAAGAGATTTGAGTTCTTTTGTGTTTAATATTAAGAGAAAGCATCGAAATACATTGTTTGGATTCACTTGTGTGTGAAACTACACCTAGGAAGTTTACAAGTACAAACAAGCTTCAACTCAAGCTTTTGAATGCATTTACGCGTTTTAACACCTCTTACGACTAGGGTGATAGAGATTGAGTTCTTTTGTGTTGTATATTAAGAGAAAGCACCCAAATGTTTTGTTTGCATTCATTTGAGTATGAAACCACACCTAGGATGTTTACAAGTACAAACAAGCTTCAACTCAACCTTTTGAATGCATTTACTCGTTTTAACACCTCTTACGACTAGGGTGATAGAGATTGAGTTCTTTTGTGTTGTATATTAAGAGAAAGCACCCAATTGTTTTGTTTGAATTCATTTGAGTATGAAACCACACCTAGGATGTTTACAAGTACAAACAAGCTTCAAGTCAAGCTTTTGAATGCATTTACACGTTTTAAAAGCTCATACGAGTAGCGTGAAAGAGATTTTGAGTTCTTTTGTGTTGTATATTAAGAGAAAGCACCCAAATATTTTGTTTGCATTCATTTGAGTATGAAACTACACCAAGAATGTTTTAAAGTGCAAACAAGCTTCAACTCAAGGTTTTGAATGCATTTACGCGTTTCAAAAGCTCATACGAGTAGGGTGAAAGAGATTTTGAGTTCTTTTGTGTTGTATATTAAGAGAAAGCATACAAATACTTTGTTTGCATTCAATTGAGTTTGAAACTACACCTAGGAAGTTTACAAGTACAAACAAGCTTCAACTCAAGCTTTTGAATGCATTTACGCGTTTTAAAAGCTCATACGAGTAGGGTGAAAGAGATTTGAGTTCTTTTGTGTTGTATATTAAGAGAAAGCATCCAAATACTTTGTTTGCATTCAATTGAGTGTGAAACTACACCTAGGATGTTTACAAGTACAAACAAGCTTCAACTCAAGCTTTTGAATGCATTTACGCGTTTTAAAAGCACATACGAGTAGGGTGAAAGAGATTTGAGTTCTTTTGTGTTGTAGATTAAGAGAAAGCATACAAATACTTTGTTTGCATTCATTTGAGTGTGAAACTACACCTATGATGTTTACAAGTACAAACAAGCTTCAACTCAAGCTTTTGAATGCATTTACGCGTTTTAACAGCTCTTACGACTAGGGTGATAGAGATTGAATTCTTTTTTGTTGTATATTAAGAGAAAGCACCAAATGTTTTGTTTGCATTCATTTGTGTATGAAACTACACCAAGAATGTTTCCAATTGCAAACAAGTTTCAACTCAAGCTTTTGAATGCATTTACGCGTTTTAAAAGCTCATACGAGTAGGGTGAAAGAGATTTGAATTCTTTTGTGTTGTATATTAAGAGAAAGAATCCAAATACTTTGTTTGCATTCATTTGAGTGTGAGAACTACATCTAGGATGTTTACAAGTACAAACAAGCCTCAACTCAAGCTTTTGAATGCATTTACGCGTTTTAAAAGCTCATACGAATAGGGTGAAAGAGATTTGAATTCTTTTGTGTTGTATATTAAGTGAAAGCATCCAAATACTTTGTTTGCATTCATATGAGTGTGAAAACTACATCTAGGATGTTTATAAGTACAAACAAGCTTCAACTCAAGCTTTTGAATGCATTTACTCGTTTTAACAGCTCTTACGACTAGGGTGATAGAGATTGAGTTTTTTTGTGTTGTATATTAAGAGAAAGCACCGAAATGTTTTGCTTGCATTCATTTAAGTGTGAAACCACACCTAGGATGTTTACAAGTGCAAACAAGCTTCAACTCAAGCTTTTGAATCCATTTACGCGTTTTAAAAGCTCATACGAGTAGGGTGAAAGAGATTTTGAGTTCTTTTGTGTTGTATATTAAGAGAAAGCATCCAAATACTTTGTTTGCATTCATTTGAGTGTAAAACTACACCTAGGATGTTTACAAGTACAAACAAGCTTCAACTCAAGCTTTTGAATGCATTTACGCGTTTTAAAAGCTCATACGAGTAGGGTGAAAGAGATTTGAGTTCTTTTGTGTTTAATATTAAGAGAAAGCATCCAAATACATTGTTTGGATTCACCTGTGTGTGAGACTACACCTAGGAAGTTTACAAGTACAAACAAGCTTCAACTCAAGCTTTTGAATGCATTTACGCGTTTTAAAAGCTCATACGAGTAGGGTGAAAGAGATTTGAGTTCTTTTGTGTTGTATATTAAGAGAAAGCATCCAAATACTTTGTTTGCATTCAATTGAGTGTGAAACTACACCTAGGATGTTTACAAGTACAAACAAGCTTCAACTCAAGCTTTTGAATGCATTTACGCGTTTTAAAAGCTCATACGAGTAGGGTGAAAGAGATTTGAGTTCTTTTGTGTTGTAGATTAAGAGAAAGCATACAAATACTTTGTTTGCATTCATTTGAGTGTGAAACTACACCTATGATGTTTACAAGTACAAACAAGCTTCAACTCAAGCTTTTGAATGCATTTACGCGTTTTAACAGCTCTTACGACTAGGGTGATAGAGATTGAATTCTTTTGTGTTGTATATTAAGAGAAAGCACCAAATGTTTTGTTTGCATTCATTTGTGTATGAAACTACACCAAGAATGTTTCCAATTGCAAACAAGTTTCAACTCAAGCTTTTGAATGCATTTACGCGTTTTAAAAGCTCATACGAGTAGGGTGAAAGAGATTTGAATTCTTTTGTGTTGTATATTAATAGAAAGAATCCAAATACTTTGTTTGCATTCATTTGAGTGTGAAAACTACATCTAGGATGTTTACAAGTACAAACAAGCCTCAACTCAAGCTTTTTAATGCATTTACGCGTTTTAAAAGCTCATACGAGTAGGGTGAAAGAGATTTGAATTCTTTTGTGTTGTATATTAAGAGAAAGAATCAAAATACTTTGTTTGCATTCATTTGAGTGTGAAAACTACATCTAGGATGTTTACAAGTACAAACAAGCCTCAACTCAAGCTTTTGAATGCATTTACGCGTTTTAAAAGCTCATACGAATAGGGTGAAAGAGATTTGAATTCTTTTGTGTTGTATATTAAGTGAAAGCATCCAAATACTTTGTTTGTATTCATTTAAGTATGAAACCACACCTAGGATGTTTACATGTGCAAACAAGCTTCAACTCAAGCTTTTGAATGCATTCACGCGTTTTAACAGCTCTTACGACTAGGGTGATAGAGATTGAATTCGTTTGTGTTGTATTTTAAGAGAAAGCCCCAAAAGTTTTGTTTGCATTCATTTGAGTATGAAACTACATCAAGAATGTTTCAAATTGCAAACAAGCTTCAACTCAAGCTTTTGAATGCATTTACGCGTTTTAAAAGCTCATACGAGTAGGGTGAAAGAGATTTGAATTCTTTTGTGTTGTATATTAAGAGAAAGCATCCAAAAACTTTGTTTGCATTCATTTGAGTGTGAAAACTACATCTAGGATGTTTACAAGTACAAACAAGCTTCAACTCAAGCTTTTGAATGCATTTACTCGTTTTAACACCTCTTACGACTAGGGTGATAGAGATTGAGTTCTTT
Source organism: Tetragonia tetragonoides (assembly GCA_038025085.1). Lineage (NCBI taxonomy): Eukaryota > Viridiplantae > Streptophyta > Magnoliopsida > Caryophyllales > Aizoaceae > Tetragonia > Tetragonia tetragonoides. The sequence continues at coordinate 27,013,647 of CM076140.1, forward strand.
TGTGTTGTATATTAAGAGAAAGCACCCAAATGTTTTGTTTGCATTCATTTGAGTATGAAACCACACCTAGGATGTTTACAAGTACAAACAAGCTTCAACTCAACCTTTTGAATGCATTTACTCGTTTTAACACCTCTTACGACTAGGGTGATAGAGATTGAGTTCTTTTGTGTTGTATATTAAGAGAAAGCACCCAAATGTTTTGTTTGCATTCATCTGAGTATGAAACCACACCTAGGATGTTTACAAGTACAAACAAGCTTCAAGTCAAGCTTTTGAATGCATTTACACGTTTTAAAAGCTCATACGAGTAGCGTGAAAGAGATTTTTAGTTCTTTTGTGTTGTATATTAAGAGAAAGCACCCAAATGTTTTGTTTGCATTCATTTGAGTATAAAACTACACCAAGAATGTTTTAAAGTGCAAACAAGCTTCAACTCAAGGTTTTGAATGCATTTACGCGTTTTAACAGCTCTTACGACTAGGGTGATAGAGATTGAGTTCTTTTGTTTTGTATATTAAGAGAAAGCACCCAAATGTTTTGTTTGCATTCATTTGAGTATGAAACTACACCAAGAATGTTTTAAAGTGCAAACAAGCTTCAACTCAAGGTTTTGAATGCATTTACGCGTTTTAAAAGCTCATACGAGTAGGGTGAAAGAGATTTGAGTTCTTTTGTGTTTAATATTAAGAGAAAGCATCCAAATACATTTATTGGATTCACTTGTTTGTGAAACTACACCTAGGATGTTTACAAGTACAAACAAGGTTCAACTCAAGCTTTTGAATGCATTTACGCGTTTTAAAAGCTCATACGAGTAGGGTGAAAGAGATTTGAGTTCTTTTGTGTTGTAGATTAAGAGAAAGCATACAAATACTTTGTTTGCATTCATTTGAGTGTGAAACTACACCTATGATGTTTACAAGTACAAACAAGCTTCAACTCAAGCTTTTGAATGCATTTACGCGTTTTAACAGCTCTTACGACTAGGGTGATAGAGATTGAATTCTTTTGTGTTGTATATTAAGAGAAAGCACCAAATGTTTTGTTTGCATTCATTTGTGTATGAAACTACACCAAGAATGTTTCCAATTGCAAACAAGCTTCAACTCAAGCTTTGGAATGCATTTACGCATTTTAAAAGCTCATACGAGTAGGGTGAAAGAGATTTGAATTCTTTTGTGTTGTATATTAAGAGAAAGAATCCAAATACTTTGTTTGCATACATTTGAGTGTGAAAACTACATCTAGGATGTTTACTACAAACAAGCCTCAACTCAAGCTTTTGAAGGCATTTACGCGTTTTAAAAGCTCATACGAATAGGGTGAAAGAGATTTGAATTCTTTTGTGTTGTATATTAAGTGAAAGCATCCAAATACTTTGTTTGCATTCATATGAGTGTGAAAACTACATCTAGGATGTTTACAAGTACAAACAAGCTTCAACTCAAGCTTTTGAATGCATTTACTCGTTTTAACAGCTCTTACGACTAGGGTGATAGAGATTGAGTTCTTTTGTGTTGTATATTAAGAGAAAGCACCGAAATGTTTTGCTTGCATTCATTTAAGTATGAAACCACACCTAGGATGTTTACAAGTGCAAACAAGCTTCAACTCAAGCTTTTGAATCCATTTACGCGTTTTAAAAGCTCATACGAGTAGGGTGAAAGAGATTTTGAGTTCTTTTGTGTTGTATATTAAGAGAAAGCATCCAAATACTTTGTTTGCATTCATTTGAGTGTGAAACTACACCTAGGATGTTTACAAGTACAAACAAGCTTCAACTCAAGCTTTTGAATGCATTTAGGCGTTTTAAAAGCTCATACGATTAGGGTGAAAGAGATTTGAGTTCTTTTGTGTTTAATATTAAGAGAAAGCATCGAAATACATTGTTTGGATTCACTTGTGTGTGAAACTACACCTAGGAAGTTTACAAGTACAAACAAGCTTCAACTCAAGCTTTTGAATGCATTTACGCGTTTTAAAAGCTCATACGAGTAGGGTGAAAGAGATTTGAGTTCTTTTGTGTTGTATATTAAGAGAAAGCATCCAAATACTTTGTTTGCATTCAATTGAGTGTGAAACTACACCTAGGATGTTTACAAGTACAAACAAGCTTCAACTCAAGCTTTTGAATGCATTTATGCGTTTTAAAAGCTCATACGAGTAGGGTGAAAGAGATTTGAATTCTTTTGTGTTGTATATTAAGAGAAAGCATCCAAATACTTTGTTTGCATTCATTTGAGTGTGAAAACTACATCTAGGATGTTTACAAGTACAAACAAGCTTCAACTCAAGCTTTTGAATGCATTTACTCGTTTTAACACCTCTTACGACTAGGGTGATAGAGATTGAGTTCTTTTGTGTTGTATATTAAGAGAAAGCACCCAAATGTTTTGTTTGCATTCATTTGAGTATGAAACCACACCTAGGATGTTTACAAGTACAAACAAGCTTCAACTCAACCTTTTGAATGCATTTACTCGTTTTAACACCTCTTACGACTAGGGTGATAGAGATTGAGTTCTTTTGTGTTGTATATTAAGAGAAAGCACCCAATTGTTTTGTTTGAATTCATTTGAGTATGAAACCACACCTAGGATGTTTACAAGTACAAACAAGCTTCAAGTCAAGCTTTTGAATGCATTTACACGTTTTAAAAGCTCATACGAGTAGCGTGAAAGAGATTTTGAGTTCTTTTGTGTTGTATATTAAGAGAAAGCACCCAAATGTTTTGTTTGCATTCATTTGAGTATGAAACTACACCAAGAATGTTTTAAAGTGCAAACAAGCTTCAACTCAAGGTTTTGAATGCATTTACGCGTTTCAAAAGCTCATACGAGTAGGGTGAAAGAGATTTTGAGTTCTTTTGTGTTGTATACTAAGAGAAAGCATACAAATACTTTGTTTGCATTCAATTGAGTGTGAAACTACACCTAGGAAGTTTACAAGTACAAACAAGCTTCAACTCAAGCTTTTGAATCCATTTACGCGTTTTAAAAGCTCATACGAGTAGGGTGAAAGAGATTTTGAGTTCTTTTGTGGTGTATATTAAGAGAAAGCATCCAAATACTTTGTTTGCATTCATTTGAGTGTGAAACTACACCTAGGATGTTTACAAGTACAAACAAGCTTCAACTCAAGCTTTTGAATGCATTTACGCGTTTTAAAAGCTCATACGTGTAGGGTGAAAGAGATTTGAGTTCTTTTGTGTTGTATATTAAGAGAAAGCATCCAAATACTTTGTTTGCATTCAATTGAGTGTGAAACTACACCTCTGATGTTTACAAGTACAAACAAGCTTCAACTCAAGCTTTTGAATGCATTCACGCGTTTTAACAGCTCTTACGACTAGGGTGATAGAGATTGAATTCGTTTGTGTTGTATTTTAAGAGAAAGCCCCAAAAGTTTTGTTTGCATTCATTTGAGTATGAAACTACATCAAGAATGTTTCAAATTGCAAACAAGCTTCAACTCAAGCTTTTGAATGCATTTACGCGTTTTAAAAGCTCATACGAGTAGGGTGAAAGAGATTTGAATTCCTTTGTGTTGTATATTAAGAGAAAGAATCCAAATACTTTGTTTGCATTCATTTGAGTGTGAAAACTACATCTAGGATGTTTACTACAAACAAGCCTCAACTCAAGCTTTTGAAGGCATTTACGCGTTTTAAAAGCTCATACGAATAGGGTGAAAGAGATTTGAATTCTTTTGTGTTGTATATTAAGTGAAAGCATCCAAATACTTTGTTTGCATTCATATGAGTGTGAAAACTACATCTAGGATGTTTACAAGTACAAACAAGCTTCAACTCAAGCTTTTGAATGCATTTACTCGTTTTAACAGCTCTTACGACTAGGGTGATAGAGATTGAGTTCTTTTGTGTTGTATATTAAGAGAAAACACCGAAATGTTTTGCTTGCATTCATTTAAGTATGAAACCACACCTAGGATGTTTACAAGTGCAAACAAGCTTCAACTCAAGCTTTTGAATCCATTTACGCGTTTTAAAAGCTCATACGAGTAGGGTGAAAGAGATTTTGAGATCTTTTGTGTTGTATATTAAGAGAAAGCATCCAAATACTTTGTTTGCATTCATTTGAGTGTGAAACTACACCTAGGATGTTTACAAGTACAAACAAGCTTCAACTCAAGCTTTTGAATGCATTTACGCGTTTTAAAAGCTCATACGTGTAGGGTGAAAGAGATTTGAGTTCTTTTGTGTTGTATATTAAGAGAAAACATCCAAATACTTTGTTTGCATTCAATTGAGTGTGAAACTACACCTAGGATGTTTACAAGTACAAACAAGCTTCAACTCAAGCTTTTGAATGCATTCACGCGTTTTAACAGCTCTTACGACTAGGGTGATAGAGATTGAATTCGTTTGTGTTGTATTTTAAGAGAAAGCACCAAAAGTTTTGTTTTCATTCATTTGAGTATGAAACTACATCAAGAATGTTTCAAATTGCAAACAAGCTTTCAACTCAAGCTTTTGAATGCATTTACGCGTTTTAAAAGCTCATACGAGTAGGGTGAAAGAGATTTGAATTCTTTTGTGTTGTATATTAAGAGAAAGCATCCAAATACTTTGTTTGCATTCATTTGAGTGTGAAAACTACATCTAGGATGTTTACAAGTACAAACAAGCTTCAACTCAAGCTTTTGAATGCATTTACTCGTTTTAACACCTCTTACGACTAGGGTGATAGAGATTGAGTTCTTTTGTGTTGTATATTAAGAGAAAGCACCCAAATGTTTTGTTTGCATTCATTTGAGTATGAAACCACACCTAGGATGTTTACAAGTACAAACAAGCTTCAACTCAACCTTTTGAATGCATTTACTCGTTTTAACACCTCTTACGACTATGGTGATAGAGATTGAGTTCTTTTGTGTTGTATATTAAGAGAAAGCACCCAAATGTTTTGTTTGCATTCATTTGAGTATGAAACCACACCTAGGATGTTTACAAGTACAAACAAGCTTCAAGTCAAGCTTTTGAATGCATTTACACGTTTTAAAAGCTCATACGAGTAGCGTGAAAGAGATTTTTAGTTCTTTTGTGTTGTATATTAAGAGAAAGCATACAAATACTTTGTTTGCATTCAATTGAGTGTGAAACTACCCCTAGGATGTTTACAAGTACAAACAAGCTTCAACTCAAGCTTTTGAATGCATTTACGCGTTTTTAAAGCTCATAGGAGTAGGGTGAAAGAGATTTGAATTCTTTTGTGTTGTATATTAAGAGAAAGCATCCAAATACTTTGTTTGCATTCATTTGAGTGTGAAAACTACATCTAGGATGTTTACAAGTACAAACAAGCTTCAAGTCAAGCTTTTGAATGCATTTATTCGTTTTAACACCTCTTACGACTAGGGTGATGGAGATTGAGTTCTTTTGTGTTGTATATTAAGAGAAAGCACCCAAATGTTTTGTTTGCATTCATTTGAGTATGAAACTACACCAAGAATGTTTTAAAGTGCAAACAAGCTTCAACTCAAGGTTTTGAATGCATTTACGCGTTTTAAAAGCTCATACGAATAGGGTGAAAGAGATTTGAATTCTTTTGTGTTGTATATTAAGAGAAAGCATCCAAATACTTTGTTTGCATTCATTTGAATGTTGAAACTACATCTAGGATGTTTACAAGTACAAACAAGCTTCAAGTCAAGCTTTTGAATGCATTTATTCGTTTTAACACCTGTTACGACTAGGGTGATGGAGATTGAGTTCTTTTGTGTTGTATATTAAGAGAAAGCACCCAAATGTTTTGTTTGCATTCATTTGAGTATGAAACGACACCTAGGATGTTTACAAGTACAAACAAGCTTCAACTCAAGCTTTTGAATGCATTTACGCGTTTTAAAAGCTCATACGAGTAGGGTGAAAGAGATTTGAATTCTTTTGTGTGTGAAACTACACCTAAGAGAAAGCACCAAATGTTTTGTTTGCATTAATTTGAGTATGAAACTACACCAAGAGTGTTTTAAATTGCAAACAAGCTTCAACTCAAGCTTTTGAATGCATTTACGCGTTTTAAAAGCTCATACGAGTACGGTGAAAGAGATTTGAATTCTTATGTGTTGTATATTAAGAGAAAGCACCCAAATGTTTTGTTTGCATTCATTTGAGTATGAAACCACACCTAGGATGTTTACAAGTACAAACAAGCTTCAACTCAAGGTTTTGAATGCATTTTCGCGTTTAAAAAGCTCATAACGAATAGGGTGAAAATGATTTGAGTTCTTTTGAATGCATTTACTCGTTTTAACAGCTCATACTAGTAGGGTGATAGAGATCGAGTTCTTTCGTGTTGTTTATTAAGAGAAAGCACCCAAATGTTTTGTTTGCATTCGTTTGAGTATGAAACTAAACCAAGAATGTATTAAAGTGCAAACAAGTTTCAACTCAAGGTTTTGAATGCATTTACGCGTTTTAAAAGCTCATACGAGTAGGGTGAAAGAGATTTTGAGTTCTGTTGTGTTGTATATTAAGAGAAAGCATCCAAATACTTTGTTTGCATTCAATTGAGTGTGAAACTACACCTAGGATGTTTACAAGTACAAACAAGCTTCAACTCAAGCTTTTGAATGCATTTACGCGTTTTTAAAGCTCATAGGAGTAGGGTGAAAGAGATTTGAATTCTTTTGTGTTGTATATTAAGAGAAAGCATCCAAATACTTTGTTTGCATTCATTTGAGTGTGAAAACTACATCTAGGATGTTTACAAGTACAAACAAGCTTCAAGTCAAGCTTTTGAATGCATTTATTCGTTTTAACACCTCTTACGACTAGGGTGATGGAGATTGAGTTCTTTTGTGTTGTATATTAAGAGAAAGCACCCAAATGTTTTGTTTGTATTCATTTGAGTATGAAACTACACCAAGAATGTTTTAAAGTGCAAACAAGCTTCAACTCAAGGTTTTGAATGCATTTACGCGTTTTAAAAGCTCATACGAATAGGGTGAAAGAGATTTGAATTCTTTTGTGTTGTATATTAAGAGAAAGCTTCCAAATACTTTGTTTGCATTTATATGAGTGTGAAAACTACATCTAGGATGTTTACAAGTACAAACAAGCTTCAACTCAAGCTTTTGAATGCATTTACTCGTTTTAACAGCTCATACTAGTAGGGTGATAGTGATTGAGTTCTTTTGTGTTTTATATTAAGAGAAAGCACCCAAATGTTTTGTTTGCATTCATTTGAGTATGAAACCACACCTAGGATGTTTACAAGTACAAACAAGCTTCAACTCAAGCTTTTGAATGCATTTACGCGTTTTAAAAGCTCATAGGAGTAGGGTGAAAGAGATTTGAATTCTTTTGTGTTATATATTAAGAGAAAGCTTCCAAATACTTTGTTTGCAATTATATGAGTGTGAAAACTACATCTAGGATGTTTACAAGTACAAACAAGCTTCAACTCAAGCTTTTGAATGCATTTACTCGTTTTAACAGCTCATACTAGTTGGGTGATAGAGATTGAGTTCTTTTGTGTTGTATATTAAGAGAAAGCACCCAAATGTTTTGTTTGCATTCATTTGAGTGTGAAACGACACCTAGGATGTTTACAAGTACAAACAAGCTTCAACTCAAGCTTTTGAATGCATTTACGCGTTTTAAAAGCTCATACGAGTAGGGTGACAGAGATTTTGAGTTCTTTTGTGTTGTATATCAAGAGAAAGCATCCAAATACTTTGTTTGCATTCAATTGAGTGTGAAACTACACCTAGGATGTTTACAAGTACAACCAAGCTTCAATTGAAGCTTTTGAATGCATTTAGGCTCTTTGAAAGCTCATACGAGTAGGGTGAAAGAGATTTGAGTTCTTTTGTGTTGTATATTGAGAGAAAGCATCCAAATACTTTGTCTGCATTCAATTGAGTGTGAAACTACACCTAGGATGTTTACAAGTACAAACAAGCTTCAACTCAAGCTTTTGAATGCATTTACGCCTTTTAACAGCTCTTGCGACTAGGGTGATAGAGATTGAGTTCTTTTGTGTTGTATATTAAGAGAAATCTCCCAAATGTTTTGTTTGCATTCATTTGAGTATGAAACTACACCAAGAATGTTTGAAAGTGCAAACAAGCTTCAACTCAAGGTTTTCAATGCATTTATTTGTGTGTGAAACTACACCTAGGATGTTTACAAGTACAAACAAGCTTCGACTCAAGGTTTTGAATGCATTTACGCGTTTTAAAAGCTCATAACGAGTAGGGTGAAAGAGATTTGATTTCTTTTGTGTTGTATATTAAGAGAAAGCATCCAAATACTTTGTTTGCATTCATTTAAGTGTGAAAACTACATCTAGGATGTTTACAAGTACAAACAAGCTTCAACTCAAGCTTTTGAATGCATTTACGCGTTTTAAGAGCTCTTACGACTAGGGTGATAGAGATTGAGTTCTTTGGTGTTGTATATTAAGAGAAAGCACCCAAATGTTTTGTTTGCATTCATATGAGTGTGAAACCACACCTAGGATGTTTACAAGTACAAACAAGCTTCTACTCATGCTTTTGAATGCATTTACGCGTTTTAAAAGCTCATACGAGTAGGGTGAAAGAGATTTTGAGTTCTTTTGTATTGTATGTATATCAAGAGAAAGCATCCAAATACTTTGTTTGCATTCATTTGAGTGTGAAAACTACATCTAGGATGTTTACAAGTACAAACAAGCTTCAACTCAAGCTTTTGAATGCATTTACGCGTTTTAAAAGCTCATACGAGTAGGGTGAAAGAGATTTGAATTCTTTTGTGTGTGAAACTACACCTAAGAGAAAGCACCAAATGTTTTGTTTGCATTCATTTGAGTATGAAACTACACCAAGAGTGTTTTAAATTGCAAACAAGCTTCAACTCAAGCTTTTGAATGCATTTACGCGTTTTAAAAGCTCATACGAGTACGGTGAAAGAGATTTGAATTCTTTTGTGTTGTATATTAAGAGAAAGCACCCAAATGTTTTGTTTGCATTCATTTGAGTATGAAACCACACCTAGGATGTTTACAAGTACAAACAAGCTTCAACTCAAGGTTTTGAATGCATTTTCGCGTTTAAAAAGCTCATAACGAATAGGGTGAAAATGATTTGAGTTCTTTTGTGTTGTATATTAAGAGACAGCATCCAAATACTTTGTTTGCTATCATTTGAGTGTGATACTACACCTAGGATGTTTACAAGTACAAACAAGCTTCAACTCAAGCTTTTGAACGCATTTACGCGTTTTAAAAGCTCATACGAGTAGGGTGAAAGAGATTTGAGTTCTTTTGTGTTGTATATTAAGAGAAAGCACCCAAATGTTTTGTTTGCATTCATTTGAGTATGAAACTACACCAAGAATGTTTTAAAGTGCAAACAAGCTTCAACTCAAGGTTTTGAATGCATTTACGCGTTTTAAAAGCTCATACGAATTGGGTGAAAGAGATTTGAGTTCTTTTGTGTTGTATATTAAGAGAAAGCATACAAATACTTTGTTTGCATTCATTTGAGTGTGAAACTACACCTAAGATGTTTACAAGTACAAACAAGCTTCAACTCAAGCTTTTGAATGCATTTACGCGTTTTAAAAGCTCATAGGAGTAGGGTGAAAGAGATTTGAATTCTTTTTTGTTGTATATTAAGAGAAAGTATCCAAATACTTTTTTTGCATTCATATGAGTGTGAAAACTACATCTAGGATGTTTACAAGTACAAACAAGCTTCAACTCAAGCTTTTGAATGCATTTACTCGTTTTAACAGCTCATACTAGTAGGGTGATAGTGATTGAGTTCTTTTGTGTTTTATATTAAGAGAAAGCACCCAAATGTTTTGTTTGCATTCATTTGAGTATGAAACCACACCTAGGATGTTTACAAGTACAAACAAGCTTCAACTCAAGCTTTTGAATGCATTTACGCGTTTTAAAAGCTCATAGGAGTAGGGTGAAAGAGATTTGAATTCTTTTGTGTTATATATTAAGAGAAAGCTTCCAAATACTTTGTTTGCATTTATATGAGTGTGAAAACTACATCTAGGATGTTTACAAGTACAAACAAGCTTCAACTCAAGCTTTTGAATGCATTTACTCGTTTTAACAGCTCATACTAGTAGGGTGATAGAGATCGAGTTCTTTCGTGTTGTTTATTAAGAGAAAGCACCCAAATGTTTTGTTTGCATTCGTTTGAGTATGAAACTAAACCAAGAATGTATTAAAGTGCAAACAAGTTTCAACTCAAGGTTTTGAATGCATTTACGCGTTTTAAAAGCTCATACGAGTAGGGTGAAAGAGATTTTGAGTTCTGTTGTGTTGTATATTAAGAGAAAGCATCCAAATACTTTGTTTGCATTCAATTGAGTGTGAAACTACACCTAGGATGTTTACAAGTACAAACAAGCTTCAACTCAAGCTTTTGAATGCATTTACGCGTTTTTAAAGCTCATAGGAGTAGGGTGAAAGAGATTTGAATTCTTTTGTGTTGTATATTAAGAGAAAGCATCCAAATACTTTGTTTGCATTCATTTGAGTGTGAAAACTACATCTAGGATGTTTACAAGTACAAACAAGCTTCAAGTCAAGCTTTTGAATGCATTTATTCATTTTAACACCTCTTACGACTAGGGTGATGGAGATTGAGTTCTTTTGTGTTGTATATTAAGAGAAAGCACCCAAGTGTTTTGTTTGCATTCATTTGAGTATGAAACTACACCAAGAATGTTTTAAAGTGCAAACAAGCTTCAACTCAAGGTTTTGAATGCATTTACGCGTTTTAAAAGCTCATACGAATAGGGTGAAAGAGATTTGAATTCTTTTGTGTTGTATATTAAGAGAAAGCTTCCAAATACTTTGTTTGCATTTATATGAGTGTGAAAACTACATCTAGGATGTTTACAAGTACAAACAAGCTTCAACTCAAGCTTTTGAATGCATTTACTCGTTTTAACAGCTCATACTAGTAGGGTGATAGTGATTGAGTTCTTTTGTGTTTTATATTAAGAGAAAGCACCCAAATGTTTTGTTTGCATTCATTTGAGTATGAAACCACACCTAGGATGTTTACAAGTACAAACAAGCTTCAACTCAAGCTTTTGAATGCATTTACGCGTTTTAAAAGCTCATAGGAGTAGGGTGAAAGAGATTTGAATTCTTTTGTGTTATATATTAAGAGAAAGCTTCCAAATACTTTGTTTGCATTTATAGGAGTGTGAAAACTACATCTAGGATGTTTACAAGTACAAACAAGCTTCAACTCAAGCTTTTGAATGCATTTACTCGTTTTAACAGCTCATACTAGTAGGGTGATAGAGATCGAGTTCTTTCGTGTTGTTTATTAAGAGAAAGCACCCAAATGTTTTGTTTGCATTCGTTTGAGTATGAAACTAAACCAAGAATGTATTAAAGTGCAAACAAGTTTCAACTCAAGGTTTTGAATGCATTTACGCGTTTTAAAAGCTCATACGAGTAGGGTGAAAGAGATTTTGAGTTCTGTTGTGTTGTATATTAAGAGAAAGCATCCAAATACTTTGTTTGCATTCAATTGAGTGTGAAACTACACCTAGGATGTTTACAAGTACAAACAAGCTTCAACTCAAGCTTTTGAATGCATTTACGCGTTTTTAAAGCTCATAGGAGTAGGGTGAAAGAGATTTGAATTCTTTTGTGTTGTATATTAAGAGAAAGCATCCAAATACTTTGTTTGCATTCATTTGAGTGTGAAAACTACATCTAGGATGTTTACAAGTACAAACAAGCTTCAAGTCATGCTTTTGAATGCATTTATTCGTTTTAACACCTCTTACGACTAGGGTGATGGAGATTGAGTTCTTTTGTGTTGTATATTAAGAGAAAGCACCCAAATGTTTTGTTTGCATTCATTTGAGTATGAAACTACACCAAGAATGTTTTAAAGTGCAAACAAGCTTCAACTCAAGGTTTTGAATGCATTTACGCGTTTTAAAAGCTCATACGAATAGGGTGAAAGAGATTTGAATTCTTTTGTGTTGTATATTAAGAGAAAGCATCCAAATACTTTGTTTGCATTCATTTGAATGTTGAAACTACATCTAGGATGTTTACAAGTACAAACAAGCTAGAACTCAAGCTTTTGAATGCATTTACGCGTTTTAAAAGCTCATACGACTAGGGTGATAGAGATTGAGTTCTTTTGTGTTGTATATTAAGAGAAAGCACCCAAATGTTTTGTTTGCATTCATTTGAGTATGAAACCACACCTTGGATGTTTACTAGTACAAACAAGCTTCAACTCAAGCTTTTGAATGCACTTACACGTTTTAAAAGCCCATACGAGTAGGGTGAAAGAGATTTTGAGTTCTTTTGCGTTGTATATTAAGAGAAAGCGTCCAAATACTTTGTTTGCATTCATATGAGTGTGAAAACTACATCTAGGATGTTTACAAGCACAAACAAACTTCAACTGAAGCTTTTGAATGCATTTACTCGTTTTAACAGCTCTTACGACTAGGGTGATAGAGATTGAGTTCTTTTGTGTGTATATTAAGAGAAAGCACCCAAATGATTTGTTTGCATTCATTTGAGTATGAAACCACACTAGGATGTTTACAAGTACAAACAAGCTTCAACTCAAGCTTTTGAATGCATTTACGCGTTTTAAAAGCTCATACGAGTAAGGTGAAAGAGATTTGAGTTCTTTTTTGTTGTATATTAAGAGAAAGCATCCAAATATTTTGTTTGCATTCATTTGAGTGTGAAACTACACCTAGGATGTTTACAAGTACAAACAAGCTTCAACTCAAGCTTTTGAATGCATTTACGCGTTTTAACAGCTCTTACGACTAGGGTGATAGAGATTGAGTTCTTTTGTGTTGTATATTAAGAGAAAGCACCCAAATGTTTTGTTTGCATTCATTTGAGTATGAAACTACACCAAGAATGTTTTAAAGTGCAAACAAGCTTCAACTCAAGGTTTTAAATGCATTTACGCGTTTTAAAAGCTCAGACAAATAGGGTGAAAGAGATTTGAGTTCTTTTGTGTTGTATGTTATGAGAAAGCATACAAATACTTTGTTTGCATTCATTTGAGTGTGAAACTACACCTATGATGTTTATAAGTACAAACAAGCTTCAAGTCAAGCTTTTGAATGCATTTACGCATTTTAACAGCTCTTACGACTAGGGTGATAGAGATTCAAGTCTTTAGTTAATATACTAAGAGAAAGCACCAAATGTTTTGTTTGCATTCATTTGAGTATGAAACTACACCAAGAGTGTTTCAAATTGCAAACAAGCTTCAACTCAAGCTTTTGAATGCATTTACGCGTTTTAAAAGCTCATACGAGTAGGGTGAAAGAGATTTGAATTCTTTTGTGTTGTGTATTAAGAGAAAGCATCCAAATACTTTGTTTGCATTCATTTGAGTGTGAAAACTACATCTAGGATGTTTACAAGTACAAACAAGCTTCAACTCAAGCTTTTGAATGAATTTACGCGTTTTAAAAGCTCATAAGAGTAGGGTGAAAGTGATTTGAATTCTTTGTGTTGTATATTAAGAGAAAGCATCCAAATATTTTGTTTGCATTCATATGAGTGTGAAAACTACATCTAGGATGTTTACAAGTACAAACAAGCTTCAACTCAAGCTTTTGAATGCATTTACTCGTTTTAACAGCTCATACTAGTAGGGTGATAGAGATTGAGTTCTTTTGTGTTGTATATTAAGAGAAAGCACCCAAATGTTTTGTTTGCATTCATTTGAGTATGAAACCACACCTAGGATGTTTACAAGTACAAACAAGCTTCAACTCAAGCTTTTGAATGCATTTACGCGTTTTAAAAGCTCATACGAGTAGGGTGACAGAGATTTTGAGTTCTTTTGTGTTGTATATCAAGAGAAAGCATCCAAATACTTTGTTTGCATTCAATTGAGTGTGAAACTACACCTAGGATGTTTACAAGTACAACCAAGCTTCAATTGAAGCTTTTGAATGCATTTAGGCTTTTTGAAAGCTCATACGAGTAGGGTGAAAGAGATTTGAGTTCTTTTGTGTTGTATATTAAGAGAAAGCATCCAAATACTTTGTCTGCATTCAATTGAGTGTGAAACTACACCTAGGATGTTTACAAGTACAAACAGTCTTCAACTCAAGCTTTTGAATGCATTTACGCGTTTTAACAGCTCTTGCGACTAGGGTGATAGAGATTGAGTTCTTTTGTGTTGTATATTAAGAGAAATCTCCCAAATGTTTTGTTTGCATTCATTTGAGTATGAAACTACACCAAGAATGTTTGAAAGTGCAAACAAGCTTCAACTCAAGGTTTTCAATGCATTTATTTGTGTGTGAAACTACACCTAGGATATTTACAAGTACAAACAAGCTTCGACTCAAGGTTTTGAATGCATTTACGCGTTTTAAAAGCTCATAACGAGTAGGGTGAAAGAGATTTGATTTCTTTTGTGTTGTATATTAAGAGAAAGCATCCAAATACTTTGTTTGCATTCATTTAAGTGTGAAAACTACATCTAGGATGTTTACAAGTACAAACAAGCTTCAACTCAAGCTTTTGAATGCATTTACGCGTTTTAAGAGCTCTTACGACTAGGGTGATAGAGATTGAGTTCTTTGGTGTTGTATATTAAGAGAAAGCACCCAAATGTTTTGTTTGCATTCATATGAGTGTGAAACCACACCTAGGATGTTTACAAGTACAAACAAGCTTCTACTCATGCTTTTGAATGCATTTACGCGTTTTAAAAGCTCATACGAGTAGGGTGAAAGAGATTTTGAGTTCTTTTGTATTGTATGTATATCAAGAGAAAGCATCCAAATACTTTGTTTGCATTCATTTGAGTGTGAAAACTACATCTAGGATGTTTACAAGTACAAACAAGCTTCAACTCAAGCTTTTGAATGCATTTACGCGTTTTATAAGCTCAAACGAGTAGGGTGAAAGAGATTTGAATTCTTTTGTGTGTGAAACTACACCTAAGAGAAAGCACCAAATGTTTGGTTTGCATTCATTTGAGTATGAAACTACACCAAGAGTGTTTTAAATTGCAAACAAGCTTCAACTCAAGCTTTTGAATGCATTTACGCGTTTTAAAAGCTCATACGAGTACGGTGAAAGAGATTTGAATTCTTTTGTGTTGTATATTAAGAGAAAGCACCCAAATGTTTTGTTTGCGATCATTTGAGTATGAAACCACACCTAGGATGTTTACAAGTACAAACAAGCTTCAACTCAAGGTTTTGAATGCATTTTCGCGTTTAAAAAGCTCATAACGAATAGGGTGAAAATGATTTGAGTTCTTTTGTGTTGTATATTAAGAGACAGCATCCAAATACTTTGTTTGCTATCATTTGAGTGTGATACTACACCTAGGATGTTTACAAGTACAAACAAGCTTCAAGTCAAGCTTTTGAATGCATTTACGCGTTTTAACAGCTCTTACGACTAGGTGATAGAGATTGAGTTCTTTTGTGTTGTATATTAAGAGAAAGCACCCAAATGTTTTGTTTGCATTCATTTGAGTATGAAACTACACCAAGAATGTTTTAAAGTGCAAACAAGCTTCAACTCAAGCTTTTGAACGCATTTACGCGTTTTAAAAGCTCATACGAGTAGGGTGAAAGAGATTTGAGTTCTTTTGTGTTGTATATTAAGAGAAAGCACCCAAATGTTTTGTTTGCATTCATTTGAGTATGAAACTACACCAAGAATGTTTTAAAGTGCAAACAAGCTTCAACTCAAGGTTTTGAATGCATTTACGCATTTTAAAAGCTCATACGAATTGGGTGAAAGAGATTTGAGTTCTTTTGTGTTGTATATTAAGAGAAAGCATACAAATACTTTTTTTGCATTCATTTGAGTGTGAAACTACACCTAGGATGTTTACAAGTACAAACAAGCTTCAACTCAAGCTTTTGAATGCATTTACGCGTTTTAAAAGCTCATAGGAGTAGGGTGAAAGAGATTTGAATTCTTTTTTGTTGTATATTAAGAGAAAGTATCCAAATACTTTTTTTGCATTCATATGAGTGTGAAAACTACATCTAGGATGTTTACAAGTACAAACAAGCTTCAACTCAAGCTTTTGAATGCATTTACTCGTTTTAACAGCTCATACAAGTAGGGTGATAGTGATTGAGTTCTTTTGTGTTTTATATTAAGAGAAAGCACCCAAATGTTTTGTTTGCATTCATTTGAGTATGAAACCACACCTAGGATGTTTACAAGGACAAACAAGCTTCAACTCAAGCTTTTGAATGCATTTACGCGTTTTAAAAGCTCATAGGAGTAGGGTGAAAGAGATTTGAATTCTTTTGTGTTATATATTAAGAGAAAGCTTCCAAATACTTTGTTTGCATTCATATGAGTGTGAAAACTACATCTAGGATGTTTACAAGTACAAACAAGCTTCAACTCAAGCTTTTGAATGCATTTACTCGTTTTAACAGCTCATACTAGTAGGGTGATAGAGATCGAGTTCTTTCGTGTTGTTTATTAAGAGAAAGCACCCAAATGTTTTGTTTGCATTCGTTTGAGTATGAAACTAAACCAAGAATGTTTTAAAGTGCAAACAAGTTTCAACTCAAGGTTTTGAATGCATTTACGCGTTTTAAAAGCTCATACGAGTAGGGTGAAAGAGATTTTGAGTTCAGTTGTGTTGTATATTAAGAGAAAGCATCCAAATACTTTGTTTGCATTCAATTGAGTGTGAAACTACACCTAGGATGTTTACAAGTACAAACAAGCTTCAACTCAAGCTTTTGAATGCATTTACACGTTTTTAAAGCTCATAGGAGTAGGGTGAAAGAGATTTGAATTCTTTTGTGTTATATATTAAGAGAAAGCATCCAAATACTTTGTTTGCATTCATTTGAGTGTGAAAACTACATCTAGGATGTTTACAAGTACAAACAAGCTTCAAGTCAAGGTTTTGAATGCATTTACGCGTTTTAAAAGCTCATACGAGTAGGGTGAAAGAGATTTTGAGTTCTGTTGTGTTGTATATTAAGAGAAAGCATCCAAATACTTTGTTTGCATTCAATGGAGTATGAAACTACTCCAAGAATGTTTTAAAGTACAAACAAGCTTGAACTCAAGCTTTTGAATGCATTTACGCGTTTTAAAAGCTCATACGACTAGGGTGATAGAGATTGAGTTCTTTTGTGTTGTATATTAAGAGAAAGCACCCAAATGTTTTGTTTGCATTCATTTGAGTATGAAACCACACCTTGGATGTTTACTAGTACAAATAAGCTTCAACTCAAGCTTTTGAATGCACTTACACGTTTTAAAAGCTCATACGAGTAGGGTGAAAGAGATTTTGAGTTCTTTTGCGTTGTATATTAAGAGAAAGCGTCCAAATACTTTGTTTGCATTCATATGAGTGTGAAAACTACATCTAGGATGTTTACAAGTACAAACAAACTTTAACTCAAGCTCTTGAATGCATTTACTCGTTTTAACAGCTCTTACGACTAGGGTGATAGAGATTGAGTTCTTTTGTGTTGTATATTAAGAGAAAGCACCCAAATGATTTGTTTGCATTCATTTGAGTATGAAACCACACCTAGGATGTTTACAAGTACAAACAAGCTTCAACTCAAGCTTTTGAATGCATTTACGCGTTTTAACAGCTCTTACGACTAGGGTGATAGAGATTGAGTTCTTTTGTGTTGTATATTAAGAGAAAGCACCCAAATGTTTTGTTTGCATTCATTTGAGTATGAAACTACACCAAGAATGTTTTAAAGTGCAAACAAGCTTCAACTCAAGGTTTTAAATGCATTTACGCGTTTTAAAAGCTCAGACAAATAGGGTGAAAGAGATTTGAGTTCTTTTGTGTTGTATATTATGAGAAAGCATAAAAATACTTTGTTTGCATTCATTTGAGTGTGAAACTACACCTATGATGTTTACAAGTACAAACAAGCTTCAAGTCAAGCTTTTGAATGCATTTACGCGTTTTAACAGCTCTTACGACTAGGGTGATAGAGATTCAAGTCTTTAGTTAATATACTAAGAGAAAGCACCAAATGTTTTGTTTGCATTCATTTGAGTATGAAACTACACCAAGAGTGTTTCAAATTGCAAACAAGCTTCAACTCAAGCTTTTGAATGCATTTACGCGTTTTAAAAGCTCATACGAGTAGGGTGAAAGAGATTTGAATTCTTTTGTGTTGTATATTAAGAGAAAGCATCCAAATACTTTGTTTGCATTCATTTGAGTGTGAAAACTACATCTAGGATGTTTACAAGTACAAACAAGCTTCAACTCAAGCTTTTGAATGAATTTACGCGTTTTAAAAGCTCATAAGAGTAGGGTGAAAGTGATTTGAATTCTTTGTGTTGTATATTAAGAGAAAGCATCCAAATATTTTGTTTGCATTCATATGAGTGTGAAAACTACATCTAGGATGTTTACAAGTACAAACAAGCTTCAACTCAAGCTTTTGAATGCATTTACTCGTTTTAACAGCTCATACTAGTAGGGTGATAGAGATTGAGTTCTTTTGTGTTGTATATTAAGAGAAAGCACCCAAATGTTTTGTTTGCATTCATTTGAGTATGAAACCACACCTAGGATGTTTACAAGTACAAACAAGCTTCAACTCAAGCTTTTGAATGCATTTACGCGTTTTAAAAGCTCATACGAGTAGGGTGACAGAGATTTTGAGTTCTTTTGTGTTGTATATCAAGAGAAAGCATCCAAATACTTTGTTTGCATTCAATTGAGTGTGAAACTACACCTAGGATGTTTACAAGTACAACCAAGCTTCAATTGAAGCTTTTGAATGCATTTAGGCTTTTTGAAAGCTCATACGAGTAGGGTGAAAGAGATTTGAGTTCTTTTGTGTTGTATATTAAGAGAAAGCATCCAAATACTTTGTCTGCATTCAATTGAGTGTGAAACTACACCTAGGATGTTTACAAGTACAAACAATCTTCAACTCAAGCTTTTGAATGCATTTACGCGTTTTAACAGCTCTTGCGACTAGGGTGATAGAGATTGAGTTCTTTTGTGTTGTATATTAAGAGAAATCTCCCAAATGTTTTGTTTGCATTCATTTGAGTATGAAACTACACCAAGAATGTTTGAAAGTGCAAACAAGCTTCAACTCAAGGTTTTCAATGCATTTATTTGTGTGTGAAACTGCACCTAGGATGTTTACAAGTACAAACAAGCTTCGACTCAAGGTTTTGAATGCATTTACGCGTTTTAAAAGCTCATAACGAGTAGGGTGAAAGAGATTTGATTTCTTTTGTGTTGTATATTAAGAGAAAGCATCCAAATACTTTGTTTGCATTCATTTAAGTGTGAAAACTACATCTAGGATGTTTACAAGTACAAACAAGCTTCAACTCATGCTTTTGAATGCATTTACGCGTTTTAAGAGCTCTTACGACTAGGGTGATAGAGATTGAGTTCTTTGGTGTTGTATATTAAGAGAAAGCACCCAAATGTTTTGTTTGCATTCATATGAGTGTGAAACCACACCTAGGATGTTTACAAGTACAAACAAGCTTCTACTCATGCTTTTGAATGCATTTACGCGTTTTAAAAGCTCATACGAGTAGGGTGAAAGAGATTTTGAGTTCTTTTGTATTGTATGTATATCAAGAGAAAGCATCCAAATACTTTGTTTGCATTCATTTGAGTGTGAAAACTACATCTAGGATGTTTACAAGTACAAACAAGCTTCAACTCAAGCTTTTGAATGCATTTACGCGTTTTAAAAGCTCATACGAGTAGGGTGAAAGAGATTTGAATTCTTTTGTGTGTGAAACTACACCTAAGAGAAAGCACCAAATGTTTGGTTTGCATTCATTTGAGTATGAAACTACACCAAGAGTGTTTTAAATTGCAAACAAGCTTCAACTCAAGCTTTTGAATGCATTTACGCGTTTTAAAAGCTCATACGAGTACGGTGAAAGAGATTTGAATTCTTTTGTGTTGTATATTAAGAGAAAGCACCCAAATGTTTTGTTTGCATTCATTTGAGTATGAAACCACACCTAGGATGTTTACAAGTACAAACAAGCTTCAACTCAAGGTTTTGAATGCATTTTCGCGTTTAAAAAGCTCATAACGAATAGGGTGAAAATGATTTGAGTTCTTTTGTGTTGTATATTAAGAGACAGCATCCAAATACTTTGTTTGCTATCATTTGAGTGTGATACTACACCTAGGATGTTTACAAGTACAAACAAGCTTCAAGTCAAGCTTTTGAATGCATTTACGCGTTTTAACAGCTCTTACGACTAGGTGATAGAGATTGAGTTCTTTTGTGTTGTATATTAAGAGAAAGCACCCAAATGTTTTGTTTGCATTCATTTGAGTATGAAACTACACCAAGAATGTTTTAAAGTGCAAACAAGCTTCAACTCAAGCTTTTGAACGCATTTACGCGTTTTAAAAGCTCATACGAGTAGGGTGAAAGAGATTTGAGTTCTTTTGTGTTGTATATTAAGAGAAAGCACCCAAATGTTTTGTTTGCATTCATTTGAGTATGAAACTACACCAAGAATGTTTTAAAGTGCAAACAAGCTTCAACTCAAGGTTTTGAATGCATTTACGCGTTTTAAAAGCTCATACGAATTGGGTGAAAGAGATTTGAGTTCTTTTGTGTTGTATATTAAGAGAAAGCATACAAATACTTTTTTTGCATTCATTTGAGTGTGAAACTACACCTAGGATGTTTACAAGTACAAACAAGCTTCAACTCAAGCTTTTGAATGCATTTACGCGTTTTAAAAGCTCATAGGAGTAGGGTGAAAGAGATTTGAATTCTTTTTTGTTGTATATTAAGAGAAAGTATCCAAATACTTTTTTTGCATTCATATGAGTGTGAAAACTACATCTAGGATGTTTACAAGTACAAACAAGCTTCAACTCAAGCTTTTGAATGCATTTACTCGTTTTAACAGCTCATACAAGTAGGGTGATAGTGATTGAGTTCTTTTGTGTTTTATATTAAGAGAAAGCACCCAAATGTTTTGTTTGCATTCATTTGAGTATGAAACCACACCTAGGATGTTTACAAGTACAAACAAGCTTCAACTCAAGCTTTTGAATGCATTTACGCGTTTTAAAAGCTCATAGGAGTAGGGTGAAAGAGATTTGAATTCTTTTGTGTTATATATTAAGAGAAAGCTTCCAAATACTTTGTTTGCATTCATATGAGTGTGAAAACTACATCTAGGATGTTTACAAGTACAAACAAGCTTCAACTCAAGCTTTTGAATGCATTTACTCGTTTTAACAGCTCATACTAGTAGGGTGATAGAGATCGAGTTCTTTCGTGTTGTTTATTAAGAGAAAGCACCCAAATGTTTTGTTTGCATTCGTTTGAGTATGAAACTAAACCAAGAATGTTTTAAAGTGCAAACAAGTTTCAACTCAAGGTTTTGAATGCATTTACGCGTTTTAAAAGCTCATACGAGTAGGGTGAAAGAGATTTTGAGTTCAGTTGTGTTGTATATTAAGAGAAAGCATCCAAATACTTTGTTTGCATTCAATTGAGTGTGAAACTACACCTAGGATGTTTACAAGTACAAACAAGCTTCAACTCAAGCTTTTGAATGCATTTACACGTTTTTAAAGCTCATAGGAGTAGGGTGAAAGAGATTTGAATTCTTTTGTGTTATATATTAAGAGAAAGCATCCAAATACTTTGTTTGCATTCATTTGAGTGTGAAAACTACATCTAGGATGTTTACAAGTACAAACAAGCTTCAAGTCAAGGTTTTGAATGCATTTACGCGTTTTAAAAGCTCATACGAGTAGGGTGAAAGAGATTTTGAGTTCTGTTGTGTTGTATATTAAGAGAAAGCATCCAAATACTTTGTTTGCATTCAATGGAGTATGAAACTACTCCAAGAATGTTTTAAAGTACAAACAAGCTTGAACTCAAGCTTTTGAATGCATTTACGCGTTTTAAAAGCTCATACGACTAGGGTGATAGAGATTGAGTTCTTTTGTGTTGTATATTAAGAGAAAGCACCCAAATGTTTTGTTTGCATTCATTTGAGTATGAAACCACACCTTGGATGTTTACTAGTACAAATAAGCTTCAACTCAAGCTTTTGAATGCACTTACACGTTTTAAAAGCTCATACGAGTAGGGTGAAAGAGATTTTGAGTTCTTTTGCGTTGTATATTAAGAGAAAGCGTCCAAATACTTTGTTTGCATTCATATGAGTGTGAAAACTACGTCTAGGATGTTTACAAGTACAAACAAACTTTAACTCAAGCTCTTGAATGCATTTACTCGTTTTAACAGCTCTTACGACTAGGGTGATAGAGATTGAGTTCTTTTGTGTTGTATATTAAGAGAAAGCACCCAAATGATTTGTTTGCATTCATTTGAGTATGAAACCACACCTAGGATGTTTACAAGTACAAACAAGCTTCAACTCAAGCTTTTGAATGCATTTACGCGTTTTAACAGCTCTTACGACTAGGGTGATAGAGATTGAGTTCTTTTGTGTTGTATATTAAGAGAAAGCACCCAAATGTTTTGTTTGCATTCATTTGAGTATGAAACTACACCAAGAATGTTTTAAAGTGCAAACAAGCTTCAACTCAAGGTTTTAAATGCATTTATGCGTTTTAAAAGCTCAGACAAATAGGGTGAAAGAGATTTGAGTTCTTTTGTGTTGTATATTATGAGAAAGCATAAAAATACTTTGTTTGCATTCATTTGAGTGTGAAACTACACCTATGATGTTTACAAGTACAAACAAGCTTCAAGTCAAGCTTTTGAATGCATTTACGCGTTTTAACAGCTCTTACGACTAGGGTGATAGAGATTCAAGTCTTTAGTTAATATACTAAGAGAAAGCACCAAATGTTTTGTTTGCATTCATTTGAGTATGAAACTACACCAAGAGTGTTTCAAATTGCAAACAAGCTTCAACTCAAGCTTTTGAATGCATTTACGCGTTTTAAAAGCTCATACGAGTAGGGTGAAAGAGATTTGAATTCTTTTGTGTTGTATATTAAGAGAAAGCATCCAAATACTTTGTTTGCATTCATTTGAGTGTGAAAACTACATCTAGGATGTTTACAAGTACAAACAAGCTTCAACTCAAGCTTTTGAATGAATTTACGCGTTTTAAAAGCTCATAAGAGTAGGGTGAAAGTGATTTGAATTCTTTGTGTTGTATATTAAGAGAAAGCATCCAAATATTTTGTTTGCATTCATATGAGTGTGAAAACTACATCTAGGATGTTTACAAGTACAAACAAGCTTCAACTCAAGCTTTTGAATGCATTTACTCGTTTTAACAGCTCATACTAGTAGGGTGATAGAGATTGAGTTCTTTTGTGTTGTATATTAAGAGAAAGCACCCAAATGTTTTGTTTGCATTCATTTGAGTATGAAACCACACCTAGGATGTTTACAAGTACAAACAAGCTTCAACTCAAGCTTTTGAATGCATTTACGCGTTTTAAAAGCTCATACGAGTACGGTGACAGAGATTTTGAGTTCTTTTGTGTTGTATATCAAGAGAAAGCATCCAAATACTTTGTTTGCATTCAATTGAGTGTGAAACTACACCTAGGATGTTTACAAGTACAACCAAGCTTCAATTGAAGCTTTTGAATGCATTTAGGCTTTTTGAAAGCTCATACGAGTAGGGTGAAAGAGATTTGAGTTCTTTTGTGTTGTATATTAAGAGAAAGCATCCAAATACTTTGTCTGCATTCAATTGAGTGTGAAACTACACCTAGGATGTTTACAAGTACAAACAATCTTCAACTCAAGCTTTTGAATGCATTTACGCGTTTTAACAGCTCTTGCGACTAGGGTGATAGAGATTGAGTTCTTTTGTGTTGTATATTAAGAGAAATCTCCCAAATGTTTTGTTTGCATTCATTTGAGTATGAAACTACACCAAGAATGTTTGAAAGTGCAAACAAGCTTCAACTCAAGGTTTTCAATGCATTTATTTGTGTGTGAAACTACACCTAGGATGTTTACAAGTACAAACAAGCTTCGACTCAAGGTTTTGAATGCATTTACGCGTTTTAAAAGCTCATAACGAGTAGGGTGAAAGAGATTTGATTTCTTTTGTGTTGTATATTAAGAGAAAGCATCCAAATACTTTGTTTGCATTCATTTAAGTGTGAAAACTACATCTAGGATGTTTACAAGTACAAACAAGCTTCAACTCATGCTTTTGAATGCATTTACGCGTTTTAAGAGCTCTTACGACTAGGGTGATAGAGATTGAGTTCTTTGGTGTTGTATATTAAGAGAAAGCACCCAAATGTTTTGTTTGCATTCATATGAGTGTGAAACCACACCTAGGATGTTTACAAGTACAAACAAGCTTCTACTCATGCTTTTGAATGCATTTACGCGTTTTAAAAGCTCATACGAGTAGGGTGAAAGAGATTTTGAGTTCTTTTGTATTGTATGTATATCAAGAGAAAGCATCCAAATACTTTGTTTGCATTCATTTGAGTGTGAAAACTACATCTAGGATGTTTACAAGTACAAACAAGCTTCAACTCAAGCTTTTGAATGCATTTACGCGTTTTAAAAGCTCATACGAGTAGGGTGAAAGAGATTTGAATTCTTTTGTGTGTGAAACTACACCTAAGAGAAAGCACCAAATGTTTGGTTTGCATTCATTTGAGTATGAAACTACACCAAGAGTGTTTTAAATTGCAAACAAGCTTCAACTCAAGCTTTTGAATGCATTTACGCGTTTTAAAAGCTCATACGAGTACGGTGAAAGAGATTTGAATTCTTTTGTGTTGTATATTAAGAGAAAGCACCCAAATGTTTTGTTTGCATTCATTTGAGTATGAAACCACACCTAGGATGTTTACAAGTACAAACAAGCTTCAACTCAAGGTTTTGAATGCATTTTCGCGTTTAAAAAGCTCATAACGAATAGGGTGAAAATGATTTGAGTTCTTTTGTGTTGTATATTAAGAGACAGCATCCAAATACTTTGTTTGCTATCATTTGAGTGTGATACTACACCTAGGATGTTTACAAGTACAAACAAGCTTCAACTCAAGCTTTTGAATGCATTTACGCGTTTTAACAGCTCTTACGACTAGGTGATAGAGATTGAGTTCTTTTGTGTTGTATATTAAGAGAAAGCACCCAAATGTTTTGTTTGCATTCATTTGAGTATGAAACTACACCAAGAATGTTTTAAAGTGCAAACAAGCTTCAACTCAAGCTTTTGAACACATTTACGCGTTTTAAAAGCTCATACGAGTAGGGTGAAAGAGATTTGAGTTCTTTTGTGTTGTATATTAAGAGAAAGCACCCAAATGTTTTGTTTGCATTCATTTGAGTATGAAACTACACCAAGAATGTTTTAAAGTGCAAACAAGCTTCAACTCAAGGTTTTGAATGCATTTACGCGTTTTAAAAGCTCATACGAATTGGGTGAAAGAGATTTGAGTTCTTTTGTGTTGTATATTAAGAGAAAGCATACAAATACTTTGTTTGCATTCATTTGAGTGTGAAACTACACCTAGGATGTTTACAAGTACAAACAAGCTTCAACTCAAGCTTTTGAATGCATTTACGCGTTTTAAAAGCTCATAGGAGTAGGGTGAAAGAGATTTGAATTCTTTTTTGTTGTATATTAAGAGAAAGTATCCAAATACTTTTTTTGCATTCATATGAGTGTGAAAACTACATCTAGGATGTTTACAAGTACAAACAAGCTTCAACTCAAGCTTTTGAATGCATTTACTCGTTTTAACAGCTCATACAAGTAGGGTGATAGTGATTGAGTTCTTTTGTGTTTTATATTAAGAGAAAGCACCCAAATGTTTTGTTTGCATTCATTTGAGTATGAAACCACACCTAGGATGTTTACAAGTACAAACAAGCTTCAACTCAAGCTTTTGAATGCATTTACGCGTTTTAAAAGCTCATAGGAATAGGGTGAAAGAGATTTGAATTCTTTTGTGTTATATATTAAGAGAAAGCTTCCAAATACTTTGTTTGCATTCATATGAGTGTGAAAACTACATCTAGGATGTTTACAAGTATAAACAAGCTTCAACTCAAGCTTTTGAATGCATTTACTCGTTTTAACAGCTCATACTAGTAGGGTGATAGAGATCGAGTTCTTTCGTGTTGTTTATTAAGAGAAAGCACCCAAATGTTTTGTTTGCATTCGTTTGAGTATGAAACTAAACCAAGAATGTTTTAAAGTGCAAACAAGTTTCAACTCAAGGTTTTGAATGCATTTACGCGTTTTAAAAGCTCATACGAGTAGGGTGAAAGAGATTTTGAGTTCTGTTGTGTTGTATATTAAGAGAAAGCATCCAAATACTTTGTTTGCATTCAATTGAGTGTGAAACTACACCTAGGATGTTTACAAGTACAAACAAGCTTCAACTCAAGCTTTTGAATGCATTTACACGTTTTTAAAGCTCATAGGAGTAGGGTGAAAGAGATTTGAATTCTTTTGTGTTATATATTAAGAGAAAGCATCCAAATACTTTGTTTGCATTCATTTGAGTGTGAAAACTACATCTAGGATGTTTACAAGTACAAACAAGCTTCAAGTCAAGGTTTTGAATGCATTTACGCGTTTTAAAAGCTCATACGAGTAGGGTGAAAGAGATTTTGAGTTCTGTTGTGTTGTATATTAAGAGAAAGCATCCAAATACTTTGTTTGCATTCAATGGAGTATGAAACTACTCCAAGAATGTTTTAAAGTACAAACAAGCTTGAACTCAAGCTTTTGAATGCATTTACGCGTTTTAAAAGCTCATACGACTAGGGTGATAGAGATTGAGTTCTTTTGTGTTGTATATTAAGAGAAAGCACCCAAATGTTTTGTTTGCATTCATTTGAGTATGAAACCACACCTTGGATGTTTACTAGTACAAATAAGCTTCAACTCAAGCTTTTGAATGCACTTACACGTTTTAAAAGCTCATACGAGTAGGGTGAAAGAGATTTTGAGTTCTTTTGCGTTGTATATTAAGAGAAAGCGTTCAAATACTTTGTTTGCATTCATATGAGTGTGAAAACTACATCTAGGATGTTTACAAGTACAAACAAACTTTAACTCAAGCTCTTGAATGCATTTACTCGTTTTAACAGCTCTTACGACTAGGGTGATAGAGATTGAGTTCTTTTGTGTTGTATATTAAGAGAAAGCACCCAAATGATTTGTTTGCATTCATTTGAGTATGAAACCACACCTAGGATGTTTACAAGTACAAACAAGCTACAACTCAAGCTTTTGAATGCATTTACGCGTTTTAAAAGCTCATACGAGTAAGGTGAAAGAGATTTTGAGTTCTTTTTTGTTGTATATTAAGAGAAAGCATCCAAATACTTTGTTTGCATTCATTTGAGTGTGAAACTACACCTGGGATGTTTACAAGTACAAACAAGCTTCAACTCAAGCTTTTGAATGCATTTACGCGTTTTAACAGCTCTTACGACTAGGGTGATAGAGATTGAGTTCTTTTGTGTTGTATATTAAGAGAAAGCACCCAAATGTTTTGTTTGCATTCATTTGAGTATGAAACTACACCAAGAATGTTTTAAAGTGCAAACAAGCTTCAACTCAAGGTTTTGAATGCATTTACGCGTTTTAAAAGCTCATACGAATTGGGTGAAAGAGATTTGAGTTCTTTTGTGTTGTATATTAAGAGAAAGCATACAAACACTTTGTTTGCATTCATTTGAGTGTGAAACTACACCTATGATGTTTACAAGTACAAACAAGCTTCAAGTCAAGCTTTTGAATGCATTTACGCGTTTTAACAGCTCTTACGACTAGGGTGATAGAGATTCAAGTCTTTAGTTAATATATTAAGAGAAAGCACCAAATGTTTTGTTTGGATTCATTTGAGTATGAAACTACACCAAGAGTGTTTCAAATTGCAAACAAGCTTCAACTCAAGCTATTGAATGCATTTACGCGTTTTAAAAGCTCATACGAGTATGGTGAAAGAGATTTGAATTCTTTTGTGTTATATATTAAGAGAAAGCATCCAAATACTTTGTTTGCATTCATTTGAGTGTGAAAACTACATCTAGGATGTTTACAAGTACAAACAAGCTTCAACTCAAGCTTTTGAATGAATTTTCGCGTTTTAAAAGCTCATAAGAGTAGGGTGAAAGTGATTTGAATTCTTTTGTGTTGTATATTAAGAGAAAGCATCCAAATATTTTGTTTGCATTCATATGAGTGTGAAAACTACATCTAGGATGTTTACAAGTACAAACAAGCTTCAACTCAAGCTTTTGAATGCATTTACTCGTTTTAACAGCTCATACTAGTAGGGTGATAGAGATTGAGTTCTTTTGTGTTGTATATTAAGAGAAAGCACCCAAATGTTTTGTTTGCATTCATATGAGTGTGAAACCACACCTAGGATGTTTACAAGTACAAACAAGCTTCTACTCATGCTTTTGAATGCATTTACGCGTTTTAAAAGCTCATACGAGTAGGGTGAAAGAGATTTTGAGTTCTTTTGTATTGTATATCAAGAGAAAGCATCCAAATACTTTGTTTGCATTCATTTGAGTGTGAAAACTACATCTAGGATGTTTACAAGTACAAACAAGCTTCAACTCAAGCTTTTGAATGCATTTACGCGTTTTAAAAGCTCATACGAGTAGGGTGAAAGAGATTTGAATTCTTTTGTGTGTGAAACTACACCTAAGAGAAAGCAACAAATGTTTTGTTTGCATTCATTTGAGTATGAAACTACACCAAGAGTGTTTTAAATTGCAGACAAGCTTCAACTCAAGCTTTTGAATGCATTTACGCGTTTTAAAAGCTCATACGAGTACGGTGAAAGAGATTTGAATTCTTTTGTGTTGTATATTAAGAGAAAGCACCCAAATGTTTTGTTTGCATTCATTTGAGTATGAAACCACACCTAGGATGTTTACAAGTACAAACAACCTTCAACTCAAGGTTTTGAATGCATTTTCGCGTTTAAAAAGCTCATAACGAATAGGGTGAAAATGATTTGTGTTCTTTTGTGTTGTATATTAAGAGACAGCATCCAAATACTTTGTTTGCTATCATTTGAGTGTGATACTACACCTAGGATGTTTACAAGTACAAACAAGCTTCAACTCAAGCTTTTGAATGCATTTACGCGTTTTAACAGCTCATACTAGTAGGGTGAAAGTGATTTGAATTCTTTTGTGTTGTATATTAAGAGAAAGCATCCAAATATTTTGTTTGCATTCATATGAGTGTGAAAACTACATCTAGGATGTTTACAAGTACAAACAAGCTTCAACTCAAGCTTTTGATTGCATTTACTCGTTTTAACAGCTCATACTAGTAGGGTGATAGAGATTGAGTTCTTTTGTGTTGTATATTAAGAGAAAGCACCCAAATGTTTTGTTTGCATTCATTTGAGTATGAAACCACACCTAGGATGTTTACAAGTACAAACAAGCTTCAACTCAAGCTTTTGAATGCATTTACGCGTTTTAAAAGCTCATACGAGTAGGGTGACAGAGATTTTGAGTTCTTTTGTGTTGTATATCAAGAGAAAGCATCCAAATACTTTGTTTGCATTCAATTGAGTGTGAAACTACACCTAGGATGTTTACAAGTACAACCAAGCTTCAATTGAAGCTTTTGAATGCATTTAGGCTTTTTGAAAGCTCATACGAGTAGGGTGAAAGAGATTTGAGTTCTTTTGTGTTGTATATTAAGAGAAAGCATCCAAATACTTTGTCTGCATTCAATTGAGTGTGAAACTACACCTAGGATGTTTACAAGTACAAACAATCTTCAACTCAAGCTTTTGAATGCATTTACGCGTTTTAACAGCTCTTGCGACTAGGGTGATAGAGATTGAGTTCTTTTGTGTTGTATATTAAGAGAAATCTCCCAAATGTTTTGTTTGCATTCATTTGAGTATGAAACTACACCAAGAATGTTTTAAAGTGCAAACAAGCTTCAACTCAAGCTTTTGAACGCATTTACGCGTTTTAAAAGCTCATACGAGTAGGGTGAAAGAGATTTGAGTTCTTTTGTGTTGTATATTAAGAGAAAGCACCCAAATGTTTTGTTTGCATTCATTTGAGTATGAAACTACACCAAGAATGTTTTAAAGTGCAAACAAGCTTCAACTCAAGGTTTTGAATGCATTTACGCGTTTTAAAAGCTCATACGAATTGGGTGAAAGAGATTTGAGTTCTTTTGTGTTGTATATTAAGAGAAAGCATCAAATTACTTTGTTTGGATTAATTTTAATGTGAAACTACACCTGGGATGTTTACAAGTACCAACAAGCTTCAATTCAAGCTTTTGAATGCATTTACGCGTTTTAAAAGCTCATACGAGTAGGGTGAAAGAGATTTTGAGTTCTTTTGTATTGTATGTATATCAAGAGAAAGCATCCAAATACTTTGTTTGCATTCATTTGAGTGTGAAAACTACATCTAGGATGTTTACAAGTACAAACAAGCTTCAAATCAAGCTTTTGAATGCATTTACGCGTTTTAAAAGCTCATACGAATAGGGTGAAAGAGATTTGAATTCTTTTGTGTGTGAAACTACACCTAAGAGAAAGCACCAAATGTTTGGTTTGCATTCATTTGAGTATGAAACTACACCAAGAGTGTTTTAAATTGCAAACAAGCTTCAACTCAAGCTTTTGAATGCATTTACGCGTTTTAAAAGCTCATACGAGTACGGTGAAAGAGATTTGAATTCTTTTGTGTTGTATATTAAGAGAAAGCACCCAAATGTTTTGTTTGCATTCATTTGAGTATGAAACCACACCTAGGATGTTTACAAGTACAAACAAGCTTCAACTCAAGGTTTTGAATGCATTTTCGCGTTTAAAAAGCTCATAACGAATAGGGTGAAAATGATTTGAGTTCTTTTGTGTTGTATATTAAGAGACAGCATCCAAATACTTTGTTTGCTATCATTTGAGTGTGATACTACACCTAGGATGTTTACAAGTACAAACAAGCTTCAACTCAAGCTTTTGAATGCATTTACGCGTTTTAACAGCTCTTACGACTAGATGATAGAGATTGAGTTCTTTTGTGTTGTATATTAAGAGAAAGCACCCAAATGTTTTGTTTGCATTCATTTGAGTATGAAACTACACCAAGAATGTTTTAAAGTGCAAACAAGCTTCAACTCAAGCTTTTGAACGCATTTACGCGTTTTAAAAGCTCATACGAGTAGGGTGAAAGAGATTTGAGTTCTTTTGTGTTGTATATTAAGAGAAAGCACCCAAATGTTTTGTTTGCATTCATTTGAGTATGAAACTACACCAAGAATGTTTTAAAGTGCAAACAAGCTTCAACTCAAGGTTTTGAATGCATTTACGCGTTTTAAAAGCTCATACGAATTGGGTGAAAGAGATTTGAGTTCTTTTGTGTTGTATATTAAGAGAAAGCATACAAATACTTTGTTTGCATTCATTTGAGTGTGAAACTACACCTAGGATGTTTACAAGTACAAACAAGCTTCAACTCAAGCTTTTGAATGCATTTACGCGTTTTAAAAGCTCATAGGAGTAGGGTGAAAGAGATTTGAATTCTTTTTTGTTGTATATTAAGAGAAAGTATCCAAATACTTTTTTTGCATTCATATGAGTGTGAAAACTACATCTAGGATGTTTACAAGTACAAACAAGCTTCAACTCAAGCTTTTGAATGCATTTACTCGTTTTAACAGCTCATACAAGTAGGGTGATAGTGATTGAGTTCTTTTGTGTTTTATATTAAGAGAAAGCACCCAAATGTTTTGTTTGCATTCATTTGAGTATGAAACCACACCTAGGATGTTTACAAGTACAAACAAGCTTCAACTCAAGCTTTTGAATGCATTTACGCGTTTTAAAAGCTCATAGGAGTAGGGTGAAAGAGATTTGAATTCTTTTGTGTTATATATTAAGAGAAAGCTTCCAAATACTTTGTTTGCATTCATATGAGTGTGAAAACTACATCTAGGATGTTTACAAGTACAAACAAGCTTCAACTCAAGCTTTTGAATGCATTTACTCGTTTTAACAGCTCATACTAGTAGGGTGATAGAGATCGAGTTCTTTCGTGTTGTTTATTAAGAGAAAGCACCCAAATGTTTTGTTTGCATTCGTTTGAGTATGAAACTAAACCAAGAATGTTTTAAAGTGCAAACAAGTTTCAACTCAAGGTTTTGAATGCATTTACGCGTTTTAAAAGCTCATACGAGTAGGGTGAAAGAGATTTTGAGTTCTGTTGTGTTGTATATTAAGAGAAAGCATCCAAATACTTTGTTTGCATTCAATTGAGTGTGAAACTACACCTAGGATGTTTACAAGTACAAACAAGCTTCAACTCAAGCTCTTGAATGCATTTACACGTTTTTAAAGCTCATAGCAGTAGGGTGAAAGAGATTTGAATTCTTTTGTGTTATATATTAAGAGAAAGCATCCAAATACTTTGTTTGCATTCATTTGAGTGTGAAAACTACATCTAGGATGTTTACAAGTACAAACAAGCTTCAAGTCAAGCTTTTGAATGCATTTATTCGTTTTAACACCTCTTACGACTAGGGTGATGGAGATTGAGTTCTTTTGTGTTGTATATTAAGAGAAAGCACCCAAATGTTTTGTTTGCATTCATTTTAGTATGAAACTACACCTAGGATGTTTTAAAGTGCAAACAAGCTTCAACTCAAGGTTTTGAATGCATTTACGCGTTTTAAAAGCTCATACGAATAGGGTGAAAGAGATTTGAATTCTTTTGTGTTGTATATTAAGAGAAAGCATCCAAATACTTTGTTTGCATTCATTTGAATGTTGAAACTACATCTAGGATGTTTACAAGTACAAACAAGCTTGAACTCAAGCTTTTGAATGCATTTACGCGTTTTAAAAGCTCATACGACTAGGGTGATAGAGATTGAGTTCTTTTGTGTTGTATATTAAGAGAAAGCACCCAAATGTTTTGTTTGCATTCATTTGAGTATGAAACCACACCTTGGATGTTTACTAGTACAAAGAAGCTTCAACTCAAGCTTTTGAATGCACTTACACGTTTTAAAAGCTCATACGAGTAGGGTGAAAGAGATTTTGAGTTCTTTTGCGTTGTATATTAAGAGAAAGCGTCCAAATACTTTGTTTGCATTCATATGAGTGTGAAAACTACATCTAGGATGTTTACAAGTACAAACAAACTTCAACTCAAGCTCTTGAATGCATTTACTTGTTTTAACAGCTCTTACGACAAGGGTGATAGAGATTGAGTTCTTTTGTGTTGTATATTAAGAGAAAGCACCCAAATGATTTGTTTGCATTCATTTGAGTATGAAACCACACCTAGGATGTTTACAAGTACAAACAAGCTACAACTCAAGCTTTTGAATGCATTTACGCGTTTTAAAAGCTCATACGAGTAAGGTGAAAGAGATTTTGAGTTCTTTTTTGTTGTATATTAAGAGAAAGCATCCAAATACTTTGTTTGCATTCATTTGAGTGTGAAACTACACCTAGGATGTTTACAAGTACAAACAACCTTCAAACTCAAGCTTTTGAATGCATTTACGCGTTTTAACAGCTCTTACGACTAGGGTGATAGAGATTGAGTTCTTTTGTGTTGTATATTAAGAGAAAGCACCCAAATGTTTTGTTTGCATTCATTTGAGTATGAAACTACACCAAGAATGTTTTAAAGTGCAAACAAGCTTCAACTCAAGGTTTTGAATGCATTTACGCGTTTTAAAAGCTCAGACAAATAGGGTGAAAGAGATTTGAGTTCTTTTGTGTTGTATATTAAGAGAAAGCATACAAATACTTTGTTTGCATTCATTTGAGTGTGAAACTACACCTATGATGTTTACAAGTACAAACAAGCTTCAAGTCAAGCTTTTGAATGCATTTACGCGTTTTAACAGCTCTTACGACTAGGGTGATAGAGATTCAAGTCTTTAGTTAATATATTACACTTTGTTTGCATTCATTTGAGTGTGAAACTACTCCTAGGCTGTTTAAAAGTACAAACAAGCTTTTGAATGCATTTACGCGTTTTAACAGCTCTTACGACTAGGGTGATAGAGATCGAGTTCTTTTGTGTTGTTTATTAAGAGAAAGCACCCAAATGTTTTGTTTGCATTCATTTGAGTATGAAACTACACCAAGAATGTTTTAAAGTGCAAACAAGCTTCAACTCAAGCTTTTGAATGCATTTACGCGTTTTAAATGCTCATACGAGTAGGGTGAAAGAGATTTGAGTTCTTTTGTGTTGTATATAAAGAGAAAGCATCCAAATAGTTTGTTTGGATTAATTTGAGGGTGGAACTACACCTAGGATGTTTACAAGTACAAACAAGCTTCAACTCAAGCTTTTGAATGCATTTATGCGTTTTTAATGCTCATACGAGTAGGGTGATAGAGATCGAGTTCTTTTGTGTTGTATATTAAGAGAAAACATAAAAATACTTTGTTTGCATTCATTTGAGTGTGAAACTACACCTAGGATGTTTACAAGTACAAACAAGCTTCAACTCAAGCTTTTGAAAGCATTTACGCGTTTTAACAGCTCTTACGACTAGGGTGATAGAGATCGAGTTCTTTAGTGTTGTTTATTAAGAGAAAGCACCCAAATGTTTTGTTTGCATTCATTTGAGTATGAAACTACACCAAGATTGTTTTAAAGTGCAAACAAGCTTCAACTCAAGCTTTTGAATGCATTTACGCGTTTTAAAAGCTCATACGAGTAGGGTGAAAGAGATTTGAGTTCTTTTGTGTTGTATATTAAGAGAAAGCATTCAAATACTTTGTTTGGATTAATTTGAGTGTGAAACTACACCTAGGATGTTTACAAGTACAAACAAGCTTCAACTCAAGCTTTTGAATGCATTTACGCGTTTTAAAAGCACATACTTGTAGGGTGAAAGGGATTTGAGTTCTTTTGTGTTGTATATTAAGAGAAAGCATCAAGTTACTTTGTTTGGATTAATTTTAATGTGAAACTACACCTAGGATGTTTACAAGTACCAACAAGCTTCAACTCAAGCTTTTGAATGCATTTACGCGTTTTAAAAGCTCATACGAGTAGGGTGAAAGAGATTTGAGTTCTTTTATGTTGTATATTAAGAGAAAGCATCGAAACACTTTGTTTGCATTCATTTGAGTGTGAAACTACTCCTAGGACGTTTATAAGTACAAACAAGCTTCAACTCAAGCTTTTGAATGCATTTACGCGTTTTAACAGCTCTTACGACTAGGGTGATAGAGATTGAGTTCATGTTTTGTTGGCATTCATTTGAGTATGAAACTACACCAAGATTGTTTTAAAGTGCAAACAAGCTTCAACTCAAGCTTTTGAATGCATTTACGCGTTTTAAAAGCACATACGAGTAGGGTGAAAGGGATTTGAGTTCTTTTGTGTTGTATATTAAGAGAAAGCATCAAATTACTTTGTTTGGATTAATTTTAATGTGAAACTACACCTGGGATGTTTACAAGTACCAACAAGCTTCAATTCAAGCTTTTGAATGCATTTACGCGTTTTAAAAGCTCATACGAGTAGGGTGAAAGAGATTTGAGTTCTTTTGTGTTGTATATTAAGAGAAAGCATCCAAACACTTTGTTTATATTCAATTGAGTGTGAAACTACTTCTAGGACGTTTACAAGTACAAACCAGCTTCAACTCAAGCTTTTGAATACATTTACGCGTTTTAAAAGCTCATACGAGTAGGGTGAAAGAGATTTAAGTTCTTTTTTGTTGTATATTAAGAGAAAGCATCCAAAAACTTTGTTTGCATTCATTTGAGTGTGAAATTACTCCTAGGACGTTTACAAGTACAAACAAGCTTAAACTCAAGCTTTTGAATGCATTTACGCGTTTTAACAGCTCTTACGACTAGGGTGATAGAGAATAAGTTCTTTTGTGTTGTATATTAAGAGAAAGCACCCAAATGTTTTGTTTGCATTCATTTGAGTATGAAACAACCCCAAAATTGTTTTAAAGTGCAAACAAGCTTCAACTCAAGCTTTTGAATACATTTACGCGTTTTAAAAGCTCATACGAGTAGGGTGAAAGAGATTTGAGTTCTTTTGTGTTGTATATTAAGAGAAAGCATCCAAATAATTTTTTTGGATTCATTTGAGTGTGAAACTACACCTAGGATGTCTACAAGTACAAACAAGCTTCAACTCAAGCTTTTGAATGCATTTACGCGTTTTAAAAGCTCATACGAGTAGGGTGAAAGTGATTTGAGTTTTTTCGTGTTGTATATTAAGAGAAAGCATCCAAATACTTTGTTTGGATTAATTTGAGGGTGAAACAACACCTAGGATGTTTACAAGTACAAACAAGCTTCTACTCAAGCTTTTGAATGCATTTACGCGTTTTAAAAGCACATACGAGTAGGGTGAAAGGGATTTGAGTTTTTTTGTGTTGTATATTTAGAGAAAGCATCAAATTACTTTGTTTGGATTAATTTTAATGTGAAACTACACCTAGGATGTTTACAAGTACCAACAAGCTTCAACTCAAGCTTTTAAATGCATTTACGCGTTTTAAAAGCTTATACGAGTAGGGTGAAAGAGATTTGAGTTCTTTTATGTTGTATATTAAGAGAAAGCATCCAAACACTTTGTTTGCATTCATTTGAGTGTGAAACTACTCCTAGGACGTTTACAAGTACAAACCAGCTTCAACTCAAGCTTTTGAATGCATTTACGCGTTTTAACAGCTCTTACGACTAGGGTGATAGAGATTGAGTTCTTTTGTGTTGTATATTAAGAGAAAGCACCCAAATGTTTTGTTTGCATTCATTTGCGTATGAAACAACCCCAAAATTGTTTTAAAGTGCAAACAAGCTTCAACACAAGCTTTTGAATACATTTACGCGTTTTCAAACCTCATACAAGTAGGGTGAAAGAGATTTGTGTTCTTTTGTGTTGCATATTAAGAGAAAGCATCCAAATAATTTGTTTGGATTAATTTGAGTGTGAAACTACACCTACGATGTCTACAAGTACAAACAAGCTTCAAGTCAAGCTTTTGAATGCATTTACGCGTTTTAAAAGCTCATACGAGTAGGGTGAAAGAGATTTGAGTTCTTTTGTGTTGTATATTAGGAGAAAGCATCCAAATACTTTGTTTGGATTAATTTGAGGGTGAAACAACACCTAGGATGTTTACAAGTACAAACAAGCTTTTACTCAAGCTTTTGAATGCATTTAAGCGTTTTAAATGCTCATACGAGTAGGGTGATAGAGATTTGAGTTCTTTTGTGTTGTATATTAAGAGAAAGCATCCAAATACTTTGTTTGCATTCATTTGAGTGTGAAACTACACCTAGGATGTTTACAAGTACAAACAAGCTTCAACTGAAGCTTTTGAATGCATTTACGCGTTTTAAAAGCTCATACGAGTAGGGTGAAAGAGATTTGAGTTCTTTTTTGTTGTATATTAAGAGAAAGCATCCAAAAACTTTGTTTGCATTCATTTGAGTGTGAAACTACTCCTAGGACGTTTACAAGTACAAACAAGCTTCAACTCAAGCTTTTGAATGCATTTACGCGTTTTAACAGCTCTTACGACTAGGGTGATAGAGATTGAGTTCTTTTGTGTTGTATATTATGCGAAAGCACCCAAATGTTTTGTTTGCATTCATTTGAGTATGAAACAACCCCAAAATTGTTTTAAAGTGCAAACAAGCTTCAACTCAAGCTTTTGAATACATTTACGCGTTTTAAAAGCTCATACGAGTAGGGTCAAAGAGATTTAAGTTCTTTTGTGTTGTATATTAAGGGAAAGCATCCAAATAATTTTTTTGGATTCATTTGAGTGTGAAACTACACCTAAGATGTCTACAAGTACAAACAAGCTTCAACTCAAGCTTTTGAATGCATTTACGTGTTTTAAAAGCTCATACGAGTAGGGTGAAAGAGATTTGAGTTCTTTTGTGTTGTATATTAAGAGAAAGCATCCAAACACTTTGTTTGCATTCATTTGAGTGTGAAACTACTCCTAGGCTGTTTAAAAGTACAAACAAGCTTCAACTCAAGCTTTTGAATACATTTACGCGTTTTAACAGCTCTTACGACTAGGGTGATAGAGATCGAAATCTTTTGTGTTGTTTATTAAGAGAAAGCACCCATATGTTTTGTTTGCATTCATTTGAGTATGAAACTACACCAAGAATGTTTTAAAGTGCAAAGAAGCTTCTACTCAAGCTTTTGAATGCATTTAAGCGTTTTAAATGCTCATACGAGTAGGGTGATAGAGATTTGAGTTCTTTTGTGTTGTATATTAAGAGAAACAAGTTGATGTGAAATAAGTAACAAAACGGAAATTAACCTTTGATAGTATCACACAAAGGGATCTTGTTCAAGAATCACTCAAGAACAACTCACGAATCACTCGTAAGGATTTCAACCTGAATCACTCAGTTTGAGGGGTAAATACTCACGTATTCAATAATTAATCATCAAAGCACGAGTTTACAGTAGCAAAGATCTCCCCTATATATAGACAAAGAAATCTAAAGCTATTCGGAATCCTAATCCTAGTCCGAATAGGAAACTAACTACGAAACTGACTACAATTGTAAAACGGACTAACTAACAGCTTTCCTAACACCTAATGGACTTCTAATACTAATAACAATCAGATTATTACTCTCCTAAATATATTCTAACTAATTAAGGGAATACTAAACGAAATCGAACTAAAGAACTGATTACCTAGCGCCCAAGGCACAAACCCGCTGGAACAGTTTTCCACTGTAAATTAAATCGCCTTTTAAACACTGTTACGGTTCGAATATGGGAAAATTCAAAAGATAGGATTTTTAGATCTCTTTTCCAGCTTTCTACAGAACTTTGAATCACCACGATCCCATATCGTATGAGTGAGTTATGATCAAAATACGAACCAGTGTAGAAGCTGTCAAAATTACGGGAATCCTTATAACGAGTGAGATCATATAATAAGAGCTTTAATCCCGATCTTGTGTGTAAACTCCATGTAATTATCTTTGTAGGAGTTAATTTAATGCATAACCACCAAAGAAACTCGATGTAAACAAGAATAGATGTTCTCTTGCTAGTTCCTTGGTTGTTCTGTTTACTTTGCACACTTGCTCCCGCATCAGAAGCTTCAACTCAAGCTTTTGAATGCATTTACGCGTTTTAAATGCTCATACGAGTAGGGTGAAAGAGATTTGAGTTCTTTTGTGTTGTATATTAAGAGAAAGCATCCAAATACTTTGTTTGGATTAATTTGAGGGTGAAACTACACCTAGGATGTTTACAAGTACAAACAAGCTTCAACAAAAGCTTTTGCATGAATTTACGCGTTTTTAATGCTCATACGAGTGGGGTGATAGTGATCGAGTTCTTTTGTGTTGTATATTAAGAGAAAACCTAAAAATACTTTGTTTGCATTCATTTGAGTGTGAAACTACACCTAGGATGTTTACAAGTACAAACAAGCTTCAACTCAAGCTTTTGAAAGCATTTACGCGTTTTAAAAGCACATACGAGTAGGGTGAAAGGGATTTGAGTTCTTTTGTGTTGTATATTAAGAGAAAGCATCAAATTACTTTGTTGGGATTAATTTTAATGTGAAACTACACCTAGGATGTTTACAAGTACCAACAAGCTTCAACTCAAGCTTTTGAATGCATTTACGCGTTTTAAATGCTCATACGAGTAGGGTGAAAGAGATTTGAGTTCTTTTGGGTTGTATATTAAGAGAAAGCATCCAAATACTTTTTTTGCATTCATTTGAGTGTGAAACTACACCACGGATGTTTACAAGTACAAACAAGCTTCAACTGAAGCTTTTGAATGCATTTACGCGTTTTAAAAGCTCATACGAGTAGGGTGAAAGAGATTTGAGTTTTTTCGTGTTGTATATTAAGAGAAAGCATCCAAATACTTTGTTTGGATTAATTTGAGGGTGAAACAACACCTAGGATGTTTACAAGTACAAACAAGCTTCTACTCAAGCTTTTGAATGCATTTACGCGTTTTAAAAGCACATACGAGTAGGGTGAAAGGGATTTGAGTTCTTTTGTGTTGTATATTAAGAGAAAGCATCAAATTACTTTGTTTGGATTAATTTTAATGTGAAACTACACCTAGGATGTTTACAAGTACCAACAAGCTTCAACTCAAGCTTTTGAATGCATTTACGCGTTTTAAATGCTCATACGAGTAGGGTGAAAGAGATTTGAGTTCTTTTGGGTTGTATATTAAGAGAAAGCATCCAAATACTTTTTTTGCATTCATTTGAGTGTGAAACTACACCACGGATGTTTACAAGTACAAACAAGCTTCAACTGAAGCTTTTGAATGCATTTACGCGTTTTAAAAGCTCATACGAGTAGGGTGAAAGAGATTTGAGTTTTTTCGTGTTGTATATTAAGAGAAAGCATCCAAATACTTTGTTTGGATTAATTTGAGGGTGAAACAACACCTAGGATGTTTACAAGTACAAACAAGCTTCTACTCAAGCTTTTGAATGCATTTACGCGTTTTAAAAGCACATACGAGTAGGGTGAAAGGGATTTGAGTTCTTTTGTGTTGTATATTAAGAGAAAGCATCAAATTACTTTGTTTGGATTAATTTTAATGTGAAACTACACCTAGGATGTTTACAAGTACCAACAAGCTTCAACTCAAGCTTTTGAATGCATTTACGCGTTTTAAATGCTCATACGAGTAGGGTGAAAGAGATTTGAGTTCTTTTGGGTTGTATATTAAGAGAAAGCATCCAAATACTTTTTTTGCATTCATTTGAGTGTGAAACTACACCACGGATGTTTACAAGTACAAACAAGCTTCAACTGAAGCTTTTGAATGCATTTACGCGTTTTAAAAGCTCATAGGAGTAGGGTGAAAGAGATTTGAGTTCTTCTGTGTTGTATATTAAAAGAAAGCATCCAAATACTTTGGTTGGATTAATTTGAGTGTGAAACTAAACCTAAAATGTTTACAAGTACAAACAAGCTTCAACTAAAGCTTTTGAATGCATTTACGCGTTTTTAAAGCTCATACGAGTAGGGTGATAGAGATCGAGTTCTTTTGTGTTGTATATTAAGAGAAAACATAAAAATACTTTGTTTGCATTCATTTGAGTGTGAAACTACACCTAGGATGTTTACAAGTACAAACAAGCTTCAACTCAAGCTTTTGAAAGCATTTACGCGTTTTAACAGCTCTTACGACTAGGGTGATATAGATCGAGTTCTTTTGTGTTGTTTATTAAGAGAAAGCACCCAAATGTTTTGTTTGCATTCATTTATGTATGAAACTACACCAAGATTGTTTTAAAGTGCAAACAAGCTTCAACTCAAGCTTTTGAATGCATTTACGCGTTTTAAAAGCACATACGAGTAGGGTGAAAGAGATTTGAGTTCTTTTGTGTTGTGTATTAAGAGAAAGCATCAAATTACTTTGTTTGCATTCATTTAAGTGTGAAACTACACCTAGGATGTTTACAAGTACAAACAAGCTTCAACTCAAGCTTTTTAAGGCATTTACGCGTTTTAACAGCTCTTACGACTAGGGTGATAGAGATCGAGTTCTTTTGTGTTGTATATTAAGAGAAAGCACCCAAATGTTTTGTTTGCATTCATTTGAGTATGAAACAATCCCAAATTTGATTTAAAGTGCACACAAGCTTCAACCCCAAAATACTTTGTTTGGATTAATTTGAGGGTGAAACAATACCTAGGATGTTTACAAGTAAAAACAAGCTTCTACTCAAGCTTTTGAATGCATTTAAGCGTTTTAAATGCTCATACGAGTAGGGTGAAAGAGATTTGAGTTCTTTTGTGTTGTATATTAAGAGAAAGCATCCAAATAATTTTTTTTTATTCATTTGAGTGTGAAACTACACCTCGGATGTCTACAAGTACAAACAAGCTTCAACTCAAGCTTTTGAATGCATTTACGCGTTTTAAAAGCTCATACGAGTAGGGTGAAAGAGATTTGAGTTCTTTCGTGTTGTATATTAAGAGAAAGCATCCAAATACTTTGTTTGGATTAATTTGAGGGTGAAACAACACCTAGGATGTTTACAAGTACAAACAAGCTTCTACTCAAGCTTTTGAATGCATTTAAGCGTTTTAAATGCTCAAACGAGTAGGGTAAAAGAGATTTGAGTTCTTTTGTGTTGTATATTAAGAGAAAGCATCCAAATACTTTTTTTGGATTCATTTGAATGTGAAACTACACCTAGGATGTTTACAAGTACAAACAAGCTTCTATTCATGCTTTTGAATGCATTTAAGCGTTTTAAATGCTCATACGAGTAGGGTGAA
The DNA here is from genome assembly GCA_038025085.1 of Tetragonia tetragonoides. Lineage (NCBI taxonomy): Eukaryota > Viridiplantae > Streptophyta > Magnoliopsida > Caryophyllales > Aizoaceae > Tetragonia > Tetragonia tetragonoides. The sequence continues at coordinate 27,055,881 of CM076140.1, forward strand.
AGAGATTTGAGTTCTTTTGTGTTGTATATTAAGAGAAAGCATCCAAATACTTTGTTTGCATTCATTTGAGTGTGAAACTACACCTAGGATGATTACAAGTACAAACAAGCTTCAACTGAAGCTTTTGAATGCATTTACGCGTTTTAAAAGCTCATAGGAGTAGGGTGAAAGAGATTTGAGTTCTTCTGTGTTGTATATTAAAAGAAAGCATCCAAATACTTTGGTTGGATTAATTTGAGTGTGAAACTAAACCTAAAATGTTTACAAGTACAAACAAGCTTCAACTCAAGCTTTTGAATGCATTTACGCGTTTTTAAAGCTCATACGAGTAGGGTGATAGAGATCGAGTTCTTTTGTGTTGTATATTATGAGAAAACATAAAAATACTTTGTTTGCATTCATTTGAGTGTGAAACTACACCTAGGATGTTTACCAGTACCAACAAGCTTCAACTCAAGCTTTTGAAAGCATTTACGCGTTTTAACAGCTCTTACGACTAGGGTGATAGAGATCGAGTTCTTTTGTGTTGTTTATTAAGAGAAAGCACCCAAATGTTTTGTTTGCATTCATTTATGTATGAAACTACACCAAGATTGTTTTAAAGTGCAATCAAGCTTCAACTCAAGCTTTTGAATGCATTTACGCGTTTTAAAAGCACATACGAGTAGGGTGAAAGAGATTTGAGTTCTTTTGTGTTGTGTATTAAGAGAAAGCATCAAATTACTTTGTTTGGATTAATTTTAGTGTCAAACTACACCTAGGATGTTTACAAGTACCTACAAACTTCAAGTCAAGCTTTTGAATGCATTTACGCGTTTTAAAAGCTCATACAAGTAGGCTGAAAGAGATTTGAGTTCTTTTTTGTTGTATATTAAGAGAAAGCATCCAAAAACTTTGTTTACATTCATTTGAGTGTGAAACTACTCCTAGGACGTTTACAAGTACAAACAAGCTTCAACTCAAGCTTTTGAATGCATTTACGCGTTTTAATAGCTCTTACGACTAGGGTGATAGAGATTGAGTTCTTTTGTGTTGTATATTAAGAGAAAGCACCCAAATGTTTTGTTTCCATTCATTTGAGTATGAAACAACCCCAAAATTGATATAAAGTGCACACAAGCTTCAACTCAAGCTTTTGAATACATTTACGCGTTTTAAAAGCTCATACGAGTAGGGTGAAAGAGATTTGAGTTCTTTTGTGTTGTATATTAAGAGAAAGCATCCAAATATTTTTTTTGGATTCATTTGAGTGTGAAACTACACCTCGGATGTCTACAAGTACAAACAAGCTTCAACTCAAGCTTTTGAATGCATTTATGCGTTTTAAAAGCTCATACGAGTAGGGTGAAAGAGATTTGAGTTCTTTCGTGTTGTATATTAAGAGAAAGCATCCAAATACTTTGTTTGGATAAATTTGAGGGTGAAACAACACCTAGGATGTTTACAAGTACAAACAAGCTTCTACTCAAGCTTTTGAATGCATTTAAGCGTTTTAAATGCTCATACAAATACTTTGTTTGCATTCATTTGAGTGTGAAAATACACCTAGGATGTTTACAAGTACAAACAAGCTTCAACTGAAGCTTTTGAATGCATTTACGCGTTTTAAATGCTCATACGAGTAGGGTGAAAGAGATTTGAGTTCTTTTGGGTTGTATATTAAGAGAAAGCATCCAAATACTTTTTTTGCATTCATTTGAGTGTGAAACTACACCACGGATGTTTACAAGTACAAACAAGCTTCAACTGAAGCTTTTGAATGCATTTACGCGTTTTAAAAGCTCATAGGAGTAGGGTGAAAGAGATTTGAGTTCTTCTGTGTTGTATATTAAAAGAAAGCATCCAAATACTTTGGTTGGATTAATTTGAGTGTGAAACTAAACCTAAAATGTTTACAAGTACAAACAAGCTTCAACTAAAGCTTTTGAATGCATTTACGCGTTTTTAAAGCTCATACGAGTAGGGTGATAGAGATCGAGTTCTTTTGTGTTGTATATTAAGAGAAAACATAAAAATACTTTGTTTGCATTCATTTGAGTGTGAAACTACACCTAGGATGTTTACAAGTACAAACAAGCTTCAACTCAAGCTTTTGAAAGCATTTACGCGTTTTAACAGCTCTTACGACTAGGGTGATATAGATCGAGTTCTTTTGTGTTGTTTATTAAGAGAAAGCACCCAAATGTTTTGTTTGCATTCATTTATGTATGAAACTACACCAAGATTGTTTTAAAGTGCAAACAAGCTTCAACTCAAGCTTTTGAATGCATTTACGCGTTTTAAAAGCACATACGAGTAGGGTGAAAGAGATTTGAGTTCTTTTGTGTTGTGTATTAAGAGAAAGCATCAAATTACTTTGTTTGCATTCATTTAAGTGTGAAACTACACCTAGGATGTTTACAAGTACAAACAAGCTTCAACTCAAGCTTTTTAAGGCATTTACGCGTTTTAACAGCTCTTACGACTAGGGTGATAGAGATCGAGTTCTTTTGTGTTGTATATTAAGAGAAAGCACCCAAATGTTTTGTTTGCATTCATTTGAGTATGAAACAATCCCAAATTTGATTTAAAGTGCACACAAGCTTCAACCCCAAAATACTTTGTTTGGATTAATTTGAGGGTGAAACAATACCTAGGATGTTTACAAGTAAAAACAAGCTTCTACTCAAGCTTTTGAATGCATTTAAGCGTTTTAAATGCTCATACGAGTAGGGTGAAAGAGATTTGAGTTCTTTTGTGTTGTATATTAAGAGAAAGCATCCAAATAATTTTTTTTTATTCATTTGAGTGTGAAACTACACCTCGGATGTCTACAAGTACAAACAAGCTTCAACTCAAGCTTTTGAATGCATTTACGCGTTTTAAAAGCTCATACGAGTAGGGTGAAAGAGATTTGAGTTCTTTCGTGTTGTATATTAAGAGAAAGCATCCAAATACTTTGTTTGGATTAATTTGAGGGTGAAACAACACCTAGGATGTTTACAAGTACAAACAAGCTTCTACTCAAGCTTTTGAATGCATTTAAGCGTTTTAAATGCTCAAACGAGTAGGGTAAAAGAGATTTGAGTTCTTTTGTGTTGTATATTAAGAGAAAGCATCCAAATACTTTTTTTGGATTCATTTGAATGTGAAACTACACCTAGGATGTTTACAAGTACAAACAAGCTTCTATTCATGCTTTTGAATGCATTTAAGCGTTTTAAATGCTCATACGAGTAGGGTGAAAGAGATTTGAGTTCTTTTGTGTTGTATATTAAGAGAAAGCATCCAAATACTTTGTTTGCATTCATTTGAGTGTGAAACTACACCTAGGATGATTACAAGTACAAACAAGCTTCAACTGAAGCTTTTGAATGCATTTACGCGTTTTAAAAGCTCATAGGAGTAGGGTGAAAGAGATTTGAGTTCTTCTGTGTTGTATATTAAAAGAAAGCATCCAAATACTTTGGTTGGATTAATTTGAGTGTGAAACTAAACCTAAAATGTTTACAAGTACAAACAAGCTTCAACTCAAGCTTTTGAATGCATTTACGCGTTTTTAAAGCTCATACGAGTAGGGTGATAGAGATCGAGTTCTTTTGTGTTGTATATTATGAGAAAACATAAAAATACTTTGTTTGCATTCATTTGAGTGTGAAACTACACCTAGGATGTTTACCAGTACCAACAAGCTTCAACTCAAGCTTTTGAAAGCATTTACGCGTTTTAACAGCTCTTACGACTAGGGTGATAGAGATCGAGTTCTTTTGTGTTGTTTATTAAGAGAAAGCACCCAAATGTTTTGTTTGCATTCATTTATGTATGAAACTACACCAAGATTGTTTTAAAGTGCAATCAAGCTTCAACTCAAGCTTTTGAATGCATTTACGCGTTTTAAAAGCACATACGAGTAGGGTGAAAGAGATTTGAGTTCTTTTGTGTTGTGTATTAAGAGAAAGCATCAAATTACTTTGTTTGGATTAATTTTAGTGTCAAACTACACCTAGGATGTTTACAAGTACCTACAAACTTCAAGTCAAGCTTTTGAATGCATTTACGCGTTTTAAAAGCTCATACAAGTAGGCTGAAAGAGATTTGAGTTCTTTTTTGTTGTATATTAAGAGAAAGCATCCAAAAACTTTGTTTACATTCATTTGAGTGTGAAACTACTCCTAGGACGTTTACAAGTACAAACAAGCTTCAACTCAAGCTTTTGAATGCATTTACGCGTTTTAATAGCTCTTACGACTAGGGTGATAGAGATTGAGTTCTTTTGTGTTGTATATTAAGAGAAAGCACCCAAATGTTTTGTTTCCATTCATTTGAGTATGAAACAACCCCAAAATTGATATAAAGTGCACACAAGCTTCAACTCAAGCTTTTGAATACATTTACGCGTTTTAAAAGCTCATACGAGTAGGGTGAAAGAGATTTGAGTTCTTTTGTGTTGTATATTAAGAGAAAGCATCCAAATATTTTTTTTGGATTCATTTGAGTGTGAAACTACACCTCGGATGTCTACAAGTACAAACAAGCTTCAACTCAAGCTTTTGAATGCATTTATGCGTTTTAAAAGCTCATACGAGTAGGGTGAAAGAGATTTGAGTTCTTTCGTGTTGTATATTAAGAGAAAGCATCCAAATACTTTGTTTGGATAAATTTGAGGGTGAAACAACACCTAGGATGTTTACAAGTACAAACAAGCTTCTACTCAAGCTTTTGAATGCATTTAAGCGTTTTAAATGCTCATACAAATACTTTGTTTGCATTCATTTGAGTGTGAAAATACACCTAGGATGTTTACAAGTACAAACAAGCTTCAACTGAAGCTTTTGAATGCATTTACGCGTTTTAAATGCTCATACGAGTAGGGTGAAAGAGATTTGAGTTCTTTTGGGTTGTATATTAAGAGAAAGCATCCAAATACTTTTTTTGCATTCATTTGAGTGTGAAACTACACCACGGATGTTTACAAGTACAAACAAGCTTCAACTGAAGCTTTTGAATGCATTTACGCGTTTTAAAAGCTCATAGGAGTAGGGTGAAAGAGATTTGAGTTCTTCTGTGTTGTATATTAAAAGAAAGCATCCAAATACTTTGGTTGGATTAATTTGAGTGTGAAACTAAACCTAAAATGTTTACAAGTACAAACAAGCTTCAACTAAAGCTTTTGAATGCATTTACGCGTTTTTAAAGCTCATACGAGTAGGGTGATAGAGATCGAGTTCTTTTGTGTTGTATATTAAGAGAAAACATAAAAATACTTTGTTTGCATTCATTTGAGTGTGAAACTACACCTAGGATGTTTACAAGTACAAACAAGCTTCAACTCAAGCTTTTGAAAGCATTTACGCGTTTTAACAGCTCTTACGACTAGGGTGATATAGATCGAGTTCTTTTGTGTTGTTTATTAAGAGAAAGCACCCAAATGTTTTGTTTGCATTCATTTATGTATGAAACTACACCAAGATTGTTTTAAAGTGCAAACAAGCTTCAACTCAAGCTTTTGAATGCATTTACGCGTTTTAAAAGCACATACGAGTAGGGTGAAAGAGATTTGAGTTCTTTTGTGTTGTGTATTAAGAGAAAGCATCAAATTACTTTGTTTGCATTCATTTAAGTGTGAAACTACACCTAGGATGTTTACAAGTACAAACAAGCTTCAACTCAAGCTTTTTAAGGCATTTACGCGTTTTAACAGCTCTTACGACTAGGGTGATAGAGATCGAGTTCTTTTGTGTTGTATATTAAGAGAAAGCACCCAAATGTTTTGTTTGCATTCATTTGAGTATGAAACAATCCCAAATTTGATTTAAAGTGCACACAAGCTTCAACCCCAAAATACTTTGTTTGGATTAATTTGAGGGTGAAACAATACCTAGGATGTTTACAAGTAAAAACAAGCTTCTACTCAAGCTTTTGAATGCATTTAAGCGTTTTAAATGCTCATACGAGTAGGGTGAAAGAGATTTGAGTTCTTTTGTGTTGTATATTAAGAGAAAGCATCCAAATAATTTTTTTTTATTCATTTGAGTGTGAAACTACACCTCGGATGTCTACAAGTACAAACAAGCTTCAACTCAAGCTTTTGAATGCATTTACGCGTTTTAAAAGCTCATACGAGTAGGGTGAAAGAGATTTGAGTTCTTTCGTGTTGTATATTAAGAGAAAGCATCCAAATACTTTGTTTGGATTAATTTGAGGGTGAAACAACACCTAGGATGTTTACAAGTACAAACAAGCTTCTACTCAAGCTTTTGAATGCATTTAAGCGTTTTAAATGCTCAAACGAGTAGGGTAAAAGAGATTTGAGTTCTTTTGTGTTGTATATTAAGAGAAAGCATCCAAATACTTTTTTTGGATTCATTTGAATGTGAAACTACACCTAGGATGTTTACAAGTACAAACAAGCTTCTATTCATGCTTTTGAATGCATTTAAGCGTTTTAAATGCTCATACGAGTAGGGTGAAAGAGATTTGAGTTCTTTTGTGTTGTATATTAAGAGAAAGCATCCAAATACTTTGTTTGCATTCATTTGAGTGTGAAACTACACCTAGGATGATTACAAGTACAAACAAGCTTCAACTGAAGCTTTTGAATGCATTTACGCGTTTTAAAAGCTCATAGGAGTAGGGTGAAAGAGATTTGAGTTCTTCTGTGTTGTATATTAAAAGAAAGCATCCAAATACTTTGGTTGGATTAATTTGAGTGTGAAACTAAACCTAAAATGTTTACAAGTACAAACAAGCTTCAACTCAAGCTTTTGAATGCATTTACGCGTTTTTAAAGCTCATACGAGTAGGGTGATAGAGATCGAGTTCTTTTGTGTTGTATATTATGAGAAAACATAAAAATACTTTGTTTGCATTCATTTGAGTGTGAAACTACACCTAGGATGTTTACCAGTACCAACAAGCTTCAACTCAAGCTTTTGAAAGCATTTACGCGTTTTAACAGCTCTTACGACTAGGGTGATAGAGATCGAGTTCTTTTGTGTTGTTTATTAAGAGAAAGCACCCAAATGTTTTGTTTGCATTCATTTATGTATGAAACTACACCAAGATTGTTTTAAAGTGCAATCAAGCTTCAACTCAAGCTTTTGAATGCATTTACGCGTTTTAAAAGCACATACGAGTAGGGTGAAAGAGATTTGAGTTCTTTTGTGTTGTGTATTAAGAGAAAGCATCAAATTACTTTGTTTGGATTAATTTTAGTGTCAAACTACACCTAGGATGTTTACAAGTACCTACAAACTTCAAGTCAAGCTTTTGAATGCATTTACGCGTTTTAAAAGCTCATACAAGTAGGCTGAAAGAGATTTGAGTTCTTTTTTGTTGTATATTAAGAGAAAGCATCCAAAAACTTTGTTTACATTCATTTGAGTGTGAAACTACTCCTAGGACGTTTACAAGTACAAACAAGCTTCAACTCAAGCTTTTGAATGCATTTACGCGTTTTAATAGCTCTTACGACTAGGGTGATAGAGATTGAGTTCTTTTGTGTTGTATATTAAGAGAAAGCACCCAAATGTTTTGTTTCCATTCATTTGAGTATGAAACAACCCCAAAATTGATATAAAGTGCACACAAGCTTCAACTCAAGCTTTTGAATACATTTACGCGTTTTAAAAGCTCATACGAGTAGGGTGAAAGAGATTTGAGTTCTTTTGTGTTGTATATTAAGAGAAAGCATCCAAATATTTTTTTTGGATTCATTTGAGTGTGAAACTACACCTCGGATGTCTACAAGTACAAACAAGCTTCAACTCAAGCTTTTGAATGCATTTATGCGTTTTAAAAGCTCATACGAGTAGGGTGAAAGAGATTTGAGTTCTTTCGTGTTGTATATTAAGAGAAAGCATCCAAATACTTTGTTTGGATAAATTTGAGGGTGAAACAACACCTAGGATGTTTACAAGTACAAACAAGCTTCTACTCAAGCTTTTGAATGCATTTAAGCGTTTTAAATGCTCATACAAATACTTTGTTTGCATTCATTTGAGTGTGAAAATACACCTAGGATGTTTACAAGTACAAACAAGCTTCAACTGAAGCTTTTGAATGCATTTACGCGTTTTAAATGCTCATACGAGTAGGGTGAAAGAGATTTGAGTTCTTTTGGGTTGTATATTAAGAGAAAGCATCCAAATACTTTTTTTGCATTCATTTGAGTGTGAAACTACACCACGGATGTTTACAAGTACAAACAAGCTTCAACTGAAGCTTTTGAATGCATTTACGCGTTTTAAAAGCTCATAGGAGTAGGGTGAAAGAGATTTGAGTTCTTCTGTGTTGTATATTAAAAGAAAGCATCCAAATACTTTGGTTGGATTAATTTGAGTGTGAAACTAAACCTAAAATGTTTACAAGTACAAACAAGCTTCAACTAAAGCTTTTGAATGCATTTACGCGTTTTTAAAGCTCATACGAGTAGGGTGATAGAGATCGAGTTCTTTTGTGTTGTATATTAAGAGAAAACATAAAAATACTTTGTTTGCATTCATTTGAGTGTGAAACTACACCTAGGATGTTTACAAGTACAAACAAGCTTCAACTCAAGCTTTTGAAAGCATTTACGCGTTTTAACAGCTCTTACGACTAGGGTGATATAGATCGAGTTCTTTTGTGTTGTTTATTAAGAGAAAGCACCCAAATGTTTTGTTTGCATTCATTTATGTATGAAACTACACCAAGATTGTTTTAAAGTGCAAACAAGCTTCAACTCAAGCTTTTGAATGCATTTACGCGTTTTAAAAGCACATACGAGTAGGGTGAAAGAGATTTGAGTTCTTTTGTGTTGTGTATTAAGAGAAAGCATCAAATTACTTTGTTTGCATTCATTTAAGTGTGAAACTACACCTAGGATGTTTACAAGTACAAACAAGCTTCAACTCAAGCTTTTTAAGGCATTTACGCGTTTTAACAGCTCTTACGACTAGGGTGATAGAGATCGAGTTCTTTTGTGTTGTATATTAAGAGAAAGCACCCAAATGTTTTGTTTGCATTCATTTGAGTATGAAACAATCCCAAATTTGATTTAAAGTGCACACAAGCTTCAACCCCAAAATACTTTGTTTGGATTAATTTGAGGGTGAAACAATACCTAGGATGTTTACAAGTAAAAACAAGCTTCTACTCAAGCTTTTGAATGCATTTAAGCGTTTTAAATGCTCATACGAGTAGGGTGAAAGAGATTTGAGTTCTTTTGTGTTGTATATTAAGAGAAAGCATCCAAATAATTTTTTTTTATTCATTTGAGTGTGAAACTACACCTCGGATGTCTACAAGTACAAACAAGCTTCAACTCAAGCTTTTGAATGCATTTACGCGTTTTAAAAGCTCATACGAGTAGGGTGAAAGAGATTTGAGTTCTTTCGTGTTGTATATTAAGAGAAAGCATCCAAATACTTTGTTTGGATTAATTTGAGGGTGAAACAACACCTAGGATGTTTACAAGTACAAACAAGCTTCTACTCAAGCTTTTGAATGCATTTAAGCGTTTTAAATGCTCAAACGAGTAGGGTAAAAGAGATTTGAGTTCTTTTGTGTTGTATATTAAGAGAAAGCATCCAAATACTTTTTTTGGATTCATTTGAATGTGAAACTACACCTAGGATGTTTACAAGTACAAACAAGCTTCTATTCATGCTTTTGAATGCATTTAAGCGTTTTAAATGCTCATACGAGTAGGGTGAAAGAGATTTGAGTTCTTTTGTGTTGTATATTAAGAGAAAGCATCCAAATACTTTGTTTGCATTCATTTGAGTGTGAAACTACACCTAGGATGATTACAAGTACAAACAAGCTTCAACTGAAGCTTTTGAATGCATTTACGCGTTTTAAAAGCTCATAGGAGTAGGGTGAAAGAGATTTGAGTTCTTCTGTGTTGTATATTAAAAGAAAGCATCCAAATACTTTGGTTGGATTAATTTGAGTGTGAAACTAAACCTAAAATGTTTACAAGTACAAACAAGCTTCAACTCAAGCTTTTGAATGCATTTACGCGTTTTTAAAGCTCATACGAGTAGGGTGATAGAGATCGAGTTCTTTTGTGTTGTATATTATGAGAAAACATAAAAATACTTTGTTTGCATTCATTTGAGTGTGAAACTACACCTAGGATGTTTACCAGTACCAACAAGCTTCAACTCAAGCTTTTGAAAGCATTTACGCGTTTTAACAGCTCTTACGACTAGGGTGATAGAGATCGAGTTCTTTTGTGTTGTTTATTAAGAGAAAGCACCCAAATGTTTTGTTTGCATTCATTTATGTATGAAACTACACCAAGATTGTTTTAAAGTGCAATCAAGCTTCAACTCAAGCTTTTGAATGCATTTACGCGTTTTAAAAGCACATACGAGTAGGGTGAAAGAGATTTGAGTTCTTTTGTGTTGTGTATTAAGAGAAAGCATCAAATTACTTTGTTTGGATTAATTTTAGTGTCAAACTACACCTAGGATGTTTACAAGTACCTACAAACTTCAAGTCAAGCTTTTGAATGCATTTACGCGTTTTAAAAGCTCATACAAGTAGGCTGAAAGAGATTTGAGTTCTTTTTTGTTGTATATTAAGAGAAAGCATCCAAAAACTTTGTTTACATTCATTTGAGTGTGAAACTACTCCTAGGACGTTTACAAGTACAAACAAGCTTCAACTCAAGCTTTTGAATGCATTTACGCGTTTTAATAGCTCTTACGACTAGGGTGATAGAGATTGAGTTCTTTTGTGTTGTATATTAAGAGAAAGCACCCAAATGTTTTGTTTCCATTCATTTGAGTATGAAACAACCCCAAAATTGATATAAAGTGCACACAAGCTTCAACTCAAGCTTTTGAATACATTTACGCGTTTTAAAAGCTCATACGAGTAGGGTGAAAGAGATTTGAGTTCTTTTGTGTTGTATATTAAGAGAAAGCATCCAAATATTTTTTTTGGATTCATTTGAGTGTGAAACTACACCTCGGATGTCTACAAGTACAAACAAGCTTCAACTCAAGCTTTTGAATGCATTTATGCGTTTTAAAAGCTCATACGAGTAGGGTGAAAGAGATTTGAGTTCTTTCGTGTTGTATATTAAGAGAAAGCATCCAAATACTTTGTTTGGATAAATTTGAGGGTGAAACAACACCTAGGATGTTTACAAGTACAAACAAGCTTCTACTCAAGCTTTTGAATGCATTTAAGCGTTTTAAATGCTCATACAAATACTTTGTTTGCATTCATTTGAGTGTGAAAATACACCTAGGATGTTTACAAGTACAAACAAGCTTCAACTGAAGCTTTTGAATGCATTTAAGCGTTTTAAAAGCTCATACGAGTAGGGTGAAAGAGATTTGAGTTCTTTTGGGTTGTATATTAAAATAAAGCATCCAAATACTTTGGTTGGATTAATTTGAGTGTGAAACTAAACCTAGGATGTTTACAAGTACAAACAAGCTTCAACTCAAGCTTTTGAATGCATTTACGAGTTTTAAAAGCTCATACGAGTAGGGTGAAAGAGATTTGAGTTCTTTTGTGTTGTATATTAAGAGAAAGCATCCAAATACTTTTTTTGCATTCATTTGAGTGTGAAACTACTCCTTGGCTGTTTAAAAGTACAAACAAGCTTCAACTCAAGCTTTTGAATACATTTACGCGTTTTAACAGCTCTTACAACTAGGGTGATAGAGATCGAGTTCTTTTGTGTTGTTTATAAAGAGAAAGCACCCAAATGTTTTGTTTGCATTCATTTGAGTATGAAACTACACCAAGAATGTTTTAAAGTGCAAACAAGCTTCAACTCAAGCTTTTGAATGCATTTACGCGTTTTAAATGCTCATACGAGTAGGGTGAAAGAGATTTGAGTTCTTCTGTGTTGTATATTAAAAGAAAGCATCCAAATACTTTGGTTGGATTAATTTGAGTGTGAAACTAAACCTAAAATGTTTACAAGTACAAACAAGCTTCAACTCAAGCTTTTGAATGCATTTACGCGTTTTTAAAGCTCATACGAGTAGGGTGATAGAGATCGAGTTCTTTTGTGTTGTATATTAAGAGAAAACATAAAAATACTTTGTTTGCATTCATTTGAGTGTGAAACTACACCTACGATGTTTACAAGTACAAACAAGCTTCTACTCAAGCTTTTGAATGCATTTAAGCGTTTTAAATGCTCATACAAATACTTTGTTTGCATTCATTTGAGTGTGAAAATACACCTAGGATGTTTACAAGTACAAACAAGCTTCAACTGAAGCTTTTGAATGCATTTAAGCGTTTTAAAAGCTCATACGAGTAGGGTGAAAGAGATTTGAGTTCTTTTGGGTTGTATATTAAAATAAAGCATCCAAATACTTTGGTTGGATTAATTTGAGTGTGAAACTAAACCTAGGATGTTTACAAGTACAAACAAGCTTCAACTCAAGCTTTTGAATGCATTTACGTGTTTTAAAAGCTCATACGAGTAGGGTGAAAGAGATTTGAGTTCTTTTGTGTTGTATATTAAGAGAAAGCACCCAAATGTTTTGTTTCCATTCATTTGAGTATGAAACAACCCCAAAATTGATATAAAGTGCACACAAGCTTCAACTCAAGCTTTTGAATACATTTACGCGTTTTAAAAGCTCATACGAGTAGGGTGAAAGAGATTTGAGTTCTTTTGTGTTGTATATTAAGAGAAAGCATCCAAATATTTTTTTTGGATTCATTTGAGTGTGAAACTACACCTCGGATGTCTACAAGTACAAACAAGCTTCAACTCAAGCTTTTGAATGCATTTATGCGTTTTAAAAGCTCATACGAGTAGGGTGAAAGAGATTTGAGTTCTTTTGTGTTGTATATTAAGAGAAAGCACCCAAATGTTTTGTTTGCATTCATTTGAGTATGAAACTACACCAAGAATGTTTTAAAGTGCAAACAAGCTTCAACTCAAGGTTTTGAATGCATTTACGCGTTTTAAAAGCTCATACGAATTGGGTGAAAGAGATTTGAGTTCTTTTGTGTTGTATATTAAGAGAAAGCATACAAATACTTTGTTTGCATTCATTTGAGTGTGAAACTACACCTAGGATGTTTACAAGTACAAACAAGCTTCAACTCAAGCTTTTGAATGCATTTACGCGTTTTAAAAGCTCATAGGAGTAGGGTGAAAGAGATTTGAATTCTTTTTTGTTGTATATTAAGAGAAAGTATCCAAATACTTTTTTTGCATTCATATGAGTGTGAAAACTACATCTAGGATGTTTACAAGTACAAACAAGCTTCAACTCAAGCTTTTGAATGCATTTACTCGTTTTAACAGCTCATACAAGTAGGGTGATAGTGATTGAGTTCTTTTGTGTTTTATATTAAGAGAAAGCACCCAAATGTTTTGTTTGCATTCATTTGAGTATGAAACCACACCTAGGATGTTTACAAGTACAAACAAGCTTCAACTCAAGCTTTTGAATGCATTTACGCGTTTTAAAAGCTCATAGGAGTAGGGTGAAAGAGATTTGAATTCTTTTGTGTTATATATTAAGAGAAAGCTTCCAAATACTTTGTTTGCATTCATATGAGTGTGAAAACTACATCTAGGATGTTTACAAGTACAAACAAGCTTCAACTCAAGCTTTTGAATGCATTTACTCGTTTTAACAGCTCATACTAGTAGGGTGATAGAGATCGAGTTCTTTCGTGTTGTTTATTAAGAGAAAGCACCCAAATGTTTTGTTTGCATTCGTTTGAGTATGAAACTAAACCAAGAATGTTTTAAAGTGCAAACAAGTTTCAACTCAAGGTTTTGAATGCATTTACGCGTTTTAAAAGCTCATACGAGTAGGGTGAAAGAGATTTTGAGTTCTGTTGTGTTGTATATTAAGAGAAAGCATCCAAATACTTTGTTTGCATTCAATTGAGTGTGAAACTACACCTAGGATGTTTACAAGTACAAACAAGCTTCAACTCAAGCTCTTGAATGCATTTACACGTTTTTAAAGCTCATAGGAGTAGGGTGAAAGAGATTTGAATTCTTTTGTGTTATATATTAAGAGAAAGCATCCAAATACTTTGTTTGCATTCATTTGAGTGTGAAAACTACATCTAGGATGTTTACAAGTACAAACAAGCTTCAAGTCAAGCTTTTGAATGCATTTATTCGTTTTAACACCTCTTACGACTAGGGTGATGGAGATTGAGTTCTTTTGTGTTGTATATTAAGAGAAAGCACCCAAATGTTTTGTTTGCATTCATTTTAGTATGAAACTACACCTAGGATGTTTTAAAGTGCAAACAAGCTTCAACTCAAGGTTTTGAATGCATTTACGCGTTTTAAAAGCTCATACGAATAGGGTGAAAGAGATTTGAATTCTTTTGTGTTGTATATTAAGAGAAAGCATCCAAATACTTTGTTTGCATTCATTTGAATGTTGAAACTACATCTAGGATGTTTACAAGTACAAACAAGCTTGAACTCAAGCTTTTGAATGCATTTACGCGTTTTAAAAGCTCATACGACTAGGGTGATAGAGATTGAGTTCTTTTGTGTTGTATATTAAGAGAAAGCACCCAAATGTTTTGTTTGCATTCATTTGAGTATGAAACCACACCTTGGATGTTTACTAGTACAAAGAAGCTTCAACTCAAGCTTTTGAATGCACTTACACGTTTTAAAAGCTCATACGAGTAGGGTGAAAGAGATTTTGAGTTCTTTTGCGTTGTATATTAAGAGAAAGCGTCCAAATACTTTGTTTGCATTCATATGAGTGTGAAAACTACATCTAGGATGTTTACAAGTACAAACAAACTTCAACTCAAGCTCTTGAATGCATTTACTCGTTTTAACAGCTCTTACGACTAGGGTGATAGAGATTGAGTTCTTTTGTGTTGTATATTAAGAGAAAGCACCCAAATGATTTGTTTGCATTCATTTGAGTATGAAACCACACCTAGGATGTTTACAAGTACAAACAAGCTACAACTCAAGCTTTTGAATGCATTTACGCGTTTTAAAAGCTCATACGAGTAAGGTGAAAGAGATTTTGAGTTCTTTTTTGTTGTATATTAAGAGAAAGCATCCAAATACTTTGTTTGCATTCATTTGAGTGTGAAACTACACCTAGGATGTTTACAAGTACAAACAAGCTTCAACTCAAGCTTTTGAATGCATTTACGCGTTTTAAAAGCTCATAGGAGTAGGGTGAAAGAGATTTGAATTCTTTTTTGTTGTATATTAAGAGAAAGTATCCAAATACTTTTTTTGCATTCATATGAGTGTGAAAACTACATCTAGGATGTTTACAAGTACAAACAAGCTTCAACTCAAGCTTTTGAATGCATTTACTCGTTTTAACAGCTCATACAAGTAGGGTGATAGTGATTGAGTTCTTTTGTGTTTTATATTAAGAGAAAGCACCCAAATGTTTTGTTTGCATTCATTTGAGTATGAAACCACACCTAGGATGTTTACAAGTACAAACAAGCTTCAACTCAAGCTTTTGAATGCATTTACGCGTTTTAAAAGCTCATAGGAGTAGGGTGAAAGAGATTTGAATTCTTTTGTGTTATATATTAAGAGAAAGCTTCCAAATACTTTGTTTGCATTCATATGAGTGTGAAAACTACATCTAGGATGTTTACAAGTACAAACAAGCTTCAACTCAAGCTTTTGAATGCATTTACTCGTTTTAACAGCTCATACTAGTAGGGTGATAGAGATCGAGTTCTTTCGTGTTGTTTATTAAGAGAAAGCACCCAAATGTTTTGTTTGCATTCGTTTGAGTATGAAACTAAACCAAGAATGTTTTAAAGTGCAAACAAGTTTCAACTCAAGGTTTTGAATGCATTTACGCGTTTTAAAAGCTCATACGAGTAGGGTGAAAGAGATTTTGAGTTCTGTTGTGTTGTATATTAAGAGAAAGCATCCAAATACTTTGTTTGCATTCAATTGAGTGTGAAACTACACCTAGGATGTTTACAAGTACAAACAAGCTTCAACTCAAGCTTTTGAATGCATTTACACGTTTTTAAAGCTCATAGGAGTAGGGTGAAAGAGATTTGAATTCTTTTGTGTTATATATTAAGAGAAAGCATCCAAATACTTTGTTTGCATTCATTTGAGTGTGAAAACTACATCTAGGATGTTTACAAGTACAAACAAGCTTCAAGTCAAGCTTTTGAATGCATTTATTCGTTTTAACACCTCTTACGACTAGGGTGATGGAGATTGAGTTCTTTTGTGTTGTATATTAAGAGAAAGCACCCAAATGTTTTGTTTGCATTCATTTTAGTATGAAACTACACCTAGGATGTTTTAAAGTGCAAACAAGCTTCAACTCAAGGTTTTGAATGCATTTACGCGTTTTAAAAGCTCATACGAATAGGGTGAAAGAGATTTGAATTCTTTTGTGTTGTATATTAAGAGAAAGCATCCAAATACTTTGTTTGCATTCATTTGAATGTTGAAACTACATCTAGGATGTTTACAAGTACAAACAAGCTTGAACTCAAGCTTTTGAATGCATTTACGCGTTTTAAAAGCTCATACGACTAGGGTGATAGAGATTGAGTTCTTTTGTGTTGTATATTAAGAGAAAGCACCCAAATGTTTTGTTTGCATTCATTTGAGTATGAAACCACACCTTGGATGTTTACTAGTACAAAGAAGCTTCAACTCAAGCTTTTGAATGCACTTACACGTTTTAAAAGCTCATACGAGTAGGGTGAAAGAGATTTTGAGTTCTTTTGCGTTGTATATTAAGAGAAAGCGTCCAAATACTTTGTTTGCATTCATATGAGTGTGAAAACTACATCTAGGATGTTTACAAGTACAAACAAACTTCAACTCAAGCTCTTGAATGCATTTACTCGTTTTAACAGCTCTTACGACTAGGGTGATAGAGATTGAGTTCTTTTGTGTTGTATATTAAGAGAAAGCACCCAAATGTTTTGTTTGCATTCATTTTAGTATGAAACTACACCTAGGATGTTTTAAAGTGCAAACAAGCTTCAACTCAAGGTTTTGAATGCATTTACGCGTTTTAAAAGCTCATACGAATAGGGTGAAAGAGATTTGAATTCTTTTGTGTTGTATATTAAGAGAAAGCATCCAAATACTTTGTTTGCATTCATTTGAATGTTGAAACTACATCTAGGATGTTTACAAGTACAAACAAGCTTGAACTCAAGCTTTTGAATGCATTTACGCGTTTTAAAAGCTCATACGACTAGGGTGATAGAGATTGAGTTCTTTTGTGTTGTATATTAAGAGAAAGCACCCAAATGTTTTGTTTGCATTCATTTGAGTATGAAACCACACCTTGGATGTTTACTAGTACAAAGAAGCTTCAACTCAAGCTTTTGAATGCACTTACACGTTTTAAAAGCTCATACGAGTAGGGTGAAAGAGATTTTGAGTTCTTTTGCGTTGTATATTAAGAGAAAGCGTCCAAATACTTTGTTTGCATTCATATGAGTGTGAAAACTACATCTAGGATGTTTACAAGTACAAACAAACTTCAACTCAAGCTCTTGAATGCATTTACTCGTTTTAACAGCTCTTACGACTAGGGTGATAGAGATTGAGTTCTTTTGTGTTGTATATTAAGAGAAAGCACCCAAATGATTTGTTTGCATTCATTTGAGTATGAAACCACACCTAGGATGTTTACAAGTACAAACAAGCTACAACTCAAGCTTTTGAATGCATTTACGCGTTTTAAAAGCTCATACGAGTAAGGTGAAAGAGATTTTGAGTTCTTTTTTGTTGTATATTAAGAGAAAGCATCCAAATACTTTGTTTGCATTCATTTGAGTGTGAAACTACACCTAGGATGTTTACAAGTACAAACAAGCTTCAACTCAAGCTTTTGAATGCATTTACGCGTTTTAAAAGCTCATAGGAGTAGGGTGAAAGAGATTTGAATTCTTTTTTGTTGTATATTAAGAGAAAGTATCCAAATACTTTTTTTGCATTCATATGAGTGTGAAAACTACATCTAGGATGTTTACAAGTACAAACAAGCTTCAACTCAAGCTTTTGAATGCATTTACTCGTTTTAACAGCTCATACAAGTAGGGTGATAGTGATTGAGTTCTTTTGTGTTTTATATTAAGAGAAAGCACCCAAATGTTTTGTTTGCATTCATTTGAGTATGAAACCACACCTAGGATGTTTACAAGTACAAACAAGCTTCAACTCAAGCTTTTGAATGCATTTACGCGTTTTAAAAGCTCATAGGAGTAGGGTGAAAGAGATTTGAATTCTTTTGTGTTATATATTAAGAGAAAGCTTCCAAATACTTTGTTTGCATTCATATGAGTGTGAAAACTACATCTAGGATGTTTACAAGTACAAACAAGCTTCAACTCAAGCTTTTGAATGCATTTACTCGTTTTAACAGCTCATACTAGTAGGGTGATAGAGATCGAGTTCTTTCGTGTTGTTTATTAAGAGAAAGCACCCAAATGTTTTGTTTGCATTCGTTTGAGTATGAAACTAAACCAAGAATGTTTTAAAGTGCAAACAAGTTTCAACTCAAGGTTTTGAATGCATTTACGCGTTTTAAAAGCTCATACGAGTAGGGTGAAAGAGATTTTGAGTTCTGTTGTGTTGTATATTAAGAGAAAGCATCCAAATACTTTGTTTGCATTCAATTGAGTGTGAAACTACACCTAGGATGTTTACAAGTACAAACAAGCTTCAACTCAAGCTTTTGAATGCATTTACACGTTTTTAAAGCTCATAGGAGTAGGGTGAAAGAGATTTGAATTCTTTTGTGTTATATATTAAGAGAAAGCATCCAAATACTTTGTTTGCATTCATTTGAGTGTGAAAACTACATCTAGGATGTTTACAAGTACAAACAAGCTTCAAGTCAAGCTTTTGAATGCATTTATTCGTTTTAACACCTCTTACGACTAGGGTGATGGAGATTGAGTTCTTTTGTGTTGTATATTAAGAGAAAGCACCCAAATGTTTTGTTTGCATTCATTTTAGTATGAAACTACACCTAGGATGTTTTAAAGTGCAAACAAGCTTCAACTCAAGGTTTTGAATGCATTTACGCGTTTTAAAAGCTCATACGAATAGGGTGAAAGAGATTTGAATTCTTTTGTGTTGTATATTAAGAGAAAGCATCCAAATACTTTGTTTGCATTCATTTGAATGTTGAAACTACATCTAGGATGTTTACAAGTACAAACAAGCTTGAACTCAAGCTTTTGAATGCATTTACGCGTTTTAAAAGCTCATACGACTAGGGTGATAGAGATTGAGTTCTTTTGTGTTGTATATTAAGAGAAAGCACCCAAATGTTTTGTTTGCATTCATTTGAGTATGAAACCACACCTTGGATGTTTACTAGTACAAAGAAGCTTCAACTCAAGCTTTTGAATGCACTTACACGTTTTAAAAGCTCATACGAGTAGGGTGAAAGAGATTTTGAGTTCTTTTGCGTTGTATATTAAGAGAAAGCGTCCAAATACTTTGTTTGCATTCATATGAGTGTGAAAACTACATCTAGGATGTTTACAAGTACAAACAAACTTCAACTCAAGCTCTTGAATGCATTTACTCGTTTTAACAGCTCTTACGACTAGGGTGATAGAGATTGAGTTCTTTTGTGTTGTATATTAAGAGAAAGCACCCAAATGATTTGTTTGCATTCATTTGAGTATGAAACCACACCTAGGATGTTTACAAGTACAAACAAGCTACAACTCAAGCTTTTGAATGCATTTACGCGTTTTAAAAGCTCATACGAGTAAGGTGAAAGAGATTTTGAGTTCTTTTTTGTTGTATATTAAGAGAAAGCATCCAAATACTTTGTTTGCATTCATTTGAGTGTGAAACTACACCTAGGATGTTTACAAGTACAAACAAGCTTCAAACTCAAGCTTTTGAATGCATTTACGCGTTTTAACAGCTCTTACGACTAGGGTGATAGAGATTGAGTTCTTTTGTGTTGTATATTAAGAGAAAGCACCCAAATGTTTTGTTTGCATTCATTTGAGTATGAAACTACACCAAGAATGTTTTAAAGTGCAAACAAGCTTCAACTCAAGGTTTTGAATGCATTTACGCGTTTTAAAAGCTCAGACAAATAGGGTGAAAGAGATTTGAGTTCTTTTGTGTTGTATATTAAGAGAAAGCATACAAATACTTTGTTTGCATTCATTTGAGTGTGAAACTACACCTATGATGTTTACAAGTACAAACAAGCTTCAAGTCAAGCTTTTGAATGCATTTACGCGTTTTAACAGCTCTTACGACTAGGGTGATAGAGATTCAAGTCTTTAGTTAATATATTACACTTTGTTTGCATTCATTTGAGTGTGAAACTACTCCTAGGCTGTTTAAAAGTACAAACAAGCTTTTGAATGCATTTACGCGTTTTAACAGCTCTTACGACTAGGGTGATAGAGATCGAGTTCTTTTGTGTTGTTTATTAAGAGAAAGCACCCAAATGTTTTGTTTGCATTCATTTGAGTATGAAACTACACCAAGAATGTTTTAAAGTGCAAACAAGCTTCAACTCAAGCTTTTGAATGCATTTACGCGTTTTAAATGCTCATACGAGTAGGGTGAAAGAGATTTGAGTTCTTTTGTGTTGTATATAAAGAGAAAGCATCCAAATAGTTTGTTTGGATTAATTTGAGGGTGGAACTACACCTAGGATGTTTACAAGTACAAACAAGCTTCAACTCAAGCTTTTGAATGCATTTATGCGTTTTTAATGCTCATACGAGTAGGGTGATAGAGATCGAGTTCTTTTGTGTTGTATATTAAGAGAAAACATAAAAATACTTTGTTTGCATTCATTTGAGTGTGAAACTACACCTAGGATGTTTACAAGTACAAACAAGCTTCAACTCAAGCTTTTGAAAGCATTTACGCGTTTTAACAGCTCTTACGACTAGGGTGATAGAGATCGAGTTCTTTAGTGTTGTTTATTAAGAGAAAGCACCCAAATGTTTTGTTTGCATTCATTTGAGTATGAAACTACACCAAGATTGTTTTAAAGTGCAAACAAGCTTCAACTCAAGCTTTTGAATGCATTTACGCGTTTTAAAAGCTCATACGAGTAGGGTGAAAGAGATTTGAGTTCTTTTGTGTTGTATATTAAGAGAAAGCATTCAAATACTTTGTTTGGATTAATTTGAGTGTGAAACTACACCTAGGATGTTTACAAGTACAAACAAGCTTCAACTCAAGCTTTTGAATGCATTTACGCGTTTTAAAAGCACATACGAGTAGGGTGAAAGGGATTTGAGTTCTTTTGTGTTGTATATTAAGAGAAAGCATCAAGTTACTTTGTTTGGATTAATTTTAATGTGAAACTACACCTAGGATGTTTACAAGTACCAACAAGCTTCAACTCAAGCTTTTGAATGCATTTACGCGTTTTAAAAGCTCATACGAGTAGGGTGAAAGAGATTTGAGTTCTTTTATGTTGTATATTAAGAGAAAGCATCGAAACACTTTGTTTGCATTCATTTGAGTGTGAAACTACTCCTAGGACGTTTATAAGTACAAACAAGCTTCAACTCAAGCTTTTGAATGCATTTACGCGTTTTAACAGCTCTTACGACTAGGGTGATAGAGATTGAGTTCATGTTTTGTTGGCATTCATTTGAGTATGAAACTACACCAAGATTGTTTTAGAGTGCAAACAAGCTTCAACTCAAGCTTTTGAATGCATTTACGCGTTTTAAAAGCACATACGAGTAGGGTGAAAGGGATTTGAGTTCTTTTGTGTTGTATATTAAGAGAAAGCATCAAATTACTTTGTTTGGATTAATTTTAATGTGAAACTACACCTGGGATGTTTACAAGTACCAACAAGCTTCAATTCAAGCTTTTGAATGCATTTACGCGTTTTAAAAGCTCATACGAGTAGGGTGAAAGAGATTTGAGTTCTTTTGTGTTGTATATTAAGAGAAAGCATCCAAACACTTTGTTTATATTCATTTGAGTGTGAAACTACTTCTAGGACGTTTACAAGTACAAACCAGCTTCAACTCAAGCTTTTGAATGCATTTACGCGTTTTAACAGCTCTTACGACTAGGGTGATAGAGATTGAGTTCTTTTGCGTTGTATATTAAGAGAAAGCACCCAAATGTTTTGTTTGCATTCATTTGAGTATGAAACAACCCCAAAATTGTTTTAAAGTGCAAACAAGCTTCAACTCAAGCTTTTGAATACATTTACGCGTTTTAAAACCTCATACGAGTAGGGTGAAAGAGATTTGTGTTCTTTTGTGTTGTATATTAAGAGAAAGCATCCAAATAATTTGTTTGGATTCATTTGAGTGTGAAACTACACCTACGATGTCTACAAGTACAAACAAGCTTCAACTCAAGCTTTTGAATGCATTTACGCGTTTTAAAAGCTCATACGAGTAGGGTGAAAGAGATTTGAGTTCTTTTGTGTTGTATATTAAGAGAAAGCATCCAAATACTTTGATTGGATTAATTTGAGGGTAAAACAACACCTAGGATGTTTACAAGTACAAACAAGCTTCTACTCAAGCTTTTGAATGCATTTAAGCGTTTTAAATGTTCATACGAGTAGGGTGATAGAGATTTGAGTTCTTTTGTGTTGTATATTAAGAGAAAGCATCCAAATACTTTGTTTGCATTCATTTGAGTGTTAAACTACACCTAGGATGTTTACAAGTACAAACAAACTTCAACTGAAGCTGTTGAATGCATTTACGCGTTTTAAAAGCTCATACGAGTAGGGTGAAAGAGATTTAAGTTCTTTTTTGTTGTATATTAAGAGAAAGCATCCAAAAACTTTGTTTGCATTCATTTGAGTGTGAAATTACTCCTAGGACGTTTACAAGTACAAACAAGCTTAAACTCAAGCTTTTGAATGCATTTACGCGTTTTAACAGCTCTTACGACTAGGGTGATAGAGAATAAGTTCTTTTGTGTTGTATATTAAGAGAAAGCACCCAAATGTTTTGTTTGCATTCATTTGAGTATGAAACAACCCCAAAATTGTTTTAAAGTGCAAACAAGCTTCAACTCAAGCTTTTGAATACATTTACGCGTTTTAAAAGCTCATACGAGTAGGGTGAAAGAGATTTGAGTTCTTTTGTGTTGTATATTAAGAGAAAGCATCCAAATAATTTTTTTGGATTCATTTGAGTGTGAAACTACACCTAGGATGTCTACAAGTACAAACAAGCTTCAACTCAAGCTTTTGAATGCATTTACGCGTTTTAAAAGCTCATACGAGTAGGGTGAAAGTGATTTGAGTTTTTTCGTGTTGTATATTAAGAGAAAGCATCCAAATACTTTGTTTGGATTAATTTGAGGGTGAAACAACACCTAGGATGTTTACAAGTACAAACAAGCTTCTACTCAAGCTTTTGAATGCATTTACGCGTTTTAAAAGCACATACGAGTAGGGTGAAAGGGATTTGAGTTTTTTAGTGTTGTATATTTAGAGAAAGCATCAAATTACTTTGTTTGGATTAATTTTAATGTGAAACTACACCTAGGATGTTTACAAGTACCAACAAGCTTCAACTCAAGCTTTTAAATGCATTTACGCGTTTTAAAAGCTTATACGAGTAGGGTGAAAGAGATTTGAGTTCTTTTATGTTGTATATTAAGAGAAAGCATCCAAACACTTTGTTTGCATTCATTTGAGTGTGAAACTACTCCTAGGACGTTTACAAGTACAAACCAGCTTCAACTCAAGCTTTTGAATGCATTTACGCGTTTTAACAGCTCTTACGACTAGGGTGATAAAGATTGAGTTCTTTTGTGTTGTATATTAAGAGAAAGCACCCAAATGTTTTGTTTGCATTCATTTGCGTATGAAACAACCCCAAAATTGTTTTAAAGTGCAAACAAGCTTCAACACAAGCTTTTGAATACATTTACGCGTTTTCAAACCTCATACAAGTAGGGTGAAAGAGATTTGTGTTCTTTTGTGTTGCATATTAAGAGAAAGCATCCAAATAATTTGTTTGGATTAATTTGAGTGTGAAACTACACCTACGATGTCTACAAGTACAAACAAGCTTCAAGTCAAGCTTTTGAATGCATTTACGCGTTTTAAAAGCTCATACGAGTAGGGTGAAAGAGATTTGAGTTCTTTTGTGTTGTATATTAGGAGAAAGCATCCAAATACTTTGTTTGGATTAATTTGAGGGTGAAACAACACCTAGGATGTTTACAAGTACAAACAAGCTTTTACTCAAGCTTTTGAATGCATTTAAGCGTTTTAAATGCTCATACGAGTAGGGTGATAGAGATTTGAGTTCTTTTGTGTTGTATATTAAGAGAAAGCATCCAAATACTTTGTTTGCATTCATTTGAGTGTGAAACTACACCTAGGATGTTTACAAGTACAAACAAGCTTCAACTGAAGCTTTTGAATGCATTTACGCGTTTTAAAAGCTCATACGAGTAGGGTGAAAGAGATTTGAGTTCTTTTTTGTTGTATATTAAGAGAAAGCATCCAAAAACTTTGTTTGCATTCATTTGAGTGTGAAACTACTCCTAGGACGTTTACAAGTACAAACAAGCTTCAACTCAAGCTTTTGAATGCATTTACGCGTTTTAACAGCTCTTACGACTAGGGTGATAGAGATTGAGTTCTTTTGTGTTGTATATTATGCGAAAGCACCCAAATGTTTTGTTTGCATTCATTTGAGTATGAAACAACCCCAAAATTGTTTTAAAGTGCAAACAAGCTTCAACTCAAGCTTTTGAATACATTTACGCGTTTTAAAAGCTCATACGAGTAGGGTCAAAGAGATTTAAGTTCTTTTGTGTTGTATATTAAGAGAAAGCATCCAAATAATTTTTTTGGATTCATTTGAGTGTGAAACTACACCTAAGATGTCTACAAGTACCAACAAGCTTCAACTCAAGCTTTTGAATGCATTTACGTGTTTTAAAAGCTCATACGAGTAGGGTGAAAGAGATTTGAGTTCTTTTGTGTTGTATATTAAGAGAAAGCATCCAAACACTTTGTTTGCATTCATTTGAGTGTGAAACTACTCCTAGGCTGTTTAAAAGTACAAACAAGCTTCAACTCAAGCTTTTGAATACATTTACGCGTTTTAACAGCTCTTACGACTAGGGTGATAGAGATCGAAATCTTTTGTGTTGTTTATTAAGAGAAAGCACCCATATGTTTTGTTTGCATTCATTTGAGTATGAAACTACACCAAGAATGTTTTAAAGTGCAAAGAAGCTTCTACTCAAGCTTTTGAATGCATTTAAGCGTTTTAAATGCTCATACGAGTAGGGTGATAGAGATTTGAGTTCTTTTGTGTTGTATATTAAGAGAAACAAGTTGATGTGAAATAAGTAACAAAACGGAAATTAACCTTTGATAGTATCACACAAAGGGATCTTGTTCAAGAATCACTCAAGAACAACTCACGAATCACTCGTAAGGATTTCAACCTGAATCACTCAGTTTGAGGGGTAAATACTCACGTATTCAATAATTAATCATCAAAGCACGAGTTTACAGTAGCAAAGATCTCCCCTATATATAGACAAAGAAATCTAAAGCTATTCGGAATCCTAATCCTAGTCCGAATAGGAAACTAACTACGAAACTGACTACAATTGTAAAACGGACTAACTAACAGCTTTCCTAACACCTAATGGACTTCTAATACTAATAACAATCAGATTATTACTCTCCTAAATATATTCTAACTAATTAAGGGAATACTAAACGAAATCGAACTAAAGAACTGATTACCTAGCGCCCAAGGCACAAACCCGCTGGAACAGTTTTCCACTGTAAATTAAATCGCCTTTTAAACACTGTTACGGTTCGAATATGGGAAAATTCAAAAGATAGGATTTTTAGATCTCTTTTCCAGCTTTCTACAGAACTTTGAATCACCACGATCCCATATCGTATGAGTGAGTTATGATCAAAATACGAACCAGTGTAGAAGCTGTCAAAATTACGGGAATCCTTATAACGAGTGAGATCATATAATAAGAGCTTTAATCCCGATCTTGTGTGTAAACTCCATGTAATTATCTTTGTAGGAGTTAATTTAATGCATAACCACCAAAGAAACTCGATGTAAACAAGAATAGATGTTCTCTTGCTAGTTCCTTGGTTGTTCTGTTTACTTTGCACACTTGCTCCCGCATCAGAAGCTTCAACTCAAGCTTTTGAATGCATTTACGCGTTTTAAATGCTCATACGAGTAGGGTGAAAGAGATTTGAGTTCTTTTGTGTTGTATATTAAGAGAAAGCATCCAAATACTTTGTTTGGATTAATTTGAGGGTGAAACTACACCTAGGATGTTTACAAGTACAAACAAGCTTCAACAAAAGCTTTTGCATGAATTTACGCGTTTTTAATGCTCATACGAGTGGGGTGATAGTGATCGAGTTCTTTTGTGTTGTATATTAAGAGAAAACCTAAAAATACTTTGTTTGCATTCATTTGAGTGTGAAACTACACCTAGGATGTTTACAAGTACAAACAAGCTTCAACTCAAGCTTTTGAAAGCATTTACGCGTTTTAAAAGCACATACGAGTAGGGTGAAAGGGATTTGAGTTCTTTTGTGTTGTATATTAAGAGAAAGCATCAAATTACTTTGTTTGGATTAATTTTAATGTGAAACTACACCTAGGACGTTTACAAGTACCAACAAGCTTCAACTCAAGCTTTTGAATGCATTTACGCGTTTTAAATGCTCATACGAGTAGGGTGAAAGAGATTTGAGTTCTTTTGGGTTGTATATTAAGAGAAAGCATCCAAATACTTTTTTTGCATTCATTTGAGTGTCAAACTACACCACGGATGTTTACAAGTACAAACAAGCTTCAACTGAAGCTTTTGAATGCATTTACGCGTTTTAAAAGCTCATACGAGTAGGGTGAAAGAGATTTGAGTTTTTTCGTGTTGTATATTAAGAGAAAGCATCCAAATACTTTGTTTGGATTAATTTGAGGGTGAAACAACACCTAGGATGTTTACAAGTACAAACAAGCTTCTACTCAAGCTTTTGAATGCATTTACGCGTTTTAAAAGCACATACGAGTAGGGTGAAAGGGATTTGAGTTCTTTTGTGTTGTATATTAAGAGAAAGCATCAAATTACTTTGTTTGGATTAATTTTAATGTGAAACTACACCTAGGATGTTTACAAGTACCAACAAGCTTCAACTCAAGCTTTTGAATGCATTTACGCGTTTTAAATGCTCATACGAGTAGGGTGAAAGAGATTTGAGTTCTTTTGGGTTGTATATTAAGAGAAAGCATCCAAATACTTTTTTTGCATTCATTTGAGTGTGAAACTACACCACGGATGTTTACAAGTACAAACAAGCTTCAACTGAAGCTTTTGAATGCATTTACGCGTTTTAAAAGCTCATAGGAGTAGGGTGAAAGAGATTTGAGTTCTTCTGTGTTGTATATTAAAAGAAAGCATCCAAATACTTTGGTTGGATTAATTTGAGTGTGAAACTAAACCTAAAATGTTTACAAGTAAAAACAAGCTTCAACTAAAGCTTTTGAATGCATTTACGCGTTTTTAAAGCTCATACGAGTAGGGTGATAGAGATCGAGTTCTTTTGTGTTGTATATTAAGAGAAAACATAAAAATACTTTGTTTGCATTCATTTGAGTGTGAAACTACACCTAGGATGTTTACAAGTACAAACAAGCTTCAACTCAAGCTTTTGAAAGCATTTACGCGTTTTAACAGCTCTTACGACTAGGGTGATATAGATCGAGTTCTTTTGTGTTGTTTATTAAGAGAAAGCACCCAAATGTTTTGTTTGCATTCATTTATGTATGAAACTACACCAAGATTGTTTTAAAGTGCAAACAAGCTTCAACTCAAGCTTTTGAATGCATTTACGCGTTTTAAAAGCACATACGAGTAGGGTGAAAGAGATTTGAGTTCTTTTGTGTTGTGTATTAAGAGAAAGCATCAAATTACTTTGTTTGCATTCATTTAAGTGTGAAACTACACCTAGGATGTTTACAAGTACAAACAAGCTTCAACTCAAGCTTTTTAAGGCATTTACGCGTTTTAACAGCTCTTACGACTAGGGTGATAGAGATCGAGTTCTTTTGTGTTGTATATTAAGAGAAAGCACCCAAATGTTTTGTTTGCATTCATTTGAGTATGAATCAATCCCAAATTTGATTTAAAGTGCACACAAGCTTCAACCCCAAAATACTTTGTTTGGATTAATTTGAGGGTGAAACAATACCTAGGATGTTTACAAGTAAAAACAAGCTTCTACTCAAGCTTTTGAATGCATTTAAGCGTTTTAAATGCTCATACGAGTAGGGTGAAAGAGATTTGAGTTCTTTTGTGTTGTATATTAAGAGAAAGCATCCAAATAATTTTTTTTTATTCATTTGAGTGTGAAACTACACCTCGGATGTCTACAAGTACAAACAAGCTTCAACTCAAGCTTTTGAATGCATTTACGCGTTTTAAAAGCTCATACGAGTAGGGTGAAAGAGATTTGAGTTCTTTCGTGTTGTATATTAAGAGAAAGCATCCAAATACTTTGTTTGGATTAATTTGAGGGTGAAACAACACCTAGGATGTTTACAAGTACAAACAAGCTTCTACTCAAGCTTTTGAATGCATTTAAGCGTTTTAAATGCTCAAACGAGTAGGGTGAAAGAGATTTGAGTTCTTCTGTGTTGTATATTAAAAGAAAGCATCCAAAAACTTTGGTTGGATTAATTTGAGTGTGAAACTAAACCTAAAATGTTTACAAGTACAAACAAGCTTCAACTCAAGCTTTTGAATGCATTTACGCGTTTTTAAAGCTCATACGAGTAGGGTGAAAGAGATTTGAGTTCTTTTGTGTTGTATATTAAGAGAAAGCATCCAAATAATTTGTTTGGATTCATTTGAGTGTGAAACTACACCTAGGATGTCTACAAGTACAAACAAGCTTCAACTCAAGCTTTTGAATGCATTTACACGTTTTAAAAGCTCATACGTGTAGGGTGAAAGAGATTTGAGTTCTTTTGTGTTGTATATTAAGAGAAAGCATCCAAATAATTTGTTTGGATTCATTTGAGTGTGAAACTACACCTAGGATGTCTACAAGTACAAACAACCTTCAACTCAAGCTTTTGAATGCATTTACACGTTTTAAAAGCTCATACGTGTAGGGTGAAAGAGATTTGAGTTCTTTTGTGTTGTATATTAAGAGAAAGCATCCAAACACTTTTGTTGCATTCATTTGAGTGTGAAACTACTCCTAGGCTGTTTAAAAGTACAAACAAGCTTCAACTCAAGCTTTTGAATACATTTACACGTTTTAACAGCTCTTACAACTAGGGTGATAGAGATCGAGTTCTTTTGTGTTGTTTATAAAGAGAAAGCACCCAAATGTTTTGTTTGCATTCAGTTGAGTATGAAACTACACCAAGAATGTTTTAAAGTGCAAACAAGCTTCAACTCAAGCTTTTGAATGCATTTACGCGTTTTAAATGCTCATACGAGTAGGGTGAAAGAGATTTGAGTTCTTTTGTGTTGTATATTAAGAGAAAGCATCCAAACACTTTGTTTGCATTCATTTGAGTGTGAAACTACTCCTAGGCTGTTTAAAATTACAAACAAGCTTCAACTCAAGCTTTTGAATGCATTTACGCGTTTTAACAGCTCTTACGACTAGGGTGATAGAGATCGAGTTCTTTTGTGTTGTTTATTAAGAGAAAGCACCCACATGTTTTGTTTGCATTCATTTGAGTATGAAACTACACCAAGAATGTTTTAAAGTGCAAACAAGCTTCAACTCACGCTTTTGAATGCATTTACGCGTTTTAAATGCTCATACGAGTAGGGTGAAAGAGATTTGAGTTCGTTTGCATTGTATATTAAGAGAAAGCATCAAATTACTTTGTTTGGTTTAATTTTAGTGTGAAACTACACCTAGGTTGTTTACAAGTACCAACAAGCTTCAACTCATGCTTTTAAATGCATTTACGCGTTTTAAAAGCTCATACGGGTAGGGTGAAAGAGATTTGAGTTCTTTTGTGTTGTATATTAATGGAAAGCATCCAAATACTTTGTTTGGATTCATTTGAGTGTGAAACTACACCTAGGATGTTTACAAGTACAAACAAGCTTCAACTCAAGCTTTTGAAAGCATTTACGCGTTTTAACAGCTCTTACGACTAGGGTGATAGAGATCGAGTTCTTTTGTGTTGTTTATTAAGAGAAAGCACCCAAATGTTTTGTTTGCATTCATTTGAGTATGAAACACCAAGAATGTTTTAAAGTGCAAACAAGTTTCAACTCATGCTTTTGAATTCATTTACGCGTTTTAAAAGCTCATACGACTAGGGTGAAAGAGATTTGAGTTCTTTTGCATTGTATATTAAGAGAAAGCATCAAATTACTTTGTTTGGTTTAATTTTAGTGTGAAACTACACCTAGGATGTTTACAAGTACCAACAAGCTTCAACTCATGCTTTTGAATGCATTTACGCGTTTTAAAAGCTCATACGGGTAGGGTGAAAGAGATTTGAGTTCTTTTGTGTTGTATATTAATAGAAAGCATCCAAATACTTTGTTTGGATTCATTTGAGTGTGAAACTACACCTAGGATGTTTACAAGTACAAACAAGCTTCAACTCAAGCTTTTGAAAGCATTTACGCGTTTTAACAGCTCTTACGACTAGGGTGATAGAGATCGAGTTCTTTTGTGTTGTTTATTAAGAGAAAGCACCCAAATGTTTTGTTTGCATTCATTTGAGTATGAAACTACACCAAGAATGTTTTAAAGTGCAAACAAGCTTCAACTCATGCTTTTGAATTCATTTACGCGTTTTAAAAGCTCATACGAGTAGGGTGAAAGAGATTTGAGTTCTTTTGTGTTGTATATTAAGAGAAAGCATCCAAATAATTTGTTTGGATTCATTTGAGTGTGAAACTACACCTAGGATGTCTACAAGTACAAACAAGCTTCAACTCAAGCTTTTGAATGCATTTACACGTTTTAAAAGCTCATACGACTAGGGTGAAAGAGATTTGAGTTCTTTTGCATTGTATATTAAGAGAAAGCATCCAAATACTTTGTTTGGATTCATTTGAGTGTGAAACTACACCTAGGATGTTTACAAGTACAAACAAGCTTAAACTCAAGCTTTTAAAAGCATTTACGCGTTTTAACAGCTCTTACGACTAGGGTGATAGAGATCGAGTTCTTTTGTGTTGTTTATTAAGAGAAAGCACCCAAATGTTTTGTTTGCATTCATTTGAGTATGAAACTACACCAAGAATGTTTTAAAGTGCAAACAAGCTTCAACTCATGCTTTTGAGTTCATTTACGCGTTTTAAAAGCTCATACGAGTAGGGTGAAAGAGATTTGAGTTCTTTTGTGTTGTATATAAAGAGAAAGCATCCAAATAATTTGTTTGGATTCATTTGAGTGTGAAACTACACCTAGGATGTCTACAAGTACAAACAAGCTTCAACTCAAGCTTTTGAATGCATTTACACGTTTTAACAGCTCTTACGACTAGGGTGATAGAGATCGAGTTCTTTTGTGTTGTTTATTAAGAGAAAGCACCCAAATGTTTTGTTTGCATTCATTTGAGTATGAAACTACACAAAGAATGTTTTAAAGTGCAAACAAGCTTCAACTCATGCTTTTGAATTCATTTACGCGTTTTAAAAGCTCATACGAGTAGGGTGAAAGAGATTTGAGTTCTTTTGTGTTGTATATTAAGAGAAAGCATCCAAATAATTTGTTTGGATTCATTTGAGTGTGAAACTACACCTAGGATGTTTACAAGTACAAACAAGCTTAAATTCAAGCTTTTGAAAGCATTTACGCGTTTTAACAGCTCTTACGACTAGGGTGATAGAGATCGAGTTCTTTTGTGTAGTTTATTAAGAGAAAGCACCCAAATGTTTTGTTTGCATTCATTTGAGTATGAAACTACACCAAGAATGTTTTAAAGTGCAAACAAGCTTCAACTCATGCTTTTGAATTCATTTACGCGTTTTAAAAGCTCATACGAGTAGGGTGAAAGAGATTTGAGTTCTTTTGTGTTGTATATTAAGAGAAAGCATCCAAATAATTTGTTTGGATTCATTTGAGTGTGAAACTACACCTAGGATGTCTACAAGTATAAACAAGCTTCAACTCAAGCTTTTGAATGCATTTACACGTTTTAAAGCTCATACGACTAGGGTGAAAGAGAATTGAGTTCTTTTGCATTGTATATTAAGAGAAAGCATCCAAATACTTTTTTTGGATTCATTTGAGTGTGAAACTACACCTAGGATGTTTACAAGTACAAACAAGCTTAAACTCAAGCTTTTGAAAGCATTTACGCGTTTTAACAGCTCTTACGACTAGGGTGATAGAGATCGAGTTCTTTTGTGTTGTTTATTTAGAGAAAGCACCCAAATGTTTTTTTTGCATTCATTTGAGTATGAAACACCAAGAATGTTTTAAAGTGCAAACAAGCTTCAACTCATGCTTTTGAATTCATTTACGCGTTTTAAAAGCTCATACGACTAGGGTGAAAGAGATTTGAGTTCTTTTGCATTGTATATTAAGAGAAAGCATCAAATTACTTTGTTTGGTTTAATTTTAGTGTGAAACTACACCTAGGATGTTTACAAGTACCAACAAGCTTCAACTCATGCTTTTGAATGCATTTACGCGTTTTAAAAGCTCATACGGGTAGGGTGAAAGAGATTTGAGTTCTTTTGTGTTCTATATTAATAGAAAGCATCCAAATACTTTGTTTGGATTCATTTGAGTGTGAAACTACACCTAGGATGTTTACAAGTACAAACAAGCTTCAACTCAAGCTTTTGAAAGCATTTACGCGTTTTAACAGCTCTTACGACTAGGGTGATAGAGATCGAGTTCTTTTGTGTTGTTTATTAAGAGAAAGCACCCAAATGTTTTGTTTGCATTCATTTGAGTATGAAACACCAAGAATGTTTTAAAGTGCAAACAAGGTTCAACTCATGCTTTTGAATTCATTTACGCGTTTTAAAAGCTCATACGACTAGGGTGAAAGAGATTTGAGTTCTTTTGCATTGTATATTAAGAGAAAGCATCAAATTACTTTGTTTGGTTTAATTTTAGTGTGAAACTACACCTAGGATGTTTACAAGTACAAACAAGCTTCAACTCAAGCTTTTGAATGCATTTACGCGTTTTAAAAGCTCATACGAGTAGGGTGAAAGAGATTTGAGTTCTTTTGTGTTGTCTATTAAGAGAAAGCATCCAAACACTTTGTTTGCATTCATTTGAGTATGAAACTACTCCTAGGATGTTTACAAGTACAAACAAGCTTCAACTCAAGCTTTTGAATGCATTTACGCGTTTTAACAGCTCTTACGACTAGGGTGATAGAGCTTGAGTTCTTTTGTGTTGTATATTAAGAGAAAGTGATGTGAAATAAGTAACAAAACGGAAATTAACCTTTGATAGTATCACACAAAGGGATCTTGTTCAAGAATCACTCAAGAACAACTCACGAATCACTCGTAAGGGTTTCAACCTGAATCACTCAGTTTGAGGGGTAAATACTCACGTATTCAATAATTAATCATCAAAGCACGAGTTTACAGTAGCAAAGCTCTCCCCTATTTATAGACAAAGAAAATCTAAAGCTATTCGGAATCCTAATCCTAGTCCGAATAGGAAACTAACTATAAAACTGATTACAACTGTAAAACGGACTAACTAACAGCTTTCCTAACACCTAATGGACTTCTAATACTAATAACAATCAGATTATTACTCTCCTAAACATATTCTAACTAATAAAGGGAATACTAAACGAAATAGAACTGAACAACTGATTACCTAGCGCCCAAGGCACAAACCCGTGGGAACAGCTTTCCACTGTAAATTAAATCGCCTTTTAAACCCTGTTACGTTTCGAATATGGGAAAACTCAAAAGATAGGAGTTTTAGATCTCTTTTCCAGCTTTCTACAGAGCTTTGAATCACCACGATCCCATCTAGTATGAGTGAGTTATGATCAAAATACGAACCAGTGTAGAAGCTGTCAAAATTACGGAAATCCTTATAACGAATGAGATCATATAATAAGAGCTTTAATTCCGATCTTGTGTGTAAACTCCATGTAATTATCTTTGTAGGAGTCAATTTAATGCATAACCACCAAAGAAACTCGATGTAAACAAGAATAGATGTTATCTTGCTAGTTCCTTGGTTGTTCTGTATACTTTGCACACTTGCTCCCGCATCAATCTCCCTTTCTTCAAAAAGAATTGTCCTCAATTCTTCGTATATAGTAATCTTCTCCCAAACCTGTATATTCATCAAATTATCCTTACAAATTTCCAATGAACCCACAAGGTTAAGAGCCTTGCTGCTGTCTTCTTGATGGACATCTTTCTCTTGTTCTTGATCAAAGCTAGATTCAAGAAGTCCCAACTCCATCTCGGATTTCTCTTGCATGTCATCAATGTAATCAAGATCTTCAAGGAAATCACCAATATTTTCTGGTTCAATGAATATTTCTTCGATAAACTCATCAACCACAGTTGGTAGGCTTGAATTATTAACTTGAACAACAATAAGGGGGTCAATGTTATTGGTCTTTTCTTGTGAATCTTCCATAGGAACAATATCTTTAAAGTAATCATCAAGATCTGGTTTTCCTTTGAATGTATCCACAACAAAGAGCCTATCTTCATTGATGGGTTGATCATTTATTATGCACCCATTCATGTACTCCAACTTATGATTTTGACGTTGAAGCGCTTGTTGGTATGCTTGTTGTGCTCGTAGGTGCACTAATTGTTGCTCCCTCTCTTGCCTCTCAATCTTGAGAGCTATCTTGCATACATACTCAAAGGATATGTAAGGAACAAGCTCCACCTTGCGCCTTAGAGTTGAGTTTAGTCCTTTGATGAATCTTGCAATCTTTAACTCCTCCTTCTCCGCGAGATCACACATCATGTGCGCGTTTTCAAACTTTTGGAGGTAGTCTTGTACACTTGAGGTTTCTTGGCTTAAGGACGTAAGTTTCAAAAATTGTTCTTGCTCAAATTCTTTAGGCAAACAAGTTTGTAGTTGAGTTGAAGCTTGTTTGTACTTGTAGACATCCTAGGTGTAGTTTCACACTCAAATGAATCCAAACAAATTATTTGGATGCTTTCTCTTAATATACAACACAAAAGAACTCAAATCTCTTTCACCCTACACGTATGAGCTTTTAAAACGTGTAAATGCATTCAAAAGCTTGAGTTGAAGCTTGTTTGTACTTGTAGACATCCTATTTGTAGTTTCACCCTCAAATTAATTCAAACAAAGTATTTGTATGCTTTCTCTTAATATATACAGCACAAAACAACTCAAATCTCTTTCACCCTACTCGTATGAGCTTTTAAAACGCGTAAATGCATTCAAAAGCTTGAGGTGAAGCTTTTTTGCACTTTAAAACATTCTTGGTGTAGTTTCATACTCAAAAGAATGCAAACAAAGTATTTGGATGCTTTCTCTTAATATATAACACAAAAGAACTCGATCCCTATCACCTAGTTGTAAGAGCTGTTAAAACACGTAAATGCATTCAAAAGCTTGCGTTGAAGCGTGTTTATACTTGTAAATCGCGTAAATGTATTTAAAAGCTTGAGTTGAAACTTGTTTGCACTTTAAAACAATGTTGGTGTAGTTTCATACTCAAATGAATGCATCCATTTTGGAGGTAGTCTTTTGTGTTGTATATTAATAGAAAGCATCCAAACACTTTTCTTGCATTCATTTGAGTGTGAAACTACTCCTAGGATGTTTACAAGGACAAACAAGCTTCAACTCAAGCTTTTGAATGCATTTACGCGTTTTAACAGCTCTTACGACTAGGATGATCGAGATTGAGTTCTTTTGTGTTGTATATTAAGAGGAAGGACCCAATTGTTTTATTTGCATTCATTTGAGTACGAAACTACGCCAAGAATATTTTAATGTGCAAACAAGCTTCAACTCAAGCTTTTGGATGCATTTAAGCGTTTTAAAAGCTCATACGAGTAGGGTGAAAGAGATTTGAGTTCTTTTGTGTTGTATATTAAGAGAAAGCATCCAAATACTTTGTTCGGATTAATTTGAGTGTGAAACTACACCTGGGATATTTACAAGTACAAACAAGCTTTAACTCAAGCTTTTGAATGCATTTACGCGTTTTAACAGCTCTTACAACTAGGGTGATAGAGATCGAGTTCTTTTGTGTTGTATATTAAGAGAAAACATCCAAATACTTTGTTTGCATTCATTTGAGTATGAAAGTACACCAAGAATGTTTTAAACTGAAAACAAGCTTCAACTCAAGCTTTTGAATGCATTTACGCGTTTTAATAGCTCATACGAGGAGGGTGAAACAGATTTGAGTTCTTTTGTGTTGTATATTAAGAGAAAGAATCCAAATACTTTGTTTAAATTCATTTGAGTGTGAAACTACACCTAGGATGTTTACAAGTACAAACAAGCTTCAAGTCAAGCTTTTGAATGTATTTACGCGTTTTAAAAGCTCATACGAGTAGGGTGAAAGAGATTTGAGTTCTTTTGTGTTGTCTATTAAGAGAAAGCATCCAAACACTTTGTTTGCATTCATTTGAGTATGAAACTACTCCTAGGATGTTTACAAGTACAAACAAGCTTTAACTCAAGCTTTTGAATGCATTTACGCGTTTTAACAGCTCTTACGACTAGGGTGATAGAGCTTGAGTTCTTTTGTGTTGTATATTAAGAGAAAGCAGCCAATTGTTTAGTTTGCATTCATTCGAGAATGAAACTACACCAAGAATGTTTTAAAGTGAAAACAAGCTTCAACTTAAGCTTTTGAATGCATTTACGTGTTTTAAAAGCACATACGAGTAAGGTGAAAGAGATTTGAGTTCTTTTGTGTTGTATATTAAGAGAAAGAATCCAAATACTTTGTTTGGATTCATTTGAGTGTGAAACTACACCTAGGATGTTTACAAGTACAAACAAGCTTCAACTAAAGCTTTTGAATGCATTTACGCGTTTTAAAAGCTCATATGAGTAGGGTGAAAGAGATTTGAGTTCTTTTGTGTTGTATATTAAGAGAAAGCATCCAAATACTTTGTTTGCATTCATTTGAGTATGAAAGTACACCATGAATGTTTTAAAGTGAAAACAAGCTTCAACTCAAGCTTTCGAATGCATTTACGCGTTTTAAAAGCTCATACGAGTACGGTGAAATAGATTTGAGTTCTTTTGTGTTGTATATTAAGAGAAAGCATCCAAATACTTTGTTTGATTTCATTTGAGTGTAAAACTACACATAGGATATTTACAAGTACAATAAAGCTTCAACTCAAGGTTTTGAATGCATTTACGCGTTTTAAAAGCTCATATGAGTAGGGTGAAAGAGATTTGAGTTCTCTTGTGTTGTATATTAAGAGAAAGCATCCAAATACTTTGTTTGCATTCATTTAAGTATGAAACTACACCAAGAATGTTTTAAAGTGCAAACAAGCTTCAACTCAAGCTCTTGAATGCATTTACGCGTTTTAAAAGCTCATACGAGTAGGGTGAAAGAGATTTGAGTTCTTTTGTGTTGTATATTAATGGAAAGCATCCAAACACTTTTCTTGCATTCATTTGAGTGTGAAACTACTCCTAGGATGTTTACAAGGACAAACAAGCTTCAACTCAAGCTTTTGAATACATTTACGCGTTTTAACAGCTCTTACGACTAGGATGATAGAGATTGAGTTCTTTTGTGTTGTATATTAAGAGAAAGCACCCAATTTTTTTATTTGCATTCATTTGAGTATGAAACTACGCCAAGAATATTTTAGTGTGCAAACAAGCTTCAACTCAAGCTTTTGGATACATCTACGCGTTTTAAAAGCTCATACGAGTAGGGTGAAAGAGATTTGAGTTCTTTTGTGTTTTATATTAAGAGAAAGCATCCAAATACTTTGTTCGGATTAATTTGAGTGTGAAACTACACCTGGGATGTTTATAAGTACAAACAAGCTTTAACTCAAGCTTTTGAATGCATTTACGCGTTTTAACAGCTCTTACAACTAGGGTGATAGAGATCGAGTTCTTTTGTGTTGTATATTAAGAGAAAGCATCCAAATACTTTGTTTGCATTCATTTGAGTATGAAAGTACACCAAGAATGTTTTAAAGTGAAAACAAGCTTCAACTCAAGCTTTCGAATGTATTTACGCGTTTTAAAAGCTCATACGAGTACGGTGAAATAGATTTGAGTTCTTTTGTGTTGTATATTAAGAGAAAGCATCCAAATACTTTGTTTGAATTCATTTGAGTGTAAAACTACACATAGGATATTTACAAGTACAATAAAGCTTCAACTCAAGGTTTTGAATGCATTTACGCGTTTCAAAAGCTCATACGAGTAGGGTGAAAGAGATTTGAGTTCTTTTGTGTTGTCTATTAAGAGAAAGCATCCAAACACTTTGTTTGCATTCATTTGAGTGTGAAACTACTCCTAGGATGTTTACAAGTACAAACAAGCTTCAACTCAAGCTTTTGAATGCATTTACGCGTTTTAACAGCTCTTACGACTAGGGTGATAGAGATTGAGTTCTTTTGTGTTGTATATTAAGACAAAGAATCCAAAATACTTTGTTTGGATTCATTTGAGTGTGAAACTACACGTAGGATGTTTACAAGTAAAAACTAGCTTCAACTAAAGCTTTTGAATCCATTTACGCGTTATAAAAGCTCAAACGAGTAGGGTGAAAGAGATTTGAGTTTTTTTGTGTTGTATGTTAAGAGAAAGCATCCAAATACATTGTTTGGATTCATTGGAGTGTGAAACTACATCTAGGATGTTTACAAGTACAAACAAGCTTCAACTCAAACTTTTGAATGCATTTACGCGTTGTAACTGCTCTTACGACTAGGGTGATAGAGATTGAGTTCTTTTGTGTTGTATATTAAGAGAAAGCACCAAAATATTTTGTTTGCATTCATTTGAGTATGAAACTACACCAAGAATGTTTTAAAGTGCAAACAAGCTTCAACTCAAACTTTTGAATGCATTTACGCGTTGTAAAAGCTCATACGAGTAGGGTGAAAGAGATTTGAGATCTTTTGTGTTGTATATATTAAAAGAAAGCATCCAAATACTTTTTTTGGATTTATTTGACTGTGAAACTACACCTAGGAAGTTTACAAGTACAAACAAGCTTCAACTCAAGCTTTTGAATGCATTTACGCGTTATAAAATCTCATACGAGTAGGGTGAATGAGAATTGAGTTCTTTTGTGTTGTATATTAAGAGAAAGTATCTAAATACTTTGTTTGGATTCATTTGAGTGTGAAACAACACCTCGGATGTTTACAAGTACAAACAAGCTTCAACTCAAGCTTTTGAATGCATTTACGCGTTTTAAAAGCTCATACGAGTAGGGTGATAGAGATTGAGTTCTTTTGTGTTGTCTATTAAAAGAAAGCACCCAATTGTTTTGTTTGCACTCATTTGAGTATGAAACTACACCAAGAATGTTTTAAAGTGGAAACAAACTTCAACTCAAGCTTTTGAATGCATTTACGCGTTTTAAAAGCTCATACGAGTAGGGAGAAAGAGATTTGAGTTCTTTTGAGTTGTATATTAAGAGAAAGCATCCAAATAATTTGTTTGGATTTATCTGAGTGTGAAACTACACCTTGGATGTTTACAAGTAAAAACTAGCTTCAACTCAAGCTTTTGAATGCATTTACGCGTTTTAAAAGCTCATACGAGTAGGGTGAAAGAGATATGAGTTCTTTTGTGTTGTATATTAAGAGAAAGCAGCCAATTGTTTTGTTTGCATTCATTTGAGTATGAAACTACACCAAGAATGTTTTAAAGTGCAAACAAACTTCAACTCAAGCTTTTCAATGCATTTACGTGTTTTAAAAGCTCATACGAGTAAGGTGAAAGAGATTTGAGTTCTTTTGTGTTGTATATTAAGAGAAAGAATCCAAATACTTTGTTTGGATTCATTTGAGTGTGAAACTACACCTAGGATGTTTACAAGTACAAACAAGCTTCAACTAAAGCTTTTGAATGCATTTACGCGTTTTAAAAGCTCATATGAGTAGGGTGAAAGAGATTTGAGTTCTTTTGTGTTGTATATTAAGAGAAAGCATCCAAATACTTTGTTTGGATTCATTTGAGTGTGAAACTACACATAGGATATTTACAAGTACAATAAAGCTTCAACTCAGGCTTTTGAATGCATTTACGCATTTCAAAAGCTCATACTCGTAGGGTGAAAGAGATTTGAGTTCTTTTGTGTTGTCTATTAAGAGAAAGCATCCAAACACTTTGTTTTCATTCATTTGAGTGTGAAACTACTCCTAGGATGTTTACAAGTACAAACAAGCTTCAACTCAAGCTTTTGAATGCATTTACGCGTTTTAACAGCTCTTACAACTAGGGTGATAGAGATCGAGTTCTTTTGTGTTGTATATTAAGAGAAAGCACCCAATTGTTTTATTTGCATTCATTTGAGTATGAAACTACGCCAAGAATATTTTAAAGTGCAAACAAGCTTCTACTGAAGCTTTCGGATGCATTTACGCGTTTTAACAGCTCTTACAACTAGGGTGATAGAGATCGAGTTCTTTTGTGTTGTATATTAAGAGAAAGCACCCAATTGTTTTATTTGCATTCATTTGATTATGAAACTACGCCAAGAATATTTTACAAGTACAAACAAGCTTCA
The DNA here is from genome assembly GCA_038025085.1 of Tetragonia tetragonoides. Taxonomy (NCBI): domain Eukaryota; kingdom Viridiplantae; phylum Streptophyta; class Magnoliopsida; order Caryophyllales; family Aizoaceae; genus Tetragonia; species Tetragonia tetragonoides. The sequence goes on from CM076140.1 coordinate 27,096,513, forward strand.
ACTCAAGCTTTTGAATGCATTTACGCGTTTTAAAAGCTCACACGAGTAGGGTGAAAGAGATTTGAGTTCTTTTGTGTTGTATATTAATAGAAAGCATCCAAACACTTTTCTTTCATTCATTTGAGTGTGAAACTACTCCTAGGATGTTTACAAGGACAAACAAGCTTCAACTCAAGCTTTTGAATGCATTTACGCGTTTTAACAGCTCTTACGACTAGGATGATCGAGATTGAGTTCTTTTGTGTTGTATATTAAGAGGAAGGACCCAATTGTTTTATTTGCATTCATTTGAGTACGAAACTACGCCAAGAATATTTTAATGTGCAAACAAGCTTCAACTCAAGCTTTTGGATGCATTTACGCGTTTTAAAAGCTCATACGAGTAGGGTGAAAGAGATTTGAGTTCTTTTGTGTTGTATATTAAGAGAAAGCATCCAAATACTTTGTTCGGATTAATTTGAGTGTGAAACTACACCTGGGATATTTACAAGTACAAACAAGCTTTAACTCAAGCTTTTCAATGCATTTACGTGTTTTAAAAGCTCATACGAGTAAGGTGAAAGAGATTTGAGTTCTTTTGTGTTGTATATTAAGAGAAAGAATCCAAATACTTTGTTTGGATTCATTTGAGTGTGAAACTACACCTAGGATGTTTACAAGTACAAACAAGCTTCAACTAAAGCTTTTGAATGCATTTACGCGTTTTAAAAGCTCATATGAGTAGGGTGAAAGAGATTTGAGTTCTTTTGTGTTGTATATTAAGAGAAAGCATCCAAATACTTTGTTTGGATTCATTTGAGTGTGAAACTACACATAGGATATTTACAAGTACAATAAAGCTTCAACTCAGGCTTTTGAATGCATTTACGCGTTTCAAAAGCTCATACGAGTAGGGTGAAAGAGATTTGAGTTCTTTTGTGTTGTCTATTAAGAGAAAGCATCCAAACACTTTGTTTTCATTCATTTGAGTGTGAAACTACTCCTAGGATGTTTACAAGTACAAACAAGCTTCAACACAAGCTTTTGAATGCATTTACGCGTTTTAACAGCTCTTACAACAAGGGTGATAGAGATCGAGTTCTTTTGTGTTGTATATTAAGAGAAAGCACCCAATTGTTTTATTTGCATTCATTTGAGTATGAAACTACGCCAAGAATATTTTAAAGTGCAAACAAGCTTCTACTGAAGCTTTCGGATGCATTTACGCGTTTTAACAGCTCTTACAACTAGGGTGATAGAGATCGAGTTCTTTTGTGTTGTATATTAAGAGAAAGCACCCAATTGTTTTATTTGCATTCATTTGAGTATGAAACTACGCCAAGAATATTTTACAAGTACAAACAAGCTTCAACTCAAGCTTTTGAATGCATTTACGCGTTTTAAAAGCTCACACGAGTAGGGTGAAAGAGATTTGAGTTCTTTTGTGTTGTATATTAATAGAAAGCATCCAAACACTTTTCTTGCATTCATTTGAGTGTGAAACTACTCCTAGGATGTTTACAAGGACAAACAAGCTTCAACTCAAGCTTTTGAATGCATTTACGCGTTTTAACAGCTCTTACGACTAGGATGATCGAGATTGAGTTCTTTTGTGTTGTATATTAAGAGGAAGGACCCAATTGTTTTATTTGCATTCATTTGAGTATGAAACTACGCCAAGAATATTTTAATGTGCAAACAAGCTTCAACTCAAGCTTTTGGATGCATTTACGCGTTTTAAAAGCTCATACGAGTAGGGTGAAAGAGATTTGAGTTCTTTTGTGTTGTATATTAAGAGAAAGCATCCAAATACTTTGTTCGGATTAATTTGAGTGTGAAACTACACCTGGGATATTTACAAGTACAAACAAGCTTTAACTCAAGCTTTTGAATGCATTTACGCGTTTTAACAGCTCTTACAACTAGGGTGATAGAGATCGAGTACTTTTGTGTTGTATATTAAGAGAAAACATCCAAATACTTTGTTTGCATTCATTTGAGTATGAAAGTACACCAAGAATGTTTTAAACTGAAAACAAGCTTCAACTCAAGCTTTTGAATGCATTTACGCGTTTTAATAGCTCATACGAGGAGGGTGAAACAGATTTGAGTTCTTTTGTGTTGTATATTAAGAGAAAGAATCCAAATACTTTGTTTAAATTCATTTGAGTGTGAAACTACACCTAGGATGTTTACAAGTACAAACAAGCTTCAAGTCAAGCTTTTGAATGTATTTACGCGTTTTAAAAGCTCATACGAGTAGGGTGAAAGAGATTTGAGTTCTTTTGTGTTGTCTATTAAGAGAAAGCATCCAAACACTTTGTTTGCATTCATTTGAGTATGAAACTACTCCTAGGATGTTTACAAGTACAAACAAGCTTCAACTCAAGCTTTTGAATGCATTTACGCGTTTTAACAGCTCTTACGACTAGGGTGATAGAGCTTGAGTTCTTTTGTGTTGTATATTAAGAGAAAGCAGCCAATTGTTTTGTTTGCATTCATTCGAGAATGAAACTACACCAAGAATGTTTTAAAGTGAAAACAAGCTTCAACTTAAGCTTTTGAATGCATTTACGTGTTTTAAAAGCTCATACGAGTAAGGTGAAAGAGATTTGAGTTCTTTTGTGTTGTATATTAAGAGAAAGAATCCAAATACTTTGTTTGGATTCATTTGAGTGTGAAACTACACCTAGGATGTTTACAAGTACAAACAAGCTTCAACTAAAGCTTTTGAATGCATTTACGCGTTTTAAAAGCTCATATGAGTAGGGTGAAAGAGATTTGAGTTCTTTTGTGTTGTATATTAAGAGAAAGCATCCAAATACTTTGTTTGCATTCATTTGAGTATGAAAGTACACCAAGAATGTTTTAATGTGAAAACAAGCTTCAACTCAAGCTTTCGAATGCATTTACGCGTTTTAAAAGCTCATACGAGTACGGTGAAATAGATTTGAGTTCTTTTGTGTTGTATATTAAGAGAAAGCATCCAATTACTTTGTTTGATTTCATTTGAGTGTAAAACTACACATAGGATATTTACAAGTACAATAAAGCTTCAACTCAAGGTTTTGAATGCATTTACGCGTTTTAAAAGCTCATATGAGTAGGGTGAAAGAGATTTGAGTTCTTTTGTGTTGTATATTAAGAGAAAGCATCCAAATACTTTGTTTGCATTCATTTAAGTATGAAACTACACCAAGAATGTTTTAAAGTGCAAACAAGCTTCAACTCAAGCTCTTGAATGCATTTACGCGTTTTAAAAGCTCATACGAGTAGGGTGAAAGAGATTTGAGTTCTTTTGTGTTGTATATTAATAGAAAGCATCCAAACACTTTTCTTGCATTCATTTGAGTGTGAAACTACTCCTAGGATGTTTACAAGGACAAACAAGCTTCAACTCAAGCTTTTGAATACATTTACGCGTTTTAGCAGCTCTTACGACTAGGATGATAGAGATTGAGTTCTTTTGCGTTGTATATTAAGAGAAAGCACCCAATTTTTTTATTTGCATTCATTTGAGTATGAAACTACGCCAAGAATATTTTAGTGTGCAAATAAGCTTCAACTCAAGCTTTTGGATACATCTACGCGTTTTAAAAGCTCATACGAGTAGGGTGAAAGAGATTTGAGTTCTTTTGTGTTTTGTATTAAGAGAAAGCATCCAAATACTTTGTTCGGATTAATTTGAGTGTGAAACTACACCTGGGATGTTTACAAGTACAAACAAGCTTTAACTCAAGCTTTTGAATCATTTACGCGTTTTAACAGCTCTTACAACTAGGGTGATAGAGATCGAGTTCTTTTGTGTTGTATATTAAGTGAAAGAATCCAAAATACTTTGTTTGGATTCATTTGAGTGTGAAACTACACGTAGGATGTTTACAAGTAAAAACTAGCTTCAACTAAAGCTTTTGAATCCATTTACGCGTTATAAAAGCTCAAACGAGTAGGGTGAAAGAGATTTGAGTTTTTTTGTGTTGTATGTTAAGAGAAAGCATCCAAATACATTGTTTGGATTCATTGGAGTGTGAAACTACATCTAGGATGTTTACAAGTACAAACAAGCTTCAACTCAAACTTTTGAATGCATTTACGCGTTGTAACTGCTCTTACGACTAGGGTGATAGAGATTGAGTTCTTTTGTGTTGTATATTGAGAGAAAGCACCAAAATATTTTGTTTGCATTCATTTGAGTATGAAACTACACCAAGAATGTTTTAAAGTGCAAACAAGCTTCAACTCAAACTTTTGAATGCATTTACGCGTTGTAAAAGCTCATACGAGTAGGGTGAAAGAGATTTGAGATCTTTTGTGTTGTATATATTAAGAGAAAGCATCCAAATACTTTGTTTGGATTTATTTGACTGTGAAACTACACCTAGGAAGTTTACAAGTACAAACAAGCTTCAACTCAAGCTTTTGAATGCATTTACGCGTTATAAAATCTCATACGAGTAGGGTGAATGAGAATTGAGTTCTTTTGTGTTGTATATTAAGAGAAAGTATCTAAATACTTTGTTTGGATTCATTTGAGTGTGAAACAACACCTCGGATGTTTACAAGTACAAACAAGCTTCAACTCAAGCTTTTGAATGCATTTACGCGTTTTAAAAGCTCATACGAGTAGGGTGATAGAGATTGAGTTCTTTTGTGTTGTATATTAAAAGAAAGCACCCAATTGTTTTGTTTGCACTCATTTGAGTATGAAACTACACCAAGAATGTTTTAAAGTGCAAACAAACTTCAACTCAAGCTTTTGAATGCATTTACGCGTTTTAAAAGCTCATACGAGTAGGGAGAAAGAGATTTGAGTTCTTTTGTGTTGTATATTAAGAGAAAGCATCCAAATACTTTGTTTGGATTTATCTGAGTGTGAAACTACACCTTGGATGTTTACAAGTACAAACTAGCTTCAACTCAAGCTTTTGAATGCATTTACGCGTTTTAAAAGCTCATACGAGTAGGGTGAAAGAGATATGAGTTCTTTTGTGTTGTATATTAAGAGAAAGCAGCCAATTGTTTTGTTTGCATTCATTTGAGTATGAAACTACACCAAGAATGTTTTAAAGTGCAAACAAACTTCAACTCAAGCTTTTCAATGCATTTACGTGTTTTAAAAGCTCATACGAGTAAGGTGAAAAAGATTTGAGTTCTTTTGTGTTGTATATTAAGAGAAAGAATCCAAATACTTTGTTTGGATTCATTTGAGTGTGAAACTACACCTAGGATGTTTACAAGTACAAACAAGCTTCAACTAAAGCTTTTGAATGCATTTACGCGTTTTAAAAGCTCATATGAGTAGGGTGAAAGAGATTTGAGTTCTTTTGTGTTGTACATTAAGAGAAAGCATCCAAATACTTTGTTTCGATTCATTTGAGTGTGAAACTACACATAGGATGTATAATAAAGCTTCAACTCAAGCTTTTGAATGCATTTACGCGTTTCAAAAGCTCATACGAGTAGGGTGAACGAGATTTGAGTTCTTTTGTGTTGTCTATTAAGAGAAAGCATCCAAACACTTTGTTTGCATTCATTTGAGTGTCAAACTACTCCTAGGATGTTTACAAGTACAAACAAGCTTCTACTCAAGCTTTTGAATGCATTTACGCGTTTTAACAGCTCTTACGACTAGGGTGATAGAGATTGAGTTCTTTTGTGTTGTATATTAAGAGAAAGCATCCGAAATACTTTGTTTGGATTCATTTAAGTGTGAAACTACACCTAGGATGTTTACAAGTAAAAACTAGCTTCAACTCAAGCTTTTGAATCCATTTACGCGTTATAAAAGCTCATACGAGTAGGGTGAAAGAGATTTGAGCTTTTTTGTGTTGTATATTAAGAGAAAGCATCCAAAACATTGTTTGGATTCATTTGAGTGTGAAACTACATCTAGGATGTTTACAAGTACAAACAAGCTTCAACTCAAACTTTTGAATGCATTTACGCGTTGTAACTGCTCTTACGACTAGGGTGATAGAGATTGAGTTCTTTTGTGTTGTATATTAAGAGAAAGCACCAAAATGTTTTGTTTGCATTCATTTGAGTATGAAACTACACCAAGAATGTTTTAAAGTGCAAACAAGCTTCAACTCAAGCTTTTGAATGCATTTACGCGTTGTAAAAGCTCATACGAGTAGGGTGAAAGAGATTTGAGTTCTTTTGTGTTTTATATTAAGAGAAAGAATCCAAATAATTTGTTTGGATTCATTTGAGTGTGAAACTACACCTAGGATGTTTAGAAGTACAAACAAGCTTCAACTCAAGCTTTTCAATGCATTTACGCGTTTTAAAAGCTCATACGAGTAGGGTGAAAGAGATTTGAGTTCTTTTGTGTTGTCTATTAAGAGAAAGCATCCAAACACTTTGTTTGCATTCATTTGAGTATAAAACTACTCCTAGGATGTTTACAAGTACAAACAAGCTTCAACTCAAGCTTTTGAATGCATTTACGCATTTTAACAGCTCTTACGACTAGGGTGATAGAGCTTGAGTTCTTTTGTGTTGTATATTAAGAGAAAGCAACCAATTGTTTTGTTTGCATTCATTTGAGTATGAAACTACACCAAGAATGTTTTAAAGTGAAAACAAGCTTCAACTTAAGCTTTTGAATGCATTTACGTGTTTTAAAAGCTCATACGAGTAAGGTGAAAGAGATTTGAGTTCTTTGTGTTGTATATTAAGAGAAAGAATCCAAATACTTTGTTTGGATTCATTTGAGTGTGAAACTGCACCTAGGATGTTTACAAGTACAAACAAGCTTCAACTAAAGCTTTTGAATGCATTTACGCGTTTTAAAAGCTCATATGAGTAGGGTGAAAGAGATTTGAGTTCTTTTGTGTTGTATATTAAGAGAAAGCATCCAAATACTTTGTCTGGATTCATTTGAGTGTGAAACTACACATAGGATCTTTACAAGTACAATAAAGCTTCAACTCAGGCCTTTGAATTCATTTACGCGTTTCAAAAGCTCATACGAGTAGGGTGAAAGAGATTTGAGTTCTTTTGTGTTGTCTATTAAGAGAAAGCATCCAAACACTTTGTTTGCATTCATTTGAGTGTGAAACTACTCCTAGGATGTTTACAAGTACAAACAAGCTTCAACTCAAGCTTTTGAATGCATTTACGCGTTTTAACAGCTCTTACGACTAGGGTGATAGAGATTAAGTTCTTTTGTGTTGTATATTAAGAGAAAGCATCCAAATACTTTGTTTGGATTAATTTGAGTGTGAAACTACACCTGGGATGTTTACAAGTACAAACAAGCTTTAACTCAAGCTTTTGAATCATTTACGCGTTTTAACAGCTCTTACAACTAGGGTGATAGAGATCGAGTTCTTTTGTGTTGTATATTACGAGAAAGCACCCAATTGTTTTATTTGCATTCATTTGAGTATGAAACTACGCCTAGAATATTTTAAAGTGCAAACAAGCTTCTACTCAAGCTTTCGGATGCATTTACGCGTTTTAAAAGCTCATACGAGTAGGGTGAAAGAGATTTGAGTTCTTTTGTGTTGTATATTAAGAGAAAGCATCCAAATACTTTGCTTGGATTAATTTGAGTGTGAAACTACACCTGGGATGTTTACAAGTACAAACAAGCTTTAACTCAAGCTTTTGAATGCATTTACGCATTTTAACAGCTCTTACAACTAGGGTGATAGAGATCGAGTTCTTTTGTGTTGTATATTAAGAGAAAGCATCCAAATACTTTGTTTGCATCAAATTTGAGTATGAAACTACACCAAGAATGTTTTAAAGTGCAAACAAGCTTCAACTCAAGCTTTTGAATGCATTAACGCGTTTTAAAAGCTCATACGAGTAGGGTGAAACAGATTTGAGTTCTTTTGTCTTGTATATTAAGAGAAAGCATCCAAATACTTTGCTAGGATTTATTTGAGTGTGAAACTACACCTAGGATGTTTACAAGTACAAACAAGCTTTAACTCAAGCTTTTGAATGCATTTACGCGTTTTAAAAGCTCATACGAGAAGGGTGAAAGAGATTTGAGTTCTTTTGTGTTGTCTATTTAGAGAAAGCATCCAAACACTTTGTTTGCATTCATTTGAGTATGAAACTACTCCTAGGATGTTTACAAGTACAAACAAGCTTCAACTCAAGCTTTTGAATGCATTTACGCGTTTTAACAGCTCTTACAACTAAGGTGATAGAGATCGAGTTCTTTTGTGTTGTATATTAAGAGAAAGCATCCAAATACTTTGTTTGCATTCATTTAAGTATGAAACTACACCAAGAATGTTTTAAACTGCAAACAAGCTTCAACTCAAGCTCTTGAATGCATTTACGCGTTTTAAAAGCTCATACGAGTAGGGTGAAAGAGATTTGTGTTCTTTTGTGTTGTATATTAAGAGAAAGCCTCCAAACACTTTTCTTGCATTCATTTGAGTGTGAAACTACTCCTAGGATGTTTACAAGTGATACGTTTGCAACTACAACCTTAGCAATTTGTAAACAAAAACAGAGGATTAAGAGAAGAAAGGATAATGAGTATCACCACCAAAGCTATAAAGGATTAAACCACCAAGCTATGGATAAAGAATACTACTTGCTCACCAAATAACCCTAAGATTATTGTAAAGAACGCAAGATTTGTAAGAAGGCAGCAGCCGTGTAATTTTCATTCATCAACCAGTGCCTTTTACATCAGCTGTTCTTACATATTTATAGGGGTCACAAATGTGCCCTAATAACCTAAGAATACTCTAGAAAGGGTGAGCTGTCCAAGAGTAGTGCCGAAGCAAAATGAAACTTCAGTATTTTGCCCAGAAATGAGCCAAATACGTGCAGTACAATTTGGAGCTCATTTCCTTCCGTTTTGGACCACTTGACAGCTGTTGCTTGTCCTTGCATAAGGACAAACGTGGGTGAGCTGTAAGGAGCCTCATTCTTCATCCTTACCTGCCCCATGTGCTCTTAGGCATGCCTTACTCAGCAACTACTTAGGGAATTCAAATAACAACTAATTATATTTGTTAATTATGCTAATTACATGCAGGGTGCACTATAACTAACACTAATCACAAATGCTTATTTGTACGGATTAATCTTGTACGGACATAACCTAGATTAAGTGGCCAAAAGGACACTAAGACCTCTAGGACCAGAATTATCACCATTCAAACGTGAGAGAGTCCCAAATGCCATGATAAATGCATTAATGCTCACGCTCGTAACTTGATGACCTGATGCTAACGCATCATCCTCCCCAACTTTTTTTGGATTTGCCCTCAAATCATCAAGGTATTCATCCTCCAAATAAGGCAGCAGATCTCCCACATTAAAAGTTGCTGAAATTGAACTCTCTCCAGGCAGTTCAAGCTTGTATGCATTGTCGTTGATCTTCTCGATGATTTTAAAAGGGTCTTCTGATCTGGGCATCAACTTGTGCTTTCTTTTTGCTGGAAACCTCTCCTTCCTAAGGTGTAACCACACTAAATCTCCTGGATTAAACTCATGTTGTTTGCGGTGCTTGTTTGCCTTGTTCTTATACAACTCATTCATCTTCTCTATACGGCTTGTAATCTGCTCGTGTAGCTTTTTCATGTCTTTAGCAAACGTTTCAGCATCTGGACTCACCTTCCTCTCAATAGGCCAGGGCAAAAGATCAATAGGAGTTAATGGATTGACCCCATAATTGATTTCAAAAGGAGACTTGCCCGTTGTATAATGAGGAGCCCGATTGTATGCAAACTCAGCATGTGGTAGAGTTTGATCCCACCCCTTGAGTGTTTTCTTGACCAACGCTTCATGATCAGAGTGCAAAATAAACTGCCTTGGTTTTAAGTAATGAGCCCAATGATCAAGAGCCCTCACAATTGCATAGAACTCTTTGTCATAAGTGCTGTAATTCCCTCTTGAACCATTCAACTTCTCACTGAAATAAGCAATAGGACGCTTATTTTGCACCAAAACAGCTCCAATACCGGTTCCACAAGCATCACATTCCACTTCAAATGGTTGATCAAAGTTAGGCAAAGCTAGTATAGGGGTGGAGCTAAGCCTTTCCTTGATGGCCTCAAAAGCATTTTGAGCCATGGGAGTCCACTCAAAGACACCTTTCTTCATACAATCCGTAAGTGGTGCTAAAAGAGAGCTGAATTGCTTGATGAATCTTCTGTAAAAAGAAGCTAGCCCATGGAAGCTCCTTACTTGTGTGATGCTAGTAGGAGTAGGCCATGTCTTAATCGCCTCAACCTTGCTGGGATCAACAGCTATACCATCCTTGGACACAATGTAACCAAGAAACGTGACACTAGGAACAAAGAAATCACATTTCTGAAGCTTAGCAAACAGCTTGTATTGCCTTAGAGCCTCAAAAACGCGTGTTAGGTGCTGCACATGCTCAAAATCACTCTTAGAGTATATGAGAATATCATCAAAATACACAACAACAAATTTACCAATAAAGGAACGCAATACCTCATTCATAAGACGCATGAATGTGCTAGGAGCATTGGACAACCCAAATGGCATTACAAGCCATTCATAAAGACGCCCTTTCGTCTTGAAGGCTGTCTTCCATTCATCCCCATCCTTCATTCTAATTTGATGGTAACCACTCCTCAAATCCACTTTAGAGAAGACACAAGAACCAAACAGCTCATCAAGCATATCATCCAAGCGAGGAATTGGATATCTATACTTAATGGTAATGTTGTTAATTGAACGGCTATCAACACACATTCTCATGCTTCCATCCTTTTTTGGCACAAGGAGAGCTGGTACACTACAAGGACTCATGCTCTCTCTAATGTATCCCCTATCAAGTAACTCCTCTACTTGACGTTGTAACTCCTTAGTCTCTTGGGGATTACACCTATAAGCTGCTTTGTTAGGAAGTGAGGCTCCCGGAACAAAGTCTATTTGATGCTCTATGCCCCTAATGGGTGGCAAACCATGGGGTAAATCATATGGGAACACGTCGACATACTTTTCAAGCAAAGGTTGCATTAACGCATGTAAAGGCTTTCCAACAATGTTCTCATTCTCCCCAAGCAACACCAGCATATAAACAACATTTCCATGCACCATTTCATACTCTAAATCAGCACCTTTAACAATCATAGCATGCTTTGATGAGTTAGAAACAGAAGAACCCTCCCCAACTTGCGTTCCCCCACATAAAGACGATTTTGCGGGTTGCAAATTAATTTTCTTTTCCTGAACCTCAAAAGAGTAAATATTTCTAAAGCCATCATGCATTACTCTTCTATCATATAACCAAGGTCTACCTAACAGCAAATGACAAGCATCCATGGGGATCACATCACACAAAATCTGATCATTGTATACTTTTCCAATCGAAAAAGGGATCGTGACTTGTTTTGTTACCTTGGCTTTGCTTCCCTTCTCTAACCATTGCAAGGAATAAGGATGAGGGTGTTCTTTGCTTTTCCACCATGAGAGTAGACGCCACATTGGTGCAAGAACCGCCATCAATGATTAAAGTGCAAAGCTTTTCTTTCACGGTGCACTTGGTTTGAAATATCTTCTCCCTTTGAGATAGTGTCTCCTCTGCCTCTCTAGCATGAAGGACCCTTTGAACCACCAATAGAGGTGAGCCTTGGTCATGTTCAATGTCCAATTCATCGTCAATAGATTGCTCTTCATTCTGCTCCTTATCGTCATCCAATTGCCTAAGCTCATCATACTCACGGAGAGATAACACTCTCTTGTTGGGGCACTCAGCTTGAAAGTGTCCATAGCCTTGACACTTGAAGCATTTCCTAGAGAGAGATGGTCTAAGAGCATCCTTGTTGGCCTTAGGATCTCTAGGAAACCTTTTGTCATTTTCGCTCCCTTTAGAAGAACTTTCTGCCCGAGGAGTAAAACTCCTAAATGAGGGCTTTGCTGCTGGTTTCTTAGCTTTCTCTTGCTTTTCAATCTTCAAAGCCAACTTGTATACATCATCTAGAGACCAAAAAGGCTGTACTTCAACTCTATTACCAACATTGATGTCTAAACCAGAAATAAAATGCGCAATTGAGAGTTGTGGATCCTCTACAATGCCGGTTCTGATTTGTAGTTGCTCAAAATCTCTAATGTAATCTGCTACACTTAGAGTTCCTTGACTGAAATTTGTGAGCTTGAGGTAGAGATCTTGAGTATAGGAAAGGGGCACAAAGCGTTTGTGCATGATTTTCTTAAGCTTGGGCCATGAACGCACCCTAGATTTACCCTCACGCTCTCTTTGTAGTTTCATGCTTTCATACCACAAAGAAGCATACTTTTTGAGCTTCAAAACAGCAACTTTGAAACTCTTTTCCTCACTATACCCCTTGGTATCAAACAATCTACCCATTTGTTGCTCCCACTCCAAATAGTCATCTGGGTTTGTACCACCATCAAAATCAGGGGGTTCAAACTTTAAATCACCCCATTGCTCATCTTTTCTCCTTGGACTAAGAGAACCATCATCATCACCTCGACCACGAGCTCTACCTCTACCAATGTTGAGAAAATCAGTCATTTGTTGGGTGAGGTTGCTAAGTTGTTCCTTAACCTCACGCATCTCCCTTTCTCTCCTAAGCTCTTTAGCTTGCTCAAGAGTTAAATTTCTGGGTATTTGTTCATCATCCATGGCTGTTTGTGAGTTTGGTTGTGTTTAAGCTAGGAATTGTGTTTGGGCTGTAAATGGGTTCTTTTGTGACTCAAAGATTGGAACTTTGGACGTGATTAAGACAAGAAAGGAGAGAACTTTGATGAGAGAAAATGGTGCTAAGGTTAAACCTATGCTCTGATACCAAATGATACGTTTGCAACTACAACCTTAGCAATTTGTAAACAAAAACAGAGGATTAAGAGAAGAAAGGATAATGAGTATCACCACCAAAGCCATAAAGGATTAAACCACCAAGCTATGGATAAAGAATACTACTTGCTCACCAAATAACCCTAAGATTATTGTAAAGAACGCAAGATTTGTAAGAAGGCAGCAGCCGTGTAATTTTCATTCATCAACCAGTGCCTTTTACATCAGCTGTTCTTACATATTTATAGGGGTCACAAATGTGTCCTAATAACCTAAGAATACTCTAGAAAGGGTGAGCTGTCCAAGAGTAGTGCCCAAGCAAAATGAAACTTCAGTATTTTGCCCAGAAATGAGCCAAATACGTGCAGTACAATTTGGAGCTCATTTCCTTCCGTTTTGGACCACTTGACAGCTGTTGCTTGTCCTTGCATAAGGACAAACGTGGGTGAGCTGTAAGGAGCCTCATTCTTCATCCTTACCTGCCCCATGTGCTCTTAGGCGTGCCTTACTCAGCAACTACTTAGGGAATTCAAATAACAACTAATTACATTTGTTAATTATGCTAATTACATGCAGGGTGCACTATAACTAACACTAATCACAAATGCTTATTTGTATGGATTAATCTTGTACGGACATAACCTAGATTAAGTGGCCAAAAGGACACTAAGACCTCTAGGACCAGAATTATCACCATTCAAACGTGAGAGAGTCCCAAATGCCATGATAAATGCATTAATGCTCACGCTCGTAACTTGATGACCTGATGCTAACGCATCAACAAGGACAAACAAGCTTCAACTCAAGCTTTTGAATACATGTACACGTTTTAACAGCTCTTACAACTAGGATGATAGAGATTGAGTTCTTTTGTGTTGTATATTAAGAGAAAGCACCCAATTGTTTTATTTGCATTCATTTGAGTATGAAACTACGCCAAGAATATTTTAGTGTGCAAACAAGCTTCAACTCAAGCTTTTGGATGTATCTACGCGTTTTAAAAGCTCATACGAGTAGGGTAAAAGAGATTTGAGTTCTTTTGTGTTTTATATTAAGAGAAAGCATCCAAATACTTTGTTCGGATTAATTTGAGTGTGAAACTACACCTGGGATGTTTATAAGTACAAACTAGCTTTAACTCAAGCTTTTCAATGCATTTACGCGTTTTTACAGCTCTTACAACTAGGGTGATAGAGATCGAGTTCTTTTGTGTTGTATATTAAGAGAAAGCATCCAAATACTTTGTTTGCATTCATTTGAGTATGAAAGTACACCAAGAATGTTTTAAAGTGAAAACAAGCTTCAACTCAAGCTTTTGAATGCATTTACGCGTTTTAAAAGCTCATACGAGTAGGGTGAAATAGATTTGAGTTCTTTTGTGTTGTATATTAAGAGAAAGCATCCAAATACTTTGTTTGAATTCATTTGAGTGTGAAACTACACATAGGATATTTACAAGTACAATAAAGCTTCAACTCAAGGTTTTGAATGCATTTACGCGTTTCAAAAGCTCATACAAGTAGGGTGAAAGAGATTTGAGTTCTTTTGTGTTGTCTATTAAGAGAAAGCATCCAAACACTTTGTTTGCATTCATTTGAGTGTGAAACTACACTTAGGATGTTTACAAGTACAAACAAGCTTCAACTCAAGCTTTTGAATGCATTTACGCGTTTTAAAAGCTCATACGAGTAGGGTGAAAGAGATTTGAGTTCTTTTGTGTTGTCTATTAAGAGAAAGCATCCAAACACTTTGTTTGCATTCATTTGAGTATGAAACTACTCCTAGGATGTTTACAAGTACAAACAAGCTTCAACTCAAGCTTTTGAATGCATTTACGCGTTTTAACAGCTCATATGACTAGGGTGATAGAGCTTGAGTTCTTTTGTGTTGTATATTAAGAGAAAGAAGCCAATTGTTTTGTTTGCATTCATTTGAGTATGAAACTACACCAAGAATGTTTTAAAATGCAAACAAGCTTCAACTCAAGCTTTTGAATGCATTTACGTGTTTTAAAAGCTCATACGAGTAAGGTGAAAGAGATTTGAGTTCTTTTGTGTTGTATATTAAGAGAAAGAATCCAAATACTTTGTTTGGATTCATTTGAGTGTGAAACTACACATAGGATGTTTACAAGTAAAAACTAGCTCCAACTCAAGCTTTTGAATCCATTTACGCGTTATAAAAGCTCATACGAGTAGGGTGAAAGAGATTTGAGCTTTTTTGTGTTGTATATTAAGAGAAAGCATCCAAAACATTGCTTGGATTCATTTGAGTGTGAAACTACATCTAGGATGTTTACAAGTACAAACAAGCTTCAACTCAAACTTTTGAATGCATTTACGCGTTGTAACTGCTCTTACGACTAGGGTGATAGAGATTGAGTTCTTTTGTGTTGTATATTAAGAGAAAGCACCAAAATGTTTTGTTTGCATTCATTTGAGTATGAAACTACACCAAGAATGTTTTAAAGTGCAAACAAGCTTCAACTCAAGCTTTTGAATGCATTTACGCGTTGTTAAAGCTCATACGAGTAGGGTGAAAGAGATTTGAGTTCTTTTGTGTTTTATATTAAGAGAAAGAATCCAAATACTTTGTTTGGATTCATTTGAGAGTGAAACTACACCTAGGATGTTTACAAGTACAAACAAGCTTCAACTAAAGCTTTTGAATTTACGCGTTTTAAAAGCTCATATGAGTAGGGTGAAAGAGATTTGAGTTCTTTTGTGTTGTATATTAAGAGAAAGCATCCAAATACTTTGTTTGGATTCATTTGAGAGTGAAACTACACATATGATATTTACAAGTACAATAAAGCTTCAACTCAGGCTTTTGAATGCATTTACGCGTTTCAAAAGCTCATACGAGTAGGGTGAAAGAGATTTGAGTTCTTTTGTGTTGTCTATTAAGAGAAACATCCAAACACTTTGTTTGCATTCATTTGAGTGTGAAACTACTCCTAGGATGTTTACAAGTACAAACAAGCTTCAACTCAAGCTTTTGAATGCATTTACGCGTTGTAAAAGCTCATACGAGTAGGGTGAAAGAGATTTGAGTTCTTTTGTGTTGTCTATTAAGAGAAAGCATCCAAACACTTTGTTTGCATTCATTTGAGTGTGAAACTACTCCTAGGATGTTTACAAGTACAAACAAGCTTCAACTCAAGCTTTTGAATGCATTTACGCGTTTTAACAGCTCTTACGACTAGGGAGATAGAGATTGAGTTCTTTTGTGTTGTATACTAAGAGAAAGCATACAAAATACTTTGTTTGGATTCATTTCAGTGTGAAAATACCCCTAGGATGTTTACAAGTAAAAACTAGCTTCAACTCAAGCTTTTGAATCCATTTACGCGTTATAAAAGCTCATACGAGTAGGGTGAAAGAGATTTGAGCTTTTTTGTGTTGTATATTAAGAGAAAGCATCCAAATACATTGTTTGGATTCATTTGAGTGTGAAACTACATCGAGGATGTGTACAAGTACAAACAAGCATCAACTCAAACTTTTGAATGCATTTACGCGTTGTAACTGCTCTTACGACTAGGGTGATAGAGATTGAGTTCTTTTGTGTTGTATATTAAGAGAAAGCACCAAAATATTTTGTTTGCATTCATTTAAGTATGAAACTACACCAAGAATGTTTTAAAGTGCAAACAAGCTTCAACTCAAGCTTTTGAATGCATTTACGCGTTGTAAAAGCTCATACGAGTAGGGTGAAAGAGATTTGAGTTCTTTTGTGTTTTATATTAAGAGAAAGCATCCAAATACTTTGTTCGGATTAATTTGAGTGTGAAGCTACACCTGGGATGTTTACAAGTACAAACAAGCTTTAACTCAAGCTTTTGAATGCATTTACGCGTTTTAATAGCTCTTACAACTAGGGTGATAGTGATCGAGTTCTTTTGTGTTGTATATGAAGCTTTTGAATGCATTTACGCGTTTGAATGCATTTATGCGTTTTTTGCATTCATTTGAGTATGAAACTACACCAAGAATGTTTTAAAGTGCAAACAAGCTTCAACTCAAGCTCTTGAATGCATTTACGCGTTTTAAAAGCTCATACGAGTAGGGTGAAAGAGATTTGAGTTCTTTTGTGTTGTATATTAAGAGAAAGCATACAAATACTTTGTTTGCATTCGTTTGAGTGTGAAACTACACCTATGATGTTTACAAGTACAAACAAGCTTCAACTCAAGCTTTTGAATGCATTTACGCGTTTTAAAAGCTCATACGAGTAGGGTGATAGAGATTGAGTTCTTTTGT
Source organism: Tetragonia tetragonoides (assembly GCA_038025085.1). Lineage (NCBI taxonomy): Eukaryota > Viridiplantae > Streptophyta > Magnoliopsida > Caryophyllales > Aizoaceae > Tetragonia > Tetragonia tetragonoides. Next base: position 27,113,523 of record CM076140.1, read on the forward strand.
GTTCTACATTAAGAGAAAGCACCCAAATATTTTGTTTGCATTCATTTGAGTATGAAACTACACCATGAATGTTTTAAAGTTCAAACAAGCTTCAACTCAAGCTTTTGAATGCATTTACGCGTTGTTAAAGCTCATACGAGTAGGGTGAAAGAGATTTGAGTTCTTTTGTGTTGTATATTAATAGAAAGCATCCAAATACTTTGTTTGCATTCATTTGAGTGTGAAACTACACCTAGGATGTTTACAAGTACAAACAAGCTTCAACTCAAACTTTTGAATGCATTTACGCGTTTTAAAAGCTCATACGAGTAGGGTGAAAGAGATTTGAGTTCTTTTGTGTTGTATATTAAGAGAAAGCATCCAAATACTTTGTTTGCATTCATATGAGTGTGAAAACTACATCTAGGATGTTTACAAGTACAAACAAGCTTCAACTAAAGCTTTTGAATGCATTTACGCGTTTTAAAAGCTCATACGAGTAGGGTGAAAAGCATTTGAATTCTTTTGTGTTGTATATTAAGAGAAAGCATCCAAATACTTTATTTGCATTCATATGAGTGTGAAAACTACATCTAGGATGTTTACAAGTACAAACAGGCTTCAACTAAAGCTTTTGAATGCATTTACCCGTTTTAAAAGCTCATACGAGTAGGGTGAAAGGCATTTGAATTCTTTTGTGTTGTATATTAAGAGAAAGCATACAAATACTTTGTTTGCATTCATTTGAGTATGAAACCACACCTAGGATGTTTACAAGTACAAACAAGCTTCAACTCAAGCTTTTGAATGCATTTACGCGTTTTAAAAGCTCATACGAGTAGGGTGATAGAGATTGAGTTCTTTTGTGTTCTACATTAAGAGAAAGCACCCAAATATTTTGTTTGCATTCATTTGAGTATGAAACTACACCATGAATGTTTTAAAGTTCAAACAAGCTTCAACTCAAGCTTTTGAATGCATTTACGCGTTGTTAAAGCTCATACGAGTAGGGTGAAAGAGATTTGAGTTCTTTTGTGTTGTATATTAATAGAAAGCATCCAAATACTTTGTTTGCATTCATTTGAGTGTGAAACTACACCTAGGATGTTTACAAGTACAAACAAGCTTCAACTCAAACTTTTGAATGCATTTACGCGTTTTAAAAGCTCATACGAGTAGGGTGAAAGAGATTTGAGTTCTTTTGTGTTGTATATTAAGAGAAAGCATCCAAATACTTTGTTTGCATTCATATGAGTGTGAAAACTACATCTAGGATGTTTACAAGTACAAACAAGCTTCAACTAAAGCTTTTGAATGCATTTACGCGTTTTAAAAGCTCATACGAGTAGGGTGAAAAGCATTTGAATTCTTTTGTGTTGTATATTAAGAGAAAGCATCCAAATACTTTATTTGCATTCATATGAGTGTGAAAACTACATCTAGGATGTTTACAAGTACAAACAGGCTTCAACTAAAGCTTTTGAATGCATTTACGCGTTTTAAAAGCTCATACGAGTAGGGTGAAAGGCATTTGAATTCTTTTGTGTTGTATATTAAGAGAAAGCATACAAATACTTTGTTTGCATTCATTTGAGTATGAAACCACACCTAGGATGTTTACAAGTACAAACAAGCTTCAACTCAAGCTTTTGAATGCATTTACGCGTTTTAAAAGCTCATACGAGTAGGGTGAAAGAGATTTGAGTTCTTTTGGTGTTGTATATTAAGAGAAAGCATACAAATACTTTGTTTGCATTCGTTTGAGTGTGAAACTACACCTATGATGTTTACAAGTACAAACAAGCTTCAACTCAAACTTTTGAATGCATTTACGCGTTTTAAAAGCTCATACGAGTAGGGTGAAAGAGATTTGAGTTCCTTTGTGTTGTATATTAAGAGAAAGCATACAAATACTTTGTTTGCATTCATTTGAGTATGAAACCACACCTAGGATGTTTACAAGTACAAACAAGCTTCAACTCAAGCTTTTGAATGCATTTACGCGTTTTAAAAGCTCATACGAGTAGGATGAAAGAGATTTGAATTCTTTTGTGTTGTATATTAAGAGAAAGCGCCCAAATGTTTTGTTTGCATTCATTTGAGTATGAAACTACAGTAAGAATGTATTAAAGTTCAAACAAGCTTCAACTAAAGGTTTTGAATGCATTTACGCGTTTAAAAGCTCATACGAGTAGGGTGAAAGAGATTTGAGTTCTTTTGTGTTGTATATTAAGAGAAAGCATCCAAATACTTTGTTTGCATTCATTTGAGTGTGAAAACTACATCTAGGATGTTTACAAGTACAAACAAGCTTCAACTCAAGCTTTTGAATGCATTTACGCGTTTTAAAACCTCATACGAGTAGGGTGATAGAGATTGAGTTCTTTTGTGTTGTACATTAAGAGAAAGCACCCAAATGTTTTGTTTGCATTCATTTGAGTATGAAACTACACCATGAATGTTTTAAAGTTCAAACAAGCTTCAACTAAAACTTTTGAATGCATTTACGCGTTTTAAAAGCTCTTACGACTAGGGTGATAGAGATCGAGTTTACGCGTTTTGAGTATGTACACCTAGGATGTTTACAAGTACAAACAAGCTTCAACTCAAACTTTTGAATGCATTTACGCGTTTTAAAAGCTCATACGAGTAGGGTGAAAGAGATTTGAGTTCTTTTGTGTTGTATATTAAGAGAAAGCATCCAAATACTTTGTTTGCATTCATATGAGTGTGAAAACTACATCTAGGATGTTTACAAGTACAAACAAGCTTCAACTAAAGCTTTTGAATGCATTTACGCGTTTTAAAAGCTCATACGAGTAGGGTGAAAAGCATTTGAATTCTTTTGTGTTGTATATTAAGAGAAAGCATCCAAATACTTTATTTGCATTCATATGAGTGTGAAAACTACATCTAGGATGTTTACAAGTACAAACAGGCTTCAACTAAAGCTTTTGAATGCATTTACGCGTTTTAAAAGCTCATACGAGTAGGGTGAAAGGCATTTGAATTCTTTTGTGTTGTATATTAAGAGAAAGCATACAAATACTTTGTTTGCATTCATTTGAGTATGAAACCACACCTAGGATGTTTACAAGTACAAACAAGCTTCAACTCAAGCTTTTGAATGCATTTACGCGTTTTAAAAGCTCATACGAGTAGGGTGAAAGAGATTTGAGTTCTTTTGTGTTGTATATTAAGAGAAAGCATACAAATACTTTGATTGCATTCGTTTGAGTGTGAAACTACACCTATGATGTTTACAAGTACAAACAAGCTTCAACTCAAACTTTTGAATGCATTTACGCGTTTTAAAAGCTCATACGAGTAGGGTGAAAGAGATTTGAGTTCTTTTGTGTTGTATATTAAGAGAAAGCATACAAATACTTTGTTTGCATTCATTTGAGTATGAAACCACACCTAGGATGTTTACAAGTACAAACAAGCTTCAACTCAAGCTTTTGAATGCATTTACGCGTTTTAAAAGCTCATACGAGTAGGATGAAAGAGATTTGAATTCTTTTGTGTTGTATATTAAGAGAAAGCGCCCAAATGTTTTGTTTGCATTCATTTGAGTATGAAACTACAGTAAGAATGTATTAAAGTTCAAACAAGCTTCAACTAAAGGTTTTGAATGCATTTACGCGTTTAAAAGCTCATACGAGTAGGGTGAAAGAGATTTGAGTTCTTTTGTGTTGTATATTAAGAGAAAGCATCCAAATACTTTGTTTGCATTCATATGAGTGTGAAAACTACATCTAGGATGTTTACAAGTACAAACAAGCTTCAACTAAAGCTTTTGAATGCATTTACGCGTTTTAAAAGCTCATACGAGTAGGGTGAAAAGCATTTGAATTCTTTTGTGTTGTATATTAAGAGAAAGCATCCAAATACTTTATTTGCATTCATATGAGTGTGAAAACTACATCTAGGATGTTTACAAGTACAAACAGGCTTCAACTAAAGCTTTTGAATGCATTTACGCGTTTTAAAAGCTCATACGAGTAGGGTGAAAGGCATTTGAATTCTTTTGTGTTGTATATTAAGAGAAAGCATACAAATACTTTGTTTGCATTCATTTGAGTATGAAACCACACCTAGGATGTTTACAAGTACAAACAAGCTTCAACTCAAGCTTTTGAATGCATTTACGCGTTTTAAAAGCTCATACGAGTAGGGTGAAAGAGATTTGAGTTCTTTTGTGTTGTATATTAAGAGAAAGCATCCAAATACTTTGTTTGCATTCATTTGAGTGTGAAACTACACCTAGGATGTTTACAAGTACAAACAAGCTTCAACTCAAACTTTTGAATGCATTTACGCGTTTTAAAAGCTCATACGAGTAGGGTGAAAGAGATTTGAGTTCTTTTGTGTTGTATATTAAGAGAAAGCATCCAAATACTTTGTTTGCATTCATATGAGTGTGAAAACTACATCTAGGATGTTTACAAGTACAAACAAGCTTCAACTAAAGCTTTTGAATTCATTTACGCGTTTTAAAAGCTCATACGAGTAGGGTGAAAAGCATTTGAATTCTTTTGTGTTGTATATTAAGAGAAAGCATCCAAATACTTTATTTGCATTCATATGAGTGTGAAAACTACATCTAGGATGTTTACAAGTACAAACAGGCTTCAACTAAAGCTTTTGAATGCATTTACGCGTTTTAAAAGCTCATACGAGTAGGGTGAAAGGCATTTGAATTCTTTTGTGTTGTATATTAAGAGAAAGCATACAAATACTTTGTTTGCATTCATTTGAGTATGAAACCACACCTAGGATGTTTACAAGTACAAACAAGCTTCAACTCAAGCTTTTGAATGCATTTACGCGTTTTAAAAGCTCATACGAGTAGGGTGAAAGAGATTTGAGTTCTTTTGGTGTTGTATATTAAGAGAAAGCATACAAATACTTTGTTTGCATTCGTTTGAGTGTGAAACTACACCTATGATGTTTACAAGTACAAACAAGCTTCAACTCAAACTTTTGAATGCATTTACGCGTTTTAAAAGCTCATACGAGTAGGGTGAAAGAGATTTGAGTTCTTTTGTGTTGTATATTAAGAGAAAGCATACAAATACTTTGTTTGCATTCATTTGAGTATGAAACCACACCTAGGATGTTTACAAGTACAAACAAGCTTCAACTCAAGCTTTTGAATGCATTTACGCGTTTTAAAAGCTCATACGAGTAGGATGAAAGAGATTTGAATTCTTTTGTGTTGTATATTAAGAGAAAGCGCCCAAATGTTTTGTTTGCATTCATTTGAGTATGAAACTACAGTAAGAATGTATTAAAGTTCAAACAAGCTTCAACTAAAGGTTTTGAATGCATTTACGCGTTTAAAAGCTCATACGAGTAGGGTGAAAGAGATTTGAGTTCTTTTGTGTTGTATATTAAGAGAAAGCATCCAAATACTTTGTTTGCATTCATTTGAGTGTGAAAACTACATCTAGGATGTTTACAAGTACAAACAAGCTTCAACTCAAGCTTTTGAATGCATTTACGCGTTTTAAAACCTCATACGAGTAGGGTGATAGAGATTGAGTTCTTTTGTGTTGTACATTAAGAGAAAGCACCCAAATGTTTTGTTTGCATTCATTTGAGTATGAAACTACACCATGAATGTTTTAAAGTTCAAACAAGCTTCAACTAAAACTTTTGAATGCATTTACGCGTTTTAAAAGCTCTTACGACTAGGGTGATAGAGATCGAGTTTACGCGTTTTGAGTATGTACACCTAGGATGTTTACAAGTACAAACAAGCTTCAACTCAAACTTTTGAATGCATTTACGCGTTTTAAAAGCTCATACGAGTAGGGTGAAAGAGATTTGAGTTCTTTTGTGTTGTATATTAAGAGAAAGCATCCAAATACTTTGTTTGCATTCATATGAGTGTGAAAACTACATCTAGGATGTTTACAAGTACAAACAAGCTTCAACTAAAGCTTTTGAATGCATTTACGCGTTTTAAAAGCTCATACGAGTAGGGTGAAAAGCATTTGAATTCTTTTGTGTTGTATATTAAGAGAAAGCATCCAAATACTTTATTTGCATTCATATGAGTGTGAAAACTACATCTAGGATGTTTACAAGTACAAACAGGCTTCAACTAAAGCTTTTGAATGCATTTACGCGTTTTAAAAGCTCATACGAGTAGGGTGAAAGGCATTTGAATTCTTTTGTGTTGTATATTAAGAGAAAGCATACAAATACTTTGTTTGCATTCATTTGAGTATGAAACCACACCTAGGATGTTTACAAGTACAAACAAGCTTCAACTCAAGCTTTTGAATGCATTTACGCGTTTTAAAAGCTCATACGAGTAGGGTGAAAGAGATTTGAGTTCTTTTGTGTTGTATATTAAGAGAAAGCATACAAATACTTTGATTGCATTCGTTTGAGTGTGAAACTACACCTATGATGTTTACAAGTACAAACAAGCTTCAACTCAAACTTTTGAATGCATTTACGCGTTTTAAAAGCTCATACGAGTAGGGTGAAAGAGATTTGAGTTCTTTTGTGTTGTATATTAAGAGAAAGCATACAAATACTTTGTTTGCATTCATTTGAGTATGAAACCACACCTAGGATGTTTACAAGTACAAACAAGCTTCAACTCAAGCTTTTGAATGCATTTACGCGTTTTAAAAGCTCATACGAGTAGGATGAAAGAGATTTGAATTCTTTTGTGTTGTATATTAAGAGAAAGCGCCCAAATGTTTTGTTTGCATTCATTTGAGTATGAAACTACAGTAAGAATGTATTAAAGTTCAAACAAGCTTCAACTAAAGGTTTTGAATGCATTTACGCGTTTAAAAGCTCATACGAGTAGGGTGAAAGAGATTTGAGTTCTTTTGTGTTGTATATTAAGAGAAAGCATCCAAATACTTTGTTTGCATTCATTTGAGTGTGAAAACTACATCTAGGATGTTTACAAGTACAAACAAGCTTCAACTCAAGCTTTTGAATGCATTTACGCGTTTTAAAACCTCATACGAGTAGGGTGATAGAGATTGAGTTCTTTTGTGTTGTACATTAAGAGAAAGCACCCAAATGTTTTGTTTGCATTCATTTGAGTATGAAACTACACCATGAATGTTTTAAAGTTCAAACAAGCTTCAACTAAAACTTTTGAATGCATTTACGCGTTTTAAAAGCTCTTACGACTAGGGTGATAGAGATCGAGTTTACGCGTTTTGAGTATGTACACCTAGGATGTTTACAAGTACAAACAAGCTTCAACTCAAACTTTTGAATGCATTTACGCGTTTTAAAAGCTCATACGAGTAGGGTGAAAGAGATTTGAGTTCTTTTGTGTTGTATATTAAGAGAAAGCATCCAAATACTTTGTTTGCATTCATATGAGTGTGAAAACTACATCTAGGATGTTTACAAGTACAAACAAGCTTCAACTAAAGCTTTTGAATGCATTTACGCGTTTTAAAAGCTCATACGAGTAGGGTGAAAGGCATTTGAATTCTTTTGTGTTGTATATTAAGAGAAAGCATCCAAATACTTTATTTGCATTCATATGAGTGTGAAAACTACATCTAGGATGTTTACAAGTACAAACAAGCTTCAACTAAAGCTTTTGAATGCATTTACCCGTTTTAAAAGCTCATACGAGTAGGGTGAAAGGCATTTGAATTCTTTTGTGTTGTATATTAAGAGAAAGCATACAAATACTTTGTTTGCATTCATTTGAGTATGAAACCACACCTAGGATGTTTACAAGTACAAACAAGCTTCAACTCAAGCTTTTGAATGCATTTACGCGTTTTAAAAGCTCATACGAGTAGGGTGATAGAGATTGAGTTCTTTTGTGTTCTACATTAAGAGAAAGCACCCAAATGTTTTGTTTGCATTCATTTGAGTATGAAACTACACAATGAATGTTTTAAAGTTCAAACAAGCTTCAACTCAAGCTTTTGAATGCATTTACGCGTTGTTAAAGCTCATACGAGTAGGGTGAAAGAGATTTGAGTTCTTTTGTGTTGTATATTAATAGAAAGCATCCAAATACTTTGTTTGCATTCATTTGAGTGTGAAACTACACCTAGGATGTTTACAAGTACAAACAAGCTTCAACTCAAACTTTTGAATGCATTTACGCGTTTTTAAAGCTCATACGAGTAGGGTGAAAGAGATTTGAGTTCTTTTGTGTTGTATATTAAGAGAAAGCATCCAAATACTTTGTTTGCATTCATATGAGTGTGAAAACTACATCTAGGATGTTTACAAGTATGATGCGTTAGCAAAACTGAAGCTTTTAGCTCGTTTTCGAACAATGGATGTTTTGATAATATTTTGTTTGTTTTTTGATTATAGAGATTGAAAACGAAGTAAATGAAACGAAAAATAAGAAGAGGGAGGATAGATAGCACCACCACCAGGACTATAAAGGATTTAACCACCAAGTCAAGGCTAAAGGATACTACTTGTTTCACCAAATATCCCTAAGGACATTATAAAGAACAACAAGGTTTGTAAGAAAAAGGCAGCAGCCATTTCATATTTTCATTCATCATCAAGTGCCTTTTACATCAGCTGTTCTTACATATTTATAGGGGCACAAATGTGCCCTAATAACCTAAGAATACTCTAGAAAGGGTGAGCTGTCCAAGAGTAGTGCCCTAGCAAAATGAAACTTCAGTATTTTGCCCAGAAATGAGCCAAATACGTGCAGTACAATTTGGAGCGCATTTTCTTCCGTTTTGGACCACTTGACAGCTGTTGCTTGTCCTTGCACAAGGACAAACGTGGGTGGGCTGTAAGAGGAGCCTCAAGCTTCATCCTTATCCATCCCATGTGCTTTTAGACTCTCCTCATTCAGCAGCTACTTAGGGAATTCAAAATGCAAGTAAAACTTCCTAATTAACTAATTACATGCAACATAATTAAGCTAACTAAGTACGAACATGTGTACGAACATTTGTACGGACAAAAACCATGTTAATCATCTAATCATGATAATTAAGCTAATTGCAAGGTTATTTGTGTACGGGCATGTGCACGGCATGTTGTACGGACTAATAATGTACGGACTAATCAGGTTAATGCCATTGAAAGGACATTAAAGCCCCTAGGACCATTGATGAAGCCACCATGTACTAAAAGTGTGCCATAGAACATGATAGTATCATTGATGGACCAAGAACAGATTGTATGGAACTTAAGTGAAGACAGGAGCTTGATGCCAACGCATCATACACCCGGTGTTGTTTAGGACTTGCCCTCAAGTCCTGGAAGTAGAAAGCTTTCCAATGTAGCTCAATGAAGTAGGTGCTGAACTTTCCACCCCGAATACGGCCTCTAATCCAAGCCCCAATTGATCTCGTGACATCTTTACAATGTTGCTGCATTTGTACCTCAAAGAACAGTGGCACGATTGTACCAATCCCCACTCTAGGAAAGTTATTAAAATCCGTCCAATCTGATTTGTACCTTCGAGGTACACACTCAAACAAAGAGAAGTTCAATTGTTTGATCATTTCAGAACAAGAAGAAGATAATAAGCAAGGTAATATTCTTTTGAGCTTAAGATCTTGAAACGGCTCTTTCATGATGCACATGCCGATTTCTTCATTTTGGGTTTGTTCATTGACAGTAAAAGAATTATAGGAGCCATTGTGACCTTTCACGAGGGGTTGTCTAACAATCTCTTGTACCACCTGTTTGCTTGGGGTTTCACATTGAGAAGTAACAAAGGCGCTTGTCTTAGCTGTTGCTTGCATAACCTCATGACAAATGATAGTTATATCACTAGAGGGTTGTAACTCTTGTTCAAGAGCTGCTGATTCAAGAACAGTTTCAAACCTGCCCTTGTCTTCCTCTTGAGCTAAAGTTGGCTCTTCAAATGTTTCTCCAATCATTCGCCATTCCTCTAGGCTCACAATTGTGGGAGCTTCATTTTCACGAGCTTTCATGTTAGCCACATGCTCATGGTTGTGTGGAGTGTAAAAAGCTCGTGACGTGAACTTTGGCACAAACTTTCTAATGAGTTCTTCTCTCATCTCACCCCAGCTTTGTATTTTCCCCTTTCCAATCCTTCTTCTTCTGATTTCTAAGAGTTCCCACCAAATCAAAGCATCACAATCGAAAGAACTCGTCACAAGTTCTATTTTCTTGCGATTAGAAAACTCCAAGACTTTAAACCATTCGTCCACCGTCTCAAGCCACGTATAAAAATCTTCATAATAGAGAAACCCACCAAATTTAGGAAAGTCAATCTCTAAGTCATCATCATTATACTTGGTATCATAAAGACAAGACATTTTTTTGGAGTTAGGTTGTGTTTGAGTTCGGATGGTGTTTGGGCTGTTTTTGGGTTCTTTGTGGACTCGGTGTTGTGGAGTGACGGGATAAGACAATCAAATGCAATGAATACTCAAAATTATCCAATAATTCAACACCCAATTCTAGTTTCAACAAAGATCCATAAGAGAACAAACGCCAATCACTCACAACAGCTCAACTTCAAACAGAGCAATTCCAAATTTTGCGTGTACACGAACAGCTCAACAAATCTCAAAATTTCTTACATACAAGGGTGACAAAACCCGAAATCTACCAAGATAATTTGTAATATAAGGTATTAGGAGGCTATAGGAGTAAGAAAGACATAAACTTAATCTCTAGATCTGGAGATATGAGCAAAATGCCAACATGACTCCTGTTCGCAACCCAGCAGGACCAACAAAATGTTTGAGCACCAATGAAGGCCAAAGACTCAACCTTTTAACTTCAAACCACTTGGATAACAAAGATATAACCCCAAATAAGATAACCAGGTATAAATCCCACAAGACTCACCACAACGTTGCAGAATAAATTCAGAACAAACAAGCAATGCAACAAATAAGATCCCAGTTCACGCTCAGCACATTTAGCAACTTCTCACAATAAACTGTTCCAACCCACAATGATTTAAGCAAAACCACCAAGATATTCCGAAAGATAAATATCTAAGGAACTCAGAAAAGTATCAAAGTTGACACCTTTACCTTTTGAAGCGCCTCCAAAAACCAAGATCCTCAGCTTGGTCCAATCGCACATCCAGCAGGAGTCACCGAGGGAAAATGCTTACTTGAGTACCCAAATCTCAACCTTTTTCCTTGAAACCAAAACCAGGTGAAAGAGGACTCTTCAATGAAGAAAAACCTCTGAATTAACGAGCTAAGAAAACCAAAGCTCTGATACCAACTGATGCGTTAGCAAAACTGAAGCTTTTAGCTCGTTTTCGAACAATGGATGTTTTGATAATATTTTGTTTGTTTTTTGATTATAGAGATTGAAAACGAAGTAAATGAAACGAAAAATAAGAAGAGGGAGGATAGATAGCACCACCACCAGGACTATAAAGGATTTAACCACCAAGTCAAGGCTAAAGGATACTACTTGTTTCACCAAATATCCCTAAGGACATTATAAAGAACAACAAGGTTTGTAAGAAAAAGGCAGCAGCCATTTCATATTTTCATTCATCATCAAGTGCCTTTTACATCAGCTGTTCTTACATATTTATAGGGGCACAAATGTGCCCTAATAACCTAAGAATACTCTAGAAAGGGTGAGCTGTCCAAGAGTAGTGCCCTAGCAAAATGAAACTTCAGTATTTTGCCCAGAAATGAGCCAAATACGTGCAGTACAATTTGGAGCGCATTTTCTTCCGTTTTGGACCACTTGACAGCTGTTGCTTGTCCTTGCACAAGGACAAACGTGGGTGAGCTGTAAGAGGAGCCTCAAGCTTCATCCTTATCCATCCCATGTGCTTTTAGACTCTCCTCATTCAGCAGCTACTTAGGGAATTCAAAATGCAAGTAAAACTTCCTAATTAACTAATTACATGCAACATAATTAAGCTAACTAAGTACGAACATGTGTACGAACATTTGTACGGACAAAAACCATGTTAATCATCTAATCATGATAATTAAGCTAATTGCAAGGTTATTTGTGTACGGGCATGTGCACGGCATGTTGTACGGACTAATAATGTACGGACTAATCAGGTTAATGCCATTGAAAGGACATTAAACCCCTAGGACCATTGATGAAGCCACCATGTACTAAAAGTGTGCCATAGAACATGATAGTATCATTGATGGACCAAGAACAGATTGTATGGAACTTAAGTGAAGACAGGAGCTTGATGCCAACGCATCAAAGTACAAACAAGCTTCAACTAAAGCTTTTGAATGCATTTACGCGTTTTAAAAGCTCATACGAGTAGGGTGAAAAGCATTTGAATTCTTTTGTGTTGTATATTAAGAGAAAGCATCCAAATACTTTATTTGCATTCATATGAGTGTGAAAACTACATCTAGGATGTTTACAAGTACAAACAGGCTTCAACTAAAGCTTTTGAATGCATTTACGCGTTTTAAAAGCTCATACGAGTAGGGTGAAAGGCATTTGAATTCTTTTGTGTTGTATATTAAGAGAAAGCATACAAATACTTTGTTTGCATTCATTTGAGTATGAAACCACACCTAGGATGTTTACAAGTACAAACAAGCTTCAACTCAAGCTTTTGAATGCATTTACGCGTTTTAAAAGCTCATACGAGTAGGATGAAAGAGATTTGAATTCTTTTGTGTTGTATATTAAGAGAAAGCACCCAAATGTTTTGTTTGCATTCATTTGAGTATGAAACTACACCAAGAATGTTTTAAAGTTCAAACAAGCTTCAACTCAAGGTTTTGAATGCATTTACGCGTTTTAAAAGCTCATACGAGTAGGGTGAAAGAGATTTGAGTTCTTTTGTGTTGTATATTAAGAGAAAGCATACAAATACTTTGTTTGCATTCATTTGTGTGTGAAACTACACCTAGGATGTTTACAAGTACAAACAAGCTTCAACTCAAACTTTTGAATGCATTTACGCGTTTTAAAAGCTCATACGAGTAGGGTGAAAGAGATTTGAGTTCTGTTGTGTTGTATATTAAGAGAAAGCATCCAAATACTTTGTTTGCATTCATTTGAGTGTGAAAACTACATCTAGGATGTTTACAAGTACAAACAAGCTTCAACTCAAGCTTTTGAATGCATTTACGCGTTTTAAAACCTCATACGAGTAGGGTGATAGAGATTGAGTTCTTTTGTGTTGTACATTAAGAGAAAGCACCCTAATGTTTTGTTTGCATTCATTTGAGAATGAAACTACACCAAGAATGTTTTAAAGTTCAAACAAGCTTCAAATCAAACTTTTGAATGCATTTACGCGTTTTAAAAGCTCATACGAGTAGGGTGAAAGAGATTTGAGTTCTTTTGTGTTGTATATTAATAGAAAGCATCCAAATACTATGTTTGCATTCATTTGAGTGTGAAACTACACCTAGGATGTTTACAAGTACAAACAAGCTTCAACTCAAACTTTTGAATGCATTTACGCGTTTTAAAAGCTCATACGAGTTGGGTGAAAGAGATTTGAGTTCTTTTGTGTTGTATATTAAGAGAAAGCATCCATATACTTTGTTTGCATTCATATGAGTGTGAAAACTACATCTAGGATGTTTACAAGTACAAACAAGCTTCAACTAAAGCTTTTGAATGCATTTACGCATTTTAAAAGCTCATACGAGTAGGGTGAAAGGCATTTGAATTCTTTTGTGTTGTATATTAAGAGAAAGCATCCAAATACTTTATTTGCATTCATTTGAGTGTGAAACTACACCTAGGATGTTTACAAGTACAAACAAGCTTCAACTCAAGCTTTTGAATGCATTTACGCGTTTTAAAAGCTCATACGAGTAGGGTGAAAGGCATTTGAATTCTTTTGTGTTGTATATTAAGAAAAACCGTCCAAATACTTTGTTTGCAATCATATGAGTGTGAAAACTACATCTAGGATGTTTGCAAGTACAAACAAGCTTCAACTCAAGCTTTTGAATGCATTTACGCGTTTTAAAAGCTCATACGAGTAGGGTGAAAGGGATTTGAGTTCTTTTGGGTTGTATATTAAGAGAAAGCATCCAAATACTTTGTTTGCATTCATATGAGTGTGAAAAATACATCTAGGATGTTTACAAGTACAAACAAGCTTCAACTAAAGCTTTTGAATGCATTTACGCGTTTTAAAAGCTCATACGAGTAGGGTGAAAGGCATTTGAATTCTTTTGTGTTGTATATTAAGAGAAAGCATCCAAATACTTTGTTTGCATTCATATGAGTGTGAAAACTACATCTAGGATGTTTACAAGTACAAACAAGCTTCAACTCAAGCTTTTGAATGCATTTACGCGTTTTAAAACCTCATACGAGTAGGGTGATAGAGATTGAGTTCTTTTGTGTTGTACATTAAGAGAAAGCACCCTAATGTTTTGTTTGCATTCATTTGAGAATGAAACTACACCAAGAATGTTTTAAAGTTCAAACAAGCTTCAAATCAAACTTTTGAATGCATTTACGCGTTTTAAAAGCTCATACGAGTAGGGTGAAAGAGATTTGAGTTCTTTTGTGTTGTATATTAATAGAAAGCATCCAAATACTATGTTTGCATTCATTTGAGTGTGAAACTACACCTAGGATGTTTACAAGTACAAACAAGCTTCAACTCAAACTTTTGAATGCATTTACGCGTTTTAAAAGCTCATACGAGTTGGGTGAAAGAGATTTGAGTTCTTTTGTGTTGTATATTAAGAGAAAGCATCCATATACTTTGTTTGCATTCATATGAGTGTGAAAACTACATCTAGGATGTTTACAAGTACAAACAAGCTTCAACTAAAGCTTTTGAATGCATTTACGCGTTTTAAAAGCTCATACGAGTAGGGCGAAAGGCATTTGAATTCTTTTGTGTTGTATATTAAGAGAAAGCATCCAAATACTTTATTTGCATTCATTTGAGTGTGAAACTACACCTAGGATGTTTACAAGTACAAACAAGCTTCAACTCAAGCTTTTGAATGCATTTACGCGTTTTAAAAGCTCATACGAGTAGGGTGAAAGGCATTTGAATTCTTTTGTGTTGTATATTAAGAAAAACCGTCCAAATACTTTGTTTGCAATCATATGAGTGTGAAAACTACATCTAGGATATTTGCAAGTACAAACAAGCTACAACTCAAGCTTTTGAATGCATTTACGCGTTTTAAAAGCTCATACGAGTAGGGTGAAAGGGATTTGAGTTCTTTTGGGTTGTATATTAAGAGAAAGCATCCAAATACTTTGTTTGCATTCATATGAGTGTGAAAAATACATCTAGGATGTTTACAAGTACAAACAAGCTTCAACTAAAGCTTTTGAATGCATTTACGCGTTTTAAAAGCTCATACGAGTAGGGTGAAAGGCATTTGAATTCTTTTGTGTTGTATATTAAGAGAAAGCATCCAAATACTTTGTTTGCATTCATTTGAGTGTGAAAACTACATCTAGGATGTTTACAAGTACAAACAAGCTTCAACTCAAACTTTTGAATGCATTTACGCGTTGTTAAAGCTCATACGAGTAGGGTGAAAGAGATTTGAGTTCTTTTGTGTTGTATATTAAGAGAAAGCATACAAATACTTTGTTTGCATTCGTTTGAGTGTGAAACTACACCTAGGATGTTTACAAGTACAAACAAGCTTCAACTCAAACTTTTGAATGCATTTACGCGTTTTAAAAGATCATACGAGTAGGGTGAAAGAGATTTGAGTTCTTTTGTGTTGTATATTAAGAGAAAGCATACAAATACTTTGTTTGCATTCATTTGAGTATGAAACCACACCTAGGATGTTTACAAGTACAAACAAGCTTCAACTCAAGCTTTTGAATGCATTTACGCGTTTTAAAAGCTCATACGAGTAGGATGAAAGAGATTTGAATTCTTTTGTGTTGTATATTAAGAGAAAGCGCCCAAATGTTTTGTTTGCATTCATTTGAGTATGAAACTACAGTAAGAATGTATTAAAGTTCAAACAAGCTTCAACTAAAGGTTTTGAATACATTTACGCGTTTAAAAGCTCATACGAGTAGGGTGAAAGAGATTTGAGTTCTTTTGTGTTGTATATTAAGAGAAAGCATCCAAATACTTTGTTTGCATTCATTTGAGTGTGAAAACTACATCTAGGATGTTTACAAGTACAAACAAGCTTCAACTCAAGCTTTTGAATGCATTTACGCGTTTTAAAACCTCATACGAGTAGGGTGATAGAGATTGAGTTCTTTTGTGTTGTACATTAAGAGAAAGCACCCAAATGTTTTGTTTGCATTCATTTGAGTATGAAACTACACCATGAATGTTTTAAAGTTCAAACAAGCTTCAACTAAATCTTTTGAATGCATTTACGCGTTTTAAAAGCTCTTACGACTAGGGTGATAGAGATCGAGTTTACACGTTTTGAGTATGTACACCTAGGATGTTTACAAGTACAAACAAGCTTCAACTCAAACTTTTGAATGCATTTACGCGTTTTAAAAGCTCATACGAGTAGGGTGAAAGAGATTTGAGTTCTTTTGTGTTGTATATTAAGAGAAAGCATCCAAATACTTTGTTTGCATTCATATGAGTGTGAAAACTACATCTAGGATTTTTACAAGTACAAACAAGCTTCAACTAAAGCTTTTGAATGCATTTACGCGTTTTAAAAGCTCATACGAGTAGGGTGAAAGGCATTGGAGTTCTTTTGTGTTGTATATTAAGAGAAAGCATCCAAATACTTTATTTGCATTCATATGAGTGTGAAAACTACATCTAGGATGTTTACAAGTACAAACAAGCTTCAACTAAAGCTTTTGAATGCATTTATCCGTTTTAAAAGCTCATACGAGTAGGGTGAAAGGCATTTGAATTCTTTTGTGTTGTATATTAAGAGAAAGCATACAAATACTTTTTTTGCATTCATTTGAGTATGAAACCACACCTAGGATGTTTACAAGTACAAACAAGCTTCAACTCAAGCTTTTGAATGCATTTACGCGTTTTAAAAGCTCATACGAGTAGGGTGATAGAGATTGAGTTCTTTTGTGTTCTACATTAAGAGAAAGCACCCAAATGTTTTGTTTGCATTCATTTGAGTATGAAACTACACCATGAATGTTTTAAAGTTCAAACAAGCTTCAACTCAAGCTTTTGAATGCATTTACGCGTTGTTAAAGCTCATACGAGTAGGGTGAAAGAGATTTGAGTTCTTTTGTGTTGTATATTAATAGAAAGCATCCAAATACTTTGTTTGCATTCATTTGAGTGTGAAACTACACCTAGGATGTTTACAAGTACAAACAAGCTTCAACTCAAACTTTTGAATGCATTTACGCGTTTTAAAAGCTCATACGAGTAGGGTGAAAGAGATTTGAGTTCTTTTGTGTTGTATATTAAGAGAAAGCATCCAAATACTTTGTTTGCATTCATATGAGTGTGAAAACTACATCTAGGATGTTTACAAGTACAAACAAGCTTCAACTAAAGCTTTTGAATGCATTTACGCGTTTTAAAAGCTCATACGAGTAGGGTGAAAAGCATTTGAATTCTTTTGTGTTGTATATTAAGAGAAAGCATCCAAATACTTTATTTGCATTCATATGAGTGTGAAAACTACATCTAGGATGTTTACAAGTACAAACAGGCTTCAACTCAAGCTTTTGAATGCATTTACTCGTTTTAACAGCTCATACGAGTAGGGTGATAGAGATTTAGTTCTTTTGTGTTGTATATAAAGAGAAAGCACCCAAATGTTTTGTTTGCATTCATTTGAGTATGAAACCACACCTAGGATGTTTACAAGTACAAACAAGCTTCAACTGAAGCTTTTGAATGCATTTACGCGTTTTAAAAGCTCATACGAGTAGGATGAAAGAGATTTGAATTCTTTTGTGTTGTATATTAAGAGAAAGCACCCAAATGTCTTGTTTGCATTCATTTGAGTATGAAACTACACCAAGAATGTTTTAAAGTTCAAACAAGCTTCAACTCAAGGTTTTGAATGCATTTACGCGTTTTAAAAGCTCATACGAGTAGGGTGAAAGAGATTTGAGTTCTTTTGTGTTGTATATTAAGAGAAAGCATACAAATACTTTGTTTGCATTCATTTGTGTGTGAAACTACACCTAGGATGTTTACAAGTACAAACAAGCTTCAACTCAAACTTTTGAATGCATTTACGCGTTTTAAAAGCTCATACGAGTAGGGTGAAAGAGATTTGAGTTCTGTTGTGTTGTATATTAAGAGAAAGCATCCAAATACTTTGTTTGCATTCATTTGAGTGTGAAAACTACATCTAGGATGTTTACAAGTACAAACAAGCTTCAACTCAAGCTTTTGAATGCATTTACGCGTTTTAAAACCTCATACGAGTAGGGTGATAGAGATTGAGTTCTTTTGTGTTGTACATTAAGAGAAAGCACCCAAATGTTTTGTTTGCATTCATTTGAGAATGAAACTATACCAAGAATGTTTTAAAGTTCAAACAAGCTTCAAATCAAACTTTTGAATGCATTTACGCGTTTTAAAAGCTCATACGAGTAGGGTGAAAGAGATTTGAGTTCTTTTGTGTTGTATATTAATAGAAAGCATCCAAATACTATGTTTGCATTCATTTGAGTGTGAAACTACACCTAGGATGTTTACAAGTACAAACAAGCTTCAACTCAAACTTTTGAATGCATTTACGCGTTTTAAAAGCTCATACGAGTTGGGTGAAAGAGATTTGAGTTCTTTTGTGTTGTATATTAAGAGAAAGCATACAAATACTTTGTTTGCATTCATTTGAGTATGAAACCACACCTAGGATGTTTACAAGTACAAACAAGCTTCAACTCAAGCTTTTGAATGCATTTACGCGTTTTAAAAGCTCATACGAGTAGGGTGAAAGGCATTTGAATTCTTTTGTGTTGTATATTAAGAGAAAGCATCCAAATACTTTGTTTGCATTCATATGAGTGTGAAAACTACATCTAGGATGTTTACAAGTACAAACAAGCTTCAACTAAAGCTTTTGAATGCATTTACGCGTTTTAAAAGCTCATACGAGTAGGGTGAAAGGCATTTGAATTCTTTTGTGTTGTATATTAAGAGAAAGCATCCAAATACTTTGTTTGCATTCATATGAGTGTGAAAACTACATCTAGGATGTTTACAAGTACAAACAAGCTTCAACTAAAGCTTTTGAATGCATTTACGCGTTTTAAAAGCTCATACGAGTAGGGTGAAAGGCATTTGAATTCTTTTGGGTTGTATATTAAGAGAAAGCATCCAAATACTTTGTTTGCATTCATATGAGTGTGAAAACTACATCTAGGATGTTTACAAGTACAAACAAGCTTCAACTAAAGCTTTTGAATGCATTTACGCGTTTTAAAAGCTCATACGAGTAGGGTGAAAGGCATTTGATTTCTTTTGTGTTGTATATTAAGAGAAAGCATCCAAATACTTTGTTTGCATTCATATGAGTGTGAAAACTACATCTAGGATGTTTACAAGTACAAACAAGCTTCAACTAAAGCTTTTGAATGCATTTACGCGTTTTAAAAGCTCATACGAGTAGGGTGAAAGGCATTTGAATTCTTTTGTGTTGTATATTAAGAGAAAGCATCCAAATACTTTGTTTGCATTCATATGAGTGTGAAAACTACATCTAGGATGTTTACAAGTACAAACAAGCTTCAACTAAAGCTTTTGAATGCATTTACGCGTTTTAAAAGCTCATACGAGTAGGGTGAAAGGCATTTGAATTCTTTTGTGTTGTATATTAAGAGAAAGCATACAAATACTTTGTTTGCATTCATTTGAGTATGAAACCACACCTAGGATGTTTACAAGTACAAACAAGCTTCAACTCAAGCTTTTGAATGCATTTACGCGTTTTAAAAGCTCATACGAGTAGGATGAAAGAGATTTGAATTCTTTTGTGTTGTATATTAAGAGAAAGCACCCAAATGTCTTGTTTGCATTCATTTGAGTATGAAACTACACCAAGAATGTTTTAAAGTTCAAACAAGCTTCAAATCAAACTTTTGAATGCATTTACGCGTTTTAAAAGCTCATACGAGTAGGGTGAAAGAGATTTAAGTTCTTTTGTGTTGTATATTAATAGAAAGCATCCAAATACTATGTTTGCATTCATTTGAGTGTGAAACTAGACCTAGGATGTTTACAAGTACAAACAAGCTTCAACTCAAACTTTTGAATGCATTTACGCGTTTTAAAAGCTCATACGAGTTGGGTGAAAGAGATTTGAGTTCTTTTGTGTTGTATATTAAGAGAAAGCATCCATATACTATGTTTGCATTCATATGAGTGTGAAAACTACATCTAGGATGTTTACAAGTACAAACAAGCTTCAACTAAAGCTTTTGAATGCATTTACGCGTTTTAAAAGCTCATACGAGTAGGGTGAAAGGCATTTGAATTCTTTTGTGTTGTATATTAAGAGAAAGCATCCAAATACTTTATTTGCATTCATTTGAGTGTGAAACTACACCTAGGATGTTTACAAGTACAAACAAGCTTCAACTCAAGCTTTTGAATGCATTTACGCGTTTTAAAAGCTCATACGAGTAGGGTGAAAGGCATTTGAATTCTTTTGTGTTGTATATTAAGAAAAACCGTCCAAATACTTTGTTTGCAATCATATGAGTGTGAAAACTACATCTAGGATGTTTGCAAGTACAAACAAGCTTCAACTCAAGCTTTTGAATGCATTTACGCGTTTTAAAAGCTCATACGAGTAGGGTGAAAGGGATTTGAGTTCTTTTGGGTTGTATATTAAGAGAAAGCATCCAAATACTTTGTTTGCATTCATATGAGTGTGAAAAATACATCTAGGATGTTTACAAGTACAAACAAGCTTCAACTAAAGCTTTTGAATGCATTTACGCGTTTTAAAAGCTCATACGAGTAGGGTGAAAGGCATTTGAATTCTTTTGTGTTGTATATTAAGAGAAAGCATCCAAATACTTTGTTTGCATTCATATGAGTGTGAAAACTACATCTAGGATGTTTACAAGTACAAACAAGCTTCAACTAAAGCTTTTGAATGCATTTACGCGTTTTAAAAGCTCATACGAGTAGGGTGAAAGGCATTTGAATTCTTTTGTGTTGTATATTAAGAGAAAGCATCCAAATACTTTGTTTGCATTCATATGAGTGTGAAAACTACATCTAGGATGTTTACAAGTACAAACAAGCTTCAACTAAAGCTTTTGAATGCATTTACGCGTTTTAAAAGCTCATACGAGTAGGGTGAAAGGCATTTGAATTCTTTTGTGTTGTATATTAAGAGAAAGCATCCAAATACTTTGTTTACATTCATATGAGTGTGAAAACTACATCTAGGATGTTTACAAGTACAAACAAGCATCAACTCAAGCTTTTGAATGCATTTACTCGTTTTAAAAGCTCATACGAGTAGGGTGAAAGGCATTTGAATTCTTTTGTGTTGTATATTAAGAGAAAGCATCCAAATACTTTGTTTGCATTCATATGAGTGTGAAAACTACATCTAGGATGTTTACAAGTACAAACAAGCTTCAACTCAAGCTTTTGAATGCATTTACTCGTTTTAACAGCTCATACGAGTAGGGTGATAGAGATTTAGTTCTTTTGTGTTGTATATAAAGAGAAAGCACCCAAATGTTTTGTTTGCATTCATTTGAGTATGAAACCACACCTAGGATGTTTACAAGTACAAACAAGCTTCAACTGAAGCTTTTGAATGCATTTACGCGTTTTAAAAGCTCATACGAGTAGGATGAAAGAGATGTGAATTCTTTTGTGTTGTATATTAAGAGAAAGCACCCAAATGTTTTGTTTGCATTCATTTGAGTATGAAACTACCCCAAGAATGTTTTAAACTTCAAACAAGCTTCAACTCAAGCTTTTGAATGCATTTACGCGTTTTAAAAGCTCATACGAGTAGGGTGAAAGGCATTTGAATTCTTTTGTGTTGTATATTAAGAACAACCGTCCAAATACTTTGTTTGCAATCATATGAGTGTGAAAACTACATCTAGGATGTTTGCAAGTACAAACAAGCTTCAACTCAAGCTTTTGAATGCATTTACGCGTTTTAAAAGCTCATACGAGTAGGGTAAAAGGGATTTGAGTTCTTTTGGGTTGTATATTAAGAGAAAGCATCCAAATACTTTGTTTGCATTCATATGAGTGTGAAAAATACATCTAGGATGTTTACAAGTACAAACAAGCTTCAACTAAAGCTTTTGAATGCATTTACGCGTTTTAAAAGCGCATACGAGTAGGGTGAAAGGCATTTGAATTCTTTTGTGTTGTATATTAAGAGAAAGCATACAAATATTTTGTTTGCTTTCATTTGAGTGTGAAACTGCACCTATGATGTTTACAAGTACAAACAATCTTCAACTCAAGCTTTTGAATGCATTTACGCGTTTTAACAGCTCTTACGACTAGGGTGATAGAGATTGAATTCTTTTGTGTTGTATATTAAGAGAAAGCACCAAATGTTTTGTTTGCATTCATTTGAGTATGAAACTACACCAAGAATGTTTCAAATTGCAAACAAGCTTCAACTCAAGCTTTTGAATGCATTTACGCGTTTTAAAAGCTCATACGAGTAGGGTGAAAGAGATTTGAATTCTTTTGTGTTGTATATTAAGAGAAAGCATCCAAATACTTTGTTTGCATTCATTTGAGTGTGAAACTACACCTAGGATGTTTACAAGTACAAACAAGCTTCAACTCAAGCTTTTGAATGCATTTACGCTTTTTAACAGCTCTTACGACTAGGGTGATAGAGATTGAATTCTTTTGTGTTCTACATTAAGAGAAAGCACCCAAATGTTTTGTTTGCATTCATTTGAGTATGAAACTACACCATGAATGTTTTAAAGTTCAAACAAGCTTCAACTCAAGCTTTTGAATGCATTTACGCGTTGTTAAAGCTCATACGAGTAGGGTGAAAGAGATTTGAGTTCTTTTGTGTTGTATATTAATAGAAAGCATCCAAATACTTTGTTTGCATTCATTTGAGTGTGAAACTACACCTAGGATGTTTACAAGTACAAACAAGCTTCAACTCAAACTTTTGAATGCATTTACGCGTTTTAAAAGCTCATACGAGTAGGGTGAAAGAGATTTGAGTTCTTTTGTGTTGTATATTAAGAGAAAGCATCCAAATACTTTGTTTGCATTCATATGAGTGTGAAAACTACATCTAGGATGTTTACAAGTACAAACAAGCTTCAACTAAAGCTTTTGAATGCATTTACGCGTTTTAAAAGCTCATACGAGTAGGGTGAAAAGCATTTGAATTCTTTTGTGTTGTATATTAAGAGAAAGCATCCAAATACTTTATTTGCATTCATATGAGTGTGAAAACTACATCTAGGATGTTTACAAGTACAAACAGGCTTCAACTAAAGCTTTTGAATGCATTTACGCGTTTTAAAAGCTCATACGAGTAGGGTGAAAGGCATTTGAATTCTTTTGTGTTGTATATTAAGAGAAAGCATACAAATACTTTGTTTGCATTCATTTGAGTATGAAACCACACCTAGGATGTTTACAAGTACAAACAAGCTTCAACTCAAGCTTTTGAAAGCATTTACGCGTTTTAAAAGCTCATACGAGTAGGGTGAAAGAGATTTGAGTTCTTTTGTGTTGTATATTAAGAGAAAGCATACAAATACTTTCTTTGCATTCATTTGTGTGTGAAACTACACCTAGGATGTTTACAAGTACAAACAAGCTTCAACTCAAACTTTTGAATGCATTTACGCGTTTTAAAAGCTCATACGAGTAGGGTGAAAGAGATTTGAGTTCTGTTGTGTTGTATATTAAGAGAAAGCATCGAAATACTTTGTTTGCATTCATTTGAGTGTGAAAACTACATCTAGGATGTTTACAAGTACAAACAAGCTTCAACTCAAGCTTTTGAATGCATTTACGCGTTTTAAAACCTCATACGAGTAGGGTGATAGAGATTGAGTTCTTTTGTGTTGTACATTAAGAGAAAGCACCCAAATGTTTTGTTTGCATTCATTTGAGAATGAAACTACACCAAGAATGTTTTAAAGTTCAAACAAGCTTCAAATCAAACTTTTGAATTCATTTACGCGTTTTAAAAGCTCATACGAGTAGGGTGAAAGAGATTTGAGTTCTTTTGTGTTGTATATTAATAGAAAGCATCCAAATACTATGTTTGCATTCATTTGAGTGTGAAACTACACCTAGGATGTTTACAAGTACAAACAAGCTTCAACTCAAACTTTTGAATGCATTTACGCGTTTTAAAAGCTCATACGAGTTGGGTGAAAGAGATTTGAGTTCTTTTGTGTTGTATATTAAGAGAAAGCATCCATATACTTTGTTTGCATTCATATGAGTGTGAAAACTACATCTAGGATGTTTACAAGTACAAACAAGCTTCAACTAAAGCTTTTGAATGCATTTACGCGTTTTAAAAGCTCATACGAGTAGGGTGAAAAGCATTTGAATTCTTTTGTGTTGTATATTAAGAGAAAGCATCCAAATACTTTATTTGCATTCATATGAGTGTGAAAACTACATCTAGGATGTTTACAAGTACAAACAGGCTTCAACTAAAGCTTTTGAATGCATTTACGCGTTTTAAAAGCTCATACGAGTAGGGTGAAAGGCATTTGAATTCTTTTGTGTTGTATATTAAGAAAAACCGTCCAAATACTTTGTTTGCAATCATATGAGTGTGAAAACTACATCTAGGATGTTTGCAAGTACAAACAAGCTTCAACTCAAGCTTTTGAATGCATTTACGCGTTTTAAAAGCTCATACGAGTAGGGTGAAAGGGATTTGAGTTCTTTTGGGTTGTATATTAAGAGAAAGCATCCAAATACTTTGTTTGCATTCATATGAGTGTGAAAAATACATCTAGGATGTTTACAAGTACAAACAAGCTTCAACTAAAGCTTTTGAATGCATTTACGCGTTGTAAAAGCTCATACGAGTAGGGTGAAAGGCATTTGAATTCTTTTGTGTTGTATATTAAGAGAAAGCATCCAAATACTTTGTTTGCATTCATATGAGTGTGAAAACTACATCTAGGATGTTTACAAGTACAAACAAGCTTCAACTCAAGCTTTTGAATGCATTTACGCGTTTTAAAAGCTCATACGAGTAGGGTGAAAGAGATATAAGTTCTTTTGTGTTGTATATTAAGAGAAAGCATCCAAATACTTTGTTTGCATTCATATGAGTGTGAAAACTACATCTAGGATGTTTGCAAGTACAAACAAGCTTCAACTCAAGCTTTTGAATGCATTTACTCGTTTTAACAGCTCATACGAGTAGGGTGATAGAGATTTAGTTCTTTTGTGTTGTATATTAAGAGAAAGCACCCAAATGTTTTGTTTGCATTCATTTGAGTATGAAACCACACCTAGGATGTTTACAAGTACAAACAAGCTTCAACTGAAGCTTTTGAATGCATTTACGCGTTTTAAAAGCTCATACGAGTAGGATGAAAGAGATGTGAATTCTTTTGTGTTGTATATTAAGAGAAAGCACCCAAATGTTTTGTTTGCATTCATTTGGGTATGAAACTACCCCAAGAATGTTTTAAAGTTCAAACAAGCTTCAACTCAAGCTTTTGAATGCATTTACGCGTTTTAAAAACTCATACGAGTAGGGTGAAAGGCATTTGAATTCTTTTGTGTTGTATATTAAGAAAAACCGTCCAAATACTTTGTTTGCAATCATATGAGTGTGAAAACTACATCTAGGATGTTTGCAAGTGCAAACAAGCTTCAACTCAAGCTTTTGAATGCATTTACGCGTTTTAAAAGCTCATACGAGTAGGGTAAAAGGGATTTGAGTTCTTTTGGGTTGTATATTAAGAGAAAGCATCCAAATACTTTGTTTGCATTCATATGAGTGTGAAAAATACATCTAGGATGTTTACAAGTACAAACAAGCTTCAACTAAAGCTTTTGAATGCATTTACGCGTTTTAAAAGCGCATACGAGTAGGGTGAAAGGCATTTGAATTCTTTTGTGTTGTATATTAAGAGAAAGCATACAAATACTTTGTTTGCTTTCATTTGAGTGTGAAACTACACCTATGATGTTTACAAGTACAAACAATCTTCAACTCAAGCTTTTGAATGCATTTACGCGTTTTAACAGCTCTTACGACTAGGGTGATAGAGATTGAATTCTTTTGTGTTGTATATTAAGAGAAAGCACCAAATGTTTTGTTTGCATTCATTTGAGTATGAAACTACACCAAGAATGTTTCAAATTGCAAACAAGCTTCAACTCAAGCTTTTGAATGCATTTACGCGTTTTAAAAGCTCATACGAGTAGGGTGAAAGAGATTTGAATTCTTTTGTGTTGTATATTAAGAGAAAGCATCCAAATACTTTGTTTGCATTCATTTGAGTGTGAAAACTACATCTAGGATGTTTACAAGTACAAACAAGCTTCAACTCAAACTTTTGAATGCATTTACGCGTTTTAAAAGCTCATACGAGTAGGGTGAAAGAGATTTGAGTTCTTTTGTGTTGTATATTAATAGAAAGCATCCAAATACTTTGTTTGCATTCATTTGAGTGTGAAACTACACCTAGGATGTTTACAAGTACAAACAAGCTTCAACTCAAACTTTTGAATGCATTTACGCGTTTTAAAAGCTCATACGAGTAGGGTGAAAGAGATTTGAGTTCTTTTGTGTTGTATATTAAGAGAAAGCATCCAAATACTTTGTTTGCATTCATATGAGTGTGAAAACTACATCTAGGATGTTTACAAGTACAAACAAGCTTCAACTAAAGCTTTTGAATGCATTTACGCGTTTTAAAAGCTCATACGAGTAGGGTGAAAGGCATTTGAATTCTTTTGTGTTGTATATTAAGAGAAACCATCCAAATACTTTATTTGCATTCATTTGAGTGTGAAACTACACCTAGGATGTTTACAAGTACAAACAAGCTTCAACTCAAGCTTTCGAATGAATTTACGCGTTTTAAAAGCTCATACGAGTAGGGTGAAAGGAATTTGAATTCTTTTGTGTTGTATATTAAGAAAAAGCGTCCAAATACTTTGTTTGCATTCATATGAGTGTGAAAACTACATCTAGGATGTGTACAAGTACAAACAAGCTTCAACTCAAGCTTTTGAATGCATTTACGCGTTTTAAAAGCTCATACGAGTAGGGTGAAAGGGATTTGAGTTCTTTTGTGTTGTATATTAAGAGAAAGCATCCAAATACTTTGTTTGCATTCATATGAGTGTGAAAACTACGTCTAGGATGTTTACAAGTACAAACAAGCTTCAACTAATGCTTTTGAATGCATTTACGCGTTTTAAAAGCTCATACGAGTAGGGTGAAAGGCATTTGAATTCTTTTGTGTTGTATATTAAGAGAAAGCATCCAAATACTTTGTTTGCATTCATATGAGTGTGAAAACTACATCTTGGATGTTTACAAGTACAAACAAGCTTCAACTCATGCTTTTGAATGCATTTACTCGTTTTAAAAGCTCATACGAGTAGGGTGAAAAGCATTTGAATTCTTTTGTGTTGTATATTAAGAGAAAGCATCCAATTACTTTGTTTGCATTCATATGAGTGTGAAAACTACATCTAGGATGTTTACAAGTACAAACAAGCTTCAACTAAAGATTTTGAATGCATTTACTCGTTTTAGCAGCTCATACGAGTAGGGTGATAGAGATTTAGTTCTTTTGTGTTGTATATTAAGAGAAAGCACCCAAATGTTTTGTTTGCATTCATTTGAGTATGAAACCACACCTAGGATGTTTACAAGTACAAACAAGCTTCAACTCAAGCTTTTGAATGCATTTACGCGTTTTAAAAGCTCATACGAGTAGGATGAAAGAGATTTGAATTCTTTTGTGTTGTATATTAAGAGAAAGCACCCAAATGTTTTGTTTGCATTCATATGAGTGTGAAAACTACATCTAGGATGTTTTAAAGTTCAAACAAGTTTCCACTCAAGGTTTTGAATGCATTTACGCGTTTTAAAAGCTCATACGAGTAGGGTGAAAGAGATTTGAGTTCTTTTGTGTTGTATATTAAGAGAAAGCATACAAATACTTTTGTTTGCTTTCATTTGAGTGTGAAACTACACCTATGATGTTTGCAAGTGCACACAAGCTTCAACTCAAGCTTTTGAATGCATTTACGCGTTTTAACAGCTCTTACGACTAGGGTGATAGAGATTGAATTCTTTTGTGTTGTATATTAAGAGAAAGCACCAAATGTTTTGTTTGCATTCATTTGAGTATGAAACTACACCAAGAATGTTTCAAATTGCAAACAAGCTTCAACTCAAGCTTTTGAATGCATTTACGCGTTTTAAAAGCTCCTACGAGTAGGGTGAAAGAGATTTGAATTCTTTTGTGTTGTATATTAAGAGAAAGCATCCAAATACTTTGTTTGCATTCATTTGAGTGTGAAAACTACATCTAGGATGTTTACAAGTACAAACAAGCTTCAACTCAAGCTTTTGAATGCATTTACGCGTTTTAAAAGCTCATACGAGCAGGGTGATAGAGATTGAGTTCTTTTGTGTTGTTGATGTGATTTATTTAGGGATTTTCTGTATTTTGATAAATAAAAACAATAAAAGGGATATACCTCTCGAATCACTCAAGGGGTTGGGGTTTTCGTTCAAGAATCACTCAAGAACAATACTTGCGCATCACACAGAAGGGTTTCAAACTGAATCACTCAATTTGAGGGGGTAAATACTCACGTATTAATCATTAATCATCAAAGTCTATGTTACAATTTCGTGCTCTCCCCTATTTATAGACAAAGAAATCTAAAGCTATTCGGAATCCTAATCCTAGTCCGAATAGGAAACTAACTACGAAACTGACTACAATTGTAAAACGGACTAACTAACAGCTTTCCTAACACCTAATGGACTTCTAATACTAATAAAAATCAGATTATTACTCTTCTAAACATATTCTAACTAATTAAGGAAATAGGCAAACGAAATCAAACTCAAACAGCTAATTACTTGGCGCCCAAGGCCAAAACCACTGGAACAGTTTTGCTCTGTAACTTCAATTGCCTTTTCAACTCCTTTACGTTCTGAATATGG
This sequence comes from Tetragonia tetragonoides, assembly GCA_038025085.1. Classification (NCBI taxonomy): domain Eukaryota; kingdom Viridiplantae; phylum Streptophyta; class Magnoliopsida; order Caryophyllales; family Aizoaceae; genus Tetragonia; species Tetragonia tetragonoides. The sequence goes on from CM076140.1 coordinate 27,142,511, forward strand.
GAAAACTCAAAGCAAGGGAGTTTTAGATGTCATTTCCAGCTTTCTACAGAACTTTGAATCACCACGATCCCATGTCGTATGAGTGAGTTATGATTAAAATACGAACCAGTGTAGAAGCTGTCAAAATTACGGGAATCCTGATAACGAATGTGATCGTATAATAAGAGCTTTAATCCCGACCTTGCATGGAAACTCCATGTAATCATGCTTGTAGGAGCCACATTAATGCATAACCATAAAAGCAACACGGTGTATTCAAGAGTATTTGTTCCTTAGCTTGTTTCTTGGTTCTTTTCTTTAAATTGCTCACTTGCTCCTACATCAGTTTACAAGTACAAACAAGCTTCAACTCAAGCTTTTGAATGCATTTACGCGTTTTAAAAGCTCATACGAGTAGGGTGAAAGGGATTTGAATTCTTTTGTGTTGTATACTAAGAGAAAGCATCCAAATACTTTGTTTGCATTCATATGAGTGTAAAACTACATCTAGGATGTTTACAAGTACAAACAAGCTTCAACTCAAGCTTTTGAATGCATTTACTCGTTTTAACAGCTCATACGAGTAGGGTGATAGAGATTTAGTTCTTTTGTGTTGTATATTAAGAGAAAGAACCTAAATGTTTTGTTTGCATTCATTTGAGTATGAAACCACACCTAGGATGTTTACAAGTACAAACAAGCTTCAACTCAAGCTTTTGAATGCATTTACGCGTTTTAAAAGCTCATACGAGTAGGGTGAAAGAGATTTGAGTTCTTTTGTGTTGTATATTAAGAGAAAGCATCCAAATACTTTGATTGCATTCATTTGAGTGTGAAACTACACCTAGGATGTTTACAAGTACAAACAAGCTTCAACTCAAGCTTTTGAATGCATTTACGCGTTTTAAAAGCTCATACGAGTAGGGTGAAAGGGATTTGAGTTCTTTTGTGTTGTATATTAAGAGAAAGCATCCAAATACTTTGTTTGCATTCATATGAGTGTGAAAACTACATCTAGGATGTTTACAAGTACAAACAAGCTTCAACTAAAGCCTTTGAATGCATTTACGCGTTTTAAAAGCTCATACGCGTAGGGTGAAAGGCATTTGAATTCTTTTGTATTGTATATTAAGAGAAAGCATCCAAATACTTTGTTTGCATTCATTTGAGTGTGAAACTACACCTAGGATGTTTACAAGTACAAACAAGCTTCAACTCAAGCTTTTGAATGCATTTACGCGTTTTAAAAGCTCATACCAGTAGGGTGAAAGGGATTTGAGTTCTTTTGTATTGTATATTAAGAGAAAGCATCCAAATACTTTGTTTGCATTCATATGAGTGTGAAAACTACATCTAGGATGTTTACAAGTACAAACAAGCTTCAACTAAAGCTTTTGAATGCATTTACGCGTTTTAAAAGCTCATACGAGTAGGGTGAAAGGCATTTGAATTCTTTTGCGTTGTATATTAAGAGAAAGCATCCAAATACTTTGTTTGCATTCATATGAGTGTGAAAACTACATCTAGGATGTTTACAAGTACAAACAAGCTTCAACTCAAGCTTTTGAATGCATTTACTCGTTTTAACAGCTCATACGAGTAGGGTGATAGAGATTTGGTTCTTTTGTGTTGTATATAAAGAGAAAGCACCCAAATGTTTTGTTTGCATTCATTTAAGTATGAAACCACACCTAGGATGTTTACAAGTACAAACAAGCTTCAACTCAAGCTTTGAATGCATTTACGCGTTTTAAAAGCTCATACGAGTAGGATGAAAGAGATTTGAATTCTTTTGTGTTGTATATTAAGAGAAAGCACCCAAATGTTTTGTTTGCATTCATTTGAGTATGAAACTACACCAAGAATGTTTTAAAGTTCAAACAAGCTTCAACTCAAGGTTTTGAATGCATTTACGCGTTTTAAAAGCTCATACGAGTAGGGTGAAAGAGATTTGAGTTCTTTTGTGTTGTATATTAAGAGAAAGCATACAAATACTTTGTTTGCTTTCATTTGAGTGTGAAACTACACGTATGATGTTTACAAGTACAAACAATCTTCAACTCAAGCTTTTGAATGCATTTACGCGTTTTAACAGCTCTTACGACTAAGGTGATAGAGATTGAATTCTTTTGTGTTGTATATTAAGAGAAAGCACCAAATGTTTTGTTTGCATTCATTTGAGTATGAAACTACACCAAGAATGTTTCAAATTGCAAACAAGCTTCAACTCAAGGTTTTGAATGCATTTACGCGTTTTAAAAGCTCATACGAGTAGGGTGAAAGAGATTTGAATTCTTTTGTGTTGTATATTAAGAGAAAGCATCCAAATACTTTGTTTGCATTCATTTGAGTGTGAAACTACACCTAGGATGTTTACAAGTACAAACAAGCTTCAACTCAAGCTTTTGAATGCATTTACGCGTTTTAACAGCTCTTACGACTAGGGTGATAGAGATTGAATTCTTTTGTGTTGTACATTAAGCGAAAGCACCCAAATGTTTTGTTTGCATTCGTTTGAGTATGAAACTACACCAAGAATGTTTTAAAGTTCAAACAAGCTTCAACTCAAGGTTTTGAATGCATTTACGCGTTTTAAAAGCTCATACGAGTAGGGTGAAAGAGATTTGAGTTCTTTTGTATTGTATATTAATAGAAAGCATCCAAATACTTTGTTTGCATTCATTTGAGTGTGAAGCTACACCTAGGATGTTTACAAGTACAAACAAGCTTCAACTCAAGCTTTTGAATGCATTTACGCGTTTTAAAAGCTCATACGAGTAGGGTGAAAGGGATTTGAGTTCTTTTGTGTTGTATATTAAGAGAAAGCATCTAAATACTTTGTTTGCATTCATATGAGTGTGAAAACTACATCTAGGATGTTTACAAGTACAAACAAGCTTCAACTCAAGCTTTTGAATGCATTTACTCGTTTTAACAGCTCATACGAGTAGGGTGATAGAGATTTAGTTCTTTTGTGTTGTATATTAAGAGAAAGCACCCAAATGTTTTGTTTGCATTCATTTAAGTATGAAACCACACGTAGGATGTTTACAAGTACAAACAAGTTTCAACTCAAGCTTTTGAATGCATTTACGCGTTTTAAAAGCTCATACGAGTAGGATGAAAGAGATTTGAATTCTTTTGTGTTGTATATTAAGAGAAAGCACCCAAATGTTTTGTTTGCATTCATTTGAGTATGAAACTACACCAAGAATGTTTAAAAGTTCAAACAAGCTTCAACTCAAGGTTTTGAATGCATTTACGCGTTTTAAAAGCTCATACGAGTAGGGTGAAAGAGATTTGAGTTCTTTTGTGTTGTATATTAAGAGAAAGCATACAAATACTTTGTTTGCTTTCATTTGAGTGTGAAACTACACCTATGATGTTTACAAGTACAAACAATCTTCAACTCAAGCTTTTGAATGCATTTACGCGTTTTAACAGCTCTTACGACTAGGGTGATAGAGATTGAATTCTTTTGTGTTGTATATTAAGAGAAAGCACCAAATGTTTTGTTTGCATTCATTTGAGTATGAAACTACACCAAGAATGTTTCAAATTGCAAACAAGCTTCAACTCAAGCTTTTGAATGCATTTACGCGTTTTAAAAGCTCATACGAGTAGGGTGAAAGAGATTTGAATTCTTTTGTGTTGTATATTTAGAGAAAGCATCCAAATACTTTGTTTGCATTCATTTGATGTGAAACTACACCTAGGATGTTTACAAGTACAAACAAGCTTCAACTCAAGCTTTTGAATGCATTTTCGCGTTTTAACAGCTCTTACGACTAGGGTGATAGAGATTGAATTCTTTTGTGTTGTATATTAAGCGAAAGCACCCAAATGTTTTGTTTGCATTCATTTGAGTATGAAACTACACCAAGAATGTTTTAAAGTTCAAACAAGCTTCAACTCAAGGTTTTGAATGCATTTACGCGTTTTAAAAGCTCATACGTGTAGGGTGAAAGAGATTTGAGTTCTTTTGTGTTGTATATTAATAGAAAGCATCCAAATACTTTGTTTGCATTCATTTGAGTGTGAAACTACACCAAGAATGTTTCAAATTGCAAACAAGCTTCAACTCAAGCTTTTGAATGCATTTACGCGTTTTAAAAGCTCATACGAGTAGGGTGAAAGAGATTTGAATTCTTTTGTGTTGTATATTAAGAGAAAGCATCCAAATACTTTGTTTGCATTCATTTGAGTGTGAAACTACACCTAGGATGTTTACAAGTACAAACAAGCTTCAACTCAAGCTTTTCAATGCATTTACGCGTTTTAACAGCTCTTACGACTAGGGTGATAGAGATTGAATTCTTTTGTGTTGTATATTAAGAGAAAGCACCCAAATGTTTTGTTTGCATTCATTTGAGTATGAAACTACACCAAGAATGTTTTAAACTTCAAACAAGCTTCAACTCAAGGTTTTGAATGCATTTACGCGTTTTAAAAGCTCATACGAGTAGGGTGAAAGAGATTTGAGTTTTTTTGTGTTGTATATTAATAGAAAGCATCCAAATACTTTGTTTGCATTCATTTGAGTGTGAAACTACACCTAGGATGTTTACAAGTACAAACAAGCTTCAACTCAAGCTTTTGAATGCATTTACGCGTTTTAAAAGCTCTTACGAGTAGGGTGAAAGGGATTTGAGTTCTTTTGTGTTGTATATTAAGAGAAAGCACCCAAATGTTTTGTTTGCATTCATTTAAGTATGAAACCACACGTAGGATGTTTACAAGTACAAACAAGCTTCAACTCAAGCTTTTGAATGCATTTACGCGTTTTAAAAGCTCATACGAGTAGGATGAAAGAGATTTGAATTCTTTTGTGTTGTATATTAAGAGAAAGCACCCAAATGTTTTGTTTGCATTCATTTGAGTATGAAACTACACCAAGAATGTTTAAAAGTTCAAACAAGCTTCAACTCAAGGTTTTGAATGCATTTACGCGTTTTAAAAGCTCATACGAGTAGGGTGAAAGAGATTTGAGTTCTTTTGTGTTGTATATTAAGAGAAAGCATACAAATACTTTGTTTGCTTTCATTTGAGTGTGAAACTACACCTATGATGTTTACAAGTACAAACAATCTTCAACTCAAGCTTTTGAATGCATTTACGCGTTTTAACAGCTCTTACGACTAGGGTGATAGAGATTGAATTCTTTTGTGTTGTATATTAAGAGAAAGCACCAAATGTTTTGTTTGCATTCATTTGAGTATGAAACTACACCAAGAATGTTTCAAATTGCAAACAAGCTTCAACTCAAGCTTTTGAATGCATTTACGCGTTTTAAAAGCTCATACGAGTAGGGTGAAAGAGATTTGAATTCTTTTGTGTTGTATATTTAGAGAAAGCATCCAAATACTTTGTTTGCATTCATTTGATGTGAAACTACACCTAGGATGTTTACAAGTACAAACAAGCTTCAACTCAAGCTTTTGAATGCATTTTCGCGTTTTAACAGCTCTTACGACTAGGGTGATAGAGATTGAATTCTTTTGTGTTGTATATTAAGCGAAAGCACCCAAATGTTTTGTTTGCATTCATTTGAGTATGAAACTACACCAAGAATGTTTTAAAGTTCAAACAAGCTTCAACTCAAGGTTTTGAATGCATTTACGCGTTTTAAAAGCTCATACGTGTAGGGTGAAAGAGATTTGAGTTCTTTTGTGTTGTATATTAATAGAAAGCATCCAAATACTTTGTTTGCATTCATTTGAGTGTGAAACTACACCAAGAATGTTTCAAATTGCAAACAAGCTTCAACTCAAGCTTTTGAATGCATTTACGCGTTTTAAAAGCTCATACGAGTAGGGTGAAAGAGATTTGAATTCTTTTGTGTTGTATATTAAGAGAAAGCATCCAAATACTTTGTTTGCATTCATTTGAGTGTGAAACTACACCTAGGATGTTTACAAGTACAAACAAGCTTCAACTCAAGCTTTTCAATGCATTTACGCGTTTTAACAGCTCTTACGACTAGGGTGATAGAGATTGAATTCTTTTGTGTTGTATATTAAGAGAAAGCACCCAAATGTTTTGTTTGCATTCATTTGAGTATGAAACTACACCAAGAATGTTTTAAACTTCAAACAAGCTTCAACTCAAGGTTTTGAATGCATTTACGCGTTTTAAAAGCTCATACGAGTAGGGTGAAAGAGATTTGAGTTTTTTTGTGTTGTATATTAATAGAAAGCATCCAAATACTTTGTTTGCATTCATTTGAGTGTGAAACTACACCTAGGATGTTTACAAGTACAAACAAGCTTCAACTCAAGCTTTTGAATGCATTTATGCGTTTTAAAAGCTCTTACGAGTAGGGTGAAAGGGATTTGAGTTCTTTTGTGTTGTATATTAAGAGAAAGCATCTAAATACTTTGTTTGCATTCATATGAGTGTGAAAACTACATCTAGGATGTTTACAAGTACAAACAAGCTTCAACTCAAGCTTTTGAATGCATTTACGCGTTTTAAAAGGTCATACGAGTAGGGTGAAAGGGATTTGAATTCTTTTGTGTTGTATACTAAGTGAAAGCATCCAAATACTTTGTTTGCATTCATATGAGTGTGAAAACTACATCTAGGATGTTTACAAGTACAAACAAGCTTCAACTCAAGCTTTTGAATGCATTTACTCGTTTTAACAGCTCATACGAGTAGGGTGAAACAGATTTGAGTTCTTTTGTGTTGTATATTAAGAGAAAGCATCCAAATACTTTGTTTGCATTCATTTGAGTGTGAAACTACACCTAGGATGTTTACAAGTACAAACAAGCTTCAACTAAAGCTTTTGAATGCATTTATGCGTTTTAAAAGCTCATACGAGTAGGGTGAAAGAGATTTGAGTTCTTTTGTGTTGTATATTAAGAGAAAGCACCCAAATGTTTTGTTTGCATTCATTTGAGTATGAATCTACACCAAGAATGTTTTAAAGTGCAAACAAGCTTCAACTCAAACTTTTGAATGCATTTACGCGTTTTAAAAGCTCATACGAGTAGGGTGAAAGGCATTTGAGTTCTTTTGTGGTTTATATTAAGAGAAAGCATCCAAATACTTTGTTTGCATTCATTTGAGTGTGAAACTACACCTAGGTTGTTTACAAGTACAAACAAGATTCAACTAAAGCTTTTGAATGCATTTATGCGTTTTAAAAGCTCATACGAGTAGGGTGAAAGAGATTTGAGTTCTTTTGTGTTGTATATTAAGAGAAAGCACCCAAATGTTTTGTTTGCATTCATTTGAGTATGAATCTACACCAAGAATGTTTTAAAGTGCAAACAAGCTTCAACTCAAACTTTTGAATGCATTTACGCGTTTTAAAAGCTCATACGAGTAGGGTGAAAGGCATTTGAATTCTTTTGTGTTGTATATTAAGAGAAAGCATCCAAATACATTGTTTGCATTCATATGAGTGTGAAAACTACATCTAGGATGTTTACAAGTACAAACAAGCTTCAACTAAAGCTTTTGAATGCATTTACGCGTTTTAAAAGCTCATACAAGTAGGATGAAAGAGATTTGAATTCTTTTGTGTTGTATATTAAGAGAAAGCACCCAAATGTTTTGTTTGCATTCATTTGAGTATGAAACTACACCAAGAATGTTTTAAAGTTCAAACAAGCTTCAACTCAAGGTTTTGAATGCATTTACGCGTTTTAAAAGCTCATACGAGTAGGGTGAAAGAGATTTGAGTTCTTTTGTGTTGTATATTAAGAGAAAGCATACAAATACTTTGTTTGCTTTCATTTGAGTGTGAAACTACACCTATGATGTTTACAAGTACACACAAGCTTCAACTCAAGCTTTTGAATGCATTTACGCGTTTTAAAAGCTCATACGAGTAGGGTGATAGAGATTTGAGTTCTGTTGTGTTGTATATTAAGAGAAAGCATCCAAATACTTTGTTTGCATCCATTTGAGTGTGAAAACTACATCTAGGACGTTTACAAGTACAAACAAGCTTCAACTCAAGCTTTTAAATGCATTTACGCGTTTTAAAAGCTCATACGAGTAGGGTGAAAGAGATTTGAATTCTTTTGTGTTGTATATTAAGAGAAAGCATCCAAATACTTTGTTTGGATTCATTTGAGTGTGAAACTACACCTGGGATGTTTACAAGTACAAACAAGCTTCAACTCAAGCTTTTGAATGCATTTACGCGTTTTAAAAGCTCATACGAGTAGGGTGAAAGAGATTTGAATTCTTTTGTGTTGTATATTAAGGGAAAGCATCCAAATACTTTGTTTGCATTCATATGAGTGTGAAAACTACATCTAGGATGTTTAAGAGTACAAACAAGCTTCAACTCAAGCTTTTCAATGCATTCACGCGTTTTAAAAGCTCATACGAGTAGGGTGAAAGAGATTTAAGTTGTTTTGTGTTGAATATTAAGAGAAAGCATCCAAATACTTTGTTTGGATTCACTTGAGTAAGAAACTACACCTAGGAAGTTTACAAGTACAAACAAGCTTCAACTCAAGCTTTTGAATGCATTTACGCGTTTTAAAAGCTCATACGAGTAGGGTGAAAGAGATTTGAGTTCTTTTGTGTTGTATATTAAGAGAAAGCATCCAAATACTTTGTTTGCATTCATTTGAGTGTGAAACTACACCTAGGATGTTTACAAGTACAAACAAGCTTCAACTCAAGATTTTGAATGCATTTACGCGTTTTAAAAGCTCATACGAGTAGGGTGAAAGAGATTTGAGTTCTTTTGTGGTTTATATTTAGAGAAAGCATACAAATACTTTGTTTGCATTCATTTGAGTGTGAAATTACACCTATGATGTATACAACTACAAACAAGCTTCAACTCAAGCTTTTGAATGCATTTACGCGTTTTAACAGCTCATACGAGTAGGGTGAAAGAGATTTGAGTTATTTTGTGTTGTATATTAAGAGAAAGCATCCAAATACTTTGTTTACATTCATTTGAGTGTGAAACTACACTTAGGATGTTTACAAGTACAAACAAGCTTCAACTCAAGCTTTTGAATGCATTTACGCTGTTTAAAAGCTCATACTTGTAGGGTGAAAGAGATTTGAGTTCTTTTGTGTTGTATATTAGGAGAAAGCATCTAAATACTTTGTTTGCATTCATTTGAGTGTGAAACTACACCTAGGATGTTTACAAGTACAAACAAGCTTCAACTAAAGATTTTGAATGCATTTATGCGTTTTAAAAGCTCATACGAGTAGGGTGAAAGAGATTTGAGTTCTTTTGTGTTGTATATTAAGAGAAAGCAACCAAATGTTTTGTTTGCATTCATTTGAGTATGAATCTACACCAAGAATGTTTTAAAGTGCAAACAAGCTTCAACTCAAACTTTTGAATGCATTTACGCGTTTTAAAAGCTCATACGAGTAGGGTGAAAGGCATTTGAGTTCTTTTGTGGTTTATATTAAGAGAAAGCATCCAAATACTTTGTTTGCATTCATTTGAGTGTGAAACTACACCTAGGTTGTTTACAAGTACAAACAAGATTCAACTAAAGCTTTTGAATGCATTTATGCGTTTTAAAAGCTCATACGAGTAGGGTGAAAGAGATTTGAGTTCTTTTGTGTTGTATATTAAGAGAAAGCACCCAAATGTTTTGTTTGCATTCATTTGAGTATGAATCTACACCAAGAATGTTTTAAAGTGCAAACAAGCTTCAACTCAAACTTTTGAATGCATTTACGCGTTTTAAAAGCTCATACGAGTAGGGTGAAAGGCATTTGAATTCTTTTGTGTTGTATATTAAGAGAAAGCATCCAAATACATTGTTTGCATTCATATGAGTGTGAAAACTACATCTAGGATGTTTACAAGTACAAACAAGCTTCAACTAAAGCTTTTGAATGCATTTACGCGTTTTAAAAGCTCATACGAGTAGGATGAAAGAGATTTGAATTCTTTTGTGTTGTATATTAAGAGAAAGCACCCAAATGTTTTGTTTGCATTCATTTGAGTATGAAACTACACCAAGAATGTTTTAAAGTTCAAACAAGCTTCAACTCAAGGTTTTGAATGCATTTACGCGTTTTAAAAGCTCATACGAGTACGGTGAAAGAGATTTGAGTTCTTTTGTGTTGTATATTAAGAGAAAGCATACAAATACTTTGTTTGCTTTCATTTGAGTGTGAAACTACACCTATGATGTTTACAAGTACACACAAGCTTCAACTCAAGCTTTTGAATGCATTTACGCGTTTTAAAAGCTCATACGAGTAGGGTGATAGAGATTTGAGTTCTGTTGTGTTGTATATTAAGAGAAAGCATCCAAATACTTTGTTTGCATCCATTTGAGTGTGAAAACTACATCTAGGACGTTTACAAGTACAAACAAGCTTCAACTCAAGCTTTTAAATGCATTTACGCGTTTTAAAAGCTCATACGAGTAGGGTGAAAGAGATTTGAATTCTTTTGTGTTGTATATTAAGAGAAAGCATCCAAATACTTTGTTTGGATTCATTTGAGTGTGAAACTACACCTGGGATGTTTACAAGTACAAACAAGCTTCAACTCAAGCTTTTGAATGCATTTACGCGTTTTAAAAGCTCATACGAGTAGGGTGAAAGAGATTTGAATTCTTTTGTGTTGTATATTAAGGGAAAGCATCCAAATACTTTGTTTGCATTCATATGAGTGTGAAAACTACATCTAGGATGTTTAAGAGTACAAACAAGCTTCAACTCAAGCTTTTCAATGCATTCACGCGTTTTAAAAGCTCATACGAGTAGGGTGATAGAGATTGAGTTCTTTTGTGTTGTACATTAAGAGAAAGCACCCAAATGTTTTGTTTGCATTCATTTGAGTGTGAAAACTACACCAAGAATGTTTTAAAGTTCAAACAAGCTTCAACTCAAGGTTTCGAATGCATTTACGCGTTTTAAAAGCTCATACGAGTAGGGTGAAAGAGATTTGAATTCTTTTGTGTTGTATATTAAGAGAAAGCATCCAAATACTTTCTTTGCATTCATTTGAGTGTGAAACTACACCTAGGATGTTTACAAGTACAAACAAGATTCAACTAAAGCTTTTGAATGCATTTATGCGTTTTAAAAGCTCATACGAGTAGGGTGAAAGAGATTTGAGTTCTTTTGTGTTGTATATTAAGAGAAAGCATCCAAATACATTGTTTGCATCCATTTGAGTGTGAAAACTACATCTAGGACGTTTACAAGTACAAACAAGCTTCAACTCAAGCTTTTAAATGCATTTACGCGTTTTAAAAGCTCATACGAGTAGGGTGAAAGAGATTTGAATTCTTTTGTGTTGTATATTAAGAGAAAGCATCCAAATACTTTGTTTGGATTCATTTGAGTGTGAAACTACACCTGGGATGTTTACAAGTACAAACAAGCTTCAACTCAAGCTTTTGAATGCATTTACGCGTTTTAAAAGCTCATACGAGTAGGGTGAAAGAGATTTGAATTCTTTTGTGTTGTATATTAAGGGAAAGCATCCAAATACTTTGTTTGCATTCATATGAGTGTGAAAACTACATCTAGGATGTTTAAGAGTACAAACAAGCTTCAACTCAAGCTTTTCAATGCATTCACGCGTTTTAAAAGCTCATACGAGTAGGGTGAAAGAGATTTAAGTTGTTTTGTGTTGAATATTAAGAGAAAGCATCCAAATACTTTGTTTGGATTCACTTGAGTAAGAAACTACACCTAGGAAGTTTACAAGTACAAACAAGCTTCAACTCAAGCTTTTGAATGCATTTACGCGTTTTAAAAGCTCATACGAGTAGGGTGAAAGAGATTTGAGTTCTTTTGTGTTGTATATTAAGAGAAAGCATCCAAATACTTTGTTTGCATTCATTTGAGTGTGAAACTACACCTAGGATGTTTACAAGTACAAACAAGCTTCAACTCAAGATTTTGAATGCATTTACGCGTTTTAAAAGCTCATACGAGTAGGGTGAAAGAGATTTGAGTTCTTTTGTGGTTTATATTAAGAGAAAGCATACAAATACTTTGTTTGCATTCATTTGAGTGTGAAATTACACCTATGATGTATACAAGTACAAACAAGCTTCAACTCAAGCTTTTGAATGCATTTACGCGTTTTAACAGCTCATACGAGTAGGGTGAAAGAGATTTGAATTCTTTTGTGTTGTATATTAAGAGAAAGCATCCAAATACTTTGTTTGGATTCATTTGAGTGTGAAACTACACCTGGGATGTTTACAAGTACAAACAAGCTTCAACTCAAGCTTTTGAATGCATTTACGCGTTTTAAAAGCTCATACGAGTAGGGTGAAAGAGATTTGAATTCTTTTGTGTTGTATATTAAGGGAAAGCATCCAAATACTTTGTTTGCATTCAATTGAGTGTGAAACTACACCTAGGATGTTTACAAGTACAAACAAGATTCAACTGAAGCTTTTGAATGCATTTACGCGTTTTAACAGCTCTTACGACTAGGGTGATAGAGATTGAATTCTTTTGTGTTGTATATTAAGAGAAAGCACCCAAATGTTTTGTTTGCATTCATTTGAGTGTGAAAACTACACCAAGAATGTTTTAAAGTTCAAACAAGCTTCAACTCAAGGTTTCGAATGCATTTACGCGTTTTAAAAGCTCATACGAGTAGGGTGAAAGAGATTTGAATTCTTTTGTGTTGTATATTAAGAGAAAGCATCCAAATACTTTGTTTGCATTCATTTGAGTGTGAAACTACACCTAGGATGTTTACAAGTACAAACAAGATTCAACTAAAGCTTTTGAATGCATTTATGCGTTTTAAAAGCTCATACGAGTAGGGTGAAAGAGATTTGAGTTCTTTTGTGTTGTATATTAAGAGAAAGCATCCAAATACTTTGTTTGCATCCATTTGAGTGTGAAAACTACATCTAGGACGTTTACAAGTACAAACAAGCTTCAACTCAAGCTTTTAAATGCATTTACGCGTTTTAAAAGCTCATACGAGTAGGGTGAAAGAGATTTGAATTCTTTTGTGTTGTATATTAAGAGAAAGCATCCAAATACTTTGTTTGGATTCATTTGAGTGTGAAACTACACCTGGGATGTTTACAAGTACAAACAAGCTTCAACTCAAGCTTTTGAATGCATTTACGCGTTTTAAAAGCTCATACGAGTAGGGTGAAAGAGATTTGAATTCTTTTGTGTTGTATATTAAGGGAAAGCATCCAAATACTTTGTTTGCATTCATATGAGTGTGAAAACTACATCTAGGATGTTTAAGAGTACAAACAAGCTTCAACTCAAGCTTTTCAATGCATTCACGCGTTTTAAAAGCTCATACGAGTAGGGTGAAAGAGATTTAAGTTGTTTTGTGTTGAATATTAAGAGAAAGCATCCAAATACTTTGTTTGGATTCACTTGAGTAAGAAACTACACCTAGGAAGTTTACAAGTACAAACAAGCTTCAACTCAAGCTTTTGAATGCATTTACGCGTTTTAAAAGCTCATACGAGTAGGGTGAAAGAGATTTGAGTTCTTTTGTGTTGTATATTAAGAGAAAGCATCCAAATACTTTGTTTGCATTCATTTGAGTGTGAAACTACACCTAGGATGTTTACAAGTACAAACAAGCTTCAACTCAAGATTTTGAATGCATTTACGCGTTTTAAAAGCTCATACGAGTAGGGTGAAAGAGATTTGAGTTCTTTTGTGGTTTATATTAAGAGAAAGCATACAAATACTTTGTTTGCATTCATTTGAGTGTGAAATTACACCTATGATGTATACAAGTACAAACAAGCTTCAACTCAAGCTTTTGAATGCATTTACGCGTTTTAACAGCTCATACGAGTAGGGTGAAAGAGATTTGAGTTATTTTGTGTTGTATATTAAGAGAAAGCATCCAAATACTTTGTTTACATTCATTTGAGTGTGAAACTACACTTAGGATGTTTACAAGTACAAACAAGCTTCAACTCAAGCTTTTGAATGCATTTACGCTGTTTAAAAGCTCATACTTGTAGGGTGAAAGAGATTTGAGTTCTTTTGTGTTGTATATTAGGAGAAAGCATCTAAATACTTTGTTTGCATTCATTTGAGTGTGAAACTACACCTAGGATATTTAGAAATACAAACAAGCTTCAACTCAAGCTTTTGAATGCATTTACGCGTTTTAAAAGCGCATACGAGTAGGGTGAAAGAGATTTGAGTTCTTTTGTGTTGTATATTAAGAGAAAGCAACCAAATACTTTGTTTGGATTAATTTGAGGGTGAAACTACGCCTAGGATGTTTACAAGTACAAACAAGCTTCAACTCAAGCTTTTCAATGCATTTACGCGTTTTAAAAGCTCATACGAGTAGGGTGAAAGAGATTTGAGTTCTTTTGTGTTGTATATTAAGAGAAAGCATTCAAATACTTTGTTTGGATTAATTTGAGTGTGAAACTACACCTAGGATGTTTACAAGTACCAAAAAGCTTCAACTCAAGCTTTTGAATGCACTTACGCACTTTAAATGCTCATACGAGTAGGGTGAAAGAGATTTGAGTTCTTTTGCGTTGTATATTAAGAGAAAGCATCTAAATACTTTGTTTGCATTCATTTGAGTGTGAAACTACACCTAGGATGTTTACAAGTACAAACAAGCTTCAACTCAAGCTTTTGAATGCATTTACGCGTTTTAAATGCTCATACGAGTAGGGGGAAAGAGATTTGAGTTCTTTTGTGTTGTATATTAAGAGAAAGCATCCAAATACTTTGTTTGGATTAATTTTAGTGTGAAACTACACCTAGGATGTTTACAAGTACCAACAAGCTTATACTCAAGCTTTTGAATGCATTTACGCGTTTTAAAAGCTCATACGAGTAGGGTGAAAGAGATTTGAGTTCTTTTGTGTTGTATATTAGGAGATTGCATCCAAACACTTTGTTTGCATTCATTTGAGGATGAAACTACTCCTAGGACGTTTACAAGTTCAAACAAGCTTCAGCTCAAGCTTTTGAATGCATTTACGCGTTTTAACAGCTCTTACGACTAGGGTGATAGAGATTGAGTTCTTTTGTGTTGTATATTAAGAAAAAGCACCCAAATGTTTTGTTTGCATTCATTTGAGTATGAAACAACCCCAAAATTGTTTTAAAGTGCAAACAAGCTTCAACTCAAGCTTTTGAATACATATACGCGTTTTAAAACCTCATACGAGTAGGGTGAAAGAGATTTGAGTTCTTTTGTGTTGTATATTAAGAGAAAGCATCCAAATAATTTGTTTGGATTCATTTGAGTGTGAAACTACACCTACGATGTCTACAAGTACAAACAAGCTTCAACTCAAGCTTTTGAATGCATTTACGCGTTTTAAAAGCTCATACGAGTAGGGTGAAAGAGATTTGAGTTCTTTTGTGTTGTATATTTAGAAAAAGCATCCAAACACTTTGTTTGCATCCATTTGAGTGTGAAACTACTCCTAGGCTGTTTAAAAGTACAAACAAGCTTCAACTCAAGCTTTTGAATGCATTTACACGTTTTAACAGATCTTACGACTAGGGTGATAGAGATTGAGTTCTTTTGTGTTGTATATTAAGAGAAAGCATCCAAATACTTTGTTTGGATTAATTTGAGGGTGAAACAACACCTAGGATGTTTACAAGTACAAACAAGCTTCTACTCGAGCTTTTGAATGCATTTAAGCGTTTTAAATGCTCATACGAGTAGGGTGAAAGAGATTTGAGTTATTTTGTGTTGTATATTAAGAGAAAGCATCCAAATACTTTGTTTGCATTCATTTGAGTGTGAAACTACACCTAGGATGTTTACAAGTACAAACAAGCTTCAACTGAAGCTTTTAAATGCATTGACGCGCTTTAAAAGCTCATACGAGTAGGGTGAAAGAGATTTGAGTTCTTTTGTGTTGTATATTAAAAGAAAGCATCCAAATACTTTGTTTGGATTAATTTGAGTCTAAAACTAAACCTAGGATGTTTACAAGTACAAACAAGCTTCAACTCAAGCTTTTGAATGCATTTACGCGTTTTAAAAGCTCATACGAGTAGGCTGAAAGATATTTGAGTTCAATTGTGTTGTATATTAAGAGAAAGCATTTAAACACTTTGTTTGCATTCATTTGAGTGTGAAACTACTCGTAGGCTGTTTATTAGTACAAACAAGCTTCAACTCAAGCTTTTGAATGCATTTACGCGTTTTAACAGCTCTTACGACTAGGGTGATAGAGATCGAGTTCTTTTGTGTTGTTTATTAAGAGAAAGCACCCAAATGTTTTGTTTGCATTCATTTGAGTATGAAACAACCCCAAGAATGTTTTAAAGTGCAAACAAGCTTCAACTCAAGCTTTTGAATGCATTTACGAGTTTTAAATGCTCATACTAGTAGGGTGAAAGAGATTTGAGTTCTTTTGTGTTGTATATTAAGAGAAAGCATCCAAATACTTTGTTTGGATTAATTTGAGGGTGAAACTACACCTAGGATGTCTACAAGTACAAACAAGCTTCAACTCAAGCTTTTGAACGCATTTACGCGTTTTTAAAGCTCATACGAGTAGGGTGATAGAGATCGAGTTCTTTTGTGCTGTATATTAAGAGAAAACATAAAAATACTTTGTTTGCATTCATTTGAGTGTGAAACTACACCTAGGATGTTTACAAGTACAAACAAGCTTCAACTCAAGCTTTTGAAAGCATTTACGCGTTTTAACAGCTCTTACGACTAGGGTGATAGAGATCGAGTTCTTTTGTGTTGTTTATTAAGAGAAAGCACCCAAATGTTTTGTTTGCATTCATTTGAGTATGAAACTACACCAAGATTTTTTTAAAGTGCAAACAAGCTTCAACTCAAGCTTTTGAATGTATTTACGCGTTTTAAAAGCACATACGAGTAGGGTGGAAGAGAGTTGAGTTCTTTTGTGTTGCCTATTAAGAGAAAGCTTCAAATTACTTGGTTTGGATTAATTTTGATGTTAAACTACACCTAGGATGTTTACAAGTACCAACAAGCTTCAACTCAAGCTTTTGAATGCATTTACGCGTTTTAAAAGCTCATACGAGTAGGGTGAAAGGATTTGAGTTCTTTTGTGTTGTATATTATGAGAAAGCATCCAAATACTTTGTTTGGATTAATTTGAGGGTGAAACAACACCTAGGATGTTTACAAGTACAAACAAGCTTCTACTCAAGCTTTTGAATGCATTTAAGCGTTTTAAATGCTCATACGAGTAGGGTGAAAGAGCTTTGAGTTCTTTTGTGTTGTATATTAAGAGAAAGCATCAAATTACTTTGTTTGGATTAATTTTAATGTGAAACTACACCTAGGATGTTTACAAGTACAAACAAGCTTCTACTCAAGCTTTTGAATGCATTTAAGCGTTTTAAATGCTCATACGAGTAGGGTGAAAGAGATTTGAGTTCTTTTGTGTTGTATATTATGAGAAAGCATCCAAATACATTGTTTGCATTCATTTGAGTGTGAAACTACACCTAGGATGTTTACAAGTACAAATAAGCTTCAACTGAAGCTTTTAAATGCATTTACGCGTTTCTAAAGCTCATACGAGTAGGGTGAAAGAGATTTGAGTTCTTTTTTGTTGTATATTAAAAGAAAGTATCCAAATACTTTGTTTGGATTAATTTGAGTGTGAAACTAAACCTAGGATGTTTACAAGTACAAACAAGCTTCAACTCAAGCTTTTGAATGCATTTACGTGTTTTAAAAGCTCATACGAGTAGGGTGAAAGAGATTTGAGTTCTTTTGTGTTGTATATTTAGAAAAAGCATCCAAACACTTTGTTTGCATCCATTTGAGTGTGAAACTACTCCTAGGCTGTTTAAAAGTACAAACAAGCTTCAACTCAAGCTTTTGAATGCATTTACACGTTTTAACAGCTCTTACGACTAGGGTGATAGAGATTGAGTTCTTTTGTGTTGTATATTAAGAGAAAGCATCCAAATACTTTGTTTGGATTAATTTGAGGGTGAAACAACACCTAGGATGTTTACAAGTACAAACAAGCTTCTACTCGAGCTTTTGAATGCATTTAAGCGTTTTAAATGCTCATACGAGTAGGGTGAAAGAGATTTGAGTTATTTTGTGTTGTATATTAAGAGAAAGCATCCAAATACTTTGTTTGCATTCATTTAAGTGTGAAACTACACCTAGGATGTTTACAAGTACAAACAAGCTTCAACTAAAGCTTTTGAATGCATTTACGCGTTTTAAAAGCGCATACGAGTAGGGTGAAAGGCATTTGAATTCTTTTGTGTTGTATATTAAGAGAAAGCATACAAATACTTTGTTTGCTTTCATTTAAGTGTAAAACTACACCTATGATGTTTACAAGTACAAACAATCTTCAACTCAAGCTTTTGAATGCATTTACGCGTTTTAACAGCTCTTACGACTAGGGTGATAGAGATTGAATTCTTTTGTGTTGTATATTAAGAGAAAGCACCAAATGTTTTGTTTGCATTCATTTGAGTATGAAACTACACCAAGAATGTTTCAAATTGCAAACAAGCTTCAACTCAAGCTTTTGAATGCATTTACGCGTTTTAAAAGCTCATACGAGTAGGGTGAAAGAGATTTGAATTCTTTTGTGTTGTATATTAAGAGAAAGCATCCAAATACTTTGTTTGCATTCATTTGAGTGTGAAACTACACCTAGGATGTTTACAAGTACAAACAAGCTTCAACTCAAGCTTTTGAATGCATTTACGCTTTTTAACAGCTCTTACGACTAGGGTGATAGAGATTGAATTCTTTTGTGTTCTACATTAAGAGAAAGCACCCAAATGTTTTGTTTGCATTCATTTGAGTATGAAACTACACCATGAATGTTTTAAAGTTCAAACAAGCTTCAACTCAAGCTTTTGAATGCATTTACGCGTTGTTAAAGCTCATACGAGTAGGGTGAAAGAGATTTGAGTTCTTTTGTGTTGTATATTAATAGAAAGCATCCAAATACTTTTTTTGCATTCATTTGAGTGTGAAACTACACCTAGGATGTTTACAAGTACAAACAAGCTTCAACTCAAACTTTTGAATGCATTTACGCGTTTTAAAAGCTCATACGAGTAGGGTGAAAGAGATTTGAGTTCTTTTGTGTTGTATATTAAGAGAAAGCATCCAAATACTTTGTTTGCATTCATATGAGTGTGAAAACTACATCTAGGATGTTTACAAGTACAAACAAGCTTCAACTAAAGCTTTTGAATGCATTTACGCGTTTTAAAAGCTCATACGAGTAGGGTGAAAAGCATTTGAATTCTTTTGTGTTGTATATTAAGAGAAAGCATCCAAATACTTTATTTGCATTCATATGAGTGTGAAAACTACATCTAGGATGTTTACAAGTACAAACAGGCTTCAACTAAAGCTTTTGAATGCATTTACGCGTTTTAAAAGCTCATACGAGTAGGGTGAAAGGCATTTGAATTCTTTTGTGTTGTATATTAAGAGAAAGCATACAAATACTTTGTTTGCATTCATTTGAGTATGAAACCACACCTAGGATGTTTACAAGTACAAACAAGCTTCAACTCAAGCTTTTGAAAGCATTTACGCGTTTTAAAAGCTCATACGAGTAGGATGAAAGAGATTTGAATTCTTTTGTGTTGTATATTAAGAGAAAGCACCCAAATGTTTTGTTTGCATTCATTTGAGTATGAAACTACACCAAGAATGTTTTAAAGTTCAAACAAGCTTCAACTCAAGGTTTTGAATGCATTTACGCGTTTTAAAAGCTCATACGAGTAGGGTGAAAGAGATTTGAGTTCTTTTGTGTTGTATATTAAGAGAAAGCATACAAATACTTTCTTTGCATTCATTTGTGTGTGAAACTACACCTAGGATGTTTACAAGTACAAACAAGCTTCAACTCAAACTTTTGAATGCATTTACGCGTTTTAAAAGCTCATACGAGTAGGGTGAAAGAGATTTGAGTTCTGTTGTGTTGTATATTAAGAGAAAGCATCGAAATACTTTGTTTGCATTCATTTGAGTGTGAAAACTACATCTAGGATGTTTACAAGTACAAACAAGCTTCAACTCAAGCTTTTGAATGCATTTACGCGTTTTAAAACCTCATACGAGTAGGGTGATAGAGATTGAGTTCTTTTGTGTTGTACATTAAGAGAAAGCACCCAAATGTTTTGTTTGCATTCATTTGAGAATGAAACTACACCAAGAATGTTTTAAAGTTCAAACAAGCTTCAAATCAAACTTTTGAATTCATTTACGCGTTTTAAAAGCTCATACGAGTAGGGTGAAAGAGATTTGAGTTCTTTTGTGTTGTATATTAATAGAAAGCATCCAAATACTATGTTTG
Organism: Tetragonia tetragonoides; assembly: GCA_038025085.1. Taxonomy (NCBI): domain Eukaryota; kingdom Viridiplantae; phylum Streptophyta; class Magnoliopsida; order Caryophyllales; family Aizoaceae; genus Tetragonia; species Tetragonia tetragonoides. Next base: position 27,162,736 of record CM076140.1, read on the forward strand.
CATTCATTTGAGTGTGAAACTACACCTAGGATGTTTACAAGTACAAACAAGCTTCAACTCAAACTTTTGAATGCATTTACGCGTTTTAAAACCTCATACGAGTTGGGTGAAAGAGATTTGAGTTCTTTTGTGTTGTATATTAAGAGAAAGCATCCATATACTTTGTTTGCATTCATATGAGTGTGAAAACTACATCTAGGATGTTTACAAGTACAAACAAGCTTCAACTAAAGCTTTTGAATGCATTTACGCGTTTTAAAAGCTCATACGAGTAGGGTGAAAGGCATTTGAATTCTTTTGTGTTGTATATTAAGAGAAAGCATCCAAATACTTTATTTGCATTCATTTGAGTGTGAAACTACACCTAGGATGTTTACAAGTACAAACAAGCTTCAACTCAAGCTTTTGAATGCATTTACGCGTTTTAAAAGCTCATACGAGTAGGGTGAAAGGCATTTGAATTCTTTTGTGTTGTATATTAAGAAAAACCGTCCAAATACTTTGTTTGCAATCATATGAGTCTGAAAACTACATCTAGGATGTTTGCAAGTACAAACAAGCTTCAACTCAAGCTTTTGAATGCATTTACGCGTTTTAAAAGCTCATACGAGTAGGGTGAAAGGGATTTGAGTTCTTTTGGGTTGTATATTAAGAGAAAGCATCCAAATACTTTGTTTGCATTCATATGAGTGTGAAAAATACATCTAGGATGTTTACAAGTACAAACAAGCTTCAACTAAAGCTTTTGAATGCATTTACGCGTTTTAAAAGCTCATACGAGTAGGGTGAAAGGCATTTGAATTCTTTTGTGTTGTATATTAAGAGAAAGCATCCAAATACTTTGTTTGCATTCATATGAGTGTGAAAACTACATCTAGGATGTTTACAAGTAAAAACAAGCTTCAACTCAAGCTTTTGAATGCATTTACGCGTTTTAAAAGCTCATACGAGTAGGGTGAAAGAGATATAAGTTCTTTTGTGTTGTATATTAAGAGAAAGCATCCAAATACTTTGTTTGCATTCATATGAGTGTGAAAACTACATCTAGGATGTTTGCAAGTACAAACAAGCTTCAACTCAAGCTTTTGAATGCATTTACTCGTTTTAACAGCTCATACGAGTAGGGTGATAGAGATTTAGTTCTTTTGTGTTGTATATTAAGAGAAAGCACCCAAATGTTTTGTTTGCATTCATTTGAGTATGAAACCACACCTAGGATGTTTACAAGTACAAACAAGCTTCAACTGAAGCTTTTGAATGCATTTACGCGTTTTAAAAGCTCATACGAGTAGGATGAAAGAGATGTGAATTCTTTTGTGTTGTATATTAAGAGAAAGCACCCAAATGTTTTGTTTGCATTCATTTGAGTATGAAACTACCCCAAGAATGTTTTAAAGTTCAAACAAGCTTCAACTCAAGCTTTTGAATGCATTTACGCGTTTTAAAAACTCATACGAGTAGGGTGAAAGGCATTTGAATTCTTTTGTGTTGTATATTAAGAAAAACCGTCCAAATACTTTGTTTGCAATCATATGAGTGTGAAAACTACATCTAGGATGTTTGCAAGTACAAACAAGCTTCAACTCAAGCTTTTGAATGCATTTACGCGTTTTAAAAGCTCATACGAGTAGGGTAAAAGGGATTTGAGTTCTTTTGGGTTGTATATTAAGAGAAAGCATACAAATACTTTGTTTGCATTCATATGAGTGTGAAAAATACATCTAGGATGTTTACAAGTACAAACAAGCTTCAACTAAAGCTTTTGAATGCATTTGCATACGAGTAGGGTGAAAGGCATTTGAATTCTTTTGTGTTGTATATTAAGAGAAAGCATACAAATACTTTGTTTGCTTTCATTTGAGTGTGAAACTACACCTATGATGTTTACAAGTACAAACAATCTTCAACTCAAGCTTTTGAATGCATTTACGCGTTTTAACAGCTCTTACGACTAGGGTGATAGAGATTGAATTCTTTTGTGTTGTATATTAAGAGAAAGCACCAAATGTTTTGTTTGCATTCATTTGAGTATGAAACTACACCAAGAATGTTTCAAATTGCAAACAAGCTTCAACTCAAGCTTTTGAATGCATTTACGCGATTTAAAAGCTCATACGAGTAGGGTGAAAGAGATTTGAATTCTTTTGTGTTGTATATTAAGAGAAAGCATCCAAATACTTTGTTTGCATTCATTTGAGTGTGAAAACTACATCTAGGATGTTTACAAGTACAAACAAGCTTCAACTCAAACTTTTGAATGCATTTACGCGTTTTAAAAGCTCATACGAGTAGGGTGAAAGAGATTTGAGTTCTTTTGTGTTGTATATTAATAGAAAGCATCCAAATACTTTGTTTGCATTCATTTGAGTGTGAAACTACACCTAGGATGTTTACAAGTACAAACAAGCTTCAACTCAAACTTTTGAATGCATTTACGCGTTTTAAAAGCTCATACGAGTTGGGTGAAAGAGATTTGAGTTCTTTTGTGTTGTATATTAAGAGAAAGCATCCATATACTTTGTTTGCATTCATATGAGTGTGAAAACTACATCTAGGATGTTTACAAGTACAAACAAGCTTCAACTAAAGCTTTTGAATGCATTTACGCGTTTTAAAAGCTCATACGAGTAGGGTGAAAGGCATTTGAATTCTTTTGTGTTGTATATTAAGAGAAAGCATCCAAATACTTTATTTGCATTCATTTGAGTGTGAAACTACACCTAGGATGTTTACAAGTACAAACAAGCTTCAACTCAAGCTTTTGAATGCATTTACGCGTTTTAAAAGCTCATACGAGTAGGGTGAAAGGCATTTGAATTCTTTTGTGTTGTATATTAAGAAAAACCTTCCAAATACTTTGTTTGCAATCATATGAGTGTGAAAACTACATCTAGGATGTTTGCAAGTACAAACAAGCTTCAACTCAAGCTTTTGAATGCATTTACGCGTTTTAAAAGCTCATACGAGTAGGGTGAAAGGGATTTGAGTTCTTTTGGGTTGTATATTAAGAGAAAGCATCCAAATACTTTGTTTGCATTCATATGAGTGTGAAAAATACATCTAGGATGTTTACAAGTACAAACAAGCTTCAACTAAAGCTTTTGAATGCATTTACGCGTTTTAAAAGCTCATACGAGTAGGGTGAAAGGCATTTGAATTCTTTTGTGTTGTATATTAAGAGAAAGCATCCAAATACTTTGTTTGCATTCATATGAGTGTGAAAACTACATCTTGGATGTTTACAAGTACAAACAAGCTTCAACTCAAGCTTTTGAATGCATTTACTCGTTTTAAAAGCTCATACGAGTAGGGTGAAAAGCATTTGAATTCTTTTGTGTTGTATATTAAGAGAAAGCATCCAATTACTTTGTTTGCATTCATATGAGTGTGAAAACTACATCTAGGATGTTTACAAGTACAAACAAGCTTCAACTAAAGATTTTGAATGCATTTACTCGTTTTAACAGCTCATACGAGTAGGGTGATAGAGATTTAGTTCTTTTGTGTTGTATATTAAGAGAAAGCACCCAAATGTTTTGTTTGCATTCATTTGAGTATGAAACCACACCTAGGATGTTTACAAGTACAAACAAGCTTCAACTCAAGCTTTTGAATGCATTTACGCGTTTTAAAAGCTCATACGAGTAGGATGAAAGAGATTTGAATTCTTTTGTGTTGTATATTAAGAGAAAGCACCCAAATGTTTTGTTTGCATTCATATGAGTGTGAAAACTACATCTAGGATGTTTTAAAGTTCAAACAAGTTTCAACTCAAGGTTTTGAATGCATTTACGCGTTTTAAAAGCTCTTACGACTAGGGTGATAGAGATTGAATTCTTTTGTGTTGTATATTAAGAGAAAGCACCAAATGTTTTGTTTGCATTCATTTGAGTATGAAACTACACCAAGAATGTTTCAAATTGCAAACAAGCTTCAACTCAAGCTTTTGAATGCATTTACGCGTTTTAAAAGCTCCTACGAGTAGGGTGAAAGAGATTTGAATTCTTTTGTGTTGTATATTAAGAGAAAGCATCCAAATACTTTGTTTGCATTCATTTGAGTGTGAAAACTACATCTAGGATGTTTACAAGTACAAACAAGCTTCAACTCAAGCTTTTGAATGCATTTACGCGTTTTAAAAGCTCATACGAGCAGGGTGATAGAGATTGAGTTCTTTTGTGTTGTTGATGTGATTTATTTAGGGATTTTCTGTATTTTGATAAATAAAAACAATAAAAGGGATATACCTCTCGAATCACTCAAGGGGTTGGGGTTTTCGTTCAAGAATCACTCAAGAACAATACTTGCGCATCACACAGAAGGGTTTCAAACTGAATCACTCAATTTGAGGGGGTAAATACTCACGTATTAATCATTAATCATCAAAGTCTATGTTACAATTTCGTGCTCTCCCCTATTTATAGACAAAGAAATCTAAAGCTATTCGGAATCCTAATCCTAGTCCGAATAGGAAACTAACTACGAAACTGACTACAATTGTAAAACGGACTAACTAACAGCTTTCCTAACACCTAATGGACTTCTAATACTAATAAAAATCAGATTATTACTCTTCTAAACATATTCTAACTAATTAAGGAAATAGGCAAACGAAATCAAACTCAAACAGCTAATTACTTGGCGCCCAAGGCCAAAACCACTGGAACAGTTTTGCTCTGTAACTTCAATTGCCTTTTCAACTCCTTTACGTTCTGAATATGGGAAAACTCAAAGCATGGGAGTTTTAGATGTCATTTCCAGCTTTCTACAGAACTTTGAATCACCACGATCCCATGTCGTATGAGTGAGTTATGATTAAAATACGAACCAGTGTAGAAGCTGTCAAAATTACGGGAATCCTGATAACGAATGTGATCGTATAATAAGAGCTTTAATCCCGACCTTGCATGGAAACTCCATGTAATCATGCTTGTAGGAGCCACATTAATGCATAACCATAAAAGCAACACGGTGTATTCAAGAGTATTTGTTCCTTAGCTTGTTTCTTGGTTCTTTTCTTTAAATTGCTCACTTGCTCCTACATCAGTTTACAAGTACAAACAAGCTTCAACTCAAGCTTTTGAATGCATTTACGCGTTTTAAAAGCTCATACGAGTAGGGTGAAAGGGATTTGAATTCTTTTGTGTTGTATACTAAGAGAAAGCATCCAAATACTTTGTTTGCATTCATATGAGTGTAAAACTACATCTAGGATGTTTACAAGTACAAACAAGCTTCAACTCAAGCTTTTGAATGCATTTACTCGTTTTAACAGCTCATACGAGTAGGGTGATAGAGATTTAGTTCTTTTGTGTTGTATATTAAGAGAAAGAACCTAAATGTTTTGTTTGCATTCATTTGAGTATGAAACCACACCTAGGATGTTTACAAGTACAAACAAGCTTCAACTCAAGCTTTTGAATGCATTTACGCGTTTTAAAAGCTCATACGAGTAGGGTGAAAGAGATTTGAGTTCTTTTGTGTTGTATATTAAGAGAAAGCATCCAAATACTTTGATTGCATTCATTTGAGTGTGAAACTACACCTAGGATGTTTACAAGTACAAACAAGCTTCAACTCAAGCTTTTGAATGCATTTACGCGTTTTAAAAGCTCATACGAGTAGGGTGAAAGGGATTTGAGTTCTTTTGTGTTGTATATTAAGAGAAAGCATCCAAATACTTTGTTTGCATTCATATGAGTGTGAAAACTACATCTAGGATGTTTACAAGTACAAACAAGCTTCAACTAAAGCCTTTGAATGCATTTACGCGTTTTAAAAGCTCATACGCGTAGGGTGAAAGGCATTTGAATTCTTTTGTATTGTATATTAAGAGAAAGCATCCAAATACTTTGTTTGCATTCATTTGAGTGTGAAACTACACCTAGGATGTTTACAAGTACAAACAAGCTTCAACTCAAGCTTTTGAATGCATTTACGCGTTTTAAAAGCTCATACGAGTAGGGTGAAAGGGATTTGAGTTCTTTTGTATTGTATATTAAGAGAAAGCATCCAAATACTTTGTTTGCATTCATATGAGTGTGAAAACTACATCTAGGATGTTTACAAGTACAAACAAGCTTCAACTAAAGCTTTTGAATGCATTTACGCGTTTTAAAAGCTCATACGAGTAGGGTGAAAGGCATTTGAATTCTTTTGCGTTGTATATTAAGAGAAAGCATCCAAATACTTTGTTTGCATTCATATGAGTGTGAAAACTACATCTAGGATGTTTACAAGTACAAACAAGCTTCAACTCAAGCTTTTGAATGCATTCACTCGTTTTAACAGCTCATACGAGTAGGGTGATAGAGATTTGGTTCTTTTGTGTTGTATATAAAGAGAAAGCACCCAAATGTTTTGTTTGCATTCATTTAAGTATGAAACCACACCTAGGATGTTTACAAGTACAAACAATCTTCAACTCAAGCTTTTGAATGCATTTACGCGTTTTAACAGCTCTTACGACTAAGGTGATAGAGATTGAATTCTTTTGTGTTGTATATTAAGAGAAAGCACCAAATGTTTTGTTTGCATTCATTTGAGTATGAAACTACACCAAGAATGTTTCAAATTGCAAACAAGCTTCAACTCAAGCTTTTGAATGCATTTACGCGTTTTAAAAGCTCATACGAGTAGGGTGAAAGAGATTTGAATTCTTTTGTGTTGTATATTAAGAGAAAGCATCCAAATACTTTGTTTGCATTCATTTGAGTGTGAAACTACACCTAGGATGTTTACAAGTACAAACAAGCTTCAACTCAAGCTTTTAAATGCATTTACGCGTTTTAACAGCTCTTACGACTAGGGTGATAGAGATTGAATTCTTTTGTGTTGTACATTAAGCGAAAGCACCCAAATGTTTTGTTTGCATTCGTTTGAGTATGAAACTACACCAAGAATGTTTTAAAGTTCAAACAAGCTTCAACTCAAGGTTTTGAATGCATTTACGCGTTTTAAAAGCTCATACGAGTAGGGTGAAAGAGATTTGAGTTCTTTTGTATTGTATATTAATAGAAAGCATCCAAATACTTTGTTTGCATTCATTTGAGTGTGAAGCTACACCTAGGATGTTTACAAGTACAAACAAGCTTCAACTCAAGCTTTTGAATGCATTTACTCGTTTTAACAGCTCATACGAGTAGGGTGATAGAGATTTAGTTCTTTTGTGTTGTATATTAAGAGAAAGCACCCAAATGTTTTGTTTGCATTCATTTAAGTATGAAACCACACGTAGGATGTTTACAAGTACAAACAAGCTTCAACTCAAGCTTTTGAATGCATTTACGCGTTTTAAAAGCTCATACGAGTAGGATGAAAGAGATTTGAATTCTTTTGTGTTGTATATTAAGAGAAAGCACCCAAATGTTTTGTTTGCATTCATTTGAGTATGAAACTACACCAAGAATGTTTAAAAGTTCAAACAAGCTTCAACTCAAGGTTTTGAATGCATTTACGCGTTTTAAAAGCTCATACGAGTAGGGTGAAAGAGATTTGAGTTCTTTTGTGTTGTATATTAAGAGAAAGCATACAAATACTTTGTTTGCTTTCATTTGAGTGTGAAACTACACCTATGATGTTTACAAGTACAAACAATCTTCAACTCAAGCTTTTGAATGCATTTACGCGTTTTAACAGCTCTTACGACTAGGGTGATAGAGATTGAATTCTTTTGTGTTGTATATTAAGAGAAAGCACCAAATGTTTTGTTTGCATTCATTTGAGTATGAAACTACACCAAGAATGTTTCAAATTGCAAACAAGCTTCAACTCAAGCTTTTGAATGCATTTACGCGTTTTAAAAGCTCATACGAGTAGGGTGAAAGAGATTTGAATTCTTTTGTGTTGTATATTTAGAGAAAGCATCCAAATACTTTGTTTGCATTCATTTGATGTGAAACTACACCTAGGATGTTTACAAGTACAAACAAGCTTCAACACAAGCTTTTGAATGCATTTTCGCGTTTTAACAGCTCTTACGACTAGGGTGATAGAGATTGAATTCTTTTGTGTTGTATATTAAGCGAAAGCACCCAAATGTTTTGTTTGCATTCATTTGAGTATGAAACTACACCAAGAATGTTTTAAAGTTCAAACAAGCTTCAACTCAAGGTTTTGAATGCATTTACGCGTTTTAAAAGCTCATACGTGTAGGGTGAAAGAGATTTGAGTTCTTTTGTGTTGTATATTAATAGAAAGCATCCAAATACTTTGTTTGCATTCATTTGAGTGTGAAACTACACCAAGAATGTTTCAAATTGCAAACAAGCTTCAACTCAAGCTTTTGAATGCATTTACGCGTTTTAAAAGCTCATACGAGTAGGGTGAAAGAGATTTGAATTCTTTTGTGTTGTATATTAAGAGAAAGCATCCAAATACTTTGTTTGCATTCATTTGAGTGTGAAACTACACCTAGGATGTTTACAAGTACAAACAAGCTTCAACTCAAGCTTTTGAATGCATTTACGCGTTTTAACAGCTCTTACGACTAGGGTGATAGAGATTGAATTCTTTTGTGTTGTATATTAAGAGAAAGCACCCAAATGTTTTGTTTGCATTCATTTGAGTATGAAACTACACCAAGAATGTTTTAAAGTTCAAACAAGCTTCAACTCAAGGTTTTGAATGCATTTACGCGTTTTAAAAGCTCATACGAGTAGGGTGAAAGAGATTTGAGTTCTTTTGTGTTGTATATTAATAGAAAGCATCCAAATACTTTGTTTGCATTCATTTGAGTGTGAAACTACACCTAGGATGTTTACAAGTACAAACAAGCTTCAACTCAAGCATTTGAATGCATTTACGCGTTTTAAAAGCTCTTACGAGTAGGGTGAAAGGGATTTGAGTTCTTTTGTGTTGTATATTAAGAGAAAGCATCTAAATACTTTGTTTGCATTCATATGAGTGTGAAAACTACATCTAGGATGTTTACAAGTACAAACAAGCTTCAACTCAAGCTTTTGAATGCATTTACGCGTTTTAAAAGGTCATACGAGTAGGGTGAAAGGGATTTGAATTCTTTTGTGTTGTATACTAAGTGAAAGCATCCAAATACTTTGTTTGCATTCATATGAGTGTGAAAACTACATCTAGGATGTTTACAAGTACAAACAAGCTTCAACTCAAGCTTTTGAATGCATTTACTCGTTTTAACAGCTCATACGAGTAGGGTGAAACAGATTTGAGTTCTTTTGTGTTGTATATTAAGAGAAAGCATCCAAATACTTTGTTTGCATTCATTTGAGTGTGAAACTACACCTAGGATGTTTACAAGTACAAACAAGCTTCAACTAAAGATTTTGAATGCATTTATGCGTTTTAAAAGCTCATACGAGTAGGGTGAAAGAGATTTGAGTTCTTTTGTGTTGTATATTAAGAGAAAGCACCCAAATGTTTTGTTTGCATTCATTTGAGTATGAATCTACACCAAGAATGTTTTAAAGTGCAAACAAGCTTCAACTCAAACTTTTGAATGCATTTACGCGTTTTAAAAGCTCATACGAGTAGGGTGAAAGGCATTTGAGTTCTTTTGTGGTTTATATTAAGAGAAAGCATCCAAATACTTTGTTTGCATTCATTTGAGTGTGAAACTACACCTAGGTTGTTTACAAGTACAAACAAGATTCAACTAAAGCTTTTGAATGCATTTATGCGTTTTAAAAGCTCATACGAGTAGGGTGAAAGAGATTTGAGTTCTTTTGTGTTGTATATTAAGAGAAAGCACCCAAATGTTTTGTTTGCATTCATTTGAGTATGAATGTACACCAAGAATGTTTTAAAGTGCAAACAAGCTTCAACTCAAACTTTTGAATGCATTTACGCGTTTTAAAAGCTCATACGAGTAGGGTGAAAGGCATTTGAATTCTTTTGTGTTGTATATTAAGAGAAAGCATCCAAATACATTGTTTGCATTCATATGAGTGTGAAAACTACATCTAGGATGTTTACAAGTACAAACAAGCTTCAACTAAAGCTTTTGAATGCATTTACGCGTTTTAAAAGCTCATACGAGTAGGATGAAAGAGATTTGAATTCTTTTGTGTTGTATATTAAGAGAAAGCACCCAAATGTTTTGTTTGCATTCATTTGAGTATGAAACTACACCAAGAATGTTTTAAAGTTCAAACAAGCTTCAACTCAAGGTTTTGAATGCATTTACGCGTTTTAAAAGCTCATACGAGTAGGGTGAAAGAGATTTGAGTTCTTTTGTGTTGTATATTAAGAGAAAGCATACAAATACTTTGTTTGCTTTCATTTGAGTGTGAAACTACACCTATGATGTTTACAAGTACACACAAGCTTCAACTCAAGCTTTTGAATGCATTTACGCGTTTTAAAAGCTCATACGAGTAGGGTGATAGAGATTTGAGTTCTGTTGTGTTGTATATTAAGAGAAAGCATCCAAATACTTTGTTTGCATCCATTTGAGTGTGAAAACTACATCTAGGACGTTTACAAGTACAAACAAGCTTCAACTCAAGCTTTTAAATGCATTTACGCGTTTTAAAAGCTCATACGAGTAGGGTGAAAGAGATTTGAATTCTTTTGTGTTGTATATTAAGAGAAAGCATCCAAATACTTTGTTTGGATTCATTTGAGTGTGAAACTACACCTGGGATGTTTACAAGTACAAACAAGCTTCAACTCAAGCTTTTGAATGCATTTACGCGTTTTAAAAGCTCATACGAGTAGGGTGAAAGAGATTTGAATTCTTTTGTGTTGTATATTAAGGGAAAGCATCCAAATACTTTGTTTGCATTCATATGAGTGTGAAAACTACATCTAGGATGTTTAAGAGTACAAACAAGCTTCAACTCAAGCTTTTCAATGCATTCACGCGTTTTAAAAGCTCATACGAGTAGGGTGATAGAGATTGAGTTCTTTTGTGTTGTACATTAAGAGAAAGCACCCAAATGTTTTGTTTGCATTCATTTGAGTATGAAACTACACCAAGAATGTTTTAAAGTTCAAACAAGCTTCAACTCAAACTTTTGAATGCATTTACGCGTTTTAAAAGCTTATACGAGTAGGGTGAAAGAGATTTGAGTTCTTTTGTGTTGTATATTAATAGAAAGCATCCAAAAACTTTGTTTGCATTCATTTGAGTGTGAAACTACACCTAGGATGTTTACAAGTACAAACAAGCTTCAACTTAAACTTTTGAATGCATTTACGCGTTTTAAAAGCTCATACGAGTAGGGTGAAAGAGATTTGAGTTCTTTTGTGTTGTATACTAAGAGAAAGCACCCAAATACTTTGTTTGGATTCATTTGAGTGTGAAATTACACCTGGGATGTTTACAAGTACAAACAAGCTTCAACTCAAGCTTTTAATTGCATTTACGCGTTTTAAAAGCTCATACGAGTAGGGTGAAAGAGATTTGAATTCTTTTGTGTTGTATATTAAGAGAAAGCACCCAAATGTTTTATTTGCATTCATTTGAGTATGAAACTACACCAAGAATGTTTTAAACTTCAAACAAGCCTCAACTCAAGGTTTTGAATGCAATTACGCGTTTTAAAAGCTCATACGAGTAGGGTGAAAGATATTTGAGTTACTTTGTGGTTTATATTAAGAGAAAGCATACAAATACTTTGTTTGCATTCATTTGAGTGTGAAACTACACCTATGATGTTTACAAGTACAAACAAGCTTCAACTCAAGGTTTTGAATGCATTTACGCGTTTTAACAGCTCTTACGACTAGGGTGATAGAGATTGAATTCTTTTGTGTTGTATATTAAGAGAAAGCACCAAATGTTTTGTTTGCATTCATTTGAGTATGAAACTACACCAAGAATGTTTCAAATTGCAAACAAGCTTCAACTCAAGCTTTTGAATGCATTTACGCGTTTTAAAAGATCTTCCGAGTAGGGGGAAAGAGATTTGAATTCTTTTGTGTTGTATATTAAGAGAAAGCATCCAAATCCTTTGTTTGCATTCATTTGAGTGTGAAAACTACATCTAGGATGTTTACAAGTACAAAGAAGCTTCAACTCAAGCTTTTGAATGCATTTACGCGTTTTAAAAGCTCATACGAGTAGGGTGAAAGAGATTTGAATTCTTTTGTGTTGTACATTAAGAGAAAGCATCCAAATACTTTCTTTGGATTCACTTGAGTGTGAAACTACACCTAGGAAGTTTACAAGTACAAACATGCTTCAACTCAAGCTTTTGTGTGCATTTACGCGTTTTAAAAGCTCATACGAGTAGGGTGAAAGAGATTTGAGTTCTTTTGTGTTGTATATTAAGAGAAAGCATCCAAATACTTTGTTTGCATTCAATTGAGTGTGAAACTACACCTAGGATGTTTACAAGTACAAACAAGATTCAACTGAAGCTTTTGAATGCATTTACGCGTTTTAACAGCTCTTACGACTAGGGTGATAGAGATTGAATTCTTTTGTGTTGTATATTAAGAGAAAGCACCCAAATGTTTTGTTTGCATTCATTTGAGTGTGAAAACTACACCAAGAATGTTTTAAAGTTCAAACAAGCTTCAACTCAAGGTTTCGAATGCATTTACGCGTTTTAAAAGCTCATACGAGTAGGGTGAAAGAGATTTGAATTCTTTTGTGTTGTATATTAAGAGAAAGCATCCAAATACTTTGTTTGCATTCATTTGAGTGTGAAACTACACCTAGGATGTTTACAAGTACAAACAAGATTCAACTAAAGCTTTTGAATGCATTTATGCGTTTTAAAAGCTCATACGAGTAGGGTGAAAGAGATTTGAGTTCTTTTGTGTTGTATATTAAGAGAAAGCATCCAAATACTTTGTTTGCATCCATTTGAGTGTGAAAACTACATCTAGGACGTTTACAAGTACAAACAAGCTTCAACTCAAGCTTTTAAATGCATTTACGCGTTTTAAAAGCTCATACGAGTAGGGTGAAAGGCATTTGAATTCTTTTGTGTTGTATATTAAGAGAAAGCATCCAAATACATTGTTTGCATTCATATGAGTGTGAAAACTACATCTAGGATGTTTACAAGTACAAACAAGCTTCAACTAAAGCTTTTGAATGCATTTACGCGTTTTAAAAGCTCATACGAGTAGGATGAAAGAGATTTGAATTCTTTTGTGTTGTATATTAAGAGAAAGCACCCAAATGTTTTGTTTGCATTCATTTGAGTATGAAACAACCCCAAGAATGTTTTAAAGTGCAAACAAGCTTCAACTCAAGCTTTTGAATGCATTTACGCGTTTTAAAAGCTCATACGAGTAGGGTGAAAGAGATTTGAATTCTTTTGTGTTGTATATTAAGGGAAAGCATCCAAATACTTTGTTTGCATTCATATGAGTGTGAAAACTACATCTAGGATGTTTAAGAGTACAAACAAGCTTCAACTCAAGCTTTTCAATGCATTCACGCGTTTTAAAAGCTCATACGAGTAGGGTGAAAGAGATTTAAGTTGTTTTGTGTTGAATATTAAGAGAAAGCATCCAAATACTTTGTTTGGATTCACTTGAGTAAGAAACTACACCTAGGAAGTTTACAAGTACAAACAAGCTTCAACTCAAGCTTTTGAATGCATTTACGCGTTTTAAAAGCTCATACGAGTAGGGTGAAAGAGATTTGAGTTCTTTTGTGTTGTATATTAAGAGAAAGCATCCAAATACTTTGTTTGCATTCATTTGAGTGTGAAACTACACCTAGGATGTTTACAAGTACAAACAAGCTTCAACTCAAGATTTTGAATGCATTTACGCGTTTTAAAAGCTCATACGAGTAGGGTGAAAGAGATTTGAGTTCTTTTGTGGTTTATATTAAGAGAAAGCATACAAATACTTTGTTTGCATTCATTTGAGTGTGAAATTACACCTATGATGTATACAAGTACAAACAAGCTTCAACTCAAGCTTTTGAATGCATTTACGCGTTTTAACAGCTCATACGAGTAGGGTGAAAGAGATTTGAGTTATTTTGTGTTGTATATTAAGAGAAAGCATCCAAATACTTTGTTTACATTCATTTGAGTGTGAAACTACACTTAGGATGTTTACAAGTACAAACAAGCTTCAACTCAAGCTTTTGAATGCATTTACGCTGTTTAAAAGCTCATACTTGTAGGGTGAAAGAGATTTGAGTTCTTTTGTGTTGTATATTAGGAGAAAGCATCTAAATACTTTGTTTGCATTCATTTGAGTGTGAAACTACACCTAGGATATTTAGAAATACAAACAAGCTTCAACTCAAGCTTTTGAATGCATTTACGCGTTTTAAAAGCGCATACGAGTAGGGTGAAAGAGATTTGAGTTCTTTTGTGTTGTATATTAAGAGAAAGCAACCAAATACTTTGTTTGGATTAATTTGAGGGTGAAACTACGCCTAGGATGTTTACAAGTACAAACAAGCTTCAACTCAAGCTTTTCAATGCATTTACGCGTTTTAAAAGCTCATACGAGTAGGGTGAAAGAGATTTGAGTTCTTTTGTGTTGTATATTAAGAGAAAGCATTCAAATACTTTGTTTGGATTAATTTGAGTGTGAAACTACACCTAGGATGTTTACAAGTACCAAAAAGCTTCAACTCAAGCTTTTGAATGCACTTACGCACTTTAAATGCTCATACGAGTAGGGTGAAAGAGATTTGAGTTCTTTTGCGTTGTATATTAAGAGAAAGCATCTAAATACTTTGTTTGCATTCATTTGAGTGTGAAACTACACCTAGGATGTTTACAAGTACAAACAAGCTTCAACTCAAGCTTTTGAATGCATTTACGCGTTTTAAATGCTCATACGAGTAGGGGGAAAGAGATTTGAGTTCTTTTGTGTTGTATATTAAGAGAAAGCATCCAAATACTTTGTTTGGATTAATTTTAGTGTGAAACTACACCTAGGATGTTTACAAGTACCAACAAGCTTATACTCAAGCTTTTGAATGCATTTACGCGTTTTAAAAGCTCATACGAGTAGGGTGAAAGAGATTTGAGTTCTTTTGTGTTGTATATTAGGAGATTGCATCCAAACACTTTGTTTGCATTCATTTGAGGATGAAACTACTCCTAGGACGTTTACAAGTTCAAACAAGCTTCAGCTCAAGCTTTTGAATGCATTTACGCGTTTTAACAGCTCTTACGACTAGGGTGATAGAGATTGAGTTCTTTTGTGTTGTATATTAAGAAAAAGCACCCAAATGTTTTGTTTGCATTCATTTGAGTATGAAACAACCCCAAAATTGTTTTAAAGTGCAAACAAGCTTCAACTCAAGCTTTTGAATACATATACGCGTTTTAAAACCTCATACGAGTAGGGTGAAAGAGATTTGAGTTCTTTTGTGTTGTATATTAAGAGAAAGCATCCAAATAATTTGTTTGGATTCATTTGAGTGTGAAACTACACCTACGATGTCTACAAGTACAAACAAGCTTCAACTCAAGCTTTTGAATGCATTTACGCGTTTTAAAAGCTCATACGAGTAGGGTGAAAGAGATTTGAGTTCTTTTGTGTTGTATATTTAGAAAAAGCATCCAAACACTTTGTTTGCATCCATTTGAGTGTGAAACTACTCCTAGGCTGTTTAAAAGTACAAACAAGCTTCAACTCAAGCTTTTGAATGCATTTACACGTTTTAACAGCTCTTACGACTAGGGTGATAGAGATTGAGTTCTTTTGTGTTGTATATTAAGAGAAAGCATCCAAATACTTTGTTTGGATTAATTTGAGGGTGAAACAACACCTAGGATGTTTACAAGTACAAACAAGCTTCTACTCGAGCTTTTGAATGCATTTAAGCGTTTTAAATGCTCATACGAGTAGGGTGAAAGAGATTTGAGTTATTTTGTGTTGTATATTAAGAGAAAGCATCCAAATACTTTGTTTGCATTCATTTGAGTGTGAAACTACACCTAGGATGTTTACAAGTACAAACAAGCTTCAACTGAAGCTTTTAAATGCATTGACGCGCTTTAAAAGCTCATACGAGTAGGGTGAAAGAGATTTGAGTTCTTTTGTGTTGTATATTAAAAGAAAGCATCCAAATACTTTGTTTGGATTAATTTGAGTCTAAAACTAAACCTAGGATGTTTACAAGTACAAACAAGCTTCAACTCAAGCTTTTGAATGCATTTACGCGTTTTAAAAGCTCATACGAGTAGGCTGAAAGATATTTGAGTTCAATTGTGTTGTATATTAAGAGAAAGCATTTAAACACTTTGTTTGCATTCATTTGAGTGTGAAACTACTCGTAGGCTGTTTATTAGTACAAACAAGCTTCAACTCAAGCTTTTGAATGCATTTACGCGTTTTAACAGCTCTTACGACTAGGGTGATAGAGATCGAGTTCTTTTGTGTTGTTTATTAAGAGAAAGCACCCAAATGTTTTGTTTGCATTCATTTGAGTATGAAACAACCCCAAGAATGTTTTAAAGTGCAAACAAGCTTCAACTCAAGCTTTTGAATGCATTTACGAGTTTTAAATGCTCATACTAGTAGGGTGAAAGAGATTTGAGTTCTTTTGTGTTCTATATTAAGAGAAAGCATCCAAATACTTTGTTTGGATTAATTTGAGGGTGAAACTACACCTAGGATGTCTACAAGTACAAACAAGCTTCAACTCAAGCTTTTGAACGCATTTACGCGTTTTTAAAGCTCATACGAGTAGGGTGATAGAGATCGAGTTCTTTTGTGCTGTATATTAAGAGAAAACATAAAAATACTTTGTTTGCATTCATTTGAGTGTGAAACTACACCTAGGATGTTTACAAGTACAAACAAGCTTCAACTCAAGCTTTTGAAAGCATTTACGCGTTTTAACAGCTCTTACGACTAGGGTGATAGAGATCGAGTTCTTTTGTGTTGTTTATTAAGAGAAAGCACCCAAATGTTTTGTTTGCATTCATTTGAGTATGAAACTACACCAAGATTTTTTTAAAGTGCAAACAAGCTTCAACTCAAGCTTTTGAATGTATTTACGCGTTTTAAAAGCACATACGAGTAGGGTGGAAGAGATTTGAGTTCTTTTGTGTTGCCTATTAAGAGAAAGCTTCAAATTACTTGGTTTGGATTAATTTTGATGTTAAACTACACCTAGGATGTTTACAAGTACCAACAAGCTTCAACTCAAGCTTTTGAATGCATTTACGCGTTTTAAAAGCTCATACGAGTAGGGTGAAAGGATTTGAGTTCTTTTGTGTTGTATATTATGAGAAAGCATCCAAATACTTTGTTTGGATTAATTTGAGGGTGAAACAACACCTAGGATGTTTACAAGTACAAACAAGCTTCTACTCAAGCTTTTGAATGCATTTAAGCGTTTTAAATGCTCATACGAGTAGGGTGAAAGAGCTTTGAGTTCTTTTGTGTTGTATATTAAGAGAAAGCATCAAATTACTTTGTTTGGATTAATTTTAATGTGAAACTACACCTAGGATGTTTACAAGTACAAACAAGCTTCTACTCAAGCTTTTGAATGCATTTAAGCGTTTTAAATGCTCATACGAGTAGGGTGAAAGAGATTTGAGTTCTTTTGTGTTGTATATTATGAGAAAGCATCCAAATACATTGTTTGCATTCATTTGAGTGTGAAACTACACCTAGGATGTTTACAAGTACAAATAAGCTTCAACTGAAGCTTTTAAATGCATTTACGCGTTTCAAAAGCTCATACGAGTAGGGTGAAAGAGATTTGAGTTCTTTTTTGTTGTATATTAAAAGAAAGCATCCAAATACTTTGTTTGGATTAATTTGAGTGTGAAACTAAACCTAGGATGTTTACAAGTACAAACAAGCTTCAACTCAAGCTTTTGAATGCATTTACGTGTTTTAAAAGCTCATACGAGTAGGGTGAAAGAGATTTGAGTTCTTTTGTGTTGTATATTTAGAAAAAGCATCCAAACACTTTGTTTGCATCCATTTGAGTGTGAAACTACTCCTAGGCTGTTTAAAAGTACAAACAAGCTTCAACTCAAGCTTTTGAATGCATTTACACGTTTTAACAGCTCTTACGACTAGGGTGATAGAGATTGAGTTCTTTTGTGTTGTATATTAAGAGAAAGCATCCAAATACTTTGTTTGGATTAATTTCAGGGTGAAACAACACCTAGGATGTTTACAAGTACAAACAAGCTTCTACTCGAGCTTTTGAATGCATTTAAGCGTTTTAAATGCTCATACGAGTAGGGTGAAAGAGATTTGAGTTATTTTGTGTTGTATATTAAGAGAAAGCATCCAAATACTTTGTTTGCATTCATTTAAGTGTGAAACTACACCTAGGATGTTTACAAGTACAAACAAGCTTCAACTAAAGCTTTTGAATGCATTTACGCGTTTTAAAAGCGCATACGAGTAGGGTGAAAGGCATTTGAATTCTTTTGTGTTGTATATTAAGAGAAAGCATACAAATACTTTGTTTGCTTTCATTTGAGTGTAAAACTACACCTATGATGTTTACAAGTACAAACAATCTTCAACTCAAGCTTTTGAATGCATTTACGCGTTTTAACAGCTCTTACGACTAGGGTGATAGAGATTGAATTCTTTTGTGTTGTATATTAAGAGAAAGCACCAAATGTTTTGGTTGCATTCATTTGAGTATGAAACTACACCAAGAATGTTTCAAATTGCAAACAAGCTTCAACTCAAGCTTTTGAATGCATTTACGCGTTTTAAAAGCTCATACGAGTAGGGTGAAAGAGATTTGAATTCTTTTGTGTTGTATATTAAGAGAAAGCATCCAAATACTTTGTTTGCATTCATTTGAGTGTGAAACTACACCTAGGATGTTTACAAGTACAAACAAGCTTCAACTCAAGCTTTTGAATGCATTTACGCTTTTTAACAGCTCTTACGACTAGGGTGATAGAGATTGAATTCTTTTGTGTTCTACATTAAGAGAAAGCACCCAAATGTTTTGTTTGCATTCATTTGAGTATGAAACTACACCATGAATGTTTTAAAGTTCAAACAAGCTTCAACTCAAGCTTTTGAATGCATTTACGCGTTGTTAAAGCTCATACGAGTAGGGTGAAAGAGATTTGAGTTCTTTTGTGTTGTATATTAATAGAAAGCATCCAAATACTTTGTTTGCATTCATTTGAGTGTGAAACTACACCTAGGATGTTTACAAGTACAAACAAGCTTCAACTCAAACTTTTGAATGCATTTACGCGTTTTAAAAGCTCATACGAGTAGGGTGAAAGAGATTTGAGTTCTTTTGTGTTGTATATTAAGAGAAAGCATCCAAATACTTTGTTTGCATTCATATGAGTGTGAAAACTACATCTAGGATGTTTACAAGTACAAACAAGCTTCAACTAAAGCTTTTGAATGCATTTACGCGTTTTAAAAGCTCATACGAGTAGGGTGAAAAGCATTTGAATTCTTTTGTGTTGTATATTAAGAGAAAGCATCCAAATACTTTATTTGCATTCATATGAGTGTGAAAACTACATCTAGGATGTTTACAAGTACAAACAGGCTTCAACTAAAGCTTTTGAATGCATTTACGCGTTTTAAAAGCTCATACGAGTAGGGTGAAAGGCATTTGAATTCTTTTGTGTTGTATATTAAGAGAAAGCATACAAATACTTTGTTTGCATTCATTTGAGTATGAAACCACACCTACGATGTTTACAAGTACAAACAAGCTTCAACTCAAGCTTTTGAAAGCATTTACGCGTTTTAAAAGCTCATACGAGTAGGATGAAAGAGATTTGAATTCTTTTGTGTTGTATATTAAGAGAAAGCACCCAAATGTTTTGTTTGCATTCATTTGAGTATGAAACTACACCAAGAATGTTTTAAAGTTCAAACAAGCTTCAACTCAAGGTTTTGAATGCATTTACGCGTTTTAAAAGCTCATACGAGTGGGGTGAAAGAGATTTGAGTTCTTTTGTGTTGTATATTAAGAGAAAGCATACAAATACTTTCTTTGCATTCATTTGTGTGTGAAACTACACCTAGGATGTTTACAAGTACAAACAAGCTTCAACTCAAACTTTTGAATGCATTTACGCGTTTTAAAAGCTCATACGAGTAGGGTGAAAGAGATTTGAGTTCTGTTGTGTTGTATATTAAGAGAAAGCATCGAAATACTTTGTTTGCATTCATTTGAGTGTGAAAACTACATCTAGGATGTTTACAAGTACAAACAAGCTTCAACTCAAGCTTTTGAATGCATTTACGCGTTTTAAAACCTCATACGAGTAGGGTGATAGAGATTGAGTTCTTTTGTGTTGTACATTAAGAGAAAGCACCCAAATGTTTTGTTTGCATTCATTTGAGAATGAAACTACACCAAGAATGTTTTAAAGTTCAAACAAGCTTCAAATCAAACTTTTGAATTCATTTACGCGTTTTAAAAGCTCATACGAGTAGGGTGAAAGAGATTTGAGTTCTTTTGTGTTGTATATTAATAGAAAGCATCCAAATACTATGTTTGCATTCATTTGAGTGTGAAACTACACCTAGGATGTTTACAAGTACAAACAAGCTTCAACTCAAACTTTTGAATGCATTTACGCGTTTTAAAAGCTCATACGAGTTGGGTGAAAGAGATTTGAGTTCTTTTGTGTTGTATATTAAGAGAAAGCATCCATATACTTTGTTTGCATTCATATGAGTGTGAAAACTACATCTAGGATGTTTACAAGTACAAACAAGCTTCAACTAAAGCTTTTGAATGCATTTACGCGTTTTAAAAGCTCATACGAGTAGGGTGAAAGGCATTTGAATTCTTTTGTGTTGTATATTAAGAGAAAGCATCCAAATACTTTATTTGCATTCATTTGAGTGTGAAACTACACCTAGGATGTTTACAAGTACAAACAAGCTTCAACTCAAGCTTTTGAATGCATTTACGCGTTTTAAAAGCTCATACGAGTAGGGTGAAAGGCATTTGAATTCTTTTGTGTTGTATATTAAGAAAAACCGTCCAAATACTTTGTTTGCAATCATATGAGTGTGAAAACTACATCTAGGATGTTTGCAAGTACAAACAAGCTTCAACTCAAGCTTTTGAATGCATTTACGCGTTTTAAAAGCTCATACGAGTAGGGTGAAAGAGATTTGAGTTCTTTTGGGTTGTATATTAAGAGAAAGCATCCAAATACTTTGTTTGCATTCATATGAGTGTGAAAAATACATCTAGGATGTTTACAAGTACAAACAAGCTTCAACTAAAGCTTTTGAATGCATTTACGCGTTTTAAAAGCTTATACGAGTAGGGTGAAAGGCATTTGAATTCTTTTGTGTTGTATATTAAGAGAAAGCATCCAAATACTTTGTTTGCATTCATATGAGTGTGAAAACTACATCTAGGATGTTTACAAGTAAAAACAAGCTTCAACTCAAGCTTTTGAATGCATTTACGCGTTTTAAAAGCTCATACGAGTAGGGTGAAAGAGATATAAGTTCTTTTGTGTTGTATATTAAGAGAAAGCATCCAAATACTTTGTTTGCATTCATATGAGTGTGAAAACTACATCTAGGATGTTTGCAAGTACAAACAAGCTTCAACTCAAGCTTTTGAATGCATTTACTCGTTTTAACAGCTCATACGAGTAGGGTGATAGAGATTTAGTTCTTTTGTGTTGTATATTAAGAGAAAGCACCCAAATGTTTTGTTTGCATTCATTTGAGTATGAAACCACACCTAGGAAGTTTACAAGTACAAACAAGCTTCAACTGAAGCTTTTGAATGCATTTACGCGTTTTAAAAGCTCATACGAGTAGGATGAAAGAGATGTGAATTCTTTTGTGTTGTATATTAAGAGAAAGCACCCAAATGTTTTGTTTGCATTCATTTGAGTATGAAACTACCCCAAGAATGTTTTAAAGTTCAAACAAGCTTCAACTCAAGCTTTTGAATGCATTTACGCGTTTTAAAAACTCATACGAGTAGGGTGAAAGGCATTTGAATTCTTTTGTGTTGTATATTAAGAAAAACCGTCCAAATACTTTGTTTGCAATCATATGAGTGTGAAAACTACATCTAGGATGTTTGCAAGTACAAACAAGCTTCAACTCAAGCTTTTGAATGCATTTACGCGTTTTAAAAGCTCATACGAGTAGGGTAAAAGGGATTTGAGTTCTTTTGGGTTGTATATTAAGAGAAAGCATCCAAATACTTTGTTTGCATTCATATGAGTGTGAAAAATACATCTAGGATGTTTACAAGTACAAACAAGCTTCAACTAAAGCTTTTGAATGCATTTACGCGTTTTAAAAGCGCATACGAGTAGGGTGAAAGGCATTTGAATTCTTTTGTGTTGTATATTAAGAGAAAGCATACAAATACTTTGTTTGCTTTCATTTGAGTGTGAAACTACACCTATGATGTTTACAAGTACAAACAATCTTCAACTCAAGCTTTTGAATGCATTTACGCGTTTTAACAGCTCTTACGACTAGGGTGATAGAGATTGAATTCTTTTGTGTTGTATATTAAGAGAAAGCACCAAATGTTTTGTTTGCATTCATTTGAGTATGAAACTACACCAAGAATGTTTCAAATTGCAAACAAGCTTCAACTCAAGCTTTTGAATGCATTTACGCGATTTAAAAGCTCATACGAGTAGGGTGAAAGAGATTTGAATTCTTTTGTGTTGTATATTAAGAGAAAGCATCCAAATACTTTGTTTGCATTCATTTGAGTGTGAAAACTACATCTAGGATGTTTACAAGTACAAACAAGCTTCAACTCAAACTTTTGAATGCATTTACGCGTTTTAAAAGCTCATACGAGTAGGGTGAAAGAGATTTGAGTTCTTTTGTGTTGTATATTAATAGAAAGCATCCAAATACTTTGTTTGCATTCATTTGAGTGTGAAACTACACCTAGGATGTTTACAAGTACAAACAAGCTTCAACTCAAACTTTTGAATGCATTTACGCGTTTTAAAAGCTCATACGAGTAGGGTGAAAGAGATTTGAGTTCTTTTGTGTTGTATATTAAGAGAAAGCATCCAAATACTTTGTTTGCATTCATATGAGTGTGAAAACTACATCTAGGATGTTTACAAGTACAAACAAGCTTCAACTAAAGCTTTTGAATGCATTTACGCGTTTTAAAAGCTCATACGAGTAGGGTGAAAGGCATTTGAATTCTTTTGTGTTGTATATTAAGAGAAACCATCCAAATACTTTATTTGCATTCATTTGAGTGTGAAACTACACCTAGGATGTTTACAAGTACAAACAAGCTTCAACTCAAGCTTTCGAATGAATTTACGCGTTTTAAAAGCTCATACGAGTAGGGTGAAAGGTATTTGAATTCTTTTGTGTTGTATATTAAGAAAAAGCGTCCAAATACTTTGTTTGCATTCATATGAGTGTGAAAACTACATCTAGGATGTGTACAAGTACAAACAAGCTTCAACTCAAGCTTTTGAATGCATTTACGCGTTTTAAAAGCTCATACGAGTAGGGTGAAAGGGATTTGAGTTCTTTTGTGTTGTATATTAAGAGAAAGCATCCAAATACTTTGTTTGCATTCATATGAGTGTGAAAACTACGTCTAGGATGTTTACAAGTACAAACAAGCTTCAACTAATGCTTTTGAATGCATTTACGCGTTTTAAAAGCTCATACGAGTAGGGTGAAAGGCATTTGAATTCTTTTGTGTTGTATATTAAGAGAAAGCATCCAAATACTTTGTTTGCATTCATATGAGTGTGAAAACTACATCTTGGATGTTTACAAGTACAAACAAGCTTCAACTCAAGCTTTTGAATGCATTTACTCGTTTTAAAAGCTCATACGAGTAGGGTGAAAAGCATTTGAATTCTTTTGTGTTGTATATTAAGAGAAAGCATCCAATTACTTTGTTTGCATTCATATGAGTGTGAAAACTACATCTAGGATGTTTACAAGTACAAACAAGCTTCAACTAAAGATTTTGAATGCATTTACTCGTTTTAACAGCTCATACGAGTAGGGTGATAGAGATTTAGTTCTTTTGTGTTGTATATTAAGAGAAAGCACCCAAATGTTTTGTTTGCATTCATTTGAGTATGAAACCACACCTAGGATGTTTACAAGTACAAACAAGCTTCAACTGAAGCTTTTGAATGCATTTACGCGTTTTAAAAGCTCATACGAGTAGGATGAAAGAGATGTGAATTCTTTTGTGTTGTATATTAAGAGAAAGCACCCAAATGTTTTGTTTGCATTCATTTGAGTATGAAACTACCCCAAGAATGTTTTAAAGTTCAAACAAGCTTCAACTCAAGCTTTTGAATGCATTTACGCGTTTTAAAAACTCATACGAGTAGGGTGAAAGGCATTTGAATTCTTTTGTGTTGTATATTAAGAAAAACCGTCCAAATACTTTGTTTGCAATCATATGAGTGTGAAAACTACATCTAGGATGTTTGCAAGTACAAACAAGCTTCAACTCAAGCTTTTGAATGCATTTACGCGTTTTAAAAGCTCATACGAGTAGGGTAAAAGGGATTTGAGTTCTTTTGGGTTGTATATTAAGAGAAAGCATCCAAATACTTTGTTTGCATTCATATGAGTGTGAAAAATACATCTAGGATGTTTACAAGTACAAACAAGCTTCAACTAAAGCTTTTGAATGCATTTACGCGTTTTAAAAGCGCATACGAGTAGGGTGAAAGGCATTTGAATTCTTTTGTGTTGTATATTAAGAGAAAGCATACAAATACTTTGTTTGCTTTCATTTGAGTGTGAAACTACACCTATGATGTTTACAAGTACAAACAATCTTCAACTCAAGCTTTTGAATGCATTTACGCGTTTTAACAGCTCTTACGACTAGGGTGATAGAGATTGAATTCTTTTGTGTTGTATATTAAGAGAAAGCACCAAATGTTTTGTTTGCATTCATTTGAGTATGAAACTACACCAAGAATGTTTCAAATTGCAAACAAGCTTCAACTCAAGCTTTTGAATGCATTTACGCGATTTAAAAGCTCATACGAGTAGGGTGAAAGAGATTTGAATTCTTTTGTGTTGTATATTAAGAGAAAGCATCCAAATACTTTGTTTGCATTCATTTGAGTGTGAAAACTACATCTAGGATGTTTACAAGTACAAACAAGCTTCAACTCAAACTTTTGAATGCATTTACGCGTTTTAAAAGCTCATACGAGTAGGGTGAAAGAGATTTGAGTTCTTTTGTGTTGTATATTAATAGAAAGCATCCAAATACTTTGTTTGCATTCATTTGAGTGTGAAACTACACCTAGGATGTTTACAAGTACAAACAAGCTTCAACTCAAACTTTTGAATGCATTTACGCGTTTTAAAAGCTCATACGAGTAGGGTGAAAGAGATTTGAGTTCTTTTGTGTTGTATATTAAGAGAAAGCATCCAAATACTTTGTTTGCATTCATATGAGTGTGAAAACTAGATCTAGGATGTTTACAAGTACAAACAAGCTTCAACTAAAGCTTTTGAATGCATTTACGCGTTTTAAAAGCTCATACGAGTAGGGTGAAAGGCATTTGAATTCTTTTGTGTTGTATATTAAGAGAAACCATCCAAATACTTTATTTGCATTCATTTGAGTGTGAAACTACACCTAGGATGTTTACAAGTACAAACAAGCTTCAACTCAAGCTTTCGAATGAATTTACGCGTTTTAAAAGCTCATACGAGTAGGGTGAAAGGTATTTGAATTCTTTTGTGTTGTATATTAAGAAAAAGCGTCCAAATACTTTGTTTGCATTCATATGAGTGTGAAAACTACATCTAGGATGTGTACAAGTACAAACAAGCTTCAACTCAAGCTTTTGAATGCATTTACGCGTTTTAAAAGCTCATACGAGTAGGGTGAAAGGGATTTGAGTTCTTTTGTGTTGTATATTAAGAGAAAGCATCCAAATACTTTGTTTGCATTCATATGAGTGTGAAAACTACGTCTAGGATGTTTACAAGTACAAACAAGCTTCAACTAATGCTTTTGAATGCATTTACGCGTTTTAAAAGCTCATACGAGTAGGGTGAAAGGCATTTGAATTCTTTTGTGTTGTATATTAAGAGAAAGCATCCAAATACTTTGTTTGCATTCATATGAGTGTGAAAACTACATCTTGGATGTTTACAAGTACAAACAAGCTTCAACTCAAGCTTTTGAATGCATTTACTCGTTTTAAAAGCTCATACGAGTAGGGTGAAAAGCATTTGAATTCTTTTGTGTTGTATATTAAGAGAAAGCATCCAATTACTTTGTTTGCATTCATATGAGTGTGAAAACTACATCTAGGATGTTTACAAGTACAAACAAGCTTCAACTAAAGATTTTGAATGCATTTACTCGTTTTAACAGCTCATACGAGTAGGGTGATAGAGATTTAGTTCTTTTGTGTTGTATATTAAGAGAAAGCACCCAAATGTTTTGTTTGAATTCATTTGAGTATGAAACCACACCTAGGATGTTTACAAGTACAAACAAGCTTCAACTCAAGCTTTTGAATGCATTTACGCGTTTTAAAAGCTCATACGAGTAGGATGAAAGAGATTTGAATTCTTTTGTGTTGTATATTAAGAGAAAGCACCCAAATGTTTTGTTTGCATTCATATGAGTGTGAAAACTACATCTAGGATGTTTTAAAGTTCAAACAAGTTTCAACTCAAGGTTTTGAATGCATTTACGCGTTTTAAAAGCTCATACGAGTAGGGTGAAAGAGATTTGAGTTCTTTTGTGTTGTATATTAAGAGAAAGCATACAAATACTTTTGTTTGCTTTCATTTGAGTGTGAAACTACACCTATGATGTTTGCAAGTGCACACAAGCTTCAACTCAAGCTTTTGAATGCATTTACGCGTTTTAACAGCTCTTACGACTAGGGTGATAGAGATTGAATTCTTTTGTGTTGTATATTAAGAGAAAGCACCAAATGTTTTGTTTGCATTCATTTGAGTATGAAACTACACCAAGAATGTTTCAAATTGCAAACAAGCTTCAACTCAAGCTTTTGAATGCATTTACGCGTTTTAAAAGCTCCTACGAGTAGGGTGAAAGAGATTTGAATTCTTTTGTGTTGTATATTAAGAGAAAGCATCCAAATACTTTGTTTGCATTCATTTGAGTGTGAAAACTACATCTAGGATGTTTACAAGTACAAACAAGCTTCAACTCAAGCTTTTGAATGCATTTACGCGTTTTAAAAGCTCATACGAGCAGGGTGATAGAGATTGAGTTCTTTTGTGTTGTTGATGTGATTTATTTAGGGATTTTCTGTATTTTGATAAATAAAAACAATAAAAGGGATATACCTCTCGAATCACTCAAGGGGTTGGGGTTTTCGTTCAAGAATCACTCAAGAACAATACTTGCGCATCACACAGAAGGGTTTCAAACTGAATCACTCAATTTGAGGGGGTAAATACTCACGTATTAATCATTAATCATCAAAGTCTATGTTACAATTTCGTGCTCTCCCCTATTTATAGACAAAGAAATCTAAAGCTATTCGGAATCCTAATCCTAGTCCGAATAGGAAACTAACTACGAAACTGACTACAATTGTAAAACGGACTAACTAACAGCTTTCCTAACACCTAATGGACTTCTAATACTAATAAAAATCAGATTATTACTCTTCTAAACATATTCTAACTAATTAAGGAAATAGGCAAACGAAATCAAACTCAAACAGCTAATTACTTGGCGCCCAAGGCCAAAACCACTGGAACAGTTTTGCTCTGTAACTTCAATTGCCTTTTCAACTCCTTTACGTTCTGAATATGGGAAAACTCAAAGCATGGGAGTTTTAGATGTCATTTCCAGCTTTCTACAGAACTTTGAATCACCACGATCCCATATCGTATGAGTGAGTTATGATTAAAATACGAACCAGTGTAGAAGCTGTCAAAATTACGGGAATCCTGATAACGAATGTGATCGTATAATAAGAGCTTTAATCCCGACCTTGCATGGAAACTCCATGTAATCATGCTTGTAGGAGCCACATTAATGCATAACCATAAAAGCAACACGGTGTATTCAAGAGTATTTGTTCCTTAGCTTGTTTCTTGGTTCTTTTCTTTAAATTGCTCACTTGCTCCTACATCAGTTTACAAGTACAAACAAGCTTCAACTCAAGCTTTTGAATGCATTTACGCGTTTTAAAAGCTCATACGAGTAGGGTGAAAGGGATTTGAATTCTTTTGTGTTGTATACTAAGAGAAAGCATCCAAATACTTTGTTTGCATTCATATGAGTGTAAAACTACATCTAGGATATTTACAAGTACAAACAAGCTTCAACTCAAGCTTTTGAATGCATTTACTCGTTTTAACAGCTCATACGAGTAGGGTGATAGAGATTTAGTTCTTTTGTGTTGTATATTAAGAGAAAGAACCTAAATGTTTTGTTTGCATTCATTTGAGTATGAAACCACACCTAGGATGTTTACAAGTACAAACAAGCTTCAACTCAAGCTTTTGAATGCATTTACGCGTTTTAAAAGCTCATACGAGTAGGGTGAAAGAGATTTGAGTTCTTTTGTGTTGTATATTAAGAGAAAGCATCCAAATACTTTGATTGCATTCATTTGAGTGTGAAACTACACCTAGGATGTTTACAAGTACAAACAAGCTTCAACTCAAGCTTTTGAATGCATTTACGCGTTTTAAAAGCTCATACGAGTAGGGTGAAAGGGATTTGAGTTCTTTTGTGTTGTATATTAAGAGAAAGCATCCAAATACTTTGTTTGCATTCATATGAGTGTGAAAACTACATCTAGGATGTTTACAAGTACAAACAAGCTTCAACTAAAGCCTTTGAATGCATTTACGCGTTTTAAAAGCTCATACGCGTAGGGTGAAAGGCATTTGAATTCTTTTGTATTGTATATTAAGAGAAAGCATCCAAATACTTTGTTTGCATTCATTTGAGTGTGAAACTACACCTAGGATGTTTACAAGTACAAACAAGCTTCAACTCAAGCTTTTGAATGCATTTACGCGTTTTAAAAGCTCATACCAGTAGGGTGAAAGGGATTTGAGTTCTTTTGTATTGTATATTAAGAGAAAGCATCCAAATACTTTGTTTGCATTCATATGAGTGTGAAAACTACATCTAGGATGTTTACAAGTACAAACAAGCTTCAACTAAAGCTTTTGAATGCATTTACGCGTTTTAAAAGCTCATACGAGTAGGGTGAAAGGCATTTGAATTCTTTTGCGTTGTATATTAAGAGAAAGCATCCAAATACTTTGTTTGCATTCATATGAGTGTGAAAACTACATCTAGGATGTTTACAAGTACAAACAAGCTTCAACTCAAGCTTTTGAATGCATTCACTCGTTTTAACAGCTCATACGAGTAGGGTGATAGAGATTTGGTTCTTTTGTGTTGTATATAAAGAGAAAGCACCCAAATGTTTTGTTTGCATTCATTTAAGTATGAAACCACACCTAGGATGTTTACAAGTACAAACAAGCTTCAACTCAAGCTTTGAATGCATTTACGCGTTTTAAAAGCTCATACGAGTAGGATGAAAGAGATTTGAATTCTTTCGTGTTGTATATTAAGAGAAAGCACCCAAATGTTTTGTTTGCATTCATTTGAGTATGAAACTACACCAAGAATGTTTTAAAGTTCAAACAAGCTTCAACTCAAGGTTTTGAATGCATTTACGCGTTTTAAAAGCTCATACGAGTAGGGTGAAAGAGATTTGAGTTCTTTTGTGTTGTATATTAAGAGAAAGCATACAAATACTTTGTTTGCTTTCATTTGAGTGTGAAACTACACCTATGATGTTTACAAGTACAAACAATCTTCAACTCAAGCTTTTGAATGCATTTACGCGTTTTAACAGCTCTTACGACTAAGGTGATAGAGATTGAATTCTTTTGTGTTGTATATTAAGAGAAAGCACCAAATGTTTTGTTTGCATTCATTTGAGTATGAAACTACACCAAGAATGTTTCAAATTGCAAACAAGCTTCAACTCAAGCTTTTGAATGCATTTACGCGTTTTAAAAGCTCATACGAGTAGGGTGAAAGAGATTTGAATTTTTTTGTGTTGTATATTAAGAGAAAGCATCCAAATACTTTGTTTGCATTCATTTGAGTGTGAAACTACACCTAGGATGTTTACAAGTACAAACAAGCTTCAACTCAAGCTTTTAAATGCATTTACGCGTTTTAACAGCTCTTACGACTAGGGTGATAGAGATTGAATTCTTTTGTGTTGTACATTAAGCGAAAGCACCCAAATGTTTTGTTTGCATTCGTTTGAGTGTGAAACTACACCAAGAATGTTTTAAAGTTCAAACAAGCTTCAACTCAAGGTTTTGAATGCATTTACGCGTTTTAAAAGCTCATACGAGTAGGGTGAAAGAGATTTGAGTTCTTTTGTATTGTATATTAATAGAAAGCATCCAAATACTTTGTTTGCATTCATTTGAGTGTGAAGCTACACCTAGGATGTTTACAAGTACAAACAAGCTTCAACTCAAGCTTTTGAATGCATTTACGCGTTTTAAAAGCTCATACGAGTAGGGTGAAAGGGATTTGAGTTCTTTTGTGTTGTATATTAAGAGAAAGCATCTAAATACTTTGTTTGCATTCATATGAGTGTGAAAACTACATCTAGGATGTTTACAAGTACAAACAAGCTTCAACTCAAGCTTTTGAATGCATTTACTCGTTTTAACAGCTCATACGAGTAGGGTGATAGAGATTTAGTTCTTTTGTGTTGTATATTAAGAGAAAGCACCCAAATGTTTTGTTTGCATTCATTTAAGTATGAAACCACACGTAGGATGTTTACAAGTACAAACAAGCTTCAACTCAAGCTTTTGAATGCATTTACGCGTTTTAAAAGCTCATACGAGTAGGATGAAAGAGATTTGAATTCTTTTGTGTTGTATATTAAGAGAAAGCACCCAAATGTTTTGTTTGCATTCATTTGAGTATGAAACTACACCAAGAATGTTTAAAAGTTCAAACAAGCTTCAACTCAAGGTTTTGAATGCATTTACGCGTTTTAAAAGCTCATACGAGTAGGGTGAAAGAGATTTGAGTTCTTTTGTGTTGTATATTAAGAGAAAGCATACAAATACTTTGTTTGCTTTCATTTGAGTGTGAAACTACACCTATGATGTTTACAAGTACAAACAATCTTCAACTCAAGCTTTTGAATGCATTTACGCGTTTTAACAGCTCTTACGACTAGGGTGATAGAGATTGAATTCTTTTGTGTTGTATATTAAGAGAAAGCACCAAATGTTTTGTTTGCATTCATTTGAGTATGAAACTACACCAAGAATGTTTCAAATTGCAAACAAGCTTCAACTCAAGCTTTTGAATGCATTTACGCGTTTTAAAAGCTCATACGAGTAGGGTGAAAGAGATTTGAATTCTTTTGTGTTGTATATTTAGAGAAAGCATCCAAATACTTTGTTTGCATTCATTTGATGTGAAACTACACCTAGGATGTTTACAAGTACAAACAAGCTTCAACTCAAGCTTTTGAATGCATTTTCGCCTTTTAACAGCTCTTACGACTAGGGTGATAGAGATTGAATTCTTTTGTGTGGTATATTAAGCGAAAGCACCCAAATGTTTTGTTTGCATTCATTTGAGTATGAAACTACACCAAGAATGTTTTAAAGTTCAAACAAGCTTCAACTCAAGGTTTTGAATGCATTTACGCGTTTTAAAAGCTCATACGTGTAGGGTGAAAGAGATTTGAGTTCTTTTGTGTTGTATATTAATAGAAAGCATCCAAATACTTTGTTTGCATTCATTTGAGTGTGAAACTACACCAAGAATGTTTCAAATTGCAAACAAGCTTCAACTCAAGCTTTTGAATGCATTTACGCGTTTTAAAAGCTCATACGAGTAGGGTGAAAGAGATTTGAATTCTTTTGTGTTGTATATTAAGAGAAAGCATCCAAATACTTTGTTTGCATTCATTTGAGTGTGAAACTACACCTAGGATGTTTACAAGTACAAACAAGCTTCAACTCAAGCTTTTGAATGCATTTACGCGTTTTAACAGCTCTTACGACTAGGGTGATAGAGATTGAATTCTTTTGTGTTGTATATTAAGAGAAAGCACCCAAATGTTTTGTTTGCATTCATTTGAGTATGAAACTACACCAAGAATGTTTTAAAGTTCAAACAAGCTTCAACTCAAGGTTTTGAATGCATTTACGCG
The DNA here is from genome assembly GCA_038025085.1 of Tetragonia tetragonoides. Classification (NCBI taxonomy): domain Eukaryota; kingdom Viridiplantae; phylum Streptophyta; class Magnoliopsida; order Caryophyllales; family Aizoaceae; genus Tetragonia; species Tetragonia tetragonoides. Next base: position 27,194,820 of record CM076140.1, read on the forward strand.
TTTTAAAAGCTCATACGAGTAGGGTGAAAGAGATTTGAGTTCTTTTGTGTTGTATATTAAGAGAAAGCATACAAATACTTTGTTTGCTTTCATTTGAGTGTGAAACTACACCTATGATGTTTACAAGTACACACAAGCTTCAACTCAAGCTTTTGAATGCATTTACGCGTTTTAAAAGCTCATACGAGTAGGGTGATAGAGATTTCAGTTCTGTTGTGTTGTATATTAAGAGAAAGCATCCAAATACTTTGTTTGCATCCATTTGAGTGTGAAAACTACATCTAGGACGTTTACAAGTACAAACAAGCTTCAACTCAAGCTTTTAAATGCATTTACGCGTTTTAAAAGCTCATACGAGTAGGGTGAAAGAGATTTGAATTCTTTTGTGTTGTATATTAAGAGAAAGCATCCAAATACTTTGTTTGGATTCATTTGAGTGTGAAACTACACCTGGGATGTTTACAAGTACAAACAAGCTTCAACTCAAGCTTTTGAATGCATTTACGCGTTTTAAAAGCTCATACGAGTAGGGTGAAAGAGATTTGAATTCTTTTGTGTTGTATATTAAGGGAAAGCATCCAAATACTTTGTTTGCATTCATATGAGTGTGAAAACTACATCTAGGATGTTTAAGAGTACAAACAAGCTTCAACTCAAGCTTTTCAATGCATTCACGCGTTTTAAAAGCTCATACGAGTAGGGTGATAGAGATTGAGTTCTTTTGTGTTGTACATTAAGAGAAAGCACCCAAATGTTTTGTTTGCATTCATTTGAGTATGAAACTACACCAAGAATGTTTTAAAGTTCAAACAAGCTTCAACTCAAACTTTTGAATGCATTTACGCGTTTTAAAAGCTTATACGAGTAGGGTGAAAGAGATTTGAGTTCTTTTGTGTTGTATATTAATAGAAAGCATCCAAAAACTTTGTTTGCATTCATTTGAGTGTGAAACTACACCTAGGATGTTTACAAGTACAAACAAGCTTCAACTTAAACTTTTGAATGCATTTACGCGTTTTAAAAGCTCATACGAGTAGGGTGAAAGAGATTTGAGTTCTTTTGTGTTGTATACTAAGAGAAAGCACCCAAATACTTTGTTTGGATTCATTTGAGTGTGAAATTACACCTGGGATGTTTACAAGTACAAACAAGCTTCAACTCAAGCTTTTAATTGCATTTACGCGTTTTAAAAGCTCATACGAGTAGGGTGAAAGAGATTTGAATTCTTTTGTGTTGTATATTAAGAGAAAGCACCCAAATGTTTTATTTGCATTCATTTGAGTATGAAACTACACCAAGAATGTTTTAAACTTCAAACAAGCCTCAACTCAAGGTTTTGAATGCAATTACGCGTTTTAAAAGCTCATACGAGTAGGGTGAAAGATATTTGAGTTACTTTGTGGTTTATATTAAGAGAAAGCATACAAATACTTTGTTTGCATTCATTTGAGTGTGAAACTACACCTATGATGTTTACAAGTACAAACAAGCTTCAACTCAAGGTTTTGAATGCATTTACGCGTTTTAACAGCTCTTACGACTAGGGTGATAGAGATTGAATTCTTTTGTGTTGTATATTAAGAGAAAGCACCAAATGTTTTGTTTGCATTCATTTGAGTATGAAACTACACCAAGAATGTTTCAAATTGCAAACAAGCTTCAACTCAAGCTTTTGAATGCATTTACGCGTTTTAAAAGATCTTCCGAGTAGGGGGAAAGAGATTTGAATTCTTTTGTGTTGTATATTAAGAGAAAGCATCCAAATCCTTTGTTTGCATTCATTTGAGTGTGAAAACTACATCTAGGATGTTTACAAGTACAAAGAAGCTTCAACTCAAGCTTTTGAATGCATTTACGCGTTTTAAAAGCTCATACGAGTAGGGTGAAAGAGATTTGAATTCTTTTGTGTTGTACATTAAGAGAAAGCATCCAAATACTTTCTTTGGATTCACTTGAGTGTGAAACTACACCTAGGAAGTTTACAAGTACAAACATGCTTCAACTCAAGCTTTTGTGTGCATTTACGCGTTTTAAAAGCTCATACGAGTAGGGTGAAAGAAATTTGAGTTCTTTTGTGTTGTATATTAAGAGAAAGCATCCAAATACTTTGTTTGCATTCAATTGAGTGTGAAACTACACCTAGGATGTTTACAAGTACAAACAAGCTTCAACTGAAGCTTTTGAATGCATTTACGCGTTTTAACAGCTCTTACGACTAGGGTGATAGAGATTGAATTCTTTTGTGTTGTATATTAAGAGAAAGCACCCAAATGTTTTGTTTGCATTCATTTGAGTGTGAAAACTACACCAAGAATGTTTTAAAGTTCAAACAAGCTTCAACTCAAGGTTTCGAATGCATTTACGCTTTTTAAAAGCTCATACGAGTAGGGTGAAAGAGATTTGAATTCTTTTGTGTTGTATATTAAGAGAAAGCATCCAAATACTTTGTTTGCATTCATTTGAGTGTGAAACTACACCTAGGATGTTTACAAGTACAAACAAGATTCAACTAAAGCTTTTGAATGCATTTATGCGTTTTAAAAGCTCATACGAGTAGGGTGAAAGAGATTTGAGTTCTTTTGTGTTGTATATTAAGAGAAAGCATCCAAATACTTTGTTTGCATCCATTTGAGTGTGAAAACTACATCTAGGACGTTTACAAGTACAAACAAGCTTCAACTCAAGCTTTTAAATGCATTTACGCGTTTTAAAAGCTCATACGAGTAGGGTGAAAGAGATTTGAATTCTTTTGTGTTGTATATTAAGAGAAAGCATCCAAATACTTTGTTTGGATTCATTTGAGTGTGAAACTACACCTGGGATGTTTACAAGTACAAACAAGCTTCAACTCAAGCTTTTGAATGCATTTACGCGTTTTAAAAGCTCATACGAGTAGGGTGAAAGAGATTTGAATTCTTTTGTGTTGTATATTAAGGGAAAGCATCCAAATACTTTGTTTGCATTCATATGAGTGTGAAAACTACATCTAGGATGTTTAAGAGTACAAACAAGCTTCAACTCAAGCTTTTCAATGCATTCACGCGTTTTAAAAGCTCATACGAGTAGGGTGAAAGAGATTTAAGTTGTTTTGTGTTGAATATTAAGAGAAAGCATCCAAATACTTTGTTTGGATTCACTTGAGTAAGAAACTACACCTAGGAAGTTTACAAGTACAAACAAGCTTCAACTCAAGCTTTTGAATGCATTTACGCGTTTTAAAAGCTCATACGAGTAGGGTGAAAGAGATTTGAGTTCTTTTGTGTTGTATATTAAGAGAAAGCATCCAAATACTTTGTTTGCATTCATTTGAGTGTGAAACTACACCTAGGATGTTTACAAGTACAAACAAGCTTCAACTCAAGATTTTGAATGCATTTACGCGTTTTAAAAGCTCATACGAGTAGGGTGAAAGAGATTTGAGTTCTTTTGTGGTTTATATTAAGAGAAAGCATACAAATACTTTGTTTGCATTCATTTGAGTGTGAAATTACACCTATGATGTATACAAGTACAAACAAGCTTCAACTCAAGCTTTTGAATGCATTTACGCGTTTTAACAGCTCATACGAGTAGGGTGAAAGAGATTTGAGTTATTTTGTGTTGTATATTAAGAGAAAGCATCCAAATACTTTGTTTACATTCATTTGAGTGTGAAACTACACTTAGGATGTTTACAAGTACAAACAAGCTTCAACTCAAGCTTTTGAATGCATTTACGCTGTTTAAAAGCTCATACTTGTAGGGTGAAAGAGATTTGAGTTCTTTTGTGTTGTATATTAGGAGAAAGCATCTAAATACTTTGTTTGCATTCATTTGAGTGTGAAACTACACCTATGATATTTAGAAGTACAAACAAGCTTCAACTCAAGCTTTTGAATGCATTTACGCGTTTTAAAAGCGCATACGAGTAGGGTGAAAGAGATTTGAGTTCTTTTGTGTTTTATATTAAGAGAAAGCAACCAAATACTTTGTTTGGATTAATTTGAGGGTGAAACTACGCCTAGGATGTTTACAAGTACAAACAAGCTTCAACTCAAGCTTTTCAATGCATTTACGCGTTTTAAAAGCTCATACGAGTAGGGTGAAAGAGATTTGAGTTCTTTTGTGTTGTATATTAAGAGAAAGCATTCAAATACTTTGTTTGGATTAATTTGAGTGTGAAACTACACCTAGGATGTTTACAAGTACCAAAAAGCTTCAACTCAAGCTTTTGAATGCACTTACGCACTTTAAATGCTCATACGAGTAGGGTGAAAGAGATTTGAGTTCTTTTGCGTTGTATATTAAGAGAAAGCATCTAAATACTTTGTTTGCATTCATTTGAGTGTGAAACTACACCTAGGATGTTTACAAGTACAAACAAGCTTCAACTCAAGCTTTTGAATGCATTTACGCGTTTTAAATGCTCATACGAGTAGGGGGAAAGAGATTTGAGTTCTTTTGTGTTGTATATTAAGAGAAAGCATCCAAATACTTTGTTTGGATTAATTTTAGTGTGAAACTACACCTAGGATGTTTACAAGTACCAACAAGCTTATACTCAAGCTTTTGAATGCATTTACGCGTTTTAAAAGCTCATACGAGTAGGGTGAAAGGCATGAAACAACCCCAAAATTGTTTTAAAGTGCAAACAAGCTTCAACTCAAGCTTTTGAATACATATACGCGTTTTAAAACCTCATACGAGTAGGGTGAAAGAGATTTGAGTTCTTTTGTGTTGTATATTAAGAGAAAGCATCCAAATAATTTGTTTGGATTCATTTGAGTGTGAAACTACACCTACGATGTCTACAAGTACAAACAAGCTTCAACTCAAGCTTTTGAATGCATTTACGCGTTTTAAAAGCTCATACGAGTAGGGTGAAAGAGATTTGAGTTCTTTTGTGTTGTATATTTAGAAAAAGCATCCAAACACTTTGTTTGCATCCATTTGAGTGTGAAACTACTCCTAGGCTGTTTAAAAGTACAAACAAGCTTCAACTCAAGATTTTGAATGCATTTACACGTTTTAACAGCTCTTACGACTAGGGTGATAGAGATTGAGTTCTTTTGTGTTGTATATTAAGAGAAAGCATCCAAATACTTTGTTTGGATTAATTTGAGGGTGAAACAACACCTAGGATGTTTACAAGTACAAACAAGCTTCTACTCGAGCTTTTGAATGCATTTAAGCGTTTTAAATGCTCATACGAGTAGGGTGAAAGAGATTTGAGTTATTTTGTGTTGTATATTAAGAGAAAGCATCCAAATACTTTGTTTGCATTCATTTGAGTGTGAAACTACACCTAGGATGTTTACAAGTACAAACAAGCTTCAACTGAAGCTTTTAAATGCATTTACGCGCTTTAGAAGCTCATACGAGTAGGGTGAAAGAGATTTGAGTTCTTTTGTGTTGTATATTAAAAGAAAGCATCCAAATACTTTGTTTGGATTAATTTGAGTCTAAAACTAAACCTAGGATGTTTACAAGTACAAACAAGCTTCAACTCAAGCTTTTGAATGCATTTACGCGTTTTAAAAGCTCATACGAGTAGGCTGAAAGATATTTGAGTTCAATTGTGTTGTATATTAAGAGAAAGCATTTAAACACTTTGTTTGCATTCATTTGAGTGTGAAACTACTCGTAGGCTGTTTATTAGTACAAACAAGCTTCAACTCAAGCTTTTGAATGCATTTACGCGTTTTAACAGCTCTTACGACTAGGGTGATAGAGATCGAGTTCTTTTGTGTTCTTTATTAAGAGAAAGCACCCAAATGTTTTGTTTGCATTCATTTGAGTATGAAACAACCCCAAGAATGTTTTAAAGTGCAAACAAGCTTCAACTCAAGCTTTTGAATGCATTTACGAGTTTTAAATGCTCATACTAGTAGGGTGAAAGAGATTTGAGTTCTTTTGTGTTGTATATTAAGAGAAAGCATCCAAATACTTTGTTTGGATTAATTTGAGGGTGAAACTACACCTAGGATGTCTACAAGTACAAACAAGCTTCAACTCAAGCTTTTGAACGCATTTACGCGTTTTTAAAGCTCATACGAGTAGGGTGATAGAGATCGAGTTCTTTTGTGCTGTATATTAAGAGAAAACATAAAAATACTTTGTTTGCATTCATTTGAGTGTGAAACTACACCTAGGATGTTTACAAGTACAAACAAGCTTCAACTCAAGCTTTTGAAAGCATTTACGCGTTTTAACAGCTCTTACGACTAGGGTGATAGAGATCGAGTTCTTTTGTGTTGTTTATTAAGAGAAAGCACCCAAATGTTTTGTTTGCATTCATTTGAGTATGAAACTACACCAAGATTGTTTTAAAGTGCAAACAAGCTTCAACTCAAGCTTTTGAATGTATTTACGCGTTTTAAAAGCACATACGAGTAGGGTGGAAGAGATTTGAGTTCTTTTGTGTTGCCTATTAAGAGAAAGCTTCAAATTACTTTGTTTGGATTAATTTTGATGTTAAACTACACCTAGGATGTTTACAAGTACCAACAAGCTTCAACTCAAGCTTTTGAATGCATTTACGCGTTTTAAAAGCTCATACGAGTAGGGTGAAAGGATTTGAGTTCTTTTGTGTTGTATATTATGAGAAAGCATCCAAATACTTTGTTTGGATTAATTTGAGGGTGAAACAACACCTAGGATGTTTACAAGTACAAACAAGCTTCTACTCAAGCTTTTGAATGCATTTAAGCGTTTTAAATGCTCATACGAGTAGGGTGAAAGAGCTTTGAGTTCTTTTGTGTTGTATATTAAGAGAAAGCATCAAATTACTTTGTTTGGATTAATTTTAATGTGAAACTACACCTAGGATGTTTACAAGTACAAACAAGCTTCTACTCAAGCTTTTGAATGCATTTAAGCGTTTTAAATGCTCATACGAGTAGGGTGAAAGAGATTTGAGTTCTTTTGTGTTGTATATTATGAGAAAGCATCCAAATACATTGTTTGCAGTCATTTGAGTGTGAAACTACACCTAGGATGTTTACAAGTACAAATAAGCTTCAACTGAAGCTTTTAAATGCATTTACGCGTTTCAGAAGCTCATACGAGTAGGGTGAAAGAGATTTGAGTTCTTTTTTGTTGTATATTAAAAGAAAGCATCCAAATACTTTGTTTGGATTAATTTGAGTGTGAAACTAAACCTAAGATGTTTACAAGTACAAACAAGCTTCAACTCAAGCTTTTGAATGCATTTACGTGTTTTAAAAGCTCATACGAGTAGGGTGAAAGAGATTTGAGTTCTTTTGTGTTGTATATTTAGAAAAAGCATCCAAACACTTTGTTTGCATCCATTTGAGTGTGAAACTACTCCTAGGCTGTTTAAAAGTACAAACAAGCTTCAACTCAAGCTTTTGAATGCATTTACGCGAATTAAAAGCTCATTCGAGTAGGGTGAAAGAGATTTGAGTTCTTTTGTGTTGTATATTATGAGAAAGCATCCAAATACATTGTTTGCAGTCATTTGAGTGTGAAACTACACCTAGGATGTTTACAAGTACAAATAAGCTTCAACTGAAGCTTTTAAATGCATTTACGCGTTTCAGAAGCTCATACGAGTAGGGTGAAAGAGATTTGAGTTCTTTTTTGTTGTATATTAAAAGAAAGCATCCAAATACTTTGTTTGGATTAATTTGAGTGTGATACTAAACCTAAGATGTTTACAAGTACAAACAAGCTTCAACTCAAGCTTTTGAATGCATTTACGTGTTTTAAAAGCTCATACGAGTAGGGTGAAAGAGATTTGAGTTCTTTTGTGTTGTATATTTAGAAAAAGCATCCAAACACTTTGTTTGCATCCATTTGAGTGTGAAACTACTCCTAGGCTGTTTAAAAGTACAAACAAGCTTCAACTCAAGCTTTTGAATGCATTTACACGTTTTAACAGCTCTTACGACTAGGGTGATAGAGATTGAGTTCTTTTGTGTTGTATATTAAGAGAAAGCATCCAAATACTTTGTTTGCATCCATTTGAGTGTGAAAACTACATCTAGGACGTTTACAAGTACAAACAAGCTTCAACTCAAGCTTTTAAATGCATTTACGCGTTTTAAAAGCTCATACGAGTAGGGTGAAAGAGATTTGAATTCTTTTGTGTTGTATATTAAGGGAAAGCATCCAAATACTTTGTTTGCATTCATATGAGTGTGAAAACTACATCTAGGATGTTTAAGAGTACAAACAAGCTTCAACTCAAGCTTTTCAATGCATTCACGCGTTTTAAAAGCTCATACGAGTAGGGTGAAAGAGATTTAAGTTGTTTTGTGTTGAATATTAAGAGAAAGCATCCAAATACTTTGTTTGGATTCACTTGAGTAAGAAACTACACCTAGGAAGTTTACAAGTACAAACAAGCTTCAACTCAAGCTTTTGAATGCATTTACGCGTTTTAAAAGCTCATACGAGTAGGGTGAAAGAGATTTGAGTTCTTTTGTGTTGTATATTAAGAGAAAGCATCCAAATACTTTGTTTGCATTCATTTGAGTGTGAAACTACACCTAGGATGTTTACAAGTACAAACAAGCTTCAACTCAAGATTTTGAATGCATTTACGCGTTTTAAAAGCTCATACGAGTAGGGTGAAAGAGATTTGAGTTCTTTTGTGGTTTATATTAAGAGAAAGCATACAAATACTTTGTTTGCATTCATTTGAGTGTGAAATTACACCTATGATGTATACAAGTACAAACAAGCTTCAACTCAAGCTTTTGAATGCATTTACGCGTTTTAACAGCTCATACGAGTAGGGTGAAAGAGATTTGAGTTATTTTGTGTTGTATATTAAGAGAAAGCATCCAAATACTTTGTTTACATTCATTTGAGTGTGAAACTACACTTAGGATGTTTACAAGTACAAACAAGCTTCAACTCAAGCTTTTGAATGCATTTACGCTGTTTAAAAGCTCATACTTGTAGGGTGAAAGAGATTTGAGTTCTTTTGTGTTGTATATTAGGAGAAAGCATCTAAATACTTTGTTTGCATTCATTTGAGTGTGAAACTACACCTATGATATTTAGAAGTACAAACAAGCTTCAACTCAAGCTTTTGAATGCATTTACGCGTTTTAAAAGCGCATACGAGTAGGGTGAAAGAGATTTGAGTTCTTTTGTGTTGTATATTAAGAGAAAGCAACCAAATACTTTGTTTGGATTAATTTGAGGGTGAAACTACGCCTAGGATGTTTACAAGTACAAACAAGCTTCAACTCAAGCTTTTCAATGCATTTACGCGTTTTAAAAGCTCATACGAGTAGGGGGAAAGAGATTTGAGTTCTTTTGTGTTGTATATTAAGAGAAAGCATCCAAATACTTTGTTTGGATTAATTTTAGTGTGAAACTACACCTAGGATGTTTACAAGTACCAACAAGCTTATACTCAAGCTTTTGAATGCATTTACGCGTTTTAAAAGCTCATACGAGTAGGGTGAAAGGCATGAAACAACCCCAAAATTGTTTTAAAGTGCAAACAAGCTTCAACTCAAGCTTTTGAATACATATACGCGTTTTAAAACCTCATACGAGTAGGGTGAAAGAGATTTGAGTTCTTTTGTGTTGTATATTAAGAGAAAGCATCCAAATAATTTGTTTGGATTCATTTGAGTGTGAAACTACACCTACGATGTCTACAAGTACAAACAAGCTTCAACTCAAGCTTTTGAATGCATTTACGCGTTTTAAAAGCTCATACGAGTAGGGTGAAAGAGATTTGAGTTCTTTTGTGTTGTATATTTAGAAAAAGCATCCAAACACTTTGTTTGCATCCATTTGAGTGTGAAACTACTCCTAGGCTGTTTAAAAGTACAAACAAGCTTCAACTCAAGCTTTTGAATGCATTTACACGTTTTAACAGCTCTTACGACTAGGGTGATAGAGATTGAGTTCTTTTGTGTTGTATATTAAGAGAAAGCATCCAAATACTTTGTTTGGATTAATTTGAGGGTGAAACAACACCTAGGATGTTTACAAGTACAAACAAGCTTCTACTCGAGCTTTTGAATGCATTTAAGCGTTTTAAATGCTCATACGAGTAGGGTGAAAGAGATTTGAGTTATTTTGTGTTGTATATTAAGAGAAAGCATCCAAATACTTTGTTTGCATTCATTTGAGTGTGAAACTACACCTAGGATGTTTACAAGTACAAACAAGCTTCAACTGAAGCTTTTAAATGCATTTACGCGCTTTAGAAGCTCATACGAGTAGGGTGAAAGAGATTTGAGTTCTTTTGTGTTGTATATTAAAAGAAAGCATCCAAATACTTTGTTTGGATTAATTTGAGTCTAAAACTAAACCTAGGATGTTTACAAGTACAAACAAGCTTCAACTCAAGCTTTTGAATGCATTTACGCGTTTTAAAAGCTCATACGAGTAGGCTGAAAGATATTTGAGTTCAATTGTGTTGTATATTAAGAGAAAGCATTTAAACACTTTGTTTGCATTCATTTGAGTGTGAAACTACTCGTAGGCTGTTTATTAGTACAAACAAGCTTCAACTCAAGCTTTTGAATGCATTTACGCGTTTTAACAGCTCTTACGACTAGGGTGATAGAGATCGAGTTCTTTTGTGTTCTTTATTAAGAGAAAGCACCCAAATGTTTTGTTTGCATTCATTTGAGTATGAAACAACCCCAAGAATGTTTTAAAGTGCAAACAAGCTTCAACTCAAGCTTTTGAATGCATTTACGAGTTTTAAATGCTCATACTAGTAGGGTGAAAGAGATTTGAGTTCTTTTGTGTTGTATATTAAGAGAAAGCATCCAAATACTTTGTTTGGATTAATTTGAGGGTGAAACTACACCTAGGATGTCTACAAGTACAAACAAGCTTCAACTCAAGCTTTTGAACGCATTTACGCGTTTTTAAAGCTCATACGAGTAGGGTGATAGAGATCGAGTTCTTTTGTGCTGTATATTAAGAGAAAACATAAAAATACTTTGTTTGCATTCATTTGAGTGTGAAACTACACCTAGGATGTTTACAAGTACAAACAAGCTTCAACTCAAGCTTTTGAAAGCATTTACGCGTTTTAACAGCTCTTACGACTAGGGTGATAGAGATCGAGTTCTTTTGTGTTGTTTATTAAGAGAAAGCACCCAAATGTTTTGTTTGCATTCATTTGAGTATGAAACTACACCAAGATTGTTTTAAAGTGCAAACAAGCTTCAACTCAAGCTTTTGAATGTATTTACGCGTTTTAAAAGCACATACGAGTAGGGTGGAAGAGATTTGAGTTCTTTTGTGTTGCCTATTAAGAGAAAGCTTCAAATTACTTTGTTTGGATTAATTTTGATGTTAAACTACACCTAGGATGTTTACAAGTACCAACAAGCTTCAACTCAAGCTTTTGAATGCATTTACGCGTTTTAAAAGCTCATACGAGTAGGGTGAAAGGATTTGAGTTCTTTTGTGTTGTATATTATGAGAAAGCATCCAAATACTTTGTTTGGATTAATTTGAGGGTGAAACAACACCTAGGATGTTTACAAGTACAAACAAGCTTCTACTCAAGCTTTTGAATGCATTTAAGCGTTTTAAATGCTCATACGAGTAGGGTGAAAGAGCTTTGAGTTCTTTTGTGTTGTATATTAAGAGAAAGCATCAAATTACTTTGTTTGGATTAATTTTAATGTGAAACTACACCTAGGATGTTTACAAGTACAAACAAGCTTCTACTCAAGCTTTTGAATGCATTTAAGCGTTTTAAATGCTCATACGAGTAGGGTGAAAGAGATTTGAGTTCTTTTGTGTTGTATATTATGAGAAAGCATCCAAATACATTGTTTGCAGTCATTTGAGTGTGAAACTACACCTAGGATGTTTACAAGTACAAATAAGCTTCAACTGAAGCTTTTAAATGCATTTACGCGTTTGAGAAGCTCATACGAGTAGGGTGAAAGAGATTTGAGTTCTTTTTTGTTGTATATTAAAAGAAAGCATCCAAATACTTTGTTTGGATTAATTTGAGTGTGAAACTAAACCTAAGATGTTTACAAGTACAAACAAGCTTCAACTCAAGCTTTTGAATGCATTTACGTGTTTTAAAAGCTCATACGAGTAGGGTGAAAGAGATTTGAGTTCTTTTGTGTTGTATATTTAGAAAAAGCATCCAAACACTTTGTTTGCATCCATTTGAGTGTGAAACTACTCCTAGGCTGTTTAAAAGTACAAACAAGCTTCAACTCAAGCTTTTGAATGCATTTACACGTTTTAACAGCTCTTACGACTAGGGTGATAGAGATTGAGTTCTTTTGTGTTGTATATTAAGAGAAAGCGTCCAAATACTTTGTTTGGATTAATTTGAGGGTGAAACAACACCTAGGATGTTTACAAGTACAAACAAGCTTCTACTCGAGCTTTTGAATGCATTTAAGCGTTTTAAATGCTCATACGAGTAGGGTGAAAGAGATTTGAGTTATTTTGTGTTGTATATTAAGAGAAAGCATCCAAATACTTTGTTTGCATTCATTTAAGTGTGAAACTACACCTAGGATGATTACAAGTACAAACAAGCTTCAACTCAAGCTTTTGAATCCATTTACGCGTTTTAAAAGCTCATACGAGTAGGGTGAAAGAGATTTAAGTTCTTTTGTGTTGTATATTAAGAGAAAGCATCTAAATACTTTGTTTGCATTCATTTGAGTGTGAAACTACACCTAGGATGTTTACAAGTACAAACAAGCTTCAACTCAAGCTTTTGAATGCATTTACGCGTTTTAAAAGCTCATACAAGTAGGGTGAAAGAGATTTAAGTTCTTTTGTGTTGTATATTAAGAGAAAGCATCTAAATACTTTTTTTGCATTCATTTGAGTGTGAAACTACACCTAGGATGTTTACAAGTACAAACAAGCTTCAACTCAAGCTTTTGAATGCATTTACGCGTTTTAAAAGCTCATACGAGTAGGGTGAAAGAGATTTAAGTTCTTTTGTGTTGTATATTAAGAGAAAGCATATAAATACTTTGTTTGCATTCATTTGAGTGTGAAACTACACTTAGGATGTTTACAAGTACAAACAAGTTTCAACTCAAGCTTTTGAATGCATTTACGCGTTTTAAAAGCTCATACGAGTAGGGTGAAAGAGATTTGAGTTCTTTTGTGTTGTATATTAAGAGAAAGCATTCAAATACTTTGTTTGGATTAATTTGAGTGTGAAACTACACCTAGGATGTTTACAAGTACCAAAAAGCTTCAACTCAAGCTTTTGAATGCATTTACGCGTTTTAAAAGCTCATACGAGTAGGGTGATAGAGATTTGAGTTCTTTTGTGTTGTATAGTAAGAGAAAGAATCCAAATACTTTGTTTGGATTAATTTGAGGGTGAAACTACACCTAGGATGTTTACAAGTACAAACAAGCTTCAACTCAAGCTTTTGAATGCATTTAAGCAGTTTAAATGCTCATACGAGTAGGGTGAAAGAGATTTGAGTTCTTTTGTGTTGTATATTAAGATAAAGCATTCAAATACTTTTTTTGGATTAATTTGAGTGTGAAACTACACCTAGGATGTTTACAAGTACAAACAAGCTTCAACTCAAGCTTTTGAATGCATTTAGGTGTTTTAAAAGCTCATACGAGTAGGGTGAAAGAGATTTGAGTTCTTTTGTGTTGTATATTAAGAGAAAGCAACCAAATACTTTGTTTGGATTAATTTGAGGGTGAAACTACGCCTAGGATGTTTGCATGTACAAACAAGCTTCAACTCAAGCTTTTCAATGCATTTACGCGTTTTAAAAGCTCATACGAGTAGGGTGAAAGAGATTTGAGTTCTTTTGCGTTGTATATTAAGAGAAAGCATTCAAATACTTTGTTTGGATTAATTTGTGTGTGAAACTACACCTAGGATGTTTACAAGTACCAAAAAGCTTCAACTCAAGCTTTTGAATGCATTTACGCGTTTTAAAAGCTCATACGAGTAGGGGGAAAGAGATTGAGTTCTTTTGTGTTGTATATTAAGAGAAAGCATCCAAATACTTTGTTTGGATTAATTTTAGTGTGAAACTACACCTGGGATGTTTACAAGTACCAACAAGCTTATACTCAAGCTTTTGAATGCATTTACGCGTTTTAAAAGCTCATACGAGTAGGGTGAAAGAGATTGAGTTCTTTTGTGTTGTATATTAAGAGAAAGCACCCAATTGTTTTATTTGCATTCATTTGAGTATGAAACTACAGCAAGAATATTTTAAAGTGCAAACAAGCTTCAACTCAAGCTTTTGAATGCATTTACGCGTTTTAAAAGCTCATACGAGTAGGGTGTAACAGATTTGAGTTCTTTTGTGTTGTCTATTAAGAGAAAGCATCCAAACACTTTCTTTGCATTCATGTGAGTATGAACCTACTCCTAGGATGTTTACAAGTACAAACAAGCTTCAACTCAAGCTTTTGAAAGCATTTACGCGTTTTAACAGTTCTTACGACTAGGGTGAAAGAATATGAGTTCTTTTGTGTTGTATATTAAGAGAAAGCATCCAAATACTTTGTTTGCATTCATTTCAGTATGAAACTACACCAAGAATGTTTTAAAGTGCAAACAAGCTTCAACTCAAGCTTTTGAATGCATTTACGAGTTTTAAAAGCTCATACGAGTAGGGTGAAAGAGATTTGAGTTCTTTTGTGTTGTATATTAAGAGAAAGCATCCAAACACTTTTCTTGCATTCATATGAGTGTGAAACTACTCCTAGGATGTTTACAAGTACAAACAAGCTTCAACTCAAGCTTTTGAATGCATTAACGTGTTTTAACAGCTCTTACGACTAGGGTGATAGAGATTGAGTTCTTTGTGTTGTATATTTAGAGAAAGCACCCAATTTTTTGTTTGCATTCATTTGAGTATGAAACTACGCGAAGAATGTTTTAAAGTGCAAACAAGCTTCAACTCAAGCTTTTGAATGCATTTACGCGAATCAAAAGCTCATACGAGTAGGGTGAAAGAGATTCGAGTTCATTTGTATTGTATATAAACAGAAAGCATCCAAATATGTTGTTTGGATTTATTTGAGTGTGAAACTACACCTAGGATGTTTACAAGTACAAACAAGCTTCAACTCAAGCTTTTGAAT
This sequence comes from Tetragonia tetragonoides, assembly GCA_038025085.1. NCBI lineage: Eukaryota > Viridiplantae > Streptophyta > Magnoliopsida > Caryophyllales > Aizoaceae > Tetragonia > Tetragonia tetragonoides. The sequence continues at coordinate 27,209,871 of CM076140.1, forward strand.
GCATTTACGCGTTTTAAAAGTTCATACGAGTAGGGTGAAAGAGATTTGAGTTCTTTTGTGTTGTCTATCAACAGAAAGCATCCAAACACTTTGTTTGCATTCATTTGAGTGTGAAACTACACCAAGAATGTTTTAAAGTGCAAATAAGCTTCAACTCAAGCTTTTGAATGCATTTACACGTTTTAAAAGCTCATACGAGTAGGGTCAAAGAGATTTGAGTTCTTTTGTGTTGTATATTAAGAGAAAGAATGCAAATACTTTTTTTAGATTCATTTGAGTGTGAAACTACACCTAGGATGTTTACAAGTACAAACAAGCTTCAACTAAAGCTTGTGAATGCATTTACGCGTTTTAAAAGCTCATACGAGTAGGGTGAAAGAGATTGAATTCTTTTGTGTTGTATATTAAGAGAAAGAATCCAAACACTTTGTTTGCATTCGTTTGAGTGTGAAATTACTCCTAGGATGTTTACAAGTACAAACAAGCTTCAACTCAAGCGTTTGAATGAATTTACGCGTTTTAACAGCTCTTACGACTAGGGTGATAGAGATTGAGTTTTTTTTGTGTTGTATATTAAGAGAAAGCACCCAAATGTTTTGTTTGCATTCATTTGCGTATGAAACAACCCCAAGAATGTTTTAAAGTGCAAACAAGCTTCAACTCAAGCTTTTGAATACATTTACGCGTTTCAAAAGCTCATACGAGTAGGGTGAAAGAGATGTGAGTTCTTTTGTATTGTATATTAAGAGAAAGCATCAAAATACTTTGTTTGGATTCATTTGAGTGTGAAACTACACCTAAGATGTCTGCAAGTACAAACAAGCTTCAACTCAAGCTTTTGAAATTCATTTACGCGTTTTAAAAGCCCATACGAGTAGGGTGAAAGAGATTTGAGTTCTTTTGTGTTGTATATTAAGAGAAAGCATCCAAATACTTTTTTTGGATTCATTTGAGTGTGAAACTACACCTAGGATGTCTACAAGTACAAACAAGCTTCAACTCAAGCTTTTGAATGCATTTACGCGTTTTAAAAGCTCATACGAGTAGGGTGAAAGAGATTTGAGTTCTTTTGTGTTGTATATTAAGAGAAAGCATCCAAATACTTTGTTTGGATTAATTTGAGTGTGAAACTACACCTAGGATGTTTACAAGTACAAACAAGCTTCAACTCAAGCTTTTGAATACATTTACGCGTTTTAAAACCTCATACGAGTAGGGTGAAAGAGATTTGAGTTCTTTTGTTTTGTATATTAAGAGAAAGCACCCAAATGTTCTGTTTGCATTCATTTGAGTATGAAACTACAGCAAGAATGTTTTAAAGTGCAAATAAGCTTCAATTCAAGCTTTTGAATGCATTTACGCGTTCTAAAAGCTCATACGAGTAGGGTGAAAGAGATTTGAGTTGTTTTGTGTTGTATATATTAAGAGAAAGCATACAAATACATTGTTTGGATTAATTTGAGGGTGAACCTACACCTAGGATGTTTACAAGTACAAACAAGCTTCAACTCAAGCTTTTGAATGCATTTACGCGTTTTAACAGCTCTTACAAATAGGGTGATAGAAAGATCGAGTTCTTTTGTGTTATATATTAAGAGAAAGCATCCAAATACTTTGTTTGCATTCATTTGAGTATGAAACTACACCAAGAATGTTTTAAAGTGCAAACAAGCTTCAACACAAGCTTTTGAATGCATTTACGAGTTTTAAAAGCTCATACGAGTAGGGTCAAAGAGATTTGAGTTCTTTTGTGTTGTATATTAAGAGAAAGCATCCAAATACTTTTTTAGATTCATTTGAGTGTGAAACTACACCTAGGATGTTTACAAGTACAAACAAGCTTCAACTCAAGCTTGTGAATGCATTTACGCGTTTTAAAAGCTCATACGAGTAGGGTGAAAGAGATTGAATTCTTTTGTGTTGAATATTAAGAGAAAGCATCCAAACACTTTGTTTGCATTCATTTGAGTGTGAAATTACTCCTATGATGTTTACAAGTACAAACAAGCTTCAACTCAAGCGTTTGAATGAATTTACGCGTTTTAACAGCTCTTACGACTAGGGTGATAGAGATTGAGTTTTTTTTTGTGTTGTATATTAAGAGAAAGCACCCAAATGTTTTGTTTGCATTCATTTGAGTATGAAACAACCCCAAGAATGTTTTAAAGTGCAAACAAGCTTCAACTCAAGCTTTTGAATACATTTAGGCGTTTCAAAAGCTCATACGAGTAGGGTGAAAGAGATGTGAGTTCTTTTGTGTTGTATATTAAGAGAAAGCATCCAAACACTTTTCTTGCATTCATATGAGTGTGAAACTACTCCTAGGATGTTTACAAGTACAAACAAGCTTCAACTCAAGCTTTTGAATGCATTAACGTGTTTTAACAGCTCTTACGACTAGGGTGATAGAGATTGAGTTCTTTTGTTTGCATTCATTTGAGTAAGAAACTACACCAGGAATCTTTTAAAGTACAAACAAGCTTCAACTCAAGCTTTTGAAAGCATTTACGCGTTTTACATGTTCTTACGACTAGGGTGAAAGAGATTCGAGTTCTTTTGTGTTGTATATTAAGAGAAAGCATCCAAATACTTTGTTTGGATTCATTTGAGTGTGAAACTACACCTAGGATGTTTACAAGTACAAACAAGCTTCAACTCAAGCTTTTGAATGCATTTACGCGTTTTTAACAGCTCTTATAACTAAGGTGAGAGAGATCGAGTTCTTTTGTGTTGTATATTAAGAGAAAGCATCCAAATACTTTGTTTGCATTCATTCGAGTGTGAAACTACACCTAGGATGTTTACAACTCAAGCTTTTGAATGCATTTACGCGTTTTAAAAAGCTCATACGAGTAGGGTGAAAGAGATTTGAGTTCTTTTGGGTTGTATATTAAGAGAAAGCATCCAAACGCTTTTCTTGCATTCATTTGAGTGTGAAACTACTCCTAGGATGTTGACAAGTACAAACAAGCTTCAACTCAAGCTTTTGAATGCATTTACGCGTTTTAACAGCTCTTACGACTAGGATGATAGCGATTGAGTTCTTTTGTGTTGTATATTAAGAGAAAACACCCAATAATTTTATTTGCATTCATTTGAGTATGAAACTACGCCAAGAATGTTTTAAAGTGCAAACAAGCTTCAACTCAAGCTTTTGAATGCATTTACGCGTTTTAAAAGCTCATACGAGTAGGGTGAAAGAGATTTGAGTTCTTTTGTGTTGTATATTAAGAGAAAGGATCCAAATACTTTGTTTGGATTCATTTGAATGTGAAACTGCACCTGGGATGTTTACAAGTACAAACAAGCTTTAACTCAAGCTTTTGAATGCATTTACGCGTTTTAACAGCTCTTACAACTAGGGCGATAGAGATCGAGTTCTTTTGTGTTGTATATTAAGAGAAAGCATCCAAATACTTTGTTTGCATTCACTTGAGTATGCATCCAAATACGCTTGTTTGCATCCAAATGAAACTACACAAAGAATGTTTTAAAGTGCAAACAAGCTTCAACTCAAGCTTTTGTATGCATTTACGCGTTTTAAAAGCTCAAACGAGTAGGGTGAAAGAGATTTGAGTTCTTTTGTGTTGTATATTAAGAGAAAGCATCCAAATACTTTGTTTGCTTTCATTTGAGTGTGAAACTACACGTAGGATGTTTACAAGTACAAACAAGCGTCAACTCAAGCTTTTGAATGCATTTACGCGTTTTAACAGCTCTTAGGACTTGGGTGATAGAGATTGAGTTCTTTTGTGTTGTATATTAAGAGAAAGCACCCAATTGTTTTATTTGCATTCATTTGAGTATGAAACTACGTGTTTTAAAAGCTCATACCAGTAGGGTGATAGAGATTGAGTTCTTTTATGTTGTATATTAAGAGAAAGCACCCAATTGTTTTATTTGCATTCATTTGAGTATGAAACTACGTGTTTTAAAAGCTCATACGAGTAGGGTGATAGCGATTGAGTTCTTTTGTGTTGTATATTAAGAGAAAGCACCCAATATTTTTATTTGCATTCATTTGAGTATGAAACTACGCCAAGAATGTTTTAAAGTGCAAACAAGCTTCAACTCAAGCTTTTGAATGCATTTACGCGTTTTAAAAGCTCCCACGAGTAAGGTGAAAGAGATTTGAGTTCTTTTGTGTTGTCTATTAAGAGAAAGCATCCAAAGACTCTGTTTGCATTCATTTGAGTATGAAACTACTCCTAGGGTGTTTACAAGTACAAACAAGCTTCAACTCAAGCTTTTGAATGCATTTACGCGTTTTAACATCTCTTACGACTAGGGTGACAGAGATTGAGTTCTTTTGTGTTGTATATTAAGAGAAAGCAGCCAATTGTTTTGTTTGCATTCATTTGAGTAAGAAACTACACCAAGAATGTTTTAAAGTGCAAACAAGCTTCAACTCAAGCTTTTTAATGCATTTACGCGTTTTAAAAGCTCATACGAGTAGGGTGAAAGAGATTTGAGTTCTTTTGTGTTGTATATTAGGAGAAAGCATCCAAATAAATTTTTTGGATTCATGAGTGTGAAACCACACCTAGGATGTTTACAAGTAAAAACAAGCTTCAACTCAAGCTTTTGAATGCATTTACGCGTTTTAAAAGCTCCCACGAGTAAGGTGAAAGAGATTTGAGTTCTTTTGTGTTGTCTATTAAGAGAAAGCATCCAAAGACTCTGTTTGCATTAATTTGAGTGTGCAACTACACCTAGGATGTTTACAAGTACAAACAAGCTTCAACTCAAGCTTTTGAAAGCATTTACGCGTTTTAACAGTTCTTACGACTAGGATGAAAGGGATTTGAGTTCTTTTGTGTTGTATATTAAGAGAAATCATCCAAATACTTTGTTTGGATTCATTTGAGTGTGAAACTACACCTCGGATGTTTACAAGTACAAACAAGCTTTAACTCAAGCTTTTGAATGCATTTACGTGTTTTAACAGCTCTTATGACTAGGGTGATATAGGTCGAGTTCTTTTGTGTTGTATATTAAGAGAAAGCATCCAAATACTCTTTTTGCATTCATTTGAGAGTGAAACTACACCTAGGATGTTTACAAGTACAAACAAGCTTCAACTCAAGCTTTTGAATGCATTTACGCGTTTTAAAAGCTCATACGAGTAGGGTGATAGAGATAGAGTTCTTTTGGGTTGTATATTAAGAGAAAGCATCCAAATACTTTGTGTGCATTCATTTGAGTATGAAACTACACCAAGAATGTTTTAAAGTGCAAACAAGCTTCAACTCAAGCTTTTGAATGCATTTACGCGTTTTAAAAGCTCATACGAGTAGGGTGAAAGAGATTTGAGTTCTTTTGGGTTGTATATGAAGAGAAAGCATCGAAACACTTTTCTTGCATTCATTTGAGTGTGAAACTACTCCTAGGATGTTTACAAGTACAAACAAGCTTCAATTCAAGCTTTTGAATGCATTTACGCGTTTTAACAGCTCTTACGACAAGTATGATAGAGATTGAGTTCTTTTGTGTTGCATATTAAGAGAAAGCACCCAGTTGTTTTATTTGCATTCATTTGAGTATGAAACTACACCAAGAATGTTTTAAAATGCGAACAAGCTTCAAGTCAAGCTTTTGAATGCATTTACGCGTTTTAAAAGCTCATACGAGTGGGGTGAGAGAGATTTGAGTTCTTTTGTGTTGTCTATTAAGAGAAAGCATCCAAATACTTTGTTTGCATTCATTTGAGTGTGAAACTACACCTAGGATGTTTACAAGTACAAACAAGCTTCAACTCAAGCTTTTGAATGCATTTACGCGTTTTAAAAGCTCATACGAGAAGGGTGAAAGAGATTTGAGTTCTTTTGTGTTGTATATTAAGAGAAAGCATTCAAATACTTTGTTTGGATTAATTTGAGTGTGAAACTACACCTAAGATGTTTACAAGTACAAACAAGCTTCTACTTAAGCTTTTGAATGCATTTAAGCGTTTTAAATGCTCATACGAGTAGGGTGAAAGAGATTTGAGTTCTTTTGTGTTGTATATTAAGAGAAAGAACCAAATTGTTTTATTTGCATTCATTTGAGTATGAAACTACGCCAAGAATGTTTCAAACTGCAAACAAGCTTCAACTCAAGCTTTTGAATGCATTTACGCATTTTAAAAGCTCATACGAGTAGGGTGAAAAAGATTTGAGTTGTTTTGTGTTGTATATATTAAGAGAAAGCATACAAATACATTGTTTGGATTCATTTGAGGGTGAACCTACACCTTGGATGTTTACAAGTACAAACAAGCTTCAACTCAAGCTTTTGAATGCATTTACGCGTTTTAACAGCTCTTATGACTAGGGTGATAGAGATTGTGTTCTTTTGTGTTGTTTATTAAGAGAAAGCAGCCAATTGTTTTGTTTGCATTGATTTGAGTATGAAACTACACCAAGAATGTTTTAAAAGTGCAAACAAGCTTCAACTCACGCTTTTGAATGCATTTACGTGTTTTAAAAGCTCATACAAGTAGGGTGAAAGAGATTTGAGTTCTTTTGTGTTGATTGTTAAGAGAAAGCACCCAAACACTTTTCTTGGATTCATTTGAGAGTGAAACTACACCTAGGATGTTTACAAGTACAAACAAGCTTCAACTCAAGCTTTTGAATGCATTTACGCGTTTTAAAAGCTCATACGAGTAGGGTGAAAGAGATTTGAGTTCTTTTGTGTTGTCTATTTAGAGAAAGCATCCAAACACTTTGTTTGCATTCATTTGAGTGTGAAACTACTCCTAGGATGTTTAGAAGTACAAACAAGCTTCAACTCAAGCTTTTGAATGCATTTACGCGTTTTAACAACTCTTATGACTAGGGTGATAGAGATTGTGTTCTTTTGTGTTGTTTATTAAGAGAAAGCAGCCAATTGTTTTGTTTGCATTGATTTGAGTAAGAAACTACACCAAGAATGTTTTAAAAGTGCAAACAAGCTTCAACTCACGCTTTTGAATGCATTTACATGTTTTAAAAGCTCATACAAGTAGGGTGAATGAGATTTGAGTTCTTTTGTGTTGTATATTAAGAGAAAGCATCCAAATACTTTTATTGGATTAATTTGAGTGTGAAACTACACCTGGGATGTTTACAAGTACAAACAAGCTTCAACTCAAGCTTTTGAATGCATTTACGCGTTATTGTAGCTCTTACAACTTGGGTGATAGAGATCGAGTTCTTTTGTGTTGTATATTAAGAGAAACCATCCAAATACTTTGTTTGCATTCATTTGAGTATGAAACTACACCAAGAATGTTTTAAAGTGCAAACAAGCTTCAACTGAAGCTTTTGAATGCATTTACGCGTTTTAACAGCTCTTACGACTAGGGTGATAGTGATTGTGTTCTTTTGTGTTGTATATTAAGAGAAAGCAGGCAATTGTTTTGTTTGCATTCATTTGAGTAAGAAACTATACCAAGAATATTTTAAAAGTGCAAACAAGCTTCAACTCAAGCTTTTGAATGCATTTACGTGTTTTAAAAGCTCATACAAGTAGGGCGAAAGAGATTTGAGTTCTTTTGTGTTGTATATTAAGAGAAAGCATCCCAACAATTTGTTTGCATTCATTTGAGTGTGAAACTACTCCTAGGATGTTTACAAGTACAAACAAGCTTCAAGTAAACTTTTGAATGCATTTACGCGTTTTAACAGCTCTTACGACTAGGGTGATAGTGATTGTGTTCTTTTGTGTTGTATATTAAGAGAAAGCAGCCAATTGTTTTGTTTGCATTCATTTGAGTAAGAAACTACACCAAGAATATTTTAAAAGTGCAAACAAGCTTCAACTCAAGCTTTTGAATGCATTTACGTGTTTTAAAAGCTCATACAAGTAGGGTGAAAGAGATTTGAGTTCTTTTGTGTTGTATATTAAGAGAAAGCATCCCAATACTTTGTTTGCATTCATTTGAATATAAAACTACTCCTAGGAAGTTTACAAGTACAAACAAGCTTCAACTCAAGCTATTGAATGCATTTACGGGTTTTAACAGCTCTTACGACTAGGGTGATAGAGATTATGTTCTTATTTGTTGTATATTAAGAGAAAGCAGCCAATTGTTTTGTTTGCATTCATTTGAGTATGACACTACACCAATGTTTTAAAGTGGAAACAAGCTTCAACTCAAGCTTTTGAATGCATTTACGAGTTTTAAAAACTCATACGAGTAGGGTGAAAGAGATTTGAGTTCCTTTGTGTTGTATATTAAGAGAAAGCATCCAAATACTTTGTTTGGATTTATTTGACTGTGAAACTACACCTAGGATGTTTACAAGTACAAACAAGCTTCAACTCAAGCTTTTGAATGCATTTACGCGTTTTAACAACTCTTATGACTAGGGTGATAGAGATTGTTTTCTTTTGTGTTGTTTATTAAGAGAAAGCAGCCAATTGTTTTGTTTGCATTGATTTGAGTATGAAACTACACCAAGAATGTTTTAAAAGTGCAAACAAGCTTCAACTCACGCTTTTGAATGCATTTACGTGTTTTAAAAGCTCATACAAGTAGGGTGAAAGAGATTTGAGTTCTTTTGTGTTGTATATTAAGAGAAAGCATCCAAATACTTTTATTGGATTAATTTGAGTGTGAAACTACACCTGGGATGTTTACAAGTACAAACAAGCTTCAACTCAAGCTTTTGAATGCATTTACGCGTTTTAAAAGCTCATACGAGTAGGGTGAAAGAGATTTGAGTTCTTTTGTGTTGTATATTAAGAGAAAGCATCCAAATACTTTGTTTGGATTCATTTGAGTGTGAAACCACACCTAGGATGTTTACAAGTAAAAACAAGCTTCAAGTCAAGCTTTTGAATGCATTTACGCTTTTTAAAAGCTCATACAAGTAGGGTGAAAGTGGTTTGAGTTCTTTTTGTTGTATATTAAGAGAACGCATCCAAATACTTTTTTTGGATTCATTTGAGTGTGAAACTACACCTAGGATGTTTACAAGTACAATAAAGCTTCAACTCAAGCTTTTTAATGCATTTACGCGTTTTAATAGCTCTTGCAACTAGGGTGATAGAGATCGAGTTCTTTTGTGTTGTATATTAAGAGAAAGCATCCAAATACATTGTTTGCATTCATTTGTGTGTGAAACTACACCTAGAATGTTTTATAGTGCAAACAAGCTTCAACTCAAGCTTTTGAAAGCATTTACGCGTTTTAACAGTTCTTACGACTAGGGTGAAAGAGATTTGAGTTCTTTTGTGTTGTATATTAAGAGAAAGCATCCAAATACTTTGTTTGGATTCATTTGAGTGTGAAACTACACCTAGGATGTTTACAAGTACAATAAAGCTTTAACTCAAGCTTTTGAATGCATTTACGCGTTTTAACAGCTCTTACAACTAAGGTGATAAAGATCGAGTTCTTTTGTGTTGTATATTAAGAGAAAGCATCCAAACACTTTTCTTGCATTTATTTGAGTGTGAAGCTACTCCTAGGATATTTACAAGTACAAACAAGCTTCAACTCAAGCTTTTGAATGCATTTACGCGTTTTAACAGCTCTTACGACTAGGATGATAGAGATTGAGTTCTTTTGTGTTGTATATTAAGAGAAAGCACCCAATTGTTTTATTTGCATTCATTTGAGTATGAAACTACAGCAAGAATATTTTAAAGTGCAAACAAGCTTCAACTCAAGCTTTTGAATGCATTTACGCGTTTTAAAAGCTCATACGAGAAGGGTGTAACAGATTTGAGTTCTTTTGTGTTGTCTATTAAGAGAAAGCATCCAAACACTTTCTTTGCATTCATGTGAGTATGAACCTACTCCTAGGATGTTTACAAGTACAAACAAGCTTCAACTCAAGCTTTTGAAAGCATTTACGCGTTTTAACAGTTCTTACGACTAGGGTGAAAGAATATGAGTTCTTTTGTGTTGTATATTAAGAGAAAGCATCCAAATACTTTGTTTGGATTCATTTGAGTGTGAAACTACACCTAGGATGTTTACAAGTACAATAAAGGTTCAACTCAAGCTTTTGAATGCATTTACGCGTTTTAGCAGCTCTTACAACAAAGGTGATAAAGATCGAGTTCTTTTGTGTTGTATATTAAGAGAAAGCATCCAAATACTTTGTTTGCAAACAAGCTTCAACTCAAGCTTGTGAATGCATTTACGCGTTTTAAATGCTCATACGAGTAGGGTGAAAGAGATTTGAGTTCTTTTGTGTTGTCTATTAAGAGAAAGCATCCAAACACTTTGTTTGCATTCATTTGAGTACGAAACTACTCCTAGGATGTTTACAAGTACAAACAAGCTTCAACTCAAGCTATTGAATCCATTTACGCGTTTTAACAGCTCTTACGACTAGGGTGATAGAGATTATGTTCTTTTTTGTTGTATATTAAGAGAAAGCAGCAAATTGTTTTGTTTGCATTCATTTGAGTATGAAACTACACCAAGAATGTTTTAAAAGTGCAAACTAGCTTCAACTCAAGCTTTTGAATGCATTTACGTGTTTTTAAAGCTCATACAAGTAGGGTGAAAGAGATTTGAGTTCTTTTGTGTTGTATATTAAGAGAAAGCACCCAATTGTTTTATTTGCATTCATTTGAGTATGAAACTACGCCAAGAAAGGTTTAAACTGCAAACAAGCTTCAACTCAATATTTTGAATACATTTACAAGTTTTAACAGCTCTTACGACTAGGGTGATAGAGATTGAGTTCTTTTGTGTTGTATATTAAGAGAAAGCACCCAATTATTTTATTTGCATACATTTGAGTATGAAACTATGCCAAGAAGGTTTTAAACTGCAAACAAGCTTCAACTCAAGCTTTTGAATGCATTTACGCGTTTTAAAAGCTCATACGAGTAGGGTGAAAGAGATTTGAGTTCCTTTGTGTTGTATATTAAGAGAGAGCATCCAAATACTTTGTTTGGATTAATTTGACTGGGAAACTACACCTAGGATGTTTACAAGTACAAACAAGCTTTAACTCACGCTTTTGAATGCATTTACGCGTTTTAGTAGCTCTGACAACTAGGGGGATAGAAATTGAGTTCTTTTGTGTTGTATATTAAGAGAAAACATCCAAATACTTTGTTTGCATTCATTTGAGTATGAAACTACACCAAGAATATTTTAAAGTGTAAACAAGCTTCAACTCAAGCTTTTGAATGCATTTACGCGTTTTAACAGCTCTTACGACTAGGGTGATAGAGATTGAGTTCTTTTGTGTTGTATATTAAGAGAAAGCAGCCAAATGTCTTGTTTGCATTCATTTGAGTATGACACTACACCAAGAATGTTTTAAAGTGCAAACAAGCTTCAACTCAAGCTTTTGAATGCATTTACAAGTTTTAAAAGCTCATACGAGTAGGGTGAAAGAGATTTGAGTTCTTTTGTGTTGTATATTAAAAGATAGCAGCAAAATACTTCGTTTGGATTCATTTGAGTGTGAAACTACACCTAGGATGTTTACAAGTAAAAACTAGCTTCAACTCAAGCTTTTAGATGCATTTACGCTTTTTATATGATCATACGAGTAGGGTGAAAGAGATTTGAGTTCTTTTGTGTTGTCTATTAAGAGAAAGCATCCAAACACTTTTCTTGCATTCATTTGAGTGTGAAACTACTCCTAGGATGTTTACAAGTACAAACAAGGTTCAACTCAAGCTTTTGAATGCATTTACGCGTTTTAACAGCTTTTACGACTAGGATGATAGAGATTGAGTTCTTTTGTGTTGTATATTAAGAGAAAGCACCCAATTGTTTTATTTGCATTCAATTGAGTATGAAACTACGCCAAGAATATTTTAAAGTGCAAACAAGCTTCAACTCAAGCTTTTGGATGCATTTACGCGTTTTAAAAGCTCATACGAGTTGGGTGAAAGAGATTTGAGTTCTTTTGTGTCGTATATTCAGAGAAAGAATCCAAATACTTTGTTTGGATTCATTTGAGTGTGAAACTACATCTAGGATGTTTACAAGTACAAACAAGCTTCAACTCAAGCTTTTGAATGCATTTACGCGTTTTAAAAGCTCATACGAGTAGGGTGAAAGAGATTTGAGTTCTTTTGTGTTGTCTATTAAGAGAAAGCATCCAAACACTTTGTTTGCATTCATTTGAGTATGAAACTACTCCTAGGATGTTTAGAAGTACAAACAAGCTTCATTTCAAGCTTTTGAATGTATTTACGCGTTTTAACAGCTCTTACAACTAAGGTGATAGAGATCGAGTTCTTTTGTGTTGTATATTAAGAGAAAGCATCCAAATACTTTGTTTGCATTCATTTGAGTATGAAACTACACCAAGAATGTTTTTAAGTGCAAACAAGCTTCAACTCAAGCTCTTGAATGCATTTACGCGTTTTAAAAGATCAAACGAGTAGGGTGAAAGAGATTTGACTTCTTTTGTGTTGTATATTAAGAGAAAGCATCCAAACACTTTTCTTGCATTCATTTGAGTGTGAAACTACTCCTGGGATGTTTACAAGGACAAACAAGTTTCAACTCAAGCTTTTGAATGCATTTACGCGTTTTAACAGCTCTTACGACTAGGATGATAGAGATTGAGTTCTTTTGTGTTGTATATTAAGAGAAAGCACCCAATTCTTATATTTGCATTCATTTGAGTATGAAACTACGCCAAGAATATTTTAATGTGCAAACAAGCTTCAGCTCAAGCTTTTGGATGCATTTACGCGTTTTAAAAGCTCATACGAGTAGGGTGAAAGAGATTTGAGTTCTTTTGTGTTGTATATTAAGAGAAAGCATCCAAATACTTTGTTCGGATTAATTTGAGTGTGAAACTACACCTGGGATGTTTACAAGTACAAACAAGCTTTAACTCAAGCTTTTGAATGCATTTACGCGTTTTAACAGCTCTTACAACAAGGGTGATAGAGATCGAGTTCTTTTGTGTTGTATATTAAGAGAAAGAATCCAAATACTTTGTTTGCATTCATTTGAGTATGAAAGTACACCAAGAATGTTTTAAAGTGAAAACAAGCTTCAACTCAAGCTTTTGAATGCATTTACGCGTTTTAAAAGCTCATATGAGTACGGTGAAACAGATTTGAGTTCTTTTGTGTTGTATATTAAGAGAAAGAATCCAAATACTTTGTTTGGATTCATTTGAGTGTGAAACTACACCTAGGATCTTTACAAGTACAAACAAGCTTCAACTCAAGCTTTTGAATGCATTTACGCGTTTTACAAACTCATACGAGTAGGGTGAAAGAGATTTGAGTTCTGTTGTGTTGTATATTCAGAGAAAGAATCCAAATACTTTGTTTGGATTCATTTTAGTGTGAAACTACACCTAGGATGTTTACAAGTACAAACAAGCTTCAACTAAAGCTTTTGAATGCATTTACGCGTTTTAAAAGCTCATATAAGTAGGGTGAAAGAGATTTGAGTTCTTTTGTGTTGTCTATTAAGAGAAAACATCCAAACACCTTGTTTGCATTCATTTGAGTATGAAACTACTCCTAGGATGTTTACAAGTACAAACAAGCTTCATTTCAAGCTTTTGATGCATTTACGCGTTTTAACAGCTCTTACAACTAAGGTGATAGAGATCGAGTTCTTTTGTGTTGTATATTAAGAGAAAGCATCCAAATACTTTGTTTGCATTCATTTGAGTGTGAAACTACACCTAGGATGTTTACAAGTAAAAACTAGCTTTAACTCAAGGTTTTTAATCCATTTAAGCGTTATAAAAGCTCTTACGAGTAGGGTGAAAGAGATTTGAGTATTTTTGTGTTGTATATTAAGAGAAAGCATACAAATACATTGTTTGGATTCATTTGAGTGTGAAACTACATCTAGGATGTTTACAAGTACAAACAAGCTTCAACTCAAGCTTTTGAATGCATTTACGCGTTATAAAAGCTCATACGAGTAGGGTGAATGAGAATTGAGTTCTTTTGTGTTGTATATTAAGAGAAAGCATCCAAATACTTTCTTTGGATTCATTTGAGTGTGAAACTACACCTAGGATGTTTACAAGTGAAAACAAGCTTCAACTCAAGCTTTTGAATGCATTTACGCGTTTTAAAAGCTCATACGAGTAGGGTGAAAGAGATTTGAGTTCTTTTGTGTTGTCTATTAAGAGAAAGCATCCAAACACTTTGTTTGCATTCATTTGAGTATGAAACTACTCCTAGGATGTTTAGAAGTACAAACAAGCTTCAACTCAAGCTTTTGAATGCATTTACGCGTTTTAACAGCTCTTACGACTAGGGTGATAGAACTTGAGTTCTTTTGTGTTGTATATTAAGAGAAAGCAGCCAATTGTTTTGTTTGCATTCATTTGAGTATGAAACTACACCAAGAATGTTTTAAAGTGGAAACAAGCTTCAAATCAAGCTTTTGAATGCATTTACGTGTTTTAAAAGCTCATACGAGTAGGGTGAAAGAGATTTGAGTTCTTTTGTGTTGTATATTAAGAGAAAGAATCCAAATACTTTGTTTGGATTCATTTTAGTGGGAAACTACAGCCTAGGATGTTTATAAGTACAAACAAGCTTCAACTAAAGCTTTTGAATGCATTTACGCGTTTTAAAAGCTCATATGAGTAGGGTGAAAGAGATTTGAGTTCTTTTGTGTTGTATATTAAGAGAAAGCATCCAAATACTTTGTTTGGATTCATTTGAGTGTGAAACTACACATAGGATATTTACAAGTACAATAAAGCTTCAACTCAAGCTTTTGAATGCATTTACGCGTTTCAAAAGCTCATACGAGTAGGGTGAAAGAGATTTGAGTTCTTTTGTGTTGTCTATTAAGAGAAAGAATCCAAACACTTTGTTTGCATACATTTGAGTGTGAAACAACTCCTAGGATGTTTACAAGTACAAACAAGCTTCAACTCAAGCTTTTGAATGCATTTACGCGTTTTAACAGCTCTTGCGACTAGGGTGATAGAGATTGAGTTCTTTTGTGTTGTATATTAAGAGAAAGTATCCAAATACATTGTTTGGATTCGTTTGAGTGTGAAACTACATCTAGGATGTTTACAAGTACAAACAAGCTTCAACTCAAACTTTTGAATGCATTTACGCGTTGTAACTGCTCTTACGACTAGGGTGATAGAGATTGAGTTCTTTTGTGTTGTATATTAAGAGAAAGCACCCAATTGTTTTTTTTGCACTCATTTGAGTATGAAACTACAGCAAGAATGTTTTAAAGTGCAAACAAGCTTCAACTCAAGCTTTTGAATGCATTTACGCGTTATAAAAGCTCATACGGGTAGGGTGAAAGAGATTTGAGTTCTTTTGTGTTGTATATTAAGAGAAAGCATCCAAATACTTTGTTTGGATTTATCTGAGTGTGAAACTACACCTTGGATGTTTACAAGTACAAACTAGCTTCAACTCAAGCTTTTGAATACATTTACGCGTTTTAAAAGCTCATACAAGTAGGGTGAACGAGATATGAGTTCTTTTGTGTTGTATATTAAGAGAAAGCATCCAAATACTTTGTTTGGATTCATTTGAGTGTGAAACTACACCTAGGATGTTTACAAGTACAAAAAAGCTTCAACTCAAGCTTTTGAATGCATTTACGCATTTTAAAAGCTCATACGAGTAGGGTGAAAGAGATTTCAGTTCTTTTGTGTTGTATATTAAGAGAAAGCATCCAAATACTTTGTTTCGATTCATTTGAGTGTGAAAGTACACCTAGGATGTTTACAAGTACAAAAAAGCTTCAACTCAAAATTTTTAATACATTTAAGCGTTTTAAGCTCATACGAGTATCCTGAAAGAGATTTGAGTTCTTTTGTGTTGTATATTAAGAGAAAGCATCCAAATACTTTGTTTGGATTCATTTGAGTGTGAAACTACACCTAGGATGTTTACAAGTACAAACAAGCATTAACTCAAGCTTTTGAATGCATTTACGCGTTTTAAAAGCTCATACGAGTAGGGTGATAGAGATTGAGTTCTTTTGTGTTGTATATTAAGAGAAAGCACCCAATTATTTTGTTTGCACTCATTTTGAGTATCAAAACTACACCAAGAATGTTTTAAAGTGCAAACAAAGCTTCAACTCAAGCTTTTGAATGCATTTACGCGTTTTAAAAGCTCATACGAGTAGGGTGAAAGAGATTTGAGTTCTTTTGTGTTGTATATTCAGAGAAAGCATCCAAATACTTTGTTTGGATTCATTTGAGTGTGAAACTGCACCTAGGATGTTTACAAGTACAAACAAGCTTCAACTCAAGCTTTTGAATGCATTTACGCGTTTTAACAGCTCTTACAACTAGGGTGATAGAGAACGAGTTCTTTTGTGTTGTATATTAAGAGAAAGCATCCAAATACATTGTTTGCATTCATTTGTGTGTGAAACTACACCTAGGATGTTTACAAGTACAAACAAGCTTCAACTCAAACTTTTGAATGCATTTACGCGTTTTAAAAGCTTATACGAGTAGGGTGATAGAGATTGAGTTCTTTTGTGTTGTATATTAAGAGAAAGCACAAAAATGTTTTGTTTGCATTCATTTGAGTATGAAACTACACCAAGAATGTTTTAAAGTGCAAACCAGCTTCAACTCAAGCTTTTGAATGCATTTACGCGTTGTAACAGCTCATACGAGTAGGGTGAAAGAGATATGAGTTCTTTTGTGTTATATATTAAGAGAAAGCATCCAAATACTTTGTTTGGATTCATTTGAGTGTGAAACTACACCTAGGATGTTTACAAGTACAAAAAAGCTTCAACTCAAGCTTTTGAATGCATTTACGCGTTTTAAAAGCTCATACGAGTAGGGTGAAAGAGATTTGAGTTCTTTTGTGTTGTATATTAAGAGAAAGCATCCAAATACTTTGTTTGGATTCATTTGAGTGTGAAAGTACACCTAGGATGTTTACAAGTACAAAAAAGCTTCAACTCAAAATTTTGAATGCATTTAAGCGTTTTAAGTTCATACGAGTAGCCTGAAAGAGATTTGAGTTCTTTTGTGTTGTATATTAAGAGAAAGCATCCAAATACTTTGTTTGGATTCATTTGAGTGTGAAACTACACCTAGGATGTTTACAAGTACAAACAAGCTTCAACTCAAACTTTTCAATGCATTTACGCGTTTTAAAATCTCACACGAGTAGGGTGATAGAGATTGAGTTCTTTTGTGTTGTGTATTTAGATAAAGCACCCATTTGTTTTGTTTGCACACATTTGAGTATGAAGATACACCAAGAATGTTTTAAAGTACAAACAAGCTTCAACTCAAGCTTTTGAATGCATTTACGCGTTTTAAAACCTCATACGAGTAGGGTGAAAGAGATTTGAGTTCTTTTGTGTTGTATATTCAGAGAAAGCATCCAAAATACTTTGTTTAGATTCATTTGTGTGTGAAACTACACCTAAGATGTTTAGAAGTACAAACAAGCTTCAACTCAAACTTTTGAATGCATTTTCGCGTTGTAACAACTCTTACGACTAGGGTGATAGAGATTGAGTTCTTTTGTGTTGTATATTAAGAGAAAGCACCCAAATGTTTTGTCTGCATTCATTTGAGTTTGAAACTACACCATGAATGTTTTAAAGTGCAAACCAGCTTCAACTCAAGCTTTCGAATGCATTTACGCGTTTTAAAGCGCATACGAGTAGGGTGAAAGAGATTTGAGTTATTTTGTGTTGTATATTAAGAGAAAGCATCCAAATACTTTGTTTGGATTCATTTGAGAGTGAAACTACACCTAGGAAGTTTACAAGTGCAAACAAGCTTCAACTCAAGCTTTTGAATGCATTTACGCGTTTTGAAAGCTCATACGAGTAGGGTGAAAGAGATTTGAGTTCTTTTGTGTTGTATATTCAGAGAAAGCACCAAAATGTTTTGTTTGCATTCATTTGAGTATGAAACTACACCAAGAATGTTTTAAAGTGCAAACAAGCTTCAACTCAAGCTTTTGAATGCATTTACGCGTTGTAAAAGCTCATATGAGTAGGGTGAATGAGATTTGAGATCTTTTGTGTTGTATATTAAGAGAAAGCATCCAAATACTTTGTTTGGATTCATTTGAGAGTGAAACTACACCTAGGAAGTTTACAAGTACAAACTAGCTTCAACTCAAGCTTTTGAATGCATTTACGCGTTATAAAAGCTCATACGAGTAGGGTGAATGAGAATTGAGTTCATTTGTGTTGTATATTAAGAGAAAGCATCCAAATACTTTGTTTGGATTCATTTGAGTGTGAAACTACACCTCGGATGTTTACAAGTACAAACAAGCTTCAACTCAAGCTTTTGAATGCATTTACACGTTTTAAAAGCTCATACGAGTAGGGTGATAGAGATTGAGTTCTTTTGTGTTGTATATTAAGAGAAAGCACCCGATTGTTTTGTTTGCACTCATTTGAGTATGAAACTACACCAAGAATGTTTTAAAGTGCAAACAAGCTTCAACTCAAGCTTTTGAATGCATTTACGCGTTTTAACAGCTCTTACGACTAGGGTGATAGTGATTGAGTTCTTTTGCGTTGTATATTAAGAGAAAGCATCCAAATACTTTGTTTGAATTGATTTGAGTGTGAAACTACACCTAGGATGTTTACAAGTAAAAACTAGCTTCAACTCAAGCTTTTGGATCCATTTAAGCGTTATAAAAGCTCATACGAGTAGGGTGAAAGAGATTTGAGTATTTTTGTGTTGTATATTAAGAGAAAGCATACAAATACATTGTTTGGATTCATTTGAGTGTGAAACTACATCTAGGATGTTTACAAGTACAAAAAAGCTTCAACTCAAACTTTTGAATGCATTTACGCGTTGTAGCTGCTCTTACGACTAGGGTGATAGAGATTGAGTTCTTTTGTGTTGTATATTAAGAGAAAGCACCAAAATGTTTTGTTTGCATTCATTTGAGTATGAAACTACACCAAGAATGTTTTAAAGTGCAAACAAGCTTCAACTCAAGCTTTTGAATGCATTTACGCGTTGTAAAAGTTCATACGAGTAGGGTGAAAGAGATTTGAGATCTTTACGCGTTGTAACAGCTCATACGAGTAGGGTGAAAGAGATTTGAGATCTTTTGTGTTGTATATATTAAGAGAAAGCATCCAAATGCTTTGTTTGGATTCATTTGAGTGTGAAACTACACCTAGGAAGTTTACAAGTACAAACAAGCTTGAACTCAAGGTTTTGAATATATTTACGCGTTATAAAAGCTCATACGAGTAGGGTGAATTAGAATTGAGTTCTTTTGTGTTGTATATTAAGAGAAAGCATCCAAATACTTTGTTTGGATTCATTTGAGTGTTAAACTACACCTCGGATGTTTACAAGTACAAACAAGCTTCAACTCAAGCTTTTGAATGCATTTACGCGTTTTAAAAGCTCATACGAGTAGTGTGAAAGAGATTTGAGTTCTTTTGTGTTGTATATTAAGAGAAAGCATCCAAATACTTTGTTTGGATTCATTTGAGTGTGAAAGTACACCTAGGATGTTTACAAGTACAAAAAAGCTTCAACTCAAAATTTTGAATGCATTTAAGCGTTTTAAGTTCATACGAGTAGCCTGAAAGAGATTTGAGTTCTTTTGTGTTGTATATTAAGAGAAAGCATCCAAATACTTTGTTTGGATTTATATGAGTGTGAAACTACACCTTGGATGTCTACAAGTACAACCTAGCTTCAACTCAAGCTTTTGAATGCATTTACGCGTTTTAAAAGCTTATACGAGTAGGGTGAAAGAGATTTGAGTTCTTTTGCGTTGTCTATTAAGAGAAAGCATCCAAACACTTTGTTTGCATTCATTTGAGTATGAAACTACTCCTAGGATGTTTACAAGTACAAACAAGCTTCAACTCAAGCTTTTGAATGCATTTACGCGTTTTAACAGCTCTTACGACTAGGGAGATAGAGCTTGAGATCTTTTGTGTTGTATATGAAGAGAAAGCAGCCAATTGTTTTGTTTGCATTCATTTGAGTATGAAACTACACCAAGAATGTCTTAAAGTGCAAACAAGCTTCAACTCAAGCTTTTGAATACATTTACGTGTTTTAAAAGCTCATACGAGTAGGGTGAAAGAGATTTGTGTTCTTTTGTGTTTTAAAAGCTCATACGAGTAGGGTGATAGAGATTGAGTTCTTTTGTGTTGTATATTAAGAGAAAGCACCAAAATGTTTTGTTTGCATTAATTTGAGTTTGAAACTACACCAAGAATGTTTTAAAGTGCAAACAAGCTTCAACTCAAGCTTTTGAATGCATTTACGCGTTGTAAAAACTCATACGAGTAGGGTGAAAGAGATTCGAGATATTTTGTGTTGTATATATTAAGAGAAAGCATCCAAATACTTTGTTTGGATTCATTTGAGTGTGAAACTACACCTAGGAAGTTTACAAGTAAAAACAAGCTTCAACTCAAGCTTTTGAATGCATTTACGCGTTTTAAAAGCTCATACGAGTAGGGTGAAAGAGATATGAGTTCTTTTGTGTTGTATATTAAGAGAAAGCATCCAAATACTTTGTTTGCATTCATTTGAGTATGAAACTACTCCTAGGATGTTTACAAGTACAAACAAGCTTCAACTCATGCTTTTGAATGCATTTACGCGTTTTAAAAGCTCATACGAGTAGGGTGAAAGAGATTTGAGTTCTTTTGCGTTGTCTATGAAGAGAAAGCATCCAAACACTTTGTTTGCATTCATTTGAGTATGAAACTACTCCTAGGATGTTTACAAGTACAAACAAGCTTCAACTTAAGCATTTGAATGCATTTACGCGTTTTAAAAGCTCATATGAGTAGGGTGAAAGAGATTTGAGTTCTTTTGTGTTGTATATTAAGAGAAAGCATCCAAATACTTTGTTTGGATTCATTTGAGTGTGAAACTACACATAGGATATTTACAAGTACATTAAAGCTTCAACTCAAGCTTTTGAATGCATTTACGCGTTTTAAAAGCTCAGACGAGTAGGGTGAAAGAGATTTGAGTTCTTTTGCGTTGTCTATTAAGAGAAAGCATCCAAATACTTTGTTTGGATTTATCTGAGTGTGAAACTACACCTTGGATGTTTACAAGTACAAACTAGCTTCAACTCAAGCTTTTGAATGCATTTACGCGTTTTAAAAGCTCATACGAGTAGGGTGAAAGAGATATGAGTTCTTTTGTGTTGTATATTAAGAGAAAGCATCCAAATACTTTGTTTGCATTCATTTGAGTATGAAACTACTCCTAGGATGTTTACAAGTACAAACAAGCTTCAACTCATGCTTTTGAATGCATTTACGCGTTTTAAAAGCTCATACGAGTAGGGTGAAAGAGATTTGAGTTCTTTTGCGTTGTCTATGAAGAGAAAGCATCCAAACACTTTGTTTGCATTCATTTGAGTATGAAACTACTCCTAGGATGTTTACAAGTACAAACAAGCTTCAACTCATGCTTTTGAATGCATTTACGCGTTTTAACAGCTCTTACGACTAGGGTAATAGAGCTTGAGTTCTTTTGTGTTGTATATGAAGAGAAAGCAGCCAATTGTTTTGTTTGCATTCATTTGAGTATGAAACTACACCAAGTATGTTTTAAAGTGCAAACAAGCTTCATCTCAAGCTTTTGAATGCATTTACGTGTTTTAAAAGCTCATACGAGTAAGGTGAAAGAGATTTGAGTTCTTTTGTGTTGTATATTAAGAGAAAGAATCCAAATACTTTGTTTGGATTCATTTGAGTGTGAAACTACACCTAGGATGTTTACAAGTACAAACAAGCTTCAACTTAAGCATTTGAATGCATTTACGCGTTTTAAAAGCTCATATGAGTAGGGTGAAAGAGATTTGAGTTCTTTTGTGTTGTATATTAAGAGAAAGCATCCAAATACTTTGTTTGGATTCATTTGAGTGTGAAACTACACATAGGATATTTACAAGTACATTAAAGCTTCAACTCAAGCTTTTGAATGCATTTACGCGTTTCAAAAGCTCATACGAGTAGGGTGAAAGAGATATGAGTTCTTTTGTGTTGTATATTAAGAGAAAGCATCCAAATACTTTGTTTGGATTCATTTGTGTCTGAAACTACACCTAGGATGTTTACAAGTACAAAAAAGCTCCAACTCAAGCTTTTGAATGCATTTACGCGTTTTAAAAGCTCATACGAGTAGTGTGAAAGAGATTTGAGTTCTTTTGTGTTGTATATTAAGAGAAAGCATCCAAATACTTTGTTTCCATTCATTTGAGTATGAAACTACTCCTAGGATGTTTACAAGTACAAACAAGCTTCAACTCAAGCTTTTGAATGCATTTACGCGTTTTAACAGCTCTTACGACTAGGGTGATAGTGATTGAGTTCTTTTGTGTTGTATATTAAAAGAAAGCATCCAAATACTTTGTTTGCATTTATTTAAGTATGAAACTACACCAAGAATGTTTTAAAGTGCAAACAAGCTTCAACTCAAGCTCTTGAATGCATTTACGCGTTTTAAAAGCTCATATGAGTAGGGTGAAAGAGATTTGAGATCTTTTGTGTTGTATATTAAGAGAAAGCATCCAAATACTTTGTTTGGATTCATTTGAGTGTGAAACTACACCTAGGATGTCTACAAGTATAAACAAGCTTCAACTCAAGCTTTTGAATGCATTTACGCGTTTTAGAAGCTCATACGAGTAGGGTGAAAGAGATTTGAGTTCTTTTGCGTTGTCTATTAAGAGAAAGCATCCAAACACTTTGTTTGCATTCATTTGAGTATGAAACTACTCCTAGGATGTTTACAAGTACAAACAAGCTTCAACTCAAGCTTTTGAATGCATTTACGCGTTTTAACAGCTCTTACGACTAGGGTGATAGAGCTTGAGTTCTTTTGTGTTGTACATGAAGAGAAAGCAGCCAATTGTTTTGTTTGCATTCATTTGAGTATGAAACTACACCAAGAATGTATTAAAGTGCAAACAAGCTTCAACTCAAGCTTTTGAATGCATTTACGTGTTTTAAAAGCTCATACGAGTAGGGTGAAAGAGATTTGAGTTCTTTTGTGTTTTAAAAGCTCATACGAGTAGGGTGATAGAGATTGAGTTCTTTTGTGTTGTATATTAAGAGAAAGCACCCAATTATTTTGTTTGCACTCATTTTGAGCATGAAACTACACCAAGAATGTTTTAAAGTGCAAACAAGCTTCAACTCCAGCTTTTGAATGCATTTACGCGTTTTAAAAGCTCATACGAGTAGGGTGAAAGAGATTTGAGTTCTTTTGTGTTGTATATTCAGAGAAAGCATTGAAATACTTTGTTTGGATTCATTTGAGTGTGAAACTACACCTGGGATGTTTACAAGTACAAACAAGCTTCAACTCAAGCTTTTGAATGCATTTACGCGTTTTAACAGCTCTTACAACTAGGGTGATAGAGAACGAGTTCTTTTGTGTTTGTATATCAAGAGAAAGCATCCAAATACATTGCTTGCATTCATTTGTGTGTGAAACTACACCTAGGATGTTTACAAGTACAAACAAGCTTCAACTCAAACTTTTGAATGCATTTACGCGTTGTAAAAGCTCATACGAGTAGGGTGAAAGAGATTTGAGATCTTTTGTGTTGTATATATTAAGAGCAAGCATCCAAATACTTTGTTTGGATTCATTTGAGTGTGAAACTACACCTAGGAAGGTTACAAGTACAAACAAGCTTCAACTCAAGCTTTTGAATGCATTTACGCGTTACAAAAGCTCATACGAGTAGGATGAATGAGAATTGAGTTCTTTTGTGTTGTATATTAAGAGAAAGCATCCAAATACTTTGTTTGGATTCATTTGAGTGTGAAACTACACCTAGGATGTTTACAAGTAAAAACAAGCTTCAACTCAAGCTTTTGAATGCATTTACGCGTTTTAGAAGCTCATACGAGTAGGGTGAAAGAGATATGAGTTCTTTTGCATTGTCTATTAAGAGAAAGCATCCAAACACTTTGTTTGCATTCATTTGAGTATGAAACTACTCCTAGGATGTTTACAAGTACAAACAAGCTTCAACTCAAGCTTTTGAATGCATTTACGCGTTTTAACAGCTCTTACGACTATGGTGATAGAGCTTGAGTTCTTTTGTGTTGTACATGAAGAGAAAGCAGCCAATTGTTTTGTTTGCATTCATTTGAGTATGAAACTACACCAAGAATGTATTAAAGTGCAAACAAGCTTCAACTCAAGCTTTTGAATGCATTTACGTGTTTTAAAAGCTCATACGAGTAGGGTGAAAGAGATTTGAGTTCTTTTGTGTTTTAAAAGCTCATACGAGTAGGGTGATAGAGATTGAGTTCTTTTGTGTTGTATATTAAGAGAAAGCACCCAATTATTTTGTTTGCACTCATTTTGAGCATGAAACTACACCAAGAATGTTTTAAAGTGCAAACAAGCTTCAACTCCAGCTTTTGAATGCATTTACGCGTTTTAAAAGCTCATACGAGTAGGGTGAAAGAGATTTGAGTTCTTTTGTGTTGTATATTCAGAGAAAGCATTGAAATACTTTGTTTGGATTCATTTGAGTGTGAAACTACACCTGGGATGTTTACAAGTACAAACAAGCTTCAACTCAAGCTTTTGAATGCATTTACGCGTTTTAACAGCTCTTACAACTAGGGTGATAGAGAACGAGTTCTTTTGTGTTTGTATATTAAGAGAAAGCATCCAAATACATTGCTTGCATTCATTTGTGTGTGAAACTACACCTAGGATGTTTACAAGTACAAACAAGCTTCAACTCAAACTTTTGAATGCATTTACGCGTTTTAAAAGCTCATACGAGTAGGGTGATAGAGATTGAGTTCTTTTGTGTTGTATATTTAGAGAAATCACCCAATTGTTTTGTTTGCACTCATTTGAGTATGAACATACACCAAGAATATTTTAAAGTGCAAACAAGCTTCAACTCAAGCTTTTGAATGCATTTACGCGTTTTAAAAGCTCATACGAGTAAGGTGAAAGAGATTTGAGTTCTTTTGTGTTGTATATTCAGAGAAAGCATCCAAAATACTTTGTTTAGATTCATTTGAGTGTGAAACTACACCTAGGATGTTTACAAGTACAAACAAGCTTCAACTTAAGCATTTGAATGCATTTACGCGTTTTAAAAGCTCATATGAGTAGGGTGAAAGAGATTTGAGTTCTTTTGTGTTGTATATTAAGAGAAAGCATCCAAATACTTTGTTTGGATTCATTTGAGTGTGAAACTACACATAGGATATTTACAAGTACATTAAAGCTTCAACTCAAGCTTTTGAATGCATTTACGCGTTTCAAAAGCTCATACGAGTAGGGTGAAAGAGATATGAGTTCTTTTGTGTTGTATATTAAGAGAAAGCATCCAAATACTTTGTTTGGATTCATTTGTGTCTGAAACTACACCTAGGATGTTTACAAGTACAAACAAGCTTCAACTCAAACTTTTGAATGCATTTACGCGTTTTAAAAGCTCATACGAGTAGGGTGATAGAGATTGAGTTCTTTTGTGTTGTATATTTAGATAAATCACCCAATTGTTTTGTTTGCACTCATTTGAGTATGAACATACACCAAGAATATTTTAAAGTGCAAACAAGCTTCAACTCAAGCTTTTGAATGTATTTACGCGTTTTAAAAGCTCATACGAGTAAGGTGAAAGAGATTTGAGTTCTTTTGTGTTGTATATTCAGAGAAAGCATCCAAAATACTTTGTTTAGATTCATTTGAGTGTGAAACTACACCTAGGATGTTTACAAGTACAAACAAGCTTCAACTCAAACTTTTGAATGCATTTACGCGTTGTAACTGCTCTTACGACTAGGGTGACAGAGATTGAGTTCTTTTGTGTTGTATATTAAGAGAAAGCACCAAAATGTTTTGTTTGCATTCATTTGAGTATGTAACTACACCAAGAATGTTTTAAAGTGCAAACAAGCTTCAACTCAAGCTTTTAAATGCATTTACGCGTTGTAAAAGCTCATACGAGTAGGGTGAAAGAGATTTGAGATCTTGTGTGTTGTATATATTAAGAGAAAGCATCCAAATACTTTGTTTTGATTCAATTGAGTGTGAAACTACACCTAGGAAGTTTACAAGTACAAACAAGCTTCAACTCAAGCTTTTGAATGCATTTACGCGTTTTAAAAGTTCATACGAATAGGGTCAAAGAGATTTGAGTTTTTTTGTGTTGTATATTAAGAGAAAGCATTCAAATACTCTGTGTGGATTAATTTGAGTGTGAAACAACACCTCGGATGTTTACAAGTACAAAGAAGCTTCAACTCAAGCTTTTGAATGCATTTACGCGTTTTAAAAGCTCATCCGAGTAGGGTGATAGAAATTGAGTTCTTTTGTGTTGTATATTAAGAGAAAGCACCCAATTGTTTTTTTTGCACTCATTTGAGTATGAAACTACACCAAGAATGTTTTAAAGTGCAAACAAGCTTCAACTCAAGCTTTTGAATGCATTTACGCGTTATAAAAGCTCATACGGGTAGGGTGAAAGAGATTTGAGTTCTTTTGTGTTGTATATTAAGAGAAAGCATCCAAATACTTTGTTTGGATTTATCTGAGTGTGAAACTACACCTTGGATGTTTACAAGTACAAACTAGCTTCAACTCAAGCTTTTGAATGCATTTACGCGTTTTAAAAGCTCATACAAGTAGGGTGAACGAGATATGAGTTCTTTTGTGTTGTATATTAAGAGAAAGCATCCAAATACTTTGTTTGGATTCATTTGGTGTGAAACTACACCTAGGATGTTTACAAGTACAAAAAAGCTTCAACTCAAGCTTTTGAATGCATTTACGCATTTTAAAAGCTCATACGAGTAGGGTGAAAGAGATTTGAGTTCTTTTGTGTTGTATATTAAGAGAAAGCATCCAAATACTTTGTTTGGATTCATTTGAGTGTGAAAGTACACCTAGGATGTTTACAAGTACAAAAAAGCTTCAACTCAAAATTTTTAATACATTTAAGCGTTTTAAGCTCATACGAGTAGCCTGAAAGAGATTTGAGTTCTTTTGTGTTGTATATTCAGAGAAAGCATTGAAGTACTTTGTTTGGATTCATTTGAGTGTGAAACTACACCTGGGATGTTTACAAGTACAAACAAGCTTCAACTCAAGCTTTTGAATGCATTTACGCGTTTTAACAGCTCTTACAACTAGGGTGATAGAGAACGAGTTCTTTTGTGTTTGTATATCAAGAGAAAGCATCCAAATACATTGCTTGCATTCATTTGTGTGTGAAACTACACCTAGGATGTTTACAAGTACAAACAAGCTTCAACTCAAACTTTTGAATGCATTTACGCGTTGTAAAAGCTCATACGAGTAGGGTGAAAGAGATTTGAGATCTTTTGTGTTGTATATATTAAGAGCAAGCATCCAAATACTTTGTTTGGATTCATTTGAGTGTGAAACTACACCTAGGAAGGTTACAAGTACAAACAAGCTTCAACTCAAGCTTTTGAATGCATTTACGCGTTACAAAAGCTCATACGAGTAGGATGAATGAGAATTGAGTTCTTTTGTGTTCTATATTAAGAGAAAGCATCCAAATACTTTGTTTGGATTCATTTGAGTGTGAAACTACACCTAGGATGTTTACAAGTAAAAACAAGCTTCAACTCAAGCTTTTGAATGCATTTACGCGTTTTAGAAGCTCATACGAGTAGGGTGAAAGAGATATGAGTTCTTTTGCATTGTCTATTAAGAGAAAGCATCCAAACACTTTGTTTGCATTCATTTGAGTATGAAACTACTCCTAGGATGTTTACAAGTACAAACAAGCTTCAACTCAAGCTTTTGAATGCATTTACGCGTTTTAACAGCTCTTACGACTATGGTGATAGAGCTTGAGTTCTTTTGTGTTGTACATGAAGAGAAAGCAGCCAATTGTTTTGTTTGCATTCATTTGAGTATGAAACTACACCAAGAATGTATTAAAGTGCAAACAAGCTTCAACTCAAGCTTTTGAATGCATTTACGTGTTTTAAAAGCTCATACGAGTAGGGTGAAAGAGATTTGAGTTCTTTTGTGTTTTAAAAGCTCATACGAGTAGGGTGATAGAGATTGAGTTCTTTTGTGTTGTATATTAAGAGAAAGCACCCAATTATTTTGTTTGCACTCATTTTGAGCATGAAACTACACCAAGAATGTTTTAAAGTGCAAACAAGCTTCAACTCCAGCTTTTGAATGCATTTACGCGTTTTAAAAGCTCATACGAGTAGGGTGAAAGAGATTTGAGTTCTTTTGTGTTGTATATTCAGAGAAAGCATTGAAATACTTTGTTTGGATTCATTTGAGTGTGAAACTACACCTGGGATGTTTACAAGTACAAACAAGCTTCAACTCAAGCTTTTGAATGCATTTACGCGTTTTAACAGCTCTTACAACTAGGGTGATAGAGAACGAGTTCTTTTGTGTTTGTATATTAAGAGAAAGCATCCAAATACATTGCTTGCATTCATTTGTGTGTGAAACTACACCTAGGATGTTTACAAGTACAAACAAGCTTCAACTCAAACTTTTGAATGCATTTACGCGTTTTAAAAGCTCATACGAGTAGGGTGATAGAGATTGAGTTCTTTTGTGTTGTATATTTAGAGAAATCACCCAATTGTTTTGTTTGCACTCATTTGAGTATGAACATACACCAAGAATATTTTAAAGTGCAAACAAGCTTCAACTCAAGCTTTTGAATGCATTTACGCGTTTTAAAAGCTCATACGAGTAAGGTGAAAGAGATTTGAGTTCTTTTGTGTTGTATATTCAGAGAAAGCATCCAAAATACTTTGTTTAGATTCATTTGAGTGTGAAACTACACCTAGGATGTTTACAAGTACAAACAAGCTTCAACTTAAGCATTTGAATGCATTTACGCGTTTTAAAAGCTCATATGAGTAGGGTGAAAGAGATTTGAGTTCTTTTGTGTTGTATATTAAGAGAAAGCATCCAAATACTTTGTTTGGATTCATTTGAGTGTGAAACTACACATAGGATATTTACAAGTACATTAAAGCTTCAACTCAAGCTTTTGAATGCATTTACGCGTTTCAAAAGCTCATACGAGTAGGGTGAAAGAGATATGAGTTCTTTTGTGTTGTATATTAAGAGAAAGCATCCAAATACTTTGTTTGGATTCATTTGTGTCTGAAACTACACCTAGGATGTTTACAAGTACAAACAAGCTTCAACTCAAACTTTTGAATGCATTTACGCGTTTTAAAAGCTCATACGAGTAGGGTGATAGAGATTGAGTTCTTTTGTGTTGTATATTTAGATAAATCACCCAATTGTTTTGTTTGCACTCATTTGAGTATGAACATACACCAAGAATATTTTAAAGTGCAAACAAGCTTCAACTCAAGCTTTTGAATGTATTTACGCGTTTTAAAAGCTCATACGAGTAAGGTGAAAGAGATTTGAGTTCTTTTGTGTTGTATATTCAGAGAAAGCATCCAAAATACTTTGTTTAGATTCATTTGAGTGTGAAACTACACCTAGGATGTTTACAAGTACAAACAAGCTTCAACTCAAACTTTTGAATGCATTTACGCGTTGTAACTGCTCTTACGACTAGGGTGACAGAGATTGAGTTCTTTTGTGTTGTATATTAAGAGAAAGCACCAAAATGTTTTGTTTGCATTCATTTGAGTATGTAACTACACCAAGAATGTTTTAAAGTGCAAACAAGCTTCAACTCAAGCTTTTAAATGCATTTACGCGTTGTAAAAGCTCATACGAGTAGGGTGAAAGAGATTTGAGATCTTGTGTGTTGTATATATTAAGAGAAAGCATCCAAATACTTTGTTTTGATTCAATTGAGTGTGAAACTACACCTAGGAAGTTTACAAGTACAAACAAGCTTCAACTCAAGCTTTTGAATGCATTTACGCGTTTTAAAAGTTCATACGAATAGGGTCAAAGAGATTTGAGTTTTTTTGTGTTGTATATTAAGAGAAAGCATTCAAATACTCTGTTTGGATTAATTTGAGTGTGAAACAACACCTCGGATGTTTACAAGTACAAAGAAGCTTCAACTCAAGCTTTTGAATGCATTTACGCGTTTTAAAAGCTCATCCGAGTAGGGTGATAGAAATTGAGTTCTTTTGTGTTGTATATTAAGAGAAAGCACCCAATTGTTTTTTTTGCACTCATTTGAGTATGAAACTACACCAAGAATGTTTTAAAGTGCAAACAAGCTTCAACTCAAGCTTTTGAATGCATTTACGCGTTATAAAAGCTCATACGGGTAGGGTGAAAGAGATTTGAGTTCTTTTGTGTTGTATATTAAGAGAAAGCATCCAAATACTTTGTTTGGATTTATCTGAGTGTGAAACTACACCTTGGATGTTTACAAGTACAAACTAGCTTCAACTCAAGCTTTTGAATGCATTTACGCGTTTTAAAAGCTCATACAAGTAGGGTGAACGAGATATGAGTTCTTTTGTGTTGTATATTAAGAGAAAGCATCCAAATACTTTGTTTGGATTCATTTGGTGTGAAACTACACCTAGGATGTTTACAAGTACAAAAAAGCTTCAACTCAAGCTTTTGAATGCATTTACGCATTTTAAAAGCTCATACGAGTAGGGTGAAAGAGATTTGAGTTCTTTTGTGTTGTATATTAAGAGAAAGCATCCAAATACTTTGTTTGGATTCATTTGAGTGTGAAAGTACACCTAGGATGTTTACAAGTACAAAAAAGCTTCAACTCAAAATTTTTAATACATTTAAGCGTTTTAAGCTCATACGAGTAGCCTGAAAGAGATTTGAGTTCTTTTGTGTTGTATATTCAGAGAAAGCATTGAAATACTTTGTTTGGATTCATTTGAGTGTGAAACTACACCTGGGATGTTTACAAGTACAAACAAGCTTTAACTCAAGCTTTTGAATGCATTTACGCGTTTTAAAAGCTCATACGAGTAGGGTGATAGAGAACGAGTTCTTTTGTGTTTGTATATCAAGAGAAAGCACCCAATTATTTTGTTTGCACTCATTTTGAGTATCAAAACTACACCTAGGATGTTTACAAGTACAAACAAGCTTCAAATCAAACTTTTGAATGCATTTACGCGTTGTAAAAGCTCATACGAGTAGGGTGAAAGAGATTTGAGATCTTTTGTGTTGTATATATTAAGAGCAAGCATCCAAATACTTTGTTTGGATTCATTTGAGTGTGAAACTACACCTAGGAAGGTTACAAGTACAAACAAGCTTCAACTCAAGCTTTTGAATGCATTTACGCGTTACAAAAGCTCATACGAGTAGGATGAATGAGAATTGAGTTCTTTTGTGTTGTATATTAAGAGAAAGCATCCAAATACTTTGTTTGGATTCATTTGAGTGTGAAACTACACCTAGGATGTTTACAAGTAAAAACAAGCTTCAACTCAAGCTTTTGAATGCATTTACGCGTTTTAGAAGCTCATACGAGTAGGGTGAAAGAGATATGAGTTCTTTTGCATTGTCTATTAAGAGAAAGCATCCAAACACTTTGTTTGCATTCATTTGAGTATGAAACTACTCCTAGGATGTTTACAAGTACAAACAAGCTTCAACTCAAGCTTTTGAATGCATTTACGCGTTTTAACAGCTCTTACGACTATGGTGATAGAGCTTGAGTTCTTTTGTGTTGTACATGAAGAGAAAGCAGCCAATTGTTTTGTTTGCATTCATTTGAGTATGAAACTACACCAAGAATGTATTAAAGTGCAAACAAGCTTCAACTCAAGCTTTTGAATGCATTTACGTGTTTTAAAAGCTCATACGAGTAGGGTGAAAGAGATTTGAGTTCTTTTGTGTTTTAAAAGCTCATACGAGTAGGGTGATAGAGATTGAGTTCTTTTGTGTTGTATATTAAGAGAAAGCACCCAATTATTTTGTTTGCACTCATTTTGAGCATGAAACTACACCAAGAATGTTTTAAAGTGCAAACAAGCTTCAACTCCAGCTTTTGAATGCATTTACGCGTTTTAAAAGCTCATACGAGTAGGGTGAAAGAGATTTGAGTTCTTTTGTGTTGTATATTCAGAGAAAGCATTGAAATACTTTGTTTGGATTCATTTGAGTGTGAAACTACACCTGGGATGTTTACAAGTACAAACAAGCTTCAACTCAAGCTTTTGAATGCATTTACGCGTTTTAACAGCTCTTACAACTAGGGTGATAGAGAACGAGTTCTTTTGTGTTTGTATATTAAGAGAAAGCATCCAAATACATTGCTTGCATTCATTTGTGTGTGAAACTACACCTAGGATGTTTACAAGTACAAACAAGCTTCAACTCAAACTTTTGAATGCATTTACGCGTTTTAAAAGCTCATACGAGTAGGGTGATAGAGATTGAGTTCTTTTGTGTTGTATATTTAGAGAAATCACCCAATTGTTTTGTTTGCACTCATTTGAGTATGAACATACACCAAGAATATTTTAAAGTGCAAACAAGCTTCAACTCAAGCTTTTGAATGCATTTACGCGTTTTAAAAGCTCATACGAGTAAGGTGAAAGAGATTTGAGTTCTTTTGTGTTGTATATTCAGAGAAAGCATCCAAAATACTTTGTTTAGATTCATTTGAGTGTGAAACTACACCTAGGATGTTTACAAGTACAAACAAGCTTCAACTTAAGCATTTGAATGCATTTACGCGTTTTAAAAGCTCATATGAGTAGGGTGAAAGAGATTTGAGTTCTTTTGTGTTGTATATTAAGAGAAAGCATCCAAATACTTTGTTTGGATTCATTTGAGTGTGAAACTACACATAGGATATTTACAAGTACATTAAAGCTTCAACTCAAGCTTTTGAATGCATTTACGCGTTTCAAAAGCTCATACGAGTAGGGTGAAAGAGATATGAGTTCTTTTGTGTTGTATATTAAGAGAAAGCATCCAAATACTTTGTTTGGATTCATTTGTGTCTGAAACTACACCTAGGATGTTTACAAGTACAAACAAGCTTCAACTCAAACTTTTGAATGCATTTACGCGTTTTAAAAGCTCATACGAGTAGGGTGATAGAGATTGAGTTCTTTTGTGTTGTATATTTAGATAAATCACCCAATTGTTTTGTTTGCACTCATTTGAGTATGAACATACACCAAGAATATTTTAAAGTGCAAACAAGCTTCAACTCAAGCTTTTGAATGTATTTACGCGTTTTAAAAGCTCATACGAGTAAGGTGAAAGAGATTTGAGTTCTTTTGTGTTGTATATTCAGAGAAAGCATCCAAAATACTTTGTTTAGATTCATTTGAGTGTGAAACTACACCTAGGATGTTTACAAGTACAAACAAGCTTCAACTCAAACTTTTGAATGCATTTACGCGTTGTAACTGCTCTTACGACTAGCGTGACAGAGATTGAGTTCTTTTGTGTTGTATATTAAGAGAAAGCACCAAAATGTTTTGTTTGCATTCATTTGAGTATGTAACTACACCAAGAATGTTTTAAAGTGCAAACAAGCTTCAACTCAAGCTTTTAAATGCATTTACGCGTTGTAAAAGCTCATACGAGTAGGGTGAAAGAGATTTGAGATCTTGTGTGTTGTATATATTAAGAGAAAGCATCCAAATACTTTGTTTTGATTCAATTGAGTGTGAAACTACACCTAGGAAGTTTACAAGTACAAACAAGCTTCAACTCAAGCTTTTGAATGCATTTACGCGTTTTAAAAGTTCATACGAATAGGGTCAAAGAGATTTGAGTTTTTTTGTGTTGTATATTAAGAGAAAGCATTCAAATACTCTGTTTGGATTAATTTGAGTGTGAAACAACACCTCGGATGTTTACAAGTACAAAGAAGCTTCAACTCAAGCTTTTGAATGCATTTACGCGTTTTAAAAGCTCATCCGAGTAGGGTGATAGAAATTGAGTTCTTTTGTGTTGTATATTAAGAGAAAGCACCCAATTGTTTTTTTTGCACTCATTTGAGTATGAAACTACACCAAGAATGTTTTAAAGTGCAAACAAGCTTCAACTCAAGCTTTTGAATGCATTTACGCGTTATAAAAGCTCATACGGGTAGGGTGAAAGAGATTTGAGTTCTTTTGTGTTGTATATTAAGAGAAAGCATCCAAATACTTTGTTTGGATTTATCTGAGTGTGAAACTACACCTTGGATGTTTACAAGTACAAACTAGCTTCAACTCAAGCTTTTGAATGCATTTACGCGTTTTAAAAGCTCATACAAGTAGGGTGAACGAGATATGAGTTCTTTTGTGTTGTATATTAAGAGAAAGCATCCAAATACTTTGTTTGGATTCATTTGGTGTGAAACTACACCTAGGATGTTTACAAGTACAAAAAAGCTTCAACTCAAGCTTTTGAATGCATTTACGCATTTTAAAAGCTCATACGAGTAGGGTGAAAGAGATTTGAGTTCTTTTGTGTTGTATATTAAGAGAAAGCATCCAAATACTTTGTTTGGATTCATTTGAGTGTGAAAGTACACCTAGGATGTTTACAAGTACAAAAAAGTTTCAACTCAAAATTTTTAATACATTTAAGCGTTTTAAGCTCATACGAGTAGCCTGAAAGAGATTTGAGTTCTTTTGTGTTGTATATTAAGAGAAAGCATCCAAATACTTTGTTTGGATTCATTTGAGTGTGAAACTACACCTAGGATGTTTACAAGTACAAACAAGCTTTAACTCAAGCTTTTGAATGCATTTACGCGTTTTAAAAGCTCATACGAGTAGGGTGATAGAGATTGAGTTCTTTTGTGTTGTATATTAAGAGAAAGCACCCAATTATTTTGTTTGCACTCATTTTGAGTATCAAAACTACACCAAGAATGTTTTAAAGTGCAAACAAAGCTTCAACTCAAGCTTTTGAATGCATTTACGCGTTTTAAAAGCTCATACGAGTAGGGTGAAAGAGATTTGAGTTCTTTTGTGTTGTATATTCAGAGAAAGCATCCAAATACTTTGTTTGGATTCATTTGAGTGTGAAACTGCACCTAGGATGTTTACAAGTACAAACAAGCTTCAACTCAAGCTTTTGAATGCATTTACGCGTTTTAACAGCTCTTACAACTAGGGTGATAGAGAACGAGTTCTTTTGTGTTGTATATTAAGAGAAAGCATCCAAATACATTGTTTGCATTCATTTGTGTGTGAAACTACACCTAGGATGTTTACAAGTACAAACAAGCTTCAACTCAAACTTTTGAATGCATTTACGCGTTTTAAAAGCTTATACGAGTAGGGTGATAGAGATTGAGTTCTTTTGTGTTGTATATTTCGATAAAGCACCCATTTGTTTTGTTTGCACTCATTTGAGTATGAAGATACACCAAGAATATTTTAAAGTGCAAACAAGCTTCAAGTCAAGCTTTTGAATGCATTTACGCGTTTTAAAAGCTCATACGAGTAAGGTGAAAGAGATTTGAGTTCTTTTGGGTTGTATATTCAGAGAAAGCATCCAAAATACTTTGTTTAGATTCATTTGAGTGTGAAACTACGCCTAGGATGTTTACAAGTACAAACAAGCTTCAACTCAAACTTTTGAATGCATTTACGCGTTGTAACAGCTCTTACGACTAGGGTGATAGAGATTGAGTTCTTTTGTGTTGTATATTAAGAGAAAGCACACAAATGTTTTGTTTGCATTCATTTGAGTATGAAACTACACCAAGAATGTTTTAAAGTGCAAACCAGCTTCAACTCAAGCTTTTGAATGCATTTACGCGTTGTAACAGCTCATACGAGTAGGGTGAAAGAGATATGAGTTCTTTTGTGTTGTATATTAAGAGAAAGCATCCAAAAACTTTGTTTGGATTCATTTGAGTGTGAAACTACACCTAGGATGTTTACAAGTACAAAAAAGCTTCAACTCAAGCTTTTGAATGCATTTACGCATTTTAAAAGCTCATACGAGTAGGGTGAAAGAGATTTGAGTTCTTTTGTGTTGTATATTAAGAGAAAGCATCCAAATACTTTGTTTGGATTCATTTGAGTGTGAAAGTACACCTAGGATGTTTACAAGTACAAAAAAGCTTCAACTCAAAATTTTTAATACATTTAAGCGTTTTAAGCTCATACGAGTAGCCTGAAAGAGATTTGAGTTCTTTTGTGTTGTATATTAAGAGAAAGCATCCAAATACTTTGTTTGGATTCATTTGAGTGTGAAACTACACCTAGGATGTTTACAAGTACAAACAAGCTTTAACTCAAGCTTTTGAATGCATTTACGCGTTTTAAAAGCTCATACGAGTAGGGTGATAGAGATTGAGTTCTTTTGTGTTGTATATTAAGAGAAAGCACCCAATTATTTTGTTTGCACTCATTTTGAGTATCAAAACTACACCAAGAATGTTTTAAAGTGCAAACAAAGCTTCAACTCAAGCTTTTGAATGCATTTACGCGTTTTAAAAGCTCATACGAGTAGGGTGAAAGAGATTTGAGTTCTTTTGTGTTGTATATTCAGAGAAAGCATCCAAATACTTTGTTTGGATTCATTTGAGTGTGAAACTGCACCTAGGATGTTTACAAGTACAAAAAAGCTTCAACTCAAAATTTTGAATGCATTTAAGCGTTTTAAGTTCATACGAGTAGCCTAAAAGAGATTTGAGTTCTTTTGTGTTGTATATTAAGAGAAAGCATCCAAATACTTTGTTTGGATTCATTTGAGTGTGAAACTACACCTAGGATGTTTACAAGTACAAACAAGCTTCAACTCAAACTTTTCAATGCATTTACGCGTTTTAAAATCTCACACGAGTAGGGTGATAGAGATTGAGTTCTTTTGTGTTGTGTATTTAGATAAAGCACCCATTTGTTTTGTTTGCACACATTTGAG
Source organism: Tetragonia tetragonoides (assembly GCA_038025085.1). NCBI lineage: Eukaryota > Viridiplantae > Streptophyta > Magnoliopsida > Caryophyllales > Aizoaceae > Tetragonia > Tetragonia tetragonoides. The sequence goes on from CM076140.1 coordinate 27,246,551, forward strand.
TATGAAGATACACCAAGAATGTTTTAAAGTACAAACAAGCTTCAACTCAAGCTTTTGAATGCATTTACGCGTTTTAAAACCTCATACGAGTAGGGTGAAAGAGATTTGAGTTCTTTTGTGTTGTATATTCAGAGAAAGCATCCAAAATACTTTGTTTAGATTCATTTGTGTGTGAAACTACACCTAAGATGTTTAGAAGTACAAACAAGCTTCAACTCAAACTTTTGAATGCATTTTCGCGTTGTAACAGCTCTTACGACTAGGGTGATAGAGATTGAGTTCTTTTGTGTTGTATATTAAGAGAAAGCACCCAAATGTTTTGTCTGCATTCATTTGAGTTTGAAACTACACCATGAATGTTTTAAAGTGCAAACCAGCTTCAACTCAAGCTTTCGAATGCATTTACGCGTTTTAAAGCGCATACGAGTAGGGTGAAAGAGATTTGAGTTATTTTGTGTTGTATATTAAGAGAAAGCATCCAAATACTTTGTTTGGATTCATTTGAGAGTGAAACTACACCTAGGAAGTTTACAGGTGCAAACAAGCTTCAACTCAAGCTTTTGAATGCATTTACGCGTTTTGAAAGCTCATACGAGTAGGGTGAAAGAGATTTGAGTTCTTTTGTGTTGTATATTCAGAGAAAGCACCAAAATGTTTTGTTTGCATTCATTTGAGTATGAAACTACACCAAGAATGTTTTAAAGTGCAAACAAGCTTCAACTCAAGCTTTTGAATGCATTTACGCGTTATAAAAGCTCATACGAGTAGGGTGATAGAGATTGAGTTCTTTTGTGTTGTATATTAAGAGAAAGCACCCGATTGTTTTGTTTGCACTCATTTGAGTATGAAACTACACCAAGAATGTTTTAAAGTGCAAACAAGCTTCAACTCAAGCTTTTGAATGCATTTACGCGTTTTAACAGCTCTTACGACTAGGGTGATAGTGATTGAGTTCTTTTGCGTTGTATATTAAGAGAAAGCATCCAAATACTTTGTTTGAATTGATTTGAGTGTGAAACTACACCTAGGATGTTTACAAGTAAAAACTAGCTTCAACTCAAGCTTTTGGATCCATTTAAGCGTTATAAAAGCTAATACGAGTAGGGTGAAAGAGATTTGAGTATTTTTGTGTTGTATATTAAGAGAAAGCATACAAATACATTGTTTGGATTCATTTGAGTGTGAAACTACATCTAGGATGTTTACAAGTACAAACAAGCTTGAACTCAAACTTTTGAATGCATTTACGCGTTGTAGCTGCTCTTACGACTAGGGTGATAGAGATTGAGTTCTTTTGTGTTGTATATTAAGAGAAAGCACCAAAATGTTTTGTTTGCATTCATTTGAGTATGAAACTACACCAAGAATGTTTTAAAGTGCAAACAAGCTTCAACTCAAGCTTTTGAATGCATTTACGCGTTGTAAAAGCTCATACGAGTAGGGTGAAAGAGATTTGAGATCTTTTGTGTTGTATATATTAAGAGCAAGCATCCAAATACTTTGTTTGGATTCATTTGAGTGTGAAACTACACCTAGGAAGGTTACAAGTACAAACAAGCTTCAACTCAAGCTTTTGAATGCATTTACGCGTTACAAAAGCTCATACGAGTAGGATGAATGCGAATTGAGTTCTTTTGTGTTGTATATTAAGAGAAAGCATCCAAATACTTTGTTTGGATTCATTTGAGTGTGAAACTACACCTAGGATGTTTACAAGTAAAAACAAGCTTCAACTCAAGCTTTTGAATGCATTTACGCGTTTTAGAAGCTCATACGAGTAGGGTGAAAGAGATTTGAGTTCTTTTGCGTTGTCTATTAAGAGAAAGCATCCAAACACTTTGTTTGCATTCATTTGAGTATGAAACTACTCCTAGGATGTTTACAAGTACAAACAAGCTTCAACTCAAGCTTTTGAATGCATTTACGCGTTTTAACAGCTCTTACGACTAGGGTGATAGAGCTTGAGTTCTTTTGTGTTGTACATGAAGAGAAAGCAGCCAATTGTTTTGTTTGCATTCATTTGAGTATGAAACTACACCAAGAATATTTTAAAGTGCAAACAAGCTTCAACTCAAGCTTTTGAATGCATTTACGTGTTTTAAAAGCTCATACGAGTAGGGTGATAGAGATTGAGTTCTTTTGTGTTGTATATTAAGAGAAAGCACCCAATTATTTTGTTTGCACTCATTTTGAGCATGAAACTACACCAAGAATGTTTTAAATTGCAAACAAGCTTCAACTCCAGCTTTTGAATGCATTTACGCGTTTTAAAAGCTCATACGAGTAGGGTGAAAGAGATTTGAGTTCTTTTGTGTTGTATATTCAGAGAAAGCATTGAAATACTTTGTTTGGATTCATTTGAGTGTGAAACTACACCTGGGATGTTTACAAGTACAAACAAGCTTAAACTCAAGCTTTTGAATGCATTTACGCGTTTTAACAGCTCTTACAACTAGGGTGATAGAGAACGAGTTCTTTTGTGTTGTATATTAAGAGAAAGCATCCAAATACATTGTATGCATTCATTTGTGTGTGAAACTACACCTAGGATGTTTACAAGTACAAACAAGCTTCAACTCAAGCTTTTGAATGCATTTACGTGTTTTAAAAGCTCATACGAGTAGGGTGAAAGAGATTTGAGTTCTTTTGTGTTTTAAAAGCTAATACGAGTAGGGTGATAGAGATTGAGTTCTTTTGTGTTGTATATTTAGATAAATCACCCAATTGTTTTGTTTGCACTCATTTGAGTATGAACATACACCAAGAATATTTTAAAGTGCAAACAAGCTTCAACTCAAGCTTTTGAATGCATTTACGCGTTTTAAAAGCTCATACGAGTAAGGTGAAGGAGATTTGAGTTCTTTTGTGTTGTATATTCAGAGAAAGCATCCAAAATACTTTGTTTAGATTTATTTGAGTGTGAAACTACACCTAGGATGTTTACAAGTACAAACAAGCTTCAACTAAAACTTTTGAATGCATTTACGCGTTGTAACAGCTCTTACGACTATGGTGATAGAGATTGAGTTCTTTTGTGTTGTATATTAAGAGAAAGAATCCAAATACTTTGTTTGGATTCATTTGAGTGTGAAACTACACCTAGGATGTTTACAAGTACAAACAAGCTTCAACTCAAGCTTTTGAATGCATTTAGGCGTTTTAACAGCTCTTACGACTAGGGTGATAGAGCTTGAGTTCTTTTGTGTTGTATATGAAGAGAAAGCAGCCAATTGTTTTGTTTGCATTCATTTGAGTATGAAACTACACCAACAATGTTTTAAAGTGCAAACAAGCTTCAACTCAAGCTTTTGAATGCATTTTCGTGTTTTAAAAGCTCATACGAGTAGGGTGAAAGAGATTTGAGTTCTTTTGTGTTTTAAAAGCTCATACGAGTAGGGTGATAGAGATTGAGTTCTTTTGTGTTGTATATTAAGAGAAAGCACCAAAATGTTTTGTTTGCATTCATTTGAGTATGAAACTACACCAAGAATGTTTTAAAGTGCAAACAAGCTTCAACTCAAGGTTTTGAATGCAATTACGCGTTGTAAAAGCTCATACGAGTAGGGTGAAAGAGATTTGAGTTCTTTTGTGTTGTATATTAAGAGAAAGTATCCAAATACTTTGTTTGCATTCATTTGAGTATGAAACTACACCAAGGATGTTTACAAGTACAAACAAGCTTCAACTCAAACTTTTGAATGCATTTACGCGTTATAAAAGCTCATACGAGTAGGGTGAAAGAGATATGAGTTCTTTTGTGTTGTATATTAAGAGAAAGCTTCCAAATACTTTGTTTGGATTTATATGAGTGTGAAACTACACCTTGGATGTTTACAAGTACAAACTAGCTTCAACTCAAGCTTTTGAATGCATTTACGCGTTTTAAAAGCTCATACGAGTAGGGTGAAAGAGATTTGAGTTCTTTTGCGTTGTCTATTAAGAGAGAGCATCCAAACACTTTGTTTGCATTCATTTGAGTATGAAACTACTCCTAGGATGTTTACAAGTACAAACAAGCTTCAACTCAAGCTTTTGAATGCATTTACGCGTTTTAACAGCTCTTACGACTAGGGAGATAGAGCTTGAGATCTTTTGTGTTGTATATGAAGAGAAAGCAGCCAATTGTTTTGTTTGCATTCATTTGAGTATGAAACTACACCAAGAATGTTTTAAAGTGCAAACAAGCTTCAACTCAAGCTTTTTAATACATTTACGTGTTTTAAAAGCTCATACGAGTAGGGTGAAAGAGATTTGTGTTCTTTTGTGTTTTAAAAGCTCATACGAGTAGGGTGATAGAGATTGAGTTCTTTTGTGTTGTATATTAAGAGAAAGCACCAAAATGTTTTGTTTGCATTAATTTGAGTTTGAAACTACACCAAGAATGTTTTAAAGTGCAAACAAGCTTCAACTCAAGCTTTTGAATGCATTTACGCGTTGTAAAAACTCATACGAGTAGGGTGAAAGAGATTCGAGATATTTTGTGTTGTATATATTAAGAGAAAGCATCCAAATACTTTGTTTGGATTCATTTGAGTGTGAAACTACACCTAGGAAGTTTACAAGTAAAAACAAGCTTCAACTCAAGCTTTTGAATGCATTTACGCGTTTTAAAAGCTCATACGAGTAGGGTGAAAGAGATTTGAGTTCTTTTGCGTTGTCTATTAAGAGAAAGCATCCAAATACTTTGTTTGGATTTATCTGAGTGTGAAACTACACCTTGGATGTTTACAAGTACAAACTAGCTTCAACTCAAGCTTTTGAATGCATTTACGCGTTTTAAAAGCTCATACGAGTAGGGTGAAAGAGATATGAGTTCTTTTGTGTTGTATATTAAGAGAAAGCATCCAAATACTTTGTTTGCATTCATTTGAGTATGAAACTACTCCTAGGATGTTTACAAGTACAAACAAGCTTCAACTCATGCTTTTGAATGCATTTACGCGTTTTAAAAGCTCATACGAGTAGGGTGAAAGAGATTTGAGTTCTTTTGCGTTGTCTATGAAGAGAAAGCATCCAAACACTTTGTTTGCATTCATTTGAGTATGAATCTACTCCTAGGATGTTTACAAGTACAAACAAGCTTCAACTCATGCTTTTGAATGCATTTACGCGTTTTAACAGCTCTTACGACTAGGGTAATAGAGCTTGAGTTCTTTTGTGTTGTATATGAAGAGAAAGCAGCCAATTGTTTTGTTTGCATTCATTTGAGTATGAAACTACACCAAGTATGTTTTAAAGTGCAAACAAGCTTCATCTCAAGCTTTTGAATGCATTTACGTGTTTTAAAAGCTCATACGAGTAACGTGAAAGAGATTTGAGTTCTTTTGTGTTGTATATTAAGAGAAAGAATCCAAATACCTTTTTTGGATTCACTTGAGTGTGAAACTACACCTAGGATATTTACAAGTACATTAAAGCTTCAACTCAAGCTTTTGAATGCATTTACGCGTTTCAAAAGCTCATACGAGTAGGGTGAAAGAGATATGAGTTCTTTTGTGTTGTATATTAAGAGAAAGCATCCAAATACTTTGTTTGCATTCAATTGAGTGTGAAACTACACCTATGATGTTTACAAGTACAAACAAGCTTCAACTCAAGCTTTTGAATGCATTTACGCGTTTTAACAGCTCTTACGACTAGGGTGAAAGAGATTTAAGTTCTTTTGTGTTGTATATTAAGAGAAAGCTTCAAAATACTTTGTTTGCATTCATTTGAGTGTGAAACTACACCTAGGATGTTTACAAGTACAAACAAGCTTCAACTCAAGCTTTTGAATGCATTTACGCGTTTTAAAAGCTCATACGAGTAGGGTGAAAGAGATTTGAGTTCTTTTGTGTTGTATATTAAGAGAAAGCATCCAAATACTTTGTTTGCATTCATTTTGAGCATGAAACTACACCAAGAATGTTTCAAATTGCAAACAAGCTTCAACTCAAGCTTTTGAATGCATTTACGCGTTTTAAAAGCTCATACGAGTAGGGTGAAAGAGATTTGAATTCTTTTGTGTTGTATATTAAGAGAAAGCATCCAATTACTTTGTTTGCATTCATTTGAGTGTGAAAACTACATCTAGGATGTTTACAAGTACAAACAAGCTTCAACTCAAGCTTTTGAATGCATTTACTCGTTTTAACAGCGCATACCAGTAGGGTGATAGAGATTTAGTTCTTTTGTGCTGTATATTAAGAGAAAGCACCCAAATGTTTTGTTTGCATTCATTTGAGTATGAAACCACACCTAGGATGTTTACAAGTACAAACACGCTTCAACTCAAGCTTTTGAATGCATTTACGCATTTTAAAAGCTCATACGAGTAGGGTGAAAGAGATTTAAATTGTTTTGTGTTGAATATTAAGAGAAAGCATCCAAATACTTTGTTTGGATTCACTTGAGTGAGAAACTACACCTAGGAAGTTTACAAGTACAAACAAGCTTCAACTCAAGCTTTTGAATGCATTTACGCGTTTTAAAAGCTCAAACGAGTAGGGTGAAAGAGATTTGAGTTCTTTTGTGTTGTATATTAAGAGAAAGCATCCAAATACTTTGTTTGCATTCATTTGAGTGTGAAACTACACCTAGGATGTTTACAAGTACAAACAAGCTTGAACTCAAGCTTTTGAATGCATTTACGCGTTTTAAAAGCTCATACGAGTAGGGTGAAAGAGATTTGAGTTCTTTTGTGGTTTATATTAAGAGAAAGCATACAAATACTTTGTTTGCATTCATCTGAGTGTGAAACTACACCTATGAGGTTTACAAGTACAAACAAGCTTCAACTCAAGCTTTTGAATGCATTTACGCGTTTTAAAAGCTCATACGAGTAGGGTGAAAGAGATTTGAGTTCTTTTGTGTTGTATATTAAGAGAAAGCATCCAAATACTTTGTTTGGATTCATTTGAGTGTGAAACTACACCTGGGATGTTTACAAGTACAAACAAGTTTCAACTCAAGCTTTTGAATGCATTTACGCGTTTTAAAAGCTCTTACGACTAGGGTGATAGAGATTGAATTCTTTTGTGTTGTATATTAAGAGAAAGCACCAAAGTTTTGTTTGCATTCATTTGACTATGAAACTAGATCAAGAATGTTTCAAATTGCAAACAAGCTTCAACTCAAGCTTTTGAATGCATTTACGTGTTTTAAAAGCTCATACGAGTAGGGTGAAAGAGATTTGAGTTCTGTTGTGTTGTATATTAAGAGAAAGCATCCAAATACTTTGTTTGCATTCATTTGAGTGTGAAACTTCACCTAGGATGTTTACAAGTACAAACAAGCTTCAACTCAAGCTTTTGAATGCATTTACGCGTTTTAAAAGCTCATACGAGTAGGGTGAAAGAGATTTGAGTTATTTTGTGTTATATATTAAGAGAAAGAATCCAAATACTTTGTTTGCATTCATATGAGAGTGAAAACTACATCTAGGATGTTTACAAGTACAAAGAAGCTTCAACTCAAGCCTTTGAATGCATTTACGCGTTTTAAAAGCTCATACGAGTAGGGTGAAAGAGATTTGAATTCTTTTGTGTTGTATATTAAGAGAAAGCACCCAAATGTTTTGTTTGCATTCATTTGAGTATGAAACTACATCAAGAATGTTTCAAATTGCAAACAAGCTTCAACTCAAGCTTTTGAATACATTTACGCGTTTTAAAAGCTCACACGAGTAGGGTGAACGAGATCTGAGTTCTGTTGTGTTGTATATTAAGAGAAGGCATCCAAATACTTTGTTTGCATTCATTTGAGTGTGAAACTTCACCTAGGATGTTTACAAGTACAAACAAGCTTCAACTCAAGCTTTTGAATGCATTTACGCGTTTTAAAAGCTCATACGAGTAGGGTGAAAGAGATTTGAATTCTTTTGTGTTGTATATTAAGAGAAAGCACCCAAATGTTTTGTTTGCATTCATTTGAGTATGAAACTACACCAAGAATGTTTTAAAGTTCAAACAAGCTTCAACTCAAGGTTTTGAATGCATTTACGCGTTTTAAAAGCTCTTACGACTAGGGTGAAAGAGATTTGAGTTCTTTTGTGTTGTATATTAAGAGAAAGCACAAAATGTTTTGTTTGCATTCATTTGAGTATGAAACTACACCAAGAATGTTTCAGATTGCAAACAAGCTTCAACTCAAGCTTTTGAATGCATTTACGCGTTTTAAAAGCTCATACGAGTAGGGTGAAAGAGATTTGAGTTCTTTTGTGTTGTATATTAAGAGAAAGCATCCAAATACTTTGTTTGGATTCATTTGAGTGTGAAAGTACACCTGGGATGTTTACAAGTACAAACAAGCTTCAACTCAAGCTTTTGAATGTATTTACGCGTTTTAAAAGCTCATACGAGTAGGGTGAAAGAGATTTGAATTCTTTTGTGTTGTATATTAAGAGAAAGCATCCAAATCCTTTGTTTGCATTCATTTGAGTGTGAAACTACACCTATGATGTTTACAAGTACAAAAAAGCTTCAACTCAAGCTTTTGAATGCATTTACGCGTTTTAACAGCTCTTACGACTAGGGTCAAAAAGATTTGAGTTCTTTTGTGTTGTATATTAAGAGAAAGCACCAAATGTTTTGTTTGCATTCATTTGAGTATGAAACTACACCAAGAATGTGATACGTTTGCAATTACAACCTTAGCAATTTGTAAACAAAAACAGAGGATTAAGAGAAGAAAGGATAATGAGTATCACCACCAAAGCTATAAAGGATTAAACCACCAAGCTATGGATAAAGAATACTACTTGCTCACCAAATAACCCTAAGATTATTGTAAAGAACGCAAGATTTGTAAGAAGGCAGCAGCCGTGTATTTTTCATTCATCAACAAGTGCCTTTTACATCAGCTGTTCTTACATATTTATAGGGGTCACAAATGTGCCCTAATAACCTAAGAATACTCTAGAAAGGGTGAGCTGTCCAAGAGTAGTGCCCAAGCAAAATGAAACTTCAGTATTTTGCCCAGAAATGAGCCAAATACGTGCAGTACAATTTGGAGCGCATTTCCTTCCGTTTTGGACCACTTGACAGCTGTTGCTTCTCCTTGCATAAGGACAAACGTGGGTGAGCTGTAAGGAGCCTCATTCTTCACCCTTACCTGCCCCATGTGCTCTTAGGCGCGCCTTACTCAGCAACTACTTAAGGAATTCAAATAACAACTAATTACATTTGTTAATTATGCTAAATACATGCAGGGTGCACTACAACTAACACTAATCACAAATGCTTATTTGTACGGATTAATCTTGTACGGACATAACCTAGATTAAGTGGCCAAAAGGACACTAAGACCTCTAGGACCAGAATTATCACCATTCAAATGTGAGAGAGTCCCAAATGCCATGATAAATGCATTAATGCTCACGCTCGTAACTTGATGACCTGATGCTAACGCATCATCCTCCCCAACTTTTTTTGGATTTGCCCTCAAATCATCAAGGTATTCACCCTCCAAATAAGACAGCAGATCTCCCACATTAAAAGTTGCTGAAATTGAACTCTCTCCAGGCAGTTCAAGCTTGTATGCATTGTCGTTGATCTTCTCGATGATTTTAAAAGGGCCTTCTGATCTGGGCATCAACTTGTGCTTTCTTTTTGCTGGAAACCTCTCCTTCCTAATGTGTAACCACACTAAATCTCGTGGATTAAACTCATGTTGTTTGCGGTGCTTGTTTGCCTTGTTCTTATACAACTCATTCATCTTCTCTATACGGCTTGTAATCTGCTCGTGTAGCTTTTTCATGTCTTTAGCAAACGTTTCAGCATCTGGACTCACCTTCCTCTCAATAGGCCAGGGCAAAAGATCAATAGGAGTTAATGGATTGACCCCATAATTGATTTCAAAAGGAGACTTGCCCGTTGTATAATGAGGAGCCCGATTGTATGCAAACTCAGCATGTCTTGAACTCAACTTGTGCTGCCCATTAATATACTTCAACGCTTCATGATCAGAGTGCAAAATGAATTGCCTTGGTTTTAAGTAATGAGCCCAATGATCAAGAGCCCTCACAATTGCATAGAACTCTTTGTCATAAGTGCTGTAGTTCCCTCTTGAACCATTCAACTTCTCACTGAAATAAGCAATAGGATGCTTATTTTGCACCAAAACAGCTCCAATACCGGTTCCACAAGCATCACATTCCACTTCAAATGGTTGATCAAAGTTAGGCAAAGCTAGTATAGGGGTGGAGTTAAGCCTTTCCTTGATGGCCTCAAAGACACCTTTCTTCATACAATCCGTAAGTGGTGCTAAAAGAGAGCTGAATTGCTTGATGAATCTTCTGTAAAAAGAAGCTAGCCCATGGAAGCTCCTTACTTGCGTGATGCTAGTAGGAGTAGGCCATGTCTTAATCGCCTCAACCTTGCTGGGATCAACAGCTATACCATCCTTGGACACAATGTAACCAAGAAATTTGACACTAGGAACAAAGAAATCACATTTCTCAAGCTTAGCAAACAGCTTGTGTTGCCTTAGAGCCTCAAAAACGCGTGTTAGGTGCTGCACATGCTCAGAATCACTCTTAGAGTATATGAGAATATCATCAAAATACACAACAACAAATTTACCAATAAAGGAACGCAATACCTCATTCATAAGACGCATGAATGTGCTAGGAGCATTGGACAACCCAAATGGCATTACAAGCCATTCATAAAGACCTCCTTTCGTCTTGAAGGCTGTCTTCCATTCATCCCCACCCTTCATTCTAATTTGATGGTAACCACTCCTCAAATCCACTTTAGAGAAGACACAAGAACCAAACAGCTCATCAAGCATATCATCCAATCGAGGAATTGGATATCTATACTTAATGGTAATGTTGTTAATTGAACGGCTATCAACACACATTCTCATGCTTCCATCCTTTTTTGGCACAAGGAGAGCTGGTACACTACAAGGACTCATGCTCTCTCTAATGTATCCCCTATCAAGTAACTCCTCTATTTGACGTTGTAACTCCTTAGTCTCTTGGGGATTACACCTATAAGCTGCTTTGTTAGGAAGTGAGGCTCCCGGAACAAAGTCTATTTGATGCTCTATGCCCCTAATGGGTGGCAAACCATGAGGCAAATCTGATGGGAACACATCGACATACTTCTCAAGCAAAGGTTGCATTAACGCATGTAAAGGCTTTCCAACAATGTTCTCATTCTCCCCAAGCAACACCAGCATATAAACAACATTTCCATGCACCATTTCATACTCTAAATCAGCATCTTTAACAATCATAGCATGCTTTGATGAGTTAGAAACAGAAGAACCCTCCCCAACTTGCGTTCCCCCACATAAAGACAATTTTGCGGGTTGCAAATTAATTTTCTTTCCATGAACCTCAAAAGAGTAAACATTTCTAAAGCCATCATGCATTACTCTTCTATCATATAACCAAGGTCTACCTAACAGCAAATGACAAGCATCCATGGGGATCACATCACACAAAATCTGATCATTGTATACTTTTCCAATTGAAAAAGCGATCGTGACTTGTTTTGTTACCTTGACTTTGCTTCCCTTCTCTAACCATTGCAAGGAATAAGGATGAGGGTGTTCTTTGGTGGCCAATCCAAGCTTTTCCACCATGAGAGTAGACGCCACATTGGTGCAAGAACCGCCATCAATGATTAAAGTGCAAAGCTTTTCTTTCACGGTGCACTTGGTTTGAAATATCTTCTCCCTTTGAGATAGTGTCTCCTCTGCCTCTCTAGCATGAAGGACCCTTTGAACCACCAATAGAGGTGAGCCTTGGTCATGTTCAATGTCCAATTCATCGTCAATAGATTGCTCTTCATTCTGCTCCTTATCGTCATCCAATTGCCTAAGCTCATCATACTCACGGAGAGATAACACTCTCTTGTTGGGGCACTCAGCTTGAAAGTGTCCATAGCCTTGACACTTGAAGCATTTCCTAGAGAGAGATGGTCTAAGAGCATCCTTGTTGGCCTTAGGATCTCTAGGAAACCTTTTGTCATTTTCGCTCCCTTTAGAAGAACTTTCTGCCCGAGGAGTAAAACTCCTAAATGAGGGCTTTGCTGCTGGTTTCTTAGCTTTCTCTTGCTTTTCAATCTTCAAAGCCAACTTGTATACATCATCTAGAGACCAAAAAGGCTGTACTTCAACTCTATTACCAACATTGATGTCTAAACCAGAAATAAAACGCGCAATTGAGAGTTGTGGATCCTCTACAATGCCGGTTCTGATTTGTAGTTGCTCAAAATCTCTAATGTAATCTGCTACACTTAGAGTTCCTTGACTGAAATTTGTGAGCTTGAGGTAGAGATCTTGAGTATAGGAAGGGGGCACAAAGCGTTTGTGCATGATTTTCTTAAGCTTGGGCCATGAACGCACCCTAGATTTACCCTCACGCTCTCTTTGTAGTTTCATGCTTTCATACCACAAAGAAGCATACTTTTTGAGCTTCAAAACAGCAACTTTGAAACTCTTTTCCTCACTATACCCCTTGGTATCAAACAATCTACCCATTTGTTGCTCCCACTCCAAATAGTCATCTGGGTTTGTACCACCATCAAAATCAGGGGGTTCAAACTTTAAATCACCCCATTGCTCACCTTTTCTCCTTGGACTAAGAGAACCACCATCATCACCTCGACCACGAGCTCTACCTCTACCAATGTTGAGAAAATCAGTCATTTGTTGGGTGAGGTTGCTAAGTTGTTCCTTAACCTCACGCATCTCCCTTTCTCTCCTAAGCTCTTTAGCTTGCTCAAGAGTTAAATTTCTGGGTATTTGTTCATCATCCATGGCTGTTTGTGAGTTTGGTTGTGTTTAAGCTAGGAATTGTGTTTGGGCTGTAAATGGGTTCTTTTGTGACTCAAAGATTGGAACTTTGGACGTGATTAAGACAAGAAAGGAGAGAACTTTGATGAGAGAAAATGGTGCTAAGGTTAAACCTATGCTCTGATACCAAATGATACGTTTGCAATTACAACCTTAGCAATTTGTAAACAAAAACAGAGGATTAAGAGAAGAAAGGATAATGAGTATCACCACCAAAGCTATAAAGGATTAAACCACCAAGCTATGGATAAAGAATACTACTTGCTCACCAAATAACCCTAAGATTATTGTAAAGAACGCAAGATTTGTAAGAAGGCAGCAGCCGTGTATTTTTCATTCATCAACAAGTGCCTTTTACATCAGCTGTTCTTACATATTTATAGGGGTCACAAATGTGCCCTAATAACCTAAGAATACTCTAGAAAGGGTGAGCTGTCCAAGAGTAGTGCCCAAGCAAAATGAAACTTCAGTATTTTGCCCAGAAATGAGCCAAATACGTGCAGTACAATTTGGAGCGCATTTCCTTCCGTTTTGGACCACTTGACAGCTGTTGCTTCTCCTTGCATAAGGACAAACGTGGGTGAGCTGTAAGGAGCCTCATTCTTCATCCTTACCTGCCCCATGTGCTCTTAGGCGCGCCTTACTCAGCAACTACTTAAGGAATTCAAATAACAACTAATTACATTTGTTAATTATGCTAAATACATGCAGGGTGCACTACAACTAACACTAATCACAAATGCTTATTTGTACGGATTAATCTTGTACGGACATAACCTAGATTAAGTGGCCAAAAGGACACTAAGACCTCTAGGACCAGAATTATCACCATTCAAATGTGAGAGAGTCCCAAATGCCATGATAAATGCATTAATGCTCACGCTCGTAACTTGATGACCTGATGCTAACGCATCAGAATGTTTCAGATTGCAAACAAGCTTCAACTCAAGCTTTTGAATGCATTTATGCGTTTTAAAAGCTCATACGAGTAGGGTGAAAGAGATTTGAATTCTTTTGTGTTGTATATTAAGAGAAAGCATCCAAATACTTTGTTTGGATTTATTTGAGTGTGAAACTACACCTAGGAAGTTTACAAGTACAAACAAGCTTCAACTCAAGCTTTTGTTTGCATTTACGCGTTTTAAAAGCTCATACGAGTAGGGTGAAAGAGATTTGAGTTCTTTTGTGTTGTATAGTAAGAGAAAGCATCCAAATACTTTGTTTGGATTCATTTGAGTGTGAAACTACACCTGGGATGTTTACAAGTACAAACAAGCTTCAACTCAAGCTTTTGAATGCATTTACGCGTTTTAAAAGCTCATACGAGTAGGGTGAAAGAGATTTGAATTCTTTTGTGTTGTATATTAAGAGAAAGCACCAAAATGTTTTGTTTGCATTCATTTGAGTATGAAACTACACCAATAATGTTTTAAAGTTCAAACAAGCTTCAACTCAAGGTTTTGAATGCATTTACGCGTTTTAAAAGCTCATACGGGTAGGGTGAAAGAGATTTGAGTTCTTTTGTGTTGTATATTAAGAGAAAGCATCCAAATACTTTGTTTGGATTTATCTGAGTGTGAAACTACACCTTGGATGTTTACAAGTACAAACAAGCTTCAACTCAAGCTTTTGAATGCATTTACGCGTTTTAAAAGCTCATACGAGTAGGGTGAAAGAGATTTGAATTCTTTTGTGTTGTATATTAAGAGAAAGCACCCAAATGTTTTGTTTGCATTCATTTGAGTATGAAACTACACCAATAATGTTTTAAAGTTCAAACAAGCTTCAACTCAAGGTTTTGAATGCATTTACGCGTTTTAAAAGCTCATACGAGTAGGGTGAAAGAGATTTGAGTTCTTTTGTGTTGTATATTAAGAGAAAGCATACAAATACTTTGTTTTCTTTCACTTGAGTGTGAAACTACACCTAGGAAGTTTACAAGTACAAACTAGCTTCAACTCAAGCGTTTGAATGCATTTACGCGTTTTAAAAGCTCATACGAGTAGGGTGAAAGAGATTTGAGTTCTTTTGTGTTGTATATTAAGAGAAAGCATCCAAATACTTTGTTTGCATTCATTTGAGTATGAAACCACACCAAGAATGTTTACATGTACAAACAAGTTTCAACTCAAGCTTTTGAATGCATTTACGCGTTTTAAAAGCTCTTACGACTAGGGTGATATAGATTGAATTCTTTTGTGTTGCATATTAAGATAAAGCACCAAAGTTTTGTTTGCATTCATTTGACTATGAAACTAGATCAACAATGTTTCAAATTGCAAACAAGCTTCAACTCAAGCTTTTGAATGCATTTACGTGTTTTAAAAGCTCATACGAGTAGGGTGAAAGAGATTTGAGTTCTGTTGTGTTGTATATTAAGAGAAAGCATCCAAATACTTTGTTTGCATTCATTTGAGTGTGAAACTTCACCTAGGATGTTTACAAGTAAAAACAAGCTTCAACTCAAGCTTTTGAATGCATTTACGCGTTTTAAAAGCTCATACGAGTAGGGTGAAAGAGATTTGAGTTATTTTGTGTTATATATTAAGGGAAAGAATCCAAATACTTTGTTTGCATTCATATGAGAGTGAAAACTACATCTAGGATGTTTACAAGTACAAAGAAGCTTCAACTCAAGCTTTTGAATGCATTTACGCGTTTTAAAAGCTCATACGAGTAGGGTGAAAGAGATTTGAATTCTTTTGTGTTGTATATTAAGAGAAAGCACCCAAATGTTTTGTTTGCATTCATTTGAGTATGAAACTACATCAAGAATGTTTCAAATTGCAAACAAGCTTCAACTCAAGCTTTTGAATACATTTACGCGTTTTAAAAGCTCATACAAGTAGGGTGAACGAGATCTGAGTTCTGTTGTGTTGTATATTAAGAGAAGGCATCCAAATACTTTGTTTGCATTCATTTGAGTGTGAAAACTACATCTAGGATGTTTACAAGTACAAACAAGCTTCAACTCAAGCTTTTGAATGCATTTACGCGTTTTAAAAGCTCATACGAGTAGGGTGAAAGAGATTTGAGTTCTTTTGTGTTGTATATTAAGAGAAAGCATCCAAATATTTTGTTTGCATTCAATTGAGTGTGAAACTACACCTAGGATGTTTTCAAGTACAAACAAGCTTCAACTCAAGCTTTTGAATGCATTTACGCGTTTTAACAGCTCTTACGACTAGGGTGATAGAGATTGAATTCTTTTGTGTTGTATATTAAGAGAAAGCACCAAAGTTTTGTTTGCATTCATTTGAGTATGAAACTACACCAAGAATGTTTCAGATTGCAAACAAGCTTCAACTCAAGCCTTTGAATGCATTTACTTGTTTTAAATGCTCATACGAGTAGGGTGAAAGAGATTTGAATTCTTTTGTGTTATATATTAAGAGAAAGCATCCAAATACTTTGTTTGCATTCATATGAGTGTGAAAACTACATCTAGTATGTTTACAAGTACAAACAAGCTTCAGCTCAAGCTTTTGAATGCATTTACTCGTTTTAACAGCTCATACGAGTAGGGTGATAGAGATTTAGTTCTTTTGTGTTGTATATTAAGAGAAAGCACCCAAATGTTTAGTTTGCATTCATTTGAGTATGAAACCACACCTAGGATGTTTACAAGTACAAACAAGCTTCAACTCAAGCTGTTGAATGCATTTACGCGTTTTAAAAGCTCATACGAGTAGGGTGAATGAGATTTGAGTTGTTTTGTGTTGAATATTAAGAGAAAGCATCCAAATACATTGTTTGGATTCACTTGAGTGTGAAACTACACCTAGGAAGTTTACAAGTACAAACAAGCTTCAACTCAAGCTTTTGTATGCATTTACGTGTTTTAAAAGCTCATACGAGCAGGGTGAAAGAGATTTGAGTTCTTTTGTGTTGTATATTAAGGGAAAACATCCAAATACTTTGTTTGCATTCAATTTAGTGTGAAACTACACCTAGGATGTTTACAAGTACAAACAAGCTTCAACTCAAGCTTTTGAATGCATTTACGCGTTTTAACAGCTCTTACGACTAGGGTGATAGAGATGGAATTCTTTTGTGTTGTATATTAAGAGAAAGCACCAAAAGTTTTGTTTGCATTCATTTGAGTATGAAACTACATCAAGAATGTTTCAAATTGCAAACAAGATTCAACTCAAGCTTTTGAATGCATTTACGCGTTTTAAAAGCTCATACGAGTAGGGTGAAAGAGATTTGAATTCTTTTGTGTTGTATATTAAGAGAAAGCATCCAAATACTTTGTTTGCATTCATTTGAGTGTGAAAACTACATCTAGGATGTTTACAAGTACAAACAAGCTTCAACTCAAGCTTTTGAATGCATTTACGCGTTTTAAAAGCTCATACGAGTAGGGCGAAAGAGATTTGAATTCTTTTGTGTTGTATATTAAGAGAAAGCATCCAAATACTTTGTTTGTATTCATATGAGTGTGAAAACTACATCTAGGATGTTTACAAGTACAAACAAGCTTCAACTCAAGCTTTTGAATGCATTTACTCGTTTTAACAGCTCATACGAGTAGGGTGATAGAGATTTAGTTCTTTTTTGTTGTATATTAAGAGAAAGCACCCAAATGTTTTGTTTGCATTCATTTGAGTATGAAACCACACCTAGGATGTTTACAAGTACAAACAAGCTTCAACTCAAGGTTTTACTCAAGGTATTGAATGCATTTACGCGTTTTAAAAGCTCATACGAGTAGGGTGAAAGAGATTTGAGTTCTTTTGTGTTGTACATTAAGAGAAAGCATACAAATACTTTGTTTGCATTCATTTGAGTGTGAAACTATACCTATGATGTTTACAAGTACAAACAAGCTTCAACTCAAGCTTTTGAATGTATTTACGCGTTTTAACAGCTCTTACGACTAGGGTGATAGAGATTGAATTCTTTTGTGTTGTATATTAAGAGAAAGCACCAAATGTTTTGTTTGCATTCATTTGTGTATGAAACTACACCAAGAATGTTTCCAATTGCAAACAAGCTTCAACTCAAGGTTTTGAATGCATTTACGCGTTTTAAAAGCTCATACGAGTAGGGTGAAAGAGATTTGAGTTCTTTTGTGTTGTACATTAAGAGAAAGCATACAAATACTTTGTTTGCATTCATTTGAGTGTGAAACTATACCTATGATGTTTACAAGTACAAACAAGCTTCAACTCAAGCTTTTGAATGTATTTACGCGTTTTAACAGCTCTTACGACTAGGGTGATAGAGATTGAATTCTTTTGTGTTGTATATTAAGAGAAAGCACCAAATGTTTTGTTTGCATTCATTTGTGTATGAAACTACACCAAGAATGTTTCCATTTGCAAACAAGCTTCAACTCAAGCTTTTGAATGCATTTACGCGTTTTAAAAGCTCATACGAGAAGGGTGAAAGAGATTTGATTTCTTTTGTGTTGTATATTAAGAGAAAGAATCCAAATACTTTGTTTGCATTCGTTTGAGTGTGGAAACTACATCTAGGATGTTTACAAGTACAAACAAGCCTCAACTCAAGCTTTTGAATGCATTTACGCGTTTTAAAAGCTCATACGAATAGGATGAGAGAGATTTGAATTCTTTTGTGTTGTATATTAAGTGAAAGCATCCAAATACTTTGTTTGCATTCATATGAGTGTGAAAACTACATCTAGGATGTTTACAAGTACAAACAAGCTTAAACTCAAGCTTTTGAATGCATTTACTCGTTTTAACAGCTCTTACGACTAGGGTGATAGAGATTGAGTTCTTTTGTCTTGTATATTAAGAGAAAGCACCGAAATGTTTTGCTTGCATTCATTTAAGTATGAAACCACACCTAGGATGTTTACAAGTGCAAACAAGCTTCAACTCAAGCTTTTGAATCCATTTCCGCGTTTTAAAAGCTCATACGAGTAGGGTGAAAGAGATTTTGAGTTCTTTTGTGTTGTATATTAAAGAAAGCATCCAAATAGTTTGTTTGCATTCATTTGAGTGTGAAACTACACCTAGGAAGTTTACAAGTACAAACAAGCTTCAACTCAAGCTTTTGAATGCATTTAGGCGTTTTAAAAGCTCATACGAGTAGGGTGAAAGAGATTTGAGTTCTTTTGTGTTGTATATTAAGAGAAAGCATCCAAATACTTTGTTTGCATTCAATTGAGTGTGAAACTACACCTAGGATGTTTACAAGTACAAACAAGATTCAACTCAAGCTTTTGAATGCATTCACGCGTTTTAACAGCTCTTACGACTAGGGTGATAGAGATTGAATTCGTTTGTGTTGTATATTAAGAGAAAGCACCAAAAGTTTTGTTTGCATTCATTTGAGTATGAAACTACATCAAGAATGTTTCAAATTGAAAACAAGCTTCAACTCAAGCTTTTAAATGCATTTACGCGTTTTAAAAGCTCATACGAGTAGGGTGAAAGAGATTTGAATTCTTTTGTGTTGTATATTAAGAGAAAGCATCCAAATACTTTGTTTGTATTCATTTGAGTGTGAAAACTACATCTAGGATGTTTACAAGTACAAACAAGCTTCAACTCAAGCTTTTGAATGCATTTACTCGTTTTAACACCTCTTACGACTAGGGTGATAGAGATTGAGTTCTTTTGTGTTGTATATTAAGAGAAAGCACCCAAATGTTTTGTTTACATTCATTTGGGTATGAAACCACACCTAGGATGTTTACAAGTACAAACAAGCTTCAACTCAACTTTTTGAATGCATTTACTCGTTTTAACACCTCTTACGACTAGGGTGATAGAGATTGAGTTCTTTTGTGTTGTATATTAAGAGAAAGCAGCCAAATGTTTTGTTTGCATCCATTTGAGTATGAAACCACACCTAGGATGTTTACAAGTACAAACAAGCTTCAAGTCAAGCTTTTGAATGCATTTACACGTTTTAAAAGCTCTTACGAGTAGCGTGAAAGAGATTTTGAGTTCTTTTGTGTTGTATATTAAGAGAAAGCATCCAAATACATTGTTTGGATTCACTTGTGTGTGAAACTACACCAAGAATGTTTACAAGTACAAATAATCTTCAACTCAAGCTTTTGAATGCATTTACGGGTTTTAAAAGCTCATACGAGTAGGGTGAAAGAGATTTTGAGTTCCTTTGTGTTGTATATTAAGAGAAAGCATACAAATAATTCGTTTGAATTCAATTGAGTGTGAAACTACACCTAGGATGTTTACAAGTACAAACAAGCTTCAACTCAAGCTTTTGAATGCATTTACGCGTTTTAACAGCTCTTACGACTAGGGTGATAGAGATTGAGTTCTTTTGTGTTGTATATTAAGAGAAAGCACCCAAATGTTTTGTTTGCATTCATTTGAGTATGAAACTACACCAAGACTGTTTTAAAGTGCAAACAAGCTTCAACTCAAGCTTTTGAATGCATTTACGCGTTTTAAAAGCTCATACGAATAGGGTGAAAGAGATTTGAGTTCTTTTGTAATGTATATTAAGAGAAAGCACCCAAATGATTTGTTTGCATTCATTTGAGTATGAAACTACACCAAGAATGTTTTAAAGTGCAAACAAGCTTCAATTCAAGGTTTTGAATGCATTTACGCGTTTTAAAAGCTCATACGAGTAGGGTGAAAGAGATTTGAGTTCTTTTGTGTTTAATATTAAGAGAAAGCATCCAAATACATTGTTTGGATTCACTTGTGTGTGAAACTACACCTAGGAAGTTTACAAGTACAAACAAGCTTCAACTCAAGCTTTTGAATGCATTTACGCGTTTTAAAAGCTCGTACGAGTAGGGTGAAAGAGATTTGAGTTCTTTTGTGTTGTATATTAAGAGAAAGCATCCAAATACTTTGTTTGCATTCAATTGAGTGTGAAACTACACCTAGGATGTTTACAAGTACAAACAAGCTTCAACTCAAGCTTTTGAATGCATTTACGCGTTTTAAAAGCTCATACGAGTAGGGTGAAAGAGATTTGAGTTCTTTTGTGTTGTAGATTAAGAGAAAGCATACAAATACTTTTTTTGCATTCATTTGAGTGTGAAACTACACCTATGATGTTTACAAGTACAAACAAGCTTCAACTCAAGCTTTTGAATGCATTTACGCGTTTTAACAGCTCTTACGACTAGGGTGATAGAGATTGAATTCTTTTGTGTTGTATATTAAGAGAAAGCACCAAATGTTTTGTTTGCATTCATTTGTGTATGAAACTACACCAAGAATGTTTCCAATTGCAAACAAGCTTCAACTCAAGCTTTTGAATGCATTTACGCGTTTTAAAAGCTCATACGAGTAGGGTGAAAGAGATTTGAATTCTTTTGTGTTGTATATTAAGAGAAAGCATCCAAATACTTTGTTTGTATTCATATGAGTGTGAAAACTACATCTAGGATGTTTACAAGTACAAACAAGCCTCAACTCAAGCTTTTGAATGCATTTACGCGTTTTAAAAGCTCATACGAATAGGGTGAAAGAGATTTGAGTTCTTTTGTGTTGTATATTAAGAGAAAGCACCCAAATGTTTTGTTTGCATTCATTTGAGTATGAAACTACACCAAGAATGTTTTAAAGTGCAAACAAGCTTCAACTCAAGGTTTTGAATGCATTTACGCGTTTTAAAAGCTCATACGAGTAGGGTGAAAGAGATTTGAGTTCTTTTGTGTTTAATATTAAGAGAAAGCATCCAAATACATTGTTTGGATTGACTTGTGTGTGAAACTACACCTAGGAAGTTTACAAGTACAAACAAGCTTCAACTCAAGCTTTTGAATGCATTTACGCGTTTTAAAAGCTCTTACGACTAGGGTGAAAGAGATTTGAGTTCTTTTGTGTTGTATATTAAGAGAAAGCATCCAAATACTTTGTTTGCATTCAATTGAGTGTGAAACTACACCTAGGATGTTTACAAGTACAAACAAGCTTCAACTCAAGCTTTTGAATGCATTAACGCGTTTTAAAAGCTCATACGAGTAGGGTGAAAGAGATTTGAGTTCTTTTGTGTTGTAGATTAAGAGAAAGCATACAAATACTTTGTTTGCATTCATTTGAGTGTGAAACTACACCTATGATGTTTACAAGTACAAACAAGCTTCAACTCAAGCTTTTGAATGCATTTTAGGCGTTTTAAAAGCTCATACGAGTAGGGTGAAAGAGATTTGAGTTCTTTTGTGTTGTATATTAAGAGAAAGCATCCAAATACTTTGTTTGCATTCAATTGAGTGTGAAACTACACCTAGGATGTTTACAAGTACAAACAAGCTTCAACTCAAGCTTTTGAATGCATTAACGCGTATTAAAAGCTCATACGAGTAGGGTGAAAGAGATTTGAATTCTTTTGTGTTGTATATTAAGAGAAAGAATCCAAATACTTTGTTTGCATTCATTTGAGTGTGAAAACTACATCTAGGATGTTTACAAGTACAAACAACCTTCAACTCAAGCTTTTGAATGCATTTACTCGTTTTAACAGCTCTTACGACTAGGGCGATAGAGATTGAGTTCTTTTGTGTTGTATATTAAGAGAAAGCACCGAAATGTTTTGCTTGCATTCATTTAAGTATGAAACCACACCTAGGATGTTTACAAGTGCCAACAAGCTTCAACTCAAGCTTTTGAATCCATTTACGCGTTTTAAAAGCTCATACGAGTAGGGTGAAAGAGATTTTGAGTTCTTTTGTGTTGTATATTAAGAGAAAGCGTCCAAATACTTTGTTTGCATTCATTTGAGTGTGAAACTACACCTAGGATGTTTACAAGTACAAACAAGCTTCAACTCAAGCTTTTGAATGCATTTTAGGCGTTTTAAAAGCTCATACGAGTAGGGTGAAAGAGATTTGAGTTCTTTTGTGTTGTATATTAAGAGAAAGCATCCAAATACTTTGTTTACATTCAATTGAGTGTGAAACTACACCTAGGATGTTTACAAGTACAAACAAGCTTCAACTCAAGCTTTTGAATGCATTCACGCGTTTTAACAGCTCTTACGACTAGGGTGATAGAGATTGAATTCGTTTGTGTTGTATATTAAGAGAAAGCACCAAAAGTTTTGTTTGCATTCATTTGAGTATGAAACTACATCAAGAATGTTTCAAATTGCAAACAAGCTTCAACTCAAGCTTTTGAATTCATTTACGCGTTTTAAAAGCTCATACGAGTAGGGTGAAACAGATTTGAATTCTTTTGTGTTGTATATTAAGAGAAAGCATCCAAATACTTTGTTTGCATTCATTTGAGTGTGAAAACTAGATCTAGGATGTTTACAAGTACAAACAAGCTTCAACTCAAGCTTTTGAATGCATTTACTCGTTTTAACACCTCTTACGACTAGGGTGATAGAGATTGAGTTCTTTTGTGTTGTATATTAAGAGAAAGCACCCAAATGTTCTGTTTGCATTCATTTGAGTATGAAACCACACCTAGGATGTTTACAAGTACAAACAAGCTTCAACTCAACCTTTTGAATGCATTTACTCGTTTTAACACCTCTTACGACCATGGTGATAGAGATTGAGTTCTTTTGTGTTGTATATTAAGAGAAAGCACCCAAATGTTTTGTTTGCATTCATTTGAGTATGAAACCACACCTAGGATGTTTAGAAGTGCAAACAAGCTTCAAGTCATGCTTTTGAATGCATTTACACGTTTTAAAAGCTCATACGAGTAGCGTGAAAGAGATTTTGAGTTCTTTTGTGTTGTATATTAAGAGAAAGCACCCAAATGTTTTGTTTGCATTCATTTGAGTATGAAACTACACCAAGAATGTTTTAAAGTGCAAACAAGCTTCAACTCAAGGTTTTGAATGCATTTACGCGTTTCAAAAGCTCATACGAGTAGGGTGAAAGAGATTTTGAGTTCTTTTTTGTTGTATATTAGGAGAAAGCATACAAATACTTTGTTTGCATTCAATTGAGTGTGAAACTACACCTAGGACGTTTACAAGTACAAACAAGCTTCAACTCAAGCTTTTGAATGCATTTACGCGTTTTAACAGCTCTTACGACTAGGGTGATAGAGATTGAGTTCTTTTGTGTTGTATATTAAGAGAAAGCACCCAAATGTTTTGTTTGCATTCATTTGAGTATGAAACTACACCAAGACTGTTTTAAAGTGCAAACAAGCTTCAACTCAAGGTTTTGAATGCATTTACGCGTTTTAAACGCTCATACGAATAGGGTGAAAGAGATTTGAGTTCTTTTGTGTTGTATATTAAGAGAAAGCACCCAAATGTTTTGTTTGCATTCATTTGAGTATGAAACTACACCAAGAATGTTTTAAAGTGCAAACAAGCTTCAAGTCATGCTTTTGAATGCATTTACACGTTTTAAAAGCTCATACGAGTAGCGTGAAAGAGATTTTGAGTTCTTTTGTGTTGTATATTAAGAGAAAGCACCCAAATGTTTTGTTTGCATTCATTTGAGTATGAAACTACACCAAGAATGTTTTAAAGTGCAAACAAGCTTCAACTCAAGGTTTTGAATGCATTTACGCGTTTCAAAAGCTCATACGAGTAGGGTGAAAGAGATTTTGAGTTCTTTTTTGTTGTATATTAGGAGAAAGCATACAAATACTTTGTTTGCATTCAATTGAGTGTGAAACTACACCTAGGACGTTTACAAGTACAAACAAGCTTCAACTCAAGCTTTTGAATGCATTTACGCGTTTTAACAGCTCTTACGACTAGGGTGATAGAGATTGAGTTCTTTTGTGTTGTATATTAAGAGAAAGCACCCAAATGTTTTGTTTGCATTCATTTGAGTATGAAACTACACCAAGACTGTTTTAAAGTGCAAACAAGCTTCAACTCAAGGTTTTGAATGCATTTACGCGTTTTAAACGCTCATACGAATAGGGTGAAAGAGATTTGAGTTCTTTTGTGTTTAATATTAAGAGAAAGCATCCAAATACATTGTTTGGATTCACTTGTGTGTGAAACTACACCTAGGAAGTTTACAAGTACAAACAAGCTTCAACTCAAGCTTTTGAATGCATTTACGCGTTTTAAAAGCTCGTACGAGTAGGGTGAAAGAGATTTGAGTTCTTTTGTGTTGTATATTAAGAGAAAGCATCCAAATACTTTGTTTGCATTCAATTGAGTGTGAAACTACACCTAGGATGTTTACAAGTACAAACAAGCTTCAACTCAAGCTTTTGAATGCATTTACGCGTTTTAAAAGCTCATACGAGTAGGGTGAAAGAGATTTGAGTTCTTTTGTGTTGTAGATTAAGAGAAAGCATACAAATACTTTTTTTGCATTCATTTGAGTGTGAAACTACACCTATGATGTTTACAAGTACAAACAAGCTTCAACTCAAGCTTTTGAATGCATTTACGCGTTTTAACAGCTCTTACGACTAGGGTGATAGAGATTGAATTCTTTTGTGTTGTATATTAAGAGAAAGCACCAAATGTTTTGTTTGCATTCATTTGTGTATGAAACTACACCAAGAATGTTTCCAATTGCAAACAAGCTTCAACTCAAGCTTTTGAATGCATTTACGCGTTTTAAAAGCTCATACGAGTAGGGTGAAAGAGATTTGAATTCTTTTGTGTTGTATATTAAGAGAAAGCATCCAAATACTTTGTTTGTATTCATATGAGTGTGAAAACTACATCTAGGATGTTTACAAGTACAAACAAGCCTCAACTCAAGCTTTTGAATGCATTTACGCGTTTTAAAAGCTCATACGAATAGGGTGAAAGAGATTTGAGTTCTTTTGTGTTGTATATTAAGAGAAAGCACCCAAATGTTTTGTTTGCATTCATTTGAGTATGAAACTACACCAAGAATGTTTTAAAGTGCAAACAAGCTTCAACTCAAGGTTTTGAATGCATTTACGCGTTTTAAAAGCTCATACGAGTAGGGTGAAAGAGATTTGAGTTCTTTTGTGTTTAATATTAAGAGAAAGCATCCAAATACATTGTTTGGATTGACTTGTGTGTGAAACTACACCTAGGAAGTTTACAAGTACAAACAAGCTTCAACTCAAGCTTTTGAATGCATTTACGCGTTTTAAAAGCTCTTACGACTAGGGTGAAAGAGATTTGAGTTCTTTTGTGTTGTATATTAAGAGAAAGCATCCAAATACTTTGTTTGCATTCAATTGAGTGTGAAACTACACCTAGGATGTTTACAAGTACAAACAAGCTTCAACTCAAGCTTTTGAATGCATTAACGCGTTTTAAAAGCTCATACGAGTAGGGTGAAAGAGATTTGAGTTCTTTTGTGTTGTAGATTAAGAGAAAGCATACAAATACTTTGTTTGCATTCATTTGAGTGTGAAACTACACCTATGATGTTTACAAGTACAAACAAGCTTCAACTCAAGCTTTTGAATGCATTTTAGGCGTTTTAAAAGCTCATACGAGTAGGGTGAAAGAGATTTGAGTTCTTTTGTGTTGTATATTAAGAGAAAGCATCCAAATACTTTGTTTGCATTCAATTGAGTGTGAAACTACACCTAGGATGTTTACAAGTACAAACAAGCTTCAACTCAAGCTTTTGAATGCATTAACGCGTATTAAAAGCTCATACGAGTAGGGTGAAAGAGATTTGAATTCTTTTGTGTTGTATATTAAGAGAAAGAATCCAAATACTTTGTTTGCATTCATTTGAGTGTGAAAACTACATCTAGGATGTTTACAAGTACAAACAACCTTCAACTCAAGCTTTTGAATGCATTTACTCGTTTTAACAGCTCTTACGACTAGGGCGATAGAGATTGAGTTCTTTTGTGTTGTATATTAAGAGAAAGCACCGAAATGTTTTGCTTGCATTCATTTAAGTATGAAACCACACCTAGGATGTTTACAAGTGCCAACAAGCTTCAACTCAAGCTTTTGAATCCATTTACGCGTTTTAAAAGCTCATACGAGTAGGGTGAAAGAGATTTTGAGTTCTTTTGTGTTGTATATTAAGAGAAAGCGTCCAAATACTTTGTTTGCATTCATTTGAGTGTGAAACTACACCTAGGATGTTTACAAGTACAAACAAGCTTCAACTCAAGCTTTTGAATGCATTTTAGGCGTTTTAAAAGCTCATACGAGTAGGGTGAAAGAGATTTGAGTTCTTTTGTGTTGTATATTAAGAGAAAGCATCCAAATACTTTGTTTGCATTCAATTGAGTGTGAAACTACACCTAGGATGTTTACAAGTACAAACAAGCTTCAACTCAAGCTTTTGAATGCATTCACGCGTTTTAACAGCTCTTACGACTAGGGTGATAGAGATTGAATTCGTTTGTGTTGTATATTAAGAGAAAGCACCAAAAGTTTTGTTTGCATTCATTTGAGTATGAAACTACATCAAGAATGTTTCAAATTGCAAACAAGCTTCAACTCAAGCTTTTGAATTCATTTACGCGTTTTAAAAGCTCATACGAGTAGGGTGAAACAGATTTGAATTCTTTTGTGTTGTATATTAAGAGAAAGCATCCAAATACTTTGTTTGCATTCATTTGAGTGTGAAAACTAGATCTAGGATGTTTACAAGTACAAACAAGCTTCAACTCAAGCTTTTGAATGCATTTACTCGTTTTAACACCTCTTACGACTAGGGTGATAGAGATTGAGTTCTTTTGTGTTGTATATTAAGAGAAAGCACCCAAATGTTCTGTTTGCATTCATTTGAGTATGAAACCACACCTAGGATGTTTACAAGTACAAACAAGCTTCAACTCAACCTTTTGAATGCATTTACTCGTTTTAACACCTCTTACGACCATGGTGATAGAGATTGAGTTCTTTTGTGTTGTATATTAAGAGAAAGCACCCAAATGTTTTGTTTGCATTCATTTGAGTATGAAACCACACCTAGGATGTTTAGAAGTGCAAACAAGCTTCAAGTCTTGCTTTTGAATGCATTTACACGTTTTAAAAGCTCATACGAGTAGCGTGAAAGAGATTTTGAGTTCTTTTGTGTTGTATATTAAGAGAAAGCACCCAAATGTTTTGTTTGCATTCATTTGAGTATGAAACTACACCAAGAATGTTTTAAAGTGCAAACAAGCTTCAACTCAAGGTTTTGAATGCATTTACGCGTTTCAAAAGCTCATACGAGTAGGGTGAAAGAGATTTTGAGTTCTTTTTTGTTGTATATTAGGAGAAAGCATACAAATACTTTGTTTGCATTCAATTGAGTGTGAAACTACACCTAGGACGTTTACAAGTACAAACAAGCTTCAACTCAAGCTTTTGAATGCATTTACGCGTTTTAACAGCTCTTACGACTAGGGTGATAGAGATTGAGTTCTTTTGTGTTGTATATTAAGAGAAAGCACCCAAATGTTTTGTTTGCATTCATTTGAGTATGAAACTACACCAAGATTGTTTTAAAGTGCAAACAAGCTTCAACTCAAGGTTTTGAATGCATTTACGCGTTTTAAACGCTCATACGAATAGGGTGAAAGAGATTTGAGTTCTTTTGTGTTGTATATTAAGAGAAAGCACCCAAATGTTTTGTTTGCATTCATTTGAGTATGAAACTACACCAAGAATGTTTTAAAGTGCAAACAAGCTTCAAGTCATGCTTTTGAATGCATTTACACGTTTTAAAAGCTCATACGAGTAGCGTGAAAGAGATTTTGAGTTCTTTTGTGTTGTATATTAAGAGAAAGCACCCAAATGTTTTGTTTGCATTCATTTGAGTATGAAACTACACCAAGAATGTTTTAAAGTGCAAACAAGCTTCAACTCAAGGTTTTGAATGCATTTACGCGTTTCAAAAGCTCATACGAGTAGGGTGAAAGAGATTTTGAGTTCTTTTTTGTTGTATATTAGGAGAAAGCATACAAATACTTTGTTTGCATTCAATTGAGTGTGAAACTACACCTAGGACGTTTACAAGTACAAACAAGCTTCAACTCAAGCTTTTGAATGCATTTACGCGTTTTAACAGCTCTTACGACTAGGGTGATAGAGATTGAGTTCTTTTGTGTTGTATATTAAGAGAAAGCACCCAAATGTTTTGTTTGCATTCATTTGAGTATGAAACTACACCAAGACTGTTTTAAAGTGCAAACAAGCTTCAACTCAAGGTTTTGAATGCATTTACGCGTTTTAAACGCTCATACGAATAGGGTGAAAGAGATTTGAGTTCTTTTGTGTTGTATATTAAGAGAAAGCACCCAAATGTTTTGTTTGCATTCATTTGAGTATGAAACTACACCAAGAATGTTTTAAAGTGCAAACAAGCTTCAACTCAAGGTTTTGAATGCATTTACGCGTTTTAAAAGCTCATACAAGTAGGGTGAAAGAGATTTGAGTTCTTTTGTGTTGTATATTAAGAGAAAGCACCCAAATGTTTTGTTTGCATTCATTTGAGTATGAAACTACACCTAGGATGTTTACAAGTACAAACAAGGTTCAACTCAAGCTTTTGAATGCATTTACGCGTTTTAAAAGCTCATACGAGTAGGGTGAAAGAGATTTGAGTTCTTTTGTGTTGTAGATTAAGAGAAAGCATACAAATACTTTGTTTGCATTCATTTGAGTGTGAAACTACGCCTATGATGTTTACAAGTACAAACAAGCTTCAACTCAAGCTTTTGAATGCATTTACGCGTTTTAACAGCTCTTACGAGTAGGGTGATAGAGATTGAATTCTTTTGTGTTGTATATTAAGAGAAAGCACCAAATGTTTTGTTTGCATTCATTTGTGTATGAAACTACACCAAGAATGTTTCCAATTGCAAACAAGCTTCAACTCAAGCTTTTGAATGCATTTACGCGTTTTAAAAGCTCATACGAGTAGGGTGAAAGAGATTTGAATTCTTTTGTGTTGTATATTAAGAGAAAGAATCCAAATACTTTGTTTGCATTCATTTGAGTGTGAAAACTACATCTAGGGTGTTTACAAGTACAAAAAAGCCTCAACTCAAGCTTTTGAAGGCATTTACGCGTTTTAAAAGCTCATACGAATAGGGTGAAAGAGATTTGAATTCTTTTGTGTTGTATATTAAGTGAAAGCATCCAAATACTTTGTTTGCATTCATATGAGTGTGAAAACTACATCTAGGATGTTTACAAGTACAAACAAGCTTCAACTCAAGCTTTTGAATGCATTTACTCGTTTTAACAGCTCTTACGACTAGGGTGATAGAGATTGAGTTCTTTTGTGTTGTATATTAAGAGAAAGCACCGAAATATTTTGCTTGCATTCATTTAAGTATGAAACCACACCTAGGATGTTTACAAGTGCAAACAAGCTTCAACTCAAGCTTTTGAATCCATTTACGCGTTTTAAAAGCTCATACGAGTAGGATGAAAGAGATTTTGAGTTCTTTTGTGTTGTATATTAAGAGAAAGCATCCAAATACTTTGTTTGCATTCATTTGAGTGTGAAACTACACCTAGGATGTTTACAAGTACAAACAAGCTTCAACTCAAGCTTTTGAATGCATTTAGGCGTTTTAAAAGCTCAAACGAGTAGGGTGAAAGAGATTTGAGTTCTTTTGTGTTGTATATTAAGAGAAAGCACCCAAATGTTTTGTTTGCATTCATTTGAGTATGAAACTACACCAAGAATGTTTTAAAGTGCAAACAAGCTTCAACTCAAGGTTTTGAATGCATTTACGCGTTTTAAAAGCTCATACGAGTAGGGTGAAAGAGATTTGAGTTCTTTTGTGTTTAATATTAAGAGAAAGCATCGAAATACATTGTTTGGATTCACTTGTGTGTGAAACTACACCTAGGAAGTTTACAAGTACAAACAAGCTTCAACTCAAGCTTTTGAATGCATTTACGCGTTTTAAAAGCTCATACGAGTAGGGTGAAAGAGATTTGAGTTCTTTTGTGTTGTATATTAAGAGAAAGCATCCAAATACTTTGTTTGCATTCAATTGAGTGTGAAACTACACCTAGGATGTTTACAAGTACAAACAAGCTTCAACTCAAGCTTTTGAATGCATTTATGCGTTTTAAAAGCTCATACGAGTAGGGTGAAAGAGATTTGAATTCTTTTGTGTTGTCTATTAAGAGAAAGCATCCAAATACTTTGTTTGCATTCATTTGAGTGTGAAAACTACATCTAGGATGTTTACAAGTACAAACAAGCTTCAACTCAAGCTTTTGAATGCATTTACTCGTTTTAACACCTCTTACGACTAGGGTGATAGAGATTGAGTTCTTTTGTGTTGTATATTAAGAGAAAGCACCCAAATGTTTTGTTTGCATTCATTTGAGTATGAAACCACACCTAGGATGTTTACAAGTACAAACAAGCTTCAACTCAACCTTTTGAATGCATTTACTCGTTTTAACACCTCTTACGACTAGGGTGATAGAGATTGAGTTCTTTTGTGTTGTATATTAAGAGAAAGCACCCAATTGTTTTGTTTGAATTCATTTGAGTATGAAACCACACCTAGGATGTTTACAAGTACAAACAAGCTTCAAGTCAAGCTTTTGAATGCATTTACACGTTTTAAAAGCTCATACGAGTAGCGTGAAAGAGATTTTGAGTTGTTTTGTGTTGTATATTAAGAGAAAGCACCCAAATGTTTTGTTTGCATTCATTTGAGAATCAAACTACACCAAGAATGTTTTAAAGTGCAAACAAGCTTCAACTCAATGTTTTGAATGCATTTACGCGTTTCAAAAGCTCATACGAGTAGGGTGAAAGAGATTTTGAGTTCTTTTGTGTTGTATATTAAGAGAAAGCATACAAATACTTTGTTTGCATTCAATTGAGTGTGAAACTACACGTAGGATGTTTATAAGTACAAACAAGCTTCAACTCAAGCTTTTGAATGCATTTACGCGTTTTAACAGCTCTTACGACTAGGGTGATAGAGATTGTGTTCTTTTGTGTTGTATATTAAGAGAAAGCACCCAAATGTTTTGTTTGCATTCATTTGAGTATGAAACTACACCAAGAATGTTTTAAAGTGCAAACAAGCTTCAACTCAAGGTTTTTGAATGCATTTACGCGTTTTAAAAGCTCATACGAATAGGGTGAAAGAGATTTGAGTTCTTTTGTGTTGTATATTAAGAGAAAGCACCCAAATGTTTTGTTTGCATTCATTTGAGTATGAAACTACACCAAGAATGTTTTAAAGTGCAAACAAGCTTCAACTCAAGGTTTTGAATGCATTTACGCGTTTTAAAAGCTCATACGAGTAGGGTGAAAGAGATTTGAGTTCTTTTGTGTTTAATATTAAGAGAAAGCATCCAAATACATTTATTGGATTCACTTGTTTGTGAAACTACACCTAGGATGTTTACAAGTACAAACAAGGTTCAACTCAAGCTTTTGAATGCATTTACGCGTTTTAAAAGCTCATACGAGTAGGGTGAAAGAGATTTGAGTTCTTTTGTGTTGTAGATTAAGAGAAAGCATACAAATACTTTGTTTGCATTCATTTGAGTGTGAAACTACACCTATGATGTTTACAAGTACAAACAAGCTTCAACTCAAGCTTTTGAATGCATTTACGCGTTTTAACAGCTCTTACGACTAGGGTGATAGAGATTGAATTCTTTTGTGTTGTATATTAAGAGAAAGCACCAAATGTTTTGTTTGCATTCATTTGTGTATGAAACTACACCAAGAATGTTTCCAATTGCAAACAAGCTTCAACTCAAGCTTTTGAATGCATTTACGCGTTTTAAAAGCTCATACAAGTAGGGTGAAAGAGATTTGAATTCTTTTGTGTTGTATATTAAGAGAAAGAATCCAAATACTTTGTTTGCATTCATTTGAGTGTGAAAACTACATCTAGGATGTTTACTACAAACAAGCCTCAACTCAAGCTTTTGAAGGCATTTACGCGTTTTAAAAGCTCATACGAATAGGGTGAAAGAGATTTGAATTCTTTTGTGTTGTATATTAAGTGAAAGCATCCAAATACTTTGTTTGCATTCATATGAGTGTGAAAACTACATCTAGGATGTTTACAAGTACAAACAAGCTTCAACTCAAGCTTTTGAATGCATTTACTCGTTTTAACAGCTCTTACGACTAGGGTGATAGAGATTGAGTTCTTTTGTGTTGTATATTAAGAGAAAGCACCGAAATGTTTTGCTTGCATTCATTTAAGTATGAAACCACACCTAGGATGTTTACAAGTGCAAACAAGCTTCAACTCAAGCTTTTGAATCCATTTACGCGTTTTAAAAGCTCATACGAGTAGGGTGAAAGAGATTTTGAGTTCTTTTGTGTTGTATATTAAGAGAAAGCATCCAAATACTTTGTTTGCATTCATTTGAGTGTGAAACTACACCTAGGATGTTTACAAGTACAAACAAGCTTCAACTCAAGCTTTTGAATGCATTTAGGCGTTTTAAAAGCTCAAACGAGTAGGGTGAAAGAGATTTGAGTTCTTTTGTGTTGTATATTAAGAGAAAGCACCCAAATGTTTTGTTTGCATTCATTTGAGTATGAAACTACACCAAGAATGTTTTAAAGTGCAAACAAGCTTCAACTCAAGGTTTTGAATGCATTTACGCGTTTTAAAAGCTCATACGAGTAGGGTGAAAGAGATTTGAGTTCTTTTGTGTTTAATATTAAGAAAAAGCATCCAAATACATTTTTTGGATTCACTTGTGTGTGAAACTACACCTAGGAAGTTTACAAGTACAAACAAGCTTCAACTCAAGCTTTTGAATGCATTTACGCGTTTTAAAAGCTCATACGAGTAGGGTGAAAGAGATTTGAGTTCTTTTGTGTTTAATATTAAGAGAAAGCATCCAAATACTTTGTTTGCATTCAATTCAGTGTGAAACTACACCTAGGATGTTTACAAGTACAAACAAGCTTCAACTTAAGCTTTTGAATGCATTTATGCGTTTTAAAAGCTCATACGAGTAGGGTGAAAGAGATTTGAATTCTTTTGTGTTGTCTATTAAGAGAAAGCATCCAAATACTTTGTTTGCATTCATTTGAGTGTGAAAACTACATCTAGGATGTTTACAAGTACAAACAAGCTTCAACTCAAGCTTTTGAATGCATTTACTCGTTTTAACACCTCTTACGACTAGGGTGATAGAGATTGAGTTCTTTTGTGTTGTATATTAAGAGAAAGCACCCAAATGTTTTGTTTGCATTCATTTGAGTATGAAACCACACCTAGGATGTTTACAAGTACAAACAAGCTTCAACTCAACCTTTTGAATGCATTTACTCGTTTTAACACCTCTTACGACTAGGGTGATAGAGATTGAGTTCTTTTGTGTTGTATATTAAGAGAAAGCACCCAATTGTTTTGTTTGAATTCATTTGAGTATGAAACCACACCTAGGATGTTTACAAGTACAAACAAGCTTCAAGTCAAGCTTTTGAATGCATTTACACGTTTTAAAAGCTCATACGAGTAGCGTGAAAGAGATTTTGAGTTGTTTTGTGTTGTATATTAAGAGAAAGCACCCAAATGTTTTGTTTGCATTCATTTGAGAATGAAACTACACCAAGAATGTTTTAAAGTGCAAACAAGCTTCAACTCAAGGTTTTGAATGCATTTACGCGTTTCAAAAGCTCATACGAGTAGGGTGAAAGAGATTTTGAGTTCTTTTGTGTTGTATATTAAGAGACAGCATACAAATACTTTGTTTGCATTCAATTGAGTGTGAAACTACACGTAGGATGTTTACAAGTACAAACAAGCTTCAACTCAAGCTTTTGAATGCATTTACGCGTTTTAACAGCTCTTACGACTAGGGTGATAGAGATTGTGTTCTTTTGTGTTGTATATTAAGAGAAAGCACCCAAATGTTTTGTTTGCATTCATTTGAGTATGAAACTACACCAAGAATGTTTTAAAGTGCAAACAAGCTTCAACTCAAGGTTTTTGAATGCATTTACGCGTTTTAAAAGCTCATACGAATAGGGTGAAAGAGATTTGAGTTCTTTTGTGTTGTATATTAAGAGAAAGCACCCAAATGTTTTGTTTGCATTCATTTGAGTATGAAACTACACCAAGAATGTTTTAAAGTGCAAACAAGCTTCAACTCAAGGTTTTGAATGCATTTACGCGTTTTAAAAGCTCATACGAGTAGGGTGAAAGAGATTTGAGTTCTTTTGTGTTTAATATTAAGAGAAAGCATCCAAATACATTTATTGGATTCACTTGTTTGTGAAACTACACCTAGGATGTTTACAAGTACAAACAAGGTTCAACTCAAGCTTTTGAATGCATTTACGCGTTTTAAAAGCTCATACGAGTAGGGTGAAAGAGATTTGAGTTCTTTTGTGTTGTAGATTAAGAGA
Source organism: Tetragonia tetragonoides (assembly GCA_038025085.1). Taxonomy (NCBI): domain Eukaryota; kingdom Viridiplantae; phylum Streptophyta; class Magnoliopsida; order Caryophyllales; family Aizoaceae; genus Tetragonia; species Tetragonia tetragonoides. The sequence goes on from CM076140.1 coordinate 27,281,502, forward strand.
AAGCATACAAATACTTTGTTTGCATTCATTTGAGTGTGAAACTACACCTATGATGTTTACAAGTACAAACAAGCTTCAACTCAAGCTTTTGAATGCATTTACGCGTTTTAACAGCTCTTACGACTAGGGTGATAGAGATTGAATTCTTTTGTGTTGTATATTAAGAGAAAGCACCAAATGTTTTGTTTGCATTCATTTGTGTATGAAACTACACCAAGAATGTTTCCAATTGCAAACAAGCTTCAACTCAAGCTTTTGAATGCATTTACGCGTTTTAAAAGCTCATACAAGTAGGGTGAAAGAGATTTGAATTCTTTTGTGTTGTATATTAAGAGAAAGAATCCAAATACTTTGTTTGCATTCATTTGAGTGTGAAAACTACATCTAGGATGTTTACTACAAACAAGCCTCAACTCAAGCTTTTGAAGGCATTTACGCGATTTAAAAGCTCATACGAATAGGGTGAAAGAGATTTGAATTCTTTTGTGTTGTATATTAAGTGAAAGCATCCAAATACTTTGTTTGCATTCATATGAGTGTGAAAACTACATCTAGGATGTTTACAAGTACAAACAAGCTTCAACTCAAGCTTTTGAATGCATTTACTCGTTTTAACAGCTCTTACGACTAGGGTGATAGAGATTGAGTTCTTTTGTGTTGTATATTAAGAGAAAGCACCGAAATGTTTTGCTTGCATTCATTTAAGTATGAAACCACACCTAGGATGTTTACAAGTGCAAACAAGCTTCAACTCAAGCTTTTGAATCCATTTACGCGTTTTAAAAGCTCATACGAGTAGGGTGAAAGAGATTTTGAGTTCTTTTGTGTTGTATATTAAGAGAAAGCATCCAAATACTTTGTTTTCATTCATTTGAGTGTGAAACTACACCTAGGATGTTTACAAGTACAAACAAGCTTCAACTCAAGCTTTTGAATGCATTTAGGCGGTTTAAAAGCTCAAACGAGTAGGGTGAAAGAGATTTGAGTTCTTTTGTGTTGTATATTAAGAGAAAGCACCCAAATGTTTTGTTTGCATTCATTTGAGTATGAAACTACACCAAGAATGTTTTAAAGTGCAAACAAGCTTCAACTCAAGGTTTTGAATGCATTTACGCGTTTTAAAAGCTCATACGAGTAGGGTGAAAGAGATTTGAGTTCTTTTGTGTTTAATATTAAGAAAAAGCATCCAAATACATTTTTTGGATTCACTTGTGTGTGAAACTACACCTAGGAAGTTTACAAGTACAAACAAGCTTCAACTCAAGCTTTTGAATGCATTTACGCGTTTTAAAAGCTCATACGAGTAGGGTGAAAGAGATTTGAGTTCTTTTGTGTTTAATATTAAGAGAAAGCATCGAAATACATTGTTTGGATTCACCTGTGTGTGAAACTACACCTAGGAAGTTTACAAGTACAAACAAGCTTCAACTCAAGCTTTTGAATGCATTTACGCGTTTTAAAAGCTCATACGAGTAGGGTGAAAGAGATTTGAGTTCTTTTGTGTTGTATATTAAGAGAAAGCATCCAAATACTTTGTTTGCATTCATTTGAGTGTGAAAACTACATCTAGGATGTTTACAAGTACAAACAAGCCTCAACTCAAGCTTTTGAATGCATTTACGCGTTTTAAAAGCTCATACGAATAGGGTGAAAGAGATTTGAATTCTTTTGTGTTGTATATTAAGTGAAAGCATCCAAATACTTTGTTTGCATTCATATGAGTGTGAAAACTACATCTAGGATGTTTATAAGTACAAACAAGCTTCAACTCAAGCTTTTGAATGCATTTACTCGTTTTAACAGCTCTTACGACTAGGGTGATAGAGATTGAGTTTTTTTGTGTTGTATATTAAGAGAAAGCACCGAAATGTTTTGCTTGCATTCATTTAAGTATGAAACCACACCTAGGATGTTTACAAGTGCAAACAAGCTTCAACTCAAGCTTTTGAATCCATTTACGCGTTTTAAAAGCTCATACGAGTAGGGTGAAAGAGATTTTGAGTTCTTTTGTGTTGTATATTAAGAGAAAGCACCAAATGTTAATATACTAAGAGAAAGCACCAAATGTTTTGTTTGCATTCATTTGAGTATGAAACTACACCAAGAGTGTTTCAAATTGCAAACAAGCTTCAACTCAAGCTTTTGAATGCATTTACGCGTTTTAAAAGCTCATACGAGTAGGGTGAAAGAGATTTGAGTTCTTTTGTGTTTAATATTAAGAGAAAGCATCCAAATACATTGTTTGGATTCACTTGTGTGTGAAACTACACCTAGGAAGTTTACAAGTACAAACAAGCTTCAACTCAAGCTTTTGAATGCATTTACGCGTTTTAAAAGCTCATACGAGTAGGGTGAAAGAGATTTGAGTTCTTTTGTGTTGTATATTAAGAGAAAGCATCCAAATACTTTGTTTGCATTCAATTGAGTGTGAAACTACACCTAGGATGTTTACAAGTACAAACAAGCTTCAACTCAAGCTTTTGAATGCATTTACGCGTTTTAAAAGCTCATACGAGTAGGGTGAAAGAGATTTGAGTTCTTTTGTGTTGTAGATTAAGAGAAAGCATACAAATACTTTGTTTGCATTCATTTGAGTGTGAAACTACACCTATGATGTTTACAAGTACAAACAAGCTTCAACTCAAGCTTTTGAATGCATTTACGCGTTTTAACAACTCTTACGACTAGGGTGATAGAGATTGAATTCTTTTGTGTTGTATATTAAGAGAAAGCACCAAATGTTTTGTTTGCATTCATTTGTGTATGAAACTACACCAAGAATGTTTCCAATTGCAAACAAGTTTCAACTCAAGCTTTTGAATGCATTTACGCGTTTTAAAAGCTCATACGAGTAGGGTGAAAGAGATTTGAATTCTTTTGTGTTGTATATTAAGAGAAAGAATCCAAATACTTTGTTTGCATTCATTTGAGTGTGAAAACTACATCTAGGATGTTTACAAGTACAAACAAGCCTCAACTCAAGCTTTTGAATGCATTTACGCGTTTTAAAAGCTCATACGAGTAGGGTGAAAGAGATTTGAATTCTTTTGTGTTGTATATTAAGAGAAAGAATCCAAATACTTTGTTTGCATTCATTTGAGTGTGAAAACTACATCTAGGATGTTTACAAGTACAAACAAGCCTCAACTCAAGCTTTTGAATGCATTTACGCGTTTTAAAAGCTCATACGAATAGGGTGAAAGAGATTTGAATTCTTTTGTGTTGTATATTAAGTGAAAGCATCCAAATACTTTGTTTGTATTCATTTAAGTATGAAACCACACCTAGGATGTTTACATGTGCAAACAAGCTTCAACTCAAGCTTTTGAATCCATTTACGCGTTTTAAAAGCTCATACGAGTAGGGTGAAAGAGATTTTGAGTTCTTTTGTGTTGTATATTAAGAGAAAGCATCCAAATACTTTGTTTGCATTCATTTGAGTGTAAAACTAAACCTAGGATGTTTACAAGTACAAACAAGCTTCAACTCAAGCTTTTGAATGCATTTACGCGTTTTAAAAGCTCATACGTGTAGGGTGAAAGAGATTTGAGTTCTTTTGTGTTGTATATTAAGAGAAAGCATCCAAATACTTTGTTTGCATTCAATTGAGTGTGAAACTACACCTAGGATGTTTACAAGTACAAACAAGCTTCAACTCAAGCTTTTGAATGCATTCAGGCGTTTTAACAGCTCTTACGACTAGGGTGATAGAGATTGAATTCGTTTGTGTTGTATTTTAAGAGAAAGCCCCAAAAGTTTTGTTTGCATTCATTTGAGTATGAAACTACATCAAGAATGTTTCAAATTGCAAACAAGCTTCAACTCAAGCTTTTGAATGCATTTACGCGTTTTAAAAGCTCATACGAGTAGGGTGAAAGAGATTTGAATTCTTTTGTGTTGTATATTAAGAGAAAGCACCCAAATATTTTGTTTGCATTCATTTGAGTATGAAACCACACCTTGGATGTTTACTAGTACAAACAAGCTTCAACTCAAGCTTTTGAATGCACTTACACGTTTTAAAAGCCCATACGAGTAGGGTGAATGAGATTTTGAGTTCTTTTGCGTTGTATATTAAGAGAAAGCGTCCAAATACTTTGTTTGCATTCATATGAGTGTGAAAACTACATCTAGGATGTTTACAAGTACAAACAAACATCAACTCAAGCTTTTGAATGCATTTACTCGTTTTAACAGCTCTTACGACTAGGGTGATAGAGATTGAGTTCTTTTGTGTTGTATATTAAGAGAAAGCACCCAAATGATTTGTTTGCATTCATTTGAGTATGAAACCACACCTATGATGTTTACAAGTACAAACAAGCTTCAACTCAAGCTTTTGAATCCATTTACGCGTTTTAAAAGCTCATACGAGTAAGGTGAAAGAGATTTTGAGTTCTTTTTTGTTGTATATTAAGAGAAAGCATCCAAATATTTTGTTTGCATTCATTTGAGTGTGAAACTACACCTAGGATGTTTACAAGTACAAACAAGCTTCAACTCAAGCTTTTGAATGCATTTACGCGTTTTAACAGCTCTTACGACTAGGGTGATAGAGATTGAGTTCTTTTGTGTTGTATATTAAGAGAAAGCACCCAAATGTTTTGTTTGCATTCATTTGAGTATGAAACTACACCAAGAATGTTTTAAAGTGCAAACAAGCTTCAACTCAAGGTTTTGAATGCATTTACGCGTTTTAAAAGCTCATACGAGTAGGGTGAAAGAGATTTGAGTTCTTTTGTGTTTAATATTAAGAGAAAGCATCCAAATACATTTATTGGATTCACTTGTTTGTGAAACTACACCTAGGATGTTTACAAGTACAAACAAGGTTCAACTCAAGCTTTTGAATGCATTTACGCGTTTTAAAAGCTCATACGAGTAGGGTGAAAGAGATTTGAGTTCTTTTGTGTTGTAGATTAAGAGAAAGCATACAAATACTTTGTTTGCATTCATTTGAGTGTGAAACTACACCTATGATGTTTACAAGTACAAACAAGCTTCAACTCAAGCTTTTGAATGCATTTACGCGTTTTAACAGCTCTTACGACTAGGGTGATAGAGATTGAATTCTTTTGTGTTGTATATTAAGAGAAAGCACCAAATGTTTTGTTTGCATTCATTTGTGTATGAATCTACACCAAGAATGTTTCCAATTGCAAACAAGCTTCAACTCAAGCTTTTGAATGCATTTACGCGTTTTAAAAGCTCATACGAGTAGGGTGAAAGAGATTTGAATTCTTTTGTGTTGTATATTAAGAGAAAGAATCCAAATACTTTGTTTGCATTCATTTGAGTGTGAAAACTACATCTAGGATGTTTACTACAAACAAGCCTCAACTCAAGCTTTTGAAGGCATTTACGCGTTTTAAAAGCTCATACGAATAGGGTGAAAGAGATTTGAATTCTTTTGTGTTGTATATTAAGTGAAAGCATCCAAATACTTTGTTTGCATTCATATGAGTGTGAAAACTACATCTAGGATGTTTACAAGTACAAACAAGCTTCAACTCAAGCTTTTGAATGCATTTACTCGTTTTAACAGCTCTTACGACTAGGGTGATAGAGATTGAGTTCTTTTGTGTTGTATATTAAGAGAAAGCACCGAAATGTTTTGCTTGCATTCATTTAAGTATGAAACCACACCTAGGATGTTTACAAGTGCAAACAAGCTTCAACTCAAGCTTTTGAATCCATTTACGCGTTTTAAAAGCTCATACGAGTAGGGTGAAAGAGATTTTGAGTTCTTTTGTGTTGTATATTAAGAGAAAGCATCCAAATACTTTGTTTGCATTCATTTGAGTGTGAAACTACACCTAGGATGTTTACAAGTACAAACAAGCTTCAACTCAAGCTTTTGAATGCATTTAGGCGTTTTAAAAGCTCATACGATTAGGGTGAAAGAGATTTGAGTTCTTTTGTGTTTAATATTAAGAGAAAGCATCGAAATACATTGTTTGGATTCACTTGTGTGTGAAACTACACCTAGGAAGTTTACAAGTACAAACAAGCTTCAACTCAAGCTTTTGAATGCATTTACGCGTTTTAAAAGCTCATACGAGTAGGGTGAAAGAGATTTGAGTTCTTTTGTGTTTAATATTAAGAGAAAGCATCGAAATACATTGTTTGGATTCACTTGTGTGTGAAACTACACCTAGGAAGTTTACAAGTACAAACAAGCTTCAACTCAAGCTTTTGAATGCATTTACGCGTTTTAAAAGCTCATACGAGTAGGGTGAAAGAGATTTGAGTTGTTTTGTGTTGTATATTAAGAGAAAGCATCCAAATACTTTGTTTGCATTCAATTGAGTGTGAAACTACACCTAGGATGTTTACAAGTACAAACAAGCTTCAACTCAAGCTTTTGAATGCATTTATGCGTTTTAAAAGCTCATTCGAGTAGGGTGAAAGAGATTTGAATTCTTTTGTGTTGTATATTAAGAGAAAGCATCCAAATACTTTGTTTGCATTCATTTGAGTGTGAAAACTACATCTAGGATGTTTACAAGTACAAACAAGCTTCAACTCAAGCTTTTGAATGCATTTACTCGTTTTAACACCTCTTACGACTAGGGTGATAGAGATTGAGTTCTTTTGTGTTGTATATTAAGAGAAAGCACCCAAATGTTTTGTTTGCATTCATTTGAGTATGAAACCACACCTAGGATGTTTACAAGTACAAACAAGCTTCAACTCAACCTTTTGAATGCATTTACTCGTTTTAACACCTCTTACGACTAGGGTGATAGAGATTGAGTTCTTTTGTGTTGTATATTAAGAGAAAGCACCCAATTGTTTTGTTTGAATTCATTTGAGTATGAAACCACACCTAGGATGTTTACAAGTACAAACAAGCTTCAAGTCAAGCTTTTGAATGCATTTACACGTTTTAAAAGCTCATACGAGTAGCGTGAAAGAGATTTTGAGTTCTTTTGTGTTGTATATTAAGAGAAAGCACCCAAATGTTTTGTTTGCATTCATTTGAGTATGAAACTACACCAAGAATGTTTTAAAGTGCAAACAAGCTTCAACTCAAGGTTTTGAATGCATTTACGCGTTTCAAAAGCTCATACGAGTAGGGTGAAAGAGATTTTGAGTTCTTTTGTGTTGTATTCTAAGAGAAAGCATACAAATACTTTGTTTGCATTCAATTGAGTGTGAAACTACACCTAGGAAGTTTACAAGTACAAACAAGCTTCAACTCAAGCTTTTGAATCCATTTACGCGTTTTAAAAGCTCATACGAGTAGGGTGAAAGAGATTTTGAGTTCTTTTGTGTTGTATATTAAGAGAAAGCATCCAAATACTTTGTTTGCATTCATTTGAGTGTGAAACTACACCTAGGATGTTTACAAGTACAAACAAGCTTCAACTCAAGCTTTTGAATGCATTTACGCGTTTTAAAAGCTCATACGTGTAGGGTGAAAGAGATTTGAGTTCTTTTGTGTTGTATATTAAGAGAAAGCATCCAAATACTTTGTTTGCATTCAATTGAGTGTGAAACTACACCTCTGATGTTTACAAGTACAAACAAGCTTCAACTCAAGCTTTTGAATGCATTCACGCGTTTTAACAGCTCTTACGACTAGGGTGATAGAGATTGAATTCGTTTGTGTTGTATTTTAAGAGAAAGCCCCAAAAGTTTTGTTTGCATTCATTTGAGTATGAAACTACATCAAGAATGTTTCAAATTGCAAACAAGCTTCAACTCAAGCTTTTGAATGCATTTACGCGTTTTAAAAGCTCATACGAGTAGGGTGAAAAAGATTTGAATTCTTTTGTGTTGTATATTAAGAGAAAGAATCCAAATACTTTGTTTGCATTCATTTGAGTGTGAAAACTACATCTAGGATGTTTACTACAAACAAGCCTCAACTCAAGCTTTTGAAGGCATTTACGCGTTTTAAAAGCTCATACGAATAGGGTGAAAGAGATTTGAATTCTTTTGTGTTGTATATTAAGTGAAAGCATCCAAATACTTTGTTTGCATTCATATGAGTGTGAAAACTACATCTAGGATGTTTACAAGTACAAACAAGCTTCAACTCAAGCTTTTGAATGCATTTACTCGTTTTAACAGCTCTTACGACTAGGGTGATAGAGATTGAGTTCTTTTGTGTTGTATATTAAGAGAAAGCACCGAAATGTTTTGCTTGCATTCATTTAAGTATGAAACCACACCTAGGATGTTTACAAGTGCAAACAAGCTTCAACTCAAGCTTTTGAATCCATTTACGCGTTTTAAAAGCTCATACGAGTAGGGTGAAAGAGATTTTGAGTTCTTTTGTGTTGTATATTAAGAGAAAGCATCCAAATACTTTTTTTGCATTCATTTGAGTGTGAAACTACACCTAGGATGTTTACAAGTACAAACAAGCTTCAACTCAAGCTTTTGAATGCATTTACGCGTTTTAAAAGCTCATACGTGTAGGGTGAAAGAGATTTGAGTTCTTTTGTGTTGTATATTAAGAGAAAGCATCCAAATACTTTGTTTGCATTCAATTGAGTGTGAAACTACACCTAGGATGTTTACAAGTACAAACAAGCTTCAACTCAAGCTTTTGAATGCATTCACGCGTTTTAACAGCTCTTACGACTAGGGTGATAGAGATTGAATTCGTTTGTGTTGTATTTTAAGAGAAAGCACCAAAAGTTTTGTTTTCATTCATTTGAGTATGAAACTACATCAAGAATGTTTCAAATTGCAAACAAGCTTCAACTCAAGCTTTTGAATGCATTTACGCGTTTTAAAAGCTCATACGAGTAGGGTGAAAGAGATTTGAATTCTTTTGTGTTGTATATTAAGAGAAAGCATCCAAATACTTTGTTTGCATTCATTTGAGTGTGAAAACTACATCTAGGATGTTTACAAGTACAAACAAGCTTCAACTCAAGGTTTTGAATGCATTTACTCGTTTTAACACCTCTTACGACTAGGGTGATAGAGATTGAGTTCTTTTGTGTTGTATATTAAGAGAAAGCACCCAAATGTTTTGTTTGCATTCATTTGAGTATGAAACCACACCTAGGATGTTTACAAGTACAAACAAGCTTCAACTCAACCTTTTGAATGCATTTACTCGTTTTAACACCTCTTACGACTAGGGTGATAGAGATTGAGTTCTTTTGTGTTGTATATTAAGAGAAAGCACCCAAATGTTTTGTTTGCATTCATTTGAGTATGAAACCACACCTAGGATGTTTACAAGTACAAACAAGCTTCAAGTCAAGCTTTTGAATGCATTTACACGTTTTAAAAGCTCATACGAGTAGCGTGAAAGAGATTTTTAGTTCTTTTGTGTTGTATATTAAGAGAAAGCATACAAATACTTTGTTTGCATTCAATTGAGTGTGAAACTACGCCTAGGATGTTTACAAGTACAAACAAGCTTCAACTCAAGCTTTTGAATGCATTGACGCGTTTTAACAGCTCTTACGACTAGGGTGATAGAGATTGAGTTCTTTTGTGTTGTATATTAAGAGAAAGCACCCAAATGTTTTGTTTGCATTCATTTGAGTATGAAACTACACCAAGAATGTTTTAAAGTGCAAACAAGCTTCAACTCAAGGTTTTGAATGCATTTACGCGTTTTAAAAGCTCATACGAGTAGGGTGAAAGAGATTTGAGTTCTTTTGTGTTTAATATTAAGAGAAAGCATCCAAATACATTGTTTGGATTGACTTGTGTGTGAAACTACACCTAGGAAGTTTACAAGTACAAACAAGCTTCAACTCAAGCTTTTGAATGCATTTACGCGTTTTAAAAGCTCTTACGACTAGGGTGAAAGAGATTTGAGTTCTTTTGTGTTGTATATTAAGAGAAAGCATCCAAATACTTTGTTTGCATTCATTTGAGTATGAAACCACACCAAGAATGTTTACAAGTACAAACAAGCTTCAACTCAAGCTTTTGAATGCATTTACGCGTTTTAAAAGCTCATAGGAGTAGGGTGAAAGAGATTTGAATTCTTTTTTGTTGTATATTAAGAGAAAGTATCCAAATACTTTTTTTGCATTCATATGAGTGTGAAAACTACATCTAGGATGTTTACAAGTACAAACAAGCTTCAACTCAAGCTTTTGAATGCATTTACTCGTTTTAACAGCTCATACTAGTAGGGTGATAGTGATTGAGTTCTTTTGTGTTTTATATTAAGAGAAAGCACCCAAATGTTTTGTTTGCATTCATTTGAGTATGAAACCACACCTAGGATGTTTACAAGTACAAACAAGCTTCAACTCAAGCTTTTGAATGCATTTACGCGTTTTAAAAGCTCATAGGAGTAAGGTGAAAGAGATTTGAATTCTTTTGTGTTATATATTAAGAGAAAGCTTCCAAATACTTTGTTTGCATTTATATGAGTGTGAAAACTACATCTAGGATGTTTACAAGTACAAACAAGCTTCAACTCAAGCTTTTGAATGCATTTACTCGTTTTAACAGCTCATAGTAGTAGGGTGATAGAGATCGAGTTCTTTCGTGTTGTTTATTAAGAGAAAGCACCCAAATGTTTTGTTTGCATTCGTTTGAGTATGAAACTAAACCAAGAATATTTTAAAGTGCAAACAAGTTTCAACTCAAGGTTTTGAATGCATTTACGCGTTTTAAAAGCTCATACGAGTAGGGTGAAAGAGATTTTGAGTTCTGTTGTGTTGTATATTAAGAGAAAGCATCCAAATACTTTGTTTGCATTCAATTGAGTGTGAAACTACACCTAGGATGTTTACAAGTACAAACAAGCTTCAACTCAAGCTTTTGAATGCATTTACGCGTTTTTAAAGCTCATAGGAGTAGGGTGAAAGAGATTTGAATTCTTTTGTGTTGTATATTAAGAGAAAGCATCCAAATACTTTGTTTGCATTCATTTGAGTGTGAAAACTACATCTAGGATGTTTAAAAGTACAAACAAGCTTCAAGTCAAGCTTTTGAATGCATTTATTCGTTTTAACACCTCTTACGACTAGGGTAATGGAGATTGAGTTCTTTTGTGTTGTATATTAAGAGAAAGCACCCAAATGTTTTGTTTGCATTCATTTGAGTATGAAACTACACCAAGAATGTTTTAAAGTGCAAACAAGCTTCAACTCAAGGTTTTGAATGCATTTACGCGTTTTAAAAGCTCATACGAATAGGGTGAAAGAGATTTGAATTCTTTTGTGTTGTATATTAAGAGAAAGCATCCAAATACTTTGTTTGCATTCATTTGAATGTTGAAACTACATCTAGGATGTTTACAAGTACAAACAAGCTAGAACTCAAGCTTTTGAATGCATTTACGCGTTTTAAAAGCTCATACGACTAGGGTGATAGAGATTGAGTTCTTTTGTGTTGTATATTAAGAGAAAGCACCCAAATGTTTTGTTTGCATTCATTTGAGTATGAAACCACACCTTGGATGTTTACTAGTACAAACAAGCTTCAACTCAAGCTTTTGAATGCACTTACACGTTTTAAAAGCCCATACGAGTAGGGTGAATGAGATTTTGAGTTCTTTTTCGTTGTATATTAAGAGAAAGCGTCCAAATACTTTGTTTGCATTCATATGAGTGTGAAAACTACATCTAGGATGTTTACAAGTACAAACAAACTTCAACTCAAGCTTTTGAATGCATTTACTCGTTTTAACAGCTCTTACGACTAGGGTGATAGAGATTGAGTTCTTTTGTGTTGTATATTAAGAGAAAGCACCCAAATGATTTGTTTGCATTCATTTGAGTATGAAACCACACCTAGGATGTTTACAAGTACAAACAAGCTTCAACTCAAGCTTTTGAATGCATTTACGCGTTTTAAAAGCTCATACGAGTAAGGTGAAAGAGATTTTGAGTTCTTTTTTGTTGTATATTAAGAGAAAGCATCCAAATATTTTGTTTGCATTCATTTGAGTGTGAAACGACACCTAGGATGTTTACAAGTACAAACAAGCTTCAACTCAAGCTTTTGAATGCATTTACGCGTTTTAACAGCTCTTACGACTAGGGTGATAGAGATTGAGTTCTTTTGTGTTGTATATTAAGAGAAAGCACCCAAATGTTTTGTTTGCATTCATTTGAGTATGAAACTACACCAAGAATGTTTTAAAGTGCAAACAAGCTTCAACTCAAGGTTTTGAATGCATTTACGCGTTTTAAAAGCTCAGACAAATAGGGTGAAAGAGATTTGAGTTCCTTTGTGTTGTATATTAAGAGAAAGCATACAAATACTTTGTTTGCATTCATTTGAGTGTGAAACTACACCTATGATGTTTACAAGTACAAACAAGCTTCAACTCAAGCTTTTGAATGAATTTACGCGTTTTAAAAGCTCATAAGAGTAGGGTGAAAGTGATTTGAATTCTTTTGTGTTGTATATTAAGAGAAAGCATCCAAATATTTTGTTTGCATTCATATGAGTGTGAAAACTACATCTAGGATGTTTACAAGTACAAACAAGCTTCAACTCATGCTTTTGAATGCATTTACTCGTTTTAACAGCTCATACTAGTAGGGTGATAGAGATTGAGTTCTTTTGTGTTGTATATTAAGAGAAAGCACCCAAATGTTTTGTTTGCATTCATTTGAGTATGAAACCACACCTAGGATGTTTACAAGTACAAACAAGCTTCAACTCAAGCTTTTGAATGCATTTACGCGTTTTAAAAGCTCATACGAGTAGGGTGACAGAGATTTTGAGTTCTTTTGTGTTGTATATCAAGAGAAAGCATCCAAATACTTTGTTTGCATTCAATTGAGTGTGAAACTACACCTAGGATGTTTACAAGTACAACCAAGCTTCAATTGAAGCTTTTGAATGCATTTAGGCTTTTTGAAAGCTCATACAAGTAGGGTGAAAGAGATTTGAGTTCTTTTGTGTTGTATATTAAGAGAAAGCATCCAAATACTTTGTCTGCATTCAATTGAGTGTGAAACTACACCTAGGATGTTTACAAGTACAAACAAGCTTCAACTCAAGCTTTTGAATGCATTTACGCGTTTTAACAGCTCTTGCGACTAGGGTGATAGAGATTGAGTTCTTTTGTGTTGTATATTAAGAGAAATCTCCCAAATGTTTTGTTTGCATTCATTTGAGTATGAAACTACACCAAGAATGTTTGAAAGTGCAAACAAGCTTCAACTCAAGGTTTTCAATGCATTTATTTGTGTGTGAAACTACACCAAGGATGTTTACAAGTACAAACAAGCTTCGACTCAAGGTTTTGAATGCATTTACGCGTTTTAAAAGCTCATAACGAGTAGGGTGAAAGAGATTTGATTTCTTTTGTGTTGTATATTAAGAGAAAGCATCCAAATACTTTGTTTGCATTCATTTAAGTGTGAAAACTACATCTAGGATGTTTACAAGTACAAACAAGCTTCAACTCAAGCTTTTGAATGCATTTACGCGTTTTAAGAGCTCTTACGACTAGGGTGATAGAGATTGAGTTCTTTGGTGTTGTATATTAAGAGAAAGCACCCAAATGTTTTGTTTGCATTCATATGAGTGTGAAACCACACCTAGGATGTTTACAAGTACAAACAAGCTTCTACTCATGCTTTTGAATGCATTTACGCGTTTTAAAAGCTCATACGAGTAGGGTGAAAGAGATTTTGAGTTCTTTTGTATTGTATGTATATCAAGAGAAAGCATCCAAATACTTTGTTTGCATTCATTTGAGTGTGAAAACTACATCTAGGATGTTTACAAGTACAAACAAGCTTCAACTCAAGCTTTTGAATGCATTTACGCGTTTTAAAAGCTCATACGAGTAGGGTGAAAGAGATTTGAATTCTTTTGTGTGTGAAACTACACCTAAGTGAAAGCACAAAATGTTTTGTTTGCATTAATTTGAGTATGAAACTACACCAAGAGTGTTCTAAATTGCAAACAAGCTTCAACTCAAGCTTTTGAATGCATTTACGCGTTTTAAAAACTCATACGAGTACGGTGAAAGAGATTTGAATTCTTTTGTGTTGTATATTAAGAGAAAGCACCCAAATGTTTTGTTTGCATTCATTTGAGTATGAAACCACACCTAGGATGTTTACAAGTACAAACAAGCTTCAACTCAAGGTTTTGAATGCATTTTCGCGTTTAAAAAGCTCATAACGAATAGGGTGAAAATGATTTGAGTTCTTTTGTGTTGTATATTAAGAGACAGCATCCAAATACTTTGTTTGCTATCATTTGAGTGTGATACTACACCTAGGATGTTTACAAGTACAAACAAGCTTCAACTCAAGCTTTTCAATGCATTTACGCGTTTTAACAGCTCTTACGACTAGGTGATAGAGATTGAGTTCTTTTGTGTTGTGTATTAAGAGAAAGCACCCAAATGTTTTGTTTGCATTCATTTGAGTATGAAACTACACCAAAAATGTTTTAAAGTGCAAACAAGCTTCGACTCAAGCTTTTGAACGCATTTACGCGTTTTAAAAGTTCATACGAGTAGGGTGAAAGAGATTTGAGTTCTTTTGTGTTGTATATTAAGAGAAAGCACCCAAATGTTTTGTTTGCATTCATTTGAGTATGAAACTACACCAAGAATGTTTTAAAGTGCAAACAAGCTTCAACTCAAGGTTTTGAATGCATTTACGCGTTTTAAAAGCTCATACGAATTGGGTGAAAGAGATTTGAGTTCTTTTGTGTTGTATATTAAGAGAAAGCATACAAATACTTTGTTTGCATTCAATTGAGTGTGAAACTACACCTAGGATGTTTACAAGTACAAACAAGCTTCAACTCAAGCTTTTGAATCCATTTACGCGTTTTAAAAGCTCATACGAGTAGGGTGAAAGAGATTTTGAGATCTTTTGTGTTGTATATTAAGAGAAAGCATCCAAATACTTTGTTTGCATTCATTTGAGTGTGAAACTACACCTAGGATGTTTACAAGTACAAACAAGCTTCAACTCAAGCTTTTGAATGCATTTACGCGTTTTAAAAGCTCATACGTGTAGGGTGAAAGAGATTTGAGTTCTTTTGTGTTGTATATTAAGAGAAAGCATCCAAATACTTTGTTTGCATTCAATTGAGTGTGAAACTACACCTAGGATGTTTACAAGTACAAACAAGCTTCAACTCAAGCTTTTGAATGCATTCACGCGTTTTAACAGCTCTTACGACTAGGGTGATAGAGATTGAATTCGTTTGTGTTGTATTTTAAGAGAAAGCACCAAAAGTTTTGTTTTCATTCATTTGAGTATGAAACTACATCAAGAATGTTTCAAATTGCAAACAAGCTTTCAACTCAAGCTTTTGAATGCATTTACGCGTTTTAAAAGCTCATACGAGTAGGGTGAAAGAGATTTGAATTCTTTTGTGTTGTATATTAAGAGAAAGCATCCAAATACTTTGTTTGCATTCATTTGAGTGTGAAAACTACATCTAGGATGTTTACAAGTACAAACAAGCTTCAACTCAAGCTTTTGAATGCATTTACTCGTTTTAACACCTCTTACGACTAGGGTGATAGAGATTGAGTTCTTTTGTGTTGTATATTAAGAGAAAGCACCCAAATGTTTTGTTTGCATTCATTTGAGTATGAAACCACACCTAGGATGTTTACAAGTACAAACAAGCTTCAACTCAACCTTTTGAATGCATTTACTCGTTTTAACACCTCTTACGACTATGGTGATAGAGATTGAGTTCTTTTGTGTTGTATATTAAGAGAAAGCACCCAAATGTTTTGTTTGCATTCATTTGAGTATGAAACCACACCTAGGATGTTTACAAGTACAAACAAGCTTCAAGTCAAGCTTTTGAATGCATTTACACGTTTTAAAAGCTCATACGAGTAGCGTGAAAGAGATTTTTAGTTCTTTTGTGTTGTATATTAAGAGAAAGCATACAAATACTTTGTTTGCATTCAATTGAGTGTGAAACTACCCCTAGGATGTTTACAAGTACAAACAAGCTTCAACTCAAGCTTTTGAATGCATTTACGCGTTTTAACAGCTCTTACGACTAGGGTGATAGAGATTGAGTTCTTTTGTGTTGTATATTAAGAGAAAGCACCCAAATGTTTTGTTTGCATTCATTTGAGTATGAAACTACACCAAGAATGTTTTAAAGTGCAAACAAGCTTCAACTCAAGCTTTTGAATGCATTTACGCGTTTTAAAAGCTCATACGAGTAGGGTGAAAGAGATTTGAGTTCTTTTGTGTTTAATATTAAGAGAAAGCATCCAAATACATTTTTTGGATTGACTTGTGTGTGAAACTACACCTAGGAAGTTTACAAGTACAAACAAGCTTCAACTCAAGCTTTTGAATGCATTTACGCGTTTTAAAAGCTCTTACGACTAGGGTGAAAGAGATTTGAGTTCTTTTGTGTTGTATATTAAGAGAAAGCATCCAAATACTTTGTTTGCATTCATTTGAGTATGAAACCACACCAAGAATGTTTACAAGTACAAACAAGCTTCAACTCAAGCTTTTGAATGCATTTACGCGTTTTAAAAGCTCATAGGAGTAGGGTGAAAGAGATTTGAATTCTTTTTTGTTGTATATTAAGAGAAAGTATCCAAATACTATTTTTGCATTCATATGAGTGTGAAAACTACATCTAGGATGTTTACAAGTACAAACAAGCTTCAACTCAAGCTTTTGAATGCATTTACTCGTTTTAACAGCTCATACTAGTAGGGTGATAGTGATTGAGTTCTTTTGTGTTTTATATTAAGAGAAAGCACCCAAATGTTTTGTTTGCATTCATTTGAGTATGAAACCACACCTAGGATGTTTACAAGTACAAACAAGCTTCAACTCAAGCTTTTGAATGCATTTACGCGTTTTAAAAGCTCATAGGAGTAAGGTGAAAGAGATTTGAATTCTTTTGTGTTATATATTAAGAGAAAGCTTCCAAATACTTTGTTTGCATTTATATGAGTGTGAAAACTACATCTAGGATGTTTACAAGTACAAACAAGCTTCAACTCAAGCTTTTGAATGCATTTACTCGTTTTAACAGCTCATAGTAGTAGGGTGATAGAGATCGAGTTCTTTCGTGTTGTTTATTAAGAGAAAGCACCCA
This sequence comes from Tetragonia tetragonoides, assembly GCA_038025085.1. Taxonomy (NCBI): domain Eukaryota; kingdom Viridiplantae; phylum Streptophyta; class Magnoliopsida; order Caryophyllales; family Aizoaceae; genus Tetragonia; species Tetragonia tetragonoides. The sequence continues at coordinate 27,298,515 of CM076140.1, forward strand.
AATGTTTTGTTTGCATTCGTTTGAGTATGAAACTAAACCAAGAATGTTTTAAAGTGCAAACAAGTTTCAACTCAAGGTTTTGAATGCATTTACGCGTTTTAAAAGCTCATAGGAGTAGGGTGAAAGAGATTTGAATTCTTTTTTGTTGTATATTAAGAGAAAGTATCCAAATACTTTTTTTGCATTCATATGAGTGTGAAAACTACACCTAGGATGTTTACAAGTACAAACAAGCTTCAACTCAAGCTTTTGAATGCATTTACTCGTTTTAACAGCTCATACTAGTAGGGTGAAAGAGATTTTAAGTTCTGTTGTGTTGTATATTAAGAGAAAGCATCCAAATACTTTGTTTGCATTCAATTGAGTGTGAAACTACACCTAGGATGTTTACAAGTACAAACAAGCTTCAACTCAAGCTTTTGAATGCATTTACGCGTTTTTAAAGCTCATAGGAGTAGGGTGAAAGAGATTTGAATTCTTTTGTGTTGTATATTAAGAGAAAGCATCCAAATACTTTGTTTGCATTCATTTGAGTGTGAAAACTACATCTAGGATGTTTACAAGTACAAACAAGCTTCAAGTCAAGCTTTTGAATGCATTTATTCGTTTTAACACCTCTTACGACTAGGGTGATGGAGATTGAGTTCTTTTGTGTTGTATATTAAGAGAAAGCACCCAAATGTTTTGTTTGCATTCATTTGAGTATGAAACTACGCCAAGAATGTTTTAAAGTGCAAACAAGCTTCAACTCAAGGTTTTGAATGCATTTACGCGTTTTAAAAGCTCATACGAATAGGGTGAAAGAGATTTGAATTCTTTTGTGTTGTATATTAAGAGAAAGCATCCAAATACTTTGTTTGCATTCATTTGAATGTTGAAACTACATCTAGGATGTTTACAAGTACAAACAAGCGAGAACTCAAGCTTTTGAATGCATTTACGCGTTTTAAAAGCTCATACGACTAGGGTGATAGAGATTGAGTTCTTTTGTGTTGTATATTAAGAGAAAGCACCCAAATATTTTGTTTGCATTCATTTGAGTATGAAACCACACCTTGGATGTTTACTAGTACAAACAAGCTTCAACTCAAGCTTTTGAATGCACTTACACGTTTTAAAAGCCCATACGAGTAGGGTGAATGAGATTTTGAGTTCTTTTGCGTTGTATATTAAGAGAAAGCGTCCAAATACTTTGTTTGCATTCATATGAGTGTGAAAACTACATCTAGGATGTTTACAAGTACAAACAAACTTCAACTCAAGCTTTTGAATGCATTTACTCGTTTTAACAGCTCTTACGACTAGGGTGATAGAGATTGAGTTCTTTTGTGTTGTATATTAAGAGAAAGCACCCAAATGATTTGTTTGCATTCATTTGAGTATGAAACCACACCTATGATGTTTACAAGTACAAACAAGCTTCAACTCAAGCTTTTGAATCCATTTACGCGTTTTAAAAGCTCATACGAGTAAGGTGAAAGAGATTTTGAGTTCTTTTTTGTTGTATATTAAGAGAAAGCATCCAAATATTTTGTTTGCATTCATTTGAGTGTGAAACTACACCTAGGATGTTTACAAGTACAAACAAGCTTCAACTCAAGCTTTTGAATGCATTTACGCGTTTTAACAGCTCTTACGACTAGGGTGATAGAGATTGAGTTCTTTTGTGTTGTATATTAAGAGAAAGCACCCAAATGTTTTGTTTGCATTCATTTGAGTATGAAACTACACCAAGAATGTTTTAAAGTGCAAACAAGCTTCAACTCAAGGTTTTGAATGCATTTACGCGTTTTAAAAGCTCAGACAAATAGGGTGGAAGAGATTTGAGTTCTTTTGTGTTGTATATTAAGAGAAAGAATACAAATACTTTGTTTGCATTCATTTGAGTGTGAAACTACACCTATGATGTTTACAAGTACAAACAAGCTTCAAGTCAAGCTTTTGAATGCATTTACGCGTTTTAACAGCTCTTACGACTAGGGTGATAGAGATTCAAGTCTTTAGTTAATATACTAAGAGAAAGCACCAAATGTTTTGTTTGCATTCATTTGAGTATGAAACTACACCAAGAGTGTTTCAAATTGCAAACAAGCTTCAACTCAAGCTTTTGAATGCATTTACGCGTTTTAAAAGCTCATACGAGTAGGGTGAAAGAGATTTGAATTCTTTTGTGTTGTATATTAAGAGAAAGCATCCAAATACTTTGTTTGCATTCATTTGAGTGTGAAAACTACATCTAGGATGTTTACAAGTACAAACAAGCTTCAACTCAAGCTTTTGAATGAATTTACGCGTTTTAAAAGCTCATAAGAGTAGGGTGAAAGTGATTTGAATTCTTTTGTGTTGTATATTAAGAGAAAGCATCCAAATATTTTGTTTGCATTCATATGAGTGTGAAAACTACATCTAGGATGTTTACAAGTACAAACAAGCTTCAACTCAAGCTTTTGAATGCATTTACTCGTTTTAACAGCTCATACTAGTTGGGTGATAGAGATTGAGTTCTTTTGTGTTGTATATTAAGAGAAAGCACCCAAATGTTTTGTTTGCATTCATTTGAGTGTGAAACGACACCTAGGATGTTTACAAGTACAAACAAGCTTCAACTCAAGCTTTTGAATGCATTTACGCGTTTTAAAAGCTCATACGAGTAGGGTGACCGAGATTTTGAGTTCTTTTGTGTTGTATATCAAGAGAAAGCATCCAAATACTTTGTTTGCATTCAATTGAGTGTGAAACTACACCTAGGATGTTTACAAGTACAACCAAGCTTCAATTGAAGCTTTTGAATGCATTTAGGCTCTTTGAAAGCTCATACGAGTAGGGTGAAAGAGATTTGAGTTCTTTTGTGTTGTATATTGAGAGAAAGCATCCAAATACTTTGTCTGCATTCAATTGAGTGTGAAACTACACCTAGGATGTTTACAAGTACAAACAAGCTTCAACTCAAGCTTTTGAATGCATTTACGCGTTTTAACAGCTCTTGCGACTAGGGTGATAGAGATTGAGTTCTTTTGTGTTGTATATTAAGAGAAATCTCCCAAATGTTTTGTTTGCATTCATTTGAGTATGAAACTACACCAAGAATGTTTGAAAGTGCAAACAAGCTTCAACTCAAGGTTTTCAATGCATTTATTTGTGTGTGAAACTACACCTAGGATGTTTACAAGTACAAACAAGCTTCGACTCAAGGTTTTGAATGCATTTACGCGTTTTAAAAGCTCATAACGAGTAGGGTGAAAGAGATTTGATTTCTTTTGTGTTGTATATTAAGAGAAAGCATCCAAATACTTTGTTTGCATTCATTTAAGTGTGAAAACTACATCTAGGATGTTTACAAGTACAAACAAGCTTCAACTCAAGCTTTTGAATGCATTTACGCGTTTTAAGAGCTCTTACGACTAGGGTGATAGAGATTGAGTTCTTTGGTGTTGTATATTAAGAGAAAGCACCCAAATGTTTTGTTTGCATTCATATGAGTGTGAAACCACACCTAGGATGTTTACAAGTACAAACAAGCTTCTACTCATGCTTTTGAATGCATTTACGCGTTTTAAAAGCTCATATGAGTAGGGTGAAAGAGATTTTGAGTTCTTTTGTATTGTATGTATATCAAGAGAAAGCATCCAAATACTTTGTTTGCATTCATTTGAGTGTGAAAACTACATCTAGGATGTTTACAAGTACAAACAAGCTTCAACTCAAGCTTTTGAATGCATTAACGCGTTTTAAAAGCTCATACGAGTAGGGTGAAAGAGATTTGAATTCTTTTGTGTGTGAAACTACACCTAAGAGAAAGCACCAAATGTTTTGTTTGCATTCATTTGAGTATGAAACTACACCAAGAGTGTTTTAAATTGCAAACAAGCTTCAACTCAAGCTTTTGAATGCATTTACGCGTTTTAAAAGCTCATACGAGTACGGTGAAAGAGATTTGAATTCTTTTGTGTTGTATATTAAGAGAAAGCACCCAAATGTTTTGTTTGCATTCATTTGAGTATGAAACCACACCTAGGATGTTTACAAGTACAAACAAGCTTCAACTCAAGGTTTTGAATGCATTTTCGCGTTTAAAAAGCTCATAACGAATAGGGTGAAAATGATTTGAGTTCTTTTGTGTTGTATATTAAGAGACAGCATCCAAATACTTTGTTTGCTATCTTTTGAGTGTGATACTACACCTAGGATGTTTACAAGTACAAACAAGCTTCAACTCAAGCTTTTGAACGCATTTACGCGTTTTAAAAGCTCATACGAGTAGGGTGAAAGAGATTTGAGTTCTTTTGTGTTGTATATTAAGAGAAAGCACCCAAATGTTTTGTTTGCATTCATTTGAGTATGAAACTACACCAAGAATGTTTTAAAGTGCAAACAAGCTTCAACTCAAGGTTTTGAATGCATTTACGCGTTTTAAAAGCTCATACGAATTGGGTGAAAGAGATTTGAGTTCTTTTGTGTTGTATATTAAGAGAAAGCATACAAATACTTTGTTTGCATTCATTTGAGTGTGAAACTACACCTAAGATGTTTACAAGTACAAACAAGCTTCAACTCAAGCTTTTGAATGCATTTACGCGTTTTAAAAGCTCATAGGACTAGGGTGAAAGAGATTTGAATTCTTTTTTGTTGTATATTAAGAGAAAGTATCCAAATACTTTGTTTGCATTTATATGAGTGTGAAAACTACATCTAGGATGTTTACAAGTACAAACAAGCTTCAACTCAAGCTTTTGAATGCATTTACTCGTTTTAACAGCTCATACTAGTAGGGTGATAGTGATTGAGTTCTTTTGTGTTTTATATTAAGAGAAAGCACCCAAATGTTTTGTTTGCATTCATTTGAGTATGAAACCACACCTAGGATGTTTACAAGTACAAACAAGCTTCAACTCAAGCTTTTGAATGCATTTACGCGTTTTAAAAGCTCATAGGAGTAGGGTGAAAGAGATTTGAATTCTTTTGTGTTATATATTAAGAGAAAGCTTCCAAATACTTTGTTTGCATTTATATGAGTGTGAAAACTACATCTAGGATGTTTACAAGTACAAACAAGCTTCAACTCAAGCTTTTGAATGCATTTACTCGTTTTAACAGCTCATACTAGTAGGGTGATAGAGATCGAGTTCTTTCGTGTTGTTTATTAAGAGAAAGCACCCAAATGTTTTGTTTGCATTCGTTTGAGTATGAAACTAAACCAAGAATGTATTAAAGTGCAAACAAGTTTCAACTCAAGGTTTTGAATGCATTTACGCGTTTTAAAAGCTCATACGAGTAGGGTGAAAGAGATTTTGAGTTCTGTTGTGTTGTATATTAAGAGAAAGCATCCAAATACTTTGTTTGCATTCAATTGAGTGTGAAACTACACCTAGGAGGTTTACAAGTACAAACAAGCTTCAACTCAAGCTTTTGAATGCATTTACGCGTTTTTAAAGCTCATAGGAGTAGGGTGAAAGAGATTTGAATTCTTTTGTGTTGTATATTAAGAGAAAGCATCCAAATACTTTGTTTGCATTCATTTGAGTGTGAAAACTACATCTAGGATGTTTACAAGTACAAACAAGCTTCAAGTCATGCTTTTGAATGCATTTATTCGTTTTAACACCTCTTACGACTAGGGTGATGGAGATTGAGTTCTTTTGTGTTGTATATTAAGAGAAAGCACCCAAATGTTTTGTTTGCATTCATTTGAGTATGAAACTACACCAAGAATGTTTTAAAGTGCAAACAAGCTTCAACTCAAGGTTTTGAATGCATTTACGCGTTTTAAAAGCTCATACGAATAGGGTGAAAGAGATTTGAATTCTTTTGTGTTGTATATTAAGAGAAAGCATCCAAATACTTTGTTTGCATTCATTTGAATGTTGAAACTACATCTAGGATGTTTACAAGTACAAACAAGCTAGAACTCAAGCTTTTGAATGCATTTACGCGTTTTAAAAGCTCATACGACTAGGGTGATAGAGATTGAGTTCTTTTGTGTTGTATATTAAGAGAAAGCACCCAAATGTTTAGTTTGCATTCATTTGAGTATGAGACCACACCTTGGATGTTTACTAGTACAAACAAGCTTCAACTCAAGCTTTTGAATGCACTTACACGTTTTAAAAGCCCATACGAGTAGGGTGAAAGAGATTTTGAGTTCTTTTGCGTTGTATATTAAGAGAAAGCGTCCAAATACTTTGTTTGCATTCATATGAGTGTGAAAACTACATCTAGGATGTTTACAAGCACAAACAAACTTCAACTCAAGCTTTTGAATGCATTTACTCGTTTTAACAGCTCTTACGACTAGGGTGATAGAGATTGAGTTCTTTTGTGTGTATATTAAGAGAAAGCACCCAAATGATTTGTTTGCATTCATTTGAGTATGAAACCACACTAGGATGTTTACAAGTACAAACAAGCTTCAACTCAAGCTTTTGAATGCATTTACGCGTTTTAAAAGCTCATACGAGTAAGGTGAAAGAGATTTGAGTTCTTTTTTGTTGTATATTAAGAAAAAGCATCCAAATATTTTGTTTGCATTCATTTGAGTGTGAAACTACACCTAGGATGTTTACAAGTACAAACAAGCTTCAACTCAAGCTTTTGAATGCATTTACGCGTTTTAACAGCTCTTACGACTAGGGTGATAGAGATTGAGTTCTTTTGTGTTGTATATTAAGAGAAAGCACCCAAATGTTTTGTTTGCATTCATTTGAGTATGAAACTACACCAAGAATGTTTTAAAGTGCAAACAAGCTTCAACTCAAGGTTTTAAATGCATTTACGCGTTTTTAAAAGCTCAGACAAATAGGGTGAAAGAGATTTGAGTTCTTTTGTGTTGTATGTTATGAGAAAGCATACAAATACTTTGTTTGCATTCATTTGAGTGTGAAACTACACCTATGATGTTTACAAGTACAAACAAGCTTCAAGTCAAGCTTTTGAATGCATTTACGCGTTTTAACAGCTCTTACGACTAGGGTGATAGAGATTCAAGTCTTTAGTTAATATATTAAGAGAAAGCACCAAATGTTTTGTTTGGATTCATTTGAGTATGAAACTACACCAAGAGTGTTTCAAATTGCAAACAAGCTTCAACTCAAGCTATTGAATGCATTTACGCGTTTTAAAAGCTCATACGAGTAGGGTGAAAGAGATTTGAATTCTTTTGTGTTATATATTAAGAGAAAGCATCCAAATACTTTGTTTGCATTCATTTGAGTGTGAAAACTACATCTAGGATGTTTACAAGTACAAACAAGCTTCAACTCAAGCTTTTGAATGAATTTTCGCGTTTTAAAAGCTCATAAGAGTAGGGTGAAAGTGATTTGATATCTTTTGTGTTGTATATTAAGAGAAAGCATCCAAATATTTTGTTTGCATTCATATGAGTGTGAAAACTACATCTAGGATGTTTACAAGTACAAACAAGCTTCAACTCAAGCTTTTGAATGCATTTACTCGTTTAACAGCTCATACTAGTAGGGTGATAGAGATTGAGTTCTTTTGTGTTGTATATTAAGAGAAAGCACCCAAATGTTTTGTTTGCATTCATTTGAGTATGAAACCACACCTAGGATGTTTACAAGTACAAACAAGCTTCAACTCAAGCTTTTGAATGCATTTACGCGTTTTAAAAGCTCATACGAGTAGGGTGACAGAGATTTTGAGTTCTTTTGTGTTGTATATCAAGAGAAAGCATCCAAATACTTTGTTTGCATTCAATTGAGTGTGAAACTACACCTAGGATGTTTACAAGTACAACCAAGCTTCAATTGAAGCTTTTGAATGCATTTAGGCTTTTTGAAAGCTCATACGAGTAGGGTGAAAGAGATTTGAGTTCTTTTGTGTTGTATATTAAGAGAAAGCATCCAAATACTTTGTCTGCATTCAATTGAGTGTGAAACTACACCTAGGATGTTTACAAGTACAAACAATCTTCAACTCAAGCTTTTGAATGCATTTACGCGTTTTAACAGCTCTTGCGACTAGGGTGATAGAGATTGAGTTCTTTTGTGTTGTATATTAAGAGAAATCTCCCAAATGTTTTGTTTGCATTCATTTGAGTATGAAACTACACCAAGAATGTTTGAAAGTGCAAACAAGCTTCAACTCAAGGTTTTCAATGCATTTATTTGTGTGTGAAACTACACCTAGGATGTTTACAAGTACAAACAAGCTTCGACTCAAGGTTTTGAATGCATTTACGCGTTTTAAAAGCTCATAACGAGTAGGGTGAAAGAGATTTGATTTCTTTTGTGTTGTATATTAAGAGAAAGCATCCAAATACTTTGTTTGCATTCATTTAAGTGTGAAAACTACATCTAGGATGTTTACAAGTACAAACAAGCTTCAACTCAAGCTTTTGAATGCATTTACGCGTTTTAAGAGCTCTTACGACTAGGGTGATAGAGATTGAGTTCTTTGGTGTTGTATATTAAGAGAAAGCACCCAAATGTTTTGTTTGCATTCATATGAGTGTGAAACCACACCTAGGATGTTTACAAGTACAAACAAGCTTCTACTCATGCTTTTGAATGCATTTACGCGTTTTAAAAGCTCATACGAGTAGGGTGAAAGAGATTTTGAGTTCTTTTGTATTGTATGTATATCAAGAGAAAGCATCCAAATACTTTGTTTGCATTCATTTGAGTGTGAAAACTACATCTAGGATGTTTACAAGTACAAACAAGCTTCAACTCAAGCTTTTGAATGCATTTACGCGTTTTAAAAGCTCATACGAGTAGGGTGAAAGAGATTTGAATTCTTTTGTGTGTGAAACTACACCTAAGAGAAAGCACCAAATGTTTGGTTTGCATTCATTTGAGTATGAAACTACACCAAGAGTGTTTTAAATTGCAAACAAGCTTCAACTCAAGCTTTTGAATGCATTTACGCGTTTTAAAAGCTCATACGAGTACGGTGAAAGAGATTTGAATTCTTTTGTGTTGTATATTAAGAGAAAGCACCCAAATGTTTTGTTTGCATTCATTTGAGTATGAAACCACACCTAGGATGTTTACAAGTACAAACAAGCTTCAACTCAAGGTTTTGAATGCATTTTCGCGTTTAAAAAGCTCATAACGAATAGGGTGAAAATGATTTGAGTTCTTTTGTGTTGTATATTAAGAGACAGCATCCAAATACTTTGTTTGCTATCATTTGAGTGTGATACTACACCTAGGATGTTTACAAGTACAAACAAGCTTCAAGTCAAGCTTTTGAATGCATTTACGCGTTTTAACAGCTCTTACGACTAGGTGATAGAGATTGAGTTCTTTTGTGTTGTATATTAAGAGAAAGCACCCAAATGTTTTGTTTGCATTCATTTGAGTATGAAACTACACCAAGAATGTTTTAAAGTGCAAACAAGCTTCAACTCAAGCTTTTGAACGCATTTACGCGTTTTAAAAGCTCATACGAGTAGGGTGAAAGAGATTTGAGTTCTTTTGTGTTGTATATTAAGAGAAAGCACCCAAATGTTTTGTTTGCATTCATTTGAGTATGAAACTACACCAAGAATGTTTTAAAGTGCAAACAAGCTTCAACTCAAGATTTTGAATGCATTTACGCGTTTTAAAAGCTCATACGAATTGGGTGAAAGAGATTTGAGTTCTTTTGTGTTATATATTAAGAGAAAGTATCCAAATACTTTTTTTGCATTCATATGAGTGTGAAAACTACATCTAGGATGTTTACAAGTACAAACAAGCTTCAACTCAAGCTTTTGAATGCATTTACTCGTTTTAACAGCTCATACAAGTAGGGTGATAGTGATTGAGTTCTTTTGTGTTTTATATTAAGAGAAAGCACCCAAATGTTTTGTTTGCATTCATTTGAGTATGAAACCACACCTAGGATGTTTACAAGTACAAACAAGCTTCAACTCAAGCTTTTGAATGCATTTACGCGTTTTAAAAGCTCATAGGAGTAGGGTGAAAGAGATTTGAATTCTTTTGTGTTATATATTAAGAGAAAGCTTCCAAATACTTTGTTTGCATTCATATGAGTGTGAAAACTACATCTAGGATGTTTACAAGTACAAACAAGCTTCAACTCAAGCTTTTGAATGCATTTACTCGTTTTAACAGCTCATACTAGTAGGGTGATAGAGATCGAGTTCTTTCGTGTTGTTTATTAAGAGAAAGCACCCAAATGTTTTGTTTGCATTCGTTTGAGTATGAAACTAAACCAAGAATGTTTTAAAGTGCAAACAAGTTTCAACTCAAGGTTTTGAATGCATTTACGCGTTTTAAAAGCTCATACGAGTAGGGTGAAAGAGATTTTGAGTTCAGTTGTGTTGTATATTAAGAGAAAGCATCCAAATACTTTGTTTGCATTCAATTGAGTGTGAAACTACACCTAGGATGTTTACAAGTACAAACAAGCTTCAACTCAAGCTTTTGAATGCATTTACACGTTTTTAAAGCTCATAGGAGTAGGGTGAAAGAGATTTGAATTCTTTTGTGTTATATATTAAGAGAAAGCATCCAAATACTTTGTTTGCATTCATTTGAGTGTGAAAACTACATCTAAGATGTTTACAAGTACAAACAAGCTTCAAGTCAAGGTTTTGAATGCATTTACGCGTTTTAAAAGCTCATACGAGTAGGGTGAAAGAGATTTTGAGTTCTGTTGTGTTGTATATTAAGAGAAAGCATCCAAATACTTTGTTTGCATTCAATGGAGTATGAAACTACTCCAAGAATGTTTTAAAGTACAAACAAGCTTTAACTCAAGCTTTTGAATGCATTTACGCGTTTTAAAAGCTCATACGACTAGGGTGATAGAGATTGAGTTCTTTTGTGTTGTATATTAAGAGAAAGCACCCAAATGTTTTGTTTGCATTCATTTGAGTATGAAACCACACCTTGGATGTTTACTAGTACAAATAAGCTTCAACTCAAGCTTTTGAATGCACTTACACGTTTTAAAAGCTCATACGAGTAGGGTGAAAGAGATTTTGAGTTCTTTTGCGTTGTATATTAAGAGAAAGCGTCCAAATACTTTGTTTGCATTCATATGAGTGTGAAAACTACATCTAGGATGTTTACAAGTACAAACAAACTTTAACTCAAGCTCTTGAATGCATTTACTCGTTTTAACAGCTCTTACGACTAGGGTGATAGAGATTGAGTTCTTTTGTATTGTATATTAAGAGAAAGCACCCAAATGATTTGTTTGCATTCATTTGAGTATGAAACCACACCTAGGATGTTTACAAGTACAAACAAGCTACAACTCAAGCTTTTGAATGCATTTACGCGTTTTAACAGCTCATACGAGTAAGGTGAAAGAGATTTTGAGTTCTTTTTTGTTGTATATTAAGAGAAAGCATCCAAATACTTTGTTTGCATTCATTTGAGTGTGAAACTACACCTGGGATGTTTACAAGTACAAACAAGCTTCAACTCAAGCTTTTGAATGCATTTACGCGTTTTAACAGCTCTTACGACTAGGGTGATAGAGATTGAGTTCTTTTGTGTTGTATATTAAGAGAAAGCATAAAAATACTTTGTTTGCATTCATTTCAGTGTGAAACTACACCTATGATGTTTACAAGTACAAACAAGCTTCAAGTCAAGCTTTTGAATGCATTTACGCGTTTTAACAGCTCTTACGACTAGGGTGATAGAGATTCAAGTCTTTAGTTAATATACTAAGAGAAAGCACCAAATGTTTTGTTTGCATTCATTTGAGTATGAAACTACACCAAGAGTGTTTCAAATTGCAAACAAGCTTCAACTCAAGCTTTTGAATGCATTTACGCGTTTTAAAAGCTCATACGAGTAGGGTGAAAGAGATTTGAATTCTTTTGTGTTGTATATTAAGAGAAAGCATCCAAATACTTTGTTTGCATTCATTTGAGTGTGAAAACTACATCTAGGATGTTTACAAGTACAAACAAGCTTCAACTCAAGCTTTTGAATGAATTTACGCGTTTTAAAAGCTCATAAGAGTAGGGTGAAAGTGATTTGAATTCTTTGTGTTGTATATTAAGAGAAAGCATCCAAATATTTTGTTTGCATTCATATGAGTGTGAAAACTACATCTAGGATGTTTACAAGTACAAACAAGCTTCAACTCAAGCTTTTGAATGCATTTACTCGTTTTAACAGCTCATACTAGTAGGGTGATAGAGATTGAGTTCTTTTGTGTTGTATATTAAGAGAAAGCACCCAAATGTTTTGTTTGCATTCATTTGAGTATGAAACCACACCTAGGATGTTTACAAGTACAAACAAGCTTCAACTCAAGCTTTTGAATGCATTTACGCGTTTTAAAAGCTCATACGAGTAGGGTGACAGAGATTTTGAGTTCTTTTGTGTTGTATATCAAGAGAAAGCATCCAAATACTTTGTTTGCATTCAATTGAGTGTGAAACTACACCTAGGATGTTTACAAGTACAACCAAGCTTCAATTGAAGCTTTTGAATGCATTTAGGCTTTTTGAAAGCTCATACGAGTAGGGTGAAAGAGATTTGAGTTCTTTTGTGTTGTATATTAAGAGAAAGCATCCAAATACTTTGTCTGCATTCAATTGAGTGTGAAACTACACCTAGGATGTTTACAAGTACAAACAATCTTCAACTCAAGCTTTTGAATGCATTTACGCGTTTTAACAGCTCTTGCGACTAGGGTGATAGAGATTGAGTTCTTTTGTGTTGTATATTAAGAGAAATCTCCCAAATGTTTTGTTTGCATTCATTTGAGTATGAAACTACACCAAGAATGTTTGAAAGTGCAAACAAGCTTCAACTCAAGGTTTTCAATGCATTTATTTGTGTGTGAAACTACACCTAGGATGTTTACAAGTACAAACAAGCTTCGACTCAAGGTTTTGAATGCATTTACGCGTTTTAAAAGCTCATAACGAGTAGGGTGAAAGAGATTTGATTTCTTTTGTGTTGTATATTAAGAGAAAGCATCCAAATACTTTGTTTGCATTCATTTAAGTGTGAAAACTACATCTAGGATGTTTACAAGTACAAACAAGCTTCAACTCATGCTTTTGAATGCATTTACGCGTTTTAAGAGCTCTTACGACTAGGGTGATAGAGATTGAGTTCTTTGGTGTTGTATATTAAGAGAAAGCACCCAAATGTTTTGTTTGCATTCATATGAGTGTGAAACCACACCTAGGATGTTTACAAGTACAAACAAGCTTCTACTCATGCTTTTGAATGCATTTACGCGTTTTAAAAGCTCATACGAGTAGGGTGAAAGAGATTTTGAGTTCTTTTGTATTGTATGTATATCAAGAGAAAGCATCCAAATACTTTGTTTGCATTCATTTGAGTGTGAAAACTACATCTAGGATGTTTACAAGTACAAACAAGCTTCAACTCAAGCTTTTGAATGCATTTACGCGTTTTAAAAGCTCATACGAGTAGGGTGAAAGAGATTTGAATTCTTTTGTGTGTGAAACTACACCTAAGAGAAAGCACCAAATGTTTGGTTTGCATTCATTTGAGTATGAAACTACACCAAGAGTGTTTTAAATTGCAAACAAGCTTCAACTCAAGCTTTTGAATGCATTTACGCGTTTTAAAAGCTCATACGAGTACGGTGAAAGAGATTTGAATTCTTTTGTGTTGTATATTAAGAGAAAGCACCCAAATGTTTTGTTTGCATTCATTTGAGTATGAAACCACACCTAGGATGTTTACAAGTACAAACAAGCTTCAACTCAAGGTTTTGAATGCATTTTCGCGTTTAAAAAGCTCATAACGAATAGGGTGAAAATGATTTGAGTTCTTTTGTGTTGTATATTAAGAGACAGCATCCAAATACTTTGTTTGCTATCATTTGAGTGTGATACTACACCTAGGATGTTTACAAGTACAAACAAGCTTCAAGTCAAGCTTTTGAATGCATTTACGCGTTTTAACAGCTCTTACGACTAGGTGATAGAGATTGAGTTCTTTTGTGTTGTATATTAAGAGAAAGCACCCAAATGTTTTGTTTGCATTCATTTGAGTATGAAACTACACCAAGAATGTTTTAAAGTGCAAACAAGCTTCAACTCAAGCTTTTGAACGCATTTACGCGTTTTAAAAGCTCATACGAGTAGGGTGAAAGAGATTTGAGTTCTTTTGTGTTGTATATTAAGAGAAAGCACCCAAATGTTTTGTTTGCATTCATTTGAGTATGAAACTACACCAAGAATGTTTTAAAGTGCAAACAAGCTTCAACTCAAGGTTTTGAATGCATTTACGCGTTTTAAAAGCTCATACGAATTGGGTGAAAGAGATTTGAGTTCTTTTGTGTTGTATATTAAGAGAAAGCATACAAATACTTTGTTTGCATTCATTTGAGTGTGAAACTACACCTAGGATGTTTACAAGTACAAACAAGCTTCAACTCAAGCTTTTGAATGCATTTACGCGTTTTAAAAGCTCATAGGAGTAGGGTGAAAGAGATTTGAATTCTTTTTTGTTGTATATTAAGAGAAAGTATCCAAATACTTTTTTTGCATTCATATGAGTGTGAAAACTACATCTAGGATGTTTACAAGTACAAACAAGCTTCAACTCAAGCTTTTGAATGCATTTACTCGTTTTAACAGCTCATACAAGTAGGGTGATAGTGATTGAGTTCTTTTGTGTTTTATATTAAGAGAAAGCACCCAAATGTTTTGTTTGCATTCATTTGAGTATGAAACCACACCTAGGATGTTTACAAGTACAAACAAGCTTCAACTCAAGCTTTTGAATGCATTTACGCGTTTTAAAAGCTCATAGGAGTAGGGTGAAAGAGATTTGAATTCTTTTGTGTTATATATTAAGAGAAAGCTTCCAAATACTTTGTTTGCATTCATATGAGTGTGAAAACTACATCTAGGATGTTTACAAGTACAAACAAGCTTCAACTCAAGCTTTTGAATGCATTTACTCGTTTTAACAGCTCATACTAGTAGGGTGATAGAGATCGAGTTCTTTCGTGTTGTTTATTAAGAGAAAGCACCCAAATGTTTTGTTTGCATTCGTTTGAGTATGAAACTAAACCAAGAATGTTTTAAAGTGCAAACAAGTTTCAACTCAAGGTTTTGAATGCATTTACGCGTTTTAAAAGCTCATACGAGTAGGGTGAAAGAGATTTTGAGTTCTGTTGTGTTGTATATTAAGAGAAAGCATCCAAATACTTTGTTTGCATTCAATTGAGTGTGAAACTACACCTAGGATGTTTACAAGTACAAACAAGCTTCAACTCAAGCTTTTGAATGCATTTACACGTTTTTAAAGCTCATAGGAGTAGGGTGAAAGAGATTTGAATTCTTTTGTGTTATATATTAAGAGAAAGCATCCAAATACTTTGTTTGCATTCATTTGAGTGTGAAAACTACATCTAGGATGTTTACAAGTACAAACAAGCTTCAAGTCAAGGTTTTGAATGCATTTACGCGTTTTAAAAGCTCATACGAGTAGGGTGAAAGAGATTTTGAGTTCTGTTGTGTTGTATATTAAGAGAAAGCATCCAAATACTTTGTTTGCATTCAATGGAGTATGAAACTACTCCAAGAATGTTTTAAAGTACAAACAAGCTTGAACTCAAGCTTTTGAATGCATTTACGCGTTTTAAAAGCTCATACGACCAGGGTGATAGAGATTGAGTTCTTTTGTGTTGTATATTAAGAGAAAGCACCCAAATGTTTTGTTTGCATTCATTTGAGTATGAAACCACACCTTGGATGTTTACTAGTACAAATAAGCTTCAACTCAAGCTTTTGAATGCACTTACACGTTTTAAAAGCTCATACGAGTAGGGTGAAAGAGATTTTGAGTTCTTTTGCGTTGTATATTAAGAGAAAGCGTCCAAATACTTTGTTTGCATTCATATGAGTGTGAAAACTACATCTAGGATGTTTACAAGTACAAACAAACTTTAACTCAAGCTCTTGAATGCATTTACTCGTTTTAACAGCTCTTACGACTAGGGTGATAGAGATTGAGTTCTTTTGTGTTGTATATTAAGAGAAAGCACCCAAATGATTTGTTTGCATTCATTTGAGTATGAAACCACACCTAGGATGTTTACAAGTACAAACAAGCTACAACTCAAGCTTTTGAATGCATTTACGCGTTTTAAAAGCTCATACGAGTAAGGTGAAAGAGATTTTGAGTTCTTTTTTGTTGTATATTAAGAGAAAGCATCCAAATACTTTGTTTGCATTCATTTGAGTGTGAAACTACACCTGGGATGTTTACAAGTACAAACAAGCTTCAACTCAAGCTTTTGAATGCATTTACGCGTTTTAACAGCTCTTACGACTAGGGTGATAGAGATTGAGTTCTTTTGTGTTGTATATTAAGAGAAAGCACCCAAATATTTTGTTTGCATTCATTTGAGTATGAAACTACACCAAGAATGTTTTAAAGTGCAAACAAGCTTCAACTCAAGGTTTTGAATGCATTTACGCGTTTTAAAAGCTCATACGAATTGGGTGAAAGAGATTTGAGTTCTTTTGTGTTGTATATTAAGAGAAAGCATACAAATACTTTGTTTGCATTCATTTGAGTGTGAAACTACACCTATGATGTTTACAAGTACAAACAAGCTTCAAGTCAAGCTTTTGAATGCATTTACGCGTTTTAACAGCTCTTACGACTAGGGTGATAGAGATTCAAGTCTTTAGTTAATATATTAAGAGAAAGCACCAAATGTTTTGTTTGGATTCATTTGAGTATGAAACTACACCAAGAGTGTTTCAAATTGCAAACAAGCTTCAACTCAAGCTATTGAATGCATTTACGCGTTTTAAAAGCTCATACGAGTAGGGTGAAAGAGATTTGAATTCTTTTGTGTTATATATTAAGAGAAAGCATCCAAATACTTTGTTTGCATTCATTTGAGTGTGAAAACTACATCTAGGATGTTTACAAGTACAAACAAGCTTCAACTCAAGCTTTTGAATGAATTTTCGCGTTTTAAAAGCTCATAAGAGTAGGGTGAAAGTGATTTGATATCTTTTGTGTTGTATATTAAGAGAAAGCATCCAAATATTTTGTTTGCATTCAAATGAGTGTGAAAACTACATCTAGGATGTTTACAAGTACAAACAAGCTTCAACTCAAGCTTTTGAATGCATTTACTCGTTTTAACAGCTCATACTAGTAGGGTGATAGAGATTGAGTTCTTTTGTGTTGTATATTAAGAGAAAGCACCCAAATGTTTTGTTTGCATTCATTTGAGTATGAAACCACACCTAGGATGTTTACAAGTACAAACAAGCTTCAACTCATGCTTTTGAATGCATTTACGCGTTTTAAAAGCTCAAACGAGTAGGGTGAAAGAGATTTTGAGTTCTTTTGTATTGTATATCAAGAGAAAGCATCCAAATACTTTGTTTGCATTCATTTGAGTGTGAAAACTACATCTAGGATGTTTACAAGTACAAACAAGCTTCAACTGAAGCTTTTGAATGCATTTACGCGTTTTAAAAGCTCATACGAGTAGGGTGAAAGAGATTTGAATTCTTTTGTGTGTGAAACTACACCTAAGAGAAAGCAACAAATGTTTTGTTTGCATTCATTTGAGTATGAAACTACACCAAGAGTGTTTTAAATTGCAAACAAGCTTCAACTCAAGCTTTTGAATGCATTTACGCGTTTTAAAAGCTCATACGAGTACGGTGAAAGAGATTTGAATTCTTTTGTGTTGTATATTAAGAGAAAGCACCCAAATGTTTTGTTTGCATTCATTTGAGTATGAAACCACACCTAGGATGTTTACAAGTACAAACAACCTTCAACTCAAGGTTTTGAATGCATTTTCGCGTTTAAAAAGCTCATAACGAATAGGGTGAAAATGATTTGTGTTCTTTTGTGTTGTATATTAAGAGACAGCATCCAAATACTTTGTTTGCTATCATTTGAGTGTGATACTACACCTAGGATGTTTACAAGTACAAACAAGCTTCAACTCAAACTTTTGAATGCATTTACGCGTTTTAACAGCTCATACTAGTAGGGTGAAAGTGATTTGAATTCTTTTGTGTTGTATATTAAGAGAAAGCATCCAAATATTTTGTTTGCATTCATATGAGTGTGAAAACTACATCTAGGATGTTTACAAGTACAAACAAGCTTCAACTCAAGCTTTTGAATGCATTTACTCGTTTTAACAGCTCATACTAGTAGGGTGATAGAGATTGAGTTCTTTTGTGTTGTATATTAAGAGAAAGCACCCAAATGTTTTGTTTGCATTCATTTGAGTATGAAACCACACCTAGGATGTTTACAAGTACAAACAAGCTTCAACTCAAGCTTTTGAATGCATTTACGCGTTTTAAAAGCTCATACGAGTAGGGTGACAGAGATTTTGAGTTCTTTTGTGTTGTATATCAAGAGAAAGCATCCAAATACTTTGTTTGCATTCAATTGAGTGTGAAACTACACCTAGGATGTTTACAAGTACAACCAAGCTTCAATTGAAGCTTTTGAATGCATTTAGGCTTTTTGAAAGCTCATACGAGTAGGGTGAAAGAGATTTGAGTTCTTTTGTGTTGTATATTAAGAGAAAGCATCCAAATACTTTGTCTGCATTCAATTGAGTGTGAAACTACACCTAGGATGTTTACAAGTACAAACAATCTTCAACTCAAGCTTTTGAATGCATTTACGCGTTTTAACAGCTCTTGCGACTAGGGTGATAGAGATTGAGTTCTTTTGTGTTGTATATTAAGAGAAATCTCCCAAATGTTTTGTTTGCATTCATTTGAGTATGAAACTACACCAAGAATGTTTGAAAGTGCAAACAAGCTTCAACTCAAGGTTTTCAATGCATTTATTTGTGTGTGAAACTACACCTAGGATGTTTACAAGTACAAACAAGCTTCGACTCAAGGTTTTGAATGCATTTACGCGTTTTAAAAGCTCATAACGAGTAGGGTGAAAGAGATTTGATTTCTTTTGTGTTGTATATTAAGAGAAAGCATCCAAATACTTTGTTTGCATTCATTTAAGTGTGAAAACTACATCTAGGATGTTTACAAGTACAAACAAGCTTCAACTCAAGCTTTTGAATGCATTTACGCGTTTTAAGAGCTCTTACGACTAGGGTGATAGAGATTGAGTTCTTTGGTGTTGTATATTAAGAGAAAGCACCCAAATGTTTTGTTTGCATTCATATGAGTGTGAAACCACACCTAGGATGTTTACAAGTACAAACAAGCTTCTACTCATGCTTTTGAATGCATTTACGCGTTTTAAAAGCTCATACGAGTAGGGTGAAAGAGATTTTGAGTTCTTTTGTATTGTATGTATATCAAGAGAAAGCATCCAAATACTTTGTTTGCATTCATTTGAGTGTGAAAACTACATCTAGGATGTTTACAAGTACAAACAAGCTTCAAATCAAGCTTTTGAATGCATTTACGCGTTTTAAAAGCTCATACGAGTAGGGTGAAAGAGATTTGAATTCTTTTGTGTGTGAAACTACACCTAAGAGAAAGCACCAAATGTTTGGTTTGCATTCATTTGAGTATGAAACTACACCAAGAGTGTTTTAAATTGCAAACAAGCTTCAACTCAAGCTTTTGAATGCATTTACGCGTTTTAAAAGCTCATACGAGTACGGTGAAAGAGATTTGAATTCTTTTGTGTTGTATATTAAGAGAAAGCACCCAAATGTTTTGTTTGCATTCATTTGAGTATGAAACCACACCTAGGATGTTTACAAGTACAAACAAGCTTCAACTCAAGGTTTTGAATGCATTTTCGCGTTTAAAAAGCTCATAACGAATAGGGTGAAAATGATTTGAGTTCTTTTGTGTTGTATATTAAGAGACAGCATCCAAATACTTTGTTTGCTATCATTTGAGTGTGATACTACACCTAGGATGTTTACAAGTACAAACAAGCTTCAACTCAAGCTTTTGAATGCATTTACGCGTTTTAACAGCTCTTACGACTAGATGATAGAGATTGAGTTCTTTTGTGTTGTATATTAAGAGAAAGCACCCAAATGTTTTGTTTGCATTCATTTGAGTATGAAACTACACCAAGAATGTTTTAAAGTGCAAACAAGCTTCAACTCAAGCTTTTGAACGCATTTACGCGTTTTAAAAGCTCATACGAGTAGGGTGAAAGAGATTTGAGTTCTTTTGTGTTGTATATTAAGAGAAAGCACCCAAATGTTTTGTTTGCATTCATTTGAGTATGAAACTACACCAAGAATGTTTTAAAGTGCAAACAAGCTTCAACTCAAGGTTTTGAATGCATTTACGCGTTTTAAAAGCTCATACGAATTGGGTGAAAGAGATTTGAGTTCTTTTGTGTTGTATATTAAGAGAAAGCATACAAATACTTTGTTTGCATTCATTTGAGTGTGAAACTACACCTAGGATGTTTACAAGTACAAACAAGCTTCAACTCAAGCTTTTGAATGCATTTACGCGTTTTAAAAGCTCATAGGAGTAGGGTGAAAGAGATTTGAATTCTTTTTTGTTGTATATTAAGAGAAAGTATCCAAATACTTTTTTTGCATTCATATGAGTGTGAAAACTACATCTAGGATGTTTACAAGTACAAACAAGCTTCAACTCAAGCTTTTGAATGCATTTACTCGTTTTAACAGCTCATACAAGTAGGGTGATAGTGATTGAGTTCTTTTGTGTTTTATATTAAGAGAAAGCACCCAAATGTTTTGTTTGCATTCATTTGAGTATGAAACCACACCTAGGATGTTTACAAGTACAAACAAGCTTCAACTCAAGCTTTTGAATGCATTTACGCGTTTTAAAAGCTCATAGGAGTAGGGTGAAAGAGATTTGAATTCTTTTGTGTTATATATTAAGAGAAAGCTTCCAAATACTTTGTTTGCATTCATATGAGTGTGAAAACTACATCTAGGATGTTTACAAGTACAAACAAGCTTCAACTCAAGCTTTTGAATGCATTTACTCGTTTTAACAGCTCATACTAGTAGGGTGATAGAGATCGAGTTCTTTCGTGTTGTTTATTAAGAGAAAGCACCCAAATGTTTTGTTTGCATTCGTTTGAGTATGAAACTAAACCAAGAATGTTTTAAAGTGCAAACAAGTTTCAACTCAAGGTTTTGAATGCATTTACGCGTTTTAAAAGCTCATACGAGTAGGGTGAAAGAGATTTTGAGTTCTGTTGTGTTGTATATTAAGAGAAAGCATCCAAATACTTTGTTTGCATTCAATTGAGTGTGAAACTACACCTAGGATGTTTACAAGTACAAACAAGCTTCAACTCAAGCTTTTGAATGCATTTACACGTTTTTAAAGCTCATAGGAGTAGGGTGAAAGAGATTTGAATTCTTTTGTGTTATATATTAAGAGAAAGCATCCAAATACTTTGTTTGCATTCATTTGAGTGTGAAAACTACATCTAGGATGTTTACAAGTACAAACAAGCTTCAAGTCAAGCTTTTGAATGCATTTATTCGTTTTAACACCTCTTACGACTAGGGTGATGGAGATTGAGTTCTTTTGTGTTGTATATTAAGAGAAAGCACCCAAATGTTTTGTTTGCATTCATTTTAGTATGAAACTACACCTAGGATGTTTTAAAGTGCAAACAAGCTTCAACTCAAGGTTTTGAATGCATTTACGCGTTTTAAAAGCTCATACGAATAGGGTGAAAGAGATTTGAATTCTTTTGTGTTGTATATTAAGAGAAAGCATCCAAATACTTTGTTTGCATTCATTTGAATGTTGAAACTACATCTAGGATGTTTACAAGTACAAACAAGCTTGAACTCAAGCTTTTGAATGCATTTACGCGTTTTAAAAGCTCATACGACTAGGGTGATAGAGATTGAGTTCTTTTGTGTTGTATATTAAGAGAAACCACCCAAATGTTTTGTTTGCATTCATTTGAGTATGAAACCACACCTTGGATGTTTACTAGTACAAAGAAGCTTCAACTCAAGCTTTTGAATGCACTTACACGTTTTAAAAGCTCATACGAGTAGGGTGAAAGAGATTTTGAGTTCTTTTGCGTTGTATATTAAGAGAAAGCGTCCAAATACTTTGTTTGCATTCATATGAGTGTGAAAACTACATCTAGGATGTTTACAAGTACAAACAAACTTCAACTCAAGCTCTTGAATGCATTTACTCGTTTTAACAGCTCTTACGACTAGGGTGATAGAGATTGAGTTCTTTTGTGTTGTATATTAAGAGAAAGCACCCAAATGATTTGTTTGCATTCATTTGAGTATGAAACCACACCTAGGATGTTTACAAGTACAAACAAGCTACAACTCAAGCTTTTGAATGCATTTACGCGTTTTAAAAGCTCATACGAGTAAGGTGAAAGAGATTTTGAGTTCTTTTTTGTTGTATATTAAGAGAAAGCATCCAAATACTTTGTTTGCATTCATTTGAGTGTGAAACTACACCTAGGATGTTTACAAGTACAAACAAGCTTCAAACTCAAGCTTTTGAATGCATTTACGCGTTTTAACAGCTCTTACGACTAGGGTGATAGAGATTGAGTTCTTTTGTGTTGTATATTAAGAGAAAGCACCCAAATGTTTTGTTTGCATTCATTTGAGTATGAAACTACACCAAGAATGTTTTAAAGTGCAAACAAGCTTCAACTCAAGGTTTTGAATGCATTTACGCGTTTTAAAAGCTCAGACAAATAGGGTGAAAGAGATTTGAGTTCTTTTGTGTTGTATATTAAGAGAAAGCATACAAATACTTTGTTTGCATTCATTTGAGTGTGAAACTACACCTATGATGTTTACAAGTACAAACAAGCTTCAAGTCAAGCTTTTGAATGCATTTACGCGTTTTAACAGCTCTTACGACTAGGGTGATAGAGATTCAAGTCTTTAGTTAATATATTAAGAGAAAGCACCAAATGTTTTGTTTGGATTCATTTGAGTATGAAACTACACCAAGAGTGTTTCAAATTGCAAACAAGCTTCAACTCAAGCTATTGAATGCATTTATGCGTTTTAAAAGCTCATACGAGTAGGGTGAAAGAGATTTGAATTCTTTTGTGTTGTATATTAAGAGAAAGCATCCAAATACTTTGTTTGCATTCATTTGAGTGTGAAAACTACATCTAGGATGTTTACAAGTACTGATGTGAAATAAGTAACAAAATGGAAATTAACCTTTGATAGTATCACACAAAGGGATCTTGTTCAAGAATCACTCAAGAACAACTCACGAATCACTCGTAAGGGTTTCAACCTGAATCACTCAGTTTGAGGGGTAAATACTCACGTATTCAATAATTAATCATCAAAGCACGAGTTTACAATAGCAAAGCTCTCCCCTATTTATAGACAAAGAAATCTAAAGCTATTCGGAATCCTAATCCTAGTCCGAATAGGAAACTAACTACGAAACTGACTACAATTGTAAAACGGACTAACTAACAGCTTTCCTAACACCTAATGGACTTCTAATACTAATAACAATCAGATTATTACTCTCCTAAACATATTCTAACTAATTAAGGGAATACTAAACGAAATCGAACTAAAGAACTGATTACCTAGCACCCAAGGTACAAACCCATGGGAACAGCTTTCCACTGTAAATTAAATCTCCTTTTAAACCCTGTTACGTTTCGAATATGGGAAAACTCAAAAGATAGGAGTTTTAGATCTCTGTTCCAGCTTTCTACAGAACTTTGAATCACCATGATCCCATGTCGTATGAGTGAGTTATGATCAAAATACGAACCAGTGTAGAAGCTGTCAAAATTACGGGAATCCTTATAACGAATGTTATCATATAATAAGAGCTTTAATCCCGATCTTGTGTGTAAACTCCATGTAATTATCTTTGTAGGAGTCAATTTAATGCATAACCACCAAAGAAACTCGATGTAAACAGGAATAGATGTTCTCTTGCTAGTTCCTTGGTTGTTCTGTTTGCTTTGCACACTTGCTCCCGCATCAATCTCCCTTTCTTCAAAAAGAATTGTCCTCAATTCTTCGTATGTAGTAATCTTCTCCCAAACCTGTATATTCATCAAATTTTCCTTACAAATTTCCAATGAACCCACAAGGTTAAGAGCCTTTCTGCTGTCTTCTTGATGGACATCTTTTTCTTGTTCTTCATCAAAGCTAGATTCAAGAAGTCCCAACTCCATCTCGGATTCCTCTTGCATGTCATCAATATAATCAAGATCTTCAAGGAAATCACCAATATTTTCTGGTTCAATGAATATTTCTTCGATAAACTCATCAACCACAGTTGGTAGGCTTGACTTATTAACTTGAACAACAATAAGGGGGTCAATGTTATTGGTCTTTTCTTGTGAATCTTCCATAGGAACAATATCTTTAAAGTAATCATCAAGATCTGGTTTTCCTTTGAATGTATCCACAACAAAGAGCCTATCTTCATTCATTGGTTGATCATTTATTATGCACCCATTCATGTACTCCAACTTATGATTTCGACGTTGAAGCGCTTGTTGGTATGCTTGTTGTGCTCGTAGGTGCACTAATTGTTGCTCCCTCTCTTGCCTCTCAATCTTGAGAGCTATCTTGCATACATACTCAAAGGATATGAAAGGAACAAGCTCCACCTTGTGCCTTAGAGTTGCGTTTAGTCCTTTGATGAATCTTGCAATCTTTAACTCCTCCTTCTCCACGAGATCACACATCATGTGCGCGTTTTCAAACTTTTGGAGGTAGTCTTGTACACTTGAGGTTTCTTGGCTTAAGGACGTGAGTTTTAAGAACTGTGCTTGCTCAAACTCTTTAGGCAAAAATCGGTTCTTTAAATGTTTCTTGAGTTTGTCCCAAGTCTCAATCTTTGCTTTCCCGTCCCTCTTGCGTCGAGCCTTTAGTTTTTCATACCAAAAAGAAGCATGCTTGGTGAGTTTATGCGTGGCTAACTTGCATCTTCGCCGCTCATCATACTCCTTGTATTCAAAGACTCTCTCCATAGTTCTAAGCCAATCAAGAAAGGCCTCTGGGTCGTAGGAACCGTCATATTCAGGGAGTTCGACCTTCAAGTTCCTGTCATCATCATAGGGATGTCGTGGTTTAGGAGCGTCATTGGTTCTAGTCCCACTTGTGTCTTCAAACTCCTCATCGAAGTCGGGGTCACGGTTGTGGTTTCTCCAATGAATTCTGCGCATCCTTGTCTCCATGTTTTCCCTATCTTCTTGGTTTCTTCTTTCCATAGCAGCCATCCGCTCTTCTTGAGTTTTGAAAGATGCCCTGAGATCCTCCATGGCTGTTAACAACTTTGCTAGTTCGTTGGGCTCACCCATAGCTTCGGTTGTTGGTTTCTTGGGGATTTCTTGGCTGTCTTCTTGAACAAAGGGCGGATCTTGCAAGAATCTTTCTCGAAAGCTCGCTATGGTGTCGTGTTTATGCTCAGGA
This sequence comes from Tetragonia tetragonoides, assembly GCA_038025085.1. Classification (NCBI taxonomy): domain Eukaryota; kingdom Viridiplantae; phylum Streptophyta; class Magnoliopsida; order Caryophyllales; family Aizoaceae; genus Tetragonia; species Tetragonia tetragonoides. Next base: position 27,323,832 of record CM076140.1, read on the forward strand.
CCGTGTTGTTTAAACTTAAGAAAGCTCAAACCTTTAGCTCTGATACCAAGTTGATGTGAAATAAGTAACAAAATGGAAATTAACCTTTGATAGTATCACACAAAGGGATCTTGTTCAAGAATCACTCAAGAACAACTCACGAATCACTCGTAAGGGTTTCAACCTGAATCACTCAGTTTGAGGGGTAAATACTCACGTATTCAATAATTAATCATCAAAGCACGAGTTTACAATAGCAAAGCTCTCCCCTATTTATAGACAAAGAAATCTAAAGCTATTCGGAATCCTAATCCTAGTCCGAATAGGAAACTAACTACGAAACTGACTACAATTGTAAAACGGACTAACTAACAGCTTTCCTAACACCTAATGGACTTCTAATACTAATAACAATCAGATTATTACTCTCCTAAACATATTCTAACTAATTAAGGGAATACTAAACGAAATCGAACTAAAGAACTGATTACCTAGCGCCCAAGGTACAAACCCATGGGAACAGCTTTCCACTGTAAATTAATTCTCCTTTTAAACCCTGTTACGTTTCGAATATGGGAAAACTCAAAAGATAGGAGTTTTAGATCTCTGTTCCAGCTTTCTACAGAACTTTGAATCACCATGATCCCATGTCGTATGAGTGAGTTATGATCAAAATACGAACCAGTGTAGAAGCTGTCAAAATTACGGGAATCCTTATAACGAATGTTATCATATAATAAGAGCTTTAATCCCGATCTTGTGTGTAAACTCCATGTAATTATCTTTGTAGGAGTCAATTTAATGCATAACCACCAAAGAAACTCGATGTAAACAGGAATAGATGTTCTCTTGCTAGTTCCTTGGTTGTTCTGTTTGCTTTGCACACTTGCTCCCGCATCAATCTCCCTTTCTTCAAAAAGAATTGTCCTCAATTCTTCGTATGTAGTAATCTTCTCCCAAACCTGTATATTCATCAAATTTTCCTTACAAATTTCCAATGAACCCACAAGGTTAAGAGCCTTTCTGCTGTCTTCTTGATGGACATCTTTTTCTTGTTCTTGATCAAAGCTAGATTCAAGAAGTCCCAACTCCATCTCGGATTCCTCTTGCATGTCATCAATATAATCAAGATCTTCAAGGAAATCACCAATATTTTCTGGTTCAATGAATATTTCTTCGATAAACTCATCAACCACAGTTGGTAGGCTTGACTTATTAACTTGAACAACAATAAGGGGGTCAATGTTATTGGTCTTTTCTTGTGAATCTTCCATAGGAACAATATCTTTAAAGTAATCATCAAGATCTGGTTTTCCTTTGAATGTATCCACAACAAAGAGCCTATCTTCATTCATTGGTTGATCATTTATTATGCACCCATTCATGTACTCCAACTTATGATTTCGACGTTGAAGCGCTTGTTGGTATGCTTGTTGTGCTCGTAGGTGCACTAATTGTTGCTCCCTCTCTTGCCTCTCAATCTTGAGAGCTATCTTGCATACATACTCAAAGGATATGAAAGGAACAAGCTCCACCTTGTGCCTTAGAGTTGCGTTTAGTCCTTTGATGAATCTTGCAATCTTTAACTCCTCCTTCTCCACGAGATCACACATCATGTGCGCGTTTTCAAACTTTTGGAGGTAGTCTTGTACACTTGAGGTTTCTTGGCTTAAGGACGTGAGTTTTAAGAACTGTGCTTGCTCAAACTCTTTAGGCAAAAATCGGTTCTTTAAATGTTTCTTGAGTTTGTCCCAAGTCTCAATCTTTGCTTTCCCGTCCCTCTTGCGTCGAGCCTTTAGTTTTTCATACCAAAAAGAAGCATGCTTGGTGAGTTTATGCGTGGCTAACTTGCATCTTCGCCGCTCATCATACTCCTTGTATTCAAAGACTCTCTCCATAGTTCTAAGCCAATCAAGAAAGGCCTCTGGGTCGTAGGAACCGTCATATTCAGGGAGTTCGACCTTCAAGTTCCTGTCATCATCATAGGGATGTCGTGGTTTAGGAGCGTCATTGGTTCTAGTCCCACTTGTGTCTTCAAACTCCTCATCGAAGTCGGGGTCACGGTTGTGGTTTCTCCAATGAATTCTGCGCATCCTTGTCTCCATGTTTTCCCTATCTTCTTGGTTTCTTCTTTCCATAGCAGCCATCCGCTCTTCTTGAGTTTTGAAAGATGCCCTGAGATCCTCCATGGCTGTTAACAACTTTGCTAGTTCGTTGGGCTCACCCATAGCTTCGGTTGTTGGTTTCTTGGGGATTTCTTGGCTGTCTTCTTGAACAAAGGGCGGATCTTGCAAGAATCTTTCTCGAAAGCTCGCTATGGTGTCATGTTTATGCTCAGGACCGTGTTGTTTAAACTTAAGAAAGCTCAAACCTTTAGCTCTGATACCAAGTTGATGTGAAATAAGTAACAAAATGGAAATTAACCTTTGATAGTATCACACAAAGGGATCTTGTTCAAGAATCACTCAAGAACAACTCACGAATCACTCGTAAGGGTTTCAACCTGAATCACTCAGTTTGAGGGGTAAATACTCACGTATTCAATAATTAATCATCAAAGCACGAGTTTACAATAGCAAAGCTCTCCCCTATTTATAGACAAAGAAATCTAAAGCTATTCGGAATCCTAATCCTAGTCCGAATAGGAAACTAACTACGAAACTGACTACAATTGTAAAACGGACTAACTAACAGCTTTCCTAACACCTAATGGACTTCTAATACTAATAACAATCAGATTATTACTCTCCTAAACATATTCTAACTAATTAAGGGAATACTAAACGAAATCGAACTAAAGAACTGATTACCTAGCGCCCAAGGTACAAACCCATGGGAATAGCTTTCCACTGTAAATTAAATCTCCTTTTAAACCCTGTTACGTTTCGAATATGGGAAAACTCAAAAGATAGGAGTTTTAGATCTCTGTTCCAGCTTTCTACAGAACTTTGAATCACCATGATCCCATGTCGTATGAGTGAGTTATGATCAAAATACGAACCAGTGTAGAAGCTGTCAAAATTACGGGAATCCTTATAACGAATGTTATCATATAATAAGAGCTTTAATCCCGATCTTGTGTGTAAACTCCATGTAATTATCTTTGTAGGAGTCAATTTAATGCATAACCACCAAAGAAACTCGATGTAAACAGGAATAGATGTTCTCTTGCTAGTTCCTTGGTTGTTCTGTTTGCTTTGCACACTTGCTCCCGCATCAATCTCCCTTTCTTCAAAAAGAATTGTCCTCAATTCTTCGTATGTAGTAATCTTCTCCCAAACCTGTATATTCATCAAATTTTCCTTACAAATTTCCAATGAACCCACAAGGTTAAGAGCCTTTCTGCTGTCTTCTTGATGGACATCTTTTTCTTGTTCTTGATCAAAGCTAGATTCAAGAAGTCCCAACTCCATCTCGGATTCCTCTTGCATGTCATCAATATAATCAAGATCTTCAAGGAAATCACCAATATTTTCTGGTTCAATGAATATTTCTTCGATAAACTCATCAACCACAGTTGGTAGGCTTGACTTATTAACTTGAACAACAATAAGGGGGTCAATGTTATTGGTCTTTTCTTGTGAATCTTCCATAGGAACAATATCTTTAAAGTAATCATCAAGATCTGGTTTTCCTTTGAATGTATCCACAACAAAGAGCCTATCTTCATTCATTGGTTGATCATTTATTATGCACCCATTCATGTACTCCAACTTATGATTTCGACGTTGAAGCGCTTGTTGGTATGCTTGTTGTGCTCGTAGGTGCACTAATTGTTGCTCCCTCTCTTGCCTCTCAATCTTGAGAGCTATCTTGCATACATACTCAAAGGATATGAAAGGAACAAGCTCCACCTTGTGCCTTAGAGTTGCGTTTAGTCCTTTGATGAATCTTGCAATCTTTAACTCCTCCTTCTCCACGAGATCACACATCATGTGCGCGTTTTCAAACTTTTGGAGGTAGTCTTGTACACTTGAGGTTTCTTGGCTTAAGGACGTGAGTTTTAAGAACTGTGCTTGCTCAAACTCTTTAGGCAAAAATCGGTTCTTTAAATGTTTCTTGAGTTTGTCCCAAGTCTCAATCTTTGCTTTCCCGTCCCTCTTGCGTCGAGCCTTTAGTTTTTCATACCAAAAAGAAGCATGCTTGGTGAGTTTATGCGTGGCTAACTTGCATCTTCGCCGCTCATCATACTCCTTGTATTCAAAGACTCTCTCCATAGTTCTAAGCCAATCAAGAAAGGCCTCTGGGTCGTAGGAACCGTCATATTCAGGGAGTTCGACCTTCAAGTTCCTGTCATCATCATAGGGATGTCGTGGTTTAGGAGCGTCATTGGTTCTAGTCCCACTTGTGTCTTCAAACTCCTCATCGAAGTCGGGGTCACGGTTGTGGTTTCTCCAATGAATTCTGCGCATCCTTGTCTCCATGTTTTCCCTATCTTCTTGGTTTCTTCTTTCCATAGCAGCCATCCGCTCTTCTTGAGTTTTGAAAGATGCCCTGAGATCCTCCATGGCTGTTAACAACTTTGCTAGTTCGTTGGGCTCACCCATAGCTTCGGTTGTTGGTTTCTTGGGGATTTCTTGGCTGTCTTCTTGAACAAAGGGCGGATCTTGCAAGAATCTTTCTCGAAAGCTCGCTATGGTGTCGTGTTTATGCTCAGGACCGTGTTGTTTAAACTTAAGAAAGCTCAAACCTTTAGCTCTGATACCAAGTTGATGTGAAATAAGTAACAAAATGGAAATTAACCTTTGATAGTATCACACAAAGGGATCTTGTTCAAGAATCACTCAAGAACAACTCACGAATCACTCGTAAGGGTTTCAACCTGAATCACTCAGTTTGAGGGGTAAATACTCACGTATTCAATAATTAATCATCAAAGCACGAGTTTACAATAGCAAAGCTCTCCCCTATTTATAGACAAAGAAATCTAAGGCTATTCGGAATCCTAATCCTAGTCCGAATAGGAAACTAACTACGAAACTGACTACAATTGTAAAACGGACTAACTAACAGCTTTCCTAACACCTAATGGACTTCTAATACTAATAACAATCAGATTATTACTCTCCTAAACATATTCTAACTAATTAAGGGAATACTAAACGAAATCGAACTAAAGAACTGATTACCTAGCGCCCAAGGTACAAACCCATGGGAACAGCTTTCCACTGTAAATTAAATCTCCTTTTAAACCCTGTTACGTTTCGAATATGGGAAAACTCAAAAGATAGGAGTTTTAGATCTCTGTTCCAGCTTTCTACAGAACTTTGAATCACCATGATCCCATGTCGTATGAGTGAGTTATGATCAAAATACGAACCAGTGTAGAAGCTGTCAAAATTACGGGAATCCTTATAACGAATGTTATCATATAATAAGAGCTTTAATCCCGATCTTGTGTGTAAACTCCATGTAATTATCTTTGTAGGAGTCAATTTAATGCATAACCACCAAAGAAACTCGATGTAAACAGGAATAGATGTTCTCTTGCTAGTTCCTTGGTTGTTCTGTTTGCTTTGCACACTTGCTCCCGCATCAATCTCCCTTTCTTCAAAAAGAATTGTCCTCAATTCTTCGTATGTAGTAATCTTCTCCCAAACCTGTATATTCATCAAATTTTCCTTACAAATTTCCAATGAACCCACAAGGTTAAGAGCCTTTCTGCTGTCTTCTTGATGGACATCTTTTTCTTGTTCTTGATCAAAGCTAGATTCAAGAAGTCCCAACTCCATCTCGGATTCCTCTTGCATGTCATCAATATAATCAAGATCTTCAAGGAAATCACCAATATTTTCTGGTTCAATGAATATTTCTTCGATAAACTCATCAACCACAGTTGGTAGGCTTGACTTATTAACTTGAACAACAATAAGGGGGTCAATGTTATTGGTCTTTTCTTGTGAATCTTCCATAGGAACAATATCTTTAAAGTAATCATCAAGATCTGGTTTTCCTTTGAATGTATCCACAACAAAGAGCCTATCTTCATTCATTGGTTGATCATTTATTATGCACCCATTCATGTACTCCAACTTATGATTTCGACGTTGAAGCGCTTGTTGGTATGCTTGTTGTGCTCGTAGGTGCACTAATTGTTGCTCCCTCTCTTGCCTCTCAATCTTGAGAGCTATCTTGCATACATACTCAAAGGATATGAAAGGAACAAGCTCCACCTTGTGCCTTAGAGTTGCGTTTAGTCCTTTGATGAATCTTGCAATCTTTAACTCCTCCTTCTCCACGAGATCACACATCATGTGCGCGTTTTCAAACTTTTGGAGGTAGTCTTGTACACTTGAGGTTTCTTGGCTTAAGGACGTGAGTTTTAAGAACTGTGCTTGCTCAAACTCTTTAGGCAAAAATCGGTTCTTTAAATGTTTCTTGAGTTTGTCCCAAGTCTCAATCTTTGCTTTCCCGTCCCTCTTGCGTCGAGCCTTTAGTTTTTCATACCAAAAAGAAGCATGCTTGGTGAGTTTATGCGTGGCTAACTTGCATCTTCGCCGCTCATCATACTCCTTGTATTCAAAGACTCTCTCCATAGTTCTAAGCCAATCAAGAAAGGCCTCTGGGTCGTAGGAACCGTCATATTCAGGGAGTTCGACCTTCAAGTTCCTGTCATCATCATAGGGATGTCGTGGTTTAGGAGCGTCATTGGTTCTAGTCCCACTTGTGTCTTCAAACTCCTCATCGAAGTCGGGGTCACGGTTGTGGTTTCTCCAATGAATTCTGCGCATCCTTGTCTCCATGTTTTCCCTATCTTCTTGGTTTCTTCTTTCCATAGCAGCCATCCGCTCTTCTTGAGTTTTGAAAGATGCCCTGAGATCCTCCATGGCTGTTAACAACTTTGCTAGTTCGTTGGGCTCACCCATAGCTTCGGTTGTTGGTTTCTTGGGGATTTCTTGGCTGTCTTCTTGAACAAAGGGCGGATCTTGCAAGAATCTTTCTCGAAAGCTCGCTATGGTGTCGTGTTTATGCTCAGGACCGTGTTGTTTAAACTTAAGAAAGCTCAAACCTTTAGCTCTGATACCAAGTTGATGTGAAATAAGTAACAAAATGGAAATTAACCTTTGATAGTATCACACAAAGGGATCTTGTTCAAGAATCACTCAAGAACAACTCACGAATCACTCGTAAGGGTTTCAACCTGAATCACTCAGTTTGAGGGGTAAATACTCACGTATTCAATAATTAATCATCAAAGCACGAGTTTACAATAGCAAAGCTCTCCCCTATTTATAGACAAAGAAATCTAAGGCTATTCGGAATCCTAATCCTAGTCCGAATAGGAAACTAACTACGAAACTGACTACAATTGTAAAACGGACTAACTAACAGCTTTCCTAACACCTAATGGACTTCTAATACTAATAACAATCAGATTATTACTCTCCTAAACATATTCTAACTAATTAAGGGAATACTAAACGAAATCGAACTAAAGAACTGATTACCTAGCGCCCAAGGTACAAACCCATGGGAACAGCTTTCCACTGTAAATTAAATCTCCTTTTAAACCCTGTTACGTTTCGAATATGGGAAAACTCAAAAGATAGGAGTTTTAGATCTCTGTTCCAGCTTTCTACAGAACTTTGAATCACCATGATCCCATGTCGTATGAGTGAGTTATGATCAAAATACGAACCAGTGTAGAAGCTGTCAAAATTACGGGAATCCTTATAACGAATGTTATCATATAATAAGAGCTTTAATCCCGATCTTGTGTGTAAACTCCATGTAATTATCTTTGTAGGAGTCAATTTAATGCATAACCACCAAAGAAACTCGATGTAAACAGGAATAGATGTTCTCTTGCTAGTTCCTTGGTTGTTCTGTTTGCTTTGCACACTTGCTCCCGCATCAATCTCCCTTTCTTCAAAAAGAATTGTCCTCAATTCTTCGTATGTAGTAATCTTCTCCCAAACCTGTATATTCATCAAATTTTCCTTACAAATTTCCAATGAACCCACAAGGTTAAGAGCCTTTCTGCTGTCTTCTTGATGGACATCTTTTTCTTGTTCTTGATCAAAGCTAGATTCAAGAAGTCCCAACTCCATCTCGGATTCCTCTTGCATGTCATCAATATAATCAAGATCTTCAAGGAAATCACCAATATTTTCTGGTTCAATGAATATTTCTTCGATAAACTCATCAACCACAGTTGGTAGGCTTGACTTATTAACTTGAACAACAATAAGGGGGTCAATGTTATTGGTCTTTTCTTGTGAATCTTCCATAGGAACAATATCTTTAAAGTAATCATCAAGATCTGGTTTTCCTTTGAATGTATCCACAACAAAGAGCCTATCTTCATTCATTGGTTGATCATTTATTATGCACCCATTCATGTACTCCAACTTATGATTTCGACGTTGAAGCGCTTGTTGGTATGCTTGTTGTGCTCGTAGGTGCACTAATTGTTGCTCCCTCTCTTGCCTCTCAATCTTGAGAGCTATCTTGCATACATACTCAAAGGATATGAAAGGAACAAGCTCCACCTTGTGCCTTAGAGTTGCGTTTAGTCCTTTGATGAATCTTGCAATCTTTAACTCCTCCTTCTCCACGAGATCACACATCATGTGCGCGTTTTCAAACTTTTGGAGGTAGTCTTGTACACTTGAGGTTTCTTGGCTTAAGGACGTGAGTTTTAAGAACTGTGCTTGCTCAAACTCTTTAGGCAAAAATCGGTTCTTTAAATGTTTCTTGAGTTTGTCCCAAGTCTCAATCTTTGCTTTCCCGTCCCTCTTGCGTCGAGCCTTTAGTTTTTCATACCAAAAAGAAGCATGCTTGGTGAGTTTATGCGTGGCTAACTTGCATCTTCGCCGCTCATCATACTCCTTGTATTCAAAGACTCTCTCCATAGTTCTAAGCCAATCAAGAAAGGCCTCTGGGTCGTAGGAACCGTCATATTCAGGGAGTTCGACCTTCAAGTTCCTGTCATCATCATAGGGATGTCGTGGTTTAGGAGCGTCATTGGTTCTAGTCCCACTTGTGTCTTCAAACTCCTCATCGAAGTCGGGGTCACGGTTGTGGTTTCTCCAATGAATTCTGCGCATCCTTGTCTCCATGTTTTCCCTATCTTCTTGGTTTCTTCTTTCCATAGCAGCCATCCGCTCTTCTTGAGTTTTGAAAGATGCCCTGAGATCCTCCATGGCTGTTAACAACTTTGCTAGTTCGTTGGGCTCACCCATAGCTTCGGTTGTTGGTTTCTTGGGGATTTCTTGGCTGTCTTCTTGAACAAAGGGCGGATCTTGCAAGAATCTTTCTCGAAAGCTCGCTATGGTGTCGTGTTTATGCTCAGGACCGTGTTGTTTAAACTTAAGAAAGCTCAAACCTTTAGCTCTGATACCAAGTTGATGTGAAATAAGTAACAAAATGGAAATTAACCTTTGATAGTATCACACAAAGGGATCTTGTTCAAGAATCACTCAAGAACAACTCACGAATCACTCGTAAGGGTTTCAACCTGAATCACTCAGTTTGAGGGGTAAATACTCACGTATTCAATAATTAATCATCAAAGCACGAGTTTACAATAGCAAAGCTCTCCCCTATTTATAGACAAAGAAATCTAAAGCTATTCGGAATCCTAATCCTAGTCCGAATAGGAAACTAACTACGAAACTGACTACAATTGTAAAACGGACTAACTAACAGCTTTCCTAACACCTAATGGACTTCTAATACTAATAACAATCAGATTATTACTCTCCTAAACATATTCTAACTAATTAAGGGAATACTAAACGAAATCGAACTAAAGAACTGATTACCTAGCGCCCAAGGTACAAACCCATGGGAACAGCTTTCCACTGTAAATTAAATCTCCTTTTAAACCCTGTTACGTTTCGAATATGGGAAAACTCAAAAGATAGGAGTTTTAGATCTCTGTTCCAGCTTTCTACAGAACTTTGAATCACCATGATCCCATGTCGTATGAGTGAGTTATGATCAAAATACGAACCAGTGTAGAAGCTGTCAAAATTACGGGAATCCTTATAACGAATGTTATCATATAATAAGAGCTTTAATCCCGATCTTGTGTGTAAACTCCATGTAATTATCTTTGTAGGAGTCAATTTAATGCATAACCACCAAAGAAACTCGATGTAAACAGGAATAGATGTTCTCTTGCTAGTTCCTTGGTTGTTCTGTTTGCTTTGCACACTTGCTCCCGCATCAAGTACAAACAAGCTTCAACTCAAGCATTTGAATGAATTTTCGCGTTTTAAAAGCTCATAAGAGTAGGGTGAAAGTGATTTGAATTCTTTTGTGTTGTATATTAAGAGAAAGCATCTAAATATTTTGTTTGCATTCATATGAGTGTGAAAACTACATCTAGGATGTTTACAAGTACAAACAAGCTTCAACTCAAGCTTTTGAATGCATTTACTCGTTTTAACAGCTCATACTAGTAGGGTGATAGAGATTGAGTTCTTTTGTGTTGTATATTAAGAGAAAGCACCCAAATGTTTTGTTTGCATTCATATGAGTGTGAAACCACACCTAGGATGTTTACAAGTACAAACAAGCTTCTACTCATGCTTTTGAATGCATTTACGCGTTTTAAAAGCTCATACGAGTAGGGTGAAAGAGATTTTGAGTTCTTTTGTATTGTATATCAAGAGAAAGCATCCAAATACTTTGTTTGCATTCATTTGAGTGTGAAAACTACATCTAGGATGTTTACAAGTACAAACAAGCTTCAACTCAAGCTTTTGAATGCATTTACGCGTTTTAAAAGCTCATACGAGTAGGGTGAAAGAGATTTGAATTCTTTTGTGTGTGAAACTACACCTAAGAGAAAGCACCAAATGTTTTGTTTGCATTCATTTGAGTATGAAACTACACCAAGAGTGTTTTAAATTGCAAACAAGCTTCAACTCAAGCTTTTGAATGCATCTACGCGTTTTAAAAGCTCATACGAGTACGGTGAAAGAGATTTGAATTCTTTTGTGTTGTATATTAAGAGAAAGCACCCAAATGTTTTGTTTGCATTCATTTGAGTATGAAACCACACCTAGGATGTTTACAAGTACAAACAACCTTCAACTCAAGGTTTTGAATGCATTTTCGCGTTTAAAAAGCTCATAACGAATAGGGTGAAAATGATTTGTGTTCTTTTGTGTTGTATATTAAGAGACAGCATCCAAATACTTTGTTTGCTATCATTTGAGTGTGATACTACACCTAGGATGTTTACAAGTACAAACAAGCTTCAACTCAAGCTTTTGAATGCATTTACGCGTTTTAACAGCTCTTACGACTAGGTGATAGAGATTGAGTTCTTTTGTGTTGTATATTAAGAGAAAGCACCCAAATGTTTTGTTTGCATTCATTTGAGTATGAAACTACACCAAGAATGTTTTAAAGTGAAAACAAGCTTCAACTCAAGCTTTTGAACGTATTTACGCGTTTTAAAAGCTCATACGAGTAGGGTGAAAGAGATTTGAGTTCTTTTGTGTTGTATATTAAGAGAAAGCACCCAAATGTTTTGTTTGCATTCATTTGAGTATGAAACTACATCAAGAATGTTTTATACAAACAAGCTTCAACTCAAGCTTTTGAATGCATTTAGTCGTTTTAACAGCTCTTACGACTAGGGTGATAGAGATTGAATTCTTTTGTGTTGTATATTAAGAGAAAGCACCTAAATGTTTTGTTTGCATTCATTTGAGTATGAAACTACACCAAGAATGTTTTAAAGTGCAAACAAGCTTCAACTCAAGGTTTTGAACGCATTTACGCGTTTTAAAAGCTCATACGAGTAGGGTGAAAGAGATTTGAATTCTTTTGTGTTGTATATTAAGAGAAAGCATCCAAATACTTTGTTTGCATTCTTTTGAGTGTGAAAACTACATCTAGTATGTTTACAAGTACAAACAAGCTTCAACTCAAGCTTTTGAATGCATTTACGCGTTTTAAAAGCTCAAACGAGTAGGGTGAAAGAGATTTGAATTCTTTTGTGTGTGAAACTACACTAAGAGAAAGAACCAAATGTTTTGTTTGCATTCATTTGAGTATGAAACTACACCAAGAGTGTTTCAAATTGCAAACAAGCTTCAACTCAAGCTTTTGAATGCATTTACGCGTTTTAAAAGCTCATACGAGTACGGTGAAAGAGATTTGAATTCTTTTGTGTTGTATATTAAGAGAAAGCACCCAAATGTTTTGTTTGCATTCATTTGAGTATGAAACCACACCTAGGATGTTTACAAGTACAAACAAGCTTCAACTCTAGGTTTTGAATGCATTTACGCGTTTTAAAAGCGCATACGAGTAGGGTGAAAGTGATTTTGAGTTCTTTTGTGTTGTATATTAAGAGAAAGCATCCAAATACTTTGTTTGCATTCAATTGAGTGTGATACTACACCTAGGATGTTTACAAGTACAAACAAGCTTCAACTCGAGCTTTTGAATGCATTTACGCGTTTTAACAGCTCTTCCGACTAGGGTGATAGAGATTGAGTTCTTTTCTGTTGTATATTAAGAGAAAGCACCCAAATGTTTTGTTTGCATTCATTTGAGTATGAAACTACACCAAGAATGTTTTAAAGTGCAAACAAGCTTCAACTCAAGCTTTTGAATGCATTTACGCGTTTTAAAAGCTCATACGAGTAGGGTGAAAGAGATTTGAGTTCTTTTGTGTTGTATATTAAAAGAAAGCATCCAAATACTTTATTTGCATTCAATTGAGTGTGAAACTACACCTAGGATGTTTACAAGTACAAACAAGCTTCAACTCAAGCTTTTGAATGCATTTACGCGTTTTAACAGCTCTTACGACTAGGGTGATAGAGATTGAGTTCTTTTGTGTTGTATATTAAGAGAAAGAACCCAAATGTTTTGTTTGCATTCATTTGAGTATGAAACTACACCAAGAATGTTTTAAAGTACAAACAAGCTTCAACTCAAGCTTTTGAATGCATTTACGCGTTTTAACAGCTCTTACGACTAGGGTGATAGAGATTGAGTTCTTCTGTGTTGTATATTAAGAGAAAGCTCCCAAATGTTTTGTTTGCATTCAATTGAGTATGAAACTACTCCAAGAATGTTTTAAAGTACAAACAAGCTTCAACTCAAGCTTTTGAATGCATTTACTCGTTTTAACAGCTCATACGACTAGGGTGATAGAGATTGAATTCTTTTGTGTTGTATATTAAGAGAAAGCACCAAATGTTTTGCTTGCATTCATTTGAGTATCAAACTACACCAAGAATGTTTCAAATTGCAAACAAGCTTCAACTCATGCTTTTGAATGCATTTACGCGTTTTAACAGCCCTTACGACTAGGGTGATAGAGATTGAGTTCTTCTGTGTTGTATATTAAGAGAAAGCTCCCAAATGTTTTGTTTGCATTCAATTGAGTATGAAACTACTCCAAGAATGTTTTAAAGTACAAACAAGCTTCAACTCAAGCTTTTGAATGCATTTACTCGTTTTAACAGCTCATACGACTAGGGTGATAGAGATTGAATTCTTTTGTGTTGTATATTAAGAGAAAGCACCAAATGTTTTGCTTGCATTCATTTGAGTATGAAACTACACCAAGAATGTTTCAAATTGCAAACAAGCTTCAACTCATGCTTTTGAATGCATTTACGCGTTTTAACAGCCCTTGCGACTAGGGTGATGGAGATTGAGTTCTTCTGTGTTGTATATTAAGAGAAAGCACCCAAATGTTTTGTTTGCATTCAATGGAGTATGAAACTACTCCAAGAATGTTTTAAAGTACAAACAAGCTTCAACTCAAGCTTTTGAATGTATTTACTCGTTTTAACAGCTCTTACGACTAGGGTGATAGAGATTGAATTCTTTTGTGTTGTATATTAAGAGAAAGCACCAAATGTTTTGCTTGCATTCATTTGAGTATGAAACTACACCAGTAATGTTTCAAATTGCAAACAAGCTTCAACTCAAGCTTTTGAATGCATTTACGCTTTTTAAAAGTTCATACGAGTAGGGTGAAAGAGATTTGAATTCTTTTGTGTTGTATATTAAGAGAAAGCATCCAAATACTTTGTTTGCATTCATTTGAGTGTGAAAGCTACATCTAGGATGTTTACCAGTACAAACAAGCTTCAACTCAAGGTTTTGAATGCATTTACTCTTTTTAACAGCTCTTACTATTAGGGTGATAGAGATTGAGTTCTTTTGTGTTGTATATTAAGCGAAAGCACCCAAATGTTATGTTTGCATTCATTTGAGTATGAAACTACACCAAAAATGTTTTAAAGTGCAAACAAACTTCAACGAGTAGGGTGAAAGAGATTTGAGTTCTTTTGTGTTGTATATTAAGAGAAAGCATCCAAATACTTTGTTTGCATTCATTTGAGAGTGAAAATACATCTAGGATGTTTACAAGTTCAAACAAGCTTCAACTCAAGCTTTTGAATGCATTTACGCGTTTTAACAGCTCTTACGACTAGGGTGATAGAGATTGAATTCTTTTGTGTTGTATATTAAGAGAAAGCACCAAAGTTTTGTTTGCATTCATTTGAGTATGAAACTACATCAAGAATGTTTCAAATTGCAAACAAGCTTCAACTCAAGCTTTTGAATGCATTTACGCGTTTTAAAAGCTCATACGAGTAGGGTGAAAGAGATTTGAATTCTTTTGTGTTGTATATTAAGAGAAAACATCCAAATACTTTGTTTGCATTCATTTGAGTATGAAACTACACCAAGAATGTTTTAAAGTGCAAACAAGCTTCAACTCAAGGTTTTGAATGCATTTACGCGTTTTAAAAGCTCATACGAGTAGGGTGAAAGAGATTTGAGTTCTTTTGTGTTGTATATTAAGAGAAAGCATCCAAATACTTTGTCTGCATTCATTTGAGTGTGAAACTACACCTAGGATATTTCCAAGTACAAACAAGCTTCAACTCAAGCTTTTAAATGCATTTACGCGTTTTAAAAGCTCATACGAGTAGGGTGAAAGAGATTTGAGTTCTTTTGTGTTGTATATTAAAAGAAAGCATCCAATTACTTTGTTTGCATTCATTTGAGTGTGAAACTACACCTAGGATGTTTACAAGTACAAACAGGCTTCAACTCATGCTTTTGAATGCATTTACGCGTTGTAAAAGCTCATACAAGTAGGGTGAAAGATATTTGAGTTCTTTTGTGTTGTATATTAAGAGAAAGCATCCAATTACTTTGTTTGCATTCATTTGAGTGTGAAACTAAACCTAGGATGTTTACAAGTACAAACAAGCTTCAACTCAGGCTTTTGAATACATTTACGCGATTTAGAAGCTCATACGAGTAGGGTGAAAGAGATTTGAGTTCCTTTGTGTTGTATATTAAGAGAAAGCACCAAATGTTTTGTTTGCATTCATTTGAGTATGAAACTACACTGAGAATGCTTCAAATTGCAAACAAGCTTCAACTCAAGCTTTTGAATGCATTTACACGTTTTAAATGCTCATACGAGTAGGGTGAAAATGATTTGAGTTCTTTTGTGTTGTATATTAAGAGAAAGCATCCAAATACTTTGTTTGTATTGATTTGAGTGTGAAACTACACCTAGGATGTTTACAAGTACCAACAAGCTTAAACTCAAGCTTTTGAATGCATTTACTCGTTTTAACAGCTCTTACGATTAGGGTGATAGAGATTGAATTCTTTTGTGTTGTATATTAAGAGAAAGCACCCAAATGTTTTGTTTGCATTCATTTGAGTATGAAACTAAACCAAGAATGTTTTAAAGTGCAAACAAGCTTCAACTCAAGCTTTTGAATGCATTTACGCGTTTTAAAAGCTCATACGAGTAGGGTGAAACAGATTTGAGTTCTTTTGTGTTGTATATTAAGAGAAAGCATCCAAATACTTTGTTTGTATTGATTTGAGTGTGAAACTACACCTAGGATGTTTACAAGTACCAACAAGCTTGAACTCAAGCTTTTGAATGCATTTACTCGTTTTAACAGCTCTTACGATTAGGGTGATAGAGATTGAGTTCTTTTGTGTTGTATATTAAGAGAAAGCATCCAAATATTTTGTTTGCATTCATTTGAGTGTGAAAATACATCTAGGATGTTTACAAGTACAAACAAGCTTCAACTCAGGCTTTTGAATGCATTTACGCGTTTTAGAAGCTCATACGAGAAGGGTGAAAGAGATTTGAGTTCTTTTGTGATGTATATTAAGAGAAAGCATCCAAATACTTTGTTTGCATTCATTTGAGTGTGAAAATACATCTAGGATGTTTACAAGTACAAACAAGCTTCAACTCAAGCTTTTGAATGCATTTACGCGTTTTAACAGCTCTTACGACTAGGGTGATAGAGATTGAGTTCTTCTGTGTTGTATATTAAGAAAAAGCACCCAAATGTTTTGTTTGCATTCATTTGAGTATGAAACTACACCAAGAATGTTTTAAAGTACAAACAAGCTTCAACTCAAGCTTTTGAATGCATTCACGCGTTTTAACAGCTCTTACGACTAGGGTGATAGAGATTGAGTTCTTCTGTGTTGTATATTAAGAGAAAGCACCCAAATGTTTTGTTTGCATTCATTTGAGTATGAAACTACACCAAGAATGTTTTAAAGTGCAAACAAGCTTCAACTCAAGGTTTTGAATGCATTTACGCGTTTTAAAGCTCATACGAGTAGGGTGAAAGAGATTTGAGTTCTTTTGTGTGGTATATTGAGAGAAAGCATCCAAATACTTTGTTTGCGTTCATTTGAGTGTGAAACTACACCTAGGATGTTTACAAGTACAAACAAGCTTAAACTCAAGCTTTTGAATGCATTTACGCGTTTCAACAGCTCTTACGACTAGGGTGATAGAGATTGAGTTCTTTTGTGTTGTATATTAAGAGAAAGCACCCAAATGTTTTGATTGCATTCATTTGAGTAAGAAACTACACCAAGAATGTTTTAAAGCACAAACAAGCTTCAACTCAAGCTTTTGAATGCATTTACGCGTTTTAACAGCTCTTACGACTAGGATGATAGAGATTGAGTTCTTCTGTGTTGTATATTAAGAGAAAGCACCCAAATGTTTTGTTTGCATTCATTTGAGTATGAAACTACACCAAGAATGTTTTAAAGTGCAAACAAGCTTCAACTCAAGCTTTTGAATGCATTTGGGCGTTTTAAAAGCTCATACGAGTAGGGTGAAAGAGATTTGAGTTCTTTTTTGTTGTATATTAAGAGAAAGCATCCAAATACTTTGTTTGCATTGATTTGAGTGTGAAACTACACCTAGGATGTTTACAAGTACAAACAAGCTTCAACTCAAGCTTTTGAATGCATTTACTCGTTTTAAGAGCTCTTACGATTCGGGTGATAGAGATTGATTTCTTTTGTGTTGTATATTAAGAGAAAGCACTCAAATATTTTGTTTGCATTCATTTGAGTACGAAACTAGACCAAGAATGTTTTAAAGTGCAAACAAGCTTCAACATAAGCTTTTGAATGCATTTACACGTTTTACAGCTCATACGAGTAGGGTGAAAGAGATTTGAGTTCTTTTGTGTTGTATATTAAGAGAATGCATCCAAATACTTTGTTTGCATTAATTTGAGTGTGAAACTACACCTAGGATGTTTCCATGTACAAACAAGCTTCAACTCAAGCTTTTCAATGCATTTACGCGTTTTAAAAGCTCATACGAGTAGGGTGAAAGAGATTTGAGTTCTTTTGTGTTTTATATTAAGAGAAAGCATACAATACTTTGTTTGCATTCATTTGAGTGTGAAACTACACCTAGGATGTTTACAAGTACAAACAAGCTTCAACTCAAGCTTTTGAATGCATTTACGCGTTTTAACAGCTCTTACGACTAGGGTGATAGAGATTGAGTTCTTTTGTGTTGTATATTAAGAGAAAGCACCCAAATGTTTTGATTGCATTCATTTGAGTATGAAACTACACCAAGAATGTTTTAAAGTACAAACAAGCTTCAACTCAAGCTTTTAAATGCATTTACGCGTTTTAACAGTTCTTACGACAAGGGTGATAGAGATTGAGTTCTTCTGTGTTGTATATTAAGAAAAAGCACCCAAATGTTTTGTTTGCATTTATTTGAGTATGAAACTACACCAAGAATGTTTTAAAGTGCAAACAAGCTTCAACTCAAGCTTTTGAATGCATTTACGCGTTTTAAAAGCTCATACGAGTAGGGTGATAGAGATTGAATTCTTTTGTGTTGTATATTAAGAGAAAGTATCCAAATACTTTGTTTGCATTGATTTGAGTGTGAAACTACACCTAGGATGTTTACAAGTACAAACAAGCTTCAACTCAGGCTTTTGAATGCATTTATGCGTTTTAAAAGCTCATACGAGTAGGGTGATAGAGATTTGAGTTCTTTTGTGTTGTATATTAAGAGAAAGCATCCAATTACTTTGTTTGCATTGATTTGAGTGTGAAACTACACCTAGGATGTTTACAAGTACACTCAAGCTTTTGAATGCATTTACTCGTTTTAAGAGCTCTTACGATTCGGGTGATAGAGATTGATTTCTTTTGTGTTGTATATTAAGAGAAAGCACTCAAATATTTTGTTTGCATTCATTTGAGTACGAAACTAGACCAAGAATGTTTTAAAGTGCAAACAAGCTTCAACATAAGCTTTTGAATGCATTTACGCGTTTTAAAGCTCATACGAGTAGGGTGAAAGAGATTTGAGTTCTTTTGTGTTGTATATTAAGAGAAAGCATCCAAATACTTTGTTTGCATTCATTTGAGTGTGAAACTACACCTAGGATGTTTCCATGTACAAACAAGCTTCAACTCAAGCTTTTCAATGCATTTACGCGTTTTAAAAGCTCATACGAGTAGGGTGAAGGAGATTTGAGTTCTTTTGTGTTGTATATTAAGAGAAAGCATCCAAATACTTTGTTTGCATTTATTTGAGTGTGAAAATACATCTAGGATGTTTACAAGTACAAATAAGCTTCAACTCAAGCTTTTGAATGCATTTACGCGTTTTAAAAGCTCATACGAATTGGGTGAAAGAGATTTGAGTTCTTTTGTGTTGTATATTAAGAGAAAGCATACAAATACTTTGTTTGCATTCATTTGAGTGTGAAACTACACCTAGGATGTTTACAAGTACAAACAAGCTTCAACTGAAGCTTTTGAATGCATTTACGCGTTTTAAAAGCTCATACGAGTAGGGTGAAAAAGATTTGAATTCTTTTTTGTTGTATATTAAGAGAAGCATCCAAATACTTTGTTTGCATTCATTTGAGTATGAAACTACACCAAGAATGTTTTAAAGTGCAAACAAGCTTCAACTCAAGGTTTTGAATGCATTTACGCGTTTTAAAAGCTCATACGACTAGGGTGATAGAGATTGAGTTCTTTTGTGTTGTATATTAAGAGAAAGCATCCAAATACTTTGTTTGCATTCATTTGAGTGTGAAACTACACCTAGGATGTTTCCATGTACAAACAAGCTTCAACTCAAGCTTTTGAATGCATTTACGCGTTTTAACAGCTTTTACGACTAGGGTGATAGTGATTGAGTTCTTTTGTGTTGTATATTAAGAGAAAGCACCCAAATGTTTTGTTTGCATTCATTTGTGTATGAAACTACACCAAGAATGTTTTAATGTGCAAACAAGCTTCAACTCAAGCTTTTGAATGCATTTACGCGTTTTAAAAGCTCATACGAGTAGGGTGAAAGAGATATGAGTTCTTTTGTGTTGTATATTAAGAGAAAGCATCCAAATACTTTGTTTGCATTCATTTGAGTGTGAAACTACACCTAGGACGTTTCCAAGTACAAACAAGTTTCAACTCAAGCTTTTTGATGCATTTACGCGTTTTAAAAGCTCATACGTGTAGGGTGAAAGAGATTTGAGTTCTTTTGTGTTGTATATTAAGAGAAAGCATCCAAATACTTTGTTTGCATTCATTTGAGTATGAAAATACATCTAGGATGTTTATAAGTACAAACAAGCTTCAACTCAAGCTTTTGAATGCATTTACGCGTTTTAAAAGCTCATACGAGAAGGGTGAAAGAGATTTGAATTCTTTTTTGTTGTATATTAAGAGAAAGCATCCAAATACTTTGTTTGCATTCATTTGAGTGTGAAACTACACCTAGGATGTTTACAAGTACAAACAAGCTTCAACTCAAGCTTTTGAATGCATTTACGCGTTTTAACAGCTCTTACGACTAGGGTGATAGAGATTGAGTTCTTTTGTGTTTTATATTAAGAGAAAGCACCCAAATTTTTTGATTGCATTCATTTGAGTATGAAACTACACCAAGAATGTTTTAAAGTACAAACAAGCTTCAACTCAAGCTTTTGAATGCATTTACGCGTTTTAAAAGCTCATACGAGTAGGGTGATAATGATTGAATTCTTTTGTGTTGTATATTAAGAGAAAGTATCCAAATACTTTGTTTGCATTGATTTGAGTGTGAAACTACACCTAGGATGTTTACAAGTACAAACAAGCTTCAACTCAGGCTTTTGAATGCATTTATGCGTTTTAAAAGCTCATACGAGTAGGGTGATAGAGATTTGAGTTCTTTTGTGTTGTATATTAAGAGAAAGCATCCAATTACTTTGTTTGCATTGATTTGAGTGTGAAACTACACCTAGGATGTTTACAAGTACACTCAAGCTTTTGAATGCATTTACTCGTTTTAAGAGCTCTTACGATTCGGGTGATAGAGATTGATTTCTTTTGTGTTGTATATTAAGAGAAAGCACTCAAATATTTTGTTTGCATTCATTTGAGTACGAAACTAGACCAAGAATGTTTTAAAGTGCAAACAAGCTTCAACATAAGCTTTTGAATGCATTTACGCGTTTTGAAGCTCATACGAGTAGGGTGAAAGAGATTTGAGTTCTTTTGTGTTGTATATTAAGAGAAAGAATCCAAATACTTTGTTTGCATTCATTTGAGTTTGAAACTACACCTAGGATGTTTCCATGTACAAACAAGCTTCAACTCAAGCTTTTCAATGCATTTACGCGTTTTAAAAGCTCATACGAGAAGGGTGAAGGAGATTTGAGTTCTTTTGTGTTGTATATTAAGAGAAAGCATCCAAATACTTTGTTTGCATTTATTTGAGTGTGAAAATACATCTAGGATGTTTACAAGTACAAACAAGCTTCAACTCAAGCTTTTGAATGCATTTACGCGTTTTAAAAGCTCATACGAGTAGGGTGAAAAAGATTTGAATTCTTTTTTGTTGTATATTAAGAGAAGCATCCAAATACTTTGTTTGCATTCATTTGAGTATGAAACTACACCAAGAATGTTTTAAAGTGCAAACAAGCTTCAACTCAAGGTTTTGAATGCATTTACGCGTTTTAAAAGCTCATACGAGTAGGGTGAAAGAGATTTGAGTTCTTTTGTGTTGTATATTAAGAGAAAGCATCCAAATACTTTGTTTGCATTCATTTGAGTGTGAAACTACACCTAGGATGTTTCCATGTACAAACAAGCTTCAACTCAAGCTTTTGAATGCATTTACGCGTTTTAACAGCTTTTACGACTAGGGTGATAGAGATTGAGTTCTTTTGTGTTGTATATTAAGAGAAAGCACCCAAATGTTTTGTTTGCATTCATTTGAGTATGAAACTACACCAAGAATGTTTTAATGTGCAAACAAGCTTCAACTCAAGCTTTTGAATGCATTTACGCGTTTTAAAAGCTCATACGAGTAGGGTGAAAGAGATTTGAGTTCTTTTGTGGTGTATATTAAGAGAAAGCATCCAAATACTTTGTTTGCATTCATTTGAGTGTGAAACTACACCTAGGACGTTTCCAAGAACAAACAAGTTTCAACTCAAGCTTTTTGATGCATTTACGCGTTTTAAAAGCTCATACGTGTAGGGTGAAAGAGATTTGAGTTCTTTTGTGTTGTATATTAAGAGAAAGCATCCAAATACTTTGTTTGCATTCATTTGAGTATGAAAATACATCTAGGATGTTTATAAGTACAAACAAGCTTCAACTCAAGCTTTTGAATGCATTTACGCGTTTTAAAAGCTCATACGAGAAGGGTGAAAGAGATTTGAATTCTTTTTTGTTGTATATTAAGAGAAAGCATCCAAATACTTTGTTTTCATTCATTTGAGTGTGAAACTACACCTAGGATGTGTCCAAGTACAAACAAGCTTCAACTCAAGCTTTTGAATGCATTTACGCGTTTTAACAGCTCTTACGACTTGGGTGATAGAGATTGAGTTCTTTTGAGTTGTATATTAAGAGAAAGCACCCAAATGTTTTGTTTGCATTCATTTGAGTATGAAACTACACCAAGAATGTTTTAAAGTGCAAACAAGCTTCAACTCAAGCTTTTGAATGCATTTACGCGTTTTAAAAGCTCATACGAGTAGGGTGAAAGTGATTTGAGTTCTTTTGTGTTGTATATTAAGAGAAAGCATCCAAATACTTTGTTTGCATTCATTTGAGTGTGAAACTTCACCTAGGATGTTTACAAGTATAAAAAAGCTTCAACTCAAGCTTTTTAATGCATTGACGCGTTTTAACAGCTCTTACGACTAGGGTGAAAGAGATTTGAGTTCTTTTGTGTTGTATATTAAGAGAAAGCATCCAAATGTTTTGTTTGCATTCATTTGAGTATTAAACTACACCAAGAATATTTTAAAGTGCAAAGAAGCTTCAACTCAAGCTTTTGAATGCATTTACGCGTTTTAAAAGCTCATACGAGTAGGGTGAAAGAGATTTGAGTTCTTTTGTGTTGTATATTAAGAGAAAACATCCAAATACTTTGTTTGCATTGATTTGAGTGTGAAACTACACCTAGGATGTTTCCATGTTCAAACAAGCTTGAACTCAAGCTTTTTAATGCATTTACGCGTTTTAAAAGCGCATACGAGTAGTGTGAAAGAGATTTGAGTTCTTTTGTGTTGTATATTAAGAGAAAGCATCCAATACTTTGTTTGCATTCATTTGAGTGTGAAACTACACCTAGGATGTTTACAAGTACAAACAAGCTTCAACTCAAGCTTTTGAATGCATTTACGCGTTTTAACAGCTCTTACGACTAGGGTGATAGAGATTGAGTTCTTTTGTGTTGTATATTAAGAGAAAGCACCCAAATGTTTTGATTGCATTCATTTGAGTATGAAACTACACCAAGAATGTTTTAAAGTACAAACAAGCTTCAACTCAAGCTTTTGAATGCATTTACTCGTTTTAACAGCTCTTACGACTGGGGTGATAGAGATTGAGTTCTTCTGTGTTGTATATTAAGAGAAAGCACCCAAATGTTTTGTTTGCATTCATTTGAGTATGAAACTACACCAAGAATGTTTTAAAGTGCAAACAAGCTTCAACTCAAGCTTTTGCATGCATTTACGCGTTTTAAAAGCTCGTACGAATAGGGTGAAAGAGATTTGAGTTCTTTTGTGTTGTATATTAAGAGAAAGCATCCAAATACTTTGTTTGCATTCATTTGAGTTTGAAACTACACCTAGGATGTTTCCATGTACAAACAAGCTTCAACTCAAGCTTTTTATTGCATTTACGCGTTTTAAAAGCTCATACGAGTAGGGTGAAAGAGATTTGAGTTCTTTTGTGTTGCATATTAAGAGAAAGCATCCAAATACTTTGTTTGCATTCATTTGAGTGTGAAAATACATCTAGGATGTTTACAAGTACAAACAAGCTTCAACTCAAGCTTTTTAATGCATTTACGCGTTTTAAAAGCTCATACGAGTTGGGTGAAAGAGATTTGAGTTCTTTTGTGTTGTATATTAAGAGAAAGCATCCAATACTTTTTTTGCATTCATTTGAGTGTGAAACTACACCTAGGATGTTTACAAGTACAAAAAAGTTTCAACTCAAGCTGTTGAATGAATTTACGCGTTTTAACAGCTCTTACGACTAGGGTGATAGAGATTGAGTTCTTCTGTGTTGTATATTAAGAGAAAGCACCCAAATGTTTTGTTTGCATTCATTTGAGTATGAAACTACACCAAGAATGTTTTAAAGTGCAAACAAGCTTCAACTCAAGGTTTTGAATGCATTCACGCGTTTTAACAGCTCTTAGGACTAGGGTGATAGAAATTGAGTTCTTTTGTGTTGTATATTAAGAGAAAGCATCCAAATACTTTGTTTGCATTCATTTGAGTGTGAAACTACACCTAGGATGTTTCCAAGTACAAACAAGCTTCAACTCAAGCTTTTTGATGCATTTACGCGTTTTAAAAGCTCATACGAGTAGGGTGAAAGAGATAAACAAGCTTAAACTCAAGCTTTTGAATGCATTTACGCGTTTAAAAAGCTCATACGAGTAGGGTGAAAGAGATTTGAGTTCTTTTCTGTTGTATATTAAGAGAAAGCATCCAAACACTTTGTTTGCATTCATTTGGTTGTGAATCTACACCTGGGATTTTTACAAGTACAAACTAGCTTCAACTCAAGCTTTTGAATGCATTTACGCGTTTTAAAAGCGCATACGAGTAGGGTGAAAGAGATTTGAGTTCTTTTGTCTTGTATATTAAGAGAAAGCATCCAAATACTTTTTTTGCATTCATTTGAGTGTGAAACTACACCTAGGATGTTTACAAGTATAAACAAGCTTCAACTCAAGCTTTTGAATGCATTTCCGCTTTTGAAAAGCTCATACGAGTAAGGTGAAAAAGATTTGAATTCTTTTGTGTTGTATAGTAAGAGAAAGCATCAAATACTTTGTTTGCATTCATTTGAGTGTGAAATTACACCTAGGATGTTTACAAGTACAAACAAGCTTCAACTTAAGCTGTTGAATGCATTTACGCGTTTTAAAAGCTCATACGAGTAGGGTGAAAGAGATTTGAGTTCTTTTGTGTTGTATATTAAGAGAAAGCATCCAAATACTTTGTTTGCATTCATTTGAGTGTGAAACTACACCTAGGATGTTTCCATGTACAAACAAGCTTCAACTCAAGCTTTTTAATGCATTTACGCGTTTTAAAAGCTCATACGAGTAGGGTGAAGGAGATTTGAGTTCTTTTGTGTTGTATATTAAGAGAAAGCATCCAAATACTTTGTTTGCATTTATTTGAGTGTGAAAATACATCTAGGATGTTTACAAGTACAAACAAGCTTCAACTCAAGCTTTTGAATGCATTTACGCGTTTTAAAAGCTCATACGAGTAGGGTAAAAAAGATTTGAATTCTTTTTTGTTGTATATTAAGAGAAGCATCCAGATACTTTGTTTGCATTCATTTGAGTATGAAACTACACCAAGAATGTATTAAAGTGCAAACAAGCTTCAACTCAAGGTTTTGAATGCATTTACGCGTTTTAAAAGCTCATACGAGTAGGGTGAAAGAGATTTGAGTTCTTTTGTGTTGTATATTAAGAGAAAGCATC
The DNA here is from genome assembly GCA_038025085.1 of Tetragonia tetragonoides. Classification (NCBI taxonomy): domain Eukaryota; kingdom Viridiplantae; phylum Streptophyta; class Magnoliopsida; order Caryophyllales; family Aizoaceae; genus Tetragonia; species Tetragonia tetragonoides. The sequence goes on from CM076140.1 coordinate 27,349,111, forward strand.
CAATACTTTGCTTGCATTCATTTGAGTGTGAAACTACACCTAGGATGTTTACAAGTACAAACAAGCTTCAACTCAAGCTTTTGAATGCATTTACGCGTTTTAACAGCTCTTACGACTAGGGTGATAGAGATTGAGTTCTTTTGTGTTGTATATTAAGAAAAAGCAGCCAATTGTTTTGTTTGCATTCATTTGAGTATGACACTACACCAAGAATGTTTTAAAGTGCAAACAAGCTTCAACTCAAGCTTTTGAATGCATTTACGAGTTTTAAAAGCTCATACGAGTAGGGTGAAAGAGATTTGAGTTCTTTTGTGTTGTATATTAAGAGAAAGCATCCAAATACTTTGTTTGCATTCATTTGAGTTTGAAACTACTCCTAGGATGTTTCCATGTACAAACAAGCTTCAACTCAAGGTTTTGAATGCATCTACGCGTTTTAAAAGCTCATACGAGTAGGGTGAAAGTGATTTGAATTCTTTTTAGTTGTATATTAAGAGAAAGTATCCAAATACTTTGTTTGCATTGATGAGTGTGAAACTACACCTAGAATGTCTACAAGTACAAACAAGCTTCAACTCAGGCTTTTGAATGCATTTACGCGTTTTAGAAGCTCATACGAGTTGGGTGAAAGAGATTTAAGTTCTTTTGTGTTGTATATTACGAGAAAGCATCCAATACTTTGTTTGCATTCATTTGAGTGTAAAACTACACCTAGGATGTTTACAAGTACAAACAAGCTTCAACTCAAGCTGTTGAATGCATTTACTCGTTTTAACAGCTCTTACGACTAGGTTGATAGAGATTGAGTTCTTTTGTGTTGTATATTAAGAGAAAGCACCCAAATGTTTTGTTTGCATTCATTTGAGTATGAAACTACACCAAGAATGTTTTAAAGTGCAAACAAGCTTCAACTCAAGCTTTTGAATGCATTTACGCGTTTTAAAAGCTCATACGAGTAGGGTGAAAGAGATTTGAGTTCTTTTGTGTTGTATATTAAGAGAAAGCATCAAATTACTTTGTTTGCATTCATTTGAGTATGAAACCACACCTAGGATGTTTACAAGTACAAAAAGCTTCAACTCAAGCTTTTGAATGCATTTACGCGTTTTAAAAGCTCATACGAGTAGGGTGAAAAAGATTTGAATTCTTTTTTGTTGTATATTAAGAGAAGCATCCAAATACTTTGTTTGCATTCATTTGAGTATGAAACTACACCAAGAATGTTTTAAAGTGCAAACAAGCTTCAACTCAAGGTTTTGAATGCATTTACGCGTTTTAAAAGCTCATACGAGTAGGGTGAAAGAGATTTGAGTTCTTTTGTGTTGTATATTAAGAGAAAGCATCCAATACTTTGCTTGCATTCATTTGAGTGTGAAACTACACCTATGATGTTTACAAGTACAAACAAGCTTCAACTCAAGCTTTTGAATGAATTTACGCGTTTTAACAGCTCTTACGACTAGGGTGATAGAGATTGAGTTCTTTTGTGTTGTATATTAAGAGAAAGCACCCAAATGTTTTGTTTGCATTCATTTGAGTATGAAACTACACCAAGAATGTTTTAAAGTGCAAACAAGCTTCAACTCAAGCTTTTGAATGCATTTACGCGTTTTAAAAGCTCATACGAGTAGGGTGAAAGAGATTTGAGTTCTTTTGTGTTGTATATTAAGAGAAAGCATCCAAATACTTTGTTTGCATTCATTTGAGTTTGAAACTACACCTAGGATGTTTCCATGTACAAACAAGCTTCAACTCAAGGTTTTGAATGCATTTACGCGTTTTAAAAGCTCATACGAGTAGGGTGAAAGTGATTTGAATTCTTTTTAGTTGTATATTAAGAGAAAGTATCCAAATACTTTGTTTGCATTGATGAGTGTGAAACTACACCTAGAATGTTTACAAGTACAAACAAGCTTCAACTCAGGCTTTTGAACGCATTTACGCGTTTTAGAAGCTCATACGAGTTGGGTGAAAGAGATTTAAGTTCTTTTGTGTTGTATATTAAGAGAAAGCATCCAATACTTTGTTTGCTTTCATTTGAGTGTAAAACTACACCTAGGATGTTTACAAGTACAAACAAGCTTCAACTCAAGCTGTTGAATGAATTTACGCGTTTTAACAGCTCTTACGACTAGGGTGATAGAGATTGAGTTCTTCTGTGTTGTATATTAAGAGAAAGCATCCAAATACTTTGTTTGCATTCATTTGAGTGTGAAACTACACCTAGGACGTTTCCAAGTACAAACAAGCTTCAACTCAAGCTTTTTGATGCATTTACGCGTTTTAAAAGCTCATACGTGTAGGGTGAAAGAGATTTGAGTTCTTTTGTGTTGTATATTAAAAGAAAGCATACAAATACTTTGTTTGCATTCATTTGAGGGTGAAACTACACCTACGATGTTTACAAGTACAAACAAGCTTCAACTAAAGCTTTTGAATGCATTCACGCGTTTTAACAGCTCTTAGGACTAGGGTGATAGAGATTGAGTTCCTCTGTGTTGTATATTAAAAGAAAGCATCCAAATGTTTTGTTTGCATTCATTTGAGTATGAAACTACACCAAGAATGATTTAAAGTGCAAACAAGCTTCAACTCAAGCTTTTGAAAGCATTTACGCGTTTTAAAAGCTCATAAGAGTAGGGTGAAAGAGAATTGAGTTCTTTTGTGTTGTATACTAAGAGAAAGCATCCAAATACTTTGTTTGCATTCATTTGACTGTGAAACTACACCTAGGATGTTTCCAAGTACAAACAAGCTTCAACTCAAGCTTTTTGATGCATTTACGCGGTTTAAAAGCTCATACGAGTAGGGTGAAAGAGATAAACAAGCTTAAACTCAAGCTTTTGAATGCATTTACGCGTTTAAAAAGCTCATACGAGTAGGGTGAAAGAGATTTGAGTTTTTTTCTGTTGTATATTAAGAGAAAGCATCCAAACACTTTGTTTGCATTCATTTGATTGTGAATCTACACCTGGGATGTTTACAAGTACAAACTAGCTTCAACTCAAGCTTTTGAATGCATTTACGCGTTTTAAAAGCACATACGAGTAGGGTGAAAGAGATTTGAGTTCTTTTGTGTTGTATATTAAGAGAAAGCATCCAAATACTTTTTTTGCATTCATTTGAGTGTGAAACTACACCTAGGATGTTTACAAGTATAAACAAGCTTCAACTCATGCTTTTGATTGCATTTCCGCTTTTGAAAAGCTCATACGAGTAGGGTGAAAAAGAATTGAATTCTTTTGTGTTGTATAGTAAGAGAAAGCAATAAATACTTTGTTTGCATTCATTTGAGTGTGAAATTACACCTAGGATGTTTACAAGTACAAACAAGCTTCAACTTAAGCTGTTGAATGCATTTACGCGTTTTAAAAGCTCATACGAGTAGGGTGAAAGAGATTTGGGTTCTTTTGTGTTGTCTATGAAGAGAAAGCATGCAAATACTTTGTTTGCATTCATTTGTGTGTGAAACTACACCTAGGATGTGTACAAGTACAAACAAGCTTCAACTCAAGCTTTTGAATGCATTTACGCGTTTTAAAAGCTCATACGAGTAGGGTGAAAGAGATTTGAGTTCAATGTGTTGTATATTAAGAGAAAGCATCCATATACTTTGTTTGCATTCATTTGCGTGTGAAACTACACCTAGGATGTTTACAAGTACAAACAAGCTTCAATTCAAGCTTTTGGATGCATTTACGCGTTTCAAAAGCTCATACGAGTAGGGTGAAAGAGATTTGAGTTCTTTTGTGTTGTATATTAAGAGAAAACATCCAAATACTTTGTTTGCATTCACTTGAGTGTGAAACTACACCTAGGATGTTTACAAGTACAAACAAGGTTCAACTCAAGCTTTTGAATGCATTTACGCGTTTTAAAAGCTCATACGAGTAGGGTGAAAGAGATTTGAGTTCTTTTGTGTTGTATATTAAGAGAACGCATCCAAATACTTTTCTTGGATGGATTTGAGTGTGAAACTACATCTAGGATGTGTACAAGTATAAACAAGCTTCAACTCATGATTTTGAATGCATTTACGCGTTTTAAAAGCGCATACGAGTTGGGTGAAAGAGATTTGAGTTCTTTTGTGTTGTATATTAAGAGAAAACATCCAAATACTTTGTTTGCATTCACTTGAGTGTGAAACTACACCTAGGATGTTTACAAGTACAAAAAGCTTCAACTCAAGCTTTTGAATGCATTTACGCGTTTTAAAAGCTCATACGAGTAGGGTGAAAAAGATTTGAATTCTTTTTTGTTGTATATTAAGAGAAGCATCAAATTACTTTGTTTGCATTCATTTGAGTATGAAACCACACCTAGGATGTTTACAAGTACAAAAAGCTTCAACTCAAGCTTTTGAATGCATTTACGCGTTTTAAAAGCTCATACGAGTAGGGTGAAAAAGATTTGAATTCTTTTGTGTTGTATAGTAAGAGAAAGCATCAAATACTTTGTTTGCATTCATTTGAGTGTGAAATTACACCTAGGATGTTTACAAGTACAAACAAGCTTCAACTTAAGCTGTTGAATGCATTTACGCGTTTTAAAAGCTCATACGAGTAGGGTGAAAGAGATTTGAGTTCTTTTGTGTTGTATATTAAGAGAAAGCATCCAAATACTTTGTTTGCATTCATTTGAGTGTGAAACTACACCTAGGATGTTTCCATGTACAAACAAGCTTCAACTCAAGCTTTTTAATGCATTTATGCGTTTTAAAAGCTCATACGAGTAGGGTGAAAGAGATTTGAGTTCTTTTGTGTTGTATATTAAGAGAAAGCATCAAATTACTTTGTTTGCATTCATTTGAGTATGAAACCACACCTAGGATGTTTACAAGTACAAAAAGCTTCAACTCAAGCTTTTGAATGCATTTACGCGTTTTAAAAGCTCATACGAGTAGGGTGAAAAAGATTTGAATTCTTTTTTGTTGTATATTAAGAGAAGCATCCAAATACTTTGTTTGCATTCATTTGAGTATGAAACTACACCAAGAATGTTTTAAAGTGCAAACAAGCTTCAACTCAAGGTTTTGAATGCATTTACGCGTTTTAAAAGCTCATACGAGTAGGGTGAAAGAGATTTGAGTTCTTTTGTGTTGTATATTAAGAGAAAGCATCCAATACTTTGCTTGCATTCATTTGAGTGTGAAACTACACCTATGATGTTTACAAGTACAAACAAGCTTCAACTCAAGCTTTTGAATGAATTTACGCGTTTTAACAGCTCTTACGACTAGGGTGATAGAGATTGAGTTCTTTTGTGTTGTATATTAAGAGAAAGCACCCAAATGTTTTGTTTGCATTCATTTGAGTATGAAACTACACCAAGAATGTTTTAAAGTGCAAACAAGCTTCAACTCAAGCTTTTGAATGCATTTACGCGTTTTAAAAGCTCATACGAGTAGGGTGAAAGAGATTTGAGTTCTTTTGTGTTGTATATTAAGAGAAAGCATCCAAATACTTTGTTTGCATTCATTTGAGTTTGAAACTACACCTAGGATGTTTCCATGTACAAACAAGCTTCAACTCAAGGTTTTGAATGCATTTACGCGTTTTAAAAGCTCATACGAGTAGGGTGAAAGTGATTTGAATTCTTTTTAGTTGTATATTAAGAGAAAGTATCCAAATACTTTGTTTGCATTGATGAGTGTGAAACTACACCTAGAATGTTTACAAGTACAAACAAGCTTCAACTCAGGCTTTTGAACGCATTTACGCGTTTTAGAAGCTCATACGAGTTGGGTGAAAGAGATTTAAGTTCTTTTGTGTTGTATATTAAGAGAAAGCATCCAATACTTTGTTTGCATTCATTTGAGTGTAAAACTACACCTAGGATGTTTACAAGTACAAACAAGCTTCAACTCAAGCTGTTGAATGAATTTACGCGTTTTAACAGCTCTTACGACTAGGGTGATAGAGATTGAGTTCTTCTGTGTTGTATATTAAGAGAAAGCATCCAAATACTTTGTTTGCATTCATTTGAGTGTGAAACTACACCTAGGACGTTTCCAAGTACAAACAAGCTTCAACTCAAGCTTTTTGATGCATTTACGCGTTTTAAAAGCTCATACGTGTAGGGTGAAAGAGATTTGAGTTCTTTTGTGTTGTATATTAAAAGAAAGCATACAAATACTTTGTTTGCATTCATTTGAGGGTGAAACTACACCTACGATGTTTACAAGTACAAACAAGCTTCAACTCGAGCTTTTGAATGCATTTACGCGTTTTAAAACCTCATACGAGTAGGGTGAAAGAGATTTGAGTTCAATGTGTTGTATATTAAGAGAAAGCATCCATATACTTTGTTTGCATTCATTTGAGTGTGAAACTACACCTAGGATGTGTAGAAGTACAAACAAGCTTCAACTCAAGCTTTTGAATGCATTTACGCGTTTTAAAAGCTCATACGAGTAGGGTGAAAGAGATTTGAGTTCAATGTGTTGTATATTAAGAGAAAGCATCCATATACTTTGTTTGCATTCATTTGCGTGTGAAACTACACCTAGGATGTTTACAAGTACAAACAAGCTTCAATTCAAGCTTTTGGATGCATTTACGCGTTTCAAAAGCTCATACGAGTAGGGTGAAAGAGATTTGAGTTCTTTTGTGTTGTATATTAAGAGAAAACATCCAAATACTTTGTTTGCATTCACTTGAGTGTGAAACTACACCTAGGATGTTTACAAGTACAAACAAGGTTCAACTCAAGCTTTTGAATGCATTTACGCGTTTTAAAAGCTCATACGAGTAGGGTGAAAGAGATTTGAGTTCTTTTGTGTTGTATATTAAGAGAACGCATCCAAATACTTTTCTTGGATGGATTTGAGTGTGAAACTACACCTAGGATGTGTACAAGTATAAACAAGCTTCAACTCAAGCTTTTGAATGCATTTACGCGTTTTAAAAGCGCATACGAGTTGGGTGAAAGAGATTTGAGTTCTTTTGTGTTGTATATTAAGAGAAAACATCCAAATACTTTGTTTGCATTCACTTGAGTGTGAAACTACACCTAGGATGTTTACAAGTACAAACAAGCTTCAACTCAAGCTTTTGAATGCATTTACGCGTTTTAAAACCTCATACGAGTAGGGTGAAAGAGATTTGAGTTCAATGTGTTGTATATTAAGAGAAAGCATCCATATACTTTGTTTGCATTCATTTGAGTGTGAAACTACACCTAGGATGTGTACAAGTACAAACAAGCTTCAACTCAAGCTTTTGAATGCATTTACGCGTTTTAAAAGCTCATACGAGTAGGGTGAAAGAGATTTGAGTTCAATGTGTTGTATATTAAGAGAAAGCATCCATATACTTTGTTTGCATTCATTTGCGTGTGAAACTACGCCTAGGATGTTTACAAGTACAAACAAGCTTCAATTCAAGCTTTTGGATGCATTTACGCGTTTCAAAAGCTCATACGAGTAGGGTGAAAGAGATTTGAGTTCTTTTGTGTTGTATATTAAGAGAAAACATCCAAATACTTTGTTTGCATTCACTTGAGTGTGAAACTACACCTAGGATGTTTACAAGTACAAACAAGGTTCAACTCAAGCTTTTGAATGCATTTACGCGTTTTAAAAGCTCATACGAGTAGGGTGAAAGAGATTTGAGTTCTTTTGTGTTGTATATTAAGAGAACGCATCCAAATACTTTTCTTGGATGGATTTGAGTGTGAAACTACACCTAGGATGTGTACATGTATAAACAAGCTTCAACTCATGATTTTGAATGCATTTACGCGTTTTAAAAGCGCATACGAGTTGGGTGAAAGAGATTTGAGTTCTTTTGTGTTGTATATTAAGAGAAAACATCCAAATACTTTGTTTGCATTCACTTGAGTGTGAAACTACACCTAGGATGTTTACAAGTACAAACAAGGTTCAACTCAAGCTTTTGAATGCATTTACGCGTTTTAAAAGCTCATACGAGTAGGGTGAAAGAGATTTGAGTTCCTTTGTGTTGTATATTAAGAGAAAGCATCCAAATACTTTGGTTGCATTCACTTGAGTGTGAAACTACACCTAGGATGTTTACAAGTACAGACAAGCTTCAACTCAAGCTTTTGAATGCATTTACGCGTTTTAAAACCACATACGAGTAGGGTGAAAGAGATTTGAGTTCAATGTGTTGTATATTAAGAGAAACCATCCATATACTTTGTTTGCATTCATTTGAGTGTGAAACTACACCTAGGATGTTTACAAGTACAAACAAGCTTCACCTCAAGCTTTTGAATGCATTTACGCGTTTAAAAAGGTTATACGAGTAGGGTGAAAGAGATTTGAGTTCTTTTGTGTTGTATATTAAGAGAAAGCATCCAAACACTTTGTTTGCATTCATTTGATTGTGAATCTACACCTTGGATGGTTAGAAGTACAAACTAGCTTCACCTCAAGCTTTTGAATGCATTTACGAGTTTTAAAAGTTCATACGAGTAGGGTGAAAGAGATTTGAGTTCTTTTGTGTTGTATATTAAGAGAAAACATTCAAATACTTTGTTTGGATTCATTTAAGTGTGATACTACACGTAAGATGTTTACAACTACAAACAAGCGTCAACTCAAACTTTTGAATCCATTTACGCGTTTTAAAAGCTCATACGAGTAGGGTGAAAGAGATTTGAGTTCTTTTGTTTTGTATATTAAGAGAAAGCATCCAAATACTTTGTTTGGATTTATTTGAGTGTGAAACTACACCTAGGATGGTTACAAGTACAAACAAGCTTCAACTCAAGCTTTTGAATGCATTTACGCGTTTTAACAGCTCTTACGACTATGGTGATGGAGACTGAGTTCTTTTGTGTTGTATATTAAGAGAAAGCATCCAAATACTTTTTTTGTAATCATTTGAGTGTGAAACTACACCGAGGATGTTTAGAAGTACAAACAAGCTTCAACTCAAGCTTTTGAATGCATTTACGCGTTTTAAAAGCTCATACGAGTAGGGTAAAAAAGATTTGAGTTCTTTTGTGTTGTATATTAAGAGAAAGCATCCAAATACTTTGTTTGCATTAAATTGAGTGTGAAACTACACCTATGATGTTTACAAGTACAAACAAGCTTCAACTGAAGCTTTTGAATGCATTTACGCGTTTTAACAGCTCTTACGACTAGGGTGATAGAGATTTAGTTCTTTTGTGTTGTATATTAAGAGAAGCACCCAAATGTTCTGTTTGCATTCATTTGAGTATGAAACTACACCAAGAATGTTTGAAAGTGCAAACAAGCTTCAACTCAAGCTTTTGAATGCATTTACGCGTTTTAAAAGCTCATACGAGTAGGGTCAAAGAGATTGGAGTTCTTTTGTGTTGTATATTAAGAGAAAGCATCCAAATACTTTGTTGGGATTCATTTGATTGTGAAACTACACCTAGGATGTTTACAAGTACAAACAAGCTTCAACTCAAACTTTTGAATCCATTTACGCGTTTTAAAAGCTCATACGAGTAGGGTGAAAGAGATTTGAGTTCTTTTGTGTTGTATATTTATAGAAAGCATCCAAACACTTTGTTTGCATTCATTTGAGTGTGAAACTACACCTAGGATGTTTACAAGTACAAACAAGCGTCAACTCAAGCTTTGAAAGCATTTACGCGTTTTAAAAGCTCATAAGAGTAGGGTGAAAGAGATTTGAGTTCGTTTGTGTTGTATACTTATAGAAAGCATCCAAACACTTTGTTTGCATTCATTTGAGTGTGAAATTACACCTAGGATGTTTACAAGTATAAAAAAGCTTTAACCCAAGCTTTTGAATGCATTTACGCGTTTTAACAGCTCTTATGACTATGGTGATAGAGACTGAGTTCTTTTGTGTTGTATATTAAGGGAAAGCATCCAAATACTTTGTTTGGATTCATTTGAGTGTGAAACTACACCTGGGATGTTTACAAGTGCAAACAAGCTTCAACTCAAGATTTTGAATGCATTTACGCGTTTTAAAAGCTCATACGAGTAGGTGACAGAGATGTGAGTTCTTTTGTGTAGTATATTCAGAGAAAGCATCCAAACACTTTATTTGCATTCATTTGAGTGTGAAAATACACCTAAGATGTTTACAAGTACAAATAATCTTCAACCCAAGCTTTTGAATCCATTTACGCGTTTTAAATGCTCTTACGACTATGGTGATAGAGACTGAGTTCTTTTGTGTTGTGTATTAAGAGAAAGCATCCAAATACTTTGTTTGGATTCATTTGAGTGTGAAACTACACCTGGGATGTTTACAAGTACAAACAAGCTTCAACTCAAGCTTTTGAATGCATTCACGCGTTTTAAAAGCTCATATGAGTAGGGTGAAAGAGGTTTGAGTTCTTTTGTGTTGTATATTAAGAGAAAGCATCCATATACTTTGTTGTATTCATTTAAGTGTGAAACTACACCTAGGATGTTTACAAGTACAAACAAGCTTCAACTCAAGCTTTTGAATGCATTTACGCATTTTAAAACCTCATACGAGTAGGGTGAAAGAGATTTGAGTTCTTTTGTATTGTATATTAAGAGAAAGCATCCAAATACTTTGTTTGGATTCATTTGAGTGTGAAACTACACCTAGGAAGTTTACAAGTACAAACAAGCTTCAACTCAAGCTTCTGAATGCATTTACGCGTTTTAAAAGGTCATACGAGTAGGGTGAAAGGGATTTGAGTTCAATGTGTTGTATATTAAGAGAAAGCATCCATATACTTTGTTTGCATTCATTTGAGTGTGAAACTACACCTAGGATGTTTACAAGTACAAACAAGCTTCAACTCAAGCTTTTGAATGCATTTACGCGTTTAAAAAGCTTATACGAGTAGGGTGAAAGAGATTTGAGTTCTTTTGTGTTGTATATTAAGAGAAAGCATCCAATTACTTTGTTTGCATTCATTTGAGTCTGAAACTACACCTAGGATGTTTACAAGTACAAACAAGCTTCAAGTCAAGCTTTTGAATGCATTTACGTGTTTTAAAAGCGCATACGAGTAGGGTGAAAGAGATTTGAGTTCTTTTGGTGTTGTATATTAAGAGAAAGCATCCAAATACTTTGTTTGCATTCATTTGATTGTGAAACTACACCTAGGATGTTTACATGTACAAACAAGCTTTAACTCAAGCTTTTGAATGCATTTACGCGTTTAAAAAGCTTATACGAGAAGGGGGAAAGAGATTTGAGTTCTTTTGTGTTGTATATTAATAGAAAGCATCCAAATACTTTGTTTGCATTCATTTGAGTGTGAAACTACACCTAGGATGTTTACAAGTACAAACAAGCTTCAACTCAAGCTTTTGAATGCATTTACGCGTTTTAAAAGCTCATACGAGTAGGGTGAAAGAGATTTGAGTTCTTTTGTGTTGTATATTAAGAGTGATGCAGGAGCAAGTACGTTAAAGGACAAGCAAGAAGACGACGAATCAAGAACGTCCAATAACCCAGTTCTTGAAACGTTAATGCTTGATCTTGAGCTGCTCATTGCCAAGAGTATAATGCCACGTGAGGTAAAGTGTGAGGTAACTATGTTAGAGTGGCAATAAGATGACTAGAAGCTGAAAAGAAGAAGCCTTGGGCGCCAAGGAAACTGTTCCAGCGGTTTTGAGCTTTGGGCGCTAGGTAATCAGTTGTTCAGTTCTATTTCGTTTAGTATTCCCTTTATTAGTTAGAATATGTTTAGGAGAGTAATAATCTGATTGTTATTAGTATTAGAAGTCCATTAGGTATTAGGAAAGATGTTAGTTAGTCCGTTTTACAATTGTAGTCAGTTTTGTAGTTAGTTTCCTATTCGGACTAGGATTAGGATTCCGAATAGCTTTAGATTTTCTTGGTCTATAAATAGGGGAGAGCTTTGCTATTGTAAACTCGTGCTTTGATGATTAATTATTGAATACATGAGTATTTACCCCTCAAACTGAGTGATTCAGGTTGAAACCCTTACGAGTGATTCGTGAGTTGTTCTTGAGTGATTCTTGAACAAGATCCCTTTGTGTGATACTATCAAAGGTTAATTTCCGTTTTGTTACTTATTTCACATCAACTTGGTATCAGAGCTAAAGGTTTGAGCTTTCTTAAGTTTAAACAACACGGTCCTGAGCATAAACACGACACCATAGCGAGCTTTAGAGAAAGATTCTTGCAAGATCCGCCCTTTGTTCACGAAGACAGCCAAGAAACCCCCAAGAAACCAACAACCGAAGCTATGGGTGAGCCCAGCGAACTAGCAAAGTTGTTAACAGCCATGGAGGATCTTAGGACGTCTTTCAAATCTCAAGAAGAGCGGATGGCTGCTATGGAAAGAAGAAACCAAGAAGATAGGGAGAACATGGAGACAAGGATGCGCAGAATTCATTGGAGAAACCACAACCGTGACCCCGACTTCGATGAGGAGTTTGAAGACACAAGTGGGACTAGAACCAATGACGCTCCTAAACCACGACATCCCTAAGATGATGACAGGAACTTGAAGGTCGAACTCCCTGAATATGACGGTTCCTACGACCCAGAGGCCTTTCTTGATTGGCTTAGAACTATGGAGAGAGTCTTTGAATACAAGGAGTATGATGAGCGGCGAAGATGCAAGTTAGCCACGCTTAAACTCACCAAGCATGCTTCTTTATGGTATGAAAACCTAAAGGCTCGACGCAAGAAGGAAGAGAAAGCAAAGATTGAGACTTGGGACAAACTCAAGAAATATTTAAAGAAACGATTTTTGCCTAAAGAATTTGAGCAAGAACAGTTTTTGAAACTCACATCCTTAAGCCAAGAAACCTCAAGTGTACAAGACTACCTCCAGAAGTTTGAACATATGCACATGATGTGTGATCTTGAGGAGAAGGAGGAGTTAAAGATCGCGCGGTTCATCAAAGGTCTAAACCCAACTCTAAGGCGCAAGGTAGAGCTTGTTCCTTACGTAACCTTTGAGGACGTTTGCAAAATTGCTCTCAAGATTGAGAAGCAAGAGAAGGAGCAAAAACCGGTTGCCCGAGATGTGATTAAAGGCTATACAAATTTTCGGAACCAATACAATGCAAGAGAGAATGCAACATTCTCCAAGAGCGCAAGTGTCCCTAGCAAGCCCGTAACTCAAGACAAAGGCAAAGCCGTGGCTACTAAGGACAAGAACCAACTGCGTTGTTTCAAGTGTCAAGGATATGGACACTATGCCTATGAGTGCGGCTCGAAGAAAGCGCTCACCATCGCTGAGCTAGAAGAGATGGAGCCCTCGTTTGTTATGCCCATAACCGAGGATAGTGATGAAGATATTGGAGAGCCATTCATTGAAGATTATGGTATACCCGAGGTTGGAGAGACCCTAATCCTTACGAAGTTGCTACATACGACTGTGGCCGTTGATGTGTCCGACCAAAGGGAGCAAATATTCCATTCTCGCTGCAAGGTTAGAGGTAAAGTTTGCAATTTGATTATTGACTCTGGGAGTTGTACTAATGTTGCCTCTAAAGAGATGGTTGATAAGCTTGATTTGCCTACTAAAAGTCATCCTAAACCCTATACTGTGCAATGGTTGAATGATGGGGGAGGGTTAAAAGTGACTAAACAAGCTAGAGTTTGCTTTACTTTAGGGTGTAGGGTGTAGACTAAACAAGCTCATACGAGTAGGGTGAAAGAGATTTGAGTTCTTTTGTGTTGTATATTAAGAGAAAGCATCCAAATACTTTGTTTGCATTCATTTGAGTTTGAAACTACACCTAGGATGTTTCCATGTACAAACAAGCTTCAACTCAAGGTTTTGAATGCATTTACGCGTTTTAAAAGCTCATACGAGTAGGGTGAAAGTGATTTGAATTCTTTTTAGTTGTATATTAAGAGAAAGTATCCAAATACTTTGTTTGCATTGATGAGTGTGAAACTACACCTAGAATGTTTACAAGTACAAACAAGCTTCAACTCAGGCTTTTGAACGCATTTACGCGTTTTAAAAGCTCATACGAGTTGGGTGAAAGAGATTTAAGTTCTTTTGTGTTGTATATTAAGAGAAAGCATCCAATACTTTGTTTGCATTCATTTGAGTGTAAAACTACACCTAGGATGTTTACAAGTACAAACAAGCTTCAACTCAAGCTGTTGAATGAATTTACGCGTTTTAACAGCTCTTACGACTAGGGTGATAGAGATTGAGTTCTTCTGTGTTGTATATTAAGAGAAAGCATCCAAATACTTTGTTTGCATTCATTTGAGTGTGAAACTACACCTAGGACGTTTCCAAGTACAAACAAGCTTCAACTCAAGCTTTTTGATGCATTTACGCGTTTTAAAAGCTCATACGTGTAGGGTGAAAGAGATTTGAGTTCTTTTGTGTTGTATATTAAAAGAAAGCATACAAATACTTTGTTTGCATTCATTTGAGGGTGAAACTACACCTACGATGTTTACAAGTACAAACAAGCTTCAACTCAAGCTTTTGAATGCATTCACGCGTTTTAACAGCTCTTAGGACTAGGGTGATAGAGATTGAGTTCCTCTGTGTTGTATATTAAAAGAAAGCATCCAAATGTTTTGTTTGCATTCATTTGAGTATGAAACTACACCAAGAATGATTTAAAGTGCAAACAAGCTTCAACTCAAGCTTTTGAAAGCATTTACGCGTTTTAAAAGCTCATAAGAGTAGGGTGAAAGAGATTTGAGTTCTTTTGTATGGTATATTAAGAGAAAGCATCCAAATACTTTGTTTGCATTCATTTGAGTGTGAAACTACACCTAGGATGTTTCCAAGTACAAACAAGCTTCAACTCAAGCTTTTTGATGCATTTACGCGTTTTAAAAGCTCATACGAGTAGGGTGAAAGAGATAAACAAGCTTAAACTCAAGCTTTTGAATGCATTTACGCGTTTAAAAAGCTCATACGAGTAGGGTGAAAGAGATTTGAGTTTTTTTCTGTTGTATATTAAGAGAAAGCATCCAAACACTTTGTTTGCATTCATTTGATTGTGAATCTACACCTGGGATGTTTACAAGTACAAACTAGCTTCAACTCAAGCTTTTGAATGCATTTACGCGTTTTAAAAGCGCATACGAGTAGGGTGAAAGAGATTTGAGTTCTTTTGTGTTGTATATTAAGAGAAAGCATCCAAATACTTTTTTTGCATTCATTTGAGTGTGAAACTACACCTAGGATGTTTACAAGTATAAACAAGCTTCAACTCATGCTTTTGATTGCATTTCCGCTTTTGAAAAGCTCATACGAGTAGGGTGAAAAAGAATTGAATTCTTTTGTGTTGTATAGTAAGAGAAAGCAATAAATACTTTGTTTGCATTCATTTGAGTGTGATACTACACGTAAGATGTTTACAACTACAAACAAGCGTCAACTCAAACTTTTGAATCCATTTACGCGTTTTAAAAGCTCATACGAGTAGGGTGAAAGAGATTTGAGTTCTTTTGTTTTGTATATTAAGAGAAAGCATCCAAATACTTTGTTTGGATTTATTTGAGTGTGAAACTACACCTAGGATGGTTACAAGTACAAACAAGCTTCAACTCAAGCTTTTGAATGCATTTACGCGTTTTAAAAGCTCTTACGACTATGGTGATGGAGACTGAGTTCTTTTGTGTTGTATATTAAGAGAAAGCATCCAAATACTTTTTTTGTAATCATTTGAGTGTGAAACTACACCGAGGATGTTTAGAAGTACAAACAAGCTTCAACTCAAGCTTTTGAATGCATTTACGCGTTTTAAAAGCTCATACGAGTAGGGTAAAAAAGATTTGAGTTCTTTTGTGTTGTATATTAAGAGAAAGCATCCATATACTTTGTTGTATTCATTTAAGTGTGAAACTACACCTAGGATGTTTACAAGTACAAACAAGCTTCAACTCAAGCTTTTGAATGCATTTACGCATTTTAAAACCTCATACGAGTAGGGTGAAAGAGATTTGAGTTCTTTTGTATTGTATATTAAGAGAAAGCATCCAAATACTTTGTTTGGATTCATTTGAGTGTGAAACTACACCTAGGAAGTTTACATGTACAAACAAGCTTCAACTCAAGCTTCTGAATGCATTTACGCGTTTTAAAAGGTCATACGAGTAGGGTGAAAGAGATTTGAGTTCAATGTGTTGTATATTAAGAGAAAGCATCCATATACTTTGTTTGCATTCATTTGAGTGTGAAACTACACCTAGGATGTTTACAAGTACAAACAAGCTTCAACTCAAGCTTTTGAATGCATTTACGCGTTTAAAAAGCTTATACGAGTAGGGTGAAAGAGATTTGAGTTCTTTTGTGTTGTATATTAAGAGAAAGCATCCAATTACTTTGTTTGCATTCATTTGAGTCTGAAACTACACCTAGGATGTTTACAAGTACAAACAAGCTTCAAGTCAAGCTTTTGAATGCATTTACGTGTTTTAAAAGCGCATACGAGTAGGGTGAAAGAGATTTGAGTTCTTTTGGTGTTGTATATTAAGAGAAAGCATCCAAATACTTTGTTTGCATTCATTTGATTGTGAAACTACACCTAGGATGTTTACATGTACAAACAAGCTTTAACTCAAGCTTTTGAATGCATTTACGCGTTTAAAAAGCTTATACGAGAAGGGGGAAAGAGATTTGAGTTCTTTTGTGTTGTATATTAATAGAAAGCATCCAAATACTTTGTTTGCATTCATTTGAGTGTGAAACTACACCTAGGATGTTTACAAGTACAAACAAGCTTCAACTCAAGCTTTTGAATGCATTTACGCGTTTTAAAAGCTCATACGAGTAGGGTGAAAGAGATTTGAGTTCTTTTGTGTTGTATATTAAGAGTGATGCAGGAGCAAGTACGTTAAAGGACAAGCAAGAAGACGACGAATCAAGAACGTCCAATAACCCAGTTCTTGAAACGTTAATGCTTGATCTTGAGCTGCTCATTGCCAAGAGTATAATGCCACGTGAGGTAAAGTGTGAGGTAACTATGTTAGAGTGGCAAGAAGATGACTAGAAGCTGAAAAGAAGAAGCCTTGGGCGCCAAGGAAACTGTTCCAGCGGTTTTGAGCTTTGGGCGCTAGGTAATCAGTTGTTCAGTTCTATTTCGTTTAGTATTCCCTTTATTAGTTAGAATATGTTTAGGAGAGTAATAATCTGATTGTTATTAGTATTAGAAGTCCATTAGGTATTAGGAAAGATGTTAGTTAGTCCGTTTTACAATTGTAGTCAGTTTTGTAGTTAGTTTCCTATTCGGACTAGGATTAGGATTCCGAATAGCTTTAGATTTTCTTGGTCTATAAATAGGGGAGAGCTTTGCTATTGTAAACTCGTGCTTTGATGATTAATTATTGAATACATGAGTATTTACCCCTCAAACTGAGTGATTCAGGTTGAAACCCTTACGAGTGATTCGTGAGTTGTTCTTGAGTGATTCTTGAACAAGATCCCTTTGTGTGATACTATCAAAGGTTAATTTCCGTTTTGTTACTTATTTCACATCAACTTGGTATCAGAGCTAAAGGTTTGAGCTTTCTTAAGTTTAAACAACACGGTCCTGAGCATAAACACGACACCATAGCGAGCTTTAGAGAAAGATTCTTGCAAGATCCGCCCTTTGTTCACGAAGACAGCCAAGAAACCCCCAAGAAACCAACAACCGAAGCTATGGGTGAGCCCAGCGAACTAGCAAAGTTGTTAACAGCCATGGAGGATCTTAGGACGTCTTTCAAATCTCAAGAAGAGCGGATGGCTGCTATGGAAAGAAGAAACCAAGAAGATAGGGAGAACATGGAGACAAGGATGCGCAGAATTCATTGGAGAAACCACAACCGTGACCCCGACTTCGATGAGGAGTTTGAAGACACAAGTGGGACTAGAACCAATGACGCTCCTAAACCACGACATCCCTATGATGATGACAGGAACTTGAAGGTCGAACTCCCTGAATATGACGGTTCCTACGACCCAGAGGCCTTTCTTGATTGGCTTAGAACTATGGAGAGAGTCTTTGAATACAAGGAGTATGATGAGCGGCGAAGATGCAAGTTAGCCACGCTTAAACTCACCAAGCATGCTTCTTTATGGTATGAAAACCTAAAGGCTCGACGCAAGAAGGAAGAGAAAGCAAAGATTGAGACTTGGGACAAACTCAAGAAATATTTAAAGAAACGATTTTTGCCTAAAGAATTTGAGCAAGAACAGTTTTTGAAACTCACATCCTTAAGCCAAGAAACCTCAAGTGTACAAGACTACCTCCAGAAGTTTGAACATATGCACATGATGTGTGATCTTGAGGAGAAGGAGGAGTTAAAGATCGCGCGGTTCATCAAAGGTCTAAACCCAACTCTAAGGCGCAAGGTAGAGCTTGTTCCTTACGTAACCTTTGAGGACGTTTGCAAAATTGCTCTCAAGATTGAGAAGCAAGAGAAGGAGCAAAAACCGGTTGCCCGAGATGTGATTAAAGGCTATACAAATTTTCGGAACCAATACAATGCAAGAGAGAATGCAACATTCTCCAAGAGCGCAAGTGTCCCTAGCAAGCCCGTAACTCAAGACAAAGGCAAAGCCGTGGCTACTAAGGACAAGAACCAACTGCGTTGTTTCAAGTGTCAAGGATATGGACACTATGCCTATGAGTGCGGCTCGAAGAAAGCGCTCACCATCGCTGAGCTAGAAGAGATGGAGCCCTCGTTTGTTATGCCCATAACCGAGGATAGTGATGAAGATATTGGAGAGCCATTCATTGAAGATTATGGTATACCCGAGGTTGGAGAGACCCTAATCCTTACGAAGTTGCTACATACGACTGTGGCCGTTGATGAGTCCGACCAAAGGGAGCAAATATTCCATTCTCGCTGCAAGGTTAGAGGTAAAGTTTGCAATTTGATTATTGACTCTGGGAGTTGTACTAATGTTGCCTCTAAAGAGATGGTTGATAAGCTTGATTTGCCTACTAAAAGTCATCCTAAACCCTATACTGTGCAATGGTTGAATGATGGGGGAGGGTTAAAAGTGACTAAACAAGCTAGAGTTTGCTTTACTTTAGGGTGTTATAAAGACGATCTATGGTGTGATGTACTGCCTATGGGTGTTTGTCATATATTGTTAGGTCATCCTTGGCAATTTGATAGGAAAGTTAGTCATGATGGTGTAAACAATATCTATACTGTTGAGCATAACCAGAAACGAATCAAATTGTTACCCTTGACTGCCACTGAAGTTAAAGAAGCAAAGGCTAGTAAAAAGGCGAGTCGTGTAATGGTCATAGGAGAGAAAGAGATGGAAAAAGAGGTGGCTGGTGAAACTATGAGCTACCTAGTGTTGTTGTTTGAGCCTAACATGTGTAACAATCCCAATTATGATCCTGAGTTACGCCTATTGTTAGAGAGGTTCAAAGAAGTATTCCCCGAGGAGTTACCCCCTGGTTTACCTCCTATGCGTGGCATAGAACACCAAATTGACCTAGTTCCTGGAGCACCACTTCCAAATAGGCCAGCATATCGGTGTAACCCCGAAGAAGCCAAAGAGTTACAAAGACAAGTTGAAGAGCTTGTGCAAAGAGGCTATGTGAGAGAAAGTCTAAGTCCATGCGCTGTTCCTGCGTTACTTGTGCCTAAGAAAGATGGGACATGGCGTATGTGCATTGATAGTAGAGTTGTCAACAATATCACAATCAAATATAGGTTCCCTATGCCAAGATTAGATGATATGTTAGACGAGCTACATGGTTCCCAGTTGTTTTCCAA
The DNA here is from genome assembly GCA_038025085.1 of Tetragonia tetragonoides. Lineage (NCBI taxonomy): Eukaryota > Viridiplantae > Streptophyta > Magnoliopsida > Caryophyllales > Aizoaceae > Tetragonia > Tetragonia tetragonoides. The sequence continues at coordinate 27,368,754 of CM076140.1, forward strand.
GATAGATCTTAGAGCTGGATACCATCAAGTGAGAATCAAGGAGGGGGATGAATGGAAAACCGCGTTCAAGACACGACATGGTTTGTATGAGTGGTTAGTAATGCCTTTTGGCTTGTGCAACACTCCTAGCACATTCATGAGGTTGATGAACGAGGTATTGAGAGCATTCCTTGGTAAATTTGTTGTGGTTTACCTTGATGATATTCTTATATTCAGCAAGACCAAGGAGGAACATCTAGTACATCTACAGCGCGTATTTGAGAAGCTAAAGGAACAACAGCTTTTTGGCAAGTTAGAGAAGTGTGATTTCATGCTTCCTAAGGTTATATTCCTTGGTTACATTGTATCCAAAGATGGTGTACATGTTGATCCGTCCAAGGTAGAAGCTATGGCTTCATGGCCAGCCCCAACCAATATACATGAGGTACGTAGTTTTCATGGCTTGGCATCATTTTATCGGAGGTTTATACGCAATTTTAGTTCCATTACTGCTCCTATTACTGAATTAATGAAAAAAGGAGAGTTTAATTGGAGTGAAAGTGCGCAAAAGGCCTTTGTTGAGGTCAAAGAGAAGTTGTGTCAAGCACCTATTCTAGCATTACCCGATTTTGATAGATTGTTTGAGGTTGAATGTGATGCTAGTGGGGTGGGTATAGGTGCTGTTTTAATTCAAGAAAAACGTCCTATTGCCTATTTTAGTGAGAAATTGAATGGAGCTCGTTTGAATTATTCTACATATGATCGAGAGTTCTATGCAATTGTGAGAGCTTTGGAGCATTGGTCCCATTATTTAAGGCCTAAGCCTTTTGTGTTGCACTCGGATCATGAAGCTCTCAAGTACATTCATGGCCAACAGAAACTAAACCCTAGACATGCCAAGTGGGTAGAGTTTCTACAATCTTTTACATTCTCGGCCAAGTACAAAGATGGGAAGAGCAATGTTGTTGCTGATGCTCTTTCACGAAGAAACCACTTGCTTGTGACACTTGAAGCGAAGCTCCTAGGCTTTGAACATCTCCAAGAACTATATGACAAGGATGCTGATTTCTCTGAGTCATTTAGAGCTTGCAAAGAAGGGGAGCATGGTGATTATTTCATACAAGATGGGTTTCTATTCAAGAGGAACAAGTTCTGCGTTCCTAGGTCCTCTGTACGTGAGCTATTGGTTAGAGAAGTTCACTCGGGAGGAGTAGCTGGACATTTTGGAGTAACTAAAACCCTTGAGCTGTTACAAGAACACTTTTATTGGCCTAATATGCTCAAAGATGTACATGCTATTGTGATGAGATGCGCTACATGTCAACGGGCCAAGAGTGCTTTTCACAAAGGGTTATACACACCATTACCGGTTCCTAGCATTCCCTGGGAGAGTGTGAGCATGGATTTCATTGTGGCACTCCCTAGAACTCAAAGGGGAAAAGATGCTGTGATGGTTGTTGTTGATAGATTGTCCAAGATGGCGCACTTTGTGCCATGTCACAAGACCGATGACGCCTCTCATGTTGCTGACTTGTTCTATAAAGAGATAGTGAGGCTACATGGCATTCCCATGACCATTGTGTCAGATCGAGATACTAAGTTTCTGAGCTACTTTTGGAAGACACTTTGGAGACTCGTTGGGACGAAGTTACTCTTTAGCACTTCACATCACCCACAAACAGATGGGCAAACCGAGGTTACAAACAGGACCCTTGGTACTTTGCTTAGAGGGTTGGTGAGTAGAAGCACAAAAGATTGGGATATTAAGCTAGCACATGCGGAGTTTGCATATAACAGAACGCCTGGATTTACCACGGGTCGTTCTCCATTTGAGATTGTGTATGGCATTAATCCTTATTTGCCTATTGATTTCGTGTCTTTGCCTAGAGATGATGTTATCAATGTAGATGCCAAGGCAAGACAACAAGCTTTCCAGAAGACCTGTGAGCAAGTTCGTGCGCGAGTAGAGAAGATGAACTCAAGGTACCAAGCTAGAGCTAACAAGGGAAGAAAGCAAGTTCTATTTGAACCTGGTGACTTAGTTTGGCTACACCTGCGCAAAGAAAGATTTCCTTCTAGACGCAAGAACAAGCTTATGCCTCGAGCAGATGGTCCTTTTCAAGTTCTAGAGAAGATTGGAGACAATGCATACAAGATTGATCTTCCTAGTGAGTATGGAAACGTGAGCTCAACCTTCAATGTCGGTGATCTTAGCCCTTACTTAGAGGATACGAATTTGAGGGCAAATTCTTTTAAAGAAGAGGAGGTTGATGCAGGAGCAAGTACGTTAAAGGACAAGCAAGAAGACGACGAATCAAGAACGTCCAACAACCCAGTTCTTGAAACGTTAATGCTTGATCTTGAGCTGCTCATTGCCAAGAGTATAATGCCACGTGAGGTAAAGTGTGAGGTAACTATGTTAGAGTGGCAAGAAGATGACTAGAAGCTGAAAAGAAGAAGCCTTGGGCGCCAAGGAAACTGTTCCAGCGGTTTTGAGCTTTGGGCGCTAGGTAATCAGTTGTTCAGTTCTATTTCGTTTAGTATTCCCTTTATTAGTTAGAATATGTTTAGGAGAGTAATAATCTGATTGTTATTAGTATTAGAAGTCCATTAGGTATTAGGAAAGATGTTAGTTAGTCCGTTTTACAATTGTAGTCAGTTTTGTAGTTAGTTTCCTATTCGGACTAGGATTAGGATTCCGAATAGCTTTAGATTTTCTTGGTCTATAAATAGGGGAGAGCTTTGCTATTGTAAACTCGTGCTTTGATGATTAATTATTGAATACATGAGTATTTACCCCTCAAACTGAGTGATTCAGGTTGAAACCCTTACGAGTGATTCGTGAGTTGTTCTTGAGTGATTCTTGAACAAGATCCCTTTGTGTGATACTATCAAAGGTTAATTTCGGTTTTGTTACTTATTTCACATCAAAGAGAAAGCATCCAAATACTTTGTTTGCATTCATTTAAGTGTGAAACTACACCTAGGATGCTTACATATACAAACAAGCTTAAACTCAAGCTTTTGAATGCATTTACGCATTTAAAAAGCTTATACGAGTAGGATGAAAGAGATTTGAGTTCTTTTGTGTTGTATATTAATAGAAAGCATCCAAATACTTTGTTTGCATTCATTTGAGTGTGAAACTACACCTAGGATGTTTACAAGTACAAACAAGCTTCAACTCAAGCTTTTGAATGCATTTACGCGTTTTAAAAGCTCATACGAGTAGGGTGAAAGAGATTTGAGTTCTTTTGTGTTGTATATTAAGAGAAAGCATCCAATTACTTTGTTTGCATTCATTTGAGTGTGAAACTACACCTAGGATGTTTACAAGTACAAACAAGCTTCACCTCAAGCTTTTGAATGCATTTACGCGTTTAAAAAGGTTATACGAGTAGGGTGAAAGAGATTTGAGTTCGTTTGTGTTGTATATTAAGAGAAAGCATCCAAATACTTTGTTTGCATTAATTTGAGTGTGAAACTACACCTATGATGTTTACAAGTACAAACAAGCTTCAACTCAAGCTTTTGAATGCATTTACGCGTTTTAACAGCTCTTACGACTAGGGTGATAGAGATTTAGTTCTTTTGTGTTGTATATTAAGAGAAAGCACCCAAATGTTTTGTTTGCATTCATTTGAGTATGAAACTACACCAAGAATGTTTTAAAGTGCAAACAAGCTTCAACTCAAGCTTTTGAATGCATTTACGCGTTTTAAAAGCTCATACGAGTAGGGTGAAAGAGATTGGAGTTCTTTTGTGTTGTATATTAAGAGAAAGCATCCAAATACTTTGTTGGGATTCATTTCATTGTGAAACTACACCTAGGATGTTTACAAGTACAAACAAGCTTCAACTCAAGCTTTAGAATTCATTTACGCGTTTTAAATGCTCTTAGGAGTAGGGTGAAAGAGATTTGAGTTCTTTTGTGTTGTATATTAAGAGAAAGCATCAAATTACTTTGTTTGCATTCATTTGAGTGTGAAACTACACCTAGGATGTTTACAAGTACAAACAAGCTTCAACTCAAGCTTTTGGATGCATTTACGCGTTTTAAAAGCTCATACGAGTAGGGTGAAAGAGATTTGAGTTCTTTTGTGTTGTATATTAAGAGAAAGCATCCAAATACTTTGTTTGCACTCATTTGAGTGTGAAACTACACCTAGGATGTTTACAAGTATAAAAAAGCTTCAACCCAAGTTTTTGAATGCATTTACGCGTTTTAACAGCTCTTATGATTATGGTGATAGAGACTGAGTTCTTTTGTGTTGTTTATTAAGAGAAAGCATCCAAATACATTGTTTGGATTCATCTGAATGTGAAACTACACCTGGGATGTTTACAAGTACAAACAAGCTTCAACTCAAGCTTTTGAATGCATTTACGCGTTTTAAAAGATCTTACGAGTTGGGTGAAAGAGATTTGAGTTCTTTTGTAATGTATATTAAGAGAAAGCATCCAAATACTTCGTTTGGATTCATTTGAGTGTGAAACTACACCTAAGATGTTTACAAGTACAAACAAGCTTCAACTCAAGCTTTTGAATGCATTTACTCGTTTTAACAGCTCTTACGACTAGGTTGATAGAGATTGAGTTCTTTTGTGTTGTATATTAAGAGAAAGCACCCAAATGTTTTATTTGCATTCATTTGAGTATGAAACCACACCTAAGATGTTTACAACTACAAACAAGCTTCAACTCAAACTTTTGAATGCATTTACACGTTTTAACAGCTCTTACGACTATGGTGATAGTGACTTAGTTCTTTTGTGTTGTATATTAAGAGAAAGCATCCAAATACTTTGTTTGCATTCATTTGAGTGTGCAACTACACCTGGGATGTTTACAAGTACAAAGAAGCTTCAACTCAAGCTTTTGAATGCATTTACGCGTTTTAAAAGCTCATACGAGTAGGGTGAAAGAGATTTGAGTTCTTTTGTGTTGTATATTAAGAGAAAGCATCCAAATACTTTTTTTGCATTCATTTGAGTGTGAAACTACACCTAGGATATTTACAAGTACAAACAAGCTTAAACTCAAGCTTTTGAATGCATTTACTCGTTTAAAAAGCTCATACGAGTAGGGTGAAAGAGATTTGAGTTCTTTTGTGTTGTATATTAACAGAAAGCATTCAAATACTTTGTTTGGATTCATTTGAGTGTGAAACTATACCTAAGATGTTTACAAGTACAAACAAGCTTCAACTCAAGCTTTTGAATGCATTTACGCGTTTTAACAGCTGTTACGACTAGGGTGATAGAGATTTAGTTCTTTTGTGTTGTATATTAAGAGAAAGCACCCAAATGTTTTGTTTGCATTCATTTGAGTATGAATCTACACCAAGAATGTTTTAAAGTGCAAACAAGCTTCAACTCAAATTTTTGAATGCATTTACGCGTTTTAAAAGCCCATACGAGTAGGGTGAAAGAGATTTTGAGTTCTTTTGTGTTGTATATTAATAGAAATCATCCAAATACTTTGTTTGCATTCATTTGAGTGTGAAACTACACCTAGGATGTTTACAAGTACAAACAACCTTCAACTTAAACTTTTGAATTCATTTACGCGTTTTAAAAGCTCATACGAGTAGGGTGAAAGAGATTTGAGTTCTTTTGTGTTGTATATTTAGAGAAAGCATCCAAATACTTTGTTTGCATTCATTTGAGTGTGAAACTACACCTAGGATGTTTACAAGTACAAACAAGCTTCAACTCAAGCTTTTGAATGCAGTTACGCGTTTTAAAAGCTCATACGAGTAGGGTGAAAGAGATTTGAGTTCTTTTGTGTTGTATATTAAGAGAGTATCCAAATACTTTGTTTGCATTCATTTGAGTGTGAAACTACACCTTGGATGTTTACAAGTACAAACAAGCTTTACCTCAACCTTTTGAATGCATTTACGCGTTTTAAAAGCTCATACGAGTAGGGTGAAAGAGATTTGAATTCTTTTGTGTTGTATATTAAGAGAAAGCATCCAAATCTCGTTTTAACAGCTCATACGAGTAGGGTGATCGAGATTTAGTTCTTTTGTGTTGTATATTAAGAGAAAGCATCCAAATACTTTGTTTGCATTCATTTGAGTGTGAAACTACATCTAGGATGTTTACAAGTACAAACAAGCTTCAACTCAAGCTTTTGAATGCATTTACTCGTTGTAACTGCTCATACGAGTACGGTGATAGAGATTTAGTTCTTTTGTGTTGTATATTAAGAGAAAGCACCCAAATGTTTTGTTTGCATTCATTTGAGTATGAAATTACACCAAGAATGTTTTAAAGTTCAAACAAGCTTTAACTCAAACTTTTGAATGCATTTACGCGTTTTAAAAGCTCATACGAGTAGGGTGAAAGAGATTTGAGTTCTTTTGTGTTGTATATTAATAGAAAGCTTCCAAATATTTTGTTTGAATTCATTTGAGTGTGAAACCACACCTAGGATGTTTACAAGTACAAACAAGCTTCAACGCAAGCTTTTGAATGCATTTACGCGTTTTAAAAGCTCATACGAGTAGGGTGAAAGAGATTTGAGTTCTTTTGTGTTGTATATTAAGAGAAAGCATCCAAATACTTTGTTTGCATTCAATTGAGTGTGAAACTACACCTATGATGTTTACATGTACAAACAAGCTTCAACTCAAGCTTTTGAATGCATTTACGCATTTTAACAGCTCTTACGACTAGGGTGAAAGAGATTTGAGTTCTTTTGTGTTGTATATTAAGAGAAAGCATCCAAATACTTTGTTTGCATTCATTTGAGTGTGAAACTACACCTAGGATGTTTACAAGTATAAAAAAGCTTCAACCCAAGCTTTTGAATGCATTTACGCGTTTTAACAGCTCTTATGATTATGGTGATAGAGACTGAGTTCTTTTGTGTTGTCTATTAAGAGAAAGCATCCAAATACTTTTTTTGGATTCACTTGAGTGTGAAACTACACCTAGGATGTTTACAAGTACAAACAAGCTTCAACTCAAGCTTTTGAATGCATTTACGCGTTTTAAAAGCTCATACGAGAAGGGTGAAAGAGATTTGAGTTCTTTTGTGTTGTATATTAAGAGAAAGCATCCAAATACTTTGTTTGCATTCATTTTGAGTATGAAACTACACCAAGAATGTTTCAAATTGCAAACAAGCTTCAACTCAAGCTTTTGAATGCATTTACGTGTTTTAAAAGCTCATACGAGTAGGGTGAAAGAGATTTAAATTCTTTTGTGTTGTATATTAAGAGAAAGCATCCAATTACTTTGTTTGCATTCATTTGAGTGTGAAAACTACATCTAGGATGTTGACAAGTACAAACAAGCTTCAACTCAAGCTTTTGAATGCATTTACTCGTTGTAACAGCTCATACGAGTAGGGTGATAGAGATTTAGTTCTTTTGTGTTGTATATTAAGAGAAACCACCCAAATGTTTTGTTTGCATTCATTTGAGTATGAAACCACACCTAGGATGTTTACAAGTACAAACAAGCTTCAACTCAAGCTTTTGAATGCATTTACGCGTATTAAAAGCTCATACGAGTAGGGTGAAAGAGATTTATGTTGTTTTGTGTTGAATATTAAGAGAAAGCATCCAAATACTTTGTTTGGATTTATATGAGTGTGAAACTACACCTTGGATGTTTACAAGTACAACCTAGCTTCAACTCAAGCTTTTGAATGCATTTACGCGTTTTAAAAGCTCATACGAGTAGGGTGAAAGAGATTTGAGTTCTTTTGTGTTGTATATTAAGAGAAAGCATCCAAATACTTTGTTTGGATTAATTTGAGGGTGAAACAACACCTAGGATGTTTACAAGTACAAACAAGCTTCAACTCAAGCTTTTGAATGCATTTACGCGTATTAAAAGCTCATACGAGTAGGGTGAAAGAGATTTATGTTGTTTTGTGTTGAATATTAAGAGAAAGCATCCAAATACTTTGTTTGGATTCACTTGACTGAGAAGCTACACCTAGGAAGTTTACAAGTACAAACAAGCTTCAACTCAAGAGAAAGCACCCAAATGTTTAGTTTGCATTCATTTGAGTATGAAACTACACAAAGAATGTTTTAAAGTTCAAACAAGCTTCAACTCAAACTTTTGAATGCATTTACGCGTTTTAAAAGCTCATACGAGTAGGGTGAAAGAGATTTGAGTTCTTTTGTGTTGTATATTAAGAGAAAGCATACAAATACTTTGTTTGGATTCATTTGAGTGTGAAATTACACCGGGGATGTTTACAAGTACAAACAAGCTTCAACTCAAGCTTTTAATTGCATTAACGCGTTTTAAAAGCTCATACGAGTAGGGTGAAAGAGATTTGAAGTCTTTTGTGTTGTATATTAAGAGAAAGCACCCAAATGTTTTGTTTGCATTCATTTGAGTATGAAACTACACCAAGAATGTTTAAAACTTCAAACAAGCTTCAACTCAAGGTTTTGAATGCATTTACGCGTTTTAAAAGCTCTTCCGAGTAGGGTGAAAGAGATTTGAATCCTTTTGTGTTGTATATTAAGAGAAAGCATCCAAATCCTTTGTTTGCATTCATTTGAGTGTGAAAACTACATCTAGGATGTTTACAAGTACAAGCAAGCTTCAACTCAAGCTTTTGAATGCATTTACGCATTTTAAAAGCTCATACGAGTAGGGTGAAAGAGATTTGAGTTCTTTTGTAGTTTATATTAAGAGAAAGCATACAAATACTTTGTTTGCATTCATTTGAGTGTGAAACTACACCTATCATATTTACAAGTACAAACAAGCTTCAACTCAAGCTTTTGAATGCATTTACGCGTTTTAACAGCTCTTACGACTAGGGTGATAGAGATTGAATTTTTTTGTGTTGTATATTAAGAGAAAGCATCCAAATACTTTCTTTGGATTCACTTGAGTGTGAAACTACACCTAGGAAGTTTACAAGTACAAACAAGCTTCAACTCAAGCTTTTGAATGCATTTACGCGTTTTAAAAGCTCATACGAGAAGGGTGAAAGAGATTTGAGTTCTTTTGTGTTGTATATTAAGAGAAAGCATCCAAATACTTTGTTTGCATTCATTTGAGTGTGAAACTACACCTAGGATGTTTACAAGTACAAACAAGCTTCAACTCAAGCTTTTGAATGCATTTACGCATTTTAACAGCTCTTACGACTAGGGTGATAGAGATTGAATTCTTTTGTGTTGTATATTAAGAGAAAGCACCAAATGTTTTGTTTGCATTCATTTGAGTATGAAACTACACCAAGAATGTTTCAAATTGCAAACAACCTTCAACTCAAGCTTTTGAATGCATTTACGCGTTTTAAAAGCTCTTCCGAGTAGGGTGAAAGAGATTTGAATTCTTTTGTGTTGTATATTAAGAGAAAGCATCCAAATCCTTTGTTTGCATTCATTTGAGTGTGAAAACTACATCTAGGATGTTTACAAGTACAAGCAAGCTTCAACTCAAGCTTTTGAATGCATTTACGCATTTTAAAAGCTCATACGAGTAGGGTGAAAGAGATTTGAATTCTTTTGTGTTGTATATTAAGAGAAAGCATCCAAATACTTTTTTGCATTCAATTGAGTGTGAAACTACACCTATGATGTTTACAAGTACAAACAAGCTTCAACTCAAGCTTTTGAATGCATTTACGCATTTTAACAGCTCTTACGACTAGGGTGAAAGAGATTTAAGTTCTTTTGTGTTGTATATTAAGAGAAAGCATCCAAATACTTTTTTTGCATTCATTTGAGTGTGAAACTACACCTAGGATGTTTACAAGTACAAACAAGCTTCAACTCAAGCTTTTGAAAGCATTTACGCGTTTTAACAGCTCTTACGACTAGGGTGATAGAGATTGAATTCTTTTGTGTTGTATATTAAGAGAAAGCACCAAATGTTTTGTTTGCATTCATTTGAGTATGAAACTACACCAAGAATGTTTCAAATTGCAAACAAGCTTCAACTCAAGCTTTTGAATGCATTTACGCGTTTTAAAAGCTCTTCCGAGTAGGGTGAAAGATATTTGAATTCTTTTGTGTTGTATATTAAGAGAAAGCATCCAAATCCTTTGTTTGCATTCATTTGAGTGCGAAAACTACATCTAGGATGTTTACAAGTACAAACAAGCTTCAACTCAAGCTTTTGAATGCATTTACGCGTTTTAAAAGCTCTTATGATTATGGTGATAAAGACTGAGTTCTTTTGTGTTGTATATTAAGAGAAAGCATCCAAATACTTTGTTTGGATTCACTTGAGTGTGAAACTACACCTGGGATGTTTACAAGTACAAACAAGCTTCAACTCAAGCATTTGAATGCATTTACGCGTTTTAAAAGCTCATACGAGTAGGGTGAAAGAGATTTGAATTCTTTTGTGTTGTATATTAAGAGAAAGCATCCAAATACTTTTTTGCATTCAATTGAGTGTGAAACAACACCTATGATGTTTACAAGTACAAACAAGCTTCAACTCAAGCTTTTGAATGCATTTACGCATTTTAACAGCTCTTACGACTAGGGTGAAAGAGATTTGAGTTCTTTTGTGTTGTATATTAAGAGAAAGCATCCAAATACTTTGTTTGCATTCATTTGAGTGTGAAACTACACCTAGGATGTTTACAAGTATAAAAAAGCTTCAACCCAAGCTTTTGAATGCATTTACGCGTTTTAACAGCTCTTATGATTATGGTGATAGAGACTGAGTTCTTTTGTGTTGTCTATTAAGAGAAAGCATCCAAATACTTTGTTTGGATTCACTTCAGTGTGAAACTACACCTGGGATGTTTACAAGTACAAACAAGCTTCAACTCAAGCATTTGAATGCATTTACGCGTTTTAAAAGCTCATACGAGTAGGGTGAAAGAGATTTGAATTCTTTTGTGTTGTATATTAAGAGAAAGCACCCAAATGTTTAGTTTGCATTCATTTGAGTATGAAACTACACAAAGAATGTTTTAAAGTTCAAACAAGCTTCAACTCAAACTTTTGAATGCATTTATGCGTTTTAAAAGCTCATACGAGTAGGGTGAAAGAGATTTGAGTTCTTTTGTGTTGTATATTAAGAGAAAGCATACAAATACTTTGTTTGGATTCATTTGAGTGTGAAATTACACCTGGGATGTTTACAAGTACAAACAAGCTTCAACTCAAGCTTTTAATTGCATTTACGCGTTTTAAAAGCTCATACGAGTAGGGTGAAAGAGATTTGAAGTCTTTTGTGTTGTATATTAAGAGAAATCACCCAAATGTTTTGTTTGCATTCATTTGAGTATGAAACTACACCAAGAATGTTTAAAACTTCAAACAAGCTTCAACTCAAGGTTTTGAATGCATTTACGCGTTTTAAAAGCTCATACGAGTAGGGTGAAAGAGATTTGAGTTCTTTTGTAGTTTATATTAAGAGAAAGCATACAAATACTTTGTTTGCATTCATTTGAGTGTGAAACTACACCTATCATATTTACCAGTACAAACAAGCTTCAACTCAAGCTTTTGAATGCATTTACGCGTTTTAACAGCTCTTACGACTAGGGTGATAGAGATTGAATTCTTTTGTGTTGTATATTAAGAGAAAGCACCAAATGTTTTGTTTGCATTCATTTGAGTATGAAACTACACCAAGAAAGTTTCAAATTGCAAACAAGCTTCAACTCAAGCTTTTGAATGCATTTACGCGTTTTAAAAGCTCTTCCGAGTAGGGTGAAAGAGATTTGAATTCTTTTGTGTTGTATATTAAGAGAAAGCATCCAAATCCTTTGTTTGCATTCATTTGAGTGTGAAAACTACATCTAGGATGTTTACAAGTACAAACAAGCTTCAACTCAAGCTTTTGAATGCAATTACGCGTTTTAAAAGCTCATACGAGTAGGGTGAAAGAGATTTGAATTCTTTTGTGTTGTATATTAAGAGAAAGCATCCAAATACTTTCTTTGGATTCACTTGAGTGTGAAACTACACCTAGGAAGTTTACAAGTACAAACAAGCTTCAATTCAAGCTTTTGTGTGCATTTACGCGTTTTAAAAGCTCATACGAGTAGGGTGAAAGAGATTTGAGTTCTTTTGTGTTGTATATTAAGAGAAAGCATCCAAATACTTTGTTTGCATTCAATTGAGTGTGAAACTACACCTAGGATGTTTACAAGTACAAACAAGCTTCAACTCAAGCTTTTGAATGCATTTACGCGTTTTAACAGCTCTTACGACTAGGGTGATAGAGATTGAATTCTTTTGTGTTGTATATTAAGAGAAAGCACCAAATGTTTTGTTTGCATTCATTTGAGTATGAAACTACACCAAGAATGTTTCAAATTGCAAACAAGCTTCAACTCAAGCTTTTGAATCCATTTACGCGTTTTAAAAGCTCTTCCGAGTAGGGTGAAAGAGATTTGAAGTCTTTTGTGTTGTATATTAAGAGAAAGCATCCAAATACTTTTTGTTTGCATTCATATGAGTGTGAAAACTACATCTAGGATGTTTAGAAGTACAAACAAGCTTCAATTCAAGCTTTTAAATGCATTTACTCGTTTTAACAGCTCATACGAGTAGGGTGATAGAGATTTAGTTCTTTTGTGTTGTATATTAAGAGAAAGCACCCAAATGTTTTGTTTGCATTCATTTGAGTATGAAACCACACCTAGGATGTTTACAAGTACAAACAAGCTTCAACGCAAGCTTTTGAATGCATTTACGCTTTTTAAAAGCTCATACTAGTAGGGTGAAAGAGATTTGAGTTCTTTTGTGTTGTATATTAAGAGAAAGCATCCAAATACTTTGTTTGCATTCAATTGAGTGTGAAACTACACCTATGATGTTTACAAGTACAAACAAGCTTCAACTCAAGCTTTTGAATGCATTTACGCATTTTAACAGCTCTTACGACTAGGGTGAAAGAGATTTGAGTTCTTTTGTGTTGTGTATTAAGAGAAAGCATCCAAATACTTTGTTTGCATTCATTTGAGTGTGAAACTACACCTAGGATGTTTACAAGTATAAAAAAGCTTCAACCCAAGCTTTTGAATGCATTTACGCGTTTTAAAAGCTCATACGAATAGGGTGAAAGAGATTTGAATTCTTTTGTGTTGTATATTAAGTGAAAGCAACCAAATACTTTGTTTGCATTCATATGAGTGTGAAAACTACATCTAGGATGTTTTCAAGTACAAACAAGCTTCAACTCAAGCTTTTGAATGCATTTACTCGTTTTAACAGCTCTTACGACAAGGGTGATAGAGATTGAGTTCTTTTGTGTTGTATATTAAGAGAAAGCACCGAAATGTTTTGCTTACATTCATTTAAGTATGAAACCACACCTAGGATGTTTACAAGTACAAACAAGCTTCGACTCAAGCTTTTGAATACATTTACGCGTTTTAAAAGCTCATACGAGTAGGGTGAAAGAGATTTTGAGTTCTTTTGTGTTGTATATTAAGAGAAAGCATCCAAATACTTTGTTTGCATTCATTTGAGTGTGAAACTACAACTGGGATGTTTACAAGTACAAACAAGCTTCAACTCAAGCTTTTGAATGCATTTACGCGTTTTAACAGCTCTTACGACTAGGGTGATAGAGATTGAATTCTTTTGTGTTGTATATTAAGAGAAAGCACCAAATGTTTTGTTTGCATTCATTTGAGTATGAAATAACCCCAAGAATGTTTTAAAGTGCAAACAAGCTTCAACTCAAGCTTTTGAATACATTTACGCATTTTAAAAGCTCATACGAGTAGGGTGAAAGAGATTTGAGTTCTTTTGTATTGTGTATTAAGAGAAAGCATCCAAATACTTTGTTTGGATTCATTTGAGTGTGAAAGTACACCTAGGATGTCTGCAAGTACAAACAAGCTTCAACTCAAGCTTTTGAATGCATTTACGCGTTTTAAAAGCTCATACCAGTAGGGTGAAAGAGATTTGAATTCTTTTGTGTTGTATATTAAGAGAAAGCATCCAAATACTTTGTTTGCATTCATTTGAGTGTGAAACTACACCTTGGAAGTTTACAAGTACAAACAAGCTTCAACTCAAGCTTTTGTATGCATTTACGCGTTTTAAAAGCTCATACGAGTAGGGTGAAAGAGATTTGAGTTCTTTTGTGTTGTATATTAAGAGAAAGCATCCAAATACTTTGTTTGCATTCAATTGAGTGTGAAACTACACCTAGGATGTTTACAAGTACAAACAAGCTTCAACTCAAGCTTTTGAATGCATTTACGCGTTTTAACAGCTCTTACGACTAGGGTGATAGAGATTGAATTCTTTTGTGTTGTATATTAAGAGAAAGCACCAAATGTTTTGTTTGCATTCATTTGAGTATGAAACTACACCAAGAATGTTTCAAATTGCAAACAAGCTTCAACTCAAGCTTTTGAATGCATTTACTCGTTTTAACAGCTCTTACGACTAGGTTGATAGAGATTGAGTTCTTTTGTGTTGTATATTAAGAGAAAGCACCCAAATGTTTTATTTGCATTCATTTGAGTATGAAACCACACCTAAGATGTTTACAACTACAAACAAGCTTCAACTCAAACTTTTGAATGCATTTACACGTTTTAACAGCTCTTACGACTATGGTGATAGTGACTTAGTTCTTTTGTGTTGTATATTAAGAGAAAGCATCCAAATACTTTGTTTGCATTCATTTGAGTGTGCAACTACACCTGGGATGTTTACAAGTACAAAGAAGCTTCAACTCAAGCTTTTGAATGCATTTACGCGTTTTAAAAGCTCATACGAGTAGGGTGAAAGAGATTTGAGTTCTTTTGTGTTGTATATTAAGAGAAAGCATCCAAATACTTTTTTTGCATTCATTTGAGTGTGAAACTACACCTAGGATATTTACAAGTACAAACAAGCTTAAACTCAAGCTTTTGAATGCATTTACTCGTTTAAAAAGCTCATACGAGTAGGGTGAAAGAGATTTGAGTTCTTTTGTGTTGTATATTAACAGAAAGCATTCAAATACTTTGTTTGGATTCATTTGAGTGTGAAACTATACCTAAGATGTTTACAAGTACAAACAAGCTTCAACTCAAGCTTTTGAATGCATTTACGCGTTTTAACAGCTGTTACGACTAGGGTGATAGAGATTTAGTTCTTTTGTGTTGTATATTAAGAGAAAGCACCCAAATGTTTTGTTTGCATTCATTTGAGTATGAATCTACACCAAGAATGTTTTAAAGTGCAAACAAGCTTCAACTCAAATTTTTGAATGCATTTACGCGTTTTAAAAGCCCATACGAGTAGGGTGAAAGAGATTTTGAGTTCTTTTGTGTTGTATATTAATAGAAATCATCCAAATACTTTGTTTGCATTCATTTGAGTGTGAAACTACACCTAGGATGTTTACAAGTACAAACAACCTTCAACTTAAACTTTTGAATTCATTTACGCGTTTTAAAAGCTCATACGAGTAGGGTGAAAGAGATTTGAGTTCTTTTGTGTTGTATATTTAGAGAAAGCATCCAAATACTTTGTTTGCATTCATTTGAGTGTGAAACTACACCTAGGATGTTTACAAGTACAAACAAGCTTCAACTCAAGCTTTTGAATGCAGTTACGCGTTTTAAAAGCTCATACGAGTAGGGTGAAAGAGATTTGAGTTCTTTTGTGTTGTATATTAAGAGAGTATCCAAATACTTTGTTTGCATTCATTTGAGTGTGAAACTACACCTTGGATGTTTACAAGTACAAACAAGCTTTACCTCAACCTTTTGAATGCATTTACGCGTTTTAAAAGCTCATACGAGTAGGGTGAAAGAGATTTGAATTCTTTTGTGTTGTATATTAAGAGAAAGCATCCAAATCTCGTTTTAACAGCTCATACGAGTAGGGTGATCGAGATTTAGTTCTTTTGTGTTGTATATTAAGAGAAAGCATCCAAATACTTTGTTTGCATTCATTTGAGTGTGAAACTACACCTAGGATGTTTACAAGTACAAAAAAGCTTCAACTCAAGCTTTTGAATGCATTTACGCGTTTTAAAAGCTCATACGAGTAGGGTGAAAGGGATTTGAGTTCTTTTGTGTTGTATATTAAGAGAAAGCAACCAAATACTTTGTTTGCATTCATATGAGTGTGAAAACTACATCTAGGATGTTTACAAGTACAAACAAGCTTCAACTCAAGCTTTTGAATGCATTTACGCGTTTTAACAGCTCTTACGACTAGGGTGATAGAGATTGAATTCTTTTGTGTTGTGTATTAAGAGAAAGCACCAAATGTTTTGTTTGCATTCATTTGAGTATGAAACTACACCAAGAATGTTTCAAATTGCAAACAAGCTTCAACTCAAGCTTTTGAATGCATTTACGCGTTTTAAAAGCTCTTACGAGTAGGGTGAAAGAGATTTGAATTCTTTTGTGTTGTATATTTAGAGAAAGCATCCAAATACTTTGTTTGCATTCATTTGAGTGTGAAAACTATATCTAGGACGTTTACAACTACAAACAAGCTTCAACTCAAGCTTTTGAATGCATTTACGCGTTTTAAAAGCTCATACGAGTAGCGTGATAGAGATTGAGTTCTTTTGTGTTGTACATTAAGAGAAAGCACCCAAATGTTTTGTTTGCATTCATTTGAGTATGAAACTACACCAAGAATGTTTTAAAGTTCAAACAAGATTAAACTCAAACTTTTGAATGCATTTACGCGTTTTAAAAGCTCATACGAATAGGGTGAAAGAGATTTGAGTTCTTTTGTGTTGTATATTAATAGAAAGCATCCAAATACTTTGTTTGCATTCATTTGAGTGTGAAACTACACCTAGGATGTTTACAAGTACAAACAAGCTTCAACTCAAGCTTTTGAATGCATTTACTCGTTTTAACAGCTCATACGAGTAGGGTGATAGAGATTTAGTTCTTTTGTGTTGTATATTAAGAGAAAGCATCCAAATACTTTGTTTGCATTCATTTGAGTGTGAAACTACATCTAGGATGTTTACAAGTACAAACAAGCTTCAACTCAAGCTTTTGAATGCATTTACTCGTTGTAACTGCTCATACGAGTACGGTGATAGAGATTTAGTTCTTTTGTGTTGTATATTAAGAGAAAGCACCCAAATGTTTTGTTTGCATTCATTTGAGTATGAAATTACACCAAGAATGTTTTAAAGTTCAAACAAGCTTTAACTCAAAGTTTTGAATGCATTTACGCGTTTTAAAAGCTCATACGAGTAGGGTGAAAGAGATTTGAGTTCTTTTGTGTTGTATATTAATAGAAAGCATCCAAATATTTTGTTTGAATTCATTTGAGTGTGAAACCACACCTAGGATGTTTACAAGTACAAACAAGCTTCAACGCAAGCTTTTGAATGCATTTACGCGTTTTAAAAGCTCATACGAGTAGGGTGAAAGAGATTTGAGTTCTTTTGTGTTGTATATTAAGAGAAAGCATCTAAATACTTTGTTTGCATTCAATTGAGTGTGAAACTACACCTATGATGTTTACATGTACAAACAAGCTTCAACTCAAGCTTTTGAATGCATTTACGCATTTTAACAGCTCTTACGACTAGGGTGAAAGAGATTTGAGTTCTTTTGTGTTGTATATTAAGAGAAAGCATCCAAATACTTTGTTTGCATTCATTTGAGTGTGAAACTACACCTAGGATGTTTACAAGTATAAAAAAGCTTCAACCCAAGCTTTTGAATGCATTTACGCGTTTTAACAGCTCTTATGATTATGGTGATAGAGACTGAGTTCTTTTGTGTTGTCTATTAAGAGAAAGCATCCAAATACTTTGTTTGGATTCACTTGAGTGTGAAACTACACCTAGGATGTTTACAAGTACAAACAAGCTTCAACTCAAGCTTTTGAATGCATTTACGCGTTTTAAAAGCTCATACGAGAAGGGTGAAAGAGATTTGAGTTCTTTTGTGTTGTATATTAAGAGAAAGCATCCAAATACTTTGTTTGCATTCATTTTGAGTATGAAACTACACCAAGAATGTTTCAAATTGCAAACAAGCTTCAACTCAAGCTTTTGAATGCATTTACGTGTTTTAAAAGCTCATACGAGTAGGGTGAAAGAGATTTAAATTCTTTTGTGTTGTATATTAAGAGAAAGCATCCAATTACTTTGTTTGCATTCATTTGAGTGTGAAAACTACATCTAGGATGTTGACAAGTACAAACAAGCTTCAACTCAAGCTTTTGAATGCATTTACTCGTTGTAACAGCTCATACGAGTAGGGTGATAGAGATTTAGTTCTTTTGTGTTGTATATTAAGAGAAACCACCCAAATGTTTTGTTTGCATTCATTTGAGTATGAAACCACACCTAGGATGTTTACAAGTACAAACAAGCTTCAACTCAAGCTTTTGAATGCATTTACGCGTATTAAAAGCTCATACGAGTAGGGTGAAAGAGATTTATGTTGTTTTGTGTTGAATATTAAGAGAAAGCATCCAAATACTTTGTTTGGATTCACTTGAGTGAGAAACTACACCTAGGAAGTTTACAAGTACACCAAGAATGTTTTAAAGTTCAAACAAGATTAAACTCAAACTTTTGAATGCATTTACGCGTTTTAAAAGCTCATACGAGTAGGGTGAAAGAGATTTGAGTTCTTTTGTGTTGTATATTAATAGAAAGCATCCAAATACTTTGTTTGCATTCATTTGAGTGTGAAACTACACCTAGGATGTTTACAAGTACAAACAAGCTTCAACTCAAGCTTTTGAATGCATTTACTCGTTTTAACAGCTCATACGAGTAGGGTGATAGAGATTTAGTTCTTTTGTGTTGTATATTAAGAGAAAGCATCCAAATACTTTGTTTGCATTCATTTGAGTGTGAAACTACATCTAGGATGTTTACAAGTACAAACAAGCTTCAACTCAAGCTTTTGAATGCATTTACTCGTTGTAACTGCTCATACGAGTACGGTGATAGAGATTTAGTTCTTTTGTGTTGTATATTAAGAGAAAGCACCCAAATGTTTTGTTTGCATTCATTTGAGTATGAAATTACACCAAGAATGTTTTAAAGTTCAAACAAGCTTTAACTCAAACTTTTGAATGCATTTACGCGTTTTAAAAGCTCATACGAGTAGGGTGAAAG
The DNA here is from genome assembly GCA_038025085.1 of Tetragonia tetragonoides. Classification (NCBI taxonomy): domain Eukaryota; kingdom Viridiplantae; phylum Streptophyta; class Magnoliopsida; order Caryophyllales; family Aizoaceae; genus Tetragonia; species Tetragonia tetragonoides. Next base: position 27,387,762 of record CM076140.1, read on the forward strand.
AGATTTGAGTTCTTTTGTGTTGTATATTAATAGAAAGCTTCCAAATATTTTGTTTGAATTCATTTGAGTGTGAAACCACACCTAGGATGTTTACAAGTACAAACAAGCTTCAACGCAAGCTTTTGAATGCATTTACGCGTTTTAAAAGCTCATACGAGTAGGGTGAAAGAGATTTGAGTTCTTTTGTGTTGTATATTAAGAGAAAGCATCCAAATACTTTGTTTGCATTCAATTGAGTGTGAAACTACACCTATGATGTTTACATGTACAAACAAGCTTCAACTCAAGCTTTTGAATGCATTTACGCATTTTAACAGCTCTTACGACTAGGGTGAAAGAGATTTGAGTTCTTTTGTGTTGTATATTAAGAGAAAGCATCCAAATACTTTGTTTGCATTCATTTGAGTGTGAAACTACACCTAGGATGTTTACAAGTATAAAAAAGCTTCAACCCAAGCTTTTGAATGCATTTACGCGTTTTAACAGCTCTTATGATTATGGTGATAGAGACTGAGTTCTTTTGTGTTGTCTATTAAGAGAAAGCATCCAAATACTTTTTTTGGATTCACTTGAGTGTGAAACTACACCTAGGATGTTTACAAGTACAAACAAGCTTCAACTCAAGCTTTTGAATGCATTTACGCGTTTTAAAAGCTCATACGAGAAGGGTGAAAGAGATTTGAGTTCTTTTGTGTTGAATATTAAGAGAAAGCATCCAAATACTTTGTTTGGATTCACTTGACTGAGAAGCTACACCTAGGAAGTTTACAAGTACAAACAAGCTTCAACTCAAGAGAAAGCACCCAAATGTTTAGTTTGCATTCATTTGAGTATGAAACTACACAAAGAATGTTTTAAAGTTCAAACAAGCTTCAACTCAAACTTTTGAATGCATTTACGCGTTTTAAAAGCTCATACGAGTAGGGTGAAAGAGATTTGAGTTCTTTTGTGTTGTATATTAAGAGAAAGCATACAAATACTTTGTTTGGATTCATTTGAGTGTGAAATTACACCGGGGATGTTTACAAGTACAAACAAGCTTCAACTCAAGCTTTTAATTGCATTAACGCGTTTTAAAAGCTCATACGAGTAGGGTGAAAGAGATTTGAAGTCTTTTGTGTTGTATATTAAGAGAAAGCACCCAAATGTTTTGTTTGCATTCATTTGAGTATGAAACTACACCAAGAATGTTTAAAACTTCAAACAAGCTTCAACTCAAGGTTTTGAATGCATTTACGCGTTTTAAAAGCTCTTCCGAGTAGGGTGAAAGAGATTTGAATCCTTTTGTGTTGTATATTAAGAGAAAGCATCCAAATCCTTTGTTTGCATTCATTTGAGTGTGAAAACTACATCTAGGATGTTTACAAGTACAAGCAAGCTTCAACTCAAGCTTTTGAATGCATTTACGCATTTTAAAAGCTCATACGAGTAGGGTGAAAGAGATTTGAGTTCTTTTGTAGTTTATATTAAGAGAAAGCATACAAATACTTTGTTTGCATTCATTTGAGTGTGAAACTACACCTATCATATTTACAAGTACAAACAAGCTTCAACTCAAGCTTTTGAATGCATTTACGCGTTTTAACAGCTCTTACGACTAGGGTGATAGAGATTGAATTTTTTTGTGTTGTATATTAAGAGAAAGCATCCAAATACTTTCTTTGGATTCACTTGAGTGTGAAACTACACCTAGGAAGTTTACAAGTACAAACAAGCTTCAACTCAAGCTTTTGAATGCATTTACGCGTTTTAAAAGCTCATACGAGAAGGGTGAAAGAGATTTGAGTTCTTTTGTGTTGTATATTAAGAGAAAGCATCCAAATACTTTGTTTGCATTCATTTGAGTGTGAAACTACACCTAGGATGTTTACAAGTACAAACAAGCTTCAACTCAAGCTTTTGAATGCATTTACGCATTTTAACAGCTCTTACGACTAGGGTGATAGAGATTGAATTCTTTTGTGTTGTATATTAAGAGAAAGCACCAAATGTTTTGTTTGCATTCATTTGAGTATGAAACTACACCAAGAATGTTTCAAATTGCAAACAACCTTCAACTCAAGCTTTTGAATGCATTTACGCGTTTTAAAAGCTCTTCCGAGTAGGGTGAAAGAGATTTGAATTCTTTTGTGTTGTATATTAAGAGAAAGCATCCAAATCCTTTGTTTGCATTCATTTGAGTGTGAAAACTACATCTAGGATGTTTACAAGTACAAGCAAGCTTCAACTCAAGCTTTTGAATGCATTTACGCATTTTAAAAGCTCATACGAGTAGGGTGAAAGAGATTTGAATTCTTTTGTGTTGTATATTAAGAGAAAGCATCCAAATACTTTTTTGCATTCAATTGAGTGTGAAACTACACCTATGATGTTTACAAGTACAAACAAGCTTCAACTCAAGCTTTTGAATGCATTTACGCATTTTAACAGCTCTTACGACTAGGGTGAAAGAGATTTAAGTTCTTTTGTGTTGTATATTAAGAGAAAGCATCCAAATACTTTTTTTGCATTCATTTGAGTGTGAAACTACACCTAGGATGTTTACAAGTACAAACAAGCTTCAACTCAAGCTTTTGAAAGCATTTACGCGTTTTAACAGCTCTTACGACTAGGGTGATAGAGATTGAATTCTTTTGTGTTGTATATTAAGAGAAAGCACCAAATGTTTTGTTTGCATTCATTTGAGTATGAAACTACACCAAGAATGTTTCAAATTGCAAACAAGCTTCAACTCAAGCTTTTGAATGCATTTACGCGTTTTAAAAGCTCTTCCGAGTAGGGTGAAAGATATTTGAATTCTTTTGTGTTGTATATTAAGAGAAAGCATCCAAATCCTTTGTTTGCATTCATTTGAGTGCGAAAACTACATCTAGGATGTTTACAAGTACAAACAAGCTTCAACTCAAGCTTTTGAATGCATTTACGCGTTTTAAAAGCTCTTATGATTATGGTGATAAAGACTGAGTTCTTTTGTGTTGTATATTAAGAGAAAGCATCCAAATACTTTGTTTGGATTCACTTGAGTGTGAAACTACACCTGGGATGTTTACAAGTACAAACAAGCTTCAACTCAAGCATTTGAATGCATTTACGCGTTTTAAAAGCTCATACGAGTAGGGTGAAAGAGATTTGAATTCTTTTGTGTTGTATATTAAGAGAAAGCATCCAAATACTTTTTTGCATTCAATTGAGTGTGAAACAACACCTATGATGTTTACAAGTACAAACAAGCTTCAACTCAAGCTTTTGAATGCATTTACGCATTTTAACAGCTCTTACGACTAGGGTGAAAGAGATTTGAGTTCTTTTGTGTTGTATATTAAGAGAAAGCATCCAAATACTTTGTTTGCATTCATTTGAGTGTGAAACTACACCTAGGATGTTTACAAGTATAAAAAAGCTTCAACCCAAGCTTTTGAATGCATTTACGCGTTTTAACAGCTCTTATGATTATGGTGATAGAGACTGAGTTCTTTTGTGTTGTCTATTAAGAGAAAGCATCCAAATACTTTGTTTGGATTCACTTCAGTGTGAAACTACACCTGGGATGTTTACAAGTACAAACAAGCTTCAACTCAAGCATTTGAATGCATTTACGCGTTTTAAAAGCTCATACGAGTAGGGTGAAAGAGATTTGAATTCTTTTGTGTTGTATATTAAGAGAAAGCACCCAAATGTTTAGTTTGCATTCATTTGAGTATGAAACTACACAAAGAATGTTTTAAAGTTCAAACAAGCTTCAACTCAAACTTTTGAATGCATTTATGCGTTTTAAAAGCTCATACGAGTAGGGTGAAAGAGATTTGAGTTCTTTTGTGTTGTATATTAAGAGAAAGCATACAAATACTTTGTTTGGATTCATTTGAGTGTGAAATTACACCTGGGATGTTTACAAGTACAAACAAGCTTCAACTCAAGCTTTTAATTGCATTTACGCGTTTTAAAAGCTCATACGAGTAGGGTGAAAGAGATTTGAAGTCTTTTGTGTTGTATATTAAGAGAAATCACCCAAATGTTTTGTTTGCATTCATTTGAGTATGAAACTACACCAAGAATGTTTAAAACTTCAAACAAGCTTCAACTCAAGGTTTTGAATGCATTTACGCGTTTTAAAAGCTCATACGAGTAGGGTGAAAGAGATTTGAGTTCTTTTGTAGTTTATATTAAGAGAAAGCATACAAATACTTTGTTTGCATTCATTTGAGTGTGAAACTACACCTATCATATTTACCAGTACAAACAAGCTTCAACTCAAGCTTTTGAATGCATTTACGCGTTTTAACAGCTCTTACGACTAGGGTGATAGAGATTGAATTCTTTTGTGTTGTATATTAAGAGAAAGCACCAAATGTTTTGTTTGCATTCATTTGAGTATGAAACTACACCAAGAAAGTTTCAAATTGCAAACAAGCTTCAACTCAAGCTTTTGAATGCATTTACGCGTTTTAAAAGCTCTTCCGAGTAGGGTGAAAGAGATTTGAATTCTTTTGTGTTGTATATTAAGAGAAAGCATCCAAATCCTTTGTTTGCATTCATTTGAGTGTGAAAACTACATCTAGGATGTTTACAAGTACAAACAAGCTTCAACTCAAGCTTTTGAATGCAATTACGCGTTTTAAAAGCTCATACGAGTAGGGTGAAAGAGATTTGAATTCTTTTGTGTTGTATATTAAGAGAAAGCATCCAAATACTTTCTTTGGATTCACTTGAGTGTGAAACTACACCTAGGAAGTTTACAAGTACAAACAAGCTTCAATTCAAGCTTTTGTGTGCATTTACGCGTTTTAAAAGCTCATACGAGTAGGGTGAAAGAGATTTGAGTTCTTTTGTGTTGTATATTAAGAGAAAGCATCCAAATACTTTGTTTGCATTCAATTGAGTGTGAAACTACACCTAGGATGTTTACAAGTACAAACAAGCTTCAACTCAAGCTTTTGAATGCATTTACGCGTTTTAACAGCTCTTACGACTAGGGTGATAGAGATTGAATTCTTTTGTGTTGTATATTAAGAGAAAGCACCAAATGTTTTGTTTGCATTCATTTGAGTATGAAACTACACCAAGAATGTTTCAAATTGCAAACAAGCTTCAACTCAAGCTTTTGAATCCATTTACGCGTTTTAAAAGCTCTTCCGAGTAGGGTGAAAGAGATTTGAAGTCTTTTGTGTTGTATATTAAGAGAAAGCATCCAAATACTTTTTGTTTGCATTCATATGAGTGTGAAAACTACATCTAGGATGTTTAGAAGTACAAACAAGCTTCAATTCAAGCTTTTAAATGCATTTACTCGTTTTAACAGCTCATACGAGTAGGGTGATAGAGATTTAGTTCTTTTGTGTTGTATATTAAGAGAAAGCACCCAAATGTTTTGTTTGCATTCATTTGAGTATGAAACCACACCTAGGATGTTTACAAGTACAAACAAGCTTCAACGCAAGCTTTTGAATGCATTTACGCTTTTTAAAAGCTCATACTAGTAGGGTGAAAGAGATTTGAGTTCTTTTGTGTTGTATATTAAGAGAAAGCATCCAAATACTTTGTTTGCATTCAATTGAGTGTGAAACTACACCTATGATGTTTACAAGTACAAACAAGCTTCAACTCAAGCTTTTGAATGCATTTACGCATTTTAACAGCTCTTACGACTAGGGTGAAAGAGATTTGAGTTCTTTTGTGTTGTGTATTAAGAGAAAGCATCCAAATACTTTGTTTGCATTCATTTGAGTGTGAAACTACACCTAGGATGTTTACAAGTATAAAAAAGCTTCAACCCAAGCTTTTGAATGCATTTACGCGTTTTAAAAGCTCATACGAATAGGGTGAAAGAGATTTGAATTCTTTTGTGTTGTATATTAAGTGAAAGCAACCAAATACTTTGTTTGCATTCATATGAGTGTGAAAACTACATCTAGGATGTTTTCAAGTACAAACAAGCTTCAACTCAAGCTTTTGAATGCATTTACTCGTTTTAACAGCTCTTACGACAAGGGTGATAGAGATTGAGTTCTTTTGTGTTGTATATTAAGAGAAAGCACCGAAATGTTTTGCTTACATTCATTTAAGTATGAAACCACACCTAGGATGTTTACAAGTACAAACAAGCTTCGACTCAAGCTTTTGAATACATTTACGCGTTTTAAAAGCTCATACGAGTAGGGTGAAAGAGATTTTGAGTTCTTTTGTGTTGTATATTAAGAGAAAGCATCCAAATACTTTGTTTGCATTCATTTGAGTGTGAAACTACAACTGGGATGTTTACAAGTACAAACAAGCTTCAACTCAAGCTTTTGAATGCATTTACGCGTTTTAACAGCTCTTACGACTAGGGTGATAGAGATTGAATTCTTTTGTGTTGTATATTAAGAGAAAGCACCAAATGTTTTGTTTGCATTCATTTGAGTATGAAATAACCCCAAGAATGTTTTAAAGTGCAAACAAGCTTCAACTCAAGCTTTTGAATACATTTACGCATTTTAAAAGCTCATACGAGTAGGGTGAAAGAGATTTGAGTTCTTTTGTATTGTGTATTAAGAGAAAGCATCCAAATACTTTGTTTGGATTCATTTGAGTGTGAAAGTACACCTAGGATGTCTGCAAGTACAAACAAGCTTCAACTCAAGCTTTTGAATGCATTTACGCGTTTTAAAAGCTCATACCAGTAGGGTGAAAGAGATTTGAATTCTTTTGTGTTGTATATTAAGAGAAAGCATCCAAATACTTTGTTTGCATTCATTTGAGTGTGAAACTACACCTTGGAAGTTTACAAGTACAAACAAGCTTCAACTCAAGCTTTTGTATGCATTTACGCGTTTTAAAAGCTCATACGAGTAGGGTGAAAGAGATTTGAGTTCTTTTGTGTTGTATATTAAGAGAAAGCATCCAAATACTTTGTTTGCATTCAATTGAGTGTGAAACTACACCTAGGATGTTTACAAGTACAAACAAGCTTCAACTCAAGCTTTTGAATGCATTTACGCGTTTTAACAGCTCTTACGACTAGGGTGATAGAGATTGAATTCTTTTGTGTTGTATATTAAGAGAAAGCACCAAATGTTTTGTTTGCATTCATTTGAGTATGAAACTACACCAAGAATGTTTCAAATTGCAAACAAGCTTCAACTCAAGCTTTTGAATGCATTTACTCGTTTTAACAGCTCTTACGACTAGGTTGATAGAGATTGAGTTCTTTTGTGTTGTATATTAAGAGAAAGCACCCAAATGTTTTATTTGCATTCATTTGAGTATGAAACCACACCTAAGATGTTTACAACTACAAACAAGCTTCAACTCAAACTTTTGAATGCATTTACACGTTTTAACAGCTCTTACGACTATGGTGATAGTGACTTAGTTCTTTTGTGTTGTATATTAAGAGAAAGCATCCAAATACTTTGTTTGCATTCATTTGAGTGTGCAACTACACCTGGGATGTTTACAAGTACAAAGAAGCTTCAACTCAAGCTTTTGAATGCATTTACGCGTTTTAAAAGCTCATACGAGTAGGGTGAAAGAGATTTGAGTTCTTTTGTGTTGTATATTAAGAGAAAGCATCCAAATACTTTTTTTGCATTCATTTGAGTGTGAAACTACACCTAGGATATTTACAAGTACAAACAAGCTTAAACTCAAGCTTTTGAATGCATTTACTCGTTTAAAAAGCTCATACGAGTAGGGTGAAAGAGATTTGAGTTCTTTTGTGTTGTATATTAACAGAAAGCATTCAAATACTTTGTTTGGATTCATTTGAGTGTGAAACTATACCTAAGATGTTTACAAGTACAAACAAGCTTCAACTCAAGCTTTTGAATGCATTTACGCGTTTTAACAGCTGTTACGACTAGGGTGATAGAGATTTAGTTCTTTTGTGTTGTATATTAAGAGAAAGCACCCAAATGTTTTGTTTGCATTCATTTGAGTATGAATCTACACCAAGAATGTTTTAAAGTGCAAACAAGCTTCAACTCAAATTTTTGAATGCATTTACGCGTTTTAAAAGCCCATACGAGTAGGGTGAAAGAGATTTTGAGTTCTTTTGTGTTGTATATTAATAGAAATCATCCAAATACTTTGTTTGCATTCATTTGAGTGTGAAACTACACCTAGGATGTTTACAAGTACAAACAACCTTCAACTTAAACTTTTGAATTGATTTACGCGTTTTAAAAGCTCATACGAGTAGGGTGAAAGAGATTTGAGTTCTTTTGTGTTGTATATTTAGAGAAAGCATCCAAATACTTTGTTTGCATTCATTTGAGTGTGAAACTACACCTAGGATGTTTACAAGTACAAACAAGCTTCAACTCAAGCTTTTGAATGCAGTTACGCGTTTTAAAAGCTCATACGAGTAGGGTGAAAGAGATTTGAGTTCTTTTGTGTTGTATATTAAGAGAGTATCCAAATACTTTGTTTGCATTCATTTGAGTGTGAAACTACACCTTGGATGTTTACAAGTACAAACAAGCTTTACCTCAACCTTTTGAATGCATTTACGCGTTTTAAAAGCTCATACGAGTAGGGTGAAAGAGATTTGAATTCTTTTGTGTTGTATATTAAGAGAAAGCATCCAAATCTCGTTTTAACAGCTCATACGAGTAGGGTGATCGAGATTTAGTTCTTTTGTGTTGTATATTAAGAGAAAGCATCCAAATACTTTGTTTGCATTCATTTGAGTGTGAAACTACACCTAGGATGTTTACAAGTACAAAAAAGCTTCAACTCAAGCTTTTGAATGCATTTACGCGTTTTAAAAGCTCATACGAGTAGGGTGAAAGGGATTTGAGTTCTTTTGTGTTGTATATTAAGAGAAAGCAACCAAATACTTTGTTTGCATTCATATGAGTGTGAAAACTACATCTAGGATGTTTACAAGTACAAACAAGCTTCAACTCAAGCTTTTGAATGCATTTACGCGTTTTAACAGCTCTTACGACTAGGGTGATAGAGATTGAATTCTTTTGTGTTGTGTATTAAGAGAAAGCACCAAATGTTTTGTTTGCATTCATTTGAGTATGAAACTACACCAAGAATGTTTCAAATTGCAAACAAGCTTCAACTCAAGCTTTTGAATGCATTTACGCGTTTTAAAAGCTCTTACGAGTAGGGTGAAAGAGATTTGAATTCTTTTGTGTTGTATATTTAGAGAAAGCATCCAAATACTTTGTTTGCATTCATTTGAGTGTGAAAACTATATCTAGGACGTTTACAACTACAAACAAGCTTCAACTCAAGCTTTTGAATGCATTTACGCGTTTTAAAAGCTCATACGAGTAGCGTGATAGAGATTGAGTTCTTTTGTGTTGTACATTAAGAGAAAGCACCCAAATGTTTTGTTTGCATTCATTTGAGTATGAAACTACACCAAGAATGTTTTAAAGTTCAAACAAGATTAAACTCAAACTTTTGAATGCATTTACGCGTTTTAAAAGCTCATACGAATAGGGTGAAAGAGATTTGAGTTCTTTTGTGTTGTATATTAATAGAAAGCATCCAAATACTTTGTTTGCATTCATTTGAGTGTGAAACTACACCTAGGATGTTTACAAGTACAAACAAGCTTCAACTCAAGCTTTTGAATGCATTTACTCGTTTTAACAGCTCATACGAGTAGGGTGATAGAGATTTAGTTCTTTTGTGTTGTATATTAAGAGAAAGCATCCAAATACTTTGTTTGCATTCATTTGAGTGTGAAACTACATCTAGGATGTTTACAAGTACAAACAAGCTTCAACTCAAGCTTTTGAATGCATTTACTCGTTGTAACTGCTCATACGAGTACGGTGATAGAGATTTAGTTCTTTTGTGTTGTATATTAAGAGAAAGCACCCAAATGTTTTGTTTGCATTCATTTGAGTATGAAATTACACCAAGAATGTTTTAAAGTTCAAACAAGCTTTAACTCAAAGTTTTGAATGCATTTACGCGTTTTAAAAGCTCATACGAGTAGGGTGAAAGAGATTTGAGTTCTTTTGTGTTGTATATTAATAGAAAGCATCCAAATATTTTGTTTGAATTCATTTGAGTGTGAAACCACACCTAGGATGTTTACAAGTACAAACAAGCTTCAACGCAAGCTTTTGAATGCATTTACGCGTTTTAAAAGCTCATACGAGTAGGGTGAAAGAGATTTGAGTTCTTTTGTGTTGTATATTAAGAGAAAGCATCTAAATACTTTGTTTGCATTCAATTGAGTGTGAAACTACACCTATGATGTTTACATGTACAAACAAGCTTCAACTCAAGCTTTTGAATGCATTTACGCATTTTAACAGCTCTTACGACTAGGGTGAAAGAGATTTGAGTTCTTTTGTGTTGTATATTAAGAGAAAGCATCCAAATACTTTGTTTGCATTCATTTGAGTGTGAAACTACACCTAGGATGTTTACAAGTATAAAAAAGCTTCAACCCAAGCTTTTGAATGCATTTACGCGTTTTAACAGCTCTTATGATTATGGTGATAGAGACTGAGTTCTTTTGTGTTGTCTATTAAGAGAAAGCATCCAAATACTTTGTTTGGATTCACTTGAGTGTGAAACTACACCTAGGATGTTTACAAGTACAAACAAGCTTCAACTCAAGCTTTTGAATGCATTTACGCGTTTTAAAAGCTCATACGAGAAGGGTGAAAGAGATTTGAGTTCTTTTGTGTTGTATATTAAGAGAAAGCATCCAAATACTTTGTTTGCATTCATTTTGAGTATGAAACTACACCAAGAATGTTTCAAATTGCAAACAAGCTTCAACTCAAGCTTTTGAATGCATTTACGTGTTTTAAAAGCTCATACGAGTAGGGTGAAAGAGATTTAAATTCTTTTGTGTTGTATATTAAGAGAAAGCATCCAATTACTTTGTTTGCATTCATTTGAGTGTGAAAACTACATCTAGGATGTTGACAAGTACAAACAAGCTTCAACTCAAGCTTTTGAATGCATTTACTCGTTGTAACAGCTCATACGAGTAGGGTGATAGAGATTTAGTTCTTTTGTGTTGTATATTAAGAGAAACCACCCAAATGTTTTGTTTGCATTCATTTGAGTATGAAACCACACCTAGGATGTTTACAAGTACAAACAAGCTTCAACTCAAGCTTTTGAATGCATTTACGCGTATTAAAAGCTCATACGAGTAGGGTGAAAGAGATTTATGTTGTTTTGTGTTGAATATTAAGAGAAAGCATCCAAATACTTTGTTTGGATTCACTTGAGTGAGAAACTACACCTAGGAAGTTTACAAGTACAAACAAGCTTCAACTTAAGAGAAAGCACCCGAATGTTTAGTTTGCATTCATTTGAGTATGAAACTACACCAAGAATGTTTTAAAGTTCAAACAAGATTAAACTCAAACTTTTGAATGCATTTACGCGTTTTAAAAGCTCATACGAGTAGGGTGAAAGAGATTTGAGTTCTTTTGTGTTGTATATTAATAGAAAGCATCCAAATACTTTGTTTGCATTCATTTGAGTGTGAAACTACACCTAGGATGTTTACAAGTACAAACAAGCTTCAACTCAAGCTTTTGAATGCATTTACTCGTTTTAACAGCTCATACGAGTAGGGTGATAGAGATTTAGTTCTTTTGTGTTGTATATTAAGAGAAAGCATCCAAATACTTTGTTTGCATTCATTTGAGTGTGAAACTACATCTAGGATGTTTACAAGTACAAACAAGCTTCAACTCAAGCTTTTGAATGCATTTACTCGTTGTAACTGCTCATACGAGTACGGTGATAGAGATTTAGTTCTTTTGTGTTGTATATTAAGAGAAAGCACCCAAATGTTTTGTTTGCATTCATTTGAGTATGAAATTACACCAAGAATGTTTTAAAGTTCAAACAAGCTTTAACTCAAACTTTTGAATGCATTTACGCGTTTTAAAAGCTCATACGAGTAGGGTGAAAGAGATTTGAGTTCTTTTGTGTTGTATATTAATAGAAAGCTTCCAAATATTTTGTTTGAATTCATTTGAGTGTGAAACCACACCTAGGATGTTTACAAGTACAAACAAGCTTCAACGCAAGCTTTTGAATGCATTTACGCGTTTTAAAAGCTCATACGAGTAGGGTGAAAGAGATTTGAGTTCTTTTGTGTTGTATATTAAGAGAAAGCATCCAAATACTTTGTTTGCATTCAATTGAGTGTGAAACTACACCTATGATGTTTACATGTACAAACAAGCTTCAACTCAAGCTTTTGAATGCATTTACGCATTTTAACAGCTCTTACGACTAGGGTGAAAGAGATTTGAGTTCTTTTGTGTTGTATATTAAGAGAAAGCATCCAAATACTTTGTTTGCATTCATTTGAGTGTGAAACTACACCTAGGATGTTTACAAGTATAAAAAAGCTTCAACCCAAGCTTTTGAATGCATTTACGCGTTTTAACAGCTCTTATGATTATGGTGATAGAGACTGAGTTCTTTTGTGTTGTCTATTAAGAGAAAGCATCCAAATACTTTTTTTGGATTCACTTGAGTGTGAAACTACACCTAGGATGTTTACAAGTACAAACAAGCTTCAACTCAAGCTTTTGAATGCATTTACGCGTTTTAAAAGCTCATACGAGAAGGGTGAAAGAGATTTGAGTTCTTTTGTGTTGTATATTAAGAGAAAGCATCCAAATACTTTGTTTGCATTCATTTTGAGTATGAAACTACACCAAGAATGTTTCAAATTGCAAACAAGCTTCAACTCAAGCTTTTGAATGCATTTACGTGTTTTAAAAGCTCATACGAGTAGGGTGAAAGAGATTTAAATTCTTTTGTGTTGTATATTAAGAGAAAGCATCCAATTACTTTGTTTGCATTCATTTGAGTGTGAAAACTACATCTAGGATGTTGACAAGTACAAACAAGCTTCAACTCAAGCTTTTGAATGCATTTACTCGTTGTAACAGCTCATACGAGTAGGGTGATAGAGATTTAGTTCTTTTGTGTTGTATATTAAGAGAAACCACCCAAATGTTTTGTTTGCATTCATTTGAGTATGAAACCACACCTAGGATGTTTACAAGTACAAACAAGCTTCAACTCAAGCTTTTGAATGCATTTACGCGTATTAAAAGCTCATACGAGTAGGGTGAAAGAGATTTATGTTGTTTTGTGTTGAATATTAAGAGAAAGCATCCAAATACTTTGTTTGGATTTATATGAGTGTGAAACTACACCTTGGATGTTTACAAGTACAACCTAGCTTCAACTCAAGCTTTTGAATGCATTTACGCGTTTTAAAAGCTCATACGAGTAGGGTGAAAGAGATTTGAGTTCTTTTGTGTTGTATATTAAGAGAAAGCATCCAAATACTTTGTTTGGATTAATTTGAGGGTGAAACAACACCTAGGATGTTTACAAGTACAAACAAGCTTCAACTCAAGCTTTTGAATGCATTTACGCGTATTAAAAGCTCATACGAGTAGGGTGAAAGAGATTTATGTTGTTTTGTGTTGAATATTAAGAGAAAGCATCCAAATACTTTGTTTGGATTCACTTGACTGAGAAGCTACACCTAGGAAGTTTACAAGTACAAACAAGCTTCAACTCAAGAGAAAGCACCCAAATGTTTAGTTTGCATTCATTTGAGTATGAAACTACACAAAGAATGTTTTAAAGTTCAAACAAGCTTCAACTCAAACTTTTGAATGCATTTACGCGTTTTAAAAGCTCATACGAGTAGGGTGAAAGAGATTTGAGTTCTTTTGTGTTGTATATTAAGAGAAAGCATACAAATACTTTGTTTGGATTCATTTGAGTGTGAAATTACACCGGGGATGTTTACAAGTACAAACAAGCTTCAACTCAAGCTTTTAATTGCATTAACGCGTTTTAAAAGCTCATACGAGTAGGGTGAAAGAGATTTGAAGTCTTTTGTGTTGTATATTAAGAGAAAGCACCCAAATGTTTTGTTTGCATTCATTTGAGTATGAAACTACACCAAGAATGTTTAAAACTTCAAACAAGCTTCAACTCAAGGTTTTGAATGCATTTACGCGTTTTAAAAGCTCTTCCGAGTAGGGTGAAAGAGATTTGAATCCTTTTGTGTTGTATATTAAGAGAAAGCATCCAAATCCTTTGTTTGCATTCATTTGAGTGTGAAAACTACATCTAGGATGTTTACAAGTACAAGCAAGCTTCAACTCAAGCTTTTGAATGCATTTACGCATTTTAAAAGCTCATACGAGTAGGGTGAAAGAGATTTGAGTTCTTTTGTAGTTTATATTAAGAGAAAGCATACAAATACTTTGTTTGCATTCATTTGAGTGTGAAACTACACCTATCATATTTACAAGTACAAACAAGCTTCAACTCAAGCTTTTGAATGCATTTACGCGTTTTAACAGCTCTTACGACTAGGGTGATAGAGATTGAATTTTTTTGTGTTGTATATTAAGAGAAAGCATCCAAATACTTTCTTTGGATTCACTTGAGTGTGAAACTACACCTAGGAAGTTTACAAGTACAAACAAGCTTCAACTCAAGCTTTTGAATGCATTTACGCGTTTTAAAAGCTCATACGAGAAGGGTGAAAGAGATTTGAGTTCTTTTGTGTTGTATATTAAGAGAAAGCATCCAAATACTTTGTTTGCATTCATTTGAGTGTGAAACTACACCTAGGATGTTTACAAGTACAAACAAGCTTCAACTCAAGCTTTTGAATGCATTTACGCATTTTAACAGCTCTTACGACTAGGGTGATAGAGATTGAATTCTTTTGTGTTGTATATTAAGAGAAAGCACCAAATGTTTTGTTTGCATTCATTTGAGTATGAAACTACACCAAGAATGTTTCAAATTGCAAACAACCTTCAACTCAAGCTTTTGAATGCATTTACGCGTTTTAAAAGCTCTTCCGAGTAGGGTGAAAGAGATTTGAATTCTTTTGTGTTGTATATTAAGAGAAAGCATCCAAATCCTTTGTTTGCATTCATTTGAGTGTGAAAACTACATCTAGGATGTTTACAAGTACAAGCAAGCTTCAACTCAAGCTTTTGAATGCATTTACGCATTTTAAAAGCTCATACGAGTAGGGTGAAAGAGATTTGAATTCTTTTGTGTTGTATATTAAGAGAAAGCATCCAAATACTTTTTTGCATTCAATTGAGTGTGAAACTACACCTATGATGTTTACAAGTACAAACAAGCTTCAACTCAAGCTTTTGAATGCATTTACACATTTTAACAGCTCTTACGACTAGGGTGAAAGAGATTTAAGTTCTTTTGTGTTGTATATTAAGAGAAAGCATCCAAATACTTTTTTTGCATTCATTTGAGTGTGAAACTACACCTAGGATGTTTACAAGTACAAACAAGCTTCAACTCAAGCTTTTGAAAGCATTTACGCGTTTTAACAGCTCTTACGACTAGGGTGATAGAGATTGAATTCTTTTGTGTTGTATATTAAGAGAAAGCACCAAATGTTTTGTTTGCATTCATTTGAGTATGAAACTACACCAAGAATGTTTCAAATTGCAAACAAGCTTCAACTCAAGCTTTTGAATGCATTTACGCGTTTTAAAAGCTCTTCCGAGTAGGGTGAAAGATATTTGAATTCTTTTGTGTTGTATATTAAGAGAAAGCATCCAAATCCTTTGTTTGCATTCATTTGAGTGCGAAAACTACATCTAGGATGTTTACAAGTACAAACAAGCTTCAACTCAAGCTTTTGAATGCATTTACGCGTTTTAAAAGCTCTTATGATTATGGTGATAAAGACTGAGTTCTTTTGTGTTGTATATTAAGAGAAAGCATCCAAATACTTTGTTTGGATTCACTTGAGTGTGAAACTACACCTGGGATGTTTACAAGTACAAACAAGCTTCAACTCAAGCATTTGAATGCATTTACGCGTTTTAAAAGCTCATACGAGTAGGGTGAAAGAGATTTGAATTCTTTTGTGTTGTATATTAAGAGAAAGCATCCAAATACTTTTTTGCATTCAATTGAGTGTGAAACAACACCTATGATGTTTACAAGTACAAACAAGCTTCAACTCAAGCTTTTGAATGCATTTACGCATTTTAACAGCTCTTACGACTAGGGTGAAAGAGATTTGAGTTCTTTTGTGTTGTATATTAAGAGAAAGCATCCAAATACTTTGTTTGCATTCATTTGAGTGTGAAACTACACCTAGGATGTTTACAAGTATAAAAAAGCTTCAACCCAAGCTTTTGAATGCATTTACGCGTTTTAACAGCTCTTATGATTATGGTGATAGAGACTGAGTTCTTTTGTGTTGTCTATTAAGAGAAAGCATCCAAATACTTTGTTTGGATTCACTTCAGTGTGAAACTACACCTGGGATGTTTACAAGTACAAACAAGCTTCAACTCAAGCATTTGAATGCATTTACGCGTTTTAAAAGCTCATACGAGTAGGGTGAAAGAGATTTGAATTCTTTTGTGTTGTATATTAAGAGAAAGCACCCAAATGTTTAGTTTGCATTCATTTGAGTATGAAACTACACAAAGAATGTTTTAAAGTTCAAACAAGCTTCAACTCAAACTTTTGAATGCATTTATGCGTTTTAAAAGCTCATACGAGTAGGGTGAAAGAGATTTGAGTTCTTTTGTGTTGTATATTAAGAGAAAGCATACAAATACTTTGTTTGGATTCATTTGAGTGTGAAATTACACCTGGGATGTTTACAAGTACAAACAAGCTTCAACTCAAGCTTTTAATTGCATTTACGCGTTTTAAAAGCTCATACGAGTAGGGTGAAAGAGATTTGAAGTCTTTTGTGTTGTATATTAAGAGAAATCACCCAAATGTTTTGTTTGCATTCATTTGAGTATGAAACTACACCAAGAATGTTTAAAACTTCAAACAAGCTTCAACTCAAGGTTTTGAATGCATTTACGCGTTTTAAAAGCTCATACGAGTAGGGTGAAAGAGATTTGAGTTCTTTTGTAGTTTATATTAAGAGAAAGCATACAAATACTTTGTTTGCATTCATTTGAGTGTGAAACTACACCTATCATATTTACCAGTACAAACAAGCTTCAACTCAAGCTTTTGAATGCATTTACGCGTTTTAACAGCTCTTACGACTAGGGTGATAGAGATTGAATTCTTTTGTGTTGTATATTAAGAGAAAGCACCAAATGTTTTGTTTGCATTCATTTGAGTATGAAACTACACCAAGAAAGTTTCAAATTGCAAACAAGCTTCAACTCAAGCTTTTGAATGCATTTACGCGTTTTAAAAGCTCTTCCGAGTAGGGTGAAAGAGATTTGAATTCTTTTGTGTTGTATATTAAGAGAAAGCATCCAAATCCTTTGTTTGCATTCATTTGAGTGTGAAAACTACATCTAGGATGTTTACAAGTACAAACAAGCTTCAACTCAAGCTTTTGAATGCAATTACGCGTTTTAAAAGCTCATACGAGTAGGGTGAAAGAGATTTGAATTCTTTTGTGTTGTATATTAAGAGAAAGCATCCAAATACTTTCTTTGGATTCACTTGAGTGTGAAACTACACCTAGGAAGTTTACAAGTACAAACAAGCTTCAATTCAAGCTTTTGTGTGCATTTACGCGTTTTAAAAGCTCATACGAGTAGGGTGAAAGAGATTTGAGTTCTTTTGTGTTGTATATTAAGAGAAAGCATCCAAATACTTTGTTTGCATTCAATTGAGTGTGAAACTACACCTAGGATGTTTACAAGTACAAACAAGCTTCAACTCAAGCTTTTGAATGCATTTACGCGTTTTAACAGCTCTTACGACTAGGGTGATAGAGATTGAATTCTTTTGTGTTGTATATTAAGAGAAAGCACCAAATGTTTTGTTTGCATTCATTTGAGTATGAAACTACACCAAGAATGTTTCAAATTGCAAACAAGCTTCAACTCAAGCTTTTGAATCCATTTACGCGTTTTAAAAGCTCTTCCGAGTAGGGTGAAAGAGATTTGAAGTCTTTTGTGTTGTATATTAAGAGAAAGCATCCAAATACTTTTTGTTTGCATTCATATGAGTGTGAAAACTACATCTAGGATGTTTAGAAGTACAAACAAGCTTCAATTCAAGCTTTTAAATGCATTTACTCGTTTTAACAGCTCATACGAGTAGGGTGATAGAGATTTAGTTCTTTTGTGTTGTATATTAAGAGAAAGCACCCAAATGTTTTGTTTGCATTCATTTGAGTATGAAACCACACCTAGGATGTTTACAAGTACAAACAAGCTTCAACGCAAGCTTTTGAATGCATTTACGCTTTTTAAAAGCTCATACTAGTAGGGTGAAAGAGATTTGAGTTCTTTTGTGTTGTATATTAAGAGAAAGCATCCAAATACTTTGTTTGCATTCAATTGAGTGTGAAACTACACCTATGATGTTTACAAGTACAAACAAGCTTCAACTCAAGCTTTTGAATGCATTTACGCATTTTAACAGCTCTTACGACTAGGGTGAAAGAGATTTGAGTTCTTTTGTGTTGTGTATTAAGAGAAAGCATCCAAATACTTTGTTTGCATTCATTTGAGTGTGAAACTACACCTAGGATGTTTACAAGTATAAAAAAGCTTCAACCCAAGCTTTTGAATGCATTTACGCGTTTTAAAAGCTCATACGAATAGGGTGAAAGAGATTTGAATTCTTTTGTGTTGTATATTAAGTGAAAGCAACCAAATACTTTGTTTGCATTCATATGAGTGTGAAAACTACATCTAGGATGTTTTCAAGTACAAACAAGCTTCAACTCAAGCTTTTGAATGCATTTACTCGTTTTAACAGCTCTTACGACAAGGGTGATAGAGATTGAGTTCTTTTGTGTTGTATATTAAGAGAAAGCACCGAAATGTTTTGCTTACATTCATTTAAGTATGAAACCACACCTAGGATGTTTACAAGTACAAACAAGCTTCGACTCAAGCTTTTGAATACATTTACGCGTTTTAAAAGCTCATACGAGTAGGGTGAAAGAGATTTTGAGTTCTTTTGTGTTGTATATTAAGAGAAAGCATCCAAATACTTTGTTTGCATTCATTTGAGTGTGAAACTACAACTGGGATGTTTACAAGTACAAACAAGCTTCAACTCAAGCTTTTGAATGCATTTACGCGTTTTAACAGCTCTTACGACTAGGGTGATAGAGATTGAATTCTTTTGTGTTGTATATTAAGAGAAAGCACCAAATGTTTTGTTTGCATTCATTTGAGTATGAAATAACCCCAAGAATGTTTTAAAGTGCAAACAAGCTTCAACTCAAGCTTTTGAATACATTTACGCATTTTAAAAGCTCATACGAGTAGGGTGAAAGAGATTTGAGTTCTTTTGTATTGTGTATTAAGAGAAAGCATCCAAATACTTTGTTTGGATTCATTTGAGTGTGAAAGTACACCTAGGATGTCTGCAAGTACAAACAAGCTTCAACTCAAGCTTTTGAATGCATTTACGCGTTTTAAAAGCTCATACCAGTAGGGTGAAAGAGATTTGAATTCTTTTGTGTTGTATATTAAGAGAAAGCATCCAAATACTTTGTTTGCATTCATTTGAGTGTGAAACTACACCTTGGAAGTTTACAAGTACAAACAAGCTTCAACTCAAGCTTTTGTATGCATTTACGCGTTTTAAAAGCTCATACGAGTAGGGTGAAAGAGATTTGAGTTCTTTTGTGTTGTATATTAAGAGAAAGCATCCAAATACTTTGTTTGCATTCAATTGAGTGTGAAACTACACCTAGGATGTTTACAAGTACAAACAAGCTTCAACTCAAGCTTTTGAATGCATTTACGCGTTTTAACAGCTCTTACGACTAGGGTGATAGAGATTGAATTCTTTTGTGTTGTATATTAAGAGAAAGCACCAAATGTTTTGTTTGCATTCATTTGAGTATGAAACTACACCAAGAATGTTTCAAATTGCAAACAAGCTTCAACTCAAGCTTTTGAATGCATTTACGCGTTTTAAAAGCTCTTCCGAGTAGGGTTGTATATTAAGAGAAAGCATCCAAATCCTTTGTTTGCATTCATTTGAGTGCGTAAACTACATCTAGGATGTTTACAAGTACAAACAAGCTTCAACTCAAGCTTTTGAATGCATTTACGCGTTTTAAAAGCTCTTATGATTATGGTGATAGAGACTGAGTTCTTTTGTGTTGTATATTAAGAGAAAGCATCCAAATACTTTGTTTGGATTCACTTGAGTGTGAAACTACACCTGGGATGTTTACAAGTACAAACAAGCTTCAACTCAAGCATTTGAATGCATTTACGCGTTTTAAAAGCTCATACGAGTAGGGTGAAAGAGATTTGAATTCTTTTGTGTTGTATATTAAGAGAAAGCATCCAAATACTTTTTTGCATTCAATTGAGTGTGAAACTACACCTATGATGTTTACAAGTACAAACAAGCTTCAACTCAAGCTTTTGAATGCATTTACGCATTTTAACAGCTCTTACGACTAGGGTGAAAGAGATTTGAGTTCTTTTGTGTTGTATATTAAGAGAAAGCATCCAAATACTTTGTTTGCATTCATTTGAGTGTGAAACTACACCTAGGATGTTTACAAGTATAAAAAAGCTTCAACCCAAGCTTTTGAATGCATTTACGCGTTTTAACAGCTCTTATGATTATGGTGATAGAGACTGAGTTCTTTTGTGTTGTCTATTAAGAGAAAGCATCCAAATACTTTGTTTGCATTCATATGAGTGTGAAAACTACATCTAGGATATTTACAAGTACAAACAAGCTTCAACTCAAGCTTTTGAATGCATTTACTCGTTTTAACAGCTCATACGAGTAGGGTGACAGAGATTTAGTTCTTTTGTGTTGTATATTAAGAGAAAGCACCCAAATGTTTATTTTGCATTCATTTGAGTATGAAACCACACCTAGGATGTTTACAAGTACAAACAAGCTTCAACTCAAGCTGTTGAATGCATTTACGCGTTTTAAAAGCTCATACGAGTAGGATGAATGAGATTTGAGTTGTTTTGTGTTGAATATTAAGAGAAAGCATCCAAATACATTGTTTGGATTCACTTGAGTGTGAAACTACACCTAGGAAGTTTACAAGTACAAACAAGCTTCAACTCAAGCTTTTGTATGCATTTACGCGTTTTAAAAGCTCATACGAGTAGGGTGAAAGAGATTTGAGTTCTTTTGTGTTGAATATTAAGAGAAAGCATCCAAATACATTGTTTGGATTCACTTGAGTGTGAAACTACACCTAGGAAGTTTACAAGTACAAACAAGTTTCAACTCAAGCTTTTGTATGCATTTACGCGTTTTAAAAGCTCATACGAGTAGGGTGAAAGAGATTTGAATTCTTTGGTGTTGTATATTAAGAGAAAGCACCCAAATGTTTTGTTTGTATTCATTTGAGTATGAAACTACACCAAGAATGTTTTAAATTTCAAACAAACTTCAACTCAAGGTTTTGAATGCATTTACGCGTTTTAAAAGCTCTTACGACTAGGGTGATAGAGATTGAATTCTTTTGTGTTGTATATTAAGAGAAAGCACCAAATGTTTTGTTTGCATTCATTTGAGTATGAAACTACACCAAGAATGTTTCCAATTGCAAACAAGCTTCAACTCAAGCTTTTGAATGCATTTACGCGTTTTAAAAGCTCATACGAGTATGGTGAAAGAGATTTGAATTCTTTTGTGTTGTATATTAAGAGAAAGCATCCAAATACTTTGTTTGCATTCATTTGAGTTTGAAAACTACATCTAGGATGTTTACAAGTACAAACAAGCTTCAACTGAAGCTTTTGAATGCATTTACGCGTTTTAAAAGCTCATACGAATAGGGTGAAAGAGATTTGAATTCTTTTGTGTTGTATATTAAGTGAAAGCAACCAAATACTTTGTTTGCATTCATATGAGTGTGAAAACTACATCTAGGATGTTTTCAAGTACAAACAAGCTTCAACTCAAGCTTTTGAATGCATTTACTCGTTTTAACAGCTCTTACGACAAGGGTGATAGAGATTGAGTTCTTTTGTGTTGTATATTAAGAGAAAGCACCGAAATGTTTTGCTTGCATTCATTTAAGTATGAAACCACACCTAGGATGTTTACAAGTACAAACAAGCTTCGACTCAAGCTTTTGAATACATTTACGCGTTTTAAACGCTCATACGAGTAGGGTGAAAGAGATTTTGAGTTCTTTTGTGTTGTATATTAAGAGAAAGCATCCAAATACTTTGTTTGCATTCATTTGAGTGTGAAACTACACCTGGGATGTTTACAAGTACAAACAAGCTTCAACTCAAGCTTTTGAATGCATTTACGCGTTTTAAAAGCTCATACCAGTAGGGTGAAAGAGATTTGAATTCTTTTGTGTTGTATATTAAGAGAAAGCATCCAAATACTTTGTTTGCATTCATTTGAGTGTGAAACTACACCTAGGAAGTTTACAAGTACAAACAAGCTTCAACTCAAGCTTTTGTATGCATTTACGCGTTTTAAAAGCTCATACGAGTAGGGTGAAAGAGATTTGAGTTCTTTTGTGTTGTATATTAAGAGAAAGCTTCCAAATACTTTGTTTGCATTCAATTGAGTGTGAAACTACACCTAGGATGTTTACAAGTACAAACAAGCTTCAACTCAAGCTTTTGAATGCATTTACACGTTTTAACAGCTCTTACGACTAGGGTGATAGAGATTGAATTCTTTTGTGTTGTATATTAAGAGAAAGCACCAAAAGTTTTGTTTGCATTCATTTGAGTATGAAACTACATCAAGAATGTTTCAAATTGCAAACAAGCTTCAACTCAAGCTTTTGAATGCATTTACGCGTTTTAAAAGCTCATACGAGTAGGGTGAAAGAGATTTGAATTCTTTTGTGTTGTATATTATGAGAAAGCATCCAAATACTTTGTTTGCATTCATTTGAGTGTGAAAACTACATCTAGGATGTTTACAAGTACAAACAAGCTTCAACTCAAGCTTTTGAATGCATTTACGCGTTTGAAAAGCTCATACGAGTAGGGTGAAAGAGATTTGAATTCTTTTGTGTTGTATATTAAGAGAAAGCATCCAAATACTTTGTTTGCATTCATATGAGTGTGAAAACTACATCTAGGATGATTACAAGTACAAACATGCTTCAACTCAAGCTTTTGAATGCATTTACTCGTTTTAACAGCTCATACGAGTAGGGTGATAGAGATTTAGTTCTTTTGTGTTGTATATTAAGAGAAAGCACCCAAATGTTTTGTTTGCATTCATTTGAGTATGAAACCACACCTAGGATGTTTACAAGTACAAACAAGCTTCAACTCAAGCTTTTGAATGCATTTACGCGTTTTAAAAGCTCATACGAGTAGGGTGAAAGAGATTTGAGTTCTTTTGTGTTGTATATTAAGAAAAAGCATCCAAATACTTTGTTTGTATTCATTTGAGTGTCAAACTACACCTGGGATGTTTACAAGTACAAACAAGCTTCAACTCAAGCTTTTGAATGCATTTACGCGTTTTAAAAGCTCATACGAGTAGGGTGAAAGAGATTTGAATTCTTTTGTGTTGTATATTAAGAGAAAGCACCCAAATGTTTTGTTTGTATTCATTTGAGTATGAAACTACACCAAGAATGTTTTAAATTTCAAACAAACTTCAACTCAAGGTTTTGAATGCATTTACGCGTTCTAAAAGCTCATACGAGTAGGGTGAAAGAGATTTGAGTTCTTTTGTGTTGTAGATTAAGAGAAAGCATACAAATACTTTTTTTGCATTCATTTGAGTGTGAAACTACACCTATGATGTTTACAAGTACAAACAAGCTTCAACTCAAGCTTTTGAATGCATTTACGCGTTTTAACAGCTCTTACGACTAGGGTGATAGAGACTGAATTCTTTTGTGTTGTATATTAAGAGAAAGCACCAAATGTTTTGTTTGCATTCATTTGAGTATGAAACTACACCAAGAATGTTTCCAATTGCAAACAAGCTTCAACTCAAGCTTTTGAATGCATTTACGCGTTTTAAAAGCTCATACGAGTATGGTGAAAGAGATTTGAATTCTTTTGTGTTGTATATTAAGAGAAAGCATCCAAATACTTTGTTTGCATTCATTTGAGTTTGAAAACTTCATCTTGGATGTTTACAAGTACAAACAAGCTTCAACTGAAACTTTTGAATGCATTTACGCGTTTTAAAAGCTCATACGAATAGGGTGAAAGAGATTTGAATTCTTTTGTGTTGTATATTAAGTGAAAGCAACCAAATACTTTGTTTGCATTCATATGAGTGTGAAAACTACATCTAGGATGTTTACAAGTACAAACAAGCTTCAACTGAAGCTTTTGAATGCATTTACTCGTTTTAACAGCTCTTACGACAAGGGTGATAGAGATTGAGTTCTTTTGTGTTGTATATTAAGAGAAAGCACCGAAATGTTTTGCTTGCATTCATTTAAGTATGAAACCACACCTAGGATGTTTACAAGTACAAACAAGCTTCGACTCAAGCTTTTGAATACATTTACGCGTTTTAAAAGCTCATAAGAGTAGGGTGAAAGAGATTTGAGTTCATTTGTCTAGTATATCAAAAGAAAGCATCCAAATACTTTGTTTGGATTCATTTGAGTGTGAAACTACACCTAGGATGTTTACAAGTACAAACAAACTTCAAATTAAACTTTTAAATCCATTTACGCGTTTTAAAAGCTCATACGAATAGGGTGAAAGAGATTTGAGATCTTTTAAGTTGTATATTAAGAGAAAGCATCCAAACACTTCATTTGCATTCATTTGAGTGTGAAATTACACCTCAGATGTTAACAAGTACAAACAAGCTTCAACCCAAGCTTTTGAATGCATTTACGCGTTTTAACAGCTCTTACGACTATGGTGATAGAGACTGAGTTCTTTTGTGTTGTATACTAAGAGAAAGCATCCAAATGTTTTGTTTGCATTCATTTGAGTATGAAACCACACCTAGGATGTTTACAAGTACAAACAAGCTTCAACTCAAGCTTTTGAATGCATTTACGCGTTTTAAAAGCTCATCCGAGTAGGGTGAAAGAGATTTTGAGTTCTTTTGTGTTGTATATAAAGAGAAAGCATCCAAATGCTTTGTTTGCATTCTTTTGAGTGTGAAACCACACCCGGGATGTTTACAAGTACAAACAAGCTTCAAGTCAAGCTTTTGAATGCATTTACGCGTTTTAAAAGCTCATACGAGTAGGGTGAAAGAGATTTGAGTTCTTTTGTGTTGTATATTTCGAGAAAGCATCCAAACACTTTGTTTGCATTCATTTGAGTGTGAAACTACACCTAGGATGTTTACAAGTACAAACAAGCTTCAACTCAAGCTTTTGAATTCATTTACGTGTTTTAAAAGCTCATACGAGTAGGGTGAAAGAGATTTGAGTTCTTTTGTGTTGTATATTAAGAGGAAGCATCCAAATACTTTGTTTGCATTCATTTGAATGTGAAACTACACCTAGGATGTTTACAAGTACAAACAAGCTTCAACCCAAGCTTTTGAATGCATTTACGCGTTTTAACAGCTTTTATGACTATGGTGATAGAGACTGAATTCTTTTGTGTTGTATATTAAGAGAAAGCATCCAAATACTTTGTTTGCATTCATTTGAATGTTAAACTACACCTAGGATGTTTACAAGTACAAACAAGCTTAAACTCATGCTTTTGAGTGCATTTACGCGTTTTAAAAGCTCATACGAGTAGGGTGAAAGAGATTTGAGTTCTTTTGTGATGTATATTAAGAAAAAGCATCCAAATACTTTGTTTGGATTCATTTGAGTGTGAATCTACACGTAGGATATTTACAAGTACAAACAAGCTTCAACCCAAGCTTTTGAAAGCATTTACGCGTTTTAACAGCTCTTACGACTATGGTGATAGAGACTGAGTTCTTTTGTGTTGTATATTAAGAGATAGCATCCAAATACTTTGTTTGGATTCATTTGAGTGTGAAACTACACCTAGGATGTTTACAAGTACAAACAAGCTTCAACCCAAGCTTTTGAATGCATTTACGCGTTTTAACAGCTCTTATGACTATATGGTGATAGAGACTGAGTTCTTTTATGTTGTATATTAAGAGAAAGCATCCAAATACTTTGTTTGGATTCATCTGAGTGTGAAACTACACCTGGGATGTTTACAAGTACAATCAAGCTTCAACTCAAGCTTTTGAGTGCATTTACGCGTTTTAAAAGCTCATACGAGTAGGGTGAAAGAGATTTGAGTTCTTTTGTGTTGTATATTAAGAGAAAGCATCCAAATACTTTGTTTGCATTCATTTGAGTGTGAAACTACACCTAGGATGTTTGCAAGTACAAACAAGCTTCAACTCAAGCTTTTGAATGCATTTACGCGTTTTAAAAGCTCATACGAGTAGGGTGAAAGAGATTTGAGTTCTTTTGTGTTGTATATTAAGAAAAAGCATCCAAATACTTTATTTGGATTCATTTGAGTGTGAAACTACACCTAGGATGTTTACAAGTACAAACAAGCTTCAACCCAAGCTTTTGAATGCATTTACGCGTTTTAACAGCTCTTATGACTATATGGTGATAGAGACTGAGTTCTTTTGTGTTGTATATTAACAGAAAGCATCCAAATAAATTGTTTGGATTCATTTGAGTGTGAAACTGCACCTAAGATGTATACAAGTACAAACAAGCTTCAATTCAAGCTTTTGAATGCATTTACGCGTTTTAAAAGCTCATAAGAGTAGGGTGAAAGAGATTTGAGTTCATTTGTCTAGTATATCAAAAGAAAGCATCCAAATACTTTGTTTGGATTCATTTGAGTGTGAAACTACACCTAGGATGTTTACAAGTACAAACAAACTTCAAATTAAACTTTTGAATCCATTTACGCGTTTTAAAAGCTCATACGAATAGGGTGAAAGAGATTTGAGATCTTTTGTGTTGTATATTAAGAGAAAGCATCCAAACACTTCATTTGCATTCATTTGAGTGTGAAATTACACCTCAGATGTTAACAAGTACAAACAAGCTTCAACACAAGCTTTTGAATGCATTTACGCGTTTTAACAGCTCTTACGACTATGGTGATAGAGACTGAGTTCTTTTGTGTTGTATACTAAGAGAAAGCATCCAAATGTTTTGTTTGCATTCATTTGAGTATGAAACCACACCTAGGATGTTTACAAGTACAAACAAGCTTCAACTCAAGCTTTTGAATGCATTTACGCATTTTAAAAGCTCATCCGAGTAGGGTGAAAGAGATTTTGAGTTCTTTTGTGTTGTATATTAAGAGAAAGCATCCAAATGCTTTGTTTGCATTCTTTTGAGTGTGAAACCACACCCGGGATGTTTACAAGTACAAACAAGCTTCAAGTCAAGCTTTTGAATGCATTTACGCGTTTTAAAAGCTCACACGAGTAGGGTGAAAGAGATTTGAGTTCTTTTGTGTTGTATATTTCGAGAAAGCATCCAAACACTTTGTTTGCATTCATTTGAGTGTGAAACTACACCTAGGATGTTTACAAGTACAAACAAGCTTCAACTCAAGCTTTTGAATTCATTTACGTGTTTTAAAAGCTCATACGAGTAGGGTGAAAGAGATTTGAGTTCTTTTGTGTTGTATATTAAGAGGAAGCATCCAAATACTTTGTTTGCATTCATTTGAATGTGAAACTACACCTAGGATGTTTACAAGTACAAACAAGCTTCAACCCAAGCTTTTGAATGCATTTACGCGTTTTAACAGCTTTTATGACTATGGTGATAGAGACTGAATTCTTTTGTGTTGTATATTAAGAGAAAGCATCCAAATACTTTGTTTGCATTCATTTGAATGTTAAACTACACCTAGGATGTTTACAAGTACAAACAAGCTTAAACTCATGCTTTTGAGTGCATTTACGCGTTTTAAAAGCTCATACGAGTAGGGTGAAAGAGATTTGAGTTCTTTTGTGATGTATATTAAGAAAAAGCATCCAAATACTTTGTTTGGATTCATTTGAGTGTGAATCTACACGTAGGATGTTTACAAGTACAAACAAGCTTCAACCCAAGCTTTTGAAAGCATTTACGCGTTTTAACAGCTCTTACAACTATGGTGATAGAGACTGAGTTCTTTTGTGTTGTATATTAAGAGATAGCATCCAAATACTTTGTTTGGATTCATTTGAGTGTGAAACTACACCTAGGATGTTTACAAGTACAAACAAGCTTCAACCCAAGCTTTTGAATGCATTTACGCGTTTTAACAGCTCTTATGACTATATGGTGATAGAGACTGAGTTCTTTTATGTTGTATATTAAGAGAAAGCATCCAAATACTTTGTTTGGATTCATCTGAGTGTGAAACTACACCTGGGATGTTTACAAGTACAATCAAGCTTAAACTCAAGCTTTTGAGTGCATTTACGCGTTTTAAAAGCTCATACGAGTAGGGTGAAAGAGATTTGAGTTCTTTTGTGTTGTATATTAAGAGAAAGCATCCAAATACTTTGTTTGGATTCATTTGAGTGTAAAACTACACCTGGGATGTTTACAAGTACAAACAAGCTTCAACTCAAACTTTTGAATGCATTTACGCGTTTTAAAAGCTCATACGAGTAGGGTGAAAGAGATTTGAATTCTTTTGTGTTGTATATTAAGAGAAAGCATCCAAATACTTTGTTTGCATTCATATGAGTGTGAAAACTACATCTAGGATGTTTACAAGTACAAACAAGCTTCAACTCAAGCTTTTGAATGCATTTACTCATTTTAACAGCTCATACTAGTAGGGTGATAGAGATTGAGTTCTTTTGTGTTGTATATTAAGAGAAAGCACCCAAATGTTTTGTTTGCATTCATTTGAGTATGAAACCACACCTAGGATGTTTACAAGTACAAACAAGCTTCAACTCAAGCTTTTGAATGCATTTACTCGTTTTAACAGCTCATACGAGTAGGGTGACAGAGATTTAGTTCTTTTGTGTTGTATATTAAGAGAAAGCACCCAAATGTTTAGTTTGCATTCATTTGAGTATGAAACCACACCTAGGATGTTTACAAGTACAAACAAGCTTCAACTCAAGCTGTTGAATGCATTTACGCGTTTTAAAAGCTCATACGAGTAGGATGAATGAGATTTGAGTTGTTTTGTGTTGAATATTAAGAGAAAGCATCAAAATACATTGTTTGGATTCACTTGAGTGTGAAACTACACCTAGGAAGTTTACAAGTACAAACAAGCTTCAACTCAAGCTTTTGTATGCATTTACGCGTTTTAAAAGCTCATACGAGTAGGGTGAAAGAGATTTGAGTTCTTTTGTGTTGTATATTAAGAGAAAGCATCCAAATACTTTGTTTGCATTCAATTGAGTGTGAAACTACACCTAGGATGTTTACAAGTACAAATAAGCTTCAACTCAAGCTTTTGAATGCATTTACGCGTTTTAACAGCTCTTACGACTAGGGTGATAGAGATTGAATTCTTTTGTGTTGTATATTAAGAGAAAGCACCAAAAGTTTTGTTTGCATTCATTTGAGTATGAAACTACATCAAGAATGTTTCAAATTGCAAACAAGCTTCAACTCAAGCTTTTGAATGCATTTACGCGTTTTAAAAGCTCATACGAGTAGGGTGAAAGAGATTTGAATTCTTTTGTGTTGTATATTAAGAGAAAGCATCCCAATACTTTGTTTGCATTCATATGAGTGTGAAAACTACATCTAGGATGTTTACAAGTACAAACAAGCTTCAACTCAAGCTTTTGAATGCATTTACTCGTTTTAACAGCTCATACGAGTAGGGTGATAGAGATTTAGTTCTTTTGTGTTGTATATTAAGAGAAAGCACCCAAATGTTTTGTTTGCATTCATTTGAGTATGAAACCACACCTAGGATGTTTACAAGTACAAACAAGCTTCAACTCAAGGTTTTGAATGCATTTACGCGTTTTAAAAGCTCATACGAGTAGGGTGAAAGAGATTTGAGTTCTTTTGTGTTGTATATTAAGAGAAAGCATCCAAATACTTTGTTTGCATTTAATTGAGTGTGAAACTACACCTAGGATGTTTACAAGTACAAACAAGCTTCAACTCAAGCTTTTGAATGCATTTACGCGTTTTAACAGCTCTTACGACTAGGGTGATAGAGATTGAATTCTTTTGTGTTGTATATTAAGAGAAAGCACCAAAGTTTTGTTTGCATTCATTTGAGTATGAAACTACATCAAGAATGTTTCAAATTGCAAACAAGCTTCAACTCAAGCTTTTGAATGCATTTACGCGTTTTAAAAGCTCATACAAGTAGGGTGAAAGAGATTTGAATTCTTTTGTGTTGTATATTAAGAGAAAGCACCCAAATGTTTTGTTTGTATTCATTTGAGTATGAAACTACACCAAGAATGTTTTAAATTTCAAACAAACTTCAACTCAAGGTTTTGAATGCATTTACGTGTTTTAAAAGCTCATACGAGTAGGGTGAAAGAGATTTGAGTTCTTTTGTGTTGTAGATTAAGAGAAAGCATACAAATACTTTGTTTGCATTCATTTGAGTGTGAAACTACACCTATGATGTTTACAAGTACAAACAAGCTTCAACTCAAGCTTTTGAATGCATTTACGCGTTTTAACAGCTCTTACGACTAGGGTGATAGAGATTGAATTCTTTTGTGTTGTATATTAAGAGAAAGCACCAAATGTTTTGTTTGCATTCATTTGAGTATGAAACTACACCAAGAATGTTTCCAATTGCAAACAAGCTTCAACTCAAGCTTTTGAATGCATTTACGCGTTTTAAAAGCTCATACGAGTATGGTGAAAGAGATTTGAATTCTTTTGTGTTGTATATTAAGAGAAAGCATCCAAATACTTTGTTTGCATTCATTTGAGTGTGAAAACTACCTCTAGGATGTTTACAAGTACAAACAAGCTTCAACTCAAGCTTTTGAATGCATTTACTCGTTTTAACTGCTCATACGAGTAGGGTGATAGAGATTGAGTTCTTTTGTGTTGTATATTAAGAGAAAGCACCCAAATGTTTTGTTTGCATTCATTTGAGTATGAAACCACGCCTAGGATGTTTACAAGTACAAACAAGCTTCAACTCAAGCTTTTGAATGCATTTACGCGTTTTAAAAGCTTATACGAGTAGGGTGAAAGAGATTTTGAGTTCTTTTGTGTTGTATATTAAGAGAAAGAATCCAAATACTTTGTTTGCATTCATTTGAGTGTGAAACTAAACCTAGGATGTTTACAAGTACAAGCAAGCTTCAACTCAAGCTTTTGAATGCATTTACGCGTTTTAAATGCTCATACGAGTAGGGTGAAAGAGATTTGAGTTCTTTTGTGTTGTATATTAAGAGAAAGCATCCAAATACTTTGTTTGCATTCATTTGAGTGTGAAACTACACCTAGGATGTTTGCAAGTACAAACAAGCTTCAACTCAAGCTTTTGAATGCATTTACGCGTTTTTAAAGCTCATACGAGTAGGGTGAAAGAGATTTGAGTTCTTTTGTGTTGTATATTAAGAAAAAGCATCCAAATACTTTATTTGGATTCATTTGAGTGTGAAACTACACCTAGGATGTTTACAAGTACAAACAAGCTTCAACCCAAGCTTTTGAATGCATTTACGCGTTTTAACAGCTCTTATGACTATATGGTGATAGAGACTGAGTTCTTTTGTGTTGTATATTAACAGAAAGCATCCAAATAAATTGTTTGGATTCATTTGAGTGTGAAACTGCACCTAAGATGTATACAAGTACAAACAAGCTTCAATTCAAGCTTTTGAATGCATTTACGCGTTTTAAAAGCTCATAAGAGTAGGGTGAAAGAGATTTGAGTTCATTTGTCTAGTATATCAAAAGAAAGCATCCAAATACTTTGTTTGGATTCATTTGAGTGTGAAACTACACCTAGGATGTTTACAAGTACAAACAAACTTCAAATTAAACTTTTGAATCTATTTACGCGTTTTAAAAGCTCATACGAATAGGGTGAAAGAGATTTGAGATCTTTTGTGTTGTATATTAAGAGAAAGCATCCAAACACTTCATTTGCATTCATTTGAGTGTGAAATTACACCTCAGATGTTAACAAGTACAAACAAGCTTCAACCCAAGCTTTTGAATGCATTTACGCGTTTTAACAGCTCTTACGACTATGGTGATAGAGACTGAGTTCTTTTGTGTTGTATACTAAGAGAAAGCATCCAAATGTTTTGTTTGCATTCATTTGAGTATGAAACCACACCTAGGATGTTTACAAGTACAAACAAGCTTCAACTCAAGCTTTTGAATGCATTTACGCGTTTTAAAAGCTCATCCGAGTAGGGTGAAAGAGATTTTGAGTTCTTTTGTGTTGTATATTAAGAGAAAGCATCCAAATGCTTTGTTTGCATTCTTTTGAGTGTGAAACCACACCCGGGATGTTTACAAGTACAAACAAGCTTCAAGTCAAGCTTTTGAATGCATTTACGCGTTTTAAAAGCTCACACGAGTAGGGTGAAAGAGATTTGAGTTCTTTTGTGTTGTATATTTCGAGAAAGCATCCAAACACTTTGTTTGCATTCATTTGAGTGTGAAACTACACCTAGGATGTTTACAAGTACAAACAAGCTTCAACTCAAGCTTTTGAATTCATTTACGTGTTTTAAAAGCTCATACGAGTAGGGTGAAAGAGATTTGAGTTCTTTTGTGTTGTATATTAAGAGGAAGCATCCAAATACTTTGTTTGCATTCATTTGAATGTGAAACTACACCTAGGATGTTTACAAGTACAAACAAGCTTCAACCCAAGCTTTTGAATGCATTTACGCGTTTTAACAGCTTTTATGACTATGGTGATAGAGACTGAATTCTTTTGTGTTGTATATTAAGAGAAAGCATCCAAATACTTTGTTTGCATTCATTTGAATGTTAAACTACACCTAGGATGTTTACAAGTAGAAACAAGCTTAAACTCATGCTTTTGAGTGCATTTACGCGTTTTAAAAGCTCATACGAGTAGGGTGAAAGAGATTTGAGTTCTTTTGTGATGTATATTAAGAAAAAGCATCCAAATACTTTGTTTGGATTCATTTGAGTGTGAATCTACACGTAGGATGTTTACAAGTACAAACAAGCTTCAACCCAAGCTTTTGAAAGCATTTACGCGTTTTAACAGCTCTTACGACTATGGTGATAGAGACTGAGTTCTTTTGTGTTGTATATTAAGAGATAGCATCCAAATACTTTGTTTGGATTCATTTGAGTGTGAAACTACACCTAGGATGTTTACAAGTACAAACAAGCTTCAACCCAAGCTTTTGAATGCATTTACGCGTTTTAACAGCTCTTATGACTATATGGTGATAGAGACTGAGTTCTTTTATGTTGTATATTAAGAGAAAGCATCCAAATACTTTGTTTGGATTCATCTGAGTGTGAAACTACACCTGGGATGTTTACAAGTACAATCAAGCTTAAACTCAAGCTTTTGAGTGCATTTACGCGTTTTAAAAGCTCATACGAGTAGGGTGAAAGAGATTTGAGTTCTTTTGTGTTGTATATTAAGAGAAAGCATCCAAATACTTTGTTTGGATTCATTTGAGTGTAAAACTACACCTGGGATGTTTACAAGTACAAACAAGCTTCAACTCAAACTTTTGAATGCATTTACGCGTTTTAAAAGCTCATACGAGTAGGGTGAAAGAGATTTTAATTCTTTTGTGTTGTATATTAAGAGAAAGCATCCAAATACTTTGTTTGCATTCATATGAGTGTGAAAACTACATCTAGGATGTTTACAAGTACAAACAAGCTTCAACTCAAGCTTTTGAATGCATTTACTCATTTTAACAGCTCATACTAGTAGGGTGATAGAGATTGAGTTCTTTTGTGTTGTATATTAAGAGAAAGCACCCAAATGTTTTGTTTGCATTCATTTGAGTATGAAACCACACCTAGGATGTTTACAAGTACAAACAAGCTTCAACTCAAGCTTTTGAATGCATTTACTCGTTTTAACAGCTCATACGAGTAGGGTGACAGAGATTTAGTTCTTTTGTGTTGTATATTAAGAGAAAGCACCCAAATGTTTAGTTTGCATTCATTTGAGTATGAAACCACACCTAGGATGTTTACAAGTACAAACAAGCTTCAACTCAAGCTGTTGAATGCATTTACGCGTTTTAAAAGCTCATACGAGTAGGATGAATGAGATTTGAGTTGTTTTGTGTTGAATATTAAGAGAAAGCATCAAAATACATTGTTTGGATTCACTTGAGTGTGAAACTACACCTAGGAAGTTTACAAGTACAAACAAGCTTCAACTCAAGCTTTTGTATGCATTTACGCGTTTTAAAAGCTCATACGAGTAGGGTGAAAGAGATTTGAGTTCTTTTGTGTTGTATATTAAGAGAAAGCATCCAAATACTTTGTTTGCATTCAATTGAGTGTGAAACTACACCTAGGATGTTTACAAGTACAAATAAGCTTCAACTCAAGCTTTTGAATGCATTTACGCGTTTTAACAGCTCTTACGACTAGGGTGATAGAGATTGAATTCTTTTGTGTTGTATATTAAGAGAAAGCACCAAAAGTTTTGTTTGCATTCATTTGAGTATGAAACTACATCAAGAATGTTTCAAATTGCAAACAAGCTTCAACTCAAGCTTTTGAATGCATTTACGCGTTTTAAAAGCTCATACGAGTAGGGTGAAAGAGATTTGAATTCTTTTGTGTTGTATATTTAGAGAAAGCATCCCAATACTTTGTTTGCATTCATATGAGTGTGAAAACTACATCTAGGATGTTTACAAGTACAAACAAGCTTCAACTCAAGCTTTTGAATGCATTTACTCGTTTTAACAGCTCATACGAGTAGGGTGATAGAGATTTAGTTCTTTTGTGTTGTATATTAAGAGAAAGCACCCAAATGTTTTGTTTGCATTCATTTGAGTATGAAACCACACCTAGGATGTTTACAAGTACAAACAAGCTTCAACTCAAGGTTTTGAATGCATTTACGCGTTTTAAAAGCTCATACGAGTAGGGTGAAAGAGATTTGAGTTCTTTTGTGTTGTATATTAAGAGAAAGCATCCAAATACTTTGTTTTCATTTAATTGAGTGTGAAACTACACCTAGGATGTTTACAAGTACAAACAAGCTTCAACTCAAGCTTTTGAATGCATTTACGCGTTTTAACAGCTCTTACGACTAGGGTGATAGAGATTGAATTCTTTTGTGTTGTATATTAAGAGAAAGCACCAAAGTTTTGTTTGCATTCATTTGAGTATGAAACTACATCAAGAATGTTTCAAATTGCAAACAAGCTTCAACTCAAGCTTTTGAATGCATTTACGCGTTTTAAAAGCTCATACAAGTAGGGTGAAAGAGATTTGAATTCTTTTGTGTTGTATATTAAGAGAAAGCACCCAAATGTTTTGTTTGTATTCATTTGAGTATGAAACTACAC
This sequence comes from Tetragonia tetragonoides, assembly GCA_038025085.1. Classification (NCBI taxonomy): domain Eukaryota; kingdom Viridiplantae; phylum Streptophyta; class Magnoliopsida; order Caryophyllales; family Aizoaceae; genus Tetragonia; species Tetragonia tetragonoides. The sequence continues at coordinate 27,423,096 of CM076140.1, forward strand.
CAAGAATGTTTTAAATTTCAAACAAACTTCAACTCAAGGTTTTGAATGCATTTACGTGTTTTAAAAGCTCATACGAGTAGGGTGAAAGAGATTTGAGTTCTTTTGTGTTGTAGATTAAGAGAAAGCATACAAATACTTTGTTTGCATTCATTTGAGTGTGAAACTACACCTATGATGTTTACAAGTACAAACAAGCTTCAACTCAAGCTTTTGAATGCATTTACGCGTTTTAACAGCTCTTACGACTAGGGTGATAGAGATTGAATTCTTTTGTGTTGTATATTAAGAGAAAGCACCAAATGTTTTGTTTGCATTCATTTGAGTATGAAACTACACCAAGAATGTTTCCAATTGCAAACAAGCTTCAACTCAAGCTTTTGAATGCATTTACGCGTTTTAAAAGCTCATACGAGTATGGTGAAAGAGATTTGAATTCTTTTGTGTTGTATATTAAGAGAAAGCATCCAAATACTTTGTTTGCATTCATTTGAGTTTGAAAACTACATCTAGGATGTTTACAAGTACAAACAAGCTTCAACTGAAACTTTTGAATGCATTTGCGCGTTTTAAAAGCTCATACGAATAGGGTGAAAGAGATTTGAATTCTTTTGTGTTGTATATTAAGTGAAAGCAACCAAATACTTTGTTTGCATTCATATGAGTGTGAAAACTACATCTAGGATGTTTACAAGTACAAACAAGCTTCAACTGAAGCTTTTGAATGCATTTACTCGTTTTAACAGCTCTTACGACAAGGGTGATAGAGATTGAGTTCTTTTGTGTTGTATATTAAGAGAAAGCACCGAAATGTTTTGCTTGCATTCATTTAAGTATGAAACCACACCTAGGATGTTTACAAGTACAAACAAGCTTCGACTCAAGCTTTTGAATACATTTACGCGTTTTAAAAGCTCATACGAGTAGGGTGAAAGAGATTTTGAGTTCTTTTGTGTTGTATATTAAGAGAAAGCATCCAAATACTTTGTTTGCATTCATTTGAGTGTGAAACTACACCTGGGATGTTTACAAGTACAAACAAGCTTCAACTCAAGCTTTTGAATGCATTTAGGCGTTTTAAAAGCTCATACGAGTAGGGTGAAAGAGATTTGAGTTCTTTTGTGTTGTATATTAAGGGAAAGCATCCAAATACTTTGTTTGCATTCATTTGAGTGTGAAACTACACCTAGGATGTTTACAAGTACAAACAAGCTTCAACTCAAGCTTTTGAATACATTTACGCGTTTTAAAAGCTCATACGAGTAGGGTGAAAGAGATTTGAGTTCTTTTGTGTTGTATATTAAGAGAAAGCATCCAAATACTTTGTTTGCATTCATTTGAGTGTGAAACTACACCTGGGATGTTTACAAGTACAAACAAGCTTCAACTCAAGCTTTTGAATGCATTTAGGCGTTTTAAAAGCTCTTACGAGTAGGGTGAAAGAGATTTGAGTTCTTTTGTGTTGTATATTAAGAGAAAGCATCCAAATACTTTGTTTGCATTCAATTGAGTGTGAAACTACACCTAGGATGTTTACAAGTACAAACAAGCTTGAACTCAAGCTTTTGAATGCATTCACGCGTTTTAACAGCTCTTACGACTAGGGTGATAGAGATTGAATTCGTTTGTGTTGTATATTAAGAGAAAGCACCAAAAGTTTTGTTTGCATTCATTTGAGTATGAAACTACATCAACAATGTTTCAAATTGCAAACAAGCTTCAACTCAAGCTTTTGAATGCATTTACGCGTTTTAAAAGCTCATACGAGTAGGGTGAAAGAGATTTGAATTCTTTTGTGTTGTATATTAAGAGAAAGCATCCAAATACTTTGTTTGCATTCATTTGAGTGTGAAAACCACATCTAGTATTTTTACAAGTACAAACAAGCTTCAACTCAAGCTTTTGAATGCATTTACGCGTTTTAAAAGCTCATACGAGTAGGGTGAAAGAGATTTGAATTTTTTTGTGTTGTTTATTAAGAGAAAGCATCAAAATACTTTGTTTGCTTTCATTTGAGTGTGAAAACTACATCTAGGATGTTTACAAGTACAAACAAGCTTCAACTCAAGCTTTTGAATGCATTTACGCGTTTCAAAAGCTCATACGAGTAGGGTGAAAGAGATTTGAATTCTTTTGTGTTGTATATTAAGAGAAAGCATCCAAATAATTTGTTTGCATTCATTTGATTGTGAAAACTACATCTAGGATGTTTACAAGTACAAACAAGCTTCAACTCAAGCTTTTGAATGCATTTACGCGTTTTAAAAGCTCATACGAGTAGGGTGAAAGAGATTTGAATTCTTTTGTGTTGTATATTAAGAGAAAGCATCCAAATACTTTGTTTGCATTCATTTGAGTGTGAAAACTACCTCTAGGATGTTTACAAGTACAAACAAGCTTCAACTCAAGCTTTTGAATGCATTTACTCGTTTTAACAGCTCATACGAGTAGGGTGATAGAGATTGAGTTCTTTTCTGTTGTATATTAAGAGAAAGCACCCAAATGTTTTGTTTGCATTCATTTGAGTATGAAACCACGCCTAGGATGTTTACAAGTACAAACAAGCTTCAACTCAAGCTTTTCAATGCATTTACGCGTTTTAAAAGCTTATACGAGTAGGGTGAAAGAGATTTTGAGTTCTTTTGTGTTGTATATTAAGAGAAAGAATCCAAATACTTTGTTTGCATTCATTTGAGTGTGAAACTAAACCTAGGATGTTTACAAGTACAAGCAAGCTTCAACTCAAGCTTTTGAATGCATTTACGCGTTTTAAATGCTCATACGAGTAGGGTGAAAGAGATTTGAGTTCTTTTGTGTTGTATATTAAGAGAAAGCATCCAAATACTTTGTTTGCATTCATTTGAGTGTGAAACTACACCTAGGATGTTTACAAGTACAAACAAGCTTCAACTCAAGCTTTTGAATGCATTTACTCGTTTTAACAGCTCATACGAGTAGGGTGATAGAGATTTAGTTCTTTTGTGTTGTATATTAAGAGAAAGCACCCAAATGTTTTGTTTGCATTCATTTGAGTATGAAACCACACCTAGGATGTTTACAAGTACAAACAAGCTTCAACTCAAGCTTTTGAATGCATTTACTCGTTTTAACAGCTCTTACGACAAGGGTGATAGAGATTGAGTTCTTTTGTGTTGTATATTAAGAGAAAGCACCGAAATGTTTTGCTTGCATTCATTTAAGTATGAAACCACACCTAGGATGTTTACAAGTACAAACAAGCTTCGACTCAAGCTTTTGAATACATTTACGCGTTTTAAAAGCTCATACGAGTAGGGTGAAAGAGATTTTGAGTTCTTTTGTGTTGTATATTAAGAGAAAGCATCCAAATACTTTGTTTGCATTCATTTGAGTGTGAAACTACACCTGGGATGTTTACAAGTACAAACAAGCTTCAACTCAAGCTTTTGAATGCATTTAGGCGTTTTAAAAGCTCATACGAGTAGGGTGAAAGAGATTTGAGTTCTTTTGTGTTGTATATTAAGAGAAAGCATCCAAATACTTTGTTTGCATTCATTTGAGTGTGAAACTACACCTAGGATGTTTACAAGTACAAACAAGCTTCAACTCAAGCTTTTGAATACATTTACGCGTTTTAAAAGCTCATACGAGTAGGGTGAAAGAGATTTGAGTTCTTTTGTGTTGTATATTAAGAGAAAGCATCCAAATACTTTGTTTGCATTCATTTGAGTGTGAAACTACACCTGGGATGTTTACAAGTACAAACAAGCTTCAACTCAAGCTTTTGAATGCATTTAGGCGTTTTAAAAGCTCTTACGAGTAGGGTGAAAGAGATTTGAGTTCTTTTGTGTTGTATATTAAGAGAAAGCATCCAAATACTTTGTTTGCATTCAATTGAGTGTGAAACTACACCTAGGATGTTTACAAGTACAAACAAGCTTGAACTCAAGCTTTTGAATGCATTCACGCGTTTTAACAGCTCTTACGACTAGGGTGATAGAGATTGAATTCGTTTGTGTTGTATATTAAGAGAAAGCACCAAAAGTTTTGTTTGCATTCATTTGAGTATGAAACTACATCAACAATGTTTCAAATTGCAAACAAGCTTCAACTCAAGCTTTTGAATGCATTTACGCGTTTTAAAAGCTCATACGAGTAGGGTGAAAGAGATTTGAGTTCTTTTGTGTTGTATATTAAAAGAAAGCATCCAAATACTTTGTTTGGATTCATTTGAGTGTGAGACTACACCTTGGATGTTTACAAGTACAAACAAGCTTCAACTCAAGCTTTTGAATGCATTTACGCGTTTTAAAAGCTCATACGAGTAGGGTGAAAGAGATTTGACTTCTTTTGTGTTGTATATTAAGAGAAAGCATCCAAATACTTTGTTTGGATTAATTTGAGGGTGAAACTACACCTAGGATGTTTACAAGTACCAACAAGCTTATACTCAAGCTTTTGAATGCATTTACGCGTTTTAAAAGCTCATACGAGTAGGGTGAAAGAGATTTGAGTTCTTTTGTGTTGTATATTAAGAGAAAGCATCCAAATACTTTGTTTGCATTCATTTGAGTGTGAAACTACACCTGGGATGTTTACAAGTACAAACAAGCTTCAACTCAAGCTTTTGAATGCATTTAGGCGTTTTAAAAGCTCTTACGAGTAGGGTGAAAGAGATTTGAGTTCTTTTGTGTTGTATATTAAGAGAAAGCATCCAAATACTTTGTTTGCATTCAATTGAGTGTGAAACTACACCTAGGATGTTTACAAGTACAAACAAGCTTGAACTCAAGCTTTTGAATGCATTCACGCGTTTTAACAGCTCTTACGACTAGGGTGATAGAGATTGAATTCGTTTGTGTTGTATATTAAGAGAAAGCACCAAAAGTTTTGTTTGCATTCATTTGAGTATGAAACTACATCAACAATGTTTCAAATTGCAAACAAGCTTCAACTCAAGCTTTTGAATGCATTTACGCGTTTTAAAAGCTCATACGAGTAGGGTGAAAGAGATTTGAATTCTTTTGTGTTGTATATTAAGAGAAAGCATCCAAATACTCTGTTTGCATTCATTTGAGTGTGAAAACCACATCTAGTATTTTTACAAGTACAAACAAGCTTCAACTCAAGCTTTTGAATGCATTTACGCGTTTTAAAAGCTCATACGAGTAGGGTGAAAGAGATTTGAATTTTTTTGTGTTGTTTATTAAGAGAAAGCATCAAAATACTTTGTTTGCTTTCATTTGAGTGTGAAAACTACATCTAGGATGTTTACAAGTACAAACAAGCTTCAACTCAAGCTTTTGAATGCATTTACGCGTTTCAAAAGCTCATACGAGTAGGGTGAAAGAGATTTGAATTCTTTTGTGTTGTATATTAAGAGAAAGCATCCAAATAATTTGTTTGCATTCATTTGATTGTGAAAACTACATCTAGGATGTTTACAAGTACAAACAAGCTTCAACTCAAGCTTTTGAATGCATTTACGCGTTTTAAAAGCTCATACGAGTAGGGTGAAAGAGATTTGAATTCTTTTGTGTTGTATATTAAGAGAAAGCATCCAAATACTTTGTTTGCATTCATTTGAGTGTGAAAACTACCTCTAGGATGTTTACAAGTACAAACAAGCTTCAACTCAAGCTTTTGAATGCATTTACTCGTTTTAACAGCTCATACGAGTAGGGTGATAGAGATTGAGTTCTTTTCTGTTGTATATTAAGAGAAAGCACCCAAATGTTTTGTTTGCATTCATTTGAGTATGAAACCACGCCTAGGATGTTTACAAGTACAAACAAGCTTCAACTCAAGCTTTTCAATGCATTTACGCGTTTTAAAAGCTTATACGAGTAGGGTGAAAGAGATTTTGAGTTCTTTTGTGTTGTATATTAAGAGAAAGAATCCAAATACTTTGTTTGCATTCATTTGAGTGTGAAACTAAACCTAGGATGTTTACAAGTACAAGCAAGCTTCAACTCAAGCTTTTGAATGCATTTACGCGTTTTAAATGCTCATACGAGTAGGGTGAAAGAGATTTGAGTTCTTTTGTGTTGTATATTAAGAGAAAGCATCCAAATACTTTGTTTGCATTCATTTGAGTGTGAAACTACACCTAGGATGTTTACAAGTACAAACAAGCTTCAACTCAAGCTTTTGAATGCATTTACGCGTTTTAAAAGCTCATACGAGTAGGGTGAAAGAGATTTGAGTTCTTTTGTGTTGTATATTAAGAAAAAGCATCCAAATACTTTATTTGGATTCATTTGAGTGTGAAACTACACCTAGGATGTTTACAAGTACAAACAAGCTTCAACCCAAGCTTTTGAATGCATTTACGCGTTTTAACAGCTCTTATGACTATATGGTGATAGAGACTGAGTTCTTTTGTGTTGTATATTAACAGAAAGCATCCAAATAAATTGTTTGGATTCATTTGAGTGTGAAACTACACCTAAGATGTTTACAAGTACAAACAAGCTTCAATTCAAGCTTTTGAATGCATTTACGCGTTTTAAAAGCTCATAAGAGTAGGGTGAAAGAGATTTGAGTTCATTTGTCTAGTATATTAAAAGAAAGCATCCAAATACTTTGTTTGGATTCATTTGAGTGTGAAACTACACCTAGGATGTTTACAAGTACAAACAAACTTCAAATTAAACTTTTGAATCCATTTACGCGTTTTAAAAGCTCATACGAATAGGGTGAAAGAGATTTGAGATCTTTTGTGTTGTATATTAAGAGAAAGCATCCAAACACTTCATTTGCATTCATTTGAGTGTGAAATTACACCTCAGATGTTAACAAGTACAAACAAGCTTCAACCCAAGCTTTTGAATGCATTTACGCGTTTTAACAGCTCTTACGACTATGGTGATAGAGACTGAGTTCTTTTGTGTTGTATATTAAGAGATAGCATCCAAATACTTTGTTTGGATTCATTTGAGTGTGAAACTACACCTAGGATGTTTACAAGTACAAACAAGCTTCAACCCAAGCTTTTGAATGCATTTACGCGTTTTAACAGCTCTTATGACTATATGGTGATAGAGACTGAGTTCTTTTATGTTGTATATTAAGAGAAAGCATCCAAATACTTTGTTTGGATTCATCTGAGTGTGAAACTACACCAAGAATGTTTCCAATTGCAAACAAGCTTCAACTCAAGCTTTTGAATGCATTTACGCGTTTTAAAAGCTCATACGAGTATGGTGAAAGAGATTTGAATTCTTTTGTGTTGTATATTAAGAGAAAGCATCCAAATACTTTGTTTGGATTCATTTGAGTGTAAAACTACACCTGGGATGTTTACAAGTACAAACAGGCTTCAACTCAAACTTTTGAATGCATTTACGCGTTTTAAAAGCTCATACGAGTAGGGTGAAAGAGATTTGAATTCTTTTGTGTTGTATATTAAGAGAAAGCATCCAAATACTTTGTTTGCATTCATATGAGTGTGAAAACTACATCTAGGATGTTTACAAGTACAAACAAGCTTCAACTCAAGCTTTTGAATGCATTTACTCATTTTAACAGCTCATACTAGTAGGGTGATAGAGATTGAGTTCTTTTGTGTTGTATATTAAGAGAAAGCACCCAAATGTTTTGTTTGCATTCATTTGAGTATGAAACCACACCTAGGATGTTTACAAGTACAAACAAGCTTCAACTCAAGCTTTTGAATGCATTTACGCGTTTTAAAAGCTCATACGAGTAGGGTGAAAGAGATTTTGAGTTCTTTTGTGTTGTATATTAAGAGAAAGCATCCAAATACTTTGTTTGCATTTATTTGAGTGTGAAACTACACTTAGGTTGTTTACAAGTACAACCAAGCTTCGACTGAAGCTTTTGAATGCATTTAGGCGTTTTAAAAGCTCATACGAGTAGGGTGAAAGAGATTTAAGTTCTTTTGTGTTGTATATTAAGAGAAAGCATCCAAATACTTTGTTTGCATTCAATTGATTGTGAAACAACACCTAGGATGTTTAAAAGTACAAACAAGCTTCAACTCAAGCTTTTGAATGCATTTACGCGATTTAACAGCTCTTACGATTAGGGTGATAGAGATTGAGTTCTTTTGTGTTGTATATTAAGAGAAAGCACCCAAATGTTTTATTTGCATTCATTTGAGTATGAAACTACACCAAGATTGTTTTAAAGTGCAAACAAGCTTCAACTCAAGGTTTTGAATGCATTTACGCGTTTTAAAAGCTCATACGAGTAGGGTGAAAGAGATTTTGAGTTCTTGTGTGTTGTATATTAAGAGAAAGCATCCAAATACTTTGTTTGCATTCATTTGAGTGTGAAACTACACCTAGGATGTTTACAAGTACAACCAAGCTTCAACTGAAGCTTTTGAATGCATTTAGGAGTTTTAAAAGGTCATACGAGTAGGGTGAAAAAGATTTTGAGTTCTTTTGTGTTGTATATTAAGAGAAAGCATCCAAATACTTTGTTTGCATTCATTTGAGTGTGAAACTACACCTAGGATGTTTACAAGTACAACCAAGCTTCAACTGAAGCTTTTGAATGCATTTAGGCGTTTTAAAAGCTCATACGAGTAGGGTGAAAGAGATTTGAGTTCTTTTGTGTTGTTTATTAAGAGAAAGCATCCAGATACTTTGTTTGCATTCAATTGAGTGTGAAACTACACCTAGGATGTTTAAAAGTACAAACAAGCTTCAACTGAAGCTTTTGAATGCATTTACGCGTTTTAACAGCTCTTACGACAGGGTGATAGAGATTGAGTTCTTTTGTGTTGTATATTAAGAGAAAGCACCCAAATGTTTTGTTTGCATTCATTTGAGTATGAAACTACACCAAGAATGTTTTAAAGTGCAAACAAGCTTCAACTCAAGGTTTTGAATGCATTTACGCGTTTTAAAAGCTCATACGAATAGGGTGAAAGAGATTTGAGTTCTTTTGTGTTGTATATTAAGAGAAAGCATACAAATACTTTGTTTGCATTCATTTGAGTGTGAAACTACACCTATGATGTTTACAAGTACAAACAAGCTTCAACTCAAGCTTTTGAATTCATTTACGTGTCTTAAAAGCTCATACGAGTAGGGTGAAAGAGATTCGACTTCTTTTGTGTTGTATATTAAGAGGAAGCATCCAAATACTTTGTTTGCATTCATTTGAATGTGAAACTACACCGAGGATGTTTACAAGTACAAACAAGCTTCAAACCAAGCTTTTGAATGCATTTACGCGTTTTAACAGCTCTTATGACTATGGTGATAGAGACTGAATTCTTTTGTGTTGTATATTAAGAGAAAGCATCCAAATACTTTGTTTGGATTCATTTGAGTGTGAAACTACACCTAGGATGTTTACAAGTACAAACAAGCTTCAACTCAAGCTATCGAATGCATTTACGAGTTTTAAAAGATCATACGAGTAGGGTGAAAGAGATTTGAGTTCTCTTGTGTTGTATATTAAGAGAAAGCATCCAAATACTTTATTTGGATTCATTTGAGTGTGAAACTACACCTAGGATGTTTACAAGTACAAACAAACTTCAACTCAAACTTTTGAATCCATTTACGCGTTTTAAAAGCTCATACGAATAGGGTGAAAGAGATTTGAGATCTTTTGTGTTGTATATTAAGAGAAAGCATCCAAACACTACATTTGCATTCATTTGAGTGTGAAATTACACCTCAGATGTTTACAACTACAAACAAGCTTCAACCCAAGCTTTTGAATGCATTTACGCGTTTTAACAGCTCTTACGACTATGGTGATAGAGACTGAGTTCTTTTGTGTTGTATATGAAGAGAAAGCATCCAAATACTTTGTTTGGATTCATTTGAGTGTGAAACTACTCCTGGGATGTTTGCAAGTACAAACAAGCTTCAACTCAAACTTTTGAATGCATTTACGCGTTTTAAAAGCTCATACGAGTAGGGTGAAAGAGATTTGAATTCTTTTGTGTTGTATATTAAGAGAAAGCATCCAAATACTTTGTTTGCATTCATATGAGTGTGAAAACTACATCTAGGATGTTTACAAGTACAAACAAGCTTCAACTCAAGCTTTTGAATGGATTTACTCATTTTAACAGCTCATACTTGTAGGGTGATAGAGATTGAGTTCTTTTGTGTTGTATATTAAGAGAAAGCACCCAAATGTTTTGTTTGCATTCATTTGAGTATGAAACTACACCAAGAATGTTTTAAAGTGCAAAAAAGCTTCAACTCAAGCTTTTGAATGCATTTACGCGTTTTAAAAGCTCATACGAGTAGGGTGAAAGAGATTTGAGTTCTTTTGTGTTGTATATTTAAAGAAAGCATCCAAATACTTTATTTGCATTCAATTGAGTGTGAAACTACACCTAGGATGTTTACAAGTACAAACAAGCTTCAACTCAAGCTTTTGAATGCATTTACGAGTTTTAAAAGATCATACGAGTAGGGTGAAAGAGATTTGAGTTCTCTTTTGTTGTATATTAAGAGAAAGCATCCAAATACTTTTTTTGCATTCATATGAGTGTGAAAACTACATCTAGAATGTTTACAAGTACAAACAAGCTTCAACTCAAGCTTTTGAATACTCGTTTTAACAGCTCATACTAGTAGGGTGATAGTGATTGAGTTCTTTTGTGTTGTATATTAAGAGAAAGCATCCAAATACTTTGTTTGCATTCAATTGAGTGTGAAACTACACCTAGGATGTTTACAAGTACAAACAAGTTTCAACTCAAGCTTTTGAATGCATTTACGCGTTTTAACAGCTCTTACGACTAGGGTGATAGAGATTGAGTTCTTTTGTGTTGTATATTAAGAGAAAGCACCCAAATGTTTTGTTTGCATTCATTTGAGTATGAAACGACACTAAGAATGTTTTAAAGTGCAAACAAGCTTCAACTCAAGGTTTTGAATGCATTTACGCGTTTTAAAAGCTCATACGAATAGGGTGAAAGAGATTTGAGTTCTTTTGTGTTGTATATTAAGAGAAAGTATACAAATACTTTTTTTGCATTCACTTGAGTGTGAAACTACACCTATGATGTTTACAAGTACAAACAAGCTTCAACTCAAGCTTTTGAATGCATTTACGCGTTTTAACAGCTCTTACGACTAGGGTGATAGAGATTGAAGTCTTTTGTTAATATATTAAGAGAAAACACCAAATGTTTTGTTTGCATTCATTTGAGTATGAAACTACACCAAGAGTGTTTCAAATTGCAAACAAGCTTCAACTCAAGCTTTTGAATGCATTTACGCGTTTTAACAGCTCTTATGACTATATGGTGATAGAGACTGAGTTCTTTTGTGTTGTATATTAACAGAAAGCATCCAAATAAATTGTTTGGATTCATTTGAGTGTGAAACTACACATAAGATGTTTACAAGTACAAACAAGCTTCAATTCAAGCTTTTGAATGCATTTACGCGTTTTAAAAGCTCATAAGAGTAGGGTGAAAGAGATTTGAGTTCATTTGTCTAGTATATTAAAAGAAAGCATCCAAATACTTTGTTTGGATTCATTTGAGTGTGAAACTACACCTAGGATGTTTACAAGTACAAACAAACTTCAAATTAAACTTTTGAATCCATTTACGCGTTTTAAAAGCTCATACGAATAGGGTGAAAGAGATTTGAGATCTTTTGTGTTGTATATTAAGAGAAAGCATCCAAACACTTCATTTGTATTCATTTGAGTGTGAAATTACACCTCAGATGTTAACAAGTACAAACAAGCTTCAACCCAAGCTTTTGAATGCATTTACGCGTTTTAACAGCTCTTACGACTATGGTGATAGAGACTGAGTTCTTTTGTGTTGTATACTAAGAGAAAGCACCCAAATGTTTTGTTTGCATTCATTTGAGTATGAAACCACACCTAGGATGTTTACAAGTACAAACAAGCTTCAACTCAAGCTTTTGAATGCATTTACGCGTTTTAAAAGCTCATACGAGTAGGGTGAAAGAGATTTTGAGTTCTTTTGTGTTGTATATTAAGAGAAAGCATCCAAATGCTTTGTTTGCATTCTTTTGAGTGTGAAACCACACCCGGGATGTTTACAAGTACAAACAAGCTTCAACTCAAGCTTTTGAATGCATTTACGCGTTTTAAAAGCTCATACGAGTAGGGTGAAAGAGATTTGAGTTCTTTTCTGTTGTATATTTCGAGAAAGCATCCAAACACTTTGTTTGCATTCATTTGAGTGTGAAACTACACCTAGGATGTTTACAAGTACAAACAAGCTTCAACTCAAGCTTTTGAATTCATTTACGTGTTTTAAAAGCTCATACGAGTAGGGTGAAAGAGATTTGAGTTCTTTTGTGTTGTATATTAAGAGGAAGCATCCAAATACTTTGTTTGCATTCATTTGAATGTGAAACTACACCTAGGATGTTTACAAGTACAAACAAGCTTCAACCCAAGCTTTTGAATGCATTTACGCGTTTTAACAGCTTTTATGACTATGGTGATAGAGACTGAATTCTTTTGTGTTGTATATTAAGAGAAAGCATCCAAATACTTTGTTTGCATTAATTTGAATGTTAAACTACACCTAGGATGTTTACAAGTACAAACAGGCTTAAACTCATGCTTTTGAGTGCATTTACGCGTTTTAAATGCTCATACGAGTAGGGTGAAAGAGATTTGAGTTCTTTTGTGATGTATATTAAGAAAAAGTATCCAAATACTTTGTTTGGATTCATTTGAGTGTGAATCTACACGTAGGATGTTTACAAGTACAAACAAGCTTCAACCCAAGCTTTTGAATGCATTTACGCGTTTTAACAGCTCTTACGACTATGGTGATAGAGACTGAGTTCTTTTGTGTTGTATATTAAGAGATAGCATCCAAATACTTTGTTTGGATTCATTTGAGTGTGAAACTACACCTAGGATGTTTACAAGTACGAACAAGCTTCAACCCAAGCTTTTGAATGCATTTACGCGTTTTAACAGCTCTTATGACTATATGGTGATAGAGACTGAGTTCTTTTATGTTGTATATTAAGAGAAAGCATCCAAATACTTTGTTTGGATTCATCTGAGTGTGAAACTACACCAAGAATGTTTCCAATTGCAAACAAGCTTCAACTCAAGCTTTTGAATGCATTTACGCGTTTTAAAAGCTCATACGAGTATGGTGAAAGAGATTTGAATTCTTTTGTGTTGTATATTAAGAGAAAGCATCCAAATACTTTGTTTGGATTCATTTGAGTGTAAAACTACACCTGGGATGTTTACAAGTACAAACAAGCTTCAACTCAAACTTTTGAATGCATTTACGCGTTTTAAAAGCTCATACGAGTAGGGTGAAAGAGATTTGAATTCTTTTGTGTTGTATATTAAGAGAAAGCATCCAAATACTTTGTTTGCATTCATATGAGTGTGAAAACTACATCTAGGATGTTTACAAGTACAAACAAGCTTCAACTCAAGCTTTTGAATGCATTTACTCATTTTAACAGCTCATACTAGTAGGGTGATAGAGATTGAGTTCTTTTGTGTTGTATATTAAGAGAAAGCACCCAAATGTTTTGTTTGCATTCATTTGAGTATGAAACCACACCTAGGATGTTTACAAGTACAAACAAGCTTCAACTCAAGCTTTTGAATGCATTTACGCGTTTTAAAAGCTCATACGAGTAGGGTGAAAGAGATTTTGAGTTCTTTTGTGTTGTATATTAAGAGAAAGCATCCAAATACTTTGTTTGCATTTATTTGAGTGTGAAACTACACTTAGGTTGTTTACAAGTACAACCAAGCTTCAACTGAAGCTTTTGAATGCATTTAGGCGTTTTAAAAGCTCATACGAGTAGGGTGAAAGAGATTTAAGTTCTTTTGTGTTGTATATTAAGAGAAAGCATCCAAATACTTTGTTTGCATTCAATTGAGTGTGAAACAACACCTAGGATGTTTAAAAGTACAAACAAGCTTCAACTCAAGCTTTTGAATGCATTTACGCGTTTTAACAGCTCTTACGATTAGGGTGATAGAGATTGAGTTCTTTTGTGTTGTATATTAAGAGAAAGCACCCAAATGTTTTATTTGCATTCATTTGAGTATGAAACTACACCAAGATTGTTTTAAAGTGCAAACAAGCTTCAACTCAAGGTTTTGAATGCATTTACGCGTTTTAAAAGCTCATACGAGTAGGGTGAAAGAGATTTTGAGTTCTTGTGTGTTGTATATTAAGAGAAAGCATCCAAATACTTTGTTTGCATTCATTTGAGTGTGAAACTACACCTAGGATGTTTACAAGTACAACCAAGCTTCAACCCAAGCTTTTGAATGCATTTACGCGTTTTAACAGCTCTTATGACTATATGGTGATAGAGACTGAGTTCTTTTATGTTGTATATTAAGAGAAAGCATCCAAATACTTTGTTTGGATTCATCTGAGTGTGAAACTACACCTAGGATGTTTACAAGTACAACCAAGCTTCAACTGAAGCTTTTGAATGCATTTAGGCGTTTTAAAAGCTCATACGAGTAGGGTGAAAGAGATTTGAGTTCTTTTGTGTTGTTTATTAAGAGAAAGCATCCAGATACTTTGTTTGCATTCAATTGAGTGTGAAACTACACCTAGGATGTTTAAAAGTACAAACAAGCTTCAACTGAAGCTTTTGAATGCATTTACGCGTTTTAACAGCTCTTACGACAGGGTGATAGAGATTGAGTTCTTTTGTGTTGTATATTAAGAGAAAGCACCCAAATGTTTTATTTGCATTCATTTGAGTATGAAACTACACCAAGATTGTTTTAAAGTGCAAACAAGCTTCAACTCAAGGTTTTGAATGCATTTACGCGTTTTAAAAGCTCATACGAATAGGGTGAAAGAGATTTGAGTTCTTTTGTGTTGTATATTAAGAGAAAGCATCCAAATACTTTGTTTGGATTCATTTGAGTGTGAAACTACACCTATGATGTTTACAAGTACAAACAAGCTTCAACTCAAGCTTTTAAATGCATTTACGCGTTTTAACAGCTCTTACGACTAGGGTGATAGAGATTGAAGTCTTTTGTAAATATATTAAGAGAAAGCACCAAATGTTTTGTTTGCATTCATTTGAGTATGAAACTACACCAAGAGTGTTTCAAATTGCAAACAAGCTTCAACTCAAGCTTTTGAATGCATTTACGCATTTTAAAAGCTCATACGAGTAGGGTGAAAGAGATTTGAATTCTTTTGTGTTGTATATTAAGAGAAAGCATCCAAATACTTTGTTTGCATTCATTTGAGTGTGAAAACTACATCTAGGATGTTTACAAGTACAAACAAGCTTCAACTCAAGCTTTTGAATGCATTTACGCGTTTTAACAGCTCTTACGACTAGGGTGATAGAGATTGAGTTCTTTTGTGTTGTATATTAAGAGAAAGCACCCAAATGTTTTGTTTGCATTCATTTGAGTATGAAACTACACCAAGAATGTTTTAAAGTGCAAACAAGCTTCAACTCAAGGTTTTGAATGCATTTACGCGTTTTAAAAGCTCATACGAGTAGGGTGAAAGAGATTTGAGTTCTTTTGTGTTGTATATTTAGAGAAAGCATCCAAACACTTTGTTTGCATTCATTTGAGTGTGAAACTACACCTAGGATGTTTACAAGTACAAACAAGCTTCAACTCAAGCTTTTGAATTCATTTACGTGTTTTAAAAGCTCATACGAGTAGGGTGAAAGAGATTTGAGTTCTTTTGTGTTGTATATTAAGAGGAAGCATCCAAATACTTTGTTTGCATTCATTTGAATGTGAAACTACACCGAGGATGTTTACAAGTACAAACAAGCTTCAAACCAAGCTTTTGAATGCATTTACGCGTTTTAACAGCTCTTATGACTATGGTGATAGAGACTGAATTCTTTTGTGTTGTATATTAAGAGAAAGCATCCAAATACTTTGTTTGGATTCATTTGAGTGTGAAACTACACCTAGGATGTTTACAAGTACAAACAAGCTTCAACTCAAGCTATCGAATGCATTTACGAGTTTTAAAAGATCATACGAGTAGGGTGAAAGAGATTTGAGTTCTCTTGTGTTGTATATTAAGAGAAAGCATCCAAACACTTCATTTGCATTCATTTGACTGTGAAATTACACCTCAGATGTTTACAACTACAAACAAGCTTCAACCCAAGCTTTTGAATGCATTTACGCGTTTTAACAGCTCTTACGACTATGGTGATAGAGACTGAGTTCTTTTGTGTTGTATATGAAGAGAAAGCATCCAAATACTTTGTTTGGATTCATTTGAGTGTGAAACTACACCTGGAATGTTTGCAAGTACAAACAAGCTTCAACTCAAACTTTTGAATGCATTTACGCGTTTTAAAAGCTCATACGAGTAGGGTGAAAGAGATTTGAATTCTTTTGTGTTGTATATTAAGAGAAAGCATCCAAATACTTTGTTTGCATTCATATGAGTGTGAAAACTACATCTAGGATGTTTACAAGTACAAACAAGCTTCAACTCAAGCTTTTGAATGGATTTACTCATTTTAACAGCTCATACTTGTAGGGTGATAGAGATTGAGTTCTTTTGTGTTGTATATTAAGAGAAAGCACCCAAATGTTTTGTTTGCATTCATTTGAGTATGAAACTACACCAAGAATGTTTTAAAGTGCAAAAAAGCTTCAATTCAAGCTTTTGAATGCATTTACGCGTTTTAAAAGCTCATACGAGTAGGGTGAAAGAGATTTGAGTTCTTTTGTGTTGTATATTAAAAGAAAGCATCCAAATACTTTATTTGCATTCAATTGAGTGTGAAACTACACCTAGGATGTTTACAAGTACAAACAAGCTTCAACTCAAGCTTTTGAATGCATTTACGCGTTTTAACAGCACTTACGACAGGGTGATAGAGATTGAGTTCTTTTGTGTTGTATATTAAGAGAAAGCACCCAAATGTTTTGTTTGCATTCATTTGAGTATGAAACTACACCAAGAATGTTTTAAAGTGCAAACAAGCTTCAACTCAAGGTTTTGAATGCATTTACGCGTTTTAAAAGCTCATACGAATAGGGTGAAAGAGATTTGAGTTCTTTTGTGTTGTATATTAAGAGAAAGCATACAAATACTTTTCTTGCATTCATTTGAGTGTGAAACTACACCTATGATGTTTACAAGTACAAACAAGCTTCAACTCAAGCTTTTGAATGCATTTACGCGTTTTAACAGCTCTTACGACTAGGGTGATAGAGATTGAAGTCTTTTGTTAATATATTAAGAGAAAGCACCAAATGTTTTGTTTGCATTCATTTGAGTATGAAACTACACCAAGAGTGTTTCAAATTGCAAACAAGCTTCAACTCAAGCTTTTGAATGCATTTACGCATTTTAAAAGCTCATACGAGTAGGGTGAAAGAGATTTGAATTCTTTTGTGTTGTATATTAAGAGAAAGCATCCAAATACTTTGTTAGCATTCATTTGAGTGTGAAAACTACATCTAGGATGTTTACAAGTACAAACAAGCTTCAACTCAAGCTTTTGAATGCATTTACGCGTTTTAACAGCTCTTACGACTAGGGTGATAGAGATTGAGTTCTTTTGTGCTGTATAATAAGAGAAAGCAGCCAAATGTTTTGTTTGCATTCATTTGAGTATGAAACTGCACCAAGAATGTTTTAAAGTGCAAACAAGCTTCAACTCAAGGTTTTGAATGCATTTACGCGTTTTAAAAGCTCATACGAATAGGGTGAAAGAGATTTGAGTTCTTTTGTGTTGTATATTAAGAGAAAGCATACAAATACTTTGTTTGCATTCATTTGAGTGTGAAACTACACCTAGGATGTTTACACGTACAAACAAGCTTCAACTCAAGCTTTTGAATGCATTTACGCGTTTTAAAAGCTCATAGGAGTAGGGTGAAAGAGATTTGAATTCTTTTTTGTTGTATATTAAGAGAAAGCATCCAAATACTTTTTTTGCATTCATATGAGTGTGAAAACTACATCTAGAATGTTTACAAGTACAAACAAGCTTCAACTCAAGCTTTTGAATACTCGTTTTAACAGCTCATACTAGTAGGGTGATAGTGATTGAGTTCTTTTGTGTTGTATATTAAGAGAAAGCATCCAAATACTTTGTTTGCATTCAATTGAGTGTGAAACTACACCTAGGATGTTTACAAGTACAAACAAGTTTCAACTCAAGCTTTTGAATGCATTTACGCGTTTTAACAGCTCTTACGACTAGGGTGATAGAGATTGAGTTCTTTTGTGTTGTATATTAAGAGAAAGCACCCAAATGTTTTGTTTGCATTCATTTGAGTATGAAACGACGCTAAGAATGTTTTAAAGTGCAAACAAGCTTCAACTCAAGGTTTTGAATGCATTTACGCGTTTTAAAAGCTCATACGAGTAGGGTGAAAGAGATTTGAGTTATTTTGTGTTGTATATTAAGAGAAAGCATCCAAATACTTTGTTTGGATTCATTTGAGAGTGAAACTACACCTAGGAAGTTTACAAGTGCAAACAAGCTTCAACTCAAGCTTTTGAATGCATTTACGCGTTTTGAAAGCTCATACGAGTAGGGTGAAAGAGATTTGAGTTCTTTTGTGTTGTATATTCAGAGAAAGCACCAAAATGTTTTGTTTGCATTCATTTGAGTATGAAACTACACCAAGAATGTTTTAAAGTGCAAACAAGCTTCAACTCAAGCTTTTGAATGCATTTACGCGTTGTAAAAGCTCATATGAGTAGGGGTGAAAGAGATTTGAGATCTTTTGTGTTGTATATTAAGAGAAAGCATCCAAATACTTTGTTTGGATTCATTTGAGAGTGAAACTACACCTAGGAAGTTTACAAGTACAAACTAGCTTCAACTCAAGCTTTTGAATGCATTTACGCGTTATAAAAGCTCATACGAGTAGGGTGAATGAGAATTGAGTTCATTTGTGTTGTATATTAAGAGAAAGCATCCAAATACTTTGTTTCGATTCATTTGAGTGTGAAACTACACCTCGGATGTTTACAAGTACAAACAAGTTTCAACTCAAGCTTTTGAATGCATTTACACGTTTTAAAAGCTCATACGAGTAGGGTGATAGAGATTGAGTTCTTTTGTGTTGTATATTAAGAGAAAGCACCCGATTGTTTTGTTTGCACTCATTTGAGTATGAAACTACACCAAGAATGTTTTAAAGTGCAAACAAGCTTCAACTCAAGCTTTTGAATGCATTTACGCGTTTTAACAGCTCTTACGACTAGGGTGATAGTGATTGAGTTCTTTTGCGTTGTATATTAAGAGAAAGCATCCAAATACTTTGTTTGAATTGATTTGAGTGTGAAACTACACCTAGGATGTTTACAAGTAAAAACTAGCTTCAACTCAAGCTTTTGGATCCATTTAAGCGTTATAAAAGCTAATACGAGTAGGGTGAAAGAGATTTGAGTATTTTTGTGTTGTATATTAAGAGAAAGCATACAAATACATTGTTTGGATTCATTTGAGTGTGAAACTACATCTAGGATGTTTACAAGTACAAACAAGCTTCAACTCAAACTTTTGAATGCATTTACGCGTTGTAGCTGCTCTTACGACTAGGGTGATAGAGATTGAGTTCTTTTGTGTTGTATATTAAGAGAAAGCACCAAAATGTTTTGTTTGCATTCATTTGAGTATGAAACTACACCAAGAATGTTTTAAAGTGCAAACAAGCTTCAACTCAAGCTTTTGAATGCATTTACGCGTTGTAAAAGCTCATACGAGTAGGGTGAAAGAGATTTGAGATCTTTTGTGTTGTATATATTAAGAGCAAGCATCCAAATACTTTGTTTGGATTCATTTGAGTGTGAAACTACACCTAGGAAGGTTACAAGTACAAACAAGCTTCAACTCAAGCTTTTGAATGCATTTACGCGTTACAAAAGCTCATACGAGTAGGATGAATGCGAATTGAGTTCTTTTGTGTTGTATATTAAGAGAAAGCATCCAAATACTTTGTTTGGATTCATTTGAGTGTGAAACTACACCTAGGATGTTTACAAGTAAAAACAAGCTTCAACTCAAGCTTTTGAATGCATTTACGCGTTTTAGAAGCTCATACGAGTAGGGTGAAAGAGATTTGAGTTCTTTTGCGTTGTCTATTAAGAGAAAGCATCCAAACACTTTGTTTGCATTCATTTGAGTATGAAACTACTCCTAGGATGTTTACAAGTACAAACAAGCTTCAACTCAAGCTTTTGAATGCATTTACGCGTTTTAACAGCTCTTACGACTAGGGTGATAGAGCTTGAGTTCTTTTGTGTTGTACATGAAGAGAAAGCAGCCAATTGTTTTGTTTGCATTCATTTGAGTATGAAACTACACCAAGAATATTTTAAAGTGCAAACAAGCTTCAACTCAAGCTTTTGAATGCATTTACGTGTTTTAAAAGTTTATACGAGTAGGGTGAAAGAGATTTGAGTTCTTTTGTGTTTTAAAAGCTCATACGAGTAGGGTGATAGAGATTGAGTTCTTTTGTGTTGTATATTAAGAGAAAGCACCCAATTATTTTGTTTGCACTCATTTTGAGCTTGAAACTACACCAAGAATGTTTTAAATTGCAAACAAGCTTCAACTCCAGCTTTTGAATGCATTTACGCGTTTTAAAAGCTCATACGAGTAGGGTGAAAGAGATTTGAGTTCTTTTGTGTTGTATATTCAGAGAAAGCATTGAAATACTTTGTTTGGATTCATTTGAGTGTGAAACTACACCTGGGATGTTTACAAGTACAAACAAGCTTCAACTCAAGCTTTTGAATGCATTTACGCGTTTTAACAGCTCTTACAACTAGGGTGATAGAGAACGAGTTCTTTTGTGTTGTATATTAAGAGAAAGCATCCAAATACATTGTGTGCATTCATTTGTGTGTGAAACTACACCTAGGATGTTTACAAGTACAAACAAGCTTCAACTCAAGCTTTTGAATGCATTTACGTGTTTTAAAAGCTCATACGAGTAGGGTGAAAGAGATTTGAGTTCTTTTGTGTTTTAAAAGCTAATACGAGTAGGGTGATAGAGATTGAGTTCTTTTGTGTTGTATATTTAGATAAATCACCCAATTGTTTTGTTTGCACTCATTTGAGTATGAACATACACCAAGAATATTTTAAAGTGCAAACAAGCTTCAACTCAAGCTTTTGAATGCATTTACGCGTTTTAAAAGCTCATACGAGTAAGGTGAAGGAGATTTGAGTTCTTTTGTGTTGTATATTCAGAGAAAGCATCCAAAATACTTTGTTTAGATTCATTTGAGTGTGAAACTACACCTAGGATGTTTACAAGTACAAACAAGCTACAACTAAAACTTTTGAATGCATTTACGCGTTGTAACAGCTCTTACGACTATGGTGATAGAGATTGAGTTCTTTTGTGTTGTATATTAAGAGAAAGCACCCAAATATTTTGTTTGCATTCATTTGAGTATGAAACTACACCAAGAATGTTTTAAAGTGCAAACCAGCTTCAACTCAAGCTTTTGAATTCATTTACGCGTTGCAACAGCTCATACGAGTAGCGTGAAAGAGATTTGAGATCTTTTGTGTTGTATATATTAAGAGAAAGCATCCAAATACTTTGTTTGGATTCATTTGAGTGTGAAACTACACCTAGGAAGTTTACAAGTACAAACAAGCTTGAACTCAAGGTTTTGAATATATTTACGCGTTATAAAAGCTCATACGAGTAGGGTGAATTAGAATTGAATTCTTTTGTGTTGTATATTAAGAGAAAGCATCCAAATACTTTGTTTGGATTCATTTGAGTGTAAAACTACACCTCGGATGTTTACAAGTACAAACAAGCTTCAACTCAAGCTTTTGAATGCATTTACGCGTTTTAAAAGCTCATACGAGTAGGGTGATAGAGATTGAGTTCTTTTGTGTTGTATATTAAGAGAAACCACCCAATTGTTTTTTTTGCACTCATTTGAGTATGAAACTACACCAAGAATGTTTTAAAGTGCAAACAAGCTTCAACTCAAGCTTTTGAATGCATTTACGCGTTTTAAAAGCTCCTACGAGTAGGGTGAAAGAGATTTGAGTTCTTTTGTGTTGTATATTAAGAGAAAGCATCCAAATACTTTGTTTGGATTTATATGAGTGTGAAACTACACCTTGGATGTTTACAAGTACAAACTAGCTTCAACTCAAGCTTTTGAATGCATTTACGCGTTTTAAAAGCTCATACGAGTAGGGTGAAAGAGATATGAGTTCTTTTGTGTTGTATATTAAGAGAAAGCATCCAAATACTTTGTTTGGATTCATTTGAGGGTGAAACTACACCTAGGATGTTTACAAGTACAAAAAAGCTTCAACTCAAGCTTTTGAATGCATTTACGCGTTTTAAAAGCTCATACGAGTAGTGTGAAAGAGATTTGAGTTCTTTTGTGTTGTATATTAAAAGAAAGCATCCAAATACTTTGTTTGGATTCATTTGAGTGCGAAAGTACACCTAGGATGTTTACAAGTACAAAAAAGCTTCAACTCAAAATTTCGAATGCATTTAAGCGTTTTAAGTTCATACGAGTAGCCTGAAAGAGATTTGAGTTCTTTTGTGTTGTATATTAATAGAAAGCATCCAAATACTTTGTTTGGATTCATTTGAGTGTGAAACTACACCAAGGATGTTTACAAGTACAAACAAGCTTCAACTCAAACTTTTGAATGCATTTACGCGTTATAAAAGCTCATACGAGTAGGGTGAAAGAGATTTGAGTTTTTTTGTGTTGTATATTTAGAGAGAGCATCCAAATACATTGTTTGGATTCATTTGAGTGTGAAACTACATCTAGGATGTTTACAAGTACAAACAAGCTTCAACTCAAACTTTTGAATGCATTTACGCGTTGTAACTGCTCTTACGACTAGGGTGATAGAGATTGAGTTCTTTTGTGTTGTATATTAAGAGATAGCACCAAAATGTTTTGTTTGCATTAATTTGAGTATGAAACTACACCAAGAATGTTTTAAAGTGCAAACAAGCTTCAACTCAAGCTTTTGAATGCATTTACGCGTTTTAACAGCTCTTACGACTAGGGTGATAGAGCTTGAGTTCTTTTGTGTTGTATATGAAGAGAAAGCAGCCAATTGTTTTGTTTGCATTCATTTGAGTATGAAACTACACCAAGTATGTTTTAAAGTGCAAACAAGCTTCATCTCAAGCTTTTGAATGCATTTACGTGTTTTAAAAGCTCATACGAGTAAGGTGAAAGAGATTTGAGTTCTTTTGTGTTGTATATTAAGAGAAAGAATCCAAATACTTTGTTTGGATTCATTTGAGTGTGAGACTACACCTAGGATGTTTACAAGTACAAACAAGCTTCAACTCAAGCTTTTGAATGCATTTAGGCGTTTTAACAGCTCTTACGACTAGGGTGATAGAGCTTGAGTTCTTTTGTGTTGTATATGAAGAGAAAGCAGCCAATTGTTTTGTTTGCATTCATGTGAGTATGAAACTACACCAAGAATGTTTTAAAGTGCAAACAAGCTTCAACTCAAGCTTTTGAATGCATTTTCGTGTTTTAAAAGCTCATACGAGTAGGGTGAAAGAGATTTGAGTTCTTTTGTGTTTTAAAAGCTCATACGAGTAGGGTGATAGAGATTGAGTTCTTTTGTGTTGTATATTAAGAGAAAGCACCAAAATGTTTTGTTTGCATTCATTTGAGTATGAAACTACACCAAGAATGTTTTAAAGTGCAAACAAGCTTCAACTCAAGGTTTTGAATGCAATTACGCGTTGTAAAAGCTCATACGAGTAGGGTGAAAGAGATTTGAGTTCTTTTGTGTTGTATATTAAGAGAA
Source organism: Tetragonia tetragonoides (assembly GCA_038025085.1). Lineage (NCBI taxonomy): Eukaryota > Viridiplantae > Streptophyta > Magnoliopsida > Caryophyllales > Aizoaceae > Tetragonia > Tetragonia tetragonoides. The sequence goes on from CM076140.1 coordinate 27,446,822, forward strand.
AGTATCCAAATACTTTGTTTGCATTCATTTGAGTATGAAACTACACCAAGGATGTTTACAAGTACAAACAAGCTTCAACTCAAACTTTTGAATGCATTTACGCGTTATAAAAGCTCATACGAGTAGGGTGAAAGAGATATGAGTTCTTTTGTGTTGTATATTAAGAGAAAGCTTCCAAATACTTTGTTTGGATTTATATGAGTGTGAAACTACACCTTGGATGTTTACAAGTACAAACTAGCTTCAACTCAAGCTTTTGAATGCATTTACGCGTTTTAAAAGCTCATACGAGTAGGGTGAAAGAGATTTGAGTTCTTTTGCGTTGTCTATTAAGAGAGAGCATCCAAACACTTTGTTTGCATTCATTTGAGTATGAAACTACTCCTAGGATGTTTACAAGTACAAACAAGCTTCAACTCAAGCTTTTGAATGCATTTACGCGTTTTAACAGCTCTTACGACTAGGGAGATAGAGCTTGAGATCTTTTGTGTTGTATATGAAGAGAAAGCAGCCAATTGTTTTGTTTGCATTCATTTGAGTATGAAACTACACCAAGAATGTTTTAAAGTGCAAACAAGCTTCAACTCAAGCTTTTTAATACATTTACGTGTTTTAAAAGCTCATACGAGTAGGGTGAAAGAGATTTGTGTTCTTTTGTGTTTTAAAAGCTCATACGAGTAGGGTGATAGAGATTGAGTTCTTTTGTGTTGTATATTAAGAGAAAGCACCAAAATGTTTTGTTTGCATTAATTTGAGTTTGAAACTACACCAAGAATGTTTTAAAGTGCAAACAAGCTTCAACTCAAGCTTTTGAATGCATTTACGCGTTGTAAAAACTCATACGAGTAGGGTGAAAGAGATTCGAGATATTTTGTGTTGTATATATTAAGAGAAAGCATCCAAATACTTTGTTTGGATTCATTTGAGTGTGAAACTACACCTAGGAAGTTTACAAGTAAAAACAAGCTTCAACTCAAGCTTTTGAATGCATTTACGCGTTTTAAAAGCTCATACGAGTAGGGTGAAAGAGATTTGAGTTCTTTTGCGTTGTCTATTAAGAGAAAGCATCCAAATACTTTGTTTGGATTTATCTGAGTGTGAAACTACACCTTGGATGTTTACAAGTACAAACTAGCTTCAACTCAAGCTTTTGAATGCATTTACGCGTTTTAAAAGCTCATACGAGTAGGGTGAAAGAGATATGAGTTCTTTTGTGTTGTATATTAAGAGAAAGCATCCAAATACTTTGTTTGCATTCATTTGAGTATGAAACTACTCCTAGGATGTTTACAAGTACAAACAAGCTTCAACTCATGCTTTTGAATGCATTTACGCGTTTTAAAAGCTCATACGAGTAGGGTGAAAGAGATTTGAGTTCTTTTGCGTTGTCTATGAAGAGAAAGCATCCAAACACTTTGTTTGCATTCATTTGAGTATGAAACTACTCCTAGGATGTTTACAAGTACAAACAAGCTTCAACTCATGCTTTTGAATGCATTTACGCGTTTTAACAGCTCTTACGACTAGGGTAATAGAGCTTGAGTTCTTTTGTGTTGTATATGAAGAGAAAGCAGCCAATTGTTTTGTTTGCATTCATTTGAGTATGAAACTACACCAAGTATGTTTTAAAGTGCAAACAAGCTTCATCTCAAGCTTTTGAATGCATTTACGTGTTTTAAAAGCTCATACGAGTAACGTGAAAGAGATTTGAGTTCTTTTGTGTTGTATATTAAGAGAAAGAATCCAAATACCTTTTTTGGATTCATTTGAGTGTGAAACTACACATAGGATATTTACAAGTACATTAAAGCTTCAACTCAAGCTTTTGAATGCATTTACGCGTTTCAAAAGCTCATACGAGTAGGGTGAAAGAGATATGAGTTCTTTTGTGTTGTATATTAAGAGAAAGCATCCAAATACTTTGTTTGCATTCAATTGAGTGTGAAACTACACCTATGATGTTTACAAGTACAAACAAGCTTCAACTCAAGCTTTTGAATGCATTTACGCGTTTTAACAGCTCTTACGACTAGGGTGAAAGTGATTTAAGTTCTTTTGTGTTGTATATTAAGAGAAAGCTTCAAAATACTTTGTTTGCATTCATTTGAGTGTGAAACTACACCTAGGATGTTTACAAGTACAAACAAGCTTGAACTCAAGCTTTTGAATGCATTTACGCGTTTTAAAAGCTCATACGAGTAGGGTGAAAGAGATTTGAGTTCTTTTGTGGTTTATATTAAGAGAAAGCATACAAATACTTTGTTTGCATTCATCTGAGTGTGAAACTACACCTATGAGGTTTACAAGTACAAACAAGCTTCAACTCAAGCTTTTGAATGCATTTACGCGTTTTAAAAGCTCATACGAGTAGGGTGAAAGAGATTTGAGTTCTTTTGTGTTGTATATTAAGAGAAAGCATCCAAATACTTTGTTTGGATTCATTTGAGTGTGAAACTACACCTGGGATGTTTACAAGTACAAACAAGTTTCAACTCAAGCTTTTGAATGCATTTACGCGTTTTAAAAGCTCTTACGACTAGGGTGATAGAGATTGAATTCTTTTGTGTTGTATATTAAGAGAAAGCACCAAAGTTTTGTTTGCATTCATTTGACTATGAAACTAGATCAAGAATGTTTCAAATTGCAAACAAGCTTCAACTCAAGCTTTTGAATGCATTTACGTGTTTTAAAAGCTCATACGAGTAGGGTGAAAGAGATTTGAGTTCTGTTGTGTTGTATATTAAGAGAAAGCATCCAAATACTTTGTTTGCATTCATTTGAGTGTGAAACTTCACCTAGGATGTTTACAAGTACAAACAAGCTTCAACTCAAGCTTTTGAATGCATTTACGCGTTTTAAAAGCTCATACGAGTAGGGTGAAAGAGATTTGAGTTATTTTGTGTTATATATTAAGAGAAAGAATCCAAATACTTTGTTTGCATTCATATGAGAGTGAAAACTACATCTAGGATGTTTACAAGTACAAAGAAGCTTCAACTCAAGCTTTTGAATGCATTTACGCGTTTTAAAAGCTCATACGAGTAGGGTGAAAGAGATTTGAATTCTTTTGTGTTGTATATTAAGAGAAAGCACCCAAATGTTTTGTTTGCATTCATTTGAGTATGAAACTACATCAAGAATGTTTCAAATTGCAAACAAGCTTCAACTCAAGCTTTTGAATACATTTACGCGTTTTAAAAGCTCACACGAGTAGGGTGAACGAGATCTGAGTTCTGTTGTGTTGTATATTAAGAGAAGGCATCCAAATACTTTGTTTGCATTCATTTGAGTGTGAAACTTCACCTAGGATGTTTACAAGTACAAACAAGCTTCAACTCAAGCTTTTGAATGCATTTACGCGTTTTAAAAGCTCATACGAGTAGGGTGAAAGAGATTTGAATTCTTTTGTGTTGTATATTAAGAGAAAGCACCCAAATGTTTTGTTTGCATTCATTTGAGTATGAAACTACACCAAGAATGTTTTAAAGTTCAAAAAAGCTTCAACTCAAGGTTTTGAATGCATTTACGCGTTTTAAAAGCTCTTACGACTAGGGTGAAAGAGATTTGAGTTCTTTTGTGTTGTATATTAAGAGAAAGCACAAAATGTTTTGTTTGCATTCATTTGAGTATGAAACTACACCAAGAATGTTTCAGATTGCAAACAAGCTTCAACTCAAGCTTTTGAATGCATTTACGCGTTTTAAAAGCTCATACGAGTAGGGTGAAAGAGATTTGAGTTCTTTTGTGTTGTATATTAAGAGAAAGCATCCAAATACTTTGTTTGGATTCATTTGAGTGTGAAAGTACACCTGGGATGTTTACAAGTACAAACAAGCTTCAACTCAAGCTTTTGAATGTATTTACGCGTTTTAAAAGCTCATACGAGTAGGGTGAAAGAGATTTGAATTCTTTTGTGTTGTATATTAAGAGAAAGCATCCAAATCCTTTGTTTGCATTCATTTGAGTGTGAAACTACACCTATGATGTTTACAAGTACAAAAAAGCTTCAACTCAAGCTTTTGAATGCATTTACGCGTTTTAACAGCTCTTACGACTAGGGTCAAAGAGATTTGAGTTCTTTTGTGTTGTATATTAAGAGAAAGCACCAAATGTTTTGTTTGCATTCATTTGAGTATGAAACTACACCAAGAATGTTTCAGATTGCAAACAAGCTTCAACTCAAGCTTTTGAATGCATTTACGCGTTTTAAAAGCTCATACGAGTAGGGTGAAAGAGATTTGAATTCTTTTGTGTTGTATATTAAGAGAAAGCATCCAAATACTTTGTTTGGATTTATTTGAGTGTGAAACTACACCTAGGAAGTTTACAAGTACAAACAAGCTTCAACTCAAGCTTTTGTTTGCATTTACGCGTTTTAAAAGCTCATACGAGTAGGGTGAAAGAGATTTGAGTTCTTTTGTGTTGTATAGTAAAAGAAAGCATCCAAATACTTTGTTTGGATTCATTTGAGTGTGAAACTACACCTGGGATGTTTACAAGTACAAACAAGCTTCAACTCAAGCTTTTGAATGCATTTACGCGTTTTAAAAGCTCATACGAGTAGGGTGAAAGAGATTTGAATTCTTTTGTGATGTATATTAAGAGAAAGCACCCAAATGTTTTGTTTGCATTCATTTGAGTATGAAACTACACCAATAATGTTTTAAAGTTCAAACAAGCTTCAACTCAAGGTTTTGAATGCATTTACGCGTTTTAAAAGCTCATACGAGTAGGGTGAAAGAGATTTGAGTTCTTTTGTGTTGTATATTAAGAGAAAGCATACAAATACTTTGTTTTCTTTCACTTGAGTGTGAAACTACACCTAGGAAGTTTACAAGTACAAACTAGCTTCAACTCAAGCGTTTGAATGCATTTACGCGTTTTAAAAGCTCATACGAGTAGGGTGAAAGAGATTTGAGTTCTTTTGTGTTGTATATTAAGAGAAAGCATCCAAATACTTTGTTTGGATTCATTTGAGTGTGAAACTACACCTGGGATGTTTACATGTACAAACAAGTTTCAACTCAAGCTTTTGAATGCATTTACGCGTTTTAAAAGCTCTTACGACTAGGGTGATATAGATTGAATTCTTTTGTGTTGCATATTAAGATAAAGCACCAAAGTTTTGTTTGCATTCATTTGACTATGAAACTAGATCAAGAATGTTTCAAATTGCAAACAAGCTTCAACTCAAGCTTTTGAATGCATTTACGTGTTTTAAAAGCTCATACGAGTAGGGTGAAAGAGATTTGAGTTCTGTTGTGTTGTATATTAAGAGAAAGCATCCAAATACTTTGTTTGCATTCATTTGAGTGTGAAACTTCACCTAGGATGTTTACAAGTACAAACAAGCTTCAACTCAAGCTTTTGAATGCATTTACGCGTTTTAAAAGCTCATACGAGTAGGGTGAAAGAGATTTGAGTTATTTTGTGTTATATATTAAGGGAAAGAATCCAAATACTTTGTTTGCATTCATATGAGAGTGAAAACTACATCTAGGATGTTTACAAGTACAAAGAAGCTTCAACTCAAGCTTTTGAATGCATTTACGCGTTTTAAAAGCTCATACGAGTAGGGTGAAAGAGATTTGAATTCTTTTGTGTTGTATATTAAGAGAAAGCACCCAAATGTTTTGTTTGCATTCATTTGAGTATGAAACTACATCAAGAATGTTTCAAATTGCAAACAAGCTTCAACTCAAGCTTTTGAATACATTTACGCGTTTTAAAAGCTCATACGAGTAGGGTGAACGAGATCTGAGTTCTGTTGTGTTGCATATTAAGAGAAGGCATCCAAATACTTTGTTTGCATTCATTTGAGTGTGAAAACTACATCTAGGATGTTTACAAGTACAAACAAGCTTCAACTCAAGCTTTTGAATGCATTTACGCGTTTTAAAAGCTCATACGAGTAGGGTGAAAGAGATTTGAGTTCTTTTGTGTTGTATATTAAGAGAAAGCATCCAAATACTTTGTTTGCATTCAATTGAGTGTGAAACTACACCTAGGATGTTTTCAAGTACAAACAAGCTTCAACTCAAGCTTTTGAATTCATTTACGCGTTTTAACAGCTCTTACGACTAGGGTGATAGAGATTGAATTCTTTTGTGTTGTATATTAAGAGAAAGCACCAAAGTTTTGTTTGCATTCATTTGAGTATGAAACCACACCAAGAATGTTTCAGATTGCAAACAAGCTTCAACTCAAGCCTTTGAATGCATTTACTTGTTTTAAAAGCTCATACGAGTAGGGTGAAAGAGATTTGAATTCTTTTGTGTTATATATTAAGAGAAAGCATCCAAATACTTTGTTTGCATTCATATGAGTGTGAAAACTACATCTAGTATGTTTACAAGTACAAACAAGCTTCAGCTCAAGCTTTTGAATGCATTTACTCGTTTTAACAGCTCATACGAGTAGGGTGATAGAGATTTAGTTCTTTTGTGTTGTATATTAAGAGAAAGCACCCAAATGTTTAGTTTGCATTCATTTGAGTATGAAACCACACCTAGGATGTTTACAAGTACAAACAAGCTTCAACTCAAGCTGTTGAATGCATTTACGCGTTTTAAAAGCTCATACGAGTAGGGTGAATGAGATTTGAGTTGTTTTGTGTTGAATATTAAGAGAAAGCATCCAAATACATTGTTTGGATTCACTTGAGTGTGAAACTACACCTAGGAAGTTTACAAGTACAAACAAGCTTCAACTCAAGCTTTTGTATGCATTTACGCGTTTTAAAAGCTCATACGAGCAGGGTGAAAGAGATTTGAGTTCTTTTGTGTTGTATGTTAAGGGAAAACATCCAAATACTTTGTTTGCATTCAATTTAGTGTGAAACTACACCTAGGATGTTTACAAGTACAAACAAGCTTCAACTCAAGCTTTTGAATGCATTTACGCGTTTTAACAGCTCTTACGACTAGGGTGATAGAGATGGAATTCTTTTGTGTTGTATATTAAGAGAAAGCACCAAAAGTTTTGTTTGCATTCATTTGAGTATGAAACTACATCAAGAATGTTTCAAATTGCAAACAAGATTCAACTCAAGCTTTTGAATGCATTTACGCGTTTTAAAAGCTCATACGAGTAGGGTGAAAGAGATTTGAATTCTTTTGTGTTGTATATTAAGAGAAAGCATCCAAATACTTTGTTTGCATTCATTTGAGTGTGAAAACTACATCTAGGATGTTTACAAGTACAAACAAGCTTCAACTCAAGCTTTTGAATGCATTTACGCGTTTTAAAAGCTCATACGAGTAGGGCGAAAGAGATTTGAATTCTTTTGTGTTGTATATTAAGAGAAAGCATCCAAATACTTTGTTTGTATTCATATGAGTGTGAAAACTACATCTAGGATGTTTACAAGTACAAACAAGCTTCAACTCAAGCTTTTGAATGCATTTACTCGTTTTAACAGCTCATACGAGTAGGGTGATAGAGATTTAGTTCTTTTTTGTTGTATATTAAGAGAAAGCACCCAAATGTTTTGTTTGCATTCATTTGAGTATGAAACCACACCTAGGATGTTTACAAGTACAAACAAGCTTCAACTCAAGGTTTTACTCAAGGTATTGAATGCATTTACGCGTTTTAAAAGCTCATACGAGTAGGGTGAAAGAGATTTAAGTTCTTTTGTGTTGAATATTAAAAGAAAGCATCCAAATACATTGTTTGGATTCTCATGAGTGTGAAACTACACCTAGGAAGTTTACAAGTACAAACAAGCTTCAACTCAAGCTTTTGAATGCATTTACGCGTTTTAAAAGCTCATACGAGTAGGGTGAAAGAGATATGAGTTCTTTTGTGTTGTATATTAAGAGAAAGCATCCAAATACTTTGTTTGCATTCATTTGAGTATGAAACTACTCCTAGGATGTTTACAAGTACAAACAAGCTTCAACTCATGCTTTTGAATGCATTTACGCTTTTTAAAAGCTCATACGAGTAGGGTGAAAGAGATTTGAGTTCTTTTGCGTTGTCTATGAAGAGAAAGCATCCAAACACTTTGTTTGCATTCATTTGAGTATGAAACTACTCCTAGGATGTTTACAAGTACAAACAAGCTTCAACTCATGCTTTTGAATGCATTTACGCGTTTTAACAGCTCTTACGACTAGGGTAATAGAGCTTGAGTTCTTTTGTGTTGTATATGAAGAGAAAGCAGCCAATTGTTTTGTTTGCATTCATTTGAGTATGAAACTACACCAAGTATGTTTTAAGCTTGAGTTGTATATTAATAGAAAGAATCCAAATACTTTGTTTGGATTCATTTTAGTGTGAAACTACACCTAGGATGTTTACAAGTACAAAAAAGCTTCAACTCAAGCTTTTGAATGCATTTACGCGTTTTAAAAGCTCATACGAGTAGGGTGAAAGAGATTTGAGTTCTTTTGTGTTGTATATTAAGAGAAAGCATCCAAATACTTTGTTTGCATTTATTTAAGTATGAAACTACACCAAGAATGTTTTAAAGTGCAAACAAGCTTCAACTCAAGCTCTTGAATGCATTTAGGCGTTTTAACAGCTCTTACGACTAGGATGATAGAGATTGAGTTCTTTTGTGTTGTATATTAAGAGAAAGCACCCAATTGTTTTATTTGCATTCATTTGAGTATGAAACTACGCCAAGAATATTTTAGTGTTGTATACACCTGGGATGTTTACAAGTACAAACAAGCTTTAACTCAAGCTTTTGAATGCATTTACGCGTTTTAACAGCTCTTACAACTAGGGTGATAGAGATCGAGTTCTTTTGTGTTGTATATTAAGAGAAAGCATCCAAATACTTTGTTTGCATCAAATTTGAGTATGAAACTACACCAAGAATGTTTTAAAGTTCAAACAAGCTTCAACTCAAGGTTTTGAATGCATTTACGCGTTTTAAAAGCTCATACGAGTAGGGTGAAAGAGATTTGAGTTGTTTTGTGTTGTATATTAAGAGAAAGCATCCAAATACTTTGTTTGGATTCACATGAATGTGAAACTACACCTAGGAAGCTTACAAGTACAAACAAGCTTCAACTCAAGCTTTTGAATGCATTTACGCGTTTTAACAGCTCCTACGACTAGGGTGATAGAGATTGAATTCTTTTGTGTTGTATATTAAGAGAAAGCACCGAAAATTTTGTTTGCATTCATTTGACTATGAAACTACACCAAGAATGTTTCAATTCCAAACAAGCTTCAACTCAAGCTTTTGAATCCATTTACGCGTTTTAAAAGCTCATACGAGTAGGATGAAAGAGATTTGAATTCTTTTGTGTTGTATATTGAGAGAAAGCATCCAAATACTTTGTTTGCATTCATATGAGTGTGAAAAATACATCTAGGATGTTTACAAGTACAAACAAGCTTCAACTCAAGCTTTTGAATGCATTTACTCGTTTTAACAGCTCATACGAGTAGGGTGATAGAGATTTAGTTCTTTTGTGTTGTATATTAAGAGAAAGCACCCAAATGTTTTGTTTGCATTCACTTGAGTATGAAACCGCACCTAGGATGTTTACAAGTACAAACAAGCTTCAACTCAAGCTTTTGAATCCATTTCCGCGTTTTAAAAGCTCATACGAGTAGGGTGAAAGAGATTTGAGTTCTTTTGTGTTGTATATTAAGAGAAAGCATCCAAATACTTTGTTTGCATTCAATTGAGTGTGAAACTACACCTATGATGTTTACAAGTACAAACAAGCTTCAACTCAAGCTTTTGAATGCATTTACGCGTTTTAACAGCTCTTACGACTAGGGTGAAAGAGATTTAAGTTCTTTTGTGTTGTATATTAAGAGAAAGCTTCAAAATACTTTGTTTGCATTCATTTGAGTGTGAAACTACACCTAGGATGTTTACAAGTACAAACAAGCTTCAACTCAAGCTTTTGAATGCATTTACGCGTTTTAAAAGCTCATACGAGTAGGGTGAAAGAGATTTGAGTTCTTTTGTGTTGTATATTAAGAGAAAGCATCCAAATACTTTGTTTGCATTCATTTTGAGCATGAAACTACACCAAGAATGTTTCAAATTGCAAACAAGCTTCAACTCAAGCTTTTGAATGCATTTACGCGTTTTAAAAGCTCATACGAGTAGGGTGAAAGAGATTTGAATTCTTTTGTGTTGTATATTAAGAGAAAGCATCCAATTACTTTGTTTGCATTCATTTGAGTGTGAAAACTACATCTAGGATGTTTACAAGTACAAACAAGCTTCAACTCAAGCTTTTGAATGCATTTACTCGTTTTAACAGCGCATACGAGTAGGGTGATAGAGATTTAGTTCTTTTGTGCTGTATATTAAGAGAAAGCACCCAAATGTTTTGTTTGCATTCATTTGAGTATGAAACCACACCTAGGATGTTTACAAGTACAAACACGCTTCAACTCAAGCTTTTGAATGCATTTACGCGTTTTAAAAGCTCATACGAGTAGGGTGAAAGAGATTTAAATTGTTTTGTGTTGAATATTAAGAGAAAGCATCCAAATACTTTGTTTGGATTCACTTGAGTGAGAAACTACACCTAGGAAGTTTACAAGTACAAACAAGCTTCAACTCAAGCTTTTGAATGCATTTACGCGTTTTAAAAGCTCAAACGAGTAGGGTGAAAGAGATTTGAGTTCTTTTGTGTTGTATATTAAGAGAAAGCATCCAAATACTTTGTTTGCATTCATTTGAGTGTGAAACTACGCCTAGGATGTTTACAAGTACAAACAAGCTTGAACTCAAGCTTTTGAATGCATTTACGCGTTTTAAAAGCTCATACGAGTAGCGTGAAAGAGATTTGAGTTCTTTTGTGGTTTATATTAAGAGAAAGCATACAAATACTTTGTTTGCATTCATCTGAGTGTGAAACTACACCTATGAGGTTTACAAGTACAAACAAGCTTCAACTCAAGCTTTTGAATGCATTTACGCGTTTTAAAAGCTCATACGAGTAGGGTGAAAGAGATTTGAGTTCTTTTGTGTTGTATATTAAGAGAAAGCATCCAAATACTTTGTTTGGATTCATTTGAGTGTGAAACTACACCTGGGAAGTTTACAAGTACAAACAAGTTTCAACTCAAGCTTTTGAATGCATTTACGCGTTTTAAAAGCTCTTACGACTAGGGTGATAGAGATTGAATTCTTTTGTGTTGTATATTAAGAGAAAGCACCAAAGTTTTGTTTGCATTCATTTGACTATGAAACTAGATCAAGAATGTTTCAAATTGCAAACAAGCTTCAACTCAAGCTTTTGAATGCATTTACGTGTTTTAAAAGCTCATACGAGTAGGGTGAAAGAGATTTGAGTTCTGTTGTGTTGTATATTAAGAGAAAGCATCCAAATACTTTGTTTGCATTCATTTGAGTGTGAAACTTCACCTAGGATGTTTACAAGTACAAACAAGCTTCAACTCAAGCTTTTGAATGCATTTACGTGTTTTAAAAGCTCATACGAGTAGGGTAAAAGAGATTTGAGTTATTTTGTGTTATATATTAAGAGAAAGAATCCAAATACTTTGTTTGCATTTATATGAGAGTGAAAACTACATCTAGGATGTTTACAAGTACAAAGAAGCTTCAACTCAAGCTTTTGAATGCATTTACGCGTTTTAAAAGCTCATACGAGTAGGGTGAAAGAGATTTGAATTCTTTTGTGTTGTATAGTAAGAGAAAGCACCCAAATGTTTTGTTTGCATTCATTTGAGTATGAAACTACATCAAGAATGTTTCAAATTGCAAACAAGCTTCAACTCAAGCTTTTGAATACATTTACGCGTTTTAAAAGCTCATACGAGTAGGGTGAACGAGATCTGAGTTCTGTTGTGTTGTATATTAAGAGAAGGCATCCAAATACTTTGTTTGCATTCATTTGAGTGTGAAACTTCACCTAGGATGTTTACAAGTACAAACAAACTTCAACTCAAGCTTTTGAATGCATTTACGCGTTTTAAAAGCTCATACGAGTAGGGTGAAAGAGATTTGAATTCTTTTGTGTTGTATATTAAGAGAAAGCACCCAAATGTTTTGTTTGCATTCATTTGAGTATGAAACTACACCAAGAATGTTTTAAAGTTCAAACAAGCTTCAACTCAAGGTTTTGAATGCATTTACGCGTTTTAAAAGCTCTTACGACTAGGGTGAAAGAGATTTGAGTTCTTTTGTGTTGTATATTAAGAGAAAGCACAAAATGTTTTGTTTGCATTCATTTGAGTATGAAACTACACCAAGAATGTTTCAGATTGCAAACAAGCTTCAACTCAAGCTTTTGAATGCATTTACGCGTTTTAAAAGCTCATACGAGTAGGGTGAAAGAGATTTGAGTTCTTTTGTGTTGTATATTAAGAGAAAGCATCCAAATACTTTGTTTGGATTCATTTGAGTGTGAAAGTACACCTGGGATGTTTACAAGTACAAACAAGCTTCAACTCAAGCTTTTGAATGTATTTACGCGTTTTAAAAGCTCATACGAGTAGGGTGAAAGAGATTTGAATTCTTTTGTGTTGTATATTAAGAGAAAGCATCCAAATCCTTTGTTTGCATTCATTTGAGTGTGAAACTACACCTATGATGTTTACAAGTACAAAAAAGCTTCAACTCAAGCTTTTGAATGCATTTACGCGTTTTAACAGCTCTTACGACTAGGGTCAAAGAGATTTGAGTTCTTTTGTGTTGTATATTAAGAGAAAGCACCAAATGTTTTGTTTGCATTCATTTGAGTATGAAACTACACCAAGAATGTTTCAGATTGCAAACAAGCTTCAACTCAAGCTTTTGAATGCATTTACGCGTTTTAAAAGCTCATACGAGTAGGGTGAAAGAGATTTGAATTCTTTTGTGTTGTATATTAAGAGAAAGCATCCAAATACTTTGTTTGGATTTATTTGAGTGTGAAACTACACCTAGGAAGTTTACAAGTACAAACAAGCTTCAACTCAAGCTTTTGTTTGCATTTACGCGTTTTAAAAGCTCATATGAGTAGGGTGAAAGAGATTTGAGTTCTTTTGTGTTGTATAGTAAGAGAAAGCATCCAAATACTTTGTTTGGATTCATTTGAGTGTGAAACTACACCTGGGATGTTTACAAGTACAAACAAGCTTCAACTCAAGCTTTTGAATGCATTTACGCGTTTTAAAAGCTCATACGAGTAGGGTGAAAGAGATTTGAATTCTTTTGTGTTGTATATTAAGAGAAAGCACCAAAATGTTTTGTTTGCATTCATTTGAGTATGAAACTACACCAATAATGTTTTAAAGTTCAAACAAGCTTCAACTCAAGGTTTTGAATGCATTTACGCGTTTTAAAAGCTCATACGGGTAGGGTGAAAGAGATTTGAGTTCTTTTGTGTTGTATATTAAGAGAAAGCATCCAAATACTTTGTTTGGATTTATCTGAGTGTGAAACTACACCTTGGATGTTTACAAGTACAAACAAGCTTCAACTCAAGCTTTTGAATGCATTTACGCGTTTTAAAAGCTCATACGAGTAGGGTGAAAGAGATTTGAATTCTTTTGTGTTGTATATTAAGAGAAAGCACCCAAATGTTTTGTTTGCATTCATTTGAGTATGAAACTACACCAATAATGTTTTAAAGTTCAAACAAGCTTCAACTCAAGGTTTTGAATGCATTTACGCGTTTTAAAAGCTCATACGAGTAGGGTGAAAGAGATTTGAGTTCTTTTGTGTTGTATATTAAGAGAAAGCATACAAATACTTTGTTTTCTTTCACTTGAGTGTGAAACTACACCTAGGAAGTTTACAAGTACAAACTAGCTTCAACTCAAGCGTTTGAATGCATTTACGCGTTTTAAAAGCTCATACGAGTAGGGTGAAAGAGATTTGAGTTCTTTTGTGTTGTATATTAAGAGAAAGCATCCAAATACTTTGTTTGGATTCATTTGAGTGTGAAACTACACCTGGGATGTTTACATGTACAAACAAGTTTCAACTCAAGCTTTTGAATGCATTTACGCGTTTTAAAAGCTCTTACGACTAGGGTGATATAGATTGAATTCTTTTGTGTTGCATATTAAGATAAAGCACCAAAGTTTTGTTTGCATTCATTTGACTATGAAACTAGATCAAGAATGTTTCAAATTGCAAACAAGCTTCAACTCAAGCTTTTGAATGCATTTACGTGTTTTAAAAGCTCATACGAGTAGGGTGAAAGAGATTTGAGTTCTGTTGTGTTGTATATTAAGAGAAAGCATCCAAATACTTTGTTTGCATTCATTTGAGTGTGAAACTTCACCTAGGATGTTTACAAGTACAAACAAGCTTCAACTCAAGCTTTTGAATGCATTTATGCGTTTTAAAAGCTCATACGAGTAGGGTGAAAGAGATTTGAGTTATTTTGTGTTATATATTAAGGGAAAGAATCCAAATACTTTGTTTGCATTCATATGAGAGTGAAAACTACATCTAGGATGTTTACAAGTACAAAGAAGCTTCAACTCAAGCTCTTGAATGCATTTACGCGTTTTAAAAGCTCATACGAGTAGGGTGAAAGAGATTTGAATTCTTTTGTGTTGTATATTAAGAGAAAGCACCCAAATGTTTTGTTTGCATTCATTTGAGTATGAAACTACATCAAGAATGTTTCAAATTGCAAACAAGCTTCAACTCAAGCTTTTGAATACATTTACGCGTTTTAAAAGCTCATACAAGTAGGGTGAACGAGATCTGAGTTCTGTTGTGTTGTATATTAAGAGAAGGCATCCAAATACTTTGTTTGCATTCATTTGAGTGTGAAAACTACATCTAGGATGTTTACAAGTACAAACAAGCTTCAACTCAAGCTTTTGAATGCATTTACGCGTTTTAAAAGCTCATACGAGTAGGGTGAAAGAGATTTGAGTTCTTTTGTGTTGTATATTAAGAGAAAGCATCCAAATATTTTGTTTGCATTCAATTGAGTGTGAAACTACACCTAGGATGTTTTCAAGTACAAACAAGCTTCAACTCAAGCTTTTGAATGCATTTACGCGTTTTAACAGCTCTTACGACTAGGGTGATAGAGATTGAATTCTTTTGTGTTGTATATTAAGAGAAAGCACCAAAGTTTTGTTTGCATTCATTTGAGTATGAAACTACACCAAGAATGTTTCAGATTGCAAACAAGCTTCAACTCAAGCCTTTGAATGCATTTACTTGTTTTAAATGCTCATACGAGTAGGGTGAAAGAGATTTGAATTCTTTTGTGTTATATATTAAGAGAAAGCATCCAAATACTTTGTTTGCATTCATATGAGTGTGAAAACTACATCTAGTATGTTTACAAGTACAAACAAGCTTCAGCTCAAGCTTTTGAATGCATTTACTCGTTTTAACAGCTCATACGAGTAGGGTGATAGAGATTTAGTTCTTTTGTGTTGTATATTAAGAGAAAGCACCCAAATGTTTAGTTTGCATTCATTTGAGTATGAAACCACACCTAGGATGTTTACAAGTACAAACAAGCTTCAACTCAAGCTGTTGAATGCATTTACGCGTTTTAAAAGCTCATACGAGTAGGGTGAATGAGATTTGAGTTGTTTTGTGTTGAATATTAAGAGAAAGCATCCAAATACATTGTTTGGATTCACTTGAGTGTGAAACTACACCTAGGAAGTTTACAAGTACAAACAAGCTTCAACTCAAGCTTTTGTATGCATTTACGCGTTTTAAAAGCTCATACGAGCAGGGTGAAAGAGATTTGAGTTCTTTTGTGTTGTATATTAAGGGAAAACATCCAAATACTTTGTTTGCATTCAATTTAGTGTGAAACTACACCTAGGATGTTTACAAGTACAAACAAGCTTCAACTCAAGCTTTTGAATGTATTTACGCGTTTTAACAGCTCTTACGACTAGGGTGATAGAGATTTAGTTCTTTTTTGTTGTATATTAAGAGAAAGCACCCAAATGTTTTGTTTGCATTCATTTGAGTATGAAACCACACCTAGGATGTTTACAAGTACAAACAAGCTTCAACTCAAGGTTTTACTCAAGGTATTGAATGCATTTACGCGTTTTAAAAGCTCATACGAGTAGGGTGAAAGAGATTTGAGTTCTTTTGTGTTGTACATTAAGAGAAAGCATACAAATACTTTGTTTGCATTCATTTGAGTGTGAAACTATACCTATGATGTTTACAAGTACAAACAAGCTTCAACTCAAGCTTTTGAATGTATTTACGCGTTTTAACAGCTCTTACGACTAGGGTGATAGAGATTGAATTATTTTGTGTTGTATATTAAGAGAAAGCACCAAATGTTTTGTTTGCATTCATTTGTGTATGAAACTACACCAAGAATGTTTCCAATTGCAAACAAGCTTCAACTCAAGGTTTTGAATGCATTTACGCGTTTTAAAAGCTCATACGAGTAGGGTGAAAGAGATTTGAGTTCTTTTGTGTTGTACATTAAGAGAAAGCATACAAATACTTTGTTTGCATTCATTTGAGTGTGAAACTATACCTATGATGTTTACAAGTACAAACAAGCTTCAACTCAAGCTTTTGAATGTATTTACGCGTTTTAACAGCTCTTACGACTAGGGTGATAGAGATTGAATTATTTTGTGTTGTATATTAAGAGAAAGCACCAAATGTTTTGTTTGCATTCATTTGTGTATGAAACTACACCAAGAATGTTTCCAATTGCAAACAAGCTTCAACTCAAGCTTTTGAATGCATTTACGCGTTTTAAAAGCTCATACGAGTAGGGTGAAAGAGATTTGATTTCTTTTGTGTTGTATATTAAGAGAAAGAATCCAAATACTTTGTTTGCATTCATTTGAGTGTGGAAACTACATCTAGGATGTTTACAAGTACAAACAAGCTTCAACTCAAGCTTTTGAATGCATTTACGCGTTTTAACAGCTCTTACGACTAGGGTGATAGAGATTGAGTTCTTTTGTGTTGTATATTAAGAGAAAGCACCCAAATGTTTTGTTTGCATTCATTTGAGTATGAAACTACACCAAGACTGTTTTAAAGTGCAAACAAGCTTCAACTCAAGGTTTTGAATGCATTTACGCGTTTTAAACGCTCATACGAATAGGGTGAAAGAGATTTGAGTTCTTTTGTGTTGTATATTAAGAGAAAGCACCCAAATGTTTTGTTTGCATTCATTTGAGTATGAAACTACACCAAGAATGTTTTAAAGTGCAAACAAGCTTCAACTCAAGGTTTTGAATGCATTTACGCGTTTTAAAAGCTCATACAAGTAGGGTGAAAGAGATTTGAGTTCTTTTGTGTTGTATATTAAGAGAAAGCACCCAAATGTTTTGTTTGCATTCATTTGAGTATGAAACTACACCTAGGATGTTTACAAGTACAAACAAGGTTCAACTCAAGCTTTTGAATGCATTTACGCGTTTTAAAAGCTCATACGAGTAGGGTGAAAGAGATTTGAGTTCTTTTGTGTTGTATATTAAGAGAAAGCACCCAAATGTTTTGTTTGCATTCATTTGAGTATGAAACTACACCTAGGATGTTTACAAGTACAAACAAGGTTCAACTATAGCTTTTGAATGCATTTACGCGTTTTAAAAGCTCACACGAGTAGGGTGAAAGAGATTTGAGTTCTTTTTTGTTGTAGATTAAGAGAAAGCATACAAATACTTTGTTTGCATTCATTTGAGTGTGAAACTACGCCTATGATGTTTACAAGTACAAACAAGCTTCAACTCAAGCTTTTGAATGCATTTACGCGTTTTAACAGCTCTTACGAGTAGGGTGATAGAGATTGAATTCTTTTGTGTTGTATATTAAGAGCAAGCACCAAATGTTTTGTTTGCATTCATTTGTGTATGAAACTACACCAAGAATGTTTCCAATTGCAAACAAGCTTCAACTCAAGCTTTTGAATGCATTTACGCGTTTTAAAAGCTCATACGAGTAGGGTGAAAGAGATTTGAATTCTTTTGTGTTGTATATTAAGAGAAAGAATCCAAATACTTTGTTTGCATTCATTTGAGTGTGAAAACTACATCTAGGGTGTTTACAAGTACAAACAAGCCTCAACTCAAGCTTTTGAAGGCATTTACGCGTTTTAAAAGCTCATACGAATAGGGTGAAAGAGATTTGAATTCTTTTGTGTTGTATATTAAGTGAAAGCATCCAAATACTTTGTTTGCATTCATATGAGTGTGAAAACTACATCTAGGATGTTTACAAGTACAAACAAGCTTCAACTCAAGCTTTTGAATGCATTTACTCGTTTTAACAGCTCTTACGACTAGGGTGATAGAGATTGAGTTCTTTTGTGTTGTATATTAAGAGAAAGCACCGAAATGTTTTGCTTGCATTCATTTAAGTATGAAACCACACCTAGGATGTTTACAAGTGCAAACAAGCTTCAACTCAAGCTTTTGAATCCATTTACGCGTTTTAAAAGCTCATACGAGTAGGGTGAAAGAGATTTTGAGTTCTTTTGTGTTGTATATTAAGAGAAAGCATCCAAATACTTTGTTTGCATTCATTTGAGTGTGAAACTACACCTAGGATGTTTACAAGTACAAACAAGCTTCAACTCAAGCTTTTGAATGCATTTAGGCGTTTTAAAAGCTCAAACGAGTAGGGTGAAAGAGATTTGAGTTCTTTTGTGTTGTATATTAAGAGAAAGCACCCAAATGTTTTGTTTGCATTCATTTGAGTATGAAACTACACCAAGAATGTTGTAAAGTGCAAACAAGCTTCAACTCAAGGTTTTGAATGCATTTACGCGTTTTAAAAGCTCATACGAGTAGGGTGAAAGAGATTTGAGTTCTTTTGTGTTTAATATTAAGAGAAAGCATCGAAATACATTGTTTGGATTCACTTGTGTGTGAAACTACACCTAGGAAGTTTACAAGTACAAACAAGCTTCAACTCAAGCTTTTGAATGCATTTACGCGTTTTAAAAGCTCATACGAGTAGGGTGAAAGAGATTTGAGTTCTTTTGTGTTGTATATTAAGAGAAAGCATCCAAATACTTTGTTTGCATTCAATTGAGTGTGAAACTACACCTAGGATGTTTACAAGTACAAACAAGCTTCAACTCAAGCTTTTGAATGCATTAACGCGTATTAAAAGCTCATACGAGTAGGGTGAAAGAGATTTGAATTCTTTTGTGTTGTATATTAAGAGAAAGAATCCAAATACTTTGTTTGCATTCATTTGAGTGTGAAAACTACATCTAGGATGTTTACAAGTACAAACAACCTTCAACTCAAGCTTTTGAATGCATTTACTCGTTTTAACAGCTCTTACGACTAGGGCGATAGAGATTGAGTTCTTTTGTGTTGTATATTAAGAGAAAGCACCGAAATGTTTTGCTTGCATTCATTTAAGTATGAAACCACACCTAGGATGTTTACAAGTGCCAACAAGCTTCAACTCAAGCTTTTGAATCCATTTACGCGTTTTAAAAGCTCTTACGACTAGGGTGATAGAGATTGAATTCGTTTGTGTTGTATATTAAGAGAAAGCACCAAAAGTTTTGTTTGCATTCATTTGAGTATGAAACTACATCAAGAATGTTTCAAATTGCAAACAAGCTTCAACTCAAGCTTTATAATGCATTTACGCGTTTTAAAGGCTCATACGAGTAGGGTGAAAGAGATTTGAATTCTTTTGTGTTGTATATTAAGAGAAAGCATCCAAATACTTTGTTTGCATTCATTTGAGTGTGAAAACTAGATCTAGGATGTTTACAAGTACAAACAAGCTTCAACTCAAGCTTTTGAATGCATTTACTCGTTTTAACACCTCTTACGACTAGGGTGATAGAGATTGAGTTCTTTTGTGTTGTATATTAAGAGAAAGCACCCAAATGTTCTGTTTGCATTCATTTGAGTATGAAACCACACCTAGGATGTTTACAAGTACAAACAAGCTTCAACTCAACCTTTTGAATGCATTTACTCGTTTTAACACCTCTTACGACCATGGTGATAGAGATTGAGTTCTTTTTTGTTGTATATTAAGAGAAAGCACCCAAATGTTTTGTTTGCATTCATTTGAGTATGAAACCACACCTAGGATGTTTAGAAGTGCAAACAAGCTTCAAGTCATGCTTTTGAATGCATTTACACGTTTTAAAAGCTCATACGAGTAGCGTGAAAGAGATTTTGAGTTCTTTTGTGTTGTATATTAAGAGAAAGCATACAAATACTTTGTTTGCATTCAATTGAGTGTGAAACTACACCTAGGACGTTTACAAGTACAAACAAGCTTCAACTCAAGCTTTTGAATGCATTTACGCGTTTTAACAGCTCTTACGACTAGGGTGATAGAGATTGAGTTCTTTTGTGTTGTATATTAAGAGAAAGCACCCAAATGTTTTGTTTGCATTCATTTGAGTATGAAACTACACCAAGACTGTTTTAAAGTGCAAACAAGCTTCAACTCAAGGTTTTGAATGCATTTACGCGTTTTAAACGCTCATACGAATAGGGTGAAAGAGATTTGAGTTCTTTTGTGTTGTATATTAAGAGAAAGCACCCAAATGTTTTGTTTGCATTCATTTGAGTATGAAACTACACCAAGAATGTTTTAAAGTGCAAACAAGCTTCAACTCAAGGTTTTGAATGCATTTACGCGTTTTAAAAGCTCATACAAGTAGGGTGAAAGAGATTTGAGTTCTTTTGTGTTGTATATTAAGAGAAAGCACCCAAATGTTTTGTTTGCATTCATTTGAGTATGAAACTACACCTAGGATGTTTACAAGTACAAACAAGGTTCAACTCAAGCTTTTGAATGCATTTACGCGTTTTAAAAGCTCATACGAGTAGGGTGAAAGAGATTTGAGTTCTTTTGTGTTGTATATTAAGAGAAAGCACCCAAATGTTTTGTTTGCATTCATTTGAGTATGAAACTACACCTAGGATGTTTACAAGTACAAACAAGGTTCAACTATAGCTTTTGAATGCATTTACGCGTTTTAAAAGCTCATACGAGTAGGGTGAAAGAGATTTGAGTTCTTTTTTGTTGTAGATTAAGAGAAAGCATACAAATACTTTGTTTGCATTCATTTGAGTGTGAAACTACGCCTATGATGTTTACAAGTACAAACAAGCTTCAACTCAAGCTTTTGAATGCATTTACGCGTTTTAACAGCTCTTACGAGTAGGGTGATAGAGATTGAATTCTTTTGTGTTGTATATTAAGAGCAAGCACCAAATGTTTTGTTTGCATTCATTTGTGTATGAAACTACACCAAGAATGTTTCCAATTGCAAACAAGCTTCAACTCAAGCTTTTGAATGCATTTACGCGTTTTAAAAGCTCATACGAGTAGGGTGAAAGAGATTTGAATTCTTTTGTGTTGTATATTAAGAGAAAGAATCCAAATACTTTGTTTGCATTCATTTGAGTGTGAAAACTACATCTAGGGTGTTTACAAGTACAAACAAGCCTCAACTCAAGCTTTTGAAGGCATTTACGCGTTTTAAAAGCTCATACGAATAGGGTGAAAGAGATTTGAATTCTTTTGTGTTGTATATTAAGTGAAAGCATCCAAATACTTTGTTTGCATTCATATGAGTGTGAAAACTACATCTAGGATGTTTACAAGTACAAACAAGCTTCAACTCAAGCTTTTGAATGCATTTACTCGTTTTAACAGCTCTTACGACTAGGGTGATAGAGATTGAGTTCTTTTGTGTTGTATATTAAGAGAAAGCATCCAAATACTTTGTTTGCATTCAATTGAGTGTGAAACTACACCTAGGATGTTTACAAGTACAAACAAGCTTCAACTCAAGCTTTTGAATGCATTAACGCGTATTAAAAGCTCATACGAGTAGGGTGAAAGAGATTTGAATTCTTTTGTGTTGTATATTAAGAGAAAGAATCCAAATACTTTGTTTGCATTCATTTGAGTGTGAAAACTACATCTAGGATGTTTACAAGTACAAACAACCTTCAACTCAAGCTTTTGAATGCATTTACTCGTTTTAACAGCTCTTACGACTAGGGCGATAGAGATTGAGTTCTTTTGTGTTGTATATTAAGAGAAAGCACCGAAATGTTTTGCTTGCATTCATTTAAGTATGAAACCACACCTAGGATGTTTACAAGTGCCAACAAGCTTCAACTCAAGCTTTTGAATCCATTTACGCGTTTTAAAAGCTCTTACGACTAGGGTGATAGAGATTGAATTCGTTTGTGTTGTATATTAAGAGAAAGCACCAAAAGTTTTGTTTGCATTCATTTGAGTATGAAACTACATCAAGAATGTTTCAAATTGCAAACAAGCTTCAACTCAAGCTTTTGAATGCATTTACGCGTTTTAAAGGCTCATACGAGTAGGGTGAAAGAGATTTGAATTCTTTTGTGTTGTATATTAAGAGAAAGCATCCAAATACTTTGTTTGCATTCATTTGAGTGTGAAAACTAGATCTAGGATGTTTACAAGTACAAACAAGCTTCAACTCAAGCTTTTGAATGCATTTACTCGTTTTAACACCTCTTACGACTAGGGTGATAGAGATTGAGTTCTTTTGTGTTGTATATTAAGAGAAAGCACCCAAATGTTCTGTTTGCATTCATTTGAGTATGAAACCACACCTAGGATGTTTACAAGTACAAACAAGCTTCAACTCAACCTTTTGAATGCATTTACTCGTTTTAACACCTCTTACGACCATGGTGATAGAGATTGAGTTCTTTTTTGTTGTATATTAAGAGAAAGCACCCAAATGTTTTGTTTGCATTCATTTGAGTATGAAACCACACCTAGGATGTTTAGAAGTGCAAACAAGCTTCAAGTCATGCTTTTGAATGCATTTACACGTTTTAAAAGCTCATACGAGTAGCGTGAAAGAGATTTTGAGTTCTTTTGTGTTGTATATTAAGAGAAAGCATACAAATACTTTGTTTGCATTCAATTGAGTGTGAAACTACACCTAGGACGTTTACAAGTACAAACAAGCTTCAACTCAAGCTTTTGAATGCATTTACGCGTTTTAACAGCTCTTACGACTAGGGTGATAGAGATTGAGTTCTTTTGTGTTGTATATTAAGAGAAAGCACCCAAATGTTTTGTTTGCATTCATTTGAGTATGAAACTACACCAAGACTGTTTTAAAGTGCAAACAAGCTTCAACTCAAGGTTTTGAATGCATTTACGCGTTTTAAACGCTCATACGAATAGGGTGAAAGAGATTTGAGTTCTTTTGTGTTGTATATTAAGAGAAAGCACCCAAATGTTTTGTTTGCATTCATTTGAGTATGAAACTACACCAAGAATGTTTTAAAGTGCAAACAAGCTTCAACTCAAGGTTTTGAATGCATTTACGCGTTTTAAAAGCTCATACAAGTAGGGTGAAAGAGATTTGAGTTCTTTTGTGTTGTATATTAAGAGAAAGCACCCAAATGTTTTGTTTGCATTCATTTGAGTATGAAACTACACCTAGGATGTTTACAAGTACAAACAAGGTTCAACTCAAGCTTTTGAATGCATTTACGCGTTTTAAAAGCTCATACGAGTAGGGTGAAAGAGATTTGAGTTCTTTTGTGTTGTATATTAAGAGAAAGCACCCAAATGTTTTGTTTGCATTCATTTGAGTATGAAACTACACCTAGGATGTTTACAAGTACAAACAAGGTTCAACTATAGCTTTTGAATGCATTTACGCGTTTTAAAAGCTCATACGAGTAGGGTGAAAGAGATTTGAGTTCTTTTTTGTTGTAGATTAAGAGAAAGCATACAAATACTTTGTTTGCATTCATTTGAGTGTGAAACTACGCCTATGATGTTTACAAGTACAAACAAGCTTCAACTCAAGCTTTTGAATGCATTTACGCGTTTTAACAGCTCTTACGAGTAGGGTGATAGAGATTGAATTCTTTTGTGTTGTATATTAAGAGCAAGCACCAAATGTTTTGTTTGCATTCATTTGTGTATGAAACTACACCAAGAATGTTTCCAATTGCAAACAAGCTTCAACTCAAGCTTTTGAATGCATTTACGCGTTTTAAAAGCTCATACGAGTAGGGTGAAAGAGATTTGAATTCTTTTGTGTTGTATATTAAGAGAAAGAATCCAAATACTTTGTTTGCATTCATTTGAGTGTGAAAACTACATCTAGGGTGTTTACAAGTACAAACAAGCCTCAACTCAAGCTTTTGAAGGCATTTACGCGTTTTAAAAGCTCATACGAATAGGGTGAAAGAGATTTGAATTCTTTTGTGTTGTATATTAAGTGAAAGCATCCAAATACTTTGTTTGCATTCATATGAGTGTGAAAACTACATCTAGGATGTTTACAAGTACAAACAAGCTTCAACTCAAGCTTTTGAATGCATTTACTCGTTTTAACAGCTCTTACGACTAGGGTGATAGAGATTGAGTTCTTTTGTGTTGTATATTAAGAGAAAGCACCGAAATGTTTTGCTTGCATTCATTTAAGTATGAAACCACACCTAGGATGTTTACAAGTGCAAACAAGCTTCAACTCAAGCTTTTGAATCCATTTACGCGTTTTAAAAGCTCATACGAGTAGGGTGAAAGAGATTTTGAGTTCTTTTGTGTTGTATATTAAGAGAAAGCATCCAAATACTTTGTTTGCATTCATTTGAGTGTGAAACTACACCTAGGATGTTTACAAGTACAAACAAGCTTCAACTCAAGCTTTTGAATGCATTTAGGCGTTTTAAAAGCTCAAACGAGTAGGGTGAAAGAGATTTGAGTTCTTTTGTGTTGTATATTAAGAGAAAGCACCCAAATGTTTTGTTTGCATTCATTTGAGTATGAAACTACACCAAGAATGTTGTAAAGTGCAAACAAGCTTCAACTCAAGGTTTTGAATGCATTTACGCGTTTTAAAAGCTCATACGAGTAGGGTGAAAGAGATTTGAGTTCTTTTGTGTTTAATATTAAGAGAAAGCATCGAAATACATTGTTTGGATTCACTTGTGTGTGAAACTACACCTAGGAAGTTTACAAGTACAAACAAGCTTCAACTCAAGCTTTTGAATGCATTTACGCGTTTTAAAAGCTCATACGAGTAGGGTGAAAGAGATTTGAGTTCTTTTGTGTTGTATATTAAGAGAAAGCATCCAAATACTTTGTTTGCATTCAATTGAGTGTGAAACTACACCTAGGATGTTTACAAGTACAAACAAGCTTCAACTCAAGCTTTTGAATGCATTAACGCGTATTAAAAGCTCATACGAGTAGGGTGAAAGAGATTTGAATTCTTTTGTGTTGTATATTAAGAGAAAGAATCCAA
This sequence comes from Tetragonia tetragonoides, assembly GCA_038025085.1. Taxonomy (NCBI): domain Eukaryota; kingdom Viridiplantae; phylum Streptophyta; class Magnoliopsida; order Caryophyllales; family Aizoaceae; genus Tetragonia; species Tetragonia tetragonoides. The sequence goes on from CM076140.1 coordinate 27,471,991, forward strand.
ATACTTTGTTTGCATTCATTTGAGTGTGAAAACTACATCTAGGATGTTTACAAGTACAAACAACCTTCAACTCAAGCTTTTGAATGCATTTACTCGTTTTAACAGCTCTTACGACTAGGGCGATAGAGATTGAGTTCTTTTGTGTTGTATATTAAGAGAAAGCACCGAAATGTTTTGCTTGCATTCATTTAAGTATGAAACCACACCTAGGATGTTTACAAGTGCCAACAAGCTTCAACTCAAGCTTTTGAATCCATTTACGCGTTTTAAAAGCTCATACGAGTAGGGTGAAAGAGATTTTGAGTTCTTTTGTGTTGTATATTAAGAGAAAGCATCCAAATACTTTGTTTGCATTCATTTGAGTGTGAAACTACACCTAGGATGTTTACAAGTACAAACAAGCTTCAACTCAAGCTTTTGAATGCATTTTAGGCGTTTTAAAAGCTCATACGAGTAGGGTGAAAGAGATTTGAGTTCTTTTGTGTTGTATATTAAGAGAAAGCATCCAAATACTTTGTTTGCATTCAATTGAGTGTGAAACTACACCTAGGATGTTTACAAGTACAAACAAGCTTCAACTCAAGCTTTTGAATGCATTCACGCGTTTTAACAGCTCTTACGACTAGGGTGATAGAGATTGAATTCGTTTGTGTTGTATATTAAGAGAAAGCACCAAAAGTTTTGTTTGCATTCATTTGAGTATGAAACTACATCAAGAATGTTTCAAATTGCAAACAAGCTTCAACTCAAGCTTTTGAATGCATTTACGCGTTTTAAAGGCTCATACGAGTAGGGTGAAAGAGATTTGAATTCTTTTGTGTTGTATATTAAGAGAAAGCATCCAAATACTTTGTTTGCATTCATTTGAGTGTGAAAACTAGATCTAGGATGTTTACAAGTACAAACAAGCTTCAACTCAAGCTTTTGAATGCATTTACTCGTTTTAACACCTCTTACGACTAGGGTGATAGAGATTGAGTTCTTTTGTGTTGTATATTAAGAGAAAGCACCCAAATGTTCTGTTTGCATTCATTTGAGTATGAAACCACACCTAGGATGTTTACAAGTACAAACAAGCTTCAACTCAACCTTTTGAATGCATTTACTCGTTTTAACACCTCTTACGACCATGGTGATAGAGATTGAGTTCTTTTTTGTTGTATATTAAGAGAAAGCACCCAAATGTTTTGTTTGCATTCATTTGAGTATGAAACCACACCTAGGATGTTTAGAAGTGCAAACAAGCTTCAAGTCATGCTTTTGAATGCATTTACACGTTTTAAAAGCTCATACGAGTAGCGTGAAAGAGATTTTGAGTTCTTTTGTGTTGTATATTAAGAGAAAGCATGCAAATACTTTGTTTGCATTCAATTGAGTGTGAAACTACACCTAGGACGTTTACAAGTACAAACAAGCTTCAACTCAAGCTTTTGAATGCATTTACGCGTTTTAACAGCTCTTACGACTAGCGTGATAGAGATTGAGTTCTTTTGTGTTGTATATTAAGAGAAAGCACCCAAATGTTTTGTTTGCATTCATTTGAGTGTGAAACTACACCAAGACTGTTTTAAAGTGCAAACAAGCTTCAACTCAAGGTTTTGAATGCATTTACGCGTTTTAAACGCTCATACGAATAGGGTGAAAGAGATTTGAGTTCTTTTGTGTTGTATATTAAGAGAAAGCACCCAAATGTTTTGTTTGCATTCATTTGAGTATGAAACTACACCAAGAATGTTTTAAAGTGCAAACAAGCTTCAACTCAAGGTTTTGAATGCATTTACGCGTTTTAAAAGCTCATACAAGTAGGGTGAAAGAGATTTGAGTTCTTTTGTGTTGTATATTAAGAGAAAGCACCCAAATGTTTTGTTTGCATTCATTTGAGTATGAAACTACACCTAGGATGTTTACAAGTACAAACAAGGTTCAACTCAAGCTTTTGAATGCATTTACGCGTTTTAAAAGCTCATACGAGTAGGGTGAAAGAGATTTGAGTTCTTTTTTGTTGTATATTAAGAGAAAGCACCCAAATGTTTTGTTTGCATTCATTTGAGTATGAAACTACACCTAGGATGTTTACAAGTACAAACAAGGTTCAACTATAGCTTTTGAATGCATTTACGCGTTTTAAAAGGTCATACGAGTAGGGTGAAAGAGATTTGAGTTCTTTTTTGTTGTAGATTAAGAGAAAGCATACAAATACTTTGTTTGCATTCATTTGAGTGTGAAACTACGCCTATGATGTTTACAAGTACAAACAAGCTTCAACTCAAGCTTTTGAATGCATTTACGCGTTTTAACAGCTCTTACGAGTAGGGTGATAGAGATTGAATTCTTTTGTGTTGTATATTAAGAGCAAGCACCAAATGTTTTGTTTGCATTCATTTGTGTATGAAACTACACCAAGAATGTTTCCAATTGCAAACAAGCTTCAACTCAAGCTTTTGAATGCATTTACGCGTTTTAAAAGCTCATACGAGTAGGGTGAAAGAGATTTGAATTCTTTTGTGTTGTATATTAAGAGAAAGAATCCAAATACTTTGTTTGCATTCATTTGAGTGTGAAAACTACATCTAGGGTGTTTACAAATACAAACAAGCCTCAACTCAAGCTTTTGAAGGCATTTACGCGTTTTAAAAGCTCATACGAATAGGGTGAAAGAGATTTGAATTCTTTTGTGTTGTATATTAAGTGAAAGCATCCAAATACTTTGTTTGCATTCATATGAGTGTGAAAACTACATCTAGGATGTTTACAAGTACAAACAAGCTTCAACTCAAGCTTTTGAATGCATTTACTCGTTTTAACAGCTCTTACGACTAGGGTGATAGAGATTGAGTTCTTTTGTGTTGTATATTAAGAGAAAGCACCGAAATGTTTTGCTTGCATTCATTTAAGTATGAAACCACACCTAGGATGTTTACAAGTGCAAACAAGCTTCAACTCAAGCTTTTGAATCCATTTACGCGTTTTAAAAGCTCATACGAGTAGGGTGAAAGAGATTTTGAGTTCTTTTGTGTTGTATATTAAGAGAAAGCATCCAAATACTTTGTTCGCATTCATTTGAGTGTGAAACTACACCTAGGATGTTTACAAGTACAAACAAGCTTCAACTCAAGCTTTTGAATGCATTTAGGCGTTTTAAAAGCTCAAACGAGTAGGGTGAAAGAGATTTGAGTTCTTTTGTGTTGTATATTAAGAGAAAGCACCCAAATGTTTTGTTTGCATTCATTTGAGTATGAAACTACACCAAGAATGTTGTAAAGTGCAAACAAGCTTCAACTCAAGGTTTTGAATGCATTTACGCGTTTTAAAAGCTCATACGAGTAGGGTGAAAGAGATTTGAGTTCTTTTGTGTTTAATATTAAGAGAAAGCATCGAAATACATTGTTTGGATTCACTTGTGTGTGAAACTACACCTAGGAAGTTTACAAGTACAAACAAGCTTCAACTCAAGCTTTTGAATGCATTTACGCGTTTTAAAAGCTCATACGAGTAGGGTGAAAGAGATTTGAGTTCTTTTGTGTTGTATATTAAGAGAAAGCATCCAAATACTTTGTTTGCATTCAATTGAGTGTGAAACTACACCTAGGATGTTTACAAGTACAAACAAGCTTCAACTCAAGCTTTTGAATGCATTAACGCGTATTAAAAGCTCATACGAGTAGGGTGAAAGAGATTTGAATTCTTTTGTGTTGTATATTAAGAGAAAGAATCCAAATACTTTGTTTGCATTCATTTGAGTGTGAAAACTACATCTAGGATGTTTACAAGTACAAACAACCTTCAACTCAAGCTTTTGAATGCATTTACTCGTTTTAACAGCTCTTACGACTAGGGCGATAGAGATTGAGTTCTTTTGTGTTGTATATTAAGAGAAAGCACCGAAATGTTTTGCTTGCATTCATTTAAGTATGAAACCACACCTAGGATGTTTACAAGTGCCAACAAGCTTCAACTCAAGCTTTTGAATCCATTTACGCGTTTTAAAAGCTCATACGAGTAGGGTGAAAGAGATTTTGAGTTCTTTTGTGTTGTATATTAAGAGAAAGCATCCAAATACTTTGTTTGCATTCATTTGAGTGTGAAACTACACCTAGGATGTTTACAAGTACAAACAAGCTTCAACTCAAGCTTTTGAATGCATTTTAGGCGTTTTAAAAGCTCATACGAGTAGGGTGAAAGAGATTTGAGTTCTTTTGTGTTGTATATTAAGAGAAAGCATCCAAATACTTTGTTTGCATTCAATAGAGTGTGAAACTACACCTAGGATGTTTACAAGTACAAACAAGCTTCAACTCAAGCTTTTGAATGCATTCACGCGTTTTAACAGCTCTTACGACTAGGGTGATAGAGATTGAATTCGTTTGTGTTGTATATTAAGAGAAAGCACCAAAAGTTTTGTTTGCATTCATTTGAGTATGAAACTACATCAAGAATGTTTCAAATTGCAAACAAGCTTCAACTCAAGCTTTTGAATGCATTTACGCGTTTTAAAGGCTCATACGAGTAGGGTGAAAGAGATTTGAATTCTTTTGTGTTGTATATTAAGAGAAAGCATCCAAATACTTTGTTTGCATTCATTTGAGTGTGAAAACTAGATCTAGGATGTTTACAAGTACAAACAAGCTTCAACTTAAGCTTTTGAATGCATTTACTCGTTTTAACACCTCTTACGACTAGGGTGATAGAGATTGAGTTCTTTTGTGTTGTATATTAAGAGAAAGCACCCAAATGTTCTGTTTGCATTCATTTGAGTATGAAACCGCACCTAGGATGTTTACAAGTACAAACAAGCTTCAACTCAACCTTTTGAATGCATTTACTCGTTTTAACACCTCTTACGACCATGGTGATAGAGATTGAGTTCTTTTTTGTTGTATATTAAGAGAAAGCACCCAAATGTTTTGTTTGCATTCATTTGAGTATGAAACCACACCTAGGATGTTTAGAAGTGCAAACAAGCTTCAAGTCATGCTTTTGAATGCATTTACACGTTTTAAAAGCTCATACGAGTAGCGTGAAAGAGATTTTGAGTTCTTTTGTGTTGTATATTAAGAGAAAGCATACAAATACTTTGTTTGCATTCAATTGAGTGTGAAACTACACCTAGGACGTTTACAAGTACAAACAAGCTTCAACTCAAGCTTTTGAATGCATTTACGCGTTTTAACAGCTCTTACGACTAGGGTGATAGAGATTGAGTTCTTTTGTGCTGTATATTAAGAGAAAGCACCCAAATGTTTTGTTTGCATTCATTTGAGTATGAAACTACACCAAGACTGTTTTAAAGTGCAAACAAGCTTCAACTCAAGGTTTTGAATGCATTTACGCGTTTTAAACGCTCATACGAATAGGGTGAAAGAGATTTGAGTTCTTTTGTGTTGTATATTAAGAGAAAGCACCCAAATGTTTTGTTTGCATTCATTTGAGTATGAAACTACACCAAGAATGTTTTAAAGTGCAAACAAACTTCAACTCAAGGTTTTGAATGCATTTACGCGTTTTAAAAGCTCATACAAGTAGGGTGAAAGAGATTTGAGTTCTTTTGTGTTGTATATTAAGAGAAAGCACCCAAATGTTTTGTTTGCATTCATTTGAGTATGAAACTACACCTAGGATGTTTACAAGTACAAACAAGGTTCAACTCAAGCTTTTGAATGTATTTACGCGTTTTAAAAGCTCATACGAGTAGGGTGAAAGAGATTTGAGTTCTTTTGTGTTGTATATTAAGAGAAAGCACCCAAATGTTTTGTTTGCATTCATTTGAGTATGAAACTACACCTAGGATGTTTACAAGTACAAACAAGGTTCAACTCAAGCTTTTGAATGCATTTACGCGTTTTAAAAGCTCATACGAGTAGGGTGAAAGAGATTTGAGTTCTTTTTTGTTGTAGATTAAGAGAAAGCATACAAATACTTTGTTTGCATTCATTTGAGTGTGAAACTACGCCTATGATGTTTACAAGTACAAACAAGCTTCAACTCAAGCTTTTGAATGCATTTACGCGTTTTAACAGCTCTTACGAGTAGGGTGATAGAGATTGAATTCTTTTGTGTTGTATATTAAGAGCAAGCACCAAATGTTTTGTTTGCATTCATTTGTGTATGAAACTACACCAAGAATGTTTCCAATTGCAAACAAGCTTCAACTCAAGCTTTTGAATGCATTTACGCGTTTTAAAAGCTCATACGAGTAGGGTGAAAGAGATTTGAATTCTTTTGTGTTGTATATTAAGAGAAAGAATCCAAATACTTTGTTTGCATTCATTTGAGTGTGAAAACTACATCTAGGGTGTTTACAAGTACAAACAAGCCTCAACTCAAGCTTTTGAAGGCATTTACGCGTTTTAAAAGCTCATACGAATAGGGTGAAAGAGATTTGAATTCTTTTGTGTTGTATATTAAGTGAAAGCATCCAAATACTTTGTTTGCATTCATATGAGTGTGAAAACTACATCTAGGATGTTTACAAGTACAAACAAGCTTCAACTCAAGCTTTTGAATGCATTTACTCGTTTTAACAGCTCTTACGACTAGGGTGATAGAGATTGAGTTCTTTTGTGTTGTATATTAAGAGAAAGCACCGAAATGTTTTGCTTGCATTCATTTAAGTATGAAACCACACCTAGGATGTTTACAAGTGCAAACAAGCTTCAACTCAAGCTTTTGAATCCATTTACGCGTTTTAAAAGCTCATACGAGTAGGGTGAAAGAGATTTTGAGTTCTTTTGTGTTGTATATTAAGAGAAAGCATCCAAATACTTTGTTTGCATTCATTTGAGTGTGAAACTACACCTAGGATGTTTACAAGTACAAACAAGCTTCAACTCAAGCTTTTGAATGCATTTAGGCGTTTTAAAAGCTCAAACGAGTAGGGTGAAAGAGATTTGAGTTCTTTTGTGTTGTATATTAAGAGAAAGCACCCAAATGTTTTGTTTGCATTCATTTGAGTATGAAACTACACCAAGAATGTTTTAAAGTGCAAACAAGCTTCAACTCAAGGTTTTGAATGCATTTACGCGTTTTAAAAGCTCATACGAGTAGGGTGAAAGAGATTTGAGTTCTTTTGTGTTTAATATTAAGAGAAAGCATCGAAATACATTGTTTGGATTCACTTGTGTGTGAAACTACACCTAGGAAGTTTACAAGTACAAACAAGCTTCAACTCAAGCTTTTGAATGCATTTACGCGTTTTAAAAGCTCATACGAGTAGGGTGAAAGAGATTTGAGTTCTTTTGTGTTGTATATTAAGAGAAAGCATCCAAATACTTTGTTTGCATTCAATTGAGTGTGAAACTACACCTAGGATGTTTACAAGTACAAACAAGCTTCAACTCAAGCTTTTGAATGCATTAACGCGTATTAAAAGCTCATACGAGTAGGGTGAAAGAGATTTGAATTCTTTTGTGTTGTATATTAAGAGAAAGAATCCAAATACTTTGTTTGCATTCATTTGAGTGTGAAAACTACATCTAGGATGTTTACAAGTACAAACAACCTTCAACTCAAGCTTTTGAATGCATTTACTCGTTTTAACAGCTCTTACGACTAGGGCGATAGAGATTGAGTTCTTTTGTGTTGTATATTAAGAGAAAGCACCGAAATGTTTTGCTTGCATTCATTTAAGTATGAAACCACACCTAGGATGTTTACAAGTGCCAACAAGCTTCAACTCAAGCTTTTGAATCCATTTACGCGTTTTAAAAGCTCATACGAGTAGGGTAAAAGAGATTTTGAGTTCTTTTGTGTTGTATATTAAGAGAAAGCATCCAAATACTTTGTTTGCATTCATTTGAGTGTGAAACTACACCTAGGATGTTTACAAGTACAAACAAGCTTCAACTCAAGCTTTTGAATGCATTTTAGGCGTTTTAAAAGCTCATACGAGTAGGGTGAAAGAGATTTGAGTTCTTTTGTGTTGTATATTAAGAGAAAGCATCCAAATACTTTGTTTGCATTCAATTGAGTGTGAAACTACACCTAGGATGTTTACAAGTACAAACAAGCTTCAACTCAAGCTTTTGAATGCATTCACGCGTTTTAACAGCTCTTACGACTAGGGTGATAGAGATTGAATTCGTTTGTGTTGTATATTAAGAGAAAGCACCAAAAGTTTTGTTTGCATTCATTTGAGTATGAAACTACATCAAGAATGTTTCAAATTGCAAACAAGCTTCAACTCAAGCTTTTGAATGCATTTACGCGTTTTAAAGGCTCATACGAGTAGGGTGAAAGAGATTTGAATTCTTTTGTGTTGTATATTAAGAGAAAGCATCCAAATACTTTGTTTGCATTCATTTGAGTGTGAAAACTAGATCTAGGATGTTTACAAGTACAAACAAGCTTCAACTCAAGCTTTTGAATGCATTTACTCGTTTTAACACCTCTTACGACTAGGGTGATAGAGATTGAGTTCTTTTGTGTTGTATATTAAGAGAAAGCACCCAAATGTTCTGTTTGCATTCATTTCAGTATGAAACCACACCTAGGATGTTTACAAGTACAAACAAGCTTCAACTCAACCTTTTGAATGCATTTACTCGTTTTAACACCTCTGACGACCATGGTGATAGAGATTGAGTTCTTTTTTGTTGTATATTAAGAGAAAGCACCCAAATGTTTTGTTTGCATTCATTTGAGTATGAAACCACACCTAGGATGTTTAGAAGTGCAAACAAGCTTCAAGTCATGCTTTTGAATGCATTTACACGTTTTAAAAGCTCATACGAGTAGCGTGAAAGAGATTTTGAGTTCTTTTGTGTTGTATATTAAGAGAAAGCATACAAATACTTTGTTTGCATTCAATTGAGTGTGAAACTACACCTAGGACGTTTACAAGTACAAACAAGCTTCAACTCAAGCTTTTGAATGCATTTACGCGTTTTAACAGCTCTTACGACTAGGGTGATAGAGATTGAGTTCTTTTGTGTTGTATATTAAGAGAAAGCACCCAAATGTTTTGTTTGCATTCATTTGAGTATGAAACTACACCAAGACTGTTTTAAAGTGCAAACAAGCTTCAACTCAAGGTTTTGAATGCATTTACGCGTTTTAAACGCTCATACGAATAGGGTGAAAGAGATTTGAGTTCTTTTGTGTTGTATATTAAGAGAAAGCACCCAAATGTTTTGTTTGCATTCATTTGAGTATGAAACTACACCAAGAATGTTTTAAAGTGCAAACAAGCTTCAACTCAAGGTTTTGAATGCATTTACGCGTTTTAAAAGCTCATACAAGTAGGGTGAAAGAAATTTGAGTTCTTTTGTGTTGTATATTAAGAGAAAGCACCCAAATGTTTTGTTTGCATTCATTTGAGTATGAAACTACACCTAGGATGTTTACAAGTACAAACAAGGTTCAACTCAAGCTTTTGAATGCATTTACGCGTTTTAAAAGCTCATACGAGTAGGGTGAAAGAGATTTGAGTTCTTTTGTGTTGTATATTAAGAGAAAGCACCCAAATGTTTTGTTTGCATTCATTTGAGTATGAAACTACACCTAGGATGTTTACAAGTACAAACAAGGTTCAACTCAAGCTTTTGAATGCATTTACGCGTTTTAAAAGCTCATACGAGTAGGGTGAAAGAGATTTGAGTTCTTTTTTGTTGTAGATTAAGAGAAAGCATACAAATACTTTGTTTGCATTCATTTGAGTGTGAAACTACGCCTATGATGTTTACAAGTACAAACAAGCTTCAACTCAAGCTTTTGAATGCATTTACGCGTTTTAACAGCTCTTACGAGTAGGGTGATAGAGATTGAATTCTTTTGTGTTGTATATTAAGAGAAAGCACCAAATGTTTTGTTTGCATTCATTTGTGTATGAAACTACACCAAGAATGTTTCCAATTGCAAACAAGCTTCAACTCAAGCTTTTGAATGCATTTACGCGTTTTAAAAGCTCATACGAGTAGGGTGAAAGAGATTTGAATTCTTTTGTGTTGTATATTAAGAGAAAGAATCCAAATACTTTGTTTGCATTCATTTGAGTGTGAAAACTACATCTAGGGTGTTTACAAGTACAAACAAGCCTCAACTCAAGCTTTTGAAGGCATTTACGCGTTTTAAAAGCTCATACGAATAGGGTGAAAGAGATTTGAATTCTTTTGTGTTGTATATTAAGTGAAAGCATCCAAATACTTTGTTTGCATTCATATGAGTGTGAAAACTACATCTAGGATGTTTACAAGTACAAACAAGCTTCAACTCAAGCTTTTGAATGCATTTACTCGTTTTAACAGCTCTTACGACTAGGGTGATAGAGATTGAGTTCTTTTGTGTTGTATATTAAGAGAAAGCACCGAAATGTTTTGCTTGCATTCATTTAAGTATGAAACCACACCTAGGATGTTTACAAGTGCAAACAAGCTTCAACTCAAGCTTTTGAATCCATTTACGCGTTTTAAAAGCTCATACGAGTAGGGTGAAAGAGATTTTGAGTTCTTTTGTGTTGTATATTAAGAGAAAGCATCCAAATACTTTGTTTGCATTCATTTGAGTGTGAAACTACACCTAGGATGTTTACAAGTAAGTACAAACAAGCTTCAACTCAAGCTTTTGAATGCATTTAGGCGTTTTAAAAGCTCAAACGAGTAGGGTGAAAGAGATTTGAGTTCTTTTGTGTTGTATATTAAGAGAAAGCACCCAAATGTTTTGTTTGCATTCATTTGAGTATGAAACTACACCAAGAATGTTTTAAAGTGCAAACAAGCTTCAACTCAAGGTTTTGAATGCATTTACGCGTTTTAAAAGCTCATACGAGTAGGGTGAAAGAGATTTGAGTTCTTTTGTGTTTAATATTAAGAGAAAGCATCGAAATACATTGTTTGGATTCACTTGTGTGTGAAACTACACCTAGGAAGTTTACAAGTACAAACAAGCTTCAACTCAAGCTTTTGAATGCATTTACGCGTTTTAAAAGCTCATACGAGTAGGGTGAAAGAGATTTGAGTTCTTTTGTGTTGTATATTAAGAGAAAGCATCCAAATACTTTGTTTGCATTCAATTGAGTGTGAAACTACACCTAGGATGTTTACAAGTACAAACAAGCTTCAACTCAAGCTTTTGAATGCATTAACGCGTATTAAAAGCTCATACGAGTAGGGTGAAAGAGATTTGAATTCTTTTGTGTTGTATATTAAGAGAAAGAATCCAAATACTTTGTTTGCATTCATTTCAGTGTGAAAACTACATCTAGGATGTTTACAAGTACAAACAACCTTCAACTCAAGCTTTTGAATGCATTTACTCGTTTTAACAGCTCTTACGACTAGGGCGATAGAGATTGAGTTCTTTTGTGTTGTATATTAAGAGAAAGCACCGAAATGTTTTGCTTGCATTCATTTAAGTATGAAACCACACCTAGGATGTTTACAAGTGCCAACAAGCTTCAACTCAAGCTTTTGAATCCATTTACGCGTTTTAAAAGCTCATACGAGTAGGGTGAAAGAGATTTTGAGTTCTTTTGTGTTGTATGTTAAGAGAAAGCATCCAAATACTTTGTTTGCATTCATTTGAGTGTGAAACTACACCTAGGATGTTTACAAGTACAAACAAGCTTCAACTCAAGCTTTTGAATGCATTTTAGGCGTTTTAAAAGCTCATACGAGTAGGGTGAAAGAGATTTGAGTTCTTTTGTGTTGTATATTAAGAGAAAGCATCCAAATACTTTGTTTGCATTCAATTGAGTGTGAAACTACACCTAGGATGTTTACAAGTACAAACAAGCTTCAACTCAAGCTTTTGAATGCATTCACGCGTTTTAACAGCTCTTACGACTAGGGTGATAGAGATTGAATTCGTTTGTGTTGTATATTAAGAGAAAGCACCAAAAGTTTTGTTTGCATTCATTTGAGTATGAAACTACATCAAGAATGTTTCAAATTGCAAACAAGCTTCAACTCAAGCTTTTGAATGCATTTACGCGTTTTAAAAGCTCATACGAGTAGGGTGAAAGAGATTTGAATTCTTTTGTGTTGTATATTAAGAGAAAGCATCCAAATACTTTGTTTGCATTCATTTGAGTGTGAAAACTACATCTAGGATGTTTACAAGTACAAACAAGCTTCAACTCAAGCTTTTGAATGCATTTACTCGTTTTAACACCTCTTACGACTAGGGTGATAGAGATTGAGTTCTTTTGTGTTGTATATTAAGAGAAAGCACCCAAATGTTCTGTTTGCATTCATTTGAGTATGAAACCACACCTAGGATGTTTACAAGTACAAACAAGCTTCAACTCAACCTTTTGAATGCATTTACTCGTTTTAACACCTCTTACGACCATGGTGATAGAGATTGAGTTCTTTTGTGTTGTATATTAAGAGAAAGCACCCAAATGTTTTGTTTGCATTCATTTGAGTATGAAACCACACCTAGGATGTTTAGAAGTGCAAACAAGCTTCAAGTCATGCTTTTGAATGCATTTACACCTTTTAAAAGCTCATACGAGTAGCGTGAAAGAGATTTTGAGTTCTTTTGTATTGTATATTAAGAGAAAGCACCCAAATGTTTTGTTTGCATTCATTTGAGTATGAAACTACACCAAGAATGTTTTAAAGTGCAAACAAGCTTCAACTCAAGGTTTTGAATGCATTTACGCGTTTCAAAAGCTCATACGAGTAGGGTGAAAGAGATTTTGAGTTCTTTTTTGTTGTATATTAAGAGAAAGCATACAAATACTTTGTTTGCATTCAATTGAGTGTGAAACTACACCTAGGACGTTTACAAGTACAAACAAGCTTCAACTCAAGCTTTTGAATGCATTTACGCGTTTTAACAGCTCTTACGACTAGGGTGATAGAGATTGAGTTCTTTTGTGTTGTATATTAAGAGAAAGCACCCAAATGTTTTGTTTGCATTCATTTGAGTATGAAACTACACCAAGACTGTTTTAAAGTGCAAACAAGCTTCAACTCAAGGTTTTGAATGCATTTACGCGTTTTAAACGCTCATACGAATAGGGTGAAAGAGATTTGAGTTCTTTTGTGTTGTATATTAAGAGAAAGCACCCAAATGTTTTGTTTGCATTCATTTGAGTATGAAACTACACCAAGAATGTTTTAAAGTGCAAACAAGCTTCAACTCAAGGTTTTGAATGCATTTACGCGTTTTAAAAGCTCATACAAGTAGGGTGAAAGAGATTTGAGTTCTTTTGTGTTGTATATTAAGAGAAAGCACCCAAATGTTTTGTTTGCATTCATTTGAGTATGAAACTACACCTAGGATGTTTACAAGTACAAACAAGGTTCAACTCAAGCTTTTGAATGCATTTACGCGTTTTAAAAGCTCATACGAGTAGGGTGAAAGAGATTTGAGTTCTTTTGTGTTGTATATTAAGAGAAAGCACCCAAATGTTTTGTTTGCATTCATTTGAGTATGAAACTACACCTAGGATGTTTACAAGTACAAACAAGGTTCAACTCAAGCTTTTGAATGCATTTACGCGTTTTAAAAGCTCATACGAGTAGGGTGAAAGAGATTTGAGTTCTTTTGTTTTGTAGATTAAGAGAAAGCATACAAATACTTTGTTTGCATTCATTTGAGTGTGAAACTACGCCTATGATGTTTACAAGTACAAACAAGCTTCAACTCAAGCTTTTGAATGCATTTACGCGTTTTAACAGCTCTTACGAGTAGGGTGATAGAGATTGAATTCTTTTGTGTTGTATATTAAGAGAAAGCACCAAATGTTTTGTTTGCATTCATTTGTGTATGAAACTACACCAAGAATGTTTCCAATTGCAAACAAGCTTCAACTCAAGCTTTTGAATGCATTTACGCGTTTTAAAAGCTCATACGAGTAGGGTGAAAGAGATTTGAATTCTTTTGTGTTGTATATTAAGAGAAAGAATCCAAATACTTTGTTTGCATTCATTTGAGTGTGAAAACTACATCTAGGGTGTTTACAAGTACAAACAAGCCTCAACTCAAGCTTTTGAAGGCATTTACGCGTTTTAAAAGCTCATACGAATAGGGTGAAAGAGATTTGAATTCTTTTGTGTTGTATATTAAGTGAAAGCATCCAAATACTTTGTTTGCATTCATATGAGTGTGAAAACTACATCTAGGATGTTTACAAGTACAAACAAGCTTCAACTCAAGCTTTTGAATGCATTTACTCGTTTTAACAGCTCTTACGACTAGGGTGATAGAGATTGAGTTCTTTTGTGTTGTATATTAAGAGAAAGCACCGAAATGTTTTGCTTGCATTCATTTAAGTATGAAACCACACCTAGGATGTTTACAAGTGCAAACAAGCTTCAACTCAAGCTTTTGAATCCATTTACGCGTTTTAAAAGCTCATACGAGTAGGGTGAAAGAGATTTTGAGTTCTTTTGTGTTGTATATTAAGAGAAAGCATCCAAATACTTTGTTTGCATTCATTTGAGTGTGAAACTACACCTAGGATGTTTACAAGTAAGTACAAACAAGCTTCAACTCAAGCTTTTGAATGCATTTAGGCGTTTTAAAAGCTCAAACGAGTAGGGTGAAAGAGATTTGAGTTCTTTTGTGTTGTATATTAAGAGAAAGCACCCAAATGTTTTGTTTGCATTCATTTGAGTATGAAACTACACCAAGAATGTTTTAAAGTGCAAACAAGCTTCAACTCAAGGTTTTGAATGCATTTACGCGTTTTAAAAGCTCATACGAGTAGGGTGAAAGAGATTTGAGTTCTTTTGTGTTTAATATTAAGAGAAAGCATCGAAATACATTGTTTGGATTCACTTGTGTGTGAAACTACACCTAGGAAGTTTACAAGTACAAACAAGCTTCAACTCAAGCTTTTGAATGCATTTACGCGTTTTAAAAGCTCATACGAGTAGGGTGAAAGAGATTTGAGTTCTTTTGTGTTGTATATTAAGAGAAAGCATCCAAATACTTTGTTTGCATTCAATTGAGTGTGAAACTACACCTAGGATGTTTACAAGTACAAACAAGCTTCAACTCAAGCTTTTGAATGCATTAACGCGTATTAAAAGCTCATACGAGTAGGGTGAAAGAGATTTGAATTCTTTTGTGTTGTATATTAAGAGAAAGAATCCAAATACTTTGTTTGCATTCATTTCAGTGTGAAAACTACATCTAGGATGTTTACAAGTACAAACAACCTTCAACTCAAGCTTTTGAATGCATTTACTCGTTTTAACAGCTCTTACGACTAGGGCGATAGAGATTGAGTTCTTTTGTGTTGTATATTAAGAGAAAGCACCGAAATGTTTTGCTTGCATTCATTTAAGTATGAAACCACACCTAGGATGTTTACAAGTGCCAACAAGCTTCAACTCAAGCTTTTGAATCCATTTACGCGTTTTAAAAGCTCATACGAGTAGGGTGAAAGAGATTTTGAGTTCTTTTGTGTTGTATGTTAAGAGAAAGCATCCAAATACTTTGTTTGCATTCATTTGAGTGTGAAACTACACCTAGGATGTTTACAAGTACAAACAAGCTTCAACTCAAGCTTTTGAATGCATTTTAGGCGTTTTAAAAGCTCATACGAGTAGGGTGAAAGAGATTTGAGTTCTTTTGTGTTGTATATTAAGAGAAAGCATCCAAATACTTTGTTTGCATTCAATTGAGTGTGAAACTACACCTAGGATGTTTACAAGTACAAACAAGCTTCAACTCAAGCTTTTGAATGCATTCACGCGTTTTAACAGCTCTTACGACTAGGGTGATAGAGATTGAATTCGTTTGTGTTGTATATTAAGAGAAAGCACCAAAAGTTTTGTTTGCATTCATTTGAGTATGAAACTACATCAAGAATGTTTCAAATTGCAAACAAGCTTCAACTCAAGCTTTTGAATGCATTTACGCGTTTTAAAAGCTCATACGAGTAGGGTGAAAGAGATTTGAATTCTTTTGTGTTGTATATTAAGAGAAAGCACCCAAATGTTTTGTTTGCATTCATTTGAGTATGAAACTACACCAAGAATGTTTTAAAGTGCAAACAAGCTTCAACTCAAGGTTTTGAATGCATTTACGCGTTTTAAAAGCTCATACAAGTAGGGTGAAAGAGATTTGAGTTCTTTTGTGTTGTATATTAAGAGAAAGCACCCAAATGTTTTGTTTGCATTCATTTGAGTATGAAACTACACCTAGGATGTTTACAAGTACAAACAAGGTTCAACTCAAGCTTTTGAATGCATTTACGCGTTTTAAAAGCTCATACGAGTAGGGTGAAAGAGATTTGAGTTCTTTTGTGTTGTATATTAAGAGAAAGCACCCAAATGTTTTGTTTGCATTCATTTGAGTATGAAACTACACCTAGGATGTTTACAAGTACAAACAAGGTTCAACTCAAGCTTTTGAATGCATTTACGCGTTTTAAAAGCTCATACGAGTAGGGTGAAAGAGATTTGAGTTCTTTTGTTTTGTAGATTAAGAGAAAGCATACAAATACTTTGTTTGCATTCATTTGAGTGTGAAACTACGCCTATGATGTTTACAAGTACAAACAAGCTTCAACTCAAGCTTTTGAATGCATTTACGCGTTTTAACAGCTCTTACGAGTAGGGTGATAGAGATTGAATTCTTTTGTGTTGTATATTAAGAGAAAGCACCAAATGTTTTGTTTGCATTCATTTGTGTATGAAACTACACCAAGAATGTTTCCAATTGCAAACAAGCTTCAACTCAAGCTTTTGAATGCATTTACGCGTTTTAAAAGCTCATACGAGTAGGGTGAAAGAGATTTGAATTCTTTTGTGTTGTATATTAAGAGAAAGAATCCAAATACTTTGTTTGCATTCATTTGAGTGTGAAAACTACATCTAGGGTGTTTACAAGTACAAACAAGCCTCAACTCAAGCTTTTGAAGGCATTTACGCGTTTTAAAAGCTCATACGAATAGGGTGAAAGAGATTTGAATTCTTTTGTGTTGTATATTAAGTGAAAGCATCCAAATACTTTGTTTGCATTCATATGAGTGTGAAAACTACATCTAGGATGTTTACAAGTACAAACAAGCTTCAACTCAAGCTTTTGAATGCATTTACTCGTTTTAACAGCTCTTACGACTAGGGTGATAGAGATTGAGTTCTTTTGTGTTGTATATTAAGAGAAAGCACCGAAATGTTTTGCTTGCATTCATTTAAGTATGAAACCACACCTAGGATGTTTACAAGTGCAAACAAGCTTCAACTCAAGCTTTTGAATCCATTTACGCGTTTTAAAAGCTCATACGAGTAGGGTGAAAGAGATTTTGAGTTCTTTTGTGTTGTATATTAAGAGAAAGCATCCAAATACTTTGTTTGCATTCATTTGAGTGTGAAACTACACCTAGGATGTTTACCAGTACAAACAAGCTTCAACTCAAGCTTTTGAATGCATTTAGGCGTTTTAAAAGCTCAAACGAGTAGGGTGAAAGAGATTTGAGTTCTTTTGTGTTGTATATTAAGAGAAAGCACCCAAATGTTTTGTTTGCATTCATTTGAGTATGAAACTACACCAAGAATGTTTTAAAGTGCAAACAAGCTTCAACTCAAGGTTTTGAATGCATTTACGCGTTTTAAAAGCTCATACGAGTAGGGTGAAAGAGATTTGAGTTCTTTTGTGTTTAATATTAAGAGAAAGCATCGAAATACATTGTTTGGATTCACTTGTGTGTGAAACTACACCTAGGAAGTTTACAAGTACAAACAAGCTTCAACTCAAGCTTTTGAATGCATTTACGCGTTTTAAAAGCTCATACGAGTAGGGTGAAAGAGATTTGAGTTCTTTTGTGTTGTATATTAAGAGAAAGCATCCAAATACTTTGTTTGCATTCAATTGAGTGTGAAACTACACCTAGGATGTTTACAAGTACAAACAAGCTTCAACTCAAGCTTTTGAATGCATTTATGCGTTTTAAAAGCTCATACGAGTAGGGTGAAAGAGATTTGAATTCTTTTGTGTTGTCTATTAAGAGAAAGCATCCAAATACTTTGTTTGCATTCATTTGAGTGTGAAAACTACATCTAGGATGTTTACAAGTACAAACAAGCTTCAACTCAAGCTTTTGAATGCATTTACTCGTTTTAACACCTCTTACGACTAGGGTGATAGAGATTGAGTTCTTTTGTGTTGTATATTAAGAGAAAGCACCCAAATGTTTTGTTTGCATTCATTTGAGTATGAAACCACACCTAGGATGTTTACAAGTACAAACAAGCTTCAACTCAACCTTTTGAATGCATTTACTCGTTTTAACACCTCTTACGACTAGGGTGATAGAGATTGAGTTCTTTTGTGTTGTATATTAAGAGAAAGCACCCAATTGTTTTGTTTGAATTCATTTGAGTATGAAACCACACCTAGGATGTTTACAAGTACAAACAAGCTTCAAGTCAAGCTTTTGAATGCATTTACACGTTTTAAAAGCTCATACGAGTAGCGTGAAAGAGATTTTGAGTTGTTTTGTGTTGTATATTAAGAGAAAGCACCCAAATGTTTTGTTTGCATTCATTTGAGAATGAAACTACACCAAGAATGTTTTAAAGTGCAAACAAGCTTCAACTCAAGGTTTTGAATGCATTTACGCGTTTTAACAGCTCTTACGACTAGGGTGATAGAGATTGAGTTCTTTTGTGTTGTATATTAAGAGAAAGCACCGAAATGTTTTGCTTGCATTCATTTAAGTATGAAACCACACCTAGGATGTTTACAAGTGCAAACAAGCTTCAACTCAACCTTTTGAATCCATTTACGCGTTTTAAAAGCTCATACGAGTAGGGTGAAAGAGATTTTGAGTTCTTTTGTGTTGTATATTAAGAGAAAGCATCCAAATACTTTGTTTGCATTCATTTGAGTGTGAAGCTACACCTAGGATGTTTACAAGTACAAACAAGCTTCAACTCAAGCTTTTGAATGCATTTAGGCGTTTTAAAAGCTCAAACGAGTAGGGTGAAAGAGATTTGAGTTCTTTTGTGTTGTATATTAAGAGAAAGCACCCAAATGTTTTGTTTGCATTCATTTGAGTATGAAACTACACCAAGAATGTTTTAAAGTGCAAACAAGCTTCAACTCAAGGTTTTGAATGCATTTACGCGTTTTAAAAGCTCATACGAGTAGGGTGAAAGAGATTTGAGTTCTTTTGTGTTTAATATTAAGAGAAAGCATCCAAATACATTTTTTGGATTCACTTGTGTGTGAAACTACACCTAGGAAGTTTACAAGTACAAACAAGCTTCAACTCAAGCTTTTGAATGCATTTACGCGTTTTAAAAGCTCATACGAGTAGGGTGAAAGAGATTTGAGTTCTTTTGTGTTGTATATTAAGAGAAAGCATCGAAATACATTGTTTGGATTCACTTGTGTGTGAAACTACACCTAGGAAGTTTACAAGTACAAACAAGCTTCAACTCAAGCTTTTGAATGCATTTACGCGTTTTAAAAGCTCATACGAGTAGGGTGAAAGAGATTTGAGTTCTTTTGTGTTGTAGATTAAGAGAAAGCATACAAATACTTTGTTTGCATTCAATTGAGTGTGAAACTACACCTAGGATGTTTACAAGTACAAACAAGCTTCAACTCAAGCTTTTGAATGCATTCACGCGTTTTAACAGCTCTTACGACTAGGGTGATAGAGATTGAATTCGTTTGTGTTGTATTTTAAGAGAAAGCCCCAAAAGTTTTGTTTGCATTCATTTGAGTATGAAACTACATCAAGAATGTTTCAAATTGCAAACAAGCTTCAACTCAAGCTTTTGAATGCATTTACGCGTTTTAAAAGCTCATACGAGTAGGGTGAAAGAGATTTGAATTCTTTTGTGTTGTATATTAAGAGAAAGCATCCAAATACTTTGTTTGCATTCATTTGAGTGTGAAAACTACATCTAGGATGTTTACAAGTACAAACAAGCTTCAACTCAAGCTTTTGAATGCATTTACTCGTTTTAACACCTCTTACGACTAGGGTGATAGAGATTGAGTTCTTTTGTGTTGTATATTAAGAGAAAGCACCCAAATGTTTTGTTTGCATTCATTTGAGTATGAAACCACACCTAGGATGTTTACAAGTACAAACAAGCTTCAACTCAACCTTTTGAATGCATTTACTCGTTTTAACACCTCTTACGACTAGGGTGATAGAGATTGAGTTCTTTTGTGTTGTATATTAAGAGAAAGCACCCAAATGTTTTGTTTGCATTCAATTGAGTATGAAACCACACCTAGGATGTTTACAAGTACAAACAAGCTTCAAGTCAAGCTTTTGAATGCATTTACACGTTTTAAAAGCTCATACGAGTAGCGTGAAAGAGATTTTTAGTTCTTTTGTGTTGTATATTAAGAGAAAGCACCCAAATGTTTTGTTTGCATTCATTTGAGTATAAAACTACACCAAGAATGTTTTAAAGTGCAAACAAGCTTCAACTCAAGGTTTTGAATGCATTTACGCGTTTTAACAGCTCTTACGACTAGGGTGATAGAGATTGAGTTCTTTTGTGTTGTATATTAAGAGAAAGCACCCAAATGTTTTGTTTGCATTCATTTGAGTATGAAACTACACCAAGAATGTTTTAAAGTGCAAACAAGCTTCAACTCAAGGTTTTGAATGCATTTACGCGTTTTAAAAGCTCATACGAGTAGGGTGAAAGAGATTTGAGTTCTTTTGTGTTTAATATTAAGAGAAAGCATCCAAATACATTTATTGGATTCACTTGTTTGTGAAACTACACCTAGGATGTTTACAAGTACAAACAAGGTTCAACTCAAGCTTTTGAATGCATTTACGCGTTTTAAAAGCTCATACGAGTAGGGTGAAAGAGATTTGAGTTCTTTTGTGTTGTAGATTAAGAGAAAGCATACAAATACTTTGTTTGCATTCATTTGAGTGTGAAACTACACCTATGATGTTTACAAGTACAAACAAGCTTCAACTCAAGCTTTTGAATGCATTTACGCGTTTTAACAGCTCTTACGACTAGGGTGATAGAGATTGAATTCTTTTGTGTTGTATATTAAGAGAAAGCACCAAATGTTTTGTTTGCATTCATTTGTGTATGAAACTACACCAAGAATGTTTCCAATTGCAAACAAGCTTCAACTCAAGCTTTTGAATGCATTTACGCGTTTTAAAAGCTCATACGAGTAGGGTGAAAGAGATTTGAATTCTTTTGTGTTGTATATTAAGAGAAAGAATCCAAATACTTTGTTTGCATTCATTTGAGTGTGAAAACTACATCTAGGATGTTTACTACAAACAAGCCTCAACTCAAGCTTTTGAAGGCATTTACGCGTTTTAAAAGCTCATACGAATAGGGTGAAAGAGATTTGAATTGTTTTGTGTTGTATATTAAGTGAAAGCATCCAAATACTTTGTTTGCATTCATATGAGTGTGAAAACTACATCTAGGATGTTTACAAGTACAAACAAGCTTCAACTCAAGCTTCTGAATGCATTTACTCGTTTTAACAGCTCTTACGACTAGGGTGATAGAGATTGAGTTCTTTTGTGTTTTATATTAAGAGAAAGCACCGAAATGTTTTGCTTGCATTCATTTAAGTATGAAACCACACCTAGGATGTTTACAAGTGCAAACAAGCTTCAACTCAAGCTTTTGAATCCATTTACGCGTTTTAAAAGCTCATACGAGTAGGGTGAAAGAGATTTTGAGTTCTTTTGTGTTGTATATTAAGAGAAAGCATCCAAATACTTTGTTTGCATTCATTTGAGTGTGAAACTACACCTAGGATGTTTACAAGTACAAACAAGCTTCAACTCAAGCTTTTGAATGCATTTAGGCGTTTTAAAAGCTCATACGATTAGGGTGAAAGAGATTTGAGTTCTTTTGTGTTTAATATTAAGAGAAAGCATCGAAATACATTGTTTGGATTCACTTGTGTGTGAAACTACACCTAGGAAGTTAACAAGTACAAACAAGCTTCAACTCAAGCTTTTGAATGCATTTACACGTTTTAAAAGCTCATACGAGTAGCGTGAAAGAGATTTTTAGTTCTTTTGTGTTGTATATTAAGAGAAAGCATACAAATACTTTGTTTGCATTCAATTGAGTGTGAAACTACACCTAGGATGTTTACAAGTACAAACAAGCTTCAACTCAAGCTTTTGAATGCATTTACGCGTTTTAACAGCTCTTACGACTAGGGTGATAGAGATTGAGTTCTTTTGTGTTGTATATTAAGAGAAAGCACCCAATTGTTTTGTTTGCATTCATTTGAGTATGAAACTACACCAAGAATGTTTTCAAGTGCAAACAAGCTTCAACTCAAGGTTTTGAATGCATTTACGCGTTTTAAAAGCTCATACGAGTAGGGTGAAAGAGATTTGAGTTCTTTTGTGTTTAATATTAAGAGAAAGCATCCAAATACATTGTTTGGATTGACTTGTGTGTGAAACTACACCTAGGAAGTTTACAAGTACAAACAAGCTTCAACTCAAGCTTTTGAATGCATTTACGCGTTTTAAAAGCTCTTACGACTAGGGTGAAAGAGATTTGAGTTCTTTTGTGTTGTATATTAAGAGAAAGCATCCAAATACTTTGTTTGCATTCATTTGAGTATGAAACCACACCCAGAATGTTTACAAGTACAAACAAGCTTCAACTCAAGCTTTTGAATGCATTTACGCGTTTTAAAAGCTCATAGGAGTAGGGTGAAAGAGATTTGAATTCTTTTTTGTTGTATATTAAGAGAAAGTATCCAAATACTTTTTTTGCATTCATATGAGTGTGAAAACTACATCTAGGATGTTTACAAGTACAAACAAGCTTCAACTCAAGCTTTTGAATGCATTTACTCGTTTTAACAGCTCATACTAGTAGGGTGATAGTGATTGAGTTCTTTTGTGTTTTATATTAAGAGAAAGCACCCAAATGTTTTGTTTGCATTCATTTGAGTATGAAACCACACCTAGGATGTTTACAAGTACAAACAAGCTTCAACTCAAGCTTTTGAATTCATTTACGCGTTTTAAAAGCTCATAGGAGTAAGGTGAAAGAGATTTGAATTCTTTTGTGTTATATATTAAGAGAAAGCTTCCAAATACTTTGTTTGCATTTATATGAGTGTGAAAACTACATCTAGGATGTTTACAAGTACAAACAAGCTTCAACTCAAGCTTTTGAATGCATTTACTCGTTTTAACAGCTCATAGTAGTAGGGTGATAGAGATCGAGTTCTTTCGTGTTGTTTATTAAGAGAAAGCACCCAAATGTTTTGTTTGCATTCGTTTGAGTATGAAACTAAACCAAGAATATTTTAAAGTGCAAACAAGTTTCAACTCAAGGTTTTGAATGCATTTACGCGTTTTAAAAGCTCATACGAGTAGGGTGAAAGAGATTTTGAGTTCTGTTGTGTTGTATATTAAGAGAAAGCATCCAAATACTTTGTTTGCATTCAATTGAGTGTGAAACTACACCTAGGATGTTTACAAGTACAAACAAGCTTCAACTCAAGCTTTTGAATGCATTTACGCGTTTTTAAAGCTCATAGGAGTAGGGTGAAAGAGATTTGAATTCTTTTGTGTTGTATATTAAGAGAAAGCATCCAAATACTTTGTTTGCATTCATTTGAGTGTGAAAACTACATCTAGGATGTTTACAAGTACAAACAAGCTTCAAGTCAAGCTTTTGAATGCATTTATTCGTTTTAACACCTCTTACGACTAGGGTGATGGAGATTGAGTTCTTTTGTGTTGTATATTAAGAGAAAGCACCCAAATGTTTTGTTTGCATTCATTTGAGTATGAAACTACACCAAGAATGTTTTAAAGTGCAAACAAGCTTCAACTCAAGGTTTTGAATGCATTTACGCGTTTTAAAAGCTCATACGAATAGGGTGAAAGAGATTTGAATTCTTTTGTGTTGTATATTAAGAGAAAGCATCCAAATACTTTGTTTGCATTCATTTGAATGTTGAAACTACATCTAGGATGTTTACAAGTACAAACAAGCTAGAACTCAAGCTTTTGAATGCATTTACGCGTTTTAAAAGCTCATACGACTAGGGTGATAGAGATTGAGTTCTTTTGTGTTGTATATTAAGAGAAAGCACCCAAATGTTTTGTTTGCATTCATTTGAGTATGAAACCACACCTTGGATGTTTACTAGTACAAACAAGCTTCAACTCAAGCTTTTGAATGCACTTACACGTTTTAAAAGCCCATACGAGTAGGGTGAAAGAGATTTTGAGTTCTTTTGCGTTGTATATTAAGAGAAAGCGTCCAAATACTTTGTTTGCATTCATATGAGTGTGAAAACTACATCTAGGATGTTTACAAGTACAAACAAACTTCAACTCAAGCTTTTGAATGCATTTACTCGTTTTAACAGCTCTTACGACTAGGGTGATAGAGATTGAGTTCTTTTGTGTTGTATATTAAGAGAAAGCACCCAAATGATTTGTTTGCATTCATTTGAGTATGAAACCACACCTAGGATGTTTACAAGTACAAACAAGCTTCAACTCAAGCTTTTGAATGCATTTACGCGTTTTAAAAGCTCATACGAGTAAGGTGAAAGAGATTTTGAGTTCTTTTTTGTTGTATATTAAGAGAAAGCATCCAAATATTTTGTTTGCATTCATTTGAGTGTGAAACTACACCTAGGATGTTTACAAGTACAAACAAGCTTCAACTCAAGCTTTTGAATGCATTTACGCGTTTTAACAGCTCTTACGACTAGGGTGATAGAGATTGAGTTCTTTTGTGTTGTATATTAAGAGAAAGCACCCAAATGTTTTGTTTGCATTCATTTGAGTATGAAACTACACCAAGAATGTTTTAAAGTGCAAACAAGCTTCAACTCAAGGTTTTGAATGCATTTACGCGTTTTAAAAGCTCAGACAAATAGGGTGAAAGAGATTTGAGTTCTTTTGTGTTGTATATTAAGAGAAAGCATACAAATACTTTGTTTGCATTCATTTGAGTGTGAAACTACACCTATGATGTTTACAAGTACAAACAAGCTTCAAGTCAAGCTTTTGAATGCATTTACGCGTTTTAACAGCTCTTACGACTAGGGTGATAGAGATTCAAGTCTTTAGTTAATATATTAAGAGAAAGCACCAAATGTTTTGTTTGCATTCATTTGAGTATGAAACTACATCAAGAGTGTTTCAAATTGCAAACAAGCTTCAACTCAAGCTTTTGAATGCATTTACGCGTTTTAAAAGCTCATACGAGTAGGGTGAAAGAGATTTGAATTCTTTTGTGTTGTATATTAAGAGAAAGCATCCAAATACTTTGTTTGCATTCATTTGAGTGTGAAAACTGCATCTAGGATGTTTACAAGTACAAACAAGCTTCAACTCAAGCTTTTGAATGAATTTACGCGTTTTAAAAGCTCATAAGAGTAGGGTGAAAGTGATTTGAATTCTTTTGTGTTGTATATTAAGAGAAAGCATCCAAATATTTTGTTTGCATTCATATGAGTGTGAAAACTACATCTAGGATGTTTACAAGTACAAACAAGCTTCAACTCAAGCTTTTGAATGCATTTACTCGTTTTAACAGCTCATACTAGTAGGGTGATAGAGATTGAGTTCTTTTGTGTTGTATATTAAGAGAAAGCACCCAAATGTTTTGTTTGCATTCATTTGAGTATGAAACCACACCTAGGATGTTTACAAGTACAAACAAGCTTCAACTCAAGCTTTTGAATGCATTTACGCGTTTTAAAAGCTCATACGAGTAGGGTGACAGAGATTTTGAGTTCTTTTGTGTTGTATATCAAGAGAAAGCATCCAAATACTTTGTTTGCATTCAATTGAGTGTGAAACTACACCTAGGATGTTTACAAGTACAACCAAGCTTCAATTGAAGCTTTTGAATGCATTTAGGCTTTTTGAAAGCTCATACAAGTAGGGTGAAAGAGATTTGAGTTCTTTTGTGTTGTATATTAAGAGAAAGCATCCAAATACTTTGTCTGCATTCAATTGAGTGTGAAACTACACCTAGGATGTTTACAAGTACAAACAAGCTTCAACTCAAGCTTTTGAATGCATTTTAGGCGTTTTAAAAGCTCATACGAGTAGGGTGAAAGAGATTTGAGTTCTTTTGTGTTGTATATTAAGAGAAAGCATCCAAATACTTTGTTTGCATTCAATTGAGTGTGAAACTACACCTAGGATGTTTACAAGTACAAACAAGCTTCAACTCAAGCTTTTGAATGCATTTACGCGTTTTAACAGCTCTTGCGACTAGGGTGATAGAGATTGAGTTCTTTTGTGTTGTATATTAAGAGAAATCTCCCAAATGTTTTGTTTGCATTCATTTGAGTATGAAACTACACCAAGAATGTTTGAAAGTGCAAACAAGCTTCAACTCAAGGTTTTCAATGCATTTATTTGTGTGTGAAACTACACCTAGGATGTTTACAAGTACAAACAAGCTTCGACTCAAGGTTTTGAATGCATTTACGCGTTTTAAAAGCTCATAACGAGTAGGGTGAAAGAGATTTGATTTCTTTTGTGTTGTATATTAAGAGAAAGCATCCAAATACTTTGTTTGCATTCATTTAAGTGTGAAAACTACATCTAGGATGTTTACAAGTACAAACAAGCTTCAACTCAAGCTTTTGAATGCATTTACGCGTTTTAAGAGCTCTTACGACTAGGGTGATAGAGATTGAGTTCTTTGGTGTTGTATATTAAGAGAAAGCACCCAAATGTTTTGTTTGCATTCATATGAGTGTGAAACCACACCTAGGATGTTTACAAGTACAAACAAGCTTCTACTCATGCTTTTGAATGCATTTACGCGTTTTAAAAGCTCATACGAGTAGGGTGAAAGAGATTTTGAGTTCTTTTGTATTGTATGTATATCAAGAGAAAGCATCCAAATACTTTGTTTGCATTCATTTGAGTGTGAAAACTACATCTAGGATGTTTACAAGTACAAACAAGCTTCAACTCAAGCTTTTGAATGCATTTACGCGTTTTAAAAGCTCATACGAGTAGGGTGAAAGAGATTTGAATTCTTTTGTGTGTGAAACTACACCTAAGAGAAAGCACCAAATGTTTTGTTTGCAATAATTTGAGTATGAAACTACACCAAGAGTGTTTTAAATTGCAAACAAGCTTCAACTCAAGCTTTTGAATGCATTTACGCGTTTTAAAAACTCATACGAGTACGGTGAAAGAGATTTGAATTCTTTTGTGTTGTATATTAAGAGAAAGCACCCAAATGTTTTGTTTGCATTCATTTGAGTATGAAACCACACCTAGGATGTTTACAAGTACAAACAAGCTTCAACTCAAGGTTTTGAATGCATTTTCGCGTTTAAAAAGCTCATAACGAATAGGGTGAAAATGATTTGAGTTCTTTTGTGTTGTATATTAAGAGACAGCATCCAAATACTTTGTTTGCTATCATTTGAGTGTGATACTACACCTAGGATGTTTACAAGTACAAACAAGCTTCAACTCAAGCTTTTCAATGCATTTACGCGTTTTAACAGCTCTTACGACTAGGTGATAGAGATTGAGTTCTTTTGTGTTGTGTATTAAGAGAAAGCACCCAAATGTTTTGTTTGCATTCATTTGAGTATGAAACTACACCAAAAATGTTTTAAAGTGCAAACAAGCTTCAACTCAAGCTTTTGAACGCATTTACGCGTTTTAAAAGTTCATACGAGTAGGGTGAAAGAGATTTGAGTTCTTTTGTGTTGTATATTAAGAGAAAGCACCCAAATGTTTTGTTTGCATTCAATTGAGTATGAAACTACACCAAGAATGTTTTAAAGTGCAAACAAGCTTCAACTCAAGGTTTTGAATGCATTTACGCGTTTTAAAAGCTCATACGAATTGGGTGAAAGAGATTTGAGTTCTTTTGTGTTGTATATTAAGAGAAAGCATACAAATACTTTGTTTGCATTCAAATGAGTGTGAAACTACACCTAGGATGTTTACAAGTACAAACAAGCTTCAACTCAAGCTTTTGAATCCATTTACGCGTTTTAAAAGCTCATACGAGTAGGGTGAAAGAGATTTTGAGTTCTTTTGTGTTGTATATTAAGAGAAAGCATCCAAATACTTTGTTTGCATTCATTTGAGTGTGAAACTACACCTAGGATGTTTACAAGTACAAACAAGCTTCAACTCAAGCTTTTGAATGCATTTACGCGTTTTAAAAGCTCATACGTGTAGGGTGAAAGAGATTTGAGTTCTTTTGTGTTGTATATTAAGAGAAAGCATCCAAATACTTTGTTTGCATTCAATTGAGTGTGAAACTACACCTAGGATGTTTACAAGTACAAACAAGCTTCAACTCAAGCTTTTGAATGCATTCACGCGTTTTAACAGCTCTTACGACTAGGGTGATAGAGATTGAATTCGTTTGTGTTGTATTTTAAGAGAAAGCACCAAAAGTTTTGTTTTCATTCATTTGAGTATGAAACTACATCAAGAATGTTTCAAATTGCAAACAAGCTTCAACTCAAGCTTTTGAATGCATTTACGCGTTTTAAAAGCTCATACGAGTAGGGTGAAAGAGATTTGAATTCTTTTGTGTTGTATATTAAGAGAAAGCATCCAAATACTTTGTTTGCATTCATTTGAGTGTGAAAACTACATCTAGGATGTTTACAAGTACAAACAAGCTTCAACTCAAGCTTTTGAATGCATTTACTCGTTTTAACACCTCTTACGACTAGGGTGATAGAGATTGAGTTCTTTTGTGTTGTATATTAAGAGAAAGCACCCAAATGTTTTGTTTGCATTCATTTGAGTATGAAACCACACCTAGGATGTTTACAAGTACAAACAAGCTTCAACTCAACCTTTTGAATGCATTTACTCGTTTTAACACCTCTTACGACTAGGGTGATAGAGATTGAGTTCTTTTGTGTTGTATATTAAGAGAAAGCACCCAAATGTTTTGTTTGCATTCATTTGAGTATGAAACCACACCTAGGATGTTTACAAGTACAAACAAGCTTCAAGTCAAGCTTTTGAATGCATTTACACGTTTTAAAAGCTCATACGAGTAGCGTGAAAGAGATTTTTAGTTCTTTTGTGTTGTATATTAAGAGAAAGCATACAAATACTTTGTTTGCATTCAATTGAGTGTGAAACTACCCCTAGGATGTTTACAAGTACAAACAAGCTTCAACTCAAGCTTTTGAATGCATTTACGCGTTTTAACAGCTCTTACGACTAGGGTGATAGAGATTGAGTTCTTTTGTGTTGTATATTAAGAGAAAGCACCCAAATGTTTTGTTTGCATTCATTTGAGTATGAAACTACACCAAGAATGTTTTAAAGTGCAAACAAGCTTCAACTCAAGGTTTTGAATGCATTTACGCGTTTTAAAAGCTCATACGAGTAGGGTGAAAGAGATTTGAGTTCTTTTGTGTTTAATATTAAGAGAAAGCATCCAAATACATTGTTTGGATTGACTTGTGTGTGAAACTACACCTAGGATGTTTACAAGTACAAACAAGCTTCAACTCAAGCTTTTGAATGCATTTACGCGTTTTAAAAGCTCTTACGACTAGGGTGAAAGAGATTTGAGTTCTTTTGTGTTGTATATTAAGAGAAAGCATCCAAATACTTTGTTTGCATTCATTTGAGTATGAAACCACACCAAGAATGTTTACAAGTACAAACAAGCTTCAACTCAAGCTTTTGAATGCATTTACGCGTTTGAAAAGCTCATAGGAGTAGGGTGAAAGAGATTTGAATTCTTTTTTGTTGTATATTAAGAGAAAGTATCCAAATACTTTTTTTGCATTCATATGAGTGTGAAAACTACATCTAGGATGTTTACAAGTACAAACAAGCTTCAGCTCAAGCTTTTGAATGCATTTACTCGTTTTAACAGCTCATACTAGTAGGGTGATAGTGATTGAGTTCTTTTGTGTTTTATATTAAGAGAAAGCACCCAAATGTTTTGTTTGCATTCATTTGAGTATGAAACCACACCTAGGATGTTTACAAGTACAAACAAGCTTCAACTCAAGCTTTTGAATGCATTTACGCGTTTTAAAAGCTCATAGGAGTAAGGTGAAAGAGATTTGAATTCTTTTGTGTTATATATTAAGAGAAAGCTTCCAAATACTTTGTTTGCATTTATATGAGTGTGAAAACTACATCTAGGATGTTTACAAGTACAAACAAGCTTCAACTCAAGCTTTTGAATGCATTTACTTGTTTTAACAGCTCATAGTAGTAGGGTGATAGAGATCGAGTTCTTTCGTGTTGTTTATTAAGAGAAAGCACCCAAATGTTTTGTTTGCATTCGTTTGAGTATGAAACTAAACCAAGAATATTTTAAAGTGCAAACAAGTTTCAACTCAAGGTTTTGAATGCATTTACGCGTTTTAAAAGTTCATACGAGTAGGGTGAAAGAGATTTTGAGTTCTGTTGTGTTGTATATTAAGAGAAAGCATCCAAATACTTTGTTTGCATTCAATTGAGTGTGAAACTACACCTAGGATGTTTACAAGTACAAACAAGCTTCAACTCAAGCTTTTGAATGCATTTACGCGTTTTTAAAGCTCATAGGAGTAGGGTGAAAGAGATTTGAATTCTTTTGTGTTGTATATTAAGAGAAAGCATCCAAATACTTTGTTTGCATTCATTTGAGTGTGAAAACTACATCTAGGATGTTTACAAGTACAAACAAGCTTCAAGTCAAGCTTTTGAATGCATTTATTCGTTTTAACACCTCTTACGACTAGGGTGATGGAGATTGAGTTCTTTTGTGTTGTATATTAAGAGAAAGCACCCAAATGTTTTGTTTGCATTCATTTGAGTATGAAACTACACCAAGAATGTTTTAAAGTGCAAACAAGCTTCAACTCAAGGTTTTGAATGCATTTACGCGTTTTAAAAGCTCATACGAATAGGGTGAAAGAGATTTGAATTCTTTTGTGTTGTATATTAAGAGAAAGCATCCAAATACTTTGTTTCCATTCATTTGAATGTTGAAACTACATCTAGGATGTTTACAAGTACAAACAAGCTAGAACTCAAGCTTTTGAATGCATTTACGCGTTTTAAAAGCTCATACGACTAGGGTGATAGAGATTGAGTTCTTTTGTGTTGTATATTAAGAGAAAGCACCCAAATGTTTTGTTTGCATTCATTTGAGTATGAAACCACACCTTGGATGTTTACTAGTACAAACAAGCTTCAACTCAAGCTTTTGAATGCACTTACACGTTTTAAAAGCCCATACGAGTAGGGTGAAAGAGATTTTGAGTTCTTTTGCGTTGTATATTAAGAGAAAGCGTCCAAATACTTTGTTTGCATTCATATGAGTGTGAAAACTACATCTAGGATGTTTACAAGTACAAACAAACTTCAACTCAAGCTTTTGAATGCATTTACTCGTTTTAACAGCTCTTACGACTAGGGTGATAGAGATTGAGTTCTTTTGTGTTGTATATTAAGAGAAAGCACCCAAATGATTTGTTTGCATTCATTTGAGTATGAAACCACACCTAGGATGTTTACAAGTACAAACAAGCTTCAACTCAAGCTTTTGAATGCATTTACGCGTTTTAAAAGCTCATACGAGTAAGGTGAAAGAGATTTTGAGTTCTTTTTTGTTGTATATTAAGAGAAAGCATCCAAATATTTTGTTTGCATTCATTTGAGTGTGAAACTACACCTAGGATGTTTACAAGTACAAACAAGCTTCAACTCAAGCTTTTGAATGCATTTACGCGTTTTAACAGCTCTTACGACTAGGGTGATAGAGATTGAGTTCTTTTGTGTTGTATATTAAGAGAAAGCACCCAAATGTTTTGTTTGCATTCATTTGAGTATGAAACTACACCAAGAATGTTTTAAAGTGCAAACAAGCTTCAACTCAAGGTTTTGAATGCATTTACGCGTTTTAAAAGCTCATACGAGTAGGGTGAAAGAGATTTGAGTTCTTTTGTGTTTAATATTAAGAGAAAGCATCCAAATACATTGTTTGGATTGACTTGTGTGTGAAACTACACCTAGGATGTTTACAAGTACAAACAAGCTTCAACTCAAGCTTTTGAATGCATTTACGCGTTTTAAAAGCTCTTACGACTAGGGTGAAAGAGATTTGAGTTCTTTTGTGTTGTATATTAAGAGAAAGCATCCAAATACTTTGTTTGCATTCATTTGAGTATGAAACCACACCAAGAATGTTTACAAGTACAAACAAGCTTCAACTCAAGCTTTTGAATGCATTTACGCGTTTTAAAAGCTCATAGGAGTAGGGTGAAAGAGATTTGAATTCTTTTTTGTTGTATATTAAGAGAAAGTATCCAAATACTTTTTTTGCATTCATATGAGTGTGAAAACTACATCTAGGATGTTTACAAGTACAAACAAGCTTCAGCTCAAGCTTTTGAATGCATTTACTCGTTTTAACAGCTCATACTAGTAGGGTGATAGTGATTGAGTTCTTTTGTGTTTTATATTAAGAGAAAGCACCCAAATGTTTTGTTTGCATTCATTTGAGTATGAAACCACACCTAGGATGTTTACAAGTACAAACAAGCTTCAACTCAAGCTTTTGAATGCATTTACGCGTTTTAAAAGCTCATAGGAGTAAGGTGAAAGAGATTTGAATTCTTTTGTGTTATATATTAAGAGAAAGCTTCCAAATACTTTGTTTGCATTTATATGAGTGTGAAAACTACATCTAGGATGTTTACAAGTACAAACAAGCTTCAACTCAAGCTTTTGAATGCATTTACTTGTTTTAACAGCTCATAGTAGTAGGGTGATAGAGATCGAGTTCTTTCGTGTTGTTTATTAAGAGAAAGCACCCAAATGTTTTGTTTGCATTCGTTTGAGTATGAAACTAAACCAAGAATATTTTAAAGTGCAAACAAGTTTCAACTCAAGGTTTTGAATGCATTTACGCGTTTTAAAAGTTCATACGAGTAGGGTGAAAGAGATTTTGAGTTCTGTTGTGTTGTATATTAAGAGAAAGCATCCAAATACTTTGTTTGCATTCAATTGAGTGTGAAACTACACCTAGGATGTTTACAAGTACAAACAAGCTTCAACTCAAGCTTTTGAATGCATTTACGCGTTTTTAAAGCTCATAGGAGTAGGGTGAAAGAGATTTGAATTCTTTTGTGTTGTATATTAAGAGAAAGCATCCAAATACTTTGTTTGCATTCATTTGAGTGTGAAAACTACATCTAGGATGTTTACAAGTACAAACAAGCTTCAAGTCAAGCTTTTGAATGCATTTATTCGTTTTAACACCTCTTACGACTAGGGTGATGGAGATTGAGTTCTTTTGTGTTGTATATTAAGAGAAAGCACCCAAATGTTTTGTTTGCATTCATTTGAGTATGAAACTACACCAAGAATGTTTTAAAGTGCAAACAAGCTTCAACTCAAGGTTTTGAATGCATTTACGCGTTTTAAAAGCTCATACGAATAGGGTGAAAGAGATTTGAATTCTTTTGTGTTGTATATTAAGAGAAAGCATCCAAATACTTTGTTTCCATTCATTTGAATGTTGAAACTACATCTAGGATGTTTACAAGTACAAACAAGCTAGAACTCAAGCTTTTGAATGCATTTACGCGTTTTAAAAGCTCATACGACTAGGGTGATAGAGATTGAGTTCTTTTGTGTTGTATATTAAGAGAAAGCACCCAAATGTTTTGTTTGCATTCATTTGAGTATGAAACCACACCTTGGATGTTTACTAGTACAAACAAGCTTCAACTCAAGCTTTTGAATGCACTTACACGTTTTAAAAGCCCATACGAGTAGGGTGAAAGAGATTTTGAGTTCTTTTGCGTTGTATATTAAGAGAAAGCGTCCAAATACTTTGTTTGCATTCATATGAGTGTGAAAACTACATCTAGGATGTTTACAAGTACAAACAAACTTCAACTCAAGCTTTTGAATGCATTTACTCGTTTTAACAGCTCTTACGACTAGGGTGATAGAGATTGAGTTCTTTTGTGTTGTATATTAAGAGAAAGCACCCAAATGATTTGTTTGCATTCATTTGAGTATGAAACCACACCTAGGATGTTTACAAGTACAAACAAGCTTCAACTCAAGCTTTTGAATGCATTTACGCGTTTTAAAAGCTCATACGAGTAAGGTGAAAGAGATTTTGAGTTCTTTTTTGTTGTATATTAAGAGAAAGCATCCAAATATTTTGTTTGCATTCATTTGAGTGTGAAACTACACCTAGGATGTTTACAAGTACAAACAAGCTTCAACTCAAGCTTTTGAATGCATTTACGCGTTTTAACAGCTCTTACGACTAGGGTGATAGAGATTGAGTTCTTTTGTGTTGTATATTAAGAGAAAGCACCCAAATGTTTTGTTTGCATTCATTTGAGTATGAAACTACACCAAGAATGTTTTAAAGTGCAAACAAGCTTCAACTCAAGGTTTTGAATGCATTTACGCGTTTTAAAAGCTCAGACAAATAGGGTGAAAAAGATTTGAGTTCTTTTGTGTTGTATATTAAGAGAAAGCATACAAATACTTTGTTTGCATTCATTTGAGTGTGAAACTACACCTATGATGTTTACAAGTACAAACAAGCTTCAAGTCAAGCTTTTGAATGCATTTACGCGTTTTAACAGCTCTTACGACTAGGGTGATAGAGATTCAAGTCTTTAGTTAATATATTAAGAGAAAGCACCAAATGTTTTGTTTGCATTCATTTGAGTATGAAACTACATCAAGAGTGTTTCAAATTGCAAACAAGCTTCAACTCAAGCTTTTGAATGCATTTACGCGTTTTAAAAGCTCATACGAGTAGGGTGAAAGAGATTTGAATTCTTTTGTGTTGTATATTAAGAGAAAGCATCCAAATACTTTGTTTGCATTCATTTGAGTGTGAAAACTGCATCTAGGATGTTTACAAGTACAAACAAGCTTCAACTCAAGCTTTTGAATGAATTTACGCGTTTTAAAAGCTCATAAGAGTAGGGTGAAAGTGATTTGAATTCTTTTGTGTTGTATATTAAGAGAAAGCATCCAAATATTTTGTTTGCATTCATATGAGTGTGAAAACTACATCTAGGATATTTACAAGTACAAACAAGCTTCAACTCAAGCTTTTGAATGCATTTACTCGTTTTAACAGCTCATACTAGTAGGGTGATAGAGATTGAGTTCTTTTGTGTTGTATATTAAGAGAAAGCACCCAAATGTTTTGTTTGCATTCATTTGAGTATGAAACCACACCTAGGATGTTTACAAGTACAAACAAGCTTCAACTCAAGCTTTTGAATGCATTTACGCGTTTTAAAAGCTCATACGAGTAGGGTGACAGAGATTTTGAGTTCTTTTGTGTTGTATATCAAGAGAAAGCATCCAAATACTTTGTTTGCATTCAATTGAGTGTGAAACTACACCTAGGATGTTTACAAGTACAACCAAGCTTCAATTGAAGCTTTTGAATGCATTTAGGCTTTTTGAAAGCTCATACAAGTAGGGTGAAAGAGATTTGAGTTCTTTTGTGTTGTATATTAAGAGAAAGCATCCAAATACTTTGTCTGCATTCAATTGAGTGTGAAACTACACCTAGGATGTTTACAAGTACAAACAAGCTTCAACTCAAGCTTTTGAATGCATTTACGCGTTTTAACAGCTCTTGCGACTAGGGTGATAGAGATTGAGTTCTTTTGTGTTGTATATTAAGAGAAATCTCCCAAATGTTTTGTTTGCATTCATTTGAGTATGAAACTACACCAAGAATGTTTGAAAGTGCAAACAAGCTTCAACTCAAGGTTTTCAATGCATTTATTTGTGTGTGAAACTACACCTAGGATGTTTACAAGTACAAACAAGCTTCGACTCAAGGTTTTGAATGCATTTACGCGTTTTAAAAGCTCATAACGAGTAGGGTGAAAGAGATTTGATTTCTTTTGTGTTGTATATTAAGAGAAAGCATCCAAATACTTTGTTTGCATTCATTTAAGTGTGAAAACTACATCTAGGATGTTTACAAGTACAAACAAGCTTCAACTCAAGCTTTTGAATGCATTTACGCGTTTTAAGAGCTCTTACGACTAGGGTGATAGAGATTGAGTTCTTTGGTGTTGTATATTAAGAGAAAGCACCCAAATGTTTTGTTTGCATTCATATGAGTGTGAAACCACACCTAGGATGTTTACAAGTACAAACAAGCTTCTACTCATGCTTTTGAATGCATTTACGCGTTTTAACAGCTCTTACGACTAGGTGATAGAGATTGAGTTCTTTTGTGTTGTGTATTAAGAGAAAGCACCCAAATGTTTTGTTTGCATTCATTTGAGTATGAAACTACACCAAGAATGTTTTAAAGTGCAAACAAGCTTCAACTCAAGCTTTTGAACGCATTTACGCGTTTTAAAAGTTCATACGAGTAGGGTGAAAGAGATTTGAGTTCTTTTGTGTTGTATATTAAGAGAAAGCACCCAAATGTTTTGTTTGCATTCATTTGAGTATGAAACTACACCAAGAATGTTTTAAAGTGCAAACAAGCTTCAACTCAAGGTTTTGAATGCATTTACGCGTTTTAAAAGCTCATACGAATTGGGTGAAAGAGATTTGAGTTCTTTTGTGTTGTATATTAAGAGAAAGCATACAAATACTTTGTTTGCATTCATTTGAGTGTGAAACTACACCTAGGATGTTTACAAGTACAAACAAGCTTCAACTCAAGCTTTTGAATGCATTTACGCGTTTTAAAAGCTCATAGGAGTAGGGTGAAAGAGATTTGAATTCTTTTTTGTTGTATATTAAGAGAAAGTATCCAAATACTTTTTTTGCATTCATATGAGTGTGAAAACTACATCTAGGATGTTTACAAGTACAAACAAGCTTCAACTCAAGCTTTTGAATGCATTTACTCGTTTTAACAGCTCATACTAGTAGGGTGATAGTGATTGAGTTCTTTTGTGCTTTATATTAAGAGAAAGCACCCAAATGTTTTGTTTGCATTCATTTGAGTATGAAACCACACCTAGGATGTTTACAAGTACAAACAAGCTTCAACTCAAGCTTTTGAAGGCATTTACGCGTTTTAAAAGCTCATAGGAGTAGGGTGAAAGAGATTTGAATTCTTTTGTGTTATATATTAAGAGAAAGCTTCCAAATACTTTGTTTGCATTTCTATGAGTGTGAAAACTACATCTAGGATGTTTACAAGTACAAACAAGCTTCAACTCAAGCTTTTGAATGCATTTACTCGTTTTAACAGCTCATACTAGTAGGGTGATAGAGATCGAGTTCTTTCGTGTTGTTTATTAAGAGAAAGCACCCAAATGTTTTGTTTGCATTCGTTTGAGTATGAAACTAAACCAAGAATGTTTTAAAGTGCAAACAAGTTTCAACTCAAGGTTTTGAATGCATTTACGCGTTTTAAAAGCTCATAGGAGTAGGGTGAAAGAGATTTGAATTCTTTTTTGTTGTATATTAAGAGAAAGTATCCAAATACTTTTTTTGCATTCATATGAGTGTGAAAACTACACCTAGGATGTTTACAAGTACAAACAAGCTTCAACTCAAGCTTTTGAATGCATTTACTCGTTTTAACAGCTCATACTAGTAGGGTGAAAGAGATTTTAAGTTCTGTTGTGTTGTATATTAAGAGAAAGCATCCAAATACTTTGTTTGCATTCAATTGAGTGTGAAACTACACCTAGGATGTTTACAAGTACAAACAAGCTTCAACTCAAGCTTTTGAATGCATTTACGCGTTTTTAAAGCTCATAGGAGTAGGGTGAAAGAGATTTGAATTCTTTTGTGTTGTATATTAAGAGAAAGCATCCAAATACTTTAATTGCATTCATTTGAGTGTGAAAACTACATCTAGGATGTTTACAAGTACAAACAAGCTTCAAGTCAAGCTTTTGAATGCATTTATTCGTTTTAACACCTCTTACGACTAGGGTGATGGAGATTGAGTTCTTTTGTGTTGTATATTAAGAGAAAGCACCCAAATGTTTTGTTTGCATTCATTTGAGTATGAAACTACACCAAGAATGTTTTAAAGTGCAAACAAGCTTCAACTCAAGGTTTTGAATGCATTTACGCGTTTTAAAAGCTCATACGAATAGGGTGAAAGAGATTTGAATTCTTTTGTGTTGTATATTAAGAGAAAGCATCCAAATACTTTGTTTGCATTCATTTGAATGTTGAAACTACATCTAGGATGTTTACAAGTACAAACAAGCTAGAACTCAAGCTTTTGAATGCATTTACGCGTTTTAAAAGCTCATACGACTAGGGTGATAGAGATTGAGTTCTTTTGTGTTGTATATTAAGAGAAAGCACCCAAATGTTTTGTTTGCATTCATTTGAGTATGAAACCACACCTTGGATGTTTACTAGTACAAACAAGCTTCAACTCAAGCTTTTGAATGCACTTACACGTTTTAAAAGCCCATACGAGTAGGGTGAAAGAGATTTTGAGTTCTTTTGCGTTGTATATTAAGAGAAAGCGTCCAAATACTTTGTTTGCATTCATATGAGTGTGAAAACTACATCTAGGATGTTTACAAGTACAAACAAACTTCAACTCAAGCTTTTGAATGCATTTACTCATTTTAACAGCTCTTACGACTAGGGTGATAGAGATTGAGTTCTTTTGTGTTGTATATTAAGAGAAAGCACCCAAATGATTTGTTTGCATTCATTTGAGTATGAAACCACACCTAGGATGTTTACAAGTACAAACAAGCTTCAACTCAAGCTTTTGAATGCATTTACGCGTTTTAAAAGCTCATACGAGTAAGGTGAAAGAGATTTTGAGTTCTTTTTTGTTGTATATTAAGAGAAAGCACCCAAATGTTTTGTTTGCATTCATTTGAGTATGAAACTACACCAAGAATGTTTTAAAGTGCAAACAAGCTTCAACTCAAGGTTTTGAATGCATTTACGCGTTTTAAAAGCTCAGACAAATAGGGTGGAAGAGATTTGAGTTCTTTTGTGTTGTATATTAAGAGAAAGCATACAAATACTTTGTTTGCATTCATTTGAGTGTGAAACTACACCTATGATGTTTACAAGTACAAACAAGCTTCAAGTCAAGCTTTTGAATGCATTTACGCGTTTTAACAGCTCTTACGACTAGGGTGATAGAGATTCAAGTCTTTAGTTAATATACTAAGAGAAAGCACCAAATGTTTTGTTTGCATTCATTTGAGTATGAAACTACACCAAGAGTGTTTCAAATTGCAAACAAGCTTCAACTCAAGCTTTTGAATGCATTTACGCGTTTTAAAAGCTCATACGAGTAGGGTGAAAGAGATTTGAATTCTTTTGTGTTGTATATTAAGAGAAAGCATCCAAATACTTTGTTTGCATTCATTTGAGTGTGAAAACTACATCTAGGATGTTTACAAGTACAAACAAGCTTCAACTCAAGCTTTTGAATGAATTTACGCGTTTTAAAAGCTCATAAGAGTAGGGTGAAAGTGATTTGAATTCTTTTATGTTGTATATTAAGAGAAAGCATCCAAATATTTTGTTTGCATTCATATGAGTGTGAAAACTACATCTAGGATGTTTACAAGTACAAACAAGCTTCAACTCAAGCTTTTGAATGCATTTACTCGTTTTAACAGCTCATACTAGTAGGGTGATAGAGATTGAGTTCTTTTGTGTTGTATATTAAGAGAAAGCACCCAAATGTTTTGTTTGCATTCATTTGAGTATGAAACGACACCTAGGATGTTTACAAGTACAAACAAGCTTCAACTCAAGCTTTTGAATGCATTTACGCGTTTTAACAGCTCATACGAGTAGGGTGAAAGAGATTTGAATTCTTTTGTGTGTGAAACTACACCTAAGAGAAAGCACCAAATGTTTTGTTTGCATTAATTTGAGTATGAAACTACACCAAGAGTGTTTTAAATTGCAAACAAGCTTCAACTCAAGCTTTTGAATGCATTTACGCGTTTTAAAAGCTCATACGAGTACGGTGAAAGAGATTTGAATTCTTTTGTGTTGTATATTAAGAGAAAGCACCCAAATGTTTTGTTTGCATTCATTTGAGTATGAAACCACACCTAGGATGTTTACAAGTACAAACAAGCTTCAACTCAAGGTTTTGAATGCATTTTCGCGTTTAAAAAGCTCATAACGAATAGGGTGAAAATGATTTGAGTTCTTTTGTGTTGTATATTAAGAGACAGCATCCAAATACTTTGTTTGCTATCATTTGAGTGTGATACTACACCTAGGATGTTTACAAGTACAAACAAGCTTCAACTCAAGCTTTTGAATGCATTTACGCGTTTTAACAGCTCTTACGACTAGGTGATAGAGATTGAGTTCTTTTGTGTTGTGTATTAAGAGAAAGCACCCAAATGTTTTGTTTGCATTCATTTGAGTATGAAACTACACCAAGAATGTTTTAAAGTGCAAACAAGCTTCAACTCAAGCTTTTGAACGCATTTACGCGTTTTAAAAGTTCATACGAGTAGGGTGAAAGAGATTTGAGTTCTTTTGTGTTGTATATTAAGAGAAAGCACCCAAATGTTTTGTTTGCATTCATTTGAGTATGAAACTACACCAAGAATGTTTTAAAGTGCAAACAAGCTTCAACTCAAGGTTTTGAATGCATTTACGCGTTTTAAAAGCTCATACGAATTGGGTGAAAGAGATTTGAGTTCTTTTGTGTTGTATATTAAGAGAAAGCATACAAATACTTTGTTTGCATTCATTTGAGTGTGAAACTACACCTAAGATGTTTACAAGTACAAACAAGCTTCAACTCAAGCTTTTGAATGCATTTACGCGTTTTAAAAGCTCATAGGAGTAGGGTGAAAGAGATTTGAATTCTTTTTTGTTGTATATTAAGAGAAAGTATCCAAATACTTTTTTTGCATTCATATGAGTGTGAAAACTACATCTAGGATGTTTACAAGTACAAACAAGCTTCAACTCAAGCTTTTGAATGCATTTACTCGTTTTAACAGCTCATACTAGTAGGGTGATAGTGATTGAGTTCTTTTGTGTTTTATATTAAGAGAAAGCACCCAAATGTTTTGTTTGCATTCATTTGAGTATGAAACCACACCTAGGATGTTTACAAGTACAAACAAGCTTCAACTCAAGCTTTTGAAGGCATTTACGCGTTTTAAAAGCTCATAGGAGTAGGGTGAAAGAGATTTGAATTCTTTTGTGTTATATATTAAGAGAAAGCTTCCAAA
Organism: Tetragonia tetragonoides; assembly: GCA_038025085.1. NCBI lineage: Eukaryota > Viridiplantae > Streptophyta > Magnoliopsida > Caryophyllales > Aizoaceae > Tetragonia > Tetragonia tetragonoides. The sequence goes on from CM076140.1 coordinate 27,513,052, forward strand.
TACTTTGTTTGCATTTCTATGAGTGTGAAAACTACATCTAGGATGTTTACAAGTACAAACAAGCTTCAACTCAAGCTTTTGAATGCATTTACTCGTTTTAACAGCTCATACTAGTAGGGTGATAGAGATCGAGTTCTTTCGTGTTGTTTATTAAGAGAAAGCACCCAAATGTTTTGTTTGCATTCGTTTGAGTATGAAACTAAACCAAGAATGTTTTAAAGTGCAAACAAGTTTCAACTCAAGGTTTTGAATGCATTTACGCGTTTTAAAAGCTCATAGGAGTAGGGTGAAAGAGATTTGAATTCTTTTTTGTTGTATATTAAGAGAAAGTATCCAAATACTTTTTTTGCATTCATATGAGTGTGAAAACTACACCTAGGATGTTTACAAGTACAAACAAGCTTCAACTCAAGCTTTTGAATGCATTTACTCGTTTTAACAGCTCATACTAGTAGGGTGAAAGAGATTTTAAGTTCTGTTGTGTTGTATATTAAGAGAAAGCATCCAAATACTTTGTTTGCATTCAATTGAGTGTGAAACTACACCTAGGATGTTTACAAGTACAAACAAGCTTCAACTCAAGCTTTTGAATGCATTTACGCGTTTTTAAAGCTCATAGGAGTAGGGTGAAAGAGATTTGAATTCTTTTGTGTTGTATATTAAGAGAAAGCATCCAAATACTTTGTTTGCATTCATTTGAGTGTGAAAACTACATCTAGGATGTTTACAAGTACAAACAAGCTTCAAGTCAAGCTTTTGAATGCATTTATTCGTTTTAACACCTCTTACGACTAGGGTGATGGAGATTGAGTTCTTTTGTGTTGTATATTAAGAGAAAGCACCCAAATGTTTTGTTTGCATTCATTTGAGTATGAAACTACACCAAGAATGTTTTAAAGTGCAAACAAGCTTCAACTCAAGGTTTTGAATGCATTTACGCGTTTTAAAAGCTCATACGAATAGGGTGAAAGAGATTTGAATTCTTTTGTGTTGTATATTAAGAGAAAGCATCCAAATACTTTGTTTGCATTCATTTGAATGTTGAAACTACATCTAGGATGTTTACAAGTACAAACAAGCTAGAACTCAAGCTTTTGAATGCATTTACGCGTTTTAAAAGCTCATACGACTAGGGTGATAGAGATTGAGTTCTTTTGTGTTGTATATTAAGAGAAAGCACCCAAATGTTTTGTTTGCATTCATTTGAGTATGAAACCACACCTTGGATGTTTACTAGTACAAACAAGCTTCAACTCAAGCTTTTGAATGCACTTACACGTTTTAAAAGCCCATACGAGTAGGGTGAATGAGATTTTGAGTTCTTTTGCGTTGTATATTAAGAGAAAGCGTCCAAATACTTTGTTTGCATTCATATGAGTGTGAAAACTACATCTAGGATGTTTACAAGTACAAACAAACTTCAACTCAAGCTTTTGAATGCATTTACTCGTTTTAACAGCTCTTACGACTAGGGTGATAGAGATTGAGTTCTTTTGTGTTGTATATTAAGAGAAAGCACCCAAATGATTTGTTTGCATTCATTTGAGTATGAAACCACACCTAGGATGTTTACAAGTACAAACAAGCTTCAACTCAAGCTTTTGAATGCATTTACGCGTTTTAAAAGCTCATACGAGTAAGGTGAAAGAGATTTTGAGTTCTTTTTTGTTGTATATTAAGAGAAAGCATCCAAATATTTTGTTTGCATTCATTTGAGTGTGAAACTACACCTAGGATGTTTACAAGTACAAACAAGCTTCAACTCAAGCTTTTGAATGCATTTACGCGTTTTAACAGCTCTTACGACTAGGGTGATAGAGATTGAGTTCTTTTGTGTTGTATATTAAGAGAAAGCACCCAAATGTTTTGTTTGCATTCATTTGAGTATGAAACTACACCAAGAATGTTTTAAAGTGCAAACAAGCTTCAACTCAAGGTTTTGAATGCATTTACGCGTTTTAAAAGCTCAGACAAATAGGGTGGAAGAGATTTGAGTTCTTTTGTGTTGTATATTAAGAGAAAGCATACAAATACTTTGTTTGCATTCATTTGAGTGTGAAACTACACCTATGATGTTTACAAGTACAAACAAGCTTCAAGTCAAGCTTTTGAATGCATTTACGCGTTTTAACAGCTCTTACAACTAGGGTGATAGAGATTCAAGTCTTTAGTTAATATACTAAGAGAAAGCACCAAATGTTTTGTTTGCATTCATTTGAGTATGAAACTAAACCAAGAGTGTTTCAAATTGCAAACAAGCTTCAACTCAAGCTTTTGAATGCATTTACGCGTTTTAAAAGCTCATACGAGTAGGGTGAAAGAGATTTGAATTCTTTTGTGTTGTATATTAAGAGAAAGCATCCAAATACTTTGTTTGCATTCATTTGAGTGTGAAAACTACATCTAGGATGTTTACAAGTACAAACAAGCTTCAACTCAAGCTTTTGAATGAATTTACGCGTTTTAAAAGCTCATAAGAGTAGGGTGAAAGTGATTTGAATTCTTTTGTGTTGTATATTAAGAGAAAGCATCCAAATATTTTGTTTGCATTCATATGAGTGTGAAAACTACATCTAGGATGTTTACAAGTACAAACAAGCTTCAACTCAAGCTTTTGAATGCATTTACTCGTTTTAACAGCTCATACTAGTAGGGTGATAGAGATTGAGTTCTTTTGTGTTGTATATTAAGAGAAATCACCCAAATAAAGCTTCAACTCAAGCTTTTGAATGCATTTACGCGTTTTAAAAGCTCATACGAGTAGGGTGACAGAGATTTTGAGTTCTTTTGTGTTGTATATCAAGAGAAAGCATCCAAATACTTTGTTTGCATTCAATTGAGTGTGAAACTACACCTAGGATGTTTACAAGTACAACCAAGCTTCAATTGAAGCTTTTGAATGCATCTAGGCTCTTTGAAAGCTCATACGAGTAGGGTGAAAGAGATTTGAGTTCTTTTGTGTTGTATATTGAGAGAAAGCATCCAAATACTTTGTCTGCATTCAATTGAGTGTGAAACTACACCTAGGATGTTTACAAGTACAAACAAGCTTCAACTCAAGCTTTTGAATGCATTTACGCGTTTTAACAGCTCTTGCGACTAGGGTGATAGAGATTGAGTTCTTTTGTGTTGTATATTAAGAGAAATCTCCCAAATGTTTTGTTTGCATTCATTTGAGTATGAAACTACACCAAGAATGTTTGAAAGTGCAAACAAGCTTCAACTCAAGGTTTTCAATGCATTTATTTGTGTGTGAAACTACACCTAGGATGTTTACAAGTACAAACAAGCTTCGACTCAAGGTTTTGAATGCATTTACGCGTTTTAAAAGCTCATAACGAGTAGGGTGAAAGAGATTTGATTTCTTTTGTGTTGTATATTAAGAGAAAGCATCCAAATACTTTGTTTGCATTCATTTAAGTGTGAAAACTACATCTAGGATGTTTACAAGTACAAACAAGCTTCAACTCAAGCTTTTGAATGCATTTACGCGTTTTAAGAGCTCTTACGACTAGGGTGATAGAGATTGAGTTCTTTGGTGTTGTATATTAAGAGAAAGCACCCAAATGTTTTGTTTGCATTCATATGAGTGTGAAACCACACCTAGGATGTTTACAAGTACAAACAAGCTTCTACTCATGCTTTTGAATGCATTTACGCGTTTTAAAAGCTCATACGAGTAGGGTGAAAGAGATTTTGAGTTCTTTTGTGTTGTATATCAAGAGAAAGCATCCAAATACTTTGTTTGCATTCATTTGAGTGTGAAAACTACATCTAGGATGTTTACAAGTACAAACAAGCTTCAACTCAAGCTTTTGAATGCATTTACGCGTTTTAAAAGCTCATACGAGTAGGGTGAAAGAGATTTGAATTCTTTTGTGTGTGAAACTACACCTAAGAGAAAGCACCAAATGTTTTGTTTGCATTCATTTGAGTATGAAACTACACCAAGAGTGTTTTAAATTGCAAACAAGCTTCAACTCAAGCTTTTGAATGCATTTACGCGTTTTAAAAGCTCATACGAGTACGGTGAAAGAGATTTGAATTCTTTTGTGTTGTATATTAAGAGAAAGCACCCAAATGTTTTGTTTGCATTCATTTGAGTATGAAACCACACCTAGGATGTTTACAAGTACAAACAAGCTTCAACTCAAGGTTTTGAATGCATTTTCGCGTTTAAAAAGCTCATAACGAATAGGGTGAAAATGATTTGAGTTCTTTTGTGTTGTATATTAAGAGACAGCATCCAAATACTTTGTTTGCTATCATTTGAGTGTGATACTACACCTAGGATGTTTACAAGTACAAACAAGCTTCAACTCAAGCTTTTGAATGCATTTAGGCTCTTTGAAAGCTCATACGAGTAGGGTGAAAGAGATTTGAGTTCTTTTGTGTTGTATATTAAGAGAAAGCATCCAAATACTTTGTCTGCATTCAATTGAGTGTGAAACTACACCTATGAAGTTTACAAGTACAAACAAGCTTCAACTCAAGCTTTTGAATGCATTTACTCGTTTTAACAGCTCATACTAGTAGGGTGATAGTGATTGAGTTCTTTTGTGTTTTATATTAAGAGAAAGCACCCAAATGTTTTGTTTGCATTCATTTGAGTATGAAACCACACCTAGGATGTTTACAAGTACAAACAAGCTTCAACTCAAGCTTTTGAATGCATTTACGCGTTTTAAAAGCTCATAGGAGTAGGGTGAAAGAGATTTGAATTCTTTTGTGTTATATATTAAGAGAAAGCTTCCAAATACTTTGTTTGCATTTATATGAGTGTGAAAACTACATCTAGGATGTTTACAAGTACAAACAAGCTTCAACTCAAGCTTTTGAATGCATTTACTCGTTTTAACAGCTCGTACTAGTAGGGTGATAGAGATCGAGTTCTTTCGTGTTGTTTATTAAGAGAAAGCACCCAAATGTTTTGTTTGCATTCGTTTGAGTATGAAACTAAACCAAGAATGTATTAAAGTGCAAACAAGTTTCAACTCAAGGTTTTGAATGCATTTACGCGTTTTAAAAGCTCATACGAGTAGGGTGAAAGAGATTTTGAGTTCTGTTGTGTTGTATATTAAGAGAAAGCATCCAAATACTTTGTTTGCATTCAATTGAGTGTGAAACTACACCTAGGATGTTTACAAGTACAAACAAGCTTCAACTCAAGCTTTTGAATGCATTTACGCGTTTTTAAAGCTCATAGGAGTAGGGTGAAAGAGATTTGAATTCTTTTGTGTTGTATATTAAGAGAAAGCATCCAAATACTTTGTTTGCATTCATTTGAGTGTGAAAACTACATCTAGGATGTTTACAAGTACAAACAAGCTTCAAGTCAAGCTTTTGAATGCATTTATTCGTTTTAACACCTCTTACGACTAGGGTGATGGAGATTGAGTTCTTTTGTGTTGTATATTAAGAGAAAGCACCCAAATGTTTTGTTTGCATTCATTTGAGTATGAAACTACACCAAGAATGTTTTAAAGTGCAAACAAGCTTCAACTCAAGGTTTTGAATGCATTTACGCGTTTTAAAAGCTCATACGAATAGGGTGAAAGAGATTTGAATTCTTTTGTGTTGTATATTAAGAGAAAGCTTCCAAATACTTTGTTTGCATTTATATGAGTGTGAAAACTACATCTAGGATGTTTACAAGTACAAACAAGCTTCAACTCAAGCTTTTGAATGCATTTACTCGTTTTAACAGCTCATACTAGTAGGGTGATAGTGATTGAGTTCTTTTGTGTTTTATATTAAGAGAAAGCACCCAAATGTTTTGTTTGCATTCATTTGAGTATGAAACCACACCTAGGATGTTTACAAGTACAAACAAGCTTCAACTCAAGCTTTTGAATGCATTTACGCGTTTTACAAGCTCATAGGAGTAGGGTGAAAGAAATTTGAATTCTTTTGTGTTATATATTAAGAGAAAGCTTCCAAATACTTTGTTTGCATTTATATGAGTGTGAAAACTACATCTAGGATGTTTACAAGTACAAACAAGCTTCAACTCAAGCTTTTGAATGCATTTACTCGTTTTAACAGCTCGTACTAGTAGGGTGATAGAGATCGAGTTCTTTCGTGTTGTTTATTAAGAGAAAGCACCCAAATGTTTTGTTTGCATTCGTTTGAGTATGAAACTAAACCAAGAATGTATTAAAGTGCAAACAAGTTTCAACTCAAGGTTTTGAATGCATTTACGCGTTTTAAAAGCTCATACGAGTAGGGTGAAAGAGATTTTGAGTTCTGTTGTGTTGTATATTAAGAGAAAGCATCCAAATACTTTGTTTGCATTCAATTGAGTGTGAAACTACACCTAGGATGTTTACAAGTACAAACAAGCTTCAACTCAAGCTTTTGAATGCATTTACGCGTTTTTAAAGCTCATAGGAGTAGGGTGAAAGAGATTTGAATTCTTTTGTGTTGTATATTAAGAGAAAGCATCCAAATACTTTGTTTGCATTCATTTGAGTGTGAAAACTACATCTAGGATGTTTACAAGTACAAACAAGCTTCAAGTCAAGCTTTTGAATGCATTTATTCGTTTTAACACCTCTTACGACTAGGGTGATGGAGATTGAGTTCTTTTGTGTTGTATATTAAGAGAAAGCACCCAAATGTTTTGTTTGCATTCATTTGAGTATGAAACTACACCAAGAATGTTTTAAAGTGCAAACAAGCTTCAACTCAAGGTTTTGAATGCATTTACGCGTTTTAAAAGCTCATACGAATAGGGTGAAAGAGATTTGAATTCTTTTGTGTTGTATATTAAGAGAAAGCTTCCAAATACTTTGTTTGCATTTATATGAGTGTGAAAACTACATCTAGGATGTTTACAAGTACAAACAAGCTTCAACTCAAGCTTTTGAATGCATTTACTCGTTTTAACAGCTCATACTAGTAGGGTGATAGTGATTGAGTTCTTTTGTGTTTTATATTAAGAGAAAGCACCCAAATGTTTTGTTTGCATTCATTTGAGTATGAAACCACACCTAGGATGTTTACAAGTACAAACAAGCTTCAACTCAAGCTTTTGAATGCATTTACGCGTTTTACAAGCTCATAGGAGTAGGGTGAAAGAAATTTGAATTCTTTTGTGTTATATATTAAGAGAAAGCTTCCAAATACTTTGTTTGCATTTATATGAGTGTGAAAACTACATCTAGGATGTTTACAAGTACAAACAAGCTTCAACTCAAGCTTTTGAATGCATTTACTCGTTTTAACAGCTCATACTAGTAGGGTGATAGAGATCGAGTTCTTTCGTGTTGTTTATTAAGAGAAAGCACCCAAATGTTTTGTTTGCATTCGTTTGAGTATGAAACTAAACCAAGAATGTATTAAAGTGCAAACAAGTTTCAACTCAAGGTTTTGAATGCATTTACGCGTTTTAAAAGCTCATACGAGTAGGGTGAAAGAGATTTTGAGTTCTGTTGTGTTGTATATTAAGAGAAAGCATCCAAATACTTTGTTTGCATTCAATTGAGTGTGAAACTACACCTAGGATGTTTACAAGTACAAACAAGCTTCAACTCAAGCTTTTGAATGCATTTACGCGTTTTTAAAGCTCATAGGAGTAGGGTGAAAGAGATTTGAATTCTTTTGTGTTGTATATTAAGAGAAAGCATCCAAATACTTTGTTTGCATTCATTTGAGTGTGAAAACTACATCTAGGATGTTTACAAGTACAAACAAGCTTCAAGTCATGCTTTTGAATGCATTTATTCGTTTTAACACCTCTTACGACTAGGGTGATGGAGATTGAGTTCTTTTGTGTTGTATATTAAGAGAAAGCACCCAAATGTTTTGTTTGCATTCATTTGAGTATGAAACTACACCAAGAATGTTTTAAAGTGCAAACAAGCTTCAACTCAAGGTTTTGAATGCATTTACGCGTTTTAAAAGCTCATACGAATAGGGTGAAAGAGATTTGAATTCTTTTGTGTTGTATATTAAGAGAAAGCATCCAAATACTTTGTTTGCATTCATTTGAATGTTGAAACTACATCTAGGATGTTTACAAGTACAAACAAGCTAGAACTCAAGCTTTTGAATGCATTTACGCGTTTTAAAAGCTCATACGACTAGGGTGATAGAGATTGAGTTCTTTTGTGTTGTATATTAAGAGAAAGCACCCAAATGTTTTGTTTGCATTCATTTGAGTATGAAACCACACCTTGGATGTTTACTAGTACAAACAAGCTCCAACTCAAGCTTTTGAATGCACTTACACGTTTTAAAAGCCCATACGAGTAGGGTGAAAGAGATTTTGAGTTCTTTTGCGTTGTATATTAAGAGAAAGCGTCCAAATACTTTGTTTGCATTCATATGAGTGTGAAAACTACATCTAGGATGTTTACAAGCACAAACAAACGTCAACTCAAGCTTTTGAATGCATTTACTCGTTTTAACAGCTCTTACGACTAGGGTGATAGAGATTGAGTTCTTTTGTGTGTATATTAAGAGAAAGCACCCAAATGATTTGTTTGCATTCATTTGAGTATGAAACCACACTAGGATGTTTACAAGTACAAACAAGCTTCAACTCAAGCTTTTGAATGCATTTACGCGTTTTAAAAGCTCATACGAGTAAGGTGAAAGAGATTTGAGTTCTTTTTTGTTGTATATTAAGAGAAAGCATCTAAATATTTTGTTTGCATTCATTTGAGTGTGAAACTACACCTAGGATGTTTACAAGTACAAACAAGCTTCAACTCAAGCTTTTGAATGCATTTACGCGTTTTAACAGCTCTTACGACTAGGGTGATAGAGATTGAGTTCTTTTGTGTTGTATATTAAGAGAAAGCACCCAAATGTTTTGTTTGCATTCATTTGAGTATGAAACTACACCAAGAATGTTTTAAAGTGCAAACAAGCTTCAACTCAAGGTTTTAAATGCATTTACGCGTTTTAAAAGCTCAGACAAATAGGGTGAAAGAGATTTGAGTTCTTTTGTGTTGTATATTATGAGAAAGCATACAAATACTTTGTTTGCATTCATTTGAGTGTGAAACTACACCTATGATGTTTACAAGTACAAACAAGCTTCAAGTCAAGCTTTTGAATGCATTTACGCGTTTTAACAGCTCTTACGACTAGGGTGATAGAGATTCAAGTCTTTAGTTAATATACTAAGAGAAAGCACCAAATGTTTTGTTTGCATTCATTTGAGTATGAAACTACACCAAGAGTGTTTCAAATTGCAAACAAGCTTCAACTCAAGCTTTTGAATGCATTTACGCGTTTTAAAAGCTCATACGAGTAGGGTGAAAGAGATTTGAATTCTTTTGTGTTGTATATGAAGAGAAAGCATCCAAATACTTTGTTTGCATTCATTTGAGTGTGAAAACTACATCTAGGATGTTTACAAGTACAAACAAGCTTCAACTCAAGCTTTTGAATGAATTTACGCGTTTTAAAAGCTCATAAGAGTAGGGTGAAAGTGATTTGAATTCTTTGTGTTGTATATTAAGAGAAAGCATCCAAATATTTTTTTTGCATTCATATGAGTGTGAAAACTACATCTAGGATGTTTACAAGTACAAACAAGCTTCAACTCAAGCTTTTGAATGCATTTACTCGTTTTAACAGCTCATACTAGTAGGGTGATAGAGATTGAGTTCTTTTGTGTTGTATATTAAGAGAAAGCACCCAAATGTTTTGTTTGCATTCATTTGAGTATGAAACCACACCTAGGATGTTTACAAGTACAAACAAGCTTCAACTCAAGCTTTTGAATGCATTTACGCGTTTTAAAAGCTCATACGAGTAGGGTGACAGAGATTTCGAGTTCTTTTGTGTTGTATATCAAGAGAAAGCATCCAAATACTTTGTTTGCATTCAATTGAGTGTGAAACTACACCTAGGATGTTTACAAGTACAACCAAGCTTCAATTGAAGCTTTTGAATGCATTTAGGCTTTTTGAAAGCTCATACGAGTAGGGTGAAAGAGATTTGAGTTCTTTTGTGTTGTATATTAAGAGAAAGCATCCAAATACTTTGTCTGCATTCAATTGAGTGTGAAACTACACCTAGGATGTTTACAAGTACAAACAATCTTCAACTCAAGCTTTTGAATGCATTTACGCGTTTTAACAGCTCTTGCGACTAGGGTGATAGAGATTGAGTTCTTTTGTGTTGTATATTAAGAGAAATCTCCCAAATGTTTTGTTTGCATTCATTTGAGTATGAAACTACACCAAGAATGTTTGAAAGTGCAAACAAGCTTCAACTCAAGGTTTTCAATGCATTTATTTGTGTGTGAAACTACACCTAGGATGTTTACAAGTACAAACAAGCTTCGACTCAAGGTTTTGAATGCATTTACGCGTTTTAAAAGCTCATAACGAGTAGGGTGAAAGAGATTTGATTTCTTTTGTGTTGTATATTAAGAGAAAGCATCCAAATACTTTGTTTGCATTCATTTAAGTGTGAAAACTACATCTAGGATGTTTACAAGTACAAACAAGCTTCAACTCATGCTTTTGAATGCATTTACGCGTTTTAAGAGCTCTTACGACTAGGGTGATAGAGATTGAGTTCTTTGGTGTTGTATATTAAGAGAAAGCACCCAAATGTTTTGTTTGCATTCATATGAGTGTGAAACCACACCTAGGATGTTTACAAGTACAAACAAGCTTCTACTCATGCTTTTGAATGCATTTACGCGTTTTAAAAGCTCATACGAGTAGGGTGAAATAGATTTTGAGTTCTTTTGTATTGTATGTATATCAAGAGAAAGCATCCAAATACTTTGTTTGCATTCATTTGAGTGTGAAAACTACATCTAGGATGTTTACAAGTACAAACAAGCTTCAACTCAAGCTTTGGAATGCATTTACGCGTTTTAAAAGCTCATACGAGTAGGGTGAAAGAGATTTGAATTCTTTTGTGTTGTATATTAAGAGAAAGCACCCAAATGTTTTGTTTGCATTCATTTGAGTATGAAACCACACCTAGGATGTTTACAAGTACAAACAAGCTTCAACTCAAGGTTTTGAATGCATTTTCGCGTTTAAAAAGCTCATAACGAATAGGGTGAAAATGATTTGAGTTCTTTTGTGTTGTATATTAAGAGACAGCATCCAAATACTTTGTTTGCTATCATTTGAGTGTGATACTACACCTAGGATGTTTACAAGTACAAACAAGCTTCAAGTCAAGCTTTTGAATGCATTTACGCGTTTTAACAGCTCTTACGACTAGGTGATAGAGATTGAGTTCTTTTGTGTTGTATATTAAGAGAAAGCACCCAAATGTTTTGTTTGCATTCATTTGAGTATGAAACTACACCAAGAATGTTTTAAAGTGCAAACAAGCTTCAACTCAAGCTTTTGAACGCATTTACGCGTTTTAAAAGTTCATACGAGTAGGGTGAAAGAGATTTGAGTTCTTTTGTGTTGTATATTAAGAGAAAGCACCCAAATGTTTTGTTTGCATTCATTTGAGTATGAAACTACACCAAGAATGTTTTAAAGTGCAAACAAGCTTCAACTCAAGGTTTTGAATGCATTTACGCGTTTTAAAAGCTCATACGAATTGGGTGAAAGAGATTTGAGTTCTTTTGTGTTGTATATTAAGAGAAAGCATACAAATACTTTGTTTGCATTCATTTGAGTGTGAAACTTCACCTAGGATGTTTACAAGTACAAACAAGCTTCAACTCAAGCTTTTGAATGCATTTACGCGTTTTAAAAGCTCATAGGAGTAGGGTGAAAGAGATTTGAATTCTTTTTTGTTGTATATTAAGAGAAAGTATCCAAATACTTTTTTTGCATTCATATGAGTGTGAAAACTACATCTAGGATGTTTACAAGTACAAACAAGCTTCAACTCAAGCTTTTGAATGCATTTACTCGTTTTAACAGCTCATACAAGTAGGGTGATAGTGATTGAGTTCTTTTGTGTTTTATATTAAGAGAAAGCACCCAAATGTTTTGTTTGCATTCATTTGAGTATGAAACCACACCTAGGATGTTTACAAGTACAAACAAGCTTCAACTCAAGCTTTTGAATACATTTACGCGTTTTAAAAGCTCATAGGAGTAGGGTGAAAGAGATTTGAATTCTTTTGTGTTATATATTAAGAGAAAGCTTCCAAATACTTTGTTTGCATTCATATGAGTGTGAAAACTACATCTAGGATGTTTACAAGTACAAACAAGCTTCAACTCAAGCTTTTGAATGCATTTACTCGTTTTAACAGCTCATACTAGTAGGGTGATAGAGATCGAGTTCTTTCGTGTTGTTTATTAAGAGAAAGCACCCAAATGTTTTGTTTGCATTCGTTTGAGTATGAAACTAAACCAAGAATGTTTTAAAGTGCAAACAAGTTTCAACTCAAGGTTTTGAATGCATTTACGCGTTTTAAAAGCTCATACGAGTAGGGTGAAAGAGATTTTGAGTTCTGTTGTGTTGTATATTAAGAGAAAGCATCCAAATACTTTGTTTGCATTCAATTGAGTGTGAAACTACACCTAGGATGTTTACAAGTACAAACAAGCTTCAACTCAAGCTTTTGAATGCATTTACACGTTTTTAAAGCTCATAGGAGTAGGGTGAAAGAGATTTGAATTCTTTTGTGTTATATATTAAGAGAAAGCATCCAAATACTTTGTTTGCATTCATTTGAGTGTGAAAACTACATCTAGGATGTTTACAAGTACAAACAAGCTTCAAGTCAAGCTTTTGAATGCATTTATTCGTTTTAACACCTCTTACGACTAGGGTGATGGAGATTGAGTTCTTTTGTGTTGTATATTAAGAGAAAGCACCCAAATGTTTTGTTTGCATTCATTTTAGTATGAAACTACACCTAGGATGTTTTAAAGTGCAAACAAGCTTCAACTCAAGGTTTTGAATGCATTTACGCGTTTTAAAAGCTCATACGAGTAAGGTGAAAGAGATTTTGAGTTCTTTTTTGTTGTATATTAAGAGAAAGCATCCAAATACTTTGTTTGCATTCATTTGAGTGTGAAACTACACCTAGGATGTTTACAAGTACAAACAAGCTTCAAACTCAAGCTTTTGAATGCATTTACGCGTTTTAACAGCTCTTACGACTAGGGTAATAGAGATTGAGTTCTTTTGTGTTGTATATTAAGAGAAAGCACCCAAATGTTTTGTTTGCATTCATTTGAGTATGAAACTACACCAAGAATGTTTTAAAGTGCAAACAAGCTTCAACTCAAGGTTTTGAATGCATTTACGCGTTTTAAAAGCTCAGACAAATAGGGTGAAAGAGATTTGAGTTCTTTTGTGTTGTATATTAAGAGAAAGCATACAAATACTTTGTTTGCATTCATTTGAGTGTGAAACTACACCTATGATGTTTACAAGTAAAAACAAGCTTCAAGTCAAGCTTTTGAATGCATTTACGCGTTTTAACAGCTCTTACGACTAGGGTGATAGAGATTCAAGTCTTTAGTTAATATATTAAGAGAAAGCACCAAATGTTTTGTTTGGATTCATTTGAGTATGAAACTACACCAAGAGTGTTTCAAATTGCAAACAAGCTTCAACTCAAGCTATTGAATGCATTTATGCGTTTTAAAAGCTCATACGAATAGGGTGAAAGAGATTTGAATTCTTTTGTGTTGTATATTAAGAGAAAGCATCCAAATACTTTGTTTGCATTCATTTGAATGTTCAAACTACATCTAGGATGTTTACAAGTACAAACAAGCTTGAACTCAAGCTTTTGAATGCATTTACGCGTTTTAAAAGCTCATACGACTAGGGTGATAGAGATTGAGTTCTTTTGTGTTGTATATTAAGAGAAAGCACCCAAATGTTTTGTTTGCATTCATTTGAGTATGAAACCACACCTTGGATGTTTACTAGTACAAAGAAGCTTCAACTCAAGCTTTTGAATGCACTTACACGTTTTAAAAGCTCATACGAGTAGGGTGAAAGAGATTTTGAGTTCTTTTGCGTTGTATATTAAGAGAAAGCGTCCAAATACTTTGTTTGCATTCATATGAGTGTGAAAACTACATCTAGGATGTTTACAAGTACAAACAAACTTCAACTCAAGCTCTTGAATGCATTTACTCGTTTTAACAGCTCTTACGACTAGGGTGATAGAGATTGAGTTCTTTTGTGTTGTATATTAAGAGAAAGCACCCAAATGATTTGTTTGCATTCATTTGAGTATGAAACCACACCTAGGATGTTTACAAGTACAAACAAGCTACAACTCAAGCTTTTGAATGCATTTACGCGTTTTAAAAGCTCATACGAGTAAGGTGAAAGAGATTTGAATTCTTTTGTGTTATATATTAAGAGAAAGCTTCCAAAAAATTTGTTTGCATTCATATGAGTGTGAAAACTACATCTAGGATGTTTACAAGTACAAACAAGCTTCAACTCAAGCTTTTGAATGCATTTACTCGTTTTAACAGCTCATACTAGTAGGGTGATAGAGATCGAGTTCTTTCGTGTTGTTTATTAAGAGAAAGCACCCAAATGTTTTGTTTGCATTCGTTTGAGTATGAAACTAAACCAAGAATGTTTTAAAGTGCAAACAAGTTTCAACTCAAGGTTTTGAATGCATTTACGCGTTTTAAAAGCTCATACGAGTAGGGTGAAAGAGATTTTGAGTTCTGTTGTGTTGTATATTAAGAGAAAGCATCCAAATACTTTGTTTGCATTCAATTGAGTGTGAAACTACACCTAGGATGTTTACAAGTACAAACAAGCTTCAACTCAAGCTTTTGAATGCATTTACACGTTTTTAAAGCTCATAGGAGTAGGGTGAAAGAGATTTGAATTCTTTTGTGTTATATATTAAGAGAAAGCATCCAAATACTTTGTTTGCATTCATTTGAGTGTGAAAACTACATCTAGGATGTTTACAAGTACAAACAAGCTTCAAGTCAAGCTTTTGAATGCATTTATTCGTTTTAACACCTCTTACGACTAGGGTGATGGAGATTGAGTTCTTTTGTGTTGTATATTAAGAGAAAGCACCCAAATGTTTTGTTTGCATTCATTTTAGTATGAAACTACACCTAGGATGTTTTAAAGTGCAAACAAGCTTCAACTCAAGGTTTTGAATGCATTTACGCGTTTTAAAAGCTCATACGAGTAAGGTGAAAGAGATTTTGAGTTCTTTTTTGTTGTATATTAAGAGAAAGCATCCAAATACTTTGTTTGCATTCATTTGAGTGTGAAACTACACCTAGGTTGTTTACAAGTACAAACAAGCTTCAAACTCAAGCTTTTGAATGCATTTACGCGTTTTAACAGCTCTTACGACTAGGGTGACAGAGATTGAGTTCTTTTGTGTTGTATATTAAGAGAAAGCACCCAAATGTTTTGTTTGCATTCATTTGAGTATGAAACTACACCAAGAATGTTTTAAAGTGCAAACAAGCTTCAACTCAAGGTTTTGAATGCATTTACGCGTTTTAAAAGCTCAGACAAATAGGGTGAAAGAGATTTGAGTTCTTTTGTGTTGTATATTAAGAGAAAGCATACAAATACTTTGTTTGCATTCATTTGAGTGTGAAACTACACCTATGATGTTTACAAGTACAAACAAGCTTCAAGTCAAGCTTTTGAATGCATTTACGCGTTTTAACAGCTCTTACGACTAGGGTGATAGAGATTCAAGTCTTTAGTTAATATATTAAGAGAAAGCACCAAATGTTTTGTTTGGATTCATTTGAGTATGAAACTACACCAAGAGTGTTTCAAATTGCAAACAAGCTTCAACTCAAGCTATTGAATGCATTTATGCGTTTTAAAAGCTCATACGAATAGGGTGAAAGAGATTTGAATTCTTTTGTGTTGTATATTAAGAGAAAGCATCCAAATACTTTGTTTGCATTCATTTGAATGTTGAAACTACATCTAGGATGTTTACAAGTACAAACAAGCTTGAACTCAAGCTTTTGAATGCATTTACGCGTTTTAAAAGCTCATACGACTAGGGTGATAGAGATTGAGTTCTTTTGTGTTGTATATTAAGAGAAAGCACGCAAATGTTTTGTTTGCATTCATTTGAGTATGAAACCACACCTTGGATGTTTACTAGTACAAAGAAGCTTCAACTCAAGCTTTTGAATGCATTTACTCGTTTTAACAGCTCATACTAGTAGGGTGATAGAGATTGAGTTCTTTTGTGTTGTATATTAAGAGAAAGCACCCAAATGTTTTGTTTGCATTCATATGAGTGTGAAAACTACATCTAGGATGTTTACAAGTACAAACAAACTTCAACTCAAGCTCTTGAATGCATTTACTCGTTTTAACAGCTCTTACGACTAGGGTGATAGAGATTGAGTTCTTTTGTGTTGTATATTAAGAGAAAGCACCCAAATGATTTGTTTGCATTCATTTGAGTATGAAACCACACCTAGGATGTTTACAAGTACAAACAAGCTACAACTCAAGCTTTTGAATGCATTTACGCGTTTTAAAAGCTCATACGAGTAAGGTGAAAGAGATTTTGAGTTCTTTTTTGTTGTATATTAAGAGAAAGCATCCAAATACTTTGTTTGCATTCATTTGAGTGTGAAACTACACCTAGGATGTTTACAAGTACAAACAAGCTTTTCAAACTCAAGCTTTTGAATGCATTTACGCGTTTTAACAGCTCTTACGACTAGGGTGATAGAGATTGAGTTCTTTTGTGTTGTATATTAAGAGAAAGCACCCAAATGTTTTGTTTGCATTCATTTGAGTATGAAACTACACCAAGAATGTTTTAAAGTGCAAACAAGCTTCAACTCAAGGTTTTGAATGCATTTACGCGTTTTAAAAGCTCAGACAAATAGGGTGAAAGAGATTTGAGTTCTTTTGTGTTGTATATTAAGAGAAAGCATACAAATACTTTGTTTGCATTCATTTGAGTGTGAAAACTACATCTAGGATGTTTACAAGTACAAACAAGCTTCAACTCAAGCATTTGAATGAATTTTCGCGTTTTAAAAGCTCATAAGAGTAGGGTGAAAGTGATTTGAATTCTTTTGTGTTGTATATTAAGAGAAAGCATCTAAATATTTTGTTTGCATTCATATGAGTGTGAAAACTACATCTAGGATGTTTACAAGTACAAACAAGCTTCAACTCAAGCTTTTGAATGCATTTACTCGTTTTAACAGCTCATACTAGTAGGGTGATAGAGATTGAGTTCTTTTGTGTTGTATATTAAGAGAAAGCACCCAAATGTTTTGTTTGCATTCATATGAGTGTGAAACCACACCTAGGATGTTTACAAGTACAAACAAGCTTCTACTCATGCTTTTGAATGCATTTACGCGTTTTAAAAGCTCATACGAATAGGGTGAAAGAGATTTGAATTCTTTTGTGTTGTATATTAAGAGAAAGCATCCAAATACTTTGTTTGCATTCATTTGAATGTTGAAACTACATCTAGGATGTTTACAAGTACAAACAAGCTTGAACTCAAGCTTTTGAATGCATTTACGCGTTTTAAAAGCTCATACGACTAGGGTGATAGAGATTGAGTTCTTTTGTGTTGTATATTAAGAGAAAGCACGCAAATGTTTTGTTTGCATTCATTTGAGTATGAAACCACACCTTGGATGTTTACTAGTACAAAGAAGCTTCAACTCAAGCTTTTGAATGCATTTACTCGTTTTAACAGCTCATACTAGTAGGGTGATAGAGATTGAGTTCTTTTGTGTTGTATATTAAGAGAAAGCACCCAAATGTTTTGTTTGCATTCATATGAGTGTGAAAACTACATCTAGGATGTTTACAAGTACAAACAAACTTCAACTCAAGCTCTTGAATGCATTTACTCGTTTTAACAGCTCTTACGACTAGGGTGATAGAGATTGAGTTCTTTTGTGTTGTATATTAAGAGAAAGCACCCAAATGATTTGTTTGCATTCATTTGAGTATGAAACCACACCTAGGATGTTTACAAGTACAAACAAGCTACAACTCAAGCTTTTGAATGCATTTACGCGTTTTAAAAGCTCATACGAGTAAGGTGAAAGAGATTTTGAGTTCTTTTTTGTTGTATATTAAGAGAAAGCATCCAAATACTTTGTTTGCATTCATTTGAGTGTGAAACTACACCTAGGATGTTTACAAGTACAAACAAGCTTTTCAAACTCAAGCTTTTGAATGCATTTACGCGTTTTAACAGCTCTTACGACTAGGGTGATAGAGATTGAGTTCTTTTGTGTTGTATATTAAGAGAAAGCACCCAAATGTTTTGTTTGCATTCATTTGAGTATGAAACTACACCAAGAATGTTTTAAAGTGCAAACAAGCTTCAACTCAAGGTTTTGAATGCATTTACGCGTTTTAAAAGCTCAGACAAATAGGGTGAAAGAGATTTGAGTTCTTTTGTGTTGTATATTAAGAGAAAGCATACAAATACTTTGTTTGCATTCATTTGAGTGTGAAAACTACATCTAGGATGTTTACAAGTACAAACAAGCTTCAACTCAAGCATTTGAATGAATTTTCGCGTTTTAAAAGCTCATAAGAGTAGGGTGAAAGTGATTTGAATTCTTTTGTGTTGTATATTAAGAGAAAGCATCTAAATATTTTGTTTGCATTCATATGAGTGTGAAAACTACATCTAGGATGTTTACAAGTACAAACAAGCTTCAACTCAAGCTTTTGAATGCATTTACTCGTTTTAACAGCTCATACTAGTAGGGTGATAGAGATTGAGTTCTTTTGTGTTGTATATTAAGAGAAAGCACCCAAATGTTTTGTTTGCATTCATATGAGTGTGAAACCACACCTAGGATGTTTACAAGTACAAACAAGCTTCTACTCATGCTTTTGAATGCATTTACGCGTTTTAAAAGCTCATACGAGTAGGGTGAAAGAGATTTTGAGTTCTTTTGTATTGTATATCAAGAGAAAGCATCCAAATACTTTGTTTGCATTCATTTGAGTGTGAAAACTACATCTAGGATGTTTACAAGTACAAACAAGCTTCAACTCAAGCTTTTGAATGCATTTACGCGTTTTAAAAGCTCATACGAGTAGGGTGAAAGAGATTTGAATTCTTTTGTGTGTGAAACTACACCTAAGAGAAAGCACCAAATGTTTTGTTTGCATTCATTTGAGTATGAAACTACACCAAGAGTGTTTTAAATTGCAAACAAGCTTCAACTCAAGCTTTTGAATGCATCTACGCGTTTTAAAAGCTCATACGAGTACGGTGAAAGAGATTTGAATTCTTTTGTGTTGTATATTAAGAGAAAGCACCCAAATGTTTTGTTTGCATTCATTTGAGTATGAAACCACACCTAGGATGTTTACAAGTACAAACAACCTTCAACTCAAGGTTTTGAATGCATTTTCGCGTTTAAAAAGCTCATAACGAATAGGGTGAAAATGATTTGTGTTCTTTTGTGTTGTATATTAAGAGACAGCATCCAAATACTTTGTTTGCTATCATTTGAGTGTGATACTACACCTAGGATGTTTACAAGTACAAACAAGCTTCAACTCAAGCTTTTGAATGCATTTACGCGTTTTAACAGCTCTTACGACTAGGTGATAGAGATTGAGTTCTTTTGTTTTGTTTGCATTCATTTGAGTATGAAACTACACCAAGAATGTTTTAAAGTGAAAACAAGCTTCAACTCAAGCTTTTGAACGTATTTACGCGTTTTAAAAGCTCATACGAGTAAGGTGAAAGAGATTTGAGTTCTTTTGTGTTGTATATTAAGAGAAAGCACCCAAATGTTTTGTTTGCATTCATTTGAGTATGAAACTACATCAAGAATGTTTTATACAAACAAGCTTCAACTCAAGCTTTTGAATGCATTTAGTCGTTTTAACAGCTCTTACGACTAGGGTGATAGAGATTGAATTCTTTTGTGTTGTATATTAAGAGAAAGCACCTAAATGTTATGTTTGCATTCATTTGAGTATGAAACTACACCAAGAATGTTTTAAAGTGCAAACAAGCTTCAACTCAAGGTTTTGAACGCATTTACGCGTTTTAAAAGCTCATACGAGTAGGGTGAAAGAGATTTGAATTCTTTTGTGTTGTATATTAAGAGAAAGCATCCAAATACTTTGTTTGCATTCTTTTGAGTGTGAAAACTACATCTAGTATGTTTACAAGTACAAACAAGCTTCAACTCAAGCTTTTGAATGCATTTACGCGTTTTAAAAGCTCAAACGAGTAGGGTGAAAGAGATTTGAATTCTTTTGTGTGTGAAACTACACTAAGAGAAAGCACCAAATGTTTTGTTTGCATTCATTTGAGTATGAAACTACACCAAGAGTGTTTCAAATTGCAAACAAGCTTCAACTCAAGCTTTTGAATGCATTTACGCGTTTTAAAAGCTCATGCGAGTACGGTGAAAGAGATTTGAATGCTTTTGTGTTGTATATTAAGAGAAAGCACCCAAATGTTTTGTTTGCATTCATTTGAGTATGAAACCACACCTAGGATGTTTACAAGTACAAACAAGCTTCAACTCAAGGTTTTGAATGCATTTACGCGTTTTAAAAGCGCATACGAGTAGGGTGAAAGAGATTTTGAGTTCTTTTGTGTTGTATATTAAGAGAAAGCATTCAAATACTTTGTTTGGATTCATTTGAGTGTGAAACTACACCTAGGATGTTTACAAGTACAAACAAGCTTCAACTCAAGCTTTTGAATGCATTTACTCGTTTTAACAGCTCATACAAGTAGGGTGATAGTGATTGAGTTCTTTTGTGTTTTATATTAAGAGAAAGCACCCAAATGTTTTGTTTGCATTCATTTGAGTATGAAACCACACCTAGGATGTTTACAAGTACAAACAAGCTTCAACTCAAGGTTTTGAATGCATTTACGCGTTTTAAAAGCGCATACGAGTAGGGTGAAAGAGATTTTGAGTTCTTTTGTGTTGTATATTAAGAGAAAGCATTCAAATACTTTGTTTGGATTCATTTGAGTGTGAAACTACACCTAGGATGTTTACAAGTACAAACAAGCTTCAACTCAAGCTTTTGAATGCATTTAGTCGTTTTAACAGCTCATACTAGTAGGGTGATAGAGATCGAGTTCTTTCGTGTTGTTTATTAAGAGAAAGCACCCAAATGTTTTGTTTGCATTCGTTTGAGTATGAAACTAAACCAAGAATGTTTTAAAGTGCAAACAAGTTTCAACTCAAGGTTTTGAATGCATTTACGCGTTTTAAAAGCTCATACGAGTAGGGTGAAAGAGATTTTGAGTTCTGTTGTGTTGTATATTAAGAGAAAGCATCCAAATACTTTGTTTGCATTCAATTGAGTGTGAAACTACACCTAGGATGTTTACAAGTACAAACAAGCTTCAACTCAAGCTTTTGAATGCATTTACACGTTTTTAAAGCTCATAGGAGTAGGGTGAAAGAGATTTGAATTCTTTTGTGTTATATATTAAGAGAAAGCATCCAAATACTTTGTTTGCATTCATTTGAGTGTGAAAACTACATCTAGGATGTTTACAAGTACAAACAAGCTTCAAGTCAAGCTTTTGAATGCATTTATTCGTTTTAACACCTCTTACGACTAGGGTGATGGAGATTGAGTTCTTTTGTGTTGTATATTAAGAGAAAGCACCCAAATGTTTTGTTTGCATTCATTTTAGTATGAAACTACACCTAGGACGTTTTAAAGTGCAAACAAGCTTCAACTCAAGGTTTTGAATGCATTTACGCGTTTTAAAAGCTCATACGAATAGGGTGAAAGAGATTTGAATTCTTTTGTGTTGTATATTAAGAGAAAGCATCCAAATACTTTGTTTGCATTCATTTGAATGTTGAAACTACATCTAGGATGTTTACAAGTACAAACAAGCTTGAACTCAAGCTTTTGAATGCATTTACGCGTTTTAAAAGCTCATACGACTAGGGTGATAGAGATTGAGTTCTTTTGTGTTGTATATTAAGAGAAAGCACCCAAATGTTTTGTTTGCATTCATTTGAGTATGAAACCACACCTTGGATGTTTACTAGTACAAAGAAGCTTCAACTCAAGCTTTTGAATGCACTTACACGTTTTAAAAGCTCATACGAGTAGGGTGAAAGAGATTTTGAGTTCTTTTGCGTTGTATATTAAGAGAAAGCGTCCAAATACTTTGTTTGCATTCATATGAGTGTGAAAACTACATCTAGGATGTTTACAAGTACAAACAAACTTCAACTCAAGCTCTTGAATGCATTTACTCGTTTTAACAGCTCTTACGACTAGGGTGATAGAGATTGAGTTCTTTTGTGTTGTATATTAAGAGAAAGCACCCAAATGATTTGTTTGCATTCATTTGAGTATGAAACCACACCTAGGATGTTTACAAGTACAAACAAGCTACAACTCAAGCTTTTGAATGCATTTACGCGTTTTAAAAGCTCATACGAGTAAGGTGAAAGAGATTTTGAGTTCTTTTTTGTTGTATATTAAGAGAAAGCATCCAAATACTTTGTTTGCATTCATTTGAGTGTGAAACTACACCTAGGATGTTTACAAGTACAAACAAGCTTCAAACTCAAGCTTTTGAATGCATTTACGCGTTTTAACAGCTCTTACGACTAGGGTGATAGAGATTGAGTTCTTTTGTGTTGTATATTAAGAGAAAGCACCCAAATGTTTTGTTTGCATTCATTTGAGTATGAAACTACACCAAGAATGTTTTAAAGTGCAAACAAGCTTCAACTCAAGGTTTTGAATGCATTTACGCGTTTTAAAAGCTCAGACAAATAGGGTGAAAGAGATTTGAGTTCTTTTGTGTTGTATATTAAGAGAAAGCATACAAATACTTTGTTTGCATTCATTTGAGTGTGAAACTACACCTATGATGTTTACAAGTACAAACAAGCTTCAAGTCAAGCTTTTGAATGCATTTACGCGTTTTAACAGCTCTTACGACTAGGGTGATAGAGATTCAAGTCTTTAGTTAATATATTAAGAGAAAGCACCAAATGTTTTGTTTGGATTCATTTGAGTATGAAACTACACCAAGAGTGTTTCAAATTGCAAACAAGCTTCAACTCAAGCTATTGAATGCATTTATGCGTTTTAAAAGCTCATACGAGTAGGGTGAAAGAGATTTGAATTCTTTTGTGTTGTATATTAAGAGAAAGCATCCAAATACTTTGTTTGCATTCATTTGAGTGTGAAAACTACATCTAGGATGTTTACAAGTACAAACAAGCTTCAACTCAAGCATTTGAATGAATTTTCGCGTTTTAAAAGCTCATAAGAGTAGGGTGAAAGTGATTTGAATTCTTTTGTGTTGTATATTAAGAGAAAGCATCTAAATATTTTGTTTGCATTCATATGAGTGTGAAAACTACATCTAGGATGTTTACAAGTACAAACAAGCTTCAACTCAAGCTTTTGAATGCATTTACTCGTTTTAACAGCTCATACTAGTAGGGTGATAGAGATTGAGTTCTTTTGTGTTGTATATTAAGAGAAAGCACCCAAATGTTTTGTTTGCATTCATATGAGTGTGAAACCACACCTAGGATGTTTACAAGTACAAACAAGCTTCTACTCATGCTTTTGAATGCATTTACGCGTTTTAAAAGCTCATACGAGTAGGGTGAAAGAGATTTTGAGTTCTTTTGTATTGTATATCAAGAGAAAGCATCCAAATACTTTGTTTGCATTCATTTGAGTGTGAAAACTACATCTAAGATGTTTACAAGTACAAACAAGCTTCAACTCAAGCTTTTGAATGCATTTACGCGTTTTAAAAGCTCATACGAGTAGGGTGAAAGAGATTTGAATTCTTTTGTGTGTGAAACTACACCTAAGAGAAAGCACCAAATGTTTTGTTTGCATTCATTTGAGTATGAAACTACACCAAGAGTGTTTTAAATTGCAAACAAGCTTCAACTCAAGCTTTTGAATGCATCTACGCGTTTTAAAAGCTCATACGAGTACGGTGAAAGAGATTTGAATTCTTTTGTGTTGTATATTAAGAGAAAGCACCCAAATGTTTTGTTTGCATTCATTTGAGTATGAAACCACACCTAGGATGTTTACAAGTACAAACAACCTTCAACTCAAGGTTTTGAATGCATTTTCGCGTTTAAAAAGCTCATAACGAATAGGGTGAAAATGATTTGTGTTCTTTTGTGTTGTATATTAAGAGACAGCATCCAAATACTTTGTTTGCTATCATTTGAGTGTGATACTACACCTAGGATGTTTACAAGTACAAACAAGCTTCAACTCAAGCTTTTGAATGCATTTACGCGTTTTAACAGCTCTTACGACTAGGTGATAGAGATTGAGTTCTTTTGTGTTGTATATTAAGAGAAAGCACCCAAATGTTTTGTTTGCATTCATTTGAGTATGAAACTACACCAAGAATGTTTTAAAGTGAAAACAAGCTTCAACTCAAGCTTTTGAACGTATTTACGCGTTTTAAATGCTCATACGAGTAGGGTGAAAGAGATTTGAGTTCTTTTGTGTTGTATATTAAGAGAAAGCACCCAAATGTTTTGTTTGCATTCATTTGAGTATGAAACTACATCAAGAATGTTTTATACAAACAAGCTTCAACTCAAGCTTTTGAATGCATTTAGTCGTTTTAACAGCTCTTACGACTAGGGTGATAGAGATTGAATTCTTTTGTGTTGTATATTAAGAGAAAGCACCTAAATGTTTTGTTTGCATTCATTTGAGTATGAAACTACACCAAGAATGTTTTAAAGTGCAAACAAGCTTCAACTCAAGGTTTTGAACGCATTTACGCGTTTTAAAAGCTCATACGAGTAGGGTGAAAGAGATTTGAATTCTTTTGTGTTGTATATTAAGAGAAAGCATCCAAATACTTTGTTTGCATTCTTTTGAGTGTGAAAACTACATCTAGTATGTTTACAAGTACAAACAAGCTTCAACTCAAGCTTTTGAATGCATTTACGCGTTTTAAAAGCTCAAACGAGTAGGGTGAAAGAGATTTGAATTCTTTTGTGTGTGAAACTACACTAAGAGAAAGCACCAAATGTTTTGTTTGCATTCATTTGAGTATGAAACTACACCAAGAGTGTTTCAAATTGCAAACAAGCTTCAACTCAAGCTTTTGAATGCATTTACGCGTTTTAAAAGCTCATACGAGTACGGTGAAAGAGATTTGAATTCTTTTGTGTTGTATATTAAGAGAAAGCACCCAAATGTTTTGTTTGCATTCATTTGAGTATGAAACCACACCTAGGATGTTTACAAGTACAAACAAGCTTCAACTCAAGGTTTTGAATGCATTTACGCGTTTTAAAAGCGCATACGAGTAGGGTGAAAGAGATTTTGAGTTCTTTTGTGTTGTATATTAAGAGAAAGCATCCAAATACTTTGTTTGCATTCAATTGAGTGTGATACTACACCTAGGATGTTTACAAGTACAAACAAGCTTCAACTCGAGCTTTTGAATGCATTTACGCGTTTTAACAGCTCTTCCGACTAGGGTGATAGAGATTGAGTTCTTTTCTGTTGTATATTAAGAGAAAGCACCCAAATGTTTTGTTTGCATTCATTTGAGTATGAAACTACACCAAGAATGTTTTAAAGTGCAAACAAGCTTCAACTCAAGCTTTTGAATGCATTTACGCGTTTTAAAAGCTCATACGAGTAGGGTGAAAGAGATTTGAGTTCTTTTGTGTTGTATATTAAAAGAAAGCATCCAAATACTTTATTTGCATTCAATTGAGTGTGAAACTACACCTAGGATGTTTACAAGTACAAACAAGCTTCAACTCAAGCTTTTGAATGCATTTACGCGTTTTAACAGCTCTTACGACTAGGGTGATAGAGATTGAGTTCTTTTGTGTTGTATATTAAGAGAAAGCACCCAAATGTTTTGTTTGCATTCATTTGAGTATGAAACTACACCAAGAATGTTTCCAAGTACAAACAAGCTTCAACTCAAGCTTTTAAATGCATTTACGCGTTTTAAAAGCTCATACGAGTAGGGTGAAAGAGATTTGAGTTCTTTTGTGTTGTATATGAAGAGAAAGCATCCAAATACTTTTTTTGCATTCTATTGCGTGTTCAACTACATCTAGGATGTTTACAAGTACAAACAAGCTTCAACTCAAGCTTTTGATTGCATTTACGCGTTTTAAAAGCTCATACGAGTAGGGTGACAGAGATTTGAGTTCGTTTGTGTTGTATATTAAGAGAAAGCATTCAAACACTTTGTTTTCATTCATTTGAGTGTGAAACTACACCTAGGATGTTTACAAGTACAAACAAACTTCAATTCAAGGTTTTGAATGCATTTACGCGTTTTAACAGCTCTTACGACTAGGGTGATAGAGATTGAATTCTTTTGTGTTGTATATTAAGAGAAAGCACCAAATGTTTTGCTTGCATTCATTTGAGTATCAAACTACACCAAGAATGTTTCAAATTGCAAACAAGCTTCAACTCATGCTTTTGAATGCATTTACGCGTTTTAACAGCCCTTACGACTAGGGTGATAGAGATTGAGTTCTTCTGTGTTGTATATTAAGAGAAAGCTCCCAAATGTTTTGTTTGCATTCAATTGAGTATGAAACTACTCCAAGAATGTTTTAAAGTACAAACAAGCTTCAACTCAAGCTTTTGAATGCATTTACTCGTTTTAACAGCTCATACGACTAGGGTGATAGAGATTGAATTCTTTTGTGTTGTATATTAAGAGAAAGCACCAAATGTTTTGCTTGCATTCATTTGAGTATGAAACTACACCAAGAATGTTTCAAATTGCAAACAAGCTTCAACTCATGCTTTTGAATGCATTTACGCGTTTTAACAGCCCTTGCGACTAGGGTGATGGAGATTGAGTTCTTCTGTGTTGTATATTAAGAGAAAGCACCCAAATGTTTTGTTTGCATTCAATGGAGTATGAAACTACTCCAAGAATGTTTTAAAGTACAAACAAGCTTCAACTCAAGCTTTTGAATGCATTTACTCGTTTTAACAGCTCTTACGACTAGGGTGATAGAGATTGAATTCTTTTGTGTTGTATATTAAGAGAAACCACCAAATGTTTTGCTTGCATTCATTTGAGTATGAAACTACACCAGTAATGTTTCAAATTGCAAACAAGCTTCAACTCAAGCTTTTGAATGCATTTACGCTTTTTAAAAGTTCATACGAGTAGGGTGAAAGAGATTTGAATTCTTTTGTGTTGTATATTAAGAGAAAGCATCCAAATACTTTGTTTGCATTCATTTGAGTGTGAAAGCTACATCTAGGATGTTTACCAGTACAAACAAGCTTCAACTCAAGGTTTTGAATGCATTTACTCTTTTTAACAGCTCTTACTATTAGGGTGATAGAGATTGAGTTCTTTTGTGTTGTATATTAAGCGAAAGCACCCAAATGTTATGTTTGCATTCATTTGAGTATGAAACTACACCAAAAATGTTTTAAAGTGCAAACAAACTTCAACGAGTAGGGTGAAAGAGATTTGAGTTCTTTTGTGTTGTATATTAAGAGAAAGCATCCAAATACTTTGTTTGCATTCATTTGAGAGTGAAAATACATCTAGGATGTTTACAAGTTCAAACAAGCTTCAACTCAAGCTTTTGAATGCATTTACGCGTTTTAACAGCTCTTACGACTAGGGTGATAGAGATTGAATTCTTTTGTGTTGTATATTAAGAGAAAGCACCAAAGTTTTGTTTGCATTCATTTGAGTATGAAACTACATCAAGAATGTTTCAAATTGCAAACAAGCTTCAACTCAAGCTTTTGAATGCATTTACGCGTTTTAAAAGCTCATACGAGTAGGGTGAAAGAGATTTGAATTCTTTTGTGTTGTATATTAAGAGAAAACATCCAAATACTTTGTTTGCATTCATTTGAGTATGAAACTACACCAAGAATGTTTTAAAGTGCAAACAAGCTTCAACTCAAGGTTTTGAATGCATTTACGCGTTTTAAAAGCTCATACGAGTAGGGTGAAAGAGATTTGAGTTCTTTTGTGTTGTATATTAAGAGAAAGCATCCAAATACTTTGTCTGCATTCATTTGAGTGTGAAACTACACCTAGGATATTTCCAAGTACAAACAAGCTTCAACTCAAGCTTTTAAATGCATTTACGCGTTTTAAAAGCTCATACGAGTAGGGTGAAAGAGATTTGAGTTCTTTTGTGTTGTATATTAAAAGAAAGCATCCAATTACTTTGTTTGCATTCATTTGAGTGTGAAACTACACCTAGGATGTTTACAAGTACAAACAGGCTTCAACTCATGCTTTTGAATGCATTTACGCGTTGTAAAAGCTCATACAAGTAGGGTGAAAGATATTTGAGTTCTTTTGTGTTGTATATTAAGAGAAAGCATCCAATTACTTTGTTTGCATTCATTTGAGTGTGAAACTAAACCTAGGATGTTTACAAGTACAAACAAGCTTCAACTCAGGCTTTTGAATACATTTACGCGATTTAGAAGCTCATACGAGTAGGGTGAAAGAGATTTGAGTTCCTTTGTGTTGTATATTAAGAGAAAGCACCAAATGTTTTGTTTGCATTCATTTGAGTATGAAACTACATCGAGAATGTTTCAAATTGCAAACAAGCTTCAACTCAAGCTTTTGAATGCATTTACACGTTTTAAATGCTCATACGAGTAGGGTGAAAATGATTTGAGTTCTTTTGTGTTGTATATTAAGAGAAAGCATCCAAATACTTTGTTTGTATTGATTTGAGTGTGAAACTACACCTAGGATGTTTACAAGTACCAACAAGCTTCAACTCAGGCTTTTGAATGCATTTACGCGTTTTAGAAGCTCATACGAGAAGGGTGAAAGAGATTTGAGTTCTTTTGTGATGTATATTAAGAGAAAGCATCCAAATACTTTGTTTGCATTCATTTGAGTGTGAAAATACATCTAGGATGTTTACAAGTACAAACAAGCTTCAACTCAAGCTTTTGAATGCATTTACGCGTTTTAACAGCTCTTACGACTAGGGTGATAGAGATTGAGTTCTTCTGTGTTGTATATTAAGAAAAAGCACCCAAATGTTTTGTTTGCATTCATTTGAGTATGAAACTACACCAAGAATGTTTTAAAGTACAAACAAGCTTCAACTCAAGCTTTTGAATGCATTTACGCGTTTTAACAGCTCTTACGACTAGGGTGATAGAGATTGAGTTCTTCTGTGTTGTATATTAAGAGAAAGCACCCAAATGTTTTTTTTGCATTCATTTCAGTATGAAACTACACCAAGAATGTTTTAAAGTGCAAACAAGCTTCAACTCAAGGTTTTGAATGCATTTACGCGTTTTAAAGCTCATACGAGTAGGGTGAAAGAGATTTGAGTTCTTTTGTGTGGTATATTGAGAGAAAGCATCCAAATACTTTGTTTGCGTTCATTTGAGTGTGAAACTACACCTAGGATGTTTACAAGTACAAACAAGCTTTTGAATGCATTTACTCGTTTTAAGAGCTCTTACGATTCGGGTGATAGAGATTGAGTTCTTTTGTGTTGTATATTAAGAGAAAGCACCCAAATGTTTTGATTGCATTCATTTGAGTATGAAACTACACCAAGAATGTTTTAAAGTACAAACAAGCTTCAACTCAAGCTTTTAAATGCATTTACGCGTTTTAACAGTTCTTACGACAAGGGTGATAGAGATTGAGTTCTTCTGTGTTGTATATTAAGAAAAAGCACCCAAATGTTTTGTTTGCATTCATTTGAGTATGAAACTACACCAAGAATGTTTTAAAGTGCAAACAAGCTTCAACTCAAGCTTTTGAATGCATTTACGCGTTTTAAAAGCTCATACGAGTAGGGTGATAGAGATTGAATTCTTTTGTGTTGTATATTAAGAGAAAGTATCCAAATACTTTGTTTGCATTGATTTGAGTGTGAAACTACACCTAGGATGTTTACAAGTACAAACAAGCTTCAACTCAGGCTTTTGAATGCATTTATGCGTTTTAAAAGCTCATACGAGTAGGGTGATAGAGATTTGAGTTCTTTTGTGTTGTATATTAAGAGAAAGCATCCAATTACTTTGTTTGCATTGATTTGAGTGTGAAACTACACCTAGGATGTTTACAAGTACACACAAGCTTCAACTCAAGCTTTTGAATGCATTTACTCGTTTTAAGAGCTCTTACGATTCGGGTGATAGAGATTGATTTCTTTTGTGTTGTATATTAAGAGAAAGCACTCAAATATTTTGTTTGCATTCATTTGAGTACGAAACTAGACCAAGAATGTTTTAAAGTGCAAACAAGCTTCAACATAAGCTTTTGAATGCATTTACGCGTTTTAAAGCTCATACGAGTAGGGTGAAAAAGATTTGAGTTCTTTTGTGTTGTATATTAAGAGAAAGCATCCAAATACTTTGTTTGCATTCATTTGAGTGTGAAACTACACCTAGGATGTTTCCATGTACGAACAAGCTTCAACTCAAGCTTTTCAATGTATTTAAGCGTTTTAAAAGCTCATACGAGAAGGGTGAAGGAGATTTGAGTTCTTTTGTGTTGTATATTAAGAGAAAGCATCCAAATACTTTGTTTGCATTTATTTGAGTGTGAAAATACATCTAGGATGTTTACAAGTACAAACAAGCTTCAACTCAAGCTTTTGAATGCATTTACGCGTTTTAAAAGCTCATACGAGTAGGGTGAAAAAGATTTGAATTCTTTTTTGTTGTATATTAAGAGAAGCAACCAAATACTTTGTTTGCATTCATTTGAGTATGAAACTACACCAAGAATGTTTTAAAGTGCAAACAAGCTACAACTCAAGGTTTTGAATGCATTTACGCGTTTTAAAAGCTCATACGAGTAGGGTGAAAGAGATTTGAGTTCTTTTGTGTTGTATATTAAGAGAAAGCATCCAAATACTTTGTTTGCATTCATTTGAGTGTGAAACTACACCTAGGATGTTTCCATGTACAAACAAGCTTCAACTCAAGCTTTTGAATGCATTTACGCGTTTTAACAGCTTTTACGACTAGGGTGATAGAGATTGAGTTCTTTTGTGTTGTATATTAAGAAAAAGCACCCAAATGTTTTGTTTGCATTCATTTGAGTATGAAACTACACCAAGAATGTTTTAAAGTGCAACCATGCTTCAACTCAAGCTTTTGAATGCATTTACGCGTTTTAAAAGCTCATACGAGTAGGGTGATAGAGATTGAATTCTTTTGTGTTGTATATTAAGAGAAAGTATCCAAATACTTTGTTTGCATTGATTTGAGTGTGAAACTACACCTAGGATGTTTACAAGTACAAACAAGCTTCAACTCAGGCTTTTGAATGCATTTATGCGTTTTAAAAGCTCATACGAGTAGGGTGATAGAGATTTGAGTTCTTTTGTGTTGTATATTAAGAGAAAGCATCCAATTACTTTGTTTGCATTGATTTGAGTGTGAAACTACACCTAGGATGTTTACAAGTACACTCAAGCTTTTGAATGCATTTACTCGTTTTAAGAGCTCTTACGATTCGGGTGATAGAGATTGATTTCTTTTGTGTTGTATATTAAGAGAAAGCACTCAAATATTTTGTTTGCATTCATTTGAGTACGAAACTAGACCAAGAATGTTTTAAAGTGCAAACAAGCTTCAACATAAGCTTTTGAATGCATTTACGCGTTTTAAAGCTCATACGAGTAGGGTGAAAGAGATTTGAGTTCTTTTGTGTTGTATATTAAGAGAAAGCATCCAAATACTTTGTTTGCATTCATTTGAGTGTGAAACTACACCTAGGATGTTTCCATGTACAAACAAGCTTCAACTCAAGCTTTTCAATGCATTTACGCGTTTTAAAAGCTCATACGAGTAGGGTGAAGGAGATTTGAGTTCTTTTGTGTTGTATATTAAGAGAAAGCATCCAAATACTTTGTTTGCATTTATTTGAGTGTGAAAATACATCTAGGATGTTTACAAGTACAAACAAGCTTCAACTCAAGCTTTTGAATGCATTTACGCGTTTTAAAAGCTCATACGAATTGGGTGAAAGAGATTTGAGTTCTTTTGTGTTGTATATTAAGAGAAAGCATACAAATACTTTGTTTGCATTCATTTGAGTGTGAAACTACACCAAGAATGTTTTAAAGTGCAAACAAGCTTCAACTCAAGCTTTTGAATGCATTTGGGCGTTTTAAAAGCTCATACGAGAAGGGTGAAGGAGATTTGAGTTCTTTTGTGTTGTATATTAAGAGAAAGCATCCAAATACTTTGTTTGCATTTATTTGAGTGTGAAAATACATCTAGGATGTTTACAAGTACAAACAAGCTTCAACTCAAGCTTTTGAATGCATTTACGCGTTTTAAAAGCTCATACGAGTAGGGTGAAAAAGATTTGAATTCTTTTTTGTTGTATATTAAGAGAAAGCATCCAAATACTTTGTTTGCATTCATTTGAGTGTGAAACTACACCTAGGATGTTTACAAGTACAAACAAGCTTCAACTCAAGCTTTTGAATGCATTTACGCGTTTTAACAGCTCTTACGACTAGGGTGATAGAGATTGAGTTCTTTTGTGTTGTATATTAAGAGAAAGCACCCAAATGTTTTGATTGCATTCATTTGAGTATGAAACTACACCAAGAATGTTTTAAAGTACAAACAAGCTTCAACTCAAGCTTTTGAATGCATTTACGCGTTTTAACAGTTCTTACGACAAGGGTGATAGAGATTGAGTTCTTCTGTGTTGTATATTAAGAAAAAGCACCCAAATGTTTTGTTTGCATTCATTTGAGTATGAAACTACACCAAGAATGTTTTAAAGTGCAAACAAGCTTCAACTCAAGCTTTTGAATGCATTTACGCGTTTTAAAAGCTCATACGAATTGGGTGAAAGAGATTTGAGTTCTTTTGTGTTGTATATTAAGAGGAAGCATACAAATACTTTGTTTGCATTCATTTGAGTGTGAAACTACACCTAGGATGTTTACAAGTACAAACAAGCTTCAACTGAAGCTTTTGAATGCATTTACGCGTTTTAAAAGCTCATACGAGTAGGGTGAAAAAGATTTGAATTCTTTTTTGTTGTATATTAAGAGAAGCATCCAAATACTTTGTTTGCATTCATTTGAGTATGAAACTACACCAAGAATGTGTTAAAGTGCAAACAAGCTTCAACTCAAGGTTTTGAATGCATTTACGCGTTTTAAAAGCTCATACGAGTAGGGTGAAAGAGATTTGAGTTCTTTTGTGTTGTATATTAAGAGAAAGCATCCAAATACTTTGTTTGCATTCATTTGAGAGTGAAACTACACCTAGGATGTTTCCATGTACAAACAAGCTTCAACTCAAGCTTTTGAATGCATTTACGCGTTTTAACAGCTTTTACGACTAGGGTGATAGAGATTGAGTTCTTTTGTGTTGTATATTAAGAGAAAGCACCCAAATGTTTTGTTTGCATTCATTTGAGTATGAAACTACACCAAGAATGTTTTAATGTGCAAACAAGCTTCAACTCAAGCTTTTGAATGCATTTACGCGTTTTAAAAGCTCATACGAGTAGGGTGAAAGAGATTTGAGTTCTTTTGTGTTGTATATTAAGAGAAAGCATCCAAATACTTTGTTTGCATTCATTTGAGTGTGAAACTACACCAAGAATGTTTTAAAGTGCAAACAAGCTTCAACTCAAGGTTTTGAATGCATTTACGCGTTTTAAAAGCTCATACGAGTAGGGTGAAAGAGATTTGAGTTCTTTTGTGTTGTATATTAAGAGAAAGCATCCAAATACTTTGTTTGCATTCATTTGAGTGTGAAACTACACCTAGGATGTTTCCATGTACAAACAAGCTTCAACTCAAGCTTTTGAATGCATTTATGCGTTTTAACAGCTTTTACGACTAGGGTGATAGAGATTGAGTTCTTTTGTGTTGTATATTAAGAGAAAGCACCCAAATGTTTTGTTTGCATTCATTTGAGTATGAAACTACACCAAGAATGTTTTAAAGTGCAAACAAGCTTCAACTCAAGCTTTTGAATGCATTTGGGCGTTTTAAAAGCTCATACGAGTAGGGTGAAAGAGATTTGAGTTCTTTTGTGTTGTATATTAAGAGAAAGCATCCAAATACTTTGTTTGCATTCATTTGAGTATGAAAATACATCTAGGATGTTTATAAGTACAAACAAGCTTCAACTCAAGCTTTTGAATGCATTTACGCGTTTTAAAAGCTCATACGAGAAGGGTGAAAGAGATTTGAATTCTTTTTTGTTGTATATTAAGAGAAAGCATCCAAATACTTTGTTTGCATTCATTTGAGTGTGAAACTACACCTAGGATGTTTACAAGTACAAACAAGCTTCAACTCAAGCTTTTGAATGCATTTACGCGTTTTAACAGCTCTTACGACTAGGGTGATAGAGATTGAGTTCTTTTGTGTTGTATATTAAGAGAAAGCACCCAAATGTTTTGATTGCATTCATTTGAGTATGAAACTACACCAAGAATGTTTTAAAGTACAAACAAGCTTCAACTCAAGCTTTTGAATGCATTTACGCGTTTTAACAGTTCTTACGACAAGGGTGATAGAGATTGAGTTCTTCTGTGTTGTATATTAAGAAAAAGCACCCAAATGTTTTGTTTGCATTCATTTGAGTATGAAACTACACCAAGAATGTTTTAAAGTGCAAACAAGCTTCAACTCAAGCTTTTGAATGCATTTACGCGTTTTAAAAGCTCATACGAGTAGGGTGATAGAGATTGAATTCTTTTGTGTTGTATATTAAGAGAAAGTATCCAAATACTTTGTTTGCATTGATTTGAGTGTGAAACTACACCTAGGATGTTTACAAGTACAAACAAGCTTCAACTCAGGCTTTTGAATGCATTTATGCGTTTTAAAAGCTCATACGAGTAGGGTGATAGAGATTTGAGTTCTTTTGTGTTGTATATTAAGAGAAAGCACCCAATTACTTTGTTTGCATTGATTTGAGTGTGAAACTACACCTAGGATGTTTACAAGTACACACAAGCTTCAACTCAAGCTTTTGAATGCATTTACTCGTTTTAAGAGCTCTTACGATTCGGGTGATAGAGATTGATTTCTTTTGTGTTGTATATTAAGAGAAAGCACTCAAATATTTTGTTTGCATTCATTTGAGTACGAAACTAGACCAAGAATGTTTTAAAGTGCAAACAAGCTTCAACATAAGCTTTTGAATGCATTTACGCGTTTTAAAGCTCATACGAGTAGGGTGAAAGAGATTTGAGTTCTTTTGTGTTGTATATTAAGAGAAAGCATCCAAATACTTTGTTTGCATTCATTTGAGTGTGAAACTACACCTAGGATGTTTCCATGTACAAACAAGCTTCAACTCAAGCTTTTCAATGCATTTACGCGTTTTAAAAGCTCATACGAGAAGGGTGAAGGAGATTTGAGTTCTTTTGTGTTGTATATTAAGAGAAAGCATCCAAATACTTTGTTTGCATTTATTTGAGTGTGAAAATACATCTAGGATGTTTACAAGTACAAACAAGCTTCAACTCAAGCTTTTGAATGCATTTACGCGTTTTAAAAGCTCATACGAGTAGGGTGAAAAAGATTTGAATTCTTTTTTGTTGTATATTAAGAGAAGCATCCAAATACTTTGTTTGCATTCATTTGAGTATGAAACTACACCAAGAATGTTTTAAAGTGCAAACAAGCTTCAACTCAAGGTTTTGAATGCATTTACGCGTTTTAAAAGCTCATACGAGTAGGGTGAAAGAGATTTGAGTTCTTTTGTGTTGTATATTAAGAGAAAGCATCCAAATACTTTGTTTGCATTCATTTGAGTGTGAAACTACACCTAGGATGTTTCCATGTACAAACAAGCTTCAACTCAAGCTTTTGAATGCATTTACGCGTTTTAACAGCTTTTACGACTAGGGTGATAGAGATTGAGTTCTTTTGTGTTGTATATTAAGAGAAAGCACCCAAATGTTTTGTTTGCATTCATTTGAGTATGAAACTACACGAAGAATGTTTTAATATGCAAACAAGCTTCAACTCAAGCTTTTGAATGCATTTACGCGTTTCAACAGCTCTTACGACTAGGGTGATAGAGATTGAGTTCTTTTGTGTTGTATATTAAGAGAAAGCACCCAAATGTTTTGATTGCATTCATTTGAGTAAGAAACTACACCAAGAATGTTTTAAACCACAAACAACTTCAACTCAAGCTTTTGAATGCATTTACGCGTTTTAACAGCTCTTACGACTAGGAAGATAGAGATTGAGTTCTTCTGTGTTGTATATTAAGAGAAAGCACCCAAATGTTTTGTTTGCATTCATTTGAGTATGAAACTACACCAAGAATGTTTTAAAGTGCAAACAAGCTTCAACTCAAGCTTTTGAATGCATTTGGGCGTTTTAAAAGCTCATACGAGTAGGGTGAAAGAGATTTGAGTTCTTTTTTGTTGTATATAAGAGAAAGCATCCAAATACTTTGTTTGCATTGATTTGAGTGTGAAACTACACCTAGGATGTTTACAAGTACAAACAAGCTTCAACTCAAGCTTTTGAATGCATTTACTCGTTTTAAGAGCTCTTACGATTCGGGTGATAGAGATTGATTTCTTTTGTGTTGTATATTAAGAGAAAGCACTCAAATATTTTGTTTGCATTGATTTGAGTGTGAAACTACACCTAGGATGTTTACAAGTACAAACAAGCTTCAACTCAAGCTTTTGAATGCATTTACGCGTTTTAACAGTTCTTACGACAAGGGTGATAGAGATTGAGTTCTTCTGTGTTGTATATTAAGAAAAAGCACCCAAATGTTTTGTTTGCATTCATTTGAGTATGAAACTACACCAAGAATGTTTTAAAGTGCAAACAAGCTTCAACTCAAGCTTTTGAATGCATTTACGCGTTTTAAAAGCTCATACGAGTAGGGTGATAGAGATTGAATTCTTTTGTGTTGTATATTAAGAGAAAGTATCCAAATACTTTGTTTGCATTGATTTGAGTGTGAAACTACACCTAGGATGTTTACAAGTACAAACAAGCTTCAACTCAGGCTTTTGAATGCATTTATGCGTTTTAAAAGCTCATACGAGTAGGGTGATAGAGATTTGAGTTCTTTTGTGTTGTATATTAAGAGAAAGCATCCAATTACTTTGTTTGCATTGATTTGAGTGTGAAACTACACCTAGGATGTTTACAAGTACACACAAGCTTCAACTCAAGCTTTTGAATGCATTTACTCGTTTTAAGAGCTCTTACGATTCGGGTGATAGAGATTGATTTCTTTTGTGTTGTATATTAAGAGAAAGCACTCAAATATTTTGTTTGCATTCATTTGAGTACGAAACTAGACCAAGAATGTTTTAAAGTGCAAACAAGCTTCAACATAAGCTTTTGAATGCATTTACGCGTTTTAAAGCTCATACGAGTAGGGTGAAAGAGATTTGAGTTCTTTTGTGTTGTATATTAAGAGAAAGCATCCAAATACTTTGTTTGCATTCATCTGAGTGTGAAACTACACCTAGGATGTTTCCATGTACAAACAAGCTTCAACTCAAGCTTTTCAATGCATTTACGCGTTTTAAAAGCTCATACGAGAAGGGTGAAGGAGATTTGAGTTCTTTTGTGTTGTATATTAAGAGAAAGCATCCAAATACTTTGTTTGCATTTATTTGAGTGTGAAAATACATCTAGGATGTTTACAAGTACAAACAAGCTTCAACTCAAGCTTTTGAATGCATTTACGCGTTTTAAAAGCTCATACGAGTAGGGTGAAAAAGATTTGAATTCTTTTTTGTTGTATATTAAGAGAAGCATCCAAATACTTTGTTTGCATTCATTTGAGTATGAAACTACACCAAGAATGTTTTAAAGTGCAAACAAGCTTCAACTCAAGGTTTTGAATGCATTTACGCGTTTTAAAAGCTCATACGAGTAGGGTGAAAGAGATTTGAGTTCTTTTGTGTTGTATATTAAGAGAAAGCATCCAAATACTTTGTTTGCATTCATTTGAGTGTGAAACTACACCTAGGATGTTTCCATGTACAAACAAGCTTCAACTCAAGCTTTTGAATGCATTTACGCGTTTTAACAGCTTTTACGACTAGGGTGATAGAGATTGAGTTCTTTTGTGTTGTATATTAAGAGAAAGCACCCAAATGTTTTGTTTGCATTCATTTGAGTATGAAACTACACCAAGAATGTTTTAATGTGCAAACAAGCTTCAACTCAAGCTTTTGAATGCATTTACGCGTTTTAAAAGCTCATACGAGTAGGGTGAAAGAGATTTGAGTTCTTTTGTGTTGTATATTAAGAGAAAGCATCCAAATACTTTGTTTGCATTCATTTGAGTGTGAAACTACACCTAGGACGTTTCCAAGTACAAACAAGTTTCAACTCAAGCTTTTTGATGCATTTACGCGTTTTAAAAGCTCATACGTGTAGGGTGAAAGAGATTTGAGTTCTTTTGTGTTGTATATTAAGAGAAAGCATCCAAATACTTTGTTTGCATTCATTTGAGTATGAAAATACATCTAGGATGTTTATAAGTACAAACAAGCTTCAACTCAAGCTTTTGAATGCATTTACGCGTTTTAAAAGCTCATACGAGAAGGGTGAAAGAGATTTGAATTCTTTTTTGTTGTATATTAAGAGAAAGCATCCAAATACTTTGTTTTCATTCATTTGAGTGTGAAACTACACCTAGGATGTGTCCAAGTACAAACAAGCTTCAACTCAAGCTTTTGAATGCATTTACGCGTTTTAACAGCTCTTACGACTTGGGTGATAGAGATTGAGTTCTTTTGTGTTGTATATTAAGAGAAAGCACCCAAATGTTTTGTTTGCATTCATTTGAGTATGAAACTACACCAAGAATGTTTTAAAGTGCAAACAAGCTTCAACTCAAGCTTTTGAATGCATTTACGCGTTTTAAAAGCTCATACGAGTAGGGTGAAAGAGATTTGAGTTCTTTTGTGTTGTATATTAAGAGAAAGCATCCAAATACTTTGTTTGCATTCATTTGAGTGTGAAACTTCACCTAGGATGTTTACAAGTATAAAAAAGCTTCAACTCAAGCTTTTTAATGCATTGACGCGTTTTAACAGCTCTTACGACTAGGGTGAAAGAGATTTGAGTTCTTTTGTGTTGTATATTAAGAGAAAGCATCCAAATGTTTTGTTTGCATTCATTTGAGTATTAAACTACACCAAGAATATTTTAAAGTGCAAAGAAGCTTCAACTCAAGCTTTTGAATGCATTTACGCGTTTTAAAAGCTCATACGAGTAGGGTGAAAGAGATTTGAGTTCTTTTGTGTTGTATATTAAGAGAAAACATCCAAATACTTTGTTTGCATTGATTTGAGTGTGAAACTACACCTAGGATGTTTCCATGTTCAAACAAGCTTGAACTCAAGCTTTTTAATGCATTTACGCGTTTTCAAAGCGCATACGAGTAGTGTGAAAGAGATTTGAGTTCTTTTGTGTTGTATATTAAGAGAAAGCATCCAATACTTTGTTTGCATTCATTTGAGTGTGAAACTACACCTAGGATGTTTACAAGTACAAACAAGCTTCAACTCAAGCTTTTGAATGCATTTACGCGTTTTAACAGCTCTTACGACTAGGGTGATAGAGATTGAGTTCTTTTGTGTTGTATATTAAGAGAAAGCACCCAAATGTTTTGATTGCATTCATTTGAGTATGAAACTACACCAAGAATGTTTTAAAGTACAAACAAGCTTCAACTCAAGCTTTTGAATGCATTTACTCGTTTTAACAGCTCTTACGACTAGGGTGATAGAGATTGAGTTCTTCTGTGTTGTATATTAAGAGAAAGCACCCAAATGTTTTGTTTGCATTCATTTGAGTATGAAACTACACCAAGAATGTTTTAAAGTGCAAACAAGCTTCAACTCAAGCTTTTGCATGCATTTACGCGTTTTAAAAGCTCGTACGATTAGGGTGAAAGAGATTTGAGTTCTTTTGTGTTGTATATTAAGAGAAAGCATCCAAATACTTTGTTTGCATTCATTTGAGTTTGAAACTACACCTAGGATGTTTCCATGTACAAACAAGCTTCAACTCAAGCTTTTTAATGCATTTACGCGTTTTAAAAGCTCATACGAGTAGGGTGAAAGAGATTTGAGTTCTTTTGTGTTGTATATTAAGAGAAAGCATCCAAATACTTTGTTTGCATTCATTTGAGTGTGAAAATACATCTAGGATGTTTACAAGTACAAACAAGCTTCAACTCAAGCTTTTTAATGCATTTACGCGTTTTAAAAGCTCATACGAGTTGGGTGAAAGAGATTTGAGTTCTTTTGTGTTGTATATTAAGAGAAAGCATCCAATACTTTTTTTGCATTCATTTGAGTGTGAAACTACACCTAGGATGTTTACAAGTACAAAAAAGTTTCAACTCAAGCTGTTGAATGAATTTACGCGTTTTAACAGCTCTTACGACTAGGGTGATAGAGATTGAGTTCTTCTGTGTTGTATATTAAGAGAAAGCACCCAAATGTTTTGTTTGCATTCATTTGAGTATGAAACTACACCAAGAATGTTTTAAAGTGCAAACAAGCTTCAACTCAAGGTTTTGAATGCATTCACGCGTTTTAACAGCTCTTAGGACTAGGGTGATAGAAATTGAGTTCTTTTGTGTTGTATATTAAGAGAAAGCATCCAAATACTTTGTTTGCATTCATTTGAGTGTGAAACTACACCTAGGATGTTTCCAAGTACAAACAAGCTTCAACTCAAGCTTTTTGATGCATTTACGCGTTTTAAAAGCTCATACGAGTAGGGTGAAAGAGATAAACAAGCTTAAACTCAAGCCTTTGAATGCATTTACGCGTTTAAAAAGCTCATACGAGTAGGGTGAAAGAGATTTGAGTTCTTTTCTGTTGTATATTAAGAGAAAGCATCCAAACACTTTGTTTGCATTCATTTGGTTGTGAATCTACACCTGGGATTTTTACAAGTACAAACTAGCTTCAACTCAAGCTTTTGAATGCATTTACGCGTTTTAAAAGCGCATACGAGTAGGGTGAAAGAGATTTGAGTTCTTCTGTCTTGTATATTAAGAGAAAGCATCCAAATACTTTTTTTGCATTCATTTGAGTGTGAAACTACACCTAGGATGTTTACAAGTATAAACAAGCTTCAACTCAAGCTTTTGAATGCATTTCCGCTTTTGAAAAGCTCATACGAGTAGGGTGAAAAAGATTTGAATTCTTTTGTGTTGTATAGTAAGAGAAAGCATCAAATACTTTGTTTGCATTCATTTGAGTGTGAAATTACACCTAGGATGTTTACAAGTACAAACAAGCTTCAACTTAAGCTGTTGAATGCATTTACGCGTTTTAAAAGCTCATACGAGTAGGGTGAAAGAGATTTGAGTTCTTTTGTGTTGTATATTAAGAGAAAGCATCCAAATACTTTGTTTGCATTCATTTGAGTGTGAAACTACACCTAGGATGTTTCCATGTACAAACAAGCTTCAACTCAAGCTTTTTAATGCATTTACGCGTTTTAAAAGCTCATACGAGTAGGGTGAAAGAGATTTGAGTTCTTTTGTGTTGTATATTAAGAGAAAGCATCAAATTACTTTGTTTGCATTCATTTGAGTATGAAACCACACCTAGGATGTTTACAAGTACAAAAAGCTTCAACTCAAGCTTTTGAATGCATTTACGCGTTTTAAAAGCTCATACGAGTAGGGTGAAAAAGATTTGAATTCTTTTTTGTTGTATATTAAGAGAAGCATCCAAATACTTTGTTTGCATTCATTTGAGTATGAAACTACACCAAGAATGTTTTAAAGTGCAAACAAGCTTCAACTCAAGGTTTTGAATGCATTTACGCGTTTTAAAAGCTCATACGAGTAGGGTGAAAGAGATTTGAGTTCTTTTGTGTTGTATATTAAGAGAAAGCATCCAATACTTTGCTTGCATTCATTTGAGTGTGAAACTACACCTATGATGTTTACAAGTACAAACAAGCTTCAACTCAAGCTTTTGAATGAATTTACGCGTTTTAACAACTCTTACGACTAGGGTGATAGAGATTGAGTTCTTTTGTGTTGTATATTAAGAGAAAGCACCCAAATGTTTTGTTTGCATTCATTTGAGTATGAAACTACACCAAGAATGTTTTAAAGTGCAAACAAGCTTCAACTCAAGCTTTTGAATGCATTTACACGTTTTAAAAGCTCATACGAGTAGGGTGAAAGAGATTTGAGTTCTTTTGTGTTGTATATTAAGAGAAAGCATCCAAATACTTTGTTTGCATTCATTTGAGTTTGAAACTACACCTAGGATGTTTCCATGTACAAACAAGCTTCAACTCAAGGTTTTGAATGCATTTACGCGTTTTAAAAGCTCATACGAGTAGGGTGAAAGTGATTTGAATTCTTTTTAGTTGTATATTAAGAGAAAGTATCCAAATACTTTGTTTGCATTGATGAGTGTGAAACTACACCTAGAATGTTTACAAGTACAAACAAGCTTCAACTCAGGCTTTTGAACGCATTTACGCGTTTTAGAAGCTCATACGAGTTGGGTGAAAGAGATTTAAGTTCTTTTGTGTTGTATATTAAGAGAAAGCATCCAATACTTTGTTTGCATTCATTTGAGTGTAAAACTACACCTAGGATGTTTACAAGTACAAACAAGCTTCAACTCAAGCTGTTGAATGAATTTACGCGTTTTAACAGCTCTTACGACTAGGGTGATAGAGATTGAGTTCTTCTGTGTTGTATATTAAGAGAAAGCATCCAAATACTTTGTTTGCATTCATTTGAGTGTGAAACTACACCTAGGACGTTTCCAAGTACAAACAAGCTTCAACTCAAGCTTTTTGATGCATTTACGCGTTTTAAAAGCTCATACGTGTAGGGTGAAAGAGATTTGAGTTCTTTTGTGTTGTATATTAAGAGAAAACATCCAAATACTTTGTTTGCATTCACTTGAGTGTGAAACTACACCTAGGATGTTTACAAGTACAAACAAGCTTCAACTCAAGCTTTTGAATGCATTTACGCGTTTTAAAAGCTCATACGAGTAGGGTGAAAGAGATTTGAGTTCCTTTGTGTTGTATATTAAGAGAAAGCATCCAAATACTTTGTTTGCATTCACTTGAGTGTGAAACTACACCTAGGATGTTTACAAGTACAGACAAGCTTCAACTCAAGCTTTTGAATGCATTTACGCGTTTTAAAACCTCATACGAGTAGGGTGAAAGAGATTTGAGTTCAATGTGTTGTATATTAAGAGAAAGCATCCATATACTTTGTTTGCATTCATTTGAGTGTGAAACTACACCTAGGATGTTTACAAGTACAAACAAGCTTCACCTCAAGCTTTTGAATGCATTTACGCGTTTAAAAAGGTTATACGAGTAGGGTGAAAGAGATTTGAGTTCTTTTGTGTTGTATATTAAGAGAAAGCATCCAAACACTTTGTTTGCATTCATTTGATTGTGAATCTACACCTTGGATGGTTAGAAGTACAAACTAGCTTCACCTCAAGCTTTTGAATGCATTTACGAGTTTTAAAAGCGCATACGAGTTGGGTGAAAGAGATTTGAGTTCTTTTGTGTTGTATATTAAGAGAAAACATCCAAATACTTTGTTTGCATTCACTTGAGTGTGAAACTACACCTAGGATGTTTACAAGTACAAACAAGCTTCAACTCAAGCTTTTGAATGCATTTACGCGTTTTAAAAGCTCATACGAGTAGGGTGAAAGAGATTTGAGTTCCTTTGTGTTGTATATTAAGAGAAAGCATCCAAATACTTTGTTTGCATTCACTTGAGTGTGAAACTACACCTAGGATGTTTACAAGTACAGACAAGCTTCAACTCAAGCTTTTGAATGCATTTACGCGTTTTAAAACCTCATACGAGTAGGGTGAAAGAGATTTGAGTTCAATGTGTTGTATATTAAGAGAAAGCATCCATATACTTTGTTTGCATTCATTTGAGTGTGAAACTACACCTAGGATGTTTACAAGTACAAACAAGCTTCACCTCAAGCTTTTGAATGCATTTACGCGTTTAAAAAGGTTATACGAGTAGGGTGAAAGAGATTTGAGTTCTTTTGTGTTGTATATTAAGAGAAAGCATCCAAACACTTTGTTTGCATTCATTTGATTGTGAATCTACACCTTGGATGGTTAGAAGTACAAACTAGCTTCACCTCAAGCTTTTGAATGCATTTACGAGTTTTAAAAGTTCATACGAGTAGGGTGAAAGAGATTTGAGTTCTTTTGTGTTGTATATTAAGAGAAAACATTCAAATACTTTGTTTGGATTCATTTAAGTGTGATACTACACGTAAGATGTTTACAACTACAAACAAGCGTCAACTCAAACTTTTGAATCCATTTACGCGTTTTAAAAGCTCATACGAGTAGGGTGAAAGAGATTTGAGTTCTTTTGTTTTGTATATTAAGAGAAAGCATCCAAATACTTTGTTTGGATTTATTTGAGTGTGAAACTACACCTAGGATGGTTACAAGTACAAACAAGCTTCAACTCAAGCTTTTGAATGCATTTACGCGTTTTAACAGCTCTTACGACTATGGTGATGGAGACTGAGTTCTTTTGTGTTGTATATTAAGAGAAAGCATCCAAATACTTTTTTTGTAATCATTTGAGTGTGAAACTACACCGAGGATGTTTAGAAGTACAAACAAGCTTCAACTCAAGCTTTTGAATGCATTTACGCGTTTTAAAAGCTCATACGAGTAGGGTAAAAAAGATTTGAGTTCTTTTGTGTTGTATATTAAGAGAAAGCATCCAAATACTTTGTTTGCATTAAATTGAGTGTGAAACTACACCTATGATGTGTACAAGTACAAACAAGCTTCAACTGAAGCTTTTGAATGCATTTACGCGTTTTAACAGCTCTTACGACTAGG
This sequence comes from Tetragonia tetragonoides, assembly GCA_038025085.1. Lineage (NCBI taxonomy): Eukaryota > Viridiplantae > Streptophyta > Magnoliopsida > Caryophyllales > Aizoaceae > Tetragonia > Tetragonia tetragonoides. The sequence continues at coordinate 27,557,817 of CM076140.1, forward strand.
GTGATAGAGATTTAGTTCTTTTGTGTTGTATATTAAGGGAAGCACCCAAATGTTCTGTTTGCATTCATTTGAGTATGAAACTACACCAAGAATGTTTGAAAGTGCAAACAAGCTTCAACTCAAGCTTTTGAATGCATTTACGCGTTTTAAAAGCTCATACGAGTAGGGTCAAAGAGATTGGAGTTCTTTTGTGTTGTATATTAAGAGAAAGCATCCAAATACTTTGTTGGGATTCATTTGATTGTGAAACTACACCTAGGATGTTTACAAGTACAAACAAGCTTCAACTCAAACTTTTGAATCCATTTACGCGTTTTAAAAGCTCATACGAGTAGGGTGAAAGAGATTTGAGTTCTTTTGTGTTGTATATTTATAGAAAGCATCCAAACACTTTGTTTGCATTCATTTGAGTGTGAAACTACACCTAGGATGTTTACAAGTACAAACAAGCGTCAACTCAAGCTTTGAAAGCATTTACGCGTTTTAAAAGCTCATAAGAGTAGGGTGAAAGAGATTTGAGTTCGTTTGTGTTGTATACTTATAGAAAGCATCCAAACACTTTGTTTGCATTCATTTGAGTGTGAAATTACACCTAGGATGTTTACAAGTATAAAAAAGCTTTAACCCAAGCTTTTGAATGCATTTACGCGTTTTAACAGCTCTTATGACTATGGTGATAGAGACTGAGTTCTTTTGTGTTGTATATTAAGGGAAAGCATCCAAATACTTTGTTTGGATTCATTTGAGTGTGAAACTACACCAAGGATGTTTACAAGTGCAAACAAGCTTCAACTCAAGATTTTGAATGCATTTACGCGTTTTAAAAGCTCATACGAGTAGGTGACAGAGATGTGAGTTCTTTTGTGTAGTATATTCAGAGAAAGCATCCAAACACTTTATTTGCATTCATTTGAGTGTGAAAATACACCTAAGATGTTTACAAGTACAAATAATCTTCAACCCAAGCTTTTGAATCCATTTACGCGTTTTAAAAGCTCTTACGACTATGGTGATAGAGACTGAGTTCTTTTGTGTTGTGTATTAAGAGAAAGCATCCAAATACTTTGTTTGGATTCATTTGAGTGTGAAACTACACCTGGGATGTTTACAAGTACAAACAAGCTTCAACTCAAGCTTTTGAATGCATTCACGCGTTTTAAAAGCTCATATGAGTAGGGTGAAAGAGGTTTGAGTTCTTTTGTGTTGTATATTAAGAGAAAGCATCCATATACTTTGTTGTATTCATTTAAGTGTGAAACTACACCTAGGATGTTTACAAGTACAAACAAGCTTCAACTCAAGCTTTTGAATGCATTTACGCATTTTAAAACCTCATACGAGTAGGGTGAAAGAGATTTGAGTTCTTTTGTATTGTATATTAAGAGAAAGCATCCAAATACTTTGTTTGGATTCATTTGAGTGTGAAACTACACCTAGGAAGTTTACAAGTACAAACAAGCTTCAACTCAAGCTTCTGAATGCATTTACGCGTTTTAAAAGGTCATACGAGTAGGGTGAAAGAGATTTGAGTTCAATGTGTTGTATATTAAGAGAAAGCATCCATATACTTTGTTTGCATTCATTTGAGTGTGAAACTACACCTAGGATGTTTACAAGTACAAACAAGCTTCAACTCAAGCTTTTGAATGCATTTACGCGTTTAAAAAGCTTATACGAGTAGGGTGAAAGAGATTTGAGTTCTTTTGTGTTGTATATTAAGAGAAAGCATCCAATTACTTTGTTTGCATTCATTTGAGTCTGAAACTACACCTAGGATGTTTACAAGTACAAACAAGCTTCAAGTCAAGCTTTTGAATGCATTTACGTGTTTTAAAAGCGCATACGAGTAGGGTGAAAGAGATTTGAGTTCTTTTGGTGTTGTATATTAAGAGAAAGCATCCAAATACTTTGTTTGCATTCATTTGATTGTGAAACTACACCTAGGATGTTTACATGTACAAACAAGCTTTAACTCAAGCTTTTGAATGCATTTACGCGTTTAAAAAGCTTATACGAGAAGGGGGAAAGAGATTTGAGTTCTTTTGTGTTGTATATTAATAGAAAGCATCCAAATACTTTGTTTGCATTCATTTGAGTGTGAAACTACACCTAGGATGTTTACAAGTACAAACAAGCTTCAACTCAAGCTTTTGAATGCATTTACGCGTTTTAAAAGCTCATACGAGTAGGGTGAAAGAGATTTGAGTTCTTTTGTGTTGTATATTAAGAGTGACGCAGGAGCAAGTACGTTAAAGGACAAGCAAGAAGACGACGAATCAAGAACGTCCAATAACCCAGTTCTTGAAACGTTAATGCTTGATCTTGAGCTGCTCATTGCCAAGAGTATAATGCCACGTGAGGTAAAGTGTGAGGTAACTATGTTAGAGTGGCAAGAAGATGACTAGAAGCTGAAAAGAAGAAGCCTTGGGCGCCAAGGAAACTGTTCCAGCGGTTTTGAGCTTTGGGCGCTAGGTAATCAGTTGTTCAGTTCTATTTCGTTTAGTATTCCCTTTATTAGTTAGAATATGTTTAGGAGAGTAATAATCTGATTGTTATTAGTATTAGAAGTCCATTAGGTATTAGGAAAGATGTTAGTTAGTCCGTTTTACAATTGTAGTCAGTTTTGTAGTTAGTTTCCTATTCGGACTAGGATTAGGATTCCGAATAGCTTTAGATTTTCTTGGTCTATAAATAGGGGAGAGCTTTGCTATTGTAAACTCGTGCTTTGATGATTAATTATTGAATACATGAGTATTTACCCCTCAAACTGAGTGATTCAGGTTGAAACCCTTACGAGTGATTCGTGAGTTGTTCTTGAGTGATTCTTGAACAAGATCCCTTTGTGTGATACTATCAAAGGTTAATTTCCGTTTTGTTACTTATTTCACATCAACTTGGTATCAGAGCTAAAGGTTTGAGCTTTCTTAAGTTTAAACAACACGGTCCTGAGCATAAACACGACACCATAGCGAGCTTTAGAGAAAGATTCTTGCAAGATCCGCCCTTTGTTCACGAAGACAGCCAAGAAACCCCCAAGAAACCAACAACCGAAGCTATGGGTGAGCCCAGCGAACTAGCAAAGTTGTTAACAGCCATGGAGGATCTTAGGACGTCTTTCAAATCTCAAGAAGAGCGGATGGCTGCTATGGAAAGAAGAAACCAAGAAGATAGGGAGAACATGGAGACAAGGATGCGCAGAATTCATTGGAGAAACCACAACCGTGACCCCGACTTCGATGAGGAGTTTGAAGACACAAGTGGGACTAGAACCAATGACGCTCCTAAACCACGACATCCCTATGATGATGACAGGAACTTGAAGGTCGAACTCCCTGAATATGACGGTTCCTACGACCCAGAGGCCTTTCTTGATTGGCTTAGAACTATGGAGAGAGTCTTTGAATACAAGGAGTATGATGAGCGGCGAAGATGCAAGTTAGCCACGCTTAAACTCACCAAGCATGCTTCTTTATGGTATGAAAACCTAAAGGCTCGACGCAAGAAGGAAGAGAAAGCAAAGATTGAGACTTGGGACAAACTCAAGAAATATTTAAAGAAACGATTTTTGCCTAAAGAATTTGAGCAAGAACAGTTTTTGAAACTCACATCCTTAAGCCAAGAAACCTCAAGTGTACAAGACTACCTCCAGAAGTTTGAACATATGCACATGATGTGTGATCTTGAGGAGAAGGAGGAGTTAAAGATCGCGCGGTTCATCAAAGGTCTAAACCCAACTCTAAGGCGCAAGGTAGAGCTTGTTCCTTACGTAACCTTTGAGGACGTTTGCAAAATTGCTCTCAAGATTGAGAAGCAAGAGAAGGAGCAAAAACCGGTTGCCCGAGATGTGATTAAAGGCTATACAAATTTTCGGAACCAATACAATGCAAGAGAGAATGCAACATTCTCCAAGAGCGCAAGTGTCCCTAGCAAGCCCGTAACTCAAGACAAAGGCAAAGCCGTGGCTACTAAGGACAAGAACCAACTGCGTTGTTTCAAGTGTCAAGGATATGGACACTATGCCTATGAGTGCGGCTCGAAGAAAGCGCTCACCATCGCTGAGCTAGAAGAGATGGAGCCCTCGTTTGTTATGCCCATAACCGAGGATAGTGATGAAGATATTGGAGAGCCATTCATTGAAGATTATGGTATACCCGAGGTTGGAGAGACCCTAATCCTTACGAAGTTGCTACATACGACTGTGGCCGTTGATGAGTCCGACCAAAGGGAGCAAATATTCCATTCTCGCTGCAAGGTTAGAGGTAAAGTTTGCAATTTGATTATTGACTCTGGGAGTTGTACTAATGTTGCCTCTAAAGAGATGGTTGATAAGCTTGATTTGCCTACTAAAAGTCATCCTAAACCCTATACTGTGCAATGGTTGAATGATGGGGGAGGGTTAAAAGTGACTAAACAAGCTAGAGTTTGCTTTACTTTAGGGTGTAGGGTGTAGACTAAACAAGCTCATACGAGTAGGGTGAAAGAGATTTGAGTTCTTTTGTGTTGTATATTAAGAGAAAGCATCCAAATACTTTGTTTGCATTCATTTGAGTTTGAAACTACACCTAGGATGTTTCCATGTACAAACAAGCTTCAACTCAAGGTTTTGAATGCATTTACGCGTTTTAAAAGCTCATACGAGTAGGGTGAAAGTGATTTGAATTCTTTTTAGTTGTATATTAAAAGAAAGTATCCAAATACTTTGTTTGCATTGATGAGTGTGAAACTACACCTAGAATGTTTACAAGTACAAACAAGCTTCAACTCAGGCTTTTGAACGCATTTACGCGTTTTAGAAGCTCATACGAGTTGGGTGAAAGAGATTTAAGTTCTTTTGTGTTGTATATTAAGAGAAAGCATCCAATACTTTGTTTGCATTCATTTGAGTGTAAAACTACACCTAGGATGTTTACAAGTACAAACAAGCTTCAACTCAAGCTGTTGAATGAATTTACGCGTTTTAACAGCTCTTACGACTAGGGTGATAGAGATTGAGTTCTTCTGTGTTGTATATTAAGAGAAAGCATCCAAATACTTTGTTTGCATTCATTTGAGTGTGAAACTACACCTAGGACGTTTCCAAGTACAAACAAGCTTCAACTCAAGCTTTTTGATGCATTTACGCGTTTTAAAAGCTCATACGTGTAGGGTGAAAGAGATTTGAGTTCTTTTGTGTTGTATATTAAAAGAAAGCATACAAATACTTTGTTTGCATTCATTTGAGGGTGAAACTACACCTACGATGTTTACAAGTACAAACAAGCTTCAACTCAAGCTTTTGAATGCATTCACGCGTTTTAACAGCTCTTAGGACTAGGGTGATAGAGATTGAGTTCCTCTGTGTTGTATATTAAAAGAAAGCATCCAAATATTTTGTTTGCATTCATTTGAGTATGAAACTACACCAAGAATGATTTAAAGTGCAAACAAGCTTCAACTCAAGCTTTTGAAAGCATTTACGCGTTTTAAAAGCTCATAAGAGTAGGGTGAAAGAGATTTGAGTTCTTTTGTGTTGTATATTAAGAGAAAGCATCCAAATACTTTGTTTGCATTCATTTGAGTGTGAAACTACACCTAGGATGTTTCCAAGTACAAACAAGCTTCAACTCAAGCTTTTTGATGCATTTACGCGTTTTAAAAGCTCATACGAGTAGGGTGAAAGAGATAAACAAGCTTAAACTCAAGCTTTTGAATGCATTTACGCGTTTAAAAAGCTCATACGAGTAGGGTGAAAGAGATTTGAGTTTTTTTCTGTTGTATATTAAGAGAAAGCATCCAAACACTTTGTTTGCATTCATTTGATTGTGAATCTACACCTGGGATGTTTACAAGTACAAACTAGCTTCAACTCAAGCTTTTGAATGCATTTACGCGTTTTAAAAGCGCATACGAGTAGGGTGAAAGAGATTTGAGTTCTTTTGTGTTGTATATTAAGAGAAAGCATCCAAATACTTTTTTTGCATTCATTTGAGTGTGAAACTACACCTAGGATGTTTACAAGTATAAACAAGCTTCAACTCATGCTTTTGATTGCATTTCCGCTTTTGAAAAGCTCATACGAGTAGGGTGAAAAAGAATTGAATTCTTTTGTGTTGTATAGTAAGAGAAAGCAATAAATACTTTGTTTGCATTCATTTGAGTGTGAAATTAGACCTAGGATGTTTACAAGTACAAACAAGCTTCAACTTAAGCTGTTGAATGCATTTACGCGTTTTAAAAGCTCATACGAGTAGGGTGAAAGAGATTTGGGTTCTTTTGTGTTGTCTATGAAGAGAAAGCATGCAAATACTTTGTTTGCATTCATTTGTGTGTGAAACTACACCTAGGATGTGTACAAGTACAAACAAGCTTCAACTCAAGCTTTTGAATGCATTTACGCGTTTTAAAAGCTCATACGAGTAGGGTGAAAGAGATTTGAGTTCAATGTGTTGTATATTAAGAGAAAGCATCCATATACTTTGTTTGCATTCATTTGCGTGTGAAACTACACCTAGGATGTTTACAAGTACAAACAAGCTTCAATTCAAGCTTTTGGATGCATTTACGCGTTTCAAAAGCTCATACGAGTAGGGTGAAAGAGATTTGAGTTCTTTTGTGTTGTATATTAAGAGAAAACATCCAAATACTTTGTTTGCATTCACTTGAGTGTGAAACTACACCTAGGATGTTTACAAGTACAAACAAGGTTCAACTCAAGCTTTTGAATGCATTTACGCGTTTTAAAAGCTCGTACGAGTAGGGTGAAAGAGATTTGAGTTCTTTTGTGTTGTATATTAAGAGAACGCATCCAAATACTTTTCTTGGATGGATTTGAGTGTGAAACTACACCTAGGATGTGTACAAGTATAAACAAGCTTCAACTCATGATTTTGAATGCATTTACGCGTTTTAAAAGCGCATACGAGTTGGGTGAAAGAGATTTGAGTTCTTTTGTGTTGTATATTAAGAGAAAACATCCAAATACTTTGTTTGCATTCACTTGAGTGTGAAACTACACCTAGGATGTTTACAAGTACAAACAAGCTTCAACTCAAGCTTTTGAATGCATTTACGCGTTTTAAAAGCTCATACGAGTAGGGTGAAAGAGATTTGAGTTCCTTTGTGTTGTATATTAAGAGAAAGCATCCAAATACTTTGTTTGCATTCACTTGAGTGTGAAACTACACCTAGGATGTTTACAAGTACAGACAAGCTTCAACTCAAGCTTTTGAATGCATTTACGCGTTTTAAAACCTCATACGAGTAGGGTGAAAGAGATTTGAGTTCAATGTGTTGTATATTAAGAGAAAGCATCCATATACTTTGTTTGCATTCATTTGAGTGTGAAACTACACCTAGGATGTGTACAAGTACAAACAAGCTTCAACTCAAGCTTTTGAATGCATTTACGCGTTTTAAAAGCTCATACGAGTAGGGTGAAAGAGATTTGAGTTCAATGTGTTGTATATTAAGAGAAAGCATCCATATACTTTGTTTGCATTCATTTGCGTGTGAAACTACGCCTAGGATGTTTACAAGTACAAACAAGCTTCAATTCAAGCTTTTGGATGCATTTACGCGTTTCAAAAGCTCATACGAGTAGGGTGAAAGAGATTTGAGTTCTTTTGTGTTGTATATTAAGAGAAAACATCCAAATACTTTGTTTGCATTCACTTGAGTGTGAAACTACACCTAGGATGTTTACAAGTACAAACAAGGTTCAACTCAAGCTTTTGAATGCATTTACGCGTTTTAAAAGCTCATACGAGTAGGGTGAAAGAGATTTGAGTTCTTTTGTGTTGTATATTAAGAGAACGCATCCAAATACTTTTCTTGGATGGATTTGAGTGTGAAACTACACCTAGGATGTGTACATGTATAAACAAGCTTCAACTCATGATTTTGAATGCATTTACGCGTTTTAAAAGCGCATACGAGTTGGGTGAAAGAGATTTGAGTTCTTTTGTGTTGTATATTAAGAGAAAACATCCAAATACTTTGTTTGCATTCACTTGAGTGTGAAACTACACCTAGGATGTTTACAAGTACAAACAAGGTTCAACTCAAGCTTTTGAATGCATTTACGCGTTTTAAAAGCTCATACGAGTAGGGTGAAAGAGATTTGAGTTCCTTTGTGTTGTATATTAAGAGAAAGCATCCAAATACTTTGGTTGCATTCACTTGAGTGTGAAACTACACCTAGAATGTTTACAAGTACAGACAAGCTTCAACTCAAGCTTTTGAATGCATTTACGCGTTTTAAAACCTCATACGAGTAGGGTGAAAGAGATTTGAGTTCAATGTGTTGTATATTAAGAGAAAGCATCCATATACTTTGTTTGCATTCATTTGAGTGTGAAACTACACCTAGGATGTTTACAAGTACAAACAAGCTTCACCTCAAGCTTTTGAATGCATTTACGCGTTTAAAAAGGTTATACGAGTAGGGTGAAAGAGATTTGAGTTCTTTTGTGTTGTATATTAAGAGAAAGCATCCAAACACTTTGTTTGCATTCATTTGATTGTGAATCTACACCTTGGATGGTTAGAAGTACAAACTAGCTTCACCTCAAGCTTTTGAATGCATTTACGAGTTTTAAAAGTTCATACGAGTAGGGTGAAAGAGATTTGAGTTCTTTTGTGTTGTATATTAAGAGAAAACATTCAAATACTTTGTTTGGATTCATTTAAGTGTGATACTACACGTAAGATGTTTACAACTACAAACAAGCGTCAACTCAAACTTTTGAATCCATTTACGCGTTTTAAAAGCTCATACGAGTAGGGTGAAAGAGATTTGAGTTCTTTTGTTTTGTATATTAAGAGAAAGCATCCAAATACTTTGTTTGGATTTATTTGAGTGTGAAACTACACCTAGGATGGTTACAAGTACAAACAAGCTTCAATTCAAGCTTTTGAATGCATTTACGCGTTTTAACAGCTCTTACGACTATGGTGATGGAGACTGAGTTCTTTTGTGTTGTATATTAAGAGAAAGCATCCAAATACTTTTTTTGTAATCATTTGAGTGTGAAACTACACCGAGGATGTTTAGAAGTACAAACAAGCTTCAACTCAAGCTTTTGAATGCATTTACGCGTTTTAAAAGCTCATACGAGTAGGGTAAAAAAGATTTGAGTTCTTTTGTGTTGTATATTAAGAGAAAGCATCCAAATACTTTGTTTGCATTAAATTGAGTGTGAAACTACACCTACGATGTTTACAAGTACAAACAAGCTTCAACTGAAGCTTTTGAATGCATTTACGCGTTTAACCAGCTCTTACGACTAGGGTGATAGAGATTTAGTTCTTTTGTGTTGTATATTAAGAGAAGCACCCAAATGTTCTGTTTGCATTCATTTGAGTATGAAACTACACCAAGAATGTTTGAAAGTGCAAACAAGCTTCAACTCAAGCTTTTGAATGCATTTACGCGTTTTAAAAGCTCATACGAGTAGGGTCAAAGAGATTGGAGTTCTTTTGTGTTGTATATTAAGAGAAAGCATCCAAATACTTTGTTGGGATTCATTTGATTGTGAAACTACACCTAGGATGTTTACAAGTACAAACAAGCTTCAACTCAAACTTTTGAATCCATTTACGCGTTTTAAAAGCTCATACGAGTAGGGTGAAAGAGATTTGAGTTCTTTTGTGTTGTATATTTATAGAAAGCATCCAAACACTTTGTTTGCATTCATTTGAGTGTGAAACTACACCTAGGATGTTTACAAGTACAAACAAGCGTCAACTCAAGCTTTGAAAGCATTTACGCGTTTTAAAAGCTCATAAGAGTAGGGTGAAAGAGATTTGAGTTCGTTTGTGTTGTATACTTATAGAAAGCATCCAAACACTTTGTTTGCATTCATTTGAGTGTGAAATTACACCTAGGATGTTTACAAGTATAAAAAAGCTTTAACCCAAGCTTTTGAATGCATTTACGCGTTTTAACAGCTCTTATGACTATGGTGATAGAGACTGAGTTCTTTTGTGTTGTATATTAAGGGAAAGCATCCAAATACTTTGTTTGGATTCATTTGAGTGTTAAACTACACCTGGGATGTTTACAAGTGCAAACAAGCTTCAACTCAAGATTTTGAATGCATTTACGCGTTTTAAAAGCTCATACGAGTAGGTGACAGAGATGTGAGTTCTTTTGTGTAGTATATTCAGAGAAAGCATCCAAACACTTTATTTGCATTCATTTGAGTGTGAAAATACACCTAAGATGTTTACAAGTACAAATAATCTTCAACCCAAGCTTTTGAATCCATTTACGCGTTTTAAAAGCTCTTACGACTATGGTGATAGAGACTGAGTTCTTTTGTGTTGTGTATTAAGAGAAAGCATCCAAATACTTTGTTTTGATTCATTTGAGTGTGAAACTACACCTGGGATGTTTACAAGTACAAACAAGCTTCAACTCAAGCTTTTGAATGCATTCACGCGTTTTAAAAGCTCATATGAGTAGGGTGAAAGAGGTTTGAGTTCTTTTGTGTTGTATATTAAGAGAAAGCATCCATATACTTTGTTGTATTCATTTAAGTGTGAAACTACACCTAGGATGTTTACAAGTACAAACAAGCTTCAACTCAAGCTTTTGAATGCATTTACGCATTTTAAAACCTCATACGAGTAGGGTGAAAGAGATTTGAGTTCTTTTGTATTGTATATTAAGAGAAAGCATCCAAATACTTTGTTTGGATTCATTTGAGTGTGAAACTACACCTAGGAAGTTTACAAGTACAAACAAGCTTCAACTCAAGCTTCTGAATGCATTTACGCGTTTTAAAAGGTCATACGAGTAGGGTGAAAGAGATTTGAGTTCAATGTGTTGTATATTAAGAGAAAGCATCCATATACTTTGTTTGCATTCATTTGAGTGTGAAACTACACCTAGGATGTTTACAAGTACAAACAAGCTTCAACTCAAGCTTTTGAATGCATTTACGCGTTTAAAAAGCTTATACGAGTAGGGTGAAAGAGATTTGAGTTCTTTTGTGTTGTATATTAAGAGAAAGCATCCAATTACTTTGTTTGCATTCATTTGAGTCTGAAACTACACCTAGGATGTTTACAAGTACAAACAAGCTTCAAGTCAAGCTTTTGAATGCATTTACGTGTTTTAAAAGCGCATACGAGTAGGGTGAAAGAGATTTGAGTTCTTTTGGTGTTGTATATTAAGAGAAAGCATCCAAATACTTTGTTTGCATTCATTTGATTGTGAAACTACACCTAGGATGTTTACATGTACAAACAAGCTTTAACTCAAGCTTTTGAATGCATTTACGCGTTTAAAAAGCTTATACGAGAAGGGGGAAAGAGATTTGAGTTCTTTTGTGTTGTATATTAATAGAAAGCATCCAAATACTTTGTTTGCATTCATTTGAGTGTGAAACTACACCTAGGATGTTTACAAGTACAAACAAGCTTCAACTCAAGCTTTTGAATGCATTTACGCGTTTTAAAAGCTCATACGAGTAGGGTGAAAGAGATTTGAGTTCTTTTGTGTTGTATATTAAGAGTGACGCAGGAGCAAGTACGTTAAAGGACAAGCAAGAAGACGACGAATCAAGAACGTCCAATAACCCAGTTCTTGAAACGTTAATGCTTGATCTTGAGCTGCTCATTGCCAAGAGTATAATGCCACGTGAGGTAAAGTGTGAGGTAACTATGTTAGAGTGGCAAGAAGATGACTAGAAGCTGAAAAGAAGAAGCCTTGGGCGCCAAGGAAACTGTTCCAGCGGTTTTGAGCTTTGGGCGCTAGGTAATCAGTTGTTCAGTTCTATTTCGTTTAGTATTCCCTTTATTAGTTAGAATATGTTTAGGAGAGTAATAATCTGATTGTTATTAGTATTAGAAGTCCATTAGGTATTAGGAAAGATGTTAGTTAGTCCGTTTTACAATTGTAGTCAGTTTTGTAGTTAGTTTCCTATTCGGACTAGGATTAGGATTCCGAATAGCTTTAGATTTTCTTGGTCTATAAATAGGGGAGAGCTTTGCTATTGTAAACTCGTGCTTTGATGATTAATTATTGAATACATGAGTATTTACCCCTCAAACTGAGTGATTCAGGTTGAAACCCTTACGAGTGATTCGTGAGTTGTTCTTGAGTGATTCTTGAACAAGATCCCTTTGTGTGATACTATCAAAGGTTAATTTCCGTTTTGTTACTTATTTCACATCAACTTGGTATCAGAGCTAAAGGTTTGAGCTTTCTTAAGTTTAAACAACACGGTCCTGAGCATAAACACGACACCATAGCGAGCTTTAGAGAAAGATTCTTGCAAGATCCGCCCTTTGTTCACGAAGACAGCCAAGAAACCCCCAAGAAACCAACAACCGAAGCTATGGGTGAGCCCAGCGAACTAGCAAAGTTGTTAACAGCCATGGAGGATCTTAGGACGTCTTTCAAATCTCAAGAAGAGCGGATGGCTGCTATGGAAAGAAGAAACCAAGAAGATAGGGAGAACATGGAGACAAGGATGCGCAGAATTCATTGGAGAAACCACAACCGTGACCCCGACTTCGATGAGGAGTTTGAAGACACAAGTGGGACTAGAACCAATGACGCTCCTAAACCACGACATCCCTATGATGATGACAGGAACTTGAAGGTCGAACTCCCTGAATATGACGGTTCCTACGACCCAGAGGCCTTTCTTGATTGGCTTAGAACTATGGAGAGAGTCTTTGAATACAAGGAGTATGATGAGCGGCGAAGATGCAAGTTAGCCACGCTTAAACTCACCAAGCATGCTTCTTTATGGTATGAAAACCTAAAGGCTCGACGCAAGAAGGAAGAGAAAGCAAAGATTGAGACTTGGGACAAACTCAAGAAATATTTAAAGAAACGATTTTTGCCTAAAGAATTTGAGCAAGAACAGTTTTTGAAACTCACATCCTTAAGCCAAGAAACCTCAAGTGTACAAGACTACCTCCAGAAGTTTGAACATATGCACATGATGTGTGATCTTGAGGAGAAGGAGGAGTTAAAGATCGCGCGGTTCATCAAAGGTCTAAACCCAACTCTAAGGCGCAAGGTAGAGCTTGTTCCTTACGTAACCTTTGAGGACGTTTGCAAAATTGCTCTCAAGATTGAGAAGCAAGAGAAGGAGCAAAAACCGGTTGCCCGAGATGTGATTAAAGGCTATACAAATTTTCGGAACCAATACAATGCAAGAGAGAATGCAACATTCTCCAAGAGCGCAAGTGTCCCTAGCAAGCCCGTAACTCAAGACAAAGGCAAAGCCGTGGCTACTAAGGACAAGAACCAACTGCGTTGTTTCAAGTGTCAAGGATATGGACACTATGCCTATGAGTGCGGCTCGAAGAAAGCGCTCACCATCGCTGAGCTAGAAGAGATGGAGCCCTCGTTTGTTATGCCCATAACCGAGGATAGTGATGAAGATATTGGAGAGCCATTCATTGAAGATTATGGTATACCCGAGGTTGGAGAGACCCTAATCCTTACGAAGTTGCTACATACGACTGTGGCCGTTGATGAGTCCGACCAAAGGGAGCAAATATTCCATTCTCGCTGCAAGGTTAGAGGTAAAGTTTGCAATTTGATTATTGACTCTGGGAGTTGTACTAATGTTGCCTCTAAAGAGATGGTTGATAAGCTTGATTTGCCTACTAAAAGTCATCCTAAACCCTATACTGTGCAATGGTTGAATGATGGGGGAGGGTTAAAAGTGACTAAACAAGCTAGAGTTTGCTTTACTTTAGGGTGTTATAAAGACGATCTATGGTGTGATGTACTGCCTATGGGTGTTTGTCATATATTGTTAGGTCGTCCTTGGCAATTTGATAGGAAAGTTAGTCATGATGGTGTAAACAATATCTATACTGTTGAGCATAACCAGAAACGAATCAAATTGTTACCCTTGACTGCCACTGAAGTTAAAGAAGCAAAGGCTAGTAAAAAGGCGAGTCGTGTAATGGTCATAGGAGAGAAAGAGATGGAAAAAGAGGTGGCTGGTGAAACTATGAGCTACCTAGTGTTGTTGTTTGAGCCTAACATGTGTAACAATCCCAATTATGATCCTGAGTTACGCCTATTGTTAGAGAGGTTCAAAGAAGTATTCCCCGAGGAGTTACCCCCTGGTTTACCTCCTATGCGTGGCATAGAACACCAAATTGACCTAGTTCCTGGAGCACCACTTCCAAATAGGCCAGCATATCGGTGTAACCCCGAAGAAGCCAAAGAGTTACAAAGACAAGTTGAAGAGCTTGTGCAAAGAGGCTATGTGAGAGAAAGTCTAAGTCCATGCGCTGTTCCTGCGTTACTTGTGCCTAAGAAAGATGGGACATGGCGTATGTGCATTGATAGTAGAGCTGTCAACAATATCACAATCAAATATAGGTTCCCTATGCCAAGATTAGATGATATGTTAGACGAGCTACATGGTTCCCAGTTGTTTTCCAAGATAGATCTTAGAGCTGGATACCATCAAGTGAGAATCAAGGAGGGGGATGAATGGAAAACCGCGTTCAAGACACGACATGGTTTGTATGAGTGGTTAGTAATGCCTTTTGGCTTGTGCAACGCTCCTAGCACATTCATGAGGTTGATGAACGAGGTATTGAGAGCATTCCTTGGTAAATTTGTTGTGGTTTACCTTGATGATATTCTTATATTCAGCAAGACCAAGGAGGAACATCTAGTACATCTACAGCGCGTATTTGAGAAGCTAAAGGAACAACAACTTTTTGGCAAGTTAGAGAAGTGTGATTTCATGCTTCCTAAGGTTATATTCCTTGGTTACATTGTATCCAAAGATGGTGTACATGTTGATCCGTCCAAGGTAGAAGCTATGGCTTCATGGCCAGCCCCAACCAATATACATGAGGTACGTAGTTTTCATGGCTTGGCATCATTTTATCGGAGGTTTATACGCAATTTTAGTTCCATTACTGCTCCTATTACTGAATTAATGAAAAAAGGAGAGTTTAATTGGAGTGAAAGTGCGCAAAAGGCCTTTGTTGAGGTCAAAGAGAAGTTGTGTCAAGCACCTATTCTAGCATTACCCGATTTTGATAGATTGTTTGAGGTTGAATGTGATGCTAGTGGGGTGGGTATAGGTGCTGTTTTAATTCAAGAAAAACGTCCTATTGCCTATTTTAGTGAGAAATTGAATGGAGCTCGTTTGAATTATTCTACATATGATCGAGAGTTCTATGCAATTGTGAGAGCTTTGGAGCATTGGTCCCATTATTTAAGGCCTAAGCCTTTTGTGTTGCACTCGGATCATGAAGCTCTCAAGTACATTCATGGCCAACAGAAACTAAACCCTAGACATACCAAGTGGGTAGAGTTTCTACAATCTTTTACATTCTCGGCCAAGTACAAAGATGGGAAGAGCAATGTTGTTGCTGATGCTCTTTCACGAAGAAACCACTTGCTTGTGACACTTGAAGCGAAGCTCCTAGGCTTTGAACATCTCCAAGAACTATATGACAAGGATGCTGATTTCTCTGAGTCATTTAGAGCTTGCAAAGAAGGGGAGCATGGTGATTATTTCATACAAGATGGGTTTCTATTCAAGAGGAACAAGTTCTGCGTTCCTAGGTCCTCTGTACGTGAGCTATTGGTTAGAGAAGTTCACTCGGGAGGATTAGCTGGACATTTTGGAGTAACTAAAACCCTTGAGCTGTTACAAGAACACTTTTATTGGCCTAAGATGCTCAAAGATGTACATGCTATTGTGATGAGATGCGCTACATGTCAACGGGCCAAGAGTGCTTTTCACAAAGGGTTATACACACCATTACCGGTTCCTAGCATTCCCTGGGAGAGTGTGAGCATGGATTTCATTGTGGCACTCCCTAGAACTCAAAGGGGAAAAGATGCTGTGATGGTTGTTGTTGATAGATTGTCCAAGATGGCGCACTTTGTGCCATGTCACAAGACCGATGACGCCTCTCATGTTGCTGACTTGTTCTATAAAGAGATAGTGAGGCTACATGGCATTCCCATGACCATTGTGTCAGATCGAGATACTAAGTTTCTGAGCTACTTTTGGAAGACACTTTGGAGACTCGTTGGGACGAAGTTACTCTTTAGCACTTCACATCACCCACAAACAGATGGGCAAACCGAGGTTACAAACAGGACCCTTGGTACTTTGCTTAGAGGGTTGGTGAGTAGAAGCACAAAAGATTGGGATATTAAGCTAGCACATGCGGAGTTTGCATATAACAGAACGCCTGGATTTACCACGGGTCGTTCTCCATTTGAGATTGTGTATGGCATTAATCCTTATTTGCCTATTGATTTCGTGTCTTTGCCTAGAGATGATGTTATCAATGTAGATGCCAAGGCAAGACAACAAGCTTTCCAGAAGACCTGTGAGCAAGTTCGTGCGCGAGTAGAGAAGATGAACTCAAGGTACCAAGCTAGAGCTAACAAGGGAAGAAAGCAAGTTCTATTTGAACCTGGTGACTTAGTTTGGCTACACCTGCGCAAAGAAAGATTTCCTTCTAGACGCAAGAACAAGCTTATGCCTCGAGCAGATGGTCCTTTTCAAGTTCTAGAGAAGATTGGAGACAATGCATACAAGATTGATCTTCCTAGTGAGTATGGAAACGTGAGCTCAACCTTCAATGTCGGTGATCTTAGCCCTTACTTAGAGGATACGAATTTGAGGGCAAATTCTTTTAAAGAAGAGGAGGTTGATGCAGGAGCAAGTACGTTAAAGGACAAGCAAGAAGACGACGAATCAAGAACGTCCAACAACCCAGTTCTTGAAACGTTAATGCTTGATCTTGAGCTGCTCATTGCCAAGAGTATAATGCCACGTGAGGTAAAGTGTGAGGTAACTATGTTAGAGTGGCAAGAAGATGACTAGAAGCTGAAAAGAAGAAGCCTTGGGCGCCAAGGAAACTGTTCCAGCGGTTTTGAGCTTTGGGCGCTAGGTAATCAGTTGTTCAGTTCTATTTCGTTTAGTATTCCCTTTATTAGTTAGAATATGTTTAGGAGAGTAATAATCTGATTGTTATTAGTATTAGAAGTCCATTAGGTATTAGGAAAGATGTTAGTTAGTCCGTTTTACAATTGTAGTCAGTTTTGTAGTTAGTTTCCTATTTGGACTAGGATTAGGATTCCGAATAGCTTTAGATTTTCTTGGTCTATAAATAGGGGAGAGCTTTGCTATTGTAAACTCGTGCTTTGATGATTAATTATTGAATACATGAGTATTTACCCCTCAAACTGAGTGATTCAGGTTGAAACCCTTACGAGTGATTCGTGAGTTGTTCTTGAGTGATTCTTGAACAAGATCCCTTTGTGTGATACTATCAAAGGTTAATTTCGGTTTTGTTACTTATTTCACATCAAAGAGAAAGCATCCAAATACTTTGTTTGCATTCATTTAAGTGTGAAACTACACCTAGGATGCTTACATATACAAACAAGCTTAAACTCAAGCTTTTGAATGCATTTACGCATTTAAAAAGCTTATACGAGTAGGGTGAAAGAGATTTGAGTTCTTTTGTGTTGTATATTAATAGAAAGCATCCAAATACTTTGTTTGCATTCATTTGAGTGTGAAACTACACCTAGGATGTTTACAAGTACAAACAAGCTTCAACTCAAGCTTTTGAATGCATTTACGCGTTTTAAAAGCTCATACGAGTAGGGTGAAAGAGATTTGAGTTCTTTTGTGTTGTATATTAAGAGAAAGCATCCAATTACTTTGTTTGCATTCATTTGAGTGTGAAACTACACCTAGGATGTTTACAAGTACAAACAAGCTTCACCTCAAGCTTTTGAATGCATTTACGCGTTTAAAAAGGTTATACGAGTAGGGTGAAAGAGATTTGAGTTCGTTTGTGTTGTATATTAAGAGAAAGCATCCAAATACTTTGTTTGCATTAATTTGAGTGTGAAACTACACCTATGATGTTTACAAGTACAAACAAGCTTCAACTCAAGCTTTTGAATGCATTTACGCGTTTTAACAGCTCTTACGACTAGGGTGATAGAGATTTAGTTCTTTTGTGTTGTATATTAAGAGAAAGCACCCAAATGTTTTGTTTGCATTCATTTGAGTATGAAACTACACCAAGAATGTTTTAAAGTGCAAACAAGCTTCAACTCAAGCTTTTGAATGCATTTACGCGTTTTAAAAGCTCATACGAGTAGGGTGAAAGAGATTGGAGTTCTTTTGTGTTGTATATTAAGAGAAAGCATCCAAATACTTTGTTGGGATTCATTTCATTGTGAAACTACACCTAGGATGTTTACAAGTACAAACAAGCTTCAACTCAAGCTTTAGAATTCATTTACGCGTTTTAAATGCTCTTAGGAGTAGGGTGAAAGAGATTTGAGTTCTTTTGTGTTGTATATTAAGAGAAAGCATCAAATTACTTTGTTTGCATTCATTTGAGTGTGAAACTACACCTAGGATGTTTACAAGTACAAACAAGCTTCAACTCAAGCTTTTGGATGCATTTACGCGTTTTAAAAGCTCATACGAGTAGGGTGAAAGAGATTTGAGTTCTTTTGTGTTGTATATTAAGAGAAAGCATCCAAATACTTTGTTTGCATTCATTTGAGTGTGAAACTACACCTAGGATGTTTACAAGTATAAAAAAGCTTCAACCCAAGCTTTTGAATGCATTTACGCGTTTTAACAGCTCTTATGATTATGGTGATAGAGACTGAGTTCTTTTGTGTTGTTTATTAAGAGAAAGCATCCAAATACATTGTTTGGATTCATCTGAATGTGAAACTACACCTGGGATGTTTACAAGTACAAACAAGCTTCAACTCAAGCTTTTGAATGCATTTACGCGTTTTAAAAGATCTTACGAGTTGGGTGAAAGAGATTTGAGTTCTTTTGTAATGTATATTAAGAGAAAGCATCCAAATACTTCGTTTGGATTCATTTGAGTGTGAAACTACACCTAAGATGTTTACAAGTACAAACAAGCTTCAACTCAAGCTTTTGAAACCATTTACGCGTTTTAAAAGCTCATAAGAGTAGGGTGAAAGAGATTTGAGTTCGTTTGTGTTGTATATTAAGAGAAAGCATCCAAATACTTTGTTTGGATTAATTTGAGTGTGAAACTACACCTAGGATGTTTACAACTACAAACAAACTTCAACTCAAACTTTTGAATCCATTGCGTTTTAAAAGCTCTTACGACTATGGTGATAGAGACTGAGTTCTTTTGTGTTGTATATTAAGAGAAAGCATCCAAATACTTTGTTTGGATTCATTTGAGTGTGAAACTACACCTGGGATGTTTACAAGTACAAACAAGCTTCAACTCAAGGTTTTGAATGCATTTACGCGTTTTAAAAGCTCAAACGAGTAGGGTGAAAGAGATTTGAGTTCTTTTGTGTTGTATATTAAGAGAAAGCATCCAAACACTTTATTTGCATTCATTTGAGTGTGAAAATACACCTAAGATGTTTACAAGTACAAATAAGCTTCAACCCAAGCTTTTGAATCCATTTACGCGTTTTAAAAGCTCTTACGACTATGGTGATAGAGACTGAGTTCTTTTGTGTTGTGTATTAAGAGAAAGCATCCAAATACTTTGTTTGGATTCATTTGAGTGTGAAACTACACCTGGGATGTTTACAAGTACAAACAAGCTTCAACTAAAGCTTTTGAATGCATTCACGCGTTTTAAAAGCTCATACGAGTAGGGTGAAAGAGATTTGAGTTCTTTTGTGTTGTATATTAAGAGAAAGAATCCAAATAGTTTGTTTGGATTCCTTTGAGTGTGAAACTACACATGGGATGTTTACAAGTACAAACAAGCTTCAACTCAAGCTTTTGAATGCCTTTACGCGTTTTAAAAGCTCATTCGAGTAGGGTGAAAGAGATTTGAATTCATTTGTGTTGTATATTAAGATAAAACATCCAAATACTTTGTTTGCATTCATTTGAGTGTGAAAACTACACCTATGATGTTTACAAGTACAAACAAGCTTCAACTCAAGCTTTTGAATGCATTTACTCGTTTTAACAGCTCTTACGACTAGGTTGATAGAGATTGAGTTCTTTTGTGTTGTATATTAAGAGAAAGCACCCAAATGTTTTGTTTGCATTCATTTGAGTATGAAACCACACCTAAGATGTTTACAACTACAAACAAGCTTCAACTCAAACTTTTGAATGCATTTACGCGTTTTAACAGCTCTTACGACTATGGTGATAGTGACTTAGTTCTTTTGTGTTGTATATTAAGAGAAAGCATCCAAATACTTTGTTTGGATTCATTTGAGTGTGCAACTACACCTGGGATGTTTACAAGTACAAAGAAGCTTCAACTCAAGCTTTTGAATGCATTTACGCGTTTTAAAAGCTCATACGAGTAGGGTGAAAGAGATTTGAGTTCTTTTGTGTTGTATATTAAGAGAAAGCATCCAAATACTTTTTTTGCATTCATTTGAGTGTGAAACTACACCTAGGATATTTACAAGTACAAACAAGCTTAAACTCAAGCTTTTGAATGCATTTACTCGTTTAAAAAGCTCATACGAGTAGGGTGAAAGAGATTTGAGTTCTTTTGTGTTGTATATAACGAGAAAGCATTCAATTACTTTGTTTGGATTCATTTAAGTGTGATACTACACGTAAGATGTTTACAAGTACAAACAAGCTTCAACTCAAACTTTTGAATCCATTTACGCGTTTTAAAAGCTCATACGAGTAGGGTGAAAGAGATTTGAGTTCTTTTGTGTTGTATATTAAGAGAAAGCATCCAAATACTTTATTTGGATTCATTTGAGTGTGAAACTACACCTAAGATGTTTACAAGTACAAACAAGCTCCAACTCAAGCTTTTGAATGCATTTACGCGTTTTAAAAGCTCATACGAGTAGGGTGAAAGAGATTTGAGTTCTTTTGTGTTGTATATTAATAGAAAGCATCCAAATACTTTGTTTGCATTCATTTGAGTGTGAAACTACACCTAGGATGTTTACAAGTACAAACAAGCTTCAACTCAAGCTTTTGAATGCATTTACGCGTTTTAAAAGCTCATACGAGTAGGGTGAAAGAGATTTGAGTTCTTTTGTGTTGTATATTAAGAGAAAGCATCCAATTACTTTGTTTGCATTCATTTGAGTGTGAAACTACACCTAGGATGTTTACAAGTACAAACAAGCTTCACCTCAAGCTTTTGAATGCATTTACGCGTTTAAAAAGGTTATACGAGTAGGGTGAAAGAGATTTGAGTTCGTTTGTGTTGTATATTAAGAGAAAGCATCCAAATACTTTGTTTGCATTAATTTGAGTGTGAAACTACACCTATGATGTTTACAAGTACAAACAAGCTTCAACTCAAGCTTTTGAATGCATTTACGCGTTTTAACAGCTCTTACGACTAGGGTGATAGAGATTTAGTTCTTTTGCGTTGTATATTAAGAGAAAGCACCCAAATGTTTTGTTTGCATTCATTTGAGTATGAAACTACACCAAGAATGTTTTAAAGTGCAAACAAGCTTCAACTCAAGCTTTTGAATGCATTTACGCGTTTTAACAGCTCATACGAGTAGGGTGAAAGAGATTGGAGTTCTTTTGTGTTGTATATTAAGAGAAAGCATCCAAATACTTTGTTGGGATTCATTTCATTGTGAAACTACACCTAGGATGTTTACAAGTACAAACAAGCTTCAACTCAAGCTTTAGAATTCATTTACGCGTTTTAAATGCTCTTAGGAGTAGAGTGAAAGAGATTTGAGTTCTTTTGTGTTGTATATTAAGAGAAAGCATCAAATTACTTTGTTTGCATTCATTTGAGTGTGAAACTACACCTAGGATGTTTACAAGTACAAACAAGCTTCAACTCAAGCTTTTGGATGCATTTACGCGTTTTAAAAGCTCATACGAGTAGGGTGAAAGAGATTTGAGTTCTTTTGTGTTGTATATTAAGAGAAAGCATCCATATACTTTGTTTGCGTTCATTTGAGTGTGAAACTACACCTAGGATGTTTACAAGTATAAAAAAGCTTCAACCCAAGCTTTTGAATGCATTTACGCGTTTTAACAGCTCTTATGATTATGGTGATAGAGACTGAGTTCTTTTGTGTTGTTTATTAAGAGAAAGCATCCAAATACATTGTTTGGATTCATCTGAATGTGAAACTACACCTGGGATGTTTACAAGTACAAACAAGCTTCAACTCAAGCTTTTGAATGCATTTACGCGTTTTAAAAGATCTTACGAGTTGTGTGAAAGAGATTTGAGTTCTTTTGTAATGTATATTAAGAGAAAGCATCCAAATACTTCGTTTGGATTCATTTGAGTGTGAAACTACACCTAAGATGTTTACAAGTACAAACAAGCTTCAACTCAAGCTTTTGAAACCATTTACGCGTTTTAAAAGCTCATAAGAGTAGGGTTAAAGAGATTTGAGTTCGTTTGTGTTGTATATTAAGAGAAAGCATCCAAATACTTTGTCTGGATTAATTTGAGTGTGAAACTACACCTAGGATGTTTACAACTACAAACAAACTTCAACTCAAACTTTTGAATCCATTGCGTTTTAAAAGCTCTTACGACTATGGTGATAGAGACTGAGTTCTTTTGTGTTGTATATTAAGAGAAAGCATCCAAATACTTTGTTTGGATTCATTTGAGTGTGAAACTACACCTGGGATGTTTACAAGTACAAACAAGCTTCAACTCAAGGTTTTGAATGCATTTACGCGTTTTAAAAGCTCAAACGAGTAGGGTGAAAGAGATTTGAGTTCTTTTGTGTTGTATATTAAGAGAAAGCATCCAAACACTTTATTTGCATTCATTTGAGTGTGAAAATACACCTAAGATGTTTACAAGTACAAATAAGCTTCAACCCAAGCTTTTGAATCCATTTACGCGTTTTAAAAGCTCTTACGACTATGGTGATAGAGACTGAGTTCTTTTGTGTTGTGTATTAAGAGAAAGCATCCAAATACTTTGTTTGGATTCATTTGAGTGTGAAACTACACCTGGGATGTTTACAAGTACAAACAAGCTTCAACTAAAGCTTTTGAATGCATTCACGCGTTTTAAAAGCTCATACGAGTAGGGTGAAAGAGATTTGAGTTCTTTTGTGTTGTATATTAAGAGAAAGAATCCAAATAGTTTGTTTGGATTCATTTGAGTGTGAAACTACACATGGGATGTTTACAAGTACAAACAAGCTTCAACTCAAGCTTTTGAATGCCTTTACGCGTTTTAAAAGCTCATTCGATTAGGGTGAAAGAGATTTGAATTCATTTGTGTTGTATATTAAGATAAAACATCCAAATACTTTGTTTGCATTCATTTGAGTGTGAAAACTACACCTATGATGTTTACAAGTACAAACAAGCTTCAACTCAAGCTTTTGAATGCATTTACTCGTTTTAACAGCTCTTACGACTAGGTTGATAGAGATTGAGTTCTTTTGTGTTGTATATTAAGAGAAAGCACCCAAATGTTTTGTTTGCATTCATTTGAGTATGAAACCACACCTAAGATGTTTACAACTACAAACAAGCTTCAACTCAAACTTTTGAATGCATTTACGCGTTTTAACAGCTCTTACGACTATGGTGATAGTGACTGAGTTCTTTTGTGTTGTATATTAAGAGAAAGCATCCAAATACTTTGTTTGGATTCATTTGAGTGTGCAACTACACCTGGGATGTTTACAAGTACAAAGAAGCTTCAACTCAAGCTTTTGAATGCATTTACGCGTTTTAAAAGCTCATACGAGTAGGGTGAAAGAGATTTGAGTTCTTTTGTGTTGTATATTAAGAGAAAGCATCCAAATACTTTTTTTGCATTCATTTGCGTGTGAAACTACACCTAGGATGTTTACAAGTACAAACAAGCTTAAACTCAAGCTTTTGAATGCATTTACTCGTTTAAAAAGCTCATACGAGTAGGGTGAAAGAGATTTGAGTTCTTTTGTGTTGTATATTAAGAGAAAGCATTCAATTACTTTGTTTGGATTCATTTAAGTGTGATACTACACGTAAAATGTTTACAAGTACAAACAAGCTTCAACTCAAACTTTTGAATCCATTTACGCATTTTAAAAGCTCATACGAGTAGGGTGAAAGAGATTTGAGTTCTTTTGTGTTGTATATTAAGAGAAAGCATCCAAATACTTTATTTGGATTCATTTGAGTGTGAAACTACACCTAAGATGTTTACAAGTACAAACAAGCTCCAACTCAAGCTTTTGAATGCATTTACGCGTTTTAAAAGCTCATAAGAGTAGGGTGAAAGAGATTTGAGTTCGTTTATGTTGTATATAAGAGAAAGCATCCAAATACTTTGTTTTGATTCTTTTGAGTGTGAAACGACGCCTGGGATGTTTACAAGTACAAACAAGCTTCAACTCAAGCTTTTGAATGCATTTACGCGTTTTAACAGCTCTTACAACTATGGTGATAGAGACTGAGTTCTTTTGTTTGCTTTCATTTGAGTATGAAACTACACCAAGAATGTTTTAAAGTGCAAACAAGCTTCAACACAAGCTTTTGAACGCATTTACGCAAGCTCATACGAGTAGGGTGAAAGAGATTTGAGTTCTTTTGTGCATTATATTAAGAGAAAGCATCCAAATACTTTGTTTTCATTCTTCAGAGTGTGAAACTACACCTGGGATGTTTACAAGTACAAACAAGCTTCAACTCAAAGTTTTGAATGCATTTAAGCGTTTTAACAGCTCTTACGACTATGGTGATAGAGACTGAGTTCTTTTGTAGGGTGAAAGAGATTTGAGTTCTTTTGTGTTGTATATTAAGAGAAAGCATCCAAACACTTTATTTGCATTCATTTGAGTGTGAAAATATACCTAAGATGTTTACAAGTACAAATAAGCTTCAACCCAAGCTTTTGATTGCATTTACGCGTTTTAACAGCTCTTACGACTATGGTGATAGAGACTGAGTTCTTTTGTGTTGTATATTAAGAGAAAGCATCCAAATACTTTGTTTGGATTCATTTGAGTGTGAAAGTACACCTGGGATGTTTATAAGTACAAACAAGCTTCAACTCAAACTTTTGATTGCATTTACGCGTTTTAAAAGCTCATACGAGTAGGGTGAAAGAGATTTGAGTTCTTTTGTGTTGTATATTAATAGAAAGCATCCAAATTCTTTGTTTGGATTCATTTGAGTGTGAAACTACACCTAGGATGTTTACAAGTACAAACAAGCTTGAACCCAAGCTTTTGAATGCATTTACGCGTTTAAAAAGCTCATACGAGTAGGGTGAAAGAGATTTGAGTTCTTTTGTGTTGTATATTAAGAGAAAGCATTCAATTACTTTGTTTGGATTCATTTAAGTGTGATACTACACGTAAGATGTTTACAAGTACAAACAAGCGTCAACTCAAACTTTTGAATACATTTACGCGTTTTAAAAGCTCATAAGAGTAGGGTGTGAAAGAGAGTTGAGTTCTTTTGTGTTGTATATTAAGAGAAAGCATCCAAATGATTTGTTTGCATTCATTTGAGTATGAAACCACACCTAGGATGTTTACAAGTACAAACAAGCTACAACTCAAGCTTTTGAATGCATTTACGCGTTTTAAAAGCTCATACGAGTAAGGTGAAAGAGATTTGAGTTCTTTTGTGTTGTATATTAAGAGAAAGCATCCAAACACTTTATTTGCATTCATTTGAGTGTGAAAATACACCTAAGATGTTTACAAGTACAAATAAGCTTCAACCCAAGCTTTTGAATCCATTTACGCGTTTTAAAAGCTCTTACGACTATGGTGATAGAGACTGAGTTCTTTTGTGTTGTGTATTAAGAGAAAGCATCCAAATACTTTGTTTGGATTCATTTGAGTGTGAAACTACACCTGGGATGTTTACAAGTACAAACAAGCTTCAACTAAAGCTTTTGAATGCATTCACGCGTTTTAAAAGCTCATACGAGTAGGGTGAAAGAGATTTGAGTTCTTTTGTGTTGTATATTAAGAGAAAGAATCCAAATACTTTGTTTGGATTCATTTGAGTGTGAAACTACACCTAGGATGGTTACAAGTACAAACAAGCTTCAACTCAAGCTTTTGAATGCATTTACGCGTTTTAACAGCTCTTACGACTATGGTGATAGAGACTGAGTTCTTTTGTGTTGTATATTAAGAGAAAGCATCCAAATACTTTTTTTTTATTCATTTGAGTGTGAAACTACACCTAGGATGTTTAGAAGTACAAACAAGCTTCAACTCAAGCTTTTGAATGCATTTACGCGTTTTAAAAGCTCATACGAGTAGGGTAAAAAAGATTTGAGTTCTTTTGTGTTGTATATTAAGAGAAAGCATCCAAATACTTTGTTTGCATTAACTTGAGTGTGAAACTACACCTATGATGTTTACAAGTACAAACAAGCTTCAACTCAAGCTTTTGAATGCATTTACGCGTTTTAACAGCTCTTACGACTAGGGTGATAGAGATTTAGTTCTTTTGTGTTGTATATTAAGAGAAAGCACCCAAATGTTCTGTTTGCATTCATTTGAGTATGAAACTACACCAAGAATGTTTTAAAGTGCAAACAAGCTTCAACTCAAGCTTTTGAATGCATTTACGCGTTTTAAAAGCTCATACGTGTAGGGTGAAAGAGATTTGAGTTCTTTTGTGTTGTATATTAATAGAAAGCATCCAAATACTTTGTTTGCATTCATTTGAGTGTGAAACTACACCAAGAATGTTTCAAATTGCAAACAAGCTTCAACTCAAGCGTTTGAATGCATTTACGCGTTTTAAAAGCTCATACGAGTAGGGTGAAAGAGATTGGAGTTCTTTTGTGTTGTATATTAAGAGAAAGCATCCAAATACATTGTTGGGATTCATTTGATTGTGAAACTACACCTAGGATGTTTTTACAAGTACAAACAAGCTTCAACTCAAAGTTTTGAATCCATTTACGCGTTTTAAAAGCTCATATGAGTAGGGTGAAAGAGATTTGAGTTCTTTTGTGTTGAATATTTATAGAAAGCATCCAAACACTTTATTTGCATTCATTTGAGTGTGAAACTACACCTAGGATGTTTACAAGTACAAACAAGCTTCAACTCAAGCTTTAGAATTCATTTACGCGTTTTAAATGCTCTTAGGAGTAAGGTGAAAGAGATTTGAGTTCTTTTGTGTTGTATATTAAGAGAAAGCATCCAGTTACTTTGTTTGCATTTATTTGAGTGTGAAACTACACCTAGGATGTTTACAAGTACAAACAAGCTTCAACTCAAGCTTTTGAATGCATTTACGCGTTTTAAAAGCTCATAAGAGTAGGGTGAAAGAGATTTGAGTTCGTTTGTGTTGTATATTAAGAGAAAACATCCAAATACTTTGTTTGGATTAATTTGAGTGTGAAACTACACCTAGGATGTTTACAAGTACAAACAAACTTCAACTCAAACTTTTGAATCCATTTACGCGTTTTAAAAGCTCTTACGACTATGGTGATAGAGATTGAGTTCTTTTGTGTTGTATATTAAGAGAAAGCATCCAAATACTTTGTTTGGATTCATTTGAGTGTGAAACTACACCTGGGATGTTTACAAGTACAAACAAGCTTCAACTCAAGGTTTTGAATGCATTTACGCGTTTTAAAAGCTCAAACGAGTAGGGTGAAAGAGATTTGAGTTCTTTTGTGTTGTATATTAAGAGAAAGCATCCAAACACTTTATTTGCATTCATTTGAGTGTGAAAATACACTTAAGATGTTTACAAGTACAAATAAGCTTCAACCCAAGCTTTTGAATCCATTTACGCGTTTTAAAAGCTCTTACGACTATGGTGATAGAGACTGAGTTCTTTTGTGTTGTGTATTAAGAGAAAGCATCAAAATACTTTGTTTGGATTCATTTGAGTGTGAAACTACACCTGGGATGTTTACAAGTACAAACAAGCTTCAACTAAAGCTTTTAAATGCATTCACGCGTTTTAAAAGCTCATACGAGTAGGGTGAAAGAGATTTGAGTTCATTTGTGTTGTATATTAAGAGAAAGAATCCAAATAGTTTGTTTGGATTCATTTGAGTGTGAAACTACACATGGGATGTTTACAAGTACAAACAAGCTTCAACTCAAGCTTTTGAATGCCTTTACGCGTTTTAAAAGCTCATTCGAGTAGGGTGAAAGAGATTTGAATTCATTTGTGTTGTATATTAAGATAAAACATCCAAATACTTTGTTTGCATTCATTTGAGTGTGAAAACTACACCTATGATGTTTACAAGTACAAACAAGCTTCAACTCAAGCTTTTGAATGCATTTACTCGTTTTAACAGCTCTTACAACTAGGTTGATAGAGATTGAGTTCTTTTGTGTTGTATATTAAGAGAAAGCACCCAAATGTTTTGTTTGCATTCATTTGAGTATGAAACCACACCTAAGATGTTTACAAGTACAAACAAGCTTCAACTCAAACTTTTGAATGCATTTACGCGTTTTAACAGCTCTTACGACTATGATGATAGTGACTGAGTTCTTTTGTGTTGTATATTAAGAGAAAGCATCCAAATACTTTGTTTGGATTCATTTGAGTGTGCAACTACACCTGGGATGTTTACAAGTACAAACAAGCTTCAACTCAAGCTTTTGAATGCATTTACGCGTTTTAAAAGCTCATACGAGTAGGGTGAAAGAGATTTGAGTTCTTTTGTGTTGTATATTAAGAGAAAGCATTCAAATACTTTTTTTGCATTCATTTGAGTGTGAAACTACACCTAGGATGTTTACAAGTACAAACAAGCTTAAACTCAAGCTTTTGAATGCATTTACTCGTTTAAAAAGCTCATACGAGTAGGGTGAAAGAGATTTGAGTTCTTTTGTGTTGTATATTAAGAGAAAGCATTCAATTACTTTGTTTGGATTCATTTAAGTGTGATACTACACGTAAGATGTTTACAAGTACAAACAAGCTTCAACTCAAACTTTTGAATCCATTTACGCGTTTTAAAAGCTCATACGAATAGGGTGAAAGAGATTTGAGTTCTTTTGTGTTATATATTAAGAGAAAGCATCCAAACACTTAGTTTGCATTCATTTGAGTGTGAAATTACACCTAAGATGTTTACAAGTACAAATCAGCTTCAACCCAAGCTTTTGAATACATTTACGCGTTTTAACAGCTCTTACGACTATGGTGATAGAGACTGAGTTCTTTTGTGTTGTATATTAAGAGAAAGCATTGAAATACTTTGTTTGGATTCATTTGAGTGTGAAACTACGCCTGGGATGTTTATAAGTACAAACAAGCTTTAACTCAAACTTTTCAATGCATTTACGCGTTTAAAAAGCTCATACAGGGTGAAAGAGATTTGAGTTCTTTTGTGTTGTATATTAAGAGAATGCATCCAAATACTTTGTTTGGATTCATTTGAGTGTGAAACTACAACTGGGATGTTTACAAGTACAAACAAGCTTCAACTCAAACTTTTGATTGCATTTACGCGTTTTAAAAGCTCATACGAGTAGGGTGAAAGAGATTTGAGTTCTTCTGTGTTGTATATTAAGAGAAAGCATCCAAACACTTTGTTTGTATTCATTTGATTGTGAATCTACACCTAGGATGTTTACAAGTACAAACTAGCTTCACCTCAAGCTTTTGAATGCATTTACGAGTTTTAAAAGCTCATACGAGTAGGGTGAAAGAGATTTGAGTTCTTTTGTGGTTTATATTAAGAGAAAGCATTCAAATACTTTGTTTGGATTCATTTGCGTGTGAAACTACACCTAAAATGTTTACAAGTACAAACAAGCGTCAACTCAAACTTTTGAATCCATTTACGCGTTTTTAAAGCTCATACGAGAAGGGTGAAAGAGATTTGAGTTCTTTTGTGTTGTATAATAAGAGAAAGCACCCAAATGTTTCGTTTTCATTCTTTGAGTGTGAAACTACACCTAGGATGTTTACAAGTGCAAACAAGCTTCAACTCAAGCTTTAGAATTCATTTACGCGTTTTAAATGCTCTTAGGAGTAGGGTGAAAGAGATTTGAGTTCTTTTGTGTTGTATATTAAGAGAAAGAATCCAAATAGTTTGTTTGGATTCATTTGAGTGTGAAACTACACATGGGATGTTTACAAGTACAAACAAGCTTCAACTCAAGCTTTTGAATGCCTTTACGCGTTTTAAAAGCTCATTCGATTAGGGTGAAAGAGATTTGAATTCATTTGTGTTGTATATTAAGATAAAACATCCAAATACTTTGTTTGCATTCATTTGAGTGTGAAAACTACACCTATGATGTTTACAAGTACAAACAAGCTTCAACTCAAGCTTTTGAATGCATTTACTCGTTTTAACAGCTCTTACGACTAGGTTGATAGAGATTGAGTTCTTTTGTGTTGTATATTAAGAGAAAGCACCCAAATGTTTTGTTTGCATTCATTTGAGTATGAAACCACACCTAAGATGTTTACAACTACAAACAAGCTTCAACTCAAACTTTTGAATGCATTTACGCGTTTTAACAGCTCTTACGACTATGGTGATAGTGACTGAGTTCTTTTGTGTTGTATATTAAGAGAAAGCATCCAAATACTTTGTTTGGATTCATTTGAGTGTGCAACTACACCTGGGATGTTTACAAGTACAAAGAAGCTTCAACTCAAGCTTTTGAATGCATTTACGCGTTTTAAAAGCTCATACGAGTAGGGTGAAAGAGATTTGAGTTCTATTGTGTTGTATATTAAGAGAAAGCATCCAAATACTTTTTTTGCATTCATTTGCGTGTGAAACTACACCTAGGATGTTTACAAGTACAAACAAGCTTAAACTCAAGCTTTTGAATGCATTTACTCGTTTAAAAAGCTCATACGAGTAGGGTGAAAGAGATTTGAGTTCTTTTGTGTTGTATATTAAGAGAAAGCATTCAATTACTTTGTTTGGATTCATTTAAGTGTGATACTACACGTAAAATGTTTACAAGTACAAACAAGCTTCAACTCAAACTTTTGAATCCATTTACGCATTTTAAAAGCTCATACGAGTAGGGTGAAAGAGATTTGAGTTCTTTTGTGTTGTATATTAAGAGAAAGCATCCAAATACTTTATTTGGATTCATTTGAGTGTGAAACTACACCTAAGATGTTTACAAGTACAAACAAGCTCCAACTCAAGCTTTTGAATGCATTTACGCGTTTTAAAAGCTCATAAGAGTAGGGTGAAAGAGATTTGAGTTCGTTTATGTTGTATATAAGAGAAAGCATCCAAATACTTTGTTTTGATTCTTTTGAGTGTGAAACGACGCCTGGGATGTTTACAAGTACAAACAAGCTTCAACTCAAGCTTTTGAATGCATTTACGCGTTTTAACAGCTCTTACAACTATGGTGATAGAGACTGAGTTCTTTTGTTTGCTTTCATTTGAGTATGAAACTACACCAAGAATGTTTTAAAGTGCAAACAAGCTTCAACACAAGCTTTTGAACGCATTTACGCAAGCTCATACGAGTAGGGTGAAAGAGATTTGAGTTCTTTTGTGCATTATATTAAGAGAAAGCATCCAAATACTTTGTTTTCATTCTTCAGAGTGTGAAACTACACCTGGGATGTTTACAAGTACAAACAAGCTTCAACTCAAAGTTTTGAATGCATTTAAGCGTTTTAACAGCTCTTACGACTATGGTGATAGAGACTGAGTTCTTTTGTAGGGTGAAAGAGATTTGAGTTCTTTTGTGTTGTATATTAAGAGAAAGCATCCAAACACTTTATTTGCATTCATTTGAGTGTGAAAATATACCTAAGATGTTTACAAGTACAAATAAGCTTCAACCCAAGCTTTTGATTGCATTTACGCGTTTTAACAGCTCTTACGACTATGGTGATAGAGACTGAGTTCTTTTGTGTTGTATATTAAGAGAAAGCATCCAAATACTTTGTTTGGATTCATTTGAGTGTGAAAGTACACCTGGGATGTTTATAAGTACAAACAAGCTTCAACTCAAACTTTTGATTGCATTTACGCGTTTTAAAAGCTCATACGAGTAGGGTGAAAGAGATTTGAGTTCTTTTGTGTTGTATATTAATAGAAAGCATCCAAATTCTTTGTTTGGATTCATTTGAGTGTGAAACTACACCTAGGATGTTTACAAGTACAAACAAGCTTGAACCCAAGCTTTTGAATGCATTTACGCGTTTAAAAAGCTCATACGAGTAGGGTGAAAGAGATTTGAGTTCTTTTGTGTTGTATATTAAGAGAAAGCATTCAATTACTTTGTTTGGATTCATTTAAGTGTGATACTACACGTAAGATGTTTACAAGTACAAACAAGCGTCAACTCAAACTTTTGAATACATTTACGCGTTTTAAAAGCTCATAAGAGTAGGGTGTGAAAGAGAGTTGAGTTCTTTTGTGTTGTATATTAAGAGAAAGCATCCAAATGATTTGTTTGCATTCATTTGAGTATGAAACCACACCTAGGATGTTTACAAGTACAAACAAGCTACAACTCAAGCTTTTGAATGCATTTACGCGTTTTAAAAGCTCATACGAGTAAGGTGAAAGAGATTTGAGTTCTTTTGTGTTGTATATTAAGAGAAAGCATCCAAACACTTTATTTGCATTCATTTGAGTGTGAAAATACACCTAAGATGTTTACAAGTACAAATAAGCTTCAACCCAAGCTTTTGAATCCATTTACGCGTTTTAAAAGCTCTTACGACTATGGTGATAGAGACTGAGTTCTTTTGTGTTGTGTATTAAGAGAAAGCATCCAAATACTTTGTTTGGATTCATTTGAGTGTGAAACTACACCTGGGATGTTTACAAGTACAAACAAGCTTCAACTAAAGCTTTTGAATGCATTCACGCGTTTTAAAAGCTCATACGAGTAGGGTGAAAGAGATTTGAGTTCTTTTGTGTTGTATATTAAGAGAAAGAATCCAAATACTTTGTTTGGATTCATTTGAGTGTGAAACTACACCTAGGATGGTTACAAGTACAAACAAGCTTCAACTCAAGCTTTTGAATGCATTTACGCGTTTTAACAGCTCTTACGACTATGGTGATAGAGACTGAGTTCTTTTGTGTTGTATATTAAGAGAAAGCATCCAAATACTTTTTTTTTATTCATTTGAGTGTGAAACTACACCTAGGATGTTTAGAAGTACAAACAAGCTTCAACTCAAGCTTTTGAATGCATTTACGCGTTTTAAAAGCTCATACGAGTAGGGTAAAAAAGATTTGAGTTCTTTTGTGTTGTATATTAAGAGAAAGCATCCAAATACTTTGTTTGCATTAACTTGAGTGTGAAACTACACCTATGATGTTTACAAGTACAAACAAGCTTCAACTCAAGCTTTTGAATGCATTTACGCGTTTTAACAGCTCTTACGACTAGGGTGATAGAGATTTAGTTCTTTTGTGTTGTATATTAAGAGAAAGCACCCAAATGTTCTGTTTGCATTCATTTGAGTATGAAACTACACCAAGAATGTTTTAAAGTGCAAACAAGCTTCAACTCAAGCTTTTGAATGCATTTACGCGTTTTAAAAGCTCATACGTGTAGGGTGAAAGAGATTTGAGTTCTTTTGTGTTGTATATTAATAGAAAGCATCCAAATACTTTGTTTGCATTCATTTGAGTGTGAAACTACACCAAGAATGTTTCAAATTGCAAACAAGCTTCAACTCAAGCGTTTGAATGCATTTACGCGTTTTAAAAGCTCATACGAGTAGGGTGAAAGAGATTGGAGTTCTTTTGTGTTGTATATTAAGAGAAAGCATCCAAATACATTGTTGGGATTCATTTGATTGTGAAACTACACCTAGGATGTTTTTACAAGTACAAACAAGCTTCAACTCAAAGTTTTGAATCCATTTACGCGTTTTAAAAGCTCATATGAGTAGGGTGAAAGAGATTTGAGTTCTTTTGTGTTGAATATTTATAGAAAGCATCCAAACACTTTATTTGCATTCATTTGAGTGTGAAACTACACCTAGGATGTTTACAAGTACAAACAAGCTTCAACTCAAGCTTTAGAATTCATTTACGCGTTTTAAATGCTCTTAGGAGTAAGGTGAAAGAGATTTGAGTTCTTTTGTGTTGTATATTAAGAGAAAGCATCCAGTTACTTTGTTTGCATTTATTTGAGTGTGAAACTACACCTAGGATGTTTACAAGTACAAACAAGCTTCAACTCAAGCTTTTGAATGCATTTACGCGTTTTAAAAGCTCATAAGAGTAGGGTGAAAGAGATTTGAGTTCGTTTGTGTTGTATATTAAGAGAAAACATCCAAATACTTTGTTTGGATTAATTTGAGTGTGAAACTACACCTAGGATGTTTACAAGTACAAACAAACTTCAACTCAAACTTTTGAATCCATTTACGCGTTTTAAAAGCTCTTACGACTATGGTGATAGAGATTGAGTTCTTTTGTGTTGTATATTAAGAGAAAGCATCCAAATACTTTGTTTGGATTCATTTGAGTGTGAAACTACACCTGGGATGTTTACAAGTACAAACAAGCTTCAACTCAAGGTTTTGAATGCATTTACGCGTTTTAAAAGCTCAAACGAGTAGGGTGAAAGAGATTTGAGTTCTTTTGTGTTGTATATTAAGAGAAAGCATCCAAACACTTTATTTGCATTCATTTGAGTGTGAAAATACACTTAAGATGTTTACAAGTACAAATAAGCTTCAACCCAAGCTTTTGAATCCATTTACGCGTTTTAAAAGCTCTTACGACTATGGTGATAGAGACTGAGTTCTTTTGTGTTGTGTATTAAGAGAAAGCATCAAAATACTTTGTTTGGATTCATTTGAGTGTGAAACTACACCTGGGATGTTTACAAGTACAAACAAGCTTCAACTAAAGCTTTTAAATGCATTCACGCGTTTTAAAAGCTCATACGAGTAGGGTGAAAGAGATTTGAGTTCATTTGTGTTGTATATTAAGAGAAAGAATCCAAATAGTTTGTTTGGATTCATTTGAGTGTGAAACTACACATGGGATGTTTACAAGTACAAACAAGCTTCAACTCAAGCTTTTGAATGCCTTTACGCGTTTTAAAAGCTCATTCGAGTAGGGTGAAAGAGATTTGAATTCATTTGTGTTGTATATTAAGATAAAACATCCAAATACTTTGTTTGCATTCATTTGAGTGTGAAAACTACACCTATGATGTTTACAAGTACAAACAAGCTTCAACTCAAGCTTTTGAATGCATTTACTCGTTTTAACAGCTCTTACAACTAGGTTGATAGAGATTGAGTTCTTTTGTGTTGTATATTAAGAGAAAGCACCCAAATGTTTTGTTTGCATTCATTTGAGTATGAAACCACACCTAAGATGTTTACAAGTACAAACAAGCTTCAACTCAAACTTTTGAATGCATTTACGCGTTTTAACAGCTCTTACGACTATGATGATAGTGACTGAGTTCTTTTGTGTTGTATATTAAGAGAAAGCATCCAAATACTTTGTTTGGATTCATTTGAGTGTGCAACTACACCTGGGATGTTTACAAGTACAAACAAGCTTCAACTCAAGCTTTTGAATGCATTTACGCGTTTTAAAAGCTCATACGAGTAGGGTGAAAGAGATTTGAGTTCTTTTGTGTTGTATATTAAGAGAAAGCATTCAAATACTTTTTTTGCATTCATTTGAGTGTGAAACTACACCTAGGATGTTTACAAGTACAAACAAGCTTAAACTCAAGCTTTTGAATGCATTTACTCGTTTAAAAAGCTCATACGAGTAGGGTGAAAGAGATTTGAGTTCTTTTGTGTTGTATATTAAGAGAAAGCATTCAATTACTTTGTTTGGATTCATTTAAGTGTGATACTACACGTAAGATGTTTACAAGTACAAACAAGCTTCAACTCAAACTTTTGAATCCATTTACGCGTTTTAAAAGCTCATACGAATAGGGTGAAAGAGATTTGAGTTCTTTTGTGTTATATATTAAGAGAAAGCATCCAAACACTTAGTTTGCATTCATTTGAGTGTGAAATTACACCTAAGATGTTTACAAGTACAAATCAGCTTCAACCCAAGCTTTTGAATACATTTACGCGTTTTAACAGCTCTTACGACTATGGTGATAGAGACTGAGTTCTTTTGTGTTGTATATTAAGAGAAAGCATTGAAATACTTTGTTTGGATTCATTTGAGTGTGAAACTACGCCTGGGATG
Organism: Tetragonia tetragonoides; assembly: GCA_038025085.1. Classification (NCBI taxonomy): domain Eukaryota; kingdom Viridiplantae; phylum Streptophyta; class Magnoliopsida; order Caryophyllales; family Aizoaceae; genus Tetragonia; species Tetragonia tetragonoides. The sequence continues at coordinate 27,593,886 of CM076140.1, forward strand.
TTTATAAGTACAAACAAGCTTTAACTCAAACTTTTCAATGCATTTACGCGTTTAAAAAGCTCATACAGGGTGAAAGAGATTTGAGTTCTTTTGTGTTGTATATTAAGAGAATGCATCCAAATACTTTGTTTGGATTCATTTGAGTGTGAAACTACAACTGGGATGTTTACAAGTACAAACAAGCTTCAACTCAAACTTTTGATTGCATTTACGCGTTTTAAAAGCTCATACGAGTAGGGTGAAAGAGATTTGAGTTCTTCTGTGTTGTATATTAAGAGAAAGCATCCAAACACTTTGTTTGTATTCATTTGATTGTGAATCTACACCTAGGATGTTTACAAGTACAAACTAGCTTCACCTCAAGCTTTTGAATGCATTTACGAGTTTTAAAAGCTCATACGAGTAGGGTGAAAGAGATTTGAGTTCTTTTGTGGTTTATATTAAGAGAAAGCATTCAAATACTTTGTTTGGATTCATTTGCGTGTGAAACTACACCTAAAATGTTTACAAGTACAAACAAGCGTCAACTCAAACTTTTGAATCCATTTACGCGTTTTTAAAGCTCATACGAGAAGGGTGAAAGAGATTTGAGTTCTTTTGTGTTGTATAATAAGAGAAAGCACCCAAATGTTTCGTTTTCATTCTTTGAGTGTGAAACTACACCTAGGATGTTTACAAGTGCAAACAAGCTTCAACTCAAGCTTTAGAATTCATTTACGCGTTTTAAATGCTCTTAGGAGTAGGGTGAAAGAGATTTGAGTTCTTTTGTGTTGTATATTAAGAGAAAGCATCCAATTACTTTGTTTGCACTCATTTGCGTGTGAAACTACACCTAGGATGTTTACAGGTACAAACAAGCTTCAACTCAAGCTTTTGAATGCATTTACGCGTTTTAAAATCTCACACGAGTAGGGTGAAAGAGATATGAGTTCTTTTGTGTTGTATATTAAGAGAAAGCATCCAAATACTTTGTTTGCATTCGTTTTAGTGTGAAACTACAACTAGGATGTTTACAAGTACAAAAAAGCTTAAACCCAAGCTTTTGAATGCATTTACGCGTTTTAACAGCTCTTATGACTATGGTGATAGAGACTGAGTTCTTTTGTGTCGTATATAAAGAGAAAGCATCCAAATACTTTGTTTGGATTCATCTGAGTGTGAAACTCTACACCTGGGATGTTTACAAGTACAAACAAGCTTCAACTCAAGCTTTTGAATGCATTTACGCGTTTTAAAAGTTCATACGAGTAGGGTGAAAGAGATTTGAGTTCTTTTGTGTTGTATATTAAGAGAAAGTATCCAAATACTTTGTTTGCTTTCATTTGAATGTGAAACTACACCTAGGATGTTTACAAGTACAAACAAGCTTAAACTCAAGCTTCTAAGTGCATTTACGCGTTTTAAAAGCTCATACGAGTAGGGTGAAAGAGATTTGAGTTCTTTTGTGTTGTATATTAAGAGAAAGCATCCAAATACTTTGTTTGGATTCATTTGAGTGTGAAACTACACCTAGGATGTTTACAAGTACAAACAAGCTTCAACTCAAGCTTTCGAATGCATTTACGAGTTTTAAAAGCTCATACGAGTAGGGTGAAAGAGATTTGAGTTCTTTTGTGTTGTATATTAAGAGAAAGCATCCAATTACTTTGTTTGGATTCATTTGAGTGTGAAACTACACCTAATATGTTTACAAGTACAAACAAGCTTCAACTCAAGCTTTTGAATGCATTTACGCCTTTTAAAAGCTCATAAGAGTAGGGTGAAAGAGATTTGAGTTCGTTTGTGTTGTATATTAAAGGAAAGCATCCAAATACTTTGTTAGGATTCATTTGAGTGTGAAACTACACCTAGGATGTTTACAAGTACAAACAAACTTCAACTCAAACTTTTGAATCCATTTACGCGTTTTAAAAGCTCATACGAATAGGGTGAAAGAGATTTGAGTTCTTTTGTGTTGTATATTAAGAGAAAGCATCCAAACAATTTATTTGCATTCATTTGAGTGTGAAATTACACCTAAGATGTTTACAAGTACAAATAAGCATCAACTCCAGCTTTTGAATGCATTTACGCGTTTTAAAAGCACATACGAGTAGGGTGAAAGAGATTTGAGTTCTTTTCTGTTGTATATGAAGAGAAAGCATTCAAATACTTTGTTTGGATTCATTTGAGTGTGAAACTACACCTAGGATGTTTACAAGTACAAACAAGCTTCAACTCAAGCTTTTGAATGCATTTACGCGTTTTAAAAGCTCATACGAGTAGGGTGAAAGAGATTTTAGATCTTTTCCGTTGCATATTAAGAGAAAGCATCCAAACACTTTGTTTGCATTCATTTGATTGTGAATCTACACCTAGGATGTTTACAAGTACAAACTAGCTTCACCTCAAGCTTTTGAATGCATTTACGAGTTTTCAGAGCTCATAAGAGTAGGGTGAAAGAGATTTGAGTTCTTTTGAGTTGTATATTAAGAGAAAGCATTCAAATACTTTTTTGGATTCATTTGAGTGTGAAACTATAGCTAAGATGTTTACAAGTACAAACAAGCTTCAACTCAAGCTTTTGAATGCATTTACGCGTTTAACCGCTCTTACGACTAGGGTGATAGAGATTTAGTTCTTTTGTGTTGTATATTAAGAGAAAGCACCCAAATGTTTTGTTTGCATTCATTTGAGTGTGAAACTACTCCTAGGACGTTTACAAGTACAAACAAGCTTCAACTCAAGCTTTTGACTGCATTTACGCGTTTTAAAAGCTCATACGAGTAGGGTGAAAGAGATTTGAGTTCTTTTGTGTTGTATACTAAGAGAAAGCATCCAAATACTTTGTTTTGATCATTTGAGTGTGAAACTACACCTAGGTTGTTTACAAGTACAAACAAGCTTCAACCCAAGCTTTTGAAAGCATTTACGCGTTTTAACAGCTCTTACGACTATGCTGATAGAGACTGAGTTCTTTTGTGTTGTATATTAAGAGAAAGCATCCAAATAGTTTGTTTAGATTCATTTGAGTGTGAAACTACACCTAGGATGGTTACAAGTACAAACAAGCTTCAACTCAAGGTTTTGAATGCATTTACGCGTTTTAACAGCTCTTACGACTATGGTGATAGAGACTGAGTTCTTTTGTGTTGTATATTAAGAGAAAGCATCCAAATACATTTTTTGTATTCATTTGAGTGTGAAACTACACCTAGTATGTTTACAAGTACAAACAAGCTTCAACTCAAGCTTTTGAATGCATTTACGCGTTTTAAAAGCTCATACCAGTAGGGTGAAAGAGATTTGAGTTCTTTTGTGTTGTATATTAAGAGAAAGTATCCAAATACTTTGTTTGCATTCATTTGAGTGTAAAACTACACCTATGATGTTTACAAGTACAAACAAGCTTCAACTCAAGCTTTTGAATGCATTTACGCGTTTTAACAGCTCTTACGACTAGGGTGATAGAGATTTAGTTCTTTTGTGTTGTATATTAAGAGAAAGCACCCAAATGTTCTGTTTGCATTCATTTGAGTATGAAACTACACCAAGAATGTTTTAAAGTGCAAAAAAGCTTCAACTCAAGCTTTTGAATTCATTTACGCGTTTTAAAAGCTCGAAAGAGTTGGGTGAAAGAGATTTGAGTTCGTTTGTGTTTTATATTAAGAGAAAGCATCCAAACACTTTATTTGCATTCATTTGAGTGTGAAATTACACCTAACATGTTTAAAAGTACAAAAAAGCATCAACTCCAGCTTTTGAATGCATTTACGCGTTTTAAAAGTTCATACGAGTAGGGTGAAATAGATTTGAGTTCTTTTCGGTTGTATATTAAGAGAAAGCATTCAAATACTTTGTTTGGATTCATTTGAGTGTGAAACTACACCTAGGATATTTACAAGTACAAACAAGCTTCAACTCAAGCTTTTGAATGCATTTACGCGTTTTAACAGCTCTTTCGACTAGGGTGATAAAGATTGAGTTCTTTTGTGTTGTATATTAAGAGAAAGCACCCAAATGTTTTGTTTGCATTCATTTGAATGTGAAACTCCACCTTGGATGTTTTCAAGTACAAACAAGCTTAAACTCAAGCTTCTGAGTGCATTTACGCGTTTTAAAAGCTCATACCAGTAGGGTGAAAGAGATTTGAGTTCTTTTGGGTTGTATATTAAGAGAAAGCATCCAAATACATTGTTTGGATTCACTTGAGTGTGAAACTACACCTAGGAAGTTTACAAGTACAAACAAGCTTCAACTCAAGCTTTTGTATGCATTTACGCGTTTTAAAAGCTCATACGAGTAGGGTGATAGAGATTTAGTTCTTTTGTGTTGTATATTAAGAGAAAGCACCCAAATGTTTTGTTTGCATTCATTTGAGTATGAATCTACACCAAGAATGTTTTAAAGTGCAAACAAGCTTCAACTCAAGCTTTTGAATGCATTTACGCGTTTTAAAAGCTCATACGAGTAGGGTGAAAGAGATTTGAGTTCTTTTGTGGTTTATATTAAGAGAAAGCATACAAATACTTCGTTTGCATTCATTTGAGTGTGAAACTACACCTATGTTGTATATTAAGAGAAAGCACCCAAATACTTTGTTTGGATTCATTTGAGTGTGAAACTACACCTAGGATGTGTACAAGTACAAACAAGCTTCAACTCAAGGTTTTGAATGCATTTACGCGTTTTAACAGCTCTTACGACTATGGTGATAGAGACTGAGTTCTTTTGTGTTGTATATTAAGAGAAAGCATCCAAATACTTTTTTTGTATTCATTTGAGTGTGAAACTATACCTAAGATGTTTACAAGTACAAAAAAGCTTCAACTCAAGCTTTTGAATACATTTACGCGTTTTAACAGCTCTTACGACTAGGGTGATAGAGATTTAGTTCATTTGTGTTGTATATTAAGAGAAAGCACCCAAATGTTCTGTTTGCATTCATTTGAGTATGAAACTACACCAAGAATGTTTTAAAGTGCAAACAAGCTTCAACTCAAGCTTTTGAATGCATTTACGCGTTTTAAAAGCTCATAAGAGTTGGCTGAAAGAGATTTGAGTTCGTTTGTGGTGTATATTAAGAGAAAGCATCCAACTACTTTGTTTGGATTCATTTGAGTGTGAAACTACACCTAGGATGTTTACAAGTACAAACAAGCTTCAACCCAAGCTTTTGAATGCATTTACGCGTTTTAACAGCTCTTACGACTATGGTGATAGAGACTGAGTTCTTTTGTGTTGTATATTAAGAAAAAGCATCCAAATACTTTGTTTGGATTCATTTGAGTGTGAAATTACACCTAGACTGTTTACAAGTACAAATAAGCATCAACTCCAGCTTTTGAATGCATTTACGCGTTTTAAAAGCTCATACGAGTAGGGTAAAAGAGATTTGAGTTCTTTTGTGTTGAATATTAAGAAAAAGCATCCAAATACATTGTTTGGATTCACTTGAGTGTGAAACTACACGTAGGAAGTTTACAAGTACAAACAAGCTTCAACTCAAGCTTTTGTATGCATTTACGCGTTTTAAAAGCTCATACGAGTAGGGTGAAAGAGATTTGAGTTCTTTTGTGTTGAATATTAAGAAAAAGCATCCAAATACATTGTTTGGATTCACTTGAGTGTGAAACTACACCTAGGAAGTTTACAAGTACAAACAAGCTTCAACTCAGCTTTTGTATGCATTTACGCGTTTTAAAAGCTCATACGAGTAGGGTGATAGAGATTTAGTTCTTTTGTGTTGTATATTAAGAGAAAGCACCCAAATGTTTTGTTTGCATTCATTTGAGTATGAATCTACACCAAGAATGTTTTAAAGTGCAAACAAGCTTCAACTCAAGCTTTTGAATGCATTTACGCGTTTTAAAAGCTCATACGAATAGGGTGAAAGAGATTTGAGTTCTTTTGTGTTGTATATTAAGAGAAAGCATACAAATACTTTGTTTGCATTCATTTGAGTGTGAAACTACACCTAGGATGTTTACAAGTACAAACAAGCTTCACTCAAGCTTTTGAATGCATTTACGCGTTTTAACAGCTCTTACGACTAGGGTGATAGAGATTGAATTCTTTTGTGTTGTATATTAAGAGAAAGCACCAAATGTTTTGTTTGCATACATTTGAGTATGAAACTACACCAAGAATGTTTCAAATTGCAAACAAGCTTCAACTCAAACTTTTGAATGCATTTACGCGTTTTAAAAGCTCATACGAGTAGGGTGAAAGAGATTTGAGTTCTTTTGTGTTGTATATTAATAGAAAGCATCCAAATACGTTGTTTGCACTCATTTGAGTGTGAAACTAGACCTAGGATGTTTACAAGTACAAACAAGCTTCAACTCAAAGTTTTGAATGCATTTACGCGTTTTAAAAGCTCATACGAGTAGGGTGAAAGAGATTTGAGTTCTTTTGTGTTGTATATTAAGAGAAAGCATCCAAATACTTTGTTTGCATTCATTTGAGTGTGAAATTACACCTAACATGTTTACAAGTACAAAAAAGCATCAACTCCAGCTTTTGAATGCATTTACGCGTTTTAAAAGTTCATACGAGTAGGGTGAAAGAGATTTGACTTCTTTTCGGTTGTATATTAAGAGAAAGCATTCAAATACTTTGTTTGGATTCATTTGAGTGTGAAACTACACCTAGGATGTTTACAAGTACAAACAAGCTTCAACTCAAGCTTTTGAATGCATTTACGCGTTTTAACAGCTCTTACGGCTATGGTGATAGAGACTGAGTTCTTTTGTGTTGTATATTAAGAGAAAGCATCCAAATACTTTGTTTGGATTCATTTGAGTGTGAAACTACACCTAGGATGTTTACAAGTACAAACAAGCTTCAACTCAAGCTTTTGAATGCATTTACGCGTTTTAAAAGCTCATACCAGTAGGGTGAAAGAGATTTGAGTTCTTTTGTGTTGCATATTAAGAGAAAGCATCCAAATACTTTGTTTGCATTCATTTGAGTGTGAAACTACACCTATGATGTTTACAAGTACAAACAAGCTTCAACTCAAGCTTTTGAATGCATTTACGCGTTTTAACAGCTCTTACGACTAGGGTGATAGAGATTTAGTTCTTTTGTGTTGTATATTAAGAGAAAGCACCCAAATGTTCTGTTTGCATTCATTTGAGTATGAAACTACACCAAGAATGTGTTAAAGTGCAAACAAGCTTCAACTCAAGCTTTTGAATGCATTTACGCGTTTTAAAAGCTCATAAGAGTTGGGTGAAAGAGATTTGAGTTCGTTTGTGTTGTATATTGAGAGAAAGCATCCAAATACTTTGTTTGGATTCATTTGAGTGTGAAACTACACCTAGGATGTTTACAAGTACAAACAAACTTCAACTCAAACTTTTGAATCCATTTACGCGTTTTAAAAGCTCATACGAATAGGGTGAAAGAGATTTAAGTTCTTTTGTGTTGTATATTAAGAGAAAGCATCCAAACACTTTATTTGCATTCATTTGAGAGTGAAATTACACCTAAGATGTTTACAAGTACAAATAAGCTTCAACCCAAGCTTTTGAATGCATTTACGCGTTTTAACAGCTCTTACGAGTAGGGTGAAAGAGATTTGAGTTCTTTTGTGTTGTATATTAAGAGAAAGCACCCAAATACTTTGTTTGGATTCATTTGAGTGTGAAACTACACCTAGGATGTTTACAAGTACAAACAAGCTTCAACTCAAGGTTTTGAATGCATTTACGCGTTTTAACAGCTCTTACGACTATGGTGATAGAGACTGAGTTCTTTTGTGTTGTATATTAAGAGAAAGCATCCAAATACTTTTTTTGTATTCATTTGAGTGTGAAACTATACCTAAGATGTTTACAAGTACAAACAAGCTTCAACTCAAGCTTTTGAATACATTTACTCGTTTTAACAACTCTTACGACTAGGGTGATAGAGATTTAGTTCATTTGTGTTGTATATTAAGAGAAAGCACCCAAATGTTCTGTTTGCATTCATTTGAGTATGAAACTACACCAAGAATGTTTTAAAGTGCAAACAAGCTTCCACTCAAGCTTTTGAATGCATTTACGCGTTTTGAAAGCTCATAAGAGTTGGGTGAAAGAGATTTGAGTTCGTTTCTGTTGTATAATAAGTGAAAGCATCCAAATACTTTGTCTGCATTCATATGAGTGTGAAAACTACATTTAGGATGTTTACAAGTACAAACAAGCTTCAACTCAAGCTTTTGAATGCATTTACTCGTTTTAACAGCTCTTACGACTAGGTTGATAGAGATTGAGTTGTATATTGAGAGAAAGCACCCAAATGTTTTGTTTGCATTCATTTGAGTATGAAACCACACCTAGGATGTTTACAAGTACAAACAAGCTTCAACTCAAGCTTTTGAATGCATTTACGCGTTTTAAAAGCTCATACGAGTAGGGTGAAAGAGATTTGAGTTGTTTTGTGTTGAATATTAAGAGAAAGCATCCAAATACATTGTTTGGATTCACTTGAGTGTGAAACTACACCTAGGAAGTTTACAAGTACAAACAAGCTTCAACTCCAGCTTTTGTATGCATTTATGCGTTTTAAAAGCTCATACGAGTAGGGTGAAAGAGATTTGAGTTCTTTTCTGTTGTATATTAAGAGAAAGCATCCAAATACTTTGTTTGCATTCATTTGATTGTGAATCTACACCTAGGATCTTACAAGTACAAACTAGCTTCACCTCAAGCTTTTGAATGCATTTACGAGTTTTAAAAGCTCATAAGAGTAGGGTGAAAGAGATTTGAGTTCTTTTGTGTTGTATATTAACAGAAAGCATTCAAATACTTTGTTTGGATTCATTTGAGTGTGAAACTATACCTAAGATGTTTACAAGTACAAACAAGCTTCAACTCAAGCTTTTGAATGCATTTACGCGTTTTAACAGCTGTTACGACTAGGGTGATAGAGATTTAGTTCTTTTGTGTTGTATATTAAGAGAAAGCACCCAAATGTTTTGTTTGCATTCATTTGAGTATGAATCTACACCAAGAATGTTTTAAAGTGCAAACAAGCTTCAACTCAAATTTTTGAATGCATTTACGCGTTTTAAAAGCCCATACGAGTAGGGTGAAAGAGATTTTGGGTTCTTTTGTGTTGTATATTAATAGAAATCATCCAAATACTTTGTTTGCATTCATTTGAGTGTGAAACTACACCTAGGATGTTTACAAGTACAAACAACCTTCAACTTAAACTTTTGAATGCATTTACGCGTTTTAAAAGCTCATACGAGTAGGGTGAAAGAGATTTGAGTTCTTTTGTGTTGTATATTTAGAGAAAGCATCCAAATACTTTGTTTGCTTTCATTTGAGTGTGAAACTACACCTAGGATGTTTACAAGTACAAACAAGCTTCAACTCAAGCTTTTGAATGCAGTTACGCGTTTTAAGAGCTCATACGAGTAGGGTGAAAGAGATTTGAGTTCTTTTGTGTTGTATATTAAGAGAAAGTATCCAAATACTTTGTTTGCATTCATTTGAGTGTGAAACTACACCTTGGATGTTTACAAGTACAAACAAGCTTTACCTCAACCTTTTGAATGCATTTACGCGTTTTAAAAGCTCATACGAGTAGGGTGAAAGAGATTTGAGTTCTTTTCTGTTGTATATTAAGAGAAAGCATCCAAATACTTTGTTTGCATTCATTTGATTGTGAATCTACACCTAGGATCTTACAAGTACAAACTAGCTTCACCTCAAGCTTTTGAATGCATTTACGAGTTTTAAAAGCTCATAAGAGTAGGGTGAAAGAGATTTGAGTTCTTTTGTGTTGTATATTAACAGAAAGCATTCAAATACTTTGTTTGGATTCATTTGAGTGTGAAACTATACCTAAGATGTTTACAAGTACAAACAAGCTTCAACTCAAGCTTTTGAATGCATTTACGCGTTTTAACAGCTGTTACGACTAGGGTGATAGAGATTTAGTTCTTTTGTGTTGTATATTAAGAGAAAGCACCCAAATGTTTTGTTTGCATTCATTTGAGTATGAATCTACACCAAGAATGTTTTAAAGTGCAAACAAGCTTCAACTCAAATTTTTGAATGCATTTACGCGTTTTAAAAGCCCATACGAGTAGGGTGAAAGAGATTTTGAGTTCTTTTGTGTTGTATATTAATAGAAATCATCCAAATACTTTGTTTGCATTCATTTGAGTGTGAAACTACACCTAGGATGTTTACAAGTACAAACAACCTTCAACTTAAACTTTTGAATGCATTTACGCGTTTTAAAAGCTCATACGAGTAGGGTGAAAGAGATTTGAGTTCTTTTGTGTTGTATATTTAGAGAAAGCATCCAAATACTTTGTTTGCATTCATTTGAGTGTGAAACTACACCTAGGATGTTTACAAGTACAAACAAGCTTCAACTCAAGCTTTTGAATGCAGTTACGCGTTTTAAAAGCTCATACGAGTAGGGTGAAAGAGATTTGAGTTCTTTTGTGTTGTATATTAAGAAAGTATCCAAATACTTTGTTTGCATTCATTTGAGTGTGAAACTACACCTTGGATGTTTACAAGTACAAACAAGCTTTACCTCAACCTTTTGAATGCATTTACGCGTTTTAAAAGCTCATACGAGTAGGGTGAAAGAGATTTGAATTCTTTTGTGTTGTATATTAAGAGAAAGCATCCAAATCTCGTTTTAACAGCTCATACGAGTAGGGTGATCGAGATTTAGTTCTTTTGTGTTGTATATTAAGAGAAAGCATCCAAATACTTTGTTTGCATTCATTTGAGTGTGAAAACTATATCTAGGACGTTTACAACTACAAACAAGCTTCAACTCAAGCTTTTGAATGCATTTACGCGTTTTAAAAGCTCATACGAGTAGGGTGATAGAGATTGAGTTCTTTTGTGTTGTACATTAAGAGAAAGCACCCAAATGTTTTGTTTGCATTCATTTGAGTATGAAACTACACCAAGAATGTTTTAAAGTTCAAACAAGATTAAACTCAAACTTTTGAATGCATTTACGCGTTTTAAAAGCTCATACGAGTAGGGTGAAAGAGATTTGAGTTCTTTTGTGTTGTATATTAATAGAAAGCATCCAAATACTTTGTTTGCATTCATTTGAGTGTGAAACTACACCTAGGATGTTTACAAGTACAAACAAGCTTCAACTCAAGCTTTTGAATGCATTTACTCGTTTTAACAGCTCATACGAGTAGGGTGATAGAGATTTAGTTCTTTTGTGTTGTATATTAAGAGAAAGCATCCAAATACTTTGTTTGCATTCATTTGAGTGTGAAACTACATCTAGGATGTTTACAAGTACAAAGAAGCTTCAACTCAAGCTTTTGAATGCATTTACTCGTTGTAACTGCTCATACGAGTACGGTGATAGAGATTTAGTTCTTTTGTGTTGTATATTAAGAGAAAGCACCCAAATGTTTTGTTTGCATTCATTTGAGTATGAAATTACACCAAGAATGTTTTAAAGTTCAAACAAGCTTTAACTCAAACTTTTGAATGCATTTACGCGTTTTAAAAGCTCATACGAGTAGGGTGAAAGAGATTTGAGTTCTTTTGTGTTGTATATTAATAGAAAGCATCCAAATATTTTGTTTGAATTCATTTGAGTGTGAAACCACACCTAGGATGTTTACAAGTACAAACAAGCTTCAACGCAAGCTTTTGAATGCATTTACGCGTTTTAAAAGCTCATACGAGTAGGGTGAAAGAGATTTGAGTTCTTTTGTGTTGTATATTAACAGAAAGCATTCAAATCCTTTGTTTGGATTCATTTGAGTGTGAAATTACACCTGGGATGTTTACAAGTACAAACAAGCTTCAACTCAAGCTTTTAATTGCATTTACGCGTTTTAAAAGCTCATACGAGTAGGGTGAAAGAGATTTGAAGTCTTTTGTGTTGTATATTAAGAGAAAGCACCCAAATGTTTTGTTTGCATTCATTTGAGTATGAAACTACACCAAGAATGTTTAAAACTTCAAACAAGCTTCAACTCAAGGTTTTGAATGCATTTACGCGTTTTAAAAGCTCTTCCGAGTAGGGTGAAAGAGATTTGAATTCTTTTGTGTTGTATATTAAGAGAAAGCATCCAAATCCTTTGTTTGCATTCATTTGAGTGTGAAAACTACATCTAGGATGTTTACAAGTACAAGCAAGCTTCAACTCAAGCTTTTGAATGCATTTACGCATTTTAAAAGCTCATACGAGTAGGGTGAAAGAGATTTGAGTTCTTTTGTAGTTTATATTAAGAGAAAGCATACAAATACTTTGTTTGCATTCATTTGAGTGTGAAACTACACCTATCATATTTACAAGTACAAACAAGCTTCAACTCAAGCTTTTGAATGCATTTACGCGTTTTAACAGCTCTTACGACTAGGGTGATAGAGATTGAATTTTTTTGTGTTGTATATTAAGAGAAAGCATCCAAATACTTTCTTTGGATTCACTTGAGTGTGAAACTACACCTAGGAAGTTTACAAGTACAAACAAGCTTCAACTCAAGCTTTTGAATGCATTTACGCGTTTTAAAAGCTCATACGAGAAGGGTGAAAGAGATGTGAGTTCTTTTGTGTTGTATATTAAGAGAAAGCATCCAAATACTTTGTTTGCATTCATTTGAGTGTGAAACTACACCTAGGATGTTTACAAGTACAAACAAGCTTCAACTCAAGCTTTTGAATGCATTTACGCATTTTAACAGCTCTTACGACTAGGGTGATAGAGATTGAATTCTTTTGTGTTGTATATTAAGAGAAAGCACCAAATGTTTTGTTTGCATTCATTTGAGTATGAAACTACACCAAGAATGTTTCAAATTGCAAACAACCTTCAACTCAAGCTTTTGAATGCATTTACGCGTTTTAAAAGCTCTTCCGAGTAGGGTGAAAGAGATTTGAATTCTTTTGTGTTGTATATTAAGAGAAAGCATCCAAATCCTTTGTTTGCATTCATTTGAGTGTGAAAACTACATCTAGGATGTTTACAAGTACAAGCAAGCTTCAACTCAAGCTTTTGAATGCATTTACGCATTTTAAAAGCTCATACGAGTAGGGTGAAAGAGATTTGAATTCTTTTGTGTTGTATATTAAGAGAAAGCATCCAAATACTTTTTTGCATTCAATTGAGTGTGAAACTACACCTATGATGTTTACAAGTACAAACAAGCTTCAACTCAAGCTTTTGAATGCATTTACGCATTTTAACAGCTCTTACGACTAGGGTGAAAGAGATTTAAGTTCTTTTGTGTTGTATATTAAGAGAAAGCATCCAAATACTTTTTTTGCATTCATTTGAGTGTGAAACTACACCTAGGATGTTTACAAGTACAAACAAGCTTCAACTCAAGCTTTTGAATGCATTTACGCGTTTTAACAGCTCTTACGACTAGGGTGATAGAGATTGAATTCTTTTGTGTTGTATATTAAGAGAAAGCACCAAATGTTTTGTTTGCATTCATTTGAGTATGAAACTACACCAAGAATGTTTCAAATTGCAAACAAGCTTCAACTCAAGCTTTTGAATGCATTTACGCGTTTTAAAAGCTCTTCCGAGTAGGGTGAAAGATATTTGAATTCTTTTGTGTTGTATATTAAGAGAAAGCATCCAAATCCTTTGTTTGCATTCATTTGAGTGCGAAAACTACATCTAGGATGTTTACAAGTACAAACAAGCTTCAACTCAAGCTTTTGAATGCATTTACGCGTTTTAAAAGCTCTTATGATTATGGTGATAGAGACTGAGTTCTTTTGTGTTGTATATTAAGAGAAAGCATCCAAATACTTTGTTTGGATTCACTTGAGTGTGAAACTACACCTCGGATGTTTACAAGTACAAACAAGCTTCAACTCAAGCATTTGAATGCATTTACGCGTTTTAAAAGCTCATACGAGTAGGGTGAAAGAGATTTGAATTCTTTTGTGTTGTATATTAAGAGAAAGCATCCAAATACTTTTTTGCATTCAATTGAGTGTGAAACTACACCTATGATGTTTACAAGTACAAACAAGCTTCAACTCAAGCTTTTGAATGCATTTACGCATTTTAACAGCTCTTACGACTAGGGTGAAAGAGATTTGAGTTCTTTTGTGTTGTATATTAAGAGAAAGCATCCAAATACTTTGTTTGCATTCATTTGAGTGTGAAACTACACCTAGGATGTTTACAAGTATAAAAAAGCTTCAACCCAAGCTTTTGAATGCATTTACGCGTTTTAACAGCTCTTATGATTATGGTGATAGAGACTGAGTTCTTTTGTGTTGTCTATTAAGAGAAAGCATCCAAATACTTTGTTTGGATTCACTTCAGTGTGAAACTACACCTGGGATGTTTACAAGTACAAACAAGCTTCAACTCAAGCATTTGAATGCATTTACGCGTTTTAAAAGCTCATACGAGTAGGGTGAAAGAGATTTGAATTCTTTTGTGTTGTATATTAAGAGAAAGCACCCAAATGTTTAGTTTGCATTCATTTGAGTATGAAACTACACCAAGAATGTTTTAAAGTTCAAACAAGCTTCAACTCAAACTTTTGAATGCATTTACGCGTTTTAAAAGCTCATACGAGTAGGGTGAAAGAGATTTGAGTTCTTTTGTGTTGTATATTAAGAGAAAGCATACAAATACTTTGTTTGGATTCATTTGAGTGTGAAATTACACCTGGGATGTTTACAAGTACAAACAAGCTTCAACTCAAGCTTTTAATTGCATTTACGCGTTTTAAAAGCTCATACGAGTAGGGTGAAAGAGATTTGAAGTCTTTTGTGTTGTATATTAAGAGAAAGCACCCAAATGTTTTGTTTGCATTCATTTGAGTATGAAACTACACCAAGAATGTTTAAAACTTCAAACAAGCTTCAACTCAAGGTTTTGAATGCATTTACGCGTTTTAAAAGCTCATACGAGTAGGGTGAAAGAGATTTGAGTTCTTTTGTAGTTTATATTAAGAGAAAGCATACAAATACTTTGTTTGCATTCATTTGAGTGTGAAACTACACCTATCATATTTACAAGTACAAACAAGCTTCAACTCAAGCTTTTGAATGCATTTACGCGTTTTAACAGCTCTTACGACTAGGGTGATAGAGATTGAATTCTTTTGTGTTGTATATTAAGAGAAAGCACCAAATGTTTTGTTTGCATTCATTTGAGTATGAAACTACACCAAGAAAGTTTCAAATTGCAAACAAGCTTCAACTCAAGCTTTTGAATGCATTTACGCGTTTTAAAAGCTCTTCCGAGTAGGGTGAAAGAGATTTGAATTCTTTTGTGTTGTATATTAAGAGAAAGCATCCAAATCCTTTGTTTGCATTCATTTGAGTGTGAAAACTACATCTAGGATGTTTACAAGTACAAACAAGCTTCAACTCAAGCTTTTGAATGCAATTACGCGTTTTAAAAGCTCATACGAGTAGGGTGAAAGAGATTTGAATTCTTTTGTGTTGTATATTAAGAGAAAGCACCGAAATGTTTTGCTTGCATTCATTTAAGTATGAAACCACACCTAGGATGTTTACAAGTACAAACAAGCTTCGACTCAAGCTTTTGAATACATTTACGCGTTTTAAACGCTCATACGAGTAGGGTGAAAGAGATTTTGAGTTCTTTTGTGTTGTATATTAAGAGAAAGCATCCAAATACTTTGTTTGCATTCATTTGAGTGTGAAACTACACCTGGGATGTTTACAAGTACAAACAAGCTTCAACTCAAGCTTTTGAATGCATTTACGCGTTTTAAAAGCTCATACCAGTAGGGTGAAAGAGATTTGAATTCTTTTGTGTTGTATATTAAGAGAAAGCATCCAAATACTTTGTTTGCATTCATTTGAGTGTGAAACTACACCTAGGAAGTTTACAAGTACAAACAAGCTTCAACTCAAGCTTTTGTATGCATTTACGCGTTTTAAAAGCTCATACGAGTAGGGTGAAAGAGATTTGAGTTCTTTTGTGTTGTATATTAAGAGAAAGCTTCCAAATACTTTGTTTGCATTCAATTGAGTGTGAAACTACACCTAGGATGTTTACAAGTACAAACAAGCTTCAACTCAAACTTTTGGATGCATTTACGCGTTTTAACAGCTCTTACGACTAGGGTGATAGAGATTGAATTCTTTTGTGTTGTATATTAAGAGAAAGCACCAAAAGTTTTGTTTGCATTCATTTGAGTATGAAACTACATCAAGAATGTTTCAAATTGCAAACAAGCTTCAACTCAAGCTTTTGAATGCATTTACGCGTTTTAAAAGCTCATACGAGTAGGGTGAAAGAGATTTGAATTCTTTTGTGTTGTATATTAAGAGAAAGCATCCAAATACTTTGTTTGCATTCATTTGAGTGTGAAAACTACATCTAGGATGTTTACAAGTACAAACAAGCTTCAACTCAAGCTTTTGAATGCATTTACGCGTTTTAAAAGCTCATACGAGTAGGGTGAAAGAGATTTGAATTCTTTTGTGTTGTATATTAAGAGAAAGCACCCAAATGTTTTGTTTGTATTCATTTGAGTATGAAACTACACCAAGAATGTTTTAAATTTCAAACAAACTTCAACTCAAGGTTTTGAATGCATTTACGCGTTCTAAAAGCTCATACGAGTAGGGTGAAAGAGATTTGAGTTCTTTTGTGTTGTAGATTAAGAGAAAGCATACAAATACTTTGTTTGCATTCATTTGAGTGTGAAACTACACCTATGATGTTTACAAGTACAAACAAGCTTCAACTCAAGCTTTTGAATGCATTTACGCGTTTTAACAGCTCTTACGACTAGGGTGATAGAGATTGAATTCTTTTGTGTTGTATATTAAGAGAAAGCACCCAAATGTTTTGTTTGCATTCATTTGAGTATGAAACTACACCAAGAAAGTTTCAAATTGCAAACAAGCTTCAACTCAAGCTTTTGAATGCATTTACGTGTTTTAAAAGCTCATACGAGTAGGGTGAAAGAGATTTAAATTCTTTTGTGTTGTATATTAAGAGAAAGCATCCAATTACTTTGTTTGCATTCATTTGAGTGTGAAAACTACATCTAGGATGTTGACAAGTACAAACAAGCTTCAACTCAAGCTTTTGAATGCATTTACTCGTTGTAACAGCTCATACGAGTAGGGTGATAGAGATTTAGTTCTTTTGTGTTGTATATTAAGAGAAACCACCCAAATGTTTTGTTTGCATTCATTTGAGTATGAAACCACACCTAGGATGTTTACATGTACAAACAAGCTTCAACTCAAGCTTTTGAATGCATTTACGCGTATTAAAAGCTCATACGAGTAGGGTGAAAGAGATTTATGTTGTTTTGTGTTGAATATTAAGAGAAAGCATCCAAATACTTTGTTTGGATTCACTTGAGTGAGAAGCTACACCTAGGAAGTTTACAAGTACAAACAAGCTTCAACTCAAGAGAAAGCACCCAAATGTTTAGTTTGCATTCATTTGAGTATGAAACTACACAAAGAATGTTTTAAAGTTCAAACAAGCTTCAACTCAAACTTTTGAATGCATTTACGCGTTTTAAAAGCTCATACGAGTAGGGTGAAAGAGATTTGAGTTCTTTTGTGTTGTATATTAAGAGAAAGCATACAAATACTTTGTTTGGATTCATTTGAGTGTGAAATTACACCTGGGATGTTTACAAGTACAAACAAGCTTCAACTCAAGCTTTTAATTGCATTTACGCGTTTTAAAAGCTCATACGAGTAGGGTGAAAGAGATTTGAAGTCTTTTGTGTTGTATATTAAGAGAAAGCACCCAAATGTTTTGTTTGCATTCATTTGAGTATGAAACTACACCAAGAATGTTTAAAACTTCAAACAAGCTTCAACTCAAGGTTTTGAATGCATTTACGCGTTTTAAAAGCTCTTCCGAGTAGGTTGAAAGAGATTTGAATTCTTTTGTGTTGTATATTAAGAGAAAGCATCCAAATCCTTTGTTTGCATTCATTTGAGTGTGAAAACTACATCTAGGATGTTTACAAGTACAAGCAAGCTTCAACTCAAGCTTTTGAATGCATTTACGCATTTTAAAAGCTCATACGAGTAGGGTGAAAGAGATTTGAGTTCTTTTGTAGTTTATATTAAGAGAAAGCATACAAATACTTTGTTTGCATTCATTTGAGTGTGAAACTACACCTATCATATTTACAAGTACAAACAAGCTTCAACTCAAGCTTTTGAATGCATTTACGCGTTTTAACAGCTCTTACGACTAGGGTGATAGAGATTGAATTTTTTTGTGTTGTATATTAAGAGAAAGCATCCAAATACTTTCTTTGGATTCACTTGAGTGTGAAACTACACCTAGGAAGTTTACAAGTACAAACAAGCTTCAACTCAAGCTTTTGAATGCATTTACGCGTTTTAAAAGCTCATACGAGAAGGGTGAAAGAGATGTGAGTTCTTTTGTGTTGTATATTAAGAGAAAGCATCCAAATACTTTGTTTGCATTCATTTGAGTGTGAAACTACACCTAGGATGTTTACAAGTACAAACAAGCTTCAACTCAAGCTTTTGAATGCATTTACGCATTTTAACAGCTCTTACGACTAGGGTGATAGAGATTGAATTCTTTTGTGTTGTATATTAAGAGAAAGCACCAAATGTTTTGTTTGCATTCATTTGAGTATGAAACTACACCAAGAATGTTTCAAATTGCAAACAACCTTCAACTCAAGCTTTTGAATGCATTTACGCGTTTTAAAAGCTCTTCCGAGTAGGGTGAAAGAGATTTGAATTCTTTTGTGTTGTATATTAAGAGAAAGCATCCAAATCCTTTGTTTGCATTCATTTGAGTGTGAAAACTACATCTAGGATGTTTACAAGTACAAGCAAGCTTCAACTCAAGCTTTTGAATGCATTTACGCATTTTAAAAGCTCATACGAGTAGGGTGAAAGAGATTTGAATTCTTTTGTGTTGTATATTAAGAGAAAGCATCCAAATACTTTTTTGCATTCAATTGAGTGTGAAACTACACCTATGATGTTTACAAGTACAAACAAGCTTCAACTCAAGCTTTTGAATGCATTTACGCATTTTAACAGCTCTTACGACTAGGGTGAAAGAGATTTAAGTTCTTTTGTGTTGTATATTAAGAGAAAGCATCCAAATACTTTTTTTGCATTCATTTGAGTGTGAAACTACACCTAGGATGTTTACACGTACAAACAAGCTTCAACTCAAGCTTTTGAATGCATTTACGCGTTTTAACAGCTCTTACGACTAGGGTGATAGAGATTGAATTCTTTTGTGTTGTATATTAAGAGAAAGCACCAAATGTTTTGTTTGCATTCATTTGAGTATGAAACTACACCAAGAATGTTTCAAATTGCAAACAAGCTTCAACTCAAGCTTTTGAATGCATTTACGCGTTTTAAAAGCTCTTCCGAGTAGGGTGAAAGATATTTGAATTCTTTTGTGTTGTATATTAAGAGAAAGCATCCAAATCCTTTGTTTGCATGCATTTGAGTGCGAAAACTACATCTAGGATGTTTACAAGTACAAACAAGCTTCAACTCAAGCTTTTGAATGCATTTACGCGTTTTAAAAGCTCTTATGATTATGGTGATAGAGACTGAGTTCTTTTGTGTTGTATATTAAGAGAAAGCATCCAAATACTTTGTTTGGATTCACTTGAGTGTGAAACTACACCTCGGATGTTTACAAGTACAAACAAGCTTCAACTCAAGCATTTGAATGCATTTACGCGTTTTAAAAGCTCATACGAGTAGGGTGAAAGAGATTTGAATTCTTTTGTGTTGTATATTAAGAGAAAGCATCCAAATACTTTTTTGCATTCAATTGAGTGTGAAACTACACCTATGATGTTTACAAGTACAAACAAGCTTCAACTCAAGCTTTTGAATGCATTTACGCATTTTAACAGCTCTTACGACTAGGGTGAAAGAGATTTGAGTTCTTTTGTGTTGTATATTAAGAGAAAGCATCCAAATACTTTGTTTGCATTCATTTGAGTGTGAAACTACACCTAGGATGTTTACAAGTATAAAAAAGCTTCA
Organism: Tetragonia tetragonoides; assembly: GCA_038025085.1. Classification (NCBI taxonomy): domain Eukaryota; kingdom Viridiplantae; phylum Streptophyta; class Magnoliopsida; order Caryophyllales; family Aizoaceae; genus Tetragonia; species Tetragonia tetragonoides. The sequence continues at coordinate 27,613,862 of CM076140.1, forward strand.
ACCCAAGCTTTTGAATGCATTTACGCGTTTTAACAGCTCTTATGATTATGGTGATAGAGACTGAGTTCTTTTGTGTTGTCTATTAAGAGAAAGCATCCAAATACTTTGTTTGGATTCACTTCAGTGTGAAACTACACCTGGGATGTTTACAAGTACAAACAAGCTTCAACTCAAGCATTTGAATGCATTTACGCGTTTTAAAAGCTCATACGAGTAGGGTGAAAGAGATTTGAATTCTTTTGTGTTGTATATTAAGAGAAAGCACCCAAATGTTTAGTTTGCATTCATTTGAGTATGAAACTACACCAAGAATGTTTTAAAGTTCAAACAAGCTTCAACTCAAACTTTTGAATGCATTTACGCTTTTTAAAAGCTCATACGAGTAGGGTGAAAGAGATTTGAGTTCTTTTGTGTTGTCTATTAAGAGAAAGCATACAAATACTTTGTTTGGATTCATTTGAGTGTGAAATTACACCTGGGATGTTTACAAGTACAAACAAGCTTCAACTCAAGCTTTTAATTGCATTTACGCCTTTTAAAAGCTCATACGAGTAGGGTGAAAGAGATTTGAAGTCTTTTGTGTTGTTTATTAAGAGAAAGCACCCAAATGTTTTGTTTGCATTCATTTGAGTATGAAACTACACCAAGAATGTTTAAAACTTCAAACAAGCTTCAACTCAAGGTTTTGAATGCATTTACGCGTTTTAAAAGCTCATACGAGTAGGGTGAAAGAGATTTGAGTTCTTTTGTAGTTTATATTAAGAGAAAGCATACAAATACTTTGTTTGCATTCATTTGAGTGTGAAACTACACCTATCATATTTACAAGTACAAACAAGCTTCAACTCAAGCTTTTGAATGCATTTACGCGTTTTAACAGCTCTTACGACTAGGGTGATAGAGATTGAATTCTTTTGTGTTGTATATTAAGAGAAAGCACCAAATGTTTTGTTTGCATTCATTTGAGTATGAAACTACACCAAGAAAGTTTCAAATTGCAAACAAGCTTCAACTCAAGCTTTTGAATGCATTTACGCGTTTTAAAAGCTCTTCCGAGTAGGGTGAAAGAGATTTGAATTCTTTTGTGTTGTATATTAAGAGAAAGCATCCAAATCCTTTGTTTGCATTCATTTGAGTGTGAAAACTACATCTAGGATGTTTACAAGTACAAACAAGCTTCAACTCAAGCTTTTGAATGCAATTACGCGTTTTAAAAGCTCATACGAGTAGGGTGAAAGAGATTTGAATTCTTTTGTGTTGCATATTAAGAGAAAGAATCCAAATACTTTCTTTGGATTCACATGAGTGTGAAACTACACCTAGGAAGTTTACAAGTACAAACAAGCTTCAATTCAAGCTTTTGTGTGCATTTACGCGTTTTAAAAGCTCATACGAGTAGGGTGAAAGAGATTTGAGTTCTTTTGTGTTGTATATTAAGAGAAAGCATCCAAATACTTTGTTTGCATTCAATTGAGTGTGAAACTACACCTAGGATGTTTACAAGTACAAACAAGCTTCAACTCAAGCTTTTGAATGCATTTACGCGTTTTAACAGCTCTTACGACTAGGGTGATAGAGATTGAATTCTTTTGTGTTGTATATTAAGAGAAAGCACCAAATGTTTTGTTTGCATTCATTTGAGTATGAAACTACACCAAGAATGTTTCAAATTGCAAACAAGCTTCAACTCAAGCTTTTGAATCCATTTACGCGTTTTAAAAGCTCTTCCGAGTAGGGTGAAAGAGATTTGAAGTCTTTTGTGTTGTATATTAAGAGAAAGCATCCAAATACTTTTTGTTTGCATTCATATGAGTGTGAAAACTACATCTAGGATGTTTAGAAGTACAAACAAGCTTCAATTCAAGCTTTTAAATGCATTTACTCGTTTTAACAGCTCATACGAGTAGGGTGATAGAGATTTAGTTCTTTTGTGTTGTATATTAAGAGAAAGCACCCAAATATTTTGTTTGCATTCATTTGAGTATGAAACCACACCTAGGATGTTTACAAGTACAAACAAGCTTCAACGCAAGCTTTTGAATGCATTTACGCGTTTTAAAAGCTCATACTAGTAGGGTGAAAGAGATTTGAGTTCTTTTGTGTTGTATATTAAGAGAAAGCATCCAAATACTTTGTTTGCATTCAATTGAGTGTGAAACTACACCTATGATGTTTACAAGTACAAACAAGCTTCAACTCAAGCTTTTGAATGCATTTACGCATTTTAACAGCTCTTACGACTAGGGTGAAAGAGATTTGAGTTCTTTTGTGTTGTGTATTAAGAGAAAGCATCCAAATACTTTGTTTGCATTCATTTGAGTGTGAAACTACACCTAGGATGTTTACAAGTATAAAAAAGCTTCAACCCAAGCTTTTGAATGCATTTACGCGTTTTAAAAGCTCATACGAATAGGGTGAAAGAGATTTGAATTCTTTTGTGTTGTATATTAAGTGAAAGCAACCAAATACTTTGTTTGCATTCATATGAGTGTGAAAACTACATCTAGGATGTTTTCAAGTACAAACAAGCTTCAACTCAAGCTTTTGAATGCATTTACTCGTTTTAACAGCTCTTACGACAAGGGTGATAGAGATTGAGTTCTTTTGTGTTGTATATTAAGAGAAAGCACCAAAATGTTTTGCTTGCATTCATTTAAGTATGAAACCACACCTAGGATGTTTACAAGTACAAACAGGCTTCGACTCAAGCTTTTGAATACATTTACGCGTTTTAAAAGCTCATACGAGTAGGGTGAAAGAGATTTTGAGTTCTTTTGTGTTGTATATTAAGAGAAAGCATCCAAATACTTTGTTTGCATTCATTTGAGTGTGAAACTACACCTGGGATGTTTACAAGTACAAACAAGCTTCAACTCAAGCTTTTGAATGCATTTACGCGTTTTAACAGCTCTTACGACTAGGGTGATAGAGATTGAATTCTTTTGTGTTGTATATTAAGAGAAAGCACCAAATGTTTTGTTTGCATTCATTTGAGTATGAAATAACCCCAAGAATGTTTTAAAGTGCAAACAAGCTTCAACTCAAGCTTTTGAATACATTTACGCATTTTAAAAGCTCATACGAGTAGGGTGAAAGAGATTTGAGTTCTTTTGTATTGTGTATTAAGAGAAAGCATCCAAATACTTTGTTTGGATTCACTTGAGTGTGAAAGTACACCTAGGATGTCTGCAAGTACAAACAAGCTTCAACTCAAGCTTTTGAATGCATTTACGCGTTTTAAAAGCTCATACCAGTAGGGTGAAAGAGATTTGAATTCTTTTGTGTTGTATATTAAGAGAAAGCATCCAAATACTTTGTTTGCATTCATTTGAGTGTGAAACTACACCTAGGAAGTTTACAAGTACAAACAAGCTTCAACTCAAGCTTTTGTATGCATTTACGCGTTTTAAAAGCTCATACGAGTAGGGTGAAAGAGATTTGAGTTCTTTTGTGTTGTATATTAAGAGAAAGCATCCAAATACTTTGTTTGCATTCAATTGAGTGTGAAACTACACCTAGGATGTTTACAAGTACAAACAAGCTTCAACTCAAGCTTTTGAATGCATTTACGCGTTTTAACAGCTCTTACGACTAGGGTGATAGAGATTGAATTCTTTTGTGTTGTATATTAAGAGAAAGCACCAAATGTTTTGTTTGCATTCATTTGAGTATGAAACTACACCAAGAATGTTTCAAATTGCAAACAAGCTTCAACTCAAGCTTTTGAATGCATTTACGCGTTTTAAAAGCTCTTCCGAGTAGGGTGAAAGATATTTGAATTCTTTTGTGTTGTATATTAAGAGAAAGCATCCAAATCCTTTGTTTGCATTCATTTGAGTGCGAAAACTACATCTAGGATGTTTACAAGTACAAACAAGCTTCAACTCAAGCTTTTGAATGCATTTACGCGTTTTAAAAGCTCTTATGATTATGGTGATAGAGACTGAGTTCTTTTGTGTTGTATATTAAGAGAAAGCATCCAAATACTTTGTTTGGATTCACTTGAGTGTGAAACTACACCTGGGATGTTTACAAGTACAAACAAGCTTCAACTCAAGCATTTGAATGCATTTACGCGTTTTAAAAGCTCATACGAGTAGGGTGAAAGAGATTTGAATTCTTTTGTGTTGTATATTAAAAGAAAGCATCCAAATACTTTTTTGCATTCAATTGAGTGTGAAACTACACCTATGATGTTTACAAGTACAAACAAGCTTCAACTCAAGCTTTTGAATGCATTTACGCATTTTAACAGCTCTTACGACTAGGGTGAAAGAGATTTGAGTTCTTTTGTGTTGTATATTAAGAGAAAGCATCCAATTACTTTGTTTGCATTCATTTGAGTGTGAAACTACACCTAGGATGTTTACAAGTATAAAAAAGCTTCAACCCAAGCTTTTGAATGCATTTACGCGTTTTAACAGCTCTTATGATTATGGTGATAGAGACTGAGTTCTTTTGTGTTGTCTATTAAGCGAAAGCATCCAAATACTTTTTTTGCATTCATATGAGTGTGAAAACTACATCTAGGATGTTTACAAGTACAAACAAGCTTCAACTCAAGCTTTTGAATGCATTTACTCATTTTAACAGCTCATACGAGTAGGGTGACAGAGATTTAGTTCTTTTGTGTTGTATATTAAGAGAAAGCACCCAAATGTTTATTTTGCATTCATTTGAGTATGAAACCACACCTAGGATGTTTACAAGTACAAACAAGCTTCAACTCAAGCTGTTGAATGCATTTACGCGTTTTAAAAGCTCATACGAGTAGGATGAATGAGATTTGAGTTGTTTTGTGTTGAATATTAAGAGAAAGCATCCAAATACATTGTTTGGATTCACTTGAGTGTGAAACTACACCTAGGAAGTTTACAAGTACAAACAAGCTTCAACTCAAGCTTTTGTATGCATTTACGCGTTTTAAAAGCTCATACGAGTAGGGTGAAAGAGATTTGAGTTCTTTTGTGTTGAATATTAAGAGAAAGCATCCAAATACATTGTTTGGATTCACTTGAGTGTGAAACTACACCTAGGAAGTTTACAAGTACAAACAAGTTTCAACTCAAGCTTTTGTATGCATTTACGCGTTTTAAAAGCTCATACGAGTAGGGTGAAAGAGATTTGAATTCTTTGGTGTTGTATATTAAGAGAAAGCACCCAAATGTTTTGTTTGTATTCATTTGAGTATGAAACTACACCAAGAATGTTTTAAATTTCAAACAAACTTCAACTCAAGGTTTTGAATGCATTTACGCGTTTTAAAAGCTCTTACGACTAGGGTGATAGAGATTGAATTCTTTTGTGTTGTATATTAAGAGAAAGCACCAAATGTTTTGTTTGCATTCATTTGAGTATGAAACTACACCAAGAATGTTTCCAATTGCAAACAAGCTTCAACTCAAGCTTTTGAATGCATTTACGCGTTTTAAAAGCTCATACGAGTATGGTGAAAGAGATTTGAATTCTTTTGTGTTGTATATTAAGAGAAAGCATCCAAATACTTTGTTTGCATTCATTTGAGTTTGAAAACTACATCTAGGATGTTTACAAGTACAAACAAGCTTCAACTGAAGCTTTTGAATGCATTTACGCGTTTTAAAAGCTCATACGAATAGGGTGAAAGAGATTTGAATTCTTTTGTGTTGTATATTAAGTGAAAGCAACCAAATACTTTGTTTGCATTCATATGAGTGTGAAAACTACATCTAGGATGTTTTCAAGTACAAACAAGCTTCAACTCAAGCTTTTGAATGCATTTACTCGTTTTAACAGCTCTTACGACAAGGGTGATAGAGATTGAGTTCTTTTGTGTTGTATATTAAGAGAAAGCACCGAAATGTTTTGCTTGCATTCATTTAAGTATGAAACCACACCTAGGATGTTTACAAGTACAAACAAGCTTCGACTCAAGCTTTTGAATACATTTACGCGTTTTAAACGCTCATACGAGTAGGGTGAAAGAGATTTTGAGTTCTTTTGTGTTGTATATTAAGAGAAAGCATCCAAATACTTTGTTTGCATTCATTTGAGTGTGAAACTACACCTGGGATGTTTACAAGTACAAACAAGCTTCAACTCAAGCTTTTGAATGCATTTACGCGTTTTAAAAGCTCATACCAGTAGGGTGAAAGAGATTTGAATTCTTTTGTGTTGTATATTAAGAGAAAGCATCCAAATACTTTGTTTGCATTCATTTGAGTGTGAAACTACACCTAGGAAGTTTACAAGTACAAACAAGCTTCAACTCAAGCTTTTGTATGCATTTACGCGTTTTAAAAGCTCATACGAGTAGGGTGAAAGAGATTTGAGTTCTTTTGTGTTGTATATTAAGAGAAAGCTTCCAAATACTTTGTTTGCATTCAATTGAGTGTGAAACTACACGTAGGATGTTTACAAGTACAAACAAGCTTCAACTCAAGGTTTTGAATGCATTTACGCGTTTTAACAGCTCTTACGACTAGGGTGATAGAGATTGAATTCTTTTGTGTTGTATATTAAGAGAAAGCACCAAAAGTTTTGTTTGCATTCATTTGAGTATGAAACTACATCAAGAATGTTTCAAATTGCAAACAAGCTTCAACTCAAGCTTTTGAATGCATTTACGCGTTTTAAAAGCTCATACGAGTAGGGTGAAAGAGATTTGAATTCTTTTGTGTTGTATATTAAGAGAAAGCATCCAAATACTTTGTTTGCATTCATTTGAGTGTGAAAACTACATCTAGGATGTTTACAAGTACAAACAAGCTTCAACTCAAGCTTTTGAATGCATTTACGCGTTTGAAAAGCTCATACGAGTAGGGTGAAAGAGATTTGAATTCTTTTGTGTTGTATATTAAGAGAAAGCATCCAAATACTTTGTTTGCATTCATATGAGTGTGAAAACTACATCTAGGATGATTACAAGTACAAACATGCTTCAACTCAAGCTTTTGAATGCATTTACTCGTTTTAACAGCTCATACGAGTAGGGTGATAGAGATTTAGTTCTTTTGTGTTGTATATTAAGAGAAAGCACCCAAATGTTTTGTTTGCATTCATTTGAGTATGAAACCACACCTAGGATGTTTACAAGTACAAACAAGCTTCAACTCAAGGTTTTGAATGCATTTACGCGTTTTAAAAGCTCATACGAGTAGGGTGAAAGAGACTTGAGTTCTTTTGTGTTGTATATTAAGAGAAAGCATCCAAATACTTTGTTTGCATTTAATTGAGTGTGAAACTACACCTAGGATGTTTACAAGTACAAACAAGCTTCAACTCAAGCTTTTGAATGCATTTACGCGTTTTAACAGCTCTTACGACTAGGGTGATAGAGATTGAATTCTTTTGTGTTGTATATTAAGAGAAAGCACCAAAGTTTTGTTTGCATTCATTTTAGTATGAAACTACATCAAGAATGTTTCAAATTGCAAATAAGCTTCAACTCAAGCTTTTGAATGCATTTACGCGTTTTAAAAGCTCATACGAGTAGGGTGAAAGAGATTTGAGTTCTTTTGTGTTGTATATTAAGAAAAAGCATCCAAATACTTTGTTTGTATTCATTTGAGTGTCAAACTACACCTGGGATGTTTACAAGTACAAACAAGCTTCAACTCAAGCTTTTGAATGCATTTACGCGTTTTAAAAGCTCATACGAGTAGGGTGAAAGAGATTTGAATTCTTTTGTGTTGTATATTAAGAGAAAGCACCCAAATGTTTTGTTTGTATTCATTTGAGTATGAAACTACACCAAGAATGTTTTAAATTTCAAACAAACTTCAACTCAAGGTTTTGAATGCATTTACGCGTTCTAAAAGCTCATACGAGTAGGGTGAAAGAGATTTGAGTTCTTTTGTGTTGTAGATTAAGAGAAAGCATACAAATACTTTGTTTGCATTCATTTGAGTGTGAAACTACACCTATGATGTTTACAAGTACAAACAAGCTTCAACTCAAGCTTTTGAATGCATTTACGCATTTTAACAGCTCTTACGACTAGGGTGATAGAGACTGAATTCTTTTGTGTTGTATATCAAGAGAAAGCACCAAATGTTTTGTTTGCATTCATTTGAGTATGAAACTACACCAAGAATGTTTCCAATTGCAAACAAGCTTCAACTCAAGCTTTTGAATGCATTTACGCGTTTTAAAAGCTCATACGAGTATGGTGAAAGAGATTTGAATTCTTTTGTGTTGTATATTAAGAGAAAGCATCCAAATACTTTGTTTGCATTCATTTGAGTTTGAAAACTACATCTAGGATGTTTACAAGTACAAACAAGCTTCAACTGAAACTTTTGAATGCATTTACGCGTTTTAAAAGCTCATACGAATAGGGTGAAAGAGATTTGAATTCTTTTGTGTTGTATATTAAGTGAAAGCAACCAAATACTTTGTTTGCATTCATATGAGTGTGAAAACTACATCTAGGATGTTTACAAGTACAAACAAGCTTCAACTCAAGCTTTTGAATGCATTTACTCGTTTTAACAGCTCTTACGACAAGGGTGATAGAGATTGAGTTCTTTTGTGTTGTATATTAAGAGAAAGCACCGAAATGTTTTGCTTGCATTCATTTAAGTATGAAACCACACCTAGGATGTTTACAAGTACAAACAAGCTTCGACTCAAGCTTTTGAACACATTTACGCGTTTTAAAAGCTCATAAGAGTAGGGTGAAAGAGATTTGAGTTCATTTGTCTAGTATATCAAAAGAAAGCATCCAAATACTTTGTTTGGATTCATTTGAGTGTGAAACTATACCTAGGATGTTTACAAGTACAAACAAACTTCAAATTAAACTTTTGAATCCATTTACGCGTTTTAAAAGCTCATACGAATAGGGTGAAAGAGATTTGAGATCTTTTGTGTTGTATATTAAGAGAAAGCATCCAAACACTTCATTTGCATTCATTTGAGTGTGAAATTACACCTCAGATGTTAACAAGTACAAACAAGCTTCAACCCAAGCTTTTGAATGCATTTACGCGTTTTAACAGCTCTTATGACTATATGGTGATAGAGACTGAGTTCTTTTATGTTGTATATTAAGAGAAAGCATCCAAATACTTTGTTTGGATTCATCTGAGTGTGAAACTACACCTGGGATGTTTACAAGTACAATCAAGCTTAAACTCAAGCTTTTGAGTGCATTTACGCGTTTTAAAAGCTCATACGAGTAGGGTGAAAGAGATTTGAGTTCTTTTGTGTTGTATATTAAGAGAAAGCATCCAAATACTTTGTTTGGATTCATTTGAGTGTAAAACTACACCTGGGATGTTTACAAGTACAAACAAGCTTCAACTCAAACTTTTGAATGCATTTACGCGTTTTAAAAGCTCATACGAGTAGGGTGAAAGAGATTTGAATTCTTTTGTGTTGTATATTAAGAGAAAGCATCCAAATACTTTGTTTGCATTCATTTGAGTGTGAAAACTACCTCTAGGATGTTTACAAGTACAAACAAGCTTCAACTCAAGCTTTTGAATGCATTTACTCGTTTTAACTGCTCATACGAGTAGGGTGATAGAGATTGAGTTCTTTTGTGTTGTATATTAAGAGAAAGCACCCAAATGTTTTGTTTGCATTCATTTGAGTATGAAACCACGCCTAGGATGTTTACAAGTACAAACAAGCTTCAACTCAAGCTTTTGAATGCATTTACGCGTTTTAAAAGCTTATACGAGTAGGGTGAAAGAGATTTTGAGTTCTTTTGTGTTGTATATTAAGAGAAAGAATCCAAATACTTTGTTTGCATTCATTTGAGTGTGAAACTAAACCTAGGATGTTTACAAGTACAAGCAAGCTTCAACTCAAGCTTTTGAATGCATTTACGCGTTTTAAATGCTCATACGAGTAGGGTGAAAGAGATTTGAGTTCTTTTGTGTTGTATATTAAGAGAAAGCATCCAAATACTTTGTTTGCATTCATTTGAGTGTGAAACTACACCTAGGATGTTTGCAAGTACAAACAAGCTTCAACTCAAGCTTTTGAATGCATTTACGCGTTTTAAATGCTCATACGAGTAGGGTGAAAGAGATTTGAGTTCTTTTGTGTTGTATATTAAGAAAAAGCATCCAAATACTTTATTTGGATTCATTTGAGTGTGAAACTACACCTAGGATGTTTACAAGTACAAACAAGCTTCAACCCAAGCTTTTGAATGCATTTACGCGTTTTAACAGCTCTTATGACTATATGGTGATAGAGACTGAGTTCTTTTGTGTTATATATTAACAGAAAGCATCCAAATAAATTGTTTGGATTCATTTGAGTGTGAAACTGCACCTAAGATGTTTACAAGTACAAACAAGCTTCAATTCAAGCTTTTGAATGCATTTACGCGTTTTAAAAGCTCATAAGAGTAGGGTGAAAGAGATTTGAGTTCATTTGTCTAGTATATCAAAAGAAAGCATCCAAATACTTTGTTTGGATTCATTTGAGTGTGAAACTACACCTAGGATGTTTACAAGTACAAACAAACTTCAAATTAAACTTTTGAATCCATTTACGCGTTTTAAAAGCTCATACGAATAGGGTGAAAGAGATTTGAGATCTTTTGTGTTGTATATTAAGAGAAAGCATCCAAACACTTCATTTGCATTCATTTGAGTGTGAAATTACACCTCAGATGTTAACAAGTACAAACAAGCTTCAACCCAAGCTTTTGAATGCATTTACGCGTTTTAACAGCTCTTACGACTATGGTGATAGAGACTGAGTTCTTTTGTGTTGTATACTAAGAGAAAGCATCCAAATGTTTTGTTTGCATTCATTTCAGTATGAAACCACACCTAGGATGTTTACAAGTACAAACAAGCTTCAACTCAAGCTTTTGAATGCATTTACGCGTTTTAAAAGCTCATCCGAGTAGGGTGAAAGAGATTTTGAGTTCTTTTGTGTTGTATATTAAGAGAAAGCATCCAAATGCTTTGTTTGCATTCTTTTGAGTGTGAAACCACACCCGGGATGTTTACAAGTACAAACAAGCTTCAAGTCAAGCTTTTGAATGCATTTACGCGTTTTAAAAGCTCATACGAGTAGGGTGAAAGAGATTTGAGTTCTTTTGTGTTGTATATTTCGAGAAAGCATCCAAACACTTTGTTTGCATTCATTTGAGTGTGAAACTACACCTAGGATGTTTACAAGTACAAACAAGCTTCAACTCAAGCTTTTGAATTCATTTACGTGTTTTAAAAGCTCATACGAGTAGGGTGAAAGAGATTTGAGTTCTTTTGTGTTGTATATTAAGAGGAACCTTCCAAATACTTTGTTTGCATTCATTTGAATGTGAAACTACACCTAGGATGTTTACAAGTACAAACAAGCTTCAACCCAAGCTTTTGAATGCATTTACGCGTTTTAACAGCTTTTATGACTATGGTGATAGAGACTGAATTCTTTTGTGTTGTATATTAAGAGAAAGCATCCAAATACTTTGTTTGCATTCATTTGAATGTTAAACTACACCTAGGATGTTTACAAGTACAAACAAGCTTAAACTCATGCTTTTGAGTGCATTTACGCGTTTTAAAAGCTCATACGAGTAGGGTGAAAGAGATTTGAGTTCTTTTGTGATGTATATTAAGAAAAAGCATCCAAATACTTTGTTTGGATTCATTTGAGTGTGAATCTACACGTAGGATGTTTTCAAGTACAAACAAGCTTCAACCCAAGCTTTTGAAAGCATTTACGCGTTTTAACAGCTCTTACGACTATGGTGATAGAGACTGAGTTCTTTTGTGTTGTATATTAAGAGATAGCATCCAAATACTTTGTTTGGATTCATTTGAGTGTGAAACTACACCTAGGATGTTTACAAGTACAAACAAGCTTCAACCCAAGCTTTTGAATGCATTTACGCGTTTTAACAGCTCTTATGACTATATGGTGATAGAGACTGAGTTCTTTTATGTTGTATATTAAGAGAAAGCATCCAAATACTTTGTTTGGATTCATCTGAGTGTGAAACTACACCTGGGATGTTTACAAGTACAATCAAGCCTAAACTCAAGCTTTTGAGTGCATTTACGCGTTTTAAAAGCTCATACGAGTAGGGTGAAAGAGATTTGAGTTCTTTTGTGTTGTATATTAAGAGAAAGCATCCAAATACTTTGTTTGGATTCATTTGAGTGTAAAACTACACCTGGGATGTTTACAAGTACAAACAAGCTTCAACTCAAACTTTTGAATGCATTTACGCGTTTTAAAAGCTCATACGAGTAGGGTGAAAGAGATTTGAATTCTTTTGTGTTGTATATTAAGAGAAAGCATCCAAATACTTTGTTTGCATTCATATGAGTGTGAAAACTACATCTAGGATGTTTACAAGTACAAACAAGCTTCAACTCAAGCTTTTGAATGCATTTACTCATTTTAACAGCTCATACTAGTAGGGTGATAGAGATTGAGTTCTTTTGTGTTGTATATTAAGAGAAAGCACCCAAATGTTTTGTTTGAATTCATTTGAGTATGAAACCACACCTAGGATGTTTACAAGTACAAACAAGCTTCAACTCAAGCTTTTGAATGCATTTACTCGTTTTAACAGCTCATACGAGTAGGGTGACAGAGATTTAGTTCTTTTGTGTTGTATATTAAGAGAAAGCACCCAAATGTTTAGTTTGCATTCATTTGAGTATGAAACCACACCTAGGATGTTTACAAGTACAAACAAGCTTCAACTCAAGCTGTTGAATGCATTTACGCGTTTTAAAAGCTCATACGAGTAGGATGAATGAGATTTGAGTTGTTTTGTGTTGAATATTAAGAGAAAGCATCAAAATACATTGTTTGGATTCACTTGAGTGTGAAACTACACCTAGGAAGTTTACAAGTACAAACAAGCTTCAACTCAAGCTTTTGTATGCATTTACGCGTTTTAAAAGCTCATACGAGTAGGGTGAAAGAGATTTGAGTTCTTTTGTGTTGTATATTAAGAGAAAGCATCCAAATACTTTGTTTGCATTCAATTGAGTGTGAAACTACACCTAGGATGTTTACAAGTACAAATAAGCTTCAACTCAAGCTTTTGAATGCATTTACGCGTTTTAACAGCTCTTACGACTAGGGTGATAGAGATTGAATTCTTTTGTGTTGTATATTAAGAGAAAGCACCAAAAGTTTTGTTTGCATTCATTTGAGTATGAAACTACATCAAGAATGTTTCAAATTGCAAACAAGCTTCAACTCAAGCTTTTGAATGCATTTACGCGTTTTAAAAGCTCATACGAGTAGGGTGAAAGAGATTTGAATTCTTTTGTGTTGTATATTAAGAGAAAGCATCCCAATACTTTGTTTGCATTCATATGAGTGTGAAAACTACATCTAGGATGTTAACAAGTACAAACAAGCTTCAGCTCAAGCTTTTGAATGCATTTACTCGTTTTAACAGCCCATACGAGTAGGGTGATAGAGATTTAGTTCTTTTGTGTTGTATATTAAGAGAAAGCACCCAAATGTTTTGTTTGCATTCATTTGAGTATGAAACCACACCTAGGATGTTTACAAGTACAAACAAGCTTCAACTCAAGGTTTTGAATGCATTTACGCGTTTTAAAAGCTCATACGAGTAGGGTGAAAGAGATTTGAGTTCTTTTGTGTTGTATATTAAGAGAAAGCATCCAAATACTTTGTTTGCATTCAATTGAGTGTGAAACTACACCTAGGATGTTTACAAGTACAAACAAGCTTCAACTCAAGCTTTTGAATGCATTTACGCGTTTTAACAGCTCTTACGACTAGGGTGATAGAGATTGAATTCTTTTGTGTTGTATATTAAGAGAAAGCACCAAAGTTTTGTTTGCATTCATTTGAGTATGAAACTACATCAAGAATGTTTCAAATTGCAAACAAGCTTCAACTCAAGCTTTTGAATGCATTTACGCGTTTTAAAAGCTCATACAAGTAGGGTGAAAGAGATTTGAATTCTTTTGTGTTGTATATTAAGAGAAAGCACCCAAATGTTCTGTTTGTATTCATTTGAGTATGAAACTACACCAAGAATGTTTTAAATTTCAAACAAACTTCAACTCAAGGTTTTGAATGCATTTACGTGTTTTAAAAGCTCATACGAGTAGGGTGAAAGAGATTTGAGTTCTTTTGTGTTGTAGATTAAGAGAAAGCATACAAATACTTTGTTTGCATTCATTTGAGTGTGAAACTACACCTATGATGTTTACAAGTACAAACAAGCTTCAACTCAAGCTTTTGAATGCATTTACGCGTTTTAACAGCTCTTACGACTAGGGTGATAGAGATTGAATTCTTTTGTGTTGTATATTAAGAGAAAGCACCAAATGTTTTGTTTGCATTCATTTGAGTATGAAACTACACCAAGAATGTTTCCAATTGCAAACAAGCTTCAACTCAAGCTTTTGAATGCATTTACGCGTTTTAAAAGCTCATACGAGTATGGTGAAAGAGATTTGAATTCTTTTGTGTTGTATATTAAGAGAAAGCATCCAAATACTTTGTTTGCATTCATTTGAGTTTGAAAACCACATCTAGGATGTTTACAAGTACAAACAAGCTTCAACTGAAACTTTTGAATGCATTTGCGCGTTTTAAAAGCTCATACGAATAGGGTGAAAGAGATTTGAATTCTTTTGTGTTGTATATTAAGTGAAAGCAACCAAATACTTTGTTTGCATTCATATGAGTGTGAAAACTACATCTAGGATGTTTACAAGTACAAACAAGCTTCAACTCAAGCTTTTGAATGCATTTACTCGTTTTAACAGCTCTTACGACAAGGGTGATAGAGATTGAGTTCTTTTGTGTTGTATATTAAGAGAAAGCACCGAAATGTTTTGCTTGCATTCATTTAAGTATGAAACCACACCTAGGATGTTTACAAGTACAAACAAGCTTCGACTCAAGCTTTTGAATACATTTACGCGTTTTAAAAGCTCATACGAGTAGGGTGAAAGAGATTTTGAGTTCTTTTGTGTTGTATATTAAGAGAAAGCATCCAAATACTTTGTTTGCATTCATTTGAGTGTGAAACTACACCTGGGATGTTTACAAGTACAAACAAGCTTCAACTCAAGCTTTTGAATGCATTTAGGCGTTTTAAAAGCTCATACGAGTAGGGTGAAAGAGATTTGAGTTCTTTTGTGTTGTATATTAAGAGAAAGCATCCAAATACTTTGTTTGCATTCATTTGAGTGTGAAACTACACCTAGGATGTTTACAAGTACAAACAAGCTTCAACTCAAGCTTTTGAATACATTTACGCGTTTTAAAAGCTCATACGAGTAGGGTGAAAGAGATTTGAGTTCTTTTGTGTTGTATATTAAGAGAAAGCATCCAAATACTTTGTTTGCATTCATTTGAGTGTGAAACTACACCTGGGATGTTTACAAGTACAAACAAGCTTCAACTCAAGCTTTTGAATGCATTTAGGCGTTTTAAAAGCTCTTACGAGTAGGGTGAAAGAGATTTGAGTTCTTTTGTGTTGTATATTAAGAGAAAGCATCCAAATACTTTGTTTGCATTCAATTGAGTGTGAAACTACACCTTGGATGTTTACAAGTACAAACAAGCTTGAACTCAAGCTTTTGAATGCATTCACGCGTTTTAACAGCTCTTACGACTAGGGTGATAGAGATTGAATTCGTTTGTGTTGTATATTAAGAGAAAGCACCAAAAGTTTTGTTTGCATTCATTTGAGTATGAAACTACATCAAGAATGTTTCAAATTGCAAACAAGCTTCAACTCAAGCTTTTGAATGCATTTACGCGTTTTAAAAGCTCATACGAGTAGGGTGAAAGAGATTTGAATTCTTTTGTGTTGTATATTAAGAGAAAGCATCCAAATACTTTGTTTGCATTCATTTGAGTGTGAAAACCACATCTAGTATTTTTACAAGTACAAACAAGCTTCAACTCAAGCTTTTGAATGCATTTACGCGTTTTAAAAGCTCATACGAGTAGGGTGAAAGAGATTTGAATTTTTTTGTGTTGTTTATTAAGAGAAAGCATCAAAATACTTTGTTTGCTTTCATTTGAGTGTGAAAACTACATCTAGGATGTTTAGAAGTACAAACAAGCTTCAACTCAAGCTTTTGAATGCATTTAAGCGTTTCAAAAGCTCATACGAGTAGGGTGAAAGAGATTTGAATTCTTTTGTGTTGTATATTAAGAGAAAGCATCCAAATAATTTGTTTGCATTCATTTGATTGTGAAAACTACATCTAGGATGTTTACAAGTACAAACAAGCTTCAACTCAAGCTTTTGAATGCATTTACGCGTTTTAAAAGCTCATACGAGTAGGGTGAAAGAGATTTGAATTCTTTTGTGTTGTATATTAAGAGAAAGCATCCAAATACTTTGTTTGCATTCATTTGAGTGTGAAAACTACCTCTAGGATGTTTACAAGTACAAACAAGCTTCAACTCAAGCTTTTGAATGCATTTACTCGTTTTAACAGCTCATACGAGTAGGGTGATAGAGATTGAGTTCTTTTCTGTTGTATATTAAGAGAAAGCACCCAAATGTTTTGTTTGCATTCATTTGAGTATGAAACCACGCCTAGGATGTTTACAAGTACAAACAAGCTTCAACTCAAGCTTTTCAATGCATTTACGCGTTTTAAAAGCTTATACGAGTAGGGTGAAAGAGATTTTGAGTTCTTTTGTGTTGTATATTAAGAGAAAGAATCCAAATACTTTGTTTGCATTCATTTGAGTGTGAAACTAAACCTAGGATGTTTACAAGTACAAGCAAGCTTCAACTCAAGCTTTTGAATGCATTTACGCGTTTTAAATGCTCATACGAGTAGGGTGAAAGAGATTTGAGTTCTTTTGTGTTGTATATTAAGAGAAAGCATCCAAATACTTTGTTTGCATTCATTTGAGTGTGAAACTACACCTAGGATGTTTACAAGTACAAACAAGCTTCAACTCAAGCTTTTGAATGCATTTACGCGTTTTAAAAGCTCATACGAGTAGGGTGAAAGAGATTTGAGTTCTTTTGTGTTGTATATTAAGAAAAAGCATCCAAATACTTTATTTGGATTCATTTGAGTGTGAAACTACACCTAGGATGTTTACAAGTACAAACAAGCTTCAACCCAAGCTTTTGAATGCATTTACGCGTTTTAACAGCTCTTATGACTATATGGTGATAGAGACTGAGTTCTTTTGTGTTGTATATTAACAGAAAGCATCCAAATAAATTGTTTGGATTCATTTGAGTGTGAAACTACACCATAGATGTTTACAAGTACAAACAAGCTTCAATTCAAGCTTTTGAATGCATTTACGCGTTTTAAAAGCTCATAAGAGTAGGGTGAAAGAGATTTGAGTTCATTTGTCTAGTATATTAAAAGAAAGCATCCAAATACTTTGTTTGGATTCATTTGAGTGTGAAACTACACCTAGGATGTTTACAAGTACAAACAAACTTCAAATTAAACTTTTGAATCCATTTACGCGTTTTAAAAGCTCATACGAATAGGGTGAAAGAGATTTGAGATCTTTTGTGTTGTATATTAAATGAAAGCATCCAAACACTTCATTTGCATTCATTTGAGTGTGAAATTACACCTCAGATGTTAACAAGTACAAACAAGCTTCAACCCAAGCTTTTGAATGCATTTACGCGTTTTAACAGCTCTTACGACTATGGTGATAGAGACTGAGTTCTTTTGTGTTGTATACTAAGAGAAAGCACCCAAATGTTTTGTTTGCATTCATTTGAGTATGAAACCACACCTAGGATGTTTACAAGTACAAACAAGCTTCAACTCAAGCTTTTGAATGCATTTACGCGTTTTAAAAGCTCATACGAGTAGGGTGAAAGAGATTTTGAGTTCTTTTGTGTTGTATATTAAGAGAAAGCATCCAAATGCTTTGTTTGCATTCTTTTGAGTGTGAAACCACACCCGGGATGTTTACAAGTACAAACAAGCTTCAACTCAAGCTTTTGAATGCATTTACGCGTTTTAAAAGCTCTTACGAGTAGGGTGAAAGAGATTTGAGTTCTTTTGTGTTGTATATTTCGAGAAAGCATCCAAACACTTTGTTTGCATTCATTTGAGTGTGAAACTACACCTAGGATGTTTACAAGTACAAACAAGCTTCAACTCAAGCTTTTGAATTCATTTACGTGTTTAAAAAGCTCATACGAGTAGGGTGAAAGAGATTTGAGTTCTTTTGTGTTGTATATTAAGAGGAAGCATCCAAATACTTTGTTTGCATTCATTTGAATGTGAAACTACACCTAGGATGTTTACAAGTACAAACAAGCTTCAACCCAAGCTTTTGAATGCATTTACGCGTTTTAACAGCTTTTATGACTATGGTGATAGAGACTGAATTCTTTTGTGTTGTATATTAAGAGAAAGCATCCAAATACTTTGTTTGCATTCATTTGAATGTTAAACTACACCTAGGATGTTTACAAGTACAAACAGGCTTAAACTCATGCTTTTGAGTGCATTTACGCGTTTTAAAAGCTCATACGAGTAGGGTGAAAGAGATTTGAGTTCTTTTGTGATGTATATTAAGAAAAAGCATCCAAATACTTTGTTTGGATTCATTTGAGTGTGAATCTACACGTAGGATGTTTACAAGTACAAACAAGCTTCAACCCAAGCTTTTGAAAGCATTTACGCGTTTTAACAGCTCTTACGACTATGGTGATAGAGACTGAGTTCTTTTGTGTTGTATATTAAGAGATAGCATCCAAATACTTTGTTTGGATTCATTTGAGTGTGAAACTACACCTAGGATGTTTACAAGTACAAACAAGCTTCAACCCAAGCTTTTGAATGCATTTACGCGTTTTAACAGCTCTTAAGACTATATGGTGATAGAGACTGAGTTCTTTTATGTTGTATATTAAGAGAAAGCATCCAAATACTTTGTTTGGATTCATCTGAGTGTGAAACTACACCAAGAATGTTTCCAATTGCAAACAAGCTTCAACTCAAGCTTTTGAATGCATTTACGCGTTTTAAAAGCTCATACGAGTAGGGTGAAAGTGATTTGAATTCTTTTTAGTTGTATATTAAGAGAAAGTATCCAAATACTTTGTTTGCATTGATGAGTGTGAAACTACACCTAGAATGTTTACAAGTACAAACATGCTTCAACTCAAACTTTTGAATGCATTTACGCGTTTTAAAAGCTCATACGAGTAGGGTGAAAGAGATTTGAATTCTTTTGTGTTGTATATTAAGAGAAAGCATCCAAATACTTTGTTTGCATTCATATGAGTGTGAAAACTACATCTAGGATGTTTACAAGTACAAACAAGCTTCAACTCAAGCTTTTGAATGCATTTACGCGTTTTAACAGCTCTTACGATTAGGGTGATAGTGATTGAGTTCTTTTGTGTTGTATATTAAGAGAAAGCACCCAAATGTTTTATTTGCATTCATTTGAGTATGAAACTACACCAAGATTGTTTTAAAGTGCAAACAAGCTTCAACTCAAGGTTTTGAATGCATTTACGCGTTTTAAAAGCTCATACGAGTAGGGTGAAAGAGATTTTGAGTTCTTGTGTGTTGTATATTAAGAGAAAGCATCTAAATACTTTGTTTGCATTCATTTGAGTGTGAAACTACACCTAGGATGTTTACAAGTACAACCAAGCTTCAACTGAAGCTTTTGAATGCATTTAGGAGTTTTAAAAGGTCATACGAGTAGGGTGAAAAAGATTTTGAGTTCTTTCGTGTTGTATATTAAGAGAAAGCATCCAAATACTTTGTTTGCATTCATTTGAGTGTGAAACTACACCTAGGATGTTTACAAGTACAACCAAGCTTCAACTGAAGCTTTTGAATGCATTTAGGCGTTTTAAAAGCTCATACGAGTAGGGTGAAAGAGATTTGAGTTCTTTTGTGTTGTTTATTAAGAGAAAGCATCCAGATACTTTGTTTGCATTCAATTGAGTGTGAAACTACACCTAGGATGTTTAAAAGTACAAACAAGCTTCAACTGAAGCTTTTGAATGCATTTACGCGTTTTAACAGCTCTTACGACAGGGTGATAGAGATTGAGTTCTTTTGTGTTGTATATTAAGAGAAAGCACCCAAATGTTTTGTTTGCATTCATTTGAGTATGAAACTACACCAAGAATGTTTTAAAGTGCAAACAAGCTTCAACTCAAGGTTTTGAATGCATTTACGCGTTTTAAAAGCTCATACGAATAGGGTGAAAGAGATTTGAGTTCTTTTGTGTTGTATATTAAGAGAAAGCATCCAAATACTTTGTTTGCATTCATTTGAGTGTGAAAACTACATCTAGGATGTTTACAAGTACAAACAAGCTTCAACTCAAGCTTTTAAATGCATTTACGCGTTTTAACAGCTCTTACGACTAGGGTGATAGAGATTGAAGTCTTTTGTAAATATATTAAGAGAAAGCACCAAATGTTTTGTTTGCATTCATTTGAGTATGAAACTACACCAAGAGTGTTTCAAATTGCAAACAAGCTTCAACTCAAGCTTTTGAATGCATTTACGCATTTTAAAAGCTCATACGAGTAGGGTGAAAGAGATTTGAATTCTTTTGTGTTGTATATTAAGAGAAAGCATCCAAATACTTTGTTTGCATTCATTTGAGTGTGAAAACTACATCTAGGATGTTTACAAGTACAAACAAGCTTCAACTCAAGCTTTTGAATGCATTTACGCGTTTTAACAGCTCTTACGACTAGGGTGATAGAGATTGAGTTCTTTTGTGTTGTATATTAAGAGAAAGCACCCAAATGTTTTGTTTGCATTCATTTGAGTATGAAACTACACCAAGAATGTTTTAAAGTGCAAACAAGCTTCAACTCAAGGTTTTGAATGCATTTACGCGTTTTAAAAGCTCATACGAGTAGGGTGAAAGAGATTTGAGTTCTTTTGTGTTGTATATTTAGAGAAAGCATCCAAACACTTTGTTTGCATTCATTTGAGTGTGAAACTACACCTAGGATGTTTACAAGTACAAACAAGCTTCAACTCAAGCTTTTGAATTCATTTACGTGTTTTAAAAGCTCATACGAGTAGGGTGAAAGAGATTCGAGTTCTTTTGTGTTGTATATTAAGAGGAAGCATCCAAATACTTTGTTTGCATTCATTTGAATGTGAAACTACACCGAGGATGTTTACAAGTACAAACAAGCTTCAAACCAAGCTTTTGAATGCATTTACGCGTTTTAACAGCTCTTATGACTATGGTGATAGAGACTGAATTCTTTTGTGTTGTATATTAAGAGAAAGCATCCAAATATTTTGTTTGGATTCATTTGAGTGTGAAACTACACCTAGGATGTTTACAAGTACAAACAAGCTTCAACTCAAGCTATCGAATGCATTTACGAGTTTTAAAAGATCATACGAGTAGGGTGAAAGAGATTTGAGTTCTCTTGTGTTGTATATTAAGAGAAAGCATCCAAATACTTTATTTGGATTCATTTGAGTGTGAAACTACACCTAGGATGTTTACAAGTACAAACAAACTTCAACTCAAACTTTTGAATCCATTTACGCGTTTTAAAAGCTCATACGAATAGGGTGAAAGAGATTTGAGATCTTTTGTGTTGTATATTAAGAGAAAGCATCCAAACACTTCATTTGCATTCATTTGAGTGTGAAATTACACCTCAGACGTTTACAACTACAAACAAGCTTCAACCCAAGCTTTTGAATGCATTTACGCGTTTTAACAGCTCTTACGACTATGGTGATAGAGACTGAGTTCTTTTGTGTTGTATATGAAGAGAAAGCATCCAAATACTTTGTTTGGATTCATTTGAGTGTGAAACTACACCTGGGATGTTTGCAAGTACAAACAAGCTTCAACTCAAACTTTTGAATGCATTTACGCGTTTTAAAAGCTCATACGAGTAGGGTGAAAGAGATTTGAATTCTTTTGTGTTGTATATTAAGAGAAAGCATCCAAATACTTTGTTTGCATTCATATGAGTGTGAAAACTACATCTAGGATGTTTACAAGTACAAACAAGCTTCAACTCAAGCTTTTGAATGGATTTACTCATTTTAACAGCTCATACTTGTAGGGTGATAGAGATTGAGTTCTTTTGTGTTGTATATTAAGAGAAAGCACCCAAATGTTTTGTTTGCATTCATTTGAGTATGAAACTACACCAAGAATGTTTTAAAGTGCAAAAAAGCTTCAACTCAAGCTTTTGAATGCATTTACGCGTTTTAAAAGCTCATACGAGTAGGGTGAAAGAGATTTGAGTTCTTTTGTGTTGTATATTTAAAGAAAGCATCCAAATACTTTATTTGCATTCAATTGAGTGTGAAACTACACCTAGGATGTTTACAAGTACAAACAAGCTTCAACTCAAGCTTTTGAATGCATTTACGCGTTTTAACAGCACTTACGACAGGGTGATAGAGATTGAGTTCTTTTGTGTTGTATATTAAGAGAAAGCACCCAAATGTTTTGTTTGCATTCATTTGAGTATGAAACTACACCAAGAATGTTTTAAAGTGCAAACAAGCTTCAACTCAAGGTTTTGAATGCATTTACGCGTTTTAAAAGCTCATACGAATAGGGTGAAAGAGATTTGAGTTCTTTTGTGTTGTATATTAAGAGAAAGCATACAAATACTTTTCTTGCATTCATTTGAGTGTGAAACTACACCTATGATGTTTACAAGTACAAACAAGCTTCAACTCAAGCTTTTGAATGCATTTACGCGTTTTAACAGCTCTTACGACTAGGGTGATAGAGATTGAAGTCTTTTGTTAATATATTAAGAGAAAGCACCAAATGTTTTGTTTGCATTCATTTGAGTATGAAACTACACCAAGAGTGTTTCAAATTGCAAACAAGCTTCAACTCAAGCTTTTGAATGCATTTACGCATTTTAAAAGCTCATACGAGTAGGGTGAAAGAGATTTGAATTCTTTTGTGTTGTATATTAAGAGAAAGCATCCAAATACTTTGTCAGCATTTATTTAAGTGTGAAAACTACATCTAGGATGTTTACAAGTACAAACAAGCTTCAACTCAAGCTTTTGAATGCATTTACGCGTTTTAACAGCTCTTACGACTAGGGTGATAGAGATTGAGTTCTTTTGTGCTGTATAATAAGAGAAAGCAGCCAAATGTTTTGTTTGCATTCATTTGAGTATGAAACTACACCAAGAATGTTTTAAAGTGCAAACAAGCTTCAACTCAAGGTTTTGAATGCATTTACGCGTTTTAAAAGCTCATACGAATAGGGTGAAAGAGATTTGAGTTCTTTTGTGTTGTATATTAAGAGAAAGCATACAAATACTTTGTTTGCATTCATTTGAGTGTGAAACTACACCTAGGATGTTTACACGTACAAACAAGCTTCAACTCAAGCTTTTGAATGCATTTACGCGTTTTAAAAGCTCATAGGAGTAGGGTGAAAGAGATTTGAATTCTTTTTTGTTGTATATTAAGAGAAAGCATCCAAATACTTTTTTTGCATTCATATGAGTGTGAAAACTACATCTAGAATGTTTACAAGTACAAACAAGCTTCAACTCAAGCTTTTGAATACTCGTTTTAACAGCTCATACTAGTAGGGTGATAGTGATTGAGTTCTTTTGTGTTGTATATTAAGAGAAAGCATCCAAATACTTTGTTTGCATTCAATTGAGTGTGAAACTACACCTAGGATGTTTACAAGTACAAACAAGTTTCAACTCAAGCTTTTGAATGCATTTACGCGTTTTAACAGCTCTTACGACTAGGGTGATAGAGATTGAGTTCTTTTGTGTTGTATATTAAGAGAAAGCACCCAAATGTTTTGTTTGCATTCATTTGAGTATGAAACGACACTAAGAATGTTTTAAAGTGCAAACAAGCTTCAACTCAAGGTTTTGAATGCATTTACGCGTTTTAAAAGCTCATACGAATAGGGTGAAAGAGATTTGAGTTCTTTTGTGTTGTATATTAAGAGAAAGTATACAAATACTTTTTTTGCATTCACTTGAGTGTGAAACTACACCTATGATGTTTACAAGTACAAACAAGCTTCAACTCAAGCTTTTGAATGCATTTACGCGTTTTAACAGCTCTTACGACTAGGGTGATAGAGATTGAAGTCTTTTGTTAATATATTAAGAGAAAACACCAAATGTTTTGTTTGCATTCATTTGAGTATGAAACTACACCAAGAGTGTTTCAAATTGCAAACAAGCTTCAACTCAAGCTTTTAAATGCATTTACGCGTTTTAACAGCTCTTATGACTATATGGTGATAGAGACTGAGTTCTTTTGTGTTGTATATTAACAGAAAGCATCCAAATAAATTGTTTGGATTCATTTGAGTGTGAAACTACACCTAAGATGTTTACAAGTACAAACAAGCTTCAATTCAAGCTTTTGAATGCATTTACGCGTTTTAAAAGCTCATAAGAGTAGGGTGAAAGAGATTTGAGTTCATTTGTCTAGTATATTAAAAGAAAGCATCCAAATACTTTGTTTGGATTCATTTGAGTGTGAAACTACACCTAGGATGTTTACAAGTACAAACAAACTTCAAATTAAACTTTTGAATCCATTTACGCGTTTTAAAAGCTCATACGAATAGGGTGAAAGAGATTTGAGATCTTTTGTGTTGTATATTAAGAGAAAGCATCCAAACACTTCATTTGCATTCATTTGAGTGTGAAATTACACCTCAGATGTTAACAAGTACAAACAAGCTCCAACCCAAGCTTTTGAATGCATTTACGCGTTTTAACAGCTCTTACGACTATGGTGATAGAGACTGAGTTCTTTTGTGTTGTATACTAAGAGAAAGCATCCAAATACTTTGTTTGGATTCATTTGAGTATGAAACCACACCTAGGATGTTTACAAGTACAAACAAGCTTCAACTCAAGCTTTTGAATGCATTTACGCGTTTTAAAAGCTCATACGAGTAGGGTGAAAGAGATTTTGAGTTCTTTTGTGTTGTATATTAAGAGAAAGCATCCAAATGCTTTGTTTGCATTCTTTTGAGTGTGAAACCACACCCGGGATGTTTACAAGTACAAACAAGCTTCAACTCAAGCTTTTGAATGCATTTACGCGTTTGAAAAGCTCATACGAGTAGGGTGAAAGAGATTTGAGTTCTTTTGTGTTGTATATTTCGAGAAAGCATCCAAACACTTTGTTTGCATTCATTTGAGTGTGAAACTACACCTAGGATGTTTACAAGTACAAACAAGCTTCAACTCAAGCTTTTGAATTCATTTACGTGTTTTAAAAGCTCATACGAGTAGGGTGAAAGAGATTTGAGTTCTTTTGTGTTGTATATTAAGAGGAAGCATCCAAATACTTTGTTTGCATTCATTTGAATGTGAAACTACACCTAGGATGTTTACAAGTACAAACAAGCTTCAACCCAAGCTTTTGAATGCATTTACGCGTTTTAACAGCTTTTATGACTATGGTGATAGAGACTGAATTCTTTTGTGTTGTATATTAAGAGAAAGCATCCAAATACTTTGTTTGCATTCATTTGAATGTTAAACTACACCTAGGATGTTTACAAGTACAAACAGGCTTAAACTCATGCTTTTGAGTGCATTTACGCGTTTTAAAAGCTCATACGAGTAGGGTGAAAGAGATTTGAGTTCTTTTGTGATGTATATTAAGAAAAAGCATCCAAATACTTTGTTTGGATTCATTTGAGTGTGAATCTACACGTAGGATGTTTACAAGTACAAACAAGCTTCAACCCAAGCTTTTGAAAGCATTTACGCGTTTTAACAGCTCTTACGACTATGGTGATAGAGACTGAGTTCTTTTGTGTTGTATATTAAGAGATAGCATCCAAATACTTTGTTTGGATTCATTTGAGTGTGAAACTACACCTAGGATGTTTACAAGTACAAACAAGCTTCAACCCAAGCTTTTGAATGCATTTACGCGTTTTAACAGCTCTTATGACTATATGGTGATAGAGACTGAGTTCTTTTATGTTGTATATTAAGAGAAAGCATCCAAATACTTTGTTTGGATTCATCTGAGTGTGAAACTACACCAAGAATGTTTCCAATTGCAAACAAGCTTCAACTCAAGCTTTTGAATGCATTTACGCGTTTTAAAAGCTCATACGAGTATGGTGAAAGAGATTTGAATTCTTTTGTGTTGTATATTAAGAGAAAGCATCCAAATACTTTGTTTGGATTCATTTGAGTGTAAAACTACACCTGGGATGTTTACAAGTACAAACAAGCTTCAACTCAAACTTTTGAATGCATTTACGCGTTTTAAAAGCTCATACGAGTAGGGTGAAAGAGATTTGAATTCTTTTGTGTTGTATATTAAGAGAAAGCATCCAAATACTTTGTTTGCATTCATATGAGTGTGAAAACTACATCTAGGATGTTTACAAGTACAAACAAGCTTCAACTCAAGCTTTTGAATGCATTTACTCATTTTAACAGCTCATACTAGTAGGGTGATAGAGATTGAGTTCTTTTGTGTTGTATATTAAGAGAAAGCACCCAAATGTTTTGTTTGCATTCATTTGAGTATGAAACCACACCTAGGATGTTTACAAGTACAAACAAGCTTCAACTCAAGCTTTTGAATGCATTTACGCGTTTTAAAAGCTCATACGAGTAGGGTGAAAGAGATTTTGAGTTCTTTTGTGTTGTATATTAAGAGAAAGCATCCAAATACTTTGTTTGCATTTATTTGAGTGTGAAACTACACTTAGGTTGTTTACAAGTACAACCAAGCTTCAACTGAAGCTTTTGAATGCATTTAGGCGTTTTAAAAGCTCATACGAGTAGGGTGAAAGAGATTTAAGTTCTTTTGTGTTGTATATTAAGAGAAAGCATCCAAATACTTTGTTTGCATTCAATTGAGTGTGAAACAACACCTAGGATGTTTAAAAGTACAAACAAGCTTCAACTCAAGCTTTTGAATGCATTTACGCGTTTTAAAAGCTCATACGAGTAGGGTGAAAGAGATTTTGAGTTCTTTTGTGTTGTATATTAAGAGAAAGCATCCAAATACTTTGTTTGCATTTATTTGAGTGTGAAACTACACTTAGGTTGTTTACAAGTACAACCAAGCTTCAACTGAAGCTTTTGAATGCATTTAGGCGTTTTAAAAGCTCATACGAGTAGGGTGAAAGAGATTTAAGTTCTTTTGTGTTGTATATTAAGAGAAAGCATCCAAATACTTTGTTTGCAATCAATTGAGTGTGAAACAACACCTAGGATGTTTAAAAGTACAAACAAGCTTCAACTCAAGCTTTTGAATGCATTTACGCGTTTTAACAGCTCTTACGATTAGGGTGATAGAGATTGAGTTCTTTTGTGTTGTATATTAAGAGAAAGCACCCAAATGTTTTATTTGCATTCATTTGAGTATGAAACTACACCAAGATTGTTTTAAAGTGCAAACAAGCTTCAACTCAAGGTTTTGAATGCATTTACGCGTTTTAAAAGCTCATACGAGTAGGGTGAAAGAGATTTTGAGTTCTTGTGTGTTGTATATTAAGAGAAAGCATCCAAATACTTTGTTTGCATTCATTTGAGTGTGAAACTACACCTAGGATGTTTACAAGTACAACCAAGCTTCAACTGAAGCTTTTGAATGCATTTAGGAGTTTTAAAAGGTCATACGAGTAGGGTGAAAAAGATTTTGAGTTCTTTTGTGTTGTATATTAAGAGAAAGCATCCAAATACTTTGTTTGCATTCATTTGAGTGTGAAACTACACCTAGGATGTTTACAAGTACAACCAAGCTTCAACTGAAGCTTTTGAATGCATTTAGGCGTTTTAAAAGCTCATACGAGTAGGGTGAAAGAGATTTGAGTTCTTTTGTGTTGTTTATTAAGAGAAAGCATCCAGATACTTTGTTTGCATTCAATTGAGTGTGAAACTACACCTAGGATGTTTAAAAGTACAAACAAGCTTCAACTGAAGCTTTTGAATGCATTTACGCGTTTTAACAGCTCTTACGACAGGGTGATAGAGATTGAGTTCTTTTGTGTTGTATATTAAGAGAAAGCACCCAAATGTTTTGTTTGCATTCATTTGAGTATGAAACTACACCAAGAATGTTTTAAAGTGCAAACAAGCTTCAACTCAAGGTTTTGAATGCATTTACGCGTTTTAAAAGCTCATACGAATAGGGTGAAAGAGATTTGAGTTCTTTTGTGTTGTATATTAAGAGAAAGCATACAAATACTTTGTTTGCATTCATTTGAGTGTGTAACTACACCTATGATGTTTACAAGTACAAACAAGCTTCAACTCAAGCTTTTAAATGCATTTACGCGTTTTAACAGCTCTTACGACTAGGGTGATAGAGATTGAAGTCTTTTGTAAATATATTAAGAGAAAGCACCAAATGTTTTGTTTGCATTCATTTGAGTATGAAACTACACCAAGAGTGTTTCAAATTGCAAACAAGCTTCAACTCAAGCTTTTGAATGCATTTACGCATTTTAAAAGCTCATACGAGTAGGGTGAAAGAGATTTGAATTCTTTTGTGTTGTATATTAAGAGAAAGCATCCAAATACTTTGTTTGCATTCATTTGAGTGTGAAAGCTACATCTAGGATGTTTACAAGTACAAACAAGCTTCAACTCAAGCTTTTGAATGCATATACGCGTTTTAACAGCTCTTACGACTAGGGTGATAGAGATTGAGTTCTTTTGTGTTGTATATTAAGAGAAAGCACCCAAATGTTTTGTTTGCATTCATTTGAGTATGAAACTACACCAAGAATGTTTTAAAGTGCAAACAAGCTTCAACTCAAGGTTTTGAATGCATTTACGCGTTTTAAAAGCTCATACGAGTAGGGTGAAAGAGATTTGAGTTCTTTTGTGTTGTATATTTAGAGAAAGCATCCAAACACTTTGTTTGCATTCATTTGAGTGTGAAACTACACCTAGGATGTTTACAAGTACAAACAAGCTTCAACTCAAGCTTTTGAATTCATTTACGTGTTTTAAAAGCTCATACGAGTAGGGTGAAAGAGATTTGAGTTCTTTTGTGTTGTATATTAAGAGGAAGCATCCAAATACTTTGCTTGCATTCATTTGAATGTGAAACTACACCGAGGATGTTTACAAGTACAAACAAGCTTCAAACCAAGCTTTTGAATGCATTTACGCGTTTTAACAGCTCTTATGACTATGGTGATAGAGACTGAATTCTTTTGTGTTGTATATTAAGAGAAAGCATCCAAATACTTTGTTTGGATTCATTTGAGTGTGAAACTACACCTAGGATGTTTACAAGTACAAACAAGCTTCAACTCAAGCTATCGAATGCATTTACGAGTTTTAAAAGATCATACGAGTAGGGTGAAAGAGATTTGAGTTCTCTTGTGTTGTATATTAAGAAAAAGCATCCAAATACTTTATTTGGATTCATTTGAGTGTGAAACTACACCTAGGATGTTTACAAGTACAAACAAACTTCAACTCAAACTTTTGAATCCATTTACGCGTTTTAAAAGCTCATACGTATAGGGTGAAAGAGATTTGAGATCTTTTGTGTTGTATATTAAGAGAAAGCATCCAAACACTTCATTTGCATTCATTTGAGTGTGAAATTACACCTCAGATGTTTACAACTACAAACAAGCTTCAACCCAAGCTTTTGAATGCATTTACGCGTTTTAACAGCTCTTACGACTATGGTGATAGAGACTGAGTTCTTTTGTGTTGTATATGAAGAGAAAGCATCCAAATACTTTGTTTGGATTCATTTGAGTGTGAAACTACACCTGGGATGTTTGCAAGTACAAACAAGCTTCAACTCAAACTTTTGAATGCATTTACGCGTTTTAAAAGCTCATACGAGTAGGGTGAAAGAGATTTGAATTCTTTTGTGTTGTATATTAAGAGAAAGCATCCAAATACTTTGTTTGCATTCATATGAGTGTGAAAACTACATCTAGGATGTTTACAAGTACAAACAAGCTTCAACTCAAACTTTTGAATGCATTTACGCGTTTTAAAAGCTCATACGAGTAGGGTGAAAGAGATTTGAGTTCTTTTGTGTTGTATATTAAAAGAAAGCATCCAAATACTTTATTTGCATTCAATTGAGTGTGAAACTACACCTAGGATGTTTACAAGTACAAACAAGCTTCAACTCAAGCTTTTGAATGCATTTACGCGTTTTAACAGCACTTACGACAGGGTGATAGAGATTGAGTTCT
Source organism: Tetragonia tetragonoides (assembly GCA_038025085.1). Classification (NCBI taxonomy): domain Eukaryota; kingdom Viridiplantae; phylum Streptophyta; class Magnoliopsida; order Caryophyllales; family Aizoaceae; genus Tetragonia; species Tetragonia tetragonoides. The sequence continues at coordinate 27,643,974 of CM076140.1, forward strand.
TTTGTGTTGTATATAAAGAGAAAGCACCCAAATGTTTTGTTTGCATTCATTTGAGTATGAAACTACACCAAGAATGTTTTAAAGTGCAAACAAGCTTCAACTCAAGGTTTTGAATGCATTTACGCGTTTTAAAAGCTCATACGAATAGGGTGAAAGAGATTTGAGTTCTTTTGTGTTGTATATTAAGAGAAAGCATACAAATACTTTGTTTGCATTCATTTGAGTTTGAAACTACACCTAGGATGTTTACACGTACAAACAAGCTTCAACTCAAGCTTTTGAATGCATTTACGCGTTTTAAAAGCTCATAGGAGTAGGGTGAAAGAGATTTGAATTCTTTTTTGTTGTATATTAAGAGAAAGCATCCAAATACTTTTTTTGCATTCATATGAGTGTGAAAACTACATCTAGAATGTTTACAAGTACAAACAAGCTTCAACTCAAGCTTTTGAATACTCGTTTTAACAGCTCATACTAGTAGGGTGATAGTGATTGAGTTCTTTTGTGTTGTATATTAAGAGAAAGCATCCAAATACTTTGTTTGCATTCAATTGAGTGTGAAACTACACCTAGGATGTTTACAAGTACAAACAAGTTTCAACTCAAGCTTTTGAATGCATTTACGCGTTTTAACAGCTCTTACGACTAGGGTGATAGAGATTGAGTTCTTTTGTGTTGTATATTAAGAGAAAGCACCCAAATGTTTTGTTTGCATTCATTTGAGTATGAAACGACACTAAGAATGTTTTAAAGTGCAAGCAAGCTTCAACTCAAGGTTTTGAATGCATTTACGCGTTTTAAAAGCTCATACGAATAGGGTGAAAGAGATTTGAGTTCTTTTGTGTTGTATATTAAGAGAAAGTATACAAATACTTTTTTTGCATTCACTTGAGTGTGAAACTACACCTATGATGTTTACAAGTACAAACAAGCTTCAACTCAAGCTTTTGAATGCATTTACGCGTTTTAACAGCTCTTACGACTAGGGTGATAGAGATTGAAGTCTTTTGTTAATATATTAAGAGAAAACACCAAATGTTTTGTTTGCATTCATTTGTGTATGAAACTACACCAAGAATGTTTCCAATTGCAAACAAGCTTCAACTCAAGATTTTGAATGCATTTACGCGTTTTAAAAGCTCATACGAGTAGGGTGAAAGAGATTTGAATTCTTTTGTGTTGTATATTAAGAGAAAGAATCCAAATACTTTTTTTGCATTCATATGAGTGTGAAAACTACATCTACAATGTTTACAAGTACAAACAAGCTTCAACTCAAGCTTTTGAATACTCGTTTTAACAGCTCACACTAGTAGGGTGATAGTGATTGAGTTCTTTTGTGTTGTATATTAAGAGAAAGCACCCAAATGTTTTATTTGCATTCATTTGAGTATGAAACCACACCTAGGATGTTTACAAGTACAAACAAGCTTCAACTCAAGCCTTTGAATGCATTTACGCGTTTTAAAAGCTCATACGAGTAGGGTGAAAGAGATTTTGAGTTCTTTTGTGTTGTATATTAAGAGAAAGCATTCAAATACTTTGTTTGCATTCATTTGAGTGTGAAACTACACCTAGGATGTTTACAAGTACAAATAAGCTTCAACTCAAGGTTTTGAATGCATTTACGCGTTTAAAAAGCTCATAACGAGTCGGGTGAAAGAGATTTGAGTTCTTTTGTGTTGTATATTCAGAGAAAGCATCCAAATACTTTGTTTGCATTTAATTGAGTGTGAAACTACACCTAGGATGTTTACAAGTACAAACAAGTTTCAACTCAAGCTTTTGAATGCATTTACGCGTTTTAACAGCTCTTACGACTAGGGTGATATAGATTGAGTTCTTTTGTGTTGTATATTAAGAGAAAGCACCCAAATGTTTTGTTTGCATTCATTTGAGTATGAAACTACACCAAGAATGTTTTAAAGTGCAAAAAAGCTTCAACTCAAGGTTTTGAATGCATTTACGCATTTTAAAAGCTCATACGAGTAGGGTGAAATAGATTTGAGTTCTTTTGTGTTGTATATTAAGAGAAAGCATACAAATACTTTGTTTGCATTCATTTGAGTGTGAAACTACACCTATGATGTTTACAAGTACAAACAAGCTTCAACTCAAGCTTTTGAATGCATTTACGCGTTTTAAAACCTCATACGAGTAGGGTGAAAGAGATTTGAATTCTTTTGTGTTGTATATTAAGAGAAAGCATCCAAATACTTTGTTTGCATTCATTTGAGTGTGAAAACTACATCTAGGATGTTTACAAGTACAAACAAGCTTCAACTCAAGCTTTTGAATGCATTTACACGTTTTAAAAGCTCATACGAGTAGGGTGAAAGAGATTTGAATTCTTTTGTGTTGTATATTAAGAGAAAGCATCCAAATAATTTGTTTGCATTCATTTGAGTGTGAAAACTACATCTAGGATGTTTACAAGTACAAACAAGATTCAACTCATGCTTTTGAATGCATTTACTCGTTTTAACAGCTCTTACGACTAGGGTGATAGAGATTGAGTTCTTTTGTGTTGTATATTAAGAGAAAGCACCCAAATGTTTTGTTTGCATTCATTTGAGTATGAAACCACACCTAGGATGTTTACAAGTACAAACAAGCTTCAACTCAAGCTTTTGAATGCATTTACACGTTTTAAAAGCTCATACGAGTAGGGTGAAAGAGATTTTGTGTTCTTTTGTGTTGTATATGAAGAGAAAGCGTCCAAATACTTTGTTTGCATTCATTTGAGTGTGAAACTACACCTAGGATGTTTACAAGTACAAACAAGCTTCGACTAAAGGTTTTGAATGCATTTACGCGTTTTAAAAGCTCATAACGAGTAGGGTGAAAGAGATTTGATTTCTTTTGTGTTGTATATTAAGAGAAAGCATCCACATACTTTGTTTGCATTCAATTGAGTGTGAAACTACACCTAGGATGTTTACAAGTACAAACAAGTTTCAACTCAAGCTTTTGAATGCATTTACGCGTTTTAACAGCTCTTACGACTAGGGTGATAGAGATTGAGTTCTTTTGTGTTGTATATTAAGAGAAAGCACCCAAATGTTTTGTTTGCATTCATTTGAGTATGAAACTACACCAAGAATGTTTTAAAGTGCAAACAAGCTTCAACTCAAGGTTTTGAATGCATTTACGCGTTTTAACAGCTCATACGAATAGGGTGAAAGAGATTTGAGTTCTTTTGTGTTGTATATTAAGAGAAAGCATACAAATACTTTGTTTGCATTCATCTGAGTGTGAAACTACACCTAGGATGTTTACAAGTACAAACAAGCTTCAACTCAAGCTTTTGAATGCATTTACGCGTTTTAAAAGCTCATACGAGTAGGGTGAAAGAGATTTGAGTTCTTTTGTGTTGTATATTCAGAGAAAGCATCCAAATACTTTGTTTGGATTCATTTGAGTGTGAAACTCTACCTAGGATGTTTACAAGTACAAACAAGCTTCAACTCAAGCTTTTGAATGCATTTACGCGTTTTAAAAGCTCATACGAGTAGGGTGAATGAGATTTGAGTTCTTTTGTGTTGTATATTAAGAGAAAGCATCCAAACACTTTGTTTGCATTCATTTGAGTGTGAAACTACTCCTAGGACGTTTACAAGTACAAACAAGCTTCAACTCAAGCTTTTGAATGCATTTACGCGTTTTAAATGCTCATACGACTAGGGTGAAAGAGATTTGAGTTCTTTTGTGTTGTATATCAAGAGAAAACATAAAAATACTTTGTTTGCATTCATCTGAGTGTGAAACTACACCTAGGATGTTTACAAGTACAAACAAGCTTCAACTCAAGCTTTTGAATGCATTTACGCGTTTTAAAAGCTCATAGGAGTAGGGTGAAAGAGATTTGAATTCTTTTTTGTTGTATATTAAGAGAAAGCATCCAAATACTTTTTTTGCATTCATATGAGTGTGAAAACTACATCTACAATGTTTACAAGTACAAACAAGCTTCAACTCAAGCTTTTGAATACTCGTTTTAACAGCTCACACTAGTAGGGTGATACTGATTGAGTTCTTTTGTGTTGTATATTAAGAGAAAGCACCCAAATGTTTTATTTGCATTCATTTGAGTATGAAACCACACCTAGGATGTTTACAAGTACAAACAAGCTTCAACTCAAGCTTTTGAATGCATTTACGCGTTTTAAAAGCTCATACAAGTAGGGTGAAAGAGATTTTGAGTTCTTTTGTGTTGTATATTAAGAGAAAGCATTCAAATACTTTGTTTGCATTCATTTGAGTGTGAAACTACACCTAGGATGTTTACAAGTACAAATAAGCTTCAACTCAAGGTTTTGAATGCATTTACGCGTTTAAAAAGCTCATAACGAGTCGGGTGAAAGAGATTTGAGTTCTTTTGTGTTGTATATTCAGAGAAAGCATCCAAATACTTTGTTTGCATTTAATTGAGTGTGAAACTACACCTAGGATGTTTACAAGTACAAACAAGTTTCAACTCAAGCTTTTGAATGCATTTACGCGTTTTAACAGCTCTTACGACTAGGGTGATATAGATTGAGTTCTTTTGTGTTGTATATTAAGAGAAAGCACCCAAATGTTTTGTTTGCATTCATTTGAGTATGAAACTACACCAAGAATGTTTACAAGTACAAACAAGCTTCAACTCAAGCTTTTGAATGCATTTACGCGTTTTAAAAGCTCATACGAGTAGGGTGAAAGAGATTTTGAGTTCTTTTGTGTTGTATATTAAGAGAAAGCATTCAAATACTTTGTTTGCATTCATTTGAGTGTGAAACTACACCTAGGATGTTTACAAGTACAAACAAGCTTCAACTCAAGCTTTTGAATGCATTTACGCGTTTTAAAAGCTCATAGGAGTAGGGTGAAAGAGATTTGAATTCTTTTTTGTTGTATATTAAGAGAAAGCATCCAAATACTTTTTTTGCATTCATATGAGTGTGAAAACTACATCTACAATGTTTACAAGTACAAACAAGCTTCAACTCAAGCTTTTGAATACTCGTTTTAACAGCTCACACTAGTAGGGTGATAGTGATTGAGTTCTTTTGTGTTGTATATTAAGAGAAAGCACCCAAATGTTTTATTTGCATTCATTTGAGTATGAAACCACACCTAGGATGTTTACAAGTACAAACAAGCTTCAACTCAAGCTTTTGAATGCATTTACGCGTTTTAAAAGCTCATACGAGTAGGGTGAAAGAGATTTTGAGTTCTTTTGTGTTGTATATTAAGAGAAAGCATTCAAATACTTTGTTTGCATTCATTTGAGTGTGAAACTACACCTAGGATGTTTACAAGTACAAACAAGCTTCAACTCAAGCTTTTGAATGCATTTACGCGTTTTAAAAGCTCATAGGAGTAGGGTGAAAGAAATTTGAATTCTTTTTTGTTGTATATTAAGAGAAAGCATCCAAATACTTTTTTTGCATTCATATGAGTGTGAAAACTACATCTACAATGTTTACAAGTACAAACAAGCTTCAACTCAAGCTTTTGAATACTCGTTTTAACAGCTCACACTAGTAGGGTGATAGTGATTGAGTTCTTTTGTGTTGTATATTAAGAGAAAGCACCCAAATGTTTTATTTGCATTCATTTGAGTATGAAACCACACCTAGGATGTTTACAAGTACAAACAAGCTTCAACTCAAGCTTTTGAATGCATTTACGCGTTTTAAAAGCTCATACGAGTAGGGTGAAAGAGATTTTGAGTTCTTTTGTGTTGTATATTAAGAGAAAGCATTCAAATACTTTGTTTGCATTCATTTGAGTGTGAAACTACACCTAGGATGTTTACAAGTACAAACAAGCTTCAACTCAAGCTTTTGAATGCATTTACGCGTTTTAAAAGCTCATAGGAGTAGGGTGAAAGAGATTTGAATTCTTTTTTGTTGTATATTAAGAGAAAGAATCCAAATACTTTTTTTGCATTCATATGAGTGTGAAAACTACATCTACAATGTTTACAAGTACAAACAAGCTTCAACTCAAGCTTTTGAATACTCGTTTTAACAGCTCACACTAGTAGGGTGATAGTGATTGAGTTCTTTTGTGTTGTATATTAAGAGAAAGCACCCAAATGTTTTATTTGCATTCATTTGAGTATGAAACCACACCTAGGATGTTTACAAGTACAAACAAGCTTCAACTCAAGCTTTTGAATGCATTTACGCGTTTTAAAAGCTCATACAAGTAGGGTGAAAGAGATTTTGAGTTCTTTTGTGTTGTATATTAAGAGAAAGCATTCAAATACTTTGTTTGCATTCATTTGAGTGTGAAACTACACCTAGGATGTTTACAAGTACAAATAAGCTTCAACTCAAGGTTTTGAATGCATTTACGCGTTTAAAAAGCTCATAACGAGTCGGGTGAAAGAGATTTGAGTTCTTTTGTGTTGTATATTCAGAGAAAGCATCCAAATACTTTGTTTGCATTTAATTGAGTGTGAAACTACACCTAGGATGTTTACAAGTACAAACAAGTTTCAACTCAAGCTTTTGAATGCATTTACGCGTTTTAACAGCTCTTACGACTAGGGTGATATAGATTGAGTTCTTTTGTGTTGTACATTAAGAGAAAGCACCCAAATGTTTTGTTTGCATTCATTTGAGTATGAAACTACACCAAGAATGTTTTAAAGTGCAAAAAAGCTTCAACTCAAGGTTTTGAATGCATTTACGCATTTTAAAAGCTCATACGAGTAGGGTGAAAGAGATTTGAGTTCTTTTGTGTTGTATATTAAGAGAAAGCATCCAAATACTTTGTTTCACCCTCAAATTAATCCAAACAAAGTATTTTTATGTTTTCTCTTGATATACAACACAAAAGAACTCAAATCTCTTTCACCCTACTCGTATGAGCATTTAAACTGCTTAAATGCATTCAAAAGCTTGAGTTGAAGCTTGTTTGTACTTGTAAACGTCCTAGGAGTAGTTTCACACTCAAATGAATGCAAACAAAGTGTTTGGATGCTTTCTCTTAATATACAACACAAAAGAACTCAAATCTCTTTCACCCTACTCGTATGAGCTTTTAAAACAGCGTAAATGCATTCAAAAGCTTGAGTTGAAGCTTGTTTGTACTTGTAAACATCCTAGGTGTAGTTTCACACTCAGATGAATCCAACCAAAGTATTTGGATGCTTTCTCTTAATATACAACACAAAATAACTCAAATCTCTTTCACCCTACTCGTATGAGCGTTTAAAACGCGTAAATGCATTCAAAAGCTTGAGTTGAAGCTTGTTTGCACGTTAAAATATTCTTGCTGTATCTTCATACTCAAATGAGTGCAAATAAAACAAATGGGTGCTTTCTCTAAATATACAACAGAAAAGAACTCAATATCTATCACCCTCAAACATTCGAGGTTTAGTTTCACACTCAAATGAAACTACACCTAGGATGTTTACAAGTACAAACAAGCTTCAACTCAAGCTTTTGAATGCATTTACGCATTTTAAAAGCTCATACGAGTAGGGTGAAAGAGATTTGAGTTCTTTTGTGTTGTATATTGAGAGAAAGCATCCAAATACTTTGTCTGGATTAATTTGAGGGTAAAACTACACCTAGCATGTTTACAAATACAAACAAGCTTCAACTCAAGCTTTTGAATGCATTTAAGCAGTTTAAATGCTCATACGAGTAGGGTGAAAGAGATTTGAGTTCTTTTGTGTTGTATATTAAGAGAAAACATAAAAATACTTTGTTTGCATTCATTTGAGTGTGAAACTACACCTAGGATGTTTACAAGTACAAACAAGCTTCAACTCAAGCTTTTGAATGCATTTACGTGTTTTAAAAGCTCGTACGAGTAGCGTGAAAGAGAGGTGAGTTCTTTTGTGTTGTATATTAAGAGAAAGCATCCAAATACGTTGTTTGCATTCATTTGAGAGTGTAACTACACCTAGGATGTTTACAAGTACAAACAAGCTTCAACTCAAGCTTTTGAATGTATTTACGCGTTTTAAAAGCTCATACGAGTAGGGTGAAAGAGATTCGAGTTCTTTTGTGTTGTATATTAAAAGTAAGCATCCAAATACTTTGTTTGGATTAATTTGAGGGTGAAACTACACCTAGGATGTTTAAAAGTACAAACGAGCTTCAACTCAAGCTTTTGAATGCATTTACGCGTTTTAAAAGCTCATACGAGTAGGGTGAAAGAGATTTGAGTTCTTTTGTGTTGTATATTAAGAGAAAGCATCCAAACACTTCGTTTACATTCATTTGAGTGTGAAACTACTCCTAGGACGTTTACAAGTACAAACAAGCTTCAACTCAAGCTTTTGAATGCATTTACGCGTTTTAAAAGCTCATACGAGTAGGGTGAAAGAGATTTGCGTTCTTTTGTGTTGTATATTAAGAGAAAGCATTCAAATACCTTGTTTGCATTCATTTGAGTGTGAAACTACACCTAGGATGTTTAAAAGTACAAACAAGCTTCAACTCAAGCTTTTGAATGCATTTACGCGTTTTAAAAGCTCATACGAGTAGGGTGAAAGAGATTCAAGTTCTTTTGTGTTGTATATTAAAAGAAAGCATCCAAATACTTTGTTTGGATTAATTTGAGGGTGAAACTACACCTAGGATGTTTACAAGTACAAACGAGCTTCAACTCAAGCTTTTGAATGCATTTACGCGTTTTAAAAGCTCATACGAGTAGGGTGAAAGAGATTTGAGTTCTTTTGTGTTGTATATTAAGAGAAAGCATCCAAATACTTTGTCTGGATTAATTTGAGGGTAAAACTACACCTAGCATGTTTACAAATACAAACAAGCTTCAACTCAAGCTTTTGAATGCATTTAAGCAGTTTAAATGCTCATACGAGTAGGGTGAAAGAGATTTGAGTTCTTTTGTGTTGTATATTAAGAGAAAACATAAAAATACTTTGTTTGCATTCATTTGAGTGTGAAACTACAGCTAGGATGTTTACAAGTACAAACAAGCTTCAACTCAAGCTTTTGAATGCATTTACGTGTTTTAAAAGCTCGTACGAGTAGGGTGAAAGAGATGTGAGTTCTTTTGTGTTGTATATAAAGAGAAAGCATCCAAATACGTTGTTTGCAATCAGTTGAGTGTGAAACTACACCTAGGATGTTTACAAGTACAAACAAGCTTCAACTCAAGCTTTTGAATGCATTTACGCGTTTTAAAAGCTCATACGAGTAGGGTGAAAGAGATTCGAGTTCTTTTGTGTTGTATATTAAAAGAAAGCATCCAAATACTTTGTTTGGATTGATTTGAGGGTGAAACTACACCTAGGATGTTTAAAAGTACAAACGAGCATCAACTCAAGCTTTTGAATGCATTTACGCGTTTTAAAAGCTCATACGATAATGGTGAAAGAGATTTGATTTCTTTTGTGTTGTATATTAAGAGAAAACATAAAAATACTTTGTTTGCATTCATTTGAGTGTGAAACTACACCTAGGATGTTTACAAGTACAAACAAGCTTCAACTCAAGCTTTTGAATGCATTTACAGGTTTTAAATGCTCATACGAGTAGGGTGAAAGAGATTTGAGTTCTTTTGTGTTGTATATTAAGAGAAAACATTCAAATACTTTGTTTGGATTAATTTGAGTGTGAAACTACACCTAGGATGTTTACAAGTACAAACAAGCTTCAACTCAAGCTTTTGAATGCATTTACGCGTTTTAAAAGCTCATACGAGAAGGGTGAAGAGATTTGAGTTCTTTTGTGTTGTATATTAAGAGAAAGAAGCCAAATTCTTTGTTTGGATTATTTTGAGGGTGAAACTACACCTAGGATGTTTACAAGTACAAACAAGCTTCAACTCAAGCTTTTGAATGCATTTACGCGTTTTAAAAGCTCGTATGAGTTGGGTGAAAGAGAGGTGAGTTCTTTTGTGTTGTATATTAAGACAAAGCATCCAAATACGTTGTTTGCATTCATTTGAGAGTGTAACTACACCTAGGATGTTTACAAGTACAAACAAGCTTCAACTCAAGCTTTTGAATGCATTTACGCGTTTTAAAAGCTCATACAAGTAGGGTGAAAGAGATTTGCGTTCTTTTGTGTTGTATATTAAGAGAAAGCATTCAAATACCTTGTTTGCATTCATTTGAGTGTGAAACTACACCTAGGATGTTTAAAAGTACAAACAAGCTTCAACTCAAGCTTTTGAATGCATTTACGCGTTTTAAAAGCTCATACGAGTAGGGTGAAAGAGATTCGAGTTCTTTTGTGTTGTATATTAAAAGAAAGCATCCAAATACTTTGTTTGGATTAATTTGAGGGTGAAACTACACCTAGGATGTTTACAAGTACAAACGAGCTTCAACTCAAGCTTTTGAATGCATTTACGCGTTTTAAAAGCTCATACGAGTAGGGTGAAAGAGATTTGAGTTCTTTTGTGTTGTATATTAAAAGAAAGCATCCAAATACTTTGTTTAAATTAAATTGAGGGTGAAACTACACCTAGGATGTTTAAAAGTACAAACAAGCTTCAACTCAAGCTTTTGAATGCATTTACGCGTTTTAAATCCTCATACGAGTAGGGTGAAAGAGATTTGAGTTCTTTCGCGTTGTATATTAAGAGAAAACATAAAAATACTTTGTTTGCATTCATTTGAGCGTGAAACTACACTATCTATCACCCTATTCGATGTTTGGATGCTTTCTCTTAATATACAACACAAAAGAACTCACCTCTCTTTCACCCTACTCGTACGAGCTTTTAAAACACGTAAATGCATTCAAAAGCTTGAGTTGAAGCTTGTTTGCACTTGTAAACATCCTAGCTGTAGTTTCACACTCAAATGAATGCAAACAAAGTATTTTTATGTTTTCTCTTAATATACAACACAAAAGAACTCAAATCTCTTTCACCCTACTCGTATGAGCATTTAAACTGCTTAAATGCATTCAAAAGCTTGAGTTGAAGCTTGTTGGTACTTGTAAACATCCTAGGTGTAGTTTCATACTCAAATTAATCCAAACAAAGTATTTGGATGCTTTCTCTTAATATACAACACAAAAGAACTCAAATCTCTTTCACCCTACTCGTATGAGCTTTTAAAACGCGTAAATGGATTCAAAAGCTTGAGTTGAAGCTTGTTTGTACTTTTAAACATACTAGGTGTAGTTTCACACTCAAATGAATGCAAACAAGGTATTTGAATGCTTTCTCTTAATATACAACACAAAAGAACGCAAATCTCTTTCACCCTACTCGTATGAGCTTTTAAAACGCGTAAATGCATTCAAAAGCTTGAGTTGAAGCTTGTTTGTACTTGTAAACATCCTAGGTGTAGTTTCACACTCAAATGAATGCAAACAAAGTATTTTTATGTTTTCTCTTAATATACAACGCGAAAGAACTCAAATCTCTTTCACCCTACTCCTATGAGCTTTTAAAACGCGTAAATGCATTCAAAAGCTTGAGTTGAAGCTCGTTTGTACTTTTAAACATCCTAGGTGTAGTTTCACCCTCAAATTAATCCAAACAAAGTATTTGGATGCTTTCTTTTAATATACAACACAAAAGAACTCGAATCTCTTTCACCCTACTCGTATGAGCTTTTAAAACGCGTAAATGCATTCAAAAGCTTGAATTGAAGCTCGTTTGTACTTGTAAACATCCTAGGTGTAGTTTCACACTCAAATGAATGAAAACAAAGTTTTTTATGTTTTCTCTTAATATACAACACAAAAGAACTCAAATCTCTTTCACCCTACTCGTATGAGCTTTTAAAACGCGTAAATGCATTCAAAAGCTTGAGTTGAAGCTTGTTTGTTCTTGTAAACATCCTAGGTGTAGTTTCACCCTCAAATTAATCCAAACAAAGTATTTTTATGTTTTCTCTTGATATACAACACAAAAGAACTCAAATCTCTTTCACCCTAGTCGTATGAGCATTTAAACTGCTTAAATGCATTCAAAAGCTTGAGTTGAAGCTTGTTTGTACTTGTAAACGTCCTAGGAGTAGTTTCACACTCAAATGAATGCAAACAAAGTGTTTGGATGCTTTCTCTTAATATACAACACAAAAGAACTCAAATCTCTTTCACCCTACTCGTATGAGCTTTTAAAACGCGTAAATGCATTCAAAAGCTTGAGTTGAAGCTTGTTTGTACTTGTAAACATCCTAGGTGTAGTTTCACACTCAGATGAATGCAAAAAAAGTATTTTTATGTTTTCTCTTGATATACAACACAAAAGAACTCAAATCTCTTTCACCCTAGTCGTATGAGCATTTAAAACGCGTAAATGCATTCAAAAGCTTGAGTTGAAGCTTGTTTGTACTTGTAAACGTCCTAGGAGTAGTTTCACACTCAAATGAATGCAAACAAAGTGTTTGGATGCTTTCTCTTAATATACAACACAAAAGAACTCAAATCTCTTTCACCCTACTCGTATGAGCTTTTAAAACCCGTAAATGCATTCAAAAGTTTGAGTTGAAGCTTATTTGTACTTGTAAACATCCAAGTTGTAGTTTCACACTCAAATGAATCCAACCAAAGTATTTGGATGGTTTCTCTTAATATACAACACAAAATAACTCAAATCTCTTTCACCCTACTCGTATGAGCGTTTAAAACGCGTAAATGCATTCAAAAGCTTGAGTTGAAGCTTGTTTGCCCGTTAAAATATTCTTGCTGTATCTTCATACTCAAATGAGTGCAAATAAAACAAATGGGTGCTTTCTCTAAATATACAACAGAAAAGAACTCAATATCTATCACCCTCAAACATTCGAGGTTTAGTTTCACACTCAAATGAAACTACACCTAGGTTGTTTACAAGTACAAACAAGCTTCAACTCAAGCTTTTGAATGCATTTACGCGTTTTAAAAGCTCATACGAGTAGGGTGAAAGAGATTTGAGTTCTTTTGTGTTGTATATTAAGAGAAAGCATCCAAATACTTTGTCTGGATTAATTTGAGGGTAAAACTACACCTAGCATGTTTACAAATACAAACAAGCTTCAACTCAAGCTTTTGAATGCATTTAAGCAGTTTAAATGCTCATACGAGTAGGGTGAAAGAGATTTGAGTTCTTTTGTGTTGTATATTAAGAGAAAACATAAAAATACTTTGTTTGCATTAATTTGAGTGTGAAACTACAGCAAGGATGTTTACAAGTACAAACAAGCTTCAACTCAAGCTTTTGAATGCGTTTACGCGTTTTAAAAGCTCGTACGAGTAGGGTGAAAGAGATGTGAGTTCTTTTGTGTTGTATATAAAGAGAAAGCATCCAAATACGTTGTTTGCATTCAGTTGAGTGTGAAACTACACCTAGGATGTTTACAAGTACAAACAAGCTTCAACTCAAGCTTTTGAATGCATTTACGCGTTTTAATTCTTTGTTTGGATTATTTTGAGGGTGAAACTACACCTAGGATGTTTACAAGTACAAACAAGCTTCAACTCAAGCTTTTGAATGCATTTACGCGTTTTAAATCCTCATACGAGTAGGGTGAAAGAGATTTGAGTTCTTTTGTGTTGTATATTAAGAGAAAGCATCCAAATACTTTGTTTGCATTCATTTGAGTATGAAACTACACCAAGAATGTTTTAAAGTACAAACAAGCTTCAACTCAAGCTTTTGAATGAATTTACGCGTTTTAAAAGCTCATACGAGTAGGGTGAAAGAGATTTGCGTTCTTTTGTGTTGTATATTAAGAGAAAGCATTCAAATACCTTGTTTGCATTCATTTGAGTGTGAAACTACACCTAGGATGTTTAAAAGTACAAACAAGCTTCAACTCAAGCTTTTGAATGCATTTACGCGTTTTAAAAGCTCATACGAGTGGGGTGAAAGAGATTCGAGTTCTTTTGTGTTGTATATTAAGAGAAAGCATTCAAATACTTTGTTTGGATTAATTTGAGTGTGAAACTACACCTAGGATGTTTACAAGTACCAACAAGCTTCAACTCAAGCTTTTGAATGCATTTACGCGTTTTAAAAGCTTATACGATAATGGTGAAAGAGATTTGATTTCTTTTGTGTTGTATATTAAGAGAAAACCTAAAAATACTTTGTTTGCATTCATTTGAGTGTGAAACTACACCTAGGATGTTTACAAGTGCAAACAAGCTTCAACTCAAGCTTTTGAATGCATTTACGCGTTTTAAAAGCTCGTATGAGAAGGGTGAAAGAGAGGTGAGTTCTTTTGTGTTGTATATTAAGAGAAAGCATCCAAATACGTTGTTTGCATTCATTTGAGAGTGTAGCTACACCTAGGATGTTTACAAGTACAAACAAGCTTCAACTCAAGCTTTTGAATGCATTTACGCGTTTTAAAAGCTCATACGAGTAGGGTGAAAGAGATTCGAGTTCTTTTGTGTTGTATATTAAAAGAAAGCATCCAAATACTTTGTTTGGATTAATTTGAGGGTGAAACTACACCTAGGATGTTTAAAAGTACAAACGAGCTTCAACTCAAGCTTTTGAATGCATTTACGCGTTTTAAAAGCTCATACGAGTAGGGTGAAAGAGATTTGAGTTCTTTTGTGTTGTATATTAAGAGAAAGCATCCAAACACTTCGTTTACATTCATTTGAGTGTGAAACTACTCCTAGGACGTTTACAAGTACAAACAAGCTTCAACTTAAGCTTTTGAATGCATTTACGCGTTTTAAAAGCTCATACGAGTAGGGTGAAAGAGATTTGCGTTCTTTTGTGTTGTATATTAAGAGAAAGCATTCAAATACCTTGTTTGCATTCATTTGAGTGTGAAACTACACCTAGGATGTTTAAAAGTACAAACAAGCTTCAACTCAAGCTTTTGAATGCATTTACGCGTTTTAAAAGCTCATACGAGTAGGGTGAAAGAGATTCAAGTTCTTTTGTGTTGTATATTAAAAGAAAGCATCCAAATACTTTGTTTGGATTAATTTGAGGGTGAAACTACACCTAGGATGTTTACAAGTACAAACGAGCTTCAACTCAAGCTTTTGAATGCATTTACGCGTTTTAAAAGCTCATACGAGTAGGGTGAAAGAGATTTGAGTTCTTTTGTGTTGTATATTAAGAGAAAGCATCCAAATACTTTGTTTAAATTAATTTGAGGGTAAAACTACACCTAGGATGTTTACAAGTACAAACAAGCTTCAACTCAAGCTTTTGAATGCATTTACGCGTTTTAAATCCTCATACGAGTAGGGTGAAAGAGATTTGAGTTCTTTTGTGTTGTATATTAAGAGAAAGCATCCAAATACTTTGTTTGGATTAATTTTAGTGTGAAACTACACCTAGGATGTTTACAAGTACCAACAAGCTTCAACTCAAGCTTTTGAATGCATTTACGCGTTTTAAAATCTCATACGAGTAGGGTGAAAGAGATTTGAGTTCTTTTGTATTGTATATTAAGAGAAAGCATCCAAACACTTTGTTTGCATTCATTTGAGTGTGAAACTACTCGTAGGACGTTTACAAGTACAAACAAGCTTCAACTCAAGCTTTTGACTGCATTTACGCGTTTTAAAAGTTCATACGAGTAGGGTGAAAAAGATTTGAGTTCTTTTGTGTTGTATATTAAGAGAAAGCATCCAAATACTTTGTCTGGATTAATTTGAGGGTACAACTACACCTAGCATGTTTACAAATACAAACAAGCTTCAACTCAAGCTTTTGAATGCATTTAAGCAGTTTAAATGCTCATACGAGTAGGGTGAAAGAGATTTGAGTTCTTTTGTGTTGTATATTAAGAGAAAACATAAAAATACTTTGTTTGCATTAATTTGAGTGTGAAACTACATCAAGGATGTTTACAAGTACAAACAAGCTTCAACTCAAGCTTTTGAATGCGTTTACGCGTTTTAAAAGCTCGTACGAGTAGGGTGAAAGAGATGTGAGTTCTTTTGTGTTGTGTATAAAGAGAAAGCATCCAAATACGTTGTTTGCATTCAGTTGAGTGTGAAACTACACCTAGGATGTTTACAAGTACAAACAAGCTTCAACTCAAGCTTTTGAATGCATTTACGCGTTTTAAAAGCTCATACGAGTAGGGTGAAAGAGATTTGAGTTCTTTTGTGTTGTATATTAAGAGAAAGCATCCAAATACTTTGTCTGGATTAATTTGAGGGTAAAACTACACCTAGCATGTTTACAAATACAAACAAGCTTCAACTCAAGCTTTTGAATGCATTTAAGCAGTTTAAATGCTCATACGAGTAGGGTGAAAGAGATTTGAGTTCTTTTGTGTTGTATATTAAGAGAAAACATAAAAATACTTTGTTTGCATTCATTTGAGTGTGAAACTACACCTAGGATGTTTACAAGTACCAACAAGCTTCAACTCAAGCTTTTGAATGCATTTACGCGTTTTAAAAGCTCATACGAGTAGGGTGAAAGAGATTTGAGTTCTTTTGTATTGTATATTAAGAGAAAGCATCCAAACACTTTGTTTGCATTCATTTGAGTGTGAAACTACTCGTAGGACGTTTACAAGTACAAACAAGCTTCAACTCAAGCTTTTGACTGCATTTACGCGTTTTAAAAGTTCATACGAGTAGGGTGAAAAAGATTTGAGTTCTTTTGTGTTGTATATTAAGAGAAAGCATCCAAATACTTTGTCTGGATTAATTTGAGGGTACAACTACACCTAGCATGTTTACAAATACAAACAAGCTTCAACTCAAGCTTTTGAATGCATTTAAGCAGTTTAAATGCTCATACGAGTAGGGTGAAAGAGATTTGAGTTCTTTTGTGTTGTATATTAAGAGAAAACATAAAAATACTTTGTTTGCATTAATTTGAGTGTGAAACTACATCAAGGATGTTTACAAGTACAAACAAGCTTCAACTCAAGCTTTTGAATGCGTTTACGCGTTTTAAAAGCTCGTACGAGTAGGGTGAAAGAGATGTGAGTTCTTTTGTGTTGTGTATAAAGAGAAAGCATCCAAATACGTTGTTTGCATTCAGTTGAGTGTGAAACTACACCTAGGATGTTTACAAGTACAAACAAGCTTCAACTCAAGCTTTTGAATGCATTTACGCGTTTTAAAAGCTCATACGAGTAGGGTGAAAGAGATTTGAGTTCTTTTGTGTTGTATATTAAGAGAAAGCATCCAAATACTTTGTCTGGATTAATTTGAGGGTAAAACTACACCTAGCATGTTTACAAATACAAACAAGCTTCAACTCAAGCTTTTGAATGCATTTAAGCAGTTTAAATGCTCATACGAGTAGGGTGAAAGAGATTTGAGTTCTTTTGTGTTGTATATTAAGAGAAAACATAAAAATACTTTGTTTGCATTCATTTGAGTGTGAAACTACAGCTAGGATGTTTACAAGTACAAACAAGCTTCAACTCAAGCTTTTGAATGCATTTACGTGTTTTAAAAGCTCGTACGAGTAGGGTGAAAGAGATGTGAGTTCTTTTGTGTTGTATATAAAGAGAAAGCATCCAAATACGTTGTTTGCAATCAGTTGAGTGTGAAACTACACCTAGGATGTTTACAAGTACAAACAAGCTTCAACTCAAGCTTTTGAATGCATTTACGCGTTTTAAAAGCTCATACGAGTAGGGTGAAAGAGATTCGAGTTCTTTTGTGTTGTATATTAAAAGAAAGCATCCAAATACTTTGTTTGGATTGATTTTTGGGTGAAACTACACCTAAGATGTTTAAAAGTACAAACGAGCTTCAACTCAAGCTTTTGAATGCATTTACGCGTTTTAAAAGCTCATACGATAATGGTGAAAGAGATTTGATTTCTTTTGTGTTGTATATTAAGAGAAAACATAAAAATACTTTGTTTGCATTCATTTGAGTGTGAAACTACACCTAGGATGTTTACAAGTACAAACAAGCTTCAACTCAAGCTTTTGAATGCATTTACACGTTTTAAATGCTCATACGAGTAGGGTGAAAGAGATTTGAGTTCTTTTGTGTTGTATATTAAGAGAAAGCATTCAAATACTTTGTTTGGATTAATTTGAGTGTGAAACTACACCTAGGATGTTTACAAGTACAAACAAGCTTCAACTCAAGCTTTTGAATGCATTTACGCGTTTTAAAAGCTCATACGAGAAGGGTGAAAGAGATTTGAGTTCTTTTGTGTTGTATATTAAGAGAAAGCAGCCAAATTCTTTGTTTGGATTATTTTGAGGGTGAAACTACACCTAGGATGTTTACAAGTACAAACAAGCTTCAACTCAAGCTTTTGAATGCATTTACGCGTTTTAAAAGCTCGTATGAGTAGGGTGAAAGAGAGGTGAGTTCTTTTGTGTTGTATATTAAGACAAAGCATCCAAATACGTTGTTTGCATTCATTTGAGAGTGTAACTACACCTAGGATGTTTACAAGTACAAACAAGCTTCAACTCAAGCTTTTGAATGCATTTACGCGTTTTAAAAGCTCATACGAGTAGGGTGAAAGAGATTTGCGTTCTTTTGTGTTGTATATTAAGAGAAAGCATTCAAATACCTTGTTTGCATTCATTTGAGTGTGAAACTACACCTAGGATGTTTAAAAGTACAAACAAGCTTCAACTCAAGCTTTTGAATGCATTTACGCGTTTTAAAAGCTCATACGAGTAGGGTGAAAGAGATTCGAGTTCTTTTGTGTTGTATATTAAAAGAAAGCATTCAAATACTTTGTTTGGATTGATTTGAGGGTGAAACTACACCTAGGGTGTTTAAAAGTACAAACGAGCTTCAACTCAAGCTTTTGAATGCATTTACGCGTTTTAAAAGCTCATACGATAATGGTGAAAGAGATTTGATTTCTTTTGTGTTGTATATTAAGAGAAAACATAAAAATACTTTGTTTGCATTCATTTGAGTGTGAAACTACACCTAGGATGTTTACAAGTACAAACAAGCTTCAACTCAAGCTTTTGAATGCATTTACACGTTTTAAATGCTCATACGAGTAGGGTGAAAGAGATTTGAGTTCTTTTGTGTTGTATATTAAGAGAAAGCATTCAAATACTTTGTTTGGATTAATTTGAGTGTGAAACTACACCTAGGATGTTTACAAGTACAAACAAGCTTCAACTCAAGCTTTTGAATGCATTTACGCGTTTTAAAAGCTCATACGAGAAGGGTGAAAGAGATTTGAGTTCTTTTGTGTTGTATATTAAGAGAAAGCAGCCAAATTCTTTGTTTGGATTATTTTGAGGGTGAACCTACACCTAGGATGTTTACAAGTACAAACAAGCTTCAACTCAAGCTTTTGAATGCATTTACGCGTTTTAAATCCTCATACGAGTAGGGTGAAAGAGATTTGAGTTCTTTTGTGTTGTATATTAAGAGAAAGCATCCAAATACTTTGTTTGGATTAATTTTAGTGTGAAACTACACCTAGGTTGTTTACAAGTACCAACAAGCTTCAACTCAAGCTTTTGAATGCATTTACGCGTTTTAAAAGCTCATACGAGTAGGGTGAAAGAGATTTGAGTTCTTTTGTATTGTATATTAAGAGAAAGCATCCAAACACTTTGTTTGCATTCATTTGAGTGTGAAACTACTCCTAGGACGTTTACAAGTACAAACAAGCTTCAACTCAAGGTTTTGACTGCATTTACGCGTTTTAAAAGCTCATACGAGTAGGGTGAAAGAGATTTGAGTTCTTTTGTGTTGTATATTAAGAGAAAGCATCCAAATACTTTGTCTGGATTAATTTGAGGGTAAAACTACACCTAGCATGTTTACAAATACAAACAAGCTTCAACTTAAGCTTTTGAATGCATTTAAGCAGTTTAAATGCTCATACGAGTAGGGTGAAAGAGATTTGAGTTCTTTTGTGTTGTATATTAAGAGAAAACATAAAATTACTTTGTTTGCCTTCATTTGAGTGTGAAACTACAGCTAGGATGTTTACAAGTACAAACAAGCTTCAACTCAAGCTTTTGAATGCATTTACGTGTTTTAAAAGCTCGTACGAGTAGGGTGAAAGAGATTTGAGTTCTTTTGTGTTGTATATTAAGAGAAAGCATCCAAATACGTTGTCTGGATTAATTTGAGGGTAAAACTACACCTAGCATGTTTACAAATACAAACAAGCTTCAACTCAAGCTTTTGAATGCATTTAAGCAGTTTAAATGCTCATACGAGTAGGGTGAAAGAGATTTGAGTTCTTTTGTGTTGTATATTAAGAGAAAACATAAAAATACTTTGTTTGCATTAATTTGAGTGTGAAACTACAGCAAGGATGTTTACAAGTACAAACAAGCTTCAACTCAAGCTTTTGAATGCGTTTACGCGTTTTAAAAGCTCGTACGAGTAGGGTGAAAGAGATGTGAGTTCTTTTGTGTTGTATATAAAGAGAAAGCATCCAAATACGTTGTTTGCATTCAGTTGAGTGTGAAACTACACCTAGGATGTTTACAAGTACAAACAAGCTTCAACTCAAGCTTTTGAATGCATTTACGCGTTTTAAAAGCTCATACGAGTAGGGTAAAAGAGATTTGAGTTCTTTTGTGTTGTATATTAAGAGAAAGCATCCAAATACTTTGTCTGGATTAATTTGAGGGTAAAACTACACCTAGCATGTTTACAAATACAAACAAGCTTTAACTCAAGCTTTTGAATGCATTTAAGCAGTTTAAATGCTCATACGAGTAGGGTGAAAGAGATTTGAGTTCTTTTGTGTTGTATATTAAGAGAAAACATAAAAATACTTTGTTTGCATTCATTTGAGTGTGAAACTACAGCTAGGATGTTTACAAGTACAAACAAGCTTCAACTCAAGCTTTTGAATGCATTTACGTGTTTTAAAAGCTCGTACGAGTAGGGTGAAAGAGATGTGAGTTCTTTTGTGTTGTATATAAAAAGAAAGCATCCAAATACGTTGTTTGCAATCAGTTGAGTGTGAAACTACACCTAGGATGTTTACAAGTACAAACAAGCTTCAACTCAAGCTTTTGAATGCATTTACGCGTTTTAAAAGCTCATACGAGTAGGGTGAAAGAGATTCGAGTTCTTTTGTGTTGTATATTAAAAGAAAGCATCCAAATACTTTGTTTGGATTGATTTGAGGGTGAAACTACACCTAGGATGTTTAAAAGTACAAACGAGCTTCAACTCAAGGTTTTGAATGCATTTACGCGTTTTAAAAGCTCATACGATAATGGTGAAAGAGATTTGATTTCTTTTGTGTTGTATATTAAGAGAAAACATAAAAATACTTTGTTTGCATTCATTTGAGTGTGAAACTACACCTAGGATGTTTACAAGTACAAACAAGCTTCAACTCAAGCTTTTGAATGCATTTACACGTTTCAAATGCTCATACGAGTAGGGTGAAAGAGATTTGAGTTCTTTTGTGTTGTATATTAAGAGAAAGCATTCAAATACTTTGTTTGGATTAATTTGAGTGTGAAACTACACCTAGGATGTTTACAAGTACAAACAAGCTTCAACTCAAGCTTTTGAATGCATTTACGCGTTTTAAAAGCTCATACGAAAAGGGTGAAAGAGATTTGAGTTCTTTTGTGTTGTATATTAAGAGAAAGCAGCGAAATTCTTTGTTTGGATTATTTTGAGGGTGAAACTACACCTAGGATGTTTACAAGTACAAACAAGCTTCAACTCAAGCTTTTGAATGCATTTACGCGTTTTAAAAGCTCGTATGAGTAGGGTGAAAGAGAGGTGAGTTCTTTTGTGTTGTATATTAAGACAAAGCATCCAAATACGTTGTTTGCATTCATTTGAGAGTGTAACTACACCTAGGATGTTTACAGGTACAAACAAGCTTCAACTCAAGCTTTTGAATGCATTTACGCGTTTTAAAAGCTCATACGAGTAGGGTGAAAGAGATTTGCGTTCTTTTGTGTTGTATATTAAGAGAAAGCATTCAAATACCTTGCTTGCATTCATTTGAGTGTGAAACTACACCTAGGATGTTTAAAAGTACAAACAAGCTTCAACTCAAGCTTTTGAATGCATTTACGCGTTTTAAAAGCTCATACGAGTAGGGTGAAAGAGATTCGTGTTCTTTTGTGTTGTATATTAAAAGAAAGCATCCAAATAGTTTGTTTGGATTAATTTGAGGGTGAAACTACACCTAGGATGTTTACAAGTACAAACGAGCTTCAACTCAAGCTTTTGAATGCATTTACGCGTTTTAAAAGCTCATACGAGTAGGGTGAAAGAGATTTAAGTTCTTTTGTGTTGTATATTAAGAGAAAGCATCCAAATACTTTGTTTAAATTAATTTGAGGGTGAAACTACACCTAGGATGTTTACAAGTACAAACAAGCTTCAACTCAAGCTTTTGAATGCATTTACGCGTTTTAAAAGCTCATACGAGTAGGGTGAAAGAGATTTGAGTTCTTTTGTGTTGTATATTAAGAGAAAGCATCCAAATACTTTGTTTGGATTAATTTTAGTGTGAAACTACACCTAGGATGTTTACAAGTACCAACAAGCTTCAACTCAAGCTTTTGAATGCATTTACGCGTTTTAAAAGCTCATACGAGTAGGGTGAAAGAGATTTGAGTTCTTTTGTATTGTATATTAAGAGAAAGCATCCAAACACTTTGTTTGCATTCATTTGAGTGTGAAACTACTCGTAGGACGTTTACAAGTACAAACAAGCTTCAACTCAAGCTTTTGACTGCATTTACGCGTTTTAAAAGTTCATACGAGTAGGGTGAAAGAGATTTGAGTTCTTTTGTGTTGTATATTAAGAGAAAGCATCCAAATACTTTGTCTGGATTAATTTGAGGGTAAAACTACACCTAGCATGTTTACAAATACAAACAAGCTTCAACTCAAGCTTTTGAATGCATTTAAGCAGTTTAAATGCTCATACGAGTAGGGTGAAAGAGATTTGAGTTTTTTTGTGTTGTATATTAAGAGAAAACATAAAAATACTTTGTTTGCATTTATTTGAGTGTGAAACTGCAGCTAGGATGTTTACAAGTACAAACAAGCTTCAACTCAAGCTTTTGAATCCGTTTACGCGTTTTAAAAGCTCGTACGAGTAGGGTGAAAGAGATGTGAGTTCTTTTGTGTTGTATATAAAGAGAAAGCATCCAAATACGTTGTTTGCATTCAGTTGAGTGTGAAACTACACCTAGGATGTTTACAAGTACAAACAAGCTTCAACTCAAGCTTTTGAATGCATTTACGCGTTTTAAAAGCTCATACGAGTAGGGTGAAAGAGATTTGAGTTCTTTTGTGTTGTATATTAAGAGAAAGCATCCAAATACTTTGTCTGGATTAATTTGAGGGTAAAACTACACCTAGCATGTTTACAAATACAAACAAGCTTCAACTCAAGCTTTTGAATGCATTTAAGCAGTTTAAATGCTCATACGAGTAGGGCGAAAGAGATTTGAGTTCTTTTGTGTTGTATTTTAAGAGAAAACATAAAAATACTTTGTTTGCATTCATTTGAGTGTAAAACTACAGCTAGGATGTTTACAAGTACAAACAATCTTCAACTCAAGCTTTTGAATGCATTTACGTGTTTTAAAAGCTCGTACGAGTAGGGTGAAAGAGATGTGAGTTCTTTTGTGTTGTATATAAAGAGAAAGCATCCAAATACGTTGTTTGCAATCAGTTGAGTGTGAAACTACACCTAGGATGTTTACAAGTACAAACAAGCTTCAACTCAAGCTTTTGAATGCATTTACGCGTTTTAAATCCTCATACGAGTAGGGTGAAAGAGATTTGAGTTCTTTTGTGTTGTATATTAAGAGAAAGCATCCCAATACTTTGTTTGGATTGATTTGAGGGTGAAACTACACCTAGGATGTTTAAAAGTACAAACGAGCTTCAACTAAAGCTTTTGAATGCATTTACGCGTTTTAAAAGCTCATTCGATAATGGTGAAAGAGATTTGATTTCTTTTGTGTTGTATATTAAGAGAAAACATAAAAATACTTTGTTTGCATTCATTTGAGTGTGAAACTACACCTAGGATGTTTACAAGTACAAACAAGCTTCAACTCAAGCTTTTGAATGCATTTACGCGTTTTAAAAGCTCATACGATAATGGTGAAAGAGATTTGATTTCTTTTGTGTTGTATATTAAGAGAAAACATAAAAATACTTTGTTTGCATTCATTTGAGTGTGAAACTACACCTAGGATGTTTACAAGTACAAACAAGCTTCAACTCAAGCTTTTGAATGCATTTACACGTTTTAAATGCTCATACGAGTAGGGTGAAAGAGATTTGAGTTCTTTTGTGTTGTATATTAAAAGAAAGCATCGAAATACTTTGTTTGGATTGATTTGAGGGTGAAACTACACCTAGGATGTTTAAAAGTACAAACGAGCTTCAACTCAAGCTTTTGAATGCATTTACGCGTTTTAAAAGCTCGTACGAGTAGGGTGAAAGAGATGTGAGTTCTTTTGTGTTGTATATAAAGAGAAAGCATCCAAATACGTTGTTTGCATTCAGTTGAGTGTGAAACTACACCTAGGATGTTTACAAGTACAAACAAGCTTCAACTCAAGCTTTTGAATGCATTTACGCGTTTTAAAAGCTCATACGAGTAGGGTGAAAGAGATTCGAGTTCTTTTGTGTTGTATATTAAGAGAAAGCAGCCAAATTCTTTGTTTGGATTATTTTGAGGGTGAACCTACACCTAGGATGTTTACAAGTACAAACAAGCTTCAACTCAAGCTTTTGAATGCATTTACGCGTTTTAAATCCTCATACGAGTAGGGTGAAAGAGATTTGAGTTCTTTTGTGTTGTATATTAAGAGAAAGCATCCAAATACTTTGTTTGGATTAATTTTAGTGTGAAACTACACCTAGGTTGTTTACAAGTACCAACAAGCTTCAACTCAAGCTTTTGAATGCATTTACGCGTTTTAAAAGCTCATACGAGTAGGGTGAAAGAGATTTGAGTTCTTTTGTATTGTATATTAAGAGAAAGCATCCAAACACTTTGTTTGCATTCATTTGAGTGTGAAACTACTCCTAGGAAGTTTACAAGTACAAACAAGCTTCAACTCAAGCTTTTGACTGCATTTACGCGTTTTAAAAGCTCATACGAGTAGGGTGAAAGAGATTTGAGTTCTTTTGTGTTGTATATTAAGAGAAAGCATCCAAATACTTTGTCTGGATTAATTTGAGGGTAAAACTACACCTAGCATGTTTACAAATACAAACAAGCTTCAACTTAAGCTTTTGAATGCATTTAAGCAGTTTAAATGCTCATACGAGTAGGGTGAAAGAGATTTGAGTTCTTTTGTGTTGTATATTAAGAGAAAACATAAAATTACTTTGTTTGCCTTCATTTGAGTGTGAAACTACAGCTAGGATGTTTACAAGTACAAACAAGCTTCAACTCAAGCTTTTGAATGCATTTACGTGTTTTAAAAGCTCGTACGAGTAGGGTGAAAGAGATTTGAGTTCTTTTGTGTTGTATATTAAGAGAAAGCATCCAAATACGTTGTCTGGATTAATTTGAGGGTAAAACTACACCTAGCATGTTTACAAATACAAACAAGCTTCAACTCAAGCTTTTGAATGCATTTAAGCAGTTTAAATGCTCATACGAGTAGGGTGACAGAGATTTGAGTTCTTTTGTGTTGTATATTAAGAGAAAACATAAAAATACTTTGTTTGCATTAATTTGAGTGTGAAACTACAGCAAGGATGTTTACAAGTACAAACAAGCTTCAACTCAAGCTTTTGAATGCGTTTACGCGTTTTAAAAGCTCGTACGAGTAGGGTGAAAGAGATGTGAGTTCTTCTGTGTTGTATATAAAGAGAAAGCATCCAAATACGTTGTTTGCATTCAGTTGAGTGTGAAACTACACCTAGGATGTTTACAAGTACAAACAAGCTTCAACTCAAGCTTTTGAATGCATTTACGCGTTTTAAAAGCTCATACGAGTAGGGTGAAAGAGATTTGAGTTCTTTTGTGTTGTATATTAAGAGAAAGCATCCAAATACTTTGTCTGGATTAATTTGAGGGTAAAACTACACCTAGCATGTTTACAAATACAAACAAGCTTTAACTCAAGCTTTTGAATGCATTTAAGCAGTTTAAATGCTCATACGAGTAGGGTGAAAGAGATTTGAGTTCTTTTGTGTTGTATATTAAGAGAAAACATAAAAATACTTTGTTTGCATTCATTTGAGTGTGAAACTACAGCTAGGATGTTTACAAGTACAAACAAGCTTCAACTCAAGCTTTTGAATGCATTTACGTGTTTTAAAAGCTCGTACGAGTAGGGTGAAAGAGATGTGAGTTCTTTTGTGTTGTATATAAAAAGAAAGCATCCAAATACGTTGTTTGCAATCAGTTGAGTGTGAAACTACACCTAGGATGTTTACAAGTACAAACAAGCTTCAACTCAAGCTTTTGAATGCATTTACGCGTTTTAAAAGCTCATACGAGTAGGGTGAAAGAGATTCGAGTTCTTTTGTGTTGTATATTAAAAGAAAGCATCCAAATACTTTGTTTGGATTGATTTGAGGGTGAAACTACACCTAGGATGTTTAAAAGTACAAACGAGCTTCAACTCAAGGTTTTGAATGCATTTACGCGTTTTAAAAGCTCATACGATAATGGTGAAAGAGATTTGATTTCTTTTGTGTTGTATATTAAGAGAAAACATAAAAATACTTTGTTTGCATTCATTTGAGTGTGAAACTACACCTAGGATGTTTACAAGTACAAACAAGCTTCAACTCAAGCTTTTGAATGCATTTACACGTTTCAAATGCTCATACGAGTAGGGTGAAAGAGATTTGAGTTCTTTTGTATTGTATATTAAGAGAAAGCATCCAAACACTTTGTTTGCATTCATTTGAGTGTGAAACTACTCGTAGGACGTTTACAAGTACAAACAAGCTTCAACTCAAGCTTTTGAATGCATTTACACGTTTTAAATGCTCATACGAGTAGGGTGAAAGAGATTTGAGTTCTTTTGTGTTGTATATTAAAAGAAAGCATCCAAATACTTTGTTTGGATTGATTTGAGGGTGAAACTACACCTAGGATGTTTAAAAGTACAAACGAGCTTCAACTCAAGGTTTTGAATGCATTTACGCGTTTTAAAAGCTCATACGATAATGGTGAAAGAGATTTGATTTCTTTTGTGTTGTATATTAAGAGAAAACATAAAAATACTTTGTTTGCATTCATTTGAGTGTGAAACTACACCTAGGATGTTTACAAGTACAAACAAGCTTCAACTCAAGCTTTTGAATGCATTTACACGTTTCAAATGCTCATACGAGTAGGGTGAAAGAGATTTGAGTTCTTTTGTGTTGTATATTAAGAGAAAGCATTCAAATACTTTGTTTGGATTAATTTGAGTGTGAAACTACACCTAGGATGTTTACAAGTACAAACAAGCTTCAACTCAAGCTTTTGAATGCATTTACGCGTTTTAAAAGCTCATACGAAAAGGGTGAAAGAGATTTGAGTTCTTTTGTGTTGTATATTAAGAGAAAGCAGCGAAATTCTTTGTTTGGATTATTTTGAGGGTGAAACTACACCTAGGATGTTTACAAGTACAAACAAGCTTCAACTCAAGCTTTTGAATGCATTTACGCGTTTTAAAAGCTCGTATGAGTAGGGTGAAAGAGAGGTGAGTTCTTTTGTGTTGTATATTAAGACAAAGCATCCAAATACGTTGTTTGCATTCATTTGAGAGTGTAACTACACCTAGGATGTTTACAGGTACAAACAAGCTTCAACTCAAGCTTTTGAATGCATTTACGCGTTTTAAAAGCTCATACGAGTAGGGTGAAAGAGATTTGCGTTCTTTTGTGTTGTATATTAAGAGAAAGCATTCAAATACCTTGCTTGCATTCATTTGAGTGTGAAACTACACCTAGGATGTTTAAAAGTACAAACAAGCTTCAACTCAAGCTTTTGAATGCATTTACGCGTTTTAAAAGCTCATACGAGTAGGGTGAAAGAGATTCGAGTTCTTTTGTGTTGTATATTAAAAGAAAGCATCCAAATACTTTGTTTGGATTAATTTGAGGGTGAAACTACACCTAGGATGTTTACAAGTACAAACGAGCTTCAACTCAAGCTTTTGAATGCATTTACGCGTTTTAAAAGCTCATACGAGTAGGGTGAAAGAGATTTAAGTTCTTTTGTGTTGTATATTAAGAGAAAGCATCCAAATACTTTGTTTAAATTAATTTAAGGGTGAAACTACACCTAGGATGTTTACAAGTACAAACAAGCTTCAACTCAAGCTTTTGAATGCATTTACGCGTTTTAAATCCTCATACGTGTAGGGTGAAAGAGATTTGAGTTCTTTTGTGTTGTATATTAAGAGAAAGCATCCAAATACTTTGTTTGGATTAATTTTAGTGTGAAACTACACCTAGGATGTTTACAAGTACCAACAAGCTTCAACTCAAGCTTTTGAATGCATTTACGCGTTTTAAAAGCTCATACGAGTAGGGTGAAAGAGATTTGAGTTCTTTTGTATTGTATATTAAGAGAAAGCATCCAAACACTTTGTTTGCATTCATTTGAGTGTGAAACTACTCGTAGGACGTTTACAAGTACAAACAAGCTTCAACTCAAGCTTTTGAATGCATTTACACGTTTTAAATGCTCATACGAGTAGGGTGAAAGAGATTTGAGTTCTTTTGTGTTGTATATTAAAAGAAAGCATCCAAATACTTTGTTTGGATTGATTTGAGGGTGAAACTACACCTAGGATGTTTAAAAGTACAAACGAGCTTCAACTCAAGCTTTTGAATGCATTTACGCGTTTTAAAAGCTCGTACGAGTAGGGTGAAAGAGATGTGAGTTCTTTTGTGTTGTATATAAAGAGAAAGCATCCAAATACGTTGTTTGCATTCAGTTGAGTGTGAAACTACACCTAGGATGTTTACAAGTACAAACAAGCTTCAACTCAAGCTTTTGAATGCATTTACGCGTTTTAAAAGCTCATACGAGTAGGGTGAAAGAGATGTGAGTTCTTTTGTGTTGTATATTAAGAGAAAGCATCCAAATACGTTGTTTGCATTCATTTGAGTGTGAAACTACTCCTCGGAAGTTTACAAGTACAAACAAGCTTCAACTCAAGCTTTTGACTGCATTTACGCGTTTTAAAAGCTCATACGAGTAGGGTGAAAGAGATTTGAGTTCTTTTGTGTTGTAAATTAAGAGAAAGCATTCAATTACTTTGTTTGGATTGATTTGAGTGTGAAACTACACTTAGGATGTTTACAAGTACAAACGAGCTTCAACTCAAGCTTTTGAATGCATTTACGCGTTTTAAAAGCTCGTACGAGTAGGGTGAAAGAGATGTGAGTTCTTTTGTGTTGTATATAAAGAGAAAGCATCCAAATACGTTGTTTGCATTCAGTTGAGTGTGAAACTACACCTAGGATGTTTACAAGTACAAACAAGCTTCAACTCAAGCTTTTGAATGCATTTACGCGTTTTAAAAGCTCATACGAGTAGGGTGAAAGAGATTCGAGTTCTTTTGTGTTGTATATTAAAAGTAAGCATCCAAATACTTTGTTTGGATTAATTTGAGGGTGAAACTACACCTAGGATGTTTAAAAGTACAAACGAGCTTCAACTCAAGCTTTTGAATGCATTTACGCGTTTTAAAAGCTCATACGATAATGGTGAAAGAGATTTGATTTCTTTTGTGTTGTATATGAAGAGAAAACATAAAAATACTTTGTTTGCATTCATTTGAGTGTGAAACTACACCTAGGATGTTTACAAGTACAAACAAGCTTCAAGTCAAGCTTTTGAATGCATTTACACGTTTTAAATGCTCATACGAGTAGGGTGAAAGAGATTTGAGTTCTTTTGTGTAGTATATTAAGAGAAAGCATTCAAATACTTTGTTTGGATTAATTTGAGTGTGAAACTACACCTAGGATGTTTACAAGTACAAACAAGCTTCAACTCAAGCTTTTGAATGCATTTACGCGTTTTAAAAGCTCATACGAGTAGGGCGAAAGAGATTTGAGTTCTTTTGTGTTGTATATTAAGAGAAAGCAGCCAAATTCTTTGTTTGGATTATTTTGAGGGTGAAACTACACCTAGGATGTTTACAAGTACAAACAATCTTCAACTCAAGCTTTTGAATGCATTTACGCGTTTTAAATCCTCATACGAGTAGGGTGAAAGAGATTTGAGTTCTTTTGTGTTGTATATTAAGAGAAAGCATCCAAATACTTTGTTTGGATTAATTTTAGTGTGAAACTACACCTAGGATGTTTACAAGTACCAACAAGCTTCAACTCAAGCTTTTGAATGCATTTACGCGTTTTAAAAGCTCATACGAGTAGGGTGAAAGAGATTTGAGTTCTTTTGTATTGTATATTAAGAGAAAGCATCCAAACACTTTGTTTGCATTCATTTGAGTGTGAAACTACTCCTCGGACGTTTACAAGTACAAACAAGCTTCAACTCAAGCTTTTGACTGCATTTAGGCGTTTTAAAAGCTCATACGAGTAGGGTGAAAGAGATTTGAGTTCTTTTGTGTTGTATATTAAGAGAAAGCATCCAAATATTTTGTTTGGATTAATTTGAGGGTAAAACTACAGCTAGCATGTTTACAAATACAAACAAGCTTCAACTCAAGCTTTTGAATGCATTTAAGCAGTTTAAATGCTCATACGAGTAGGGTGAAAAAGATTTGAGTTTTTTTGTGTTGTATATTAAGAGAAAACATAAAAATACATTGTTTGCATTCATTTGAGTGTGAAACTACACCTAGGATGTTTACAAGTACAAACCAGCTTCAACTCAAGCTTTTGAATGCATTTACGTGTTTTAAAAGCTCGTACGAGTAGGGTGAAAGAGATGTGAGTTCTTTTGTGTTGTATATTAAGAGAAAGCATCCAAATACGTTGTTTGCATTCATTTGAGTGTGAAACTACACCTAGGAAAATTACAAGTATAAACAAGCTTCAACGCAAGCTTTTGAATGCATTTACGCGTTTTAAAAGCTCATACGAGTAGGGTGAAAGAGATTCGGGTTCTTTTGTGTTGTATATTAAAAGAATGCATCCAAATACTTTGTTTCGATTAATTTGAGGTTCAAAACTACACCTAGGATGTTTACAAGTACAAACAAGCTTCAACTCAAGGTTTTGAATGCATTTACACGTTTTAAATGCTCATACGAGTAGGGTGAAAGAGATTGAGTTCTTTTGTGTTGTAAATTAAGAGAAAGCATTCAATTACTTTGTTTGGATTGATTTGAGTGTGAAACTACACTTAGGATGTTTACAAGTACAAACAAGCTTCAACTCAAGCTTTTGAATGCATTTACGCGTTTTAAAAGCTCATACGATAATGGTGATAGAGATTTGATTTCGTTTGTGTTGTATATGAAGAGAAAACATAAAAATACTTTGTTTGCATTCATTTGAGTGTGAAACTACACCTAGGATGTTACAAGTACAAACAAGCTTCAACTCAAGCTTTTGAATGCATTTACACGTTTTAAATGCTCATACGAGTAGGGTGAAAGAGATTTGAGTTCTTTTGTGTTGTATATTAAGAGAAAGCATTCAAATACTTTGTTTGGATTAATTTGAGTGTGAAACTACACCTAGGATGTTTACAAGTACAAACAAGCTTCAACTCAAGCTTTTGAATGCATTTACGCGTTTTAAAAGCTCATACGAGTAGGGTGAAAGAGATTTGAGTTCTTTTGTGTTGTATATTAAGAGAAAGCAGCCAAATTCTTTGTTTGGATTATTTTGAGGGTGAAACTACACCTAGGATGTTTACAAGTACAAACAAGCTTCAACTCAAGCTTTTGAATGCATTTACGCGTTTTAAATCCTCATACGAGTAGGGTGAAAGAGATTTGAGTTCTTTTGTGTTGTATATTAAGAGAAAGCATCCAAATACTTTGTTTGGATTAATTTTAGTGTGAAACTACACCTACGATGTTTACAAGTACCAACAAGCTTCAACTCAAGCTTTTGAATGCATTTACGCGTTTTAAAAGCTCATACGAGTAGGGTGAAAGAGATTTGAGTTCTTTTGTATTGTATATTAAGAGAAAGCATCCAAACACTTTGTTTGCATTCATTTGAGTGTGAAACTACTCCTCGGACGTTTACAAGTACAAACAAGCTTCAACTCAAGCTTTTGACTGCATTTACGCGTTTTAAAAGCTCATACGAGTAGGGTGAAAGAGATTTGAGTTCTTTTGTGTTGTATATTAAGAGAAAACATAAAAATACTTTGTCTGGATTAATTTGAGGGTAAAACTACACCTAGCATGTTTACAAATACAAACAAGCTTCAACTCAAGCTTTTGAATGCATTTAAGCAGTTTAAATGCTCATACGAGTAGGGCGAAAGAGATTTGAGTTCTTTTGTGTTGTATATTAAGAGAAAACATAAAAATACTTTGTTTGCATTCATTTGAGTGTGAAACTACAGCTAGGATGTTTACAAGTACAAACAAGCTTCAACTCAAGCTTTTGAATGCATTTACGTGTTTTAAAAGCTTGTACGAGTAGGGTGAAAGAGATGTGAGTTCTTTTGTGTTGTATATTAAGAGAAAGCATCCAAATACGTTGTTTGCATTCATTTGAGTGTGAAACTACACCTAGGATGTTTACAAGTATAAACAAGCTTCAACGCAAGCTTTTGAATGCATTTACGCGTTTTAAAAGCTCATACGAGTAGGGTGAAAGAGATTCGGGTTCTTTTGTGTTGTATATTAAAAGAATGCATCCAAATACTTTGTTTGGATTAATTTAAGGTTCAAAATTATACCTAGGATGTTTACAAGTACAAACAAGCTTCAACTCAAGGTTTTGAATGCATTTACACGTTTTAAATGCTCATACGAGTAGGGTGAAAGAGATTGAGTTCTTTTGTGTTGTAAATTAAGAGAAAGCATTCAATTACTTTGTTTGGATTGATTTGAGTGTGAAACTACACTTAGGATGTTTACAAGTACAAACAAGCTTCAACTCAAGCTTTTGAATGCATTTACGCGTTTTAAAAGCTCATACGATAATGGTGAAAGAGATTTGATTTCTTTTGTGTTGTATATGAAGAGAAAACATAAAAATACTTTGTTTGCATTCATTTGAGTGTGAAACTACACCCAGGATGTTTACAAGTACAAACAAGCTTCAACTCAAACATTTGAATGCATTTACGCGTTTTAAAAGCTCATACGAGTAGGGTGAAAGAGATTTGAGTTCTTTTGTGTTGTATATTAAGAGAAAGCAGCCAAATTCTTTGTTTGGATTATTTTGAGGGTGAAACTACACCTAGGATGTTTACAAGTACAAACAAGCTTCAACTCAAGCTTTTGAATGCATTTACGCGTTTTAAATCCTCATACGAGTAGGGTGAAAGAGATTTGAGTTCTTTTGTGTTGTATATTAAGAGAAAGCATCCAAATACTTTGTTTGGATTAATTTTAGTGTGAAACTACACCTACGATGTTTACAAGTACCAACAAGCTTCAACTCAAGCTTTTGAATGCATTTACGCGTTTTAAAAGCTCATACGAGTAGGGTGAAAGAGATTTGAGTTCTTTTGTATTGTATATTAAGAGAAAGCATCCAAACACTTTGTTTGCATTCATTTGAGTGTGAAACTACTCCTCGGAAGTTTACAAGTACAAACAAGCTTCAACTCAAGCTTTTGACTGCATTTACGCGTTTTAAAAGCTCATACGAGTAGGGTGAAAGAGATTTGAGTTCTTTTGTGTTGTATATTAAGAGAAAGCATCCAAATACTTTGTTTGGATTAATTTGAGGGTAAAACTACACCTAGCATGTTTACAAATACAAACAAGCTTCAACTCAAGCTTTTGAATGCATTTAAGCAATTTAAATGCTCATACGAGTAGGGTGAAAAAGATTTGAGTTCTTTTGTGTTGTATATTAAGAGAAAACATAAAAATACATTTTTTGCATTCATTTGAGTGTGAAACTACACCTAGGATGTTTACAAGTACAAACCAGCTTCAACTCAAGCTTTTGAATGCATTTACGTGTTTTAAAAGCTCGTACGAGTAGGGTGAAAGAGATGTGAGTTCTTTTGTGTTGTATATTAAGAGAAAGCATCCAAATACGTTGTTTGCATTCATTTGAGTGTGAAACTACACCTAGGATGTTTACAAGTATAAACAAGCTTCAACGCAAGCTTTTGAATGCATTTACGCGTTTTAAAAGCTCATACGAGTAGGGTGAAAGAGATTCGGGTTCTTTTGTGTTGTATATTAAAAGAATGCATCCAAATACTTTGTTTGGATTAATTTGAGGTTCAAAACTACACCTAGGATGTTTACAAGTACAAACAGGCTTCAACTCAAGGTTTTGAATGCATTTACACGTTTTAAATGCTCATACGAGTAGGGTGAAAGAGATTGAGTTCTTTTGTGTTGTAAATTAAGAGAAAGCATTCAATTACTTTGTTTGGATTGATTTGAGTGTGAAACTACACTTAGGATGTTTACAAGTACAAACAAGCTTCAACTCAAGCTTTTGAATGCATTTACGCGTTTTAAAAGCTCATACGATAATGGTGAAAGAGATTTGATTTCTTTTGTGTTGTATATGAAGAGAAAGCATCCAAATACGTTGTTTGCAATCAGTTGAGTGTGAAACTACACCTAGGATGTTTACAAGTACAAACAAGCTTCAACTCAAGCTTTTGAATGCATTTACGCGTTTTAAATCCTCATACGAGTAGGGTGAAAGAGATTTGAGTTCTTTTGTGTTGTATATTAAGAGAAAGCATCCAAATACTTTGTTTGGATTGATTTGAGGGTGAAACTACACCTAGGATGTTTAAAAGTACAAACGAGCTTCAACTCAAGCTTTTGAATGCATTTACGCGTTTTAAAAGCTCATACGATAATGGTGAAAGAGATTTGATTTCGTTTGTGTTGTATATTAAGAGAAAACATAAAAATACTTTGTTTGCATTCATTTGAGTGTGAAACTACACCTAGGATGTTTACAAGTACAAACAAGCTTCAACTCAAGCTTTTGAATGCATTTACGCGTTTTAAAAGCTCATACGATAATGGTGAAAGAGATTTGATTTCTTTTGTGTTGTATATTAAGAGAAAACACAAAAATACTTTGTTTGCATTCATTTGAGTGTGAAACTACACCTAGGATGTTTACAAGTACAAACAAGCTTCAACTCAAGCTTTTGAATGCATTTACACGTTTTAAATGCTCATACGAGTAGGGTGAAAGAGATTTGAGTTCTTTTGTGTTGTATATTAAGAGAAA
The DNA here is from genome assembly GCA_038025085.1 of Tetragonia tetragonoides. Taxonomy (NCBI): domain Eukaryota; kingdom Viridiplantae; phylum Streptophyta; class Magnoliopsida; order Caryophyllales; family Aizoaceae; genus Tetragonia; species Tetragonia tetragonoides. The sequence goes on from CM076140.1 coordinate 27,679,091, forward strand.
GCATCCAAATACTTTGTTTGGATTAATTTTAGTGTGAAACTACACCTAGGTTGTTTACAAGTACCAACAAGCTTCAACTCAAGCTTTTGAATGCATTTACGCGTTTTAAAAGCTCATACGAGTAGGGTGAAAGAGATTTGAGTTCTTTTGTATTGTATATTAAGAGAAAGCATCCAAACGCTTTGTTTGCATTCATTTGAGTGTGAAACTACTCCTAGGATGTTTACAAGTACAAACAAGCTTCAACTCAAGCTTTTGAATGCATTTACGCGTTTTAAATCCTCATACGAGTAGGGTGAAAGAGATTTGAGTTCTTTTGTGTTGTATATTAAGAGAAAGCATCCAAATACTTTGTTTGGATTAATTTTAGTGTGAAACTACACCTAGGTTGTTTACAAGTACCAACAAGCTTCAACTCAAGCTTTTGAATGCATTTACGCGTTTTAAAAGCTCATACGAGTAGGGTGAAAGAGATTTGAGTTCTTTTGTATTGTATATTAAGAGAAAGCATCCAAACGCTTTGTTTGCATTCATTTGAGTGTGAAACTACTCCTAGGACGTTTACAAGTACAAACAAGCTTCAACTCAAGCTTTTGACTGCATTTACGCGTTTTAAAAGCTCATACGAGTAGGGTGAAAGAGATTTGAGTTCTTTTGTGTTGTATATTAAGAGAAAGCATCCAAATACTTTGTATGGATTAATTTGAGGGTAAAACTACACCTAGCATGTTTACAAATACAAACAAGGTTCAACTTAAGCTTTTGAATGCATTTAAGCAGTTTAAATGCTCATACGAGTAGGGTGAAAGAGATTTGAGTTCTTTTGTGTTGTATATTAAGAGAAAACATAAAATTACTTTGTTTGCATTCATTTGAGTGTGTGATGCGTTAGCATCAGGTCATCAAGTTACGAGCGTGAGCATTAATGCATTAATCATGGCATTTGGGACTCTCTCACGTTTGAATGGTGATGATTCTGGTCCTAGAGGTCTTAGTGTCCTTTTGGCCACATAATCTAGGTCATGTCCGTACAAGATTAATCCATACAAATAAGCATTTGTGATTAGTGTTAGTTATAGTGCACCCTGCATGTAATTAGCATAATTAACAAATGTAATTAGTTGTTATTTGAATTCCCTAAGTAGTTGCTGAGTAAGGCGCGCCTAAGAGCACATGGGGCAGGTAAGGATGAAGAATGAGGCTCCTTACAGCTCACCCACGTTTGTCCTTTTGCAAGGACAAGCAACAGCTGTCAAGTGGTCCAAAACGGAAGGAAATGCGCTCCAAATTGTACTGCACGTATTTGGCTCATTTCTGGGCAAAATACTGAAGTTTCATTTTGCTTGGGCACTACTCTTGGACAGCTCACCCTTTCTAGAGTATTCTTAGGTTATTAGGGCACATTTGTGACCCCTATAAATATGTAAGAACAGCTGATGTAAAAGGCACTTGTTGATGAATGAAAATTACACGGCTGCTGCCTTCTTACAAATCTTGCGTTCTTTACAATAATCTTAGGGTTATTTGGTGAGCAAGTAGTATTCTTTATCCATAGCTTGGTGGTTTAATCCTTTATAGCTTTGGTGGTGATACTCATTATCCTTTCTTCTCTTAATCCTCTGTTTTTGTTTACAAATTGCTAAGGTTGTAGTTGCAAACGTATCATTTGGTATCAGAGCATAGGTTTAACCTTAGCACCATTTTCTCTCATCAAAGTTCTCTCCTTTCTTGTCTCAATCACGTCCAAAGTTCCAATCTTTGAGTCACAAAAGAACCCATTTACAGCCCAAACACAATTCCTAGCTTAAACACAACCAAACTCACAAACAGCCATGGATGATGAACAAATACCCAGAAATTTAACTCTTGAGCAAGCTAAAGAGCTTAGGAGAGAAAGGGAGATGCGTGAGGTTAAGGAACAACTTAGCAACCTCACCCAACAAATGACTGATTTTCTCAACATTGGTAGAGGTAGAGCTCGTGGTCGAGGTGATGGTGATGGTTCTCTTAGTCCAAGGAGAAAAGATGAGCAATGGGGTGATTTAAAGTTTGAACCCCCTGATTTTGATGGTGGTACAAACCCAGATGACTATTTGGAGTGGGAGCAACAAATGGGTAGATTGTTTGATACCAAGGGGTATAGTGAGGAAAAGAGTTTCAAAGTTGCTGTTTTGAAGCTCAAAAAGTATGCTTCTTTGTGGTATGAAAGCATGAAACTACAAAGAGAACGTGAGGGTAAATCTAGGGTGCGTTCATGGCCCAAGCTTAAGAAAATCATGCACAAACGCTTTGTGCCCCCTTCCTATACTCAAGATCTCTACCTCAAGCTCACAAATTTCAGTCAAGGAACTCTAAGTGTAGCAGATTACATTAGAGATTTTGAGCAACTACAAATCAGAACCGGCATTGTAGAGGATCCACAACTCTCAATTGCGCGTTTTATATCTGGTTTAGACACCAATGTTGGTAATAGAGTTGAAGTACAGCCTTTTTGGTCTCTAGATGATGTATACAAGTTGGCTTTGAAGATTGAAAAGCAAGAGAAAGCGAAGAAACCAGCAGCAAAGCCCACATTTAGGAGTTTTACTCCTTGGGCAGAAAGTTCTTCTAAAGGGAGCGAAAATGACAAAAGGTTTCCTAGAGATCCTAAGGCCAACAAGGATGCTCTTAGACCATCTCTCTCTAGGAAATGCTTCAAGTGTCAAGGCTATGGACAACAAGAGAGTGTTATCTCTCCGTGAGTATGATGAGCTTAGGCAATTGGATGACGATAAGGAGCAGAATGAAGAGCAATCTATTGACGATGAATTGGACATTGAACCTGACCAAGGCTCACCTCTATTGGTGGTTCAAAGGGTCCTTCATGCTAGAGAGGCAGAGGAGACACTATCTCAAAGGGAGAAGATATTTCAAACCAAGTGCACCGTGAAAGAAAAGCTTTGCACTTTAATCATTGATGGCGGTTCTTGCACCAATGTGGCGTCTACTCTCATGGTGGAAAAGCTTGGATTGGCCACCAAAGAACACCCTCATCCTTATTCCTTGCAATGGTTAGAGAAGGGAAGCAAAGCCAAGGTAACAAAACAAGTCACGATCCCTTTTTCGATTGGAAAAGTATACAATGATGAGATTTTGTGTGATGTGATCCCCATGGATGCTTGTCATTTGCTGTTAGGTAGACCTTGGTTATATGATAGAAGAGTAATGCATGATGGCTTTAGAAATGTTTACTCTTTTGAGGTTCAGGGAAAGAAAATTAATTTGCAACCCGCAAAATTGTCTTTATGTGGGGGAACGCAAGTTGGGGAGGGTTCTTCTGTTTCTAACTCATCAAAGCATGCTATGATTGTTAAAGGTGCTGATTTAGAGTATAAAATGGTGCATGGAAATGTTGTTTATATGCTGGTGTTGCTTGGGGAGAATGAGAACATTGTTGGAAAGCCTTTACATGCGTTAATGCAACCTTTGCTTGAAAAGTATGTCGACGTGTTCCCATCTGATTTACCCCATGGTTTGCCACCCATTAGGGGCATAGAGCATCAAATAGACTTTGTTTCGGGAGCCTCACTTCCTAACAAAGCAGCTTATAGGTGTAATCCCCAAGAGACTAAGGAGTTACAACGTCAAGTAGAGGAGTTACTTGATAGGGGATACATTAGAGAGAGCATGAGTCCTTGTAGTGTACCAGCTCTCCTTGTGCCAAAAAAGGATGGAAGCATGAGAATGTGTGTTGATAGCCGTTCAATTAACAACATTACCATTAAGTATAGATATCCAATTCCTCGCTTGGATGATATGCTTGATGAGCTGTTTGGTTCTTGTGTCTTCTCTAAAGTGGATTTGAGGAGTGGTTACCATCAAATTAGAATGAAGGATGGGGATGAATGGAAGACAGCCTTCAAGACGAAAGGGGGTCTTTATGAATGGCTTGTAATGCCATTTGGGTTGTCCAATGCTCCTAGCACATTCATGCGTCTTATGAATGAGGTATTGCGTTCCTTTATTGGTAAATTTGTTGTTGTGTATTTTGATGATATTCTCATATACTCTAAGAGTGATTCTGAGCATGTGCAGCACCTAACATGCGTTTTTGAGGCTCTAAGGCAACACGAGCTGTTTGCTAAGCTTCAGAAATGTGATTTCTTTGTTCCTAGTGTCACGTTTCTTGGTTACATTGTGTCCAAGGATGGTATAGCTGTTGATCCCAGCAAGGTTGAGGCGATTAAGACATGGCCTACTCCTACTAGCATCACGCAAGTAAGGAGCTTCCATGGGCTAGCTTCTTTTTACAGAAGATTCATCAAGCAATTCAGCTCTCTTTTAGCACCACTTACGGATTGTATGAAGAAAGGTGTCTTTGAGTGGACTCCTATGGCTCAAAATGCTTTTGAGGCCATCAAGGAAAGGCTTAGCTCCACCCCTATACTAGCTTTGCCTAACTTTGATCAACCATTTGAAGTGGAATGTGATGCTTGTGGAACCGGTATTGGAGCTGTTTTGGTGCAAAATAAGTGTCCTATTGCTTATTTCAGTGAGAAGTTGAATGGTTCAAGAGGGAATTACAGCACTTATGACAAAGAGTTCTATGCAATTGTGAGGGCTCTTGATCATTGGGCTCATTACTTAAAACCAAGGCAGTTCATTTTGCACTCTGATCATGAAGCGTTGAAGTATATTAATGGGCAGCACAAGTTGAGTTCAAGACATGCTAAATGGGTGGAATATCTTCAATCATTCTCCTTTGTATCTAAGTACAAAACTGGTGCAAGCAATGTGGTAGCCGATGCTTTATCAAGGCGACGTTCTATGTTGTCTATCCTCGAGGCCAAGGTTTTAGGCTTCTCTTTCATACGGGAACTTTACAAAGATGATCCAGATTTCTCTCCCATGTTTGATGGCAGCAAGGAGGTGGAAAAAGGCCCTTTTCACATTCATGAAGGGTTCCTTTTCAAGCACAACAGATTGTGTATCCCTAAGGGCTCAATTCGAGACCTACTTATAAGGGAAGCTCACTTAGGAGGATTGGCTGGCCACTTTGGCATTGTGAAGACTCTTGAGGTCTTAAGTGAGCACTTTTATTGGCCAAGAATGCACAAGTTGATGCCCAGATCAGAAGGCCCTTTTAAAATCATCGAGAAGATCAACGACAATGCATACAAGCTTGAACTGCATGGAGAGAGTTCAATTTCAGCAACTTTTAATGTGGGAGATCTGCTGCCTTATTTGGAGGATGAATACCTTGATGATTTGAGGGCAAATCCAAAAAAAGTTGGGGAGGATGATGCGTTAGCATCAGGTCATCAAGTTACGAGCGTGAGCATTAATGCATTAATCATGGCATTTGGGACTCTCTCACGTTTGAATGGTGATGATTCTGGTCCTAGAGGTCTTAGTGTCCTTTTGGCCACATAATCTAGGTCATGTCCGTACAAGATTAATCCATACAAATAAGCATTTGTGATTAGTGTTAGTTATAGTGCACCCTGCATGTAATTAGCATAATTAACAAATGTAATTAGTTGTTATTTGAATTCCCTAAGTAGTTGCTGAGTAAGGCGCGCCTAAGAGCACATGGGGCAGGTAAGGATGAAGAATGAGGCTCCTTACAGCTCACCCACGTTTAAAAGCTCATACGAGTAGGGTGAAAGAGATTCGAGTTCTTTTGTGTTGTATATTAAGAGAAAGCATCCAAACACTTTGTTTGCATTCATTTGAGTGTGAAACTACTCCTAGGACGTTTAAAAGTACAAACAAGCTTCAAGTCAAGCTTTTGAATGCATTTACGCGTTTTAACAGCTCATACGAGTAGGGTGAAAGAGATTGAGTTCTTTTCTGTTGTATATTAAGAGAAAGCACCCAAATGTTTTTTTTGCATTCATTTGAGTATGAAACAACCCCAAGAATGTTTTAAAGTGCAAACAAGCTTCAACTCAAGCTTTTGAATACATTTACGCGTTTTAAAAGCTCATACGAGTAGGGTGAAAGAGATTTGAGTTCTTTTGTATTGTATATTAAGAGAAAGCATCCAAAAACTTTTTTTGGATTCATTTGAGTGTGAAAGTACACCTAGGATGTCTGCAAGTACAAACAAGCTTCAACTCAAGCTTTTGAATGCATTTACGCGTTTTAAAAGCCCATACGAGTAGGGTGAAAGAGATTTGAGTTCTTTTGTGTTGTATATTAAGAGAAAGCATCCAAACACTTTGTTTGCATTCATTTGAGTTTGAAACTACTCCTACGACGTTTACACAAACAAGCTTCAACTCAAGCTTTTGAATGAATTTATGCGTTTTAACAGCTCTTACGACTAGGGTGATAGAGATTGAGTTCTTTTGTGTTGTATATTAAGAGAAAGCACCCAAATGTTTTGTTTGCATTTATTTGAGTATGAAACAACCCCAAGAATGTTTTAAAGTGCAAACAAGCTTCAACTCAAGCTTTTGAATACATTTACGCGTTTTAAAAGCTCATACGAGTAGGGTGAAAGAGATTTGAGTTCTTTTGTGTTGTATATTAAAAGAAAGCATCCAAATACTTTGTTTGGATCCATTTGAGTGTGAAACTACACCTAGGATGTCTACAAGTACAAACAAGCTTCAACTCAAGCTTTGAATGCATTTACACGTTTTAAAAGCTCATACGAGTATGGTGAAAGAGATTTGAGTTCTTTTGTGTTGTATTTTAAGAGAAAGCATCCAAATAGTTTCTTTGGATTAATTTGAGTGTGAAACTACACCTAGGATTTTTACAAGTACAAACAAGCTTCAACTCAAGCTTTTGAATGCATTTACGCATTTTAAAAGCCCATACGAGTAGGGTGAAAGATATTTGAGTTCTTTTGTGTTGTATATTAAGAGAAAGCATCCAAATACTTTATTTGCACTCATTTGAGTATGAAACTACACCAAGAATGTTTTAAAGTGAAAACAAGCTTCAACTCAAGCTTTTGAATGCATTTACGCGTTTTAACAGCTCTTACGACTAGGGTGATAAAGATTGAGTTCTTTTGTGTTGTATATTAAGAGAAAGCACCCAAATGTTTTGTTTGCATTCATTTTAGTATAAAACTACACCAAGAATGTTTTAAAGTGCAAACACGCTTCAACTCAGCTTGGTAAATGCATTTACGCGTTTTAAAAGCTCATACGAGTAGGGTGAAAGAGATTTGAGTTCTTTTGAGTTGTATATTAAAAGAAAGCATCCAAATACTTTGTTTGGATTCATTTGATTGTAAAACTACACCTAGGATGTTTACAAGTACAAACAAGCTTCAACTCAAGCTTTTGAATGCATTTACGCGTTTTAAAAGCTCATACGAGTAGGGTGAAAGAGATTTGAGTTCTTTTGTGTTGTCTATTAAGAGAAAGCTTCCAAACACTTTGTTTGCATTCATTTGAGTATGAAACTGCACCAAGAATGTTTTAAAGTGCAAACAAGCTTCAACTCAAGCTTTGAATGCATTTACGGGTTTTAAAAGCTCATCCGAGTAGAGTGAAAGAGATTTGAGTTCTTTTGTGTTGTATATTAAGAGAAAGCATCCAAACACTTTTCTGGCATTCATTTGAGTGTGAAACTACTCCTAGGATGTTTACAAGTACAAACACGCTTCAACGCAAGCTTTTGAATGCATTTACGTGTTTTAACATCTCTTACGACTAGGGTGATAGAGATTGAGTTCTTTTGTGTTGTATATTAAGAGAAAGCACCCAATTGTTTTACGACTAGGGTGATAGAGATTGAGTTCATTTGAGTATGAAACTACGCCAAGAATGTTATAAAGTGCAAACAAGCTTCAACTCAAGCTTTTGAATGCATTTACGCGATTTAAAAGCTCATTCGAGTAGGGTGAAAGAGATTTGAGTTCTTTTGTGTAGTATATTAAGAGAAAGCATCCAAATATGTTGTTTGGATTAATTTGAGTGTGAAACTACACCTAGGGTGTTTACAAGTACAAACAAGCTTCAACTCAAGCTTTTGAATGCATTTACGCGTTTTTAAAGCTCATACGAGTAGGGTGATAGAGATCGAGTTCTTTTGTGTTGTATATTAAGAGAAAACATAAAAATACTTTGTTTGCATTCAATTCAGTGTGAAACTACACCTAGGATGTTTACAAGTACAAACAAGCTTCAACTCAAGCTTTTGAAAGCATTTACGCGTTTTAACAGCTCTTACCACTAGGGTGATAGAGATCGAGTTCTTTTGTGTTGTTTATTAAGAGAATGCACCCAAATGTTTTGTTTGTACTCATTTGAGTATAAAACTACACCAAGAATGTTGTGAAAATGCAAACACGCTTCAACTCAACCTTTTAAATGCATTTACGCGTTTTAAGAGAAAGCATCAAATTACAAGTATATTTTGCATAGTATATTAAGAGAAAGCATCAAACATTTGAGTTCTTTTGCATAGTATATTAAGAGAAAGCATCAAATTACTTTGTTTGGATTAATTTTAGTGTGAAACTACACCTAGGATGTTTACAAGTACCAACAAGCTTCAACTCAAGCTTTTGAATGCATTTACGCGTTTTAAAAGCTCATACGAGTAGGGTGAAAGAGATTTGAGTTCTTTTGTGTTGTATATTAAGAGAAAGCATCCAAACACTTTGTTTGCATTCATTTGAATGTGAAACTACTCCTAGGACGTTTAAAAGTACAAACAAGCTTCAACTCAAGCTTTTGAATGCATTTACGCGTTTTAACAGCTCTTACGACTAGGGTGATAGAGATTGAGTTCTTTTGCGTTGTATATTAAGAGAAAGCACCCAAATGTTTTTTTTGCATTCATTTGAGTATGAAACAACCCCAAGAATGTTTTAAAGTGCAAACAAGCTTCAACTCAAGCTTTTGAATACATTTACGCGTTTTAACAGCTCTTACAACTAGGGTGAAAAAGATTTGAGTTCTTTTGTGTTGTATATTAAGATAAAGTATCCAAATACTTTGTTTGGATTCATTTGAGTATGAAACTACACCAAGAATGTTTTCAAGTGCAAACAAGCTTCAAGTCAAGCTTTTGAATGCATTTACGCGTTTTAAAAGCTCATACGAGTAGGGTGAAAGAGATTTGAGTTCTTTTGAGTTGTATATTAAAAGAAATCATCCAAACACTTTGTTTGGATTCATTTGAGTGTGAAACTACACCTAGGATGTTTACAAGTACAAACAAGCTTCAACTCAAGCTTTCGAATGCATTTACGCGTTTTAAAAGTTCATACGAGTAGGGTGAAAGAGATTTGAGTTCTTTTGTGTTGTCTATTAAGAGAAAGCATCCAAACACTTTGTTTGCATTCATTTGAGTATGAAATTACTCCTAGGGTGTTTACAAGTACAAACAAGCTTCAACTCAAGCTTTTGAATGCATTTACGCGTTTTAACAGCTCTTACGATTAGTGTGATAGAGATTGATTTCTTTTGTGTTGTATATTAAGAGAAAGCAGCCAATTGTTTTGTTTGCATTCATTTGAGTAAGAAACTACACCAAGAATGTTTTGAAGTGCAAACAAGCTTCAACTCAAGCTTTTGAATGCATTTAAGCGTTTTAAAAGCTCATACGAGTAGGGTGAAAGAGATTTGAGTTGTTTTGTGTTGTATATATTAAGAGAAAGCATACAAATTCTTTGTTTGGATTAATTTGAGGGTGAAACTACACCTAGGATGTTTACAAGTACAAACAAGCTTCAACTCAAGCTTTTGAATACATCTACGCGTTTTAACAGCTCTTACAACTAGGGTGATAGAGATCGAGTTCTTTTGGGTTATATATTAAGAGAAAGCATCCAAATACTTTGTTTGCATTCATTTGAGTATGAAACTACACCAAGAATGTTTTAAAGTGCAAACAAGCTTCAACTCAAGCTTTTGAATGCATTTACGGGTTTTAAAAGCTCATCCGAGTAGGGTGAAAGAGATTTGAGTTCTTTTGTGTTGTATATTAAGAGAAAGCATCCAAACACTTTTCTGGCATTCATTTGAGTGTGAAACTACGCCTAGGATGTTTACAAGTACAAACAAGCTTCAACTCAAGCTTTTGAATGCATTTACGCGTTTTAAAAGCTCATACGAGTTGGGTGAAAGAGATTTTAGTTCTTTTGTGTTGTCTATTAAGAGAAAGCATCCAATCACTTTGTTTGCATTCATTTGAGTATGAAACTACACCCAGAATGTTTTAAAGTGCAAACAAGCTTCAACTCAAGCTTTTGAATGCATTTACGGGTTTTAAAAGCTCATCCGAGTAGGGTGAAAGAGATTTGAGTTCTTTTCTGTTGTATATTAAGAGAAAGCATCCAAACACTTTTATGGCATTCATTTGAGTGTGAAACTACGCCTAGGATGTTTACAAATACAAACAAGCTTCAACTCAAGCTTTTGAATGCATTTACGCGTTTTTAAAACTCATACGAGTAGGGTGATCGAGATCGAGTTCTTTTGTGTTGTATATTAAGAGAAAACATAAAAATACTTTGTTTGCATTCATTTGAGTGTGAAACTACACCTAGGATGTTTACAAGTACAAACAAGCTTCAACTCAAGCTTTTGAAAGCATTTACGCGTTTTAACAGCTCTTACCACTAGGGTATAGAGATCGAGTTCTTTTGTGTTGTTTATTAAGAGAATGGACCCAAATGTTTTGTTTGCATTCATTTTAGTATAAAACTACACCAAGAATGTTTTAAAGTGCAAACACGCTTCAACTCAGCTTTTTAAATGCATTTACGCGTTTTAAAAGCTCATACGAGTAGGGTGAAAGAGATTTGAGTTCTTTTGAGTTGTATATTAAAAGAAAGCATCCAAATACTTTGTTTGGATTCATTTGATTGTAAAACTACACCTAGGATGTTTACAAGTACAAACAAGCTTCAACTCAAGCTTTTGAATACATTTACGCGTTTTAAAAGCTCATACGAGTAGGGTGAAAGAGATTTGAGTTCTTTTGTGTTGTCTATTAAGAGAAAGCATCCAAACACTTTGTTTGCATTCATTTGAGTATGAAACTGCACCAAGAATGTTTTAAAGTGCAAACAAGCTTCAACTCAAGCTTTGAATGCATTTACGGGTTTTAAAAGCTCATCCGAGTAGGGTGAAAGAGATTTGAGTTCTTTTGTGTTGTATATTAAGAGAAAGCGTCCAAACACTTTTCTGGCATTCATTTGAGTGTGAAACTACTCCTAGGATGTTTACAAGTACAAACACGCTTCAACGCAAGCTTTTGAATGCATTTACGTGTTTTAACATCTCTTACGACTAGGGTGATAGAGATTGAGTTCTTTTGTGTTGTATATTAAGAGAAAGCACCCAATTGTTTTGTTTGCATTCATTTAAGTATGAAACTATGCCAAGAATGTTTTAAAGTGCAAACAAGCTTCAACTCAAGCTTTTGAATGCACTTACGCGATTTAAAAGCTCATTCGAGTAGGGTGAAAGAGATTTGAGTTCTTTTGTGTAGTATATTAAGAGAAGGCATCCAAATATGTTGTTTGGATTAATTTGTGTGTGAAACTACACCTAGGGTGTTTACAAGTACAAACAAGCTTCAACTCAAGCTTTTGAATGCATTTACGCGTTTTTAAAGCTCATACGAGTAGGGTGATAGAGATCGAGTTCTTTTGTGTTGTATATTAAGAGCAAACATAAAAATACTTTGTTTGCATTCAATTGAGTGTGAAACTACACCTAGGATGTTTACAAGTACAAACAAGCTTCAACTCAAGCTTTTGAAAGCATTTACGCGTTTTAACAGCTCTTACCACTAGGGTGATAGAGATCGAGTTCTTTTGTGTTGTTTATTAAGAGAATGCACCCAAATGTTTTGTTTGTATTCATTTGAGTATAAAACTACACCAAGAATGTTTTGAAAATGCAAACACGCTTCAACTCAACCTTTTAAATGCATTTACGCGTCTAAAAGCTCATACGAGTAGGGTGAAAGAGATTTGAGTTCTTTTGCATTGTATATTAAGAGAAAGCATCAAATTACTTTGTTTGGATTAATTTTAGTGTGAAACTACACCTAGGATGTTTACAAGTACCAACAAGCTTCAACTCAAGCTTTTGAATGCATTTACGCGTTTTAAAAGCTCATACGAGTAGGGTGAAAGAGATTTGAGTTCTTTTGTGTTGTATATTAAGAGAAACCATCCAAACACTTTGTTTGCATTCATTTGAGTGTGAAACTACTCCTAGGACGTTTAAAAGTACAAACAAGCTTCAACTCATGCTTTTGAATGCATTTACGCGTTTTAGCAGCTCTTACGACTAGGGTGATAGAGATTGAGTTCTTTTGTGTTGTATATTAAGAGAAAGCACCCAAATGTTTTGTTTGCATTCATTTGAGTATGAAATAACCCCAAGAATGTTTTAAAGTGCAAACAAGCTTCAACTCAAGCTTTTGAATACATTTACGCATTTTAAAAGCTCATACGAGTAGGGTGAAAGAGATTTGAGTTCTTTTGTATTGTGTATTAAGAGAAAGCATCCAAATACTTTGTTTGGATTCATTTGAGTGTGAAAGTACACCTAGGATGTCTGCAAGTACAAACAAGCTTCAACTCAAGCTTTTGAATGCATTTACGCGTTTTAAAAGCCCATACGAGTAGGGTGAAAGAGATTTGAGTTCTTTTGTGTTGTATATTAAGAGAAAGCATCCAAATACTTTATTTGCACTCATTTGAGTATGAAACTACACCAAGAATGTTTTAAAGTGCAAACAAGCTTCAACTCAAGCTTTTGAATGCATTTACGCGTTTTAACAGCTCTTACGACTAGGGTGATAGAGATTGAGTTCTTTTGTGTTGTATATTAAGAGAAAGCTCCCAATTGTTTTGTTTGCATTCATTAGAGTATTAAACTACAGCAAGAATGTTTTAAAGTGCAAACAAGCTTCAACTCAAGCTTTTGAATGCATTTAAGCGTTTTAAAAGCTCATACGAGTAGGGTGAAAGAGATTTGAGTTGTTTTGTGATGCGTTGGCATCAAGCGCCTCTCTTCACTTAAGTGCCATACAATCTGTTCTTGGTCCATCAATGATACTATCATGTTCTATGGCACTCTTTAATGGTCCTAGGGGCCTTAATGTCCTTTCAATGGCATTAATGATGCGTTAGCATCAGGTCATCAAGTTACGAGCGTGAGCATTAATGCATTAATCATGGCATTTGGGACTCTCTCACGTTTGAATGGTGATAATTCTGGTCCTAGAGGTCTTAGTGTCCTTTTGGCCACTTAATCTAGGTTATGTCCGTACAAGATTAATCCGTACAAATAAGCATTTGTGATTAGTGTTAGTTATAGTGCACCCTGCATGTAATTAGCATAATTAACAAATGTAATTAGTTGATATTTGAATTCCCTAAGTAGTTGCTGAGTAAGGCGCGCCTAAGAGCACATGGGGCAGGTAAGGATGAAGAATGAGGCTCCTTACAGCTCACCCACGTTTGTCCTTAATCTAGGTTATGTGCTGAGCGTGAACTGGGATCTTATTTGTTGCATTGCTTGTTTGTTCTGAATTTATTCTGCAACGTTGTGGTGAGTCTTGTGGGATTTATACCTAGTTATCTTATTTGGGGTTATATCTTTGTTATCCAAGTGGTTTAAAGTTTAAAGGTTGAGTCTTTGGCCTTCATTGGTGCTCAAACATTTTGTTGGTCCTGCTGGGTTGCGAACAGGAGTCATGTTGGCATTTTGCTCATATCTCAAGATGTAGAGATTAAGTTTATGTCTTTCTTACTCCTATAGCCTCCTAATACCTTATACTAAAAATTATCTTGGTAGATTTCGGGTTTTGTCACTCTTGTATGTAAGAAATTTTGAGATTTGTTGAGCTGTTCGTGTACGTGCAAAATTTGGAATTGTTGTGTTTGAAGTTGAGCTGTTGCAATTGGCGTTTGTTCTCTTATGGATCTTTGTTGAAACTGGAATTGGGTGTTGAATCATTGGATAGTTTTGAGTATTCATTGCATTTGATTGTCTTATCCCGTCATTCCACAACACAAAGAACCCAACAACAGCCCAAACACCATCCGAACTCAAACACAACCTAACTCCACAAAATGCCTCGTCTTTATGATACCAAGTATAATGATGATGACTTAGAGATTGACTTTCCTAAATTTGGTGGGTTCCTCTATTCTGAAGATTTTTATACGTGGCTTGAGACGGTGGACGAATGGTTTAAAGTCTTGGAGTTTTCTAATCGCAAGAAAATAGAACTTGTGACGAGTTCTTTCGATTGTGATGCTTTGATTTGGTGGGACCTCTTAGAAATCAGAAGAAGAAGGATTGGAAAGGGGAAAATACAAAGCTGGGGTGAGATGAGAGAAGAACTCATTAGAAAGTTTGTGCCAAAGTTCACGTCACGAGCTTTTTACACTCCACACAACCATGAGCATGTGGCTAACATGAAAGCTCGTGAAAATGAAGCTCCCACAATTGTGAGCATAGAGGAATGGCAAATGATTGGAGAAACATTTGAAGAGCCAACTTTAGCTCAAGAGGAAGACAAGGGCAGGTTCGAAATTGTTCTTGAATCAGGAGCTCTTGAACAAGAGTTACAACCCTCTAGTGATATAACTATCGTTTGTCATGAGGTTATGCAAGCAACAGCTAAGACAAGCGCCTTTGTTACATCTCAATGTGAAACCCCAAGCAAACATTGGACGGATTGGACGGATTTTAGTCACTTTCCTAGAGTGGGGATAGATACAAGCATGCCATTGTTCTTTGAGGAGAAAATGAAGCTACATTGCAAAGATGTGACGAGATCAATTGGGGCTTGGATTAGAGGCCGTGTTCGGGGTGGAAAATTCAGCACATACTTCATTGAGCTACATTGGAAAGGTTTCTACTTCAAGGACTTGAGGGCAAGTCCTAAACAACACCGGGAGTATGATGCGTTGGCATCAAGCTCCTCTCTTCACTTAAGTGCCATACAATCTGTTCTTGGTCCATCAATGATACTATCATGTTCTATGACACTCTTTAATGGTCCTAGGGGCCTTAATGTCCTTTCAATGGCATTAATGATGCGTTAGCATCAGGTCATCAAGTTACGAGCGTGAGCATTAATGCATTAATCATGGCATTTGGGACTCTCTCACGTTTGAATGGTGATAATTCTGGTCCTAGAGGTCTTAGTGTCCTTTTGGCCACTTAATCTAGGTTATGTCCGTACAAGATTAATCCGTACAAATAAGCATTTGTGATTAGTGTTAGTTATAGTGCACCCTGCATGTAATTAGCATAATTAACAAATGTAATTAGTTGTTATTTGAATTCCCTAAGTAGTTGCTGAGTAAGGCGCGCCTAAGAGCACATGGGGCAGGTAAGGATGAAGAATGAGGCTCCTTACAGCTCACCCACGTTTGTCCTTATGCAAGGACAAGCAACAGCTGTCAAGTGGTCCAAAACGGAAGGAAATGCGCTCCAAATTGTACTGCACGTATTTGGCTCATTTCTGGGCAAAATACTGAAGTTTCATTTTGCTTGGGCACTACTCTTGGACAGCTCACCCTTTCTAGAGTATTCTTAGGTTATTAGGGCACATTTGTGACCCCTATAAATATGTAAGAACAGCTGATGTAAAAGGCACTTGATGAGGAATGAAAATATGAAATGGCTGCTGCCTTTTGATTACAAACCTTGTTGTTCTTTATAATGTCCTTAGGGATATTTGGTGAAACAAGTAGTATCCTTTAGCCTTGACTTGGTGGTTAAATCCTTTATAGTCCTGGTGGTGGTGCTATCTATCCTCCCTCTTCTTATTTTTCGTTTCATTTACTTCGTTTTCAATCTCTATAATCAAAAAAACAAACAAAATATTATCAAAACATCCATTGTTCGAAAACGAGCTAAAAGCTTCAGTTTTGCTAACGCATCAGTTGGTATCAGAGCTTTGGTTTTCTTAGCTCGTTAATACAGAGGTTTTTCTTCATTGAAGAGTCCTCTTTCACCTGGTTTTGGTTTCAAGGAAAAAGGTTGAGATTTGGGTACTCAAGTAAGCATTTTCCCTCGGTGACTCCTGCTGGACGTGTGATTGGACCAAGCTGAGGATCTTTGTTTTTGGAGGCGCTTCAAAAGGTAAAGGTGTCAACTTTGATACTTTTCTGAGTTTCTTAGATATTTATCTTTCAGAATATGTTGGTGGTTTTGCTTAAATCATTGTGGGTTGGAGCAGTTTATTGTGAGAAGTTGCTAAATGTGCTGAGCGTGAACTGGGATCTTATTTGTTGCATTGCTTGTTTGTTCTGAATTTATTCTGCAACGTTGTGGTGAGTCTTGTGGGATTTATACCTGGTTATCTTATTTGGGGTTATATCTTTGTTATCCAAGTGGTTTAAAGTTAAAAGGTTGAGTCTTTGGCCTTCATTGGTGCTCAAACATTTTGTTGGTCCTGCTGGGTTGCGAACAGGAGTCATGTTGGCATTTTGCTCATATCTCAAGATGTAGAGATTAAGTTTATGTCTTTCTTACTCCTATAGCCTCCTAATACCTTATACTAAAAATTATCTTGGTAGATTTCGGGTTTTGTCACTCTTGTATGTAAGAAATTTTGAGATTTGTTGAGCTGTTCGTGTACGTGCAAAATTTGGAATTGTTGTGTTTGAAGTTGAGCTGTTGCAATTGGCGTTTGTTCTCTTATGGATCTTTGTTGAAACTGGAATTGGGTGTTGAATCATTGGATAGTTTTGAGTATTCATTGCATTTGATTGTCTTATCCCGTCATTCCACAACACAAAGAACCCAACAACAGCCCAAACACCATCCGAACTCAAACACAACCTAACTCCACAAAATGCCTCGTCTTTATGATACCAAGTATAATGATGATGACTTAGAGATTGACTTTCCTAAATTTGGTGGGTTCCTCTATTCTGAAGATTTTTATACGTGGCTTGAGACGGTGGACGAATGGTTTAAAGTCTTGGAGTTTTCTAATCGCAAGAAAATAGAACTTGTGACGAGTTCTTTCGATTGTGATGCTTTGATTTGGTGGGACCTCTTAGAAATCAGAAGAAGAAGGATTGGAAAGGGGAAAATACAAAGCTGGGGTGAGATGAGAGAAGAACTCATTAGAAAGTTTGTGCCAAAGTTCACGTCACGAGCTTTTTACACTCCACACAACCATGAGCATGTGGCTAACATGAAAGCTCGTGAAAATGAAGCTCCCACAATTGTGAGCATAGAGGAATGACAAATGATTGGAGAAACATTTGAAGAGCCAACTTTAGCTCAAGAGGAAGACAAGGGCAGGTTCGAAATTGTTCTTGAATCAGGAGCTCTTGAACAAGAGTTACAACCCTCTAGTGATATAACTATCGTTTGTCATGAGGTTATGCAAGCAACAGCTAAGACAAGCGCCTTTGTTACATCTCAATGTGAAACCCCAAGCAAACATTGGACGGATTGGACGGATTTTAGTCACTTTCCTAGAGTGGGGATAGATACAAGCATGCCATTGTTCTTTGAGGAGAAAATGAAGCTACATTGCAAAGATGTGACGAGATCAATTGGGGCTTGGATTAGAGGCCGTGTTCGGGGTGGAAAATTCAGCACATACTTCATTGAGCTACATTGGAAAGGTTTATACTTCAAGGACTTGAGGGCAAGTCCTAAACAACACCGGGAGTATGATGCGTTGGCATCAAGCTCCTCTCTTCACTTAAGTGCCATACAATCTGTTCTTGGTCCATCAATGATACTATCATGTTCTATGACACTCTTTAATGGTCCTAGGGGCCTTAATGTCCTTTCAATGGCATTAATGATGCGTTAGCATCAGGTCATCAAGTTACGAGCGTGAGCATTAATGCATTAATCATGGCATTTGGGACTCTCTCACGTTTGAATGGTGATAATTCTGGTCCTAGAGGTCTTAGTGTCCTTTTGGCCACTTAATCTAGGTTATGTCCGTACAAGATTAATCCGTACAAATAAGCATTTGTGATTAGTGTTAGTTATAGTGCACCCTGCATGTAATTAGCATAATTAACAAATGTAATTAGTTGTTATTTGAATTCCCTAAGTAGTTGCTGAGTAAGGCGCGCCTAAGAGCACATGGGGCAGGTAAGGATGAAGAATGAGGCTCCTTACAGCTCACCCACGTTTGTCCTTATGCAAGGACAAGCAACAGCTGTCAAGTGGTCCAAAACGGAAGGAAATGCGCTCCAAATTGTACTGCACGTATTTGGCTCATTTCTGGGCAAAATACTGAAGTTTCATTTTGCTTGGGCACTACTCTTGGACAGCTCACCCTTTCTAGAGTATTCTTAGGTTATTAGGGCACATTTGTGACCCCTATAAATATGTAAGAACAGCTGATGTAAAAGGCACTTGATGAGGAATGAAAATATGAAATGGCTGCTGCCTTTTGATTACAAACCTTGTTGTTCTTTATAATGTCCTTAGGGATATTTGGTGAAACAAGTAGTATCCTTTAGCCTTGACTTGGTGGTTAAATCCTTTATAGTCCTGGTGGTGGTGCTATCTATCCTCCCTCTTCTTATTTTTCGTTTCATTTACTTCGTTTTCAATCTCTATAATCAAAAAAACAAACAAAATATTATCAAAACATCCATTGTTCGAAAACGAGCTAAAAGCTTCAGTTTTGCTAACGCATCATTTTGTGTTGTATATATTCAGAGAAAGCATACAAATACTTTGTTTGGATTAATTTGAGGGTGAAACTACACCTAGGACGTTTACAAGTACAAACAAGCTTCAACTCAAGCTTTTGAATGCATCTACGCGTTTTAACAGCTCTTACAACTAGGGTGATAGAGATCGAGTTCTTTTGGGTTATATATTAAGAGAAAGCATCCAAATACTTTGTTTGCATTCATTTGAGTATGAAACTACACCAAGAATGTTTTAAAGTGCAAACAAGCTTCAACTCAAGCTTTTGAATGCATTTACGGGTTTTAAAAACTCATACGAGTAGGGTGAAAAAGATTTGAGTTCTTTTGTGTTGTATATTAAGATAAAGTATCCAAATACTTTGTTTGGATTCATTTGAGTATGAAACTACACCAAGAATGTTTTCAAGTGCAAACAAGCTTCAACTCAAGCTTTTGAATGCATTTACGCGTTTTAAAAGCTCATACGAGTAGGGTGAAAGAGATTTGAGTTCTTTTGAGTTGTATATTAAAAGAAATCATCCAAACACTTTGTTTGGATTCATTTGAGTGTAAAACTACACCTAGGATGTTTACAAGTACAAACGAGCTTCAACTCAAGCTTTCGAATGCATTTACGCGTTTTAAAAGTTCATACGAGTAGGGTGAAAGAGATTTGAGTTCTTTTGTGTTGTCTATTAAGAGAAAGCATCCAAACACTTTGTTTGCATTCATTTGAGTATGAAATTACTCCTAGGGTGTTTACAAGTACAAACAAGCTTCAACTCAAGCTTTTGAATGCATTTACGCGTTTTAACAGCTCTTACGACTAGTGTGATAGAGATTGATTTCTTTTGTGTTGTATATTAAGAGAAAGCAGCCAATTGTTTTGTTTGCATTCATTTGAGTAAGAAACTACACCAAGAATGTTTTAAAGTGCAAACAAGCTTCAACTCAAGCTTTTGAATGCATTTAAGCGTTTTAAAAGCTCATACGAGTAGGGTGAAAGAGATTTAAGTTGTTTTGTGTTGTATATATTAAGAGAAAGCATACAAATACTTTGTTTGGATTAATTTGAGGGTGAAACTACACCTAGGATGTTTACAAGTACAAACAAGCTTCAACTCAAGCTTTTGAATGTATCTACGCGTTTTAACAGCTCTTACAACTAGGGTGATAGAGATCGAGTTCTTTTGGGTTATATATTAAGAGAAAGCATCCAAATACTTTGTTTGCATTCATTTGAGTATGAAACTACACCAAGAATGTTTTAAAGTGCAAACAAGCTTCAACTCAAGCTTTTGAATGCATTTACGGGTTTTAAAAGCTCATCCGAGTAGGGTGAAAGAGATTTGAGTTCTTTTGTGTTGTATATTAAGAGAAAGCATCCAAACACTTTTCTGGCATTCATTTGAGTGTGAAACTACGCCTAGGATGTTTACAAGTACAAACAAGCTTCAACTCAAGCTTTTGAATGCATTTACGCGTTTTAAAAGCTCATACGAGTAGGGTGAAAGAGATTTGAGTTCTTTTGTGTTGTCTATTAAGAGAAAGCATCCAAACACTTTGTTTGCATTCATTTGAGTATGAAATTACTACTCCTAGGGTGTTTACAAGTACAAACAAGCTTCAACTCAAGCTTTTGAATGCATTTACGCGTTTTAACAGCTCTTACGACTAGTGTGATAGAGATTGATTTCTTTTGTGTTGTATATTAAGAGAAAGCAGCCAATTGTTTTGTTTGCATTCATTTGAGTAAGAAACTACACCAAGAATGTTTTAAAGTGCAAACAAGCTTCAACTCAAGCTTTTGAATGCATTTAAGCGTTTTAAAAGCTCATACGAGTAGGGTGAAAGAGATTTAAGTTGTTTTGTGTTGTATATATTAAGAGAAAGCATACAAATACTTTGTTTGGATTAGTTTGAGGGTGAAACTAAACCTAGGATGTTTACAAGTACAAACAAGCTTCAACTCAAGCTTTTGAATGCATCTACGCGTTTTAACAGCTCTTACAACTAGGGTGATAGAGATCGAGTTCTTTTGGGTTATATATTAAGAGAAAGCATCCAAATACTTTGTTTGCATTCATTTGAGTATGAAACTACACCAAGAATGTTTTAAAGTGCAAACAAGCTTCAACTCAAGCTTTTGAATGCATTTACGGGTTTTAAATGCTCATCCGAGTAGGGTGAAAGAGATTTGAGTTCTTTTGTGTTGTATATTAAGAGAAAGCATCCAAACACTTTTCTGGCATTCATTTGAGTGTGAAACTACGCCTAGGATGTTTACAAGTACAAACAAGCTTCAACTCAAGCTTTTGAATGCATTTACGCGTTTTAAAAGCTCATACGAGTAGGGTGAAAGAGATTTGAGTTCTTTTGTGTTGTCTATTAAGAGAAAGCATCCAAACACTTTGTTTGCATTCATTTGAGTATGAAATTACTCCTAGGGTGTTTACAAGTACAAACAAGCTTCAACTCAAGCTTTTGAATGCATTTACGCGTTTTAACAGCTCTTACGACTAGTGTGATAGAGATTGATTTCTTTTGTGTTGTATATTAAGAGAAAGCAGCCAATTGTTTTGTTTGCATTCATTTGAGTAAGAAACTACACCAAGAATGTTTTAAAGTGCAAACAAGCTTCAACTCAAGCTTTTGAATGCATTTAAGCGTTTTAAAAGCTCATACGAGTAGGGTGAAAGAGATTTAAGTTGTTTTGTGTTGTATATATTAAGAGAAAGCATACAAATACTTTGTTTGGATTAATTTGAGGGTGAAACTACACCTAGGATGTTTACAAGTACAAACAAGCTTCAACTCAAGCTTTTGAATGCATCTACGCGTTTTAACAGCTCTTACAACTAGGGTGATAGAGATCGAGTTCTTTTGGGTTATATATTAAGAGAAAGCATCCAAATACTTTGTTTGCATTCATTTGAGTATGAAACTACACCAAGAATGTTTTAAAGTGCAAACAAGCTTCAACTCAAGCTTTTGAATGCATTTACGGGTTTTAAAAGCTCATCCGAGTAGGGTGAAAGAGATTTGAGTTCTTTTGTGTTGTATATTAAGAGAAAGCATCCAAACACTTTTCTGGCATTCATTTGAGTGTGAAACTACGCCTAGGATGTTTACAAGTACAAACAAGCTTCAACTCAAGCTTTTGAATGCATTTACGCGTTTTAAAAGCTCATACGAGTAGGGTGAAAGAGATTTGAGTTCTTTTGTGTTGTCTATTAAGAGAAAGCATCCAAACACTTTGTTTGCATTCATTTGAGTATGAAACTACACCAAGAATGTTTTCAAGTGCAAACAAGCTTCAACTCAAGCTTTTGAATGCATTTACGGGTTTTAAAAGCTCATCCCAGTAGGGTGAAAGAGATTTGAGTTGTTTTGTGTTGTATATTAAGAGAAAGCATCCAAACACTTTTCTGGCATTCATTTGAGTGTGAAACTAGTCCTAGGATGTTTACAAGTACAAACACGCTTCAACGCAAGCTTTTGAATGCATTTACGTGTTTTAACAGCTCTTACGACTAGGGTGATAGAGATTGAGTTCTTTTGTGTTGTATATTAAGAGAAAGCACCCAATTGTTTTGTTTGCATTCATTTGAGTATGAAACTACGCCAAGAATGTTTTAAAGTGCAAACAAGCTTCAACTCAAGCTTTTGAATGCATTTACGCGATTTAAAAGCTCATTCGAGTAGGGTGAAAGAGATTTGAGTTCTTTTGTGTAGTATATTAAGAGAATGCATCCAAATATGTTGTTTGGATTAATTTGAGTCTGAAATTACACCTAGGATGTTTACAAGTACAAACAAGCTTCAACTCAAGGTTTTGAATGCATTTTCGTGTTTTAAAAGCTCATACGAGTAGGGTGAAAGAGATTTGAGTTCTTTTGTGTTGTATATTAAGAGAAAGCATCCAAACACTTTGTTTGCATTCATTTGAGTGTGAAACTACTCCAAGGATGTTTACAAGTACAAACAAGCTTCAACTCAAGCTTTTGAATGCATTTACGCGTTTTTAAAACTCATACGAGTAGGGTGATCGAGATCGAGTTCTTTTGTGTTGTATATTAAGAGAAAACATAAAAATACTTTGTTTGCATTCATTTGAGTGTGAAACTACACCTAGGATGTTTACAAGTATAAACAAGCTTCAACTCAAGCTTTTGAAAGCATTTACGCGTTTTAACAACTCTTACCACTTGGGTGATAGAGATCGAGTTCTTTTGTGTTGTTTATTAAGAGAATGC
Organism: Tetragonia tetragonoides; assembly: GCA_038025085.1. Lineage (NCBI taxonomy): Eukaryota > Viridiplantae > Streptophyta > Magnoliopsida > Caryophyllales > Aizoaceae > Tetragonia > Tetragonia tetragonoides. Next base: position 27,701,960 of record CM076140.1, read on the forward strand.
ACCCAAATGTTTTGTTTGCATTCATTTTAGTATAAAACTACACCAAGAATGTTTTAAAGTGCAAACACGCTTCAACTCAGCCTTTTAAATGCATTTACGCGTTTTAAAAGCTCATACGAGTAGGGTGAAAGAGATTTGAGTTCTTTTGCAATGTATATTAAGAGAAAGCATCAAATTACTTTGATTGGATTAATTTTAATGTGAAACTACACCGAGGATGTTTACAAGTACCAACAAGCTTCAACTCAAGCTTTTGAATGCATTTACGCGTTTTAAACGCTCATACGAGTAGGGTGAAAGAGATTTGAGTTCTTTTGTGTTGTATATTAAGAGAAAGCATCCAAACACTTTGTTTGCATTCATTTGAGTGTGAAACTACTCCTAGGACGTTTAAAAGTACAAACAAGCTTCAACTCAAGCTTTTGAATGCATTTACGCTTTTTAACAGCTCTTACGACTAGGGTGATAGAGATTGAGTTCTTTTGTATTGTATCTTAAGAGAAAGCACCCAAATGTTTTGTTTGCATTCATTTGAGTATGAAACAACCCCAAGAATGTTTTAAAGTGCAAACAAGCTTCAACTCAAGCTTTTGAATACATTTACGCGTTTTAAAAGCTCATACGAGTGGGGTGAAAGAGATTTGAGTTCATTTGTATTGTATATTAAGAGAAAGCATCCAAATACTTTGTTTGGATTCATTTGAGTGTGAAAGTACACCTAGGATGTCTGCAAGTACAAACAAGCTTCAACTCAAGCTTTTGAATGCATTTACGCGTTTTAAAAGCTCATACGAGTAGGGTGAAAGAGATTTGAGTTCTTTTGTGTTGTATATTAAGAGAAAGCATCCAAACACTTTGTTTGCATTCATTTGAGTGTGAAACTACTCCTAGGACGTTTAAAAGTACAAACAAGCTTCAACTCAAGCTTTTGAATGCATTTACGCGTTTTAACAGCTCTTACCACTAGGGTGATAGAGATTGAGTTCTTTTGTGTTGTATATTAAGAGAAAGCACCCAAATGTTTTGTTTGAGTGTGAAAATACACCTAGGATGTTTACAAGTACAAAAAAGCTTCAACTAAAGCTTTTGAATGCATTTACGTGTTTGAAAAGCTCAAACGAGTAGGGTGATACAGATTGAGTTCTTCTGTGTTGTATATTTAGAGAAAGCACCCAGTTGTTTTGTTTGCATTCATTTGAGTAAGAAACTACACCAAGATTGTTTTAAAGTGCAAACAAGCTTCAACTCAAGCTTTTGAATGCATTTACGCGTTTTAAAAACTCATACGAGTAGGGTGAAAAAGATTTGAGTTCTTTTGTGTTGTATATTAAGATAAAGTATCCAAATACTTTGTTTGGATTCATTTGAGTATGAAACTACACCAAGAATGTTTTCAAGTGCAAACAAGCTTCAACTCAAGCTTTTGAATGCATTTACGCGTTTTAAAAGCTCATACGAGTAGGGTGAAAGACATTTGAGTTCTTTTGAGTTGTATATTAAAAGAAAGCATCCAAACACTTTGTTTGCATTCATTTGAGTGTGAAACTACTCCTAGGACGTTTGAAAGTACAAACAAGCTTCAACTCAAGCTTTTGAATGCATTTACGCGTTTTAACAGCTCTTACGACTAGGGTGATAGAGATTGAGTTCTTTTGTGTTGTATATTAAGAGAAAGCACCCAAATGTTTTGTTTGCATTCATTTGAGTATGAAACAACCCCAAGAATGTTTTAAAGTGCAAACAAGCTTCAACTCAAGCTTTTGAATACATTTACGCGTTTTAAAAGCTCATACGAGTAGGGTGAAAGAGATTTGAGTTCTTTTGTATTGTATATTAAGAGAAAGCATCCAAATACTTTGTTTGGATTCATTTGAGTGTGAAACTACACCTAGGATGTCTGCAAGTACAAACAAGGTTCAACTCAAGCTTTTGAATGCATTTACGCGTTTTAAAAGCCCATACGAGTAGGGTGAAAGAGATTTGAGTTCTTTTGTGTTGTATATTAAGAGAAAGTATCCAAATACTTTTATTGGATTAATTTGAGTGTGAAACTACACCAAGAATGTTTTCAAGTGCAAACAAGCTTCAACTCAAGCTTTTGAATGCATTTACGCGAATTAAAAGCTCATACGAGTACGGTGAAAGGGATTTGAGTTCTTTTGTGTTGTATGTTAACAGAAAGCATGCAAATATGTTGTTTGGATTAATTTGAGTGTGAAACTACACCTAGGATGTTTACAAGTACAAACAAGCTTCAACTCAAGCTTTTGAATGCATTTACGCGTTTCACAGCTCTTACAACTAGGGTGATAGAGATCGAGTTCTTTTGTATTGTATATTAAGAGAAAGCAACCAAATACTTTGTTTGCATTCATATAAGTATGAAACTACACCAAGAAAGTTTTATAGTGCAAACAAGCTTCAACTCAAGGTTTTGAATGCATTTACGCGTTTTAGAAGCTCATACGAGTAGGGTGAAATAGATTTGAGTTCTTTTGTGTTGTATATTAAGAGAAAGCATCCAAATATTTTGTTTGGATAAATTTGAGTGTGAAACTACACCTAGGATGTTTACAAGTACAAACAAGCTTCAACTCAAGCTTTTGAAAGCATTTACGCGTTTTAACAGCTCTTACGACTAGGGTGATAGAGATTATGTTCTTTTTTGTTGTATATTAAGAGAAAGCAGCCAATTGTTTTGTTTGCATTCATTTGAGTACGACACTACACCAAGAATGTTTTAAAGTGCAAACAAGCTTCAACTCAAGCTTTTGAATGCATTTACGAGTTTTAAAAGCTCATACGAGTAGGGTGAAAGAGATTTGAGTTCTTTTGTGTTGTATATTAAGAGAAAGCATCCAAACACTTTTCTTGCATTCATATGAGTGTGAAACTACTCCTAGGATGTTTACAAGTACAAACAAGCTTTAATTCAAGCTTTTGAATGCATTTACGCGTTTTAACAGCTCTTACAACTAGGGTGATAGAGATCGAGTTCTTTTGTGTGGTATATTAAGAGAAAGCATCCAAATACTTTGTTCGCAATCATTTGAGTGTTCAACTACATCTAGGATGTTTACAAGTACAAACAAGCTTCAACTCAGGCTTTTGAATGCATTTACGCGTTTTAAAAGCTCATACGTGTACGGTGAAAGAGATTTGAGTTCTTTTGTGTTGAATATTAGGAGAAAGCATCCAAATACTTTGTTTGGATAAATTTGAGTGTGAAACTACACCTAGGATGTTTACAAGTACAAACAAGCTTCAACTCAAGCTTTTAAATGCATTTACGCGATTTAAAAGCTCATACGAGTAGGGTGAAAGAGATTTGAGTTAATTTGTGTTGGATATTAAGAGAAAGCATCCAAATACTTTGTTTGGATTCATTTGAGCGTGAAACTACACCTAGGATGTTTACTAGTACAATAAAGCTTCAACTCAAGCTTTTGAATGCATTTACGCGTTTCAAAAGCTCATACGAGTAGGGTGAAAGAGATTTGAGTTCTTTTGTGTTGTCTATTAAGAGAAAGCATCCAAACACTTTGTTTGCATTCATTTGAGTGTGAAACTACTCCTAGGATGTTTACAAGTACAAACAAGCTTTAACTCAAGCTTTTGAATGCATTTACGCGTTTTAACAGCTCTTACGACTAGGGTGATAGTGATCGAGTTCTTTTGTGTTGTATATTAAGAGAAAGCATCCAAATACATTGTTTGCATTCATTTGAGTGTGAAACTACACCAAGAATGTTTTAAAGTGCAAACAAGCTTCAACTCATGCTTTTGAATGCATTTACGCGTTTTAACAGCTCTTACAACTAAGGTTAAAGAGATTTGAGTTCTTTTGTGTTGTATATTAGGAGAAAGCATCCAAATACTTTGTTTGGATTCATTTGAGTTTGAAACTACAGCTAGGATGTTTACAAGTACAAACAAGCTTTAACTCAAGCTTTTGAATGCATTTACGCGTTTTAACAGCTCTTACGACTAGGGTGATATAGGTCGGGTTCTTTTGTGTTGTATATTAAGAGAAAGCATCCAAATACTTTTTTTGCATTCATTTGAGTGTGAAACTACACCTAGGATGTTCACAAGTACAAACAAGCTTCAACTCAAGCTTTTGAATGCATTTACGCGTTTTAACAGCTCTTACAACAAGGGTGATAGAGATCGAGTTCTTTTGTGTTGTATATTAAGAGAAAGCATTCAAATACGTTGTGTGCATTCATTTGAGTATGAAACTACACCAAGAATGTTTTAAAGTGCAAGCAAGCTTCAACTCAAGCTTTTGAATGCATTTACGCGTTTTAACAGCTCTTACGACTAGGGTGATAGAGATTGAGTTCTTTTGTGTTGTATATTAAGAGAAAGCAGCCAATTGTTTTGTTTGCATTCATTTGAGTGTGAGACTACACCTAGGACGTCTACAAGTACAAACAAGCTTCAACTCAAGCTTATAAATGCATTTATGCGTCATAAAAGCTCATAAGAGTAGGGTGAAAAAGATTTGAGTTCTTTTGTGTTGTCTATTAAGAGAAAGCATCCAAACACTTTGTTTGCATTCATTTGAGTGTGAAACTACTCGTAGAATGTTTTAAAGTGCAAACAAGCTTCAACTCAAGCTTTTGAATGCATTTACGAGTTTTAAAAGCTCATACGAGTAGGGTGAAAGAGATTTGAGTTCTTTTGTGTTGTCTATTAAGAGAAAACCTAAAAATACTTTGTTTGCATTCATTTGAGTGTGAAATTACACCTAGGATGTTTACAAGTACAAACAAGCTTCAACTCAAGCTTTTGAATGCATTTACGTGTTTTAACATCTGTTACGACTAGGGTGATAGAGATTGAGTTCTTTTGTGTTGTATATTAAGAGAAAGCACCCAGTTGTTTTGTTTGCCTGCATTTGAGTATGAAACTACGCCAAGAATGTTTTAAAGTGCAAACAAGCTTCAACTCAAGCTTTTGAATGCATTTACGCGAATTAAAAGCTCATTCGAGTAGGGTGAAAGAGATTTGAGTTCTTTTGTGTAGTATATTAAGAGAAAGCATCCAAATATGTTGTTTGGATTAATTTGAGTGTGAAACTACACCTACGGTGTTTACAAGTACAAACAAGGTTCAACTCAAGCTTTTGAATGCATTTACGCGTTTTAAAAGCTCATACGAGTGGGGTGAAAGAGATTTGAGTTCTTTTGTGTTGTATATTAAGAGAAAGCATCCAAATACTTTGTTTGGATTAATTTGAGTGTGAAACTACACGTAGGATGTTTACAAGTACAAACTAGCTTCAACTCAAGCTTTTGAATGCATTTACGCGTTTTAAAAGCTCATACGAGTAGGGTGAAAGAGATTTGAGTTCTTTTGTGTTGTATATTAAGAGAAAGCATCCAAACACTTTGTTTGCATTCATTTGAGTGTGAAACTACTCCTAGGACGTTTAAAAGTACAAACAAGCTTCAACTCAAGCTTTTGAATGCATTTACGCGTTTTAACAGCTCTTACCACTAGGGTGATAGAGATTGAGTTCTTTTGTGTTGTATATTAAGAGAAAGCAACCAAATGTTTTGTTTGCATTCATTTGAGTATGAAACAACCCCAAGAATGTTTTAAAGTGCAAACAACCTTCAACTCAAACTTTTGAATACATTTACGCGTTTTAAAAGCTCATCCTCGTAGGGTGAAAGTGATTTGAGTTCTTTTGTGTTGTATATTAAGAGAAAGCATCCAAACACTTTTCTGGCATTCATTTGAGTGTGAAACTACTCCTAGGATGTTTACAAGTACAAACACGCTTCAAATCAAGCTTTTAAATGCATTTACGCGATTTAAAAGCTCATACGAGTAGGGTGAAAGAGATTTGAGTTAATTTGTGTTGTATATTAAGAGAAAGCATCCAAATATTTTGTTTGCATTCATTTGAGTATGAAACTACACCAAGAATGTTTTAAAGTGCAAACAAGCTTCAACTCAAGCTTTTGAATGCATTTACGGGTTTTAAAAGCTCATCCGAGTAGGGTGAAAGTGATTTGAGTTCTTTTGTATTGTATATTAAGAGAAAGCATCCAAACACTTTTCTGGCATTCATTTGAGTGTGAAACTACTCCTAGGATGTTTACAAGTACAAACACGCTTCAACGCAAGCTTTTGAATGCATTTACGTGTTTTAACAGCTCTTACGACTAGGGTAATAAAGATTGAGTTCTTTTGTGTTGTATATTAAGAGAAAGCACCCAATTGTTTTGTTTGCATTCATTTGAGTGTTCAACTACATCTAGGATGTTTACAAGTACAAACAAGCTTCAGCTCAAGCTTTTGAATGCATTTTCGAGTTTTAAAAGCTCATACGAGTAGGGTGAAAGAGATTTGAGTTCTTTTGTGTTGTATATTAAGAGAAAGCATCCAAACACTTTTCTTGCATTCATATGAATGTGAAACTACTCCTAGGATGTTTACAAGTACAAACAAGCTTTAATTCAAGCTTTTGAATGCATTTACGCGTTTTAACAGCACTTACAACTAGGGTGATAGAGATCGAGTTCTTTTGTGTGGTATATTAAGAGAAAGCAATTAAATACTTTGTTCGCAATCATTTGAGTGTTCAACTACATCTAGGATGTTTACAAGTACAAACAAGGTTCAACTCAAGCTTTTGAATGCATTTACGCGATTTAAAAGCTCATACGTGTACGGTGAAAGAGATTTGAGTTCTTTCGTGTTGAATATCAGGAGTAAGCATCCAAATACGTTTTTTGGATAAATTTGAGTGTGAAACTACACCTAGGATGTTTACAAGTACAAACAAGCTTCAACTCAAGCTTTTAAATGCATTTACGCGATTTAAAAGCTCATACGAGTAGGGTGAAAGAGATTTGAGTTAATTTGTGTTGTATATTAAGAGAAAGCATCCAAATATTTTGTTTGGATTCATTTGAGCGTGAAACTACACCTAGGATGTTTACAAGTACAATAAAGCTTCAACTCAAGCTTTTGAATGCATTTACGCGTTTCAAAAGCTCATACGAGTAGGGTGAAAGAGATTTGAGTTCTCTTGTGTTGTCTATTAAGAGAAAGCATCCAAACACTTTGTTTGCATTCATTTGAGTGTGAAACTACTCCTAGGATGTTTACAAGTACAAACAAGCTTTAACTCAAGCTTTTGAATGCATTTACGCGTTTTAACAGCTCTTGCGACTAGGGTGATAGAGCTTGAGTTCTTTTGTGTTGTATATTAAGAGAAAGCACCCAATTGTTTTGTTTGCATTCATTTGAGAATAAAACAACACAACGAATGTTTTACAGTGCAAACAAGCTTCAATTCAAGCTTTTGAATGCATTTATGCGTTTTAAAAGCTCATACGAGTTGGGTAAAAAAGATTTGAGTTCTTTTAGTTTTATATTATGAGAAAGCATCCAAATAGTTTCTTTGGATTAGTTTGAGTGTGAAGCTACACCTAGGATGTTTACAAGTACAAACAAGCTTCAACTCAAGCTTTTGAATGCATTTACGCGTTTTAACAGCTCTTACGACTAGGGTGAAAGAGATTTGAGTTCTTTTGTGTTGTATATTAAGAGAAAGCATCCAAATACTTTGTTTGGATTAATTTTAGTGTGAAACTACACCTAGGATGTTTACAAGTACAAACTAGCTTCAACTCAAGCTTTTGAATGCATTTACGCGTTTTAAAAGCTCATACGAGTAGGGTGAAAGAGATTTGAGTTCTTTTGTGTTGTATATTAAGAGAAAGCATCCAAACACTTTGTTTGCATTCATTTGAGTGTGAAACTACTCCTAGGACGTTTAAAAGTACAAACAAGCTTCAACTCAAGCTTTTGAATGCATTTACGCGTTTTAACAGCTCTTACCACTAGGGTGATAGAGATTGAGTTCTTTTGTGTTGTATATTAAGAGAAAGCACCCAAATGTTTTGTTTGCATTCATTTGAGTATGAAACAACCCCAAGAATGTTTTAAAGTGCAAACAACCTTCAACTCAAACTTTTGAATACATTTACGCGTTTTAAAAGCTCATACGAGTAGGGTGAAAGAGATTTGAGTTCTTTTGTATTGTATATTAGGAGAAAGCATCCAAGTACTTTGTTTGGATTCATTTGAGTGTGAAACTACACCTAGGATGTCTGCAAGTACAAACAAGCTTCAACTCAAGCTTTTGAATGCATTTACGCATTTTAAAAGCCCATACGAGTAGGGTGAAAGAGATTTGAGTTCTTTTGTGTTGTATATTAAGAGAAAGCATCCAAATACTTTTTTTGGATTAATTTGAGTGTGAAACTACACCTAGGATGTTTACAAGTACAAAAAAGCTTCAACTCAATCTTTTGAATGCATTTACGTGTTTTAAAAGCTCATACGAGTAGGGTGAAAGAGATTTGAGTTCTTTTGAGTTGTATATTAAAAGAAAGCATCCAAACACTTTGTTTGGATTCATTTGAGTGTGAAACTACACCTAGGATGTTTACAAGTACACACAAGCTTCAACTCAAGCTTTCGAATGCATTTACGCGTTTTAAAAGTTCATTCGAGTAGGGTGAAAGAGATTTGAGTTCTTTTGTGTTGTCTATTAAGAGAAAGCATCCAAACACTTTGTTTGCATTCATTTGAGTATGAAACTACTCCTAGGGTGTTTACAAGTACAAACAAGCTTCAACTCAAGCTTTTGAATGCATTTACGCGTTTTAACAGCTCTTACGACTAGTGTGATAGAGATTGATTTCTTTTGTGTTGTATATTAAGAGAAAGCAGCCAATTGTTTTGTTTGCATTCATTTGAGTAAGAAACTACACCAAGAATATTTTAAACTGCAAACAAGCTTCAACTCAAGCTTTTGAATGCATTTAAGCGTTTTAAAAGCTCATACGAGTAGGGTGAAAGAGATTTGAGTTGTTTTGTGTTGTATATATTAAGAGAAAGCATACAAATACTTTGTTTGGATTAATTTGAGGGTGAAACTACACCTAGGATGTTTACAAGTACAAACAAGCTTCAACTCAAGCTTTTGAATGCATCTACGCGTTTTAACAGCTCTTACAACTAGGGTGATAGAGATCGAGTTCTTTTTGGTTATATATTAAGAGAAAGCATCCAAATACTTTGTTTGCATTCATTTGAGTATGAAACTACACCAAGAATGTTTTAAAGTGCAAACAAGCTTCAACTCAAGCTTTTGCATTTACGGGTTTTAAAAGCTCATCCGAGTAGGGCGAAAGAGATTTCAGTTCTTTTGCGTTGTATATTAAGAGAAAGCATCCAAACACTTTTCTGGCATTCATTTGAGTGTCAAACTACGCCTAGGATGTTAACAAGTACAAACAAGCTTCAACTCAAGCTTTTGAATGCATTTACGCGTTTTAAAAGCTCATACGAGTAGGGTGAAAGAGATTTGAGTTCTTTTGTGTTGTCTATTAAGAGAAAGCATCCAAACACTTTGTTTGCATTCATTTGAGTATGAAACTACACCAAGAATGTTTTAAAGTGCAAACAAGCTTCAACTCAAGCTTTTGAATGCATTTACGGGTTTTAAAAGCTCATCCGAGTAGGGTGAAAGTGATTTGAGTTCTTTTGTGTTGTATATTAAGAGAAAGCATCCAAACACTTTTCTGGCATTCATTTGAGTGTGAAACTACTCCTAGGATGTTTACAAGTACAAACACGCTTCAACGCAAGCTTTTGAATGCATTTACGTGTTTTAACAGCTCTTACGACTAGGGTGATAAAGATTGAGTTCTTTTGTGTTGTATATTAAGAGAAAGCACCCAATTGTTTTGTTTGCATTCATTTGAGTGTTCAACTACATCTAGGATGTTTACAAGTACAAACAAGCTTCAGCTCAAGCTTTTGAATGCATTTTCGAGTTTTAAAAGCTCATACGAGTAGGGTGAAAGAGATTTGAGTTCTTTTGTGTTGTATATTAAGAGAAAGCATCCAAACACTTTTCTTGCATTCATATGAATGTGAAACTACTCCTAGGATGTTTACAAGTACAAACAAGCTTTAATTCAAGCTTTTGAATGCATTTACGCGTTTTAACAGCACTTACAACTAGGGTGATAGAGATCGAGTTCTTTTGTGTGGTATATTAAGAGAAAGCAATTAAATACTTTGTTCGCAATCATTTGAGTGTTCAACTACATCTAGGATGTTTACAAGTACAAACAAGGTTCAACTCAAGCTTTTGAATGCATTTACGCGATTTAAAAGCTCATACGTGTACGGTGAAAGAGATTTGAGTTCTTTCGTGTTGAATATCAGGAGTAAGCATCCAAATACGTTTTTTGGATAAATTTGAGTGTGAAACTACACCTAGGATGTTTACAAGTACAAACAAGCTTCAACTCAAGCTTTTAAATGCATTTACGCGATTTAAAAGCTCATACGAGTAGGGTGAAAGAGATTTGAGTTAATTTGTGTTGTATATTAAGAGAAAGCATCCAAATATTTTGTTTGGATTCATTTGAGCGTGAAACTACACCTAGGATGTTTACAAGTACAATAAAGCTTCAACTCAAGCTTTTGAATGCATTTACGCGTTTCAAAAGCTCATACGAGTAGGGTGAAAGAGATTTGAGTTCTCTTGTGTTGTCTATTAAGAGAAAGCATCCAAACACTTTGTTTGCATTCATTTGAGTGTGAAACTACTCCTAGGATGTTTACAAGTACAAACAAGCTTTAACTCAAGCTTTTGAATGCATTTACGCGTTTTAACAGCTCTTGCGACTAGGGTGATAGAGCTTGAGTTCTTTTGTGTTGTATATTAAGAGAAAGCACCCAATTGTTTTGTTTGCATTCATTTGAGAATAAAACAACACAACGAATGTTTTACAGTGCAAACAAGCTTCAATTCAAGCTTTTGAATGCATTTATGCGTTTTAACAGCTCTTACGACTAGGGTGATAGAGATTGAGTTCTTTTTTGTTGTATATTAAGAGAAAGCACCCAATTGTTTTATTTGCATTCATTTGAGTATGAAAATATGCCAAGAATGTTTTAAACTGCAAACAAGCTTCAACTCAAGCTTTTGAATGCATTTACGCGTTTTAACAGCTCTTACAACTAGGGTGATAGTGATCGAGTTCTTTTGTGTTGCATATTAAGAGAAACCATCCAAATACTTTGTTTGCATTCATTTGAGTATGAAACTACACCTAGAATGTTTTAAAGTGCAAACAAGCTTCAACTCAAGCTTTTGAATGCATTTACGCGTTTTAACAACTCTTACGACTAGGGTGATAGAGATTGAGTTCTTTTGTGTTGTATATTAAGAGAAAGCAGCCAATTGTTTTGTTTGCATTCATTTGAGTGTGACACTACATGAAGAATGTTTAAAGTGCAAACAAGCTTCAACTCAAGCTTTTGAATGCATTTACGAGTTTTAAAAGCTCATACGAGTAGGGTGAAAGAGATTTGAGTTCTTTTGTGTTGTATATTAAGAGAAAGCAGCCAAATACTTCGTTTGGATTCATTTGAGTGTGAAACTGCACCTAGGATGTTTACAAGTACAAACTAGCTTCAACTCATACTTTTGAATGCATTTAAGCGTTTTAAAAGCTCATACGAGTAGGGTGAAAGAGATTTGAGTTCTTTTGTGTTGTCCATTAAGAGAAAGCATCCAAACACTTTGTTTGCATTCATTTGAGTATGAAACTACTCCTAGGATGTTTACAAGTACAAACAAGCTTCAACTCAAGCTTTTGAATGCATTTACGCGTTTTAACAGCTCCTACGACTAGGGTGATAGAGATTATGTTCTTTTTTGTTGTATATTAAGAGAAAGCAGCCAATTGTTTTGTTTGCATTCATTTGAGTATGACACTACACCAAGAATGTTTTAAAGTGCAAACAAGCTTCAACTCAAGCTTTTGAATGCATTTACGAGTTTTAAATGCTCATACGAGTAGGGTGAAAGAGATTTGAGTTCTTTTGTGTTGTATATCAAGAGAAATCATCCAAACACTTTGTTTGCATTCATTTGAGTATGAAACTACTCCTAGGATGTTTACAAGTACAAACAAGCTTCAACTCAAGCTTTTGAATGCATTTACGCGTTTTAACAGCTCTTACGACTAGGGTAATAGAGATTGATTTCTTTTGTGTTGTATATTAAGAGAAAGCAGCCAATTGTTTTGTTTGCATTCATTTGAGTAAGAAACTACACCAAGAATATTTTAAACTGCAAACAAGCTTCAACTCAAGCTTTTGAATGCATTTAAGCGTTTTAAAAGCTCATACGAGTAGGGTGAAAGAGATTTGAGTTGTTTTGTGTTGTATATATTAAGAGAAAGCATACAAATACTTTGTTTGGATTAATTTGAGGGTGAAACTACACCTAGGATGTTTACAAGTACAAACAAGCTTCAACTCAAGCTTTTGAATGCATCTACGCGTTTTAACAGCTCTTACAACTAGGGTGATAGAGATCGAGTTCTTTTGGGTTATATATTAAGAGAAAGCATCCAAATACTTTGTTTGCATTCATTTGAGTATGAAACTACACCAAGAATGTTTTAAAGTGCAAACAAACTTCAACTCAAGCTTTTGCATTTACGGGTTTTAAAAGCTCATCCGAGTAGGGCGAAAGAGATTTCAGTTCTTTTGCGTTGTATATTAAGAGAAAGCATCCAAACACTTTTCTGGCATTCATTTGAGTGTCAAACTACGCCTAGGATGTTAACAAGTACAAACAAGCTTCAACTCAAGCTTTTGAATGCATTTACGCGTTTTAAAAGCTCATACGAGTAGGGTGAAAGAGATTTGAGTTCTTTTGTGTTGTCTATTAAGAGAAAGCATCCAAACACTTTTTTTGCATTCATTTGAGTATGAAACTACACCAAGAATGTTTTAAGGTGCAAACAAGCTTCAACTCAAGCTTTTGAATGCATTTACGGGTTTTAAAAGCTCATCCGAGTAGGGTGAAAGTGATTTGAGTTCTTTTGTGTTGTATATTAAGAGAAAGCATCCAAACACTTTTCTGGCATTCATTTGAGTGTGAAACTACTCCTAGGATGTTTACAAGTACAAACACGCTTCAACGCAAGCTTTTGAATGCATTTACGTGTTTTAACAGCTCTTACGACTAGGGTGATAAAGATTGAGTTCTTTTGTGTTGTATATTAAGAGAAAGCACCCAATTGTTTTGTTTGCATTCATTTGAGTGTTCAACTACATCTAGGATGTTTACAAGTACAAACAAGCTTCAGCTCAAGCTTTTGAATGCATTTTTGAGTTTTAAAAGCTCATACGAGTAGGGTGAAAGAGATTTGAGTTCTTTTGTGTTGTATATTAAGAGAAAGCATCCAAACACTTTTCTTGCATTCATATGAATGTGAAACTACTCCTAGGATGTTTACAAGTACAAACAAGCTTTAATTCAAGCTTTTGAATGCATTTACGCGTTTTAACAGCACTTACAACTAGGGTGATAGAGATCGAGTTCTTTTGTGTGGTATATTAAGAGAAAGCAATTAAATACTTTGTTCGCAATCATTTGAGTGTTCAACTACATCTAGGATGTTTACAAGTACAAACAAGGTTCAACTCAAGCTTTTGAATGCATTTACGCGATTTAAAAGCTCATACGTGTACGGTGAAAGAGATTTGAGTTCTTTCGTGTTGAATATCAGGAGTAAGCATCCAAATACGTTTTTTGGATAAATTTGAGTGTGAAACTACACCTAGGATGTTTACAAGTACAAACAAGCTTCAACTCAAGCTTTTAAATGCATTTACGCGATTTAAAAGCTCATACGAGTAGGGTGAAAGAGATTTGAGTTAATTTGTGTTGTATATTAAGAGAAAGCATCCAAATATTTTGTTTGGATTCATTTGAGCGTGAAACTACACCTAGGATGTTTACAAGTACAATAAAGCTTCAACTCAAGCTTTTGAATGCATTTACGCGTTTCAAAAGCTCATACGAGTAGGGTGAAAGAGATTTGAGTTCTCTTGTGTTGTCTATTAAGAGAAAGCATCCAAACACTTTGTTTGCATTCATTTGAGTGTGAAACTACTCCTAGGATGTTTACAAGTACAAACAAGCTTTAACTCAAGCTTTTGAATGCATTTACGCGTTTTAACAGCTCTTGCGACTAGGGTGATAGAGCTTGAGTTCTTTTGTGTTGTATATTAAGAGAAAGCACCCAATTGTTTTGTTTGCATTCATTTGAGAATAAAACAACACAACGAATGTTTTACAGTGCAAACAAGCTTCAATTCAAGCTTTTGAATGCATTTATGCGTTTTGAAAGCTCATACGAGTTGGGTAAAAAAGATTTGAGTTCTTTTAGTTTTATATTATGAGAAAGCATCCAAATAGTTTCTTTGGATTAGTTTGAGTGTGAAACTACACCTAGGATGTTTACAAGTACAAACAAGCTTCAACTCAAGCTTTTGAATGCATTTACGCGTTTTAACAGCTCTTACGACTAGGGTGAAAGAGATTTGAGTTCTTTTGTGTTGTATATTAAGAGAAAGCATCCAAATACTTTGTTTGGATTAATTTTAGTGTGAAACTACACCTAGGATGTTTACAAGTACAAACTAGCTTCAACTCAAGCTTTTGAATGCATTTACGCGTTTTAAAAGCTCATACGAGTAGGGTGAAAGAGATTTGAGTTCTTTTGTGTTGTATATTAAGAGAAAGCATCCAAACACTTTGTTTGCATTCATTTGAGTGTGAAACTACTCCTAGGACGTTTAAAAGTACAAACAAGGTTCAACTCAAGCTTTTGAATGCATTTACGCGTTTTAACAGCTCTTACCACTAGGGTGATAGAGATTGAGTTCTTTTGTGTTGTATATTAAGAGAAAGCACCCAAATGTTTTGTTTGCATTCATTTGAGTATGAAACAACCCCAAGAATGTTTTAAAGTGCAAACAACCTTCAACTCAAACTTTTGAATACATTTACGCGTTTTAAAAGCTCATACGAGTAGGGTGAAAGAGATTTGAGTTCTTTTGTATTGTATATTAGGAGAAAGCATCCAAATACTTTGTTTGGATTAATTTGAGGGTGAAACTACACCTAGGATGTTTACAAGTACAAACGAGCTTCAACTCAAGCTTTTGAATGCATTTACGCGTTTTAACAGCTCCTACGACTAGGGTGATAGAGATTATGTTCTTTTTTGTTGTATATTAAGAGAAAGCAGCCAATTGTTTTGTTTGCATTCATTTGAGTATGACACTACACCAAGAATGTTTTAAAGTGCAAACAAGCTTCAACTCAAGCTTTTGAATGCATTTACGCGTTTTAACAGCTCTTACGACTAGGGTGAAAGAGATTTGAGTTCTTTTGTGTTGTATATTAAGAGAAAGCATCCAAATACTTTGTTTGGATTAATTTTAGTGTGAAACTACACCTAGGATGTTTACAAGTACAAACTAGCTTCAACTCAAGCTTTTGAATGCATTTACGCGTTTTAAAAGCTCATACGAGTAGGGTGAAAGAGATTTGAGTTCTTTTGTGTTGTATATTAAGAGAAAGCATCCAAACACTTTGTTTGCATTCATTTGAGTGTGAAACTACTCCTAGGACGTTTAAAAGTACAAACAAGGTTCAACTCAAGCTTTTGAATGCATTTACGCGTTTTAACAGCTCTTACCACTAGGGTGATAGAGATTGAGTTCTTTTGTGTTGTATATTAAGAGAAAGCACCCAAATGTTTTGTTTGCATTCATTTGAGTATGAAACAACCCCAAGAATGTTTTAAAGTGCAAACAACCTTCAACTCAAACTTTTGAATACATTTACGCGTTTTAAAAGCTCATACGAGTAGGGTGAAAGAGATTCGAGTTCTTTTGTATTGTATATTAGGAGAAAGCATCCAAGTACTTTGTTTGGATTCATTTGAGTGTGAAACTACACCTAGGATGTCTGCAAGTACAAACAAGCTTCAACTCAAGCTTTTGAATGCATTTACGCATTTTAAAAGCCCATACGAGTAGGGTGAAAGAGATTTGAGTTCTTTTGTGTTGTATATTAAGAGAAAGCATCCAAATACTTTTTTTGGATTAATTTGAGTGTGAAACTACACCTAGGATGTTTACAAGTACAAAAAAGCTTCAACTCAATCTTTTGAATGCATTTACGTGTTTTAAAAGCTCATACGAGTAGGGTGAAAGAGATTTGAGTTCTTTTGAGTTGTATATTAAAAGAAAGCATCCAAACACTTTGTTTGGATTCATTTGAGTGTGAAACTACACCTAGGATGTTTACAAGTACACACAAGCTTCAACTCAAGCTTTCGAATGCATTTACGCGTTTTAAAAGTTCATTCGAGTAGGGTGAAAGAGATTTGAGTTCTTTTGTGTTGTCTATTAAGAGAAAGCATCCAAACACTTTGTTTGCATTCATTTGAGTATGAAACTACTCCTAGGGTGTTTACAAGTACAAACAAGCTTCAACTCAAGCTTTTGAATGCATTTACGCGTTTTAACAGCTCTTACGACTAGTGTGATAGAGATTGATTTCTTTTGTGTTGTATATTAAGAGAAAGCAGCCAATTGTTTTGTTTGCATTCATTTGAGTAAGAAACTACACCAAGAATATTTTAAACTGCAAACAAGCTTCAACTCAAGCTTTTGAATGCATTTAAGCGTTTTAAAAGCTCATACGAGTAGGGTGAAAGAGATTTGAGTTGTTTTGTGTTGTATATATTAAGAGAAAGCATACAAATACTTTGTTTGGATTAATTTGAGGGTGAAACTACACCTAGGATGTTTACAAGTACAAACAAGCTTCAACTCAAGCTTTTGAATGCATCTACGCGTTTTAACAGCTCTTACAACTAGGGTGATAGAGATCGAGTTCTTTTGGGTTATATATTAAGAGAAAGCATCCAAATACTTTGTTTGCATTCATTTGAGTATGAAACTACACCAAGAATGTTTTAAAGTGCAAACAAACTTCAACTCAAGCTTTTGCATTTACGGGTTTTAAAAGCTCATCCGAGTAGGGCGAAAGAGATTTCAGTTCTTTTGCGTTGTATATTAAGAGAAAGCATCCAAACACTTTTCTGGCATTCATTTGAGTGTCAAACTACGCCTAGGATGTTAACAAGTACAAACAAGCTTCAACTCAAGCTTTTGAATGCATTTACGCGTTTTAAAAGCTCATACGAGTAGGGTGAAAGAGATTTGAGTTCTTTTGTGTTGTCTATTAAGAGAAAGCATCCAAACACTTTGTTTGCATTCATTTGAGTATGAAACTACACCAAGAATGTTTTAAAGGGCAAACAAGCTTCAACTCAAGCTTTTGAATGCATTTACGGGTTTTAAAAGCTCATCCGAGTAGGGTGAAAGTGATTTGAGTTCTTTTGTGTTGTATATTAAGAGAAAGCATCCAAACACTTTTCTGGCATTCATTTGAGTGTGAAACTACTCCTAGGATGTTTACAAGTACAAACACGCTTCAACGCAAGCTTTTGAATGCATTTACGTGTTTTAACAGCTCTTACGACTAGGGTGATAAAGATTGAGTTCTTTTGTGTTGTATATTAAGAGAAAGCACCCAATTGTTTTGTTTGCATTCATTTGAGTGTTCAACTACATCTAGGATGTTTACAAGTACAAACAAGCTTCAGCTCAAGCTTTTGAATGCATTTTCGAGTTTTAAAAGCTCATACGAGTAGGGTGAAAGAGATTTGAGTTCTTTTGTGTTGTATATTAAGAGAAAGCATCCAAACACTTTTCTTGCATTCATATGAATGTGAAACTACTCCTAGGATGTTTACAAGTACAAACAAGCTTTAATTCAAGCTTTTGAATGCATTTACGCGTTTTAACAGCACTTACAACTAGGGTGATAGAGATCGAGTTCTTTTGTGTGGTATATTAAGAGAAAGCAATTAAATACTTTGTTCGCAATCATTTGAGTGTTCAACTACATCTAGGATGTTTACAAGTACAAACAAGGTTCAACTCAAGCTTTTGAATGCATTTACGCGATTTAAAAGCTCATACGTGTACGGTGAAAGAGATTTGAGTTCTTTCGTGTTGAATATCAGGAGTAAGCATCCAAATACGTTTTTTGGATAAATTTGAGTGTGAAACTACAGCTAGGATGTTTACAAGTACAAACAAGCTTCAACTCAAGCTTTTAAATGCATTTACGCGATTTAAAAGCTCATACGAGTAGGGTGAAAGAGATTTGAGTTAATTTGTGTTGTATATTAAGAGAAAGCATCCAAATATTTTGTTTGGATTCATTTGAGCGTGAAACTACACCTAGGATGTTTACAAGTACAATAAAGCTTCAACTCAAGCTTTTGAATGCATTTACGCGTTTCAAAAGCTCATACGAGTAGGGTGAAAGAGATTTGAGTTCTCTTGTGTTGTCTATTAAGAGAAAGCATCCAAACACTTTGTTTGCATTCATTTGAGTGTGAAACTACTCCTAGGATGTTTACAAGTACAAACAAGCTTTAACTCAAGCTTTTGAATGCATTTACGCGTTTTAACAGCTCTTGCGACTAGGGTGATAGAGCTTGAGTTCTTTTGTGTTGTATATTAAGAGAAAGCACCCAATTGTTTTGTTTGCATTCATTTGAGAATAAAACAACACAACGAATGTTTTACAGTGCAAACAAGCTTCAATTCAAGCTTTTGAATGCATTTATGCGTTTTAAAAGCTCATACGAGTTGGGTAAAAAAGATTTGAGTTCTTTTAGTTTTATATTATGAGAAAGCATCCAAATAGTTTCTTTGGATTAGTTTGAGTGTGAAACTACACCTAGGATGTTTACAAGTACAAACAAGCTTCAACTCAAGCTTTTGAATGCATTTACGCGTTTTAACAGCTCTTACGACTAGGGTGAAAGAGATTTGAGTTCTTTTGTGTTGTATATTAGGAGAAAGCATCCAAATACTTTGTTTGGATTCATTTGAGTGTGAAACCACAGCTAGGATGTTTACAAGTACAAACAAGCTTTAACTCAAGCTTTTGAATGCATTTACGCGTTTTAACAGCTCTTACGACTAGGGTGATATAGGTCGGGTTCTTTTGTGTTGTATATTAAGAGAAAGCATCCAAATACATTGTTTGCATTCATTTGAGTGTGAAACTACACCAAGAATGTTTTAAAGTGCAAACAAGCTTCAACTCATGCTTTTGATTGCATTTACGCGTTTTAACAGCTCTTACAACTAAGGTTAAAGAGATTTGAGTTCTTTTGTGTTGTATATTAGGAGAAAGCATCCAAATACTTTGTTTGGATTCATTTGAGTGTGAAACCACAGCTAGGATGTTTACAAGTACAAACAAGCTTTAACTCAAGCTTTTGAATGCATTTACGCGTTTTAACAGCTCTTACGACTAGGGTGATATAGGTCGGGTTCTTTTGTGTTGTATATTAAGAGAAAGCATCCAAATACTTTTTTTGTATTCATTTGAGTGTGAAACTACACCTAGGATGTTTACAAGTACAAACAAGCTTCAACTCAAGCTTTTGAATGCATTTACGCGTTTTAACAGCTCTTACAACTAGGGCGATAGAGATCGAGTTCTTTTGTGTTGTATATTAAGAGAAAGCATCCAAATTCTTTGTGTGCATTCATTTGAGTATGAAACTACACCAAGAATGTTTTAAAGTGCAAACAAGCTTCAACTCAAGCTTTTGAATGAATTTACGCGTTTTAAAAGCTCATACGAGTAGGGTGAAAGAGATTTGAGTTCTTTTGGGTTGTATATTAAGAGAAAGCATCCAAACACTTTTCTTGCATTCATTTGAGTGTGAAACTACTCCTAGGATGTTTACAAGTACAAACAAGCTTCAACTCAAGCTTTTGAATGTATTTACGCGTTTTAAAAGCTCATACGAGTAGGGTGACAGAGATTTGAGTTCTTTTGTGTTGAATATTAACAGAAAGCATCTAAATACTTCGTTTGGATTCATTTGAGTGTGAAACTACACCTAGGATATTTACAAGTACAAACAAGCTTCAACTCAAGCTTTTGAATGCACTTACGCGTTTTAAAAGCTCATACGTGTAGGGTGAAAGAGATTTGATTTCTTTTGTGTTGTCTATTAAGAGAAAGCATCCAAACACTTTGTTTGCATTCATTTGAGTGTGAAACTACTCCTAGGACGTTTAAAAGTACAAACAAGGTTCAACTCAAGCTTTTGAATGCATTTACGCGTTTTAACAGCTCTTACCACTAGGGTGATAGAGATTGAGTTCTTTTGTGTTGTATATTAAGAGAAAGCACCCAAATGTTTTGTTTGCATTCATTTGAGTATGAAACAACCCCAAGAATGTTTTAAAGTGCAAACAACCTTCAACTCAAACTTTTGAATACATTTACGCGTTTTAAAAGCTCATACGAGTAGGGTGAAAGAGATTTGAGTTCTTTTGTATTGTATATTAGGAGAAAGCATCCAAATACTTTGTTTGGATTAATTTGAGGGTGAAACTACACCTAGGATGTTTACAAGTACAAACGAGCTTCAACTCAAGCTTTTGAATGCATTTACGCGTTTTAACAGCTCCTACGACTAGGGTGATAGAGATTATGTTCTTTTTTGTTGTATATTAAGAGAAAGCAGCCAATTGTTTTGTTTGCATTCATTTGAGTATGACACTACACCAAGAATGTTTTAAAGTGCAAACAAGCTTCAACTCAAGCTTTTGAATGCATTTACGCGTTTTAACAGCTCTTACGACTAGGGTGAAAGAGATTTGAGTTCTTTTGTGTTGTATATTAAGAGAAAGCATCCAAATACTTTGTTTGGATTAATTTTAGTGTGAAACTACACCTAGGATGTTTACAAGTACAAACTAGCTTCAACTCAAGCTTTTGAATGCATTTACGCGTTTTAAAAGCTCATACGAGTAGGGTGAAAGAGATTTGAGTTCTTTTGTGTTGTATATTAAGAGAAAGCATCCAAACACTTTGTTTGCATTCATTTGAGTGTGAAACTACTCCTAGGACGTTTAAAAGTACAAACAAGGTTCAACTCAAGCTTTTGAATGCATTTACGCGTTTTAACAGCTCTTACCACTAGGGTGATAGAGATTGAGTTCTTTTGTGTTGTATATTAAGAGAAAGCACCCAAATGTTTTGTTTGCATTCATTTGAGTATGAAACAACCCCAAGAATGTTTTAAAGTGCAAACAACCTTCAACTCAAACTTTTGAATACATTTACGCGTTTTAAAAGCTCATACGAGTAGGGTGAAAGAGATTCGAGTTCTTTTGTATTGTATATTAGGAGAAAGCATCCAAGTACTTTGTTTGGATTCATTTGAGTGTGAAACTACACCTAGGATGTCTGCAAGTACAAACAAGCTTCAACTCAAGCTTTTGAATGCATTTACGCATTTTAAAAGCCCATACGAGTAGGGTGAAAGAGATTTGAGTTCTTTTGTGTTGTATATTAAGAGAAAGCATCCAAATACTTTTTTTGGATTAATTTGAGTGTGAAACTACACCTAGGATGTTTACAAGTACAAAAAAGCTTCAACTCAATCTTTTGAATGCATTTACGTGTTTTAAAAGCTCATACGAGTAGGGTGAAAGAGATTTGAGTTCTTTTGAGTTGTATATTAAAAGAAAGCATCCAAACACTTTGTTTGGATTCATTTGAGTGTGAAACTACACCTAGGATGTTTACAAGTACACACAAGCTTCAACTCAAGCTTTCGAATGCATTTACGCGTTTTAAAAGTTCATTCGAGTAGGGTGAAAGAGATTTGAGTTCTTTTGTGTTGTCTATTAAGAGAAAGCATCCAAACACTTTGTTTGCATTCATTTGAGTATGAAACTACTCCTAGGGTGTTTACAAGTACAAACAAGCTTCAACTCAAGCTTTTGAATGCATTTACGCGTTTTAACAGCTCTTACGACTAGTGTGATAGAGATTGATTTCTTTTGTGTTGTATATTAAGAGAAAGCAGCCAATTGTTTTGTTTGCATTCATTTGAGTAAGAAACTACACCAAGAATATTTTAAACTGCAAACAAGCTTCAACTCAAGCTTTTGAATGCATTTAAGCGTTTTAAAAGCTCATACGAGTAGGGTGAAAGAGATTTGAGTTGTTTTGTGTTGTATATATTAAGAGAAAGCATACAAATACTTTGTTTGGATTAATTTGAGGGTGAAACTACACCTAGGATGTTTACAAGTACAAACAAGCTTCAACTCAAGCTTTTGAATGCATCTACGCGTTTTAACAGCTCTTACAACTAGGGTGATAGAGATCGAGTTCTTTTGGGTTATATATTAAGAGAAAGCATCCAAATACTTTGTTTGCATTCATTTGAGTATGAAACTACACCAAGAATGTTTTAAAGTGCAAACAAACTTCAACTCAAGCTTTTGCATTTACGGGTTTTAAAAGCTCATCCGAGTAGGGCGAAAGAGATTTCAGTTCTTTTGCGTTGTATATTAAGAGAAAGCATCCAAACACTTTTCTGGCATTCATTTGAGTGTCAAACTACGCCTAGGATGTTAACAAGTACAAACAAGCTTCAACTCAAGCTTTTGAATGCATTTACGCGTTTTAAAAGCTCATACGAGTAGGGTGAAAGAGATTTGAGTTCTTTTGTGTTGTCTATTAAGAGAAAGCATCCAAACACTTTGTTTGCATTCATTTGAGTATGAAACTACACCAAGAATGTTTTAAAGGGCAAACAAGCTTCAACTCAAGCTTTTGAATGCATTTACGGGTTTTAAAAGCTCATCCGAGTAGGGTGAAAGTGATTTGAGTTCTTTTGTGTTGTATATTAAGAGAAAGCATCCAAACACTTTTCTGGCATTCATTTGAGTGTGAAACTACTCCTAGGATGTTTACAAGTACAAACACGCTTCAACGCAAGCTTTTGAATGCATTTACGTGTTTTAACAGCTCTTACGACTAGGGTGATAAAGATTGAGTTCTTTTGTGTTGTATATTAAGAGAAAGCACCCAATTGTTTTGTTTGCATTCATTTGAGTGTTCAACTACATCTAGGATGTTTACAAGTACAAACAAGCTTCAGCTCAAGCTTTTGAATGCATTTTCGAGTTTTAAAAGCTCATACGAGTAGGGTGAAAGAGATTTGAGTTCTTTTGTGTTGTATATTAAGAGAAAGCATCCAAACACTTTTCTTGCATTCATATGAATGTGAAACTACTCCTAGGATGTTTACAAGTACAAACAAGCTTTAATTCAAGCTTTTGAATGCATTTACGCGTTTTAACAGCACTTACAACTAGGGTGATAGAGATCGAGTTCTTTTGTGTGGTATATTAAGAGAAAGCAATTAAATACTTTGTTCGCAATCATTTGAGTGTTCAACTACATCTAGGATGTTTACAAGTACAAACAAGGTTCAACTCAAGCTTTTGAATGCATTTACGCGATTTAAAAGCTCATACGTGTACGGTGAAAGAGATTTGAGTTCTTTCGTGTTGAATATCAGGAGTAAGCATCCAAATACGTTTTTTGGATAAATTTGAGTGTGAAACTACAGCTAGGATGTTTACAAGTACAAACAAGCTTCAACTCAAGCTTTTAAATGCATTTACGCGATTTAAAAGCTCATACGAGTAGGGTGAAAGAGATTTGAGTTAATTTGTGTTGTATATTAAGAGAAAGCATCCAAATATTTTGTTTGGATTCATTTGAGCGTGAAACTACACCTAGGATGTTTACAAGTACAATAAAGCTTCAACTCAAGCTTTTGAATGCATTTACGCGTTTCAAAAGCTCATACGAGTAGGGTGAAAGAGATTTGAGTTCTCTTGTGTTGTCTATTAAGAGAAAGCATCCAAACACTTTGTTTGCATTCATTTGAGTGTGAAACTACTCCTAGGATGTTTACAAGTACAAACAAGCTTTAACTCAAGCTTTTGAATGCATTTACGCGTTTTAACAGCTCTTGCGACTAGGGTGATAGAGCTTGAGTTCTTTTGTGTTGTATATTAAGAGAAAGCACCCAATTGTTTTGTTTGCATTCATTTGAGAATAAAACAACACAACGAATGTTTTACAGTGCAAACAAGCTTCAATTCAAGCTTTTGAATGCATTTATGCGTTTTAAAAGCTCATACGAGTTGGGTAAAAAAGATTTGAGTTCTTTTAGTTTTATATTATGAGAAAGCATCCAAATAGTTTCTTTGGATTAGTTTGAGTGTGAAACTACACCTAGGATGTTTACAAGTACAAACAAGCTTCAACTCAAGCTTTTGAATGCATTTACGCGTTTTAACAGCTCTTACGACTAGGGTGAAAGAGATTTGAGTTCTTTTGTGTTGTATATTAGGAGAAAGCATCCAAATACTTTGTTTGGATTCATTTGAGTGTGAAACCACAGCTAGGATGTTTACAAGTACAAACAAGCTTTAACTCAAGCTTTTGAATGCATTTACGCGTTTTAACAGCTCTTACGACTAGGGTGATATAGGTCGGGTTCTTTTGTGTTGTATATTAAGAGAAAGCATCCAAATACATTGTTTGCATTCATTTGAGTGTGAAACTACACCAAGAATGTTTTAAAGTGCAAACAAGCTTCAACTCATGCTTTTGATTGCATTTACGCGTTTTAACAGCTCTTACAACTAAGGTTAAAGAGATTTGAGTTCTTTTGTGTTGTATATTAGGAGAAAGCATCCAAATACTTTGTTTGGATTCATTTGAGTGTGAAACCACAGCTAGGATGTTTACAAGTACAAACAAGCTTTAACTCAAGCTTTTGAATGCATTTACGCGTTTTAACAGCTCTTACGACTAGGGTGATATAGGTCGGGTTCTTTTGTGTTGTATATTAAGAGAAAGCATCCAAATACTTTTTTTGTATTCATTTGAGTGTGAAACTACACCTAGGATGTTTACAAGTACAAACAAGCTTCAACTCAAGCTTTTGAATGCATTTACGCGTTTTAACAGCTCTTACAACTAGGGCGATAGAGATCGAGTTCTTTTGTGTTGTATATTAAGAGAAAGCATCCAAATTCTTTGTGTGCATTCATTTGAGTATGAAACTACACCAAGAATGTTTTAAAGTGCAAACAAGCTTCAACTCAAGCTTTTGAATGAATTTACGCGTTTTAAAAGCTCATACGAGTAGGGTGAAAGAGATTTGAGTTCTTTTGGGTTGTATATTAAGAGAAAGCATCCAAACACTTTTCTTGCATTCATTTGAGTGTGAAACTACTCCTAGGATGTTTACAAGTACAAACAAGCTTCAACTCAAGCTTTTGAATGTATTTACGCGTTTTAAAAGCTCATACGAGTAGGGTGACAGAGATTTGAGTTCTTTTGTGTTGAATATTAACAGAAAGCATCTAAATACTTCGTTTGGATTCATTTGAGTGTGAAACTACACCTAGGATATTTACAAGTACAAACAAGCTTCAACTCAAGCTTTTGAATGCACTTACGCGTTTTAAAAGCTCATACGTGTAGGGTGAAAGAGATTTGATTTCTTTTGTGTTGTCTATTAAGAGAAAGCATCCAAACACTTTGTTTGCATTCATTTGAGTATGAAACTACTCCTAGAATGTTTACAAGTACAAACAAGGTTCAACTCAAGCTATTGAATGCATTTACCCGTTTTAACAGCTCTTACGACTAGGGTGATAGAGATTATGTTCTTTTTTGTTGTATATTAAGAGAAAGCAGCCAATTGTTTTGTTTGCATTCATTTGAGTGTGAAACTACACCAAGAATATTTTAAAAGTGCAAACAAGCTTCAACTCAAGCTTTTGAATGCATTTACGTGTTTTAAAAGCTCATACAAGTAGGGTGAAAGAGATTTGAGTTCTTTTGTGTTGTATATTAAGAGAAAGCATCCAATTGTTTTATTTGCATTCATTTTAGTATGAAACTACGCCAAGATTGTTTTAAACTGCAAACAAGCTTCAACTCAAGCTTTTGAATACATTTACGCGTTTTAACAGCTCTTACGACTAGGGTGATAGAGATTGAGTTCTTTTTTGTTGTATATTAAGAGAAAGCACCCAATTGTTTTATTTGCATTCATTTGAGTATGAAAATATGCCAAGAATGTTTTAAACTGCAAACAAGCTTCAACTCAAGCTTTTGAATGCATTTACGCGTTTTAACAGCTCTTACCACTAGGGTGATAGAGATTGAGTTCTTTTGTGTTGTATATTAAGAGAAAGCATCCAATTGTTTTATTTGCATTCATTTTAGTATGAAACTACGCCAAGATTGTTTTAAACTGCAAACAAGCTTCAACTCAAGCTTTTGAATACATTTACGCGTTTTAAAAGCTCATACGAGTAGGGTGAAAGAGATTTGAGTTCTTTTGTGTTGTATATTAAGAGAAAGCATCCAAACACTTTGTTTGCATTCATTTGAGTGTGAAACTACACCAAGAATGTTTTAAAAGTGCAAACAAGCTTCAACTCAAGCTTTTGAATGCATTTACGCGTTTTAACAGCTCTTACCACTAGGGTGATAGAGATTGAGTTCTTTTGTGTTGTATATTAAGAGAAAGCATCCAATTGTTTTATTTGCATTCATTTTAGTATGAAACTACGCCAAGATTGTTTTAAACTGCAAACAAGCTTCAACTCAAGCTTTTGAATACATTTACGCGTTTTAAAAGCTCATACGAGTAGGGTGAAAGAGATTTGAGTTCTTTTGTATTGTATATTAGGAGAAAGCATCCAAGTACTTTGTTTGGATTCATTTGAGTGTGAAACTACACCTAGGATGTCTGCAAGTACAAACAAGCTTCAACTCAAGCTTTTGAATGCATTTACGCATTTTAAAAGCCCATACGAGTAGGGTGAAAGAGATTTGAGTTCTTTTGTGTTGTATATTAAGAGAAAGCATCCAAATACTTTTTTTGGATTAATTTGAGTGTGAAACTACACCTAGGATGTTTACAAGTACAAAAAAGCTTCAACTCAATCTTTTGAATGCATTTACGTGTTTTAAAAGCTCATACGAGTAGGGTGAAAGAGATTTGAGTTCTTTTGAGTTGTATATTAAAAGAAAGCATCCAAACACTTTGTTTGGATTCATTTGAGTGTGAAACTACACCTAGGATGTTTACAAGTACACACAAGCTTCAACTCAAGCTTTCGAATGCATTTACGCGTTTTAAAAGTTCATTCGAGTAGGGTGAAAGAGATTTGAGTTCTTTTGTGTTGTCTATTAAGAGAAAGCATCCAAACACTTTGTTTGCATTCATTTGAGTATGAAACTACTCCTAGGGTGTTTACAAGTACAAACAAGCTTCAACTCAAGCTTTTGAATGCATTTACGCGTTTTAACAGCTCTTACGACTAGTGTGATAGAGATTGATTTCTTTTGTGTTGTATATTAAGAGAAAGCAGCCAATTGTTTTGTTTGCATTCATTTGAGTAAGAAACTACACCAAGAATATTTTAAACTGCAAACAAGCTTCAACTCAAGCTTTTGAATGCATTTAAGCGTTTTAAAAGCTCATACGAGTAGGGTGAAAGAGATTTGAGTTGTTTTGTGTTGTATATATTAAGAGAAAGCATACAAATACTTTGTTTGGATTAATTTGAGGGTGAAACTACACCTAGGATGTTTACAAGTACAAACAAGCTTCAACTCAAGCTTTTGAATGCATCTACGCGTTTTAACAGCTCTTACAACTAGGGTGATAGAGATCGAGTTCTTTTTGGTTATATATTAAGAGAAAGCATCCAAATACTTTGTTTGCATTCATTTGAGTATGAAACTACACCAAGAATGTTTTAAAGTGCAAACAAGCTTCAACTCAAGCTTTTGCATTTACGGGTTTTAAAAGCTCATCCGAGTAGGGCGAAAGAGATTTCAGTTCTTTTGCGTTGTATATTAAGAGAAAGCATCCAAACACTTTTCTGGCATTCATTTGAGTGTCAAACTACGCCTAGGATGTTAACAAGTACAAACAAGCTTCAACTCAAGCTTTTGAATGCATTTACGCGTTTTAAAAGCTCATACGAGTAGGGTGAAAGAGATTTGAGTTCTTTTGTGTTGTCTATTAAGAGAAAGCATCCAAACACTTTGTTTGCATTCATTTGAGTATGAAACTACACCAAGAATGTTTTAAAGTGCAAACAAGCTTCAACTCAAGCTTTTGAATGCATTTACGGGTTTTAAAAGCTCATCCGAGTAGGGTGAAAGTGATTTGAGTTCTTTTGTGTTGTATATTAAGAGAAAGCATCCAAACACTTTTCTGGCATTCATTTGAGTGTGAAACTACTCCTAGGATGTTTACAATTACAAACACGCTTCAACGCAAGCTTTTGAATGCATTTACGTGTTTTAACAGCTCTTACGACTAGGGTGATAAAGATTGAGTTCTTTTGTGTTGTATATTAAGAGAAAGCACCCAATTGTTTTGTTTGCATTCATTTGAGTGTTCAACTACATCTAGGATGTTTACAAGTACAAACAAGCTTCAGCTCAAGCTTTTGAATGCATTTTCGAGTTTTAAAAGCTCATACGAGTAGGGTGAAAGAGATTTGAGTTCTTTTGTGTTGTATATTAAGAGAAAGCATCCAAACACTTTTCTTGCATTCATATGAATGTGAAACTACTCCTAGGATGTTTACAAGTACAAACAAGCTTTAATTCAAGCTTTTGAATGCATTTACGCGTTTTAACAGCACTTACAACTAGGGTGATAGAGATCGAGTTCTTTTGTGTGGTATATTAAGAGAAAGCAATTAAATACTTTGTTCGCAATCATTTGAGTGTTCAACTACATCTAGGATGTTTACAAGTACAAACAAGGTTCAACTCAAGCTTTTGAATGCATTTACGCGATTTAAAAGCTCATACGTGTACGGTGAAAGAGATTTGAGTTCTTTCGTGTTGAATATCAGGAGTAAGCATCCAAATACGTTTTTTGGATAAATTTGAGTGTGAAACTACACCTAGGATGTTTACAAGTACAAACAAGCTTCAACTCAAGCTTTTAAATGCATTTACGCGATTTAAAAGCTCATACGAGTAGGGTGAAAGAGATTTGAGTTAATTTGTGTTGTATATTAAGAGAAAGCATCCAAATATTTTGTTTGGATTCATTTGAGCGTGAAACTACACCTAGGATGTTTACAAGTACAATAAAGCTTCAACTCAAGCTTTTGAATGCATTTACGCGTTTCAAAAGCTCATACGAGTAGGGTGAAAGAGATTTGAGTTCTCTTGTGTTGTCTATTAAGAGAAAGCATCCAAACACTTTGTTTGCATTCATTTGAGTGTGAAACTACTCCTAGGATGTTTACAAGTACAAACAAGCTTTAACTCAAGCTTTTGAATGCATTTACGCGTTTTAACAGCTCTTGCGACTAGGGTGATAGAGCTTGAGTTCTTTTGTGTTGTATATTAAGAGAAAGCACCCAATTGTTTTGTTTGCATTCATTTGAGAATAAAACAACACAACGAATGTTTTACAGTGCAAACAAGCTTCAATTCAAGCTTTTGAATGCATTTATGCGTTTTAACAGCTCTTACGACTAGGGTGATAGAGATTGAGTTCTTTTTTGTTGTATATTAAGAGAAAGCACCCAATTGTTTTATTTGCATTCATTTGAGTATGAAAATATGCCAAGAATGTTTTAAACTGCAAACAAGCTTCAACTCAAGCTTTTGAATGCATTTACGCGTTTTAACAGCTCTTACAACTAGGGTGATAGTGATCGAGTTCTTTTGTGTTGCATATTAAGAGAAACCATCCAAATACTTTGTTTGCATTCATTTGAGTATGAAACTACACCAAGAATGTTTTAAAGTGCAAACAAGCTTCAACTCAAGCTTTTGAATGCATTTACGCGTTTTAACAACTCTTACGACTAGGGTGATAGAGATTGAGTTCTTTTGTGTTGTATATTAAGAGAAAGCAGCCAATTGTTTTGTTTGCATTCATTTGAGTGTGACACTACATGAAGAATGTTTAAAGTGCAAACAAGCTTCAACTCAAGCTTTTGAATGCATTTACGAGTTTTAAAAGCTCATACGAGTAGGGTGAAAGAGATTTGAGTTCTTTTGTGTTGTATATTAAGAGAAAGCAGCCAAATACTTCGTTTGGATTCATTTGAGTGTGAAACTGCACCTAGGATGTTTACAAGTACAAACTAGCTTCAACTCATACTTTTGAATGCATTTAAGCGTTTTAAAAGCTCATACGAGTAGGGTGAAAGAGATTTGAGTTCTTTTGTGTTGTCCATTAAGAGAAAGCATCCAAACACTTTGTTTGCATTCATTTGAGTATGAAACTACTCCTAGGATGTTTACAAGTACAAACAAGCTTCAACTCAAGCTTTTGAATGCATTTACGCGTTTTAACAGCTCCTACGACTAGGGTGATAGAGATTATGTTCTTTTTTGTTGTATATTAAGAGAAAGCAGCCAATTGTTTTGTTTGCATTCATTTGAGTATGACACTACACCAAGAATGTTTTAAAGTGCAAACAAGCTTCAACTCAAGCTTTTGAATGCATTTACGAGTTTTAAATGCTCATACGAGTAGGGTGAAAGAGATTTGAGTTCTTTTGTGTTGTATATCAAGAGAAATCATCCAAACACTTTGTTTGCATTCATTTGAGTATGAAACTACTCCTAGGATGTTTACAAGTACAAACAAGCTTCAACTCAAGCTTTTGAATGCATTTACGCGTTTTAACAGCTCTTACGACTAGGGTAATAGAGATTGTGTTCTTTTGTGTTGTATATTAAGAGAAAGCAGCCAATTGTTTTGTTTCCATTCATTTGAGTATGAAACTACACCAAGAATGTTTTAAAAGTGCAAACAAGCTGCAACTCACGCTTTTGAATGCATTTACGTGTTTTAAAAGCTCATACAAGTAGGGTGAAAGAGATTTGAGTTCTTTTGTGCGGTATATTAAGAGAAAGCATCCAAATACTTTTATTGGATTAATTTGAGTGTGAAACTACACCTTGGATGTTTACAAGTACAAACAAGCTTCAACTCAAGCTTTTGAATGCATTTACGCGTTTTAAAAGCTCATACGAGTAGGGTGAAAGAGATTTGAGTTCTTTTGTGTTGTATATTAAGAGAAAGCATCCAATACTTTGTTTGGATTCATTTGAGTGTGAAACCACACCTAGGATGTTTACAAGTAAAAACAAGCTTCAACTCAAGCTTTTGAATGCATTTACGCTTTTGAAAAGCTCATACGAGTAGGGTGAAAGTGGTTTGAGTTCTTTTGTGTTGTATATTAAGAGAAAGCATCCAAATACTTTGTTTGTATTAATTTGAGTGTGAAACTACACCTAGGATGTCTGCAAGTACAAACAAGCTTCAACTCAAGCTTTTGAATGCATTTACGCGTTTTAAAAGCCCATACGAGTAGGGTGAAAGAGATTTGAGTTCTTTTGTGTTGTAAATTAAGAGAAAGTATCCAAATACTTTTTTTGGATTAATTTGAGTGTGAAACTACACCAAGAATGTTTTCAAGTGCAAACAAGCTTCAACTCAAGCTTTTGAATGCATTTACGCGAATTAAAAGCTCATACGAGTACGGTGAAAGAGATTTGAGTTGTTTTGTGTTGTATATTAAGAGAAAGTATACAAATACTTTTTTTGGATTAATTTGAGTGTGAAACTACACCAAGAATGTTTTCAAGTGCAAACAAGCTTCAACTCAAGCTTTTGAATGCATTTACGCGAATTAAAAGCTCATACGAGTACGGTGAAAGGGATTTGAGTTCTTTTGTGTTGTATGTTAACAGAAAGCATCCAAATATGTTGTTTGGATTAATTTGAGTGTGAAACTACACCTAGGATGTTTACAAGTACAAACAAGCTTCAACTCAAGCTTTTAAATGCATTTACGCGTTTCACAGCTCTTACAACTAGGGTGATAGAGATCGAGTTCTTTTGTATTGTATATTAAGAGAAAGCAACCAAATACTTTGTTTGCATTCATATAAGTATGAAACTACACCAAGAAAGTTTTATAGTGCAAACAAGCTTCAACTCAAGGTTTTGAATGCATTTACGCGTTTTAGAAGCTCATACGAGTAGGGTGAAATAGATTTGAGTTCTTTTGTGTTGTATATTAAGAGAAAGCATCCAAATATTTTGTTTGGATAAATTTGAGTGTGAAACTACACCTAGGATGTTTACAAGTACAAACAAGCTTCAACTCAAGCTTTTGAAAGCATTTACGCGTTTTAACAGCTCTTACGACTAGGGTGATAGAGATTATGTTCTTTTTTGTTGTATATTAAGAGAAAGCAGCCAATTGTTTTGTTTGCATTCATTTGAGTACGACACTACACCAAGAATGTTTTAAAGTGCAAACAAGCTTCAACTCAAGCTTTTGAATGCATTTACGAGTTTTAAAAGCTCATACGAGTAGGGTGAAAGAGATTTGAGTTCTTTTGTGTTGTATATTAAGAGAAAGCATCCAAACACTTTTCTTGCATTCATATGAGTGTGAAACTACTCCTAGGATCTTTACAAGTACAAACAAGCTTTAATTCAAGCTTTTGAATGCATTTACGCGTTTTAACAGCTCTTACAACTAGGGTGATAGAGATCGAGTTCTTTTGTGTGGTAAGAGAAAGCATCCAAATACTTTGTTCGCAATCATTTGAGTGTTCAACTACATCTAGGATGTTTACAAGTACAAACAAGCTTCAACTCAGGCTTTTGAATGCATTTACGCGTTTTAAAAGCTCATACGTGTACGGTGAAAGAGATTTGAGTTCTTTTGTGTTGAATATTAGGAGAAAGCATCCAAATACTTTGTTTGGATAAATTTGAGTGTGAAACTACACCTAGGATGTTTACAAGTACAAACAAGCTTCAACTCAAGCTTTTAAATGCATTTACGCGATTTAAAAGCTCATACGAGTAGGGTGAAAGAGATTTGAGTTAATTTGTGTTGGATATTAAGAGAAAGCATCCAAATACTTTGTTTGGATTCATTTGAGCGTGAAACTACACCTAGGATGTTTACAAGTACAATAAAGCTTCAACTCAAGCTTTTGAATGCATTTACGCGTTTCAAAAGCTCATACGAGTAGGGTGAAAGAGATTTGAGTTCTTTTGTGTTGTCTATTAAGAGAAAGCATCCAAAAACTTTGTTTGCATTCATTTGAGTGTGAAACTACTCCTAGGATGTTTACAAGTACAAACAAGCTTTAACTCAAGCTTTTGAATGCATTTACGCGTTTTAACAGCTCTTACGACTAGGGTGATAGAGCTTGAGTTCTTTTGTGTTGTATATTAAGAGAAAGCACCCAATTGTTTTGTTTGCATTCATTTATGAATGAAACTACACCACGAATGTTTTAAAGTGCAAACAAGCTTCAACTCAAGCTTTTGAATGCATTTACGCGTTTTAAAAGCTCATACGAGTTGGGTGAAAAAGATTTCAGTTCTTTTAGTTGTATATTAAGAGAAAGCATCCAAATAGTTTCTTTGGATTAATTTGAGTGTGAAACTACACCTAGGATGTTTACAAGTACAAACAAGCTTCAACTCAAGCTTTTGAAAGCATTTACGCGTTTTAACAGTTCTTACGACTAGGGTGAAAGAGATTTGAGTTCTTTTGTGTTGTATATTAAGAGAAAGCATCCAAATAGTTTCTTTGGATTAATTTGAGTGTGAAACTACACCTAGGATTTTTACAAGTACAAACTAGCTTCAACTCAAGCTTTTGAATGCATTTACGCGTTTTAAAAGCTCATACGAGTAGGGTGTAACAGATTTGAGTTCTTTTGTGTTGTATATTAAGAGAAAGCATCCAAATACTTTGTTTGGATTCATTTGAGTGTGAAACTACACCTAGGATGTTTACAAGTACAAACAAGCTTCAACTCAAGCTTTTGAATGCATTTACGCGTTTTAAAAGCTCATACGAGTAGGGTGAAAGAGATTTGAGTTGTTTTGTGTTGTCTATTAAGAGAAAGCATCCAAACACTTTGTTTGCATTCATTTGAGTGTGAAACTACATCAAGAATGTTTTAAAAGTGCAAACAAGCTTCAACTCAAGCTTTTGAATACATTTACGCATTTTAACAGCTCTTACGACTAGGGTGATAGAGATTGAGTTCTTTTGTGTTGTATATTAAGAGAAAGCACCCAATTGTTTTATTTGTATTCATTTGAGTATGAAACTACGCCAAGAATGTTTTAAACTGCAAACAAGCTTCAACTCAAGCTTTTGAATGCATTTACGCGTTTTTAAAGCTCATACGAGTAGGGTGAAAGAGATTTGAGTTCCTTTGTGTTGTATATTAAGAGAAAGCATCCAAATACTTTGTTTGGATTAATTTGACTGTGAAACTACATCTAGGATGTTTACAAGTACAAACAAGCTTTAACTCAAGCTTTTGAATGCATTTACGCGTTTTAGTAGCTCTTACAACTAGGGGGATAGAGATCGAGTTCTTTTGTGTTGTATATTAAGAGAAACCATCCAAATACTTTGTTGCATTCATTTGAGTATGAAACTACACCAAGAATGTTTTAAAGTGTAAACAAGCTTCAACTCAAGCTTTTGAATTGATGCGTTAGCATCAGGTCATCAAGTTACGAGCGTAAGCATTAATGCATTAATCATGGCATTTGGGACTCTCTCACGTTTGTATGGTGATAATTCTTGTCCTAGAGGTCTTAGTGTCCTTTTGGCCACTTAATCTAGGTTATGTCCGTACAAGATTAATCCGTACAAATAAGCATTTGTGATTAGTGTTAGTTATAGTGCACCCTGCATGTAATTAGCGTAATTAACAAATATAATTAGTTGTTATTTGAATTCCCTAAGTAGTTGCTGAGTAAGGTGCGCCTAAGAGCACATGGGGCAGGTAAGGATGAAGAATGAGGCTCCTTACAGCTCACCCACGTTTGTCCTTATGCAAGGACAAGCAACAGCTGTCAAGTGGTCCAAAACGGAAGGAAATGTGCTCCAAATTGTACTGCACGTATTTGGCTCATTTCTGGGCAAAATACTGAAGTTTCAATTTGCTTGGGCACTACTCTTGGACAGCTCACCCTTTCTAGAGTATTCCTAGGTTATTAGGGCACATTTGTGACCCCTATAAATATGTAAGAACAGCTGATGTAAAAGGCACTTGTTGATGAATGAAAAATACACGGCTGCTGCCTTCTTACAAATCTTGCGTTCTTTACAATAATCTTAGGGTTATTTGGTGAGCAAGTAGTATTCTTTATCCATAGCTTGGTGGTTTAATCCTTTATAGCTTTGGTGGTGATACTCATTATCCTTTCTTCTCTTAATCCTCTGTTTTTGTTTACAAATTGCTAAGGTTGTAATTGCAAACGTATCATTTGGTATCAGAGCATAGGTTTAACCTTAGCACCATTTTCTCTCATCAAAGTTCTCTCCTTTCTTGTCTCAATCACGTCCAAAGTTCCAATCTTTGAGTCACAAAAGAACCCATTTACAGCCCAAACACAATTCCTAGCTTAAACACAACCAAACTCACAAACAGCCATGGATGATGAACAAATACCCAGAAATTTAACTCTTGAGCAAGCTAAAGAGCTTAGGAGAGAAAGGGAGATGCGTGAGGTTAAGGAACAACTTAGCAACCTCACCCAACAAATGACTGATTTTCTCAACATTGGTAGAGGTAGAGCTCGTGGTCGAAGTGATGATGATGGTTCTCTTAGTCCAAGGAGAAAAGATGAGCAATGGGGTGATTTAAAGTTTGAACCCCCTGATTTTGATGGTGGTACAAACCCAGATGACTATTTGGAGTGGGAGCAACAAATGGGTAGATTGTTTGATACCAAGGGGTATAGTGAGGAAAAGAGTTTCAAAGTTGCTGTTTTGAAGCTCAAAAAGTATGCTTCTTTGTGGTATGAAAGCATGAAACTACAAAGAGAGCGTGAGGGTAAATCTAGGGTGCGTTCATGGCCCAAGCTTAAGAAAATCATGCACAAACGCTTTGTGCCCCCTTCCTATACTCAAGATCTCTACCTCAAGCTCACAAATTTCAGTCAAGGAACTCTAAGTGTAGCAGATTACATTAGAGATTTTGAGCAACTACAAATCAGAACCGGCATTGTAGAGGATCCACAACTCTCAATTGCGCGTTTTATTTCTGGTTTAGACACCAATGTTGGTAATAGAGTTGAAGTACAGCCTTTTTGGTCTCTAGATGATGTATACAAGTTGGCTTTGAAGATTGAAAAGCAAGAGAAAGCTAAGAAACCAGCAGCAAAGCCCTCATTTAGGAGTTTTACTCCTCGGGCAGAAAGTTCTTCTAAAGGGAGCGAAAATGACAAAAGGTTTCCTAGAGATCCTAAGGCCAACAAGGATGCTCTTAGACCATCTCTCTCTAGGAAATGCTTCAAGTGTCAAGGCTATGGACACTTTCAAGCTGAGTGCCCCAACAAGAGAGTGTTATCTCTCCGTGAGTATGATGAGCTTAGGCAATTGGATGACGAGAAGGAGCAGAATCAAGAGCAATCTATTGACGATGAATTGGACATTGAACCTGACCAAGGCTCACCTCTATTGGTGGTTCAAAGGGTCCTTCATGCTAGAGAGGCAGAGGAGACACTATCTCAAAGGGAGAAGATATTTCAAACCAAGTGCACCGTGAAAGAAAAGCTTTGCACTTTAATCATTGATGGCGGTTCTTGCACCAATGTGGCGTCTACTCTCATGGTGGAAAAGCTTGGATTGGCCACCAAAGAACACCCTCATCCTTATTCCTTGCAATGGTTAGAGAAGGGAAGCAAAGCCAAGGTAACGAAACAAGTCACAATCCCTTTTTCGATTGGAAAAGTATACAATGATGAGATTTTGTGTGATGTGATCCCCATGGATGCTTGTCATTTGCTGTTAGGTAGACCTTGGTTATATGATAGAAGAGTAATGCATGATGGCTTTAGAAATGTTTACTCTTTTGAGGTTCATGGAAAGAAAATTAATT
Source organism: Tetragonia tetragonoides (assembly GCA_038025085.1). Classification (NCBI taxonomy): domain Eukaryota; kingdom Viridiplantae; phylum Streptophyta; class Magnoliopsida; order Caryophyllales; family Aizoaceae; genus Tetragonia; species Tetragonia tetragonoides. The sequence continues at coordinate 27,738,822 of CM076140.1, forward strand.
TGCAACCCGCAAAATTGTCTTTATGTGGGGAAACGCAAGTTGGGGAGGGTTCTTCTGTTTCTAACTCATCAAAGCATGCTATGATTGTTAAAGGTGCTGATTTAGAGTATGAAATGGTGCATAGAAATGTTGTTTATATGCTGGTGTTGCTTGGGGAGAATGAGAACATTGTTGGAAAGCCTTTACATGCGTTAATGCAACCTTTGGTTGAGAAGTATGTCGACGTGTTCCCATCTAATTTGCCCCATGGTTTGCCACCCATTAGGGGCATAGAGCATCAAATAGACTTTGTTCCGGGAGCCTCACTTCCTAACAAAGCAGCTTATAGGTGTAATCCCCAAGAGACTAAGGAGTTACAACGTCAAGTAGAGGAGTTACTTGATAGGGGATACATTAGAGAGAGCATGAGTCCTTATAGTATACCAGCTCTCCTTGTGCCAAAAAAGGATGGAAGCATGAGAATGTGTGTTGATAGCCGTTCAATTAACAACATTACCATTAAGTATAGATATCCAATTCCTCGCTTGGATGATATGCTTGATGAGCTGTTTGGTTCTTGTGTCTTCTCTAAAGTGGATTTGAGGAGTGGTTACCATCAAATTAGAATGAAGGATGGGGATGAATGGAAGACAGCCTTCAAGACGAAAGGAGGTCTTTATGAATGGCTTGTAATGCCATTTGGGTTGTCCAATGCTCCTAGCACATTCATGCGTCTTATGAATGAGGTATTGCGTTCCTTTATTGGTAAATTTGTTGTTGTGTATTTTGATGATATTCTCATATACTCTAAGAGTGATTCTGAGCATGTGCAGCACCTAACACGCGTTTTTGAGGCTCTAAGGGAACACAAGCTGTTTGCTAAGCTTGAGAAATGTGATTTCTTTGTTCCTAGTGTCACGTTTCTTGGTTACATTGTGTCCAAGGATGGTATAGCTGTTGATCCCAGCAAGGTTGAGGCGATTAAGACATGGCCTACTCCTACTAGCATCACGCAAATAAGGAGCTTCCATGGGCTAGCTTCTTTTTACAGAAGATTCATCAAGCAATTCAGCTCTCTTTTAGCACCACTTACGGATTGTATGAAGAAAGGTGTCTTTGAGTGGACTCCCATGGCTCAAAATGCTTTTGAGGCCATCAAGGAAAGGCGTAGCTCCACCCCCATACTAGCTTTGCCTAACTTTGATCAACCATTTGAAGTGGAATGTGATGCTTGTGGAACCGGTATTGGAGCTGTTTTGGTGCAAAATAAGCATCCTATTGCTTATTTCAGTGAGAAGTTGAATGGTTCAAGAGGGAATTACAGCACTTATGACAAAGAGTTCTATGCAATTGTGAGGGCTCTTGATCATTGGGCTCATTACTTAAAACCAAGGCAATTCATTTTGCACTCTGATCATGAAGCGTTGAAGTATATTAATGGGCAGCACAAGTTGAGTTCAAGGCATGCTAAATGGGTGGAATATCTTCAATCATTCTCCTTTGTATCTAAGTACAAAACTGGTGCAAGCAATGTGGTAGCCGATGCTTTGTCAAGGCGACATTCTATGTTGTCTATCCTCGAGGCCAAGGTTTTAGGCTTCTCTTTTATAAGAGAACTTTACAAAGATGATCCAGATTTCTCTCCCATGTTTGATGGCAGCAAGGAGATGGAAAAAGGCCCTTTTCACATTCCTGAAGGGTTCCTTTTCAAGCACAACAGATTGTGTATCCCTAAGGGCTCAATTCGAGACCTACTTATAAGGGAAGCTCACTTAGGAGGATTGGCTGGCCACTTTGGCATTGTGAAGACTCTTGAGGTCTTAAGTGAGCACTTTTATTGGCCAAGAATGCAAGGAGATGTCCAATCGATAATCATGAGGTGTGCCTCTTGTCAACAATCTAAGTCCCATTTTCACCAGGGCTTGTACAAGCCTCTTCCTACTCCCACTTGTCCATGGCATGATCTAAGCATGGATTTCATAGTGGCACTTCCTCGTACACCAAGAGGCAAGGATGTCGTGATGGTTGTTGTCGACAGATTCTCAAAAATGGCTCACTTTGTTCCTTGCAACAAAACAAGTGATGCCTCACATATTGCTGAGTTGTTCTTCAAAGAGATCATTCGCCTTCATGGGGTTCCAAGCTCCATTGTCTCGGATAAGGACTCTAAATTTCTGAGTTACTTTTGGAAAACATTGTGGAAATTGTTGGGTACCAAGCTCTTGTTCAGCACTGCCTATCATCCCCAAACCGATGGGCAAACCGAAGTGACCAATAGAACCCTCACAACTCTGCTTAGAGGGTTGGTCAGGAAGACACTCAAGGGGTGGGATCAAACTCTACCACATGCTGAGTTTGCATACAATCGGGCTCCTCATTATACAACGGGCAAGTCTCCTTTTGAAATCAATTATGGGGTCAATCCATTAACTCCTATTGATCTTTTGCCCTGGCCTATTGAGAGGAAGGTGAGTCCAGATGCTGAAACGTTTGCTAAAGACATGAAAAAGCTACACGAGCAGATTACAAGCCGTATAGAGAAGATGAATGAGTTGTATAAGAACAAGGCAAACAAGTACCGCAAGCAACATGAGTTTAATCCAGGAGATTTAGTGTGGTTACACCTTAGGAAGGAGAGGTTTCCAGCAAAAAGAAAGCACAAGTTGATGCCCAGATCAGAAGGCCCTTTTAAAATCATCGAGAAGATCAACGACAATGCATACAAGCTTGAACTGCCTGGAGAGAGTTCAATTTCAGCAACTTTTAATGTGGGAGATCTGCTGCCTTATTTGGAGGATGAATACCTTGATGATTTGAGGGCAAATCCAAAAAAAGTTGGGGAGGATGATGCGTTAGCATCAGGTCGTCAAGTTACGAGCGTAAGCATTAATGCATTAATCATGGCATTTGGGACTCTCTCACGTTTGAATGGTGATAATTCTTGTCCTAGAGGTCTTAGTGTCCTTTTGGCCACTTAATCTAGGTTATGTCCGTACAAGATTAATCCGTACAAATAAGCATTTGTGATTAGTGTTAGTTATAGTGCACCCTGCATGTAATTAGCGTAATTAACAAATGTAATTAGTTGTTATTTGAATTCCCTAAGTAGTTGCTGAGTAAGGTGCGCCTAAGAGCACATGGGGCAGGTAAGGATGAAGAATGAGGCTCCTTACAGCTCACCCACGTTTGTCCTTATGCAAGGACAAGCAACAGCTGTCAAGTGGTCCAAAACGGAAGGAAATGTGCTCCAAATTGTACTGCACGTATTTGGCTCATTTCTGGGCAAAATACTGAAGTTTCAATTTGCTTGGGCACTACTCTTGGACAGCTCACCCTTTCTAGAGTATTCCTAGGTTATTAGGGCACATTTGTGACCCCTATAAATATGTAAGAATAGCTGATGTAAAAGGCACTTGTTGATGAATGAAAAATACACGGCTGCTGCCTTCTTACAAATCTTGCGTTCTTTACAATAATCTTAGGGTTATTTGGTGAGCAAGTAGTATTCTTTATCCATAGCTTGGTGGTTTAATCCTTTATAGCTTTGGTGGTGATACTCATTATCCTTTCTTCTCTTAATCCTCTGTTTTTGTTTACAAATTGCTAAGGTTGTAATTGCAAACGTATCATGAATGCATTTACGCGTTTTAACAGCTCTTACGACTAGGGTGACAGAGATTGAGTTCTTTTGTGTTGTATATTAAGAGAAAGCAGCCAATTGTTTTGTTTGCATTCATTTGAGTATGACACTACACCAAGAATGTTTTAAAGTGCAAACAAGCTTCAACTCAAGCTTTTGAATGCATTTACGAGATTTAAAAGCTCATACGAGTAGGGTGAAAGAGATTTGAGTTCTTTTGCGTTGTATATTAAGAGAAAGCAGCCAAATACTTCGTTTGGATTCATTTGAGTGTGAAACTACACCTAGGATGTTTACAAGTACAAACTAGCTTCAACTCAAGCTTTTGAATGCATTTACGCGTTTTAAAAGCTCATACGAGTAGGGTGAAAGAGATTTGAGTTCTTTTGTGTTGTCTATTAAGAGAAAGCATCCAAAAACTTTGTTTGCATTCATTTGAGTGTGATACTACTCCTAGGATGTTTAGAAGTACAAACAAGCTTCAACTCAAGCTTTTGAATGCATTTACGCGTTTTAACAGCTCTTACGACTAGGGTGATAGAGATTGTGTTCTTTTGTGTTGTATATTAAGAGAAAGCATCCAAGTACTTTTATTTGATTAATTTGAGTGTGAAACTACACCTGGGATGTTTACAAGTACAAACAAGTTTCAACTCAAGCTTTTGAATGCATTTACGCGTTTTAAAAGCTCATACGAGTAGGGTGAAAGAGATTTGAGTTCTTTTGTGTTGTATATTAAGAGAAAGCATCCAAATAATTTTTTTGGATTCATTTGAGTGTGAAACCACACCTAGGATGTTTACAAGTAAAAACAAGCTTCAAGTCAAGCTTTTGAATGCATTTACGCTTTTTAAAAGCTCATACGAGTAGGGTAAAGTGGTTTGAGTTTTTTTGTGTTGTATATTAAGAGAACGCATCCAAATAATTTGTTTGGATTCATTTGAGTGTGAAACTACACCTAGGATGTTGACAAGTACAATAAAGCTTCAACTCAAGCTTTTGATTGCATTTACGCGTTTCAAAAGCTCATACGAGTAGGGTGAAAGAGATTTTAGTTCTTTTGTGTTGTCTATTAAGAGAAAGCATCCAAATACTTTGTTTGGATTCATTTGAGTGTGAAACTACACCTAGGATGTTTACAAGTACAATAAAGCTTCAACTCAAGCTTTTGAATGCATTTACGCGTTTTAACAGCTCTTACAACTAAGGTGATAGAGATCGAGTTCTTTTGTGTTGTATATTAAGAGAAAGCATCCAAATACTTTGTTTTCATTCATTTGAGTATGAAACTACACCAAGAATGTTTTAAAGTACAAACTAGCTTCAACTCAAGCTTTTGAATGCATTTACGCGTTTTAAAAGCTCATACGAGTAGGGTGTAACAGATTTGAGTTCTTTTGTGTTGTATATTAAGAGAAAGCATCCAAATACTTTGTTTGGATTCATTTGAGTGTGAAACTACACCTAGGATGTTTACAAGTACAAACAAGCTTCAACTCAAGCTTTTGAATGCATTTACGCGTTTTAAAAGCTCATACGAGTAGGGTGAAAGAGATTTGAGTTCTTTTGTGTTGTATATTAAGAGAAAGCATCCAAATACTTTGTTTGGATTAATTTGAGTGTGAAACTACACCTAGGATTTTTACAAGTACAAACAAGCTTCAACTCAAGCTTTTGAATGCATTTACGCGTTTTAAAAGCTCATACGAGTAAGGTGAAAGAGATTTGAGTTCTTTTGTGTTGTCTATTAAGAGAAAGCATCCAAACACTTTGTTTGCATTCATTTGAGTATGAAACTACACCAAGAATGTTTTAAAAGTGCAAACAAGCTTCAACTCAAGCTTTTGAATGCAATTACGTGTTTTAAAAGCTCATACACGTAGGATGAAAGAGATTTGAGTTCTTTTGTGTTGTATATTAAGAGAAAGCACCCAATTGTTTTATTTGCATTCATTTGAGTATGAAACTATGCCAAGAATGTTTTAAACTGCAAACAAGCTTCAACTCAAGCTTTTGAATACATTTACGCGTTTTAACAGCTGTTACGACTAGGGTGATAGAGATTGAGTTCTTTTGTGTTGTATATTAAGAGAAAGCACCCAATTGTTTTATTTGTATTCATTTGAGTATCAAACTACGCCAAGAATGTTTTGAACTGCAAACAAGCTTCAACTCAAGCTTTTGAATGCATTTACGCGTTTTTAAAGCTCATACGAGTAGGGTGAAAGAGATTTGAGTTCCTTTGTGTTGTATATTAAGAGAAAGCATCCAAATACTTTGTTTGGATTCACTTGATTGTGAAACTACACCTAGGATGTTTACAAGTACAAACAAGCATTAACTCAAGCTTTTGAATGCATTTACGCGTTTTTGTAGCTCTTACAACTAGGGGGATAGAGATCGAGTTCTTTTGTGTTGTATATTAAGAGAAACCATCCAAATACTTTGTTTGCATTCATTTGAGTATGAAACTACACCAAGAATGTTTTAAAGTGTAAACAAGCTTCAACTCAGGCTTTTGAATGCATTTACGCGTTTTAACAGTTCTTACGACTAGGGTGATAGAGATTGAGTTCTTTTTTGTTGTATATTAAGAGAAAGCAGCCAATTGTTTTGTTTGCATTCATTTGAGTATGACACTATACCAAGAATGTTTTAAATTGCAAACAAGCTTCAACTCAAGCTTTTGAATGCATTTACGAGTTTTAAAAGCTCATACGAGTAGGGTGAAAGAGATTTGAGTTCTTTTGTGTTGTATATTAAGAGAAAGCAGCCAAATACTTCGTTTGGATTCATTTGAGTGTGAAACTACACCTAGGATGTTTACAAGTACAAACTAGCTTCAACTCAAGCTTTTGAATGCATTTACGCGTTTTAAAAGCTCATACGAGTAGGGTGAAAGAGATTTGAGTTCTTTGTGTTGTCTATTAAGAGAAAGCATCCAAAAACTTTGTTTGCATTCATTTGAGTGTGAAACTACTCCTAGGATGTTTACAAGTACAAACAAGCTTCAACTCAAGCTTTTGAATTCATTTACGCTTTTAACTGCTCATACGACTAGGGTGATAGAGATTGTGTTCTTTTGTGTTGTATATTAAGAGAAAGCATCCAAATGCTTTTATTGGATTAATTTGAGTGTGAAACTACACCTGGGATGTTTACAAGTACAAACAAGCTTCAACTCAAGCTTTTGAATGCATTTACGCGTTTCAAAAGCAAATACGAGTAGGGTGAAAGAGATTTGAGTTCTTTTGTGTTGTGTATTAAGAGAAAGCATCCAAATACTTTGTTTGGATTCATTTGAGTGTGAAACTACACCTAGAATGTTTACAAGTACAATAAAGCTTCAACTGAAGCTTTTTAATGCATTTATGCGTTTTAATAGCTCTTTTGTGTTGTATATTAAGAGAAAGCTTCAAAATACTTTGTTTGGATTAATTTGAGTGTGAAACTACACCTAGGATTTTTACAAGTACAAACAAGCTTCAACTCAAGCTTTTGAATGCATTTACGCGTTTTAAAAGCTCATACGAGTAGGGTGTAACAGATTTGAGTTCTTTTGTGTTGTATATTAAGAGAAAGCACCCAAATACTTTGTTTGCATTCATTTGAGTATGAAACTACACCAAGAATGTTTTAAAGTGCAAACAAGCTTCAACTCAAGCTTTTTAATGCATTTACGCGTTTTAAAAGCTCATACGAGTAGGGTGTAACAGATTTGAGTTCTTTTGTGTTGTATATTAAGAGAAAGCATCCAAATACTTTGTTTGGATTCATTTGAGTGTGAAACTACACCTAGGAAGTTTACAAGTACAAACAAGCTTCAAGTCAAGCTTTTGAATGCATTTACGCGTTTTAAAAGCTCATACGAGTAGGGTGAAAGAGATTTGAGTTCTTTTGTGTTGTCTATTAAGAGAAAGCATCCAAACACTGTGTTTGCATTCATTTGAGTATGAAACTACTCCTAGGATGTTTACAAGTACAAACAAGCTTCAACTCAAGCTATTGAATGCATTTACGCGTTTTAACAACTCTTACGACTAGGGTGATAGAGATTAAGTTCTTTTTTGTTGTATATTAAGAGAAAGCAGCCAATTGTTTTGTTTGAATTCATTTGAGTATGACACTACACCAAGAATGTTTTAAAGTGCAAACAAGCTTCAACTCAAGCTTTTGAATGCATTTACGAGTTTTAAAAGCTCATACGAATAGGGTGAAAGAGATTTGAGTTCTTTTGTGTTATATATTAAGAGAAAGCATCTAAATAGTTCGTTTGGATTTATTTGAGTGTGAAACTACACCTAGGATGTTTACAAGTACGAACAAGCTTCAACTCAAGCTTTTGAATGCATTTACGCGTTTTAAAAGCTCATACAAGTAGGGTGAAAGAGATTTGAGTTCTTTTGTGTTGTCTATTAAGAGAAAGCATCCAAACACTTTGTTTGCATTCATTTGAGTATGAAACTACTCCTAGGATGTTTACAAGTACAAACAAGCTTCAACTCAAGCTACTGAATGCATTTACGCGTTTTAACAGCTCTTACGACTAGGGTGATAGAGATTATGTTCTTTTTTGATGTATATTAAGAGAAAGCAGACAATTGTTTTGTTTGCATTCATTTGAGTATGAAACTACACCAAGAATCTTTTAAAAGTGCAAACAAGGTTCAACTCAAGCTTTTGAATGCATTTACGCGTTTTAACAGCTCTTACGACTAGGGTGATAGAGATTGAGTTCTTTTGTGTTGTATATTAAGAGAAAGCACCCAATTGTTTTATTTGCATTCATTTGAGTATGAAACTGCGCCAAGAATGTTTTAAACTGCAAACAAGCTTCAACTCAAGCTTTTGAATGCATTTACGCGTTTTAAAAGCTCATACGAGTAGGGTGAAAGAGATTTGAGTTCCTTTGTGTTGTATATTAAGAGAAAGCATCCAAATACTTTGTTTGGATTAATTTCACTGTGAAACTACACCTAGGATGTTTACAAGTACAAACAAGCTTTAACTCATGCTTTTGAATGCATTTACGCGTTTTAGTAGCTCTTACAACCAGGGGGATAGAGATCGAGTCCTTTTGTGTTGTATATTAAGAGAAACCATCCAAATACTATGTTTGCATTCATTTGAGTATGAAACTACACCAAGAATGTTTTAAACTCAAGCTTTTGAATGCATTTTTGCGTTTTAACAGCTCTTACGACTAGGGTGATAGAGATTGAGTTCTTTTGTGTTGTATATTAAGAAAAAGCAGCCATTTGAGTATGACATTACACCAAGAATGTTTTAAAGTGCAAACAAGCTTCAACTCAAGCTTTTGAATGCATTTACGTGTTTTAAAAGCTCATACGAGTAGGGTGTAACAGATTTGAGTTCTTTTGTGTTGTATATTAAGAGAAAGCATCCAAATACTTTGTTTGGATACATTTGTTTCAAACTACTCCTAGGACGTTTACAAGTACAAATAAGCTTCAGTTCAAGCTTTTGAATGCATTTACGCGTTTTAACAGCTCTTACGACTAGGGTGATAGAGATTGAGTTCTTTTGTGTTGTATATTAAGAGAAAGTAGCCAATTGTTTTGTTTGCATTCATTTGAGTTTGAAACTACACCAAGAATGTTTTAAAAGTGCAAACAAGCTTCAACTCACGCTTTTGAATCCATTTACGTGTTTTAAAAGCTCATACAAGCAGGGTGAGATTTGAGTTCTTTTGTGTTGTATTTTTAAGAGAAAGCATCCAAATACTTTTATTGGATTAATTTGAGTGTGAAACTACACCTGGGATGTTTATAAGTACAAACAAGCTTCAATTCAAGCTTTTGAATGCATTTACGCGTTTTAAAAGCTCATACGAGTAGGGTGAAAGAGATTTGAGTTCTTTTGTGTTGTATATTAAGAGAAAGCATCCAAACACTTCGTTTACATTCATTTGAGTGTGAAACTACTCCTAGGACGTTTACAAGTACCAACAAGCTTCAACTCAAGCTTTTGAATGCATTTACGCGTTTTAAAAGCTCGTACGAGTAGGGTGAAAGAGATGTGAGTTCTTTTGTGTTGTATATAAAGAGAAAGCATCCAAATACGTTGTTTGCATTCAGTTGAGTGTGAAACTACACCTAGGATGTTTACAAGTACAAACAAGCTTCAACTCAAGCTTTTGAATGCATTTACGCGTTTTAAAAGCTCATACGAGTAGGGTGAAAGAGATTTGAGTTCTTTTGTGTTGTATATTAAGAGAAAGCATCCAAATACTTTGTCTGGATTAATTTGAGGGTAAAACTACACCTAGCATGTTTACAAATACAAACAAGCTTCAACTCAAGCTTTTGAATGCATTTAAGCAGTTTAAATGCTCATACGAGTAGGGTGAAAGAGATTTGAGTTCTTTTGTGTTGTATATTAAGAGAAAACATAAAAATACTTTGTTTGCATTCATTTGAGTGTGAAACTACAGCTAGGATGTTTACAAGTACAAACAAGCTTCAACTCAAGCTTTTGAATGCATTTACGTGTTTTAAAAGCTCGTACGAGTAGGGTGAAAGAGATGTGAGTTCTTTTGTGTGGTATATAAAAAGAAAGCATCCAAATACGTTGTTTGCAATCAGTTGAGTGTGAAACTACACCTAGGATGTTTACAAGTACAAACAAGCTTCAACTCAAGCTTTTGAATGCATTTACGTGTTTTAAAAGCTCGTACGAGTAGGGTGAAAGAGATGTGAGTTCTTTTGTGTTGTATATAAAGAGAAAGCATCCAAATACGTTGTTTGCAATCAGTTGAGTGTGAAACTACACCTAGGATGTTTACAAGTACAAACAAGCTTCAACTCAAGCTTTTGAATGCATTTACGCGTTTTAAAAGCTCATACGAGTAGGGTGAAAGAGATTCGAGTTCTTTTGTGTTGTATATTAAAAGAAAGCATCCAAATACTTTGTTTGGATTGATTTGAGGGTGAAACTACACCTAGGATGTTTAAAAGTACAAACGAGCTTCAACTCAAGCTTTTGAATGCATTTACGCGTTTTAAAAGCTCATACGATAATGGTGAAAGAGATTTGATTTCTTTTGTGTTGTATATTAAGAGAAAACATAAAAATACTTTGTTTGCATTCATTTGAGTGTGAAACTACACCTAGGATGTTTACAAGTACAAACAAGCTTCAACTCAAGCTTTTGAATGCATTTACACGTTTTAAATGCTCATACGAGGAGGGTGAAAGAGATTTGAGTTCTTTTGTGTTGTATATTAAGAGAAAACATCCAAACACTTTGTTTGCATTCATTTGAGTGTGAAACTACTCCTCGGACGTTTACAAGTACAAACAAGCTTCAACTCAAGCTTTTGACTGCATTTACGCGTTTTAAAAGCTCATACGAGTAGGGTGAAAGAGATTTGAGTTCTTTTGTGTTGTATATTAAGAGAAAGCATCCAAATACTTTGTCTGGATTAATTTGAGGGTAAAACTACACCTACCATGTTTACAAATACAAACAAGCTTCAACTCAAGCTTTTGAATGCATTTAAGCAGTTTAAATGCTCATACGAGTAGGGCGAAAAAGATTTGAGTTCTTTTGTGTTGTATATTAAGAGAAAACATCCAAACACTTTGTTTGCATTCATTTGAGTGTGAAACTACTCCTCGGACGTTTACAAGTACAAACAAGCTTCAACTCAAACTTTTGAATGCATTTACGCATTTTAAAAGCTCATACGAGTAGGGTGAAAGAGATTTGAGTTCTTTTGTGTTGTATATTAAGAGAAAGCAGCCAAATTCTTTGTTTGGATTATTTTGAGGGTGAAACTACACCTAGGATGATTACAAGTACAAACAAGCTTCAACTCAAGCTTTTGAATGCATTTACGCGTTTTAAATCCTCATACGAGTAGGGTGAAAGAGATTTGAGTTCTTTTGTGTTGTATATTAAGAGAAAGCATCCAAATACTTTGTTTGGATTAATTTTAGTGTGAAACTACACCTAGGATGTTTACAAGTACCAACAAGCTTCAACTCAAGCTTTTGAATGCATTTACGCGTTTTAAATCCTCATACGAGTAGGGTGAAAGAGATTTGAGTTCTTTTGTATTGTATATTAAGAGAAAGCATCCAAACACTTTGTTTGCATTCATTTGAGTGTGAAACTACTCCTCGGACGTTTACAAGTACAAACAAGCTCCAACTCAAGCTTTTGACTGCATTTAGGCGTTTTAAAAGCTCATACGAGTAGGGTGAAAGAGATTTGTATTCTTTTGTGTTGTATATTAAGAGAAAGCATCCAAATATTTTGTTTGGATTAATTTGAGGGTAAAACTACACCTAGCATGTTTACAAATACAAACAAGCTTCAACTCAAGCTTTTGAATGCATTTAAGCAGTTTAAATGCTCATACGAGTAGGGTGAAAAAGATTTGAGTTCTTTTGTGTTGTATATTAAGAGAAAACATAAAAATACATTTTTTGCATTCATTTGAGTGTGAAACTACACCTAGGATGTTTACAAGTACAAACCAGCTTCAACTCAAGCTTTTGAATGCATTTACGTGTTTTAAAAGCTCGTACGAGTAGGGTGAAAGAGATGTGAGTTCTTTTGTGTTGTATATTAAGAGAAAGCATCCAAATACGTTGTTTGCATTCATTTGAGTGTGAAACTACACCTAGGATGTTTACAAGTATAAACAAGCTTCAACGCAAGCTTTTGAATGCATTTACGCGTTTTAAAAGCTCATACGAGTAGGGTGAAAGAGATTCGGGTTCTTTTGTTTTGTATATTAAAAGAATGCATCCAAATACTTTGTTTGGATTAATTTGAGGTTCAAAACTTCACCTAGGATGTTTACAAGTACAAACAAGCTTCAACTCAAGGTTTTGAATGCATTTACACGTTTTAAATGCTCATACGAGTAGGGTGAAAGAGATTGAGTTCTTTTGTGTTGTAAATTAAGAGAAAGCATTCAATTACTTTGTTTGGATTGATTTGAGTGTGAAACTACACTTAGGATGTTTACAAGTACAAACAAGCTTCAACTCAAGCTTTTGAATGCATTTACGCGTTTTAAAAGCTCATACGATAATGGTGAAAGAGATTTGATTTCTTTTGTGTTGTATATGAAGAGAAAACATAAAAAAACTTTGTTTGCATTCATTTGAGTGTGAAACTACACCTAGGATGTTACAAGTACAAACAAGCTTCAACTCAAGCTTTTGAATGCAATTACACGTTTTAAATGCTCATACGAGTAGGGTGAAAGAGATTTGAGTTCTTTTGTGTTGTATATTAAGAGAAAGCATTCAAATACTTTGTTTGGATTAATTTGAGTGTGAAACTACACCTAGGATGTTTACAAGTACAAACACGCTTCAACTCAAGCTTTTGAATGCATTTACGCGTTTTAAAAGCTCATACGAGTAGGGTGAAAGAGATTTGAGTTCTTTTGTGTTGTATATTAAGAGAAAGCAGCCAAATTCTTTGTTTGGATTATTTTGAGGGTGAAACTACACCTAGGATGTTTACAAGTACAAACAAGCTTCAACTCAAGCTTTTGAATGCATTTACGCGTTTTAAATCCTCATACGAGTAAGGTGAAAGAGATTTGAGTTCTTTTGTGTTGTATATTAAGAGAAAGCATCCAAATATTTTGTTTGGATTAATTTTAGTGTGAAACTACACCTAGGATGTTTACAAGTACCAACAAGCTTCAACTCAAGCTTTTGAATGCATTTACGCGTTTTAAAAGCTCATACGAGTAGGGTAATAGAGATTGAGTTCTTTTGTGTTGTATATTAAGAGAAAGCACCCAATTGTTATTTTTGCATTCATTTGAGTATGAAACTACACCAAGAATGTTGTAAAGTGCAAACAAGCTTCAACTCAAGCTTTTGAATGTATTTACGCATTTTAAAAGCTCAGACGAGTAGGGTGAAAGAGATTTGAGTTCTTTTGTGTTGTATATTAAGAGAAAGCATCCAAATACTTTGTTTGGATTAATTTTAGTGTGAAACTACACCTACGATGTTTACAAGTACCAACAAGCTTCAACTCAAGCTTTTGAATGAATTTACGCGTTTTAAAAGCTCATACGAGTAGGGTGAAAGAGATTTGAGTTCTTTTGTGTTGTATATTAAGAGAAAACATAAAAATACTTTGTTTGCATTCATTTGAGTGTGAAACTACAGCTAGGATGTTTACAAGTACAAACAAGCTTCAACTCAAGCTTTTGAATGCATTTACGTGTTTTAAAAGCTTGTACGAGTAGGGTGAAAGAGATGTGAGTTCTTTTGTGTTGTATATTAAGAGAAAGCATCCAAATACGTTGTTTGCATTCATTTGAGTGTGAAACTACACCTAGGATGTTTACAAGTATAAACAAGCTTCAACGCAAGCTTTTGAATGCATTTACGCGTTTTAAAAGCTCATACGAGTAGGGTGAAAGAGATTCGGGTTCTTTTGTGTTGTATATTAAAAGAATGCATCCAAATACTTTGTTTGGATTAATTTGAGGTTCAAAATTATACCTAGGATGTTTACAAGTACAAACAAGCTTCAACTCAAGGTTTTGAATGCATTTACACGTTTTAAATGCTCATACGAGTAGGGTGAAAGAGATTGAGTTCTTTTGTGTTGTAAATTAAGAGAAAGCATTCAATTACTTTGTTTGGATTGATTTGAGTGTGAAACTACACTTAGGATGTTTACAAGTACAAACAAGCTTCAACTCAAGCTTTTGAATGCATTTACGCGTTTTAAAAGCTCATACGATAATGGTGAAAGAGATTTGATTTCTTTTGTGTTGTATATGAAGAGAAAACATAAAAATACTTTGTTTGCATTCATTTGAGTGTGAAACTACACCCAGGATGTTTACAAGTACAAACAAGCTTCAACTCAAGCATTTGAATGCATTTACGCGTTTTAAAAGCTCATACGAGTAGGGTGAAAGAGATTTGAGTTCTTTTGTGTTGTATATTAAGAGAAAGCAGCCAAATTCTTTGTTTGGATTATTTTGAGGGTGAAACTACACCTAGGATGTTTACAAGTACAAACAAGCTTCAACTCAAGCTTTTGAATGCATTTACGCGTTTTAAATCCTCATACGAGTAGGGTGAAAGAGATTTGAGTTCTTTTGTGTTGTATATTAAGAGAAAGCATCCAAATATTTTGTTTGGATTAATTTGAGGGTAAAACTACACCTAGCATGTTTACAAATACAAACAAGCTTCAACTCAAGCTTTTGAATGCATTTAAGCAGTTTAAATGCTCATACGAGTAGGGTGAAAAAGATTTGAGTTCTTTTGTGTTGTATATTAAGAGAAAACATAAAAATACATTGTTTGCATTCATTTGAGTGTGAAACTACACCTAGGATGTTTACACGTACAAACCAGCTTCAACTCAAGCTTTTGAATGCATTTACGTGTTTTAAAAGCTCGTACGAGTAGGGTGAAAGAGATGTGAGTTCTTTTGTGTTGTATATTAAGAGAAAGCATCCAAATACGTTGTTTGCATTCATTTGAGTGTGAAACTACACCTAGGATGTTTACAAGTATAAACAAGCTTCAACGCAAGCTTTTGAATGCATTTACGCGTTTTAAAAGCTCATACGAGTAGGGTGAAAGAGATTCGGGTTCTTTTGTGTTGTATATTAAAAGAATGCATCCAAATACTTTGTTTGGATTAATTTGAGGTTCAAAATTATACCTAGGATGTTTACAAGTACAAACAAGCTTCAACTCAAGGTTTTGAATGCATTTACACGTTTTAAATGCTCATACGAGTAGGGTGAAAGAGATTGAGTTCTTTTGTGTTGTAAATTAAGAGAAAGCATTCAATTACTTTGTTTGGATTGATTTGAGTGTGAAACTACACTTAGGATGTTTACAAGTACAAACAAGCTTCAACTCAAGCTTTTGAATGCATTTACGCGTTTTAAAAGCTCATACGATAATGGTGAAAGAGATTTGATTTCTTTTGTGTTGTATATGAAGAGAAAACATAAAAATACTTTGTTTGCATTCATTTGAGTGTGAAACTACACCCAGGATGTTTACAAGTACAAACAAGCTTCAACTCAAGCATTTGAATGCATTTACGCGTTTTAAAAGCTCATACGAGTAGGGTGAAAGAGATTTGAGTTCTTTTGTGTTGTATATTAAGAGAAAGCAGCCAAATTCTTTGTTTGGATTATTTTGAGGGGGAAACTACACCTAGGATGTTTACAAGTACAAACAAGCTTCAACTCAAGCTTTTGAATGCATTTACGCGTTTTAAATCCTCATACGAGTAGGGTGAAAGAGATTTGAGTTCTTTTGTGTTGTATATTAAGAGAAAGCATCCAAATACTTTGTTTGGATTAATTTTAGTGTGAAACTACACCTAGGATGTTTACAAGTACCAACAAGCTTCAACTCAAGCTTTTGAATGCATTTACGCGTTTTAAAAGCTCATACGAGTAGGGTGAAAGAGATTTGAGTTCTTTTGTATTGTATATTAAGAGAAAGCATCCAAACACTTTGTTTGCATTCATTTGAGTGTGAAACTACTCCTCGGACGTTTACAACTACAAACAAGCTTCAACTCAAGCTTTTGACTGCATTTACGCGTTTTAAAAGCTCATACGAGTAGGGTGAAAGAGATTTGAGTTCTTTTGTGTTGTATATTAAGAGAAAGCATCCAAATATTTTGTTTGGATTAATTTGAGGGTAAAACTACACCTAGCATGTTTACAAATACAAACAAGCTTCAACTCAAGCTTTTGAATGCATTTAAGCAGTTTAAATGCTCATACGAGTAGGGTGAAAAAGATTTGAGTTCTTTTGTGTTGTATATTAAGAGAAAACATAAAAATACATTGTTTGCATTCATTTGAGTGTGAAACTACACCTAGGATGTTTACAAGTACAAACCAGCTTCAACTCAAGCTTTTGAATGCATTTACGTGTTTTAAAAGCTCGTACGAGTAGGGTGAAAGAGATGTGAGTTCTTTTGTGTTGTATATTAAGAGAAAGCATCCAAATACGTTGTTTGCATTCATTTGAGTGTGAAACTACACCTAGGATGTTTACAAGTATAAACAAGCTTCAACGCAAGCTTTTGAATGCATTTACGCGTTTTAAAAGCTCATACGAGTAGGGTGAAAGAGATTCGGGTTCTTTTGTGTTGTATATTAAAAGAATGCATCCAAATACTTTGTTTGGATTAATTTGAGGTTCAAAATTATACCTAGGATGTTTACAAGTACAAACAAGCTTCAACTCAAGGTTTTGAATGCATTTACACGTTTTAAATGCTCATACGAGTAGGGTGAAAGAGATTGAGTTCTTTTGTGTTGTAAATTAAGAGAAAGCATTCAATTACTTTGTTTGGATTGATTTGAGTGTGAAACTACACTTAGGATGTTTACAAGTACAAACAAGCTTCAACTCAAGCTTTTGAATGCATTTACGCGTTTTAAAAGCTCATACGATAATGGTGAAAGAGATTTGATTTCTTTTGTGTTGTATATGAAGAGAAAACATAAAAATACTTTGTTTGCATTCATTTGAGTGTGAAACTACACCCAGGATGTTTACAAGTACAAACAAGCTTCAACTCAAGCATTTGAATGCATTTACGCGTTTTAAAAGCTCATACGAGTAGGGTGAAAGAGATTTGAGTTCTTTTGTGTTGTATATTAAGAGAAAGCAGCCAAATTCTTTGTTTGGATTATTTTGAGGGTGAAACTACACCTAGGATGTTTACAAGTACAAACAAGCTTCAACTCAAGCTTTTGAATGCATTTACGCGTTTTAAATCCTCATACGAGTAGGGTGAAAGAGATTTGAGTTCTTTTGTGTTGTATATTAAGAGAAAGCATCCAAATATTTTGTTTGGATTAATTTGAGGGTAAAACTACACCTAGCATGTTTACAAATACAAACAAGCTTCAACTCAAGCTTTTGAATGCATTTAAGCAGTTTAAATGCTCATACGAGTAGGGTGAAAAAGATTTGAGTTCTTTTGTGTTGTATATTAAGAGAAAACATAAAAATACATTGTTTGCATTCATTTGAGTGTGAAACTACACCTAGGATGTTTACAAGTACAAACCAGCTTCAACTCAAGCTTTTGAATGCATTTACGTGTTTTAAAAGCTCGTACGAGTAGGGTGAAAGAGATGTGAGTTCTTTTGTGTTGTATATTAAGAGAAAGCATCCAAATACGTTGTTTGCATTCATTTGAGTGTGAAACTACACCTAGGATGTTTACAAGTATAAACAAGCTTCAACGCAAGCTTTTGAATGCATTTACGCGTTTTAAAAGCTCATACGAGTAGGGTGAAAGAGATTCGGGTTCTTTTGTGTTGTATATTAAAAGAATGCATCCAAATACTTTGTTTGGATTAATTTGAGGTTCAAAATTATACCTAGGATGTTTACAAGTACAAACAAGCTTCAACTCAAGGTTTTGAATGCATTTACACGTTTTAAATGCTCATACGAGTAGGGTGAAAGAGATTGAGTTCTTTTGTGTTGTAAATTAAGAGAAAGCATTCAATTACTTTGTTTGGATTGATTTGAGTGTGAAACTACACTTAGGATGTTTACAAGTACAAACAAGCTTCAACTCAAGCTTTTGAATGCATTTACGCGTTTTAAAAGCTCATACGATAATGGTGAAAGAGATTTGATTTCTTTTGTGTTGTATATGAAGAGAAAACATAAAAATACTTTGTTTGCATTCATTTGAGTGTGAAACTACACCCAGGATGTTTACAAGTACAAACAAGCTTCAACTCAAGCATTTGAATGCATTTACGCGTTTTAAAAGCTCATACGAGTAGGGTGAAAGAGATTTGAGTTCTTTTGTGTTGTATATTAAGAGAAAGCAGCCAAATTCTTTGTTTGGATTATTTTGAGGGGGAAACTACACCTAGGATGTTTACAAGTACAAACAAGCTTCAACTCAAGCTTTTGAATGCATTTACGCGTTTTAAATCCTCATACGAGTAGGGTGAAAGAGATTTGAGTTCTTTTGTGTTGTATATTAAGAGAAAGCATCCAAATACTTTGTTTGGATTAATTTTAGTGTGAAACTACACCTAGGATGTTTACAAGTACCAACAAGCTTCAACTCAAGCTTTTGAATGCATTTACGCGTTTTAAAAGCTCATACGAGTAGGGTGAAAGAGATTTGAGTTCTTTTGTATTGTATATTAAGAGAAAGCATCCAAACACTTTGTTTGCATTCATTTGAGTGTGAAACTACTCCTCGGACGTTTACAACTACAAACAAGCTTCAACTCAAGCTTTTGACTGCATTTACGCGTTTTAAAAGCTCATACGAGTAGGGTGAAAGAGATTTGAGTTCTTTTGTGTTGTATATTAAGAGAAAGCATCCAAATATTTTGTTTGGATTAATTTGAGGGTAAAACTACACCTAGGATGTTTACAAGTACAAACAAGCTTCAACTCAAGCTTTTGAATGCATTTACGCGTTTTAAATCCTCATACGAGTAGGGTGAAAGAGATTTGAGTTCTTTTGTGTTGTATATTAAGAGAAAGCATCCAAATATTTTGTTTGGATTAATTTGAGGGTAAAACTACACCTAGCATGTTTACAAATACAAACAAGCTTCAACTCAAGCTTTTGAATGCATTTAAGCAGTTTAAATGCTCATACGAGTAGGGTGAAAAAGATTTGAGTTCTTTTGTGTTGTATATTAAGAGAAAACATAAAAATACATTGTTTGCATTCATTTGAGTGTGAAACTACACCTAGGATGTTTACAAGTACAAACCAGCTTCAACTCAAGCTTTTGAATGCATTTACGTGTTTTAAAAGCTCGTACGAGTAGGGTGAAAGAGATGTGAGTTCTTTTGTGTTGTATATTAAGAGAAAGCATCCAAATACGTTGTTTGCATTCATTTGAGTGTGAAACTACACCTAGGATGTTTACAAGTATAAACAAGCTTCAACGCAAGCTTTTGAATGCATTTACGCGTTTTAAAAGCTCATACGAGTAGGGTGAAAGAGATTCGGGTTCTTTTGTGTTGTATATTAAAAGAATGCATCCAAATACTTTGTTTGGATTAATTTGAGGTTCAAAATTATACCTAGGATGTTTACAAGTACAAACAAGCTTCAACTCAAGGTTTTGAATGCATTTACACGTTTTAAATGCTCATACGAGTAGGGTGAAAGAGATTGAGTTCTTTTGTGTTGTAAATTAAGAGAAAGCATTCAATTACTTTGTTTGGATTGATTTGAGTGTGAAACTACACTTAGGATGTTTACAAGTACAAACAAGCTTCAACTCAAGCTTTTGAATGCATTTACGCGTTTTAAAAGCTCATACGATAATGGTGAAAGAGATTTGATTTCTTTTGTGTTGTATATGAAGAGAAAACATAAAAATACTTTGTTTGCATTCATTTGAGTGTGAAACTACACCCAGGATGTTTACAAGTACAAACAAGCTTCAACTCAAGCATTTGAATGCATTTACGCGTTTTAAAAGCTCATACGAGTAGGGTGAAAGAGATTTGAGTTCTTTTGTGTTGTATATTAAGAGAAAGCAGCCAAATTCTTTGTTTGGATTATTTTGAGGGGGAAACTACACCTAGGATGTTTACAAGTACAAACAAGCTTCAACTCAAGCTTTTGAATGCATTTACGCGTTTTAAATCCTCATACGAGTAGGGTGAAAGAGATTTGAGTTCTTTTGTGTTGTATATTAAGAGAAAGCATCCAAATACTTTGTTTGGATTAATTTTAGTGTGAAACTACACCTAGGATGTTTACAAGTACCAACAAGCTTCAACTCAAGCTTTTGAATGCATTTACGCGTTTTAAAAGCTCATACGAGTAGGGTGAAAGAGATTTGAGTTCTTTTGTATTGTATATTAAGAGAAAGCATCCAAACACTTTGTTTGCATTCATTTGAGTGTGAAACTACTCCTCGGACGTTTACAACTACAAACAAGCTTCAACTCAAGCTTTTGACTGCATTTACGCGTTTTAAAAGCTCATACGAGTAGGGTGAAAGAGATTTGAGTTCTTTTGTGTTGTATATTAAGAGAAAGCATCCAAATATTTTGTTTGGATTAATTTGAGGGTAAAACTACACCTAGCATGTTTACAAATACAAACAAGCTTCAACTCAAGCTTTTGAATGCATTTAAGCAGTTTAAATGCTCATACGAGTAGGGTGAAAAAGATTTGAGTTCTTTTGTGTTGTATATTAAGAGAAAACATAAAAAAACATTGTTTGCATTCATTTGAGTGTGAAACTACACCTAGGATGTTTACAAGTACAAACCAGCTTCAACTCAAGCTTTTGAATGCATTTACGTGTTTTAAAAGCTCGTACGAGTAGGGTGAAAGAGATGTGAGTTCTTTTGTGTTGTATATTAAGAGAAAGCATCCAAATACGTTGTTTGCATTTATTTGAGTGTGAAACTACACCTAGGATGTTTACAAGTACAAACAAGCTTCAACTCAAGCTTTTGAATGCATTTACACGTTTTAAATGCTCATACGAGTAGGGTGAAAGAGATTTGAGTTCTTTTGTGTTGTATATTAAGAGAAAGCATTCAAATACTTTGTTTGGATTGATTTGAGGTTCAAAACTACACCTAGGATGTTTACAAGTACAAACAGGCTTCAACTCAAGGTTTTGAATGCATTTACACGTTTTAAATGCTCATACGAGTAGGGTGAAAGAGATTGAGTTCTTTTGTGTTGTAAATTAAGAGAAAGCATTCAATTACTTTGTTTGGATTGATTTGAGTGTGAAACTACACTTAGGATGTTTACAAGTACAAACAAGCTTCAACTCAAGCTTTTGAATGCATTTACGCGTTTTAAAAGCTCATACGATAATGGTGAAAGAGATTTGATTTCTTTTGTGTTGTATATGAAGAGAAAGCATCCAAATACGTTGTTTGCAATCAGTTGAGTGTGAAACTACACCTAGGATGTTTACAAGTACAAACAAGCTTCAACTCAAGCTTTTGAATGCATTTACGCATTTTAAATCCTCATACGAGTAGGGTGAAAGAGATTTGAGTTCTTTTGTGTTGTATATTAAGAGAAAGCATCCAAATACTTTGTTTGGATTGATTTGAGGGTGAAACTACACCTAGGATGTTTAAAAGTACAAACGAGCTTCAACTCAAGCTTTTGAATGCATTTACGCGTTTTAAAAGCTCATACGATAATGGTGAAAGAGATTTCATTTCGTTTGTGTTGTATATTAAGAGAAAACATAAAAATACTTTGTTTGCATTCATTTGAGTGTGAAACTATACCTAGGATGTTTACAAGTACAAACAAGCTTCAACTCAAGCTTTTGAATGCATTTACGCGTTTTAAAAGCTCATAAGATAATGGTGAAAGAGATTTGATTTCTTTTGTGTTGTATATTAAGAGAAAACATAAAAATACTTTGTTTGCATTCATTTGAGTGTGAAACTACACCTAGGATGTTTACAAGTACAAACAAGCTTCAACTCAAGCTTTTGAATGCATTTACACGTTTTAAATGCTCATACGAGTAGGGTGAAAGAGATTTGAGTTCTTTTGTGTTGTATATTAAGAGAAAGCATTCAAATACTTTGTTTGGATTAATTTGAGTGTGAAACTACACCTAGGATGTTTACAAGTACAAACAAGCTTCAACTCAAGCTTTTGAATGCATTTACGCGTTTTAAAAGCTCATACGAGAAGGGTGAAAGAGATTTGAGTTCTTTTGTGTTGTATATTAAGAGAAAGCAGCCAAATTCTTTGTTTGGATTATTTTGAGGGTGAACCTACACCTAGGATGTTTACAAGTACAAACAAGCTTCAACTCAAGCTTTTGAATGCATTTACGCGTTTTAAATCCTCATACGAGTAGGGTGAAAGAGATTTGAGTTCTTTTGTGTTGTATATTAAGAGAAAGCATCCAAATACTTTGTTTGGATTAATTTTAGTGTGAAACTACACCTAGGTTGTTTACAAGTACCAACAAGCTTCAACTCAAGCTTTTGAATGCATTTACGCGTTTTAAAAGCTCATACGAGTAGGGTGAAAGAGATTTGAGTTCTTTTGTATTGTATATTAAGAGAAAGCATCCAAACGCTTTGTTTGCATTCATTTGAGTGTGAAACTACTCCTAGGACGTTTACAAGTACAAACAAGCTTCAACTCAAGCTTTTGACTGCATTTACGCGTTTTAAAAGCTCATACGAGTAGGGTGAAAGAGATTTGAGTTCTTTTGTGTTGTATATTAAGAGAAAGCATCCAAATACTTTGTATGGATTAATTTGAGGGTAAAACTACACCTAGCATGTTTACAAATACAAACAAGGTTCAACTTAAGCTTTTGAATGCATTTAAGCAGTTTAAATGCTCATACGAGTAGGGTGAAAGAGATTTGAGTTCTTTTGTGTTGTATATTAAGAGAAACATAAATTTACTTTGTTTGCATTCATTTGAGTGTGAAACTACAGCTAGGATGTTTACAAGTACAAACAAGCTTCAACTCAAGCTTTTGAATGCATTTACGTGTTTTAAAAGCTCGTACGAGTAGGGTGAAAGAGATGTGAGTTCTTTTGTGTTGTATATAAAGAGAAAGCATCCAAATACGTTGTTTGCATTCAGTTGAGTGTGAAACTACACCTAGGATGTTTACAAGTACAAACAAGCTTCAACTCAAGCTTTTGAATGCATTTACGCGTTTTAAAAGCTCATACGAGTAGGGTGAAAGAGATTCGAGTTCTTTTGTGTTGTATATTAAAAGAAAGCATCCAAATACTTTGTTTGGATTAATTTGAGGGTGAAACTACACCTAGGATGTTTAAAAGTACAAACGAGCTTCAACTCAAGCTTTTGAATGCATTTACGCGTTTTAAAAGCTCATACGATAATGGTGAAAGAGATTTGATTTCTTTTGTGTTGTATATGAAGAGAAAACATAAAAATACTTTGTTTGCATTCATTTGAGTGTGAAACTACACCTAGGATGTTTACAAGTACAATCAAGCTTCAACTCAAGCTTTTGAATGCATTTACACGTTTTAAATGCTCATACGAGTAGGGTGAAAGAGATTTGAGTTCTTTTGTGTTGTATATTAAGAGAAAGCATTCAAATACTTTGTTTGGATTAATTTGAGTGTGAAACTACACCTAGGATGTTTACAAGTACAAACAAGCTTCAACTCAAGCTTTTGAATGCATTTACGCGTTTTAAAAGCTCATACGAGTAGGGCGAAAGAGATTTGAGTTCTTTTGTGTTGTATATTAAGAGAAAGCAGCCAAATTCTTTGTTTGGATTATTTTGAGGATGAAACTACACCTAGGATGTTTACAAGTACAAACAAGCTTCAACTCAAGCTTTTGAATGCATTTACGCGTTTTAAATCCTCATACGAGTAGGGTGAAAGAGATTTGAGTTCTTTTGTGTTGTATATTAAGAGAAAGCAGCCAAATTCTTTGTTTGGATTATTTTGAGGGTGAAACTACACCTAGGATGTTTACAAGTACAAACAAGCTTCAACTCAAGCTTTTGAATGCATTTAAGCGTTTTAAATCCTCATACGAGTAGGGTGAAAGAGATTTGAGTTCTTTTGTGTTGTATATTAAGAGAAAGCATCCAAATATTTTGTTTGGATTAATTTTAGTGTGAAACTACACCTACGATGTTTACAAGTACCAACAAGCTTCAACTCAAGCTTTTGAATGCATTTACGCGTTTTAAAAGCTCATACGAGTAGGGTGAAAGAGATTTGAGTTCTTTTGTATTGTATATTAAGAGAAAGCATCCAAACACTTTGTTTGCATTCATTTGAGTGTGAAACTACTCCTCGGACGTTTACAAGTACAAACAAGCTTCAACTCAAGCTTTTGACTGCATTTACGCGTTTTAAAAGCTCATACGAGTAGGGTGAAAGAGATTTGAGTTCTTTTGTGTTGTATATTAAGAGAAAGCATCCAAATATTTTGTTTGGATTAATTTGAGGGTAAAACTACACCTAGCATGTTTACAAATACAAACAAGCTTCAACTCAAGCTTTTGAATGCATTTAAGCAGTTTAAATGCTCACGAGTAGGGTGAAAAAGATTTGAGTTCTTTTGTGTTGTATATTAAGAGAAAACATAAAAATACATTGTTTGCATTCATTTGAGTGTGAAACTACACCTAGGATGTTTACAAGTACAAACCAGCTTCAACTCAAGCTTTTGAATGCATTTACGTGTTTTAAAAGCTCGTACGAGTAGGGTGAAAGAGATGTGAGTTCTTTTGTGTTGTATATTAAGAGAAAGCATCCAAATACGTTGTTTGCATTCATTTGAGTGTGAAACTACACCTATGATGTTTACAAGTATAAACAAGCTTCAACGCAAGCTTTTGAATGCATTTACGCGTTTTAAAAGCTCATACGAGTAGGGTGAAAGAGATTCGGGTTCTTTTGTGTTGTATATTAAAAGAATGCATCCAAATACTTTGTTTGGATTAACTTGAGGTTCAAAACTACACCTAGGATGTTTACAAGTACAAACAAGCTTCAACTCAAGGTTTTGAATGCATTTACACGTTTTAAATGCTCATACGAGTAGGGTGAAAGAGATTGAGTTCTTTTGTGTTGTCAATTAAGAGAAAGCATTCAATTACTTTGTTTGGATTGATTTGAGTGTGAAACTACACTTAGGATGTTTACAAGTACAAACAAGCTTCAACTCAAGCTTTTGAATGCATTTACGCGTTTTAAAAGCTCATACGATAATGGTGAAAGAGATTTGATTTCTTTTGTGTTGTATATGAAGAGAAAACATAAAAATACTTTGTTTGCATTCATTTGAGTGTGAAACTACACCTAGGATGTTTACAAGTACAAACAAGCTTCAACTCAAGCTTTTGAATGCATTTACACGTTTTAAATGCTCATACGAGTAGGGTGAAAGAGATTTGAGTTCTTTTGTGTTGTATATTAAGAGAAAGCATTCAAATACTTTGTTTGGATTTATTTGAGTGTGAAACTACACCTAGGATGTTTACAAGTACAAACAAGCTTCAACTCAAGCTTTTGAATGCATTTACGCGTTTTAAAAGCTCATACGAGTAGGGTGAAAGAGATTTGAGTTCTTTTGTGTTGTATATTAAGAGAAAGCAGCCAAATTCTTTGTTTGGATTATTTTGAGGGTGAAACTACACCTAGGATGTTTACAAGTACAAACAAGCTTCAACTCAAGCTTTTGAATGCATTTACGCGTTTTAAATCCTCATACGAGTAGGGTGAAAGAGATTTGAGTTCTTTTGTGTTGTATATTAAGAGAAAGCATCCAAATATTTTGTTTGGATTAATTTTAGTGTGAAACTACACCTAGGATGTTTACAAGTACCAACAAGCTTCAACTCAAGCTTTTGAATGCATTTACGCGTTTTAAAAGCTCATACGAGTAGGGTGAAAGAGATTTGAGTTCTTTTGTATTGTATATTAAGAGAAAGCATCCAAACACTTTGTTTGCATTCATTTGAGTGTGAAACTACTCCTCGGACGTTTACAAGTACAAACAAGCTTCAACTCAAGCTTTTGACTGCATTTACGCGTTTCAAAAGCTCATACGAGTAGGGTGAAAGAGATTTGAGTTCTTTTGTGTTGTATATTAAGAGAAAGCATCCAAATATTTTGTTTGGATTAATTTGAGGGTAAAACTACACCTAGCATGCTTACAAATACAAACAAGCTTCAACTCAAGCTTTTGAATGCATTTAAGCAGTTTAAATGCTCATACGAGTAGGGTGAAAAAGATTTGAGTTCTTTTGTGTTGTATATTAAGAGAAAACATAAAAATACATTGTTTGCATTCATTTGAGTGTGAAACTACACCTAGGATGTTTACAAGTACAAACCAGCTTCAACTCAAGCTTTTGAATGCATTTACGTGTTTTAAAATCTCGTACGAGTAGGGTGAAAGAGATGTGAGTTCTTTTGTGTTGTATATTAAGAGAAAGAATCCAAATACGTTGTTTGCATTCATTTGAGTGTGAAACTACACCTAGGATGTTTACAAGTATAAACAAGCTTCAACGCAAGCTTTTGAATGCATTTACGCGTTTTAAAAGCTCATACGAGTAGGGTGAAAGAGATTCGGGTTCTTTTGTGTTGTATATTAAAAGAATGCATCCAAATACTTTGTTTGGATTAATTTGAGGTTCAAAACTACACCTAGGATGTTTACAAGTACAAACAAGCTTCAACTCAAGGTTTTGAATGCATTTACACGTTTTAAATGCTCATACGAGTAGGGTGAAAGAGATTGAGTTCTTTTGTGTTGTAAATTAAGGGAAAGCATTCAATTACTTTGTTTGGATTGATTTGAGTGTGAAACTACACTTAGGATGTTTACAAGTACAAACAAGCTTCAACTCAAGCTTTTGAATGCATTTACGCGTTTTAAAAGCTCATACGATAATGGTGAAAGAGATTTGATTTCTTTTGTGTTGTATATGAAGAGAAAACATAAAAATACTTTGTTTGCATTCATTTGAATGTGAAACTACACCTAGGATGTTTACAAGTACAAACAAGCTTCAACTCAAGCTTTTGAATGCATTTACACGTTTTAAATGCTCATACGAGTAGGGTGAAAGAGATTTGAGTTCTTTTGTGTTGTATATTAAGAGAAAGCATTCAAATACTTTGTTTGGATTAATTTGAGTGTGAAACTACACCTAGGATGTTTACAAGTACAAACAAGCTTCAACTCAAGCTTTTGAATGCATTTACGCGTTTTAAAAGCTCATACGAGTAGGGTGAAAGAGATTTGAGTTCTTTTGTGTTGTATATTAAGAGAAAGCAGCCAAATTATTTGTTTGGATTATTTTCAGGGTGAAACTACACCTAGGATGTTTACAAGTACAAACAAGCTTCAACTCAAGCTTTTGAATGCATTTACGCGTTTTAAATCCTCATACGAGTAGGGTGAAAGAGATTTGAGTTCTTTTGTGTTGTATATTAAGAGAAAGCATCCAAATATTTTGTTTGGATTAATTTTAGTGTGAAACTACACCTAGGATGTTTACAAGTACCAACAAGCTTCAACTCAAGCTTTTGAATGCATTTACGCGTTTTAAAAGCTCATACGAGTAGGGTGAAAGAGATTTGGGTTCTTTTGTATTGTATATTAAGAGAAAGCATCCAAACACTTTGTTTGCATTCATTTGAGTGTGAAACTACTCCTCGGACGTTTACAAGTACAAACAAGCTTCAACTCAAGCTTTTGACTGCATTTACGCGTTTCAAAAGCTCATACGAGTAGGGTGAAAGAGATTTGAGTTCTTTTGTGTTGTATATTAAGAGAAAGCATCCAAATATTTTGTTTGGATTAATTTGAGGGTAAAACTACACCTTGCATGTTTACAAATACAAACAAGCTTCAACTCAAGCTTTTGAATGCATTTAAGCAGTTTAAATGCTCATACGAGTAGGGTGAAAAAGATTTGAGTTCTTTTGTGTTGTATATTAAGAGAAAACATAAAAATACATTGTTTGCATTCATTTGAGTGTGAAACTACACCTAGGATGTTTACAAGTACAAACCAGCTTCAACTCAAGCTTTTGAATGCATTTACGTGTTTTAAAATCTCGTACGAGTAGGGTGAAAGAGATGTGAGTTCTTTTGTGTTGTATATTAAGAGAAAGAATCCAAATACGTTGTTTGCATTCATTTGAGTGTGAAACTACACCTAGGATGTTTACAAGTATAAACAAGCTTCAACGCAAGCTTTTGAATGCATTTACGCGTTTTAAAAGCTCATACGAGTAGGGTGAAAGAGATTCGGGTTCTTTTGTGTTGTATATTAAAAGAATGCATCCAAATACTTTGTTTGGATTAATTTGAGGTTCAAAACTACACCTAGGATGTTTACAAGTACAAACAAGCTTCAACTCAAGGTTTTGAATGCATTTACACGTTTTAAATGCTCATACGAGTAGGGTGAAAGAGATTGAGTTCTTTTGTGTTGTAAATTAAGGGAAAGCATTCAATAACTTTGTTTGGATTGATTTGAGTGTGAAACTACACTTAGGATGTTTACAAGTACAAACAAGCTTCAACTCAAGCTTTTGAATGCATTTACGCGTTTTAAAAGCTCATACGATAATGGTGAAAGAGATTTGATTTCTTTTGTGTTGTATATGAAGAGAAAACATAAAAATACTTTGTTTACATTCATTTGAGTGTGAAACTACACCTAGGATGTTTACAAGTACAAACAAGCTTCAACTCAAGCTTTTGAATGCATTTACGCGTTTTAAATCCTCATACGAGTAGGGTGAAAGAGATTTGAGTTCTTTTGTGTTGTATATTAAGAGAAAGCATCCAAATACTTTGTTTGGATTGATTTGAGTGTGACACTACACCTAGGATGTTTACAAGTACAAACAAGCTTCAACTCAAGCTTTTGAATGCATTTACGCGTTTTAAAAGCTCATACGAGTAGGGTGAAAGAGATTTGAGTTCTTTTCTGTTGTATATTAAGAGAAAGCATCCAAATACTTTGTTTGGATTAATTTGAGGGTGAAACTATACCTAGGATGTTTACAAGTAAAAACAAGCTTCAACTCAAGCTTTTGAATGCATTTAAGCAGTTTAAATGCTCATACGAGTAGGGTGAAAGAGATTTGAGTTCTTTTGTATTGTATATTAAGAGAAAGCATCCAAACACTTTGTTTGCATTCATTTGAGTGTGAAACTACTCCTGGGACGTTTACAAGTACAAACAAGCTTCAACTCAAGCTTTTGACTGCATTTACGCGTTTTAAAAGCTCATACGAGTAGGGTGAAAGAGATTTGAGTTCTTTTGTGTTGTATATTAAGAGAAAGCATCCAAATACTTTGTCTGGATTAATTTGAGGGTAAAACTACACCTAGCATGTTTACAAATACAAACAAGCTTCAACTCAAGCTTTTGAATGCATTTAAGCAGTTTAAATGCTCATACGAGTGGGGTGAAAGAGATTTGAGTTCTTTTGTGTTGTATATTAAGAGAAAACATAAAAATACATTGTTTGCTTCATTTGAGTGTGAAACTACACCTAGGATGTTTACAAGTACAAACAAGCTTCAACTCAAGCTTTTGAATGCATTTACGTGTTTTAAAAGCTCGTACGAGTAGGGTGAAAGAGATTTGAGTTCTTTTGTATTGTATATTAAAAGAAAGCATCCAAATACTTTGTTTGGATTAATTTAAGGGTGAAACTACACCTAGGATGTTTACAAGTACAAACAAGCTTCAACTCAAGCTTTTGAATGCATTTACGCGTTTTAAAAGCTCATACGAGTAGGGTGAAAGAGATTTGAGTTCTTTTGTGTTGTATATTAAGAGAAAGCATCCAAACACTTTGTTTGCATTCATTTAAGTATAAAACTACTCCTAGGACGTTTACAAGTACAAACAAGCTTCAGCTCAAGCTTTTGAATGCATTTACGCGTTTTAACAGCTTATACGAGTAGGGTGATAGAGATTGAGTTCTTTTGTGTTGTATATTAAGAGAAAGCACCCAAATGTTTTGTTTGGATTCATTTGAGTATGAAACTACACCAAGAATATTTTAAAGTGCAAACAAGCTTCAACTCAAGCTTTTGAATGTGAAGAGAAAACATAAAAATACTTTGTTTACATTCATTTGAGTGTGAAACTACACCTAGGATGTTTACAAGTACAAACAAGCTTCAACTCAAGCTTTTGAATGCATTTACGCGTTTTAAATCCTCATACGAGTAGGGTGAAAGAGATTTGAGTTCTTTTGTGTTGTATATTAAGAGAAAGCATCCAAATACTTTGTTTGGATTAATTTGAGGGTGAAACTACACCTAGGATGTTTACAAGTACAAACAAGCTTCAACTCAAGCTTTTGAATGCATTTACGTGTTTTAAAAGCTCATACGAGTAGGGTGAAAGAGATTTGAGTTCTTTTGTATTGTATCTTAAGAGAAAGCATCCAAACGCTTTGTTTGCATTCATTTGAGTGTGAAACTACTCCTAGGACGTTTACAAGTACAAACAAGCTTCAACTCAAGCTTTTGACTGCATTTACGCGTTTTAAAAGCTCATACGAGTAGGGTGAAAGAGATTTGAGTTCTTTTGTGTTGTATATTAAGAGAAAGCATCCATATAATTTGTTTGGATACATTTGTGTGTGAAACTACTCCTAGGACATTTACAAGTACAAACAAGCTTCAGCTCAAGCTTTTGAATGCATTTACGCGTTTTAACAGCTCTTACGACTAGGGTGATAGAGATTGAGTTCTTTTGTGTTGTATATTAAGAGAAAGCACCCAAATGTTTTGTTTGGATTCATTTGAGTATGAAACTACACCAAGAATATTTTAAAGTGCAAACAAGCTTCAACTCAAGCTTTTGAATGCATTTACGCGTTTTAAAAGCTCATAAGAGTAGGGTGAAAGAGATTTGAGTTCTTTTGTGTTGTATATTAAGAGAAAGCATCCAAATACTTTGTTTGGATTACTTTCACTGGGAACTACACCTAGGATGTTTACAAGTACAAACAAGCTTTAACTCAAGCTTTTGAATGCATTTACGCGTTTTAGTAGCTCTTACAACTAGGGGGATAGAGATCGAGTTCTTTTGTGTTGTATATTATGAGAAACCATCCAAATACTTTGTTTGCATTCATTTGAGTATGAAACTACACCTAGAATGTTTTAAAGTGTAAACAAGCTTCAACTCAAGCTTTTGAATGCATTTACGCGTTTTAACAGCTCTTACAACTAAGGTGATAGAGATTGAGTTCTTTTGTGTTGTATATTAAGAGAAAGCAGCCAATTGTTTTGTTTGCATTCATTTGAGTATGACACTACACCAAGAATGTTTTGAAGTGCAAACAAGCTTCAACTCAAGCTTTTGAATGCATTTACGAGTAGGGTGAAAGAGATGTCAGTTCTTTTGTGTTGTATATTAAGAGAAAGCATCCAAATACGTTGTTTGCGTTCATTTGAGTGTGAAACTACTGCTAGGATGTTTACAAGTACAAACAAGCTTCAACTCAAGCTTTTGAATGCATTTACGCGTTTTAAAAGCTCATACGAGTAGGCTGAAAGAGATTCGAGTTCTTTTGTGTTGTATATTAAGAGAAAGCATCCAAACACTTTGTTTATATTCATTTGAGTGTGAAACTACTCCCAGGACGTTTACAAGTACAAACAAGCTTCAACTCAAGCTTTTGAATGAATTTACGCGTTTTAAAAGCTCATACGAGTAGGGTGAAAGAGATTTGCGTTCTTTTGTGTTGTATATTAAGAGGAAACATAAAAATACTTTGTTTGCATTCATTTGAGGGCGCAACTACACCTAGGATGTTTACAAGTACAAACAAGCTTCAGCTCAAGCTTTTGAATGCATTTACGCGTTTTAACAGCTCTTACGACTAGGGTGATAGAGATTGAGTTCTTTTGTGTTGTATATTAAGAGAAAGCACCCAAATGTTTTGTTTGGATTCATTTGAGTATGAAACTACACCAAGAATATTTTAAAGTGCAAACAAGCTTCAACTCAAGCTTTTGAATGCATTTACGCGTTTTAAAAGCTCATAAGAGTAGGGTGAAAGAGATTTGAGTTCTTTTGTGTTGTATATTAAGAGAAAGCATCCAAACACTTTGTTTGCATTCATTTAAGTATAAAACTACTCCTAGGACGTTTACAAGTACAAACAAGCTTCAGCTCAAGCTTTTGAATGCATTTACGCGTTTTAACAGCTTATACGAGTAGGGTGATAGAGATTGAGTTCTTTTGTGTTGTATATTAAGAGAAAGCATCCAAATACTTTGTTTGGATTGATTTGAGTGTGAAACTACACCTAGGATGTTTACAAGTACAAACAAGCTTCAACTCAAGCTTTTGAATGCATTTACGCGTTTTAAAAGCTCATACGAGTAGGGTGAAAGAGATTAAGTTCTTTTGTGCTGTATATTAAGAGTAAACATAAAAATACTTTGTTTGCATTCATTTGAGTGTGAAACTAGACCTAGGATGTTTACAAGTACAAACAAGCTTCAACTCAAGCTTTTGAATGCATTTACGCGTTTTAAAAGCTCATACGAGTAGGGTGAAAGAGATTTGAGTTCTTTTGTGTTGTTTATTAAGAGAAAGCATCCAAACACTTTGTTTGCATTCATTTGAGTGTGAAACTACTCCTAGGACGTTTACAAGTACAAACAAGCTTCAACTCAAGCTTTTGACTGCATTTACGCGTTTTAAAAGCTCATACGAGTAGGGTGAAAGAGATTTGAGTTCTTTTGTGTTGTATATTAAGAGAAAGCATCCAAATACTTTGCGTTCTTTTGTGTTGTATATTAAGAGAAAACATAAAAATACTTTCTTTGCATTCATTTGAGTGTGAAACTACGCCTAGGATGTTTACAAGTACAAACAAGCTTCAACTCAAGCTTTTGAATGCATTTATACGTTTTACAAGCTCATGCGAGTAGGGTGAAAGAGATTTGAGTTCTTTTGTGTTGTATATTAAGGGAAAGCATCCAAACACTTTGTTTGCATTCATTTGAAGGTAAAACTACACCTAGCATGTTTACAAATACAAACAAGCTTCAACTCAAGCTTTTGAATGCATTTAAGCAGTTTAAATGCTCATACGAGTAGGGTGAAAGAGATTTGAGTTCTTTTGTGTTGTATATTAAGAGAAAACATAAAAATACTTTGTTTGCATTCATTTGAGTGTGAAACTACACCTAGGATGTTTACAAGTACAAACAAGCTTCAACTCAAGCTTTTGAATGCATTTACACGTTTTAAATGCTCATACGAGTAGGGTGAAAGAGATTTGAGTTCTTTTGTGTTGTATATTAAGAGAAAGCATTCAAATACTTTGTTTGGATTAATTTGAGTGTAAAACTACACCTAGGATGTTTACAAGTACAAACAAGCTTCAACTCAAGCTTTCGAATGCATTTACGCGTTTTAAAAGCTCATACGAGTAGGGTGAAAGAGATTTGAGTTCTTTTGTGTTGTATATTAAGAGAAAGCATCCAAATACTTTGTTTGGATTAGTTTGAGGGTGAAACTACACCTAGGATGTTTACAAGTAAAAACAAGCTTCAACTCAAGCTTTTGAATGCATTTAAGCAGTTTAAATGCTCATACGAGTAGGGTGAAAGAGATTTGAGTTCTTTTGTGTTGTATATTAAGAGAAAGCATCCAAATTATTTGTTTGGATACATTTGTGTGTGAAACTACACCTAGGATGTATACAAGTACCAACAAGCTTCAACTCAAGCTTTTGAATGCATTTACGCGTCTTAAAAGCTCATACGAGTAGGGTGAAAGAGATTTGAGTTCTTTTGTGTTGTTTATTAAGAGAAAGCATCCAAACACTTTGTTTGCATTCATTTGAGTGTGAAACTACTCCTAGGACGTTTACAAGTACAAACAAGCTTCAACTCAAGCTTTTGACTGCGTTTACGCGTTTTAAAAGCTCATACGAGTAGGGTGAAAGAGATTTGAGTTCTTTTGTGTTGTATATTAAGAGAAAGCATCCAAATACTTTGTTTGGATTAATTTTGAGGGTAACACTACACCTAGCATGTTTACAAATACAAACAAGCTTCAACTCAAGCTTTTGAATTCACTTAAGCAGTTTAAATGCTCATACGAGTAGGGTGAAAGAGATTTGAGTTCTTTTGTGTTGTATATTAAGAGAAAACAAAAAAATACTTTGTTTGCATTCATTTGAGTGTGAAACTACACCTAGGATGTTTACAAGTACAAACAAGCTTCAACTCAAGCTTTTGAATGCATTTACGCGTTTTAAAAGCTCGTACGAGTAGGGTGAAAGAGATGTGAGTTCTTTTGTGTTGTATATTAAGAGAAAGCATCCAAATACGTTGTTTGCATTCATTTGAGTGTGAAACTACACCTAGGATGTTTACAAGTACAAACAAGCTTCAACTCAAGCTTTTGAATGCATTAACGCGTTTTAAAAGCTCATACGAGTAGGGTGAAAGAGATTCGGGTTCTTTTGTGTTGTATATTAAAAGAATGCATCCAAATATTTTGTTTGGATTAATTTGAGGTTCAACACTACACCTAGGATGTTTACAAGTACAAACAAGCTTCAACTCAAGCTTTTGAATGCATTTACGCGTTTTAAAAGCTCATACGAGTAGGGTGAAAGAGATTTGAGTTCTTTTGTGTTGTATATTAAGAGAAAGCATCCAAATATTTTGTTTGGATTAATTTGAGGGTGAAACTACACCTAGGATGTTTACAAGTACAAACAAGCTTCAACTCAAGCTTTTGAATGCATTTACGCGTTTTAAAAGCTCATACGAGTTGGGTGAAAGAGATTTAGGTTCTTTTGTGTTGTATATTAAGAGAAAACATAAAAATAATTTGTTTGCATTCATTTGAGTGTGAAGCTACACCTGGGATGTTTACAAGTACAACCAAGCTTCAACTCAACCTTTTGAATGCATTTACGCATTTTAAAAGCTCATACGAGTAGGGTGAAAGAGATTTGAGTTCTTTTGTGTTGTATATTAAGAGAAAGCATCCAAATACTTTGTTTGGATTAATTTGAGGGTGAAACTACACCTAGGATGTTTACAAGTACAAACAAGCTTCAACTCAAGCTTTTGAATGCATTTACGCGTTTTAACAGCTTATACGAGTAGGGTGGTAGAGATTGAGTTCTTTTGTGTTGTATATTAAGAGAAAGCATCCAAATACTTTTTTTCGATTAATTTGAGTGTGAAACTACACATAGGATCTTTACAAGTACAAACAAGCTTAAACTGAAGCTTTTGAATGCATTTACGCGTTTTAAAAGCTCATACGAGTAGGGTGAAAGAGATTTGAGTTCTTTTGTGTTGTATATTAAGAGAAAGCATTCAAACACTTTGTTTGGATTCATTTGAGTTCGAAAGTACACCTAGGATGTTTACATGTACAAACAAGCTTCAACTCAAGCTTTTGAATGCATCTACGCGTTTTAAAAGCTCTTACGACTAGGGTGATAGAGATCGAGTTCTTTTGTGTTGTATATTAAGATAAAGCACCCAAATGTTTTATTTGCATTCATTTGAATATGAAACTACACCAAGAATGTTTTAAAGTGCAAACACGCTTCAACTCAAGCTTTTGAATCCATTTACGCGTTTTAAAAGCTCATAAGAGTAGGGTGAAAGAGATTTGAGTTCTTTTGTGTTGTATATTAAGAGAAAGCATCCAAATACTTTGTTTGGATTAATTTGAGTGTGAAACTACACCTAGGATGTTTACCAGTACAAACAACCTTCAACTCAAGCTTTTGAATGCATTTACGCGTTTGAAATCCTCATACGAGTAGGGTGAAAGAGATTTGAGTTCTTTTGTGTTGTATATTAAGAGAAAACATAAAAATACTTTGTTTGCATTCATTTGAGTGTGACAACTACACCTAGGATGTTTACAAGTACAAATAAGCTTCAACTCAAGCTTTTGAATGCTTTTACGCGTTTTAAAAGCTCATACGAGTAGGGTGAAAGAGACTTGACCTTTTTTGTGTTGTATATTAAGAGAAAGTATCCAAATACTTTGTTTGGATTTATTTGAGGGTGAAACTACACCTTGGATATTTACAAGTACAAACAAGCTTCAACTCCAGCTTTTGAATGCATTTAAGCAGTTTAAATGCTCATACGAGAAGGGTGAAAGAGATTTGAGTTCTTTTGTGTTGCATATTAAGAAAAAGCATCCAAATACTTTGTTTGCATTCATTTAAGTGTGAAACTACTCCTAGGACGTTTACAAGTACAAACAAGCTTCAGCTCAAGCTTTTGAATGCATTTACGCGTTTTAACAGCTTATACGAGTTGGGTGATAGAGATTGAGTTCTTTTGTGTTGTATATTAAGAGAAAGCATCCAAATACTTTGTTTGGATTAATTTGAGTGTGAAACTTCACCTAGGATGTTTACAAGTACAAACAAGCTTCAACTCAAGCTTTTGAAAGAATTTACGCGTTTTAAAAGCTCATACGAGTAGGGTGAAAGAGACTTGAGTTCTTTTGTGTTGTATATTAAGAGAAAGCATCCAAATAATTTGTTTGGATTAATTTGAGGGTGAAACTACACCTAGGATGTTTACAAGTACAAACAAGCTTCAACTCAAGCTTTTGAATGCATTTACGCGTTTTAAATCTTCATACGAGTAGGGTGAAAGAGATTTGAGTTCTTTTGTGTTGTATATTAAGAGAAAGCATCCAAATACTTTGTTTGGATTAATTTTAGTGTGAAACTACACCTAGGATGTTTACAAGTACCAACAAGCTTCAACTCAAGCTTTTGAATGCATTTACGCGTTTTAAAAGCTCATACGAGTTGGGTGAAAGAGATTAAGTTCTTTTGTGTTGTATATTAAGAGAAAACATAAAAATACTTTGTTTGCATTCATTTGAGTGTGAAACTAGACCTAGGATGTTTACAAGTACAAACAAGCTTCAACTCAAGCTTTTGAATGCATTTAGGGGTTTTAAAAGCTCATACGAGTAGGGTGAAAGAGATTTGAGTTCTTTTGTGTTGTATATTAAGAGAAAGCATCCAAATAATTTGTTTGGATAAATTTGAGGGTGAAACTACACCTAGGATGTTTACAAGTACAAACAAGCTTCAACTCAAGCTTTTGAATGCATTTACGCGTTTTAAATCTTCATACGAGTAGGGTGAAAGAGATTTGAGTTCTTTTGTGTTGTATATTAAGAGAAAGCATCCAAATACTTTGTTTGGATTAATTTGAGGGTGAAACTACACCTTGGATGTTTACAAGTACAAACAAGCTTCAACTCAAGCTTTTGAATGCATTTAAGCAGTTTAAATGCTCATATGATACGTTTGCAATTACAACCTTAGCAATTTGTAAACAAAAACAGAGGATTAAGAGAAGAAAGAATAATGAGTATCACCACCAAAGCTATAAAGGATTAAACCACCAAGCTATGGATAAAGAATACTACTTGCTCACCAAATAACCCTAAGATTATTGTAAAGAACGCAAGATTTGTAAGAAGGCAGCAGCCGTGTATTTTTCATTCATCAACAAGTGCCTTTTACATCAGCTGTTCTTACATATTTATAGGGGTCACAAATGTGCCCTAATAACCTAAGAATACTCTAGAAAGGGTGAGCTGTCCAAGAGTAGTGCCCAAGCAAAATGAAACTTCAGTATTTTGCCCAGAAATGAGCCAAATACGTGCAGTATAATTTGGAGCGCATTTCCTTCCGTTTTGGACCACTTGACAGCTGTTGCTTGTCCTTGCATAAGGACAAACGTGGGTGAGCTGTAAGGAGCCTCATTCTTCATCCTTACCTGCCCCATGTGCTCTTAGGCGCGCCTTACTCAGCAACTACTTAAGGAATTCAAATAACAACTAATTACATTTGTTAATTATGCTAAATACATGCAGGGTGCACTATAACTAACACTAATCACAAATGCTTATTTGTACGAATTAATCTTGTACGGACATAACCTAGATTAAGTGGCCAAAAGGACACTAAGACCTCTAGGACCAGAATTATCACCATTCAAATGTGAGAGAGTCCCAAATGCTATGATAAATGCATTAATGCTCACGCTCGTAACTTGATGACCTGATGCTAACGCATCATCCTCCCTAACTTTTTTTGGATTTGCCCTCAAATCATCAAGGTATTCACCCTCCAAATAAGACAGCAGATCTCCCACATTAAAAGTTGCTGAAATTGAACTCTCTCCAGGCAGTTCAAGCTTGTATGCATTGTCGTTGATCTTCTCGATGATTTTAAAAGGGCCTTCTGATCTGGGCATCAACTTGTGCTTTCTTTTTGCTGGAAACCTCTCCTTCCTAATGTGTAACCACACTAAATCTCGTGGATTAAACTCATGTTGTTTGCGGTGCTTGTTTGCCTTGTTCTTATACAACTCATTCATCTTCTCTATACGGCTTGTAATCTGCTCGTGTAGCTTTTTCATGTCTTTAGCAAACGTTTCAGCATCTGGACTCACCTTCCTCTCAATAGGCCAGGGCAAAAGATCAATAGGAGTTAATGGATTGACCCCATAATTTATTTCAAAAGGAGACTTGCCCGTTGTATAATGAGGAGCCCGATTGTATGCAAACTCAGCATGTCTTGAACTCAACTTGTGCTGCCCATTAATATACTTCAACGCTTCATGATCAGAGTGCAAAATGAATTGCCTTGGTTTTAAGTAATGAGCCCAATGATCAAGAGCCCTCACAATTGCATAGAACTCTTTGTCATAAGTGCTGTAATTCCCTCTTGAACCATTCAACTTCTCACTGAAATAAGCAATAGGACGCTTATTTTGCACCAAAACAGCTCCAATACCGGTTCCACAAGCATCACATTCCACTTCAAATGGTTGATCAAAGTTAGGCAAAGCTAGTATAGGGGTGGAGTTAAGCCTTTCCTTGATGGCCTCAAAGACACCTTTCTTCATACAATCCGTAAGTGGTGCTAAAAGAGAGCTGAATTGCTTGATGAATCTTCTGTAAAAAGAAGCTAGCCCATGGAAGCTCCTTACTTGCGTGATGCTAGTAGGAGTAGGCCATGTCTTAATCGCCTCAACCTTGCTGGGATCAACAGCTATACCATCCTTGGACACAATGTAACCAAGAAATTTGACACTAGGAACAAAGAAATCACATTTCTCAAGCTTAGCAAACAGCTTGTGTTGCCTTAGAGCCTCAAAAACGCGTGTTAGGTGCTCATTCATAAGACGCATGAATGTGCTAGGAGCATTGGACAACCCAAATGGCATTACAAGCCATTCATAAAGACCTCCTTTCGTCTTGAAGGCTGTCTTCCATTCATCCCCACCCGTCATTCTAATTTGATGGTAACCACTCCTCAAATCCACTTTAGAGAAGACACAAGAACCAAACAGCTCATCAAGCATATCATCCAATCGAGGAATTGGATATCTATACTTAATGGTAATGTTGTTAATTGAACGGCTATCAACACACATTCTCATGCTTCCATCCTTTTTTGGCACAAGGAGAACTGGTACACTACAAGGACTCATGCTCTCTCTAATGTATCCCCTATCAAGTAACTCCTCTATTTAACGTTGTAACTCCTTAGTCTCTTGGGGATTACACCTATAAGCTGCTTTGTTAGGAAGTGAGGCTCCCGGAACAAAGTCTATTTGATGCTCTATGCCCCTAATGGGTGGCAAACCATGGGGCAAATCTGATGGGAACACATCGACATACTTCTCAAGCAAAGGTTGCATTAACGCATGTAAAGGCTTTCCAACAATGTTCTCATTCTCCCCAAGCAACACCAGCATATAAACAACATTTCCATGCACCATTTCATACTCTAAATCAGCACCTTTAACAATCATAGCATGCTTTGATGAGTTAGAAACAGAAGAACCCTCCCCAACTTGCGTTCCCCCACATAAAGATAATTTTGCGGGTTGCAAATTAATTTTCTTTCCATGAACCTCAAAAGAGTAAACATTTCTAAAGCCATCATGCATTACTCTTCTATCATATAACCAAGGTCTACCTAACAGCAAATGACAAGCATCCATTGGGATCACATCACACAAAATCTCATCATTGTATGCTTTTCCAATCGAAAAAGGGATTGTGACTTGTTTTGTTACCTTGGCTTTGCTTCCCTTCTCTAACCATTGCAAGGAATAAGGATGAGGGTGTTCTTTGGTGGACAATACAAGCTTTTCCACCATGAGAGTAGACGCCACATTGGTGCAAGAACCACCATCAATGATTAAAGTGCAAAGCTTTTCTTTCACGGTGCACTTGGTTTGAAATATCTTCTCCCTTTGAGATAGTGTCTCCTCCGCCTCTCTAGCATGAAGGACCCTTTGAACCACCAATAGAGGTGAGCCTTGGTCAGGTTCAATGTCCAATTCATCGTCAATAGATTGCTCTTCATTCTGCTCCTTCTCGTCATCCAATCGCCTAAGCTCATCATACTCACGGAGAGATAACACTCTCTTGTTGGGGCACTCAGCTTGAAAGTGTCCATAGCCTTGACACTTGAAGCATTTCCTAGAGAGAGATGGTCTAAGAGCATCCTTGTTGGCCTTAGGATCTCTAGGAAACTTTTT
This sequence comes from Tetragonia tetragonoides, assembly GCA_038025085.1. NCBI lineage: Eukaryota > Viridiplantae > Streptophyta > Magnoliopsida > Caryophyllales > Aizoaceae > Tetragonia > Tetragonia tetragonoides. The sequence goes on from CM076140.1 coordinate 27,779,555, forward strand.
GTCATTTTTGCTCCCTTTAAAAGAACTTTCTGCCCGAGGAAGTAAACTCCTAAATGAGGGCTTTGCTGCTGGTTTCTTAGCTTTCTCTTGCTTTTCAATCTTCAAAGCCAACTTGTATACATCATCTAGAGACCAAAAAGGCTGTACTTCAACTCTATTACCAACATTGGTGTCTAAACCAGAAATAAAACGCGCAATTGAGAGTTGTGGATCCTCTACAATGCCGGTTCTGATTTGTAGTTGGTCAAAATCTCTAATGTAATCTGCTACACCTAGAGTTCCTTGACTGAAATTTGTGAGCTTGAGGTAGAGATCTTGAGTATAGGAAGGGGGCACAAAGCGTTTGTGCATGATTTTCTTAAGCTTGGGCCATGAACGCACCCTAGATTTACCCTCACGCTCTCTTTGTAGTTTCATGCTTTCATACCACAAAGAAGCATACTTTTTGAGCTTCAAAACAGCAACTTTGAAACTCTTTTCCTCACTATACCCCTTGGTATCAAACAATCTACCCATTTGTTGCTCCCACTCCAAATAGTCATCTGGGTTTGTACCACCATCAAAATCAGGGGGTTCAAACTTTAAATCACCCCATTGCTCATCTTTTCTCCTTGGACTAAGAGAACCACCATCATCACCTCGACCACGAGCTCTACCTCTACCAAAGTTGAGAAAATCAGTCATTTGTTGGGTGAGGTTGCTAAGTTGTTCCTTAACCTCACGCATCTCCCTTTCTCTCCTAAGCTCTTTAGCTTGCTCAAGAGTTAAATTTCTGGGTATTTGTTCATCATCCATGGCTGTTTGTGAGTTTGGTTGTGTTTAAGCTAGGAATTGTGTTTGGGCTGTAAATGGGTTCTTTTGTGACTCAAAGATTGGAACTTTGGACGTGATTGAGACAAGAAAGGAGAGAACTTTGATGAGAGAAAATGGTGCTAATGTTAAACCTATGCTCTGATACCAAATGATACGTTTGCAACTACAACCTTAGCAATTTGTAAACAAAAACAGAGGATTAAGAGAAGAAAGGATAATGAGTATCACCACCAAAGCTATAAAGGATTAAACCACCAAGCTATGGATAAAGAATACTACTTGCTCACCAAATAACCCTAAGATTATTGTAAAGAACGCAAGATTTGTAAGAAGGCAGCAGCCGTGTATTTTTCATTCATCAACAAGTGCCTTTTACATCAGCTGTTCTTACATATTTATAGGGGTCACAAATGTGCCCTAATAACCTAAGAATACTCTAGAAAGGGTGAGCTGTCCAAGAGTAGTGCCCAAGCAAAATGAAACTTCAGTATTTTGCCCAGAAATGAGCCAAATACGTGCAGTACAATTTGGAGCGCATTTCCTTCCGTTTTGGACCACTTGACAGCTGTTGCTTGTCCTTGCATAAGGACAAACGTGGGTGAGCTGTAAGGAGCCTCATTCTTCATCCTTACCTGCCCCATGTGCTCTTAGGCGCGCCTTACTCAGCAACTACTTAAGGAATTCAAATAACAACTAATTACATTTGTTAATTATGCTAAATACATGCAGGGTGCACTATAACTAACACTAATCACAAATGCTTATTTGTACGAATTAATCTTGTACGGACATAACCTAGATTAAGTGGCCAAAAGGACACTAAGACCTCTAGGACAAAAATTATCACCATTCAAATGTGAGAGAGTCCCAAATGCTATGATAAATGCATTAATGCTCACGCTCGTAACTTGATGACCTGATGCTAACGCATCATCATACGAGTAGGGTGAAAGAGATTTGAGTTCTTTTATGTTGTATATTAAGAGAAAGCATCCAAATACTTTGTTTGGATACATTTGTGTGTGAAACTACTCCTAGGACGTTTACAAGTACAAACAAGCTTCAGCTCAAGCTTTTGAATGCATTTACGCGTTTTAACAGCTCTTACGACTAGGGTGATAGAGATTGAGTTCTTTTGTGTTGTATATTAAGAGAAAGCACCCAAATGTTTTGTTTGCATTCATTTGAGTATGAAACTACACCAAGAATGTTTTAAAGTGCAAACAAGCTTCAACTCAAGCTTTTGAATGCATTTACGCGTTTTAAAAGCTCATAAGAGTAGGGTGAAAGAGATTTGAGTTCTTTTGTGTTGTATATTAAGAGAAAGCATCCAAATACTTTGTTTGGATTAATTTGAGTGTGAAACTACACCTACGATGTTTACAAGTACAAACAAGCTTCAACTCAAGCTTTTGAATGCATTTACGCGTTTTAAATCTTCATACGAGTAGGGTGAAAGAGATTTGAGTTCTTTTGTGTTGTATATTAAGAAAAAGCATCCAAATACTTTGTTTGGATTAATTTTAGTGTGAAACTACACCTAAGATGTTTACAAGTACCAACAAGCTTCAACTCAAGCTTTTGAATGCATTTACGCGTTTTAAAAGCTCATACGAGTTGGGTGAAAGAGATTAAGTTCTTTTGTGTTGTATATTAAGAAAAAACATAAAAATACTTTGTTTGCATTCATTTGAGTGTGAAACTAGACCTAGGATGTTTACAAGTACAAACAAGCTTCAACTCAAGCTTTTGAATGCATTTACGCGTTTTAAAAGCTCATACGAGTAGGGTGAAAGAGATTTGAGTTCTTTTGTGTTGTATATTAAGAGAAAGCATCCAAATACTTTGTTTGGATTAATTTGAGTGTGAAACTACACCTAGGATGTTTACAAGTACAAACAAGCTTCAACTCAAGCTTTTGAATGCATTTACGCGTTTTAACAGCTCTTACGACTAGGGTGATAGAGATTGAGTTCTTTTGTGTTGTATATTAAGGGAAAGCATCCAAACACTTTGTTTGCATTCATTTGAGTGTGAAACTACTCCTAGGACGTTTACAAGTACAAACAAGCTTCAGCTCAAGCTTTTGAATGCATTTACGCGTTTTAACAGCTCTTACGACTAGGGTGATAGAGATTGAGTTCTTTTGTGTTGTATATCAAGAGAAAGCACCCAAATGTTTTGTTTGCATTCATTTGAGTATGAAACTACACCAAGAATGTTTTAAAGTGCAAACAAGCTTCAACTCAAGCTTTTGAATGCATTTACGCGTTTTAAAAGCTCATAAGAGTAGGGTGAAAGAGATTTGAGTTCTTTTGTGTTGTATATTAAGAGAAAGCATCCAAATACTTTGTTTGGATTAATTTGAGTGTGAAACTACACCTAGGATGTTTACAAGTACAAACAAGTTTCAACTCAAGCTTTTGAATGCATTTACGCGTTTTAAAAGCTCATACGAGTAGGGTGAAAGAGATTTGAGTTCTTTTGTGTTGTATATTAAGAGAAAGCATCCAAATACTTTGTTTGGATTAATTTGAGGGTGAAACTACACCTAGAATGTTTACAAGTACAAACAAGCTTCAACTCAAGCTTTTGAATGCATTTATGCGTTTTAAAAGCTCATACGAGTTGGGTGAAAGAGATTAAGTTCTTTTGTGTTGTATATTAAGAGAAAGCATCCAAATACTTTGTTTGCATTCATTTGAGTGTGAAACTACATCTACGATGTTTACAAGTACAAACAAAATTCAACTCAAGCTTTTGAATGCATTTAAGCAGTTTAAATGCTCATACGAGTAGGGTGAAAGAGAATTGAGTACTTTTGTATTGTATATTAAGAGAAAGCATCCAAATACTTTGTTTGGATTCATTTGAGTGTCAAAATAAACCTAGGATGTCTGCAAGTACAAACAAGCTCCAACTCAAGCTTTTGAAGGCATTTACGCGTTTTAAAAGCTCATACGAATAGGGTGAAAGAGATTTGAGTTCTTTTGGGTTGTATATTAAGAGAAAGCATCCAAATACTTTGTTTGGATTAATTTGAGTGTGAAACTACACCTAGGATGTTTACAAGTACAAACAAGCTTCAACTCAAGCTTTTGAATGCATTTACACGTTTTAAATGCTCATACGAGTAGGGTGAAAGAGATTTGAGTTCTTTTGTGTTGTATATTAAGGGAAAGCATCCAAACACTTTGTTTGCATTCATTTGAGTGTGAAACTACTCCTAGGACGTTTACAAGTACAAACAAGCTTGAGCTCAAGCTTTTGAATGCATTTACGCGTTTTAACAGCTTATACGAGTAGGGTGATAGAGATTGAGTTCTTTTGTGTTGTATATTAAGAGAAAGCATCCAAATACTTTTTTTCGATTAATTTGAGTGTAAAACTACGCATAGGATCTTTACAAGTACAAACAAGCTTAAACTGAAGCTTTTGAATGCATTTACGCGTTTTAAAAGCTCATACGAGTAGGGTGAAAGAGATTTGAGTTCTTTTGTGTTGTATATTGAGAGAAAGCATTCAAACACTTTGTTTGGATTCATTTGAGTTCGAAACTACACCTAGGATGTTTACAAGTACAAACAAGCTTCAACTCAAGCTTTTGAATGCATCTACGCGTTTTAAAAGCTCTTACGACTAGGGTGATAGAGATCGAGTTCTTTTGTGTTGTATATTAAGATAAAGCATCCAAATGTTTTATTTGCATTCATTTCAATATGAAACTACACCAAGAATGTTGTAAAGTGCAAACACGCTTCAACTCAAGCTTTTGAATCCATTTACGCGTTTTAAAAGCTCATAAGAGTAGGGTGAATGAGATTTGAGTTCTTTTGTGTTGTATATTAAGAGAAAGCATCCAAATACTTTGTTTGGATTAATTTGAGTGTGAAACTACACCTAGGATGTTTACAAGTACAAACAACCTTCAACTCAAGCTTTTGAATGCATTTACGCGTTTTAAATCCTCATACGAGTAGGGTGAAAGAGATTTGAGTTCTTTTGTGTTGTATATTAAGAGAAAACATAAAAATACTTTGTTTGCATTCATTTGAGTGTGACAACTACACCTAGAATGTTTACAAGTACAAATAAGCTTCAACTCAAGCTTTTGAATGCTTTTACGCGTTTTAAAAGCTCATACGAGTAGGGTGAAAGAGATTTGAGTTCTTTTGTGTTGTATATTAAGAGAAAGCATCCAAATACTTTGTTTGGATTTATTTGAGGGTGAAACTACACCTTGGATGTTTACAAGTACAAACAAGCTTCAACTCCAGCTTTTGAATGCATTTAAGCAGTTTAAATGCTCATACGAGTAGGGTGAAAGAGATTTGAGTTCTTTTGTGTTGCATATTAAGAGAAAGCATCCAAATACTTTGTTTGCATTCATTTAAGTGTGAAACTACTCGTAGGACGTTTACAAGTACAAACAAGCTTCAGCTCAAGCTTTTGAATGCATTTACGCGTTTTAACAGCTTATACGAGTAGGGTGATAGAGATTGAGTTCATTTGTGTTGTATATTAAGAGAAAGCATCCAAATACTTTGTTTGGATTAATTTGAGTGTGAAACTTCACCTAGGATGTTTACAAGTACAAACAAGCTTCAACTCAAGCTTTTGAATGAATTTACGCGTTTTAAAAGCTCATAGGAGTTGGGTGAAAGAGATTAAGTTCTTTTGTGTTGTATATTAAGAGAAAACATAAAAATACTTTGTTTGCATTCATTTGAGTGTGAAACTAGACCTAGGATGTTTACAAGTACAAACAAGCTTCAACTCAAGCTTTTGAATGCATTTACGCGTTTTAAAAGCTCATACGAGTAGGGTGAAAGAGATTTGAGTTCTTTTGTGTTGTATATTAAGAGAAAGCATCCAAATAATTTGTTTGGATTAATTTGAGGGTGAAACTACACCTAGGATGTTTACAAGTACAAACAAGCTTCAACTCAAGCTTTTGAATGCATTTACGCGTTTTAAATCTTCATACGAGTAGGGTGAAAGAGATTTGAGTTCTTTTGTGTTGTATATTAAGAGAAAGCATCCAAATACTTTGTTTGGATTAACTTGAGGGTGAAACTACACCTTGGATGTTTACAAGTACAAACAAGCTTCAATTCAAGCTTTTGAATGCATTTAAGCAGTTTAAATGCTCATACGAGTAGGGTGAAAGAGATTTGAGTTCTTTTGTGTTGTATATTAAGAGAAAGCATCCAAATACTTTGTTTGGATACAATTGTGTGTGAAACTACTCCTAGGACGTTTACAAGTACAAACAAGCTTCAGCTCAAGCTTTTGAATGCATTTACGCGTTTTAACAGCTCTTACGACTAGGGTGATAGAGATTGAGTTCTTTTGTGTTGTATATTAAGAGAAAGCACCCAAATGTTTTGTTTGCATTCATTTGAGTATGAAACTACACCAAGAATGTTTTAAAGTGCAAACAAGCTTCAACTCAAGCTTTTGAATGCATTTACGCGTTTTAAAAGCTCATAAGAGTAGGGTGAAAGAGATTTGAGTTCTTTTGTGTTGTATATTAAGAGAAAGCATCCAAATACTTTGTTTGGATTAATTTGAGTGTGAAACTACACCTAGGATGTTTACAAGTACAAACAAGCTTCAACTCAAGCTTTTGAATGCATTTACGCGTTTTAAAAGCTCATACGAGTAGGGTGAAAGAGATTTGAGTTCTTTTGTGTTGTATATTAAGATAAAGCATCCAAATACTTTGTTTGGATTAATTTGAGGGTGAAACTACACCTAGGATGTTTACAAGTACAAACAAGCTTCAACTCAAGCTTTTGAATGCATTTATGCGTTTTAAAAGCTCATACGAGTTGGGTGAAAGAGATTAAGTTCTTTTGTGTTGTATATTAAGAGAAAGCATCCAAATACTTTGTTTGCATTCATTTGAGTGTGAAACTACATCTACGATGTTTACAAGTACAAACAAAATTCAACTCAAGCTTTTGAATGCATTTAAGCAGTTTAAATGCTCATACGAGTAGGGTGAAAGAGATTTGAGTACTTTTGTACTGTATATTAAGAGAAAGCATCCAAATACTTTGTTTGGATTCGTTTGAGTGTCAAAATAAACCTAGGATGTCTGCAAGTACAAACAAGCTCCAACTCAAGCTTTTGAAGGAATTTACGCGTTTTAAAAGCTCATACGAATAGGGTGAAAGAGATTTGAGTTCTTTTGTGTTGTATATTAAGAGAAAGCATCGAAATACTTTGTTTGGATTAATTTGAGGGTGAAACTACACCTAGGATGTTTACAAGTACAAACAAGCTTCAACTCAAGCTTTTGAATGCATTTATGCGTTTTAAAAGCTCATACGAGTTGGGTGAAAGAGATTAAGTTCTTTTGTGTTGTATATTAAGAGAAAGCATCCAAATACTTTGTTTGCATTCATTTGAGTGTGAAACTACATCTACGATGTTTACAAGTACAAACAAAATTCAACTCAAGCTTTTGAATGCATTTAAGCAGTTTAAATGCTCATACGAGTAGGGTGAAAGAGATTTGAGTACTTTTGTATTGTATATTAAGAGAAAGCATCCAAATACTTTGTTTGGATTCATTTGAGTGTCAAAATAAACCTAGGATGTCTGCAAGTACAAACAAGCTCCAACTCAAGCTTTTGAAGGCATTTACGCGTTTTAAAAGCTCATACGAATAGGGTGAAAGAGATTTGAGTTCTTTTGTGTTGTATATTAAGAGAAAGCATCCAAATACTTTGTTTGGATTAATTTGAGTGTGAAACTACACCTAGGATGTTTACAAGTACAAACAAGCTTCAACTCAAGCTTTTGAATGCATTTACACGTTTTAAATGCTCATACGAGTAGGGTGAAAGAGATTTGAGTTCTTTTGTGTTGTATATTAAGGGAAAGCATCCAAACACTTTGTTTGCATTCATTTGAGTGTGAAACTACTCCTAGGACGTTTACAAGTCCAAACAAGCTTCAGCTTAAGCTTTTGAATGCATTTATGCGTTTTAACAGCTTATACGAGTAGGGTGATAGAGATTGAGTTCTTTTGTGTTGTATATTAAGAGAAAGCATCCAAATACTTTTTTTCGATTAATTTGAGTGTGAAACTACACATAGGATCTTTACAAGTACAAACAAGCTTAAACTGAAGCTTTTGAATGCATTTACGCGTTTTAAAAGCTCATACGAGTAGGGTGAAAGAGATTTGAGTTCTTTTGTGTTGTATATTAAGAGAAAGAGAGATGGTCTAAGAGCATCCTTGTTGGCCTTAGGATCTCTAGGAAACTTTTTGTCATTTTCGCTCCCTTTAAAAGAACTTTCTGCCCGAGGAAGTAAACTCCTAAATGAGGGCTTTGCTGCTGGTTTCTTAGCTTTCTCTTGCTTTTCAATCTTCAAAGCCAACTTGTATACATCATCTAGAGACCAAAAAGGCTGTACTTCAACTCTATTACCAACATTGGTGTCTAAACCAGAAATAAAACGCGCAATTGAGAGTTGTGGATCCTCTACAATGCCGGTTCTGATTTGTAGTTGCTCAAAATCTCTAATGTAATCTGCTACACTTAGAGTTCCTTGACTGAAATTTGTGAGCTTGAGGTAGAGATCTTGAGTATAGGAAGGGGGCACAAAGCGTTTGTGCATGATTTTCTTAAGCTTGGGCCATGAACGCACCCTAGATTTACCCTCACGCTTTCTTTGTAGTTTCATGCTTTCATACCACAAAGAAGCATACTTTTTGAGCTTCAAAACAGCAACTTTGAAACTCTTTTCCTCACTATACCCCTTGGTATCAAACAATCTACCCATTTGTTGCTCCCACTCCAAATAGTCATCTGGGTTTGTACCACCATCAAAATCAGGGGGTTCAAACTTTAAATCACCCCATTGCTCATCTTTTCTCCTTGGACTAAGAGAACCACCATCATCACCTCGACCACGAGCTCTACCTCTACCAAAGTTGAGAAAATCAGTCATTTGTTGGGTGAGGTTGCTAAGTTGTTCCTTAACCTCACGCATCTCCCTTTCTCTCCTAAGCTCTTTAGCTTGCTCAAGAGTTAAATTTCTGGGTATTTGTTCATCATCCATGGCTGTTTGTGAGTTTGGTTGTGTTTAAGCTAGGAATTGTGTTTGGGCTGTAAATGGGTTCTTTTGTGACTCAAAGATTGGAACTTTGGACGTGATTGAGACAAGAAAGGAGAGAACTTTGATGAGAGAAAATGGTGCTAAGGTTAAACCTATGCTCTGATACCAAATGATACGTTTGCAACTACAACCTTAGCAATTTGTAAACAAAAACAGAGGATTAAGAGAAGAAAGGATAATGAGTATCACCACCAAAGCTATAAAGGATTAAACCACCAAGCTATGGATAAAGAATACTACTTGCTCACCAAATAACCCTAAGATTATTGTAAAGAACGCAAGATTTGTAAGAAGGCAGCAGCCGTGTATTTTTCATTCATCAACAAGTGCCTTTTACATCAGCTGTTCTTACATATTTATAGGGGTCACAAATGTGCCCTAATAACCTAAGAATACTCTAGAAAGGGTGAGCTGTCCAAGAGTAGTGCCCAAGCAAAATGAAACTTCAGTATTTTGCCCAGAAATGAGCCAAATACGTGCAGTACAATTTGGAGCGCATTTCCTTCCGTTTTGGACCACTTGACAGCTGTTGCTTGTCCTTGCATAAGGACAAACGTGGGTGAGCTGTAAGGAGCCTCATTCTTCATCCTTACCTGCCCCATGTGCTCTTAGGCGCGCCTTACTCAGCAACTACTTAAGGAATTCAAATAACAACTAATTACATTTGTTAATTATGCTAAATACATGCAGGGTGCACTATAACTAACACTAATCACAAATGCTTATTTGTACGGATTAATCTTGTACGGACATAACCTAGATTAAGTGGCCAAAAGGACACTAAGACCTCTAGGACCAGAATTATCACCATTCAAATGTGAGAGAGTCCCAAATGCTATGATAAATGCATTAATGCTCACGCTCGTAACTTGATGACCTGATGCAAACGCATCATCATACGAGTAGGGTGAAAGAGATTTGAGTTCTTTTGTGTTGTATATTAAGAGAAAGCATCCAAATACTTTGTTTGGATACATTTGTGTGTGAAACTACTCCTAGGACGTTTACAAGTACAAACAAGCTTCAGCTCAAGCTTTTGAATGCATTTACGCGTTTTAACAGCTCTTACGACTAGGGTGATAGAGATTGAGTTCTTTTGTGTTGTATATTAAGAGAAAGCACCCAAATGTTTTGTTTGCATTCATTTGAGTATGAAACTACACCAAGAATGTTTTAAAGTGCAAACAAGCTTCAACTCAAGCTTTTGAATGCATTTACGCGTTTTAAAAGCTCATAAGAGTAGGGTGAAAGAGATTTGAGTTCTTTTGTGTTGTATATTAAGAGAAAGCATCCAAATACTTTGTTTGGATTAATTTGAGTGTGAAACTACACCTAGGATGTTTACAAGTACAAACAAGCTTCAACTCAAGCTTTTGAATGCATTTACGCGTTTTAAATCTTCATACGAGTAGGGTGAAAGAGATTTGAGTTCTTTTGTGTTGTATATTAAGAGACAGCATCCAAATACTTTGTTTGGATTAATTTTAGTGTGAAACTACACCTAGGATGTTTACAAGTACCAACAAGCTTCAACTCAAGCTTTTGAATGCATTTACGCGTTTTAAAAGCTCATACGTGTTGGGTGAAAGAGATTAAGTTCTTTTGTGTTGTATATTAAGAGAAAACATAAAAATACTTTGTTTGCATTCATTTGAGTGTGAAACTAGACCTAGGATGTTTACAAGTACAAACAAGCTTCAACTCAAGCTTTTGAATGCATTTACGCGTTTTAAAAGCTCATACGAGTAGGGTGAAAGAGATTTGAGTTCTTTTGTGTTGTATATTAAGAGAAAGCATCCAAATAATTTGTTTGGATTAATTTGAGGGTAAAACTACACCTAGGATGTTTACAAGTACAAACAAGCTTCAACTCAAGCTTTTGAATGCATTTACGCGTTTTAAATCTTCATACGAGTAGGGTGATAGAGATTGAGTTCTTTTGTGTTGTATATTAAGAGAAAGCACCCAAATGTTTTGTTTGCATTCATTTGAGTATGAAACTACACCAAGAATGTTTTAAAGTGCAAACAAGCTTCAACTCAAGCTTTTGAATGCATTTACGCGTTTTAAAAGCTCATAAGAGTAGGGTGAAAGAGATTTGAGTTCTTTTGTGTTGTATATTAAGAGAAAGCATCCAAATACTTTGTTTGGATTAATTTGAGTGTGAAACTACACCTAGGATGTTTACAAGTACAAACAAGCTTCAACTCAAGCTTTTGAATGCATTTACGCGTTTTAAAAGCTCATACGAGTAGGGTGAAAGAGATTTGAGTTCTTTTGTGTTGTATATTAAGAGAAAGCATCGAAATACTTTGTTTGGATTAATTTGAGGTTGAAACTACACCTAGGATGTTTACAAGTACAAACAAGCTTCAACTCAAGCTTTTGAATGCATTTATGCGTTTTAAAAGCTCATACGAGTTGGGTGAAAGAGATTAAGTTCTTTTGTGTTGTATATTAAGAGAAAGCATCCAAATACTTTGTTTGCATTCATTTGAGTGTGAAACTACATCTACGATGTTTACAAGTACAAACAAAATTCAACTCAAGCTTTTGAATGCATTTAAGCAGTTTAAATGCTCATACGAGTAGGGTGAAAGAGATTTGAGTACTTTTGTATTGTATATTAAGAGAAAGCATCCAAATACTTTGTTTGGATTCATATGAGTGTCAAAATAAACCTAGGATGTCTGCAAGTACAAACAAGCTCCTACTCAAGCTTTTGAAGGAATTTACGCGTTTTAAAAGCTCATACGAATAGGGTGAAAGAGATTTGAGTTCTTTTGTGTTGTATATTAAGAGAAAGCATCCAAATACTTTGTTTGGATTAATTTGAGTGTGAAACTACACCTAGGATGTTTACAAGTACAAACAAGCTTCAACTCAAGCTTTTGAATGCATTTACACGTTTGAAATGCTCATACGAGTAGGGTGAAAGAGATTTGAGTTCTTTTGTGTTGTATATTAAGGGAAAGCATCCAAACACTTTGTTTGCATTCATTTGAGTGTGACACTACTCCTAGGACGTTTACAAGTACAAACAAGCTTCAGCTCAAGCTTTTGAATGCATTTACGCGTTTTAACAGCTTATACGAGTAGGGTGATAGAGATTGAGTTCTTTTGTGTTGTATATTAAGAGAAAGCATCCAAATACTTTTTTTCGATTAATTTGAGTGTGAAACTACACATAGGATCTTTACAAGTACAAACAAGCTTAAACTGAAGCTTTTGAATGCATTTACGCGTTTTAAAAGCTCATACGAGTAGGGTGAAAGAGATTTGAGTTCTTTTGTGTTGTATATTAAGAGAAAGCATTCAAACACTTTGTTTGGATTCATTTGAGTTCGAAACTACACCTAGGATGTTTACAAGTACAAACAAGCTTCAACTCAAGCTTTTGAATGCATCTACGCGTTTTAAAAGCTCTTACGACTAGGGTGATAGAGATCGAGTTCTTTTGTGTTGTATATTAAGATAAAGCACCCAAATGTTTTATTTGCATTCATTTGAATATGAAACTACACCAAGAATGTTTTAAAGTGCAAACACGCTTCAACTCAAGCTTTTGAATCCATTTACGCGTTTTAAAAGCTCATAAGAGTAGGGTGAATGAGATTTGAGTTCTTTTGTGTTGTATATTAAGAGAAAGCATCCAAATACTTTGTTTGGATTAATTTGAGTGTGAAACTACACCTAGGATGTTTACAAGTACAAACAACCTTCAACTCAAGCTTTTGAATGCATTTACGCGTTTTAAATCCTCATACGAGTAGGGTGAAAGAGATTTGAGTTCTTTTGTGTTGTATATTAAGAGAAAACATAAAAATACTTTGTTTGCATTCATTTGAGTGTGACAACTACACCTAGGATGTTTACAAGTACAAATAAGCTTCAACTCAAGCTTTTGAATGCTTTTACGCGTTTTAAAAGCTCATACGAGTAGGGTGAAAGAGATTTGAGTTCTTTTGTGTTGTATATTAAGAGAAAGCATCCAAATACTTTGTTTGGATTTATTTGAGGGTGAAACTACACCTTGGATGTTTACAAGTACAAACAAGCTTCAACTCCAGCTTTTGAATGCATTTAAGCAGTTTAAATGCTCATACGAGTAGGGTGAAAGAGATTTGAGTTCTTTTGTGTTGCATATTAAGAGAAAGCATCCAAATACTTTGTTTGCATTCATTTAAGTGTGAAACTACTCCTAGGACGTTTACAAGTACAAACAAGCTTCAGCTCAAGCTTTTGAATGCATTTACGCGTTTTAACAGCTTATACGAGTAGGGTGATAGAGATTGAGTTCTTTTGTGTTGTATATTAAGAGAAAGCATCCAAATACTTTGTTTGGATTATTTTGAGTATGAAACTTCACCTAGGATATTTACAAGTACAAACAAGCTTCAACTCAAGCTTTTGAATGAATTTACGCGTTTTAAAAGCTCATAGGAGTTGGGTGAAAGAGATTAAGTTCTTTTGAGTTGTATATTAAGAGAAAACATAAAAATACTTTGTTTGCATTCATTTGAGTGTGAAACTAGACCTAGGATGTTTACAAGTACAAACAAGCTTCAACTCAAGCTTTTGAATGCATTTACGCGTTTTAAAAGCTCATACGAGTAGGGTGAAAGAGATTTGAGTTCTTTTGTGTTGTATATTAAGAGAAAGCATTCAAATACTTTGTTTGGAATAGTTTGAGTGTGAAACTACACCTAAGATGTTTACAAGTACAAACAAGCTTCAACTCAAGCTTTTGAATGCATTTACGCGTTTTAAAAGCTCATACGAGTAGGGTGAAAGAGATTTGAGTTCTTTTGTGTTGTATATTAAGAGAAAGCATCCAAATAATTTGTTTGGATTAATTTGAGGGTGAAACTACACCTAGGATGTTTACAAGTACAAACAAGCTTCAACTCAAGCTTTTGAATGCATTTACGCGTTTTAAATCTTCATACGAGTAGGGTGAAAGAGATTTGAGTTCTTTTGTGTTGTATATTAAGAGAAAGCATCCAAATACTTTGTTTGGATTAATTTTAGTGTGAAACTACACCTAGGATGTTTACAAGTACCAACAAACTTCAACTCAAGCTTTTGAATCCATTTACGCGTTTTAAAAGCTATTACGAGTAGGGTGAAAGAGATTTGAGTTCATTTGTGTTGTATATTAAGAGAAAGCATCCAAACACTTTGTTTGCATTCATTTGAGTGTGAAACTACACCTAGGACGTTTACAAGTACAAACAAGCTTCAACTCAAGCTTTTGACTGCATTTACGCGTTTTAAAAGCTCATACGAGTAGGGTGAAAGAGATTTGAGTTCTTTTGTGTTGTATATTAAGAGAAAGCATCCAATTACTTTGTTTGGATTAATTTGAGGGTAAAACTACACCTAGCATGTTTACAAATACAAACAAGCTTCAACTCAAGCTTTTGAATGCATTTAAGCAATTTAAATGCTCATACGAGTAGGGTGAAAGAGATTTGAGTTCTTTTGTGTTGTATATTAAGAGAAAACATAAAAATACTTTGTTTGCATTCATTTGAGTGTGAAACTACACCTAGGATGTTTACAAGTACAAACAAGCTTCAACTCAAGCTTTTGAATGCATTTACACGTTTTAAATGCTCATACGAGTAGGGTGAAAGAGATTTGAGTTCTTTTGTGTTGTATATTAAGAGAAAGCATTCAAATACTTTGTTTGGAATAGTTTGAGTGTGAAACTACACCTAAGATGTTTACAAGTACAAACAAGCTTCAACTCAAGCTTTTGAATGCATTTACGCGTTTTAAAAGCTCATACGAGTAGGGTGAAAGAGATTTGAGTTCTTTTGTGTTGTATATTAAGAGAAAGCATCCAAATAATTTGTTTGGATTAATTTGAGGGTGAAACTACACCTAGGATGTTTACAAGTACAAACAAGCTTCAACTCAAGCTTTTGAATGCATTTACGCGTTTTAAATCTTCATACGAGTAGGGTGAAAGAGATTTGAGTTCTTTTGTGTTGTATATTAAGAGAAAGCATCCAAATACTTTGTTTGGATTAATTTTAGTGTGAAACTACACCTAGGATGTTTACAAGTACCAACAAACTTCAACTCAAGCTTTTGAATGCATTTACGCGTTTTAAAAGCTATTACGAGTAGGGTGAAAGAGATTTGAGTTCATTTGTGTTGTATATTAAGAGAAAGCATCCAAACACTTTGTTTGCATTCATTTGAGTGTGAAACTACACCTAGGACGTTTACAAGTACAAACAAGCTTCAACTCAAGCTTTTGACTGCATTTACGCGTTTTAAAAGCTCATACGAGTAGGGTGAAAGAGATTTGAGTTCTTTTGTGTTGTATATTAAGAGAAAGCATCCAATTACTTTGTTTGGATTAATTTGAGGGTAAAACTACACCTAGCATGTTTACAAATACAAACAAGCTTCAACTCAAGCTTTTGAATGCATTTAAGCAATTTAAATGCTCATACGAGTAGGGTGAAAGAGATTTGAGTTCTTTTGTGTTGTATATTAAGAGAAAACATAAAAATACTTTGTTTGCATTCATTTGAGTGTGAAACTACACCTAGGATGTTTACAAGTACAAACAAGCTTCAACTCAAGCTTTTGAATGCATTTACACGTTTTAAATGCTCATACGAGTAGGGTGAAAGAGATTTGAGTTCTTTTGTGTTGTATATTAAGAGAAAGCATTCAAATACTTTGTTTGGAATAGTTTGAGTGTGAAACTACACCTAAGATGTTTACAAGTACAAACAAGCTTCAACTCAAGCTTTTGAATGCATTTACGCGTTTTAAAAGCTCATACGAGTAGGGTGAAAGAGATTTGAGTTCTTTTGTGTTGTATATTAAGAGAAAGTGTTGTATATTAAGAGAAAGCATCCAAATACTTTGTTTGGATTCATTTGAGTGTGAAACTACACCTAGGATGTCTAAAAGTACAAACAAGCTTCAACTCAAGCTTTTGAATGCATTTACGCGTTTTAAAAACGCATACGAGTAGGGTGAAAGAGATATGAGTTCTTTTGTGTTGTATATTAAGAGAAAGCATCCAAATACTTTGTTTCGATTAATTTGAGTGTGAAACTACACCTAGGATGTTTACAAGTACAAACAAGCTTCAACTCAAGCTTTTGAATGCATTTACGCATTTTAAAAGCTCATACGAGTTGGGTGAAAGAGATTTGAGTTCTTTTGTGTTGTATATTAAGAGAAAGCATCCAAACACTTTGTTTGCATTCATTTGAGTGTGAAACTACTCCAAGGATGTTTACAAGTACAAACAAGCTTCAACTCAAGCTTTTGAATGCATTTACGCGTTTTTAAAGCTCATACGAGTAGGGTGATAGAGATTTGAGTTCTTTTGTGTTGTATATTAAGAGAAAGCATCCAAACACTTTGTTTGCATTCATTTGAGTGTGAAACTACTCCTAGGACGTTTAAAAGTACAAACAAGCTTCAAGTCAAGCTTTTGAATGCATTTACGCGTTTTAACAGCTCATACGAGTAGGGTGAAAGAGATTGAGTTCTTTTGTGTTGTATATTAAGAGAAAGCACCCAAATGTTTTTTTTGCATTCATTTGAGTATGAAACAACCCCAAGAATGTTTTAAAGTGCAAACAAGCTTCAACTCAAGCTTTTGAATACATTTACGTGTTTTAAAAGCTCATACGAGTAGGGTGAAAGAGATTTGAGTTCTTTTGTATTGTATATTAAGAGAAAGCATCCAAAAACTTTTTTTCGATTCATTTGTGTGTGAAAGTACACCTAGGATGTCTGCAAGTACAAACAAGCTTCAACTCAAGCTTTTGAATGCATTTACGCGTTTTAAAAGCCAATACGAGTAGGGTGAAAGAGATTTGAGTTCTTTTGTGTTGTATATTAAGAGAAAGCATCCAAACACTTTGTTTGCATTCATTTGAGTTTGAAACTACTACTACGACGTTTACACAAACAAGCTTCAACTCAAGCTTTTGAATGAATTTATGCGTTTTAACAGCTCTTACGACTAGGGTGATAGAGATTGAGTTCTTTTGTGTTGTATATTAAGAGAAAGCACCCAAATGTTTTGTTTGCATTCATTTGAGTATGAAACAACCCCAAGAATGTTTTAAAGTGCAAACAAGCTTCAACTCAAGCTTTTGAATACATTTACGCGTTTTAAAAGCTCATACGAGTACGGTGAAAGAGATTTGAGTTCTTTTGTGTTGTATATTAAAAGAAAGCATCCAAATACTTTGTTTGGATCCATTTGAGTGTGAAAGTACACCTAGGATGTCTACAAGTACAAACAAGCTTCAACTCAAGCTTTTGAATGCATTTACGCGTTTTAAAAGCTCATACGAGTAGGGTGAAGGAGATTTGAGTTCTTTTGTGTTGTCTATTAAGAGAAAGCATCCAAACACTTTGTTTGCATTCATTTGAGTATGAAACTGCACCAAGAATGTTTTAAAGTGCAAACAAGCTTCAACTCAAGCTTTGAATGCATTTACGGGTTTTAAAAGCTCATACGAGTAGGGTGAAAGAGATTTGAGTTCTTTTGTGTTGTATTTTAAGAGAAAGCATCCAAATACTTTCTTTGGATTAATTTGAGTGTGAAACTACACCTAGGATTTTTACAAGTACAAACAAGCTTCAACTCAAGCTTTTGAATGCATTTACGCGTTTTAAAAGCCCATACGAGTAGGGTGAAAGATATTTGAGTTCTTTTGTGTTGTATATTAAGAGAAAGCATCCAAATACTTTATTTGCACTCATTTGAGTATGAAACTACACCAAGAATGTTTTAAAGTGAAAACAAGCTTCAACTCAAGCTTTTGAATGCATTTACGCGTTTTAACAGCTCTTACGACTAGGGTGATAAAGATTGAGTTCTTTTGTGTTGTATATTAAGAGAAAGCACCCAAATGTTTTGTTTGCATTCATTTTAGTATAAAACTACACCAAGAATGTTTTAAAGTGCAAACACGCTTCAACTCAGCTTTGTAAATGCATTTACGCGTTTTAAAAGCTCATACGAGTAGGGTGAAAGAGATTTGAGTTCTTTTGAGTTGTATATTAAAAGAAAGCATCCAAATACTTTGTTTGGATTCATTTGATTGTAAAACTACACCTAGGATGTTTACAAGTACAAACAAGCTTCAACTCAAGCTTTTGAATGCATTTACGCGTTTTAAAAGCTCATACGAGTAGGGTGAAAGAGATTTGAGTTCTTTTGTGTTGTCTATTAAGAGAAAGCATCCAAACACTTTGTTTGCATTCATTTGAGTATGAAACTGCACCAAGAATGTTTTAAAGTGCAAACAAGCTTCAACTCAAGCTTTGAATGCATTTACGGGTTTTAAAAGCTCATCCGAGTAGAGTGAAAGAGATTTGAGTTCTTTTGTGTTGTATATTAAGAGAAAGCATCCAAACACTTTTCTGGCATTCATTTGAGTGTGAAACTACTCCTAGGATGTTTACAAGTACAAACACGCTTCAACGCAAGCTTTTGAATGCATTTACGTGTTTTAACATCTCTTACGACTAGGGTGATAGAGATTGAGTTCTTTTGTGTTGTATATTAAGAGAAAGCACCCAATTGTTTTACGACTAGGGTGATAGAGATTGAGTTCATTTGAGTATGAAACTACGCCAAGAATGTTTTAAAGTGCAAACAAGCTTCAACTCAAGCTTTTGAATGCATTTACGCGATTTAAAAGCTCATTCGAGTAGGGTGAAAGAGATTTGAGTTCTTTTGTGTAGTATATTAAGAGAAAGCATCCAAATATGTTGTTTGGATTAATTTGAGTGTGAAACTACACCTAGGGTGTTTACAAGTACAAACAAGCTTCAACTCAAGCTTTTGAATGCATTTACGCGTTTTTAAAGCTCATACGAGTAGGGTGATAGAGATCGAGTTCTTTTGTGTTGTATATTAAGAGAAAACATAAAAATACTTTGTTTGCATTCAATTCAGTGTGAAACTACACCTAGGATGTTTACAAGTACAAACAAGCTTAAACTCAAGCTTTTGAAAGCATTTACGCGTTTTAACAGCTCTTACCACTAGGGTGATAGAGATCGAGTTCTTTTGTGTTGTTTATTAAGAGAATGCACCCAAATGTTTTGTTTGTATTCATTTGAGTATAAAACTACACCAAGAATGTTTTGAAAATGCAAACACGCTTCAACTCAACCTTTTAAATGCATTTACGCGTTTTAAAAGCTCATACGAGTTGGGTGAAAGAGATTTGAGTTCTTTTGCATAGTATATTAAGAGAAAGCATCAAATTACTTTGTTTGGATTAATTTTAGTGTGAAACTACACCTAGGATGTTTACAAGTACCAACAAGCTTCAACTCAAGCTTTTGAATGCATTTACGCGTTTTAAAAGCTCATACGAGTAGGGTGAAAGAGATTTGAGTTCTTTTGTGTTGTATATTAAGAGAAAGCATCCAAACACTTTGTTTGCATTCATTTGAATGTGAAACTACTCCTAGGACGTTTAAAAGTACAAACAAGCTTCAACTCAAGCTTTTGAATGCATTTACGCGTTCTAACAGCTCTTACGACTAGGGTGATAGAGATTGAGTTCTTTTGTGTTGTATATTAAGAGAAAGCACCCAAATGTTTTTTTTGCATTCATTTGAGTATGAAACAACCCCAAGAATGTTTTAAAGTGCAAACAAGCTTCAACTCAAGCTTTTGAATACATTTACGCGTTTTAACAGCTCGTACAACTAGGGTGAAAAAGATTTGAGTTCTTTTGTGTTGTATATTAAGATAAAGTATCCAAATACTTTGTTTGGATTCATTTGAGTATGAAACTACACCAAGAATGTTTTCAAGTGCAAACAAGCTTCAACTCAAGCTTTTGAATGCATTTACGCGTTTTAAAAGCTCATACGAGTAGGGTGAAAGAGATTTGAGTTCTTTTGAGTTGTATATTAAAAGAAATCATCCAAACACTTTGTTTGGATTCATTTGAGTGTGAAACTACACCTAGGATGTTTACAAGTAAAAACAAGCTTCAACTCAAGCTTTCGAATGCATTTACGCGTTTTAAAAGTTCATACGAGTAGGGTGAAAGAGATTTGAGTTCTTTTGTGTTGTCTATTAAGAGAAAGCATCCAAACACTTTGTTTGCATTCATTTGAGTATGAAATTACTCCTAGGGTGTTTACAAGTACAAACAAGCTTCAACTCAAGCTTTTGAATGCATTTACGCGTTTTAACAGCTCTTACGATTAGTGTGATAGAGATTGATTTCTTTTGTTTTGTATATTAAGAGAAAGCAGCCAATTGTTTTGTTTGCATTCATTTGAGTAAGAAACTACACCAAGAATGTTTTAAAGTGCAAACAAGCTTCAACTGAAGCTTTTGAATGCATTTAAGCGTTTTAAAAGCTCATACGAGTAGGGTGAAAGAGATTTGAGTTGTTTTGTGTTGTATATATTAAGAGAAAGCATACAAATTCTTTGTTTGGATTAATTTGAAGGTGAAACTACACCTAGGATGTTTACAAGTACAAACAAGCTTCAACACAAGCTTTTGAATACATCTACGCGTTTTAACAGCTCTTACAACTAGGGTGATAGAGATCGAGTTCTTTTGGGTTATATATTAAGAGAAAGCATCCAAATACTTTGTTTGCATTCATTTGAGTATGAAACTACACCAAGAATGTTTTAAATTGCAAACAAGCTTCAACTCAAGCTTTTGAATGCATTTACGGGTTTTAAAAGCTCATCCGAGTAGGGTGAAAGAGATTTGAGTTCTTTTGTGTTGTATATTAAGAGAAAGCATCCAAACACTTTTCTGGCATTCATTTGAGTGTGAAACTACGCCTAGGATGTTTACAAGTACAAACAAGCTTCAACTCAAGCTTTTGAATGCATTTACGCGTTTTAAAAGCTCATACGAGTAGGGTGAAAGAGATTTTAGTTCTTTTGTGTTGTCTATTAAGAGAAAGCATCCAATCACTTTGTTTGCATTCATTTGAGTATGAAACGACACTCAGAATGTTTTAAAGTGCAAACAAGCTTCAACTCAAGCTTTTGAATGCATTTACGGGTTTTAAAAGCTCATCCGAGTAGGGTGAAAGAGATTTGAGTTCTTTTGTGTTGTATATTAAGAGAAAACATAAAAATACTTTGTTTGCATTCATTTGAGTGTGAAACTACACCTAGGATGTTTACAAGTACAAACAAGCTTCAACTCAAGCTTTTGAAAGCATTTACGCGTTTTAACAGCTCTTACCACTAGGGTATAGAGATCGAGTTCTTTTGTGTTGTTTATTAAGAGAATGGACCCAAATGTTTTGTTTGCATTCATTTTAGTATAAAACTACACCAAGAATGTTTTAAAGTGCAAACACGCTTCAACTCAGCTTTTTAAATGCATTTACGCGTTTTAAAAGCTCATACGAGTAGGGTGAAAGAGATTTGAGTTCTTTTGAGTTGTATATTAAAAGAAAGCATCCAAATACTTTGTTTGGATTCATTTGATTGTAAATCTACACCTAGGATGTTTACAAGTACAAACAAGCTTCAACTCAAGCTTTTGAATGCATTTACGCGTTTTAAAAGCTCATACGAGTAGGGTGAAAGAGATTTGAGTTCTTTTGTGTTGTCTATTAAGAGAAAGCATCCAAACACTTTGTTTGCATTCATTTGAGTATGAAACTGCACCAAGAATGTTTTAAAGTGCAAACAAGCTTCAACTCAAGCTTTGAATGCATTTACGGGTTTTAAAAGCTCATCCGAGTAGGGTGAAAGAGATTTGAGTTCTTTTGTGTTGTATATTAAGAGAAAGCGTCCAAACACTTTTCTGGCATTCATTTGAGTGTGAAACTACTCCTAGGATGTTTACAAGTACAAACACGCTTCAACGCAAGCTTTTGAATGCATTTACGTGTTTTAACATCTCTTACGACTAGGGTGATAGAGATTGAGTTCTTTTGTGTTGTATATTAAGAGAAAGCACCCAATTGTTTTGTTTGCATTCATTTGAGTATGAAACTACGCCAAGAATGTTTTAAAGTGCAAACAAGCTTCAACTCAAGCTTTTGAATGCACTTACGCGATTTAAAAGCTCATTCGAGTAGGGTGAAAGAGATTTGAGTTCTTTTGTGTAGTATATTAAGAGAAAGCATCCAAATATGTTGTTTGGATTAATTTGTGTGTGAAACTACACCTAGGGTGTTTACAAGTACAAACAAGCTTCAACTCAAGCTTTTGAATGCATTTACGCGTTTTTAAAGCTCATACGAGTAGGGTGATAGAGATCGAGTTCTTTTGTGTTGTATATTAAGAGCAAACATAAAAATACTTTGTTTGCATTCAATTGAGTGTGAAACTACACCTAGGATGTTTACAAGTACAAACAAGCTTCAACTCAAGCTTTTGAAAGCATTTACGCGTTTTAACAGCTCTTACCACTAGGGTGATAGAGATCGAGTTCTTTTGTGTTGTTTATTAAGAGAATGCACCCAAATGTTTTGTTTGTATTCATTTGAGTATAAAACTACACCAAGAATGTTTTGAAAATGCAAACACGCTTCAACTCAACCTTTTAAATGCATTTACGCGTCTAAAAGCTCATACGAGTAGGGTGAAAGAGATTTGAGTTCTTTTGCATTGTATATTAAGAGAAAGCATCAAATTACTTTGTTTGGATTAATTTTAGTGTGAAACTACACCTAGGATGTTTACAAGTACCAACAAGCTTCAACTCAAGCTTTTGAATGCATTTACGCGTTTTAAAAGCTCATACGAGTAGGGTGAAAGAGATTTGAGTTCTTTTGTGTTGTATATTAAGAGAAACCATCCAAACACTTTGTTTGCATTCATTTGAGTGTGAAACTACTCCTAGGACGTTTAAAAGTACAAACAAGCTTCAACTCAAGCTTTTGAATGCATTTACGCGTTTTAGCAGCTCTTACGACTAGGGTGATAGAGATTGAGTTCTTTTGTGTTGTATATTAAGAGAAAGCACCCAAATGTTTTGTTTGCATTCATTTGAGTATGAAATAACCCCAAGAATGTTTTAAAGTGCAAACAAGCTTCAACTCAAGCTTTTGAATACATTTACGCATTTTAAAAGCTCATACGAGTAGGTTGAAAGAGATTTGAGTTCTTTTGTATTGTGTATTAAGAGAAAGCATCCAAATACTTTGTTTGGATTCATTTGAGTGTGAAAGTACACCTAGGATGTCTGCAAGTACAAACAAGCTTCAACTCAAGCTTTTTAATGCATTTACGCGTTTTAAAAGCCCATACGAGTAGGGTGAAAGAGATTTGAGTTCTTTTGTGTTGTATATTAAGAGAAAGCATCCAAATACTTTATTTGCACTCATTTGAGTATGAAACTACACCAAGAATGTTTTAAAGTGCAAACAAGCTTCAACTCAAGCTTTTGAATGCATTTACGCGTTTTAACAGCTCTTACGACTAGGGTGATAGAGATTGAGTTCTTTTGTGTTGTATATTAAGAGAAAGCACCCAATTGTTTTGTTTGCATTCATTAGAGTATTAAACTACAGCAAGAATGTTTTAAAGTGCAAACAAGCTTCAACTCAAGCTTTTGAATGCATTTAAGCGTTTTAAAAGCTCATACGAGTAGGGTGAAAGAGATTTGAGTTGTTTTGTGATGCGTTGGCATCAAGCTCCTCTCTTCACTTAAGTGCCATACAATCTGTTCTTGGTCCATCAATGATACTATCATGTTCTATGGCACTCTTTAATGGTCCTAGGGGCCTTAATGTCCTTTCAATGGCATTAATGATGCGTTAGCATCAGGTCATCAAGTTACGAGCGTGAGCATTAATGCATTAATCATGGCATTTGGGACTCTCTCACGTTTGAATGGTGATAATTCTGGTCCTAGAGGTCTTAGTGTCCTTTTGGCCACTTAATCTAGGTTATGTCCGTACAAGATTAATCCGTACAAATAAGCATTTGTGATTAGTGTTAGTTATAGTGCACCCTGCATGTAATTAGCATAATTAACAAATGTAATTAGTTGTTATTTGAATTCCCTAAGTAGTTGCTGAGTAAGGCGCGCCTAAGAGCACATGGGGCAGGTAAGGATGAAGAATGAGGCTCCTTACAGCTCACCCACGTTTGTCCTTAATCTAGGTTATGTGCTGAGCGTGAATTGGGATCTTATTTGTTGCATTGCTTGTTTGTTCTGAATTTATTCTGCAACGTTGTGGTGAGTCTTGTGGGATTTATACCTGGTTATCTTATTTGGGGTTATATCTTTGTTATCCAAGTGGTTTAAAGTTAAAAGGTTGAGTCTTTGGCCTTCATTGGTGCTCAAACATTTTGTTGGTCCTGCTGGGTTGCGAACAGGAGTCATGTTGGCATTTTGCTCATATCTCAAGATGTAGAGATTAAGTTTATGTCTTTCTTACCCCTATAGCCTCCTAATACCTTATACTAAAAATTATCTTGGTAGATTTCGGGTTTTGTCACTCTTGTATGTAAGAAATTTTGAGATTTGTTGAGCTGTTCGTGTACGTGCAAAATTTGGAATTGTTGTGTTTGAAGTTGAGCTGTTGCAATTGGCGTTTGTTCTCTTATGGATCTTTGTTGAAACTGGAATTGGGTGTTGAATCATTGGATAGTTTTGAGTATTCATTGCATTTGATTGTCTTATCCCGTCATTCCACAACACAAAGAACCCAACAACAGCCCAAACACCATCCGAACTCAAACACAACCTAACTCCACAAAATGCCTCGTCTTTATGATACCAAGTATAATGATGATGACTTAGAGATTGACTTTCCTAAATTTGGTGGGTTCCTCTATTCTGAAGATTTTTATACGTGGCTTGAGACGGTGGACGAATGGTTTAAAGTCTTGGAGTTTTCTAATCGCAAGAAAATAGAACTTGTGACGAGTTCTTTCGATTGTGATGCTTTGATTTGGTGGGACCTCTTAGAAATCAGAAGAAGAAGGATTGGAAAGGGGAAAATACAAAGCTGGGGTGAGATGAGAGAAGAACTCATTAGAAAGTTTGTGCCAAAGTTCACGTCACGAGCTTTTTACACTCCACACAACCATGAGCATGTGGCTAACATGAAAGCTCGTGAAAATGAAGCTCCCACAATTGTGAGCATAGAGGAATGGCAAATGATTGGAGAAACATTTGAAGAGCCAACTTTAGCTCAAGAGGAAGACAAGGGCAGGTTCGAAATTGTTCTTGAATCAGGAGCTCTTGAACAAGAGTTACAACCCTCTAGTGATATAACTATCGTTTGTCATGAGGTTATGCAAGCAACAGCTAAGACAAGCGCCTTTGTTACATCTCAATGTGAAACCCCAAGCAAACATTGGACGGATTGGACGGATTTTAGTCACTTTCCTAGAGTGGGGATAGATACAAGCATGCCATTGTTCTTTGAGGAGAAAATGAAGCTACATTGCAAAGATGTGACGAGATCAATTGGGGCTTGGATTAGAGGCCGTGTTCGGGGTGGAAAATTCAGCACATACTTCATTGAGCTACATTGGAAAGGTTTCTACTTCAAGGACTTGAGGGCAAGTCCTAAACAACACCGGGAGTATGATGCGTTGGCATCAAGCTCCTCTCTTCACTTAAGTGCCATACAATCTGTTCTTGGTCCATCAATGATACTATCATGTTCTATGACACTCTTTAATGGTCCTAGGGGCCTTAATGTCCTTTCAATGGCATTAATGATGCGTTAGCATCAGGTCATCAAGTTACGAGCGTGAGCATTAATGCATTAATCATGGCATTTGGGACTCTCTCACGTTTGAATGGTGATAATTCTGGTCCTAGAGGTCTTAGTGTCCTTTTGGCCACTTAATCTAGGTTATGTCCGTACAAGATTAATCCGTACAAATAAGCATTTGTGATTAGTGTTAGTTATAGTGCACCCTGCATGTAATTAGCATAATTAACAAATGTAATTAGTTGTTATTTGAATTCCCTAAGTAGTTGCTGAGTAAGGCGCGCCTAAGAGCACATGGGGCAGGTAAGGATGAAGAATGAGGCTCCTTACAGCTCACCCACGTTTGTCCTTATGCAAGGACAAGCAACAGCTGTCAAGTGGTCCAAAACGGAAGGAAATGCGCTCCAAATTGTACTGCACGTATTTGGCTCATTTCTGGGCAAAATACTGAAGTTTCATTTTGCTTGGGCACTACTCTTGGACAGCTCACCCTTTCTAGAGTATTCTTAGGTTATTAGGGCACATTTGTGACCCCTATAAATATGTAAGAACAGCTGATGTAAAAGGCACTTGATGAGGAATGAAAATATGAAATGGCTGCTGCCTTTTGATTACAAACCTTGTTGTTCTTTATAATGTCCTTAGGGATATTTGGTGAAACAAGTAGTATCCTTTAGCCTTGACTTGGTGGTTAAATCCTTTATAGTCCTGGTGGTGGTGCTATCTATCCTCCCTCTTCTTATTTTTCGTTTCATTTACTTCGTTTTCAATCTCTATAATAAAAAAAACAAACAAAATATTATCAAAACATCCATTGTTCGAAAACGAGCTAAAAGCTTCAGTTTTGCTAACGCATCAGTTGGTATCAGAGCTTTGGTTTTCTTAGCTCGTTAATACAGAGGTTTTTCTTCATTGAAGAGTCCTCTTTCACCTGGTTTTGGTTTCAAGGAAAAAGGTTGAGATTTGGGTACTCAAGTAAGCATTTTCCCTCGGTGACTCCTGCTGGACGTGTGATTGGACCAAGCTGAGGATCTTTGTTTTTGGAGGCGCTTCAAAAGGTAAAGGTGTCAACTTTGATACTTTTCTGAGTTTCTTAGATATTTATCTTTCAGAATATCTTGGTGGTTTTGCTTAAATCATTGTGGGTTGGAGCAGTTTATTGTGAGAAGTTGCTAAATGTGCTTAGCGTGAACTGGGATCTTATTTGTTGCATTGCTTGTTTGTTCTGAATTTATTCTGCAACGTTGTGGTGAGTCTTGTGGGATTTATACCTGGTTATCTTATTTGGGGTTATATCTTTGTTATCCAAGTGGTTTAAAGTTAAAAGGTTGAGTCTTTGGCCTTCATTGGTGCTCAAACATTTTGTTGGTCCTGCTGGGTTGCGAACAGGAGTCATGTTGGCATTTTGCTCATATCTCAAGATGTAGAGATTAAGTTTATGTCTTTCTTACTCCTATAGCCTCCTAATACCTTATACTAAAAATTATCTTGGTAGATTTCGGGTTTTGTCACTCTTGTATGTAAGAAATTTTGAGATTTGTTGAGCTGTTCGTGTACGTGCAAAATTTGGAATTGTTGTGTTTGAAGTTGAGCTGTTGCAATTGGCGTTTGTTCTCTTATGGATCTTTGTTGAAACTGGAATTGGGTGTTGAATCATTGGATAGTTTTGAGTATTCATTGCATTTGATTGTCTTATCCCGTCATTCCACAACACAAAGAACCCAACAACAGCCCAAACACCATCCGAACTCAAACACAACCTAACTCCACAAAATGCCTCGTCTTTATGATACCAAGTATAATGATGATGACTTAGAGATTGACTTTCCTAAATTTGGTGGGTTCCTCTATTCTGAAGATTTTTATACGTGGCTTGAGACGGTGGACGAATGGTTTAAAGTCTTGGAGTTTTCTAATCGCAAGAAAATAGAACTTGTGACGAGTTCTTTCGATTGTGATGCTTTGATTTGGTGGGACCTCTTAGAAATCAGAAGAAGAAGGATTGGAAAGGGGAAAATACAAAGCTGGGGTGAGATGAGAAAAGAACTCATTAGAAAGTTTGTGCCAAAGTTCACGTCACGAGCTTTTTACACTCCACACAACCATGAGCATGTGGCTAACATGAAAGCTCGTGAAAATGAAGCTCCCACAATTGTGAGCATAGAGGAATGGCAAATGATTGGAGAAACATTTGAAGAGCCAACTTTAGCTCAAGAGGAAGACAAGGGTAGGTTCGAAATTGTTCTTGAATCAGGAGCTCTTGAACAAGAGTTACAACCCTCTAGTGATATAACTATCGTTTGTCATGAGGTTATGCAAGCAACAGCTAAGACAAGCGCCTTTGTTACATCTCAATGTGAAACCCCAAGCAAACATTGGACGGATTGGACGGATTTTAGTCACTTTCCTAGAGTGGGGATAGATACAAGCATGCCATTGTTCTTTGAGGAGAAAATGAAGCTACATTGCAAAGATGTGACGAGATCAATTGGGGCTTGGATTAGAGGCCGTGTTCGGGGTGGAAAATTCAGCACATACTTCATTGAGCTACATTGGAAAGGTTTCTACTTCAAGGACTTGAGGGCAAGTCCTAAACAACACCGGGAGTATGATGCGTTGGCATCAAGCTCCTCTCTTCACTTAAGTGCCATACAATCTGTTCTTGGTCCATCAATGATACTATCATGTTCTATGACACTCTTTAATGGTCCTAGGGGCCTTAATGTCCTTTCAATGGCATTAATGATGCGTTAGCATCAGGTCATCAAGTTACGAGCGTGAGCATTAATGCATTAATCATGGCATTTGGGACTCTCTCACGTTTGAATGGTGATAATTCTGGTCCTAGAGGTCTTAGTGTCCTTTTGGCCACTTAATCTAGGTTATGTCCGTACAAGATTAATCCGTACAAATAAGCATTTGTGATTAGTGTTAGTTATAGTGCACCCTGCATGTAATTAGCATAATTAACAAATGTAATTAGTTGTTATTTGAATTCCCTAAGTAGTTGCTGAGTAAGGCGCGCCTAAGAGCACATGGGGCAGGTAAGGATGAAGAATGAGGCTCCTTACAGCTCACCCACGTTTGTCCTTATGCAAGGACAAGCAACAGCTGTCAAGTGGTCCAAAACGGAAGGAAATGCGCTCCAAATTGTACTGCACGTATTTGGCTCATTTCTGGGCAAAATACTGAAGTTTCATTTTGCTTGGGCACTACTCTTGGACAGCTCACCCTTTCTAGAGTATTCTTAGGTTATTAGGGCACATTTGTGACCCCTATAAATATGTAAGAACAGCTGATGTAAAAGGCACTTGATGAGGAATGAAAATATGAAATGGCTGCTGCCTTTTGATTACAAACCTTGTTGTTCTTTATAATGTCCTTAGGGATATTTGGTGAAACAAGTAGTATCCTTTAGCCTTGACTTGGTGGTTAAATCCTTTATAGTCCTGGTGGTGGTGCTATCTATCCTCCCTCTTCTTATTTTTCGTTTCATTTACTTCGTTTTCAATCTCTATAATCAAAAAAACAAACAAAATATTATCAAAACATCCATTGTTCGAAAACGAGCTAAAAGCTTCAGTTTTGCTAACGCATCATTTTGTGTTGTATATATTAAGAGAAAGCATACAAATACTTTGTTTGGATTAATTTGAGGGTGAAACTACACCTAGGACGTTTACAAGTACAAACAAGCTTCAACTCAAGCTTTTGAATGCATCTACGCGTTTTAACAGCTCTTACAACTAGGGTGATAGAGATCGAGTTCTTTTGGGTTATATATTAACAGAAAGCATCCAAATACTTTGTTTGCATTCATTTGAGTATGAAACTACACAAAGAATGTTTTAAAGTGCAAACAAGCTTCAACTCAAGCTTTTGAATGCATTTACGGGTTTTAAAAACTCATACGAGTAGGGTGAAAAAGATTTGAGTTCTTTTGTGTTGTATATTAAGATAAAGTATCCAAATACTTTGTTTGGATTCATTTGAGTATGAAACTACACCAAGAATGTTTTCAAGTGCAAACAAGCTTCAACTCAAGCTTTTGAATGCATTTACGCGTTTTAAAAGCTCATACGAGTAGGGTGAAAGAGATTTGAGTTCTTTTGAGTTGTATATTAAAAGAAATCATCCAAACACTTTGTTTGGATTCATTTGTGTGTAAAACTACACCTAGGATGTTTACAAGTACAAACGAGCTTCAACTCAAGCTTTCGAATGCATTTACGCGTTTTAAAAGTTCATACGAGTAGGGTGAAAGAGATTTGAGTTCTTTTGTGTTGTCTATTAAGAGAAAGCATCCAAACACTTTGTTTGCATTCATTTGAGTATGAAATTACTCCTAGGGTGTTTACAAGTACAAACAAGCTTCAACTCAAGCTTTTGAATGCATTTACGCGTTTTAACAGCTCTTACGACTAGTGTGATAGAGATTGATTTCTTTTGTGTTGTATATTAAGAGAAAGCAGCCAATTGTTTTGTTTGCATTCATTTGAGTAAGAAACTACACCAAGAATGTTTTAAAGTGCAAACAAGCTTCAACTCAAGCTTTTGAATGCATTTAAGCGTTTTAAAAGCTCATACGAGTAGGGTGAAAGA
The DNA here is from genome assembly GCA_038025085.1 of Tetragonia tetragonoides. Lineage (NCBI taxonomy): Eukaryota > Viridiplantae > Streptophyta > Magnoliopsida > Caryophyllales > Aizoaceae > Tetragonia > Tetragonia tetragonoides. Next base: position 27,809,794 of record CM076140.1, read on the forward strand.
GATTTAAGTTGTTTTGTGTTGTATATATTAAGAGAAAGCATACAAATACTTTGTTTGGATTAATTTGAGGGTGAAACTACACCTAGGATGTTTACAAGTACAAACAAGCTTCAACTCAAGCTTTTGAATGCATCTACGCGTTTTAACAGCTCTTACAACTAGGGTGATAGAGATCGAGTTCTTTTGGGTTATATATTAAGAGAAAGCATCCAAATACTTTGTTTGCATTCATTTGAGTATGAAACTACACCAAGAATGTTTTAAAGTGCAAACAAGCTTCAACTCAAGCTTTTGAATGCATTTACGGGTTTTAAAAGCTCATCCGAGTAGGGTGAAAGAGATTTGAGTTCTTTTGTGTTGTATATTAAGAGAAAGCATCCAAACACTTTTCTGGCATTCATTTGAGTGTGAAACTACGCCTAGGATGTTTACAAGTACAAACAAGCTTCAACTCAAGCTTTTGAATGCATTTACGCGTTTTAAAAGCTCATACGAGTAGGGTGAAAGAGATTTGAGTTCTTTTGTGTTGTCTATTAAGAGAAAGCATCCAAACACTTTGTTTGCATTCATTTGAGTATGAAACTACACCAAGAATGTTTTCAAGTGCAAACAAGCTTCAACTCAAGCTTTTGAATGCATTTACGGGTTTTAAAAGCTCATCCCAGTAGGGTGAAAGAGATTTGAGTTCTTTTGTGTTGTATATTAAGAGAAAGCATCCAAACACTTTTCTGGCATTCATTTGAGTGTGAAACTAGTCCTAGGATGTTTACAAGTACAAACACGCTTCAACGCAAGCTTTTGAATGCATTTACGTGTTTTAACAGCTCTTACGACTAGGGTGATAGAGATTGAGTTCTTTTTTGTTGTATATTAAGAGAAAGCACCCAATTGTTTTGTTTGCATTCATTTGAGTATGAAACTACGCCAAGAATGTTTTAAAGTGCAAACAAGCTTCAACTCAAGCTTTTGAATGCATTTACGCGATTTAAAAGCTCATTCGAGTAGGGTGAAAGAGATTTGAGTTCTTTTGTGTAGTATATTAAGAGAATGCATCCAAATATGTTGTTTGGATTAATTTGAGTCTGAAATTACACCTAGGATGTTTACAAGTACAAACAAGCTTCAACTCAAGGTTTTGAATGCATTTACGTGTTTTAAAAGCTCATACGAGTAGGGTGAAAGAGATTTGAGTTCTTTTGTGTTGTATATTAAGAGAAAGCATCCAAACACTTTGTTTGCATTCATTTGAGTGTGAAACTACTCCAAGGATGTTTACAAGTACAAACAAGCTTCAACTCAAGCTTTTGAATGCATTTACGCGTTTTTAAAACTCATACGAGTAGGGTGATCGAGATCGAGTTCTTTTGTGTTGTATATTAAGAGAAAACATAAAAATACTTTGTTTGCATTCATTTGAGTGTGAAACTACACCTAGGATGTTTACAAGTATAAACAAGCTTCAACTCAAGCTTTTGAAAGCATTTACGCGTTTTAACAGCTCTTACCACTTGGGTGATAGAGATCGAGTTCTTTTGTGTTGTTTATTAAGAGAATGCCCCCAAATGTTTTGTTTGCATTCATTTTAGTATAAAACTACACCAAGAATGTTTTAAAGTGCAAACACGCTTCAACTCAGCCTTTTAAATGCATTTACGCGTTTTAAAAGCTCATACGAGTAGGGTGAAAGAGATTTGAGTTCTTTTGCAATGTATATTAAGAGAAAGCATCAAATTACTTTGATTGGATTAATTTTAATGTGAAACTACACCGAGGATGTTTACAAGTACCAACAAGCTTCAACTCAAGCTTTTGAATGCATTTACGTGTTTTAAACGCTCATACGAGTAGGGTGAAAGAGATTTGAGTTCTTTTGTGTTGTATATTAAGAGAAAGCATCCAAACACTTTGTTTGCATTCATTTGAGTGTGAAACTACTCCTAGGACGTTTAAAAGTACAAACAAGCTTCAACTCAAGCTTTTGAATGCATTTACGCTTTTTAACAGCTCTTACGACTAGGGTGATAGAGATTGAGTTCTTTTGTATTGTATATTAAGAGAAAGCACCCAAATGTTTTGTTTGCATTCATTTGAGTATGAAACAACCCCAAGAATGTTTTAAAGTGCAAACAAGCTTCAACTCAAGCTTTTGAATACATTTACGAGTTTTAAAAGCTCATACGAGTGGGGTGAAAGAGATTTGAGTTCATTTGTATTGTATATTAAGAGAAAGCATCCAAATACTTTGTTTGGATTCATTTGAGTGTGAAAGTACACCTAGGATGTCTGCAAGTACAAACAAGCTTCAACTCAAGCTTTTGAATGCATTTACGCGTTTTAAAAGCTCATACGAGTAGGGTGAAAGAGATTTGAGTTCTTTTGTGTTGTATATTAAGAGAAAGCATCCAAACACTTTGTTTGCATTCATTTGAGTGTGAAACTACTCCTAGGACGTTTAAAAGTACAAACAAGCTTCAACTCAAGCTTTTGAATGCATTTACGCGTTTTAACAGCTCTTACCACTAGGGTGATAGAGATTGAGTTCTTTTGTGTTGTATATTAAGAGAAAGCACCCAAATGTTTTGTTTGAGTGTGAAAATACACCTAGGATGTTTACAAGTACAAAAAAGCTTCAACTAAAGCTTTTGAATGCATTTACGTGTTTTAAAAGCTCAAACGAGTAGGGTGATACAGATTGAGTTCTTCTGTGTTGTATATTTAGAGAAAGCACCCAGTTGTTTTGTTTGCATTCATTTGAGTAAGAAACTACACCAAGATTGTTTTAAAGTGCAAACAAGCTTCAACTCAAGCTTTTGAATGCATTTACGCGTTTTAAAAACTCATACGAGTAGGGTGAAAAAGATTTGAGTTCTTTTGTGTTGTATATTAAGATAAAGTATCCAAATACTTTGTTTGGATTCATTTGAGTATGAAACTACACCAAGAATGTTTTCAAGTGCAAACAAGCTTCAACTCAAGCTTTTGAATGCATTTACGCGTTTTAAAAGCTCATACGAGTAGGGTGAAAGACATTTGAGTTCTTTTGAGTTGTATATTAAAAGAAAGCATCCAAACACTTTGTTTGCATTCATTTGAGTGTGAAACTACTCCTAGGACGTTTGAAAGTACAAACAAGCTTCAACTCAAGCTTTTGAATGCATTTACGCGTTTTAACAGCTCTTACGACTAGGGTGATAGAGATTGAGTTCTTTTGTGTTGTATATTAAGAGAAAGCACCCAAATGTTTTGTTTGCATTCATTTGAGTATGAAATAACCCCAAGAATGTTTTAAAGTGCAAACAAGCTTCAACTCAAGCTTTTGAATACATTTACGCGTTTTAAAAGCTCATACGAGTAGGGTGAAAGAGATTTGAGTTCTTTTGTATTGTATATTAAGAGAAAGCATCCAAATACTTTGTTTGGATTCATTTGAGTGTGAAACTACACCTAGGATGTCTGCAAGTACAAACAAGGTTCAACTCAAGCTTTTGAATGCATTTACGCGTTTTAAAAGCCCATACGAGTAGGGTGAAAGAGATTTGAGTTCTTTTGTGTTGTATATTAAGAGAAAGTATCCAAATAATTTTTTTGGATTAATTTGAGTGTGAAACTACACCAAGAATGTTTTCAAGTGCAAACAAGCTTCAACTCAAGCTTTTGAATGCATTTACGCGAATTAAAAGCTCATACGAGTACGGTGAAAGGGATTTGAGTTCTTTTGTGTTGTATGTTAACAGAAAGCATGCAAATATGTTGTTTGGATTAATTTGAGTGTGAAACTACACCTAGGATGTTTACAAGTACAAACAAGCTTCAACTCAAGCTTTTGAATGCATTTACGCGTTTCACAGCTCTTACAACTAGGGTGATAGAGATCGAGTTCTTTTGTATTGTATATTAAGAGAAAGCAACCAAATACTTTGTTTGCATTCATATAAGTATGAAACTACACCAAGAAAGTTTTATAGTGCAAACAAGCTTCAACTCAAGGTTTTGAATGCATTTACGCGTTTTAGAAGCTCATACGAGTAGGGTGAAATAGATTTGAGTTCTTTTGTGTTGTATATTAAGAGAAAGCATCCAAATATTTTGTTTGGATAAATTTGAGTGTGAAACTACACCTAGGATGTTTACAAGTACAAACAAGCTTCAACTCAAGCTTTTGAAAGCATTTACGCGTTTTAACAGCTCTTACGACTAGGGTGATAGAGATTATGTTCTTTTTTGTTGTATATTAAGAGAAAGCAGCCAATTGTTTTGTTTGCATTCATTTGAGTACGACACTACACCAAGAATGTTTTAAAGTGCAAACAAGCTTCAACTCAAGCTTTTGAATGCATTTACGAGTTTTAAAAGCTCTTACAACTAGGGTGATAGAGATCGAGTTCTTTTGTGTGGTATATTAAGAGAAAGCATCCAAACACTTTTCTTGCATTCATATGAGTGTGAAACTACTCCTAGGATGTTTACAAGTACAAACAAGCTTTAATTCAAGCTTTTGAATGCATTTACGCGTTTTAACAGCTCTTACAACTAGGGTGATAGAGATCGAGTTCTTTTGTGTGGTATATTAAGAGAAAGCATCCAAATACTTTGTTCGCAATCATTTGAGTGTTCAACTACATCTAGGATGTTTACAAGTACAAACAAGCTTCAACTCAGGCTTTTGAATGCATTTACGCGTTTTAAAAGCTCATACGTGTACGGTGAAAGAGATTTGAGTTCTTTTGTGTTGAATATTAGGAGAAAGCATCCAAATACTTTGTTTGGATAAATTTGAGTGTGAAACTACACCTAGGATGTTTACAAGTACAAACAAGCTTCAACTCAAGCTTTTAAATGCATTTACGCGATTTAAAAGCTCATACGAGTAGGGTGAAAGAGATTTGAGTTAATTTGTGTTGGATATTAAGAGAAAGCATCCAAATACTTTGTTTGGATTCATTTGAGCGTGAAACTACACCTAGGATGTTTACTAGTACAATAAAGCTTCAACTCAAGCTTTTGAATGCATTTACGCGTTTCAAAAGCTCATACGAGTAGGGTGAAAGAGATTTGAGTTCTTTTGTGTTGTCTATTAAGAGAAAGCATCCAAACACTTTGTTTGCATTCATTTGAGTGTGAAACTACTCCTAGGATGTTTACAAGTACAAACAAGCTTTAACTGAAGCTTTTGAATGCATTTACGCGTTTTAACAGCTCTTACGACTAGGGTGATAGTGATCGAGTTCTTTTGTGTTGTATATTAAGAGAAAGCATCCAAATACATTGTTTGCATTCATTTGAGTGTGAAACTACACCAAGAATGTTTTAAAGTGCAAACAAGCTTCAACTCATGCTTTTCAATGCATTTACGCGTTTTAACAGCTCTTACAACTAAGGTTAAAGAGATTTGAGTTCTTTTGTGTTGTATATTAGGAGAAAGCATCCAAATACTTTGTTTGGATTCATTTGAGTGTGAAACTACAGCTAGGATGTTTACAAGTACAAACAAGCTTTAACTCAAGCTTTTGAATGCATTTACGCGTTTTAACAGCTCTTACGACTAGGGTGATATAGGTCGGGTTCTTTTGTGTTGTATATTAAGAGAAAGCATCCAAATACTTTTTTTGCATTCATTTGAGTGTGAAACTACACCTAGGATGTTCACAAGTACAAACAAGCTTCAACTCAAGCTTTTGAATGCATTTACGCGTTTTAACAGCTCTTACAACAAGGGTGATAGAGATCGAGTTCTTTTGTGTTGTATATTAAGAGAAAGCATTCAAATACGTTGTGTGCATTCATTTGAGTATGAAACTACACCAAGAATGTTTTAAAGTGCAAACAAGCTTCAACTCAAGCTTTTGAATGCATTTACGCGTTTTAACAGCTCTTACGACTAGGGTGATAGAGATTGAGTTCTTTTGTGTTGTATATTAAGAGAAAGCAGCCAATTGTTTTGTTTGCATTCATTTGAGTGTGAGACTACACCTAGGACGTCTACAAGTACAAACAAGCTTCAACTCAAGCTTATAAATGCATTTATGCGTCATAAAAGCTCATAAGAGTAGGGTGAAAAAGATTTGAGTTCTTTTGTGTTGTCTATTAAGAGAAAGCATCCAAACACTTTGTTTGCATTCATTTGAGTGTGAAACTACTCGTAGGATGTTTACAAGTGCAAACAAGCTTCAACTCAAGCTGTTGAATGCATTTACGCGTTTTAAAAGTTCATACGAGTAGGGTGAAAGAGATTTGAGTTCTTTTGTGTTGTCTATTAAGAGAAAACCTAAAAATACTTTGTTTGCATTCATTTGAGTGTGAAATTACACCTGGGATGTTTACAAGTACAAACAAGCTTCAACTCAAGCTTTTGAATGCATTTACGTGTTTTAACATCTGTTACGACTAGGGTGATAGAGATTGAGTTCTTTTGTGTTGTATATTAAGAGAAAGCACCCAGTTGTTTTGTTTGCCTGCATTTGAGTATGAAACTACGCCAAGAATGTTTTAAAGTGCAAACAAGCTTCAACTCAAGCTTTTGAATGCATTTACGCGACTCATTCGAGTAGGGTGAAAGAGATTTGAGTTCTTTTGTGTAGTATATTAAGAGAAAGCATCCAAATATGTTGTTTGGATTAATTTGAGTGTGAAACTACACCTACGGTGTTTACAAGTACAAACAAGGTTCAACTCAAGCTTTTGAATGCATTTACGCGTTTTAAAAGCTCATACGAGTGGGGTGAAAGAGATTTGAGTTCTTTTGTGTTGTATATTAAGAGAAAGCATCCAAATACTTTGTTTGGATTAATTTGAGTGTGAAACTACACCTAGGATGTTTACAAGTACAAACTAGCTTCAACTCAAGCTTTTGAATGCATTTACGCGTTTTAAAAGCTCATACGAGTAGGGTGAAAGAGATTTGAGTTCTTTTGTGTTGTATATTAAGAGAAAGCATCCAAACACTTTGTTTGCATTCATTTGAGTGTGAAACTACTCCTAGGACGTTTAAAAGTACAAACAAGCTTCAACTCAAGCTTTTGAATGCATTTACGCGTTTTAACAGCTCTTACCACTAGGGTGATAGAGATTGAGTTCTTTTGTGTTGTATATTAAGAGAAAGCACCCAAATGTTTTGTTTGCATTCATTTGAGTATGAAACAACCCCAAGAATGTTTTAAAGTGCAAACAAGCTTCAACTCAAACTTTTGAATACATTTACGCGTTTTAAAAGCTCATACGAGTAGGGTGAAAGAGATTTGAGTTCTTTTGTATTGTATATTAAGAGAAAGCATCCAAGTACTTTGTTTGGATTCATTTGAGTGTGAAACTACACCTAGGATGTCTGCAAGTACAAACAAGCTTCAACTCAAGCTTTTGAATGCATTTACGCGTTTTAAAAGCCCATACGAGTAGGGTGAAAGAGATTTGAGTTCTTTTGTGTTGTATATTAAGAGAAAGCATCCAAATACTTTTTTTGGATTAATTTGAGTGTGAAACTACACCTAGGATGTTTACAAGTACAAAAAAGCTTCAACTCAATCTTTTGAATGCATTTACGTGTTTTAAAAGCTCATACGAGTAGGGTGAAAGAGATTTGAGTTCTTTTGAGTTGTATATTAAAAGAAAGCATCCAAACACTTTGTTTGGATTCATTTGAGTGTGAAACTACACCTAGGATGTTTACAAGTACACACAAGCTTCAACTCAAGCTTTCGAATGCATTTACGCGTTTTAAAAGTTCATTCGAGTAGGGTGAAAGAGATTTGAGTTCTTTTGTGTTGTCTATTAAGAGAAAGCATCCAAACACTTTGTTTGCATTCATTTGAGTATGAAACTACTCCTAGGGTGTTTACAAGTACAAACAAGCTTCAACTCAAGCTTTTGAATGCATTTACGCGTTTTAACAGCTCTTACGACTAGTGTGATAGAGATTGATTTCTTTTGTGTTGTATATTAAGAGAAAGCAGCCAATTGTTTTGTTTGCATTCATTTGAGTAAGAAACTACACCAAGAATATTTTAAACTGCAAACAAGCTTCTACTCAAGCTTTTGAATGCATTTAAGCGTTTTAAAAGCTCATACGAGTAGGGTGAAAGAGATTTGAGTTGTTTTGTGTTGTATATATTAAGAGAAAGCATACAAATACTTTGTTTGGATTAATTTGAGGGTGAAACTACACCTAGGATGTTTACAAGTACAAACAAGCTTCAACTCAAGCTTTTGAATGCATCTACGCGTTTTAACAGCTCTTACAACTAGGGTGATAGAGATCGAGTTCTTTTGGGTTATATATTAAGAGAAAGCATCCAAATACTTTGTTTGCATTCATTTGAGTATGAAACTACACCAAGAATGTTTTAAAGTGCAAACAAGCTTCAACTCAAGCTTTTGCATTTACGGGTTTTAAAAGCTCATCCGAGTAGGGTGAAAGAGATTTCAGTTCTTTTGCGTTGTATATTAAGAGAAAGCATCCAAACACTTTTCTGGCATTCATTTGAGTGTCAAACTACGCCTAGGATGTTAACAAGTACAAACAAGCTTCAACTCAAGCTTTTGAATGCATTTACGCGTTTTAAAAGCTCATACGAGTAGGGTGAAAGAGATTTGAGTTCTTTTGTGTTGTCTATTAAGAGAAAGCATCCAAACACTTTGTTTGCATTCATTTGAGTATGAAACTACACCAAGAATGTTTTAAAGTGCAAACAAGCTTCAACTCAAGCTTTTGAATGCATTTACGGGTTTTAAAAGCTCATCCGAGTAGGGTGAAAGTGATTTGAGTTCTTTTGTGTTGTATATTAAGAGAAAGCATCCAAACACTTTTCTGGCATTCATTTGAGTGTGAAACTACTCCTAGGATGTTTACAAGTACAAACACGCTTCAACGCAAGCTTTTGAATGCATTTACGTGTTTTAACAGCTCTTACGACTAGGGTGATTAAGATTGAGTTCTTTTGTGTTGTATATTAAGAGAAAGCACCCAATTGTTTTGTTTGCATTCATTTGAGTGTTCAACTACATCTAGGATGTTTACAAGTACAAACAAGCTTCAGCTCAAGCTTTTGAATGCATTTACGAGTTTTAAAAGCTCATACGAGTAGGGTGAAAGAGATTTGAGTTCTTTTGTGTTGTATATTAAGAGAAAGCATCCAAACACTTTTCTTGCATTCATATGAATGTGAAACTACTCCTAGGATGTTTACAAGTACAAACAAGCTTTAATTCAAGCTTTTGAATGCATTTACGCGTTTTAACAGCACTTACAACTAGGGTGATAGAGATCGAGTTCTTTTGTGTGGTATATTAAGAGAAAGCAATTAAATACTTTGTTCGCAATCATTTGAGTGTTCAACTACATCTAGGATGTTTACAAGTACAAACAAGGTTCAACTCAAGCTTTTGAATGCATTTACGCGATTTAAAAGCTCATACGTGTACGGTGAAAGAGATTTGAGTTCTTTCGTGTTGAATATCAGGAGTAAGCATCCAAATACTTTTTTTGGATAAATTTGAGTGTGAAACTACACCTAGGATGTTTACAAGTACAAACAAGCTTCAACTCAAGCTTTTAAATGCATTTACGCGATTTAAAAGCTCATACGAGTAGGGTGAAAGAGATTTGAGTTAATTTGTGTTGTATATTAAGAGAAAGCATCCAAATATTTTGTTTGGATTCATTTGAGCGTGAAACTACACCTAGGATGTTTACAAGTACAATAAAGCTTCAACTCAAGCTTTTGAATGCATTTACGCGTTTCAAAAGCTCATACGAGTAGGGTGAAAGAGATTTGAGTTCTTTTGTGTTGTCTATTAAGAGAAAGCATCCAAACACTTTGTTTGCATTCATTTGAGTGTGAAACTACTCCTAGGATGTTTACAAGTACAAACAAGCTTTAACTCAAGCTTTTGAATGCATTTACGCGTTTTAACAGCTCTTGCGACTAGGGTGATAGAGCTTGAGTTCTTTTGTGTTGTATATTAAGAGAAAGCACCCAATTGTTTTGTTTGCATTCATTTGAGAATAAAACAACACCACGAATGTTTTACAGTGCAAACAAGCTTCAATTCAAGCTTTTGAATGCATTTATGCGTTTTAAAAGCTCATACGAGTTGGGTAAAAAAGATTTGAGTTCTTTTAGTTTTATATTATGAGAAAGCATCCAAATAGTTTCTTTGGATTAGTTTGAGTGTGAAACTACACCTAGGATGTTTACAAGTACAAACAAGCTTCAACTCAAGCTTTTGAATGCATTTACGCGTTTTAACAGCTCTTACGACTAGGGTGAAAGAGATTTGAGTTCTTTTGTGTTGTATATTAAGAGAAAGCATCCAAATACTTTGTTTGGATTCATTTGAGTGTGAAACTACACCTAGGATGTTTACAAGTATAAACAAGCTTTAACTCAAGCTATTGAATGCATTTACGCGTTTTAACAGCTCTTGCAACGAGGGTGATAGAGATCGAGTTCTTTTGTGTTGTATATTAAGAGAAAGCATCCAAATACATTGTTTGCATTCATTTGAGTGTGAAACTACACCAAGAATGTTTTAAAGTGCAAACAAGCTTCAACTCATGCTTTTGATTGCATTTACGCGTTTTAACAGCTCTTACAACTAAGGTTAAAGAGATTTGAGTTCTTTTGTGTTGTATATTAGGAGAAAGCATCCAAATACTTTGTTTGGATTCATTTGAGTGTGAAACCACAGCTAGGATGTTTACAAGTACAAACAAGCTTTAACTCAAGCTTTTGAATGCATTTACGCGTTTTAACAGCTCTTACGACTAGGGTGATATAGGTCGGGTTCTTTTGTGTTGTATATTAAGAGAAAGCATCCAAATACTTTTTTTGTATTCATTTGAGTGTGAAACTACACCTAGGATGTTTACAAGTACAAACAAGCTTCAACTCAAGCTTTTGAATGCATTTACGCGTTTTAACAGCTCTTACAACTAGGGCGATAGAGATCGAGTTCTTTTGTGTTGTATATTAAGAAAAAGCATCCAAATACTTTGTGTGCATTCATTTGAGTATGAAACTACACCAAGAATGTTTTAAAGTGCAAACAAGCTTCAAATCAAGCTTTTGAATGAATTTACGCGTTTTAAAAGCTCATACGAGTAGGGTGAAAGAGATTTGAGTTCTTTTGGGTTGTATATTAAGAGAAAGCATCCAAACACTTTTCTTGCATTCATTTGAGTGTGAAACTACTCCTAGGATGTTTACAAGTACAAACAAGCTTCAACTCAAGCTTTTGAATGTATTTACGCGTTTTAAAAGCTCATACGAGTAGGGTGACAGAGATTTGAGTTCTTTTGTGTTGAATATTAACAGAAAGCATCTAAATACTTCGTTTGGATTCATTTGAGTGTGAAACTACACCTAGGATATTTACAAGTACAAACAAGCTTCAACTCAAGCTTTTGAATGCACTTACGCGTTTTAAAAGCTCATACGTGTAGGGTGAAAGAGATTTGATTTCTTTTGTGTTGTCTATTAAGAGAAAGCATCCAAACACTTTGTTTGCATTCATTTGAGTATGAAACTACTCCTAGGATGTTTACAAGTACAAACAAGGTTCAACTCAAGCTATTGAATGCATTTACCCGTTTTAACAGCTCTTACGACTAGGGTGATAGAGATTATGTTCTTTTTTGTTGTATATTAAGAGAAAGCAGCCAATTGTTTTGTTTGCATTCATTTGAGTGTGAAACTACACCAAGAATATTTTAAAAGTGCAAACAAGCTTCAACTCAAGCTTTTGAATGCATTTACGTGTTTTAAAAGCTCATACAAGTAGGGTGAAAGAGATTTGAGTTCTTTTGTGTTGTATATTAAGAGAAAGCATCCAATTGTTTTATTTGCATTCATTTTAGTATGAAACTACGCCAAGATTGTTTTAAACTGCAAACAAGCTTCAACTCAAGCTTTTGAATACATTTACGCGTTTTAACAGCTCTTACGACTAGGGTGATAGAGATTGAGTTCTTTTTTGTTGTATATTAAGAGAAAGCACCCAATTGTTTTATTTGCATTCATTTGAGTATGAAAATATGCCAAGAATGTTTTAAACTGCAAACAAGCTTCAACTCAAGCTTTTGAATGCATTTACGCGTTTTAACAGCTCTTACAACTACGGTGATAGAGATCGAGTTCTTTTGTGTTGTATATTACGAGTAGGGTGAAAGAGATTTGAGTTCTTTTGTGTTGTCTATTAAGAGAAAGCATCCAAATACTTTTTTTGGATTAATTTGAGTGGGAAACTACACCTAGGATGTTTACAAGTACAATAAAGCTTCAACTCAAGCTTTTTAATGCATTTACGCGTTTTAATAGCTCTTGTAACTAGGGTGATAGAGATCGAGTTCTTTTGTGTTGTATATTAAGAGAAAGCATCCAAATACTTTGTTTGCATTCATTTGAGCATGAAACTACACCAAGAATGTTTTAAAGTGCAAACAAGCTTCAACTCAAGCTTTTGAAAGCATTTACGCGTTTTAACAGTTCTTACGACCAGGGTGAAAGAGATTTGAGTTCTTTTGTGTTGTATATTAAGAGAAAGCATCTAAATACTTTGTTTGAGTGTGAAACTACACCTAGGATGTTTACAAGTACAAACAAGCTTCAACTCAAGCTTTTGAATGCATTTACGCGTTTTAAAAGCTCACACGAGTAGGGTGAAAGAGATTTGAGTTCTTTTGTGTTGTATATTAAGAGAAAGCATCCAAATACTTTGTTTGGATTCATTTGAGGGTGAAACTACACCTAGGATGTTTACAAGTACAAACAAGCTTCAACTCAAGCTTTTGAATGCATTTACGCGTTTTAAAAGCTCATACGAGTAGGGTGAAAGAGATTTGAGTTCTTTTGTGTTTTCTATTAAGAGAAAGCATTCAAACACTTTGGTTGCATTCATTTGAGTATGAAACTACTCCTAGGATGTTTACAAGTACAAAGAAGCTTCAACTCAAGCTATTGAATGCATTTACGCGTTTTACCAGCTCTTACGACTAGGGTGATAGAGATTATGTTCTTTTTTTACAAGTACTTTGTTTGAATTCATTTGAGTGTGAAACTACACCTAGGATGTTTACAAGTACAATAAAGCTTCAACTCAAGCTTTTGAATGCATTTACGCGTTTTAACAGCTCTTACAACTAAGGTGATAGAGATCGAGTTCTGTTGTGTTGTATATTAAGAGAAAGCATCCAAATACTTTGTTTGCATTCATTTGAGTATGAAACTACACCAAGATTGTTTTAAAGTACAAACTAGCTTCAACTCAAGCTTTTGAATGCATTTACGCGTTTTAAAAGCTCATACGAGTAGGGTGTAACAGATTTGAGTTCTTTTGTGTTGTATATTAAGAGAAAGCATCCAAATACTTTGTTTGGATTCATTTGAGTGTGAAACTACACCTAGGATGTTTACAAGTACAAACAAGCTTCAACTCAAGCTTTTGAATGCATTTACGCGTTTTAAAAGCTCATACGAGTAGGGTGAAAGAGATTTGAGTTGTTTTGTGTTGTATATTAAGAGAAAGCATCCAATTGTTTTATTTGCATTCATTTTAGTATGAAACTACGCCAAGATTGTTTTAAACTGCAAACAAGCTTCAACTCAAGCTTTTGAATACATTTACGCGTTTTAACAGCTCATACGACTAGGGTGATAGAGATTGAGTTCTTTTTTGTTGTATATTAAGAGAAAGCACCCAATTGTTTTATTTGCATTCATTTGAGTATGAAAATATGCCAAGAATGTTTTAAACTGCAAACAAGCTTCAACTCAAGCTTTTGAATGCATTTACGCGTTTTAACAGCTCTTACAACTAGGGTGATAGAGATCGAGTTCTTTTGTGTTGTATATTAAGAGAAACCATCCAAATACTTTGTTTGCATTCATTTGAGTATGAAACTACACCAAGAATGTTTTAAAGTGCAAACAAGCTTCAACTCAAGCTTTTGAATGCATTTACGCGTTTTAACAACTCTTACGACTAGGGTGATAGAGATTGAGTTCTTTTGTGTTGTATATTAAGAGAAAGCAGCCAATTGTTTTGTTTGCATTCATTTGAGTGTGACACTACATGAAGAATGTTTAAAGTGCAAACAAGCTTCAACTCAAGCTTTTGAATGCATTTACGAGTTTTAAAAGCTCATACGAGTAGGGTGAAAGAGATTTGAGTTCTTTTGTGTTGTATATTAAGAGAAAGCAGCCAAATACTTCGTTTGGATTCATTTGAGTGTGAAACTGCACCTAGGATGTTTACAAGTACAAACTAGCTTCAACTCATGCTTTTGAATGCATTTAAGCGTTTTAAAAGCTCATACGAGTAGGGTGAAAGAGATTTGAGTTCTTTTGTGTTGTCCATTAAGAGAAAGCATCCAAACACTTTGTTTGCATTCATTTGAGTATGAAACTACTCCTAGGATGTTTACAAGTACAAACAAGCTTCAACTCAAGCTTTTGAATGCATTTACGCGTTTTAACAGCTCCTACGACTAGGGTGATAGAGATTATGTTCTTTTTTGTTGTATATTAAGAGAAAGCAGCCAATTGTTTTGTTTGCATTCATTTGAGTATGACACTACACCAAGAATGTTTTAAAGTGCAAACAAGCTTCAACTCAAGCTTTTGAATGCATTTACGAGTTTTAAATGCTCATACGAGTAGGGTGAAAGAGATTTGAGTTCTTTTGTGTTGTATATTAAGAGAAAGCATCCAAACACTTTGTTTGCATTCATTTGAGTATGAAACTACTCCTAGGATGTTTACAAGTACAAACAAGCTTCAACTCAAGCTTTTGAATGCATTTACGCGTTTTAACAGCTCTTACGACTAGGGTGATAGAGATTGTGTTCTTTTGTGTTGTATATTAAGAGAAAGCAGCCAATTGTTTTGTTTCCATTCATTTGAGTATGAAACTACACCAAGAATGTTTTAAAAGTGCAAACAAGCTGCAACTCACGCTTTTGAATGCATTTACGTGTTTTAAAAGCTCATACAAGTAGGGTGAAAGAGATTTGAGTTCTTTTGTGTGGTATATTAAGAGAAAGCATCCAAATACTTTTATTGGATTAATTTGAGTGTGAAACTACACCTTGGATGTTTACAAGTACAAACAAGCTTCAACTCAAGCTTTTGAATGCATTTACGCGTTTTAAAAGCTCATACGAGTAGGGTGAAAGAGATTTGAGTTCTTTTGTGTTGTATATTAAGAGAAAGCATCCAATACTTTGTTTGGATTCATTTGAGTGTGAAACCACACCTAGGATGTTTACAAGTAAAAACAAGCTTCAACTCAAGCTTTTGAATGCATTTACGCTTATGAAAAGCTCATACGAGTAGGGTGAAAGTGGTTTGAGTTCTTTTGTGTTGTATATTAAGAGAAAGCATCCAAATACTTTGTTTGTATTAATTTGAGTGTGAAACTACACCTAGGATGTCTGCAAGTACAAACAAGCTTCAACTCAAGCTTTTGAATGCATTTACGCGTTTTAAAAGCCCATACGAGTAGGGTGAAAGAGATTAGAGTTCTTTTGTGTTGTATATTAAGAGAAAGTATCCAAATACTTTTTTTGGATTAATTTGAGTGTGAAACTACACCAAGAATGTTTTCAAGTGCAAACAAGCTTCAACTCAAGCTTTTGAATGCATTTACGCGAATTAAAAGCTCATACGAGTACGGTGAAAGAGATTTGAGTTCTTTTGTGTTGTATATTAAGAGAAAGTATACAAATACTTTTTTTGGATTAATTTGAGTGTGAAACTACACCAAGAATGTTTTCAAGTGCAAACAAGCTTCAACTCAAGCTTTTGAATGCATTTACGCGAATTAAAAGCTCATACGAGTACGGTGAAAGGGATTTGAGTTCTTTTGTGTTGTATGTTAACAGAAAGCATCCAAATATGTTGTTTGGATTAATTTGAGTGTGAAACTACACCTAGGATGTTTACAAGTACAAACAAGCTTCAACTCAAGCTTTTAAATGCATTTACGCGTTTCACAGCTCTTACAACTAGGGTGATAGAGATCGAGTTCTTTTGTATTGTATATTATGAGAAAGCAACCAAATACTTTGTTTGCATTCATATAAGTATGAAACTACACCAAGAAAGTTTTATAGTGCAAACAAGCTTCAACTCAAGGTTTTGAATGCATCTACGCGTTTTAGAAGCTCATACGAGTAGGGTGAAATAGATTTGAGTTCTTTTGTGTTGTATATTAAGAGAAAGCATCCAAATATTTTGTTTGGATAAATTTGAGTGTGAAACTACACCTAGGATGTTTACAAGTACAAACAAGCTTCAACTCAAGCTTTTGAAAGCATTTACGCGTTTTAACAGCTCTTACGACTAGGGTGATAGAGATTATGTTCTTTTTTGTTGTATATTAAGAGAAAGCAGCCAATTGTTTTGTTTGCATTCATTTGAGTACGACACTACACCAAGAATGTTTTAAAGTGCAAACAAGCTTCAACTCAAGCTTTTGAATGCATTTACGAGTTTTAAAAGCTCATACGAGTAGGGTGAAAGAGATTTGAGTTCTTTTGTGTTGTATATTAAGAGAAAGCATCCAAACACTTTTCTTGCATTCATATGAGTGTGAAACTACTCCTAGGATGTTTACAAGTACAAACAAGCTTTAATTCAAGCTTTTGAATGCATTTACGCGTTTTAACAGCTCTTACAACTAGGGTGATAGAGATCGAGTTCTTTTGTGTGGTATATTAAGAGAAAGCATCCAAATACTTTGTTCGCAATCATTTGAGTGTTCAACTACATCTAGGATGTTTACAAGTACAAACAAGCTTCAACTCAGGCTTTTGAATGCATTTACGCGTTTTAAAAGCTCATACGTGTACGGTGAAAGAGATTTGAGTTCTTTTGTGTTGAATATTAGGAGAAAGCATCCAAATACTTTGTTTGGATAAATTTGAGTGTGAAACTACACCTAGGATGTTTACAAGTACAAACAAGCTTCAACTCAAGCTTTTAAATGCATTTACGCGATTTAAAAGCTCATACGAGTAGGGTGAAAGAGATTTGAGTTAATTTGTGTTGGATATTAAGAGAAAGCATCCAAATACTTTGTTTGGATTCATTTGAGCGTGAAACTACACCTAGGATGTTTACAAGTACAATAAAGCTTCAACTCAAGCTTTTGAATGCATTTACGCGTTTCAAAAGCTCATACGAGTAGGGTGAAAGAGATTTGAGTTCTTTTGTGTTGTCTATTAAGAGAAAGCATCCAAACACTTTGTTTGAATTCATTTGAGTGTGAAACTACACCTAGGATGTTTACAAGTACAATAAAGCTTCAACTCAAGCTTTTGAATGCATTTACGCGTTTTAACAGCTCTTACAACTAAGGTGATAGAGATCGAGTTCTGTTGTGTTGTATATTAAGAGAAAGCATCCAAATACTTTGTTTGCATTCATTTGAGTATGAAACTACACCAAGATTGTTTTAAAGTACAAACTAGCTTCAACTCAAGCTTTTGAATGCATTTACGCGTTTTAAAAGCTCATACGAGTAGGGTGTAACAGATTTGAGTTCTTTTGTGTTGTATATTAAGAGAAAGCATCCAAATACTTTGTTTGGATTCATTTGAGTGTGAAACTACACCTAGGATGTTTACAAGTACAAACAAGCTTCAACTCAAGCTTTTGAATGCATTTACGCGTTTTAAAAGCTCATACGAGTAGGGTGAAAGAGATTTGAGTTGTTTTGTGTTGTATATTAAGAGAAAGCATCCAATTGTTTTATTTGCATTCATTTTAGTATGAAACTACGCCAAGATTGTTTTAAACTGCAAACAAGCTTCAACTCAAGCTTTTGAATACATTTACGCGTTTTAACAGCTCATACGACTAGGGTGATAGAGATTGAGTTCTTTTTTGTTGTATATTAAGAGAAAGCACCCAATTGTTTTATTTGCATTCATTTGAGTATGAAAATATGCCAAGAATGTTTTAAACTGCAAACAAGCTTCAACTCAAGCTTTTGAATGCATTTACGCGTTTTAACAGCTCTTACAACTAGGGTGATAGAGATCGAGTTCTTTTGTGTTGTATATTAAGAGAAACCATCCAAATACTTTGTTTGCATTCATTTGAGTATGAAACTACACCAAGAATGTTTTAAAGTGCAAACAAGCTTCAACTCAAGCTTTTGAATGCATTTACGCGTTTTAACAACTCTTACGACTAGGGTGATAGAGATTGAGTTCTTTTGTGTTGTATATTAAGAGAAAGCAGCCAATTGTTTTGTTTGCATTCATTTGAGTGTGACACTACATGAAGAATGTTTAAAGTGCAAACAAGCTTCAACTCAAGCTTTTGAATGCATTTACGAGTTTTAAAAGCTCATACGAGTAGGGTGAAAGAGATTTGAGTTCTTTTGTGTTGTATATTAAGAGAAAGCAGCCAAATACTTCGTTTGGATTCATTTGAGTGTGAAACTGCACCTAGGATGTTTACAAGTACAAACTAGCTTCAACTCATGCTTTTGAATGCATTTAAGCGTTTTAAAAGCTCATACGAGTAGGGTGAAAGAGATTTGAGTTCTTTTGTGTTGTCCATTAAGAGAAAGCATCCAAACACTTTGTTTGCATTCATTTGAGT
The DNA here is from genome assembly GCA_038025085.1 of Tetragonia tetragonoides. NCBI lineage: Eukaryota > Viridiplantae > Streptophyta > Magnoliopsida > Caryophyllales > Aizoaceae > Tetragonia > Tetragonia tetragonoides. The sequence goes on from CM076140.1 coordinate 27,828,399, forward strand.
ATGAAACTACTCCTAGGATGTTTACAAGTACAAACAAGCTTCAACTCAAGCTTTTGAATGCATTTACGCGTTTTAACAGCTCCTACGACTAGGGTGATAGAGATTATGTTCTTTTTTGTTGTATATTAAGAGAAAGCAGCCAATTGTTTTGTTTGCATTCATTTGAGTATGACACTACACCAAGAATGTTTTAAAGTGCAAACAAGCTTCAACTCAAGCTTTTGAATGCATTTACGAGTTTTAAATGCTCATACGAGTAGGGTGAAAGAGATTTGAGTTCTTTTGTGTTGTATATTAAGAGAAAGCATCCAAACACTTTGTTTGCATTCATTTGAGTATGAAACTACTCCTAGGATGTTTACAAGTACAAACAAGCTTCAACTCAAGCTTTTGAATGCATTTACGCGTTTTAACAGCTCTTACGACTAGGGTGATAGAGATTGTGTTCTTTTGTGTTGTATATTAAGAGAAAGCAGCCAATTGTTTTGTTTCCATTCATTTGAGTATGAAACTACACCAAGAATGTTTTAAAAGTGCAAACAAGCTGCAACTCACGCTTTTGAATGCATTTACGTGTTTTAAAAGCTCATACAAGTAGGGTGAAAGAGATTTGAGTTCTTTTGTGTGGTATATTAAGAGAAAGCATCCAAATACTTTTATTGGATTAATTTGAGTGTGAAACTACACCTTGGATGTTTACAAGTACAAACAAGCTTCAACTCAAGCTTTTGAATGCATTTACGCGTTTTAAAAGCTCATACGAGTAGGGTGAAAGAGATTTGAGTTCTTTTGTGTTGTATATTAAGAGAAAGCATCCAATACTTTGTTTGGATTCATTTGAGTGTGAAACCACACCTAGGATGTTTACAAGTAAAAACAAGCTTCAACTCAAGCTTTTGAATGCATTTACGCTTATGAAAAGCTCATACGAGTAGGGTGAAAGTGGTTTGAGTTCTTTTGTGTTGTATATTAAGAGAAAGCATCCAAATACTTTGTTTGTATTAATTTGAGTGTGAAACTACACCTAGGATGTCTGCAAGTACAAACAAGCTTCAACTCAAGCTTTTGAATGCATTTACGCGTTTTAAAAGCCCATACGAGTAGGGTGAAAGAGATTAGAGTTCTTTTGTGTTGTATATTAAGATAAAGTATCCAAATACTTTTTTTGGATTAATTTGAGTGTGAAACTACACCAAGAATGTTTTCAAGTGCAAACAAGCTTCAACTCAAGCTTTTGAATGCATTTACGCGAATTAAAAGCTCATACGAGTACGGTGAAAGAGATTTGAGTTCTTTTGTGTTGTATATTAAGAGAAAGTATACAAATACTTTTTTTGGATTAATTTGAGTGTGAAACTACACCAAGAATGTTTTCAAGTGCAAACAAGCTTCAACTCAAGCTTTTGAATGCATTTACGCGAATTAAAAGCTCATACGAGTACGGTGAAAGGGATTTGAGTTCTTTTGTGTTGTATGTTAACAGAAAGCATCCAAATATGTTGTTTGGATTAATTTGAGTGTGAAACTACACCTAGGATGTTTACAAGTACAAACAAGCTTCAACTCAAGCTTTTAAATGCATTTACGCGTTTCACAGCTCTTACAACTAGGGTGATAGAGATCGAGTTCTTTTGTATTGTATATTATGAGAAAGCAACCAAATACTTTGTTTGCATTCATATAAGTATGAAACTACACCAAGAAAGTTTTATAGTGCAAACAAGCTTCAACTCAAGGTTTTGAATGCATCTACGCGTTTTAGAAGCTCATACGAGTAGGGTGAAATAGATTTGAGTTCTTTTGTGTTGTATATTAAGAGAAAGCATCCAAATATTTTGTTTGGATAAATTTGAGTGTGAAACTACACCTAGGATGTTTACAAGTACAAACAAGCTTCAACTCAAGCTTTTGAAAGCATTTACGCGTTTTAACAGCTCTTACGACTAGGGTGATAGAGATTATGTTCTTTTTTGTTGTATATTAAGAGAAAGCAGCCAATTGTTTTGTTTGCATTCATTTGAGTACGACACTACACCAAGAATGTTTTAAAGTGCAAACAAGCTTCAACTCAAGCTTTTGAATGCATTTACGAGTTTTAAAAGCTCATACGAGTAGGGTGAAAGAGATTTGAGTTCTTTTGTGTTGTATATTAAGAGAAAGCATCCAAACACTTTTCTTGCATTCATATGAGTGTGAAACTACTCCTAGGATGTTTACAAGTACAAACAAGCTTTAATTCAAGCTTTTGAATGCATTTACGCGTTTTAACAGCTCTTACAACTAGGGTGATAGAGATCGAGTTCTTTTGTGTGGTATATTAAGAGAAAGCATCCAAATACTTTGTTCGCAATCATTTGAGTGTTCAACTACATCTAGGATGTTTACAAGTACAAACAAGCTTCAACTCAGGCTTTTGAATGCATTTACGCGTTTTAAAAGCTCATACGTGTACGGTGAAAGAGATTTGAGTTCTTTTGTGTTGAATATTAGGAGAAAGCATCCAAATACTTTGTTTGGATAAATTTGAGTGTGAAACTACACCTAGGATGTTTACAAGTACAAACAAGCTTCAACTCAAGCTTTTAAATGCATTTACGCGATTTAAAAGCTCATACGAGTAGGGTGAAAGAGATTTGAGTTAATTTGTGTTGGATATTAAGAGAAAGCATCCAAATACTTTGTTTGGATTCATTTGAGCGTGAAACTACACCTAGGATGTTTACAAGTACAATAAAGCTTCAACTCAAGCTTTTGAATGCATTTACGCGTTTCAAAAGCTCATACGAGTAGGGTGAAAGAGATTTGAGTTCTTTTGTGTTGTCTATTAAGAGAAAGCATCCAAAAACTTTGTTTGCATTCATTTGAGTGTGAAACTACTCCTAGGATGTTTACAAGTACAAACAAGCTTTAACTCAAGCTTTTGAATGCATTTACGCGTTTTAACAGCTCTTATGACTAGGGTGATAGAGCTTGAGTTCTTTTGTGTTGTATATTAAGAGAAAGCACCCAATTGTTTTGTTTGCATTCATTTATGAATGAAACTACACCACGAATGTTTTAAAGTGCAAACAAGCTTCAACTCAAGCTTTTGAATGCATTTACGCGTTTTAAAAGCTCATACGAGTTGGGTGAAAAAGATTTCAGTTCTTTTAGTTGTATATTAAGAGAAAGCATCCAAATAGTTTCTTTGGATTAATTTGAGTGTGAAACTACACCTAGGATGTTTACAAGTACAAACAAGCTTCAACTCAAGCTTTTGAAAGCATTTACGCGTTTTAACAGTTCTTACGACTAGGGTGAAAGAGATTTGAGTTCTTTTGTGTTGTATATTAAGAGAAAGCATCCAAATAGTTTCTTTGGATTAATTTGAGTGTGAAACTACACCTAGGATTTTTACAAGTACAAACAAGCTTCAACTCAAGCTTTTGAATGCATTTACGCGTTTTAAAAGCTCATACGAGTAGGGTGAAAGAGATTTGAGTTCTTTTGGGTTGTCTATTAAGAGAAAGCATCCAAATACTTTTTTTGGATTAATTTGAGTGGGAAACTACACCTAGGATGTTTACAAGTACAATAAAGCTTCAACTCAAGCTTTTTAATGCATTTACGCGTTTTAATAGCTCTTGTAACTAGGGTGATAGAGATCGAGTTCTTTTGTGTTGTATATTAAGAGAAAGCATCCAAATACTTTGTTTGCATTCATTTCAGCATGAAACTACACCAAGAATGTTTTAAAGTGCAAACAAGCTTCAACTCAAGCTTTTGAAAGCATTTACGCGTTTTAACAGTTCTTACGACTAGGGTGAAAGAGATTTGAGTTCTTTTGTGTTGTATATTAAGAGAAAGCATCTAAATACTTTGTTTGAGTGTGAAACTACACCTAGGATGTTTACAAGTACAAACAAGCTTCAACTCAAGCTTTTGAATGCATTTACGCGTTTTAAAAGCTCACACGAGTAGGGTGAAAGAGATTTGAGTTCTTTTGTGTTGTATATTAATAGAAAGCATCCAAATACTTTGTTTGGATTCATTTGAGGGTGAAACTACACCTAGGATGTTTACAAGTACAAACAAGCTTCAACTCAAGCTTTTGAATGCATTTACGCGTTTTAAAAGCTCATACGAGTAGGGTGAAAGAGATTTGAGTTCTTTTGTGTTGTCTATTAAGAGAAAGCATCCAAACACTTTGGTTGCATTCATTTGAGTATGAAACTACTCCTAGGATGTTTACAAGTTCAAAGAAGCTTCAACTCAAGCTATTGAATGCATTTACGCGTTTTACCAGCTCTTACGACTAGGGTGATAGAGATTATGTTCTTTTTTTACAAGTACTTTGTTTGAATTCATTTGAGTGTGAAACTACACCTAGGATGTTTACAAGTACAATAAAGCTTCAACTCAAGCTTTTGAATGCATTTACGCGTTTTAACAGCTCTTACAACTAAGGTGATAGAGATCGAGTTCTGTTGTGTTGTATATTAAGAGAAAGCATCCAAATACTTTGTTTGCATTCATTTGAGTATGAAACTACACCAAGATTGTTTTAAAGTACAAACTAGCTTCAACTCAAGCTTTTGAATGCATTTACGCGTTTTAAAAGCTCATACGAGTAGGGTGTAACAGATTTGAGTTCTTTTGTGTTGTATATTAAGAGAAAGCATCCAAATACTTTGTTTGGATTCATTTGAGTGTGAAACTACACCTAGGATGTTTACAAGTACAAACAAGCTTCAACTCAAGCTTTTGAATGCATTTACGCGTTTTAAAAGCTCATACGAGTAGGGTGAAAGAGATTTGAGTTGTTTTGTGTTGTCTATTAAGAGAAAGCATCCAAACACTTTGTTTGCATTCATTTGAGTGTGAAACTACATCAAGAATGTTTTAAAAGTGCAAACAAGCTTCAACTCAAGCTTTTGAATGCATTTACGTGTTTTAAAAGGTCATACAGGTAGGGTGAAAGAGATTTGAGTTCTTTTGTGTTGTATATTAAGAGAAAGCATCCAATTGTTTTATTTGCATTCATTTGAGTATGAAACTACGCCAAGAATGTTTTAAACTGCAAACAAGCTTCAACTCAAGCTTTTGAATACATTTACGCATTTTAACAGCTCTTACGACTAGGGTGATAGAGATTGAGTTCTTTTGTGTTGTATATTAAGAGAAAGCACCCAATTGTTTTATTTGTATTCATTTGAGTATGAAACTACGCCAAGAATGTTTTAAACTGCAAACAAGCTTCAACTCAAGCTTTTGAATGCATTTACGCGTTTTTAAAGCTCATACGAGTAGGGTGAAAGAGATTTGAGTTCCTTTGTGTTGTATATTAAGAGAAAGCATCCAAATACTTTGTTTGGATTAATTTGACTGTGAAACTACATCTAGGATGTTTACAAGTACAAACAAGCTTTAACTCAAGCTTTTGAATGCATTTACGCGTTTTAGTAGCTCTTACAACTAGGGGGATAGAGATCGAGTTCTTTTGTGTTGTATATTAAGAGAAACCATCCAAATACTTTGTTTGCATTCATTTGAGTATGAAACTACACCAAGAATGTTTTAAAGTGTAAACAAGCTTCAACTCAAGCTTTTGAATTGATGCGTTAGCATCAGGTCATCAAGTTACGAGCGTAAGCATTAATGCATTAATCATGGCATTTGGGACTCTCTCACGTTTGTATGGTGATAATTCTTGTCCTAGAGGTCTTAGTGTCCTTTTGGCCACTTAATCTAGGTTATGTCCGTACAAGATTAATCCGTACAAATAAGCATTTGTGATTAGTGTTAGTTATAGTGCACCCTGCATGTAATTAGCGTAATTAACAAATGTAATTAGTTGTTATTTGAATTCCCTAAGTAGTTGCTGAGTAAGGTGCGCCTAAGAGCACATGGGGCAGGTAAGGATGAAGAATGAGGCTCCTTACAGCTCACCCACGTTTGTCCTTATGCAAGGACAAGCAACAGCTGTCAAGTGGTCCAAAACGGAAGGAAATGTGCTCCAAATTGTACTGCACGTATTTGGCTCATTTCTGGGCAAAATACTGAAGTTTCAATTTGCTTGGGCACTACTCTTGGACAGCTCACCCTTTCTAGAGTATTCCTAGGTTATTAGGGCACATTTGTGACCCCTATAAATATGTAAGAACAGCTGATGTAAAAGGCACTTGTTGATGAATGAAAAATACACGGCTGCTGCCTTCTTACAAATCTTGCGTTCTTTACAATAATCTTAGGGTTATTTGGTGAGCAAGTAGTATTCTTTATCCATAGCTTGGTGGTTTAATCCTTTATAGCTTTGGTGGTGATACTCATTATCCTTTCTTCTCTTAATCCTCTGTTTTTGTTTACAAATTGCTAAGGTTGTAATTGCAAACGTATCATTTGGTATCAGAGCATAGGTTTAACCTTAGCACCATTTTCTCTCATCAAAGTTCTCTCCTTTCTTGTCTCAATCACGTCCAAAGTTCCAATCTTTGAGTCACAAAAGAACCCATTTACAGCCCAAACACAATTCCTAGCTTAAACACAACCAAACTCACAAACAGCCATGGATGATGAACAAATACCCAGAAATTTAACTCTTGAGCAAGCTAAAGAGCTTAGGAGAGAAAGGGAGATGCGTGAGGTTAAGGAACAACTTAGCAACCTCACCCAACAAATGACTGATTTTCTCAACATTGGTAGAGGTAGAGCTCGTGGTCGAAGTGATGATGATGGTTCTCTTAGTCCAAGGAGAAAAGATGAGCAATGGGGTGATTTAAAGTTTGAACCCCCTGATTTTGATGGTGGTACAAACCCAGATGACTATTTGGAGTGGGAGCAACAAATGGGTAGATTGTTTGATACCAAGGGGTATAGTGAGGAAAAGAGTTTCAAAGTTGCTGTTTTGAAGCTCAAAAAGTATGCTTCTTTGTGGTATGAAAGCATGAAACTACAAAGAGAGCGTGAGGGTAAATCTAGGGTGCGTTCATGGCCCAAGCTTAAGAAAATCATGCACAGACGCTTTGTGCCCCCTTCCTATACTCAAGATCTCTACCTCAAGCTCACAAATTTCAGTCAAGGAACTCTAAGTGTAGCAGATTACATTAGAGATTTTGAGCAACTACAAATCAGAACCGGCATTGTAGAGGATCCACAACTCTCAATTGCGCGTTTTATTTCTGGTTTAGACACCAATGTTGGTAATAGAGTTGAAGTACAGCCTTTTTGGTCTCTAGATGATGTATACAAGTTGGCTTTGAAGATTGAAAAGCAAGAGAAAGCTAAGAAACCAGCAGCAAAGCCCTCATTTAGGAGTTTTACTCCTCGGGCAGAAAGTTCTTCTAAAGGGAGCGAAAATGACAAAAGGTTTCCTAGAGATCCTAAGGCCAACAAGGATGCTCTTAGACCATCTCTCTCTAGGAAATGCTTCAAGTGTCAAGGCTATGGACACTTTCAAGCTGAGTGCCCCAACAAGAGAGTGTTATCTCTCCGTGAGTATGATGAGCTTAGGCAATTGGATGACGAGAAGGAGCAGAATCAAGAGCAATCTATTGACGATGAATTGGACATTGAACCTGACCAAGGCTCACCTCTATTGGTGGTTCAAAGGGTCCTTCATGCTAGAGAGGCAGAGGAGACACTATCTCAAAGGGAGAAGATATTTCAAACCAAGTGCACCGTGAAAGAAAAGCTTTGCACTTTAATCATTGATGGCGGTTCTTGCACCAATGTGGCGTCTACTCTCATGGTGGAAAAGCTTGGATTGGCCACCAAAGAACACCCTCATCCTTATTCCTTGCAATGGTTAGAGAAGGGAAGCAAAGCCAAGGTAACAAAACAAGTCACAATCCCTTTTTCGATTGGAAAAGTATACAATGATGAGATTTTGTGTGATGTGATCCCCATGGATGCTTGTCATTTGCTGTTAGGTAGACCTTGGTTATATGATAGAAGAGTAATGCATGATGGCTTTAGAAATGTTTACTCTTTTGAGGTTCATGGAAAGAAAATTAATTTGCAACCTGCAAAATTGTCTTTATGTGGGGAAACGCAAGTTGGGGAGGGTTCTTCTGTTTCTAACTCATCAAAGCATGCTATGATTGTTAAAGGTGCTGATTTAGAGTATGAAATGGTGCATAGAAATGTTGTTTATATGCTGGTGTTGCTTGGGGAGAATGAGAACATTGTTGGAAAGCCTTTACATGCGTTAATGCAACCTTTGGTTGAGAAGTATGTCGACGTGCTCCCATCTGATTTGCCCCATGGTTTGCCACCCATTAGGGGCATAGAGCATCAAATAGACTTTGTTCCGGGAGCCTCACTTCCTAACAAAGCAGCTTATAGGTGTAATCCCCAAGAGACTAAGGAGTTACAACGTCAAGTAGAGGAGTTACTTGATAGGGGATACATTAGAGAGAGCATGAGTCCTTATAGTGTACCAGCTCTCCTTGTGCCAAAAAAGGATGGAAGCATGAGAATGTGTGTTGATAGCCGTTCAATTAACAACATTACCATTAAGTATAGATATCCAATTCCTCGCTTGGATGATATGCTTGATGAGCTGTTTGGTTCTTGTGTCTTCTCTAAAGTGGATTTGAGGAGTGGTTACCATCAAATTAGAATGAAGGATGGGGATGAATGGAAGACAGCCTTCAAGACGAAAGGAGGTCTTTATGAATGGCTTGTAATGCCATTTGGGTTGTCCAATGCTCCTAGCACATTCATGCGTCTTATGAATGAGGTATTGCGTTCCTTTATTGGTAAATTTGTTGTTGTGTATTTTGATGATATTCTCATATACTCTAAGAGTGATTCTGAGCATGTGCAGCACCTAACACGCGTTTTTGAGGCTCTAAGGGAACACAAGCTGTTTGCTAAGCTTGAGAAATGTGATTTCTTTGTTCCTAGTGTCACGTTTCTTGGTTACATTGTGTCCAAGGATGGTATAGCTGTTGATCCCAGCAAGGTTGAGGCGATTAAGACATGGCCTACTCCTACTAGCATCACGCAAGTAAGGAGCTTCCATGGGCTAGCTTCTTTTTACAGAAGATTCATCAAGCAATTCAGCTCTCTTTTAGCACCACTTACGGATTGTATGAAGAAAGGTGTCTTTGAGTGGACTCCCATGGCTCAAAATGCTTTTGAGGCCATCAAGGAAAGGCGTAGCTCCACCCCCATACTAGCTTTGCCTAACTTTGATCAACCATTTGAAGTGGAATGTGATGCTTGTGGAACCGGTATTGGAGCTGTTTTGGTGCAAAATAAGCATCCTATTGCTTATTTCAGTGAGAAGTTGAATGGTTCAAGAGGGAATTACAGCACTTATGACAAAGAGTTCTATGCAATTGTGAGGGCTCTTGATCATTGGGCTCATTACTTAAAACCAAGGCAATTCATTTTGCACTCTGATCATGAAGCGTTGAAGTATATTAATGGGCAGCACAAGTTGAGTTCAAGGCATGCTAAATGGGTGGAATATCTTCAATCATTCTCCTTTGTATCTAAGTACAAAACTGGTGCAAGCAATGTGGTAGCCGATGCTTTGTCAAGGCGACATTCTATGTTGTCTATCCTCGAGGCCAAGGTTTTAGGCTTCTCTTTTATAAGGGAACTTTACAAAGATGATCCAGATTTCTCTCCCATGTTTGATGGCAGCAAGGAGATGGAAAAAGGCCCTTTTCACATTCCTGAAGGGTTCCTTTTCAAGCACAACAGATTGTGTATCCCTAAGGGCTCAATTCGAGACCTACTTATAAGGGAAGCTCACTTAGGAGGATTGGCTGGCCACTTTGGCATTGTGAAGACTCTTGAGGTCTTAAGTGAGCACTTTTATTGGCCAAGAATGCAAGGAGATGTCCAATCAATAATCATGAGGTGTGCCTCTTGTCAACAATCTAAGTCCCATTTTCACCAGGGCTTGTACAAGCCTCTTCCTACTCCCACTTGTCCATGGCATGATCTAAGCATGGATTTCATAGTGGCACTTCCTCGTACACCAAGAGGCAAGGATGCCGTGATGGTTGTTGTCGACAGATTCTCAAAAATGGCTCACTTTGTTCCTTGCAACAAAACAAGTGATGCCTCACATATTGCTGAGTTGTTCTTCAAAGAGATCATTCGCCTTCATGGGGTTCCAAGCTCCATTGTCTCGGATAAGGACTCTAAATTTCTGAGTTACTTTTGGAAAACATTGTGGAAATTGTTGGGTACCAAGCTCTTGTTCAGCACTGCCTATCATCCCCAAACCGATGGGCAAACCGAAGTGACCAATAGAACCCTCACAACTCTGCTTAGAGGGTTGGTCAGGAAGACACTCAAGGGGTGGGATCAAACTCTACCACATGCTGAGTTTGCATACAATCGGGCTCCTCATTATACAACGGGCAAGTCTCCTTTTGAAATCAATTATGGGGTCAATCCATTAACTCCTATTGATCTTTTGCCCTGGCCTATTGAGAGGAAGGTGAGTCCAGATGCTGAAACGTTTGCTAAAGACATGAAAAAGCTACACGAGCAGATTACAAGCCGTATAGAGAAGATGAATGAGTTGTATAAGAACAAGGCAAACAAGTACCGCAAGCAACATGAGTTTAATCCAGGAGATTTAGTGTGGTTACACCTTAGGAAGGAGAGGTTTCCAGCAAAAAGAAAGCACAAGTTGATGCCCAGATCAGAAGGCCCTTTTAAAATCATCGAGAAGATCAACGACAATGCATACAAGCTTGAACTGCCTGGAGAGAGTTCAATTTCAGCAACTTTTAATGTGGGAGATCTGCTGCCTTATTTGGAGGATGAATACCTTGATGATTTGAGGGCAAATCCAAAAAAAGTTGGGGAGGATGATGCGTTAGCATCAGGTCATCAAGTTACGAGCGTAAGCATTAATGCATTAATCATGGCATTTGGGACTCTCTCACGTTTGAATGGTGATAATTCTTGTCCTAGAGGTCTTAGTGTCCTTTTGGCCACTTAATCTAGGTTATGTCCGTACAAGATTAATCCGTACAAATAAGCATTTGTGATTAGTGTTAGTTATAGTGCACCCTGCATGTAATTAGCGTAATTAACAAATGTAATTAGTTGTTATTTGAATTCCCTAAGTAGTTGCTGAGTAAGGTGCGCCTAAGAGCACATGGGGCAGGTAAGGATGAAGAATGAGGCTCCTTACAGCTCACCCACGTTTGTCCTTATGCAAGGACAAGCAACAGCTGTCAAGTGGTCCAAAACGGAAGGAAATGCGCTCCAAATTGTACTGCACGTATTTGGCTCATTTCTGGGCAAAATACTAAAGTTTCAATTTGCTTGGGCACTACTCTTGGACAGCTCACCCTTTCTAGAGTATTCCTAGGTTATTAGGGCACATTTGTGACCCCTATAAATATGTAAGAACAGCTGATGTAAAAGGCACTTGTTGATGAATGAAAAATACACGGCTGCTGCCTTCTTACAAATCTTGCGTTCTTTACAATAATCTTAGGGTTATTTGGTGAGCAAGTAGTATTCTTTATCCATAGCTTGGTGGTTTAATCCTTTATAGCTTTGGTGGTGATACTCATTATCCTTTCTTCTCTTAATCCTCTGTTTTTGTTTACAAATTGCTAAGGTTGTAATTGCAAACGTATCATGAATGCATTTACGCGTTTTAACAGCTCTTACGACTAGGGTGATAGAGATTGAGTTCTTTTGTGTTGTATATTAAGAGAAAGCAGCCAATTGTTTTGTTTGCATTCATTTGAGTATGACACTACACCAAGAATGTTTTAAAGTGCAAACAAGCTTCAACTCAAGCTTTTGAATGCATTTATGAGATTTAAAAGCTCATACAAGTAGGGTGAAAGAGATTTGAGTTCTTTTGCGTTGTATATTAAGAGAAAGCAGCCAAATACTTCGTTTGGATTCATTTGAGTGTGAAACTACACCTAGGATGTTTACAAGTACAAACTAGCTTCAACTCAAGCTTTTGAATGCATTTACGCGTTTTAAAAGCTCATACGAGTAGGGTGAAAGAGATTTGAGTTCTTTTGTGTTGTCTATTAAGAGAAAGCATCCAAAAACTTTGTTTGCATTCATTTGAGTGTGATACTACTCCTAGGATGTTTAGAAGTACAAACAAGCTTCAACTCAAGCTTTTGAATGCATTTACGCGTTTTAACAGCTCTTACGACTAGGGTGATAGAGATTGTGTTCTTTTGTGTTGTATATTAAGAGAAAGCATCCAAGTACTTTTATTTGATTAATTTGAGTGTGAAACTACACCTGGGATGTTTACAAGTACAAACAAGCTTCAACTCAAGCTTTTGAATGCATTTACGCGTTTTAAAAGCTCATACGAGTAGGGTGAAAGAGATTTGAGTTCTTTTGTGTTGTATATTAAGAGAAAGCATCCAAATAATTTTTTTGGATTCATTTGAGTGTGAAACCACACCTAGGATGTTTACAAGTAAAAACAAGCTTCAAGTCAAGCTTTTGAATGCATTTACGCTTTTTAAAAGCTCATACGAGTAGGGTAAAGTGGTTTGAGTTCTTTTGTGTTGTATATTAGGAGAACGCATCCAAATAATTTGTTTGGATTCATTTGAGTGTGAAACTACACCTAGGATGTTCTTTTGAATACATTTACGCGTTTTAACAGCTCTTACGACTAGGGTGATAGAGATTGAGTTCTTTTGTGTTGTATATTAAGAGAAAGCACCCAATTGTTTTATTTGTATTCATTTGAGTATCAAACTACGCCAAGAATGTTTTGAACTGCAAACAAGCTTCAACTCAAGCTTTTGAATGCATTTACGCGTTTTTAAAGCTCATACGAGTAGGGTGAAAGAGATTTGAGTTCCTTTGTGTTGTATATTAAGAGAAAGCATCCAAATACTTTGTTTGGATTCACTTGATTGTGAAACTACACCTAGGATGTTTACAAGTACAAACAAGCATTAACTCAAGCTTTTGAATGCATTTACGCGTTTTTGTAGCTCTTACAACTAGGGGGATAGAGATCGAGTTCTTTTGTGTTGTATATTAAGAGAAACCATCCAAATACTTTGTTTGCATTCATTTGAGTATGAAACTACACCAAGAATGTTTTAAAGTGTAAACAAGCTTCAACTCAGGCTTTTGAATGCATTTACGCGTTTTAACAGTTCTTACGACTACGGTGATAGAGATTGAGTTCTTTTTTGTTGTATATTAAGAGAAAGCAGCCAATTGTTTTGTTTGCATTCATTTGAGTATGACACTATACCAAGAATGTTTTAAATTGCAAACAAGCTTCAACTCAAGCTTTTGAATGCATTTACGAGTTTTAAAAGCTCATACGAGTAGGGTGAAAGAGATTTGAGTTCTTTTGTGTTGTATATTAAGAGAAAGCAGCCAAATACTTCGTTTGGATTCATTTGAGTGTGAAACTACACCTAGGATGTTTACAAGTACAAACTAGCTTCAACTCAAGCTTTTGAATGCATTTACGCGTTTTAAAAGCTCATACGAGTAGGGTGAAAGAGATTTGAGTTCTTTTGTGTTGTCTATTAAGAGAAAGCATCCAAAAACTTTGTTTGCATTCATTTGAGTGTGAAACTACTCCTAGGATGTTTACAAGTACAAACAAGCTTCAACTCAAGCTTTTGAATTCATTTACGCTTTTAACTGCTCATACGACTAGGGTGATAGAGATTGTGTTCTTTTGTGTTGTATATTAAGAGAAAGCATCCAAATGCTTTTATTGGATTAATTTGAGTGTGAAACTACACCTGGGATGTTTACAAGTACAAACAAGCTTCAACTCAAGCTTTTGAATGCATTTACGCGTTTCAAAAGCAAATACGAGTAGGGTGAAAGAGATTTGAGTTCTTTTGTGTTGTGTATTAAGAGAAAGCATCCAAATACTTTGTTTGGATTCATTTGAGTGTGAAACTACACCTAGAATGTTTACAAGTACAATAAAGCTTCAACTGAAGCTTTTTAATGCATTTACGCGTTTTAATAGCTCTTTTGTGTTGTATATTAAGAGAAAGCTTCAAAATACTTTGTTTGGATTAATTTGAGTGTGAAACTACACCTAGGATTTTTACAAGTACAAACAAGCTTCAACTCAAGCTTTTGAATGCATTTACGCGTTTTAAAAGCTCATACGAGTAGGGTGTAACAGATTTGAGTTCTTTTGTGTTGTATATTAAGAGAAAGCACCCAAATACTTTGTTTGCATTCATTTGAGTATGAAACTACACCAAGACTGTTTTAAAGTGCAAACAAGCTTCAACTCAAGCTTTTTAATGCATTTACGCGTTTTAAAAGCTCATACGAGTAGCGTGTAACAGATTTGAGTTCTTTTGTGTTGTATATTAAGAGAAAGCATCCAAATACTTTGTTTGGATTCATTTGAGTGTGAAACTACACCTAGGAAGTTTACAAGTACAAACAAGCTTCAAGTCAAGCTTTTGAATGCATTTACGCGTTTTAAAAGCTCATACGAGTAGGGTGAAAGAGATTTGAGTTCTTTTGTGTTGTCTATTAAGAGAAAGCATCCAAACACTGTGTTTGCATTCATTTGAGTATGAAACTACTCCTAGGATGTTTACAAGTACAAACAAGCTTCAACTCAAGCTATTGAATGTATTTACGTGTTTTAACAACTCTTACGACTAGGGTGATAGAGATTAAGTTCTTTTTTGTTGTATATTAAGAGAAAGCAGCCAATTGTTTTGTTTGAATTCATTTGAGTATGACACTACACCAAGAATGTTTTAAAGTGCAAACAAGCTTCAACTCAAGCTTTTGAATGCATTTACGAGTTTTAAAAGCTCATACGAATAGGGTGAAAGAGATTTGAGTTCTTTTGTGTTATATATTAAGAGAAAGCATCTAAATACTTCGTTTGGATTTATTTGAGTGTGAAACTACACCTAGGATGTTTACAAGTACGAACAAGCTTCAACTCAAGCTTTTGAATGCATTTACGCGTTTTAAAAGCTCATACAAATAGGGTGAAAGAGATTTGAGTTCTTTTGTGTTGCCTATTAAGAGAAAGCATCCAAACACTTTGTTTGCATTCATTTGAGTATGAAACTACTCCTAGGATGTTTACAAGTACAAACAAGCTTCAACTCAAGCTACTGAATGCATTTACGCGTTTTAACAGCTCTTACGACTAGGGTGATAGAGATTATGTTCTTTTTTTATGTATATTAAGAGAAAGCAGACAATTGTTTTGTTTGCATTCATTTGAGTATGAAACTACACCAAGAATCTTTTAAAAGTGCAAACAAGGTTCAACTCAAGCTTTTGAATGCATTTACGCGTTTTAACAGCTCTTACGACTAGGGTGATAGAGATTGAGTTCTTTTGTGTTGTATATTAAGAGAAAGCACCCGATTGTTTTATTTGCATTCATTTGAGTATGAAACTGCGCCAAGAATGTTTTAAACTGCAAACAAGCTTCAACTCAAGCTTTTGAATGCATTTACGCGTTTTAAAAGCTCATACGAGTAGGGTGAAAGAGATTTGAGTTCCTTTGTGTTGTATATTAAGAGAAAGCATCCAAATACTTTGTTTGGATTAATTTCACTGTGAAACTACACCTAGGATGTTTACAAGTATAAACAAGCTTTAACTCATGCTTTTGAATGCATTTACGCGTTTTAGTAGCTCTTACAACCAGGGGGATAGAGATCGAGTCCTTTTGTGTTGTATATTAAGAGAAACCATCCAAATACTATGTTTGCATTCATTTGAGTATGAAACTACACCAAGAATGTTTTAAACTCAAGCTTTTGAATGCATTTTTGCGTTTTAACAGCTCTTACGACTAGGGTGATAGAGATTGAGTTCTTTTGTGTTGTATATTAAGAAAAAGCAGCCATTTGAGTATGACATTACACCAAGAATGTTTTAAAGTGCAAACAAGCTTCAACTCAAGCTTTTGAATGCATTTACGAGTTTTAAAAGCTCATACGAGTAGGGTGTAACAGATTTGAGTTCTTTTGTGTTGTATATTAAGAGAAAGCATCCAAATACTTTGTTTGGATACATTTGTTTCAAACTACTCCTAGGACTTTTACAAGTACAAATAAGCTTCTGTTCAAGCTTTTGAATGCATTTACGCGTTTTAACAGCTCTTACGACTAGGGTGATAGAGATTGAGTTCTTTTGTGTTGTATATTAAGAGAAAGTAGCCAATTGTTTTGTTTGCATTCATTTGAGTTTGAAACTACACCAAGAATGTTTTAAAAGTGCAAACAAGCTTCAACTCACGCTTTTGAATCCATTTACGTGTTTTAAAAGCTCATACAAGCAGGGTGAGATTTGAGTTCTTTTGTGTTGTATTTTTAAGAGAAAGCATCCAAATACTTTTATTGGATTAATTTGAGTGTGAAACTACACCTGGGATGTTTATAAGTACAAACAAGCTTCAATTCAAGCTTTTGAATGCATTTACGCGTTTTAAAAGCTCATACGAGTAGGGTGAAAGAGATTTGAGTTCTTTTGTGTTGTATATTAAGAGAAAGCATCCAAATACTTTGTTTGGATTCATTTGAGTGTGAAACCACACCTAGGATGTTGACAAGTAAAAACAAGCTTCAACTCAAGCTTTTGAATGCATTTACGCTTTTTAAAAGCTCATAAGAGTAGGGTGAAAGTGGTTTGAGTTCTTTTGTGTTGTATATTAAGAGAAAGCATCAAAATACTTTGTTTGGATTAATTTGAGTGTGAAACTACACCTAGGATTTTTACAAGTACAAACAAGCTTCAACTCAAGCTTTTGAATGCATTTACGCGTTTTAAAAGCTCATACGAGTAGGGTGAAAGAGATTTGAGTTCTTTTGTGTTGTCTATTAAGAGAAAGCATCCAAACACTGTGTTTGCATTCATTTGAGTATGAAACTACTCCTAGGATGTTTACAAGTACAAACAAGCTTCAACTCAAGCTATTGAATGCATTTACGCGTTTTAACAGCTCTTACGACTAGGGTGATAGAGATTAAGTTCTTTTTTGTTGTATATTAAGAGAAAGCAGCCAATTTTTTTGTTTGAATTCATTTGAGTATGACACTACACCAAGAATGTTTTAAAGTGCAAACAAGCTTCAACTCAAGCTTTTGAATGCATTTACGAGTTTTAAAAGCTCATACGAATAGGGTGAAAGAGATTTGAGTTCTTTTGTGTTATATATTAAGAGAAAGCATCTAAATACTTCGTTTGGATTTATTTGAGTGTGAAACTACACCTAGGATGTTTACAAGTACGAACAAGCTTCAACTCAAGCTTTTGAATGCATTTACGCGTTTTAAAAGCTCATACAAGTAGGGTGAAAGAGATTTGAGTTCTTTTGTGTTGTCTATTAAGAGAAAGCATCCAAACACTTTGTTTGCATTCATTTGAGTATGAAACTACTCCTAGGATGTTTACAAGTACAAACAAGCTTCAACTCAAGCTACTGAATGCATTTACGCGTTTTAACAGCTCTTACGACTAGGGTGATAGAGATTATGTTCTTTTTTGATGTATATTAAGAGAAAGCAGACAATTGTTTTGTTTGCATTCATTTGAGTATGAAACTACACCAAGAATCTTTTAAAAGTGCAAACAAGGTTCAACTCAAGCTTTTGAATGTATTTACGCGTTTTAACAGCTCTTACGACTAGGGTGATAGAGATTGAGTTCTTTTGTGTTGTATATTAAGAGAAAGCACCCAATTGTTTTATTTGCATTCATTTGAGTATGAAACTGCGCCAAGAATGTTTTAAACTGCAAACAAGCTTCAACTCAAGCTTTTGAATGCATTTACGCGTTTTACAAGCTCATACGAGTAGGGTGAAAGAGATTTGAGTTCCTTTGTGTTGTATATTAAGAGAAAGCATCCAAATACTTTGTTTGGATTAATTTCACAGTGAAACTACACCTAGGATGTTTACAAGTACAAACAAGCTTTAACTCATGCTTTTGAATGCATTTACGCGTTTTAGTAGCTCTTACAACCAGGGGGATAGAGATCGAGTCCTTTTGTGTTGTATATTAAGAGAAACCATCCAAATACTATGTTTGCATTCATTTGAGTATGAAACTACACCAAGAATGTTTTAAACTCAAGCTTTTGAATGCATTTTTGCGTTTTAACAGCTCTTACGACTAGGGTGATAGAGATTGAGTTCTTTTGTGTTGTATATTAAGAAAAAGCAGCCATTTGAGTATGACATTACACCAAGAATGTTTTAAAGTGCAAACAAGCTTCAACTCAAGCTTTTGAATGCATTTACGAGTTTTAAAAGCTCATACGAGTAGGGTGTAACAGATTTGAGTTCTTTTGTGTTGTATATTAAGAGAAAGCATCCAAATACTTTGTTTGGATACATTTGTTTCAAACTACTCCTAGGACGTTTACAAGTACAAATAAGCTTCAGTTCAAGCTTTTGAATGCATTTACGCGTTTTAACAGCTCTTACGACTAGGGTGATAGAGATTGAGTTCTTTTGTGTTGTATATTAAGAGAAAGTAGCCAATTGTTTTGTTTGCATTCATTTGAGTATGACACTACACCAAGAATGTTTTAAAAGTGCAAACAAGCTTCAACTCACGCTTTTGAATCCATTTACGTGTTTTAAAAGCTCATACAAGCAGGGTGAGATTTGAGTTCTTTTGTGTTGTATTTTTAAGAGAAAGCATCCAAATACTTTTATTGGATTAATTTGAGTGTGAAACTACACCTGGGATGTTTATAAGTACAAACAAGCTTCAATTCAAGCTTTTGAATGCATTTACGCGTTTTAAAAGCTCATACGAGTAGGGTGAAAGAGATTTGAGTTCTTTTGTGTTGTATATTAAGAGAAAGCATCCAAATACTTTGTTTGGATTCATTTGAGTGTGAAACCACACCTAGGATGTTGACAAGTAAAAACAAGCTTCAACTCAAGCTTTTGAATGCATTTACGCTTTTTAAAAGCTCATAAGAGTAGGGTGAAAGTGGTTTGAGTTCTTTTGTGTTGTATATTAAGAGAAAGCATCAAAATACTTTGTTTGGATTAATTTGAGTGTGAAACTACACCTAGGATTTTTACAAGTACAAACAAGCTTCAACTCAAGCTTTTGAATGCATTTACGCGTTTTAAAAGCTCATACGAGTAGGGTGAAATAGATTTGAGTTCTTTTGTGTTGTCTATTAAGAGAAAGCATCCAAATACTTTGTTTGGATTCATTTGATTGTGAAACTACACCTAGGATGTTTACAAGTACAATAAAGCTTCAACTCAAGCTTTTGAATGCATTTACGCGTTTTAACAGCCCTTACAACTAAGGTGATAGAGATCGAGGTCTTTTGTGTTGTATATTAAGAGAAAGTATCCAAATACTTTGTTTGCATTCATTTGAGTATGAAACTACACCAAGAATGTTTTAAAGTGCAAACAAGCTTCAACTCAAACTTTTGAATGCATTTACGCGTTTTAAAAGCTCATAGGAGTAGGGTGAAAGAGATTTGAGTTCTTTTGGGTTGTATATTAAGAGAAAGCATCCAAACACTTTTCTTGCATTCATTTGAGTGTGAAACTACTCCTAGGATATTTACAAGTACAATCAAGCTTCAACTCAAGCTTTTGAATGCATTCACGCGTTTTAACAGCTCTTACGACTAGGATGATTGAGATTGAGTTCTTTTGTGTCGTATATTAAGAGAAAGCACCCAATTTTTTTATTTGCATTAATTTGAGTATGAAACTACACCAAGAATCTTTTAAAAGTGCAAACAAGCTTCAACTCAAGCTTTTGAATGCATTTTTGCGTTTTAACAGCTCTTACGACTAGGGTGATAGAGATTGAGTTCTTTTGTGTTGTATATTAAGAGAAAGTAGCCAATTGTTTTGTTTGCATTCATTTGAGTTTGAAACTACACCAAGAATGTTTTAAAAGTGCAAACAAGCTTCAACTCACGCTTTTGAATCCATTTACGTGTTTTAAAAGCTCATACAAGCAGGGTGAGATTTGAGTTCTTTTGTGTTGTATTTTTAAGAGAAAGCATCCAAATACTTTTATTGGATTAATTTGAGTGTGAAACTACACCTGGGATGTTTATAAGTACAAACAAGCTTCAATTCAAGCTTTTGAATGCATTTACGCGTTTTAAAAGCTCATACGAGTAGGGTGAAAGAGATTTGAGTTCTTTTGTGTTGTATATTAAGAGAAAGCATCCAAATACTTTGTTTGGATTCATTTGAGTGTGAAACCACACCTAGGATGTTGACAAGTAAAAACAAGCTTCAACTCAAGCTTTTGAATGCATTTACGCTTTTTAAAAGCTCATAAGAGTAGGGTGAAAGTGGTTTGAGTTCTTTTGTGTTGTATATTAAGAGAAAGCATCAAAATACTTTGTTTGGATTAATTTGAGTGTGAAACTACACCTAGGATTTTTACAAGTACAAACAAGCTTCAACTCAAGCTTTTGAATGCATTTACGCGTTTTAAAAGCTCATACGAGTAGGGTGAAATAGATTTGAGTTCTTTTGTGTTGTCTATTAAGAGAAAGCATCCAAATACTTTGTTTGGATTCATTTGATTGTGAAACTACACCTAGGATGTTTACAAGTACAATAAAGCTTCAACTCAAGCTTTTGAATGCATTTACGCGTTTTAACAGCTCTTACAACTAAGGTGATAGAGATCGAGTTCTTTTGTGTTGTATATTAAGAGAAAGTATCCAAATACTTTGTTTGCATTCATTTGAGTATGAAACTACACCAAGACTGTTTTAAAGTGCAAACAAGCTTCAACTCAAACTTTTGAATGCATTTACGCGTTTTAAAAGCTCATAGGAGTAGGGTGAAAGAGATTTGAGTTCTTTTGGGTTGTATATTAAGAGAAAGCATCCAAACACTTTTGTTGCATTCATTTGAGTGTGAAACTACTCCTAGGATATTTACAAGTACAATCAAGCTTCAACTCAAGCTTTTGAATGCATTCACGCGTTTTAACAGCTCTTACGACTAGGATGATTGAGATTGAGTTCTTTTGTGTCGTATATTAAGAGAAAGCACCCAATTTTTTTATTTGCATTAATTTGAGTATGAAACTACACCAAGAATCTTTTAAAAGTGCAAACAAGCTTCAACTCAAGCTTTTGAATGCATTTTTGCGTTTTAACAGCTCTTACGACTAGGGTGATAGAGATTGAGTTCTTTTGTGTTGTATATTAAGAAAAAGCAGCCAATTGTTTTGTTTGCATTCATTTGAGTATGACACTACACCAAGAATGTTTTAAAGTGCAAACAAGCTTCAACTCAAGCTTTTGAATGCATTTACGAGTTTTAAAAGCTCATACGAGTAGGGTGTAACAGATTTGAGTTCTTTTGTGTTGTATATTAAGAGAAAGCATCCAAATACTTTGTTTGGATACATTTGTTTCAAACTACTCCTAGGACGTTTACAAGTACAAATAAGCTTCAGTTCAAGCTTTTGAATGCATTTACGCGTTTTAACAGCTCTTACGACTAGGGTGATAGAGATTGAGTTCTTTTGTGTTGTATATTAAGAAAAAGCAGCCAATTGTTTTGTTTGCATTCATTTGAGTATGACACTACACCAAGAATGTTTTAAAGTGCAAACAAGCTTCAACTCAAGCTTTTGAATGCATTTACGAGTTTTAAAAGCTCATACGAGTAGGGTGTAACAGATTTGAGTTCTTTTGTGTTGTATATTAAGAGAAAGCATCCAAATACTTTGTTTGGATACATTTGTTTCAAACTACTCCTAGGACGTTTACAAGTACAAATAAGCTTCTGTTCAAGCTTTTGAATGCATTTACGCGTTTTAACAGCTCTTACGACTAGGGTGATAGAGATTGAGTTCTTTTGTGTTGTATATTAAGAGAAAGTAGCCAATTGTTTTGTTTGCATTCATTTGAGTTTGAAACTACACCAAGAATGTTTTAAAAGTGCAAACAAGCTTCAACTCACGCTTTTGAATCCATTTACGTGTTTTAAAAGCTCATACAAGCAGGGTGAGATTTGAGTTCTTTTGTGTTGTATTTTTAAGAGAAAGCATCCAAATACTTTTATTGGATTAATTTGAGTGTGAAACTACACCTGGGATGTTTATAAGTACAAACAAGCTTCAATTCAAGCTTTTGAATGCATTTACGCGTTTTAAAAGCTCATACGAGTAGGGTGAAAGAGATTTGAGTTCTTTTGTGTTGTATATTAAGAGAAAGCATCCAAATACTTTGTTTGGATTCATTTGAGTGTGAAACCACACCTAGGATGTTGACAAGTAAAAACAAGCTTCAACTCAAGCTTTTGAATGCATTTACGCTTTTTAAAAGCTCATAAGAGTAGGGTGAAAGTGGTTTGAGTTCTTTTGTGTTGTATATTAAGAGAAAGCATCAAAATACTTTGTTTGGATTAATTTGAGTGTGAAACTACACCTAGGATTTTTACAAGTACAAACAAGCTTCAACTCAAGCTTTTGAATGCATTTACGCGTTTTAAAAGCTCATACGAGTAGGGTGAAAGAGATTTGAGTTCTTTTGTGTTGTCTATTAAGAGAAAGCATCCAAACACTGTGTTTGCATTCATTTGAGTATGAAACTACTCCTAGGATGTTTACAAGTACAAACAAGCTTCAACTCAAGCTATTGAATGCATTTACGCGTTTTAACAGCTCTTACGACTAGGGTGATAGAGATTAAGTTCTTTTTTGTTGTATATTAAGAGAAAGCAGCCAATTTTTTTGTTTGAATTCATTTGAGTATGACACTACACCAAGAATGTTTTAAAGTGCAAACAAGCTTCAACTCAAGCTTTTGAATGCATTTACGAGTTTTAAAAGCTCATACGAATAGGGTGAAAGAGATTTGAGTTCTTTTGTGTTATATATTAAGAGAAAGCATCTAAATACTTCGTTTGGATTTATTTGAGTGTGAAACTACACCTAGGATGTTTACAAGTACGAACAAGCTTCAACTCAAGCTTTTGAATGCATTTACGCGTTTTAAAAGCTCATACAAGTAGGGTGAAAGAGATTTGAGTTCTTTTGTGTTGTCTATTAAGAGAAAGCATCCAAACACTTTGTTTGCATTCATTTGAGTATGAAACTACTCCTAGGATGTTTACAAGTACAAACAAGCTTCAACTCAAGCTACTGAATGCATTTACGCGTTTTAACAGCTCTTACGACTAGGGTGATAGAGATTATGTTCTTTTTTGATGTATATTAAGAGAAAGCAGACAATTGTTTTGTTTGCATTCATTTGAGTATGAAACTACACCAAGAATCTTTTAAAAGTGCAAACAAGGTTCAACTCAAGCTTTTGAATGTATTTACGCGTTTTAACAGCTCTTACGACTAGGGTGATAGAGATTGAGTTCTTTTGTGTTGTATATTAAGAGAAAGCACCCAATTGTTTTATTTGCATTCATTTGAGTATGAAACTGCGCCAAGAATGTTTTAAACTGCAAACAAGCTTCAACTCAAGCTTTTGAATGCATTTACGCGTTTTACAAGCTCATACGAGTAGGGTGAAAGAGATTTGAGTTCCTTTGTGTTGTATATTAAGAGAAAGCATCCAAATACTTTGTTTGGATTAATTTCACAGTGAAACTACACCTAGGATGTTTACAAGTACAAACAAGCTTTAACTCATGCTTTTGAATGCATTTACGCGTTTTAGTAGCTCTTACAACCAGGGGGATAGAGATCGAGTCCTTTTGTGTTGTATATTAAGAGAAACCATCCAAATACTATGTTTGCATTCATTTGAGTATGAAACTACACCAAGAATGTTTTAAACTCAAGCTTTTGAATGCATTTTTGCGTTTTAACAGCTCTTACGACTAGGGTGATAGAGATTGAGTTCTTTTGTGTTATATATTAAGAAAAAGCAGCCATTTGAGTATGACATTACACCAAGAATGTTTTAAAGTGCAAACAAGCTTCAACTCAAGCTTTTGAATGCATTTACGAGTTTTAAAAGCTCATACGAGTAGGGTGTAACAGATTTGAGTTCTTTTGTGTTGTATATTAAGAGAAAGCATCCAAATACTTTGTTTGGATACATTTGTTTCAAACTACTCCTAGGACGTTTACAAGTACAAATAAGCTTCAGTTCAAGCTTTTGAATGCATTTACGCGTTTTAACAGCTCTTACGACTAGGGTGATAGAGATTGAGTTCTTTTGTGTTGTATATTAAGAGAAAGTAGCCAATTGTTTTGTTTGCATTCATTTGAGTTTGAAACTACACCAAGAATGTTTTAAAAGTGCAAACAAGCTTCAACTCACGCTTTTGAATCCATTTACGTGTTTTAAAAGCTCATACAAGCAGGGTGAGATTTGAGTTCTTTTGTGTTGTATTTTTAAGAGAAAGCATCCAAATACTTTTATTGGATTAATTTGAGTGTGAAACTACACCTGGGATGTTTATAAGTACAAACAAGCTTCAATTCAAGCTTTTGAATGCATTTACGCGTTTTAAAAGCTCATACGAGTAGGGTGAAAGAGATTTGAGTTCTTTTGTGTTGTATATTAAGAGAAAGCATCCAAATACTTTGTTTGGATTCATTTGAGTGTGAAACCACACCTAGGATGTTGACAAGTAAAAACAAGCTTCAACTCAAGCTTTTGAATGCATTTACGCTTTTTAAAAGCTCATAAGAGTAGGGTGAAAGTGGTTTGAGTTCTTTTGTGTTGTATATTAAGAGAAAGCATCAAAATACTTTGTTTGGATTAATTTGAGTGTGAAACTACACCTAGGATTTTTACAAGTACAAACAAGCTTCAACTCAAGCTTTTGAATGCATTTACGCGTTTTAAAAGCTCATACGAGTAGGGTGAAATAGATTTGAGTTCTTTTGTGTTGTCTATTAAGAGAAAGCATCCAAATACTTTGTTTGGATTCATTTGATTGTAAAACTACACCTAGGATGTTTACAAGTACAATAAAGCTTCAACTCAAGCTTTTGAATGCATTTACGCGTTTTAACAGCTCTTACAACTAAGGTGATAGAGATCGAGTTCTTTTGTGTTGTATATTAAGAGAAAGTATCCAAATACTTTGTTTGCATTCATTTGAGTATGAAACTACACCAAGAATGTTTTAAAGTGCAAACAAGCTTCAACTCAAGCTTTTGAAAGCATTTACGCGTTTTAAAAGCTCATAGGAGTAGGGTGAAAGAGATTTGAGTTCTTTTTTGTTGTATATTAAGAGAAAGCATCCAAACACTTTTCTTGCATTCATTTGAGTGTGAAACTACTCCTAGGATATTTACAAGTACAATCAAGCTTCAACTCAAGCTTTTGAATGCATTCACGCGTTTTAACAGCTCTTACGACTAGGATGATTGAGATTGAGTTCTTTTGTGTCGTATATTAAGAGAAAGCACCCAATTGTTTTATTTGCATTAATTTGAGTATGAAACTACACCAAGAATCTTTTAAAAGTGCAAACAAGCTTCAACCCAAGCTTTTGAATGTATTTTTGCGTTTTAACAGCTCTTACGACTAGGGTGATAGAGATTGAGTTCTTTTGTGTTGTATATTAAGAAAAAGCAGCCAATTGTTTTGTTTGCATTCATTTGAGTATGACACTACACCAAGAATGTTTTAAAGTGCAAACAAGCTTCAACTCAAGCTTTTCAATGCATTTACGAGTTTTAAAAGCTCATACGAGTAGGGTGTAACAGATTTGAGTTCTTTTGTGTTGTATATTAAGAGAAAGCATCCAAATACTTTGTTTGGATACATTTGTGTGTCAAACTACTCCTAGGACGTTTACAAGTACAAATAAGATTCAGCTCAAGCTTTTGAATGCATTTACGCGTTTTAACAGCTCTTACGACTAGGGTGAAAGAGATTGAGTTCTTTTGTGTTGTATATTAAGAGAAAGCAGCCAATTGTTTTGTTTGCATTCATTTGAGTATGAAACTACACCAAGAATGTTTTAAAAGTGCAAACAAGCTTCAACTCACGCATTTGAATGCATTTACGTGTTTTAAAAGCTCATACAAGCAGGGTGAAAGAGATTTGAGTTCTTTTGTGTTGTATTTTTAAGAGAAAGCATCCAAATACTTTTATTGGATTAATTTGAGTGTGAAACTACACCTGGGATGTTTACAAGTACAAACAAGCTTCAACTCAAGCTTTTGAATGCATTTACGCGTTTTAAAAGCTCATACGAGTAGGGTGAAAGAGATTTGAGTTCTTTTGTGTTGTATATTAAGAGAAAGCATCCAAATACTTTGTTTGGATTAATTTGAGTGTGAAACTACACCTAGGATTTTTACAAGTACAAACAAGCTTCAACTCAAGCTTTTGAATGCATTTACGCGTTTTAAAAGCTCATACGAGTAGGGTGAAAGAGATTTGAGTTCTTTTGTGTTGTCTATTAAGAGAAAGCATCCAAATACTTTGTTTGGATTCATTTGATTGTAAAACTACACCTAGGATGTTTACAAGTACAATAAAGCTTCAACTCAAGCTTTTGAATGCATTTACGCGTTTTAACAGCTCTTACAACTAAGGTGATAGAGATCGCGTTCTTTTGTATTGTATATTAAGAGAAAGTATCCAAATACTTTGTTTGCATTCATTTGAGTATGAAACTACACCAAGAATGTTTTAAAGTGCAAACAAGCTTCAACTCAAGCTTTTGAAAGCATTTACGCGTTTTAAAAGCTCATAGGAGTAGGGTGAAAGAGATTTGAGTTCTTTTTTGTTGTATATTAAGAGAAAGCATCCAAACACTTTTCTTGCATTCATTTGAGTGTGAAACTACTCCTAGGATATTTACAAGTACAATCAAGCTTCAACTCAAGCTTTTGAATGCATTCACGCGTTTTAACAGCTCTTACGACTAGGATGATTGAGATTGAGTTCTTTTGTGTCGTATATTAAGAGAAAGCACCCAATTGTTTTATTTGCATTAATTTGAGTATGAAACTACACCAAGAATCTTTTAAAAGTGCAAACAAGCTTCAACTCAAGCTTTTGAATGCATTTTTGCGTTTTAACAGCTCTTACGACTAGGGTGATAGAGATTGAGTTCTTTGGTGTTGTATATTAAGAAAAAGCCGCCAATTGTTTTGTTTGCATTCATTTGAGTATGACACTACACCAAGAATGTTTTAAAGTGCAAACAAGCTTCAACTCAAGCTTTTGAATGCATTTACGAGTTTTAAAAGCTCATACGAGTAGGTTGTAACAGATTTGAGTTCTTTTGTGTTGTATATTAAGAGAAAGCATCCAAATACTTTGTTTGGATACATTTGTGTGTCAAACTACTCCTAGGACGTTTACAAGTACAAATAAGCTTCAGCTCAAGCTTTTGAATGCATTTACGCGTTTTAACAGCTCTTACGACTAGGGTGATAGAGATTGAGTTCTTTTGTGTTGTATATTAAGAGAAAGCAGCCAATTGTTTTGTTTGCATTCATTTGAGTATGAAACTACACCAAGAATGTTTTAAAAGTGCAAACAAGCTTCAACTCACGCATTTGAATGCATTTACGTGTTTTAAAAGCTCATACAAGCAGGGTGAAAGAGATTTGAGTTCTTTTGTGTTGTATTTTTAAGAGAAAGCATCCAAATACTTTTATTGGATTAATTTGAGTGTGAAACTACACCTGGGATGTTTACAAGTACAAACAAGCTTCAACTCAAGCTTTTGAATGCATTTACGCGTTTTAAAAGCTCATACGAGTAGGGTGAAAGAGATTTGAGTTCTTTTGTGTTGTATATTAAGAGAAAGCATCCAAATACTTTGTTTGGATTAATTTGAGTGTGAAACTACACCTAGGATTTTTACAAGTACAAACAAGCTTCAACTCAAGCTTTTGAATGCATTTACGCGTTTTAAAAGCTCATACGAGTAGGGTGAAAGAGATTTGAGTTCTTTTGTGTTGTCTATTAAGAGAAAGCATCCAAATACTTTGTTTGGATTCATTTGATTGTAAAACTACACCTAGGATGTTTACAAGTACAATAAAGCTTCAACTCAAGCTTTTGAATGCATTTACGCGTTTTAACAGCTCTTACAACTAAGGTGATAGAGATCGCGTTCTTTTGTATTGTATATTAAGAGAAAGTATCCAAATACTTTGTTTGCATTCATTTGAGTATGAAACTACACCAAGAATGTTTTAAAGTGCAAACAAGCTTCAACTCAAGCTTTTGAAAGCATTTACGCGTTTTAAAAGCTCATAGGAGTAGGGTGAAAGAGATTTGAGTTCTTTTTTGTTGTATATTAAGAGAAAGCATCCAAACACTTTTCTTGCATTCATTTGAGTGTGAAACTACTCCTAGGATATTTACAAGTACAATCAAGCTTCAACTCAAGCTTTTGAATGCATTCACGCGTTTTAACAGCTCTTACGACTAGGATGATTGAGATTGAGTTCTTTTGTGTCGTATATTAAGAGAAAGCACCCAATTGTTTTATTTGCATTAATTTGAGTATGAAACTACACCAAGAATCTTTTAAAAGTGCAAACAAGCTTCAACTCAAGCTTTTGAATGCATTTTTGCGTTTTAACAGCTCTTACGACTAGGGTGATAGAGATTGAGTTCTTTGGTGTTGTATATTAAGAAAAAGCCGCCAATTGTTTTGTTTGCATTCATTTGAGTATGACACTACACCAAGAATGTTTTAAAGTGCAAACAAGCTTCAACTCAAGCTTTTGAATGCATTTACGAGTTTTAAAAGCTCATACGAGTAGGTTGTAACAGATTTGAGTTCTTTTGTGTTGTATATTAAGAGAAAGCATCCAAATACTTTGTTTGGATACATTTGTGTGTCAAACTACTCCTAGGACGTTTACAAGTACAAATAAGCTTCAGCTCAAGCTTTTGAATGCATTTACGCGTTTTAACAGCTCTTACGACTAGGGTGATAGAGATTGAGTTCTTTTGTGTTGTATATTAAGAGAAAGCAGCCAATTGTTTTGTTTGCATTCATTTGAGTATGAAACTACACCAAGAATGTTTTAAAAGTGCAAACAAGCTTCAACTCACGCATTTGAATGCATTTACGTGTTTTAAAAGCTCATACAAGCAGGGTGAAAGAGATTTGAGTTCTATTGTGTTGTATTTTCAAGAGAAAGCATCCAAATACTTTTATTGGATTAATTTGAGTGTGAAACTACACCTGGGATGTTTACAAGTACAAACAAGCTTCAACTCAAGCTTTTGAATGCATTTACGCGTTTTAAAAGCTCGTACGAGTAGGGTGAAAGAGATTTGAGTTCTTTTGTGTTGTATATTAAGAGAAAGCATCCAAATACTTTGTTTGGATTAATTTGAGTGTGAAACTACACCTAGGATTTTTACAAGTACAAACAAGATTCAACTCAAGCTTTTGAATGCATTTACGCGTTTTAAAAGCTCATACGAGTAGGGTGAAAGAGATTTGAGTTCTTTTGTGTTGTATATTAAGAGAAAGCATCCAATTGTTTTATTTGCATTTATTTGAGTATTAAACTACGCCAAGAATGTTTTAAACTGCAAACAAGCTTCAACTCAAGGTTTTGAATGCATTTACGCGTTTTAAAAGCTCATACGAGTAGGGTGAAAGAGATTTGAGTTCCTTTGTGTTGTATATTAAGAGAAAGCATCCAAATACTTTGTTTGGATTAATTTCACTGTGAACTACACCTAGGATGTTTACAAGTACAAACAAGCTTTAACTCAAGCTTTTGAATGCATTTATGCGTTTTAGTAGCTCTTACAACTAGGGGGATAGAGATCGAGTTCTTTTGTGTTGTATATTAAGAGAAACCATCCAAATACTTTGTTTGCATTCATTTGAGTATGAAACTACACCAAGAATTATTTAAAGTGTAATCAAGCTTCAACTCAAGCTTTTGAATGCATTTACGCGTTTTAACAGCTCTTACGACTAAGGTGATAGAGATTGAGTTCTTTTGTGTTGTATATTAAGAGAAAGCAGCCAATTGTTTTGTTTGCATTCATTTGAGTATGACACTACACCAAGAATGTTTTAAAGTACAAACAAGCTTCAACTCAAGCTATTGAATGCATTTACGCGTTTTAACAGCTCTTACGACTAGGGTGATAGAGATTATGTTCTTTTTTGTTGTATATTAAGAGAAAGCAGCCAATTGTTTTGTTTGCAGTCATTTGAGTATGAAACTACACCAAGAATGTTTTAAAAGTGCAAACAAGCTTCAACTCAAGCTTTTGAATGCATTTACGTGTTTTAAAAGCTCATACAAGTAGGGTGAAAGATATTTGAGTTCTTTTGTGTTGTATATTAAGAGAAAGCATCCAATTGTTTTATTTGCATTCATTTGAGTATTAAACTACGCCAAGAATGTTTTAAACTGCAAACAAGCTTCAACTCAAGCTTTTGAATACATTTACGCGTTTTAACAGCTCTTACGACTAGGGTGATAGAGGTTATGTTCTTTATTGTTGTATATTAAGAGAAAGCAGCCAATTGTTTTGTTTGCATTCATTTGAGTATGACACTACACCAAGAATGTTTTAAAAGTGCAAACAAGCTTCAACTCAAGCTTTTGAATGCATTTACGTGTTTTAAAAGCTCATACGAGTAGGGTGAAAGAGATTTGAGTTCTTTTGTGTTGTCTATTAAGAGAAAGCATCCAAATACTTTGTTTGGATTCATTTGAGTGTGAAACTACAGCAAGAATGTTTTAAAAGTACAAACAAGCTTTAACTCAAGCTTTTGAATGCATTTATGCGTTTTAGTAGCTCTTACAACTAGGGGGATAGAGATCGAGTTCTTTTGTGTTGTATATTAAGAGAAACCATCCAAATACTTTGTTTGCATTCATTTGAGTATGAAACTACACCAAGAATGTTTTAAAGTGTAAACAAGCTTCAACTCAAGCTTTTGAATGCATTTACGCGTTTTAACAGCTCTTACGACAAAGGTGATAGAGATTGAGTTCTTTTGTGTTGTATATTAAGAGAAAGCAGCCAATTGTTTTGTTTGCATTCATTTGAGTATGACACTACACCAAGAATGTTTTAAAGTGCAAACAAGCTTCAACTCAAGCTTTTGAATGCATTTACGAGTTTTAAAAGCTCATACGAGTAGGGTGAAAGAGATTTGAGTTCTTTTGTGTTGTA
This sequence comes from Tetragonia tetragonoides, assembly GCA_038025085.1. Classification (NCBI taxonomy): domain Eukaryota; kingdom Viridiplantae; phylum Streptophyta; class Magnoliopsida; order Caryophyllales; family Aizoaceae; genus Tetragonia; species Tetragonia tetragonoides. The sequence continues at coordinate 27,859,453 of CM076140.1, forward strand.
TATTAAGAGAAAGCAGCCAAATACTTCGTTTGGATTCATTTGAGTGTGAAACTACACCTAGGATGTTTACAAGTACAAACTAGCTTCCACTCAAGCTTTTGAATGCATTTACGCGTTTTAAAAGCTCATACGAGTAGGGTGAAAGAGATTTGAGTTCTTTTGTGTTGTCTATTAAGAGAAAGCATCCAAACACTTTGTTTGCATTCATTTAAGTGTGAAACTACTCCTAGGACGTTTACAAGTACAAACAAGCTTCAGCTCAAGCTTTTGAATGCATTTATGCATTTTAACAGCTTATACGAGTAGGGTGATAGAGATTGAGTTCTTTTGTGTTGTATATTAAGAGAAAGCATCCAAATACTTTGTTTGGATTAATTTGAGTATGAAACTTCACCTAGGATATTTACAAGTACAAACAAGCTTCAACTCAAGCTTTTGAATGAATTTACGCGTTTTAAAAGCTCATAGGAGTTGGGTGAATGAGATTAAGTTCTTTTGTGTTGTATATTAAGAGAAAACATAAAAATACTTTGTTTGCATTCATTTGAGTGTGAAACTAGACCTAGGATGTTTACAAGTACAAACAAGCTTCAACTCAAGCTTTTGAATGCATTTACGCGTTTTAAAAGCTCATACGAGTAGGGTGAAAGAGATTTGAGTTCTTTTGTGTTGTATATTAAGAGAAAGCATTCAAATACTTTGTTTGGAATAGTTTGAGTGTGAAACTACACCTAAGATGTTTACAAGTACAAACAAGCTTCAACTCAAGCTTTTGAATGCATTTACGCGTTTTAAAAGCTCATACGAGTAGGGTGAAAGAGATTTGAGTTCTTTTGTGTTGTATATTAAGAGAAAGCATCCAAATAATTTGTTTGGATTAATTTGAGGGTGAAACTACACCTAGGATGTTTACAAGTACAAACAATCTTCAACTCAAGCTTTTGAATGCATTTACGCGTTTTAAATCTTCATACGAGTAGGGTGAAAGAGATTTGAGTTCTTTTGTGTTGTATATTAAGAGAAAGCAGCCAAATACTTCGTTTGGATTCATTTGAGTGTGAAACTACACCTAGGATGTTTACAAGTACAAACTAGCTTCCACTCAAGCTTTTGAATGCATTTACGCGTTTTAAAAGCTATTACGAGTAGGGTGAAAGAGATTTGAGTTCATTTGTGTTGTATATTAAGAGAAAGCATCCAAACACTTTGTTTGCATTCATTTGAGTGTGAAACTACACCTAGGACGTTTACAAGTACAAACAAGCTTCAACTCAAGCTTTTGACTGCATTTACGCGTTTTAAAAGCTCATACGAGTAGGGTGAAAGAGATTTGAGTTCTTTTGTGTTGTATATTAAGAGAAAGCAGCCAATTGTTTTGTTTGCATTCATTTGAGTGTGAAACTACACCAAGAATGTTTTAAAAGTGCAAACAAGCTTCAACTCACGCTTTTGAATGCATTTACGTGTTTTAAAAGCTCATACAAGTAGGGTGAAAGAGATTTGAGTTCTTTTGTGTTGTATATTAAGAGAAAGCATCCAAATACTTTTATTGGATTAATTTGAGTGTGAAACTACACCTGGGATGTTTACTAGTACAAACAAGCTTCAACTAAAGCTTTTGAATGCATTTACGCGTTTTAAAAGCTCTTACGAGTAGGGTGAAAGAGATTTGAGTTCTTTCGTGTTGTATATTAAGAGAAAGCATCCAAATACTTTGTTTGGATTCATTTGAGTGTGAAACCACACCTAGGATGTTTACAAGTAAAAACAAGCTTCAACTCAAGCTTTTGAATGCATTTACGCTTTTTAAAAGCTCATACGAGTAGGGTGAAAGTGGTTTGAGTTCTTTTGTGTTGTATATTAAGAGAAAGCATCCAAGTACTTTGGTTGGATTAATTTGAGTGTGAAACTAAACCTAGGTTGTTTACAAGTACAAACAAGCTTCAACTCAAGCTTTTGAATGCATTTACGCGTTTTAAAAGCTCATACGAGTAGGGTGTAACAGATTTGAGTTCTTTTGTGTTGTATATTAAGAGAAAGCACCCAAATACTTTGTTTGCATTCATTTGAGTATGAAACTACACCAAGAATGTTTTAAAGTGCAAAAAAGCTTCAACTCAAGCTTTTGAATGCATTTACGCGTTTTAAAAGCTCATACGAGTAGGGGGTAACAGATTTGAGTTCTTTTGTGTTGTATATTAAGAGAAAGCATCCAAATACTTTGTTTGGATTCATTTTAGTGTGAAACTACACCTAGGATGTTTACAAGTACAAACAAGGTTCAAGTCAAGCTTTTGAATGCATTTACGCGTTTTAAAAGCTCATACGAGTAGGGTGAAAGATATTTGAGTTCTTTTGTGTTGTCTATTAAGAGAAAGCATCCAAACACTGTGTTTGCATTTATTTGAGTTTGAAACTACTCCTAGGATGTTTACAAGTACAAACAAGCTTCAACTCAAGCTATTGAATGCATTTACGCGTTTTAACAGCTCTTACGACTAGGGTGATAGAGATTAAGTTCTTTTTTGTTGTATATTAAGAGAAAGCAGCCAATTGTTTTTTTGAATTCATTTGAGTATGACACTACACCAAGAATGTTTTAAAGTGCAAACAAGGTTCAACTCAAGCTTTTGAATGCATTTACGAGTTTTAAAAGCTCATACGAATAGGGTGAAAGAGATTTGAGTTTTTTTGTGTTGTATATTAAGAGAAAGCATCTAAATACTTCGTTTGGATTTATTTGAGTGTGAAACTACACCTAGGATGTTTACAAGTACAAACAAGTTTCAACTCAAGCTTTTGAATGCATTTACGCGTTTTAAAAGCTCATACAAGTAGGGTGAAAGAGATATGAGTTCTTTTGTGTTGTCTATTAAGAGAAAGCATCCAAACACTTTGTTTGCATTCATTTGAGTATGAAACTACTCCTACGATGTTTACAAGTACAAACAAGTTCAACTCAAGCTATTGAATGCATTTACGCGTTTAACAGCTCTTACGACTAGGGTGATAGAGATTATGTTCTTTTTTGATGTATATTAAGAGAAAGCAGCCAATTGTTTTGTTTGCATTCATTTGAGTATGAAACTACACCAAGAATCTTTTAAAAGTGCAAACAAGCTTCAACTCAAGCTTTTGAATGCATTTTTGAGTTCTTTTGTATTGTCTATTAAGAGAAAGCATCCAAATACTTTGTTTGGATTCATTTGATTGTGAAACTACACCTAGGATGTTTACAAGTACAATAAAGCTTCAACTCAAGCTTTTGAATGCATTTACGCGTTTTAACTGCTCTTACAACTAAGGTGATAGAGATCGAGTTCTTTTGTGTTGTATATTAAGAGAAAGTATCCAAATACTTTGTTTGCATTCATTTGAGTATGAAACTACACCAAAAATGTTTTAAAGTGCAAACAAGCTTCAACTCAAGCTTTTGAAAGCATTTACGCGTTTTAAAAGCTCATAGGAGTAGGGTGAAAGAGATTTGAGTTCTTTTGGGTTGTATATTAAGAGAAAGCATCCAAACACTTTTCTTGCATTCATTTGAGTGTGAAACTACTCCTAGGATATTTACAAGTACAATCAAGCTTCAACTCAAGCTTTTGAATGCATTCACGCGTTTTAACAGCTCTTACGACTAGGATGATAGAGATTGAGTTCTTTTGTGTCGTATATTAAGAGAAAGCACCCAATTGTTTTATTTGCATTCATTTGAGTATGAAACTACGCCATGAATATTTTAAAGTGCAAACAAGCTTCAACTCAAGCTTTTGGATGCATTTACGCGTTTTAAAAGCTCATACGAGTAGGGTGAAAGAGATTTGAGTTCTTTTGTGTTGTATATTAAGAGAAAGCATCCAAATACTTTGTTTGGATTTATCTGAGTGTGAAACTACTCCTTGGATGTTTACAAGTACAAACTAGCTTCAAGTCAAGCTTTTGAATGCATTTACGCGTTTTAAAAGCTCATACGAGTAGGGTGTAACAGATTTGAGTTCTTTTGTGTTGTATATTAAGAGAAAGCATCCAAATACTTTGTTTGGATTCATTTGAGTGTGAAACTACACCTAGGATGTTTACAAGTACAAACAAGCTTCAATTCAAGCTTTTGAATGCATTTACGCGTTTTAAAAGCTCATACGAGTAGGGTGAAAGAGATTAGAGTTCTTTTGTGTTGTTTATTAAGAGAAAGCATCCAAACACTTTGTTTGCATTCATTTGAGTATGAAACTACTCCTAGGATGTTTACAAGTACAAACAAGCTTCAACTCAAGCTATTGAATGCATTTACGCGTTTTAACAGCTCTTACGACTAGGGTGATATAGATTATGTTCTTTTTTGTTGTATATTAAGAGAAAGCAGCCAATTGTTTTGTTTGCATTCATTTGAGTATGAAACTACACCAAGAATGTTTTAAAAGTGCAAACAAGCTTCAACTCTAGCTTTTGAATGCACTTACGTGTTTTAAAAGCTCATACAAGTAGGGTGAAAGTGATTTGAGTTCTTTTGTGTTGTATATTAAGAGAAAGCATCCAATTGTTTTATTTACATTCATTTGAGTATGAAACTACGCCAAGAATGTTTTAAACTGCAAACAAGCTTCAACTCAAGCTTTTGAATACATTTACGCGTTTTAACAGCTCTTACGACTAGGGTGATAGAGATTGAGTTCTTTTGTGTTGTATATTAAGAGAAAGCACCCAATTGTTTTATTTGCATTCATTTGAGTATGAAACTACGCCAAGATTGTTTTAAACTGCAAACAAGCTTCAACTGAAGCTTTTGAATGCATTTATGCGTTTTAAAAGCTCATACGAGTAGGGTGAAAGAGATTTGAGTTCCTTTGTGGTGTATATTAAGAAAAAGCATCCAAATACTTTGTTTGGATTAATTTCAATGTGAAACTACACCTAGGATGTTTACAAGTACAAACAAGCTTTAACTCAAGCTTTTGAATGCATTTACGCGTTTTAGTAGCTCTTACAACTAGGGGGATAGAGATCGAGTTCTTTTGTGTTGTATATTAAGAGAAACCATCAAAATACTTTGTTTGCATTCATTTGAGTATGAAACTACACCAAGAATGTTTTAAAGTGTAAACAAGCTTCAACTCAAGCTTTTGAATGCATTTACGCGTTTTAACAGCTCTTACGACTAGGGTGATAGAGATTGAGTTCTTTTTTGTTGTATATTAAGAGAAAGCAGCCAATTGTTTTGTTTGCATTCATTTGAGTATGACACTACAACAAGAATGTTTTAAAGTACAAACAAGCTTCAACTCAAGCTATTGAATGCATTTACGCGTTTTAACAGCTCTTACGACTAGGGTGATAGAGATTATGTTCTTTTTTTTTGTATATTAAGAGAAAGCAGCCAATTGTTTTGTTTACATTCATTTGAGTATGAAACTACACCAAGAATGTTTTAAAAGTGCAAACAAGCTTCAACTCAAGGTTTTGAATGCATTTACGTGTTTTAAAAGCTCATACAAGTAGGGTGAAAGAGAATTGAGTTCTTTTGTGTTGTATATTAAGAGAAAGCATCCAATTGTTTTATTTGCATTCATTTGAGTATTAAACTACGCCAAGAATGTTTTAAACTGCAAACAAGCTTCAGCTCAAGCTTTTGAATACATTTCCGCGTTTTAACAGCTCTTACGACTAGGCTGATAGAGATTGAGTTCTTTTGTGTTGCATATTAAAAGAAAGCACACAATTGTTTTATTTGCATTCATTTGAGTATGAAACTACGCCAAGAATGTTTTAAACTGCAAACAAGCTTCAACTCAAGCTTTTGAATGCATTTACGCGTTTTAAAAGCTCATACGAGTAGGGTGAAAGAGATTCGAGTTCCTTTGTGTTGTATATTAAGAGAAAGCATCCAAATACTTTGTTTGGATTACTTTCACTGTGAACTACACCTAGGATGTTTACAAGTACAAACAAGCTTTAACTCAAGCTTTTGAATGCATTTACGCGTTTTAGTAGCTCTTACAACTAGGGGGATAGAGATCGAGTTCTTTTGTGTTGTATATTATGAGAAACCATCCAAATACTTTGTTTGCATTCATTTGAGTATGAAACTACACCAAGAATGTTTTAAAGTGTAAACAAGCTTCAACTCAAGCTTTTGAATGCATTTACGCGTTTTAATAGCTCTTACGACTAAGGTGATAGAGATTGAGTTCTTTTGTGTTGTATATTAAGAGAAAGCAGCCAATTGTTTTGTTTGCATTCATTTGAGTATGACACTACACCAAGAATGTTTGAAAGTGCAAACAAGCTTCAACTCAAGCTTTTGAATGCATTTACGAGTTTTAAAAGCTCATACGAGTAGGGTGAAAGAGATTTGAGTTCTTTTGTGTTGTATATTAAGAGAAAGCAGCCAAATACTTCGTTTGGATTCATTTGAGTGTGAAACTACACCTAGGATGTTTACAAGTACAAACAAGCTTCAACTTAAGCTTTTGCATGCATTTACGCGTTTTTAAAGCTCATACGAGTAGGGTGAAAGAGATTTGAGTTCTTTTGTGTTGTCTATTAAGAGAAAGCATCCAAACACTTTGTTTGCATTCATTTGAGTATGAAACTACTCCTAGGATGTTTACAAGTACAAACAAGCTTCAACTCAAGCTATTGAATGCATTTACGCGTTTTAACAGCTCTTACGACTAGGGTGATAGAGATAATGTTCTTTTTTGTTGTATATTAAGAGAAAGCAGCCAATTGTTTTGTTTGCATTCATTTGAGTATGAAACTACACCAAGAATGTTTTAAAAGTGCAAACAAGCTTCAACTCACGCTTTTGAATGCATTTACGTGTTTTAAAAGCTCATACAAGTAGGGTGCAAGAGATTTGAGTTCTTTTGTGTTGTATATTAAGAGAAAGCATCCAAATACTTTTATTGGATTAATTTGAGTGTGAAACTACACCTGGGATGTTTACAAGTACAAACAAGCTTCAACTAAAGCTTTTGAATGCATTTACGCGTTTTAAAAGCTCATACGAGTAGGGTGAAAGAGATTTGAGTTCTTTTGTGTTGTATATTAAGAGAAAGCATCCAACTACTTTGTTTGGATTCATTTGAGTGTGAAACCACACCTAGGATGTTTACAAGTAAAAACAAGCTTCAACTCAAGCTTTTGAATGCATTTACGCTTTTTAAAAGCTCATACGAGTAGGGTGAAAGTGGTTTGAGTTCTTTTGTGTTGTATATTAAGAGAAAGCATCCAAATACTTTGTTTGGATTAATTTGAGTGTGAAACTACACCTAGGATTTTTACAAGTACAAAGAAGCTTCAACTCAAGCTTTTGAATGCATTTCCGCGTTTTAAAAGCTCGTACGAGTAGGGTGAAAGAGATTTGAGTTCTTTTGTGTTGTCTATTAAGAGAAAGCATCCAAATACTTTGTTTGCATTCATTTGAGTGTGAAACTACACCTAGGATGTTTACAAGTACAAACAAGCTTCAACTCAAGCTTTTGAATGCATTTACGCGCTTTAACAGCTCTTACAACTAGGGTGATAGAGAACGAGTTCTTTTGTGTTGTATATTAAGAGAAAGCATCCAAATACTTTGTTTGCATTCATTTGTGTGTGAAACTACACGTAGGATGTTTACAAGTACAAACAAGCTTCAACTCAAGGTTTTGAATGCATTTACGCGTTTTAAAAGCTCATACGAGTAGGGTGAAAGTGGTTTGAGTTCTTTTGTGTTGTATATTAAGAGAAAGCATCCAAACACTTTGTTTGCATTCATTTGAGTATGAAACTACTCCTAGGATGTTTACAAGTACAAACAAGCTTCAACTCAAGCTTTTGGTTGCAGTTACGCGTTTTAACAGCTCTTACAACTAAGGTGATAGAGATCGAGTTCTTTTGTGTTGTATATTAAGAGAAAGCATCCAAATACTTTGTTTGCATTCATTTGAGTATGAAACTACACCAATAATGTTTTAAAGTGCAAACAAGCTTCAACTCAAGCTCTTGAATGCATTTACGCGTTTTAAAAGTTCATACGAGTAGGGTGAAAGAGATTTGAGTTCTTATGGGTTGTATATTAAGAGAAAGCATCCAAACACTTTTCTTGCATTCGTTTGAGTGTGAAACTACTCCTAGGATGTTTACAAGTACAAACAAGCTTCAACTCAAGCTTTTGAATGCATTTACGCGTTTTAACAGCTCTTACGACTAGGATGATAGAGATTGAGTTCTTTTGTATTGTATATTAAGAGAAAGCACCCAATTGTTTTATTTGCATTCATTTGAGTATGATCTACGCCAAGAATATTTTAAAGTGCAAACAAGCTTCAACTCAAGCTTTTGGATGCATTTACGCGTTTTAAAAGCTCATACGAGTAGGGTGAAAGAGATTTGAGTTCTTTTGTGTTGTATATTAAGAGAAAGCATCCAAATACTTTGTTTGGATTAATTTGAGTGTGAAACTACACCTGGGATGTTTACAAGTACAAACAAGATTTAACTCAAGCTTTTGAATGCATTTACGCGTTTTAACATCTCTTACAACTAGGGTGATAGAGATCGAGTTCTTTGGTGTTATATATTAAGAGAAAGCATCCAAATACTTTGTTTGCATTCATTTGAATATGAAACTACACCAAGAATGTTTTAAAGTGCAAACAAGCTTCAACTCAAGCTTTTGATTGCATTTACGCGTTTTAAAAGCTCATACGAGTAGGGTGAAACAGATTTGAGTTCTTTTGTGTTGTATATTAAGAGAAAGCATCCAAATACTTTGTTTGCATTCATTTGAGTGTGAAACTACACCTAGGATGTTTACAAGTACAAACAAGTGATGTGATTTATTTAGGGATTTTCTGTATTTTTGATAAAGAAAACAATAAAAGGGATGCTCTTTCACGAAGAAACCACTTGCTTGTGGCACTTGAAGCGAAGTTCCTAGGCTTTGAACATCTTCAAGAACTATATGACAAGGATACTGATTTCTCTGAGTCATTTAGAGCTTGCAAAGAAGAGGAGCATGGTGATTATTTCATACAAGCTGGGTTTCTATTCAAGAGGAACAAGTTCTGTGTTCGTAGGTCCTCTATACGTGAGCTATTGGTTAGAGAAGTTCACTCGGGAGGATTAGCTGGACATTTTGGAGTAACTAAAACCCTTGAGCTGTTACAAGAACACTTTTATTGGCCTAAGATGCTCAAAGATGTACACGCTATTGTGACGAGATGCGCTACATGTCAACGGGCCAAGAGTGCTTTTCACAAAGGGTTATACACACCATTACCGGTTCCTAGCATTCCCTGGGAGAGTGTGAGCATGGATTTCATTGTGGCACTCCCTAAAACTCAAAGGGGAAAGGATGCTGTGATGGTTGTTGTTGATAGATTGTCCAAAATGGCGCACTTTGTGCCATGTCACAAGACCGATGACGCCTCTCATGTTGCTGACTTGTTCTATAAAGAGATAGTGAGGCTACATGGCATTCCCAAGACCATTGTGTCGGATCGAGATACTAAGTTTCTGAGTTACTTTTGGAAGACACTTTGGAGACTCGTTGGGACGAAGTTACTCTTTAGCACTTCACATCACCCACAAACAGATGGGCAAACCGAGGTTACAAACAGGACCCTTGGTACTTTGCTTAGAGGGTTGGTGAGTAGAAGCACAAAAGATTGGGATATTAAGCTAGCACATGCGGAGTTTGCATATAACAGAACGCCTGGATTTACCACGGGTCGTTCTCCATTTGAGATTGTGTATGGCATTAATCCTTATTTGCCTATTGATTTCGTGTCTTTGCCTAGAGATGATGTTATCAATGTAGATGCCAAGGCAAGACAACAAGCTCTCAAGAAGACCTGTGAGCAAGTTCGTGCGCGAGTAGAGAAGATGAACTCAAGGTACCAAGCTAGAGCTAACAAGGGAAGAAAGCAAGTTCTATTTGAACCTGGTGACTTAGTTTGGCTACACCTGCGCAAAGAAAGATTTCCTTCTAGACGCAAGAACAAGCTTATGCCTCGAGCAGATGGTCCTTTTCAAGTTCTAGAGAAGATTGGAGACAATGCATACAAGATTGATCTTCCTAGTGAGTATGGAAACGTGAGCTCAACCTTCAATGTTGGTGATCATAGCCCTTACTTAGAGGATACGAATTTGAGGGCAAATTCTTTTAAAGAAGGGGAGGTTGATGCAGGGGCAAGTACGTTAAAGGACAAGCAAGAAGACGACGAATCAAGAACGTCCAAGAACCCAGTTCTTGAAACGTTAATGCTTGATCTTGAGCTGCTCATTGCCAAGAGTATAATGCCACGTGAGGTAAAGTCTGAGGTAACTATGTTAGAGTGGCAAGAAGATGACTAGAAGCTGAAAAGAAGAAGCCTTGGGTGCCAAGGAAACTGTTCCAGCGGTTTTAAGCCTTGGGCGCTAGGTAATCAGTTGTTTAGTTCAATTTCGTTTAGTATTCCCTTAATTAGTTAGAATATGTTTAGGAGAGTAATAATCTGATTGTTATTAGTATTAGAAGTCCATTAGGTGTTAGGAAAGCTGTTAGTTAGTCCGTTTTACAATTGTAGTCAGTTTCGTAGTTAGTTTCCTATTCGGACTAGGATTAGGATTCCGAATAGCTTTAGATTTTCTTTGTCTATAAATAGGGGAGAGCTTGCTATTGTAAACTCGTGCTTTGATGATTAATTATTGAATACGTGAGTATTTACCCCTCAAACTGAGTGATTCAGGTTGAAACCCTTACGAGTGATTCGTGAGTTGTTCTTGAGTGATTCTTGAACAAGATCCCTTTGTGTGATACTATCAAAGGTTAATTTCTGTTTTGTTACTTATTTCACATCAACAAGCTTCAACTCAAGCTTTTGAATGCATTTACGCGTTTTAAAAGCTCATACGAGTAGGGTGAAAGAGATTTGAGTTCTTTTGTGTTGTCTATTAAGAGAAAGCATCCAAACACTTTGTTTGCATTCATTTGAGTATGAAACTACTCCTAGGATGTTTACAAGTACAAACAAGCTTCAACTCAAGCTTTTGAATGCATTTACGCGTTTTAACAGCTCTTACAACTAAGGTGATAGAGATCGAGTTCTTTTGTGTTGTATATTAAGAGAAAGCATCCAAATACTTTGTTTGCATTCATTTGAGTATGAAACTACACCAAGAATGTTTTAAAGTGCAAACAAGCTTCAACTCAAGCTCTTGAATGCATTTACGCGTTTTAAAAGCTCATACGAGTAGGGTGAAAGAGATTTGAGTTCTTTTGGGTTGTATATTAAGAGAAAGCATCCAAACACTTTTCTTGCATTCATTTGAGTGTGAAACTACTCCTAGGATGTTTACAAGTACAAACAAGCTTCAACTCAAGCTTTTGAATGCATTTACGCGTTTTAACAGCTCTTACGACTAGGATGATAGAGATTGAGTTCTTTTGTGTTGTATATTAAGAGAAAGCACCCAATTGTTTTATTTGCATTCATTTGAGTATGAAACTACGCCAAGAATATTTTAAAGTGCAAACAAGCTTCAACTCAAGCTTTTGGATGCATTTACGCGTTTTAAAAGCTCATACGAGTAGGGTGAAAGAGATTTGAGTTCTTTTGTGTTGTATATTAAGAGAAAGCATCCAAATACTTTGTTTGGATTAATTTGAGTGTGAAACTACACCTGGGATGTTTACAAGTACAAACAAGATTTAACTCAAGCTTTTGAATGCATTTACGCGTTTTAACAGCTCTTACAACTAGGGTGATAGAGATCGAGTTCTTTGGTGTTGTATATTAAGAGAAAGCATCCAAATACTTTGTTTGCATTCATTTGAGTTTGAAACTACACCAAGAATGTTTTAAAGTGCAAACAAGCTTCAACTCAAGCTTTTGAATGCATTTACGCGTTTTTAAAGCTCATACGAGTAGGGTGAAAGAGATTTGAGTTCTTTTGTGTTGTCTATTAAGAGAAAGCATCCAAACACTTTGTTTGCATTCATTTGAGTATGAAACTACTCCTAGGATGTTTACAAGTACAAACAAGCTGCAACTCAAGCTTTTGAATGCATTTACGCGTTTTAACAGCTCTTACAACTAAGGTGATAGAGATCGAGTTCTTTTGTGTTGTATATTAAGAGAAAGCATCCAAATACTTTGTTTGCATTCATTTGCGTATGAAACTACACCAAGAATGTTTTAAAGTGCAAACAAGCTTCAACTCAAGCTCTTGAATGCATTTACGCGTTTTAAAAGCTCATACGAGTAGGGTGAAAGAGATTTGAGTTCTTTTGGGTTGTATATTAAGAGAAAGCATCCAAACACTTTTCTTGCATTCATTTGAGTGTGAAACTACTCCTAGGATGTTTACAAGTACAAACAAGCTTCAACTCAAGCTTTTGAATGCATTTACGCGTTTTAACAGCTCTTACGACTAGGATGATAGAGATTGAGTTCTTTTGTGTTGTATATTAAGAGAAAGCACCCAATTGTTTTATTTGCATTCATTTGAGTATGAAACTACGCCAAGAATATTTTAAAGTGCAAACAAGCTTCAACTCAAGCTTTTGGATGCATTTACGCGTTTTAAAAGCTCATACGAGTAGGGTGAAAGAGATTTGAGTTCTTTTGTGTTGTATATTAAGAGAAAGCATCCAAATACTTTGTTTGGATTAATTTGAGTGTGAAACTACACCTGGGATGTTTACAAGTACAAAAAAGATTTAACTCAAACTTTTGAATGCATTTACGCGTTTTAACAGCTCTTACAATTAGGGTGATAGAGATCGAGTTCTTTGGTGTTGTATATTAAGAGAAAGCATCCAAATACTTTGTTTGCATTCATTTGAGTATGAAACTACACCAAGAATGTTTTAAAGTGCAAACAAGCTTCAACTCAAGCTTTTGAATGCATTTACGCGTTTTAAAAGCTCATACGAGTAGGGTGAAACAGATTTGAGTTCTTTTGTGTTGTATATTAAGAGAAAGAATCCAAATACTTTGTTTGGATTCATTTGAGTGTGAAACTACACCTAGGATGTTTACAAGTACAAACAAGCTTCAACTCAAGCTTTTGAATGCATTTACGCGTTTTAAAAGCTCATACGAGTAGGGTGAAAGGGATTTGAGTTCTTTTGTGTTGTCTATTAAGAGAAAGCATCCAAACACTTTGTTTGCATTCATTTGAGTATGAAACTACTCCTAGGATGTTTACAAGTACAAACAAGCTTCAACTCAAGCTTTTGAATGCATTTACGCGTTTTAACAGCTCTTACAACTAAGGTGATAGAGATCGAGTTCTTTTGTGTTGTATATTAAGAGAAAGCATCCAAATACTTTGTTTGCATTCATTTGAGTATGAAACTACACCTGATGCGGGAGCAAGTGCGCAAAGTAAACAGAACAACCAAGGAATTAGCAAGAGAACATCTATTCTTGGTTACATCGAGTTCCTTTGGTGGTTATGCATTAAATTGACTCCTATAAAGATAATTACATGGAGTTTCCATACAAGGTCGGGATTAAAGCTCTTATTATCTGATCACATTCATTATCAGGATTCCCGTAATTTTGACAGCTTCTACACTGGTTCGTATTTTAATCATAACTCACTCATACGACATGGGATCGTGGTGATTCAAAGTTCTGTAGAAAGCTGGAAATGACATCTAAAACTCCCATGCTTTGAGTTTTCCCAAATTCAGAACGTAAACGAGTTGAAAAGGAAATTGAAGTTACAGAGCAAAACTGTTCCAGCGGTTTTAGCCTTGGGCGCCAAGTAATTAGCTGTTTGAGTTTATTTTCGTTTGCCTATTTCTTTAATTAGTTAGAGTATGTTTAGGAAAGTAATAATCTGATTATTATTAGCATTAGGAGTCCATTAGGAATTAGGAAAGCTGTGAGCTAGTTCGTTTTACTTTTGTAATCAGTTTCGTAGTTAGTTTCCTATTTGGACTAGGATTAGGATTCCGAATAGCTTTAGATTTCTTTGTCTATAAATAGGGGAGATCTTTGCTACTGTAAACTCGTGCTTTGATGATTAATTATTGAATACGTGAGTATTTACCCCTCAAACTGAGTGATTCAGGTTGAAACCCTTACGAGTGATTCGTGAGTTGTTCTTGAGTGATTCTTGAACAAGATCCCTTTGTGTAATACTATCAAAGGTTAATTTCCATTTTGTTACTTATTTCACCCTACGAGTAGGGTGAAAGAGATTTGAGTTCTTTTGTGCTGTATATTAAGAGAAAGAATCCAAATACTTTGTTTGGATTCATTTGAGTGTAAAACTACACCTAGGATGTTTACAAGTACAAACAAGCTTCAACTAAAGCTTTTGAACGCATTTACGCGTTATAAAAGCTCATACGAGTAGGGTGAAAGAGATTTGAGTTCTTTTGTGTTGTATATTAAGAGAAAGCATACAAATACATTGTTTGGATTCATTTGAGTGTGAAACTACATCTAGGAACTTTACAAGTACAAACAAGCTTCAACTCAAAGTTTTGAATGCATTTACGCGTTGTAACTGCTCTTACGACTAGGGTGATAGAGATTGAGTTCTTTTGTGTTGTATATTAAGAGAAAGCACCAAAATGTTTTGTTTGCATTCATTTGAGTATGAAACTACACCAAGAATGTTTTAAAGTGCAAACAAGCTTCAACTCAAGCTTTTTAATGCATTTACGCGTTGTAAAAGCTCATACGAGGAGGATCAAAGAGATTTGAGTTCTTTTGTGTTGTCTATTAAGAGAAAGCATCCAAACACTTTGTTTGCATTCATTTGAGTATGAAATTACTCCTAGGATGTTTACAAGTACAAACAAGCTTCAACTCAACCTTTTGAATGCATTTACGCGTTTTAACAGCTCTTACAACTAAGGTGATAGAGACTGAGTTCTTTTGTGTTGTATATTAAGAGAAAGCACCAAAATGTTTTGTTTGCATTCATTTGAGTATGAAACTACATCAAGAATGTTTTAAAGTGCAAACAAGCTTCAACTCAAGCTTTTGAATGCATTTACGCGTTGTAAAAGCTCATACGAGTAGGGTGAATGAGAATTGAGTTAAATGTGTTGTATATTAAGAGAAAGCATCCATATACTATGTTTGCATTCATTTGAGTGTGAAACTACACCTAGGATGTTTACAAGTACAAACAAGCTTCACCTCAAGCTTTTGAATGCATTTACGCGTTTAAAAAGGTTATACGAGTAGGGTGAAAGAGATTTGAGTTCTTTTGTGTTGTATATTAAGAGAAAGAATCCAAATACTTTGTTTGGATTCATTTGAGTGTGAAACTACACCTAGGATGTTTACAAGTACAAACAAGCTTCAACTAAAGCTTTTGAATGCATTTACGCGTTTTAAAAGCTCATATGAGTAGGGTGAAAGAGATTTGAGTTCTTTTGTGTTGTATATTAAGAGAAAGCATCCAGATACTTTGTTTGGATTTATCTTAGTGTGAAACGACACGTTGGATGTTTACAAGTACAAACTAGCTTCAACTCAAGCTTTTGAATGCATTTACGCGTATTAACAGCTCTTACGACTAGGGTGATAGAGATTGAGTTCTTTTGTGTTTTATATTAAGAGAAAGCACCCAAAGGTTTTGTTTGCATTCATTTCAATATGAAGCTACAGCAAGAATATGTTAAACTCAAGCTTTTGAATGCTTTACGCGTTTTAAAGGTTTATACGAGTAGGGTAAAAGAGATTTGAGTTCTTTTGTGTTGTATATTAAGAGAAAGCATCCAAATACTTTGTTTGGATTTATCTGAGTGTGAAACTACACCTTGGATGTTTACAAGTACAAACTAGCTTCAACTCAAGCGTTTGAATGCATTTACGCGTTTTAAAAGCTCATACGAGTAGGGTGAAAGAGATATGAGTTCTTTTGTGTTGTATATTAAGAGAAAGCATCCAAATACTTTGTTTGGATTCATTTGAGTGTGAAACTACACCTAGGATGTTTACAAGTACAAAACAACTTCAACTCAAGCTTTTGAATGCATTTACGCGTTTTAAAAGCTCATACGAGTAGGGTGAAAGAGATTTGAGTTCTTTGGTGTGGTATATTAAGAGAAAGCATCCAAATACATTGTTTGGATTCATTTGAGTGTGAAAGTACACCTAGGATGTTTACAAGTACAAAAAAGCTTGAACTCAAAATTTTGAATGCATTTAAGCGTTTTGAGCTCATACGAGTAGCCTGAAAGACATTTGAATTCTTTTGTGTTGTATATTAAGAGAAAGCATCCAAATACTTTGTTTGGATTCATTTGAGTGTGAAACTACTCCTAGGATGTTTACAAGTACAAACAACCTTCAACTTAAGCTTTTGAATGCATTTACGCGTTTTAAAAGCTCATACGAGTAGGGTGAAAGAGATTTGAGTTATTTTGTGTTGTATATTAAGAGAAAGCATCCAAATACTTTGTTTGGATTTATCTGAGTGTGAAACTACACCTTGGATGTTTACAAGTACAAACTAGCTTCAACTCAAGCTTTTGAATGCATTTACGCGTTTTAAAAGCTCATACAAGTAGGGTGATAGAGATTGAGTTCTTTTGTGTTGTATATTAAGAGAAAGCACCAATTATTTTGTTTGCACTCATTTGAGTATGAAACTACACCAAGAATATTTTAAAGTGCAAAACAAGCTTCAACTCAAGCTTTTGAATGCATTTACGCGTTTTAAAAGTTTATACGAGTAGGGTGAAAGAGATTTGAGTTCTTTTGTGTTGTATATTCAGAGAAAGAATCCAAATACTTTGTTTAGATTCATTTGAGTGTGAAACTACACCTAGGATGTTTACAAGTACAAACAAGCTTCAACACAAACTTTTGAATGCATTTACGCGTTGTAACAACTCTTAAGACTAGGGTCATAGAGATTGAGTTCTTTTGTGTTGTATATTAAGAGAAAGCACCCAAATGTTTTTTTGCATTCATTTGAGTATGAAACTACACCAAGAATGTTTTAAAGTGCAAACCAGCTTCAAGTCAAGCTTTTGAATGCATTTACGCGTTTTAAAAGCTCATACGAGTAGGGTGAAAGAGATTTGAGTTCTTTTGTGTTGTATATTAAGAGAAAGCATCCAAATACTTTGTTTGGATTCATTTGAGTGTGAAACTACACCTAGGATGTTTACAAGTACACAAACAAGCTTCAACTCAAGCTTTTCAATGCATTTACGCGTTGTAACAGCTCTTACGACTAGGGTGAAAGTGATTTGAGTTCTTTTGTGTTGTATATTAAGATAAAGCATCCAAATATTTGTTTGCATTCATTTGAGTGTGAAACTACACCTAGGATGTTTACAAGCACAAACAAGCTTCAACTCAAGCTTTAGAATGCATCTACGCGTTTTAAAAGCAGTTACGACTAGGGTGATAGGGATCGAGTTCTTTTGTGTTGTATATCAAGATAAAGCACCCAATTATTTGAGTTCTTTAGTGTTACGACTAGGGTGAAAGTGATTTGAGTTCTTTTGTGTTGTATTTTAAGAGAAAGCATCCAAATACTTTGTTTGGATTCATTTGAGTGTAAAAGTACAGCTAGGATGTTTACAAGTACAAACAAGCTTCAACTCAAACTTTTGAATGCATTTAAGCGTTTTAAGCTCATACGAGTAGGGTGAAAGAGATTTGAGTTCTTTTGTGTTGTATATTAAGAGAAAGCATCCAAATGTATTTACGCTTCAACTCAAGCTTCAACTCAAGCTTTTGAATGCATTTACGCGTTTTAACATCCCTTACAACTAGGGTGATAGAGATCGAGTTCTTTTGTGTTGTATATTAAAAGAAAGCATCCAAATACTTTGTTTGGATTCATTTGAGTGTGAAACTACTCCTAGGATGTTTACAAGTACAAACACGCTTCAACGCAAGCTTTTGAATGCATTTACGTGTTTTAACAGCTCTTACGACTAGGGTGATAGAGATCGAGTTCTTTTGTGTTGTATATTAAGATAAAGCCCCCAAATGTTTTGTTTGCATTAATTTGAGTATGAAACTACACCATGAATTTTTTAAAGTGCAAACAAGCTTCAACTCAAGCTTTTGAATTTATTTACGCGTTTTAAAAGCTCATACGAGTAGGGTGAAAGAGATTTGTGTTCTTTTGTGTTGTATATTAAGAGAAAGCATCCAAATACTTTGTTTGGATTCATTTGAGTGTGAAACTACACCTTGGATGTTTACAAGTACAAATAAGCTTCAACTCAAGCTTTTGAATGCAATTACGCGTTTTAAAAGCTCGTACGAGTAGGATGAAAGAGATTTGAGTTCTTTTGTGTTCTATATTAAGAGAAAGCATCCAAATACTTTGTTTGGATTCATTTGAGTGTGAAACTACACCTTGGATGTTTACAAGTACAAATAAGCTTCAACTCAAGCTTTTGAATGCATTTACGCGTTTTAAAAGCTCATACGAGTAGGGTGAAAGAGATTTCAGTTCTTTTGTGTTGTATATTAAGAGAAAGCATCCAAATACTTTGTTTGGAGCCATTTGAGTGTGAAACTACCCCTAGGATGTTTACAAGTACACAAACAAGCTTCAACTCAAGCTTTTCAATGCGTTTACGCGTTGTAACAGCTCTTACGACTAGGGTGAAAGTGATTTGAGTTCTTTTGTGTTGTATATTAAGAGAAAGCATCCAAATACTTTGTGTAGTTTCATACTCAAATGAAAGCAAACAAAATATTTTGGTGCTTTCTCTTAATATACAACACAAAAGAACTCAATCTCTAACACCCTAATCATAAGAGCTGTTACAACGCGTAAATGCATTCAAAAGTTTGAGTTGACGCTTGTTTGTACTTGTAAACATCCTAGATGTAGTTTCACACTCAAATGAATCCAAACAATGTATTTGGATGCTTTCTCTTAATATGCAACACAAAAAAACTCAAATCTCTTTCACCCTACTCGTATGAGCTTTTATAACGCCGTAAATGGATTCAAAAGCTTAAGTTGAAGCTAGTTTTTACTTGTAAACATCCTAGGTGTAGTTTCACACTCAAATGAATCCAAAAAAAGTATTTGGATGCTTTCTTTTATTATACAACACAAAAGAACTCAAATCTCTTTCATCCTACTCGTATGAGCTTTTAAAACGCGTAAATGCATTCAAAAGCTTGAGTTGAAGCTTGTTTGCACTTTAAAACATTACTTGTGTAGTTTCATACTCAAATGAATGCAAACAAAACATTTGGGTGCATTATCTTGATATACAACACAAAAGAACTCGATCTCTATCACCCTAGTCGTAACTGCTTTTAAAACGCGTAGATGCATTCAAAAGCTTGAGTTGAAGCTTGTTTGTACTTGTAAATATCCTAGGTGTAGTTTCACACTCAAATGAATGCAAACAAAATATTTGGATGCTTTCTCTTAATATACAACACCAAAGAACTCAAATCACTTTCACCCTAGTCGTAAGAGCTGTTACAACGCGTAAATGCATTGAAAAGCTTGAGTTGAAGCTTTCTTGTACTTGTAAACATCCAAGGTGTAGTTTCACACTCAAATAAATCCAAACAAAGTATTTTGATGCCTTCTCTTAAGATACAACACAAAAGAACTGAAATCTCTTTCACCCTATTCGTATGAGCTTTTAAAACGCGTAAATGCATTCGAAAGCTTGAGTTGAAGCTTATTTGTACTTGTAAACATCCTAGATGTAGTTTCACACTCAAATGAATTCAATCAATGTATTTGGATGCTTTCTCTTAATATACAACACAAAAAAACTCAAATCTCATTAACCCTACTCGTATGAGTTTTTATAACGCGTAAATGGATTCAAAAGCTTGAGTTGACGCTTGTTTGCACTTTAAAACATTCTTGGTGTAGTTTCATACTCAAATGAATGCAAACAAAAAATTTGGGTGCTTTATCTTCATATACAACACAAAAGAACTCGATCTCAGTCACCCTAATCGTAAGAGCTTTTAAAACGCGTAGATGCATTCAAAAGCTTGAGTTGAAGCTTGTTTGTACTTGTAAACATCCGAGGTGTAGTTTCACACTCAAATGAATCCAAACAAAGTATTTGGATGCTTTCTCTTAATATACAACACAAAAGAACTAAAATCTTTATCACCCTACTCGTATGAGCTTTTAAAAATCGTAAATGAATTCAAAAGTTTGAGTTGAAGCTTGTTTGTACTTGTAGACATCCTAGGTGTACTTTCACACTCAAATGAATCCAAACAAAGTATTTGGATGCTTTCTCTTAATATACAACACAAAAGAACTCATGTCTCTTTCACCCTACTCGTATGAGCTTTTAAAACGCGTAAATGCATTCAAAAGCTTGAGTTGAAGCTAGTTTGTACTTGTAAACATCCAAGGTGTAGTTTCACACTCAGATAAATCCAAACAAAGTATTTGGATGCTTTCTCTTAATATACAACACAAAAGAACTCAAATCTCTTTCACCCTACTCGTATGAGCTTTTAAAACGCGTAAATGCATTCAAAAGCTTGAGTTGAAGCTTGTTTGCACTTTAAAACATTCTTGGTGTAGTTTCATACTCAAATAAGTTTAAACAAAACAATTGGGTGCTTTCTCTTAATATACAACACAAAAGAACACAATCTCTATCACCCTACTCGTATGAGCTTTTAAAACGCGTAAATGCATTCAAAAGCTTGAGTTGAAGCTTGTTTGTACTTGTAAACATCCGAGGTGTAGTTTCACACTCAAATGAATCCAAACAAAGTATTTGGATGCTTTCTCTTAATATACAACACAAAAGAACTCAAATCTCATTCACCCTACTCGTATGAGCTTTTAAAACGCGTAAATGCATTCAAAAGCTTGAGTTGAAGCTAGTTTGTACTTGTAAACATCCAAGGTGTAGTTTCACACTCAGATAAATCCAAACAAAGTATTTGGATGCTTTCTCTTAATATACAACACAAAAGAACTCAAATCTCATTCACCCTACTCGTATGAGCTTTTAAAACGCGTAAATGCATTCAAAAGCTTGAGTTGAAGCTTGTTTGTACTTGTAAACATCCGAGGTGTAGTTTCACACTCAAATGAATCCAAACAAAGTATTTGGATGCTTTCTCTTAATATACAACACAAAAGAACTCAAATCTCATTCACCCTATTCGTATGAGCTTTTAAAACCCGTAAATGCATTCCAAAGCTTGAGTTGAAGCTTATTTGTACTTGTAAACATCCAAGGTGTAGTTTCAGACTCAAATGAATCCATACAAAGTATTTGGATGCTTTCTCTTAATATACAACACAAAAGAACTCAGATCTCTTTCACCCTACTCGTATGAGCTTTTAACACGCGTAAATGCATTCGAAAGCTTGAGTTGAAGCTTGTTTGTACTTGTAAACATCCAAGGTGTAGTTTCACACTCAGATAAATCCAAACAAAGTATTTGGATGCTTTCTCTTAATATACAACACAAAAGAACTCAAATCTCTTTCACCCTACTCGTATGAGCATTAAAACTGCTAAAATGCATTCAAAAGCTTGAGTTGAAGCTTGTTTGTACTTGTAAACATCCGAGGTGTAGTTTCACACTCAAATGAATCCAAACAAAGTATTTGGATGCTTTCTCTTAATATACAACACAAAAGAACTAAAATCTTTATCACCCTACTCGTATGAGCTTTTAAAAATCGTAAATGAATTCAAAAGTTTGAGTTGAAGCTTGTTTGTACTTGTAGACATCCTAGGTGTACTTTCACACTCAAATGAATCCAAACAAAGTATTTGGATGCTTTCTCTTAATATACAACACAAAAGAACTCATGTCTCTTTCACCCTACTCGTATGAGCTTTTAAAACGCGTAAATGCATTCAAAAGCTTGAGTTGAAGCTAGTTTGTACGTGTAAACATCCAAGGTGTAGTTTCACACTCAGATAAATCCAAACAAAGTATTTGGATGCTTTCTCTTAATATACAACACAAAAGAACTCAAATCTCTTTCACCCTACTCGTATGAGCTTTTAAAACGCGTAAATGCATTCAAAAGCTTGAGTTGAAGCTTGTTTGCACTTTAAAACATTCTTGGTGTAGTTTCATACTCAAATAAGTTTAAACAAAACAATTGGGTGCTTTCTCTTAATATACAACACAAAAGAACACAATCTCTATCACCCTACTCGTATGAGCTTTTAAAACGCGTAAATGCATTCAAAAGCTTGAGTTGAAGCTTGTTTGTACTTGTAAACATCCGAGGTGTAGTTTCACACTCAAATGAATCCAAACAAAGTATTTGGATGCTTTCTCTTAATATACAACACAAAAGAACTCAAATCTCATTCACCCTACTCGTATGAGCTTTTAAAACGCGTAAATGCATTCAAAAGCTTGAGTTGAAGCTAGTTTGTACTTGTAAACATCCAAGGTGTAGTTTCACACTCAGATAAATCCAAACAAAGTATTTGGATGCTTTCTCTTAATATACAACACAAAAGAACTCAAATCTCATTCACCCTACTCGTATGAGCTTTTAAAACGCGTAAATGCATTCAAAAGCTTGAGTTGAAGCTTGTTTGTACTTGTAAACATCCGAGGTGTAGTTTCACACTCAAATGAATCCAAACAAAGTATTTGGATGCTTTCTCTTAATATACAACACAAAAGAACTCAAATCTCATTCACCCTATTCGTATGAGCTTTTAAAACCCGTAAATGCATTCAAAAGCTTGAGTTGAAGCTTATTTGTACTTGTAAACATCCAAGGTGTAGTTTCAGACTCAAATGAATCCATACAAAGTATTTGGATGCTTTCTCTTAATATACAACACAAAAGAACTCAGATCTCTTTCACCCTACTCGTATGAGCTTTTAACACGCGTAAATGCATTCGAAAGCTTGAGTTGAAGCTTGTTTGTACTTGTAAACATCCAAGGTGTAGTTTCACACTCAGATAAATCCAAACAAAGTATTTGGATGCTTTCTCTTAATATACAACACAAAAGAACTCAAATCTCTTTCACCCTACTCGTATGAGCATTAAAACTGCTAAAATGCATTCAAAAGCTTGATTTGAAGCTTGTTTGTACTTCTAAACATCCGAGGTGTAGTTTCACACTCAAATGAATCCAAACAAAGTATTTGGATGCTTTCTCTTAATATACAACACAAAAGAACTAAAATCTTTATCACCCTACTCGTATGAGCTTTTAAAAATCGTAAATGAATTCAAAAGTTTGAGTTGAAGCTTGTTTGTACTTGTAGACATCCTAGGTGTACTTTCACACTCAAATGAATCCAAACAAAGTATTTGGATGCTTTTTCTTAATATACAACACAAAAGAACTCATGTCTCTTTCACCCTACTCGTATGAGCTTTTAAAACGCGTAAATGCATTCAAAAGCTTGAGTTGAAGCTAGTTTGTACTTGTAAACATCCAAGGTGTAGTTTCACACTCAGATAAATCCAAACAAAGTATTTGGATGCTTTCTCTTAATATAAAACACAAAAGAACTCAAATCTCTTTCACCCTACTCGTATGAGCTTTTAAAACGCGTAAATGCATTCAAAAGCTTGAGTTGAAGCTTGTTTGCACTTTAAAACATTCTTGGTGTAGTTTCATACTCAAATAAGTTTAAACAAAACAATTGGGTGCTTTCTCTTAATATACAACACAAAAGAACACAATCTCTATCACCCTACTCGTATGAGCTTTTAAAACGCGTAAATGCATTCAAAAGCTTGAGTTGAAGCTTGTTTGTACTTGTAAACATCCGAGGTGTAGTTTCACACTCAAATGAATCCAAACAAAGTATTTGGGTGCTTTCTCTTAATATACAACACAAAAGAACTCAAATCTCATTCACCCTACTCGTATGAGCTTTTAAAACGCGTAAATGCATTCAAAAGCTTGAGTTGAAGCTAGTTTGTACTTGTAAACATCCAAGGTGTAGTTTCACACTCAGATAAATCCAAACAAAGTATTTGGATGCTTTCTCTTAATATACAACACAAAAGAACTCAAATCTCATTCACCCTACTCGTATGAGCTTTTAAAACGCGTAAATGCATTCAAAAGCTTGAGTTGAAGCTTGTTTGTACTTGTAAACATCCGAGGTGTAGTTTCACACTCAAATGAATCCAAACAAAGTATTTGGATGCTTTCTCTTAATATACAACACAAAAGAACTCAAATCTCATTCACCCTATTCGTATGAGCTTTTAAAACCCGTAAATGCATTCAAAAGCTTGAGTTGAAGCTTATTTGTACTTGTAAACATCCAAGGTGTAGTTTCAGACTCAAATGAATCCATACAAAGTATTTGGATGCTTTCTCTTAATATACAACACAAAAGAACTCAGATCTCTTTCACCCTACTCGTATGAGCTTTTAACACGCGTAAATGCATTCGAAAGCTTGAGTTGAAGCTTGTTTGTACTTGTAAACATCCAAGGTGTAGTTTCACACTCAGATAAATCCAAACAAAGTATTTGGATGCTTTCTCTTAATATACAACACAAAAGAACTCAAATCTCTTTCACCCTACTCGTATGAGCATTAAAACTGCTAAAATGCATTCAAAAGCTTGAGTTGAAGCTTGTTTGTACTTGTAAACATCCGAGGTGTAGTTTCACACTCAAATGAATCCAAACAAAGTATTTGGATGCTTTCTCTTAATATACAACACAAAAGAACTAAAATCTTTATCACCCTACTCGTATGAGCTTTTAAAAATCGTAAATGAATTCAAAAGTTTGAGTTGAAGCTTGTTTGTACTTGTAGACATCCTAGGTGTACTTTCACACTCAAATGAATCCAAACAAAGTACTTGGATGCTTTTTCTTAATATACAACACAAAAGAACTCATATCTCTTTCACCCTACTCGTATGAGCTTTTAAAACGCGTAAATGCATTCAAAAGCTTGAGTTGAAGCTAGTTTGTACTTGTAAACATCCAAGGTGTAGTTTCACACTCAGATAAATCCAAACAAAGTATTTGGATGCTTTCTCTTAATATACACCACAAAAGAACTCAAATCTCTTTCACCCTACTCGTATGAGCTTTTAAAACGCGTAAATGCATTCAAAAGCTTGAGTTGAAGCTTGTTTGCACTTTAAAACATTCTTGGTGTAGTTTCATACTCAAATGAGTGCAAACAAAACAATTGGGTGCTTTCTCTTAATATACAACACAAAAGAACACAATCTCTGTCACCCTACTCGTATGAGCTTTTAAAACGCGTAAATGCATACAAAAGCTTGAGTTGAAGCTTGTTTGTACTTGTAAACATCCGAGGTGTAGTTTCACACTCAAATACTTTTGTGTGCTTTTGCGTACTTGTAAGCTTGAGTTGAAGCTTATTTGCACATTTGGGTGCTTTATCTTGATATACAACACAAAAGAACTCGATCCCTATCACCCTAGTCGTAACTGCTTTTAAAACGCGTAGATGCATTCTAAATCTTGAGTTGAAGCTTGTTTGTGCTTGTAAACATCCTAGGTGTAGTTTCACACTCAAATGAATGCAAACAAATATTTGGATGCTTTATCTTAATATACAACACAAAAGAACTCAAATCACTTTCACCCTAGTCGTAAGCGCTGTTACAACGCGTAAATGCATTGAAAAGTTTGAGTTGAAGGTTGTTTGTGTACTTGTAAACATCGTAGGTGTAGTTTCACACTCAAATGAATCCAAACAAAGTATTTGGATGCTTTCTCTTAATATACAAAACAAAAGAACTCAAATCTCTTTCACCCTACTCGTATGAGCTTTTAAAACGCGTAAATGCATTCAAAAGCTTGAGTTGAAGCTTGTTTGCCCTTTAAAACATTCTTGGTGTAGTTTCATACTCAAATGAGTGCAAACAAAACAATTGGGTGCTTTCTCTTAATATACAACACAAAAGAACACAATCTCTGTCACCCTACTCGTATGAGCATTTAAAATGCGTAAATGCATTCAAAAGCTTGAGTTGAAGCTTGTTTGTACTTGTAAACATCCGAGGTGTAGTTTCACACTCAAATGAATCCAAACAAAGTATTTGGATGCTTTCTCTTAATATACAACACAAAAGAACTCAAATCTCATTCACCCTACTCGTATGAGCTTTTAAAACGCGTAAATGCATTCAAAAGCTTGAGTTGAAGCTTGTTTGTACTTGTAAACATCCGAGGTGTAGTTTCACACTCAAATGAATCCAAACAAAGTATTTGGATGCTTTCTCTTAATATACAACACAAAAGAACTCAAATCTCATTCACCCTATTCGTATGAGCTTTTAAAAACCCGTAAATGCATTCAAAAGCTTGAGTTGAAGCTTATTTGTACTTGTAAACATCCAAGGTGTAGTTTCAGACTCAAATGAATCCATACAAAGTATTTGGATGCTTTCTCTTAATATACAACACAAAAGAACTCAGATCTCTTTCACCCTACTCGTATGAGCTTTTAACACGCGTAAATGCATTCGAAAGCTTGAGTTGAAGCTTGTTTGTACTTGTAAACATCCAAGGTGTAGTTTCACACTCAGATAAATCCAAACAAAGTATTTGGATGCTTTCTCTTAATATACAACACAAAAGAACTCAAATCTCTTTCACCCTACTCGTATGAGCATTAAAACTGCTAAAATGCATTCAAAAGCTTGAGTTGAAGCTTGTTTGTACTTGTAAACATCCGAGGTGTAGTTTCACACTCAAATGAATCCAAACAAAGTATTTGGATGCTTTCTCTTAATATACAACACAAAAGAACTAAAATCTTTATCACCCTACTCGTATGAGCTTTTAAAAATCGTAAATGAATTCAAAAGTTTGAGTTGAAGCTTGTTTGTACTTGTAGACATCCTAGGTGTACTTTCACACTCAAATGAATCCAAACAAAGTATTTGGATGCTTTCTCTTAATATACAACACAAAAGAACTCATGTCTCTTTCACCCTACTCGTATGAGCTTTTAAAAATCGTAAATGAATTCAAAAGTTTGAGTTGAAGCTTGTTTGTACTTGTAGACATCCTAGGTGTACTTTCACACTCAAATGAATCCAAACAAAGTACTTGGATGCTTTCTCTTAATATACAACACAAAAGAACTCAAATCTCATTCACCCTACTCGTATGAGCTTTTAAAACGCGTAAATGCATTCGAAAGCTTGAGTTGAAGCTTATTTGTACTTGTAAACATCCTAGATGTAGTTTCACACTCAAATGAATTCAATCAATGTATTTGGATGCTTTCTCTTAATATACAACACAAAAAAACTCAAATCTCATTAACCCTACTCGTATGAGTTTTTATAACGCGTAAATGGATTCAAAAGCTTGAGTTGACGCTTGTTTGCACTTTAAAACATTCTTGGTGTAGTTTCATACTCAAATGAATGCAAACAAAAAATTTGGGTGCTTTATCTTCATATACAACACAAAAGAACTCGATCTCAGTCACCCTAATCGTAAGAGCTTTTAAAACGCGTAGATGCATTCAAAAGCTTGAGTTGAAGCTTGTTTGTACTTGTAAACATCCGAGGTGTAGTTTCACACTCAAATGAATCCAAACAAAGTATTTGGATGCTTTCTCTTAATATACAACACAAAAGAACTAAAATCTTTATCACCCTACTCGTATGAGCTTTTAAAAATCGTAAATGAATTCAAAAGTTTGAGTTGAAGCTTGTTTGTACTTGTAGACATCCTAGGTGTACTTTCACACTCAAATGAATCCAAACAAAGTATTTGGATGCTTTCTCTTAATATACAACACAAAAGAACTCATGTCTCTTTCACCCTACTCGTATGAGCTTTTAAAACGCGTAAATGCATTCAAAAGCTTGAGTTGAAGCTAGTTTGTACTTGTAAACATCCAAGGTGTAGTTTCACACTCAGATAAATCCAAACAAAGTATTTGGATGCTTTCTCTTAATATAAAACACAAAAGAACTCAAATCTCTTTCACCCTACTCGTATGAGCTTTTAAAACGCGTAAATGCATTCAAAAGCTTGAGTTGAAGCTTGTTTGCACTTTAAAACATTCTTGGTGTAGTTTCATACTCAAATAAGTTTAAACAAAACAATTGGGTGCTTTCTCTTAATATACAACACAAAAGAACACAATCTCTATCACCCTACTCGTATGAGCTTTTAAAACGCGTAAATGCATTCAAAAGCTTGAGTTGAAGCTTGTTTGTACTTGTAAACATCCGAGGTGTAGTTTCACACTCAAATGAATCCAAACAAAGTATTTGGGTGCTTTCTCTTAATATACAACACAAAAGAACTCAAATCTCATTCACCCTACTCGTATGAGCTTTTAAAACGCGTAAATGCATTCAAAAGCTTGAGTTGAAGCTAGTTTGTACTTGTAAACATCCAAGGTGTAGTTTCACACTCAGATAAATCCAAACAAAGTATTTGGATGCTTTCTCTTAATATACAACACAAAAGAACTCAAATCTCATTCACCCTACTCGTATGAGCTTTTAAAACGCGTAAATGCATTCAAAAGCTTGAGTTGAAGCTTGTTTGTACTTGTAAACATCCGAGGTGTAGTTTCACACTCAAATGAATCCAAACAAAGTATTTGGATGCTTTCTCTTAATATACAACACAAAAGAACTCAAATCTCATTCACCCTATTCGTATGAGCTTTTAAAACCCGTAAATGCATTCAAAAGCTTGAGTTGAAGCTTATTTGTACTTGTAAACATCCAAGGTGTAGTTTCAGACTCAAATGAATCCATACAAAGTATTTGGATGCTTTCTCTTAATATACAACACAAAAGAACTCAGATCTCTTTCACCCTACTCGTATGAGCTTTTAACACGCGTAAATGCATTCGAAAGCTTGAGTTGAAGCTTGTTTGTACTTGTAAACATCCAAGGTGTAGTTTCACACTCAGATAAATCCAAACAAAGTATTTGGATGCTTTCTCTTAATATACAACACAAAAGAACTCAAATCTCTTTCACCCTACTCGTATGAGCATTAAAACTGCTAAAATGCATTCAAAAGCTTGAGTTGAAGCTTGTTTGTACTTGTAAACATCCGAGGTGTAGTTTCACACTCAAATGAATCCAAACAAAGTATTTGGATGCTTTCTCTTAATATACAACACAAAAGAACTAAAATCTTTATCACCCTACTCGTATGAGCTTTTAAAAATCGTAAATGAATTCAAAAGTTTGAGTTGAAGCTTGTTTGTACTTGTAGACATCCTAGGTGTACTTTCACACTCAAATGAATCCAAACAAAGTACTTGGATGCTTTTTCTTAATATACAACACAAAAGAACTCATATCTCTTTCACCCTACTCGTATGAGCTTTTAAAACGCGTAAATGCATTCAAAAGCTTGAGTTGAAGCTAGTTTGTACTTGTAAACATCCAAGGTGTAGTTTCACACTCAGATAAATCCAAACAAAGTATTTGGATGCTTTCTCTTAATATACACCACAAAAGAACTCAAATCTCTTTCACCCTACTCGTATGAGCTTTTAAAACGCGTAAATGCATTCAAAAGCTTGAGTTGAAGCTTGTTTGCACTTTAAAACATTCTTGGTGTAGTTTCATACTCAAATGAGTGCAAACAAAACAATTGGGTGCTTTCTCTTAATATACAACACAAAAGAACACAATCTCTGTCACCCTACTCGTATGAGCTTTTAAAACGCGTAAATGCATACAAAAGCTTGAGTTGAAGCTTGTTTGTACTTGTAAACATCCGAGGTGTAGTTTCACACTCAAATACTTTTGTGTGCTTTTGCGTACTTGTAAGCTTGAGTTGAAGCTTATTTGCACATTTGGGTGCTTTATCTTGATATACAACACAAAAGAACTCGATCCCTATCACCCTAGTCGTAACTGCTTTTAAAACGCGTAGATGCATTCTAAATCTTGAGTTGAAGCTTGTTTGTGCTTGTAAACATCCTAGGTGTAGTTTCACACTCAAATGAATGCAAACAAATATTTGGATGCTTTATCTTAATATACAACACAAAAGAACTCAAATCACTTTCACCCTAGTCGTAAGCGCTGTTACAACGCGTAAATGCATTGAAAAGTTTGAGTTGAAGGTTGTTTGTGTACTTGTAAACATCCTAGGTGTAGTTTCACACTCAAATGAATCCAAACAAAGTATTTGGATGCTTTCTCTTAATATACAAAACAAAAGAACTCAAATCTCTTTCACCCTACTCGTATGAGCTTTTAAAACGCGTAAATGCATTCAAAAGCTTGAGTTGAAGCTTGTTTGCCCTTTAAAACATTCTTGGTGTAGTTTCATACTCAAATGAGTGCAAACAAAACAATTGGGTGCTTTCTCTTAATATACAACACAAAAGAACACAATCTCTGTCACCCTACTCGTATGAGCATTTAAAATGCGTAAATGCATTCAAAAGCTTGAGTTGAAGCTTGTTTGTACTTGTAAACATCCGAGGTGTAGTTTCACACTCAAATGAATCCAAACAAAGTATTTGGATGCTTTCTCTTAATATACAACACAAAAGAACTCAAATCTCATTCACCCTACTCGTATGAGCTTTTAAAACGCGTAAATGCATTCAAAAGCTTGAGTTGAAGCTTGTTTGTACTTGTAAACATCCGAGGTGTAGTTTCACACTCAAATGAATCCAAACAAAGTATTTGGATGCTTTCTCTTAATATACAACACAAAAGAACTCAAATCTCATTCACCCTATTCGTATGAGCTTTTAAAAACCCGTAAATGCATTCAAAAGCTTGAGTTGAAGCTTATTTGTACTTGTAAACATCCAAGGTGTAGTTTCAGACTCAAATGAATCCATACAAAGTATTTGGATGCTTTCTCTTAATATACAACACAAAAGAACTCAGATCTCTTTCACCCTACTCGTATGAGCTTTTAACACGCGTAAATGCATTCGAAAGCTTGAGTTGAAGCTTGTTTGTACTTGTAAACATCCAAGGTGTAGTTTCACACTCAGATAAATCCAAACAAAGTATTTGGATGCTTTCTCTTAATATACAACACAAAAGAACTCAAATCTCTTTCACCCTACTCGTATGAGCATTAAAACTGCTAAAATGCATTCAAAAGCTTGAGTTGAAGCTTGTTTGTACTTGTAAACATCCGAGGTGTAGTTTCACACTCAAATGAATCCAAACAAAGTATTTGGATGCTTTCTCTTAATATACAACACAAAAGAACTAAAATCTTTATCACCCTACTCGTATGAGCTTTTAAAAATCGTAAATGAATTCAAAAGTTTGAGTTGAAGCTTGTTTGTACTTGTAGACATCCTAGGTGTACTTTCACACTCAAATGAATCCAAACAAAGTATTTGGATGCTTTCTCTTAATATACAACACAAAAGAACTCATGTCTCTTTCACCCTACTCGTATGAGCTTTTAAAAATCGTAAATGAATTCAAAAGTTTGAGTTGAAGCTTGTTTGTACTTGTAGACATCCTAGGTGTACTTTCACACTCAAATGAATCCAAACAAAGTACTTGGATGCTTTCTCTTAATATACAACACAAAAGAACTCAAATCTCATTCACCCTACTCGTATGAGCTTTTAAAACGCGTAAATGCATTCGAAAGCTTGAGTTGAAGCTTATTTGTACTTGTAAACATCCTAGATGTAGTTTCACACTCAAATGAATTCAATCAATGTATTTGGATGCTTTCTCTTAATATACAACACAAAAAAACTCAAATCTCATTAACCCTACTCGTATGAGTTTTTATAACGCGTAAATGGATTCAAAAGCTTGAGTTGACGCTTGTTTGCACTTTAAAACATTCTTGGTGTAGTTTCATACTCAAATGAATGCAAACAAAAAATTTGGGTGCTTTATCTTCATATACAACACAAAAGAACTCGATCTCAGTCACCCTAATCGTAAGAGCTTTTAAAACGCGTAGATGCATTCAAAAGCTTGAGTTGAAGCTTGTTTGTACTTGTAAACATCCGAGGTGTAGTTTCACACTCAAATGAATCCAAACAAAGTATTTGGATGCTTTCTCTTAATATACAACACAAAAGAACTAAAATCTTTATCACCCTACTCGTATGAGCTTTTAAAAATCGTAAATGAATTCAAAAGTTTGAGTTGAAGCTTGTTTGTACTTGTAGACATCCTAGGTGTACTTTCACACTCAAATGAATCCAAACAAAGTATTTGGATGCTTTCTCTTAATATACAACACAAAAGAACTCATGTCTCTTTCACCCTACTCGTATGAGCTTTTAAAACGCGTAAATGCATTCAAAAGCTTGAGTTGAAGCTAGTTTGTACTTGTAAACATCCAAGGTGTAGTTTCACACTCAGATAAATCCAAACAAAGTATTTGGATGCTTTCTCTTAATATAAAACACAAAAGAACTCAAATCTCTTTCACCCTACTCGTATGAGCTTTTAAAACGCGTAAATGCATTCAAAAGCTTGAGTTGAAGCTTGTTTGCACTTTAAAACATTCTTGGTGTAGTTTCATACTCAAATAAGTTTAAACAAAACAATTGGGTGCTTTCTCTTAATATACAACACAAAAGAACACAATCTCTATCACCCTACTCGTATGAGCTTTTAAAACGCGTAAATGCATTCAAAAGCTTGAGTTGAAGCTTGTTTGTACTTGTAAACATCCGAGGTGTAGTTTCACACTCAAATGAATCCAAACAAAGTATTTGGGTGCTTTCTCTTAATATACAACACAAAAGAACTCAAATCTCATTCACCCTACTCGTATGAGCTTTTAAAACGCGTAAATGCATTCAAAAGCTTGAGTTGAAGCTAGTTTGTACTTGTAAACATCCAAGGTGTAGTTTCACACTCAGATAAATCCAAACAAAGTATTTGGATGCTTTCTCTTAATATACAACACAAAAGAACTCAAATCTCATTCACCCTACTCGTATGAGCTTTTAAAACGCGTAAATGCATTCAAAAGCTTGAGTTGAAGCTTGTTTGTACTTGTAAACATCCGAGGTGTAGTTTCACACTCAAATGAATCCAAATAAAGTATTTGGATGCTTTCTCTTAATATACAACACAAAAGAACTCAAATCTCATTCACCCTATTCGTATGAGCTTTTAAAACCCGTAAATGCATTCAAAAGCTTGAGTTGAAGCTTATTTGTACTTGTAAACATCCAAGGTGTAGTTTCAGACTCAAATGAATCCATACAAAGTATTTGGATGCTTTCTCTTAATATACAACACAAAAGAACTCAGATCTCTTTCACCCTACTCGTATGAGCTTTTAACACGCGTAAATGCATTCGAAAGCTTGAGTTGAAGCTTGTTTGTACTTGTAAACATCCAAGGTGTAGTTTCACACTCAGATAAATCCAAACAAAGTATTTGGATGCTTTCTCTTAATATACAACACAAAAGAACTCAAATCTCTTTCACCCTACTCGTATGAGCATTAAAACTGCTAAAATGCATTCAAAAGCTTGAGTTGAAGCTTGTTTGTACTTGTAAACATCCGAGGTGTAGTTTCACACTCAAATGAATCCAAACAAAGTATTTGGATGCTTTCTCTTAATATACAACACAAAAGAACTAAAATCTTTATCACCCTACTCGTATGAGCTTTTAAAAATCGTAAATGAATTCAAAAGTTTGAGTTGAAGCTTGTTTGTACTTGTAGACATCCTAGGTGTACTTTCACACTCAAATGAATCCAAACAAAGTACTTGGATGCTTTTTCTTAATATACAACACAAAAGAACTCATATCTCTTTCACCCTACTCGTATGAGCTTTTAAAACGCGTAAATGCATTCAAAAGCTTGAGTTGAAGCTAGTTTGTACTTGTAAACATCCAAGGTGTAGTTTCACACTCAGATAAATCCAAACAAAGTATTTGGATGCTTTCTCTTAATATACACCACAAAAGAACTCAAATCTCTTTCACCCTACTCGTATGAGCTTTTAAAACGCGTAAATGCATTCAAAAGCTTGAGTTGAAGCTTGTTTGCACTTTAAAACATTCTTGGTGTAGTTTCATACTCAAATGAGTGCAAACAAAACAATTGGGTGCTTTCTCTTAATATACAACACAAAAGAACACAATCTCTGTCACCCTACTCGTATGAGCTTTTAAAACGCGTAAATGCATACAAAAGCTTGAGTTGAAGCTTGTTTGTACTTGTAAACATCCGAGGTGTAGTTTCACACTCAAATACTTTTGTGTGCTTTTGCGTACTTGTAAGCTTGAGTTGAAGCTTATTTGCACATTTGGGTGCTTTATCTTGATATACAACACAAAAGAACTCGATCCCTATCACCCTAGTCGTAACTGCTTTTAAAACGCGTAGATGCATTCTAAATCTTGAGTTGAAGCTTGTTTGTGCTTGTAAACATCCTAGGTGTAGTTTCACACTCAAATGAATGCAAACAAATATTTGGATGCTTTATCTTAATATACAACACAAAAGAACTCAAATCACTTTCACCCTAGTCGTAAGCGCTGTTACAACGCGTAAATGCATTGAAAAGTTTGAGTTGAAGGTTGTTTGTGTACTTGTAAACATCCAAGGTGTAGTTTCACACTCAAATGAATCCAAACAAAGTATTTGGATGCTTTCTCTTAATATACAAAACAAAAGAACTCAAATCTCTTTCACCCTACTCGTATGAGCTTTTAAAACGCGTAAATGCATTCAAAAGCTTGAGTTGAAGCTTGTTTGCCCTTTAAAACATTCTTGGTGTAGTTTCATACTCAAATGAGTGCAAACAAAACAATTGGGTGCTTTCTCTTAATATACAACACAAAAGAACACAATCTCTGTCACCCTACTCGTATGAGCATTTAAAATGCGTAAATGCATTCAAAAGCTTGAGTTGAAGCTTGTTTGTACTTGTAAACATCCGAGGTGTAGTTTCACACTCAAATGAATCCAAACAAAGTATTTGGATGCTTTCTCTTAATATACAACACAAAAGAACTCAAATCTCATTCACCCTACTCGTATGAGCTTTTAAAACGCGTAAATGCATTCAAAAGCTTGAGTTGAAGCTTGTTTGTACTTGTAAACATCCGAGGTGTAGTTTCACACTCAAATGAATCCAAACAAAGTATTTGGATGCTTTCTCTTAATATACAACACAAAAGAACTCAAATCTCATTCACCCTATTCGTATGAGCTTTTAAAAACCCGTAAATGCATTCAAAAGCTTGAGTTGAAGCTTATTTGTACTTGTAAACATCCAAGGTGTAGTTTCAGACTCAAATGAATCCATACAAAGTATTTGGATGCTTTCTCTTAATATACAACACAAAAGAACTCAGATCTCTTTCACCCTACTCGTATGAGCTTTTAACACGCGTAAATGCATTCGAAAGCTTGAGTTGAAGCTTGTTTGTACTTGTAAACATCCAAGGTGTAGTTTCACACTCAGATAAATCCAAACAAAGTATTTGGATGCTTTCTCTTAATATACAACACAAAAGAACTCAAATCTCTTTCACCCTACTCGTATGAGCATTAAAACTGCTAAAATGCATTCAAAAGCTTGAGTTGAAGCTTGTTTGTACTTGTAAACATCCGAGGTGTAGTTTCACACTCAAATGAATCCAAACAAAGTATTTGGATGCTTTCTCTTAATATACAACACAAAAGAACTAAAATCTTTATCACCCTACTCGTATGAGCTTTTAAAAATCGTAAATGAATTCAAAAGTTTGAGTTGAAGCTTGTTTGTACTTGTAGACATCCTAGGTGTACTTTCACACTCAAATGAATCCAAACAAAGTATTTGGATGCTTTCTCTTAATATACAACACAAAAGAACTCATGTCTCTTTCACCCTACTCGTATGAGCTTTTAAAAATCGTAAATGAATTCAAAAGTTTGAGTTGAAGCTTGTTTGTACTTGTAGACATCCTAGGTGTACTTTCACACTCAAATGAATCCAAACAAAGTACTTGGATGCTTTCTCTTAATATACAACACAAAAGAACTCAAATCTCATTCACCCTACTCGTATGAGCTTTTAAAACGCGTAAATGCATTCGAAAGCTTGAGTTGAAGCTTATTTGTACTTGTAAACATCCTAGATGTAGTTTCACACTCAAATGAATTCAATCAATGTATTTGGATGCTTTCTCTTAATATACAACACAAAAAAACTCAAATCTCATTAACCCTACTCGTATGAGTTTTTATAACGCGTAAATGGATTCAAAAGCTTGAGTTGACGCTTGTTTGCACTTTAAAACATTCTTGGTGTAGTTTCATACTCAAATGAATGCAAACAAAAAATTTGGGTGCTTTATCTTCATATACAACACAAAAGAACTCGATCTCAGTCACCCTAATCGTAAGAGCTTTTAAAACGCGTAGATGCATTCAAAAGCTTGAGTTGAAGCTTGTTTGTACTTGTAAACATCCGAGGTGTAGTTTCACACTCAAATGAATCCAAACAAAGTATTTGGATGCTTTCTCTTAATATACAACACAAAAGAACTAAAATCTTTATCACCCTACTCGTATGAGCTTTTAAAAATCGTAAATGAATTCAAAAGTTTGAGTTGAAGCTTGTTTGTACTTGTAGACATCCTAGGTGTACTTTCACACTCAAATGAATCCAAACAAAGTATTTGGATGCTTTCTCTTAATATACAACACAAAAGAACTCATGTCTCTTTCACCCTACTCGTATGAGCTTTTAAAACGCGTAAATGCATTCAAAAGCTTGAGTTGAAGCTAGTTTGTACTTGTAAACATCCAAGGTGTAGTTTCACACTCAGATAAATCCAAACAAAGTATTTGGATGCTTTCTCTTAATATAAAACACAAAAGAACTCAAATCTCTTTCACCCTACTCGTATGAGCTTTTAAAACGCGTAAATGCATTCAAAAGCTTGAGTTGAAGCTTGTTTGCACTTTAAAACATTCTTGGTGTAGTTTCATACTCAAATAAGTTTAAACAAAACAATTGGGTGCTTTCTCTTAATATACAACACAAAAGAACACAATCTCTATCACCCTACTCGTATGAGCTTTTAAAACGCGTAAATGCATTCAAAAGCTTGAGTTGAAGCTTGTTTGTACTTGTAAACATCCGAGGTGTAGTTTCACACTCAAATGAATCCAAACAAAGTATTTGGGTGCTTTCTCTTAATATACAACACAAAAGAACTCAAATCTCATTCACCCTACTCGTATGAGCTTTTAAAACGCGTAAATGCATTCAAAAGCTTGAGTTGAAGCTAGTTTGTACTTGTAAACATCCAAGGTGTAGTTTCACACTCAGATAAATCCAAACAAAGTATTTGGATGCTTTCTCTTAATATACAACACAAAAGAACTCAAATCTCATTCACCCTACTCGTATGAGCTTTTAAAACGCGTAAATGCATTCAAAAGCTTGAGTTGAAGCTTGTTTGTACTTGTAAACATCCGAGGTGTAGTTTCACACTCAAATGAATCCAAACAAAGTATTTGGATGCTTTCTCTTAATATACAACACAAAAGAACTCAAATCTCATTCACCCTATTCGTATGAGCTTTTAAAACCCGTAAATGCATTCAAAAGCTTGAGTTGAAGCTTATTTGTACTTGTAAACATCCAAGGTGTAGTTTCAGACTCAAATGAATCCATACAAAGTATTTGGATGCTTTCTCTTAATATACAACACAAAAGAACTCAGATCTCTTTCACCCTACTCGTATGAGCTTTTAACACGCGTAAATGCATTCGAAAGCTTGAGTTGAAGCTTGTTTGTACTTGTAAACATCCAAGGTGTAGTTTCACACTCAGATAAATCCAAACAAAGTATTTGGATGCTTTCTCTTAATATACAACACAAAAGAACTCAAATCTCTTTCACCCTACTCGTATGAGCATTAAAACTGCTAAAATGCATTCAAAAGCTTGAGTTGAAGCTTGTTTGTACTTGTAAACATCCGAGGTGTAGTTTCACACTCAAATGAATCCAAACAAAGTATTTGGATGCTTTCTCTTAATATACAACACAAAAGAACTAAAATCTTTATCACCCTACTCGTATGAGCTTTTAAAAATCGTAAATGAATTCAAAAGTTTGAGTTGAAGCTTGTTTGTACTTGTAGACATCCTAGGTGTACTTTCACACTCAAATGAATCCAAACAAAGTACTTGGATGCTTTTTCTTAATATACAACACAAAAGAACTCATATCTCTTTCACCCTACTCGTATGAGCTTTTAAAACGCGTAAATGCATTCAAAAGCTTGAGTTGAAGCTAGTTTGTACTTGTAAACATCCAAGGTGTAGTTTCACACTCAGATAAATCCAAACAAAGTATTTGGATGCTTTCTCTTAATATACACCACAAAAGAACTCAAATCTCTTTCACCCTACTCGTATGAGCTTTTAAAACGCGTAAATGCATTCAAAAGCTTGAGTTGAAGCTTGTTTGCACTTTAAAACATTCTTGGTGTAGTTTCATACTCAAATGAGTGCAAACAAAACAATTGGGTGCTTTCTCTTAATATACAACACAAAAGAACACAATCTCTGTCACCCTACTCGTATGAGCTTTTAAAACGCGTAAATGCATACAAAAGCTTGAGTTGAAGCTTGTTTGTACTTGTAAACATCCGAGGTGTAGTTTCACACTCAAATACTTTTGTGTGCTTTTGCGTACTTGTAAGCTTGAGTTGAAGCTTATTTGCACATTTGGGTGCTTTATCTTGATATACAACACAAAAGAACTCGATCCCTATCACCCTAGTCGTAACTGCTTTTAAAACGCGTAGATGCATTCTAAATCTTGAGTTGAAGCTTGTTTGTGCTTGTAAACATCCTAGGTGTAGTTTCACACTCAAATGAATGCAAACAAATATTTGGATGCTTTATCTTAATATACAACACAAAAGAACTCAAATCACTTTCACCCTAGTCGTAAGCGCTGTTACAACGCGTAAATGCATTGAAAAGTTTGAGTTGAAGGTTGTTTGTGTACTTGTAAACATCCTAGGTGTAGTTTCACACTCAAATGAATCCAAACAAAGTATTTGGATGCTTTCTCTTAATATACAAAACAAAAGAACTCAAATCTCTTTCACCCTACTCGTATGAGCTTTTAAAACGCGTAAATGCATTCAAAAGCTTGAGTTGAAGCTTGTTTGCCCTTTAAAACATTCTTGGTGTAGTTTCATACTCAAATGAGTGCAAACAAAACAATTGGGTGCTTTCTCTTAATATACAACACAAAAGAACACAATCTCTGTCACCCTACTCGTATGAGCATTTAAAATGCGTAAATGCATTCAAAAGCTTGAGTTGAAGCTTGTTTGTACTTGTAAACATCCGAGGTGTAGTTTCACACTCAAATGAATCCAAACAAAGTATTTGGATGCTTTCTCTTAATATACAACACAAAAGAACTCAAATCTCATTCACCCTACTCGTATGAGCTTTTAAAACGCGTAAATGCATTCAAAAGCTTGAGTTGAAGCTTGTTTGTACTTGTAAACATCCGAGGTGTAGTTTCACACTCAAATGAATCCAAACAAAGTATTTGGATGCTTTCTCTTAATATACAACACAAAAGAACTCAAATCTCATTCACCCTATTCGTATGAGCTTTTAAAACCCGTAAATGCATTCAAAAGCTTGAGTTGAAGCTTATTTGTACTTGTAAA
Source organism: Tetragonia tetragonoides (assembly GCA_038025085.1). Taxonomy (NCBI): domain Eukaryota; kingdom Viridiplantae; phylum Streptophyta; class Magnoliopsida; order Caryophyllales; family Aizoaceae; genus Tetragonia; species Tetragonia tetragonoides. Next base: position 27,899,000 of record CM076140.1, read on the forward strand.
CATCCAAGGTGTAGTTTCAGACTCAAATGAATCCATACAAAGTATTTGGATGCTTTCTCTTAATATACAACACAAAAGAACTTAGATCTCTTTCACCCTACTCGTATGAGCTTTTAACACGCGTAAATGCATTCGAAAGCTTGAGTTGAAGCTTGTTTGTACTTGTAAACATCCAAGGTGTAGTTTCACACTCAGATAAATCCAAACAAAGTATTTGGATGCTTTCTCTTAATATACAACACAAAAGAACTCAAATCTCTTTCACCCTACTCGTATGAGCATTAAAACTGCTAAAATGCATTCAAAAGCTTGAGTTGAAGCTTGTTTGTACTTGTAAACATCCGAGGTGTAGTTTCACACTCAAATGAATCCAAACAAAGTATTTGGATGCTTTCTCTTAATATACAACACAAAAGAACTAAAATCTTTATCACCCTACTCGTATGAGCTTTTAAAAATCGTAAATGAATTCAAAAGTTTGAGTTGAAGCTTGTTTGTACTTGTAGACATCCTAGGTGTACTTTCACACTCAAATGAATCCAAACAAAGTATTTGGATGCTTTCTCTTAATATACAACACAAAAGAACTCATGTCTCTTTCACCCTACTCGTATGAGCTTTTAAAACGCGTAAATGCATTCAAAAGCTTGAGTTGAAGCTAGTTTGTACTTGTAAACATCCAAGGTGTAGTTTCACACTCAGATAAATCCAAACAAAGTATTTGGATGCTTTCTCTTAATATACAACACAAAAGAACTCAAATCTCTTTCACCCTACTCGTATGAGCTTTTAAAACGCGTAAATGTATTCAAAAGCTTGAGTTGAAGCTTGTTTGCACTTTGAAACATTCTTGGTGTAGTTTCATACTCAAATAAGTTTAAACAAAACAATTGGGTGCTTTCTCTTAATATACAACACAAAAGAACACAATCTCTATCACCCTACTCGTATGAGCTTTTAAAACGCGTAAATGCATTCAAAAGCTTGAGTTGAAGCTTGTTTGTACTTGTAAACATCCGAGGTGTAGTTTCACACTCAAATGAATCCAAACAAAGTATTTGGATGCTTTCTCTTAATATACAACACAAAAGAACTCAAATCTCATTCACCCTACTCGTATGAGCTTTTAAAACGCGTAAATGCATTCAAAAGCTTGAGTTGAAGCTAGTTTGTACTTGTAAACATCCAAGGTGTAGTTTCACACTCAGATAAATCCAAACAAATTATTTGGATGCTTTCTCTTAATATACAACACAAAAGAACTCAAATCTCATTCACCCTACTCGTATGAGCTTTTAAAACGCGTAAATGCATTCAAAAGCTTGAGTTGAAGCTTGTTTGTACTTGTAAACATCCGAGGTGTAGTTTCACACTCAAATGATTCCAAACATAGTATTTGGATGCTTTCTCTTAATATACAACACAAAAGAACTCAAATCTCATTCACCCTATTCGTATGAGCTTTTAAAACCCGTAAATGCATTCAAAAGCTTGAGTTGAAGCTTATTTGTAGTTGTAAACATCCAAGGTGTAGTTTCAGACTCAAATGAATCCATACAAAGTATTTGGATGCTTTCTCTTAATATACAACACAAAAGAACTCAGATCTCTTTCACCCTACTCGTATGAGCTTTTAACACTCGTAAATGCATTCGAAAGCTTGAGTTGAAGCTTGTTTGTACTTGTAAACATCCAAGGTGTAGTTTCACACTCAGATAAATCCAAACAAAGTATTTGGATGCTTTCTCTTAATATACAACACAAAAGAACTCAAATCTCTTTCACCCTACTCGTATGAGCATTAAAACTGCTAAAATGCATTGAAAAGCTTGAGTTGAAGCTTATTTGTACTTGTAAACATCCAAGGTGTAGTTTCACACTCAAATGAATCCAAACAAAGTATTTGGATGCTTTCTCTTAATATACAACACAAAAGAACTCAAATCTCATTCACCCTACTCGTATAAGCTTTTAAAACGCGTAAACGCATTCAAAAGTTTGAGTTGAAGCTTGTTTGTACTTGTAAACATCCGAGGTGTAGTTTTACACTCAAATGAATCCAATTAAAGTATTTGGATGCTTTCTCTTAATATACAACACAAAAGAACTCATATCTCTGTCACCCTACTCGTATGACCTTTTAAAACCCGTAAATGCATTCAAAAGCTTGAGTTGAAGCTTATTTGTGCTTGTAAACATCCAAGGTGTAGTTTCAGACTCAAATGAATCCAAACAAAGTATTTGGATGCTTTCTCTTAATGTACAACACAAAAGAACTCAAATCTCTTTCACCCTCCTCGTATGAGCTTTTAACACGCGTAAATGCATTCAAAAGCTTGAGTTGAAGCTTGTTTGTACTTGTAAACATCCTAGATGTAGTTTCACACTCAAATGAATCCAATCAATGTATTTGGATGCTTTCTCTTAATATACAACACAAAAAAACTCAAATCTCTTTCACCCTACTCGTATGAGCTTTTAAAACGCGTAAATGCATTCAAAAGCTTGAGTTGAAGCTTGTTTGCACTTTAAAACATTCTTGGTGTAGTTTCATACTCAAATGAATGCAAACAAAACATTTGGGTGCTTTCTATTAATATACAACAGAAAAGAACTCAATCTCTATCACCCTAGTCGTTAGAGCTGTTACAACGCGTAAATGCATTCAAAAGTTTGAGTTGAAGCTTGTTTGTACTTGTAAACAACCTAGGTGTAATTTCACACTCAAATGAATCTAAACAAAGTATTTGGATGCTTTCTCTGAATATACAACACAAAAGAACTCAAATCTCTTTCACCCTACTCGTATGAGCTTCTAAAACGCGTAAATGCATTCAAAAGCTTGAGTTGAAGCTTGTTTGTACTTGTAAATTTCCTAGGTGTAGTTTCACACTCAAATGAATCCAAACAAAGTATTTGGATGCTTTCTCTTAATATACAACACAAAAGAACTCATATCTCTTTCACCCTACTCGTATGAGCTTTTAAAACGCGTAAATGCATTCAAAAGCTTGAGTTGAAGCTAGTTTGTACTTGTAAACATCCAAGGTGTAGTTTCACACTCAGATAAATCCAAACAAAGTTTTTGGATGCTTTCTCTTAATATACACCACAAAAGAACTCAAATCTCTTTCACCCTACTCGTATGAGCTTTTAAAACGCGTAAATGCATTCAAAAGCTTGAGTTGAAGCTTGTTTGCACTTTAAAACATTCTTGGTGTAGTTTCATACTCAAATGAGTTTAAACAAAACAATTGGGTGCTTTATCTTAATATACAACACAAAAGAACACAATCTCTATCACCCTACTCGTATGGGCTTTTAAAACGCGTAAATGCATTCAAAAGCTTGAGTTGAAGCTTGTTTGTACTTGTAAACATCCGAGGTGTAGTTTCACACTCAAATGAATCCAAACAAAGTATTTGGATGCTTTCTCTTAATATACAACACAAAAGAACTTAAATCTCATTCACCCTACTCGTATGAGCTTTTAAAACGCGTAAATGCATTCAAAAGATTGAGTTGAAGCTAGTTTGTACTTGTAAACATCCAAGGTGTAGTTTCACACTCAGATAAATCCAAACAAAGTATTTGGATGCTTTCTCTTAATATACAACATAAAAGGACTCAAATCTCATTCACCCTACTCATATGAGCTTTTAAAACCCGTAAATGCATTCAAAAGCTTGAGTTGAAGCTTGTTTTCACTTTAAAACATTCTTGGTGAACTTTCATACTCAAATGAATGCAAACAAAACATTTGGGTGCTTTATCTTGTTATACAACACAAAAGAACTCGATCTCTATCACCCTAGTCGTAACTGCTTTTAAAACGCGTAGATGCATTCAAAAGCATGAGTTGAAGCTTGTTTGGATGATTTCTCTTAATATACAACACAAAAGAACTCAAATCTTTATCACCCTACTCGTATGAGCTTTTAAAAAGCGTAAATGCATTCAAAAGTTTGAGTTGAAGCTTGTTTGTACTTGTAGACATCCTAGGTGTACTTTCACACTCAAATGAATCCAAACAAAGTATTTGGATGCTTTCTTTTAATATACAGCACAAAATAACTCAAATCTCTTTCACCCTATTCTTATAAGCTTTTAAAACGCGTAAATGCATTCAAAAGCTTGTGTTGAAGCTAGTTTGTACTTGTAAACATCCAAGGTGTAGTTTCACACTCAGATAAATCCAAACAAAGTATTTGGATGCTTTCTCTTAATATACAACACAAAAGAACTCAAATCTCATTCACCCTACTCATATGAGCTTTTAAAACCCGTAAATGCATTCAAAAGCTTGAGTTGAAGCTTATTTGTACTTGTAAACATCCAAGGTGTAGTTTCACACTCAAATGAATCCAAACAAAGTATTTGGATGCTTTCTCTTAATATACAACACAAAAGAACTCAAATCTCATTCACCCTACTCGTATGAGCTTTTAAAACGCGTAAATGCATTCAAAAGCTTGAGTTGAAGCTTGTTTGTACTTGTAAACATCCGAGGTGTAGTTTCACACTCAAATGAATCCAAACAAAGTACTTGGATGCTTTCTCTTAATATACAACACAAAAGAACTCATATCTCTTTCACCCTACTCGTATGAGCTTTTAAAACGCGTAAATGCATTCAAAAGCTTGAGTTGAAGCTAGTTTGTACTTGTAGACATCCTAGGTGTACTTTCACACTCAAATGAATCCAAACAAAGTATTTGGATGCTTTCTTTTAATATACAGCACAAAATAACTCAAATCTCTTTTACCCTATTCTTATAAGCTTTTAAAACGCGTAAATGCATTCAAAAGCTTGAGTTGAAGCTAGTTTGTACTTGTAAACATCCAAGGTGTAGTTTCACACTCAGATAAATCCAAACAAAGTATTTGGATGCTTTCTCTTAATATACAACACAAAAGAACTCAAATCTCTTTCACCCTACTCGTATGAGCATTAAAACTGCTAAAATGCATTCAAAAGCTTGAGTTGAAGCTTGTTTGTACTTGTAAACATCCGAGGTGTAGTTTCACACTCAAACTAATCCAAACAAAGTATTTGGATGCTTTCTCTTAATATACGACACAAAAGAACTCAAATCTCATTCACCCTATTCATATGAGCTTTTAAAACCCGTAAATGCATTCAAAAGCTTGAGTTGAAGCTTATTTGTACTTGTAAACATCCAAGGTGTAGTTTCACCCTCAAATGAATCCAAACAAAGTATTTGGATGCTTTCTCTTAATATACAACACAAAAGAACTCAAATCTCATTCACCCTACTCGTATAAGCTTTTAAAACGCGTAAACGCATTCAAAAGTTTGAGTTGAAGCTTGTTTGTACTTGTAAACATCTGAGGTGTAGTTTTACACTCAAATGAATCCAATTAAAGTATTTGGATGCTTTCTCTTAATATACAACACAAAAGAACTCATATCTCTGTCACCCTACTCGTATGAGCTTTTAAAACTCGTAAATGCATTCAAAAGCTTGAGTTGAAGCTTGTTTGTACTTGTAAACATCCGAGGTGTAGTTTCACACTCAAATGAATCCAAAAAAAGTATTTGGATGCTTTCTCTTAATATACAACACAAAAGAACTCAAATCTCATTCACCCTACTCGTATGAGCTTTTTTAAAACGCGTAAATGCATTCAAAAGCTTGAATTGAAGCTTGTTTGTACTTGTAAACATCCGAGGTGTAGTTTCACACTCAAATGAATCCAAACAAAGTATTTGGATGCTTTCTCTTAATATACAACACAAAAGAACTCAAATCTCATTCACCATACACGTATGACCTTTTAAAACCCGTAAATGCATTCAAAAGCTTGAGTTGAAGCTTATTTGTGCTTGTAAACATCCAAGGTGTAGTTTTAGACTCAAATGAATCCAAACAAAGTATTTGGATGCTTTCTCTTAATGTACAACACAAAAGAACTCAAATCTCTTTCACCCTACTCGTATGAGCTTTTAACACGCGTAAATGCATTCAAAAGCTTGAGTTGAAGCTTGTTTGTACTTGTAAACATCCTAGATGTAGTTTCACACTCAAATGAATCCAATCAATGTATTTGGATGCTTTCTCTTAATATACAACACAAAAAAACTCAAATCTCTTTCACCCTACTCGTATGAGCTTTTAAAACGCGTAAATGCATTCAAAAGCTTGAGTTGAAGCTTGTTTGCACTTTAAAACATTCTTGGTGTAGTTTCATACTCAAATGAATGCAAACAAAACATTTGGGTGCTTTCTATTAATATACAACAGAAAAGAACTCAATCTCTATCACCCTAGTCGTTAGAGCTGTTACAACGCGTAAATGCATTCAAAAGTTTGAGTTGAAGCTTGTTTGTACTTGTAAACATCCTAGGTGTAATTTCACACTCAAATGAATCTAAACAAAGTATTTGGATGCTTTCTCTGAATATACAACACAAAAGAACTCAAATCTCTTTCACCCTACTCGTATGAGCTTCTAAAACGCGTAAATGCATTCAAAAGCTTGAGTTGAAGCTTGTTTGTACTTGTAAATTTCCTAGGTGTAGTTTCACACTCAAATGAATCCAAACAGTATTTGGATGCTTTCTCTTAATATACAACACAAAAGAACTCATATCTCTTTCACCCTACTCGTATGAGCTTTTAAAACGCGTAAATGCATTCAAAAGCTTGAGTTGAAGCTAGTTTGTACTTGTAAACATCCAAGGTGTAGTTTCACACTCAGATAAATCCAAACAAAGTATTTGGATGCTTTCTCTTAATATACACCACAAAAGAACTCAAATCTCTTTCACCCTACTCGTATGAGCTTTTAAAACGCGTAAATGCATTCAAAAGCTTGAGTTGAAGCTTGTTTGCACTTTAAAACATTCTTGGTGTAGTTTCATACTCAAATGAGTTTAAACAAAACAATTGGGTGCTTTATCTTAATATACAACACAAAAGAACACAATCTCTATCACCCTACTCGTATGGGCTTTTAAAACGCGTAAATGCATTCAAAAGCTTGAGTTGAAGCTGAAGCTTGTTTGTACTTGTAAACATCCGAGGTGTAGTTTCACACTCAAATGAATCCAAACAAAGTATTTGGATGCTTTCTCTTAATATACAACACAAAAGAACTTAAATCTCATTCACCCTACTCGTATGAGCTTTTAAAACGCGTAAATGCATTAAAAAGCTTGTGTTGAAGCTAGTTTGTACTTGTAAACATCCAAGGTGTAGTTTCACACTCAGATAAATCCAAACAAAGTATTTGGATGCTTTCTCTTAATATACAACATAAAAGAACTCAAATCTCATTCACCCTACTCATATGAGCTTTTAAAACCCGTAAATGCATTCAAAAGCTTGAGTTGAAGCTTGTTTTCACTTTAAAACATTCTTGGTGAACTTTCATACTCAAATGAATGCAAACAAAACATTTGGGTGCTTTATCTTGTTATACAACACAAAAGAACTCGATCTCTATCACCCTAGTCGTAACTGCTTTTAAAACGCGTAGATGCATTCAAAAGCATGAGTTGAAGCTTGTTTGTACTTGTAAATATCCTAGGTGTAGTTTCACACTCCAATGAATCCAAACAAAGTATTTGGATGATTTCTCTTAATATATGATGCAGGGGCAAGTACGTTAAAGGACAAGCAAGAAGACGACGAATCAAGAACGTCCAAGAACCCAGTTCTTGAAACGTTAATGCTTGATCTTGAGCTGCTCATTGCCAAGAGTATAATGCCACGTGAGGTAAAGTGTGAGGTAACTATGTTAGAGTGGCAAGAAGATGACTAGAAGCTGAATAGAAGAAGCCTTGGGCGCCAAGGAAACTGTTCCAGCGGTTTTGAGCCTTGGGCGCTAGGTAATCAGTTGTTCAGTTCTATTTCGTTTAGTATTCCCTTTATTAGTTAGAATATGTTTAGGAGAGTAATAATCTGATTGTTATTAGTATTAGAAGTCCATTAGGTATTAGGAAAGATGTTAGTTAGTCCGTTTTACAATTGTAGTCAGTTTTGTAGTTAGTTTCCTATTCGGACTAGGATTAGGATTCCGAATAGCTTTAGATTTTCTTTGTCTATAAATAGGGGAGAGCTTTGCTATTGTAAACTCGTGCTTTGATGATTAATTATTGAATACGTGAGTATTTACCCCTCAAACTGAGTGATTCAGGTTGAAACCCTTACGAGTGATTCGTGAGTTGTTCTTGAGTGATTCTTGAACAAGATCCCTTTGTGTGATACTATCAAAGGTTAATTTCCGTTTTGTTACTTATTTCACATCAACTTGGTATCAGAGCTAAAGGTTTGAGCTTTCTTAAGTTTAAACAACACGGTCCTGAGCATAAACACGACACCATAGCGAGCTTTAGAGAAAGATTCTTGCAAGATCCGCCCTTTGTTCACGAAGACAGCCAAGAAACCCCCAAGAAACCAACAACCGAAGCTATGGGTGAGCCCAGCGAACTAGCAAAGTTGTTAACAGCCATGGAGGATCTTAGGACGTCTTTCAAATCTCAAGAAGAGCGGATGGCTGCTATGGAAAGAAGAAACCAAGAAGATAGGGAGAACATGGAGACAAGGATGCGCAGAATTCATTGGAGAAACCACAACCGTGACCCCGACTTCGATGAGGAGTTTGAAGACACAAGTGGGACTAGAACCAATGACGCTCCTAAACCACGACATCCCTATGATGATGACAGGAACTTGAAGGTCGAACTCCCTGAATATGACGGTTCCTACGACCCAGAGGCCTTTCTTGATTGGCTTAGAACTATGGAGAGAGTCTTTGAATACAAGGAGTATGATGAGCGGCGAAGATGCAAGTTAGCCACGCTTAAACTCACCAAGCATGCTTCTTTATGGTATGAAAACCTAAAGGCTCGACGCAAGAAGGAAGAGAAAGCAAAGATTGAGACTTGGGACAAACTCAAGAAATATTTAAAGAAACGATTTTTGCCTAAAGAATTTGAGCAAGAACAGTTTTTGAAACTCACATCCTTAAGCCAAGAAACCTCAAGTGTACAAGACAACCTCCAGAAGTTTGAACATATGCACATGATGTGTGATCTTGAGGAGAAGGAGGAGTTAAAGATCGCGCGGTTCATCAAAGGTCTAAACCCAACTCTAAGGCGCAAGGTAGAGCTTGTTCCTTACGTAACCTTTGAGGACGTCTGCAAAATTGCTCTCAAGATTGAGAAGCAAGAGAAGGAGCAAAAACCGGTTGCCCGAGATGTGATTAAAGGCTATACAAATTTTCGGAACCAATACAATGCAAGAGAGAATGCAACATTCTCCAAGAGCGCAAGTGTCCCTAGCAAGCCCGTAACTCAAGACAAAGGCAAAGCCGTGGCTACTAAGGACAAGAACCAACTGCGTTGTTTCAAGTGTCAAGGATATGGACACTATGCCTATGAGTGCGGCTCGAAGAAAGCGCTCACCATCGCTGAGCTAGAAGAGATGGAGCCCTCGTTTGTTATGCCCATAACCGAGGATAGTGATGAAGATATTGGAGGGCCATTCATTGAAGATTATGGTATACCCGAGGTTGGAGAGACCCTAATCCTTACGAAATTGCTACATACGACTGTGGCCGTTGATGAGTCCGACCAAAGGGAGCAAATATTCCATTCTCGCTGCAAGGTTAGAGGTAAAGTTTGCAATTTGATTATTGACTCTGGGAGTTGTACTAATGTTGCCTCTAAAGAGATGGTTGATAAGCTTGATTTGCCTACTAAAAGTCATCCTAAACCCTATACTGTGCAATGGTTGAATGATGGGGGAGGGTTAAAAGTGACTAAACAAGCTAGAGTTTGCTTTACTTTAGGGTGTTATAAAGACGATCTATGGTGTGATGTACTGCCTATGGGTGTTTGTCATATATTGTTAGGTCGTCCTTGGCAATTTGATAGGAAAGTTAGTCATGATGGTGTAAACAATATCTATACTGTTGAGCATAACCAGAAACGAATCAAATTGTTACCCTTGACTGCCACTGAAGTTAAAGAAGCAAAGGCTAGTAAAAAGGCGAGTCGTGTAATGGTCATAGGAGAGAAAGAGATGGAAAAAGAGGTGGCTAGTGAAACTATGAGCTACCTAGTGTTGTTGTTTGAGCCTAACATGTGTAACAATCCCAATTATGATCCTGAGTTACGCCTATTGTTAGAGAGGTTCAAAGAAGTATTCCCCGAGGAGTTACCCCCTGGTTTGCCTCCTATGCGTGGCATAGAACACCAAATTGACCTAGTTCCTGGAGCACCACTTCCAAATAGGCCAGCATATCGGTGTAACCCCGAAGAAGCCAAAGAGTTACAAAGACAAGTTGAAGAGCTTGTGCAAAGAGGCTATGTGAGAGAAAGTCTAAGTCCATGCGCTGTTCCTGCGTTACTTGTGCCTAAGAAAGATGGGACATGGCGTATGTGCATTGATAGTAGAGCTGTCAACAATATCACAATCAAATATAGGTTCCCTATGCCAAGATTAGATGATATGTTAGACGAGCTACATGGTTCCCAGTTGTTTTCCAAGATAGATCTTAGAGCTGGATACCATCAAGTGAGAATCAAGGAGGGGGATGAATGGAAAACCGCGTTCAAGACACGACATGGTTTGTATGAGTGGTTAGTAATGCCTTTTGGCTTGTGCAACGCTCCTAGCACATTCATGAGGTTGATGAACGAGGTATTGAGAGCATTCCTTGGTAAATTTGTTGTGGTTTACCTTGATGATATTCTTATATTCAGCAAGACCAAGGAGGAACATCTAGTACATCTACAGCGCGTATTTGAGAAGTTAAAGGAACAACAGCTTTTTGGCAAGTTAGAGAAGTGTGATTTCATGCTTCCTAAGGTTATATTCCTTGGTTACATTGTATCCAAAGATGGTGTACATGTTGATCCATCCAAGGTAGAAGCTATGGCTTCATGGCCAGCTCCAACCAATATACATGAGGTACGTAGTTTTCATGGCTTGGCATCATTTTATCGGAGGTTTATACGCAATTTTAGTTCCATTACTGCTCCTATTACTGAATTAATGAAAAAAGGAGAGTTTAATTGGAGTGAAAGTGCGCAAAAGGCCTTTGTTGAGGTCAAAGAGAAGTTGTGTCAAGCACCTATTCTAGCATTACCCGATTTTGATAGATTGTTTGAGGTTGAATGTGATGCTAGTGGGGTGGGTATAGGCGCTGTTTTAATTCAAGAAAAACGTCCTATTGCCTATTTTAGTGAGAAATTGAATGGAGCTCGTTTGAATTATTCTACATATGATCGAGAGTTCTATGCAATTGTGAGAGCTTTGGAGCATTGGTCCCATTATTTAAGGCCTAAGCCTTTTGTGTTGCACTCGGATCATGAAGCTCTCAAGTACATTCATGGCCAACAGAAACTAAACCCTAGACATGCCAAGTGGGTAGAGTTTCTACAATCTTTTACATTCTCGGCCAAGTACAAAGATGGGAAGAGCAATGTTGTTGCTGATGCTCTTTCACGAAGAAACCACTTGCTTGTGACACTTGAAGCGAAGCTCCTAGGCTTTGAACATCTCCAAGAACTATATGACAAGGATGCTGATTTCTCTGAGTCATTTAGAGCTTGCAAAGAAGGGGAGCATGGTGATTATTTCATACAAGATGGGTTTCTATTCAAGAGGAACAAGTTCTGCGTTCCTAGGTCCTCTGTACGTGAGCTATTGGTTAGAGAAGTTCACTCGGGAGGATTAGCTGGACATTTTGGAGTAACTAAAACCCTTGAGCTGTTACAAGAACACTTTTATTGGCCTAAGATGCTCAAAGATGTACATGCTATTGTGACGAGATGCGCTACATGTCAACGGGCCAAGAGTGCTTTTCACAAAGGGTTATACACACCATTACCGGTTCCTAGCATTCCCTGGGAGAGTGTGAGCATGGATTTCATTGTGGCACTCCCTAGAACTCAAAGGGGAAAAGATGCTGTGATGGTTGTTGTTGATAGATTGTCCAAGATGGCGCACTTTGTGCCATGTCACAAGACCGATGACGCCTCTCATGTTGCTGACTTGTTCTATAAAGAGATAGTGAGGCTACATGGCATTCCCAAGACCATTGTGTCAGATCGAGATACTAAGTTTCTGAGCTACTTTTGGAAGACACTTTGGAGACTCGTTGGGACGAAGTTACTCTTTAGCACTTCACATCACCCACAAACAGATGGGCAAACCGAGGTTACAAACAGGACCCTTGGTACTTTGCTTAGAGGGTTGGTGAGTAGAAGCACAAAAGATTGGGATATTAAGCTAGCACATGCGGAGTTTGCATATAACAGAACGCCTGGATTTACCACGGGTCGTTCTCCATTTGAGATTGTGTATGGCATTAATCCTTATTTGCCTATTGATTTCGTGTCTTTGCCTAGAGATGATGTTATCAATGTAGATGCCAAGGCAAGACAACAAGCTTTCCAGAAGACTTGTGAGCAAGTTCGTGCGCGAGTAGAGAAGATGAACTCAAGGTACCAAGCTAGAGCTAACAAGGGAAGAAAGCAAAATCTATTTGAACCTGGTGACTTAGTTTGGCTACACCTGCGCAAAGAAAGATTTCCTTCTAGACGCAAGAACAAGCTTATGCCTCGAGCAGATGGTCCTTTTCAAGTTCTAGAGAAGATTGGAGACAATGCATACAAGATTGATCTTCCTAGTGAGTATGGAAACGTGAGCTCAACCTTCAATGTCGGTGATCTTAGCCCTTACTTAGAGGATACGAATTTGAGGGCAAATTCTTTTAAAGAAGGGGAGGTTGATGCAGGAGCAAGTACGTTAAAGGACAAGCAAGAAGACGACGAATCAAGAACGTCCAAGAACCCAGTTCTTGAAACGTTAATGCTTGATCTTGAGCTGCTCATTGCCAAGAGTATAATGCCACGTGAGGTAAAGTGTGAGGTAACTATGTTAGAGTGGCAAGAAGATGACTAGAAGCTGAAAAGAAGAAGCCTTGGGCGCCAAGGAAACTGTTCCAGCGGTTTTGAGCCTTGGGCGCTAGGTAATCAGTTGTTCAGTTCTATTTCGTTTAGTATTCCCTTTATTAGTTAGAATATGTTTAGGAGAGTAATAATCTGATTGTTATTAGTATTAGAAGTCCATTAGGTATTAGGAAAGATGTTAGTTAGTCCGTTTTACAATTGTAGTCAGTTTTGTAGTTAGTTTCCTATTCGGACTAGGATTAGGATTCCGAATAGCTTTAGATTTTCTTTGTCTATAAATAGGGGAGAGCTTTGCTATTGTAAACTCGTGCTTTGATGATTAATTATTGAATACGTGAGTATTTACCCCTCAAACTGAGTGATTCAGGTCGAAACCCTTACGAGTGATTCGTGAGTTGTTCTTGAGTGATTCTTGAACAAGATCCCTTTGTGTGATACTATCAAAGGTTAATTTCCGTTTTGTTACTTATTTCACATCAATATACAACACAAAAGAACTCAAATCTTTATCACCCTACTCGTATGAGCTTTTAAAAAGCGTAAATGCATTCAAAAGTTTGAGTTGAAGCTTGTTTGTACTTGTAGACATCCTAGGTGTACTTTCACACTCAAATGAATCCAAACAAAGTATTTGGATGCTTTCTTTTAATATACAGCACAAAATAACTCAAATCTCTTTCACCCTATTCTTATAAGCTTTTAAAACGCGTAAATGCATTCAAAAGCTTGAGTTGAAGCTAGTTTGTACTTGTAAACATCCAAGGTGTAGTTTCACACTCAGATAAATCCAAACAAAGTATTTGGATGCTTTCTCTTAATATACAACACAAAAGAACTCAAATCTCATTCACCCTACTCATATGAGCTTTTAAAACCCGTAAATGCATTCAAAAGCTTGAGTTGAAGCTTATTTGTACTTGTAAACATCCAAGGTGTAGTTTCACACTCAAATGAATCCAAACAAAGTATTTGGATGCTTTCTCTTAATATACAACACAAAAGAACTCAAATCTCATTCACCCTACTCGTATGAGCTTTTAAAACGCGTAAATGCATTCAAAAGCTTGAGTTGAAGTTTGTTTGTACTTGTAAACATCCGAGGTGTAGTTTCACACTCAAATGAATCCAAACAAAGTATTTGGATGCTTTCTCTTAATATACAACACAAAAGAACTCAAATCTCATTCACCCTACTCGTATGAGCTTTTAAAACCCGTAAATGCATTCAAAAGCTTGAGTTGAAGCTTATTTGTACTTGTAAATTTCCTAGGTGTAGTTTCACACTCAAATGAATCCAAACAAAGTATTTGGATGCTTTCTCTTAATATACAACACAAAAGAACTCATATCTCTTTCACCCTACTCGTATGAGCTTTTAAAACTCGTAAATGCATTCAAAAGCTTGAGTTGAAGCTTGTTTGTACTTGGAAACATCCTAGGTGTAGTTTCACACGCAAATGAAACCACACAAAGTATTTGGATGCTTTCTCTTAATATACAACACAAAAGAACTCAAATCTCTTTAACCCTACTCGTACGAGCTTTTAAAACCCGTAAATGCATTCAAAAGCTTGAGTAGAAGCTTTTTTGTACTTGTAAACATCCTAGGTGTAGTTTCACACTCAAATGAATCCAAACAAAGTATTTGAATGCTTTCCCTTAATATATAACACAAAAGAACTCATATCTCTTTCACCCTACTCGTATGAGCTTTTAAAACGCGTAAATGCATTCAAAAGCTTGAGTTGAAGCTTCTTTTCACTTTAAAACATTCTTGGTGAAGTTTCATACTCAAATGAATGCAAACAAAACATTTGGGTGCTTTATCTTGATATACTACACAAAAGAACTCGATCTCTATCACCCTAGTCGTAACTGCTTTTAAAACGCGTAGATGCATTCAAAAGCATGAGTTGAAGCTTGTTTGTACTTGTAAATATCCTAGGTGTAGTTTCACACTCAAATGAATCCAAACAAAGTATTTGGATGATTTCTCTTAATATACAACACAAAAGAACTCAAATCTTTATCACCCTACTCGTATGAACTTTTAAAAAGCGTAAATGCATTCAAAAGTTTGAGTTGAAGCTTGTTTGTACTTGTAGACATCCTAGGTGTACTTTCACACTCAAATGAATCCAAACAAAGTATTTGGATGCTTTCTCTTAATATACAACAGAAAAGAATTCAAATCTCTTTCACCCTACTCGTATGAGCTTTTAAAACGCGTAAATGCATTCAAAAGCTTGAGTTGAAGCTTTTTTGTACTTGTAAACATCCTAGGTGTAAATTCACACTCAAATGAATCCAAACAAAGTATTTGGATGCTTTCTCTTAATATACAACACAAAAGAACTCATATCTCTTTCACCCTACTCGTATGAGCTTTTAAAACGCGTAAATGCATTCAAAAGCATGAGTTGAAGCTAGTTTGTACTTGTAAATATCCAAGGTTTAGTTTCACACTCAGATAAATCCAAACAAAGTATTTGGATGCTTTCTCTTAATATACAACACAAAAGAACTCAAATCTCTTTCACCCTTCTCGTATGAGCTTTTAAAACGCGTCAATGCATTCAAAAGCTTGAGTTGAAGTTTGTTTGCACTTTAAAACATTCTTGTGTAGTTTCATACTCAAATGAGTTTAAACAAAACATTTGGGTGCTTTCTCTTAATAGACAACACAAAAGAACACAATCTCTATCACCCTACTCGTATGAGCTTTTAAAACGTGTAAATGCATTCAAAAGCTTGAGTTGAAGCTTGTTTGTACTTGTAAACATCCGAGGTGTAGTTTCACACTCAAATGAATCCAAACAAAGTATTTGGATGCTTTCTCTTAATATACAACACAAAAGAACTCAAATCTCATTCACCCTACTTGTATGAGCTTTTAAAACGCGTAAATGCATTCAAAAGCTTGAGTTGAAGCTAGTTTGTACTTGTAAACATCCAAGGTGTAGTTTCACACTCAGATAAATCCAAACAAAGGATTTGGATGCTTTCTCTTAATATAAAACACAAAAGAACTCAAATCTCTTTCACCCTACTCGTATGAGCTTAAAACGCTTAAATGCATTCAAAAGTTTGAGTTGAAGCTTGTTTGTACTTGTAAAAATCCTAGGTGTACTTTCACACTCAAATGAATCCAAAACAAAGTATTCGGATGCTTTCTCTTAATATACAACACAAAAGAACTCAAATCTCTTTCACCCTACTCGTATGAGCTTTTAAAACTCGTAAATGCATTCAAAAGCTTGAGTTGAAGCTTGTTTGTACTTGGAAACATCCTAGGTGTAGTTTCACACGCAAATGAATCCAAACAAAGTATTTGGATGCTTTCTCTTAATATACAACACAAAAGAACTCAAATCTCTTTAACCCTACTCGTACGAGCTTTTAAAACCCGTAAATGCATTCAAAAGCTTGAGTAGAAGCTTTTTTGTACTTGTAAACATCCTAGGTGTAGTTTCACACTCAAATGAATCCAAACAAAGTATTTTAATGCTTTCCCTTAATAAAAAACACAAAAGAACTCATATCTCTTTCACCCTACTCGTATGAGCTTTTAAAACGCGTAAATGCATTCAAAAGCTTGAGTTGAAGCTTGTTTTCACTTTAAAACATTCTTGGTGAAGTTTCATACTCAAATGAATGCAAACAAAACATCTGGGTGCTTTATCTTGATATACAACACAAAAGAACTCGATCTCTATCACCCTTGTCGTAACTGCTTTTAAAACGCGTAGATGCATTCAAAAGCATGAGTTGAAGCTTGTTTGTACTTGTAAACATCCAAGGTGTAGTTTCACACTCAAATGAAACCAAACAAAGTATTTGGATGCTTTCTCTTAATATAAAACACAAAAGAACTCAACTCTCTTTCACCCTACTCGTATGAGCTTTTAAAACGCAAATGCATTCATAAGCTTGAGCTGAAGCTTGTTTTCACTTTAAAACATTCTTGGTGAAGTTTCATACTCAAATGAATGCAAACAAAACATTTGGGTGCTTTATCTTGATATACAACACAAAAGAACTCGATCTCTATCACCCTAGTCGTAACTGCTTTTAAAACGCGTAGATGCATTCAAAAGCATGAGTTGAAGCTTGTAGATGCGTAGATGCATTTAAAACATTCTTGGTGTAGTTTCATAGTCAAATGAGTGCAAACAAAACAATTGGGTGCTTTCTCTTAATATACAACACAAAATAACTCAATCTCTATCACCCTACTCGTATGAGCTTTTAAAACGCGTAAATTTATTCAAAAGCTTGAGTTGAAGCATGTTTGTACTTGTAAACATCCTAGGTGTAGTTTCACACTCAAATGAATCCAAACAAAGTATTTGGATGCTTTCTCTTAATATACAACACAAAAAAACTCAAATCTCTTTCACCCTACTCGTATGAGCTTTTAAAACGCGTAAATGCATTCAAAAGCTTGAGTTGAAGCTTGTTTGCACTTTAAAACATTCTTGGTGTAGTTTCATACTCAAATGAATGCAAACAAAACATTTGGGTGCTTTCTATTAATATACAACAGAAAAGAACTCAATCTCTATCACCCTAGTCGTTAGAGCTGTTACAACGCGTAAATGCATTCAAAAGTTTGAGTTGAAGCTTGTTTGTACTTGTAAACATCCTAGGTGTAATTTCACACTCAAATGAATCTAAACAAAGTATTTGGATGCTTTCTCTGAATATACAACACAAAAGAACTCAAATCTCTTTCACCCTACTCGTATGAGCTTCTAAAACGCGTAAATGCATTCAAAAGCTTGAGTTGAAGCTTGTTTGTACTTGTAAATTTCCTAGGTGTAGTTTCACACTCAAATGAATCCAAACAAAGTATTTGGATGCTTTCTCATAATATACAACACAAAAGAACTCATATCTCTTTCACCCTACTCGTATGAGCTTTTAAAACGCGTAAATGCATTCAAAAGCTTGAGTTGAAGCTAGTTTGTACTTGTAAACATCCAAGGTGTAGTTTCACACTCAGATAAATCCAAACAAAGTATTTGGATGCTTTCTCTTAATATACACCACAAAAGAACTCAAATCTCTTTCACCCTACTCGTATGAGCTTTTAAAACGCGTAAATGCGTTCAAATGCTTGAGTTGAAGCTTGTTTGCACTTTAAAACATTCTTGGTGTAGTTTCATACTCAAATGAGTTTAAACAAAACAATTGGGTGCTTTATCTTAATATACAACACAAAAGAACACAATCTCTATCACCCTACTCGTATGGGCTTTTAAAACGCGTAAATGCATTCAAAAGCTTGAGTTGAAGCTTGTTTGTACTTGTAAACATCCGAGGTGTAGTTTCACACTCAAATGAATCCAAACAAAGTATTTGGATGCTTTCTCTTAATATACAACACAAAAGAACTCAAATCTCATTCACCCTACTCGTATGAGCTTTTAAAACGCGTAAATGCATTCAAAAGCTTGAGTTGAAGTTTGTTTGTACTTGTAAACATCCGAGGTGTAGTTTCACACTCAAATGAATCCAAACAAAGTATTTGGATGCTTTCTCTTAATATACAACACAAAAGAACTCAAATCTCATTCACCCTACTCGTATGAGCTTTTAAAACCCGTAAATGCATTCAAAAGCTTGAGTTGAAGCTTATTTGTACTTGTAAATTTCCTAGGTGTAGTTTCACACTCAAATGAATCCAAACAAAGTATTTGGATGCTTTCTCTTAATATACAACACAAAAGAACTCAACTCTCTTTCACCCTACTCGTATGAGCTTTTAAAACGCAAATGCATTCATAAGCTTGAGTTGAAGCTTGTTTTCACTTTAAAACATTCTTGGTGAAGTTTCATAGTCAAATGAGTGCAAACAAAACAATTGGGTGCTTTCTCTTAATATACAACACAAAAGAACTCAATCTCTATCACCCTACTCGTATGAGCTTTTAAAACGCGTAAATTTATTCAAAAGCTTGAGTTGAAGCATGTTTGTACTTGTAAACATCCTAGGTGTAGTTTCACACTCAAATGAATCCAAACAAAGTATTTGGATGCTTTCTCTTAATATACAACACAAAAGAACTCAAATCTCTTTCAGGCTACTTGTATGAGCTTGAAACGCTTAAATGCATTCAAAAGTTTGAGTTGAAGCTTTTTCGTACTTGTAAACATCCTAGGTGTACTTTCACACTCAAATGAATCCAAACAAAGTATTTGGATGCTTTCTCTTAATATACAACACAAAAGAACTCAAATCTCTTTCACCCTACTCGTATGAGCTTTTAAAACGCGTAAATGCATTCAAAAGCTTGAGTTGAAGCTTTTTTGTACTTGTAAACATCCTAGGTGTAGTTTCACACTCAAATGAATCCAAACAAAGTATTTGGATGCTTTCTCTTAATATACAACACAAAAGAACTCAAATCTCTTTCACCCTATTCGTATGAGCTTTTAAAACGCGTAAATGCATTCAAAAGCCTGAGTCGAAGCTTGTTTTCACTTTAAAACATTCTTGGTGAAGTTTCATACTCAAATGAATGCAAACAAAACATTTGGGTGCTTTATCTTGATATACAACACAAAAGAACTCGATCTCTATCACCCTAGTCGTAACTGCTTTTAAAACGCGTAGATGCATTCAAAAGCATGAGTTGAAGCTTGTTTGTACTTGTAAATATCCTAGGTGTAGTTTCACACTCAAATGAATCCACACAAAGTATTTGGATGATTTCTCTTAATATACAACACAAAAGAACTCAAATCTTTATCACCCTACTCGTATAAGCTTTTAAAAAGCGTAAATGCATTCAAAAGTTTGAGTTGAAGCTTGTTTATACTTGTAGATATCCTAGGTGTACTTTCACACTCAAATGAATCCAAACAAAGTATTTGGATGCTTTCTCGTAATATACAACAGAAAAGAACTCAAATCTCTTTGACCCTACTCGTATGAGCTTTTAAAACGCGTAAATGCATTCAAAACCTTGAGTTGAAGCTTTTTTGTACTTGTAAACATCCTAGGTGTAAATTCACACTCAAATGAATCCAAACAAAGTATTTGGATGCTTTCTCTTAATATACAACACAAAAGAACTCATATCTCTTTTACCCTACTCGTATGAGCTTTTAAAACGCATAAATGCATTCAAAAGCATGAGTTGAAACTAGTTTGTACTTGTAAATATCCAAGGTGTAGTTTCACACTCAGATAAATCCAAACAAAGTATTTGGATGCTTTCTCTTAATATACAACACAAAAGAACTTAAATCTCTTTCACCCTACTCGTATGAGCTTTTAAAACGCGTAAATGCATTCAAAAGCTTGAGTTGAAGCTTGTTTGCACTTTAAAACATTCTTGTGTAGTTTCATACTCAAATGAGTTTAAACAAAACAATTGGGTGCTTTCTCTTAATATACAACACAAAATAACACAATCTCTATCACCCTACTCGTATGAGCTTTTAAAACGCGTAAATGCATTCAAAAGCTTGAGTTGAAGCTTGTTTGTACTTGTAAACATCCGAGGTGTAGTTTCACACTCAAATGAATCCAAACAAAGTATTTGGATGCTATGTCTTAATATACAACACAAAAGAACTCAAATCTCATTCACCCTACTTGTATGAGCTTTTAAAACGCTTAAATGCATTCAAAAGCTTGAGTTGAAGCTAGTTTGTACTTGTAAACATCCAAGGTGTAATTTCACACTCAGATAATCCAAACAAAGGATTTGGATGCTTTCTCTTAATATACAACACAAAAGAACTCATATCTCTTTCACCCTACTCGTATGAGCTTCTAAAACGCGTAAATGCATTCGAAAGCTTGAGTTGTACCTTGTTTGTACTTGTATACATCCTAGATGTAGTTTCACACTCAAATGAATCCAATCAATTTATTTGGATGCTTTCTCTTCATATACAACACAAAAAAACTCAAATCTCTTTCACCCTACTCGTATGAGCTTTTATAACGTGTAAATGGATTCAAAAGCTTCAGTTGAAGCCACTTTTTACTTGTAAACATCCTAGGTGTAGTTTCAAACCCAAATGAATACGAACAAAGTATTTGGATGCTTTCTTTTATTATACAACATAAAAGAACTCAAATCTCTTTCATCCTACTCGTATGAGCTTTTAAAACGCGTAAATGCATTCAAAAGCTTGAGTTGAAGCTTATTTGTACTTGTAAACATCCAAGGTGTAGTTTCACACTCAAATGAAACCAAACAAAGTATTTGGATGCTTTCTCTTAATATACAACACAAAAGAACTCAACTCTCTTTCACCCTACTCGTATGAGCTTTTAAAACGCGTAAATGCATTCAAAAGCTTGAGTTGAAGCTTGTTTGCACTTTAAAACATTCTTGGTGTAGTTTCATAGTCAAATGAGTGCAAACAAAACAATTGGGTGCTTTCTCTTAATATACAACACAAAATCTCTATCACCCTACTCGTATGAGCTTTTAAAACGCGTAAATTTATTCAAAAGCTTGAGTTGAAGCATGTTTGTACTTCTAAACATCCTAGGTGTAGTTTCACACTCAAATGAATCCAAACAAAGTATTTGGATGCTTTCTCTTAATATACAACACAAAAGAACTCAAATCTCTTTCAGGCTACTTTTATGAGCTTGAAACGCTTAAATGCATTCAAAAGTTTGAGTTGAAGCTTTTTCGTACTTGTAAACATCCTAGGTGTACTTTCACACTCAAATGAATCCAAACAAAGTATTTGGATGCTTTCTCTTAATATACAACACAAAAGAACTCAAATCTCTTTCACCCTACTTGTATGAGCTTTTAAAACGCGTAAATGCATTCAAAAGCTTGAGTTGAAGCTTTTTTGTACTTGTAAACATCCTAGGTGTAGTTTCACACTCAAATGAATCCAAACAAAGTATTTGGATGCTTTCTCTTAATATACAACACAAAAGAACTCAAATCTCTTTCACCCTATTCGTATGAGCTTTTAAAACGCGTAAATGCATTCAAAAGCCTGAGTTGAAGCTTGTTTTCACTTTAAAACATTCTTGGTGAAGTTTCATACTCAAATGAATGCAAACAAAACATTTGGGTGCTTCATCTTGATATACAACACAAAAGAACTCGATCTCTATCACCCTAGTCGTAACTGCTTTTAAAACGCGTAGATGCATTCAAAAGCATGAGTTGAAGCTTGTTTGTACTTGTAAATATCCTAGGTGTAGTTTCACACTCAAATGAATCCAAACAAAGTATTTGGATGATTTCTCTTAATATACAACACAAAAGAACTCAAATCTTTATCACCCTACTCGTATAAGCTTTTAAAAAGCGTAAATGCATTCAAAAGTTTGAGTTGAAGCTTGTTTATACTTGTAGATATCCTAGGTGTACTTTCACACTCAAATGAATCCAAACAAAGTATTTGGATGCTTTCTCGTAATATACAACAGAAAAGAACTCAAATCTCTTTGACCCTACTCGTATGAGCTTTTAAAACGCGTAAATGCATTCAAAACCTTGAGTTGAAGCTTTTTTGTACTTGTAAACATCCTAGGTGTAAATTCACACTCAAATGAATCCAAACAAAGTATTTGGATGCTTTCTCTTAATATACAACACAAAAGAACTCATATCTCTTTTACCCTACTCGTATGAGCTTTTAAAACGCATAAATGCATTCAAAAGCATGAGTTGAAACTAGTTTGTACTTGTAAATATCCAAGGTGTAGTTTCACACTCAGATAAATCCAAACAAAGTATTTGGATGCTTTCTCTTAATATACAACACAAAAGAACTTAAATCTCTTTCACCCTACTCGTATGAGCTTTTAAAACGCGTAAATGCATTCAAAAGCTTGAGTTGAAGCTTGTTTGCACTTTAAAACATTCTTGTGTAGTTTCATACTCAAATGAGTTTAAACAAAACAATTGGGTGCTTTCTCTTAATATACAACACAAAATAACACAATCTCTATCACCCTACTCGTATGAGCTTTTAAAACGTGTAAATGCATTCAAAAGCTTGAGTTGAAGCTTGTTTGTACTTGTAAACATCCGAGGTGTAGTTTCACACTCAAATGAATCCAAACAAAGTATTTGGATGCTATGTCTTAATATACAACACAAAAGAACTCAAATCTCATTCACCCTACTTGTATGAGCTTTTAAAACGCGTAAATGCATTCAAAAGCTTGAGTTAAAGCTAGTTTGTACTTGTAAACATCCAAGGTGTAATTTCACACTCAGATAATCCAAACAAAGGATTTGGATGCTTTCTCTTAATATACAACACAAAAGAACTCATATCTCTTTCACCCTACTCGTATGAGCTTTTAAAACGCATAAATGCATTCGAAAGCTTGAGTTGAACCTTGTTTGTACTTGTATACATCCTAGATGTAGTTTCACACTCAAATGAATCCAATCAATTTATTTGGATGCTTTCTCTTCATATACAACACAACAAAACTCAAATCTCTTTCACCCTACTCGTATGAGCTTTTATAACGTGTAAATGGATTCAAAAGCTTCAGTTGAAGCCACTTTTTACTTGTAAACATCCTAGGTGTAGTTTCAAACCCAAATGAATACGAACAAAGTATTTGGATGCTTTCTTTTATTATACAACATAAAAGAACTCAAATCTCTTTCATCCTACTCGTATGAGCTTTTAAAACGCGTAAATGCATTCAAAAGCTTGAGTTGAAGCTTATTTGTACTTGTAAACATCCAAGGTGTAGTTTCACACTCAAATGAAATCAAACAAAGTATTTGGATGCTTTCTCTTAATATACAACACAAAAGAACTCAACTCTCTTTCACCCTACTCGTATGAGCTTTTAAAACGCGTAAATGCATTCAAAAGCTTGAGTTGAAGCTTGTTTGCACTTTAAAACATTCTTGGTGTAGTTTCATAGTCAAATGAGTGCAAACAAAACAATTGGGTGCTTTCTCTTAATATACAACACAAAAGAACTCAATCTCTATCACCCTACTCGTATGAGCTTTTAAAACGCGTAAATTTATTCAAAAGCTTGAGTTGAAGCATGTTTGTACTTGTAAACATCCTAGGTGTAGTTTCACACTCAAATGAATCCAAACAAAGTATTTGGATGCTTTCTCTTAATATACAACACAAAAGAACTCAAATCTCTTTCAGGCTACTTTTATGAGCTTGAAACGCTTAAATGCATTCAAAAGTTTGAGTTGAAGCTTTTTCGTACTTGTAAACATCCTAGGTGTACTTTCACACTCAAATGAATCCAAACAAAGTATTTGGATGCTTTCTCTTAATATACAACACAAAAGAACTCAAATCTCTTTCACCCTACTCGTATGAGCTTTTAAAACGCGTAAATGCATTCAAAAGCTTGAGTTGAAGCTTTTTTGTACTTGTAAACATCCTAGGTGTAGTTTCACACTCAAATGAATCCAAACAAAGTATTTGGATGCTTTCTCTTAATATACAACACAAAAGAACTCAAATCTCTTTCACCCTACTCGTATGAGCTTTTAAAACGCGTAAATGCATTCAAAAGCTTGAGTTGAAGCTTGTTTGCACATTAAAACATTCTTGGTGTAGTTTCACACTCAAATGAATGCAAACAAAACATCTGGGTGCTTTCTATTAATATACAACACAAAAGAACTCAATCTCTATCACCCTAATCGTAAGAGCTGTTACAACGCGTAAATGCATTCAAAAGTTTGAGTTGAAGCTTGTTTGTACTTGTAAACATACTAGGTGTAGTTTCACACTCAAATGAATCTAAACAAAGTATTTGGATGCTTTCTCTTAATATACAACACAAAAGAACTCAAATCTCTTTCACCCTACTCGTATGAGCTTTTAAAACGCGTAAATGCATTCAAAAGCTTGATTTGAAGCTTGTTTGTACTTGTAAACTTCCTAGGTGTAGTTTCACACTCAAATGAATCCAAACAAAGTATTTGGATGCTTTCTCTTAATATACAACACAAAAGAACTCAAATCTCTTTCACCCTACTCGTATGAGCTTTTAAAACGCGTAAATGCATTCAAAAGCTTGAGTTGAAGGTTGTTTGCACATTAAAACATTCTTGGTGTAGTTTCATACTCAAATGAATGCAAACAAAACATCTGGGTGCTTTCTATTAATATACAACACAAAAGAACTCAATCTCTATCACCCTAGTCGTAAGAGCTGTTACAACGCGTAAATGCATTCAAAAGTTTGAGTTGAAGCTTGTTTGTACTTGTAAACATCCTAGGTGTAGTTTCACACTCAAATGAATCTAAACAAAGTATTTGGATGCTTTCTCTTAATATACAACACAAAAGAACTCAAATCTCTTTCACCCTACTCGTATGAGCTTTTAAAACGCGTAAATGCATTCAAAAGCTTGATTTGAAGCTTGTTTGTACTTGTAAACTTCCTAGGTGTAGTTTCACACTCAAATGAATCCAAACAAAGTATTTGGATGCTTTCTCTTAATATACAGCAGAATAAGCATGAGGGAAACGAACCAGTCAATGTGTTGGCAGCATTAAGGTAAGTTCCAAAAATGCTGATAAAAAATCCTAACCAACCAATTGTACATTTCAGATTTTGCCAAGCACAGATATTTGAAACAAAGGAAGAATTCAAAGAAAAATAATCCCTGAACCTTTGAATTAGAGCAACTCTACTACTGATACACACGTCTTTGAAACAAACAAAGAATTCTGAAAAACACCTGAACCTTTGAATTAGGCAACTCTATTGATGCACACATCTTTGAAAGAAACAAAGGATTCTAAAAGATACAAAGAAAACTCATGAATCGCTGAACCAACAGAGGGTGTAACCAAGAGATCGAGCTACTATGTCTCAAGTCAGAAAAAGGAAAAAACTAAAGAAAAGAAAGAAAAAAAAACAAACAAACAAACTGAATATTAATCCATCCCCAAACTCTTTGCCCTGAACAATTTGCACCAATCTTAATCCATTAATCATCTGCACTATTAACCCCAAAAAAAGATCAAAAAACAGAAGCTCTATTTCGATCGGATACGAGTCATTTTCTCAGAAACTACAACAACAAAGTATAATCTAGAGCAAACACATGACTATGTTCACAGAAGTAGAAAGAAGAACAAAACAAAGAAATCAAAACAGAAAGGAGATAGAGGAGCACAAGAAACCTGTAGCGAAGGGTGCGGAACTAAGACGTGTATTCAACAATTCATAAACCTTCAAGTGAAACTGTGTTGAACAGATGAAATGCGAGATTAGTTACCAAATTCTTACAAATTTTGACTTCTTGGCTCTCTATCTTCCTCCGTTCCTAAACAAGCTTAACCAAAATCAAACATTAATAACAGATTATTAGGCTGTAAACAACAAGGAAAACAGCAATAAAAGAGTATGAGAATTCACCTTTTTGTTCAATCCTTCTGGCCATACTTGAAAAAAAAGGAAACAAATTCAAAGAAACGCAGTTAGCTAAGACCTAATAGCAAGAACTAGAAACAAACTGAAACATTAACAAATTTCGCACACCCTAAATTGGATATGCTAAAATCATATCTGAGAAACAAAACATGATTTGAACTCAACATTTAAAGCCCAGATACGAAAGCACAAATTCGAATAACAAACCTTCAACTAATCCCAAATCAAACTCAAAACCCTAAAACTAATCAGATCAAAATTTCACCCTAAAACTAAGCAAAGAGTAGCGAAAATTAGAAACCATTGAGCAGAGAATCGAGGAATTTGAAATCGAAACCCTATTTTGACCAAATTTAAGCAAAATACTGTCAAATAAGCAAATTTCATACCAAAACAACAGATGAAGCTTCAATTTCAATTTGACCCAAAATCATAACCAAAATGGTCGATCTATAACTTCGAAACAAAATTGCTAGGGATATCTCATAAAATTAAGATTCAACAAAAAAGCAGAAAACAAAAATCAAACAGAGTTGAAGAACCGAAGAGAAAGAAAGGGACAGACGCAGATGAAGAACCAAACTAGTCGACGCAGATGAAAGAGGGAGTTAGATTGAAGATAATATGTATCTATGTAATTAGATTGAAGAATTAAACCCTAATTCTGAAACAAACAATAATAAAATCACAATCAAAGCCCAAATAACCGTTTGGATCAGAAAAGTTGAACAAAACATACCTTAAGAACTTGAAGGAGATGACAATTTTGACTCTACGCTGGTAATTGAGAGGCCATGGAAGATTTGAAGTGAAGTGAGAGGTGGAAAAGAAGAACTGAAGGAGAGAGGAAGATGAAACGTGTTTTGGGTTTTGGGACCTAGGTTATAGTTTTGTTTAGTTTAGATTTTTTTTTTTTTCAACTGAGCGCAATACAAGCGCGCGCGGGTCCCAAATAAAAATTTCTGAATTTTGCTCCGGCTCTTATATGTCACGGTCCAAAACGTGTTTAAGTTTATTTTTTTGCCACGCTTTTTTTTCCACAGTTAAAAGCATGGTAGCCTCCGCTTTTTTTTTCCACGGTTTTAAAAGTGTGTCTAAATAAGCGTGTCTAATGCCTGGAATTGTAGTAGTGTACTCGTATGAGCTTTTAAAACGCGTAAATGCATTCAAAAGCTTGAGTTGAACCTTTTTTGTACTTGTAAACATCCTAGGTGTAGTTTCACACTCAAATGAATCCAAACAAAGTATTTGGATGCTTTCTCTTAATGTACAACACAAAAGAACTCAAATCTCTTTCACCCTACTCGCATGAGCTTTTAAAACGCGTAAATGCATTCAAAAGCTTGATTTGAAGCTTGTTTGTACTTGTAAACTTCCTAGGTGTAGTTTCACACTCAAATGAATCCAAACAAAGTATTTGGATGCTTTCTCTTAATATACAGCACAAAAGAACTCAAATCTCTTTCACCCTACTCGTATGAGCTTTTAAAACGCGTAAATGCATTCAAAAGCTTGAGTTGAAGCTTGATTGCACTTTAAAATATTCTTGGTGTATCTTCATACTCAAATGAATGCAAATAAAACAAATGGGTGCTTTCTCTAAATATACAACACAAAAGAACTCAATCTCTATCACACTACTCGTATGAGCTTTTAAAACGCGTAAATGCATTCAAAAGTTTTGAGTTGAAGCTTGTTTGTACTTGTAAACATCCTAGGTGTAGATTCACACTCAAATGAATCCAAACAAATTATTTGGATGCTTTCTCTAAATATACAACACAAAAGAACTCAAATCTCTTTCACCGTACTCGTATGAGCGTTTAAAACGCGTAAATGCATTCAAAAGCTTGAGTTGAAGCTTGTTTGCACGTTAAAATATTCTTGGTGTATCTTCATACTCAAATGAATGCAAATAAAACAACTGGGTGCTTTCTCTAAATATACAACACAAAAGAACTCAATCTCTATCACCCTACTCGTATGAGCTTTTAAAACGCGTAAATGCATTCAAAAGTTTGAGTTGAAGCTTGTTTGTACTTGTAAACATCCTAGGTATAGTTTCACACTCAAATGAATCCAAACAAAGTATTTGGATGCTTTCTCTGAATATACAACACAAAAGAACTCAAATCTCTTTCACCCTACTCGTATGAGCTTTTAGAACGCGTAAAGGCATTCAAAAGCTTAAGTTGAAGCTTGATTGCACTTTAAAATATTCTTGGTGTATCTTCATACTCAAATGAATGCAAATAAAACAAATGGGTGCTTTCTCTAAATATACAACACAAAAGAACTCAATCTCTATCACCCTACTCGTATGAGCTTTTAAAACGCGTAAATGCATTCAAAAGTTTTGAGTTGAAGCTTGTTTGTACTTGTAAACATCCTAGGTGTAGATTCACACTCAAATGAATCCAAACAAATTATTTGGATGCTTTCTCTAAATATACAACACAAAAGAACTCAAATCTCTTTCACCGTACTCGTATGAGCGTTTATAACGCGTAAATGCATTCAAAAGCTTGAGTTGAAGCTTGTTTGCACGTTAAAATATTCTTGGTGTATCTTCATACTCAAATGAATGCAAATAAAACAACTGGGTGCTTTCTCTAAATATACAACACAAAAGAACTCAATCTCTATCACCCTACTCGTATGAGCTTTTAAAACACGTAAATGCATTCAAAAGTTTGAGTTGAAGCTTGTTTGTACTTGTAAACATCCTAGGTATAGTTTCACACTCAAATGAATCCAAACAAAGTATTTGGATGCTTTCTCTGAATATACAACACAAAAGAACTCAAATCTCTTTCACCCTACTCGTATGAGCTTTTAGAACGCGTAAATGCATTCAAAAGCTTAAGTTGAAGCTTGTTTGTACTTCTAAACATCCTAGGTGTAGTTTCACACTGAAATGAATCCAAACAAAGTATTTGGATGCTTTCTCCTAATATACAACACAAAAGAACTCAAATCTCTTTCAGGCTACTTTTATGAGCCTAAAACGCTTAAATGCATTCAAAAGTTTGAGTTGAAGCTTTTTTGTACTTGTAAACATCCTAGGTGTACTTTCACACTCAAATGAATCCAAACAAAGTATTTTGATGCTTTCTTTTAATATACAACACAAAAGAACTCAAATATCTTTTACCCTACTCGTATGAGCTTTTAAAACGCGTAAATGCATTCAAAAGCTTGAGTTGAAGCTTTTTTGTACTTGTAAACATCCTAGTTGTAGTTTCACACTCAAATGAATCCAAACAAAGTATTTGGATGCTTTCTCTTAATGTACAACACAAAAGAACTCAAATCTCTTTCACCCTACTCGTATAAGCTTTTAAAACGCGTAAATGCATTCAAAAGCTTGAGTTGAAGTTTGTTTGTACTTGTAAACATCCGAGGTGTGGTTTCACACTCAAATGAATCCAAACAAAGTATTTTGATGCTTTCTTTTAATATACAACACAAAAGAACTCAAATATCTTTTACCCTACTCGTATGAGCTTTTAAAACGCGTAAATGCATTCAAAAGCTTGAGTTGAAGCTTTTTTGTACTTGTAAACATCCTAGTTGTAGTTTCACACTCAAATGAATCCAAACAAAGTATTTGGATGCTTTCTCTTAATATACAACACAAAAGAACTCAAATCTCTTTCACCCTACTCGTATGAGCTTTTAAAACGCGTAAATGCATTCAAAAGCTTGAGTTGAAGCTTGTTTGCACATTAAAACATTCTTGGTGTAGTTTCACACTCAAATGAATGCAAACAAAACATCTGGGTGCTTTCTATTAATATACAACACAAAAGAACTCAATCTCTATCACCCTAATCGTAAGAGCTGTTACAACGCGTAAATACATTCAAAAGTTTGAGTTGAAGCTTGTTTGTACTTGTAAACATACTAGGTGTAGTTTCACACTCAAATGAATCTAAACAAAGTATTTGGATGCTTTCTCTTAATATACAACACAAAAGAACTCAAATCTCTTTCACCCTACTCGTATGAGCTTTTAAAACGCGTAAATGCATTCAAAAGCTTGATTTGAAGCTTGTTTGTACTTGTAAACTTCCTAGGTGTAGTTTCACACTCAAATGAATCCAAACAAAATATTTGGATGCTTTCTCTTAATATACAACACAAAAGAACTCAAATCTCTTTCACCCTACTCGTATGAGCTTTTAAAACGCGTAAATGCATTCAAAAGCTTGAGTTGAAGGTTGTTTGCACATTAAAACATTCTTGGTGTAGTTTCATACTCAAATGAATGCAAACAAAACATCTGGGTGCTTTCTATTAATATACAACACAAAAGAACTCAATCTCTATCACCCTAGTCGTAAGAGCTGTTACAACGCGTAAATGCATTCAAAAGTTTGAGTTGAAGCTTGTTTGTACTTGTAAACATCCTAGGTGTAGTTTCACACTCAAATGAATCTAAACAAAGTATTTGGATGCTTTCTCTTAATATACAACACAAAAGAACTCAAATCTCTTTCACCCTACTCGTATGAGCTTTTAAAACGCGTAAATGCATTCAAAAGCTTGATTTGAAGCTTGTTTGTACTTGTAAACTTCCTAGGTGTAGTTTCACACTCAAATGAATCCAAACAAAGTATTTGGATGCTTTCTCTTAATATACAGCAGAATAAGCATGAGGGAAACAAACCAGTCAATGTGTTGGCAGCATTAAGGTAAGTTCCAAAAATGCTGATAAAAAATCCTAACCAACCAATTGTACATTTCAGATTTTGCCAAGCACAGATATTTGAAACAAAGGAAGAATTCAAAGAAAAATAATCCCTGAACCTTTGAATTAGAGCAACTCTACTACTGATACACACGTCTTTGAAACAAACAAAGAATTCTGAAAAACACCTGAACCTTTGAATTAGGCAACTCTATTGATGCACACATCTTTGAAAGAAACAAAGGATTCTAAAAGATACAAAGAAAACTCATGAATCGCTGAACCAACAGAGGGTGTAACCAAGATATCGAGGTACTATGTCTCAAGTCAGAAAAAGGAAAAAACTAAAGAAAAGAAAGAAAAAAAAAAACAAACAAACAAACTGAATATTAATCCATCCCCAAACTCTTTGCCCTGAACAATTTGCACCAATCTTAATCCATTAATCATCTGCACTATTAACCCCAAAAAAAGATCAAAAAACAGAAGCTCTATTTCGATCGGATACGAGTCATTTTCTCAGAAACTACAACAACAAAGTATAATCTAGAGCAAACACATGACTATGTTCACAGAAGTAGAAAGAAGAACAAAACAAAGAAATCAAAACAGAAAGGAGATAGAGGAGCACAAGAAACCTGTAGCGAAGGGTGCGGAACTCAGACGTGTATTCAACAATTCATAAACCTTCAAGTGAAACTGTGTTGAACAGATGAAATGCGAGATTAGTTACCAAATTCTTACAAATTTTGACTTCTTGGCTCTCTATCTTCCTCCGTTCCTAAACAAGCTTAACCAAAATCAAACATTAATAACAGATTATTAGGCTGTAAACAACAAGGAAAACAGCAATAAAAGAGTATGAGAATTCACCTTTTTGTTCAATCCTTCTGGCCATACTTGAAAAAAAAGGAAACAAATTCAAAGAAACGCAGTTAGCTAAGACCTAATAGCAAGAACTAGAAACAAACTGAAACATTAACAAATTTCGCACACCCTAAATTGGATATGCTAAAATCAAATCTGAGAAACAAAACATGATTTGAACTCAACATTTAAAGCCCAGATACGAAAGCACAAATTCGAATAACAAACCTTCAACTAATCCCAAATCAAACTCAAAACCCTAAAACTAATCAGATCAAAATTTCACCCTAAAACTAAGCAAAGAGTAGCGAAAATTAGAAACCATTGAGCAGAGAATCGAGGAATTTGAAATCGAAACCCTATTTTGACCAAATTTAAGCAAAATACTGTCAAATAAGCAAATTTCATACCAAAACAACAGATGAAGCTTCAATTTCAATTTGACCCAAAATCATAACCAAAATGGTCGATCTATAACTTCGAAACAAAATTGCTAGGGATATCTCATAAAATTAAGATTCAACAAAAAAACAGAAAACAAAAATCAAACAGAGTTGAAGAACCGAAGAGAAAGAAAGGGACAGACGCAGATGAAGAACCAAACTAGTCGACGCAGATGAAAGAGGGAGTTAGATTGAAGATAATATGTATCTATGTAATTAGATTGAAGAATTAAACCCTAATTCTGAAACAAACAATAATAAAATCACAATCAAAGCCCAAATAACCGTTTGGATCAGAAAAGTTGAACAAAACATACCTTAAGAACTTGAAGGAGATGACAATTTTGACTCTACGCTGGTAATTGAGAGGCCATGGAAGATTTGAAGAGAAGTGAGAGGTGGAAAAGAAGAACTGAAGGAGAGAGGAAGATGAAACGTGTTTTGGGTTTTGGGACCTAGGTTATAGTTTTGTTTAGTTTAGATTTTTTTTTTTTTCAACTGAGCGCAATACAAGCGCGCGCGGGTCCCAAATAAAAATTTCTGAATTTTGCTCCGGCTCTTATATGTCACGGTCCAAAACGTGTTTAAGTTTATTTTTTTGCCACGCTTTTTTTTCCACAGTTAAAAGCATGGTAGCCTCCGCTTTTTTTTCCACGGTTTTAAAAGTGTGTCTAAATAAGCGTGTCTAATGCTTGGAATTGTAGTACTGTACTCGTATGAGCTTTTAAAACGCGTAAATGCATTCAAAAGCTTGAGTTGAACCTTTTTTGTACTTGTAAACATCCTAGGTGTAGTTTCACACTCAAATGAATCCAAACAAAGTATTTGGATGCTTTCTCTTAATGTACAACACAAAAGAACTCAAATCTCTTTCACCCTACTCGCATGAGCTTTTAAAACGCGTAAATGCATTCAAAAGCTTGATTTGAAGCTTGTTTGTACTTGTAAACTTCCTAGGTGTAGTTTCACACTCAAATGAATCCAAACAAAGTATTTGGATGCTTTCTCTTAATATACAGCACAAAAGAACTCAAATCCCTTTCACCCTACTCGTATGAGCTTTTAAAACGCGTAAATGCATTCAAAAGCTTGAGTTGAAGCTTGATTGCACTTTAAAATATTCTTGGTATATCTTCATACTCAAATGAATGCAAATAAAACAAATGGGTGCTTTCTCTAAATATACAACACAAAAGAACTCAATCTCTATCACCCTACTCGTATGAGCTTTTAAAACGCGTAAATGCATTCAAAAGTTTTGAGTTGAAGCTTGTTTGTACTTGTAAACATCCTAGGTGTAGATTCACACTCAAATGAATCCAAACAAATTATTTAGATGCTTTCTCTAAATATACAACACAAAAGAACTCAAATCTCTTTCACCGTACTCGTATGAGCGTTTAAAACGCGTAAATGCATTCAAAAGCTTGAGTTGAAGCTTGTTTGCACGTTAAAATATTCTTGGTGTATCTTCATACTCAAATGAATGCAAATAAAACAACTGGGTGCTTTCTCTAAATATACAACACAAAAGAACTCAATCTCTATCACCCTACTCGTATGAGCTTTTAAAACGCGTAAATGCATTCAAAAGTTTGAGTTGAAGCTTGTTTGTACTTGTAAACATCCTAGGTATAGTTTCACACTCAAATGAATCCAAACAAAGTATTTGGATGCTTTCTCTGAATATACAACACAAAAGAACTCAAATCTCTTTCACCCTACTCGTATGAGCTTTTAGAACGCGTAAAGGCATTCAAAAGCTTAAGTTGAAGCTTGATTGCACTTTAAAATATTCTTGGTGTATCTTCATACTCAAATGAATGCAAATAAAACAAATGGGTGCTTTCTCTAAATATACAACACAAAAGAACTCAATCTCTATCACCCTACTCGTATGAGCTTTTAAAACGCGTAAATGCATTCAAAAGTTTTGAGTTGAAGCTTGTTTGTACTTGTAAACATCCTAGGTGTAGATTCACACTCAAATGAATCCAAACAAATTATTTGGATGCTTTCTCTAAATATACAACACAAAAGAACTCAAATCTCTTTCACCGTACTCGTATGAGCGTTTAAATCGCGTAAATGCATTCAAAAGCTTGAGTTGAAGCTTGTTTGCACGTTAAAATATTCTTGGTGTATCTTCATACTCAAATGAATGCAAATAAAACAACTGGGTGCTTTCTCTAAATATACAACACAAAAGAAGTCAATCTCTTTCACCCTACTCGTATGAGCTTTTAAAACGCGTAAATGCATTCAAAAGCTTGAGTTGAAGCTTGTTTGTACTTGTAAACATCCTAGGTATAGTTTCACACTCAAATGAATCCAAACAAAGTATTTGGATGCTTTCTC
Source organism: Tetragonia tetragonoides (assembly GCA_038025085.1). Lineage (NCBI taxonomy): Eukaryota > Viridiplantae > Streptophyta > Magnoliopsida > Caryophyllales > Aizoaceae > Tetragonia > Tetragonia tetragonoides. The sequence continues at coordinate 27,933,697 of CM076140.1, forward strand.
TGAATATACAACACAAAAGAACTCAAATCTCTTTCACCCTACTCGTATGAGCTTTTAGAACGCGTAAATGCATTCAAAAGCTTAAGTTGAAGCTTGTTTGTACTTCTAAACATCCTAGGTGTAGTTTCACACTCAAATGAATCCAAACAAAGTATTTGTATGCTTTCTCCTAATATACAACACAAAAGAACTCAAATCTCTTTCAGGCTACTTTTATGAGCCTAAAACGCTTAAATGCATTCAAAAGTTTGAGTTGAAGCTTTTTTGTACTTGTAAACATCCTAGGTGTACTTTCACACTCAAATGAATCCAAACAAAGTATTTTGATGCTTTCTTTTAATATACAACACAAAAGAACTCAAATATCTTTTACCCTACTCGTATGAGCTTTTAAAACTCGTAAATGCATTCAAAAGCTTGAGTTGAAGCTTTTTTGTACTTGTAAACATCCTAGTTGTAGTTTCACACTCAAATGAATCCAAACAAAGTATTTGGATGCTTTCTCTTAATGTACAACACAAAAGAACTCAAATCTCTTTCACCCTACTCGTATGAGCTTTTAAAACGCGTAAATGCATTCAAAAGCTTGAGTTGAAGTTTGTTTGTACTTGTAAACATCCGAGGTGTGGTTTCACACTCAAATGAATCCAAACAAAGTATTTGGATGCTTTCTCTTAATATACAACACAAAAGAACTCAAATCTCATTCACCCTAGTCGTATGAGCTTTTAAAACGCGTAAATGCATTCAAAAGGTTGAGTTGAAGCTTGTTTGTACTTGTAAACTTCCTAGGTGTAGTTTCACACTCAAATGAATCCAAACAAAGTATTTGGATGCTTTCTCTTAATATACAACACAAAAGAACTCAAATCTCTTTCACCCTACTCGTATGAGCTTTTAAAACGCGTAAATGCATTCAAAAGCTTGAGTTGAAGCTTGTTTGCACTTTAAAACATTCTTGGTGTAGTTGCATACTCAAATGAATGCAAACAAAACATCTGGGTACTTTCTATTAATATACAACAAAAAAAACTCAAACTCTATCACCCTAGTCGTAAGAGCTGTTACAACGCGTAAATGCATTCAAAAGTTTGAGTTGAAGCTTGTTTGTACTTGTAAACATCCTAGGTGTAGTTTCACACTCAAATGAATCTAAACAAAGTATTTAGATGCTTTCTCTTAATATACAACACAAAAGAACTCAAAACTCTTTCACCCTACTCGTATGAGCTTTTAAAACGCGTAAATGCATTCAAAAGCTTGATTTTGATGCGTTAGCATCAGGTCATCAAGTTACGAGCGTGAGCATTAATGCATTAATCATGGCATTTGGGACTCTCTCACGTTTGAATGGTGATGATTCTGGTCCTAGAGGTCTTAGTGTCCTTTTGGCCACTTAATCTAGGTTATGTCGGTACAAGATTAATCCGTACAAATAAGCATTTGTGATTAGTGTTAGTTATAGTGCACCCTGCATGTAATTAGCATAATTCACAAATGTAATTAGTTGTTATTTGAATTCCCTAAGTAGTTGCTGAGTAAGGCGCGCCTAAGAGCACATGGGGCAGGTAAGGATGAAGAATGAGGCTCCTTACAGCTCACCCACGTTTGTCCTTATGCAAGGACAAGCAACAGCTGTCAAGTGGTCCAAAACGGAAGGAAATGCGCTCCAAATTGTACTGCACGTATTTGGCTCATTTCTGGGCAAAATACTGAAGTTTCATTTTGCTTGGGCACTACTCTTGGACAGCTCACCCTTTCTAGAGTATTCTTAGGTTATTAGGGCACATTTGTGACCCCTATAAATATGTAAGAACAGCTGATGTAAAAGGCACTTGTTGATGAATGAAAAATACATGGCTGCTGCCTTCTTACAAATCTTGCGTTCTTTACAATAATCTTAGGGTTATTTGGTGAGCAAGTAGTATTCTTTATCCATAGCTTGGTGGTTTAATCCTTTATAGCTTTGGTGGTGATACTCATTATCCTTTCTTCTCTTAATCCTCTGTTTTTGTTTATAAATTGCTAAGGTTGTAATTGCAAACGTATCATTTGGTATCAGAGCATAGGTTTAACCTTAGCACCATTTTCTCTCATCAAGTTCTCTCCTTTCTTGTCTTAATCACGTCCAAAGTTCCAATCTTTGAGTCACAAAAGAACCCATTTACAGCCCAAACACAATTCCTAGCTTAAACACAACCAAACTCACAAACAGCCATGAATGATGAACAAATACCCAGAAATTTAACTCTTGAGCAAGCTAAAGAGCTTAGGAGAGAAAGGGAGATGCGTGAGGTTAAGGAACAACTTAGCAACCTCACCCAACAAATGACTGATTTTCTCAACATTGGTAGAGGTAGAGCTCGTGGTCGAGGTGATGATGATGGTTCTCTTAGTCCAAGGAGAAAAGATGAGCAATGGGGTGATTTAAAGTTTGAACCCCCTGATTTTGATGGTGGTACAAACCCAGATGACTATTTGGAGTGGGAGCAACAAATGGGTAGATTGTTTGATACCAAGGGGTATAGTGAGGAAAAGAGTTTCGAAGTTGCTGTTTTGAAGCTCAAAAAGTATGCTTCTTTGTGGTATGAAAGCATGAAACTACAAAGAGAGCGTGAGGGTAAATCTATGGTGCGTTCATGGCCCAAGCTTAAGAAAATCATGCACAAACGCTTTGTGCCCCCTTCCTCTACTCAAGATCTCTACCTCAAGCTCACAAATTTCAGTCAAGGAACTCTAAGTGTAGCAGATTACATTAGAGATTTTGAGAACCTACAAATCAGAACCGGCATTGTAGAGGATCCACAACTCTCAATTGCGCGTTTTATTTCTGGTTTAGACACCAATGTTGGTAATAGAGTTGAAGTACAGCCTTTTTGGTCTCTAGATGATGTATACAAGTTGGCTTTGAAGATTGAAAAGCAAGAGAAAGCTAAGAAACCAGCAGCAAAGCCCTCATTTAGGAGTTTTACTCCTCGGGCAGAAAGTTCTTCTAAAGGGAGCGAAAATGACAAAAGGTTTCCTAGAGATCCTAAGGCCAACAAGGATGCTCTTAGACCATCTCTCTCTAGGAAATGCTTCAAGTGTCAAGGCTATGGACACTTTCAAGCTGAGTGCCCCAACAAAAGAGTGTTATCTCTCCGTGAGTATGATGAGCTTAGGCAATTGGATGTCGATAAGGAGCAGAATGAAGAGCAATCTATTGACGATGAATTGGACATTGAACCTGACCAAGGCTCACCTCTATTGGTGGTTCAAAGGGTCCTTCATGCTAGAGAGGCAGAGGAGACACTATCTCAAAGGGAGAAGATATTTCAAACCAAGTGCACCGTGAAAGAAAAGCTTTGCACTTTAATCATTGATGGCGGTTCTTGCACCAATGTGGTGTCTACTCTCATGGTGGAAAAGCTTGGATTGGCCACCAAAGAACACCCTCATCCTTATTCCTTGCAATGGTTAGAGAAGGGAAGCAAAGCCAAGGTAACAAAACAAGTCACGATTCCTTTTTCGATTGGAAAAGTATACAATGATGAGATTTTGTGTGATGTGATCCCCATGGATGCTTGTCATTTGCTGTTAGGTAGACCTTGGTTATATGATAGAAGAGTAATGCATGATGGCTTTAGAAATGTTTACTCTTTTGAGGTTCAGGGAAAGAAAATTAATTTGCAACCCGCAAAATTGTCTTTATGTGGGGGAACGCAAGTTGGGGAGGGTTCTTCTGTTTCTAACTCATCAAAGCATGCTATGATTGTTAAAGGTGCTGATTTAGAGTATGAAATGGTGCATGGAAATGTTGTTTATATGCTGGTGTTGCGTGGGGAGAATGAGAACATTGTTGGAAAGCCTTTACATGCGTTAATGCAACCTTTGCTTGAAAAGTATGTCGACGTGTTCCCATCTGATTTACCCCATGGTTTGCCACCCATTAGGGGCATAGAGCATCAAATAGACTTTGTTCCGGGAGCCTCACTTCCTAACAAAGCAGCTTATAGGTGTAACCCCCAAGAGACTAAGGAGTTACAACGTCAAGTAGAGGAGTTACTTGATAGGGGATACATTAGAGAGAGCATGAGTCCTTGTAGTGTACCAGCTCTCCTTGTGCCAAAAAAGGATGGAAGCATGAGAATGTGTGTTGATAGCCGTTCAATTAACAACATTACCATTAAGTATAGATATCCAATTCCTCGCTTGGATGATATGCTTGATGAGTTGTTTGGTTCTTGTGTCTTCTCTAAAGTGGATTTGAGGAGTGGTTACCATCAAATTAGAATGAAGGATGGGGATGAATGGAAGACAGCCTTCAAGATGAAAGGGGGTCTTTATGAATGGCTTGTAATGCCATTTGGGTTGTCCAATGCTCCTAGCACATTCATGCGTCTTATGAATGAGGTATTGCATTCCTTTATTGGTAAATTTGTTGTTGTGTATTTTGATGATATTCTCATATACTCTAAGAGTGATTCTGAGCATGTGCAGCACCTAACACGTGTTTTTGAGGCTCTAAGTCAACACAAGCTGTTTGCTAAGCTTGAGAAATGTGATTTCTTTGTTCCTAGTGTCACGTTTCTTGGTTACATTGTGTCCAAGGATGGTATAGCTGTTGATCCCAGCAAGGTTGAGGTGATTAAGACATGGCCTACTCCTACTAGCATCACGCAAGTAAGGAGCTTCCATGGGCTAGCTTCTTTTTACAGAAGATTCATCAAGCAATTCAGCTCTCTTTTAGCACCACTTACGGATTGTATGAAGAAAGGTGTCTTTGAGTGGACTCCCATGGCTCAAAATGCTTTTGAGGCCATCAAGGAAATGCTTAGCTCCACCCTAATACTAGCTTTGCCTAACTTTGATCAACCATTTGAAGTGGAATGTGATGCTTGTGGAACCGGTATTGGAGCTGTTTTGGTGCAAAATAAGAGTCCTATTGCTTATTTCAGTGAGAAGTTGAATGGTTCAAGAGGGAATTACAACACTTATGACAAAGAGTTCTATGCAATTGTGAGGGCTCTTGATCATTGGGCTCATTACTTAAAACCAAGGCAGTTCATTTTGCACTCTGATCATGAAGCGTTGAAGTATATTAATGGGCAGCACAAGTTGAGTTCAAGACATGCTAAATGGGTGGAATATCTTCAATCATTCTCCTTTGTATCTAAGTACAAAACTGGTGCAAGCAATGTGGTAGCCGATGCTTTATCAAGGCGACATTCTATGTTGTCTATCCTCGAGGCCAAGGTTTTAGGCTTCTCTTTCATACGGGAACTTTACAAAGATGATCCAGATTTCTCTCCCATGTTTGATGGTAGCAAGGAGGTGGAAAAAGGCCCTTTTCACATTCATGAAGGGTTCCTTTTCAAGCACAACAGATTGTATATCCCTAAGGGCTCAATTCGAGACCTACTTATAAGAGAAGCTCACTTAGGAGGATTGGGTGGCCACTTTGGCATTGTGAAGACTCTTGAGGTCTTAAGTGAGCACTTTTATTGGCCAAGAATGCACAAGTTGATGCCCAGATCAGAAGGCCCTTTTAAAATCATCGAGAAGATCAACGACAATGCATACAAGCTTGAACTGCCTGGAGAGAGTTCAATTTCAGCAACTTTTAATGTGGGAGATCTGCTGCCTTATTTGGAGGATGAATACCTTGATGATTTGAGGGCAAATCCAAAAAAAGTTGGGGAGGATGATGCATTAGCATCAGGTCATCAAGTTACGAGCGTGAGCATTAATGCATTAATCATGGCATTTGAGACTCTCTCACGTTTGAATGGTGATGATTCTGGTCCTAGAGGTCTTAGTGTCCTTTTGGCCACTTAATCTAGGTTATGTCGGTACAAGATTAATCCGTACAAATAAGCATTTGTGATTAGTGTTAGTTATAGTGCACCCTGCATATAATTAGCATAATTAACAAATGTAATTAGTTGTTATTTGAATTCCCTAAGTAGTTGCTGAGTAAGGCGCGCCTAAGAGCACATGGGGCAGGTAAGGATGAAGAATGAGGCTCCTTACAGCTCACCCACGTTTGTCCTTATGCAAGGACAAGCAACAGCTATCAAGTGGTCCAGAACGGAAGGAAATGCGCTCCAAATTGTACTGCACGTATTTGGCTCATTTCTGGGCAAAATACTGAAGTTTCATTTTGCTTGGGCACTACTCTTGGACAGCTCACCCTTTCTAGAGTATTCTTAGGTTATTAGGGCACATTTGTGACCCCTATAAATATGTAAGAACAGCTGATGTAAAAGGCACTTGTTGATGAATGAAAAATATATGGCTGCTGCCTTCTTTGTAATCTTGCGTTCTTTACAATAATCTTAGGGTTATTTGGTGAGCAAGTAGTATTCTTTATCCATAGCTTGGTGGTTTAATCCTTTATAGCTTTGGTGGTGATACTCATTATCCTTTCTTCTCTTAATCCTCTGTTTTTGTTTATAAATTGCTAAGGTTGTAATTGCAAACGTATCAGATTTGAAGCTTGTTTGTACTTGTAAACTTCCTAGGTGTAGTTTCACACTCAAATGAATCCAAACAAAGTATTTGGATGCTTTCTCTTAATATACAACACAAAAGAACTCAAATCTCTTTCAGGATACTTGTATGAGCTTAAAACGCTTAAATGCATTCAAAAGTTTGAGTTGAAGCTTTTTCGTACTTGTAAACATCCTAGGTGTACTTTCACACTCAAATGAATCCAAACAAAGTATTTGGATGCTTTCTCTTAATATACAACACAAAAGAACTCATATCTCTTTCACCCTACTCGTATGAGCTGTTAAAACGCGTAAATGCATTCAAAAGCTTGAGTTGAAGCTTTTTTGTACTTGTAAACATCCAAGTTGTAGTTTCACACTCAGATAAAATCCAAACAAAGTATTTAGATGCTTTCTCTTAATATACAACACAAAAGAACTCAAATCTCTTTCACCCTACTCGTATGAGCCTTTAAAACGCGTAAATGCATTCAAAAGCTTGAGTTGAAGCTTGATTGCACTTTAAAATATTCTTGGTGTATCTTCATACTCAAATGAATGCAAATAAAACAAATGGGTGCTTTCTCTAAATATACAACACAAAAGAACTCAATCTCTATCACCCTACTCGTATGAGCTTTTAAAACGCGTAAATGCATTCAAAAGTTTTGAATTGAAGCTTGTTTGTACTTGTAAATATCCTAGGTGTAGATTCACACTCAAATGAATCCAAACAAAGTATTTGGATGCTTTCTCTTAATATACAACACAAAAGAACTCATATCTCTTTCACCCTACTCGTATGAGCTTTCAAAACGCGTAAATGCATTCAAAAGCTTGAGTTGAAGCTAGTTTGTACTTGTAAACATCCAAGTTGTAGTTTCACACTCAGATAAAATCCAAACAAAGTATTTAGATGCTTTCTCTTAATATACAACACAAAAGAACTCAAATCTCTTTCACCCTACTCGTATGAGCTTTTAAAACGCGTAAATGCATTCAAAAGCTTGAGTTGAAGCTTGATTGCACTTTAAAATATTCTTGGTGTATCTTCATACTCAAATGAATGCAAATAAAACAAATGGGTGTTTTCTCTAAATATACAACACAAAAGAACTCAATCTCTATCACCCTACTCGTATGAGCTTTTAAAACGCGTAAATGCATTCAAAAGTTTTGAGTTGAAGCTTGTTTGTACTTGTAAACATCCTAGGTGTAGATTCACACTCAAATGAATCCAAACAAATTATTTGGATGCTTTCTCTGAATATACAACACAAAAGAACTCAAATCTCTTTCACCCTACTCGTATGAGCGTTTAAAACGCGTAAATGCATTTAAAAGCTTGAGTTGAATCTTGTTTGCACGTTAAAATATTTTTGGTGTATCTTCATACTCAAATGATTGCAAATAAAACAAATGGGTGCTTTCTCTAAATATACAACACAAAAGAACTCAATCTCTATCACCCTACTCGTATCAGCTTTTAAAACGCGTAAATGCGTTCAAAAGTTTGAGTTGAAGCTTGTTTGTACTTGTAAACATCCTAGGTATAGTTTCACACTCAAATGAATCCAAACGAAGTATTTGGATGCTTGCTCTGAATATACAACACAAAAGAACTCAAATCTCTTTCAACCTACTCGTATGAGCTTTTAGAACGCGTAAATGCATTCAAAAGCTTAAGTTGAAGCTTATTTGTACTTCTAAACATCCTAGGTGTAGTTTCACACTCAAATGAATCCAAACAAAGTATTTGGATGCTTTCTCTTAACATACAACCCAAAAGAACTCAAATCTCTTTCAGGCTACTTGTATGAGCTTAAAACGCTTAAATGCATTCAAAAGTTTGAGTTGAAGCTTTTTCGTACTTGTAAACATCTTAGGTGTACTTTCACACTCAAATGAATCCAAACAAAGTATTTGGCTGCTTTCTCATAACATACAACACAAAAGAACTCAAATCTCTTTCAGGCTACTTGTATGAGCTTAAAACGCTTAAATGCATTCAAAAGTTTGAGTTGAAGCTTTTTTGTACTTGTAAACATCCTAGGTGTACTTTCACACTCAAATGAATCCAAACAAAGTATTTTGATGCTTTCTTTTAATATACAACACAAAAGAACTCAAAGACCCTACTCGTATGAGCTTTTAAAACGCGTAAATGCATTCAAAAGCTTGAGTTGAAGCTTGTTTGTACTTGTAAACTTCCTAGGTGTAGTTTCACACTCAAATGAATCCAAACAAAGTATTTGGATGCTTTCTCTTAATATACAACACAAAAGAACTCAAATCTCTTTCACCCTACTCGTATGAGCTTCTAAATCGTGTAAATGCATTCAAAAGCTTGATTTGAAACTTGTTTGTACTTGTAAACATCCGAGGTGTAATTTCACACTCAAATGAATGCAAACAAAGTATTTGGATGCTTTCTCTTAATATACAACGCAAAAGAACTCAAATCTCATTCACCCTACTCGTATGAGCTTTTAAAACGCGTAAATGCATTCAAAAGTTTTGAGTTGAAGCTTGTTTGTACTTGTAAACATCCTAGGTGTAGATTCACACTCAAATGAATCCAAACAAAGTATTTGGATGCTTTCTCTTAATATACAACACAAAAGAACTCATATCTCTTTCACCCTACTCGTATGAGCTTTTAAAATGCGTAAATGCATTCAAAAGCTTGAGTTGAAGCTAGTTTGTACTTGTAAACATCCAAGTTGTAGTTTCACACTCAGATAAAATCCAAACAAAGTATTTAGATGCTTTCTCTTAATATACAACACAAAAGAACTCAAATCTCTTTCACCCTACTCGTATGAGCTTTTAAAACGCGTAAATGCATTCAAAAGCTTGAGTTGAAGCTTGATTGCACTTTAAAATATTCTTGGTGTATCTTCATACTCAAATGAATGCAAATAAAACAAATGGGTGTTTTCTCTAAATATACAACACAAAAGAACTCAATCTCTATCACCCTACTCGTATGAGCTTTTAAAACGCGTAAATGCATTCAAAAGTTTTGAGTTGAAGCTTGTTTGTACTTGTAAACATCCTAGGTGTAGATTCACACTCAAATGAATCCAAACAAATTATTTGGATGCTTTCTTTGAATATACAACACAAAAGAACTCAAATCTCTTTCACCCTACTCGTATGAGCGTTTAAAACGCGTAAATGCATTCAAAAGCTTGAGTTGAATCTTGTTTGCACGTTAAAATATTTTTGGTGTATCTTCATACTCAAATGAATGCAAATAAAACAAATGGGTGCTTTCTCTAAATATACAACACAAAAGAACTCAATCTCTATCACCCTACTCGTATCAGCTTTTAAAATGCGTAAATGCGTTCAAAAGTTTGAGTTGAAGCTTGTTTGTACTTGTAAACATCCTAGGTATAGTTTCACACTCAAATGAATCCAAACAAAGTATTTGGATGCTTGCTCTGAATATACAACACAAAAGAACTCAAATCTCTTTCACCCTACTCGTATGAGCTTTTAGAACGCGTAAATGCATTCAAAAGCTTAAGTTGAAGCTTATTTGTACTTCTAAACATCCTAGGTGTAGTTTCACACTCAAATGAATCCAAACAAAGTATTTGGATGCTTTCTCTTAACATACAACACAAAAGAACTCAAATCTCTTTCAGGCTACTTGTATGAGCTTAAAACGCTTAAATGCATTCAAAAGTTTGAGTTGAAGCTTTTTTGTACTTGTAAACATCCTAGGTGTACTTTCACACTCAAATGAATCCAAACAAAGTATTTTGATGCTTTCTTTTAATATACAACACAAAAGAACTCAAAGACCCTACTCGTATGAGCTTTTAAAACGCGTAAATGCATTCAAAAGCTTGAGTTGAAGCTTGTTTGTACTTGTAAACTTCCTAGGTGTAGTTTCACACTCAAATGAATCCAAACAAAGTATTTGGATGCTTTCTCTTAATATACAACACAAAAGAACTCAAATCTCTTTCACCCTTCTCGTATGAGCTTCTAAAACGCGTAAATGCATTCAAAAGCTTGAGTTGAAGCTTGATTGCACTTTAAAATATTCTTGGTGTATCTTCATACTCAAATGAATGCAAATAAAACAAATGGGTGTTTTCTCTAAATATACAACACAAAAGAACTCAATCTCTATCACCCTACTCGTATGAGCTTTTAAAACGCGTAAATGCATTCAAAAGTTTTGAGTTGAAGCTTGTTTGTACTTGTAAACATCCTAGGTGTAGATTCACACTCAAATGAATCCAAACAAATTATTTGGATGCTTTCTTTGAATATACAACACAAAAGAACTCAAATCTCTTTCACCCTACTCGTATGAGCGTTTAAAACGCATAAATGCATTCAAAAGCTTGAGTTGAATCTTGTTTGCACGTTAAAATATTTTTGGTGTATCTTCATACTCAAATGAATGCAAATAAAACAAATGGGTGCTTTCTCTAAATATACAACACAAAAGAACTCAATCTCTATCACCCTACTCGTATCAGCTTTTAAAATGCGTAAATGCGTTCAAAAGTTTGAGTTGAAGCTTGTTTGTACTTGTAAACATCCTAGGTATAGTTTCACACTCAAATGAATCCAAACAAAGTATTTGGATGCTTGCTCTGAATATACAACACAAAAGAACTCAAATCTCTTTCACCCTACTCGTATGAGCTTTTAGAACGCGTAAATGCATTCAAAAGCTTAAGTTGAAGCTTATTTGTACTTCTAAACATCCTAGGTGTAGTTTCACACTCAAATGAATCCAAACAAAGTATTTGGATGCTTTCTCTTAACATACAACACAAAAGAACTCAAATCTCTTTCAGGCTACTTGTATGAGCTTAAAACGCTTAAATGCATTCAAAAGTTTGAGTTGAAGCTTTTTTGTACTTGTAAACATCCTAGGTGTACTTTCACACTCAAATGAATCCAAACAAAGTATTTTGATGCTTTCTTTTAATATACAACACAAAAGAACTCAAAGACCCTACTCGTATGAGCTTTTAAAACGCGTAAATGCATTCAAAAGCTTGAGTTGAAGCTTGTTTGTACTTGTAAACTTCCTAGGTGTAGTTTCACACTCAAATGAATCCAAACAAAGTATTTGGATGCTTTCTCTTAATATACAACACAAAAGAACTCAAATCTCTTTCACCCTTCTCGTATGAGCTTCTAAATCGCGTAAATGCATTCAAAAGCTTGATTTGAAGCTTGTTTGTACTTGTAAACATCCGAGGTGTAGTTTCACACTCAAATGAATGCAAACAAAGTATTTGGATGCTTTCTCTTAATATACAACACAAAAGAACTCAAATCTCTTTTACCCTACTCGTATGAGCTTTTAAAACGCGTAAATGCATTCAAAAGCTTGAGTTGAAGCTTGTTTGCACTTTAAAACATTCTTGGTGTAGTTTCATACTCAAATGAATGCAAACAAAACATTTGGGTGCTTTCTATTAATGTACAACACAAAAGAACTCAATCTCTATCACCCTAGTCGTAAGAGCTGTTACAACGCGTAAATGCATTCAAAAGTTTGAGTTGAAGCTTGTTTGTACTTGTAAACATCCTAGGTGTAGTTTCACACTCAAATGAATCTAAACAAAGTATTTGGATGCTTTCTCTTAATATACAACACAAAAGAACTCAAATCTCTTTCACCCTACTCGTATGACCTTTTAAAACGCGTAAATGCATTCAAAAGCTTGAGTTGAAGCTTGTTTGTACTTGTAAACTTCCTAGGTGTAGTATCACACTTAAATGAATCCAAACAAAGTATTTGGATGCTTTCTCTTATTATACAACACAAAAGAACTCAAATCTCTTTCAGGCTACTTGTATGAGCTTAAAACGCTTAAATGCATTCAAAAGTTTGAGTTGAAGCTTGTTTGTACTTGTAAACATCCTAGGTATAGTTTCACACTCAAATGAATCTAAACAAAGTATTTGGTTGCTTTCTCTGAATATAAAACACAAAAGAACTCAAATCTCTTTCACCCTACTCGTATAAGCTTTTAAAAAGCGTAAATGCATTCGAAAGCTTGAGTTGAAGCTTGTTGGTACTTGTAAACATCCTAGATGTAGTTTCACACTCAAATGAATCCAAACAAAGTATTTGGATGCTTTCTCTTAATGTACAACACATAAGAACTCAAATCTCTTTCACCCTACTCGTATGAGCGTTTAAAACGCGTAAATGCATTCAAAAGCTTGAGTTGAAGCTTGTTTGCACGTTAAAATATTCTTGTTGTATCTTCATACTCAAATGAGTGCAAATAAAACAAATGGGTGCTTTCTCTAAATATACAACAGAAAAGAACTCAAATCTCTTTCACCCTACTCGTATGAGCGTTTAAAACGCGTAAATGCATTCAAAAGCTTGAGTTGAAGCTTGTTTGCACGTCAAAATATTCTTGGTGTATCTTCATACTCAAATGAGTGCAAATAAAACAAATGGGTGCTTTCTCTAAATATACAACAGAAAAGAACTCAATATCTATCACCCTACTCGTACGAGCTTTTAAAACGCGTAAATGCATTCAAAAGCTTGAGTTGAACCTTGTTTGTACTTGTAAACATTCGAGGTGTAGTTTCACACTCAAATGAATCCAAACAAAGTATTTGGATGCTTTCTCTTAATATACAACACAAAAGAACTCAAATCTCATTCACCCTAGTCGTATGAGCTTTTAAAACGCGTAAATGCATTCAAAAGCTTAAGTTGAAGCTTGTTTGTACTTCTAAACATCCTAGGTGTAGTTTCACACTCAAATGAATGCAAACAAAGTATTTGGATGCTTTCTCTTAATATACAATGCAAAAGAACTCAAATCTCATTCACCCTAGTCGTATGAGCTTTTAAAACGCGTAAATGCATTCAAAAGTTTTGAGTTGAAGCTTGTTTGTACTTGTAAACATCCTAGGTGTAGATTCACACTCAAATGAATCCAAACAAAGTATTTCGATGCTTTCTTTTAATATACAACACAAAAGAACTCAAATATCTTTTACCCTACTCGTATGAGCTTTTAAAACGCGTAAATGCATTCAAAAGCATGAGTTGAAGCTTTTTTGTACTTGTAAACATCCTAGGTGTAGTTTCACACTCAAATGAATCCAAACAAAGTATTTGGATGCTTTCTCTTAATGTACAACACAAAAGAAATCAAATCTCTTTCACCCTACTCGTATGAGCTTTTAAAACGCATAAATGCATTCAAAAGCTTGAGTTGAAGCTTTTTTGTACTTGTAAACATCCTAGGTGTAGTTTCACACTCAAATGAATCCAAACAAAGTATTTGGATGCTTTCTCTTAATATACAACGCAAAAGAACTCAAATCTCATTCACCCTACTCGTATGAGCTTTTAAAACGCGTAAATGCATTCAAAAGTTTTGAGTTGAAGCTTGTTTGTACTTGTAAACATCCTAGGTGTAGATTCACACTCAAATGAATCCAAACAAAGTATTTCGATGCTTTCTTTTAATATACAACACAAAAGAACTCAAATATCTTTTACCCTACTCGTATGAGCTTTTAAAACGCGTAAATGCATTCAAAAGCATGAGTTGAAGCTTTTTTGTACTTGTAAACATCCTAGGTGTAGTTTCACACTCAAATGAATCCAAACAAAGTATTTGGATGCTTTCTCTTAATATACAACACAAAAGAACTCAAATGTCATTCACCCTACTCGTATGAGCTTTTAAAATGCGTAAATGCATTCAAAAGCTTGAGTTGAAGCTTATTTGTACTTGTAAACATCCAAGTTGTAGTTTCACACTCAAATGAATCCAAACAAAGTATTTGGATGCTTTCTCTTAATATACAACACAAAATAACTCAAATCTCTTTCACCCTACTCGTATGAGCTTTTAAAACGCGTAAATGGATTCGAAAGCTTGAGTTGAAGCTTGTTTGTACTTGTAAACATCCTAGATGTAGTTTCACACTCAAATGAATCCAAACAAAGTATTTGGATGCTTTCTCTTAATGTACAACACAAAAGAACTCAAGTCTCTTTCACCCTACTCGTATGAGCTTTTAAAACGCGTAAATGCATTCAAAAGCTTGAGTTGAACTTTGTTTGCACCTTTAAAATATTCTTGGTGTATGTTCATACTCAAATGAGTGCAAATAAAACAAATGGGTGCTTTCTCTAAATATACAACAGAAAAGAACTCAATCTCTATCACCCTACTCGTACGAGCTTTTAAAACGCGTAAATGCATTCAAAAGTTTGAGTTGAAGCTTGTTTGTACTTGTAAACATCCTAGGTATTGTTTCAGACTCAAATGAATCCAAACAAAGTATTTGGATGCTTTCTCTGAATATACAACACAAAAGAACTCAAATCTCTTTCACCCTACTCGTATGAGCTTTTAAAATGCGTAAATGCATTCAAAAGCTTGAGTTGAAGCTTATTGTACTTGTAAACATCCAAGTTGTAGTTTCACACTCAAATGAATCCAAACAAAGTATTTGGATGCTTTCTCTTAATATACAACACAAAATAACTCAAATCTCTTTCACCCTACTTGTATGAGCTTTTAAAACGCGTAAATGCATTCAAAAGGTTGAGTTAAAGCTTGTTTGCACTTTAAAACATTCTTGGTGTAGTTTCATACTCAAATGAATGCAAACAAATCATTTGGGTGCTTTCTATTAATATACAACACAAAAGAACTCAATCTCTATCACCCTACTCGTTTGAGCTTTTAAAACGCGTAAATGCATTCAAAAGCTTGAGTTGAAGCTTCTTTGTACTTGTAAACATCCAAGGTGTAGTTTCACACTCAAATGAAACCAAACAAACTATTTGGATGCTTTCTCTTAATATACAACACAAAAGAACTCAAATCTCTTTCACCCTACTTGTATGAGCTTTTAAAACGCGTAAATGCATTCAAAAGCTTGAGTTAAAGCTTGTTTGCACTTTAAAACATTCTTCGTGTAGTTGTATACTCAAATGAATGCAAACAAAACATTTGGGTGCGTTCTATTAATATACAATACAAAAGAACTCAATTTCTATCACCCTAGTCGTAAGAGCTGTTACAACGCGTAAATGCATTCAAAAGTTTGAGTTGAAGCTTGTTTGTACTTGTAAACATCCTAGGTGTAGTTTCACACTCAAATGAATCTATACAAAGTATATGGATGCTTTCTCTGAATATACAACACAAAAGAACTCAAATCTCTTTCACCCTACTCGTATGAGCTTTTAAAACGCGTAAATGCATTCAAAAGCATGAGTTGAAGCTTGTTTGTACTTGTAAACTTCCTAGGTGTAGTTTCACACTCAAATGAATCAAAACAAAGTATTTGGATGCTTTCTCTTAATATACAACACAAAAGAACTCAAATCTCTTTCACCCTACTCGTATGAGCTTTTAAAACGCGTAAATGCATTCAAAAGCTTGAGTTGAAGCTAGTTTGTACTTGTAAACATCCAAGGTGTAGTTTCACACTCAAATAAATCCAAACAAAGTATTTGGATGCTTTCTCTTAATATACAACACAAAAGAACTCAAATCTCTTTCACCCTACTCGTATGAGCTTTTAAAACGCGTAAATGCATTTAAAAGCTTGAGTTGAAGCTTGTTTGCACTTTAAAACATTCTTGGTGTAGTTTCATACTCAATTGAATGCAAACAAAACATTTGGGTGCGTTCTATTAATATACAACACCAAAGAACTCAATCTCTATCACCCTAGTCGTAAGAGCTGTTACAACGCGTAAATGCATTCAAAAGTTTGAGTTGAAGCTTGTTTGTACTTGTAAACATCCTAGGTGTAGTTTCACACTCAAATGAATCTAAACAAAGTATTTGGATGCTTTCTCTGAATATACAACACAAAAGAACTCAAATCTCTTTCACCCTACTCGTATGAGCTTCTAAAACGCGTAAATGCATTCAAAAGCTTGAGTTGAAGCTTGTTTGCACTTTAAAACATTCTTGGTGTAGTTTCATACTCAAATGAGTGCAAGGAAAAGGATTGGGTGCTTTCTCTTAATATACAACACAAAAGAACTCAATTTCTATCACCCTACTCGTATGAGCTTTTAAAACGCGTAAATGCATTCAAAAGCTTGAGTTGAAGCTTGTTTGTACTTGTAAACATCCTAGGTGTAGTTTCACACTCAAATGAATCCAAACAAATTATTTGGATGCTTTCTCATAATATACAACAGAATAGAACTCAAATCACTTTCAGGCTACTTGTATGAGCTTAAACCGCTTAAATGAATTCAAAAGTTTGAGTTGAAGCTTTTTTGTACTTCTAAACATCCTAGGTGTAGTTTCACACTCAAATGAATCCAAACAAAGTATTTGGATGCTTTCTCTTAATATACAACACAAAAGAACTCAAAAATCTCTTTCACCCTACTCGTATGAGCTTTTAAAACGCGTAAATGCATTCAAAAGCATGAGTTGAAGCTTGTTTGCACTTTAAAACATTCTTGGTGTAGTTTCATACTCAAATGAATGCAAACAAAACATTTGGGTGCTTTCTACTAATATACAACACAAAAGAACTCAATCTCTATCACCCTAGTCGTAAGAGCTGTTACAACGCGTAAATGCATTCAAAAGCTTGAGTTGAAGCTTATTTGTACTTGTAAACATCCAAGGTGTAGTTTCACACTCAAATGAAACTAGACGAAGTATTTGGATGCTTTCTCTTAATATACAACACAAGAGAACTCAAATCTCTTTCACCCTACTCGTATGAGCTTTTAAAACGCGTAAATGCATCCAAAAGCTTGAGTTGAAGCTTGTTTGTACTTGTAAACTTCCTAGGTGTAGTTTCACACTCAAATGAATCCAAACAAAGTATTTAGATGCTTACTCTTAATATACAACACAAATGAACTCAAATCTCTTTCACCCTACTCGTATGAGCTTTTAAAACGCGTAAATGCATTCAAAAGCTTAAGTTGAAGCTTGTTTGTACTTCAAAAGCTTGAGTTGAAGCTTGTTTGCACTTTAAAATATTCTTGGTGTATCTTCATACTCAAATGAGTGCAAATAAAACAAATGGGTGCTTTCTCTAAATATACAACACAAAAGAACTCAATCTCTATCACCCTACTCGTATGAGCTTTTAAAATGCGTAAATGCATTCAAAAGTTTGAGTTGAAGCTTGTTTGTACTTGTAAACATCCTAGGTGTAGTTTCACACTCAAGTGAATCCAAACAAAGGATTTGGATGCTTTCTCTGAATATACAACACAAAAGAACTCAAATCTCTTTCACCCTACTCGTATGAGCGTTTAAAACGCGTAAATGCATTCAAAAGTTTGAGTTGAAGCTTGTTTGTACTTGTAAACATCCTAGGTGTAGTTTCACACTCAAATGAATCCAAACAAAGTATTTGGATGCTTTCTCTGAATATTCAACACAAAAGAACTCAAATCTCTTTCACCCTACTCGTATGAGCGTTTAAAACGCGTAAATGCATTCAAAAGCTTGAGTTGAAGCTTGTTTGCACTTTAAAATATTCTTGTTGTATCTTCATACTCAAACGAGTGCAAATAAAACTAATGGGTGCTTTCTCTAAATATACCACACAAAAGAACTCAATCTCTATTACCCTACTCGTATGAGCTTTAAAAACGCGTAAATGCATTCAAAAGTTTGAGTTGAAGCTTGTTTGTACTTGTAAACATTCTAGGTGTAGTTTCACACTCAAATGAATCCAAACAAAGTATTTGGATGCTTTCTCTGAATATACAACACAAAAGAACTCAAATCTCTTTCACCCTACTCGTATGAGCTTTTAAAACGCGTAAATGCATTCAAAAGCTTGAGTTGAAGTTAGTTTGTACTTGTAAACATCCAAGGTGTAGTTTCACACTCAGATAAATCCAAACAAAGTATTTGGATGTTTTCTCTTAATATACAACACAAAAGAACTCAATTTCTATCACCCTACTCGAATGAGCTTTTAAAACGCGTAAATGCATTCAAAAGCTTGAGTTGAAGCTTGTTTGTACTTGTAAACATCCTAGGTGTAGTTTCACACTCAAATGAATCCAAACAAAGTATTTGGATGCTTTCTCATAATATACAACAGAAAAGAACTCAAATCTCTTTCAGGCTACTTGTATGAGCTTAAACCGCTTAAATGCATTCAAAAGTTTGAGTTGAAGCTTTTTTGTACTTGTAAACATCCTAGGTGTAGTTTCACACTCAAATGAATCCAAACAAAGTATTTGGATGCTTTCTCTTAATATACAACACAAAAGAACTCAAAAATCTCTTTCACCCTATTCGTATGAGCTTTTAAAACGCGTAAATGCATTCAAAAGCATGAGTTGAAGCTTGTTTGCACTTTAAAACATTCTTGGTGTAGTTTAATACTCAAATGAATGCAAACAAAACATTTGGGTGCTTTCTACTAATATACAACACAAAAGAACTCAAAAATCTCATTCACCCTACTCGTATGAGCTTTTAAAACGCGTAAATGCATTCAAAAGCTTGAGTTGAAGCTTTTTTGTACTTGTAAACATCCTAGGTGTAGTTTCACACTCAAATGAATCCAATCAATGTATTTGGATGCTTTCTCTTAGTATACAACACAAAAGAACTCAAATCTCTTTCACTTCCTAGGTGTAGCTTCACACTCAAATGAATCCAAACAAAGTATTTGTAAACTTCCTAGGTGTAGTTTCAAACTTTCTATGTGTAGTTTCACACTCAAATGAATCCAAACAAAGTATTTGGATGCTTTCTCTTAATATACAACACAAAAGAACTCAAATCTCTTTCCCTTCCTAGGTGTAGTTTCACACTCAAATGAATCCAAACAAAGTATTTGTAAACTTCCTAGGTGTAGTTTCACACTCAGATAAATCCAAACAAAGTATTTGGATGCTTTCTCTTAATATACAATACAAAAGAACTCAAATCTCTTTCACCCTACTCGTATGAGCTTTTAAAACGCGTAAATGCATCCAAAAGCTTGAGTTGAAGCTTGTTTGTACTTGTAAACTTCCTAGGTGTAGTTTCACACTCAAATGAATCCAAACAAAGTATTTGGATGCTTTCTCTTAATATACAACACAAAAGAACTCAAATCTCTTTCACCCTACTCGTATGAGCTTTTAAAACGCGTAAATGCATTCAAAAGCTTAAGTTGTTGAGTTTAAGCTTGTTTGCACTTTAAAATATTCTTGGTGTATCTTCATACTCATATGAGTGCAAATAAAACAAATGGGTGCTTTCTCTAAATATACAACACAAAAGAACTTAATCTCTATCACCGTATTCGTATGAGCTTTTAAAACGCGTAAATGCATTCAAAAGTTTGAGTTGAAGCTTGTTTGTACTTGTAAACATCCTAGGTGTAGTTTCACACTCAAATGAATCCAAACAAAGTATTTGGATGCTTTCTCTGAATATACAACACAAAAGAACTCAAATCTCTTTCACCCTACTCGTATGAGCGTTTAAAACGCGTAAATGCATTGAAAAGCTTGAGTTGAAGCTTGTTTGCACTTTAAAATATTCTTGTTCTATCTTCATACTCAAATGAGTGCAAATAAAATAAATGGGTGCTTTCTCTAAATATAGAACACAAAAGAACTCAATCTCTATCACCCTACTCGTATGAGCTTTAAAAACGCGTAAATGCATTCAAAAGTTTGAGTTGAAGCTTGTTTGTACTTGTAAACATCCTAGGTGTAGTTTCACACTCAAATGAATCCAAACAAAGTATTTGGATGCTTTCTCTGAATATACAACACAAAAGAACTCAAATCTCTTTCACCCTACTCGTATGAGCTTTTAAAACGCGTAAATGCATTCAAAGGCTTGAGTTGAAGCTTGTTTTCACTTTAAAACATTCTTGGTGTAGTTTCTTACTTAAATGAGTGCAAACAAAACAATTGTTTTCTTTCTCTTAATATACAACACAAATCTCTTTCACACTCAAATGAATCCAAACAAAGTATTTGGATGCTTTCTCTTAATATACAACACAAAAGAACTCAAATCTCTTTCACTTCCTAGGTGTAGTTTCACACTCAAATGAATCCAAACAAAGTATTTGTAAACTTCCTAGGTGTAGTTTCACACTCAGATAAATCCAAACAAAGTATTTGGATGCTTTCTCTTAATATACAACACAAAAGAACTCAAATCTCTTTTACCCAACTCGTATGAGCTTTTAAAACGCGTAAATGCATTCAAAAGCTTGAGTTGAAGCTTGTTTGCACTTTAAAACATTCTTGGTGTAGTTTCATACTCAAATGAGTGCAAACAAAACAATTGGGCGCTTTCGCTTAATATACAACACAAAAGAACTCAATCTCTATCACCCTACTCGTATGAGCTTTTAAAACGCGTAAATGCATTCAAAAGCTTGAGTTGAAGCTTGTTTGTACTTGTAAACATCCGAGGGGTAGTTTCACACTCAAATGAATCTAAACAAAGTATTTGGATGCTTTCTCTGAATATACAACACAAAAGAACTCAAATCTCTTTCACCCTACACGTATGAGCTTTTAAAACGCGTAAATGCATTCAAAAGCTTGAGTTGAAGCTTGTTTGTACTTGTAAACTTCCTAGGTGTAGTTTCACACTCAAATGAATCCAAACAAAGTATTTGGATGCTTTCTCTTAATATACAACACAAAAGAACTCAAATCTCTTTCACCCTATTCGTATGAGCTTTTAAAACGCGTAAATGAATTCAAAAGCTTGAGTTGAAGCTTGTTTGCACTTTAAAACATTCTTGGTGTAGTTTCATACTCAAATGAATGCAAAGAAAACATTTGGGTGCTTTCTATTAATATACAACACAAAAGAACTCAATCTCTATCACCCAAGTCGTAAGAGCTGTTACAACGCGTAAATGCATTCAAAAGCTTGAGTTGAAGCTTATTTGTATTGTAAACATCCAAGGTGTAGTTTGATGCGTTAGCATCAGGTCATCAAGTTACGAGCGTAAGCATTAATGCATTAATCATGGCATTTGGGACTCTCTCACGTTTGAATGGTGATGATTCTGGTCCTAGAGGTCTTAGTGTCTTTTTGGCCACTTAATCTAGGTTATGTCCGTACAAGATTAATCCGTACAAATAAGCATTTGTGATTAGTGTTAGTTATAGTGCACCCTGCATGTAATTAGCATAATTAACAAATGTAATTAGTTGTTATTTGAATTCCCTAAGTAGTTGCTGAGTAAGGCGCGCCTAAGAGCACTTGGGGCAGGTAAGGATGAAGAATGAGGCTCCTTAGCTCACCCACGTTTGTCCTTATGCAAGGACAAGCAACAGCTGTCAAGTGGTCCAAAACGGAAGGAAATGCGCTCCATATTGTACTGCACGTACTTGGCTCATTTCTGGGCAAAATACTGAAGTTTCATTTTGCTTGGGCACTACTCTTGGACAGCTTACCCTTTCTAGAGTATTCTTAGGTTATTAGGGCACATTTGTGACCCCTATAAATATGTAAGAACAGCTGATGTAAAAGGCACTTGTTGATGAATGAAAATGACACGGCTGCTGCCTTCTTACAAATCTTGCGTTCTTTACAATAATCTTAGGGTTATTTGGTGAGCAAGTAGTATTCTTTATCCATAGCTTGGTGGTTTAATCCTTTATAGCTTTGGTGGTGATACTCATTATCCTTTCTTCTCTTAATCCTCTGTTTTTGTTTACAAATTGCTAAGGTTGTAATTTCTAACGTATCATTTGGTATCAGAGCATAGGTTTAACCTTAGCACCATTTTCTCTCATCAAAGTTCTCTCCTTTCTTGTCTTAATCACGTCCAAAGTTCCAATCTTTGAGTCACAAAAGAACCCATTTACAGCCCAAACACAATTCCTAGCTTAAACACAACCAAACTCACAAGCAGCCATGGATGATGAACAAATACCCAGAAATTTAACTCTTGAGCAAGCTAAAGAGCTTAGGAGAGAAAGGGAGATGCGTGAGGTTAAGGAACAACTTAGCAACCTCACCCAACAAATGACTGATTTTCTCAACATTGGTAGAGGTAGAGCTCGTGGTCGAGGTGATGATGATGGTTCTCTTAGTCCAAGGAGAAAAGATGAGCAATGGGGTGATTTAAAGTTTGAACCCCCTGATTTTGATGGTGGTACAAACCCAGATGACTATTTGGAGTGGGAGCAACAAATGGGTAGATTGTTTGATACCAAGGGGTATAGTGAGGAAAAGAGTTTCAAAGTTGCTGTTTTGAAGCTCAAAAAGTATGCTTCTTTATGGTATGAAAGCATGAAACTACAAAGAGAGCGTGAGGGTAAATCTAGGGTGCGTTCATGGCCCAAGCTTAAGAAAATCATGCACAAACGCTTTGTGCCCCCTTCCTATACTCAAGATCTCTACCTCAAGCTCACAAATTTCAGTCAAGGAACTCTAAGTGTAGCAGATTACATTAGAGATTTTGAGCAACTACAAATCAGAACCGGCATTGTAGAGGATCCATAACTCTCAATTGCGCGTTTTATTTCTGGTTTAGACACCAATGTTGGTAATAGAGTTGAAGTACAGCCTTTTTGGTCTCTAGATGATGTATACAAGTTGGCTTTGAAGATTGAAAAGCAAGAGAAAGCTAAGAAACCAGCAGCAAAGCCCTCACTTAGGAGTTTTACTCCTCGGGCAGAAAGTTCTTCTAAAGGGAGCGAAAATGACAAAAGGTTTCCTAGAGATCCTAAGGCCAACAAGGATGCTCTTAGACCATCTCTCTCTAGGAAATGCTTCAAGTGTCAAGGCTATGGACACTTTCAAGCTGAGTGCCCCAACAAGAGAGTGTTATCTCTCCGTGAGTATGATGAGCTTAGGCAATTGGATGACGATAAGGAGCAGAATGAAGAGCAATCTATTGACGATGAATTGGACATTGAACCTGACCAAGGCTCACCTCTATTGGTGGTTCAAAGGGTCCTTCATGCTAGAGAGGCAGAGGAGACACTATCTCAAAGGGAGAAGATATTTCAAACCAAGTGCACCGTAAAAGAAAAGCTTTGCACTTTAATCATTGATGGCGGTTCTTGCGCCAATGTGGCGTCTACTCTCATGGTGGAAAAGCTTGGATTGGCCACCAAAGAACACCCTCATCCTTATTCCTTGCAATGGTTAGAGAAGGGAAGCAAAGCCAAGGTAACAAAACAAGTCACGATCCCTTTTTCGATTGGAAAAGTATACAATTATGAGATTTTGTGTGATGTGATCCCAATGGATGCTTGTCATTTGCTGTTAGGTAGACCTTGGTTATATGATAGAAGAGTAATGCATGATGGCTTTAGAAATGTTTACTCTTTTGAGGTTCAGGGAAAGAAAATTAATTTGCAACCCGCAAAATTGTCTTTATGTGGGGGAACGCAAGTTGGGGAGGGTTCTTCTGTTTCTAACTCATCAAAGCATGCTATGATTGTTAAAGGTGCTGATTTAGAGTATGAAATGGTGCATGGAAATGTTGTTTTTATGCTGGTGTTGCTTGGGGAGAATGAGAACATTGTTGGAAAGCCTTTACATGCGTTAATGCAACCTTTGCTTGAAAAGTATGTCAACGTGTTCCCGTCTGATTTACCCCATGGTTTGCCACCCATTAGGGACATAGAGCATCAAATAGACTTTGTTCCGGGAGCCTCACTTCCTAACAAAGCAGCTTATAGGTGTAATCCCCAAGAGACTAAGGAGTTACAACGTCAAGTAGAGGAGTTACTTGATAGGGGATACATTAGAGAGAGCATGAGTCCTTGTAGTGTACCAGCTCTCCTTGTGCCAAAAAAGGATGGAAGCATGAGAATGTGTGTTGATAGCCGTTCAATTAACAACATTACCATTAAGTATAGATATCCAATTCCTCGCTTGGATGATATGCTTGATGAGTTGTTTGGTTCTTGTGTCTTCTCTAAAGTGGATTTGAGGAGTGGTTACCATCAAATTAGAATGAAGGATGGGGATGAATGGAAGACAGCCTTCAAGACGAAAGGGGGTCTTTATGAATGGCTTGTAATGCCATTTGGGTTGTCCAATGCTCCTAGCACATTCATGCGTCTTATGAATGAGGTATTGCATTCCTTTATTGGTAAATTTGTTGTTGTGTATTTTGATGATATTCTCATATACTCTAAGAGTGATTCTGAGCATGTGCAGCACCTAACACGCGTTTTTGAGGCTCTAAGGCAACACAAGCTGTTTGCTAAGCTTGAGAAATGTGATTTCTTTGTTCCTAGTGTCACGTTTCTTGGTTACATTGTGTCCAAGGATGGTATAGTTGTTGATCCCAGCAAGGTTGAGGCGATTAAGACATGGCCTACTCCTACTAGCATCACGCAAGTAAGGAGCTTCCATGGGCTAGCTTCTTTTTACAGAAGATTCATCAAGCAATTCAGCTCTCTTTTAGTACCACTTACGGATTGTATGAAGAAAGGTGTCTTTGAGTGGACTCCCATGGCTCAAAATGCTTTTGAGGCCATCAAGGAAAGGCTTAGCTCCACCCCTATACTAGCTTTGCCTAACTTTGATCAACCATTTGAAGTGGAATGTGATGCTTGTCGAACCGGTATTGGAGCTGTTTTGGTGCAAAATAAGCGTCCTATTGCTTATTTCAGTGAGAAGTTGAATGGTTCAAGAGGGAATTACAGCACTTATGACAAAGAGTTCTATGCAATTGTGAGGGCTCTTGATCATTGGGCTCATTACTTAAAACCAAGGCGGTTCATTTTGCACTCTGATCATGAAGCGTTGAAGTATATTAATGGGCAGCACAAGTTGAGTTCAAGACATGCTAAATGGGTGGAATATCTTCAATCATTCTCCTTTGTATCTAAGTACAAAACTGGTGCAAGCAATGTGGTAGCCGATGCTTTATCAAGGCGACATTCTATGTTGTCTATCCTCGAGGCCAAGGTTTTAGGCTTCTCTTTCATACGGGAACTTTACAAAGATGATCCAGATTTCTCTCCCATGTTTGATGGCAGCAAGGAGGTGGAAAAAGGCCCTTTTCACATTCATGAAGGGTTCCTTTTCAAGCACAACAGATTGTGTATCCCTAAGGGCTCAATTCGAGACCTACTTATAAGGGAAGCTCACTTAGGAGGATTGGCTGGCCACTTTGGCATTGTGAAGACTCTTGAGGTCTTAAGTGAGCACTTTTATTGCCCAAGAATGCACAAGTTGATGCCCAGATCAGAAGGCCCTTTTAAAATCATCGAGAAGATCAACGACAATGCATACAAGCTTGAACTGCCTGGAGAGAGTTCAATTTCAGCAACTTTTAATGTGGGAGATCTGCTGCCTTATTTGGAGGATGAATACCTTGATGATTTGAGGGCAAATCCAAAAAAAGTTGGGGAGGATGATGCGTTAGCATCAGGTCATCAAGTTACGAGCGTGAGCATTAATGCATTAATCATGGCATTTGGGACTCTCTCACGTTTGAATGGTGATGATTCTGGTCCTAGAGGTCTTAGTGTCTTTTTGGCCACTTAATCTAGGTTATGTCCGTACAAGACTAATCCGTACAAATAAGCATTTGTGATTAGTGTTAGTTATAGTGCACCCTGCATGTAATTAGCATAATTAACAAATGTAATTAGTTGTTATTTGAATTCCCTAAGTAGTTGCTGAGTAAGGCGCGCCTAAGAGCACATGGGGCAGGTAAGGATGAAGAATGAGGCTACAAGCAACAGCTGTCAAGTGGTCCAAAACGGAAGGAAATGCGCTCCAAATTGTACTGCACGTATTTGGCTCATTTCTGGGCAAAATACTGAAGTTTCATTTTGCTTGGGCACTACTCTTAGACAGCTTACCCTTTCTAGAGTATTCTTAGGTTATTAGGGCACATTTGTGACCCCTATAAATATGTAAGAACAGCTGATGTAAAAGGCACTTGTTGATGAATGAAAATTACACGGCTGCTGCCTTCTTACAAATCTTGCGTTCTTTACAATAATCTTAGGGTTATTTGGTGAGCAAGTAGTATTCTTTATCCATAGCTTGGTGGTTTAATCCTTTATAGCTTTGGTGGTGATACTCATTGGATATCCTTTCTTCTCTTAATCCTCTGTTTTTGTTTACAAATTGCTAAGGTTGTAATTGCTAACGTATCATAGTTTCACACTCAAATGAAACCAAACAAAGTATTTGGATGCTTTCTCTGAATATACAACACAAAAGAACTCAAATCTCTTTCACCCTACTCGTATGAGCTTCTAAAACGTGTAAATGCATTCAAAAGCTTGAGTTGAAGCTTGTTTGTACTTGTAAACTTCCTAGGTGTAGTTTCACACTCAAATGAATCCAAACAAAGTAATTGGATGCTTTCTCTTAATATACAACACAAAAGAACTCAAATATCTTTCACCCTACTCGTATGAGCTTTTAAAACGCGTAAATTCATTCAAAAGGTTGAGTTGAGGCTTGTTTGTACTTGTAAACTTCCTAGGTGTAGTTTCACACTCAAATGAATCCAAACAAAGTATTTGGATGCTTTCTCTTAATATACAACAGAAAAGAACTCAAATCTCTTTCACTTCCTAGGTGTAGCTTCACACTCAAATGAATCCAAACAAAGTATTTGTAAACTTCCTAGGTGTAGTTTCAAACATCCTAGGTGTAGTTTCACACTCAAATGAATCCAAACAAAGTATTTGGATGCTTTCTCTTAATATACAACACAAAAGAAGTCAAATCTCTTGCACCCTACTCGTTTGAGCTTTTAAAACGCCTAAATGCATTCAAAAGCTTGATTTGAAGCTTGTTTGTACTTGTAAACTTCTTAGGTATAGTTTCACACTCAAATGAATCCAAACAAAGTATTTGGATGTTTTCTCTTAATATACAACACAAAAGAACTCAAATCTCTTTCACCCTACTCGTATGAGCTTTTAAAACGCGTAAATTTATTCAAAACCTTGAGTTGAAGCTTGTTTGTACTTGTAAACATCCTAGGTGTAGTTTCACACTCAAATGAATCCAAAAAAAAGTATTTGGATGCTTTCTCTTAATATACAACACAAAAGAACTCAAATCTCTTTCAGGCTACTTGTATGAGCTTAAAACGCTTAAATGCATTCAAAAGTTTGAGTTGAAGCTTTTTCGTACTTGTAAACATCCTAGGTGTACTTTCACACTCAAATGAATCCAAACAAAGTATTTGGATGCTTTCTCTTAATATACAATACAAAAGAACTCTAATCTCTTTCACCCTACTCGTATGAGCTTTTAAAACGCGTAAATGCATTCAAAAGCTTGAGTTGAAGCTTGTTTGCACTTTAAAACATTCTTGGTGTTGTTTCATACTCAAATGAATGCAAACAAAACATTTGGGTGCTTTCTATTAATATACAACACAAAAGAACTCAATCTCTATCACCCTAGTCGTAAGAGCTGTTACAACGCGTAAATGCTGATGTGAAATAAGTAACAAAACGGAAATTAACCTTTGATAGTATCACACAAAGGGATCTTGTTTAAGAATCACTCAAGAACAACTCACGAATCACTCGTAAGGGTTTCAACCTGAATCACTCAGTTTGAGGGGTAAATACTCACGTATTCAATAATTAATCATCAAAGCACGAGTTTACAATAGCAAAGATCTCCCCTATTTATAGACAAAGAAATCTAAAGCTATTCGGAATCCTAATCCCAGTCCAAATAGGAAACTAACTACGAAACAGACTACAATTGTAAATCGAGCTAATTAACAGCTTTCCTAATACCTAATGGGCTTCTAATACTAATAACAATCAGATTATTACTCTCCTAAACATATTCTAACTAGTTAAGGGAATACTAAACGAAATCGAACTAAAGAACTGATTACCTAGCGCCCAGGGCACAAACCCGTGGGAACAGCTTTCCACTGTAAATTAAATTGCCTTTTAAACCCTGTTACGTTTCGAATATGGGAAAACTCAAAAGATAGGAGTTTTAGATCTCTTTTCCAGATTTCTACAGAACTTTGAATCACCACGATTCCATGTCGTATGAGTGAGTTATGATCAAAATACGAACCAGTGTAGAAGCTGTCAAAACTACGGGAATCCTTATAACGAATGAGATCATATAATAAGAGCTTTAATCCCGATCTTGTGTGTAAACTCCATGTAATTATCTTTGTAGGAGTCAATTTAATGCATAACCACCAAAGAAACTCGATGTAAACAAGAATAGATGTTCTCTTGCTAGTTCCTTGGTTGTTCTGTTTACTTTGTACACTTGCTCCCGTATCAAATGCATTCAAAAGTTTGAGTTGAAGCTTGTTTGTACTTGTAAACATCCTAGGTGTAGTTTCACACTCAAATGAATCTAAACAAAGTATTTGGATGCTTTCTCTGAATATACAACACAAAAGAACTCAAATCTCTTTCACCCTACTCGTATGAGCTTTTAAAACGCGTAAATGCATTCAAAAGCTTGAGTTGAAGCTTTTTTGTACTTGTAAACATCCTAGGTGTAGTTTCACACTCAAATGAATCCAAACAAAGTATTTGGATGCTTTCTCTTAATATACATCACAAAAGAACTCATATCTCTTTCACCCTACTCGTATGAGCTTTTAAAACGCGTAAATGCATTCAAAAGCTTGAGTTGAAGCTAGTTTGTACTTGTAAACATCCAAGGTGTAGTTTCACACTCAGATAAATCCAAACAAAGTATTTGGATGCTTTCTCTTAATATACAACACAAAAGAACTCAAATCTCTTTCACCCTACTCGTATGAGCTTTTAAAACGCGTAAATGCATTCAAAAGCTTTAGTTGAAGCTTGATTGCACTTTAAAATATTCTTGGTGTATTTTCATACTCAAATGAGTGCAAATAAAACAAATGGGTGCTTTCTCTAAATGTACAACACAAAAGAACTCAATCTCTATCACCCTACTCGTATGAGCTTTTAAAACGCGTAAATGCATTCAAAATTTTGAGTTGAAGCTTGTTTGTACTTGTAAACATCCTAGGTATAGTTTCACACTCAAATGAATCGAAACAAAGTATTTGGATGCTTTCTCTGAATATACAACACAAAAGAACTCAAATCTCTTTCACCCTACTCGTATGAGCTTTTAAAACCCGTAAATACATTCAAAAGCTTAAGTTGAAGCTTGTTTGTACTTCTAAACATCCTACGTGTAGTTTCACACTCAAATGAATCCAAACAAAGTATTTAGACGCTTTCTCTTAACATACAACATAAAAGAAGTCAAATCTCTTTCACCCTACTCGTATGAGCTTTTAAAACGCGTAAATGCATTCGAAAGCTTGAGTTGAAGCTAGTTTTTACTTGTAAACATCCTAGGTGTAGTTTCACACTCAACTGAATCCAATCAATGTATTTGGATGCTTTCTCTTGATATACAACACAAAAAAACTCAAATCTCTTTCACCCTACTCGAATGAGCTTTTATAACTCGTAAATGGATCCAAAAGCTTGAGTTGAAGCTAGTTTTTACTTGTAAACATCCTAGGTGTAGTTTCACACTCAAATGAATCCAAACAAAGTATTTGGATGCTTTCTTTTATTATACAACACAAAAGAACTCAAATCTCTTTCATCCTACTCGTATGAGCTTTTAAAACGCGTAAATGCATTCAAAAGATAGAGCTGAAGCTTATTTGTACTTGTAAATATCCAAGGTGTAGCTTCACACTCAAATGAAACCAAACAAAGCATTTGGATGCTTTTTCTTAACATACAACACAAAAGAAGTTAAATCTCTTTCACCCTACACATATGAGCTTTTAAAACGCGTAAATGCGTTCAAAAGCTTGAGTTGAAGCTTGTTTGCACTTTAAAACATTCTTGGTGTAGTTTCATACTCAAATAAATGCATACAAAACATTTGGGTGCGTTCTATTAATATACAACACAAAAGAACTCAATCTCTATCACCCTAGTCGTAAGAGCTGTAACAACGCGTAAATGCATTCAAAAGATTGAGTTGAAGCTTGTTTGTACTTGTAAACGTCCTAGGTGTAGTTTCACACTCAAATGAATCCAAACAAAGTATTTGGATGCTTTCTTTGAATATACAACACAAAAGAACTCAAATCTCTTTCACCCTACTCGTATGAGCTTTTAAAACGCGTAAATGCATTCAAAAGCTTGAGTTGAAGCTTGTTTACACTTTAAAACATTCTTCGTGTATTTTCATACTCAAATGATTGCAAACAAAGCAATTGGGTGCTTTCTCTTAATATGCAACACAAAAGAACTCAATCTCTATCACCCTACGCGTATGAGCTTTTAAAACACGTAAATGCATTCAAAAGCTTGAGTTGAAGCTTGTTTGTACTTGTAAACATCCTAGGTGTAGTTTCACACTCAAATGAATCCAAACAAAGTATTTGGATGCTTTCTCATAATATACAACAGAAAAGAACTCAAATCTCTTTCAGGCTACTTGTATGAGCTTAAACCGCTTAAATGCATTCAAAAGATTGAGTTGAAGCTTGTTTGTACTTGTAAACATCCTAGGTGTACTTTCACACTCAAATGAATCCAAACAAAGTATTTGGATGCTTTCTCTTAATATACAACACAAAAGAACTCAAAAATCTCTTTCACCCTACTCGTATGAGCTTTTAAAACGCGTAAATGCATTCAAAAGCATGAGTTGAAGCTTGTTTGCACTTTAAAACATTCTTGTTGTAGTTTCATACTCAAATGAATGCAAATAAAACATTTGGGTGCTTTCTACTAATATACAACACAAAAGAACTCAATCTCTATCACCCTAGTCGTAAGAGCTGTTACAACGCGTAAATGCATTCAAAAGCTTGAGTTGAAGCTTATTTGTACTTGTAAACATCCAAGGTGTAGTTTCACACTCAAATGAAACTAAACAAAGTATTTGGATGCTTTCTCTTAATATACAACACAAGAGAACTCAAATCTCTTTCACCCTACACGTATGAGCTTTTAAAACGCGTAAATGCATTCAAAAGCTTGAGTTGAAGCTAGTTTGTACTTGTAAACATCCAAGGTGTAGTTTCACACTCAGATAAATCCAAACAAAGTATTTGGATGCTTTCTCTTAATATACAACACAAAAGAACTCAAATCTCTTTCACCCTACTCGTATGAGCTTTTAAAACGCGTAAATGCATTCAAAAGCTTTAGTTGAAGCTTGATTGCACTTTAAAATATTCTTGGTGTATTTTCATACTCAAATGAGTGCAAATAAAACAAATGGGTGCTTTCTCTAAATGTACAACACAAAAGAACTCAATCTCTATCACCCTACTCGTATGAGCTTTTAAAACGCGTAAATGCATTCAAAATTTTGAGTTGAAGCTTGTTTGTACTTGTAAACATCCTAGGTATAGTTTCACACTCAAATGAATCGAAACAAAGTATTTGGATGCTTTCTCTGAATATACAACACAAAAGAACTCAAATCTCTTTCACCCTACTCGTATGAGCTTTTAAAACCCGTAAATACATTCAAAAGCTTAAGTTGAAGCTTGTTTGTACTTCTAAACATCCTACGTGTAGTTTCACACTCAAATGAATCCAAACAAAGTATTTAGACGCTTTCTCTTAACATACAACATAAAAGAAGTCAAATCTCTTTCACCCTACTCGTATGAGCTTTTAAAACGCGTAAATGCATTCGAAAGCTTGAGTTGAAGCTAGTTTTTACTTGTAAACATCCTAGGTGTAGTTTCACACTCAACTGAATCCAATCAATGTATTTGGATGCTTTCTCTTGATATACAACACAAAAAAACTCAAATCTCTTTCACCCTACTCGAATGAGCTTTTATAACTCGTAAATGGATCCAAAAGCTTGAGTTGAAGCTAGTTTTTACTTGTAAACATCCTAGGTGTAGTTTCACACTCAAATGAATCCAAACAAAGTATTTGGATGCTTTCTTTTATTATACAACACAAAAGAACTCAAATCTCTTTCATCCTACTCGTATGAGCTTTTAAAACGCGTAAATGCATTCAAAAGATAGAGCTGAAGCTTATTTGTACTTGTAAATATCCAAGGTGTAGCTTCACACTCAAATGAAACCAAACAAAGCATTTGGATGCTTTTTCTTAACATACAACACAAAAGAAGTTAAATCTCTTTCACCCTACACATATGAGCTTTTAAAACGCGTAAATGCGTTCAAAAGCTTGAGTTGAAGCTTGTTTGCACTTTAAAACATTCTTGGTGTAGTTTCATACTCAAATAAATGCATACAAAACATTTGGGTGCGTTCTATTAATATACAACACAAAAGAACTCAATCTCTATCACCCTAGTCGTAAGAGCTGTAACAACGCGTAAATGCATTCAAAAGATTGAGTTGAAGCTTGTTTGTACTTGTAAACGTCCTAGGTGTAGTTTCACACTCAAATGAATCCAAACAAAGTATTTGGATGCTTTCTTTGAATATACAACACAAAAGAACTCAAATCTCTTTCACCCTACTCGTATGAGCTTTTAAAACGCGTAAATGCATTCAAAAGCTTGAGTTGAAGCTTGTTTACACTTTAAAACATTCTTCGTGTATTTTCATACTCAAATGATTGCAAACAAAGCAATTGGGTGCTTTCTCTTAATATGCAACACAAAAGAACTCAATCTCTATCACCCTACGCGTATGAGCTTTTAAAACACGTAAATGCATTCAAAAGCTTGAGTTGAAGCTTGTTTGTACTTGTAAACATCCTAGGTGTAGTTTCACACTCAAATGAATCCAAACAAAGTATTTGGATGCTTTCTCATAATATACAACAGAAAAGAACTCAAATCTCTTTCAGGCTACTTGTATGAGCTTAAACCGCTTAAATGCATTCAAAAGATTGAGTTGAAGCTTGTTTGTACTTGTAAACATCCTAGGTGTACTTTCACACTCAAATGAATCCAAACAAAGTATTTGGATGCTTTCTCTTAATATACAACACAAAAGAACTCAAAAATCTCTTTCACCCTACTCGTATGAGCTTTTAAAACGCGTAAATGCATTCAAAAGCATGAGTTGAAGCTTGTTTGCACTTTAAAACATTCTTGTTGTAGTTTCATACTCAAATGAATGCAAATAAAACATTTGGGTGCTTTCTACTAATATACAACACAAAAGAACTCAATCTCTATCACCCTAGTCGTAAGAGCTGTTACAACGCGTAAATGCATTCAAAAGCTTGAGTTGAAGCTTATTTGTACTTGTAAACATCCAAGGTGTAGTTTCACACTCAAATGAAACTAAACAAAGTATTTGGATGCTTTCTCTTAATATACAACACAAGAGAACTCAAATCTCTTTCACCCTACACGTATGAGCTTTTAAAACGCGTAAATGCATCCAAAAGCTTGAGTTGAAGCTTGTTTGTACTTGTAAACTTCCTAGGTGTAGTTTCACACTCAAATGAATCCAAACAAAGTATTTAGATGCTTTCTCTTAATATACAACACAAAAGAACTCAAATCTCTTTCACCCTACTCGTATGAGCTTTTAAAACGCGTAAATGCATTCAGAAGCTTAAGTCGAAGCTTGTTTGTACTTCAAAAGCTTGAGTTGAAGCTTGTTTGCACTTTAAAATATTCTTGGTGTATCTTCATACTCAAATGCGTGCAAATAAAACAAATGGGTGCTTTCTCTAAATATACAACACAAAAGAACTCAATCTCTATCACCCTACTCGTAGGAGCTTTTAAAACGCGTAAATGCATTCAAAAGTTTGAGTTGAAGCTTGTTTGTACTTGTAAACATCCGAGGTATAGTTTCACACTCAAATGAATCCAAACAAAGTATTTGGATGCTTTCTCTGAATATACAACACAAAAGAACTCAAATCTCTTTCACCCTACTCGTATGAGCTTTTAAAACCCGTAAATACATTCAAAAGCTTAAGTTGAAGCTTGTTTATACTTCTAAACATCCTACGTGTAGTTTCACACTCAAATGAATCCAAACAAAGTATTTGGACGCTTTCTCTTAACATACAACATAAAAGAAGTCAAATCTCTTTCACCCTACTCGTATGAGCTTTTAAAACGCGTAAATGCATTCGAAAGCTTGAGTTGAAGCTAGTTTTTACTTGTAAACATCCTAGGTGTAGTTTCACACTCAAATGAATCCAATCAATGTATTTGGATGCTTTCTCTTGATATACAACACAAAAAAACTCAAATCTCTTTCACCCTACTCGAATGAGCTTTTATAACTCGTAAATGGATCCAAAAGCTTGAGTTGAAGCTAGTTTTTACTTGTAAACATCTTAGGTGTAGTTTCACACTCAAATGAAACCAAACAAAGTATTTGGATGCTTTCTCTTAATATACAACACAAAAGAACACAAATCTCTTTCACCCTACTCGTATGAGCTTTTAAAACGCGTAAATCCATTCAAAATCTTGAATTGAAACTTGTTTGTACTTGTAAACATCCTAGGTGTAGTTTCACACTTAAATGAGTCCAAACAAAGTATTTGAATGCTTTCTCTTAATATACAACACAAAAGAACTCAAATCTCTTTCACCCTACTCGTATGAGCTTTTAAAACGCGTAAATGCATTCAAAAGCTTGAGTTGAAGCTTGTTTGCACTTTAAAACATTCTTGGTGTAGTTTCATACTCAAATAAATGCATACAAAACATTTGGGTGCGTTCTATTAATATACAACACAAAAGAACTCAATCTCTATCACCCTAGTCGTAAGAGCTGTAACAACGCGTAAATACATTCAAAAGATTGAGTTGAAGCTTGTTTGTACTTGTAAACGTCCTAGGTGTAGTTTCACACTCAAATGAATCCAAACAAAGTATTTGGATGCTTTCTTTGAATATACAACACAAAAGAAATCAAATCTCTTTCACCCTACTCGTATGAGCTTTTAAAACGCGTAAATGCATTCAAAAGCTTGAGTTGAAGCTTGTTTACACTTTAAAACATTCTTGGTGTATTTTCATACTCAAATGATTGCAAACAAAGCAATTGGGTGCTTTCTCTTAATATGCAACACAAAAGAACTCAATCTCTATCACCCTACGCGTATGAGCTTTTAAAACACGTAAATGCATTCAAAAGCTTGAGTTGAAGCTTGTTTGTACTTGTAAACATCCTAGGTGTAGTTTCACCCTCAAATGAATCCAAACAAAGCATTTGGATGCTTTCTCATAATATACAACAGAAAAGAACTCAAATCTCTTTCAGGCTACTAGTATGAGCTTAAACCGCTTAAATGCATTCAAAAGATTGAGTTGAAGCTTGTTTGTACTTGTAAACATCCCAGGTGTACTTTCACACTCAAATGAATCCAAACAAAGTATGTGGATGCTTTCTCTTAATATACAACACAAAAGAACTCAAAAATCTCTTTCACCCTACTCGTATGAGCTTTTAAAACGCGTAAATGCATTCAAAAGCATGACTTGAAGCTTGTTTGCACTTTAAAACATTCTTGTTGTAGTTTCATACTCAAATGAATGCAAATAAAACATTTGGGTGCTTTCTACTAATGTACAACGCAAAAGAACTCAATCTCTATCACCCTAGTCGTAAGAGCTGTTACAACGCGTAAATGCATTCAAAAGCTTGAGTTGAAGCTTATTTGTACTTGTAAACATCCAAGGTGTAGTTTCACACTCAAATGAAACTAAACAAAGTATTTGGATGCTTTCTCTTAATATACAACACAAGAGAACTCAAATCTCTTTCACCCTACTCGTATGAGCTTTTAAAACGCGTAAATGCATCCAAAAGCTTGAGTTGAAGCTTGTTTGTACTTGTAAACTTCCTAGGTGTAGTTTCACACTCAAATGAATCCAAACAAAGTATTTAGATGCTTTCTCTTAATATACAACACAAAAGAACTCAAATCTCTTTCACCCTACTCGTATGAGCTTTTAAAACGCGTAAATGCATTCAAAAGCTTAAGTCGAAGCTTGTTTGTACTTCAAAAGCTTGAGTTGAAGCTTGTTTGCACTTTAAAATATTCTTGGTGTATCTTCATACTCAAATGCGTGCAAATAAAACAAATGGGTGCTTTCTCTAAATATACAACACAAAAGAACTCAATCTCTATCACCCTACTCGTATGAGCTTTTAAAACGCGTAAATGCATTCAAAAGTTTGAGTTGAAGCTTGTTTGTACTTGTAAACATCCTAGGTGTAGTTTCACACTCAAATGAATCCAAACAAAGTATTTGGATGCTTTCTCTGAATATACAACACAAAAGAACTCAAATCTCTTTCACCCTACTCGTATGAGCGTTTAAAACGCGTAAATGCATTCAAAAGTTTGAGTTGAAGCTTGTTTGTACTTGTAAACATCCTAGGTGTAGTTTCACACTCAAATGAATCCAAATAGATTTTGAGTTCTTTTGTGTTGTATATTAAGAGAAAGCATCCAAATACTTTGTTTGGATTCATTTGAGTGTGAAACTACACCTGGGATGTTTACAAGTATAAACAAGCTTCAACTCAAGCTTTTGAATGCATTTACGCGTTTTAAAACCCCATACGAGTAGGGTGAAAGAGATTTGGATTCTGTGTTGTATATTAAGAGAAAGCATCCAAATAATTTGTTTGGATTCATTTGAGTGTGAAACTACACCTGGGATGTTTACAAATATAAACAAGCTTCAACTCAAACTTTTGAATGCATTTACGGGTTTTAAAAGCTCATACGAGTAGGGTTAAAGAGATTTGAGTTCTTTTGTGTTGTATATTAAGAGAAAGCATCCAAATACTTTGTTTGGATTCATTTGAGTGTGAAACTACACCTAGGATGTTTACAAGTACAAACAAGCTTCAACTCCAGCTTTTGAATGCATTTACGAGTTTTAAAAGCTCATACGAGTAGGGTGAAAGAGATTTGAGTTCTTTTGTGTTGTATATTAAGAGAAAGCATTCAAATACTTTGTTTGGATTCATTTAAGTGTGAAACTACACCTAGGATGTTTACAAGTACAAACAAGTTTCAATTCAAGATTTTGAATGCATTTACGCGTTTTAAAAGCTCATACGAGTAGGGTGAAAGAGATTTGTGTTCTTTTGTGTTGTATATTAAGAGAAAGCATCCAAATACTTTGTTTGGTTTCATTTGAGTGTGAAACTACACCTAAGATGTTTACAAGTACAAACAAGCTTCAACTCAAGCTTTTGAATGCATTTACGCGTTTTAAAAGCTCATACGAATAGGGTGAAAGGGATTTGGGTTCTGTGTTGTATATTGAGAGAAAGCATCCAAATACTTTGTTTGGATTCATTTGAGTGTGAAACTACACCTGGGATGTTTACAAGTACAAACAAGCTTCAACTCAAACTTTTGAATGCATTTACGGGTTTTAAAAGCTCATACGAGTAGGGTGAAAGAGATTTGAGTTCTTTTGTGTTGTATATTAAGAGAAAACATCCAAATACGTTGTTTGCATTCACTTGAGTGTGAAACAACACCTAGGATGTTTACAAGTACAAACAAGCTTCAACTCAGGCTTTTGAATGCATTTACGCGTTTTAAAAGCTCAAACGAGTAGGGTGAAAGAGATTTGAGTTTTTTTTGTGTTGTATATTAAGAGAAAAAATCCAAATACTTTGTTTAGATTCATTTGAGTGTGAAACTACACCTAGGATGTTTACAAGTACAACCAAGCTTCAACTACAGCTTTTGAATGCATTTACGAGTTTTAAAAGCTCATACGAGTAGAGTGAAAGAGATTTGAGTTCTTTTGTGTTGTATATTAAGATAAAGCATCCAAATACTTTGTTTGGATTCATTTGAGTGTGAAACTACACCTGCGATGTTTACAAGTATAAACAAGCTACAACTCAAGCTTTTGAATGCATTTACGCGTTTTGAAAGCTCATAAGAATAAGGTGAAAGAGATTTGAGTTCGTTTGTATTGTATATTAAGAGAAAGAATCCAAATACTTTGTTTGGATTCATTTGAGTGTGAAACTACACCTAGGATGTTTGCAAGTACAAACAAACTTTAACTCAAGCTTTTGAATGCATTTACGCGTTTTAACAGCTCTTAAGACTATGGTGATAGAGACTGAGTTCTTTTGTGTTGTATATTAAGAGAAAGCATCCAAATACTCTGTTTGGATTCATTTAAGTGTAAAACTACACCTGGGATGTTTACAAGTAGAAACAAGCTTCAACTCAAACTTTTGAATGCATTCACGCGATTCAAAAGCTCATACGAGTAGGGTGACAGAGATTTGAGTTCTTTTGTGTTGTATATTAATAGAAAGCATGCAAATACTTTGTTTGGATTCATTTGAGTGTGAAACTACACCTGCGATGTTTACAAGTATAAAAAAGCTTCAACTCAAGCTTTTTAATGCATTTACGCGTTTAAAAAGCTCATACGAGTAGGGTGAAAGAGATTTGAATTTATTTGTGTTGTATATTAAGAGAAAGCATCCAAACACTTTATTTGCATTCATTTGAGTGTGAAATTACACCTAAGATGTTTAAAAGTACAAATAAGCTTCAACCCAAGCTTTTGAATGCATGTGCGCGTTTTAACTGCTCTTACGACTATGGTGATAGAGACTGAGTTCTTTTGTGTTGTATATTAAGAGAAAGAATCCAAATACTTTGTTTGGATTCATTTGAGTGTGAAACTACACCTGGGATGTTTACAAGTACAAACAAGCTTCAACTCAAGCTTTTGAATGCATTTACGCGTTTTAAAAGCTCATACGAGTAGGGTGAAAGAGATTTGAGTTCTTTTGTGTTGTATATTAAGAGAAAGCATCCAAATACTTTGTTTGGATTCATTTGAGAGTGAAACTACACCTGGGACGTTTACAAGTACAAACAAGCTTCAACTCAAGCTTTTGAATGCATTTACGCGTTTAAAAAGCTCATACGAGTAGGGTGAAAGAGATTTGATTTCTTTTGTATTGTATATTAAGTGAAAGCATTCAAATACTTTGTTTGGATTCATTTGAGTGTGAAACTACACCTAGGATGTTTACAAGTACAACCAAGCTTCAACTCCAGCTTTTGAATGCATTTACGGGTTTTAAAAGCTCATACGAGTAGGGTGAAAGAGATTTGAGTTTTTTTGTGTTGTATATTAAGATAAAGCATCCAAATACTTTGTTTGGATTCATTTGAGTGTGAAACTACACCTGCGATGTTTACAAGTATAAACAAGCTTCAACTCAAGCTTTTGAATGCATTTACGCGTTTTGAAAGCTCATAAGAATAGGGTGCAAGAGATTTGAGTTTTTTTGTGTTGTATATTAAGATAAAGCATCCAAATACTTTGTTTGGATTCATTTGAGTGTGAAACTACACCTGCGATGTTTACAAGTATAAACAAGCTTCAACTCAAGCTTTTGAATGCATTTACGCGTTTTGAAAGCTCATAAGAATAGGGTGAAAGTGATTTGAGTTCGTTTGTATTGTATATTAAGAGAAAGAATCCAAATACTTTGTTTGGATTCATTTGAGTGTGAAACTACACCTGCGATGTTTACAAGTATAAACAAGCTTGAACTCATGCTTTTTAATGCATTTACGCGTTTAAAAAGCTCATACGAGTAGGGTGAAAGAGATTTGAGTTCTTTTGTGTTGTATATCAAGAGAAAGCATCCAAACACTTTATTTGCATTCATTTGAGTGTGAAACTACACCTAAGATATTTAAAAGTACAAATAAGCTTCAACCCAAGCTTTTGAATGCTTTTACGCGTTTTAACTGCTCCTACGACTATGGTGATAGAGACTGAGTTCTTTTGTGTTGTATATTAAGAGAAAGCATCCAAATACTCTGTTTGGATTCATTTAAGTGTAAAACTACACCTGGAATGTTTACAAGTACAAACAAGCTTCAACTCAAACTTTTGAATGCATTCACGCGATTAAAAAGCTCATACGAGTAGGGTGAAAGAGATTTCAGTTCTTTTGTGTTGTATATTAAGAAAAAGCATCCAAATACTTTGTTTGCATTCATTTGAGAGTGAAACTACACCTGGGATGTTTACAAGTACAAAAAAGCTTCAACTCAAACTTTTGAATGCATTTACGGGTTTTAAAAGCTCATACGAGTACGGTGAAAGAGATTTGAGTTCTTTTGTGTTGTATATTAAGAGAAAGCATCCAAATACGTTGTTTGCATTCACTTGAGTGTGAAACTACTCCTAGGATGTTTACAAGTACAAGCAAGCTTCAACTCAAACTTTTGAATGCATTTACGCGTTTTAAAAGCTCATACGGGTAGGGTGAAAGAGATTTGGGTTCTTTTGTGTTTTATATTAAGCGAAAGCATCCTAATTTTTTGTTTGCATTCATTTGAGTGTGAAACTTCACCTCTGATGTTTACAAGTACAAACAAGCTTCAACTCAAGCTTTTGAATGCATTTACGCGTTTTAAAAGCTCATACGAATAGGGTGAAAGAGATTTGGGTTCTTTTGTGTTGTATATTAAGGGAAAGCATCCAAATACTTTGTTTGCATTTATTTGAGTGTGAAACTACACCTAGGATGTTTACAAGTACAAACAAGCTTGAACTCAAGCTTTTGAATGTATTTACGCGTTTTAAAAGCTCATTCCAGTAGGGTGAAAGAGATTTGAGTTCTTTTGTGTTGTATATTAAGAGAAAGCACCCAAATACTTTGGTTGGATTCATTTGAGTGTGAAACTACACCTAGGATGTTTACAAATACAAACAAGCTTCAACTCAAGCTTTTGAATGCATTTACGCGTTTTAAAAGCGCTTACGAGTAGGGTGAAAGAGATTTGAGTTCTTTTGTGTTGTATATTAAGATAAAGCATCCAAATACTTTGTTTGGATTCATTTGAGTGTGAAACTACACCTGCGATGTTTACAAGTATAAACAAGCTTCAACTCAAACTTTTGAATGCATTTACGCGTTTTAAAAGCCCATACGAGTAGGGTGAAAGAGATTTGGGTTCTGTGATGTATATTAAGAGAAAGCATCCAAACACTTTGTTTGGATTCATTTGAGTGTGAAACTACACCTAGGATGTTTACAAGTACAAACAAGATTCAACTCAAGCTTTTGAATGCATTTACGCGTTTTAACAGCTCTTACGACTATGGTGATAGAGACTGAGTTCTTTTGTGTTGTATATTAAGAGAAAGCATCCAAACACTCTGTTTGGATTGATTTAAGTGTAAAACTACACCTGGGATGTTTACAAGTACAACTTAATAGAAAGCATCCAATTACTTTGTTTGCATTCATTTGAGTGTGAAATTACACCTAGGATGTTTACAAGTACAAACAAGCTTCAACTCAAGCTTTTGAATGTATTTACGCGTTTTAAAAGCTCATTCGAGTAGGGTCAAAGAGATTTGAGTTCTTTTGTGTTGTATATTAAGAGAAAGCACCCAAATACTTTGTTTAGATTCATTTGAGTGTGAAACTACACCTAGGATGTTTACAAGTACAAACAAGCATCAACTCAAGCTTTTGAATGCATTTACGCGTTTTAAAAGCTCATACGAGTTGGGTGAAAGAGATTTGAGTTCTTTTGTGTTGTATATTAAGAGAAAGCATCCAAATACGTTGTTTGCATTCACTTGAGTGTGAAACTACTCCTAGGATGTTTACAAGTACAAGCAAGCTTCAACTCAAGCTTTTGAATGCATTTACGGGTAGGGTGAAAGAGATTTGGGTTCTTTTGTGTTTTATATTAAGCGAAAGCATCCTAATTTTTTGTTTGCATTCATTTGAGTGTGAAACTTCACCTCTGATGTTTACAAGTACAAACAAGCTTCAAGTCAAGCTTTTGAATGCATTTACGCGTTTTAAAAGCTCATACGAATAGGGTGAAAGAGATTTGGGTTCTTTTGTGTTGAATATTAAGAGAAAGCATACAAAAACTTTGTTTGCATTTATTTGAGTGTGAAACTACACCTAGGATGTTTACAAGTACAAACAAGCTTCAACTAAAGCTTTTGAATGCATTTACGCGTTTTAAAAGCTCATGCGAGTAGGGTGAAAGAGATTGAGTTTCTTTGTGTTGTAACTCATGCTTTTGAATGCATTTACGCGTTTTAAAAGCTCATACGAGTAGGGTAAAAGAGATTTGAGTTCTTTTGTGTTGCATATTAAGAG
Source organism: Tetragonia tetragonoides (assembly GCA_038025085.1). NCBI lineage: Eukaryota > Viridiplantae > Streptophyta > Magnoliopsida > Caryophyllales > Aizoaceae > Tetragonia > Tetragonia tetragonoides. Next base: position 27,976,203 of record CM076140.1, read on the forward strand.
AAATCATCCAAATACGTTGTTTGTATTCACTTGAGTGTGAAACTACACCTAGGATGTTTACAAGTACAAACAAGCTTCAACTCAAGCTTTTTAATGCATTTACGCGTTTAAAAAGCTCATACGAGTAGGGTGAAAGAGATTTGAGTTCTTTTGTGTTGTATATTAAGATAAAGCATCCAAATACTTTGTTTCGATTCATTTGAGTGTGAAACTACACCTGCGATGTTTACAAGTATAAACAAGCTTCAACTCAAGCTTTTGAATGCATTTACGCGTTTTAAAAGCCCATACGAGTAGGGTGAAAGAGATTTGGGTTCTGCGTTGTATATTAAGAGAAAGCATCCAAATACTTTGTTTGGATTCATTTGAGTGTGAAACTACACCTAGGATTTTTACAAGTACAAACAAGATTCAACTCAAGCTTTCGAATGCATTTACGAGTTTTAAAAGCTCATACGAGTAGGGTGAAAGAGATTTGAGTTCTTTTGTGTTGTATATTAAGAGAAAGCATCCAAACACTTTATTTGCATTCATTTGAGTCTGAAATTACACCTAAGATGTTTAAAAGTACAAATAAGCTTCAACCCAAGCTTCAACCCAACCTAAGATGATTTGAGTTCTTTTGCTCTTACGACAATGGTGATAGAGACTGAGTTCTTTTGTGTTGTATATTAAGAGAAAGCATCCAAATACTTTGTTTGGATTCATTTGAGTGTGAAACTACACCTGGGATGTTTACAAGTTCAAAAAAGCTTCAACTCAAGCTTTTGAATGCGTTTACGCGTTTTAACAGCTCCTACGACTATGGTGATAGAGACTGAGTTCTTTTGTGTTGTATATTAAGAGAAAGCATCCAAATACTCTGTTTGGATTCATTTAAGTGTAAAACTACACCTGGAATGTTTACAAGTACAAACAAGCTTCAACTCAAACTTTTGAATGCATTCACGCGATTAAAAAGCTCATACGAGTAGGGTGACAGAGATTTGAGTTCTTTTGTGTTGTATATTAGTAGAAAGCATCCAAATACTTTGTTTGCATTCATTTGAGTGTGAAACTACACCTAGGATGTTTACAAGTACAAACAAGCTTGAACTCAAGCTTTTGAATGTATTTACGCGTTTTAAAAGCTCATTCCAGTAGGGTGAAAGAGATTTGAGTTCTTTTGTGTTGTACATTAAGAGAAAGCACCCAAATACTTTGTTTGGATTCATTTGAGTGTGAAACTACACCTAGGATGTTTACAAGTACAAACAAGCTTCAACTCAAGCTTTTGAATGCATTTACGGGTTTTAAAAGCGCATACGAGTAGGGTGAAAGAGATTTGAGTTCTTTTGTGTTGTATATTACGATAAAGCATCCAAATACTTTGTTTGGATTCATTTGAGTGTGAAACTACACTTGCGATGTTTACAAGTATAAACAAGCTTCAACTCAAGCTTTTGAATGCATTTACGCGTTTTAAAAGCCAATACGAGTAGGGTGAAAGAGATTTGGGTTCTGTGTTGTATATTAAGAGAAAGCATCCAAATACTTTGTTTGGATTCATTTAAGTGTGAAACTACACCTAGGATGCTTACAAGTACAAACAAGATTCAACTCAAGCTTTTGAATGCATTTACGCGTTTTAACAGCTCTTACGACTATGGTGATAGAGACTGAGTTCTTTTGTGTTGTATATTAAGAGAAAGCATCCAAACACTCTGTTTGGATTCATTTAAGTGTAAAACTACACCTGGGATGTTGACAAGTACAAACAAGCTTCAACTCAAACTTTTGAATGCGTTTACGCGTTTTAAAAGCTTATACGAGTAGGGTGAAAGAGATTTGAGTTCTTTTGTGTTGTATATTAATAGAAAGCATCCAAATACTTTGTTTGCATTCATTTGAGTATGAAACTACACCTAGGATGTTTACAAGTACAAACAAGCTTCAACTCAAGCTTTTGAATGTATTTACGCGTTTTAAAAGCTCATTCGAGTAGGGTGAAAGAGATTTGAGTTCTTTTGTGTTGTATGTTAAGAGAAAGCACCCAAATACTTTGTTTACATTCATTTGAGTGTGAAACTACACCTAGGATGTTTACAAGTACAAACAAGCTTCAACTCAAGCTTTTGAGTGCATTTACGCGTTTTAAAAGCTCATACGAGTAGGGTGAAAGAGATTTGAGTTCTTTTGTGTTGTATATTAAGAAAAAGCATCCAAATACTTTGTTTGCATTCATTTGAGAGTGAAACTACACCTGGGATGTTTACAAGTACAAAAAAGCTTCAACTCAAACTTTTGAATGCATTTACGGGTTTTAAAAGCTCATACGAGTACGGTGAAAGAGATTTGAGTTCTTTTGTGTTGTATATTAAGAGAAAGCATCCAAATACGTTGTTTGCATTCACTTGAGTGTGAAACTACTCCTAGGATGTTTACAAGTACAAGCAAGCTTCAACTCAAACTTTTGAATGCATTTACGCGTTTTAAAAGCTCATACGGGTAGGGTGAAAGAGATTTGGGTTCTTTTGTGTTTTATATTAAGCGAAAGCATCCTAATTTTTTGTTTGCATTCATTTGAGTGTGAAACTTCACCTCTGATGTTTACAAGTACAAACAAGCTTCAAGTCAAGCTTTTGAATGCATTTACGCGTTTTAAAAGCTCATACGAATAGGGTGAAAGAGATTTGGATTCTTTATTTGCATTCATTTGAGTGTGAAATTACACCTAAGATGTTTAAAAGTACAAATAAGCTTCAACCCAAGCTTTTGAATGCATTTACGCGTTTTAACTGCTCTTACGACAATGGTGATAGAGACTGAGTTCGTTTGTGTTGTATATTAAGAGAAAGCATCCAAATACTTTGTTTGGATTCATTTGAGTGTGAAACTACACCTGGGATGTTTACAAGTTCAAAAAAGCTTCAACTCAAGCTTTTGAATGCGTTTACGCGTTTTAACAGCTCCTACGACTATGGTGATAGAGACTGAGTTCTTTTGTGTTGTATATTAAGAGAAAGCATCCAAATACTCTGTTTGGATTCATTTAAGTGTAAAACTACACCTGGAATGTTTACAAGTACAAACAAGCTTCAACTCAAACTTTTGAATGCATTCACGCGATTAAAAAGCTCATACGAGTAGGGTGACAGAGATTTGAGTTCTTTTGTGTTGTATATTAGTAGAAAGCATCCAAATACTTTGTTTGCATTCATTTGAGTGTGAAACTACACCTAGGATGTTTACAAGTACAAACAAGCTTGAACTCAAGCTTTTGAATGTATTTACGCGTTTTAAAAGCTCATTCCAGTAGGGTGAAAGAGATTTGAGTTCTTTTGTGTTGTACATTAAGAGAAAGCACCCAAATACTTTGTTTGGATTCATTTGAGTGTGAAACTACACCTAGGATGTTTACAAGTACAAACAAGCTTCAACTCAAGCTTTTGAATGCATTACGGGTTTTAAAAGCGCATACGAGTAGGGTGAAAGAGATTTGAGTTCTTTTGTGTTGTATATTACGATAAAGCATCCAAATACTTTGTTTGGATTCATTTGAGTGTGAAACTACACTTGCGATGTTTACAAGTATAAACAAGCTTCAACTCAAGCTTTTGAATGCATTTACGCGTTTTAAAAGCCAATACGAGTAGGGTGAAAGAGATTTGGGTTCTGTGTTGTATATTAAGAGAAAGCATCCAAATACTTTGTTTGGATTCATTTAAGTGTGAAACTACACCTAGGATGTTTACAAGTACAAACAAGATTCAACTCAAGCTTTTGAATGCATTTACGCGTTTTAACAGCTCTTACGACTATGGTGATAGAGACTGAGTTCTTTTGTGTTGTATATTAAGAGAAAGCATCCAAACACTCTGTTTGGATTCATTTAAGTGTAAAACTACACCTGGGATGTTGACAAGTACAAACAAGCTTCAACTCAAACTTTTGAATGCGTTTACGCGTTTTAAAAGCTTATACGAGTAGGGTGAAAGAGATTTGAGTTCTTTTGTGTTGTATATTAATAGAAAGCATCCAAATACTTTGTTTGCATTCATTTGAGTGTGAAACTACACCTAGGATGTTTACAAGTACAAACAAGCTTCAACTCAAGCTTTTGAATGTATTTACGCGTTTTAAAAGCTCATTCGAGTAGGGTGAAAGAGATTTGAGTTCTTTTGTGTTGTATATTAATAGAAAGCATCCATATACTTTGTTTGCATTCATTTGAGTGTGAAACTACACCTAGGATGTTTACAAGTACAAACAAGCTTCAACTCAAGCTTTTGAATGTATTTACGCGTTTTAAAAGCTCATTCGAGTAGGGTGAAAGAGATTTGAGTTCTTTTGTGTTGTATATTAAGAGAAAGCACCCAAATAATTTGTTTACATTCATTTGAGTGTGAAACTACACCTGGGATGTTTACAAGTACAAACAAGCTTCAACTCAAACTTTTGAATGCATTTACGGGTTTTAAAAGCTCATACGAGTAGGGTGAAAGAGATTTGAGTTCTTTTGGGTTGTATATTAAGAGAAAGCATCCAAATACGTTGTTTGCATTCACTTGAGTGTGAAACTACTCCTAGGATGTTTACAAGTACAAGCAAGCTTCAACTCAAGCTTTTGAATGCATATACGCGTTTTAAAAGCTCATACGGGTAGGGTGAAAGAGATTTGGGTTCTTTTGTGTTTTATATTCAGCGAAAGCATCCTAATTTTTTGTTTGCATTCATTTGAGTGTGAAACTTCACCTCTGATGTTTACAAGTACAAACAAGCTTCAAGTCAAGCTTTTGAATGCATTTACGCGTTTTAAAAGCTCATACGAATAGGGTGAAAGAGATTTGGGTTCTTTTGTGTTGTATATTAAGAGAAAGCATACAAATACTTTGTTTGCATTTATTTGAGTGTGAAACTACACCTAGGATGTTTACAAGTACAAACAAGCTTCAACTTAAGCTTTTGAATGCATTTACGCGTTTTAAAAGCTCATGCGAGTAGGGTGAAAGAGATTGAGTTTCTTTGTGTTGTAACTCAAGCTTTTGAATGCATTTACGCGTTGTAAAAGCTCATACGAGTAGGGTGAAAGAGATTTGAGTTCTTTTGTGTTGCATATTTAGAGAAAGCATCCAAATACGTTGTTTGTATTCACTTGAGTGTGAAACTACACCTAGGATGTTTACAAGCACAAACAAGCTTCAACTCAAGCTTTGAATGCATTTACGCGTTTTAAAAGCGCATACGAGTAGGGTGAAGGAGATTTGAGTTCTTTTGTGTTGTATATTAAGAGAAAGCATCCAAATACTTTGTTTAAATTCATTTGAGTGTGAATCTACACCTAGGATGTTTACAAGTACAAATAAGATTCAACTCAAGCTTTTGAATGCATTTACGCGTTTTAACAGCTCTTACGACTATGGTGATAGAGACTGAGTTCTTTTGTGTTGTATATTAAGAGAAAGCATCCAAACACTCTGTTTGGATTCATTTAAGTGTAAAACTACACCTGGGATGTTTACAAGTACAAACAAGCTTCAACTCAAACTTTTGAATGCATTTCACGCGATTCAAAAGCTCATACGAGTAGGGTGACAGAGATTTGAGTTCTTTTGTGTTGTATATTAATAGAAAGCATCCAAATACTTTGTTTGCAATCATTTGAGTGTGAAACTACACCTAGGATGTTTACAAGTACAAACAAGCTTCAACTCAAGCTTTTGAATGTATTTACGCGTTTTAAAAGCTCATTCCAGTAGGGTGAAAGAGATTTGAGTTCTTTTGTGTTGTATATTAAGAGAAAGCACCCAAATACTTTGTTTGGATTCATTTGAGTGTGAAACTACACCTATGATGTTTACAAGTACAAACAAGCTTCAACTCAAGGTTTTGAATGCATTTACGGGTTTTAAAAGCTCATACGAGTAGGGTGAAAGAGATTTGAGTTCTTTTGTGTTGTATATTAAGAGAAAGCATCCAAATACTTTGTTTGGATTCATTTGAGTGAGAAACTACACCTAGGATGTTTACAAGTACAAACAAGATTCAACTCAAACTTTTGAATGCATTTACGCGTTTTAACAGCTCTTACGACTATGGTGATAGAGACTGAGTTCTTTTGTGTTGTATATTAAGAGAAAGCATCCAAACACTCTGTTTGGATTCATTTAATTGTAAAACTACACCTGGGATGTTTACAAGTACAAACAAGCTTCAACTCAAACTTTTGAATGCGTTTACGCGATTTAAAAGCTCATACGAGTAGGGTGAAAGAGATTTGAGTTCTTTTGTGTTGTATATTAATAGAAAGCATCCAAATACTTTGTTTGCATTCATTTGAGTGTGAAACTACACCTAGGATGTTTACAAGTACAAACAAGCTTCAACTCAAGCTTTTGAATGTATTTACGCGTTTTAAAAGCTCATTCGAGTAGGGTCAAAGAGATTTGAGTTCTTTTGTGTTGTATATTAAGAGAAAGCACCCAAATACTTTGTTTAGGTTCATTTGAGTGTGAAACTACACCTAGGATGTTTACAAGTACAAACAAGCTTCAACTCAAGCTTTTGAATGCATTTACGCGTTTTAAAAGCTCATACGAGTAGAGTGAAAGAGATTTGAGTTCTTTTGTGTTGTATATTAAGAGAATGCATCCAAATACTTTGTTTGCATTCATTTGAGAGTGAAACTACACCTGGGATGTTTACAAGTACAAACAAGCTTCAACTCAAACTTTTGAATGCATTTACAGGTTTTAAAAGCTCATACGAGTAGGGTGAAAGAGATTTGAGTTCTTTTGGGTTGTATATTAAGAGAAAGCATCCAAATACGTTGTTTGCATTCACTTGAGTGTGAAACTACTCCTAGGATGTTTATAAGTACAAGCAAGCTTCAACTCAAGCTTTTGTACGCATTTACGCGTTTTAAAGCTCATACGAGTAGGGTGAAAGAGATTTGAGTTCGTTTGTGTTGTATATTAAGAGAAAGCATCCAATTACTTTGTTTGGATTCATTTGAGTGTGAAACTTCACCTCTGATGTTTACAACTACAAACAAACTTCAACTCAAGCTTTTGAATCCATTTACGCGTTTTAAAAGCTCATACGGGTAGGGTGAAAGAGATTTGGGTTCTCTTGTGTTTTATATTAAGCGAAAGCATCCTAATGTTTTGTTTGCATTCATTTGAGTGTGAAACTTCACCTCTGATGTTTCAAGTACAAACAAGCTTCAAGTCAAGCTTTTGAATGCATTTACGCATTTTAAAAGCTCATACGAATAGGGTGAAAGAGATTTGGGTTCTTTTGTCTTGTATATTAAGAGAAAGCATACAAATACTTTGTTTGCATTTATTTGAGTGTGAAACTACACCTTGGATGTTTACAAGTACAAACAAGCTTCAACTCAAGCTTTTGAATGCATTTACGCGTTTTAAAAGCTCATGCGAGTAGGGTGAAAGAGATTGAGTTTCTTTGTGTTGTAACTCAAGCTTTTGAATGCATTTACGCGTTTTAAAAGCTCATACGAGTAGGGTGAAAGAGATTTGAGTTCTTTTGTGTTGCATATTTAGAGAAAGCATCCAAATACGTTGTTTGTATTCACTTGAGTGTGAAACTACACATAGGATGTTTACAAGCACAAACAAGCTTCAACTCAAGCTTTGAATGCATTTACGCGTTTTAAAAGCGCATACGAGTAAGATTTGAGTTCTTTTGTGTTGTATATTAAGAGAAAGCATCCAAATACTTTGTTTAAATTCATTTGAGTGTGAAACTACACCTAGGATGTTTACAAGTACAAACAAGCTTCAACTCAAGCTTTTGAATGCATTTACGCGTTTTAAAAGCGCATACGAGTAGGGTCAAAGAGATTTGAGTTCTTTTGTGTTGTATATTAAGAGAAAGCATCCAAATACTTTGTTTGGATTCATTTGAGTGTGAAACTACTCCTAAGATGTTTACAAGTACAAACAAGCTTCAACTCAAGCTTTTGAATGCATTTTCGCGTTTTAAAAGCTCATAAGAATAGGGTGAAAGAGATTTGAGTTCTTTTGTGTTGTATATTAAGAGAAAGCATCCAAATACTTTGTTTGGATTCATTTGAGTGTGAAACTACACCTAGGATGTTTACAAGTACAAACAAGCTTCAACTCAAGGTTTTGAATGCATTTACGCGTTTTAAAAGCGCATACGAGTAGGGTGAAAGAGATTTGAGTTCTTTTGTGTTGTATATTAAGATAAAGCATCCAAATACTTTGTTTGGATTCATTTGAGTGTGAAACTACACCTGCGATGTTTACAAGTATAAACAAGCTTCAACTCAAGCTTATGAATGCATTTACGCGTTTTAAAAGCCCATACGAGTAGGGTGAAAGAGATTTGGGTTCTAAAAGCCCATACAGCTCTTACGACTATGGTGATAGAGACTGAGTTCTTTTGTGTTGTATATTAAGAGAAAGCATCCAAATACTTTATTTGGATTCATTTGAGTGTGAAACTACACCTGGGATGTTTACAAGTTCAAACAAGCTTCAACTCAAGCTTTTGAATGCATTTACGCGTTTTCACAGCTCCTACGACTATGTTGATAGAGACTGAGTTATTTTGTGTTGTATATTAAGAGAAAGCATCCAAATACTCTGTTTGGATTCATTTAAGTGTAAAACTACACCTGGGATGTTTACAAGTACAAACAAGCTTCAACTCAAACTTTTGAATGCATTCACGCGATTCAAAAGCTCATACGAGTAGGGTGACAGAGATTTGAGTTCTTTTGTGTTGTATATTAATAGAAAGCATCCAAATACTTTGTTTGCATTCATTTGAGTGTGAAACTACACCTAGGATGTTTACAAGTACAAACAAGCTTGAACTCAAGCTTTTGAATGTATTTACGCGTTTTAAAAGCTCATTCCAGTAAGGTGAAAGAGATTTGAGTTCTTTTGTGTTGTGTATTAAGAGAAAGCACCCAAATACTTTGTTTGGATTCATTTGAGTGTGAAACTACACCTAGGATGTTTACAAGTACAAACAAGCTTCAACTCAAGGTTTTGAATGCATTTACGCGTTTTAAAAGCGCATACGAGTAGGGTGAAAGAGATTTGAGTTCTTTTGTGTTGTATATTAAGATAAAGCATCCAAATACTTTGTTTGGATTCATTTGAGTGTGAAACTACACCTGCGATGTTTACAAGTATAAACAAGCTTCAACTCAAGCTTATGAATGCATTTACGCGTTTTAAAAGCCCATACGAGTAGGGTGAAAGAGATTTGGGTTCTGTGTTGTATATTAAGAGAAAGCATCCAAATACTTTGTTTGGATTCATTTGAGTGTGAAACTACACCTAAAATGTTTACAAGTACAAACAAGCTTCAACTCAAGCTTTTGAATGCATTTACGGGTTTTAAAAGCGCATACGAGTAGGGTGAAAGAGATTTGAGTTCTTTTGTGTTGTATATTACGATAAAGCATCCAAATACTTTGTTTGGATTCATTTGAGTGTGAAACTACACTTGCGATGTTTACAAGTATAAACAAGCTTCAACTCAAGCTTTTGAATGCATTTACGCGTTTTAAAAGCCAATACGAGTAGGGTGAAAGAGATTTGGGTTCTGTGTTGTATATTAAGAGAAAGCATCCAAATACTTTGTTTGGATTCATTTAAGTGTGAAACTACACCTAGGATGTTTACAAGTACAAACAAGATTCAACTCAAGCTTTTGAATGCATTTACGCGTTTTAACAGCTCTTACGACTATGGTGATAGAGACTGAGTTCTTTTGTGTTGTATATTAAGAGAAAGCATCCAAACACTCTGTTTGGATTCATTTAAGTGTAAAACTACACCTGGGATGTTGACAAGTACAAACAAGCTTCAACTCAAACTTTTGAATGCGTTTACGCGTTTTAAAAGCTTATACGAGTAGGGTGAAAGAGATTTGAGTTCTTTTGTGTTGTATATTAATAGAAAGCATCCAAATACTTTGTTTGCATTCATTTGAGTATGAAACTACACCTAGGATGTTTACAAGTACAAACAAGCTTCAACTCAAGCTTTTGAATGTATTTACGCGTTTTAAAAGCTCATTCGAGTAGGGTGAAAGAGATTTGAGTTCTTTTGTGTTGTATGTTAAGAGAAAGCACCCAAATACTTTGTTTACATTCATTTGAGTGTGAAACTACACCTAGGATGTTTACAAGTACAAACAAGCTTCAACTCAAGCTTTTGAATGCATTTACGCGTTTTAAAAGCTCATATGAGTAGGGTGAAAGAGATTTGAGTTCTTTTGTGTTGTATATTAAGAGAAAGCATCCAAATACTTTGTTTGCATTCATTTGAGAGTGAAACTACACCTGGGATGTTTACAAGTACAAACAAGCTTCAACTCAAACTTTTGAATGCATTTACGGGTTTTTGAAGCTCATACGAGTAGGGTGAAAGAGATTTGAGTCCTTTTGGGTTGTATATTAAGAGAAAGCATCCAAATACGTTGTTTGCATTCACTTGAGTGTGAAACTACTCCTAGGATGTTTACAAGTACACGCAAGCTTCAACTCAAGCTTTTGAATGCATATACGCGTTTTAAAAGCTCATACGGGTAGGGTGAAAGAGATTTGGGTTCTTTTGTGTTTTATATTAAGCGAAAGCATCCTAATTTTTTGTTTGCATTCATTTGAGTGTGAAACTTCACCTTTGATGTTTACAAGTACAAACAAGCTTCAAGTCAAGCTTTTGAATGCATTTACGCGTTTTAAAAGCTCATACGAATAAGGTGAAAGAGATTTGGGTTCTTTTGTGTTGTATACTAAGAGAAAGCATACAAATACTTTGTTTGCATTTATTTGAGTGTGAAACTACACCTAGGATGTTTACAAGTACAAACAAGCTTCAACTTAAGCTTTTGAATGCATTTACGCGTTTTAAAAGCTCATGCGAGTAGGGTGAAAGAGATTGAGTTTCTTTGTGTTGTAACTCAAGCTTTTGAATGCATTTACGCGTTGTAAAAGCTCATACGAGTAGGGTGAAAGAGATTTGAGTTCTTTTGTGTTGCATATTTAGAGAAAGCATCCAAATACGTTGTTTGTATTCACTTGAGTGTGAAACTACACCTAGGATGTTTACAAGCACAAACAAGCTTCAACTCAAGCTTTGAATGCATTTACGCGTTTTAAAAGCGCATACGAGTAGGGTGAAAGAGATTTGAGTTCTTTTGTGTTGTATATTAAGAGAAAGCATCCAAATACTTTGTTTAAATTCATTTGAGTGTGAATCTACACCTAGGATGTTTACAAGTACAAACAAGATTCAACTCAAGCTTTTGAATGCATTTACGCGTTTTAACAGCTCTTACGACTATGGTGATAGAGACTGAGTTCTTTTGTGTTGTATATTAAGAGAAAGCATCCAAACACTCTGTTTGGATTCATTTAAGTGTAAAACTACACCTGGGATGTTTGCAAGTAGAAACAAGCTTCAACTCAAACTTTTGAATGCATTCACGCGATTCAAAAGCTCATACGAGTAGGGTGACAGAGATTTGAGTTCTTTTGTGTTGTATATTAGTAGAAAGCATCCAAATACTTTGTTTGCATTCATTTGAGTGTGAAACTACACCTAGGATGTTTACAAGTACAAACAAGCTTCAACTCAAGCTTTTGAATGTATTTACGCGTTTTAAAAGCTCATTCCAGTAGGGTGAAAGAGATTTGAGTTCTTTTGTGTTGTATATTAAGAGAAAGCACCCAAATACTTTGTTTGGATTCATTTGATTGTGAAACTACACCTATGATGTTTACAAGTACAAACAAGCTTCAACTCAAGGTTTTGAATGCATTTACGGGTTTTAAAAGCTCATACGAGTAGGGTGAAAGAGATTTTAGTTCTTTTGTGTTGTATATTAAGATAAAGCATCCAAATACTTTGTTTGGATTCATTTGAGTGTGAAACTACACCTGCGATGTTTACAAGTATAAACAAGCTTCAACTCAAGCTTATGAATGCATTTACGCGTTTTAAAAGCTCATACGAATAAGGTGAAAGAGATTTGGGTTCTTTTGTGTTGTATATTAAGAGAAAGCATACAAATACTTTGTTTGCATTTATTTGAGTGTGAAACTACACCTAGGATGTTTACAAGTACAAACAAGCTTCAACTCAAGCTTTTGAATGCATTTACGCGTTTTAACAGCTCTTACGACTAGGGTGATAGAGAATTAGTTCTTTTGTGTTGTATATTAAGAGAAAGCACCCAAATGTTTTGTTTGCATTCATTTGAGTATGAATCTACACCAAGAATATTTTAAAGTGCAAACAAGCTTCAACTCAAGCTTTGGAATGCATTTACGCGGTTTAAAAGCTCATACGAGTCGGGTAAAAGAGATTTGAGTTCTTTTGTGTTTTATATTAAGAGAAAGCATCCAAATACTTTGTTTACATTCATTTGAATGTGAAACTACACCTTCGATGTTTACAAGTACAAACAAGCTTAAACTCAAGTTTTTGAGTGCATTTACGCGTTTTAAAAGCTCATACGAGTAGGGTGAAAGAGATTTGAGTTCTTTTGTGTTGTATATTAAGAGAAAGCATCCAAATACTTTGTTTGGATTCATTTGAGTGTGACACTACACCTAGGATGTTTACAAGTACAAACCAGCTTCAACCCAAGCTTTTGAATGCATTTACGCGTTTTAACAGCTCTTACGACTATGGTGATAGAGACTGAGTTCTTTTGGGTTGTATATTAAGAGAAAGCATCCAAACACTCTGTTTGGATTCGTTTAAGTGTAAAACTACACCTGGGATGTTTACAAGTACAAACAAGCTTCAACTTAAGCTTTCGAATGCATTTACGAGTTTTATAAGCTCATACGAGAAGGGTGAAAGAGATTTGAGTTCTTTTGTGTTGTATATTAATAGAAAGCATCCAAATACTTTGTTTGGATTCATTTGAGTGTGAAACTACACCTCTGATGTTTACAAGTACAAACAAGATTCAAGTCAAGCTTTTGAATGCATTTACGCGTTTTAAAAGCTCATAAGAATAGGGTGAAAGAGATTTGAGTTCGTTTGTGTTGTATATTAAGAGAAAGCATCCAAATACTTTGTTTGGATTCATTTGAGTGTGAAACTACACCTAGGTTGTTTACAAGTACAAATAAACTTTAACTCAAGCTTTTGAATCCATTTGCGCGTTTTAAAAGCTCATACGAATAGGGTGAAAGAGATTTGGGTTCTTTTGTGTTGTATATTAAGAGAAAGCACCCAAATACTTTGTTTGGATTCATTTGACTGTGAAACAACACCTAGGATGTTTACAAGTACAAACAAGCTTCAAACCAAGCTTTTGAATGCATTTACGCGTTTTAACAGCTCTTACGACCATGGTGATAGAGACTGAGTTCTTTTGTGTTGTATATTAAGAGAAAGCATCCAAATACTCTGTTTGGATTCATTTAAGTGTAAAACTACACCTGGGATGTTTACAAGTACAAACAAGCTTCAACTCAAACTTTTGAATGCATTTACGCGTTTTAAAAGCTTATACGAGTAGGCTGAAAGAGATTTGAGTTCTTTTGTGTTGTATATTAAGAGAAAGTATCCAAACACTTTAGTTGCATTCATTTGAGTGTGAAATTACACCTAAGATGTTTACAAGTACAAATAAGCTTCAACCCAAGCTTTTGAATGCATTTACGCGTTTTAACAGCTCTTACGACTATGGTGATAGAGACTGAGTTCTTTTGTGTTGTATATTAAGAGAAAGCATCCAAAAAGTTTGTTTGGATTCATTTGAGTGTGAAACTACACCTAAGATGTTTACAAGTACAAACAAGCTCAACTCAAGCTTTTGACTCCATTTACGCGTTTTACAAGCTCATACGAATAGGGTGAATGAGATTTGAGTTCTTTTGTGTTGTATATTAAGAGAAAGCATCCAAACACTTTATTTGCATTCATTTGAGTGTGAAATTGCACCTACGATGTTTACAAGTACAAACAAGCTTCAACTCAAGCTTTTGAATGCATTTACGCGTTTTAAAAGCTCATACGAGTAGGGTGAAAGAGATTTGAGTTCTTTTGTCTTGTATATTAAGAGAAAGCATCCAAATACTTTTTTGCATTCATTTGAGTGTGAAACTACGCCTAGGATGTTTACAAGTACACACAAGCTTCAACTCAAGCTTTTGAATGCATTTACGCGTTTTAAAAGCTCATACGAGTAGGGTGAAAGAGATTTGAGTTCTTTTGTGTTGTATATTAAGAGAAAGCATCCAAAAACTTTGTTTGCATTCATTTGAATGTGAATCTACACCTAGGATGTTTACAAGTGCAAACTAGCTTCACCTCAAGCTTTTGAATCCATTTACGAGTAGGGTGAAAGAAATTTGAGTTCTTTTGTGTTGTATATTAAGAGAAAGCATTCAAATACTTTGTTTCGATTCATTTGAGTGTGAGACTACACCTAAGATGTTTACAAGTACAAACAAACCTCAACTCAAGCTTTTGAATCCATTTACGCGTTTTAAAAGCTCATACGAATAGGGTGAAAGAGATTTGAGTTCTTTTGTGTTGTATATTAAGAGAAAGTATCCAAACACTTTGTTTGCATTCATTTGAGTGTGAAATTGCACCTAAGATGTTTACAAGTACAAATAAGATTCAACCCAAGCTTTTGAATGCATTTACGAGTTTTAAAAGCTCATACGAGTAGGGCGAAAGAGATTTGAGTTCTTTTGTGTTGTATATTAAGAGAAAGCATCCAAATACTTTGGTTCGTATTCATTTGAGTGAGAAACTACACCTACGATGTTTACAAGTACAAACAAGCTTCAACCCAAGCTTTTGAAAGCATTTACGTGTTTTAACAGCTCTTACGACTATGGTGATAGAGACTGAGTTCTTTTGTGTTGTATATTAAGAGATAGCATCCAAATACTTTGCTTGGATTCATTAGAGTGTGAAACTACACCTAGGCTGGTTACAAGTACAAACAAGCTTCAACTCAAGGTTTTGAATGCATTTACGCGTTTTAACAGCTATTACGACTATGGTGATAGAGACTGAGTTCTCTTGTGTTGTATATTAAGATAAAGCAGCCAAATACTTTTTTTGTATTCATTTGATGGTGAAACTACACCTAGGATGTTTAGAAGTACAAACAAGCTTCAACGCAAACTTTTGACTGCATTTACGCGTTTAAAAAGCTCATAAGAATAGGGTGAAAGAGATTTGAGTTCGTTTGTGATGTGTATTAAGAGTAAGCATCCAAATACTTTGTTTGGATTCATTTGAGTGTGAAACTACACCTAGGATGTTTTCAAGTACAAACAAACTTTAACTCAAACTTTTGAATCCATTTACGCGTTTTAAAAGCTCATACGAATAGGGTGAAAGAGATTTGAGTTCTTTTGTGTTGTATATTAAGAGAAAGCACCCAAATACTTTGTTTGGATTCATTTGAGTGTGAAACTACACCTAGGATGTTTACAAGTACAAACTAGCTTCACCTCAAGCTTTTGAATGCATTTACGAGTTTTAAAAGCTTATACGAGTAGAATGAAAGAGATTTGAGTTCTTTTGTGTTGTATATTAAGAGAAAGCATCCAAAAACTTTGTTTGCATTCATTTGAATGTGAATCTACACCTAGGATGTTTACAAGTACAAACTAGCTTCACCTCAAGCTTTTGAATCCATTTACGAGTAGGGTGAAAGAAATTTGAGTTCTTTTGTGTTGTATATTAAGAGAAAGCATTCAAATACTTTGTTTCGATTCATTTGAGTGTGAGACTACACCTAAGATGTTTACAAGTACAAACAAACCTCAACTCAAGCTTTTGAATCCATTTACGCGTTTTAAAAGCTCATACGAATAGGGTGAAAGAGATTTGAGTTCTTTTGTGTTGTATATTAAGAGAATGTATCCAAACACTTTGTTTGCATTCATTTGAGTGTGAAATTGCACCTAAGATGTTTACAAGTACAAATAAGATTCAACCCAAGCTTTTGAATGCATTTACGCGCTTTAACAGCTCTTACGACTATGGTGATAGAGACTGAGTTCTTTTGTGTTGTATATTAAGAGAATGCATCCAAACACTTTGTTTGCATTCATTTGAGTGTGAAACTACACCTAGGATGTTTACAAGTACAAACAAGTTTCAACTCAAGCTTTTGAATGCATTTACGCGTTTTAAAAGCTCATACGAGTAGGGTGAAAGAGATTTGAGTTCTTTTGTGTTGTATACTAAGAGAAAGCACCCAAATAGTTTGTTTGGATTCATTTGAGTGTGAAAATACACCTAGGATGTTTACAAGTACAAACAAGCTTCAACTTAAGCTTTTGAATGCATTTACGCGTTTTAATAGCTCATACGAGTAGCGTGAAAGAGATTTGAGTTCTTTTGTGTTGTATATTAAGAGAAAGCATCCAAATACTTTGTTTGCATTCATTTGAGTGTGAAACTACGCCGAGGATGTTTACAAGTACACACAACCTTCAACTCAAGTTTTTGAATGCATTTACGCGTTTTAAAAGCTCATACGAGTAGCGTGAAAGAGATTTGAGTCCTTTTGTGTTGTATATTAAGAGAAAGCATCCAAGTACTTTGTTTGGATTCATTTGAGTGTGAAACTACACCTGGGATGTTTACATGTACAAACAACCTTCAACTAAAGCTTTTGAATGCATTTACGCGTTTTAAAAGCTCATACGAATAGGGTGAAAGAGATTTGAGTTCTTTTGTGTTGTATATTAAGCGAAAGCATCCAAATACTTTGTTTGGATTCATTTGAGTGTGAAACTACACCTAGGATGTTTACAAGTACAAACAAGCTTAAACTCAAGCTTTTGAATGCATTTACGCGTTTAAAAAGCTCATACGAGTAGGGTGAAAGAGATTTGAGTTCTTTTGTGTTGTATATTAAGAGAAATCATCACAACACTTTGTTTGCATTAATTTGAATGTGAATCTACACCTAGGATGTTTACAGTACAAACTAGCTTCACCTCAAGCTTTTGAATGCATTTACGAGTTTTAAAAGCTCATACGAGTAGGGCGAAAGAGATTTGAGTTCTTTTGTGTTGTATATTAAGAGAAAGCATCCAAATACTTTGGTTCGGATTCATTTGAGTGTGAAACTACACTTACGATGTTTACAAGTACAAACAAGCTTCAACCCAAGCTTTTGAAAGCATTTACGCGTTTTAACAGCTCTTACGACTATGGTGATAGAGACTGGGTTCTTTTGTGTTGTATATTAAGAGAAAGCATCGAAATACTTTGCTTGGATTCATTAGAGTGTGAAACTACACCTAGGCTGGTTACAAGTACAAACAAGCTTTAAGTCAAGGTTTTGAATGCATTTACGCGTTTTAACAGCTCTTACGACTATGGTGATAGAGACTGAGTTCTCTTGTGTTGTATATTAAGATAAAGCAGCCAAATACTTTTTTTGTATTCATTTGACGGTGAAACTACACCTAGGATGTTTAGAAGTACAAACAAGCTTCAACGCAAACTTTTAAATGCATTTACGCGTTTAAAAAGCTCATACGAGTAGGGTGAAAGAGATTTGAGTTCTTTTGTGTTGTATGTTAAAAGAAAGCATCCAAATACTTTGCTTGGATTCATTTGAGCGTGAAACTACACCTAAGATGTTTACAAGTACAAACAAGCTTCAACTCAAGCTTTTGAATGCATTTACGCGTTTTAAAAGCTCATAAGAATAGGGTGAAAGAGATTTGAGTTCGTTTGTGTTGTGTATTAAGAGAAAGCATCCAAATACTTTGTTTGGATTCATGTGAGTGTGAAACTACACCTAGGATGTTTACAAGTACAAAAAAGCTTCAACTCAAACTTTTGAATGCATTTAAGCGGTTTAAGCTCATACAAGTAGCCTGAAAGAGATTTGAGTTCTTTTCTGTTGTATATTAAGAGAAAGCATCCAAATACTTTGTTTGGATTCATTTGAGTGTAAAACTACACCTAGGATGTTTACAAGTACAAACAAGCTTCAACTCAAGCTTTTGAATGCATTTACGCGTTTTAAAAGCTCATACGAGTAGGGTGAAAGAGATTTGAGTTCTTTTGTGTTGTATATTAAGAGAAAGCACCCAAATACTTTGTTTGGATTCATTTGACTGTGAAACTACACATAGGATGTTTACAAGTACAAACAAGTTTCAACTCAAGCTTTTGAATGCATTTACGCGTTTTAAAAGCTCATACGAGTAGGGTGAAAGAGATTTGAGTTCTTTTGTGTTGTATATTAAGAGAAAGCATTCAAATACTTTGTTTCGATTCATTTGAGTGTGAGACTACACCTAAGATGTTTACAAGTACAAACAAACCTCAACTCAAGCTTTTGAATCCATTTACGCGTTTTAAAAGCTCATACGAATAGGGTGAAAGAGATTTGAGTACTTTTGTGTTGTATATTAAGAGAAAGTATCCAAATACTTTGTTTGCATTCATTTGAGTGTGAAACTACGCCGAGGATGTTTACAAGTACACACAAGCTTCAACTCAAGCTTTTGAATGCATTTACGCGTTTTAAAAGCTCATGCGAGTAGGGTGAAAGAGATTTGAGTCCTTTTGTGTTGTATATTAAGAGAAAGCATCCAAACACTTTGTTTGCATTCATTTGAGTGTGAAATTACACCTAGGATGTTTACAAGTACAAATAAGCTTCAACCCAAGCTTTTGAATGCATTTACGCGTTTTAACAGCTCTTACGACTATGGTGATAGAGACTGAGTTCTTTTGTGTCGTATATTAAGAGAAAGCATCCAAATACTTTGTTTGGATTCATTTGAGTGTGAAACTACCCCTGGGATATTTACAATTACAAGCAAGCTTCAACGCAAACTTTTGAATGCATTTACGCGTTTAACAAGCTCATACGAGTAGGGGGAAAGAGATTTGAGTTCTTTTGTTGTGTATATTAAGAGAAAGCATCCAAATACTTTGTTTGGATTCATTTGAGTGTGAAACTACACCTAGGATGTTTACAAGTACAAACAAGCTAAAACTTAAGCTTTTGAATGCATTTACGCGTTTAAAAAGCTCATACGAGTAGGGTGAAAGAGATTTGAGTTCTTTTGTATTGTATATTAAGAGAAAGCATCCCAACACTTTGTTTGCGTTCATTTGAATTTGAATCTACAATTAGGATGTTTACAAGTACAAACTAGCTTCACCTCAAGCTTTTGAATGCATTTACGAGTTTTAAAAGCTCATACGAGTACGGCGAAAGAGATTTGAGTTCTTTTGTGTTGTATCTTAAGAGAAAGCATCCAAATACTTTGGTTCGGATTCATTTGAGTGTGAAACTACAACTAGGATGTTTACAAGTACAAACAAGCTTCAACCCAAGCTTTTGAATGCATTTACGCGTTTTAACAGCTCTTATGACTATGGTGATAGAGACTGAGTTCTTTTGTGTTGTATATTAAGAGAAAGCATCCAAAAAGTTTGTTTGGATTCATTTGAGTGTGAATCTACAATTAGGATGTTTACAAGTACAAACAAGCGTCAACTCAAACTTTTGAATCCATTTACGCGTTTTAAAAGCTCATACGAGTAGGGTGAATGAGATTTGAGTTCTTTTGTGTTGTATATTAAGAGAATGCATCCAAACACTTTGTTTGCATTCATTTGAGTGTGAAACTACACCTAGGATGTTTACAAGTACAAACAAGCTTCAACTCAAGCTTTTGAATGCATTTACGCGTTTTAAAAGCTCATACGAGTAGGGTGAAAGAGATTTGAGTTCTTTTGTGTTGTATATTAAGAGAAAGCATCCAAATACTTTGTTTGCATTCATTTGAGTGTGAAACTCCGCCGAGGATGTTTACAAGTACACACATGCTTCAACTCAAGCTTTTGAATGCATTTACGCGTTTTAAAAGCTCATACGAGTAGGGTGAAAGAGATTTGAGTTCTTTTGTGTTGTATATTAAGAGAAAGCACCCAAATACTTTGTTTGGATTCATTTGAGTGTGAAACTACACCTGGGATGTTTACAAGTACAAACAAGCTTCAACTCAAGCTTTTCAATGCATTTACGCGTTTAAAAAGCTCATACGAATAGTGTGAAAAAGATTTGAGTTCTTTTGTGTTGTATATTAAGAGAAAGCATCCAAACACTTTATTTGCATTCATTTGAGTGTGAAATTACACCTAAGATGTTTACAAGTACAAACAAGCTTCAACCCAAGCTTTTGAATGCATTTACGCGTTTTAACAGCTCTTATGACTATGGTGATAGAGACTGAGTTCTTTTGTGTTGTATATTAAGAGAAAGCATCCAAAAAGTTTGTTTGGATTCATTTGAGTGTGAATCTACAATTAGGATGTTTACAAGTACAAACAAGCGTCAACTCAAACTTTTGAATCCATTTACGCGTTTTAAAAGCTCATACGAGTAGGGTGAATGAGATTTGAGTTCTTTTGTGTTGTATATTAAGAGAATGCATCCAAACACTTTGTTTGCATTCATTTGAGTGTGAAACTACACCTAGGATGTTTACAAGTACAAACAAGCTTCAACTCAAGCTTTTGAATGCATTTACGCGTTTTAAAAGCTCATACGAGTAGGGTGAAAGAGATTTGAGTTCTTTTGTGTTGTATATTAAGAGAAAGCATCCAAATACTTTGTTTGCATTCATTTGAGTGTGAAACTACGCCGAGGATGTTTACAAGTACACACATGCTTCAACTCAAGCTTTTGAATGCATTTACGCGTTTTAAAAGCTCATACGAGTAGGGTGAAAGAGATTTGAGTTCTTTTGTGTTGTATATTAAGAGAAAGCACCCAAATACTTTGTTTGGATTCATTTGAGTGTGAAACTACACCTGGGATGTTTACAAGTACAAACAAGCTTCAACTCAAGCTTTTCAATGCATTTACGCGTTTAAAAAGCTCATACGAATAGTGTGAAAAAGATTTGAGTTCTTTTGTGTTGTATATTAAGAGAAAGCATCCAAACACTTTATTTGCATTCATTTGAGTGTGAAATTACACCTAAGATGTTTACAAGTACAAACAAGCTTCAACCCAAGCTTTTGAATGCATTTACGCGTTTTAACAGCTCTTATGACTATGGTGATAGAGACTGAGTTCTTTTGTGTTGTATATAAATAGAAAGCATCCAAATACTTTGTTTGGATTCATTTGAGTGTGAAACTACACCTAGGATGTTTACAAGTACAAACAAGCTTAAACTCAAGCTTTTGAATGCATTTACGCGTTTAAAAAGCTCATACGAGTAGGGTGAAAGAGATTTGAGTTCGTTTGTGTTGTATATTAAGAGAAAGCATCCCAACACTTTGTTTGCATTCATTTGAATGTGAATCTACACCTAGGATGTTTACAAGTACAAACTAGCTTCACCTCAAGCTTTTGAATGCATTTACGAGTTTTAAAAGCTCATACGAATAGGGTGAAAGAGATTTGAGTTCTTTTGTGTTGTATATTAAGAGAAAGCATCCCAACACTTTGTTTGCATTCATTTGAATTTGAATCTACACCTAGGATGTTTACAAGTACAAACTAGCTTCACCTCAAGCTTTTGAATGCATTTACGAGTTTTAAAAACTCTCTTACGAGTAGGGCGAAAGAGATTTGAGTTGTTTTGTGTTGTATATTAAGAGAAAGCATCCAAATACTTTGCTTCGGATTCATTTGAGTGTGAAACTACAGCTAGGATGTTTACAAGTACAAACAAGCTTCAACCCAAACTTTTGAATGCATTTACGCGTTTTAACAGCTCTTATGACTATTGTGATAGAGATTGAGTTCTTTTGTGTTGTATATTAAGATAAAGCATCCAAAAAGTTTGTTTGGATTCATTTGAGTGTGAAACTACACCTAAGATTCTTACAAGTACAAACAAGCGACAACTCAAACTTTTGAATTCATTTACGAGTTTTAAAAGCTCATACGAGTAGGGTGAAAGAGATTTGAGTTCTTTTGTGTTGTATATTAAGAGAAAGCATCCAAATACTTTGTTTGGATTCATTTGAGTGTAAAACTACACCTGGGATATTTACAATTACAAGCAAGCTTCAACGCAAACTTTTGAATGCATTTACGCGTTTTAAAAGCTCATACGAGTAGGGTGAAAGAGATTTGAGTTCTTTTGTGTTGTATATTAAGAGAAAGCATCCCAACACTTTGTTTGCATTCATTTGAATGTGAATCTACACCTAGGATGTTTACAAGTACAAACTAGCTTCACCTCAAGCTTTTGAATGCATTTACGAGTTTTAAAAGCTCATACGATTAGGGCGAAAGAGATTTGAGTTGTTTTGTGTTGTATATTAAGAGAAAGCATCCAAGTACTTTGTTTGGATTCATTTGAGTGTGAAACTACACCTAGGATGTTTACAAGTACAAACAAGCTTCAACCCAAGCTTTTGACTGCATTTACGCGTTTTAACAGCTCTTACGACTATGGTGATAGAGACTGAGTTCTTTTGTGTTGTATATTAAGAGAAAGCGTCCAAAAAGTTTGTTTGGATTCATTTGAGTGTGAAACTACACCTAAGATGTTTACAAGTACAAACAAGCGTCAACTCAAACTTTTGAATCCATTTACGCGTTTTAAAAGCTCATACGAGTAGGGTGAATGAGATTTGAGTTCTTTTGTGTTGTTTATTTAGAGAATGCATCCAAACACTTTGTTTGCATTCATTTGAGTGTGAAACTACACCTAGGATGTTTACAAGTCAAACAAGCTTCAACTCAAGCTTTTGAATGCATTTACGCGTTTTAAAAGCTCATACGAGTAGGGTGAAAGAGATTTGAGTTCTTTTGTGTTCTATATTAAGAGAAAGCATCCAAATACATTGTTTGCATTCATTTGAATGTGAAACAACACCTAGGATGTTTACAAGTCCAAACAAGCTTAAACTCAAGCTTTTGAGTGCATTTACGCGTTTCAAAAGCTCATACGAGTAGGGTGAAAGCGATTTGAGTTCTTTTGTGTTGTATATTAAGAGAAAGAATCCAAATACTTTGTTTGGATTCATTTGAGTGTGAAACTACACCTAGGATGTTTACAAGTACAAACAAGCTTCAACTCAAGCTTTCGAATGCATTTACGAGTTTTAAAAGCTCATACGAGTAGGGTGAAAGAGATTTGAGTTCTTTTGTGTTGTATATTAAGAGAAAGCATCCAAATACTTTGTTTGGATTCATTTGAGTGTGAAACTACACCTAGGATGTTTACAAGTACAAACAAGCTTCAACTCAAGCTTTCGAATGCATTTACGAGTTTTAAAAGCTCATACGAGTAGGGTGAAAGAGATTTGAGTTCTTTTGTGTTGTATATTAAGAGAAAGCATCCAAATACTTTGTTTGCATTCATTTGAATGTGAAACTACACCTAGGATGTTTACAAGTACAAACAACCTTAAACTCAAGCTTTTGAGTGCATTTACGCGTTTTAAAAGCTCATACGAGTAGGGTGAAAGAGATTTGAGTTCTTTTGTGTTGTATATTAAGAGAAAGCATCCAAATACTTTGTTTGTATTCATTTGTGTGTGAAACTACACCTAGGATGTTTACAAGTACAAAGAAGCTTCAACTCAAACTTTCGAATGCATTTACGAGTTTTAAAAGCTCAGACGAGTAGGGTGAAAGAGATTTGAGTTCTTTTGTGTTGTCTATTAAAAGAAAGCATCCAAATACTTTGTTTGCATTCATTTGAGTGTGAAACTACACCTATGATGTTTACAAGTACAAACAAGCTTCAACTGAAGCTTTTGAATGCATTTACGCGTTTTAACAGCTCTTACGAGTAGGGTGACAGAGATTTAGTTCTTTTGTGTTGTATATTTAGAGAAAGCACCCAAATGTTCTGTTTGCATTCATTTGAGTATGAAACTACACCAAGAATGTTTTAAAGTGCAAACAAGCTTCAACTCAAGCTTTTGAATGCATTTACGCGTTTTAAAAGCTAATACGAGTAGGGTGAAAGAGATTGGAGTTCTTTTGTGTTGTATATTAAGAGAAAGCATCCAAATACTTTGTTTGGATTCATTTGAGTGTGAAACTACACCTAAGATATTTACAAGTACAAACAAGCTTCAACTCAAACTTTCGAATGCATTTACGAGTTTTAAAAGCTCAGACGAGTAGGGTGAAAGAGATTTGAGTTCTTTTGTGTTGTATATTAAGAGAAAGCATCCAAATACTTTGTTTGGATTCATTTGTGTGTGAAACTACACCTAGGATGTTTACAAGTACAAACAAGCTTCAACTCAAACTTTCGAATGCATTTACGAGTTTTAAAAGCTCATACGAGTAGGGTGAAAGAGATTTGAGTTCTTTTGTGTTGTATATTAAGAGAAAGCATCCAAATACTTTGTTTGGATTCATTTGTGTGTGAAACTACACCTAGGATGTTTACAAGTACAAACAAGCTTCAACTCAAACTTTCGAATGCATTTACGAGTTTTAAAAGCTCAGACGAGTAGGGTGAAAGAGATTTGAGTTCTTTTGTGTTGTATATTAAGAGAAAGCACCCAAATACTTTGTTTGGATTCATTTGATTGTGAAACTACACGTAGGATGTTTACAAGTACAAACAAGCTTCAACCCAAGCTTTTGAATGCATTTACGCGTTTTAACAACTCTTGCGACTATGGTGATAGAGACTGAGTTCTTTTGTGTTGTATATTAAGAGAAAGCGTCCAAATACTCTGTTTGGATTCATTTAAGTGTAAAACTACACCTGGGATGGTTACAAGTACAAACAAGCTTCAACTCAAACTTTTGAATGCATGTACGCGTTTTAAAAGCTCATACGAGTAGGGTGAAAAAGATTTGAGTTCTTTTGTGTTGTACATTAATAGAAAGCATCCAAATACTTTGTTTCCATTCATTTGAGTGTGAAACTACACCAAGGATGTTTACAATTACAAACAAGCTTCAACTCAAGCTTTTGAATGCATTTACGCGTTTTAAAAGCTCATACGAGTAGGGTGAAAGAGATTTGAGTTCTTTTGTGTTGTATATTAAGAGAAAGCACCCAAATACTTTGTTTGGATTCATTTGAGTGTGAAACTACACCTAGGATGTTTACAAGTACAAACAAGCTTCAACTCAAGCTTTCGAATGCATTTACGAGTTTTAAAAGCTCATACGAGTAGGGTGAAAGAGATTTGAGTTCTTTTGTGTTGTATATTAAGAGAAAGCATCCAAATACTTTGTTTGCATTCATTTGAATGTGAAACTATACCTAGGATGTTTACAAGTACAAACAAGCTTAAACTCAAACTTTTGAGTGCATTTACGCGTTTTAAAAGCTCATACGTGTAGGGTGAAAGAGTTTTGAGTTCTTTTGTGTTGTATATTAAGAGAAAGCATCCAAATACTTTATTTGGATTCATTTGAGTGTGAAACTACACCTAAGATGTTTACAAGTACAAACAAGCTTAAACTCAACCTTTTGAGTGCATTTACGCGTTTTAAAAGCTCATACGAGTAGGGTGAAAGAGATTTGAGTTCTTTTGTGTTGTATATTAAGAGAAAGCATCCAAATACTTTGTTTGGATTCATTTGAGTGTGAAACTACACCTATTTTGTTTACAAGTACAAACAAGCTTCAACTCAAGCTTTTGAATGCATTTACGCGTTTTAAAAGCTCATACGAGTAGGGTGAAAGAGATTTGAGTTCTTTTGTGTTGTATAATAAGAGAAAGCACCCAAATACTTTGTTTGGATTCATTTGAGTGTGAAACTACACCTAGGATGTTTACAAGTACAAACAAGCTTCAACTCAAGCTTTTGAATGCATTTACGCGTTTTAAAAGCTCATACGAGTAGCGTGAAAGAGATTTGAGTTCTTTTGTGTTGTATATTAAGAGAAAGCATCCAAATACTTTGTTTGCATTCATTTGAGTGTGAAACTACGCCTAGGATATTTACAAGTACAAACAAGCTTCAACTCAAGCTTTTGAATGCATTTACGCGTTTTAAAAGCTCATACGTGTAGGGTGAAACAGATTTGAGTTCTTTTGTGTTGTATATTAAGAGAAAGCACCCAAATACTTTGTTTGGATTCATTTGAGTGTGAAACTACACATAGGATGTTTACAAGCACAAACAAGATTCAACTCAAGCTTTTGAATGCATTTACGCGTTTTAAAAGCTCATACGAGTAGGGTGAAAGAGATTTGAGTTCTTTTGTGTTGTATATTAAGAGAAAGCATCCAAATACTTTGTTTGCATTCATTTGAGTGTGAAACTACGCCGAGGATGTTTACAAGTACACACAAGCTTCAACTCAAGCTTTTGAATGCACTTACGCGTTTTAAAAGCTCATACGAGTAGTGTGAAAGAGATTTGAGTTCTTTTGTGTTGTATATTAAGAGAAAGCATCCAAACACTTTATTTGCATTCATTTGAGTGTGAAATTACACCTCAGATGTTTACAAGTACAAATAAGCTTCAACCCAAGCCTTTGAATGCATTTACGCGTTTTAAAAGCTCGTACGAGTAGGGTGAAAGAGATTTGAGTTCTTTTGTGTTCTATACTAAGAGAAAGCATCCAAATACTTTGTTTGGATTCATTTGAGTGTGAAACTACACCTAGGATGTTTACAAGTACAAACAAGCTTAAACTCAAGCTTTTGAATGCATTTACGCGTTTTAAAAGCTCATACGAGTAGGGTGAAAGAGATTTGAGTTCTTTTGAGTTGTATATTAAGAGAAAGCACCCAAATGTTTTGTTTGCAATATTTGAGTATGTAACAACCCCAAGAATGTTTTAAAGTGCAAACAAGCTTCAACTCAAGCTTTTGAATGCTTTTACGCGTTTTAAAAACTCATACGAGTAGGGTGAAAACGATTTGAGTTCTTTTGTGTTGTATATTAAGAGAAAGCATCCAAATACTTTGTTTTGATTCATTTGAGTTTGAAACTACACCTAGGATGTTTACAAGTACAAACAAGCTTCAACTCAAGCTTTCGAATGCATTTACGAGTTTTAAAAGCTCATACGAGTAGGGTGAAAGAGATTTGAGTTCTTTTGAGTTGTATATTAAAAGAAAGCATCCAAATACTTTGTTTGGATTCATTTGATTGTAAAACTACACCTAGGATGTTTACAAGTACAAACAAGCTTCAACTCAAGCTTTTGAATGCATTTACGCGTTTTAAAAGCTCATACGAGTAGGGTGAAAGAGATTTGAGTTCTTTTGTGTTGTCTATTAAGAGAAAGCATCCAAACACTTTGTTTGCATTCATTTGAGTATGAAACTGCACCAAGAATGTTTTAAAGTGCAAACAAGCTTCAACTCAAGCTTTGAATGCATTTACGGGTTTTAAAAGCTCATCCGAGTAGGGTGAAAGAGATTTGAGTTCTTTTGTGTTGTATATTAAGAAAAAGCATCCAAACACTTTTCTGGCATTTATTTGAGTGTGAAACTACTCCTAGGATGTTTACAAGTACAAACACGCTTCAACGCAAGCTTTTGAATGCATTTACGTGTTTTAACATCTCTTACGACTAGGGTGGTAGAGATTGAGTTCTTTTGTGTTGTATATTAAGAGAAAGCACCCAATTGTTTTGTTTGCATTCATTTGAGTATCAAACTACGCTAAGAATGTTTTAAAGTGCAAACAAGCTTCAACTCAAGCTTTTGAATGCATTTACGCGGTTTAAAAGCTCATTCGAGTAGGGTGAAAGAGATTTGAGTTCTTTTGTGTAGTATATTAAGAGAAAGCATCCAAATATGTTGTTTGGATTAATTTGAGTGTGAAACTACACCTAGGGTGTTTACAAGTACAAACAAGCTTCAGCTCAAGCTTTTGAATGCATTTACGCGTTTTAAAAGCTCATACGAGTAGGGTGAAAGAGATTTGAGTTCTTTTGTGTTGTCTATTAAGAGAAAGCATCCAAACACTTTGTTTGCATTCATTTGAGTATGAAACTGCACCAAGAATGTTTTAAAGTGCAAACAAGCTTCAACTCAAGCTTTGAATGCATTTACGGGTTTTAAAAGCTCATCCGAGTAGGGTGAAAGAGATTTGAGTTCTTTTGTGTTGTCTATTAAGAGAAAGCATCCAAACACTTTGTTTGCATTCATTTGAGTATGAAACTGCACCAAGAATGTTTTAAAGTGCAAACAAGCTTCAACTCAAGCTTTGAATGCATTTACGGGTTTTAAAAGCTCATCCGAGTAGGGTGAAAGAGATTTGAGTTCTTTTGTGTTGTATATTAAGAAAAAATATCCAAACACTTTTCTGGCATTCATTTGAGTGTGAAACTACTCCTAGGATGTTTACAAGTACAAACACGCTTCAACGCAAGCTTTTGAATGCATTTACGTGTTTTAACATCTCTTACGACTAGGGTGGTAGAGATTGAGTTCTTTTGTGTTGTATATTAAGAGAAAGCACCCAATTGTTTTGTTTGCATTCATTTGAGTATCAAACTACGCCAAGAATGTTTTAAAGTGCAAACAAGCTTCAACTCAAGCTTTTGAATGCATTTACGCGGTTTAAAAGCTCATTCGAGTAGGGTGAAAGAGATTTGAGTTCTTTTGTGTAGTATATTAAGAGAAAGCATCCAAATATGTTGTTTGGATTAATTTGAGTGTGAAACTACACCTAGGGTGTTTACAAGTACAAACAAGCTTCAGCTCAAGGTTTTGAATGCATTTACGCGTTTTTAAAGCTCATACGAGTAGGGTGATAGAGATCGAGTTCTTTTGTGTTGTATATTAAGAGAAAACATAAAAATACTTTGTTTGCATTCAATTGAGTGTGAAACTACACCTAGGATGTTTACAAGTACAAACAAGCTTCAACTCAAGCTTTTGAAAATGTTTTGTTTGTATTCATTTGAGTATAAAACTACACCAAGAATGTTTTGAAAATGCAAACACGCTTCAACTCAACCTTTTGAAAGCATTTACGCGTTTTAAAAGCTCTTACCACTAGGGTGATAGAGATCGAGTTCTTTTGTGTTGTTTATTAAGAGAATGCACCCAAATGTTTTGTTTGTATTCATTTGAGTATAAAACTACACCAAGAATGTTTTGAAAATGCAAACACGCTTCAACTCAACCTTTTAAATGCATTTACGCGTTTTAAAAGCTCATACGAGTAGGGTGAAAGAGATTTGAGTTCTTTTGCATTGTATATTAAGAGAAAGCATCAAATTACTTTGTTTGGATTAATTTTAGTGTGAAACTACACCTAGGATGTTTACAAGTACGAACAAGCTTCAACTCAAGCTTTTGAATGCATTTACGCGTTTTAAAAGCTCATACGAGTAGGGTGAAAGAGATTTGAGTTCTTTTGTGTTGTATATTAAGAGAAAGCATCCAAACACTTTGTTTGCATTCATTTGAGTGTGAAACTACTCCTAGGACGTTTAAAAGTACAAACAAGCTTCAACTCAAGCTTTTGAATGCATTTACGCGTTTAAACAGCTCTTACGACTAGGGTGATAGAGATTGAGTTCTTTTGTGTTGTATATTAAGAGAAAGCACCCAAATGTTTTGTTTGCAATATTTGAGTATGTAACAACCCCAAGAATGTTTTAAAGTGCAAACAAGCTTCAACTCAAGCTTTTGAATGCTTTTACGCGTTTTAAAAACTCATACGAGTACGGTGAAAACGATTTGAGTTCTTTTGTGTTGTATATTAAGAGAAAGCATCCAAATACTTTGTTTTGATTCATTTGAGTTTAAAACTACACCTAGGATGTTTACAAGTACAAACAAGCTTCAACTCAAGCTTTCGAATGCATTTACGAGTTTTAAAAGCTCATACGAGTAGGGTGAAAGAGATTTGAGTTCTTTTGAGTTGTGTATTAAAAGAAAGCATCCAAATACTTTGTTTGGATTCATTTGATTGTAAAACTACACCTAGGATGTTTACAAGTACAAACAAGCTTCAACTCAAGCTTTTGAATGCATTTACGCGTTTTAAAAGCTCATACGAGTAGGGTGAAAGAGATTTGAGTTCTTTTGTGTTGTCTATTAAGAGAAAGCATCCAAACACTTTGTTTGCATTCATTTGAGTATGAAACTGCACCAAGAATGTTTTAAAGTGCAAACAAGCTTCAACTCAAGCTTTGAATGCATTTACGGGTTTTAAAAGCTCATCCGAGTAGGGTGAAAGAGATTTGAGTTCTTTTGTGTTGTCTATTAAGAGAAAGCATCCAAACACTTTGTTTGCATTCATTTGAGTATGAAACTGCACCAAGAATGTTTTAAAGTGCAAACAAGCTTCAACTCAAGCTTTGAATGCATTTACGGGTTTTAAAAGCTCATCCGAGTAGGGTGAAAGAGATTTGAGTTCTTTTGTGTTGTATATTAAGAAAAAGCATCCAAA
This sequence comes from Tetragonia tetragonoides, assembly GCA_038025085.1. NCBI lineage: Eukaryota > Viridiplantae > Streptophyta > Magnoliopsida > Caryophyllales > Aizoaceae > Tetragonia > Tetragonia tetragonoides. The sequence continues at coordinate 28,006,533 of CM076140.1, forward strand.
CACTTTTCTGGCATTCATTTGAGTGTGAAACTACTCCTAGGATGTTTACAAGTACAAACACGCTTCAACGCAAGCTTTTGAATGCATTTACGTGTTTTAACATCTCTTACGACTAGGGTGGTAGAGATTGAGTTCTTTTGTGTTGTATATTAAGAGAAAGCACCCAATTGTTTTGTTTGCATTCATTTGAGTATCAAACTACGCCAAGAATGTTTTAAAGTGCAAACAAGCTTCAACTCAAGCTTTTGAATGCATTTACGCGGTTTAAAAGCTCATTCGAGTAGGGTGAAAGAGATTTGAGTTCTTTTGTGTAGTATATTAAGAGAAAGCATCCAAATATGTTGTTTGGATTAATTTGAGTGTGAAACTACACCTAGGGTGTTTACAAGTACAAACAAGCTTCAGCTCAAGCTTTTGAATGCATTTACGCGTTTTTAAAGCTCATACGAGTAGGGTGATAGAGATCGAGTTCTTTTGTGTTGTATATTAAGAGAAAACATAAAAATACTTTGTTTGCATTCAATTGAGTGTGAAACTACACCTAGGATGTTTACAAGTACAAACAAGCTTCAACTCAAGCTTTTGAAAATGTTTTGTTTGTATTCATTTGAGTATAAAACTACACCAAGAATGTTTTGAAAATGCAAACACGCTTCAACTCAACCTTTTGAAAGCATTTACGCGTTTTAAAAGCTCTTACCACTAGGGTGATAGAGATCGAGTTCTTTTGTGTTGTTTATTAAGAGAATGCACCCAAATGTTTTGTTTGTATTCATTTGAGTATAAAACTACACCAAGAATGTTTTGAAAATGCAAACACGCTTCAACTCAACCTTTTAAATGCATTTACGCGTTTTAAAAGCTCATACGAGTAGGGTGAAAGAGATTTGAGTTCTTTTGCATTGTATATTAAGAGAAAGCATCAAATTACTTTGTTTGGATTAATTTTAGTGTGAAACTACACCTAGGATGTTTACAAGTACGAACAAGCTTCAACTCAAGCTTTTGAATGCATTTACGCGTTTTAAAAGCTCATACGAGTAGGGTGAAAGAGATTTGAGTTCTTTTGTGTTGTATATTAAGAGAAAGCATCCAAACACTTTGTTTGCATTCATTTGAGTATGAAACTGCACCAAGAATGTTTTAAAGTGCAAACAAGCTTCAACTCAAGCTTTGAATGCATTTACGGGTTTTAAAAGCTCATCCGAGTAGGGTGAAAGAGATTTGAGTTCTTTTGTGTTGTATATTAAGAGAAAGCATCCAAACACTTTTCTGGCATTCATTTGAGTGTGAAACTACTCCTAGGATGTTTACAAGTATAAACACGCTTCAACGCAAGCTTTTGAATGCATTTACGAGTTTTAACATCTGTTACGACTAGGGTGATAGAGATTGAGTTCTTTTGTGTTGTATATTAAGAGAAAGCACCCAATTGTTTTGTTTGCCTTCATTTGAGTATGAAACTACGCCAAGAATGTTTTAAAGTGCAAACAAGCTTCAACTCAAGCTTTTGAATGCATTTACGCGAATTAAAAGCTCATTCGAGTAGGGTGAAAGAGATTTGAGTTCTTTTGTGTAGTATATTAAGAGAAAGCATCCAAATACTTTGTTCGGATTCATTTGAGTATGAAACTACACCAAGAATGTTTTCAAGTGCAAACATGCTTCAACTCAATCTTTTGAATGCATTTACGCGTTTTAAAAGCTCATATGAGTAGGGTGAAAGAGATTTGAGTTCTTTTGAGTTGTATATTAAAAGAAAGCATCCAAATACTTTGTTTGGATTCATTTGATTGTGAAACTACACCTAGGATGTTTACAAGTACAAACAAGCTTCAACTCAAGCTTTTGAATGCATTTACGCGTTTTAAAAGCTCATACGAGTAGGGTGAAAGAGATTTGAGTTCTTTTTGTGTTGTCTATTAAGAGAATGCATCCAAACACTTTGTTTGCATTCATTTGAGTATGAAACTGCACCAAGAATGTTTTAAAGTGCAAACAAGCTGCAACTCAAGCTTTGAATGCATTTACGGGTTTTAAAAGCTCATCCGAGTAGGGTGAAAGAGATTTGAGTTCTTTTGTGTTGTATATTAAGAGAAAGCATCCAAACACTTTTCTGGCATTCATTTGAGTGTGAAACTACTCCTAGGATGTTTACAAGTACAAACACGCTTCAACGCAAGCTTTTGAATGCATTTACGTGTTTTAACATCTGTTACGACTAGGGTGATAGAGATTGAGTTCTTTTGTGTTGTATATTAAGAGAAAGCACCCAATTGTTTTGTTTGCCTTCATTTGAGTATGAAACTACGCCAAGAATGTTTTAAAGTGCAAACAAGCTTCAACTCAAGCTTTTGAATGCATTTACGCGAATTAAAAGCTCATTCGAGTAGGGTGAAAGAGATTTGAGTTCTTTTGTGTAGTATATTAAGAGAAAGCATCCAAATACTTTGTTCGGAATCATTTGAGTATGAAACTACACCAAGAATGTTTTCAAGTGCAAACATGCTTCAACTCAATCTTTTGAATGCATTTACGCGTTTTAAAAGCTCATACGAGTAGGGTGAAAGAGATTTGAGTTCTTTTGAGTTGTATATTAAAAGAAAGCATCCAAATACTTTGTTTGGATTCATTTGATTGTGAAACTACACCTAGGATGTTTACAAGTACAAACAAGCTTCAACTCAAGCTTTTGAATGCATTTACGCGTTTTAAAAGCTCATACGAGTAGGGTGAAAGAGATTTGAGTTCTTTTTGTGTTGTCTATTAAGAGAATGCATCCAAACACTTTGTTTGCATTCATTTGAGTATGAAACTGCACCAAGAATGTTTTAAAGTGCAAACAAGCTTCAACTCAAGCTTTGAATGCATTTACAGGTTTTAAAAGCTCATCCGAGTAGGGTGAAAGAGATTTGAGTTCTTTTGTGTTGTATATTAAGAGAAAGCATCCAAACACTTTTCTGGCATTCATTTGAGTGTGAAACTACTCCTAGGATGTTTACAAGTACAAACACGCTTCAACGCAAGCTTTTGAATGCATTTACGAGTTTTAACATCTGTTACGACTAGGGTGATAGAGATTGAGTTCTTTTGTGTTGCATATTAAGAGAAAGCACCCAATTGTTTTGTTTGCCTTCATTTGAGTATGAAACTACGCCAAGAATGTTTTAAAGTGCAAACAAGCTTCAACTCAAGCTTTTGAATGCATTTACGCGAATTAAAAGCTCATTCGAGTAGGGTGAAAGAGATTTGAGTTCTTTTGTGTAGTATATTAAGAGAAAGCATCCAAATACTTTGTTCGGATTCATTTGAGTATGAAACTACACCAAGAATGTTTTCAAGTGCAAACATGCTTCAACTCAATCTTTTGAATGCATTTACGCGTTTTAAAAGCTCATACGAGTAGGGTGAAAGAGATTTGAGTTCTTTTGAGTTGTATATTAAAAGAAAGCATCCAAATACTTTGTTTGGATTCATTTGATTGTGAAACTACACCTAGGATGTTTACAAGTACAAACAAGCTTCAACTCAAGCTTTTGAATGCATTTACGCGAATTAAAAGCTCATTCGAGTAGGGTGAAAGAGATTTGAGTTCTTTTGTGTAGTATATTAAGAGAAAGCATCCAAATATGTTGTTTGGATTAATTTGAGTGTGAAACTACACCTACGGTGTTTACAAGTACAAACAAGCTTCAACTCAAGCTTTTGAATGCATTTACGCGTTTTAAAAGCTCATACGAGTAGGGTGAAAGAGATTTGAGTTCTTTTTGTGTTGTCTATTAAGAGAATGCATCCAAACACTTTGTTTGCATTCATTTGAGTATGAAACTGCACCAAGAATGTTTTAAAGTGCAAACAAGCTTCAACTCAAGCTTTGAATGCATTTACGGGTTTTAAAAGCTCATCCGAGTAGGGTGAAAGAGATTTGAGTTCTTTTGTGTTGTATATTAAGAGAAAGCATCCAAACACTTTTCTGGCATTCATTTGAGTGTGAAACTACTCCTAGGATGTTTACAAGTACAAACACGCTTCAACGCAAGCTTTTGAATGCATTTACGAGTTTTAACATCTGTTACGACTAGGGTGATAGAGATTGAGTTCTTTTGTGTTGTATATTAAGAGAAAGCACCCAATTGTTTTGTTTGCCTTCATTTGAGTATGAAACTACGCCAAGAATGTTTTAAATTGCAAACAAGCTTCAACTCAAGCTTTTGAATGCATTTACGCGAATTAAAAGCTCATTCGAGTAGGGTGAAAGAGATTTGAGTTCTTTTGTGTAGTATATTAAGAGAAAGCATCCAAATATGTTGTTTGGATTAATTTGAGTGTGAAACTACACCTACGGTGTTTACAAGTACAAACAAGCTTCAACTCAAGCTTTTGAATGCATTTACGCGTTTTAAAAGCTCATACGAGTGGGGTGAAAGAGATTTGAGTTCTTTTGTGTTGTATATTAAGAGAAAGCATCCAAATACTTTGTTTGGATTAATTTGAGTGTGAAACTACACCTAGGATGTTTACAAGTACAAACTAGCTTCAACTCAAGCTTTTGAATGCATTTACGCGTTTTAAAAGCCCATACGAGTAGGGTGAAAGAGATTTGAGTTCTTTTGTGTTGTATATTAAGAGAAAGCATCCAAATACTTTATTTGCACTCATTTGAGTATGAAACTACACCAAGAATGTTTTAAAGTGCAAACAAGCTTCAACTCAAGCTTTTGAAAGCATTTACGCGTTTTAACAGCTCTTACCACTAGGGTGATAGAGATCGATTTCTTTTGTGTTGCTTATTAAGAGAATGCACCCAAATGTTTTGTTTGCATTCATTTGAGTATAAAACTACACCAAGAATGTTTTAAAGTGCAAACACGCTTCAACTCAACCTTTTAAATGCATTTACGCGTTTTAAAAGCTCATACGAGTAGGGTGAAAGATATTTGAGTTCTTTTGCATTGTATATTAAGAGAAAGCATCAAATTGCTTTGTTTGGATTAATTTTAGTGTGAAATTACACCTAGGATGTTTACAAGTATCAACAAGCTTCAACTCAAGCTTTTGAATGCATTTACGCGTTTTAAAAGCTCATACGAGTAGGGTGAAAGAGATTTGAGTTCTTTTGTGTTGCATATTAAGAGAAAGCATCCAAACACTTTGTTTGCATTCATTTGAGTGTGAAACTACTCCTAGGACGTTTAAAAGTATAAACAAGCTTCAACTCAAGCTTTTGAATGCATTTACGCGTTTTAACAGCTCTTACGACTAGGGTGATAGAGATTGAGTTATTTTGTGTTGTATATTAAGAGAAAGCACCCAAATGTTTTGTTTGCATTCATTTCAGTATGAAACAACCCCAAGAATGTTTTAAAGTGCAAACAAGCTTCAACTCAAGCTTTTGAATACATTTACGCGTTTTAAAAGCTCAAACGAGTAGGGTGAAAGAGATTTGAGTTCTTTTGTATTGTATATTAAGAGAAAACATCCAAGTACTTTGTTTGGATTCATTTGAGTGTGAAACTACACCTAGGATGTCTGCAAGTACAAACAAGCTTCAACTCAAGGTTTTGAATGCATTTACGCGTTTCAAAAGCCCATACGAGTAGGGTGAAAGAGATTTGAGTTCTTTTGTGTTGTATATTAAGAGAAAGCATCCAAATATTTTTTTTGGATTAATTTGAGTGTGAAACTACACCTAGGATGTTTACAAGTACAAAAAAGCTTCAACTCAAGCTTTTGAATGCATTTACGTGTTTTAAAAGCTCATACGAGTAGGGTGAAAGAGATTTGAGTTCTTTTGAGTTGTATATTAAAAGAAAGCATCCAAACACTTTGTTTGGATTCATTTGAGTGTGAAACTACACCTAGGATGTTTACAAGTACACACAAGCTTCAACTCAAGCTTTCGAATGCATTTACGCGTTTTAAAAGTTCATTCGAGTAGGGTGAAAGAGATTTGAGTTCTTTTGTGTTGTCTATTAAGAGAAAGCATCCAAACACTTTGTTTGCATTCATTTGAGTATCAAAATACTCCTAGGGTGTTTACAAGTACAAACAAGCTTCAACTCAAGCTTTTGAATGCATTTACGCGTTTTAACAGCTCTTACGACTAGTGTGATAGAGATTGATTTCTTTTGTGTTGTATATTAAGAGAAAGCAGCCAATTGTTTTGTTTGCATTCATTTGAGTAAGAAACTACACCAAGAATATTTTAAAGTGCAAACAAGCTTCAACTCAAGCTTTTGAATGCATTTAAGCGTTTTAAAAGCTCATACGAGTAGGGTGAAAGAGATTTGAGTTGTTTTGTGTTGTATATATTAAGAGAAAGCATAAAAATACTTTGTTTGGATTAATTTGAGGGTGAAACTACACCTAGGATGTTTACAAGTACAAACAAGCTTCAACTCAAGCTTTTGAATGCATCTACGCGTTTTAACAGCTCTTACAACTAGGGTGATAGAGATCGAGTTCTTTTGGGTTATATATTAAGAGAAAGCATCCAAATACTTTGTTTGCATTCATTTGAGTATGAAACTACACCAAGAATGTTTTAAAGTGCAAACAAGCTTCAACTCAAGCTTTTGAATGCATTTACGGGTTTTAAAAGCTCATCCGAGTAGGGTGAAAGAGATTTGAGTTCTTTTGGGTTGTATATTAAGAGAAAGCATCCAAACACTTTTCTGGCATTCATTTGAGTGTCAAACTACGCCTAGGATGTTTACAAGTACAAACAAGCTTCAACTCAAGCTTTTGAATGCATTTACGCGTTTTAAAAGCTCATACGAGTAGGGTGAAAGAGATTTGAGTTCTTTTGTGTTGTCTATTAAGAGAAAGCATCCAAACACTTTGTTTGCATTCATTTGAGTATGAAACTACACCAAGAATGTTTTAAAGTGCAAACAAGCTTCAACTCAAGCTTTTGAATGCATTTACGGGTTTTAAAAGCTCATCCGAGTAGGGTGAAAGAGATTTGAGTTCTTTTGTGTTGTATATTAAGAGAAAGCATCCAAACACTTTTCTGGCATTGATTTGAGTGTGAAACTACTCCTAGGATGTTTACAAGTACAAACACGCTTCAACTCAAGCTTTTGAATGCATTCACGCGTTTTAACAGCTCTTACGACTAGGATGATAGAGATTGAGTTCTTTTGTGTTGTATATTAAGAGAAAGCACCCAATTGTTTTGTTTGCATTCATTTGAGTATGAAACTACACCAAGAATGTTTTAAAGTGCAAACAAGCTTCAACTCAAGCTTTTGAATGCACTTACGCGATTTAAAAGCTCATTCGAGTAGGGTGAAAGAGATTTGAGTACTTTTGTGTAGTATATTAAGAGAAAGCATCCAAATATGTTGTTTGGATTAATTTGAGTGTGAAACTACACCTAGGATGTTTACAAGTACAAACAAGCTTCAACTCAAGCTTTTGAATGCATTTACGCGTTTTAAAAGCTCATACGAGTAGGGTGAAAGAGATTTGAGTTCTTTTGTGTAGTATATTTAGAGAAAGCATCCAAACACTTTGTTTGCATTCATTTGAGTGTGAAACTACTCCTAGGATGTTTACAAGTACAAACAAGCTTTAACTCAAGCTTTTGAATGCATTTACGCGTTTTAACAGCTCTTACGACTAGGGTGATAGAGCTTGAGTTCTTGTGTGTTGTATATTAAGAGAAAGCACCCAATTGTTTTGTTTGCATTCATTTATGAATGAAACTACACCACGAATGTTTTAAAGTGCAAACAAGCTTCAACTCAAGCTTTTGAATGCATTTACGCGTTTTAAAAGCTCATACGAGTTGGGTGAAAAAGATTTCAGTTCATTTAGTTGTATATTAAGAGAAAGCATCCAAATAGTTTCGTTGGATTAATTTGAGTGTGAAACTACACCTAGGATGTTTACAAGTACAAACAAGCTTCAACTCAAGCTTTTGAAAGCATTTACGCGTTTTAACAGTTCTTACGACTAGGGTGAAAGAGATTTGAGTTCTTTTGTGTTGTATATTAAGAGAAAGCATCCAAATACTTTGTTTGGATTCATTTGAGTGTGAAACTACACCTAGGATGTTTACAAGTACAAACAAGCTTTAACTCAAGCTTTTGAATGCATTTACGCGTTTTAACAGCTCTTGCAACTAGGGTGATAGAGATCGAGTTCTTTTGTGTTGTATATTAAGAGAAAGCATCCAAATACATTGTTTGAATTCATTTGAGTGTGAAACAATGCCAAGAATGTTTTAAAGTGCAAACAATCTTCAACTCATGCTTTTGAATGCATTTACGCGTTTTAACAGCTCTTACAACTAAGGTTAAAGAGATTTGAGTTATATTGTGTTGTATATTAGGAGAAAGCATCCAAATACTTTGTTTGGATTTATTTGAGTGTGAAACCACACCTAGGATGTCTACAAGTACAAACAAGCTTTAACTCAAGCTTTTGAATGCATTTACGCGTTTTAACAGCTCTTACGACTAGGGTAATAGTGATCGATTTCTTTTGTGTTGTATATTAAGAGAAAGCATCCAAATACATTGTTTGCATTCATTTGAGTGTGAAACTACACCAAGAATGTTTTAAAGTGCAAACAAGCTTCAACTCATGCTTTTGAATGCATTTACGCGTTTTAACAGCTCTTACAACTAAGGTTAAAGAGATTTGAGTTCTTTTGTGTTGTATATTAAGAGAAAGCATCCAAATACTTTTTTTGCATTCATTTGAGTGTGAAACTACACCTAGGATGTTTACAAGTACAAACAAGCTTCAACTCAAGCTTTTGAATGCATTTACGCGTTTTAACAGCTCTTACAACTAGGGTGATAGAGATTGAGTTCTTTTGTGTTGTATATTAAGAGAAAGCATTCAAATAGTTTCAAAGCATTCAAAGAGATTTGAGTTGTTTTGTGTTGTATATTAATAGAAAGCAGCCAAACACATTTCTGGCATTCATTTGAGTGTGAAACTACTCCTAGGATGTTTACAAGTACAAACACGCTTCAACGCAAGCTTTTGAATGCATTTACGTGTTTTAAAATCTGTTACGACTAGGGTGATAGAGATTGAATTCTTTTGTGTTGTATATTAAGAGAAAGCACCCAATTGTTTTGTTTGCCTTCATTTGAGTATGAAACTACGCCAAGAATGTTTTAAAGTGCAAACAAGCTTCAACTCAAGCTTTTGAATGCATTTACGCGAATTAAAAGCTCATTGGAGTAGGGTGAAAGAGATTTGAGTTCTTTTGTGTAGTATATTAAGAGAAAGCATCCAAATACTTTGTTCGGATTCATTTCAGTGTGAAACTACACCAAGAATGTTTTCAAGTGCAAACATGCTTCAACTCAATCTTTTGAATGCATTTACGCGTTTTAAAAGCTCATACGAGTAGGGTGAAAGAGATTTGAGTTCTTTTGAGTTGTATATTAAAAGAAAGCATCCAAATACTTTGTTTGGATTCATTTGATTGTGAAACTACACCTAGGATGTTTACAAGTACAAACAAGCTTCAACTCAAGCTTTTGAATGCATTTACGCGTTTTAAAAGCTCATACGAGTAGGGTGAAAGAGATTTGAGTTCTTTTTGTGTTGTCTATTAAGAGAATGCATCCAAACACTTTGTTTGCATTCATTTGAGTATGAAACTGCACCAAGAATGTTTTAAAGTGCAAACAAGCTTCAACTCAAGCTTTGAATGCATTTACGGGTTTTAAAAGCTCATCCGAGTAGGGTGAAAGAGATTTGAGTTCTTTTGTGTTGTATATTAAGAGAAAGCATCCAAACACTTTTCTGGCATTCATTTGAGTGTGAAACTACTCCTAGGATGTTTACAAGTACAAACACGCTTCAACGCAAGCTTTTGAATGCATTTACGTGTTTTAACATCTGTTACGACTAGGGTGATAGAGATTGAGTTCTTTTGTGTTTTATATTAAGAGAAAGCACCCAATTGTTTTGTTTGCCTTCATTTGAGTATGAAACTACGCCAAGGATGTTTTAAAGTGCAAACAAGCTTCAACTCAAGCTTTTGAATGCATTTACGCGAATTAAAAGCTCATTCGAGTAGGGTGAAAGAGATTTGAGTTCTTTTGTGTAGTATATTAAGAGAAAGCATCCAAATACTTTGTTCGGATTCATTTGAGTATGAAACTACACCAAGAATGTTTTCAAGTGCAAACATGCTTCAACTCAATCTTTTGAATGCATTTACGCGTTTTAAAAGCTCATACGAGTAGGGTGAAAGAGATTTGAGTTCTTTTGAGTTGTATATTAAAAGAAAGCATCCAAATACTTTGTTTGGATTCATTTGATTGTGAAACTACACCTAGGATGTTTACAAGTACAAACAAGCTTCAACTCAAGCTTTTGAATGCATTTACGCGTTTTAAAAGCTCATACGAGTAGGGTGAAAGAGATTTGAGTTCTTTTTGTGTTGTCTATTAAGAGAATGCATCCAAACACTTTGTTTGCATTCATTTGAGTATGAAACTGCACCAAGAATGTTTTAAAGTGCAAACAAGCTTCAACTCAAGCTTTGAATGCATTTACGGGTTTTAAAAGCTCATCCGAGTAGGGTGAAAGAGATTTGAGTTCTTTTGTGTTGTATATTAAGAGAAAGCATCCAAACACTTTTCTGGCATTCATTTGAGTGTGAAACTACTCCTAGGATGTTTACAAGTACAAACACGCTTCAACGCAAGCTTTTGAATGCATTTACGAGTTTTAACATCTGTTACGACTAGGGTGATAGAGATTGAGTTCTTTTGTGTTGTATATTAAGAGAAAGCACCCAATTGTTTTGTTTGCCTTCATTTGAGTATGAAACTACGCCAAGAATGTTTTAAAGTGCAAACAAGCTTCAACTCAAGCTTTTGAATGCATTTACGCGAATTAAAAGCTCATTCGAGTAGGGTGAAAGAGATTTGAGTTCTTTTGTGTAGTATATTAAGAGAAAGCATCCAAATACTTTGTTCGGATTCATTTGAGTATGAAACTACACCAAGAATGTTTTCAAGTGCAAACATGCTTCAACTCAATCTTTTGAATGCATTTACGCGTTTTAAAAGCTCATACGAGTAGGGTGAAAGAGATTTGAGTTCTTTTGAGTTGTATATTAAAAGAAAGCATCCAAATACTTTGTTTGGATTCATTTGATTGTGAAAACTACACCTAGGATGTTTACAAGTACAAACAAGCTTCAACTCAAGCTTTTGAATGCATTTACGCGAATTAAAAGCTCATTCGAGTAGGGTGAAAGAGATTTGAGTTCTTTTGTGTAGTATATTAAGAGAAAGCATCCAAATATGTTGTTTGGATTAATTTGAGTGTGAAACTACACCTACGGTGTTTACAAGTACAAACAAGCTTCAACTCAAGCTTTTGAATGCATTTACGCGTTTTAAAAGCTCATACGAGTAGGGTGAAAGAGATTTGAGTTCTTTTTGTGTTGTCTATTAAGAGAATGCATCCAAACACTTTGTTTGCATTCATTTGAGTATGAAACTGCACCAAGAATGTTTTAAAGTGCAAACAAGCTTCAACTCAAGCTTTGAATGCATTTACGGGTTTTAAAAGCTCATCCGAGTAGGGTGAAAGAGATTTGAGTTCTTTTGTGTTGTATATTAAGAGAAAGCATCCAAACACTTTTCTGGCATTCATTTGAGTGTGAAACTACTCCTAGGATGTTTACAAGTACAAACACGCTTCAACGCAAGCTTTTGAATGCATTTACGAGTTTTAACATCTGTTACGACTAGGGTGATAGAGATTGAGTTCTTTTGTGTTGTATATTAAGAGAAAGCACCCAATTGTTTTGTTTGCCTTCATTTGAGTATGAAACTACGCCAAGAATGTTTTAAAGTGCAAACAAGCTTCAACTCAAGCTTTTGAATGCATTTACGCGAATTAAAAGCTCATTCGAGTAGGGTGAAAGAGATTTGAGTTCTTTTGTGTAGTATATTAAGAGAAAGCATCCAAATATGTTGTTTGGATTAATTTGAGTGTGAAACTACACCTACGGTGTTTACAAGTACAAACAAGCTTCAACTCAAGCTTTTGAATGCATTTACGCGTTTTAAAAGCTCATACGAGTGGGGTGAAAGAGATTTGAGTTCTTTTGTGTTGTATATTAAGAGAAAGCATCCAAATACTTTATTTGCACTCATTTGAGTATGAAACTACACCAAGAATGTTTTAAAGTGCAAACAAGCTTCAACTCAAGCTTTTGAAAGCATTTACGCGTTTTAACAGCTCTTACCACTAGGGTGATAGAGATCGATTTCTTTTGTGTTGTTTATTAAGAGAATGCACCCAAATGTTTTGTTTGCATTCATTTGAGTATAAAACTACACCAAGAATGTTTTAAAGTGCAAACACGCTTCAACTCAACCTTTTAAATGCATTTACGCGTTTTAAAAGTTCATACGAGTAGGGTGAAAGATATTTGAGTTCTTTTGCATTGTATATTAAGAGAAAGCATCAAATTACTTTGTTTGGATTAATTTTAGTGTGAAACTACACCTAGGATGTTTACAAGTATCAACAAGCTTCAACTCAAGCTTTTGAATGCATTTACGCGTTTTAAAAGCTCATACGAGTAGGGTGAAAGAGATTTGAGTTCTTTTGTGTTGTATATTAAGAGAAAGCATCCAAACACTTTGTTTGCATTCATTTGAGTATGAAACTGCACCAAGAATGTTTTAAAGTGCAAACAAGCTTCAACTCAAGCTTTGAATGCATTTACGGGTTTTAAAAGCTCATCCGAGTAGGGTGAAAGAGATTTGAGTTCTTTTGTGTTGTATATTAAGAGAAAGCATCCAAACACTTTTCTGGCATTCATTTGAGTGTGAAACTACTCCTAGGATGTTTACAAGTACAAACACGCTTCAACGCAAGCTTTTGAATGCATTTACGAGTTTTAACATCTGTTACGACTAGGGTGATAGAGATTGAGTTCTTTTGTGTTGTATATTAAGAGAAAGCACCCAATTGTTTTGTTTGCCTTCATTTGAGTATAAAACTACGCCAAGAATGTTTTAAAGTGCAAACAAGCTTCAACTCAAGCTTTTGAATGCATTTACGCGAATTAAAAGCTCATACGAGTGGGGTGAAAGAGATTTGAGTTCTTTTGTGTTGTATATTAAGAGAAAGCATCCAAATACTTTGTTTGGATTAATTTGAGTGTGAAACTACACCTAGGATGTTTACAAGTACAAACTAGCTTCAACTCAAGCTTTTGAATGCATTTACGCGTTTTAAAAGCCCATACGAGTAGGGTGAAAGAGATTTGAGTTCTTTTGTGTTGTATATTAAGAGAAAGCATCCAAATACTTTATTTGCACTCATTTGAGTATGAAACTACACCAAGAATGTTTTAAAGTGCAAACAAGCTTCAACTCAAGCTTTTGAAAGCATTTACGCGTTTTAACAGCTCTTACCACTAGGGTGATAGAGATCGATTTCTTTTGTGTTGTTTATTAAGAGAATGCACCCAAATGTTTTGTTTGCATTCATTTGAGTATAAAACTACACCAAGAATGTTTTAAAGTGCAAACACGCTTCAACTCAACCTTTTAAATGCATTTACGCGTTTTAAAAGCTCATACGAGTAGGGTGAAAGATATTTGAGTTCTTTTGCATTGTATATTAAGAGAAAGCATCAAATTACTTTGTTTGGATTAATTTTAGTGTGAAACTACACCTAGGATGTTTACAAGTACCAACAAGCTTCAAGTCAAGCTTTTGAATGCATTTACGCGTTTTAAAAGCTCATACGAGTAGGGTGAAAGAGATTTGAGTTCTTTTGTGTTGCATATTAAGAGAAAGCATCCAAACACTTTGTTTGCATTCATTTGAGTGTGAAACTACTCCTAGGACGTTTAAAAGTATAAACAAGCTTCAACTCAAGCTTTTGAATGCATTTACGCGTTTTAACAGCTCTTACGACTAGGGTGATAGAGATTGAGTTATTTTGTGTTGTATATTAAGAGAAAGCACCCAAATGTTTTGTTTGCATTCATTTCAGTATGAAACAACCCCAAGAATGTTTTAAAGTGCAAACAAGCTTCAACTCAAGCTTTTGAATACATTTACGCGTTTTAAAAGCTCAAACGAGTAGGGTGAAAGAGATTTGAGTTCTTTTGTATTGTATATTAAGAGAAAACATCCAAGTACTTTGTTTGGATTCATTTGAGTGTGAAACTACACCTAGGATGTCTGCAAGTACAAACAAGCTTCAACTCAAGGTTTTGAATGCATTTACGCGTTTCAAAAGCCCATACGAGTAGGGTGAAAGAGATTTGAGTTCTTTTGTGTTGTATATTAAGAGAAAGCATCCAAATATTTTTTTTGGATTAATTTGAGTGTGAAACTACACCTAGGATGTTTACAAGTACAAAAAAGCTTCAACTCAAGCTTTTGAATGCATTTACGTGTTTTAAAAGCTCATACGAGTAGGGTGAAAGAGATTTGAGTTCTTTTGAGTTGTATATTAAAAGAAAGCATCCAAACACTTTGTTTGGATTCATTTGAGTGTGAAACTACACCTAGGATGTTTACAAGTACACACAAGCTTCAACTCAAGCTATCGAATGCATTTACGCGTTTTAAAAGTTCATTCGAGTAGGGTGAAAGAGATTTGAGTTCTTTTGTGTTGTCTATTAAGAGAAAGCATCCAAACACTTTGTTTGCATTCATTTGAGTATGAAACTACTCCTAGGGTGTTTACAAGTACAAACAAGCTTCAACTCAAGCTTTTGAATGCATTTACGCGTTTTAACAGCTCTTACGACTAGTGTGATAGAGATTGATTTCTTTTGTGTTGTATATTAAGAGAAAGCAGCCAATTGTTTTGTTTGCATTCATTTGAGTAAGAAACTACACCAAGAATATTTTAAAGTGCAAACAAGCTTCAACTCAAGCTTTTGAATGCATTTAAGCGTTTTAAAAGCTCATACGAGTAGGGTGAAAGAGATTTGAGTTGTTTTGTGTTGTATATATTAAGAGAAAGCATACAAATACTTTGTTTGGATTAATTTGAGGGTGAAACTACACCTAGGATGTTTACAAGTACAAACAAGCTTCAACTCAAGCTTTTGAATGCATCTACGCGTTTTAACAGCTCTTACAACTAGGGTGATAGAGATCGAGTTCTTTTGGGTTATATATTAAGAGAAAGCATCCAAATACTTTGTTTGCATTCATTTGAGTATGAAACTACACCAAGAATGTTTTAAAGTGCAAACAAGCTTCAACTCAAGCTTTTGAATGCATTTACGGGTTTTAAAAGCTCATCCGAGTAGGGTGAAAGAGATTTGAGTTCTTTTGGGTTGTATATTAAGAGAAAGCATCCAAACACTTTTCTGGCATTCATTTGAGTGTCAAACTACGCCTAGGATGTTTACAAGTACAAACAAGCTTCAACTCAAGCTTTTGAATGTATTTACGCGTTTTAAAAGCTCATACGAGTAGGGTGAAAGAGATTTGAGTTCTTTTGTGTTGTCTATTAAGAGAAAGCATCCAAACACTTTGTTTGCATTCATTTGAGTATGAAACTACACCAAGAATGTTTTAAAGTGCAAACAAGCTTCAACTCAAGCTTTTGAATGCATTTACGGGTTTTAAAAGCTCATCCGAGTAGGGTGAAAGAGATTTGAGTTCTTTTGTGTTGTATATTAAGAGAAAGCATCCAAACACTTTTCTGGCATTGATTTGAGTGTGAAACTACTCCTAGGATGTTTACAAGTACAAACACGCTTCAACTCAAGCTTTTGAATGCATTCACGCGTTTTAACAGCTCTTACGACTAGGATGATAGAGATTGAGTTCTTTTGTGTTGTATATTAAGAGAAAGCACCCAATTGTTTTGTTTGCATTCATTTGAGTATGAAACTACACCAAGAATGTTTTAAAGTGCAAACAAGCTTCAACTCAAGCTTTTGAATGCACTTACGCGATTTAAAAGCTCATTCGAGTAGGGTGAAAGAGATTTGAGTACTTTTGTGTAGTATATTAAGAGAAAGCATCCAAATATGTTGTTTGGATTAATTTGAGTGTGAAACTACACCTAGGATGTTTACAAGTACAAACAAGCTTCAACTCAAGCTTTTGAATGCATTTACGCGTTTTAAAAGCTCATACGAGTAGGGTGAAAGAGATTTGAGTTCTTTTGTGTAGTATATTTAGAGAAAGCATCCAAACACTTTGTTTGCATTCATTTGAGTGTGAAACTACTCCTAGGATGTTTACAAGTACAAACAAGCTTTAACTCAAGCTTTTGAATGCATTTACGCGTTTTAACAGCTCTTACGACTAGGGTGATAGAGCTTGAGTTCTTGTGTGTTGTATATTAAGAGAAAGCACCCAATTGTTTTGTTTGCATTCATTTATGAATGAAACTACACCACGAATGTTTTAAAGTGCAAACAAGCTTCAACTCAAGCTTTTGAATGCATTTACGCGTTTTAAAAGCTCATACGAGTTGGGTGAAAAAGATTTCAGTTCATTTAGTTGTATATTAAGAGAAAGCATCCAAATAGTTTCGTTGGATTAATTTGAGTGTGAAACTACACCTAGGATGTTTACAAGTACAAACAAGCTTCAACTCAAGCTTTTGAAAGCATTTACGCGTTTTAACAGTTCTTACGACTAGGGTGAAAGAGATTTGAGTTCTTTTGTGTTGTATATTAAGAGAAAGCATCCAAATACTTTGTTTGGATTCATTTGAGTGTGAAACTACACCTAGGATGTTTACAAGTACAAACAAGCTTTAACTCAAGCTTTTGAATGCATTTACGCGTTTTAACAGCTCTTGCAACTAGGGTGATAGAGATCGAGTTCTTTTGTGTTGTATATTAAGAGAAAGCATCCAAATACATTGTTTGAATTCATTTGAGTGTGAAACAACGCCAAGAATGTTTTAAAGTGCAAACAATCTTCAACTCATGCTTTTGAATGCATTTACGCGTTTTAACAGCTCTTACAACTAAGGTTAAAGAGATTTGAGTTATATTGTGTTGTATATTAGGAGAAAGCATCCAAATACTTTGTTTGGATTTATTTGAGTGTGAAACCACACCTAGGATGTCTACAAGTACAAACAAGCTTTAACTCAAGCTTTTGAATGCATTTACGCGTTTTAACAGCTCTTACGACTAGGGTAATAGTGATCGATTTCTTTTGTGTTGTATATTAAGAGAAAGCATCCAAATACATTGTTTGCATTCATTTGAGTGTGAAACTACACCAAGAATGTTTTAAAGTGCAAACAAGCTTCAACTCATGCTTTTGAATGCATTTACGCGTTTTAACAGCTCTTACAACTAAGGTTAAAGAGATTTGAGTTCTTTTGTGTTGTATATTAGGAGAAAGCATCCAAATACTTTGTTTGGATTCATTTGAGTGTGAAACTACAGCTAGGATGTTTACAAGTACAAACAAGCTTTAACTCAAGCTTTTGAATGCATTTACGCGTTTTAACAGCTGTTACGACTAGGGTGATATAGGTCGGGTTCTTTTGTGTTGTATATTAAGAGAAAGCATCCAAATACTTTTTTTGCATTCATTTGAGTGTGAAACTACACCTAGGATGTTTACAAGTACAAACAAGCTTCAACTCAAGCTTTTGAATGCATTTACGCGTTTTAACAGCTCTTACAACTAGGGTGATAGAGATCGAGTTCTTTTGTGTTGTATATTAAGAGAAAGCATTCAAATAGTTTCAAAGCATTCAAAGAGATTTGAGTTGTTTTGTGTTGTATATTAATAGAAAGCAGCCAAACACTTTTCTGGCATTCATTTGAGTGTGAAACTACTCCTAGGATGTTTACAAGTACAAACACGCTTCAACGCAAGCTTTTGAATGCATTTACGTGTTTTAACATCTGTTACGACTAGGGTGATAGAGATTGAATTCTTTTGTGTTGTATATTAAGAGAAAGCACCCAATTGTTTTGTTTGCCTTCATTTGAGTATGAAACTACGCCAAGAATGTTTTAAAGTGCAAACAAGCTTCAACTCAAGCTTTTGAATGCATTTACGCGAATTAAAAGCTCATTGGAGTAGGGTGAAAGAGATTTGAGTTCTTTTGTGTAGTATATTAAGAGAAAGCATCCAAATACTTTGTTCGGATTCATTTCAGTGTGAAACTACACCAAGAATGTTTTCAAGTGCAAACATGCTTCAACTCAATCTTTTGAATGCATTTACGCGTTTTAAAAGCTCATACGAGTAGGGTGAAAGAGATTTGAGTTCTTTTGAGTTGTATATTAAAAGAAAGCATCCAAATACTTTGTTTGGATTCATTTGATTGTGAAACTACACCTAGGATGTTTACAAGTACAAACAAGCTTCAACTCAAGCTTTTGAATGCATTTACGCGTTTTAAAAGCTCATACGAGTAGGGTGAAAGAGATTTGAGTTCTTTTTGTGTTGTCTATTAAGAGAATGCATCCAAACACTTTGTTTGCATTCATTTGAGTATGAAACTGCACCAAGAATGTTT
The DNA here is from genome assembly GCA_038025085.1 of Tetragonia tetragonoides. Taxonomy (NCBI): domain Eukaryota; kingdom Viridiplantae; phylum Streptophyta; class Magnoliopsida; order Caryophyllales; family Aizoaceae; genus Tetragonia; species Tetragonia tetragonoides. The sequence continues at coordinate 28,025,017 of CM076140.1, forward strand.
TAAAGTGCAAACAAGCTTCAACTCAAGCTTTGAATGCATTTACGGGTTTTAAAAGCTCATCCGAGTAGGGTGAAAGAGATTTGAGTTCTTTTGTGTTGTATATTAAGAGAAAGCATCCAAACACTTTTCTGGCATTCATTTGAGTGTGAAACTACTCCTAGGATGTTTACAAGTACAAACACGCTTCAACGCAAGCTTTTGAATGCATTTACGTGTTTTAACATCTGTTACGACTAGGGTGATAGAGATTGAGTTCGTTTGTGTTGTATATTAAGAGAAAGCACCCAATTGTTTTGTTTGCCTTCATTTGAGTATGAAACTACGCCAAGAATGTTTTAAAGTGCAACCAAGCTTCAACTCAAGCTTTTGAATGCATTTACGCGAATTAAAAGCTCATTCGAGTAGGGTGAAAGAGATTTGAGTTCTTTTGTGTAGTATATTAAGAGAAAGCATCCAAATACTTTGTTCGGATTCATTTGAGTATGAAACTACACCAAGAATGTTTTCAAGTGCAAACATGCTTCAACTCAATCTTTTGAATGCATTTACGCGTTTTAAAAGCTCATACGAGTAGGGTGAAAGAGATTTGAGTTCTTTTGAGTTGTATATTAAAAGAAAGCATCCAAATACTTTGTTTGGATTCATTTGATTGTGAAACTACACCTAGGATGTTTACAAGTACAAACAAGCTTCAACTCAAGCTTTTGAATGCATTTACGCGTTTTAAAAGCTCATACGAGTAGGGTGAAAGAGATTTGAGTTCTTTTTGTGTTGTCTATTAAGAGAATGCATCCAAACACTTTGTTTGCATTCATTTGAGTATGAAACTGCACCAAGAATGTTTTAAAGTGCAAACAAGCTTCAACTCAAGCTTTGAATGCATTTACGGGTTTTAAAAGCTCATCCGAGTAGGGTGAAAGAGATTTGAGTTCTTTTGTGTTGTATATTAAGAGAAAGCATCCAAACACTTTTCTGGCATTCATTTGAGTGTGAAACTACTCCTAGGATGTTTACAAGTACAAACACGCTTCAACGCAAGCTTTTGAATGCATTTACGAGTTTTAACATCTGTTACGACTAGGGTGATAGAGATTGAGTTCTTTTGTGTTGTATATTAAGAGAAAGCACCCAATTATTTTGTTTGCCTTCATTTGAGTATGAAACTACGCCAAGAATGTTTTAAAGTGCAAACAAGCTTCAACTCAAGCTTTTGAATGCATTTACGCGAATTAAAAGCTCATTCGAGTAGGGTGAAAGAGATTTGAGTTCTTTTGTGTAGTATATTAAGAGAAAGCATCCAAATACTTTGTTCGGATTCATTTGAGTATGAAACTACACCAAGAATGTTTTCAAGTGCAAACATGCTTCAACTCAATCTTTTGAATGCATTTACGCGTTTTAAAAGCTCATACGAGTAGGGTGAAAGAGATTTGAGTTCTTTTGAGTTGTATATTAAAAGAAAGCATCCAAATACTTTGTTTGGATTCATTTGATTGTGAAACTACACCTAGGATGTTTACAAGTACAAACAAGCTTCAACTCAAGCTTTTGAATGCATTTACGCGAATTAAAAGCTCATTCGAGTAGGGTGAAAGAGATTTGAGTTCTTTTGTGTAGTATATTAAGAGAAAGCATCCAAATATGTTGTTTGGATTAATTTGAGTGTGAAACTACACCTACGGTGTTTACAAGTACAAACAAGCTTCAACTCAAGCTTTTGAATGCATTTACGCGTTTTAAAAGCTCATACGAGTAGGGTGAAAGAGATTTGAGTTCTTTTTGTGTTGTCTATTAAGAGAATGCATCCAAACACTTTGTTTGCATTCATTTGAGTATGAAACTGCACCAAGAATGTTTTAAAGTGCAAACAAGCTTCAACTCAAGCTTTGAATGCATTTACGGGTTTTAAAAGCTCATCCGAGTAGGGTGAAAGAGATTTGAGTTCTTTTGTGTTGTATATTAAGAGAAAGCATCCAAACACTTTTCTGGCATTCATTTGAGTGTGAAACTACTCCTAGGATGTTTACAAGTACAAACACGCTTCAACGCAAGCTTTTGAATGCATTTACGAGTTTTAACATCTGTTACGACTAGGGTGATAGAGATTGAGTTCTTTTGTGTTGTATATTAAGAGAAAGCACCCAATTGTTTTGTTTGCCTTCATTTGAGTATGAAACTACGCCAAGAATGTTTTAAAGTGCAAACAAGCTTCAACTCAAGCTTTTGAATGCATTTACGCGAATTAAAAGCTCATTCGAGTAGGGTGAAAGAGATTTGAGTTCTTTTGTGTAGTATATTAAGAGAAAGCATCCAAATACTTTGTTCGGATTCATTTGAGTATGAAACTACACCAAGAATGTTTTCAAGTGCAAACATGCTTCAACTCAATCTTTTGAATGCATTTACGCGTTTTAAAAGCTCATACGAGTAGGGTGAAAGAGATTTGAGTTCTTTTGAGTTGTATATTAAAAGAAAGCATCCAAATACTTTGTTTGGATTCATTTGATTGTGAAACTACACCTAGGATGTTTACAAGTACAAACAAGCTTCAACTCAAGCTTTTGAATGCATTTACGCGAATTAAAAGCTCATTCGAGTAGGGTGAAAGAGATTTGAGTTCTTTTGTGTAGTATATTAAGAGAAAGCATCCAAATATGTTGTTTGGATTAATTTGAGTGTGAAACTACACCTACGGTGTTTACAAGTACAAACAAGCTTCAACTCAAGCTTTTGAATGCATTTACGCGTTTTAAAAGCTCATACGAGTAGGGTGAAAGAGATTTGAGTTCTTTTTGTGTTGTCTATTAAGAGAATGCATCCAAACACTTTGTTTGCATTCATTTGAGTATGAAACTGCACCAAGAATGTTTTAAAGTGCAAACAAGCTTCAACTCAAGCTTTGAATGCATTTACGGGTTTTAAAAGCTCATCCGAGTAGGGTGAAAGAGATTTGAGTTCTTTTGTGTTGTATATTAAGAGAAAGCATCCAAACACTTTTCTGGCATTCATTTGAGTGTGAAACTACTCCTAGGATGTTTACAAGTACAAACACGCTTCAACGCAAGCTTTTGAATGCATTTACGAGTTTTAACATCTGTTACGACTAGGGTGATAGAGATTGAGTTCTTTTGTGTTGTATATTAAGAGAAAGCACCCAATTGTTTTGTTTGCCTTCATTTGAGTATGAAACTACGCCAAGAATGTTTTAAAGTGCAAACAAGCTTCAACTCAAGCTTTTGAATGCATTTACGCGAATTAAAAGCTCATTCGAGTAGGGTGAAAGAGATTTGAGTTCTTTTGTGTAGTATATTAAGAGAAAGCATCCAAATACTTTGTTCGGATTCATTTGAGTATGAAACTACACCAAGAATGTTTTCAAGTGCAAACATGCTTCAACTCAATCTTTTGAATGCATTTACGCGTTTTAAAAGCTCATACGAGTAGGGTGAAAGAGATTTGAGTTCTTTTGAGTTGTATATTAAAAGAAAGCATCCAAATACTTTGTTTGGATTCATTTGATTGTGAAACTACACCTAGGATGTTTACAAGTACAAACAAGCTTCAACTCAAGCTTTTGAATGCATTTACGCGAATTAAAAGCTCATTCGAGTAGGGTGAAAGAGATTTGAGTTCTTTTGTGTAGTATATTAAGAGAAAGCATCCAAATATGTTGTTTGGATTAATTTGAGTGTGAAACTACACCTACGGTGTTTACAAGTACAAACAAGCTTCAACTCAAGCTTTTGAATGCATTTACACGTTTTAAAATCTCATACGAGTGGGGTGAAAGAGATTTGAGTTCTTTTGTGTTGTATATTAAGAGAAAGCATCCAAATACTTTGTTTGGATTAATTTGAGTGTGAAACTACACCTAGGATGTTTACAAGTACAAACTAGCTTCAACTCAAGCTTTTGAATGCATTTACGCGTTTTAAAAGCCCATACGAGTATGGTGAAAGAGATTTGAGTTCTTTTGTGTTGTATATTAAGAGAAAGCATCCAAATACTTTATTTGCACTCATTTGAGTATGAAACTACACCAAGAATGTTTTAAAGTGCAAACAAGCTTCAACTCAAGCTTTTGAAAGCATTTACGCGTTTTAACAGCTCTTACCACTAGGGTGATAGAGATCGATTTCTTTTGTGTTGTTTATTAAGAGAATGCACCCAAATGTTTTGTTTGCATTCATTTGAGTATAAAACTACACCAAGAATGTTTTAAAGTGCAAACACGCTTCAACTCAACCTTTTAAATGCATTTACGCGTTTTAAAAGTTCATACGAGTAGGGTGAAAGATATTTGAGTTCTTTTGCATTGTATGTTAAGAGAAAGCATCAAATTACTTTGTTTGGATTAATTTTAGTGTGAAACTACACCTAGGATGTTTACAAGTATCAACAAGCTTCAACTCAAGCTTTTGAATGCATTTACGCGTTTTAAAAGCTCATACGAGTAGGGTGAAAGAGATTTGAGTTCTTTTGTGTTGTATATTAAGAGAAAGCATCCAAACACTTTGTTTGCATTCATTTGAGTGTGAAACTACTCCTAGGACGTTTAAAAGTATAAACAAGCTTCAACTCAAGCTTTTGAATGCATTTACGCGTTTTAACAGCTCTTACGACTAGGGTGATAGAGATTGAGTTATTTTGTGTTGTATATTAAGAGAAAGCACCCAAATGTTTTGTTTGCATTCATTTCAGTATGAAACAACCCCAAGAATGTTTTAAAGTGCAAACAAGCTTCAACTCAAGCTTTTGAATACATTTACGCGTTTTAAAAGCTCAAACGAGTAGGGTGAAAGAGATTTGAGTTCTTTTGTGTAGTATATTAAGAGAAAGCATCCAAATACTTTTATTGGATTAATTTGAGTGTGAAACTACACCTGGGATGTTTACAAGTACAAACAAGCTTCAGCTAAAGCTTTTGAATGCATTTACGCGTTTTAAAAGCTCATACGAGTAGGGTGAAAGAGATTTGAGTTGTTTTGTGTTGTATATATTAAGAGAAAGCATACAAATACTTTGTTTGGATTAATTTGAGGGTGAAACTACACCTAGGATGTTTACAAGTACAAACAAGCTTCAACTCAATCTTTTGAATGCATCTACGCGTTTTAACAGCTCTTACAACTAGGGTGATAGAGATCGAGTTCTTTTGGGTTATATATTAAGAGAAAGCATCCAAATACTTTGTTTGCATTCATTTGAGTATGAAACTACACCAAGAATGTTTTAAAGTGCAAACAAGCTTCAACGAAAAGCTTTTGAATGCATTTACGGGTTTTAAAAGCTCATCCGAGTAGGGTGAAAGAGATTTGAGTTCTTTTGGGTTGTATATTAAGAGAAAGCATCCACACACTTTTCTGGCATTCATTTGAGTGTCAAACTACGCCTAGGATGTTTACAAGTACAAACAAGCGTCAACTCAAGCTTTTGAATGCATTTACGCGTTTTAAAAGCTCATACGAGTAGGGTGAAAGAGATTTGAGTTCTTTTGTGTTGTCTATTAAGAGAAAGCATCCAAACACTTTGTTTGCATTCATTTGAGTATGAAACTACACCAAGAATGTTTTAAAGTGCAAACAAGCTTCAACTCAAGCTTTTGAATGCATTTACGGGTTTTAAAAGCTCATCCGAGTAGGGTGAAAGAGATTTGAGTTCTTTTGTGTTGTATATTAAGAGAAAGCATCCAAACACTTTTCTGGCATTGATTTGAGTGTGAAACTACTCCTAGGATGTTTACAAGTACAAACACGCTTCAACTCAAGCTTTTGAATGCATTCACGCGTTTTAACAGCTCTTACGACTAGGATGATAGAGATTGAGTTCTTTTGTGTTGTATATTAAGAGAAAGCACCCAATTGTTTTGTTTGCATTCATTTGAGTATGAAACTACACCAAGAATGTTTTAAAGTGCAAACAAGCTTCAACTCAAGCTTTTGAATGCATTTACGCGATTTAAAAGCTCATTCGAGTAGGGTGAAAGAGATTTGAGTACTTTTGTGTAGTATATTAAGAGAAAGCATCCAAATATGTTGTTTGGATTAATTTGAGTGTGAAACTACACCTAGGGTGTTTACAAGTACAAACAAGCTTCAGCTCAAGCTTTTGAATGCATTTACGAGTTTTAAAAGCTCATACGAGTAGGGTGAAAGAGATTTGAGTTCTTTTGTGTTGTATATTAAGAGAAAGCATCCAAACACTTTTCTTGTATTCATATGAGTGTGAAACTACTCCTAGGATGTTTACAAGTACAAACAAGCTTTAATTCAAGCTTTTGAATGCATTTACGCATTTTAACAGCTCTTACAACTAGGGTGATAGAGATCGAGTTCTTTTGTGTGGTATATTAAGAGAATGCATCCAAATACTTTGTTCGCAATCATTTGAGTGTTCAACTACATCTAGGATGTTTACCAGTACAAACAAGGTTCAACTCAAGCTTTTGAATGCATTTACGCGTTTTAAAAGCTCATACGTGTACAGTGAAAGAGATTTGAGTTCTTTCGTGTTGAATATCAGGAGTAAGCATCCAAATAATTTTTTTGGATAAATTTGAGTGTGAAACTACACCTAGGATATTTACAAGTACAAACAAGCTTCAACTCAAGCTTTTGAATGCATTTACGCGTTTTAAAAGCTCATACGAGTAGGGTGAAAGAGATTTGAGTTCTTTTGTGTTGTCTATTAAGAGAAAGCATTCAAATACTTTGTTTGGATTCATTTGATTGTGAAACTACACCTCGGATGTTTACAAGTACAATAAAGCTTCAACTCAAGCTTTTGAATGCATTTACGCGTTTTAACTGCTCTTACAACTAAGGTGATAGAGATCGTGTTCTTTTGTGTTGTATATTAAGAGAAAGTATCCAAATACTTTGTTTGCATTCATTTGAGTATGAAACTACACCAAGAATGTTTTAAAGTGCAAACAAGCTTCAACTCAAGCTTTTGAAAGCATTTACGCGTTTTAAAAGCTCATAGGAGTAGGGTGAAAGAGATTTGAGTTCTTTTGGGTTGTATATTAAGAGAAAGCATCCAAACACTTTTCTTGCATTCATTTGAGTGTGAAACTACTCCTAGGATATTTACAAGTACAATCAAGCTTCAACTCAAGCTTTTGAATGCATTCACGCGTTTTAACAGCTCTTACGACTAGGATGATAGAGATTGAGTTCTTTTGTGTCGTATATTAAGAGAAAGCACCCAATTGTTTTATTTGCATTCATTTGAGTATGAAACTACGCCATGAATATTTTAAAGTGCAAACAAGCTTCAACTCAAGCTTTTGGATGCATTTACGCGTTTTAAAAGCTCATACGAGTAGGGTGAAAGAGATTTGAGTTCTTTTGTGTTGTATATTAAGAGAAAGCATCCAAATACTTTGTTTGGATTTATCTGAGTGTGAAACTACACCTTGGATGTTTACAAGTACAAACTAGCTTCAACTCAAGCTTTTGAATGCATTTACGCGTTTTAAAAGCTCATATGAGTAGGGTGTAACAGATTTGAGTTCTTTTGTGTTGTATATTAAGAGAAAGCATCCAAATACTTTGTTTGGATTCATTTGAGTGTGAAACTATTGAATGCATTTACGCGTTTTGACAGCTCTTACGACTAGGGTGATAGAGATTATGTTCTTTTTTGTTGTATATTAAGAGAAAGCAGCCAATTGTTTTGCTTGCATTCATTTGAGTATGAAACTACACCAAGAATGTTTTAAAAGTGCAAACAAGCTTCAACTCAAGCTTTTGAATGCATTTACGTGTTTTAAAAGCTCATACAAGTAGGGTGAAAGAGATTTGAGTTCTTTTGTATTGTATATTAAGAGAAAGCATCCAAGTACTTTGTTTGGATTCATTTGAGTGTGAAACTACACCTAGGATGTCTGCAAGTACAAACAAGCTTCAACTCAAGGTTTTGAATGCATTTACGCGTTTTAAAAGCCCATACGAGTAGGGTGAAAGAGATTTGAGTTCTTTTGTGTTGTATATTAAGAGAAAGCATCCAAATACTTTTTTTGGATTAATTTGAGTGTGAAACTACACCTAAGATGTTTACAAGTACAAAAAAGCTTCAACTCAAGCTTTTGAATGCATTTACGTGTTTTAAAAGCTCATACGAGTAGGGTGAAAGAGATTTGAGTTCTTTTGAGTTGTATATTAAAAGAAAGCATCCAAACACTTTGTTTGGATTCATTTGAGTGTAAAACTACACCTAGGATGTTTACAAGTACACACAAGCTTCAACTCAAGCTTTCGAATGCATTTACGCGTTTTAAAAGTTCATTCGAGTAGGGTGAAAGAGATTTGAGTTCTTTTGTGTTGTCTATTAAGAGAAAGCATCCAAACACTTTGTTTGCATTCATTTGAGTATGAAACTACTCCTAGGGTGTTTACAAGTACAAACAAGCTTCAACTCAAGCTTTTGAATGCATTTACGCGTTTTAACAGCTCTTACGACTAGTGTGATAGAGATTGATTTCTTTTGTGTTGTATATTAAGAGAAAGCAGCCAATTGTTTTGTTTGCATTCATTTGAGTAAGAAACTACACCAAGAATATTCTAAAGTGCAAACAAGCTTCAACTCAAGCTTTTGAATGCATTTAAGCGTTTTAAAAGCTCATACGAGTAGGGTGAAAGAGATTTGAGTTGTTTTGTGTTGTATATATTAAGAGAAAGCATACAAATACTTTGTTTGGATTAATTTGAGGGTGAAACTACACCTAGGATGTTTACAAGTACAAACAAGCTTCAACTCAAGCTTTTGAATGCATCTACGCGTTTTAACAGCTCTTACAACTAGGGTGATAGAGATCGAGTTCTTTTGGGTTATATATTAAGAGAAAGCATCCAAATACTTTGTTTGCATTCATTTGAGTATGAAACTACACCAAGAATGTTTTAAAGTGCAAACAAGCTTCAACTCAAGCTTTTGAATGCATTTACGGGTTTTAAAAGCTCATCCGAGTAGGGTGAAAGAGATTTGAGTTCTTTTGGGTTGTATATTAAGAGAAAGCATCCAAACACTTTTCTGGCATTCATTTGAGTGTCAAACTACGCCTAGGATGTTTACAAGTACAAACAAGCTTCAACTCAAGCTTTTGAATGCATTTACGCGTTTTAAAAGCTCATACGAGTAGGGTGAAAGAGATTTGAGTTCTTTTGTGTTGTCTATTAAGAGAAAGCATCCAAACACTTTGTTTGCATTCATTTGAGTATGAAACTACACCAAGAATGTTTTAAAGTGCAAACAAGCTTCAACTCAAGCTTTTGAATGCATTTACGGGTTTGAAAAGCTCATCCGAGTAGGGTGAAAGAGATTTGAGTTCTTTTGTGTTGTATATTAAGAGAAAGCATCCAAACACTTTTCTGGCATTGATTTGAGTGTGAAACTACTCCTAGGATGTTTACAAGTACAAACACGCTTCAACTCAAGCTTTTGAATGCATTCACGCGTTTTAACAGCTCTTACGACTAGGATGATAGAGATTGAGTTCTTTTGTGTTGTATATTAAGAGAAAGCACCCAATTGTTTTGTTTGCATTCATTTGAGTATGAAACTACACCAAGAATGTTTTAAAGTGCAAACAAGCTTCAACTCAAGCTTTTGAATGCACTTACGCGATTTAAAAGCTCATTCGAGTAGGGTGAAAGAGATTTGAGTACTTTTGTGTAGTATATTAAGAGAAAGCATCCAAATATGTTGTTTGGATTAATTTGAGTGTGAAACTACACCTAGGATGTTTACAAGTACAAACAAGCTTCAACTCAAGCTTTTGAATGCATTTACGCGTTTTAAAAGCTCATACGAGTAGGGTGAAAGAGATTTGAGTTCTTTTGTGTAGTATATTTAGAGAAAGCATCCAAACACTTTGTTTGCATTCATTTGAGTGTGAAACTACTCCTAGGATGTTTACAAGTACAAACAAGCTTTAACTCAAGCTTTTGAATGCATTTACGCGTTTTAACAGCTCTTACGACTAGGGTGATAGAGCTTGAGTTCTTGTGTGTTGTATATTAAGAGAAAGCACCCAATTGTTTTGTTTGCATTCATTTATGAATGAAACTACACCACGAATGTTTTAAAGTGCAAACAAGCTTCAACTCAAGCTTTTGAATGCATTTACGCGTTTTAAAAGCTCATACGAGTTGGGTGAAAAAGATTTCAGTTCATTTAGTTGTATATTAAGAGAAAGCATCCAAATAGTTTCGTTGGATTAATTTGAGTGTGAAACTACACCTAGGATGTTTACAAGTACAAACAAGCTTCAACTCAAGCTTTTGAAAGCATTTACGCGTTTTAACAGTTCTTACGACTAGGGTGAAAGAGATTTGAGTTCTTTTGTGTTGTATATTAAGAGAAAGCATCCAAATACTTTGTTTGGATTCATTTGAGTGTGAAACTACACCTAGGATGTTTACAAGTACAAACAAGCTTTAACTCAAGCTTTTGAATGCATTTACGCGTTTTAACAGCTCTTGCAACTAGGGTGATAGAGATCGAGTTCTTTTGTGTTGTATATTAAGAGAAAGCATCCAAATACATTGTTTGAATTCATTTGAGTGTGAAACAACGCCAAGAATGTTTTAAAGTGCAAACAATCTTCAACTCATGCTTTTGAATGCATTTACGCGTTTTAACAGCTCTTACAACTAAGGTTAAAGAGATTTGAGTTATATTGTGTTGTATATTAGGAGAAAGCATCCAAATACTTTGTTTGGATTTATTTGAGTGTGAAACCACACCTAGGATGTCTACAAGTACAAACAAGCTTTAACTCAAGCTTTTGAATGCATTTACGCGTTTTAACAGCTCTTACGACTAGGGTAATAGTGATCGATTTCTTTTGTGTTGTATATTAAGAGAAAGCATCCAAATACATTGTTTGCATTCATTTGAGTGTGAAACTACACCAAGAATGTTTTAAAGTGAAAACAAGCTTCAACTCATGCTTTTGAATGCATTTACGCGTTTTAACAGCTCTTACAACTAAGGTTAAAGAGATTTGAGTTCTTTTGTGTTGTATATTAGGAGAAAGCATCCAAATACTTTGTTTGGATTCATTTGAGTGTGAAACTACAGCTAGGATGTTTACAAGTACAAACAAGCTTTAACTCAAGCTTTTGAATGCATTTACGCGTTTTAACAGCTGTTACGACTAGGGTGATATAGGTCGGGTTCTTTTGTGTTGTATATTAAGAGAAAGCATCCAAATACTTTTTTTGCATTCATTTGAGTGTGAAACTACACCTAGGATGTTTACAAGTACAAACAAGCTTCAACTCAAGCTTTTGAATGCATTTACGCGTTTTAACAGCTCTTACAACTAGGGTGATAGAGATCGAGTTCTTTTGTGTTGTATATTAAGAGAAAGCATTCAAATAGTTTCAAAGCATTCAAAGAGATTTGAGTTGTTTTGTGTTGTATATTAATAGAAAGCAGCCAAACACTTTTCTGGCATTCATTTGAGTGTGAAACTACTCCTAGGATGTTTACAAGTACAAACACGCTTCAACGCAAGCTTTTGAATGCATTTACGTGTTTTAACATCTGTTACGACTAGGGTGATAGAGATTGAATTCTTTTGTGTTGTATATTAAGAGAAAGCACCCAATTGTTTTGTTTGCCTTCATTTGAGTATGAAACTACGCCAAGAATGTTTTAAAGTGCAAACAAGCTTCAACTCAAGCTTTTGAATGCATTTACGCGAATTAAAAGCTCATTGGAGTAGGGTGAAAGAGATTTGAGTTCTTTTGTGTAGTATATTAAGAGAAAGCATCCAAATACTTTGTTCGGATTCATTTGAGTATGAAACTACACCAAGAATGTTTTCAAGTGCAAACATGCTTCAACTCAATCTTTTGAATGCATTTACGCGTTTTAAAAGCTCATACGAGTAGGGTGAAAGAGATTTGAGTTCTTTTGAGTTGTATATTAAAAGAAAGCATCCAAATACTTTGTTTGGATTCATTTGATTGTGAAACTACACCTAGGATGTTTACAAGTACAAACAAGCTTCAACTCAAGCTTTTGAATGCATTTACGCGTTTTAAAAGCTCATACGAGTAGGGTGAAAGAGATTTGAGTTCTTTTTGTGTTGTCTATTAAGAGAATGCATCCAAACACTTTGTTTGCATTCATTTGAGTATGAAACTGCACCAAGAATGTTTTAAAGTGCAAACAAGCTTCAACTCAAGCTTTGAATAAATTTACGGGTTTTAAAAGCTCATCCGAGTAGGGTGAAAGAGATTTGAGTTCTTTTGTGTTGTATATTAAGAGAAAGCATCCAAACACTTTTCTGGCATTCATTTGAGTGTGAAACTACTCCTAGGATGTTTACAAGTACAAACACGCTTCAACGCAAGCTTTTGAATGCATTTACGAGTTTTAACATCTGTTACGACTAGGGTGATAGAGATTGAGTTCTTTTGTGTTGTATATTAAGAGAAAGCACCCAATTGTTTTGTTTGCCTTCATTTGAGTATGAAACTACGCCAAGAATGTTTTAAAGTGCAAACAAGCTTCAACTCAAGCTTTTGAATGCATTTACGCGAATTAAAAGCTCATTCGAGTAGGGTGAAATAGATTTGAGTTCTTTTGTGTAGTATATTAAGAGAAAGCATCCAAATACTTTGTTCGGATTCATTTGAGTATGAAACTACACCAAGAATGTTTTCAAGTGCAAACATGCTTCAACTCAATCTTTTGAATGCATTTACGCGTTTTAAAAGCTCATACGAGTAGGGTGAAAGAGATTTGAGTTCTTTTGAGTTGTATATTAAAAGAAAGCATCCAAATACTTTGTTTGGATTCATTTGATTGTGAAACTACACCTAGGATGTTTACAAGTACAAACAAGCTTCAACTCAAGCTTTTGAATGCATTTACGCGAATTAAAAGCTCATTCGAGTAGGGTGAAAGAGATTTGAGTTCTTTTGTGTAGTATATTAAGAGAAAGCACCCAAATATGTTGTTTGGATTAATTTGAGTGTGAAACTACACCTACGGTGTTTACAAGTACAAACAAGCTTCAACTCAAGCTTTTGAATGCATTTACGCGTTTTAAAAGCTCATACGAGTAGGGTGAAAGAGATTTGAGTTCTTTTTGTGTTGTCTATTAAGAGAATGCATCCAAACACTTTGTTTGCATTCATTTGAGTACGAAACTGCACCAAGAATAATTTAAAGTGCAAACAAGCTTCAACTCAAGCTTTGAATGCATTTACGGGTTTTAAAAGCTCCTCCGAGTAGGGTGAAAGAGATTTGAGTTCTTTTGTGTTGTATATTAAGAGAAAGCATCCAAACTCTTTTCTGGCATTCATTTGAGTGTGAAACTACTCCTAGGATGTTTACAAGTACAAACACGCTTCAACGCAAGCTTTTGAATGCATTTACGAGTTTTAACATCTGTTACGACTAGGGTGATAGAGATTGAGTTCTTTTGTGTTGTATATTAAGAGAAAGCACCCAATTGTTTTGTTTGCCTTCATTTGAGTATGAAACTACGCCAAGAATGTTTTAAAGTGCAAACAAGCTTCAACTCAAGCTTTTGAATGCATTTACGCGAATTAAAAGCTCATTCGAGTAGGGTGAAAGAGATTTGAGTTCTTTTGTGTAGTATATTAAGAGAAAGCATCCAAATACTTTGTTCGGATTCATTTGAGTATGAAACTACACCAATAATGTTTTCAAGTGCAAACATGCTTCAACTCAATCTTTTGAATGCATTTACGCGTTTTAAAAGCTCATACGAGTAGGGTGAAAGAGATTTGAGTTCTTTTGAGTTGTATATTAAAAGAAAGCATCCAAATACTTTGTTTGGATTCATTTGATTGTGAAACTACACCTAGGATGTTTACAAGTACAAACAAGCTTCAACTCAAGCTTTTGAATGCATTTACGCGAATTAAAAGCTCATTCGAGTAGGGTGAAAGAGATTTGAGTTCTTTTGTGTAGTATATTAAGAGAAAGCATCCAAATATGTTGTTTGGATTAATTTGAGTGTGAAACTACACCTACGGTGTTTACAAGTACAAACAAGCTTCAACTCAAGCTTTTGAATGCATTTACGCGTTTTAAAATCTCATACGAGTGGGGTGAAAGAGATTTGAGTTCTTTTGTGTTGTATATTAAGAGAAAGCATCCAAATACTTTGTTTGGATTAATTTGAGTGTGAAACTACACCTAGGATGTTTACAAGTACAAACTAGCTTCAACTCAAGCTTTTGAATGCATTTACGCGTTTTAAAAGCCCATACGAGTATGGTGAAAGAGATTTGAGTTCTTTTGTGTTGTATATTAAGAGAAAGCATCCAAATACTTTATTTGCACTCATTTGAGTATGAAACTACACCAAGAATGTTTTAAAGTGCAAACAAGCTTCAACTCAAGCTTTTGAAAGCATTTACGCGTTTTAACAGCTCTTACCACTAGGGTGATAGAGATCGATTTCTTTTGTGTTGTTTATTAAGAGAATGCACCCAAATGTTTTGTTTGCATTCATTTGAGTATAAAACTACACCAAGAATGTTTTAAAGTGCAAACACGCTTCAACTCAACCTTTTAAATGCATTTACGCGTTTTAAAAGTTCATACGAGTAGGGTGAAAGATATTTGAGTTCTTTTGCATTGTATATTAAGAGAAAGCATCAAATTACTTTGTTTGGATTAATTTTAGTGTGAAACTACACCTAGGATGTTTACAAGTATCAACAAGCTTCAACTCAAGCTTTTGAATGCATTTACGCGTTTTAAAAGCTCATATGAGTAGGGTGAAAGAGATTTGAGTTCTTTTGTGTTGTATATTAAGAGAAAGCATCCAAACACTTTGTTTGCATTCATTTGAGTGTGAAACTACTCCTAGGACGTTTAAAAGTATAAACAAGCTTCAACTCAAGCTTTTGAATGCATTTACGCGTTTTAACAGCTCTTACGACTAGGGTGATAGAGATTGAGTTATTTTGTGTTGTATATTAAGAGAAAGCACCCAAATGTTTTGTTTGCATTCATTTCAGTATGAAACAACCCCAAGAATGTTTTAAAGTGCAAACAAGCTTCAACTCAAGCTTTTGAATACATTTACGCGTTTTAAAAGCTCAAACGAGTAGGGTGAAAGAGATTTGAGTTCTTTTGTGTAGTATATTAAGAGAAAGCATCCAAATACTTTTATTGGATTAATTTGAGTGTGAAACTACACCTGGGATGTTTACAAGTACAAACAAGCTTCAGCTAAAGCTTTTGAATGCATTTACGCGTTTTAAAAGCTCATACGAGTAGGGTGAAAGAGATTTGAGTTGTTTTGTGTTGTATATATTAAGAGAAAGCATACAAATACTTTGTTTGGATTAATTTGAGGGTGAAACTACACCTAGGATGTTTACAAGTACAAACAAGCTTCAACTCAAGCTTTTGAATGCATCTACGCGTTTTAACAGCTCTTACAACTAGGGTGATAGAGATCGAGTTCTTTTGGGTTATATATTAAGAGAAAGCATCCAAATACTTTGTTTGCATTCATTTGAGTATGAAACTACACCAAGAATGTTTTAAAGTGCAAACAAGCTTCAACTCAAGCTTTTGAATGCATTTACGGGTTTTAAAAGCTCATCCGAGTAGGGTGAAAGAGATTTGAGTTCTTTTGGGTTGTATATTAAGAGAAAGCATCCACACACTTTTCTGGCATTCATTTGAGTGTCAAACTACGCCTAGGATGTTTACAAGTACAAACAAGCGTCAACTCAAGCTTTTGAATGCATTTACGCGTTTTAAAAGCTCATACGAGTAGGGTGAAAGAGATTTGAGTTCTTTTGTGTTGTCTATTAAGAGAAAGCATCCAAACACTTTGTTTGCATTCATTTGAGTATGAAACTACACCAAGAATGTTTTAAAGTGCAAACAAGCTTCAACTCAAGCTTTTGAATGCATTTACGGGTTTTAAAAGCTCATCCGAGTAGGGTGAAAGAGATTTGAGTTCTTTTGAGTTGTATATTAAAAGAAAGCATCCAAATACTTTGTTTGGATTCATTTGATTGTGAAACTACACCTAGGATGTTTACAAGTACAAACAAGCTTCAACTCAAGCTTTTGAATGCATTTACGCGAATTAAAAGCTCATTCGAGTAGGGTGAAAGAGATTTGAGTTCTTTTTGTGTTGTCTATTAAGAGAATGCATCCAAACACTTTGTTTGCATTCATTTGAGTATGAAACTGCACCAAGAATGTTTTAAAGTGCAAACAAGCTTCAACTCAAGCTTTGAATGCATTTACGGGTTTTAAAAGCTCATCCGAGTAGGGTGAAAGAGATTTGAGTTCTTTTGTGTTGTATATTAAGAGAAAGCATCCAAACACTTTTCTGGCATTCATTTGAGTGTGAAACTACTCCTAGGATGTTTACAAGTACAAACACGCTTCAACGCAAGCTTTTGAATGCATTTACGAGTTTTAACATCTGTTACGACTAGGGTGATAGAGATTGAGTTCTTTTGTGTTGTATATTAAGAGAAAGCACCCAATTGTTTTGTTTGCCTTCATTTGAGTATGAAACTACGCCAAGAATGTTTTAAAGTGCAAACAAGCTTCAACTCAAGCTTTTGAATGCATTTACGCGAATTAAAAGCTCATTCGAGTAGGGTGAAAGAGATTTGAGTTCTTTTGTGTAGTATATTAAGAGAAAGCATCCAAATACTTTGTTTGGATTCATTTGAGTATGAAACTACACCAAGAATGTTTTCAAGTGCAAACATGTTTCAACTCAATCTTTTGAATGCATTTACGCGTTTTAAAAGCTCATACGAGTAGGGTGAAAGAGATTTGAGTTCTTTTGAGTTGTATATTAAAAGAAAGCATCCAAATACTTTGTTTGGATTCATTTGATTGTGAAACTACACCTAGGATGTTTACAAGTACAAACAAGCTTCAACTCAAGCTTTTGAATGCATTTACGCGAATTAAAAGCTCATTCGAGTAGGGTGAAAGAGATTTGAGTTCTTTTGTGTAGTATATTAAGAGAAAGCACCCAAATATGTTGTTTGGATTAATTTGAGTGTGAAACTACACCTACGGTGTTTACAAGTACAAACAAGCTTCAACTCAAGCTTTTGAATGCATTTACGCGTTTTAAAAGCTCATACGAGTAGGGTGAAAGAGATTTGAGTTCTTTTTGTGTTGTCTATTAAGAGAATGCATCCAAACACTTTGTTTGCATTCATTTGAGTATGAAACTGCACCAAGAATAATTTAAAGTGCAAACAAGCTTCAACTCAAGCTTTGAATGCATTTACGGGTTTTAAAAGCTCATCCGAGTAGGGTGAAAGAGATTTGAGTTCTTTTGTGTTGTATATTAAGAGAAAGCATCCAAACACTTTTCTGGCATTCATTTGAGTGTGAAACTACTCCTAGGATGTTTACAAGTACAAACACGCTTCAACGCAAGCTTTTGAATGCATTTACGAGTTTTAACATCTGTTACGACTAGGGTGATAGAGATTGAGTTCTTTTGTGTTGTATATTAAGAGAAAGCACCCAATTGTTTTGTTTGCCTTCATTTGAGTATGAAACTACGCCAAGAATGTTTTAAAGTGCAAACAAGCTTCAACTCAAGCTTTTGAATGCATTTACGCGAATTAAAAGCTCATTCGAGTAGGGTGAAAGAGATTTGAGTTCTTTTGTGTAGTATATTAAGAGAAAGCATCCAAATACTTTGTTCGGATTCATTTGAGTATGAAACTACACCAAGAATGTTTTCAAGTGCAAACATGCTTCAACTCAATCTTTTGAATGCATTTACGCGTTTTAAAAGCTCATACGAGTAGGGTGAAAGAGATTTGAGTTCTTTTGAGTTGTATATTAAAAGAAAGCATCCAAATACTTTGTTTGGATTCATTTGATTGTGAAACTACACCTAGGATGTTTACAAGTACAAACAAGCTTCAACTCAAGCTTTTGAATGCATTTACGCGAATTAAAAGCTCATTCGAGTAGGGTGAAAGAGATTTGAGTTCTTTTGTGTAGTATATTAAGAGAAAGCATCCAAATATGTTGTTTGGATTAATTTGAGTGTGAAACTACACCTACGGTGTTTACAAGTACAAACAAGCTTCAACTCAAGCTTTTGAATGCATTTACGCGTTTTAAAATCTCATACGAGTGGGGTGAAAGAGATTTGAGTTCTTTTGTGTTGTATATTAAGAGAAAGCATCCAAATACTTTGTTTGGATTAATTTGAGTGTGAAACTACACCTAGGATGTTTACAAGTACAAACTAGCTTCAACTCAAGCTTTTGAATGCATTTACGCGTTTTAAAAGCCCATACGAGTATGGTGAAAGAGATTTGAGTTCTTTTGTGTTGTATATTAAGAGAAAGCATCCAAATACTTTATTTGCACTCATTTGAGTATGAAACTACACCAAGAATGTTTTAAAGTGCAAACAAGCTTCAACTCAAGCTTTTGAAAGCATTTACGCGTTTTAACAGCTCTTACCACTAGGGTGATAGAGATCGATTTCTTTTGTGTTGTTTATTAAGAGAATGCACCCAAATGTTTTGTTTGCATTCATTTGAGTATAAAACTACACCAAGAATGTTTTAAAGTGCAAACACGCTTCAACTCAACCTTTTAAATGCATTTACGCGTTTTAAAAGTTCATACGAGTAGGGTGAAAGATATTTGAGTTCTTTTGCATTGTATATTAAGAGAAAGCATCAAATTACTTTGTTTGGATTAATTTTAGTGTGAAACTACACCTAGGATGTTTACAAGTATCAACAAGCTTCAACTCAAGCTTTTGAATGCATTTACGCGTTTTAAAAGCTCATACGAGTAGGGTGAAAGAGATTTGAGTTCTTTTGTGTTGTATATTAAGAGAAAGCATCCAAACACTTTGTTTGCATTC
The DNA here is from genome assembly GCA_038025085.1 of Tetragonia tetragonoides. Classification (NCBI taxonomy): domain Eukaryota; kingdom Viridiplantae; phylum Streptophyta; class Magnoliopsida; order Caryophyllales; family Aizoaceae; genus Tetragonia; species Tetragonia tetragonoides. The sequence continues at coordinate 28,043,912 of CM076140.1, forward strand.
ATTTGAGTGTGAAACTACTCCTAGGACGTTTAAAAGTATAAACAAGCTTCAACTCAAACTTTTGAATGCATTTACGCGTTTTAACAGCTCTTACGACTAGGGTGATAGAGATTGAGTTATTTTGTGTTGTATATTAAGAGAAAGCACCCAAATGTTTTGTTTGCATTCATTTCAGTATGAAACAACCCCAAGAATGTTTTAAAGTGCAAACAAGCTTCAACTCAAGCTTTTGAATACATTTACGCGTTTTAAAAGCTCAAACGAGTAGGGTGAAAGAGATTTGAGTTCTTTTGTGTAGTATATTAAGAGAAAGCATCCAAATACTTTTATTGGATTAATTTGAGTGTGAAACTACACCTGGGATGTTTACAAGTACAAACAAGCTTCAGCTAAAGCTTTTGAATGCATTTACGCGTTTTAAAAGCTCATACGAGTAGGGTGAAAGAGATTTGAGTTGTTTTGTGTTGTATATATTAAGAGAAAGCATACAAATACTTTGTTTGGATTAATTTGAGGGTGAAACTACACCTAGGATGTTTACAAGTACAAACAAGCTTCAACTCAAGCTTTTGAATGCATCTACGCGTTTTAACAGCTCTTACAACTAGGGTGATAGAGATCGAGTTCTTTTGGGTTATATATTAAGAGAAAGCATCCAAATACTTTGTTTGCATTCATTTGAGTATGAAACTACACCAAGAATGTTTTAAAGTGCAAACAAGCTTCAACTCAAGCTTTTGAATGCATTTACGGGTTTTAAAAGCTCATCCGAGTAGGGTGAAAGAGATTTGAGTTCTTTTGGGTTGTATATTAAGAGAAAGCATCCACACACTTTTCTGGCATTCATTTGAGTGTCAAACTACGCCTAGGATGTTTACAAGTACAAACAAGCGTCAACTCAAGCTTTTGAATGCATTTACGCGTTTTAAAAGCTCATACGAGTAGGGTGAAAGAGATTTGAGTTCTTTTGTGTTGTCTATTAAGAGAAAGCATCCAAACACTTTTTTTGCATTCATTTGAGTATGAAACTACACCAAGAATGTTTTAAAGTGCAAACAAGCTTCAACTCAAGCTTTTGAATGCATTTACGGGTTTTAAAAGCTCATCCGAGTAGGGTGAAAGAGATTTGAGTTCTTTTGTGTTGTATATTAAGAGAAAGCATCCAAACACTTTTCTGGCATTGATTTGAGTGTGAAACTACTCCTAGGATGTTTACAAGTACAAACACGCTTCAACTCAAGCTTTTGAATGCATTCACGCGTTTTAACAGCTCTTACGACTAGGATGATAGAGATTGAGTTCTTTTGTGTTGTATATTAAGAGAAAGCACCCAATTGTTTTGTTTGCATTCATTTGAGTATGAAACTACACCAAGAATGTTTTAAAGTGCAAACAAGCTTCAACTCAAGCTTTTGAATGCATTTACGCGATTTAAAAGCTCATTCGAGTAGGGTGAAAGAGATTTGAGTACTTTTGTGTAGTATATTAAGAGAAAGCATCCAAATATGTTGTTTGGATTAATTTGAGTGTGAAACTACACCTAGGATGTTTACAAGTACAAACAAGCTTCAGCTCAAGCTTTTGAATGCATTTACGAGTTTTAAAAGCTCATACGAGTAGGGTGAAAGAGATTTCAGTTCTTTTGTGTTGTATATTAAGAGAAAGCATCCAAACACTTTTCTTGTATTCATATGAGTGTGAAACTACTCCTAGGATGTTTACAAGTACAAACAAGCTTTAATTCAAGCTTTTGAATGCATTTACGCATTTTAACAGCTCTTACAACTAGGGTGATAGAGATCGAGTTCTTTTGTGTGGTATATTAAGAGAATGCATCCAAATACTTTGTTCGCAATCATTTGAGTGTTCAACTACATCTAGGATGTTTACCAGTACAAACAAGGTTCAACTCAAGCTTTTGAATGCATTTACGCGTTTTAAAAGCTCATACGTGTACAGTGAAAGAGATTTGAGTTCTTTCGTGTTGAATATCAGGAGTAAGCATCCAAATACTTTTTTTGGATAAATTTGAGTGTGAAACTACACCTAGGATATTTACAAGTACAAACAAGCTTCAACTCAAGCTTTTGAATGCATTTACGCGTTTTAAAAGCTCATACGAGTAGGGTGAAAGAGATTTGAGTTCTTTTGTGTTGTCTATTAAGAGAAAGCATTCAAATACTTTGTTTGGATTCATTTGATTGTGAAACTACACCTCGGATGTTTACAAGTACAATAAAGCTTCAACTCAAGCTTTTGAATGCATTTACGCGTTTTAACTGCTCTTACAACTAAGGTGATAGAGATCGTGTTCTTTTGTGTTGTATATTAAGAGAAAGTATCCAAATACTTTGTTTGCATTCATTTGAGTATGAAACTACACCAAGAATGTTTTAAAGTGCAAACAAGCTTCAACTCAAGCTTTTGAAAGCATTTACGCGTTTTAAAAGCTCATAGGAGTAGGGTGAAAGAGATTTGAGTTCTTTTGGGTTGTATATTAAGAGAAAGCATCCAAACACTTTTCTTGCATTCATTTGAGTGTGAAACTACTCCTAGGATATTTACAAGTACAATCAAGCTTCAACTCAAGCTTTTGAATGCATTCACGCGTTTTAACAGCTCTTACGACTAGGATGATAGAGATTGAGTTCTTTTGTGTCGTATATTAAGAGAAAGCACCCAATTGTTTTATTTGCATTCATTTGAGTATGAAACTACGCCATGAATATTTTAAAGTGCAAACAAGCTTCAACTCAAGCTTTTGGATGCATTTACGCGTTTTAAAAGCTCATACGAGTAGGGTGAAAGAGATTTGAGTTCTTTTGTGTTGTATATTAAGAGAAAGCATCCAAATACTGTGTTTGGATTTATCTGAGTGTGAAACTACACCTTGGATGTTTACAAGTACAAACTAGCTTCAACTCAAGCTTTTGAATGCATTTACGCGTTTTAAAAGCTCATACGAGTAGGGTGTAACAGATTTGAGTTCTTTTGTGTTGTATATTAAGAGAAAGCATCCAAATACTTTGTTTGGATTCATTTGAGTGTGAAACTATTGAATGCATTTACGCGTTTTGACAGCTCTTACGACTAGGGTGATAGAGATTATGTTCTTTTTTGTTGTATATTAAGAGAAAGCAGCCAATTGTTTTGTTTGCATTCATTTGAGTATGAAACTACACCAAGAATGTTTTAAAAGTGCAAACAAGCTTCAACTCAAGCTTTTGAATGCATTTACGTGTTTTAAAAGCTCATACAAGTAGGGTGAAAGTGATTTGAGTTCTTTCGTGTTGTATATTAAGAGAAAGCATCCAATTGTTTTATTTACATTCATTTGAGTATGAAACTACGCCAAGAATGTTTTACACTGCAAACAAGCTTCAACTCAAGCTTTTGAATGCATTTACGCGTTTTAAAAGCTCATACGAGTAGGGTGAAAGAGATTTGAGTTCCTTTGTGGTGTATATTAAGAAAAAGCATCCAAATACTTTGTTTGGATTAATTTCACTGTGAAACTACACCTAGGATGTTTACAAGTACAAACAAGCTTTAACTCAAGCTTTTGAATGCATTTACGCGTTTTAGTAGCTCTTACAACTAGGGGGATAGAGATCGAGTTCTTTTGTGTTGTATATTAAGAGAAACCATCAAAATACTTTGTTTGCATTCATTTGAGTATGAAACTACACCAAGAATGTTTTAAAGTGTAAACAAGCTTCAACTCAAGCTTTTGAATGCATTTACGCGTTTTAACAGCTCTTACGACTAGGGTGATAGAGATTGAGTTCTTTTTTGTTGTATATTAAGAGAAAGCAGCCAATTGTTTTGTTTGCATTCATTTGAGTATGACACTACAACAAGAATGTTTTAAAGTACAAACAAGCTTCAACTCAAGCTATTGAATGCATTTACGCGTTTTAACAGCTCTTACGACTAGGGTGATAGAGATTATGTTCTTTTTTTTTGTATATTAAGAGAAAGCAGCCAATTGTTTTGTTTACATTCATTTGAGTATGAAACTACACCAAGAATGTTTTAAAAGTGCAAACAAGCTTCAACTCAAGCTTTTGAATGCATTTACGTGTTTTAAAAGCTCATACAAGTAGGGTGAAAGAGATTTGAGTTCTTTTGTGTTGTATATTAAGAGAAAGCATCCAATTGTTTTATTTGCATTCATTTGAGTATTAAACTACGCCAAGAATGTTTTAAACTGCAAACAAGCTTCAACTCAAGCTTTTGAATACATTTACGCGTTTTAACAGCTCTTACGACTAGGCTGATAGAGATTGAGTTCTTTTGTGTTGCATATTAAAAGAAAGCACCCAATTGTTTTATTTGCATTCATTTGAGTATGAAATTACGCCAAGAATGTTTTAAACTGCAAACAAGCTTCAACTCAAGCTTTTGAATGCATTTACGCGTTTTAAAAGCTCATACGAGTAGGGTGAAAGAGATTTGAGTTCCTTTGTGTTGTATATTAAGAGAAAGCATCCAAATACTTTGTTTGGATTACTTTCACTGTGAACTACACCTAGGATGTTTACAAGTACAAACAAGCTTTAACTCAAGCTTTTGAATGCATTTACGCGTTTTAGTAGCTCTTACAACTAGGGGGATAGAGATCGAGTTCTTTTGTGTTGTATATTATGAGAAACCATCCAAATACTTTGTTTGCATTCATTTGAGTATGAAACTACACCAAGAATGTTTTAAAGTGTAAACAAGCTTCAACTCAAGCTTTTGAATGCATTTACGCGTTTTAATAGCTCTTACGACTAAGGTGATAGAGATTGAGTTCTTTTGTGTTGTATATTAAGAGAAAGCAGCCAATTGTTTTGTTTGCATTCATTTGAGTATGACACTACACCAAGAATGTTTGAAAGTGCAAACAAGCTTCAACTCAAGCTTTTGAATGTATTTACGAGTTTTAAAAGCTCATACGAGTAGGGTGAAAGAGATTTGAGTTCTTTTGTATTGTATATTAAGAGAAAGCAGCCAAATACTTCGTTTGGATTCATTTGAGTGTGAAACTACACCTAGGATGTTTACAAGTACAACCTAGCTTCAAATCAAGCTTTTGAATGCATTTACGCGTTTTAAAAGCTCATACGAGTAGGGTCAAAGAGATTTGAGTTCTTTTGTGTAGTCTATTAAGAGAAAGCATCCAAACACTTTGTTTGCATTCATTTGAGTATGAAACAACTCCTAGGATGTTTACAAGTACAAACAAGCTTCAACTCAAACTTTTGAATGCATTTACGCGTTTTAACAGCTCTTACGACTAGGGTGATAGAGATTGTGTTCTTTTGTGTTGTATATTAAGAGAAAGCAGCCAATTGTTTTGTTTGCATTCATTTGAGTATGAAACTACACCAAGAATGTTTTAAAAGTGCAAACAAGCTTCAACTCACGCTTTTGAATGCATTTACGTGTTTTAAAAGCTCATACAAGTAGGGTGAAAGAGATTTGAGTTCTTTTGTGTTGTATATTAAGAGAAAGCATCCAAATACTTTTATTGGATTAATTTGAGTGTGAAACTACACCTGGGATGTTTACAAGTACAAACAAGCTTCAGCTAAAGCTTTTGAATGCATTTACGCGTTTTAAAAGCTCATACGAGTAGGGTGAAAGAGATTTGAGTTCTTTTGTGTTGTATATTAAGAGAAAGCATCCAAATACTTTGTTTGGATTCATTTGAGTATGAAACTACGCCAAGAATGTTTTAAACTGCAAACAAGCTTCAACTCAAGCTTTTGAATACATTTACGCGTTTTAAAAGCTCATACAAGTAGGGTGAAAGAGATTTGAGTTCTTTTGTGTTGTATATTAAGAGAAAGCATCCAATTGTTTTATTTGCATTCATTTGAGTATGGATGTACTCCTAGGATGTTTACAAGTAAAAACAAGCTTCAACTCAAGCTTTTGAATGCATTTTTACGCGTTTTAACAGCTCTTACGACTAGGGTGATAGAGATTGTGTTCTTTTGTGTTGTATATTAAGAGAAAGCAGCCAATTGTTTTGTTTGCATTCATTTGAGTATGAAACTACACCAAGAATGTTTTAAAAGAGGAAACACGCTTCAACTCACGCTTTTGAATGCATTTCCGTGTTTTAAAAGCTCATACAAGTAGGGTGAAAGAGATTTGATTTCTTTTGTGTTGTATATTAAGAGAAAGCATCCAAATACTTTTATTGGATTAATTTGAGTGTGAAACTACACCTGGGATGTTTACAAGTACAAACAAGCTACAACTAAAGCTTTTGAATGCATTTAAGCGTTTTAAAAGCTCATACGAGTAGGGTGAAAGAGATTTGAGTTCTTTTGTGTTGTATATTAAGAGAAAGCATCCAAATACTTTGCTTGGATTCATTTGAGTGTGAAACCACACCTAGGATGTTTACAAGTAAAAACAAGCTTCAAGTCAAGCTTTTGAATGCATTTACGCTTTTTAAAAGCTCATACGAGTAGGGTGACAGTGGTTTGAGTTCTTTTGTGTTGTATATTAAGAGAAAGCATCCAAATACTTTGTTTGGATTAATTTGAGTGTGAAACTACACCTTGGATGTTTACAAGTACAAAGAAGCTTCAACTCAAGCTTTTGAATGCATTTACGCGTTTTAAAAGCTCGTACGAGTAGGGTGAAAGAGATTTGAGTTCTTTTGTGTTGTCTATTAAGAGAAAGCATCCAAATACTTTGTTTGCATTCATTTGAGTGTGAAACTACACCTAGGATGTTTACAAGTACAAACAAGCTTCAACTCAAGCTTTTGAATGCATTTACGCGTTTTAACAGCTCTTACAACTAGGGTGATAGAGAACGAGTTCTTTTGTGTTGTATATTAAGAGAAAGCATCCAAATACTTTGTTTGCATTCATTTGTGTGTGAAACTACACCTAGGATGTTTACAAGTACAAACAAGCTTCAACTCAAGCTTTTGATGCGGGAGCAAGTGTGCAAAGTAAACAGAACAACCAAGGAACTAGCAAGAGAACATCTATTCCTGTTTACATCGAGTTTCTTTGGTGGTTATGCATTAAATTGACTCCTACAAAGATAATTACATGGAGTTTACACACAAGATCGGGTTTAAAGCTCTTATTATATGATCTCATTCGTTATAAGGATTCCCGTAATTTTGACAGCTTCTACACTGGTTCGTATTTTGATCATAACTCACTCATACGACATGGGATCGTGGTGATTCAAAGTTCTGTAGAAAGCTGGAAAAGAGATCTAAAGCTCCTATCTTTTGAGTTTTCCCATATTCGAAACGTAACAGGGTTTAAAAGGCGATTTAATTTACAGTGGAAAGCTGTTCCCACGGGTTTGTGCCTCGGGCGCTAGGTAATCAGTTGTTTAGTTCGATTTCGTTTAGTATTCCCTTAATTAGTTAGAATATGTTTAGGAGAGTAATAATCTGATTGTTATTAGTATTAGAAGTCCATTAGGTGTTAGGAAAGCTGTTAGTTAGTCCGTTTTACAGTTGTAATCAGTTTTATAGTTAGTTTCCTATTCGGACTAGGATTAGGATTCCGAATAGCTTTAGATTTTCTTTGTCTATAAATAGGGGAGAGCTTTGCTACTGTAAACTCGTGCATTGATGATTAATAATTGAATACGTGAGTATTTACCCCTCAAACTGAGTGATTCAGGTTGAAACCCTTGTGTGTGATGCGCAAGTCTTGTTCTTGAGTGATTCTTGAACGAAAAACCCCAACCCCTTGAGTGATTCGAGAGGTATATCCCTTTTATTGTTTTGTTTATCAAAAATACAGAAAATCCCTAAATAAATCACATCAACTTGGTATCAGAGCTAAAGGTTTGAGCTTTCTTAAGTTTAAACAACACGGTCCTGAGCATAAACACGACACCATAGCGAGCTTTAGAGAAAGATTCTTGCATGATCCGCCCTTTGTTCACGAAGACAGCCAAGAAACCCCCAAGAAACCAACAACCGAAGCTATGGGTGAGCCCAGCGAACTAGCAAAGTTGTTAACAGCCATGGAGGATCTTAGGACGTCTTTCAAATCTCAAGAAAAGCGGATGGCTGCTATGGAAAGAAGAAACCAAGAAGATAGGGAAAACATGGAGACAAGGATGCGCGGAATTCATTGGAGAAACCACAACCGTGACCCCAACTTCGATGAGGAGTTTGAAGATACAAGTGGGACTAGAACCAATGACGCTCCTAAACCACGACATCCCTATGATGATGACAGGAACTTGAAGGTCGAACTCCCTGAATATGACGGTTCCTACGACCCAGAGGCCTTTCTTGATTGGCTTAGAACTATGGAGAGAGTCTTTGAATACAAGGAGTATGATGAGCGGCGAAGATGCAAGTTAGCCACGCATAAACTCACCAAGCATGCTTCTTTTTGGTATGAAAAACTAAAGGCTCGACGCAAGAAGGACAGGAAAGCAAAGATTGAGACTTGGGACAAACTCAAGAAACATTTAAAGAAACGATTTTTGTCTAAAGAATTTGAGCAAGAACAATTTTTGAAACTTACGTCCTTAAGCCAAGAAACCTCAAGTGTACAAGACTACCTCCAAAAGTTTGAAAACGCGCACATGATGTGTGATCTCGTGGAGAAGGAGGAGTTAAAGATTGCAAGATTCATCAAAGGACTAAACTCAACTCTAAGGCACAAGGTGGAGCTTGTTCCTTTCATATCCTTTGAGTATGTATGCAAGATAGCTCTCAAGATTGAGAGGCAAGAGAGGGAGCAACAATTAGTGCACCTACGAGCACAACAAGCATACCAACAAGCGCTTCAACGTCGAAATCATAAGTTGGAGTACATGAATGGGTGCATAATAAATGATCAACCCATCAATGAAGATAGGCTCTTTGTTGTGGATACATTCAAAGGAAAACCAGATCTTGATGATTACTTTAAAGATATTGTTCCTATGGAAGATTCACAAGAAAAGACCAATAACATTGACCCCCTTATTGTTGTTCAAGTTAATAATTCAAGCCTACCAACTGTGGTTGATGAGTTTATCGAAGAAATATTCATTGAACCAGAAAATATTGGTGATTTCCTTGAAGATCTTGATTATATTGATGACATGCAAGAGAAATCCGAGATGGAGTTGGGACTTCTTGAATCTAGCTTTGATCAAGAACAAGAAAGAGATGTCCATCAACAAGACAACAACAAGGCTCTTAACCTTGTGGGTTCATTGGATATTTGTAAAGAAAATTTGATGAATATACAGGTTCAGGAGAAGATTACTACATACGAAGAATTGAGGACAATTCTTTTTGAAGAAAGGGAGATTGATGCGGGAGCAAGTGTGCAAAGTAAACAGAACAACCAAGGAACTAGCAAGAGAACATCTATTCCTGTTTACATCGAGTTTCTTTGGTGGTTATGCATTAAATTGACTCCTACAAAGATAATTACATGGAGTTTACACACAAGATCGGGATTAAAGCTCTTATTATATGATCTCATTCGTTATAAGGATTCCCGTAATTTTGACAGCTTCTACACTGGTTCGTATTTTGATCATAACTCACTCATACGACATGGGATCGTGGTGATTCAAAGTTCTGTAGAAAGCTGGAAAAGAGATCTAAAACTCCTATCTTTTGAGTTTTCCCATATTCGAAACGTAACAGGGTTTAAAAGGCGATTTAATTTACAGTGGAAAGCTGTTCCCACGGGTTTGTGCCTTGGGCGCTAGGTAATCAGTTGTTTAGTTCGATTTCGTTTAGTATTCCCTTAATTAGTTAGAATATGTTTAGGAGAGTAATAATCTGATTGTTATTAGTATTAGAAGTCCATTAGGTGTTAGGAAAGCTGTTAGTTAGTCCGTTTTATAGTTGTAATCAGTTTTATAGTTAGTTTCCTATTCGGACTAGGATTAGGATTCCGAATAGCTTTAGATTTTCTTTGTCTATAAATAGGGGAGAGCTTTGCTACTGTAAACTCGTGCATTGATGATTAATAATTGCTTTGATACCAAGTTGATGTGATTTATTTAGGGATTTTCTGTATTTTTGATAAACAAAACAATAAAAGGGATATACCTCTCGAATCACTCAAGGGGTTGGGGTTTTTCGTTCAAGAATCACTCAAGAACAAGACTTGCGCATCACACACAAGGGTTTCAACCTGAATCACTCAGTTTGAGGGGTAAATACTCACGTATTCAATTATTAATCATCAATGCACGAGTTTACAGTAGCAAAGCTCTCCCCTATTTATAGACAAAGAAAATCTAAAGCTATTCGGAATCCTAATCCTAGTCCGAATAGGAAACTAACTATAAAACTGATTACAACTGTAAAACAGACTAACTAACAGCTTTCCTAACACCTAATGGACTTCTAATACTAATAACAATCAGATTATTACTCTCCTAAACATATTCTAACTAATTAAGGGAATACTAAACGAAATCGAACTAAACAACTGATTACCTAGCGCCCAAGGCACAAACCCGTGGGAACAGCGTTCCACTGTAAATTAAATCGCCTTTTAAACCCTGTTACGTTTCGAATATGGGAAAACTCAAAAGATAGGAGTTTTAGATCTCTTTTCCATCTTTCTACAGAACTTTGAATCACCACGATCCCATGTCGTATGAGTGAGTTATGATCAAAATACGAACCAGTGTAGAAGCTGTCAAAATTACGGGAATCCTTATAACGAATGAGATCATATAATAAGAGCTTTAATCCCGATCTTGTGTGTAAACTCCATGTAATTATCTTTGTAGGAGTCAATTTAATGCATAACCACCAAAGAAACTCGATGTAAACAGGGATAGATGTTCTCTTGCTAGTTCCTTGGTTGTTCTGTTTACTTTGCACACTTGCTCCCGCATCAGCTTTTGAATGCATTTACGCGTTTTAAAAGCTCATACGAGTAGGGTGAAAGTGGTTTGAGTTCTTTTGTGTTGTATATTAAGAGAAAGCATCCAAACACTTTGTTTGCATTCATTTGAGTATGAAACTACTCCTAGGATGTTTACAAGTACAAACAAGTTTCAACTCAAGCTTTTGAATGCAGTTACACGTTTTAACAGCTCTTACAACTAAGGTGATAGAGATCGAGTTCTTTTGTGTTGTATATTAAGAGAAAGCATCCAAATACTTTGTTTGCATTCATTTGAGTATGAAACTACACCAATAATGTTTTAAAGTGCAAACAAGCTTCAACTCAAGCTCTTGAATGCATTTACGCGTTTTAAAAGTTCATACGAGTAGGGTGAAAGAGATTTGAGTTCTTATGGGTTCTATATTAAGAGAAAGCATCCAAACACTTTTCTTGCATTCATTTGAGTGTGAAACTACTCCTAGGATGTTTACAAGTACAAACAAGCTTCAACTCAAGCTTTTGAATGCATTTACGCGTTTTAACAGCTCTTACGACTAGGATGATAGAGATTGAGTTCTTTTGTATTGTATATTAAGAGAAAGCACCCAATTGTTTTATTTGCATTCATTTGAGTATGATCTACGCCAAGAATATTTTAAAGTGCAAACAAGCTTCAACTCAAGCTTTTGGATGCATTTACGCGTTTTAAAAGCTCATACGAGTAGGGTGATAGAGATTTGAGTTCTTTTGTGTTGTATATTAAGAGAAAGCATCCAAATACTTTGTTTGGATTAATTTGAGAGTGAAACTACACCTGGGATGTTTACAAGTACAAACAAGATTTAACTCAAGCTTTTGAACGCATTTACGCGTTTTAACATCTCTTACAACTAGGGTGATAGAGATCGAGTTCTTTGGTGTTATATATTAAGAGAAAGCATCCAAATACTTTGTTTGCATTCATTTGAATATGAAACTACACCAAGAATGTTTTAAAGTGCAAACAAGCTTCAACTCAAGCTTTTGATTGCATTTACGCGTTTTAAAAGCTCATACGAGTAGGGTGAAACAGATTTGAGTTCTTTTGTGTTGTATATTAAGAGAAAGCATCCAAATACTTTGTTTGGATTCATTTGAGTGTGAAACTACACCTAGGATGTTTACAAGTACAAACAAGTGATGTGATTTATTTAGGGATTTTCTGTATTTTTGATAAACAAAACAATAAAAGGGATGCTCTTTCACGAAGAAACCACTTGCTTGTGACACTTGAAGCTAAGCTCCTAGGCTTTGAACATCTTCAAGAACTATATGACAAGGATACTGATTTCTCTGAGTCATTTAGAGCTTGCAAAGAAGGGGAGCATGGTGATTATTTCATACAAGATGGGTTTCTATTCAAGAGGAACAAGTTCTGTGTTCGTAGGTCCTCTGTACGTGAGCTATTGGTTAGAGAAGTTCACTCGGGAGGATTAGCTGGACGTTTTGGAGTAACTAAAACCCTTGAGCTGTTACAAGAACACTTTTATTGGCCTAAGATGCTCAAAGATGTACACGCTATTGTGACGAGATGCGCTACATGTCAACGGGCCAAGAGTGCTTTTCACAAAGGGTTATACACACCATTACCGGTTCCTAGCATTCCCTGGGAGAGTGTGAGCATGGATTTCATTGTGGCACTCCCTAAAACTCAAAGGGGAAAGGATGCTGTGATGGTTGTTGTTGATAGATTGTCCAAAATGGCGCACTTTGTGCCATGTCACAAGACCGATGACGCCTCTCATGTTGCTAACTTGTTCTATAAAGAGATAGTGAGGCTACATGGCATTCCCAAGACCATTGTGTCGGATCGAGATACTAAGTTTCTGAGTTACTTTTGGAAGACACTTTGGAGACTCGTTGGGACGAAGTTACTCTTTAGCACTTCACATCACCCACAAACAGATGGGCAAACCGAGGTTACAAACAGGACCCTTGGTACTTTGCTTAGAGGGTTGGTGAGTAGAAGCACAAAAGATTGGGATATTAAGCTAGCACATGCGGAGTTTGCATATAACAGAACGCCTGGATTTACCACGGGTCGTTCTCCATTTGAGATTGTGTATGGAATTAATCCTTATTTGCCTATTGATTTCGTGTCTTTGCCTAGAGATGATGTTATCAATGTAGATGCCAAGGCAAGACAACAAGCTTTCAAGAAGACCTGTGAGCAAGTTCGTGCGCAAGTAGAGAAGATGAACTCAAGGTACCAAGCTAGAGCTAACAAGGGAAGAAAGCAAATTCTATTTGAACCTGGTGACTTAGTTTGGCTACACCTGCGCAAAGAAATATTTCCTTCTAGACACAAGAACAAGCTTATGCCTCGAGCAGATGGTCCTTTTCAAGTTCTAGAGAAGATTGGAGACAATGCATACAAGATTGATCTTCCTAGTGAGTATGGAAACGTGAGCTCAACCTTCAATGTTGGTGATCTTAGCCCTTACTTAGAGGATACGAATTTGAGGGCAAATTCTTTTAAAGAAGGGGAGGCTGATGCAGGGGCAAGTACGTTAAAGGACAAGCAAGAAGACGACGAATCAAGAACGTCCAAGAACCCAGTTCTTGAAACGTTAATGCTTGATCTTGAGCTGCTCATTGCCAAGAGTATAATGCCACGTGAGGTAAAGTGTGAGGTAACTATGTTAGAGTGGCAAGAAGATGACTAGAAGCTGAAAAGAAGAAGCCTTGGGCGCCAAGGAAACTGTTCCAGCGGTTTTAAGCCTTGGGCGCTAGGTAATCAGTTGTTTAGTTCAATTTCGTTTAGTATTCCCTTAATTAGTTAGTGATACGTTAGCAAATCTGAAGGTTTTAGCTCGTTTTCGAACAATGGGTATTTTGATAATATTTTGTTTGTTTTATGATTATAGAGATTGAAAAACAAAGTAAATGAAACGAAAAATAAGAAGAGGGAGGATAGATAGCACCACCACCAGGACTATAAAGGATTTAACCACCAAGTCAAGGCTAAAGGATACTACTTGTTTCACCAAATATCCCTAAGGACATTTTAAAGAACAACAAGGTTTGTAAGCAAAAGGCAGCAGCCATTTCATATTTTCATTCATCAACCAGTGCCTTTTACATCAGCTGTTCTTACATATTTATAGGGGTCACAAATGTGCCCTAATAACCTAAGAATACTCTAGAAAGGGTGAGTTGTCCAAGAGTAGTGCCCAAGCAAAATGAAACTTCAGTATTTTGCCCAGAAATGAGCCAAATACGTGCAGTACAATTTGGAGCGCATTTCCTTCCGTTTTGGACCACTTGACAGCTGTTGCTTGTCCTTGCACAAGCACAAACGTGGGTGAGCTGTAAGAGGAGCCTCAAGCTTCATCCTTATCCATCCCATGTGCTTTTAGACTCTCCTCATTCAGCAGCTACTTAGGAAATTCAAAATGCAATTAAAACTTCCTAATTAACTAATTACATGCAACATAATTAAGCTAACTAAGTACGAACATGTGTACGAACATTTGTACGGACAAAAACCATGTTAATCATCTAATCATGATAATTAAGCTAATTGCAATGTTATTTGTGTACGGGCATGTGCACGGCATGTTGTACGGACTAATAATGTACGGACTAATCAGGTTAATGCCATTGAAAGGACATTAAGGCCCCTAGGACCATTGATGAAGCCACCATGTACTAAAAGTGTGCCATAGAACATGATAGTATCATTGATGGACCAAGAACAGATTGTATGGAACTTAAGTGAAGACAGGAGCTTGATGCCAACGCATCATACACCCGGTGTTGTTTAGGACTTGCCCTCAAGTCCTGGAAGTAGAAAGCTTTCCAATGTAGCTCAATGAAGTAGGTGCTGAACTTTCCACCCCGAATACGGCCTCTAATCCAAGCCCCAATTGATCTCGTGACATCTTTACAATGTTGCTGCATTTGTACCTCAAAGAACAGTGGCACGATTGTACCAATCCCCACTCTAGAAAAGTTATTAAAATCCGTCCAATCTGATTTGTACCTTCGAGGTACACACTCAAACAAAGAGAAGTTCAATTGTTTGATCATTTCAGAACAAGAAGAAGATAATAAGCAAGGTAATATTCTTTTGAGCTTAAGATCTTGAAACGGCTCTTTCATGATGCACATGCTGATTTCTTCATTTTGGGTTTGTTCATTGACAGTAAAAGAATTATAGGAGCCATTGTGACCTTTCACGAAGGGTTGTCTAACAATCTCTTCTACCACCTGTTTGCTTGGGGTTTCACATTGAGAAGTAACAAAGGCGCTTGTCTTAGATGTTGCTTGCATAACCTCATGACAAATGATAGTTATATCACTAGAGGGTTGTAACTCTTGTTCAAGAGCTGCTGATTCAAGAACAATTTCGAACCTGCCCTTGTCTTCCTCTTGAGCTAAAGTTGGCTCTTCAAATGTTTCTCCAATCATTCGCCATTCCTCTAGGCTCACAATTGTGGGAGCTTCATTTTCACGAGCTTTCATGTTAGCCACATGCTCATGGTTGTGTGGAGTGTAAAAAGCTCGTGACGTGAACTTTGGCACAAACTTTCTAATGAGTTCTTCTCTCATCTCACCCCAGCTTTGTATTTTCCCCTTTCCAATCCTTCTTCTTCTGATTTCTAAGAGTTCCCACCAAATCAAAGCATCACAATCGAAAGAACTCGTCACAAGTTCTATTTTCTTGCGATTAGAAAACTCCAAGACTTTAAACCATTCGTCCACCGTCTCAAGCCACGTATAAAAATCTTCAGAATAGAGAAACCCACCAAATTTAGGAAAGTCAATCTCTAAGTCATCATCATTATACTTGGTATCATAAAGACAAGACATTTTTTTGGAGTTAGGTTGTGTTTGAGTTCGGATGGTGTTTGGGCTGTTTTTGGGTTCTTTGTGGACTCGGTGTTGTGGAGTGACGGGATAAGACAATCAAATGCAATGAATACTCAAAATTATCCAATAATTCAACACCCAATTCCAGTTTCAACAAAGATCCATAAGAGAACAAACGCCAATCACTCACAACAGCTCAACTTCAAACAGAGCAATTCCAAATTTTGCGTGTACACGAACAGCTCAACAAATCTCAAAATTTCTTACATACAAGGGTGACGAAACCTGAAATCTACCAAGATAATTTGTAATATAAGGTATTAGGAGGCTATAGGAGTAAGAAAGACATAAACTTAATCTCTAGATCTTGAGATATGAGCAAAATGCCAACATGACTCCTGTTCGCAACCCAGCAGGACCAACAAAATGTTTGAGCACCAATGAAGGCCAAAGACTCAACCTTTTAACTTCAAACCACTTGGATAACAAAGATATAACCCCAAATAAGATAACCAGGTATAAATCCCACAAGACTCACCACAACGTTGCAGAATAAATTCAGAACAAACAAGCAATGCAACAAATAAGATCCCAGTTCACGCTCAGCACATTTAGCAACTTCTCACAATAAACTGCTCCAACCCACAATGATTTAAGCAAAACCACCAAGATATTCCAAAAGATAAATATCTAAGGAACTCAGAAAAGTATCAAAGTTGACACCTTTACCTTTTGAAGCGCCTCCAAAAACCAAGATCCTCAGCTTGGTCCAATCGCACATCCAGCAGAAGTCACCGAGGGAAAATGCTTACTTGAGTACCCAAATCTCAACCTTTTTCCTTGAAACCAAAACCAGGTGAAAGAGGACTCTTCAATGAAGAAAAACCTCTGAATTAACGAGCTAAGAAAACCAAAGCTCTGATACCAACTGATGCGTTAGCAAATCTGAAGGTTTTAGCTCGTTTTCGAACAATGGGTATTTTGATAATATTTTGTTTGTTTTATGATTATAGAGATTGAAAAACAAAGTAAATGAAACGAAAAATAAGAAGAGGGAGGATAGATAGCACCACCACCAGGACTATAAAGGATTTAACCACCAAGTCAAGGCTAAAGGATACTACTTGTTTCACCAAATATCCCTAAGGACATTTTAAAGAACAACAAGGTTTGTAAGCAAAAGGCAGCAGCCATTTCATATTTTCATTCATCAACCAGTGCCTTTTACATCAGCTGTTCTTACATATTTATAGGGGTCACAAATGTGCCCTAATAACCTAAGAATACTCTAGAAAGGGTGAGCTGTCCAAGAGTAGTGCCCAAGCAAAATGAAACTTCAGTATTTTGCCCAGAAATGAGCCAAATACGTGCAGTACAATTTGGAGCGCATTTCCTTCCGTTTTGGACCACTTGACAGCTGTTGCTTGTCCTTGCACAAGCACAAACGTGGGTGAGCTGTAAGAGGAGCCTCAAGCTTCATCCTTATCCATCCCATGTGCTTTTAGACTCTCCTCATTCAGCAGCTACTTAGGGAATTCAAAATGCAATTAAAACTTCCTAATTAACTAATTACATGCAACATAATTAAGCTAACTAAGTACAAACATTTGTACGGACAAAAACCATGTTAATCATCTAATCATGATAATTAAGCTAATTGCAAGGTTATTTGTGTACAGGCATGTGCACGGCATGTTGTACGGACTAATAATGTACGGACTAATCAGGTTAATGCCATTGAAAGGACATTAAGGCCCCTAGGATCATTGATGAAGCCACCATGTACTAAAAGTGTGCCATAGAACATGATAGTATCATTGATGGACCAAGAACAGATTGTATGGAACTTAAGTGAAGACAGGAGCTTGATGCCAACGCATCAGTTAGAATATGTTTAGGAGAGTAATAATCTGATTGTTATTAGTATTAGAAGTCCATTAGGTGTTAGAAAAGCTGTTAGTTAGTCCGTTTTACAATTGTAGTCAGTTTCGTAGTTAGTTTCCTATTCGGACTAGGATTAGGATTCCGAATAGCTTTAGATTTTCTTTGTCTATAAATAGGGGAGAGCTTGCTATTGTAAACTCGTGCTTTGATGATTAATTATTGAATACGTGAGTATTTACCCCTCAAACTGAGTGATTCAGGTTGAAACCCTTACGAGTGATTCGTGAGTTGTTCTTGAGTGATTCTAGAACAAGATCCCTTTGTGTGTTACTATCAAAGGTTAATTTCTGTTTTGTTACTTATTGCACATCAACAAGCTTCAACTCAAGCTTTTGAATGCATTTACGCGTTTTAAAAACTCATACGAGTAGGGTGAAAGAGATTTGAGTTCTTTTGTGTTGTCTATTAAGAGAAAGCATCCAAACACTTTGTTTGCATTCATTTGAGTATGAAACTACTCCTAGGATGTTTACAAGTACAAACAAGCTTCAACTCAAGCTTTTGAATGCATTTACGCGTTTTAACAGCTCTTACAACTAAGGTGATAGAGATCGAGTTCTTTTGTGTTGTATATTAAGAGAAAGCATCCAAATACTTTGTTTGCATTCATTTGAGTATGAAACTACACCAAGAATGTTTTAAAGTGCAAACAAGCTTCAACTCAAGCTCTTGAATGCATTTACGCGTTTTAAAAGCTCATACGAGTAGGGTGAAAGAGATTTGAGTTCTTTTGGGTTGTATATTAAGAGAAAGCGTCCAAATACTTTTCTTGCATTCATTTGAGTGTGAAACTACTCCTAGGATGTTTACAAATACAAACAAGCTTCAACTCAAGCTTTTGAATGCATTTACGCGTTTTAACAGCTCTTACGACTAGGATGATAGAGATTGAGTTCTTTTGTGTTGTATATTAAGAGAAAGCACCCAATTGTTTTATTTGCATTCATTTGAGTATGAAACTACGCCAAGAATATTTTAAAGTGCAAACAAGCTTCAACTCAAGCTTTTGGATGCATTTACGCGTTTTAAAAGCTCATACAAGTAGGGTGAAAGAGATTTGAGTTCTTTTGTGTTATATATTAAGAGAAAGCATCCAAATACTTTGTTTGGATTAATTTGAGTGTGAAACTACACCTGGGATGTTTACAAGTACAAACAAGATTTAACTCAAGCTTTTGAATGCATTTACGCGTTTTAACAGCTCTTACAACTAGGGTGATAGAGATCGAGTTCTTTGGTGTTGTATATTAAGTGAAAGCATCCAAATACTTTGTTTGCATTTGAGTATGAAACTACACCAAGAATGTTTTAAAGTGCAAACAAGCTTCAACTCAAGCTTTTGAATGCATTTACGCGTTTTAAAAGCTCATACGAGTAGGGTGAAAGAGATTTGAGTTCTTTTGTGTTTTCTATTAATAGATAGCATCCAAACACTTTGTTTGCATTCATTTGAGTATGAAACTACTCCTAGGATGTTTACAAGTACAAACAAGCTTCAACTCAAGCTTTTGAATGCATTTACGCGTTTTAACAGCTCTTACAACTAAGGTGATAGAGATCGAGTTCTTTTGTGTTGTATATTAAGAGAAAGCATCCAAATACTTTGTTTTCATTCATTTGAGTATGAAACTACACAAAGAATGTTTTAAAGTGCAAACAAGCTTCAACTCAAGCTCTTGAATGCATTTACGCGTTTTAAAAGCTCATACGAGTAGGGTGAAAGAGATTTGAGTTCTTTTGGGTTGTATATTAAGAGAAAGCATCCAAACACTTTTCTTGCATTCATTTGAGTGTGAAACTACTCCTAGGATGTTTACAAGTACAAACAAGCTTCAACTCAAGCTTTTGAATGCATTTACGCGTTTTAACAGCTCTTACGACTAGGATGATAGAGATTGAGTTCTTTTGTGTTGTATATTAAGAGAAAGCACCTAATTGTTTTATTTGCATTCATTTGAGTATGAAACTACGCCAAGAATATTTTAAAGTGCAAACAAGCTTCAACTCAAGCTTTTGGATGCATTTACGCGTTTTAAAAGCTCATACGAGTAGGGTGAAAGAGATTTGAGTTCTTTTGTGTTGTATATTAAGAGAAAGCATCCAAATACTTTGTTTGGATTAATTTGAGTGTGAAACTACACCTGGGATGTTTACAAGAACAAACAAGATTTAACTCAAACTTTTGAATGCATTTACGCGTTTTAACAGCTCTTACAACTAGGGTGATAGAGATCGAGTTCTTTGGTGTTGTATATTAAGAGAAAGCATCCAAATACTTTGTTTGCATTCATTTGAGTATGAAACTACACCAAGAATGTTTTAAAGTGCAAACAAGCTTCAACTCAAGCTTTTGAATGCATTTACGCGTTTTAAAAGCTCATACGAGTAGGGTGAAACAGATTTGAGTTCTTTTGTGTTGTATATTAAGAGAAAGAATCCAAATACTTTGTTTGGATTCATTTGAGTGTGAAACTACACCTAGGATGTTTACAAGTACAAACAAGCTTCAACTCAAGCTTTTGAATGCATTTACGCGTTTTAAAAGCTTATACGAGTAGGGTGAAAGGGATTTGAGTTCTTTTGTGTTTTCTATTAAGAGAAAGCATCCAAACACTTTGTTTGCATTCATTTGAGTATGAAACTACTCCTAGGATGTTTACAAGTACAAACAAGTTTCAACTCAAGCTTTTGAATGCATTTACGCGTTTTAACAGCTCTTACAACTAAGGTGATAGAGATCGAGTTCTTTTGTGTTGTATATTAAGAGAAAGCATCCAAATACTTTGTTTGCATTCATTTGAGTATGAAACTACACCTGATGCGGGAGCAAGTGTGCAAAGTAAACAGAACAACCAAGGAACTAGCAAGAGAACATCTATTCTTGTTTACATCGAGTTCCTTTGGTGGTTATGCATTAAATTGACTCCTATAAAGATAATTACATGGAGTTTCCATACAAGGTCGGGATTAAAGCTCTTATTATCTGATCACATTCATTATCAGGATTCCCGTAATTTTGACAGCTTCTACACTGGTTCGTATTTTAATCATAACTCACTCATACGACATGGGATCGTGGTGATTCAAAGTTCTGTAGAAAGCTGGAAACGACATCTAAAACTCCCATGCTTTGAGTTTTCCCAAATTAAGAACGTAAACGAGTTGAAAAGGAAATTGAAGTTACAGAGCAAAACTGTTCCAGCGGTTTTAGCCTTGGGCGCCAAGTAATTAGCTGTTTGAGTTTATTTTCGTTTGCCTATTTCTTTAATTAGTTAGAGTATGTTTAGGAAAGTAATAATCTGATTATTATTAGCATTAGGAGTCCATTAGGAATTAGGAAAGCTGTGAGCTAGTTCGTTTTACTTTTGTAATCAGTTTCGTAGTTAGTTTCCTATTTGGACTAGGATTAGGATTCCGAATAGCTTTAGATTTCTTTGTCTATAAATAGGGGAGATCTTTGCTACTGTAAACTCGTGCTTTGATGATTAATTATTGAATACGTGAGTATTTACCCCTCAAACTAAGTGATTCAGGTTGAAACCCTTACGAGTGATTCGTGAGTTGTTCTTGAGTGATTCTTGAACAAGATCCCTTTGTGTGATACTATCAAAGGTTAATTTCCATTTTGTTACTTATTTCACCCTACGAGTAGGGTGAAAGAGATTTGAGTTCTTTTGTGCTGTATATTAAGAGAAAGAATCCAAATACTTTGTTTGGATTCATTTGAGTGTAAAACTACACCTAGGATGTTTACAAGTAAAAACAAGCTTCAACTAAAGCTTTTGAATGCATTTACGCGTTATAAAAGCTCATACGAGTAGGGTGAAAGAGATTTGAGTTCTTTTGTGTTGTATATTAAGAGAAAGCATACAAATACATTGTTTGGATTCATTTGAGTGTGAAACTACATCTAGGAACTTTACAAGTACAAACAAGCTTCAACTCAAAGTTTTGAATGCATTTACGCGTTGTAACTGCTCTTACGACTAGGGTGATAGAGATTGAGTTCTTTTGTGTTGTATATTAAGAGAAAGCACCAAAATGTTTTGTTTGCATTCATTTGAGTATGAAACTACAGCAAGAATGTTTTAAAGTGCAAACAAGCTTCAACTCAAGCTTTTTAATGCATTTACGCGTTGTAAAAGCTCATACGAGGAGGATCAAAGAGATTTGAGTTCTTTTCTGTTGTCTATTAAGAGAAAGCATCCAAACACTTTGTTTGCATTAATTTGAGTATGAAATTACTCCTAGGATGTTTACAAGTACAAACAAGCTTCAACTCAACCTTTTGAATGCATTTACGCGTTTGAACAGCTCTTACAACTAACGTGATAGAGATTGAGTTCTTTTGTGTTGTATATTAAGAGAAAGCACCAAAATGTTTTGTTTGCATTAATTTGAGTATGAAACTACACCAAGAATGTTTTAAAGTGCAAACAAGCTTCAACTCAAGCTTTTGAATGCATTTACGCGTTGTAAAAGCTCATACGAGTAGGGTGAATGAGAATTGAGTTAAATGTGTTGTATATTAAGAGAAAGCATCCATATACTTTGTTTGCATTCATTTGAGTGTGAAACTACACCTAGGATGTTTACAAGTACAAACAAGCTTCACCTCAAGCTTTTGAATGCATTTACGCGTTTAAAAAGGTTATACGAGTAGGGTGAAAGAGATTTGAGTTCTTTTGTGTTGTATATTAAGAGAAAGAATCCAAATACTTTGTTTGGATTCATTTGAGTGTGAAACTACACCTAGGATGTTTACAAGTACTAACAAGCTTCAACTAAAGCTTTTGAATGCATTTACGCGTTTTAAAAGCTCATATGAGTAGGGTGAAAGAGATTTGAGTTCTTTTGTGTTGTATATTAAGAGAAAGCATCCAGATACTTTGTTTGGATTTATCTTAGTGTGAAACGACACCTTGGATGTTTACAAGTACAAACTAGCTTCAACTCAAGCTTTTGAATGCATTTACGCGTATTAACAGCTCTTACGACTAGGGTGATAGAGATTGAGTTCTTTTGTGTTTTATATTAAGAGAAAGCACCCAAAGGTTTTGTTTGCATTCATTTCAGTATGAAGCTACAGAAAGAATATGTTAAACTCAAGCTTTTGAATGCTTTACGCGTTTTAAAGGTTTATATGAGTAGGGTAAAAGAGATTTGAGTTCTTTTGTGTTGTATATTAAGAGAAAGCATCCAAATACTTTGTTTGGATTTATCTGAGTGTGAAACTACACCTTGGATGTTTACAAGTACAAACTAGCTTCAACTCAAGCTTTTGAATGCATTTACGCGTTTTAAAAGCTCATACGAGTAGAGTGAAAGAGATATGAGTTCTTTTGTGTTGTATATTAAGAGAAAGCATCCAAATCTCTTTCACCCTACTCGTATGAGCTTTTAAAACGCGTAAATGCATTCAAAAGCTTGAGTTGAAGCTTATTTGTACTTGTAAACATCCAAGGTGTAGTTTCAAACTCAAATGAATCCAAAAAAAATATTTGGATGCTTTCTCTTATTTTACAACACAAAAGAACTCAAATCTCTTTCACCCTTCTCGTATGAGCTTTTAACACGCGTAAATGCATTTGAAAGCTTGAGTTGAAGCTTGTTTGTACTTGTAAACATCCTAGATGTAGTTTCACACTCAAATGAATCCAATCAATGTATTTGGATGCTTTCTCTTAATATATAACACAAAAAAAAAACTCAAATCTCTTTCACCCTACTCGTATGAGCTTTTAAAACGTGTAAATGTATTCAAAAGCTTGAGATTAAGCTTGTTTGCACTTTAAAACATTCTTGGTGTAGTTTCATACTCAAATGAATGCAAACAAAACATTTTGGTGCTTTCTATTAATATACAACAGAAAAGAACTCAATCTCTATCACCCTAGTCGTTAGAGCAGTTACAACGCGTAAATGCATTCAAAAGTTTGAGTTGAAGCTTATTTGTACTTGTAAACATCCTAGGTGTAGTTTCACACTCAAATGAATCTAAACAAAGTATTTGGATGCTTTCTCTGAATATACAACACAAAAGAACTCAAATCTCTTTCACCCTACTCGTATGAGCTTTTAAAACGCGTAAATGCATTCAAAAGCTTGAGTTGAAGCTTGTTTTCAGTTTTAAACATTCTTGGTGTAGTTTCATACTCAAATGAATGCAAACAAAACATTTGGGTGCTTTATCTTGATATACAACACAAAAGAACTCGATCTCTATCACCCTAGTCGTAACTGCTTTTAAAACACATAGATGCATTCAAAAGCTTGAGTTGAAGCTTGTTTGTACTTGTAAACATCCTAGGTGTAGTTTCACACTCAAATGAATCCAAAAAAAGTATTCGGATGCTTTCTTTTATTATATTACACAAAAGAACTCAAATCTCTTTCATCCTACTCGTATGAGCTTTTAAAACGCGTAAATGCATTCAAAAGCTTGAGTTAAAGCTAGTTTGTACTTGTAAACATCCAAGGTGTAGTTTCACACTCAGATAAATCCAAACAAAGTATTTGGATGCTTTCTCTTAATGTACAACACAAAAGAACTTAAATCTCATTCACCCTACTCGTATGAGCATTTAAAACGCGTAAATGCATTCAAAAGCTTGAGTTGAAGCTAGTTTGTACTTGTAAACATCCAAGGTGTAGTTTCACACTCAGATAAATCCAAACAAAGTATTTGGATGCTTTCTCTTAATATACAACACAAAAGAACTCAAATCTCATTCACCCTACTCATATGAGCTTTTAAAACCCGTAAATGCATTCAAAAGCTTGAGTTGAAGCTTATTTGTACTTGTAAACATCCAAGGTGTAGTTTCACACTCAAATGAATCCAAACAAAGTTTTTGGATGCTTTCTCTTAATATACAACACAAAAGAACTCAAATCTCTTTCACCCTACTCGTATGAGCTTTTAAAACGCGTAAATGCATTCAAAAGTTTGAGTTGAAGCTTGTTTGCACTTTAAAACATTCTTGGTGTAGTTTCATACTCAAATGAGTTTAAACAAAACAATTGGGTGCTTTCTCTTAATATACAACACAAAAGAACACAATCTCTATCACCCTACTCGTATGAGCTTTTAAAACGCGTAAATGCATTCAAAAGCTTGAGTTGAAGCTTGTTTGTACTTGCAAACATCCAAGGTGTAGTTTCACACTCAAATGAATCCAAACAAAGTATTTGGATGCTTTCTCTTAATGTACAACACAAAAGAACTTAAATCTCATTCACCCTACTCGTATGAGCTTTTAAAACGCGTAAATGCATTCAAAAGCTTGAGTTGAAGCTAGTTTGTACTTGTAAACATCCAAGGTGTAGTTTCACACTCAGATAAATCCAAACAAAGTATTTGGATGCTTTCTCTTAATATACAACACAAAAGAACTCAAATCTCATTCACCCTACTCATATGAGCTTTTAAAACCCGTAAATGCATTCAAAAGCTTGAGTTGAAGCTTATTTGTACTTGTAAACATCCAAGGTGTAGTTTCACACTCAAATGAATCCAAACAAAGTTTTTGGATGCTTTCTCTTAATATACAACACAAAAGAACTCAAATCTCTTTCACCCTACTCGTATGAGCTTTTAAAACGCGTAAATGCATTCAAAAGTTTGAGTTGAAGCTTGTTTGCACTTTAAAACATTCTTGGTGTAGTTTCATACTCAAATGAGTTTAAACAAAACAATTGGGTGCTTTCTCTTAATATACAACACAAAAGAACACAATCTCTATCACCCTACTCGTATGAGCTTTTAAAACGCGTAAATGCATTCAAAAGCTTGAGTTGAAGCTTGTTTGTACTTGCAAACATCCAAGGTGTAGTTTCACACTCAAATGAATCCAAACAAAGTATTTGGATGCTTTCTCTTAATGTACAACACAAAAGAACTTAAATCTCATTCACCCTACTCGTATGAGCTTTTAAAACGCGTAAATGCATTCAAAAGCTTGAGTTGAAGCTAGTTTGTACTTGTAAACATCCAAGGTGTAGTTTCACACTCAGATAAATCCAAACAAAGTATTTGGATGCTTTCTCTTAATATACAACACAAAAGAACTCAAATCTCATTCACCCTACTCATATGAGCTTTTAAAACCCGTAAATGCATTCAAAAGCTTGAGTTGAAGCTTATTTGTACTTGTAAACATCCAAGGTGTAGTTTCACACTCAAATGAATCCAAACAAAGTATTTGGATGCTTTCTCTTAATATACAACACAAAAGAACTCAAATCTCATTCACCCTACTCGTATGAGCTTTTAAAACGCGTAAATGCATTCAAAAGCTTGAGTTGAAGTTTGTTTGTACTTGTAAACATCCGAGGTGTAGTTTCACACTCAAATGAATCCAAACAAAGTATTTGGATGCTTTCTCTTAATATACAACACAAAAGAACTCAAATCACTTTCACCCTACTCGTATGAGCTTTTAACACGCGTAAATGTATTCGAAAGCTTGAGTTGAAGCTTGTTTGTACTTGTAAACATCCAAGGTGTAGTTTCACACTCAGATAAATCTAAACAAAGTATTTGGATGCTTTCTCTTAATATACAACACAAAAGAACTCAAATCTCTTTCAGCCTACTCGTATGAGCTTTTAAAACGCGTAAATGCATTCAAAAGCTTGAGTTGAAGCTTGTTTGCACTTTAAAACATTCTTGGTGTAGTTTCATACTCAACTGAGTGCAAACAAAACAATTGGGTGCTTTCTCTTAATATACAACACAAAAGAACACAATCTCTGTCACCCTACTCGTATGAGCTTTTAAAACGCGTAAATGCATTCAAAAGCTTGAGTTGAAGCTTGTTTGTACTTGTAAACATCCGAGGTGTAGTTTCACACTCAAATGAATCCAAACAAAGTATTTGGATGCTTTCTCTTAATATACAACACAAAAAAACTCAAATCTCTTTCACCCTACTCGTTTGAGGTTTTTATAACGCGTAAATGGATTCACAAGCATGAGTTGAAGCTAGTTTTTACTTGTAAACATCCTAGGTGTAGTTTCACACTCAAATGAATCCAATAAAAGTATTCGGATGCTTTCTTTTATTATATTACACAAAAGAACTTAAATCTCTTTCATCCTACTCGTATGAGCTTTTAAAACGCGTAAATGCATTCAAAAGCTTGAGTTAAAGCTTATTTGTACTTGTAAACATCCAAGGTGTAGTTTCACACTCAAATGAATCCAAACAAAGTATTTGGATGCTTTCTCTTAATATACAACACAAAAGAACTCAAATCTCATTCACCCTACTCGTATGAGCTTTTTTAAAACGCGTAAATGCATTCAAAAGCTTGAGTTGAAGCTTGTTTGTACTTGTAAACATCCGAGGTGTAGTTTCACACTCAAATGAATCCAAACAAAGTATTTGGATGCTTTCTCTTAATATACAACACAAAAGAACTCAAATCTCATTCACCCTACTCGTATGAGCTTTTAAAACCCGTAAATGCATTCAAAAGCTTGAGTTGAAGCTTATTTGTGCTTGTAAACATCCAAGGTGTAGTTTCACACTCAAATGAATCCAACAAAAGTATTCGGATGCTTTCTTTTATTATATTACACAAAAGAACTCAAATCTCTTTCATCCTACTCGTATGAGCTTTTAAAACGCGTAAATGCATTCAAAAGCTTGAGTTAAAGCTTATTTGTACTTGTAAACATCCAAGGTGTAGTTTCACACTCAAATGAATCCAAACAAACTATTTGGATGCTTTCTATTAATATACGACACAAAAAAACTCAAATCTCATTCACCCTACTCATATGAGCTTTTAAAACCCGTAAATGCATTCAAAAGCTTGAGTTGAAGCTTATTTGTACTTGTAAACATCCAACGTGTAGTTTCACACTCAAATGAATCCAAACAAAGTATTTGGATGCTTTCTCTTAATATACAACACAAAAGAACTCAAATCTCATTCACCCTACTCGTATGAGCTTTTAAAACGCGTAAATGCATTCAAAAGCTTGAGTTGAAACTTGTTTGTACTTGTAAACATCCGAGGTGTATTTTTACACTCAAATGAATCCAATTAAAGTATTTGGATGCTTTCTTTTAATATACAACACAAAAGAACTCAAATCTCATTCACCCTACTCGTATGAGCTTTTAAAACCCGTAAATGCATTCAAAAGCTTGAGTTGAAGCTTATTTGTACTTGTAAACATCCAAGGTGTAGTTTCAAACTCAAATGAATCCAAAAAAATTATTTGGATGCTTTCTCTTATTTTACAACACAAAAGAACTCAAATATCTTTCACCCTTCTCGCATGAGCTTTTAACACGCGTAAATGCATTTGAAAGCTTGAGTTGAAGCTTGTTTGTACTTGTAAACATCCTAGATGTAGTTTCACACTCAAATGAATCCAATCAATGTATTTGGATGCTTTCTCTTAATATATAACACAAAAAAAAACTCAAATCTCTTTCACCCTACTCGTATGAGCTTTTAAAACGTGTAAATGTATTCAAAAGCTTGAGATTAAGCTTGTTTGCACTTTAAAACATTCTTGGTGTAGTTTCATACTCAAATGAATGCAAACAAAACATTTGGGTGCTTTCTATTAATATACAACAGAAAAGAACTCAATCTCTATCACCCTAGTCGTTAGAGCTGTTACAAAGCGTAAATGCATTCAAAAGTTTGAGTTGAAGCTTATTTGTACTTGTAAACATCCTAGGTGTAGTTTCACACTCAAATGAATCTAAACAAAGTATTTGGATGCTTTCTCTGAATATACAACACAAAAGAACTCAAATCTCTTTCACCCTACTCGTATGAGCTTTTAAAACGCGTAAATGCATTCAAAAGCTTGAGTTGAAGCTTGTTTTCAGTTTTAAACATTCTTGGTGTAGTTTCATACTCAAATGAATGCAAACAAAACATTTGGGTGCTTTATCTTGATATACAACACAAAAGAACTCGATCTCTATCACCCTAGTCGTAACTGCTTTTAAAACACGTAGATGCATTCAAAAGCTTGAGTTGAAGCTTGTTTGTACTTGTAAATATCCTAGGTGTAGTTTCACACTCAAATGAATCCAAACAAAGTATTTGGATGCCTTCTCTTAATATACAACACAAAAGAACTGAAATCTCTTTCACCCTACTCGTATGAGCTTTTAAAACGCGTAAATGCATTCGAAAGCTTGAGTTGAAGCTTGTTTGCACTTTAAAACATTATTGGTGTAGTTTCATACTCAAATGAGTGCAAACAAAACAATTGGGTGCTTTCTCTTAATATACAACACAAAAGAACACAATCTCTGTCACCCTACTCGTATGAGCTTTTAAAACTCGTAAATGCATTCAAAAGCTTGAGTTGAAGCTTGTTTGTACTTATAAACATCCGAGGTGAAGTTTCACATTCTAATGAATCCAAACAAAGTATTTGGATGCTTTCTCTTAATATACAACACAAAAGAACTCAAATCTCATTCACCCTACTCGTATGAGCTTTTTTAAAACGCGTAAATGCATTCAAAAGCTTGAGTTGAAGCTTGTTTGTACTTGTAAACATCCGAGGTGTAGTTTCACACTCAAATGAATCCAAACAAAGCATTTGGATGCTTTCTCTTAATATACAACACAAAAGAACTCAAATCTCATTCACCCTACTCGTATGAGCTTTTAAAACCCGTAAATGCATTCAAAAGCTTGAGTTGAAGCTTATTTGTGCTTGTAAACATCCAAGGTGTAGTTTCAGACTCAAATGAATCCAAACAAAGTATTTGGATGCTTTCTCTTAATGTACAACACAAAAGAACTCAAATCTCTTTCACCCTACTCGTATGAGCTTTTAAAACGCGTAAATGCATTCAAAAGCTTGAGTTGAAGCTTGTTTGTACTTGTAAACATCCTAGATGTAGTTTCACACTCAAATGAATCCAATCAATGTATTTGGATGCTTTCTCTTAATATACAACACAAAAAAACTCAAATCTCTTTCACCCTACTCGTATGAGCTTTTAAAACGCGTAAATGCATTCAAAAGCTTGAGTTGAAGCTTGTTTGCACTTTAAAATATTCTTGGTGTAGTTTCATACTCAAATGAATGCAAACAAAACATTTGGGTGCTTTCTATTAATATACAACAGAAAAGAACTCAATCTCTATCACCCTAGTCGTTAGAGCTGTTACAACGCGTAAATGCATTCAAAAGTTTGAGTTGAAGCTTGTTTGTACTTGTAAACATCCTAGGTGTAATTTCACACTCAAATGAATCTAAACAAAGTATTTGGATGCTTTCTCTGAATATACAACACAAAAGAACTCAAATCTCTTTCACCCTACTCGTATGAGCTTCTAAAACGCGTAAATGCATTCAAAAGCTTGAGTTGAAGCTTGTTTGTACTTGTAAATTTCCTAGGTGTAGTTTCACACTCAAATGAATCCAAACAAAGTATTTGGATGCTTTCTCTTAATATACAACACAAAAGAACTCATATCTCTTTCACCCTACTCGTATGAGCTTTTAAAACGCGTAAATGCATTCAAAAGCTTGAGTTGAAGCTAGTTTGTACTTGTAAACATCCAAGGTGTAGTTTCACACTCTGATAAATCCAAACAAAGTATTTGGATGCTTTCTCTTAATATACAACACAAAAGAACTCAAATCTCTTTCACCCTACACGTATGAGCTTTTAAAACGCGTAAATGCATTCAAAAGCTTGAGTTGAAGCTTGTTTGCACTTTAAAACATTCTTGGTGTAGTTTCATACTCAAATTAGTTTAAACAAAACAATTGGGTGCTTTATCTTAATATACAACACAAAAGAACACAATCCCTATCACCCTACTCGTATGAGCTTTTAAAACGCGTAAATGCATTCAAAAGCTTGAGTTGAAGTTTGTTTGTACTTGTAAACATCCGAGGTGTAGTTTCACACTCAAATGAATCCAAACAAAGTATTTGGATGCTTTCTCTTAATATACAACACAAAAGAACTCAAATCTCTTTCACCCTACTCGTATGAGCTTTTAACACGCGTAAATGCATTCGAAAGCTTGAGTTGAAGCTTGTTTGTACTTGTAAACATCCAAGGTGTAGTTTCACACTCAGATAAATCTAAACAAAGTATTTGGATGCTTTCTCTTAATATACAACACAAAAGAACTCAAATCTCTTTCACCCTACTCGTATGAGCTTTTAAAACGCGTAAATGCATTCAAAAGCTTGAGTTGAAGCTTGTTTGCACTTTAAAACATTCTTGGTGTAGTTTCATACTCAACTGAGTGCAAACAAAACAATTGGGTGCTTTCTCTTAATATACAACACAAAAGAACACAATCTCTGTCACCCTACTCGTATGAGCTTTTAAAACGCGTAAATGCATTCAAAAGCTTGAGTTGAAGCTTGTTTGTACTTGTAAACATCCGAGGTGTAGTTTCACACTCAAATGAATCCAAACAAAGTATTTGGATGCTTTCTCTTAATATACAACACAAAAAAACTCAAATCTCTTTCACCCTACTCGTTTGAGGTTTTTATAACGCGTAAATGGATTCACAAGCATGAGTTGAAGCTTGTTTGTACTTGTAAACATCCGAGGTGTAGTTTCACACTCAAATGAATCCAACAAAAGTATTCGGATGCTTTCTTTTATTATATTACACAAAAGAACTCAAATCTCTTTCACCCTACTCATATGAGCTTTTAAAACCCGTAAATGCATTCAAAAGCTTGAGTTGAAGCTTATTTGTACTTGTAAACATCCAAGGTGTAGTTTCACACTCAAATGAATCCAAACAAAGTATTTGGATGCTTTCTCTTAATATACAACACAAAAGAACTCAAATCTCTTTCACCCTACTCGTAAGAGCTTTTAAAACGCGTAAATGCATACAAAAGCTTGAGTTGAAGCTTGTTTGTACTTGTAAACATCCGAGGTGTAGTTTCACACTCAAACGAATCCAAACAAAGTATTTGGATGCTTTCTCTTAATATACGACACAAAAGAACTCAAATCTCATTCACCCTACTCATATGAGCTTTTAAAACCCGTAAATGCATTCAAAAGCTTGAGTTGAAGCTTATTTGTACTTGTAAACATCCAAGGTGTAGTTTCACACTCAAATGAATCCAAACAAAGTATTTGGATGCTTTCTCTTAATATACAACACAAAAGAACTCAAATCTCATTCACCCTACTCGTATGAGCTTTTAAAACGCGTAAATGCATTCAAAAGCTTGAGTTGAAGCTTGTTTGTACTTGTAAACATCCGAGGTGTAGTTTTACACTCAAATGAATCCAATTAAAGTATTTGGATGCTTTCTCTTAATATACAACACAAAAGAACTCAAATCTCATTCACCCTACTCGTATGAGCTTTTAAAACGCGTAAATGCATTCAAAAGCTTGAGTTGAAGCTTATTTGTACTTGTAAACATCCAAGGTGTAGTTTCAAACTCAAATGAATCCAAAAAAATTATTTGGATGCTTTCTCTTATTTTACAACACAAAAGAACTCAAATATCTTTCACCCTTCTCGTATGAGCTTTTAACACGCATAAATGCATTTGAAAGCTTGAGTTGAAGCTTGTTTGTACTTGTAAACATCCTAGATGTAGTTTCACACTCAAATGAATCCAATCAATGTATTTGGATGCTTTCTCTTAATATATAACACAAAAAAAAACTCAAATCTCTTTCACCCTACTCGTATGAGCTTTTAAAACGTGTAAATGTATTCAAAAGCTTGAGATTAAGCTTGTTTGCACTTTAAAACATTCTTGGTGTAGTTTCATACTCAAATGAATGCAAACAAAACATTTGGGTGCTTTCTATTAATATACAACAGAAAAGAACTCAATCTCTATCACCCTAGTCGTTAGAGCTGTTACAACGCGTAAATGCATTCAAAAGTTTGAGTTGAAGCTTGTTTGCACTTTAAAACATTCTTGGTGTAGTTTCATACTCAAATTAGTTTAAACAAAACAATTGGGTGCTTTATCTTAATATACAACACAAAAGAACACAATCCCTATCACCCTACTCGTATGAGCTTTTAAAACGCGTAAATGCATTCAAAAGCTTGAGTTGAAGTTTGTTTGTACTTGTAAACATCCGAGGTGTAGTTTCACACTCAAATGAATCCAAACAAAGTATTTGGATGCTTTCTCTTAATATACAACACAAAAGAACTCAAATCTCTTTCACCCTACTCGTATGAGCTTTTAACACGCGTAAATGCATTTGAAAGCTTGAGTTGAAGCTTGTTTGTACTTGTAAACATCCTAGATGTAGTTTCACACTCAAATGAATCCAATCAATGTATTTGGATGCTTTCTCTTAATATATAACACAAAAAAAAACTCAAATCTCTTTCACCCTACTCGTATGAGCTTTTAAAACGTGTAAATGTATTCAAAAGCTTGAGATTAAGCTTGTTTGCACTTTAAAACATTCTTGGTGTAGTTTCATACTCAAATGAATGCAAACAAAACATTTGGGTGCTTTCTATTAATATACAACAGAAAAGAACTCAATCTCTATCACCCTAGTCGTTAGAGCTGTTACAACGCGTAAATGCATTCAAAAGTTTGAGTTGAAGCTTATTTGTACTTGTAAACATCCTAGGTGTAGTTTCACACTCAAATGAATCTAAACAAAGTATTTGGATGCTTTCTCTGAATATACAACACAAAAGAACTCAAATCTCTTTCACCCTACTCGTATGAGCTTTTAAAACGCGTAAATGCATTCAAAAGCTTGAGTTGAAGCTTGTTTTCAGTTTTAAACATTCTTGGTGTAGTTTCATACTCAAATGAATGCAAACAAAACATTTGGGTGCTTTATCTTGATATACAACACAAAAGAACTCGATCTCTATCACCCTAGTCGTAACTGCTTTTAAAACACGTAGATGCATTCAAAAGCTTGAGTTGAAGCTTGTTTGTACTTGTAAATATCCTAGGTGTAGTTTCACACTCAAATGAATCCAAACAAAGTATTTGGATGCCTTCTCTTAATATACAACACAAAAGAACTGAAATCTCTTTCACCCTACTCGTATGAGCTTTTAAAACGCGTAAATGCATTCGAAAGCTTGAGTTGAAGCTTGTTTGCACTTTAAAACATTCTTGGTGTAGTTTCATACTCAAATGAGTGCAAACAAAACAATCGGGTGCTTTCTCTTAATATACAACACAAAAGAACACAATCTCTGTCACCCTACCCGTATGAGCTTTTAAAACTCGTAAATGCATTCAAAAGCTTGAGTTGAAGCTTGTTTGTACTTATAAACATCCGAGGTGAAGTTTCACATTCTAATGAATCCAAACAAAGTATTTGGATGCTTTCTCTTAATATACAACACAAAAGAACTCAAATCTCATTCACCCTACTCGTATGAGCTTTTAAAACGCGTAAATGCATTCAAAAGCTTGAGTTGAAGCTTGTTTGTACTTGTAAACATCCGAGGTGTAGTTTTACACTCAAATGAATCCAATTAAAGTATTTGGATGCTTTCTCTTAATATACAACACAAAAGAACTCAAATCTCATTCACCCTACTCGTATGAGCTTTTAAAACCCGTAAATGCATTCAAAAGCTTGAGTTGAAGCTTATTTGTACTTGTAAACATCCAAGGTGTAGTTTCAAACTCAAATGAATCCAAAAAAATTATTTGGATGCTTTCTCTTATTTTACAACACAAAAGAACTCAAATATCTTTCACCCTTCTCGTATGAGCTTTTAACACGCGTAAATGCATTTGAAAGCTTGAGTTGAAGCTTGTTTGTACTTGTAAACATCCTAGATGTAGTTTCACACTCAAATGAATCCAATCAATGTATTTGGATGCTTTCTCTTAATATATAACACAAAAAAAAACTCAAATCTCTTTCACCCTACTCGTATGAGCTTTTAAAACGTGTAAATGTATTCAAAAGCTTGAGATTAAGCTTGTTTGCACTTTAAAACATTCTTGGTGTAGTTTCATATTCAAATGAATGCAAACAAAACATTTGGGTGCTTTCTATTAATATACAACAGAAAAGAACTCAATCTCTATCACCCTAGTCGTTAGAGCTGTTACAACGCGTAAATGCATTCAAAAGTTTGAGTTGAAGCTTATTTGTACTTGTAAACATCCTAGGTGTAGTTTCACACTCAAATGAATCTAAACAAAGTATTTGGATGCTTTCTCTGAATATACAACACAAAAGAACTCAAATCTCTTTCACCCTACTCGTATGAGCTTTTAAAACGCGTAAATGCATTCAAAAGCTTGAGTTGAAGCTTGTTTTCAGTATTAAACATTCTTGGTGTAGTTTCATACTCAAATGAATGCAAACAAAACATTTGGGTGCTTTATCTTGATATACAACACAAAAGAACTCGATCTCTATCACCCTAGTCGTAACTGCTTTTAAAACACGTAGATGCATTCAAAAGCTTGAGTTGAAGCTTGTTTGTACTTGTAAATATCCTAGGTGTAGTTTCACACTCAAATGAATCCAAACAAAGTATTTGGATGCCTTCTCTTAATATACAACACAAAAGAACTGAAATCTCTTTCACCCTACTCGTATGAGCTTTTAAAACGCGTAAATGCATTCGAAAGCTTGAGTTGAAGCTTGTTTGCACTTTAAAACATTCTTGGTGTAGTTTCATACTCAAATGAGTGCAAACAAAACAATCGGGTGCTTTCTCTTAATATACAACACAAAAGAACACAATCTCTGTCACCCTACTCGTATGAGCTTTTAAAACTCGTAAATGCATTCAAAAGCTTGAGTTGAAGCTTGTTTGTACTTATAAACATCCGAGGTGAAGTTTCACATTCTAATGAATCCAAACAAAGTATTTGGATGCTTTCTCTTAATATACAACACAAAAGAACTCAAATCTCATTCACCCTACTCGTATGAGCTTTTTTAAAACGCGTAAATGCATTCAAAAGCTTGAGTTGAAGCTTGTTTGTACTTGTAAACATCCGAGGTGTAGTTTCACACTCAAATGAATCCAAACAAAGTATTTGGATGCTTTCTCTTAATATACAACACAAAAGAACTCAAATCTCATTCACCCTACTCGTATGAGCTTTTAAAACCCGTAAATGCATTCAAAAGCTTGAGTTGAAGCTTATTTGTGCTTGTAAACATCCAAGGTGTAGTTTCAGACTCAAATGAATCCAAACAAAGTATTTGGATGCTTTCTCTTAATGTACAACACAAAAGAACTCAAATCTCTTTCACCCTACTCGTATGAGCTTTTAAAACGCGTAAATGCATTCAAAAGCTTGAGTTGAAGCTTGTTTGTACTTGTAAACATCCTAGATGTAGTTTCACACTCAAATGAATCCAATCAATGTATTTGGATGCTTTCTCTTAATATACAACACAAAAAAACTCAAATCTCTTTCACCCTACTCGTATGAGCTTTTAAAACGCGTAAATGCATTCAAAAGCTTGAGTTGAAGCTTGTTTGCACTTTAAAACATTCTTGGTGTAGTTTCATACTCAAATGAGTGCAAACAAAACAATCGGGTGCTTTCTCTTAATATACAACACAAAAGAACACAATCTCTTTCACCCTACTCGTATGAGCTTTTAAAACTCGTAAATGCATTCAAAAGCTTGAGTTGAAGCTTGTTTGTACTTATAAACATCCGAGGTGAAGATTCACATTCTAATGAATCGAAACAAAGTATTTGGATGCTTTCTCTTAATATACAACACAAAAGAACTCAAATCTCTTTCACCCTACTCGTATGAGCTTTTAAAACGCGTAAATGCATTCAAAAGCTTGAGTTGAAGCTTGTTTGTACTTGTAAACATCCGAGGTGTAGTTTTACACTCAAATGAATCCAATTAAAGTATTTGGATGCTTTCTCTTAATATACAACACAAAAGAACTCATATCTCTTTCACCCTACTCGTATGAGCTTTTAAAACGCGTAAATGCATTCAAAAGCTTGAGTTGAAGCTAGTTTGTACTTGTAAACATCCAAGGTGTAGTTTCACACTCTGATAAATCCAAACAAAGTATTTGGATGCTTTCTCTTAATATACAACACAAAAGAACTCAAATCTCTTTCACCCTACACGTATGAGCTTTTAAAACGCGTAAATGCATTCAAAAGCTTGAGTTGAAGCTTGTTTGCACTTTAAAACATTCTTGGTGTAGTTTCATACTCAAATTAGTTTAAACAAAACAATTGGGTGCTTTATCTTAATATACAACACAAAAGAACACAATCCCTATCACCCTACTCGTATGAGCTTTTAAAACGCGTAAATGCATTCAAAAGCTTGAGTTGAAGCTTGTTTGTACTTGTAAACATCCGAGGTGTAGTTTCACACTCAAATGAATCCAAACAAAGTATTTGGATGCTTTCTCTTAATATACAACACAAAAGAACTCAAATCTCATTCACCCTACTCATATGAGCTTTTAAAACCCGTAAATGCATTCAAAAGCTTGAGTTGAAGCTAGTTTGTACTTGTAAACATCCAAGGTGTAGTTTCAAACTCAAATGAATCCAAACAAAGTATTTGGATGCTTTCTCTGAATATACAACACAAAAGAACTGAAATCTCTTTCACCCTACTCGTATGAGCTTTTAAAACGCGTAAATGCATTCAAAAGCTTGAGTTCAAGCTTGTTTGTACTTGTAAATTTCCTAGGTGTAGTTTCACAATCAAATGAATCAAAACAAAGTATTTGGATGCTTTCTCTTAATATACAACACAAAAGAAGTCATATCTCTTTCACCCTACTCGTATGAGCTTTTAAAACTCGTAAATGCATTCAAAAGCTTGAGTTGAAGCTTTTTTGTACTTGTAAACATCCTAGGTGTAAATTCACACTCAAATGAATCCAAACAAAGTATTTGGATGCTTTCTCTTAATATACAACACAAAAGAACTCATATCTCTTTCACCCTACTCGTATGAGCTTTTAAAACGCGTAAATGCATTCAAAAGCATGAGTTGAAGCTAGTTTGTACTTGTAAATATCCAAGGTGTAGTTTCACACTCAGATAAATCCAAACAAAGTATTTGGATGCTCAAATTAGTTTAAAACATTCTTGGTGTAGTTTCATACTCAAATTAGTTTAAACAAAACAATTGGGTGCTTTATCTTAATATACAACACAAAAGAACACAATCTCTATCACCCTACGCGTATGAGCTTTTAAAACGCGTAAATGCATTCAAAAGCTTGAGTTGAAGCTTTTTTGTACTTGTAAACATCCTAGGTGTAAATTCACACTCAAATGAATCCAAACAAAGTATTTGGATGCTTTCTCTTAATATACAACACAAAAGAACTCATATCTCTTTCACCCTACTCGTATGAGCTTTTAAAACGCGTAAATGCATTCAAAAGCATGAGTTGAAGCTAGTTTGTACTTGTAAATATCCAAGGTGTAGTTTCACACTCAGATAAATCCAAACAAAGTATTTGGATGCTCAAATTAGTTTAAAACATTCTTGGTGTAGTTTCATACTCAAATTAGTTTAAACAAAACAATTGGGTGCTTTATCTTAATATACAACACAAAAGAACACAATCTCTATCACCCTACGCGTATGAGCTTTTAAAACGCGTAAATGCATTCAAAAGCTTGAGTTGAAGCTTGTTTGTACTTGTAAACATCCGAGGTGTACTTTCACACTCAAATGAATCCAAACAAAGTATTTGGATGCTTTCTCTTAATATACAGCACAAAATAACTCAAATCTCTTTCACCCTATTCTTATGAGCTTTTAAAACGCGTAAATGCATTCAAAAGCTTGAGTTGAAGCTAGTTTGTACTTGTAAACATCCAAGGTGTAGTTTCACACTCAGATAAATCCAAACAAAGTATTTGGATGCTTTCTCTTAATATACAACACAAAAGAACTCAAATCTCATTCACCCTACTCATATGAGATTTTAAAACCCGTAAATGCATTCAAAAGCTTGAGTTGAAGCTTATTTGTACTTGTAAACGTCCAAGGTGTAGTTTCACACTCAAATGAATCCAAACAATGTATTTGGATGCTTTCTCTTAATATACAACACAAAAGAACTTAAATCTCATTCACCCTACTCATATGAGATTTTAAAACCCGTAAATGCATTCAAAAGCTTGAGTTGAAGCTTATTTGTACTTGTAAACATCCGAGGTGTACTTTCACACTCAAATGAATCCAAACAAAGTATTTGGATGCTTTCTCTTAATATACAGCACAAAATAACTCAAATCTCTTTCACCCTATTCTTATGAGCTTTTAAAACGCGTAAATGCATTCAAAAGCTTGAGTTGAAGCTTGTTTGTACTTGTAAACATCCTAGATGTAGTTTCACACTGAAATGAATCCAATCAATGTATTTGGATGCTTTCTCTTAATATACAACACAAAAAAACTCAAATCTCTTTCACCCTACTCGTATGAGCTTTTAAAACGCGTAAATGCATTCAAAAGCTTGAGTTGAAGCTTGTTTGCACTTTAAAACATTCTTGGTGTAGTTTCATACTCAAATGAGTGCAAACAAAACAATCGGGTGCTTTCTCTTAATATACAACACAAAAGAACACAATCTCTGTCACCCTACTCGTATGAGCTTTTAAAACTCGTAAATGCATTCAAAAGCTTGAGTTGAAGCTTGTTTGTACTTATAAACATCCGAGGTGAAGATTCACATTCTAATGAATCGAAACAAAGTATTTGGATGCTTTCTCTTAATATACAACACAAAAGAACTTAAATCTCATTCACCCTACTCGTGTGAGCTTTTAAAACGCGTAAATGCATTCAAAAGCTTGAGTTGAAGTTTGTTTGTACTTGTAAACATCCGAGGTGTAGTTTCACACTCAAATGAATCCAAACAAAGTATTTGGATGCTTTCTCTTAATATACAACACAAAAGAACTCAAATCTCATTCACCCTACTCGTATGAGCTTTTAAAACCCGTAAATGCATTCAAAAGCTTGAGTTGAAGCTTATTTGTACTTGTAAACATCCAAGGTGTAGTTTCAGACTCAAATGAATCCAAACAAATTATTTGGATGCTTTCTCTGAATATACAACACAAAAGAACTCAAATCTCTTTCACCCTACTCGTATGAGCTTCTAAAACGCGTAAATGCATTCAAAAGCTTGAGTTGAAGCTTATTTGTACTTGTAAATTTCCTAGGTGTAGTTTCAGACTCAAATGAATCCAAACAAATTATTTGGATGCTTTCTCTGAATATACAACACAAAAGAACTCATATCTCTTTCACCCTACTCGTATGAGCTTTTAAAACGCGTAAATGCTTTCAAAAGCTTGAGTTGAAGCTTGTTTTCACTTTAAAACATTCTTGGTGAAGTTTCATACTAAAATGAATGCAAACAAAACATTTGGGTGCTTTATCTTGATATACTACACAACAGAACTCGATCTCTATCACCCTAGTCGTAACTGCTTTTAAAACGCGTAGATGCATTCAACAGCATGAATCCAACACAAAAGAACACAAAGAACTCAAATCTTTATCACCCTACTCGTATGAGCTTTTAAAAAGCGTAAATGCATTCAAAAGTTTGAGTTGAAGCTTGTTTGTACTTGTAGACATCCTAGGTGTACTTTCACACTCAAATGAATCCAAACAAAGTATTTGGGTGCTTTCTCTTAATATACAACAGAAAAGAACTCAAATCTCTTTCACCCTACTCGTATGAGCTTTTAAAACGCGTAAATGCATTCAAAAGCTTGAGTTGAAGCTTTTTTGTACTTGTAAACATCCTAGGTGTAAATTCACACTCAAATGAATCCAAACAAAGTATTTGGATGCTTTCTCTTAATATACAACACAAAAGAACTCATATCTCTTTCACCCTACTCGTTTGAGCTTTTAAAACGCGTAAATGCATTCAAAAGCATGAGTTGAAGCTAGTTTGTACTTGTAAATATCCAAGGTGTAGTTTCACACTCAGATAAATCCAAACAAAGTATTTGGATGCTTTCTCTTAATATACAACACAAAAGAACTCAAATCTCTTTCACCCTACTCGTATGAGCTTTTAAAACGCGTAAATGCATTCAAAAGCTTGAGTTGAAGCTTGTTTGCACTTTAAAACATTCTTGTGTAGTTTCATACTCAAATGAGTTTAAACAAAACAATTGGGTGCTTTCTCTTAATATACAACACAAAAGAACACTATCTCTAACACCCTACTCGTATGAGCTTTTAAAACGCGTAAATGCATTCAAAAGCTTGAGTTGAAGGTTGTTTGTACTTGTAAACATCCGAGGTGTAGTTTCACACTCAAATAAATCCAAACAAAGTATTTGGATGCTTTCTCTTAATATACAACACAAAAGAACTCAAATCTCATTCACCCTACTTGTATGAGCTTTTAAAACGCGTAAATGCATTCAAAAGCTTGAGTTGAAGCTAGTTTGTACTTGTAAACATCCAAGGTGTAAATTCACACTCAGATAAATCCAAACAAAGGATTTGGATGCTTTCTCTTAATATACAACACAAAAGAACTCAAATCTCTTTCACCCTACTCGTATGAGCTTAAAACGCTTAAATGCATTCAAAAGTTTGAGTTGAAGCTTGTTTGTACTTGTAAAAATCCTAGGTGTACTTTCACACTCAAATGAATCCAAACAAAGTATTTGGATGCTTTCTCTTAATATACAACACAAAAGAACTCAAATCTCTTTCACCCTACTCGTATGAGCTTTTAAAACTCGTAAATGCATTCAAAAGCTTGAGTTGAAGCTTGTTTGTACTTGGAAACATCCTAGGTGTAGTTTCACACGCAAATGAATCCAAACAAAGTATTTGGATGCTTTCTCTTAATATACAACACAAAAGAACTCAAATCTCTTTAACCCTACTCGTACGAGCTTTTAAAACCCGTAAATGCATTCAAAAGCTTGAGTAGAAGCTTTTTTGTACTTGTAAACATCCTAGGTGTAGTTTCACACTCAAATAATCCAAACAAAGTATTTGAATGCTTTCCCTTAATATATAACACAAAAGAACTCATATCTCTTTCACCCTACTCGTATGAGCTTTTAAAACGCGTAAATGCATTCAAAAGCTTGAGTTGAAGCTTGTTTTCACTTTAAAACATTCTTGGTGAACTTTCATACTCAAATGAATGCAAACAAAACATTTGGGTGCTTTATCTTGATATACAACACAAAAGAACTCGATCTCTATCACCCTAGTCGTAACTGCTTTTAAAAGGCGTAGATGCATTCAAAAGCATGAGTTGAAGCTTGTTTGTACTTGTAAATATCCTAGGTGTAGTTTCACACTCAAATGAATCCAAACAAAGTATTTGGATGATTTCTCTTAATATACAACACAAAAGAACTCAAATCTTTATCACCCTACTCGTATGAGCTTTTAAAAAGCGTAAATGCATTCAAAAGTTTGAGTTGAAGCTTGTTTGTACTTGTAGACATCCTAGGTGTACTTTCACACTCAAATGAATCCAAACAAAGTATTTGGGTGCTTTCTCTTAATATACAACAGAAAAGAACTCAAATCTCTTTCACCCTACTCGTATGAGCTTTTAAAACGCGTAAATGCATTCAAAAGCTTGAGTTGAAGCTTTTTTGTACTTGTAAACATCCTAGGTGTAAATTCACACTCAAATGAATCCAAACAAAGTATTTGGATGCTTTCTCTTAATATACAACACAAAAGAACTCATATCTCTTTCACCCTACTCGTTTGAGCTTTTAAAACGCGTAAATGCATTCAAAAGCATGAGTTGAAGCTAGTTTGTACTTGTAAATATCCAAGGTGTAGTTTCACACTCAGATAAATCCAAACAAAGTATTTGGATGCTTTCTCTTAATATACAACACAAAAGAACTCAAATCTCTTTCACCCTACTCGTATGAGCTTTTAAAACGCGTAAATGCATTCAAAAGCTTGAGTTGAAGCTTGTTTGCACTTTAAAACATTCTTGTGTAGTTTCATACTCAAATGAGTTTAAACAAAACAATTGGGTGCTTTCTCTTAATATACAACACAAAAGAACACTATCTCTAACACCCTACTCGTATGAGCTTTTAAAACGCGTAAATGCATTCAAAAGCTTGAGTTGAAGGTTGTTTGTACTTGTAAACATCCGAGGTGTAGTTTCACACTCAAATAAATCCAAACAAAGTATTTGGATGCTTTCTCTTAATATACAACACAAAAGAACTCAAATCTCATTCACCCTACTTGTATGAGCTTTTAAAACGCGTAAATGCATTCAAAAGCTTGAGTTGAAGCTAGTTTGTACTTGTAAACATCCAAGGTGTAAATTCACACTCAGATAAATCCAAACAAAGGATTTGGATGCTTTCTCTTAATATACAACACAAAAGAACTCAAATCTCTTTCACCCTACTCGTATGAGCTTAAAACGCTTAAATGCATTCAAAAGTTTGAGTTGAAGCTTGTTTGTACTTGTAAAAATCCTAGGTGTACTTTCACACTCAAATGAATCCAAACAAAGTATTTGGATGCTTTCTCTTAATATACAACACAAAAGAACTCAAATCTCTTTCACCCTACTCGTATGAGCTTTTAAAACTCGTAAATGCATTCAAAAGCTTGAGTTGAAGCTTGTTTGTACTTGGAAACATCCTAGGTGTAGTTTCACACGCAAATGAATCCAAACAAAGTATTTGGATGCTTTCTCTTAATATACAACACAAAAGAACTCAAATCTCTTTAACCCTACTCGTACGAGCTTTTAAAACCCGTAAATGCATTCAAAAGCTTGAGTAGAAGCTTTTTTGTACTTGTAAACATCCTAGGTGTAGTTTCACACTCAAATAATCCAAACAAAGTATTTGAATGCTTTCCCTTAATATATAACACAAAAGAACTCATATCTCTTTCACCCTACTCGTATGAGCTTTTAAAACGCGTAAATGCATTCAAAAGCTTGAGTTGAAGCTTGTTTTCACTTTAAAACATTCTTGGTGAACTTTCATACTCAAATGAATGCAAACAAAACATTTGGGTGCTTTATCTTGATATACAACACAAAAGAACTCGATCTCTATCACCCTAGTCGTAACTGCTTTTAAAAGGCGTAGATGCATTCAAAAGCATGAGTTGAAGCTTGTTTGTACTTGTAAATATCCTAGGTGTAGTTTCACACTCAAATGAATCCAAACAAAGTATTTGGATGATTTCTCTTAATATACAACACAAAAGAACTCAAATCTTTATCACCCTACTCGTATGAGCTTTTAAAAAGCGTAAATGCATTCAAAAGTTTGAGTTGAAGCTTGTTTGTACTTGTAGACATCCTAGGTGTACTTTCACACTCAAATGAATCCAAACAAAGTATTTGGATGCTTTCTCTTAATATACAGCACAAAATAACTCAAATCTCTTTCACCCTATTCTTATGAGCTTTTAAAACGCGTAAATGCATTCAAAAGCTTGAGTTGAAGCTAGTTTGTACTTGTAAACATCCAAGGTGTAGTTTCACACTCAGATAAATCCAAACAAAGTATTTGGATGCTTTCTCTTAATATACAACACAAAAGAACTCAAATCTCATTCACTCTACTCATATGAGCTTTTAAAACCCGTAAATGCATTCAAAAGCTTGAGTTGAAGCTTATTTGTACTTGTAAACATCCAAGGTGTAGTTTCACACTCAAATGAATCCAAACAAAGTATTTGGATGCTTTCTCTTAATATACAACACAAAAGAACTTAAATCTCATTCACCCTACTCGTATGAGCTTTTAAAACGCGTAAATGCATTCAAAAGCTTCAGTTGAAGTTTGCTTGTACTTGTAAACATCCGAGGTGTAGTTTCACACTCAAATGAATCCAAACAAAGTATTTGGATGCTTTCTCTTAATATACAACACAAAAGAACTCAAATCTCATTCTCCCTACTCGTATGAGCTTTTAAAACCCGTAAATGAATTCAAAAGCTTGAGTTGAAGCTTATTTGTACTTGTAAACATCCAAGGTGTAGTTTCAGACTCAAATGAATC
Organism: Tetragonia tetragonoides; assembly: GCA_038025085.1. Classification (NCBI taxonomy): domain Eukaryota; kingdom Viridiplantae; phylum Streptophyta; class Magnoliopsida; order Caryophyllales; family Aizoaceae; genus Tetragonia; species Tetragonia tetragonoides. The sequence continues at coordinate 28,088,543 of CM076140.1, forward strand.
CAAACAAAGTATTTGGATGCTTTCTCTGAATATACAACACAAAAGAACTCAAATCTCTTTCACCCTACTCGTATGAGCTTCTAAAACGCGTAAATGCATTCAAAAGCTTCAGTTGAAGCCACTTTTTACTTGTAAACATCCTAGGTGTAGTTTCAAACTCAAATGAATACGAACAAAGTATTTGGATGCTTTCTTTTATTATACAACACAAAAGAACTCAAATCTCTTTCATCCTACTCGTATGAACTTTTAAAACGCGTAAATGCATTCAAAAGCTTGAGTTGAAGCTTATTTGTACTTGTAAACATCCAAGGTGTAGTTTCACACTCAAATGAAACCAAACAAAGTATTTGGATGCTTTCTCTTAATATACAACACAAAAGAACTCAACTCTCTTTCACCCTACTCGTATGAGCTTTTAAAACGCGTAAATGCATTCAAAAGCTTGAGTTGTAGCTTGTTTGCACTTTAAAACATTCTTGGTGTAGTTTCATAGTCAAATGAGTGCAAACAAAACAATTGGGTGCTTTCTCTTAATATACAACACAAAAGAACTCAATCTCTATCACCCTGCTCGTATGAGCTTTTAAAACGCGTAAATTTATTCAAAAGCTTGAGTTGAAACATGTTTGTACTTGTAAACATCCTAGGTGTAGTTTCACACTCAAATGAATCCAAACAAAGTATTTGGATGATTTCTCTTAATATACAACACAAAAGAACTCAAATCTCTTTCAGGCTACTTGTATGAGCTTGAAACGCTTAAATGCATTCAAAAGTTTGAGTTGAAGCTTTTTCGTACTTGTAAACATCCTAGGTGTACTTTCACACACAAATGAATCCAAACAAAGTATTTGGATGCTTTCTCTTAATATACAACACAAAAGAACTCAAATCTCTTTCACCCTACTTGTATGAGCTTTTAAAACTCGTAAATGCATTCAAAAGCTTGAGTTGAAGCTTGTTTGTACTTGGAAACATCCTAGTTGTAGTTTCACACGCAAATGAATCCAAACAAAGTATTTGGATGCTTTCTCTTAATATACAACACAAAAGAACTCAAATCTCTTTAACCCTACTCGTACGAGCTTTTAAAACCCGTAAATGCATTCAAAAGCTTGAGTAGAAGCTTTTTTGTACTTGTAAACATCCTAGGTGTAGTTTCACACTCAAATGAATCCAAACAAAGTATTTGAATGCTTTCCCTTAATATATAACACAAAAGAACTCATATCTCTTTCACCCTACTCGTATGAGCTTTTAAAACGCGTAAATGCATTCAAAAGCATGAGTTGAAGCTAGTTTGTACTTGTAAATATCCAAGGTGTAGTTTCACACTCAGATAAATCCAAACAAAGTATTTGGATGCTTTGTCTTAATATACAACACAAAAGAACTCAAATCTCTTTCACCCTACTCGTATGAGCTTTTAAAACGCGTAAATGCATTGAAAAGCTTGAGTTGAAGCTTGTTTGCACTTTAAAACATTCTTGTGTAGTTTCATACTCAAATGAGTTTAAACAAAACAATTGGGTGCTTTCTCTTAATATACAACACAAAAGAACACAATCTCTATCACCCTACTCGTATGAGCTTTTAAAACGCGTAAATGCATTCAAAAGCTTGAGTTGAAGCTTGTTTGTACTTGTAAACATCCGAGGTGTAGTTTCACACTCAAATGAATCCAAACAAAGTATTTGGATGCTTTCTATTAATATACAACACAAAAGAACTCAAATCTCATTCACCCTACTTGTATGAGCTTTTAAAACGCGTAAATGCATTCAAAAGCTTGCGTTGAAGCTAGTTTGTACTTGTAAACATCCAAGGTGTAGTTTCACACTCAGATAAATCCAAACAAAGGATTTGGATGCTTTCTCTTAATATACAACACAAAAGAACTCATATCTCTTTCACCCTACTCGTATGAGCTTTTAAAACGCGTAAATGCATTCGAAAGCTTGAGTTGAAGCTTGTTTGTACTTGTAAACATCCTAGATGTAGTTTCACACTCAAATGAATCCAATCAATGTATTTGGATGCTTTCTCTTCATATACAACACAAAAGAACTCAAATCTCTTTCACCCTACTCGTATGAGCTTTTATAACGTGTAAATGGATTCAAAAGCTTCAGTTGAAGCCACTTTTTACTTGTAAACATCCTAGGTGTAGTTTCAAACTCAAATGAATACGAACAAAGTATTTGGATGCTTTCTTTTATTACACAACACAAAAGAACTCAAATCTCTTTCATCCTACTCGTATGAGCTTTTAAAACGCGTAAATGCATTCAAAAGCTTGAGTTGAAGCTTATTTGTACTTGTAAACATCCAAGGTGTAGTTTCACACTCAAATGAAACCAAACAAAGTATTTGGATGCTTTCTCTTAATATACAACACAAAAGAACTCAACTCTCTTTCACCCTACTCGTATGAGCTTTTAAAACGCGTAAATGCATTCAAAAGCTTGAGTTGAAGCTTGTTTGCACTTTAAAACATTCTTGGTGTAGTTTCATAGTCAAATGAGTGCAATCAAAACAATTGGGTGCTTTCTCTTAATATACAACACAAAAGAACTCAATCTCTATTACCCTACTCGTATGAGCTTTTAAAACGCGTAAATTTATTCAAAAGCTTGAGTTGAAGCATGTTTGTACTTGTAAACATCCTAGGTGTAGTTTCACACTCAAATGAATCCAAACAAAGTATTTGGATGCTTTCTCTTAATATACAACACAAAAGAACTCAAATCTCTTTCAGGCTACTTGTATGAGCTTGAAACGCTTAAATGCATTCAAAAGTTTGAGTTGAAGCTTTTTCGTACTTGTAAACATCCTAGGTGTACTTTCACACTCAAATGAATCCAAACAAAGTATTTGGATGCTTTCTCTTAATATACAACACAAAAGAACTCAAATCTCTTTCACCCTACTCGTATGAGCTTTTAAAACGCGTAAATGCATTTAAAAGCTTGAGTTGAAGCTAGTTTGTACTTGTAAACATCCAAGGTGTAGTTTCACACTCAGATAAATCCAAACAAAGGATTTGGATGCTTTCTCTTAATATACAACACAAAAGAACTCATATCTCTTTCACCCTACTCGTATGAGCTTTTAAAACTCGTAAATGCATTCAAAAGCTTGAGTTGAAGCTTGTTTGTACTTGGAAACATCCTAGGTGTAGTTTCACACGCAAATGAATCCCAACAAAGTATTTGGATGCTTTCTCTTAATATACAACACAAAAGAACTCAAATCTCTTTAACCCTACACGTACGAGCTTTTAAAGCCCGTAAATGCATTCAAAAGCTTGAGTAGAAGCTTTTTTGTACTTGTAAACATCCTAGGTGTAGTTTCACACTCAAATGAATCCAAACAAAGTATTTGAATGCTTTCCCTTAATATATAACACAAAAGAACTCATTTCTCTTTCACCCTACTCGTATGAGCTTTTACAACGCGTAAATGCATTCAAAAGCTTGAGTTGAAGCTTGTTTTCACTTTAAAACATTCTTGGTGAAGTTTCATACTCAAATGAATGCAAACAAAACATTTGGGTGCTTTATCTTGATATACAACACAAAAGAACTCGATCTCTATCACCCTAGTCGTAACTGCTTTTAAAACGCGTAGATGCATTCAAAAGCATGAGTTGAAGCTTGTTTGTACTTGTAAATATCCTAGGTGTAGTTTCACACTCAAATGAATCCAAACAAAGTATTTGGATGATTTCTCTTAATATACAACACAAAAGAACTCAAATCTTTATCACCCTACTCGTATGAGCTTTTAAAAAGCGTAAATGTATTCAAAAGTTTGAGTTGAAGCTTGTTTGTACTTGTAGACATCCTAGGTGTACTTTCACACTCAAATGAATCCAAACAAAGTATTTGGATGATTTCTCTTAATATACAACAAAAAAGAACTCAAATCTCTTTCACCCTACTCGTATGAGCTTTTAAAACGCGTAAATGCATTCAAAAGCTTGAGTTGAAGCTTTTTTGTACTTGTAAACATCCTAGGTGTAAATTCACACTCAAATGAATCCAAACAAAGTATTTGGATGCTTTCTCTTAATATACAACACAAAAGAACTCATATCTCTTTCACCCTACTCGTATGAGCTTTTAAAACGCGTAAATGCATTCAAAAGCATGAGTTGAAGCTAGTTTGTACTTGTAAATATCCAAGGTGTAGTTTCACACTCAGATAAATCCAAACAAAGTATTTGGATGCTCAAATTAGTTTAAAACATTCTTGGTGTAGTTTCATACTCAAATTAGTTTAAACAAAACAATTGGGTGCTTTATCTTAATATACAACACAAAAGAACACAATCTCTATCACCCTACTCGTATGAGCTTTTAAAACGCGTAAATGCATTCAAAAGCTTGAGTTGAAGCTTGTTTGTAATTGTAAACATCCGAGGTGTACTTTCACACTCAAATGAATCCAAACAAAGTATTTGGATGCTTTCTCTTAATATACAGCACAAAATAACTCAAATCTCTTTCACCCTATTCTTATGAGCTTTTAAAACGCATAAATGCATTCAAAAGCTTGAGTTGAAGCTAGTTTGTACTTGTAAACATCCAAGGTGTAGTTTCACACTCAGATAAATCCAAACAAAGTATTTGGATGCTTTCTCTTAATATACAACACAAAAGAACTCAAATCTCATTCACCCTACTCATATGAGCTTTTAAAACCCGTAAATGCATTCAAAAGCTTGAGTTGAAGCTTATTTGTACTTGTAAACATCCTAGGTGTAGTTTCACACTCAAATGAATCCAAACAAAGTATTTGAATGCTTTCCCTTAATATATAACACAAAAGAACTCATATCTCTTTCACCCTACTCGTATGAGCTTTTAAAACGCGTAAATGCTTTCAAAAGCTTGAGTTGAAGCTTGTTTTCACTTTAAAACATTCTTGGTGAAGTTTCATACTCAAATGAATGCAAACAAAACATTTGGGTGCTTTATCTTGATATACTACACAAAAGAACTCGATCTCTATCACCCTAGTCGTAACTGCTTTTAAAACGCGTCGATGCATTCAAAAGCATGAATCCAACACAAAAGAACACAAAGAACTCAAATCTTTATCACCCTACTCGTATGAGCTTTTAAAAAGCGTAAATGCATTCAAAAGTTTGAGTTGAAGCTTGTTTGTACTTGTAGACATCCTAGGTGTACTTTCACACTCAAATGAATCCAAACAAAGTATTTGGATGCTTTCTCTTAATATACAACAGAAAAGAACTCAAATCTCTTTCACGCTACTCGTATGAGCTTTTAAAACGCGTAAATGCATTCAAAAGCTTGAGTTGAAGCTTTTTTGTACTTGTAAACATCCTAGGTGTAAATTCACACTCAAATGAATCCAAACAAAGTATTTGGATGCTTTCTCTTAATATACAACACAAAAGAACTCATATCTCTTTCACCCTACTCGTTTGAGCTTTTAAAACGGGTAAATGCATTCAAAAGCATGAGTTGAAGCTAGTTTGTACTTGTAAATATCCAAGGTGTAGTTTCACACTCAGATAAATCCAAACAAAGTATTTGGATGCTTTCTCTTAATATACAACACAAAAGAACTCAAATCTCTTTCACCCTACTCGTATGAGCTTTTAAAACGCGTAAATGCATTCAAAAGCTTGAGTTGAAGCTTGTTTGCACTTTAAAACATTCTTGTGTAGTTTCATACTCAAATGAGTTTAAACAAAACAAATGGGTGCTTTTTCTTAATATACAACACAAAAGAACACAATCTCTAACACCCTACTCGTATGAGCTTTTAAAACGCGTAAATGCATTCAAAAGCTTGAGTTGAAGCTTGTTTGTACTTGTAAACATCCGAGGTGTAGTTTCACACTCAAATGAATCCAAACAAAGTATTTGGATGCTTTCTCTTAATATACAACACAAAAGAACTCAAATCTCTTTCACCCTACTTGTATGAGCTTTTAAAACGCGTAAATGCATTCAAAAGCTTGAGTTGAAGCTAGTTTGTACTTGTAAACATCCAAGGTGTAGTTTCACACTCAGATAAATCCAAACAAAGGATTTGGATGCTTTCTCTTAATATACAACGCAAAAGAACTCAAATCTCTTTCACCCTACTCGTATGAGCTTAAAACGCTTAAATGCATTCAAAAGTTTGAGTTGAAGCTTGTTTGTACTTGTAAAAATCCTAGGTGTACTTTCACACTCAAATGAATCCAAACAAAGTATTTGGATGCTTTCTCTTAATATACAACACAAAAGAACTCAAATCTCTTTCACCCTACTCGTATGAGCTTTTAAAACTCGTAAATGCATTCAAAAGCTTGAGTTGAAGCTTGTTTGTACTTGGAAACATCCTAGGTGTAGTTTCACACGCAAATGAATCCAAACAAAGTATTTGGATGCTTTCTCTTAATATACAACACAAAAGAACTCAAATCTCTTTAACCCTACTCGTACGAGCTTTTAAAACCCGTAAATGCATTCAAAAGCTTGAGTAGAAGCTTTTTTGTACTTGTAAACATCCTAGGTGTAGTTTCACACTCAAATAATCCAAACAAAGTATTTGAATGCTTTCCCTTAATATATAACACAAAAGAACTCATATCTCTTTCACCCTACTCGTATGAGCTTTTAAAGCGCGTAAATGCATTCAAAAGCTTGAGTTGAAGCTTGTTTTCACTTTAAAACATTCTTGGTGAACTTTCATACTCAAATGAATGCAAACAAAACATTTGGGTGCTGTATCTTGATATACAACACAAAAGAACTCGATCTCTATCACCCTAGTCGTAACTGATTTTAAAAGGCGTAGATGCATTCAAAAGCATGAGTTGAAGCTTGTTTGTACTTGTAAATATCCTAGGTGTAGTTTCACACTCAAATGAATCCAAACAAAGTATTTGGATGATTTCTCTTAATATACAACACAAAAGAACTCAAATCTTTATCACCCTACTCGTATGAGCTTTTAAAAAGCGTAAATGCATTCAAAAGTTTGAGTTGAAGCTTGTTTGTACTTGTAGACATCCTAGGTGTACTTTCACACTCAAATGAATCCAAACAAAGTATTTGGATGCTTTCTCTTAATATACAGCACAAAATAACTCAAATCTCTTTCACCCTATTCTTATGAGCTTTTAAAACGCGTAAATGCATTCAAAAGCTTGAGTTGAAGCTAGTTTGTACTTGTAAACATCCAAGGTGTAGTTTCACACTCAGATAAATCCAAACAAAGTATTTGGATGCTTTCTCTTAATATACAACACAAAAGAACTCAAATCTCATTCACCCTACTCATATGAGCTTTTAAAACCCGTAAATGCATTCAAAAGCTTGAGTTGAAGCTTATTTGTACTTGTAAACATCCAAGGTGTAGTTTCACACTCAAATGAATCCAAACAAAGTATTTGGATGCTTTCTCTTAATATACAACACAAAAGAACTTAAATCTCATTCACCCTACTCGTATGAGCTTTTAAAACGCGTAAATGCATTCAAAAGCTTCAGTTGAAGTTTGTTTGTACTTGTAAACATCCGAGGTGTAGTTTCACACTCAAATGAATCCAAACAAAGTATTTGGATGCTTTCTCTTAATATACAACACAAAAGAACTCAAATCTCATTCTCCCTACTCGTATGAGCTTTTAAAACCCGTAAATGCATTCAAAAGCTTGAGTTGAAGCTTATTTGTACTTGTAAACATCCAAGGTGTAGTTTCAGACTCAAATGAATCCAAACAAAGTATTTGGATGCTTTCTCTGAATATACAACACAAAAGAACTCAAATCTCTTTCACCCTACTCGTATGAGCTTCTAAAACGCGTAAATGCATTCAAAAGCTTCAGTTGAAGCCACTTTTTACTTGTAAACATCCTAGGTGTAGTTTCAAACTCAAATGAATACGAACAAAGTATTTGGATGCTTTCTTTTATTATACAACACAAAAGAACTCAAATCTCTTTCATCCTACTCGTATGAGCTTTTAAAACGCGTAAATGCATTCAAAAGCTTGAGTTGAAGCTTATTTGTACTTGTAAACATCCAAGGTGTAGTTTCACACTCAAATGAAACCAAACAAAGTATTTGGATGCTTTCTCTTAATATACAACACAAAAGAACTCAACTCTCTTTCACCCTACTCGTATGAGCTTTTAAAACGCGTAAATGGATTCAAAAGCTTGAGTTGAAGCTTGTTTGCACTTTAAAACATTCTTGGTGTAGTTTCATACTCAAATGAGTGCAAACAAAACAATTGGGCGCTTTCTCTTAATATACAACACAAAAGAACTCAATCTCTATCACCCTACTCGTATGAGCTTTTAAAACGCGTAAATTTATTCAAAAGCTTGAGTTGAAACATGTTTGTACTTGTAAACATCCTAGGTGTAGTTTCACACTCAAATGAATCCAAACAAAGTATTTGGATGCTTTCTCTTAATATACAACACAAAAGAACTCAAATCTCTTTCAGGCTACTTGTATGAGCTTGAAACGCTTAAATGCATTCAAAAGTTTGAGTTGAAGCTTTTTCGTACTTGTAAACATCCTAGGTGTACTTTCACACTCAAATGAATCCAAACAAAGTATTTGGATGCTTTCTCTTAATATACAACACAAAAGAACTCAAATCTCTTTCACCCTACTTGTATGAGCTTTTAAAACTCGTAAATGCATTCAAAAGCTTGAGTTGAAGCTTGTTTGTACTTGGAAACATCCTAGGTGTAGTTTCACACGCAAATGAAACCAAACAAAGTATTTGGATGCTTTCTCTTAATATACAACACAAAAGAACTCAAATCTCTTTAACCCTACTCGTACGAGCTTTTAAAACCCGTAAATGCGTTCAAAAGCATGAGTAGAAGCTTTTTTGTACTTGTAAACATCCTAGGTGTAGTTTCACACTCAAATGAATCCAAACAAAGTATTTGAATGCTTTCCCTTAATATATAACACAAAAGAACTCATATCTCTTTCACCCTACTCGTATGAGCTTTTAAAACGCGTAAATGCTTTCAAAAGCTTGAGTTGAAGCTTGTTTTCACTTTAAAACATTCTTGGTGAAGTTTCATACTCAAATGAATGCAAACAAAACATTTGGGTGCTTTATCTTGATATACTACACAAAAGAACTCGATCTCTATCACCCTAGTCGTAACTGCTTTTAAAACGCGTCGATGCATTCAAAAGCATGAATCCAACACAAAAGAACACAAAGAACTCAAATCTTTATCACCCTACTCGTATGAGCTTTTAAAAAGCGTAAATGCATTCAAAAGTTTGAGTTGAAGCTTGTTTGTACTTGTAGACATCCTAGGTGTACTTTCACACTCAAATGAATCCAAACAAAGTATTTGGATGCTTTCTCTTAATATACAACAGAAAAGAACTCAAATCTCTTTCACGCTACTCGTATGAGCTTTTAAAACGCGTAAATGCATTCAAAAGCTTGAGTTGAAGCTTTTTTGTACTTGTAAACATCCTAGGTGTAAATTCACACTCAAATGAATCCAAACAAAGTATTTGGATGCTTTCTCTTAATATACAACACAAAAGAACTCATATCTCTTTCACCCTACTCGTTTGAGCTTTTAAAACGGGTAAATGCATTCAAAAGCATGAGTTGAAGCTAGTTTGTACTTGTAAATATCCAAGGTGTAGTTTCACACTCAGATAAATCCAAACAAAGTATTTGGATGCTTTCTCTTAATATACAACACAAAAGAACTCAAATCTCTTTCACCCTACTCGTATGAGCTTTTAAAACGCGTAAATGCATTCAAAAGCTTGAGTTGAAGCTTGTTTGCACTTTAAAACATTCTTGTGTAGTTTCATACTCAAATGAGTTTAAACAAAACAAATGGGTGCTTTCTCTTAATATACAACACAAAAGAACACAATCTCTAACACCCTACTCGTATGAGCTTTTAAAACGCGTAAATGCATTCAAAAGCTTGAGTTGAAGCTTGTTTGTACTTGTAAACATCCGAGGTGTAGTTTCACACTCAAATGAATCCAAACAAAGTATTTGGATGCTTTCTCTTAATATACAACACAAAAGAACTCAAATCTCTTTCACCCTACTTGTATGAGCTTTTAAAACGCGTAAATGCATTCAAAAGCTTGAGTTGAAGCTAGTTTGTACTTGTAAACATCCAAGGTGTAGTTTCACACTCAGATAAATCCAAACAAAGGATTTGGATGCTTTCTCTTAATATACAACGCAAAAGAACTCAAATCTCTTTCACCCTCCTCGTATGAGCTTAAAACGCTTAAATGCATTCAAAAGTTTGAGTTGAAGCTTGTTTGTACTTGTAAAAATCCTAGGTGTACTTTCACACTCAAATGAATCCAAACAAAGTATTTGGATGCTTTCTCTTAATATACAACACAAAAGAACTCAAATCTCTTTCACCCTACTCGTATGAGCTTTTAAAACTCGTAAATGCATTCAAAAGCTTGAGTTGAAGCTTGTTTGTACTTGGAAACATCCTAGGTGTAGTTTCACACGCAAATGAATCCAAACAAAGTATTTGGATGCTTTCTCTTAATATACAACACAAAAGAACTCAAATCTCTTTAACCCTACTCGTACGAGCTTTTAAAACCCGTAAATGCATTCAAAAGCTTGAGTAGAAGCTTTTTTGTACTTGTAAACATCCTAGGTGTAGTTTCACACTCAAATAATCCAAACAAAGTATTTGAATGCTTTCCCTTAATATATAACACAAAAGAACTCATATCTCTTTCACCCTACTCGTATGAGCTTTTAAAACGCGTAAATGCATTCAAAAGCTTGAGTTGAAGCTTGTTTTCACTTTAAAACATTCTTGGTGAACTTTCATACTCAAATGAATGCAAACAAAACATTTGGGTGCTGTATCTTGATATACAACACAAAAGAACTCGATCTCTATCACCCTAGTCGTAACTGATTTTAAAAGGCGTAGATGCATTCAAAAGCATGAGTTGAAGCTTGTTTGTACTTGTAAATATCCTAGGTGTAGTTTCACACTCAAATGAATCCAAACAAAGTATTTGGATGATTTCTCTTAATATACAACACAAAAGAACTCAAATCTTTATCACCCTACTCGTATGAGCTTTTAAAAAGCGTAAATGCATTCAAAAGTTTGAGTTGAAGCTTGTTTGTACTTGTAGACATCCTAGGTGTACTTTCACACTCAAATGAATCCAAACAAAGTATTTGGATGCTTTCTCTTAATATACAGCACAAAATAACTCAAATCTCTTTCACCCTATTCTTATGAGCTTTTAAAACGCGTAAATGCATTCAAAAGCTTGAGTTGAAGCTAGTTTGTACTTGTAAACATCCAAGGTGTAGTTTCACACTCAGATAAATCCAAACAAAGTATTTGGATGCTTTCTCTTAATATACAACACAAAAGAACTCAAATCTCATTCACCCTACTCATATGAGCTTTTAAAACCCGTAAATGCATTCAAAAGCTTGAGTTGAAGCTTATTTGTACTTGTAAACATCCAAGGTGTAGTTTCACACTCAAATGAATCCAAACAAAGTATTTGGATGCTTTCTCTTAATATACAACACAAAAGAACTTAAATCTCATTCACCCTACTCGTATGAGCTTTTAAAACGCGTAAATGCATTCAAAAGCTTCAGTTGAAGTTTGTTTGTACTTGTAAACATCCGAGGTGTAGTTTCACACTCAAATGAATCCAAACAAAGTATTTGGATGCTTTCTCTTAATATACAACACAAAAGAACTCAAATCTCATTCTCCCTACTCGTATGAGCTTTTAAAACCCGTAAATGCATTCAAAAGCTTGAGTTGAAGCTTATTTGTACTTGTAAACATCCAAGGTGTAGTTTCAGACTCAAATGAATCCAAACAAAGTATTTGGATGCTTTCTCTGAATATACAACACAAAAGAACTCAAATCTCTTTCACCCTACTCGTATGAGCTTCTAAAACGCGTAAATGCATTCAAAAGCTTCAGTTGAAGCCACTTTTTACTTGTAAACATCCTAGGTGTAGTTTCAAACTCAAATGAATACGAACAAAGTATTTGGATGCTTTCTTTTATTATACAACACAAAAGAACTCAAATCTCTTTCATCCTACTCGTATGAGCTTTTAAAACGCGTAAATGCATTCAAAAGCTTGAGTTGAAGCTTATTTGTACTTGTAAACATCCAAGGTGTAGTTTCACACTCAAATGAAACCAAACAAAGTATTTGGATGCTTTCTCTTAATATACAACACAAAAGAACTCAACTCTCTTTCACCCTACTCGTATGAGCTTTTAAAACGCGTAAATGGATTCAAAAGCTTGAGTTGAAGCTTGTTTGCACTTTAAAACATTCTTGGTGTAGTTTCATACTCAAATGAGTGCAAACAAAACAATTGGGCGCTTTCTCTTAATATACAACACAAAAGAACTCAATCTCTATCACCCTACTCGTATGAGCTTTTAAAACGCGTAAATTTATTCAAAAGCTTGAGTTGAAACATGTTTGTACTTGTAAACATCCTAGGTGTAGTTTCACACTCAAATGAATCCAAACAAAGTATTTGGATGCTTTCTCTTAATATACAACACAAAAGAACTCAAATCTCTTTCAGGCTACTTGTATGAGCTTGAAACGCTTAAATGCATTCAAAAGTTTGAGTTGAAGCTTTTTCGTACTTGTAAACATCCTAGGTGTACTTTCACACTCAAATGAATCCAAACAAAGTATTTGGATGCTTTCTCTTAATATACAACACAAAAGAACTCAAATCTCTTTCACCCTACTTGTATGAGCTTTTAAAACTCGTAAATGCATTCAAAAGCTTGAGTTGAAGCTTGTTTGTACTTGGAAACATCCTAGGTGTAGTTTCACACGCAAATGAATCCAAACAAAGTATTTGGATGCTTTCTCTTATTATACAACACAAAAGAACTCAAATCTCTTTAACCCTACTCGTACGAGCTTTTAAAACCCGTAAATGCATTCAAAAGCTTGAGTAGAAGCTTTTTTGTACTTGTAAACATCCTAGGTGTAGTTTCACACTCAAATGAATCCAAACAAAGTATTTGAATGCTTTCCCTTAATATATAACACAAAAGAACTCATATCTCTTTCACCGTACTCGTATGAGCTTTTAAAACGCGTAAATGCATTCAAAAGCATGAGTTGAAGCTAGTTTGTACTTGTAAATATCCAAGATGTAGTTTCACACTCAGATAAATCCAAACAAAGGATTTGGATGCTTTCTCTTAATATACAACACAAAAGAACTCAAATCTCTTTCACCCTACTCGTATGAGCTTAAAACGCTTAAATGCATTCAAAAGTTTGAGTTGAAGCTTGTTTGTACTTGTAAAAATCCTAGGTGTACTTTCACACTCAAATGAATCCAAACAAAGTATTTGGATGCTTTCTCTTAATATACAACACAAAAGAACTCAAATCTCTTTCACCCTACTCGTATGAGCTTTTAAAACTCGTAAATGCATTCAAAAGCTTGAGTTGAAGCTTGTTTGTACTTGGAAACATCCTAGGTGTAGTTTCACACGCAAATGAATCCAAACAAAGTATTTGGATGCTTTCTCTTAATATACAACACAAAAGAACTCAAATCTCTTTAACCCTACTCGTACGAGCTTTTAAAACCCGTAAATGCATTCAAAAGCTTGAGTAGAAGCTTTTTTGTACTTGTAAACATCCTAGGTGTAGTTTCACACTCAAATAATCCAAACAAAGTATTTGAATGCTTTCCCTTAATATATAACACAAAAGAACTCGAATCTCTTTCACCCTACTCGTATGAGCTTTTAAAACGCGTAAATGCATTCAAAAGCTTGAGTTGAAGCTTGTTTGCACTTTAAAACATTCTTGTGTAGTTTCATACTCAAATGAGTTTAAACAAAACAAATGGGTGCTTTCTCTTAATATACAACACAAAAGAACACAATCTCTAACACCCTACTCGTATGAGCTTTTAAAACGCGTAAATGCATTCAAAAGCTTGAGTTGAAGCTTGTTTGTACTTGTAAACATCCGAGGTGTAGTTTCACACTCAAATGAATCCAAACAAAGTATTTGGATGCTTTCTCTTAATATACAACACAAAAGAACTCAAATCTCATTCACCCTACTTGTATGAGCTTTTAAAACGCGTAAATGCATTCAAAAGCTTGAGTTGAAGCTAGTTTGTACTTGTAAACATCCAAGGTGTAGTTTCACACTCAGATAAATCCAAACAAAGGATTTGGATGCTTTCTCTTAATATACAACACAAAAGAACTCAAATCTCTTTCACCCTGCTCGTATGAGCTTAAAACGCTTAAATGCATTCAAAAGTTTGAGTTGAAGCTTGTTTGTACTTGTAAAAATCCTAGGTGTACTTTCACACTCAAATGAATCCAAACAAAGTATTTGGATGCTTTCTCTTAATATACAACACAAAAGAACTCAAATCTCTTTCACCCTACTCGTATGAGCTTTTAAAACTCGTAAATGCATTCAAAAGCTTGAGTTGAAGCTTGTTTGTACTTGGAAACATCCTAGGTGTAGTTTCACACGCAAATGAATCCAAACAAAGTATTTGGATGCTTTCTCTTAATATACAACACAAAAGAACTCAAATCTCTTTAACCCTACTCGTACGAGCTTTTAAAACCCGTAAATGCATTCAAAAGCTTGAGTAGAAGCTTTTTTGTACTTGTAAACATCCTAGGTGTAGTTTCACACTCAAATAATCCAAACAAAGTATTTGAATGCTTTCCCTTAATATATAACACAAAAGAACTCATATCTCTTTCACCCTACTCGTATGAGCTTTTAAAACGCGTAAATGCATTCAAAAGCTTGAGTTGAAGCTTGTTTTCACTTTAAAACATTCTTGGTGAACTTTCATACTCAAATGAATGCAAACAAAACATTTGGGTGCTGTATCTTGATATACAACACAAAAGAACTCGATCTCTATCACCCTAGTCGTAACTGATTTTAAAAGGCGTAGATGCATTCAAAAGCATGAGTTGAAGCTTGTTTGTACTTGTAAATATCCTAGGTGTAGTTTCACACTCAAATGAATCCAAACAAAGTATTTGGATGATTTCTCTTAATATACAACACAAAAGAACTCAAATCTTTATCACCCTACTCGTATGAGCTTTTAAAAAGCGTAAATGCATTCAAAAGTTTGAGTTGAAGCTTGTTTGTACTTGTAGACATCCTAGGTGTACTTTCACACTCAAATGAATCCAAACAAAGTATTTGGATGCTTTCTCTTAATATACAGCACAAAATAACTCAAATCTCTTTCACCCTATTCTTATGAGCTTTTAAAACGCGTAAATGCATTCAAAAGCTTGAGTTGAAGCTAGTTTGTACTTGTAAACATCCAAGGTGTAGTTTCACACTCAGATAAATCCAAACAAAGTATTTGGATGCTTTCTCTTAATATACAACACAAAAGAACTCAAATCTCATTCACCCTACTCATATGAGCTTTTAAAACCCGTAAATGCATTCAAAAGCTTGAGTTGAAGCTTATTTGTACTTGTAAACATCCAAGGTGTAGTTTCACACTCAAATGAATCCAAACAAAGTATTTGGATGCTTTCTCTTAATATACAACACAAAAGAACTTAAATCTCATTCACCCTACTCGTATGAGCTTTTAAAACACGTAAATGCATTCAAAAGCTTCAGTTGAAGTTTGTTTGTACTTGTAAACATCCGAGGTGTAGTTTCACACTCAAATGAATCCAAACAAAGTATTTGGATGCTTTCTCTTAATATACAACACAAAAGAACTCAAATCTCATTCTCCCTACTCGTATAAGCTTTTAAAACCCGTAAATGCATTCAAAAGCTTGAGTTGAAGCTTATTTGTACTTGTAAACATCCAAGGTGTAGTTTCAGACTCAAATGAATCCAAACAAAGTATTTGGATGCTTTCTCTGAATATACAACACAAAAGAACTCAAATCTCTTTCACCCTACTCGTATGAGCTTCTAAAACGCGTAAATGCATTCAAAAGCTTCAGTTGAAGCCACTTTTTACTTGTAAACATCCTAGGTGTAGTTTCAAACTCAAATGAATACGAACAAAGTATTTGGATGCTTTCTTTTATTATACAACACAAAAGAACTCAAATCTCTTTCATCCTACTCGTATGAGCTTTTAAAACGCGTAAATGCATTCAAAAGCTTGAGTTGAAGCTTATTTGTACTTGTAAACATCCAAGGTGTAGTTTCACACTCAAATGAAACCAAACAAAGTATTTGGATGCTTTCTCTTAATATACAACACAAAAGAACTCAACTCTCTTTCACCCTACTCGTATGAGCTTTTAAAACGCGTAAATACATTCAAAAGCTTGAGTTGAAGCTTGTTTGCACTTTAAAACATTCTTGGTGTAGTTTCATACTCAAATGAGTGCAAACAAAACAATTGGGCGCTTTCTCTTAATATACAACACAAAAGAACTCAATCTCTATCACCCTACTCGTATGAGCTTTTAAAACGCGTAAATTTATTCAAAAGCTTGAGTTGAAACATGTTTGTACTTGTAAACATCCTAGGTGTAGTTTCACACTCAAATGAATCCAAACAAAGTATTTGGATGCTTTCTCTTAATATACAACACAAAAGAACTCAAATCTCTTTCAGGCTACTTGTATGAGCTTGAAACGCTTAAATGCATTCAAAAGTTTGAGTTGAAGCTTTTTCGTACTTGTAAACATCCTAGGTGTACTTTCACACTCAAATGAATCCAAACAAAGTATTTGGATGCTTTCTCTTAATATACAACACAAAAGAACTCAAATCTCTTTCACCCTACTTGTATGAGCTTTTAAAACTCGTAAATGCATTCAAAAGCTTGAGTTGAAGCTTGTTTGTACTTGGAAACATCCTAGGTGTAGTTTCACACGCAAATGAATCCAAACAAAGTATTTGGATGCTTTCTCTTATTATACAACACAAAAGAACTCAAATCTCTTTAACCCTACTCGTACGAGCTTTTAAAACCCGTAAATGCATTCAAAAGCTTGAGTAGAAGCTTTTTTGTACTTGTAAACATCCTAGGTGTAGTTTCACACTCAAATGAATCCAAACAAAGTATTTGAATGCTTTCCCTTAATATATAACACAAAAGAACTCATATCTCTTTCACCCTACTCGTATGAGCTTTTAAAACGCGTAAATGCATTCAAAAGCATGAGTTGAAGCTAGTTTGTACTTGTAAATATCCAAGATGTAGTTTCACACTCAGATAAATCCAAACAAAGTATTTGGATGCTTTCTCTTAATATACAACACAAAAGAACTCAAATCTCTTTCACCCTACTCGTATGAGCTTTTAAAACGCGTAAATGCATTCAAAAGCTTGAGTTGAAGCTTGTTTGCACTTTAAAACATTCTTGTGTAGTTTCATACTCAAATGAGTTTAAACAAAACAATTGGGTGCTTTCTCTTAATATACAACACAAAAGAACACAATCTCTATCACCCTACTCGTATGAGCTTTTAAAACGCGTAAATGCATTCAAAAGCTTGAGTTGAAGCTTGTTTGTACTTGTAAACATCCGAGGTGTAGTTTCACACTCAAATGAATCCAAACAAAGTATTTGGATGCTTTCTCTTAATATACAACACAAAAGAACTCAAATCTCATTCACCCTACTTGTATGAGCTTTTAAAACGCGTAAATGCATTCAAAAGCTTGAGTTGAAGCTAGTTTGTACTTGTAAACATCCAAGGTGTAGTTTCACACTCAGATAAATCCAAACAAAGGATTTGGATGCTTTCTCTTAATATACAACACAAAAGAACTCATATCTCTTTCACCCTACTCGTATGAGCTTTTAAAACGCGTAAATGCATTCGAAAGCTTGAGTTGAAGCTTGTTTGTACTTGTAAACATCCTAGATGTAGTTTCACACTCAAATGAATCCAATCAATGTATTTGGATGCTTTCTCGTCATATACAACACAAAAAAACTCAAATCTCTTTCACCCTACTCGTATGAGCTTTTAAAACGCGTAAATGCATTCAAAAGTTTGAGTTGAAGCTTATTTGTACTTGTAAACATCCAAGGTGTAGTTTCAAACTCAAATGAAACCAAACAAAGTATTTGGATGCTTTCTCTTAATATACAACACAAAAGAACTCAACTCTCTTTCACCCTACTCGTATGAGCTTTTAAAACGCGTAAATGCATTCAAAAGCTTGAGTTGAAGCTTGTTTGCACTTTAAAACATTCTTGGTGTAGTTTCCTAGTCAAATGAGTGCAAACAAAACAATTGGGTGCTTTCTCTTAATATACAACACAAAAGTACTCAATCTCTATCACCCTACTCGTATGAGCTTTTAAAACGCGTAAATTTATTCAAAAGCTTGAGTTGAAGCATGTTTGTACTTGTAAACATCCTAGGTGTAGTTTCACACTCAAATGAATCCAAACAAAGTATTTGGATGCTTTCTCTTAACATACAACACAAAAGAACTCAAATCTCTTTCACCCTACTCGTATGAGCTTTTAAAACGCGTAAATGCGTTCAAAAGCTTGAGTTGAAGCTCTTTTGTACTTGTAAACATCCTAGGTGTAGTTTCACACTCAAATGAATCCAAACAAAGTATTTGGATGCTTTCTCTTAATATACAACACAAAAGAACTCAATCTCTATCACCCTAGTCGTAAGAGCTGTTACAACGCGTAAATGCATTCAAAAGTTTGAGTTGAAGCTTGTTTGTGCTTGTAAACATCCTAGGTGTAGTTTCACACTCAAATGAATCTAAACAATGTATTTGGATGCTTTCTCTTAATATACAACACAAAAGAACTCAAATCTCTTTCACCCTACTCGTATGAGCTTTTAAAACGCGTAAATGCATTCAAAAGCTTGATTTGAAGCTTGTTTGTACTTGTAAACTTCCTAGGTGTAGTTTCACACTCAAATGAATCCAAATAAAGTATTTGGATGCTTTCTCTTAATATACAACACAAAAGAACTCATATCTCTTTCACCCTACTCGTATGAGCTTTTAAAACTCGTAAATGCATTCAAAAGCTTGAGTTGAAGCTTGTTTGTACTTGGAAACATCCTAGGTGTAGTTTCACACGCAAATGAAACCAAACAAATTATTTGGATGCTTTCTCTTAATATACAACACAAAAGAACTCAATCTCTATCACCCTACTCGTATGAGCTTTTAAAACGCTTAAATGCATTCAAAAGTTTGAGTTGAAGCTTGTTTGTACTTGTAAACATCCTAGATGTAGTTTCACACTCAAATGAATCCAATCAATGTATTTGGATGCTTTCTCTTCATATACAACACAAAAAAACTCAAATCTCTTTCACCCTACTCGTATGAGCTTTTATAACCTGTAAATGGATTCAAAAGCTTCAGTTGAAGCCACTTTTTACTTGTAAACATCCTAGGTGTAGTTTCAAACTCAAATGAATACGAACAAAGTATTTGGATGCTTTCTTTTATTATACAACACAAAAGAACTCAAATCTCTTTCATCCTACTCGTATGAACTTTTAAAACGCGTAAATGCATTCAAAAGCTTGAGTTGAAGCTTATTTGTACTTGTAAACATCCAAGGTGTAGTTTCACACTCAAATGAAACCAAACAAAGTATTTGGATGCTTTCTCTTAATATACAACACAAAAGAACTCAACTCTCTTTCACCCTACTCGTATGAGCTTTTAAAACGCGTAAATGCAATCAAAAGCTTGAGTTGAAGCTTGTTTGCACTTTAAAACATTCTTGGTGTAGTTTCATAGTCAAATGAGTGCAAACAAAACAATTGGGTGCTTTCTCTTAATATACAACACAAAAGAACTCAATCTCTATCACCCTACTCGTATGAGCTTTTAAAACGCGTAAATGCATTCAAAAGCTTGAGTTGAAGCTTGTTTGTACTTGGAAACATCCTAGGTGTAGTTTCAGACGCAAATGAAACCAAACAAATTATTTGGATGCTTTCTCTTAATATACAACACAAAAGAACTCAATCTCTATCACCCTACTCGTATGAGCTTTTAAAACGAGTAAATTTATTCAAAAGCTTGAGTTGAAGCATGTTTGTACTTGTAAACATCCTAGGTGTAGTTTCACACTCAAATGAATCCAAACAAAGTATTTGGATGCTTTCTCTTAATATACAACACAAAAGAACTCAAATCTCTTTCAGGCTACTTGTATGAGCTTGAAACGCTTAAATGCATTCAAAAGTTTGAATTGAAGCTTTTTCGTACTTGTAAACATCCTAGGTGTACTTTCACACTCAAATGAATCCAAAAAAAGTATTTGGATGCTTTCTCTTAATATACAACACAAAAGAACTCAAATCTCTTTCACCCTACTCGTATGAGCTTTTAAAACGCGTAAATGCATTCAAAAGCTTGAGTTGAAGCTAGTTTGTACTTGTAAACATCCAAGGTGTAGTTTCACACTCAGATAAATCCAATCAAAGGATTTGGATGCTTTCTCTTAATATACAACACAAAAGAACTCATATCTCTTTCACCCTACTCGTATGAGCTTTTAAAACGCGTAAATGCATTCGAAAGCTTGAGTTGAAGCTTGTTTGTACTTGTAAACATCCTAGATGTAGTTTCACACTCAAATGAATCCAATCAATGTATTTGGATGCTTTCTCTTCATATACAACACAAAAAAACTCAAATCTCTTTCACCCTACTTGTATGAGCTTTTATAATATGTAAATGGATTCAAAAGCTTCAGTTGAAGCCACTTTTTACTTGTAAACATCCTAGGTGTAGTTTCAAACTCAAATGAATACGAACAAAGTATTTGGATGCTTTCTTTTATTATACAACACAAAAGAACTCAAATCTCTTTCATCCTACTCGTATGAGCTTTTAAAACGCGTAAATGCATTCAAAAGCTTGAGTTGAAGCTTGTTTGCACTTTAAAACATTCTTGGGGTAGTTTCATAGTCAAATGAGTGCAAACAAAACAATTGGGTGTTTTCTCTTAATATACAACACAAAAGAACTCAATCTCTATCACCCTACTCGTATGTGCTTTTAAAACGCGTAAATTTATTCAAAAGCTTGAGTTGAAGCATGTTTGTACTTGTAAACATCCTAGGTGTAGTTTCACACTCAAATGAATCCAAACAAAGTATTTGGATGCTTTCTCTTAATATACAACACAAAAGAACTCAAATCTCTTTCAGGCTACTTGTATGAGCTTGAAACGCTTAAATGCATTCAAAAGTTTGAGTTGAAGCTTTTTCGTACTTGTAAACATCCTAGGTGTACTTTCACACTCAAATGAATTCAAACAAAGTATTTGGATGCTTTCTCTTAATATATGATGCGTTAGCATCAGGTCATCAAGTTACGAGCGTGAGCATTAATGCATTAATCATGGCATTTGGGACTCTCTCACGTTTGAATGGTGATGATTCTGGTCCTAGAGGTCTTAGTGTCCTTTTGGCCACTTAATCTAGGTTATGTCGGTACAAGATTAATCCGTACAAATAAGCATTTGTGATTAGTGTTAGTTATAGTGCACCCTGCATGTAATTAGCATAATTAACAAATGTAATTAGTTGTTATTTGAATTCCCTAAGTAGTTGCTGAGTAAGGCGCGCCTAAGAGCACATGGGGCAGGTAAGGATGAAGAATGAGGCTCCTTACAGCTCACCCACGTTTGTCCTTATGCAAGGACAAGCAACAGCTGTCAAGTGGTCCAAAACGGAAGGAAATGCGCTCCAAATTGTACTGCACGTATTTGGCTCATTTCTGGGCAAAATACTGAAGTTTCATTTTGCTTGGGCACTACTCTTGGACAGCTCACCCTTTCTAGAGTATTTTTAGGTTATTAGGGCACATTTGTGACCCCTATAAATATGTAAGAACAGCTGATGTAAAAGGCACTTGTTGATGAATGAAAAATACACGGCTGCTGCCTTCTTACAAATCTTGCGTTCTTTACAATAATCTTAGTGTTATTTGGTGAGCAAGTAGTATTCTTTATCCATAGCTTGGTGGTTTAATCCTTTATAGCTTTGGTGGTGATACTCATTATCCTTTCTTCTCTTAATCCTCTGTTTTTGTTTATAAATTGCTAAGGTTGTAATTGCAAACGTATCATTTGGTATCAGAGCATAGGTTTAACCTTAGCACCATTTTCTCTCATCAAAGTTCTCTCCTTTCTTGTCTCAATCACGTCCAAAGTTCCAATCTTTGAGTCACAAAAGAACCCATTTACAGCCCAAACACAATTCCTAGCTTAAACACAACCAAACTCACAAACAGCCATGGATGATGAACAAATACCCAGAAATTTAACTCTTGAGCAAGCTAAAGAGCTTAGGAGAGAAAGGGAGATGCGTGAGGTTAAGGAACAACTTAGCAACCTCACCCAACAAATGACTGATTTTCTCAACATTGGTAGAGGTAGAGCTCGTGGTCGAGGTGATGATGATGGTTCTCTTAGTCCAAGGAGAAAAGATGAGCAATGGGGTGATTTAAAGTTTGAACCCCCTGATTTTGATGGTGGTACAAACCCAGATGACTATTTGGAGTGGGAGCAACAAATGGGTAGATTGTTTGATACCAAGGGGTATAGTGAGGAAAAGAGTTTCAAAGTTGCTGTTTTGAAGCTCAAAAAGTATGCTTCTTTGTGGTATGAAAGCATGAAACTACAAAGAGAGCGTGAGGGTAAATCTAGGGTGCGTTCATGGCCCAAGCTTAAGAAAATCATGCACAAACGCTTTGTGCCCCCTTCCTATACTCAAGATCTCTACCTCAAGCTCACAAATTTCAGTCAAGGAACTCTAAGTGTAGCAGATTACATTAGAGATTTTGAGAAACTACAAATCAGAACCGGCATTGTAGAGGATCCACAACTCTCAATTGCGCGTTTTATTTCTGGTTTAGACACCAATGTTGGTAATAGAGTTGAAGTACAGCCTTTTTGGTCTCTAGATGATGTATACAAGTTGGCTTTGAAGATTGAAAAGCAAGAGAAAGCGAAGAAACCAGCAGCAAAGCCCACATTTAGGAGTTTTACTCCTCGGGCAGAAAGTTCTTCTAAAGGGAGCGAAAATGACAAAAGGTTTCCTAGAGATCCTAAGGCCAACAAGGATGCTCTTAGACCATCTCTCTCTAGGAAATGCTTCAAGTGTCAAGGCTATGGACACTTTCAAGCTGAGTGCCCCAACAAGAGAGTGTTATCTCTCCGTGAGTATGATGAGCTTAGGCAATTGGATGAAGATAAGGAGAAGAATGAAGAGCAATCTATTGACGATGAATTGGACATTGAACCTAACCAAGGCTCACCTCTATTGGTGGTTCAAAGGGTCCTTCATGCTAGAGAGGCAGAGGAGACACTATCTCAAAGGGAGAAGATATTTCAAACCAAGTGCACCGTGAAAGAAAAGCTTTGCACTTTAATCATTGATGGCGGTTCTTGCACCAATGTGGCGTCTACTCTCATGGTGGAAAAGCTTGGATTGGCCACCAAAGAACACCCTCATCCTTATTCCTTGCAATGGTTAGAGAAGGGAAGCAAAGCCAAGGTAACAAAACAAGTCACGATCCCTTTTTCGATTGGAAAAGTATACAATGATGAGATTTTGTGTGATGTGATCCCCATGGATGCTTGTCATTTGCTGTTAGGTAGACCTTGGTTATATGATAGAAGAGTAATGCATGATGGCTTTAGAAATGTTTACTCTTTTGAGGTTCAGGGAAAGAAAATTAATTTGCAACCCGCAAAATTGTCTTTATGTGGGGGAACGCAAGTTGGGGAGGGTTCTTCTGTTTCTAACTCATCAAAGCATGCTATGATTGTTAAAGGTGCTGATTTAGAGTATGAAATGGTGCATGGAAATGTTGTTTATATGCTGGTGTTGCTTGGGGAGAATGAGAACATTGTTGGAAAGCCTTTACATGCGTTAATGCAGCCTTTGCTTGAAAAGTATGTCGACGTGTTCCCATCTGATTTACCCCATGGTTTGCCACCCATTAGGGGCATAGAGCATCAAATAGACTTTGTTCCGGGAGCCTCACTTCCTAACAAAGCAGCTTATAGGTGTAATCCCCAAGAGACTAAGGAGTTACAACGTCAAGTAGAGGAGTTACTTGATAGGGGATACATTAGAGAGAGCATGAGTCCTTGTAGTGTACCAGCTCTCCTTGTGCCAAAAAAGGATGGAAGCATGAGAATGTGTGTTGATAGCCGTTCAATTAACAACATTACCATTAAGTATAGATATCCAATTCCTCGCTTGGATGATATGCTTGATGAGCTGTTTGGTTCTTGTGTCTTCTCTAAAGTGGATTTGAGGAGTGGTTACCATCAAATTAGAATGAAGGATAGGGATGAATAGAAGACAGCCTTCAAGACGAAAGGGGGTCTTTATGAATGGCTTGTAATGCCATTTGGGTTGTCCAATGCTCCTAGCACATTCATGCATCTTATGAATGAGGTATTGCGTTCCTTTATTGGTAAATTTGTTGTTGTGTATTTTGATGATATTCTCATATACTCTAAGAGTGATTCTGAGCATGTGCAGCACCTAACACGCGTTTTTGAGGCTCTAAGGCAACACAAGCTGTTTGCTAAGCTTGAGAAATGTGATTTCTTTGTTCCTAGTGTCACGTTTCTTGGTTACATTGTGTCCAAGGATGGTATAGCTGTTGATCCCAGCAAGGTTGAGGCGATTAAGACATGGCCTACTCCTACTAGCATCACGCAAGTAAGGAGCTTCCATGGGCTAGCTTCTTTTTACAGAAGATTCATCAAGCAATTCAGCTCTCTTTTAGCACCACTTACGGATTGTATGAAGAAAGGTGTCTTTGAGTGGACTCCCATGGCTCAAAATGCTTTTGAGGCCATCAAGGAAAGGCTTAGCTCCACCCCTATACTAGCTTTGCCTAACTTTGATCAACCATTTGAAGTGGAATGTGATGCTTGTGGAACCGGTATTGGAGCTGTTTTGGTGCAAAATAAGCGTCCTATTGCTTATTTCAGTGAGAAGTTGAATCGTTCAAGAGGGAATTACAGCACTTATGACAAAGAGTTCTATGCAATTGTGAGGGCTCTTGATCATTGGGCTCATTACTTAAAACCAAGGCAGTTCATTTTGCACTCTGATCATGAAGCGTTGAAGTATATTAATGGGCAGCACAAGTTGAGTTCAAGACATGCTAAATGGGTGGAATATCTTCAATCATTCTCCTTTGTATCTAAGTACAAAACTGGTGCAAGCAATGTGGTAGCCGATGCTTTATCAAGGCGACATTCTATGTTGTCTATCCTCGAGGCCAAGGTTTTAGGCTTCTCTTTCATACGGGAACTTTACAAAGATGATCCAGATTTCTCTCCCATGTTTGATGGCAGCAAGGAGGTGGAAAAAGGCCCTTTTCACATTCATGAAGGGTTCCTTTTCAAGCACAACAGATTGTGTATCCCTAAGGGCTCAATTCGAGACCTACTTATAAGGAAAGCTCACTTAGGAGGATTGGCTGGCCACTTTGGCATTGTGAAGACTCTTGAGGTCTTAAGTGAGCACTTTTATTGGCCAAGAATGCACAAGTTGATGCCCAGATCAGAAGGCCCTTTTAAAATCATCGAGAAGATCAACGACAATGCATACAAGCTTGAACTGCCTGGAGAGAGTTCAATTTCAGCAACTTTTAATGTGGGAGATCTGCTGCCTTATTTGGAGGATGAATACCTTGATGATTTGAGGGCAAATCCAAAAAAAGTTGGGGAGGATGATGCGTTAGCATCAGGTCATCAAGTTACGAGCGTGAGCATTAATGCATTAATCATGGCATTTGGGACTCTCTCACGTTTGAATGGTGATGATTCTGGTCCTAGAGGTCTTAGTGTCCTTTTGGCCACTTAATCTAGGTTATGTCGGTACAAGATTAATCCGTACAAATAAGCATTTGTGATTAGTGTTAGTTATAGTGCACCCTGCATGTAATTAGCATAATTAACAAATGTAATTAGTTGTTATTTGAATTCCCTAAGTAGTTGCTGAGTAAGGCGCGCCTAAGAGCACATGGGGCAGGTAAGGATGAAGAATGAGGCTCCTTACAGCTCACCCACGTTTGTCCTTATGCAAGGACAAGCAACAGCTGTCAAGTGGTCCAAAACGGAAGGAAATGCGCTCCAAATTGTACTGCACGTATTTGGCTCATTTCTGGGCAAAATACTGAAGTTTCATTTTGCTTGGGCACTACTCTTGGACAGCTCACCCTTTCTAGAGTATTCTTAGGTTATTAGGGCACATTTGTGACCCCTATAAATATGTAAGAACAGCTGATGTAAAAGGCACTTGTTGATGAATGAAAAATACACGGCTGCTGCCTTCTTACAAATCTTGCGTTCTTTACAATAATCTTAGGGTTATTTGGTGAGCAAGTAGTATTCTTTATCCATAGCTTGGTGGTTTAATCCTTTATAGCTTTGGTGGTGATACTCATTATCCTTTCTTCTCTTAATCCTCTGTTTTTGTTTATAAATTGCTAAGGTTGTAATTGCAAACGTATCAATATACAACACAAAAGAACTCAAATCTCTTTCACCCTACTCGTATGAGCTTTTAAAACGCGTAAATGCATTCAAAAGCTCGAGTTGAAGCTAGTTTGTACTTGTAAACATCCAAGGTGTAGTTTCACACTCAGATAAATCCAAACAAAGGATTTGGATGCTTTCTCTTAATATACAACACAAAAGAACTCAACTCTCTTTCACCCTACTCGTATGAGCTTTTAAAACGCGTAAATGCATTCGAAAGCTTGAGTTGAAGCTTGTTTGTACTTGTAAACATCCTAGATGTAGTTTCACACTCAAACGAATCCAATCAATGTATTTGGATGCTTTCTCTTCATATACAACACAAAAAAACTCAAATCTCTTTCACCCTACTCGTATGAGCTTTTAAAACGCGTAAATGCATTCAAAAGCTTGATTTGAAGCTTGTTTGTACTTGTAAACTTCCTAGGTGTAGTTTCACACTCAAATGAATCCAAACAAAGTATTTGGATGCTTTCTCTTAATATACAACACAAAAGAACTCATATCTCTTTCACCCTACTCGTATGAGCTTTTAAAACTCGTAAATGCATTCAAAAGCTTGAGTTGAAGCTTGTTTGTACTTGGAAACATCCTAGGTGTAGTTTCACACGCAAATGAAACCAAACAAATTATTTGGATGCTTTCTCTTAATATACAACACAAAAGAACTCAATCTCTATCACCCTACTCGTATGAGCTTTTAAAACGCGTAAATTTATTCAAAAGCTTGAGTTGAAGCATGTTTGTACTTGTAAACATCCTAGGTGTAGTTTCACACTCAAATGAATCCAAACAAAGTATTTGGATGCTTTCTCTTAATATACAACACAAAAGAACTCAAATCTCTTTCAGGCTACTTGTATGAGCTTGAAACGCTTAAATGCATTCAAAAGTTTGAGTTGAAACTTTTTCGTACTTGTAAACATCCTAGGTGTACTTTCACACTCAAATGAATCCAAACAAAGTATTTGGATGCTTTCTCTTAATATACAACACAAAAGAACTCAAATCTCTTTCACCCTACTCGTATGAGCTTTTAAAACGCGTAAATGCATTCAAAAGCTCGAGTTGAAGCTAGTTTGTACTTGTAAACATCCAAGGTGTAGTTTCACACTCAGATAAATACAAACAAAGGATTTGGATGCTTTCTCTTAATATACAACACAAAAGAACTCATATCTCTTTCACCCTACTCGTATGAGCTTTTAAAACGCGTAAATGCATTCGAAAGCTTGAGTTGAAGCTTGTTTGTACTTGTAAACATCCTAGATGTAGTTTCACACTCAAATGAATCCAATCAATGTATTTGGATGCTTTCTCTTCATATACAACACAAAAAAACTCAAATCTCTTTCACCCTACTCGTATGAGCTTTTATAACGTGTAAATGGATTCAAAAGCTTCAGTTGAAGCCACTTTTTACTTGTAAACATCCTAGGTGTAGTTTCAAACTCAAATGAATACGAACAAAGTATTTGGATGCTTTCTTTTAATATACAACACAAAAGAACTCAAATCTCTTTCACCCTACTCGTATGAGCTTTTAAAACGCGTAAATGCATTCAAAAGCTTGATTTGAAGCTTGTTTGTACTTGTAAACTTCCTAGGTGTAGTTTCACACTCAAATGAATCCAAACAAAGTATTTGGATGCTTTCTCTTAATATACAACACAAAAGAACTCATATCTCTTTCACCCTACTCGTATGAGCTTTTAAAACTCGTAAATGCATTCAAAAGCTTGAGTTGAAGCTTGTTTGTACTTGGAAACATCCTAGGTGTAGTTTCACACGCATATGAAACCAAACAAAGTATTTGGATGCTTTCTCTTAATATACAACACAAAAGAACTCAAATCTCTTTAACCCTACTCGTACGAGCTTTTAAAACCCATAAATGCATTCAAGAGCTTGAGTAGAAGCTTTTTTGTACTTGTAAACATCCTAGGGGTAGTTTCACACTCAAATGAATCCAAACAAAGTATTTGAATGCTTTCCCTTAATATATAACACAAAAGAACTCATATCTCTTTCACCCTACTCGTATGAGCTTTTAAAACGCGTAAATGCATTCAAAAGCTTGAGTTGAAGCTTGTTTTCACTTTAAAACATTCTTGGTGAAGTTTCATACTCAAATGAATGCAAACAAAACATTTGGGTGCTTTATCTTGATATACTACACAAAAGAACTCGATCTCTATCACCCTAGTCGTAACTGCTTTTAAAACGCGTAGATGCATTCAAAAGCATGAGTTGAAGCTTGTTTGTACTTGTAAATATCCTAGGTGTAGTTTCACACTCAAATGAATCCAAACAAAGTATTTGGATGATTTCTCTTAATATACAACTCAAAAGAACTCAAATCTCTTTCACCCTACTTGTATGAGCTTTTAAAACGCGTAAATGCATTCAAAAGCTTGAGTTGAAGCTTGTTTGTACTTGTTAACATCCTAGGCGTAGTTTGACACTCAAATGAATGCCAGAAAAGTGTTTGGATGCTTTCTCTTATTATACAACACAAAAGAACTCAAATCTCTTTCAGGCTACTTGTATGAGCTTGAAACGCTTAAATGCATTCAAAAGTTTGAGTTGAAGCTTTTTCGTACTTGTAAACATCCTAGGTGTACTTTCACACTCAAATGAATCCAAACAAAGTATTTAGATGCTTTCTCTTAATATACAACACAAAAGAACTCAAATCTCTTTCACCCTACTCGTATGAGCTTTTAAAACGCGTAAATGCATTCAAAAGCTTGAGTTGAAGCTAGTTTGCACTTTAAAACATTCTTGGTGTTGTTTCATAGTCAAATGAGTGCAAACAAAACAATTGGGTGCTTTCTCTTAATATACAACACAAAAGAACTCAATCTCTATCACCCTACTCGTATGAGCTTTTAAAACGCGTAAATGCATTCAAAAGCTTGAGTTGAAGCTAGTTTGTACTTGTAAACATCCAAGGTGTAGTTTCACACTCAAATGAATCCAAACAAAGTATTTGGATGATTTCTCTTAATATACAACACAAAAGAACTCAAATCTTTATCACCCTACTCGTATGAGCTTTTAAAAAGCGTAAATGCATTCAAAAGTTTGAGTTGAAGCTTGTTTGTACTTGTAGACATCCTAGGTGTACTTTCACACTCAAATGAATCCAAACAAAGTATTTGGATGCTTTCTCTTAATATACAACAGAAAAGAACTCAAATCTCTTTCACCCTACTCGTATGAGCTTTTAAAACGCGTAAATGCATTCAAAAGCTTGAGTTGAAGCTTGTTTGTACTTGGAAACATCCTAGGTGTAGTTTCACACGCAAATGAAACCAAACAAATTATTTGGATGCTTTCTCTTAATATACAACACAAAAGAACTCAATCTCTATCACCCTACTCGTATGAGCTTTTAAAACGCGTAAATTTATTCAAAAGCTTGAGTTGAAGCATGTTTGTACTTGTAAACATCCTAGGTGTAGTTTCACACTCAAATGAATCCAAACAAAGTATTTGGATGCTTTCTCTTAATATACAACACAAAAGAACTCAAATCTCTTTCAGGCTACTTGTATGAGCTTGAAACGCTTAAATGCATTCAAAAGTTTGAGTTGAAGCTTTTTCGTACTTGTAAACATCCTAGGTGTACTTTCACACTCAAATGAATCCAAACAAAGTATTTAGATGCTTTCTCTTAATATACAACACAAAAGAACTCAAATCTCTTTCACCCTACTCGTATGAGCTTTTAAAACGCGTAAATGCATTCAAAAGCTTGAGTTGAAGCTAGTTTGTACTTGTAAACATCCAAGGTGTAGTTTCACACTCAAATGAATACGAACAAAGTATTTGGATGCTTTCTCTTAATATACAACACAAAAGAACTCAAACTCTTTCATCCTACTCGTATGAGCTTTTAAAACGCGTAAATGCATTCAAAAGCTTGAGTTGAAGCTTATTTGTACTTGTAAACATCCAAGGGGTAGTTTCACACTCATATGAAACCAAACAAAGTATTTGGATGCTTTCTTTTAATATACAACACAAAAGAACTCAACTCTCTTTCACCCTACTCGTATGAGCTTTTAAAACGCGTAAATGCATTCAAAAGCTTGAGTTGAAGCTTGTTTGCACTTTAAAACATTCTTGGTGTTGTTTCATAGTCAAATGAGTGCAAACAAAACAATTGGGTGCTTTCTCTTAATATACAACACAAAAGAACTCAATCTCTATCACCCTACTCGTATGAGCTTTTAAAACGCGTAAATTTATTCAAAAGCTTGAGTTGAAGCATGTTTGTACTTGTAAACATCCTAGGTGTAGTTTCACACTCAAATGAATCCAAACAAAGTATTTGGATGCTTTCTCTTAATATACAACACAAAAGAACTCAAATCTCTTTCAGGCTACTTGTATGAGCTTTTAAAACGCGTAAATGCATTCAAAAGCTTGAGTTGAAGCTAGTTTGTACTTGTAAACATCCTAGGTGTAGTTTCACACTCAGATAAATCCAAACAAAGGATTTGGATGCTTTCTCTTAATATACATCACAAAAGAACTCATATCTCTTTCACCCTACTCGTATGAGCTTTTAAAACGCGTAAATGCATTCGAAAGCTTGAGTTGAAGCTTGTTTGTACTTGTAAACATCCTAGATGTAGTTTCACACTCAAATGAATCCAATCAATGTATTTGGATGCTTTCTCTTCATATACAACACAAAAAAACTCAAATCTCTTTCACCCTACTCGTATGAGCTTTTAAAACGCGTAAATGCATTCAAAAGCTTGAGTTGAAGCTTGTTTGCACATTAAAACATTCTTCGTGTAGTTTCACACTGAAATGAATGCAAACAAAACATCTGGGTGCTTTCTATTAATGTACAACACAAAAGAACTCAATCTCTATCACCCTAGTCGTAAAAGCTGTTACAACGCGTAAATGCATTCAAAAGTTTGAGTTGAAGCTTGTTTGTACTTGTAAACATCCTAGGTGTAGTTTCACACTCAAATGAATCTAAACAAAGTATTTGGATGCTTTCTCTTAATATACAACACAAAAGAACTCAAATCTCTTTCACCCTACTCGTATGAGCTTTTAAAACGCGTAAATGCATTCAAAAGCTTGATTTGAAGCTTGTTTGTACTTGTAAACTTCCTAGGTGTAGTTTCACACTCAAATGAATCCAAACAAAGTATTTGGATGCTTTCTCTTAATATACAACACAAAAGAACTCATATCTCTTTCACCCTACTCGTATGAGCTTTTAAAACTCGTAAATGCATTCAAAAGCTTGAGTTGAAGCTTGTTTGTACTTGGAAACATCCTAGGTGTAGTTTCACACGCATATGAAACCAAACAAAGTATTTGGATGCTTTCTCTTAATATACAACACAAAAGAACTCAAATCTCTTTAACCCTACTCGTACGAGCTTTTAAAACCCGTAAATGCATTCAAGAGCTTGAGTAGAAGCTTTTTTGTACTTGTAAACATCCTAGGTGTAGTTTCACACTCAAATGAATCCAAACAAATTATTTGAATGCTTTCCCTTAATATATAACACAAAAGAACTCATATCTCTTTCACCCTACTCGTATGAGCTTTTAAAACGCGTAAATGCATTCAAAAGCTTGAGTTGAAGCTTGTTTTCACTTTAAAACATTCTTGGTGAAGTTTCATACTCAAATGAATGCAAACAAAACATTTGGGTGCTTTATCTTGATATACTACACAAAAGAACTCGATCTCTATCACCCTAGTCGTAACTGCTTTTAAAACGCGTAGATGCATTCAAAAGCATGAGTTGAAGCTTGTTTGTACTTGTAAATATCCTAGGTGTAGTTTCACACTCAAATGAATCCAAACAAAGTATTTGGATGATTTCTCTTAATATACAACACAAAAGAACTCAAATCTTTATCACCCTACTCGTATGAGCTTTTAAAAAGCGTAAATGCATTCAAAAGTTTGAGTTGAAGCTTGTTTGTACTTGTAGACATCCTAGGTGTACTTTCACACTCAAATGAATCCAAACAAAGTATTTGGATGCTTTCTCTTAATATACAACAGAAAAGAACTCAAATCTCTTTCACCCTACTCGTATGAGCTTTTAAAACGCGTAAATGCATTCAAAAGCTTGAGTTGAAGCTTTTTTGTACTTGTAAACATCCTAGGTGTAAATTCACACTCAAATGAATCCAAACAAAGTATTTGGATGCTTTCTCTTAATATACAACACAAAAGAACTCATATCTCTTTCACCCTACTCGTATGAGCTTTTAAATCGCGTAAATTTATTCAAAAGCTTGAGTTGAAGCATGTTTGTACTTGTAAACATCCTAGGTGTAGTTTCACACTCAAATGAATCCAAACAAAGTATTTGGATGCTTTCTCTTAATATACAACACAAAAGAACTCAAATCTCTTTCAGGCTACTTGTATGAGCTTGAAAGGCTTAAATTCATTCAAAAGTTTGAGTTGAAGCTTTTTCGTACTTGTAAACATCCTATGTGTACTTTCACACTCAAATGAATCCAAACAAAGTATTTGGATGCTTTCTCTTAATATACAACACAAAAGAACTCAAATCTCTTTCACCCTACTCGTATGAGCTTTTAAAACGCGTAAATGCATTCAAAAGCTTGAGTTGAAGCTTTTTTGTACTTGTAAACATCCTAGGTGTAGTTTCACACTCAAATGAATCCAAACAAAGTATTTGGATGCTTTCTCTTAATATACAACACAAAAGAACTCAAATCTCTTTCACCCTACTCGTATGAGCTTTTAAAACGCGTAAATGCATTCAAAAGCTTGAGTTGAAGCTTGTTTGCACATTAAAACATTCTTGGTGTAGTTTCACACTCAAATGAATGCAAACAAAACATCTGGGTGCTTTCTATTAATATACAACACAAAAGAACTCAATCTCTATCACCCTAGTCGTAAGAGCTGTTACAACGCGTAAATGCATTCAAAAGTTTGAGTTGAAGCTTGTTTGTACTTGTAAACATCCTAGGTGTAGTTTCACACTCAAATGAATCTAAAAAAAGTATTTGGATGCTTTCTCTTAATATACAACACAAAAGAACTCAAATCTCCTTCACCCTACTCGTATGAGCTTTTAAAACGCGTAAATGCATTCAAAAGCTTGATTTGAAGCTTGTTTGTACTTGTAAACTTCCTAGGTGTAGTTTCACACTCAAATGAATCCAAACAAAGTATTTGGATGCTTTCTCTTAATATACAACACAAAAGAACTCAAATCTCTTTCACCCTACTCGTATGAGCTTTTAAAACGCGTAAATGCATTCAAAAGCTTGAGTTGAAGGTTGTTTGCACATTAAAACATTCTTGGTGTAGTTTCATACTCAAATGAATGCAAACAAAACATCTGGGTGCTTTCTATTAATATACAACACAAAAGATTTCAATCTCTATCACCCTAGTCGTAAGAGCTGTTACAACGCGTAAATGCATTCAAAAGTTTGAGTTGAAGCTTGTTTGTACTTGTAAACATCCTAGGTGTAGTTTCACACTCAAGTGAATCTAAACTAAGTATTTGGATGGTTTCTCTTAATATACAACACAAAAGAACTCAAATCTCTTTCACCCTACTCGTATGAGCTTTTAAAACGCGTAAATGCATTCAAAAGCTTGATTTGAAGCTTGTTTGTACTTGTAAACTTCCTAGGTGTAGTTTCACACTCAAATGAATCCAAACAAAGTATTTGGATGCTTTCTCTTAATATACAACACAAAAGAACTCAAATCTCTTTCACCCTACTCGTATGAGCTTTTAAAACGCGTAAATGCATTCAAAAGCTTGAGTTGAAGCTTGATTGCACTTTAAAATATTCTTGGTGTATCTTCATACTCAAATGAATGCAAATAAAACAAATGGGTGCTTTCTCTAAATATACAACACAAAAGAACTCAATCTCTATCACCCTACTCGTATGAGCTTTTAAAACGCGTAAATGCATTCAAAAGTTTTGAGTTGAAGCTTGTTTGTACTTGCAAACATCCTAGGTGTAGATTCACACTCAAATGAATCCAAACAAATTATTTGGATGCTTTCTCTGAATATACAACACAAAATAACTCAAATCTCTTTCACCCTACTTGTATGAGCGTTTAAAACGCGTATATGCATTCAAAAGCTTGAGTTGAAGCTTGTTTGCACGTTAAAATATTCTTGGTGTATCTTCATACTCAAATGAATGCAAATAAAACGGAAAAAATAATTTAACATTACGGTAGTACACCATAAATGCATATAAAAATCTCTATTATGTCAATAAAGAAACGTCATCTTGTCAGCGTTTGGAAAACAAGTACACCATCATTAGAAAGAAACAAGTCCGTAAGTCATGACAGTATTCAATAGAAAACAACTAAAGAAACGTAAACTAAGCC
This sequence comes from Tetragonia tetragonoides, assembly GCA_038025085.1. Taxonomy (NCBI): domain Eukaryota; kingdom Viridiplantae; phylum Streptophyta; class Magnoliopsida; order Caryophyllales; family Aizoaceae; genus Tetragonia; species Tetragonia tetragonoides. The sequence goes on from CM076140.1 coordinate 28,123,524, forward strand.
ACAAGCTAAAGACAGAGCAATTAATCTTCTTAGGCTTCAATGTTGAGCAATTGATCTTCAGCTTCAATCTTCATGAACTCGAGTAGAGCTTCTTGACCTTCGGCTAGAACTGTCATCTTGACTTCCATTTCCACGACTTAAAATGTTTCGAGAGGCCTATGAGTCCCATGTAAAAAATAATGGTAAGATATTTATAATACAAAAATAACAAAAACAGAATGCAAAATAGCAACAGTGCAGCAACAAAAAACAGCAACAGCAACAGAAAAACAGCAACAGCAACAACAGAAAAACAGCAACAGAAAACGGACAGAAAAATAGCAGCAGCATAGTAACAGCAAAAAAACAGCATGACAATAGAAAAAACACAAGCAATAGTTTTACTTCTTCACATTCAATCTCCAACACTTGTAAATGACGGATCATATAGCACATAACGACAATGACAGCAATAGTTTTACTTCTTCACATTCAATCTCCACAGTTTTCTCCCAAGCATCAGAAAAACAGCAACAGCACAGCATCAGAAAAACAGCAACAGTGCAGCAATAAAAAAACAGCAACAGCAACAGAAAAACAGCAACAGCACAGCATCAGAAAAACAGCAACAGTGCAGCAACAAAAAAACAGCAACAGCAACAGAAAAACAGCAACAGCAACAGTGCAACAACAGAAAAACAGCAACAGAAAAGAGACAGAAAAATATGCACCTCTCGTGACCATAGAACACGAAATTGGAAGGAAATACCGGCATGCATGCTAAAGACTTTATGTTGAATCAAAGAAGAGCTGACTGAGTGATCAATTTAATGCTGAGAGGTCGTACAATGTTCCAAATGGATCTCTAAAAGTCACTCTGCTGTCAATGACCTTGCTTGCTGATATGGGTTATACCAACTTGTAAAACAACAAACAAAAAAAAAAAAAAAAAAAACCAAAGAGAAGTTATTTTCACTAATTTGCAGCATATATTGAGGCTCAGAAACTGAATTATATGTTTGTATGTTAAACAATTCCAGCAATACTAAACACTGATGGCTCCAATACTTCAATGCAAAAATATACTAACTAACCTGCAAATCCATACCAAGAAAATGTAGAGTTGTGTTCAGCAGGTCCACTATTTTTTCTGCCAACACTCAGACAAGGGTACATCATAAAAAAGATAGACAATGCAAGATGGATATAACAACAAGCAATCAGAGTCCAACTCCTAGAATCTGGATTAACAAAATAAATCGAATGTTAACTAAAAATATTCAATTACACTAAATTAAAACAAGGGAAAACAACATGTAAAAAAACACAGTTTGTAAGAATTGGGATAGTTTGAACTTACAGGTCTACTGGTTTTGTGAGAGCTGCAGAAACGAAGGTACAAAAATCAGTGAGGTAAAACAATATCCTCATCAAATTGCATAGAAATGATTAAGCTAATGCCAGACAATTACTTGCAGCATTAGCAACAGATTGAAATGCACTTTTGACCGCCCAAAGATCAAATCAATCAAACTGTAAGCTACTTTTAATCCAACCAGATTCTGATGGTTCAAAATTAAGAAATACACTGATGAAATACACTGATGAGATACAGTAATCCAACAACAAAACATCACCCAAGCTAAGATACACTAATGAGGGTACAAAATGACATTCTGATGTCATTTTTTAGTTCTGACATTTATAATTTTCATTAGCAACCACCCAATTCAGAAAACCACCTGTAGTCCTAGGAGACTTAACATACAGATAATCTTAATTTCACAAAGTTTCGACGTTTCACTAAATACAGATAATCTTAATTGATCGATATGGTGCTCATATATAAACATCCAATTGCTTACCAACAATAATGAATCAAAGAAGTACAACTCGAGCTCTTACAAACAGAATAAGCATGAGGGAAACAAACCAGTCAATGTGTTGGCAGCATTAAGGTAAGTTCCAAAAATGCTGATAAAAAATCCTAACCAACCAATTGTACATTTCAGATTTTGCCAAGCACAGATATTTGAAACAAAGGAAGAATTCAAAGAAAAATAATCCCTGAACCTTTGAATTAGAGCAACTCTACTACTGATACACACGTCTTTGAAACAAACAAAGAATTCTGAAAAACACCTGAACCTTTGAATTAGGCAACTCTATTGATGCACACATCTTTGAAAGAAACAAAGGATTCTAAAAGATACAAAGAAAACTCATGAATCGCTGAACCAACAGAGGGTGTAACCAAGAGATCGAGGTACTATGTCTCAAGTCAGAAAAAGGAAAAAACTAAAGAAAAGAAAGAAAAAAAAAACAAACAAACAAACTGAATATTAATCCATCCCCAAACTCTTTGCCCTGAACAATTTGCACCAATCTTAATCCATTAATCATCTGCACTATTAACCCCAAAAAAAGATCAAAAAACAGAAGCTCTATTTCGATCGGATACGAGTCATTTTCTCAGAAACTACAACAACAAAGTATAATCTAGAGCAAACACATGACTATGTTCACAGAAGTAGAAAGAAGAACAAAACAAAGAAATCAAAACAGAAAGGAGATAGAGGAGCACAAGAAACCTGTAGCGAAGGGTGCGGAACTCAGACGTGTATTCAACAATTCATAAACCTTCAAGTGAAACTGTGTTGAACAGATGAAATGCGAGATTAGTTACCAAATTCTTACAAATTTTGACTTCTTGGCTCTCTATCTTCCTCCGTTTCTAAACAAGCTTAACCAAAATCAAACATTAATAACAGATTATTAGGCTGTAAACAACAAGGAAAACAGCAATAAAAGAGTATGAGAATTCACCTTTTTGTTCAATCCTTCTGGCCATACTTGAAAAAAAAAGGAAACAAATTCAAAGAAACGCAGTTAGCTAATACCTAATAGCAAGAACTAGAAACAAACTGAAACATTAACAAATTTCGCACACCCTAAATTGGATATGCTAAAATCATATCTGAGAAACAAAACATGATTTGAACTCAACATTTAAAGCCCATATACGAAAGCACAAATTCGAATAACAAACCTTCAACTAATCCCAAATCAAACTCAAAACCCTACAACTAATCAGATCAAAATTTCACCCTAAAACTAAGCAAAGAGTAGCGAAAATTAGAAACCATTGAGCAGAGAATCGAGGAATTTGAAATCGAAACCCTATTTTGACCAAATTTAAGCAAAATACCGTCAAATAAGCAAATTTCATACCAAAACAACAGATGAAGCTTCAATTTCAATCTGACCCAAAAATCATAACCAAAATGGTCGATCTATAACTTCGAAACAAAATTGCTAGGGATATCTCATAAAATTAAGATTCAACAAAAAAACAGAAAACAAAAATCAAACAGAGTTGAGGAACCGAAGAGAAAGAAAGGGACAGACGCAGATGAAGAACCAAACTAGTCGACGCAGATGAAAGAGGGAGTTAGATTGAAGATAATATGTATCTATGTAATTAGATTGAAGAATTAAACCCTAATTCTGAAACAAACAATAATAAAATCACAATCAAAGCCCAAATAACCGTTTGGATCAGAAAAGTTGAACAAAACATACCTTAAGAACTTGAAGGAGATGACAATTTTGTCTCTACGCTGGTAATTGAGAGGCCATGGAAGATTTGAAGTGAAGTGAGAGGTGGAAAAGAAGAACTGAAGGAGAGAGGAAGATGAAACGTGTTTTGGGTTTTGGGACCTAGGTTATAGTTTTGTTTAGTTTAATTTTTTTTTTTTTCAACTGAGCGCTATACAAGCGCGCGCGGGTCCCAAATAAAAATTTCTGAATTTTGCTCCGGCTCTTATATGTCACGGTCCAAAACGTGTTTAAGTTTATTTTTTTGCCACGCTTTTTTTTCCACAGTTAAAAGCGTGGTAGCCTCCGCTTTTTTTTCCACGGTTTTGAAAGTGTGTCTAAATAAGCGTGTCTAATGCCTGGAATTGTAGTAGTGTACTCGTATGAGCTTTTAAAACGCGTAAATGCATTCAAAAGCTTGAGTTGAACCTTTTTTGTACTTGTAAACATCCTAGGTGTAGTTTCACACTCAAATGAATCCAAACAAAGTATTTGGATGCTTTCTCTTAATGTACAACACAAAAGAACTCAAATCTCTTTCACCCTACTCGCATGAGCTTTTAAAACGCGTAAATGCATTCAAAAGCTTGATTTGAAGCTTGTTTGTACTTGTAAACTTCCTAGGTGTAGTTTCACACTCAAATGAATCCAAACAAAGTATTTGGATGCTTTCTCTTAATATACAGCACAAAAGAACTCAAATCTCTTTCACCCTACTCGTATGAGCTTTTAAAACGCGTAAATGCATTCAAAAGCTTGAGTTGAAGCTTGATTGCACTTTAAAATATTCTTGGTGTATCTTCATACTCAAATGAATGCAAATAAAACAAATGGGTGCTTTCTCTAAATATACAACACAAAAGAACTCAATCTCTATCACCCTACTCGTATGAGCTTTTAAAACGCGTAAATGCATTCAAAAGTTTTGAGTTGAAGCTTGTTTGTACTTGTAAACATCCTAGGTGTAGATTCACACTCAAATGAATCCAAACAAATTATTTGGATGCTTTCTCTAAATATACAACACAAAAGAACTCAAATCTCTTTCACCCTACTCGTATGAGCATTTAAAACGCGTAAATGCATTCAAAAGCTTGAGTTGAAGCTTGTTTGCACGTTAAAATATTCTTGGTGTATCTTCATACTCAAATGAATGCAAATAAAACAACTGGGTGCTTTCTCTAAATATACAACACAAAAGAACTCAATCTCTATCACCCTACTCGTATGAGCTTTTAAAACGCGTAAATGCATTCAAAAGATTGAGTTGAAGCTTGTTTGTACTTGTAAACATCCTAGGTATAGTTTCACACTCAAATGAAGCCAAACAAAGTATTTGGATGCTTTCTCTGAATATACAACACAAAAGAACTCAAATCTCTTTCACCCTACTCGTATGAGCTTTTAGAACGCGTAAATGCATTCAAAAGCTTAAGTTGAAGCTTGTTTGTACTTCTAAACATCCTAGGTGTAGTTTCACACTCAAATGAATCCAAACAAAGTATTTGGATGCTTTCTCATAATATACAACACAAAAGAACTCAAATCTCTTTCAGGCTACTTGTATGAGCTTAAAACGCTTAAATGCATTCAAAAGTTTGAGTTGAAGCTTTTTTGTACTTGTAAACATCCTAGGTGTACTTTCACACTCAAATGAATCCAAACAAAGTATTTTGATGCTTTCTTTTAATATACAACACAAAAGAACTCAAATATCTTTTACCCTACTCGTATGAGCTTTTAAAACGCGTAAATGCATTCAAAAGCTTGAGTTGAAGCTTTTTTGTACTTGTAAACATCCTAGTTGTAGTTTCACACTCAAATGAATCCAAAGAAAGTATTTGGATGCTTTCTCTTAATGTACAACACAAAAGAACTCAAATCTCTTTCACCCTACTCGTATGAGCTTTTAAAACGCGTAAATGCATTCAAAAGCTTGAGTTGAAGCTTGTTTGTACTTGTAAACATCCGAGGTGTAGTTTCACATTCAAATGAATCCAAACAAAGTATTTGGATGCTTTCTCTTAATATACAACACAAAAGAACTCAAATCTCATTCACCCTAGTCGTATGAGATTTTAAAACGCGTAAATGCATTCAAAAGCTTGAGTTAAAGCTTGTTTGTACTTGTAAACTTCCTAGGTGTAGTTTCACACTCAAATGAATCCAAACAAAGTATTTGGATGCTTTCTCTTAATATACAACACAAAAGAACTCAAATCTCTTTCACCCTACTCGTATGAGCTTTTAAAACGCGTAAATGCATTCAAAAGCTTGAGTTGAAGCTTGTTTGCACTTTAAAACATTCTTGGTGTAGTTTCATACTCAAATGAATGCAAACAAAACATCTGGGTGCTTTCTATTAATATACAACACAAAAGAACTCAATCTCTATCACCCTAGTCGTAAGAGCTGTTACAACGCGTAAATGGATTCAAAAGTTTGAGGTGAAGCTTGTTTGTACTTGTAAACATCCTAGGTGTAGTTTCACACTCAAATGAATCTAAACAAAGTATTTAGATGCTTTCTCTTAATATACAACACAAAAGAACTCAAATCTCTTTCACCCTACTCGTATGAGCTTTTAAAACGCGTAAATGCATTCAAAAGCTTGATTTGAAGCTTGTTTGTACTTGTAAACTTCCTAGGTGTAGTTTCACACTCAAATGAATCCAAACAAAGTATTTGGATGCTTTCTCTTAATATACAACACAAAAGAACTCAAATCTCTTTCACCCTACTCGTATGAGCTTTTAAAACGCGTAAATTTATTCAAAAGCTTGAGTTGAAGCTTGTTTGTACTTGTAAACATCCTAGGTGTAGTTTCACACTCAAATGAATCCAAACAAAGTATTTGGATGCTTTCTCTAAATATACAACACAAAAGAACTCAAATCTGTTTCAGATTGAAGAAGGGGCTTAAAACGCTTAAATGCATTCAAAAGTTTGAGTTGAAGCTTTTTCATACTTGTAAACATCCTAGGTGTCCTTTCACACTCAAATGAATCTAAACAAAGTATTTGGATGCTTTCTCTTAATATACAACACAAAAAAACTCAAATCTCTTTCACGCTACTCGTATGAGCTTTTAAAACGCGTAAATGCATTCAAAAGCTTGAGTTGAAGATTTTTTGTACTTGTAAACATCCTAGGTGTAGTTTCACACTCAAATGAATCCAAACAAAGTATTTGGATGCTTTCTCTTAATATACAACACAAAAGAACTCATATCTCTTTCACCCTACTCGTATGAGCTTTTAAAACGCGTAAATGCATTCAAAAGCTTGAGTTGAAGCTAGTTTGTACTTGTAAACATCCAAGTTGTAGTTTCACACTCAGATAAAATCCAAACAATGTATTTAGATGCTTTCCCTTAATATACAACACAAAAGAACTCAAATCTCTTTCACCCTACTCGTATGAGCTTTTAAAACGCGTAAATGCATTCAAAAGCTTGAGTTGAAGCTTGATTGAACTTTAAAATATTCTTGGTGTATCTTCATACTCAAATGAATGCAAATAAAACAAATGGGTGCTTTCTCTAAATATACAACACAAAAGAACTCAATCTCTATCACCCTACTCGTATGAGCTTTTAAAACGCGTAAATGCATTCAAAAGTTTTGAGTTGAAGCTTGTTTGTACTTGTAAACATCCTAGGTGTAGATTCACACTCAAATGAATCCAAACAAATTATTTGGATGCTTTCTCTGAATATACAACACAAAAGAACTCAAATCTCTTTCACCCTACTCGTATGAGCGTTTAAAACGCGTAAATGCATTCAAAAGCTTGAGTTGAAGCTTGTTTGCACGTTAAAATATTCTTGGTGTATCTTCATACTCAAATGAATGCAAATAAAACAAATGGGTGCTTTCTCTAAATATACAACACAAAAGAACTCAATCTCTATCACCCTACTCGTATCAGCTTTTAAAACGCGTAAATGCGTTCAAAAGTTTGAGTTGATGCTTGTTTGTACTTGTAAACATCCTAGGTATAGTTTCACACTCAAATCAATCCAAACAAAGTATTTGGATGCTTTCTCTGAATATACAACACAAAAGAACTCAAATCTCTTTCACCCTACTCGTATGAGCTTTTAGAACGCGTAAATGCATTCAAAAGCTTAAGTTGAAGCTTATTTGTACTTCTAAACATCCTAGGTGTAGTTTCACACTCAAATGAATCCAAACAAAGTATTTGGATGCTTTCTCTTAACATACAACACAAAAGAACTCAAATCTCTTTCAGGCTACTTGTATGAGCTTAAAACGCTTAAATGCATTCAAAAGTTTGAGTTGAAGCTTTTTCGTACTTGTAAACATCTTAGGTGTACTTTCACACTCAAATGAATCCAAACAAAGTATTTGGATGCTTTCTCATAACATACAACACAAAAGAACTCAAATCTCTTTCAGGCTACTTGTATGAGCTTAAAACGCTTAAATGCATTCAATAGTTTGAGTTGAAGCTTTTTTGTACTTGTAAACATCCTAGGTGTACTTTCACACTCAAATGAATCCAAACAAAGTATTTTGATGCTTTCTTTTAATATACAACACAAAAGAACTCAAAGACCCTACTCGTATGAGCTTTTAAAACGCGTAAATGCATTTAAAAGCTTGAGTTGAAGCTAGTTTGTACTTGTAAATATCCAAGGTATAGTTTCACACTCAGATAAATCCAAACAAAGTATTTGGATGCTTTCTCTTAATATACAACACAAAAGAACTCAAATCTCTTTCACCCTACTCGTATGAGCTTTTAAAACGCGTAAATGCATTCAAAAGCATGAGTTGAAGCTAGTTTGTACTTGTAAATATCCAAGGTGTAGTTTCACACTCAGATAAATCCAAACAAAGTATTTGGATGCTTTCTCTTAATATACAACACAAAAGAACTCAAATCTCTTTCACCCTACTCGTATGAGCTTTTAAAACGCGTAAATGCATTCAAAAGCTTGAGTTGAAGCTTGTTTGCACTTTAAAACATTCTTGGTGTAGTTTCATACTCAAATGAATGCAAACAAAAGATTTGGGTGCTTTCTATTACTGTACAACACAAAAGAACTCAATCTCCATCACCCTAGTCGTAAGAGCTGTTACAACGCGTAAATGCATTCAAAAGTTTGAGTTGAAGCTTGTTTGTACTTGTAAACATCCTAGGTGTAGTTTTACACTCAAATGAATCTAAACAAAGTATTTGGATACTTTCTCATAATATACAACACAAAAGAACTCAAATCTCTTTCACCCTACTCGTATGAGCTTCTAAAACGCGTAAATGCATTCAAAAGCTTGAGTTGAAGCTTGTTTGTACTTGTAAACTTCCTAGGTGTAGTATCACACTCAAATGAATCCAAACAAAGTATTTGGATGCTTTCTCTTATTTGTATCTTCATACTCAAATGAGTGCAAATAAAACAAATGGGTGCTTTCTCTAAATATACAACAGAAAAGAACTCAATACCTATCACCCTACTCGTACGAGCTTTTAAAACGCGTAAATGCATTCAAAAGTTTGAGTTGAAACTTGTTTGTACTTGTAAACATCCTAGGTATAGTTTCACACTCAAATGAATCCAAACAAAGTATTTGGTTGCTTTCTCTGAATATACAACACAAAAGAACTAAAATCTCTTTCACCCTACTCGTATAAGCTTTTAAAAAGCATAAATGCATTCGAAAGCTTGAGTTGAAGCTTGTTTGTACTTGTAAACATCCTAGATGTAAATTCACACTCAAATGAATCCAAACAAAGTATTTGGATGCTTTCTCATAATGTACAACACAAAAGAACTCAAATCTCTTTCACCCTACTCGTATTAGCGTTTAAAACGCGTAAATGCATTCAAAAGCTTGAGTTGAAGCTTGTTTGCACGTTAAAATATTCTTGGTGTATCTTCATACTCAAATGAGTGCAAATAAAACAAATGGGTGCTTTCTCTAAATATACAACAGAAAAGAACTCAAATCTCTTTCACCCTACTCGTATGAGCGTTTAAAACCCGTAAATGCATTCAAAAGCTTGAGTTGAAGCTTGTTTGCACGTTAAAATATTCTTGGTGTATCTTCATACTCAAATGAGTGCAAATAAAACAAATGGGTGCTTTCTCTAAATATACAACAGAAAAGAACTCAATATCTATCACCCTACTCGTACGAGCTTTTAAAACTCGTAAATGCATTCAAAAGCTTGAGTTGAACCTTGTTTGTACTTGTAAACATTCGAGGTGTAGTTTCACACTCAAATGAATCCAAACAAAGTATTTGGATGCTTTCTCTTAATATACAACACAAAAGAACTCAAATCTCATTCACCCTAGTCGTATGAGCTTTTAAAACGCGTAAATGCTTTCAAAAGCTTGAGTTGAAGCTTGTTTGTACTTGTAAACTTCCTAGGTGTAGTTTCACACTCAAATGAATCCAAACAAAGTATTTGGATGCTTTCTCTTAATAAACAACACAAAAGAACTCAAATGTCATTCACCCTAGCCGTATGAGCTTTTAAAACGCGTAAATGCATTCAAAAGCTTGATTTGAAGCTTGTTTGTACTTGTAAACTTCCTAGGTGTAGTTTCACACTCAAATGAATCCAAACAAAGTATTTGGATGCTTTCTCTTAATATACAACACAAAAGAACTCAAATCTCTTTCACCCTACTCGTATGAGCTTTTAAAACGCGTAAATGCATTCAAAAGCTTGAGTTGAAGCTTGTTTGCACTTTAAAACATTCTTGGTGTAGTTTCATACTCAAATGAATGCAAACAAAAGATTTGGGTGCTTTCTATTACTGTACAACACAAAAGAACTCAATCTCCATCACCCTAGTCGTAAGAGCTGTTACAACGCGTAAATGCATTCAAAAGTTTGAGTTGAAGCTTGTTTGTACTTGTAAACATCCTAGGTGTAGTTTTACACTCAAATGAATCTAAACAAAGTATTTGGATGCTTTCTCATAATATACAACACAAAGGAACTCAAATCTCTTTCACCCTACTCGTATGAGCTTCCAAAACGCGTAAATGCATTCAAAAGCTTGAGTTGAAGCTTGTTTGTACTTGTAAACTTCCTAGGTGTAGTATCACACTCAAATGAATCCAAACAAAGTATTTGGATGCTTTCTCTTATTATACAACACAAAAGAACTCAAATCTCTTTCAGGCTACTTGTATGAGCTTAAAACGCTTAAATGCATTCAAAAGTTTGAGTTGAAGCTTTTTCGTACTTGTAAACATCCTAGGTGTACTTTCACACTCAAATGAATCAAAAAAATTTGGAAGCTTTCTCTTAATATACAACACAAAAGAACTCAAATCTCTTTCACCCTACTCGTATGAGCTTTCAAAACGCGTAAATGCATTCAAAAGCTTGAGTTGAAGCTTGATTGCACTTTAAAATATTCTTGGTGTATCTTCATACTCAAATGAATGCAAATAAAACAAATGGGTGCTTTCTTTAAATATACAACACAAAAGAACTCAATCTCTATCACCCTACTCGTATGAGCTTTTAAAACGCGTAAATGCATTCAAAAGTTTTGAGTTGAAGCTTGTTTGTACTTGTAAACATCCTAGGTGTAGTTTCACACTCAAATGAATCCAAACAAAGTATTTGGATGCTTTCTCTTAATATACAACACAAAAGAACTCAATCTCTATCACCCTACTCGTATGAGGTTTTAAACCGCGTAAATGCATTCAAAAGTTTTGAGTTGAAGCTTGTTTGTACTTGTAAACATCCTAGGTGTAGTTTCACACTCAAATGAATCCAAATAAAGTATTTGGATGCTTTCTCTGAATATACAACACAAAAGAACTCAAATCTTTTTCACCCTACTCGTATGAGCGTTTAAAACGCGTAAATGCATTCAAAAGCTTGAGTTGAAGCTTGTTTGCACGTTAAAATATTCTTGGTGTATCTTCATACTCAAATGAGTGCAAATAAAACAAATGGGTGCTTTCTCTAAATATACAACAGAAAAGAACTCAAATCTCTTTCACCCTACTCGTATGAGCGTTTAAAACCCGTAAATGCATTCAAAAGCTTGAGTTGAAGCTTGTTTGCACGTTAAAATATTCTTGGTGTATCTTCATACTCAAATGAGTGCAAAGAAAACAAATGGGTGCTTTCTCTAAATATACAACAGAAAAAGAACTCAATATCTATCACCCTACCCGTACGAGCTTTTAAAACTCGTAAATGCATTCAAAAGCTTGAGTTGAACCTTGTTTGTACTTGTAAACATTCGAGGTGTAGTTTCACACTCAAATGAATCCAAACAAAGTATTTGGATGCTTTCTCTTAATATACAACACAAAAGAACTCAAATCTCATTCACCCTAGTCGTATGAGCTTTTAAAACGCGTAAATGCATTCAAAAGCTTGAGTTGAAGCTTGTTTGTACTTGTAAACTTCCTAGGTGTAGTTTCACACTCAAATGAATCCAAACAAAGTATTTGGATGCTTTCTCTTAATAAACAACACAAAAGAACTCAAATGTCATTCACCCTAGTCGTATGAGCTTTTAAAACGCGTAAATGCATTCAAAAGCTTGATTTGAAGCTTGTTTGTACTTGTAAACTTCCTAGGTGTAGTTTCACACTCAAATGAATCCAAACAAAGTATTTGGATGCTTTCTCTTAATATACAACACAAAAGAACTCAAATCTCTTTCACCCTACTCGTATGAGCTTTCAAAACGCGTAAATGCATTCAAAAGCTTGAGTTGAAGCTTGATTGCACGTTAAAATATTCTTGGTGTATCTTCATACTCAAATGAATGCAAATAAAACAAATGGGTGCTTTCTTTAAATATACAACACAAAAGAACTCAATCTCTATCACCCTACTCGTATGAGCTTTTAAAACGCGTAAATGCATTCAAAAGTTTTGAGTTGAAGCTTGTTTGTACTTGTAAACATCCTAGGTGTAGTTTCACACTCAAATGAATCCAAACAAAGTATTTGGATGCTTTCTCTTAATATACAACACAAAAGAACTCAATCTCTATCACCCTACTCGTATGAGGTTTTAAACCGCGTAAATGCATTCAAAAGTTTTGAGTTGAAGCTTGTTTGTACTTGTAAACATCCTAGGTGTAGTTTCACACTCAAATGAATCCAAATAAAGTATTTGGATGCTTTCTCTGAATATACAACACAAAAGAACTCAAATCTCTTTCACCCTACTCGTATGAGCGTTTAAAACGCGTAAATGCATTCAAAAGCTTGAGTTGAAGCTTGTTTGCACGTTAAAATATTCTTGGTGTATCTTCATACTCAAATGAGTGCAAATAAAACAAATGGGTGCTTTCTCTAAATATACAACAGAAAAGAACTCAATATCTACCACCCTACTCGTACGAGCTTTTAAAACGCGTAAATGCATTCAAAAGTTTGAGTTGAAACTTGTTTGTACTTGTAAACTTCCTAGGTGTAGTTTCACACTCAAATGAATCCAAACAAAGTATTTGGATGCTTTCTCTTAATATACAACACAAAAGAACTCATATCTCTTTCACCCTACTCGTATGAGCTTTTAAAACGCGTAAATTTATTCAAAAGCTTGAGTTGAAGCTTGTTTGTACTTGTAAACTTCCTAGGTGTAGTTTCACACTCAAATGAATCCAAACAAAGTATTTGGATGCTTTCTCTTAATATACAACACAAAAGAACTCAAATCTCATTCACCCTAGTCGTATGAGCTTTTAAAACGCGTAAATGCATTCAAAAGCTTGAGTTGAAGCTTGTTTGTACTTGTAAACTTCCTAGGTGTAGTGTCACACTCAAATGAATCCAAACAAAGTATTTGGATGCTTTCTCTTAATATACAACACAAAAGAACTCAAATCTCATTCACCCTAGTTGTATGAGCTTTTAAAACGCGTAAATGCATTCAAATGCTTGAGTTGAAGCTTGTTTGTACTTGTAAACTTCCTAGGTGTAGTTTCACACTCAAATGAATCCAAACAAAGTATTTGGATGCTTTCTCTTAATATACAACACAAAAGAACTCGAATCTCTTTCAGGCTACTTGTATGAGCTTAAAACGCTTAAATGCATTCAAAAGTTTGAGTTGAAGCTTTTTTGTACTTGTAAACATCCTAGGTGTACTTTCACACTCAAATGAATCCAAACAAAGTATTTTGATGCTTTCTTTTAATATACAACACAAAAGAACTCAAATATCTTTTACCCTACTCGTATGAGCTTTTAAAACGCGTAAATGCATTCAAAAGCATGAGTTGAAGCTTTTTTGTACTTGTAAACATCCTAGGTGTAGTTTCACACTCAAATGAATCCAAACAAAGTATTTGGATGCTTTCTCTTAATGTACAACACAAAAGAAATCAAATCTCTTTCACCCTACTCGTATGAGCTTTTAAAACGCGTAAATGCATTCAAAAGCTTGAGTTGAAGCTTTTTTGTACTTGTAAACATCCTAGGTGTAGCTTTACACTCAAATGAATCCAAACAAAGTATTTGGATGCTTTCTCTTAATGTAAAACACAAAAGAAATCAAATCTCTTTCACCCTACTCGTATGAGCTTTTAAAACGCGTAAATGCATTCAAAAGCTTGAGTTGAAGCTTGTTTGTACTTGTAAACTTCCTAGGTGTAGTTTCACACTCAAATGAATCCAAACAAAGTATTTGGATGCTTTATCTTAATATACAACACAAAAGAACTGAAATCTCATTCACCCTACTCGTATGAGCTTTTAAAACGCGTAAATGCATTCAAAAGCTTGAGTTGAAGCTTGTTTGTACTTGTAAACATCCTAGGTATAGCTCACACTCAAATGAATCCAAACAAAGTGTTTGGATGCTTTCTCTTAATGTACAACACAAAAGAAATCAAATCTCTTTCACCCTACTCGTATGAGCTTTTAAAACGCGTAAATGCATTCAAAAGCTTGAGTTGAAGCTTTTTTGTACTTGTGAACATCCGAGGAGTAGTTTCACACTCTAATGAATCCAAACAAAGTATTTGGATGCTTTCTCTTAATATACAACACAAAAGAACTCAAATGTCATTCACCCTAGTCGTATGAGCTTTTAAAATGCGTAAATGCATTCAAAAGCTTGAGTTGAAGCTTATTTGTACTTGTAAACTTCCTAGGTGTAGTTTCACACTCAAATGAATCCAAACAAAGTATTTGGATGCTTTCTCTTAATATACAACACAAAAGAACTCAAATCTCATTCACCCTAGTCGTATGAGCTTTTAAAACGCGTAAATGCATTCAAAAGCTTAAGTTGAAGCTTGTTTGTACTTCTAAACATCCTAGGTGTAGTTTCACACTCAAATGAATCCAAACAAAGTATTTGGATGCTTTCTCATAATATACAACACAAAAGAACTCGAATCTCTTTCAGGCTACTTGTATGAGCTTAAAACGCTTAAATGCATTCAAAAGTTTGAGTTGAAGCTTTTTTGTACTTGTAAACATCCTAGGTGTACTTTCACACTCAAATGAATCCAAACAAAGTATTTTGATGCTTTCTTTTAATATACAACACAAAAGAACTCAAATATCTTTTACCCTACTCGTATGAGCTTTTAAAACGCGTAAATGCATTCAAAAGCATGAGTTGAAGCTTTTTTGTACTTGTAAACATCCTAGGTGTAGTTTCACACTCAAATGAATCCAAACAAAGTATTTGGATGCTTTCTCTTAATGTACAACACAAAAGAAATCAAATCTCTTTCACCCTACTCGTATGAGCTTTTAAAACGCGTAAATGCATTCAAAAGCTTGAGTTGAAGCTTTTTTGTACTTGTAAACATCCTAGGTGTAGCTTTACACTCAAATGAATCCAAACAAAGTATTTGGATGCTTTCTCTTAATATACAACACAAAAGAACTCAAATGTCATTCACCCTAGTCGTATGAGCTTTTAAAATGCGTAAATGCATTCAAAAGCTTGAGTTGAAGCTTATTTGTACTTGTAAACTTCCTAGGTGTAGTTTCACACTCAAATGAATCCAAACAAAGTATTTGGATGCTTTCTCTTAATATACAACACAAAAGAACTCAAATCTCATTCACCCTAGTCGTATGAGCTTTTAAAACGCGTAAATGCATTCAAAAGCTTAAGTTGAAGCTTGTTTGTACTTCTAAACATCCTAGGTGTAGTTTCACACTCAAATGAATCCAAACAAAGTATTTGGATGCTTTCTCTTAATATACAACACAAAAGAACTCAAATCTCATTCACCCTAGTCGTATGAGCTTTTAAAACGCGTAAATGCATTCAAAAGCTTGAGTTGAAGCTTGTTTGTACTTGTAAACTTCCTAGGTGTAGTGTCACACTCAAATGAATCCAAACAAAGTATTTGGATGCTTTCTCTTAATATACAACACAAAAGAACTCAAATCTCATTCACCCTAGTTGTATGAGCTTTTAAAACGCGTAAATGCATTCAAATGCTTGAGTTGAAGCTTGTTTGTACTTGTAAACTTCCTAGGTGTAGTTTCACACTCAAATGAATCCAAACAAAGTATTTGGATGCTTTCTCTTAATATACAACACAAAAGAACTCGAATCTCTTTCAGGCTACTTGTATGAGCTTAAAACGCTTAAATGCATTCAAAAGTTTGAGTTGAAGCTTTTTTGTACTTGTAAACATCCTAGGTGTACTTTCACACTCAAATGAATCCAAACAAAGTATTTTGATGCTTTCTTTTAATATACAACACAAAAGAACTCAAATATCTTTTACCCTACTCGTATGAGCTTTTAAAACGCGTAAATGCATTCAAAAGCATGAGTTGAAGCTTTTTTGTACTTGTAAACATCCTAGGTGTAGTTTCACACTCAAATGAATCCAAACAAAGTATTTGGATGCTTTCTCTTAATGTACAACACAAAAGAAATCAAATCTCTTTCACCCTACTCGTATGAGCTTTTAAAACGCGTAAATGCATTCAAAAGCTTGAGTTGAAGCTTTTTTGTACTTGTAAACATCCTAGGTGTAGCTTTACACTCAAATGAATCCAAACAAAGTATTTGGATGCTTTCTCTTAATGTAAAACACAAAAGAAATCAAATCTCTTTCACCCTACTCGTATGAGCTTTTAAAACGCGTAAATGCATTCAAAAGCTTGAGTTGAAGCTTGTTTGTACTTGTAAACTTCCTAGGTGTAGTTTCACACTCAAATGAATCCAAACAAAGTATTTGGATGCTTTATCTTAATATACAACACAAAAGAACTGAAATCTCATTCACCCTACTCGTATGAGCTTTTAAAACGCGTAAATGCATTCAAAAGCTTGAGTTGAAGCTTGTTTGTACTTGTAAACA
This sequence comes from Tetragonia tetragonoides, assembly GCA_038025085.1. Taxonomy (NCBI): domain Eukaryota; kingdom Viridiplantae; phylum Streptophyta; class Magnoliopsida; order Caryophyllales; family Aizoaceae; genus Tetragonia; species Tetragonia tetragonoides. The sequence goes on from CM076140.1 coordinate 28,140,412, forward strand.
TCCTAGGTATAGCTCACACTCAAATGAATCCAAACAAAGTGTTTGGATGCTTTCTCTTAATGTACAACACAAAAGAAATCAAATCTCTTTCACCCTACTCGTATGAGCTTTTAAAACGCGTAAATGCATTCAAAAGCTTGAGTTGAAGCTTGTTTGTACTTGTGAACATCCGAGGAGTAGTTTCACACTCTAATGAATCCAAACAAAGTATTTGGATGCTTTCTCTTAATATACAACACAAAAGAACTCAAATGTCATTCACCCTAGTCGTATGAGCTTTTAAAATGCGTAAATGCATTCAAAAGCTTGAGTTGAAGCTTATTTGTACTTGTAAACTTCCTAGGTGTAGTTTCACACTCAAATGAATCCAAACAAAGTATTTGGATGCTTTCTCTTAATATACAACACAAAAGAACTCAAATCTCATTCACCCTAGTCGTATGAGCTTTTAAAACGCGTAAATGCATTCAAAAGCTTAAGTTGAAGCTTGTTTGTACTTCTAAACATCCTAGGTGTAGTTTCACACTCAAATGAATCCAAACAAAGTATTTGGATGCTTTCTCATAATATACAACACAAAAGAACTCGAATCTCTTTCAGGCTACTTGTATGAGCTTAAAACGCTTAAATGCATTCAAAAGTTTGAGTTGAAGCTTTTTTGTACTTGTAAACATCCTAGGTGTACTTTCACACTCAAATGAATCCAAACAAAGTATTTTGATGCTTTCTTTTAATATACAACACAAAAGAACTCAAATATCTTTTACCCTACTCGTATGAGCTTTTAAAACGCGTAAATGCATTCAAAAGCATGAGTTGAAGCTTTTTTGTACTTGTAAACATCCTAGGTGTAGTTTCACACTCAAATGAATCCAAACAAAGTATTTGGATGCTTTCTCTTAATGTACAACACAAAAGAAATCAAATCTCTTTCACCCTACTCGTATGAGCTTTTAAAACGCGTAAATGCATTCAAAAGCTTGAGTTGAAGCTTTTTTGTACTTGTAAACATCCTAGGTGTAGCTTTACACTCAAATGAATCCAAACAAAGTATTTGGATGCTTTCTCTTAATGTAAAACACAAAAGAAATCAAATCTCTTTCACCCTACTCGTATGAGCTTTTAAAACGCGTAAATGCATTCAAAAGCTTGAGTTGAAGCTTGTTTGTACTTGTAAACTTCCTAGGTGTAGTTTCACACTCAAATGAATCCAAACAAAGTATTTGGATGCTTTATCTTAATATACAACACAAAAGAACTGAAATCTCATTCACCCTACTCGTATGAGCTTTTAAAACGCGTAAATGCATTCAAAAGCTTGAGTTGAAGCTTGTTTGTACTTGTAAACATCCTAGGTATAGCTCACACTCAAATGAATCCAAACAAAGTGTTTGGATGCTTTCTCTTAATGTACAACACAAAAGAAATCAAATCTCTTTCACCCTACTCGTATGAGCTTTTAAAACGCGTAAATGCATTCAAAAGCTTGAGTTGAAGCTTGTTTGTACTTGTGAACATCCGAGGAGTAGTTTCACACTCTAATGAATCCAAACAAAGTATTTGGATGCTTTCTCTTAATATACAACACAAAAGAACTCAAATGTCATTCACCCTAGTCGTATGAGCTTTTAAAATGCGTAAATGCATTCAAAAGCTTGAGTTGAAGCTTATTTGTACTTGTAAACTTCCTAGGTGTTGTTTCACACTCAAATGAATCCAAACAAAGTATTTGGATGCTTTCTCTTAATATACAACACAAAAGAACTCAAATCTCATTCACCCTAGTCGTATGAGCTTTTAAAACGCGTAAATGCATTCAAAAGCTTAAGTTGAAGCTTGTTTGTACTTGTAAACATCCTAGGTGTAGTTTCACACTCAAATGAATCCAAACAAAGTATTTGGATGCTTTCTCATAATATACAACACAAAAGAACTCGAATCTCTTTCAGGCTACTTGTATGAGCTTAAAACGCTTAAATGCATTCAAAAGTTTGAGTTGAAGCTTTTTTGTACTTGTAAACATCCTAGGTGTACTTTCACACTCAAATGAATCCAAACAAAGTATTTTGATGCTTTCTTTTAATATACAACACAAAAGAACTCAAATATCTTTTACCCTACTCGTATGAGCTTTTAAAACGCGTAAATGCATTCAAAAGCATGAGTTGAAGCTTTTTTGTACTTGTAAACATCCTAGGTGTAGTCTCACACTCAAATGAATCCAAACAAAGTATTTGGATGCTTTCTCTTAATGTACAACACAAAAGAAATCAAATCTCTTTCACCCTAGTCGTATGAGCTTTTAAAACGCGTAAATGCTTTCAAAAGCTTGAGTTGAAGCTTGTTTGTACTTGTAAACTTCCTAGGTGTAGTTTCACACTCAAATGAATCCAAACAAAGTATTTGGATGCTTTCTCTTAATAAACAACACAAAAGAACTCAAATCTAATTCACCCTAGTCGTATGAGCTTTTAAAACGCTTAAATGCATTCAAAAGCTTGAGTTGAAGCTTGTTTGTACTTGTAAACATCCTAGGTGTAGTTTCACACTCAAATGAATCCAAACAAAGTATTTGGATGCTTTCTCTTAATATACAACACAAAAGAACTCAAATCTCATTCACCCTAGTCGTATGAGCTTTTAAAACGCGTAAATGCTTTCAAAAGCTTGAGTTGAAGCTTGTTTGTACTTGTAAACTTCCTAGGTGTAGTTTCACACTCAAATGAATCCAAACAAAGTATTTGGATGCTTTCTCTTAATAAACAACACAAAAGAACTCAAATCTCATTCACCCTAGTCGTATGAGCTTTTAAAACGCGTAAATGCATTCAAAAGCTTGAGTTGAAGCTTGTTTGTACTTGTAAACTTCCTAGGTGTAGTTTCACACTCAAATGAATCCAAACAAAGTATTTGGATGCTTTCTCTTAATAAACAACACAAAAGAACTCAAATCTCATTCACCCTAGTCGTATGAGCTTTTAAAACGCGTAAATGCATTCAAAAGCTTGAGTTGAAGCTTGTTTGTACTTGTAAACTTCCTAGGTGTAGTTTCACACTCAAATGAATCCAAACAAAGTATTTGGATGCTTTCTCTTAATATACAACACAAAAGAACTCAAATCTCATTCACCCTAGTCGTATGAGCTTTTAAAACGCGTAAATGCATTCAAAAGCTTGAGTTGAAGCTTATTTGTACTTGTACACATCCAAGTTGTAGTTTCACACTCAAATGAATCCAAACAAAGTATTTGGATGCTTTCTCTTAATATACAACACAAAAGAGTTCAAATGTCATTCACCCTACTCGTATGAGCTTTTAAAATGCGTAAATGCATTCAAAAGCTTGAGTTGAAGCTTATTTGTACTTGTAAACATCCAAGTTGTAGTTTCACACTCAAATGAATCCAACCAAAGTATTTGGATGCTTTCTCTTAATATACAACACAAAATAACTCAAATCTCTTTCACCCTACTCGTATGAGCGTTTAAAAAGCGTAAATGCATTCAAAAGCTTGAGTTGAAGCTTGTTTGCACGTTAAAAGATTCTTGCTGTATCTTCATAGTCAAATGAGTGCAAATAAAACAAATGGGTGCTTTTTCTAAATATACAACAGAAAAGAACTCAATATCTATCACCCTACTCGTACGAGCTTTTAAAACGCGTAAATGCTTTCAAAAGCTTGAGTTGAAGCTTGTTTGTACTTGTAAACTTCCTAGGTGTAGTTTCACACTCAAATGAATCCAAACAAAGTATTTGGATGCTTTCTCTTAATAAACAACACATAAGAACTCAAATCTCATTCACCCTAGTCGTATGAGCTTTTAAAACGCGTAAATGCATTCAAAAGCTTGAGTTGAAGCTTGTTTGTACTTGTAAATTTCCTAGGTGTAGTTTCACACTCAAATGAATCCAAACAAAGTATTTGGATGCTTTCTCTTAATAAACAACATAAAAGAACTCAAATCTCATTCACCCTAGTCGTATGAGCTTTTAAAACGCGTAAATGCATTCAAAAGCTTGAGTTGAAGCTTGTTTGTACTTGTAAACTTCCTAGGTGTAGTTTCACACTCAAATGAATCCAAACAAAGTATTTGGATGCTTTCTCTTAATATACAACACAAAAGAACTCAAATCTCATTCACCCTAGTTGTATGAGCTTTTAAAACGCGTAAATGCATTCAAATGCTTGAGTTGAAGCTTGTTTGTACTTGTAAACTTCCTAGGTGTAGTTTCACACTCAAATGAATCCAAACAAAGTATTTGGATGCTTTCTCTTAATATACAACACAAAAGAACTCAAATCTCATTCACCCTAGTCGTATGAGCTTTTAAAACGCGTAAATGCATTCAAAAGCTTGAGTTGAAGCTTGTTTGTACTTGTAAACTTCCTAGGTGTAGTTTCACACTCAAATGAGTCCAAACAAAGTATTTGGATGCTTTATCTTAATATACAACACAAAAGAACTCAAATCTCATTCACCCTGCTCGTATGAGCTTTTAAAACGCGTAAATGCATTCAAAAGCTTGAGTTGAAGCTTGTTTGTACTTGTAAACATCCTAGGTATAGCTTCACACTCAAATGAATCCAAACAAAGTATTTGGATGCTTTCTCTGAATATACAACACAAAAGAACTCAAATCTCTTTCACTCTACTCGTATGAGCTTTTAAAACGCGTAAATGCATTCGAAAGCTTGAGTTGAAGCTTGTTTGTACTTGTAAACATCCAAGATATAGTTTCACACTCAAATGAATCCAAACAAAGTATTTGGATGCTTTCTCTTAATGTACAACACAAAAGAACTCAAATCTCTTTCACCCTAGTCGTATGAGCTTTTAAAACGCGTAAATGCATTCAAATGCTTGAGTTGAAGCTTGTTTGTACTTGTAAACTTCCTAGGTGTAGTTTCACACTCAAATGAATCCAAACAAAGTATTTGGATGCTTTCTCTTAATATACAACACAAAAGAACTCAAATGTCATTCACCCTAGTCGTATGAGCTTTTAAAATGCGTAAATGCATTCAAAAGCTTGAGTTGAAGCTTATTTGTACTTGTAAACTTCCTAGGTGTAGTTTCACACTCAAATGAATCCAAACAAAGTATTTGGATGCTTTCTCTTAATATACAACACAAAAGAACTCAAATCTCTTTCACCCTACTCGTATGAGCTTTTAAAACGCGTAAATGCATTCAAAAGCTTGAGTTGAAGCTTGTTTGCACTTTAAAACATTCTTGGTGTAGTTTTATACTCAAATGAATGCAAACAAAACATTTGGGTGCGTTCTATTAATATACAATACAAAAGAACTCAATCTCTATCACCCTAGTCGTAAGAGCTGTTACAACGCGTAAATGCATTCAAAAGTTTAAGTTGAAGCTTGTTTGTACTTGTAAACATCCTATGTGTAGTTTCACACTCAAATGAATCTAATTAAAGTATATGGATGCTTTCTCTGAATATACAACACAAAAGAACTCAAATCTCTTTCACCCTACTCATATGAGCTTTTAAAACGCGTAAATGCATTCAAAAGCATGAGTTGAAGCTTGTTTGTACTTGTAAACTTCCTAGGTGTAGTTTCACACTCAAATGAATCCAAACAAAGTATTTTGATGCTTTCTCTTGATATACAACACAAAAGAACTCAAATCTCATTCACCCTAGTCGTATGAGCTTTTAAAACGCGTAAATGCATTCAAAAGCTTGAGTTGAAGCTTGTTTGTACTTGTAAACATCCTAGGTGTAGTTTCACACTCAAATGAATCCAAACAAAGTATTTGGATGCTTTCTCTTAATATACAACACAAAAGAAATCAAATCTCATTCACCCTACTCGTATGAGCTTTTAAAACTCATAAATGCATTCAAAAGCTTGAGTTGAAGCTTGATTGCACTTTAAAATATTCTTGGTGTATTTTCATACTCAAATGAGTGCAAATAAAACAAATGGGTGCTTTCTCTAAATATACAACACAAAAGAACTCAATCTCTATCACCCTACTCGTATGAGCTTTTAAAACGCGTAAATGCATTCAAAAGTTTTGAGTTGAAGCTTGTTTGTACTTGTAAATATCCTAGGTGTAGTTTCACACTCAAATGAATCCAAATAAAGTATTTGGATGCTTTCTCTGAATATACAACACAAAAGAACTCAAATCTCTTTCACCCTACTCGTATGAGCGTTTAAAACGCGTAAATGCATTCAAAAGCTTGAGTTGAAGCTTGTTTGCACGTTAAAATATTCTTGGTGTATCTTCATACTCAAATGAGTGCAAATAAAACAAATGGGTGCTTTCTCTAAATATACAACAGAAAAGAACTCAATCTCTATCACCCTACTCGTACGAGCTTTTAAAACGCGTAAATGCATTCAAAAGTTTAAGTTGAAGCTTGTTTGTACTTGTAAACATCCTAGGTATAGTTTCAGACTCAAATGAATCCAAACAAAGTATTTGGATGCTTTCTCTTAATATACAACACAAAAGAACTCAAATCTCATTCACCCTAGTCGTATGAGCTTTTAAAACGCGTAAATGCTTTCAAAAGCTTGAGTTGAAGCTTGTTTGTACTTGTAAACTTCCTAGGTGTAGTTTCACACTCAAATGAATCCAAACAAAGTATTTGGATGCTTTCTCTTAATAAACAACACAAAAGAACTCAAATCTCATTCACCCTAGTCGTATGAGCTTTTAAAACGCGTAAATGCATTCAAAAGCTTGAGTTGAAGCTTGTTTGCACTTGTAAACTTCCTAGGTGTAGTTTCACACTCAAATGAATCCAAACAAAGTATTTGGATGCTTTCTCTTAATATACAACACAAAAGAACTCAAATCTCATTCACCCTAGTTGTATGAGCTTTTAAAACGCGTAAATGCATTCAAATGCTTGAGTTGAAGCTTGTTTGTACTTGTAAACTTCCTAGGTGTAGTTTCACACTCAAATGAATCCAAACAAAGTATTTGGATGCTTTCGCTTAATATACAACACAAAAGAACTCAAATCTCATTCACCCTAGTCGTATGAGCTTTTAAAACGCGTAAATGCATTCAAAAGCTTGAGTTGAAGCTTGTTTGTACTTGTAAACTTCCTAGGTGTAGTTTCACACTCAAATGAATCCAAACAAAGTATTTGGATGCTTTATCTTAATATACAACACAAAAGAACTCAAATCTCATTCACCCTGCTCGTATGAGCTTTTAAAACGCGTAAATGCATTCAAAAGCTTGAGTTGAAGCTTGTTTGTACTTGTAAACATCCTAGGTATAGCTTCACGCTCAAATGAATCCAAACAAAGTATTTGGATGCTTTCTCTGAATATACAACACAAAAGAACTCAAATCTCTTTCACTCTACTCGTATGAGCTTTTAAAACGCGTAAATGCATTCGAAAGCTTGAGTTGAAGCTTGTTTGTACTTGTAAACATCCAAGATGTAGTTTCACACTCAAATGAATCCAAACAAAGTATTTGGATGCTTTCTCTTAATGTACAACACAAAAGAACTCAAATCTCTTTCACCCTAGTCGTATGAGCTTTTAAAACGCGTAAATGCATTCAAAAGTTTGAGTTGAAGCTTGTTTGTACTTGTAAACTTCCTAGGTGTAGTTTCACACTCAAATGAATCCAAACAAAGTATTTGGATGCTTTCTCATAATATACAACACAAAAGAACTCGAATCTCTTTCAGGCTACTTGTATGAGCTTAAAACGCTTAAATGCATTCAAAAGTTTGAGTTGAAGATTTTTTGCACTTGTAAACATCCTAGGTGTACTTTCACACTCAAATGAATCCAAACAAAGTATTTTGATGCTTTCTTTTAATATACAACACAAAAGAACTCAAATATCTTTTACCCTACTCGTATGAGCTTTTAAAACGCGTAAATGCATTCAAAAGCAAGAGTTGAAGCTTTTTTGTACTTGTAAACATCCTAGGTGTAGTTTCACACTCAAATGAATCCAAACAAAGTATTTGGATGCTTTCTCTTAATGTACAACACAAAAGAAATCAAATCTCTTTCACCCTACTCGTATGAGCTTTTAAAACGCGTAAATGCATTCAAAAGCTTGAGTTGAAGCTTTTTTGTACTTGTAAACATCCTAGGTGTAGCTTCAGACTCAAATGAATCCAAACAAAGTGTTTGGATGCTTTCTCTTAATGTACAACACAAAAGAACTCAAATCTCTTTCACCCTACTCGTATGAGCTTTTAAAACGCGTAAATGCATTCAAAAGCTTGAGTTGAAGCTTGTTTGTACTTCTGAACATCCGAGGAGTAGTTTATCACTCAAATGAATCCAAACAAAGTATTTGGATGCTTTCTCTTAATATACAACACAAAAGAACTCAAATGTCATTCACCCTAGTCGTATGAGCTTTTAAAATGCGTAAATGCATTCAAAAGCTTGAGTTGAAGCTTATTTGTACTTGTAAACTTCCTAGGTGTAGTTTCACACTCAAATGAATCCAAACAAAGTATTTGGATGCTTTCTCTTAATATACAACACAAAAGAACTCAAATCTCTTTCACCCTACTCGTATGAGCTTTTAAAACGCGTAAATGCATTCAAAAGCTTGAGTTGAAGCTTGTTTGCACTTTAAAACATTCTTGGTGTAGTTTTATACTCAAATGAATGCAAACAAAACATTTGGGTGCGTTCTATTAATATACAATACAAAAGAACTCAATCTCTATCACCCTAGTCGTAAGAGCTGTTACAACGCGTAAATGCATTCAAAAGTTTAAGTTGAAGCTTGTTTGTACTTGTAAACATCCTAGGTGTAGTTTCACACTCAAATGAATCTAATTAAAGTATATGGATGCTTTCTCTGAATATACAACACAAAAGAACTCAAATCTCTTTCACCCTACTCATATGAGCTTTTAAAACGCGTAAATGCATTCAAAAGCATGAGTTGAAGCTTGTTTGTACTTGTAAACTTCCTAGGTGTAGTTTCACACTCAAATGAATCCAAACAAAGTATTTTGATGCTTTCTCTTAATATACAACACAAAAGAACTCAAATCTCATTCACCCTAGTCGTATGAGCTTTTAAAACGCGTAAATGCATTCAAAAGCTTGAGTTGAAGCTTGTTTGTACTTGTAAACATCCTAGGTGTAGTTTCACACTCAAATGAATCCAAACAAAGGATTTGGATGCTTTCTCTTAATATACAACACAAAAGAACTCAAATCTCATTCACCCTACTCGTATGAGCTTTTAATACGCATAAATGCATTCAAAAGCTTGAGTTGAAGCTTGATTGCACTTTAAAATATTCTTGGTGTATTTTCATACTCAAATGAGTGCAAATAAAACAAATGGGTGCTTTCTCTAAATATACAACACAAAAGAACTCAATCTCTATCACCCTACTCGTATGAGCTTTTAAAACGCGTAAATGCATTCAAAAGTTTTGAGTTGAAGCTTGTTTGTACTTGTAAATATCCTAGGTGTAGTTTCACACTCAAATGAATCCAAATAAAGTATTTGGATGCTTTCTCTGAATATACAACACAAAAGAACTCAAATCTCTTTCACCCTACTCGTATGAGCGTTTAAAACGCGTAAATGCATTCAAAAGCTTGAGTTGAAGCTTGTTTGCACGTTAAAATATTCTTGGTGTATCTTCATACTCAAATGAGTGCAAATAAAACAAATGGGTGCTTTCTCTAAATATACAACAGAAAAGAACTCAATCTCTATCACCCTACTCGTACGAGCTTTTAAAACGCGTAAATGCATTCAAAAGTTTAAGTTGAAGCTTGTTTGTACTTGTAAACATCCTAGGTATAGTTTCAGACTCAAATGAATCCAAACAAAGTATTTGGATGCTTTCTCTGAATATACAACACAAAAGAACTCAAATCTCTTTCACCCTACTCATATGAGCTTTTAAAACGCGTAAATGCATTCAAAAGCTTGAGTTGAAGCTTGTTTGTACTTGTGAACATCCGAGGAGTAGTTTCACACTCTAATGAATCCAAACAAAGTATTTGGATGCTTTCTCTTAATATACAACACAAAAGAACTCAAATGTCATTCACCCTAGTCGTATGAGCTTTTAAAATGCGTAAATGCATTCAAAAGCTTGAGTTTAAGCTTATTTGTACTTGTAAACTTCCTAGGTGTAGTTTCACACTCAAATGAATCCAAACAAAGTATTTGGATGCTTTCTCTTAATATACAACACAAAAGAACTCAAATCTCATTCACCCTAGTCGTATGAGCATTTAAAACGCGTAAATGCATTCAAAAGCTTAAGTTGAAGCTTGTTTGTACTTCTAAACATCCTAGGTGTAGTTTCACACTCAAATGAATCCAAACAAAGTATTTGGATGCTTTCTCATAATATACAACACAAAAGAACTCGAATCTCTTTCAGGCTACTTGTATGAGCTTAAAACGCTTAAATGCATTCAAAAGTTTGAGTTGAAGCTTTTTTGTACTTGTGAACATCCTAGGTGTACTTTCACACTCAAATGAATCCAAACAAAGTATTTTGATGCTTTCTTTTAATATACAACACAAAAGAACTCAAATATCTTTTACCCTACTCGTATGAGCTTTTAAAACGCGTAAATGCATTCAAAAGCATGAGTTGAAGCTTTTTTGTACTTGTAAACATCCTAGGTGTAGTTTCACACTCAAATGAATCCAAACAAAGTATTTGGATGCTTTCTCTTAATGTACAACACAAAAGAAATCAAATCTCTTTCACCCTACTCGTATGAGCTTTTAAAACGCGTAAATGCATTCAAAAGCTTGAGTTGAAGCTTTTTTGTACTTGTAAACATCCTAGGTGTAGCTTCACACTCAAATGAATCCAAACAAAGTATTTGGATGCTTTCTCTTAATGTACCACACAAAAGAAATCAAATCTCTTTCACCCTACTCGTATGAGCTTTTAAAACGCGTAAATGCATTCAAAAGCTTGAGTTGAAGCTTGTTTGTACTTGTGAACATCCGAGGAGTAGTTTCACACTCAAATGAATCCAAACAAAGTATTTTGATGCTTTCTCTTAATATACAACACAAAAGAACTCAAATGTCATTCACCCTACTCGTATGAGCTTTTAAAACGCGTAAATGCATTCAAAAGCTTGAGTTGAAGCTTATTTGTACTTGTAAACATCCAAGTTGTAGTTTCACACTCAAATGAATCCAAACAAAGTATTTGGATGCTTTCTCTTAATATACAACACAAAAGAGTTCAAATGTCATTCACCCTACTCGCATGAGCTTTTAAAATGCGTAAATGCATTCAAAAGCTTGAGTTGAAGCTTATTTGTACTTGTAAACATCCAAGTTGTAGTTTCACACTCAAATGAATCCAACCAAAGTATTTGGATGCTTTCTCTTAATATACAACACAAAAGAACTCAAATCTCATTCACCCTAGTCGTATGAGCTTTTAAAACGCGTAAATGCTTTCAAAAGCTTGAGTTGAAGCTTGTTTGTACTTGTAAACTTCCTAGGTGTAGTTTCACACTCAAATGAATCCAAACAAAGTATTTGGATGCTTTCTCTTAATAAACAACACAAAAGAACTCAAATCTCATTCACCCTAGTCGTATGAGCTTTTAAAACGCGTAAATGCATTCAAAAGCTTGAGTTGAAGCTTGTTTGTACTTGTAAACTTCCTAGGTATAGTTTCACACTCAAATGAATCCAAACAAAGTATTTGGATGCTTTCTCTTAATATACAACACAAAAGAACTCAAATCTCATTCACCCTAGTTGTATGAGCTTTTAAAACGCGTAAATGCATTCAAATGCTTGAGTTGAAGCTTGTTTGTACTTGTAAACTTCCTAGGTGTAGTTTCACACTCAAATGAATCCAAACAAAGTATTTGGATGCTTTCTCTTAATATACAACACAAAAGAACTCAAATCTCATTCACCCTAGTCGTACGAGCTTTTAAAACGCGTAAATGCATTCAAAAGCTTGAGTTGAAGCTTGTTTGTACTTGTAAACTTCCTAGGTGTAGTTTCACACTCAAATGAATCCAAACAAAGTATTTGGATGCTTTCTCTTAATAAACAACACAAAAGAACTCAAATCTCATTCACCCTAGTCGTATGAGCTTTTAAAACGCGTAAATGCATTCAAAAGCTTGAGTTGAAGCTTGTTTGTACTTGTAAACTTCCTAGGTATAGTTTCACACTCAAATGAATCCAAACAAAGTATTTGGATGCTTTCTCTTAATATACAACACAAAAGAACTCAAATCTCATTCACCCTAGTTGTATGAGCTTTTAAAACGCGTAAATGCATTCAAAAGCTTGAGTTGAAGCTTGTTTGTACTTGTAAACATCCTAGGTATAGCTTCACACTCAAATGAATCCAAACAAAGTATTTGGTTGCTTTCTCTGAATATACAACACAAAAGAACTCAAATCTCTTTCACTCTACTCGTATGAGCTTTTAAAACGCGTAAATGCATTCGAAAGCTTGAGTTGAAGCTTGTTTGTACTTGTAAACATCCAAGATGTAGTTTCACACTCAAATGAATCCAAACAAAGTATTTGGATGCTTTCTCTTAATGTACAACACAAAAGAACTCAAATCTCTTTCACCCTAGTCGTATGAGCTTTTAAAACGCGTAAATGCATTCAAAAGTTTGAGTTGAAGCTTGTTTGTACTTGTAAACTTCCTAGGTGTAGTTTAACACTCAAATGAATCCAAACAAAGTATTTGGATGCTTTCTCATAATATACAACACAAAAGAACTCGAATCTCTTTCAGGCTACTTGTATGAGCTTAAAACGCTTAAATGCATTCAAAAGTTTGAGTTGAAGATTTTTTGCACTTGTAAACATCCTAGGTATACTTTCACACTCAAATGAATCCAAACAAAGTATTTTGATGCTTTCTTTTAATATACAACACAAAAGAACTCAAATATCTTTTACCCTACTCGTATGAGCTTTTAAAACGCGTAAATGCATTCAAAAGCAAGAGTTGAAGCTTTTTTGTACTTGTAAACATCCTAGGTGTAGTTTCACACTCAAATGAATCCAAACAAAGTATTTGGATGCTTTCTCTTAATGTACAACACAAAAGAAATCAAATCTCTTTCACCCTACTCGTATGAGCTTTTAAAACGCGTAAATGCATTCAAAAGCTTAAGTTGAAGCTTTTTTGTACTTGTAAACATCCTAGGTGTAGCTTCACACTCAAATGAATCCAAACAAAGTGTTTGGATGCTTTCTCTTAATGTACAACACAAAAGAAATCAAATCTCTTTCACCCTACTCGTATGAGCTTTTAAAACGCGTAAATGCATTCAAAAGCTTGAGTTGAAGCTTGTTTGTACTTGTGAACATCCGAGGAGTAGTTTATCACTCAAATGAATCCAAACAAAGTATTTGGATGCTTTCTCTTAATATACAACACAAAAGAACTCAAATGTCATTCACCCTAGTCGTATGAGCTTTTAAAATGCGTAAATGCATTCAAAAGCTTGAGTTGAAGCTTATTTGTACTTGTAAACTTCCTAGGTGTAGTTTCACACTCAAATGAATCCAAACAAAGTATTTGGATGCTTTCTCTTAATATACAACACAAAAGAACTCAAATGTCATTCACCCTAGTCGTATGAGCTTTTAAAACGCGTAAATGCATTCAAAAGCTTGAGTTGAAGCTTGTTTGTACTTGTGAACATCCGAGGAGTAGTTTATCACTCAAATGAATCCAAACAAAGTATTTGGATGCTTTCTCTTAATATACAACACAAAAGAACTCAAATCTCATTCACCCTAGTCGTATGAGCTTTTAAAACGCGTAAATGCTTTCAAAAGCTTGAGTTGAAGCTTGTTTGTACTTGTAAACTTCCTAGGTGTAGTTTCACACTCAAATGAATCCAAACAAAGTATTTGGATGCTTTCTCTTAATAAACAACACAAAAGAACTCAAATCTCATTCACCCTAGTCGTATGAGCTTTTAAAACGCGTAAATGCATTCAAAAGCTTGAGTTGAAGCTTGTTTGTACTTGTAAACTTCCTAGGTATAGTTTCACACTCAAATGAATCCAAACAAAGTATTTGGATGCTTTCTCTTAATATACAACACAAAAGAACTCAAATCTCATTCACCCTAGTTGTATGAGCTTTTAAAACGCGTAAATGCATTCAAATGCTTGAGTTGAAGCTTGTTTGTACTTGTAAACTTCCTAGGTGTAGTTTCACACTCAAATGAATCCAAACAAAGTATTTGGATGCTTTCTCTTAATATACAACACAAAAGAACTCAAATCTCATTCACCCTAGTCGTACGAGCTTTTAAAACGCGTAAATGCATTCAAAAGCTTGAGTTGAAGCTTGTTTGTACTTGTAAACTTCCTAGGTGTAGTTTCACACTCAAATGAATCCAAACAAAGTATTTGGATGCTTTCTCTTAATAAACAACACAAAAGAACTCAAATCTCATTCACCCTAGTCGTATGAGCTTTTAAAACGCGTAAATGCATTCAAAAGCTTGAGTTGAAGCTTGTTTGTACTTGTAAACTTCCTAGGTATAGTTTCACACTCAAATGAATCCAAACAAAGTATTTGGATGCTTTCTCTTAATATACAACACAAAAGAACTCAAATCTCATTCACCCTAGTTGTATGAGCTTTTAAAACGCGTAAATGCATTCAAAAGCTTGAGTTGAAGCTTGTTTGTACTTGTAAACATCCTAGGTATAGCTTCACACTCAAATGAATCCAAACAAAGTATTTGGTTGCTTTCTCTGAATATACAACACAAAAGAACTCAAATCTCTTTCACTCTACTCGTATGAGCTTTTAAAACGCGTAAATGCATTCGAAAGCTTGAGTTGAAGCTTGTTTGTACTTGTAAACATCCAAGATGTAGTTTCACACTCAAATGAATCCAAACAAAGTATTTGGATGCTTTCTCTTAATGTACAACACAAAAGAACTCAAATCTCTTTCACCCTAGTCGTATGAGCTTTTAAAACGCGTAAATGCATTCAAAAGTTTGAGTTGAAGCTTGTTTGTACTTGTAAACTTCCTAGGTGTAGTTTAACACTCAAATGAATCCAAACAAAGTATTTGGATGCTTTCTCATAATATACAACACAAAAGAACTCGAATCTCTTTCAGGCTACTTGTATGAGCTTAAAACGCTTAAATGCATTCAAAAGTTTGAGTTGAAGATTTTTTGCACTTGTAAACATCCTAGGTATACTTTCACACTCAAATGAATCCAAACAAAGTATTTTGATGCTTTCTTTTAATATACAACACAAAAGAACTCAAATATCTTTTACCCTACTCGTATGAGCTTTTAAAACGCGTAAATGCATTCAAAAGCAAGAGTTGAAGCTTTTTTGTACTTGTAAACATCCTAGGTGTAGTTTCACACTCAAATGAATCCAAACAAAGTATTTGGATGCTTTCTCTTAATGTACAACACAAAAGAAATCAAATCTCTTTCACCCTACTCGTATGAGCTTTTAAAACGCGTAAATGCATTCAAAAGCTTAAGTTGAAGCTTTTTTGTACTTGTAAACATCCTAGGTGTAGCTTCACACTCAAATGAATCCAAACAAAGTGTTTGGATGCTTTCTCTTAATGTACAACACAAAAGAAATCAAATCTCTTTCACCCTACTCGTATGAGCTTTTAAAACGCGTAAATGCATTCAAAAGCTTGAGTTGAAGCTTGTTTGTACTTGTGAACATCCGAGGAGTAGTTTATCACTCAAATGAATCCAAACAAAGTATTTGGATGCTTTCTCTTAATATACAACACAAAAGAACTCAAATGTCATTCACCCTAGTCGTATGAGCTTTTAAAATGCGTAAATGCATTCAAAAGCTTGAGTTGAAGCTTATTTGTACTTGTAAACTTCCTAGGTGTAGTTTCACACTCAAATGAATCCAAACAAAGTATTTGGATGCTTTCTCTTAATATACAACACAAAAGAACTCAAATGTCATTCACCCTAGTCGTATGAGCTTTTAAAATGCGTAAATGCATTCAAAAGCTTGAGTTGAAGCTTATTTGTACTTGTAAACATCCAAGTTGTAGTTTCACACTCAAATGAATCCAACCAAAGTATTTGGATGCTTTCTCTTAATATACAACACAAAATAACTCAAATCTCTTTCACCCTACTCGTATGAGCGTTTAAAACGCGTAAATGCATTCAAAAGCTTGAGTTGAAGCTTGTTTGCACGTTAAAATATTCTTGCTGTATCTTCATACTCAAATGAGTGCAAATAAAACAAATGGGTGCTTTCTCTAAATATACAACAGAAAAGAACTCAATATCTATCACCCTACTCGTACGAGCTTTTAAAACGCGTAAATGCATTCAAAAGCTTGAGTTGAACCTTGTTTGTACTTGTAAACATTCGAGGTTTAGTTTCACACTCAAATGAATCCAAACAAAGTATTTGGATGCTTTCTCTTAATATACAACACAAAAGAACTCAAATCTCATTCACCCTAGTCGTATGAGCTTTTAAAACGCGTAAATGCTTTCAAAAGCTTGAGTTGAAGCTTGTTTGTACTTGTAAACTTCCTAGGTGTAGTTTCACACTCAAATGAATCCAAACAAAGTATTTGGATGCTTTCTCTTAATAAACAACACAAAAGAACTCAAATCTCATTCACCCTAGTCGTATGAACTTTTAAAACGCGTAAATGCATTCAAAAGCTTGAGTTGAAGCTTGTTTGTACTTGTAAACTACCTAGGTGTAGTTTCACACTGAAATGAATCCAAACAAAGTATTTGGATGCTTTCTCTTAATATACAACACAAAAGAACTCAAATCTCATTCACCCTAGTTGTATGAGCTTTTAAAACGCGTAAATGCATTCAAATGCTTGAGTTGAAGCTTGTTTGTACTTGTAAACTTCCTAGGTGTAGTTTCACACTCAAATGAATCCAAACAAAGTATTTGGATGCTATCTCTTAATATACAACACAAAAGAACTCAAATCTCATTCACCCTAGTCGTATGAGCTTTTAAAACGCGTAAATGCATTCAAAAGCTTGAGTTGAAGCTTGTTTGTACTTGTAAACTTCCTAGGTGTAGTTTCACACTCAAATGAATCCAAACAAAGTATTTGGATGCTTTATCTTAATATACAACACAAAAGAACTCAAATCTCATTCACCCTACTCGTATGAGCTTTTAAAACGCGTAAATGCATTCAAAAGCTTGAGTTGAAGCTTATTTGTACTTGTAAACTTCCTAGGTATAGTTTCACACTCAAATGAATCCAAACAAAGTATTTGGATGCTTTCTCTTAATATACAACACAAAAGAACTCAAATCTCTTTCACCCTACTCGTATGAGCTTTTAAAACGCGTAAATGCATTCAAAAGCTTGAGTTGAAGCTTGTTTGCACTTTAAAACATTCTTGGTGTAGTTTTATACTCAAATCAATGCAAACAAAATATTTGGGTGCGTTCTATTAATATACAATACAAAAGAACTCAATCTCTATCACCCAAGTCGTAAGAGCTGTTACAACGCGTAAATGCATTCAAAAGTTTAAGTTGGAGCTTGTTTGTACTTGTAAACATCCTAGGTGTAGTTTCACACTCAAATGAATCTAATTAAAGTATATGGATGCTTTCTCTGAATATACAACACAAAAGAACTCAAATCTCTTTCACCCTACTCATATGAGCTTTTAAAACGCGTAAATGCATTCAAAAGCATGAGTTGAAGCTTGTTTGTACTTGTAAACTTCCTAGGTGTAGATTCACACTCAAATGAATCCAAACAAAGTATTTGGATGCTTTCTCTTAATAAACAACACAAAAGAACTCAAATCTCATTCACCCTAGTCGTATGAGCTTTTAAAACGCGTAAATGCATTCAAAAGCTTGAGTTGAAGCTTGTTTGTACTTGTAAACTTCCTAGGTGTAGTTTCACACTCAAATGAATCCAAACAAAGTATTTGGATGCTTTCTCTTAATATACAACACAAAAGAACTCAAATCTCATTCACCCTAGTTGTATGAGCTTTTAAAACGCGTAAATGCATTCAAATGCTTGAGTTGAAGCTTGTTTGTACTTGTAAACTTCCTAGGTGTAGTTTCACACTCAAATGAATCCAAACAAAGTATTTGGATGCTATCTCTTAATATACAACACAAAAGAACTCAAATCTCATTCACCCTAGTCGTATGAGCTTTTAAAACGCGTAAATGCATTCAAAAGCTTGAGTTGAAGCTTGTTTGTACTTGTAAACTTCCTAGGTGTAGTTTCACACTCAAATGAATCCAAACAAAGTATTTGGATGCTTTATCTTAATATACAACACAAAAGAACTCAAATCTCATTCACCCTACTCGTATGAGCTTTTAAAACGCGTAAATGCATTCAAAAGCTTGAGTTGAAGCTTATTTGTACTTGTAAACTTCCTAGGTGTAGTTTCACACTCAAATGAATCCAAACAAAGTATTTGGATGCTTTCTCTTAATATACAACACAAAAGAACTCAAATCTCTTTCACCCTACTCGTATGAGCTTTTAAAACGCGTAAATGCATTCAAAAGCTTGAGTTGAAGCTTGTTTGCACTTTAAAACATTCTTGGTGTAGTTTTATACTCAAATGAATGCAAACAAAATATTTGGGTGCGTTCTATTAATATACAACACAAAAGAACTCAATCTCTATCACCCAAGTCGTAAGAGCTGTTACAATGCGTAAATGCATTCAAAAGTTTAAGTTGGAGCTTGTTTGTACTTGTAAACATCCTAGGTGTAGTTTCACACTCAAATGAATCTAATTAAAGTATATGGATGCTTTCTCTGAATATACAACACAAAAGAACTCAAATCTCTTTCACCCTACTCATATATGCTTTTAAAACGCGTAAATGCATTCAAAAGCATGAGTTGAAGCTTGTTTGTACTTGTAAACTTCCTAGGTGTAGATTCACACTCAAATGAATCCAAACAAAGTATTTTGATGCTTTCTCTTAATATACAACACAAAAGAACTCAAATCTCATTCACCCTAGTCGTATGAGCTTTTAAAACGCGTAAATGCATTCAAAAGCTTGAGTTGAAGCTTGTTTGTACTTGTAAACTTCCTAGGTGTAGATTCACACTCAAATGAATCCAAACAAAGTATTTGGATGCTTTCTCTTAATATACAACACAAAAGAACTCAAATCTCTTTCACCCTACTCATATGAGCTTTTAAAACGCGTAAATGCATTCAAAAGCATGAGTTGAAGCTTGTTTGTACTTGTAAACTTCCTAGGTGTAGATTCACACTCAAATGAATCCAAACAAAGTATTTTGATGCTTTCTCTTAATATACAACACAAAAGAACTCAAATCTCATTCACCCTAGTCGTATGAGCTTTTAAAACGCGTAAATGCATTCAAAAGCTTGAGTTGAAGCTTGTTTGTACTTGTAAACTTCCTAGGTGTAGATTCACACTCAAATGAATCCAAACAAAGTATTTGGATGCTTTCTCTTAATGTACAACACAAAAGAACTCAAATCTCTTTCACCCTAGTCGTATGAGCTTTTAAAACGCGTAAATGCATTCAAAAGTTTGAGTTGAAGCTTGTTTGTACTTGTAAACTTCCTAGGTGTAGTTTCACACTCAAATGAATCCAAACAAAGTATTTGGATGCTTTCTCTTAATATACAACACAAAAGAACTCAAATCTCATTCACCCTAGTCGTATGAGCTTTTAAAACGCGTAAATGCATTCAAAAGCTTAAGTTGAAGCTTGTTTGTACTTGTAAACATCCTAGGTGTAGTTTCACACTCAAATGAATCCAAACAAAGTATTTGGATGCTTTCTCATAATATACAACACAAAAGAACTCGAATCTCTTTCAGGCTACTTGTATGAGCTTAAAACGCTTAAATGCATTCTAAAGTTTGAGTTGAAGATTTTTTGCACTTGTAAACATCCTAGGTGTACTTTCACACTCAAATGAATCCAAACAAAGTATTTTGATGCTTTCTTTTAATATACAACACAAAAGAACTCAAATATCTTTTACCCTACTCGTATGAGCTTTTAAAACGCGTAAATGCATTCAAAAGCAAGAGTTGAAGCTTTTTTGTACTTGTAAACATCCTAGGTGTAGTTTCACACTCAAATGAATCCAAACAAAGTATTTGGATGCTTTCTCTTAATGTACAACACAAAAGGAATCAAATCTCTTTCACCCTAGTCGTATGAACTCTTAAAACGCGTAAATGCATTCAAAAGCTTGAGTTGAAGCTTGTTTGTACTTGTAAACTACCTAGGTGTAGTTTCACACTGAAATGAATCCAAACAAAGTATTTGGATGCTTTCTCTTAATGTACCACACAAAAGAAATCAAATCTCTTTCACCCTACTCGTATGAGCTTTTAAAACGCGTAAATGCATTCAAAAGCTTGAGTTGAAGCTTGTTTGTACTTGTGAACATCCGAGGAGTAGTTTCACACTCAAATGAATCCAAACAAAGTATTTTGATGCTTTCTCTTAATATACAACACAAAAGAACTCAAATCTCATTCACCCTAGTTGTATGAGCTTTTAAAACGCGTAAATGCATTCAAATGCTTGAGTTGAAGCTTGTTTGTACTTGTAAACTTCCTAGGTGTAGTTTCACACTCAAATGAATCCAAACAAAGTATTTGAATGCTTTCTCTTAATATACAACACAAAAGAACTCAAATCTCATTCACCCTAGTCGTATGAGCTTTTAAAACGCGTAAATGCATTCAAAAGCTTGAGTTGAAGCTTATTTGTACTTGTAAACATCCAAGTTGTAGTTTCACACTCAAATGAATCCAAACAAAGTATTTGGATGCTTTCTCTTAATATACAACACAAAAGAACTCAAATGTCATTCACCCTACTCGTATGAGCTTTTAAAATGCGTAAATGCATTCAAAAGCTTGAGTTGAAGCTTATTTGTACTTGTAAACATCCAAGTTGTAGTTTCACACTCAAATGAATCCAACCAAAGTATTTGGATGCTTTCTCTTAATACACAACACAAAATAACTCAAATCTGTTTCACCCTACTCGTATAAGCGTTTAAAACGCGTAAATGCATTCAAAAGCTTGAGTTGAAGCTTGTTTGCACGTTAAAATATTCTTGCTGTATCTTCATAGTCAAATGAGTGCAAATAAAACAAATGGGTGCTTTCTCTAAATATACAACAGAAAAGAACTCAATATCTATCACCCTACTCGTACGAGCTTTTAAAACGCGTAAATGCATTCAAAAGCTTGAGTTGAACCTTGTTTGTACTTGTAAACATTCGAGGTTTAGTTTCACACTCAAATGAATCCAAAAAAAGTATTTGGATGCTTTCTCTTAATATACAACACAAAAGAACTCAAATCTCAGTCACCCTAGTCGTATGAGCTTTTAAAACGCGTAAATGCTTTCAAAAGCTTGAGTTGAAGCTTGTTTGTACTTGTAAACTTCCTAGGTGTAGTTTCACACTCAAATGAATCCAAACAAAGTATTTGGATGCTTTCTCTTAATAAACAACACAAAAGAACTCAAATCTCATTCACCCTAGTCGTATGAGCTTTTAAAACGCGTAAATGCATTCAAAAGCTTGAGTTGAAGCTTGTTTGTACTTGTAAACTTCCTAGGTGTAGTTTCACACTCAAATGAATCCAAACAAAGTATTTGGATGCTTTCTCTTAATATACAACACAAAAGAACTCAAATCTCATTCACCCTAGTTGTATGAGCTTTTAAAACGCGTAAATGCATTCAAATGCTTGAGTTGAAGCTTGTTTGTACTTGTAAACTTCCTAGGTGTAGTTTCACACTCAAATGAATCCAAACAAAGTATTTGGATGCTATCTCTTAATATACAACACAAAAGAACTCAAATCTCATTCACCCTAGTCGTATGAGCTTTTAAAACGCGTAAATGCATTCAAAAGCTTGAGTTGAAGCTTGTTTGTACTTGTAAACTTCCTAGGTGTAGTTTCACACTCAAATGAATCCAAACAAAGTATTTGGATGCTTTATCTTAATATACAACACAAAAGAACTCAAATCTCATTCACCCTACTCGTATGAGCTTTTAAAACGCGTAAATGCATTCAAAAGCTTGAGTTGAAGCTTATTTGTACTTGTAAACTTCCTAGGTGTAGTTTCACACTCAAATGAATCCAAACAAAGTATTTGGATGCTTTCTCTTAATATACAACACAAAAGAACTCAAATCTCTTTCACCCTACTCGTATGAGCTTTTAAAACGCGTAAATGCATTCAAAAGCTTGAGTTGAAGCTTGTTTGCACTTTAAAACATTCTTGGTGTAGTTTTATACTCAAATGAATGCAAACAAAATATTTGGGTGCGTTCTATTAATATACAATACAAAAGAACTCAATCTCTATCACCCAAGTCGTAAGAGCTGTTACAACGCGTAAATGCATTCAAAACTTTAAGTTGGAGCTTGTTTGTACTTGTAAATATCCTAGGTGTAGTTTCACACTCAAATGAATCTAATTAAAGTATATGGATAATTTCTCTGAATATACAACACAAAAGAACTCAAATCTCTTTCACCCTACTCATATGAGCTTTTAAAACGCGTAAATGCATTCAAAAGCATGAGTTGAAGCTTGTTTGTACTTGTAAACTTCCTAGGTGTAGATTCACACTCAAATGAATCCAAACAAAGTATTTTGATGCTTTCTCTTAATATACAACACAAAAGAACTCAAATCTCATTCACCCTAGTCGTATGAGCTTTTAAAACGCGTAAATGCATTCAAAAGCTTGAGTTGAAGCTTGTTTGTACTTGTAAACTTCCTAGGTGTAGATTCACACTCAAATGAATCCAAACAAAGTATTTGGATGCTTTCTCTTAATATACTACACAAAAGAACTCAAATCTCATTCACCCTAGTCGTATGAGCTTTTAAAACGCGTAAATGCATTCAAAAGCTTGAGTTGAAGCTTGTTTGTACTTGTAAACTTCCTAGGTGTAGTGTCACACTCAAATGAATCCAAACAAAGTATTTGGATGCTTTATCTTAATATACAACACAAAAGAACTCAAATCTCATTCACCCTACTCGTATGAGCTTTTAAAACGAGTAAATGCATTCAAAAGCTTGAGTTGAAGCTTGTTTGTACTTGTAAACATCCTAGGTATAGTTTCACACTCAAATGAATCCAAACAAAGTATTTGGATGCTTTCTCTGAATATACAACACAAAAGAACTCAAATCTCTTTCACTCTACTCGTATGAGCTTTTAAAACGCGTAAATGCATTCGAAAGCTTGAGTTGAAGCTTGTTTGTACTTGTAAACATCCAAGATGTAATTTCACACTCAAATGTATCCAAACAAAGTATTTGGATGCTTTCTCTTAATGTACAACACAAAAGAACTCAAATCTCTTTCACCCTAGTCGTATGAGCTTTTAAAACGCGTAAATGCATTCAAAAGTTTGAGTTGAAGCTTGTTTGTACTTGTAAACTTCCTAGGTGTAGTTTCACACTCAAATGAATCCAAACAAAGTATTTGGATGCTTTCTCTTAATATACAACACAAAAGAACTCAAATCTCATTCACCCTAGTCGTATGAGCTTTTAAAACGCGTAAATGCATTCAAAAGCTTAAGTTGAAGCTTGTTTGTACTTGTAAACATCCTAGGTGTAGTTTCACACTCAAATGAATCCAAACAAAGTATTTGGATGCTTTCTCATAATATACAACACAAAAGAACTCGAATCTCTTTCAGGCTACTTGTATGAGCTTAAAACGCTTAAATGCATTCTAAAGTTTGAGTTGAAGATTTTTTGCACTTGTAAACATCCTAGGTGTACTTTCACACTCAAATGAATCCAAACAAAGTATTTTGATGCTTTCTTTTAATATACAACACAAAAGAACTCAAATATCTTTTACCCTACTCGTATGAGCTTTTAAAACGCGTAAATGCATTCAAAAGCAAGAGTTGAAGCTTTTTTGTACTTGTAAACATCCTAGGTGTAGTTTCACACTCAAATGAATCCAAACAAAGTATTTGGATGCTTTCTCTTAATGTACAACACAAAAGGAATCAAATCTCTTTCACCCTACTCGTATGAGCTTTTAAAACGCGTAAATGCATTCAAAAGCTTGAGTTGAAGCTTTTTTGTACTTGTAAACATCCTAGGTGTAGCTTCACACTCAAATGAATCCAAACAAAGTGTTTGGATGCTTTCTCTTAATGTACAACACAAAAGAAATCAAATCTCTTTCACCCTACTCGTATGAGCTTTTAAAACGCGTAAATGCATTCAAAAGCTTGAGTTGAAGCTTGTTTGTACTTGTGAACATCCGAGGAGTAGTTTATCACTCAAATGAATCCAAACAAAGTATTTGGATGCTTTCTCTTAATATACAACACAAAAGAACTCAAATGTCATTCACCCTAGTCGTATGAGCTTTTAAAATGCGTAAATGCATTCAAAAGCTTGAGTTGAAGCTTATTTGTACTTGTAAACTTCCTAGGTGTAGTTTCACACTCAAATGAATCCAAACAAAGTATTTGGATGCTTTCTCTTAATATACAACACAAAAGAACTCAAATCTCTTTCACCCTACTCGTATGAGCTTTTAAAACGCGTAAATGCATTCAAAAGCTTGAGTTGAAGCTTGTTTGCACTTTAAAACATTCTTGGTGTAGTTTTATACTCAAATGAATGCAAACAAAATATTTGGGTGCGTTCTATTAATATACAATACAAAAGAACTCAATCTCTATCACCCAAGTCGTAAGAGCTGTTACAACGCGTAAATGCATTCAAAAGTTTAAGTTGGAGCTTGTTTGTACTGGTAAACATCCTAGGTGTAGTTTCACACTCAAATGAATCTAATTAAAGTATATGGATGCTTTCTCTGAATATACAACACAAAAGAACTCAAATCTGTTTCACCCTACTCATATGAGCTTTTAAAACGCGTAAATGCATTCAAAAGCATGAGTTGAAGCTTGTTTGTACTTGTAAGCTTCATAGGTGTAGATTCACACTCAAATGAATCCAAACAAAGTATTTTGATGCTTTCTCTTAATATACAACACAAAAGAACTCAAATCTCATTCACCCTAGTCGTATGAGCTTTTAAAACGCATAAATGCATTCAAAAGCTTGAGTTGAAGCTTGATTGCACTTTAAAATATTCTTGGTGTACTTTCATACTCAAATGAGTGCAAATAAAACAAATGGGTGCTTTCTCTAAATATACAACACAAAAGAACTCAATCTCTATCACCCTACTCGTATGAGCTTTTAAAACGCGTAAATGCATTCAAAAGTTTTGAGTTGAAGCTTGTTTGTACTTGTAAATATCCTAGGTGTAGTTTCACACTCAAATGAATCCAAATAAAGTATTTGGATGCTTTCTCTGAATATACAACACAAAAGAACTCAAATCTCTTTCACCCTACTCGTATGAGCGTTTAAAACGCGTAAATGCATTCAAAAGCTTGAGTTGAAGCTTGTTTGCACGTTAAAATATTCTTGGTGTATCTTCATACTCAAATGAGTGCAAATAAAACAAATGGGTGCTTTCTCTAAATAAACAACAGAAAAGAACTCAATCTCTATCACCCTACTCGTACGAGCTTTTAAAACGCGTAAATGCATTCAAAAGTTTAAGTTGAAGCTTGTTTGTACTTGTAAACATCCTAGGTATAGTTTCAGACTCAAATGAATCCAAACAAAGTATTTGGATGCTTTCTCTGAATATACAACACAAAAGAACTCAAATCTCTTTCACCCTAGTCGTATGAGCTTTTAAAACGCGTAAATGCATTCAAAAGCTTGAGTTGAAGCTTGTTTGCACTTTAAAACATTCTTGGTGTAGTTTCATACTCAAATGAATGCAAACAAAACATTTGGGTGCTTTCTATTAATATACAACACAAAAAAACTCAATCTCTATCACTTTACTCGTTTGAGCTTTTAAAACGCGTAAATGCATTCAAAAGCTTGAGTTGAAGCTTCTTTGTACTTGTAAACATCCAAGGTGTAGTTTCACACTCAAATGAAACCAAACAAACTATTTGGATGCTTTCTTTTAATATACAACACAAAAGAACTCAAATCTCTTTCACCCTACACGTATGAGCTTTTAAAACGCGTAAATGCATTCAAAAGTTTGAGTTGAAGCTTGTTTGCACTTTAAAACATTCTTGGTGTAGTTTTATACTCAAATGAATGCAAACAAAACATTTGGGTGCGTTCTATTAATATACAATACAAAAGAACTCAATCTCTATCACCCTAGTCGTAAGAGCTGTTACAACGCGTAAATGCATTCAAAAGTTTGAGTTGAAGCTTGTTTGTACTTGTAAACATCCTAGGTGTAGTTTCACACTCAAATGAATCTATACAAAGTATATGGATGCTTTCTCTGAATATACAACACAAAAGAACTCAAATCTCTTTCACCCTACTCGTATGAGCTTTTAAAACGCGTAAATGCATTCAAAAGCATGAGTTGAAGCTTGTTTGTACTTGTAAACTTCCTAGGTGTAGTTTCACACTCAAATGAAACCAAACAAAGTATTTGGATGCTTTCTCTTAATATATAACACAAAAGAACTCAAATCTCTTTCACCCTACTCGTATGAGCTTTTAAAACGCGTAAATGCATTCAAAAGCTTGAGTTGAAGCTAGTTTGTACTTGTAAAGATCCAAGGTGTAGTTTCACACTCAAATAAATCCAAACAAAGTATTTGGATGCTTTCTCTTAATATACAACACAAAAGAACTCAAATCTCTTTCACCCTACTCGTATGAGCTTTTAAAACGCGTAAATGCATTCAAAAGCTTGAGTTGAAGCTTGTTTGCACTTTAAAACATTCTTGGTGTAGTTTCATACTCAAATGAATGCAAACAAAACATTTGGGTGCGTTCTATTAATATACAACACCAAAGAACTCAATCTCTATCACCCTAGTCGTAAGAGCTGTTACAACGCGTAAATGCATTCAAAAGTTTGAGTTGAAGCTTGTTTGTACTTGTAAACATCCTAGGTGTAGTTTCACACTCAAATGAATCTAAACAAAGTATTTGGACGCTTTCTCTGAATATACAACACAAAAGAACTCAAATCTCTTTCACCCTACTCGTATGAGCTTCTAAAACGCGTAAATGCATTCAAAAGCTTGAGTTGAAGCTTGTTTGCACTTTAAAACATTCTTGGTGTAGTTTTATACTCAAATGAATGCAAACAAAACATTTGGGTGCGTTCTATCAATATACAATACAAAAGAACTCAATCTCTATCACCCTAGTCGTAAGAGCTGTTACAACGCGTAAATGCATTCAAAAGTTTGAGTTGAAGCTTGTTTGTACTTGTAAACATCCTAGGTGTAGTTTCACACTCAAATGAATCTAAACAAAGTATTTGGATGCTTTCTCTGAATATACAACACAAAAGAACTCAAATCTCTTTCACCCTACTCGTATGAGCTTTTAAAACGCGTAAATGCATTCAAAAGCATGAGTTGAAGCTTGTTTGCACTTTAAAACATTCTTGGTGTAGTTTCATACTCAAATGAATGCAAAGAAAACATTTGGGTGCTTTCTCTTAATATACAACACAAAAGAACTCAATCTCTATCACCCTACTCGTATGAGCTTTTAAAACGCGTAAATGCATTCAAAAGCTTGAGTTGAAGCTTGTTTGTACTTCTAAACATCCTAGGTGTAGTTTTGATACGTTTGCAATTACAACCTTAGCAATTTGTAAACAAAAACAGAGGATTAAGAGAAGAAAGGATAATGAGTATCACCACCAAAGCTATAAAGGATTAAACCACCGAGCTATGGATAAAGAATACTACTTGCTCACAAAATAACCCTAAGATTATTGTAAAGAACGCAAGATTTGTAAGAAGGCAGCAGCCGTGTAATTTTCATTCATCAACAAGTGCCTTTTACATCAGCTGTTCTTACATATTTATAGGGGTCACAAATGTGCCCTAATAACCTAAGAATACTCTAGAAAGGGTGAGCTGTCCAAGAGTAGTGCCCAAGCAAAATGAAACTTCAGTATTTTGCCCAGAAATGAGCCAAATACGTGCAGTACAATTTGGAGCGCATTTCCTTCCGTTTTGGACCACTTGACAGCTGTTGCTTGTCCTTGCAAAAGGACAAACGTGGGTGAGCTGTAAGGAGCCTCATTCTTCATCCTTACCTGCCCCATGTGCTCTTAGGCGCGCCTTACTCAGCAACTACTTAGGGAATTCAAATAACAACTAATTACATTTGTTAATTATGCTAATTACATGCAGGGTGCACTATAACTAACACTAATCACAAATGCTTATTTGTACGGATTAATCTTGTACGGACATGACCTAGATTAAGTGGCCAAAAGGACACTAAGACCTCTAGGACCAGAATCATCACCATTCAAACGTGAGAGAGTCCCAAATGCCATGATTAATGCATTAATGCTCACGCTCGTAACTTGATGACCTGATGCTAACGCATCATCCTCCCCAACTTTTTTTGGATTTGCCCTCAAATCATCAAGGTATTCATCCTCCAAATAAGGCAGCAGATCTCCCACATTAAAAGTTGCTGAAATTGAACTCTCTCCAGGCAGTTCAAGCTTGTATGCATTGTCGTTGATCTTCTCGATGATTTTAAAAGGGCCTTCTGATCTGGGCATCAACTTGTGCTTTCTTTTTGCTGGAAACCTCTCCTTCCTAAGGTGTAACCACACTAAATCTCCTGGATTAAACTCATGTTGTTTGCGGTGCTTGTTTGCCTTGTTCTTATACAACTCATTCATCTTCTCTATACGGCTTGTAATCTGCTCGTGTAGCTTTTTCATGTCTTTAGCAAACGTTTCAGCATCTGGACTCACCTTCCTCTCAATAGGCCAGGGCAAAAGATCAATAGGAGTTAATGGATTGACCCCATAATTGATTTCAAAAGGAGACTTGCCCGTTGTATAATGAGGAGCCCGATTGTATGCAAACTCAGCATGTGGTAGAGTTTGATCCCACCCCTTGAGTGTTTTCTTGACCAACGCTTCATGATCAGAGTGCAAAATAAACTGCCTTGGTTTTAAGTAATGAGCCCAATGATCAAGAGCCCTCACAATTGCATAGAACTCTTTGTCATAAGTGCTGTAATTCCCTCTTGAACCATTCAACTTCTCATTGAAATAAGCAATAGGACGCTTATTTTGCACCAAAACAGCTCCAATACCGGTTCCACAAGCATCACATTCCACTTCAAATGGTTGATCAAAGTTAGGCAAAGCTAGTATAGGGGTGGAGCTAAGCCTTTCTTTGATGGCCTCAAAAGCATTTTGAGCCATGGGAGTCCACTCAAAGACACCTTTCTTCATACAATCCGTAAGTGGTGCTAAAAGAGAGCTGAATTGCTTGATGAATCTTCTGTAAAAAGAAGCTAGCCCATGGAAGCTCCTTACTTGCGTGATGCTAGTAGGAGTAGGCCATGTCTTAATCGCCTCAACCTTACTGGGATCAACAACTATACCATCCTTGGACACAATGTAACCAAGAAACGTGACACTAGGAACAAAGAAATCACATTTCTCAAGCTTAGCAAACAGCTTGTATTGCCTTAGAGCCTCAAAAACGCGTGTTAGGTGCTGCACATGCTCAGAATCACTCTTAGAGTATATGAGAATATCATCAAAATACACAACAACAAATTTACCAATAAAGGAACGCAATACCTCATTCATAAGACGCATGAATGTGCTAGGAGCATTGGACAACCCAAATGGCATTACAAGCCATTCATAAAGACCCCCTTTCGTCTTGAAGGCTGTCTTCCATTCATCCCCATCCTTCATTCTAATTTGATGGTAACCACTCCTCAAATCCACTTTAGAGAAGACACAAGAACCAAACAGCTCATCAAGCATATCATCCAAGCGAGGAATTGGATATCTATACTTAATGGTAATGTTGTTAATTGAACGGCTATCAACACACATTCTCATGCTTCCATCATTTTTTGGCACAAGGAGAGCTGGTACACTACAAGGACTCATGCTCTATCTAATGTATCCCCTATCAAGTAACTCCTCTACTTGACGTTGTAACTCCTTAGTCTCTTGGGGATTACACCTATAAGCTGCTTTGTTAGGAAGTGAGGCTCCCGGAACAAAGTCTATTTGATGCTCTATGCCCCTAATGGGTGGCAAACCATGGGGTAAATCAGATGGGAACACGTCGACATACTTTTCAAGCAAAGGTTGCATTAACGCATGTAAAGGCTTTCCAACAATGTTCTCATTCTCCCCAAGCAACACCAGCATATAAACAACATTTCCATGCACCATTTCATACTCTAAATCAGCACCTTTAACAATCATAGCATGCTTTGATGAGTTAGAAACAGAAGAACCCTCCCCAACTTGCGTTCCCCCACATAAAGACAATTTTGCGGGTTGCAAATTAATTTTCTTTCCCTGAACCTCAAAAGAGTAAACATTTCTAAAGCCATCATGCATTACTCTTCTATCATATAACCAAGGTCTACCTAACAGCAAATGACAAGCATCCATGGGGATCACATCACACAAAATCTGATCATTGTATACTTTTCCAATCGAAAAAGGGATCGTGACTTGTTTTGTTACCTTGGCTTTGCTTCCCTTCTCTAACCATTGCAAGGAATAAGGATGAGGGTGTTCTTTGGTGGCCAATCCAAGCTTTTCCACCATGAGAGTAGACGCCACATTGGTGCAAGAACCGCCATCAATGATTAAAGTGCAAAGCTTTTCTTTCACGGTGCACTTGGTTTGAAATATCTTCTCCCTTTGAGATAGTGTCTCCTCTGCCTCTCTAGCATGAAGGACCCTTTGAACCACCAATAGAGGTGAGCCTTGGTCAGGTTCAATGTCCAATTCATCGTCAATAGATTGCTCTTCATTCTGCTCCTTATCGTCATCCAATTGCCTAAGCTCATCATACTCACGGAGAGATAACACTCTCTTGTTGGGGCACTCAGCTTGAAAGTGTCCATAGCCTTGACACTTGAAGCATTTCCTAGAGAGAGATGGTCTAAGAGCATCCTTGTTGGCCTTAGGATCTCTAGGAAACCTTTTGTCATTTTCGCTCCCTTTAGAAGAACTTTCTGCCCGAGGAGTAAAACTCCTAAATGTGGGCTTTGCTGCTGGTTTCTTCGCTTTCTCTTGCTTTTCAATCTTCAAAGCCAACTTGTATACATCATCTAGAGACCAAAAAGGCTGTACTTCAACTCTATTACCAACATTGGTGTCTAAACCAGAAATAAAACGCGCAATTGAGAGTTGTGGATCCTCTACAATGCCGGTTCTGATTTGTAGTTGCTCAAAATCTCTAATGTAATCTGCTACACTTAGAGTTCCTTGACTGAAATTTGTGAGCTTGAGGTAGAGATCTTGAGTATAGGAAGGGGGCACAAAGCGTTTGTGCATGATTTTCTTAAGCTTGGGCCATGAACGCACCCTAGATTTACCCTCACGCTCTCTTTGTAGTTTCATGCTTTCATACCACAAAGAAGCATACTTTTTGAGCTTCAAAACAGCAACTTTGAAACTCTTTTCCTCACTATACCCCTTGGTATCAAACAATCTACCCATTTGTTGCTCCCACTCCAAATAGTCATCTGGGTTTGTACCACCATCAAAATCAGGGGGTTCAAACTTTAAATCACCCCATCGCTCATCTTTTCTCCTTGGACTAAGAGAACCATCATCATCACCTCGACCACGAGCTCTACCTCTACCAATGTTGAGAAAATCAGTCATTTGTTGGGTGAGGTTGCTAAGTTGTTCCTTAACCTCACGCATCTCCCTTTCTCTCCTAAGCTCTTTAGCTTGCTCAAGAGTTAAATTTCTAGGTATTTGTTCATCATCCATGGCTGTTTGTGAGTTTGGTTGTGTTTAAGCTAGGAATTGTGTTTGGGCTGTAAATGGGTTCTTTTGTGACTCAAAGATTGGAACTTTGGACGTGATTGAGACAAGAAAGGAGAGAACTTTGATGAGAGAAAATGGTGCTAAGGTTAAACCTATGCTCTGATACCAAATGATACATTTGCAACTACAACCTTAGCAATTTGTAAACAAAAACAGAGGATTAAGAGAAGAAAGGATAATGAGTATCACCACCAAAGCTATAAAGGATTAAACCACCAAGCTATGGATAAAGAATACTACTTGCTCACCAAATAACCCTAAGATTATTGTAAAGAACGCAAGATTTATAAGAAGGCAGCAGCCGTGTAATTTTCATTCATCAACAAGTGCCTTTTACATCAGCTGTTCTTACATATTTATAGGAGTCACAAATGTGCCCTAATAACCTAAGAATACTCTAGAAAGGGTGAGCTGTCCAAGAGTAGTGCCCAAGCAAAATGAAACTTCAGTATTTTGCCCAAAAATGAGCCAAATACGTGCAGTACAATTTGGAGCGCATTTCCTTCCGTTTTGGACCACTTGACAGTTGTTGCTTGTCCTTGCATAAGGACAAACGTGGGTGAGCTGTAAGGAGCCTCATTCTTCATCCTTACCTGCCCCATGTGCTCTTAGGCGCGCCTTACTCAGCAACTACTTAGGGAATTCAAATAACAACTAATTACATTTGTTAATTATGCTAATTACATGCAGGGTGCACTATAACTAACACTAATCACAAATGCTTATTTGTACGGATTAATCTTGTACGGACATAACCTAGATTAAGTGGCCAAAAGGACACTAAGACCTCTAGGACCAGAATTATCACCATTCAAACGTGAGAGAGTCCCAAACGCATCAGGGTGAAAGAGATTTTTGAGTTCTTTTGTGTTGTATATTAAGAGAAAGCATCCAAATACTTTGTTTGGATTCATTTGAGTGTGAAACTACACCTAGGATGTTTACAAGTACAAAAAAGCTTCAACTGAAACTTTTGAATGCATTTAAGCGGTTTAAGCTCATACAAGTAGCCTGAAAGAGATTTGAGTTCTTTTCTGTTGTATATTATGAGAAAGCATCCAAATACTTTGTTTGGATTCATTTGAGTGTGAAACTACACCTAGGATGTTTACAAGTACAAACAAGCTTCAACTCAAGCTTTTGAATGCATTTACGCGTTTTAAAAGCTCATACGAGTAGGGTGATAGAAATTGAGTTCTTTTGTGTTGTATATTAAGAGAAAGCACCCAATTGTTTTGCTTGCACTCATTTGAGTATGAAACTACACCAAGAATGTTTTAAAGTGCAAACAAGCTTCAACCCAAGCTTTTGAATGCATTTACGCGTTTTAAAAGCTCATACGAGTAGGGTGAAAGAGATTTGAGTTCTTTTGTGTTGTATATTAAGAGAAAGCATCCAAATAATTTGTTTGGTTTCATTTGAGTGTGAAACTACACCTTGGATGTTTACAAGTACAAAGAAGCTTCAACTCAAGCTTTTGAATGCATTTACGCGTTTTAAAAGCTCATACGGGTAGGGTGAATGAGATTTGAGTTTTTTTGTGTTGTATATTAAGAGAAAGAGTCCAAAGACTTTGTTTGGATTCATTTGAGTGTGAAAGTACACCTAGGATGTTTACAAGTACAAAAAAGCTTCAACTCAAACTTTTGAATGCATTTAAGCGTTTTAAGCTCATACAAGTAGACTGAAAGAGATTTGAGTTCTTTTGTGTTGTATATTATGAGAAAGCATCCAAATACTTTGTTTGGATTCATTTGAGTGTGAAACTTGATGCGTTAGCATAAGGTCATCAAGTTACGAGCGTGAGCATTAATGCATTAATCATGGCATTTGGGACTCTCTCACGTTTGAATGGTGATGATTCTGGTCCTAGAGGTCTTAGTGTCCTTTTGGCCACTTAATCTAGGTCATGTCCGTACAAGATTAATCCGTACAAATAAGCATTTGTGATTAGTGTTAGTTATAGTGCACCCTGCATGTAATTAGCATAATTAACAAATGTAATTAGTTGTTATTTGAATTCCCTAAGTAGTTGCTGAGTAAGGCGCGCCTAAGAGCACATGGGGCAGGTAAGGATGAAGAATGAGGCTCCTTACAGCTCACCCACGTTTGTCCTTTTGCAAGGACAAGCAACAGCTGTCAAGTGGTCCAAAACGGAAGGAAATGCGCTCCAAATTGTACTGCACGTATTTGGCTCATTTCTGGGCAAAATACTGAAGTTTCATTTTGCTTGGGCACTACTCTTGGACAGCTCACCCTTTCTAGAGTATTCTTAGGTTATTCGGGCACATTTGTGACCCCTATAAATATGTAAGAACAGCTGATGTAAAAGGCACTTGTTGATGAATGAAAATTACACGGCTGCTGCCTTCTTACAAATCTTGCGTTCTTTACAATAATCTTAGGGTTATTTGGTGAGCAAGTAGTATTCTTTATCCATAGCTTGGTGGTTTAATCCTTTATAGCTTTGGTGGTGATACTCATTATCCTTTCTTCTCTTAATCCTCTGTTTTTGTTTACAAATTGCTAAGGTTGTAGTTGCAAACGTATCACACCCTACTCGTATGAGCTTTTAAAACCCGTAAATGCATTCAAAAGCATGAGTTGAAGCTTGTTTGCAATTTAAAACATTCTTGGTGTAGTTTCATAAATGAATGCAAACAAAACATTTGGGTGCTTTCTACTAATATACAACTCAAAAGAACTCAATCTCTATCACCCTAGTCGTAAGAGCTGTTACAACGCGTAAATGCATTCAAAAGCTTGAGTCGAAGCTTATTTGTACTTGTAAACATCCAAGGTGTAGTTTCACACTCAAATGAAACTAAGCAAAGTATTTGGATGCTTTCTCTTAATATACAACACAAGAGAACTCAAATCTCTTTCACCCTACTCGTATGAGCTTTTAAAACGCGTAAATGCATCCAAAAGCTTGAGTTGAAGCTTGTTTGTACTTGTAAACTTCCTAGGTGTAGTTTCACACTAAAATGAATCCAAACAAAGTATTTAGATGCTTACTCTTAATATACAACACAAAAGAACTCAAATCTCTTTCACCCTACTCGTATGAGCTTTTAAAACGCGTAAATGCATTCAAAAGCTTAAGTTGAAGCTTGTTTGTACTTCAAAAGCTTGAGTTGAAGCTTGTTTGCACTTTAAAATATTCTTGGTGTATCTTCATACTCAAATGAGTCCAAATAAAACAAATGGGTGCTTTCTCTAAATATACAACACAAAAGAACTCAATCTCTATCACCCTACTCGTATGAGCTTTTAAAACGTGTAAATGCATTCAAAAGTTTGAGTTGAAGCTTGTTTGTACTTGTAAACATCCTAGGTGTAGTTTCACACTCAAATGAATCCAAACAAAGTATTTGGATGCTTTCTCTGAATATACAACACAAAAGAACTCAAATCTCTTTCACCCTACTCGTATGAGCGTTTAAAACGCGTAAATGCATTCAAAAGTTTGAGTTGAAACTTGTTTGTACTTGTAAACATCCTAGGTGTAGTTTCACACTCAAATGAATCCAAACAAAGTATTTGGATGCTTTCTCTGAATATACAACACAAAAGAACTCAAATCTCTTTCACCCTACTCGTATGAGCGTTTAAAACGCGTAAATGCATTCAAAAGCTTGAGTTGAAGCTTGTTTGCACTTTAAAATATTCTTGTTGTATCTTCATACTCAAATGAGTGCAAATAAAACAAATGGGTGCTCTCCCTAAATATACCACACAAAAGAACTCAATCTCTATCACCCTACTCGTATGAGCTTTAAAAACGCGTAAATGCATTCAAAAGTTTGAGTTAAAGCTTGTTTGTACTTGTAAACATTCTAGGTGTAGTTTCACACTCAAATGAATCCAAACAAAGTATTTGGATGCTTTCTCTGAATATACAACACAAAAGAACTCAAATATCTTTCACCCTACTCGTATGAGCTTTTAAAACGCCTAAATGCATTCAAAAGCTTGAGTTGAAGTTAGTTTGTACTTGTAAACATCCAAGGTGTAGTTTCACACTCAGATAAATCCAAACAAAGTATTTGGATGTTTTCTCTTAATATACAACACAAAAGAACTCAATTTCTATCACCCTACTCGAATGAGCTTTTAAAACGCGTAAATGCATTGAAAAGCTTGAGTTGAAGCTTGTTTGTACTTGTAAACATCCTAGGTGTAGTTTCACACTCAAATGAATCCAAACAAAGTATTTGGATGCTTTCTCATAATATACAACAGAAAAGAACTCAAATCTCTTTCAGGCTACTTGTATGAGCTTAAACCGCTTAAATGCATTCAAAAGTTTGAGTTGAAGCTTTTTTGTACTTGTAAACATCCAAGGTGTACTTTCACACTCAAATGAATCCAAACAAAGTATTTGGATGCTTTCTCTTAATATACAACACAAAAGAACTCAAAAATCTCTTTCACCCTACTCGTATGAGCTTTTAAAACGCGTAAATGCATTCAAAAGCTTGAGTTGAAGCTTTTTTGTACTTGTAAACATCCTAGGTGTAGTTTCACACTCAAATGAATCCAATCAATGTATTTGGATGCTTTCTCTTAGTATACAACACAAAAGAACTCAAATCTCTTTCACTTCCTAGGTGTAGCTTCACACTCAAATGAATCCAAACAAAGTATTTGTAAACATCCTAGGTGTAGTTTCAAATTTCCTAGGTGTAATTTCACACACAAATGAATCCAAACAAAGTATTTGGATGCTTTCTCTTAATATACAACACAAAAGAACTCAAATCTCTTTCCCTTCCTAGGTGTAGTTTCACACTCAAATGAATCCAAACAAAGTATTTGTAAACTTCCTAGGTGTAGTTTCACACTCAGATAAATCCTAGCAAAGTATTTGGATGCTTTCTCTTAATATACAACACAAAAGAACTCAAATCTCTTTCACCCTACTCGTATGAGCTTTTAAAACGCGTAAATGCATCCAAAAGCTTGAGTTGAAGCTTGTTTGTACTTGTAAACTTCCTAGGTGTAGTTTCACACTCAAATGAATCCAAACAAAGTATTTGGATGCTTTCTCTTAATATACAACACAAAAGAACTCAAATCTCTTTCACCCTACTCGTATGAGCTTTTAAAACGCGTAAATGCATTCAAAAGCTTAAGTTGTTGAGTTGAAGCTTGTTTGCACTTTAAAATATTCTTGGTGTATCTTCATACTCAAATGAGTGCAAATAAAACAAATGGGTGCTTTCTCTAAATATACAACACAAAAGAACTCAATCTCTATCACCGTACTCGTATGAGCTTTTAAAACGCGTAAATGCATTCAAAAGTTTGAGTTGAAGCTTTTTTGTACTTGTAAACATCCTAGGTGTAGTTTCACACTCAAATGAATCCAAACAAAGTATTTGGATGCATTCTCTGAATATACAACACAAAAGAACTCAAATCTCTTTCAACCTACTCGTATGAGCGTTTAAAACGCGTAAATGCATTGAAAAGCTTGAGTTGAAGCTTGTTTGCACTTTAAAATATTCTTGTTCTATCTTCATACTCAAATGAGTGCAAATAAAACAAATGGGTGCTTTCTCTAAATATACAACACAAAAGAACTCAATCTCTATTACCCTACTCGTATGAGCTTTAAAAACGCGTAAATGCATTCAAAAGTTTGAGTTGAAGCTTGTTTGTACTTGTAAACATCCTAGGTGTAGTTTCACACTCAAATGAATCCAAACAAAGTATTTGGATGCTTTCTCTGAATATACAACACAAAAGAACTCAAATCTCTTTCACCCTACTCGTATGAGCTTTTAAAACGCGTAAATGCATTCAAAAGCTTGAGTTGAAGCTTGTTTTCACTTTAAAACATTCTTGGTGTAGTTTCTTACTCAAATGAGTGCAAACAAAACAATTGTTTTCTTTCTCTTAATATACAACACAAATCTCTTTCACACTCAAATGAATCCAAACAAAGTATTTGGATGCTTTCTCTTAATATACAACACAAAAGAACTCAAATCTCTTTCACTTCCTAGGTGTAGTTTCACACTCAAATGAATCCAAACAAAGTATTTGTAAACTTCCTAGGTGTAGTTTCACACTCAGATAAATCCAAACAAAGTATTTGGATGCTTTCTCTTAATATACAACACAAAAGAACTCAAATCTCTTTCACCCAACTCGTATGAGCTTTTAAAACGCGTAAATGCATTCAAAAGCTTGAGTTGAAGCTTGTTTGCACTTTAAAACATTCTTGGTGTAGTTTCATACTCAAATGAGTGCAAACAAAACAATTGGGCGCTTTCGCTTAATATACAACACAAAAGAACTCAATCTCTATCACCCTACTCGTTTGAGCTTTTAAAACGCGTAAATGCATTCAAAAGCTTGAGTTGAAGCTTGTTTGTACTTGTAAACTTCCTAGGTGTAGTTTCACACTCAAATGAATCCAAAGAAAGTATTTGGATGCTTTCTCTTAATATACAACACAAAAGAACTCAAATCTCTTTCACCCTATTCGTATGAGCTTTTAAAACGCGTAAATGAATTCAAAAGCTTGAGTTGAAGCTTGTTTGCACTTTAAAACATTCTTGGTGTAGTTTCATACTCAAATGAATGCAAAGAAAACATTTGGGTGCTTTCTATTAATATACAACACAAAAGAACTCAATCTCTATCACCCAAGTCGTAAGAGCTGTTACAACGCGTAAATGCATTCAAAAGCTTGAGTTGAAGCTTATTTGTATTGTAAACATCCAAGGTGTAGTTTCACACTCAAATGAAACCAAACAAAGTATTTGGATGCTTTCTCTGAATATACAACACAAAAGAACTCAAATCTCTTTCACCCTACTCGTATGAGCTTCTAAAACGTGTAAATGCATTCAAAAGCTTGAGTTGAAGCTTGTTTGTACTTGTAAACTTCCTAGGTGTAGTTTCACACTCAAATGAATCCAAACAAAGTAATTGGATGCTTTCTCTTAATATACAACACAAAAGAACTCAAATATCTTTCACCCTACTCGTATGAGCTTTTAAAACGCGTAAATTCATTCAAAAGGTTGAGTTGAAGCTTGTTTGTACTTGTAAACTTCCTAGGTGTAGTTTCACACTCAAATGAATCCAAACAAAGTATTTGGATGCTTTCTCTTAATATACAACACAAAAGAACTCAAATCTCTTTCACTTCCTAGGTGTAGCTTCACACTCAAATGAATCCAAACAAAGTATTTGTAAACTTCCTAGGTGTAGTTTCAAACATCCTAGGTGTAGTTTCACACTCAAATGAACCCAAACAAAGTATTTGGATGCTTTCTCTTAATATACAACACAAAAGAACTCAAATCTCTTTCACCCTACTCGTATGAACTTTTAAAACGCCTAAATGCATTCAAAAGCTTGATTTGAAGCTTGTTTGTACTTGTAAACTTCCTAGGTATAGTTTCACACTCAAATGAATCCAAACAAAGTATTTGGATGCTTTCTCTTAATAAACAACACAAAAGAACTCAAATCTCTTTCACCCTACTCGTATGAGCTTTTAAAACGCGTAAATTTATTCAAAACCTTGAGTTGAAGCTTGTTTGTACTTGTAAACATCCTAGGTGTAGTTTCACACTCAAATGAATCCAAAAAAAGTATTTGGATGCTTTCTCTTAATATACAACACAAAAGAACTCAAATCTCTTTCAGGCTACTTGTATGAGCTTAAAACGCTTAAATGCATTCAAAAGTTTGAGTTGAAGCTTTTTCGTACTTGTAAACATCCTAGGTGTACTTTCACACTCAAATGAATCCAAACAAAGTATTTGGATGCTTTCTCTTAATATACAATACAAAAGAACTCTAATCTCTTTCACCCTACTCGTATGAGCTTTTAAAACGCGTAAATGCATTCAAAAGCTTGAGTTGAAGCTTGTTTGCACTTTAAAACATTCTTGGTGTAGTTTCATACTCAAATGAATGCAAACAAAACATTTGGGTGCTTTCTATTAATATACAACGCAAAAGAACTCAATCTCTATCACCCTAGTCGTAAGAGCTGTTACAACGCGTAAATGCTGATGTGAAATAAGTAACAAAACGGAAATTAACCTTTGATAGTATCACACAAAGGGATCTTGTTCAAGAATCACTCAAGAACAACTCACGAATCACTCGTAAGGGTTTCAACCTGAATCACTCAGTTTGAGGGGTAAATACTCACGTATTCAATAATTAATCATCAAAGCACGAGTTTACAATAGCAAAGATCTCCCCTATTTATAGACAAAGAAATCTAAAGCTATTCGGAATCCTAATCCCAGTCCAAATAGGAAACTAACTACGAAACTGACTACAATTGTAAATCGAGCTAATTAACAGCTTTCCTAATACCTAATGGACTTCTAATACTAATAACAATCAGATTATTACTCTCCTAAACATATTCTAACTATTTAAGGGAATACCAAACGAAATCGAACTAAACAACTGATTACCTAGCGCCCAGGGCACAAACCCGTGGGAACAGCTTTCCACTGTAAATTAAATTGCCTTTTAAACCCTGTTACGTTTCGAAAACTCAAAAGATAGGAGTTTTAGATCGCTTTTCCAGATTTATACAGAACTTTGAATCACCACGATCCCATGTCGTATGAGTGAGTTATGATCAAAATACGAACCAGTGTAGAAGCTGTCAAAACTACGGGAATCCTTATAACGAATGAGATCATATAATAAGAGCTTTAATCCCGATCTTGTGTGTAAACTCCATGTAATTATCTTTGTAGGAGTCAATTTAATGCATAACCACCAAAGAAACTCGATGTAAACAAGAATAGATGTTCTCTTGCTAGTTCCTTGGTTGTTCTGTTTACTTTGCACACTTGCTCCCGCATCAAATGCATTCAAAAGTTTGAGTTGAAGCTTGTTTGTACTTGTAAACATCCTAGGTGTAGTTTCACACTCAAATGAATCTAAACAAAGTATTTGGATGCTTTCTCTGAATATACAACACAAAAGAACTCAAATCTCTTTCACCCTACTCGTATGAGCTTTTAAAACGCGTAAATGCATTCAAAAGCTTGAGTTGAAGCTTTTTTGTACTTGTAAACATCCTAGGTGTAGTTTCACACTCAAATGAATCCAAACAAAGTATTTGGATGCTTTCTCTTAATATACAACACAAAAGAACTCATATCTCTTTCACCCTACTCGTATGAGCTTTTAAAACGCGTAAATGCATTCAAAAGCTTGAGTTGAAGCTAGTTTGTACTTGTAAACATCCAAGGTGTAGTTTCACACTCAGATAAATCCAAACAAAGTATTTGGATGCTTTCTCTTAATATACAACACAAAAGAACTCAAATCTCTTTCACCCTACTCGTATGAGCTTTTAAAACGCGTAAATGCATTCAAAAGCTTTAGTTGAAGCTTGATTGCACTTTAAAATATTCTTGGTGTATTTTCATACTCAAATGAGTGCAAATAAAACAAATGGGTGCTTTCTCTAAATGTACAACACAAAAGAACTCAATCTCTATCACCCTACTCGTATGAGATTTTAAAACGCGTAAATGCATTCAAAAGTTTGAGTTGAAGCTTGTTTGTACTTGTAAACATCCTAGGTATAGTTTCACACTCAAATGAATCCAAACAAAGTATTTGGATGCTTTCTCTGAATATACAACACAAAAGAACTCAAATCTCTTTCACCCTACTCGTATGAGCTTTTAAAACCCGTAAATACATTCAAAAGCTTAAGTTGAAGCTTGTTTGTACTTCTAAACATCCTAGGTGTAGTTTCACACTCAAATGAATCCAAACAAAGTATTTGGACGCTTTCTCTTAACATACAACACAAAAGAAGTCAAATCTCTTTCACCCTACTCGTATGAGCTTTTAAAACGCGTAAATGCATTCGAAAGCTTGAGTTGAAGCTAGTTTTTACTTGTAAACATCCTAGGTGTAGTTTCACACTCAAATCAATCCAATCAATGTATTTGGATGCTTTCTCTTGATATACAACACAAAAAAACTCAAATCTCTTTCACCCTACTCGAATGAGCTTTTATAACTCGTAAATGGATTCAAAAGCTTGAGTTGAAGCTAGTTTTTACTTGTAAACATCCTAGGTGTAGTTTCACACTCAAATGAATCCAAACAAAGTATTTGGATGCTTTCTTTTATTATACAACACAAAAGAACTCAAATCTCTTTCATCCTACTCGTATGAGCTTTTAAAACGCGTAAATGCATTCAAAAGATTGAGCTGAAGCTTATTTGTACTTGTAAATATCCAAGGTGTAGCTTCACACTCAAATGAAACCAAACAAAGCATTTGGATGCTTTTTCTTAACATACAACACAAAAGAAGTTAAATCTCTTTCACCCAACACGTATGAGCTTTTAAAACGCGTAAATGCATTCAAAAGCTTGAGTTGAAGCTTGTTTGCACTTTAAAACATTCTTGGTGTAGTTTCATACTCAAATAAATGCAAACAAAACATTTGGGTGCGTTCTATTAATATACAACACAAAAGAACTCAATCTCTATCACCCTAGTCGTAAGAGCTGTAACAACGCGTAAATGCATTCAAAAGTTTGAGTTGAAGCTTGTTTGTACTTGTAAACATCCTAGGTGTAGTTTCACACTCAAATGAATCCAAACAAAGTATTTGGATGCTTTCTCTGAATATACAACACAAAAGAACTCAAATCTCTTTCACCCTACTCGTATAAGCTTTTAAAACGCGTAAATGCATTAAAAGCTTGAGTTGAAGCTTGTTTACACTTTAAAACATTCTTGGTGTATTTTCATACTCAAATGATTGCAAACAAAGCAATTGGGTGCTTTCTCTTAATATGCAACACAAAAGAACTCAATCTCTATCACCCTACGCGTATGAGCTTTTAAAACACGTAAATGCATTCAAAAGCTTCAGTTGAAGCTTGTTTGTACTTGTAAACATCTTAGGTGTAGTTTCACACTCAAATGAATCCAAACAAAGTATTTGGATGCTTTCTCTTAATATACAACACCAAAGAACTCAAATCTCTTTCACCCTACTCGTATGAGCTTTTAAAACGCGTAAATGCATTCAAAAGCTTGAGTTGAAGCTTGTTTGTACTTGTAAACTTCCTAGATGTAGTTTCACACTTAAATGAATCCAAACAAAGTATTTGGATGCTTTCTCTTAATATACAACACAAAAGAACTCAAATCTCTTTCACCCTACTCGTATGAGCTTTTAAAACGCGTAAATGCATTCGAAAGCTTGAGTTGAAGCTTGTTTGTACTTGTAAATATCCTACATGTAGTTTCACACTCAAATGAATCCAATCAATGTATTTGGATGCTTTCTCTTAATGTACAACACAAAAGAACTCAAATCTCTTTCACCCTACTCGTATGTGCGTTTAAAACGCGTAAATGCATTCAAAAGCTTGAGTTGAAGCTTGTTTGCACTTTCAAACATTCTTGGTGTAGTTTCATACTCAAATGAGTGCAAACAAAACAATTGGGTGCTTTCTCTTAATATACAACACAAAAGAACTCAATCTCTATCACCCTACTCGTATGAGCTTTTAAAACGCGTAAATGCATTC
Source organism: Tetragonia tetragonoides (assembly GCA_038025085.1). Classification (NCBI taxonomy): domain Eukaryota; kingdom Viridiplantae; phylum Streptophyta; class Magnoliopsida; order Caryophyllales; family Aizoaceae; genus Tetragonia; species Tetragonia tetragonoides. Next base: position 28,183,912 of record CM076140.1, read on the forward strand.
AAAAGCTTGAGTTGAAGCTTGTTTGTACTTGTAAACATCCGAGGTGTAGTTTCACACTCAAATGAATCCAAACAAAGTATTTGGATGCTTTCTCTTAATATACAACACAAAAGAACTCAAATCTCATTCACCCTACTCGTATGAGCTTTTAAAATGCGTAAATGCATTCAAAAGCATGAGTTGAAGCTTGTTTGCACTTTAAAACATTCTTAGTGTAGTTTCATACTCAAATGAATGCAAACAAAACATTTGGGTGCTTTCTCTTAATATACAACACAAAAGAACTCAATCTCTATCACCCTACTCGTATGAGCTTTTAAAACGCGTAAATGCATTCAAAAGCTTGAGTTGAAGCTTATTTGTACTTCTGAACATCCTAGGTGTAGTTTCACACTCAAATGAATCCAAACAAAGTATTTGGATGCTTTCTCATAATATACAACACAAAAGAACTCAAATCTCTTTCAGGCTACTTGTATGAGCTTAAAACGCTTAAATGCATTCAAAAGATTGAGTTGAAGCTTTTTTGTACTTGTAAACATCCTAGGTGTACTTTCACACTCAAATGAATCCAATCAAAGTATTTGTATGCTTTCTCTTAATATACAACACAAAAGAACTCAAATCTCATTCACCCTACTCGTATGAGCTTTTAAAATGCATAAATGCATTCAAAAGCTTGAGTTGAAGCTTATTTGTACTTGTAAACTTCCAAGGTGTAGTTTCTCACTCAAATGAATCCAAACAAAGTATTTGGATGCTTTCTCTTAATATACAACACAAAAGAACTCAAATCTCTTTCACCCTACTCGTATGAGCTTTTAAAACGCGTAAATGCATTCGAAAGCTTGAGTTGAAGCTTGTTTGTACTTGAAAACATCCTAGTTGTAGTTTCACACTCAAATGAATCCACTTAATGTATTTGGATGCTTTCTCTTAATATACAACACAAAAAAACTCAAATCTCTTTCACCCTACTCGTATGAGCTTTTATAACGCGTAAATGGATTCAAAAGCTTGAGTTGAAGCTAGTTTTTACTTGTAAACATCCTTGGTGTAGTTTCACACTCATATGAATCCAAACAAAGTATGTGGATGCTTTCTTTTATTATAAAACACAAAAGAACTCAAATCTCATTCACCCTACTCGTATGAGCTTTTAAAACGCCTAAATGCGTTCAAAAGCTTGAGTTGAAGCTTATTTGTACTTGTAAACTTCCAAGGTATAGTTTAACACTAAAATGAAACCAAACAAAGTATTTGGATGCTTTCTCTAAATATACAACACAAAAGAACTCAAATCACATTCACCCTACCCGTATGAGCTTTTAAAACGCGTAAATGCATTCAAAAGCTTGAGTTGAAGCTTATTTGTACTTGTAAACATCCAAGGTGTAGTTTCACACTCAAATGAAACCAAACAAAGTATTTGGATGCTTTCTCTTAATATACAACACAAAAGAACTCAAATCTCATTCACCCTACTTGTATGAGCTTTTATAATGCGTAAATGCATTCAAAAGCTTGAGTTGAAGCTTATTTGTACTTGTAAACATCCAAGGTGTAGTTTCACACTCAAATGAATCCAAACAAAGTATTTGGATGCTTTCTCTTAATATACAACACAAAAAAACTCAAATCTCTTTCACCCTACCCGTATGAGCTTTTATAACGCGTAAATGGATTCAAAAGCTTGAGTTGAAGCTAGTTTTTACTTGTAAACATCCTAGGTGTAGTTTCACACTCAAATGAATCCAAACAAAGTATTTGGATGCTTTCTTTTATTATACAACACAAAAGAACTCAAATCTCTTTCATCCTACTCGTATGAGCTTTTAGAACGCGTAAATGCATTCAAAAGCTTGAGTTGAAGCATATTTGTACTTGTAAACATCCAAGGTGTAGTTTCACACTCAAATGAAACCAAACAAAGTATTTGGATGCTTTCTCTTAATATACAACACAAAAGAACTCAAATCTCTTTCACCCTACTCGTATGAGCTTCTAAAACGCGTAAATGCATTCAAAAGCTTGAGTTGAAGCTTGTTTGTACTTCTAAACATCCTATATGTAGTTTCACACTCAAATGAATCCAATCAATGTATTTGGATGCTTTATCTTAATATACAACACAAAAAAACTCAAATCTCTTTCACCCTACTCGTATGAGCTTTTAAAACGCGTAAATGCATTCAAAAGCTTGAGTTGAAGCTTGTTTGTACTTCTAAACATCCTAGGTGTAGTTTCACACTCAAATGAATCCAAACAAAGTATTTGGATGCTTTCTCATAATATACAACACAAAAGAACTCAAATCTCTTTCAGTCTACTTGTATGAGCTTAAAACGCTTAAATGCATTCAAAAGTTTGAGTTGAAGCTTTTTTGTACTTGTAAACATCCTAGGTGTACTTTCACACTCAAATGAATCCAAACAAAGTCTTTGGACTCTTTCTCTTAATATACAACACAAAAGAACTCAAATCTCATTCACCCTACCCGTATGAGCTTTTAAAACGCGTAAATGCATTCAAAAGCTTGAGTTGAAGCTTCTTTGTACTTGTAAACATCCAAGGTGTAGTTTCACACTCAAATGAAACCAAACAAAGTATTTGGATGCTTTCTCTTAATATACAACACAAAAGAACTCAAATCACTTTCACCCAACTCGTATGAGCTTTTAAAACGCGTAAATGCATTCGAAAGCTTGAGTTGAAGCTTGTTTGTACTTGTAAACATCCTAGATTTAGTTTCACACTCAAATGAATCCAATCAATGTATTTGGATGCTTTCTATTAGTATACAACACAAAAGAACTCAAATCTCTTTCACCCTACTCGTATGAGCTTTTAAAACGCGTAAATGCATTCAAAAGCATGAGTTGAACCTTGTTTGCACTTTAAAACATTCTTGGTGTAGTTTCATACTCAAATGAATGCAAACAAAACATTTGGGTGCTTTCTATTAATATACAACACAAAAGAACCCAATCTCTATCACCCTAGTCGTAATAGCTGTTACAACGCGTAAATGCATTCAAAAGCTTGAGTTGAAGCTTATTTGTACTTGTAAACATCCTAGGTGTAGTTTCACACTCAAATGACTCCAAAGAAAGTATTTGGATGCTTTTTCTTAATATACAACCCAAAAGAACTCAAATCTCTTTCACCCTACTCGTATGAGCTTCTAAAACGCGTAAATGCATTCAAAAGCTTGAGTTGAAGCTTGTTTGTACTTGTAAATTTCCTAGGTGTAGTTTCACACTCAAATGAATCCAAACAAAGTATTTGGATGCTTTCTCTTAATATACAACACAAAAGAACTCATATCTCTTTCACCCTACTCGTATGAGCTTTTAAAACGCGTAAATGCATTCAAAAGCTTGAGTTGAAGCTAGTTTATACTTGTAAACATCCAAGGTGTAATTTCACACTCAGCTAAATCCAAACAAAGTATTTGGATGCTTTCTCTTAATATACAACACAAAAGAACTCATATCTCTTTCACCCTACTCGTATCAGCTTTTAAAACGCGTAAATGTTTTCAAAAGCTTGAGTTGAAGCTAGTTTGTACTTGTAAACATCCAAGGTGTAGTTTCACAATCAGATAAATCCAAACAAAGTAGTTGGATGCTTTCTCTGAATAAACAACACAAAGGAACTCAAATCTCTTTCGGGCTACTTGTATGAGCTTAAAACGCTTAGATACATTCAAAAGTTTGAGTTGAAGCTTGTTTGTACTTATAAACATCCTAGGTGTAGTTTCACACTCAAATGAATCCAAACAAAGTAGTTGGATGCTTTCTCTGAATATACAACACAAAAGAACTCAAATCTCTTTCACCCTACTCGTATGTGCGTTAAAAACGCGTAAATGCATTCAAAAGCTTGAGTTGAAGCTTGTTTGCACGTTAAAATATTCTTGGTGTATCTTCATACTCAAATGAGGTCAAATAAAACAAATGGGTGCTTTCTCTAAATATACAACACAAAAGAACTCAATCTCTATCACCCTACTCGTATGAGCTTTTAAAACGCGTAAATGCATTCAAAAGTTTGAGTTGAAGCTTGTTTGTACTTGTAAACATCCTAGGTGTAGTTTCACACTCAAATGAATCCAAACAAAGTATTTGGATTCTTTCTCTGAATATACAACACAAAAGAACTCATATCTCTTTCACCCTACTCGTATGAGCTTTTAAAACGCGTAAATGCATTCAAAAGCTTTACTTGAAGCTAGTTTTTACTTGTAAACATCCAAGGTGTAGTTTCACACTCAGATAAATCCAAGCAAAGTATTTGGATGCTTTCTCTTAATATACAACACAAAAGAACTCATATCTCTTTTACCCTACTCGTATCAGCTTTTAAAACGCGTAAATGTATTCAAAAGCTTGAGTTGAAGCTAGTTTGTACTTGTAAACATCCAAGGTGTAGTTTCACACTCAGATAAATCCAAACAAAGTAGTTGGATGCTTTCTCTGAATAAACAACCCAAAAGAACTCAAATCTCTTTCGGGCTACTTGTATGAGCTTAAAACGCTTAAATGCATTCAAAAGATTGAGTTGAAGCTTTTTTGTACTTGTAAACATCCTAGGTGTACTTTCACACTCAACTGAATCCAAACAAAGTATTTGGATGCTTTCTTTTAATATACAACACGAAAGAACTCAAATCTCTTTCACCCTACTCGTATGAGCTTTTAAAACGCGTAAATGCATTCAAAAGCTTGAGTTGAAGCTTGTTTGCACTTTAAAATATTCTTGGTGTATCTTCATACTCAAATGAGGGCAAATAAAACAAATGGGTGCTTTCTCATAATATACAACCCAAAAGAACTCAAATCTCTTTCGGGCTACTTGTATGAGCTTAAAACGCTTAAATGCATTCAAAAGTTTGAGTTGAAGCTTTTTTATACTTGTAAACATCCTAGGTGTACTTTCACACTCAAATGAATCCAAACAAAGTATTTGGATGCTTTCTCTTAATATACAACACAAAAGAACTCAAAAATCTCTTTCACCCTACTTGTATGAGCTTTTAAAACGCGTAAATGCTTTCAAAAGTTTGAGTTGAAGCTTGTTTGCACTTTAAAATATTCTTGGTGTAGATTCATACTCAATTGAGTGCAAATAAAACAAATGGGTGCTTTGTCTAAATATACAACACAAAAGAACTCAATCTCTATCACCCTACTCGTATGAGCTTTTAAAACGCGTAAATGCATTCAAAAGATTGAGTTGAAGCTTGTTTGTACCTGTAAACATCCTAGGTGTAGTTTCACACTCAAATGAATCCAAACAAAGTAGTTGGATGCTTTCTCTGAATATACAACACAAAAGAACTCAAATCTCTTTCACCCTACTCGTATGTGCGTTTAAAACGCGTAAATGCATTCAAAAGCTTGAGTTGAAGCTTGTTTGCACTTTAAAATATTCTTGGTGTATCTTCATACTCAAATGAGGTCAAATAAAACAAATGGGTGCTTTCTCTAAATATACAACACAAAAGAACTCAATCTCTATCACCCTACTCGTATGAGCTTTTAAAACGCGTAAATGCATTCAAAAGTTTGAGTTGAAGCTTGTTTGTACTTGTAAACATCCTAGGTGTAGTTTCACACTCAAATGAATCCAAACAAAGTATTTGGATTCTTTCTCTGAATATACAACACAAAAGAACTCAAATCTCTTTCACCCTACTCGTATGGGCTTTTAAAACGCGTAAATGCATTCAAAAGCTTGAATTGAAGCTTGTTTACACTTTAAAACATTCTTGGTGTAGTTTCATACTCAAATGAGTGCAAACAAAACAATTGTGTGCTTTCTCTTAATATACATCACAAAAGAACTCAATCTCTATCACCCTACTCGTATGAGCTTTTAAAACGCGTAAATGCATTCAAAAGCTTGAGTTTAAGCTTTTTTGTACTTGTAAACATCCTAGGTGTTACTTTCACACTCAAATGAATGCAAACAAAGTGTTTGGATGCTTTCTCTTAATATACAACACAAAAGAACTCAAATCTCTTTCACCCTTTTCCTATGAGGTTTTAAAACGCGTAAATGCATTCAAAAGCTTGAGTTGAAGCTTGTTTGTACTTGTAAACATCCGAGGTGTAGTTTCACACTCAAATGAATCCAAACAAAGTATTTGGATGCTTTCTCTTAATATACAACACAAAAGAACTCAAATCTCATTCACCCTACTCGTATGAGCTTTTATAATGCGTAAATGCATTCAAAAGCTTGAGTTGAAGCTTATTTGTACGTTTAAACATCCAAGGTGTAGTTTCACACTCAAATGAATCCAAACAAAGTATTTGGATACTTTCTCTTAATATACAACACAAAAGAACTCAAATCTCTTTCACCCTACTCGTATGAGCTTTTAAAACGCGTAAATGCATTCGAAAGCTTGAGTTGAAGCTTGTTTGTACTTCTAAACATCCTATATGTAGTTTCACACTCAAATGAATCCAATCAATGTATTTGGATGCTTTATCTTAATATACAACACAAAAAAACTCAAATCTCTTTCACCCTACTCGTATGAGCTTTTAAAACGCGTATATGCATTCAAAAGCTTGAATTGAAGCTTGTTTACACTTTAAAATATTCTTGGTGTAGTTTCATACTCAAATGAGTGCAAACAAAACAATTGGGTGCTTTCTCTTAATATACATCACAAAAGAACTCAATCTCTATCACCCTACTCGTATGAGCTTTTAAAACGCGTAAATGCATTCAAAAGGTTGAGTTTAAGCTTTTTTGTACTTGTAAACATCCTAGGTGTTAGTTTCACACTCAAATAAATGCAAACAAAGTGTTTGGATGCTTTCTCTAAATATACAACACAAAAGAACTCAATCTCTATCACCCTACTCGTATGAGGTTTTAAAACGCGTAAATGCATTCAAAAGTTTGAGTTGAAGCTTGTTTGTACATGTAAACATCCTAGGTGTAGTTTGACACTCAAATGAATCCAAACAAAGTATTTGGATTCTTTCTCTGAATATACAACATAAAAGAACTCAAATCTCTTTCACCCTACTCGTATGAGCTTTTAAAACGCGTATATGCATTCAAAAGCTTGAATTGAAGCTTGTTTACACTTTAAAACATTCTTGGTGTAGTTTCATACTCAAATGAGTGCAAACAAAACAATTGGGTGCTTTCTCTTAATATACAACACAAATGAAATCAATCTCTATCACCCTACTCGTATGAGCTTTGAAAACGCGTAAATGCATTCAAAAGCTTGAGTTGAAGCTTGTTTGTACTTGTAAACATCCAAGGTGTAGTTTCACACTCAAATGAATCCAAACAAAGTATTTGGATGCTTTCTCTTAATATACAACACAAAAGAACTCAAATCTCATTCACCCTACTTGTATGAGCTTTTATAATGCGTAAATGCATTCAAAAGCTTGAGTTGAAGCTTATTTGTACTTGTAAACATCCAAGGTGTAGTTTCACACTCAAATGAATCCAAACAAAGTATTTGGATGCTTTCTCTTAATATACAACACAAAAAAACTCAAATCTCTTTCACCCTACCCGTATGAGCTTTTATAACGCGTAAATGGATTCAAAAGCTTGAGTTGAAGCTAGTTTTTACTTGTAAACATCCTAGGTGTAGTTTCACACTCAAATGAATCCAAACAAAGTATTTGGATGCTTTCTTTTATTATACAACACAAAAGAACTCAAATCTCTTTCATCCTACTCGTATGAGCTTTTAGAACGCGTAAATGCATTCAAAAGCTTGAGTTGAAGCATATTTGTACTTGTAAACATCCAAGGTGTAGTTTCACACTCAAATGAAACCAAACAAAGTATTTGGATGCTTTCTCTTAATATACAACACAAAAGAACTCAAATCTCTTTCACCCTACTCGTATGAGCTTCTAAAACGCGTAAATGCATTCAAAAGCTTGAGTTGAAGCTTGTTTGCACTTTACAACATTCTTGGTGTAGTTTCATACTCAAATGAATGCAAACAAAACATTTGGGTGCTTTCTCTTAATATACAACACAAAAGAACTCAATCTCTATCACCCTACTCGTATGAGCTTTTAAAACGCGTAAATGCATTCAAATGCTTGAGTTGAAGCTTGTTTGTACTTCTAAACATCCTAGGTGTAGTTTCACACTCAAATGAATCCAAACAAAGTATTTGGATGCTTTCTCATAATATACAACACAAAAGAACTCAAATCTCTTTCAGTCTACTTGTATGAGCTTAAAACGCTTAAATGCATTCAAAAGTTTGAGTTGAAGCTTTTTTGTACTTGTAAACATCCTAGGTGTACTTTCACACTCAAATGAATCCAAACAAAGTCTTTGGACTCTTTCTCTTAATATACAACACAAAAGAACTCAAATCTCTTTCACCCTACCCGTATGAGCTTTTAAAACGCATAAATGCATTCAAAAGCTTGAGTTGAAGCTTCTTTGTACTTGTAAACATCCAAGGTGTAGTTTCACACTCAAATGAAACCAAACAAAGTATTTGGATGCTTTCTCTTAATATACAACACAAAAGAACTCAAATCACTTTCACCCTACTCGTATGAGCTTTTAAAACGCGTAAATGCATTCGAAAGCTTGAGTTGAAGCTTGTTTGTACTTGTAAACATCCTAGATTTAGTTTCACACTCAAATGAATCCAATCAATGTATTTGGATGCTTTCTATTAGTATACAACACAAAAGAACTCAAATCTCTTTCACCCTACTCGTATGGGCTTTTAAAACGCGTAAATGCATTCAAAAGCTTGAATTGAAGCTTGTTTACACTTTAAAACATTCTTGGTGTAGTTTCATACTCAAATGAGTGCAAACAAAACAATTGTGTGCTTTCTCTTAATATACATCACAAAAGAACTCAATCTCTATCACCCTACTCGTATGAGCTTTTAAAACGCGTAAATGCATTCAAAAGCTTGAGTTTAAGCTTTTTTGTACTTGTAAACATCCTAGGTGTTAGTTTCACACTCAAATGAATGCAAACAAAGTGTTTGGATGCTTTCTCTTAATATACAACACAAAAGAACTCAAATCTCTTTCACCCTTTTCCTATGAGGTTTTAAAACGCGTAAATGCATTCAAAAGCTTGAGTTGAAGCTTGTTTGTACTTGTAAACATCCGAGGTGTAGTTTCACACTCAAATGAATCCAAACAAAGTATTTGGATGCTTTCTCTTAATATACAACACAAAAGAACTCAAATCTCATTCACCCTACTCGTATGAGCTTTTATAATGCGTAAATGCATTCAAAAGCTTGAGTTGAAGCTTATTTGTACGTTTAAACATCCAAGGTGTAGTTTCACACTCAAATGAATCCAAACAAAGTATTTGGATACTTTCTCTTAATATACAACACAAAAGAACTCAAATCTCTTTCACCCTACTCGTATGAGCTTTTAAAACGCGTAAATGCATTCGAAAGCTTGAGTTGAAGCTTGTTTGTACTTCTAAACATCCTATATGTAGTTTCACACTCAAATGAATCCAATCAATGTATTTGGATGCTTTATCTTAATATACAACACAAAAAAACTCAAATCTCTTTCACCCTACTCGTATGAGCTTTTAAAACGCGTATATGCATTCAAAAGCTTGAATTGAAGCTTGTTTACACTTTAAAATATTCTTGGTGTAGTTTCATACTCAAATGAGTGCAAACAAAACAATTGGGTGCTTTCTCTTAATATACATCACAAAAGAACTCAATCTCTATCACCCTACTCGTATGAGCTTTTAAAACGCGTAAATGCATTCAAAAGGTTGAGTTTAAGCTTTTTTGTACTTGTAAACATCCTAGGTGTTAGTTTCACACTCAAATAAATGCAAACAAAGTGTTTGGATGCTTTCTCTAAATATACAACACAAAAGAACTCAATCTCTATCACCCTACTCGTATGAGGTTTTAAAACGCGTAAATGCATTCAAAAGTTTGAGTTGAAGCTTGTTTGTACATGTAAACATCCTAGGTGTAGTTTGACACTCAAATGAATCCAAACAAAGTATTTGGATTCTTTCTCTGAATATACAACATAAAAGAACTCAAATCTCTTTCACCCTACTCGTATGAGCTTTTAAAACGCGTATATGCATTCAAAAGCTTGAATTGAAGCTTGTTTACACTTTAAAACATTCTTGGTGTAGTTTCATACTCAAATGAGTGCAAACAAAACAATTGGGTGCTTTCTCTTAATATACAACACAAATGAAATCAATCTCTATCACCCTACTCGTATGAGCTTTGAAAACGCGTAAATGCATTCAAAAGCTTGAGTTGAAGCTTGTTTGTACTTGTAAACATCCAAGGTGTAGTTTCACACTCAAATGAATCCAAACAAAGTATTTGGATGCTTTCTCTTAATATACAACACAAAAGAACTCAAATCTCATTCACCCTACTTGTATGAGCTTTTATAATGCGTAAATGCATTCAAAAGCTTGAGTTGAAGCTTATTTGTACTTGTAAACATCCAAGGTGTAGTTTCACACTCAAATGAATCCAAACAAAGTATTTGGATGCTTTCTCTTAATATACAACACAAAAAAACTCAAATCTCTTTCACCCTACCCGTATGAGCTTTTATAACGCGTAAATGGATTCAAAAGCTTGAGTTGAAGCTAGTTTTTACTTGTAAACATCCTAGGTGTAGTTTCACACTCAAATGAATCCAAACAAAGTATTTGGATGCTTTCTTTTATTATACAACACAAAAGAACTCAAATCTCTTTCATCCTACTCGTATGAGCTTTTAGAACGCGTAAATGCATTCAAAAGCTTGAGTTGAAGCATATTTGTACTTGTAAACATCCAAGGTGTAGTTTCACACTCAAATGAAACCAAACAAAGTATTTGGATGCTTTCTCTTAATATACAACACAAAAGAACTCAAATCTCTTTCACCCTACTCGTATGAGCTTCTAAAACGCGTAAATGCATTCAAAAGCTTGAGTTGAAGCTTGTTTGCACTTTACAACATTCTTGGTGTAGTTTCATACTCAAATGAATGCAAACAAAACATTTGGGTGCTTTCTCTTAATATACAACACAAAAGAACTCAATCTCTATCACCCTACTCGTATGAGCTTTTAAAACGCGTAAATGCATTCAAATGCTTGAGTTGAAGCTTGTTTGTACTTCTAAACATCCTAGGTGTAGTTTCACACTCAAATGAATCCAAACAAAGTATTTGGATGCTTTCTCATAATATACAACACAAAAGAACTCAAATCTCTTTCAGTCTACTTGTATGAGCTTAAAACGCTTAAATGCATTCAAAAGTTTGAGTTGAAGCTTTTTTGTACTTGTAAACATCCTAGGTGTACTTTCACACTCAAATGAATCCAAACAAAGTCTTTGGACTCTTTCTCTTAATATACAACACAAAAGAACTCAAATCTCATTCACCCTACCCGTATGAGCTTTTAAAACGCATAAATGCATTCAAAAGCTTGAGTTGAAGCTTCTTTGTACTTGTAAACATCCAAGGTGTAGTTTCACACTCAAATGAAACCAAACAAAGTATTTGGATGCTTTCTCTTAATATACAACACAAAAGAACTCAAATCACTTTCACCCTACTCGTATGAGCTTTTAAAACGCGTAAATGCATTCGAAAGCTTGAGTTGAAGCTTGTTTGTACTTGTAAACATCCTAGATTTAGTTTCACACTCAAATGAATCCAATCAATGTATTTGGATGCTTTCTATTAGTATACAACACAAAAGAACTCAAATCTCTTTCACCCTACTCGTATGGGCTTTTAAAACGCGTAAATGCATTCAAAAGCTTGAATTGAAGCTTGTTTACACTTTAAAACATTCTTGGTGTAGTTTCATACTCAAATGAGTGCAAACAAAACAATTGTGTGCTTTCTCTTAATATACATCACAAAAGAACTCAATCTCTATCACCCTACTCGTATGAGCTTTTAAAACGCGTAAATGCATTCAAAAGCTTGAGTTTAAGCTTTTTTGTACTTGTAAACATCCTAGGTGTTAGTTTCACACTCAAATGAATGCAAACAAAGTGTTTGGATGCTTTCTCTTAATATACAACACAAAAGAACTCAAATCTCTTTCACCCTTTTCCTATGAGGTTTTAAAACGCGTAAATGCATTCAAAAGCTTGAGTTGAAGCTTGTTTGTACTTGTAAACATCCGAGGTGTAGTTTCACACTCAAATGAATCCAAACAAAGTATTTGGATGCTTTCTCTTAATATACAACACAAAAGAACTCAAATCTCATTCACCCTACTCGTATGAGCTTTTATAATGCGTAAATGCATTCAAAAGCTTGAGTTGAAGCTTATTTGTACGTTTAAACATCCAAGGTGTAGTTTCACACTCAAATGAATCCAAACAAAGTATTTGGATGCTTTCTCTTAATATACAACACAAAAGAACTCAAATCTCTTTCACCCTACTCGTATGAGCTTTTAAAACGCGTAAATGCATTCGAAAGCTTGAGTTGAAGCTTGTTTGTACTTCTAAACATCCTATATGTAGTTTCACACTCAAATGAATCCAATCAATGTATTTGGATGCTTTATCTTAATATACAACACAAAAAAACTCAAATCTCTTTCACCCTACTCGTATGAGCTTTTAAAACGCGTATATGCATTCAAAAGCTTGAATTGAAGCTTGTTTACACTTTACAATATTCTTGGTGTAGTTTCATACTCAAATGAGTGCAAACAAAACAATTGGGTGCTTTCTCTTAATATACAACACAAAAGAACTCAATCTCTATCACCCTACTCGTATGAGCTTTGAAAACGCGTAAATGCATTCAAAAGCTTGACTTGAAGCTTGTTTACACTTGATAATATTCTTGGAGTATCTTCATACTCAAATGAGGTCAAATAAAACAAATGGGTGCTTTCTCTAAATATACAACACAAAAGAACTCAATCTCTATCACCCTACTTGTATGAGCTTTTAAAACGCGTAAATGCATTCAAAAGTTTGAGTTGAAGCTTGTTTGTACATGTAAACATCCTAGGTGTAGTTTCACACTCAAATGAATCCAAACAAAGTATTTGGATTCTTTCTCTGAATATACAACACAAAAGAACTCAAATCTCTTTCACCCTACTCGTATGAGCTTTTAAAACGCGTATATGCATTCAAAAGCTTGAATTGAAGCTTGTTTACACTTTAAAACATTCTTGGTGTAGTTTCATACTCAAATGAGTGCAAACAAAACAATTGGGTGCTTTCTCTTAATATACAACACAAATGAAATCAATCTCTATCACCCTACTCGTATGAGCTTTGAAAACGCGTAAATGCATTCAAAAGCTTGAGTTGAAGCTTGTTTGTACTTGTAAACATCCAAGGTGTAGTTTCACACTCAAATGAATCCAAACAAAGTATTTGGATGCTTTCTCTTAATATACAACACAAAAGAACTCAAATCTCATTCACCCTACTTGTATGAGCTTTTATAATGCGTAAATGCATTCAAAAGCTTGAGTTGAAGCTTATTTGTACTTGTAAACATCCAAGGTGTAGTTTCACACTCAAATGAATCCAAACAAAGTATTTGGATGCTTTCTCTTAATATACAACACAAAAAAACTCAAATCTCTTTCACCCTACCCGTATGAGCTTTTATAACGCGTAAATGGATTCAAAAGCTTGAGTTGAAGCTAGTTTTTACTTGTAAACATTCTAGGTGTAGTTTCACACTCAAATGAATCCAAACAGAGTATTTGGATGCTTTCTTTTATTATACAACACAAAAGAACTCAAATCTCTTTCATCCTACTCGTATGAGCTTTTAGAACGCGTAAATGCATTCAAAAGCTTGAGTTGAAGCATATTTGTACTTGTAAACATCCAAGGTGTAGTTTCACACTCAAATGAAACCAAACAAAGTATTTGGATGCTTTCTCTTAATATACAACACAAAAGAACTCAAATCTCTTTCACCCTACTCGTATGAGCTTCTAAAACCCGTAAATGCATTCAAAAGCTTGAGTTGAAGCTTGTTTGCACTTTAAAACATTCTTGGTGTAGTTTCATACTCAAATGAATGCAAACAAAACATTTGGGTGCTTTCTCTTAATATACAACACAAAAGAACTCAATCTCTATCACCCTACTCGTATGAGCTCTTAAAACGCGTAAATGCATTCAAATGCTTGAGTTGAAGCTTGTTTGTACTTCTAAACATCCTAGGTGTAGTTTCACACTCAAATGAATCCAAACAAAGTATTTGGATGCTTTCTCATAATATACAACACAAAAGAATTCAAATCTCTTTCAGTCTACTTGTATGAGCTTAAAACGCTTAAATGCATTCAAAAGTTTGAGTTGAAGCTTTTTTGTACTTGTAAACATCCTAGGTGTACTTTCACACTCAAATGAATCCAAACAAAGTCTTTGGACTCTTTCTCTTAATATACAACACAAAAGAACTCAAATCTCATTCACCCTACCCGTATGAGCTTTTAAAACGCGTAAATGCATTCAAAAGCTTGAGTTGAAGCTTCTTTGTACTTGTAAACATCCAAGGTGTAGTTTCACACTCAAATGAAACCAAACAAAGTATTTGGATGCTTTCTCTTAATATACAACACAAAAGAACTCAAATCACTTTCACCCTACTCGTATGAGCTTTTAAAACGCGTAAATGCATTCGAAAGCTTGAGTTGAAGCTTGTTTGTACTTGTAAACATCCTAGATTTAGTTTCACACTCAAATGAATCCAATCAATGTATTTGGATGCTTTCTATTAGTATACAACACAAAAGAACTCAAATCTCTTTCACCCTACTCGTATGGGCTTTTAAAACGCGTAAATGCATTCAAAAGCTTGAATTGAAGCTTGTTTACACTTTAAAACATTCTTGGTGTAGTTTCATACTCAAATGAGTGCAAACAAAACAATTGTGTGCTTTCTCTTAATATATACATCACAAAAGAACTCAATCTCTATCACCCTACTCGTATGAGCTTTTAAAACGCGTAAATGCATTCAAAAACTTGAGTTTAAGCTTTTTTGTACTTGTAAACATCCTAGGTGTTAGTTTCACACTCAAATGAATGCAAACAAAGTGTTTGGATGCTTTCTCTTAATATACAACACAAAAGAACTCAAATCTCTTTCACCCTTTTCCTATGAGGTTTTAAAACGCGTAAATGCATTCAAAAGCTTGAGTTGAAGCTTGTTTGTACTTGTAAACATCCGAGGTGTAGTTTCACACTCAAATGAATCCAAACAAAGTATTTGGATGCTTTCTCTTAATATACAACACAAAAGAACTCAAATCTCATTCACCCTACTCGTATGAGCTTTTATAATGCGTAAATGCATTCAAAAGCTTGAGTTGAAGCTTATTTGTACGTTTAAACATCCAAGGTGTAGTTTCACACTCAAATGAA
The DNA here is from genome assembly GCA_038025085.1 of Tetragonia tetragonoides. NCBI lineage: Eukaryota > Viridiplantae > Streptophyta > Magnoliopsida > Caryophyllales > Aizoaceae > Tetragonia > Tetragonia tetragonoides. The sequence goes on from CM076140.1 coordinate 28,199,330, forward strand.
TCCAAACAAAGTATTTGGATGCTTTCTCTTAATATACAACACAAAAGAACTCAAATCTCTTTCACCCTACTCGTATGAGCTTTTAAAACACGTAAATGCATTCGAAAGCTTGAGTTGAAGCTTGTTTGTACTTCTAAACATCCTATATGTAGTTTCACACTCAAATGAATCCAATCAATGTATTTGGATGCTTTATCTTTATATACAACACAAAAAAACTCAAATCTCTTTCACCCTACTCGTATGAGCTTTTAAAACGCGTATATGCATTCAAAAGCTTGAATTGAAGCTTGTTTACACTTTACAATATTCTTGGTGTAGTTTCATACTCAAATGAGTGCAAACAAAACAATTGGGTGCTTTCTCTTAATATACAACACAAAAGAACTCAATCTCTATCACCCTACTCGTATGAGCTTTGAAAACGCGTAAATGCATTCAAAAGCTTGAGTTGAAGCTTGTTTACACTTTATAATATTCTTGGAGTATCTTCATACTCAAATGAGGTCAAATAAAACAAATGGGTGCTTTCTCTAAATATACAACACAAAAGAACTCAATCTCTATCACCCTACTTGTATGAGCTTTTAAAACGTGTAAATGCATTCAAAAGTTTGAGTTGAAGCTTGTTTGTACATGTAAACATCCTAGGTGTAGTTTCACACTCAAATGAATCCAAACAAAGTATTTGGATTCTTTCTCTGAATATACAACACAAAAGAACTCAAATCTCTTTCACCCTACTCGTATGAGCTTTTAAAACGCGTATATGCATTCAAAAGCTTGAATTGAAGCTTGTTTACACTTTAAAACATTCATGGTGTAGTTTCATACTCAAATGAGTGCAAACAAAACAATTGGGTGCTTTCTCTTAATATACAACACAAATGAAATCAATCTCTATCACCCTACTCGTATGAGCTTTGAAAACGCGTAAATGCATTCAAAAGCTTGAGTTGAAGCTTGTTTGTACTTGTAAACATCCAAGGTGTAGTTTCACACTCAAATGAATCCAAACAAAGTATTTGGATGCTTTCTCTTAATATACAACACAAAAGAACTCAAATCTCTTTCACCCTACTCGTATGTGCGTTTAAAACGCGTAAATGCATTCAAAAGCTTGAGTTGAAGCTTGTTTGCACTTTAAAATATTCTTGGTGTATCTTCATACTCAAATGAGGTCAAATAAAACAAATGGGTGCTTTCTCTAAATATACAACACAAAAGAACTCAATCTCTATCACCCTACTCGTATGAGCTTTTAAAACGCGTAAATGCATTCAAAAGTTTGAGTTGAAGCTTGTTTGTACTTGTAAACATCCTAGGTGTAGTTTCACACTCAAATGAATCCAAACAAAGTATTTGGATTCTTTCTCTGAATATACAACACAAAAGAACTCAAATCTCTTTCACCCTACTCGTATGGGCTTTTAAAACGCGTAAATGCATTCAAAAGCTTGAATTGAAGCTTGTTTACACTTTAAAACATTCTTGGTGTAGTTTCATACTCAAATGAGTGCAAACAAAACAATTGTGTGCTTTCTCTTAATATACATCACAAAAGAACTCAATCTCTATCACCCTACTCGTATGAGCTTTTAAAACGCGTAAATGCATTCAAAAGCTTGAGTTTAAGCTTTTTTGTACTTGTAAACATCCTAGGTGTTAGTTTCACACTCAAATGAATGCAAACAAAGTGTTTGGATGCTTTCTCTTAATATACAACACAAAAGAACTCAAATCTCTTTCACCCTTTTCCTATGAGGTTTTAAAACGCGTAAATGCATTCAAAAGCTTGAGTTGAAGCTTGTTTGTACTTGTAAACATCCGAGGTGTAGTTTCACACTCAAATGAATCCAAACAAAGTATTTGGATGCTTTCTCTTAATATACAACACAAAAGAACTCAAATCTCATTCACCCTACTCGTATGAGCTTTTATAATGCGTAAATGCATTCAAAAGCTTGAGTTGAAGCTTATTTGTACGTTTAAACATCCAAGGTGTAGTTTCACACTCAAATGAATCCAAACAAAGTATTTGGATACTTTCTCTTAATATACAACACAAAAGAACTCAAATCTCTTTCACCCTACTCGTATGAGCTTTTAAAACGCGTAAATGCATTCGAAAGCTTGAGTTGAAGCTTGTTTGTACTTCTAAACATCCTATATGTAGTTTCACACTCAAATGAATCCAATCAATGTATTTGGATGCTTTATCTTAATATACAACACAAAAAAACTCAAATCTCTTTCACCCTACTCGTATGAGCTTTTAAAACGCGTATATGCATTCAAAAGCTTGAATTGAAGCTTGTTTACACTTTAAAATATTCTTGGTGTAGTTTCATACTCAAATGAGTGCAAACAAAACAATTGGGTGCTTTCTCTTAATATACATCACAAAAGAACTCAATCTCTATCACCCTACTCGTATGAGCTTTTAAAACGCGTAAATGCATTCAAAAGGTTGAGTTTAAGCTTTTTTGTACTTGTAAACATCCTAGGTGTTAGTTTCACACTCAAATAAATGCAAACAAAGTGTTTGGATGCTTTCTCTAAATATACAACACAAAAGAACTCAATCTCTATCACCCTACTCGTATGAGGTTTTAAAACGCGTAAATGCATTCAAAAGTTTGAGTTGAAGCTTGTTTGTACATGTAAACATCCTAGGTGTAGTTTGACACTCAAATGAATCCAAACAAAGTATTTGGATTCTTTCTCTGAATATACAACATAAAAGAACTCAAATCTCTTTCACCCTACTCGTATGAGCTTTTAAAACGCGTATATGCATTCAAAAGCTTGAATTGAAGCTTGTTTACACTTTAAAACATTCTTGGTGTAGTTTCATACTCAAATGAGTGCAAACAAAACAATTGGGTGCTTTCTCTTAATATACAACACAAATGAAATCAATCTCTATCACCCTACTCGTATGAGCTTTGAAAACGCGTAAATGCATTCAAAAGCTTGAGTTGAAGCTTGTTTGTACTTGTAAACATCCAAGGTGTAGTTTCACACTCAAATGAATCCAAACAAAGTATTTGGATGCTTTCTCTTAATATACAACACAAAAGAACTCAAATCTCATTCACCCTACTTGTATGAGCTTTTATAATGCGTAAATGCATTCAAAAGCTTGAGTTGAAGCTTATTTGTACTTGTAAACATCCAAGGTGTAGTTTCACACTCAAATGAATCCAAACAAAGTATTTGGATGCTTTCTCTTAATATACAACACAAAAAAACTCAAATCTCTTTCACCCTACCCGTATGAGCTTTTATAACGCGTAAATGGATTCAAAAGCTTGAGTTGAAGCTAGTTTTTACTTGTAAACATCCTAGGTGTAGTTTCACACTCAAATGAATCCAAACAAAGTATTTGGATGCTTTCTTTTATTATACAACACAAAAGAACTCAAATCTCTTTCATCCTACTCGTATGAGCTTTTAGAACGCGTAAATGCATTCAAAAGCTTGAGTTGAAGCATATTTGTACTTGTAAACATCCAAGGTGTAGTTTCACACTCAAATGAAACCAAACAAAGTATTTGGATGCTTTCTCTTAATATACAACACAAAAGAACTCAAATCTCTTTCACCCTACTCGTATGAGCTTCTAAAACGCGTAAATGCATTCAAAAGCTTGAGTTGAAGCTTGTTTGCACTTTACAACATTCTTGGTGTAGTTTCATACTCAAATGAATGCAAACAAAACATTTGGGTGCTTTCTCTTAATATACAACACAAAAGAACTCAATCTCTATCACCCTACTCGTATGAGCTTTTAAAACGCGTAAATGCATTCAAATGCTTGAGTTGAAGCTTGTTTGTACTTCTAAACATCCTAGGTGTAGTTTCACACTCAAATGAATCCAAACAAAGTATTTGGATGCTTTCTCATAATATACAACACAAAAGAACTCAAATCTCTTTCAGTCTACTTGTATGAGCTTAAAACGCTTAAATGCATTCAAAAGTTTGAGTTGAAGCTTTTTTGTACTTGTAAACATCCTAGGTGTACTTTCACACTCAAATGAATCCAAACAAAGTCTTTGGACTCTTTCTCTTAATATACAACACAAAAGAACTCAAATCTCATTCACCCTACCCGTATGAGCTTTTAAAACGCATAAATGCATTCAAAAGCTTGAGTTGAAGCTTCTTTGTACTTGTAAACATCCAAGGTGTAGTTTCACACTCAAATGAAACCAAACAAAGTATTTGGATGCTTTCTCTTAATATACAACACAAAAGAACTCAAATCACTTTCACCCTACTCGTATGAGCTTTTAAAACGCGTAAATGCATTCGAAAGCTTGAGTTGAAGCTTGTTTGTACTTGTAAACATCCTAGATTTAGTTTCACACTCAAATGAATCCAATCAATGTATTTGGATGCTTTCTATTAGTATACAACACAAAAGAACTCAAATCTCTTTCACCCTACTCGTATGGGCTTTTAAAACGCGTAAATGCATTCAAAAGCTTGAATTGAAGCTTGTTTACACTTTAAAACATTCTTGGTGTAGTTTCATACTCAAATGAGTGCAAACAAAACAATTGTGTGCTTTCTCTTAATATACATCACAAAAGAACTCAATCTCTATCACCCTACTCGTATGAGCTTTTAAAACGCGTAAATGCATTCAAAAGCTTGAGTTTAAGCTTTTTTGTACTTGTAAACATCCTAGGTGTTAGTTTCACACTCAAATAAATGCAAACAAAGTGTTTGGATGCTTTCTCTTAATATACAACACAAAAGAACTCAAATCTCTTTCACCCTTTTCCTATGAGGTTTTAAAACGCGTAAATGCATTCAAAAGCTTGAGTTGAAGCTTGTTTGTACTTGTAAACATCCGAGGTGTAGTTTCACACTCAAATGAATCCAAACAAAGTATTTGGATGCTTTCTCTTAATATACAACACAAAAGAACTCAAATCTCATTCACCCTACTCGTATGAGCTTTTATAATGCGTAAATGCATTCAAAAGCTTGAGTTGAAGCTTATTTGTACGTTTAAACATCCAAGGTGTAGTTTCACACTCAAATGAATCCAAACAAAGTATTTGGATGCTTTCTCTTAATATACAACACAAAAGAACTCAAATCTCTTTCACCCTACTCGTATGAGCTTTTAAAACGCGTAAATGCATTCGAAAGCTTGAGTTGAAGCTTGTTTGTACTTCTAAACATCCTATATGTAGTTTCACACTCAAATGAATCCAATCAATGTATTTGGATGCTTTATCTTAATATACAACACAAAAAAACTCAAATCTCTTTCACCCTACTCGTATGAGCTTTTAAAACGCGTATATGCATTCAAAAGCTTGAATTGAAGCTTGTTTACACTTTACAATATTCTTGGTGTAGTTTCATACTCAAATGAGTGCAAACAAAACAATTGGGTGCTTTCTCTTAATATACAACACAAAAGAACTCAATCTCTATCACCCTACTCGTATGAGCTTTGAAAACGCGTAAATGCATTCAAAAGCTTGAGTTGAAGCTTGTTTACACTTTATAATATTCTTGGAGTATCTTCATACTCAAATGAGGTCAAATAAAACAAATGGGTGCTTTCTCTAAATATACAACACAAAAGAACTCAATCTCTATCACCCTACTTGTATGAGGTTTTAAAACGCGTAAATGCATTCAAAAGTTTGAGTTGAAGCTTGTTTGTACATGTAAACATCCTAGGTGTAGTTTCACACTCAAATGAATCCAAACAAAGTATTTGGATTCTTTCTCTGAATATACAACACAAAAGAACTCAAATCTCTTTCACCCTACTCGTATGAGCTTTTAAAACGCGTATATGCATTCAAAAGCTTGAATTGAAGCTTGTTTACACTTTAAAACATTCTTGGTGTAGTTTCATACTCAAATGAGTGCAAACAAAACAATTGGGTGCTTTCTCTTAATATACAACACAAATGAAATCAATCTCTATCACCCTACTCGTATGAGCTTTGAAAACGCGTAAATGCATTCAAAAGCTTGAGTTGAAGCTTGTTTGTACTTGTAAACATCCAAGGTGTAGTTTCACACTCAAATGAATCCAAACAAAGTATTTGGATGCTTTCTCTTAATATACAACACAAAAGAACTCAAATCTCATTCACCCTACTTGTATGAGCTTTTATAATGCGTAAATGCATTCAAAAGCTTGAGTTGAAGCTTATTTGTACTTGTAAACATCCAAGGTGTAGTTTCACACTCAAATGAATCCAAACAAAGTATTTGGATGCTTTCTCTTAATATACAACACAAAAAAACTCAAATCTCTTTCACCCTACCCGTATGAGCTTTTATAACGCGTAAATGGATTCAAAAGCTTGAGTTGATGCTAGTTTTTACTTGTAAACATCCTAGGTGTAGTTTCACACTCAAATGAATCCAAACAAAGTATTTGGATGCTTTCTTTTATTATACAACACAAAAGAACTCAAATCTCTTTCATCCTACTCGTATGAGCTTTTAGAACGCGTAAATGCATTCAAAAGCTTGAGTTGAAGCATATTTGTACTTGTAAACATCCAAGGTGTAGTTTCACACTCAAATGAAACCAAACAAAGTATTTGGATGCTTTCTCTTAATATACAACACAAAAGAACTCAAATCTCTTTCACCCTACTCGTATGAGCTTCTAAAACGCGTAAATGCATTCAAAAGCTTGAGTTGAAGCTTGTTTGCACTTTACAACATTCTTGGTGTAGTTTCATACTCAAATGAATGCAAACAAAACATTTGGGTGCTTTCTCTTAATATACAACACAAAAGAACTCAATCTCTATCACCCTACTCGTATGAGCTTTTAAAACGCGTAAATGCATTCAAATGCTTGAGTTGAAGCTTGTTTGTACTTCTAAACATCCTAGGTGTAGTTTCACACTCAAATGAATCCAAACAAAGTATTTGGATGCTTTCTCATAATATACAACACAAAAGAACTCAAATCTCTTTCAGTCTACTTGTATGAGCTTAAAACGCTTAAATGCATTCAAAAGTTTGAGTTGAAGCTTTTTTGTACTTGTAAACATCCTAGGTGTACTTTCACACTCAAATGAATCCAAACAAAGTCTTTGGACTCTTTCTCTTAATATACAACACAAAAGAACTCAAATCTCATTCACCCTACCCGTATGAGCTTTTAAAACGCATAAATGCATTCAAAAGCTTGAGTTGAAGCTTCTTTGTACTTGTAAACATCCAAGGTGTAGTTTCACACTCAAATGAAACCAAACAAAGTATTTGGATGCTTTCTCTTAATATACAACACAAAAGAACTCAAATCACTTTCACCCTACTCGTATGAGCTTTTAAAACGCGTAAATGCATTCGAAAGCTTGAGTTGAAGCTTGTTTGTACTTGTAAACATCCTAGATTTAGTTTCACACTCAAATGAATCCAATCAATGTATTTGGATGCTTTCTATTAGTATACAACACAAAAGAACTCAAATCTCTTTCACCCTACTCGTATGGGCTTTTAAAACGCGTAAATGCATTCAAAAGCTTGAATTGAAGCTTGTTTACACTTTAAAACATTCTTGGTGTAGTTTCATACTCAAATGAGTGCAAACAAAACAATTGTGTGCTTTCTCTTAATATACATCACAAAAGAACTCAATCTCTATCACCCTACTCGTATGAGCTTTTAAAACGCGTAAATGCATTCAAAAGCTTGAGTTTAAGCTTTTTTGTACTTGTAAACATCCTAGGTGTTAGTTTCACACTCAAATAAATGCAAACAAAGTGTTTGGATGCTTTCTCTTAATATACAACACAAAAGAACTCAAATCTCTTTCACCCTTTTCCTATGAGGTTTTAAAACGCGTAAATGCATTCAAAAGCTTGACTTGAAGCTTGTTTGTACTTGTAAACATCCGAGGTGTAGTTTCACACTCAAATGAATCCAAACAAAGTATTTGGATGCTTTCTCTTAATATACAACACAAAAGAACTCAAATCTCATTCACCCTACTCGTATGAGCTTTTATAATGCGTAAATGCATTCAAAAGCTTGAGTTGAAGCTTATTTGTACGTTTAAACATCCAAGGTGTAGTTTCACACTCAAATGAATCCAAACAAAGTATTTGGATGCTTTCTCTTAATATACAACACAAAAGAACTCAAATCTCTTTCACCCTACTCGTATGAGCTTTTAAAACGCGTAAATGCATTCGAAAGCTTGAGTTGAAGCTTGTTTGTACTTCTAAACATCCTATATGTAGTTTCACACTCAAATGAATCCAATCAATGTATTTGGATGCTTTATCTTAATATACAACACAAAAAAACTCAAATCTCTTTCACCCTACTCGTATGAGCTTTTAAAACGCGTATATGCATTCAAAAGCTTGAATTGAAGCTTGTTTACACTTTACAATATTCTTGGTGTAGTTTCATACTCAAATGAGTGCAAACAAAACAATTGGGTGCTTTCTCTTAATATACAACACAAAAGAACTCAATCTCTATCACCCTACTCGTATGAGCTTTGAAAACGCGTAAATGCATTCAAAAGCTTGAGTTGAAGCTTGTTTACACTTTATAATATTCTTGGAGTATCTTCATACTCAAATGAGGTCAAATAAAACAAATGGGTGCTTTCTCTAAATATACAACACAAAAGAACTCAATCTCTATCACCCTACTTGTATGAGCTTTTAAAACGCGTAAATGCATTCAAAAGTTTGAGTTGAAGCTTGTTTGTACATGTAAACATCCTAGGTGTAGTTTCACACTCAAATGAATCCAAACAAAGTATTTGGATTCTTTCTCTGAATATACAACACAAAAGAACTCAAATCTCTTTCACCCTACTCGTATGAGCTTTTAAAACGCGTATATGCATTCAAAAGCTTGAATTGAAGCTTGTTTACACTTTAAAACATTCATGGTGTAGTTTCATACTCAAATGAGTGCAAACAAAACAATTGGGTGCTTTCTCTTAATATACAACACAAATGAAATCAATCTCTATCACCCTACTCGTATGAGCTTTGAAAACGCGTAAATGCATTCAAAAGCTTGAGTTGAAGCTTGTTTGTACTTGTAAACATCCAAGGTGTAGTTTCACACTCAAATGAATCCAAACAAAGTATTTGGATGCTTTCTCTTAATATACAACACAAAAGAACTCAAATCTCATTCACCCTACTTGTATGAGCTTTTAAAACGCGTAAATGCATTCAAAAGCTTGAGTTGAAGCTTCTTTGTACTTGTAAACATCCAAGGTGTAGTTTCACACTCAAATGAAACCAAACAAAGTATTTGGATGCTTTCTCTTAATATACAACACAAAAGAACTCAAATCACTTTCACCCTACTCGTATGAGCTTTTAAAACGCGTAAATGCATTCGAAAGCTTGAGTTGAAGCTTGTTTGTACTTGTAAACATCCTAGATTTAGTTTCACACTCAAATGAATCCAATCAATGTATTTGGATGCTTTCTATTAGTATACAACACAAAAGAACTCAAATCTCTTTCACCCTACTCGTATGGGCTTTTAAAACGCGTAAATGCATTCAAAAGCTTGAATTGAAGCTTGTTTACATTTTAAAACATTCTTGGTGTAGTTTCATACTCAAATGAGTGCAAACAAAACAATTGTGTGCTTTCTCTTAATATATACATCACAAAAGAACTCAATCTCTATCACCCTACTCGTATGAGCTTTTAAAACGCGTAAATGCATTCAAAAACTTGAGTTTAAGCTTTTTTGTACTTGTAAACATCCTAGGTGTTAGTTTCACACTCAAATGAATGCAAACAAAGTGTTTGGATGCTTTCTCTTAATATACAACACAAAAGAACTCAAATCTCTTTCACCCTTTTCCTATGAGGTTTTAAAACGCGTAAATGCATTCAAAAGCTTGAGTTGAAGCTTGTTTGTACTTGTAAACATCCGAGGTGTAGTTTCACACTCAAATGAATCCAAACAAAGTATTTGGATGCTTTCTCTTAATATACAACACAAAAGAACTCAAATCTCATTCACCCTACTCGTATGAGCTTTTATAATGCGTAAATGCATTCAAAAGCTTGAGTTGAAGCTTATTTGTACGTTTAAACATCCAAGGTGTAGTTTCACACTCAAATGAATCCAAACAAAGTATTTGGATGCTTTCTCTTAATATACAACACAAAAGAACTCAAATCTCTTTCACCCTACTCGTATGAGCTTTTAAAACACGTAAATGCATTCGAAAGCTTGAGTTGAAGCTTGTTTGTACTTCTAAACATCCTATATGTAGTTTCACACTCAAATGAATCCAATCAATGTATTTGGATGCTTTATCTTAATATACAACACAAAAAAACTCAAATCTCTTTCACCCTACTCGTATGAGCTTTTAAAACGCGTATATGCATTCAAAAGCTTGAATTGAAGCTTGTTTACACTTTACAATATTCTTGGTGTAGTTTCATACTCAAATGAGTGCAAACAAAACAATTGGGTGCTTTCTCTTAATATACAACACAAAAGAACTCAATCTCTATCACCCTACTCGTATGAGCTTTGAAAACGCGTAAATGCATTCAAAAGCTTGAGTTGAAGCTTGTTTACACTTTATAATATTCTTGGAGTATCTTCATACTCAAATGAGGTCAAATAAAACAAATGGGTGCTTTCTCTAAATATACAACACAAAAGAACTCAATCTCTATCACCCTACTTGTATGAGCTTTTATAATGCGTAAATGCATTCAAAAGCTTGAGTTGAAGCTTATTTGTACTTGTAAACATCCAAGGTGTAGTTTCACACTCAAATGAATCCAAACAAAGTATTTGGATGCTTTCTCTTAATATACAACACAAAAAAACTCAAATCTCTTTCACCCTACTCGTATGAGTTTCTAAAACGCGTAAATGCATTCAAAAGCTTGAGTTGAAGCTTGTTTGCACTTTAAAACATTCTTGGTGTAGTTTCATACTCAAATGAATGCAAACAAAACATTTGGGTGCTTTCTCTTAATATACAACACAAAAGAACTCAATCTCTATCACCCTACTCGTATGAGCTTTTAAAACGCGTAAATGCATTCAAAAGCTTGAGTTGAAACTTGTTTGTACTTCTAAACATCCTAGGTGTAGTTTCACACTCAAATGAATCCAAACAAAGTATTTGGATGCTTTCTCATAATATACAACACAAAAGAACTCAAATCTCTTTCAGTCTACTTGTATGAGCTTAAAACGCTTAAATGCATTCAAAAGTTTCAGTTGAAGCTTTTTTGTACTTGTAAACATCCTAGGAGTACTTTCACACTCAAATGAATCCAAACAAAGTCTTTGGACTCTTTCTCTTAATATACAACACAAAAGAACTCAAATCTCATTCACCCTACCCGTATGAGCTTTTAAAACGCGTAAATGCATTCAAAAGCTTGAGTTGAAGCTTCTTTGTACTTGTAAACATCCAAGGTGTAGTTTCACACTCAAATGAAACCAAACAAATTATTTGGATGCTTTCTCTTAATATACAACACAAAAGAACTCAAATCTCTTTCACCCTACTCGTATGAGCTTTTAAAACGCGTAAATGCATTCAAAAGCTTGAGTTTAAGCTTATTTGTACTTGTAAACATCCAAGGTGTACTTTCACACTCAAATGAATCCAAACAAAGTCTTTGGACTCTTTCTCTTAATATACAACACAAAAGAACTCAAAAATCTCTTTCACCCTACTCGTATGAGCTTTTAAAACGCGTAAATGCATTCAAAAGCTTAAGTTGTTGAGTTGAAGCTTGTTTGCACTTTAAAATATTCTTGGTGTATCTTCATACTCAAATGAGTGCAAATAAAACAAATGGGTGCTTTCTCTAAATATACAACACAAAAGAACTCAATCTCTATCACCGTACTCGTATGAGCTTTTAAAACCCGTAAATGCATTCAAAAGTTTGAGTTGAAGCTTGTTTGTACTTGTAAACATCCTAGGTGTAGTTTCACACTCAAATGAATCCAAACAAAGTATTTGGATGCTTTCTCTTAATATACAACACAAAAGAACTCAAATCTCTTTCACCCTACTCGTATGAGCTTTTAAAACGCGTAAATGCATTCGAAAGCTTGAGTTGAAGCTTGTTTGTACTTCTAAACATCCTAGATGTAGTTTCACACTCAAATGAATCCAATCAATGTATTTGGATGCTTTCTCTTAATATACAACACAAAAAAACTCAAATCTCTTTCACCCTACTCGTATGAGCTTTTAAAACGCGTATATGCATTCAAAAGCTTGAATTGAAGCTTGTTTACACTTTAAAATGTTCTTGGTGTAGTTTCATACTCAAATGAGTGCAAACAAAACAATTGGGTGCTTTCTCTTAATATACAACACAAATGAACTCAATCTCTATCACCCTACTCGTATGAGCTTTGAAAACGCGTAAATGCATTCAAAAGCTTGAGTTGAAGCTTGTTTGTACTTGTAAACATCCAAGGTGTAGTTTCACACTCAAATGAATCCAAACAAAGTATTTGGATGCTTTCTCTTAATATACAACACAAAAGAACTCAAATCTCATTCACCCTACTCGTATGAGCTTTTAAAACGCGTAAATGCATTCAAAAGCTTGAGTTGAAGCTTGTTTGCACTTTAAAACATTCTTGGTGTAGTTTCATACTCAAATGAGTGCAAACAAAACAATTGGGTGCTTTCTCTAAATATACAACACAAAAGAACTCAATCTCTATCACCGTACTCGTATGAGCTTTTAAAACCCGTAAATGCATTCAAAAGTTTGAGTTGAAGCTTGTTTGTACTTGTAAACATCCTAAGTGTAGTTTCACACTCAAATGAATCCAAACAAAGTATTTGGATGCTTTCTCATAATATACAACAGAAAAGAACTCAAATCTCTTTCAGGCTACTTGTATGAGCTTAAACCGCTTAAATGAATTCAAAAGTTTGAGTTGAAGCTTTTTTGTACTTGTAAACATCCTAGGTGTACTTTCACACTCAAATGAATCCAAACAAAGTATTTGGATGCTTTCTCTTAATATACAACTTAAAAGAACTCAAAAATCTCTTTCACCCTACTCGTATGAGCTTTTAAAACGCGTAAATGCATTCAAAAGCATGAGTTGAAACTTGTTTGCACTTTAAAACATTCTTGGTGTAGTTTCATACTGAAATGAATGCAAACAAAACATTTGGGTGCTTTCTACTAATATACAACACAAAAGAACTCAATCTCTATCACCCTAGTCGTAAGAGCTGTTACAACGCGTAAATGCATTCAAAAGCTTGAGTTGAAGCTTATTTGTGCTTGTAAACATCCAAGGTGTAGTTTCACACTCAAATGAAACTAAACAAAGTATTTGGATGCTTTCTCTTAATATACAACACAAGAGAACTCAAATCTCTTTCACCCTACTCGTATGAGCTTTTAAAACGCGTAAATGCATCCAAAAGCTTGAGATGAAGCTTGTTTGTACTTGTAAACTTCCTAGGTGTAGTTTCACACTCAAATGAATCCAAACAAAGTATTTAGATGGTTTCTCTTAATATACAACACAAAAGAACTCAAATCTCTTTCACCCTACTCGTATGAGCTTTTAAAACACGTAAATGCATTCAAAAGCTTAAGTCGAAGTTTGTTGTACTTCAAAAGCTTGAGTTGAAGCTTGTTTGCACTTTAAAATATTCTTGGTGCTTTAAAATATTCTTGGTGTATCTTCATACTCAAATGCGTGCAAATAAAACAAATGGGTGCTTTCTCTAAATATACAACACAAAAGAACTCAATCTCTATCACCCTACTCGTATGAGCTTTTGAAACGCGTAAATGCATTCAAAAGTTTGAGTTGAAGCTTGTTTGTACTTGTAAACATCCTAGGTGTAGTTTCACACTCAAATGAATCCAAACAAAGTATTTGGATGCTTTCTCTGAATATACAACACAAAAGAACTCAAATCTCTTTCACCCTATCGTATGAGCGTTTAAAACACGTAAATGTATTCAAAAGTTTGAGTTGAAGCTTGTTTGTACTTGTAAACATCCTAGATGTAGTTTCACACTCAAATGAATCCAAACAAAGTATTTGGATGCTTTCTGTGAATATACAACACAAAAGAACTCAAATCTCTTTCACCCTACTCGTATGAGCGTTTAAAACGCGTAAATGCATTCAAAAGCTTGAGTTGAAGCTTGTTTGCACTTTAAAATATTCTTGTTGTATCTTCATACTCAAATGAGTGCAAATAAACCAAATGGGTGCTTTCTCTAAATATACCACACAAAAGAACTCAATCTCTATCACCCTACTCGTATGAGCTTTAAAAACGCGTAAATGCATTCAAAAGATTGAGTTGAAGCTTGTTTGTACTTGTAAACATTCTAGGTGTAGTTTCACACTCAAATGAATCCAAACAAAGTATTTGGATGCTTTCTCTGAATATACAACACAAAAGAACTCAAATCTCTTTCACCCTACTCGTATGAGCTTTTAAAACGCGTAAATGCATTCAAAAGCTTGAGTTGAAGTTAGTTTGTACTTTTAAACATCCAAGGTGTAGTTTCACACTCAGATAAATCCAAACAAAGTATTTGGATGTTTTCTCTTAATATACAACACAAAAGAACTCAATTTCTATCACCCTACTCGAATGAGTTTTTAAAACGCGTAAATGCATTCAAAAGCTTGAGTTGAAGCTTGTTTGTACTTGTAAACATCCTAGGTGTAGTTTCACACTCAAATGAATCCAAACAAAGTATTTGGATGCTTTCTCATAATATACAACAGAAAAGAACTCAAATCTCTTTCAGGCTACTTGTATGAGCTTAAACCGCTTAAATGCATTCAAAAGTTTGAGTTGAAGCTTTTTTGTACTTGTAAACATCCTAGGTGTACTTTCACACTCAAATGAATCCAAACAAAGTATTTGGATGCTTTCTCTTAATATACAACACAAAAGAACTCAAAAATCTCTTTCACCCTACTCGTATGAGCTTTTAAAACGCGTAAATGCATTCAAAAGCTTGAGTTGAAGCTTTTTTGTACTTGTAAACATCCTAGGTGTAGTTTCACACTCAAATGAATCCAAAAAAAGTATTTGGATGCTTTCTCTTAATATACAACACAAAAGAACTCAAATCTCTTTCACCCTACTCGTATGAGCTTTTAAAACGCGTAAATGCATCCAAAAGCTTGAGTTGAAGCTTGTTTGTACTTGTAAACTTCCTAGGTGTAGTTTCACACTCAAATGAATCCAAACAAAGTATTTGGATGCTTTCTCTTAATATACAACACAAAAGAACTCAAATCTCTTTCACCCTACTCGTATGAGCTTTTAAAACGCGTAAATGCATTCAAAAGCTTAAGTTGTTGAGTTGAAGCTTGTTTGCACTTTAAAATATTCTTGGTGTATCTTCATACTCAAATGAGTGCAAATAAAACAAATGGGTGCTTTCTCTAAATATACAACACAAAAGAACTCAATCTCTATCACCGTACTCGTATGAGCTTTTAAAACGCGTAAATGCATTCAAAAGTTTGAGTTGAAGCTTGTTTGTACTTGTAAACATCCTAGGTGTAGTTTCACACTCAAATGAATCCAAGCAAAGTATTTGGATGCTTTCTCTTAATATACAACACAAAAGAACTCAAATCTCTTTCACCCTACTCGTATGAGCTTTTAAAACGCGTAAATGCATTCGAAAGCTTGAGTTGAAGCTTGTTTGTACTTCTAAACATCCTAGATGTAGTTTCACACTCAAATGAATCCAATCAATGTATTTGGATGCTTTCTCTTAATATACAACACAAAAAAACTCAAATCTCTTTCACCCTACTTGTATGAGCTTTTAAAACGCGTATATGCATTCAAAAGCTTGAATTGAAGCTTGTTTACACTTTAAAATATTCTTGGTGTAGTTTCATACTCAAATGAGTGCAAACAAAACAACTGGGTGCTTTCTCTTAATATACAACACAAAAGAACTCAATCTCTATCACCCTACTCGTATGAGCTTTGAAAACGCGTAAATGCATTCAAAAGCTTGAGTTGAAGCTTGTTTACACTCTATAATATTCTTGGTGTATCTTCATACTCAAATGAGGTCAAATAAAACAAATGGGTGCTTTCTCTAAATATACAACACAAAAGAACACAATCTCTATCACCCTACTCGTATGAGCTTTTAAAACGCGTAAATGCATTCAAAAGTTTGAGTTGAAGCTTGTTTGTACTTGTAAACATCCTAGGTGTAGTTTCACACTCAAATGAATCCAAACAAAGTATTTGGATTCTTTCTCTGAATATACAACACAAAAGAACTCAAATCTCTTTCACCCTACTCGTATGAGCTTTTAAAACGCGTATATGCATTCAAAAGCTTGAATTGAAGTTTGTTTACACTTTAAAACATTCTTGGTGTAGTTTCATACTCAAATGAGTGCAAACAACACAATTGGGTGCTTTCTCTTAATATACAACACAAAAGAACTCAATCTCTATCACCCTACTCGTATGAGCTTTGAAAACGCGTAAATGCATTCAATAGCTTGAGTTGAAGCTTGTTTGTACTTGTAAACATCCAAGGTGTAGTTTCACACTCAAATGAATCCAAACAAAGTATTTGGATGCTTTCTCTTAATATACAACATAAAAGAACTCAAAAATCTCTTTCACCCTACTCGTATGAGCTTTTAAAACGCGTAAATGCATTCAAAAGCATGAGTTGAAGCTTGTTTGCACTTTAAAACATTCTTGGTGTAGTTTCATACTCAAACGAATGCAAACAAAACATTTGGGTGCTTTCTACTAATATACAACACAAAAGAACTCAATCTCTATCACCCTAGTCGTAAGAGCTGTTACAACGCGTAAATGCATTCAAAAGCTTGAGTTGAAGCTTATTTGTACTTGTAAACATCCAAGGTGTAGATTCACACTCAAATGAAACTAAACAAAGTATTTGGATGCTTTCTCTTAATATACAACACAAGAGAACTCAAATCTCTTTCACCCTACTCGTATTTGCTTTTAAAACGCGTAAATGCATCCAAAAGCTTGAGTTGAAGCTTGTTTGTACTTGTGAACTTCCTAGGTGTAGTTTCACACTCAAATGAATCCAAACAAAGTATTTAGATGCTTTCTCTTAATATACAACACAAAAGAACTCAAATCTCTTTCACCCTACTCGTATGAGCTTTTAAAACGAGTAAATGCATTCAAAAGCTTAAGTCGAAGCTTGTTTGTACTTCAAAAGCTTGAGTTGAAGCTTGTTTGCACTTTAAAATATTCTTGGTGTATCTTCATACTCAAATGACTGCAAATAAAACAAATGGGTGCTTTCTCTAAATATACAACACAAAAGAACTCAATCTCTTTCACCCTACTCGTATGAGCTTTTAAAACGCGTATATGCATTCAAAAGCTTGAATTGAAGCTTGTTTACACTTTACAATATTCTTGGTGTAGTTTCATACTCAAATGAGTGCAAACAAAACAATTGGGTGCTTTCTCTTAATATACAACACAAAAGAACTCAATCTCTATCACCCTACTCGTATGAGCTTTGAAAACGCGTAAATGCATTCAAAAGCTTGAGTTGAAGCTTGTTTACACTTTATAATATTCTTGGAGTATCTTCATACTCAAATGAGGTCAAATAAAACAAATGGGTGCTTTCTCTAAATATACAACACAAAAGAACTCAATCTCTATCACCCTACTTGTATGAGCTTTTAAAACGTGTAAATGCATTCAAAAGTTTGAGTTGAAGCTTGTTTGTACATGTAAACATCCTAGGTGTAGTTTCACACTCAAATGAATCCAAACAAAGTATTTGGATTCTTTCTCTGAATATACAACACAAAAGAACTCAAATCTCTTTCACCCTACTCGTATGAGCTTTTAAAACGCGTATATGCATTCAAAAGCTTGAATTGAAGCTTGTTTACACTTTAAAACATTCATGGTGTAGTTTCATACTCAAATGAGTGCAAACAAAACAATTGGGTGCTTTCTCTTAATATACAACACAAATGAAATCAATCTCTATCACCCTACTCGTATGAGCTTTGAAAACGCGTAAATGCATTCAAAAGCTTGAGTTGAAGCTTGTTTGTACTTGTAAACATCCAAGGTGTAGTTTCACACTCAAATGAATCCAAACAAAGTATTTGGATGCTTTCTCTTAATATACAACACAAAAGAACTCAAATCTCTTTCACCCTACTCGTATGTGCGTTTAAAACGCGTAAATGCATTCAAAAGCTTGAGTTGAAGCTTGTTTGCACTTTAAAATATTCTTGGTGTATCTTCATACTCAAATGAGGTCAAATAAAACAAATGGGTGCTTTCTCTAAATATACAACACAAAAGAACTCAATCTCTATCACCCTACTCGTATGAGCTTTTAAAACGCGTAAATGCATTCAAAAGTTTGAGTTGAAGCTTGTTTGTACTTGTAAACATCCTAGGTGTAGTTTCACACTCAAATGAATCCAAACAAAGTATTTGGATTCTTTCTCTGAATATACAACACAAAAGAACTCAAATCTCTTTCACCCTACTCGTATGGGCTTTTAAAACGCGTAAATGCATTCAAAAGCTTGAATTGAAGCTTGTTTACACTTTAAAACATTCTTGGTGTAGTTTCATACTCAAATGAGTGCAAACAAAACAATTGTGTGCTTTCTCTTAATATACATCACAAAAGAACTCAATCTCTATCACCCTACTCGTATGAGCTTTTAAAACGCGTAAATGCATTCAAAAGCTTGAGTTTAAGCTTTTTTGTACTTGTAAACATCCTAGGTGTTAGTTTCACACTCAAATGAATGCAAACAAAGTGTTTGGATGCTTTCTCTTAATATACAACACAAAAGAACTCAAATCTCTTTCACCCTTTTCCTATGAGGTTTTAAAACGCGTAAATGCATTCAAAAGCTTGAGTTGAAGCTTGTTTGTACTTGTAAACATCCGAGGTGTAGTTTCACACTCAAATGAATCCAAACAAAGTATTTGGATGCTTTCTCTTAATATACAACACAAAAGAACTCAAATCTCATTCACCCTACTCGTATGAGCTTTTATAATGCGTAAATGCATTCAAAAGCTTGAGTTGAAGCTTATTTGTACGTTTAAACATCCAAGGTGTAGTTTCACACTCAAATGAATCCAAACAAAGTATTTGGATACTTTCTCTTAATATACAACACAAAAGAACTCAAATCTCTTTCACCCTACTCGTATGAGCTTTTAAAACGCGTAAATGCATTCGAAAGCTTGAGTTGAAGCTTGTTTGTACTTCTAAACATCCTATATGTAGTTTCACACTCAAATGAATCCAATCAATGTATTTGGATGCTTTATCTTAATATACAACACAAAAAAACTCAAATCTCTTTCACCCTACTCGTATGAGCTTTTAAAACGCGTATATGCATTCAAAAGCTTGAATTGAAGCTTGTTTACACTTTAAAATATTCTTGGTGTAGTTTCATACTCAAATGAGTGCAAACAAAACAATTGGGTGCTTTCTCTTAATATACATCACAAAAGAACTCAATCTCTATCACCCTACTCGTATGAGCTTTTAAAACGCGTAAATGCATTCAAAAGGTTGAGTTTAAGCTTTTTTGTACTTGTAAACATCCTAGGTGTTAGTTTCACACTCAAATAAATGCAAACAAAGTGTTTGGATGCTTTCTCTAAATATACAACACAAAAGAACTCAATCTCTATCACCCTACTCGTATGAGGTTTTAAAACGCGTAAATGCATTCAAAAGTTTGAGTTGAAGCTTGTTTGTACATGTAAACATCCTAGGTGTAGTTTGACACTCAAATGAATCCAAACAAAGTATTTGGATTCTTTCTCTGAATATACAACATAAAAGAACTCAAATCTCTTTCACCCTACTCGTATGAGCTTTTAAAACGCGTATATGCATTCAAAAGCTTGAATTGAAGCTTGTTTACACTTTAAAACATTCTTGGTGTAGTTTCATACTCAAATGAGTGCAAACAAAACAATTGGGTGCTTTCTCTTAATATACAACACAAATGAAATCAATCTCTATCACCCTACTCGTATGAGCTTTGAAAACGCGTAAATGCATTCAAAAGCTTGAGTTGAAGCTTGTTTGTACTTGTAAACATCCAAGGTGTAGTTTCACACTCAAATGAATCCAAACAAAGTATTTGGATGCTTTCTCTTAATATACAACACAAAAGAACTCAAATCTCATTCACCCTACTTGTATGAGCTTTTATAATGCGTAAATGCATTCAAAAGCTTGAGTTGAAGCTTATTTGTACTTGTAAACATCCAAGGTGTAGTTTCACACTCAAATGAATCCAAACAAAGTATTTGGATGCTTTCTCTTAATATACAACACAAAAAAACTCAAATCTCTTTCACCCTACCCGTATGAGCTTTTATAACGCGTAAATGGATTCAAAAGCTTGAGTTGAAGCTAGTTTTTACTTGTAAACATCCTAGGTGTAGTTTCACACTCAAATGAATCCAAACAAAGTATTTGGATGCTTTCTTTTATTATACAACACAAAAGAACTCAAATCTCTTTCATCCTACTCGTATGAGCTTTTAGAACGCGTAAATGCATTCAAAAGCTTGAGTTGAAGCATATTTGTACTTGTAAACATCCAAGGTGTAGTTTCACACTCAAATGAAACCAAACAAAGTATTTGGATGCTTTCTCTTAATATACAACACAAAAGAACTCAAATCTCTTTCACCCTACTCGTATGAGCTTCTAAAACGCGTAAATGCATTCAAAAGCTTGAGTTGAAGCTTGTTTGCACTTTACAACATTCTTGGTGTAGTTTCATACTCAAATGAATGCAAACAAAACATTTGGGTGCTTTCTCTTAATATACAACACAAAAGAACTCAATCTCTATCACCCTACTCGTATGAGCTTTTAAAACGCGTAAATGCATTCAAATGCTTGAGTTGAAGCTTGTTTGTACTTCTAAACATCCTAGGTGTAGTTTCACACTCAAATGAATCCAAACAAAGTATTTGGATGCTTTCTCATAATATACAACACAAAAGAACTCAAATCTCTTTCAGTCTACTTGTATGAGCTTAAAACGCTTAAATGCATTCAAAAGTTTGAGTTGAAGCTTTTTTGTACTTGTAAACATCCTAGGTGTACTTTCACACTCAAATGAATCCAAACAAAGTCTTTGGACTCTTTCTCTTAATATACAACACAAAAGAACTCAAATCTCATTCACCCTACCCGTATGAGCTTTTAAAACGCATAAATGCATTCAAAAGCTTGAGTTGAAGCTTCTTTGTACTTGTAAACATCCAAGGTGTAGTTTCACACTCAAATGAAACCAAACAAAGTATTTGGATGCTTTCTCTTAATATACAACACAAAAGAACTCAAATCACTTTCACCCTACTCGTATGAGCTTTTAAAACGCGTAAATGCATTCGAAAGCTTGAGTTGAAGCTTGTTTGTACTTGTAAACATCCTAGATTTAGTTTCACACTCAAATGAATCCAATCAATGTATTTGGATGCTTTCTATTAGTATACAACACAAAAGAACTCAAATCTCTTTCACCCTACTCGTATGGGCTTTTAAAACGCGTAAATGCATTCAAAAGCTTGAATTGAAGCTTGTTTACACTTTAAAACATTCTTGGTGTAGTTTCATACTCAAATGAGTGCAAACAAAACAATTGTGTGCTTTCTCTTAATATACATCACAAAAGAACTCAATCTCTATCACCCTACTCGTATGAGCTTTTAAAACGCGTAAATGCATTCAAAAGCTTGAGTTTAAGCTTTTTTGTACTTGTAAACATCCTAGGTGTTAGTTTCACACTCAAATAAATGCAAACAAAGTGTTTGGATGCTTTCTCTTAATATACAACACAAAAGAACTCAAATCTCTTTCACCCTTTTCCTATGAGGTTTTAAAACGCGTAAATGCATTCAAAAGCTTGAGTTGAAGCTTGTTTGTACTTGTAAACATCCGAGGTGTAGTTTCACACTCAAATGAATCCAAACAAAGTATTTGGATGCTTTCTCTTAATATACAACACAAAAGAACTCAAATCTCATTCACCCTACTCGTATGAGCTTTTATAATGCGTAAATGCATTCAAAAGCTTGAGTTGAAGCTTATTTGTACGTTTAAACATCCAAGGTGTAGTTTCACACTCAAATGAATCCAAACAAAGTATTTGGATGCTTTCTCTTAATATACAACACAAAAGAACTCAAATCTCTTTCACCCTACTCGTATGAGCTTTTAAAACGCGTAAATGCATTCGAAAGCTTGAGTTGAAGCTTGTTTGTACTTCTAAACATCCTATATGTAGTTTCACACTCAAATGAATCCAATCAATGTATTTGGATGCTTTATCTTAATATACAACACAAAAAAACTCAAATCTCTTTCACCCTACTCGTATGAGCTTTTAAAACGCGTATATGCATTCAAAAGCTTGAATTGAAGCTTGTTTACACTTTACAATATTCTTGGTGTAGTTTCATACTCAAATGAGTGCAAACAAAACAATTGGGTGCTTTCTCTTAATATACAACACAAAAGAACTCAATCTCTATCACCCTACTCGTATGAGCTTTGAAAACGCGTAAATGCATTCAAAAGCTTGAGTTGAAGCTTGTTTACACTTTATAATATTCTTGGAGTATCTTCATACTCAAATGAGGTCAAATAAAACAAATGGGTGCTTTCTCTAAATATACAACACAAAAGAACTCAATCTCTATCACCCTACTTGTATGAGCTTTTAAAACGCGTAAATGCATTCAAAAGTTTGAGTTGAAGCTTGTTTGTACATGTAAACATCCTAGGTGTAGTTTCACACTCAAATGAATCCAAACAAAGTATTTGGATTCTTTCTCTGAATATACAACACAAAAGAACTCAAATCTCTTTCACCCTACTCGTATGAGCTTTTAAAACGCGTATATGCATTCAAAAGCTTGAATTGAAGCTTGTTTACACTTTAAAACATTCTTGGTGTAGTTTCATACTCAAATGAGTGCAAACAAAACAATTGGGTGCTTTCTCTTAATATACAACACAAATGAAATCAATCTCTATCACCCTACTCGTATGAGCTTTGAAAACGCGTAAATGCATTCAAAAGCTTGAGTTGAAGCTTGTTTGTACTTGTAAACATCCAAGGTGTAGTTTCACACTCAAATAAATCCAAACAAAGTATTTGGATGCTTTCTCTTAATATACAACACAAAAGAACTCAAATCTCATTCACCCTACTTGTATGAGCTTTTATAATGCGTAAATGCATTCAAAAGCTTGAGTTGAAGCTTATTTGTACTTGTAAACATCCAAGGTGTAGTTTCACACTCAAATGAATCCAAACAAAGTATTTGGATGCTTTCTCTTAATATACAACACAAAAAAACTCAAATCTCTTTCACCCTACCCGTATGAGCTTTTATAACGCGTAAATGGATTCAAAAGCTTGAGTTGAAGCTAGTTTTTACTTGTAAACATCCTAGGTGTAGTTTCACACTCAAATGAATCCAAACAAAGTATTTGGATGCTTTCTTTTATTATACAACACAAAAGAACTCAAATCTCTTTCATCCTACTCGTATGAGCTTTTAGAACGCGTAAATGCATTCAAAAGCTTGAGTTGAAGCATATTTGTACTTGTAAACATCCAAGGTGTAGTTTCACACTCAAATGAAACCAAACAAAGTATTTGGATGCTTTCTCTTAATATACAACACAAAAGAACTCAAATCTCTTTCACCCTACTCGTATGAGCTTCTAAAACGCGTAAATGCATTCAAAAGCTTGAGTTGAAGCTTGTTTGCACTTTACAACATTCTTGGTGTAGTTTCATACTCAAATGAATGCAAACAAAACATTTGGGTGCTTTCTCTTAATATACAACACAAAAGAACTCAATCTCTATCACCCTACTCGTATGAGCTTTTAAAACGCGTAAATGCATTCAAATGCTTGAGTTGAAGCTTGTTTGTACTTCTAAACATCCTAGGTGTAGTTTCACACTCAAATGAATCCAAACAAAGTATTTGGATGCTTTCTCATAATATACAACACAAAAGAACTCAAATCTCTTTCAGTCTACTTGTATGAGCTTAAAACGCTTAAATGCATTCAAAAGTTTGAGTTGAAGCTTTTTTGTACTTGTAAACATCCTAGGTGTACTTTCACACTCAAATGAATCCAAACAAAGTCTTTGGACTCTTTCTCTTAATATACAACACAAAAGAACTCAAATCTCATTCACCCTACCCGTATGAGCTTTTAAAACGCATAAATGCATTCAAAAGCTTGAGTTGAAGCTTCTTTGTACTTGTAAACATCCAAGGTGTAGTTTCACACTCAAATGAAACCAAACAAAGTATTTGGATGCTTTCTCTTAATATACAACACAAAAGAACTCAAATCACTTTCACCCTACTCGTATGAGCTTTTAAAACGCGTAAATGCATTCGAAAGCTTGAGTTGAAGCTTGTTTGTACTTGTAAACATCCTAGATTTAGTTTCACACTCAAATGAATCCAATCAATGTATTTGGATGCTTTCTATTAGTATACAACACAAAAGAACTCAAATCTCTTTCACCCTACTCGTATGGGCTTTTAAAACGCGTAAATGCATTCAAAAGCTTGAATTGAAGCTTGTTTACACTTTAAAACATTCTTGGTGTAGTTTCATACTCAAATGAGTGCAAACAAAACAATTGTGTGCTTTCTCTTAATATACATCACAAAAGAACTCAATCTCTATCACCCTACTCGTATGAGCTTTTAAAACGCGTAAATGCATTCAAAAGCTTGAGTTTAAGCTTTTTTGTACTTGTAAACATCCTAGGTGTTAGTTTCACACTCAAATAAATGCAAACAAAGTGTTTGGATGCTTTCTCTTAATATACAACACAAAAGAACTCAAATCTCTTTCACCCTTTTCCTATGAGGTTTTAAAACGCGTAAATGCATTCAAAAGCTTGAGTTGAAGCTTGTTTGTACTTGTAAACATCCGAGGTGTAGTTTCACACTCAAATGAATCCAAACAAAGTATTTGGATGCTTTCTCTTAATATACAACACAAAAGAACTCAAATCTCATTCACCCTACTCGTATGAGCTTTTATAATGCGTAAATGCATTCAAAAGCTTGAGTTGAAGCTTATTTGTACGTTTAAACATCCAAGGTGTAGTTTCACACTCAAATGAATCCAAACAAAGTATTTGGATGCTTTCTCTTAATATACAACACAAAAGAACTCAAATCTCTTTCACCCTACTCGTATGAGCTTTTAAAACGCGTAAATGCATTCGAAAGCTTGAGTTGAAGCTTGTTTGTACTTCTAAACATCCTATATGTAGTTTCACACTCAAATGAATCCAATCAATGTATTTGGATGCTTTATCTTAATATACAACACAAAAAAACTCAAATCTCTTTCACCCTACTCGTATGAGCTTTTAAAACGCGTATATGCATTCAAAAGCTTGAATTGAAGCTTGTTTACACTTTACAATATTCTTGGTGTAGTTTCATACTCAAATGAGTGCAAACAAAACAATTGGGTGCTTTCTCTTAATATACAACACAAAAGAACTCAATCTCTATCACCCTACTCGTATGAGCTTTGAAAACGCGTAAATGCATTCAAAAGCTTGAGTTGAAGCTTGTTTACACTTTATAATATTCTTGGAGTATCTTCATACTCAAATGAGGTCAAATAAAACAAATGGGTGCTTTCTCTAAATATACAACACAAAAGAACTCAATCTCTATCACCCTACTTGTATGAGCTTTTAAAACGCGTAAATGCATTCAAAAGTTTGAGTTGAAGCTTGTTTGTACATGTAAACATCCTAGGTGTAGTTTCACACTCAAATGAATCCAAACAAAGTATTTGGATTCTTTCTCTGAATATACAACACAAAAGAACTCAAATCTCTTTCACCCTACTCGTATGAGCTTTTAAAACGCGTATATGCATTCAAAAGCTTGAATTGAAGCTTGTTTACACTTTAAAACATTCATGGTGTAGTTTCATACTCAAATGAGTGCAAACAAAACAATTGGGTGCTTTCTCTTAATATACAACACAAATGAAATCAATCTCTATCACCCTACTCGTATGAGCTTTGAAAACGCGTAAATGCATTCAAAAGCTTGAGTTGAAGCTTGTTTGTACTTGTAAACATCCAAGGTGTAGTTTCACACTCAAATGAATCCAAACAAAGTATTTGGATGCTTTCTCTTAATATACAACACAAAAGAACTCAAATCTCATTCACCCTACTTGTATGAGCTTTTAAAACGCGTAAATGCATTCAAAAGCTTGAGTTGAAGCTTCTTTGTACTTGTAAACATCCAAGGTGTAGTTTCACACTCAAATGAAACCAAACAAAGTATTTGGATGCTTTCTCTTAATATACAACACAAAAGAACTCAAATCACTTTCACCCTACTCGTATGAGCTTTTAAAACGCGTAAATGCATTCGAAAGCTTGAGTTGAAGCTTGTTTGTACTTGTAAACATCCTAGATTTAGTTTCACACTCAAATGAATCCAATCAATGTATTTGGATGCTTTCTATTAGTATACAACACAAAAGAACTCAAATCTCTTTCACCCTACTCGTATGGGCTTTTAAAACGCGTAAATGCATTCAAAAGCTTGAATTGAAGCTTGTTTACATTTTAAAACATTCTTGGTGTAGTTTCATACTCAAATGAGTGCAAACAAAACAATTGTGTGCTTTCTCTTAATATATACATCACAAAAGAACTCAATCTCTATCACCCTACTCGTATGAGCTTTTAAAACGCGTAAATGCATTCAAAAACTTGAGTTTAAGCTTTTTTGTACTTGTAAACATCCTAGGTGTTAGTTTCACACTCAAATGAATGCAAACAAAGTGTTTGGATGCTTTCTCTTAATATACAACACAAAAGAACTCAAATCTCTTTCACCCTTTTCCTATGAGGTTTTAAAACGCGTAAATGCATTCAAAAGCTTGAGTTGAAGCTTGTTTGTACTTGTAAACATCCGAGGTGTAGTTTCACACTCAAATGAATCCAAACAAAGTATTTGGATGCTTTCTCTTAATATACAACACAAAAGAACTCAAATCTCATTCACCCTACTCGTATGAGCTTTTATAATGCGTAAATGCATTCAAAAGCTTGAGTTGAAGCTTATTTGTACGTTTAAACATCCAAGGTGTAGTTTCACACTCAAATGAATCCAAACAAAGTATTTGGATGCTTTCTCTTAATATACAACACAAAAGAACTCAAATCTCTTTCACCCTACTCGTATGAGCTTTTAAAACACGTAAATGCATTCGAAAGCTTGAGTTGAAGCTTGTTTGTACTTCTAAACATCCTATATGTAGTTTCACACTCAAATGAATCCAATCAATGTATTTGGATGCTTTATCTTAATATACAACACAAAAAAACTCAAATCTCTTTCACCCTACTCGTATGAGCTTTTAAAACGCGTATATGCATTCAAAAGCTTGAATTGAAGCTTGTTTACACTTTACAATATTCTTGGTGTAGTTTCATACTCAAATGAGTGCAAACAAAACAATTGGGTGCTTTCTCTTAATATACAACACAAAAGAACTCAATCTCTATCACCCTACTCGTATGAGCTTTGAAAACGCGTAAATGCATTCAAAAGCTTGAGTTGAAGCTTGTTTACACTTTATAATATTCTTGGAGTATCTTCATACTCAAATGAGGTCAAATAAAACAAATGGGTGCTTTCTCTAAATATACAACACAAAAGAACTCAATCTCTATCACCCTACTTGTATGAGCTTTTATAATGCGTAAATGCATTCAAAAGCTTGAGTTGAAGCTTATTTGTACTTGTAAACATCCAAGGTGTAGTTTCACACTCAAATGAATCCAAACAAAGTATTTGGATGCTTTCTCTTAATATACAACACAAAAAAACTCAAATCTCTTTCACCCTACTCGTATGAGTTTCTAAAACGCGTAAATGCATTCAAAAGCTTGAGTTGAAGCTTGTTTGCACTTTAAAACATTCTTGGTGTAGTTTCATACTCAAATGAATGCAAACAAAACATTTGGGTGCTTTCTCTTAATATACAACACAAAAGAACTCAATCTCTATCACCCTACTCGTATGAGCTTTTAAAACGCGTAAATGCATTCAAAAGCTTGAGTTGAAACTTGTTTGTACTTCTAAACATCCTAGGTGTAGTTTCACACTCAAATGAATCCAAACAAAGTATTTGGATGCTTTCTCATAATATACAACACAAAAGAACTCAAATCTCTTTCAGTCTACTTGTATGAGCTTAAAACGCTTAAATGCATTCAAAAGTTTCAGTTGAAGCTTTTTTGTACTTGTAAACATCCTAGGAGTACTTTCACACTCAAATGAATCCAAACAAAGTCTTTGGACTCTTTCTCTTAATATACAACACAAAAGAACTCAAATCTCATTCACCCTACCCGTATGAGCTTTTAAAACGCGTAAATGCATTCAAAAGCTTGAGTTGAAGCTTCTTTGTACTTGTAAACATCCAAGGTGTAGTTTCACACTCAAATGAAACCAAACAAATTATTTGGATGCTTTCTCTTAATATACAACACAAAAGAACTCAAATCTCTTTCACCCTACTCGTATGAGCTTTTAAAACGCGTAAATGCATTCAAAAGCTTGAGTTTAAGCTTATTTGTACTTGTAAACATCCAAGGTGTACTTTCACACTCAAATGAATCCAAACAAAGTCTTTGGACTCTTTCTCTTAATATACAACACAAAAGAACTCAAAAATCTCTTTCACCCTACTCGTATGAGCTTTTAAAACGCGTAAATGCATTCAAAAGCTTAAGTTGTTGAGTTGAAGCTTGTTTGCACTTTAAAATATTCTTGGTGTATCTTCATACTCAAATGAGTGCAAATAAAACAAATGGGTGCTTTCTCTAAATATACAACACAAAAGAACTCAATCTCTATCACCGTACTCGTATGAGCTTTTAAAACCCGTAAATGCATTCAAAAGTTTGAGTTGAAGCTTGTTTGTACTTGTAAACATCCTAGGTGTAGTTTCACACTCAAATGAATCCAAACAAAGTATTTGGATGCTTTCTCTTAATATACAACACAAAAGAACTCAAATCTCTTTCACCCTACTCGTATGAGCTTTTAAAACGCGTAAATGCATTCGAAAGCTTGAGTTGAAGCTTGTTTGTACTTCTAAACATCCTAGATGTAGTTTCACACTCAAATGAATCCAATCAATGTATTTGGATGCTTTCTCTTAATATACAACACAAAAAAACTCAAATCTCTTTCACCCTACTCGTATGAGCTTTTAAAACGCGTATATGCATTCAAAAGCTTGAATTGAAGCTTGTTTACACTTTAAAATGTTCTTGGTGTAGTTTCATACTCAAATGAGTGCAAACAAAACAATTGGGTGCTTTCTCTTAATATACAACACAAATGAACTCAATCTCTATCACCCTACTCGTATGAGCTTTGAAAACGCGTAAATGCATTCAAAAGCTTGAGTTGAAGCTTGTTTGTACTTGTAAACATCCAAGGTGTAGTTTCACACTCAAATGAATCCAAACAAAGTATTTGGATGCTTTCTCTTAATATACAACACAAAAGAACTCAAATCTCATTCACCCTACTCGTATGAGCTTTTAAAACGCGTAAATGCATTCAAAAGCTTGAGTTGAAGCTTGTTTGCACTTTAAAACATTCTTGGTGTAGTTTCATACTCAAATGAGTGCAAACAAAACAATTGGGTGCTTTCTCTAAATATACAACACAAAAGAACTCAATCTCTATCACCGTACTCGTATGAGCTTTTAAAACCCGTAAATGCATTCAAAAGTTTGAGTTGAAGCTTGTTTGTACTTGTAAACATCCTAAGTGTAGTTTCACACTCAAATGAATCCAAACAAAGTATTTGGATGCTTTCTCATAATATACAACAGAAAAGAACTCAAATCTCTTTCAGGCTACTTGTATGAGCTTAAACCGCTTAAATGAATTCAAAAGTTTGAGTTGAAGCTTTTTTGTACTTGTAAACATCCTAGGTGTACTTTCACACTCAAATGAATCCAAACAAAGTATTTGGATGCTTTCTCTTAATATACAACTTAAAAGAACTCAAAAATCTCTTTCACCCTACTCGTATGAGCTTTTAAAACGCGTAAATGCATTCAAAAGCATGAGTTGAAACTTGTTTGCACTTTAAAACATTCTTGGTGTAGTTTCATACTGAAATGAATGCAAACAAAACATTTGGGTGCTTTCTACTAATATACAACACAAAAGAACTCAATCTCTATCACCCTAGTCGTAAGAGCTGTTACAACGCGTAAATGCATTCAAAAGCTTGAGTTGAAGCTTATTTGTGCTTGTAAACATCCAAGGTGTAGTTTCACACTCAAATGAAACTAAACAAAGTATTTGGATGCTTTCTCTTAATATACAACACAAGAGAACTCAAATCTCTTTCACCCTACTCGTATGAGCTTTTAAAACGCGTAAATGCATCCAAAAGCTTGAGATGAAGCTTGTTTGTACTTGTAAACTTCCTAGGTGTAGTTTCACACTCAAATGAATCCAAACAAAGTATTTAGATGGTTTCTCTTAATATACAACACAAAAGAACTCAAATCTCTTTCACCCTACTCGTATGAGCTTTTAAAACACGTAAATGCATTCAAAAGCTTAAGTCGAAGTTTGTTGTACTTCAAAAGCTTGAGTTGAAGCTTGTTTGCACTTTAAAATATTCTTGGTGCTTTAAAATATTCTTGGTGTATCTTCATACTCAAATGCGTGCAAATAAAACAAATGGGTGCTTTCTCTAAATATACAACACAAAAGAACTCAATCTCTATCACCCTACTCGTATGAGCTTTTGAAACGCGTAAATGCATTCAAAAGTTTGAGTTGAAGCTTGTTTGTACTTGTAAACATCCTAGGTGTAGTTTCACACTCAAATGAATCCAAACAAAGTATTTGGATGCTTTCTCTGAATATACAACACAAAAGAACTCAAATCTCTTTCACCCTATCGTATGAGCGTTTAAAACACGTAAATGTATTCAAAAGTTTGAGTTGAAGCTTGTTTGTACTTGTAAACATCCTAGATGTAGTTTCACACTCAAATGAATCCAAACAAAGTATTTGGATGCTTTCTGTGAATATACAACACAAAAGAACTCAAATCTCTTTCACCCTACTCGTATGAGCGTTTAAAACGCGTAAATGCATTCAAAAGCTTGAGTTGAAGCTTGTTTGCACTTTAAAATATTCTTGTTGTATCTTCATACTCAAATGAGTGCAAATAAACCAAATGGGTGCTTTCTCTAAATATACCACACAAAAGAACTCAATCTCTATCACCCTACTCGTATGAGCTTTAAAAACGCGTAAATGCATTCAAAAGATTGAGTTGAAGCTTGTTTGTACTTGTAAACATTCTAGGTGTAGTTTCACACTCAAATGAATCCAAACAAAGTATTTGGATGCTTTCTCTGAATATACAACACAAAAGAACTCAAATCTCTTTCACCCTACTCGTATGAGCTTTTAAAACGCGTAAATGCATTCAAAAGCTTGAGTTGAAGTTAGTTTGTACTTTTAAACATCCAAGGTGTAGTTTCACACTCAGATAAATCCAAACAAAGTATTTGGATGTTTTCTCTTAATATACAACACAAAAGAACTCAATTTCTATCACCCTACTCGAATGAGTTTTTAAAACGCGTAAATGCATTCAAAAGCTTGAGTTGAAGCTTGTTTGTACTTGTAAACATCCTAGGTGTAGTTTCACACTCAAATGAATCCAAACAAAGTATTTGGATGCTTTCTCATAATATACAACAGAAAAGAACTCAAATCTCTTTCAGGCTACTTGTATGAGCTTAAACCGCTTAAATGCATTCAAAAGTTTGAGTTGAAGCTTTTTTGTACTTGTAAACATCCTAGGTGTACTTTCACACTCAAATGAATCCAAACAAAGTATTTGGATGCTTTCTCTTAATATACAACACAAAAGAACTCAAAAATCTCTTTCACCCTACTCGTATGAGCTTTTAAAACGCGTAAATGCATTCAAAAGCTTGAGTTGAAGCTTTTTTGTACTTGTAAACATCCTAGGTGTAGTTTCACACTCAAATGAATCCAAAAAAAGTATTTGGATGCTTTCTCTTAATATACAACACAAAAGAACTCAAATCTCTTTCACCCTACTCGTATGAGCTTTTAAAACGCGTAAATGCATCCAAAAGCTTGAGTTGAAGCTTGTTTGTACTTGTAAACTTCCTAGGTGTAGTTTCACACTCAAATGAATCCAAACAAAGTATTTGGATGCTTTCTCTTAATATACAACACAAAAGAACTCAAATCTCTTTCACCCTACTCGTATGAGCTTTTAAAACGCGTAAATGCATTCAAAAGCTTAAGTTGTTGAGTTGAAGCTTGTTTGCACTTTAAAATATTCTTGGTGTATCTTCATACTCAAATGAGTGCAAATAAAACAAATGGGTGCTTTCTCTAAATATACAACACAAAAGAACTCAATCTCTATCACCGTACTCGTATGAGCTTTTAAAACGCGTAAATGCATTCAAAAGTTTGAGTTGAAGCTTGTTTGTACTTGTAAACATCCTAGGTGTAGTTTCACACTCAAATGAATCCAAGCAAAGTATTTGGATGCTTTCTCTTAATATACAACACAAAAGAACTCAAATCTCTTTCACCCTACTCGTATGAGCTTTTAAAACGCGTAAATGCATTCGAAAGCTTGAGTTGAAGCTTGTTTGTACTTCTAAACATCCTAGATGTAGTTTCACACTCAAATGAATCCAATCAATGTATTTGGATGCTTTCTCTTAATATACAACACAAAAAAACTCAAATCTCTTTCACCCTACTTGTATGAGCTTTTAAAACGCGTATATGCATTCAAAAGCTTGAATTGAAGCTTGTTTACACTTTAAAATATTCTTGGTGTAGTTTCATACTCAAATGAGTGCAAACAAAACAACTGGGTGCTTTCTCTTAATATACAACACAAAAGAACTCAATCTCTATCACCCTACTCGTATGAGCTTTGAAAACGCGTAAATGCATTCAAAAGCTTGAGTTGAAGCTTGTTTACACTCTATAATATTCTTGGTGTATCTTCATACTCAAATGAGGTCAAATAAAACAAATGGGTGCTTTCTCTAAATATACAACACAAAAGAACTCAATCTCTATCACCCTACTCGTATGAGCTTTTAAAACGCGTAAATGCATTCAAAAGTTTGAGTTGAAGCTTGTTTGTACTTGTAAACATCCTAGGTGTAGTTTCACACTCAAATGAATCCAAACAAAGTATTTGGATTCTTTCTCTGAATATACAACACAAAAGAACTCAAATCTCTTTCACCCTACTCGTATGAGCTTTTAAAACGCGTATATGCATTCAAAAGCTTGAATTGAAGTTTGTTTACACTTTAAAACATTCTTGGTGTAGTTTCATACTCAAATGAGTGCAAACAACACAATTGGGTGCTTTCTCTTAATATACAACACAAAAGAACTCAATCTCTATCACCCTACTCGTATGAGCTTTGAAAACGCGTAAATGCATTCAATAGCTTGAGTTGAAGCTTGTTTGTACTTGTAAACATCCAAGGTGTAGTTTCACACTCAAATGAATCCAAACAAAGTATTTGGATGCTTTCTCTTAATATACAACATAAAAGAACTCAAAAATCCCTTTCACCCTACTCGTATGAGCTTTTAAAACGCGTAAATGCATTCAAAAGCATGAGTTGAAGCTTGTTTGCACTTTAAAACATTCTTGGTGTAGTTTCATACTCAAACGAATGCAAACAAAACATTTGGGTGCTTTCTACTAATATACAACACAAAAGAACTCAATCTCTATCACCCTAGTCGTAAGAGCTGTTACAACGCGTAAATGCATTCAAAAGCTTGAGTTGAAGCTTATTTGTACTTGTAAACATCCAAGGTGTAGATTCACACTCAAATGAAACTAAACAAAGTATTTGGATGCTTTCTCTTAATATACAACACAAGAGAACTCAAATCTCTTTCACCCTACTCGTATTTGCTTTTAAAACGCGTAAATGCATCCAAAAGCTTGAGTTGAAGCTTGTTTGTACTTGTGAACTTCCTAGGTGTAGTTTCACACTCAAATGAATCCAAACAAAGTATTTAGATGCTTTCTCTTAATATACAACACAAAAGAACTCAAATCTCTTTCACCCTACTCGTATGAGCTTTTAAAACGAGTAAATGCATTCAAAAGCTTAAGTCGAAGCTTGTTTGTACTTCAAAAGCTTGAGTTGAAGCTTGTTTGCACTTTAAAATATTCTTGGTGTATCTTCATACTCAAATGACTGCAAATAAAACAAATGGGTGCTTTCTCTAAATATACAACACAAAAGAACTCAATCTCTATCACCCTACTCGTATGAGCTTTTAAAACGCGTAAATGCATTCAAAAGTTTGAGTTGAAGCTTGTTTGTACTTGTAAACATCCTAGGTGTAGTTTCACACTCATATGAATCCAAACAAAGTATTTGGATGCTTTCTCTGAATATACAACACAAAAGAACTCAAATCTCTTTCACCCTACTCGTATGAGCGTTTAAAACGCGTAAATGCATTCAAAAGTTTGAGTTGAAGCTTGTTTGTACTTGTAAACATCCTAGGTGTAGTTTCACACTCAAATGAATCCAAACAAAGTATTTGGATGCTTTCTTTGATTATACAACACAAAAGAACTCAAATCTCTTTCACCCTACTCGTATGATCGTTTAAAACGCGTAAATGCATTCAAAAGCTTGAGTTGAAGCTTGTTTGCACTTTAAAATATTCTTGTTGTATCTTCATACTCAAATGAGTGCAAATAAAACAAATGGGTGCTTTCTCTAAATATACCACACAAAAGAACTCAATCTCTATCACCCTACTCGTATGAGCTTTAAAAACGCGTAAATGCATTCAAAAGTTTGAGTTGAAGCTTGTTT
Organism: Tetragonia tetragonoides; assembly: GCA_038025085.1. Lineage (NCBI taxonomy): Eukaryota > Viridiplantae > Streptophyta > Magnoliopsida > Caryophyllales > Aizoaceae > Tetragonia > Tetragonia tetragonoides. The sequence goes on from CM076140.1 coordinate 28,234,400, forward strand.
GTACTTGTAAACATTCTAGGTGTAGTTTCACACTCAATTGAATCCAGACAAAGTATTTGGATGCTTTCTCTGAATATACAACACAAAAGAACTCAAATCTCTTTCACCCTACTCGTATGAGCTTTTAAAACGCGTAAATGCATTCAAAAGCTTGAGTTGAAGTTAGTTTGTACTTGTAAACATCCAAGGTGTAGTTTCACACTCAGATAAATCCAAACAAAGTATTTGGATGTTTTCTCTTAATATACAACACAAAAGAACTCAATTTCTATCACCCTACTCGAATGAGCTTTTAAAACGCGTAAATGCATTCAAAAGCTTGAGTTGAAGCTTGTTTGTACTTGTAAACATCCTAGGTGTAGTTTCACACTCAAAAGAATCCAAACAAAGTATTTGGATGCTTTCTCATAATATACAACAGAAAAGAACTCAAATCTCTTTCAGGCTACTTGTATGAGCTTAAACCGCTTAAATGCATTCAAAAGTTTGAGTTGAAGCTTTTTTGTACTTGTAAACATCCTAGGTACACTTTCACACTCAAATGAATCCAAACAAAGTATTTGGATGCTTTCTCTTAATATACAACACAAAAGAACTGAAAAATCTCTTTCACCCTACTCGTATGAGCTTTTAAAAGGCATAAATGCATTCAAAAGCTTGAGTTGAAGCTTTTTTGTACTTGTAAACATCCTTGGTGTAGTTTCACACTCAAATGAATCCAAAAAAAGTATTTGGATGCTTTCTCTTAATATACAACACAAAAGAACTCAAATCTCTTTCACCCTACTCGTATGAGCTTTTAAAACGCGTAAATGCATCCAAAAGCTTGAGTTGAAGCTTGTTTGTACTTGTAAACTTCCTAGGTTTAGTTTCACACTCAAATGAATCCAAACAAAGTATTTGGATGCTTTCTCTTAATATACAACACAAAAGAACTCAAATCTCTTTCACCCTACTCGTATGAGCTTTTAAAACGCGTAAATGCATTCACAAGCTTAAGTTGTTGAGTTGAAGCTTGTTTGCACTTTAAAATATTCTTGGTGTATCTGCATACTCAAATGAGTGCAAATAAAACAAATGGCTGCTTTCTCTAAATATACAACACAAAAGAACTCAATCTCTATCACCGTACTCGTATGAGCTTTTAAAACGCGTAAATGCATTCAAAAGTTTGAGTTGAAGCTTGTTTGTACTTGTAAACATCCTAGGTGTAGTTTCACACTCAAATGAATCCAAACAAAGTATTTGGATTCTTTCTCTTAATATACAACACAAAAGAACTCAAATCTCTTTCACCCTACTCGTATGAGCTTTTAAAACGCGTAAATGCATTCGAAAGCTTGAGTTGAAGCATGTTTGTACTTCTAAACATCCTAGATGTAGTTTCACACTCAAATGAATCCAATCAATGTATTTGGATGCTTTCTCTTAATATACAACACAAAAAAACTCAAATCTCTTTCACCCTACTCGTATGAGCTTTTAAAACGCGTAAATGCATTCAAAAGCTTGAGTTGAAGCTTGTTTGTACTTGTAAACATCCTAGGTGTAGTTTCACACTCAAATGAATCCAAACAAAGTATTTGGATGCTTTCTTTTAATATACAACACAAAAGAACTCAAATCTCATTCACCCTACTCGTATGAGCTTTTAAAACGCGTAAATGCATTCAAAAGCTTGAGTTGAAGCTTGTTTGCACTTTAAAACATTCTTGGTGTAGTTTCATACTCAAATGAGTGCAAGCAAAACAATTGGGTGCTTTCTCTTAATATACAACACAAAAGAACTCAATTTCTATCACCCTACTCGTATGAGCTTTTAAAACGCTTAAATGCATTCAAAAGCTTGAGTTGAAGCTTGTTTGTACTTGTAAACATCCTAGGTGTAGTTTCACACTCAAATGAATCCAAACAAAGTATTTGGATGCTTTCTCATAATATACAACAGAAAACAACTCAAATCTCTTTCAGGCTACTTGTATGAGCTTAAACCGCTTAAATGCATTTAAAAGTTTGAGTTGAAGCTTTTTTGTACTTGTAAACATCCTAGGTGTAGTTTCACACTCAAATGAATCCAAACAAAGTATTTGGATGCTTTCTCATAATATACAACAGAAAACAACTCAAATCTCTTTCAGGCTACTTGTATGAGCTTAAACCGCTTAAATGCATTCAAAAGTTTGAGTTGAAGCTTGTTTGTACTTGTAAACATTCTAGGTGTAGTTTCACACTCAAATGAATCCAAACAAAGTATTTGGATGCTTTCTCTGAATATACAACACAAAAGAACTCAAATCTCTTTCACCCTACTCGTATGAGCTTTTAAAACGCGTAAATGCATTTAAAAGCTTGAGTTGAAGTTAGTTTGTACTTGTAAACATCCAAGGTGTAGTTTCACACTCAGATAAATCCAAACAAAGTATTTGGATGTTTTCTCTTAATATCCAACACAAAAGAACTCAATTTCTATCACCCTACACGAATGAGCTTTTAAAACGCGTAAATGCATTCAAAAGCTTGAGTTGAAGCTTGTTTGTACTTGTAAACATCCTAGGTGTAGTTTCACACTCAAATGAATCCAAACAAAGTACTTGGATGCTTTCTCATAATATACAACAGAAATGAACTCAAATCTCTTTCAGGCTACTTGTATGAGCTTAAACCGCTTAAATGCATTCAAAAGTTTGAGTTGAAGCTTTTTTGTACTTGTAAACATCCTAGGTGTACTTTCACACTCAAATGAATCCAAACAAAGTATTTGGATGCTTTCTTTTAATATAAAACACAAAAGAACTCAAAAATCTCTTTCACCCTACTCGTATGAGCTTTTAAAACGCGTAAATGCATTCAAAAGCTTGAGTTGAAGCTTTTTTGTACTTGTAAACATCCTAGGTGTAGTTTCACACTCAAATGAATCCAAAAAAAGTATTTGGATGCTTTCTCTTAATATACAACACAAAAGAACTCAAATCTCTTTCACCCTACTCGTATGAGCTTTTAAAACGCGTAAATGCATCCAAAAGCTTGAGTTGAAGCTTGTTTGTACTTGTAAACTTCCTAGGTGTAGTTTCACACTCAAATGAATCCAAACAAAGTATTTGGATGCTTTCTCTTAATATACAACACAAAAGAACTCAAATCTCTTTCACCCTACTCGTATGAGCTTTTTGATGTGAAATAAGTAACAAAACGGAAATTAACCTTTGATAGTATCACACAAAGGGATCTTGTTCAAGAATCACTCAAGAACAACTCACGAATCACTCGTAAGGGTTTCAACCTGAATCACTCAGTTTGAGGGGTAAATACTCACGTATTCAATAATTAATCATCAAAGCACGAGTTTACAATAGCAAAGCTCTCCCCTATTTATAGACAAAGAAAATCTAAAGCTATTCGGAATCCTAATCCTAGTCCGAATAGGAAACTAACTACAAAACTGACTACAATTGTAAAACGGACTAACTAACATCTTTCCTAATACCTAATGGACTTCTAATACTAATAACAATCAGATTATTACTCTCCTAAACATATTCTAACTAATAAAGGGAATACTAAATGAAATAGAACTGAACAACTGATTACCTAGCGCCCAAGGCTCAAAACCGCTGGAACAGTTTCCTTGGCGCCCAAGGCTTCTTTTTTTCAGCTTCTAGTCATCTTCTTGCCACTCTAACATAGTTACCTCACACTTTACCTCACGTGGCATTATACTCTTGGCAATGAGCAGCTCAAGATCAAGCATTAACGTTTCAAGAACTGGGTTCTTGGACGTTCTTGATTCGTCGTCTTCTTGCTTGTCCTTTAACGTACTTGCTCCTGCATCAACCTCCCCTTCTTTAAAAGAATTTGCCCTCAAATTCGTATCCTCTAAGTAAGGGCTAAGATCACCGACATTGAAGGTTGAGCTCACGTTTCCATACTCACTAGGAAGATCAATCTTGTATGCATTGTCTCCAATCTTCTCTAGAACTTGAAAAGGACCATCTGCTCGAGGCATAAGCTTGTTCTTGCGTCTAGAAGGAAATCTTTCTTTGCGCAGGTGTAGCCAAACTAAGTCACCAGGTTCAAATAGAACTTGCTTTCTTCCCTTGTTAGCTCTAGCTTGGTACCTTGAGTTCATCTTCTCTACTCGCGCACGAACTTGCTCACAGGTCTTCTGGAAAGCTTGTTGTCTTGCCTTGGCATCTACATTGATAACATCATCTCTAGGCAAAGACACGAAATCAATAGGCAAATAAGGATTAATGCCATACACAATCTCAAATGGAGAACGACCCGTGGTAAATCCAGGCGTTCTGTTATATGCAAACTCCGCATGTGCTAGCTTAATATCCCAATCTTTTGTGCTTCTACTCACCAACCCTCTAAGCAAAGTACCAAGGGTCCTGTTTGTAACCTCGGTTTGCCCATCTGTTTGTGGGTGATGTGAAGTGCTAAAGAGTAACTTCGTCCCAACGAGTCTCCAAAGTGTCTTCCAAAAGTAGCTCAGAAACTTAGTATCTCGATCTGACACAATGGTCTTGGGAATGCCATGTAGCCTCACTATCTCTTTATAGAACAAGTCAGCAACATGAGAGGCGTCATCGGTCTTGTGACATGGCACAAAGTGCGCCATCTTGGACAATCTATCAACAACAACCATCACAGCATCTTTTCCCCTTTGAGTTCTAGGGAGTGCCACAATGAAATCCATGCTCACACTCTCCCAGGGAATGCTAGGAACCGGTAATGGTGTGTATAACCCTTTGTGAAAAGCACTCTTGGCCCGTTGACATGTAGCGCATCTCGTCACAATAGCATGTACATCTTTGAGCATCTTAGGCCAATAAAAGTGTTCTTGTAACAGCTCAAGGGTTTTAGTTACTCCAAAATGTCCAGCTAATCCTCCCGAGTGAACTTCTCTAACCAATAGCTCACGTACAGAGGACCTAGGAACGCAGAACTTGTTCCTCTTGAATAGAAACCCATCTTGTATGAAATAATCACCATGCTCCCCTTCTTTGCAAGCTCTAAATGACTCAGAGAAATCAGCATCCTTGTCATATAGTTCTTGGAGATGTTCAAAGCCTAGGAGCTTCGCTTCAAGTGTCACAAGCAAGTGGTTTCTTCGTGAAAGAGCATCAGCAACAACATTGCTCTTCCCATCTTTGTACTTGGCCGAGAATGTAAAAGATTGTAGAAACTCTACCCACTTGGCATGTCTAGGGTTTAGTTTCTGTTGGCCATGAATGTACTTGAGAGCTTCATGATCCGAGTGCAACACAAAAGGCTTAGGCCTTAAATAATGGGACCAATGCTCCAAAGCTCTCACAATTGCATAGAACTCTCGATCATATGTAGAATAATTCAAACGAGCTCCATTCAATTTCTCACTAAAATAGGCAATAGGACATTTTTCTTGAATTAAAACAGCACCTATACCCACCCCACTAGCATCACATTCAACCTCAAACAATCTATCAAAATCGGGTAATGCTAGAATAGGTGCTTGACACAACTTCTCTTTGACCTCAACAAAGGCCTTTTGCGCACTTTCACTCCAATTAAACTCCCCTTTTTTCATTAATTCAGTAATAGGAGCAGTAATGGAACTAAAATTGCGTATAAACCTCCGATAAAATGATGCCAAGCCATGAAAACTACGTACCTCATGTATATTGGTTGGGGCTGGCCATGAAGCCATAGCTTCTACCTTGGACGGATCAACATGTACACGATCTTTGGATACAATGTAACCAAGGAATATAACCTTAGGAAGCATGAAATCACACTTCTCTAACTTGCCAAAAAGCTGTTGTTCCTTTAGCTTCTCAAATACGCGCTATAGATGTACTAGATGTTCCTCCTTGGTCTTGCTGAATATAAGAATATCATCAAGGTAAACCACAACAAATTTACCAAGGAATGCTCTCAATACCTCGTTCATCAACCTCATGAATGTGCTAGGAGCGTTGCACAAGCCAAAAGGCATTACTAACCACTCATACAAACCATGTCGTGTCTTGAACGCGGTTTTCCATTCATCCCCCTCCTTGATTCTCACTTGATGGTATCCAGCTCTAAGATCTATCTTGGAAAACAACTGGGAACCATGTAGCTCGTCTAACATATCATCTAATCTTGGCATAGGGAACCTATATTTGATTGTGATATTGTTGACAGCTCTACTATCAATGCACATACGCCATGTCCCATCTTTCTTAGGCACAAGTAACACAGGAACAGCGCATGGACTTAGACTTTCTCTCACATAGCCTCTATGCACAAGCTCTTCAACTTGTCTTTGTAACTCTTTGGCTTCTTCGGGGTTACACCGATATGCTGGCCTATTTGGAAGTGGTGCTCCAGGAACTAGGTCAATTTGGTGTTCTATGCCACGCATAGGAGGTAAACCAGGGGGTAACTCCTCGGGGAATACTTCTTTGAACCTCTCTAACAATAGGCGTAACTCAGGATCATAATTGGGATTGTTACACATGTTAGGCTCAAACAACAACACTAGGTAGCTCATAGTTTCACTAGCCACCTCTTTTTCCATCTCTTTCTCTCCTATGACCATTACACGACTCGCCTTTTTACTAGCCTTTGCTTCTTTAACTTCAGTGGCAGTCAAGGGTAACAATTTGATTCGTTTCTGGTTATGCTCAACAGTATAGATATTGTTTACACCATCATGACTAACTTTCCAATCAAATTGCCAAGGACGACCTAACAATATATGACAAACACCCATAGGCAGTACATCACACCATAGATCGTCTTTATAACACCCTAAAGTAAAGCAAACTCTAGCTTGTTTAGTCACTTTTAACCCTCCCCCATCATTCAACCATTGCACAGTATAGGGTTTAGGATGACTTTTAGTAGGCAAATCAAGCTTATCAACCATCTCTTTAGAGGCAACATTAGTACAACTCCCAGAGTCAATAATCAAATTGCAAACTTTACCTCTAACCTTGCAGCGAGAATGGAATATTTGCTCCCTTTGGTCGGACTCATCAACGGCCACAGTCGTATGTAGCAATTTCGTAAGGATTAGGGTCTCTCCAACCTCGGGTATACCATAATCTTCAATGAACGGCTCTCCAATATCTTCATCACTATCCTCGGTTATGGGCATAACAAACGAGGGCTCCATCTCTTCTAGCTCAGCGATGGTGAGCGCTTTCTTCGAGCCGCACTCATAGGCATAGTGTCCATATCCTTGACACTTGAAACAACGCAGTTGGTTCTTGTCCTTAGTAGCCACGGCTTTGCCTTTGTCTTGAGTTACGGGCTTTCTAGGGACACTTGCGCTCTTGGAGAATGTTGCATTCTCTCTTGCATTGTATTGGTTCCGAAAATTTGTATAGCCTTTAATCACATCTCGGGCAACCGGTTTTTGCTCCTTCTCTTGCTTCTCAATCTTGAGAGCAATTTTGCAGACGTCCTCAAAGGTTACGTAAGGAACAAGCTCTACCTTGCGCCTTAGAGTTGGGTTTAGACCTTTGATGAACCGCGCGATCTTTAACTCCTCCTTCTCCTCAAGATCACACATCATGTGCATATGTTCAAACTTCTGGAGGTAGTCTTGTACACTTGAGGTTTCTTGGCTTAAGGATGTGAGTTTCAAAAACTGTTCTTGCTCAAATTCTTTAGGCAAAAATCGTTTCTTTAAATATTTCTTGAGTTTGTCCCAAGTCTCAATCTTTGCTTTCTCTTCCTTCTTGCGTCGAGCCTTTAGGTTTTCATACCATAAAGAAGCATGCTTGGTGAGTTTAAGCGTGGCTAACTTGCATCTTCACCGCTCATCATACTCCTTGTATTCAAAGACTCTCTCCATAGTTCTAAGCTAATCAAGAAAGTCTGGGTCGTAGGAACCGTCATATTCAGGGAGTTCGACCTTCAAGTTCCTGTCATCATCATAGGGATGTCGTGGTTTAGGAGCGTCATTGGTTCTAGTCCCACTTGTGTCTTCAAACTCCTCATCGAAGTCGGGGTCACGGTTGTGGTTTCTCCAATGAATTCTGCGCATCCTTGTCTCCATGTTCTCCCTATCTTCTTGGTTTCTTCTTTCCATAGCAGCCATCCGCTCTTCTTGAGATTTGAAAGACGTCCTAAGATCCTCCATGGCTGTTAACAACTTTGCTAGTTCGCTGGGCTCACCCATAGCTTCGGTTGTTGGTTTCTTGGGGGTTTCTTGGCTGTCTTCGTGAACAAAGGGCGGATCTTGCAAGAATCTTTCTCTAAAGCTCGCTATGGTGTCGTGTTTATGCTCAGGACCGTGTTGTTTAAACTTAAGAAAGCTCAAACCTTTAGCTCTGATACCAAGTTGATGTGAAATAAGTAACAAAACGGAAATTAACCTTTGATAGTATCACACAAAGGGATCTTGTTCAAGAATCACTCAAGAACAACTCACGAATCACTCGTAAGGGTTTCAACCTGAATCACTCAATTTGAGGGGTAAATACTCACGTATTCAATAATTAATCATCAAAGCACGAGTTTACAATAGCAAAGCTCTCCCCTATTTATAGACAAAGAAAATCTAAAGCTATTCGGAATCCTAATCCTAGTCCGAATAGGAAACTAACTACAAAACTGACTACAATTGTAAAACGGACTAACTAACATCTTTCCTAATACCTAATGGACTTCTAATACTAATAACAATCCGATTATTACTCTCCAAAACATATTCTAACTAATAAAGGGAATACTAAACGAAATAGAACTGAAACAACTGATTACCTAGCGCCCAAGGCTCAAAACCGCTGGAACAGTTTCCTTGGCGCCCAAGGCTTCTTCTTTTCAGCTTCTAGTCATCTTCTTGCCACTCTAACATAGTTACCTCACACTTTACCTCACGTGGCATTATACTCTTGGCAATGAGCAGCTCAAGATCAAGCATTAACGTTTCAAGAACTGGGTTCTTGGACGTTCTTGATTCGTCGTCTTCTTGCTTGTCCTTTAACGTACTTGCTCCTGCATCACTTTTAAAACGCGTAAATGCATTCAAAAACTTAAGTTGTTGAGTTGAAGCTTGTTTGCACTTTAAAATATTCTTGGTGTATCTTCATACTTAAATGAGTGCAAATAAAACAAATGGGTGCTTTCTCTAAATATACAACACAAAAGAACTCAATCTCTATCACCGTACTCGTATGAGCTTTTAAAACGCGTAAATGCATTCAAAAGTTTGAGTTGAAGCTTGTTTGTACTTGTAAACATCCTAGGTGTAGTTTCACACTCAAATGAATCCAAACAAAGTATTTGGATGCTTTCTCTTAATATACAACACAAAAGAACTCAAATCTCTTTCACCCTACTCGTATGAGCTTTTAAAACGCGTAAATGCATTCGAAAGCTTGAGTTGAAGCTTGTTTGTACTTCTAAATATCCTAGATGTAGTTTCACACTCAAATGAATCCAATCAATGTATTTGGATGCTTTCTCTTAATATACCACACAAAAAAACTCAAATCTCTTTCACCCTACTCGTATGAGCTTTTAAAACGCGTATATGCATTCAAAAGCTTGAATTGAAGCTTGTTTACACTTTAAAATATTCTTGGTGTAGTTTCATACTCAAATGAGTGCAAACAAAACAATTGGGTGCTTTCTCTTAATATACAACACAAAAGAACTCAATCTCTATCACCCTACTCGTATGAGCTTTGAAAACGCGTAAATGCATTCAAAAGCTTGAGTTGAAGCTTGTTTACACTTTATAATATTCTTGGTGTATCTTCATACTCAAATGAGGTCAAATAAAACAAATGGGTGCTTTCTCTAAATATACAACACAAAAGAACTCAATCTCTATCACCCTACTCGTATGAGCTTTTAAAACGCGTAAATGCATTCAAAAGTTTGACTTGAAGCTTGTTTGTACTTGTAAACATCCTAGGCGTAGTTTCACACTCAAATGAATCCAAACAAAGTATTTGGAATCTTTCTCTGAATACACAACACAAAAGAACTCAAATCTCTTTCACCCTACTCGTATGAGCTTTTAAAACGCGTATATGCATTCAAAAGCTTGAATTGAAGCTTGTTTACACTTTAAAACATTCTTGGTGTAGTTTCATACTCAAATGAGTGCAAACAAAACAATTGGGTGCTTTCTCTTAATATACAACACAAATGAACTCAATCTCTATCACCCTACTCGTATGAGCTTTGAAAACGCGTAAATGCATTCAAAAGCTTGAGTTGAAGCTTGTTTGTACTTGTAAACATCCAAGGTGTAGTTTCACACTCAAATGAATCCAAACAAAGTATTTGGATGCTTTCTCTTAATATACAACACAAAAGAACTCAAATCTCATTCACCCTACTCGTATGAGCTTTTATAATGCGTAAATGCATTCAAAAGCTTGAGTTGAAGCTTATTTGTACTTGTAAACATCCAAGGTGTAGTTTCACACTCAAATGAATCCAAACAAAGTATTTGGATGCTTTCTCTTAATATACAACACAAAAGAACTCAAGTCTCTTTCACCCTATTCGTACGAGCTTTTAAAACGCGTAAATGCATTCGAAAGCTTGAGTTGAAGCTTGTTTGTACTTCTAAACATCCTAGATGTAGTTTCACACTCAAATGAATCCAATCAATGTATTTGGATGCTTTCTCTTAATATACAACACAAAAAAACTCAAATCTCTTTCACCCTACTCGTATGAGCTTTTATAACTCGTAAATGGATTCAAAAGCTTGAGTTGAAGATAGTTTTTACTTGAAAACATCCTAGGTGTAGTTTCACACTCAAATGAATCCAAACAAAGTATTTGGATGCTTTCTTTTATTATACAACACAAAAGAACTCAAATCTCTTTCATCCTACTCGTATGAGCTTTTAGAACGCGTAAATGCATTCAAAAGCTTGAGTTGAAGCATATTTGTACTTGTAAACATCCAAGGTGTAGTTTCACACTTAAATGAAACCAAACAAAGTATTTGGATGCTTTCTCTTAATATACAACACAAAAGAACTCAAATCTCTTTCACCCTACTCGTATGAGCTTTTAAAATGCGCAAATGCATTGAGTGAAGCTTGTTTGTACTTGTAAACTTCCTAGTCAAGAACATGGGGTTGTAACCCTACTCACAAATGACAGTTTCTTCACCATGGGGTTGTAACCCTTCCACCACGATTGCTGAATCAAGAACATTGCTTGGGTCGTCTTTTTGTTCTTCTTGAAACAAAGTGGGTTCTTGAAATTCTTCACCAATCATTTGTCATTCCTCTAGGCTCACAATTATGGGAGCTGCATTTTCAGTAGCTTTCACACTAGCTACTTGCTCAAGGTTGTGTTGAGTGTAAAAAGCTCGTGACGTGAACTTTGGCACAAACTTTCTAATGAGCTCTTCACGCATCTCACTCCAGCTTTGGATTTTGCCCTTTCCAATCCTTCTTCTCCTGATTTCTAAGAGTTCCCACCAAATCAAAGAATCACAATCAAAAGAACTCGTCACAAGTTCTATTTTCTTGCGATTAGAAAACTCCAAGACTTTAAACCATTCGTCCACCGTCTCAAGCCACGTATCAAAATCTTCAGAATAGAGGAACCCACCAAATTTAGGAAAGTCTATCTCTAAGTCATCATCATTATACTTGGTATCATAAAGACGAGGCATTTTGTGGAGTTAGGTTGTGTTTGAGTTCGGATGGTGTTTGGGCTGTTTTTGGGTTCTTTGTGGACTTTGTGTTGTGGAATGACGGGATAAGACAATCAAATGCAATGAATACTCAAAACTATCCAATGATTCAACACCCAATTCCAGTTTCAACAAAGATCCATAAGAGAACAAACGCCAATTGCAACAGCTCAACTTCAAACACAACAATTCCAAATTTTGCACGTACACGAACAGCTCAATAAATCTCAAAATTTCTTACATACAAGGGTGACAAAACCCGAAATCTACCAAGATAATTTGTAGTGTAAGGTATTACGAGGCTATAGGAGTAAGAAAGACATAAACTTAATATCTAGATCTTGAGATATGAGCAAAATGCCAACATGACTCTTGTTCGCAACCCAGCAGGACCAACAAAATGTTTGAGCACCAATGAAGGCCAAAGACTCAACCTTTTAACTTCAAACCACTTGGATAACAAAGATATAACCCAAAAAAAGATAACCAGGTATAAATCCCACAAGACTCACCACAACGTTGCAGAATAAATTCAGAACAAACAAGCAATGCAACAAATAAGATCCCAGTTCACGCTCATCACATTTAGCAACTTCTCACAATAAACTGCTCCAACCCACAATGATTTAAGCAAAACCACCAAGATATTCCGAAAGATAAATATCTAAGGAACTCAGAAAAGTATCAAAGTTGACACCTTTACCTTTTGAAGCGCCTCCAAAAACCAAGATCCTCAGCTTGGTCCAATCGCACATCCAGCAGGAGTCACCGAGGGAAAATGCTTACTTGAGTACCCAAATCTCAACCTTTTTCCTTGAAACCAAAACCAGGTAAAAGAGGACTCTTCAATGAAGAAAACCCTCTGAATTAACGAGCTAAGAAAACCAAAGCTCTGATACCAACTGATGCGTTAGCAAAACTGAAGCTTTTAGCTCGTTTTCGAACAATGGATGTTTTGATAATATTTTGTTTGTTTTTTGATTATAGAGATTGAAAACGAAGTAAATGAAACGAAAAATAAGAAGAGGGAGGATAGATAGCACCACCACCAGGACTATAAAGGATTTAACCACCAAGTCAAGGCTAAAGGATACTACTTGTTTCACCAAATATCCCTAAGGACATTTTAAAGAACAACAAGGTTTGTAAGCAAAAGGCAGCAGCCATTTCATATTTTCATTCATCATCATCTATCCCTTACATCAGCCGTGTATACATATTTGTAAGGGTTACAAATGTTCCATAATGACCTAGGAATACTCTAGAATGGGTGAGCTGTCCAAGAGTAGTGCCCAAGCAACTTGAAACTTCAGTATTCTGCCCAGAAATGAGCCAAATACGTGCAGTACAATTTGGAGCGCATTTCCTTCCGTTTTGGACCACTTGACAGCTGTTACTTGTCCTTGCACAAGGACAAACGTGGGTGAGCTGTAAGAGGAGCCTCAAGCTTCATCCTTATGCATCCCCTGTGCTTTTAGACTCTCCTCATTCAGTAGCTACTTAGGAAATTCAAAATGCAATTAAAACTTCCTAATTAACTAATTACATGCAACATAATAAAGCTACTTAAGTACGAACATGTGTACGAACATTTTTACGGACAAAAACCAAGTTAATCAACTAATCATGATAATTAAGCTAATTGCAAGGTTACTTTTGTATGGACATGTGCACTACATGATGTACGGACAAAAACCAGGTTTATGCCATAGAAAGGACATTAATGCCCCTAGGACCATTAATGAAGCCACCATGGACTAAAAGAGTGTCTTAGGACATGATAATATCATTAATCGACCAAGAACAGATTGCATGGCACTTAAGTGAAGAGAGGAGCTTGATGCCAACGCATCACATACTCAAATGAGTGCAAACAAAACAATTGGGTGCTTTCTCTTAATATACAACACAAAAGAACTCAATCTCTATCACCCTACTCGTATGAGCTTTTAAAATGCGTAAATGCATTCAAAAGCTTGAGTTGAAGCTTGTTTGTACTTGTAAACATCCTAGGTGTAGTTTCACACTCAAATGTATCCAAACAAAGTATTTGGATGCTTTCTAATAATATACAACACAAAAGAACTCAAATCTCTTTCGGGCTACTTGTATGAGCTTAAAACGCTTAAATGCATTCAAAAGTTTGACTTGAAGCTTTTTTGTACTTGTAAACATCCTAAGTGTACTTTCACACTCAAATGAATCCAAACAAAGTATTTGGATGCTTTCTTTTAATATACAACACAAAAGAACTCAAATCTCTTTCACCCTACTCGTATGAGCTTTTAAAACGCGTAAATGCATTCAAAAGCTTGAGTTGAAGCTTTTTTGTACTTGTAAACATCCTAGATGTAGTTTCACACTCAAATGAATCCAAACAAAGTATTTGGATGCTTTCTCTTAAGATACAACACAAAAGAACTCATATCTCTTTCACCCTACTCGTATGAGCTTGTAAAACGCGTAAATGCATTCAAAAGCTTGAGTTGAAGCTAGTTTGTACTTGTAAATATCCAAGGTGTAGTTTTACACTCAGATAAATCCAAACAAAGTATTTGGGTGTTTTCTCTTAATATACAACACAAAAGAACTCAAATCTCTTTCACCCTACTCGTATGAGCTTTTAAAACGCGTAAATGCATTCAAAAGCTTGAGTTGAAGCTGGTTTCCACTTTAAAACATTCTTGGTGTAGTTTCATACTCAAATGAGTGCAAACAAAACAATTGGGTGCTTTCTCTTAATATACAACACAAAAGAACACAATCTCTATCACCCTACTCGTATGAGCTTTTAAAACGCGTAAATGCATTCAAAAGCTTGAGTTGAAGCTTGTTTGTACTTGTAAACATCCGAGGTGTAGTCTCACACTCAAATGAATCCAAACAAAGTATTTGGATGCTTTCTGTTAATATACAACACAAAAGAACTCAAATCTCATTCACCCTACTCGTACTTTTATAACGCTTAAATGGATTCAAAAGCTTGAGTTGAAGCTAGTTTTTACTTGTAAACATCCTAGGTGTAGTTTCACACTCAAATGAATCCAAACAAAAGTATTTGGATGCTTTCATTTATTATACAACACAAAAGTACTCAAATCTCTTTCATCCTACTCGTATGAGCTTTTAAAACGCGTAAATGCATTCAAAAGCTTGAGTTGAAGCTTATTTGTACTTGTAAACATCCAAGGTGTAGTTTCACACTCAAATGAAACCAAACAAAGTATTTGGATGCTTTCTCTTAATATACAACACAAAAGAACTCAAATCTCTTTCACCCAACTAGTATGAGCTTTTAAAACGCGTAAATGCATTCAAAAGCTTGAGTGGAAGCTTGTTTGTACTTGTAAACTTCCTAGGTGTAGTTTCACACTCAAATGAATCCAAACAAAGTATTTGGATGCTTTCTCTTAATATACAACACAAAAGAACTCAATCTCTTTCACCCTACTCGTATGAGCTTTTAAAACGCGTAAATGCATTCAAAAGCTTGAGTTGAAGTTTGTTTGCATTTTAAAACATTCTTGGTGTAGTTTCATACTCAAATGAATGCAAACAAAACATTTGGGTGTTTTCTATTAATATACAACACAAAAGAACTCAATCTCATTCACCCTAGTCGTAAGAGCTGCTACAACGCGTAAATGCATTCAAAAGCTTGAGTTGAAGCTTTTTTGTACTTGTAAACATCCTAGGTGTAGTTTCACACTCAAATGTATCCAAACAAAGTATTTGGATGCTTTCTCATAATATACAACACAAAAGAACTCAAATCTCTTTCGGGCTACTTGTATGAGCTTAAAACGCTTAAATGCATTCAAAAGTTTGACTTGAAGCTTTTTTGTACTTGTAAACATTCTAAGTGTACTTTCACACTCAAATGAATCCAAACAAAGTATTTGGATGCTTTCTTTTTATATACAACACAAAAGAACTCAAATCTCTTTCACCCTACTCGTATGAGCTTTTAAAACGCGTAAATGCATTCAAAAGCTTGAGTTGAAGCTTTTTTGTACTTGTAAACATCCTAGATGTAGTTTCACACTCAAATGAATCCAAACAAAGTATTTGGATGCTTTCTCTTAAGATACAACACAAAAGAACTCATATCTCTTTCACCCTACTCGTATGAGCTTGTAAAACGCGTAAATGCATTCAAAAGCTTGAGTTGAAGCTAGTTTGTACTTGTAAATATCCAAGGTGTAGTTTTACACTCAGATAAATCCAAACAAAGTATTTGGGTGTTTTCTCTTAATATACAACACAAAAGAACTCAAATCTCTTTCACCCTACTCGTATGAGCTTTTAAAACGCGTAAATGCATTCAAAAACTTGAGTTGAAGCTGGTTTCCACTTTAAAACATTCTTGGTGTAGTTTGATACTCAAATGAGTGCAAACAAAACAATTGGGTGCTTTCTCTTAATATACAACACAAAAGAACTCAAATCTCATTCACCCTACTCGTACTTTTATAACGCTTAAATGGATTCAAAAGCTTGAGTTGAAGCTAGTTTTTACTTGTAAACATCCTAGGTGTAGTTTCACACTCAAATGAATCCAAACAAAAGTATTTGGATGCTTTCATTTATTATACAACATAAAAGTACTCAAATCTCTTTCATCCTACTCGTATGAGCTTTTAAAACGCGTAAATGCATTCAAAAGCTTGAGTTGAAGCTTATTTGTACTTGTAAACATCCAAGGTGTAGTTTCACACTCAAATGAAACCAAACAAAGTATTTGGATGCTTTCTCTTAATATACAACACAAAAGAACTCAAATCTCTTTCACCCAACTAATATGAGCTTTTAAAACGCGTAAATGCATTCAAAAGCTTGAGTGGAAGCTTGTTTGTACTTGTAAACTTCCTAGGTGTAGTTTCACACTCAAATGAATCCAAACAAAGTATTTGGATGCTTTCTCTTAATATACAACACAAAAGAACTCAAATCTCTTTCACCCTACTCGTATGAGCTTTTAAAACGCGTAAATGCATTCAAAAGCTTGAGTTGAAGTTTGTTTGCACTTTAAAACATTCTTGGTGTAGTTTCATACTCAAATGAATGCAAACAAAACATTTGGGTGTTTTCTATTAATATACAACACAAAAGAACTCAATCTCATTCACCCTAGTCGTAAGAGCTGCTACAACGCGTAAATGCATTCAAAAGTTTGAGTTGAAGCTTGTTTGTACTTGTAAACATCCTAGGTGTAGTTTCACACTCAAATGTATCCAAACAAAGTATTTGGATGCTTTCTCATAATATACAACACAAAAGAACTCAAATCTCTTTCGGGCTACTTGTATGAGCTTAAAACGCTTAAATGCATTCAAAAGTTTGACTTGAAGCTTTTTTGTACTTGTAAACATTCTAAGTGTACTTTCACACTCAAATGAATCCAAACAAAGTATTTGGATGCTTTCTTTTTATATACAACACAAAAGAACTCAAATCTCTTTCACCCTACTCGTATGAGCTTTTAAAACGCGTAAATGCATTCAAAAGCTTGAGTTGAAGCTTTTTTGTACTTGTAAACATCCTAGATGTAGTTTCACACTCAAATGAATCCAAACAAAGTATTTGGATGCTTTCTCTTAAGATACAACACAAAAGAACTCATATCTCTTTCACCCTACTCGTATGAGCTTGTAAAACGCGTAAATGCATTCAAAAGCTTGAGTTGAAGCTAGTTTGTACTTGTAGATATCCAAGGTGTAGTTTTACACTCAGATAAATCCAAACAAAGTATTTGGGTGTTTTCTCTTAATATACAACACAAAAGAACTCAAATCTCTTTCACCCTACTCGTATGAGCTTTTAAAACGCGTAAATGCATTCAAAAGCTTGAGTTGAAGCTGGTTTCCACTTTAAAACATTCTTGGTGTAGTTTCATACTCAAATGAGTGCAAACAAAACAATTGGGTGCTTTCTCTTAATATACAACACAAAAGAACACAATCTCTATCACCCTACTCGTATGAGCTTTTAAAACGCGTAAATGCATTCAAAAGCTTGAGTTGAAGCTTGTTTGTACTTGTAAACATCCGAGGTGTAGTCTCACACTCAAATGAATCCAAACAAAGTATTTGGATGCTTTCTGTTAATATACAACACAAAAGAACTCAAATCTCATTCACCCTACTCGTACTTTTATAACGCTTAAATGGATTCAAAAGCTTGAGTTGAAGCTAGTTTTTACTTGTAAACATCCTAGGTGTAGTTTCACACTCAAATGAATCCAAACAAAAGTATTTGGATGCTTTCATTTATTATACAACACAAAAGTACTCAAATCTCTTTCATCCTACTCGTATGAGCTTTTAAAACGCGTAAATGCATTCAAAAGCTTGAGTTGAAGCTTATTTGTACTTGTAAACATCCAAGGTGTAGTTTCACACTCAAATGAAACCAAACAAAGTATTTGGATGCTTTCTCTTAATATACAACACAAAAGAACTCAAATCTCTTTCACCCAACTACTATGAGCTTTTAAAACGCGTAAATGCATTCAAAAGCTTGAGTTGAAGCTTTTTTGTACTTGTAAACATCCTAGGTGTAGTTTCACACTCAAATGTATCCAAACAAAGTATTTGGATGCTTTCTCATAATATACAACACAAAAGAACTCAAATCTCTTTCGGGCTACTTGTATGAGCTTAAAACGCTTAAATGCATTCAAAAGTTTGACTTGAAGCTTTTTTGTACTTGTAAACATTCTAAGTGTACTTTCACACTCAAATGAATCCAAACAAAGTATTTGGATGCTTTCTTTTTATATACAACACAAAAGAACTCAAATCTCTTTCACCCTACTCGTATGAGCTTTTAAAACGCGTAAATGCATTCAAAAGCTTGAGTTGAAGCTTTTTTGTACTTGTAAACATCCTAGATGTAGTTTCACACTCAAATGAATCCAAACAAAGTATTTGGATGCTTTCTCTTAAGATACAACACAAAAGAACTCATATCTCTTTCACCCTACTCGTATGAGCTTGTAAAACGCGTAAATGCATTCAAAAGCTTGAGTTGAAGCTAGTTTGTACTTGTAAATATCCAAGGTGTAGTTTTACACTCAGATAAATCCAAACAAAGTATTTGGGTGTTTTCTCTTAATATACAACACAAAAGAACTCAAATCTCTTTCACCCTACTCGTATGAGCTTTTAAAACGCGTAAATGCATTCAAAAACTTGAGTTGAAGCTGGTTTCCACTTTAAAACATTCTTGGTGTAGTTTCATACTCAAATGAGTGCAAACAAAACAATTGGGTGCTTTCTCTTAATATACAACACAAAAGAACTCAAATCTCATTCACCCTACTCGTACTTTTATAACGCTTAAATGGATTCAAAAGCTTGAGTTGAAGCTAGTTTTTACTTGTAAACATCCTAGGTGTAGTTTCACACTCAAATGAATCCAAACAAAAGTATTTGGATGCTTTCATTTATTATACAACACAAAAGTACTCAAATCTCTTTCATCCTACTCGTATGAGCTTTTAAAACGCGTAAATGCATTCAAAAGCTTGAGTTGAAGCTTATTTGTACTTGTAAACATCCAAGGTGTAGTTTCACACTCAAATGAAACCAAACAAAGTATTTGGATGCTTTCTCTTAATATACAACACAAAAGAACTCAAATCTCTTTCACCCAACTAGTATGAGCTTTTAAAACGCGTAAATGCATTCAAAAGCTTGAGTGGAAGCTTGTTTGTACTTGTAAACTTCCTAGGTGTAGTTTCACACTCAAATGAATCCAAACAAAGTATTTGGATGCTTTCTCTTAATATACAACACAAAAGAACTCAAATCTCTTTCACCCTACTCGTATGAGCTTTTAAAACGCGTAAATGCATTCAAAAGCTTGAGTTGAAGTTTGTTTGCACTTTAAAACATTCTTGGTGTAGTTTCATACTCAAATGAATGCAAACAAAACATTTGGGTGTTTTCTATTAATATACAACACAAAAGAACTCAATCTCATTCACCCTAGTCGTAAGAGCTGCTACAACGCGTAAATGCATTCAAAAGCTTCAGTTGAAGCTTGTTTGTACTTGTAAACATCCTAGGTGTAGTTTCACACTCAAATGTATCCAAACAAAGTATTTGGATGCTTTCTCATAATATACAACACAAAAGAACTCAAATCTCTTTCGGGCTACTTGTATGAGCTTAAAACGCTTAAATGCATTCAAAAGTTTGACTTGAAGCTTTTTTGTACTTGTAAACATTCTAAGTGTACTTTCACACTCAAATGAATCCACACAAAGTATTTGGATGCTTTCTTTTTATATACAACACAAAAGAACTCAAATCTCTTTCACCCTACTCGTATGAGCTTTTAAAACGCGTAAATGCATTCAAAAGCTTGAGTTGAAGCTTTTTTGTACTTGTAAACATCCTAGATGTAGTTTCACACTCAAATGATTCCAAACAAAGTATTTGGATGCTTTCTCTTAAGATACAACACAAAAGAACTCATATCTCTTTCACCCTACTCGTATGAGCTTGTAAAACGCGTAAATGCATTCAAAAGCTTGAGTTGAAGCTAGTTTGTACTTGTAGATATCCAAGGTGTAGTTTTACACTCAGATAAATCCAAACAAAGTATTTGGGTGTTTTCTCTTAATATACAACACAAAAGAACTCAAATCTCTTTCACCCTACTCGTATGAGCTTTTAAAACGCGTAAATGCATTCAAAAACTTGAGTTGAAGCTGGTTTCCACTTTAAAACATTCTTGGTGTAGTTTCATACTCAAATGAGTGCAAACAAAACAATTGGGTGCTTTCTCTTAATATACAACACAAAAGAACACAATCTCTATCACCCTACTCGTATGAGCTTTTAAAACGCCTAAATGCATTCAAAAGCTTGAGTTGAAGCTTGTTTGTACTTGTAAACATCCGAGGTGTAGTCTCACACTCAAATGAATCCAAACAAAGTATTTGGATGCTTTCTGTTAATATACAACACAAAAAAACTCAAATCTCATTCACCCTACTCGTACTTTTATAACGCTTAAATGGATTCAAAAGCTTGAGTTGAAGCTAGTTTTTACTTGTAAACATCCTAGGTGTAGTTTCACACTCAAATGAATCCAAACAAAAGTATTTGGATGCTTTCATTTATTATACAACACAAAAGTACTCAAATCTCTTTCATCCTACTCGTATGAGCTTTTAAAACGCGTAAATGCATTCAAAAGCTTGAGTTGAAGCTTATTTGTACTTGTACACATCCAAGGTGTAGTTTCACACTCAAATGAAACCAAACAAAGTATTTGGATGCTTTCTCTTAATATACAACACAAAAGAACTCAAATCTCTTTCACCCAACTACTATGAGCTTTTAAAACGCGTAAATGCATTCAAAAGCTTGAGTGGAAGCTTGTTTGTACTTGTAAACTTCCTAGGTGTAGTTTCACACTCAAATGAATCCAAACAAAGTATTTGGATGCTTTCTCTTAATATACAACACAAAAGAACTCAAATCTCTTTCACCCTACTCGTATGAGCTTTTAAAACGCGTAAATGCATTCAAAAGCTTGAGTTGAAGTTTGTTAGCACTTTAAAACATTCTTGGTGTAGTTTCATACTCAAATGAATGCAAACAAAACATTTGGGTGTTTTCTATTAATATACAACACAAAAGAACTCAATCTCATTCACCCTAGTCGTAAGAGCTGCTACAACGCGTAAATGCATTCAAAAGCTTGAGTTGAAGCTGGTTTCCACTTTAAAACATTCTTGGTGTAGGTTCATACTCAAATGAGTGCAAACAAAACAATTGGGTGCTTTCTCTTAATATACAACACAAAAGAACACAATCTCTATCACCCTACTCGTATGAGCTTTTAAAACGCGTAAATGCATTCAAAAGCTTGAGTTGAAGCTTGTTTGTACTTGTAAACATCCGAGGTGTAGTCTCACACTCAAATGAATCCAAACAAAGTATTTGGATGCTTTCTGTTAATATACAACACAAAAGAACTCAAATCTCATTCACCCTACTCGTACTTTTATAACGCTTAAATGGATTCAAAAGCTTGAGTTGAAGCTAGTTTTTACTTGTAAACATCCTAGGTGTAGTTTCACACTCAAATGAATCCAAACAAAAGTATTTGGATGCTTTCATTTATTATACAACACAAAAGTACTCAAATCTCTTTCATCCTACTCGTATGAGCTTTTAAAACGGGTAAATGCATTCAAAAGCTTGAGTTGAAGCTTATTTGTACTTGTAAACATCCAAGGTGTAGTTTCACACTCAAATGAAACCAAACAAAGTATTTGGATGCTTTCTCTTAATATACAACACAAAAGAACTCAAATCTCTTTCACCCAACTAGTATGAGCTTTTAAAACGCGTAAATGCATTCAAAAGCTTGAGTGGAAGCTTGTTTGTACTTGTAAACTTCCTAGGTGTAGTTTCACACTCAAATGAATCCAAACAAAGTATTTGGATGCTTTCTCTTAATATACAACACAAAAGAACTCAAATCTCTTTCACCCTACTCGTATGAGCCTTTAAAACGCGTAAATGCATTCAAAAGCTTGAGTTGAAGTTTGTTTGCACTTTAAAACATTCTTGGTGTAGTTTCATACTCAAATGAATGCAAACAAAACATTTGGGTGTTTTCTATTAATATACAACACAAAAGAACTCAATCTCATTCACCCTAGTCGTAAGAGCTGCTACAACGCGTAAATGCATTCAAAAGCTTGAGTTGAAGCTTGTTTGTACTTGTAAACATCCCAGGTGTAGTTTCACACTCAAATGTATCCAAACAAAGTATTTGGATGCTTTCTCATAATATACAACACAAAAGAACTCAAATCTCTTTCGGGCTACTTGTATGAGCTTAAAACGCTTAAATGCATTCAAAAGTTTGACTTGAAGCTTTTTTGTACTTGTAAACATTCTAAGTGTACTTTCACACTCAAATGAATCCAAACAAAGTATTTGGATGCTTTCTTTTTATATACAACACAAAAGAACTCAAATCTCTTTCACCCTACTCGTATGAGCTTTTAAAACGCGTAAATGCATTCAAAAGCTTGAGTTGAAGCTTTTTTGTACTTGTAAACATCCTAGATGTAGTTTCACACTCAAATGAATCCAAACAAAGTATTTGGATGCTTTCTCTTAAGATACAACACAAAAGAACTCATATCTCTTTCACCCTACTCGTATGAGCTTGTAAAACGCGTAAATGCATTCAAAAGCTTGAGTTGAAGCTAGTTTGTACTTGTAAATATCCAAGGTGTAGTTTTACACTCAGATAAATCCAAACAAAGTATTTGGGTGTTTTCTCTTAATATACAACACAAAAGAACTCAAATCTCTTTCACCCTACTCGTATGAGCTTTTAAAACGCGTAAATGCATTCAAAAACATGAGTTGAAGCTGGTTTCCACTTTAAAACATTCTTGGTGTAGTTTCATACTCAAATGAGTGCAAACAAAACAATTGGGTGCTTTCTCTTAATATACAACACAAAAGAACACAATCTCTATCACCCTACTCGTATGAGCTTTTAAAACGCGTAAATGCATTCAAAAGCTTGAGTTGAAGCTTGTTTGTACTTGTAAACATCCGAGGTGTAGTCTCACACTCAAATGAATCCAAACAAAGTATTTGGATGCTTTCTGTTAATATACAACACAAAAAAACTCAAATCTCATTCACCCTACTCGTACTTTTATAACGCTTAAATGGATTCAAAAGCTTGAGTTGAAGCTAGTTTTTACTTGTAAACATCCTAGGTGTAGTTTCACACTCAAATGAATCCAAACAAAAGTATTTGGATGCTTTCATTTATTATACAACACAAAAGTACTCAAATCTCTTTCATCCTACTCGTATGAGCTTTTAAAACGCGTAAATGCATTCAAAAGCTTGAGTTGAAGCTTATTTGTACTTGTAAACATCCAAGGTGTAGTTTCACACTCAAATGAAACCAAACAAAGTATTTGGATGCTTTCTCTTAATATACAACACAAAAGAACTCAAATCTCTTTCACCCAACTACTATGAGCTTTTAAAACGCGTAAATGCATTCAAAAGCTTGAGTGGAAGCTTGTTTGTACTTGTAAACTTCCTAGGTGTAGTTTCACACTCAAATGAATCCAAACAAAGTATTTGGATGCTTTCTCTTAATATACAACACAAAAGAACTCAAATCTCTTTCACCCTACTCGTATGAGCTTTTAAAACGCGTAAATGCATTCAAAAGCTTGAGTTGAAGTTTGTTTGCACTTTAAAACATTCTTGGTGTAGTTTCATACTCAAATGAATGCAAACAAAACATTTGGGTGTTTTCTATTAATATACAACACAAAAGAACTCAATCTCATTCACCCTAGTCGTAAGAGCTGCTACAACGCGTAAATGCATTCAAAAGCTTGAGTTGAAGCTGGTTTCCACTTTAAAACATTCTTGGTGTAGGTTCATACTCAAATGAGTGCAAACAAAACAATTGGGTGCTTTCTCTTAATATACAACACAAAAGAACACAATCTCTATCACCCTACTCGTATGAGCTGTTAAAACGCGTAAATGCATTCAAAAGCTTGAGTTGAAGCTTGTTTGTACTTGTAAACATCCGAGGTGTAGTCTCACACTCAAATGAATCCAAACAAAGTATTTGGATGCTTTCTGTTAATATACAACACAAAAGAACTCAAATCTCATTCACCCTACTCGTACTTTTATAACGCTTAAATGGATTCAAAAGCTTGAGTTGAAGCTAGTTTTTACTTGTAAACATCCTAGGTGTAGTTTCACACTCAAATGAATCCAAACAAAAGTATTTGGATGCTTTCATTTATTATACAACACAAAAGTACTCAAATCTCTTTCATCCTACTCGTATGAGCTTTTAAAACGCGTAAATGCATTCAAAAGCTTGAGTTGAAGCTTATTTGTACTTGTAAACATCCAAGGTGTAGTTTCACACTCAAATGAAACCAAACAAAGTATTTGGATGCTTTCTCTTAATATACAACACAAAAGAACTCAAATCTCTTTCACCCAACTAGTATGAGCTTTTAAAACGCATAAATGCATTCAAAAGCTTGAGTGGAAGCTTGTTTGTACTTGTAAACTTCCTAGGTGTAGTTTCACACTCAAATGAATCCAAACAAAGTATTTGGATGCTTTCTCTTAATATACAACACAAAAGAACTCAAATCTCTTTCACCCTACTCGTATGAGCTTTTAAAACGCGTAAATGCATTCAAAAACTTGAGTTGAAGCTAGTTTCCACTTTAAAACATTCTTGGTGTAGTTTCATACTCAAATGAGTGCAAACAAAACAATTGGGTGCTTTCTCTTAATATACAACACAAAAGAACACAATCTCTATCACCCTACTCGTATGAGCTTTTAAAACGCGTAAATGCATTCAACAGCTTGAGTTGAAGCTTGTTTGTACTTGTAAACATCCGAGGTGTAGTCTCACACTCAAATGAATCCAAACAAAGTATTTGGATGCTTTCTGTTAATATACAACACAAAAGAACTCAAATCTCATTCACCCTACTCGTACTTTTATAACGCTTAAATGGATTCAAAAGCTTGAGTTGAAGCTAGTTTTTACTTGTAAACATCCTAGGTGTAGTTTCACACTCAAATGAATCCAAACAAAAGTATTTGGATGCTTTCATTTATTATACAACACAAAAGTATTCAAATCTCTTTCATCCTACTCGTATGAGCTTTTAAAACGCGTAAATGCATTCAAAAGCTTGAGTTGAAGCTTATTTGTACTTGTAAACATCCAAGGTGTAGTTTCACACTCAAATCAAACCAAACAAAGTATTTGGATGCTTTCTCTTAATATACAACACAAAAGAACTCAAATCTATTTCACCCAACTAGTATGAGCTTTTAAAACGCGTAAATGCATTCAAAAGCTTGAGTGGAAGCTTGTTTGTACTTGTAAACTTCCTAGGTGTAGTTTCACACTCAAATGAATCCAAACAAAGTATTTGGATGCTTTCTCTTAATATACAACACAAAAGAATTCAAATCTCTTTCACCCTACTCGTATGAGCTTTTAAAACGCGTAAATGCATTCAATAGCTTGAGTTGAAGTTTGTTTGCACTTTAAAACATTCTTGGTGTAGTTTCATACTCAAATGAATGCAAACAAAACATTTGGGTGTTTTCTATTAATATACAACACAAAAGAACTCAATCTCATTCACCCTAGTCGTAAGAGCTGCTACAACGCGTAAATGCATTCAAAAGCTTGAGTTGAAGCTGGTTTCCACTTTAAAACATTCTTGGTGTAGGTTCATACTCAAATGAGTGCAAACAAAACAATTGGGTGCTTTCTCTTAATATACAACACAAAAGAACACAATCTCTATCACCCTACTCGTATGAGCTGTTAAAACGCGTAAATGCATTCAAAAGCTTGAGTTGAAGCTTATTTGTACTTGTAAACATCCAAGGTGTAGTTTCACACTCAAATGAAACCAAACAAAGTATTTGGATGCTTTCTCTCAATATACAACACAAAAGAACTCAAATCTATTTCACCCAACTAGTATGAGCTTTTAAAACGCGTAAATGCATTCAAAAGCTTGAGTGGAAGCTTGTTTGTACTTGTAAACTTCCTAGGTGTAGTTTCACACTCAAATGAATCCAAACAAAGTATTTGGATGCTTTCTCTTAATATACAACACAAAAGAACTCAAATCTCTTTCACCCTACTCGTATGAGCTTTTAAAACGCGTAAATGCATTCAAAAGCTTGAGTTGAAGTTTGTTTGCACTTTAAAACATTCTTGGTGTAGTTTGATACTCAAATGAATGCAAACAAAACATTTGGGTGTTTTCTATTAATATACAACACAAAAGAACTCAATCTCATTCACCCTAGTCGTAAGAGCTGCTACAACGCGTAAATGCATTCAAAAGCTTGAGTTGAAGCTTGTTTGTACTTGTAAACATCCTAGGTGTAGTTTCACACTCAACTGTATCCAAACAAAGTATTTGGATGCTTTCTCATAATATACAACACAAAAGAACTCAAATCTCTTTCGGGCTACTTGTATGAGCTTAAAACGCTTAAATGCATTCAAAAGTTTGACTTGAAGCTTTTTTGTACTTGTAAACATTCTAAGTGTACTTTCACACTCAAATGAATCCAAACAAAGTATTTGGATGCTTTCTTTTTATATACAACACAAAAGAACTCAAATCTCTTTCACCCTACTCGTATGAGCTTTTAAAACGCGTAAATGCATTCAAAAGCTTGAGTTGAAGCTTTTTTGTACTTGTAAACATCCTAGATGTAGTTTCACACTCAAATGAATCCAAACAAAGTATTTGGATGCTTTCTCTTAAGATACAACACAAAAGAACTCATATCTCTTTCACCCTACTCGTATGAGCTTGTAAAACGTGTAAATGCATTCAAAAGCTTGAGTTGAAGCTAGTTTGTACTTGTAAATATCCAAGGTGTAGTTTTACACTCAGATAAATCCAAACAAAGTATTTGGGTGTTTTCTCTTAATATACAACACAAAAGAACTCAAATCTCTTTCACCCTACTCGTATGAGCTTTTAAAACGCGTAAATGCATTCAAAAACTTGAGTTGAAGCTGGTTTCCACTTTAAAACATTCTTGGTGTAGTTTCATACTCAAATGAGTGCAAACAAAACAATTGGGTGCTTTCTCTTAATATACAACACAAAAGAACACAATCTCTATCACCCTACTCGTATGAGCTTTTAAAACGAGTAAATGCATTCAAAAGCTTGAGTTGAAGCTTGTTTGTACTTGTAAACATCCGAGGTGTAGTCTCACACTCAAATGAATCCAAACAAAGTATTTGGATGCTTTCTGTTAATATACAACACAAAAGAACTCAAATCTCATTCACCCTACTCGTACTTTTATAACGCTTAAATGGATTCAAAAGCTTGAGTTGAAGCTAGTTTTTACTTGTAAACATCCTAGGTGTAGTTTCACACTCAAATGAATCCAAACAAAAGTATTTGGATGCTTTCATTTATTATACAACACAAAAGTACTCAAATCTCTTTCATCCTACTCGTATGAGCTTTTAAAACGCGTAAATGCATTCAAAAGCTTGAGTTGAAGCTTATTTGTACTTGTAAACATCCAAGGTGTAGTTTCACACTCAAATGAAACCAAACAAAGTATTTGGATGCTTTCTCTTAATATACAACACAAAAGAACTCAAATCTCTTTCACCCAACTAGTATGAGCTTTTAAAACGCGTAAATGCATTCAAAAGCTTGAGTGGAAGCTTGTTTGTACTTGTAAACTTCCTAGGTGTAGTTTCACACTCAAATGAATCCAAACAAAGTATTTGGATGCTTTCTCTTAATATACAACACAAAAGAACTCAAATCTCTTTCACCCTACTCGTATGAGCTTTTAAAACGCGTAAATGCATTCAAAAGCTTGAGTTGAAGTTTGTTTGCACTTTAAAACATTCTTGGTGTAGTTTCATACTCAAATGAATGCAAACTAAACATTTGGGTGTTTTCTATTAATATACAACACAAAAGAACTCAATCTCATTCACCCTAGTCGAAAGAGCTGCTACAACGCGTAAATGCATTCAAAAGCTTGAGTTGAAGCTTGTTTGTACTTGTAAACATCCTAGGTGTAGTTTCACACTCAAATGTATCCAAACAAAGTATTTGGATGCTTTCTCATAATATACAACACAAAAGAACTCAAATCTCTTTCGGGCTACATGTATGAGCTTAAAACGCTTAAATGCATTCAAAAGTTTGACTTGAAGCTTTTTTGTACTTGTAAACATTCTAAGTGTACTTTCACACTCAAATGAATCCAAACAAAGTATTTGGATGCTTTCTTTTTATATACAACACAAAAGAACTCAAATCTCTTTCACCCTACTCGTATGAGCTTTTAAAACGCGTAAATGCATTCAAAAGCTTGAGTTGAAGCTTTTTTGTACTTGTAAACATCCTAGATGTAGTTTCACACTCTAATGAATCCAAACAAAGTATTTGGATGCTTTCTCTTAAGATACAACACAAAAGAACTCATATCTCTTTCACCCTACTCGTATGAGCTTGTAAAACGCGTAAATGCATTCAAAAGCTTGAGTTGAAGCTAGTTTCTACTTGTAAATATCCAAGGTGTAGTTTTACACTCAGATAAATCCAAACAAAGTATTTGGGTGTTTTCTCTTAATATACAACACAAAAGAACTCAAATCTCTTTCACCCTACTCGTATGAGCTTTTAAAACGCGTAAATGCATTCAAAAACTTGAGTTGAAGCTGGTTTCCACTTTAAAACATTCTTGGTGTAGTTTCATACTCAAATGAGTGCAAACAAAACAATTGGGTGCTTTCTCTTAATATACAACACAAAAGAACACAATCTCTATCACCCTACTCGTGTGAGCTTTTAAAACGCGTAAATGCATTCAAAAGCTTGAGTTGAAGCTTGTTTGTACTTGTAAACATCCGAGGTGTAGGCTCACACTCAAATGAATCCAAACAAAGTATTTGGATGCTTTCTGTCAATATACAACACAAAAGAACTCAAATCTCATTCACCCTACTCGTACTTTTATAACGCTTAAATGGATTCAAAAGCTTGAGTTGAAGCTAGTTTTTACTTGTAAACATCCTAGGTGTAGTTTCACACTCAAATGAATCCAAACAAAAGTATTTGGATGCTTTCATTTATTATACAACACAAAAGTACTCAAATCTCTTTCATCCTACTCGTATGAGCTTTTAAAACGCGTAAATGCATTCAAAAGCTTGAGTTGAAGCTCATTTGTACTTGTAAACATCCAAGGTGTAGTTTCACACTCAAATGAAACCAAACAAAGTATTTGGATGCTTTCTCTTAATATACAACACAAAAGAACTCAAATCTCTTTCACCCAACTAGTATGAGCTTTTAAAACGCGTAAATGCATTCAAAAGCTTGAGTTGAAGCTTGTTTGTACTTGTAAACTTCCTAGGTGTAGTTTCACACTCAAATGAATCCAAACAAAGTATTTGGATGCTTTCTCTTAATATACAACACAAAAGAACTCAAATCTCTTTCACCCTACTCGTATGAGCTTTTAAAACGCGTAAATGCATTCAAAAGCTTGAGTTGAAGTTTGTTTGCACTTTAAAACATTCTTGGTGTAGTTTCATACTCAAATGAATGCAAACTAAACATTTGGGTGTTTTCTATTAATATACAACACAAAAGAACTCAATCTCATTCACCCTAGTCGAAAGAGCTGCTACAACGCGTAAATGCATTCAAAAGCTTGAGTTGAAGCTTGTTTGTACTTGTAAACATCCTAGGTGTAGTTTCACACTCAAATGTATCCAAACAAAGTATTTGGATGCTTTCTCATAATATACAACACAAAAGAACTCAAATCTCTTTCGGGCTACATGTATGAGCTTAAAACGCTTAAATGCATTCAAAAGTTTGACTTGAAGCTTTTTTGTACTTGTAAACATTCTAAGTGTACTTTCACACTCAAATGAATCCAAACAAAGTATTTGGATGCTTTCTTTTTATATACAACACAAAAGAACTCAAATCTCTTTCACCCTACTCGTATGAGCTTTTAAAACGCGTAAATGCATTCAAAAGCTTGAGTTGAAGCTTTTTTGTACTTGTAAACATCCTAGATGTAGTTTCACACTCTAATGAATCCAAACAAAGTATTTGGATGCTTTCTCTTAAGATACAACACAAAAGAACTCATATCTCTTTCACCCTACTCGTATGAGCTTGTAAAACGCGTAAATGCATTCAAAAGCTTGAGTTGAAGCTAGTTTCTACTTGTAAATATCCAAGGTGTAGTTTTACACTCAGATAAATCCAAACAAAGTATTTGGGTGTTTTCTCTTAATATACAACACAAAAGAACTCAAATCTCTTTCACCCTACTCGTATGAGCTTTTAAAACGCGTAAATGCATTCAAAAACTTGAGTTGAAGCTGGTTTCCACTTTAAAACATTCTTGGTGTAGTTTCATACTCAAATGAGTGCAAACAAAACAATTGGGTGCTTTCTCTTAATATACAACACAAAAGAACACAATCTCTATCACCCTACTCGTGTGAGCTTTTAAAACGCGTAAATGCATTCAAAAGCTTGAGTTGAAGCTTGTTTGTACTTGTAAACATCCGAGGTGTAGTCTCACACTCAAATGAATCCAAACAAAGTATTTGGATGCTTTCTGTCAATATACAACACAAAAGAACTCAAATCTCATTCACCCTACTCGTACTTTTATAACGCTTAAATGGATTCAAAAGCTTGAGTTGAAGCTAGTTTTTACTTGTAAACATCCTAGGTGTAGTTTCACACTCAAATGAATCCAAACAAAAGTATTTGGATGCTTTCATTTATTATACAACACAAAAGTACTCAAATCTCTTTCATCCTACTCGTATGAGCTTTTAAAACGCGTAAATGCATTCAAAAGCTTGAGTTGAAGCTCATTTGTACTTGTAAACATCCAAGGTGTAGTTTCACACTCAAATGAAACCAAACAAAGTATTTGGATGCTTTCTCTTAATATACAACACAAAAGAACTCAAATCTCTTTCACCCAACTAGTATGAGCTTTTAAAACGCGTAAATGCATTCAAAAGCTTGAGTTGAAGCTTGTTTGTACTTGTAAACTTCCTAGGTGTAGTTTCACACTCAAATGAATCCAAACAAAGTATTTGGATGCTTTCTCTTAATATACAACACAAAAGAACTCAAATCTCTTTCACCCTACTCGTATGAGCTTTTAAAACGCGTAAATGCATTCAAAAGCTTGAGTTGAAGTTTGTTTGCACTTTAAAACATTCTTGGTGTAGTTTCATACTCAAATGAATGCAAACTAAACATTTGGGTGTTTTCTATTAATATACAACACAAAAGAACTCAATCTCATTCACCCTAGTCGAAAGAGCTGCTACAACGCGTAAATGCATTCAAAAGCTTGAGTTGAAGCTTGTTTGTACTTGTAAACATCCTAGGTGTAGTTTCACACTCAAATGTATCCAAACAAAGTATTTGGATGCTTTCTCATAATATACAACACAAAAGAACTCAAATCTCTTTCGGGCTACATGTATGAGCTTAAAACGCTTAAATGCATTCAAAAGTTTGACTTGAAGCTTTTTTGTACTTGTAAACATTCTAAGTGTACTTTCACACTCAAATGAATCCAAACAAAGTATTTGGATGCTTTCTTTTTATATACAACACAAAAGAACTCAAATCTCTTTCACCCTACTCGTATGAGCTTTTAAAACGCGTAAATGCATTCAAAAGCTTGAGTTGAAGCTTTTTTGTACTTGTAAACATCCTAGATGTAGTTTCACACTCTAATGAATCCAAACAAAGTATTTGGATGCTTTCTCTTAAGATACAACACAAAAGAACTCATATCTCTTTCACCCTACTCGTATGAGCTTGTAAAACGCGTAAATGCATTCAAAAGCTTGAGTTGAAGCTAGTTTGTACTTGTAAATATCCAAGGTGTAGTTTTACACTCAGATAAATCCAAACAAAGTATTTGGGTGTTTTCTCTTAATATACAACACAAAAGAATTCAAATCTCTTTCACCCTACTCGTATGAGCTTTTAAAACGCGTAAATGCATTCAAAAACTTGAGTTGAAGCTGGTTTCCACTTTAAAACATTCTTGGTGTAGTTTCATACTCAAATGAGTGCAAACAAAACAATTGGGTGCTTTCTCTTAATATACAACACAAAAGAACACAATCTCTATCACCCTACTCGTGTGAGCTTTTAAAACGCGTAAATGCATTCAAAAGCTTGAGTTGAAGCTTGTTTGTACTTGTAAACATCCGAGGTGTAGTCTCACACTCAAATGAATCCAAACAAAGTATTTGGATGCTTTCTGTCAATATACAACACAAAAGAACTCAAATCTCATTCACCCTACTCGTACTTTTATAACGCTTAAATGGATTCAAAAGCTTGAGTTGAAGCTAGTTTTTACTTGTAAACATCCTAGGTGTAGTTTCACACTCAAATGAATCCAAACAAAAGTATTTGGATGCTTTCATTTATTATACAACACAAAAGTACTCAAATCTCTTTCATCCTACTCGTATGAGCTTTTAAAACGCGTAAATGCATTCAAAAGCTTGAGTTGAAGCTCATTTGTACTTGTAAACATCCAAGGTGTAGTTTCACACTCAAATGAAACCAAACAAAGTATTTGGATGCTTTCTCTTAATATACAACACAAAAGAACTCAAATCTCTTTCACCCAACTAGTATGAGCTTTTAAAACGCGTAAATGCATTCAAAAGCTTGAGTTGAAGCTTGTTTGTACTTGTAAACTTCCTAGGTGTAGTTTCACACTCAAATGAATCCAAACAAAGTATTTGGATGCTTTCTCTTAATATACAACACAAAAGAACTCAAATCTCTTTCACCCTACTCGTATGAGCTTTTAAAACGCGTAAATGCATTCAAAAGCTTGAGTTGAAGTTTGTTTGCACTTTAAAACATTCTTGGTGTAGTTTCATACTCAAATGAATGCAAACAAAACATTTGGGTGTTTTCTATTAATATACAACACAAAAGAACTCAATCTCATTCACCCTAGTCGTAAGAGCTGCTACAACGCGTAAATGCATTCAAAAGCTTGAGTTGAAGCTTGTTTGTACTTGTAAACATCCTAGGTGTAGTTTCACACTCAAATGTATCCAAACAAAGTATTTGGATGCTTTCTCATAATATACAACACAAAAGAACTCAAATCTCTTTCGGGCTACTTGTATGAGCTTAAAACGCTTAAATGCATTCAAAAGTTTGACTAGAAGCTTTTTTGTACTTGTAAACATCCTAAGTGTACTTTCACACTCAAATGAATCCAAACAAAGTATTTGGATGCTTTCTTTTAATATACAACACAAAAGAACTCAAATCTCTTTCACCCTACTCGTATGAGCTTTTAAAACGCGTAAATGCATTCAAAAGCTTGAGTTGAAGCTTTTTTGTACTTGTAAACATCCTAGATGTAGTTTCACACTCAAATGAATCCAAACAAAGTATTTGGATGCTTTCTCTTAAGATACAACACAAAAGAACTCATATCTCTTTCACCCTACTCGTATGAGCTTGTAAAACGCGTAAATGCATTCAAAAGCTTGAGTTGAAGCTAGTTTGTACTTGTAAATATCCAAGGTGTAGTTTTACACTCAGATAAATCCAAACAAAGTATTTGGGTGTTTTCTCTTAATATACAACACAAAAGAACTCAAATCTCTTTCACCCTACTCGTATGAGCTTTTAAAACGCGTAAATGCATTCAAAAGCTTGAGTTGAAGCTGGTTTCCACTTTAAAACATTCTTGGTGTAGTTTCATACTCAAATGAGTGCAAACAAAACAATTGGGTGCTTTCTCTTAATATACAACACAAAAGAACACAATCTCTATCACCCTATCGTATGAGCTTTTAAAACGCGTAAATGCATTCAAAAGCTTGAGTTGAAGCTTGTTTGTACTTGTAAACATCCGAGGTGTAGTCTCACACTCAAATGAATCCAAACAAAGTATTTGGATGCTTTCTGTTAATATACAACACAAAAGAACTCAAATCTCATTCACCCTACTCGTACTTTTATAACGCTTAAATGGATTCAAAAGCTTGAGTTGAAGCTAGTTTTTACTTGTAAACATCCTAGGTGTAGTTTCACACTCAAATGAATCCAAACAAAAGTATTTGGATGTTTTCATTTATTATACAACACAAAAGTACTCAAATCTCTTTCATCCTACTCGTATGAGCTTTTAAAACGCGTAAATGCATTCAAAAGCTTGAGTTGAAGCTTATTTGTACTTGTAAACATCCAAGGTGTAGTTTCACACTCAAATGAAACCAAACAAAGTATTTGGATGCTTTCTCTTAATATACAACACAAAAGAACTCAAATCTCTTTCACCCAACTAGTATGAGCTTTTAAAACGCGTAAATGCATTCAAAAGCTTGAGTTGAAGCTTGTTTGTACTTGTAAACTTCCTAGGTGTAGTTTCACACTCAAATGAATCCAAACAAAGTATTTGGATGCTTTCTCTTAATATACAACACAAAAGAACTCAAATCTCTTTCACCCTACTCGTCTGAGCTTTTAAAACGCGTAAATGCATTCAAAAGCTTGAGTTGAAGTTTGTTTGCACTTTAAAACATTCTTGGTGTAGTTTCATACTCAAATGAATGCAAACAAAACATTTGGGTGTTTTCTATTAATATACAACACAAAAGAACTCAATCTCATTCACCCTAGTCGTAAGAGCTGCTACAACGCGTAAATGCATTCAAAAGCTTGAGTTGAAGCTTGTTTGTACTTGTAAACATCCTAGGTGTAGTTTCA
Source organism: Tetragonia tetragonoides (assembly GCA_038025085.1). Lineage (NCBI taxonomy): Eukaryota > Viridiplantae > Streptophyta > Magnoliopsida > Caryophyllales > Aizoaceae > Tetragonia > Tetragonia tetragonoides. The sequence continues at coordinate 28,269,445 of CM076140.1, forward strand.
CACTCAAATGTATCCAAACAAAGTATTTGGATGCTTTCTCATAATATACAACACAAAAGAACTCAAATCTCTTTCGGGCTACTTGTATTTGCTTAAAACGCTTAAATGCATTCAAAAGTTTGACTTGAAGCTTTTTTGTACTTGTAAACATCCTAAGTGTACTTTCACACTCAAATGAATCCAAACAAAGTATTTGGATGCTTTCTTTTAATATACAACACAAAAGAACTCAAATCTCTTTCACCCTACTCGTATGAGCTTTTAAAACGCGTAAATGCATTCAAAAGCTTGAGTTGAAGCTTTTTTGTACTTGTAAACATCCTAGATGTAGTTTCACACTCAAATGAATCCAAACAAAGTATTTGGATGCTTTCTCTTAAGATACAACACAAAAGAACTCATATCTCTTTCACCCTACTCGTATGAGCTTGTAAAACGCGTAAATGCATTCAAAAGCTTGAGTTGAAGCTAGTTTGTACTTTTAAATATCCAAGGTGTAGTTTTACACTCAGATAAATCCAAACAAAGTATTTGGGTGTTTTCTCTTAATATACAACACAAAAGAACTCAAATCTCTTTCACCCTACTCGTATGAGCTTTTAAAACGCGTAAATGCATTCAAAAGCTTGAGTTGAAGCTGGTTTCCACTTTAAAACATTCTTGGTGTAGTTTCATACTCAAATGAGTGCAAACAAAACAATTGGGTGCTTTCTCTTAATATACAACACAAAAGAACACAATCTCTATCACCCTATCGTATGAGCTTTTAAAACGCGTAAATGCATTCAAAAGCTTGAGTTGAAGCTTGTTTGTACTTGTAAACATCCGAGGTGTAGTCTCACACTCAAATGAATCCAAACAAAGTATTTGGATGCTTTCTGTTAATATACAACACAAAAGAACTCAAATCTCATTCACCCTACTCGTACTTTTATAACGCTTAAATGGATTCAAAAGCTTGAGTTGAAGCTAGTTTTTACTTGTAAACATCCTAGGTGTAGTTTCACACTCAAATGAATCCAAACAAAAGTATTTGGATGTTTTCATTTATTATACAACACAAAAGTACTCAAATCTCTTTCATCCTACTCGTATGAGCTTTTAAAACGCGTAAATGCATTCAAAAGCTTGAGTTGAAGCTTATTTGTACTTGTAAACATCCAAGGTGTAGTTTCACACTCAAATGAAACCAAACAAAGTATTTGGATGCTTTCTCTTAATATACAACACAAAAGAACTCAAATCGCTTTCACCCAACTAGTATGAGCTTTTAAAACGCGTAAATGCATTCAAAAGCTTGAGTTGAAGCTTGTTTGTACTTGTAAACTTCCTAGGTGTAGTTTCACACTCAAATGAATCCAAACAAAGTATTTGGATGCTTTCTCTGAATATACAACACAAAAGAACTCAAATCTCTTTCACCCTACTCGTATGAGCTTTTAAAACGCGTAAATGCATTCAAAAGCTTGAGTTGAAGTTTGTTTGCACTTTAAAACATTCTTGGTGTAGTTTCATACTCAAATGAATGCAAACAAAACATTTGGGTGTTTTCTATTAATATACAACACAAAAGAACTCAATCTCATTCACCCTAGTCGTAAGAGCTGCTACAACGCGTAAATGCATTCAAAAGCTTGAGTTGAAGCTTGTTTGTACTTGTAAACATCCTAGGTGTAGTTTCACACTCATTTGAATGCAAATAAAGTATTTGGATGTTTTCTCTTAATATACAACACAAAAGAACTCAATCTCATTCACCCTAGTCGTAAGAGCTGCTACAACGCGTAAATGCATTCAAAAGCTTGAGTTGAAGCTTGTTTGTACTTGTAAACATCCTAGGTGTAGTTTCACACTCAAATGTATCCAAACAAAGTATTTGGATGCTTTCTCATAATATACAACACAAAAGAACTCAAATCTCTTTCGGGCTACTTGTATGAGCTTAAAACGCTTAAATGCATTCAAAAGTTTGACTTGAAGCTTTTTTGTACTTGTAAACATCCTAAGTGTACTTTCACACTCAAATGAATCCAAACAAAGTATTTGGATGCTTTCTTTTAATATACAACACAAAAGAACTCAAATCTCTTTCACCCTACTCGTATGAGCTTTTAAAACGCGTAAATGCATTCAAAAGCTTGAGTTGAAGCTTTTTTGTACTTGTAAACATCCTAGATGTAGTTTCACACTCAAATGAATCCAAATAAAGTATTTGGATGCTTTCTCTTAAGATACAACACAAAAGAACTCATATCTCTTTCACCCTACTCGTATGAGCTTGTAAAACGCGTAAATGCATTCAAAAGCTTGAGTTGAAGCTAGTTTGTACTTGTAAATATCCAAGGTGTAGTTTTACACTCAGATAAATCCAAACAAAGTATTTGGGTGTTTTCTCTTAATATACAACACAAAAGAACTCAAATCTCTTTCACCCTACTCGTATGAGCTTTTAAAACGCGTAAATGCATTCAAAAGCTTGAGTTGAAGCTGGTTTCCACTTTAAAACATTCTTGGTGTAGTTTCATACTCAAATGAGTGCAAACAAAACAATTGGGTGCTTTCTCTTAATATACAACACAAAAGAACACAATCTCTATCACCCTACTCGTATGAGCTTTTAAAACGCGTAAATGCATTCAAAAGCTTGAGTTGAGGCTTGTTTGTACTTGTAAACATCCGAGGTGTAGTCTCACACTCAAATGAATCCAAACAAAGTATTTGGATGCTTTCTGTTAATATACAACACAAAAGAACTCAAATCTCATTCACCCTACTCGTACTTTTATAACGCTTAAATGGATTCAAAAGCTTGAGTTGAAGCTAGTTTTTACTTGTAAACATCCTAGGTGTAGTTTCACACTCAAATGAATCCAAAAAAAAGTATTTGGATGCTTTCATTTATTATACAACACAAAAGTACTCAAATCTCTTTCATCCTACTCGTATGAGCTTTTAAAACGCGTAAATGCATTCAAAAGCTTGAGTTGCAGCTTATTTGTACTTGTAAACATCCAAGGTGTAGTTTCACACTCAAATGAAACCAAACAAAGTATTTGGATGCTTTCTCTTAATATACAACACAAAAGAACTCAAATCTCTTTCACCCAACTAGTATGAGCTTTTAAAACGCGTAAATGCATTCAAAAGCTTGAGTTGAAGCTTGTTTGTACTTGTAAACATCCTAGGTGTAGTTTCACACTCAAATGAATCCAAACAAAGTATTTGGATGCTTTCTCTTAATATACAACACAAAAGAACTCAAATCTCTTTCACCCTACTCGTATGAGCTTTTAAAACGCGTAAATGCATTCAAAAGCTTGAGTTGAAGTTTGTTTGCACTTTAAAACATTCTTGGTGTAGTTTCATACTCAAATGAATGCAAACAAAACATTTGGGTGTTTTCTATTAATATACAACACAAAAGAACTCAATCTCATTCACCCTAGTCGTAAGAGCTGCTACAACGCGTAAATGCATTCAAAAGCTTGAGTTGAAGCTTGTTTGTACTTGTAAACATCCTAGGTGTAGTTTCACACTCAAATGTATCCAAACAAAGTATTTGGATGCTTTCTCATAATATACAACACAAAAGAACTCAAATCTCTTTCCGGCTACTTGTATGAGCTTAAAACGCTTAAATGCATTCAAAAGTTAGACTTGAAGCTTTTTTGTACTTGTAAACATCCTAAGTGTACTTTCACACTCAAATGAATCCAAACAAAGTATTTGGATGCTTTCTTTTAATATACAACACAAAAGAACTCAAATCTCTTTCACCCTACTCGTATGAGCTTTAAAAACGCGTAAATGCATTCAAAAGCTTGAGTTGAAGCTTTTTTGTACTTGTAAACATCCTAGATGTCGTTTCACACTCAAATGAATCCAAACAAAGTATTTGGATGCTTTCTCTTAAGATACAACACAAAAGAACTCATATCTCTTTCACTCTACTCGTATGAGCTTGTAAAACGCCTAAATGCATTCAAAAGCTTGAGTTGAAGCTAGTTTGTACTTGTAAATATCCAAGGTGTAGTTTTACACTCAGATAAATCCAAACAAAGTATTTGGGTGTTTTCTCTTAATATACAACACAAAAGAACTCAAATCTCTTTCACCCTACTCGTATGAGCTTTCAAAACGCGTAAATGCATTCAAAAGCTTGAGTTAAAGCTGGTTTCCACTTTAAAACATTCTTGGTGTAGTTTCATACTCAAATGAGTGCAAACAAAACAATTGGGTGCTTTCTCTTAATATACAACACAAAAGAACACAATCTCTATCACCCTACTCGTATGAGCTTTTAAAACGCGTAAATGCATTCAAAAGCTTGAGTTGAAGCTTGTTTGTACTTGTAAACATCCGAGGTGTAGTCTCACACTCAAATGAATCCAAACAAAGTATTTGGATGCTTTCTGTTAATATACAACACAAAAGAACTCAAATCTCATTCACCCTACTCGTACTTTTATAACGCTTAAATGGATTCAAAAGCTTGAGTTGAAGCTAGTTTTTACTTGTAAACATCCTAGTTGTAGTTTCACACTCAAATGATTCCAAACAAAAGTACTTGGATGCTTTCATTTATTATACAACACAAAAGTACTCAAATCTCTTTCATCCTACTCGTATGAGCTTTTAAAACGCGTAAATGCATTCAAAAGCTTGAGTTGAAGCTTATTTGTACTTGTAAACATCCTAGGTGTAGTTTCACACTCAAATGAATCCAAACAAAAGTATTTGGATGCTTTCATTTATTATACAACACAAAAGTACTCAAATCTCTTTCATCCTACTCGTATGAGCTTTTAAACCGCGTAAATGCATTCAAAAGCTTGAGTTGAAGCTTATTTGTACTTGTAAACATCCAAGGTGTAGTTTCACACTCAAATGAAACCAAACAAAGTATTTGGATGCTTTCTCTTAATATACAACACAAAAGAACTCAAATCTCTTTCACCCAACTAGTATGAGCTTTTAAAACGCGTAAATGCATTCAAAAGCTTGAGTTGAACCTTGTTTGTACTTGTAAACTACCTAGGTGTAGTTTCACACTCAAATGAATCCAAACAAAGTATTTGGATGCTTTCTCTTAATATACAACACAAAAGAACTCAAATCTCTTTCACCCTACTCGTATGAGCTTTTAAAACGCGTAAATGCATTCAAAAGCTTGAGTTGAAGTTTGTTTGCACTTTAAAACATTCTTGGTGTAGTTTCATACTCAAATGAATGCAAACAAAACATTTGGGTGTTTTCTATTAATATACAACACAAAAGAACTCAATCTCATTCACCCTTGTCGTAAGAGCTGCTACAACGCGTAAATGCATTCAAAAGCTTGAGTTGAAGCTTGTTTGTACTTGTAAACATCCTAGGTGTAGTTTCACACTCAAATGTATCCAAACAAAGTATTTGGATGCTTTCTCATAATATACAACACAAAAGAACTCAAATCTCTTTCGGGCTACTTGTATGAGCTTAAAACGCTTAAATGCATTCAAAAGTTAGACTTGAAGCTTTTTCGTACTTGTAAACATCCTAAGTGTACTTTCACACTCAAATGAATCCAAACAAAGTATTTGGATGCTTTCTTTTAATATACAACACAAAAGAACTCAAATCTCTTTCACCCTACTTGTATGAGCTATTAAAACGCGTAAATGCATTCAAAAGCTTGAGTTGAAGCTTTTTTTGTACTTGTAAACATCCTAGATGTAGTTTCACACTCAAATGAATCCAAACAAAGTATTTGGATGCTTTCTCTTAAGATACAACACAAAAGAACTCATATCTCTTTCACCCTACTCGTATGAGCTTGTAAAACGCGTAAATGCATTCAAAAGCTTGAGTTGAAGCTAGTTTGTACTTGTAAATATCCAAGGTGTAGTTTTACACTCAGATAAATCCAAACAAAGTATTTGGGTGTTTCCTCTTAATATACAACACAAAAGAACTCAAATCTCTTTCACCCTACTCGTATGAGCTTTTAAAACGCGTAAATGCATTCAAAAGCTTGAGTTGAAGCTGGTTTCCACTTTAAAACATTCTTGGTGTAGTTTCATACTCAAATGAGTGCAAACAAAACAATTGGGTGCTTTCTCTTAATGTACAACACAAAAGTACACAATCTCTATCACCCTACTCGTATGAGCTTTTAAAACGCGTAAATGAATTCAAAAGCTTGAGTTGAAGCTTGTTTGTACTTGTAAACATCCGAGGTGTAGTCTCACACTCAAATGAATCCAAACAAAGTATTTGGATGCTTTCTGTTAATATACAACACAAAAGAACTCAAATCTCATTCACCCTACTCGTACTTTTATAACGCTTAAATGGATTCAAAAGCTTGAGTTGAAGCTAGTTTTTACTTGTAAACATCCTAGTTGTAGTTTCACACTCAAATGAATCCAAACAAAAGTATTTGGATGCTTTCATTTATTATACAACACAAAAGTACTCAAATCTCTTTCATCCTACTCGTATGAGCTTTTAAAACGCGTAAATGCATTCAAAAGCTTGAGTTGAAGCTTATTTGTACTTGTAAACATCCAAGGTGTAGTTTCACACTCAAATGAAACCAAACAAAGTATTTGGATGCTTTCTCTTAATATACAACACAAAAGAACTCAAATCTCTTTCACCCTACTAGTATGAGCTTTTAAAACGCGTAAATGCATTCAAAAGCTTGAGTTGAAGCTTGTTTGTACTTGTAAACTTCCTAGGTGTAGTTTCACACTCAAATGAATCCAAACAAAGTATTTGGATGCTTTCTCTTAATATACAACACAAAAGAACTCAAATCTCTTTCACCCTACTCGTCTGAGCTTTTAAAACGCGTAAATGCATTCAAAAGCTTGAGTTGAAGTTTGTTTGCACTTTAAAACATTCGTGGTGTAATTTCATACTCAAATGAATGCAAACAAAACATTTGGGTGTTTTCTATTAATATACAACACAAAAGAAGTCAATCTCAATCACCCTAGTCGTAAGAGCTGCTACAACGCGTAAATGCATTCAAAAGTTTGAGTTGAAGCTTGTTTGTACTTTTAAACATCCTAGGTGTAGTTTCACACTCAAATGAATCTAAACAAAGTATTTGGATGCTTTCTGTTAATATACAACACAAAAGAACTCAAATCTCATTCACCCTACTCGTACTTTTATAACGCTTAAATGGATTCAAAAGCTTGAGTTGAAGCTAGTTTTTACTTGTAAACATCCTAGTTGTAGTTTCACACTCAAATGAATCCAAACAAAAGTATTTGGATGCTTTCATTTATTATACAACACAAAAGTACTCAAATCTCTTTCATCCTACTCGTATGAGCTTTTAAAACGCGTAAATGCATTCAAAAGCTTGAGTTGAAGCTTATTTGTACTTGTAAACATCCAAGGTGTAGTTTCACACTCAAATGAAACCAAACAAAGTATTTGGATGCTTTCTCTTAATATACAACACAAAAGAACTCAAATCTCTTTCACCCTACTAGTATGAGCTTTTAAAACGCGTAAATGCATTCAAAAGCTTGAGTTGAAGCTTGTTTGTACTTGTAAACTTCCTAGGTGTAGTTTCACACTCAAATGAATCCAAACAAAGTATTTGGATGCTTTCTCTTAATATACAACACAAAAGAACTCAAATCTCTTTCACCCTACTCGTCTGAGCTTTTAAAACGCGTAAATGCATTCAAAAGCTTGAGTTGAAGTTTGTTTGCACTTTAAAACATTCGTGGTGTAATTTCATACTCAAATGAATGCAAACAAAACATTTGGGTGTTTTCTATTAATATACAACACAAAAGAAGTCAATCTCAATCACCCTAGTCGTAAGAGCTGCTACAACGCGTAAATGCATTCAAAAGTTTGAGTTGAAGCTTGTTTGTACTTTTAAACATCCTAGGTGTAGTTTCACACTCAAATGAATCTAAACAAAGTATTTGGATGCTTTCTCTGAATATACAACACAAAAGAACTCAAATCTCTTTCACCCTACTCCTATGAGCTTTTAAAACGCGTAAATGCATTCAAAAGCTTGAGTTGAAGCTTGTTTGCACTTAAAAATATTGTTGGTGTATCTTCATACTCAAATGAGTGCAAATAAAACAAATGGGTGCTTTCTCTAAATATACAACACAAAAGAACTCAATCTCTACCACCCTAGTCGTAAGAGCTGTTAAAACGCGTAAATGCATTCAAAAGCTTGAGTTGAAGCTTGTTTGTACTTGTAAACATCCTAGGTGTAGTTTCACACTCATTTGAATGCAAATAAAGTATTTGGATGTTTTCTCTTAATATACAACACAAAAGAACTCAAATCTCTTTCACCCTGCTCGTGTGAGCTTTTAAAACGCGTAAATGCATTCAAAAGCTTGAGTTGAAGCTTGTTTGCACTTGTAAACATCCTAGGTGTAGTTTCACACTCAAATGAATCCAAACAAAGTATTTGGATGCTTTCTCTTAATATACAACACAAAAGAACTCGATCTCTATCACCTTAGTTGTAAGAGCTGTTAAAACGCGTAAATGCATTCAAAAGCTTGTGTTGAAGCTTGTTTGTAGTTGTAAACATCCTAGATGTAGTTTCACACTCAAATGAATGCAAACAAAGTATTTGGATTCTTTCTCTTAATATACAACACAAAAGAACTCAAATATCTTTCACCCTACTCGTATGAGCTTTTACAACGCGTAAATGCATTCAAAAGCATGAGTTGAAGCTTGTTTGTACTTGTAAACATCTTAGGTGTAGTTTCACCCTCAAATGAATGCAAACAAGGTATTTCGATACTTTCTCTTAATATACAACACAAAAGAACTCAAATATCTTTCACCCTACTCGTATGAGCTTTTAAAACGCGTAAATACATTCAAAAGCTTGAGTTGAAGCTTGTTTGTACTTGTAAACATCCTAGGTGTAGTTTCACACTCAAATTAATGCAAACAAGGTATTTCGAGACTTTCTTTTAATATACAACACAAAAGAACTCAAATATCTTTCACTCTACTCGTATGAGCTTTTAAAACGCGTAAATGCATTCAAAAGCTTGAGTTGAAGTTTGTTTGTACTTGTAAACATCCTAGATGTAGTTTCACACTCAAATGAATGCAAACAAAGTATTTGGATGCTTTCTCTTAATATACAACACAAAAGAACTCAAATCTCTATCAGCCTACTCGTATGAGCTTTTAAAACGCGTAATTGCCTTTAAAAGCTTGAGTTGAAGCTTGTTTGTACTTCTAAACTTCCTAGGTGTAGTTTCACACTCAAATGAATCCAAACAAAGTATTTGGATGCTTTCTCTTAATATACAACACAAAAGAACTCAAATCTCTTTCACCCTACTAGTATGAGCTTTTAAAACGCGTAAATGCATTCAAAAGCTTGAGTTGAAGCTTTTTTGTACTTGTAAACATCCTAGATGTAGTTTCACACTCAAATGAATCCAAACAAAGTATTTGGATGCTATCTCTTAAGATACAACACAAAAGAACTCATATCTCTTTCACCCTACTCGTATGAGCTTGTAAAACGCGTAAATGCATTCAAAAACTTGAGTTGAAGCTAGTTTGTACTTGTAAATATCCAAGGTGTAGTTTTACACTCAGATAAATCCAAACAAAGTATTTGGGTGTTTTCTCTTAATATACAACACAAAAGAACTCAAATCTCTTTCACCCTACTCGTATGAGCTTTTAAAACGCGTAAATGCATTCAAAAGCTTGAGTTGAAGCTGGTTTCCACTTTAAAACATTCTTGGTGTAGTTTCATACTCAAATGAGTACAAACAAAACAATTGGGTGCTTTCTCTTAATATACAACACAAAAGAACACAATCTCTATCACCCTACTCGTATGAGCTTTTAAAACGCGTAAATGCATTCAAAAGCTTGAGTTGAAGCTTGTTTGTACTTGTAAACATCCGAGGTGTAGTCTCACACTCAAATGAATCCAAACAAAGTATTTGGATGCTTTCTGTTAATATATAACACAAAAGAACTCAAATCTCATTCACCTTACTCGTACTTATATAACGCTTAAATGGATTCAAAAGCTTGAGTTGAAGCTAGTTTTTACTTGTAAACATCCTAGGTGTAGTTTCACACTCAAATGAATCCAAACAAAAGTATTTGGATGCTTTCATTTATTATACAACACAAAAGTACTCAAATCTCTTTCATCCTACTCGTATGAGCTTTTAAAACGCGTAAATGCATTCAAAAGCTTGAGTTGAAGCTTATTTGTACTTGTAAACATCCAAGGTGTAGTTTCACACTCAAATGAAACCAAACAAAGTATTTGGATGCTTTCTCTTAATATACAACACAAAAGAACTCAAATCTCTTTCACCCTACTCGTATGGGCTTTTAAAACGCGTAAATGCATTCAAAAGCTTGAGTTGAAGCTGGTTTCCACTTTAAAACATTCTTGGTGTAGTTTCATACTCAAATGAGTACAAACAAAACAATTGGGTGCTTTCTCTTAATATACAACACAAAAGAACTCAAATCTCTTTCACCCTACTCGTATGAGCTTTTAAAACGCGTAAATGCATTCAAAAGCTTGAGTTGAAGTTTGTTTGCACTTTAAAACATTCTTGGTGTAGTTTCATACTCAAATGAATGCAAACAAAACATTTGGGTGTTTTCTATTAATATACAACACAAAAGAACTCAATCTCATTCACCCTAGTCGTATGAGCTGCTACAACGCGTAAATGCATTCAAAAGTTTGAGTTGGAGCTTGTTTGTACTTGTAAACATCCTAGGTGTAGTTTCACACTCAAATGAATCTAAACAAAGTATTTGGATGCTTTCTCTGAATATACAACACAAAAGAACTCAAATCTCTTTCACCCTACTCCTATGAGCTTTCAAAACGCGTAAATGCATTCAAAAGCTTGAGTTGAAGCTTGTTTGCACTTAAAAATATTGTTGGTGTATCTTCATACTCAAATGAGTGCAAATAAAACAAAGGGGTGCTTTCTCTAAATATACAACACAAAAGAACTCAATCTCTACCACCCTAGTCGTAAGAGCTGGTAAAACGCGTAAATGCATTCAAAAGCTTGAGTTGAAGCTTGTTTGTACTTGTAAACATCCTAGGTGTAGTTTCACACTCAATTGAATGCAAATAAAGTATTTTTATGTTTTCTCTTAATATACAACACAAAAGAACTCAAATCTCTTTCACCCTGCTCGTGTGAGCTTTTAAAACGTGTAAATGCATTCAAAAGCTTGAGTTGAAGCTTGTTTGCACTTGTAAACATCCTAGGTGTAGTTTCACACTCAAATGAATGCAAACAAAGTATTTGGATTCTTTCTCTTAATATACAACACAAAAGAACTCAAATATCTTTCACCCTACTCGTATGAGCTTTTACAACGCGTAAATGCATTCAAAAGCTTGAGTTGAAGCTGGTTTCCACTTTAAAACATTCTTGGTGTAGTTTCATACTCAAATGAGTACAAACAAAACAATTGGGTGCTTTCTCTTAATATACAACACAAAAGAACTCAAATCTCTTTCACCCTACTCGTATGAGCTTTTAAAACGCGTAAATGCATTCAAAAGCTTGAGTTGAAGTTTGTTTGCACTTTAAAACATTCTTGGTCTAGTTTCATACTCAAATGAATGCAAACAAAACATTTGGGTGTTTTCTATTAATATACAACACAAAAGAACTCAATCTCATTCACCCTAGTCGTATGAGCTGCTACAACGCGTAAATGCATTCAAAAGTTTGAGTTGAAGCTTGTTTGTACTTGTAAACATCCTAGGTGTAGTTTCACACTCAAATGAATCTAAACAAAGTATTTGGATGCTTTCTCTGAATATACAACACAAAAGAACTCAAATCTCTTTCACCCTACTCCTATGAGCTTTCAAAACGCGTAAATGCATTCAAAAGCTTGAGTTGAAGCTTGTTTGCACTTAAAAATATTGTTGGTGTATCTTCATACTCAAATGAGTGCAAATAAAACAAAGGGGTGCTTTCTCTAAATATACAACACAAAAGAACTCAATCTCTACCACCCTAGTCGTAAGAGCTGGTAAAACGCGTAAATGCATTCAAAAGCTTGAGTTGAAGCTTGTTTGTACTTGTAAACATCCTAGGTGTAGTTTCACACTCAATTGAATGCAAATAAAGTATTTTTATGTTTTCTCTTAATATACAACACAAAAGAACTCAAATCTCTTTCACCCTGCTCGTGTGAGCTTTTAAAACGTGTAAATGCATTCAAAAGCTTGAGTTGAAGCTTGTTTGCACTTGTAAACATCCTAGGTGTAGTTTCACACTCAAATGAATGCAAACAAAGTATTTGGATTCTTTCTCTTAATATACAACACAAAAGAACTCAAATATCTTTCACCCTACTCGTATGAGCTTTTACAACGCGTAAATGCATTCAAAAGCATGAGTTGAAGCTTGTTTGTACTTGTAAACATCTTAGGTGTAGTTTCACCCTCAAATGAATGCAAACAAGGTATTTCGATACTTTCTCTTAATATACAACACAAAAGAACTCAAATATCTTTCACCCTACTCGTATGAGCTTTTAAAACGCGTAAATACATTCAAAAGCTTGAGTTGAAGCTTGTTTGTACTTGTAAACATCCTAGGTGTAGTTTCACACTCAAATTAATGCAAACAAGGTATTTCGAGACTTTCTTTTAATATACAACACAAAAGAACTCAAATATCTTTCACTCTACTCGTATGAGCTTTTAAAACGCGTAAATGCATTCAAAAGCTTGAGTTGAAGTTTGTTTGTACTTGTAAACATCCTAGATGTAGTTTCACACTCAAATGAATGCAAACAAAGTATTTGGATGCTTTCTCTTAATATACAACACAAAAGAACTCAAATCTCTATCAGCCTACTCGTATGAGCTTTTAAAACGCGTAATTGCCTTTAAAAGCTTGAGTTGAAGCTTGTTTGTACTTCTAAACTTCCTAGGTGTAGTTTCACACTCAAATGAATCCAAACAAAGTATTTGGATGCTTTCTCTTAATATACAACACAAAAGAACTCAAATATCTTTCACTCTACTCGTAAGAGCTGTTAAAACGCGTAAATGCATTCAAAAGCTTGAGTTGAAGCTTATTTGTACTTGTAAACATCCAAGGTGTAGTTTCACACTCAAATGAAACCAAACAAAGTATTTGGATGCTTTCTCTTAATATACAACACAAAAGAACTCAAATCTCTTTCACCCTACTCGTATGGGCTTTTAAAACGCGTAAATGCATTCAAAAGCTTGAGTTGAAGCTGGTTTCCACTTTAAAACATTCTTGGTGTAGTTTCATACTCAAATGAGTACAAACAAAACAATTGGGTGCTTTCTCTTAATATACAACACAAAAGAACTCAAATCTCTTTCACCCTACTCGTATGAGCTTTTAAAACGCGTAAATGCATTCAAAAGCTTGAGTTGAAGTTTGTTTGCACTTTAAAACATTCTTGGTGTAGTTTCATACTCAAATGAATGCAAACAAAACATTTGGGTGTTTTCTATTAATATACAACACAAAAGAACTCAATCTCATTCACCCTAGTCGTATGAGCTGCTACAACGCGTAAATGCATTCAAAAGTTTGAGTTGGAGCTTGTTTGTACTTGTAAACATCCTAGGTGTAGTTTCACACTCAAATGAATCTAAACAAAGTATTTGGATGCTTTCTCTGAATATACAACACAAAAGAACTCAAATCTCTTTCACCCTACTCCTATGAGCTTTCAAAACGCGTAAATGCATTCAAAAGCTTGAGTTGAAGCTTGTTTGCACTTAAAAATATTGTTGGTGTATCTTCATACTCAAATGAGTGCAAATAAAACAAAGGGGTGCTTTCTCTAAATATACAACACAAAAGAACTCAATCTCTACCACCCTAGTCGTAAGAGCTGGTAAAACGCGTAAATGCATTCAAAAGCTTGAGTTGAAGCTTGTTTGTACTTGTAAACATCCTAGGTGTAGTTTCACACTCAATTGAATGCAAATAAAGTATTTTTATGTTTTCTCTTAATATACAACACAAAAGAACTCAAATCTCTTTCACCCTGCTCGTGTGAGCTTTTAAAACGTGTAAATGCATTCAAAAGCTTGAGTTGAAGCTTGTTTGCACTTGTAAACATCCTAGGTGTAGTTTCACACTCAAATGAATGCAAACAAAGTATTTGGATTCTTTCTCTTAATATACAACACAAAAGAACTCAAATATCTTTCACCCTACTCGTATGAGCTTTTACAACGCGTAAATGCATTCAAAAGCTTGAGTTGAAGCTGGTTTCCACTTTAAAACATTCTTGGTGTAGTTTCATACTCAAATGAGTACAAACAAAACAATTGGGTGCTTTCTCTTAATATACAACACAAAAGAACTCAAATCTCTTTCACCCTACTCGTATGAGCTTTTAAAACGCGTAAATGCATTCAAAAGCTTGAGTTGAAGTTTGTTTGCACTTTAAAACATTCTTGGTCTAGTTTCATACTCAAATGAATGCAAACAAAACATTTGGGTGTTTTCTATTAATATACAACACAAAAGAACTCAATCTCATTCACCCTAGTCGTATGAGCTGCTACAACGCGTAAATGCATTCAAAAGTTTGAGTTGAAGCTTGTTTGTACTTGTAAACATCCTAGGTGTAGTTTCACACTCAAATGAATCTAAACAAAGTATTTGGATGCTTTCTCTGAATATACAACACAAAAGAACTCAAATCTCTTTCACCCTACTCCTATGAGCTTTCAAAACGCGTAAATGCATTCAAAAGCTTGAGTTGAAGCTTGTTTGCACTTAAAAATATTGTTGGTGTATCTTCATACTCAAATGAGTGCAAATAAAACAAAGGGGTGCTTTCTCTAAATATACAACACAAAAGAACTCAATCTCTACCACCCTAGTCGTAAGAGCTGGTAAAACGCGTAAATGCATTCAAAAGCTTGAGTTGAAGCTTGTTTGTACTTGTAAACATCCTAGGTGTAGTTTCACACTCAATTGAATGCAAATAAAGTATTTTTATGTTTTCTCTTAATATACAACACAAAAGAACTCAAATCTCTTTCACCCTGCTCGTGTGAGCTTTTAAAACGTGTAAATGCATTCAAAAGCTTGAGTTGAAGCTTGTTTGCACTTGTAAACATCCTAGGTGTAGTTTCACACTCAAATGAATGCAAACAAAGTATTTGGATTCTTTCTCTTAATATACAACACAAAAGAACTCAAATATCTTTCACCCTACTCGTATGAGCTTTTACAACGCGTAAATGCATTCAAAAGCATGAGTTGAAGCTTGTTTGTACTTGTAAACATCTTAGGTGTAGTTTCACCCTCAAATGAATGCAAACAAGGTATTTCGATACTTTCTCTTAATATACAACACAAAAGAACTCAAATATCTTTCACCCTACTCGTATGAGCTTTTAAAACGCGTAAATACATTCAAAAGCTTGAGTTGAAGCTTGTTTGTACTTGTAAACATCCTAGGTGTAGTTTCACACTCAAATTAATGCAAACAAGGTATTTCGAGACTTTCTTTTAATATACAACACAAAAGAACTCAAATATCTTTCACTCTACTCGTATGAGCTTTTAAAACGCGTAAATGCATTCAAAAGCTTGAGTTGAAGTTTGTTTGTACTTGTAAACATCCTAGATGTAGTTTCACACTCAAATGAATGCAAACAAAGTATTTGGATGCTTTCTCTTAATATACAACACAAAAGAACTCAAATCTCTATCAGCCTACTCGTATGAGCTTTTAAAACGCGTAATTGCCTTTAAAAGCTTGAGTTGAAGCTTGTTTGTACTTCTAAACTTCCTAGGTGTAGTTTCACACTCAAATGAATCCAAACAAAGTATTTGGATGCTTTCTCTTAATATACAACACAAAAGAACTCAAATATCTTTCACTCTACTCGTAAGAGCTGTTAAAACGCGTAAATGCATTCAAAAGCTTGAGTTGAAGCTTATTTGTACTTGTAAACATCCAAGGTGTAGTTTCACACTCAAATGAAACCAAACAAAGTATTTGGATGCTTTCTCTTAATATACAACACAAAAGAACTCAAATCTCTTTCACCCTACTCGTATGGGCTTTTAAAACGCGTAAATGCATTCAAAAGCTTGAGTTGAAGCTGGTTTCCACTTTAAAACATTCTTGGTGTAGTTTCATACTCAAATGAGTACAAACAAAACAATTGGGTGCTTTCTCTTAATATACAACACAAAAGAACTCAAATCTCTTTCACCCTACTCGTATGAGCTTTTAAAACGCGTAAATGCATTCAAAAGCTTGAGTTGAAGTTTGTTTGCACTTTAAAACATTCTTGGTGTAGTTTCATACTCAAATGAATGCAAACAAAACATTTGGGTGTTTTCTATTAATATACAACACAAAAGAACTCAATCTCATTCACCCTAGTCGTATGAGCTGCTACAACGCGTAAATGCATTCAAAAGTTTGAGTTGAAGCTTGTTTGTACTTGTAAACATCCTAGGTGTAGTTTCACACTCAAATGAATCTAAACAAAGTATTTGGATGCTTTCTCTGAATATACAACACAAAAGAACTCAAATCTCTTTCACCCTACTCCTATGAGCTTTCAAAACGCGTAAATGCATTCAAAAGCTTGAGTTGAAGCTTGTTTGCACTTAAAAATATTGTTGGTGTATCTTCATACTCAAATGAGTGCAAATAAAACAAAGGGGTGCTTTCTCTAAATATACAACACAAAAGAACTCAATCTCTACCACCCTAGTCGTAAGAGCTGGTAAAACGCGTAAATGCATTCAAAAGCTTGAGTTGAAGCTTGTTTGTACTTGTAAACATCCTAGGTGTAGTTTCACACTCAATTGAATGCAAATAAAGTATTTTTATGTTTTCTCTTAATATACAACACAAAAGAACTCAAATCTCTTTCACCCTGCTCGTGTGAGCTTTTAAAACGTGTAAATGCATTCAAAACCTTGAGTTGAAGCTTGTTTGCACTTGTAAACATCCTAGGTGTAGTTTCACACTCAAATGAATCCAAACAAAGTATTTGGATGCTTTCTCTTAATATACAACACAAAAGAACTCAAATATCTTTCACCCTACTCGTATGAGCTTTTACAACGCGTAAATGCATTCAAAAGCATGAGTTGAAGCTTGTTTGTACTTGTAAACATCCTAGGTGTTGTTTCACCCTCAAATGAATGCAAACAAGGTATTTCGATACTTTCTCTTAATATACAACACAAAAGAACTCAAATATCTTTCACCCTACTCGTATGAGCTTTTAAAACGCGTAAATACATTCAAAAGCTTGAGTTGAAGCTTGTTTGTTCTTGTAAACATCCTAGGTGTAGTTTCACACTCAAATTAATGCAAAAAAGGTATTTCGAGACTTTCTTTTAATATGCAACACAAAAGAACTCAAATATCTTTCACCCTAGTCGTATGAGCTGCTACAACGCGTTAATGCATTCAAAAGCTTGAGTTGAAGCTTGTTTGTACTTGTAAACATCCTAGATGTAGTTTCACACTCAAATGAACGCAAACAAAGTATTTGGATGCTTTCTCTTAATATACAACACAAAAGAACTCAAATCTCTATCAGCCTTCTCGTATGAGCTTTTAAAACGCGTAATTGCCTTTAAAAGCCTGAGTTGAAGCTTGTTTGTACTTGGAAACATCCTAGGTGTAGTTTCATACTCAAATGAATGCAAACAAAACATTTGGGGTGCTTTCTCTTAATATACCACACAAAAGAACTCAATCTCTATCACCCTAGTCGTAAGAGCTATTAAAACGCGTAAATGCATTCAAAAGCTTGAGTTGAAGCTTGTTTGTACTTGTAAACATCCTAGGTGTAGTCTCACACTCAAATGAATGCAAACAAGCTATTTCGATACTTTGTTTTAATATACAACACAAAAGAACTCAAATCTCTTTCACCCTACTCGTATGAGCTTTTAAAACGTGTAAATGCATTCAAAAGTTTGAGTTGAAGCTTGTTTGTACTTGTAAACATCCAAGGTGTAGTTTCACACTCAAATGAATGCAAACAAAGTATTTGGATGCTTTCTCTTAATATACAACACAAAAGAACTCAAATATCTTTCACCCTACTCGTATGAGCTTTTACAACGCGTAATTGCATTCAAAAGCATGAGTTGAAGTTTGTTTGTACTTGTAAACATCGTAGGTGTAGTTTCACCCTCAAATGAATGCAAACAAGGTATTTCGATACTTTCTCTTAATATACAACACAAAAGAACTCGAATATCATTCACCCTACTCGTATGAGCTTTTAAAACGCGTAAATACATTCAAAAGCTTGAGTTGAAGCTTGTTTGTTTTTGTAAACATCCTAGGTGTAGTTTCACCCTCAAATGAATGCAAACAAGGTATTTCGATACTTTCTCTTAATATACAACACAAAAGAACTCAAATATCTTTCACCCTACTCGTATGAGCTTTTAAAACGCGTAAATACATTCAAAAGCTTGAGTTGAAGCTTGTTTGTTCTTGTAAACATCCTAGGTGTAGTTTCACACTCAAATTAATGCAAAAAAGGTATTTCGAGACTTTCTTTTAATATGCAACACAAAAGACCTCAAATATCTTTCACTCTACTCGTATGAGCTTTTAAAACGCGTTAATGCATTCAAAAGCTTGAGTTGAAGCTTGTTTGTACTTGTAAACATCCTAGATGTAGTTTCACACTCAAATGAACGCAAACAAAGTATTTGGATGCTTTCTCTTAATATACAACACAAAAGAACTCAAATCTCTTTCACCCTACTAGTATGAGCTTTTAAAACGTGTAAATGCATTCAAAAGCTTGAGTTGAAGCTTGTTTGTACTTGTAAACTTCCTAGGTGTAGTTTCACACTCAAATGAATCCAAACAAAGTATTTGGATGCTTTCTCTTAATATACAACACAAAAGAACTCAAATCTCTTTCACCCTACTCGTATGAGCTTTTAAAACGCGAAAATGCATTCAAAAGCTTGAGTTGAAGTTTGTTTGCACTTTAAAACATTCTTGGTGTAGTTTCATACTCAAATGAATGCAAACAAAACATTTGGGTGTTTTCTATTAATATACAACACAAAAGAACTCAATCTCATTCACCCTAGTCGTAAGAGCTGCTACAACGCGTAAATGCATTCAAAAGCTTGAGTTGAAGCTTGTTTGTACTTGTAATCATCCTAGGTGTAGTTTCACACTCAAATGTATCCAAACAAAGCATTTGGATGCTTTCTCATAATATACAACACAAAAGAACTCAAATCTCTTTCGGGCTACTTGTATGAGCTTAAAACGCTTAAATGCATTCAAAAGTTTGACTTGAAGCTTTTTTGTACTTGTAAACATCCTAAGTGTACTTTCACACTCAAATGAATCCAAACAAAGTATTTGGATGCTTTCTTTTAATATACAACACAAAAGAACTCAAATCTCTTTCACCCTACTTGTATGAGCTTTTAAAACGCGTAAATGCATTCAAAAGCTTGAGTTGAAGCTTTTTTGTACTTGTAAACATCCTAGATGTAGTTTCACACTCAAATGAATCCAAACAAAGTATTTGGATGCTTTCTCTTAAGATACAACACAAAAGAACTCATATCTCTTTCACCCTACTCGTATGAGCTTGTAAAACGCGTAAATGCATTCAAAAACTTGAGTTGAAGCTAGTTCGTACTTGTAAATATCCAAGGTGTAGTTTTACACTCAGATAAATCCAAACAAAGTATTTGGGTGTTTTCTCTTAATATACAACACAAAAGAACTCAAATCTCTTTCACCCTACTCGTATGAGCTTTTAAAACGCGTAAATGCATTCAAAAGCTTGAGTTGAAGCTGGTTTCCACTTTAAAACATTCTTGGTGTAGTTTCATACTCAAATGAGTACAAACAAAACAATTGGGTGCTTTCTCTTAATATACAACACAAAAGAACACAATCTCTGTCACCCTACTCGTATGAGCTTTTAAAACGCGTAAATGCATTCAAAAGCTTGAGTTGAAGCTTGTTTGTACTTGTAAACATCCGAGGTGTAGTCTCACACTCAAATGAATCCAAACAAAGTATTTGGATGCTTTCTGTTAATATACAACACAAAAGAACTCAATCTCTACCACCCTAGTCGTAAGAGCTGGTAAAACGCGTAAATGCATTCAAAAGCTTGAGTTGAAGCTTGTTTGTACTTGTAAACATCCTAGGTGTAGTTTCACACTCAATTGAATGCAAATAAAGTATTTCGATGTTTTCTCTTAATATACAACACAAAAGAACTCAAATCTCTTTCACCCTGCTCGTGTGAGCTTTTAAAACGTGTAAATGCATTCAAAAGCTTGAGTTGAAGCTTGTTTGCACTTGTAAACATCCTAGGTGTAGTTTCACACTCAAATGAATCCAAACAAAGTATTTGGATGCTTTCTCTTAATATACAACACAAAAGAACTCAAATATCTTTCACCCTACTCGTATGAGCTTTTACAACGCGTAAATGCATTCAAAAGCATGAGTTGAAGCTTGTTTGTACTTGTAAACATCCTAGGTGTAGTTTCACCCTCAAATGAATGCAAACAAGGTATTTCGATACTTTCTCTTAATATACAACACAAAAGAACTCAAATATCTTTCACCCTACTCGTATGAGCTTTTAAAACGCGTAAATACATTCAAAAGCTTGAGTTGAAGCTTGTTTGTTCTTGTAAACATCCTAGGTGTAGTTTCACACTCAAATTAATGCAAAAAAGGTATTTCGAGACTTTCTTTTAATATGCAACACAAAAGAACTCAAATATCTTTCACTCTACTCGTATGAGCTTTTAAAACGCGTTAATGCATTCAAAAGCTTGAGTTGAAGCTTGTTTGTACTTGTAAACATCCTAGATGTAGTTTCACACTCAAATGAACGCAAACAAAGTATTTGGATGCTTTCTCTTAATATACAACACAAAAGAACTCAAATCTCTATCAGCCTTCTCGTATGAGCTTTTAAAACGCGTAATTGCCTTTAAAAGCTTGAGTTGAAGCTTGTTTGTACTTGGAAACATCCTAGGTGTAGTTTCATACTCAAATGAATGCAAACAAAACATTTGGGGTGCTTTCTCTGAATATACCACACAAAAGAACTCAATCTCTAGCACCCTAGTCGTAAGAGCTATTAAAACGCGTAAATGCATTCAAAAGCTTGAGTTGAAGCTTGTTTGTACTTGTAAACATCCTAGGTTTAGTTTCACACTCAAATGAATGCAAACAAGGTATTTCGATACTTTGTTTTAATATACAACACAAAAGAACTCAAATCTCTTTCACCCTACTCGTATGAGCTTTTAAAACGCGTAAATGCATTCAAAAGTTTGAGTTGAAGCTTGTTTGTACTTGTAAACATCCAAGGTGTAGTTTCACACTCAAATGAATGCAAACAAGGTATTTCGATACTTTCTCTTAATATACAACACAAAAGAACTCGAATATCTTTCAACCTACTCGTATGAGCTTTTAAAACGCGTAAATACATTCAAAAGCTTGAATTGAAGCTTGTTTGTACTTGTAAACATCCTAGGTGTAGTTTCACACTCAATTGAATGCAAACAAGGTATTTCGATAGTTTCTTTTAATATACAACACAAAAGAACTCAAATATCTTTCACTCTACCCGTATGAGCTTTTAAAACGCGTAAATGCATTCAAAAGCTTGAATTGAAGCTTTTTTGTACTTGTAAACATCCTAGATGTAGTTTCATACTCAAATGAATGCAAAAAAAGAATTTGTATGCTTTCTCTTAATATACAACACAAAAGAACTCAGTCTCTATCACCATAGTCGTAAGAGCTGTTAAAACGCGTAAATGCATTCAAAAGCTTGAGTTCAAGCTTGTTTGCTCTTGTAAACATCCTAGGTGTAGTTTCACACTCAAATGAATCCAAACAAAGTATTTGGATGCTTTCTCTTAATATACAACACAAAAGAACTCGATCTCTATCATAGTTGTAAGAGCTGTTAAAACGCGTAAATGCATTCAGAAGCTTGAGTTGAAGCTTGTTTGTACTTGTAATCATCCTAGATGTAGTTTCACACTCAAATGAATGCAAACAAAGTATTTGGATGCTTTCTCTTAATATACAGCACAAAAGAACTCAAATATCTTTCACTCTACTCGTATGAGCTTTTAAAACGCGTAAATGCATTCAAAAGCTTGAGTTGAAGCTTGTTTGTACTTGTAAACATCCCAGGTGTAGTTGCACACTCAAATGAATCCAAACAAAACATTTGGGTGCTTTCTCTTAATATACAACACAAAAGAACTAAATCTCTATCACCCTAGTCGTAAGAGCTGTTAAAACGCGTAAATGCATTCAAAAGCTTGAGTTGAAGCTTGTTTGTACTTGTTAACATCCTAGGTGTAGTTTCACACTCAATGGAATGCAAATAAATTAGTTGGATGCTTTCTCTTAATATACAACACAAAAGAACTCAAATCTCTTTCACCCTAGTCGTATGAGCTTTTAAAACGCGTAAATGCATTCAAAAGCTTGAGTTGAAGCTTGTTTGTACTTGTAATCATCCTAGATGTAGTTTCACACTCAAATGAATGCAAACAAAGTATTTGGATGCTTTCTCTTAATATACAACACAAAAGAACTCAAATATCTTTCACCCTACTCGTATGAGCGTTTACAACCCGTAAATGCATTCAAAAGCATTAGTTGAAGCTTGTTTGTACTTGTAAACATCGTAGGTGTAGTTTCACCCTCAAATGAATGCAAACAAGGTATTTCGATACTTTCTCTTAACATTCAACACAAAAGGACTCAAATATCTTTCACTCTACTCGTATGAGCTTTTAAAACGCGTAAATGCATTCAAAAGCTTGAGTTGAAGCTTGTTTGTACTTGTAAACATCCCAGGTGTAATTTCACACTCAAATGAATCCAAACAAAACATTTGGGTGCTTTGTCTTAATATACAACACAAAAGAACTCAATCTCTATCACCCTAGTCGTAAGAGCTGTTAAAACGCGTAAATGCATTCAAAAGCTTGAGTTGAAGCTTGTTTGTACTTGTTAACATCCTAGGTGTAGTTTCACACTCAATGGAATGCAAATAAATTATTTGGATGCTTTCTCTTAATATACAACACAAAAGAACTCAAATCTCTTTCACCCTAGTCGTATGAGCTTTTAAAACGCGTAAATGCATTCAAAAGCTTGAGTTGAAGCTTGTTTGTACTTGTAATCATCCTAGATGTAGTTTCACACTCAAATGAATGCAAACAAAGTATTTGGATGCTTTCTCTTAATATACAACACAAAAGAACTCAAATATCTTTCACCCTACTCGTATGAGCGTTTACAACCCGTAAATGCATTCAAAAGCATGAGTTGAAGCTTGTTTGTACTTGTAAACATCGTAGGTGTAGTTTCACCCTCAAATGAATGCAAACAAGGTATTTCGATACTTTCTCTTAACATACAACACAAAAGAACTCAAATATCTTTCACTCTACTCGTATGAGCTTTTAAAACGCGTAAATGCATTCAAAAGCTTGAGTTGAAGCTTGTTTGTACTTGTAAACATCCCAGGTGTAGTTTCACACTCAAATGAATCCAAACAAAACGTTTGGGTCCTTTGTCTTAATATACAACACAAAAGAACTCAATCTCTATCACCCTAGTCGTAAGAGCTGTTAAAACGCGTAAATGCATTCAAAAGCTTGAGTTGAAGCTTGTTTGTACTTGTAAACATCCTAGGTGTAGTTTCACACTCAATTGAATGCAAATAAAGTATTTGGATGCTTTCACTT
This sequence comes from Tetragonia tetragonoides, assembly GCA_038025085.1. Classification (NCBI taxonomy): domain Eukaryota; kingdom Viridiplantae; phylum Streptophyta; class Magnoliopsida; order Caryophyllales; family Aizoaceae; genus Tetragonia; species Tetragonia tetragonoides. The sequence goes on from CM076140.1 coordinate 28,293,255, forward strand.
AATATACAACACAAAAGAACTCAAATCTCCTTCACCCTACTCGTATGAGCTTTTAAAACGCGTAAATGCATTCAAAAGCTTGAGTTGAAGCTTGTTTGTACTTGTAAACATCCTAGGTGTAGTTTCACACTCAAATGAATCCAAACAAAGTATTTGGATGCTTTCTCTTAATATACAACACAAAAGAACTCAGTCTCTATCACCATAGTCGTAAGAGCTGTAAAAACGCGTAAATGCATTCAAAAGCTTGAGTTGAAGCTTGTTTGTACTTGTAACCATCCTTGGTGTAGTTTCACACTCAAATAAATACAAATAAAGTATTTGGATGCTTTCTCTTAATATACAACACAAAAGAACTCAGTCTCTATCACCATAGTCGTAAGAGCTGTTAAAACGCGTAAATGCATTCAAAAGCTTGAGTTGAAGCTTGTTTGTACTTGTAACCATCCTTGGTGTAGTTTCACACTCAAATGAATCCAAATAAAGTATTTGGATGCTTTCTCTTAATATACAACACAAAAGAACTCAGTCTCTATCACCATAGTCGTAAGAGCTGTTGAAACGCGTAAATGCATACAAAAGCTTGGGTTGAAGCTTCTTTGTACTTGTAAACCTCCTAGGTGTAGTTTCACACTCAAATGAATGCAAACAAAGTATTTGGATGCTTTCTCTTAATATACAACACAAAAGAACTCAAATATCTTTCACCCTACTCGTATGAGCGTTTACAACGCGTAAATGCATTCAAAAGCATGAGTTGAAGCTTGTTTGTTCTTGTAAACATCCTAGGTGTAGTTTCACCCTCAAATGAATGCAAACAAGGTATTTCGATACTTTCTCTTAATATACAACACAAAAGAACTCAAATATCTTTCACTCTACTCGTATGAGCTTTTAATACGCGTAAATGCATTCAAAAGCTTGAGTTGAAGCTGGTTTGTACTTGTAAACATCCCAGGTGTAGTTTCACACTCAAATGAATCCAAACAAAACATTTGGGTGCTTTCTCTTAATATACAACACAAAAGAACTCAATCTCTATCACCCTACTCGTATGAGCTTTTAAAACGCGTAAATGCATTCAAAAGCATGAGTTGAAGCTTGTTTGTACTTGTAAACATCCCAGGTATAGTTTCACACTCAAATGAATCCGAACAAAGTATTTGGATGCTTTCTCTTAATATACAACACAAAAGAACTCAGTCTCTATCACCATAGTCGTAAGAGCTATTAAAACGCGTAAATGCATTCAAAAGCTTGAGTTGAAGCTTGTTTGCACTTGTAAACATCCTAGGTGTAGTTTCACACTCAAATGAATCCAAAAAAACATTTTGGATGCTTTCTCTTAATATACAACACAAAAGAACTCGATCTCTATCATAGTTGTAAGATCTGTTAAAACGCGTAAATACATTCAGAAGCTTGAGTTGAAGCTTGTTTGTACTTGTAATCATCCTAGATGTAGTTTTACACTCAAATGAATGCAAACAAAGTATTTGGATGCTTTCTCTTAATATACAGCACAAAAGAACTCAAATATCTTTCACTCTACTCGTATGAGCTTTTAAAACCCGTAAATGCATTCAAAAGCTTGAGTTGAAGCTTGTTTGTACTTGTAAACATCCCAGGTGTAGTTGCACACTCAAATGAATCCAAACAAAACATTTGGGTGCTTTCTCTTAATATACAACACAAAAGAACTCAATCTCTATCACCCTAGTCGTAAGAGCTGTTAAAACGCGTAAATGCATTCAAAAGCTTGAGTTGAAGCTTGTTTGTACTTGTAAACATCCTAGGTGTAGTTTCACACTCAATTGAATGCAAATAAAGTATTTGGATGCTTTCACTTAATATACAACACAAAAGAACTCAAATCTCCTTCACCCTACTCGTATGAGCTTTTAAAACGCGTAAATGCATTCAAAAGCTTGAGTTGAAGCTTGTTTGTACTTGTAAACATCCCAGGTGTAGTTTCACACTCAAATGAATCCAAACAAAGTATTTGGATGCTTTCTCTTAATATACAACACAAAAGAACTCAGTCTCTATCACCATAGTCGTAAGAGCTGTAAAAACGCGTAAATGCATTCAAGAGCTTGAGTTGAAGCTTGTTTGTACTTGTAACCATCCTTGGTGTAGTTTCACACTCAAATGAATCCAAATAAAGTATTTGGATGCTTTCTCTTAATATATAACACAAAAGAACTCAGTCTCTATCACTGATGCGGGAGCAAGTGTACAAAGTAAACAAAACAACCAAGGAACTAGCAAGCGAACATCCATTCTTGTTTACATCGAGTTACTTTGGTGGTTATGCATTACATTGGCTCCTATAAAGATAATTACATGGAGTTTCCACACAAGGTCGGGATTAAAGCTCTTATTATATGATCTCATTCGTTATAAGGATTCCCGTAATTTTGACAGCTTCTACACTGGTTCGTATTTCGATCATAACTCACTCATACGACGTGGGATCGTGATGATTCAAAATTCTGTAGAAAGCTGGAAACGACATCTAAAACTCTCGTGCTTTGAGTTTTTCCATATTCAGAACGTAACGGAGTTGAAAAGGCAATTGAAGTTACAGAGCAAAACTGTTCCAGCGGTTTTGAGCCTTGGGCGCTAGGTAATCAGTTGTTTAGTTCGATTTCGTTTAGTATTCCCTTAATTCGTTAGAATATGTTTAGGAGAGTAATAATCTGATTGTTATTAGCATTAGAAGTCCATTAGGTGTTAGGAAAGCTGTTAGTTAGTCCGTTTTACAATTGTAGTCAGTTTCGTAGTTAGTTTCCTATTCGGACTAGGATTAGGATTCCGAATAGCTTTAGATTTTCTTTGTCTATAAATAGGGGAGAGCTTGCTATTGTAAACTCGTGCTTTGATGATTAATTATTGAATACGTGAGTATTTACCCCTCAAACTGAGTGATTCAGGTTGAAACCCTTACGAGTGATTCGTGAGTTGTTCTTGAGTGATTCTTGAACAAGATCCCTTTGTGTGATACTATCAAAGGTTAATTTCCGTTTTGTTACTTATTTCACATCAACTTGCTTTTGATGCGGGAGCAAGTGTACAAAGTAAACAAAACAACCAAGGAACTAGCAAGCGAACATCCATTCTTGTTTACATCGAGTTACTTTGGTGGTTATGCATTACATTGGCTCCTATAAAGATAATTACATGGAGTTTCCACACAAGGTCGGGATTAAAGCTCTTATTATATGATCTCATTCGTTATAAGGATTCCCGTAATTTTGACAGCTTCTACACTGGTTCGTATTTCGATCATAACTCACTCATACGACGTGGGATCGTGATGATTCAAAATTCTGTAGAAAGCTGGAAACGACATCTAAAACTCCCGTGCTTTGAGTATTTCCATATTCAGAACGTAACGGAGTTGAAAAGGCAATTGAAGTTGCAGAGCAAAACTGTTCCAGCGGTTTTGAGCCTTGGGCGCTAGGTAATCAGTTGTTTAGTTCGATTTCGTTTAGTATTCCCTTAATTCGTTAGAATATGTTTAGGAGAGTAATAATCTGATTGTTATTAGCATTAGAAGTCCATTAGGTGTTAGGAAAGCTGTTAGTTAGTCCGTTTTACAATTGTAGTCAGTTTCGTAGTTAGTTTCCTATTCGGACTAGGATTAGGATTCCGAATAGCTTTAGATTTTCTTTGTCTATAAATAGGGGAGAGCTTGCTATTGTAAACTCGTGCTTTGATGATTAATTATTGAATACGTGAGTATTTACCCCTCAAACTGAGTGATTCAGGTTGAAACCCTTACGAGTGATTCGTGAGTTGTTCTTGAGTGATTCTTGAACAAGATCCCTTTGTGTGATACTATCAAAGGTTAATTTCCGTTTTGTTACTTATTTCACATCAACTTGGTATCAGAGCTAAAGGTTTGAGCTTTCTTAAGTTTAAACAACACGGTCCTGAGCATAAACACGACACCATAGCGAGCTTTAGAGAAAGATTCTTGCAAGATCCGCCCTTTGTTCACGAAGGCAGCCAAGAAACCCCCAAGAAACCAACAACCGAAGCTATGGGTGAGCCCAGCGAACTAGCAAAGTTGTTAACAGCCATGGAGGATCTTAGGACGTCTTTCAAATCTCAAGAAGAGCGGATGGCTGCTATGGAAAGAAGAAACCAAGAAGATAGGGAGAACATGGAGACAAGGATGCGCAGAATTCATTGGAGAAACCACAACTGTGACCCCGACTTCGATGAGGAGTTTGAAGACACAAGTGGGACTAGAACCAATGACGCTCCTAAACCACGACATCCCTATGATGATGACAGGAACTTGAAGGTCGAACTACCTGAATATGATGGTTCCTACGACCCAGAGGCCTTTCTTGATTGGCTTAAAACTATGGAGAGAGTCTTTGAATACAAGGAGTATGATGAGCGGCGAAGATGCAAGTTAGCCACGCTTAAACTCACCAAGCATGCTTCTTTATGGTATGAAAACCTAAAGGCTCGACGCAAGAAGGAAGAGAAAGCAAAGATTGAGACTTGGGACAAACTCAAGAAATATTTAAAGAAACGATTTTTGCCTAAAGAATTTGAGCAAGAACAGTTTTTGAAACTCACGTCCTTAAGCCAAGAAACCTCAAGTGTACAAGACTACCTCCAAAAGTTTGAAAACGCGCACATGATGTGTGATCTCGTGGAGAGGGAAGAGTTAAAGATTGCAAGATTCATCAAAGGACTAAACTCAACTCTAAGGTGCAAGGTGGAGCTTGTTCCTTACATATCCTTTGAGTATGTTTGCAAGATAGCTCTCAAGATTGAGAGGCAAGAGGAGGAGCAACAACTAGTGCACCTACGAGCACAACAAGCATACCAACAAGCGCTTCAACGTCGAAATCATAAGTTGGAGTACATGAAAGGGTGCATAATAAATGATCAACCCATCAATGAAGATAGGCTCTTTGTTGTGGATACATTCAAAGGAAAACCAGATCTTGATGATTACATTAAAGATATTGTTCCTATGGAAGATTCACAAGAAAAGACCAATAACATTGACCCCCTTATTGTTGTTCAAGTTAATAATTCAAGCCTACCAACTGTGGTTGATGAGTTTATCGAAGAAATATTCATTGAACCAGAAAATATTGGTGATTTCCTTGAAGATCTTGATTCTATTGATGACATGCAAGAGAAATCCGAGATGGAGTTGGGACTTCTTGAATCTAGCTTTGATCAAGAACAAGAAAGAGATGTCCATCAAGAAGACAACAACAAGGCTCTTAAACTTGTGGGTTCATTGGAAATTTGTAAGGAAAATTTGATGAATATACACGTTGGGGAGAAGATTACTACATACGAAGAATTGAGGACAATTCTTTTTGAAGAAAGGGAGATTGATGCGGGAGCAAGTGTACAAAGTAAACAAAACAACCAAGGAACTAGCAAGCGAACATCCATTCTTGTTTACATCGAGTTACTTTGGTGGTTATGCATTACATTGGCTCCTATAAAGATAATTACATGGAGTTTCCACACAAGGTCGGGATTAAAGCTCTTATTATATGATCTCATTCGTTATAAGGATTCCCGTAATTTTGACAGCTTCTACACTGGTTCGTATTTCGATCATAACTCACTCATACGACGTGGGATCGTGATGATTCAAAATTCTGTAGAAAGCTGGAAACGACATCTAAAACTCCCGTGCTTTGAGTTTTTCCATATTCAGAACGTAACGGAGTTGAAAAGGCAATTGAAGTTACAGAGCAAAACTGTTCCAGCGGTTTTGAGCCTTGGGCGCTAGGTAATCAGTTGTTTAGTTCGATTTCGTTTAGTATTCCCTTAATTCGTTAGAATATGTTTAGGAGAGTAATAATCTGATTGTTATTAGCATTAGAAGTCCATTAGGTGTTAGGAAAGCTGTTAGTTAGTCCGTTTTACAATTGTAGTCAGTTTCGTAGTTAGTTTCCTATTCGGACTAGGATTAGGATTCCGAATAGCTTTAGATTTTCTTTGTCTATAAATAGGGGAGAGCTTGCTATTGTAAACTCGTGCTTTGATGATTAATTATTGAATACGTGAGTATTTACCCCTCAAACTGAGTGATTCAGGTTGAAACCCTTACGAGTGATTCGTGAGTTGTTCTTGAGTGATTCTTGAACAAGATCCCTTTGTGTGATACTATCAAAGGTTAATTTCCGTTTTGTTACTTATTTCACATCAACTTGGTATCAGAGCTAAAGGTTTGAGCTTTCTTAAGTTTAAACAACACGGTCCTGAGCATAAACACGACACCATAGCGAGCTTTAGAGAAAGATTCTTGCAAGATCCGCCCTTTGTTCACGAAGGCAGCCAAGAAACCCCCAAGAAACCAACAACCGAAGCTATGGGTGAGCCCAGCGAACTAGCAAAGTTGTTAACAGCCATGGAGGATCTTAGGACGTCTTTCAAATCTCAAGAAGAGCGGATGGCTGCTATGGAAAGAAGAAACCAAGAAGATAGGGAGAACATGGAGACAAGGATGCGCAGAATTCATTGGAGAAACCACAACTGTGACCCCGACTTCGATGAGGAGTTTGAAGACACAAGTGGGACTAGAACCAATGACGCTCCTAAACCACGACATCCCTATGATGATGACAGGAACTTGAAGGTCGAACTACCTGAATATGATGGTTCCTACGACCCAGAGGCCTTTCTTGATTGGCTTAAAACTATGGAGAGAGTCTTTGAATACAAGGAGTATGATGAGCGGCGAAGATGCAAGTTAGCCACGCTTAAACTCACCAAGCATGCTTCTTTATGGTATGAAAACCTAAAGGCTCGACGCAAGAAGGAAGAGAAAGCAAAGATTGAGACTTGGGACAAACTCAAGAAATATTTAAAGAAACGATTTTTGCCTAAAGAATTTGAGCAAGAACAGTTTTTGAAACTCACGTCTTTAAGCCAAGAAACCTCAAGTGTACAAGACTACCTCCAAAAGTTTGAAAACGCGCACATGATGTGTGATCTCGTGGAGAGGGAAGAGTTAAAGATTGCAAGATTCATCAAAGGACTAAACTCAACTCTAAGGTGCAAGGTGGAGCTTGTTCCTTACATATCCTTTGAGTATGTTTGCAAGATAGCTCTCAAGATTGAGAGGCAAGAGGAGGAGCAACAACTAGTGCACCTACGAGCACAACAAGCATACCAACAAGCGCTTCAACGTCGAAATCATAAGTTGGAGTACATGAAAGGGTGCATAATAAATGATCAACCCATCAATGAAGATAGGCTCTTTGTTGTGGATACATTCAAAGGAAAACCAGATCTTGATGATTACATTAAAGATATTGTTCCTATGGAAGATTCACAAGAAAAGACCAATAACATTGACCCCCTTATTGTTGTTCAAGTTAATAATTCAAGCCTACCAACTGTGGTTGATGAGTTTATCGAAGAAATATTCATTGAACCAGAAAATATTGGTGATTTCCTTGAAGATCTTGATTCTATTGATGACATGCAAGAGAAATCCGAGATGGAGTTGGGACTTCTTGAATCTAGCTTTGATCAAGAACAAGAAAGAGATGTCCATCAAGAAGACAACAACAAGGCTCTTAAACTTGTGGGTTCATTGGAAATTTGTAAGGAAAATTTGATGAATATACACGTTGGGGAGAAGATTACTACATACGAAGAATTGAGGACAATTCTTTTTGAAGAAAGGGAGATTGATGCGGGAGCAAGTGTACAAAGTAAACAAAACAACCAAGGAACTAGCAAGCGAACATCCATTCTTGTTTACATCGAGTTACTTTGGTGGTTATGCATTACATTGGCTCCTATAAAGATAATTACATGGAGTTTCCACACAAGGTCGGGATTAAAGCTCTTATTATATGATCTCATTCGTTATAAGGATTCCCGTAATTTTGACAGCTTCTACACTGGTTCGTATTTCGATCATAACTCACTCATACGACGTGGGATCGTGATGATTCAAAATTCTGTAGAAAGCTGGAAACGACATCTAAAACTCCCGTGCTTTGAGTTTTTCCATATTCAGAACGTAACGGAGTTGAAAAGGCAATTGAAGTTACAGAGCAAAACTGTTCCAGCGGTTTTGAGCCTTGGGCGCTAGGTAATCAGTTGTTTAGTTCGATTTCGTTTAGTATTCCCTTAATTCGTTAGAATATGTTTAGGAGAGTAATAATCTGATTGTTATTAGCATTAGAAGTCCATTAGGTGTTAGGAAAGCTGTTAGTTAGTCCGTTTTACAATTGTAGTCAGTTTCGTAGTTAGTTTCCTATTCGGACTAGGATTAGGATTCCGAATAGCTTTAGATTTTCTTTGTCTATAAATAGGGGAGAGCTTGCTATTGTAAACTCGTGCTTTGATGATTAATTATTGAATACGTGAGTATTTACCCCTCAAACTGAGTGATTCAGGTTGAAACCCTTACGAGTGATTCGTGAGTTGTTCTTGAGTGATTCTTGAACAAGATCCCTTTGTGTGATACTATCAAAGGTTAATTTCCGTTTTGTTACTTATTTCACATCAACTTGGTATCAGAGCTAAAGGTTTGAGCTTTCTTAAGTTTAAACAACACGGTCCTGAGCATAAACACGACACCATAGCGAGCTTTAGAGAAAGATTCTTGCAAGATCCGCCCTTTGTTCACGAAGGCAGCCAAGAAACCCCCAAGAAACCAACAACCGAAGCTATGGGTGAGCCCAGCGAACTAGCAAAGTTGTTAACAGCCATGGAGGATCTTAGGACGTCTTTCAAATCTCAAGAAGAGCGGATGGCTGCTATGGAAAGAAGAAACCAAGAAGATAGGGAGAACATGGAGACAAGGATGCGCAGAATTCATTGGAGAAACCACAACTGTGACCCCGACTTCGATGAGGAGTTTGAAGACACAAGTGGGACTAGAACCAATGACGCTCCTAAACCACGACATCCCTATGATGATGACAGGAACTTGAAGGTCGAACTACCTGAATATGATGGTTCCTACGACCCAGAGGCCTTTCTTGATTGGCTTAAAACTATGGAGAGAGTCTTTGAATACAAGGAGTATGATGAGCGGCGAAGATGCAAGTTAGCCACGCTTAAACTCACCAAGCATGCTTCTTTATGGTATGAAAACCTAAAGGCTCGATGCAAGAAGGAAGAGAAAGCAAAGATTGAGACTTGGGACAAACTCAAGAAATATTTAAAGAAACGATTTTTGCCTAAAGAATTTGAGCAAGAACAGTTTTTGAAACTCACGTCCTTAAGCCAAGAAACCTCAAGTGTACAAGACTACCTCCAAAAGTTTGAAAACGCGCACATGATGTGTGATCTCGTGGAGAGGGAAGAGTTAAAGATTGCAAGATTCATCAAAGGACTAAACTCAACTCTAAGGTGCAAGGTGGAGCTTGTTCCTTACATATCCTTTGAGTATGTTTGCAAGATAGCTCTCAAGATTGAGAGGCAAGAGGAGGAGCAACAACTAGTGCACCTACGAGCACAACAAGCATACCAACAGTCGTAAGAGCTGTTAAAACGAGTAAATGCATTCAAAAGCTTGAGTTGAAGCTTGTTTGTACTTGTAAACATCCTAGGTGTAGTTTCACACTCAATTGAATGCAAATAAAGTATTTGGATGCTTTCTCTTAATATACAACACAAAAGAACTCAAATCTCCTTCACCCTACTCGTATGAGCTTTTAAAAAGCGTAAATGAATTCAAAAGCTTGAGTTGAAGCTTGTTTGTACTTGTAAACATCCCAGGTGTAGTTTCACACTCAAATGAATCCAAACAAAGTATTTGGATGCTTTCTCTTTATATACAACACAAAAGAGCTCAAATCTCTTTCACCCTACTCGTATGAGCTTTTAAAACGCGTAAATGCATTCAAAAGTTTGAGTTGAAGCTTGTTTGTACTTGTAAACATCCTAGGTGTAGTTTCACCCTCAAATGAATGCAAACAAGGTATTTCGACACTTTCTCTTAATATACAACACAAAAGAACTCAAATATCTTTCACCCTACTCGTATGAGCTTTTAAAACGCGTAAATACATTCAAAAGCTTGAGTTGAAGCTTGTTTGTACTTGTAAACATCCTAGGTGTAGTATCACACTCAAATGAATGCAAACAAGGTATTTCGATACTTTCTATTAATATACAACACAAAAGAACTCAAATATCTTTCAATCTACCCGTATGAGCTTTTAAAACGCGTAAATGCATTCAAAAGCTTGAGTTGAAGCTTGTTTGTACTTGTAAACATCCTAGATGTAGTTTCACACTCAAATGAATGCAAACAAAGCATTTGGATGCTTTCTCTTAATATACAACACAAAAGAACTCAAATCTCTTTCAGCCTACTCGTATGAGCTTTTAAAACTCGTAAATGCATTTAAAAGCTTGAGTTGAAGCTTGTTTGTACTTGGAAACATCCTAGGTGTAGTTTCATACTCAAATGAATGCAAACAAAACATTTGGGTGCTTTCTCTTAATATACAACACAAAAGAACTCAATCTCTATCACCCTAGTCGTAAGAGCTGTTAAAACGCGTAAATGCATTCAAAAGCTTGAGTTGAAGCTTGTTTGTACTTGTTAACATCCTAGGTGTAGTTTCACACTCAAATGATTGCAAACAAAGTATTTGGATGCTTTCTCTTAATATACAACACAAAAGAACTCAAATATCTTTCACCCTACTCATATGAGCTTTTACAACGCGTAAATGCATTCAAAAGCATGAGTTGAAGCTTGTTTGTACTTGTAAACATCCTAGGTGTAGTTTCACCCTCAAATGTATGCAAACAAGGTATTTAGATACTTTCTCTTAATATACAACACAAAAGAATTCAAATCTCTTTCACCCTACTCGTATGAGCTTTTAAAACGCGTAAATGCATTCAAAAGCTTGAGTTGAAGCTTGTTTGCACTTGTAAACATCCTAGGTGTAGTTTCACACTCAAATGAATCCAAACAAAGTATTTGGATGCTTTCTCTTAAAATACAACACAAAAGAACTCGATCTCTATCACCTTAGTTGTAAGACCAGTTAAAACACGTAAATGCATTCAAAAGTTTGAGTTGAAGATTGTTTGTACTGGTAAACATCCTAGATGTAGTTTCACACTCAAATGATTGCAAACAAAGTATTTGGATGCTTTCTCTTAATATACAACACAAAAGAACTCAAATATCTTTCACCCTACTCATGTGAGCTTTTACAACGCGTAAATGCATTCAAAAGCATGAGTTGAAGCTTGTTTGTACTTGTAAACATCGTAGGTGTAGTTTCACCCTCAAATGAATGCAAACAAGGTATTTAGATACTTTCTCTTAATATACAACACAAAAGAACTCAAATCTCTTTCACCCTACTCGTATGAGCTTTTAAAACGCGTAAATGCATTCAAAAGCTTGAGTTGAAGCTTGTTTGCACTTGTAAACATCCTAGGTGTAGTTTCACACTCAAATGAATCCAAACAAAGTATTTGGATGCTTTCTCTTAATATACAACACAAAAGAACTCGATCTCTATCACCTTTGTTGTAAGAGCTGTTAAAACGCGTAAATGCATTCAAAAGCATGAGTTGAAGCTTGTTTGTACTTGTAATCATCCTAGATATAGTTTCACACTCAAATGAATGCAAACAAAGTATTTGGATGCTTTCTCTTAATATACAACACAAAAGAACTCAAATATCTTTCACCCTACTCGTATGAGCGTTTACAACGCGTAAATGCATTCAAAAGCATGAGTTGAAGCTTGTTTGTACTTGTAAACATCGTAGGTGTAGTTTCACCCTCAAATGAATGCAAACAAGGTATTTCGATACTTTCTCTTAATATACAACACAAAAGAACTCAAATATCTTTCACTCTACTCGTAAGAGCTTTTAAAACGCGTAAATGCATTCAAAAGCTTGAGTTGAAGCTTGTTTGTACTTGTAAACATCCCAGGTGTAGTCTCACACTCAAATGAATCCAAACAAAACATTTGGGTGCTTTCTCTTAATATACAACACAAAAGAACTCAATCTCTATCACCCTAGTCGTAAGAGCTGTTAAAACGCATAAATGCATTCAAAAGCTTGAGTTGAAGCTTGTTTGTACTTGAAAACATCCTTGGTGTAGTTTCACACTCAATTGAATGCAAATAAAGTATTTGGATGCTTTCTCTTAATATACAACACAAAAGAACTCAAATCTCCTTCACCCTACTCGTATGAGCTTTTAAAACGCGTAAATGCATTCAAAAGCTTGAGTTAAAGCTTGTTTGTATTTGTAAACATCCTAGGTGTAGTTTCACCCTCAAATGAATGCAAACAAGGTATTTCGACACTTTCTCTTAATATACAACACAAAACAACTCAAATATCTTTCACCCTACTCGTATGAGCTTTTAAAACGCGTAAATACATTCAAAAGCTTGAGTTGAAGCTTGTTTGTACTTGTAAACATCCTAGGTGTAGTATCACACTCAAATGAATGCAAACAAGGTATTTCGATACTTTGTTTTAATATACAACACAAAAGAACTCAAATATCTTTCACTCTACCCGTATGAGCTTTTAAAACGCGTAAATGCAATCAAAAGCTTGAGTTGAAGCTTGTTTGTACTTGTAAACATCCTAGATGTAGTTTCACACTCAAATGAATGCAAACAAAGTATTTGGATGCTTTCTCTTAATATACAACACAAAAGAACTCAAATCTCTTTCAGCCTACTCGTATGAGCTTTTAAAACTCGTAAATGCATTTAAAAGCTTGAGTTGAAGCTTGTTTGTACTTGGAAACATCCTAGGTGTAGTTTCATACTCAAATGAATGCACAAAACATTTGGGTGCTTTCTCTTAATATACAACACAAAAGAACTCAATCTCTATCACCCTAGTCGTAAGAGCTGTTAAAACGCGTAAATGCGTTCAAAAGCTTGAGTTGAAGCTTGTTTGTACTTGAAAACATCCTTGGTGTAGTTTCACACTCAATTGAATGCAAATAAAGTATTTGGATGCTTTTTCTTAATATACAACACAAAAGAACTCAAATCTCCTTCACCCTACTTGTATGAGCTTTTAGAACGCGTAAATGCATTCAAAAGCTTGAGTTGAAGCTTGTTTGTACTTGTAAACATCCCAGGTATAGTTTCACACTCAAATGAATCCGAACAAAGTATTTTGATGCTTTCTCTTAATATACAACACAAAAGAACTCAGTCTCTATCACCATAGTCGTAAGAGCTGTTGAAACGCGTAAATGCATTCAAAAGCTTGAGTTGAAGCTTGTTTGTACTTGTAACCATCCTTGGTGTAGTTTCACACTCAAATGAATCCAAATAAAGTACTTGGATAATTTCTCTTAATATACAACACAAAAGAACTCAGTCTCTATCACAGTCGTAAGAGCTGTTAAAACTCGTAAATGCATTCAAAAGCTTGGGTTGAAGCTTGTTTGTACTTGTAAGCATCCTAGGTGTAGTTTCACACTCAAATAAATGCAAACAAAGTATTTGGATGCTTTCTCTTAATATACAACACAAAAGAACTCATATATCTTTCACCCTACTCGTATGAGCGTTTACAACGCGTAAATGCATTCAAAAGCTTGAGTTGAAGCTTGTTTGTACTTGTAAACATCCCAGGTGTAGTTTCACATTCAAATGAATCCAAACAAAACATTTGGGTGCTTTCTCTTAATATACAACACAAAAGAACTCAATCTCTATCACCCTATTCGTAAGAGCTGTTAAAACGCGTAAATGCATCCAAAAGCTTGAGTTGAAGCTTGTTTGTACTTGTAAACATCCTAGATGTAGTTTCACACTCAAATGATTGCAAACAAAGTATTTGGATGCTTTCTCTTAATATACAACACAAAAGAACTCAAATATCTTTCACTCTACTCGTATGAGCTTTTAAAACGCGTAAATGCATTCAAAAGCTTGAATTGAAGTTTGTTTGTAGTTGGAAACATCCCAGGTGTAGTTTCACACTCAAATGAATCCAAATAAAGTATTTGGATGCTTTCTCTTAATATACAACACAAAAGAACTCAGTCTCTATCACCATAGTCGTAAGAGCTGTTAAAACGCGTAAATGCATTCAAAAGCTTGGGTTGAAGCTTTTTAGTACTTGTAAACATCCTAGGTGTAGTTTCACACTCAAATGAATGCAAACAAAGTATTTGGATGCTTTCTCTTAATATACAACACAAAAGAACTCAAATATCTTTCACCCTACTCGTATGAGCTTTTACAACGCGTAAATGCATTCAAAAGCATGAGTTGAAGCTTGTTTGTACTTGGAAACATCCTAGGTGTAGTTTCATACTCAAATAAATGCAAACAAAACATTTGGATGCTTTCTCTTAATATACAACACAAAAGAACTCAATCTCTATCACCCTAGTCGTAAGAGCTGTTAAAACGCGTAAATGCATTCAAAAGCTTGAGTTGAAGCTTGTTTGTACTTGTAAACATCCTAGGTGTAGTTTCACACTCAATTGAATGCAAATAAAGTATTTGGATGCTTTCTCTTAATATACAACACAAAAGAACTCAAATCTCTTTCACCCTACTCGTATGAGCTTTTAAAACGCGTAAATGCATTCAAAAGCTTGAGTTGAAGCTTGTTTGTACTTGTAAACATCCCAGGTGTAGTTTCACACTCAAATGAATGCAAACAAGGTATTTCGATACTTTCTTTTAATATACAACACAAAAGAACTCAAATCTCTTTCAGCCTACTCGTATGAGCTTTTAAAAGGCGTAAATGCATTTAAAAGCTTGAGTTGAAGCTTGTTTGTACTTGTAAACATCCTAGATGTAGTTTCACACTCAGATGAATGCAAACAAAGTATTTGGATGCTTTCTCTTAATATACAACACAAAAGAGCTCAGATCTCTTTCCGCCTACTCGTATGAGCTTTTAAAACGCGTAAATGCATTTAAAAGCTTGGGTTGAAGCTTGTTAGTACTTGTAAACATCCTAGGTGTAGTGCCACACTCAAATGAATGCAAACAAAGTATTTGGATGCTTTCTTTTAATATACAACACAAAAGAACTCAAATATCTTTCACTCTACTCGTATGAGCTTTTAAAACGCGTAAATGCATTCAAAAGCTTGAGTTGAAGCTTGTTTGTACTTGTAAACATCCTATTTGCAGTTTCACACTCAAATGAATGCAAACAAAGTATTTGGATGCTTTCTCTTAATATACAACACAAAAGAACTCAAATCTCTTTCACCCTACTCGTATGAGCTTTTAAAACGCGTAAATGCATTCAAAAGCTTGAGTTGAAGCTTGTTTGCACTTGTAAACATCCTAGGTGTAGTTTCACACTCAAATGAATCCAAACAAAGTATTTGGATGCTTTCTCTTAATATACAACACAAAAAAACTCTAACTCTATCACCTTAGTTGTAAGAGCTAATAAAACGCGTAAATGCATTCAAAAGCTTGAGTTGAAGCTTGTTTGTACTTGTAAACATCCTAGATGTAGTTTCACACTCAAATGAATGCAAACAAAGTATTTGGATGCTTTCTCTTAATATACAACACAAAAGAACTCAAATATCTTTCACCCTACTCGTATGAGCTTTTACAACGCGTAAATGCATTCAAAAGCATGAGTTGAAGCTTGTTTGTACTTGTAAACATCCTAGGTGTAGTTTCACCCTCAAATGAATGCAAACAAGGTATTTCGATACTTTCTCTTAATATACAACACAAAAGAAATCAAATATCTTGCAACCTACCCGTATGAGCTTTTAAAACGCGTAAATACATTCAAAAGCTTGAGTTGAAGCTTGTTTGTACTTGTAATCATCCTAGGTGTAGTTTCACACTCAAATGAACGCAAACAAGGTATTTCGATACTTTCTTTTAATATACAACACAAAAGAACTCAAATATGTTTCACTCTACTCGTATGAGCTTTTAAAACGCGTAAATGCATTCAAAAGCTTGAGTTGAAGCTTGTTTGTACTTGTAAACATCCTAGATGTAGTTTCACACTCAAACGAATGCAAACAAAGTATTTGGATGCTTTCTCTAAATATACAACACAAAAGAACTCAAATCTCTTTCAGCATACTCGTATGAGCTTTTAAAACTCGTAAATGCATTTAAAAGCTTGAGTTGAAGCTTGTTTGTACTTGGAAACATCCTAGGTGTATTTTCATACTCAAATAAATGCAAACAAAACATTTGGGTGCTTTCTCTTAATATACAACACAAAAGAACTCAATCTCTATCACGCTAGTCGTAAGAGCTGTTAAAACGCGTAAATGCATTCAAAAGCTTGAGTTGAAGCTTGTTTATACTTGGAAACGTCCTAGGTGAAGTTTCACACTCAAATGAATCCAAACAAAGTATTTGGATGCTTTCTCTTAATATACAACACAAAAGAACTCGATCTCTATCACCTTTGTTGTAAGAGCTGTTAAAACGCGTAAATGCATTCAAAAGCATGAGTTGAAGCTTGTTTGTACTTGTAATCATCCTAGATATAGTTTCACACTCAAATGAATGCAAACAAAGTATTTGGATGCTTTCTCTTAATATACAACACAAAAGAACTCAAATATCTTTCACCCTACTCGTATGAGCGTTTACAACGCGTAAATGCATTCAAAAGCATGAGTTGAAGCTTGTTTGTACTTGTAAACATCGTAGGTGTAGTTTCACCCTCAAATGAATGCAAACAAGGTATTTCGATACTTTCTCTTAATATACAACACAAAAGAACTCAAATATCTTTCACTCTACTCGTAAGAGCTTTTAAAACGCGTAAATGCATTCAAAAGCTTGAGTTGAAGCTTGTTTGCACTTGTAAACATCCTAGGTGTAGTTTCACACTCAAATGAATCCAAACAAAGTATTTGGATGCTTTCTCTTAATATACAACACAAAAGAACTCGATCTCTATCACCTTTGTTGTAAGAGCTGTTAAAACGCGTAAATGCATTCAAAAGCATGAGTTGAAGCTTGTTTGTACTTGTAATCATCCTAGATATAGTTTCACACTCAAATGAATGCAAACAAAGTATTTGGATGCTTTCTCTTAATATACAACACAAAAGAACTCAAATATCTTTCACCCTACTCGTATGAGCGTTTACAACGCGTAAATGCATTCAAAAGCATGAGTTGAAGCTTGTTTGTACTTGTAAACATCGTAGGTGTAGTTTCACCCTCAAATGAATGCAAACAAGGTATTTCGATACTTTCTCTTAATATACAACACAAAAGAACTCAAATATCTTTCACTCTACTCGTAAGAGCTTTTAAAACGCGTAAATGCATTCAAAAGCTTGAGTTGAAGCTTGTTTGTACTTGTAAACATCCCAGGTGTAGTCTCACACTCAAATGAATCCAAACAAAACATTTGGGTGCTTTCTCTTAATATACAACACAAAAGAACTCAATCTCTATCACCCTAGTCGTAAGAGCTGTTAAAACGCATAAATGCATTCAAAAGCTTGAGTTGAAGCTTGTTTGTACTTGAAAACATCCTTGGTGTAGTTTCACACTCAATTGAATGCAAATAAAGTATTTGGATGCTTTTTCTTAATATACAACACAAAAGAACTCAAATCTCCTTCACCCTACTTGTATGAGCTTTTAGAACGCGTAAATGCATTCAAAAGCTTGAGTTGAAGCTTGTTTGTACTTGTAAACATCCCAGGTATAGTTTCACACTCAAATGAATCCGAACAAAGTATTTTGATGCTTTCTCTTAATATACAACACAAAAGAACTCAGTCTCTATCACCGTAGTCGTAAGAGCTGTTGAAACGCGTAAATGCATTCAAAAGCTTGAGTTGAAGCTTGTTTGTACTTGTAACCATCCTTGGTGTAGTTTCACACTCAAATGAATCCAAATAAAGTACTTGGATAATTTCTCTTAATATACAACACAAAAGAACTCAGTCTCTATCACAGTCGTAAGAGCTGTTAAAACTCGTAAATGCATTCAAAAGCTTGGGTTGAAGCTTGTTTGTACTTGTAAGCATCCTAGGTGTAGTTTCACACTCAAATAAATGCAAACAAAGTATTTGGATGCTTTCTCTTAATATACAACACAAAAGAACTCATATATCTTTCACCCTACTCGTATGAGCGTTTACAACGCGTAAATGCATTCAAAAGCTTGAGTTGAAGCTTGTTTGTACTTGTAAACATCCCAGGTGTAGTTTCACATTCAAATGAATCCAAACAAAACATTTGGGTGCTTTCTCTTAATATACAACACAAAAGAACTCAATCTCTATCACCCTATTCGTAAGAGCTGTTAAAACGCGTAAATGCATCCAAAAGCTTGAGTTGAAGCTTGTTTGTACTTGTAAACATCCTAGATGTAGTTTCACACTCAAATGATTGCAAACAAAGTATTTGGATGCTTTCTCTTAATATACAACACAAAAGAACTCAAATATCTTTCACTCTACTCGTATGAGCTTTTAAAACGCGTAAATGCATTCAAAAGCTTGAATTGAAGTTTGTTTGTAGTTGGAAACATCCCAGGTGTAGTTTCACACTCAAATGAATCCAAATAAAGTATTTGGATGCTTTCTCTTAATATACAACACAAAAGAACTCAGTCTCTATCACCATAGTCGTAAGAGCTTTTAAAACGCGTAAATGCATTCAAAAGCTTGGGTTGAAGCTTTTTAGTACTTGTAAACATCCTAGGTGTAGTTTCACACTCAAATGAATGCAAACAAAGTATTTGGATGCTTTCTCTTAATATACAACACAAAAGAACTCAAATATCTTTCACCCTACTCGTATGAGCTTTTACAACGCGTAAATGCATTCAAAAGCATGAGTTGAAGCTTGTTTGTACTTGGAAACATCCTAGGTGTAGTTTCATACTCAAATGAATGCAAACAAAACATTTGGATGCTTTCTCTTAATATACAACACAAAAGAACTCAATCTCTATCACCCTAGTCGTAAGAGCTGTTAAAACGCGTAAATGCATTCAAAAGCTTGAGTTGAAGCTTGTTTGTACTTGTAAACATCCTAGGTGTAGTTTCACACTCAATTGAATGCAAATAAAGTATTTGGATGCTTTCTCTTAATATACAACACAAAAGAACTCAAATCTCTTTCACCCTACTCGTATGAGCTTTTAAAACGCGTAAATGCATTCAAAAGCTTGAGTTGAAGCTTGTTTGTACTTGTAAACATCCCAGGTGTAGTTTCACACTCAAATGAATGCAAACAAGGTATTTCGATACTTTCTTTTAATATACAACACAAAAGAACTCAAATCTCTTTCAGCCTACTCGTATGAGCTTTTAAAAGGCGTAAATGCATTTAAAAGCTTGAGTTGAAGCTTGTTTGTACTTGTAAACATCCTAGATGTAGTTTCACACTCAAATGAATGCAAACAAAGTATTTGGATGCTTTCTCTTAATATACAACACAAAAGAGCTCAGATCTCTTTCCGCCTACTCGTATGAGCTTTTAAAACGCGTAAATGCATTTAAAAGCTTGGGTTGAAGCTTGTTAGTACTTGTAAACATCCTAGGTGTAGTTCCACACTCAAATGAATGCAAACAAAGTATTTGGATGCTTTCTTTTAATATACAACACAAAAGAACTCAAATATCTTTCACTCTACTCGTATGAGCTTTTAAAACGCGTAAATGCATTCAAAAGCTTGAGTTGAAGCTTGTTTGTACTTGTAAACATCCTATTTGCAGTTTCACACTCAAATGAATGCAAACAAAGTATTTGGATGCTTTCTCTTAATATACAACACAAAAGAACTCAAATCTCTTTCACCCTACTCGTATGAGCTTTTAAAACGCGTAAATGCATTCAAAAGCTTGAGTTGAAGCTTGTTTGCACTTGTAAACATCCTAGGTGTAGTTTCACACTCAAATGAATCCAAACAAAGTATTTGGATGCTTTCTCTTAATATACAACACAAAAAAACTCTAACTCTATCACCTTAGTTGTAAGAGCTAATAAAACGCGTAAATGCATTCAAAAGCTTGAGTTGAAGCTTGTTTGTACTTGTAAACATCCTAGATGTAGTTTCACACTCAAATGAATGCAAACAAAGTATTTGGATGCTTTCTCTTAATATACAACACAAAAGAACTCATATATCTTTCACCCTACTCGTATGAGCGTTTACAATGCGTAAATGCATTCAAAAGCATGAGTTGAAGCTTGTTTGTACTTGTAAACATCCCAGGTGTAGTTTCACCCTCAAATGAATGCAAACAAGGTATTTCGATACTTTCTCTTAATATACAACACAAAAGAAATCAAATATCTTGCAACCTACCCGTATGAGCTTTTAAAACGCGTAAATACATTCAAAAGCTTGAGTTGAAGCTTGTTTGTACTTGTAATCATCCTAGGTGTAGTTTCACACTCAAATGAACGCAAACAAGGTATTTCGATACTTTCTTTTAATATACAACACAAAAGAACTCAAATATGTTTCACTCTACTCGTATGAGCTTTTAAAACGCGTAAATGCATTCAAAAGCTTGAGTTGAAGCTTGTTTGTACTTGTAAACATCCTAGATGTAGTTTCACACTCAAACGAATGCAAACAAAGTATTTGGATGCTTTCTCTAAATATACAACACAAAAGAACTCAAATCTCTTTCAGCATACTCGTATGAGCTTTTAAAACTCGTAAATGCATTTAAAAGCTTGAGTTGAAGCTTGTTTGTACTTGGAAACATCCTAGGTGTATTTTCATACTCAAATAAATGCAAACAAAACATTTGGGTGCTTTCTCTTAATATACAACACAAAAGAACTCAATCTCTATCACGCTAGTCGTAAGAGCTGTTAAAACGCGTAAATGCATTCAAAAGCTTGAGTTGAAGCTTGTTTATACTTGGAAACGTCCTAGGTGAAGTTTCACACTCAAATGAATCCAAACAAAGTATTTGGATGCTTTCTCTTTATATACAACACAAAAGAACTCAAATCTCTTTCACCCTACTCGTATGAGCTTTTAAAACGCGTAAATGCATTCAAAAGTTTGAGTTGAAGCTTGTTTGTACTTGTAAACTTCCAAGGTGTAGTTTCACACTCAAATGAATGCAAACAAAGTATTTGGATGCTTTCTCTTAATATACAACACAAAAGAACTCTAATATCTTTCACCCTACTCGTATGAGCTTTTAAAACGCGTAAATGCATTTAATAGCTTGAGTTGAAGCTTTTTTGTACTTGGAAACATCCTAGGTGTAGTTTCACACTCAAATGAATGCAAACAAAGTATTTGGATGCTTTCTCTTAATATACAACACAAAAGAAATCAAATATCTTTCACCCTACTCGTATGAGCTTTTACAACGCGTAAATGCATTCAAAAGCATGAGTTGAAGCTTGTTTGTACTTGTAAATATCCTAGGTGTAGTTTCACCCTCAAATGAATGCAAACAAGGTATTTCGATACTTTCTCTTAATATACAACACAAAAGAACTCAAATATCTTTCCCCTACTCGTATGAGCTTTTAAAACGCGTAAATACATTCAAAAGCTTGAGTTGAAGCTTGTTTGCACTTGTAAACATCCTAGGTGTAGTTTCACACTCAAATGAATGCAAACAAGGTATTTCGATACTTTCTTTTAATATACAACACAAAAGAACTGAAATCTCTTTCACCCTACTCATATGAGCTTTTAAAACGCGTAAATGCATTCAAAAGTTTGAGTTGAAGCTTGTTTGTACTTGTAAACATCCAAGGTGTAGTTTCACACTCAAATGAATGCAAACAAAGTATTTTGATGCTTTCTCTTAATATACAACACAAAAGAACTCAAATCTCTTTCAGCCTACTCGTATGAGCTTTTAAAAGGCGTAAATGCATTTAAAAGCTTGAGTTGAAGCTTGTTTGTACTTGTAAACATCCTAGATGTAGTTTCACACTCAAATGAATGCAAACAATGTATTTGGATGCTTTCTCTTAATATACAACACAAAAGAGCTCAAATCTCTTTCCGCCTACTCGTTCGAGCTTTTAAAACGCGTAAATGCATTTAAAAGATTGAGTTGAAGCTTGTTTGTACTTGGAAACATCCTAGGTGTAGTTTCATACTCAAATGAATGCAAACAAAACATTTGGGTGCTTTCTCTTAATATTCAACACAAAAGAACTCAATCTCTATCACCCTAGTCGTAAGAGCTGTTAAAACGCGTAAATGCATTCAAAAGCTTGAGTTGAAGCTTGTTTGTACTTGTAAACATCCTAGGTGTAGTTTCACACTCAATTGAATGCAAATAAAGTATTTGGATGATTTCTCTTTATATACAACCCAAAAGAACTCGATCTCTATCACCTTAGTTGTAAGAGCTTTTAAAACGCGTAAATGCATTCAAAAGCTTGAGAGCTTGTTTGTACTTGTAAACATCCTAGATGTAGTTTCACACTCAAATGAATGCAAACAAAGTATTTGGATGCTTTCTCTTAATATAAAACACAAAAGAGCTCAGATCTCTTTCCGCCTACTCGTATGAGCTTTTAAAACGCGTAAATGCATTTAAAAGCTTGGGTTGAAGCTTGTTAGTACTTGTAAACATCCTAGGTGTATTTCCACACTCAAATGTATGCAAACAAAGTATTTGGATGCTTTCTCTTAATATACAACACAAAAGAACTCAAATATCTTTCACCCTACTCGTATGAGCTTTTAAAACGCGTAAATACATTCAAAAGCTTGAGTTGAAGCTTGTTTGTACTTGTAAACATCCTAGGTGTAGTTTCACAGTCAAATGAATGCAAACAAGGTATTTCGATACTTTCTTTTAATATACAACACAAAAGAACTCAAATATCTTTCACTCTACTCGTATGAGCTTTCAAAACGCGTAAATGCATTTAAAAGCTTGAGTTGAAGCTTGTTTGTACTTGTAAACATCCTAGATGTAGTTTCACACTCAAATGAATGCAAACAAATTATTTGGATGCTTTCTCTTAATATACAACACAAAAGAGCTCAGATCTCTTTCCGCCTACTCGTATGAGCTTTTAAAACGCGTAAATGCATTTAAAAGCTTGGGTTGAAGCTTGTTAGTACTTGTAAACATCCTATGTGTAGTTCCACACTCAAATGAATGCAAACAAAGTATTTGGATGCTTTCTTTTAATATACAACACAAAAGAACTCAAATATCTTTCACTCTACTCGTATGAGCTTTTAAAACGCGTAAATGCATTCAAAAGCTTGAGTTGAAGCTTGTTTGTACTTGTAAACATCCTATTTGCAGTTTCACACTCAAATGAATGCAAACAAAGTATTTGGATGCTTTCTCTAAATATACAACACAAAAGAACTCAATCTCTATCACCCTAGTTGTAAGAGCTGTTAAAACGCGTAAATGCATTCAAAAGCTTGAGTTGAAGCTTGTTTGTACTTGTAAACATCCTAGGTGTAGTTTCACACTCAATTGAATGCAAATAAAGTATTTGGATGATTTCTCTTAATATACAACACAAAAGAACTCGATCTCTATCACCTTAGTTGTAAGAGCTTTTAAAACGGGTAAATGCATTCAAAAGCATGAGTTGAAGCTTGTTTGTACTTGTAGACATCCTAGGTGTAGTTTCACCCTCAAATGAATGCAAACAAGGTATTTCGATACTTTCTCTTAATACAACACAAAAGAACTCAAATATCTTTCACCCTACTCGTATGAGCTTTTAAAACGCGTAAATACATTCAAAAGCATGAGTTGAAGCTTGTTTGTACTTGTAAACATCCAAGGTGTAGTTTCACACTCAAATGAATGCAAACAAAGTATTTGGATACTTTCTTTTAATATACAACACAAAAGAACTCAATCTCTATCTCCCTAGTCGTAAGAGCTGTTAAAACGCGTAAATGCATTCAAAAGCTTGAGTTGAAGCTTGTTTGTACTTGTAAACATCCTAGGTGTAGTTTCACACTCAAATGAATGCAAACAAGGTATTTCGATACTTTCTTTTAATATACAACACAAAAGAACTCAAATATCTTTCACTCTACTCGTATGAGCTTTTAAAACGCGTAAATGCATTTAAAAGCTTGAGTTGAAGCTTGTTTGTACTTGTAAACATCCTAGATGTAGTTTCACACTCAAATGAATGCAAACAAGGTATTTCGATACTTTCCTTTAATATACAACACAAAAGAACTCAAATCTCTTTCACCCTACTCGAATGAGCTTTTAAAACGCGTAAATGCATTCAAAAGTTTGAGTTAAAGCTTGTTTGTACTTGTAAACATCCTAGGTGTAGTTTCACACTCAAATGAATGCAAACAAAGTATTTGGATGCTTTCTCTTAATATACAACACAAAAGAACTCAAAATCTCTTTCACCCTACTCGTATGAGCTTTTAAAACGCGTAAATGCATTCAAAAGCATGAGTTGAAGCTTGTTTGTACTTGGAAACATCCTAGGTGTAGTTTCATACTCAAATGAATGCAAACAAAACATTTGGGTGCTTTCTCTTAATATTCAACACAAAAGAACTCAATCTCTATCACCCTAGTCGTAAGAGCTGTTAAAACGCGTAAATGCATTTAAAAGCTTGAGTTGAAGCTTGTTTGTACTTGTAAACATCCTAGGTGTAGTTTCACACTCATATGAATGCAAACAAAGTATTTGGATGCATTCTCTTAATATACAACAGAAAAGAAGTCAAAAGCTCTTTCATCCTACTCGTATGATTTTTAAAACGCGTAAATGCATTCAAAAGCATGAGTTGAAGCTTGTTTGTACTTGTAAACATCCTAGGTGTCGTTTCATACTCAAATGAATGCAAACAACACATTTGGGTGCTTTCTCTTAATACACAACACAAAAGAACAAAATCTCTATCACCCTAGTTGTAAGAGCTGTTAAAAAGCGTAAATGCATTCAAAAGCTTGAGTTGAAGCTTGTTTGTACTTGTAAGCATCCTAGGTGTAGTTTCACACTCAAATAAATGCAAACAAAGTATTTGGATGCTTTCTCTTAATATACAACACAAAAGAACTCATATATCTTTCACCCTACTCGTATGAGCGTTTACAACGCGTAAATGCATTCAAAAGCATGAGTTGAAGCTTGTTTGTACTTGTAAACATCCCAGGTGTAGTTTCACCCTCAAATGAATGCAAACAAGGTATTTCGATACTTTCTCTTAATATACAACACAAAAGAACTCGATCTCTATCACCTTAGTTGTAAGAGCTTTTAAAACGCGTAAATGCATTCAAAAGCTTGAGTTGAAGCTTGTTTGTACTTGTAAACATCCTAGATGTAGTTTCACACTCAAATGAATGCAAACAAAGTATTTGGATGATTTCTCTTAATATACAACACAAAAGAACTCAAATATCTTTCACCCTACTCGTATGAGCTTTTATAACGCGTAAATACATTCAAAAGCTTGAGTTGAAGCTTGTTTGTACTTGTAAACATCCCAGGTGTAGTTTCACACTCAAATGAATCCAAACAAAACATTTGGGTGCTTTCTCTTAATATACAACACAAAAGAACTCAATCTCTATCACCCTATTCGTAAGAGCTGTTAAAACGCGTAAATGCATCGAAAAGCTTGAGTTGAAGCTTGTTTGTACTTGTAAACATCCTAGATGTAGTTTCACACTCAAATGATTGCAAACAAAGTATTTGGATGCTTTCTCTTAATATACAACACAAAAGAACTCAAATATCTTTCACTCTACTCGTATGAGCTTTTAAAACGCGTAAATGCATTCAAAAGCATGAGTTGAAGCTTGTTTGTACTTGTAAACATCCTAGGTGTAGTTTCACCCTCAAATGAATGCAAACAAGGTATTACGATACTTTCTCTTAATATACAACACAAAAGAACTCAAATTTCTTTCACTCTACTCGTATGAGCTTTTAAAACGCGTAAATGCATTTAAAGGCTAGAGTTGAAGCTTGTTTGTACTTGGAAACATCCTAGGTGTAGTTTCATGCTCAAATGAATGCAAACACAACATTTGGGTGCTTTCTCTTAATATACAACACAAAAGAACTCAATCTCTATCACCCTAGTCGTAAGAGCTGTTAAAACGCGTAAATGCATTCAAAAGCTTGAGTTGAAGCTTGTTTGTACTTGTAAACATCCTAGGTGTAGTTTCACACTCAAATGAATCCAAACAAAACATTTGGGTGCTTTCTCTTAATATACAACACAAAAGAACTCAATCTCTATCACCCTATTCGTAAGAGCTGTTAAAACGCGTAATTGCATCCAAAAGCTTGAGTTGAAGCTTGTTTGTACTTGTAAACATCCTAGATGTAGTTTCACACTCAAATGATTGCAAACAAAGTATTTGGATGCTTTCTCTTAATATACAACACAAAAGAACTCAAATATCTTTCACTCTACTCGTATGAGCTTTTAAAACGAGTAAATGCATTCAAAAGCATGAATTGAAGCTTGTTGTAGTTGGAAACATCCCAGGTGTAGTTTCACACTCAAATGAATCCAAATAAAGTATTTGGATGCTTTCTCTTAATATACAACACAAAAGAACTCAGTCTCTATCACCATAGTCGTAAGAGCTGTTAAAACGCGTAAATGCATTCAAAAGCTTGGGTTGAAGCTTTTTAGTACTTGTAAACATCCTAGGTGTAGTTTCACACTCAAATGAATGCAAACAAAGTATTTGGATGCTTTCTCTTAATATACAACACAAAAGAACTCAAATATCTTTCACCCTACTCGTATGAGCTTTTAAAACGCGTAAATGCATTTAAAAGCTTGGGTTGAAGCTTGTTAGTACTTGTAAACATCCTATGTGTAGTTCCACACTCAAATGAATGCAAAAAAAGTATTTGGATGCTTTCTTTTAATATACAACACAAAAGAACTGAAATCTCTTTCACCCTACTCGTTTGAGCTTTTAAAACGCGTAAATGCGTTCAAAAGTTTGAGTTGAAGCTTGTTTGTACTTGTAAACATCCTATGTGTAGTTCCACACTCAAATGAATGCAAAAAAAGTATTTGGATGCTTTCTCTTAATATCCAACACAAAAGAACTCAAATCTCTTTCACCCTACTCGTATGAGCTTTTAAAACGCGTAAATGCATTTAAAAGCTTGAGTTGAAGCTTGTTTGTACTTGAAAGCATCCTAGGTGTAGTTTCATAATCAAATGAATGCAAAAAATACATTTGGGTGCTTTCTCTTATTATACAACACAAAAGAACTCAAACTCTATCTCACTAGTCGTAAGAGCTGTTAAAACGCGTAAATGCATTCAAAAGCTTGAGTTGAAGCTTGTTTGTACTTGTAAACATCCTAGGTGTAGTTTCACACTCAAATGAATGCAAACAATGTATTTCGATACTTTCTTTTAATATACAACACAAAAGAACTTAAATATCTTTCACTCTACTCGTATGAGCTTTTAAAACGCGTAAATGCATTTAAAAGCTTGAGTTGAAGCTTGTTTGTACTTGTAAACATCCTAGATGTAGTTTCACACTCAAATGAATGCAAACAAGGTATTTTGATACTTTCCTTTAATATACAACACAAAAGAACTCAAATCTCTTTCACCCTACTCGTATGAGCTTTTAAAACGCGTAAATACATTCAAAAGCTTGAGTTGAAGCTTGTTTGTACTTGTAATCATCCTAGGTGTAGTTTCACACTCAAATGAATGCAAACAAGGTATTTCGATACTTTCTTTTAATATAGAACACAAAAGAACTCAAATATGTTTCACTCTACTCGTATGAGCTTTTAAAACGCGTAAATGCATTCAAAAGCTTGAGTTGAAGCTTGTTTGTACTTGTAAACATCCTAGATGTAGTTTCACACTCAAATGAATGCAAACAAGGTATTTGGATGCTTTCTCTAAATATACAACACAAAAGAACTCAAATCTCCTTCAGCATACTCGTATGAGCTTTTAAAACTCGTAAATGCATTTAAAAGCTTGAGTTGAAGCTTGTTTGTACTTGGAAACATCGTAGGTGTAGTTTCATACTCAAATAAATGCAAACAAAACATTTGGGTGCTTTCTCTTAATATACAACACAAAAGAACTCAATCTCTATCACCCTAGTCGTAAGAGCTGTTAAAACTCGTAAATGCATTCAAAAGCTTGAATTGAAGCTTGTTTATACTTGTAAACATCCTAGGTGTAGTTTCACACTCAATTGAATGCAAATAAAGTATTTGGATGATTTCTCTTTATATACAACCCAAAAGAACTCGATCTCTATCACCTTAGTTGTAAGAGCTATTAAAACGCGTAAATGCATTCAAAAGCTTGAGAGCTTGTTTGTACTTGTAAACATCCTAGATGTAGTTTCACACTCAAATGAATGCAAACAAAGTATTTGGATGCTTTCTCTTAATATACAACACAAAAGAACTCAAATCTCTTTCAGCCTACTCGTATGAGCTTTTAAAACGCGTAAATGCATTTAAAGCTTGAGTTGAAGCTTGTTTGCACTTTAAAACATTCTTGGTAAAGTTTCATACCATTTGGGTGCTTTCTCTTAATATGCAACACAAAATACTCAATCTCTATCACCCTACTCGTAAGAGCTTTTAAAACGCGTAATTGAATTCAAAAGCTTGAGTTGAAGCTTGTTTGTACTTGTAAACATCCTAGGTGTAATTTCACACTCAATTGAATGCAAACAAAGTATTTGGATGGTTTCTCTTAATATACAACACAAAAGAACTCAAATCTCTTTCACCCTACTCGTATGAGCTTTTAAAACGCGTAAATGCATTCGAAAGCTTGAGTTGAAGCTTGTTTGTACTTGTAAACATCCTAGATGTAGTTTCACACTAAAATGAATGCAAACAAAGTATTTGGATGCTTTCTCTTAATATACAACACAAAAGAACTCAAATCTCTTTCAGCCTATTCGTATGAGCTTTTAAAACGCGTAAATGCATTTAAAAGCTTGAGTTGAAGCTTGTTTGTACTTGGAAATATCCTAGGTGTAGTTTCACACTCAAATGAATCCAAACAAAGTATTTGGATGCTTTCTCTTAATATACAACACAAAAGAACTCAATTCTCTTTCAGCCTACTCGTATGAGCTTTTAAAACGCCTTAATGCATTCAAAAGCTTGAGTTGAAGCTTGTTTGTACTTGTAAACATCCTAGGTGTAGTTTCACACTCAAATGAATGCAAACAAAGTATTTGGATGCTTTCTCTTAATATACAACACAAAAGAACTCAAAATCTCTTTCACCCTACTCGTATGAGCTTTTAAAACGCGTAAATGCATTCAAAAGCTTGAGTTGAAGCTTGTTTGTACTTGTAAACATCCTAGGTGTCGTTTCATACTCAAATGAATGCAAACAAAACATTTGGGTGCTTTCTCTTAATATACAAGACAAAAGAACAAAATCTCTATCACCCTAGTTGTAAGAGCTGTTAAAACGAGTAAATGCATTCAAAAGCTTGAGTTGAAGATTGTTTGTACTTGCAAACATCCTAGATGTAGTTTCACACTCAAATGAATGCAAACAAAGTATTTGAATGCTTTCTCTTATTATACAACACAAAAGAACTCAAAATCTCTTTCACCCTACTCGTATGGGCTTTTAAAACGCGTAAATGCATTCAAAAGCTTGAGTTGAAGCTTGTTTGTACTTGAAAACATCCTAGGTGTAGTTTCACACTCAAATGAATGCAAACAAAGTATTTGGATGCTTTCTCTTAATATACAACACAAAAGAACTCAAAATCTCTTTCACCATACTCGTATGAGCTTTGAAAACGCGTAAATGCATTCAAAAGCTTGAGTTGAAGCTTGTTTGTACTTGTAAACATCCTAGGTGTAACTTCACACTCAATTGAATGCAAACAAAGTATTTGGATGCTTTCTCTTAATATACAACACAAAAGAACTCAAATCTCTTTCACCCTACTCGTATGAGCTTTTAAAACGCGTAAATGCATTCGAAAGCTTGAGTTGAAGCTTGTTTGTACTTGTAAACATCCTAGATGTAGTTTCACACTCAAATGAATGCAAACAAAGTAATTGGATGCTTTCTCTTAATATACAACACAAAATAACTCAAATCTCTTTCAGCCTACTCGTATGAGCTTTTAAAACGCGTAAATGCATTTAAAAGGTTGAGTTGAAGCTTGTTTGTACTTGGAAACATCCTAGGTGTAGTTTCACACTCAAATGAATCCAAACAAAATATTTGGATGCTTTCTCTTAATATACAACACAAAAGAACTCAAATCTCTTTCACCCTACTCGTATGAGCTTTTAAAACGCCTTAATGCATTCAAAAGCTTGAGTTGAAGCTTGTTTGTACTTGTAAACTTCCTAGGTGTAGTTTGACACTCAAATGAATGCAAACAAAGTATTTGGATGCTTTGTCTTAATATACAACACAAAAGAACTCAAAATCTCTTTCACCCTACTCGTATGAGCTTTTAAAATGCGTAAATGCATTCAAAAGCTTGACTTGAAGCTTGTTTGTACTTGTAAACATCCTAGGTGTAGTTTCACTCTCAAATGAATGCAAAAAAAGTATTTGGATGCTTTCTCTTAATATACAACACAAAAGAACTCAAAATCTCTTTCACCCTACTCGTATGAGGTTTTAAAACGCGTAAATGCATTCGAAAGCTTGAGTTGAAGCTTGTTTGTACTTGTAAACATCCTAGTTGTAGTTTCACACTCAAATGAATGCAAACAAAGTATTTGGATGCTTTGTCTTAATATACAACAAAAAGAACTCAAATCTCTTTCAGCCTACTCGTATGAGCTTTTAAAACGCGTATATGCATTTAAAAGCTTGAGTTGAAGCTTGTTTGTACTTGTAAACATCCTAGGTGTAATTTCACACTCATATGAATGCAAACAAAGTATTTGGATGCCTTCTCTTAATATACAACACAAAAGAAGTCAAAATCTCTTTCACCCTACTCGTATGATTTTTAAAACGCGTAAATGCATTCAAAAGCATGAGTTGAAGCTTGTTTGTACTTGTAAACATTCTAGTTGTAGTTTCACACTCAAATGAATGCAAACAAAGTAATTGGATGCTTTCTCTTAATATACAACACAAAATAACTCAAATCTCTTTCAGCCTACTCGTATGTGCTTTTAAAACGCGTAAATGCATTTAAATACTTGAGTTGAAGCTTGTTTGTACTTGGAAACATCCTAGGTGTAGTTTCACACTCAAATGAATCTAAACAAAGTATTTGGATGCTTTCTTTTAATATACAACACAAAAGAACTCAAATCTCTTTCACCCTACTCGTATGAGGTTTTAAAACGCCTTAATGCATTCAAAAGCTTGAGTTGAAGCTTGTTTGTACTTGTAAACATCCTAGGTGTAGTTTCACTTTCAAATGAATGCAAAAAAAGTATTTGGATGCTTTCTCTTAATATACAACACAAAAGAACTCAAATATCTTTCACTCTACTCGTATGAGCTTTCAAAACGCGTAAATGCATTTAAAAGCTTGAGTTGAAGCTTGTTTGTACTTGTAAACATCCTAGGTTTAGTTTCACACTCATATGAATGCAAACAAAGTATTTGGATGCCTTCTCTTAATATACAACACAAAAGAAGTCAAAAGCTCTTTCACCCTACTCGTATGATTTTTAAAACGCGTAAATGCATTCAAAAGTTTGAGTTAAAGCTTGTTTGTACTTGTAAACATCCAAGGTGTAGTTTCACCCTCAAATGAATGCAAACACAGTATTTGGATGCTTTCTCTTAATATACAACACAAAAGAACTCAAATCTCTTTCAGCCTACTCGTATGAGCTTTTAAAACGCGTAAATGCATTTAAAGCTTGAGTTGAAGCTTGTTTGCACTTTAAAACATTCTTGGTAAAGTTTCATACCATTTGGGTGCTTTCTCTTAATATGCAACACAAAATACTCAATCTCTATCACCCTACTCGTAAGAGCTTTTAAAACGCGTAATTGAATTCAAAAGCTTGAGTTGAAGCTTGTTTGTACTTGTAAACATCCTAGGTGTAATTTCACACTCAATTGAATGCAAACAAAGTATTTGGATGGTTTCTCTTAATATACAACACAAAAGAACTCAAATCTCTTTCACCCTACTCGTATGAGCTTTTAAAACGCGTAAATGCATTCGAAAGCTTGAGTTGAAGCTTGTTTGTACTTGTAAACATCCTAGATGTAGTTTCACACTAAAATGAATGCAAACAAAGTATTTGGATGCTTTCTCTTAATATACAACACAAAAGAACTCAAATCTCTTTCAGCCTATTCGTATGAGCTTTTAAAACGCGTAAATGCATTTAAAAGCTTGAGTTGAAGCTTGTTTGTACTTGGAAATATCCTAGGTGTAGTTTCACACTCAAATGAATCCAAACAAAGTATTTGGATGCTTTCTCTTAATATACAACACAAAAGAACTCAATTCTCTTTCAGCCTACTCGTATGAGCTTTTAAAACGCCTTAATGCATTCAAAAGCTTGAGTTGAAGCTTGTTTGTACTTGTAAACATCCTAGGTGTAGTTTCACACTCAAATGAATGCAAACAAAGTATTTGGATGCTTTCTCTTAATATACAACACAAAAGAACTCAAAATCTCTTTCACCCTACTCGTATGAGCTTTTAAAACGCGTAAATGCATTCAAAAGCTTGAGTTGAAGCTTGTTTGTACTTGTAAACATCCTAGGTGTCGTTTCATACTCAAATGAATGCAAACAAAACATTTGGGTGCTTTCTCTTAATATACAAGACAAAAGAACAAAATCTCTATCACCCTAGTTGTAAGAGCTGTTAAAACGAGTAAATGCATTCAAAAGCTTGAGTTGAAGATTGTTTGTACTTGCAAACATCCTAGATGTAGTTTCACACTCAAATGAATGCAAACAAAGTATTTGAATGCTTTCTCTTATTATACAACACAAAAGAACTCAAAATCTCTTTCACCCTACTCGTATGGGCTTTTAAAACGCGTAAATGCATTCAAAAGCTTGAGTTGAAGCTTGTTTGTACTTGAAAACATCCTAGGTGTAGTTTCACACTCAAATGAATGCAAACAAAGTATTTGGATGCTTTCTCTTAATATACAACACAAAAGAACTCAAAATCTCTTTCACCATACTCGTATGAGCTTTGAAAACGCGTAAATGCATTCAAAAGCTTGAGTTGAAGCTTGTTTGTACTTGTAAACATCCTAGGTGTAACTTCACACTCAATTGAATGCAAACAAAGTATTTGGATGCTTTCTCTTAATATACAACACAAAAGAACTCAAATCTCTTTCACCCTACTCGTATGAGCTTTTAAAACGCGTAAATGCATTCGAAAGCTTGAGTTGAAGCTTGTTTGTACTTGTAAACATCCTAGATGTAGTTTCACACTCAAATGAATGCAAACAAAGTAATTGGATGCTTTCTCTTAATATACAACACAAAATAACTCAAATCTCTTTCAGCCTACTCGTATGAGCTTTTAAAACGCGTAAATGCATTTAAAAGGTTGAGTTGAAGCTTGTTTGTACTTGGAAACATCCTAGGTGTAGTTTCACACTCAAATGAATCCAAACAAAATATTTGGATGCTTTCTCTTAATATACAACACAAAAGAACTCAAATCTCTTTCACCCTACTCGTATGAGCTTTTAAAACGCCTTAATGCATTCAAAAGCTTGAGTTGAAGCTTGTTTGTACTTGTAAACTTCCTAGGTGTAGTTTGACACTCAAATGAATGCAAACAAAGTATTTGGATGCTTTGTCTTAATATACAACACAAAAGAACTCAAAATCTCTTTCACCCTACTCGTATGAGCTTTTAAAATGCGTAAATGCATTCAAAAGCTTGACTTGAAGCTTGTTTGTACTTGTAAACATCCTAGGTGTAGTTTCACTCTCAAATGAATGCAAAAAAAGTATTTGGATGCTTTCTCTTAATATACAACACAAAAGAACTCAAAATCTCTTTCACCCTACTCGTATGAGGTTTTAAAACGCGTAAATGCATTCGAAAGCTTGAGTTGAAGCTTGTTTGTACTTGTAAACATCCTAGTTGTAGTTTCACACTCAAATGAATGCAAACAAAGTATTTGGATGCTTTCTCTTAATATACAACAAAAAGAACTCAAATCTCTTTCAGCCTACTCGTATGAGCTTTTAAAACGCGTATATGCATTTAAAAGCTTGAGTTGAAGCTTGTTTGTACTTGTAAACATCCTAGGTGTAGTTTCACACTCATATGAATGCAAACAAAGTATTTGGATGCCTTCTCTTAATATACAACACAAAAGAAGTCAAAATCTCTTTCACCCTACTCGTATGATTTTTAAAACGCGTAAATGCATTCAAAAGCATGAGTTGAAGCTTGTTTGTACTTGTAAACATTCTAGTTGTAGTTTCACACTCAAATGAATGCAAACAAAGTAATTGGATGCTTTCTCTTAATATACAACACAAAATAACTCAAATCTCTTTCAGCCTACTCGTATGTGCTTTTAAAACGCGTAAATGCATTTAAATACTTGAGTTGAAGCTTGTTTGTACTTGGAAACATCCTAGGTGTAGTTTCACACTCAAATGAATCTAAACAAAGTATTTGGATGCTTTCTTTTAATATACAACACAAAAGAACTCAAATCTCTTTCACCCTACTCGTATGAGGTTTTAAAACGCCTTAATGCATTCAAAAGCTTGAGTTGAAGCTTGTTTGTACTTGTAAACATCCTAGGTGTAGTTTCACTTTCAAATGAATGCAAAAAAAGTATTTGGATGCTTTCTCTTAATATACAACACAAAAGAACTCAAATATCTTTCACTCTACTCGTATGAGCTTTCAAAACGCGTAAATGCATTTAAAAGCTTGAGTTGAAGCTTGTTTGTACTTGTAAACATCCTAGGTTTAGTTTCACACTCATATGAATGCAAACAAAGTATTTGGATGCCTTCTCTTAATATACAACACAAAAGAAGTCAAAAGCTCTTTCACCCTACTCGTATGATTTTTAAAACGCGTAAATGCATTCAAAAGTTTGAGTTAAAGCTTGTTTGTACTTGTAAACATCCAAGGTGTAGTTTCACCCTCAAATGAATGCAAACACAGTATTTGGATGCTTTCTCTTAATATACAACACAAAAGAACTCAAATCTCTTTCAGCCTACTCGTATGAGCTTTTAAAACGCGTAAATGCATTTAAAGCTTGAGTTGAAGCTTGTTTGCACTTTAAAACATTCTTGGTAAAGTTTCATACCATTTGGGTGCTTTCTCTTAATATGCAACACAAAATACTCAATCTCTATCACCCTACTCGTAAGAGCTTTTAAAACGCGTAATTGAATTCAAAAGCTTGAGTTGAAGCTTGTTTGTACTTGTAAACATCCTAGGTGTAATTTCACACTCAATTGAATGCAAACAAAGTATTTGGATGGTTTCTCTTAATATACAACACAAAAGAACTCAAATCTCTTTCACCCTACTCGTATGAGCTTTTAAAACGCGTAAATGCATTCGAAAGCTTGAGTTGAAGCTTGTTTGTACTTGTAAACATCCTAGATGTAGTTTCACACTAAAATGAATGCAAACAAAGTATTTGGATGCTTTCTCTTAATATACAACACAAAAGAACTCAAATCTCTTTCAGCCTATTCGTATGAGCTTTTAAAACGCGTAAATGCATTTAAAAGCTTGAGTTGAAGCTTGTTTGTACTTGGAAATATCCTAGGTGTAGTTTCACACTCAAATGAATCCAAACAAAGTATTTGGATGCTTTCTCTTAATATACAACACAAAAGAACTCAATTCTCTTTCAGCCTACTCGTATGAGCTTTTAAAACGCCTTAATGCATTCAAAAGCTTGAGTTGAAGCTTGTTTGTACTTGTAAACATCCTAGGTGTAGTTTCACACTCAAATGAATGCAAACAAAGTATTTGGATGCTTTCTCTTAATATACAACACAAAAGAACTCAAAATCTCTTTCACCCTACTCGTATGAGCTTTTAAAACGCGTAAATGCATTCAAAAGCTTGAGTTGAAGCTTGTTTGTACTTGTAAACATCCT
This sequence comes from Tetragonia tetragonoides, assembly GCA_038025085.1. Taxonomy (NCBI): domain Eukaryota; kingdom Viridiplantae; phylum Streptophyta; class Magnoliopsida; order Caryophyllales; family Aizoaceae; genus Tetragonia; species Tetragonia tetragonoides. The sequence goes on from CM076140.1 coordinate 28,329,240, forward strand.
AGGTGTCGTTTCATACTCAAATGAATGCAAACAAAACATTTGGGTGCTTTCTCTTAATATACAAGACAAAAGAACAAAATCTCTATCACCCTAGTTGTAAGAGCTGTTAAAACGAGTAAATGCATTCAAAAGCTTGAGTTGAAGATTGTTTGTACTTGCAAACATCCTAGATGTAGTTTCACACTCAAATGAATGCAAACAAAGTATTTGAATGCTTTCTCTTATTATACAACACAAAAGAACTCAAAATCTCTTTCACCCTACTCGTATGGGCTTTTAAAACGCGTAAATGCATTCAAAAGCTTGAGTTGAAGCTTGTTTGTACTTGAAAACATCCTAGGTGTAGTTTCACACTCAAATGAATGCAAACAAAGTATTTGGATGCTTTCTCTTAATATACAACACAAAAGAACTCAAAATCTCTTTCACCATACTCGTATGAGCTTTGAAAACGCGTAAATGCATTCAAAAGCTTGAGTTGAAGCTTGTTTGTACTTGTAAACATCCTAGGTGTAACTTCACACTCAATTGAATGCAAACAAAGTATTTGGATGCTTTCTCTTAATATACAACACAAAAGAACTCAAATCTCTTTCACCCTACTCGTATGAGCTTTTAAAACGCGTAAATGCATTCGAAAGCTTGAGTTGAAGCTTGTTTGTACTTGTAAACATCCTAGATGTAGTTTCACACTCAAATGAATGCAAACAAAGTAATTGGATGCTTTCTCTTAATATACAACACAAAATAACTCAAATCTCTTTCAGCCTACTCGTATGAGCTTTTAAAACGCGTAAATGCATTTAAAAGGTTGAGTTGAAGCTTGTTTGTACTTGGAAACATCCTAGGTGTAGTTTCACACTCAAATGAATCCGAACAAAATATTTGGATGCTTTCTCTTAATATACAACACAAAAGAACTCAAATCTCTTTCACCCTACTCGTATGAGCTTTTAAAACGCCTTAATGCATTCAAAAGCTTGAGTTGAAGCTTGTTTGTACTTGTAAACTTCCTAGGTGTAGTTTGACACTCAAATGAATGCAAACAAAGTATTTGGATGCTTTGTCTTAATATACAACACAAAAGAACTCAAAATCTCTTTCACCCTACTCGTATGAGCTTTTAAAATGCGTAAATGCATTCAAAAGCTTGACTTGAAGCTTGTTTGTACTTGTAAACATCCTAGGTGTAGTTTCACTCTCAAATGAATGCAAAAAAAGTATTTGGATGCTTTCTCTTAATATACAACACAAAAGAACTCAAAATCTCTTTCACCCTACTCGTATGAGGTTTTAAAACGCGTAAATGCATTCGAAAGCTTGAGTTGAAGCTTGTTTGTACTTGTAAACATCCTAGTTGTAGTTTCACACTCAAATGAATGCAAACAAAGTATTTGGATGCTTTCTCTTAATATACAACAAAAAGAACTCAAATCTCTTTCAGCCTACTCGTATGAGCTTTTAAAACGCGTATATGCATTTAAAAGCTTGAGTTGAAGCTTGTTTGTACTTGTAAACATCCTAGGTGTAGTTTCACACTCATATGAATGCAAACAAAGTATTTGGATGCCTTCTCTTAATATACAACACAAAAGAAGTCAAAATCTCTTTCACCCTACTCGTATGATTTTTAAAACGCGTAAATGCATTCAAAAGCATGAGTTGAAGCTTGTTTGTACTTGTAAACATTCTAGTTGTAGTTTCACACTCAAATGAATGCAAACAAAGTAATTGGATGCTTTCTCTTAATATACAACACAAAATAACTCAAATCTCTTTCAGCCTACTCGTATGTGCTTTTAAAACGCGTAAATGCATTTAAATACTTGAGTTGAAGCTTGTTTGTACTTGGAAACATCCTAGGTGTAGTTTCACACTCAAATGAATCTAAACAAAGTATTTGGATGCTTTCTTTTAATATACAACACAAAAGAACTCAAATCTCTTTCACCCTACTCGTATGAGCTTTTAAAACGCCTTAATGCATTCAAAAGCTTGAGTTGAAGCTTGTTTGTACTTGTAAACATCCTAGGTGTAGTTTCACTTTCAAATGAATGCAAAAAAAGTATTTGGATGCTTTCTCTTAATATACAACACAAAAGAACTCAAATATCTTTCACTCTACACGTATGAGCTTTCAAAACGCGTAAATGCATTTAAAAGCTTGAGTTGAAGCTTGTTTGTACTTGTAAACATCCTAGGTTTAGTTTCACACTCATATGAATGCAAACAAAGTATTTGGATGCCTTCTCTTAATATACAACACAAAAGAAGTCAAAAGCTCTTTCACCCTACTCGTATGATTTTTAAAACGCGTAAATGCATTCAAAAGCATGAGTTGAAGCTTGTTTGTACTTGTAAACATCCTAGGTGTAGTTTCACTCTCAAATGAATGCAAACAAAGTATTTGGATGCTTTCTCTTAATATACAACACAAAAGAACTCAAATCTCGTTCACCCTACTCGTATGAGCTTTTAAAACGCGTAAATGCATTCGAAAGCTTGAGTTGAAGCTTGTTTGTACTTGTAAACATCCTAGATGTAGTTTCACACTAAAATGGATGCAAACAAAGTATTTGGATGCTTTCTCTTAATATAAAACACAAAAGAACTCAAATCTCTTTCAGCCTACTCGTATGAGCTTTTAAAACGCGTAAATGCATTTAAAGCTTGAGTTGAAGCTTGTTTGTACTTGGAAACATCCTAGGTGTAGTTTCACACTCAAATGAATCCAAACAAAGTATTTGGATGCTTTCTCTTAATATACAACACAAAAGAACTCAAATCTCTTTCACCCTACTCGTATGAGCTTTTAAAACGCCTTAATGCATTCAAAAGCTTGAGTTGAAGCTTGTTTGTACTTGTAAACATCCTAGGTGTAGTTTCACACTCAAATGAATGCAAACAAAGTATTTGGATGCTTTCTCTTAATATACAACACAAAAGAACTCAAAATCTCTTTCACCCTACTCGTATGAGCTTTTAAAACGCGTAAATGCATTCAAAAGCTTGAGTTGAAACTTGTTTGTACTTGTAAACATCCTAGGTGTCGTTTCATACTCAAATGAATGCAAACAAAACATTTGGGTGCTTTCTCTTAATATACAAGACAAAAGAACAAAATCTCTATCACCCTAGTTGTAAGAGCTGTTAAAACGAGTAAATGCATTCAAAAGCTTGAGTTGAAGCTTGTTTGTACTTGTAAACATCCTAGATGTAGTTTCACACTCAAATGAATGCAAACAAAGTATTTGAATGCTTTCTCTTAATATACAACACAAAAGAACTCAAAATCTCTTTCACCCTACTCGTATGAGCTTTTAAAACGCGTAAATGCATTTAAAAGCTTGAGTTGAAGCTTGTTTGCACTTGGAAACATCCTAGGTGTAGTTTCACACTCAAATGAATGCAAAAAAAGTATTTGGATTCTTTCTCTTAATACACAACACAAAAGAACTCAAATCTCTTTCACCCTACTCGTATAAGCTTTTAAAACGCGTAAGTGCATTCAAAAGCTTGAGTTGAAGCTTGTTTGTACTTGTAAACATCCCAGGTGTAGTTTCACACTCAAATGAATCCAAACAAAGTATTTGGATGCTTTCTCTTTATATACAACACAAAAGAACTGAAATCTCTTTCACCCTACTCGTTTGAGCTTTTAAAACGCGTAAATGCATTCAAAAGTTTGAGTTGAAGCTTGTTTGTACTTGTAAACATCCTAGGTGTAGTTCCACACTCAAATGAATGCAAACAAAGTATTTGGATGCTTTCTCTTAATATACAACACAAAAGAACTCAAATATCTTTCACCCTACTCGGATGAGCTTTTAAACCGCGTAAATGCATTCAAAAGCATGAGTTGAAGCTTGTTTGTACTTGTAAACACCCTAGGTGTAGTTTCACACTCAAATGAATGCGAACAAGGTATTTCGATACTTTCTATTAATATACAACACAAAAGAACTCAAATATCTTTCACCCTACTCGTATGTGCTTTTAAAACGCGTAAATGCATTCAAAAGCATGAGTTGAAGCTTGTTTGTACTTGTAAACATCCTAGATGTTGTTGAACACTCAAATGAATGCAAACAAAGTATTTGGATGTTTTCTCTTAATATACAACACAAAAGAACTCAAATCTCTTTCACCCTACTCGTATGAGCTTTTAAAACGCGTAAATGCGTTTAAAAGCTTGAGTTGAAGCTTGTTTGTACTTGTAAACATCCAAGGTGTAGTTTCACACTCAAATGAATGCAAACAAAGTATTTGGATGCTTTCTCTTAATATACAACACAAAAGAACTCAAATCTCTTTCACCCTACTCGTATGAGCTTTTAAAACGCGTAAATGCATTTAAAAGCTTGAGTTGAAGCTTGTTTGTACTTGAAAACATCCTAGGTGTAGTTTCATACTCAAATGAATGCAAACAAAACATTTGGGTGCTTTCTCTTAATATACAACACAAAAGAACTCAATCTCTATCGCCCTAGTCGTAAGAGCTGTTAAAACGTGTAAATGATTTCAAAAGCTTGAGTTGAAGCTTGTTTGTACTTGTAAACATCCTAGGTGTAGTTTCACACTCAAATGAATGCAAACAAAGTATTTGGATGCTTTCTCTTAATATATAACACAAAAGAACTCAAATATCTTTCACCCTACTCGTATGAGCTTTTACAACGCGTAAATGCATTCAAAAGCATGAGTTGAAGCTTGTTTGCATTTGTAAACATCTTAGATGTAGTTTCACACTCAAATGAATGCAAACAAAGTATTTGGATGCTTTCTCTTAATATACAACACAAAGGAACTCAAATCTCTTTCACCCTACTCGTATGAGCTTTTAAAACGCGTAAATGCATTTAAAAGCTTGAGTTGAAGCTTGTTTGCACTTTAAAACATTCTTGGTGTAGTTTCATACTCAAATGAATACAAACAAACCATTTGGGTGCTTTCTCTTAATATGCAACACAAAATACTAAATCTCTATCACCCTAGTCGTAAGAGCTGTTAAAACGCGTAAATGAATTCAAAAGCTTGAGTTGAAGCTTGTTTGTACTTGTAAACATCCTAGGTGTAGTTTCACACTCAATTGAATGCAAACAAAGTATTTGGATGCTTTCTCTTAATATACAACACAAAAGAACTCAAATCTCTTTCACCCTACTCGTATGAGGTTTTAAAACGCGTAAATGCATTCGAAAGCTTGAGTTGAAGCTTGTTTGTACTTGTAAACATCCTAGATGTAGTTTCACACTCAAATGAATGCAAACAAAGTATTTGGACGCTTTCTCTTAATATACAACACAAAAGAACTCAAATCTCTTTCAGCCTACTCGTATGAGCTTTTAAAACGCGTAAATGCATTTAAAAGCTTTAGTTGAAGCTTGTTTGTACTTGGAAACATCCTAGGTGTACTTTCACACTCAAATGAATCCAAACAAAGTATTTGGATGCTTTTTCTTAATATACAACACAAAAGAACTCACATCTCTTTCACCCTAGGATGTTTACAAGCACAAACAAGCTTCAACTCAAGCTTTGAATGCATTTACGCGTTTTAAAAGCGCATACGAGTAGGGTGAAAGAGATTTGAGTTCTTTTGTGTTGTAGATTAAGAGAAAGCATCCAAATACTTTGTTTAAATTCATTTGAGTGTGAAACTACACCTAGGATGTTTACAAGTACAAACAAGATTCAACTCAAGCTTTTGAATGCATTTACGCGTTTTAACAGCTCTTACGACTATGGTGATAGAGACTGAGTTCTTTTGTGTTGTATATTAAGAGAAAGCATCCAAACACTCTGTTTGGATTCATTTAAGTGTAAAACTACACCTGGGTTGTTTACAAGTACAAACAAGCTTCAACTCAAACTTTTGAATGCATTCACGCGATTCAAAAGCTCATACGAGTAGGGTGACAGAGATTTGAGTTCTTTTGTGTTGTATATTAATAGAAAGCATCCAAATACTTTCTTTGCATTCATTTGAGTGTGAAACTACACCTAGGATGTTTACAAGTACAAACAAGCTTGAACTCAAGCTTTTGAATGTATTTACGCGTTTTAAAAGCTCATTCCAGTAGGGTGAAAGAGATTTGAGTTCTTTTGTGTTGTATATCAAGAGAAAGCACCCAAATACTTTGTTTGGATTCATTTGAGTGTGAAACTACACCTAGGATGTTTACAAGTACAAACAAGCTTCAACTCAAGGTTTTGAATGCATTTACGGGTTTTAAAAGCTCATACGAGTAGGGTGAAAGAGATTTGAGTTCTTTTGTGTTGTATATTAAGAGAAAGCATCCAAATACTTTGTTTGGATTCATTTGAGTGTGAAACTACACCTAGGATGTTTACAAGTACAAACAAGATTCAACTCAAGCTTTTGAATGCATTTACGCGTTTTAACAGCTCTTACGACTATGGTGATAGAGACTGAGTTCTTTTGTGTTGTATATTAAGAGAAAGCATCCAAACACTCTGTTTGGATTCATTTAAGTGTAAAACTACACCTGGGATGTTTACAAGTACAAACAAGCTTCAACTCAAACTTTTGAATGCGTTTACGCGTTTTAAAAGCTCATACGAGTAGGGTGAAAGAGATTTGAGTTCTTTTGTGTTGTATATTAATAGAAAGCATCCAAATACTTTGTTTGCATTCATTTGAGTGTGAAACTACACCTAGGATGTTTACAAGTACAAACAAGCTTTAACTCAAGCTTTTGAATGTATTTACGCGTTTTAAAAGCTCATTCGAGTAGGGTCAAAGAGATTTGAGTTCTTTTGTGTTGTATATAAAGAGAAAGCACCCAAATACTTTGTTTAGATTCATTTGAGTGTGAAACTACACCTAGGATGTTTACAAGTACAAACAAGCTTCAACTCAAGCTTTTGAATGCATTTACGCGTTTTAAAAGCTCATACGAGTAGGGTGAAAGAGATTTGAGTTCTTTTGTGTTGTATATTAAGATAGAGCATCCAAATACTTTGTTTGGATTCATTTGAGTGTGAAACTACACCTGCGATGTTTACAAGTTCAAACAAGCTTCAAGTCAAGCTTTTGAATGCATTTACGCGTTTTAACAGCTCCTACGACTATGGTGATAGAGACTGAGTTCTTTTGTGTTGAATATTAAGAGAAAGCATCCAAATACTCTGTTTGGATTCATTTAAGTGTAAAACTACACCTGGGATGTTTACAAGTACAAACAAGCTTCAACTCAAACTTTTGAATGCATTCACGCGATTCAAAAGCTCATACGAGTAGGGTGACAGAGATTTGAGTTCTTTTGTGTTGTATATTAATAGAAAGCATCCAAATACTTTGTTTGCATTCATTTGAGTGTGAAACTACACCTAGGATGTTTACATGTACAAACAAGCTTCAACTCAAGGTTTTGAATGCATTTACGCGTTTTAAAAGCGCATACGAGTAGGGTGAAAGAGATTTGAGTTCTTTTGTGTTGTATATTAAGATAGAGCATCCAAATACTTTGTTTGGATTCATTTGAGTGTGAAACTACACCTGCGATGTTTACAAGTATAAACAAGCTTCAACTCAAGCTTATGAATCCATTTACGCGTTTTAATAGCTCTTACGACTAGGGTGATAGAGAATTAGTTCTTTTGTGTTGTATATTAAGAGAAAGCACCCAAATGTTTTGTTTGCATTAATTTGAGTATGAATCTACACCAATAATGTTTTAAAGTGCAAACAAGCTTCAACTCAAGCTTTGGAATGCATTTACGCGGTTTAAAAGCTCATACGAGTCGGGTAAAAGAGATTTGAGTTCTTTTGTGTTGTATATTAAGAGAAAGAATCCAAATACTTTGTTTACATTCATTTGAATGTGAAACTACACCTTCGATGTTTACAAGTACAAACAAGCTTAAACTCAAGCTTTTGAGTGCATTTACGGGTTTACAAGTACAAACCAGGATGTATATTAAGAGAAAGCATCCAAATACTTTGTTTGGATTCATTTGAGTGTGAAACTACACCTAGGATGTTTACAAGTACAAACCAGCTTCAACCCAAGCTTTTGAATGCATTTACGCGTTTTAACAGCTCTTACGACTATGGTGATAGAGACTGAGTTCTTTTGTGTTGTATATTAAGAGAAAGCATCCAAACACTCTGTTTGGATTCATTTAAGTGTAAAACTACACCTGGGATGTTTACAAGTACAAACAAGCTTCAACTCAAGCTTTCGAATGCATTTACGAGTTTTAAAAGCTCATACGAGAAGGGTGAAAGAGATTTGAGTTCTTTTGTGTTGTATATTAATAGAAAGCATCCAAATACTTTGTTTGGATTCATTTGAGTGTGAAACTACACCTCTGATGTTTACAAGTACAAACAAAGCTTCAAGTCAAGCTTTTGAATGCATTTCCGCGTTTTAAAAGCTCATAAGAATAGGGTGAAAGAGATTTGAGTTCGTTTGTGTTGTATATTAAGAGAAAGCATCCAAATACTTTGTTTGGATTCATTTGAGTGTGAAACTACACCTAGGGTGTTTACAAGTTCAAACAAACTTTAACTCAAGCTTTTGAATCCATATACGCGTTTTAAAAGCTCATACGAATAGGGTGAAAGAGATTTGAGTTCTTTTGTGTTGTATATTAAGAGAAAGCACCCAAATACTTTGTTTGGATTCATTTGAGTGTGAAACTACACCTAGGATGTTTACATGTACAAACAAGCTTCAACTCAAGGTTTTGAATGCATTTACGCGTTTTAAAAGCGCATACGAGTAGGGTGAAAGAGATTTGAGTTCTTTTGTGTTGTATATTAAGATAGAGCATCCAAATACTTTGTTTGGATTCATTTGAGTGTGAAACTACACCTGCGATGTTTACAAGTATAAACAAGCTTAAACTCAAGCTTTTGAGTGCATTTACGGGTTTACAAGTACAAACCAGGATGTATATTAAGAGAAAGCATCCAAATACTTTGTTTGGATTCATTTGAGTGTGAAACTACACCTAGGATGTTTACAAGTACAAACCAGCTTCAACCCAAGCTTTTGAATGCATTTACGCGTTTTAACAGCTCTTACGACTATGGTGATAGAGACTGAGTTCTTTTGTGTTGTATATTAAGAGAAAGCATCCAAACACTCTGTTTGGATTCATTTAAGTGTAAAACTACACCTGGGATGTTTACAAGTACAAACAAGCTTCAACTCAAGCTTTCGAATGCATTTACGAGTTTTAAAAGCTCATACGAGAAGGGTGAAAGAGATTTGAGTTCTTTTGTGTTGTATATTAATAGAAAGCATCCAAATACTTTGTTTGGATTCATTTGAGTGTGAAACTACACCTCTGATGTTTACAAGTACAAACAAAGCTTCAAGTCAAGCTTTTGAATGCATTTACGCGTTTTAAAAGCTCATAAGAATAGGGTGAAAGAGATTTGAGTTCGTTTGTGTTGTATATTAAGAGAAAGCATCCAAATACTTTGTTTGGATTCATTTGAGTGTGAAACTACACCTAGGGTGTTTACAAGTTCAAACAAACTTTAACTCAAGCTTTTGAATCCATATAAGCTTGTTTGTACTTGTAAACATCCTAGATGTTGTTGAACACTCAAATGAATGCAAACAAAGTATTTGGATGTTTTCTCTTAATATACAACACAAAAGAACTCAAATCTCTTTCACCCTACTCGTATGAGCTTTTAAAACGCGTAAATGCGTTTAAAAGCTTGAGTTGAAGCTTGTTTGTACTTGTAAACATCCAAGGTGTAGTTTCACACTCAAATGAATGCAAACAAAGTATTTGGATGCTTTCTCTTAATATACAACACAAAAGAACTCAAATCTCTTTCACCCTACTCGTATGAGCTTTTAAAACGCGTAAATGCATTTAAAAGCTTGAGTTGAAGCTTGTTTGTACTTGAAAACATCCTAGGTGTAGTTTCATACTCAAATGAATGCAAACAAAACATTTGGGTGCTTTCTCTTAATATACAACACAAAAGAACTCAATCTCTATCGCCCTAGTCGTAAGAGCTGTTAAAACGTGTAAATGATTTCAAAAGCTTGAGTTGAAGCTTGTTTGTACTTGTAAACATCCTAGGTGTAGTTTCACACTCAAATGAATGCAAACAAAGTATTTGGATGCTTTCTCTTAATATATAACACAAAAGAACTCAAATATCTTTCACCCTACTCGTATGAGCTTTTACAACGCGTAAATGCATTCAAAAGCATGAGTTGAAGCTTGTTTGCATTTGTAAACATCTTAGATGTAGTTTCACACTCAAATGAATGCAAACAAAGTATTTGGATGCTTTCTCTTAATATACAACACAAAGGAACTCAAATCTCTTTCACCCTACTCGTATGAGCTTTTAAAACGCGTAAATGCATTTAAAAGCTTGAGTTGAAGCTTGTTTGCACTTTAAAACATTCTTGGTGTAGTTTCATACTCAAATGAATACAAACAAACCATTTGGGTGCTTTCTCTTAATATGCAACACAAAATACTAAATCTCTATCACCCTAGTCGTAAGAGCTGTTAAAACGCGTAAATGAATTCAAAAGCTTGAGTTGAAGCTTGTTTGTACTTGTAAACATCCTAGGTGTAGTTTCACACTCAATTGAATGCAAACAAAGTATTTGGATGCTTTCTCTTAATATACAACACAAAAGAACTCAAATCTCTTTCACCCTACTCGTATGAGGTTTTAAAACGCGTAAATGCATTCGAAAGCTTGAGTTGAAGCTTGTTTGTACTTGTAAACATCCTAGATGTAGTTTCACACTCAAATGAATGCAAACAAAGTATTTGGACGCTTTCTCTTAATATACAACACAAAAGAACTCAAATCTCTTTCAGCCTACTCGTATGAGCTTTTAAAACGCGTAAATGCATTTAAAAGCTTTAGTTGAAGCTTGTTTGTACTTGGAAACATCCTAGGTGTACTTTCACACTCAAATGAATCCAAACAAAGTATTTGGATGCTTTCTCTTAATATACAACACAAAAGAACTCACATCTCTTTCACCCTAGGATGTTTACAAGCACAAACAAGCTTCAACTCAAGCTTTGAATGCATTTACGCGTTTTAAAAGCGCATACGAGTAGGGTGAAAGAGATTTGAGTTCTTTTGTGTTGTAGATTAAGAGAAAGCATCCAAATGCTTTGTTTAAATTCATTTGAGTGTGAAACTACACCTAGGATGTTTACAAGTACAAACAAGATTCAACTCAAGCTTTTGAATGCATTTACGCGTTTTAACAGCTCTTACGACTATGGTGATAGAGACTGAGTTCTTTTGTGTTGTATATTAAGAGAAAGCATCCAAACACTCTGTTTGGATTCATTTAAGTGTAAAACTACACCTGGGATGTTTACAAGTACAAACAAGCTTCAACTCAAACTTTTGAATGCATTCACGCGATTCAAAAGCTCATACGAGTAGGGTGACAGAGATTTGAGTTCTTTTGTGTTGTATATTAATAGAAAGCATCCAAATACTTTCTTTGCATTCATTTGAGTGTGAAACTACACCTAGGATGTTTACAAGTACAAACAAGCTTGAACTCAAGCTTTTGAATGTATTTACGCGTTTTAAAAGCTCATTCCAGTAGGGTGAAAGAGATTTGAGTTCTTTTGTGTTGTATATTAAGAGAAAGCACCCAAATACTTTGTTTGGATTCATTTGAGTGTGAAACTACACCTAGGATGTTTACAAGTACAAACAAGCTTCAACTCAAGGTTTTGAATGCATTTACGGGTTTTAAAAGCTCATACGAGTAGGGTGAAAGAGATTTGAGTTCTTTTGTGTTGTATATTAAGAGAAAGCATCCAAATACTTTGTTTGGATTCATTTGAGTGTGAAACTACACCTAGGATGTTTACAAGTACAAACAAGATTCAACTCAAGCTTTTGAATGCATTTACGCGTTTTAACAGCTCTTACGACTATGGTGATAGAGACTGAGTTCTTTTGTGTTGTATATTAAGAGAAAGCATCCAAACACTCTGTTTGGATTCATTTAAGTGTAAAACTACACCTGGGATGTTTACAAGTACAAACAAGCTTCAACTCAAACTTTTGAATGCGTTTACGCGTTTTAAAACCTCATACGAGTAGGGTGAAAGAGATTTGAGTTCTTTTGTGTTGTATATTAATAGAAAGCATCCAAATACTTTGTTTGCATTCATTTGAGTGTGAAACTACACCTAGGATGTTTACAAGTACAAACAAGCTTTAACTCAAGCTTTTGAATGTATTTACGCGTTTTAAAAGCTCATTCGAGTAGGGTCAAAGAGATTTGAGTTCTTTTGTGTTGTATATAAAGAGAAAGCACCCAAATACTTTGTTTAGATTCATTTGAGTGTGAAACTACACCTAGGATGTTTACAAGTACAAACAAGCTTCAACTCAAGCTTTTGAATGCATTTACGCGTTTTAAAAGCTCATACGAGTAGGGTGAAAGAGATTTGAGTTCTTTTGGGTTGTCTATTAAGAGAAAGCATCCAAATACGTTGTTTGCATTCACTTGAGTGTGAAACTACTCCTAGGATGTTTATAAGTACAAGCAAGCTTCAACTCAAGCTTTTGAATGCATTTACGCGTTTTAAAAGCTCATACGAGTAGGGTGAACGAGATTTGAGTTCGTTTGTGTTGTATATTAAGAGAAAGCATCCAAATACTTTGTTTGGATTCATTTGAGTGTGAAACTTCACCTCTGATGTTTACAAGTACAAACAAGCTTCAACTCAAAATTTTGAATGCATTTACGGGTTTTAAAAGCTCATTCGAGTAGGGTGAAAGAGATTTGAGTTCTTTTGTGTTGCATATTTAGAGAAAGCATCCAAATACGTTGTTTGTATTCACTTGAGTGTGAAACTACACCTAGGATGTTTACAAGCACAAACAAGCTTCAACTCAAGCTTTGAATGCATTTACGCGTTTTAAAAGCGCATACGAGTAGGGTGAAAGAGATTTGAGTTCTTTTGTGCTGTATATTAAGAGAAAGCATCCAAATACTTTGTTTAAATTCATTTGAGTGTGAAACTACACCTAGGATGTTTACAAGTACAAACAAGCTTCAACTCAAGCTTTTAAATGCATTTACGCGTTTTAAAAGCGCATACGAGTAGGGTGAAAGAGATTTGAGTTCTTTTGTGTTGTATATTAAGAGAAAGCATCCAAATACTTTGTTTGGATTCATTTGAGTGTGAAACTACACCTGGGATGTTTACAAGTTCAAACAAGCTTCAACTCAAGCTTTTGAATGCATTTACGCGTTTTAACAGCTCCTACGACTATGGTGATAGAGACTGAGTTCTTTTGTGTTGAATATTAAGAGAAAGCATCCAAATACTCTGTTTGGATTCATTTAAGTGTAAAACTACACCTGGGATGTTTACAAGTACAAACAAGCTTCAACTCAAACTTTTGAATGCATTCACGCGATTCAAAAGCTCATACGAGTAGGGTGACAGAGATTTGAGTTCTTTTGTGTTGTATATTAATAGAAAGCATCCAAATACTTTGTTTGCATTCATTTGAGTGTGAAACTACACCTAGGACGTTTACAAGTACAAACAAGCTTGAACTCAAGCTTTTGAATGTATTTACGCGTTTTAAAAGCTCATTCCAGTAGGGTGAAAGAGATTTGAGTTCTTTTGTGTTGTATATTAAGAGAAAGCACCCAAATACTTTGTTTGGATTCATTTGAGTGTGAAACTACACCTAGGATGTTTACATGTACAAACAAGCTTCAACTCAAGGTTTTGAATGCATTTACGCGTTTTAAAAGCGCATACGAGTAGGGTGAAAGAGATTTGAGTTCTTTTGTGTTGTATATTAAGATAGAGCATCCAAATACTTTGTTTGGATTCATTTGAGTGTGAAACTACACCTGCGATGTTTACAAGTATAAACAAGCTTCAACTCAAGCTTATGAATCCATTTACGCGTTTTAATAGCTCATACGAGTAGGGTGAATGAGATTTGAGTTCTTTTGTGTTGTATATTAAGACAATGCATCCAAACAATTTGTTTGCATTCATTTGAGTGTGAAACTACACCTAGGATGTTTACAAGTACAAACAAGCTTCAACTCAAGCTTTTGAATGCATTTACTCGTTTTAACAGCTCTTACGACTAGGGTGATAGAGAATTAGTTCTTTTGTGTTGTATATTAAGAGAAAGCACCCAAATGTTTTGTTTGCATTAATTTGAGTATGAATCTACACCAATAATGTTTTAAAGTGCAAACAAGCTTCAACTCAAGCTTTGGAATGCATTTACGCGGTTTAAAAGCTCATACGAGTCGGGTAAAAGAGATTTGAGTTCTTTTGTGTTGTATATTAAGAGAAAGAATCCAAATACTTTGTTTACATTCATTTGAATGTGAAACTACACCTTCGATGTTTACAAGTACAAACAAGCTTAAACTCAAGCTTTTGAGTGCATTTACGGGTTTACAAGTACAAACCAGGATGTATATTAACAGAAAGCATCCAAATACTTTGTTTGGATTCATTTGAGTGTCAAACTACACCTAGGATGTTTACAAGTACAAACCAGCTTCAACCCAAGCTTTTGAATGCATTTACGCGTTTTAACAGCTCTTACGACTATGGTGATAGAGACTGAGTTCTTTTGTGTTGTATATTAAGAGAAAGCATCCAAACACTCTGTTTGGATTCATTTAATTGTAAAACTACACCTGGGATGTTTACAAGTACAAACAAGCTTCAACTCAAGCTTTCGAATGCATTTACGAGTTTTAAAAGCTCATACGAGAAGGGTGAAAGAGATTTGAGTTCTTTTGTGTTGTATATTAATAGAAAGCATCCAAATACTTTGTTTGGATTCATTTGAGTGTGAAACTACACCTCTGATGTTTACAAGTACAAACAAAGCTTCAAGTCAAGCTTTTGAATGCATTTACGCGTTTTAAAAGCTCATAAGAATAGGGTGAAAGAGATTTGAGTTCGTTTGTGTTGTATATTAAGAGAAAGCATCCAAATACTTTGTTTGGATTCATTTGAGTGTGAAACTACACCTAGGGTGTTTACAAGTTCAAACAAACTTTAACTCAAGCTTTTGAATCCATATACGCGTTTTAAAAGCTCATACGAATAGGGTGAAAGAGATTTGGGTTCTTATGTGTTGTATATTAAGAGAAAGCACCCAAATACTTTGTTTGGATTCATTTGAGTGTGAAACAACACCTAGGATGTTTACAAGTACAAACAAGCTTCCACCCAAGCTTTTGAATGCATTTACGCGTTTTAACAGCTCTTACGACCATGGTCATAGAGACTGAGTTCTTTTGTGTTGTATATTAAGAGAAAGCATCCAAATACTCTGTTTGGATTCATTTAAGTGTAAAACTACACCTGGGATGTTTACAAGTACAAACAAGCTTCAACTCAAACTTTTGAATGCATTCACGCGATTCAAAAGCTCATACGAGTAGGGTGACAGAGATTTGAGTTCTTTTGTGTTGTATATTAATAGAAAGCATCCAAATACTTTGTTTGCATTCATTTGAGTGTGAAACTACACCTAGGATGTTTACAAGTACAAACAAGCTTCAACTCAAGCTTTTGAATGTATTTACGCTTTTTAAAAGCTCATTCCAGTAGGGTGAAAGAGATTTGAGTTCTTTTGTGTTGTATATTAAGAGAAAGCACCCAAATACTTTGTTTGGATTCATTTGAGTGTGAAACTACACCTAGGATGTTTACAAGTACAAACAATCTTCAACTCAAGGTTTTGAATGCATTTACGCGTTTTAAAAGCGCATACGAGTAGGGTGAAAGAGATTTGAGTTCTTTTGTGTTGTATATTAAGAAAAAGCATCCAAATACTTTGTTTGGATTCATTTGAGTGTGAAACTACACCTACGATGTTTACAAGTACAAACAAGCTTCAACTCAAGCTTTTGAATGCATTTACGCGTTTTAAAAGCTCATACGAGTAGGGTGAAAGAGATTTGAGTTCTTTTGTCTTGTATATTAAGAGAAAGCATCCAAATACTTTTTTGCATTCATTTGAGTGTGAAACTACGCCTAGGATGTTTACAAGTACACACAAGCTTCAACTCAAGCTTTTGAATCCATTTACGCGTTTTAATAGCTCATACGAGTAGGGTGAATGAGATTTGAGTTCTTTTGTGTTGTATATTAAGAGAAAGAATCCAAACACTTTGTCTGCATTAATTTGAGTGTGAAATTACACCTAAGATGTTTACAAGTACAAATAAGCTTCAACCCAAGCTTTTGAATGCATTTACGCGTTTTAACAGCTCTTACGACTATGGTGATAGAGACTGAGTTCTTTTGTGTTGTATATTAAGAGAAAGCATCCAAAAAGTTTGTTTGGATTCATTTGAGTGTGAAACTACACCTAAGATGTTTACAAGTACAAACAAGCGTCAACTCAAACTTTTGAATCCATTTACGCGTTTTAATAGCTCATACGAGTAGGGTGAATGAGATTTGAGTTCTTTTGTGTTGTATATTAAGACAATGCATCCAAACAATTTGTTTGCATTCATTTGAGTGTGAAACTACACCTAGGATGTTTACAAGTACAAATAAGCTTCAACTCAAGCTTTTGAATGCATTTACGCGTTTTAACAGCTCTTACGACTAGGGTGATAGAGAATTAGCTCTTTTGTGTTGTATATTAAGAGAAAGCACCCAAATGTTTTGGTTGCATTCATTTGAGTATGAATCTACACCAAGAATATTTTAAAGTGCAAACAAGCTTCAACTCAAGCTTTGGAATTTATTTACGCGGTTTAAAAGCTCATACGAGTCGGGTAAAAGAGATTTGAGTTCTTTTGTGTTGTATATTAAGAGAAAGCATCCAAATACTTTGTTTACATTCATTTGAATGTGAAACTACACCTTCGATGTTTACAAGTACAAACAAGCTTAAACTCAAGCTTTTGAGTGCATTTACGCGTTTTAAAAGCTCATACGAGTAGGGTGAAAGAGATTTGAGTTCTTTTGTGTTGTATATTAAGAGAAAGCATCCAAATACTTTGTTTGGATTCATTTGAGTGTGAAACTACACCTATGTTGTTTACAAGTACAAACAAACTTTAACTCAAGCTTTTGAATCCATTTACGCGTTTTAAAAGCTCATACGAATAGGGTGAAAGAGATTTGGGTTCTTTTGTGTTGTATATTAAGCAAAAGCACCCAAATACTTTGTTTGGATTCATTTGACTGTGAAACAACACCTAGGATGTTTACAAGTACAAACAAGCTTCAACCCAAGCTTTTGAATGCATTTACGCGTTTTAAAGCTCTTACGACCATGGTGATAGAGACTGAGTTCATTTGTGTTGAATATTAAGAGAAAGCATCCAAATACTCTGTTTGGATTCATTTAAGTGTAAAACTACACCTGGGTTGTTTACAAGTACAAACAAGCTTCAACTCAAACTTTTGAATGCATTTACGCGTTTTAAAAGCTTATACGAGTAGGGTGAAAGAGATTTGAGTTCTTTTGTGTTGTATATTAAGAGAAAGTATCCAAACACTTTAGTTGCATTCATTTGAGTGTGAAATTACACCTAAGATGTTTACAAGTACAAACAAGCTTTAACCCAAGCTTTTGAATGCATTTACGCGTTTTAACAGCTCTTACGACTATGGTGATAGAGACTGAGTTCTTTTGTGTTGTATATTAAGAGAAAGCATCCAAAAAGTTTGTTTGGATTCATTTGAGTGTGAAACTACACCTAAGATGTTTACAAGTACAAACAAGCGTCAACTCAAACTTTTGACTCCATTTACGCGTTTTACAAGCTCATACGAGTAGGGTGAATGAGATTTGAGTTCTTTTGTGTTGTATATTAAGAGAAAGCATCCAAACACTTTATTTGCATTCATTTGAGTGTGAAATTACACCTACGATGTTTACAAGTACAAACAAGCTTCAACTCAAGCTTTTGAATGCATTTACGCGTTTTAAAAGCTCATACGAGTAGGGTGAAAGAGATTTGAGTTCTTTTGTCTTGTATATTAAGAGAAAGCATCCAAATACTTTTTTGCATTCATTTGAGTGTGAAACTACGCCTAGGATGTTTACAAGTACACACAAGCTTCAACTCAAGCTTTTGAATGCATTAACGCGTTTTAAAAGCTCATACGAGTAGGGTGAAAGAGATTTGAGTTCTTTTGTGTTGTATATTAAGAGAAAGCATCCAAATACTTTGGTTCGGATTCATTTGAGTGAGAAACTACACCTACGATGTTTACAAGTACAAACAAGCTTCAACCCAAGCTTTTGAAAGCATTTACGCGTTTTAACAGCTCTTACGACTATGGTGATAGAGACTGAGTTCTTTTGTGTTGTATATTTAGAGATAGCATCCAAATACTTTGCTTGGATTCATTAGAGTGTGAAACTACACCTAGGCTGGTTACAAGTGCAAACAAGCTTCAACTCAAGGTTTTGAATGCATTTACGCGTTTTAACAGCTCTTACGACTATGGTGATAGAGACTGAGTTCTCTTGTGTTGTATATTAAGATAAAGCAGCCAAATACTTTTTTTGTATTCATTTGACGGTGAAACTACACCTAGGATGTTTAGAAGTACAAACAAGCTTCAACGCAAACTTTTGAATGCATTTACGCGTTTAAAAAGCTCATACGAGTAGGGTGAAAGAGATTTGAGTTCTTTTGTGTTGTATATTAAAAGAAAGCTTCCAAATACTTTGCTTGGATTCATCTACACCTAAGATGTTTAAAAGTACAAACAAGCTTCAACTCAAGCTTTTGAATACATTTACGCGTTTTAAAAGCTCATAAGAATAGGGTGAAAGAGATTTGAGTTCGTTTGTGTTGTATATTAAGAGAAAGCATCCAAATACTTTGTTTGGATTCATTTGAGTGTGAAACTACACCTATGTTGTTTACAAGTACAAACAAACTTTAACTCAAGCTTTTGAATCCATTTACGCGTTTTAAAAGCTCATACGAATAGGGTGAAAGAGATTTGGGTTCTTTTGTGTTGTATATTAAGAGAAAGCACCCAAATACTTTGTTTGGATTCATTTGACTGTGAAACAACACCTAGGATGTTTACAAGTACAAACAAACTTCAACTCAAGCTTTTGAATGCATTTACGCGTTTTAAAAGCTCATAAGAATAGGGTGAAAGAGATTTGAGTTCGTTTGTGTTGTATATTAAGAGAAAGCATCCAAATACTTTGTTTGGATTCATTTGAGTGTGAAACTACACCTATGTTGTTTACAAGTACAAACAAACTTTAACTCAAGCTTTTGAATCCATTTACGCGTTTTAAAAGCTTATACGAATAGGGTGAAAGAGATTTGGGTTCTTTTGTGTTGTATATTAAGAGAAAGCACCCAAATACTTTGTTTGGATTCATTTGACTGTGAAACAACACCTAGGATGTTTACAAGTACAAACAAGCTTCAACCCAAGCTTTTGAATGCATTTACGCGTTTTAACAGCTCTTACGACCATGGTGATAGAGACTGAGTTCTTTTGTGTTGTATATTAAGAGAAAGCATCCAAATACTCTGTTTGGATTCATTTAAGTGTAAAAGTACACCTGGGTTGTTTACAAGTACAAACAATCTTCAACTCAAACTTTTGAATGCATTTACGCGTTTTAAAAGCTTATACGAGTAGGGTGAAAGAGATTTGAGTTCTTTTGTGTTGTATATTAAGAGAAAGTATCCAAACACTTTAGTTGCATTCATTTGAGTGTAAAATTACACCTAAGATGAAGCTTTTGAATGCATTTACGCGTTTTAACAGCTCTTACGACTATGGTGATAGAGACTGAGTTCTTTTGTGTTGTATATTAAGAGAAAGCATCCAAAAAGTTTGTTTGGATTCATTTGAGTGTGAAACTACACCTAAGATGTTTACAAGTACAAACAAGCGTCAACTCAAACTTTTGACTCCATTTACGCGTTTTACAAGCTCATACGAGTAGGGTGAATGAGATTTGAGTTCTGTTGTGTTGTATATTAAGAGAAAGCATCCAAACACTTTATTTGCATTCATTTGAGTGTGAAATTACACCTACGATGTTTACAAGTACAAACAAGCTTCAACTCAAGCTTTTGAATGCATTTACGCGTTTTAAAAGCTCATACGAGTAGGGTGAAAGAGATTTGAGTTCTTTTGTCTTGTATATTAAGAGAAAGCATCCAAATACTTTTTTGCATTCATTTGAGTGTGAAACTACGCCTAGGATGTTTACAAGTACACACAAGCTTCAACTCAAGCTTTTGAATGCATTAACGCGTTTTAAAAGCTCATACGAGTAGGGTGAAAGAGATTTGAGTTCTTTTGTGTTGTATATTAAGAGAAAGCATCCAAATACTTTGGTTCGGATTCATTTGAGTGAGAAACTACACCTACGATGTTTACAAGTACAAACAAGCTTCAACCCAAGCTTTTGAAAGCATTTACGCGTTTTAACAGCTCTTACGACTATGGTGATAGAGACTGAGTTCTTTTGTGTTGTATATTAAGAGATAGCATCCAAATACTTTGCTTGGATTCATTAGAGTGTGAAACTACACCTAGGCTGGTTACAAGTGCAAACAAGCTTCAACTCAAGGTTTTGAATGCATTTACGCGTTTTAACAGCTCTTACGACTATGGTGATAGAGACTGAGTTCTCTTGTGTTGTATATTAAGATAAAGCAGCCAAATACTTTTTTTGTATTCATTTGATGGTGAAACTACACCTAGGATGTTTAGAAGTACAAACAAGCTTCAACGCAAACTTTTGAATGCATTTACGCGTTTAAAAAGCTCATACGAGTAGGGTGAAAAAGATTTGAGTTCTTTTGTGTTGTATTTTAGAAAGCATCCAAATACTTTGCTTGGATTCATTTGAGTGTGAAACTACACCTAAGATGTTTAAAAGTACAAACAAGCTTCAACTCAAGTTTTTGAATGCATTTACGCGTTTTAAAAGCTTATAAGAATAGGGTGAAAGAGATTTGAGTTCGTTTGTGTTGTGTATTAAGAGAAAGCATCCAAATACTTTGTTTGGATTCATTTGAGTGTGAAACTACACCTAGGATGTTTTCAAGTACAAACAAACTTTAACTCAAACTTTTGAATCCATTTACGCGTTTTAAAAGCTCATACGAATAGGGTGAAAGAGATTTGAGTTCTTTTGTGTTGTATATTAAGAGAAAGCACCCAAATACTTTTTTTGGATTCATTTGAGTGTGAAACTACACCTAGGATGTTTACAAGTACCAACAAGCTTCAACCCAAGCTTTTGACTGCATTTACGCGTTTTAACAGCTCTTACGACTATGGTGATAGAGACTGAGTTCTTTTGTGTTGTATACTAAGAGAAAGCATCCAAATACTCTGTTTGGATTCATTTAAGTGTAAAACTACACCTGGGATGTTTACAAGTACAAACAAGCTTCAACTCAAACTTTTGAATGCATTTACGCGTTTTAAAAGCTCATATGAGTAGGGTGAAAGAGATTTGAGTTCTTTTGTGTTGTATATTAATAGAAAGCATCCAAATACTTTGTTTGCATTCATTTGAGTGTGAAACTACACCTAGGATGTTTACAAGTACAAACTAGCTTCAACTCAAGCTTTTGAATGCATTTACGCGTTTTAAAAGCTCATACGAGTAGGGTGAAAGAGATTTGAGTTCTTTTGTGTTGTATGTTAAGAGAAAGCATCCAAACACTTTGTTTGCATTCATTTGAATGTGAATCTACACCTAGGATGTTTACAAGTACAAACTAGCTTCACCTCAAGCTTTTGAATGCATTTACGTGTTTTAAAAGCTTATACGAGTAGGGTGAAAGAGATTTGAGTTCTTTTGTGTTGTATATTAAGAGAAAGCATTCAAATACTTTGTTTCGGTTCATTTGAGTGTGAAACTACACCTAAGATGTTTACAAGTACAAACAAACCTCAACTCAAGCTTTTGAATCCATTTACGCGTTTTAAAAGCTCATACGAATAGGGTGAAAGAGATTTGAGTTCTTTTGTGTTGTATATTAAGAGAAAGAATCCAAACACTTTGTCTGCATTAATTTGAGTGTGAAATTACACCTAAGATGTTTACAAGTACAAATAAGCTTCAACCCAAGCTTTTGAATGCATTTACGCGTTTTAACAGCTCCTACGACTATGGTGATAGAGACTGAGTTCTTTTGTGTTGTATATTAAGAAAAAGCATCCAAAAAGTTTGTTTGGATTCATTTGAGTGTGAAACTACACCTAAGATGTTTACAAGTTTAAACAAGCGTCAACTCAAACTTTTGAATCCATTTACGCGTTTTAAAAGCTCATACGAGTAGGGTGAATGAGATTTGAGTTCTTTTGTGTTATATATTAAGAGAATGCATCAAAACACTTTGTTTGCATTCATTTGAGTGTGAAACTACACCTAGGATGTTTACAAGTACAAACAAGCTTCAACTCAAGCTTTTGAATGCATTTACGCGTTTTAAAAGCTCATACGAGTAGCGTGAAAGAGATTTGAGTTCTTTTGTGTTGTATATTAAGAGAAAGCATCCAAATACTTTGTGTGCATTCATTTGAGTGTGAAACTAGGCCTAGGTTATTTACAAGTACAAACAAGCTTCAACTCAAGCTTTCGAATGCATTTACGCGTCTTAAAAGCTCATACATGTAGGGTGAAAGAGATTTGAGTTCTTTTGTGTTGTATATTAAGAGAAAGCACCCAAATACTTTGTTTGGATTCATTCGAGTGTGAAACTACACATAGGATGTTTACAAGTACAAACAAGATTCAACTCAAGCTTTTGAATGCATTTACGCGTTTTAAAAGCTCATACGAGTAGGGTGAAAGAGATTTGAGTTCTTTTGTGTTGTATATTAAGAGAAAGCATCCAAATACTTTGTTTGCATTCATTTGAGTGTGAAACTACGCCGACGATGTTTACAAGTACAAACTAGATTCACCTCAAGCTTTTGAATGCATCTACGCGTTTTAAAAGCTCATACGAGTGGGGTGAAAGAGATTTGAGTTCTTTTGTGTTGTATATTAAGAGAAAGCATCCAAATACTTTGTTTGGATTCATTTGAGTGTGAAACTACACCTGGGATGTTTACAAGTACAAACAAACCTCAACTCAAGCTTTTTAATCCATTTACGCGTTTTAAAAGCTCATACGAATAGGGTGAAAGAGATTTGTGTTCTTTTGTGTTGTATATTAAGAGAAAGCATCCAAATACTTTGTTTGGATTCATTTGAGTGTGAAACTACATCTAAGATGTTTACAAGTACAAATAAGCTTCAACCCAAGCTTTTGAATGCATTTACGCGTTTTAACAGCTCCTACGACTATGGTGATAGAGACTGAGTTCTTTTGTGTTGTATATTAAGAAAAAGCATCCAAAAAGTTTGTTTGGATTCATTTGAGTGTGAAACTACACCTAAGATGTTTACAAGTTTAAACAAGCGTCAACTAAAACTTTTGAATCCATTTACGCGTTTTAAAAGCTCATACGAGTAGGGTGAATGAGATTTGAGTTCTTTTGTGTTGTATATTAAGAGAATGCATCCAAACACTTTGTTTGCATTCATTTGAGTGTGAAACTACACCTAGGATGTTTACAAGTACAAACAAGCTTCAACTCAAGCTTTTGAATGCATTTACGCGTCTTAAAAGCTCATACATGTAGGGTGAAAGAGATTTGAGTTCTTTTGTGTTGTATATTAAGAGAAAGCACCCAAATACTTTGTTTGGATTCATTCGAGTGTGAAACTACACATAGGATGTTTACAAGTACAAACAAGATTCAACTCAAGCTTTTGAATGCATCTACGCGTTTTAAAAGCTCATACGAGTGGGGTGAAAGAGATTTGAGTTCTTTTGTGTTGTATATTAAGAGAAAGCATCCAAATACTTTGTTTGCATTCATTTGAGTGTGAAACTACGCCGAGGATGTTTACAAGTACACACAAGCTTCAACTCAAGCTTTTGAATGCATTTACGCGTTTTAAAAGCTCATACAAGTAGGGTGAAAGAGATTTGAGTCCTTTTGTGTTGTATATTAAGAGAAAGCATCCAAATACTTTGTTTGGATTCATTTGAGTGTGAAACTACACCTGGGATGTTTACATGTACAAACAAACTTCAACTCAAGCTTTTGAATGCATTTACGCGTTTTAAAAGCTCATACGAATAGGGTGAAAGAGATTTGAGTTCTTTTGTGTTGTATATTAAGAGAAAGCATCCAAATACTTTGTTTGGATTCATTTGAGTGTGAAACTACACCTAGGATGTTTACAAGTACAAACAAGCTTAAACTCAAGCTTTTGAATGCATTTACGCGTTTAAAAAGCTCATACGAGTAGGGTGAAAGAGATTTGAGTTCTTTTGTGTTGTATATTAAGAGAAAGCATCTAAATACTTTGTTTGCATTCATTTGAGTGTGAAACTACGCCGAGGATGTTTACAAGTACAAACTAGCTTCACCTCATGCTTTTGAATGCATTTACGCGTTTTAAAAGCTCATACGAGTAGGGTGAAAGAGATTTGAGTCCTTTTGTGTTGTATATTAAGAGAAAGCATCCAAATACTTTGTTTGGATTCATTTGACTGTGAAACTACACCTAAGATGTTTACAAGTACAAACTAGCTTCGCCTCAAGCTTTTGAATCCATTTACGAGTTTTGAAAGCTCATACGAGTAGGGTGAAAGAGATTTGAGTTCTTTTGTGTTGTATATTAAGAGAAAGCATCCAAACACTTTGTTTGCATTCATTTGAATGTGAATCTACACCTAGGATGTTTACAAGTACAAACTAGCTTCACCTCAAGCTTTTGAATGCATTTACGAGTTTTAATCGCTTATACGAGTAGGGTGAAAGAGATTTGAGTTCTTTTGTGTTGTATATTAAGAGAAACAATTCAAATACTTTGTTTCGATTCATTTGAGTGTGAAACTACACCTAAGATGTTTACAAGTACAATCAAACCTCAACTCAAGCTTTTGAATCCATTTACGCGTTTTAAAAGCTCATACGAATAGGGTGAAAGAGATTTGAGTTCTTTTGTGTTGTATATTAAGAGAAAGCATCCAAATACTTTGTTTGGATTCATTTGAGTGTGAAACTACATCTAAGATGTTTACAAGTACAAATAAGCTTCAACCCAAGCTTTTGAATGCATTTACGCGTTTTAACAGCTCCTACGACTATGGTGATAGAGACTGAGTTCTTTTGTGTTGTATATTAAGAAAAAGCATCCAAAAAGTTTGTTTGGATTCATTTGAGTGTGAAACTACACCTAAGATGTTTACAAGTACAAACAAGCGTCAACTCAAACTTTTGAATCCATTTACGCGTTTTAAAAGCTCATACGAGTAGGGTGAATGAGATTTGAGTTCTTTTGTGTTGTATATTAAGAGAATGCATCCAAACACTTTGTTTGCATTCATTTGAGTGTGAAACTACACCTAGGATGTTTACAAGTACAAACAAGCTTCAACTCAAGCTTTTGAATGCATTTACGCGTCTTAAAAGCTCATACGTGTAGGGTGAAAGAGATTTGAGTTCTTTTGTGTTGTATATTAAGAGAAAGCACCCAAATACTTTGTTTGGATTCATTCGAGTGTGAAACTACACATAGGATGTTTACAAGTACAAACAAGATTCAACTCAAGCTTTTGAATGCATTTACGCGTTTTAAAAGCTCATACGAGTAGGGTGAAAGAGATTTGAGTTCTTTTGTGTTGTATATTAAGAGAAAGCATCCAAATACTTTGTTTGCATTCATTTGAGTATGAAACTACACCGAGGATGTTTACAAGTACACACAAGCTTCAACTCAAGCTTTTGAATGCATTTACGCGTTTTAAAAGCTCATACGAGTAGGGTGAAAGAGATTTGAGTCCTTTTGTGTTGTATATTAAGAGAAAGCATCCAAATACTTTGTTTGGATTCATTTGAGTGTGAAACTACACCTGGGATGTTTACATGTACAAACAAACTTCAACTCAAGCTTTTGAATGCATTTACGCGTTTTAAAAGCTCATACGAATAGGGTGAAAGAGATTTGAGTTCTTTTGTGTTGTATATTAAGAGAAAGCATCCAAATACTTTGTTTGGATTCATTTGAGTGTGAAACTACACCTAGGATGTTTACAAGTACAAACAAGCTTAAACTCAAGCTTTTGAATGCATTTACGCGTTTAAAAAGCTCATACGAGTAGGGTGAAAGAGATTTGAGTTCTTTTGTGTTGTATATTAAGAGAAAGCATCCAAATACTTTGTTTGCATTCATTTGAGTGTGAAACTAGGCCTAGGTTATTTACAAGTACAAACAAGCTTCAACTCAAGCTTTTGAATGCATTTACGCGTCTTAAAAGCTCATACGTGTAGGGTGAAAGAGATTTGAGTTCTTTTGTGTTGTATATTAAGAGAAAGCACCCAAATACTTTGTTTGGATTCATTCGAGTGTGAAACTACACATAGGATGTTTACAAGTACAAACAAGATTCAACTCAAGCTTTTGAATGCATTTACGCGTTTTAAAAGCTCATACGAGTAGGGTGAAAGAGATTTGAGTTCTTTTGTGTTGTATATTAAGAGAAAGCATCCAAATACTTTGTTTGCATTCATTTGAGTGTGAAACTACGCCGAGGATGTTTACAAGTACAAACTAGCTTCACCTCAAGCTTTTGAATGCATTTACGCGTTTTAAAAGCTCATACGAGTAGGGTGAAAGAGATTTGAGTCCTTTTGTGTTGTATATTAAGGGAAAGCATCCAAATACTTTGTTTGGATTCATTTGAGTGTGAAACTACACCTGGGATGTTTACAAGTACAAACAAACCTCAACTCAAGCTTTTTAATCCATTTACGCGTTTTAAAAGCTCATACGAATAGGGTGAAAGAGATTTGAGTTCTTTTGTGTTGTATATTAAGAGAAAGCATCCAAATACTTTGTTTGGATTCATTTGAGTGTGAAACTACACCTAAGATGTTTACAAGTACAAATAAGCTTCAACCCAAGCTTTTGAATGCATTTACGCGTTTTAGCAGCCCCTACGAATGGTGATAGAGACTGAGTTCTTTTGTGTTGTATATTAAGAAAAAGCATCCAAAAAGTTTATTTGGATTCATTTGAGTGTGAAACTACACCTAAGATGTTTACAAGTACAAACAAGCGTCAACTCAAACTTTTGAATCCATTTACGCGTTTTAAAAGCTCATACGAGTAGGGTGAATGAGATTTGAGTTCTTTTGTGTTGTATATTAAGAGAATGCATCCAAACACTTTGTTTGCATTCATTTGAGTGTGAAACTACACCTAGGATGTTTACAAGTACAAACAAGCTTCAACTCAAGCTTTTGAATGCATTTACGCGTCTTAAAAGCTCATACGTGTAGGGTGAAAGAGATTTGAGTTCTTTTGTGTTGTATATTAAGAGAAAGCACCCAAATACTTTGTTTGGATTCATTCGAGTGTGAAACTACACATAGGATGTTTACAAGTACAAACAAGATTCAACTCAAGCTTTTGAATGCATTTACGCATTTTAAAAGCTCATACGAGTAGGGTGAAAGAGATTTGAGTTCTTTTGTGTTGTATATTAAGAGAAAGCATCCAAATACTTTGTTTGCATTCATTTGAGTGTGAAACTACGCCGAGGATGTTTACAAGTACACACAAGCTTCAACTCAAGCTTTTGAATGCATTTACGCGTTTTAAAAGCTCATACGAGTAGGGTGAAAGAGATTTGAGTCCTTTTGTGTTGTATATTAAGAGAAAGCATCCAAATACTTTGTTTGGATTCATTTGAGTGTGAAACTACACCTGGGATGTTTACATGTACAAACAAACTTCAACTCAAGCTTTTGAATGCATTTACGCGTTTTAAAAGCTCATACGAATAGGGTGAAAGAGATTTGAGTTCTTTTGTGTTGTATATTAAGAGAAAGCATCCAAATACTTTGTTTGGATTCATTTGAGTGTGAAACTACACCTAGGATGTTTACAAGTACAAACAAGCTTAAACTCAAGCTTTTGAATGCATTTACGCGTTTAAAAAGCTCATACGAGTAGGGTGAAAGAGATTTGAGTTCTTTTGTGTTGTATATTAAGAGAAAGCATTACAACACTTTGTTTGCATTCATTTGAATGTGAATCTACACCTAGAATGTTTACAGTACAAACTAGCTTCACCTCAAGCTTTTGAATGCATTTACGAGTTTTAAAAGCTCATACGAGTAGGGCGAAAGAGATTTGAGTTCTTTTGTGTTATATATTAAGAGAAAGCATCCAAATACTTTGGTTCGGATTCATTTGAGTGTGAAACTACACCTAAGATGTTTACAAGTACAAACAAGCTTCAACTCAAGCTTTTGAATGCATTTACGCGTTTTAAAAGCTCATAAGAATAGGGTGAAAGAGACTTGAGTTCGTTTGTGTTGTGTATTAAGAGAAAGCATCCAAATACTTTGTTTGGATTCATTTGAGTGTGAAACTACACATAGGATGTTTACAAGTACAAACAAGCTTCAACCCAAGCTTTTGAAAGCATTTACGCGTTTTAACAGCTCTTACGACTATGGTGATAGAGACTGAGTTCTTTTGTGTTGTATATTAAGAGAAAGCATCCAAATACTTTGCTTGGATTCATTAGAGTGTGAAACTACACCTAGGCTGGTTACAAGTACAAACAAGCTTCAACTCAAGGTTTTGAATGCATTTACGCGTTTTAACAGCTCTTACGACTGTGGTGATAGAGACTGAGTTCTCTTGTGTTGTATATTAAGATAAAGCAGCCAAATACTTTTTTTGTATTCATTTGACGGTGAAACTACACCTAGGATGTTTAGAAGTACAAACAAGCTTCAACGCAAACTTTTGAATGCATTTACGCGTTTAAAAAGCTCATACGAGTAGGGTGAAAGAGATTTGAGTTCTTTTGTGTTGTATATTAAAAGAAAGCATCCAAATACTTTGCTTGGATTCATTTGAGTGTGAAACTACACCTAAGATGTTTACAAGTACAAACAAGCTTCAACTCAAGCTTTTGAATGCATTTACGCGTTTTAAAAGCTCATAAGAATAGGGTGAAAGAGATTTGAGTTCGTTTGTGTTGTGTATTAAGAGAAAGCATCCAAATACTTTGTTTGGATTCATTTGAGTGTGAAACTACACCTAGGATGTTTACAAGTACAAACAAACTTTAACTCAAACTTTTGAATCCATTTACGCGTTTTAAAAGCTCATACGAATAGGGTGAAAGAGATTTGAGTTCTTTTGTGTTGTATATTAAGAGAAAGCACCCAAATACTTTGTTTGGATTCATTTGAGTGTGAAACTACACCTAGGATGTTTACAAGTACAAACAAGCTTCAACCCAAGCTTTTGACTGCATTTACGCGTTTTAACAGCTCTTACGAGTAGGGTGAAAGAGATTTGAGTTCTTTTGTGTTGTATATTAAGAGAAAGCATCCAAATACTCTGTTTGGATTCATTTAAGTGTAAAACTACACCTGGGAGGTTTACAAGTACAAACAAGCTTCAACTCAAACTTTTGAATGCATTTACGCGTTTTAAAAGCTCATACGAGTAGGGTGAAAGAGATTTGAGTTCTTTTGTGTTGTATATTAATAGAAAGCATCCAAATACTTTGTTTGCATTCATTTGAGTGTGAAACTACACCTAGGATGTTTACAAGTACAAACTAGCTTCAACTCAAGCTTTTGAATGCATTTACGCGTTTTAAAAGCTCATACGAGTAGGGTGAAAGAGATTTGAGTTCTTTTGTGTTGTATATTAAGAGAAAGCATCCAAACACTTTGTTTGCATTCATTTGAATGTGAATCTACACCTAGGATGTTTACAAGTACAAACTAGCTTCACCTCAAGCTTTTGAATCCATTTACGAGTTTTGAAAGCTCATACGAGTAGGGTGAAAGAGATTTGAGTTCTTTTGTGTTGTATATTAAGAGAAAGCATTCAAATACTTTGTTTCGATTCATTTGAGTGTGAGACTACACCTAAGATGTTTACAAGTACAAACAAACCTCAACTCAAGCTTTTGAATCCATTTACGCGTTTTAAAAGCTCATACGAATAGGGTGAAAGAGATTTGAGTTCTTTTGTATTGTATACTAAGAGAAAGTATCCAAACACTTTGTTTGCATTCATTTGAGTGTGAAATTACACCTAAGATGTTTACAAGTACAAATAAGATTCAACCCAAGCTTTTGAATGCATTTACGCGTTTTAACAGCTCTTACGACTATGGTGATAGAGACTGAGTTCTTTTGTGTTGTATATTAAGAGAATGCATCCAAACACTTTGTTTGCATTCATTTGAGTGTGAAACTACACCTAGGATGTTTACAAGTACAAACAAGCTTCAACTCAAGCTTTTGGATGCATTTACGCGTTTTAAAAGCTCATACGAGTAGCGTGAAAGAGATTTGAGTTCTTTTGTGTTGTATATTAAGAGAAAGCATCCAAATACTTTGTTTGCATTCATTTGAGTGTGAAACTACGCCTAGGATATTTACAAGTACAAACAAGCTTCAACTCAAGCTTTTGAATGCATTTACGCGTCTTAAAAGCTCATACGTGTAGGGTGAAAGAGATTTGAGTTCTTTTGTGTTGTATATTAAGAGAAAGCACCCAAATACTTTGTTTGGATTCATTTGAGTGTGAAACTACACATAGGATGTTTACAAGTACAAACAAGATTTAACTCAAGCTTTTGAATGCATTTACGCGTTTTAAAAGCTCATACGAGTAGGGTGAAAGAGATTTGAGTTCTTTTGTGTTGTATATTAAGAGAAAGCATCCAAATACTTTGTTTGCATTCATTTGAGTGTGAAACTACGCCGAGGATGTTTACAAGTACAAACTAGCTTCACCTCAAGCTTTTGAATGCATTTACGCGTTTTAAAAGCTCATACGAGTAGGGTGAAAGAGATTTGAGTCCTTTTGTGTTGTATATTAAGAGAAAGCATCCAAATACTTTGTTTGGATTCATTTGAGTGTGAAACTACACCTGGGATGTTTACAAGTACAAACAATCCTCAACTCAAGCTTTTTAATCCATTTACGCGTTTTAAAAGCTCATACGAATAGGGTGAAAGAGATTTGAGTTCTTTTGTGTTGTATATTAAGAGAAAGCATCCAAATACTTTGTTTGGATTCATTTGAGTGTGAAACTACACCTAAGATGTTTACAAGTACAAATAAGCTTCAACCCAAGCTTTTGAATGCATTTACGCGTTTTAGCAGCCCCTACGACTATGGTGATAGAGACTGAGTTCTTTTGTGTTGTATATTAAGAAAAAGCATCCAAAAAGTTTGTTTGGATTCATTTGAGTGTGAAACTACACCTAAGATGTTTACAAGTACAAACAAGCGTCAACTCAAACTTTTGAATCCATTTACGCGTTTTAAAAGCTCATACGAGTAGGGTGAATGAGATTTGAGTTCTTTTGTGTTGTATATTAAGAGAATGCATCCAAACACTTTGTTTGCATTCATTTGAGTGTGAAACTACACCTAGGATGTTTACAAGTACAAACAAGCTTCAACTCAAGCTTTTGAATGCATTTACGCGTCTTAAAAGCTCATACGTGTAGGGTGAAAGAGATTTGAGTTCTTTTGTGTTGTATATTAAGAGAAAGCACCCAAATACTTTGTTTGGATTCATTCGAGTGTGAAACTACACATAGGATGTTTACAAGTACAAACAAGATTCAACTCAAGCTTTTGAATGCATTTACGCGTTCTAAAAGCTCATACGAGTAGGGTGAAAGAGATTTGAGTTCTTTTGTGTTGTATATTAAGAGAAAGCATTCAAATACTTTGTTTCGATTCATTTGAGTGTGAGACTACACCTGGGATGTTTACAAGTACAAACAAACCTCAACTCAAGCTTTTGAATCCATTTACGCGTTTTAAAAGCTCATACGAATAGGGTGAAAGAGATTTGAGTTCTTTTGTGTTGTATATTAAGAGAAAGCATCCAAATACTTTGTTTGGATTCATTTGAGTGTGAAACTACACCTAAGATGTTTACAAGTACAAATAAGCTTCAACCCAAGCTTTTGAATGCATTTACGCGTTTTAGCAGCCCCTACGAATGGTGATAGAGACTGAGTTCTTTTGTGTTGTATATTAAGAAAAAGCATCCAAAAAGTTTGTTTGGATTCATTTGAGTGTGAAACTACACCTAAGATGTTTACAAGTACAAACAAGCGTCAACTCAAACTTTTGAATCCATTTACGCGTTTTAAAAGCTCATACGAGTAGGGTGAATGAGATTTGAGTTCTTTTGTGTTGTATATTAAGAGAATGCATCCAAACACTTTGTTTGCATTCATTTGAGTGTGAAACTACACCTAGGATGTTTACAAGTACAAACAAGCTTCAACTCAAGCTTTTGAATGCATTTACGCGTCTTAAAAGCTCATACGTGTAGGGTGAAAGAGATTTGAGTTCTTTTGTGTTGTATATTAAGAGAAAGCACCCAAATACTTTGTTTGGATTCATTCGAGTGTGAAACTACACATAGGATGTTTACAAGTACAAACAAGATTCAACTCAAGCTTTTGAATGCATTTACGCGTTTTAAAAGCTCATACGAGTAGGGTGAAAGAGATTTGAGTTCTTTTGTGTTGTATATTAAGAGAAAGCATTCAAATACTTTGTTTCGATTCATTTGAGTGTGAGACTACACCTGGGATGTTTACAAGTACAAACAAACCTCAACTCAAGCTTTTGAATCCATTTACGCGTTTTAAAAGCTCATACGAATAGGGTGAAAGAGATTTGAGTTCTTTTGTGTTGTATATTAAGAGAAAGCATCCAAATACTTTGTTTGGATTCATTTGAGTGTGAAACTACACCTAAGATGTTTACAAGTACAAATAAGCTTCAACCCAAGCTTTTGAATGCATTTACGCGTTTTAGCAGCCCCTACGAATGGTGATAGAGACTGAGTTCTTTTGTGTTGTATATTAAGAAAAAGCATCCAAAAAGTTTGTTTGGATTCATTTGAGTGTGAAACTACACCTAAGATGTTTACAAGTACAAACAAGCGTCAACTCAAACTTTTGAATCCATTTACGCGTTTTAAAAGCTCATACGAGTAGGGTGAATGAGATTTGAGTTCTTTTGTGTTGTATATTAAGAGAATGCATCCAAACACTTTGTTTGCATTCATTTGAGTGTGAAACTACACCTAGGATGTTTACAAGTACAAACAAGCTTCAACTCAAGCTTTTGAATGCATTTACGCGTCTTAAAAGCTCATACGTGTAGGGTGAAAGAGATTTGAGTTCTTTTGTGTTGTATATTAAGAGAAAGCACCCAAATACTTTGTTTGGATTCATTTGAGTGTGAAACTACACATAGAATGTTTACAAGTACAAACAAGATTTAACTCAAGCTTTTGAATGCATTTACGCGTTTTAAAAGCTCATACGAGTAGGGTGAAAGAGATTTGAGTTCTTTTGTGTTGTATATTAAGAGAAAGCATCCAAATACTTTGTTTGCATTCATTTGAGTGTGAAACTACGCCGAGGATGTTTACAAGTACAAACTAGCTTCACCTCAAGCTTTTGAATGCATTTACGCGTTTTAAAAGCTCATACGAGTAGGGTGAAAGAGATTTGAGTCCTTTTGTGTTGTATATTAAGAGAAAGCATCCAAATACTTTGTTTGGATTCATTTGAGTGTGAAACTACACCTGGGATGTTTACAAGTACAAACAATCCTCAACTCAAGCTTTTTAATCCATTTACGCGTTTTAAAAGCTCATACGAATAGGGTGAAAGAGATTTGAGTTCTTTTGTGTTGTATATTAAGAGAAAGCATCCAAATACTTTGTTTGGATTCATTTGAGTGTGAAACTACACCTAAGATGTTTACAAGTACAAATAAGCTTCAACCCAAGCTTTTGAATGCATTTACGCGTTTTAGCAGCCCCTACGACTATGGTGATAGAGACTGAGTTCTTTTGTGTTGTATATTAAGAAAAAGCATCCAAAAAGTTTGTTTGGATTCATTTGAGTGTGAAACTACACCTAAGATGTTTACAAGTACAAACAAGCGTCAACTCAAACT
The DNA here is from genome assembly GCA_038025085.1 of Tetragonia tetragonoides. NCBI lineage: Eukaryota > Viridiplantae > Streptophyta > Magnoliopsida > Caryophyllales > Aizoaceae > Tetragonia > Tetragonia tetragonoides. The sequence goes on from CM076140.1 coordinate 28,363,333, forward strand.
TTTGAATCCATTTACGCGTTTTAAAAGCTCATACGAGTAGGGTGAATGAGATTTGAGTTCTTTTGTGTTGTATATTAAGAGAATGCATCCAAACACTTTGTTTGCATTCATTTGAGTGTGAAACTACACCTAGGATGTTTACAAGTACAAACAAGCTTCAACTCAAGCTTTTGAATGCATTTACGCGTCTTAAAAGCTCATACGTGTAGGGTGAAAGAGATTTGAGTTCTTTTGTGTTGTATATTAAGAGAAAGCACCCAAATACTTTGTTTGGATTCATTCGAGTGTGAAACTACACATAGGATGTTTACAAGTACAAACAAGATTCAACTCAAGCTTTTGAATGCATTTACGCGTTTTAAAAGCTCATACGAGTAGGGTGAAAGAGATTTGAGTTCTTTTGTGTTGTATATTAAGAGAAAGCATTCAAATACTTTGTTTCGATTCATTTGAGTGTGAGACTACACCTGGGATGTTTACAAGTACAAACAAACCTCAACTCAAGCTTTTGAATCCATTTACGCGTTTTAAAAGCTCATACGAATAGGGTGAAAGAGATTTGAGTTCTTTTGTGTTGTATATTAAGAGAAAGCATCCAAATACTTTGTTTGGATTCATTTGAGTGTGAAACTACACCTAAGATGTTTACAAGTACAAATAAGCTTCAACCCAAGCTTTTGAATGCATTTACGCGTTTTAGCAGCCCCTACGAATGGTGATAGAGACTGAGTTCTTTTGTGTTGTATATTAAGAAAAAGCATCCAAAAAGTTTGTTTGGATTCATTTGAGTGTGAAACTACACCTAAGATGTTTACAAGTACAAACAAGCGTCAACTCAAACTTTTGAATCCATTTACGCGTTTTAAAAGCTCATACGAGTAGGGTGAATGAGATTTGAGTTCTTTTGTGTTGTATATTAAGAGAATGCATCCAAACACTTTGTTTGCGTTCATTTGAGTGTGAAACTACACCTAGGATGTTTACAAGTACAAACAAGCTTCAACTCAAGCTTTTGAATGCATTTACGCGTCTTAAAAGCTCATACGTGTAGGGTGAAAGAGATTTGAGTTCTTTTGTGTTGTATATTAAGAGAAAGCACCCAAATACTTTGTTTGGATTCATTCGAGTGTGAAACTACACATAGGATGTTTACAAGTACAAACAAGATTCAAGTCAAGCTTTTGAATGCATTTACGCGTTTTAAAAGCTCATACGAGTAGGGTGAAAGAGATTTGAGTTCTTTTGTGTTGTATATTAAGAGAAAGCATTCAAATACTTTGTTTCGATTCATTTGAGTGTGAGACTACACCTAAGATGTTTACAAGTACAAACAAACCTCAACTCAAGCTTTTGAATCCATTTACGCGTTTTAAAAGCTCATACGAGTAGGGTGAAAGAGATTTGAGTTCTTTTGTGTTGTATATTAAGAGAAAGCATCCAAATACTTTGTTTGCATTCATTTGAGTGTGAAACTACGCCGAGGATGTTTACAAGTACACACAAGCTTCAACTCAAGCTTTTGAATGCATTTACGCGTTTTAAAAGCTCATACGAGTAGGGTGAAAGAGATTTGAGTCCTTTTGTGTTGTATATTAAGAGAAAGCATCCAAATACTTTGTTTGGATTCATTTGAGTGTGAAACTACACCTGGGATGTTTACATGTACAAAAAAACTTCAACTCAAGCTTTTGAATGCATTTACGCGTTTTAAAAGCTCATACGAATAGGGTGAAAGAGATTTGAGTTCTTTTGTGTTGTATATTAAGAGAAAGCATCCAAATACTTTGTTTGGATTCATTTGAGTGTGAAACTACACCTGGGATGTTTACATGTACAAACAAACTTCAACTCAAGCTTTTGAATGCATTTACGCGTTTTAACAGCTCTTACGAGTAGGGTGAAAGAGATTTGAGTTCTTTTGTGTTTTATATTAAGAGAAAGCATCCAAATACTCTGTTTGGATTCATTTAAGTGTAAAACTACACCTGGGAGGTTTACAAGTACAAACAAGCTTCAACTCAAACTTTTGAATGCATTTACGCGTTTTAAAAGCTCATACGAGTAGGGTGAAAGAGATTTGAGTTCTTTTGTGTTGTATATTAATAGAAAGCATCCAAATACTTTGTTTGCATTCATTTGAGTGTGAAACTACACCTAGGATGTTTACAAGTACAAACTAGCTTCAACTCAAGCTTTTGAATGCATTTACGCGTTTTAAAAGCTCATACGAGTAGGGTGAAAGAGATTTGAGTTCTTTTGTGTTGTATATTAAGAAAAAGCATCCAAACACTTTGTTTGCATTCATTTGAATGTGAATCTACACCTAGGATGTTTACAAGTACAAACTAGCTTCACCTCAAGCTTTTGAATGCATTTACGAGTTTTAAAAGCTTATACGAGTAGGGTGAAAGAGATTTGAGTTCTTTTGTGTTGTATATTAAGAGAAAGCATTCAAATACTTTGTTTCGGTTCATTTGAGTGTGAAACTACACCTAAGATGTTTACAAGTACAAGCAAACCTCAACTCAAGCTTTTGAATCCATCTACGCGTTTTAAAAGCTCATACGAATAGGGTGAAAGAGATTTGAGTTCTTTTGTGTTGTATATTAAGAGAAAGAAACCAAACAATTTGTTTGCATTCATTTGAATGTGAATCTACACCTAGGATGTTTACAAGTACAAACTAGCTTCACCTCAAGCTTTTGAATCCATTTACGAGTTTTGAAAGCTCATACGAGTAGGGTGAAAGAGATTTGAGTTCTTTTGTGTTGTATATTAAGAGAAAGCATTCAAATACTTTGTTTCGATTCATTTGAGTGTGAGACTACACCTAAGATGTTTACAAGTACAAACAAACCTCAACTCAAGCTTTTGAATCCATTTACGCGTTTTAAAAGCTCATACGAGTAGGGTGAAAGAGATTTGAGTTCTTTTGTGTTATATATTAAGAGAAAGCATTTAAATACTTTGTTTGCATTCATTTGAGTGTGAAACTACGCCGAGGATGTTTACAAGTACACACAAGCTTCAACTCAAGCTTTTGAATGCATTTACGCGTTTTAAAAGCTCATACGAGTAGGGTGAAAGAGATTTGAGTTCTTTTGTGTTGTATATTAAGAGAAAGCATCCAAATACTTTGTTTGGATTCATTTGAGTGTGAAACTACACCTAGGATGTTTACAAGTACAAACAAGCTTCAACTCAAACTTTTGAATCCATTTACGCGTTTTAAAAGCTCATACGAGTAGGGTGAATGAGATTTGAGTTCTTTTGTGTTGTATATTAAGAGAATGCATCCAAACACTTTGTTTGCATTCATTTGAGTGTGAAACTACACCTAGGATGTTTACAAGAACAAACAAGCTTCAACTCAAGCTTTTGAATGCATTTACGCGTTTTAAAAGCTCATACGAGTAGGGTGAAAGAGATTTGAGTTCTTTTGTGTTGTATATTAATAAAAAGCATCCAAATACTTTGTTTGCATTCATTTGAGTGTGAAACTACACCTAGGATGTTTACAAGTACAAACTAGCTTCAACTCAAGCTTTTGAATGCATTTACGCGTTTTAAAAGCTCATACGAGTAGGGTGAAAGAGATTTGAGTTCTTTTGTGTTGTATATTAAGAGAAAGCATCCAAACACTTTGTTTGCATTCATTTGAATGTGAATCTATACCTAGGATGTTTACAAGTACAAACTAGCTTCACCTCAAGCTTTTGAATGCATTTACGAGTTTTAAAAGCTTATACGAGTAGGGTGAAAGAGATTTGAGTTCTTTTGTGTTGTATATTAAGAGAAAGCATTCAAATACTTTGTTTCGGTTCATTTGAGTGTGAAACTACACCTAAGATGTTTACAAGTACAAGCAAACCTCAACTCAAGCTTTTGAATCCATCTACGCGTTTTAAAAGCTCATACGAATAGGGTGAAAGAGATTTGAGTTCTTTTGTGTTGTATATTAAGAGAAAGAAACCAAACACTTTGTTTGCATTCATTTGAATGTGAATCTACACCTAGGATGTTTACAAGTACAAACTAGCTTCACCTCAAGCTTTTGAATCCATTTACGAGTTTTGAAAGCTCATACGAGTAGGGTGAAAGAGATTTGAGTTCTTTTGTGTTGTATATTAAGAGAAAGCATTCAAATACTTTGTTTCGATTCATTTGAGTGTGAGACTACACCTAAGATGTTTACAAGTACAAACAAACCTCAACTCAAGCTTTTGAATCCATTTACGCGTTTTAAAAGCTCATACGAATAGGGTGAAAGAGATTTGAGTTCTTTTGTATTGTATATTAAGAGAAAGTATCCAAACACTTTGTTTGCATTCATTTGAGTGTGAAATTACACCTAAGATGTTTACAAGTACAAATAAGATTCAACCCAAGCTTTTGAATGCATTTACGCGTTTTAACAGCTCTTACGACTATGGTGATAGAGACGGAGTTCTTTTGTGTTGTATATTAAGAGAATGCATCCAAACACTTTGTTTGCATTCATTTGAGTGTGAAACTACACCTAGGATGTTTACAAGTACAAACAAGCTTCAACTCAAGCTTTTGAATGCATTTACGCGTTTTAAAAGCTCATACGAGTAGCGTGAAAGAGATTTGAGTTCTTTTGTGTTGTATATTAAGAGAAAGCATCCAAATACTTTGTTTGCATTCATTTGAGTGTGAAACTACGCCTAGGATATTTACAAGTACAAACAAGCTTCAACTCAAGCTTTTGAATGCATTTACGCGTCTTAAAAGCTCATACGTGTAGGGTGAAAGAGATTTGAGTTCTTTTGTGTTGTATATTAAGAGAAAGCACCCAAATACTTTGTTTGGATTCATTTGAGTGTGAAACTACACATAGGATGTTTACAAGTACAAACAAGATTCAACTCAAGCTTTTGAATGCATTTACGCGTTTTAAAAGCTCATACGAGTAGGGTGAAAGAGATTTGAGTTCTTTTGTGTTGTATATTAAGAGAAAGCATCCAAATACTTTGTTTGCATTCATTTGAGTGTGAAACTACGCCGAGGATGTTTACAAGTACAAACTAGCTTCACCTCAAGCTTTTGAATGCATTTACGCGTTTTAAAAGCTCATACGAGTAGGGTGAAAGAGATTTGAGTCCTTTTGTGTTGTATATTAAGAGAAAGCATCCAAATACTTTGTTTGGATTCATTTGAGTGTGAAACTACACCTAAGATGTTTACAAGTACAAATAAGCTTCAACCCAAGCTTTTGAATGCATTTACGCGTTTTAGCAGCTCCTACGACTATGGTGATAGAGACTGAGTTCTTTTGTGTTGTATATTAAGAAAAAGCATCCAAAAAGTTTGTTTGGATTCATTTAAGTGTAAAACTACACCTGGGATGTTTACAAGTACAAACAAGCTTCAACTCAAACTTTTGAATGCATTTACGCGTTTTAAAAGCTCATACGAGTAGGGTGAAAGAGATTTGAGTTCTTTTGTGTTGTATATTAATAGAAAGCATCCAAATACTTTGTTTGCATTCATTTGAGTGTGAAACTACACCTAGGATGTTTACAAGTACAAACCAGCTTCAACTCAAGCTTTTGAATGCATTTACGCGTTTTAAAAGCTCATACGAGTAGGGTGAAAGAGATTTGAGTTCTTTTGTGTTGTATATTAAGAGAAAGCATCCAAACACTTTGTTTGCATTCATTTGAATGTGAATCTACACCTAGGATGTTTACAAGTACAAACTAGCTTCACCTCAAGCTTTTGAATCCATTTACGAGTTTTGAAAGCTCATACGAGTAGGGTGAAAGAGATTTGAGTTCTTTTGTGTTGTATATTAAGAGAAAGCATCCAAACACTTTGTTTGCATTCATTTGAATGTGAATCTACACCTAGGATGTTTACAAGTACAAACTAGCTTCACCTCAAGCTTTTGAATGCATTTACGAGTTTTAAACGCTTATACGAGTAGGGTGAAAGAGATTTGAGTTCTTTTGTGTTGTATATTAAGAGAAACAATTCAAATACTTTGTTTCGGTTCATTTGAGTGTGAAACTACACCTAAGATGTTTACAAGTACAATCAAACCTCAACTCAAGCTTTTGAATCCATTTACGCGTTTCAAAAGCTCATACGAATAGGGTGAAAGAGATTTGAGTTCTTTTGTGTTGTATATTAAGAGAAAGAATCCAAACACTTTGTCTGCATTCATTTGAGTGTGAAATTACACCTAAGATGTTTACAAGTACAAATAAGCTTCAACCCAAGCTTTTGAATGCATTTACGCGTTTTAACAGCTCCTACGACTATGGTGATAGAGACTGAGTTCTTTTGTGTTGTATATTAAGAAAAAGCATCCAAAAAGTTTGTTTGGATTCATTTGAGTGTGAAACTACACCTAAGATGTTTACAAGTTTAAACAAGCGTCAACTCAAACTTTTGAATCCATTTACGCGTTTTAAAAGCTCATACGAGTAGGGTGAATGAGATTTGAGTTCTTTTGTGTTGTATATTAAGAGAATGCATCCAAACACTTTGTTTGCAAACATTTGAGTGTGAAACTACACCTAGGATGTTTACAAGTACAAACAAGCTTCAACTCAAGCTTTTGAATGCATTTACGCGTCTTAAAAGCTCATACGTGTAGGGTGAAAGAGATTTGAGTTCTTTTGTGTTGTATATTAAGAGAAAGCACCCAAATACTTTGTTTGAATTCATTCGAGTGTGAAACTACGCCGACGATGTTTACAAGTACAAACTAGCTTCACCTCAAGCTTTTGAATGCATCTACGCGTTTTAAAAGCTCATACGAGTGGGGTGAAAGAGATTTGAGTCCTTTTGTGTTGTATATTAAGAGAAAGCATCCAAATACTTTGTTTGGATTCATTTGAGTGTGAAACTACACCTGGGATGTTTACAAGTACAAACAAACCTCAACTCAAGCTTTTTAATCCATTTACGCGTTTTAAAAGCTCATACGAATAGGGTGAAAGAGATTTGAGTTCTTTTGTGTTGTATATTAAGAGAAAGCATCCAAATACTTTGTTTGGATTCATTTGAGTGTGAAACTACATCTAAGATGTTTACAAGTACAAATAAGCTTCAACCCAAGCTTTTGAATGCATTTACGCGTTTTAACAGCTCCTACGACTATGGTGATAGAGACTGAGTTCTTTTGTGTTGTATATTAAGAAAAAGCATCCAAAAAGTTTGTTTGGATTCATTTGAGTGTGAAACTACACCTAAGATGTTTACAAGTACAAACAAGCGTCAACTCAAACTTTTGAATCCATTTACGCGTTTTAAAAGCTCATACGAGTAGGGTGAATGAGATTTGAGTTCTTTTGTGTTGTATATTAAGAGAATGCATCCAAACACTTTGTTTGCAAACATTTGAGTGTGAAACTACACCTAGGATGTTTACAAGTACAAACAAGCTTCAACTCAAGCTTTTGAATGCATTTACGCGTCTTAAAAGCTCATACGTGTAGGGTGAAAGAGATTTGAGTTCTTTTGTGTTGTATATTAAGAGAAAGCACCCAAATACTTTGTTTGGATTCATTCGAGTGTGAAACTACACATAGGATGTTTACAAGTACAAACAAGATTCAACTCAAGCTTTTGAATGCATTTACGCGTTTTAAAAGCTCATACGAGTAGGGTGAAAGAGATTTTTGAGTTCTTTTGTGTTGTATATTAAGAGAAAGCATCCAAATACTTTGTTTGCATTCATTTGAGTGTGAAACTACGCCGAGGATGTTTACAAGTACACACAAGCTTCAACTCAAGCTTTTGAATGCATTTACGCGTTTTAAAAGCTCATACGAGTAGGGTGAAAGAGATTTGAGTTCTTTTGTGTTGTATATTAAGAGAAAGCATCCAAATACTTTGTTTGGATTCATTTGAGTGTGAAACTACACCTGGGATGTTTACATGTACAAACAAACTTCAACTCAAGCTTTTGAATGCATTTACGCGTTTTAAAAGCTCATACGAATAGGGTGAAAGAGATTTGAGTTCTTTTGTGTTGTATATTAAGAGAAAGCATCCAAATACTTTGTTTGGATTCATTTGAGTGTGAAACTACACCTAGGATGTTTACAAGTACAAACAAGCTTAAACTCAAGCTTTTGAATGCATTTACGCGTTTAAAAAGCTCATACGAGTAGGGTGAAAGAGATTTGAGTTCTTTTGTGTTGTATATTAAGAGAAAGCATCCAAATACTTTGTTTGCATTCATTTGAGTGTGAAACTAGGCCTAGGTTATTTACAAGTACAAACAAGCTTCAACTCAAGCTTTTGAATGCATTTACGCGTCTTAAAAGCTCATACGTGTAGGGTGAAAGAGATTTGAGTTCTTTTGTGTTGTATATTAAGAGAAAGCATCCAAATACTTTGTTTGCATTCATTTGAGTGTGAAACTACGCCGAGGATGTTTACAAGTACACACAAGCTTCAACTCAAGCTTTTGAATGCATTTACGCGTTTTAAAAGCTCATACGAGTAGGGTGAAAGAGATTTGAGTTCTTTTGTGTTGTATATTAAGAGAAAGCATCCAAATACTTTGTTTGGATTCATTTGAGTGTGAAACTACACCTGGGATGTTTACATGTACAAACAAACTTCAACTCAAGCTTTTGAATGCATTTACGCGTTTTAAAAGCTCATACGAATAGGCTGAAAGAGATTTGAGTTCTTTTGTGTTGTATATTAAGAGAAAGCATCCAAATACTTTGTTTGGATTCATTTGAGTGTGAAACTACACCTAAGATGTTTACAAGTACAAATAAGCTTCAACCCAAGCTTTTGAATGCATTTACGCGTTTTAGCAGCCCCTACGAATGGTGATAGAGACTGAGTTCTTTTGTGTTGTATATTAAGAAAAAGCATCCAAAAAGTTTGTTTGGATTCATTTGAGTGTGAAACTACACCTAAGATGTTTACAAGTACAAACAAGCGTCAACTCAAACTTTTGAATCCATTTACGCGTTTTAAAAGCTCATACGAGTAGGGTGAATGAGATTTGAGTTCTTTTGTGTTGTATATTAAGAGAATGCATCCAAACACTTTGTTTGCATTCATTTGAGTGTGAAACTACACCTAGGATGTTTACAAGTACAAACAAGCTTCAACTCAAGCTTTTGAATGCATTTACGCGTCTTAAAAGCTCATACGTGTAGGGTGAAAGAGATTTGAGTTCTTTTGTGTTGTATATTAAGAGAAAGCACCCAAATACTTTGTTTGAATTCATTCGAGTGTGAAACTACACATAGGATGTTTACAAGTACAAACAAGATTCAACTCAAGCTTTTGAATGCATTTACGCATTTTAAAAGCTCATACGAGTAGGGCGAAAGAGATTTGAGTTCTTTTGTGTTATATATTAAGAGAAAGCATCCAAATACTTTGGTTCGGATTCATTTGAGTGTGAAACTACACCTAAGATGTTTACAAGTACAAACAAGCTTCAACTCAAACTTTTGAATGCATTTACGCGTTTTAAAAGCTCATAAGAATAGGGTGAAAGAGACTTGAGTTCGTTTGTGTTGTGTATTAAGAGAAAGCATCCAAATACTTTGTTTGGATTCATTCGAGTGTGAAACTACACATAGGATGTTTACAAGTACAAACAAGCTTCAACCCAAGCTTTTGAAAGCATTTACGCGTTTTAACAGCTCTTACGACTATGGTGATAGAGACTGAGTTCTTTTGTGTTGTATATTAAGAGAAAGCATCCAAATAATTTGCTTGGATTCATTAGAGTGTGAAACTACACCTAGGCTGGTTACAAGTACAAACAAGCTTCAACTCAAGGTTTTGAATGCATTTACGCGTTTTAACAGCTCTTACGACTATGGTGATAGAGACTGAGTTCTCTTGTGTTGTATATTAAGATAAAGCAGCCAAATACTTTTTTTGTATTCATTTGACGGTGAAACTACACCTAGGATGTTCAGAAGTACAAACAAGCTTCAACGCAAACTTTTGAATGCATTTACGCGTTTAAAAAGCTCATACGAGTAGGGTGAAAGAGATTTGAGTTCTTTTGTGTTGTATATTAAAAGAAAGCATCCAAATACTTTGCTTGGATTCATTTGAGTGTGAAACTACACCTAAGATGTTTACAAGTACAAACAAGCTTCAACTCAAGCTTTTGAATGCATTTACGCGTTTTAAAAGCTCATAAGAATAGGGTGAAAGAGATTTGAGTTCGTTTGTGTTGTGTATTAAGAGAAAGCATCCAAATACTTTGTTTGGATTCATTTGAGTGTGAAACTACACCTAGGATGTTTACAAGTACAAACAAACTTTAACTCAAACTTTTGAATCCATTTACGCGTTTTAAAAGCTCATACGAATAGGGTGAAAGAGATTTGAGTTCTTTTGTGTTGTATATTAAGAGAAAGCACCCAAATACTTTGTTTGGATTCATTTGAGTGTGAAACTACACCTAGGATGTTTACAAGTACAAACAAGCTTCAACCCAAGCTTTTGACTGCATTTACGCGTTTTAACAGCTCTTACGAGTAGGGTGAAAGAGATTTGAGTTCTTTTGTGTTGTATATTAAGAGAAAGCATCCAAATACTCTGTTTGGATTCATTTAAGTGTAAAATTACACCTGGGAGGTTTACAAGTACAAACAAGCTTCAACTCAAACTTTTGAATGCATTTACGCGTTTTAAAAGCTCATACGAGTAGGGTGAAAGAGATTTGACTTCTTTTGTGTTGTATATTAATAGAAAGCATCCAAATACTTTGTTTGCACTCATTTGAGTGTGAAACTACACCTAGGATGTTTACAAGTACAAACTAGCTTCAACTCAAGCTTTTGAATGCATCTACGCGTTTTAAAAGCTCATACGAATAGGGTGAAAGAGATTTGAGTTCTTTTGTGTTGTATATTAAGAGAAAGAAACCAAACACTTTGTTTGCATTCATTTGAATGTGAATCTACACCTAGGATGTTTACAAGTACAAACTAGCTTCACCTCAAGCTTTTGAATCCATTTACGAGTTTTGAAAGCTCATACGAGTAGGGTGAAAGAGATTTGAGTTCTTTTGTGTTGTATATTAAGAGAAAGCATTCAAATACTTTGTTTCGATTCATTTGAGTGTGAGACTACACCAAAGATGTTTACAAGTACAAACAAACCTCAACTCAAGCTTTTGAATCCATTTACGCGTTTTAAAAGCTCATACGAATAGGGTGAAAGAGATTTGAGTTCTTTTGTATTGTATACTAAGAGAAAGTATCCAAACACTTTGTTTGCATTCATTTGAGTGTGAAATTACACCTAAGATGTTTACAAGTACAAATAAGATTCAACCCAAGCTTTTGAATGCATTTACGCGTTTTAACAGCTCTTACGACTATGGTGATAGAGACTGAGTTCTTTTGTGTTGTATATTAAGAGAATGCATCAAACACTTTGTTTGCATTCATTTGAGTGTGAAACTACACCTAGGATGTTTACAAGTACAAACAAGCTTCAACTCAAGCTTTTGAATGCATTTACGCGTTTTAAAAGCTCATACGAGTAGCGTGAAAGAGATTTGAGTTCTTTTGTGTTGTATATTAAGAGAAAGCATCCAAATACTTTGTTTGCATTCATTTGAGTGTGAAACTACGCCTAGGATATTTACAAGTACAAACAAGCTTCAACTCAAGCTTTTGAATGCATTTACGCGTCTTAAAAGCTCATACGTGTAGGGTGAAAGAGATTTGAGTTCTTTTGTGTTGTATATTAAGAGAAAGCACCCAAATACTTTGTTTGGATTCATTTGAGTGTGAAACTACACATAGGATGTTTACAAGTACAAACAAGATTTAACTCAAGCTTTTGAATGCATTTACGCGTTTTAAAAGCTCATACGAGTAGGGTGAAAGAGATTTGAGTTCTTTTGTGTTGTATATTAAGAGAAAGCATCCAAATACTTTGTTTGCATTCATTTGAGTGTGAAACTACGCCGAGGATGTTTACAAGTACAAACTAGCTTCACCTCAAGCTTTTGAATGCATTTACGCGTTTTAAAAGCTCATACGAGTAGGGTGAAAGAGATTTGAGTCCTTTTGTGTTGTATATTAAGAGAAAGCATCCAAATACTTTGTTTGGATTCATTTGAGTGTGAAACTACACCTGGGATGTTTACAAGTACAAACAAACCTCAACTCAAGCTTTTTAATCCATTTACGCGTTTTAAAAGCTCATACGAATAGGGTGAAAGAGATTTGAGTTCTTTTGTGTTGTATATTAAGAGAAAGCATCCAAATACTTTGTTTGGATTCATTTGAGTGTGAAACTACACCTAAGATGTTTACAAGTACAAATAAGCTTCAACCCAAGCTTTTGAATGCATTTACGCGTTTTAGCAGCCCCTACGACTATGGTGATAGAGACTGAGTTCTTTTGTGTTGTATATTAAGAAAAAGCATCCAAAAAGTTTGTTTGGATTCATTTGAGTGTGAAACTACACCTAAGATGTTTACAAGTACAAACAAGCGTCAAGTCAAACTTTTGAATCCATTTACGCGTTTTGAATGCATTTACGTGTTTAAAAAGCTCATACGAGTAGGGTGAAAGAGATTTGAGTTCGTTTGTGTTGTATATTAAGAGAAAGCATCCCAACACTTTGTTTGCATTCATTTGAATGTGAATCTACACCTAGGATGTTTACAACTACAAACTAGCTTCACCTCAAGCTTTTGAATGCATTTACGAGTTTTAAAAGCTCATACGAATAGGGTGAAAGAGATTTGAGTTCTTTTGTGTTGTATATTAAGAGAAAGCATCCAAATACTTTGTTTGGATTCATTTGAGTGTGAAACTACACCTAAGATGTTTACAAGTACAAATAAGCTTCAACCCAAGCTTTTGAATGCATTTACGCGTTTTAGCAGCCCCTACGAATGGTGATAGAGACTGAGTTCTTTTGTGTTGTATATTAAGAAAAAGCATCCAAAAAGTTTGTTTGGATTCATTTGAGTGTGAAACTACACCTAAGATGTTTACAAGTACAAACAAGCGTCAACTCAAACTTTTGAATCCATTTACGCGTTTTAAAAGCTCATACGAGTAGGGTGAATGAGATTTGAGTTCTTTTGTGTTGTATATTAAGAGAAAGCATCCCAACACTTTGTTTGCATTCATTTGAATGTAAATCTACACCTAGGATGTTTACAAGTACAACTAGCTTCACCTAAAGCTTTTGAATGCATTTACGAGTTTTAAAAGCTCATAAGAGTAGGGCGAAAGAGATTTGTGTTCTTTTGTGTTGTATATTAAGAAAAAGCATCCAAATACTTTGTTTGGATTCATTTGAGTGTGAAACTACACCTGGGATATTTACAATTACAAGCAAGCTTCAACGCAAACTTTTGAATGCATTTACGCGTTTTAAAAGCTCATACGAGTAGGGCGAAAGAGATTTGAGTTCTTTTGTGTTGTATATTAAGAGAACGCATCCAAGTACTTTGTTTGGATTCATTTGAGTGTGAAACTACACCTAGGATGTTTACAAGTACAAACAAGCTTCAACCCAAGCTTTTGACTGCATTTACGCGTTTTAACAGCTCTTACGACTATGGTGATAGAGACTGAGTTCTTTTGTGTTGTATATGAAGAGAAAGCATCCAAAAAGTTTGTTTGGATTCATTTGAGTGTGAAACTACACCTAAGATGTTTACAAGTACAAACAAGCGTCAACTCAAACTTTTGAATCCATTTATGCGTTTTAAAAGCTCATACGAGTAGGGTGAATGAGATTTGAGTTCTTTTGTGTTGTATATTAAGAGAATGCATCCAAACACTTTGTTTGCATTCATTTGAGTGTGAAACTACACCTAGGATGTTTACAAGTACAAACAAGCTTCAACTCAAGCTTTTGAATGCATTTACGCGTTTTAAAAGCTCATACGAGTAGGGTGAAAGAGATTTGAGTTCTTTTGTGTTGTATATTAAGAGAAAGCACCCAAATACTTTGTTTGGATTCATTTGAGTGTGAAACTACACCTAGGATGTTTACAAGTACAAACAAGCTTCAACTCAAGCTTTTGAATGCATTTACGCGTTTTAAAAGCTCATACGAGTAGCGTGAAAGAGATTTGAGTTCTTTTGTGTTATATATTAAGAAAAAGCATCCAAATACTTTGTTTGCATTCATTTGAGTGTGAAACTACGCCTAGGATATTTACAAGTACAAACAAGCTTCAACTCAAGCTTTTGAATGCATTTACGCGTTTTAAAAGCTCATACGAGTAGGGTGAAAGAGATTTGAGTTCTTTTGTGTTGTATATTAAGAGAAAGCACCCAAATACTTTGTTTGGATTCATTTGAGTGTGAAACTACACCTGGGATGTTTACAAGTACAAACAAGGTTCAACTCAAGCTTTTGAATGCATTTACGCGTTTAAAAAGCTCATACGAATAGTGTGAAAGAGATTTGAGTTCTTTTGTGTTGTATATTAAGAGAAAGCATCCAAACACTTTATTTGCATTCATTTGAGTGTGAAATTACACCTAAGATGTTTACAACTACAAATAAGCTTCAACCCAAGCCTTTGAATGCATTTACGCGTTTTAAAAGCTCATACGAGTAGGGTGAAAGAGATTTGAGTTCTTTTGTGTTCTATACTAAGAGAAAGCATCCAAATACTTTGTTTGGATTCATTTGAGTGTGAAACTACACCTAGGATGTTTACAAGTACAAACAAGCTTAAACTCAAACTTTTGAATGCATTTACGCGTTTAAAAAGCTCATACGAGTAGGGGGAAAGAGATTTGAGTTCTTTTGTGTTGTATATTAAGAGAAAGCACCCAAATACTTTGTTTGGATTCATTTGAGTGTGAAATTACACCTAAGATGTTTACAACTACAAATAAGCTTCAACCCAAGCCTTTGAATGCATTTACGCGTTTTAAAAGCTCATACGAGTAGGGTGAAAGAGATTTGAGTTCTTTTGTGTTCTATACTAAGAGAAAGCATCCAAATACTTTGTTTGGATTCATTTGAGTGTGAAACTACACCTAGGATGTTTACAAGTACAAACAAGCTTCAACTCAAGCTTTTGAATGCATTTACGCATTTTAAAAGCTCATACGAGTAGCGTGAAAGAGATTTGAGTTCTTTTGTGTTATATATTAACAGAAAGCATCCAAATACTTTGTTTGCATTCATTTGAGTGTGAAACTACGCCTAGGATATTTACAAGTACAAACAAGCTTCAACTCAAGCTTTTGAATGCATTTACGCGTTTTAAAAGCTCATACGTGTAGGGTGAAAGAGATTTGAGTTCTTTTGTGTTGTATATTAAGAGAAAGCACCCAAATACTTTGTTTGGATTCATTTGAGTGTGAAACTACACACAGGATGTTTACAAGTACAAACAAGATTCAACTCAAGCTTTTGAATGCATTTACGCGTTTTAAAAGCTCATACGAGTTGGGTGAAAGAGATTTGAGTTCTTTTGTGTTGTATATTAAGAGAAAGCATCCAAATACTTTGTTTGCATTCATATGAGTGTGAAACTACGCCGAGGATGTTTACAAGTACACACAAGCTTCAACTCAAGCTTTTGAATGCATTTACGCGTTTTAAAAGCTCATACGAGTAGGGTGAAAGAGATTTGAGTTCTTTTGTGTTGTATATTAAGAGAAAGCACCCAAATACTTTGTTTGGATTCATTTGAGTGTGAAACTACACCTGGGATGTTTACAAGTACAAACAAGCTGCAACTCAAGCTTTTGAATGCATTTACGCGTTTAAAAAGCTCATACGAATAGTGTGAAAGAGATTTGAGTTCTTTTGTGTTGTATATTAAGAGAAAGCATCCAAACACTTTATTTGCATTCATTTGAGTGTGAAATTACACCTAAGATGTTTACAAGTACAAATAAGCTTCAACCCAAGCCTTTGAATGCATTTACGCGTTTTAAAAGCTCATACGAGTAGGGTGAAAGAGATTTGAGTTCTTTTGTGTTCTATACTAAGCGAAAGCATTCAAATACTTTGTTTGGATTCATTTGAGTGTGAAACTACACCTAGGATGTTTACAAGTACAAACAAGCTTAAACTCAAGCTTTTGAAAGCATTTACGCGTTTAAAAAGCTCATACGAGTAGGGTGAAAGAGATTTGAGTTCTTTTGTGTTGTATATTAAGAGAAAGCATCCCAACACTTTGTTTGCATTCATTTGAATGTGAATCTACACCTAGGATGTTTACAATTACAAGCAAGCTTCAACGCAAACTTTTGAATGCATTTACGCGTTTTAAAAGCTCATACGAATAGGGCGAAAGAGATTTGAGTTCTTTTGTGTTGTATATTAAGAGAAAGCATCCAAATACTTTGTTTGGATTCATTTGAGTGTGAAACTACACCTGGGATATTTACAATTACAAGCAAGCTTCAACGCAAACTTTTGAATGCATTTACGCGTTTTAAAAGCTCATACGAGTAGGGCGAAAGAGATTTGAGTTCTTTTGTGTTGTATATTAAGAGAAAGCATCCAAGTACTTTGTTTGGATTCATTTGAGTGTGAAACTACACCTAGGATGTTTACAAGTACAAACAAGCTTCAACCCAAGCTTTTGACTGCATTTACGCGTTTTAACAGCTCTTACGACTATGGTGATAGAGACTGAGTTCTTTTGTGTTGTATATGAAGAGAAAGCATCCAAAAAGTTTGTTTGGATTCATTTGAGTGTGAAACTACACCTACGATGTTTACAAGTACAAACAAGCGTCAACTCAAGCTTTTGAATGCATTTACGCGTTTTAAAAGCTCATACGAGTAGGGTGAATGAGATATGAGTTCTTTTGTGTTGTATATTAAGAGAAAGCATCCCAACACTTTGTTTGCATTCATTTGAATGTGAATCTACACCTAGGATGTTTAAAAGTACAAACTAGCTTCACCTCAAGCTTTTGAATGCATTTACGAGTTTTAAAAGCTCATACGAATAGGGTGAAAGAGATTTGAGTTCTTTTGTGTTGTATATTAAGAGAAAGCATCCCAACACTTTGTTTGCATTCATTTGAATTTGAATCTACACCTAGGATGTTTACAAGTACAAACTAGCTTCACCTCAAGCTTTTGAACGCATTTACGAGTTTTAAAAGCTCATACGAGTAGGGCGAAAGAGATTTGAGTTGTTTTGTGTTGTATATTAAGAGAAAGCATTCAAATACTTTGGTTCGGATTCATTTGAGTGTGAAACTACACCTAGGATGTTTACAAGTACAAACAAGCTTCGACCCAAACTTTTGAATGCATTTACGCGTTTTAACAGCTCTTATGACTATTGTGATAGAGACTGAGTTCTTTTGTGTTGTATATTAAGAGAAAGCATCCAAAAAGTTTGTTTGAATTCATTTGAGTGTGAAACTACACCTAAGATGTTTACAAGTACAAACAAGCGTCAACTCAAACTTTTGAATCCATTTACGCGTTTTAAAAGCTCATACGAGTAGGGTGAATGAGATTTGAGTTCTTTTGTGTTGTATATTAAGAGAAAGCATCCCAACACTTTGTTTGCATTCATTTGAATGTAAATCTACACCTAGGATGTTTACAAGTACAACTAGCTTCACCTCAAGCTTTTGAATGCATTTACGAGTTTTAAAAGCTCATACGAGTAGGGCGAAAGAGATTTGAGTTCTTTTGTGTTGTATATTAAGAGAAAGCATCCAAATACTTTGTTTGGATTCATTTGAGTGTGAAACTACACCTGGGATATTTACAATTACAAGCAAGCTTCAACGCAAACTTTTGAATGCATTTACGCGTTTTAAAAGCTCATACGAGTAGGGTGAAAGAGATTTGAGTTCTTTTGTGTTGTATATTAAGAGAAAGCATCCCAACACTTCGTTTACATTCATTTGAATGTGAATCTACACCTAGGATGTTTACAAGTACAAACTAGCTTCACCTCAAGCTTTTGAATGCATTTACGAGTTTTAAAAGCTCATACGAGTAGGGCGAAAGAGATTTGAGTTCTTTTGTGTTGTATATTAAGAGAAAGCATCCAAGTACTTTGTTTGGATTCATTTGAGTGTGAAACTACACCTAGGATGTTTACAAGTACAAACAAGCTTCAACCCAAGCTTTTGACTGCATTTACGCGTTTTAACAGCTCTTACGACTATGGTGATAGAGACTGAGTTCTTTTGTGTTGTATACTAAGAGAAAGCATCCAAATACTCTATTTGGATTCATTTAAGTGTAAAACTACACCTGGGATGTTTACAAGTACAAACAAGCTTCAACTCAAACTTTTAAATGCATTTACGCGTTTTAAAAGCTCATACGAGTAGGGTGAAAGAGATTTGAGTTCTTTTGTGTTGTATATTAATAGAAAGCATCCAAATACTTTGTTTGCATTCATTTGAGTGTGAAACTACACCTAGGATGTTTACAAGTAAAAACTAGCTTCAACTCAAGCTTTTGAATGCATTTACGCGTTTTAAAAGCTCATACGAGTAGGGTGAAAGAGATTTGAGTTCTTTTGTGTTGTATATTAAGAGAAAGCATCCAAACACTTTGTTTGCATTCATTTGAATGTAAATCTACACCTAGGATGTTTACAAGTACAAACTAGCTTCACCTCAAGCTTTTGAATGCATTTACGAGTTTTAAAAGCTTATACGAGTAGGGTGAAAGAGATTTGAGTTCTTTTGTGTTGTATATTAAGAGAAAGCATTCAAATACTTTGTTTCGGTTCATTTGAGTGTGAAACTACACCTAAGATGTTTACAAGTACAAACAAACCTCAACTCAAGCTTTTGAATCCATTTACGCGTTTTAAAAGCTCATACGAATAGGGTGAAAGAGATTTGAGTTCTTTTGTGTTGTATATTAAGAGAAAGAATCCAAACACTTTGTTTGCATTCATTTGAGTGTGAAATTGCACCTAAGATGTTTACAAGTACAAATAAGCTTCAACCCAAGCTTTTGATTGCATTTACGCGTTTTAACAGCTCCTACGACTATGGTGATAGAGACTGAGTTCTTTTGTGTTGTATATTAAGAAAAAGCATCCAAAAAGTTTGTTTGAATTCATTTGAGTGTGAAACTACACCTAAGATGTTTACAAGTACAAACAAGCTTCAACTCAAGCTTTTGAATGCATTTGCGCGTTTTAAAAGCTCATACGAGTAGGGTGAAAGAGATTTGAGTTCTTTTGTGTTGTATATTAAGAGAAAGCATCCAAATACTTTGTTTGGATTCATTTGAGTGTGAAACTACACCTAGGATGTTTACAAGTACAAACAAGCTTCAACTCAAACTTTTGAATCCATTTACGCGTTTTAAAAGCTCATACGAGTAGGGTGAATGAGATTTGAGTTCTTTTGTGTTGCAAATTAAGAGAATGCATCCAAACACTTTGTTTGCATTCATTTGAGTGTGAAACTACGCCGAGGATGTTTACAAGTACACACAAGCTTCAACTCAAGCTTTTGAATGCATTTACGCGTTTTAAAAGCTCATACGAGTAGGGTGAAAGAGATTTGAGTTCGTTTGTGTTGTATATTAAGAGAAAGCATCCAAATACTTTGTTTGGATTCATTTGAGTGTGAAACTACACCTAGGATGTTTACAAGTACAAACAAGCTTCAACTCAAACTTTTGAATCCATTTACGCGTTTTAAAAGCTCATACGAGTAGGGTGAATTAGATTTGAGTTCTTTTGTGTTGTATATTAAGAGAATGCATCCAAACACTTTGTTTGCATTCATTTGAGTGTGAAACTACACCTAGGATGTTTACAAGTACAAACAAGATTCAACTCAAGCTTTTGAATGCATTTACGCGTTTTAATCATACGAGTAGGGTGAAAGAGATTTGAGTTCTTTTGTGTTGTATATTAAGAGAAAGCACCCAAATACTTTGTTTGAATTCATTTGAGTGTGAAACTACACCTAGGATGTTTACAAGTACAAACAAGCTTCAACTCAAGCTTTTGAATGCATTTACGCGTTTAAAAAGCTCATACGAGTAGTGTGAAAGAGATTTGAGTTCTTTTGTGTTGTATATTAAGAGAAAGCATCCCAACACTTTGTTTGCATTCATTTGAATGTGAATCTACACCTAGGATGTTTACAATTACAAGCAAGCTTCAACGCAAACTTTTGAATGCATTTACGCGTTTTAAAAGCTCATACGAGTAGGGTGAAAGAGATTTGAGTTCTTTTGTGTTCTATACTAAGAGAAAGCATCCAAATACTTTGTTTGGATTCATTTGAGTGTGAAACTACACCTAGGATGTTTACAAGTACAAACAAGCTTAAACTCAAGCTTTTGAATGCATTTACGCGTTTTAAAAGCTCATACGAGTAGGGTGAAAGAGAGTTGAGTTCGTTTGTGTTGTATATTAAGAGAAAGCATCCCAACACTTTGTTTGCATTCATTTTAATGTGAATCTACACCTAGGATGTTTACAACTACAAACTAGCTTCACCTCAAGCTTTTGAATGCATTTACGAGTTTTAAAAGCTCATACGAATAGGGTGAAAGAGATTTGAGTTCTTTTGTGTTGTATATTAAGAGAAAGCATCCCAACACTTTGTTTGCATTCATTTGAATTTGAATCTACACCTAGGATGTTTACAAGTACAAACTAGCTTCACCTCAAGCTTTTGAATGCATTTACGAGTTTTAAAAGCTCATACGAGTAGGGCGAAAGAGATTTGAGTTCTTTTGTGTTGTATATTAAGAGAAAGCATCCAAATACTTTGGTTCGGATTCATTTGAGTGTGAAACTACACCTAGGATGTTTACAAGTACAAACAAGCTTCAACCCAAACTTTTGAATGCATTTACGCGTTTTAACAGCTCTTATGACTATTGTGATAGAGACTGAGTTCTTTTGTGTTGAATATTAAGAGAAAGCATCCAAAAAGTTTGTTTGGATTCATTTGAGTGTGAAACTACACCTAAGATGTTTACAAGTACAAACAAGCGACAACTCAAACTTTTGAATCCATTTACGCATTTTAAAAGCTCATACGAGTAGGGTGAATGAGATTTGAGTTCTTTTGTGTTGTATATTAAGAGAAAGCATCCCAACACTTTGTTTGCATTCATTTGAATGTAAATCTACACCTAGGATGTTTACAAGTACAACTAGCTTCACCTCAAGCTTTTGAATGCATTTACGAGTTTTAAAAGCTCATACGAGTAGGGCGAAAGAGATTTGTGTTCTTTTGTGTTGTATATTAAGAGAAAGCATCCAAATACTTTGTTTGGATTCATTTGAGTGTGAAACTACACCTGGGATATTTACAATTACAAGCAAGCTTCAACGCAAACTTTTGAATGCATTTACGCGTTTTAAAAGCTCATACGAGTAGGGCGAAAGAGATTTGAGTTCTTTTGTGTTGTATATTAAGAGAACGCATCCAAGTACTTTGTTTGGATTCATTTGAGTGTGAAACTACACCTAGGATGTTTACAAGTACAAACAAGCTTCAACCCAAGCTTTTGACTGCATTTACGCGTTTTAACAGCTCTTACGACTATGGTGATAGAGACTGAGTTCTTTTGTGTTGTATATGAAGAGAAAGCATCCAAAGAGTTTGTTTGGATTTATTTGAGTGTGAAACTACACCTAAGATGTTTACAAGTACAAACAAGCGTCAACTCAAACTTTTGAATCCATTTACGCGTTTTAAAAGCTCATACGAGTAGGGTGAATGAGATTTGAGTTCTTTTGTGTTGTATATTAAGAGAATGCATCCAAACACTTTGTTTGCATTCATTTGAGTGTGAAACTACACCTAGGATGTTTACAAGTACAAACAAGCTTCAACTCAAGCTTTTGAATGCATTTACGCGTTTTAAAAGCTCATACGAGTAGGGGGAAAGAGATTTGAGTTCTTTTGTGTTGTATATTAAGAGAAAGCACCCAAATACTTTGTTTGGATTCATTTGAGTGTGAAACTACACCTAGGATGTTTACAAGTACAAACAAGCTTCAACTCAAGCTTTTGAATGCATTTACGCGTTTTAAAAGCTCATACGAGTAGCGTGAAAGAGATTTGAGTTCTTTTGTGTTATATATTAACAGAAAGCATCCAAATACTTTGTTTGCATTCATTTGAGTGTGAAACTACGCCTAGGATATTTACAAGTACAAACAAGCTTCAACTCAAGCTTTTGAATGCATTTACGCGTTTTAAAAGCTCATACGAGTAGGGTGAAAGAGATTTGAGTTCTTTTGTGTTGTATATTAAGAGAAAGCATCCAAACACTTTGTTTGCATTCATTTGAATGTAAATCTACACCTAGGATGTTTACAAGTACAAACTAGCTTCACCTCAAGCTTTTGAATGCATTTACGAGTTTTAAAAGCTTATACGAGTAGGGTGAAAGAGATTTGAGTTCTTTTGTGTTGTATATTAAGAGAAAGCATTCAAATACTTTGTTTCGGTTCATTTGAGTGTGAAACTACACCTAAGATGTTTACAAGTACAAACAAACCTCAACTCAAGCTTTTGAATCCATTTACGCGTTTTAAAAGCTCATACGAATAGGGTGAAAGAGATTTGAGTTCTTTTGTGTTGTATATTAAGAGAAAGAATCCAAACACTTTGTTTGCATTCATTTGAGTGTGAAATTGCACCTAAGATGTTTACAAGTACAAATAAGCTTCAACCCAAGCTTTTGATTGCATTTACGCGTTTTAACAGCTCCTACGACTATGGTGATAGAGACTGAGTTCTTTTGTGTTGTATATTAAGAAAAAGCATCCAAAAAGTTTGTTTGAATTCATTTGAGTGTGAAACTACACCTAAGATGTTTACAAGTACAAACAAGCTTCAACTCAAGCTTTTGAATGCATTTGCGCGTTTTAAAAGCTCATACGAGTAGGGTGAAAGAGATTTGAGTTCTTTTGTGTTGTATATTAAGAGAAAGCATCCAAATACTTTGTTTGGATTCATTTGAGTGTGAAACTACACCTAGGATGTTTACAAGTACAAACAAGCTTCAACTCAAACTTTTGAATCCATTTACGCGTTTTAAAAGCTCATACGAGTAGGGTGAATGAGATTTGAGTTCTTTTGTGTTGCAAATTAAGAGAATGCATCCAAACACTTTGTTTGCATTCATTTGAGTGTGAAACTACGCCGAGGATGTTTACAAGTACACACAAGCTTCAACTCAAGCTTTTGAATGCATTTACGCGTTTTAAAAGCTCATACGAGTAGGGTGAAAGAGATTTGAGTTCGTTTGTGTTGTATATTAAGAGAAAGCATCCAAATACTTTGTTTGGATTCATTTGAGTGTGAAACTACACCTAGGATGTTTACAAGTACAAACAAGCTTCAACTCAAACTTTTGAATCCATTTACGCGTTTTAAAAGCTCATACGAGTAGGGTGAATTAGATTTGAGTTCTTTTGTGTTGTATATTAAGAGAATGCATCCAAACACTTTGTTTGCATTCATTTGAGTGTGAAACTACACCTAGGATGTTTACAAGTACAAACAAGATTCAACTCAAGCTTTTGAATGCATTTACGCGTTTTAATCATACGAGTAGGGTGAAAGAGATTTGAGTTCTTTTGTGTTGTATATTAAGAGAAAGCACCCAAATACTTTGTTTGAATTCATTTGAGTGTGAAACTACACCTAGGATGTTTACAATTACAAACAAGCTTCAACTCAAGCTTTTGAATGCATTTACGCGTTTAAAAAGCTCATACGAGTAGTGTGAAAGAGATTTGAGTTCTTTTGTGTTGTATATTAAGAGAAAGCATCCCAACACTTTGTTTGCATTCATTTGAATGTGAATCTACACCTAGGATGTTTACAATTACAAGCAAGCTTCAACGCAAACTTTTGAATGCATTTACGCGTTTTAAAAGCTCATACGAGTAGGGTGAAAGAGATTTGAGTTCTTTTGTGTTCTATACTAAGAGAAAGCATCCAAATACTTTGTTTGGATTCATTTGAGTGTGAAACTACACCTAGGATGTTTACAAGTACAAACAAGCTTAAACTCAAGCTTTTGAATGCATTTACGCGTTTTAAAAGCTCATACGAGTAGGGTGAAAGAGAGTTGAGTTCGTTTGTGTTGTATATTAAGAGAAAGCATCCCAACACTTTGTTTGCATTCATTTTAATGTGAATCTACACCTAGGATGTTTACAACTACAAACTAGCTTCACCTCAAGCTTTTGAATGCATTTACGAGTTTTAAAAGCTCATACGAATAGGGTGAAAGAGATTTGAGTTCTTTTGTGTTGTATATTAAGAGAAAGCATCCCAACACTTTGTTTGCATTCATTTGAATTTGAATCTACACCTAGGATGTTTACAAGTACAAACTAGCTTCACCTCAAGCTTTTGAATGCATTTACGAGTTTTAAAAGCTCATACGAGTAGGGCGAAAGAGATTTGAGTTCTTTTGTGTTGTATATTAAGAGAAAGCATCCAAATACTTTGGTTCGGATTCATTTGAGTGTGAAACTACACCTAGGATGTTTACAAGTACAAACAAGCTTCAACCCAAACTTTTGAATGCATTTACGCGTTTTAACAGCTCTTATGACTATTGTGATAGAGACTGAGTTCTTTTGTGTTGAATATTAAGAGAAAGCATCCAAAAAGTTTGTTTGGATTCATTTGAGTGTGAAACTACACCTAAGATGTTTACAAGTACAAACAAGCGACAACTCAAACTTTTGAATCCATTTACGCATTTTAAAAGCTCATACGAGTAGGGTGAATGAGATTTGAGTTCTTTTGTGTTGTATATTAAGAGAAAGCATCCCAACACTTTGTTTGCATTCATTTGAATGTAAATCTACACCTAGGATGTTTACAAGTACAACTAGCTTCACCTCAAGCTTTTGAATGCATTTACGAGTTTTAAAAGCTCATACGAGTAGGGCGAAAGAGATTTGTGTTCTTTTGTGTTGTATATTAAGAGAAAGCATCCAAATACTTTGTTTGGATTCATTTGAGTGTGAAACTACACCTGGGATATTTACAATTACAAGCAAGCTTCAACGCAAACTTTTGAATGCATTTACGCGTTTTAAAAGCTCATACGAGTAGGGCGAAAGAGATTTGAGTTCTTTTGTGTTGTATATTAAGAGAACGCATCCAAGTACTTTGTTTGGATTCATTTGAGTGTGAAACTACACCTAGGATGTTTACAAGTACAAACAAGCTTCAACCCAAGCTTTTGACTGCATTTACGCGTTTTAACAGCTCTTACGACTATGGTGATAGAGACTGAGTTCTTTTGTGTTGTATATGAAGAGAAAGCATCCAAAAAGTTTGTTTGGATTTATTTGAGTGTGAAACTACACCTAAGATGTTTACAAGTACAAACAAGCGTCAACTCAAACTTTTGAATCCATTTACGCGTTTTAAAAGCTCATACGAGTAGGGTGAATGAGATTTGAGTTCTTTTGTGTTGTATATTAAGAGAATGCATCCAAACACTTTGTTTGCATTCATTTGAGTGTGAAACTACACCTAGGATGTTTACAAGTACAAACAAGCTTCAACTCAAGCTTTTGAATGCATTTACGCGTTTTAAAAGCTCATACGAGTAGGGGGAAAGAGATTTGAGTTCTTTTGTGTTGTATATTAAGAGAAAGCACCCAAATACTTTGTTTGGATTCATTTGAGTGTGAAACTACACCTAGGATGTTTACAAGTACAAACAAGCTTCAACTCAAGCTTTTGAATGCATTTACGCGTTTTAAAAGCTCATACGAGTAGCGTGAAAGAGATTTGAGTTCTTTTGTGTTATATATTAACAGAAAGCATCCAAATACTTTGTTTGCATTCATTTGAGTGTGAAACTACGCCTAGGATATTTACAAGTACAAACAAGCTTCAACTCAAGCTTTTGAATGCATTTACGCGTTTTAAAAGCTCATACGTGTAGGGTGAAA
Organism: Tetragonia tetragonoides; assembly: GCA_038025085.1. Taxonomy (NCBI): domain Eukaryota; kingdom Viridiplantae; phylum Streptophyta; class Magnoliopsida; order Caryophyllales; family Aizoaceae; genus Tetragonia; species Tetragonia tetragonoides. The sequence goes on from CM076140.1 coordinate 28,389,222, forward strand.
GAGATTTGAGTTCTTTTGTGTTGTATATTAAGAGAAAGCACCCAAATACTTTGTTTGGATTCATTTGAGTGTGAAACTACACACAGGATGTTTACAAGTACAAACAAGATTCAACTCAAGCTTTTGAATGCATTTACGCGTTTTAAAAGCTCATACGAGTTGGGTGAAAGAGATTTGAGTTCTTTTGTGTTATATATTAACAGAAAGCATCCAAATACTTTGTTTGCATTCATTTGAGTGTGAAACTACGCCTAGGATATTTACAAGTACAAACAAGCTTCAACTCAAGCTTTTGAATGCATTTACGCGTTTTAAAAGCTCATACGTGTAGGGTGAAAGAGATTTGAGTTCTTTTGTGTTGTATATTAAGAGAAAGCACCCAAATACTTTGTTTGGATTCATTTGAGTGTGAAACTACACACAGGATGTTTACAAGTACAAACAAGATTCAACTCAAGCTTTTGAATGCATTTACGCGTTTTAAAAGCTCATACGAGTTGGGTGAAAGAGATTTGAGTTCTTTTGTGTTGTATATTAAGAGAAAGCATCCAAATACTTTGTTTGCATTCATATGAGTGTGAAACTACGCCGAGGATGTTTACAAGTACACACAAGCTTCAACTCAAGCTTTTGAATGCATTTACGCGTTTTAAAAGCTCATACGAGTAGGGTGAAAGAGATTTGAGTTCTTTTGTGTTGTATATTAAGAGAAAGCACCCAAATACTTTGTTTGGATTCATTTGAGTGTGAAACTACACCTGGGATGTTTACAAGTACAAACAAGCTGCAACTCAAGCTTTTGAATGCATTTACGCGTTTAAAAAGCTCATACGAATAGTGTGAAAGAGATTTGAGTTCTTTTGTGTTGTATATTAAGAGAAAGCATCCAAACACTTTATTTGCATTCATTTGAGTGTGAAATTACACCTAAGATGTTTACAACTACAAATAAGCTTCAACCCAAGCCTTTGAATGCATTTACGCGTTTTAAAAGCTCATACGAGTAGGGTGAAAGAGATTTGAGTTCTTTTGTGTTCTATACTAAGCGAAAGCATCCAAATACTTTGTTTGGATTCATTTGAGTGTGAAACTACACCTAGGATGTTTACAAGTACAAACAAGCTTAAACTCAAGCTTTTGAAAGCATTTACGCGTTTAAAAAGCTCATACGAGTAGGGTGAAAGAGATTTGAGTTCTTTTGTGTTGTATATTAAGAGAAAGCATCCCAACACTTTGTTTGCATTCATTTGAATGTGAATCTACACCTAGGATGTTTACAATTACAAGCAAGCTTCAACGCAAACTTTTGAATGCATTTACGCGTTTTAAAAGCTCATACGAGTAGGGCGAAAGAGATTTGAGTTCTTTTGTGTTGTATATTAAGAGAAAGCATCCAAATACTTTGTTTGGATTCATTTGAGTGTGAAACTACACCTGGGATATTTACAATTACAAGCAAGCTTCAACGCAAACTTTTGAATGCATTTACGCGTTTTAAAAGCTCATACGAGTAGGGCGAAAGAGATTTGAGTTCTTTTGTGTTGTATATTAAGAGAAAGCATCCAAGTACTTTGTTTGGATTCATTTGAGTGTGAAACTACACCTAGGATGTTTACAAGTACAAACAAGCTTCAACCCAAGCTTTTGACTGCATTTACGCGTTTTAACAGCTCTTACGACTATGGTGATAGAGACTGAGTTCTTTTGTGTTGTATATGAAGAGAAAGCATCCAAAAAGTTTGTTTGGATTCATTTGAGTGTGAAACTACACCTAAGATGTTTACAAGTACAAACAAGCGTCAACTCAAGCTTTTGAATGCATTTACGCGTTTTAAAAGCTCATACGAGTAGGGTGAATGAGATATGAGTTCTTTTGTGTTGTATATTAAGAGAAAGCATCCCAACACTTTGTTTGCATTCATTTGAATGTGAATCTACACCTAGGATGTTTACAAGTACAAACTAGCTTCACCTCAAGCTTTTGAATGCATTTACGAGTTTTAAAAGCTCATACGAATAGGGTGAAAGAGATTTGAGTTCTTTTGTGTTGTATATTAAGAGAAAGCATCCCAACACTTTGTTTGCATTCATTTGAATTTGAATCTACACCTAGGATGTTTACAAGTACAAACTAGCTTCACCTCAAGCTTTTGAACGCATTTACGAGTTTTAAAAGCTCATACGAGTAGGGCGAAAGAGATTTGAGTTGTTTTGTGTTGTATATTAAGAGAAAGCATCCCAACACTTTGTTTGCATTCATTTGAATGTAAATCTACACCTAGGATGTTTACAAGTACAACTAGCTTCACCTCAAGCTTTTGAATGCATTTACGAGTTTTAAAAGCTCATACGAGTAGGGTGAAAGAGATTTGAGTTCTTTTGTGTTGTATATTAAGAGAAAGCATCCAAATACTTTGGTTCGGATTCATTTGAGTGTGAAACTACACCTAGGATGTTTACAAGTACAAACAAGCTTCAACCCAAACTTTTGAATGGATTTACGCGTTTTAACAGCTCTTATGACTATTGTGATAGAGACTGAGTTCTTTTGTGTTGTATATTAAGAGAAAGCATCCAAAAAGTTTGTTTGAATTCATTTGAGTGTGAAACTACACCTAGGATGTTTACAAGTAAAAACTAGCTTCAACTCAAGCTTTTGAATGCATTTACGCGTTTTAAAAGCTCATACGAGTAGGGTGAAAGAGATTTGAGTTCTTTTGTGTTGTATATTAAGAGAAAGCATCCAAACACTTTGTTTGCATTCATTTGAATGTAAATCTACACCTAGGATGTTTACAAGTACAAACTAGCTTCACCTCAAGCTTTTGAATGCATTTACGAGTTTTAAAAGCTTATACGAGTAGGGTGAAAGAGATTTGAGTTCTTTTGTGTTGTATATTAAGAGAAAGCATTCAAATACTTTGTTTCGGTTCATTTGAGTGTGAAACTACACCTAAGATGTTTACAAGTACAAACAAACCTCAACTCAAGCTTTTGAATCCATTTACGCGTTTTAAAAGCTCATACGAATAGGGTGAAAGAGATTTGAGTTCTTTTGTGTTGTATATTAAGAGAAAGAATCCAAACACTTTGTTTGCATTCATTTGAGTGTGAAATTACACCTAAGATGTTTACAAGTACAAATAAGCTTCAACCCAAGCTTTTGATTGGATTTACGCGTTTTAACAGCTCCTACGACTATGGTGATAGAGACTGAGTTCTTTTGTGTTGTATATTAAGAAAAAGCATCCAAAAAGTTTGTTTGGATTCATTTGAGTGTGAAACTACACCTAAGATGTTTACAAGTACAAACAAGCGTCAACTCAAACTTTTGAATCCATTTACGCGTTTTAAAAGCTCATACGAGTAGGGTGAATGATTTGAGTTCTTTTGTGTTGTATATTAAGAGAATGCATCCATACACTTTGTTTGCATTCATTTGAGTGTGAAACTACACCTAGGATGTTTACAAGTACAAACAAGCTTTTCAATGCATTTACGCGTTTTAACAGCTCTTACGAGTAGGGTGATAGAGATTTAGTTCTTTTGTGTTGTATATATAGAGAAAGCACCCAAATGTTCTGTTTGCATTCATTTGAGTATGAAACTACACCAAGAATGTTTTAAAGTGCAAACAAGCTTCAACTCAAGCTTTTGAATGCATTTACGCGTTTTAAAAGCTAATACGAGTAGGGTGAAAGAGATTGGAGTTCTTTTGTGTTGTATATTAAGAGAAAGCATCCAAATACTTTGTTTGGATTCATTTGAGTGTGAAACTACACCTAGGATGTTTACAAGTACAAACAAGCTTCAACTCAAGCTTTTGAATGCATTTACGCGTTTTAAAAGCTCATACGAGTAGGGTGAAAGAGATTTGAGTTCTTTTGTGTTGTATATTAAGAGAAAGCACCCAAATACTTTGTTTGGATTCATTTGAGTGTGAAACTACCCATAGGATGTTTACAAGTACAAACAAGCTTCAACTCAAGCTTTTGAATGCATTTACGCGTTTTAAAAGCTCATACGAGTAGCGTGAAAGAGATTTGACTTCTTTTGTGTTGTATATTAAGAGAAAGCATCCAAATACTTTGTTTGCATTCATTTGAGTGTGAAACTACGCCTAGGATATTTACAAGTACAAACAAGCTTCAACTCAAGCTTTTGAATGCATTTACGCGTTTTAAAAGCTCATACGTGTAGGGTGAAAGAGATTTGAGTTCTTTTGTGTTGTATATTAAGAGAAAGCACCCAAATACTTTGTTTGGATTCATTTGAGTGTGAAACTACACATAGGATGTTTACAAGTACAAACAAGATTCAACTCAAGCTTTTGAATGCATTTACGCGTTTTAAAAGCTCATACGAGTAGGGTGAAAGAGATTTGAGTTCTTTTGTGTTGTATATTAAGAGAAAGCACCCAAATACTTTGTTTGGATTCATTTGAGTGTGAAACTACACCTAGGATGTTTATAAGTACAAACAAGCTTCAACTCAAGCTTTTGAATGCATTTACGCGTTTTAAAAGCTCATACGAGTTGGGTGAAAGAGATTTGAGTTCTTTTGTGTTGTATATTAAGAGAAAGCATCCAAATACTTTGTTTGCATTCATATGAGTGTGAAACTACGCCGAGGATGTTTACAAGTACACACAAGCTTCAACTCAAGCTTTTGAATGCATTTACGCGTTTTAAAAGCTCATACGAGTAGGGTGAAAGAGATTTGAGTTCTTTTGTGTTGTATATTAAGAGAAAGCACCCAAATACTTTGTTTGGATTCATTTGAGTGTGAAACTACACCTGGGATGTTTACAAGTACAAACAAGCTTCAACTCAAGCTTTTGAATGCATTTACGCGTTTAAAAAGCTCATACGAGTAGGGTGAAAGAGATTTGAGTTCTTTTGTGTTCTATACTAAGAGAAAGCATCCAAATACTTTGTTTGGATTCATTTGAGTGTGCAACTACACCTAGGATGTTTACAAGTACAAACAAGCTTAAACTCAAGCTTTTGAATGCATTTACGCGTTTAAAAAGCTCATACGAGTAGGGTGAAAGAGATTTGAGTTCTTTTGTGTTGTATATTAAGAGAAAGCATCCCAACACTTTGTTTGCATTTATTTGAATGTGAATCTACACCTAGGATGTTTACAAGTACAAACTAGCTTCACCTCAAGCTTTTGAATGCATTTACGAGTTTTAAAAGCTCATACGAATAGGGTGAAAGAGATTTGAGTTCTTTTGTGTTGTATATTAAGAGAAAGCATCCCAACACTTTGTTTGCGTTCAGTTGAATTTGAATCTACACCTAGGATGTTTACAAGTACAAACTAGCTTCACCTCAAGCTTTTGAACGCATTTACGAGTTTTAAAAGCTCATACGAGTAGGGTGAAAGAGATTTGAGTTCTTTTGTGTTGTATATTAAGAGAAAGCATCCCAACACTTTGTTTGCATTCATTTGAATGTGAATCTACACCTAGGATGTTTACAAGTACAAACTAGCTTCACCTCAAGCTTTTGAATGCATTTACGAGTTTTAAAAGCTCATACGAATAGGGTGAAAGAGATTTGAGTTCTTTTGTGTTGTATATTAAGAGAAAGCATCCCAACACTTTGTTTGCATTCATTTGAATTTGAATCTACACCTAGGATGTTTACAAGTACAAACTAGCTTCACCTCAAGCTTTTGAACGCATTTACGAGTTTTAAAAGCTCATACGAGTAGGGCGAAAGAGATTTGAGTTGTTTTGTGTTGTATATTAAGAGAAAGCATCCCAACACTTTGTTTGCGTTCAGTTGAATTTGAATCTACACCTAGGATGTTTACAAGTACAAACTAGCTTCACCTCAAGCTTTTCAACGCATTTACGAGTTTTAAAAGCTCATACGAGTAGGGTGAAAGAGATTTGAGTTCTTTTGTGTTGTATATTAAGAGAAAGCATCCCAACACTTTGTTTGCATTCATTTGAATGTGAATCTACACCTAGGATGTTTACAAGTACAAACTAGCTTCACCTCAAGCTTTTGAATGCATTTACGAGTTTTAAAAGCTCATACGAATAGGGTGAAAGAGATTTGAGTTCTTTTGTGTTGTATATTAAGAGAAAGCATCCCAACACTTTGTTTGCATTCATTTGAATTTGAATCTACACCTAGGATGTTTACAAGTACAAACTAGCTTCACCTCAAGCTTTTGAACGCATTTACGAGTTTTAAAAGCTCATACGAGTAGGGCGAAAGAGATTTGAGTTGTTTTGTGTTGTATATTAAGAGAAAGCATCCAAATACTTTGGTTCGGATTCATTTGAATGTGAAACTACACCTAGGATGTTTACAAGTACAAACAAGCTTCAACCCAAACATTTGAATGGATTTACGCGTTTTAACAACTCTTATGACTATTGTGATAGAGACTGAGTTCTTTTGTGTTGTATATTAAGAGAAAGCATCCAAAAAGTTTGTTTGAATTCATTTGAGTGTGAAACTACACCTAGGATGTTTACAAGTAAAAACTAGCTTCAACTCAAGCTTTTGAATGCATTTACGCGTTTTAAAAGCTCATACGAGTAGGGTGAAAGAGATTTGAGTTCTTTTGTGTTGTATATTAAGAGAAAGCATCCAAACACTTTGTTTGCATTCATTTGAATGTAAATCTACACCTGGGATGTTTACAAGTACAAACTAGCTTCACCTCAAGCTTTTGAATGCATTTACGAGTTTTAAAAGCTCATACGAATAGGGTGAAAGAGATTTGAGTTCTTTTGTGTTGTATATTAAGAGAAAGCATCCCAACACTTTGTTTGCGTTCAGTTGAATTTGAATCTACACCTAGGATGTTTACAAGTACAAACTAGCTTCACCTCAAGCTTTTGAACGCATTTACGAGTTTTAAAAGCTCATACGAGTAGGGTGAAAGAGATTTGAGTTCTTTTGTGTTGTATATTAAGAGAAAGCATCCCAATACTTTGGTTCGGATTCATTTGAATGTGAAACTACACCTAGGATGTTTACAAGTACAAACAAGCTTCAACCCAAACATTTGAATGGATTTACGCGTTTTAACAACTCTTATGACTATTGTGATAGAGACTGAGTTCTTTTGTGTTGTATATTAAGAGAAAGCATCCAAAAAGTTTGTTTGAATTCATTTGAGTGTGAAACTACACCTAGGATGTTTACAAGTAAAAACTAGCTTCAACTCAAGCTTTTGAATGCATTTACGCGTTTTAAAAGCTCATACGAGTAGGGTGAAAGAGATTTGAGTTCTTTTGTGTTGTATATTAAGAGAAAGCATCCCAACACTTTGTTTGCGTTCAGTTGAATTTGAATCTACACCTAGGATGTTTACAAGTACAAACTAGCTTCACCTCAAGCTTTTGAACGCATTTACGAGTTTTAAAAGCTCATACGAGTAGGGTGAAAGAGATTTGAGTTCTTTTGTGTTGTATATTAAGAGAAAGCATCCCAACACTTTGTTTGCATTCATTTGAATGTGAATCTACACCTAGGATGTTTACAAGTACAAACTAGCTTCACCTCAAGCTTTTGAATGCATTTACGAGTTTTAAAAGCTCATACGAATAGGGTGAAAGAGATTTGAGTTCTTTTGTGTTGTATATTAAGAGAAAGCATCCCAACACTTTGTTTGCATTCATTTGAATTTGAATCTACACCTAGGATGTTTACAAGTACAAACTAGCTTCACCTCAAGCTTTTGAACGCATTTACGAGTTTTAAAAGCTCATACGAGTAGGGCGAAAGAGATTTGAGTTGTTTTGTGTTGTATATTAAGAGAAAGCATCCCAACACTTTGTTTGCGTTCAGTTGAATTTGAATCTACACCTAGGATGTTTACAAGTACAAACTAGCTTCACCTCAAGCTTTTCAACGCATTTACGAGTTTTAAAAGCTCATACGAGTAGGGTGAAAGAGATTTGAGTTCTTTTGTGTTGTATATTAAGAGAAAGCATCCCAACACTTTGTTTGCATTCATTTGAATGTGAATCTACACCTAGGATGTTTACAAGTACAAACTAGCTTCACCTCAAGCTTTTGAATGCATTTACGAGTTTTAAAAGCTCATACGAATAGGGTGAAAGAGATTTGAGTTCTTTTGTGTTGTATATTAAGAGAAAGCATCCCAACACTTTGTTTGCATTCATTTGAATTTGAATCTACACCTAGGATGTTTACAAGTACAAACTAGCTTCACCTCAAGCTTTTGAACGCATTTACGAGTTTTAAAAGCTCATACGAGTAGGGCGAAAGAGATTTGAGTTGTTTTGTGTTGTATATTAAGAGAAAGCATCCAAATACTTTGGTTCGGATTCATTTGAATGTGAAACTACACCTAGGATGTTTACAAGTACAAACAAGCTTCAACCCAAACATTTGAATGGATTTACGCGTTTTAACAACTCTTATGACTATTGTGATAGAGACTGAGTTCTTTTGTGTTGTATATTAAGAGAAAGCATCCAAAAAGTTTGTTTGAATTCATTTGAGTGTGAAACTACACCTAGGATGTTTACAAGTAAAAACTAGCTTCAACTCAAGCTTTTGAATGCATTTACGCGTTTTAAAAGCTCATACGAGTAGGGTGAAAGAGATTTGAGTTCTTTTGTGTTGTATATTAAGAGAAAGCATCCAAACACTTTGTTTGCATTCATTTGAATGTAAATCTACACCTGGGATGTTTACAAGTACAAACTAGCTTCACCTCAAGCTTTTGAATGCATTTACGAGTTTTAAAAGCTTATACGAGTAGGGTGAAAGAGATTTGAGTTCTTTTGTGTTGTATATTAAGAGAAAGCATTCAAATACTTTGTTTCGGTTCATTTGAGTGTGAAACTACACCTAAGATGTTTACAAGTACAAACAAACCTCAACTCAAGCTTTTGAATCCATTTACGCGTTTTAAAAGCTCATACGAATAGGGTGAAAGAGATTTGAGTTCTTTTGTGTTGTATATTAAGAGAAAGAATCCAAACACTTTGTTTGCATTCATTTGAGTGTGAAATTACACCTAAGATGTTTACAAGTACAAATAAGCTTCAACCCAAGCTTTTGATTGCATTTACGCGTTTTAACAGCTCCTACGACTATGGTGATAGAGACTGAGTTCTTTTGTGTTGTATATTAAGAAAAAGCATCCAAAAAGTTTGTTTGGATTCATTTGAGTGTGAAACTACACCTAAGATGTTTACAAGTACAAACAAGCGTCAACTCAAACTTTTGAATCCATTTACGCGTTTTAAAAGCTCATACGAGTAGGGTGAATGATTTGAGTTCTTTTGTGTTGTATATTAAGAGAATGCATCCATACACTTTGTTTGCATTCATTTGAGTGTGAAACTACACCTAGGATGTTTACAAGTACAAACAAGCTTTTCAATGCATTTACGCGTTTTAACAGCTCTTACGAGTAGGGTGATAGAGATTTAGTTCTTTTGTGTTGTATATTTAGAGAAAGCACCCAAATGTTCTGTTTGCATTCATTTGAGTATGAAACTACACCAAGAATGTTTTAAAGTGCAAACAAGCTTCAACTCAAGCTTTTGAATGCATTTACGCGTTTTAAAAGCTAATACGAGTAGGGTGAAAGAGATTGGAGTTCTTTTGTGTTGTATATTAAGAGAAAGCATCCAAATACTTTGTTTGGATTCATTTGAGTGTGAAACTACACCTAGGATGTTTACAAGTACAGACAAGCTTCAACTCAAGCTTTTGAATGGATTTACGCGTTTTAAAAGCTCATACGAGTAGGGTGAAAGAGATTTGAGTTCTTTTGTGTTGTATATTAAGAGAAAGCACCCAAATACTTTGTTTGGGTTCATTTGAGTGTGAAACTACCCCTAGGATGTTTACAAGTACAAACAAGCTTCAACTCAAGCTTTTGAATGCATTTACGCGTTTTAAAAGCTCATACGAGTAGCGTGAAAGAGATTTGACTTCTTTTGTGTTGTATATTAAGAGAAAGCATCCAAATACTTTGTTTGCATTCATTTGAGTGTGAAACTACGCCTAGGATATTTACAAGTACAAACAAGCTTCAACTCAAGCTTTTGAATGCATTTACGCGTTTTAAAAGCTCATACGTGTAGGGTGAAAGAGATTTGAGTTCTTTTGTGTTGTATATTAAGAGAAAGCACCCAAATACTTTGTTTGGATTCATTTGAGTGTGAAACTACACATAGGATGTTTACAAGTACAAACAACATTCAACTCAAGCTTTTGAATGCATTTACGCGTTTCAAAAGCTCATACGAGTAGGGTGAAAGAGATTTGAGTTCTTTTGTGTTGTATATTAAGAGAAAGCACCCAAATACTTTGTTTGGATTCATTTGAGTGTGAAACTACACCTAGGATGTTTACAAGTACAAACAAGCTTCAACTCAAGCTTTTGAATACATTTACGCGTTTTAAAAGCTCATACGAGTTGGGTGAAAGAGATTTGAGTTCTTTTGTGTTGTATATTAAGCGAAAGCATCCAAATACTTTGTTTGCATTCATATGAGTGTGAAACTACGCCGAGGATGTTTACAAGTACACACAAGCTTCAACTCAAGCTTTTGAATGCATTTACGCGTTTTAAAAGCTCATACGAGTAGGGTGAAAGAGATTTGAGTTCTTTTGTGTTGTATATTAAGAGAAAGCACCCAAATACTTTGTTTGGATTCATTTGAGTGTGAAACTACACCTGGGATGTTTACAAGTACAAACAAGCTTCAACTCAAGCTTTTGAATGCATTTACGCGTTTAAAAAGCTCATACGAATAGTGTGAAAGAGATTTGAGTTCTTTTGTGTTGTATATTAAGAGAAAGCATCCAAACACTTTATTTGCATTCATTTGAGTGTGAAATTACACCTAAGATGTTTACAAGTACAAATAAGCTTCAACCCAAGCCTTTGAATGCATTTACGCGTTTTAAAAGCTCATACGAGTAGGGTGAAAGAGATTTGAGTTCTTTTGTGTTCTATACTAAGAGAAAGCATCCAAATACTTTGTTTGGATTCATTTGAGTGTGAAACTACACCTAAGATGTTTACAAGTACAAATAAGCTTCAACCCAAGCTTTTGAATGCATTTACGCGTTTTAGCAGCCCCTACGACTATGGTGATAGAGACTGAGTTCTTTTGTGTTGTATATTAAGAAAAAGCATCCAAAAAGTTTGTTTGGATTCATTTGAGTGTGAATCTACACCTAGGATGTTTACAAGTACAAACTAGCTTCACCTCAAGCTTTTGAATGCATTTACGCGTTTAAAAAGCTCATACGAGTTGGGTGAAAGAGATTTGAGTTCTTTTGTGTTGTATATAAAGAGAAAGCATCCCAACACTTTGTTTGCATTCATTTGAATGTGAATCTACACCTAGGATGTTTACAAGTACAAACTAGCTTCACCTCAAGCTTTTGAATGCATTTACGAGTTTTAAAAGCTCATACGAATAGGGTGAAAGAGATTTGAGTTCTTTTGTGTTGTATATTAAGAGAAAGCATCCCAACACTTTGTTTGCATTCAGTTGAATTTGAATCTACACCTAGGATGTTTACAAGTACAAACTAGCTTCACCTCAAGCTTTTGAACGCATTTACGAGTTTTAAAAGCTCATACGAGTAGGGTGAAAGAGATTTGAGTTCTTTTGTGTTGTATATTAAGAGAAAGCACCCAAATACTTTGTTTGGATTCATTTGAGTGTGAAACTACACATAGGATGTTTACAAGTACAAACAACATTCAACTCAAGCTTTTGAATGCATTTACGCGTTTTAAAAGCTCATACGAGTAGGGTGAAAGAGATTTGAGTTGTTTTGTGTTGTATATTAAGAGAAAGCATCCAAATACTTTGGTTCGGATTCATTTGAGTGTGAAACTACACCTAGGATGTTTACAAGTACAAACAAGCTTCAACCCAAACTTTTGAATGGATTTACGCGTTTTAACAGCTCTTATGACTATTGTGATAGAGACTGAGTTCTTTTGTGTTGTATATTAAGAGAAAGCATCCAAAAAGTTTGTTTGAATTCATTTGAGTGTGAAACTACGCCTAGGATGTTTACAAGTAAAAACTAGCTTCAACTCAAGCTTTTGAATGCATTTACGCGTTTTAAAAGCTCATACGAGTAGGGTGAAAGAGATTTGAGTTCTTTTGTGTTGTATATTAAGAGAAAGCATCCAAACACTTTGTTTGCATTCATTTGAATGTAAATCTACACCTAGGATGTTTACAAGTACAAACTAGCTTCACCTCAAGCTTTTGAATGCATTTACGAGTTTTAAAAGCTTATACGAGTAGGGTGAAAGAGATTTGAGTTCTTTTGTGTTGTATATTAAGAGAAAGCATTCAAATACTTTGTTTCGGTTCATTTGAGTGTGAAACTACACCTAAGATGTTTACAAGTACAAACAAACCTCAACTCAAGCTTTTGAATCCATTTACGCGTTTTAAAAGCTCATACGAATAGGGTGAAAGAGATTTGAGTTCTTTTGTGTTGTATATTAAGAGAAAGAATCCAAACACTTTGTTTGCATTCATTTGAGTGTGAAATTACACCTAAGATGTTTACAAGTACAAATAAGCTTCAACCCAAGCTTTTGATTGCATTTACGCGTTTTAACAGCTCCTACGACTATGGTGATAGAGACTGAGTTCTTTTGTGTTGCATATTAAGAAAAAGCATCCAAAAAGTTTGTTTGGATTCATTTGAGTGTGAAACTACACCTAAGATGTTTACAAGTACAAACAAGCGTCAACTCAAACTTTTGAATCCATTTACGCGTTTTAAAAGCTCATACGAGTAGGGTGAATGATTTGAGTTCTTTTGTGTTGTATATTAAGAGAATGCATCCATACACTTTGTTTGCATTCATTTGAGTGTGAAACTACACCTAGGATGTTTACAAGTACAAACAAGCTTTTCAGTGCATTTACGCGTTTTAACAGCTCTTACGAGTAGGGTGATAGAGATTTAGTTCTTTTGTGTTGTATATTTAGAGAAAGCACCCAAATGTTCTGTTTGCATTCATTTGAGTATGAAACTACACCAAGAATGTTTTAAAGTGCAAACAAGCTTCAACTCAAGCTTTTGAATGCATTTACGCGTTTTAAAAGCTAATACGAGTAGGGTGAAAGAGATTGGAGTTCTTTTGTGTTGTATATTAAGAGAAAGCATCCAAATACTTTGTTTGGATTCATTTGAGTGTGAAACTACACCTAGGATGTTTACAAGTACAAACAAGCTTCAACTCAAGCTTTTGAATGCATTTACGCGTTTTAAAAGCTCATACGAGTAGGGTGAAAGAGATTTGAGTTCTTTTGTGTTGTATATTAAGAGAAAGCACCCAAATACTTTGTTTGGATTCATTTGAATGTGAAACTACCCCTAGGATGTTTACAAGTACAAGCAAGCTTCAACTCAAGCTTTTGAATGCATTTACGCGTTTTAAAAGCTCATACGAGTAGCGTGAAAGAGATTTGAGTTCTTTTGTGTTGTATATTAAGAGAAAGCATCCAAATACTTTGTTTGCATTCATTTGAGTGTGAAACTACGCCTAGGATATTTACAAGTACAAACAAGCTTCAACTCAAGCTTTTGAATGCATTTACGCGTTTTAAAAGCTCATACGTGTAGGGTGAAAGAGATTTGAGTTCTTTTGTGTTGTATATTAAGCGAAAGCACCCAAATACTTTGTTTGGATTCATTTGAGTGTGAAACTACACATAGGATGTTTACAAGTACAAACAAGATTCAACTCAAGCTTTTGAATGCATTTACGCGTTTTAAAAGCTCATACGAGTAGGGTGAAAGAGATTTGAGTTCTTTTGTGTTGTATATTAAGAGAAAGCACCCAAATACTTTGTTTGGATTCATTTGAGTGTGAAACTACACCTAGGATGTTTACAAGTACAAACAAGCTTCAACTCAAGCTTTTGAATGCATTTACGCGTTTTAAAAGCTCATACGAGTTGGGTGAAAGAGATTTGAGTTCTTTTGTGTTGTATATTAAGAGAAAGCATCCAAATACTTTGTTTGCATTCATATGAGTGTGAAACTACGCCGAGGATGTTTACAAGTACACACAAGCTTCAACTCAAGCTTTTGAATGCATTTACGCGTTTTAAAAGCTCATACGAGTAGGGTGAAAGAGATTTGAGTTCTTTTGTGTTGTATATTAAGAGAAAGCACCCAAATACTTTGTTTGGATTCATTTGAGTGTGAAACTACACCTGGGATGTTTACAAGTACAAACAAGCTTCAACTCAAGCTTTTGAATGCATTTACGCGTTTAAAAAGCTCATACGAATAGTGTGAAAGAGATTTGAGTTCTTTTGTGTTGTATACTAAGAGAAAGCATCCAAACACTTTATTTGCATTCATTTGAGTGTGAAATTACACCTAAGATGTTTACAAGTACAAATAAGCTTCAACCCAAGCCTTTGAATGCATTTACGCGTTTTAAAAGCTCATACGAGTAGGGTGAAAGAGATTTGAGTTCTTTTGTGTTCTATACTAAGAGAAAGCATCCAAATACTTTTTTTGGATTCATTTGAGTGTGCAACTACACCTAGGATGTTTACAAGTACAAACAAGCTTAAACTCAAGCTTTTGAATGCATTTACGCGTTTAAAAAGCTCATACGAGTAGGGTGAAAGAGATTTGAGTTCTTTTGTGTTGTATATTAAGAGAAAGCATCCCAACACTTTGTTTGCATTCATTTGAATGTGAATCTACACCTAGGATGTTTACAAGTACAAACTAGCTTCACCTCAAGCTTTTGAATGCATTTACGAGTTTTAAAAGCTCATACGAATAGGGTGAAAGAGATTTGAGTTCTTTTGTGTTGTATATTAAGAGAAAGCATCCCAACACTTTGTTTGCATTCATTTGAATTTGAATCTACACCTAGGATGTTTACAAGTACAAACTAGCTTCACCTCAAGCTTTTGAACGCATTTACGAGTTTTAAAAGCTTATACGAGTAGGGCGAAAGAGATTTGAGTTGTGTTGTGTTGTATATTAAGAGAAAGCATCCAAATACTTTGGTTCGGATTCATTTGAGTGTGAAACTACACCTAGGATGTTTACAAGTACAAACAAGCTTCAACCCAAACTTTTGAATGGATTTACGCGTTTTAACAGCTCTTATGACTATTGTGATAGAGACTGAGTTCTTTTGTGTTGTATATTAAGAGAAAGCATCCAAAAAGTTTGTTTGAATTCATTTGAGTATGAAACTACACCTAAGATGTTTACAAGTACAAACAAGCGTCAACTCAAACTTTTGAATCCATTTACGCGTTTTAAAAGCTCATACGAGTAGGGTGAATGAGATTTGAGTTCTTTTGTGTTGTATATTAAGAGAAAGCATCCCAACACTTTGTTTGCATTCATTTGAATGTAAATCTACACCTAGGATGTTTACAAGTACAACTAGCTTCACCTCAAGCTTTTGAATGCATTTACGAGTTTTAAAAGCTCATACGAGTAGGGTGAAAGAGATTTGAGTTCTTTTGTGTTCTATACTAAGAGAAAGCATCCAAATACTTTGTTTGGATTCATTTGAGTGTGCAACTACACCTAGGATGTTTACAAGTACAAACAAGCTTAAACTCAAGCTTTTGAATGCATTTACGCGTTTAAAAAGCTCATACGAGTAGGGTGAAAGAGATTTGAGTTCTTTTGTGTTGTATATTAAGAGAAAGCATCCCAACACTTTGTTTGCATTCATTTGAATGTGAATCTACACCTAGGATGTTTACAAGTACAAACTAGCTTCACCTCAAGCTTTTGAATGCATTTACGAGTTTTAAAAGCTCATACGAATAGGGTGAAAGAGATTTGAGTTCTTTTGTGTTGTATATTAAGAGAAAGCATCCCAACACTTTGTTTGCATTCAGTTGAATTTGAATCTACACCTAGGATGTTTACAAGTACAAACTAGCTTCACCTCAAGCTTTTGAACGCATTTACGAGTTTTAAAAGCTCATACGAGTAGGGTGAAAGAGATTTGAGTTCTTTTGTGTTGTATATTAAGAGAAAGCACCCAAATACTTTGTTTGGATTCATTTGAGTGTGAAACTACACATAGGATGTTTACAAGTACAAACAACATTCAACTCAAGCTTTTGAATGCATTTACGCGTTTTAAAAGCTCATACGAGTAGGGTGAAAGAGATTTGAGTTGTTTTGTGTTGTATATTAAGAGAAAGCATCCAAATACTTTGGTTCGGATTCATTTGAGTGTGAAACTACACCTAGGATGTTTACAAGTACAAACAAGCTTCAACCCAAACTTTTGAATGGATTTACGCGTTTTAACAGCTCTTATGACTATTGTGATAGAGACTGAGTTCTTTTGTGTTGTATATTAAGAGAAAGCATCCAAAAAGTTTGTTTGTATTCATTTGAGTGTGAAACTACACCTAGGATGTTTACAAGTAAAAACTAGCTTCAACTCAAGCTTTTGAATGCATTTACGCGTTTTAAAAGCTCATACGAGTAGGGTGAAAGAGATTTGAGTTCTTTTGTGTTGTATATTAAGAGAAAGCATCCAAACACTTTGTTTGCATTCATTTGAATGTAAATCTACACCTAGGATGTTTACAAGTACAAACTAGCTTCACCTCAAGCTTTTGAATGCATTTACGAGTTTTAAAAGCTTATACGAGTAGGGTGAAAGAGATTTGAGTTCTTTTGTGTTGTATATTAAGAGAAAGCATTCAAATACTTTGTTTCGGTTCATTTGAGTGTGAAACTACACCTAAGATGTTTACAAGTACAAACAAACCTCAACTCAAGCTTTTGAATCCATTTACGCGTTTTAAAAGCTCATACGAATAGGGTGAAAGAGATTTGAGTTCTTTTGTGTTGTATATTAAGAGAAAGAATCCAAACACTTTGTTTGCATTCATTTGAGTGTGAAATTACACCTAAGATGTTTACAAGTACAAATAAGCTTCAACCCAAGCTTTTGATTGCATTTACGCGTTTTAACAGCTCCTACGACTATGGTGATAGAGACTGAGTTCTTTTGTGTTGTATATTAAGAAAAAGCATCCAAAAAGTTTGTTTGGATTCATTTGAGTGTGAAACTACACCTAAGATGTTTACAAGTACAAACAAGCGTCAACTCAAACTTTTGAATCCATTTACGCGTTTTAAAAGCTCATACGAGTAGGGTGAATGATTTGAGTTCTTTTGTGTTGTATATTAAGAGAATGCATCCATACACTTTGTTTGCATTCATTTGAGTGTGAAACTACACCTAGGATGTTTACAAGTACAAACAAGCTTTTCAGTGCATTTACGCGTTTTAACAGCTCTTACGAGTAGGGTGATAGAGATTTAGTTCTTTTGTGTTGTATATTTAGAGAAAGCACCCAAATGTTCTGTTTGCATTCATTTGAGTATGAAACTACACCAAGAATGTTTTAAAGTGCAAACAAGCTTCAACTCAAGCTTTTGAATGCATTTACGCGTTTTAAAAGCTAATACGAGTAGGGTGAAAGAGATTGGAGTTCTTTTGTGTTGTATATTAAGAGAAAGCATCCAAATACTTTGTTTGGATTCATTTGAGTGTGAAACTACACCTGGGATGTTTACAAGTACAAACAAGCTTCAACTCAAGCTTTTGAATGCATTTACACGTTTTAAAAGCTCATACGAGTAGGGTGAAAGAGATTTGAGTTCTTTTGTGTTGTATATTAAGAGAAAGCATCCCAACACTTTGTTTGCATTCATTTGAATGTGAATCTACACCTAGGATGTTTACAAGTACAAACTAGCTTCAACTAAAGCTTTTGAATGCATTTACGAGTTTTAAAAGCTCATACGAGTAGGGCGAAAGAGATTTGAGTTCTTTTGTGTTGTATATTAAGAGAAAGCATCCAAGTACTTTCTTTGGATTCATTTGAGTGTGAAACTACACCTAGGATGTTTACAAGTACAAACAAGCTTCAACCCAAGCTTTTGACTGCATTTACGCGTTTTAACAGCTCTTACGACTATGGTGATAGAGACTGAGTTCTTTTGTGTTGTATACTAAGAGAAAGCATCCAAATACTCTGTTTGGATTCATTTGAGTGTGAAACTACGCCGAGGATGTTTACAAGTACACAGAAGCTTCAACTCAAGCTTTTGAATGCATTTACGCGTTTTAAAAGCTCATACGAGTAGGGTGAAAGAGATTTGAGTTCTTTTGTGTTGTATATTAAGAGAAAGCATCCAAATACTTTGTTTGGATTCATTTGAGTGTGAAACTACGCCGAGGATGTTTACAAGTACACAGAAGCTTCAACTCAAGCTTTTGAATGCATTTACGCGTTTTAAAAGCTCATACGAGTAGGGTGAAAGAGATTTGAGTTCTTTTGTGTTGTATATTAAGAGAAAGCACCCAAATACTTTGTTTGGATTCATTTGAGTGTGAAAGTACACCTGGGATGTTTACAAGTACAAACAAGCTTCAACTCAAGCTTTTGAATGCATTTACGCGTTTAAAAAGCTCATACGAATAGTGTGAAAGAGATTTGAGTTCTTTTGTGTTGTATATTAAGAGAAAGCATCCAAACACTTTATTTGCATTCATTTGAGTGTGAAATTACACCTAAGATGTTTACAAGTACAAATAAGCTTCAACCCAAGCCTTTGAATGCATTTACGCGTTTTAAAAGCTCATACGAGTAGGGTGAAAGAGATTTGAGTTCTTTTGTGTTCTATACTAAGAGAAAGCATCCAAATACTTTGTTTGGATTCATATGAGTGTGAAACTACACCTGGGATGTTTACAAGTACAAACAAGCTTAAACTCAAGCTTTTGAATGCATTTACGCGTTTAAAAAGCGCATACGAGTAGGGTGAAAGAGATTTGAGTTCTTTTGTGTTGTATATTAAGAGAAAGCATCCCAACACTTTGTTTGCATTCATTTGAATGTGAATCTACACCTAGGATGTTTACAAGTACAAACTAGCTTCACCTCAAGCTTTTGAATGCATTTATGAGTTTTAAAAGCTCATACGAGTAGGGCGAAAGATGTTTGAGTTCTTTTGTGTTGTATATTAAGAGAAAGCATCCAAGTACTTTGTTTGGATTCATTTGAGTGTGAAAGTACACCAAGGATGTTTACAAGTACAAACAAGCTTCAACCCAAGCTTTTGAAAGCATTTACGCGTTTTAACAGCTCTTACGACTATGGTAATAGAGACTGAGTTCTTTTGTGTTGTATATTAAGAGAAAGCATCCAAATACTTTGTTTGGATTCATTAGAGTGTGAAACTACACCTAGGCTGGTTACAAGTACAAACAAGCTTCAACTCAAGGTTTTGAATGCATTTACGCGTTTTAACAGCTCTTACGACTATGGTGATAGAGACTGAGTTCTTTTGTGTTGTCTATTAAGAGAAAGCATCCAAATACTTTGTTTGCATTCATTTGAGTGTGAAACTACACCTATGATGTTTACAAGTACAAACAAGCTTCAACTCAAGCTTTTGAATGCATTTACGCGTTTTAACAGCTCTTACGAGTAGGGTGATAGAGATTTAGTTCTTTTGTGTTGTATATTTAAAGAAAGCACCCAAATGTTCTGTTTGCATTCATTTGAGTATGAAACTACACCAAGAATGTTTTAAAGTGCAAACAAGCTTCAACTCAAGCTTTTGAATGCATTTACGCGTTTTAAAAGCTCATACGTGTAGGGTGAAAGAGATTTGAGTTCTTTTGTGTTGTATATTAAGAGAAAGCACCCAAATACTTTGTTTGCATTCATTTGAGTGTGAAACTACGCCGAGGATGTTTACAAGTACACAGAAGCTTCAACTCAAGCTTTTGAATGCATTTACGCGTTTTAACAGCTCTTACGAGTAGGGTGATAGAGATTTAGTTCTTTTGTGTTGTATATTTAAAAAAAGCACCCAAATGTTCTGTTTGCATTCATTTGAGTATGAAACTACACCAAGAATGTTTTAAAGTGCAAACAAGCTTCAACTCAAGCTTTTGAATGCATTTACGCGTTTTAAAAGCTCATACGTGTAGGGTGAAAGAGATTTGAGTTCTTTTGTGTTGTATATTAAGAGAAAGCACCCAAATACTTTGTTTGCATTCATTTGAGTGTGAAACTACGCCGAGGATGTTTACAAGTACACAGAAGCTTCAACTCAAGCTTTTGAATGCATTTACGCGTTTTAAAAGCTCATACGAGTAGGGTGAAAGAGATTTGAGTTCTTTTGTGTTGTATATTAAGAGAAAGCATCCAAATACTTTGTTTGGATTCATTTGAGTGTGAAACTACACCTAGGATGTTTACAAGTACAAACAAGCTTCAACTCAAGCTTTCGAATGCATTTACGCGTTTTAAAAGCTCATACGAGTAGTGTTAAAGAGATTTGAGTTCTTTTGTGTTGTATATTAAGAGAAAGCATCCAAATACTTTGTTTGCATTCATATGAGTGTGAAACTACGCCGAGGATGTTTACAAGTACACACAAGCTTCAACTCAAGCTTTTGAATGCATTTACGCGTTTTAAAAGCTCATACGAGTAGGGTGAAAGAGATTTGAGTTCTTTTGTGTTGTATATTAAGAGAAAGCACCCAAATACTTTGTTTGGATTCATTTGAGTGTGAAACTACACCTGGGATGTTTACAAGTACAAACAAGCTTCAACTCAAGCTTTTGAATGCATTTACGCGTTTAAAAAGCTCATACGAATAGTGTGAAAGAGATTTGAGTTCTTTTGTGTTGTATACTAAGAGAAAGCATCCAAACACTTTATTTGCATTCATTTGAGTGTGAAATTACACCTAAGATGTTTACAAGTACAAATAAGCTTCAACCCAAGCCTTTGAATGCATTTACGCGTTTTAAAAGCTCATACGAGTAGGGTGAAAGAGATTTGAGTTCTTTTGTGTTCTATACTAAGAGAAAGCATCCAAATACTTTTTTTGGATTCATTTGAGTGTGCAACTACACCTAGGATGTTTACAAGTACAAAAAAGCTTAAACTCAAGCTTTTGAATGCATTTACGCGTTTAAAAAGCTCATACGAGTAGGGTGAAAGAGATTTGAGTTCTTTTGTGTTGTATATTAAGAGAAAGCATCCCAACACTTTGTTTGCATTCATTTGAATGTGAATCTACACCTAGGATGTTTACAAGTACAAACTAGCTTCACCTCAAGCTTTTGAATGCATTTACGAGTTTTAAAAGCTCATACGAATAGGGTGAAAGAGATTTGAGTTCTTTTGTGTTGTATATTAAGAGAAAGCATCCCAACACTTTGTTTGCATTCATTTGAATTTGAATCTACACCTAGGATGTTTACAAGTACAAACTAGCTTCACCTCAAGCTTTTGAACGCATTTACGAGTTTTAAAAGCTTATACGAGTAGGGCGAAAGAGATTTGAGTTGTGTTGTGTTGTATATTAAGAGAAAGCATCCAAATACTTTGGTTCGGATTCATTTGAGTGTGAAACTACACCTAGGATGTTTACAAGTACAAACAAGCTTCAACCCAAACTTTTGAATGGATTTACGCGTTTTAACAGCTCTTATGACTATTGTGATAGAGACTGAGTTCTTTTGTGTTGTATATTAAGAGAAAGCATCCAAAAAGTTTGTTTGAATTCATTTGAGTGTGAAACTACACCTAAGATGTTTACAAGTACAAACAAGCGTCAACTCAAACTTTTGAATCCATTTACGCGTTTTAAAAGCTCATACGAGTAGGGTGAATGAGATTTGAGTTCTTTTGTGTTGTATATTAAGAGAAAGCATCCCAACACTTTGTTTGCATTCATTTGAATGTAAATCTACACCTAGGATGTTTACAAGTACAACTAGCTTCACCTCAAGCTTTTGAATGCATTTACGAGTTTTAAAAGCTCATACGAGTAGGGTGAAAGAGATTTGAGTTCTTTTGTGTTCTATACTAAGAGAAAGCATCCAAATACTTTGTTTGGATTCATTTGAGTGTGCAACTACACCTAGGATGTTTACAAGTACAAACAAGCTTAAACTCAAGCTTTTGAATGCATTTACGCGTTTAAAAAGCTCATACGAGTAGGGTGAAAGAGATTTGAGTTCTTTTGTGTTGTATATTAAGAGAAAGCATCCCAACACTTTGTTTGCATTCATTTGAATGTGAATCTACACCTAGGATGTTTACAAGTACAAACTAGCTTCACCTCAAGCTTTTGAATGCATTTACGAGTTTTAAAAGCTCATACGAATAGGGTGAAAGAGATTTGAGTTCTTTTGTGTTGTATATTAAGAGAAAGCATCCCAACACTTTGTTTGCATTCAGTTGAATTTGAATCTACACCTAGGATGTTTACAAGTACAAACTAGCTTCACCTCAAGCTTTTGAACGCATTTACGAGTTTTAAAAGCTCATACGAGTAGGGTGAAAGAGATTTGAGTTCTTTTGTGTTGTATATTAAGAGAAAGCACCCAAATACTTTGTTTGGATTCATTTGAGTGTGAAACTACACATAGGATGTTTACAAGTACAAACAACATTCAACTCAAGCTTTTGAATGCATTTACGCGTTTTAAAAGCTCATACGAGTAGGGTGAAAGAGATTTGAGTTGTTTTGTGTTGTATATTAAGAGAAAGCATCCAAATACTTTGGTTCGGATTCATTTGAGTGTGAAACTACACCTAGGATGTTTACAAGTACAAACAAGCTTCAACCCAAACTTTTGAATGGATTTACGCGTTTTAACAGCTCTTATGACTATTGTGATAGAGACTGAGTTCTTTTGTGTTGTATATTAAGAGAAAGCATCCAAAAAGTTTGTTTGTATTCATTTGAGTGTGAAACTACACCTAGGATGTTTACAAGTAAAAACTAGCTTCAACTCAAGCTTTTGAATGCATTTACGCGTTTTAAAAGCTCATACGAGTAGGGTGAAAGAGATTTGAGTTCTTTTGTGTTGTATATTAAGAGAAAGCATCCAAACACTTTGTTTGCATTCATTTGAATGTAAATCTACACCTAGGATGTTTACAAGTACAAACTAGCTTCACCTCAAGCTTTTGAATGCATTTACGAGTTTTAAAAGCTTATACGAGTAGGGTGAAAGAGATTTGAGTTCTTTTGTGTTGTATATTAAGAGAAAGCATTCAAATACTTTGTTTCGGTTCATTTGAGTGTGAAACTACACCTAAGATGTTTACAAGTACAAACAAACCTCAACTCAAGCTTTTGAATCCATTTACGCGTTTTAAAAGCTCATACGAATAGGGTGAAAGAGATTTGAGTTCTTTTGTGTTGTATATTAAGAGAAAGAATCCAAACACTTTGTTTGCATTCATTTGAGTGTGAAATTACACCTAAGATGTTTACAAGTACAAATAAGCTTCAACCCAAGCTTTTGATTGCATTTACGCGTTTTAACAGCTCCTACGACTATGGTGATAGAGACTGAGTTCTTTTGTGTTGTATATTAAGAAAAAGCATCCAAAAAGTTTGTTTGGATTCATTTGAGTGTGAAACTACACCTAAGATGTTTACAAGTACAAACAAGCGTCAACTCAAACTTTTGAATCCATTTACGCGTTTTAAAAGCTCATACGAGTAGGGTGAATGATTTGAGTTCTTTTGTGTTGTATATTAAGAGAATGCATCCATACACTTTGTTTGCATTCATTTGAGTGTGAAACTACACCTAGGATGTTTACAAGTACAAACAAGCTTTTCAGTGCATTTACGCGTTTTAACAGCTCTTACGAGTAGGGTGATAGAGATTTAGTTCTTTTGTGTTGTATATTTAGAGAAAGCACCCAAATGTTCTGTTTGCATTCATTTGAGTATGAAACTACACCAAGAATGTTTTAAAGTGCAAACAAGCTTCAACTCAAGCTTTTGAATGCATTTACGCGTTTTAAAAGCTAATACGAGTAGGGTGAAAGAGATTGGAGTTCTTTTGTGTTGTATATTAAGAGAAAGCATCCAAATACTTTGTTTGGATTCATTTGAGTGTGAAACTACACCTGGGATGTTTACAAGTACAAACAAGCTTCAACTCAAGCTTTTGAATGCATTTACGCGTTTTAAAAGCTCATACGAGTAGGGTGAAAGAGATTTGAGTTCTTTTGTGTTGTATATTAAGAGAAAGCATCCCAACACTTTGTTTGCATTCATTTGAATGTGAATCTACACCTAGGATGTTTACAAGTACAAACTAGCTTCAACTCAAGCTTTTGAATGCATTTACGAGTTTTAAAAGCTCATACGAGTAGGGCGAAAGAGATTTGAGTTCTTTTGTGTTGTATATTAAGAGAAAGCATCCAAGTACTTTCTTTGGATTCATTTGAGTGTGAAACTACACCTAGGATGTTTACAAGTACAAACAAGCTTCAACCCAAGCTTTTGACTGCATTTACGCGTTTTAACAGCTCTTACGACTATGGTGATAGAGACTGAGTTCTTTTGTGTTGTATACTAAGAGAAAGCATCCAAATACTCTGTTTGGATTCATTTGAGTGTGAAACTACGCCGAGGATGTTTACAAGTACACAGAAGCTTCAACTCAAGCTTTTGAATGCATTTACGCGTTTTAAAAGCTCATACGAGTAGGGTGAAAGAGATTTGAGTTCTTTTGTGTTGTATATTAAGAGAAAGCATCCAAATACTTTGTTTGGATTCATTTGAGTGTGAAACTACGCCGAGGATGTTTACAAGTACACAGAAGCTTCAACTCAAGCTTTTGAATGCATTTACGCGTTTTAAAAGCTCATACGAGTAGGGTGAAAGAGATTTGAGTTCTTTTGTGTTGTATATTAAGAGAAAGCACCCAAATACTTTGTTTGGATTCATTTGAGTGTGAAAGTACACCTGGGATGTTTACAAGTACAAACAAGCTTCAACTCAAGCTTTTGAATGCATTTACGCGTTTAAAAAGCTCATACGAATAGTGTGAAAGAGATTTGAGTTCTTTTGTGTTGTATATTAAGAGAAAGCATCCAAACACTTTATTTGCATTCATTTGAGTGTGAAATTACACCTAAGATGTTTACAAGTACAAATAAGCTTCAACCCAAGCCTTTGAATGCATTTACGCGTTTTAAAAGCTCATACGAGTAGGGTGAAAGAGATTTGAGTTCTTTTGTGTTCTATACTAAGAGAAAGCATCCAAATACTTTGTTTGGATTCATATGAGTGTGAAACTACACCTGGGATGTTTACAAGTACAAACAAGCTTAAACTCAAGCTTTTGAATGCATTTACGCGTTTAAAAAGCGCATACGAGTAGGGTGAAAGAGATTTGAGTTCTTTTGTGTTGTATATTAAGAGAAAGCATCCCAACACTTTGTTTGCATTCATTTGAATGTGAATCTACACCTAGGATGTTTACAAGTACAAACTAGCTTCACCTCAAGCTTTTGAATGCATTTATGAGTTTTAAAAGCTCATACGAGTAGGGCGAAAGATGTTTGAGTTCTTTTGTGTTGTATATTAAGAGAAAGCATCCAAGTACTTTGTTTGGATTCATTTGAGTGTGAAAGTACACCAAGGATGTTTACAAGTACAAACAAGCTTCAACCCAAGCTTTTGAAAGCATTTACGCGTTTTAACAGCTCTTACGACTATGGTAATAGAGACTGAGTTCTTTTGTGTTGTATATTAAGAGAAAGCATCCAAATACTTTGTTTGGATTCATTAGAGTGTGAAACTACACCTAGGCTGGTTACAAGTACAAACAAGCTTCAACTCAAGGTTTTGAATGCATTTACGCGTTTTAACAGCTCTTACGACTATGGTGATAGAGACTGAGTTCTTTTGTGTTGTCTATTAAGAGAAAGCATCCAAATACTTTGTTTGCATTCATTTGAGTGTGAAACTACACCTATGATGTTTACAAGTACAAACAAGCTTCAACTCAAGCTTTTGAATGCATTTACGCGTTTTAACAGCTCTTACGAGTAGGGTGATAGAGATTTAGTTCTTTTGTGTTGTATATTTAAAGAAAGCACCCAAATGTTCTGTTTGCATTCATTTGAGTATGAAACTACACCAAGAATGTTTTAAAGTGCAAACAAGCTTCAACTCAAGCTTTTGAATGCATTTACGCGTTTTAAAAGCTCATACGTGTAGGGTGAAAGAGATTTGAGTTCTTTTGTGTTGTATATTAAGAGAAAGCACCCAAATACTTTGTTTGCATTCATTTGAGTGTGAAACTACGCCGAGGATGTTTACAAGTACACAGAAGCTTCAACTCAAGCTTTTGAATGCATTTACGCGTTTTAACAGCTCTTACGAGTAGGGTGATAGAGATTTAGTTCTTTTGTGTTGTATATTTAAAAAAAGCACCCAAATGTTCTGTTTGCATTCATTTGAGTATGAAACTACACCAAGAATGTTTTAAAGTGCAAACAAGCTTCAACTCAAGCTTTTGAATGCATTTACGCGTTTTAAAAGCTCATACGTGTAGGGTGAAAGAGATTTGAGTTCTTTTGTGTTGTATATTAAGAGAAAGCACCCAAATACTTTGTTTGCATTCATTTGAGTGTGAAACTACGCCGAGGATGTTTACAAGTACACAGAAGCTTCAACTCAAGCTTTTGAATGCATTTACGCGTTTTAAAAGCTCATACGAGTAGGGTGAAAGAGATTTGAGTTCTTTTGTGTTGTATATTAAGAGAAAGCATCCAAATACTTTGTTTGGATTCATTTGAGTGTGAAACTACACCTAGGATGTTTACAAGTACAAACAAGCTTCAACTCAAGCTTTCGAATGCATTTACGCGTTTTAAAAGCTCATACGAGTAGTGTTAAAGAGATTTGAGTTCTTTTGTGTTGTATATTTAGAGAAAGCATCCAAATACTTTGTTTGCATTCATTTGAGTGTGAAACTACACCAAGGATGTTTACAAGTACAAAAAACCTTCAACCCAAGCTTTTGAATGCATTTACGCGTTTGAGACTGAGTTCTTTTGTGTTGTATATTAAGAGAAAGCACCCAAATGTTTTGTTTGCATTCATTGGAGTATGAATCTACACCAAGAATGTTTTAAAGTGCAAACAAGCTTCAACTCAAGCTTTCGAATGCATTTACGAGTTTTAAAAGCTCATACGAGTAGGGTGAAAGAGATTTGAGTTCTTTTGTGTTGTATATTAAGAGAAAGCATCCCAACACTTTGTTTGCATTCATTTGAATGTGAATCTACACCTAGGATGTTTACAAGTACAAACTAGCTTCACCTCAAGCTTTTGAATGCATTTATGAGTTTTAAAAGCTCATACGAGTAGGGCGAAAGATGTTTGAGTTCTTTTGTGTTGTATATTAAGAGAAAGCATCCAAGTACTTTGTTTGGATTCATTTGAGTGTGAAAGTACACCAAGGATGTTTACAAGTACAAACAAGCTTCAACCCAAGCTTTTGAAAGCATTTACGCGTTTTAACAGCTCTTACGACTATGGTAATAGAGACTGAGTTCTTTTGTGTTGTATATTAAGAGAAAGCATCCAAATACTTTGTTTGGATTCATTAGAGTGTGAAACTACACCTAGGCTGGTTACAAGTACAAACAAGCTTCAACTCAAGGTTTTGAATGCATTTACGCGTTTTAACAGCTCTTACGACTATGGTGATAGAGACTGAGTTCTTTTGTGTTGTCTATTAAGAGAAAGCATCCAAATACTTTGTTTGCATTCATTTGAGTGTGAAACTACACCTATGATGTTTACAAGTACAAACAAGCTTCAACTCAAGCTTTTGAATGCATTTACGCGTTTTAACAGCTCTTACGAGTAGGGTGATAGAGATTTAGTTCTTTTGTGTTGTATATTTAAAGAAAGCACCCAAATGTTCTGTTTGCATTCATTTGAGTATGAAACTACACCAAGAATGTTTTAAAGTGCAAACAAGCTTCAACTCAAGCTTTTGAATGCATTTACGCGTTTTAAAAGCTCATACGTGTAGGGTGAAAGAGATTTGAGTTCTTTTGTGTTGTATATTAAGAGAAAGCACCCAAATACTTTGTTTGCATTCATTTGAGTGTGAAACTACGCCGAGGATGTTTACAAGTACACAGAAGCTTCAACTCAAGCTTTTGAATGCATTTACGCGTTTTAAAAGCTCATACGAGTAGGGTGAAAGAGATTTGAGTTCTTTTGTGTTGTATATTAAGAGAAAGCATCCAAATACTTTGTTTGGATTCATTTGAGTGTGAAACTACACCTAGGATGTTTACAAGTACAAACAAGCTTCAACTCAAGCTTTCGAATGCATTTACGCGTTTTAAAAGCTCATACGAGTAGTGTTAAAGAGATTTGAGTTCTTTTGTGTTGTATATTTAGAGAAAGCATCCAAATACTTTGTTTGCATTCATTTGAGTGTGAAACTACACCAAGGATGTTTACAAGTACAAAAAACCTTCAACCCAAGCTTTTGAATGCATTTACGCGTTTGAGACTGAGTTCTTTTGTGTTGTATATTAAGAGAAAGCACCCAAATGTTTTGTTTGCATTCATTGGAGTATGAATCTACACCAAGAATGTTTTAAAGTGCAAACAAGCTTCAACTCAAGCTTTCGAATGCATTTACGAGTTTTAAAAGCTCATACGAGTAGGGTGAAAGAGATTTGAGTTCTTTTGTGTTGTATATTAAGAGAAAGCATCCCAACACTTTGTTTGCATTCATTTGAATGTGAATCTACACCTAGGATGTTTACAAGTACAAACTAGCTTCACCTCAAGCTTTTGAATGCATTTATGAGTTTTAAAAGCTCATACGAGTAGGGCGAAAGATGTTTGAGTTCTTTTGTGTTGTATATTAAGAGAAAGCATCCAAGTACTTTGTTTGGATTCATTTGAGTGTGAAAGTACACCAAGGATGTTTACAAGTACAAACAAGCTTCAACCCAAGCTTTTGAAAGCATTTACGCGTTTTAACAGCTCTTACGACTATGGTAATAGAGACTGAGTTCTTTTGTGTTGTATATTAAGAGAAAGCATCCAAATACTTTGTTTGGATTCATTAGAGTGTGAAACTACACCTAGGCTGGTTACAAGTACAAACAAGCTTCAACTCAAGGTTTTGAATGCATTTACGCGTTTTAACAGCTCTTACGACTATGGTGATAGAGACTGAGTTCTTTTGTGTTGTCTATTAAGAGAAAGCATCCAAATACTTTGTTTGCATTCATTTGAGTGTGAAACTACACCTATGATGTTTACAAGTACAAACAAGCTTCAACTCAAGCTTTTGAATGCATTTACGCGTTTTAACAGCTCTTACGAGTAGGGTGATAGAGATTTAGTTCTTTTGTGTTGTATATTTAAAGAAAGCACCCAAATGTTCTGTTTGCATTCATTTGAGTATGAAACTACACCAAGAATGTTTTAAAGTGCAAACAAGCTTCAACTCAAGCTTTTGAATGCATTTACGCGTTTTAAAAGCTCATACGTGTAGGGTGAAAGAGATTTGAGTTCTTTTGTGTTGTATATTAAGAGAAAGCACCCAAATACTTTGTTTGCATTCATTTGAGTGTGAAACTACGCCGAGGATGTTTACAAGTACACAGAAGCTTCAACTCAAGCTTTTGAATGCATTTACGCATTTTAACAGCTCTTACGAGTAGGGTGATAGAGATTTAGTTCTTTTGTGTTGTATATTTAAAAAAAGCACCCAAATGTTCTGTTTGCATTCATTTGAGTATGAAACTACACCAAGAATGTTTTAAAGTGCAAACAAGCTTCAACTCAAGCTTTTGAATGCATTTACGCGTTTTAAAAGCTCATACGTGTAGGGTGAAAGAGATTTGAGTTCTTTTGTGTTGTATATTAAGAGAAAGCACCCAAATACTTTGTTTGCATTCATTTGAGTGTGAAACTACGCCGAGGATGTTTACAAGTACACAGAAGCTTCAACTCAAGCTTTTGAATGCATTTACGCGTTTTAAAAGCTCATACGAGTAGGGTGAAAGAGATTTGAGTTCTTTTGTGTTGTATATTAAGAGAAAGCATCCAAATACTTTGTTTGGATTCATTTGAGTGTGAAACTACACCTAGGATGTTTACAAGTACAAACAAGCTTCAACTCAAGCTTTCGAATGCATTTACGCGTTTTAAAAGCTCATACGAGTAGTGTTAAAGAGATTTGAGTTCTTTTGTGTTGTATATTTAGAGAAAGCATCCAAATACTTTGTTTGCATTCATTTGAGTGTGAAACTACACCAAGGATGTTTACAAGTACAAAAAACCTTCAACCCAAGCTTTTGAATGCATTTACGCGTTTGAGACTGAGTTCTTTTGTGTTGTATATTAAGAGAAAGCACCCAAATGTTTTGTTTGCATTCATTGGAGTATGAATCTACACCAAGAATGTTTTAAAGTGCAAACAAGCTTCAACTCAAGCTTTCGAATGCATTTACGAGTTTTAAAAGCTCATACGAGTAGGGTGAAAGAGATTTGAGTTCTTTTGTGTTGTATATTAAGAGAAAGCATCCCAACACTTTGTTTGCATTCATTTGAATGTGAATCTACACCTAGGATGTTTACAAGTACAAACTAGCTTCACCTCAAGCTTTTGAATGCATTTATGAGTTTTAAAAGCTCATACGAGTAGGGCGAAAGATGTTTGAGTTCTTTTGTGTTGTATATTAAGAGAAAGCATCCAAGTACTTTGTTTGGATTCATTTGAGTGTGAAAGTACACCAAGGATGTTTACAAGTACAAACAAGCTTCAACCCAAGCTTTTGAAAGCATTTACGCGTTTTAACAGCTCTTACGACTATGGTAATAGAGACTGAGTTCTTTTGTGTTTTATATTAAGAGAAAGCATCCAAATACTTTGTTTGGATTCATTAGAGTGTGAAACTACACCTAGGCTGGTTACAAGTACAAACAAGCTTCAACTCAAGGTTTTGAATGCATTTACGCGTTTTAACAGCTCTTACGACTATGGTGATAGAGACTGAGTTCTTTTGTGTTGTCTATTAAGAGAAAGCATCCAAATACTTTGTTTGCATTCATTTGAGTGTGAAACTACACCTATGATGTTTACAAGTACAAACAAGCTTCAACTCAAGCTTTTGAATGCATTTACGCGTTTTAACAGCTCTTACGAGTAGGGTGATAGAGATTTAGTTCTTTTGTGTTGTATATTTAAAGAAAGCACCCAAATGTTCTGTTTGCATTCATTTGAGTATGAAACTACACCAAGAATGTTTTAAAGTGCAAACAAGCTTCAACTCAAGCTTTTGAATGCATTTACGCGTTTTAAAAGCTCATACGTGTAGGGTGAAAGAGATTTGAGTTCTTTTGTGTTGTATATTAAGAGAAAGCACCCAAATACTTTGTTTGCATTCATTTGAGTGTGAAACTACGCCGAGGATGTTTACAAGTACACAGAAGCTTCAACTCAAGCTTTTGAATGCATTTACGCGTTTTAAAAGCTCATACGAGTAGGGTGAAAGAGATTTGAGTTCTTTTGTGTTGTATATTAAGAGAAAGCATCCAAATACTTTGTTTGGATTCATTTGAGTGTGAAACTACACCTAGGATGTTTACAAGTACAAACAAGCTTCAACTCAAGCTTTCGAATGCATTTACGCGTTTTAAAAGCTCATACGAGTAGTGTTAAAGAGATTTGAGTTCTTTTGTGTTGTATATTTAGAGAAAGCATCCAAATACTTTGTTTGCATTCATTTGAGTGTGAAACTACACCAAGGATGTTTACAAGTACAAAAAACCTTCACCCCAAGCTTTTGAATGCATTTACGCGTTTGAGACTGAGTTCTTTTGTGTTGTATATTAAGAGAAAGCACCCAAATGTTTTGTTTGCATTCATTGGAGTATGAATCTACACCAAGAATGTTTTAAAGTGCAAACAAGCTTCAACTCAAGCTTTCGAATGCATTTACGAGTTTTAAAAGCTCATACGAGTAGGGTGAAAGAGATTTGAGTTCTTTTGTGTTGTATATTAAGAGAAAGCATCCCAACACTTTGTTTGCATTCATTTGAATGTGAATCTACACCTAGGATGTTTACAAGTACAAACTAGCTTCACCTCAAGCTTTTGAATGCATTTATGAGTTTTAAAAGCTCATACGAGTAGGGCGAAAGATGTTTGAGTTCTTTTGTGTTGTATATTAAGAGAAAGCATCCAAGTACTTTGTTTGGATTCATTTGAGTGTGAAAGTACACCAAGGATGTTTACAAGTACAAACAAGCTTCAACCCAAGCTTTTGAAAGCATTTACGCGTTTTAACAGCTCTTACGACTATGGTAATAGAGACTGAGTTCTTTTGTGTTGTATATTAAGAGAAAGCATCCAAATACTTTGTTTGGATTCATTAGAGTGTGAAACTACACCTAGGCTGGTTACAAGTACAAACAAGCTTCAACTCAAGGTTTTGAATGCATTTACGCGTTTTAACAGCTCTTACGACTATGGTGATAGAGACTGAGTTCTTTTGTGTTGTCTATTAAGAGAAAGCATCCAAATACTTTGTTTGCATTCATTTGAGTGTGAAACTACACCTATGATGTTTACAAGTACAAACAAGCTTCAACTCAAGCTTTTGAATGCATTTACGCATTTTAACAGCTCTTACGAGTAGGGTGATAGAGATTTAGTTCTTTTGTGTTGTATATTTAAAGAAAGCACCCAAATGTTCTGTTTGCATTCATTTGAGTATGAAACTACACCAAGAATGTTTTAAAGTGCAAACAAGCTTCAACTCAAGCTTTTGAATGCATTTACGCGTTTTAAAAGCTCATACGTGTAGGGTGAAAGAGATTTGAGTTCTTTTGTGTTGTATATTAAGAGAAAGCACCCAAATACTTTGTTTGCATTCATTTGAGTGTGAAACTACGCCGAGGATGTTTACAAGTACACAGAAGCTTCAACTCAAGCTTTTGAATGCATTTACGCATTTTAACAGCTCTTACGAGTAGGGTGATAGAGATTTAGTTCTTTTGTGTTGTATATTTAAAAAAAGCACCCAAATGTTCTGTTTGCATTCATTTGAGTATGAAACTACACCAAGAATGTTTTAAAGTGCAAACAAGCTTCAACTCAAGCTTTTGAATGCA
This sequence comes from Tetragonia tetragonoides, assembly GCA_038025085.1. Classification (NCBI taxonomy): domain Eukaryota; kingdom Viridiplantae; phylum Streptophyta; class Magnoliopsida; order Caryophyllales; family Aizoaceae; genus Tetragonia; species Tetragonia tetragonoides. The sequence goes on from CM076140.1 coordinate 28,422,261, forward strand.
TTTACGCGTTTTAAAAGCTCATACGTGTAGGGTGAAAGAGATTTGAGTTCTTTTGTGTTGTATATTAAGAGAAAGCACCCAAATACTTTGTTTGCATTCATTTGAGTGTGAAACTACGCCGAGGATGTTTACAAGTACACAGAAGCTTCAACTCAAGCTTTTGAATGCATTTACGCGTTTTAAAAGCTCATACGAGTAGGGTGAAAGAGATTTGAGTTCTTTTGTGTTGTATATTAAGAGAAAGCATCCAAATACTTTGTTTGGATTCATTTGAGTGTGAAACTACACCTAGGATGTTTACAAGTACAAACAAGCTTCAACTCAAGCTTTCGAATGCATTTACGCGTTTTAAAAGCTCATACGAGTAGTGTTAAAGAGATTTGAGTTCTTTTGTGTTGTATATTTAGAGAAAGCATCCAAATACTTTGTTTGCATTCATTTGAGTGTGAAACTACACCAAGGATGTTTACAAGTACAAAAAACCTTCAACCCAAGCTTTTGAATGCATTTACGCGTTTGAGACTGAGTTCTTTTGTGTTGTATATTAAGAGAAAGCACCCAAATGTTTTGTTTGCATTCATTGGAGTATGAATCTACACCAAGAATGTTTTAAAGTGCAAACAAGCTTCAACTCAAGCTTTCGAATGCATTTACGAGTTTTAAAAGCTCATACGAGTAGGGTGAAAGAGATTTGAGTTCTTTTGTGTTGTATATTAAGAGAAAGCATCCAAATACTTTGTTTGCATTCATTTGAATGTGAAACTACACCTAGGATGTTTACAAGTACAAACAAGCTTAAACTCAAGCTTTTGAATGCATTTACGCGTTTTAAAAGCTCATACGAGTAGGGTGAAAGAGATTTGAGTTCTTTTGTGTTGTATATTAAGAGAAAGCATCCAAATACTTTGTTTGCATTCATTTGAGTGTGAAACTACGCCGAGGATGTTTACAAGTACACAGAAGCTTCAACTCAAGCTTTTGAATGCATTTACGCGTTTTAAAAGCTCATACGAGTAGGGTGAAAGAGATTTGAGTTCTTTTGTGTTGTATATTAAGAGAAAGCATCCAAATACTTTGTTTGGATTCATTTGAGTGTGAAACTACACCTAGGATGTTTACAAGTACAAACAAGCTTCAACTCAAGCTTTCGAATGCATTTACGCGTTTTAAAAGCTCATACGAGTAGTGTTAAAGAGATTTGAGTTCTTTTGTGTTGTATATTTAGAGAAAGCATCCAAATACTTTGTTTGCATTCATTTGAGTGTGAAACTACACCAAGGATGTTTACAAGTACAAAAAACCTTCAACCCAAGCTTTTGAATGCATTTACGCGTTTGAGACTGAGTTCTTTTGTGTTGTATATTAAGAGAAAGCACCCAAATGTTTTGTTTGCATTCATTGGAGTATGAATCTACACCAAGAATGTTTTAAAGTGCAAACAAGCTTCAACTCAAGCTTTCGAATGCATTTACGAGTTTTAAAAGCTCATACGAGTAGGGTGAAAGAGATTTGAGTTCTTTTGTGTTGTATATTAAGAGAAAGCATCCAAATACTTTGTTTGCATTCATTTGAATGTGAAACTACACCTAGGATGTTTACAAGTACAAACAAGCTTAAACTCAAGCTTTTGAATGCATTTACGCGTTTTAAAAGCTCATACGAGTAGGGTGAAAGAGATTTGAGTTCTTTTTTGTTGTATATTAAGAGAAAGCATCCAAATACTTTGTTTGGATTCATTTGTGTGTGAAACTACACCTAGGATGTTTACAAGTACAAACAAGCTTCAACTCAAACTTTCGAATGCATTTACGAGTTTTAAAAGCTCAGACGAGTAGGGTGAAAGAGATTTAAGTTCTTTTGTGTTGTCTATTAAGAGAAAGCATCCAAATACTTTGTTTGCATTCATTTGAGTGTGAAACTACACCTATGATGTTTACAAGTACAAACAAGCTTCAACTCAAGCTTTTGAATGCATTTACGCGTTTTAACAGCTCTTACGAGTAGGGTGACAGAGATTTAGTTCTTTTGTGTTGTATATTTAGAGAAAGCCCCCAAATGTTCTGTTTGCATTCATTTGAGTATGAAACTACACCAAGAATGTTTTAAAGTGCAAACAAGCTTCAACTCAAGCTTTTGAATGCATTTACGCGTTTTAAAAGCTAATACGAGTAGGGTGAAAGAGATTGGAGTTCTTTTGTGTTGTATATTAAGAGAAAGCATCCAAATACTTTGTTTGGATTCATTTGAGTGTGAAACTACACCTAGGATGTTTACAAGTACAAACAAACTTTAACTCAAACTTTTGAATCCATTTACGCGTTTTAAAAGCTCATACGAATAGGGTGAAAGTGATTTGAGTTCTTTTGTGTTGTATATTAAGAGAAAGCACCGAAATACTTGGTTTGGATTCATTTGATTGTGAAACTACACCTAGGATGTTTACAAGTACAAACAAGCTTCAACCCAAGCTTTTGAATGCATTTACGCGTTTTAACAACTCTTGCGACTATGGTGATAGAGACTGAGTTCTTTTGTGTTGTATATTAAGAGAAAGCATCCAAATACTCTGTTTGGATTCATTTAAGTGTAAAACTATACCTATGATGTTTACAAGTACAAACAAGCTTCAACTCAAGCTTTTGAATGCATTAACGCGTTTTAAAAGCTCATAAGAATAGGGTGAAAGAGATTTGAGTTCGTTTGTGTTGTATATTAAGAGGAAGCATCCAAATACTTTGTTTGGATTCATTTGAGTGTGAAACTACACCTAGGATGTTTACACGTACAAACAAACTTTAACTCAAACTTTTGAATCCATTTACGCGTTTTAAAAGCTCATACGAATAGGGTGAAAGTTATTTGAGTTCTTTTGTGTTGTATATTAAGAGAAAGCACCGAAATACTTTGCCTGGATTCATTTGATTGTGAAACTACACCTAGGATGTTTACAAGTACAAACAAGCTTCAACCCAAGCTTTTGAATGCATTTACGCGTTTTAACAGCTCCTACCACTATGGTGATAGAGACTGAGTTCTCTTGTGTTGTATATTAAGAAAAAGCATCCAAAAAGTTTGTTTGGATTCATTTGAGTGTGAAACTACACCTAAGATGTTTACAAGTACAAACAAGCGTCAACTCAAACTTTTGAATCCATTTACGCGTTTTAAAAGCTCATACGAGTAGGGTGAATGAGATTTGAGTTCTTTTGTGTTGTATATTAAGAGAATGCATCCAAAAACTTTGTTTGCATTCATTTGAATGTGAAACTACACCTAGGATGTTTACAAGTACAAACAAGCTTTTCAATGCATTTACGCGTTTTAACAGCTCTTACGAGTAGGGTGATAGAGATTTAGTTCTTTTGTGTTGTATATTTAGAGAAAGCACCCAAAATTTCTGTTTGCATTCATTTGAGTATGAAACTACACCAAGAATGTTTTAAAGTGCAAACAAGCTTCAACTCAAGCTTTTGAATGCATTTACGCATTTTAAAAGCTAATACGAGTAGGGTGAAAGAGATTGGAGTTCTTTTGTGTTGTATATTAAGAGAAAGCGTCCAAATACTTTGTTTGGATTCATTTGAGTGTGAAACTACACCTAGGATGTTTACAAGTACAAACAAGCTTCAACTCAAGCTTTTGAATGCATTTACGCGTTTTAAAAGCTCATACGAGTAGGGTGAAAGAGATTTGAGTTCTTTTGTGTTGTATATTAAGAGAAAGCACCCAAATACTTTGTTTGGATTCATTTGAGTGTGAAACTACACCTAGGATGTTTACAAGTACAAACAAGCTTCAACTCAAGCTTTTGAATGCATTTACGCGTTTTAAAAGCTCATACGAGTAGCGTGAAAGAGATTTGAGTTCTTTTGTGTTGTATATTAAGAGAAAGCATCCAAATACTTTGTTTGCATTCATTTGAATGTGAAACTACGCCTAGGATATTTACAAGTACAAACAAGCTTCAACCCAAGCTTTTGAATGCATTTACGCGTTTTAACAACTCTTGCGACTATGGTGATAGAGACTGAGTTCTTTTGTGTTGTATATTAAGAGAAAGCATCCAAATACTCTGTTTGGATTCATTTATGTGTAAAACTACACATGGGATGTTTACAAGTACAAACAAGCTTCAACTCAAACTTTTGAATGCATTTACGCGTTTCAAAAGCTCATACGAGTAGGGTGAAAAAGATTTGAGTTCTTTTGTGTTGTATATTAATAGAAAGCATCCAAATACTTTGTTTGCATTCATTTGAGTGTGAAACTACACCTAGGATGTTTACAAGTACAAACAAGCTTCAACTCAAGCTTTTGAATGCATTTACGCGTTTTAAAAGCTCATACGAGTAGCGTGAAAGAGATTTGAGTTCTTTTGTGTTGTATATTAAGAGAAAGCATCCAAATACTTTGTTTGCATTCATTTGAATGTGAAACTACGCCTAGGATATTTACAAGTACAAACAAGCTTCAACCCAAGCTTTTGAATGCATTTACGCGTTTTAACAACTCTTGCGACTATGGTGATAGAGACTGAGTTCTTTTGTGTTGTATATTAAGAGAAAGCATCCAAATACTCTGTTTGCATTCATTTGAATGTGAAACTATACCTAGGATGTTGACAAGTACAAACAAGCTTAAACTCAAACTTTTGAGTGCATTTACGCGTTTTAAAAGCTCATACGAGTAGGGTGAAAGAGTTTTGAGTTCTTTTGTGATGTATATTAAGAGAAAGCATCCAAATACTTTATTTGGATTCATTTGAGTGTGAAACTACACCTAAGATGTTTACAAGTACAAACAAGCTTAAACTCAACCTTTTGAGTGCATTTACGCGTTTTAAAAGCTCATACGAGTAGGGTGAAAGAGATTTGAGTTCTTTTGTGTTGTATATTAAGAGAAAGCATCCAAATACTTTGTTTGCATTCATTTGAGTGTGAAACTACGCCGAGGATGTTTAGAAGTACAAACAAGCTTCAACTCAAGCTTTCGAATGCATTTACGCGTTTTAAAAGCTCATACGAGTAGGGTGAAAGATATTTGAGTTCTTTTGTGTTGTATATTAAGAGAAAGCATCCAAATACTCTTATTTGATTCATTTAAGTGTAAAACTACACCTGGGATGTTTACAAGTACAAACAAGCTTCAACTCAAACTTTTAAATGCATTTACGCGTTTTAAAAGCTCATACGAGTAGGGTGAAAAAGATTTGAGTTCTTTTGTGTTGTATATTAATAGAAAGCATCCAAATACTTTGTTTGCATTCATTTGAGTGTGAAACTACACCAAGGATGTTTACAATTACAAACAAGCTTCAACTCAAGCTTTTGAATGCATTTACGCGTTTTAAAAGCTCATACGAGTAGGGTGAAAGAGATTTGAGTTCTTTTGTGTTGTATATTAAGAGAAAGCATCCAAACACTTTATTTGCATTCATTTGAGTGTGAAATTACACCTAAGATGTTTACAAGTACAAATAAGCTTCAACCCAAGCCTTTGAATGCATTTACGCGTTTTAAAAGCTAATTCGAGTAGGGTGAAAGAGATTGGAGTTCTTTTGTGTTGTATATTAAGAGAAAGCATCCAAATACTTTGTTTGGATTCATTTGAGTGTGAAACTACACCTAGGATGTCTACAAGTACAAACAAGCTTCAACTCAAGCTTTTGAATGCATTTACGCGTTTTAAAAGCTCATACGAGTAGGGTGAAAGAGATTTGAGTTCTTTTGTGTTGTATATTAAGAGAAAGCACCCAAATACTTTGTTTGGATTCATTTGAGTGTGAAACTACACCTAGGATGTTTACAAGTACAAACAAGCTTCAACTCAAGCGTTTGAATGCATTTACGCGTTTTAAAAGCTCATACGAGTAGCGTGAAAGAGATTTGAGTTCTTTTGTGTTGTATATTAAGAGAAAGCATCCAAATACTTTGTTTGCATTCATTTGAGTGTGAAACTACGCCTAGGATATTTACAAGTACAAACAAGCTTCAACTCAAGCTTTTGAATGCATTTACGAGTTTTAAAAGCTCATACGTGTAGGGTGAAAGAGATTTCAGTTCTTTTGTGTTGTATATTAAGAGAAAGCACCCAAATACTTTGTTTGGATTCATTTGAGTGTGAAACTACACATAGGATGTTTACAAGTACAAACAAGATTCAACTCAAGCTTTTGAATGCATTTACGCGTTTTAAAAGCTCATACGAGTAGGGTGAAACAGATTTGAGTTCTTTTGTGTTGTATATTAAGAGAAAGCATCCAAATACTTTGTTTGGATTCATTTGTGTGTGAAACTACACCTAGGATGTTTACAAGTACAAACAAGCTTCAACTCAAGCTTTTGAATGCATTTACGCGTTTTAACAGCTCTTACGAGTAGGGTGATAGAGATTTTGTTCTTTTGTGTTGTATATTTAGAGAAAGCACCCAAATGTTCTGTTTGCATTCATTTGAGTATGAAACTACACCAAGAATGTTTTAAAGTGCAAACAAGCTTCAACTCAAGCTTTTGAATGCATTTACGCGTTTTAAAAGCTAATACGAGTAGGGTGAAAGAGATTGTAGTTCTTTTGTGTTGTATATTAAGAGAAAGCATCCAAATACTTTGTTTGGATTCATTTGAGTGTGAAACTACACCTAGGATGTTTACAAGTACAAACAAGCTTCAACTCAAACATTTGTATCCATTTACGCGTTTTAAAAGCTCATACGAGTAGTGTTAAAGAGATTTGAGTTCTTTTGTGTTGTATATTTAGAGAAAGCATCCAAATACTTTGTTTGCATTCATTTGAGTGTGAAACTACACCTATGATGTTTACAAGTACAAACAAGCTTCAACTCAAGCTTTTGAATGCATTTACGGGTTTTAAAAGCTCATACGAGTAGTGTTAAAGAGATTTGAGTTCTTTTGTGTTGTATATTTAGAGAAAGCATCCAAATACTTTGTTTGCATTCATTTGAGTGTGAAACTACACCTATGATGTTTACAAGTACAAACAAGCTTCAACTCAAGCTTTTGAATGCATTTACGCGTTTTAACAGCTCTTACGAGTAGCGTGAAAGAGATTTGAGTTCTTTTGTGTTGTATATTAAGAGAAAGCATCCAAACACTTTATTTGCATTCATTTGAGTGTGAAATTACACCTAAGATGTTTACAAGTACAAATAAGCTTCAACCCAAGCCTTGGAATGTATTTACGCGTTTTAAAAGCTCATACGAGTAGGGTGAAAGAGATTTGAGTTCTTTTGTGTTCTATGCTAAGAGAAAGCATCCAAATACTTTGTTTGGATTCATTTGAGTGTGAAACTACACCTAGGATGTTTACAAATACAAACAAGCTTAAACTAAAGCTTTTGAATGCATTTACGCGTTTAAAAAGCTCATACGAGTAGGGTGAAAGAGATTTGAGTTCTTTTGTGTTGTATATTAAAAGAAAGCATCCCAACACTTTGTTTGCATTCATTTGAATGTGAATCTACACCTAGGATGTTTACAAGTACAAACTAGCTTCAACTCAAACTTTCGAATGCATTTACGAGTTTTAAAAGCTCAGACGAGTAGGGTGAAAGAGATTTGAGTTCTTTTGCGTTGTCTATTAAGAGAAAGCATCCAAATACTTTGTTTGCATTCATTTGAGTGTGAAACTACACCTATGATGTTTACAAGTACAAACAAGCTTCAACTCAAGCTTTTGAATGCATTTACGCGTTTTAACAGCTCTTACGAGTAGGGTGAAAGAGATTTGAGTTCTTTTGTGTTGTATATTAAGAGAAAGCATCCAAACACTTTATTTGCATTCATTTGAGTGTGAAATTACACCTAGGATGTTTACAAGTACAAACTAGCTTCACCTCAAGCTTTTGAATGCATTTACGAGTTTTAAAAGCTCATACGAGTAGGGCGAAAGAGATTCGAGTTCTTTTGTGTTGTATATTAAGAGAAAGCATCCAAGTACTTTGTTTGGATTCATTTGAGTGTGAAAGTACACCTAGGATGTTTACAAGTACAAACAAGCTTCAACCCAAGCTTTTGAAAGCATTTACGCGTTTTAACAGCTCTTACGACTATGGTAATAGAGACTGAGTTCTTTTGTGTTGTATATTAAGAGAAAGCATCCAAATACTTTGTTTGGATTCATTAGAGTGTGAAACTACACCTTGGCTTGTTACAAGTACAAACAAGCTTCTACTCAAGGTTTTGAATGCATTTACGCGTTTTAACAGATCTTACGACTATGGTGATAGAGACTGAGTTCTTTTGTGTTGTCTATTAAGAGAAAGCATCCAAATACTTTGTTTGCATTCATTTGAGTGTGAAACTACACCTATGATGTTTACAAGTACAAACAAGCTTCAACTCAAGCTTTTGAATGCATTTACGCGTTTTAACAGCTCTTACGAGTAGGGTGATAGAGATTTTGTTCTTTTGTGTTGTATATTTAGAGAAAGCACCCAAACGTTCTATTTGCATTCATTTGAGTATGAAACTACACCAAGAATGTTTTAAAGTGCAAACAAGCTTCAACTCAAGCTTTTGAATGCATTTCCGCGTTTTAAAAGCTAATACGAGTAGGGTGAAAGAGATTGGAGTTCTTTTGTGTTGTATATTAAGAGAAAGCATCCAAATACTTTGTTTGGATTCATTTGAGTGTGAAACTACACCTAGGATGTTTACAAGTACAAACAAGCTTCAACTCAAACATTTGTATCCATTTACGCGTTTTAAAAGCTCATACGAGTAGTGTTAAAGAGATTTGAGTTCTTTTGTGTTGTATATTTAGAGAAAGCATCCAAATACTTTGTTTGCATTCATTTGAGTGTGAAACTACACCTATGATGTTTACAAGTACAAACAAGCTTCAACTCAAGCTTTTGAATGCATTTACGCGTTTTAACAGCTCTTACGAGTAGCGTGAAAGAGATTTGAGTTCTTTTGTGTTGTATATTAAGAGAAAGCATCCAAACACTTTATTTGCATTCATTTGAGTGTGAAATTACACCTAAGATGTTTACAAGTACAAATAAGCTTCAACCCAAGCCTTTGAATGCATTTGCGCGTTTTAAAAGCTCATACGAGTAGGGTGAAAGAGATTTGAGTTCTTTTTTGTTCTATGCTAAGAGAAAGCATCCAAATACTTTGTTTGGATTCATTTGAGTGTGAAACTACACCTAGGATGTTTACAAGTACAAACAAGCTTAAACTCAAGCTTTTGAATGCATTTACGCGTTTAAAAAGCTCATACGAGTAGGGTGAAAGAGATTTGAGTTCTTTTGTGTTGTATATTAAGAGAAAGCATCCCAACACTTTGTTTGCATTCATTTGACTGTGAATCTACACCTAGGATGTTTACAAGTACAAACTAGCTTCAACTCAAACTTTCGAATGCATTTACGAGTTTTAAAAGCTCAGACGAGTAGGGTGAAAGAGATTTGAGTTCTTTTGTGTTGTCTATTAAGAGAAAGCATCCAAATACTTTATTTGCATTCATTTGAGTGTGAAACTACACCTATGATGTTTACAAGTACAAACAAGCTTCAACTCAAGCTTTTGAATGCATTTACGCGTTTTAATAGCTCTTACGAGTAGGGTGAAAGAGATTTGAGTTCTTTTGTGTTGTATATTAAGAGAAAGCATCCAAACACTTTGTTTGCATTCATTTGAGTGTGAAATTACACCTAAGATGTTTACAAGTACAAATAAGCTTCAACCCAAGCCTTTGAATGCATTTACGCGTTTTAAAAGCTCATACGAGTAGGGTGAAAGAGATTTGAGTTCTTTTGTGTTCTATGCTAAGAGAAAGCATCCAAATACTTTGTTTGGTTTCATTTGAGTGTGAAACTACACCTAGGATGTTTACAAGTACAAACAAGCTTAAACTCAAGCTTTTGAATGCATTTACGCGTTTAAAAAGCTCATACGAGTAGGGTGAAAGAGATTTGAGTTCTTTTGTGTTGTATATTAAGAGAAAGCATCCCAACACTTTGTTTGTATTCATTTGAATGTGAATCTACACCTGGGATGTTTACAAGTACAAACTAGCTTCACCTCAAGCTTTTGAATGCATTTACGAGTTTTAAAAGCTCATACGAGTAGTGCAAAAGAGATTTGAGTTCTTTTGTGTTGTATATTAAGAGAAAGCATCCAAGTACTTTGTTTGGATTCATTTGAGTGTGAAAGTACACCTAGGATGTTTACAAGTACAAACAAGCTTCAACCCAAGCTTTTGAAAGCATTTACGCGTTTTAACAGCTCTTACGACTATGGTAATAGAGACTGAGTTCTTTTGTGTTGTATATTAAGAGAAAGCATCCAAATACTTTGTTTGGATTCATTAGAGTGTGAAACTACACCTAGGCTTGCTACAAGTACAAACAAGCTTCTACTCAAGGTTTTGAATGCATTTACGCGTTTTAACAGCTCTTACGACTATGGTGATAGAGACTGAGTTCTTTTGTGTTGTCTATTAAGAGAAAGCATCCAAATACTTTTTTTGCATTCATTTGAGTGTGAAACTACACCTATGATGTTTACAAGTACAAACAAGCTTCAACTCAAGCTTTTGAATGCATTTACGCGTTTTAACAGCTCTTACGAGTAGGGTGATAGAGATTTTGTTCTTTTGTGTTGTATATTTAGAGAAAGCACCCAAATGTTCTGTTTGCATTCATTTGAGTATGAAACTACACCAAGAATGTTTTAAAGTGCAAACAAGCTTCAACTCAAGCTTTTGAATGCATTTACGCGTTTTAAAAGCTAATACGAGTAGGGTGAAAGAGATTGGAGTTCTTTTGTGTTGTATATTAAGAGAAAGCATCCAAATACTTTGTTTGGATTCATTTGAGTGTGAAACTACACCTAGGATGTTTACAAGTACAAACAAGCTTCAACTCAAACATTTGTATCCATTTACGCGTTTTAAAAGCTCATACGAGTAGTGTTAAAGAGATTTGAGTTCTTTTGTGTTGTATATTTAGAGAAAGCATCCAAATACTTTGTTTGCATTCATTTGAGTGTGAAACTACACCTAGGATGTTTACAAGTACAAAAAACCTTCAACCCAAGCTTTTGAATGCATTTACGCGTTTGAACAGCTCTTATGACTATGGTGATAGAGACTGAGTTCTTTTGTGTTGTATATTAAGAGAAAGCACCCAAATGTTTTGTTTGCATTCATTGGAGTATGAATCTACACCAAGAATGTTTTAAAGTGCAAACAAGCTTCAACTCAAGCTTTCGAATGCATTTACGCGTTTTAAAAGCTCATACGAGTATGGTGAAAGAGATTTGAGTTCTTTTGTGTTGTATATTAAGAGAAAGCATCCAAATACATTGTTTGCATTCATTTGAATGTGAAACAACACCTAGGATGTTTACAAGTCCAAACAAGCTTAAACTCAAGCTTTTGAGTGCATTTACGCGTTTCAAAAGCTCATACGAGTAGTGTGACAGCGATTTGAGTTCTTTTGTGTTGTATATTAAGAGAAAGCATCTAAATACTTTGTTTAAATTCATTTGAGTGTGAAACTACACCTAGGATGTTTACAAGTACAAACAAGCTTCAACTCAATTTTTTGAATGCATTTACGCGTTTTAAAAGCTCATACGAGTAGGGTGAAAGAGATTCGAGTTCTTTTGTGTTGTATATTAAGAGAAAGCACCCAAATACTTTGTTTGGATTCATTTGAGTGTGAAACTACACACAGGATGTTTACAAGTACAAACAAGATTCAACTCAAGCTTTTGAATGCATTTACGCGTTTTAACAGCTCTTACAACTAGGGTGATAGAGATTGGGCTCTTTTGAGTTATATTAAGAGAAAGCATCCAAATACTTTGTTTGCATTCATTTGAGTATGAAACTACACCAAGAATGTTTTAAAGTGCAAACAAGCTTCAACTCAAGCTTTTGAATGCATTTACGCATTTTAAAAGCTAATACGAGTAGGGTGAAAGAGATTGGAGTTCTTTTGTGTTGTATATTAAGAGAAAGCATCCAAATACTTTGTTTGGATTCATTTGAGTGTGAAACTACACCTAGGATGTTTACAAGTACAAACAAGCTTCAACTCAAGCTTTTGAATGCATTTACGCGTTTTAAAAGCTCATACGAGTAGGGTGAAAGAGATTTGAGTTCTTTTGTGTTGTATATTAAGAGAAAGCACCCAAATACTTTGTTTGGATTCATTTGAGTGTGAAACTACACCTAGGATGTTTACAAGTACAAACAAGCTTCAACTCAAGCTTTTGAATGCATTTACGCGTTTTAAAAGCTCATACGAGTAGCGTGAAAGAGATTTGAGTTCTTTTGTGTTGTATATTAAGAGAAAGCATCCAAATACTTTGTTTGCATTCATTTGAATGTGAAACTACGCCTAGGATATTTACAAGTACAAACAAGCTTCAACCCAAGCTTTTGAATGCATTTACGCGTTTTAACAACTCTTGCGACTATGGTGATAGAGACTGAGTTCTTTTGTGTTGTATATTAAGAGAAAGCATCCAAATACTCTGTTTGGATTCATTTATGTGTAAAACTACACATGGGATGTTTACAAGTACAAACAAGCTTCAACTCAAACTTTTGAATGCATTTACGCGTTTCAAAAGCTCATACGAGTAGGGTGAAAAAGATTTGAGTTCTTTTGTGTTGTATATTAATAGAAAGCATCCAAATACTTTGTTTGCATTCATTTGAGTGTGAAACTACACCTAGGATGTTTACAAGTACAAACAAGCTTCAACTCAAGCTTTTGAATGCATTTACGCGTTTTAAAAGCTCATACGAGTAGCGTGAAAGAGATTTGAGTTCTTTTGTGTTGTATATTAAGAGAAAGCATCCAAATACTTTGTTTGCATTCATTTGAATGTGAAACTACGCCTAGGATATTTACAAGTACAAACAAGCTTCAACCCAAGCTTTTGAATGCATTTACGCGTTTTAACAACTCTTGCGACTATGGTGATAGAGACTGAGTTCTTTTGTGTTGTATATTAAGAGAAAGCATCCAAATACTCTGTTTGCATTCATTTGAATGTGAAACTATACCTAGGATGTTGACAAGTACAAACAAGCTTAAACTCAAACTTTTGAGTGCATTTACGCGTTTTAAAAGCTCATACGAGTAGGGTGAAAGAGTTTTGAGTTCTTTTGTGATGTATATTAAGAGAAAGCATCCAAATACTTTATTTGGATTCATTTGAGTGTGAAACTACACCTAAGATGTTTACAAGTACAAACAAGCTTAAACTCAACCTTTTGAGTGCATTTACGCGTTTTAAAAGCTCATACGAGTAGGGTGAAAGAGATTTGAGTTCTTTTGTGTTGTATATTAAGAGAAAGCATCCAAATACTTTGTTTGCATTCATTTGAGTGTGAAACTACGCCGAGGATGTTTAGAAGTACAAACAAGCTTCAACTCAAGCTTTCGAATGCATTTACGCGTTTTAAAAGCTCATACGAGTAGGGTGAAAGATATTTGAGTTCTTTTGTGTTGTATATTAAGAGAAAGCATCCAAATACTCTTATTTGATTCATTTAAGTGTAAAACTACACCTGGGATGTTTACAAGTACAAACAAGCTTCAACTCAAACTTTTAAATGCATTTACGCGTTTTAAAAGCTCATACGAGTAGGGTGAAAAAGATTTGAGTTCTTTTGTGTTGTATATTAATAGAAAGCATCCAAATACTTTGTTTGCATTCATTTGAGTGTGAAACTACACCAAGGATGTTTACAATTACAAACAAGCTTCAACTCAAGCTTTTGAATGCATTTACGCGTTTTAAAAGCTCATACGAGTAGGGTGAAAGAGATTTGAGTTCTTTTGTGTTGTATATTAAGAGAAAGCATCCAAACACTTTATTTGCATTCATTTGAGTGTGAAATTACACCTAAGATGTTTACAAGTACAAATAAGCTTCAACCCAAGCCTTTGAATGCATTTACGCGTTTTAAAAGCTAATTCGAGTAGGGTGAAAGAGATTGGAGTTCTTTTGTGTTGTATATTAAGAGAAAGCATCCAAATACTTTGTTTGGATTCATTTGAGTGTGAAACTACACCTAGGATGTCTACAAGTACAAACAAGCTTCAACTCAAGCTTTTGAATGCATTTACGCGTTTTAAAAGCTCATACGAGTAGGGTGAAAGAGATTTGAGTTCTTTTGTGTTGTATATTAAGAGAAAGCACCCAAATACTTTGTTTGGATTCATTTGAGTGTGAAACTACACCTAGGATGTTTACAAGTACAAACAAGCTTCAACTCAAGCTTTTGAATGCATTTACGCGTTTTAAAAGCTCATACGAGTAGCGTGAAAGAGATTTGAGTTCTTTTGTGTTGTATATTAAGAGAAAGCATCCAAATACTTTGTTTGCATTCATTTGAGTGTGAAACTACGCCTAGGATATTTACAAGTACAAACAAGCTTCAACTCAAGCTTTTGAATGCATTTACGAGTTTTAAAAGCTCATACGTGTAGGGTGAAAGAGATTTCAGTTCTTTTGTGTTGTATATTAAGAGAAAGCACCCAAATACTTTGTTTGGATTCATTTGAGTGTGAAACTACACATAGGATGTTTACAAGTACAAACAAGATTCAACTCAAGCTTTTGAATGCATTTACGCGTTTTAAAAGCTCATACGAGTAGGGTGAAACAGATTTGAGTTCTTTTGTGTTGTATATTAAGAGAAAGCATCCAAATACTTTGTTTGGATTCATTTGTGTGTGAAACTACACCTAGGATGTTTACAAGTACAAACAAGCTTCAACTCAAGCTTTTGAATGCATTTACGCGTTTTAACAGCTCTTACGAGTAGGGTGATAGAGATTTTGTTCTTTTGTGTTGTATATTTAGAGAAAGCACCCAAATGTTCTGTTTGCATTCATTTGAGTATGAAACTACACCAAGAATGTTTTAAAGTGCAAACAAGCTTCAACTCAAGCTTTTGAATGCATTTACGCGTTTTAAAAGCTAATACGAGTAGGGTGAAAGAGATTGTAGTTCTTTTGTGTTGTATATTAAGAGAAAGCATCCAAATACTTTGTTTGGATTCATTTGAGTGTGAAACTACACCTAGGATGTTTACAAGTACAAACAAGCTTCAACTCAAACATTTGTATCCATTTACGCGTTTTAAAAGCTCATACGAGTAGTGTTAAAGAGATTTGAGTTCTTTTGTGTTGTATATTTAGAGAAAGCATCCAAATACTTTGTTTGCATTCATTTGAGTGTGAAACTACACCTATGATGTTTACAAGTACAAACAAGCTTCAACTCAAGCTTTTGAATGCATTTACGGGTTTTAAAAGCTCATACGAGTAGTGTTAAAGAGATTTGAGTTCTTTTGTGTTGTATATTTAGAGAAAGCATCCAAATACTTTGTTTGCATTCATTTGAGTGTGAAACTACACCTATGATGTTTACAAGTACAAACAAGCTTCAACTCAAGCTTTTGAATGCATTTACGCGTTTTAACAGCTCTTACGAGTAGCGTGAAAGAGATTTGAGTTCTTTTGTGTTGTATATTAAGAGAAAGCATCCAAACACTTTATTTGCATTCATTTGAGTGTGAAATTACACCTAAGATGTTTACAAGTACAAATAAGCTTCAACCCAAGCCTTGGAATGTATTTACGCGTTTTAAAAGCTCATACGAGTAGGGTGAAAGAGATTTGAGTTCTTTTGTGTTCTATGCTAAGAGAAAGCATCCAAATACTTTGTTTGGATTCATTTGAGTGTGAAACTACACCTAGGATGTTTACAAATACAAACAAGCTTAAACTAAAGCTTTTGAATGCATTTACGCGTTTAAAAAGCTCATACGAGTAGGGTGAAAGAGATTTGAGTTCTTTTGTGTTGTATATTAAAAGAAAGCATCCCAACACTTTGTTTGCATTCATTTGAATGTGAATCTACACCTAGGATGTTTACAAGTACAAACTAGCTTCAACTCAAACTTTCGAATGCATTTACGAGTTTTATAAGCTCAGACGAGTAGGGTGAAAGAGATTTGAGTTCTTTTGCGTTGTCTATTAAGAGAAAGCATCCAAATACTTTGTTTGCATTCATTTGAGTGTGAAACTACACCTATGATGTTTACAAGTACAAACAAGCTTCAACTCAAGCTTTTGAATGCATTTACGCGTTTTAACAGCTCTTACGAGTAGGGTGAAAGAGATTTGAGTTCTTTTGTGTTGTATATTAAGAGAAAGCATCCAAACACTTTATTTGCATTCATTTGAGTGTGAAATTACACCTAGGATGTTTACAAGTACAAACTAGCTTCACCTCAAGCTTTTGAATGCATTTACGAGTTTTAAAAGCTCATACGAGTAGGGCGAAAGAGATTCGAGTTCTTTTGTGTTGTATATTAAGAGAAAGCATCCAAGTACTTTGTTTGGATTCATTTGAGTGTGAAAGTACACCTAGGATGTTTACAAGTACAAACAAGCTTCAACCCAAGCTTTTGAAAGCATTTACGCGTTTTAACAGCTCTTACGACTATGGTAATAGAGACTGAGTTCTTTTGTGTTGTATATTAAGAGAAAGCATCCAAATACTTTGTTTGGATTCATTAGAGTGTGAAACTACACCTTGGCTTGTTACAAGTACAAACAAGCTTCTACTCAAGGTTTTGAATGCATTTACGCGTTTTAACAGATCTTACGACTATGGTGATAGAGACTGAGTTCTTTTGTGTTGTCTATTAAGAGAAAGCATCCAAATACTTTGTTTGCATTCATTTGAGTGTGAAACTACACCTATGATGTTTACAAGTACAAACAAGCTTCAACTCAAGCTTTTGAATGCATTTACGCGTTTTAACAGCTCTTACGAGTAGGGTGATAGAGATTTTGTTCTTTTGTGTTGTATATTTAGAGAAAGCACCCAAACGTTCTATTTGCATTCATTTGAGTATGAAACTACACCAAGAATGTTTTAAAGTGCAAACAAGCTTCAACTCAAGCTTTTGAATGCATTTCCGCGTTTTAAAAGCTAATACGAGTAGGGTGAAAGAGATTGGAGTTCTTTTGTGTTGTATATTAAGAGAAAGCATCCAAATACTTTGTTTGGATTCATTTGAGTGTGAAACTACACCTAGGATGTTTACAAGTACAAACAAGCTTCAACTCAAACATTTGTATCCATTTACGCGTTTTAAAAGCTCATACGAGTAGTGTTAAAGAGATTTGAGTTCTTTTGTGTTGTATATTTAGAGAAAGCATCCAAATACTTTGTTTGCATTCATTTGAGTGTGAAACTACACCTATGATGTTTACAAGTACAAACAAGCTTCAACTCAAGCTTTTGAATGCATTTACGCGTTTTAACAGCTCTTACGAGTAGCGTGAAAGAGATTTGAGTTCTTTTGTGTTGTATATTAAGAGAAAGCATCCAAACACTTTATTTGCATTCATTTGAGTGTGAAATTACACCTAAGATGTTTACAAGTACAAATAAGCTTCAACCCAAGCCTTTGAATGCATTTGCGCGTTTTAAAAGCTCATACGAGTAGGGTGAAAGAGATTTGAGTTCTTTTTTGTTCTATGCTAAGAGAAAGCATCCAAATACTTTGTTTGGATTCATTTGAGTGTGAAACTACACCTAGGATGTTTACAAGTACAAACAAGCTTAAACTCAAGCTTTTGAATGCATTTACGCGTTTAAAAAGCTCATACGAGTAGGGTGAAAGAGATTTGAGTTCTTTTGTGTTGTATATTAAGAGAAAGCATCCCAACACTTTGTTTGCATTCATTTGACTGTGAATCTACACCTAGGATGTTTACAAGTACAAACTAGCTTCAACTCAAACTTTCGAATGCATTTACGAGTTTTAAAAGCTCAGACGAGTAGGGTGAAAGAGATTTGAGTTCTTTTGTGTTGTCTATTAAGAGAAAGCATCCAAATACTTTATTTGCATTCATTTGAGTGTGAAACTACACCTATGATGTTTACAAGTACAAACAAGCTTCAACTCAAGCTTTTGAATGCATTTACGCGTTTTAACAGCTCTTACGAGTAGGGTGAAAGAGATTTGAGTTCTTTTGTGTTGTATATTAAGAGAAAGCATCCAAACACTTTGTTTGCATTCATTTGAGTGTGAAATTACACCTAAGATGTTTACAAGTACAAATAAGCTTCAACCCAAGCCTTTGAATGCATTTACGCGTTTTAAAAGCTCATACGAGTAGGGTGAAAGAGATTTGAGTTCTTTTGTGTTCTATGCTAAGAGAAAGCATCCAAATACTTTGTTTGGTTTCATTTGAGTGTGAAACTACACCTAGGATGTTTACAAGTACAAACAAGCTTAAACTCAAGCTTTTGAATGCATTTACGCGTTTAAAAAGCTCATACGAGTAGGGTGAAAGAGATTTGAGTTCTTTTGTGTTGTATATTAAGAGAAAGCATCCCAACACTTTGTTTGTATTCATTTGAATGTGAATCTACACCTGGGATGTTTACAAGTACAAACTAGCTTCACCTCAAGCTTTTGAATGCATTTACGAGTTTTAAAAGCTCATACGAGTAGTGCGAAAGAGATTTGAGTTCTTTTGTGTTGTATATTAAGAGAAAGCATCCAAGTACTTTGTTTGGATTCATTTGAGTGTGAAAGTACACCTAGGATGTTTACAAGTACAAACAAGCTTCAACCCAAGCTTTTGAAAGCATTTACGCGTTTTAACAGCTCTTACGACTATGGTAATAGAGACTGAGTTCTTTTGTGTTGTATATTAAGAGAAAGCATCCAAATACTTTGTTTGGATTCATTAGAGTGTGAAACTACACCTAGGCTTGCTACAAGTACAAACAAGCTTCTACTCAAGGTTTTGAATGCATTTACGCGTTTTAACAGCTCTTACGACTATGGTGATAGAGACTGAGTTCTTTTGTGTTGTCTATTAAGAGAAAGCATCCAAATACTTTTTTTGCATTCATTTGAGTGTGAAACTACACCTATGATGTTTACAAGTACAAACAAGCTTCAACTCAAGCTTTTGAATGCATTTACGCGTTTTAACAGCTCTTACGAGTAGGGTGATAGAGATTTTGTTCTTTTGTGTTGTATATTTAGAGAAAGCACCCAAATGTTCTGTTTGCATTCATTTGAGTATGAAACTACACCAAGAATGTTTTAAAGTGCAAACAAGCTTCAACTCAAGCTTTTGAATGCATTTACGCGTTTTAAAAGCTAATACGAGTAGGGTGAAAGAGATTGGAGTTCTTTTGTGTTGTATATTAAGAGAAAGCATCCAAATACTTTGTTTGGATTCATTTGAGTGTGAAACTACACCTAGGATGTTTACAAGTACAAACAAGCTTCAACTCAAACATTTGTATCCATTTACGCGTTTTAAAAGCTCATACGAGTAGTGTTAAAGAGATTTGAGTTCTTTTGTGTTGTATATTTAGAGAAAGCATCCAAATACTTTGTTTGCATTCATTTGAGTGTGAAACTACACCTAGGATGTTTACAAGTACAAAAAACCTTCAACCCAAGCTTTTGAATGCATTTACGCGTTTGAACAGCTCTTATGACTATGGTGATAGAGACTGAGTTCTTTTGTGTTGTATATTAAGAGAAAGCACCCAAATGTTTTGTTTGCATTCATTGGAGTATGAATCTACACCAAGAATGTTTTAAAGTGCAAACAAGCTTCAACTCAAGCTTTCGAATGCATTTACGCGTTTTAAAAGCTCATACGAGTATGGTGAAAGAGATTTGAGTTCTTTTGTGTTGTATATTAAGAGAAAGCATCCAAATACATTGTTTGCATTCATTTGAATGTGAAACAACACCTAGGATGTTTACAAGTCCAAACAAGCTTAAACTCAAGCTTTTGAGTGCATTTACGCGTTTCAAAAGCTCATACGAGTAGTGTGACAGCGATTTGAGTTCTTTTGTGTTGTATATTAAGAGAAAGCATCTAAATACTTTGTTTAAATTCATTTGAGTGTGAAACTACACCTAGGATGTTTACAAGTACAAACAAGCTTCAACTCAAGCTTTCGAAGGCATTTACGAGTTTTAAAAGCTCATACGAGTCGGGTGAAAGAGATTTGAGTTCTTTTGTGTTGTATATTAAGAGAAAGCATCCAAATACTTTGTTTGCATTCATTCGAATGTGAAACTACACCTAGGATGTTTACAAGTACAAACAAGCTTAAACTCAAGCTTTTGAGTGCATTTACGCGTTTTAAAAGCTCATACGAGTAGGGTGAAAGAGATTTGAGTTCTTTTGTGTTGTATATTAAGAGAAAGCATCCAAATACTTTGTTTGGATTCATTTGAGTGTGAAACTACACCTAGGATGTTTACAAGTACAAACAAGCTTCAACTCAAGCTTTCGAATGCATTTACGAGTTTTAAAAGCTCATACGAGTAGGGTGAAAGAGATTTGAGTTCTTTTGTGTTGTATATTAAGAGAAAGCATCCAAATACTTTGTTTGCATTCATTTGAATGTGAAACTACACCTAGGAAGTTTACAAGTACAAACAACCTTAAACTCATGCTTTTGAGTGCATTTACGCGTTTTAAAAGCTCATATGTGTAGGGTGAAAGAGATTTGAGTTCTTTTGTGTTGTATATTAAGAGAAAGCACCCAAATACTTTGTTTGGATTCATTTGAGTGTGAAACTACACATAGGATATTTACAAGTACACACAAGCTTCAACTCAAGCTTTTGAATGCATTTACGCGTTTTAAAAGCTCATACGAGTAGGGTGAAAGAGATTTGAGTTCTTTTGTGTTGTATATTAAGAGAAAGCACCCAAATACTTTGTTTGCAATCATTTGAGTGTGAAACTACACCTAGGATGTTTACAAGTATAAACAAGCTTCAACTCAAGCTTTCGAATGCATTTACGAGTTTTAAAAGCTCATACGAGTAGGGTGAAAGAGATTGGAGTTCTTTTGTGTTGTATATTAAGAGAAAGCATCCAAATACTTTGTTTGGATTCATTTGAGTGTGAAACTACACCTAAGATGTTTACAAGTACAAACAAGCTTCAACTCAAGTTTTTGAATGCATTTACGCGTTTTAAAAGCTCATAAGAATAGGGTGAAAGAGATTTGAGTTCGTTTGTGTTGTATATTAAGAGGAAGCATCCAAATACTTTGTTTGGATTCATTTGAGTGTGAAACTACACCTAGGATGTTTACAAGTACAAACAAGCTTCAACCCAAGCTTTTGAAAGCATTTACGCGTTTTAACAGCTCTTACGACTATGGTGATAGAGACTGAGTTCTTTTGTGTTGTATATTAAGAGAAAGCATCCAAATACTTTGTTTGGATTCATTAGAGTGTGAAACTACACCTAGGCTGGTTACAAGTACAAACAAGCTTCAACTCAAGGTTTTGAATGCATCTACGCGTTTTAACAGCTCTTACGACTATGGTGATAGAGACTGAGTTCTCTTGTGTTGTATATTAAGAGAATGCAGCCAAATACTTTTTTTGTATTCATTTGAGTGTGAAACTACACCTAGGATGTTTACAAGTACAAACAAGCTTCAACTCAAGCTTTTGAATGCATTTACGCGTTTTAACAGCTCTTACGACTATGGTGATAGAGACTGAGTTCTTTTGTGTTGTATATTAAGAGAAAGCAGCCAAATACTTTTTTTGTATTCATTTGAGTGTGAACCTACACCTATGATGTTTACAAGTACAAACAAGCTTCAACTCAAGCTTTTGAATGCATTTACGTGTTTTAACAGCTCTTACGACTAGGGTGATAGAGATTTTGTTCTTTTGTGTTGTATATTAAGATAAAGCACCCAAATGTTCTGTTTGCATTCATTTGAGTATGAAACTACACCTGGGATGTTTACAAGTGCAAACAAGCTTCAACTCAAGCTGTTGAATGCATTTACGCGTTTTAAAAGCTCATACGAGTAGGGTGAAAGAGATTTGAGTTCTTTTGTGTTGTATATTAGGAGAAAGCATCCAAATACTTTGTTTGCTTTCATTTGAATGTGAATCTACACCTAGGTTGTTTACAAGTGCAAACTAGCTTCACCTCAAGCTTTTTAATGCATTTACGAGTTTTAAAAGCTCATACAAGTAGGGTGAAAGAGATTTGAGTTCTTTTGTGTTGTATATTAAGAGAAAGCATTCAAATACATTGTTTGGATTCATTTGAGTGTGAAACTACACCTAAGATGTTTACAAGTACAAACAAACTTCAACTCAAGCTTTTGAATCCATTTACGCGTTTTAAAAGCTCATACGAATAGGGGGAAAGAGATTTGAGTTCTTTTGTGTTGTATATTAAGAGAAAGTATCCAAACACTTTATTTGCATTCATTTAAGTGTGAAATTACACCTAAGATGTTTACAAGTAGAAAAAAGCTTCAACCCAAGCTTTTGAATGCATTTACGCGTTTTAACAGCTCTTACGACTATTGTGATAGAGACGGAGTTCTTTTGTGTTGTATATTAAGAGAAAGCATCCAAATACTTCGTTTGTATTCATTTGAGTGTGAAACTACACCTAAGATGTTTACAAGTACAAACAAGCTTCAACTCAAGCCTTTGAATGCATTTACGCGTTTTAAAAGCACATACCAGTACGGTGAAAAAGATTTGAGTTCTTTTGTGTTGTCTATTAAGAGAAAGCATCCAAATACTTTTTTGCATTCATTTGAGTGTGAAACTACACCTATGATGTTTACAAGTACAAACAAGCTTCAACTCAAGCTTCTGAATGCATTTACGCGTTTTAACAGCTCTTACGAGTAGGGTGACAGAGATTTAGGTCTTTTGTGTTGTATATTTAGAGAAAGCTCCCAAATGTTCTGTTTGCATTCATTTGAGTATGAAACTACACCAAGAATGTTTTAAAGTGCAAACAAGCTTCAACTCAAGCTTTTGAATGCATTTACGCGTTTTAAAAGCTAATACGAGTAGGGTGAAAGAGATTGGAGTTCTTTTGTGTTGTATATTAAGAGAAAGCATCCAAATACTTTGTTTGGATTCATTTGAGTGTGAAACTACACCTAAGATGTTTACAAGTACAAACAAGCTTCAACTCAAGCTTTTGAATGCATTTACGCGTTTTAAAAGCTCATAAGAATAGGGTGAAAGAGATTTGAGTTCGTTTGTGTTGTATATTAAGAGGAAGCATCCAAATACTTTGTTTGGATTCATTTGAGTGTGAAACTACACCTAGGATGTTTACAAGTACAAACAAACTTTAACTCAAACTTTTGAATCCATTTACGCGTTTTAAAAGCTCATACAAATAGGGTGAAAGTGATTTGAGTTTTTTGTGTTGTATATTAAGAGAAAGCACCGAAATACTTTGTTTGGATTCATTTGATTGTGAAACTACACCTAGGATGTTTACAAGTACAAACAAGCTTCAACCCAAGCTTTTGAATGCATTTATGTGTTTTAACAGCTCCTACGACTATGGTGATAGAGACTGAGTTCTTTTGTGTTGTATATTAAGAAAAAGCATCCAAAAAGTTTGTTTGGATTCATTTGAGTGTGAAACTACACCTAAGATGTTTACAAGTACAAAAAGGCGTCAACTCAAACTTTTGAATCCATTTACGCGTTTTAAAAGCTCATACGAGTAGGGTGAATGAGATTTGAGTTCTTTTGTGTTGTATATTAAGAGAATGCATCCAAACACTTTGTTTGCATTCATTTGAGTGTGAAACTACACCTCGGATGTTTACAAGTACAAACAAGCTTTTCAATGCATTTACGCGTTTTAACAGCTCTTACGAGTAGGGTGATAGAGATTTAGTTCTTTTGTGTAGTATATTTAGAGAAAGCACCCAAATGTTCTGTTTGCAAATATCTGAGTATGAAACTACACCAAGAATGTTTTAAAGTGCAAACAAGCTTCAACTCAAGCTTTTGAATGCATTTACGCGTTTTAAAAGCTAATACGAGTAGGGTGAAAGAGATTGGAGTTCTTTTGTGTTGTATATTAAGAGAAAGCATCCAAATACTTTGTTTGGATTCATTTGAGTGTGAAACTACACCTAGGATGTTTACAAGTACAAACAAGCTTTAACTCAAGCTTTTGAATGCATTTACGCGTTTTAAAAGCTCATACGAGTAGGGTGAAAGAGATTTGAGTTCTTTTGTGTTGTATATTAAGAGAAAGCACCCAAATACTTTGTTTGGATTCATTTGAGTGTGAAACTACACCTAGGATGTTTACAAGTACAAACAAGCTTCAACTCAAGCTTTTGAATGCATTTACGCGTTTTAAAAGCTCATACGAGTAGCGTGAAAGAGATTTGAGTTCTTTTGTGTTGTATATTAAGAGAAAGCATCCATATACTTTGTTTGCATTCATTTGAGTGTGAAACTACGCCTAGGATATTTACAAGTACAAACAAGCTTCAACTCAAGCTTTTGAATGCATTTACGCGTTTTAAAAGCTCATACGTGTAGGGTGAAAGAGATTTGAGTTCTTTTGTGTTGTATATTAAGAGAAAGCACCCAAATACTTTGTTTGGATTCATTTGAGTGTGAAACTACACATAGGATGTTTACAAGTACAAACAAGATTCAACTCAAGCTTTTGAATGCATTTACGCGTTTTAAAAGCTCATACGAGTAGGGTGAAAGAGATTTGAGTTCTTTTGTGTTGTATATTAAGAGAAAGCATCCAAATACTTTGTTTGCATTCATTTGAGTGTGAAACTACGCCGAGGATGTTTACAAGTACACACAAGCTTCAACTCAAGCTTTTGAATGCATTTACGCGTTTTAAAAGCTCATACGAGTAGGGTGAAAGAGATTTGAGTTCTTTTGTGTTGTATATTAAGAGAAAGCATCCAAATACTTTGTTTGCATTCATTTGAATGTGAAACTACACCTAGGATGTTTACAAGTACAAACAACCGTAAACTCAAGCTTTTGAGTGCATTTACGCGTTTTAAAAGCTCATACGAGTAGGGTGAAAGAGATTTGAGTTCTTTTGTGTTGTATATTAAGAGAAAGCATCCAAATAATTTGTTTGGATTCATTTGTGTGTGAAACTACACCTAGGATGTTTACAAGTACAAACAAGCTTCAACTCAAACTTTCGAATGCATTTACGAGTTTTAAAAGCTCAGACGAGTAGGGTGAAAGAGATTTGAGTTCTTTTGTGTTGTCTATTAAGAGAAAGCATCCGAATACTTTGTTTGCATTCATTTGAGTGTGAAACTACACCTATGATGTTTACAAGTACAAACAAGCTTCAACTCAAGCTTTTGAATGCATTTACGCGTTTTAACAGCTCTTACGAGTAGGGTGACAGAGATTTAGTTCTTTTGTGTTGTATATTTAGAGAAAGCACCCAAATGTTCTGTTTGCATTCATTTGAGTATGAAACTACACCAAGATTGTTTTAAAGTGCAAACAAGCTTCAACTCAAGCTTTTGAATGCATTTACGCGTTTTAAAAGCTAATACGAGTAGGGTGAAAGAGATTGGAGTTCTTTTGTGTTGTATATTAAGAGAAAGCATCCAAATACTTTGTTTGGATTCATTTGAGTGTGAAACTACACCTAAGATGTTTACAAGTACAAACAAGCTTCAACTCAAGCTTTTGAATGCATTTACGCGTTTTAAAAGCTCATAAGAATAGGGTGAAAGAGATTTGAGTTCGTTTGTGTTGTATATTAAGAGGAAGCATCCAAATACTTTGTTTGGATTCATTTGAGTGTGAAACTACGCCTAGGATGTTTACAAGTACAAACAAACTTTAACTCAAACTTTTGAATCCATTTACGCGTTTTAAAAGCTCATACGAATAGGGTGAAAGTGATTTGAGTTCTTTTGTGTTGTATATTAAGAGAAAGCACCCAAATACTTTGTTTGGATTCATTTGATTGTGAAACTACACCTAGGATGTTTACAAGTACAAACAAGCTTCAACCCAAGCTTTTGAATGCATTTACGCGTTTTAACAACTCTTGCGACTATGGTGATACAGACTGAGTTCTTTTGTGTTGTATATTAAGAGAAAGCATCCAAATACTCTGTTTGGATTCATTTAAGTGTAAAACTACACCTGGGATGTTTACAAGTACAAACAAGCTTCAACTCAAACTTTTGAATGCATTTACGCGTTTTAAAAGCTCATACGAGTAGGGTGAAAAAGATTTGAGTTCTTTTGTGTTGTATATTATGAGAAAGCATCCAAATACTTTGTTTGCATTCATTTGAGTATGAAACTACACCAAGAATTTTTTAAAGTGCAAACAAGCTTCAACTCAAGGTTTTGAATTTATTTACGCGTTTTAAAAGCTCATACGAGTAGGGTGAAAGAGATTTAAGTTCTTTTGTGTTCCAAATACTTTGTTTGGATTCATTTGAGTGTGAAACTACACCTAGGATGCTTACAAGTACAAACAAGCTTCAACTCAAGCTTTCGAAAGCATTTACGAGTTTTAAAAGCTCATACGAGTAGGGTGAAAGAGATTTGAGTTCTTTTGTGTTGTATATTAAGAGAAAGCATCCAAATACTTTGTTTGCATTCATTGGAATGTGAAACTATACCTAGGATGTTTACAAGTACAAACAAGCTTAAACTCAAACTTTTGAGTGCATTTACGCGTTTTAAAAGCTCATACGAGTAGGGTGAAAGAGTTTTGAGTTCTTTTGTGTTGTATATTAAGAGAAAGCATCCAAATACTTTATTTGGATTCATTTGAGTGTGAAACTACACCTAAGATGTTTACAACTACAAACAAGCTTAAACTCAACCTTTTGAGTGCATTTACGCGTTTTAAAAGCTCATACGAGTAGGGTGAAAGGGATTTGAGTTCTTTTGTGTTGTATATTAAGAGAAAGCATCCAAATACTTTTTTTGGATTCATTTGAGTGTGAAACTACACCTAGGTTGTTTACAAGTACAAACAAGCTTCAACTAAAGCTTTAGAATTTGAGTTCTTTTGTGTTGTATATTAAGAGAAAGCACCGAAATACTTTGTGTGGGTTCATTTGAGTGTAAAACTACACCTAAGATGTTTACAAGTACAAACAAGCTTAAACTCAAGCTTTTGAGTGCATTTACGCGTTTTAAAAGCTCATACGAGTAGGGTGAAAGAGATTTGAGTTGTTTTGTGTTGCATATGAAGAGAAAGCATCCAAATACTTTGTTTGGATTCATTTGAGTGTGAAACTACACCTAGGTTGTTTACAAGTACAAACAAGCTTCAACTCAAGCTTTCGAATGCATTTACGAGTTTTAAAAGCTCATACGAGTGGGGTGAAAGAGATTTGATGCTTTTGTGTTGTATATTAAGAGAAAGCATCCAAATACTTTGTGTGGATTCATTTGAGTGTGAAACTACACCTAAGATGTTTACAAGTACAAACAAGCTTCAACTCAAGCCTTTGAATGCATTTACGCGTTTTAAAAGCACATACCAGTAGGGTGAAAAAGATTTGAGTTCTTTTGTGTTGTCTATTAAGAGAAAGCATCCAAATACTTTTTTGCATTCATTTGAGTGTGAAACTACACCTATGATGTTTACAAGTACAAA
This sequence comes from Tetragonia tetragonoides, assembly GCA_038025085.1. Taxonomy (NCBI): domain Eukaryota; kingdom Viridiplantae; phylum Streptophyta; class Magnoliopsida; order Caryophyllales; family Aizoaceae; genus Tetragonia; species Tetragonia tetragonoides. Next base: position 28,449,766 of record CM076140.1, read on the forward strand.
CAAGCTTCAACTCAAGCTTCTGAATGCATTTACGCGTTTTAACAGCTCTTACGAGTAGGGTGACAGAGATTTAGTTCTTTTGTGTTGTATATTTAGAGAAAGCTCCCAAATGTTCTGTTTGCATTCATTTGAGTATGAAACTACACCAAGAATGTTTTAAAGTGCAAACAAGCTTCAACTCAAGCTTTTGAATGCATTTACGCGTTTTAAAAGCTAATACGAGTAGGGTGAAAGAGATTGGAGTTCTTTTGTGTTGTATATTAAGAGAAAGCATCCAAATACTTTGTTTCGATTCATTTGAGTGTGAAACTACACCTAAGATGTTTACAAGTACAAACAAGCTTCAACTCAAGCTTTTGAATGCATTTACGCGTTTTAAAAGCTCATAAGAATAGGGTGAAAGAGATTTGAGTTCGTTTGTGTTGTATATTAAGAGGAAGCATCCAAATACTTTGTTTGGATTCATTTGAGTGTGAAACTACACCTAGGATGTTTACAAGTACAAACAAACTTTAACTCAAACTTTTGAATCCATTTACGCGTTTTAAAAGCTCATACGAATAGGGTGAAAGTGATATGAGTTCTTTTGTGTTGTATATTAAGAGAAAGCACCGAAATACTTTGTTTGGATTCATTTGATTGTGAAACTACATCTAGGATGTTTACAAGTACAAACAAGCTTCAACCCAAGCTTTTGAATACATTTACGCGTTTTAACAACTCTTGCGACTATGGTGATAGAGACTGAGTTCTTTTGTGTTGTATATTAAGAGAAAGCATCCAAATACTCTGTTTGGATTCATTTAAGTGTAAAACTACACCTAAGATGTTTACAAGTACAAACAAGCTTCAACTCAAGCTTTTGAATGCATTTACGCGTTTTAAAAGCTCATAAGAATAGGGTGAAAGAGATTTGAGTTCGTTTGTGTTGTATATTAAGAGGAAGCATCCAAATACTTTGTTTGGATTCATTTGAGTGTGAAACTACACCTAGGATGTTTACAAGTACAAACAAACTTTAACTCAAACTTTTGAATCCATTTACGCGTTTTAAAAGCTCATACAAATAGGGTGAAAGTGATTTGAGTTTTTTGTGTTGTATATTAAGAGAAAGCACCGAAATACTTTGTTTGGATTCATTTGATTGTGAAACTACACCTAGGATGTTTACAAGTACAAACAAGCTTCAACCCAAGCTTTTGAATGCATTTACGCGTTTTAACAGCTCCTACGACTATGGTGATAGAGACTGAGTTCTTTTGTGTTGTATATTAAGAAAAAGCATCCAAAAAGTTTGTTTGGATTCATTTGAGTGTGAAACTACACCTAAGATGTTTACAAGTACAAACAGGCGTCAACTCAAACTTTTGAATCCATTTACGCGTTTTAAAAGCTCATACGAGTAGGCTGAATGAGATTTGAGTTCTTTTGTGTTGTATATTAAGAGAATGCATCCAAACACTTTGTTTGCATTCATTTGAGTGTGAAACTACACCTCGGATGTTTACAAGTACAAACAAGCTTTTCAATGCATTTACGCGTTTTAACAGCTCTTACGAGTAGGGTGATAGAGATTTAGTTCTTTTGTGTAGTATATTTAGAGAAAGCACCCAAATGTTCTGTTTGCATTCATCTGAGTATGAAACTACACCAAGAATGTTTTAAAGTGCAAACAAGCTTCAACTCAAGCTTTTGAATGCATTTACGCGTTTTAAAAGCTAATACGAGTAGGGTGAAGGAGATTGGAGTTCTTTTGTGTTGTATATTAAGAGAAAGCATCCAAATACTTTGTTTGGATTCATTTGAGTGTGAAACTACACCTAGGATGTTTACAAGTACAAACAAGCTTTAACTCAAGCTTTTGAATGCATTTACGCGTTTTAAAAGTTCATACGAGTAGGGTGAAAGAGATTTGAGTTCTTTTGTGTTGTATATTAAGAGAAAGCACCCAAATACTTTGTTTGGATTCATTTGAGTGTGAAACTACACTTAGGATGTTTACAAGTACAAACAAGCTTCAACTCAAGCTTTTGAATGCATTTACGCGTTTTAAAAGCTCATACGAGTAGCGTGAAAGAGATTTGAGTTCTTTTGTGTTGTATATTAAGAGAAAGCATCCATATACTTTGTTTGCATTCATTTGAGTGTGAAACTACGCCTAGGATATTTACAAGTACAAACAAGCTTCAACTCAAGCTTTTGAATGCATTTACGCGTTTTAAAAGCTCATACGTGTAGGGTGAAAGAGATTTGAGTTCTTTTGTGTTGTATATTAAGAGAAAGCACCCAAATACTTTGTTTGGATTCATTTGAGTGTGAAACTACACATAGGATGTTTACAAGTACAAACAAGATTCAACTCAAGCTTTTGAATGCATTTACGCGTTTTAAAAGCTCATACGAGTAGGGTGAAAGAGATTTGAGTTCTTTTGTGTTGTATATTAAGAGAAAGCATCCAAATACTTTGTTTGCATTCATTTGAGTGTGAAACTACGCCGAGGATGTTTACAAGTACACACAAGCTTCAACTCAAGCTTTTGAATGCATTTACGCGTTTTAAAAGCTCATACGAGTAGGGTGAAAGAGATTTGAGTTCTTTTGTGTTGTATATTAAGAGAAAGCACCCAAATACTTTGTTTGCATTCATTTGAGTGTGAAACTACACCTAGGATGTTTACAAGAATAAACAAGCTTCAACTCAAGCTTTCGAATGCATTTACGAGTTTTAAAAGCTCGTACGAGTAGGGTGAAAGAGATTTGAGTTCTTTTGTGTTGTATATTAAGAGAAAGCATCCAAATACTTTGTTTGCATTCATTTGAATGTGAAACTACACCTAGGATGTTTACAAGTACAAACAACCTTAAACTCAAGCTTATGAGTGCATTTACGCGTTTTAAAAGCTCATACGAGTAGGGTGAAAGAGATTTGAGTTCTTTTGTGTTGTATATTAAGAGAAAGCATCCAAATAATTTGTTTGGATTCATTTGTGTGTGAAACTACACCTAGGATGTTTACAAGTACAAACAAGCTTCAACTCAAACTTTCGAATGCATTTACGAGTTTTAAAAGCTCAGACGAGTAGGGTGAAAGAGATTTGAGTTCTTTTGTGTTGTCTATTAAGAGAAAGCATCCAAATAATTTGTTTGGATTCATTTGTGTGTGAAACTACACCTAGGATGTTTACAAGTACAAACAAGCTTCAACTCAAGCTTTTGAATGCATTTACGCGTTTTAACAGCTCTTACGAGTAGGGTGACAGAGATTTAGTTCTTTTGTGTTGTATATTTAGAGAAAGCACCCAAATGTTCTGTTTGCATTCATTTGAGTATGAAACTACACCAAGATTGTTTTAAAGTGCAAACAAGCTTCAACTCAAGGTTTTGAATGCATTTACGCGTTTTAAAAGCTAATACGAGTAGGGTGAAAGAGATTGGAGTTCTTTTGTGTTGTATATTAAGAGAAAGCATCCAAATACTTTGTTTGGATTCATTTGAGTGTGAAACTACACCTAAGATGTTTACAAGTACAAACAAGCTTCAACTCAAGCTTTTGAATGCATTTACGCGTTTTAAAAGCTCATAAGAATAGGGTGAAAGAGATTTGAGTTCGTTTGTGTTGTATATTAAGAGAAAGCACCCAAATACTTTGTTTGGATTCATTTGATTGTGAAACTACACCTAGGATGTTTACAAGTACAAACAAGCTTCAACCCAAGCATTTGAATGCATTTACGCGTTTTAACAACTCTTGCGACTATGGTGATACAGACTGAGTTCTTTTGTGTTGTATATTAAGAGAAAGCATCCAAATACTCTGTTTGGATTCATTTAAGTGAAAAACTACACCTGGGATGTTTACAAGTACAAACAAGCTTCAACTCAAACTTTTGAATGCATTTACGCGTTTTAAAAGCTCATACGAGTAGGGTGAAAAAGATTTGAGTTCTTTTGTGTTGTATATTATGAGAAAGCATCCAAATACTTTGTTTGCATTCATTTGAGTATGAAACTACACCAAGAATGTTTTAATGTGCAAACAAGCTTCAACTCAAGGTTTTGAATTTATTTACGCGTTTTAAAAGCTCATACGAGTAGGGTGAAAGAGATTTAAGTTCTTTTGGGTTGTATGTTAATAGAAAGGTTCCAAATACTTTGTTTGGATTCATTTGAGTGTGAAACTACACCTAGGATGCTTACAAGTACAAACAAGCTTCAACTCAAGCTTTCGAAAGCATTTACGAGTTTTAAAAGCTCATACGAGTAGGGTGAAAGAGATTTGAGTTCTTTTGTGTTGTATATTAAGAGAAAGCATCCAAATACTTTGTTTGCATTCATTGGAATGTGAAACTATACCTAGGATGTTTACAAGTACAAACAAGCTTAAACTCAAACTTTTGAGTGCATTTACGCGTTTTAAAAGCTCATACGAGTAGGGTGAAAGAGTTTTGAGTTCTTTTGTGTTGTATATTAAGAGAAAGCATCCAAATACTTTATTTGGATTCATTTGAGTGTGAAACTACACCTAAGATGTTTACAAGTACAAACAATCTTAAACTCAACCGTTTGAGTGCATTTACGCGTTTTAAAAGCTCATACGAGTAGGGTGAAAGGGATTTGAGTTCTTTTGTGTTGTATATTAAGAGAAAGCATCCAAATACTTTGTTTGGATTCATTTGAGTGGTTGTTTACAAGTACAAACAAGCTTCAACTAAAGCTTTTGAATTTGAGTTCTTTTGTGTTGTATATTAAGAGAAAGCATCCAAATACTTTGTGTGGGTTCATTTGAGTGTGAAACTACACCTAAGATGTTTGCAAGTACAAACAAGCTTAAACTCAAGCTTTTGAGTGCATTTACGCGTTTTAACAGCTCTTACGACTATGGTGATAGAGACTGAGTTCTTTTGTGTTGTATATTAAGAGAAAGCATCCAAATACTTTGTTTGGATTCATTAGAGTGTGAAACTACACCTAGGCTGGTTACAAGTACAAACAAGCTTCAACTCAAGGTTTTGAATGCATCTACGCGTTTTAACAGCTCTTACGACTATGGTGATAGAGACTGAGTTCTCTTGTGTTGTATATTAAGAGAATGCAGCCAAATACTTTTTTTGTATTCATTTGAGTGTGAAACTACACCTAGGATGTTTACAAGTACAAACAAGCTTCAACTCAAGCTTTTGAATGCATTTACGCGTTTTAACAGCTCTTACGACTATGGTGATAGAGACTGAGTTCTTTTGTGTTGTATATTAAGAGAAAGCATCCAAATACTTTGTTTGGATTCATTAGAGTGTGAAACTACACCTAGGCTGGTTACAAGTACAAGCAAGCTTCAACTCAAGGTTTTGAATGCATCTACGCGTTTTAACAGCTCTTACGACTATGGTGATAGAGACTGAGTTCTCTTGTGTTGTATATTAAGAGAATGCAGCCAAATACTTTTTTTGTATTCATTTGAGTGTGAAACTACACCTAGGATGTTTACAAGTACAAACAAGCTTCAACTCAAGCTTTTGAATGCATTTACGCGTTTTAACAGCTCTTACGACTATGGTGATAGAGACTGAGTTCTTTTGTGTTGTATATTAAGAGAAAGCAGCCAAATACTTTTTTTGTATTCATTTGAGTGTGAACCTACACCTATGATGTTTACAAGTACAAACAAGCTTCAACTCAAGCTTTTGAATGCATTTACGTGTTTTAACAGCTCTTACGACTAGGGTGATAGAGATTTTGTTCTTTTGTGTTGTATATTAAGATAAAGCACCCAAATGTTCTGTTTGCATTCATTTGAGTATGAAACTACACCTGGGATGTTTACAAGTGCAAACAAGCTTCAACTCAAGCTGTTGAATGCATTTACGCGTTTTAAAAGCTCATACGAGTAGGGTGAAAGAGATTTGAGTTCTTTTGTGTTGTATATTAGGAGAAAGCATCCAAATACTTTGTTTGCTTTCATTTGAATGTGAATCTACACCTAGGATGTTTACAAGTGCAAACTAGCTTCACCTCAAGCTTTTTAATGCATTTACGAGTTTTAAAAGCTCATACGAGTAGGGTGAAAGAGATTTGAGTTCTTTTGTGTTGTATATTAAGAGAAAGCATTCAAATACATTGTTTGGATTCATTTGAGTGTGAAACTACACCTAAGATGTTTACAAGTACAAACAAACTTCAACTCAAGCTTTTGAATCCATTTACGCGTTTTAAAAGCTCATACGAATAGGGGGAAAGAGATTTGAGTTCTTTTGTGTTGTATATTAAGAGAAAGTATCCAAACACTTTATTTGCATTCATTTGAGTGTGAAATTACACCTAAGATGTTTACAAGTAGAAAAAAGCTTCAACCCAAGCTTTTGAATGCATTTACGCGTTTTAACAGCTCTTACGACTATGGTGATAGAGACGGAGTTCTTTTGTGTTGTATATTAAGAGAAAGCATCCAAATACTTTGTTTGTATTCATTTGAGTGTGAAACTACACCTAAGATGTTTACAAGTACAAACAAGCTTCAACTCAAGCCTTTGAATGCATTTACGCGTTTTAAAAGCACATACCAGTAGGGTGAAAAAGATTTGAGTTCTTTTGTGTTGTCTATTAAGAGAAAGCATCCAAATACTTTTTTGCATTCATTTGAGTGTGAAACTACACCTATGATGTTTACAAGTACAAACAAGCTTCAACTCAAGCTTCTGAATGCATTTACGCGTTTTAACAGCTCTTACGACTAGGGTGATAGAGATTTAGTTCTTTTGTGTTGTATATTAAGAGAAAGCACCCAAATATTTTGTTTGCATTCATTTGAGTATGAATCTACACCAAGAATGTTTTAAAGTGCAAACAAGCTTCAACTCAAGCTTTTGAATGCATTTACGCGTTTTAAAAGCTCATACGAGTAGGGTGAAAGAGATTTGAGTTCTTTTGTGTTGTATATTAAGAGAAAGCATCCAAATTTTGTTTGGATTCATTTGAGTGTGAAACTACACCGAGGATGTTCACAACTACAAACAAGCTTCAACCCAAGCTTTTGAAAGCATTTACACGTTTTAACTGGCAGTTGATGTGAAATAAGTAATAAAACGGAAATTAACCTTTGATAGTATCACACAAAGGGATCTTGTTCAAGAATCACTCAAGAACAACTCACGAATCACTCGTAAGGGTTTCAACCTGAATCACTCAGTTTCAGAGGTAAATACTCACGTATTCAATAATTAATCATCAAAGCACGAGTTTATCTTTAATTATCTTTATAGGAGTCAATTTAATGCATAACCACCAAAGGAACTCGATGTAAACAAGAATAGATGTTCTCTTGCTAGTTCCTTTGTTGTTCTGTTTACTTTGCACACTTGCTCCCGCATCAATCTCCCTTTCTTCAAAAAGAATTGTCCTCAGTTCTTCGTATATAGTAATCTTCTCCCAAACCTGTATATTCATCAAATTTTCCTTACAAATTTCCAATGAACCCACAAGGTTAAGAGCCTTGCTGCTGTCTTCATGATGGACATCTCTTTCTTGTTCTTAATCAAAGCTAGATTCAAGAAGTTCCAACTCCATCTCGGATTCCTCTTGCATGTCATCAATATAATCAAGATCTTCAAGGAAATCACCAATATTTTCTGGTTCAATGAATATTTCTTCGATAAACTCATCAACCACAGTTGGTAGTCTTGAATTATTAACTTGAACAACAATAAGGGGGTCAATATTATTGGTCTTTTCTTGTGAATCTTCAATAGGAACAATATCTTTAAAGTAATCATCAAGATCTGGTTTTCCTTTGAATGTATCCACAACAAAGAGCCTATCTTCATTGATGGGTTGATCATTTATTATGCATCCTTTCATGTAGTCCAACTTATGATTTCGATGTTGACGCACTTGTTGGTATGCTTGTTGTGCTCGTAGGTGCACTAGTTGTTGCTCCTTCTCTTGCCTCTCAATCTTGAGAGCTATCTTGCAAACATACTCAAAGGATATGTAAGGAACAAGCTCCACCTTGCGCCTTTTAAGTTGAGTTTAGTCCTTTGATGAATCTTGCAATCTTTAACTCTTCCCTCTCCACGAGATCACACATCATGTGCGCGTTTTCAAACTTTTGGAGGTAGTCTTGTACACTTGAGGTTTCTTGGCTTAAGGACGTGAGTTTCAAGAACTGTGCTTGCTCAAACTCTTTAGGCAAAAATTGGTTCTTTAAATGTTTCTTGAGTTTGTCCCAAGTCTCAATCTTTGCTTTCCCGTCCTTCTTGCGTCGAGACTTTAGTTTTTCATACCAAAAAGAAGCATGCTTGGTGAGTTTATGCGTGGCTAACTTGCATCTTCGCCGCTCATCATACTCCTTGTATTCAAAGACTCTCTCTCCATAGTTCTAAGCCAATCAAGAAATGCCTCTGGATCGTAGGAACTGTCATATTCAGGGAGTTCGACTTTCAAGTTCCTATCATCATCATAGGGGTGTCGTGGTTTAGGAGCGTCATTGGTTCTAGTCCCACTTGTGTCTTCAAACTCCTCATCGAAGTTGGGGTCACGGTTGTGGTTTCTCCAATGAATTCCGCGCATCCTTGTCTCCATGTTTTCCCTATCTTCTTGGTTTCTTCTTTCCATAGCAGCCATCCGCTCTGCCATCCGCTCTTCTTGAGTTTTGAAAGATGCCCTGAGATCCTCCATGGCTGTTAACAACTTTGCTAGTTCGTTAGGCTCACCCATAGCTTTGGTTGTTGGTTTCTTGGGGGTTTCTTGGCTGTCTTCGTGAACATAGGGCGGATCTTGCAAGAATCTTTCTCTAAAGCTCGCTATGGTGTCGTGTTTATGCTCAGGACCGTGTTGTTTAAACTTAAGAAAGCTCAAACCTTTGGCTCTGATACCAAGTTGATGTGAAATAAGTAACAAAACGGAAATTAACCTTTGATAGTATCACACAAAGGGATCTTGTTCAAGAATCACTCAAGAACAACTCACGAATCACTCGTAAGGGTTTCAACCTGAATCACTCAGTTTGAGGGGTAAATACTCACGTATTAAATAATTAATCACCAAAGCACGAGTTTACAGTAGCAAAGATCTCCCCTATTTATAGACAAAGAAATCTAAAGCTATTCGGAATCCTAATCCTAGTCCGAATAGGAAACTAACTACGAAACTGACTACAATTGTAAAACGGACTAACTAACAGCTTTCCTAACACCTAATGGACTCCTAATGCTAATAATAATCAGATTATTACTTTCCTAAACATACTCTAACTAATTAAGGAAATAGGCAAACGAAATCAAACTCAAACAGCTAATTACTTGGCGCCCAAGGCTAAAACCGCTGGAACAGTTTTGCTCTGTAACTTCAATTGCCTTTTCAACTCCTTTACGTTCTGAATATGGGAAAACTCAAAGCATGGGAGTTTTAGATGTCGTTTCCAGCTTTCTACAGAACTTTGAATCACCACGATCCCATGTCGTATGAGTGAGTTATGATTAAAATACGAACCAGTGTAGAAGAGATTGGAGTTCTTTTGTGTTGTATATTAAGAGAAAGCATCCAAATATTTTGTTTGCATTCATTTGAGTGTGAAACTACACCTAGGATGTTTACAAGTACAAACAAGCTTCAACTCAATCTTTTGAATGCATCTACGCGTTTTAAAAGCAGTTACGACTAGGGTGATAGAGATCGAGTTCTTTTGTGTTGTATATTAAGATAAAGCACCCAAATGTTTTGTTTGCATTCATTTCAGTATGAAACTACACCTAGAATGTTTTAAAGTGCAAACAAGCTTCAACTCAAGCTTTTGAATGCATTTATGCGTTTTAAAAGCTCTTACGAGTAGGGTGAAAGAGATATGAGTTCTTTTGTGTTGTATATTAAGAGAAAGCATCCAAATACTTTGTTTGGATTCATTTGAGTGTGAAACTACACCTTGGATGTTTACAAGTACAAACAAGCTTCAAATCAAGCTTTTGAATGCATTTACGCGTTTTAAGAGCTCATACGAGTAGGGTGAAAGAGATTTGAGTTCTTTTGTGTTGTATATTAAGAGAAAGCATCCAAATACTTTGTTTGGATTCATTTGAGTGTGAAACTACACCTTTGATGTTTACAAGTACAAACAAGTTTCAACTCAAGCTTTTGAATGCATTTACGCGTTTTAAAAGCTCATACGAGTAGGGTGAAAGAGATTTGAGTTCTTTTGTGTTGTATATTAAGAGAAAGAATCCAAATACTTTGTTTGGATTCATTTGAGTGTAAAAGTACACCTAGGATGTTTACAAGTAAAAACAAGCTTCAACTCAAACTTTTGAATGCATTTAAGCGTTTTAGGCTCATACGAGTAGGGTGAAAGGGATTTGAGATCTTTTGTGTTGTATATTAAGAGAAAGCATCCAAATACTTTGTTTGGATTCATTTGAGTGTGAAACTACACCTCGGATGTTTACAAGTACAAACAAGCTTCAACTCAAGCTTTTAAATGCATTTACGCGTTTTAAAAGTTTATACGAGTAGGGTAAAAGAGATTTGAGTTCTTTTGTGTTGTATATTACGAGAAAGCATCCAAATACTTTGTTTGGATTTGTTTGAGTGTGAAACTACACCTAGGATGTTTACAAGTACAAACAAGCTTCAACTTAAGCTTTTGAATGCATCTACGCGTTTTAAAAGCTCTTACGACTAGGGTGAAAGAGATCGAGTTCTTTTGTGTTGTATATTAAGATAAAGCACCCAAATGTTTTGTTTGCATTCATGTGAGTATGAAACTACACCTTGGATGTTTACAAGTACAAATAAGCTTCAACTCAAGCTTTTGAATGCATTTACGCGTTTTAAAAGTTTATACGAGTAGGGTGAAAGAGATTTCAGTTCTTTTGTGTTGTATATTAAGAGAAAGCATCGAAATACTTTGTTTGGATTCATTTGAGTGTGAAACTACACCTCGGATGTTTACAAGTACAAACAAGCTTCAACTCAAGCTTTTGAATGCATTTACGCGTTGTAACAGCTCTTATGACTAGGGTGATAGAGATTGAGTTCTTTTGTGTTGTATATTAAGAGAAAGCACCAAAATGTTTTGTTTGTATTCATTTGAGTATGAAACTACACCAAGAATGTTTTAAAGTGCAAACAACTTCAACTCAAGCTTTTGAATGCATTTACGCGTTGTAAAAGCTCATACGAGTAGGGTGAAAGAGATTTGAGATCTGTTGTGTTGTATATTAAGATAAAGCATCCAAATACTTTGTTTGGATTCGTTTGAGTGTGAAACTACACCAAGGAAGTTTACAAGTACAAACAAGCTTCAACTCAAGCTTTTGAATGCATTTACGCGTTGTAACAGCTCTTACGACTAGGGTGATAGAGATTGAGTTCTTTTGTGTTGTATATTACGAGTAGGGTGAAAGAGATTTGAGTTTTTTTGTGTTGTATATTAATAGAAAGCATCCAAATACTTTGTTTGCATTCATTTGAGTATGAAACTACACCAAGAATGTTTTAATGTGCAAACCACTTCAACTCAAGCTTTTGAATGCATTTACGCGTTTTAAAAGCTCATACGAGTAGGGTGAAAGAGATTTGAGTTTTTTTGTGTTGTATATTAATAGAAAGCATCCAAATACTTTGTTTGCATTCATTTGAGTATGAAACTACACCTAGGAAGTTTACAAGTACAACCAAGCTTCAACTCAAGCTTTTGAATGCATTTACGCGTTATAAAAGCTCATACGAGTAGGGTGAAAGAGAATTGGGTTCTTTTGTGTTGTGTATTAAGAGAAAGCATTCAAATACTTTGCTTGGATTCATTTGAGTGTGAAACTAAACCTTGGATGTTTACAAGTACAAATAAGCTTCAACTCAAGCTTTTTAATGCATTTACGCGTTTTAAAAGCTCATACGAGTACGGTGAAAGAGATTTCAGTTCTTTTGTGTTGTATATTTAGAAAAAGAATCCAAATGCTTTGTTTGGATTCATTTGAGTGTGAAACTACACCTCGGATGTTTATAAGTACAAACAAGCTTCAACTCAAGCTTTTGAATGCATTTACGCGTTTTAAAAGCTCATACGAGTAGGGTGATAGAGATTGAGTTCTTTTGGGTTGTATATTAAGAGAAAGCACCCAAACGTTTTGTTTGCATTCATTTGAGTATGAAACTACACCAAGAATGTTTTAAAGTGCAAACAACTTCAACTCAAGCTTTTGAATGCATTTACGCGTTGTAAAAGCTCATACGAGTAGGGTGAAAGAGATTTGAGATCTTTTGTGTTGTATATTAAGAAAAAGCATCCAAATACTTTGTTTGGATTCATTTGAGTGTGAAACTACACCTAGGAAGTTTACAAGTACAAACAAGCTTCAACTCAAGCTTTTGAATGGACTTACGCGTTTTAAAAGCTCATGCGAGTAGGGTGAAAGAGATTTAAGTTCTTTTGTGTTGTATATTAAGAGAGCATCCAAATACTTTGTTTGGATTCATTTGAGTGTGAAACTACACCTCGGATGTTTACAAGTACAAACAAGCTTCAACTCAAGCTTTTGAATGCATTTACGCGTCGTGACAGCTCTTACGACTAGGGTGATAGAGATTGAGTTCTTTTGTGATGTATATTAAGAGAAAGCACCAAAATATTTTGTTTGCATTCATTTGAGTATGAAACTACACAAAGAATGTTTTAAAGTCCAAACAACTTCAACTCAAGCTTTTGAATGCATTTACGCGTTGTAAAAGCTCATACGAGTAGGGTGAAAGAGATTTGAGATCTTTTGTGTTGTATATTAAGAGAAAGCATTCAAATACTTTGTTTGGATTCATTTGATGGGGAAACTACACCTAGGAAGTTTACAAGTACAAACAAGCTTTAACTCAAGCTTTTGAATGCATTTACGCGTTGTAAAAGCTCTTACGACTAGGGTGATAGAGATTGAGTTCTTTTGTGTTGTATATTAAGAGAAAGCACCAAAATGTTTTGTTTGCATTCATTTGAGTATGAAACTACACCAAGAATATTTTAAAGTGCAAACAACTTCAACTCAAGCTTTTGAATGCATTTACGCGTTGTAAAAGCTCATACGAGTAGGGTGAAAGAGATTTGAGATCTTTTGTGTTGTTATATCAAGAGAAAGCATCCAAATACTTTGTTTGGATTCATTTGAGTGTAAAACTACACCTAGGAAGTTTACAAGTACAAACAAGCTTCAACTCATGCTTTTGAATTCATTTACGCGTTATAAAAGCTCATACGAGTAGGGTGAAGGAGATTTGAGTTCTTTTGAGTTGTATATTAAGAGAAAACATCCAAAAACTTTGCTTGGATTCATTTGAGTGTGAAACTACACCTCGGATGTTTACAAGTACAAACAAGCTTCAACTCAAGCTTTTGAATGCATTTACGCGTTTTAAAAGCTCATACGAGTAGGGCGATAGAGATTGAGTTCTTTTGTGTTGTATATTAAGAGAAAGCACCCAATTGTTTTGTTTGCACTCATTTGAGTATGAAATTACACCAAGAATGTTTTAAAGTGCAAACAAGCTTCAACTAAAGCTTTTGAATGGATTTACGCGTTTTAAAAGCTCATACGAATAGGGTGAAAGAGATTTGAGTTCTTTTGTGTTGTATATTAACAGAAAGCATCCAAATACTTTGTTTGGATTAATTTGAGTGTGAAACTACACCTAGGATGTTTACAAGTACAAACAAGCTTAAACACAAGCTTTTACGCGTTTTAAAAGCTCATACGAGTAGGGTGAAAGAGATATGAGTTCTTTTGTGTTGTATATTAAGAGAAAGCATCCAAATACTTTGTTTGGTTTCATTTGAGTGTGAAACTACACCTAGGAATTTTACAAGTACAAACAAGCTTCATCGCAAACTTTTGAATGCATTTAAGCGTTTTAAGCTCATACGAGTAGGGTGAAAGGGATTTGAGTTCTTTTTTGTTGTATATTAAGAGAAAGCATCCAAATACTTTGTTTGGATTCATTTGAGTGTGAAACTACACCTAGGATGTTTACAAGTACAAACAAGCTTCAACTCAAGCTTTTGAATGCATTCACGCGTTTTAAAAGCTCATACGAGTAGGGTGATAGAGATTGAGTTCTTTTGTGTTGTATATTAAGAGAATGCGCCCAAATTTTTTGTTTGCATTTATTTGAGTATTAAACTACAGCAAGAATGTATTAAAGTGCAAACAAGCTTCAACTCAAACTTTTGAATGCATTTACGCGTTCTAAAATCTCATACGAGTAGGGTGAAAGAGATTTGAGTTCTTTTGTGTTGTATATTAAGAGAAAGCATCCAAATACTTTGTTTGGATTCATTTGAATGTGAAACTAAACCTAGAATGTTTACAAGTACAAACAAGCTTCAACTCAAGCTTTTGAATGCATTTAACGTTTTAAAAGCTCTTACGAATAGGGTGATAGAGATTGAGTTCTTTTGTGTTGTATATTAAGAGAAAGCACCCAATTGTTTTGTTTGCACTCATTTGAGTATGAAACTACACGAAGAATATTTTAAAGTGCAAACAAGCTTCAACTCAAGCTTTTGAATGCATCTACGCGTTTTAAAAGCTCATACGAGTAGGGTGAATGAGATTTGGGTTCTTTTGTGTTGTAGATTCAGAGAAAGCATCCAAATACTTTGTTTAGATTCATTTGAGTGTGAAACTAGACCTTGGATGTTTACAAGTACAAACAAGCTTCAACTCAAACTTTTGAATGCATTTACGCGTTGTAACAGCTCTTACGACTAGGGTGATAGTGATTGAGTTCTTTTGTGTTGTATATTAAGAGAAAGCACCCAAATGTTTTGTTTGCATTCATTTGAGTATGAAACTACAACAAGAATGTTTACAAAAAGCATCCAAAAAGTTTGTTTGGATTCATTTGAGTGTGAAACTACACCTAAGATGTTTACAAGTACAAACAGGCGTCAACTCAAACTTTTGAATCCATTTACGCGTTTTAAAAGCTCATACGAGTAGGGTGAATGAGATTTGAGTTCTTTTGTGTTGTATATTAAGAGAATGCATCCAAACACTTTGTTGGCATTCATTTGAGTGTGAAACTACACCTCGGATGTTTACAAGTACAAACAAGCTTTTCAATGCATTTACGCGTTTTAACAGCTCTTACGAGTAGGGTGATAGAGATTTAGTTCTTTTGTGTAGTATATTTAGAGAAAGCACCCAAATGTTCTGTTTGCATTCATCTGAGTATGAAACTACACCAAGAATGTTTTAAAGTGCAAACAAGCTTCAACTCAAGCTTTTGAATGCATTTACGCGTTTTAAAAGCTAATACGAGTAGGGTGAAAGAGATTGGAGTTCTTTTGTGTTGTATATTAAGAGAAAGCATCCAAATACTTTGTTTGGATTCATTTGAGTGTGAAACTACACCTAGGATGTTTACAAGTACAAACAAGCTTTAACTCAAGCTTTTGAATGCATTTACGCGTTTTAAAAGCTCATACGAGTAGGGTGAAAGAGATTTGAGTTCTTTTGTGTTGTATATTAAGAGAAAGCACCCAAATACTTTGTTTGGATTCATTTGAGTGTGAAACTACACCTAGGATGTTTACAAGTACAAACAAGCTTCAACTCAAGCTTTTGAATGCATTTACGCGTTTTAAAAGCTCATACGAGTAGCGTGAAAGAGATTTGAGTTCTTTTGTGTTGTATATTAAGAGAAAGCATCCATATACTTTGTTTGCATTCATTTGAGTGTGAAACTACGCCTAGGATATTTACAAGTACAAACAAGCTTCAACTCAAGCTTTTGAATGCATTTACGCGTTTTAAAAACTCATACGTGTAGGGTGAAAGAGATTTGAGTTCTTTTGTGTTGTATATTAAGAGAAAGCACCCAAATACTTTGTTTGGATTCATTTGAGTGTGAAACTACACATAGGATGTTTACAAGTACAAACAAGATTCAACTCAAGCTTTTGAATGCATTTACGCGTTTTAAAAGCTCATACGAGTAGGGTGAAAGAGATTTGAGTTCTTTTGTGTTGTATATTAAGAGAAAGCATCCAAATACTTTGTTTGCATTCATTTGAGTGTGAAACTACGCCGAGGATGTTTACAAGTACACACAAGCTTCAACTCAAGCTTTTGAATGCATTTACGCGTTTTAAAAGCTCATACGAGTAGGGTGAAAGAGATTTGAGTTCTTTTGTGTTGTATATTAAGAGAAAGCACCCAAATACTTTGTTTGCATTCATTTGAGTGTGAAACTACACCTAGGATGTTTACAAGTATAAACAAGCTTCAACTCAAGCTTTCGAATGCATTTACGAGTTTTAAAAGCTCATACGAGTAGGGTGAAAGAGATTTGAGTTCTTTTGTATTGTATATTAAGAGAAAGCATCCAAATACTTTGTTTGCATTCATTTGAATGTGAAACTACACCTAGGATGTTTACAAGTACAAACAACCTTAAACTCAAGCTTTTGAGTGCATTTACGCGTTTTAAAAGCTCATACGAGTAGGGTGAAAGAGATTTGAGTTCTTTTGTGTTGTATATTAAGAGAAAGCATCCAAATAATTTTTTTGGATTCATTTGTGTGTGAAACTACACCTAGGATGTTTACAAGTACAAACAAGCTTCAACTCAAACTTTCGAATGCATTTACGAGTTTTAAAAGCTCAGACGAGTAGGGTGAAAGAGATTTGAGTTCTTTTGTGTTGTCTATTAAGAGAAAGCATCCGAATACTTTGTTTGCATTCATTTGAGTGTGAAACTACACCTATGATGTTTACAAGTACAAACAAGCTTCAACTCAAGCTTTTGAATGCATTTACGCGTTTTAACAGCTCTTACGAGTAGGGTGACAGAGATTTAGTTCTTTTGTGTTGTATATTTAGAGAAAGCACCCAAATGTTCTGTTTGCATTCATTTGAGTATGAAACTACACCAAGATGGTTTTAAAGTGCAAACAAGCTTCAACTCAAGCTTTTGAATGCATTTACGCGTTTTAAAAGCTAATACGAGTAGGGTGAAAGAGATTGGAGTTCTTTTGTGTTGTATATTAAGAGAAAGCGTCCAAATACTTTGTTTGGATTCATTTGAGTGTTAAACTACACCTAAGATGTTTACAAGTACAAACAAGCTTCAACTCAAGCTTTTGAATGCATTTACGCGTTTTAAAAGCTCATAAGAATAGGGTGAAAGAGATTTGAGTTCGTTTGTGTTGTATATTAAGAGGAAGCATCCAAATACTTTGTTTGGATTCATTTGAGTGTGAAACTACACCTAGGATGTTTACAAGTACAAACAAACTTTAACTCAAACTTTTGAATCCATTTACGCGTTTTAAAAGCTCATACGAATAGGGTGAAAGTGATTTGAGTTCTTTTGTGTTGTATATTAAGAGAAAGCACCCAAATACTTTGTTTGGATTCATTTGATTGTGAAACTACACCTAGGATGTTTACAAGTACAAACAAGCTTCAACCCAAACTTTTGAATGCATTTACGCGTTTTAACAACTCTTGCGACTATGGTGATACAGACTGAGTTCTTTTGTGTTGTATATTAAGAGAAAGCATCCAAATACTCTGTTTGGATTCATTTAAGTGTAAAACTACACCTGGGATGTTTACAAGTACAAACAAGCTTCAACTCAAACTTTTGAATGCATTTACGCGTTTCAAAAGCTCATACGAGTAGGGTGAAAAAGATTTGAGTTCTTTTGTGTTGTATATTATGAGAAAGCATCCAAATACTTTGTTTGCATTCATTTGAGTATGAAACTACACCAAGAATGTTTTAAAGTGCAAACAAGCTTCAACTCAAGGTTTTGAATTTATTTACGCGTTTTAAAAGCTCATACGAGTAGGGTGAAAGAGATTTAAGTTCTTTTGTGTTGTATGTTAATAGAAAGCTTCCAAATACTTTGTTTGGATTCATTTGAGTGTGAAACTACACCTAGGATGCTTACAAGTACAAACAAGCTTCAACTCAAGCTTTCGAAAGCATTTACGAGTTTTAAAAGCTCATACGAGTAGGGTGAAAGAGATTTGAGTTCTTTTGTGTTGTATATTAAGAGAAAGCATCCAAATACTTTGTTTGCATTCATTGGAATGTGAAACTATACCTAGGATGTTTACAAGTACAAACAAGCTTAAACTCAAACTTTTGAGTGCATTTACGCGTTTTAAAAGCTCATACGAGTAGGGTGAAAGAGTTTTGAGTTCTTTTGTGTTGTATATTAAGAGAAAGCATCCAAATACTTTATTTGGATTCATTTGAGTGTGAAACTACACCTAAGATGTTTACAAGTACAAACAAGCTTAAACTCAACCTTTTGAGTGCATTTACGCGTTTTAAAAGCTCATACGAGTAGGGTGAAAGGGATTTGAGTTCTTTTGTGTTGTATATTAAGAGAAAGCATCCAAATACTTTGTTTGGATTCATTTGAGTGGTTGTTTACAAGTACAAACAAGCTTCAACTAAAGCTTTTGAATTTGAGTTCTTTTGTGTTGTATGTTAACAGAAAGCATCCAAATACTTTGTGTGGGTTCATTTGAGTGTGAAACTACACCTAAGATGTTTACAAGTACAAACAAGCTTAAACTGAAGCTTTTGAGTGCATTTACGCGTTTTAAAAGCTCATACGAGTAGGGTGAAAGAGATTTGAGTTGTTTTGTGTTGCATATCAAGAGAAAGCATCCAAATACATTGTTTGGATTCATTTGAGTGTGAAACTACACCTAAGTTGTTTACAAGTACAAACAAGCTTCAACTCAAACTTTCGAATGCATTTACGAGTTTTAAAAGCTCATACGAGTGGGGTGAAAGAGATTTGAGTGCTTTTGTGTTGTATATTAAGAGAAAGCATCCAAATACTTTGTGTGGATTCATTTGAGTGTGAAACTACACCTAAGATGTTTACAAGTACAAACAAGCTTCAACTCAAGCTTTTGAATGCATTTACGCGTTTTAACAGCTCTTACGACAAGGGTGATAGAGATTTAGTTCTTTTGTGTTGTATATTAAGAGAAAGCACCCAAATGTTTTGTTTGCATTCATTTGAGTATGAATCTACACCAAGAATGTTTTAAAGTGCAAACAAGCTTCAACTCAAGCTTTTGAATGCATTTACGCGTTTTAAAAGCTCATACGAGTAGGGTGAAAGAGATTTAAGTTCTTTTGTGTTGTATATTAAGAGAAAGCATCCACATACTTTGTTTGGATTCATTTGAGTGTGAAACTACACCAAGGATGTTTACAAGTACAAACAAGCTTCAACTCAAGCTTTTGAATGCATTTACGCGTTTTAACAGCTCTTACGACTATGGTGATAGAGACTGAGTTCTTTTGTGTTGTATATTAAGAGAAAGCAGCCAAATACTTTTTTTGTATTCATTTGAGTGTGAACCTACACCTATGATGTTTACAAGTACAAACAAGCTTCAACTCAAGCTTTTGAATGCATTTACGTGTTTTAACAGCTCTTACGACTAGGGTGATAGAGATTTTGTTCTTTTGTGTTGTATATTAAGATAAAGCACCCAAATGTTCTGTTTGCATTCATTTGAGTATGAAACTACACCTGGGATGTTTACAAGTGCAAACAAGCTTCAACTCAAGCTGTTGAATGCATTTACGCGTTTTAAAAGCTCATACGAGTAGGGTGAAAGAGATTTGAGTTCTTTTGTGTTATATATTAAGAGAAAGCATTCAAATACATTGTTTGGATTCATTTGAGTGTGAAACTACACCTAAGATGTTTACAAGTACAAACAAACTTCAACTCAAGCTTTTGAATCCATTTACGCGTTTTAAAAGCTCATACGAATAGGGGGAAAGAGATTTGAGTTCTTTTGTGTTGTATATTAAGAGAAAGTATCCAAACACTTTATTTGCATTCATTTGAGTGTGAAATTACACCTAAGATGTTTACAAGTAGAAAAAAGCTTCAACCCAAGCTTTTGAATGCATTTACGCGTTTTAACAGCTCTTACGACTATGGTGATAGAGACGGAGTTCTTTTGTGTTGTATATTAAGAGAAAGCATCCAAATACTTTGTTTGTATTCATTTGAGTGTGAAACTACACCTAAGATTTTTACAAGTACAAACAAGCTTCAACTCAAGCCTTTGAATGCATTTACGCGTTTTAAAAGCACATACCAGTAGGGTGAAAAAGATTTGAGTTCTTTTGTGTTGTCTATTAAGAGAAAGCATCCAAATACTTTTTTGCATTCATTTGAGTGTGAAACTACACCTATGATGTTTACAAGTACAAACAAGCTTCAACTCAAGCTTCTGAATGCATTTACGCATTTTAACAGCTCTTACGACTAGGGTGATAGAGATTTAGTTCTTTTGTGTTGTATATTAAGAGAAAGCACCCAAATATTTTGTTTGCATTCATTTGAGTATGAATCTACACCAAGAATGTTTTAAAGTGCAAACAAGCTTCAACTCAAGCTTTTGAATGCATTTACGCGTTTTAAAAGCTCATACGAGTAGGGTGAAAGAGATTTGAGTTCTTTTGTGTTGTATATTAAGAGAAAGCATCCAAATACTTTGTTTGCATTCATTTGAATGTGAAACTACACCTAGGATGTTTACAAGTACAAACAACCTTAAAGTCAAGCTTTTGAGTGCATTTACGCGTTTTAAAAGCTCATACGAGTAGGGTGAAAGAGATTTGAGTTCTTTTGTGTTGTATATTAAGAGAAAGCATCCAAATAATTTGTTTGGATTCATTTGTGTGTGAAACTACACCTAGGATGTTTACAAGTACAAACAAGCTTCAACTCAAACTTTCGAATGCATTTACGAGTTTTAAAAGCTCAGACGAGTAGGGTGAAAGAGATTTGAGTTCTTTTGTGTTGTCTATTAAGAGAAAGCATCCGAATACTTTGTTTGCATTCATTTGAGTGTGAAACTACACCTATGATGTTTACAAGTACAAACAAGCTTCAACTCAAGCTTTTGAATGCATTTACGCGTTTTAACAGCTCTTACGAGTAGGGTGACAGAGATTTAGTTCTTTTGTGTTGTATGTTTAGAGAAAGCACCCAAATGTTCTGTTTGCATTCATTTGAGAATGAAACTACACCAAGATTGTTTTAAAGTGCAAACAAGCTTCAACTCAAGCTTTTGAATGCATTTACGCGTTTTAAAAGCTAATACGAGTAGGGTGAAAGAGATTGGAGTTCTTTTGTGTTGTATATTAAGAGAAAGCATCCATATACTTTGTTTGGATTCATTTGAGTGTGAAACTACACCTAAGATGTTTACAAGTACAAACAAGCTTCAACTCAAGCTTTTGAATGCATTTACGCGTTTTAAAAGCTCATAAGAATAGGGTGAAAGAGATTTGAGTTCGTTTGTGTTGTATATTAAGAGGAAGCATCCAAATACTTTGTTTGGATTCATTTGAGTGTGAAACTACACCTAGGATGTTTACAAGTACAAACAAACTTTAACTCAAACTTTTGAATCCATTTACGCGTTTTAAAAGCTCATACGAATAGGGTGAAAGTGATTTGAGTTCTTTTGTGTTGTATATTAAGAGAAAGCACCCAAATACTTTGTTTGGATTCATTTGATTGTGAAACTACACCTAGGATGTTTACAAGTACAAACAAGCTTCAACCCAAGCTTTTGAATGCATTTACGCGTTTTAACAACTCTTGCGACTATGGTGATACAGACTGAGTTCTTTTGTGTTGTATATTAAGAGAAAGCATCCAAATACTCTGTTTGGATTCATTTAAGTGTAAAACTACACCTGGGATGTTTACAAGTACAAACAAGCTTCAACTCAAACTTTTGAATGCATTTACGCGTTTTAAAAGCTCATACGAGTAGGGTGATAGAGACGGAGTTCTTTTGTGTTGTATATTAAGAGAAAGCATCCAAATACTTTGTTTGTATTCATTTGAGTGTGAAACTACACCTAAGATGTTTACAAGTACAAACAAGCTTCAACTCAAGCCTTTGAATGCATTTACGCGTTTTAAAAGCACATACCAGTAGGGTGAAAAAGATTTGAGTTCTTTTGTGTTGTCTATTAAGAGAAAGCATCCAAATACTTTTTTGCATTCATTTGAGTGTGAAACTACACCTATGATGTTTACAAGTACAAACAAGCTTCAACTCAAGCTTCTGAATGCATTTACGCGTTTTAACAGCTCTTACGACTAGGGTGATAGAGATTTAGTTCTTTTGTGTTGTATATTAAGAGAAAGCACCCAAATAATTTGTTTGCATTCATTTGAGTATGAATCTACACCAAGAATGTTTTAAAGTGCAAACAAGCTTCAACTCAAGCTTTTGAATGCATTTACGCGTTTTAAAAGCTCATACGAGTAGGGTGAAAGAGATTTGAGTTCTTTTGTGTTGTATATTAAGAGAAAGCATCCAAATTTTGTTTGGATTCACTTGAGTGTGAAACTACACCGAGGATGTTCACAACTACAAACAAGCTTCAACCCAAGCTTTTGAAAGCATTTACACGTTTTAACTGGCAGTTGATGTGAAATAAGTAATAAAACGGAAATTAACCTTTGATAGTATCACACAAAGGGATCTTGTTCAAGAATCACTCAAGAACAACTCACGAATCACTCGTAAGGGTTTCAACCTGAATCACTCAGTTTCAGAGGTAAATACTCACGTATTCAATATTAATCATCAAAGCACGAGTTTACAGTAGCAAAGATGTCCCCTATTTATAGACAAAGAAATCTAAAGCTATTCGGAATCCTAATCCTAGTCCGAATAGGAAACTAACTACGAAACTGACTACAATTTGTAAAACGGACTAACTAACAGCTTTCCTAACACCTAATGGACTCCTAATGCTAATAATAATAAGATTATTACTTTCCTAAACATACTCTAACTAATTAAGGAAATAGGCAAACGAAATCAAACTCAAACAGCTAATTACTTGGCGCCCAAGGCTAAAACCGCTGGAACAGTTTTGCTCTGTAACTTCAATTGCCTTTTCAACTCCTTTACGTTCTGAATATGGGAAAACTCAAAGCATGGGAGTTTTAGATGTCGTTTCCAGCTTTCTACAGAACTTTTAATCACCACGATCCCATGTCGTATGAGTGAGTTATGATTAAAATACGAACCAGTGTAGAAGCTGTCAAAATTACGGGAATCCTGATAACGAATGTGATCATATAATAAGAGCTTTAATCCCGACCTTGTATGGAAACTCCATGTAATTATCTTTATAGGAGTCAATTTAATGCATAACCACCAAAGGAACTCGATGTAAACAAGAATAAATGTTCTCTTGCTAGTTCCTTTGTTGTTCTGTTTACTTTGCACACTTGCTCCCGCATCAATCTCCCTTTCTTCAAAAAGAATTGTCCTCAGTTCTTCGTATATAGTAATCTTCTCCCAAACCTGTATATTCATCAAATTTTCCTTACAAATTTCCAATGAACCCACAAGGTTAAGAGCCTTGCTGCTGTCTTCATGATGGACATCTCTTTCTTGTTCTTGATCAAAGCTAGATTCAAGAAGTTCTAACTCCATCTCGGATTCCTCTTGCATGTCATAAATATAATCAAGATCTTCAAGGAAATCACCAATATTTTCTGGTTCAATGAATATTTCTTCGATAAACTCATCAACCACAGTTGGTAGTCTTGAATTATTAACTTGAACAACAATAAGGGGGTCAATGTTATTGGTCTTTCCTTGTGAATCTTCAATAGGAACAATATCTTTAAAGTAATCATCAAGATCTGGTTTTCCTTTGAATGTATCCACAACAAAGAGCCTATCTTCATTGATGGGTTGATCATTTATTATGCATCCTTTCATGTAGTCCAACTTATGATTTCGATGTTGACGCACTTGTTGGTATGCTTGTTGTGCTCGTAGGTGCACTAGTTGTTGCTCCTTCTCTTGCCTCTCAATCTTGAGAGCTATCTTGCAAACATACTCAAAGGATATGTAAGGAACAAGCTCCACCTTGCGCCTTTTAAGTTGAGTTTAGTCCTTTGATGAATCTTGCAATCTTTAACTCTTCCCTCTCCACGAGATCACACATCATGTGCGCGTTTTCAAACTTTTGGAGGTAGTCTTGTACACTTGAGGTTTCTTGGATTAAGGACGTGAGTTTCAAGAACTGTGCTTGCTCAAACTCTTTAGGCAAAAATTGGTTCTTTAAATGTTTCTTGAGTTTGTCCCAAGTCTCAATCTTTGCTTTCCCGTCCTTCTTGCGTCGAGCCTTTAGTTTTTCATACCAAAAAGAAGCATGCTTGGTGAGTTTATGCGTGGCTAACTTGCATCTTCGCCGCTCATCATACTCCTTGTATTCAAAGACTCTCTCCATAGTTCTAAGCCAATCAAGAAATGCCTCTGGATCGTAGGAACTGTCATATTCAGGGAGTTCGACTTTCAAGTTCCTATCATCATCATAGGGGTGTCGTGGTTTAGGAGCGTCATTGGTTCTAGTCCCACTTGTGTCTTCAAACTCCTCATCGAAGTTGGGGTCACGGTTGTGGTTTCTCCAATGAATTCCGTGCATCCTTGTCTCCATGTTTTCCCTATCTTCTTGGTTTCTTCTTTCCATAGCAACCATCCGCTCTACCATCCGCTCTTCTTGAGTTTTGAAAGATGCCCTGAGATCCTCCATGGCTGTTAACAACTTTGCTAGTTCGTTGGGCTCACCCATAGCTTTGGTTGTTGGTTTCTTGGGGGTTTCTTGGCTGTCTTCGTGAACAAAGGGCGGATCTTGCAAGAATCTTTCTCTAAAGCTCGCTATGGTGTCGTGTTTATGCTCAGGACCGTGTTGTTTAAACTTAAGAAAGCTCAAACCTTTGGCTCTGATACCAAGTTGATGTGAAATAAGTAACAAAACGGAAATTAACCTTTGATAGTATCACACAAAGGGATCTTGTTCAAGAATCACTCAAGAACAACTCACGAATCACTCGTAAGGGTTTCAACCTGAATCACTCAGTTTGAGGGGTAAATACTCACGTATTAAATAATTAATCACCAAAGCACGAGTTTACAGTAGCAAAGATCTCCCCTATTTATAGACAAAGAAATCTAAAGCTATTCGGAATCCTAATCCTAGTCCGAATAGGAAACTAACTACGAAACTGACTACAATTGTAAAACGGACTAACTAACAGCTTTCCTAACACCTAATGGATTCCTAATGCTAATAATAATCAGATTATTACTTTCCTAAACATACTCTAACTAATTAAGGAAATAGGCAAACGAAATCAAACTCAAACAGCTAATTACTTGGCGCCCAAGGCTAAAACCGCTGGAACAGTTTTGCTCTGTAACTTCAATTGCCTTTTCAACTCCTTTACGTTCTGAATATGGGAAAACTCAAAGCATGGGAGTTTTAGATGTCGTTTCCAGCTTTCTACAGAACTTTTAATCACCACGATCCCATGTCGTATGAGTGAGTTATGATTAAAATACGAACCAGTGTAGAAGAGATTGGAGTTCTTTTGTGTTGTATATTAAGAGAAAGCATCCAAATATTTTGTTTGCATTCATTTGAGTGTGAAACTACACCTAGGATGTTTACAAGTACAAACAAGCTTCAACTCAATCTTTTGAATGCATCTACGCGTTTTAAAAGCAGTTACGACTAGGGTGATAGAGATCGAGTTCTTTTGTGTTGTATATTAAGATAAAGCACCCAAATGTTTTGTTTGCATTCATTTGAGTATGAAACTACACCTAGAATGTTTTAAAGTGCAAACAAGCTTCAACTCAAGCTTTTGAATGCATTTATGCGTTTTAAAAGCTCTTACGAGTAGGGTGAAAGAGATATGAGTTCTTTTGTGTTGTATATTAAGAGAAAGCATCCAAATACTTTGTTTGGATTCATTTGAGTGTGAAACTACACCTTGGATGTTTACAAGTACAAACAAGCTTCAAATCAAGCTTTTGAATGCATTTACGCGTTTTAAGAGCTCATACGAGTAGGGTGAAAGAGATTTGAGTTCT
This sequence comes from Tetragonia tetragonoides, assembly GCA_038025085.1. NCBI lineage: Eukaryota > Viridiplantae > Streptophyta > Magnoliopsida > Caryophyllales > Aizoaceae > Tetragonia > Tetragonia tetragonoides. The sequence continues at coordinate 28,475,718 of CM076140.1, forward strand.
TTTGTGTTGTATATTAAGAGAAAGCATCCAAATACTTTGTTTGGATTCATTTGAGTGTGAAACTACACCTTTGATGTTTACAAGTACAAACAAGTTTCAACTCAAGCTTTTGAATGCATTTACGCGTTTTAAAAGCTCATACGAGTAGGGTGAAAGAGATTTGAGTTCTTTTGTGTTGTATATTAACAGAAAGAATCCAAATACTTTGTTTGGATTCATTTGAGTGTAAAAGTACACCTAGGATGTTTACAAGTAAAAACAAGCTTCAACTCAAACTTTTGAATGCATTTAAGCGTTTTAGGCTCATACGAGTAGGGTGAAAGGGATTTGAGATCTTTTGTGTTGTATATTAAGAGAAAGCATCCAAATACTTTGTTTGGATTCATTTGAGTGTGAAACTACACCTCGGATGTTTACAAGTACAAACAAGCTTCAACTCAAGCTTTTAAATGCATTTACGCGTTTTAAAAGTTTATACGAGTAGGGTAAAAGAGATTTGAGTTCTTTTGTGTTGTATATTACGGAAAGCATCCAAATACTTTGTTTGGATTTGTTTGAGTGTGAAACTACACCTAGGATGTTTACAAGTACAAACAAGCTTCAACTTAAGCTTTTGAATGCATCTACGCGTTTTAAAAGCTCTTACGACTAGGGTGAAAGAGATCGAGTTCTTTTGTGTTGTATATTAAGATAAAGCACCCAAATGTTTTGTTTGCATTCATGTGAGTATGAAACTACACCTTGGATGTTTACAAGTACAAATAAGCTTCAACTCAAGCTTTTGAATGCATTTACGCGTTTTAAAAGTTTATACGAGTAGGGTGAAAGAGATTTCAGTTCTTTTGTGTTGTATATTAAGAGAAAGCATCCAAATACTTTGTTTGGATTCATTTGAGTGTGAAACTACACCTCGGATGTTTACAAGTACAAACAAGCTTCAACTCAAGCTTTTGAATGCATTTACGCGTTGTAACAGCTCTTATGACTAGGGTGATAGAGATTGAGTTCTTTTGTGTTGTATATTAAGAGAAAGCACCAAAATGTTTTGTTTGTATTCATTTGAGTATGAAACTACACCAAGAATGTTTTAAAGTGCAAACAACTTCAACTCAAGCTTTTGAATGCATTTACGCGTTGTAAAAGCTCATACGAGTAGGGTGAAAGAGATTTGAGATCTGTTGTGTTGTATATTAAGATAAAGCATCCAAATACTTTGTTTGGATTCGTTTGAGTGTGAAACTACACCAAGGAAGTTTACAAGTACAAACAAGCTTCAACTCAAGCTTTTGAATGCATTTACGCGTTGTAACAGCTCTTACGACTAGGGTGATAGAGATTGAGTTCTTTTGTGTTGTATATTACGAGTAGGGTGAAAGAGATTTGAGTTTTTTTGTGTTGTATGTTAATAGAAAGCATCCAAATACTTTGTTTGCATTCATTTGAGTATGAAACTACACCAAGAATGTTTTAATGTGCAAACCACTTCAACTCAAGCTTTTGAATGCATTTACGCGTTTTAAAAGCTCATACGAGTAGGGTGAAAGAGATTTCAGTTCTTTTGTGTTGTATATTAAGAGAAAGCATTCAAATACTTTGTTTGGATTCATTTGATGGGGAAACTACACCTAGGAAGTTTACAAGTACAAACAAGCTTCAACTCAAGCTTTTGAATGCATTTACGCGTTGTAACAGCTCTTACGACTAGGGTGATAGAGATTGAGTTCTTTTGTGTTGTATATTAAGAGAAAGCACCAAAATGTTTTGTTTGCATTCATTTGAGTATGAAACTACACCAAGAATATTTTAAAGTGCAAACAACTTCAACTCAAGCTTTTGAATGCATTTACGCGTTGTAAAAGCTCATACGAGTAGGGTGAAAGAGATTTGAGATCTTTTGTGTTGTATATCAAGAGAAAGCATCCAAATACTTCGTTTGGATTCATTTGAGTGTAAAACTACACCTAGGAAGTTTACAAGTACAAACAAGCTTCAACTCAAGCTTTTGAATTCATTTACGCGTTATAAAAGCTCATACGAGTAGGGTGAATGAGATTTGAGTTCTTTTGAGTTGTATATTAAGAGAAAACATCCAAAAACTTTGCTTGGATTCATTTGAGTGTGAAACTACACCTCGGATGTTTACAAGTACAAACAAGCTTCAACTCAAGCTTTTGAATGCATTTACGCGTTTTAAAAGCTCATACGAGTAGGGTGATAGAGATTGAGTTCTTTTGTGTTGTATATTAAGAGAAAGCACCCATTTGTTTTGTTTGCACTCATTTGAGTATGAAATTACACCAAGAATGTTTTAAAGTGCAAACAAGCTTCAACTAAAGCTTTTGAATGGATTTACGCGTTTTAAAAGCTCATACGAATAGGGTGAAAGAGATTTGAGTTCTTTTGTGTTGTATATTAACAGAAAGCATCCAAATACTTTGTTTGGATTAATTTGAGTGTGAAACTACACCTAGGATGTTTACAAGTACAAACAAGCTTAAACTCAAGCTTTTACGCGTTTTAAAAGCTCATACGAGTAGGGTGAAAGAGATATGAGTTCTTTTGTGTTGTATATTAAGAGAAAGCATCCAAATACTTTGTTTGGTTTCATTTGAGTGTGAAACTACACCTAGGAATTTTACAAGTACAAACAAGCTTCAACTCAAACTTTTGAATGCATTTAAGCGTTTTAAGCTGATACGAGTAGGGTGAAAGGGATTTGAGTTCTTTTTTGTTGTATATTAAGAGAAAGCATCCAAATACTTTGTTTGGATTCATTTGAGTGTGAAACTACACCTAGGATGTTTACAAGTACAAACAAGCTTCAACTCAAGCTTTTGAATGCATTGACGCGTTTTAAAAGCTCATACGAGTAGGGTGATAGAGATTGAGTTCTTTTGTGTTGTATATTAAGAGAAAGCGCCCAAATTTTTTGTTTGCATTTATTTGAGTATTAAACTACAGCAAGAATGTTTTAAAGTGCAAACAAGCTTCAACTCAAACTTTTGAATGCATTTACGCGTTCTAAAATCTCATACGAGTAGGGTGAAAGAGATTTGAGTTCTTTTGTGTTGTATATTAAGAGAAAGCATCCAAATACTTTGTTTGGATTCATTTGAATGTGAAACTAAACCTAGAATGTTTACAAGTACAAACAAGCTTCAACTCAAGCTTTTGAATGCATTTAACGTTTTAAAAGCTCTTACGAATAGGGTGATAGAGATTGAGTTCTTTTGTGTTGTATATTAAGAGAAAGCACCCAATTGTTTTGTTTGCACTCATTTGAGTATGAAACTACACGAAGAATATTTTAAAGTGCAAACAAGCTTCAACTCAAGCTTTTGAATGCATTTACGCGTTTTAAAAGCTCATACGAGTAGGGTGAATGAGATTTGAGTTCTTTTGTGTTGTAGATTCAGAGAAAGCATCCAAATACTTTGTTTAGATTCATTTGAGTGTGAAACTAGACCTAGGATGTTTACAAGTACAAACAAGCTTCAACTCAAACTTTTGAATGCATTTACGCGTTGTAACAGCTCTTACGACTAGGGTGATAGTGATTGAGTTCTTTTGTGTTGTATATTAAGAGAAAGCACCCAAATGTTTTGTTTGCATTCATTTGAGTATGAAACTACACCAAGAATGTTTTAAAGTGCAAACAAGCTTGAACTCAAGCTTTTGCATGCATTTACGCTATTTAAAAGCTCATACGAGTAGGGTGAAAGAGATTTGAGTTCTTTTGTGTTGTATATTAAGAGAAAGCATCCAAATACTTTGTTTGGATTCATTTGAGTGTGAAACTACACCTAGGAAGTTTACAAGTACAAACAAGCTTCAACTCAAGCTTTTGAATGGACTTACGCGTTTTAAAAGCTCATGCGAGTAGGGTGAAAGAGATTTAAGTTCTTTTGTGTTGTATATTAAGAGAAAGCAACCAAATACTTTGTTTGGATTCATTTGAGTGTGAAACTACACCTAGGATGTTTACAAGTACAAACAAGCTTCAACTCAAGCTTTTGAATGCATTTACGCGTTATAACAGCTCTTACGAATAGGGTGATAGAGATTGAGTTCTTTTGTGTTGTATATAAAGAGAAAGCACCCTTCTGTTTTGTTTGCACACATTTGAGTATGTAACTACACCAAGAATGTTTTAAAGTGCAAACAAGCTTCAACTCTAGCTTTTGAATGCATTTACGCGTTTTAAAAGCTCATACGAGTAGGGTGAAAGAGATTTGAGTTCTTTTGTGTTGTATATTAAGAGAAAGCATCCAAATACTTTGTTTGGATTCATTTGAGTGTGAAATTACACATAGGATTTTAACAAGTACAAACAAGCTTCAACTCAAACTTTTGAATGCATTTACGCGTTGCAAGAGCTCTTACGACTAGGGTGATAGAGATTGAGTTCTTTTGTGTTGTATTTTAAGAGAAAGCACCCAAATGTTTTGTTTGGATTCATTTGAGTATGAAACTACACCAAGAATGTTATAAAGTGCATATAAGCTTCAACTCAAGGTTTTGAATGCATTTACGCGTTTTAAATGATCATACGAGTAGGGTGAAAGAGATTTGAGTTCTTTTGTGTTAGACATAAAGAGAAAGCATCCAAATACTTTGTTTGGATTCATTTGAGTGTGAAACTACACCTAGGTTTTCAACTCAAGCTTTTGAATGCATTTACGCGTTATAACAGCTCTTACGAATAGGGTGATAGAGATTGAGTTCTTTTGTGTTGTATATTAAGAGAAAGCACCCTATTGTTTTGTTTGTACACATTTGAGTATGAAACTACACCAAGAATATTTTAAAGTGCAAACAAGCTTCAACTCAAGCTTTTGAATGCATTTACGCGTTTTAAAAGCTCATACGAGTAGGGTGAATGAGATTTGAGTTCTTTTGTGTTGTATATTCAGAGAAAGCATCCAAATACTTTGTTTAGATTCATTTGAGTGTGAAACTAGACCTAGGATGTTTACAAGTACAAACAAGCTTCAACTCAAACTTTTGAATGCATTTACGCGTTGTAACAGCTCTTACGACTAGGGTGATAGTGATTGAGTTTTTTTGTGTTGTATATTAAGAGAAAGCACCCAAATGTTTTGTTTGCATTCATTTGAGTATGAAACTACACCAAGAATGTTTTAAAGTGCAAACAAGCTTGAACTCAAGCTTTTGCATGCATTTACGCTATTTAAAAGCTCATACGAGTAGGGTGAAAGAGATTTGAGTTCTTTTGTGTTGTATATTAAGAGAAAGCATCCAAATACTTTGTTTGAATTCATTTGAGTGTGAAACTACACCTAGGAAGTTTACAAGTACAAACAAGCTTCAACTCAAGCTTTTGAATGGACTTACGCGTTTTAAAAGCTCATGCGAGTAGGGTGAAAGAGATTTAAGTTCTTTTGTGTTGTATATTAAGAGAAAGCATCCAAATACTTTGTTTGGATTCATTTGAGTGTGAAACTACACCTAGGATGTTTACAAGTACAAACAAGCTTCAACTCAAGCTTTTGAATGCATTTACGCGTTATAACAGCTCTTACGAATAGGGTGATAGAGATTGAGTTCTTTTGTGTTGTATATTAAGAGAAAGCACCCTATTGTTTTGTTTGCACACATTTGAGTATGTAACTACACCAAGAATGTTTTAAAGTGCAAACAAGCTTCAACTCTAGCTTTTGAATGCATTTACGCGTTTTAATAGCTCATACGAGTAGGGTGAAAGAGATTTGAGTTCTTTTGTGTTGTATATTAAGAGAAAGCATCCAAATACTTTGTTTGGATTCATTTGAGTGTGAAATTACACCTAGGATTTTAACAAGTACAAACAAGCTTCAACTCAAACTTTTGAATGCATTTACGCGTTGCAAGAGCTCTTACGACTAGGGTGATAGAGATTGAGTTCTTTTATGTTGTATTTTAAGAGAAAGCACCCAAATGTTTTGTTTGGATTCATTTGAGTATGAAACTACACCAAGAATGTTTTAAAGTGCAAACATGCTTCAACTCAAGCTTTTGAATGGACTTACGTTTTTTTAAAAGCTCTTGCGAGTAGGGTGAAAGAGATTTAAGTTCTTTTGTGTTGTATATTAAGAGAAAGTATCCAAATACTTTGTTTGGATTCATTTGAGTGTGAAACTACACCTAGGATGTTTACAAGTTCAAACAAGCTTCAACTCAAGCTTTTGAATGCATTTACGCGTTATAACAGCTCTTACGAATAGGGTGATAGAGATTGAGTTCTTTTGTGTTGTATATTGAGAGAAAGCACCCTATTGTTTTGTTTGCACACATTTGAGTATGAAACTACACCAAGAATGTTTTAAAGTGCAAACAAGCTTCAACTCTAGCTTTTGAATGCATTTACGCGTTTTAAAGCTCATACGAGTAGGGTGAAAGAGATTTGAGTTCTTTTGTGTTGTATATTAAGAGAAAGCATCCAAATACTTTGTTTGGATTCATTTGAGTGTGAAATTACACCTAGGATTTTAACAAGTACAAACAAGCTTCAACTCAAACTTTTGAATGCATTTACGCGATGCAAGAGCTCTTACGACTAGGGTGATAGAGATTGAGTTCTTTTGTGTTGTATTTTAAGAGAAAGCACCCAAATGTTTTATTTTGATTCATTTGAGTATGAAACTACACCAAGAATGTGTTAAAGTGCAAACAAGCTTCAACTCAAAGTTTTGAATGCATTTACGCGTTTTAAATGATCATACGAGTAGGGTGAAAGAGATTTGAGTTCTTTTGTGTTAGACATAAAGAGAAAGCATCCAAAGACTTTGTTTGGATTCATTTGAGTGTGAAACTACACCTAGGTTTTCAACTCAAACTTTTGAATGCATTTACGCGTTGTAAGAGCTCTTACGACTAGGGTGATAGAGATTGAGTTCTTTTGTGTTGTATATTAAGAGAAAGCACCCAAATATTTTGTTTGCATTCATTCGAGTATGAAACTATACCAAGAATGTTTTAAAGTGCTAACAAGCTTCAACTCTAGCTTTTGAATGCATTTACGCGTTTTAAAATCTCATACGAGTAGGGTGAAAGAGATTTAAGTTCTTTTGTGTTGTATATTAAGAGAAAGCATACAAATACTTTTTTTGGATTCATTTGAGTGTGAAACTACACCTGGGAAGTTTACAAGTACAAACAAGCTTCAACTCAAGCTTTTGAATGCATTTACGCGTTTTAAAAGCTCATACGAGTAGGGTGAAAGAGATTTGAGTTCTTTTGTGTTGTATATTAAGAGAAAGCATCCAAATAATTTGTTTGGTTTCATTTGAGTGTGAAACTACACCTAGGATGTTTACAAGTACAAACAAGCTTCAACTCAAACTTTTGAACGCATTTACGCGTTTTAAAAGCTCATACGAATACGGTGATAGAGATTGAGTTCTTCTGTGTTGTATATTAAGAGAAAGCACCTAATTGTTTTGTTTGCACTCATTGGAGTATGAAGATACACCAAGAATATTTTAAAGTGCAAACAAGCTTCAACTCAAGCTTTTAAATGCATTTACGCGTATTAAAAGCTCATACGAGTAGGGTGAAAGAGATTTGAGTTCTTTTATGTTGTATATTCAGAGAAAGCATCCAAATACTTTGTTTAGATTCATTTGAGTGTGAAACTACACCTAGGATGCTTACAAGTACAAACAAGCTTCAACTCAAACTTTTGAATACATTTACGCGTTGTAACAGCTCTTACGACTACGGTGATAGATATTGAGTTCTTTTGTGTTGTATATTAAGAGAAAGCATCCAAATACTTTGTTTGGATTCATTTGAGTGTGAAACTACACCTAGGAAGTTTACAAGTACAAACAAGCTTCAACTCAAGCTTTTGAATGAATTGACGCGTTTTAAAAGCTCATACGAGTAGGGTGAAAGAGATTTAAGTTCTTTTGTGTTGTATATTAAGATAAAGCATCCAAATACTTTGTTTGGATTCATTTGAGTGTGAAACTACACCTAGGATGTTTACAAGTACAAACAAGCTTCAACTCAAGCTTTTGAATGCATTTACGCGTTATAACAGCTCTTACGAATAGGGTGATAGAGATTGAGTTCTTTTGCGTTGTATATTAAGAGAAAGCACCCTATTGTTTTGTTTGCACACATTTGAGTATGAAACTACACCAAGAATGTTTTAAAGTGCAAACAAGCTTCAACTCTAGCTTTTGAATGCATTTACGCGTTTTAAAAGCTCATATGAGTAGGGTGAAAGAGATTTGAGTTCTTTTGTGTTGTATATTAAGAGAAAGCATCCAAATACTTTGTTTGGATTCATTTGTGTGTGAAATTACACCTAGGATGTTAACAAGTACAAACAAGCTTCAACTCAATCTTTTGAATGCATTTACGCGTTGCAAGAGCTCTTACGACTAGGGTGATAGAGATTGAGTTCTTTTGTGTTGTATTTTAAGAGAAAGCACCAAATATTTTGTTTGGATTCATTTGAGTATGAAACTACACCAAGAATGTTTTAAAGTGCAAGCAAGTTTCAACTCAAGGTTTTGAATGCATTTACGCGTTTTCAATGATCATACGAGTATGGTGAAAGAGATTTGAGTTCTTTTGTGTTAGACATAAAGAGAAAGCATCCAAATACTTTGTTTGGATTCATTTGAGTGTGAAACTACACCTAGGTTTTCAACTCAAACTTTTGAATGCATTTACGCGTTGTAAGAGCTCTTACGACTAGGGTGAAAGAGATTTGAGTTCTTTTGTGTTGTATATTAAGAGAAAGCATCCAAATACTTTGTTTGGATTCATTTGAGTGTGAAACTACACCTAGGATGTTTACAAGTACAAACAAGCTTCAACTCAAACTTTTGAATGCATTTACGCGTTGTAAGAGCTCTTACGACTAGGGTGATAGAGAGTGAGTTCTTTTGTGTTGTATATTAAGAGAAAGCATCCAGATATTTTGTTTGGATTCATTTCAGTGTGAAACTACACCTAGGATGATTACAAGTACAAACAAGCTTCAACTCAAGCTTTTGAATGCATTTACACGTTTTATTAGCTCTTACGAATTGGGTGCCAGAGATCGAGTTCTTTTGTGTTGTGTATTAAGAGAAAGCACCCAAATGTTTTTTTTCCACTCATTTGAGTATGAAACTACACCAAGAATGTTTTAAAGTGCAGAAAAGCTTCAACTCAAGCTTTTGAATTTATTTACGCGTTTTAAAAGCTCATACGAGTAGGGTGAAAGAGATTTAAGTTCTTTTGTGTTGTATGTTAATAGAAAGCATCCAAATACTTTGTTTGCATTCATTTGAGTGTGAAAATGCACCTAGGATGCTTACAAGTACAAACAAGCTTCAACTCAAACTTTTGAATTCATTTACGCGTTGTAAGAACTCTTACGACTAGGGTGATAGAGATTGAGTTCTTTTGTGTTGTATATAAAGAGAAAGCACCCAAATGTTTTGTTTGCATTCATTTGAGTATGAAACTACACCAAAAATGTTTTAAAGTGCAAACAAGCTTCAACTCAAGCTTTTGAATGCATTTACGCGTTTTAAAAGCTCATACGAGTAGGTGAAAGAGATTTGAGTTGTTTTGTGTTGTTTATTAACAGAAAGCATCCAAATACTTTGTTTGGATTCATTGGAGTGTGAAACTACACCTAGGATGTTTACAAGTACAAACAAGCTTCAACTCAAGCTTTTGAATGCATTTACTCGTTTTAACAGCTCTTACAACATGGGCGATGGAGATTGAGTTCTTTTGTGTTGTATATGAAGAGAAAGCACCCAAATATTTTGTTTGCATTCATTTGAGTATGAAACTACACCAAGAATGTTTTAAAGTGCAAACAAGCTTCAACTCAAGGTTTTGAATTTATTTACGCGTTTTATAAGCTCATACGAGTAGGGTGAAAGAGATTTAAGTTCTTTTGTGTTGTATGTTAATAGAAAGCATCCAAATACTTTGTTTGCATTCATTTGAGTTTGAAACTACACCTAGGATGTTTACAAGTACAAACAAGCTTCAACTCAAGCTTTTGAATGCATTTACGCGTTATAACAGCTCTTACGAATAGGGTGATAGAGATTGAGTTCTTTTGTGTTGTATATTAAGAGAAAGCACCCTATTGTTTTGTTTGCACACATTTGAGTATGAAACTACACCAAGGTTTTGAATTTATTTACGCGTTTTATAAGCTCATACGAGTAGGGTGAAAGAGATTTAAGTTCTTTTGTGTTGTATGTTAATAGAAAGCTTCCAAATACTTTGTTTGGATTCATTTGAGTGTGTAACTACACCTAGGATGCTTACAAGTACAAACAAGCTTCAACTCAAGCTTTTGAATGCATTTAGGCGTTTTAACAGCTCTTACGAATAGGGTGATAGTGATTGAGTTGTTTTGTGTTGTATATTAAGAGAAAGCAGCCTTTTTTTTTGTTTGCACTCATTTGCTTATGAAACTACACTAAGAATGTTTTAAAGTGCAAACAAGCTTCAACTCAAGCTTTTGAATGCATTTACGCGTTTTAAAGGCTCATACGAGTAGGGTGAAAGAGATTTGAGTTCTTTTGTGTTGTATATAAAGAGAAAGCATCCAAATACTCTGTTTGGATTCATTTGAGTGTGAAACTACACCTAGGATGTTTACAAGTACAAACAAGCTTCAACTCAAACTTTTGAATGCATTTACGCGTTGTAAGAGCTCTTACGACTAGGGTGATAGAGACTGAGTTCTTTTGTGTTGTATATTAAGAGAAAGCACCCAGTTGTTTTGCTTGAACTCATTTGAGTATGAAACTACACCAAGAATGTTTTAAAGTGCAAACAAGCTTCAACTCAATCTTTTGAATGCATTTAGGTGTTTTAAAAGCTCATACGAGTAGGGTGAAAGAGGTTTGAGTTCTTTTGTATTGCATATTAAGAGAAAGCATCCAAATACTTTGTTTGGATTCATTTGAGTGTGAAACAACTTTACAAGCACAAACAAGCTTCAACTCAAGCTTTTGAATGCATTTACAAGTTTTAACAGCTCTTACGAAGAGGGTGATGGAGATTGAGTTTTTTTGTGTTGTATATTAAGAGAAAGCACCCAAATGTTTTGTTTGCACTTATTTGAGGATGAAACTACACCAAGAATGTTGTAAAGTGCTAACATGCTTCAACTCAAGCTTCTGAATGCATTTACGCGTTTTAAAAGCTCATACGCGTAGGGTGAAAGAGATTTGAGTTCTTTTGTGTTGTATATTAAGAGAACGCATCCAAATACTTTGTTTGGATTCATTTGAGTGTGAAACTACACCTAGGATGTTTACAAGTACAAACAAGCTTCAACTCAAACTTTTTAATGCATTTATGCGTTGTAAGAGCTCTTACGACTAGGGTGATAGAGATTGAGTTCTTTTGTGTTGTATATTAAGAGAAAGCACCCAAATGTTTTGTTTGCATTCATTTGAGTATGAAACTACACCAAAAATGTTTTAAAGTGCAAACAAGCTTCAACTCAAGCTTTTGAATGCATTTACGCGCTTTAAAAGCTCATCCGAGTAGGTGAAAGAGATTTGAGTTGTTTTGTGTTGTATATTAAGAGAAAGCATCCAAATACTTTGTTTGGATTCATTGGAGTGTGAAACTAAACCTAGGATGTTTACAAGTACAAACAAGCTTCAACTCAAGCTTTTGAATGCATTTACGCGTTTTAACAGCTCTCACAACATGGGTGATGGAGATTGAGTTCTTTTGTGTTGTATATGAAGAGAAAGCACCCAAATATTTTGTTTGCATTCATTTGAGTATGAAACTACACCAAGAATGTTTTAAAGTGCAAACAAGCTTCAACTCAAGGTTTTGAATTTATTTACGCGTTTTAAAAGCTCATACGAGTAGGGTGAAAGAGATTTAAGTTCTTTTGTGTTGTATGTTAATAGAAAGCTTCCAAATACTTTGTTTGGATTCATTTGAGTGTGAAACTACACCTAGGATGCTTACAAGTACAAACAAGCTTCAACTCAAGCTTTTGAATGCATTTACGCGTTATAACAGCTCTTACGAATAGGGTGATAGAGATTGAGTTCTTTTGTGTTGTATATTAAGAGAAAGCACCCTATTGTTTTGTTTGCACACATTTGAGTATGTAACTACACCAAGAATGTTTTAAAGTGCAAACAAGCTTCAACTCTAGCTTTTGAATGCATTTACGCGTTTTAATAGCTCATACGAGTAGGGTGAAAGAGATTTGAGTTCTTTTGTGTTGTATATTAAGAGAAAGCATCCAAATACTTTGTTTGGATTCATTTGAGTGTGAAATTACACCTAGGATTTTAACAAGACAAACAAGCTTCAACTCAAGCTTTTGAAAGGACTTACGCGTTTTAAAAGCTCATGCGAGTAGGGTGAAAGAGATTTAAGTTCTTTTGTGTTGTATATTAAGAGAAAGCATCCAAATACTTTGTTTGGATTCATTTGAGTGTGAAACTACACCTAGGATGTTTACAAGTACAAACAAGCTTCAACTCAAACTTTTGAATGCATTTACGCGTTGCAAGAGCTCTTACGACTAGGGTGATAGAGATTGAGTTCTTTTGTGTTGTATTTTAAGATAAAGCACCCAAATGTTTTGTTTGGATTCATTTGAGTATGAAACTACACCAAGAATGTTTTAAAGTGCAAACAAGCTTCAACTCAAGGTTTTGAATGCATTTACGCGTTTTAAATGATCATACGAGTAGGGTGAAAGAGATTTGAGTTCTTTTGTGTTAGACATAAAGAGAAAGCTTCCAAATACTTTGTTTGGATTCATTTGAGTGTGAAACTACACCTAGGTTTTCAAATCAAACTTTTGAATGCATTTACGCGTTGTAAGAGCTCTTACGACTAGGGTGATAGAGATTGAGTTCTTTTGTGTTGTATATTAAGAGAAAGCACCCAAATATTTTGGTTGCAATCATTTGAGTATGAAACTATACCAAGAATGTTTTAAAGTGCAAACAAGCTTCAACTCTAGCTTTTGAATGCATTTACGCGTTTTAAAATCTCATACGAGTAGGGTGAAAGAGATTTAAGTTCTTTTGTGTTGTATATTAAGAGAAAGCATACAAATACTTTGTTTGGATTCATTTGAATGTGAAACTACACCTAGGAAGTTTACAAGTACAAACAAGCTTCAACTCAAGCTTTTGAATGCATTTAACGTTTTAAAAGCTCATACGAATAGGGTGATAGAGATTGAGTTTTTTTGTGTTGTATATTAAGAGAAAGCACCCAATTGTTTTGTTTGGTTTCATTTGAGTGTGAAACTACACCAAGAATATTTTAAAGTGCAAACAAGCTTCAACTCAAGCTTTTGAATGCATTTACGCGTTTTAAAAGCTCATACGAGTAGGGTGAATGAGATTTGAGTTCTTTTGTGTTGTATATTCAGAGAAAGCATCCAAATACTTTGTTTAGATTCATTTGAGTGTGAAACTAGACCTAGGATGTTTACAAGTACAAACAAGCTTCAACTCAAACTTTTGAATGCATTTACGCGTTGTAACAGCTCTTACGACAAGGGTGATAGTGATTGAGTTCTTTTGTGTTGTATATTAAGAGAAAGCACCCAAATGTTTTGTTTGCATTCATTTGAGTATGAAACTACACCAAGAATGTTTTAAAGTGCAAACAAGCTTGAACTCAAGCTTTTGCAGGCATTTACGCTATTTAAAAGCTCATACGAGTAGGGTGAAAGAGATTTGAGTTCTTTTGTGTTGTATATTAAGAGAAAGCATCCAAATACTTTGTTTGGATTCATTTGAGTGTGAAACTACACCTAGGAAGTTTACAAGTACAAACAAGCTTCAACTCAAGCTTTTGAAAGGACTTACGCGTTTTAAAAGCTCATACGAGTAGGGTGAAAGAGATTTAAGTTCTTTTGTGTTGTATATTAAGAGAAAGCATCCAAATACTTTGTTTGGATTCATTTGAGTGTGAAACTACACCTAGGATGTTTACAAGTACAAACAAGCTTCAACTCAAACTTTTGAATGCATTTACGCGTTGCAAGAGCTCTTACGACTAGGGTGATAGAGATTGAGTTCTTTTGTGTTGTATTTTAAGATAAAGCACCCAAATGTTTTGTTTGGATTCATTTGAGTATGAAACTACACCAAGAATGTTTTAAAGTGCAAACAAGCTTCAACTCAAGGTTTTGAATGCATTTACGCGTTTTAAATGATCATACGAGTAGGGTGAAAGAGATTTGAGTTCTTTTGTGTTAGACATAAAGAGAAAGCATCCAAATACTTTGTTTGGATTCATTTGAGTGTGAAACTACACCTAGGTTTTCAAATCAAACTTTTGAATGCATTTACGCGTTGTAAGAGCTCTTACGACTAGGGTGATAGAGATTGAGTTCTTTTGTGTTGTATATTAAGAGAAAGCACCCAAATATTTTGGTTGCATTCATTTGAGTATGAAACTATACCAAGAATGTTTTAATGTGCAAACCAGCTTCAACTCTAGCTTTTGAATGCATTTACGCGTTTTAAAATCTCATACGAGTAGGGTGAAAGAGATTTAAGTTCTTTTGTGTTGTATATTAAGAGAAAGCATACAAATACTTTGTTTGGATTCATTTGAATGTGAAACTACACCTAGGAAGTTTACAAGTACAAACAAGCTTCAACTCAAGCTTTTGAATGCATTTAACGTTTTAAAAGCTCATACGAATAGGGTGATAGAGATTGAGTTCTTTTGTGTTGTATATTAAGAGAAAGCACCCAATTGTTTTGTTTGGTTTCATTTGAGTGTGAAACTACACCAAGAATATTTTAAAGTGCAAACAAGGTTCAACTCAAGCTTTTGAATGCATTTACGCGTTTTAAAAGCTCATACGAGTAAGGTGAATGAGATTTGAGTTCTTTTGTGTTGTATATTCAGAGAAAGCATCCAAATACTTTGTTTAGATTCATTTGAGTGTGAAACTAGACCTAGGATGTTTACAAGTACAAACAAGCTTCAACTCAAACTTTTGAATGCATTTACGCGTTGTAACAGCTCTTACGACAAGGGTGATAGTGATAGAGTTCTTTTGTGTTGTATATTAAGAGAAAGCACCCAAATGTTTTGTTTGCATTCATTTGAGTATGAAACTACACCAAGAATGTTTTAAAGTGCAAACAAGCTTGAACTCAAGCTTTTGCATGCATTTACGCTATTTAAAAGCTCATACGAGTAGGGTGAAAGAGATTTGAGTTCTTTTGTGTTGTATATTAAGAGAAAGCATCCAAATACTTTGTTTGGATTCATTTGAGTGTGAAACTACACCTAGGAAGTTTACAAGTACAAACAAGCTTCAACTCAAGCTTTTGAATGGACTTACGCGTTTTAAAAGCTCATGCGAGTAGGGTGAAAGAGATTTAAGTTCTTTTGTGTTGTATATTAAGAGAAAGCATCCAAATACTTTGTTTGGATTCATTTGAGTGTGAAACTACACCTAGGATGTTTAAAAGTACAAACAAGCTTCAACTCAAGCTTTTGAATGCATTTACGCGTTATAACAGCTCTTACGAATAGGGTGATAGAGATTGAGTTCTTTTGTGTTGTATATTAAGAGAAAGCACCCTATTGTTTTGTTTGAACACATTTGAGTATGTAACTACACCAAGAATGTTTTACAGTGCAAACAAGCTTCAACTCTAGCTTTTGAATGCATTTACGCGTTTTAAAAGCCCATACGAGTAGGGTGAAAGAGATTTGAGTTCTTTTGTGTTGTATATTAAGAGAAAGCATCCAAATACTTTGTTTGGATTCATTTGAGTGTGAAATTACACCTAGGATTTTAACATGTATAAACAAGCTTCAACTCAAACTTTTGAATGCATTTACGCGTTGCAAGAGCTCTTACGACTAGGGTGATAGAGATTGAGTTCTTTTGTGTTGTATTTTAAGAGAAAGCACCCAAATGTTTTGTTTGTATTCATTTGAGTATAAAACTACACCAAGAATGTATTAAAGTGCAAACAAGCTTCAACTCAAGGTTTTGAATGCATTTACGCGTTTTAAATGATCATACGAGTAGGGTGAAAGAGATTTGAGTTCTTTTGTGTTAGACATAAAGAGAAAGCATCCAAATACTTTGTTTGGATTCATTTGAGTGTGAAACTACACCTAGGTTTTCAACTCAAACTTTTGAATGCATTTACGCGTTGTAAGAGCTCTTACGACTAGGGTGATAGAGATTGAGTTCTTTTGTGTTGTATATTAAGAGAAAGCACCCAAATATTTTGGCTGCATTCATTTGAGTATGAAACTATACCAAGAATGTTTTAAAGTGCAAACAAGCTTCAACTCTAGCTTTTGAATGCATTTACGCGTTTTAAAAGCTCATACGAGTAGGGTGAAAGAGATTTGAGTTCTTTTGTGTTATATATTAAGAGAAAGCATCCAAATAATTTGTTTGGTTTAATTTGAGTTAGAAACTACACCTAGGATGTTTACAAGTACAAACAAGCTTCAACTCAAACTTTTGAATGCATTTACGCGTTGTAACAGCTCTTACGACTAGAGTGATAGAGATTGAGTTCTTTTGTGTTGTATATTAAGAGAAAGCACCCAAATGTTTTGTTTGCATTCATTTGAGTATGAAACTATACCAATAATGTTTTAAAGTGCAAACAAGCTTGAACTCAAGCTTTTGCATGCATTTACGCTTTTTAAAAGCTCATACGAGTAGGGTGAAAGAGATTTGAGTTCTTTTGTGTTGTATATTAAGAGAAAGCATCCAAATACTTTGTTTGGATTCATTTGAGTGTGAAACTACACCTAGGAAATTTACAAGTACAAACAAGCTTCAACTCAAGCTTTTGAATGGACTTACGTTTTTTTAAAAGCTCTTGCGAGTAGGGTGAAAGAGATTTAAGTTCTTTTGTGTTGTATATTAAGAGAAAGTATCCAAATACTTTGTTTGGATTCATTTGAGTGTGAAACTACACCTAGGATGTTTACAAGTTCAAACAAGCTTCAACTCAAGCTTTTGAATGCATTTACGCGTTATAACAGCTCTTACGAATAGGGTGATAGAGATTGTGTTCTTTTGTGTTGTATATTGAGAGAAAGCACCCTATTGTTTTGTTTGCACACATTTGAGTATGAAACTACACCAAGAATGTTTTAAAGTGCAAACAAGCTTCAACTCTAGCTTTTGAATGCATTTACGCGTTTTAAAAGCTCATACGAGTAGGGTGAAAGAGATTTGAGTTCTTTTGTGTTGTATATTAAGAGAAAGCATCCAAATACTTTGTTTGGATTCATTTGAGTGTGAAATTAAACCTAGGATTTTAACAAGTACAAACAAGCTTCAACTCAAACTTTTGAATGCATTTACGCGATGCAAGAGCTCTTACGACTAGGGTGATAGAGATTGAGTTCTTTTGTGTTGTATTTTAAGAGAAAGCACCCAAATGTTTTATTTTGATTCATTTGAGTATGAAACTACACCAAGAATGTGTTAATGTGCAAACAAGCTTCAACTCAAGGTTTTGAATGCATTTACGCGTTTTAAATGATCATACGAGTAGGGTGAAAGAGATTTGAGTTCTTTTGTGTTAGACATAAAGAGAATGCATTTACGCGTTGTAAGAGCTCTTATGACTAGGGTGATAGAGATTGAGTTCTTTTGTGTTGTATATTAAGAGAAAGCACCCAAATATTTTGTTTGCTTTCATTTGAGTATGAAACTATACCAAGAATGTTTTAAAGTGCAAACAAGCTTCAACTCTAGCTTTTGAATGCATTTACGTGTTTTAAAATCTCATACGAGTAGGGTGAAAGAGATTTAAGTTCTTTTGTGTTGTATATTAAGAGAAAGCATACAAATACTTTGTTTGGATTAATTTGAGTGTGAAACTACACCTGGGAAGTTTACAAGTACAAACAAGCTTCAACTCAAGCTTTTGAATGCATTTACGCGTTTTAAAAGCTCATACGAGTAGGGTGAAAGAGATTTGAGTTCTTTTGTGTTGTATATTAAGAGAAAGCATCCAAATAATTTGTTTGGTTTCATTTGAGTGTGAAACTACACCTAGGATGTTTACAAGTACAAACAAGCTTCAACTCAAACTTTTGAACGCATTTACGCGTTTTAAAAGCTCATACAAGTACGGAGATAGAGATTGAGTTCTTCTGTGTTGTATATTAAGAGAAAGCACCCAATTGTTTTGTTTGCACTCATTGGAGTATGAAGATACCCCAAGAATATTTTAAAGTGCAAACAAGCTTCAACTCAAGCTTTTAAATGCATTTACGCGTATTAAAAGCTCATACGAGTAGGGGGAAAGAGATTTGAGTTCTTTTGTGTTGTATATTAAGAGAAAGCATCCAAATACTTTGTTTGGATTCATTTGAGTGTGAAATTACACCTAGGATTTTAACATGTATAAACAAGCTTCAACTCAAACTTTTGAATGCATTTACGCGTTGCAAGAGCTCTTACGACTAGGGTGATAGAGATTGAGTTCTTTTGTGTTGTATTTTAAGAGAAAGCACCCAAATGTTTTGTTTGTATTCATTTGAGTATAAAACTACACCAAGAATGTATTAAAGTGCAAACAAGCTTCAACTCAAGGTTTTGAATGCATTTACGCGTTTTAAATGATCATACGAGTAGGGTGAAAGAGATTTGAGTTCTTTTGTGTTAGACATAAAGAGAAAGCATCCAAATACTTTGTTTGGATTCATTTGAGTGTGAAACTACACCTAGGTTTTCAACTCAAACTTTTGAATGCATTTACGCGTTGTAAGAGCTCTTACGACTAGGGTGATAGAGATTGAGTTCTTTTGTGTTGTATATTAAGAGAAAGCACCCAAATATTTTGGCTGCATTCATTTGAGTATGAAACTATACCAAGAATGTTTTAAAGTGCAAACAAGCTTCAACTCTAGCTTTTGAATGCATTTACGCGTTTTAAAAGCTCATACGAGTAGGGTGAAAGAGATTTGAGTTCTTTTGTGTTATATATTAAGAGAAAGCATCCAAATAATTTGTTTGGTTTAATTTGAGTTAGAAACTACACCTAGGATGTTTACAAGTACAAACAAGCTTCAACTCAAACTTTTGAATGCATTTACGCGTTGTAACAGCTCTTACGACTAGAGTGATAGAGATTGAGTTCTTTTGTGTTGTATATTAAGAGAAAGCACCCAAATGTTTTGTTTGCATTCATTTGAGTATGAAACTATACCAATAATGTTTTAAAGTGCAAACAAGCTTGAACTCAAGCTTTTGCATGCATTTACGCTTTTTAAAAGCTCATACGAGTAGGGTGAAAGAGATTTGAGTTCTTTTGTGTTGTATATTAAGAGAAAGCATCCAAATACTTTGTTTGGATTCATTTGAGTGTGAAACTACACCTAGGAAATTTACAAGTACAAACAAGCTTCAACTCAAGCTTTTGAATGGACTTACGTTTTTTTAAAAGCTCTTGCGAGTAGGGTGAAAGAGATTTAAGTTCTTTTGTGTTGTATATTAAGAGAAAGTATCCAAATACTTTGTTTGGATTCATTTGAGTGTGAAACTACACCTAGGATGTTTACAAGTTCAAACAAGCTTCAACTCAAGCTTTTGAATGCATTTACGCGTTATAACAGCTCTTACGAATAGGGTGATAGAGATTGTGTTCTTTTGTGTTGTATATTGAGAGAAAGCACCCTATTGTTTTGTTTGCACACATTTGAGTATGAAACTACACCAAGAATGTTTTAAAGTGCAAACAAGCTTCAACTCTAGCTTTTGAATGCATTTACGCGTTTTAAAAGCTCATACGAGTAGGGTGAAAGAGATTTGAGTTCTTTTGTGTTGTATATTAAGAGAAAGCATCCAAATACTTTGTTTGGATTCATTTGAGTGTGAAATTAAACCTAGGATTTTAACAAGTACAAACAAGCTTCAACTCAAACTTTTGAATGCATTTACGCGATGCAAGAGCTCTTACGACTAGGGTGATAGAGATTGAGTTCTTTTGTGTTGTATTTTAAGAGAAAGCACCCAAATGTTTTATTTTGATTCATTTGAGTATGAAACTACACCAAGAATGTGTTAATGTGCAAACAAGCTTCAACTCAAGGTTTTGAATGCATTTACGCGTTTTAAATGATCATACGAGTAGGGTGAAAGAGATTTGAGTTCTTTTGTGTTAGACATAAAGAGAATGCATTTACGCGTTGTAAGAGCTCTTATGACTAGGGTGATAGAGATTGAGTTCTTTTGTGTTGTATATTAAGAGAAAGCACCCAAATATTTTGTTTGCTTTCATTTGAGTATGAAACTATACCAAGAATGTTTTAAAGTGCAAACAAGCTTCAACTCTAGCTTTTGAATGCATTTACGTGTTTTAAAATCTCATACGAGTAGGGTGAAAGAGATTTAAGTTCTTTTGTGTTGTATATTAAGAGAAAGCATACAAATACTTTGTTTGGATTAATTTGAGTGTGAAACTACACCTGGGAAGTTTACAAGTACAAACAAGCTTCAACTCAAGCTTTTGAATGCATTTACGCGTTTTAAAAGCTCATACGAGTAGGGTGAAAGAGATTTGAGTTCTTTTGTGTTGTATATTAAGAGAAAGCATCCAAATAATTTGTTTGGTTTCATTTGAGTGTGAAACTACACCTAGGATGTTTACAAGTACAAACAAGCTTCAACTCAAACTTTTGAACGCATTTACGCGTTTTAAAAGCTCATACGAGTACGGAGATAGAGATTGAGTTCTTCTGTGTTGTATATTAAGAGAAAGCACCCAATTGTTTTGTTTGCACTCATTGGAGTATGAAGATACCCCAAGAATATTTTAAAGTGCAAACAAGCTTCAACTCAAGCTTTTAAATGCATTTACGCGTATTAAAAGCTCATACGAGTAGGGGGAAAGAGATTTGAGTTCTTTTGTGTTGTATATTCAGAGAAAGCATCCAAATACTTTGTTTAGATTCATTTGAGTGTGAAACTACACCTAGGATGCTTACAAGTACAAACAAGCTTCAACTCTAACTTTTGAATACATTTACGCGTTGTAACAGCTCTTACGACTACGGTGATAGAGATTGAGTTCTTTTGTGTTGTATATTAAGAGAAAGCATCCAAATACTTTGTTTGGATTCATTTGAGTGTGAAACTACACCTAGGAAGTTTACAAGTACAAACAAGCTTCAACTCAAGCTTTTGAATGAATTGACGCGTTTTAAAAGCTCATACGAGTAGGGTGAAAGAGATTTAAGTTCTTTTGTGTTGTATATTAAGATAAAGCATCCAAATAATTTGTTTGGTTTCATTTGAGTGTGAAACTACACCTAGGATGTTTACAAGTACAAACAAGCTTCAACTCAAACTTTTGAACGCATTTACGCGTTTTAAAAGCTCATACGAGTACGGAGATAGAGATTGAGTTCTTCTGTGTTGTATATTAAGAGAAAGCACCCAATTGTTTTGTTTGCACTCATTGGAGTATGAAGATACCCCAAGAATATTTTAAAGTGCAAACAAGCTTCAACTCAAGCTTTTAAATGCATTTACGCGTATTAAAAGCTCATACGAGTAGGGTGAAAGAGATTTGAGTTCTTTTGTGTTGTATATTAAGAGAAAGCATCCAAATAATTTGTTTGGTTTCATTTGAGTGTGAAACTACACCTAGGATGTTTACAAGTACAAACAAGCTTCAACTCAAACTTTTGAACGCATTTACGCGTTTTAAAAGCTCATACGAGTACGGAGATAGAGATTGAGTTCTTCTGTGTTGTATATTAAGAGAAAGCAACCAATTGTTTTGTTTGCACTCATTGGAGTATGAAGATACCCCAAGAATATTTTAAAGTGCAAACAAGCTTCAACTCAAGCTTTTAAATGCATTTACGCGTATTAAAAGCTCATACGAGTAGGGGGAAAGAGATTTGAGTTCTTTTGTGTTGTATATTCAGAGAAAGCATCCAAATACTTTGTTTAGATTCATTTGAGTGTGAAACTACACCTAGGATGCTTACAAGTACAAACAAGCTTCAACTCTAACTTTTGAATACATTTACGCGTTGTAACAGCTCTTACGACTACGGTGATAGAGATTGAGTTCTTTTGTGTTGTATATTAAGAGAAAGCATCCAAATACTTTGTTTGGATTCATTTGAGTGTGAAACTACACCTAGGAAGTTTACAAGTACAAACAAGCTTCAACTCAAGCTTTTGAATGAATTGACGCGTTTTAAAAGCTCATACGAGTAGGGTGAAAGAGATTTAAGTTCTTTTGTGTTGTATATTAAGATAAAGCATCCAAATACTTTGTTTGGATTCATTTGAGTGTGAAACTACACCTAGGATGTTTACAAGTACAAACAAGCTTCAACTCAAGCTTTTGAATGCATTTACGCGTTATAACAGCTCTTACGAATAGGGTGATAGAGATTGAGTTCTTTTGTGTTGTATATTAAGAGAAAGCACCCTATTGTTTTGTTTGCACACATTTGAGTATGAAACTACACCAAGAATGTTTTAAAGTGCAAACAAGCTTCAACTCTAGCTTTTGAATGCATTTACGCGTTTTAAATGATCATACGAGTATGGTGAAAGAGATTTGAGTTCTTTTGTGTTAGACATAAAGAGAAAGCATCCAAATACTTTGTTTGGATTCATTTGAGTGTGAAACTACACCTAGGTTTTCAACTCAAACTTTTGAATGCATTTACGCGTTGTAAGAGCTCTTACGACTAGGGTGAAAGAGATTTGAGTTCTTTTGTGTTGTATATTAAGAGAAAGCATCCAAATACTTTGTTTGGATTCATTTGAGTGTGAAACTACACCTAGGATGTTTACAAGTACAAACAAGCTTCAACTCAAACTTTTGAATGCATTTACGCGTTGTAAGAGCTCTTACGACTAGGGTGATAGAGAGTGAGTTCTTTTGTGTTGTATATTAAGAGAAAGCATCCAGATATTTTGTTTGGATTCATTTCAGTGTGAAACTACACCTAGGATGATTACAAGTACAAACAAGCTTCAACTCAAGCTTTTGAATGCATTTACACGTTTTAACAGCTCTTACGAATTGGGTGCCAGAGATCGAGTTCTTTTGTGTTGTGTATTAAGAGAAAGCACCCAAATGTTTTGTTTCCACTCATTTGAGTATGAAACTACACCAAGAATGTTTTAAAGTGCAAAAAAGCTTCAACTCAAGCTTTTGAATTTATTTACGCGTTTTAAAAGCTCATACGAGTAGGGTGTAAGAGATTTAAGTTCTTTTGTGTTGTATGTAAATAGAAAGCATCCAAATACTTTGTTTGCATTCATTTGAGTGTGAAAATGCACCTAGGATGCTTACAAGTACAAACAAGCTTCAACTCAAACTTTTGAATGCATTTACGCGTTGTAAGAGCTCTTACGACTAGGGTGATAGAGATTGAGTTCTTTTGTGTTGTATATAAAGAGAAAGCACCCAAATGTTTTGTTTGCATTCATTTGAGTATGAAACTACACCAAAAATGTTTTAAAGTGCAAACAAGCTTCAACTCAAGCTTTTGAATGCATTTACGCGTTTTAAAAGCTCATACGAGTAGGTGAAAGAGTTTTGAGTTGTTTTGTGTTGTATATTAAGAGAAAGCATCCAAATACTTTGTTTGGATTCATTGGAGTGTGAAACTACACCTAGGATGTTTACAAGTACAAACAAGCTTCAACTCAAGCTTTTGAATGCATTTACTCGTTTTAACAGCTCTTACAACATGGGTGATGGAGATTGAGTTCTTTTGTGTTGTATATTAAGAGAAAGCACCCAAATATTTTGTTTGCTTTCATTTGAGTATGAAACTATACCAAGAATGTTTTAAAGTGCAAACAAGCTTCAACTCTAGCTTTTGAATGCATTTACGTGTTTTAAAATCTCATACGAGTAGGGTGAAAGAGATTTAAGTTCTTTTGTGTTGTATATTAAGAGAAAGCATACAAATACTTTGTTTGGATTCATTTGAGTGTGAAACTACACCTGGGAAGTTTACAAGTACAAACAAGCTTCAACTCAAGCTTTTGAATGCATTTACGCGTTTTAAAAGCTCATACGAGTAGGGTGAAAGAGATTTGAGTTCTTTTGTGTTGTATATTAAGAGAAAGCATCCAAATAGTTTGTTTGGTTTCATTTGAGTGTGAAACTACACCTAGGATGTTTACAAGTACAAACAAGCTTCAACTCAAACTTTTGAACGCATTTACGCGTTTTAAAAGCTCATACGAGTACGGTGATAGAGATTGAGTTCTTCTGTGTTGTATATTAAGAGAAAGCACCCAATTGTTTTGTTTGCACTCATTGGAGTATGAAGATACCCCAAGAATATTTTAAAGTGCAAACAAGCTTCAACTCAAGCTTTTAAATGCATTTACGCGTATTAAAAGCTCATACGAGTAGGGGGAAAGAGATTTGAGTTCTTTTGTGTTGTATATTCAGAGAAAGCATCCAAATACTTTGTTTAGATTCATTTGAGTGTGAAACTACACCTAGGATGCTTACAAGTACAAACAAGCTTCAACTCTAACTTTTGAATACATTTACGCGTTGTAACAGCTCTTACGACTACGGTGATAGAGATTGAGTTCTTTTGTGTTGTATATTAAGAGAAAGCATCCAAATACTTTGTTTGGATTCATTTGAGTGTGAAACTACACCTAGGAAGTTTACAAGTACAAACAAGCTTCAACTCAAGCTTTTGAATGAATTGACGCGTTTTAAAAGCTCATACGAGTAGGGTGAAAGAGATTTAAGTTCTTTTGTGTTGTATATTAAGATAAAGCATCCAAATACTTTGTTTGGATTCATTTGAGTGTGAAACTACACCTAGGATGTTTACAAGTACAAACAAGCTTCAACTCAAGCTTTTGAATGCATTTACGCGTTATAACAGCTCTTACGAATAGGGTGATAGAGATTGAGTTCTTTTGTGTTGTATATTAAGAGAAAGCACCCTATTGTTTTGTTTGCACACATTTGAGTATGAAACTACACCAAGAATGTTTTAATGTGCAAACAAGCTTCAACTCTAGCTTTTGAATGCATTTACGCGTTTTAAATGATCATACGAGTATGGTGAAAGAGATTTGAGTTCTTTTGTGTTAGACATAAAGAGAAAGCATCCAAATACTTTGTTTGGATTCATTTGAGTGTGAAACTACACCTAGGTTTTCAACTCAAACTTTTGAATGCATTTACGCGTTGTAAGAGCTCTTACGACTAGGGTGAAAGAGATTTGAGTTCTTTTGTGTTGTATATTAAGAGAAAGCATCCAAATACTTTGTTTGGATTCATTTGAGTGTGAAACTACACCTAGGATGTTTACAAGTACAAACAAGCTTCAACTCAAACTTTTGAATGCATTTACGCGTTGTAAGAGCTCTTACGACTAGGGTGATAGAGAGTGAGTTCTTTTGTGTTGTATATTAAGAGAAAGCATCCAGATATTTTGTTTGGATTCATTTCAGTGTGAAACTACACCTAGGATGATTACAAGTACAAACAAGCTTCAACTCAAGCTTTTGAATGCATTTACACGTTTTAACAGCTCTTACGAATTGGGTGCCAGAGATCGAGTTCTTTTGTGTTGTGTATTAAGAGAAAGCACCCAAATGTTTTGTTTCCACTCATTTGAGTATGAAACTACACCAAGAATGTTTTAAAGTGCAAAAAAGCTTCAACTCAAGCTTTTGAATTTATTTACGCGTTTTAAAAGCTCATACGAGTAGGGTGAAAGAGATTTAAGTTCTTTTGTGTTGTATGTAAATAGAAAGCATCCAAATACTTTGTTTGCATTCATTTGAGTGTGAAAATGCACCTAGGATGCTTACAAGTACAAACAAGCTTCAACTCAAACTTTTGAATGCATTTACGCGTTGTAAGAGCTCTTACGACTAGGGTGATAGAGATTGAGTTCTTTTGTGTTGTATATAAAGAGAAAGCACCCAAATGTTTTGTTTGCATTCATTTGAGTATGAAACTACACCAAAAATGTTTTAAAGTGCAAACAAGCTTCAACTCAAGCTTTTGAATGCATTTACGCGTTTTAAAAGCTCATACGAGTAGGTGAAAGAGTTTTGAGTTGTTTTGTGTTGTATATTAAGAGAAAGCATCCAAATACTTTGTTTGGATTCATTGGAGTGTGAAACTACACCTAGGATGTTTACAAGTACAAACAAGCTTCAACTCAAGCTTTTGAATGCATTTACTCGTTTTAACAACTCTTACAACATGGGTGATGGAGATTGAGTTCTTTTGTGTTGTATATGAAGAGAAAGCACCCAAATATTTTGTTTGCATTCATTTGAGTATGAAACTACACCAAGAATGTTTTAAAGTGCAAACAAGCTTCAACTCAAGGTTTTGAATTTATTTACGCATTTTATAAGCTCATACGAGTAGGGTGAAAGAGATTTAAGTTCTTTTGTGTTGTATGTTAATAGAAAGCATCCAAATACTTTGTTTGCATTCATTTGAGTTTGAAACTACACCTAGGATGTTTACAAGTACAAACAAGCTTCAACTCAAGCTTTTGAATGCATTTAGGCGTTTTAACAGCTCTTACGAATAGGGTGATAGTGATTGAGTTGTTTTGTGTTGTATATTAAGAGAAAGCAGCCTTTTTTTTTTGTTTGCACTCATTTGCTTATGAAACTACACTAAGAATGTTTTAAAGTGCAAACAAGCTTCAACTCAAGCTTTTGAATGCATTTACGCGTTTTAAAGGCTCATACGAGTAGGGTGAAAGAGATTTGAGTTCTTTTGTGTTGTATATAAAGAGAAAGCATCCAAATACTCTGTTTGGATTCATTTGAGTGTGAAACTACACCTAGGATGTTTACAAGTACAAACAAGCTTCAACTCAAACTTTTGAATGCATTTACGCGTTGTAAGAGCTCTTACGACTAGGGTGATAGAGACTGAGTTCTTTTGTGTTGTATATTAAGAGAAAGCACCCAGTTGTTTTGTTTGAACTCATTTGAGTATGAAACTACACCAAGAATGTTTTAAAGTGCAAACAAGCTTCAACTCAATCTTTTGAATGCATTAAG
The DNA here is from genome assembly GCA_038025085.1 of Tetragonia tetragonoides. Classification (NCBI taxonomy): domain Eukaryota; kingdom Viridiplantae; phylum Streptophyta; class Magnoliopsida; order Caryophyllales; family Aizoaceae; genus Tetragonia; species Tetragonia tetragonoides. Next base: position 28,502,758 of record CM076140.1, read on the forward strand.
GTGTTTTAAAAGCTCATACGAGTAGGGTGAAAGAGGTTTGAGTTCTTTTGTATTGTATATTAAGAGAAAGCATCCAAATACTTTGTTTGGATTCATTTGAGTGTGAAACAACTTTACAAGCACAAACAAGCTTCAACTCAAGCTTTTGAATGCATTTACAAGTTTTAACAGCTCTTACGAAGAGGGTGATGGAGATTGAGTTCTTTTGTGTTGTATATTAAGAGAAAGCACCCAAATGTTTTGTTTGCACTTATTTGAGGATGAAACTACACCAAGAATGTTGTTAAGTGCAATCATGCTTCAACTCAAGCTTCTGAATGCATTTACGCGTTTTAAAAGCTCATACGCGTAGGGTGAAAGAGATTTGAGTTCTTTTGTGTTGTATATTAAGAGAACGCATCCAAATACTTTGTTTGGATTCATTTGAGTGTCAAACTACACCTAGGATGTTTACAAGTACAAACAAGCTTCAACTCAAACTTTTTAATGCATTTATGCGTTGTAAGAGCTCTTACGACTAGGGTGATAGAGATTGAGTTCTTTTGTGTTGTATATTAAGAGAAAGCACCCAAATGTTTTGTTTGCATTCATTTGAGTATGAAACTACACCAAAAATGTTTTAAAGTGCAAACAAGCTTCAACTCAAGCTTTTGAATGCATTTACGCGCTTTAAAAGCTCATCCGAGTAGGTGAAAGAGATTTGAGTTGTTTTGTGTTGTATATTAAGAGAAAGCATCCAAATACTTTGTTTGGATTCATTGGAGTGTGAAACTAAACCTAGGATGTTTACAAGTACAAACAAGCTTCAACTCAAGCTTTTGAATGCATTTACGCGTTTTAACAGCTCTTACAACATGGGTGATGGAGATTGAGTTCTTTTGTGTTGTATATGAAGAGAAAGCACCCAAATATTTTGTTTGCATTCATTTGAGTATGAAACTATACCAAGAATGTTTTAAAGTGCAAACAAGCTTCAACTCAAGGTTTTGAATTTATTTACGCGTTTTAAAAGCTCATACGAGTAGGGTGAAAGAGATTTAAGTTCTTTTGTGTTGTATGTTAATAGAAAGCTTCCAAATACTTTGTTTGGATTCATTTGAGTGTGAAACTACACCTAGGATGCTTACAAGTACAAACAAGCTTCAACTCAAGCTTTTGAATGCATTTAGGCGTTTTAACAGCTCTTACGAATAGGGTGATAGAGATTGAGTTCTTTTGTGTTGTATATTAAGAGAAAGCATCCAAATACTTTTTTGGATTCATTTGAGTGTCAAACTACTTTACAAGCACAAACAAGCTTCAACTCAAGCTTTTGAATGTATTTACGAGTTTTAACAGCTCTTACTAGGAGGGTGATGGAGATTGAGTTCTTTTGTGTTGTATATTAAGAGAAAGCACCCAATTTTTTTGTTTGCACTTGTTTGAGGATGAAACTACACCAAGCTTCAACTCAAGCTTTTGTTTTCACTTCTTTTGAGTTGTTTTGTGTTGTATATTAAGAGAAAGCATCCAAATACTTTGTTTGGATTCATTTGAGTGTGAAACTACACCTAGGATGTTTACAAGTACAAACAAGCTTCAACTCAAACTTTTGAATGCATTTACGCGTTGTAAGAGCTCTTACGACTAGGGTGATAGAGACTGAGTTCTTTTGTGTTGTATATTAAGAGAAAGCACCCAGTTGTTTTGTTTGAACTCATTTGAGTATGAAACTACACCAAGAATGTTTTAAAGTGCAAACAAGCTTCAACTCAATCTTTTGAATGCATTAAGGTGTTTTAAAAGCTCATACGAGTAGGGTGAAAGAGGTTTGAGTTCTTTTGTATTGTATATTAAGAGAAAGCATCCAAATACTTTGTTTGGATTCATTTGAGTGTGAAACAACTTTACAAGCACAAACAAGCTTCAACTCAAGCTTTTGAATGCATTTACAAGTTTTAACAGCTCTTACGAAGAGGGTGATGGAGATTGAGTTCTTTTGTGTTGTATATTAAGAGAAAGCACCCAAATGTTTTGTTTGCACTTATTTGAGGATGAAACTACACCAAGAATGTTGTTAAGTGCAATCACGCTTCAACTCAAGCTTCTGAATGCATTTACGCGTTTTAAAAGCTCATACGCGTAGGGTGAAAGAGATTTGAGTTCTTTTGTGTTGTATATTAAGAGAACGCATCCAAATACTTTGTTTGGATTCATTTGAGTGTCAAACTACACCTAGGATGTTTACAAGTACAAACAAGCTTCAACTCAAACTTTTTAATGCATTTATGCGTTGTAAGAGCTCTTACGACTAGGGTGATAGAGATTGAGTTCTTTTGTGTTGTATATTAAGAGAAAGCACCCAAATGTTTTGTTTGCATTCATTTGAGTATGAAACTACACCAAAAATGTTTTAAAGTGCAAACAAGCTTCAACTCAAGCTTTTGAATGCATTTACGCGCTTTAAAAGCTCATCCGAGTAGGTGAAAGAGATTTGAGTTGTTTTGTGTTGTATATTAAGAGAAAGCATCCAAATACTTTGTTTGGATTCATTGGAGTGTGAAACTAAACCTAGGATGTTTACAAGTACAAACAAGCTTCAACTCAAGCTTTTGAATGCATTTACGCGTTTTAACAGCTCTTACAACATGGGTGATGGAGATTGAGTTCTTTTGTGTTGTATATGAAGAGAAAGCACCCAAATATTTTGTTTGCATTCATTTGAGTATGAAACTATACCAAGAATGTTTTAAAGTGCAAACAAGCTTCAACTCAAGGTTTTGAATTTATTTACGCGTTTTAAAAGCTCATACGAGTAGGGTGAAAGAGATTTAAGTTCTTTTGTGTTGTATGTTAATAGAAAGCTTCCAAATACTTTGCTTGGATTCATTTGAGTGTGAAACTACACCTAGGATGCTTACAAGTACAAACAAGCTTCAACTCAAGCTTTTGAATGCATTTAGGCGTTTAACAGCTCTTACGAATAGGGTGATAGAGATTGAGTTCTTTTGTGTTGTATATTAAGAGAAAGCATCCAAATACTTTTTTGGATTCATTTGAGTGTCAAACTACTTTACAAGCACAAACAAGCTTCAACTCAAGCTTTTGAATGTATTTACGAGTTTTAACAGCTCTTACTAGGAGGGTGATGGAGATTGAGTTCTTTTGTGTTGTCTATTAAGAGAAAGCACCCAATTTTTTTGTTTGCACTTGTTTGAGGATGAAACTACACCAAGCTTCAACTCAAGCTTTTGTTTTCACTTCTTTTGAGTTGTTTTGTGTTGTATATTAAGAGAAAGCATCCAAATACTTTGTTTGGATTCATTTGAGTGTGAAACTACACCTAGGATGTTTACAAGTACAAACAAGCTTCAACTCAAGCTTTTGAATCCATTTACGCGTTTTAAAAGCTGAAACGAGTAGGGTGACAGAGATTTGAGTTCTTTTGTGTAGTATATTAAGAGAAAGCATCCAAATAATTTATTTGGATTCATTTGAGTGTGAAACTACACCTAGGATGTTTACAAGTACATACTAGCTTCAACTCAAGCTTTTGAAATCATTTATGCGGTTTAAAAGCTCAAACGAGTAGGGTGAAAGAGATATGAGTTCTTTTGTGTTGTATATTAGGAGAGAGCATTCAGATACTTTGTTCGGATTCATTTGAGTGTGAAACTACACCTAGGATATTTACAAGTACAAACAAGCTTCAACTCAAGCTTTTGAATGCACTTACGCGTTTTAAAAGCTTATATGAGTAGGGTAAAAGAGATTTGAGTTCTTTTGTGTTGTATATTAAGAGAAAGCATCCAAATACTTTTTTTGGATCCATTTGAGTGTGAAACTACGCCTAGGATGTTTACAAGTACAAGCAAGCTTCAACTCAAACTTTTGAATGCATTTACGCGTTGTAAGAGCTCTTACGACTAGGGTGATAGAGATTGAGTTCTTTTGTGTTGTATATTAAGAGAAAGCACCCATTTTTTTTTGTTTGCACTCATTTGCTTATGAAACTACACTAAGAATGTTTTAAAGTGCAAAAAAGCTTCAACTCAAGCTTTTGAATGCATTTACGCGTTTTAAAAGCTCATACGAGTAGGGTGAAAGAGATTTGAGATCTTTTGTGTTGTATATTAAGAGAAAGCATCCAAATAGTTTGTTTGGATTCATTTGAGTGTGAAACTACACCTAGGATGTTTACAAGTACAAGCAAGCTTTAACTCAAACTTTTGAATGCATTTACGCGTTGTAAGAGCTCTTACGACTAGGGTGATAGAGACTGAGTTCTTTTGTGTTGTATATTAAGAGAAAGCACCCAGTTGTTTTGTTTGCACTCATTTGAGTATGAAACTACACCAAGAATGTTTTAAAGTGCAAACAAGCTTCAACTCAATCTTTTGAATGCATTTACGCGTTTTAAAAGCTCATACTAGAAGGGTGAAAGAGATTTGAGTTCTTTTTTGTTGTATATTAAGAGAAAGCATCCAAATACTTTGTTTCGATTCATTTGAGTGTGAAACTACACCTAGGATGTTTACAAGTACAAACAAGCTTCAACTCAAACTTTTGAATGCATTTACGCGTTGTAAGAGCTCTTGTGACTAGGGTGATAGAGATTGAGTTCTTTTGTGTTGTATATTAAGAGAAAGCACCCATTTTTTTTGTTTGCACTCATTTGCTTATGAAACTACACTAAGAATGTTTTAAAGTGCAAACAAGCTTCAACTCAAGCTTTTGAATGCATTTACGCGTTTTAAAGGCTCATACGAGTAGGGTGAAAGAGATTTGAGTTCTTTTGTGTTGTATATAAAGAGAAAGCATCCAAATACTCTGTTTGGATTCATTTGAGTGTGAAACTACACCTAGGATGTTTACAAGTACAAACAAGCTTCAACTCAAACTTTTGAATGCATTTACGCGTTGTAAGAGCTCTTACGACTAGGGTGATAGAGACTGAGTTCTTTTGTGTTGTATATTAAGAGAAAGCACCCAGTTGTTTTGTTTGAACTCATTTGAGTATGAAACTACACCAAGAATGTTTTAAAGTGCAAACAAGCTTCAACTCAATCTTTTGAATGCATTAAGGTGTTTTAAAAGCTCATACGAGTAGGGTGAAAGAGGTTTGAGTTCTTTTGTATTGTATATTAAGAGAAAGCATCCAAATACTTTGTTTGGATTCATTTGAGTGTGAAACAACTTTACAAGCACAAACAAGCTTCAACTCAAGCTTTTGAATGCATTTACAAGTTTTAACAGCTCTTACGAAGAGGGTGATGGAGATTGAGTTCTTATGTGTTGTATATTAAGAGAAAGCACCCAAATGTTTTGTTTGCACTTTTTTGAGGATGAAACTACACCAAGAATGTTGTTAAGTGCAATCATGCTTCAACTCAAGCTTCTGAATGCATTTACGCGTTTTAAAAGCTCATACGCGTAGGGTGAAAGAGATTTGAGTTCTTTTGTGTTGTATATTAAGAGAACGCATCCAAATACTTTGTTTGGATTCATTTGAGTGTCAAACTACACCTAGGATGTTTACAAGTACAAACAAGCTTCAACTCAAACTTTTTAATGCATTTATGCGTTGTAAGAGCTCTTACGACTAGGGTGATAGAGATTGAGTTCTTTTGTGTTGTATATTAAGAGAAAGCACCCAAATGTTTTGTTTGCATTCATTTGAGTATGAAACTACACCAAAAATGTTTTAAAGTGCAAACAAGCTTCAACTCAAGCTTTTGAATGCATTTACGCGCTTTAAAAGCTCATCCGAGTAGGTGAAAGAGATTTGAGTTGTTTTGTGTTGTATATTAAGAGAAAGCATCCAAATACTTTGTTTGGATTCATTGGAGTGTGAAACTAAACCTAGGATGTTTACAAGTACAAACAAGCTTCAACTCAAGCTTTTGAATGCATTTACGCGTTTTAACAGCTCTTACAACATGGGTGATGGAGATTGAGTTCTTTTGTGTTGTATATGAAGAGAAAGCACCCAAATATTTTGTTTGCATTCATTTGAGTATGAAACTATACCAAGAATGTTTTAAAGTGCAAACAAGCTTCAACTCAAGGTTTTGAATTTATTTACGCGTTTTAAAAGCTCATACGCGTAGGGTGAAAGAGATTTAAGTTCTTTTGTGTTGTATGTTAATAGAAAGCTTCCAAATACTTTGTTTGGATTCATTTGAGTGTGAAACTACACCTAGGATGTTTACAAGTACAAACAAGCTTCAACTCAAGCTTTTGAATGCATTTACGCGTTGTAAGAGCTCTTGTGACTAGGGTGATAGAGATTGAGTTCTTTTGTGTTGTATATTAAGAGAAAGCACCCATTTTTTTTGTTTGCACTCATTTGCTTATGAAACTACACTAAGAATGTTGTAAAGTGCAAACATGCTTCAACTCAAGCTTCTGAATGCATTTACGCGTTTTAAAAGCTCATACGCGTAGGGTGAAAGAGATTTGAGTTCTTTTGTGTTGTATATTAAGAGAACGCATCCAAATACTTTGTTTGGATTCATTTGAGTGTGAAACTACACCTAGGATGTTTACAAGTACAAACAAGCTTCAACTCAAACTTTTTAATGCATTTATGCGTTGTAAGAGCTCTTACGACTAGGGTGATAGAGATTGAGTTCTTTTGTGTTGTATATTAAGAGAAAGCACCCAAATGTTTTGTTTGCATTCATTTGAGTATGAAACTACACCAAAAATGTTTTAAAGTGCAAACAAGCTTCAACTCAAGCTTTTGAATGCATTTACGCGCTTTAAAAGCTCATCCGAGTAGGTGAAAGAGATTTGAGTTGTTTTGCGTTGTACATTAAGAGAAAGCATCCAAATACTTTGTTTGGATTCATTGGAGTGTGAAACTAAACCTAGGATGTTTACAAGTACAAACAAGCTTCAACTCAAGCTTTTGAATGCATTTACGCGTTTTAACAGCTCTTACAACATGGGTGATAGAGATTGAGTTCTTTTGTGTTGTATATGAAGAGAAAGCACCCAAATATTTTGTTTGCATTCATTTGAGTATGAAACTACACCAAGAATGTTTTAAAGTGCAAAGAAGCTTCAACTCAAGGTTTTGAATTTATTTACGCGTTTTAAAAGCTCATACGAGTAGGGTGAAAGAGATTTAAGTTCTTTTGTGTTGTATGTTAATAGAAAGCTTCCAAATACTTTGTTTGGATTCATTTGAGTGTGAAACTACACCTAGGATGCTTACAAGTACAAACAAGCTTCAACTCAAGCTTTTGAATGCATTTAGGCGTTTTAACAGCTCTTACGAATAGGGTGATAGAGATTGAGTTCTTTTGTGTTGTATATTAAGAGAAAGCACCCATTTTTTTTGTTTGCACTCATTTGCTTATGAAACTACACTAAGAATGTTTTAAAGTACAAAAAAGCTTCAACTCAAGCTTTTGAATGCATTTACGCGTTTTAAAAGCTCAGACGAGTAGGGTGAAAGAGATTTGAGTTCTTTTGTGTTGTATATTAAGAGAAAGCATCCAAATACTTTGTTTGGATTCATTTGAGTGTGAAACTACACCTAGGATGTTTACAAGTACAAGCAAGCTTCAACTCAAACTTTTGAATGCATTTACGCGTTGTAAGAGCTCTTACGACTAGGGTGATAGAGACTGAGTTCTTTTGTGTTGTATATTAAGAGAAAGCACCCAGTTGTTTTGTTTGCACTCATTTGAGTATGAAACTACACCAAGAATGTTTTAAAGTGCAAACAAGCTTGAACTCAATCTTTTGAATGCATTTACGCGTTTTAAAAGCTCACACGAGTAGGGTGAAAGAGATTTGAGTTCTTTTGTGTTGTATATTAAGAGAAAGCATCCAAATACTTTGTTTCGATTCATTTGAGTGTGAAACTACACCTAGGATGTTTACAAGTACAAACAAGCTTCAACTCAAACTTTTGAATGCATTTACGCGTTGTAAGAGCTCTTACGACTTGGGTGATAGATATTGAGTTCTTTTGTGTTGTATATTAAGAGAAAGCATCCAAATACTTTTATGGATTCATTTGAGTGTGAAACTACTTTACAAGCACAAACAAGCTTCAACTCAAGCTTTTGAATGTATTTACGAGTTTTAACAGCTCTTACTAGGAGGGTGATGGAGATTGAGTTCGTTTGTGTTGTATATTAAGAGAAAGCACCCAATTTTTTTGTTTGCACTTGTTTGAGGATGAAACTACACCAAGCTTCATCTCAAGCTTTTGTTTGCACTTCTTTTGAGTTGTTTTGTGTTGTATATTAAGAGAAAGCATCCAAATACTTTGTTTGGATTCATTTGAGTGTGAAACTACACCTAGGATGTTTACAAGTACAAACAAGCTTCAACTCAAGCTTTTGAATCCATTTACGCGTTTTAAAAGCTGAAACGAGTAGGGTGAAAGAGATTTAAGTTCTTTTGTGTAGTATATTAAGAGAAAGCATCCAAATAATTTATTTGGATTCATTTGAGTGTGAAACTACACCTAGGATGTTTACAAGTACATACTAGGTTCAACTCAAGCTTTTGAAATCATTTATGCGGTTTAAAAGCTCAAACGAGTAAGGTGAAAGAGATATGAGTTCTTTTGTGTTGTATATTAGGAAAGAGCATTCAGATACTTTGTTCGGATTCATTTGAGTGTGAAACTACACCTAGGATATTTACAAGTACAAACAAGCTTCAACTCAAGCTTTTGAATGCACTTACGCGTTTTAAAAGCTCATATGAGTAGGGTAAAAGAGATTTGAGTTCTTTTGTGTTGTATATTAAGAGAAAGCATCCAAATACTTTTTTTGGATTCATTTGAGTGTGAAACTACGCCTAGGATGTTTACAAGTACAAGCAAGCTTCAACTCAAACTTTTGAATGCATTTACGCGTTGTAAGAGCTCTTACGACTAGGGTGATAGAGATTGAGTTCTTTTGTGTTGTATATTAAGAGAAAGCACCCATTTTTTTTTGTTTGCACTCATTTGCTTATGAAACTACACTAAGAATGTTTTAAAGTGCAAAAAAGCTTCAACTCAAGCTTTTGAATGCATTTACGCGTTTTAAAAGCTCATACGAGTAGGGTGAAAGAGATTTGAGTTCTTTTGTGTTGTATATTAAGAGAAAGCATCCAAATAGTTTGTTTGGATTCATTTGAGTGTAAAACTACACCTAGGATGTTTACAAGTACAAGCAAGCTTCAACTATAACTTTTGAATGCATTTACGCGTTGTAAAAGCTCTTACGACTAGGGTGATAGAGACTGAGTTCTTTTGTGTTGTATATTAAGAGAAAGCACCCAGTTGTTTTGTTTGCACTCATTTGAGTATGAAACTACACCAAGAATGTTTTAAAGTGCAAACAAGCTTCAACTCAATCTTTTGAATGCATTTACGCGTTTTAAAAGCTCATACTAGAAGGGTGAAAGAGATTTGAGTTCTTTTTTGTTGTATATTAAGAGAAAGCATCCAAATACTTTGTTTCGATTTATTTGAGTGTGAAACTACACTTAGGATGTTTACAAGTACAAATAAGCTTCAACTCAAACTTTTGAATGCATTTACGCGTTGTAAGAGCTCTTACGACTAGGGTGATAGAGATTGAGTTCTTTTGTGTTGTATATTAAGAGAAAGCACCCATTTTTTTTTTTGTTTGCACTCATTTGCTTATAAAACTACACTAAGAATATTTTGGAGTGCAAACAAGCTTCAACTCAAGCTTTTGAATGCATTTACGCGTTTTAAAAGCTCATACGAGTAGGATGATAGAGATTTGAATTCTTTTGTGTTGTATATTAAGAGAAAGCATCCAAATACTTTGTTTGCATTCATTTGAGTGTGAAACTACACCTAGGATGTTTACAAGTACAAACAAGCTTCAACTCAAGCTTTTGAATGCATTTACGCGTTGTAAGAGCTCTTACGACTAGGGTGATAGAGACTGAGTTCTTTTGTGTTGTATATTAAGAGAAAGCACCCAGTTGTTTTGTTTGCACTCATTTGAGTATGAAACTACACCAAGAATGTTTTAAAGTGCAAACAAGCTTCAACTCAATCTTTTGAATGCATTTACGCGTTTTAAAAGCTCATACGAGTAGGGTGAAAGAGATTTGAGTTCTTTTGTGTTGTATATTAAGAGAAAGCATCCAAATAGTTTGTTTGGATTCATTTGAGTGTGAAACTACACCTAGGATGTTTACAAGTACAAACAAGCTTCAACTCAAGCTTTTGAATGCGTTTACGCGTTGTAAGAGCTCTTATGACTAGGGTGATAGAGATTGAGTTCTTTTGTGTTGTATATTAAGAGAAAGCACCCATTTTTTTTGTTTGCACTCATTTGCTTATGAAACTACAGTAAGAATGCTTTAAAGTGCAAACAAGCTTCAACTCAAGCTTTTGAATGCATTTACGCGTTTTAAAAGCTCATACGAGTAGGATGAAAGAGATTTGAATTCTTTTGTGTTGTATATTAAGAGAAAGTATCCAAATAATTTGTTTGCATTCATTTGAGTGTGAAACTACACGTAGGATGTTTACAAGTACAAACAAGCTTCAACTCAAGCTTTTGAATGCATTTACGCGTTTTAAAAGCTCATACGAGTAGGGTGAAAGAGGTTTGAGTTCTTTTGTATTGTATATTAAGAGAAAGCATCCAAATACTTTGTTTGGATTCATTTGAGTGTGAAACTAGTTTACAAGCACAAACAAGCTTCAACTCAAGCTTTTGAATGCATTTACGAGTTTTAACAGCTCTTACTAAGAGGGTGATGGAGATTGAGTTCTTTTGTGTTGTATATTAAGAGAAAGCACCCAATTTTTTTGTTTGCACTTATTTGAGGATGAAACTACACCAAGAATGTTTTAAAGTGCAAACAAGCTTCAACTCAAGCTTCTGAATGCATTTACGCGTTTTAAAAGCTCATACGCGTAGGGTGAAAGAGATTTGAGTTCTTTTGTGTTGTATATTAAGAGAACGCATCCAAATACTTTGTTTGGATTCATTTGAGTGTGAAACTACAGCTAGGATGTTTACAAGTACAAACAAGCTTCAACTCAAACTTTTGAATGCATTTACGCGTTGTAAGAGCTCTTACGACTAGGGTGATAGAGATTGAGTTCTTTTGTGTTGAATATTAAGAGAAAGCACCCAAATGTTTGGTTTGCATTCATTTGAGTATGAAACTACACCAAAAATGTTTTAAAGTGCAAACAAGCTTCAACTCAAGCTTTTGAATGCATTTACGCGTCTTAAAAGCTCATACGAGTAGGTGAAAGAGATTTGAGTTGTTTTGTGTTGTATATTAAGAGAAAGCATCCAAATACTTTGTTTGGATTCATTTGAGTGTGAAACTACACCTAGGATGTTTACAAGTACAAACAAGCTTCAACTCAAGCTTTTGAATCCATTTACGCGTTTTAAAAGCTGAAACGAGTAGGGTGAAAGAGATTTAAGTTCTTTTGTGTAGTATATTAAGAGAAAGCATCCAAATAATTTATTTGGATTCATTTGAGTGTGAAACTACACCTAGGATGTTTACAAGTACAAACTAGCTTCAACTCAAGCTTTTGAAATCATTTATGCGGTTTAAAAGCTCATAAGAGTAGGGTGAAAGAGATTTGAGTTCTTTTGCGTTGTATATTAAGAGAAAGCATTCAAACACTTTGTTTGGATTCATTTGAGTGTGAAATTACACCTAGGATGTTTACAAGTACAAACAAGCTTCAACTCAAACTTTTGAATGCATTTACGCGTTGTAAGAGCTCTTACGACTAGGGTGATAGAGATTGAGTTCTTTTGTGTTGTATTTTAAGAGAAAGCACCCAAATGTTTTGTTTGGATTCATTTGAGTATGAAACTACACCATGAATGTTTTAAAGTGCAAACAAGCTTCAACTCAAGGTTTTGAATGCATTTACGCGTTTTAAAAGCTCATACGAGTAGGGTGAAAGAGATTTGAGTTCTTTTGTGTTGTATATTAAGAGAAAGCATCCAACTACTTTCTTTGGATTCATTTGAGTGTGAAACTACACCTAGGATGTTTACAAGTACAAACAAGCTTCAACTCAAGCTTTTGAATGCATTTACGCATTTTAAAAGCTCATACAAGTAGGGTGAATGAGATTTGAGTTCTTTTGTGTTGTATATTAAGAGAAAGCATCCAAATACTTTGTTTGCACTCATTTGAGGATGAAACTACACCAAGAATATTTTAAAGTGCAAACAAGCTTCAACTCAAGGTTTTGAATGCATTTACGCGTTTTAAAAGCTCATACGAGTAGGGTGAAAGATATTTGAGTTTTTTTTGTGTTGTATATTAAGAGAAAGCATCCAAATACTTTGTTTGGATTCATTTGAGTGTGAAACTACACCTAGGATGTTTACAAGTACAAACAAGCTTTAACTCAAGCTTTTGAATGCATTTACGTGTTTTAAAAGCTCATACGAGTAGGGTGAAAGAGATTCGAGTTCTTTTGTGTTGTATACTAAGAGAACGCATCCAAATACTTTTTTTGAATTCATTTGAGTGTGTAACTACACCTAGGATGTTAACAAGTACAAACAAGCTTCAACTCAAGCTTTTGAATGCATTTACGCGTTTTAAAAGCTCATACGAGTAGGGTGAAAGAGATTTGAGTTCTTTTGTGTTGTATATTAAGAGAATGCATCCAAATACTTTGTTTGGATTCATTTGAGTGTGAAACTACACCTAGGATGTTTACAAGTACAAACAAGCTTCAACTCAAGCTTTTGAATGCATTTACGCGTTTTAGAAGCTCTTACGAGTAGGGTGAAAGAGATTTGAGTTCTTTTGTGTTTTATATTAAGAGAAAGCATCCAAATACTTTGTTTGGATTCATTTGAGTGTGAAACTACACCTAGGATGTTTACAAGTACAAACAAGCTTCAACTCAAGCTTTTGAATGCATTTACGCGTTTTGAAAGCTCATACGAGTAGGGTGAAAGAGATTTGAGTTCTTTTGTGTTGTATATTAGGAGAGAGCATTCTGATACTTTGTTCGGATTCATTTGAGTGTGAAACTACACCTAGGATGTTTACAAGTACAAACAAGCTTCAACTCAAGCTTTTGAATGCACTTACGCGTTTTAAAAGCTCATATGAGTAGGGTAAAAGAGATTTGAGTTCTTTTGTGTTGTATATTAAGAGAAAGCATCCAAATACTTTGTTTGGATTCATTTGAGTGTGAAACTACGCCTAGGATGTTTACAAGTACAAACAAGCTTCAACTCAAGCTTTTGAATGCATTTACGCGTTTTAAAAGCTCATACGAGTAGGGTGAAAGAGATTTGAGTTTTTTTGTGTTGTATATTAAGAGAAAGCATCCAAATACTTTGTTTGGATTCATTTGAGTGTGAAACTACACCTAGGATGTTTACAAGTACAAACAAGCTTTAACTCAAACTTCTGAATGCATTTACGCGTTGTAACAGCTCTTACGACTAGGGTGATAGAGATTGAGTTCTTTTGTGTTGTATATTTTTTTTTGCTTTCATTTGAGTATGAAACAATGATGCGTTAGCAAAACTAATGGTTTTAGCTCGTTTTTTTGAACAATGGATGATTTGATTATTTTTTGTGTGTTTTGATTAAATAAGCACAAAAGAGGATAAAAGGAAGGTAAAACAAGGATATAACTTGAGATAAAGGCTAGGCCACCACTCGAAGTTTAAGGATCCACCCCTAATGGACTAAAGGCCGAGCCACCACCCAAAGGTTAAAGGAACCACTCAAATCACCACTAGATAAACTAGATAAAGAAATGAGATTTTTGATAGTTTACTCAACTTGAGCAACCAGTTTTCATATTCTTCAAAATCTATCCGTTACATCAGCAATGCTTACATATTTATAGGGGTTACAATTGTGCCCTAATGACGTAGAAATACTCTAGAATGGGTGAGCTGTCCAAGAGTAGTGCCCAAGCAACTTGAAACTTCAGTATTCTGCCCAAAAACGAGCCAAATACATGTAGTGCAATTGAGAGCTGATTTCCTTGCGATTTGGACCACTTGACAGCTGTTACTTGTCCTTGCACAAGGAAAAACGTGGGTGAGCTATAAGAGGAGCCTCAAGCTTCATCCTTATCCATCCCATGTGCTTTTAGACTCTCCTCATTCAGCAGCTACTTAGGGAATTCAAAATGCAATTAAAACTTCCTAATTAACTAATTACATGCAACATAATTAAGCTAACTAAGTACGAACATGTGTACGAACATTTGTACGGACAAAAACCATGTTAATCAACTAACCATGATAATTAAGCTAATTGCGAGGTTATTTGTGTACGGGCATGTGCACGACATGTTGTACGAACTAATAATGTACGGACTAATCAGGTTAATGCCATTGAAAGGACATTAACGCCCCTATGACCATTGATGAAGCCACCATGTACTAAAAGAGTGCCATAGAACATGATAGTATCATTGATGGACCAAGAAAAGATTGTATGACACTTAAGTGAAGAGAGGAGCTTGATGCCAACGCATCATACACCCGGTGTTGTTTAGGAGTTGCCCTCAAGTCCTGAAAGTAGAAAGCTTTCCAATGTAGCTCAATGAAGTATATGCTGAATTTTCCACCTCGAACACGGCCTCTAATCCAAGCCCCAATTGATCTCGTCACATCTTTGCAATGTAGCTTCATTTGCTCCTCAAAGAACAATGGCAAGATTGTATCTATCCCCACTCTAGGAAAGTGATTGAAATCCGTCCAATCTGATTTGTACCTTCGAGATACACACTCAAACAAAGAGAACTTCAATTGTTTGATCATTTCAGAACAAGAAGAAAATAAGCAAGGTAATATTCTTTTGAGCTTAAGATCTTGAAATGGCTCTTTCATGATGCACATGCTGATTTCTTCAGATTGGGGTTGTTCATTGATTGTAAAAGAATTATAGGAGCCATTGTGACCTCTCCCGAGGGGCTATCTAACAATTTCTTCTACCACCTGTTTGCTTGGGGTTTCACATTGAGAAGTAACAAAGGCGCTTGTCTTAGCTGTTGCTTGCATAACCTCATGAGAAATGATAGTTATATCACTAGAGGGTTGTAACTCTTGTTCAAGAGCTGCTGATTCAAGAATAATTTCGAACTTGCCCTTATCTTCCTCTTGAGCTAAAGTTGGCTCTTCAAATGTTTCTCCAATCATTCGCCATTCCTCTAGGCTCACAATTGTGGCAGCTTCATTTTCAGGAGCTTTCATGTTAGCCACATGCTCATGGTTGTGTGGACTGTAAGAAGCTCGTGACGTAAACTTTGGCACAAACTTTCTAATGAGTTCTTCTCTCATCTCACTCCAGCTTTGGATTTTGCCCTTTCTAATCCTTCTCCTTCTGATTTCTAAGAGTTCCCACCAAATCAAAGCATCACAATCAAAAGAACTCGTCACTAGTTCTATTTTCTTGTGATTAGAAAACTCTAAGACTTTAAACCATTCGTCCACCGTCTCAAGCCACGTATAAAAATCTTCAGAACAGAGGAACCCACCAAATTTAGGAAAGTCAATCTCTAAGTCATCATCACTATACTTGGTATCATAAAGACGAGGCATTTTTGTGGAGTTAGGTTGTGTTTGAGTTCGGATGGTGTTTGGGCTGTTTTGGTTTCTTTGTGGACTTTGTGTTGGGGAGTGATGGGATAAGAAAACCAAATACAATGAATACTCAAAATTATCCAATAATTCAACACCCAATTACAGTTTCAACAAAGATCCATAAGAGAACAAACGCCAATCACTCACAACAGCTCAACTTCAAACAGAGCAATTCCAAATTTTGCGTGTACACGAACAGCTCAACAAATCTCAAAATTTCTTACATACAAGGGTGACAAAATCCGAAATCTACCAAGATAATTTGTAGTATAAGGTATTAGGAGGCTATAGGAGTAAGAAAGACATAAACTTAATCTCTAGATCTTGAGATATGAGCAAAATGCCAACATGACTCCTGTTCGCAACCCAGCAGGACCAACAAAATGTTTGAGCACCAATGAAGGCCAAAGACTCAACCTTTTAACTTCAAACCACTTGGATAACAAAGATATAACCCCAAATAAGATAACCAGGTATAAATCCCACAAGACTCACCACAACGTTGCAGAATAAATTCAGAACAAACAAGCAATGCAACAAATAAGATCCCAGTTCACGCTCAGCACATTTAGCAACTTCTCACAATAAACTGCTCCAACCCACAATGATTTAAGCAAAACCACCAAGATATTCCGAAAGATAAATATCTAAGGAACTCAGAAAAGTATCAAAGTTGACACCTTTATGATACGAAACAAACAGCAAGCTCATCGGAATGAAACAGAGTGACTTCTTTTTGTGTTTTTGTGTTTAGATAAATAAAGCAATTAACTCTTAACTCCAAAACCCAGCAATTAAGTATAAGTTTAGTCGTTTAAGAGGATCCCCACCCTTGCTAATCTCTCCCAAGCAATTAAGCACTAAGAAAGAATTAGTAGAAGCGTAAATACTCAAGCATAGCTTGTGAACAGAGGCAGAGCTCTATCTTGTGTTTTCATTCATCAAATCTGCTTTCTTACAAGGATAAGGATACTATTTATAAGCTGAAAACCCTAGAGGATCATTCTAGAAACAAGCTAAGGTGGCACAATGAGATAAGGCTCTCAAAAGGAGCCGTTTTTGTGGTCCTGGCGCTAGCTCACAAGTGTACTCGGATAGTACAATTTGGAGCGCCTCCTTTGTACGAATCCACTAGTGGATGCTGTTGTACCTTTTATCTTCATTTGCTGCTGCCTTGCTGCCCACTCTATGCTATTTTCAAGCTATTTTTATCAACATACTAAGCCAAGGAACAAACTCCTTTTGTACGGCCTAATTAGTACGCATATTTAACAAAACAAAATGCAGAAATTAGAGCTACGCCTAAGTATTATTATAAGTGTAATTAAGGACTAATTAAGCAAAGTAATTAAGGTATAACCCTTAGAACATCTAGGATTATCCTTAAGAGCCTCTAGATAACCAATGGTGCTAATGCTTGCAAAGAGTTGATTAGCATCCATGCTTTCTTCCTTGCGCTCAGTTGAGTTGCTTGTTACACTCGTATCATTCTCCCCTTCTTGATTTGGACTTGTCCTCAAGTCTCCCAAGTACTCATCTTCCAAGTATGGCATAAGATCTCCAACATTGAAAGTAATAGAAACACTTGAATCTCCTGATAGCTCAACCTTGTAGGCATTGTCTCTAATTCGTTCAAGCACCTTGAATGGACCATCAGCCCTAGGCATGAGCTTGTTCTTGTCTCGTTGTGTCCTAGGAAGAGTCATAATGAAAGCCATGCCCAAATCTTCCCAAGGACCATTAGGAACCAGGAGAGGCGTGTAAAGGCCTTTATGAAATTGAGCCTTGGCTTGTTGGCAAGAAGAGAAACGAGCCACAAGCGCTTTAACATCACCAAGCATGCACGACCAATAGAAATGCTCACATAAGATCTCATAAATCTTGGTGTAGCCAAAATGACCAGCTAGACCACCTCCATGTGCCTCCTTGATCAACAAGTCAATTATTGAGTTCTTAGGGACACAAAGCTTGTTGTTCTTAAATAAGAACCCTTCTTGACTGGTGTATTGCTTCTTAGGATCAGGGGCCTCTCGTTTGACAATAGGATCAAAGAAATCATCCTCTAGGTAGAGGTCTTTGATGAAAGAAAAACCAAGTACCCGAGCCTCCAAGATAGAGAGCATAGGGTACCTTCTTGATAAGGCATCGACCACTACAGTAGTCTTACCTTCCTTGTGTTTGGACACAAAGGAGAATGATTGCAAGAACTCTACCCTCTTGGCATGCCGTGGATTGAGCTTAAGTTAGCCATTGATGTACTTCAAGGCCTCATGATCAGAATAGAGCATAAATTGTTTGGGCTTGAGGTAGTGCACCCAGTGATCAATAGCATGAACAAGAGCATAGAATTCTTTGTCATAGGTGCTGTAATTGAGCTTTGAACCACTCAGTTTCTCACTAAAGAAGCAATCGGCCTCTTCTCTTGAATCAAAACAGCCCCAATACCAATTCCACTTACATCACACTCAAGTTCATCACAATAAGACTCAAACAAAGGTTTGACCAACATAGGAACATCAGAACCAACCAAGGACTCTCCTTCTTCAACAACAAGCAAAGCACACACAATAACATTATCACACAACTCCCTTTCAACCTTGGACATACTCATGAACAAGCCGTTTCCATGCTTAACAGTTTTATCAAAAATATCACATGGCAACAAAGGAGGTAAAATGATCTTTTTACCCCCTAAGAATAAAGAGTAAGTATTAGCTCTCCCATTGTACCATACATTCCTATCAAACAGCCACGGTCTCCCCAACAAAACATGACAAGCATCCATAGGAATCACATCACAAAGCACATCATCTTTATAAGTAGTACCAATGGAGAAAGGAATAGAAACTTGTCGGGTTACCTTGACTTCACTTCCCTTGTTAAGCCATTGAAGCTTGTAAGGGATAGGGTGCTTGGAGGTAGGCAAGCCAAGCTTATCTACAAGGAGTGTAGAAGCGGCATTTGCACAACTACCCCCATCAATGATGAGTTGACAAACTTTCCCTTGTATAGTGCAACGAGTATGGAAGATGTTTTTCCTTTGAGCCCGATCATTAGGAATCTCCTCGGCATGGAGGACTCTCCTTGTGACTAGAAGTTCACCTCTATCTGCCTCCACATACTCTTCATAATCATCATAGTGAGGATCACTCAATGGTTCACCCTCGGACTCAATATCCGTGGGTATTTCTTCGGCCTCCTTGGCTGTCAAGGCTTTCTTGTTAGGGCAATCCGCCTTATAATGGCCAAAAAACCATGGCACTTGTAGCATCTTTTCTCCATAGAGGGAGGCTTGCTCGCCTCGGGCTTCTTTTCTTGCTTGACACTAGAGTCCTTAGTGCCACTTTTACTACCCTTAGAATAGATAGTTGGGGGTCTTAGGAAAGAGCTTAGGATAAGACCTCTTTTCCTTTTGTTGCTTGGCCACCTTGAGAGACAACTTGATGGCATCATCTAAGGTCCACAATTGTTGTAGCTCGACCCTCTCCCTAATGCTAGGGTTTAGGCCATGAACAAACCGTGCTATGGTG
Source organism: Tetragonia tetragonoides (assembly GCA_038025085.1). Lineage (NCBI taxonomy): Eukaryota > Viridiplantae > Streptophyta > Magnoliopsida > Caryophyllales > Aizoaceae > Tetragonia > Tetragonia tetragonoides. Next base: position 28,521,878 of record CM076140.1, read on the forward strand.
TGTTCGTGAGCTTCAATGACACCGGTAGACATCACAAGCCTCTCAAACTCTTAGACATATTCTTTCACCTCCATAGCCCCTTGAGATAGTTGATTGAGTTGGAGGTATAGGTCTTGCTTGTAACTTTCGGGCACAAACCGCCTTGTCAACAAGGTTTTGAGCTTACTCCATGTCTTGACCTTGCTTTTACCCTCTCTTGTTCGTTGTTGCTGCATATTGTCGAGCCAAAGAGAAGCATACTTCTTCATCTTAAGGGATGCCACCCTGTAGCATTTCTCATTATCATAGGCCTTGGCTTCAAAAAGCCTCTCAATGTTGCGTAGCCACTCAATGAAGTCACTAGGGTCAAGAGTACCCTCAAAGTCCGAAACCTCCAGCTTGAGGTCCCTCAAATCATCCTCGTGTCCCCTTCTTCTCCGAGGAGAACGAGAGCGAGAGCCCTCACTAGACTCGCCATGGATGAGCTAGAGTCTCCACTCTCATCGGGAGGACCATCTCTATTGTGAAAAGGATTCCCTCCTTCTTCTTGTCTCTCCATAAATGCAAGGACACGATCAAACTTATCCTCAAGAGCCCTAAGGCGTCCCGAGAGTTGAGCTTGTTCGAAAGTCATGCCCCTTTGAAACCTCCGGCCATTTTGTAGCTAGGATCTTTGTGGTGTTGGCAAAATAATATTTGGCTTGGGGTTTTGTTATGTGGCTGGCTAAGACAGATTATAGAAGGTATTGTGTTTTGGGAAGCAAATCACAAATGAGCCCCTAAGATTTCAATACAATCGATGTAAACGTTTAGAGAAATGAGGGTGTGATCTTCTTGCTTCAATAGAACAAGATAGAGAGATATAGAAATATAGACTAAGAAGAGAAAGGTTAAGACAAGAATATTACAAGCTTATATCACCCAAATAATCACAACATAACCAGCAAATAACTTTCCAACAACAAACAACTAGCTTCAGCTCAAACGCATATAAAACACAGCCAAATGACATGAATTATTTCACGAATTTCTAAGACAAAATCAGAATTCCACCAAGAGAGTTTTTTAGATCTATGTCTTAGGAATCCAAAGAACTAAGAAAGTCACAAACTTTACCTCTAGAACTTCAGATATAAAAGAAATCCCAATACTGCTCCAGTCGCTCGTCCAGCGAGAGCGATGAAATATAATGAGCTGTTTAAAGGTCCAAAACTCCTCCTTTCCACTTGAAACCACCACGAGAAGAAAGATAACAGACCAAATAACAAGAATCCCAGAAGAAACGAGCTTAATAACCAAAGCTCTAATACCAAATTGATACGAAACAAACAGTAAGTTCGTCGGAATGAAACAGAGTGACTTCTTTTTGTGTTTTTGTGTTTAGATAAGTAAAGCAATTAACTCTTAACTCCAAAACCCAGCAATTAAGTACAAGTTTAGTCGTCTAAGAGGATCCCCACCCTTGCTAATCTCTCCCAAGCAATTAAGCACTAAGAAAGAATTAGTTGAAGCGTAAATACCCAAGCATAGCTTGTGAACAGAGGCAGAGCTCTATCTTGTGTTTTCATTCATCAAATCTGCTTTCTTACAAGGATAAGGATACTATTCATAAGCTGAAAACCCTAGAGGATCATTCTAGAAACAAGCTAAGGTGGTACAATGAGATAAGGCTCTCAAAAGGAGCCGTTTTTGTGGTCCTGGCGCCAGCTCACAAGTGTACTCACATAGTACAATTTGGAGCGCCTCCTCTGTACGAATCCACTAGTGGGTGCTGTTGTACCTTTTATCTTCATTTGCTGCTGCCTTGCTGCCCACTCCATGCTATTTTCAAGCTATTTATATCAACTACTAAGCCAAGGAACAAACTCCTTTTGTACACCCTAATTAGTACGCATATTTAACAAAACAAAATGCAGAAATTAGAGCTACGCCTAAGTATTATTATAAGTGTAATTAAGGACTAATTAAGCAAAGTAATTAAGGTATAACCCTTAGAACAGCTAGGATTATCCTTAAGAGCCTCTAGATAACCAATGGTGCTAATGCTTGCAAAGAGTTGATTAGCATCCATGCTTTCTTCCTTGCGCTCAGTTGAGTTGCTTGTTACACTCGAATCACTTTACTTTTGAAGCGCCTCCAAAAACCAAGACCCTCAGGTGGTCCAATCGCACGTCCAGCAGAAGTCACCAAGGGAAAATGATTACTTGAGTACCCAAATCTCAACCTTTTTCCTAGAAACCAAGACCAAGTGAAAGAGGACTGTTTAATGAAGAAAAACCTCTGAATTAACGAGCTAAGAAAACCAAAGCTCTGATACCAACTGATGCGTTAGCAAAACTGAAGGTTTTAGCTCGTCTTTTTGAACAATGGATGATTTGATTATATTTTGTGAGTTTTGATTAAATAAGCACAAAAGAGGATAAAAGGAAGGTAAAACAAGGATATAATTTGAGGTAAAGGCTAGGCCACCACTCAAAGTTTAAGGATTCACCCCTAATGGACTAAAGGCTGAGCCACCACCCAAAGGTTAAAGGAACCACTCAAATCACCACTAGATAAACTAGATAAAGAAATGAGATTTTTGATAGTTTACTCAACTTGAGCAACCAGTTTTCATATTAATCAAAATCCATCCGTTACATCAGCTGTGCTTACATATTTATAGGGGTTACAATTGTGCCCTAATGACCTAGGACTACTCTAGAATGGGAGAGCTGTCCAAGAGTAGTGCCCAAGCAACTTGAAACTTCAGTATTCTGCCCAAAAACGAGCCAAATACATGTAGTACAATTGAGAGCTGATTTCCTTGCGATTTGGACCACTTGACAGCTGTTACTTGTCCTTGCACAAGGACAAACGTGGGTGAGCTGTAAGAGGAGCCTCAAGCTTCATCCCTATCCATCCCATGTGCTTTTAGACTCTCCTCATTCAGCAGCTACTTAGGGAATTCAAAATGCAATTAAAACTTCCTAATTAACTAATTACATGCAACATAATTAAGCTAACTAAGTACGAACATGTGTACGAACATTTGTACGGACAAAAACCATGTTAATCAACTAATCATGATAATTGAGCTAATTGCAAGGTTATTTGTGTACGGGCATGTGCACGGCATGTTGTACGGACTAATAATGTACGGACCAATCAGGTTAATGCCATTGAAAGGACATTAACGCCCTTAGGACCATTGATGAAGCCACCATGTACTAAAAGAGTGTCATAGAACATGATAGTATCATTGATGGACCAAGAACAGATTGTATGGCACTTAAGTGAAGAGAGGAGCTTGATGCCAATGCATCAAACAACACAAAGAATGTTTTAAAGTGCAAACAAGCTTCAACTCACGCTTTTGAATGCATTTACGCATTTTAAAAGCTCATACGGGTAGGGTGAAAGAGATTTGAGTTCTTTTGTGTTGTATATTAAGAGAAAGCATCCAAATACTTTTTTTGCATTCATTTGAGTGTGAAACTACACCTAAGATGTTTACAAGTACAAAAAAGCTTCAACTCAAGCTTTTGAATGCATTTACGCATTTTAAAAGCTCATACGAGTAGGGTGAAAGAGATTTGAGTTCTTTTGTATTGTATATTAAGAGAAAGCATCCAAATACTTTGTATGGATTCATTTTAGTGTGAAACTACACCTAGGATGTTTACAAGTACAAACAAGCTTCAACTCAAGCTTTTGAATGCATTTACGCGTTTTAACAGCTCTTACCACTAGGGTGAAAGAGATTCGAGTTCGTTTGTGTTGTATATAAAGAGAAAGCATCCAAGTACTTTTTTTCCATTCATTTGAGTGTGAAACTTGTTTTCAAGTACAAACAAGCTACAACTCAAGCTTTTGAATGCATTTATGCGTTTTAAGAGCTCATACGAGTAGGGTAAAAGAGATTTGAGTTCTTTTGTGTTGTATATTAAGAGAGCATCCAAATACTTTGTTTGGATTCATTTGAGTGTGAAACTACACCTAGGATGTTTACAAGTACAAACAAGCTTCAACTCAAACTTTTGAATGCATTTACGCATTGTCACAGCTCTTACGACTAGGGTGATAGAGATTGAGGTCTTTTGTGTTGTATATTAAGAGTAAGCACCCAAATGTTGTGTTTACATACATTTGAGTATGAAACTACACCAAGAATGTTTTAAAGTACAAACAAGCTTCAACTCAAGCTTTTGAATGCATTTACGCGTTTTAAAAGCTCATACGAGTAGGGTGAAAGAGATTTGAGTTCTTTTGTGTTGTATTTTAAGAGAAAGCATCCAAATACTTTGTTTGTATTCATTTGAGTGTGAAACTACACCTAGGATATTTTCAAGTAGAAAAAAGCTTCAACTCAAGCTTTTGAATGCATTTACGCTTTTTAACAGCTCTTACGACTAGGGTGATAGAGATCGAGATCTTTTGTGTTTTATATTAAGAGAAAGCACCCAAATGTTTTTTTTGCATTCATTTGAGTATGAAACTACACCAAGAATGTTTTAAAGTGCAGACAAGTTTCAACTGAAGCTTTTGAATGCATTTACGCGTTTTAAAAGCTCATACGAGTAGGGTGAAAGAGATTTGAATTCTTTTGTGTTGTATATTAAGAGAAAGCATCCAAATACTTTGTTTGCATTCATTTGAGTGTGAAACTACACCTAGGATGTTTGCAAGTACAAACAAGCTTCAACTCAAGCTTTTGAATTCATATACGCGTTTTAAAAGCTCATACGAGTAGGGTGAAAGAGATTTGAGTTCTTTGTGTTGTGTATTAAGAGAAATCACCCAACTACTTTGTTTGGATTCATTTGAGTGTGAATCTACACCAAGGATGTTTACAAGTACAAAAAAGCTTCAACTCAAGCTTTTGAATGCATTTACGCGTTTTAAAAGCTCATACGAGTACGGTGAAAGAGATTTGAGTTCTTTTGTGTTGTATATTAAGAGAAAGCATCTAAGTACTTTTTTTGGATTCATTTGAGTGTCAAACTACACCTAGGATGTTTACAAGTACAAACAAGCTTCAACTCAAGCTTTTGAATGCATTTACGTGTTTTAAAAGCTCATACGAGTAGGGTGAAAGAGATTTGAGTTCTTTGTGTTGTATATTAAGAGAAAGCATCCAACTACTTTGTTTGGATTCATTTGAGTGTGAATCTACACCAAGGATGTTTACAAGTACAAAAAAGCTTCAACTCAAGCTTTTGAATGCATTTACGGGTTTTAAAAGCTCATACGAGTACGGTGAAAGAGATTTGAGTTCTTTTGTGTTGTATATTAAGAGAAAGCATCTAAATACTTTTTTTGGATTCATTTGAGTGTGAAACTACACCTAGGATGTTTACAAGTACAAAAAAGCTTCAACTCAAGCTTTTGAATGCATTTACGCGTTTTAAAAGCTCATACGAGTACGGTGAAAGAGATTTGAGTTCTTTTGTGTTGTATATTAAGAGAAAGCATCTAAGTAGTTTTTTTGGATTCATTTGAGTGTCAAACTACACCTAGGATGTTTACAAGTACAAACAAGCTTCAACTCAAGCTTTTGAATGCATTTACGTGTTTTAGAAGCTCATACGAGTAGGGTGAAAGAGATTTGAGTTCTTTTGTGTTGAATATTAAGAGAAAGCATACAAATACTTTGTTTGCATTCATTTGAGTGTTAAACTACACCTAGGATGTTTAGAAGTACAAACAAGCTTCAACTCAAGCTTTTGAATGCATTTTCGCGTTTTAAAAGCTCATACGAGTAGGGTGAAAGAGATTTGAGTTCTTTCGTGTTGTATATTAAGAGAAAGCATCCAAATACTTTGTTTGGATTCATTTGAGTGTGAAACTACACCAAGGATGTTTACAAGTACAAAAAAGCTTCAACTCAAGCTTTTGAATGCATTTACGCGTTTTAAAAGCTCATACGAGTAGGGTGAAACAGATTTGAGTTCTTTTGTGTTGGATAATAAATGAAAACATCCAAATACTTTTGTTTGCATTCATTTGAGTGTGAAACTACACCTAGGATGTTTACAAGTAAAAACTAGCTTCAACTCAAGCTTTTGAATCCATTTAAGCGTTATAAAAGTACGAGTAGGGTGAATGAGATTTGAGTTCTTTTGTGTTGTATATTAACAGAAAGCATCCAAATACTTTGTTTGGATTCATTTGAGTGTGAAACTACGCCTAGGAAGTTTACAAGTACAAACAAGCTTCAACTAAAGCTTTTGAATGCATTTACGCATTTTAAAAGCTCATACAAGTAGGGTGAAAGAGATTTGAGTTCTTTTGTGTCGAATATTAAGAGAAAGCATCCAAATACTTTGTTTGCATTCATTTGAGTGTGAAACTACACCAAGGATGTTTACAAGTACAAAAAAGCTTCAACTCAAGCTTTTGAATGCATTTACGCGTTTTAAAAGCTCATACGAGTAGGGTGAAACAGATTTGAGTTCTTTTGTGTTGTATATTAAGAGAAAGCATCCAAATACTTTGTTTGGATTCATTTGAGTGTGAAACTACACCTAGGATGTTTACAAGTACAAAAAAGCTTCAACTCAAGCTTTTGAATGCATTTACGCGTTTTAAAAGCTCATACGAGTAGGGTGAAACAGATTTTAGTTCTTTTGTGTTTTATATTAAGAGAAAGCACCCAAATGTTTTGTTTGAATTCATTTGGGTATGAAACAACCCCAGGAATGTTTTAAAGAGCAAACAAGCTTCAACTCAAGCTTTTGAATACATTTACGCGTTTTAAAAGCTCATACGAGTAGGGTGAAAGAGATTTGAATTCTTTTGTGTTGTATATTAAGAGAAAGCATCCAAATACTTTGTTTGTATTCATTTGAGTGTGAAACTACACCTAGGATGTTAACAAGTACAAACAAGCTTCAACTCAAGCTTTTGAATGCATTTACGTGTTTTAAAAGCTCATACGAGTAGGGTGAAAGAGATTCGAGTTCTTTTGTGTTGTATACTAAGAGAAAGCATCCAAATACTTTAGTTGGATTCATTTGAGTGTGAAACAACACCTAGGATGTTTACAAGTACAAACAAGCTTCAACTCAAGCTTTTGAATGCATTTACGCGTTTTAAAAGCTCATACGAGTAGGGTGAAAGATATTTGAGTTCTTTTGTGTTGGATATGAGAAAGCATCCAAATACTTTGTTTGGATTCATTTGAGTGGGAAACTACACCTAGGATGTTTACAGGTACAAATAAGCTTCAACTCAAGCTTTTGAATGCATTTACGCGTTTTAAAAGCTCATACGAGTAGGGTGAAACAGATTTGAGTTCTTTTGTGTTGTATATTAAGAGAAAGCATCCAAATACTTTGTTTGCATTCATTTGAGTGTGAAACTACATCTAGGATGTTTACAAGTACAAACAAGCTTCAACTCAAGCTTTTGAATGCATTTACTCATTTTAAAAGCTCATACGAGTAGGGTGAAACAGATTTGAGTTCTTTTGTGTTGTATATTAAGAGAAAGCATCCAAATACTTTGTTTGGATTCATTTGAGTGTGAAACTACACCTAGGATGTTTACAAGTACAAACAAGCTTCAACTCATGCTTTTGAATGCATTTACGTGTTTTAAAAGCTCATACGAGTAGGGTGAAAGAGATTCGAGTTACTTTGTTTGCATTCATTTGAGTATGAAACTACACCTAGGATGTTTACAAGTACAAACAAGCTTCAACTCAAGCTTTTGAATGCATTTACGCGTTTTAAAAGCTCATACGAGTTGGGTGAAAGAGATTTAGTTCTTTTGTGTTGTAACTCAAGCTTTTGAATGCATTTACGCGTTTTATAAGCTCATACGAGTAGGGTGAAAGAGATTTGAGTTCTTTTTTGTTGTATATGAGAAAGCATCCAAAAACTTTGTTTGGATTCATTTAAGTGTGAAACTACACCTAGGATGTTTACAAGTACAAACAAGCTTAACTCAAGCTTTTGAATGCATTTTCGCGTTTTAAAAGCTCATACGAGTAGGGTGAAAGAGATTTGAGTTCTTTTGTGTCGAATATTAAGAGAAAGCATCCAAATACTTTGTTTGCATTCATTTGAGTGTGAAACTAAACCTAGGATGTTTACAAGTACAAACAAGCTTCAACTTAAGCTTTTGAATGCATTTACGGGTTTTAAAAGCTCATACGAGTAGTGTGAAAGAGATTTGAGTTCTTTTGTGTTTTGTATTAAGAGAAAGCATCCAAATACTTTGTTTGGATTCATTTGAGTGTGAAACTACACCTAGCTTGTTTACAAGTACAAACAAGCTTCAACTAAAGCTTTTGAATGCATTTACGCATTTTAAAAGCTCATACAAGTAGGGTGAAAGAGATTTGAGTTCTTTTGTGTCGAATATTAAGAGAAAGCATCCAAATACTTTGTTTGCATTCATTTGAGTGTGAAACTACACCTAGGATGTTTACAAGTACAAACAAGCTTCCAGTCAAGCTTTTGAATGCATTTACGCATTTTAAAAGCTCATACGAGTAGGGTGAAAGAGATTTGAGTTCTTTTGTGTTGTATATTAAGAGAAAGCATCCAAATACTTTGTTTGGATTCATTTGAGTGTGAAACTACACCTAGGATGTTTACAAGTACAAACAAGCTTCAACTCAAGCTTTTGAATGCATTTACGCATTTTAAAAGCTCATACGAGTAGGGTGAAAGAGATTTGAGTTCTTTTGTGTTGTATATTAAGAGAAAGCAGCCAAATACTTTGTTTGGATTCATTTGAGTGTGTAACTACACCTAGGATGTTTACAAGTGCAAACAAGCTTCAACTCAAGCTTTTGAATGCAATTACGCGTTTTAAAAGTTCTTACGAGTAGGGTGAAAGAGATTTGAGTTCTTTTGTGTTTTATATTAAGAGAAAGCATCCAAATACTTTGTTTGCACTCATTTGAGTGTGAAACTACACCAAGAATGTTTTAAAGTGCAAACAAGCTTCAACTCAAGCTTTTGAATGCATTTACGCGTTTTAACAGCTCTTACGACTAGGGTGAAAGAGATTTGAGTTATTTTGTGTTGTATATTATGAGAAAGCATCCAAATACTTTGTTTGGATTCATTTGAGTGTGAAACTACACCTATGATGTTTACAAGTATAAACAAGCTTTAACTCAAGCTTTTGAATGCATTTACGCGTTTTAAAACCTCATACGAGTTGGGTGAAAGAGATTGAGTTCTTTTGTGTTGTAACTCAAGCTTTTAAATGCATTTACGCGTTTTATAAGCTCATACGAGTAGGGTGAAAGAGATTTGAGTTATTTTGTGTTGTATATGAGAAAGCATCCAAATACTTTGTTTGGATTCATTTGAATGTGAAACAACACCTAGGATGTTTACAAGTACAAACAAGCTTTAACTCAAGCTTTTGAATACATTTACGCGTTTTAAAAGCTCATACGAGTAGGGTGAAAGAGATTTGAGTTCTTTTGTGTTGAATATTAAGAGAAAGCATCCAAATACTTTGTTTGCATTCATTTGAGTGTGAAACTACATGATGCGGGAGCAAGTGAGCAATTTAAAGAAAAGAACCAAGGAACAAGCAAAGGAACAAATACTCTTGAATACATCATGTTGCTTTTATGGTTATGCATTAATTTGGCTCCTACAAGCATGATTACATGGAGTTTCCATGAAAGGTCGGGATTAAAGCTCTTGTTATATGATCACCGTTCATTATGGAGAACCTCGTAATCTTGGCAGTTCTGATAGTTGTTCGTATTTTGGCCATAACTCTATCATACGAAATCTAAACGTGATGATTCAAATCTCTGTGCAAAGATACGATCGAGATCTATAACATTTATGCTTTGCGTTTTCTCTAATTCAAAGCGCAACATGGTCAAAAACGAGTTACAAGTTACGGAACATTTTCCTTGCGCGCCAAGGCAACGACTTTAGTTTAGTTATTGTGTCCTAGTTTATTTTAACTTGCTTTTAGCGTGATTTATTGCTTAGGAAAGTAATAATCTGGTTATTATTAGCATTATGAGTCCATTAGGTATTAGGAAAGTTGTTAGTTAGTTCGTTTTACAATTGTAATCAGTTTCATAGTTAGTTTCCTACTTGGATTAGGATTCCTAGTATCTTTAGATTTCTTTGTCTATAAACAGGGGAGAGCTTTGCATCTGTAAACTCGGACTTTGATGATTAATGATTAATACGTGAGTATTTACCCCTCAAATTGAGTGATTCAGTTTGAAACCCTTGTGTGTGATGCGCAAGTATTGTTCTTGAGTGATTCTTGAACGAAAACCCCCAACCCCTTGAGTGATTCGAGAGGTATATCCCTTTTATTGTGTTGTTTATCAAAAATACAGAAAATCCCTAAATAAATCACATCAACTTGGTATCAGAGCAAGCTTTTGGAGTTTTCTAAAACTTCAAACGATCCAGATTGACAGAAGATTATTAAAGTTGTTCGTGTTCGTGCTGCTGTTCATCAGAATTTTGGAGCCCATTTTCGACAAAGCAATAGTGCTTTTCGCAGGTAACTGACATTCTGAGCAAGACTAGTTAAGCTTTGCTTACTAGCCCTGTGTTATTTTTGCGAAATTCAATTGTTTACTCCTGTTTTTGAGCCGTTTTGTGTTTTTACGAGTGGAAAATATTATTTCGACATTGGTCTTATGAAGCAATAAACAATATGAAGTCACCATGGGAATCTAAGTTTATTGAGTCCAGCTTAGATGTATTTAGTGGGTTGTATTGTTCAAAGGACTTTTGTCGATGGTTTAAGAAGGTTGACAAGTTATTTTTATGTTATGAGTTTACTGACTATGAGCAAGTGAAGATTGTGATTTCTCGCCTAAGAGGACCTGCTCTAGATTGGTGGGAGTCTTTGAAATCTCGCAGAAAACTCATGAGGAAAGAGAAAATTCGTACCTTGAGCAAATTGAAGAGATATCTTAAGAGAAGATTTTCATATCCAAGCAACGATCAAAAATGTTCATGTGCATCTTGTTATGATGAAAGTATTCAACTTTGGTATGAGATGGAGATGAAACGGATTGAACAAGATTTGAGAGAAAACGAACGAGATAAGAACCAATGTTCCAATTGCTTTGGTTTCGGTCACTTCATAGATGAATGTGCTACAAAATTTCAGGTTACTTTAGAATACATTCATGAGGTACATAAGGCTGAATTATATTTGAAATCTAGTGAAGAAGTTAAAGAACCAAAGAAAGAGATCATTGAGGAGTTCTTGAAGAAATCTGATTTTTATGGTTCGTTTAAAGATATTGTTCCTATTGAAGACTCACAAGAAAAGGCCAAGAACATGGATTCCTTGATTGATGTTCAAGTTTATAATTCAAAACAACAAACCGTGGTTCATGAGTTTGTTGAGGAAGAATTCATTGAACCAGATAATATTGGTGATTTTCTTGATGATCTTGGTTATAATGATGACCTTTTGAAAGAAGAATTTTCTTTTGACCCAAGTCAACCACTTATATTTGATGAGGTAAGTCAAGAAGATGAGGTTGACATCATTACTAACCTTGTGGTCGTGGATTCATTGAAGACATCTCAAAAGGATTCAATCTTTTTCAAATATGAAGACTTTGTTCATATTGACTTCTCCAAGAATTATTCGATTTATTTCCTGGAAGATCATGGAGACAAAACTCAAGAAAAGATTGTTACCGACCAAGAATTGGGGACAATTCTTTTTGAAGAAAGGGAGATTGATGCGGGAGCAAGTGAGCAATTTAAAGAAAAGAACCAAGAAACAAGCAAAGGAACAAATACTCTTGAATACATCATGTTGCTTTTATGGTTATGCATTAATTTGGCTCCTACAAGCATGATTACATGGAGTTTCCATGAAAGGTCGGGATTAAAGCTCTTGTTATATGATCACCGTTCATTATGGAGAACCTCGTAATCTTGGCAGTTCTGACAGTTGTTCGTATTTTGGCCATAACTCTCTCATACGAAATCTAAACGTGATGATTCAAATCTCTGTGCAAAGATACGATCGAGATCTATAACATTTACGCTTTGCGTTTTCTCTAATTCAAAGCGCAACATGGTCAAAAACGAGTTACAAGTTACGGAATATTTTCCTTGCGCGCCAAGGCAACGACTTTAGTTTAGTTATTGTGTCCTAGTTTATTTTAACTTGCTTTTAGCGTGATTTATTGCTTAGGAAAGTAATAATCTGGTTATTATTAGCATTATGAGTCCATTAGGTATTAGGAAAGTTGTTAGTTAGTTCGTTTTACAATTGTAATCAGTTTCATAGGTAGTTTCCTACTTGGATTAGGATTCCTAGTATCTTTAGATTTCTTTGTCAATAAACAGGGGAGAGCTTTGCATCTGTAAACTCAGACTTTGATGATTAATGATTAATACGTGAGTATTTACCCCTCAAATTGAGTGATTCAGTGTGAAACCCTTGTGTGTGATGCGCAAGTATTGTTCTTGAGTGATTCTTGAACGAAAACCCCCAACCCCTTGAGTGATTCGAGAGGTATATCCCTTTTATTGTGTTGTTTATCAAAAATACAGAAAATCCCTAAACAAATCACATCACTACACCTAGGATGTTTACAAGTACAAACAAGCTTCAACTCAAGCTTTTGAATGCATTTACGCATTTTAAAAGCTCATACGAGTAGGGTGAAAGAGATTTGAGTTCTTTTGTGTTGTATATTAAGAGAAAGCATCCAAATACTTTGTTTGGATTCATTTGAGTGTGAAACTACACCTAGGATGTTTACAAGTACAAACAAGTTTCAACTCATGCTTTTGAATGCATTTACGTGTTTTAAAAGCTCATACGAGTAGGGTGAAAGAGATTCGAGTTACTTTGTTTGCATTCATTTGAGTGTGAAACTACACCTAGGATGTTTACAAGTACAAACAAGCTTCAACTCAAGCTTTTGAATGCATTTACGCGTTTTAAAAGCTCATACGAGTTGGGTGAAAGAGATTTAGTTCTTTTGTGTTGTAACTCAATCTTTTGAATGCATTTACGCGTTTTATAAGCTCATACGAGTAGGGTGAAAGAGATTTGAGTTCTTTTTTGTTGTATATGAGAAAGCATCCAAATACTTTGTTTGGATTCATTTGAGTGTGAAACTACACCTAGGATGTTTACAAGTACAAACAAGCTTAACTCAAGCTTTTGAATGCATTTACGCGTTTTAAACGCTCATACGAGTAGGGTGAAAGAGATTTGAGTTCTTTTGTGTCGAATATTAAGAGAAAGCATCCAAATACTTTGTTTGCATTCATTTGAGTGTGAAACTACACCTAGGATGTTTACAAGTACAAACAAGCTTCAACTTAAGCTTTTGAATGCATTTATGGGTTTTAAAAGCTCATACGAGTAGGGTGAAAGAGATTTGAGTTCTTTTGTGTTGTATATTAAGAGAAAGCATCCAAATACTTTATTTGGATTCATTTGAGTGTGAAACTACACCGAGGATGTTTACAAGTACAAACAAGCTTGAACTCAAGCTTTTGAATGCATTTACGCGTTTCAAAAGCTCTTACGAGTAGGGTGAAAGAGATTTGAGTTATTTTGTGTTTTATATTAAGAGAAAGCATCCAAATACTTTGTTTGGATTCATTTGAGTGTGAAACTACACCTAGGATGTTTACAAGTACAAACAAGCTTCAACTAAAGCTTTTGAATGCATTTATGCATTTTAAAAGCTCATACGAGTAGGGTGAAAGAGATTTGAGTTCTTTTGTGTTGTATATTAAGAGAAAGCATCCAAATACTTTGCTTGGATTCATTTGACTGTGAAACTACACCTAGGATGTTTACAAGTGCAAACAAGCTTCAACTCAAGCTTTTGAATGCATTTACGCGTTTTAAAAGTTCTTACGAGTAGGGTGAAAGAGATTTGAGTTCTTTTGTGTTTTATATTAAGAGAAAGCATCCAAATACTTTGTTTGCACTCATTTGAGTGTGAAACTACACCAAGAATGTTTTAATGTGCAAACAAGCTTCAACTCAAGCTTTTGAATGCATTTACGCGTTTTAACAGCTCTTACGACTAGGGTGAAAAAGATTTGAGTTATTTTGTGTTGTATATTAAGAGAAAGCATCCAAATGCTTTGTTTGGATTCATTTGAGTGTGAAACTACACCTATGATGTTTACAAGTACAAACAAGCTTTAACTCAAGCTTTTGAATGCATTTACGCGTTTTAAAACCTCATACGAGTTGGGTGAAAGAGATTGAGTTCTTTTGTGTTGTAACTCAAGCTTTTGAATGCATTTACGCGTTTTATAAGCTCATACGAGTAGGGTGAAAGAGATTTGAGTTATTTTGTGTTGTATATGAGAAAGCATCCAAATACTTTGTTTGGATTCATTTGAATGTGAAACAACACCTAAGATGTTTACAAGTACAAACAAGCTTTAACTCAAGCTTTTGAATGCATTTACGTGTTTTAAAAGCTCATACGAGTAGGGTGAAAGAGATTCGAGTTCTTTTGTGTTGTAAACTAAGAGAAAGCATCCAAATACTTTGTTTGGATTCATTTGAGTGTGAAACTACACCTAGGATGTTTACAAGTACAAACAAGCTTCAACTCAAGATTTTGAATGCATTTACGCGTTTTAAAAGCTCATACGAGTTGGGTGAAAGAGATTGAGTTCTTTTGTGTTGTAACTCAAGCTTTTGAATGCATTTACGCGTTTTATAAGCTCATACGAGTAGGGTGAAAGAGATTTGAGTTATTTTGTGTTGTATATGAGAAAGCATCCAAATACTTTGTTTGGATTCATTTCAATGTGAAACAACACCTATGATGTTTACAAGTACAAACAAGCTTTAACTCAAGCTTTTGAATGCATTTACGCGTTTTAAAAGCTCATACGAGTAGGGTGAAAGAGATTTGAGTTCTTTTGCGTTGAATATTAAGAGAAAGCAATCAAATACTTTGTTTGCATTCATTTGAGTGTGAAACTACACCTAGGATGTTTACAAGTACAAACAAGCTTCAACTCAAGCTTTTGAATGCATTTACGTGTTTTAAAAGCTCAGACGAGTAGGGTGAAAGAGATTCGTGTTCTTTTGTGTTGTATATTAAGAAAAAGCATCCAATTACTTTGTTTGGATTCATTTGAGTGTGAAACTAAACCTAGGATGTTTACAAGTACAAACAAGCTTCAAGTCAAGCTTTTGAATGCATTTACGCATTTTAAAAGCTCATACAAGTAGGGTGAAAGAGATTTGAGTTCTTTTGTGTTGTATATTAAGAGAAAGCATCCAAATACTTTGTTTGCACTCATTTGAGTATGAAACTACACCAAGAATGTTTTAAAGTGCAAACAAGCTTCAACTCAAGCTTTTGAATGCATTTACGCGTTTTAACAGCTCTTACGACTAGGGTGATAGAGATTGAGTTCTTTTGTGTTGTATATTAAGAGAAAGCACCCAAATGTTTTGTTTGCATCCATTTGAGTATGAAACTACACCAACAAAGTTTTAAATTGCAAACAAGCTTCAACTCAAGCTTTTGAATTCATTTACGCGTTTTAAAAGCTCATACGAGTTGGGTGAAAGAGATTTGAGTTATTTTGTGTTGTATATTAGAAAGCATCCAAATACTTTGTTTGGATTCATTTGAGTGTGAAACTAAACCTAGGATGTTTACAACTACAATCAAGCTTAAACTCAAGGTTTTGAATGCATTTACGCGTTTTAAAAGCTCATACGAGTAGGGTGAAAGAGATTTGAGTTCTTTTGTGTTTTATATTAAGAGAAAGCATCCAAATACTTTGTTTGGATTCATTTGAGTGTGAAACTACACCTAGGATGTTTACAAGTACAAACAAGCTTCAAATCAAGCTTTTGAATGCATTTACGCGTTTTAAAAGCTCTTATGAGTAGGGTGAAAGAGATTTGAGTTCTTTTGTGTTTTATATTAAGAGAAAGCATGCAAATACTTTTTTTGGATTCATTTGAGTGTGAAACTACACCTAGGATGTTTACAAGTACAAACAAGCTTCAACTCAAGCTTTTGAATGCATTTACGCATTTTAAAATCTCATACAAGTAGGGTGAAAGAGATTTGAGTTCTTTTGTGTTGTATATTAAGAGAAAGCATCCAAATACTTTGTATGCATTCATTTGAGTGTGAAAGTACACCTAGGATGTTTACAAGTACAAACAAGCTTCAACTCAAACTTTTGAAAGCATTTACTCGTTTTAAAAGCTCATACGAGTAGGGTGAAAGAGATTTGAGTTCTTTTGTGTTGTATATTAAGAGAAAGCATCCAAATACTTTGCTTGGGTTCATTTGAGTGGTAAACTACAGTTAGGATGTTTACAAGTACAAACAAGCTTCAAATCAAACCTTTGAATGCATTTACGCGTTGTAACAGCTCTTACGACGAGGGTGATAGAGATTAAGTGAAAGCACCCAAATGTTTTGTTTGCATTCATTTGAGTATGAAACAACCCCAAGAATGTTTTAAAGTGCAAACAGGCTTCAACTCAAGCTTTTGAATACATTTACGCGTTTTAAAAGCTCATACGACTAGGGTGAAAGAGATTTGAGTTCTTTTGTGTTGTATATTAAGATAAAGCAACAAAATACTTTGTTTGGATTCATTTGAGTATGAAACTACACCTAACATGTTAACAAGTACAAACAAGCTCCAACTCAAGCTTTGAATGCATTTACGTGTTTTAAAAGCTCATACGAGTAGGGTGAAAGAGATTCGAGTTCTTTTGGGTTGTATACTAAGAGAAAGCATCCAAAATACTTTCTTTGGACTCATTTGAGTGTGAAACTACACCTAGGATGTTTACAAGTACAAACAAGCTTCAACTCAAGCTTTTGAATGCATTTACGCGTTTTAAAAGCTCATACGAGTAGGGTGAAAGAGATTTTAGTTCTTTTGTGTTGAATATTAAGAGAAAGCATCCAAATACTTTGATTGCATTTATTTGAGTGTGAAACTACTCCTAGGTTGTTTACAAGTACAAACAAGCTTCAACTCAAACCTTTGAATGCATTTACGCGTTGTAACAGCTCTTACGATTAGGGTGATAGAGATTGAGTTCTTTTGTTTTGTATATTAAGTGAAAGCACCCAAATGTTTTGTTTGCATTCATTTGAGTATGAAACAACCCCAAGAATGTTTTAAAGTGCAAACAAGCTTCAACTCAAGCTTTTGAATACATTTACGCGTTTTAAAAGCTCAAACGAGTAGGGTGAAAGAGATTTGAGTTCTTTTGTGTTGTATATTAAGAGAAAGCATCTAAATACTTTGTTTGCATTTATTTGAGTGTGAAACTGCACCTAGGATGTTTACAAGTACCAAAAAGCTTCAACTCAAGCTTTTGAATGCATTTACGCGTTTTAAAAGCTCATACGAGTAGGGTGAAAGAGATTTGAGTTCTTTTGTGTTGTATATTAAGAGAAAGCATCCAAATACTTTGCTTGGATTCATTTGACTGTGAAACTACACCTAGGATGTTTACAAGTGCAAACAAGCTTCAACTCAAGCTTTTGAATGCATTTACGCGTTTTAAAAGTTCTTACGAGTAGGGTGAAAGAGATTTGAGTTCTTTTGTGTTTTATATTAAGAGAAAGCATCCAAATACTTTGTTTGCACTCATTTGAGTGTGAAACTACACCAAGAATGTTTTAATGTGCAAACAAGCTTCAACTCAAGCTTTTGAATGCATTTACGCGTTTTAACAGCTCTTACGACTAGGGTGAAAAAGATTTGAGTTATTTTGTGTTGTATATTAAGAGAAAGCATCCAAATGCTTTGTTTGGATTCATTTGAGTGTGAAACTACACCTATGATGTTTACAAGTACAAACAAGCTTTAACTCAAGCTTTTGAATGCATTTACGCGTTTTAAAACCTCATACGAGTTGGGTGAAAGAGATTGAGTTCTTTTGTGTTGTAACTCAAGCTTTTGAATGCATTTACGCGTTTTATAAGCTCATACGAGTAGGGTGAAAGAGATTTGAGTTATTTTGTGTTGTATATGAGAAAGCATCCAAATACTTTGTTTGGATTCATTTGAATGTGAAACAACACCTAAGATGTTTACAAGTACAAACAAGCTTTAACTCAAGCTTTTGAATGCATTTACGTGTTTTAAAAGCTCATACGAGTAGGGTGAAAGAGATTCGAGTTCTTTTGTGTTGTAAACTAAGAGAAAGCATCCAAATACTTTGTTTGGATTCATTTGAGTGTGAAACTACACCTAGGATGTTTACAAGTACAAACAAGCTTCAACTCAAGATTTTGAATGCATTTACGCGTTTTAAAAGCTCATACGAGTTGGGTGAAAGAGATTGAGTTCTTTTGTGTTGTAACTCAAGCTTTTGAATGCATTTACGCGTTTTATAAGCTCATACGAGTAGGGTGAAAGAGATTTGAGTTATTTTGTGTTGTATATGAGAAAGCATCCAAATACTTTGTTTGGATTCATTTCAATGTGAAACAACACCTATGATGTTTACAAGTACAAACAAGCTTTAACTCAAGCTTTTGAATGCATTTACGCGTTTTAAAAGCTCATACGAGTAGGGTGAAAGAGATTTGAGTTCTTTTGCGTTGAATATTAAGAGAAAGCAATCAAATACTTTGTTTGCATTCATTTGAGTGTGAAACTACACCTAGGATGTTTACAAGTACAAACAAGCTTCAACTCAAGCTTTTGAATGCATTTACGTGTTTTAAAAGCTCAGACGAGTAGGGTGAAAGAGATTCGTGTTCTTTTGTGTTGTATATTAAGAAAAAGCATCCAATTACTTTGTTTGGATTCATTTGAGTGTGAAACTAAACCTAGGATGTTTACAAGTACAAACAAGCTTCAAGTCAAGCTTTTGAATGCATTTACGCATTTTAAAAGCTCATACAAGTAGGGTGAAAGAGATTTGAGTTCTTTTGTGTTGTATATTAAGAGAAAGCATCCAAATACTTTGTTTGCACTCATTTGAGTATGAAACTACACCAAGAATGTTTTAAAGTGCAAACAAGCTTCAACTCAAGCTTTTGAATGCATTTACGCGTTTTAACAGCTCTTACGACTAGGGTGATAGAGATTGAGTTCTTTTGTGTTGTATATTAAGAGAAAGCACCCAAATGTTTTGTTTGCATCCATTTGAGTATGAAACTACACCAACAAAGTTTTAAATTGCAAACAAGCTTCAACTCAAGCTTTTGAATTCATTTACGCGTTTTAAAAGCTCATACGAGTTGGGTGAAAGAGATTTGAGTTATTTTGTGTTGTATATTAGAAAGCATCCAAATACTTTGTTTGGATTCATTTGAGTGTGAAACTAAACCTAGGATGTTTACAACTACAATCAAGCTTAAACTCAAGGTTTTGAATGCATTTACGCGTTTTAAAAGCTCATACGAGTAGGGTGAAAGAGATTTGAGTTCTTTTGTGTTTTATATTAACAGAAAGCATCCAAATAATTTGTTTGGATTCATTTGAGTGTGAAACTACACCTAGGATGTTTACAAGTACAAACAAGCTTCAAATCAAGCTTTTGAATGCATTTACGCGTTTTAAAAGCTCTTATGAGTAGGGTGAAAGAGATTTGAGTTCTTTTGTGTTTTATATTAAGAGAAAGCATGCAAATACTTTTTTTGGATTCATTTGAGTGTGAAACTACACCTAGGATGTTTACAAGTACAAACAAGCTTCAACTCAAGCTTTTGAATGCATTTACGCATTTTAAAATCTCATACAAGTAGGGTGAAAGAGATTTGAGTTCTTTTGTGTTGTATATTAAGAGAAAGCATCCAAATACTTTGTATGCATTCATTTGAGTGTGAAAGTACACCTAGGATGTTTACAAGTACAAACAAGCTTCAACTCAAACTTTTGAAAGCATTTACTCGTTTTAAAAGCTCATACGAGTAGGGTGAAAGAGATTTGAGTTCTTTTGTGTTGTATATTAAGAGAAAGCATCCAAATACTTTGCTTGGGTTCATTTGAGTGGTAAACTACAGTTAGGATGTTTACAAGTACAAACAAGCTTCAAATCAAACCTTTGAATGCATTTACGCGTTGTAACAGCTCTTACGACGAGGGTGATAGAGATTAAGTGAAAGCACCCAAATGTTTTGTTTGCATTCATTTGAGTATGAAACAACCCCAAGAATGTTTTAAAGTGCAAACAGGCTTCAACTCAAGCTTTTGAATACATTTACGCGTTTTAAAAGCTCATACGACTAGGGTGAAAGAGATTTGAGTTCTTTTGTGTTGTATATTAAGATAAAGCAACAAAATACTTTGTTTGGATTCATTTGAGTATGAAACTACACCTAACATGTTAACAAGTACAAACAAGCTCCAACTCAAGCTTTGAATGCATTTACGTGTTTTAAAAGCTCATACGAGTAGGGTGAAAGAGATTCGAGTTCTTTTGGGTTGTATACTAAGAGAAAGCATCCAAAATACTTTCTTTGGACTCATTTGAGTGTGAAACTACACCTAGGATGTTTACAAGTACAAACAAGCTTCAACTCAAGCTTTTGAATGCATTTACGCGTTTTAAAAGCTCATACGAGTAGGGTGAAAGAGATTTTAGTTCTTTTGTGTTGAATATTAAGAGAAAGCATCCAAATACTTTGATTGCATTTATTTGAGTGTGAAACTACTCCTAGGTTGTTTACAAGTACAAACAAGCTTCAACTCAAACCTTTGAATGCATTTACGCGTTGTAACAGCTCTTACGATTAGGGTGATAGAGATTGAGTTCTTTTGTTTTGTATATTAAGTGAAAGCACCCAAATGTTTTGTTTGCATTCATTTGAGTATGAAACAACCCCAAGAATGTTTTAAAGTGCAAACAAGCTTCAACTCAAGCTTTTGAATACATTTACGCGTTTTAAAAGCTCAAACGAGTAGGGTGAAAGAGATTTGAGTTCTTTTGTGTTGTATATTAAGAGAAAGCATCTAAATACTTTGTTTGCATTTATTTGAGTGTGAAACTGCACCTAGGATGTTTACAAGTACCAAAAAGCTTCAACTCAAGCTTTTGAATGCATTTACGCGTTTTAAAAGCTCATACGAGTAGGGTGAAAGAGATTTGAGTTCTTTTGTGTTGTATATTAAGAGAAAGCATCCAAATACTTTATTTGCATTCATTTGAGTGTGAAACTGCACCTAGGATGTTTACAAGTACAAACAAGCTTCAACTCAAGCTTTTGAATGCATTTACGCGTTTTAAAAGCTCATACGAGTAGGGTGAAAGAGATTTGAGTTCTTTTGTGTTTTATATTAAGAGAAAGCATCCAAATACTTTGTTTGGATTCATTTGAGTGTGAAAGTACACCTAGGATGTTTACAAGTACAAACAAGCTTCAACTCAAAACTTTGAATGCATTTACGCGTTGTAACAGTTCTTTACGACTATGGTGATAGAGATTGAGTTCTTTTGTTTTGTATATTAAGTGAAAGCACCCAAATGTTTTGTTTGCATTCATTTGAGTATGAAACAACCCCAAGAATGTTTTAAAGTGCAATGAAGCTTCAACTCAAGCTTTTGAATACATTTACGCGTTTTAAAAGCTCATACGAGTAGGGTGAAAGAGATTTGAGTTCTTTTGTGTTTTATATTAAGAGAAAGCATCCAAATACTTTGTTTGCATTCATTTGAGTGTGAAACTACACCAAGGATGTTTACAAGTACAAACAAGTTTCAACTCAAGCTTTGGAATGCATTTACGCGTTTTAAAAGCTCATACGAGTAGGGTGAAAGAGATTTGAGTTCTTTTGTGTTGTATATGAGAAAGCATACAAATACTTTGTTTGGGTTCATTTGAGTGTGAAACTACACCTAGGATGTTTACAAGTACAAACAAACTTAACTTAAGCTTTTGAATGCATTTACGCGTTTTAAAAGCTCATACGAGTAGGGTGAAAGAGATTTGAGTTCTTTTGTGTTGAATATTAAGAGAAAGCATCCAAATACTTTGTTTGCATTCATTTGAGTGTGAAACTACACCTAGGATGTTTACAAGTACAAACAAGCTTCAACTCAAACCTTTGAATACATTTAGGCGTTTTAAAAGCTCTTACGAGTAGGGTGAAACAGATTTTAGTTCTTTTGTGTTGTATATTATGAGAAAGCACCCAAATGATTTGTTTGCATTCATTTGAGTATGAAACAACCCCAAGAATGTTTTAAAGTGCAAACAAGCTTCAACTCAAATCTCTTTCACCCTACTCGTATGAGCTTTTAAAACGCGTAAATGCATTCAAAAGCTTGAGTTGAAGCTTGTTTGCACTTTAAAATATTCTTGGTGTAGTTTCATACTCAAATGAGTGCAAACAAAGTATTTGGATGCTTTCTCTTAATATACAACACAAAAGAACTCAAATCTCTTTCACCCTACTTGTATAAGCTTTTAAAATGCGTAAATGCATTCAAAAGCTTGAGTTGAAGCTTGTTTGTACTTGTAAACATCCTAGGTGTAGTTTCACACTCAAATGAATCCAAACAAAGTATTTGGATGCTTTCTCTTAATATAAAACACAAAAGAACTCAAATCTCTTTCACCCTACTCATAAGAGCTTTTAAAACGCGTAAATGCATTCAAAAGCTTGAGTTGAAGCTTGTTTGTACTTGTAAACATCCTAGGTGTAGTTTCACACTCAAATGAATCCAAAAAAAGTATTTGGATGCTTTCTCTTAATATAAAACACAAAAGAACTCAAATCTCTTTCACTCTACTCATAAGAGCTTTTAAAACGCGTAAATGCATTCAAAAGCTTGAGTTGAAGCTTGCTTGTACTTGTAAACATCCTAGGTGTAGTTTCACACTCAATTGAATGCAAACAAAGTATTTGGATGCTTTCTCTTAATATTCAACACAAAAGAACTCAAATCTCTTTCACCCTACTCGTATGAGCTTTTAAAACGCGTAAATGCATTCAAAAGCTTGAGTTTAGGCTTGTTTGTACTTGTAAACATCCTAGGTGTAGTTTCACACTCAAATGAATCCAAACAAAGTATTTGGATGCTTTCTCATATACAACACAAAAGAACTCAAATCTCTTTCACCCTACTCGTATGAGCTTATAAAACGCGTAAATGCATTCAAAAGCTTGAGTTACAACACAAAAGAACTCAATCTCTATCACCCAACTCGTATGAGCTTTTAAAACGCGTAAATGCTTTCAAAATCTTGAGTTGAAGCTTGTTTGTACTTGTAAACATCCTAGGTGTAGTTTCACACTCAAATGAATCCAAACAAAGTATTTGGATGCTTTCTCTTAGTTTACAACACAAAAGAACTCGAATCTCTTTCACCCTACTCGTATGAGTTTTTAAAACACGTAAATGCATTCAAAAGCTTGAGTTGAAGCTTGTTTGTACTTGTAAACATCCTAGGTGCAGTTTCACACTCAAATGAATGCAAACAAAGTATTTGGATGCTTTCTCTTAATATACAACACAAAAGAACTCAAATGAAT
This sequence comes from Tetragonia tetragonoides, assembly GCA_038025085.1. Taxonomy (NCBI): domain Eukaryota; kingdom Viridiplantae; phylum Streptophyta; class Magnoliopsida; order Caryophyllales; family Aizoaceae; genus Tetragonia; species Tetragonia tetragonoides. Next base: position 28,545,289 of record CM076140.1, read on the forward strand.
GCAAGCTTTAAAACATTCTTTGGGTTGTGTCATACTCAACTGTATGCAAACAAAACATTTGGGTGCTTTCACTTAATATACAAAACAAAAGAACTCAATCTCTATCACCCTAGTCGTAAGAGCTGTTACAACGCGTAAATGCTTTCAAAGGTTTGAGTTGAAGCTTGTTTGTACTGGTAAACATCCTAGGTGTAGTTTCACACTCAAATGAACCCAAGAAAAGTATTTGGATGCTTTCTCTTAATATAAAACACAAAAGAACTCAAATCTCTTTCACCCTACTCCTATGAGCTTTTGAAACGCGTAAATGCATTCAAAAGCTTGAGTTGAAGCTTGTTTGTACTTGTAAACATCCTAGGTGTAGTTTCACACTCAAATGAATCCAAACAAAGTATTTGGTTGCTTTATCTTAATATACAACACAAAAGAACTCAAATCTCTTTCACCCTACTCGTATGAGCTTTTAAAACGCGTAAATGTATTCAAAAGCTTGAGTTGAAGCTTGTTTGCACTTTAAAACATTCTTGGGGTTGTTTCATTTTCAAATGAATGCAAAAAAAACATTTGGGTGCTTTCACTTAATATACAAAACAAAAGAACTCAATCTCTATCACCCTAGTCGTAAGAGCTGTTACAACGCGTTAATGCATTCAAAGGTTTGAGTTGAAGCTTGTTTGTACTTGTAAACATCCTAGGTATAGTTTCACACTCAAATGAATCCAAACAAAGTATTTGGATGCTTTAGCTTAATATACAACACAAAAGAACTCAAATCTCTGTCACCCTACTCGTATGAACTTTTAAAACGCGTAAATGTATTCAAACGCTTGAGTTGAATCTTGTTTGCACTTTAAAACATTCTTGGGGTTGTTTCATACTCAAATGAATGCAAACAAAACATTTGTGTGCTTTCTCATAATATACAACACAAAAGAACTAAAATCTGTTTCACCCTACTCGTATGAGCTTTTAAAACGCGTAAATGCATTCAAAAGCTTGAGTTGAAGCTTGTTTGTACTTGTAAACATCCTAGGTGTAGTTTCACACTCAAATGAATGCAAACAAAGTATTTGGATGCTTTCTCTTAATATACAACACAAAAGAACTCAAATCTCTTTCACCCTACTCGTATGAGCTTTTAAAACGCGTAAACGCATTCAAAAGCTTGAGTTGAAGCTTGTTTGCACTTTAAAACTTTCTTGGTGTAGTTTCATACTCAAATGAATGGAAACAAAACATTTGGGTGCTTTCTCTTAATATACAACACAAAAGAACTCAATCTCTATCACCCTAGTCGTAAGAGCTGTTAAAACGCGAAAATGCATTCAAAAGCTTGAGTTGAAGCTTGTTTGCACTTTAAAACATTCTTGGTGTACTTTCATACTAAAATGAGTGCAAACAAAGTATTTGGATGCTTTCTCTTAATATACAACACAAAAGAACTCAAATCTCATTCACCCTACTTGTATGAGCTTTTAAAATGCGTAAATGCATTCAAAAGCTTGACTTGAAGCTTGTTTGTACTTGTAAACATCCTAGGTGTAGTTTCACACTCAAATGAATCCAAACAAAGTATTTGGATGCTTTCTCTTAATATACAACACAAAAGAACTCAAATTTCTCTCACCCTACTCGTAAGAGCTTTTAAAACGCGTAAATGCATTCCAAACCTTGAGTTGAAGCTTGTTTGTTCTTGTAAACATCCTAGGCGTAGTTTCACACTCAAATGAATCAAAACAAAGTATTTGGATGCTTTCTCTTAATATACAACACAAAAGAACTCAATTCCTTTTCACCCTACGCGTATGAGCTTTTAAAACGCGTAAATGCATTCAAAAACTTGAGTTGAAGATTGTTTGTACTTGTTAACATCCTAGGTGTAGTTTCACACTCAAATGAATGCAAACAAAGTAGTTGGATGCTTTCTCTTAATATACAACACAAAAGATCTCAAATCTCTTTTACCCTACTCGTATGAGCTTTTAAAACGCGTAAATGTATTCAAACGCTTGAGTTGAAGCTTCTTTGAACTTTAACACATTCTTGGGGTTGTTTCATACTCAAATGAATGCAAACAAAACATTTTGGTGCTTTCTCATAATATACAACACAAAAGAACTAAAATCTGTTTCACCCTACTCGTATGAGCTTTTAAAACGCGTAAATGCATTCAAAAGCTTGAGTTGAAGCTTGTTTGTACTTGTAAACATCCTAGGAGTAGTTTCACACTCAAATGAATGCAAACAAAGTATTTGGATGCTTTCTCATAATATACAACACAAAAGAACTAAAATCTGTTTCACCCTACTCGTATGAGCTTTTAAAACGCGTAAATGCATTCAAAAGCTTGAGTTGAAGCTTGTTTGTACTTGTAAACATCCTAGGTGTAGTTTCACACTGAAATGAATGCAAACAAAGTATTTGGATGCTTTCTCTTAATATACAACACAAAAGAACTCAAATCTCTTTCACCCTTCTCGTATGAGCTTTTAAAACGCGTAAATGAATTCCAAAGCTTGAGTTGAAGCTTGTTTGTACTTGTAAACATCCTAGGTGTAGTTTCACACTCAAATGAATCCAAACAAAGTATTTGGATGCTTTCTCTTAATATAAAACACAAAAGAACTCAAATCTCTTTCACCCTACTCGTATGAGCTTTTAAAACGCGTAAATGTATTCAAAAGCTTGAGTTGAAGCTTGTTTGCACTTTAAAACATTCTTGGGGTTGTTTCATACTCATGAATGCAAACAAAACATTTGGGTGCTTTCACTTAATATACAAAACAAAAGAACTCAATCTCTATCACCCTAGTCGTAAGAGCTGTTACAACGCGTAAATGCATTCAAAATTTTGAGTTGAAGCTTGTTTGTACTTGTAAACATCCTAGGAGTAGTTTCACACTCAAATGAATGCAAACAAAACATTTGGGTGCTTTCACTTAATATACAAAACAAAAGAACTCAATCTCTATCACCCTAGTCGTAAAGAGCTGTTATAACGCGTAAATGCATTCAAAGTTTTGAGTTGAAGCTTGTTTGTACTTGTAAACATCCTAGGTGTAGTTTCACACTCAATGAACCCATGCAAAGTATTTGGATGGTTTCTCTTAATATACAACACAAAAGAACTCAAATCTCTTTCACCCTACTCGTATGAGCTTTTAAAACGCGTAAATGCATTCAAAAGCTTGAGTTGAAGCTTCTTTGCACTTTAAAACATTATTGGGGTTGTTTCATACTCAAATGAATGCAAACAAAACATTTGGGTGCTTTCTCTTAATGTACAACAAAAAAGACCTCAATCTCTATCACCCTAGTCGTAAGAGCTGTTAAAACGCGTAAATGCATTCAAAGGTTTGAGTTGAAGCTTGTTTGTACTTGTAAACATCCTAGGTCTAGTTTCACACTCAAATGAACCCAAGAAAAGCTTGAGTTGAAGCTTGTTTGCACTTTAAAACATTCTTGGTGTAGTTACATACTCAAATGAATGCAAACAAAACATTTGGGTGCTTTCACTTAATATACAAAACAAAAGAACTCAATCTCTATCACCCTAGTCGTAAAGAGCTGTTACAACGCGTAAATGCATTCAAAGTTTTGAGTTGAAGCTTGTTTGTACTTGTAAACATCCTAGGTGTAGTTTTACACTCAATGAACCCATGCAAAGTATTTGGATGGTTTCTCTTAATATACAACACAAAAGAACTCAAATCTCTTTCACCCTACTCGTATGAGCTTTCAAAACGCGTAAATGCTTTCAAAAGCTTGAGTTGAAGCTTGTTTGTACTTGTAAACATCCTAGGTGTAGTTTCACACTCACATGAATGCAAACAAAGGATTTGGATGCTTTCTCTTAATATACAACACAAAAGTACTCAAATCTCTTTCACCCTACTCGTATGAGCTTTTAAAACGCGTAAATGCATTCAAAAGCTTGAGTTGAAGCATGTTTGCACTTTAAAACTTTCTTGGTGTAGTTTCATACTCAAATGAATGCAAACAAAACATTTGGGTGCTTTCTCTTAATATGCAACACAAAAGAACTCAATCTCTATCACCCTAGTCGTAAAAGCTGTTAAAACGCGTAAATGCATTCAAAAGCTTGAGTTGAAGCTTGTTTGCACATTAAAACATTCTTGGTGTAGTTTCATACTCAAATGAGTGCAAACAAAGTATTTGGATGCTTTCTCTTAATATTCAACACAAAAGAACTCAAATCTCTTTCACCCTACTCGTATGAGCTTTTAAAACGCGTAAATGCATTCAAAAGCTTGAGTTTAAGTTTGTTTGTACTTGTAAACATCCTAGGTGTAGTTTCACACTCAAATGAATCCAAACAAAGTATTTGGATGCTTTCTCATATACAACACAAAAGAACTCAAATCTCTTTCACCCTACTCGTATGAGCTTATAAAACGCGTAAATGCATTCAAAAGCTTGAGTTACAACACAAAAGAACTCAATCTCTTTCAACCAACTCGTATGAGCTTTTAAAACGCGTAAATGCATTCAAAATCTTGAGTTGAAGCTTGTTTGTACTTGTAAACATCCTAGGTGTAGTTTCACACTCAAATGAATCCAAACAAAGTATTTGGATGCTTTCTCTTAGTTTACAACACAAAAGAACTCGAATCTCTTTCACCCTAATCGTATGAGCTTTTAAAACACGTAAATGCATTCAAAAGCTTGAGTTGAAGCTTGTTTGTACTTGTAAACATCCTAGGTGTAGTTTCACACTCAAATGAATCCAAGCAAAGTATTTGGATGCGTTCTCTTAGTATACAACACAAAAGAACTTGAATCTCTTTCACCCTACTCGTATGAGCTTTTAAAACACGTTAATGCATTCAAAAGCTTGAGTTGAAGCTTGTTTGTACTAGTTAACATCCTAGGTGTAGTTACACACTCAAATGAATCCAAGCAAAGTATTTGGATGCGTTCTCTTAGTATACAACACAAAAGAACTTGAATCTCTTTCACCCTACTCGTATGAGCTTTTAAAACACGTTAATGCATTCAAAAGTTTGAGTTGAAGCTTGTTTGTACATGTAAACATCCTAGGTGTAGTTTCACACTCAAATGAATCCAAACAAAGTATTTGGATGCTTTCTCTTAATATAAAACACAAAATAACTCAAATCTCTTTCACCCTACTCGTAAGAGCTTCTAAAACGCGTAAATGCATTCAAAAGCTAGAGTTGAAGCTTGTTTGTACTTGTAAACATCCTAGGTTTAGTTTCACACTCAAATGAATGCAAACAAAGTATTTGGATGCTTTCTCTTAATATACAACACAAAAGAACTCAAATCTCTTTCACCCTTCTCGTATGAGCTTTTAAAACGCGTAAATGAATTCCAAAGCTTGAGTTGAAGCTTGTTTGTACTTGTAAACATCCTAGGTGTAGTTTCACACTCAAATGAATCCAAACAAAGTATTTGGATGCTTTCTCTTAATATAAAACACAAAAGAACTCAAATCTCTTTCACCCTACTCGTATGAGCTTTTAAAACGCGTAAATGTATTCAAAAGCTTGAGTTGAAGCTTGTTTGCACTTTAAAACATTCTTGGGGTTGTTTCATACTCATGAATGCAAACAAAACATTTGGGTGCTTTCACATAATATACAAAACAAAAGAACTCAATCTCTATCACCCTAGTCGTAAGAGCTGTTACAACGCGTAAATGCATTCAAAAGCTTGAGTTGAAGCTTGTTTGTACTTGTAAACATCCTAGGAGTAGTTTCACACTCAAATGAATGCAAACAAAACATTTGGGTGCTTTCACTTAATATACAAAACAAAAGAACTCAATCTCTATCACCCTAGTCGTAAAGAGCTGTTATAACGCGTAAATGCATTCAAAGTTTTGAGTTGAAGCTTGTTTGTACTTGTAAACATCCTAGGTGTAGTTTCACACTCAATGAACCCATGCAAAGTATTTGGATGGTTTCTCTTAATATACAACACAAAAGAACTCAAATCTCTTTCACCCTACTCGTATGAGCTTTTAAAACGCGTAAATGCATTCAAAAGCTTGAGTTGAAGCTTCTTTGCACTTTAAAACATTACTGGGGTTGTTTCATACTCAAATGAATGCAAACAAAACATTTGGGTGCTTTCTCTTAATGTACAACAAAAAAGACCTCAATCTCTATCACCCTAGTCGTAAGAGCTGTTAAAACGCGTAAATGCATTCAAAGGTTTGAGTTGAAGCTTGTTTGTACTTGTAAACATCCTAGGTCTAGTTTCACACTCAAATGAACCCAAGAAAAGCTTGAGTTGAAGCTTGTTTGCACTTTAAAACATTCTTGGTGTAGTTACATACTCAAATGAATGCAAACAAAACATTTGGGTGCTTTCACTTAATATACAAAACAAAAGAACTCAATCTCTATCACCCTAGTCGTAAAGAGCTGTTACAACGCGTAAATGCATTCAAAGTTTTGAGTTGAAGCTTGTTTGTACTTGTAAACATCCTAGGTGTAGTTTTACACTCAATGAACCCATGCAAAGTATTTGGATGGTTTCTCTTAATATACAACACAAAAGAACTTAAATCTCTTTCACCCTACTCGTATGAGCTTTCAAAACGCGTAAATGCTTTCAAAAGCTTGAGTTGAAGCTTGTTTGTACTTGTAAACATCCTAGGTGTAGTTTCACACTCACATGAATGCAAACAAAGGATTTGGATGCTTTCTCTTAATATACAACACAAAAGCACTCAAATCTCTTTCACCCTACTCGTATGAGCTTTTAAAACGCGTAAATGCATTCAAAAGCTTGAGTTGAAGCATGTTTGCACTTTAAAACTTTCTTGGTGTAGTTTCATACTCAAATGAATGCAAACAAAACATTTGGGTGCTTTCTCTTAATATGCAACTCAAAAGAACTCAATCTCTATCACCCTAGTCGTAAAAGCTGTTAAAACGCGTAAATGCATTCAAAAGCTTGAGTTGAAGCTTGTTTGCACATTAAAACATTCATGGTGTAGTTTCATACTCAAATGAGTGCAAACAAAGTATTTGGATGCTTTCTCTTAATATTCAACACAAAAGAACTCAAATCTCTTTCACCCTACTCGTATGAGCTTTTAAAACGCGTAAATGCATTCAAAAGCTTGTGTTTAAGTTTGTTTGTACTTGTAAACATCCTAGGTGTAGTTTCACACTCAAATGAATCCAAACAAAGTATTTGGATGCTTTCTCATATACAACACAAAAGAACTCAAATCTCTTTCACCCTACTCGTATGAGCTTTTAAAACGCGTAAATGCATTCAAAAGCTTGAGTTTAAGCTTGTTTGTACTTGTAAACATCCTAGGTGTAGTTTCACACTCAAATGAATCCAAACAAAGTATTTGGATGCTTTCTCATATACAACACAAAAGAACTCAAATCTCTTTCACCCTACTCGTATGAGTTTATAAAACGCGTAAATGCATTCAAAAGCTTGAGTTACAACACAAAAGAACTCAATCTCTTTCACCCAACTCGTATGAGCTTTTAAAACGCGTAAATGCATTCAAAATCTTGAGTTGAAGCTTGTTTGTACTTGTAAACATCCTAGGTGTAGTTTCACACTCAAATGAATCCAAACAAAGTATTTAGATGCTTTCTCTTAGTTTACAACACAAAAGAACTCGAATCTCTTTCACCCTAATCGTATGAGCTTTTAAAACACGTAAATGCATTCAAAAGCTTGAGTTGAAGCTTGTTTGTACTTGTAAACATCCTAGGTGTAGTTTCACACTCAAATGAATCCAAGCAAAGTATTTGGATGCGTTCTCTTAGTATACAACACAAAAGAACTTGAATCTCTTTCACCCTACTCGTATGAGCTTTTAAAACACGTTAATGCATTCAAAAGCTTGAGTTGAAGCTTGTTTGTACTTGTTAACATCCTAGGTGTAGTTACACACTCAAATGAATCCAAGCAGATTATTTGGATGCATTCTCTTAGTATACAACACAAAAGAACTTGAATCTCTTTCACCCTACTCGTATGAGCTTTTAAAACACGTTAATGCATTCAAAAGTTTGAGTTGAAGCTTGTTTGTACTTGTAAACATCCTAGGTGTAGTTTCACACTCAAATGAATCCAAACAAAGTATTTGGATGCTTTCTCTTAATATAAAACACAAAATAACTCAAATCTCTTTCACCCTACTCGTAAGAGCTTCTAAAACGCGTAAATGCATTCAAAAGCTAGAGTTGAAGCTTGTTTGTACTTGTAAACATCCTAGGTTTAGTTTCACACTCAAATGAATGCAAACAAAGTATTTGGATGCTTTCTCTTAATATACAACAGAAAAGAACTCAAATCTCTTTCACCCTACTCGTATGAGCTTTTAGAACGCGTAAATGCATTCAAAAGCTTGAGTTGAAGCTTGTTTGTACTTGTAAACATCCTAGGTGTAGTTTCAGACTCAAATGAATTCAAACAAAGTATTTGGATGCTTTCTCTTAATATTCAACACGAAAGAACTCAAATCTCTTTCACCCTACTCGTATGAGCTTTTAAAACGCGTAAATGCATTCAAAAGCTTGAGTTTAAGCTTGTTTGTACTTGTAAACATCCTAGGTGTAGTTTCACACTCAAATGAATCCAAACAAAGTATTTGAGTGTGAAACTACACCTAGGATGTTTACAAGTACAAACAAGCTTCAACTCAAGCCTTTGAATGCATTTACGCATTTTAAAAGCTCATAAAAGTAGGGTGAAAGAGATTTGAGTTCTTTTGTGTTGTATATTAAGAGAAAGCATCCAAATACTTTGTTTGCACTCATTTGAGTATGAAATTACACCAAGAATATTTTAAAGTGCAAACAAGCTTCAACTCAAGCTTTTCTTGGGTTCATTTGAGTGTGAAACTAGTCCTAGGATGTTTGCAAGTACAAACAAGCTTCAACTCAAACCTTTCAATGCATTTACGCGTTTTAACAGCTCTTACGACTAGGGTGATAGAGATTGAGGTATTTTTTTGTTGTACATTAAGAGAAAGCACCCAAATGTTTTGTTTGCATTCATTTGAGTATTAAACTACACCAAGAAAGGTTTAAAGTGCAAACAAGCTTCAACTCAAGCTTTTGAATGCATTTACGCGTTTTAAAAGCTCTTACGAGTAGGGTGAAAGAGATTTGAGTACTTTTGTGTTGTATATTAAGAGAAAGCATCCAAATACTTTGTTTGCATTAATTTGAGTGTGAAACTACACCAAGAAAGTTTGAAAGTGCAAACAAGCTTCAACTCATCCTTTTGAATGCATTTACGCATTTTAAAAGCTCATACGAGTAGAGTGAAAGAGATTTGAGTTCTTTTGTGTTGTATATTATGAGAAAGCACCCACATGTTTTGTTTGCATTCATTTGAGTATGAAACTACCCCAAGAATGTTTTAAAGTGCAAACAAGCTTCAACTCAAGCGGTTGAATACATTTACGCGTTTTAAAAGCTCATACGAGTAGGGTGAAAGAGATTTGAGTTCTTTTGCGTTGTATATGAAGATAAAGCATCCAAATAATTTGTTTGGATTCATTTGAGTGTGAAACTATACCTAGGATGTTTACAAGTACAAACAAGCTTCAGCTCAAGCTTTTGAATGCATTTACGTGTTTTAAAAGCTCATACGAGTAGGGTGAAAGAGATTTGAGTTCTTTTTTGTTGTATATTAAGAGAAAGTATCCAAATACTTCCTTTGCACTCATTTGAGTGATAAAATACACCTAGGATGTTTACAACTACAAACAAGTTTCAACTCAAGCTTTTGAATGCATTTACGCATTTTAAAAGCTCATACAAGTAGGGTGAAAGAGATTTGAGTTCTTTTGTGTTGTATATTAAGAGAAAGCATCCAAATACTTTGTTTGCACTCATTTGAGTATGAAACTACACCAAGATTGTTTTAAAGTGCAAACAAGCTTCAACTCAAGCTTTTGAATGCATTTTCGCGTTTTAACAGCTCTTACGACTAGGGTGATAGAGATTGAGTTCTTTTGTGTTGTATATTAAGAGAAATCACCCAAATGTTTTGTTTCCATTCATTTGAGTATGAAACTACACCAAGAAAGTTTTAAAGTGCAAACAAGCTTCAACTCAAGCTTTTGAATGCATTTTGGCGTTTTAAAAGCTCATACGAGTAGGGTGAAAGAGATTTGAGTACTTTTGTGTTGTATATTAAGAGAAAGCATCCAAATACTTTGTTTGCATTCATTTTAGTTTGAAACTACACCTAGGATGTTTACAAGTACAAACAAGCTTCAACTCAAGCTTTTGAAAGCATTTACGCGTTTTAAAAGCTCATACGATTAGGGTGAAAGAGATTTGAGTTCTTTTGTGTTGTATATTAAGAGAAAGCATCCAAATACTTTTCTTTGGTTCATTTGAGTGTGAAACTACACCTAGGATGTTTACAAGTACAAACAACCTTCAACTCAGACCTTTGAATGCATTTACGCGTTGTAACAGCTCTTACGACTAGGGTGATAGAGATTGAGTTCTTTTGTTTTGTATATTAAGTGAAAGCACCCAAATGTTTTGTTTGCATTCATTTGAGTATGAAACAACCCCAAGAATGTTTTAAAGTGCAAACAAGCTTCAACTCAAGCTTTTGAATACATTTACGCGTTTTAAAAGCTCATACGAGTAGGGTGAAAGAGATTTGAGTTCTTTTGTGTTGAATATTAAGAGAATGCATCCAAATACTTTGTTTGCATTCATTTGAGTGTGAAACTACACCTAGGATGTTTACAAGTACAAACAAGTTTCAACTCAAGCTTTTGAATGCATTTACGCGTTTTATAAGCTCATAAGAGAAGGGTGAAAGAGATTTGAGTTCTTTTGTGTTGTATATTAAGAGAAAGCATCCAAATACTTTGTTTGCATTCATTTGAGTGTGAAACTGCACCAAGAAAGTTTGAAAGTGCAAACAAGCTTCAATTCATGCTTTTGAATGCATTTACGCATTTTAAAAGCTCATACGAGTAGGGTGAAAGAGATTTGAGTTCTTTTGTGTTGAATATTAAGAGAAAGCATCCAAATACTTTGTTTGCATTCATTTGAGTGTGAAACTACACCAAGAAAGTTTGAAAGTGCAAACAAGCTTCAACTCATGCTTTTGAATGCATTTACGCATTTTAAAAGCTCATACGAGTAGGGTGAAAGAGATTTGAGTTCTTTTGTGTTGAATATTAAGAGAAAGCATCCAAATACTTTGTTTGCATTCATTTGACTGTGAAACTACACCTAGGATGTTTACAAGTACAAACAAGTTTCAACTCAAGCTTTTGAATGCATTTACGCGTTTTATAAGCTCATAAGAGAAGGGTGAAAGAGATTTGAGTTCTTTTGTGTTGTATATTAAGAGAAAGCATCCAAATACTTTGTTTACATTCATTTGAGTGTGAAACTACATCAACATATTTCATTTTTTTTAAGCTCGGTGGAAACAAAATACTTACGCGTTTTAAAAGCTCATACGAGTTGGGTGAAAGAGATTTGAGTTCTTTTGTGTTTTATATTAAGAGAAAGCATCCAAATACTTTGTTTGGATTCATTTGAGTGTGAAACTACACCAAGGATGTTTCTTCACCATGGGGTTGTAACTCTTCCACCACGATTGCTGAATCAAGAACATTGCTTGGGTCGTCTTTTTGTTCTTCTTGATACAAAGTGGGTTCTTGAAATTCTTCACCAATCATTTGCCATTCCGCTAGGCTTACAATTATGGGAGCTGCATTTTCAGTAGCTTTCACACTAGCTACTTGCTCAAGGTTGTGTTGAGCGTAAAAAGCTCGTGACGTGAACTTTGGCACAAACTTTCTAATGAGCTCTTCACGCATCTCACTCCAGCTTTGGATTTTGCCCTTTTCAATCCTTCTTCTCCTGATTTCTAAGAGTTCCCACCAAATCAAAGAATCACAATCAAAAGAACTCGTCACAAGTTCTATTTTCTTGCGATTAGAAAACTCCAAGACTTTAAACCATTCGTCCACCGTCTCAAGCCACGTATAAAAATCTCCAGAATAGAGGAACCCACCAAATTTAGGAAAGTCTATCTCTAAGTCATCATCATTATACTTTGTATCATAAAGACGAGGCATTTTGTGGAGTTAGGTTGTGTTTGAGTTTGGATGGTGTTTGGGCTGTTTTTGGGTTCTTTGTGGACTTTGTGTTGTGGAATGACGGGATAAGACAATCAAATGTAATGAATACTCAAAACTATCCAATGATTCAACACCCAATTCCAGTTTCAACAAAGATCCATAAGAGAACAAACGCCAATTGCAACAGCTCAACTTCAAACACAACAATTCCAAATTTTGCACGTACACGAACAGCTCAACAAATCTCAAAATTTCTTACATACAATGGTGACAAAACCCGAAATCTACCAAGATAATTTGTAGTATAAGGTATTAGGAGGCTATAGGAGTAAGAAAGACATAAACTTAATCTCTAGATCTTGAGATATGAGCAAAATGCCAACATGACTCCTGTTCACAACCCAGCAGGACCAACAAAATGTCTGAGCACCAATGAAGGCCAAAGACTCAACATTTTAACTTCAAACCACTTGGATAACAAAGATATAACCCCAAATAAGATAACCAGGTATAAATGCCACAAGACTCACCACAACGTTGCAGAATAAATTCAGAACAAACAAGCAATGCAACAAATAAGATCCCAGTTCACGCTCAGCACATTTAGCAACTTCTCACAATAAACTGCTCCAACCCACAATGATTTAAGCAAAACCACCAAGATATTCCGAAAGATAAATATCTAAGGAACTCAGAAAAGTATCAAAGTTGACACCTTTACCTTTTGAAGCGCCTCCAAAAACCAAGATCCTCAGCTTGGTCCAATCGCACATCCAGCAGGAGTCACCGAGGGAAAATGCTTACTTGAGTACCCAAATCTCAACCTTTTTCCTTGCAACCAAAACCAGGTGAAAGAGGACTCTTCAATGAAGAAAAACCTCTGAATTAACGAGCTAAGAAAACCAAAGCTCTGATACCAACTGATGCGTTAGCAAAACTGAAGCTTTTAGTTCGTTTTCGAACAATGGATGTTTTGATAATATTTTGTTTGTTTTTTGATTATAGAGATTGAAAACGAAGTAAATGAAACGAAAAATAAGAAGAGGAAGGATAGATAGCACCACCACCAGGACTATAAAGGAGTTAACCACCAAGTCAAGGCTAAAGGATACTACTTGTTTCACCAAATATCCCTAAGGACATTATAAAGAACAACAATGTTTGTAAGCAAAAGGCAGCAACCATTTCATATTTTCATTCATCATAATCTATCCCTTACATCAGCCGTGTATACATATTTATAAGGGTTACAAATGTTCCATAATGACCTAGGAATACTCTAGAATGGGTGAGCTGTCCAAGAGTAGTGCCCAAGCAACTTGAAACTTCAGTATTCTGCCCAGAAATGAGCCAAATACGTGCAGTACAATTTGGAGCGCATTTCCTTCCGTTTTGGACCACTTGACAGCTGTTACTTGTCCTTGCACAAGGACAAACGTGGTTGAGCTGTAAGAGGAGCTTCAAGCTTCATCCTTATCCATCCCCTGTGCTTTTAGACTCTCCTCATTCAGTAGCTACTTAGGGAATTCAAAATGCAATTAAAACTTCCTAATTAACTAATTACATGCAACATAATTAAGCTACTTAAGTACGAACATGTGTACGAACATTTTTACGGACAAAAACCAAGTTAATCAACTAATCATGATAATTAAGCTAATTGCAAGGTTATTTGTGTATGGACATGTGCACTACATGTTGTACGGACAAAAACCAGGTTTATGCCATAGAAAGGACATTAATGCCCCTAGGACCATTAATGAAGCCACCATGGACTAAAAGAGTGTCTTAGGACATGATAATATCATTAATCGACCAAGAACAGATTGCATGGCACTTAAGTGAAGAGAGGAGCTTGATGCCAACGCATCATACACCCGGTGTTGTTTAGGACTTGCCCTCAAGTCCTGGAAGTAGAAAGCTTTCCAATTAAGCTCAATGATGTAGGTGCTGAACTTTCCACCCCGAATACGGCCTCTAATCCAAGCCCCAATTGATCTCGTGACATCTTTATAATGTTGCTGCATTTTTACCTCAAAGAACAGTGGCACGATTGTACCAATCCCTGCTCTAGGGAAATTCATATAATCTGCCACATCAAACTTTTGCCACTTGAATACATTCTCAAACAAGATGAAATGAGATAAAAGGGTCAAGGAACTTGTTGGCAATCTTGTCTGTATGCTGCTGTAATTTGCTTCTGGTGCAGCTTTCACGATATCTTCACAAATGAAAGTTTCTTCACCATGGGGTTGTAACTCTTCCACCACGATTGCTGAATCAAGAACATTGCTCGGGTCGTCTTTTTGTTCTTCTTGAAACAAAGTGGGTTCTTGAAATTCTTCACCAATCATTTGCCATTCCGCTAGGCTCACAATTATGGGAGCTGCATTTTCAGTAGCTTTCACACTAGCTACTTGCTCAAGGTTGTGTTGAGTGTAAAAAGCTCGTGATGTGAACTTTGGCACAAACTTTCTAATGAGCTCTTCACGCATCTCACTCCAGCTTTGGATTTTGCCCTTTCCAATCCTTCTTCTCCTGATTTCTAAGAGTTCCCACCAAATCAAAGAATCACAATCAAAAGAACTCGTCACAAGTTCTATTTTCTTGCGATTAGAAAACTCCAAGACTTTAAACCATTCGTCCACCGTCTCAAGCCACGTATAAAAATCTTCAGAATAGAGGAACCCACCAAATTTAGGAAAGTCTATCTCTAAGTCATCATCATTATACTTGGTATCATAAAGACGAGGCATTTTGTGGAGTTAGGTTGTGTTTGAGTTTGGATGGTGTTTGGGCTGTTTTTGGGTTCTTTGTGGACTTTGCGTTGTGGAATGACGGGATAAGACAATCAAATGCAATGAATACTCAAAACTATCCAATGATTCAACACCCAATTCCAGTTTCAACAAAGATCCATAAGAGAACAAACGCCAATTGCAACAACTCAACTTCAAACACAACAATTCCAAATTTTGCACGTACACGAACAGCTCAACAAATCTCAAAATTTCTTACATACAAGGGTGACAAAACCCGAAATCTACCAAGATAATTTGTACTATAAGGTATTAGGAGGCTATAAGAGTAAGAAAGACATAAACTTAATCTCAAGCTTCATCCTTATCCATCCCCTGTGCTTTTAGACTCTCCTCATTCAGTAGCTACTTAGGGAATTCAAAATGCAATTAAAACTTCCTAATTAACTAATTGTATGCAACATAATTAAGCTACTTAAGTACGAACATGTGTGCGAACATTTTTACGGACAAAAACCAAGTTAATCAACTAATCATGATAATTAAGCTAATTGCAAGGTTATTTGTGTATGGACATGTGCACTACATGTTGTACGGACAAAAACAAGGTTTATGCCATAGAAAGGACATTAATGCCCCTAGGACCATTAATGAAGCCACCATGGACTAAAAGAGTGTCTTAGGACATTATAATATCATTAATCGACCAAGAACAGATTGCATGGCAATTAAGTGAAGAGAGGAGCTTGATGCCAACGCATCACTTTTGAATGCATTTACGCGTTTTAAAAGCTCATACGAGTAGGGTGAAAGAGATTTGAGTTCTTTTGTGTTTTATATTAAGAGAAAGCATCCAAATACTTTGTTTGGATTCATTTGAGTGTGAAACTACACCTAGGATGTTTACAAGTACAAACAAGCTTAAACTCAAGCTTTTGAATGCATTAACGCGTTTTAAAAGCTCATACGAGTAGGGTGAAAGAGATTTGAGTTCTTTTGTGTTGAATATTAAGAGAAAGCATCCAAATACTTTGTTTGCATTCATTTGAGTGTGAAACTACACCTAGGATGTTTACAAGTACAAACAAGCTTCAACTCAAGCTTTTGAATGCATTTACGCGTTTCAAAAGCTCATACGAGTAGGGTGAAAGTGATTTGAGTTCTTTTGTGTTTTATATTAAGAGAAAGCATCCAAATACTTTGTTTGGATTCATTTGAGTGTGAAACTACACCTAGGATGTTTACAAGTACAAACAAGCTTCAACTCAAGCTTTTGAATGCATTTACGCATTTTAAAAGCTCATACAAGTAGGGTGAGAGAGATTTGAGTTCTTTTGTGTTGTATATTAAGAGAAAGCATCCAAATACTTTGTTTGCACTCATTTGAGTATGAAACTACACCAAGAATGTTTTAAAGTGCAAACAAGCTTCAACTCAGGCTTTTGAATGCATTTACGCGTTTTTACAGCTCTTACGACTAGGGTAATAGAGATTGAGTTCTTTTTTGTTGTATATTAAGAGAAAGCACCCAAATGTTTTGTTTGCATTCATTTGAGTATGAAACTACACCAAGAAAGTTGTAAAGTGCAAACAAGCTTCAACTCAAGCTTTTGAATGCATTTACGCGTTTTAAAAGCTCATACGAGTAGGGTGAAAGAGATTTGAGTACTTTTGTGTTGTATATTAAGAGAAGGCATCCAAATACTTTGTTTGCATTCATTTGAGTGTGAAACTACACCTAGGATGTTTACAAGTACAAACAAGCTTCAACTCAAGCTTTTGAATGCATTCACGCGTTTTAAAAGCTCATACGAGTAGGTTGAAAGAGATTTGAGTTCTTTTGTGTTTTATATTAAGAGAAAGCATCCTAGTACTTTGTTTGGATTCATTTGAGTGTGAAACTACACCAAGGATGTTTACAAGTACAAACAAGCTTCAACTCAAGCTTTGGAATGCATTTACGCGTTTTAAAAGCTCATACCCGTAGGGTGAAAGAGATTTGAGTTCTTATGTGTTGTATATTAAGAGAAAGCATCCAAATACTTTTTTTTCACTCATTTGAGTATGAAACTACACCAAGAATGTTTTAAAGTGCAAACAAGCTTCAACTCAAAGCTTTTGAATGCATTTACGCGTCTTAACAGCTCATACGAGTAGGGTGAAAGAGATTTGAGTTCTTTTGTGTTGTATATTAAGAGAAAGCAGCCAACTACTTTATTTGGATTCATTTGAGTGTGAAACAACACCTAGGATGTTTACAAGTACAAACAAGATTCAACTCAAACCTTTGAATGCATTTACGCGTTGTAACAGCTCTTACGACTAGGGTGATAGAGATTGAGTTCTTTTGTTTTGTATATTAAGTGAAAGCACCCATATATTTTGTTTGCATTCATTTGAGTATGAAACAACCCCAAGAATGTTTTAAAGTGCAAACAAGCTTCAACTTAAGCTTTTGAATAAATTTACGCGTTTTAAAAGCTCATACGAGTAGGGTGAAAGAAATTTGAGTTCTTTTGTGTTGTATATTAAGATAAAGCAACCAAATACTTTGTTTGGATTCATTTGAGTGTTAAACTACACCTAGGATGTTTACAAGTACAAACAAGCTTCAACTCAAGCTTTTGAATGCATTTACGTGTTTTAAAAGGTCATACGAGTAGGGTGAAAGAGAATCGAGTTCTTTTGTGTTGTAAACTAAGAGAAAGCATCCAAATACTTTGTTTGGATTCATTTGAGTGTGAAACTACACCTAGGATGTTTACAAGTACAAACAAGCTTAAACTCAAGCTTTTGAATGCATTTACGCGTTTTAAAAGCTCATATGAGTAGGGTGATAGAGATTTGAGTTCTTTTGTGTTTTATATTAAGAGAAAGCATCCAAATACTTTGTTTGGATTCATTTGAGTGTGAAACTACACCAAGGATGTTTACAAGTACAAACAAGCTTCAACTCAAGATTTTGAATGCATTTACGCGTTTTAAAAGCTCATACGAGTTGGGTGAAAGAGATTGAGTTCTTTTGTGTTGTAACTCTACTTTTGAATGCATTTACGCGTTTTATAGGCTCATACGAGTAGGGTGAAAGAGATTTGAGTTCATTAGTGTTGTATATGAGAAAGCATCAAAATACTTTGTTTGAATTTATTTGAGTGTGAAACTACACCTAGGATGTTTACAAGTACAAACAAGCTTAAACTCAAGCTTTTGAATGCATTTACGCGTTTTAAAAGCTCATACGAGTAGGGTGAACGAGATTTGAGTTCTTTTGTGTTGAATATTAAGAGAAAGCATCCAAATACTTTGTTTCCATTCATTTGAGTGTGAAACTACACCTAGGATGTTTACAAGTACAAACAAGCTTCAACTCAAGCTTTTGAATGCATTTACGCGTTTCAAAAGCTCATACGAGTAGGGTGAAAGAGATTTGAGTTCTTTTGTGTTGTATATTAAGAGAAAGCATCCAAATACTTTGTTTGCATTCATTTGAGTGTGAAACTACACCTAGGATGTTCACAAGTACAAACAAGCTTCAACTCAAGCTTTTGAATGCATTTATGCGTTTTAAAAGCTCATACGAGTAGGGTGATAGAGATTTGAGTTCTTTTGTGTTTTATATTAAGAGAAAGCATCCAAATACTTTGTTTGGATTCATTTGAGTGTGAAACTACACCAAGGATGTTTACAAGTACAAACAAGCTTCAACTCAAGCTTTTGAATGCATTTACGCGTTTTAAAAGCTCATACGAGTAGGGTGAAAGAGATTTGAGTTCTTTTGTGTTTTATATTAAGAGAAAGCATCCAAATACTTTGTTTGGATTCATTTGAGTGTGAAACTACACCTAGGATGTTTACAAGTACAAACAAGCTTCAGCTCAAGCTTTTGAATGCATTTACGCGTTTTAAAAGCTCATACAAGTCGGGTGAAAGAGATTTGAGTTCTTTTGTGTTTTATATTAAGAGAAAGCATCCAAATACCTTGTTTCGATTCATTTGAATGTAAAACTACACCTAGGATGTTTACAAGTACAAACAAGCTTCAACTCAAGCTTTTGAATGCATTTACGCGTTTTAAAAGCTCATACAAGTAGGGCGAAAGAGATTTGAGTTCTTTTGTGTTTTATATTATGAGAAAGCGTCCAAATACTTTGTTTGCACTCATTTGAGTATGAAACTACACCAAGAAAGTTTTAAAGTGCAAACAAGCTTCAACTCAAGCTTTTGAATGCCTTTACGCGTTTTAACAGCTCTTACGATTATGGTGATAGAGACTGAGTTCTTTTGTGTTGTGTATTAAGAGAAAGCACCCAAATGTTTTGTTTGCATTCATTTGGGTATGAAACTACACCAAGAATGTTTTAAAGTGCAAACAAGCTTCAACTCAAGCTTTTGAATGTGATGCAGGAGCAACCTGCTTAAAAAACGATACACATCATATTCACCATTATATAGATCTTATTAATGATCTTGATTCCTCTACACGGCTCTTCAAGAACAACAATGGTGTTTTCCAAGGGGAATTGAAAGAACATTCAATCTTAGTTCTATTATGTTCGTTTATGGAGCATGTTTTAAAATAGGTTACAATTACATTGCCTCCTACATTGAAGATACTTTGGTATACACGCGCAAAATGGGGATTAAAGCTCTTGTTATATGATCACGTTCATTATGGAGAACCTCGTAATCTTGGAAGTTCTGATAGTTGTTCGTATTTTGGCCATAACTCGCTCATACTAAATCTAAACGTGGTGATTCAAAGTTCTGTAGAAAGCTGGAAACGATATCCAAAACTCCCATACGCGTTTTAAACGCTCATACGAGTAGGGTGAAAGAGATTTGAGTTCCTTTGTGTTGTATATTAAGAGAAAGCATCCAAATACTTTGTTTGCATTCGTTAGAGTGTGAAACTACACCTAGGATGTTTACAAGTACAAACAAGCTTCAACTCAAGCTTTTGAATGCATTTACGCGTTTTAACAGCTCTTACGACTAGGGTGATAGAGATCCTGTTCTTTTGTGTTGTATATTAAGAGAAAGCACCCAAATGTTTTGTTTGCATTCATTTGAGTATGAAACTACACCAAGAATGTTTTAAAGTGCAAACAAGCTTCAACTCAAGCTTTTGAATGCATTTACGCGTTTTAAAAGCTCATACGAACAGGGTGAAAGAGATTTGAGTTCTTTTGTGTTGTATATTAAGAGAAAGCATCCAAATACTTTATTTGCATTTATTTGAGTTTGAAACTACACCTAGGATGTTTACAAGTACAAACAAGCTTCAACTCAAGCTTTTGAATGCATTTACGCGTTTTAAAAGCTCATACGAGGAGGATCAAAAAGATTTGAGTTCTGTTGTAATGTATATTAACAGAAAGCATCCAAATACTTTCTTTGGAATCATTTGAGTGTGAAACTACACCTATGATGTTTACAAGAACAAACAAGCTTCAACTCAAGCTTGTGAATGCATTTACGCGTTTTAAAAGCTCATTCGAGTAGGGTGAAAGAGATTTGAGTTCTTTCGTGTTGTATATTAAGAGAAAGCATCGAAATACTTTGTTTGCATTCATTTGAGTGTGAAACTACTCCTAGGATGTTTACAAGTACAAAAAAGCATCAACTCAAGCTTTTGAATGGAGTTCTTTTGTGTTGTATATTAGGAGAATGCACCCAAATGTTTTGTTTGCATTCATTTTAGTATCAAAACTACACCAAGAATGTTTTAAAGTGCAAACATGCTTCAACTCATGCTTTTGAATGCATTTACGCGTTTTAAAAGCTCATACGAGTAGGGTGAAAGAGATTTGAGTTCTTTTGTGTTGTATATTAAGAGAAAGCATCCAAATACTTTGTTTGGATTCATTTGAGTATGAAACTACACCAAGAATGTTTTAAAGTGCAAGCAAGCTTCAACTCAAGCTTTTGAATTCATTTACGCGATTTAAAAGCTCATACGAGTAGGGTGCAAGAGATTTGAGTTCTTTTGTGTTGTATATTAAGAGAAAGCATCCAAATACTTTGTTTGCATTCATTTGAGCGTGAAACAAAACCTAGGACGTTTACAAGTACAAACAAGCTTCAACTCAAGCTTTTGAATGCATTTACGCGTTTTAAAAGCTCATACGAGTAGGGTGAAAGAGATTCGAGTTCTTTTGTGTTGTATATTAAGAGAAAGTATCCAAATACTTTCTTTGTACTCATTTGAGTGATAAAATACACCTAGGATGTTTAGAAGTACAAACAAGCTTCAACTCAAGCTTTTGAATGCATTTACGCGTTTTAACTTCTCTTACAACAATGGTGATAGAGATCGAGTTCATTTGTGTTGTATATTAAGAGAAAGCATCCAAATACTTTGTTTGCATTCATTTGAGTATGAAACTACACCAAGAATGTTTTAAAGAGCAAACAAGCTTCAACTCAAGCTTTTTAATGCATTTACGCGTTTTAACAGCTCCTACGACTAGGGTGATAGAGATCGAGTTCTTTTGTGTTATATATTAAGAGAAAGCACCCAATGTTTTGTTTGCATTCATTTGAGTATGAAACTACACCAAGAATGTTTTAAAGAGCAAACAAGCTTCAACTCAAGCTTTTGAATGCATTTACGCGTTTTAACAGCTCCTACGACTAGGGTGATAGAGATCGAGTTCTTTTGTGTTGTATATTAAGAGAAAGCACCCAAATGTTTTGTTTGCATTCATTTGAGTATGAAACTACACCAAGAATGACTTAAAGTGCAAACAAGCTTCAACTCAAGCTTTTGAATTCAATTACGCGATTTAAAAGCTCATACGAGTAGGGTGAAAGAGATTTGAGTTCTTTTGTGTTGTATATTAAGAGAAAGCATCCAAATACTTTGTTTGCATTCATTTGAGTGTGAAACTACACCTAGGATGTTTACAAGTACAAACAAGCTTCAACTCAAGCTTTTGAAAGCATTTACGCGTTTTAAAAGCTCATACGAGTAGGGTGAAAGAGATTTGAGTTCTTTTGTGTTGTATATTAAGAGAAAGCATCCAAATACTTTGCTTGGGTTCATTTGAGTGTGAAACTACTGCTAGGATGTTTACAAGTACAAACAAGCTTCATCTCAAACCTTTGAATGCATTTACGCGTTGTAACAGCTCTTACGACTAGGGTGATAGAGATTGAGTTCTTTTGCTTTGTATATTAAGTGAAAGCACCCAAATGTTTTGTTTGCATTCATTTGAGTATGAAACAACCCCCAGAATGTTTTAAAGTGCAAACAAGCTTCAACTCAAGCTTTTGAATACATTTAAGCGTTTTGAAAGCTCATACGAGTAGGGTGAAAGAGATTTGAGTTCTTTTGTGTTGTATATTAAGATAAAGCAACCAAACACTTTGTTTGGATTCATTTGAGTGTGAAACTACACCTAGGATGTTTACAAGTACAAACAAGCTTCAACTCAAGCTTTTGAATGCATTTACGTGTTTTAAAAGCTCATACGAGTAGGGTGAAAGTGATTCGAGTTCTTTTGTGTTGTAAACTAAGAGAAAGCATCCAAATACTTTGTTTGGATTCATTTGAGTGTGAAACTACACCTAGGATGTTTACAAGTACAAACAAGCTTCAACTCAAGCTTTTGAATGCATTTACGCGTTTTAGAAGCTCTTACGAGTAGGGTGAAAGAGATTTGAGTTCTTTTGTGTGTTATATTAAGAGAAAGCATCCAAATACTTTGTTTGGATTCATTTGAGTGTGAAACTACACCAAGGATGTTTACAAGTACAAACAAGCTTCAACTCAAGCTTTGGAATGCATTTACGCGTTTTAAAAGCTCATACGAGTTGGGTGAAAGAGATTTGGGTTCTTTTGTGTTGTATATTAAGAGAAAGTATCTAAATACTTTCTTTGCACTCATTTGAGTGATAAAATACACCTAGGATGTTTACAAGTACAAACAAGCTTCAACTAAAGCTTTTGAATGCATTTACACGTTTTAACTTCTCTTACAACTATGGTGATAGAGATCGAGTTCTTTTGTGTTGTATATTAAGAGAAAGCACCCAAATTGTTTGTTTGCATTCATTTGAGGATCAAAACTACACCAAGAATGTTTTAAAGTGCAAACAAGCTTCAACTCAAGCTTTTGAATGCATTTACGCGTTTTAAAAGCTCATACGAGTAGGGTGAAAGAGATTTGAGTTCTTTTGTGTTGTATATTTAGAGAAAGCACCCAAATGTTTTGTTTGCATTCATTTGAGTATGAAACTACACCAAGAATGTTTTAAAGTGCAAACAAGCTTCAACTCAAGCTTTTGAATGCATTTACGCGTTTTAAAAGCTCATACGAATAGGGTGAAAGAGATTTGAGTTCTTTTGTGTTGTATATTAAGAGAAAGCATCAAATACTTTGTTTGGATTCATTTGAGTGTGAAACTACACCTAGGATATTTACAAGTACAAACAAGCTTCAGCTTAAGCTTTTGAATGCATTTACGCGTTTTAAAAGCTCATACAAGTCGGTTGAAAGAGATTTGAGTTTTTTTGTGTTGTATATTAAGAGAAAGCACCCAAATGTTTTGTTTGCATTCATTTGAGTATGAAACTAGACCAAGAAAGTTTTAAAGTGCAAACAAGCTTCAACTCAAGCTTTTGAATACATTTACGCGTTTTATAAGCTCATACGAGTAGGGTGAAAGAGATTCGAGTTCTCTTGTGTTGTAAACTAAGAGAAAGCCTCTAAATACTTTGTTTGGATTCATTTGAGTGTGAAACTACACCTAGTATGTTTACAAGTACAAACAAGCTTCAACTCAAGCTTTTGAATGCATTTACGCATTTTAAAAGCTCATACAAGTAGGGTGAAAGAGATTTGAGTTCTTCTGTGTTGTATATTAAGAGAAAGCATCCAAATACTTTGTTTGCACTCATTTGAGGATGAAATTACACCAAGAATGTTTTAAAGCGCAAACAAGCTTCAACTCAAGCTTTTGAATGCATTTACGCGTTTTAACAGCTCTTACGACTAGGGTGATAGAGATTGAGTTCTTTTGGGTTGTATATTAAGTGAAAGCACCCAAATGTTTTGTTTGCATTCATTTGAGTATGAAACAACCCCATGAATGTTTTAAAGTGCAAACAAGCTTCAACTCAAGCTTTTGAATACATTTACGCGTTTAAAAAGCTCATACGAGTAGGGTGAAAGAGATTTGAGTTCTTTTGTGTTGTATATTAAGATAAAGCAACCAAACACTTTGTTTGGATTCATTTGAGTGTGAAACTACACCTAGGATGTTTACAAGTACAAACAAGCTTCAACTCAAGCTTTTGAATGCATTTACGTGTTTTAAAAGCTCATACGAGTAGGGTGAAAGAGATTTGTGTTCTTCTGGGTTGAATATTAAGAGAAAGCATCCAACTACTTTGTTTGCATTCATTTGAGTGTGAAACTACACCTAGGATGTTTACAAGTACAAACAAGCTTAAACTCAAGCTTTTGAATGCATTTACGGGTTTTAAAAGCTCATACGAGTAGGGTGAAAGAGATTTGAGTTCTTTTGGGTTGAATATTAAGAGAAAGCATCCAAATACTTTGTTTGCATTCATTTGAGTGTGAAAATACACCTAGGATGTTTACAACTACAAAAAAGCTTCAACTCAAGCTTTTGAATGCATTTAAGCGTTTTAACAGCTCTTACGACTAGGGTGAAAGAGATCGAGTTCTTTTGTGTTGTATATTAAGAGAAAGCACCCAAATGTTTTGTTTCCATTCATTTGACTATGAAACTACACCAAGAATGTTTTAAAGTGCAAACAAGCTTCAACTCAAGCTTTTGAATGCATTTACGCGTTTTAACAGCTCCTACGACTAGGGTGATAGAGATCGAGTTCTTTTGTGTTGTATATTAAGAGAAAGCACCCAAATGTTTTGTTTGCATTCATTTGAGTATGAAACTACACCAAGAATGTTTTAAAGTGCAAACAAGCTTCAACTCAAGCTTTTGAATTCATTTACGCGATTTAAAAGCTCATACGAGTTGGGTGAAAGAGATTTGAGTTCTTTTGTGTTGTATATTAAGAGAAAGCATCCAAATACTTTGTTTGCATTCATTTGAGCGTGAAACAACACCTAGGATGCTTACAAGTACAAACAAGCTTCAACTCAAGCTTTTGAATGCATTTACGCGTTTTAAAAGCTCATACGAGTAGGGTGAAAGAGATTTGAGTTCTTTTGTGTTGTATATTAAGAGAAAGCACCCAAATGTTTTGTTTGCATTCATTTGAGTATGAAACTAGACCAAGAAAGTTTTAAAGTGCAAACAAGCTTCAACTCAAGCTTTTGAATACATTTACGCGTTTTATAAGCTCATACGAGTAGGGTGAAAGAGATTCGAGTTCTCTTGTGTTGTAAACTAAGAGAAAGCCTCTAAATACTTTGTTTGGATTCATTTGAGTGTAAAACTACACCTAGTATGTTTACAAGTACAAACAAGCTTCAACTCAAGCTTTTGAATGCATTTACGCATTTTAAAAGCTCATACAAGTAGGGTGAAAGAGATTTGAGTTCTTTTGTGTTGTATATTAAGAGAAAGCATCCAAATACTTTGTTTGCACTCATTTGAGGATGAAATTACACCAAGAATGTTTTAAAGTGCAAACAAGCTTCAACTCAAGCTTTTGAATGCATTTACGCGTTTTAACAGCTCTTACGACTAGGGTGATAGAGATTGAGTTCTTTTGTGTTGTATATTAAGAGAAAGCACCCAAATGTTTTGTTTGCATTCATTTGAGTATGAAACTAGACCAAGAATGTTTTAAAGTGCAAACAAGCTTCAACTCAAGCTTTTGAATACATTTACGCGTTTTAAAAGCTCATACGAGTAGGGTGAAAGAGATTTGAGTTCTTTTGTGTTGTATATTAAGATAAAGCAACCAAATACTTTGTTTGGATTCATTTGAGTGTGAAAATACACCTAGGATGTTTACAAGTACAAACAAGATTCAACTCAAGCTTTTGAAAGCATTTACGCGTTTTAAAAGCTCATACGATTAGGGTGAAAGAGATTTGAGTACTTTTGTGTTGTTTATTAAGAGAAAGCATCCAATTACTTTGTGTGCATTCATTTGAGTGTGAAACTACACCTAGGATGTTTACAAGTACAAACAAGCTTCAACTCAAGCTTTTGAAAGCATTTAAACGTTTTAAAAGCTCATACGATTAGGGTGAAAGAGATTTGAGTTCTTTTGTGTTGTATATTAAGAGAAAGCATCCAAATAATTTTCTTGGGTTCATTTGAGTGTGAAACTACACCTAGGATGTTTACAAGTACAAACAAGCTTCAACTCAAACCTTTGAATGCATTTACCCGTTGTAACAGCTCTTACGACTAGGGTGATAGAGATTGAGTTCTTTTGTTTTGTATATTAAGTGAAAGCACCCAAATGTTTTGTTTGCATTCATTTGAGTATGAAACAACCCCATGAATGTTTTAAAGTGCAAACAAGCTTCAACTCAAGCTTTTGAATACATTTACGCGTTTAAAAAGCTCATACGAGTAGGGTGAAAGAGATTTGAGTTCTTTTGTGTTGTATATTAAGATAAAGCAACCAAACACTTTGTTTGGATTCATTTGAGTGTGAAACTACACCTAGGATGTTTACAAGTACAAACAAGCTTCAACTCAAGCTTTTGAATGCATTTACGTGTTTTAAAAGCTCATACGAGTAGGGTGAAAGAGATTTGTGTTCTTCTGGGTTGAATATTAAGAGAAAGCATCCAACTACTTTGTTTGCATTCATTTGAGTGTGAAACTACACCTAGGATGTTTACAAGTACAAACAAGCTTAAACTCAAGCTTTTGAATGCATTTACGGGTTTTAAAAGCTCATACGAGTAGGGTGAAAGAGATTTGAGTTCTTTTGGGTTGAATATTAAGAGAAAGCATCCAAATACTTTGTTTGCATTCATTTGAGTGTGAAAATACACCTAGGATGTTTACAACTACAAAAAAGCTTCAACTCAAGCTTTTGAATGCATTTAAGCGTTTTAACAGCTCTTACGACTAGGGTGAAAGAGATCGAGTTCTTTTGTGTTGTATATTAAGAGAAAGCACCCAAATGTTTTGTTTCCATTCATTTGACTATGAAACTACACCAAGAATGTTTTAAAGTGCAAACAAGCTTCAACTCAAGCTTTTGAATGCATTTACGCGTTTTAACAGCTCCTACGACTAGGGTGATAGAGATCGAGTTCTTTTGTGTTGTATATTAAGAGAAAGCACCCAAATGTTTTGTTTGCATTCATTTGAGTATGAAACTACACCAAGAATGTATTAAAGTGCAAACAAGCTTCAACTCAAGCTTTTGAATTCATTTACGCGATTTAAAAGCTCATACGAGTAGGGTGAAAGAGATTTGAGTTCTTTTGTGTTGTATATTAAGAGAAAGCATCCAAATACTTTGTTTGCATTCATTTGAGCGTGAAACAACACCTAGGATGCTTACAAGTACAAACAAGCTTCAACTCAAGCTTTTGAATGCATTTACGCGTTTTAAAAGCTCATACGAGTAGGGTGAAAGAGATTTGAGTTCTTTTGTGTTGTATATTAAGAGAAAGTATCTAAATACTTTCTTTGCACTCATTTGAGTGATAAAATACACCTAGGATGTTTTGCAAGTACAAACAAGCTTCAACTCAAGCTTTTGAATGCATTTACACGTTTTAACTTCTCTTACAACTATGGTGATAGAGATCGAGTTCTTTTGTGTTGTATATTAAGAGAAAGCATCCAAATACTTTGTTTGCATTCATTTGAGTATGAAACTACACCAAGAATGTTTTAAAGAGCAAACAAGCTTCAAATCAAGCTTTTGAATGCATTTACGCGTTTTAACAACTCCTACGACTAGGGTGATAGAGATCGAGTTCTTTTGTGTTGTATATTAAGAGAAAGCACCCAAATGTTTTGTTTGCATTCATTTGAGTATGAAACTACACCAAGAATGTTTTAAAGTGCAAACAAGCTTCAACTTAAGCTTTTGAATGCATTTACGCGTTTTAAAAGCTCATACGAGTAGGGTGAAAGAGATTTGAGTTCTTTTGTGTTGTATATTAAGAGAAAGCATCCAAACACTTTGTTTTCAGTCATTTGAGTGTGAAACTACTCCTAAGATGTTTACAAGTACAAACAAGTTTCAACTCAAGCTTTTTAATGCCTTTACGCGTTTTAAAAGGTCATACGAGTAGGGTGATACAGATTGAGTTCTTTTGTGTTATATATTAAGAGAAAGCACCCAAATGTTTTGTTTGCATTCATGTGAGTATGAAACTACACCAAGAATGATTTAAAGTGCAAACAAGCTTCAACTCCAGTTGTTGAATTCAATTACGCGATTTAAAAGCTCATACGAGTAGGGTGAAAGAGATTTGAGTTCTTTTGTGTTGTATATTAAGAGAAAGCATCCAAATACTTTGTTTGCATTCATTTGAGCGTGAAACAACACCTAGGATGTTTACTAGTACAAACAAGCTTCAACTCAAGCTTTTGAATGCATTACGCGTTTTAAAAGCTCATACGAGTAGGGTGAAAGAGATTTGAGTTCTTTTGCGTTGTATATTAAGAGAAAGCATCCAAATACTTTGTTTGCACTCATTTGAGTATGAAACTACACCAAGAATGTTTTAAAGTGCAAACAAGCTTCAACTCAAGCTTTTGAATGCATTTACGCGGTTTAACAGCTCTTACGACTAGGGTGATAGAGATTGAGTTCTTTTGTGTTATATATTAAGAGAAAGCACCCAAATGTTTTGTTTGCATCCATTTGAGTATGAAACTACACCAAGAAAGTTTTAACGTGCAAACAAGCTTCAACTCAAGCTTTTGAATGCATTTACGCGTTTTAAAAGCTCATACGAGTAGGGTGAAAGAGATTTGAGTACTTTTGTGTTGTATATTAAGAGAAAGCATCCAAATACTTTGTTTGCATTCATTTGAGTGTGAAACTATGATGCAGGAGCAAGTACGTTAAAGGACAAGCAAGAAGATGTTGAATCAAGAACGTCCACGAACCCAGTTCTTGAAACGTTAATGCTTGATCTTGAGCTGCTCATTGCCAAGAGTATAATGCCACTTGAGGTAAAGTGTGAGGTAACTATGTTAGAGTGGCAAGAAGATGACTAGAAGCTGAAAAGAAGAAGCCTTGGGCGCCAAGGAAACTGTTCCAGCGTTTTGAGCCTTGGGCGCCAAGTAATTAGCTGTTTGAGTTTGATTTCATTTGCCTATTTCCTTAATTAGTTAGAATATGTTTAGGAAAGTAGTATTCTGATTATTAGTAGCATTAGGAGTCCATGAGGTATTAGGAAAGCTGTTAATTAGCTCATTTTACAATTGTAGTCAGTTTCGTAGTTAGTTTCCTATTTGGACTAGGATTAGGATTTCGAATAGCTTTAGATTTCTTTGTCTATAAATAGGGGAGAGCTTTGCTACTGTAAACTCGTGCTTTGATGATTAATTATTGAATACGTGAGTATTTACCCCTCAAACTGAGTGATTCAGGTTGAAACCCTTACGAGTGTTTTGTGAGTTGTTCTTGAGTGATTCTTGAACAAGATCCCTTTGTGTGATACTATCAAACGTTAATTTCCGTTTGTTACTTATTTCACATCAACTTGGTATCAGAGCTAAAGGTTTGAGCTTTCTTAAGTTTAAACAACACGGACCTGAGCATAAATACGACACCATAGCGAGCTTTCGAGAAAGATTCTTGCAAGATCCGCCCTTTGTTCAAGAAGACAGCCAAGAAACCCCCAAGAAACCAACAACCGAAGCTATGGGTGAGCCCAACGAACTAGCAAACTTGTTAACAGCCATGGAGGATCTCAGGGCATCTTTCAAAACTCAAGAAGAGCGGATGGCAGAGCGGATGGCTGCTATGGAAGGAAGAAACCAAGAAGATAGGGAAAACATGGAGACAAGGATGCGCGGAATTCATTGGAGAAACAACAACCGTGACCCCAACTTCGATGAGGAGTTTGAAGACACAAGTGGGACTAGAACCAATGACGCTCCTAAACCACGACACCCCTATGATGATGATAGGAACTTGAAAGTCGAACTGCCTGAATATGACGGTTCCTACGATCCAGAGGCCTTTCTTGATTGGCTTAGAACTATGGAGAGAGTCTTTGAATACAAGGAGTATGATGAGCGGCGAAGATGCAAGTTAGCCACGCTTAAACTCACTAAGCATGCTTCTTTATGGTATGAAAACCTAAAGGCTCGACGCAAGAAGGAAGAGAAAGCAAAGATTGAGACTTGGGACAAACTCAAGAAATATTTAAAGAAATGATTTTTGCCTAAAGAATTTGAGCAAGAACAGTTCTTGAAACTTACGTCCTTAAGCCAAGAAACCTCAAGTGTAGAAGACTACCTCCAGAAGTTTGAACATATGCACATGATGTGTGATCTTGAGGAGAAGGAGGAGTTAAAGATTGCACGGTTCATCAAAGGTCTAAACCCAACTCTAAGGCGCAAGGTAGAGCTTGTTCCTTACGTAACCTTTGAGGACGTGTGCAAAATCGCTCTCAAGATTGAGAAGCAAGAGAAGGAGCAAAAACCGGTTGCTCGAGATGTGATTAAAGGCTATACAAATTTTCGGAACCAATACAACGCGAGAGAGAATACAACATTCTCCAAGAGCGCAAGTATCCCTAGCAAGCCCGTAACTCAAGACAAAGGCAAAGCCGTGGCTACTAAGGACAAGAACCAACTCCGTTGTTTCAAGTGTCAAGGATATGGACACTATGCCTATGAGTGCGGCTCGAAGAAAGCGCTCACCATCGCTGAGCTAGAAGAGATGGAACCCTCGTTTGTTATGCCCATAACCGAGGATAGTGATGAAGATAATGGAGAGCCATTCATTGAAGATTATGGTATACCCGAGGTTGGAGAGACCCTAATCCTTACGAAGTTGCTACATACGACTGTGGCCGATGATGAGTCCGACGAAAGGGAGAAAATATTCCATTCTCGCTGCAAGGTTAGAGGTAAAGTTTGCAATTTGATTATTGACTCTGGGAGTTGTACTAATGTTGCCTCTAAAGAGATGGTTGATAAGCTTGATTTGCCTACTAAAAGTCATCCTAAACCCTACACTGTGCAATGGTTGAATGATGGGGGAGGGTTAAAAGTGACTACACAAGCTAGAGTTTGCTTTACTTTAGGGTGTTATAAAGACGATCTATGGTGTGATGTACTGCCTATGGGTGTTTGTCATATATTGTTAGGTCGTCCTTGGCAATTTGATAGGAAAGTTAGTCATGATGGTGTAAACAATATCTACACTGTTGAGCATAATCAGAAACGAATCAAATTGTTACCCTTGACTGCCACTCAAGTTAAAGAAGCAAAGGCTAGTAAAAGGGCGAGTCGTGTAATGGTCATAGGAGAGAAAGAGATGGAAAAAGAGGTGGCTAGTGAAACTATGAGCTACCTAGTGTTGTTGTTTGAACCTAACATGTGTAGCAATCCCAATTATGATCCTGAGTTACGCCTATTGTTAGAGAGGTTCAAAGAAGTGTTCCCCGGGGAGTTACCCCTGGTTTACCTCATATGCGTGGCATAGAACACCAAATTGACCTAGTTCCTGGAGCACCACTTCCAAATAGGCCAGCATATCGGTGTAACCCCGAAGAAGCTAAAGAGTTACAAAGACAAGTTGAAGAGCTTGTGCAAAGAGGATATGTGAGAGAAAGTCTAAGTCCATGCGTTGTTCCTGCGTTACTTGTGCCTAAGAAAGATGGGACATGGCGCATGTGCATTGATAGTAGAGCTGTCAACAATATCACAATCAAATATAGGTTCCCTATGCCAAGATTAGATGATATGTTAGACGAGCTACATGGTTCCCAGTTGTTTTCCAAGATAGATCTTAGAGCTGGATACCATCAAGTGAGAATCAAGGAGGGAGATGAATGGAAAACCGCGTTCAAGACACGACATGGTTTGTATGAGTGGTTAGTAATGCCTTTTGGCTTGTGCAACGCTCCTAGCACATTCATGAGGTTGATGAACGAGGTATTGAGAGAATTCCTTGGTAAATTTGTTGTGGTTTACCTTGATGATATTCTTATATTCAGCAAGACCAAGGAGGAACATCTAGTACATCTACAGCGCGTATTTGAGAAGCTAAAGGAACAACAGCTTTTTGGCAAGTTAGAGAAGTGTGATTTCATGCTTCCTAAGGTTATATTCCTTGGTTACATTGTGTCCAAAGATGGTGTACATGTTGATCCGTGCAAGGTAGAAGCTATGGCTTCATGGCCAGCTCCAACCAATATACATGAGGTACGTAGTTTTCATGGCTTGGCATCATTTTATCGGAGGTTTATACGCAATTTTAGTTCTATTACTGCTCCTATAACTGAATTAATGAAAAAAGGAGAGTTTAATTGGAGTGAAAGTGCGCAAAAGGCCTTTGTTGAGGTCAAAGAGAAGTTGTGTCAAGCACCTATTCTAGCATTACCCGATTTTGATAGATTGTTTGAGGTTGAATGTGATGCTAGTGGGGTAGGTATAGGCGCTGTTTTAATTCAAGAAAAATGTCCTATTGCCTATTTTAGTGAGAAATTGAATGGAGCTCGTTTGAATTTATTCTACATATGATCGAGAGTTCTATGCAATTGTGAGAGCTTTGGAGCATTGGTCCCATTATTTAAGGCCTAAGCCTTTTGTGTTGCACTCGGATCATGAAACTCTCAAGTACATTCATGGCCAATAGAAACTAAACCCTAGACATGCCAAGTGGGTAGAGTTTCTACAATCTTTTACATTCTCGGCCAAGTACAAAGATGGGAAGAGCAATGTTGTTGCTGATGCTCTTTCACGAAGAAACCTGATGTGGTATCAGAGCTAAAGGTTTGAGCTTTCTTAAGTTTAAACAACACGGTCCTGAGCATAAACACGATACCATAGCGAGCTTTAGAGAAAGATTCTTGCAAGATCCGCCCTTTGTTCACGAAGACAGCCAAGAAACCCCCAAGAAACCAACAACCGAAGCTATGGGTGAGCCCAGCGAACTAGCAAAGTTGTTAACAGCCATGGAGGATCTTAGGACGTCTTTCAAATCTCAAGAAGAGCGGATGGCTGCTATGGAAAGAAGAAACCAAGAAGATAGGGAGAACATGGAGACAAGGATGCACAGAATTCATTGGAGAAACCACAACCGTGACCCCGACTTCGATGATGAGTTTGAAGACACAAGTGGGACTAGAACCAATGACGCTCCTAAACCACGACATCCCTATGATGATGACAGGAACTTGAAGGTCGAACTCCCTGAATATGACGGTTCCTACGACCCAGAGGCCTTTCTTGATTGGCTTAGAACTATGGAGAGAGTCTTTGAATACAAGGAGTATGATGAGCGGTGAAGATGCAAGTTAGCCACGCATAAACTCACCAAGCATGCTTCTTTTTGGTATGAAAAACTAAAGGCTCGACGCAAGAAGGACGGAAAAGTAAAGATTGAGACTTGGGACAAACTCAAGAAACATTTAAAGAAACGATTTTTGCCTAAAGAATTTGAGCAAGAACAGTTCTTGAAACTTACGTCCTTAAGCCAAGAAACCTCAAGTGTACAAGACTACCTTCAAAAGTTTGAAAACGCGCACATGATGTGTGATCTCGTGGAGAAGGAGGAGTTAAAGATTGCAAGATTCATCAAAGGACTAAACTCAACTCTAAGGCACAAGGTGGAGCTTGTTCCTTTCATATCCTTTGAGTATGTATGCAAGATAGCTCTCAAGATTGAGAGGCAAGAGAAGGAGCAACAACTAGTGCACCTACGAGCACAACAAGCATACCAACAAGCGCGTCAACGTCGAAATCATAAGTTGGAGTACATGAATGGGTGCATAATAAATGATCAACCCATCAATGAAGATAGGCTCTTTGTTGTGGATACATTCAAAGGAAAACCAGATCTTGATGATTACTTTAAAGATATTGTTCCTATGGAAGATTCACAAGAAAAGACCAATAACATTGACCCCCTTATTGTTGTTCAAGTTAATAATTCAAGCCTACCAACTGTGGTTGATGAGTTTATCGAAGAAATATTCATTGAACCAGAAAATATTGGTGATTTCCTTGAAGATCTTGATTACATTGATGACATGCAAGAGAAATCCGAGATGGAGTTGGGACTTCTTGAATCTAGCTTTGATCAAGAACAAGAGAAAGATGTCCATCAAGAAGACAGCAGCAAGGCTCTTAACCTTGTGGGTTCATTGGAAATTTGTAAGGATAATTTGATGAATATACAGGTTTGGGAGAAGATTACTATATACGAAGAATTGAGGACAATTCTTTTTGAAGAAAGGGAGATTGATGCGGGAGCAAGTGTGCAAAGTAAACAGAACAACCAAGGAACTAGCAAGATAACATCTATTCTTGTTTACATGGAGTTTCTTTGGTGGTTATGCATTAAATTGACTCCTACAAAGATAATTACATGGAGTTTACACACAAGATCTGGATTAAAGCTCTTATTATATGATCTCATTCGTTATAAGGATTCCCGTAATTTTGACAGCTTCTACACTGGTTCGTATTTTGATCATAACTCACTCATACTACATGGGATCGTGGTGATTCAAAGCTCTGTAGAAAGCTGGAAAAGAGATCTAAAACTCCTATCTTTTGAGTTTTCCCATATTCGAAACGTAGCAGGGTTTAAAAGGCGATTTAATTTACAATGGAAAGCTGTTCCCACGGGTTTGTGCCTTGGGCGCTAGGTAATCAGTTGTTCAGTTCTATTTCGTTTAGTATTCCCTTTATTAGTTAGAATATGTTTAGGAGAGTAATAATCTGATTGTTATTAGTATTAGAAGTCCATTAGGTATTAGGAAAGATGTTAGCTAGTCCGTTTTACAATTGTAGTCAGTTTTGTAGTTAGTTTCCAATTTGGACTAGGATTAGGATTCCGAATAGCTTTAGATTTCTTTGTCTATAAATAGGGGAGAGCTTTGCTATTGTAAACTCGTGCTTTGATGATTAATTATTGAATACGTGAGTATTTACCCCTCAAACTGAGTGATTCAGGTTGAAACCCTTACGAGTGATTCGTGAGTTGTTCTTGAGTGATTCTTGAACAAGACCCCTTTGTGTGATACTATCAAAGGTTAATTTCCGTTTTGTTACTTATTTCACATCAAATAAGTAACAGCTTTCCACTGTAAATTAAATCGCCTTTTAAACCCTGTTACGTTTCGAATATGGGAAAACTCAAAAGATAGGAGTTTTAGATCTCTTTTCCAGCTTTCTACAGAGCTTTGAATCACCACGATCCCATGTAGTATGAGTGAGTTATGATCAAAATACGAACCAGTGTAGAAGCTGTCAAAATTACGGGAATCCTTATAACGAATGAGATCATATAATAAGAGCTTTAATCCCGATCTTGTGTGTAAACTCCATGTAATTATCTTTGTAGGAGTCAATTTAATGCATAACCACCAAAGAAACTCGATGTAAACAAGAATAGATGTTATCTTGCTAGTTCCTTGGTTGTTCTGTTTACTTTGCACACTTGCTCCCGCATCAATCTCCCTTTCTTCAAAAAGAATTGTCCTCAATTCTTCGTATGTAGTAATCTTCTCCTGAACCTGTATATTCATCAAATTTTCTTTACAAATATCCAATGAACCCACAAGGTTAAGAGCCTTGTTGTTGTCTTGTTGATGGACATCTCTTTCTTGTTCTTGATCAAAGCTAGATTCAAGAAGTCCCAACTCCATCTCGGATTTCTCTTGCATGTCATCAATATAATCAAGATCTTCAAGGAAATCACCAATATTTTCTGGTTCAATGAATATTTCTTCGATAAACTCATCAACCACAGTTGGTAGGCTTGAATTATTAACTTGAACAACAATAAGGGGGTCAATGTTATTGGTCTTTTCTTGTGAATCTTCCATAGGAACAATATCTTTAAAGTAATCATCAAGATCTGGTTTTCCTTTGAATGTATCCACAACAAAGAGCCTATCTTCATTGATGGGTTGATCATTTATTATGCACCCATTCATGTACTCCAACTTATGATTTCGACGTTGAAGCGCTTGTTGGTATGCTTTTTGTGCTCGTAGGTGCACTAATTGTTGCTCCCTCTCTTGCCTCTCAATCTTGAGAGCTATCTTGCATACATACTCAAAGGATATGTAAGGAACAAGCTCCACCTTGCGCCTTAGAGTTGAGTTTAGTCCTTTGATGAATCTTGCAATCTTTAACTCCTCCTTCTCCACGAGATCACACATCATGTGCGCGTTTTCAAACTTTTGGAGGTAGTCTTGTACACTTGAGGTTTCTTGGCTTAAGGACGTAAGTTTCAAAAATTGTTCTTGCTCAAATTCTTTAGGCAAAAATCGGTTCTTTAAATGTTTCTTGAGTTTGTCCCAAGTCTCAATCTTTGCTTTCCCGTCCTTCTTGCGTCGAGCCTTTAGTTTTTCATACCAAAAAGAAGCATGCTTGGTGAGTTTATGCGTGGCTAACTTGCATCTTCGCCGCTCATCATACTCCTTGTATTCAAAGACTCTCTCCATAGTTCTAAGCCAATCAAGAAAGGCCTCTGGGTCGTAGGAACCGTCATATTCAGGGAGTTCGACCTTCAAGTTCCTGTCATCATCATAGGGATGTCGTGGTTTAGGAGCGTCATTGGTTCTAGTCCCACTTGTATCTTCAAACTCCTCATCGAAGTTGGGGTCACGGTTGTGGTTTCTCCAATGAATTCCGCGCATCCTTGTCTCCATGTTTTCCCTATCTTCTTGGTTTCTTCTTTCCATAGCAGCCGTCCGCTTTTCTTGAGATTTGAAAGACGTCCTAAGATCCTCCATGGCTGTTAACAACTTTGCTAGTTCGCTGGGCTCACCCATAGCTTCGGTTGTTGGTTTCTTGGGGGTTTCTTGGCTGTCTTCGTGAACAAAGGGCGGATCATGCAAGAATCTTTCTCTAAAGCTCGCTATGGTGTCGTGTTTATGCTCAGGACCGTGTTGTTTAAACTTAAGAAAGCTCAAACCTTTAGCTCTGATACCAAGTTGATGTGAAATAAGTAACAAAACGGAAATTAACCTTTGATAGTATCACACAAAGGGATCTTGTTCAAGAATCACTCAAGAACAACTCACGAATCACTCGTAAGGGTTTCAACCTGAATCACTCAGTTTGAGGGGTAAATACTCACGTAATCAATAATTAATCATCAAAGCACGAGTTTACAATAGCAAAGCTCTCCCCTATTTATAGACAAAGAAATCTAAAGCTATTCGGAATCCTAATCCTAGTCCAAATTGGAAACTAACTACAAAACTGACTACAATTGTAAAACGGACTAACTAACATCTTTCCTAATACCTAATGGACTTCTAATACTAATAACAATCAGATTATTACTCTCCTAAACATATTCTAACTAATAAAGGGAATACTCAACGAAATAGAACTGAACAACTGATTACCTAGCGCCCAAGGCACAAACCCGTGGGAACAGCTTTCCACTGTAAATTAAATCGCCTTTTAAACCCTGTTACGTTTCGAATATGGGAAAACTCAAAAGATAGGAGTTTTAGATCTCTTTTCCAGCTTTCTACAGAGCTTTGAATCACCACGATCCCATGTAGTATGAGTGAGTTATGATCAAAATACGAACTAGTGTAGAAGCTGTCAAAATTACGGGAATCCTTATAACGAATGAGATCATATAATAAGAGCTTTAATCCCGATCTTGTGTGTAAACTCCATGTAATTATCTTTGTAGGAGTCAATTTAATGCATAACCACCAAAGAAACTCGATGTAAACAAGAATAGATGTTATCTTGCTAGTTCCTTGGTTGTTCTGTTTACTTTGCACACTTGCTCCCGCATCAAAACCACTTGCTTGTGACACTTGAAGCGAAGCTCCTAGGCTTTGAACATCTCCAAGAACTATATGACAAGGATGCTGATTTCTCTGAGTCATTTAGAGCTTGCAAAGAGGGGGAGCATGGTGATTATTTCATACAAGATGGGTTTCTATTCAAGAGGAACAAGTTCTGCATTCCTAGGTCCTCTGTACGTGAGCTATTGGTTAGAGAAGTTCACTCGGGAGGATTAGCTGGACATTTTGGAGTAACTAAAACCCTTGAGCTGTTACAAGAACACTTTTATTGGCCTAAGATGCTCAAAGATGTACATGCTATTGTGACGAGATGCGCTACATGTCAACGGGCCAAGAGTGCTTTTCACAAAGGGTTATACACACCATTACCAGTTCCTAGCATTCCTTGCGAGAGTGTGAGCATGGATTTCATTGTGGCACTCCCTAGAACTCAAAGGGGAAAAGATGCTGTGATGGTTGTTGTTGATAGATTGTCCAAGATGGCGCACTTTGTGCCATGTCACAAGACCGATGACGCCTCTCATGTTGCTGACTTGTTCTATAAAGAGATAGTGAGGCTACATGGCATTCCCAAGACCATTGTGTCGGATCGAGATACTAAGTTTCTGAGTTACTTTTGGAAGACACTTTGGAGACTCGTTGGGATGAAGTTACTCTTTAGCACTTCACATCACCCACAAACAGATGGGCAAACCGAGGTTACAAACAGGACCCTTGGTACTTTGCTTAGAGGGTTGGTGAGTAGAAGCACAAAAGATTGGGATATTAAGCTAGCACATGCGGAGTTTGCATATAACAGAATGCCTGGATTTACCACGGGTCGTTCTCCATTTGAGATTGTGTATGGCATTAATCCTTATTTGCCTATTGATTTCGTGTCTTTGCCTAGAGATGATGTTATCAATGTAGATGCCAAGGCAAGACAACAAGCTTTCAAGAAGACCTGTGAGCAAGTTCGTGCACGAGTAGAGAAGATGAACTCAAGGTACCAAGCTAGAGCTAACAAGGGAAGAAAGCAAGTTCTATTTGAACCTGGTGACTTAGTTTGGCTACACCTGCGCAAAGAAAGATTTCCTTCAAGACGCAAGAACAAGCTTATGCCTCGAGCAGATGGTCCTTTTCAAGTCCTAGAGAAGATTGGAGACAATGCATACAAGATTGATCTTCCTAGTGAGTATGGAAACGTGAGCTCAACCTTCAATGTTGGTGATCTTAGCCCTTACTTAGAGGATACGAATTTGAGGGCAAATTCTTTTAAAGAAGGGGAGGTTCATGCAGGAGCAAGTACATTAAAGGACAAGCAAGAAGATGACGAATCAAGAACGTCCACGAACCCAGTTCTTGAAACGTTAATGCTTGATCTTGAGCTGCTCATTGCCAAGAGTATAATGCCACGTGAGGTAAAGTGTTAGGTAACTATGTTAGAGTGGCAAGAAGATGACTAGAAGCTGAAAAGAAGAAGCCTTGGGCGCCAAGGAAACTGTTCCAGCGTTTTGAGCCTTGGGCGCCAAGTAATTAGCTGTTTGAGTTTGATTTCGTTTGCCTATTTCCTTAATTAGTTAGAATATGTTTAGGAAAGTAGTATTCTGATTATTAGTAGCATTAGGAGTCCATTAGGTATTAGGAAAGCTGTTAATTAGCTCGTTTTACAATTGTAGTCAGTTTCGTAGTTACTTTCCTATTTGGACTAGGATTAGGATTCCGAATAGCTTTAGATTTCTTTGTCTATAAATAGGGGAGAGCTTTGCTACTGTAAACTCATGCTTTGATGATTAATTATGGAATACGTGAGTATTTACCCCTCAAACTGAGTGATTCAGGTTAAAACCCTTACGAGTGATCGTGAGTTGTTCTTGAGTGATTATTGAACAAGATCACTTTGTGTGATACTATCAAAGGTTAATTTCCGTTTTGTTACTTATTTCACATCAAACTACACCTAGGATGTTTACAAGTACAAACAAGCTTCAACTCAAGCTTTTGAAAGCATTTACGCGTTTTAAAAGCTCATACGAGTAGGGTGAAAGAGATTTGAGTTCTTTTGTGTTGTATATTAAGAGAAAGCATCCAAATACTTTGCATGGGTTCATTTGAGTGTGAAACTACAGCTAGGATGTTTACAAGTACAAACAAGCTTCAACTCAAACCTTTGAATGCATTTACGCGTTGTAACAGCTCTTACGACTAGGGTGATAGAGATTGAGTTCTTTTGTTTTGTATATTAAGTGAAAGCACCCAAATGTTTTGTTTGCATTCATTTGAGTATGAAACAACCCCAAGAATGTTTTAAAGTGCAAACAAGCTTCAACTCAAGCTTTTGAATACATTTACGCGTTTTAAAAGCTCATACGAGTAGGGTGAAAGAGATTTGAGTTCTTTTGTGTTGTATATTAAGATAAAGCAACCAAATACTTTGTTTGGATTCATTTGAGTGTGAAACTACACCTAGGATGTTTACAAGTACAAACAAGCTTCAACTCAAGCTTTTGAATGCATTTACGTATTTTAAAAGCTCATACGAGTAGGGTGAAAGAGATTCGAGTTCTTTTGTGTTGTAAACTAAGAGAAAGCATCCAAATACTTTATTTGGATTCATTTGAGTGTGAAACTACACCCAGGATGTTTACAAGTACAAACAAGCTTCAACTCAAGCTTTTGAATGCATTTACGCGTTTTAATAGCTCATACGAGTTGGGTGAAAGAGATTGAGTTCTTTTGTGTTGTAACTCAACCTTTTGAATGCATTTACGCGTTTTATAAGCTTATACAAGTAGGGTGAAAGAGAATTGATTTCTTTTGTGTTGTATATTAAGAGAAAGCGTCCAAATACTTTGTTTACACTCATTTGAGGATGGAACTACACCAAGAATGTTTTAAAGTGCAAACAAGCTTCAACTCAAGCTTTTGAATGCATTTACGCGTTTTAACAGCTCTTACGACTAGGGTGATAGAGATTGAGTTCTTTTGTGTAGTATATTAAGAGAAAGCACCCAAATGTTTTGTTTGCATTCATTTGAGTATGAAACTACACCAAGAAAGTTTTAAAGTGCAAACAAGCTTCAACTCAAGCTTTTGAATACATTTACGCGTTTTAAAAGCTCATACGAGTTGGGTGAAAGAGATTTGAGTTCTTTTGTGTTGTATATTAAGATAAAGCAACCAAATACTTTGTTTGTATTCATTTGAGTGTGAAAATACACCTAGGATGTTTACAAGTACAAACAAGCTTCAACTCAAGCTTTTGAAAGCATTTACGCGTTTTAAAAGCTCATACGATTAGGATGAAAGAGATTTGAGTACTTTTGTGTTGTATATTAAGAGAAAGCATCCAAATACTTTGTTTGCATTCATTTGAGTGTGAAACTACACCAAGGATGTTTACAAGTACAAACAAGCTTCAACTAAAGCTTTTGAAAGCATTTACGCGTTTTAAAAGCTCATACGAGTAGGGTGAAAGAGACTTGAGTTCTTTCGTGTTGAATATTAAGAGAAAGCATCCAAATACTTTGTTTGCATTCATTTGAGTGTGAAACTACACCTAGGATGTTTACAAGTACAAACAAGCTTCAAGTCAAGCTTTTGAAAGCATTTACGCGTTTTAAAAGCGCATACGATTAGGGTGAAAGAGATTTGAGTTCTTTTGTGTTGTATATTAAGAGAAAGCATCCAAATACTTTGTTTGCATTCATTTGAGTGTGAAACTACACCTAGGATGTTTACAAGTACAAACAAGCTTCAACTCAAGCTTTTGAATGCATTTACGCGTTTTAATAGCTCATACGAGTTGGGTGAAAGAGATTGAGTTCTTTTGTGTTTTATATTAAGAGAAAGCATCCAAATACTTTGTTTCGATTCATTTGAGTGTGAAACTACACCTAGGATGTTTACAAGTAGAAACAAGCTTCAACTCAAGCTTTTGAATGCATTTACGCATTTTAAAAGCTCATACAAGTAGGGTAAAAGAGATTTGAGTTCTTTTGT
This sequence comes from Tetragonia tetragonoides, assembly GCA_038025085.1. Taxonomy (NCBI): domain Eukaryota; kingdom Viridiplantae; phylum Streptophyta; class Magnoliopsida; order Caryophyllales; family Aizoaceae; genus Tetragonia; species Tetragonia tetragonoides. Next base: position 28,587,033 of record CM076140.1, read on the forward strand.
GTTGTATATTAAGAGAAAGCATCCAAATACTTTGTTTACACTCATTTGAGGATGAAACTACACCAAGAATTTTTTAAAGTGCAAACAAGCTTCAACTCAAGCTTTTGAATGCATTTACGCGTTTTAACAGCTCTTACGACTAGGGTGATAGAGATTGAGTTCTTTTGTGTAGTTTATTAAGAGAAAGCACCCAAATGTTTTGTTTGCATTCATTTAAGTATGAAACTACACCAAGAAAGTTTTAAAGTGCAAACAAGCTTCAACTCAAGCTTTTGAATACATTTACGCGTTTTAAAAGCTCATACGAGTAGGGTGAAAGAGATTTGAGTTCTTTTGTGTTGTATATTAAGATAAAGCAACCAAATACTTTGTTTGGATTCATTTGAGTGTGAAAATACACCTAGGATGTTTAGAAGTACAAACAAGCTTCAACTCAAGCTTTTGAAAGCATTTACGCGTTATAAAAGCTCATACGAGTAGGGTGAAAGAGACTTGAGTTCTTTTGTGTTTTATATTAAGAGAAAGCATCCAAATACTTTATTTGGATTCATTTGAGCGTGAAACTACACCAAGGATGTTTACAAGTACAAAAAAGCTTCAACTCAAGCTTTGGAATGCATTTACGCGTTTTAAAAGCTCAGACGCGTAGGGTGAAAGAGATTTTAGTTCTTTTGCGTTGTATATTAAGAGAAAGCATCCAAATACTTTGTTTTGATTCATTTGAGTGTGAAACTACACCTAGGATGTTTACAAGTACAAACAAGCTTCAACTCAACCTTTTGAATGCATTTACGCATTTTAAAAGCTCATACAAGTAGGGTGAAAGAGATTTGAGTTCTTTTGTGTTGTATATTAAGAGAAAGCATCCAAATACTTTGTTTGCACTCATTTGAGTATGAAACTACACCAAGAATGTTTTAAAGTGCAAACAAGCTTCAACTCAAGCTTTTCAATGCATTTATGCGTTTTAACAGCTCTTACGACTAGGGAGATAGAGATTGAGTTCTTTTGTGTTGTATATTAAGAGAAAGCACCCAAATGTTTTGTTTGCATTCATTTGAGTATGAAACTACACAAAGAAAGTTTTAAACTGCAAATAAGATTCAACTCAAGCTTTTGAATACATTTACGCGTTTTAAAAGCTCATACGAGTAGGGTGAAAGAGATTTGAGTTCTTTTGTGTTGTATATTAAGATAAAGCAACCAAATATTTTGTTTGGATTCATTTGAGTGTGAAACTACACCTAGGATGTTTACAAGTACAAACAAGCTTCATCTCAAGCTTTTGAAAACATTTACGCGTTTTAAAAGCTCATACGATTAGGGTGAAAGAGATTTGAGTACTTTTGTGTTGTATATTAAGAGAAAGCATACAAATACTTTGTTTGCTTTCATTTGAGTGTGAAACTACACCAAGGATGTTTACAAGTACAAACAAGCTTCAACTCAAGCTTTTGAAAGCATTTACGCGTTTTAAAAGCTCATACGATTAGGGTGAAAGAGATTTGAGTACTTTTGTGTTGTATATTAAGAGAAAGCATCCAAATACTTTATTTGCATTCATTTGAGTGTTAAACTACACCTAGGATGTTTACAAGTACAAACAAGCTTCAACTCAAGCTTTTGAATGCATTTACGCGTTTTAAAAGCTCATACGAGTTGGGTGAAAGAGATTGAGTTCTTTTGTGTTTTAACTAAAGCTTTTGAATGCATTTTCGCGTTTTATAAGCTCATACGAGTAGGGTGAAAGAGATTTGAGTTCTTTTGTGTTGTATATGAGAAAGCATCCAAATACTTTGTTTGGATTCATTTGAGTGTGAAACTACACCTAGGATGTTTCCAAGTACAAACAAGCTTAAATTCAAGCTTTTGAATGCATTTACGCGTTTTAAAAGCTCTTACGAGTAGGGTGAAAGAGATTTGAGTTCTTTTGTGTTTTATATTAAGAGAAAGCATCCAAATACTTTTTTTGGATTCATTTGAGTGTGAAACTACACCTAGGATGTTTACAAGTACAAACAAGCTTCAACTCAACCTTTTGAATGTATTTACGCATTTTAAAAGCTCATACAAGTAGGTTGAAAGAGATTTGAGTTCTTTTGTGTTGTATATTAAGAGAAAGCATCCAAATACTTTGTTTGCACTCATTTGAGTATGAAACTACACCAAGAATGTTTTGAAGTGCAAACAAGCTTCAACTCAAGCTTTTGAATGCATTTACGCGTTTTAACAGCTCTTACGACTAGGGTGATAGAGATTGAGTTCTTTTGTGTTGTATATTAAGAGAAAGCACCCAAATGTTTTGTTTGCATTCATTTGAGTATGAAACTACACCAAGTAAGTTTTAAAGTGCAAACAAGCTTCAACTCAAGCTTTTGAATACATTTACGCGTTTTAAAAGCTCATACGAGTAGGTTGAAAGAGATTGAGTTCTTTTGTGTTGTAACTCAAGCTTTTGAATGCATTTACGCGTTTTATAAGCTCATACGAGTAGGGTGAAAGAGATTTGAGTTCTTTTGTGTTGTATATGAGAAAGCATCCAGATACTTTGTTTGGATTCATTTGAGTGTGAAACTACACCTAGGATGTTTACAAGTACAAACAAGCTTAAACTCAAGCTTTTGAATGCATTTACGTTTTTTAAAAGCTCATACGAGTAGGGTGAAAGAGATTTGAGTTCTTTCGTGTTGACTATTAAGAGAAAGCATCCAAATACTTTGTTTGCATTCATTTGAGTGTGAAACTACACCTAGCATGTTTACAAGTACAAACAAGCTTCAACTCAAGCTTTTGATTGCATTTACGCGTTTCAAAAGCTCATACGAGTAGGGTGAAAGAGATTTGAGTTCTTTAATATTAAGAGAAAGCATCCAAACACTTTGTTTGCATTCATTTGAGTGTGAAACAACTCCAAGGATGTTTACAAATACAAACAAGCTTCAACTCAAGCTTTTGAATGCATTTACGCATTTTAAAAGCTCATACGAGTAGGGTGAAAGAGATTTGAGTTCTTTTGTTTTGTATATTAAGAGAAAGCATCCAAATTCTTTGTTTGCATTCATTTGAGTGTGAAACTACACCTAGGATGTGTACAAGTACAAACAAGCTTCAACTCAAGCTTTTGAATGCATTTACGCGTTTTAAAAGCTCATACGAGTAGGGTGAAAGAGACTTGAGTTCTTTTGTGTTGTATATTAAGAGAAAGCATCCAAATACTTTGTTTTGATTCATTTGAGTGTGAAACTACACCTAGGATGTTTACAAGTACAAACAAGCTTCAACTCAATCTTTGGAATGCATTTACGCGTTTTAAAAGCTCTTACGAGTAGGGTGAAAGAGATTTGAGTTCTTTTGTGTTTTATATTAAGAGAAAGCATCTAAATACTTTGTTTGGATTCATTTGAGTGATAAACTACACCTAGGTTGTTTACAAGTACAAACAAGCTGCAACTCAACCTTTTGAATGCATTTACGCATTTTAAAAGCTCATACAAGTAGGGTGAAAGAGATTTGAGTTCTTTTGTGTTGTATATTAAGAGAAAGCATCCAAATACTTTGTTTTCACTCATTTGAGTATGAAACTACACCAAGAAAGTTTTAAAGTGCAAACAAGCTTCAACTCAAGCTTTTGAATACATTTACGCGTTTTAAAACCTCATACGAGTAGGGTGAAAGAGATTTGAGTTCTTTTGTGTTGTATATTAAGATAAAGCAACTAAATACTTTGTTTGGATTCATTTGAGTGTGAAACTACACCTAGGATGTTTACAAGTACAAACAAGCTTCAACTCAAGCTTTTAAAAGCATTTACGCGTTTTAAAAGCGCATACGATTAGGGTGAAAGAGATTTGAGTACTTTTGTGTTGTATATTAAGAGAAAGCATCCAAATACTTTGTTTGCATTCAATTGAGTGTGAAACTACACCTAGGATGTTTACAAGTACAAACAAGCTTCAACTCAAGCTTTTGAAAGCATTTACGCGTGTTAAAAGCTCATACGATTAGGGTGAAAGAGATTTGAGTTCTTTTGTGTTGTATATTAAGAGAAAGCATCCAAACACTTTTCTTGGGTTCATTTGAGTGTGAAACTACACCTAGGATGTTTACAAGTACAAACAAGCTTCAACTCAAGCTTTTGAAAGCATTTACGCGTTTTAAAAGCTCATACGGGTAGGGTAAAAGAGATTCGAGTTCTTTTGTGTTGTAAACTAAGAGAAAGCATCCAAATACTTTGTTTGGATTCATTTGAGTGTGAAACTACACCTAGGATGTTTACAAGTACAAACAAGCTTCAACTCAAGCTTTTGAATGCATTTACGCGTTTTAAATGCTCATACAAGTAGGGTGAAAGAGATTTGAGTTCTTTTGTGTTGAATATTAAGAGAAAGCATCCAAATACTTTGTTTGGATTCATTTGAGTGTGAAACTACACCTAGGATGTTTACAAGTACAAACAAGCTTCAACTCAAGCTTTTGAATGCATTTACGCGTTTTAAAAGCTCATACGAGTTGGGTGAAAGAGATTGAGTTCTTTTGTGTTGTAACTCAAGCTTTTGAATGCATTTACGCGTTTTATAAACTCATACGAGTAGGGTGAAAGAGATTTGAGTTCTTTTGTGTTGTATATGAGAAAGCATCCACATACTTTGTTTGGATTCATTTGAGTGTGAAACTACACCTGGGATGTTTACAAGTACAAACAAGCTTCAACTCAAGCTTTTGAATGCATTTACGCGTTTTAAAAGCTCATACGAGTTGGGTGAAAGAGATTGAGTTCTTTTGTGTTGTAACTCAAGCTTTTGAATGCATTTACGCGTTTTATAAGCTCATACGAGTAGGGTGAAAGATATTTGAGTTCTTTTGTGTTGTATATGAGAAACCATCCAAATGCTTTGTTTGGATTCAATTGAGTGTGAAACTACACCTAGGATGTTTACAAGTACAAACAAGCTTAAACTGAAGCTTTTGAATGTATTTACGCGTTTTAAAAGCTCATACGAGTAGGGTGAAAGAGATTTGAGTTCTTTTGTGTTGAATATTAAGAGAAAGCATCCAAATACTTTGTTTGCATTCATTTGAGTTTGAAACTACACCTAGGATGTTTACAAGTACAAACAAGCTTCAACTCAAGCTTTTGAATGCATTTACGCGTTTTAAAAGCTCATACCAGTAGGGTGAAAGAGATTTGAGTTCTTTTGTGTTGTATATTAAGAGAAAGCATCCAAATACTTTGTTTGGATTCATTTGAGTGTGAAACTACACCAAGGATGTTTACAAGTACAAACAAGCTTCAACTCAAGCTTTGGAATGCATTTACGCGTTTTAAAAGCTCATACGAGTAGGGTGAAAGAGATTTGAGTTCTTTTGTGTTTTATATTAAGAGAAAGCATCCAAATACTTTGTTTGGATTCATTTGAGTGTGAAACTATACCTAGGATGTTTACAAGTACAAACCAGCTTCAGCTCAAGCTTTTGAATGCATTTACGCGTTTTAAAAGCTCATACAAGTCGGGTGAAAGAGATTTGAGTTCTTTTGTGTTTTACATTAAGAGAAAGCATCCAAATACTTTGTTTCGATTCATTTGAGTGTGAAACTACACCTAGGATGTTTACAAGTACAAACAAGCTTCAACTCAAGCTTTTGAATGCATTTACGCGTTTTAAAAGCTCATACGAGTTGGGTGAAAGAGATTGAGTTCTTTTGTGTTGTAACTCAAGCTTTTGAATGCATTTACGCGTTTTATAAACTCATACGAGTAGGGTGAAAGAGATTTGAGTTCTTTTGTGTTGTATATGAGAAAGCATCCACATACTTTGTTTGGATTCATTTGAGTGTGAAACTACACCTGGGATGTTTACAAGTACAAACAAGCTTCAACTCAAGCTTTTGAATGCATTTACGCGTTTTAAAAGCTCATACGAGTTGGGTGAAAGAGATTGAGTTCTTTTGTGTTGTAACTCAAGCTTTTGAATGCATTTACGCGTTTTATAAGCTCATACGAGTAGGGTGAAAGATATTTGAGTTCTTTTGTGTTGTATATGAGAAACCATCCAAATGCTTTGTTTGGATTCAATTGAGTGTGAAACTACACCTAGGATGTTTACAAGTACAAACAAGCTTAAACTGAAGCTTTTGAATGCATTTACGCGTTTTAAAAGCTCATACGAGTAGGGTGAAAGAGATTTGAGTTCTTTTGTGTTGAATATTAAGAGAAAGCATCCAAATACTTTGTTTGCATTCATTTGAGTTTGAAACTACACCTAGGATGTTTACAAGTACAAACAAGCTTCAACTCAAGCTTTTGAATGCATTTACGCGTTTTAAAAGCTCATACCAGTAGGGTGAAAGAGATTTGAGTTCTTTTGTGTTGTATATTAAGAGAAAGCATCCAAATACTTTGTTTGGATTCATTTGAGTGTGAAACTACACCAAGGATGTTTACAAGTACAAACAAGCTTCAACTCAAGCTTTGGAATGCATTTACGCGTTTTAAAAGCTCATACGAGTAGGGTGAAAGAGATTTGAGTTCTTTTGTGTTTTATATTAAGAGAAAGCATCCAAATACTTTGTTTGGATTCATTTGAGTGTGAAACTATACCTAGGATGTTTACAAGTACAAACCAGCTTCAGCTCAAGCTTTTGAATGCATTTACGCGTTTTAAAAGCTCATACAAGTCGGGTGAAAGAGATTTGAGTTCTTTTGTGTTTTACATTAAGAGAAAGCATCCAAATACTTTGTTTCGATTCATTTGAGTGTGAAACTACACCTAGGATGTTTACAAGTACAAACAAGCTTCAACTCAAGCTTTTGAATGCATTTACGCGTTTTAAAAGCTCATACAAGTAGGGTGAAAGAGATTTGAGTTCTTTTGTGTTGAATATTAAGAGAAAGCATCCAAATACTTTGTTTGGATTCATTCGAGTGTGAAACTACACCTAGGATGTTTACAAGTACAAAGAAGCTTCAACTCAAGCTTTTGAATGCATTTACGCGTTTTAAAAGCTCATACGAGTTGGGTGAAAGAGATTGAGTTCTTTTGTGCTGTAACTCAAGCTTTTGAATGCATTTACGTGTTTTATAAGCTCATACGAGTAGGGTGAAAGAGATTTGAGTTGTTTTGTGTTGTATATGAGAAAGCATCCACATACTTTGTTTGGATTCATTTGAGTGTGAAACTACACCTGGGATGTTTACAAGTACAAACAAGCTTCAACTCAAGCTTTTGAATGCATTTACGCGTTTTAAAAGCTCATACGAGTTGGGTGAAAGAGATTGAGTTCTTTTGTGTTGTAACTCAAGCTTTTGAATGCATTTACGCGTTTTATAAGCTCATACGAGTAGGGTGAAAGATATTTGAGTTCTTTTGTGTTGTATATGAGAAACCATCCAAATGCTTTGTTTGGATTCAATTGAGTGTGAAACTACACCTAGGATGTTTACAAGTACAAACAAGCTTAAACTCAAGCTTTTGAATGCATTTACGCGTTTTAAAAGCTCATACGAGTAGGGTGAAAGAGATTTGAGTTCTTTTGTGTTGAGTATTAAGAGAAAGCATCCAAATACTTTGTTTGCATTCATTTGAGTTTGAAACTACACCTAGGATGTTTACAAGTACAAACAAGCTTCAACTCAAGCTTTTGAATGCATTTACGCGTTTTAAAAGCTCATACCAGTAGGGTGAAAGAGATTTGAGTTCTTTTGTGTTGTATTTTAAGAGAAAGCATCCAAATACTTTGTTTGGATTCATTTGAGTGTGAAACTACACCAAGGATGTTTACAAGTACAAACAAGCTTCAACTTAAGCTTTGGAATGCATTTACGCGTTTTAAAAGCTCATACGAGTAGGGTGAAAGAGATTTGAGTTCTTTTGTGTTTTATATTAAGAGAAAGCATCCAAATACTTTGTTTGGATTCATTTGAGTGTGAAACTATACCTAGGATGTTTACAAGTACAAACCAGCTTCAGCTCAAGCTTTTGAATGCATTTACGCGTTTTAAAAGCTCATACAAGTCGGGTGAAAGAGATTTGAGTTCTTTTGTGTTTTACATTAAGAGAAAGCATCCAAATACTTTGTTTCGATTCATTTGAGTGTGAAACTACACCTAGGATGTTTACAAGTACAAACAAGCTTCAACTCAAGCTTTTGAATGCATTTACGCGTTTTAAAAGCTCATACAAGTAGGGTGAAAGAGATTTGAGTTCTTTTGTGTTTTATATTAAGAGAAAGCATCCAAATACTTTGTTTGCACTCATTTGAGTATGAAACTACACCAAGAATGTTTCAATGTGCAAACAAGCTTCAACTCAAGGTTTTGAATGGATTTACGCGTTTTAACAGCTCTTACGACTATGGTGATAGAGATTGAGTTGTTTTGTGTTGTGTATTAAGAGAAAGCACCCAAATATGTTGTTTGCATTCATTTGGGTTTGAAACTACACCAAGAATGTTTTAAAGTGCAAACAAGCTTCAACTCAAGCTTTTGAATGTGATGCAGGAGCAACATGCTTCAAAAACGATACACATCATATTCACCATTATATAGATCTTATTAATGATCTTGATTCCTCTACACGGCTCTTCAAGAAAAACAATGGTGTTTTCCAAGGGGAATTGAAAGAACATTCAATCTTAGTTCTATTATATTCGTTTATGGAGCATGTTTTAAAATGGGTTATGATACGTTTGCAATTACAACCTTAGCAATTTGTAAACAAAAACAGAGGATTAAGAGAAGAAAGGATAATGAGTATCACCACCAAAGCTATAAAGGATTAAACCACCAAGCTATGGATAAAGAATACTACTTGCTCACCAAATAACCCTAAGATTATTGTAAAGAACGCAAGATTTGTAAGAAGGCAGCAGCCGTGTAATTTTCATTCATCAACAAGTGCCTTTTACATCAGCTGTTCTTACATATTTATAGGAGTCACAAATGTGCCCTAATAACCTAAGAGTACTCTAGAAAGGGTGAGCTGTCCAAGAGTAGTGCCCAAGCAAAATGAAACTTCAGTATTTTGCCCAAAAATGAGCCAAATACGTGCAGTACAATTTGGAGCGCATTTCCTTCCGTTTTGGACCACTTGACAGCTGTTGCTTGTCCTTGCATAAGGACAAACGTGGGTGAGCTGTAAGGAGCCTCATTCTTCATCCTTACCTGCCCCATGTGCTCTTAGGCGCGCCTTACTCAGCAACTACTTAGGGAATTCAAATAACAACTAATTACATTTGTTAATTATGCTAATTACATGCAGGGTGCACTATAACTAACACTAATCACAAATGCTTATTTGTACGGATTAATCTTGTACGGACATAACCTAGATTAAGTGGCCAAAAGGACACTAAGACCTCTAGGACCAGAATTATCACCATTCAAACGTGAGAGAGTCCCAAATGCCATGATTAATGCATTAATGCTCACGCTCGTAACTTGATGACCTGATGCTAACGCATCATCCTCCCCAACTTTTTTTGGATTTGCCCTCAAATCATCAAGGTATTCATCCTCCAAATAAGGCAGCAGATCTCCCACATTGAAAGTTGCTGAAATTGAACTCTCTCCAGGTAGTTCAAGCTTGTATGCATTGTCGTTGATCTTCTCGATGATTTTAAAAGGGCCTTCTGATCTGGGCATCAACTTGTGCTTTCTTTTTGCTGGAAACCTCTCCTTCCTAAGGTGTAACCACACTAAATCTCCTTGCATTCTTGGCCAATAAAAGTGCTCACTTAAGACCTCAAGAGTCTTCACAATGCCAAAGTGGCCAGCCAATCCTCCTAAGTGAGCTTCCCTTATAAGTAGGTCTCGAATTGAGCCCTTAGGGATACACAATCTGTTGTGCTTGAAAAGGAACCCTTCATGAATGTGAAAAGGGCCTTTTTCCACCTCCTTGTTGCCATCAAACATGGGAGAGAAATCTGGATCATCTTTGTAAAGTTCCCGTATGAAAGAGAAGCCTAAAACCTTGGCCTCGAGGATAGACAACATAGAATGTCGCCTTGATAAAGCATCGGCTACCACATTGCTTGCACCAGTTTTGTACTTAGATACAAAGGAGAATGATTGAAGATATTCCACCCATTTAGCATGTCTTGAACTCAACTTGTGCTGCCCATTAATATACTTCAACGCTTCATGATCAGAGTGCAAAATGAACTGCCTTGGTTTTAAGTAATGAGCCCAATGATCAAGAGCCCTCACAATTGCATAGAACTCTTTGTCATAAGTGCTGTAATTCCCTCTTGAACCATTCAACTTCTCACTGAAATAAGCAATAGGACGCTTATTTTGCACCAAAACAGCTCCAATACCGGTTCCACAAGCATCACATTCCACTTCAAATGGTTGATCAAAGTTAGGCAAAGCTAGTATAGGGGTGGAGCTAAGCCTTTCCTTGATGGCCTCAAAAGCATTTTGAGCCATGGGAGTCCACTCAAAGACACCTTTCTTCATACAATCCGTAAGTGGTGCTAAAAGAGAGCTGAATTGCTTGATGAATCTTCTGTAAAAAGAAGCTAGCCCATGGAAGCTCCTTACTTGCGTGATGCTAGTAGGAGTAGGCCATGTCTTAATCGCCTCAACCTTGCTGGGATCAACAACTATACCATCCTTGGACACAATGTAACCAAGAAACGTGACACTAGGAACAAAGAAATCACATTTCTCAAGCTTAGCAAACAGCTTGTATTGCCTTAGAGCCTCAAAAACGCGTGTTAGGTGCTGCACATGCTCAGAATCACTCTTAGAGTATATGAGAATATCATCAAAATACACAACAACAAATTTACCAATAAAGGAACGCAATACCTCATTCATAAGACGCATGAATGTGCTAGGAGCATTGGACAACCCAAATGGCATTACAAGCCATACATAAAGACCTCCTTTCGTCTTGAAGGCTGTCTTCCATTCATCCCCATCCTTCATTCTAATTTGATGGTAACCACTCCTCAAATCCACTTTAGAGAAGACACAAGAACCAAACAACTCATCAAGCATATCATCCAAGCGAGGAATTGGATATCTATACTTAATGGTAATGTTGTTAACTGAACGGTTATCAACACACATTCTCATGCTTCCATCCTTTTTTGGCACAAGGAGAGCTGGTACACTACAAGGACTCATGCTCTCTCTAATGTATCCCCTATCAAGTAACTCCTCTACTTGACGTTGTAACTCCTTAGTTTCTTGGGGATTACACCTATAAGCTGCTTTGTTAGGAAGTGAGGCTCCCGGAACATAGTCTATTGGATGCTCTATGCCCCTAATGGGTGGCAAACCATGGGGTAAATCAGATGGGAACACGTCGACATACTTTTCAAGCAAAGGTTGCATTAACGCATGTAAAGGCTTTCCAACAATGTTCTCATTCTCCCCAAGCAACACCAGCGTATAAACAACATTTCCATGCACCATTTCATACTCTAAATCAGCACCTTTAACAATCATAGCATGCTTTGATGAGTTAGAAACAGAATAACCCTCCCCAACTTGCGTTCCCCCACATAAAGACAATTTTGCGGCTTGCAAATTAATTTTCTTTCCCTGAACCTCAAAAGAGTAAACATTTCTAAAGCCATCATGCATTAATCTTCTATCATATAACCAAGGTCTACCTAACAGCAAATGACAAGCATCCATGGGGATCACATCACACAAAATCTCATCATTGTATACTTTTCCAATCGAAAAAGGGATTGTGACTTGTTTTGTTACCTTGGCTTTGCTTCCCTTCTCTAACCATTGCAAGGAATAAGGATGAGGGTGTTCTTTGGTGGCCAATCCAAGCTTTTCCACCATGAGAGTAGACGCCACATTGGTGCAAGAACCGCCATCAATGATTAAAGTGCAAAGCTTTTCTTTCACGGTGCACTTGGTTTGAAATATCTTCTCCCTTTGAGATAGTGTCTCCTCTGCCTCTCTAGCATGAAGGACCCTTTGAACCACCAATAGAGGTGAGCCTTGGTCAGGTTCAATGTCCAATTCATTGTCAATAGATTGCTCTTCATTCTGCTCCTTCTCGTCATCCAATTGCCTAAGCTCATCATACTCACGGAGAGATAACACTCTCTTGTTGGGGCACTCAGCTTGAAAGTGTCCATAGCCTTGACACTTGAAGCATTTCCTAGAGAGAGATGGTCTAAGAGCATCCTTGTTGGCCTTAGGATCTCTAGGAAACCTTTTGTCATTTTCGCTCCCTTTAGAAGAACTTTCTGCCCGAGGAGTAAAACTCCTAAATGTGGGCTTTGCTGCTGGTTTCTTCGCTTTCTCTTGCTTTTTAATCTTCAAAGCCAACTTGTATACATCATCTAGAGACCAAAAAGGCTGGACTTCAACTCTATTACCAACATTGGTGTCTAAACCAGAAATAAAACGCGCAATTGAGAGTTGTGGATCCTCTACAATGCCGGTTCTGATTTGTAGTTGCTCAAAATCTCTAATGTAATCTGCTACACTTAGAGTTCCTTGACTGAAATTTGTGAGCTTGAGGTAGAGATCTTGAGTATAGGAAGGGGGCACAAAGCGTTTGTGCATGATTTTCTTAAGCTTGGGCCATGAACGCACCCTAGATTTACCCTCACGCTCTCTTTGTAGTTTCATGCTTTCATACCACAAAGAAGCATACTTTTTGAGCTTCAAAACAGCAACTTTGAAACTCTTTTCCTCACTATACCCCTTGGTATCAAACAATCTACCCATTTGTTGCTCCCACTTCAAATAGTCATCTGGGTTTGTACCACCATCAAAATCAGGGGGTTCAAACTTTAAATCACCCCATCGCTCATCTTTTCTCCTTGGACTAAGAGAACCATCATCATCACCTCGACCACGAGCTCTACCTCTACCAATGTTGAGAAAATCAGTCATTTGTTGGGTGAGGTTGCTAAGTTGTTCCTTAACCTCACGCATCTCCCTTTCTCTCCTAAGCTCTTTAGCTTGCTCAAGAGTTAAATTTCTGGGTATTTGTTCATCATCCATGGCTGTTTGTGAGTTTGGTTGTGTTTAAGCTAGGAATTGTGTTTGGGCTGTAAATGGGTTCTTTTGTGACTCAAAGATTGGAACTTTGGACGTGATTGAGACAAGAAAGGAGAGAACTTTGATGAGAGAAAATGGTGCTAAGGTTAAACCTATGCTCTGATACCAAATGATACGTTTGCAACTACAACCTTAGCAATTTGTAAACAAAAACAGAGGATTAAGAGAAGAAAGGATAATGAGTATCACCACCAAAGCTATAAAGGATTAAACCACCAAGCTATGGATAAAGAATACTACTTGCTCACCAAATAACCCTAAGATTATTGTAAAGAACGCAAGATTTGTAAGAAGGCAGCAGCCGTGTAATTTTCATTCATCAACAAGTGCCTTTTACATCAGCTGTTCTTACATATTTATAGGAGTCACAAATGTGCCCTAATAACCTAAGAGTACTCTAGAAAGGGTGAGCTGTCCAAGAGTAGTGCCCAAGCAAAATGAAACTTCAGTATTTTGCCCAAAAATGAGCCAAATACGTGCAGTACAATTTGGAGCGCATTTCCTTCCGTTTTGGACCACTTGACAGCTGTTGCTTGTCCTTGCATAAGTACAAACGTGGGTGAGCTGTAAGGAGCCTCATTCTTCATCCTTACCTGCCCCATGTGCTCTTAGGCGCGCCTTACTCAGCAACTACTTAGGGAATTCAAATAACAACTAATTACATTTGTTAATTATGCTAATTACATGCAGGGTGCACTATAACTAACACTAATCACAAATGCTTATTTGTACGGATTAATCTTGTACGGACATAACCTAGATTAAGTGGCCAAAAGGACACTAAGACCTCTAGGACCAGAATTATCATCAATCAAACGTGAGAGAGTCCCAAATGCCATGATTAATGCATTAATGCTCACGCTCGTAACTTGATGACCTGATGCTAACGCATCAGGTTACAATTACATTGCATCCTACATTGAAGATACTTTGGAATACACGCGCAAGATGGGGATTAAAGCTCTTGTTATATGATCACGTTCATTATGGAGAACCTCGTAATCTTGACAGTTCTGATAGTTTTTCGTATTTTGGCCATAACTCGCTCATACTAAATCGAAACGTGGTAATTCAAAGTTCTGTAGAAAGCTGGAAACGACATCTAAAACTCCCATACCCGTTTTAAAAGCTCATACGAGTAGGGTGAAAGAGATTTGAGTTCTTTTGTGTTGTATATTAAGAGAAAGCATCCAAATACTTTGTTTGCATTCGTTAGAGTGTGAAACTACACCTAGGATGTTTACAAGTACAAACAAGCTTCAACTCAAGCTTTTGAATGCATTTACGCGTTTTAACAGCTCTTACGACTAGGGTGATAGAGATAGTGTTCTTTTGTGTTGTATATTAAGAGAAAGCACCCAAATGTTTTGTTTGCATTCATTTGAGTATGAAACTACACCAAGAATGTTTTAAAGTGTAAACAAGCTTCAACATAAGCTTTTGAATGCATTTACGCGTTTTAAAAGCTCATACGAGTAGGGTGAAAGAGATTTGAGTTCTTTTGTGTTGTATATTAAGAGAAAGCATCCAAACACTTTGTTTGCAGTCATTTGAGTGTGAAACTACTCCTAGGATGTTTACAAGTACAAACAAGCTTCAACTCAAGCTTTTGAATGCATTTACGCGTTTTAAAAGCTCATACGAGTAGGGTGATAGAGATTGAGTTCTTTTGTGTTGTATATCAAGAGAAAGCACCTAAATGTTTTGTTTGCATTCATTTGAGTATGAAACTACACCAAGAATGTTTTAAAGTGCAAACAAGCTTCAACTTAAGCTTTTGAATGCATTTACGCGTTTTAAAAGCTCATACGAGTAGGGTGAAAGAGATTTGAGTTCTTTTGTGTTGTATATTAAGAGAATGCATCCAAATACTTTGTTTGCATTCATTTGAGCGTGAAACAACACCAAGGATGTTTACAAGTACAAACAAGCTTCAACTCAAGCTTTTGAATGCATTTACACGTTTTAAAAGCTCTTACAACTAGGGTGATAGAGATCGTGTTCTTTTGTGCCGTATCTTAAGAGAAAGCACCCAAATGTTTCGTTTGCATTCATTTGAGTATGAAAGTACAACAAGAATGTTTTAAAGTGCAAACAAGCTTCAACTTAAGCTTTTGAATGCATTTACGCGTTTTAAAAGCTCATACGAGTAGGGTGAAAGAGATTTGAGTTCTTTTGTGTTGTATATTAAGAGAAAGCATCCAAACACTTTGTTTGCAGTCATTTGAGTGTGAAACTACTCCTAGGATGTTTACAAGTACAAACAAGCTTCAACTCAAGATTTTGAATGCATTTATGCGTTTTAAAAGCTCATACGAGTAGGGTGATAGAGATTGAGTTCTTTTGTGTTGTATATCAAGGGAAAGCACCCAAATGTTTTGTTTGCATTCATTTGAGTATGAAACTACACCAAGAATGTTTTAAAGTGCAAACAAGCTTCAACTCAAGCTTTTGAATGCATTTACGCGTTTTAAAAGCTCATACGAATAGGGTGCAAGAGATTTGAGTTCTTTTGTGTTGTATATTAAGAGAAAGCATCCAAATACTTTATTTGCATTCATTTGAGTTTGAAACTACACCTAGGACGTTTACAAGTACAAACAAGCTTCAACTCAAGCTTTTGAATGCATTTACGCGTTTTAAAAGCTCATACGAGGAGGATCAAAGAGATTTGAGTTCTGATGTAATGTATATTAACAGAAAGCATCCAAATACTTTCTTTGGATTCATTTGAGTGTGAAACTACACCTATGATGTTTACAAGAACAAACAAGCTTCAACTCAAGCTTGTGAATGCATTTACGCGTTTTAAAAAATCATACGAGTAGGGTGAAAGAGATTTGAGTTCTTTCGTGTTGTATATTAAGAGAAAGCATCCAAACACTTTGTTTGCATTTATTTGAGTGTGAAACTACTCCTAGGATGTTTACAAGTACAAAAAAGCATCAACTCAAGCTTTTGAATGCATCTACGCGTTTTAACAGCTCTTACGACTAGAGTGATAGAGATCCAGTTCTTTTGTGTTGTATATTAAGAGAAAGAACCCAAATGTTTTGTTTGCATACATTTGAGGATCAAAAATACACCAAGAATGTTTCAAAGTGCAAACAAGCTTCAACTCAAGCTTTTAAATGCATTTACGCGTTTTAAAAGCTCATACGAGTAGCGTGAAAGAGATTTGAGTTCTTTTGTGGTGTATATTAAGAGAAAGCATCCAACTACTTTATTTGGATTCATTTTTGAGTGTGAAACTACACCTAGCATGTTTACAAGTACAAACAAGCTTGAACTCAAGCTTTTGAATGCATTTACGCGTTTTAAAAGCTCATACGAGTAGGGTGAAAGAGATTTGAGTTCTTTTGTGCTGTATATTAAGAGAAAGCATCCAAATACTTTGTTTGGATTCTTTTGATTGTGAAACTAAACCTAGGATGTTTACAAGTACAAACAAGCTTAAACTCAAACTTTTGAATGCATTTACGCGTTTTAAAAGCTCAAACGAGTAGGGTGAAAGAGATTTGAGTTATTTTGTGTTGTATATTAAGAGAAAGCATCCAAATACTTTGTTTGCATTCATTTGAGTGTGAAAATACACCTTGGATGTTTACAAGTACAAAAAAGATTCAACTCAAGCTTTTGAATGTATTTACGCGTTTTAACAGCTCTTACGACTAGGGTGATAGAGATCGAGTTCTTTTGTATTGTATATTAAGAGAAAGCACCCAAATGTTTTGTTTGCATTCATTTGAGTATGAAACTACACCAAGAATGTTTAAAGTGCAAATAAGCTTCAACTCAAGCTTTTGAATTCATTTACGCGATTTAAAAGCTCATACGAGGAGGATCAAAGAGATTTGAGTTCTGTTGTAATGTATATTAACAGAAAGCATCCAAATACTTCCTTTGGATTCATTTGAGTGTGAAACTACACCTATGATGTTTACAAGAACAAACTAGCTTCAACTCAAGCTTGTGAATGCATTTACGCGTTTTAAAAGCTAATACGAGTAGGGTGAAAGAGATTTGAGTTCTTTTGTGTTGTACATTAAGAGAAAGCATCCAAATACTTTGTTTGGATTCTTTTGAGTGTGAAACTACACCTAGGATGTTTACAAGTTCAAACAAGCTTAAACTCAAACTTTTGAATGCATTTACGCGTTTTAAAAGCTCAAACGAGTAGGGTGAAAGAGATTTGAGTTATTTTGTGTTGTATATTAAGAGAAAGCATCCAAATACTTTGTTTGCATTCATTTGAGTGTGAAAATACTCCTAAGATGTTTACAAGTACAAAAAAGCATCAACTCAAGCTTTTGAATGCATCTACGCGTTTTAACAGCTCTTACGACTAGGGTGATAGAGATCGTGTTCTTTTGTGTTGTATATTAAGAGAAAGCACCCAAATGTTTTGTTTGCATTCATTTGAGTATGAAACTACACCAAGAATGTTTTAATGTGCAAACAAGCTTCAACTTAAGCTTTTGAATGCATTTACGCATTTTAAAAGCTCATACGAGTAGGGTGAAAGAGATTTGAGTTCTTTTGTGTTGTATATTAAGAGAATGCATCCAAATACTTTGTTTGCATTCATTTGAGCGTGAAACAACACCAAGGATGTTTACAAGTACAAACAAGCTTCAACTTAAGCTTTTGAATGAATTTACGCGTTTTAAAAGCTCATACGAATAGGGTGAAAGAGATTTGAGTTCTTTTGTGTTGTATATTAAGAGAAAGCATCCAAATACTTTATTGGCATTCATTTGAGTTTGAAACTACACCTAGGACGTTTACAAGTACAAACAAGCTTCAACTCAAGCTTTTGAATGCATTTACGCGTTTTAAAAGCTCATACGAGGAGGATCAAAGAGATTTGAGTTCTGATGTAATGTATATTAACAGAAAGCATCCAAATATTTTCTTTGGATTCATTTGAGTGTGAAACTACACCTATGATGTTTACAAGAACAAACAAGCTTCAACTCAAGCTTGTGAATGCATTTACGCGTTTTAAAAGCTCATACGAGTAGGGTGAAAGAGATTTGAGTTCTTTCGTTTTGTATATTAAGAGAAAGCATCCAAATACTTTGTTTGCATTCATTTGAGTGTGAAACTACTCCTAGGATGTTTACAAGTACAAAAAAGCATCAACTCAAGCTTTTGAATGCATCTACGCGTTTTAACAGCTCTTACGACTAGGGTGATAGAGATCGAGTTTTTTTGTGTTGTATATTAAGAGAAAGCACCCAAATGTTTTGTTTGCATTCATTTGAGGATCAAAACTACACCAAGAATGTTTCAAAGTGCAAACAAGCTTCAACTCAAGCTTTTAAATGCATTTACGCGTTTTAAAAGCTCATACGAGTAGCGTGAAAGAGATTTGAGTTCTTTTGTGGTGTATATTAAGACAAAGCGTCGAACTACTTTATTTCGATTCATTTGAGTGTGAAACTACACCTAGGATGTTTACAAGTACAAACAAGCTTCAACTCAAGCTTTTGAATGCATTTACGCGTTTTAAAAGTTCATACGAGTAGGGTGAAAGAGATTTGAGTTCTTTTGTGTTGTATATTAAGAGAATGCATCCAAATACTTTGTTTGCATTCATTTCAGTGTGAAACTACACCAAGGATGTTTACAAGTACAAACAAGCTTCAACTCAAGCTTTGGAATGCATTTACGCGGTTTAAAAACTCACACGAGTAGGGTGAAAGAGATTTGAGTTCTTTTGTGTTGAATATTAAGAGAAAGCATCCAAATACTTTGTTTGCATTCATTTGAGTTTGAAACTACACCTAGGATGTTTACAAGTACAAACAATCTTCAACTCAAGCTTTTGAATGCATTTACGCGTTTTAAAAGCTCATACGAGTAGGGTAAAAGAGATTTGAGTTCTTTTGTGTTGTATATTAAGAGAAAGCATCCAAATACTTTGTTTGGATTCATTTGAGTGTGAAACTACACCAAGTATGTTTACAAGTACAAACAAGCTTCAACTCAAGCTTTGGAATGCATTTACGCGTTTTAAAAGTTCATACGAGTAGGGTGAAAGAGATTTGAGTTCTTTTGTGTTGTATATTAAGAGAAAGCATCCAACTACTTTGTTTGGATTCATTTGAGTGTGAAACTACACCAAGGATGTTTACAAGTACAAACAAGCTTCAACTCAAGCTTTGGAATGCATTTACGCGTTTTAAAAGGTCATACAAGTCGGGTGAAAGAGATTTGAGTTCTTTTGTGTTTTATATTAAGAGAAAGCATCCAAATACTTTGTATCGATTCATTTGAGTGTGAAACTACACCTAGGATGTTTACAAGTACAAACAAGCTTCATCTCAAGCTTTTGAATGCATTTACGCGTTTTAAAAGCTCATACAAGTAGGGTGAAAGAGATTTGAGTTCTTTTGTGTTTTATATTAAGAGAAAGCATCCAAATACTTTGTTTGCACTCATTTGAGTATAAAACTACACCAAGAATGTTTTAAAGTGCAAACAAGCTTCAACTCAAGCTTTTGAATGTGATGCAGGAGCAACATGCTTAAAAAACGATACACATCATATTCACCATTATATAGATCTTATTAATGATCTTGATTCCTCTACACGGCTCTTCAAGAAAAACAATGGTGTTTTCCAAGGAGAATTGAAAGAACATTAAATCTTAGTTCTATTATGTTCGTTTATGGAGCATGTTTTAAAATGGGTTACAATTACATTGCATCCTACATTGAAGATACTTTGGAATACATGCGCAAGATGGGGATTAAAGCACTTGTTATATGATCACGTTCATTATGGAGAACCTCGTAATCTTGGCAGTTCTGATAGTTTTTCGTATTTTGGCCATAACTCGCTCATACTAAATCTAAACGTGGTGATTCAAAGTTCTGTAGAAAGCTGGAAACGACATCTAAAACTCCCATACCCGTTTTAAAAGCTCATACGAGTAGGGTGAAAGGGATTTGAGTTCTTTTGTGTTGTATATTAAGAGAAAGCATCCAAATACTTTGTTTGCATTCGCTAGAGTGTGAAACTACACCTAGGATGTTTACAAGTACAAACAAGCTTCAACTCAAGCTTTTGAATGCATTTACGCGTTTTAACAGCTCTTACGACTAGGGTGATAGAGATAGTGTTCTTTTGTGTTGTATATTAAGAGAAAGCACCCAAATGTTTTGTTTGCATTCATTTGAGTATGAAACTACACCAAGAATGTTTTAAAGTGCAAACAAGCTTCAACATAAGCTTTTGAATGCATTTACGCGTTTTAAAAGCTCATACGAGTTGGGTGAAAGAGATTTGAGTTCTTTTGTGTTGTATATAAAGAGAAAGCATCCAAACACTTTGTTTGCAGTCATTTGAGTGTGAAACTACTCCTAGGATGTTTACAAGTGCAAACAAGCTTCAACTCAAGCTTTTGAATGCATTTACGCGTTTTAAAAGCTCATCCGAGTAGGGTGATAGAGATTGAGTTCTTTTGTGTTGTATATCAAGAGAAAGCACCTAAATGTTTTGTTTGCATTCATTTGAGTATGAAACACCAAGAATGTTTCAAAGTGCAAACAAGCTTCAACTTAAGCTTTCGAATGCATTTACGCATTTTAAAAGCTCATACGAGTAGGGTGAAAGAGATTTGAGTTCTTTTGTGTTGTATATTAAGAGAAAGCATCCAAATACTTTGTTTGCATTCGTTAGAGTGTGAAACTACACTTAGGATGTTTACAAGTACAAACAAGTTTCAACTCAAGCTTTTGAATGCATTTACGCGTTTTAACAGCTCTTACGACTAGGGTGATAGAGATAGTGTTCTTTTGTGTTGTATATTAAGAGAAAGCACCCAAATATTTTGTTTGCATTCATTTGAGTATGAAACTACACCAAGAATGTTTAAAAGTGCAAACAAGCTTCAACATAAGCTTTTGAATGCATTTACGCGTTTTAAAAGCTCATACGAGTAGGGTGAAAGAGATTTGAGTTCTTTTGTGTTGTATATTAAGAGAAAGCATCCAAACACTTTGTTTGCAGTCATTTGAGTGTGAAACTACTCCTAGGATGTTTACAAGTACAAACAAGCTTCAACTCAAGCTTTTGAATGCATTTACGCGTTTTAAAAGCTCATACGAGTAGGGTGATAGAGATTGAGTTCTTTTGTGTTGTATATCAAGAGAAAGCACCTAAATGTTTTGTTTGCATTCATTTGAGTATGAAACTACACCAAGAATGTTTTAAAGTGCAAACAAGCTTCAACTTAAGCTTTTGAATGCATTTACGCGTTTTAAAAGCTCATACGAGTAGGGTGAAAGAGATTTGAGTTCTTTTGTGTTGTATATTAAGAGAATGCATCCAAATACTTTGTTTGCATTCATTTGAGCGTGAAATAACACCAAGGATGTTTACAAGTACAAACAAGCTTCAACTCAAGCTTTTGAATGCATTTACACGTTTTAAAAGCTCTTACAACTAGGGTGATAGAGATCGTGTTCTTTTGTGCCGTATCTTAAGAGAAAGCACCCAAATGTTTCGTTTGCATTCATTTGAGTATGAAAGTACAACAAGAATGTTTTACAGTGCAAACAAGCTTCAACTTAAGCTTCTGAATGCATTTACGCGTTTTAAAAGCTCATACGAGTAGGGTGAAAGAGATTTGAGTTCTTTTGTGTTGTATATTAAGAGAAAGCATCCAAACACTTTGTTTGCAGTCATTTGAGTGTGAAACTACTCCTAGGATGTTTACAAGTACAAACAAGCTTCAACGCAAGCTTTTGAATGCATTTACGCGTTTTAAAAGCTCATACGAGTAGGGTGATAGAGATTGAGTTCTTTTGTGTTGTATATCAAGGGAAAGCACCCAAATGTTTTGTTTGCATTCATTTGAGTATGAAACTACACCAAGAATGTTTTAAAGTGCAAACAAGCTTCAACTTAAGCTTTTGAATGAATTTACGCGTTTTAAAATCTCATACGAATAGGGTGAAAGAGATTTGAGTTCTTTTGTGTTGTATATTAAGAGAAAGCATCCAAATACTTTATTTGCATTCATTTGAGTTTGAAACTACACCTAGGACGTTTACAAGTACAAACAAGCTTTAACTCAAGCTTTTGAATGCATTTACGCGTTTTAAAAGCTCATACGAGGAGGATCAAAGAGATTTGAGTTCTGATGTAATGTATATTAACAGAAAGCATCCAAATACTTTCTTTGGATTCATTTGAGTGTGAAACTACACCTATGATGTTTACAAGAACAAACAAGCTTCAACTCAAGCTTGTGAATGCATTTACGCGTTTTAAAAGCTCATAAGAGTAGGGTGAAAGAGATTTGAGTTCTTTCGTGTTGTATATTAAGAGAAAGCATCCAAATACTTTGTTTGCATTCATTTGAGTGTGAAACTACTCCTAGGATGTTTACAAGTACAAAAAAGCATCAACTTAAGCTTTTGAATGCATCTACGCGTTTTAACAGCTCTTACGACTAGGGTGATAGAGATCGAGTTCTTTTGTGTTGTATATTAAGAGAAAGCACCCAAAATGTTTCAAAGTGCAAACAAGCTTCAACTCAAGCTTTTAAATGCATTTACGCGTTTTAAAAGCTCATACGAGTAGCGTGAAAGAGATTTGAGTTCTTTTGTGGTGTATATTAAGAGAAAGCATCCAACTACTTTACTTGGATTAATTTGAGTGTGAAACTACACCTAGGATGTTTACAAGTACAAACAAGCTTCAACTCAAGCTTTTGAATGCATTTACGCGTTTTAAAAGCTCATACGAGTAGGGTGAAAGAGATTTGAGTTCTTTTGTGTTGTATATTAAGAGAAAGCAGCCAAATACTTTGTTTGGATTCTTTTGATTGTGAAACTACACCTAGGATGTTTACAAGTACAAACAAGCTTAAACTCAAACTTTTGAATGCATTTACGCGTTTTAAAAGCTCAAACGAGTAGCGTGAAAGAGATTTGAGTTATTTTGTGTTGTATATTAAGAGAAAGCATCCAAATACTTTGTTTGCATTCATTTGAGTGTGAAAATACACCTAGGATGTTTACAAGTACAAAAAAGATTCAACTCAAGCTTTTGAATGTATTTACGCGTTTTAACAGCTCTTACGACTAGGGTGATAGAGATTGAGTTCTTTTGTGTTGTATATTAAGAGAAAGCACCCAAATGTTTTGTTTGCATTCATTTGAGTATGAAACTACACCAAGAATGTTTAAAGTGCAAATAAGCTTCAACTCAAGCTTTTGAATTCATTTACGCGATTTGAAAGCTCATACGAGGAGGATCAAAGAGATTTGAGTTCTGTTGTAATGTATATTAACAGAAAGCATCCAAATACTTTCTTTGGATTCATTTGAGTGTGAAACTACACCTATGATGTTTACAAGAACAAACTAGCTTCAACTCAAGCTTGTGAATGCATTTACGCGTTTTAAAAGCTCATACGAGTAGGGTGAAAGAGATTTGAGTTCATTTGTGTTGTACATTAAGAGAAAGCATCCAAATACTTTGTTTGGATTCTTTTGAGTGTGAAACTACACCTGGGATGTTTACAAGTACAAACAAGCTTAAACTCAAACTTTTGAATGCATTTACGCGTTTTAAAAGCTCAAACGAGTAGGGTGAAAGAGATTTGAGTTCTTTCGTGTTGTATATTAAGAGAAAACATCCAAATACTTTGTTTGCATTCATTTGAGTGTGAAAATACTCCTAGGATGTTTACAAGTACAAAAAAGCATCAACTCAAGCTTTTGAATGCATTAACGCGTTTTAACAGCTCTTACGACTAGGGTGATAGAGATCGTGTTGTTTTGTGTTGTATATTAAGAGAAAGCACCCAAATGTTTTGTTTGCATTCATTTGAGTATGAAACTACACCACGAATGTTTTAAAGTGCAAACAAGCTTCAACATAAGGTTTTCAATGCATTTACGCGTTTTAAAAGCTCATACGAGTAGGGTGAAAGAGATTTGAGTTATTTTGTGTTGTATATTAAGAGAAAGCATCCAAACACTTTGTTTGCACTCATTTGAGTGTGAAACTACTCCTAGGATGTTTACAAGTACAAACAAGTTTCAACTCAAGCTTTTGAATGCATTTACGCGTTTTAAAAGCTCATAAGAGTAGGGTGATAGAGATTGAGTTCTTTTGTGTTGTATATTAAGAGAAAGCATCCAAATACTTTGTTCGCATTCATTTGAGCGTGAAACAACACCTAGGATGTTTACAAGTACAAACAAGCTTCAACTCAAGCTTTTGAATGCATTTACGCGTTTTAAAAGCTCATACAAGTAGGGTGAAAGAGATTTGAGTTCTTTTTTGTTGTATATTAAGAGAAAGTATCCAAATACTTCCTTTGCACTCATTTGAGTGATAAAATACACCTAGGATTTTTACAAGTACAAACAAGTTTCAACTCAAGATTTTGAATGCATTTACGCGTTTTAAAAGCTCATACGAGTAGGGTGATAGAGATTGAGTTCTTTTGTGTGGTATATTAAGAGAAAGCATCCAAATACTTTGTTTGCATTCATTTGAGCGTGAAAGAACACCTAGGATGTTTACAAGTACAAACAAGCTTCAACTCAAGCTTTTGAATGCATTTACGCGTTTTAAAAGCTCATACCAGTAGGGTGAAAGAGATTTGAGTTCTTTTGTGTTCTACTTTATGAGAAAGCATCCAAATAGTTTGTTTGGATTCATTTTAGTGTGAAACTACACCTAGGATGTTTACAAGTACAAACAAGCTTGAACTCAAGCTTTTGAATGCATTTACGCGTTTTAAAAGCTCATACGAGTTGGGTGAAAGAGATTTGAGTTCTTTTGTGTTGTATATTAAGAGAAAGCATCCAAACACTTTGTTTGCAGTGATTTGAGTGTGAAACTACTCCTAGGATGTTTACAAGTACAAACAAGCTTCAACTCAAGCTTTTGAATGCATTTACGCGTTTTAAAAGCTCATAGGAGTAGGGTGATAGAGATTGAGTTCTTTTGTGTTCTATATCAAGGGAAAGCACCCAAATGTTTTGTTTGCATTCATTTGAGTATGAAACTACACCAAGAATGTTTTAAGGTGCAAACAAGCTTCAACTTAAGCTTTTGAATGAATTTACGCGTTTTAAAAGCTCATAAGAATAGGGTGAAAGAGATTTGAGTTCTTTTGTGTTGTATATTAAGAGAAAGCATCCAAATACTTTATTTGCATTCATTTGAGTTTGAAACTACACCTAGGACGTTTACAAGTACAAACAAGCTTCAACTCAAGCTTTTGAATGCATTTACGCGTTTTAAAAGCTCATACGAGGAGGATCAAAGAGATTTGAGTTCTGATGTAATGTATATTAACAGAAAGCCTCCAAATACTTTCTTTGGATTCATTTGAGTGTGAAACTACACCTATGATGTTTACAAGAACAAACAAGCTTCAACTCAAGCTTGTGAATTCATTTACGCGTTTTAAAAGCTCATATAAGTAGGGTGAAAGAGATTTGAGTTCTTTCGTGTTGTATATTAAGAGAAAGCATCCAAATACTTTGTTTGCATTCATTTGAGTGTGAAACTACTCCTAGGATGTTTACAAGTACAAAAAAGCATCAACTCAAGCTTTTGAATGCATCTACGCGTTTTAACAGCTCTTACGACTAGGGTGATAGAGATCGAGTTCCTTTGTGTTGTATATTAAGAGAAAGCACCCAAATGTTTTGTTTGCATTCATTTGAGGATCAAAACTACACCAAGAATGTTTCAAAGTGCAAACAAGCTTCAACTCAAGCTTTTAAATGCATTTACGCGTTTTAAAAGCTCACACGAGTAGCGTGAAAGAGATTTGAGTTCTTTTGTGGTGTATATTAAGAGAAATCATCCAACTACTTTATTTGGATTCATTTGAGTGTGAAACTACACCTAGGATGTTTACAAGTACAAAAAAGATTCAACTCAAGCTTTTGAATGCATTTACGCGTTTTAAAAGCTCATACGAGTAGGGTGAAAGAGATTTGAGTTCTTTTGTGTTCTACATTAAGAGAAAGCATCCAAATACTTTGTTTGGATCCATTTTAGTGTGAAACTACACCTAGGATGTTTACAAGTACAAACAAGCTTAAACTCAAACTTTTGAATGCATTTACGCGTTTTAAAAGCTCATACGAGTAGGGTGAAAGAGATTTGAGTTCTTTTGTGTTGTATATTAAGAGAAAGCATCCAAATACTTTATTTGCATTCATTTGAGTTTGAAACTACACCTAGGACGTTTACAAGTACAAACAAGCTTCAACTCAAGCTTTTGAATTCATTTACGCGATTTAAAAGCTCATACGAGGAGGATCAAAGAGATTTGAGTTCTGTTGTAATGTATATTAACAGAAAGCATCCAAATACTTCCTTTGGATTCATTTGAGTGTGAAACTACACCTATGATGTTTACAAGAACAAACTAGCTTCAACTCAAGCTTGTGAATGCTTTTACGCGTTTTAAAAGCTCATACGAGTAGGCTGAAAGAGATTTGAGTTCTTTTGTGTTGTACATTAAGAGAAAGCATCCAAATACTTTGTTTGGATTCTTTTGAGTGTGAAACTATACCTAGGATGTTTACAAGTACAAACAAGCTTAAACTCAAACTTTTGAATGCATTTACGCGTTTTAAAAGCTCAAACGAGTAGGGTGAAAGAGATTTGAGTTATTTTGTGTTGTATATTAAGAGAAAGCATCCACATACTTTGTTTGCATTCATTTGAGTGTGAAAATACTCCTAGGATGTTTACAAGTACAAAAAAGCATCAACTCAAGCTTTTGAATGCATCTACGCGTTTTAACAGCTCTTACGACTAGGGTGATAGAGATCG
Organism: Tetragonia tetragonoides; assembly: GCA_038025085.1. Taxonomy (NCBI): domain Eukaryota; kingdom Viridiplantae; phylum Streptophyta; class Magnoliopsida; order Caryophyllales; family Aizoaceae; genus Tetragonia; species Tetragonia tetragonoides. Next base: position 28,613,906 of record CM076140.1, read on the forward strand.
TGTTCTTTTGTGTTGTATATCAAGTGAAAGCACCCAAATATTTTGTTTGCATTCATTTGAGTATGAAACTACACCAAGAATATTTTAAAGTGCAAACAAGCTTCAACATAAGCTTTTGAATGCATTTACGCGTTTTAAAAGCTCATACGAGTAGGGTGAAAGAGATTTGAGTTCTTTTGTGTTGTATATTAAGAGAAAGCATCCAAACACTTTGTTTGCAGTCATTTGAGTGTGAAACTACTCCTAGGATGTTGACAAGTACAAACAAGTTTCAACTCAAGCTTTTGAATGCATTTACGCGTTTTAAAAGCTCATACGAGTAGGGTGATAGAGATTGAGTTCTTTTGTGTTGTATACTAAGAGAAAGCATCCAAATACTTTGTTTGCATTCATTTGAGCGTGAAACAACACCTAGGATGTTTACAAGTACAAACAAGCTTCAACTCAAGCTTTTGAATGCATTTACGCGTTTTAAAAGCTCATACGAGTAGGGTGAAAGAGATTTGAGTTCTTTTTTGTTGTATATTAAGAGAAAGTATCCAAATACTTCTTTTGCACTCATTTGAGTGATAAAATACACCTAGGATTTTTACAAGTACAAACAAGCTTCAACTCAAGCTTTTGAATGCATTTACGCGTTTTAAAAGCTCATACGAGTAGGGTGAAAGAGATTTGAGTTCTTTTGTGTTCTACATTAAGAGAAAGCATCCAAATACTTTGGATTCATTTTAGTGTGAAACTACACCTAGGATGTTTACAAGTACAAACAAGCTTAAACTCAAACTTTTGAATGCATTTACGCGTTTTAAAAGCTCATACGAGTAGGGTGAAAGAGATTTGAGTTATTTTGTGTTGTATATTAAGAGAAAGCATCCAAATACTTTGTTTGCATTCATTTGAATGTGAATCTACACCTAGGATGTTTACAAGTACAAACTAACTTCACCTCAAGCTTTTGAATGCATTTACGCGTTTTAAAAGCTCAAACGAGTAGGGTGAAAGAGATTTGAGTTATTTTGTGTTGTATATTAAGAGAAAGCATCCACATACTTTGTTTGCATTCATTTGAGTGTGAAAATACTCCTAGGATGTTTTCAAGTACAAAAAAGCATCAACTCAAGCTTTTGAATGCATCTACGCGTTTTAACAACTCTGACGACTAGGGTGATAGAGATCGTGTTCTTTTGTGTTGTATATTAAGTGAAAGCACCCAAATGTTTTGTTTGCATTCATTTGAGTATGAAACTACACCAAGAATGTTTTAAAGTGCAAACAAGCTTCAACATAAGCTTTTGAATGCATTTACGCGTTTTAAAAGCTCATACGAGTAGCGTGAAAGAGATTTGAGTTCTTTTGTGTTGTATATTAAGAGAAAGCATCCAAATACTTTGTTTGGATTCTTTTGATTGTGAAACTAAACCTAGGATGTTTACAAGTACAAACAAGCTTAAACTCAAACTTTTGAATGCATTTACGCGTTTTAAAAGCTCAAACGAGTAGGGTGAAAGAGATTTGAGTTATTTTGTGTTGTATATTAAGAGAAAGCATCCAAATACTTTGTTTGCATTCATTTGAGTGTGAAAATACACCTTGGATGTTTACAAGTACAAAAAAGATTCAACTCAAGCTTTTGAATGTATTTACGCGTTTTAACAGCTCTTACGACTAGGGTGATAGAGATCGAGTTCTTTTGTGTTGTATATTCAGAGAAAGCACCCAAATGTTTTGTTTGCATTCATTTGAGTATGAAACTACACCAAGAATGTTTAAAGTGCAAATAAGCTTCAACTCAAGCTTTTGAATTCATTTACGCGATTTAAAAGCTCATACGAGGAGGATCAAAGAGATTTGAGTTCTGTTGTAATGTATATTAACAGAAAGCATCCAAATACTTCCTTTGGATTCATTTGAGTGTGAAACTACACCTATGATGTTTACAAGAACAAACTAGCTTCAACTCAAGCTTGTGAATGCATTTACGCGTTTTAAAAGCTCATACGAGTAGGGTGAAAGAGATTTGAGTTCTTTTGTGTTGTACATTAAGAGAAAGCATCCAAATACTTTGTTTGGATTCTTTTGAGTGTGAAACTACACCTAGGATGTTTACAAGTACAAACAAGCTTAAAGTCAAACTTTTGAATGCATTTACGCGTTTTAAAAGCTCAAACGAGTAGGGTGAAAGAGATTTGAGTTATTTTGTGTTGTATATTAAGAGAAAGCATCCAAATACTTTGTTTGCATTCATTTGAGTGTGAAAATACTCCTAAGATGTTTACAAGTACAAAAAAGCATCAACTCAAGCTTTTGAATGCATCTACGCGTTTTAACAGCTCTTACGACTAGGGTGATAGAGATCGTGTTCTTTTGTGTTGTATATTAAGAGAAAGCACCCAAATGTTTTGTTTGCATTCATTTGAGTATGAAACTACACCAAGAATGTTTTAATGTGCAAACAAGCTTCAACTTAAGCTTTTGAGTGCATTTACGCGTTTTAAAAGCTCATACGAGTAGGGTGATAGAGATTGAGTTCTTTTGTGTTGTATATCAAGAGAAAGCACCTAAATGTTTTGTTTGCGTTCATTTGAGTATGAAACTACACCAAGAATGTTTTAAAGTGCAGACAAGCTTCAACTTAAGCTTTTGAATGCATTTACGCATTTTAAAAGCTCATACGAGTAGGGTGAAAGAGATTTGAGTTCTTTTGTGTTGTATATTAAGAGAATGCATCCAAATACTTTGTTTGCATTCATTTGAGCGTGAAACAACACCAAGGATGTTTACAAGTACAAACAAGCTTCAACTCAAGCTTTTGAATGCATTTACACGTTTTAAAAGCTCTTACAACTAGGGTGATAGAGATCGTGTTCTTTTGTGCCGTATCTTAAGAGAAAGCACCCAAATGTTTCGTTTGCATTCATTTGAGTATGAAAGTACAAAAAGAATGTTTTAAAGTGCAAACAAGCTTCAACTTAAGCTTTTGAATGCATTTACGCGTTTTAAAAGCTCATACGAGTAGGGTGAAAGAGATTTGAGTTCTTTTGTGTTGTATATTAAGAGAAAGCATCCAAACACTTTGTTTGCAGTCATTTGAGTGTGAAACTACTCCTAGGATGTTTATAAGTACAAACAAGCTTCAACTCAAGCTTTTGAATGCATTTACGCGTTTTAAAAGCTCATACGAGTAGGGTGATATAGATTGAGTTCTTTTGTGTTGTATATCAAGGGAAAGCACCCAAATGTTTTGTTTGCATTCATTTGAGTATGAAACTACACCAAGAATGTTTTAAAGTGCAAACAAGCTTCAACTTAAGCTTTTGAATGAATTTACGCGTTTTAAAAGCTCATACGAATAGGGTGAAAGAGATTTGAGTTCTTTTGTGTTGTATATTAAGAGAAAGCATCCAAATACTTTATTGGCATTCATTTGAGTTTGAAACTACACCTAGGACGTTTACAAGTACAAACAAGCTTCAACTCAAGCTTTTGAATGCATTTACGCGTTTTAAAAGCTCATACGAGGAGGATCAAAGAGATTTGAGTTCTGATGTAATGTATATTAAGAGAAAGCATCCAAATATTTTCTTTGGATTCATTTGAGTGTGAAACTACACCTATGATGTTTACAGGAACAAACAAGCTTCAACTCAAGCTTGTGAATGCATTTACGCGTTTTAAAAGCTCATACGAGTAGGGTGAAAGAGATTTGAGTTCTTTCGTTTTGTATATTAAGAGAAAGCATCCAAATACTTTGTTTGCATTCATTTGAGTGTGAAACTACTCCTAGGATGTTTACAAGTACAAAAAAGCATCAACTCAAGCTTTTGAATGCATCTACGCGTTGTAACAGCTCTTACGACTAGGGTGATAGAGATCGAGTTCTTTTGTGTTGTATATTAAGAGAAAGCACCCAAATGTTTTGTTTGCATTCATTTGAGGATCAAAACTACACCAAGAATGTTTCAAAGTGCAAACAAGCTTCAACTCAAGCTTTTAAATGCATTTACGCGTTTTAAAAGCTCATACGAGTAGCGTGAAAGAGATTTGAGTTCTTTTGTGGTGTATATTAAGAGAAAGCGTCGAACTACTTTATTTCGATTCATTTGAGTGTGAAACTACACCTAGGATGTTTACAAGTACAAACAAGCTTCAACTCAAGCTTTTGAATGCATTTACGCGTTTTAAAAGTTCATACGAGTAGGGTGAAAGAGATTTGAGTTCTTTTGTGTTGTATATTAAGCGAATGCATCCAAATACTTTGTTTGCATTCATTTGAGTGTGAAAATACACCAAGGATGTTTACAAGTACAAACAAGCTTCAACTCAAGCTTTGGAATGCATTTACGCGTTTTAAAAGCTCACACGAGTAGGGTGAAAGAGATTTGAGTTCTTTTGTGTTGAATATTAAGAGAAAGCATCCAAATACTTTGTTTGCATTCATTTGAGTTTGAAACTACACCTAGGTTGTTTACAAGTACAAACAATCTTCAACTCAAGCTTTTGAATGCATTTACGCGTTTTAAAAGCTCATACGAGTAGGGTAAAAGAGATTTTAGTTCTTTTGTGTTGTATATTAAGAGAAAGCATCCAAATACTTTGTTTGGATTCATTTGAGTGTGAAACTACACCAAGTATGTTTACAAGTACAAACAAGCTTCAACTCAAGCTTTCGAATGCATTTTCGCGTTTTAAAAGCTCATACGAGTAGGGTGAAAGAGATTTGAGTTCTTTTGTGTTGTATATTAAGAGAAAGCATCCAAATACTTTGTTTGGATTCATTTGAGTGTGAAACTACACCAAGGATGTTTACAAGTACAAACAAGCTTCAACTCAAGCTTTGGAATGCATTTACGCGTTTTAAAAGGTCATACAAGTCGGGTGAAAGAGATTTGAGTTCTTTTGTGTTTTATATTAAGAGAAAGCATCCAAATACTTTGTATCGATTCATTTGAGTGTGAAACTACACCTAGGATGTTTACAAGTACAAACAAGCTTCATCTCAAGCTTTTGAATGCATTTACGCGTTTTAAAAGCTCATACAAGTAGGGTGAAAGAGATTTGAGTTCTTTTGTGTTTTATATTAAGAGAAAGCATCCAAATACTTTGTTTGCACTCATTTGAGTATGAAACTACACCAAGAATGTTTTAAAGTGCAAACAAGCTTCAACTCAAGCTTTTGAATGTGATGCAGGAGCAACATGCTTAAAAAACGATACACATCATATTCACCATTATATAGATCTTATTAATGATCTTGATTCCTCTACACGGCTCTTCAAGAAAAACAATGGTGTTTTCCAAGGAGAATTGAAAGAACATTCAATCTTAGTTCTATTATGTTCGTTTATGGAGCATGTTTTAAAATGGGTTACAATTACATTGCATCCTACATTGAAGATACTTTGGAATACACGCGCAAGATGGGGATTAAAGCACTTGTTATATGATCACGTTCATTATGGAGAACCTCGTAATATTGGCAGTTCTGATAGTTTTTCGTATTTTGGCCATAACTCGCTCATACTAAATCTAAACGTGGTGATTCAAAGTTCTGTAGAAAGCTGGAAACGACATCTAAAACTCCCATACCCGTTTTAAAAGCTCATACGAGTAGGGTGAAAGGGATTTGAGTTCTTTTGTGTTGTATATTAAGAGAAAGCATCCAAATACTTTGTTTGCATTCGTTAGAGTGTGAAACTACACCTAGGATGTTTACAAGTACAAACAAGCTTGAACTCAAGCTTTTGAATGCATTTACGCGTTTTAACAGCTCTTACGACTAGGGTGATAGAGATAGTGTTCTTTTGTGTTGTATATTAAGAGAAAGCACCCAAATGTTTTGTTTGCATTCATTTGAGTATGAAACTACACCAAGAATGTTTTAAAGTGCAAACAAGCTTCAACATAAGCTTTTGAATGCATTTACGCGTTTTAAAAGCTCATACGAGTGTTGTATATTAAGAGAAAGCACCCAAAATGTTTTCTTTGCATTCATTTGAGGATCAAAACTACACCAAGAATGTTTCAAAGTGCAAACAAGCTTCAACTCAAGCTTTTAAATGCATTTACGCGTTTTAAAAGCATATACGATTAGCGTGAAAGAGATTTGAGTTCTTTTGTGGTGTATATTAAGAGAAAGCATCCAACTACTTTACTTGGATTCATTTGAGTGTGAAACTACACCTAGGATGTTTACAAGTACAAACAAGCTTCAACTCAAGCTTTTGAATGCATTTACGCGTTTTAAAAGCTCATACGAGTAGGGTGAAAGAGATTTGAGTTCTTTTGTGTTGTATATTAAGAGAAAGCAGCCAAATACTTTGTTTGGATTCTTTTGATTGTGAAACTACACCTAGGATGTTTACAAGTACAAACAAGCTTAAACTCAAACTTTTGAATGCATTTACGCGTTTTAAAAGCTCAAACGAGTAGGGTGAAAGAGATTTGAGTTATTTTGTGTTGTATATTAAGAGAAAGCATCCAAATACTTTGTTTGCATTCATTTGAGTGTGAAAATACACCTAGGATGTTTACAAGTACAAAAAAGATTCAACTCAAGCTTTTGAATGTATTTACGCGTTTTAACAGCTCTTACGACTAGGGTGATAGAGATAGTGTTCTTTTGTGTTGTATATTAAGAAAAAGCATCCAAATGTTTTGTTTGCATTCATTTGAGTATGAAACTACACCAAGAATGTTTTAAAGTGCAAACAAGCTTCAACATAAGCTTTTGAATGCATTTACGCGTTTTAAAAGCTCATACGAGTTGGGTGAAAGAGATTTGAGTTCTTTTGTGTTGTATATTAAGAGAAAGCATCCAAACACTTTGTTTGCAGTCATTTGAGTGTGAAACTACTCCTAGGATGTTTACAAGTGCAAACAAGCTTCAACTCAAGCTTTTGAATGCATTTACGCGTTTTAAAAGCTCATCCGAGTAGGGTGATAGAGATTGAGTTCTTTTGTGTTGTATATCAAGAGAAAGCACCTAAATGTTTTGTTTGCATTCATTTGAGTATGAAACTACACCAAGAATGTTTCAAAGTGCAAACAAGCTTCAACTTAAGCTTTCGAATGCATTTACGCGTTTTAAAAGCTCATACGAGTAGGGTGAAAGAGATTTGAGTTCTTTTGTGTTGTATATTAAGAGAAAGCATCCAAATACTTTGTTTGCATTCGTTAGAGTGTGAAACTACATCTAGGATGTTTACAAGTACAAACAAGCTTCAACTCAAGCTTTTGAATGCATTTACGCGTTTTAACAGCTCTTACGACTAGGGTGATAGAGATAGTGTTCTTTTGTGTTGTATATTAAGAGAAAGCACCCAAATGTTTTTTTTGCATTCATTTGAGTATGAAACTACACCAAGAATGTTTAAAAGTGCAAACAAGCTTCAACATAAGCTTTTGAATGCATTTACGCGTTTTAAAAGCTCATACGAGTAGGGTGAAAGAGATTTGAGTTCTTTTGTGTTGTATATTAAGAGAAAGCATCCAAACACTTTGTTTGCAGTCATTTGAGTGTGAAACTACTCCTAGGATGTTTACAAGTACAAACAAGCTTAAACTCAAGCTTTTGAATGCATTTACGCGTTTTAAAAGCTCATACGAGTAGGGTGATAGAGATTGAGTTCTTTTGTGTTGTATATAAAGAGAAAGCACCTAAATGTTTTGTTTGCATTCATTTGAGTATGAAACTACACCAAGAATGTTTTAAAGTGCAAACAAGCTTCAACTTAAGCTTTTGAATGCATTTACGCGTTTTAAAAGCTCATACGAGTAGGGTGAAAGAGATTTGAGTTCTTTTGTGTTGTATATTAAGAGAATGCATCCAAATACTTTGTTTGCATTCATTTGAGCGTGAAACAACACCAAGGATGTTTACAAGTACAAATAACTAGGGTGATAGAGATTGAGTTCTTTTGTGTTGTATATTAAGAGCTTTCCAAATACTTTGTTTGCGTTCATTTGAGTATGAAACTACACAAAGAATGTTTTAAAGTGCAAACAAGCTTCAACTCAAGCTTTTGAATGCATTTACGCGTTTTAAAAGCTCATGTGAGTAGGGTGAAAGATATTTGAGTTCTTTTGTGTTGTATATTAAGAGAAAGCATTGAAACACTTTGTTTTCATTCATTTGAGTGTGAAACTACTCCTACGATGTTTACAAGTACAAACAAGCTTCAACTCAAGCTTTTGACTGCATTTACGCGTTTTAACAGCTCTTACGACTAGGGGGATAGAGATTGAGTTCTTTTATGTTGTATATTAAGAGAAAGCATCCAAATACTTTGTTTGCATTCATTTGAGTGTGAAACTACACCTGGGATGTTTACAAGTACAAACAAGCTTCAACTCAAGCTTTTGAATGCATTTACGCGTTTTAAAAGCTCATACGATTAGGGTGAAAGAGATTTGAGTTCTTTTGTGTTGTATATTAAGAGAAAGCATCCAAATACTTTGTTTCGATTCATTTGAGTGTGAAACTACACCTTGGATGTTTACTAGTACAAACAAGCTTCAACTCAAGCTTTTGAATGCATTTACGCGTTTTAAAAGCTCATACGAGTAGGGTGAAAGAGATTTGAGTTCTTTTGTGTTGTCAATTAAGCGAAAGCATCCAAATACTTTGTTTGGCTTAATTTGAGTGTAAAACTACACCTAGGATAGTTACAAGTACAAACAAGCTTCAACTCAAGCTTTTGAATGCATTTACGCGTTATAAAAGCTCATACGAGTAAGGTGAAAGAGATTTAAGTTCTTTTGTGTTGTATATTAAGAGAAAGCATCCAAATACTTTGCTTGGATTCATTTGAGTGTGAAACTACACCTAGGATGTGTACAAGTACAAACAAGACTCAACTCAAGCTTTTGAATGCATTTACGCGTTTTAAAAGCTCATACGAGTAGGGTGAAAGAGATTTGAGTTCTTTTGTGTTGTATATTAAGAAAAAGCATCCAAATACTTTGTTTGGATTCATTTTAGTGTGAAACTACACCTAGGATGTTCACGAGTACAAACCAGCTTAAACTCAAGCTTTTGAATGCATTTACGCGTTTTAAAAGCTCATACGAGGAGGGTGAAAGAGATTTGAGTTCTTTTGTGTTGTATATTAAGGGAAAGCATCCAAATAGTTTGTTTGGATTCATTTTAGTGTGAAACTACACCTAGGATGTTCACAAGTACAAACAAGCTTCAACTCAAGCTTTTGAATGCATTTACGCGTTTTAACAGCTCTTACGACTAGGGTGATAGAGATTGAGTTCTTTTGTGTTGTATATTAAGAGAAAGCATCCAAATACTTTGTTTGCATTCATTTGAGTATGAAACTACAGCGAGAATGTTTTAAAGTGCAAACAAGCTTGAATCAAGCTTTTGAATGCATTTATGCGTTTTAAAAGGTCATACGAGTAGGGTGAAAGAGATTTGAGTTCTTTTGCGTTGTATATTAAGAGAAAGCATCCAAATACTTTGTTTGGATTCATTTTAGTGTGAAACTGCACCTTGGATGTTTACAAGTACAAACAAGCTTAAACTCAGCTTTTGAATGCATTTACGCGTTTTAAAAGCTCATACGAGTAGGGTGAAAGAGATTTGAGTTCTTTTGTGTTGTAAATTAAGAGAAAGCATCCAAATACTTTGGTTGGATTCATTTGAGTGTGACTACACCTAGGATGTTTACTAGTACAAAAAAGCTTCAACTCAAGCTTTTGAATGCATTTACGCGTTTTAAAAGCTCATACGAGTAGGGTGAAAGAGATTTGAGTTCTTTTGTTACGTATATTAAGAGAAAGCATCCAAATACTTTGTTTGCATTCATTTGAGTGTGAAACTACACCTGGGATGTTTACAAGTACAAACAAGCTTCAACTCAAGCTTTTGAATGCATTTACGCGTTTTAACAGCTCTTACAACTAGGGTGATAGAGATTGGGCTCTTTTGAGTTATATTAAGAGAAAGCATCCAAATACTTTGTTTGCATTCATTTGAGTATGAAACTACACCAAGAATGTTTTAAAGTGCAAACAAGTTTCAACTCAAGCTTTTGAATGCATTTACGCGTTTTAAAAGCTCATACGAGTAGGGTGAAATATATTTGAGCTCTTTTGTGGTGTATATTAAGAAAAAGCATCCAAATACTTAGTTTGGATTAATTTAAGTGTGAAACTACACCTAGGATGTTCACGAGTACAAACCAGCTTAAACTCAAGCTTTTGAATGCATTTACGCGTTTTATAAGCTCATACGAGTAGGGTGAAAGAGATTTGAGTTCTTTTGTGTTGTATATTAAGAGAAAGCATCGAAATACATTGTTTGGATTCATTTGAGTGTGAAACTACACCTAGGATGTTTACAAGTACAAACAAGCTTCAACTCAAGCTTTTGAATGCATTAACGCGTTTTAAAAGCTTTTACAAGTAGATTGAAAGAGATTTGAGTTCTTTTGTGTTGTATATTAACAGAAAGCATCCAAATACTTTGTTTGGATTGATTTTAGTGTGAACTTCACCTAGGATGTTTACAAGTACAAACAAGCTTCAACTCAAGCTTTTGAATGCATTTACTCCTTTTAAAAGCTCATACGAGTAGGGTGAAAGAGATTTGAGTTCTTTTGTGATGTATATTAAGAGAAAGCATCCAAATACTTTGTTTCGATTAATTTAAGTGTGAAACTACACCTAGGATGTGTACAAGTACAAACAAGCTTCAACTCAAGCTTTTGAATGCATTTTCGCGTTTTAACAGCTCCTACGAGTACGGTGAAAGAGATTAGAGCTCTTTTGTCTTGTATATTAAGAGAAAGCATCCAAATACTTTTTTTTGGATTTATTTGAGTGTGAAACTACACCTAGGATATTTACAAGTACAAACAAGCTTCAACTCAAGCTTTTGAATGCATTTACGCATTTTGAAAGCTCAGACGAGTAGGGTGAAAGAGGTTTGAGTTCTTTTGTGTTGTATATTAAGAGAAAGCATCCAAATACTTTGTTTGCATTCATTTGAGTGTGAAACTACACCTGGGATGTTTACAAGTACAAACAAGCTTCGACTCAAGCTTTTGAATGCATTTACGCGTTTTAACAGCTCTTACGACTAGGGTGATAGAGATTGAGTTCTTTTGTGTTGTATATTAAGAGAAAGCATCCAAATACTTTGTTTGGATTCATTTGAGTGTGAAACTACACCTAGGATGTTTACAAGTACAAACAACCTTCAACTCAAGCTTTTGAATGCATTTACGCGTTTTAAAAGCTCTTACGACTAGGGTGAAAGACATTTGAGTTCTTTTGAGTTGTATATTAAGAGATAGCATCCAAATACTTTGTTTGGATTCATTTGAGTGTGAAACTACACCTAGGATGTTTACAAGTACAAACAAGATTCAACTCAAGCTTTTGAATGCATTTACGGGTTTTAAAAGCTCATACGAGTAGGGTGAAAGAGATTTGAGTTCTTTTGTGTTGTATATTAAGAGAAAGCATCCAAATACTTTGTTTGGATTCATTTTAGTGTGAAACTACAGCTAGGATGTTTACAAGTACAAACAAGCTTAAACTCAAGCTTTTAAATGCATTTACTCGTTTTAAAAGCTCATAAGAGTAGGGTGAAAGAGATTTGAGTTCTTTTGTGATGTATACTTAGAGAAAGCATCCAAATACTTTGTTTGGATTAATTTGAGTGTGAAACTACACCTAGGATAGTTACAAGTACAAACAATCTTCAACTCAAGCTTTTGAATGCTTTTACGCGTTTTAACAGCTCATACGAAAAGGGTGAAAGAGATTTTAGTTCTTTTGTGTTGTATTTTAAGAGAAAGCATCCAAATACTTTGCTTGGATTCATTTGAGTGGGAAACTACACCTAGGATGTGTACAAGTACAAACAAGCTTAAACTCAAGCTTTTGAATGCATTTACGCGTTTTAACAGCTCTTACAACTAGGGTGATAGATATTGAGTTCTTTTGTGTTGTATATTAAGAGAAAGCATCCAAATACTTTGTTTGGATTGATTTGAGTGTGAAACTACACCTAGGATAGTTACAAGTACAAACAAGATTCAACTCAAGCTTTTGAATGCATTTACGCGTTTTAAAAGCTCATACGAGTAGGGTGAAAGAGATTTGAGTTCTTTTGTGTTGTATATTAAGAGAAAGCATCCAAATACTTTGTTTGCATTCATTTGAGTGTGAAACTACACCTGGGATGTTTACAAGTACAAACAAGCTTCAACTCAAGCTTTTGACTGCATTTACACGTTTTAACAGCTCTTACGACTAGGGTGATAGAGATGGAGTTCTTTTTTGTTGTATATTAAAAGAAAGCAGCCAAATACTTTGTTTGGATTCTTTTGAGTGTGAAACTACACCTAGGATGTTTACAAGTACAATCAAGTTCAACTCAAACTTTTGAATGCATTTACGCTTTTTAAAAGCTCATACGAGTACGGTGAAAGAGATTTGAGTTCTTTTGTGTTGTATATTAAGAGAAAGCATCCAAATACTTTGTTTGGAGTAATTTGAGTGTGAAACTACACCTAGGATAGTTACAAGTACAAACAAGCTTCAACTCAAGCTTTTGAATGCATTTTCGCGTTTTAACAGCTCCTACGAGTACGGTGAAAGAGATTAGAGCTCTTTTGTCTTGTATATTAAGAGAAAGCATCCAAATACTTTTTTTTGGATTTATTTGAGTGTGAAACTACACCTAGGATATTTACAAGTACAAACAAGCTTCAACTCAAGCTTTTGAATGCATTTACGCATTTTGAAAGCTCAGACGAGTAGGGTGAAAGAGGTTTGAGTTCTTTTGTGTTGTATATTAAGAGAAAGCATCCAAATACTTTGTTTGCATTCATTTGAGTGTGAAACTACACCTGGGATGTTTACAAGTACAAACAAGCTTCGACTCAAGCTTTTGAATGCATTTACGCGTTTTAACAGCTCTTACGACTAGGGTGATAGAGATTGAGTTCTTTTGTGTTGTATATTAAGAGAAAGCATCCAAATACTTTGTTTGGATTCATTTGAGTGTGAAACTACACCTAGGATGTTTACAAGTACAAACAACCTTCAACTCAAGCTTTTGAATGCATTTACGCGTTTTAAAAGCTCTTACGACTAGGGTGAAAGACATTTGAGTTCTTTTGAGTTGTATATTAAGAGATAGCATCCAAATACTTTGTTTGGATTCATTTGAGTGTGAAACTACACCTAGGATGTTTACAAGTACAAACAAGATTCAACTCAAGCTTTTGAATGCATTTACGGGTTTTAAAAGCTCATACGAGTAGGGTGAAAGAGATTTGAGTTCTTTTGTGTTGTATATTAAGAGAAAGCATCCAAATACTTTGTTTGGATTCATTTTAGTGTGAAACTACAGCTAGGATGTTTACAAGTACAAACAAGCTTAAACTCAAGCTTTTAAATGCATTTACTCGTTTTAAAAGCTCATAAGAGTAGGGTGAAAGAGATTTGAGTTCTTTTGTGATGTATACTTAGAGAAAGCATCCAAATACTTTGTTTGGATTAATTTGAGTGTGAAACTACACCTAGGATAGTTACAAGTACAAACAATCTTCAACTCAAGCTTTTGAATGCTTTTACGCGTTTTAACAGCTCATACGAAAAGGGTGAAAGAGATTTTAGTTCTTTTGTGTTGTATTTTAAGAGAAAGCATCCAAATACTTTGCTTGGATTCATTTGAGTGGGAAACTACACCTAGGATGTGTACAAGTACAAACAAGCTTAAACTCAAGCTTTTGAATGCATTTACGCGTTTTAACAGCTCTTACAACTAGGGTGATAGATATTGAGTTCTTTTGTGTTGTATATTAAGAGAAAGCATCCAAATACTTTGTTTGGATTGATTTGAGTGTGAAACTACACCTAGGATAGTTACAAGTACAAACAAGATTCAACTCAAGCTTTTGAATGCATTTACGCGTTTTAAAAGCTCATACGAGTAGGGTGAAAGAGATTTGAGTTCTTTTGTGTTGTATATTAAGAGAAAGCATCCAAATACTTTGTTTGCATTCATTTGAGTGTGAAACTACACCTGGGATGTTTACAAGTACAAACAAGCTTCAACTCAAGCTTTTGACTGCATTTACACGTTTTAACAGCTCTTACGACTAGGGTGATAGAGATGGAGTTCTTTTTTGTTGTATATTAAAAGAAAGCAGCCAAATACTTTGTTTGGATTCTTTTGAGTGTGAAACTACACCTAGGATGTTTACAAGTACAATCAAGTTCAACTCAAACTTTTGAATGCATTTACGCTTTTTAAAAGCTCATACGAGTACGGTGAAAGAGATTTGAGTTCTTTTGTGTTGTATATTAAGAGAAAGCATCCAAATACTTTGTTTGGAGTAATTTGAGTGTGAAACTACACCTAGGATAGTTACAAGTACAAACAAGCTTCAACTCAAGCTTTTGAATGCATTTACGCGTTTTAAAAGCTCATACGAAAAGGGTGAAAGAGATTTGAGTTCTTTTGTGTTGTATATTAAGAGAAAGCATCCAAATACTTTGCTTGGATTCATTTGAGTGTGAAACTACACCTAGGATGTGTACAAGTACAAACAAGCTTAAACTCAAGCTTTTGAATGCATTTACGCGTTTTAAATGCTCATACGAGTAGGGTGAAAGAGATTTGAGTTCTTTTGTGTTGTATAATAAGAGAAAGCATCCAAATACTTTGTTTGGATTGATTTGAGTGTGAAACTACACCTAGGATGTTTACAAGTACAAACAAGATTCAACTCAAGCTTTTGAATGCATTTACGCGTTTTAAAAGCTCATACGAGTAGGGTGAAAGAGATTTGAGTTCTTTTGTGTTGTATATTAAGAGAAAGCATCCAAATACTTTGTTTGCATTCATTTGAGTGTGAAATTACACCTGGGATGTTTACAAGTACAAACAAGCTTCAACTCAAGCTTTTGAATGCATTTACGCGTTTTAAGAGCTCTTACAACTAGGGTGATAGATATTGAGTTCTTTTGTGTTGTATATTATGAGAAAGCATCGAAATACTTTGTTTGCATTCATTTCAGTAAGAAACTACACCAAGAATGTTTTAAAGTGCAAACAAGTTTCAACTCAAGCTTTTGAATGCATTTACGCGTTTTAAAAGCTCATACGAGTAGGGTGAAAGAGATTTGAGTTCTTTTGTGTTGTAAATTAAGAGAAAGCATCCAAATACTTTGGTTGGATTCATTTGAGTGTGACTACACCTAGGATGTTTACTAGTACAAAAAAGCTTCAACTCAAGCTTTTGAATGCATTTACGCGTTTTGAAAGCTCATACGAGTAGGGTGAAAGAGATTTGAGTTCTTTTGTGTTGTATATTAAGAGAAAGCATCCAAATACTTTGTTTGCATCTATTTGAGTGTGAAACTACACCTGGGATGTTTACAAGTACAAACAAGCTTCAACTCAACCTTTTGAATGCATTTACGCGTTTTAACAGCACTTACGACTAGGGTGATAGAGATTGAGTTCTTTTGTGTTGTATATTAAGAGAAAGCATCCAAATACTTTGTTTGCATTCATTTGAGTATGAAATACACCAAGAATGTTTTACAAGTACAAACAAGCTTCAACTCAAGCTTTTGAATGCATTTACGCGTTTTAACAGCTCTTACGACTAGGGTGATAGAGATTGAGTTCTTTTCTGTTGTATATTAAGAGAAAGCATCCAAAATACTTTGTTTGGATTCATTTGAGTGTGAAACTACACCTAGGATGTTTACAAGTAAAAACTAGCTTCAACTCAAGCATTCATTTGAGTATGATACTACACCAAGAACGTTTTAAAGTGCAAACAAGCTTCAACTCAAGCTTTTGAATGCATTTACGCGTTTTAAAAGCTCATACGAGTAAGGTGAAAGACATTTGAGTTGTTTTGTGTTGTATATTAAGAGAAAGCATCCAAATACTTTGCTCGGATTCATTTGAGTGTGAAACTACACCTAGGATGTGTACAAATACAAACAAGGTTAAACTCAAGCTTTTGAATGCATTTACGCGTTTTAAAAGCTCATACGAGTAGGGTGAAAGAGATTTGAGTTCTTTTGTGTTGTATATTAAGAGAAAGCATCCAAATACTTTGTTTGCATTCATTTGAGTATGAAACTACACCAAGAATGTTTTAAAGTGCAAACAAGGTTCAACTCAAGCTTTTGAATGCATTTACGCGTTTTAAAAGCTCATACGAGTAGGGTGAAAGAGATTTGAGTTCTTTTGTGTTGTATATTAAGATAAAGCATTCAAACACTTTGTTGGCTATAATTTGAGTGTGAAACTACTCCTAGGATGTTTACAAGTACAAACAAGGTTCAACTCAAGCTTTTGACTGCAATTACGCGTTTTAACAGCTCTTACGACTAGGGTGATAGAGATTGAGTTCTTTTATGTTGTATATTAAGAGAAAGCATCCAAATACTTTGTTTGGATTCATTTGAGTGTGAAACAACACCTAGGATGTTCACAAGTACAAACAAGCTTCAACTCAAACTTTTGAATGCATTTACGCGTTTTAAAAGCTCATACGAGTAGCGTGAAAGAGATTTGAGTTCTCTTGTGTTGTATATTAAGAGAAAGCATCCAAATACTTTGTTTGCATTCATTTGAGTATGAAATTACACCAAGAATGTTTTAAAGTACAACCAAGCTTCAACTCAAGCTTTTGAATGCATTTACGCGTTTTTAAATCTCATACGAGTAGGGTGAAAGAGATTTGAGTTCTTTTGCGTTGTATATTAAGAGAAAGCATCCAAATACTTTGATTGGATTCATTTTAGTGTGAAACTACACCTAGGATGTTTACTAGTACAAACAAGCTTCAACTCAAGCTTTTGAATGCATTTACGCGTTTTACCAGCTCTTACGACTAGGGTGATAGAGATTGAGTTCTTTTGTGTTGTATATTAAGAGAAAGCACCCAAATACTTTGTTTGGATTCATTTGAGTGTGAAACAACACCTAGGATGTTCAGAAGTACAAACAAGCTTCAACTCAAACTTTTGAATGCATTTACGCGTTTTAAAAGCTCATACGAGTAGCGTGAAAGAGATTTGAGTTCTCTTGTGTTGTATATTAAGAGAAAGCATCCAAATACTTTGTTTGCATTCATTTGAGTATGAAATACACCAATAATGTCTTAAATGGAAAACAAGCTTCAACTCAAGCTTTTGAATGCATTTACTCGTTTTAAAACCTCATACGAGTAGGGTGAAAGAGATTTGAGTTCTTTTGTGTTGTATATTAAGAGAAAGCATAACAATACTTTGTTTGCATTCATTTGAGTGTGAAACTACACCTAGGATGTTTATAAGTACAAGCAAGACTCAACGCAAGCTTTTGAATGCATTTACGCGTTTTAAAAGCTCATACGAGTAGGGTGAAAGAGATTTGAGTTCTTTTGGGTTGTTTATTAAGAGAAAGCATCCAAACACTTTTATTGCATTCATTTGAGTGTGAAACTACTCCTAGGATGTTTACAAGTACAAACAAGCTTCAAATCAAGCTTTTAACTGCATTTACGCGTTTTAACAGCTCTTACGACTAGGGTGATAGAGATTGATTTCTTTTATGTTGTATATTAAGAGAAAGCATCCAAATACTTTGTTTGGATTCATTTGAGTGTGAAACTGCACCTAGGATGTTTACAAAAACAGGCAAGATTCAACTCAAGCTTTTGAATGCATTTACGCGTTTTAAAAGCTCATACGAGTAGGGTGAAAGAGATTTGAGTTCTTTTGTGTTGTATATTAAGAGAAAGCATACAAATACTTTGTTTGGATTTATTTTAGTGTGAAACTACACCTAGGATGTTCACAAGTACAAACAAGCTTCAACTCAAGCTTTTGAATGCATTTACGCGTTTTAACAGCTCTTACGACTAGGGTGATGGAAATTGATTTCTTTTATGTTGTATATTAAGAGAAAGCATCCAAATACTTTGTTTGGATTCATTTGAGTGTGAAACTACACCTAGGATGTTTACAAAAACAGGCAAGATTCAACTCAAGCTTTTGAATGCATTTACGCGTTTTAAAAGCTCATACGAGTAGGGTGAAAGAGATTTGAGTTCTTTTGTGTTGTAAATTAAGAGAAAGCATCCAAATACTTTCGTTGGATTCATTTGAGTGTGACTACACCTAGGATGTTTACTAGTACAAAAAAGCTTCAACTCAAGCTTTTGAATGCATTTACGCGTTTTAAAAGCTCATACGAGTAGGGTGAAAGAGATTTGAGTTCTTTTGTGTTGTATATTAAGAGAAAGCATCCAAATACTTTGTTTGCATCTATTTGAGTGTGAAACTACACCTGGGATGTTTACAAGTACAAACAAGCTTCAACTCAACCTTTTGAATGCATTTACGCGTTTTAACAGCACTTACGACTAGGGTGATAGAGATTGAGTTCTTTTGTGTTGTATATTAAGAGAAAGCATCCAAATACTTTGTTTGCATTCATTTGAGTATGAAATACACCAAGAATGTTTTACAAGTACAAACAAGCTTCAACTCAAGCTTTTGAATGCATTTACGCGTTTTAACAGCACTTACGACTAGGGTGATAGAGATTGAGTTCTTTTCTGTTGTATATTAAGAGAAAGCATCCAAAATACTTTGTTTGGATTCATCTGAGTGTGAAACTACACCTAGGATGTTTACAAGTAAAAACTAGCTTCAACTCAAGCATTCATTTGAGTATGATACTACACCAAGAACGTTTTAAAGTGCAAACAAGCTTCAACTCAAGCTTTTGAATGCATTTACGCGTTTTAAAAGCTCATACGAGTAAGGTGAAAGACATTTGAGTTGTTTTGTGTTGTATATTAAGAGAAAGCATCCAAATACTTTGCTCGGATTCATTTGAGTGTGAAACTACACCTAGGATGTGTACAAATACAAACAAGGTTAAACTCAAGCTTTTGAATGCATTTACGCGTTTTAAAAGCTCATACGAGTAGGGTGAAAGAGATTTGAGTTCTTTTGTGTTGTATATTAAGAGAAAGCATCCAAATACTTTGTTTGCATTCATTTGAGTATGAAACTACACCAAGAATGTTTTAAAGTGCAAACAAGGTTCAACTCAAGCTTTTGAATGCATTTACGCGTTTTAAAAGCTCATACGAGTAGGGTGAAAGAGATTTGAGTTCTTTTGTGTTGTATATTAAGATAAAGCATTCAAACACTTTGTTGGCTATAATTTGAGTGTGAAACTACTCCTAGGATGTTTACAAGTACAAACAAGGTTCAACTCAAGCTTTTGACTGCAATTACGCGTTTTAACAGCTCTTAAGACTAGGGTGATAGAGACTGAGTTCTTTTGTGTTGTAAATTAAGAGAAAGCATCCAAATGCTTTGTTTGGATTCATTTGAGTGTGAAACTACACCTAGGATGTCTACAAGTACAAACAAGCTTCAACTCAAGCTTTTGAATGCATTTACGCGTTTTAAAAGCTCATACGAGTAGGGTGAAAGAGATTTGAGTTCTTTTGTGTTGTATATTAAGATACAGCATTCAAACACTTTGTTGGCATTAATTTGTGTGTGAAACTACACCTAGGAAGTTTAAAAGTACAAACAAGCTTCAACTCAAACTTTTGCATGCATTTACGCGTTTTAAAAGCTCATACGGGTAGGGTGAAAGAGATTTGAGTTCTTTTGTGTTGTATATTAAGAGAAAGCATCCAAATACTTTGTTTGGATTCATTTTAGTGTGAAACTACACCTAGGATGTTTACTAGTACAAACAAGCTTCAACTCAAGCTTTTGAATGCATTTACGCGTTTTAAAAGCTCATACGAGTAGGGTGAAAGAGATTTGAGTTCTTTTGTGTTGTATATTAAGAGAAAGCATCCAAATACTTTATTTGGATTCATTTGAGTGTGAAACTACTCCTAGGATGTTTAAAAGTACAAAGAAGCTTTAACTCAAGCTTTTGACTGCAATTACGAGTTTTAACAGCTCTTACGACTAGGGTGATAGAGATTGAGTTCGTTTGTGTTGTATATTAAGAGAAAGCATCCAAATACTTTGTTTGGATTCATTTGAGTGTGAAACTACACCTAGGATGTTTACAAGTACAAACAAGCTTCAACTCAAGCTTTTGAATGCATTTACGCGTTTTAAAAGCTCATACGAGTAGGGTGAAAGAGATTTGAGTTCTTTTGTGTTGTACATTAAGAGAAAGCATCAAAATACTTTGTTTGGATTCATTTGAGTGTAAAACTACACCTAGGATGTCTACAAGTACAAACAAGCTTCAACTCAAACTTTTGAATGCATTTACGCGTTTTAAAAGCTCATACGAGTATGGTGAAAGAGATTTGAGTTCTTTTGTGTTGTATATTAAGAGAAAGCATCCAAATACTTTGTTTGGATTCATTTGAGTGTGAAACTACACCTAGGATGTCTACAACTACAAACAAGCTTCAACTCAAGCTTTTGAATGCATTTACGCGTTTTAAAAGCTCATACGAGTAGGGTGAAAGAGATTTGAGTTCTTTTGTGTTGTATATTAAGAGAAAGCATCCAAACACTTTGTTTGCATTAATTTGAGTGTGAAACTACTCCTAGGATTTTTACAAGTACAAACAAGCTTCAACTCAAACTTTTGATTGCAATTATGCGTTTTAACAGCTCTTACGACTAGGGTGATAGAGATTGAGTTCTTTTGTGTTGTATATTAAGATAAAGCATCCAAATAGTTTGTTTGGATTCATTTGAGTGTGAAACTACACCTAGGATAGTTACAAGTGCAAACAAGCTTCAACTCAAACTTTTGAATGCAATTACGCGTTTTAACAGCTCTTACGACTAGGGTGTTAGAGATTGAGTTCTTTTGTGTTCTATATTAAGAGAAAGCATCCAAATACTTTGTTAGGATTCATTTGAGTCTGAAACTACACCTAGGATGTTTACAAGTACAAACAAGCTTCAAATCAAACTTTTGAATGCATTTACGCGTTTTAAAAGCTCATACGAGTAGGGTGAAAGAGACTTGAGTTCTTTTGTGTTGTATATTAAGAGAAAGCATCCAAATACTTTGTTTGCATTCATTTGAGTGTGAAACTACACCTGGGATGTTTACAAGTACAAACAAGCTTCAACTCAAACTTTTGAATGCATTTACGCGTTTTAAAAGCTCATACGAGTAGGGTGAAAGAGATTTGAGTTCTTTTGTGTTATATATTAAGAGAAAGCATCCAAACACTTTGTTTGCATTAATTTGAGTGTGAAACTAATCCTAGGATGTTTACAAGTACAAACAAGATTCAACTCATGCTTTTGACTGCAATTATGCGTTTTAACAGCTCTTACGACTAGGGTGATAGAGATTGAGTTCTTTTGTGTTGTATATTAAGAGAAAGCATCCAAATAGTTTGTTTGGATTCATTTGGGTGTGAAACTACACCTAGGATAGTTACAAGTGCAAACAAGCTTCAACTCAAACTTTTGAATGCATTTACGCGTTTTAACAGCTCTTACGACTAGGGTGATAGAGATTGAATTCTTTTGTGTTGTATATTAAGAGAAAGAATCCAAATACTTTTTTTGGATTCATTTGAGTGTGAAACTACACCTAGGATGTCTACAACTACAAACAAGCTTCAACTCAAGCTTTTGTATGCATTTACGCGTTTTAAAAGCTCATACGAGTAAGGTGAAAGAGATTTGAGTTCTTTTGTGTTGTATATTTTGAGAAAGCATCCAAATACTTTGTTTGGATTCATTTATTATTGTGAAACTACACCTAGGATGTTCACAAGTACAAACAAGCTTCAACTCAAGCTTTTGAATGCATTTACGCGTTTTAACAGCTCTTACGACTAGGGTGATAGAGATTGAGTTCTTTTGTGTTGTATATTAAGAGAAAGCATCCAAATACTTTGTTTGGATTCATTTGAGTGTGAAACTACACCTAGGATGTTTACAAGTACAAACAAGCTTCAACTCAAGCTTTTGACTGCAATTACGCGTTTTAACAGCTCTTACGACTAGGGTGATAAGGATTGAGTTCTTTTGTGTTTTATATTAAGAGAAAGCATCCAAATACTTTGTTTGGATTCATTTGAGTCTGAAACTACACCTAGGATGTTTACAAGTACAAACAAGCTTCAACTCAAACTTTTGAATGCATTCACGCGTTTTAAAAGCTCATACGAGTAGGGTGAAAGAGATTTTAGTTCTTTTGTGTTGTATATTAAGAGAAGGCATCCAAACACTTTGTTTGCATTAATTTGAGTGTGAAACTACTCCCAGGATGTTTACAAGTACAAACAAGCTTCAACTCAAGCTTTTGACTGCAATTATGCGTTTTAACAGCTCTTACGACTAGGGTGATAGAGATTGAGTTCTTTTGTGTTGTATATTAAGAGAAACCATCCAAATAGTTTGTTTGGATTCATTTGAGTGTAAAACTACACCTAGGATAGTTACAAGTACAAACAAGCTTCAACTCAAACTTTTGAATGCATTTACGCGTTTTAACAGCTCTTACGTCTAGGGTGATAGAGATTGAATTATTTTGTGTTGTATATCAAGAGAAAGCATCCAAATACTTTTTTTGCATTCATCTGAGTGTGAAACTACACCTGGGATGTTTACAAGTACAAACAAGCATCAACTCAAGCTTTTGAATGCATTTACGCGTTTTCAAAGAACATACGAGTAGGATGAAAGAGATTTGAGTTCTTTTGTGTTGTATATTAAGAGAAAGCATCCAAATACTTTTTTTGTATTCATTTGAGTGTGAAACTACACCTAGGATGTTTACAAGTACAAGCAAGATTCAACTCAAGCTTTTGAATCAATTTACGCGTTTTAAAAGCTCATACGAGTATGGTGAAAGAGATTTGAGTTCTTCTGTGTTGTATATTTTTAGAAAGCATCCAAATACTTTGTTTGGATTTATTTATTATTGTGAAACTACACCTAGGATGTTCACAAGTACAAACAAGCTTCAACTCAAGCTTTTGAATGCATTTACGCGTTTTAACAGCTCTTACGACTAGGGTGATAGAGATTGAGTTCTTTTGTGTTGTATATTAAGAGAAAGCATCCAAATACTTTGTTTAGATTCATTTAAGTGTGAAACTACACCTAGGATGTTTACAAGTACAAACAAGCTTTAACTCAAGCTTTAGGTTGCAATTACGCGTTTTAACAGCTCTTACGATTAGGGTGATAGAGATTGAGTTCTTTTGTGTTGTATATTAAGAAAAAGCATCCAAATACTTTGTTTGGATTCATTTGAGTCTGAAACTACACCTAAGGATGTCTACAATTACAAACAAGCTTCAACTCAAGCTTTTGAATGCATTTACGCGTTTTAAAAGCTCATACGAGTAGGGTGAAAAAGATTTGAGTTCTTTTGTGTTGTATATTAAGAGAAAGCATCCAAATACTTTATTTGGATTCATTTGAGTGTGAAACTACACCTAGGATGTTTACTAGTACAAACAAGCTTCAACTCAAGCTTTTGAATGCATTTACGCGTTTTAAAACCTCATACGAGTAGGGTGAAAGAGATTTGAGTTCTTTTGTGTTGTATATTAAGAGAAAGTCCAAATACTTTGTTTGGATTCATTTGAGTGTGAAACTACACCTAGGATAGTTACAAGTATAAACAAGCTTCAACTCAGACTTTTGAATGCATTTACGCGTTTTAAAAGCTCATACGAGTACGGTGAAAGAGATTTGAGTTCTTTTGTGTTGTATATTAAGAGAAAGCATCCAAAAACTTTGTTTGGATTCATTTGAGAGTGAAACTACACCTAGGATGTCTACAACTACAAACAAGCTTCAACTCAAGCTTTTGAATGCATTTACGCGTTTTAAAAGCTCATACGAGTAGGGTGAAAGAGATTTGAGTTCTTTTGTGTTGTATATTTTGAGAAAGCATCCAAATACTTTGTTTGGATTCATTTATTATTGTGAAACTACACCTAGGATGTTCACAAGTACAAGCAAGCTTCAACTCAAGCTTTTGAATGCATTTACGCGTTTTAACAGCTCTTACGACTAGGGTGATAGAGATTGAGTTCTTTTGTGTTTTATAATAAGAGAAAGCATCCAAATACTTTGTTTGGATTCATTTGAGTGTGAAACTACACCTAGGATGTTTACAAGTACAAACAAGCTTCAACTCAAGCTTTTGACTGCAATTACGCGTTTTAACAGCTCTTACGACTAGGGTGATAAGGATTGAGTTCTTTTGTGTTGTATATTAAGAGAAAGCATACAAATACTTTGTTTGCATTCATTTGAGTTTGAAACTACACCTGGGATGTTTACAAGTACAAACAAGCTTCAACTCAAGCTTTTGAATGCATTTACGCATTTTAAAAGCTCATACGAGTAGGGTGAAAGAGATTTTAGTTCTTTTGTGTTGTATATTAAGAGAAGGCATCCAAACACTTTGTTTGCATTAATTTGAGTGTGAAACTACTCCCAGGATGTTTACAAGTACAAACAAGCTTCAACTCAAGCTTTTGACTGCAATTATGCGTTTTAACAGCTCTTACGACTAGGGTGATAGAGATTGAGTTCTTTTGTGTTGTATATTAAGAGAAACCATCCAAATAGTTTGTTTGGATTCATTTGAGTGTAAAACTACACCTAGGATAGTTACAAGTACAAACAAGCTTCAACTCAAACTTTTGAATGCATTTACGCGTTTTAACAGCTCTTACGTCTAGGGTGATAGAGATTGAATTATTTTGTGTTTATATCAAGAGAAAGCATCCAAATACTTTTTTTGCATTCATCTGAGTGTGAAACTACACCTGGGATGTTTACAAGTACAAACAAGCATCAACTCAAGCTTTTGAATGCATTTACGCGTTTTCAAAGAACATACGAGTAGGATGAAAGAGATTTGAGTTCTTTTGTGTTGTATATTAAGAGAAAGCATCCAAATACTTTGTTTGGATTCATTTGAGTGTGAAACTACACCTAGGATAGTTACAAGTACAAACAAGCTTCAACTCAGACTTTTGAATGCATTTACGCGTTTTAAAAGCTCATACGAGTACGGTGAAAGAGATTTGAGTTCTTTTGTGTTGTATATTAAGAGAAAGCATCCAAAAACTTTGTTTGGATTCATTTGAGAGTGAAACTACACCTAGGATGTCTACAACTACAAACAAGCTTCAACTCAAGCTTTTGAATGCATTTACGCGTTTTAAAAGCTCATACGAGTAGGGTGAAAGAGATTTGAGTTCTTTTGTGTTGTATATTTTGAGAAAGCATCCAAATACCTTGTTTGGATTCATTTATTATTGTGAAACTACACCTAGGATGTTCACAAGTACAAGCAAGCTTCAACTCAAGCTTTTGAATGCATTTACGCGTTTTAACAGCTCTTACGACTAGGGTGATAGAGATTGAGTTCTTTTGTGTTGTATATTAAGAGAAAGCATCCAAATACTTTGTTTAGATTCATTTAAGTGTGAAACTACACCTAGGATGTTTACAAGTACAAACAAGCTTTAACTCAAGCTTTTGACTGCAATTACGCGTTTTAACAGCTCTTACGACTAGGGTGATAAGGATTGAGTTCTTTTGTGTTGTATATTAAGAGAAAGCATCCAAATAGTTTGTTTGGATTCATTTGAGTGTGAAACTACACCTAGGATAGTTACAAGTACAAACAAGCTTCAACTCAAACTTTTGAATGTATTTACGCGTTTTAACAGCTCTTACGACTAGGGTGATAGAGATTGAATTCTTTTGTGTTGTATATTAAGAGAAAGCATACAAATACTTTGTTTGCATTCATTTGAGTTTGAAACTACACCTGGGATGTTTACAAGTACAAACAAGCTTCAACTAAAGCTTTTGAATGCATTTACGCATTTTAAAAGCTCATACGAGTAGGGTGAAAGATATTTTTGTTTTTTTGTGTTGTATATTAAGAGAAGGCATCCAAACACTTTGTTTGCATTAATTTGAGTGTGAAACTACTCCCAGGATGTTTACAAGTACAAACAAGCTTCAACTCAAGCTTTTGACTGCAATTATGCGTTTTAACAGCTCTTACGACTAGGGTGATAGAGATTGAGTTCTTTTGTGTTGTATATTAAGAGAAAGCATCAAAATAGTTTGTTTGGATTCATTTGAGTGTGAAACTACACCTAGGATGTTTACAAGTACAAACAAGCTTCAACTCAAACTTTTGAATGCATTTACGCGTTTTAAAAGCTTATACGAGTAGGATGAAAGGGATTTGAGTTCTTTTGTGTTGTATATTAAGAGAAAGCATCCAAATACTTTTTTTGCATTTATTTGAGTGTGAAACTACACCTAGGATGTTTACAAGTACAAGCAAGATTCAACTCAAGCTTTTCAATGCATTTACGCGTTTTAAAAGCTCATACGAGTATGGTGAAAGAGATTTGGGTTCTTTTGTGTTGTATATTAAGAGAAAGCATCGAAATACTTTATTTGGATTCATTTGAGTGTGAAACTACAGCTAGTATGTCTACAACTACAAACAAGCTTCAACTCAAGCCTTTGAATGCATTTACGCGTTTTAAAAGCTCATACGAGTAGGGTGAAAGAGATTTGAGTTCTTTTGTGTTGTATATTTTGAGAAAGCATCCAAATACTTTGTTTGGATTCATTTATTATTGTGAAACTACACCTAGGATGTCAACAAGTACAAACAAGCTTCAATTCAAGCTTTTGAATGCATTTACGCGTTTTAACAGCTCTTACGACTAGGGTGATAGAGATTGAGTTCTTTTGTGTTGTATATTAAGAGAAAGCATCCAAATACTTTGTTTGGATTCATTTGATTGTGAAACTACACCTAGGATGTTTACAAGTACAAACAAGCTTCAACTCAAGCTTTTGACTGCAATTACGCGTTTTAACAGCTCTTACGACTAGGGTGATAAGGATTGAGTTCTTTTGTGTTGTATATTAAAGAAAACATCCAAATACTTTGTTTGGATTCATTTGAGTCTGAAACTACACCTAGGATGTTTACAAGTACAAACAAGCTTCAACTCAAACTTTTGAATGCATTTACGCGTTTTAAAAGCTCATACGAGTAGGGTGAAAGAGATTTTAGTTCTTTTGTGCTGTATATTAAGCGAAGGCATCCAAACACTTTGTTTGCATTAATTTGAGTGTGAAACTACTCCTAGGATGTTTACAAGTACAAACAAGCTTCAACTCAAGCTTTTGACTGCAATTATGCGTTTTAACAGCTCTTACGACTAGGGTGATAGAGATTGAGTTCTTTTGTGTTGTATATTAAGAGAAAGCATCCAAATAGTTTGTTTGGATTCATTTGAGTGTGAAACTACACCTAGGATAGTTACAAGTACAAACAAGCTTCAACTCAAACTTTTGAATGTATTTACGCGTTTTAACAGCTCTTACGACTAGGGTGATAGAGATTGAATTCTTTTGTGTTGTATATTAAGAGAAAGCATCCAAATACTTTTTTCGCATTCATTTGAGTTTGAAACTGCACCTGGGATGTTTACAAGTACAAACAAGCTTCAACTCAAGCTTTTGAATGCATTTACGCATTTTAAAAGCTCATACGAGTAGGGTGAAAGAGATTTTAGTTCTTTTGTGTTATATATTAAGAGAAAGCATCCAAACACTTTGTTTGCATTAATTTGAGTGTGAAACTACTCCTAGGATGTTTACAAGTACAAAGAAGCTTCAACTCAAGCTTTTGATTGCAATTATGCGTTTTAACAGCTCTTACGACTAGGGTGATAGAGATTGAGTTCTTTTGTGTTGTATATTAAGAGAAAGCATCAAAATAATTTGTTTGGATTCATTTGAGTGTGAAACTACACCTAGGATGTTTACAAGTACAAACAAGCTTCAACTCAAACTTTTGAATGCATTTACGCGTTTTAAAAGCTCATACGAGTAGTATGAAAGAGATTTGAGTTCTTTTGTGTTGTATATTAAGAGAAAGCATCCAAATACTTTTTTTGCATTCATTTGAGTGTGAAACAACACCTAGGATGCTTACAAGTACAAGCAAGATTCAACTCAAGCTTTTGAATGCATTTACGCGTTTTAAAAGCTCATACGAGTATGGTGAAAGAGATTTGAGTTCTTTTGTGTTATATATTAAGAGAAAGCATCCAAATACTTTGTTTGGATTCATTTGAGTGTGAAACTACACCTAGGATGTCTACAACTACAAACAAGCTTCAACTCAAGCTTTTGAATGCATTTACGCGGTTTAAAAGCTCATACGAGTAGGGTGAAAGAGATTTGAGTTTTTTTGTGTTGTATATTTTAAGAAAGCATCCAAATACTTTGTTTGGATTCATTTATTATTGTGAAACTACACCTAGGATGTTCACAAGTACAAAAAAGCTTCAACTCAAGCTTTTGAATGCATTTACGCGTTTTAACAGCTCTTACGACTAGGGTGATAGAGATTGATTTCTTTTGTGTTGTATATTAAGAGAAAGCTTCCAAATACTTTTTTTGCATTCATTTGAGTGTGAGACTACACCTGGGATGTTTACAAGTACAAACAAGCTTCAACTCAAGCTTTTGAATGCATTTACGCGTTTTAACTGCTCTTACAACTAGGGTGATAAATATTGAGTTCTATTGTGTTGTATATTAAGAGAAAGCATCCATTTGAGTATGAAACTACACCAAGAATGTTTTAATATGCAAACAAGTTTCAACTCAAGCTTTTGAATTCATTTACGCGTTTTAAAAGCTCATACGAGTAGGGTGAAAGAGATTTGAGTTCTTTTGTGTTGTATATTAAGAGAAAGCATCCAAATACTTTTTTTAGATTCATTTGAGTGTGAAACTACACCTAGGATGTTTACTAGTACAAACAAGCTTCAACTCAAGCTTTTGAATGCATTTACGCGTTTTAAAAGCTCATACGAGTAGGGTGAAAGTGATTTGAGCTCTTTTGTGTTGTATATTAAGAGAAAGCATCCAAACACTTTGTTTGCATTAATTTGAGTGTGAAACTACACCTAGGATGTTTACAAGTACAAGCAAGATTCAACTCAAGCTTTTGAATGCATTTACGCGTTTTAAAAGCTCATACGAGTATGGTGAAAGAGATTTGGGTTCTTTTGTGTTGTATATTAAGAGAAAGCATCGAAATACTTTATTTGGATTCATTTGAGTGTGAAACTACAGCTAGTATGTCTACAACTACAAACAAGCTTCAATTCAAGCTTTTGAATGCATTTACGCGTTTTAAAAGCTCATACGAGTAGGGTGAAAGAGATTTGAGTTCTTTTGTGTTGTATATTAAGAGAAAGCATCAAAATACTTTGTTTGGACTCATTTATTATTGTGAAACTACACCTAGGATGTTCACAAGTACAAACAAGCTTCAACTCAAACTTTTGAATGCATTTACGCGTGTTAACAGCTCGTACAACTAGGGTGATAGAGGTTGAGTTCTTTTGTGTTGTATATTAAGAGAAAGCATCCAAATACTTTGTTTGCATTTATTTGAGTATGAAACTACACAAAGAATGTTTTAAAGTGCAAACAAGCTTGAACTCAAGCTTTTGAATGCATTTACGCGTTTTAAAAGCTCATACGAGTAGGGTGAATGAGATTTGAGTTCTTTTGTGTTGTATATTAAGAGAAAGCATCCAAATACTTTTTTTGCATTCATTTGAGTGTGAAACTACACCTAGGATGTTTACAAGTACAAGCAAGATTCAACTCAAGCTTTTGAATGCATTTACGCGTTTTAAAAGCTCATACGAGTATGGTGAAAGAGATTTGAGTTCTTTTGTGTTGTATATTAAGAGAAAGCATCGAAATACTTTGTTGGGATTCATTTGAGTGTGAAACTACACCTAGGATGTCTACAACTACAAACAAGCTTCAACTCAAGCTTTTGAATGCATTTACGCGTTTTAAAAGCTCATACGAGTAGGGTGAAAGAGATTTGAGTTCTTTTGTGTTGTATATTAAGAGAAAGCATCCAAATACTTTGTTTGGATTCATTTATTATTGTGAGACTACACCTAGGATTTTCACAAGTACAAACAAGCTTCAACTCAAGCTTTTGACTGCAATTATGCGTTTTAACAGCTCTTACGACTAGGGTGATAGAGATTGAGTTCTTTTGTGTTGTATATTAAGAGAAAGCATCCAAATAGTTTGTTTGGATTCATTTGAGTGTGAAACTACACCTAGGATGTTTACAAGTACAAACAAGCTTCAACTCAAACTTTTGAATGCATTTACGCGTTTTAAAAGCTCATACGAGTAGGATGAAAGAGATTTGAGTTCTTTTGTGTTGTATATTAAGAGAAAGCATCCAAATACTTTTTTTGCATTCATTTGAGTGTGAAACTACACCTAGGATGTTTACAAGTACAAGCAAGATTCAACTCAAGCTTTTGAATGCATTTACGCGTTTTAAAAGCTCATACGAGTATGGTGAAAGAGATTTGAGTTCTTTTGTGTTATATATTAAGAGAAAGCATCCAAATACTTTGTTTGGATTCATTTGAGTGTGAAACTACACCTAGGATGTCTACAACTTCAAACAAGCTTCAACTCAAGCTTTTGAATGCATTTACGCGTTTTAAAAGCTCATACGAGTAGGGTGAAAGAGATTTGAGTTCTTTTGTGTTGTATATTTTGAGAAAGCATCCAAATACTTTGTTTGGATTCATTTATTATTGTGAAACTACACCTAGGATGTTCACAAGTACAAACAAGCTTCAACTCAAGCTTTTTAATGCATTCACGCGTTTTAACAGCTCTTACGACTAGGGTGATAGAGATTGATTTCTTTTGAGTTGTATATTAAGGGAAAGCTTCCAAATACTTTTTTTGCATTCATTTGAGTGTGAAACTACACCTGGGATGTTTACAAGTACAAACAAGCTTCAACTCAAGCTTTTGAATGCATTTATGCGTTTTAACAGCTCTTACGACTAGGGTGATAGAGATTGAGTTCTTTTGTGTTGTACATTAAGAGAAAGCATCCAAATACCTTGTTTGGATTCATTTGAGTGTGAAACTACACCTAGGATGTTTACAAGTATAAAAAAGCTTCAACTCAAGCTTTTGATTGCAATTACGCGTTTTAACAGCTCTTACGACTAGGGTGATAAGGATTGAGTTCTTTTGTGTTGTATATTAAGAGAAAGCATCCAAATACTTTGTTTGGATTCATTTGAGTCTGAAACTACACCTGGGATGTTTACAAGTACAAACAAGCTTCAACTCAAACTTTTGAATGTATTTACGCGTTTTAAAAGCTCATACGAATAGGGTGAAAGAGATTTTAGTTCTCTTGTGTTGTATATTAAGAGAAGGCATCCAAACACTTTGTTTGCATTAATTTGAGGGTGAAACTACTCCTAGGATGTTTACAAGTACAAACAAGCTTCAACTCAAGCTTTTGACTGCAATTATGCGTTTTAACAGCTCTTACGACTAGGGTGATAGAGATTGAGTTCTTTTGTGTTGTATATTAAGAGAAAGCATCCAAATAGTTTGTTTGGATTCATTTGAGTGTGAAACTACACCTAGGATAGTTACAAGTACAAACAAGCTTCAACTCAAACTTTTGAATGCATTTACGCGTTTTAACAGCTCTTACGACTAGGGTGATAGAGATTGAATTTTTTTGTGTTGTATATTAAGAGAAAGCATCCAAATACTTTTTTTGCATTCATTTGAGTTTGAAACTGCACCTGGGATGTTTACAAGTACAAACAAGCTTCAACTCCAGCTTTTGAATGCATTTACGCATTTTAAAAGCTCATACGAGTAGGGTGAAAGAGATTTTAGTTCTTTTGTGTTGTATATTAAGAGAAAGCATCCAAACTCTTTGTTTGCATTAATTTGAGTGTGAAACTACTCCTAGGATGTTTACAAGTACAAAGAAGCTTCAACTCAAGCTTTTGATTGCAATTATGCGTTTTAACAGCTCTTACGACTAGGGTGATAGAGATTGAGTTCTTTTGTGTTGTATATTAAGAGAAAGCATCCAAATAGTTTGTTTGGATTCATTTGAGTGTGAAACTACACCTAGGATGTTTACAACTACAAACAAGCTTCAACTCAAACATTTGAATGCATTTACGCGTTTTAAAAGCTCATACGAGTAGGATGAAAGAGATTTGAGTTCTTTTATGTTGTATATTAAGAGAAAGCATCCAAATACTTTTTTTGCATTCATTTGAGTGTGAAACAACACCTAGGATGTTTACAAGTACAAGCAAGATTCAACTCAAGCTTTTGAATGCATTTACGCGTTTTAAAAACTCATACGAGTATGGTGAAAGAGATTTGAGTTCTTTTGTCTTATATATTAAGAGAAAGCATCCAAATACTTTGTTTGGATTCATTTGAGTGTGAAACTACACCTAGGATGTCTACAACTACAAAAAAGCTTCAACTCAAGCTTTTGAATGCATTTACGCGGTTTAAAAGCTCATACGAGTAGGGTGAAAGAGATTTGAGTTCTTTTGTGTTGTATATTTTGAGAAAGCATCCAAATACTTTGTTTGGATTCATTTATTATTGTGAAACTACACCTAGGATTTTCACAAGTACAAACAAGCTTCAACTCAAGCTTTTGAATGCATTTACGCGTTTTAACAAGTCGTACGACTAGGGTGATAGAGATTGATTTCTTTTGTGTTGTATATTAAGAGAAAGCTTCCAAATCCTTTTTTTGCATTCATTTGTGTGAAACTACACCTGGGATGTTGACAAGTACAAACAAGCTTCAACTCAAGCTTTTGAATGCATTTACGCGTTTTAACTGCTCTTACAACTAGGGTGATAGATATTGAGTTCAATTGTGTTGTATATTAAGAGAAAGCATCCATTTGAGTAAGAAACTACACCAAGAATGTTTTAATGTGCAAACATGTTTCAACTCAAGCTTTTGAATGCATTTACGCGTTTTAAAAGCTCATACGAGTAGGGTGAAAGAGATTTGAGTTCTTTTGTGTTATATATTAAGAGAAAGCATCCAAATACTTTTTTTGCATTCATTTGAGTGTGAAACTACACCTAGGATGTTTACAAGTACAAGCAAGATTCAACTCAAGCTTTTAAATGCATTTACGCGTTTTAAAAGCTCATACGAGAGTGAAAGAGATTTGAGTTCTTTTGTGTTGTATATTAAGAGAAAGCATCGAAATACTTTTTTTGGATTCATTTGAGTGTGAAACTACACCTAGGATGTCTACAACTACAAACAAGCTTCAACTCAAGCTTTTGAATGCATTTACGCGTTTTAAAAGCTCATACGAGTAGGGTGAAAGAGATTTGATTTCTTTTGTGTTGTATATTAAGAGAAAGCATCCAAATACTTTGTTTGGATTCATTTATTATTGTGAAACTACACCTAGGATTTTCACAAGTACAAACAAGCTTTAACTCAAGCTTTTGATTGCAATTATGCGTTTTAACAGCTCTTACGACTAGGGTGATAGAGATTGAGTTCTTTTGTGTTGTATATTAATAGAAAGCATCCAAATAGTTTGTTTGGATTCATTTGAGTGTGAAACTACACCTAGGATGTTTACAAGTACAAACAAGCTTCAACTCAAACTTTTGAATGCATTTACGCGTTTTAAAAGCTCATACGAGTAGGATGAAAGAGATTTGAGTTCTTTTGTGTTGTATATTAAGAGAAAGCATCCAAATATTTTTTTTGCATTCATTTGAGTGTGAAACTACACCTAGGAAGTTTACAAGTACAAGCAAGATTCAACTCAAGCTTTTGAATGCATTTACGCGTTTTAAAAGCTCATACGAGTATGGTGAAAGAGATTTGAGTTCTTTTGTGTTATATATTAAGAGAAAGCATCCAAATACTTTGTTTGGATTCATTTGAGTGTGAAACTACACCTAGGATGTTCACAAGTACAAACAAGCTTCAACTCAAGCTTTTGAATGCATTCACGCGTTTTAACAGCTCTTACGACTATGGTGATAGAGATTGATTTCTTTTGTGTTGTATATTAAGAGAAAGCTTCCAAATACTTTTTTTGCATTCATTTGATTGTGAAACTACACCTGGGATGTTTACAAGTACAAACAAGCTTCAACTCAAGCTTTTGAATGCATTTACGCGTTTTAACAGCTCTTACGACTAGGGTGATAGAGATTGAGTTCTTTTGTGTTGTATATTAAGAGAAAGCATCCAAATACTTTGTTTGGATTCATTTGAGTGTGAAACTACACCTAGGATATTTACCAGTACAAACAAGCTTCAACTCAAGCTTTTGACTGCAATTACGCGTTTTAACAGCTCTTACGACTAGGGTGATAAGGATTGAGTTCTTTTGTGTTGTATATTAAGAGAAAGCATCCAAATACTTTGTTTGGATTCATTTGAGTCTGAAACTACACCTAGGATGTTTACAAGTACAAACAAGCTTCAACTCAAACTTTTGAATGCATTTACGCGTTTTAAAAGCTCATACGAGTAGGGTGAAAGAGATTTTAGTTCTTTTGTGTTGTATATTAAGAGAAGGCATCCAAACACTTTGTTTGCATTAATTTGAGTGTGAAACTACTCCTAGGATGTTTACAAGTACAAACAAGCTTCAACTCAAGCTTCTGACTGCAATTATGCGTTTTAACAACTCTTACGACTAGGGTGATAGAGATTGAGTTCTTTTGTGTTGTATATTAAGAGAAAGCATCCAAATAGTTTGTTTGGATTCATTTGAGTGTGAAACTACACCTAGGATAGTTACAAGTACAAACAAGCTTCAACTCAAACTTTTGAATGCATTTACGCGTTTGAACAGCTCTTACGACTAGGGTGATAGAGATTGAATTCTTTTGTGTTGTATATTAAGAGAAAGCATCAAAATACTTTTTTTGCATTCATTTGAGTTTGAAACTGCACCTGGGATGTTTACAAGTACAAACAAGCTTCAACTCAAACTGTTGAATGCATTTACGCGTTTTAAAAGCTCATACGAGTAGGATGAAAGAGATTTGAGTTCTTTTGTGTTGTATATTAAGAGAAAGCATCCAAATACTTTTTTTGCATTCATTTGAGTGTGAAACAACTCCTAGGATGTTTACAACTACAAGCAAGATTCAACTCAAGCTTTTGAATGCATTTACGCGTTTTAAAAGCTCATACGAGTATGGTGAAAGAGATTTGAGTTCTTTTGTGTTATATATTAAGAAAAAGCATCAAATACTTTGTTTGGATTCATTTGAGTGTGAAACTACACCTAGGATGTCTACAACTACAAACAAGCTTCAACTCAAGCTTTTGAATGCATTTACGCGGTTTAAAAGCTCATACGAGTAGGGTGAAAGAGATTTGAGTTCTTTTGTGTTGTATATTAAGAGAAAGCATCCAAATACTTTGTTTGGATTCATTTATTATTGTGAAACTACACCTAGGATGTTCACAGGTACAAAGAAGCTTCAACTCAAGCTTTTGAATGCATTTACGCGTTTTAACAGCTCGTACGACTAGGGTGATAGAGATTGATTTCTTTTGTGTTGTACATTAAGAGAAAGCTTCCAAATCCTTTTTTTGCATTCATTTGAGTGTGAAACTACGCCTGGGATGTTTACAAGTACAAACAAGCTTCAACTCAAGCTTTTGAATGCATTTACGCGTTTTAACTGCTCTTACAACTAGGGTGATAGATATTGAGTTCTATTGTGTTGTATATTAAGAGAAAGCATCCATTTGAGTATGAAACTACACCAAGAATGTTTTAATGTGCAAATATGTTTCAACTCAAGCTTTTGAATGCATTTACGCATTTTAAAAGCTCATACGAGTAGGGTGAAAGAGATTTGAGTTCTTTTGTGTTGTATATTAAGAGAAAGCATCCAAATACTTTTTTTGTATTCATTTGAGTGTGAAACTACACCTAGGATGTTTACAAGTACAAGCAAGATTCAACTCAAGCTTTTGAATGCCTTTACGCGTTTTAAAAGCTCATACGAGTAGGGTGAAAGAGATTTGAGTTCTTTTGTGTTGTATATTAAGAGAAAGCATCAAAACACTTTGTTTGCATTCATTTGAGTGTGAAACTACACCTAGGATGTTTACAAGTACAAGCAAGATTCAACTCAAGCTTTTGAATGCATTTATGCGTTTTAAAACATCATACGAGTATGGTGAAAGAGATTTGGGTTCTTTTGTGTTGTGTATTAAGAGAAAGAATCGAAATACTTTATTTGGATTCATTTGAGTGTGAAACTACAGCGAGTATGTCTACAACTACAGACAAGCTTCAACTTAAGCTTTTGAATGCATTTACGCGTTTGAAAAGCTCATACGAGTAGGGTGAAAGAGATTTGAGTTCTTTTGTGTTGTATATTAAGAGAAAGCATCCAAATACTTTGTTTGGACTCATTTATTATTGTGAAACTACACCTAGGATTTTCACAAGTACAAACAAGCTTCAACTCAAGCTTTTGAATGCATTTACGCGTTTTAACAGCTCTTACGACTACGGTGATAGAGATTGGGTTCTTTTGTGTTGTATATTAAGAGAAAGCACCCAGTTGTTTTGTTTACATTCATTTGAGTATGAAACTAAACCAAGAATGTTTTAAAGTGCAAACAAGCTTCAACTCAAGCTTTTGAATGCATTTACGCGTTTTAAAAGCTCATACGAGTAGGGTGAAAGAGATTTGAGTTCTTATGTGTTGTATATTAAGAGAAAGCATCCAAACACTTTGTTTGCATTCATTTCAGTTGAAACTACACTCTGGATGTTTACAAGTACAAACAAGCTTCAAGTCAAGCTTTTGAATGCATTTACGCGTTTAAAAAATCATACGAGTAGGGTGAAAAAGATTTGAGTTCTTTTGTGTTGTATATTAAGAGTAAGCATCCAAATACTTTGTTTCCATTCATTTGAGTGTGAAACTACAACTGCGCTGTTCACAAGTACAAACAAGCTTCAACTCAAGCTTTTGAATGCATTTACGCGTTTTAACAGCTCATACGACTAGGGTGATAGAGATTGAGTTCTTTTGTGTTGTATATTAAGAGAAAGCACCCAGTTGTTTTGTTTACATTCATTTGAGTATGAAACTAAACCAAGAATGTTTTAAAGTGCAAACAAGCTTCAACTCAAGCTTTTGAATGCATTTACGCGTTTTAAAAGCTCATACGAGTAGGGTGAAAGAGATTTGAGTTCTTATGTGTTGTATATTAAGAGAAAGCATCCAAACATTTTGTTTGCATTCATTTCAGTTGAAACTGCACTCTGGATGTTTACAAGTACAAACAAGCTTCAAGTCAAGCTTTTGAATGCATTTACGCGTTTAAAAACTCATACGAGTAGGGTGACAGAGATTTGAGTTCTTTTGTGTTGTTTATTAAGAGAAAGCATCCAAATACTTTGTTTGGATTCATTTGAGTGTGAAACTACGTTTACAAGTACAAACAAGCTTCAACTCAAGGTTTTGAATGCATTTACGCGTTTTAACAGCTCTTACGACTAGGGTGATAGAGATTGAGTTCTTTTGTGTTCTATATTAAGAGAAAGCACCCAATTGTTTTGTTTGCATTCATTTGAGTATGAAACTACACCAAGAATGTTTTAAAGTGCAAACAAGTTTCAACTCAAGCTTTTGAATGCATTTACGCGTTTTAAAAGCTCCGAGTAGGGTGAAAAAGATTTGAGTATGAAACTACACCAAGAATGTTTTAAAGTGGAAACAAGCTTCAACTCAAGCTTTTGAATGCATTTACGCGTTTCAAAAGCTCATACGAGTAGGGTGAATGAGATTTGAGTTCTTTTGTGTTGTATATTAAGAGAAAGCATCCAAATACTTTGTTTGCATTCATTTGAGTGTGAAACTACCACTGGGCTGTTCACAAGTACAAACAAGCTTCAACTCAAGCTTTTGAATGCATTTACGCGTTTTAACAGCTCTTACGACTAGGGTGATAGAGATTGAGTTCATTTGTGTTGTATATTAAGAGAAAGCACCCAGTTGTTTTGTTTACATTTATTTGAGTAGGAAACTACATAAAGAATGTTTTAAAGTGCAAACAAGCTTCAACTCAAGCTTTTGAATGCATTTACGCGTTTTAAAAGCTCATACGAGTAGGGTGAAAGAGATTTGAGTTCTTCTGTGTTGTATATTAAGAGAAAGCATCCAAATACTTTGTTTGGATTAATTTGAGTGTGAAACTACACCTAGGATATTTACAACTACAAACAAGTTTCAACTCAAGCTTTTGAATGCATTTACGCGTTTTAAAAGCTCATACGAGTAGGGTGAAAGCGATTTGAGTTCTTTTGTGTTGTCAATTAAGAGAAAGCATCCAAACACTTTGTTTGCATTCATTTGAGTGTGAAACAACTCCTAGGATTTTTACAAGTACAAACAACCTTCAACTCAAGGTTTCGAATGCATTTACGCGTTTTAACATCTCTTACGACTAGGGTGATAGAGATTGAGTTCTTTTGTGTTGTATATTAAGAGAAAGCATCCAAATACTTTTTTTGCATTCATTTGAGTATGAAACTACACCAAGAATGTTTTAAAGTGCAAACAAGCTTCAACTCAAGCTTTTGAATGCATCTACGCGTTTTAAAAGCTCCGAGTAGGGTGAAAAAATTTGAGTTCTTTTGTGTTGTATATTAAGAGAAAACATCCAAATACTTTTTTTGGATTCATTTGAGTGTGAAACTACACGTAGGATGTTTACAAGTACAAACAAGCTTAATCTCAAGCTTTTGAATGCATTTACGCGTTTTAAAAGCTCATACGAAGAGGGTGAAAGAGATTTGAGTTCTTTTGTGTTGTATATTAAAAGAAAGCATCCAAATACTTTGTTTGAATTCATTTGAGTGGGAAACTACACCTAGGATGTTTACAAGTACAAACAAGATTCCACTCAAGCTTTTGAATGCATTTACGCATTTTAAAAGCTCATACGAGTAGGGTGAAAGCGATTTGAGTTCTTTGGTGTTGTATATTAAGAGAAAACATCCAAATACTTTGTATGAATTCATTTGAGTGTGAAACAACACCTAGAATGTTTACAAGTACAAACAAGCTTCAACTCAAACTTTTGAATGCATTTACGCGTTTTAACAGCTCTTACGACTAGGGTGATAGAGCTCGAGTTCTTTTGTGTTGTATATTAAGAGAAAGCACCCAAATGTTTTGTTTGCATTCATTTGAGTATGAAACTACACCAAGAATGTTTTAAAGTGCAAACAAGCTTCAACTCAAGCTTTTGAATGCATTTACGCGTTTTAAAAGCTCATACGAGTAGGGTGAAAGAGATTTGAGTTCTTTTGTGTTGTATATTAAGAGAAAGCATCCAAATACTTTGTTTAGATTAATTTGAGTGAGAAACTACACCTAGGATGTTTACAAGTACAAACAAGCTTCAACTCAAGCTTTTCAATGCATTTACGCGTTTTAACAGCTCTTACAACTAGGCTGATAGAGATCGAGGTCTTTGGTGTTGTATATTAAGAGAAAGCATCCAAATACTTGTTTGCATTCATTTGAGTATGAAACTACACCAAGAATCTTTTAAAGTGCAAACAAGCTTCAACTCAAGCTTTTGAATTCATTTACGCGATTTAAAAGCTCATACGAGTAGGGTGAAAGAGATTTGAGTTCTTTTGTGTTGTACATTAAGAGAAAGCATCCAAACACTTTGTTTGCATTCATTTCAGTTGAAACTACACTCAGGATGTTTACAAGTACAAACAAGCTTCAAGTCAAGCTTTTGAATGCATTTACGCGTTTAAAAACTCATACGAGAAGGGTGACAGAGATTTGAGTTCTTTTGTGTTGTTTATTAAGAGAAAGCATCCAAATACTTTGTTTGGATTCATTTGAGTGTGAAACTACGTTTACAAGTACAAACAAGCTTCAACTCAAGGTTTTGAATGCATTTACGCGTTTTAACAGCTCTTATGACTAGGGTGATAGAGATTGAGTTCTTTTGTGTTGTATATTAAGAGAAACCATCCAAATACTTTTTTTGCATTCATTTGAGTATGAAACTACACCAAGAATGTTTTAAGGTGCAAACAAGCTTTAACTCAAGCTTTTGAATGCATTTACGCGTTTTAAAAGCTCCGAGTAGGGTGAAAAAGATTTGAGTTCTTTTGTGTTGTATATTAAGAGAAAGCATCCAAATACTTTTTTTGGATTCATTTGAGTGTGAAACTACACGTAGGATGTTTACAAGTACAAACAAGCTTAATCTAAAGCTTTTGAATGCATTTATGCGTTTTAAAAGCTCATACGAGTAGGGTGAAAGAGATTTGAGTTCTTTTGTGTTGTATATTAAGAGAAAGCATCCAAATACTTTGTTTCCATTCATTTGAGTGTGAAACTACAACTGGGCTGTTCACAAGTACAAACAAGCTTCAACTCAAGCTTTTGAATGCATTTACGCGTTTTAACAGCTCATACGACTAGGGTGATGGAGATTGAGTTCTTTTGTGTTGTATATTAAGAGAAAGCACCCAGTTGTTTTGTTTACATTCATTTGAGTATGAAACTAAACCAAGAATGTTTTAAAGTGTAAACAAGCTTCAACTCAAGCTTTTAAATGCATTTACGCGTTTTAAAAGCTCATACGAGTAGGGTGAAAAAGATTTGAGTTCTTTTGTGTTGTATATTAAGAGAAAGCATCCAAATACTTTGTTTCCATTCATTTGAGTGTCAAACTACAACTGGGCTGTTCACAAGTACAAACAAGCTTCAACTCAAGCTTTTGAATGCATTTACGCGTTTTAACAGCTCATACGACTAGGGTGATAGAGATTGAGTTCTTTTGTGTTGTATATTAAGAGAAAGCACCCAGTTGTTTTGTTTACATTCATTTGAGTATGAAACTAAACCAAGAATGTTTTAAAGTGCAAACAAGCTTCAACTCAAGCTTTTGAATGCATTTACGCGTTTTAAAAGCTCATACGAGTAGGGTGAAAGAGATTTGAGTTCTTATGTGTTGTATATTAAGAGAAAGCATCCAAACATTTTGTTTGCATTCATTTCAGTTGAAACTACACTCTGGATGTTTACAAGTACAAACAAGCTTCAAGTCAAGCTTTTGAATGCATTTACGCGTTTAAAAACTCATACGAGTAGGGTGACAGAGATTTGAGTTCTTTTGTGTTGTTTATTAAGAGAAAGCATCCAAATACTTTGTTTGGATTCATTTGAGTGTGAAACTACGTTTACAAGTACAAACAAGCTTCAACTCAAGGTTTTGAATGCATTTACGCGTTTTAACAGCTCTTACGACTAGGGTGATAGAAATTGAGTTCTTTTGTGTTCTATATTAAGAGAAAGCACCCAATTGTTTTGTTTGCATTCATTTGAGTATGAAACTACACCAAGAATGTTTTAAAGTGCAAACAAGTTTCAACTCAAGCTTTTGAATGCATTTACGCGTTTTAAAAGCTCCGAGTAGGGTGAAAAAGATTTGAGTATGAAACTACACCAAGAATGTTTTAAAGTGGAAACAAGCTTCAACTCAAGCTTTTGAATGCATTTACGCGTTTCAAGAGCTCATACGAGTAGGGTGAATGAGATTTGAGTTCTTTTGTGTTGTATATTAAGAGAAAGCGTCCAAATACTTTGTTTGCATTCATTTGAGTGTGAAACTACCACTGGGCTGTTCACAAGTACAAACAAGCTTCAACTCAAGCTTTTGAATGCATTTACGCGTTTTAACAGCTCTTACGACTAGGGTGATAGAGATTGAGTTCATTTGTGTTGTATATTAAGAGAAAGCACCCAGTTGTTTTGTTTTCATTTATTTGAGTAGGAAACTACATAAAGAATGTTTTAAAGTGCAAACAAGCTTCAACTCAAGCTTTTGAATGCATTTACGCGTTTTAAAAGCTCATACGAGTAGGGTGAAAGAGATTTGAGTTCTTCTGTGTTGTATATTAAGAGAAAGCATCCAAATACTTTGTTTGGATTAATTTGAGTGTGAAACTACACCTAGGATATTTACAACTACAAACAAGTTTCAACTCAAGCTTTTGAACGCATTTACGCGTTTTAAAAGCTCATACGAGTAGGGTGAAAGCGATTTGAGTTCTTTTGTGTTGTCAATTAAGAGAAAGCATCCAAACACTTTGTTTGCATTCATTTGAGTGTGAAACAACTCCTAGGATGTTTACAAGTACAAACAAGCTTCAACTCAAGGTTTCGAATGCATTTACGCGTTTTAACATCTCTTAGGACTAGGGTGATAGAGCTTGAGTTCTTTTGTGTTGTATATTAAGAGAAAGCACCCATTGTTTTGTTTGCAGTCATTTGAGTATGAAACTACACCAAGAATGTTTTGAAGTGCAAACAAGCTTCAACTCAAGATTTTGAATGCATTTACGCGTTTTAAAAGCTCATACGAGTAGGGTGAAAGAGATTTGTGTTCTTTTGTGTTGTTTATTAAGAGAAAGCATCCAAATACTTTTTTTGGGAGTGTGAAACTACACCTAGGATGTTTACTAGTACAAATAAGCTTCAACTCAAGCTTTTGCATGCATTTACGCGTTTTAAAAGCTCATACGAGTAGGGTGAAAGAGATTTGAGTTCTTCTGTGTTGTATATTAAGAGAAAGCATCCAAACACTTTGTTTGCATTAATTTGAGTGTGAAACTACACCTAGGATGTTTATAAGTACAAGCAAGATTCAACTCAAGCTTTTGAATGCATTTACGTGTTTTAAAAGCTCTTACGAGTATGATGAAAGAGATTTGAGTTCTTTTGTGTTGTATATTAAGAGAAAGCATCCAAATACTTTGTTTGGATTAATTTGAGTGTGAAACTATACCTAGGATATTTACAACTACAAACAAGCTTCAACTCAAGCTTTTGAATGCATTTACGCGTTTTAAAAGCTCATACGAGTAGGGTGAAAGAGATTTGAGTTCTT
Source organism: Tetragonia tetragonoides (assembly GCA_038025085.1). Classification (NCBI taxonomy): domain Eukaryota; kingdom Viridiplantae; phylum Streptophyta; class Magnoliopsida; order Caryophyllales; family Aizoaceae; genus Tetragonia; species Tetragonia tetragonoides. The sequence continues at coordinate 28,656,795 of CM076140.1, forward strand.
TTGTGTTGTCAATTAAGAGAAAGCATCCAAACACTTTGTTTGCATTCATTTGAGTGTGAAACAACTCCTTGGATTTTTACAAGTACAAACAAGCTTCAACTCAAGGTTTCGAATACATTTACGCGTTTTAATATCTCTTACGACTAGGGTGATAGAGATTGAGTTCTTTTGTGTTGTATATTAAGAGAAAGCATCCAAATACTTTTTTTGCATTCATTTGAGTATGAAACTACACCAAGAATGTTTTAAAGTGCAAACAAGCTTCAACTCAAGCTTTTGAATGCATCTACGCGTTTTAAAAGCTCCGAGTAGGGTGAAAAAGATTTGAGTTCTTTTGTGTTGTATATTAAGAGAAAGCATCCAAATACTTTTTTTGGATTCATTTGAGTGTGAAACTACACGTAGGATGTTTACAAGTACAAACAAGCTTAATCTCAAGCTTTTGAATGCATTTACGCGTTTTAAAAGCTCATACGAGTAGGGTGAAAGAGATTTGAGTTCTTTTGTGTTGTATCTTAAGAGAAAGCATCCAAATACTTTGTTTCCATTCATTTGAGTGTGAAACTACAACTGGGCTGTTCACAAGTACAAACAAGCTTCAACTCAAGATTTTGAATGCATTTACGCGTTTTAACAGCTCTTACGACTCGGGTGATAGAGACTGAGTTCTTTTGTGTTGTATATTAAGAGAAAGCACCCAGTTGTTTTGTTTACATTCATTTGAGTATGAAACTACACCAAGAATGTTTTAAAGTGCAAACAAGCTTCAACTCAAGCTTTTGAATGCATTTACGCGTTTTAAAAGCTCATACGAGTAGGGTGAAAGAGATTTCAGTTCTTATGCGTTGTATATTAAGAGAAAGAATCCAAATACTTTGTTTGGATTAATTTGAGTGTGAAACTACACCTAGGATATTTACAACTACAAACAAGCTTCAAGTCAAGCTTTTGAATGCATTTACGCGTTTTAAAAGCTCATACGAGTAGGGTGAAAGAGATTTGAGTTCTTTTGTGTTGTATATTAAGAGAAAGCATCCAAATAATTTGTTTTGATTAATTTGAGTGTGAAACTACACCTAGGATGTTTACAAGTAAAAGCAAGATTCAACTCAAGCTTTTGAATGCATTTACGCGATTTAAAAGCTCATACGAGTAGGGTGAAAGAGATTTGAGTTCTTATGTGTTGTATATTAAGAGAAAGAATCCAAATACTTTGTTTGGATTAATTTGAGTGTGAAACTACACCTAGGATATTTACAACTACAAACAAGCTTCAACTCAAGCTTTTGAATGCATTTACGCGTTTTAAAAGCTCATACGAGTAGGGTGAAAGAGATTTGAGTTCTTTTGTGTTGTATATTAAGAGAAAGCATCCAAATAATTTGTTTTGATTAATTTGAGTGTGAAACTACACCTAGGATGTTTACAAGTAAAAGCAAGATTCAACTCAAGCTTTTGAATGCATTTACGCGATTTAAAAGCTCATACGAGTAGGGTGAAAGAGATTTGAGTTCTTTTTTGTTGTATATTAAGAGAAATCATCCAAATACTTTGTTTGGATTAATTTGAGGGTGAAACTACACCTAGGATGTTTACAAGTACAAACAAGCTTCAACTCAAGCTTTTGAATGAATTTACGCGTTTTTAAAGCTCATACGAGTAGGGTGAAAGAGATTTGAATTCTTTTGTGTTGTATATTAAGAGAAAGGATCCAAATAATTTGTTTTGATTAATTTGAGTGTGAAACTACACCTAGGATGTTTACAAGTACAAGCAAGATTCAACTCAAGCTTTTGAATGCATTTACGCGATTTAAAAGCTCATACGAGTAGGGTGAAAGAGATTTGAGTTCGTTTGAGTTGTATATTAAGAGAAAGCATCCAAATACTTTGTTTGCATTCATTTGAGTGTGAAACTACACCTAGGATGTTTACAAGTACAAACAAGCTTCAACTCAAGGTTTTGAATGCATTTACGCGTTTTAACAGCTCTTACGACTAGGGTGATAGAGATTGAGTTCTTTTGTGTTGTATATTAAGAGAAAGCATCCAAATACTTTGTTTGCATCCATTTGAGTGTGAAACTACGAGTGGGATGTTTACAAGTACAAACAAGCTTCAACTCAAGCTTGTGAATGCATTTACGCCTTTTAACAGCTCTTACGACTAGGTTGATAGAGATTGAGTTCTTCTGTGTTGTATATTAAGAGAAAGCATCCAAATACTTTGTTTGCATTCATTTGAGTTTGAAACTACTCCTAGGATATTTACAAGTACAAACAAGCTTCAACTCAAGGTTTTGAATGCATTTACGCGTTTTAACAGCTCTTACGACTAGGGTGATAGAGATTGAGTTCTTTTGTGTTGTATATTAAGAGAAAGCATCCAAATACTTTGTTTGCATCCATTTGAGTGTGAAACTACGAGTGGGATGTTTACAAGTACAAACAAGCTTCAACTCAAGCTTTTGAATGCATTTACGCGTTTTAACAGCTCTTACGACTAGGGTGATAGAGATTGAATTCTTCTGTGTTGTATATTAAGAGAAAGCATCCAAATACTTTGTTTGCATTCATTTGAGTATGAAACTACACCAAGAATGTTTTAAAGTGCAAACAAGCTTCAACTCAAGCTTTTGAATGCATTTACGCGTTTTAACAGCTCTTATGACTAGTGTGATAGAGATTAAGTTCTTTTGTGTTGTATATTAAGAGAAAGCGCCCAATTGTTTTGTTTGCATTCATTTGAGTATGAAACTACACCAAGAATGTTTTAAAGTGCAAACAAGCTTCAACTCAAGCTTTTGAATGCATTTACGCGTTTTAAAAGCTCATACGTGTAGGGTGAAAGAGATTTGAGTTCTTTTGTGTTGTATATTAAGAGAAGCATCCAAATACTTTGTTTGGATTAATTTGAGTGTGAAACTACACCTAGGATAGGCATCCCACATCCTAATGCATTCATGATAGTAGAAACAGATGCATCAGACATAGGATATGGGGGTATACTCAAACAAAGATTGTCCGAACAAAAACAAGAACAATTAGTTAGACTACATTCAGGTATATGGCTTGGACCACAAAAGAATTATTCTACTATCGAAGTTGCAAAGTAGTAAACAATGTTTTAATAACTACTTTATTTTATTAACATGTGAGAGGTGAAGTAACTACTATAGTTTAATGATTCTAAGCTAAATGCAAACATACGTGACTATATGCAAATTTCTTCAATCTACAGTATTCTTACCACCCCTTAAAAATGGCTCTGATACCAGTTTATACCCAAGAAGTCTATAGTTCGATTGTAAAATTAAATTTCTTATAAGTTATAAGTTGATTATAATCAAAAGTTTAATTTGAATAAGAAATTATAAGTTCAGAATTAAAACAACGAATTTCAATGAAAGAGATTAACAAGATTGAATAACAAGGATTTGAAAAGAACTTACTTTTATTGAAACCGGAATTTATACAAGGGGATCGGAAGAACACTCAACACTTACAAACTTTATTGTCACACAAAACTCACTTATTTCTTCTAAAAGAACTGATCGTAAAATTCACTCTACTCTGCAATACATATTGATCTGTTATTTATATACACTACTGAAGGAATACTACATACTCATCTAATATTATATTGTGTGGCATCTGAAACCATGCGGCTTTGCATGCTGCTTTTGCTCTTCTGTCATATTTTGAGCAACTCCTCAGATGCTTGGCATGTGATGGGGGGTTGCTTTTGATTTTGCTGATTTTGATGGTAGCGGTGCAATCACATATATCTTCTTTGATGATGAGTATCCGAGGCTTTTGTCCTTGTTCGGTTATATTTGTCGTATCCGGCCATCTTGTCGGGTACAGCTATTTTGTTTTATCTTTACTTTTGATAATCGATTTATCCGATAGATGATTTGAAAGGCGATATTTTGAAAATGCTTTGACCCCTGCACATGAGAAAAAACTTTGAGTTAGGAATGTCCCTAATTTTTGCCTAAGTGATATTTCACTTAGCGGGATCTTTTGAATTTATGGCCCTCATTTTTGCCAGGATAAACCTGCGGGCTCTTTTGAGTTTTATGGCCCTAATTTTTGCCAGGATAAATTTCCTGCGGGCTCTTTTTTTATAAAAGTTTTTATTGAAGATAAGGATCTTGAGAACATTGATCTCCGAATGGATCGTGGATTGGGGAGTTGACTGATGAGGATGATTCATCTGATGTCTTTGCTATCATAGTTCCTTTTCCTTTTTGAGTACCATAATCTCTCTTTCGAGCTCTTGAACCTTTGAGTCTCCTTTAGGTTTTGATTCCTTTTCCTTCCTTGGGGTAGGAGGAGATGGAATGTCTTTGATTGCTTTCTCTATTCGTTTGCCGTATAATAGATGCTCTTGAACTATTTTGAGTGAGCATATCTTGTCCACCGAAAACTTTTCCCACCATTTGATTTTGAATTCTCTAACCAAAGACATTGGATAAGGTCGTGGGTATTGCTGAAATATTTTATATGACCAACACATTATCCACGGAATGCAGAATGCTCTATGAAATTGAACTTCTTTGAGATATGGATAATTGGATACTTGTTTTGAGTAGAATTCGAAGGCTTTCTTTACTTCAGCAGGCCATATATCTTGTGAGCTTTCGAAGTATAGCCACCATTCGCAGAACCAAATTGGAAAATTACTGGGGCATTGAGGATCGAAATTAATATACCATGAATGGTCAAATGCTCTTAATAGGAAGGCTCTGAACCAGGTCATTTGATAGTCGATATAATTATAATCTTGTGGTAAATAGGTGACCGAAAATGATTTTGGAGCATAGATTGATAGCCAGTCTGTGGGGGGAAATGACTTTGAGTATTTTGCATTTTGAGTAGGCAATTTTATTTTTATTTTTGTTATCATAGGTGTGTTCAATTTCTGCTGAATTGGTGTCAATAAGTATGAGTTCATAAAACTCTCTGGTTTTAACGGGAGTTCCAGAACGATATTGACAGCCGGTAGGAAAGAGGGTTTCTATGAATTTGAAGAGGTCATTATTTTGAGGAGCTTCTAAATATCTAGTAAGAAACATAGGTTCTATAGTCGGTTTTGTCATATATTTGAATTGGTCCAAGTTTGAGATTTGAGTTTGAGTAGAAGGTTTAGTTTGAGTGGCTTGAATGGGATATTTTATAGCTTCAGAGTAAGTGAGAGGAGGAAAGTCTGAGAAGGCTTCAAATTTATTTGAAAGGGGAATTTTTTGAGTTTGGTAGGATGGTTGTAGTTTTTGAATACCCATAGCGTAATCTTGTGGTCTTTGAATTCCTTTGCCTTTCTCCTTCTCTTTACTCATTGTTTTTCCTGCAAAATATTAATTTTTTGTTTGTCATTACTCTCATTTCTTCCTTGAAGGAATTCCCTTGTTAAGAAATCAGGAAGAGAATTATTTTGACCTTTCATAAATTCGATATTGAAATCAAAAACTGAAAGTATAGCTTGCCATCTAGCAAATATTTGTTTTGAAACTATATTTTATACATCTTTTTGTAAAACTTCTTTTGCTGATTTACAATCAATACGTAATAAAAATTGTTTGTATATAAATCATCTTGAAATTTTGAGATACATAGAACAATTGATAAAATTTCTTTTTTGATAGTAGAATAATTCTTTTGTGGTCCAAGCCATATACCTGAATGTAGTCTAACTAATTGTTCTTGTTTTTGTTCGGACAATCTTTGTTTGAGTATACCCCCATATCCTATGTCTGATGCATCTGTTTCTACTATCATGAATGCATTAGGATGTGGAATGCCTAGGCATGGAAGTGCTTTGACCTTTTCTCTAAGCATTTAAACTGTTCTAGTATGCTCCTGAGACCAAGCAGGAGGATTCTTTTGTAATATTTTATAAATGCAAGCACAATATTGTCGTAATTTAGGAAAAAAGTCAGCTACATAATTAAGACATCTAAGAAATCTTTGTAATTTATTTTTATCATTAATTTCATCAGGGAATTTATTTGCGAATTCTATAACTCTAGTAATAGGTTTAATTGTTCCTTGATATATGTCATGTCCTAAAAACAGAATTTTTGTTTGAAATAATTTCATTTTTGGGAATGCGACTACTAGACCATTTTTCTTTATAACATGTAAAAAGGTTTGGAGATGTTTAAAATGCTGATCTATTGAAGTGGAATAAATTAATACATCATCTATATAAACTATAATAAATTGACTATATGGATTAAAAATGTCATTCATAATATTTTGAAATTCAGAGGGAGCATTTTTTAATCCAAAAGGCATGACGTTCCATTCATAATGTCCGAAGGGAACAGTAAAGGCAGTTTTATATTTGTCTTTTTCTATAATTTGGATTTGCCAAAATCCACTTTTCATATCAAATTTTGAAAATATTTTTGCATCATAAAGACGGTTTAATAAATATTTTTTATTAGGGATTGGATATCTAATCCATTGAAGTACCTTATTTAGGGGTTTATAGTTAATAACTAATCTGGGAACGCCACGTTCTTTTTCAGCTTGATTCATAACATAAAAGGCTGCACAACTCCAGGGAGATTTTGAAGGGCGAATTAATTTCTTATCAAGAAGTGTTTGAATTTCTTTTTTACAGAATTTAAGCATTTCATGATTCATTTGAATTGGTCTAGCTTTTGTGGGGATATTTTGCTCAGAAAATTCTTTCTCATAAGGAAGAGAAACAACATGTTTTTTCCTTTCCCAGAATGCATTTGGAATATCAGCACAAACTTCTTTTTGGAAAATATCTTGTAAATCAGATATTTTCTTTTGGAGTGAAGGATTTTGTAATTGTTCTTCTATCTTTAGATATGAGATTTTCTTTTGTAGGAAAAAGATTTGAGATTTTTTGTTTTGTATTAAATTAATTTGTTGGTGGATAGAGGATGATTGAAGTAAAGTAACATCCTTTTGAAAAACAGGAGAGAGAAATTGAAAAGATAATTTCTTTCCCATAATGATTGTATGAACACCAGTTCTGTCCACATTAAAGGGATAAATTTGAGTAATAAACGGAGTACCTAATATTACGTCACAATTAATATTTCTTACAAGAATGAATGTATTCTTGAAACAATAACCATCGTTACAAATATAAGCTTTTGAAAGTTTATATTTAATTTTGAGAGGATCTCCATTGGCACCATGGAGTTTTTCTATGTTTTTTTCGTAAAAAGTGGAAGGTATTAGTCCTTCCCTAATACAGTTTTGATCAAAACCGCTATCAAGGAGAGCGATAGTGCTAATATTAAAGTCATTTTCAATTTTGATGGAAATAATGATGAGCCATTTTTGAAAATTAATTTTATCAATAACATTAAGTTGGTCTGACGTAGGTTCTTGTGAAGAAATTTGAATAGGAGGTAATTCTGGAGTATAAGATGAAGAAGGTTCATCTAAATTATCAACTTTGGGCTCAAGTATGGCTAGTCGAGTTTGTAGTTCGAGATCCTTTGCTTTAAGGTTAAAATATTGTTGTTGAAGTTCTTTAACTTGTGATTTTAAGTTATTGACTTCAGTTTGAAGATCTTTGGTAGTAATTTGTTTGAATATATTAGGAGTTGGATAACAATCAAATATTTTTGTAAGATTAACATGTTCTGGTCTTGAAATTTTTTTTTCTTTTATGACTAATTCTTTTAGTTTTAATAGATACTCTTTTTTGACATTAAGGTCTTCAATTCGATCTATAAGTTCGAAAAGAAATTCCTTTTCATCTTTGCTTTCCGTAATTACATTAATGCATTTTTCTAAACAAATTCTTGATGATTCATTAGAGGAAGAGTCACTAGAATTATCAGAAGTAGATTGGATTTGAAGGAGTTGATCATAATCTTCAGAACTGTAGGAACTGGATCTTGATGCTTCTTCTAGTATTAGTAAAGAAGAAATTTTTTCACTAAGTTCTGGATTTTTACCACAAATTTCAGATATTTTTTGTTTCATATTACATTTATTGGCTTTGTGTCCTACTCGTCCACATTTGTAACAAATAATAGTTCTTTTTTCGTTTCTCTTTGGCTTTGAGTACTTTCTTGGAGATTTTTTATAGAATTGCTCTTGAGAAGGATAACTTTTGGAGGGTTTATAAGATTTTTTATGGAAATGTTTTGATTTTTTCTTTTTTATGGTTGAAGGAGCTTAGATTTTTGGAAGGCCAAAAGCATCACAAAAATATCCGATCTCTTTTCTACATTGAGATTTTTCAGAGACATATTTTGATTGTATCTTTAATTCTTGACATAGGGATATAGCCTCTTTTTTAATGAAGGCAAATATATGTCCATAAGTCATTTGATTATAAGGAATTTCTTCTTGTCCCATACTTTCTCTGATTTTTATGAAAATTCTTTGGGAGAACAGAGAAGGAAGTCCGGAAATAAATTTTTCTTTCCAAAAGAGTTCATTACAATCTGCTCTTTTGAGGACATTAGTAAGAAAAACATCTTTATACCATCTATAATCATTAAGAGTTGGACACTTGAGGTTAGTTAGTACGATTTTGGATGAGGTTAACTCTTCCTTTGGATTACCAATAAAATGCATGGAGATAGCATGAATGAGTATAGAGGTGTCATCATGAACTTCTTCTATGTGAGTTTTACTATCAACCATGTCAGTTTTACTATCAACTTTATGGTAGTAAATATAAGTCCTGTCAGCTTCTACCACTGCGTTATCCCACCAAAATTTTAGTTGGCCGGTAAATTCACTGACCAGCAAATCCATAATTCTTTGTTCCGAGTATTTTTTTAGTTCTATAAGCTGTAATAGCCATTGCCATATTGTGAAGAACATTTAATATTTCATATTCAGACCTTCCATCTATATTCCATTCATATATGGCACTACCATCATAACCTTCAGTACGAAATAAAGAGCGCTCTTCATACTGAATGTTAGGTGGAGTAGGACGAGAATAGTAATTTCTTGTTGGGATATTTCTCCATGAGGATTTGTTTCTTGAGGTTATTTTATTAAGATTAATATTATCTTCATTTTCAGAAATATTGGTAGAGGAGGAGTTTGACTCAATTTTTTGAGAAGTTTTGTTAAGAACATTTATTTGTTCTTTTGAGATTGCTAGAGAGGAAAGTTTTTGAGTAATTTTATATATTAACTTAGAAGTATCAATTTCATCTGGTACACTAATCATTTTTTGTCTTTCTAACGGCATACCTGAAGGCTTAAAATAAGATTGAGGTATATCATAGGGAAATTTTACTTCTTTTGACTTGTTTGGAGTTATGGTTTTTGTTTCCGAAGACTTAGGAATTGATTTGATTTGGGTAGATAACATCTCCACTTGTTTAGAGATGGTACTGAGGAGTTGATTAGAGTAATTATTTTGATGAACATAAGTGATTATTCTTCCATCTTTAAGGGTCCATTTTTGGGTTTAAGTCTATATGAGTATTAATTCTGAGTTGAGAAAAAGGATAAGGGATTTGATTTCTGGAAGTAAATATTGTGAACCATGTAAAAAAGGGATTATTGGTTTTTAGACGTTCCATTTCAGAGTACCATTCTAATCTGATATGGTTTTTACTAATATTATCAAAGGATCCTAAAAACAAGTCCTTTTTATCTTGGTTTTCTTTTGAATTAAATTATTCATTTAAATAATCTAAATTTATTTGGAAAGGTTTGGATATAACATTAATGGAGGAATAAGTTGGTGGTTTCATTGCAAAGAGAGTAGGAGAATTAGGAGGAGATGAGGATTCTCCTACTGGTTCAGGTATTGGATTTCTATAATAAATTTTTGAAGTTTCTTCGTAGTGTGTTGGTATAAAAACATTATGAGAGGAAGAGCTACTAGCCGTGTCTTTATAAATAAAAGACGAGCTAGGAGGTACTTCCATAGGGATACTAGAGGAACCAAATTTAATAATAATTTGGCCATCTGGCTCTTCTATAATTTGTTCAACTTGTTTTTGAGCTATGCTCTTACGAGGTTGATTATTTTGAATTAAAAATTGTTGAGGTATAGTTATTTCATCCCATCTTAATTTTCTTGGAGTAAAAGTAGTAGCGTTCTCCGTTTCTACTTTTAATAAAACATTTTCATCAAAAGAAGGATGTAATAAACATTTAGGATTTAAATGAGAAGACATTAATCTAAAATAAATACGATAAATGACAGCAAAGTTTTTAATATGTTCTCTGAATTGTACAGTTTTTGCATGCTCAGTATTTTGATCATTTGAATAACTAGGAAGATGAACGTGTCTAACGTTAACGTGTCTAAAATCCAAGGATCAGTTAAGTCAACTGAAAAGTTTGGACAACAATTAAAATATATAGGTCCATTACAAATATTTGTTTGGACCATAGCTAGTAGGGAATCTTTATAACCAACTATACGATTATCTCTTAATGCTATATAAACAGGACAATTTAAACCTTCTCTAGATAGAGGTTTTAAAGCAATTTGAATCATGCCAAAATGAATATATCTAAATTTTTTAAGGTATTTGGTTATGGCAGTTTTAGAAAGTAATTTTATTTTTTGAAATTCTTCATTGAGACTAATTGTTTCTTCATGATTTTTTACCGAAAAAGCGGTTTTGAAGTCAAACTTTCCGATTTGATAAATAGTATCTATTTGTCTTTTTGGAATTGACCAATTTTGAAAATCTATAGGAAAGGAAATTTCTTTACTATGTTTGGATTCATTTGAGTGTGAAACTACTCCTAGGATGTTAACAAGTACAAACAAGCTTCAACTCAAGGTTTTGAATGCATTTACGCATTTTAACAGCTCTTACGACTACGGTGATAGAGATCGAGTTCTTTTGTGTTGTATATTAAGAGAAAGCACCCAAATTGTTTTGTTTGCATTCATTTGAGTATGAAACTACACCAAGAATGTTTTAAAGTGCAAACAAGCTTCAACTCAAGCTTTTGAATGCATTTACGCGTTTTAAAAGCTTATACACGTAGGGTGAAAGAGATTTAAGTTTTTTTGTGTTGTATATTAAGAGAAAGCATCCAAATACTTTGTTTGGATTCATTTGAGTGTGAAACTACACCTAGGATGTTTACAAGTACAAACAAGCTTCAACTCAAGCTTTTGAATGCATTTACGCGTTTTAAAAGCTCATACGAGTAAGGGGAAAGAGATTTGAGTTCTTTTGTGTTGTCTATTAAGAGAAAGCATCAAAACACTTTGTTTGCATTCATTTGAGTGTGAAACTACTCCTAGGATGTTTACAAGTACAAACAAGCTTCAACTCAAGGTTTTGAATGCATTTACGCGTTTTAACAGCTCTTACGAATAGGGTGATAGAGATTGAGTTCTTTTGTGTTGTATAGTAAGAGAAAGCACCCAATTGTTTTGTTTGCATTCATTTGAGTATGAAACTACACCAAAAATGTTTTAAAGTGCAAACAAGCTTCAACTCAAGCTTTTGAATGCATTTACGCATTTTAAAAGCTCATACGAGTAGGGTGAAAGAGATTTGAGTTTTTTTGTGTTGTATATTAAGAGAAAGCATCCAAATACTTTGTTTGGATTCATTTGAGTGCGAAACTACACCTAGGATATTTACAACAACAAACAAGCTTCAACTCAAGCTTTTGAATGCATTTACTCGTTTTAAAAGCTCATACGGGGAGGGGGAAAGAGATTTGAGTTCTTTTGTGTTGTGTATTAAGAGGAAGCATCCAAACACTTTGTTTGCATTCATTTGACTGTGAAACTACTCCTAGGATGTTTACAAGAACAAACAAGCTTCAACTCAAGGTTTTGAATGCATTTACGCGTTTTAACAGCTCTTACGACTAGGGTGATAGAGATTGAGTTCTTTTGTGTGTTATATTAAGAGAAAGCACCCAATTGTTTTGTTTGCATTCATTTGAGTATGAAACTATACCGAGAATGTTTTAAAGTACAAACAAGCTTCAACTCAAGGTTTTGAATGCATTTACGCGTTTTAAAAGCTCATACGAGTAGGGTGAAAGAGATTTGAGTTGTTTTGTGTTGTATATTAAGAGAAAGCATCCAAATACTTTGTTTGGATTAATTTGAGTGTGAAACTACACCTAGGATGTTTACAACTACAAACAAGCTTAAACTCAAGCTTTTGAATGCATTTACGCGTTTTAAAAGCTCATGCGAGTATAATGAAAGAGATTTGAGTTCTTTTGTGTTGTATATTAAGAGAAAGCATCCAAATACTTTGTTTGGATTCATTTGAGTGTGAAACTACACCTAGGATGTTTACAAGTACAAACAAGCTTCAACTCAAGCTTTTGAATTCATTTACGCGTTTTAAAAGCTCATACGAGTAAGGTGAAAGAGATTTGAGTTCTTTTTTGTTGTATATATTAAGAGAAAGCATCCAAATACTTTGTTTGGATTAATTTGAGGGTGAAACTACACCTAGGATGTTTACAAGTACAAACAAGCTTCAACTCTAGCTTTTGAATGCATTTGCGCGTTTTAAAAGCTCATACGAGTAGGGCGAAAGAGATTTGAGTTCTTTTGTGTTGTAAATTAAGAGACAACTTAAAAATACTTTGTTTGCATTCATTTGGGTGTGAAACTACACCTTGGATGTTTACAAGTACAAACAAGCTTCAACTCAAGATTTTGAATGCATTTACGCGTTTTAACAGCTCTTACGACTAGGGTGATAGAGATTGAGTTCTATTGTATTATAAATTAAGAGAAAGCATCCAAATACTTTGTTTGCATTCATTTGAGTATGAAACTACACCAAGAATGTTTTAGAGTGCAAACAAGTTTCAACTCAAGCGTTTGAACGCATTTACGCGTTTTAAAAGCTCATACGAGTAGGGTGAAAGAGATTTGAGTTCTTTTGTGTTGTATATTAAGAGAAAGCATCCAAACACTTTTTTTGCATTCATTTGAGTTTGAAAGTACACTCAGGATGTTTACAAGTACAAACAAGCTTTAACTCAAGCTTTTGAAAGTATTCACGCGTTTTAAAAGCTCATACGAGTAGGGTGAAAGAGATTTGAGTTCTTTTGTGTTGTATATTAAGAGAAAGCATCCAAACACTTTGTTTGAATTCATTTAAGTTTGAAAGTACACTCAGGATGTTTACAAGTACCAACAAGCTTTAACTCAAACTTTTGAATGTATTCACGCATTTTAAAAGCTCATACGAGTAGGGTGACAAAGATTTGAGTTCTTTTGTGTTGTATATTAAGAGAAAGCATCCAAATGCTTTGTTTGGATTCATTTGAGTTTGAAACTACAACTAGGATATTTACAACTACAAACAAGCTTCAACTCAAGGTTTTGAATGCATTTACACGTTTTAAAAGCTCATACGAGTTGGGGGAAAGAGATTTGAGTTCTTTTGTGTTGTCTATTAAGAGAAAGCATCCAAACACTTTGTTTGCATTCATTTGAGTGTGAAACTACTCCTAGGATGTTTACAAGTACAAACAAGCTTCAACTCGAGGTTTTAAATGCATTTACGCTATTTAACACCTCTTACGACTAGGGTGATAGAGATTGAGTTCTTTTGTGTTGTATATTAAGAGAAAGCACTCAATTGTTTTGTTTGCATTCATTTGAGTATGAAACTACACCAAAAATGTTTTAAAGTGGAAACAAGCTTCAACTCAAGCTTTTGAATGCATTTACGCGTTTTAAAAGCTCATACGAGTTGGGTGAAAGAGATTTGAGTTCTTTTGTGTTGTATATTAAGAGAAAGCATCCAAATACTTTGTGTGGATTCATTTGAGTGTGAAACTACACCTAGGATGTTTACAAATACAAACAACCTTCAACTCAAGTATTTGAATGCATTTACGCGTTTTAAAAAAGCTCATACGAGTAGGGTGAAAGAGATTTGAGTTCTTTTGTGTTGTATATTAATAGAAAGCATCGAAACACTTTGTTTGCATTCATTTGAGTGTAAAACTACACCTAAGATGTTTACAAGTACAAACAAGCTTCAAATCAAGCTTTTGAATGCATTTACGCGATTTAACAGCTCATACGAGTAGGGCGAATGAGATTTGAGTTCTTTTGTGTTGTAAATTAAGAGAAAACATAAAAATACTTTGTTTGCATTCATCTGAGTGTGAAACTACACCTTGGATATTTACAAGTACAAACAAGCTTCAACTCAAGATTTTGGATGCATTTACGCGTTTTAACAGCTGTTACGACTAGGTTGATAGAGATCGAGTTCTTTTGTATTATAAATAAAGAGAAAGCATCCAAATACTTTGTGTCAATTCATTTGAGTGTGAAACTACACCTAGGATGTTTACAAGTACAAACAAGCTTCAACTTAAGCTTTTGAATGCATTTACGCGTTTTAAAAAAGCTCATACGAGTAGGGTGAAAGAGATTTGAGTTCTTTTGTGTTGTATATTAAGAGAAAGCATGGAATTACTTTGTTTGTTTTCATTTGAGTCTGAAACTACACCTAGGATGTTTACAAGTGCAAACAAGCTTCAAATCAAGCTTTTGATTACATTTACGCGTTTTAACCGTTCTTACGACTAGGGTGATAGAGATCGAGTTCTTTTGTATTGTAAATTAAGAGAAAGCATCCAAATACTTTGTTAGCATTCATTTGAGTATAAAACTACACCATGAATGTTTTAAAGTGCAAACAAGCTTCAACGCAAGCTTTTGAATGCATTTACGCATTTTAAAACCTCATACGAGTAGGGTGAAAGAGATTTGAGTTGTTTTGTGTGGTATATTAAGAGAAAGCATCCAAACACTTTATTTGCATTCATTTGAGTGTGAAACTACTCTTAGGATGTTTAGAAGTACAAACAAGCTTCAACTCAAGCTTTTGAATGTATTCACGCGTTTTAAAAGCTCATACGAGTAGGGTGATAGAGATTTGAGTTCTTTTGTCTTGTATATCAAGAGAAAGCATCCAAATACTTTGTTTGGATTCATTTGAGTGTGAAACTCCACCTAGGATGTTTACAAATACAAACATGCTTCAACTCAAGCTTTTGAATGCATTTACGCGTTTTAAAAGCTCATACGAGTAGGGTGAAAGAGAATTGAGTTGTTTTGTGTTGTATATATTAAGAGCAAGCATCCAAATACTTTGTTTGGATTAATTTGAAGGTGAAACTACACTTAGGATTTTTACAAGTACAAACAAGCTTTAACTCAAGCTTTTGAATGCATTCACGCGATTCAAAAGCTTATACAAGTAGGGTGAAAGAGATTTGAGTTCTTTTGTGTTGTATATTAATAGAAAGCATCCAAATACTTTGTTTGGATTCATTTGAGTGAGAAACTCCCCCTAGGATGTTTACAAGTACAAACATGCTTCAACTCAAGCTTTTGAATGCATTTACGCGTTTTAAAAGCTCATACGAGTAGGGTGAAAGAGATTTGAGTTGTTTTGTGTTGTATATATTAAGAGAAAGCATCCAAATACTTTGTTTGGATTAATTTGAGGGTGAAACTACACCTAGGATGTTTACAAGTACAAACAAGCTTCAACTCAAGCTTTTGAATGCATTTACGCGTTTTCAAAGCACATACGAGTAGGGTGAAAGAGATTTGAGTTCTTTTGTGTTGTATATTAAGATAAAGCATCCAAACACTTTGTTTGCATTAATTTCAGTTTGAAACTACACTCAGGATGTTTACAAGTACAAACAAGCTTTAACTCAAGCTTTTGAATGCATTCACGTGATTCAAAAGCTCATACGAGTAGGGTGACAGAGATTTGAGTTCTTTTGTGTTGTATATTAATAGAAAGCATCCAAATACTTTGTTTGGATTCATTTGAGTGTGAAACTACACCTAGGATGTTTACAAGTACAAACAAGCTTCAACTCAAGCTTTTGAATGCATTTACGCGTTTTAAAAGCTCATACGAGTAGGGGGAAAGAGATTTGAGTTCTTTTGTGTTGTCTATTAAGAGAAAGCGTCCAAACACTTTGTTTGCATTCATTTGAGTTTTAAACTACTCCTAGGATGTTTACAAATACAAACAAGCTTCAACTCAAGGTTTTGAATGCATTTATGCGTTTTAACAGCTCTTACGACTAGGGTGATAGAGATTGAGTTATTTTGTGTTGAATATTAAGAGAAAGCACCCAATTGTTTTTTTTGCATTCATTTGAGTATTAAACTACACCAAGAATGTTTTAAAGTGCAAACAAGCTTCAACTCAAGCTTTTGAATGCATTTACGCGTTTTAAAAGCTCATACGAGTAGGGTGACAGAGATTTGAGTTCTTTGCTGTTGTACATTAAGAGAAAGCATCCAAATACTTTGTGTGGATTCATTTGAGTGTGAAACTACACCTACGATGTTTACAAGTACAAACAAGCTTCAACTCAAGCTTTTGAATGCATTTACGCGTTTTAAAAAAGCTCATACGAGTAGGGTGAAAGAGATTTGAGTTCTTTTGTGTTGTATATTAAGAGAAAGTATCGAAACACTTTGTTTGCACTCATTTGAGTATGAAACTACACCAAGAATGTTTTAAAGTGCAAAGAAGCTTCAACTCAAGCTTTTGAATGCATTTACGCGTTTTAAAAGCTCATACGAGTAGGGTGAAAGAGATTTGAGTTCTTTTGAGTTGTATATTAAGAGAAAGCATCCAAACACTTTGTTTGCATTAATTTGAGTTTGAAACTACACTCAGGATGTTTACAAGTACAAACAAGCTTTAACTCAAGCTTTTGAATGCATTCACGCTTTTCAAAAGCTCATACGAGTAGGGTGACAGAGATTTGAGTTCTTTTGTGTTGTATATTAAGAGAAAGCATCCAAATACTTTGTGTGGATTCATTTGAGTGTGAAACTACACCTAGGATGTTTACAAGTACAAACAAGCTTCAACTCAAGCTTTTGAATGCATTTACGCGTTTTGAAAAAGCTCATACGAGTAGGGTGAAAGAGATTTGAGTTCTTTTGTGTTGTATATTAAGAGAAAGCATCGAAACACTATGTTTGCATTCTTTTGAGTATGAAACTACACGAAGAATGTTTTAAAGTGCAAAGAAGCTTCAACTCAAGCTTTTGAATGCATTTACGCGTTTTAAAAGCTCATACGAGTAGGGTGAAAGAGATTTGAGTTCTTTTGTGTTGTATATTAAGAGAAAGCATCCAAACACTTTGTTTGCATTAATTTCAGTTTGAAACTACACTCAGGATGTTTACAGGTACAAACAAGCTTTAACTCAAGCTTTTGAATGGATTCACTTGATTCAAAAGCTCATACGAGTAGGGTGACAGAGATTTGAGTTCTTTTGTGTTGTATATTAATAGAAAGCATCCAAATACTTTGTTTGGATTCATTTGAGTGTGAAACTACACCTAGGATGTTTACAAGTACAAACAAGCTTCAACTCAAGCTTTTGAATGCATTTACGCGTTTTAAAAGCTCATACGAGTAGGGGGAAAGAGATTTGAGTACTTTTGTGTTGTCTATTAAGAGAAAGCGTCCAAACACTTTGTTTGCATTCATTTGAGTGTGAAACTACTCCTAGGATGTTTACAAGTACAAACAAGCTGCAACTCAAGGTTTTGAATGCATTTATGCGTTTTAACAGCTCTTACGACTAGGGTGATAGAGATTGAGTTATTTTGTGTTGTATATTAAGAGAAAGCACCCAATTGTTTTGTTTGCATTCATTTTAGTATGAAACTACACCAAGAATGTTTTAAAGTGCAAACAAGCTTCAACTCAAGCTTTTGAATGCATTTACGCGTTTTAAAAGCTCATACGAGTAGGGTGACAGAGATTTG
The DNA here is from genome assembly GCA_038025085.1 of Tetragonia tetragonoides. Classification (NCBI taxonomy): domain Eukaryota; kingdom Viridiplantae; phylum Streptophyta; class Magnoliopsida; order Caryophyllales; family Aizoaceae; genus Tetragonia; species Tetragonia tetragonoides. The sequence continues at coordinate 28,674,557 of CM076140.1, forward strand.
AGTTCTTTTGTGTTGTATATTATGAGAAAGCATCCAAATACTTTGTGTGAATTCATTTGAGTGTGAAGCTACACCTAGGATGTTTACAAGTACGAACAAGCTTCAACTCAAGCTTTTGAATGCATTTACGCGTTTTAAAAGCTCATACGAGTAGGGTGAAAGAGATTTCAGTTCTTTTGTGTTGTATATATTAAGAGAAAACATAAAAATACTTTGTTTGCATTCATTTGAGTGTTAAACTACACCTAGGATGTTTACAAGTACAAAAAAGCTTCAACTCAAGCTTTTGAATGCATTTACACGTTTTAAAAGCTCATACGAGTAGGGTGAAAGAGAATTGAGTTCTTCTGTGTTGTATATTAAGAGAAAGCATCCAAACACTTTATTTGCACTCATTTGAGTGTGAAACTACTCTTAGGATGTTTACAAGTACAAACAAGCTTCAACTCCAGCTTTTGAATGTATTCACGCGTTTTAAAAGCTCATACGAGTAGGTTGATAGAGATTTGAGTTCTTTTGTCTTGTATATTAAGAGAAAGCATCCAAATACTTTGTTTGGATTCATTTGAGTGTGAAACTCCACCTAGGATATTTACAAGTACAAACATGCTTCAACTCAAGCTTTTGAATGCATTTACGCGTTTTAGAAACTCATACGAGTAGGGTGAAAGAGATTTGAGTTGTTTTGTGTTGTATATATTAAGAGAAAGCATCCAAATACTTTGTTTGGATTAATTTGAGGGTGAAACTACACCTAGGATGTTTACAAGTACAAACGAGCTTCAACTCTAGCTTTTGAATGCATTTACGCGTTTTCAAAGCACATACGAGTAGGGTGAAAGAGATTTGAGTTCTTTTGTGTTGTATATTAAGAGAAAGCATCCAAACACTTTGTTTGCATTAATTTGAGTTTGAAACTGCACTCAGGATGTTTACAAGTACAAACAAGCTTTAACTCAAGCTTTTGAATGCATTCACGCGATTCAAAAGGTCATACGAGTAGGGTGACAGAGATTTGAGTTCTTTTGTGTTGCATATTAATTGAAAGCATCCAAATACTTTGTTTGGATTCATTTGAGTGTGAAACTACACCTAGGATATTTACAAGTACAAACAAGCTTCAACTCAAGCTTTTGAATGCATTTACGCGTTTTAAAAGCTCATACGAGTAGGGGGAAAGAGATTTGAGTTCTTTTGTGTTGTCTAGTAAGAGAAAGCATCCAAACACTTTGTTTGCATTCATTTGAGTGTGAAACTACTCCTAGGATGTTTATAAGTACAAACAAGCTCCAACTCAAGGTTTTGAATGCATTTATGCGTTTTAACAGCTCTTACGACTAAGGTGATAGAGATTGAGTTATTTTGTGTTGTATATTAAGAGAAAGCACCAAATTGTTTTGTTTGCATTCATTTGAGTATGAAACTACACCAAGAATGTTTTAAAGTGCAAACAAGCTTCAACTCAAGCTTTTGAATGCATTTACGCGTTTTAAAAGCTCATACGAGTAGGGTGACAGAGATTTGAGTTCTTTTGTGTTGTATATTAAGAGAAAGCATCCAAATACTTTGTGTGGATTCATTTGAGTGTGAAACTACACCTAGGATATTTACAAGTACAAACAAGCTTCAACTCAAGCTTTTGAATGCATTTACGCGTTTTAAAAAAGCTCATACGAGTAGGGTGAAAGAGATTTGAGTTCTTTTGTGTTGTATATTAAGAGAAAGCATCGAAACACTTTGTTTGCATTCATTTGAGTATGAAACTACACAAAGAATGTTTTAAAGTGCAAAGAAGCTTCAACTCAAGCTATTGAATGCATTTACGCGTTTTAAAAGCTCATACGAGTAGGGTGAAAGAGATTTGAGTTCTTTTGTGTTGTATATTAAGAGAAAGCATCGAAACACTTTGTTTGCATTAATTTCAGTTTGAAACTACACTCAGGATGTTTACAGGTACAAACAAGCTTTAACTCAAGCTTTTGAATGGATTCACTTGATTCAAAAGCTCATACGAGTAGGGTGACAGAGATTTGAGTTCTTTTGTGTTGTATATTAATAGAAAGCATCCAAATACTTTGTTTGGATTCATTTGAGTGTGAAACTACACCTAGGATGTTTACAAGTACAAACAAGCTTCAACTCAAGCTTTTGAATGCATTTACGCGTTTTAAAAGCTCATACGAGTAGGGGGAAAGAGATTTGAGTTCTTTTGTGTTGTCTATTAAGAGAAAGCGTCCAAACACTTTGTTTGCATTCATTTGAGTGTGAAACTACTCCTAGGATGTTTACAAGTACAAACAAGCTTCAACTCAAGGTTTTGAATGCATTTATGCGTTTTAACAGCTCTTACGACCTGGGTGATAGGGATTGAGTTATTTTGTGTTGTATATTAAGAGAAAGCACCCAATTGTTTTGTTTGCATTCATTTTAGTATGAAACTACACCAAGAATGTTTTAAAGTGCAAACAAGCTTCAACTCAAGCTTTTGAATGCATTTACGCGTTTTAAAAGCTCATACGAGTAGGGTGACAGAGATTTGAGTTCTTTTGTGTTGTATATTATGAGAAAGCATCCAAATACTTTGTGTGGATTCATTTGAGTGTGAAGCTACACCTAGGATGTTTACAAGTACAAACAAGCTTCAACTCAAGCTTTTGAATGCATTTACGCGTTTTAAAAGCTCATACGAGTAGGGTGAAAGAGATTTCAGTTCTTTTGTGTTGTATATATTAAGAGAAAACATAAAAATACTTTGTTTGCATTCATTTGAGTGTGAAACTACACGTAGGATGTTTACAAGTACAAACAAGCTTCAACTCAAGCTTTTGAATGCATTTACACGTTTTATAAGCTCATACGAGTAGGGTGAAAGAGAATTGAGTTCTTCTGTGTTGTATATTAAGAGAAAGCATCCAAACACTTTATTTGCATTCATTTGAGTGTGAAACTACTCTTAGGATGTTTACAAGTACAAACAAGCTTCAACTCAAGCTTTTGAATGTATTCACGCGTTTTAAAAGCTCATACGAGTAGGCTGATAGAGATTTGAGTTCTTTTGTCTTGTATATTAAGAGAAAGCATCCAAATACTTTGTTTGGATTCATTTGAGTGTGAAACTCCACCTAGGATATTTACAAGTACAAACATGCTTCAACTCAAGCTTTTGAATGCATTTACGCGTTTTAGAAGCTCATACGAGTAGGGTGAAAGAGATTTGAGTTGTTTTGTGTTGTATATATTAAGAGAAAGCATCCAAATACTTTGTTTGGATTAATTTGAGGGTGAAACTACACCTAGGATGTTTACAAGTACAAACAAGCTTCAACTCTAGCTTTTGAATGCATTTACGCGTTTTCAAAGCACATACGAGTAGGGTGAAAGAGATTTGAGTTCTTTTGTGTTGTATATTAAGAGAAAGCATCCAAACACTTTGTTTGCATTAATTTGAGTTTGAAACTGCACTCAGGATGTTTACAAATACAAACAAGCTTTAACTCAAGCTTTTGAATGCATTCACGCGATTCAAAAGGTCATACGAGTAGGGTGACAGAGATTTGAGTTCTTTTGTGTTCCATATTAATTGAAAGCATCCAAATACTTTATTTGGATTCATTTGAGTGTGAAACTACACCTAGGATATTTACAAGTACAAACAAGCTTTAACTCAAGCTTTTGAATGCATTTACGCGTTTTAAAAGCTCATACGAGTAGGGGGAAAGAGATTTGAGTTCTTTTGTGTTGTCTATTAAGAGAAAGCATCCAAACACTTTGTTTGCATTCATTTGAGTGTGAAACTACTCCTAGGATGTTTATAAGTACAAACAAGCTCCAACTCAAGGTTTTGAATGCATTTATGCGTTTTAACAGCTCTTACGACTAGGGTGATAGAGATTGAGTTATTTTGTGTTGTATATTAAGAGAAAGCACCTAATTGTTTTGTTTGCATTCATTTGAGTATGAAACTACACCAAGAATGTTTTAAAGTCCAAACAAGCTTCAACTCAAGCTTTTGAATGCATTTACGCGTTTTAAAAGCTCATACGAGTAGGGTGACAGAGATTTGAGTTCTTTTGTGTTGTATATTAAGAGAAAGCATCCAAATACTTTGTGTGGATTCATTTGAGTGTGAAACTACACCTAGGATATTTACAAGTACAAACAAGCTTCAACTCAAGCTTTTGAATGCATTTACGCGTTTTAAAAAAGCTCATACGAGTAGGGTGAAAGAGATTTGAGTTCTTTTGTGTTGTATATTAAGAGAAAGCATCGAAACACTTTGTTTGCATTCATTTGAGTATGAAACTACACAAAGAATGTTTTAAAGTGCAAAGAAGCTTCAACTCAAGCTATTGAATGCATTTACGCGTTTTAAAAGCTCATACGAGTAGGGTGAAAGAGATTTGAGTTCTTTTGTGTTGTATATTAAGAGAAAGCATCCAAACACTTTGTTTGCATTAATTTGAGTTTGAAACTACACTCAGGATGTTTACAAGTACAAACAAGCTTTAACTCAAGCTTTTGAATGCATTTACGTGTTTTAAAAAAACTCATAGGAGTAGGGTCCACGAGATTTGAGTTCTTTTGTGTTGTATATTAAGAGAAAGCATCGAAACACTCTGTTTGCATTCATTTGAGTGTGAAACTACACCTAGGATGTTTACAAGTACAAACAAGCTTCAAATCAAGCTTTTGAATGCATTTACGCGTTTTAACAGCTCTTACGACTAGGGTGATCGAGATCGAGTTCTTTTGTATTGTAAATTAAGAGAAAGCATCCAAATACTTTGTTTGCATTCATTTGAGTATGAAACTACACCAAGAATGTTTTAAAGTACAAACAAGCTTCAACTCAAGCTTTTGAATGCATTTACGCGTTTTAAAAGCTCATACGAGTAGGGTGAAAGAGATTTCAGTTCTTTTGTGTTGTATATATTAAGAGAAAACATAAAAATACTTTGTTTGCATTCATTTGAGTGTGAAACTACACCTAGGATGTTTACAAGTACAAACAAGCTTCAACTCAAGCTTTTGAATGCATTTAACGGTTTTAAAAGCTCATAGCGTAGGGTGAAAGAGAATTGAGTTCTTTTGTGTTGTATATTAAGAGAAAGCATCCAAACACTTTATTTGCATTCATTTGAGTGTGAAACTACTCCTAGCATGTTTACAAGTACAAATAAGCTTCAACTCAAGCTTTTTAATGTATTCACGCGTCTTAAAAGCTCATACGAGTAGGGTGAAAGAGATTTGAGTTCTTTTGTGTTGTATATTAAGAGAAAGCCCCGAAACACTTTGTTTGCATTCATTTGAGTGTGAAACTACACCTAGGATGTTTTAACGTACAAACAAGCTTCAACTCAAGCTTTTGAATGCATTTACGCGTTTTAAAAAAGCTCATACGAGTAGGGCGAAAGAGATTTGAGTTCTTTTGTGTTGTATATTAAGAGAAAGCATGAAAACACTTTGTTTGCATTCATTTGAGTATGAAACTACACCAAGAATGTTTTAAAGTGCAAAGAAGCTTCAACTCAAGCTTTTGAATGCACTTACGCGTTTTAAAAGCTCATACGAGTAGGGTGAAAGAGATTTGAGTTCTTTTGTGTTGTATATTAAGAGAAAGCATCCAAACACTTTGTTTGCATTAATTTGAGTTTGAAACTACACTCAGGATGTTTACAAGTACAAACAAGCTTTAACTCAAGCTTTTGAATGCATTCACGCGATTCAAAAGCTCATACGAGTAGGGTGACAGAGATTTGAGTTCTTTTGTGTTGTATATTAATAGAAAGCATCCAAATACTTTGTTTGGATTCATTTGAGTGTGAAAGTACCCCTAGGATGTTTACAAGTACAAACAAGCTTCAACTCAAGGTTTTGAATGCATTTATGCGTTTTAATAGCTTTTACGACTAGGGTGATCGAGATCGAGTTCTTTTGTATTGTAAATTAAGAGAAAGCATCCAAATACTTTGTGTGGATTCATTTGAGTGTGAAACTACACCTAGGATGTTTACAAGTACAAACAAGCTTCAACTCAAGCTTTTGAATGTATTTACGCGTTTTAAAAAAGCTCATACGAGTAGGGTGAAAGAGATTTGAGTTGTTTTGTGTTGTATATATTAAGAGAAAGCATCGAAACACTTTGTTTGGATTAATTTGAGGGTGAAACTACACCTAGGATGTTTACAAGTACAAACAAGCTTCAACTCAAGCTTTTGAATGCATTTATGTGTTTTCAAAGCACATACGAGTAGGGTGAAAGAGATTTGAGTTCTTTTGTGTTGTATATTAAGAGAAAGTATCCAAACACTTTGTTTGCATTAATTTGAGTTTGAAACTACACTTAGGATGTTTACAACTACAAACAAGCTTTAACTCAAGCTTTTGAATGCATTCACGCGATTCAAAAGCTCATACGAGTTGGGTAACAGAGATTTGAGTTCTTTTGTGTTGTATATTAATAGAAAGCATCCAAATACTTTGTTTGGATTCATTTGAGTGTGAAAGTACCCCTAGGATGTTTACAAGTACAAACAAGCTTCAACTCAAGCTTTTGAATGCATTTACGCGTTTTAAAAGCTCATACGAGTAGGGCGAAAGAGATTTGAGTTCTTTTGTGTTGTATATTAAGAGAAAGCATGGAAACACTTTGTTTGCATTCATTTGAGTATGAAACTACACCAAGAATGTTTTAAAGTGCAAAGAAGCTTCAACTCAAGCTTTTGAATGCACTTACGCGTTTTAAAAGCTCATACGAGTAGGGTGAAAGAGATTTGAGTTCTTTTGTGTTGAATATTAAGAGAAAGCATCCAAACACTTTGTTTGCATTAATTTGAGTTTGAAACTACACTCAGGATGTTTACAAGTACAAACAAGCTTTAACTCAAGCTTTTGAATGCATTCACGCGATTCAAAAGCTCATACGAGTAAGGTGACAGAGATTTGAGTTCTTTTGTGTTGTATATTAATAGAAAGCATCCAAATACTTTGTTTGGATTCATTTGAGTGTGAAAGTACCCCTAGGATGTTTACAAGTACAAACAAGCTTCAACTCAAGCTTTTGAATGCATTTACGCGTTTTAAAAGCTCATACGAGTAGGGGGAAAGAGATTTGAGTTCTTTTGTGTTGTCTATTAAGAGAAAGCATCCAAACACTTTGTTTGCATTCATTTGAGTGTGAAACTACACCTAGCATGTTTACAAGTACAAACAAGCTTCAACTCAAGCTTTTGAATGCATTTACGCGTTTTAAAAAAGCTCATACGAGTAGGGTGAAAGAGATTTGAGTTCTTTTGTGTTGTATATTAAGAGAAAGCATGGAAACACTTTGTTTGCATTCATTTGAGTATGAAACTACATAAAGAATATTTTAAAGTGCAAAGAAGCTTCAACTCAAGCTTTTGAATGCACTTACGCGTTTTAAAACCTCATACGAGTAGGGTGAAAGAGATTTGAGTTCTTTTGTGTTGTATATTAAGAGAAAGCTTCCAAACACTTTGTTTGCATTAATTTGAGTTTGAAACTACACTCAGGATGTTTACAAGTACAAACAAGCTTTAACTCAAGCTTTTGAATGCATTCACGCGATTCAAAAGCTCATACGAGTAGGGTGACAGAGATTTGAGTTCTTTTGTGTTGTATATTAATAGAAAGCATCCAAATACATTGTTTGGATTCATTTGAGTGTGAAACTACACCTAGGATGTTTACAAGTACAAACAAGCTTCAACTCAAGCTTTTGAATGCATTTACGCGTTTTAAAAGCTCATACGAGTAGGGGGAAAGAGATTTGAGTTCTTTTGTGTTGTCTACTAAGAGAAAGCATCCAAACACTTTGTTTGCATTCATTTGAGTGTGAAACTACTCCTAGGATGTTTACAAGTACAAACAAGCTTCAACTCAAGGTTTTGAATGCATTTATGCGTTTTAACAGCTCTTACGACTAGGGTGATAGAGATTGAGTTATTTCGTGTTGGATATTAAGAGAAAGCACCCAATTGTTTTGTTTGCATTCATTTGAGTATGAAACTACACCAAGAATGTTTTAATGTGCAAACAAGCTTCAACTCAAGCTTTTGAATGCATTTACGCATTTTAAAAGCTCATACGAGTAGGGTGACAGAGATTTGAGTTCTTTTGTGTTGTATATTAAGAGAAAGCATCCAAAAACTTTGTGTGGATTCATTTGAGTGTGAAACTACACCTCGGATGTTTACAAGTACAAACAAGCTTCAACTCAAGCTTTTGAATGTATTTACGCGTTTTAAAAAAGCTCATACGAGTAGGGTGAAAGAGATTTGAGTTGTTTTGTGTTGTATATATTAAGAGAAAGCATCGAAACACTTTGTTTGGATTAATTTGAGGGTGAAACTACACCTAGGATGTTTACAAGTACAAACAAGCTTCAACTCAAAATTTTGAATGCATTTACGCGTTTTAACAGCTCGTACGAGTAGGGTGAAAGAGAATTGAGTTCTTTTGTGTTGTATATTAAGAGAAATCATCCAAACACTTTATTTCCATTCATTTGAGTGTGAAACTACTCCTAGGATGTTTACAAGTGCAAACAAGCTTCAACTCAAGCTTTTGAATGCATTTACGCGTTTTAAAAGCTCATACGAGTAGGGTGAAAGAGATTTCAGTTCTTTTGTGTTGTATATATTAAGAGAAAACATAAAAATACTTTGTTTGCATTCATTTGAGTGTGAAACTACACCTAGGATGTTTACAAGTACAAACAAGCTTCAACTCAAGCTTTTGAATGCATTTACGCGTTTTAAAAGCTCATACGAGTAGGGTGAAAGAGAATTGAGTTCTTTTGTGTTGTATAGTAAGAGAAAGCATCCAAACACTTTATTTGCATTCATTTGAGTGTGAAACTACTCCTAGGATGTTTACAAGTACAAACAAGCTTCAACTCAAGCTTTTGAATGTATTGACGCGTTTTAAAAGCTCATACGAGTAGGGTGATAGAGATTTGAGTTCTTTTGTGTTGTATATTAAGAGAAAGCATCCAAATACTTTGTTTGGATTAATTTGAGGGTGAAAATACACCTAGGATGTTTACAAGTACAAACAAGCTTCAACTCAAGCTTTTGAATGCATTTACGCGTTTTAACAGCTCTTACGACTAGGGTGATCGAGATCGAGTTCTTTTGTATTGTAAATTAAGAGAAAGCATCCAAATACTTTGTTTGCATTCATTTGAGTATGAAACTACACCAAGAATGTTTTAAATTGCAAAGAAGCTTCAACTCAAGCTTTTGAATGCATTTACGTGTTTTAAAAGCTCATACGAGTAGGGTGAAAGAGATTTGAGTTCTTTTGTGTTGTATATTGAGAGAAAGCATCCAAACACTTTGTTTGCATTAATTTGAGTTTGAAACTACACTCAGGATGTTTACAAGTACAAACAAGCTTTATCTCAAGCTTTTGAATGCATTCACGCGATTCAAAAGCTCATACGAGTAGGGTGACAGAGATTTGAGTTCTTTTGTGTTGTATATAAATAGAAAGCATCCAAATACTTTGTTTGGATTCATTTGAGTGTGAAATGCAAACAAGCTTCAACTCAAGCTTTTGAATGCATTTACGCGTTTTAAAAGCTCATACGAGTAGGGTGAAAGAGATTTGAGTTCTTTTGTGTTGTATATTAAGAGAAAGTATCCAAACACTTTGTTTGCATTAATTTGAGTTTGAAACTACACTCAGGATGTTTACAACTACAAACAAGCTTTAACTCAAGCTTTTGAATGCATTCACGCGATTCAAAAGCTCATACGAGTAGGGTGACAGAGATTTGAGTTCTTTTGTGTTGTATATTAATAGAAAGCATCCAAATACGTTGTTTGGATTCATTTGAGTGTGAAACTACACCTAGGATGTTTACAAGTACAAACAAGCTTCAACTCAAGCTTTTGAATGCATTTACGCGTTTTAAAAAAGCTCATACGAGTAGGGTGAAAGAGATTTGAGTTCTTTTGTGTTGTATATTAAGAGAAAGCATCGAAACACTTTGTTTGCATTCATTTGAGTGTGAAACTACACCTAGGATGTTTACAAGTACAAACAAGCTTCAAATCAAGCTTTTGAATGCATTTACGCGTTTTAACAGCTCTTACGACTAGGGTGATCGAGATCGAGTTCTTTTGTATTGTAAATTAAGAGAAAGCATCCAAATACTTTGTTTGCATTCATTTGAGTATGAAACTACACCAAGAATGTTTTAAATTGCAAAGAAGTTTCAACTCAAGCTTTTGAATGCATTTACGCGTTTTAAAAGCTCATACGAGTAGGGTGAAAGAGATTTGAGTTCTTTTGTGTTGTATATTGAGAGAAAGCATCCAAACACTTTGTTTGCATTAAATTGAGTTTGAAACTACACTCAGGATGTTTACAAGTACAAACAAGCTTTATCTCAAGCTTTTGAATGCATTCACGCGATTCAAAAGCTCATACAAGTAGGGTGACAGAGATTTGAGTTCTTTTGTGTTGTATATAAATAGAAAGCATCCAAATACTTTGTTTGGATTCATTTGAGTGTGAAACTACACCTAGGATGTTTACAAAAACAAACAAGCTTCAACTCAAGCTTTTGAATGCATTTACGCGTTTTAAAAAAGCTCATACGAGTAGGGTGAAAGAGATTTGAGTTCTTTTGTGTTGTATATTAAGAGAAAGCATCGAAACACTTTGTTTGCATTCATTTGAGTGTGAAACTACACCTAGGATGTTTACAAGTAAAACAAGCTTCAAATCAAGCTTTTGAATGCATTTACGCGTTTTAAAAGCTCTTACGACTAGGGTGATCGAGATCGAGTTCTTTTGTATTGTAAATTAAGAGAAACCATGCAAATAATTTGTTTGCTTTCATTTGAGTATGAAACTACACCAAGAATTTTTTAAAGTACAAACAAGCTTCAACTCAAGCTTTTGAATGCATTTACGCGTTTTAAAAGCTCATACGAGTAGGGTGAAAGAGATTTCAGTTCTTTTGTGTTGTATATATTAAGAGAAAACATAAAAATACTTTGTTTGCATTCATTTGAGTGTGAAACTACACTTAGGATGTTTACAAGTACAAAGAAGCTTCAACTCAAGCTTTTGAATGCATTTACGCGTTTTAAAAGCTCATACGAGTAGGATGAAAGAGAATTGAGTTCTTTTGTGTTGTATAGTAAGAGAAAGCATCCAAACACTTTACTTGCATTCATTTGAGTGTGAAACTACTCCTAGGATGTTTACAAGTACAAACAAGCTTCAACTCAAGCTTTTGAATGTATTCACGCGTTTTAAAAGCTCATACGAGTAGGGTGATAGAGATTTGAGTTCTTTTGTGTTGTATATTAAGAGAAAGCATCCAAATACTTTGTTTGGATTCATTTGATTGTGAAACTCCACCTAGGATGTTTACAAGTACAAACATGCTTCAACTCAAGCTTTTCAATGCATTTACGCGTTTTAAAAGCTCATACGAGTAGGGTGAAAGAGATTTGAGTTGTTTTGTGTTGTATATATTAAGAGAAAGCATCCAAATACTTTGTTTGGATTTATTTGAGTGTGAAACTGCACTTAGGATGTTTACAAGTACAAACAAGCTTCAAATCAAGCTTTTGAATGCATTTACACGTTTTAACAGCTCTTACGACTAGGGTGATCGAGATCGAGTTCTTTTGTATTGTAAATTAAGAGAAAGCATCCAAATACTTTGTTTGCATTCATTTGAGTATGAAACTACACCAAGAATGTTATAAAGTACAAACAAGCTTCAATTCAAGCTTTTGAATGCATTTACGCGTTTTAAAATCTCATACGAGTAGGGTGAAAGAGATTTCAGTTCTTTTGTGTTGTATATATTAAGAGAAAACATAAAAATACTTTGTTTGCATTCATTTGAGTGTGAAACTACACCTAGGATGTTTACAAGTACAATCAAGCTTCAACTCAAGCTTTTGAATGTATTCACGCGTTTTAAAAGCTTATACGAGTAGGGTGATAGAGATTTGAGTTCTTTTGTGTTGTATATTAAGAATACTTTGTTTGGATTCATTTGAGTGTGAAACTACACTCAGGATGTTTACAAGTACAAACAAGCTTTAACTCAAGCTTTTGAATGCATTCACTTGATTCAAAAGCTCATACGAGTAGGGTGACAGAGATTTGAGTTCTTTTGTGTTGTATATTAAAAGAAAGCATCCAAATACTTTGTTTGGATTCATTTGAGTGTGAAACTCCACCTAGGATGTTTACAAGTACAAACATGCTTCAACTCAAGCTTTTTAATGCATTTACGCGTTTTAAAAGCTCATACGAGTAGGGTGAAAGAGATTTGAGTTGTTTTGTGTTGTATATATTAAGAGAAACCATCCAAATACTTTGTTTGGATTAATTTAAGGGTGAAAATACACCTAGGATGTTTACAAGTACAAACAAGCTTCAACTCAAGCTTTTGAATGCATTTACGCGTTTTCAAAGCACATACGAGTAGGGTGAAAGAGATTTGAGTTCTTTTGTGTTGTATATTAAGAGAAAGCATCCAAACACTTTGTTTGAATTAATTTGAGTTTGAAACTACACTCAGGATGTTTACAACTACAAACAGCTTTAACTCAAGCTTTTGAATGCATTCACGCGATTCAAAAGCTCATACGAGTAGGGTGACAGAGATTTGAGTTCTTTTGTGTTGTATATTAATAGAAAGCATCCAAATACGTTGTTTGGATTCATTTGAGTGTGAAAGTACCCCTAGGATGTTTACATGTACAAACAAGCTTCAACTCAAGCTTTTGAATGCATTTACGCGTTTTAAAAGCTCATACGAGTAGGGGGAAAGAGATTTGAGTTCTTTTGTGTTGTCTATTAAGAGAAAGCATCCAAACACTTTGTTTGCATTCATTTGAGTGTGAAACTACACCTAGCATGTTTACAAGTACAAACAAGCTTCAACTCAAGCTTTTGAATGCATTTACGCGTTTTAAAAAAGCTCATACGAGTAGGGTGAAAGAGATTTGAGTTCTTTTGTGTTGTATATTAAGAGAAAGCATGGAAACACTTTGTTTGCATTCATTTGAGTATGAAACTACACAAAGAATATTTTAAAGTGCAAAGAAGCTTCAACTCAAGCTTTTGAATGCACTTACGCGTTTTAAAACCTCATACGAGTAGGGTGAAAGAGATTTGAGCTCTTTTGTGTTGTATATTAAGAGAAAGCTTCCAAACACTTTGTTTGCATTAATTTGAGTTTGAAACTACACTCAGGATGTTTACAAGTACAAACAAGCTTTAACTCAAGCTTTTGAATGCATTCACGCGATTCAAAAGCTCATACGAGTAGGGTGACAGAGATTTGAGTTCTTTTGTGTTGTATATTAATAGAAAGCATCCAAATACATTGTTTGGATTCATTTGAGTGTGAAACTACACCTAGGATGTTTACAAGTACAAACAAGCTTCAACTCAAGCTTTTGAATGCATTTACGCGTTTTAAAAGCTCATACGAGTAGGGGGAAAGAGATTTGAGTTCTTTTGTGTTGTCTACTAAGAGAAAGCATCCAAACACTTTGTTTGCATTCATTTGAGTGTGAAACTACTCCTAGGATGTTTACAAGTACAAACAAGCTTCAACTCAAGGTTTTGAATGCATTTATGCGTTTTAACAGCTCTTACGACTAGGGTGATAGAGATTGAGTTATTTCGTGTTGGATATTAAGAGAAAGCACCCAATTGTTTTGTTTGCATTCATTTGAGTATGAAACTACACCAAGAATGTTTTAATGTGCAAACAAGCTTCAACTCAAGCTTTTGAATGCATTTACGCATTTTAAAAGCTCATACGAGTAGGGTGAAAGAGATTTGAGTTCTTTTGTGTTGTATATTAAGAGAAAGCATCCAAAAACTTTGTGTGGATTCATTTGAGTGTGAAACTACACCTCGGATGTTTACAAGTACAAACAAGCTTCAACTCAAGCTTTTGAATGTATTTACGCGTTTTAAAAAAGCTCATACGAGTAGGGTGAAAGAGATTTGAGTTGTTTTGTGTTGTATATATTAAGAGAAAGCATCGAAACACTTTGTTTGGATTAATTTGAGGGTGAAACTACACCTAGGATGTTTACAAGTACAAACAAGCTTCAACTCAAAATTTTGAATGCATTTACGCGTTTTAACAGCTCGTACGAGTAGGGTGAAAGAGAATTGAGTTCTTTTGTGTTGTATATTAAGAGAAAGCATCCAAACACTTTATTTCCATTCATTTGAGTGTGAAACTACTCCTAGGATGTTTACAAGTGCAAACAAGCTTCAACTCAAGCTTTTGAATGCATTTACGCGTTTTAAAAGCTCATACGAGTAGGGTGAAAGAGATTTCAGTTCTTTTGTGTTGTATATATTAAGAGAAAACATAAAAATACTTTGTTTGCATTCATTTGAGTGTGAAACTACACCTAGGATGTTTACAAGTACAAACAAGCTTCAACTCAAGCTTTTGAATGCATTTACGCGTTTTAAAAGCTCATACGAGTAGGGTGAAAGAGAATTGAGTTCTTTTGTGTTGTATAGTAAGAGAAAGCATCCAAACACTTTATTTGCGTTCATTTGAGTGTGAAACTACTCCTAGGATGTTTACAAGTACAAACAAGCTTCAACTCAAGCTTTTGAATGTATTGACGCGTTTTAAAAGCTCATACGAGTAGGGTGATAGAGATTTGAGTTCTTTTGTGTTGTATATTAAGAGAAAGCATCCAAATACTTTGTTTGGATTAATTTGAGGGTGAAAATACACCTTGGATGTTTACAAGTACAAACAAGCTTCAACTCAAGCTTTTGAATGCATTTACGCGTTTTAACAGCTCTTACGACTAGGGTGATCGAGATCGAGTTCTTTTGTATTGTAAATTAAGAGAAAGCATCCAAATACTTTGTTTGCATTCATTTGAGTATGAAACTACACCAAGAATGTTTTAAATTGCAAAGAAGCTTCAACTCAAGCTTTTGAATGCATTTACGTGTTTTAAAAGCTCATACGAGTAGGGTGAAAGAGATTTGAGTTCTTTTGTGTTGTATATTGAGAGAAAGCATCCAAACACTTTGTTTGCATTAATTTGAGTTTGAAACTACACTCAGGATGTTTACAAGTACAAACAAGCTTTATCTCAAGCTTTTGAATGCATTCACGCGATTCAAAAGCTCATACGAGTAGGGTGACAGAGATTTGAGTTCTTTTGTGTTGTATATAAATAGAAAGCATCCAAATACTTTGTTTGGATTCATTTGAGTGTGAAATGCAAACAAGCTTCAACTCAAGCTTTTGAATGCATTTACGTGTTTTAAAAGCTCATACGAGTAGGGTGAAAGAGATTTGAGTTCTTTTGTGTTGTATATTGAGAGAAAGCATCCAAACACTTTGTTTGCATTAATTTGAGTTTGAAACTACACTCAGGATGTTTACAAGTACAAACAAGCTTTATCTCAAGCTTTTGAATGCATTCACGCGATTCAAAAGCTCATACGAGTAGGGTGACAGAGATTTGAGTTCTTTTGTGTTGTATATAAATAGAAAGCATCCAAATACTTTGTTTGGATTCATTTGAGTGTGAAATGCAAACAAGCTTCAACTCAAGCTTTTGAATGCATTTACGCGTTTTAAAAGCTCATACGAGTAGGGTGAAAGAGATTTGAGTTCTTTTGTGTTGTATATTAAGAGAAAGTATCCAAACACTTTGTTTGCATTAATTTGAGTTTGAAACTACACTCAGGATGTTTACAACTACAAACAAGCTTTAACTCAAGCTTTTGAATGCATTCACGCGATTCAAAAGCTCATACAAGTAGGGTGACAGAGATTTGAGTTCTTTTGTGTTGTATATTAATAGAAAGCATCCAAATACGTTGTTTGGATTCATTTGAGTGTGAAACTACACCTAGGATGTTTACAAGTACAAACAAGCTTCAACTCAAGCTTTTGAATGCATTTACGCGTTTTAAAAAAGCTCATACGAGTAGGGTGAAAGAGATTTGAGTTCTTTTGTGTTGTATATTAAGAGAAAGCATCGAAACACTTTGTTTGCATTCATTTGAGTGTGAAACTACACCTAGGATGTTTACAAGTACAAACAAGCTTCAAATCAAGCTTTTGAATGCATTTACGCGTTTTAACAGCTCTTACGACTAGGGTGATCGAGATCGAGTTCTTTTGTATTGTAAATTAAGAGAAAGCATCCAAATACTTTGTTTGCATTCATTTGAGTATGAAACTACACCAAGAATGTTTTAAATTGCAAAGAAGTTTCAACTCAAGCTTTTGAATGCATTTACGCGTTTTAAAAGCTCATACGAGTAGGGTGAAAGAGATTTGAGTTCTTTTGTGTTGTATATTGAGAGAAAGCATCCAAACACTTTGTTTGCATTAAATTGAGTTTGAAACTACACTCAGGATGTTTACAAGTACAAACAAGCTTTATCTCAAGCTTTTGAATGCATTCACGCGATTCAAAAGCTCATACTAGTAGGGTGACAGAGATTTGAGTTCTTTTGTGTTGTATATAAATAGAAAGCATCCAAATACTTTGTTTGGATTCATTTGAGTGTGAAACTACACCTAGGATGTTTACAAAAACAAACAAGCTTCAACTCAAGCTTTTGAATGCATTTACGCGTTTTAAAAAAGCTCATACGAGTAGGGTGAAAGAGATTTGAGTTCTTTTGTGTTGTATATTAAGAGAAAGCATCGAAACACTTTGTTTGCATTCATTTGAGTGTGAAACTACACCTAGGATGTTTACAAGTACAAACAAGCTTCAAATCAAGCTTTTGAATGCATTTACGCGTTTTAAAAGCTCTTACGACTAGGGTGATCGAGATCGAGTTCTTTTGTATTGTAAATTAAGAGAAACCATGCAAATAATTTGTTTGCTTTCATTTGAGTATGAAACTACACCAAGAATTTTTTAAAGTACAAACAAGCTTCAACTCAAGCTTTTGAATGCATTTACGCGTTTTAAAAGCTCATACGAGTAGGGTGAAAGAGATTTCAGTTCTTTTGTGTTGTATATATTAAGAGAAAACATAAAAATACTTTGTTTGCATTCATTTGAGTGTGAAACTACACTTAGGATGTTTACAAGTACAAAGAAGCTTCAACTCAAGCTTTTGAATGCATTTACGCGTTTTAAAAGCTCATACGAGTAGGGTGAAAGAGAATTGAGTTCTTTTGTGTTGTATAGTAAGAGAAAGCATCCAAACACTTTACCTGCATTCATTTGAGTGTGAAACTACTCCTAGGATGTTTACAAGTACAAACAAGCTTCAACTCAAGCTTTTGAATGTATTCACGCGTTTTAAAAGCTCATACGAGTAGGGTGATAGAGATTTGAGTTCTTTTGTGTTGTATATTAAGAGAAAGCATCCAAATACTTTGTTTGGATTCATTTGAGTGTGAAACTCCACCTAGGATGTTTACAAGTACAAACATGCTTCAACTCAAGCTTTTCAATGCATTTACGCGTTTTAAAAGCTCATACGAGTAGGGTGAAAGAGATTTGAGTTGTTTTGTGTTGTATATATTAAGAGAAAGCATCCAAATACTTTGTTTGGATTTATTTGAGTGTGAAACTGCACTTAGGATGTTTACAAGTACAAACAAGCTTCAAATCAAGCTTTTGAATGCATTTACACGTTTTAACAGCTCTTACGACTAGGGTGATCGAGATCGAGTTCTTTTGTATTGTAAATTAAGAGAAAGCATCCAAATACTTTGTTTGCATTCATTTGAGTATGAAACTACACCAAGAATGTTATAAAGTACAAACAAGCTTCAATTCAAGCTTTTGAATGCATTTACGCGTTTTAAAATCTCATACGAGTAGGGTGAAAGAGATTTCAGTTCTTTTGTGTTGTATATATTAAGAGAAAACATAAAAATACTTTGTTTGCATTCATTTGAGTGTGAAACTACACCTAGGATGTTTACAAGTACAATCAAGCTTCAACTCAAGCTTTTGAATGTATTCACGCGTTTTAAAAGCTTATACGAGTAGGGTGATAGAGATTTGAGTTCTTTTGTGTTGTATATTAAGAATACTTTGTTTGGATTCATTTGAGTGTGAAACTACACTCAGGATGTTTACAAGTACAAACAAGCTTTAACTCAAGCTTTTGAATGCATTCACTTGATTCAAAAGCTCATACGAGTAGGGTGACAGAGATTTGAGTTCTTTTGTGTTGTATATTAAAAGAAAGCATCCAAATACTTTGTTTGGATTCATTTGAGTGTGAAACTCCACCTAGGATGTTTACAAGTACAAACATGCTTCAACTCAAGCTTTTTAATGCATTTACGCGTTTTAAAAGCTCATACGAGTAGGGTGAAAGAGATTTGAGTTGTTTTGTGTTGTATATATTAAGAGAAACCATCCAAATACTTTGTTTGGATTAATTTAAGGGTGAAAATACACCTAGGATGTTTACAAGTACAAACAAGCTTCAACTCAAGCTTTTGAATGCATTTACGCGTTTTCAAAGCACATACGACGAGTAGGGTGAAAGAGATTTGAGTTCTTTTGTGTTGTATATTAAGAGAAAGCATCCAAACACTTTGTTTGAATTAATTTGAGTTTGAAACTACACTCAGGATGTTTACAACTACAAACAGCTTTAACTCAAGCTTTTGAATGCATTCACGTGATTCAAAAGCTCATACGAGTAGGGTGACAGAGATTGAGTTATTTTGTGTTGTACATTAAGAGAAAGCACCCAATTGTTTTGTTTGCATTCATTTGAGTATGAAACTACACCAAGAATGTTTTAAAGTGCAAACAAGCTTCAACTCAAGCTTTTGAATGCATTTACGGGTTTTAAAAGCTCATACGAGTAGGGTGACAGAGATTTGAGTTCTTTTGTGTTGTATATTAAGAGAAAGCATCCAAATACTTTGTGTGGATTCATTTGAGTGTGAAACTACACCTAGGATGTTTACAAGTACAAACAAGCTTCAACTCAAGCTTTTGAATGCATTTACGCGTTTTAAAAAAGCTCATACGAGTAGGGTGAAAGAGATTTGAGTTCTTTTGTGTTGTATATTAAGAGAAAGCATCGAAACACTTTGTTTTCATTCATTTGAGTATGAAACTACACCAAGAATATTTTAAATTGAAAAGAAGCTTCAACTCAAGCTTTTGAATGCATTTACGCGTTTTAAAAGCTCATACGAGTAGGGTGAAAGAGATTTGAGTTCTTTTGTGTTTTATATTAAGAGAAAGCATCCAAACACTCTGTTTGCATTAATTTGAGTTTGAAACTACACTCATGATGTTTACAAGTACAAACAAGCTTTAACTCAAGCTTTTGAATGCATTCATGCGATTCAAAAGCTCATACGAGTAGGGTGACAGAGATTTGAGTTCTTTTGTGTTGTATATAAATAGAAAGCATCCAAATACTTGGTTTTGTTTCATTTGAGAGTGAAACTACACCTAGGATGTTTACAAGTACAAACAAGCTTCAACTCAAGCTTTTGAATGCATTTACGCGTTTTAAAAAAGCTCATACGAGTAGGGTGAAAGAGATTTGAGTTCTTTTGTGTTGTATATTAAGAGAAAGCATCGAAACACTTTGTTTGCATTCATTTGGGTATGAAACTACACCAAGAATGTTTTAAATTGCAAAGAAGCTTCAACTCAAGCTTTTGAATGCATTTACGCGTTTTAAAAAAGCTCATACGAGTAGGGTGAAAGAGATTTGAGTTCTTTTGTGTTGTATATTAAGAGAAAGCATCGAAACACTTTGTTTGCATTCATTTGAGTGTGAAACTACACCTAGGATGTTTACAAGTACAAACAAGCTTCAAATCAAGCTTTTGAATGCATTTATGCGTTTTAACAGCTCTTACGACTAGGGTGATCGAGATCGAGTTCTTTTGTATTGTAAATTAAGAGAAAGCATCCAAATACTTTGTTTGCATTCATTTGAGTATGAAACTACACCAAGAATGTTTTAAAAAAGCTCATACGAGTAGGGTGAAAGAGATTTGAGTTCTTTTGTGTTGTCTATTAAGAGAAAGCATCCAAACACTTTGTTTGCATTCATTTGAGTGTGAAACTACTCCTAGGATGTTTACAAGTACAAACAAGCTTCAACTCAAGGTTTTGAATGCATTTATGCGTTTTAACAGCTCTTACGAGTAGGGTGATAGAGATTGAGTTATTTTGTGTTGTATTGATGTGAAATAAGTAACAAAACGGAAATTAACCTTTGATAGTATCACACAAAGGGATCTTGTTCAAGAAGCACTCAAGAACAACTCACGAATCACTCGTAAGGGTTTCAACCTGAATGACTCAGTTTGAGGGGTAAATACTCGTGTATTCAATTATTAATCATCAAAGCACGAGTTTACAATAGCAAAGCTCTCCCCTATTTATAGACAAAGAAATCTAAAGCTATTCGGAATCCTAATCCTAGTCCAAATAGGAACTAACTACTAAACTGACTACAATTGTAAAACGGACTAACTAACAGCTTTTCTAACACCTAATGGACTTTTAATTACTAATAACAATCAGATTATTACTCTCCTAAACATATTCTAACTAATTAAGGGAATACTAAACGAAATCGAACTAAACAACTGATTACCTAGCGCCCAAGGCTCAAAACCGCTGGAACAGTTTCCTTGGCGCCCAAGGCTTCTTCATTTCAGCTTCTAGTCATCTTCTTGCCACTCTAACATAGTTACCTCACACTTTACCTCACGTGGCATTATACTCTTGGCAATGAGCAGCTCAAGATCAAGCATTAACGTTTCAAGAACTGGGTTCTTGGACGTTCTTGATTCATCGTCTTCTTGCTTGTCCTTTAACGTACTTGCTCCTGCATCAACCTCCCCTTCTTTAAAAGAATTTACCCTCAAATTCGTATCCTCTAAGTAAGGGCTAAGATCACCAACATTGAAGGTTGAGCTCACGTTTCCATACTCACTAGGAAGATCAATCTTGTATGCATTGTCTCCAATCTTCTCTAGAACTTGAAAAGGACCATCTGCTCGAGGCATAAGCTTGTTCTTGCGTCTAGAAGGAAATCTTTCTTTGCGCAGGTGTAGCCAAACTAAGTCACCAGGTTCAAATAGAACTTGCTTTCTTCCCTTGTTAGCTCTAGCTTGGTACCTTGAGTTCATCTTCTCTACTCGCGCACGAACTTGCTCACAGGTCTTCTTGAAAGCTTGTTGTCTTGCCTTGGCATCTACATTGATAACATCATCTCTAGGCAAAGACACGAAATCAATAGGCAAATAAGGATTAATGCCATACACAATCTCAAATGGAGAACGACCCGTGGTAAATCCAGGCGTTCTGTTATATGCAAACTCCGCATGTGCTAGCTTAATATCCCAATCTTTTGTGCTTCTACTCACCAACCCTCTAAGCAAAGTACCAAGGGTCCTGTTTGTAACCTCGGTTTGCCCATCTGTTTGTGGGTGATGTGAAGTGCTAAAGAGTAACTTCGTCCCAACGAGTCTCCAAAGTGTCTTCCAAAAGTAACTCAGAAACTTAGTATCTCGATCCGACACAATGGTCTTGGGAATGCCATGTAGCCTCACTATCTCTTTATAGAACAAGTCAGCAACATGAGAGGCGTCATCGGTCTTGTGACATGGCACAAAGTGCGCCATTTTGGACAATCTATCAACAACAACCATCACAGCATCCTTTCCCCTTTGAGTTTTAGGGAGTGCCACAATGAAATCCATGCTCACACTCTCCCAGGGAATGCTAGGATCCGGTAATGGCGTGTATAAACCTTTGTGAAAAGCACTCTTGGCCCGTTGACATGTAGCGCATCTCGTCACAATAGCGTGTACATCTTTGAGCATCTTAGGCCAATAAAAGTGTTCTTGTAACAGCTCAGGGGTTTTAGTTACTCCAAAATGTCCAGCTAATCCTCCCGAGTGAACTTCTCTAACCAATAGCTCACGTACAGAGGACCTAGGAACACAGAACTTGTTCCTCTTGAATAGAAACTCATCTTGTATGAAATAATCACCATGCTCCCCTTCTTTGCAAGCTCTAAATGACTCAGAGAAATCAGTATCCTTGTCATATAGTTCTTGAAGATGTTCAAAGCCTAGGAGCTTCGCTTCAAGTGTCACAAGCAAGTGGTTTCTTCGTGAAAGAGCATCCGCAACAACATTGCTCTTCCCATCTTTGTACTTGGCCGAGAATGTAAAAGATTGTAGAAACTCTACCCACTTGGCATGTCTAGGGTTTAGTTTCTGTTGGCCATGAATATACTTGAGAGCTTCATGATCCGAGTGCAACAAGAAAGGCTTAGGCCTTAAATAATGGGACCAATGCTCCAAAGCTCTCACAATTGCATAGAACTCTCGATCATATGTAGAATAATTCAACCGAGCTCCATTCAATTTCTCACTAAAATAGGCAATAGGGCGTTTTTCTTGGATTAAAACAGCGCCTATACCTACCCCACTAGCATCACATTCAACTTCAAACAATCAATCAAAATCTGGTAACGCTAGAATAGGTGCTTGACACAACTTCTCTTTGACCTCAACAAAGGCCTTTTGCGCACTTTCACTCCAATTAAACTCTCCTTTTTTCATTAATTTAGTAATAGGAGTAGTAATAGAACTAAAATTGCATATAAACCTCCGATAAAATGATGCCAAGCCATGAAAACTACGTACCTCATGTATATTGGTTGGAGCTGGCCATGAAGCCATAGCTTCTACCTTGGACGGATCAACATGTACACCATCTTTGGATACAATGTAACCAAGGAATATAACCTTAGGAAGCATGAACTCACACTTCTCTAACTTGCCAAAAAGCTGTTGTTCCTTTAGCTTCTCAAATACGCGCTGTAGATGTACTAGATGTTCCTCCTTGGTCTTGCTATATATAAGAATATCATCAAGGTAAACCACAACAAATTTACCAAGGAATGCTCTCAATACCTCGTTCATCAACCTCATGAATGTGCTAGGTGCGTTGCACAAGCCAAAAGGCATTACTAACCACTCATACAAACCATGTCGTGTCTTGAACGCGGTTTTCCATTCATCTCCCTCCTTGATTCTCACTTGATGGTATCCAGCTCTAAGATCTATCTTGGTAAACAACTGGGAACCATGTAGCTCGTCTAACATATCATCTAATCTTGGCATAGGGAACCTATATTTGATTGTGATATTGTTGACAGCTCTACTATCAATGCACATACGCCATGTCCCATCTTTCTTAGGCACAAGTAACGCAGGAACAGCGCATGGACTTAGACTTTCTCTCACATAGCCTCTTTGCACAAGCTCTTCAACTTGTCTTTGTAACTCTTTGGCTTCTTCGGGGTTACACCGATATGCTGACCTATTTGGAAGTGGTGCTCCAGGAACTAGGTCAATTTGGTGTTCTATGCCACGCATAGGAGGTAAACCAGGGGGTAACTCCTCGGGGAACACTTCTTTGAACCTCTCTAACAATAGGCGTAACTCAGAATCATAATTGGGATTGCTACACATGTTAGGTTCAAACAACAACACTAGGTAGCTCATAGTTTCACTAGCCACCTCTTTTTCCATCTCTTTCTCTCCTATGACCATTACACGACTCGCCCTTTTACTAGCCTTTGCTTCTTTAACTTGAGTGGCAGTCAAGGGTAACAATTTGATTCGTTTCTGGTTATGCTCAACAGTATAGACATTGTTTACACCATCATGACTAACTTTCCTATCAAATTGCCAAGGACGACCTAACTATATATGACAAACACCCATAGGCAGTACATCACACCATAGATCGTCTTTATAACACCCTATTAAGAGAAAGCATCCAAATACTTTGTTTGGATTAAATTGAGGGCGAAACTACACCTAGGATGTTTACAAGTACAAACAAGCTTCAACTCTAGCTTTTGAATGCATTTACCCGTTTTAAAAGCTCATACGAGTAGGGCGAAAGAGATTTGAGTTCTTTTGTGTTGTAAATTAAGAGAAAACATAAAAATACTTTGTTTGCATTCATTTGAGTGTGAAACTACACCTTGGATGTTTATAAGTACAACAAGCTTCAACTCAAGATTTTGAATGCATTTACGCGTTTTAACAGCTCTTACGAGTAGGGTGATAGAGATCGAGTTCTTTTGTATTATAAATTAAGAGAAAGCATCCAAATACTTTGTTTGCATTCATTTGAGTATGAAACTACACCAAGAATGTTTTAAAGTGCAAACAAGCTTCAACTCAAGCTTTTGAATGCATTTACGCGTTTTTAAAGCTCATACGAGTAGGGTGAAAGAGATTTGAGTTCTTTTGTGTTGTATATATTAAGAGAAAGCATCCAAATACTTTGTTTGGATTCATTTGAGTGTGAAACTACACCTTGGATGTTTACAAGTACAAACAAGCTTCAAATCAAGCTTTTGAATGCATTTACGCATTTTAACAGCTCTTACGACTAGGGTGATAGAGATCGAGTTCTTTTGTGTTGTTTATTAAGAGAAAGCACCCAAATGTTTTGTTTGCTTTCGTTTGAGTATCAAACTACACCAAGAATGTTTTAAAGTGCAAACAAGCTTGAACTCAAGCTTTTGAACGCATTTACGCGTTTTAAAAGCTCATACGAGTAGGGTGAAAGAGATTTGAGTTCTTTTGTGTTGTATATTAAGAGAAAGGATCCAAATACTTTGTGTGGATTCATTTGAGTGTGAAACTACACCTAGGATGTTTACAAGTACAAACAAGCTTCAACTTAAGCTTTTGAATGCATTTACGCGTTTTAAAAAAGCTCATACGAGTAGGGTGAAAGAGATTTGAGTTCTTTTGTGTTATATATTAAAAGAAAGCATCGAAACACTTTGTTTGTTTTCATTTGAGTCTGACACTACACTTAGGATGTTTACAAGTGCAAACAAGCTTCAAATCAAGCTTTTGAATTCATTTATGCGTTCTAACAGTTCTTACGATTAGGGTGATAGAGATCGAGTTCCTTTGTATTGTAAATTAAGAGAAAGCACCCAAATACTTTGTTTGCATTCATTTGAGTATGAAACTACACCAAGAATGTTTGAAAGTACAAACAAGCTTCAACTCAAGCTTTTGAATGCATTTACGCGTTTTAAAAGCTCGTGCGAGTAGGGTGAAAGGGATTTGAGTTCTTTTGTGTTGTATATTAAGTGAAAGCATCCAAATACTTTGTTTGCATTCATTTGAGTGTGAAACTACACCTAGGATGTGTACAAGTACAAACAAGCTTCAACTCAAGCTTTTGAATGCATTTACGCGTTTTAAAAGGTACGAGTAGGGTGAAAGAGATTTGAGTTCTTTAGTGTTGTATATTAAGAGAAAGCATCCTGATACTTTGTTTGCATTCATTTGAGTGTGAAACTACACCTACGATGTTTACAAGTACAAACAAGCTGCAACTCAAGCTTTTGGATGCATTTACGCATTTTAAAAGCTCATACGAGTAAGGTGAAAGAGATTGGAGTTCTGTTGTGTTGTATATTAAGAGAAAACACCCAATTGTTTTGTTTGCATTCATTTGAGTATGAAACTACACCAAGAATGTTTGAAAGTACAAACAAGCTGCAACTCAAGTTTTTGGATGTATTTACGCGTTTAAAAAGCTCATACGAGTAAGGTGAAAGAGATTGGAGTTCTTGTGTGTTGTATATTAAGGGAAAGCACCCAATTGTTTTGTTTGCATTCATTTGAGTATGAAACTACACCAAGAATGTTTGAAAGTACAAAGAAGCTTCAACTTAATCTTTTGAATGCATTTAGCGTTTTAAAAGCTCGTACAAATAGGGTGAAAGAGATTTGAA
The DNA here is from genome assembly GCA_038025085.1 of Tetragonia tetragonoides. NCBI lineage: Eukaryota > Viridiplantae > Streptophyta > Magnoliopsida > Caryophyllales > Aizoaceae > Tetragonia > Tetragonia tetragonoides. Next base: position 28,700,384 of record CM076140.1, read on the forward strand.
TTCTTTTATGTTATATATTAAGAGAAAGCATCCAAATACTTTGTTTGCATTCATTTGAGTGTGAAACTACACCTAGGATGTTTACAAGTACAAACAAGCTTCAACTCAAACTTTTGAATGCATTTACGCGTTTTAAAAGGTACGAGTAGGGTGAAAGAGATTTGAGTTCTTTAGTGTTGTATATTAAGAGAAAGCATCCAAATACTTTGTTTGCATTCATTTGAGTGTGAAACTACACCTAGGATGTTTACAAGTACAATCAAGCTTCAAGTCAAGCTTTTGAATGCATTTACGCGTTTTAAAAGCTCGTACGAGTAGGGTGAAAGAGATTTGAGTTCTTTTGTGTTGTATATTAAGAGATTGCACCCAAATGTTTTGTTTGCATTCATTTGAGTATGAAACTACACCAAGAATGTTTTAAAGTATAAACAAGCTTCAACTCAAGCTTTTGAATGCATTTACGCATATTAAAAGCTCCTACGAGTAGGGTGGAAGAGATTTGAGTTCTTTTATGTTGTATATTAAGAGAAAGCATCCAAATACTTTGTTTGCGTTCATTTGAGTGTGAAACTACACCTAGGATGTTTACAAGTACAAACAAGCTTCAACTCAAGCTTTTGAATGTATTTACGCGTTTTACCAGCTCTTACGACTAGGTTGATAGAGATTGAGTTCTTTTGTGTTGTATATTCAGAGAATGTACCCAAATGTTTTGTTTGCATTCATTTGAGTATGAAACTACACCAAGAATGTTTGAAAGTACAAACAAGCTTCAACTCAAGCTTTTGAATGCATTTACGCGTTTTAAAAGCTCATGCAAGTAGGGTGAAAGAGATTTGAGTTCTTTTATGTTATATATTAAGAGAAAGCATCCAAATACTTTGTTTGCATTCATTTGAGTGTGAAACTACACCTAGGATGTTTACAAGTACAAACAAGCTGCAACTCAAGCTTTTGGATGCATTTACGCGTTTTAAAAGTTCATACGAGTAAGGTGAAAGAGATTGGAGTTCTTTTGTGTTGTATATTAAGAGAAAGCACCCAATTGTTTTGTTTGCATTCATTTGAGTATGAAACTACACCAAGAATGTTTGAAAGTACAAACAAGCTTCAACTCAAGCTTTTGAATGCATTTACGCGTTTTAAAATCTCGTACAAGTAGGGTGAAAGAGATTTGAGTTCTTTTATGTTATATATTAAGAGAAAGCATCCAAATACTTTGTTTGCATTCATTTGAGTGTGAAACTACACCTAGGATGTTTACAAGTACAAACAAGCATCAACTCAAGCTTTTGAATGCATTTACGTGTTTTAAAAGGTACGAGTACGGTGAAAGAGACTTGAGTTCTTTTGTGTTGTATATCAAGAGAAAGCATCCAAATACTTTGTTTGCTTTCATTTGAGTGTGAAACTACACCAAGGATGTTTACAAGTACAATCAAGCTTCAACTCAAGCTTTTGAATGCATTTATGCTTTTTAACAGCTCTTACGACTAGGGTGATAGAGATTGAGTTCTTTTGTGTTGTATATTTAGAGAAATCACCCAAATGTTTTGATTGCATTCATTTGAGTATGAAACTACACCAAGAATGTTTTAAAGTACAAACAAGCTTCAACTCAAGCTTTTGAATGCATTTACGCGTTTTAAAAGCTCATACGAGTAGGGTAAAAGAGATTTGAGTTCTTTTGTGTTGAATATTAAGAGAAAGCATCCAAATACTTTTTTTGCATTCATTTGAGTGTGAAACTACACCTAGGATGTTTACAAGTACAAACAAGCTTCAACTCAAGCTTTTGAATGCATTTACCCGTTTTTAACACTCGTACCTGTAGGGTGAAAGAGATTTGAGTTCTTTTATGTTGTATATTTAGAGAAAGCATCCAAATACTTTGTTTGCGTTCATTTGAGTGTGAAACTACACCTAGGATGTTTACAAGTACAAACAAGCTGCAACTCAAGCTTTTTGGATGCATTTACGCGTTTTAAAAGCTCTTACGAGTAAGGTGAAAGATATTTGAGTTCTTTTGTGTTGTATATTAAGTGAAAGCATCCAAATACTTTGTTTGCATTCATTTGAGTGTGAAACTACACCTAGGATGTGTACAATTACAAACAAGCTTCAACTCAAGCTTTTGAATGCATTTACGAATTTTAAAAGGTACGAGTAGGGTGAAAGAGATTTGAGTTCTTTTGTGTTGTATATTAAGAGAAAGCATCCAAATACTTTGTTTGCATTCATTTGAGTGTGAAACTACACCTAGAATGTTTACAAGTACAAACAAGCTTCAACTCAGGCTTTTGAATGCATTTACGCCTTTTAAAAGCTCTTACGAGTAAGGTGAAAGAGATTGGAGTTCTTTTGTGTTGTATATTAAGAGAAAGCAAATGCATTCATTTGAGTATGAAACTACACCAAGAATGTTTGAAAATACAAGCAAGCTTCAACTCAAGCTTTTGAATGCATTTACGTGTTTTAAAAGCTCCTACGAGTAGGGTGATAGAGATTTGTGTTATTTTGTGTTGTATATTTAGAGAAAGCATCCAAATACTTTGTTTGCATTCATTTGAGTGTGAAACTACACCTAGGATGTTTATAAGTACAAACATGCTTCAACTCAAGCTTTTGGATGCATTTACGCGTTTTAAAAGCTCTTACGAGTAGGGTGATAGAGATTGGAGTCACACAACAAAAATGCTACTTAACCACACTAAATAACGCAAGTTTACCACACTTTCAAGCGTGGAAAAAGTTTTTTACCACGCTTTCTAAAAGCGTGACTAAAATTAATGTGTATAATTAACCACGCTTTACATTTGTTACGCTTTCTAGCGTCACATGTAAGCCACACTTTTTTCTGTGGTGATTATCTTTTTCCACGCTTATAAGTGTCACAACTTTGTTCACATTTTCGTCAATTTCAACGCCGAGAAATTATTTACCTCGCTGAAAAGCGTAACAAAATTTGAGCGGGAGAAAACGTATCGCACCAAAAAGCGTGGTAAAAAATTAAGCGTGTAATCTTTTTTAATACAAGAAATTGTAGCAGGAAATGTATAATGCTTAATCGGTGATAAAAGTTTGAAGATACTATCGAAAAATGTCACAAATATCATCTCAAATATCATAGTAATGTTGTATGCTTCACCATTAAATTAAAATGACAATAAATGATCATTCATAAGATGACACGCGAAACTAAAACCTAAAACAATTCAGTGTTAATTTCTCAGATAGAATACTACAATTTTAAACACTACACTATTTGAGCCTACTAGTCTCAAACTTCTTCACTATCAACTCAAGTGTCGTTGAATATTGACATGCTAGAGTTTTCATTTCTCCATCCTGTTGTTATGTTGTCACTTTTACTGTGTTACTCATGCCATGTTGTCGATGCTAATGTTTGTTGTTGTTTGTGCTGTCACTGTTGCTGTTGCTGCTCTGGTGTTGATGTTGTTGTTGTTTACTGCTGCCATGAGGTTATTCTTGCTGTTTTCTGCTGCTGCTTTGATGTTGGTTGCTCTGCCGCAACTTGCTGCTGGTGTATCTAGTTAAAGCTACAACTATTCGATAACCACTAAGCTGAATCTAGAACAAATCCAAAATACCTAACTTTACTACTTGATAACCACAACACCTGACAGAAATAAACAAAAATGAGTGAAATAATCTAGCCAAATCAAGATGCTAGTGTGAGACTAAGAAAAGCAAAGAAGAAGTACACAAAATTAGACAAGGAACTAGAAAATAGGGCATGTCTACTACTACAACTGGTGCTGATGGTTATCCAGCTTGATTTGGGGATCGGTATCGCTGTGTATTCGCATAAGATTACCTGGCATTAAGCATCAAAGGATGATCAAATGAAAAAGAGGAATTAAGCCTAGAAAGCAGAAGAAATGTATTGATGGCGTTCATGTAAATAGATAATGTGGTAGAAATTATCAGTGAATGCTCTCCATAAATGGAACTAGCCGACACTGCATCCAAGGCAGGAATGCGGTCACTTACATGAAAAGCAATAGAAACTTTATGAAGTAGAAATGTACTCACCCAGTCTAATAATCCCTTGGCAAGTAAATGTCTTTGACTGGACCAAATTGTCCAAATGGTCTGTAAATATCTTCTGGACTGCAAACACGTAAACCGAGAAAACTGAAACCATCATCAGAAGAACTGACCATTACTAATAGACTTAAACCAAACACATGAATTATCCAACAAAGAACTAACATAAGAAGTATCTCTACTATGGCCAGGATACCGTCACTAGTTACAGAAACCTTCCTCTTCAGAAAGAGAATGCAACTACAGGAGAAGACGAAAGAAATATCCAAGTCTGCACATGAAAATATCAAACCAAAAATAGCTGACAAAGCTCACAGACCACACAACTATGGCAGGATTTCAGACCTGGCACAACAGTAGGAGCAGAAGCTCAGCAGCACCAATAACAGGCTTGGAGCTTCACAACAGCTTCCTGGGTTGCTGATCAAACCTTCAGAAAAATGAAACCTCTAGTTTTGTTCTTTAAACAGATTTGCAAATAGCATCACTCTCCAACATTCTTGAATAGTCACAAATATTAATGCAGCAAGTAATTTCAAAATGGGAATAAACTCTAGTAGTTTTGCTACTATGCCTACTAACCAGCCTGATTTCCCTTTGTACTCAGTAGAGTAAAAACAGTTCAGAGTTTAGTACAAACTGACATTTCTTACAGCACCACCAGGTTATGACGTGTAATTGGTTTCTTATAAACAGACATACGTCACTCAGATGGACATTTTTCATTCTTAATGCACAGAAACAGAATTCAAGACAACAGACTTAAAACCATGCATGCATAACATCCTTCACAGATTTGATTTAAAACCATAGATGAGAAATCTACATGAAAAGTGTCTCCTATTAACATTTTTGTTGTGGTGTCAATTAAGGTTAATCAAGCTTGTCGAACTTAACCTACATCTGAACTGGCTTCTCCACTGTCATACATCAAGCAAAATGAAAGGACAAGTCTAATTCACACTAAAAACCTTTGAGCATGAATATTTACAAAGTAAGAATCAATATATACAATAAAGAAAGCTTACTTACACAATTTGAAGCAATTGCCACATTGCAAGTCGTATACCAGTAAAAGGAGGACCACCTATGAAGCAATTCAAGCCACACATATTACAAAGGAGAGGGAAAGGGAGGTACTTTTTTTTTGATAAATGAAGCGAGCTTCAAGAAAATTTATATACTCGCGAACAAAATCATGCAAACATTTCTCAAATGCTGCAGCTTAAACAACATGCCAAGTTCAACTTGGAACAACCGATTTCAGGGACAATCATGAAAGGTAAAGATCACTGGGCAACAAAAGAATTATTTCTACCAAGACTTTCTCAACGATATACCTACTCTTTTGCGACCCTGTGACTTCTGTAGCCTCATGATACACTACCCAAAACTGTGGGAAATTCAAGTGCCATCCGCAGGAACCCCAACAGCCAAAGAAAATTTATATGCTTCTACTCAAAGCTATAAACTGAGGTTTGAAATAAATAATGTGCATACTAGTAAATCTGTGACGCCCACCTGTCAGTCCTTACTTCTTGGCCTCTTCATACTCTGCCTCTGGGGTCTGGTTTCCACTACCAGAGGAAGCACCGCCTGAGCCACCCGACTTGTGTTGCCCGATCTTGGATACAGCCTTGTTAGCAGCGTTGGTATTTGCTTTAATCTCGTCGACATTGTCCTGCTACATGGCAGTCCTCAAGTCAGCAACAGCATCTTCGATTTCCTTGGCTACCTCACTCGGTATCTTCTCCCTGTATTCACCGAAGCTCTTCTCTATGCTGTAGATGGTTGTGTCGGCTGTGTTTCTGGCATCTATAAGTAACTTCCTCTCCTGATCCTTCTGGGCATGCAACTCGGCTCCCCTAACCATTTTATCAATCTCATCATCAAAGAGCCCACCGGAGGACTTGATGGTGATTTGCTGCTCTTTCTGGGTATCCTTGTCTCCGACAGAGACTGACAACTGACAATGCCATTGGCATCAATGTCGCATGTAACCTTAATTTGTGGCAGGCCTCGTGGAGCAGGTGGTATGCCCTGGAGTTCGAATTCTCCAAGCATGTTGTTGTCAGATGCCATTTCACGTTCACCTTGCAGTACCTTGATACTGACCTGAGTTTGGTTGTCAGCAGCTGTCGAAAACACCTGACTCAGGTACTTGAGCTTTAACTTACAAAATCAGAATGAGAACTTAAGATTTCCATCTGTGTACAAGACTTTTAACATATTACCCATGAATAAATAGAATTTTTGCATATAACAAATTCAACGGTAGTGACAGCTTCAACAAGATTTCAACTACGCAAAATGTATATGCGCTGAACATGTAAACTTATCGAAAACCCTCAAAAAATAATTTTATTGAGAGTAATCCAAAACATGCAAAGGGAAACATTAATCGATCCCTAATTCCCTATATCAACTCACAAAGTCACAACGCTCTAACAACACCTATGTGGCAGAAAATTCAGCACTTGCAGTAAGATCCCTTCAGCGAAAAAATTGACAAAGCCACACACACCCAACAACTATCCACATTCAATCTGATCTACTGCCGACCAGAACAGAGCAACCAACGGGACCACAGATGATAGACCTACAACACTAAGGGGCAAGAAGCATGCAAGGCGGTAGATATTGCCTGGACAGAACATGTTTAAAATACCAAAATAAAAATAAAAAGTCAACAATGGCTCACCTTCTCAACAACCTTAGCAAACGCCAAATGAGTAGACATAAGAATATTGGATGGCAAATCAAGCCATCAATCAACCAACCCTAATTTAAATCATGTGTGAGTCTTTCCTGAGATATCTTTGTTGCAATAGTTACAGTAATACAGTGCCTTTCCATCAATAATAATCAAAATTCAATGGCATCCATATAATTAATGTACTTGCTAGGCTGCTATTGCAGACTCTACATTCTCTACACTTGAGGCCGCCGAAACTCAATGTCATGCTTTGCAGAAATGAGAGGCGAAAAACAGGGGGGGTAAGGGGACAACATACATCATTGGTTTTCCTAAATAATAAGAAAAAGGAACCGATAAACAACCACAACCAAAAGGAACCATATACAAACGATCCCGCAACACAAGAATGAAAGCCAACAAGATAGACTGTATCAGATTCAAATTGAATCCAATCGACAATTTCTTTGATTTTTGCAGCAGCTGGGGGTATCACAAGCTCAAATTTCAATTCTATTGAACAAATTCATGCATATTACAGCAATTGGTCCATTATCAAACCCTAGTTCGAAGTATAGCACATCATAAGTCAGATTTACAAATTACAACAACAAAATACTGATATCAAACTAAACCAAAATAAATTCTTATGTCCAAACACTAACAGATAAAGAGAGAAGCCGTGGAGGTGAATTTTCAATACACTGAAATTTACTGAAACAAATTTGATAGGCAAACCATAATTGATTTAAATAAAAGCGACAATTAATCTGGGTTTTGGATTGTACTAACCACAATGACAATTAATCTGGGTTTGTGGGCGCCCTGTTAATTTCTTTAGTTTCTTCGTTAATCGGCGATGCTTTTCCCCATTGACGTTGGTAGAAGGTATGATAACAACTTCCCAGGAGGGTCGTCGCATATGGAAGCGAAAAGAATCAGAATCAAGTTTAAAGAGAGAGGTAGAGGGGAGAAAGAGAGTGATTGAGTGAAATACGAATGAGGGAGAAATCAAAGGAGAGAGATTTGAGGAGATAACGCCATTTTTGAGTGAGCTTGTGCTTGTGAATGCGAGGTTGATTTGTTTTGATATGAGAAGCCGTGATTGAGAGAATTGAGATTAGGGATTCTGGAAATTCCTAGCTTAACTTTGTAATACCGCCCAAACATTTAAGTTTTCAAGTGCAGCCCGCCCTCCCTAAAATAATTGACGACGAAAAGCGTGGCAAGTTTACGATTTTCCACCATTTTCCACGCTTAACTTTGTTGTAAAGCTTTGTGTTATTTTTCACGCTTAAGATTGTAATAAAACTCCGGGTGCTTTATTTATTTTAGATCACGCTTTAATAGGTGTAGTAAAAAAAGCATCTCCTATCAGAATATTTGTTGTAGTGAGTTCTTTTGTGTTGTATATTAAAAGAAAGCACCCAAATGTTTTGTTTCCATTCAGTTGAGTATCAAACTACACCAAGAATGTTTTAAAGTACAAACAAGCTTCAAGTCAAGCGTTTTTAATGCATTTACGCGTTTTAAAACCTCATACAAGTAGGGTGAAAAAGATTTGAGTTCGTTTGTGTTGTATATCGAGAGAAAGCATCCAAATACTTTATTTGCATTCATTTGAGTGTGAAACTACACCTAGGACGTTTTCAACTACAAACAAGTTTCAACTCAAGCTTTTGAATGCATTTACACGTTTTAAAAGCCCTTACGAGTAGGGTGAAAGAGATTTGAGTTCTTTTGTGTTGTATATTAAAAGAAAGCATTCAAATACTTTGTTTGCGTTCATTTGAGTGTGAAACTACACCTAGGATGTTTACAAGTACAAACAAGCTTCAACTCAAGCTTTTGGATGCATTTACGCGTTTTAAAAACTCTTACGAGTAGGGTGAAAGAGATTTGAGTTTCTCTGTGTTGTATATTAAGAAAAAACAATCAAATACTTTGTTTGCGTTCATTTGAGTGTGAAACTACACCTAGGATGTTTTCAAGTACAAACAACATTCAACTCAAGCTTTTGGATGCATTTACGCGTTTTAAAAGCTCTTACGAGTATGGTGAAAGAGATTGGAGTTCTTTTGTGTTGTATATTAAGAAAAAGCACCCAAATGATTTGTTTGCATTCATTTGAGCATGAAACTACACCAAGAATGTTTTAAAGTACAAACAAGCTTCAACTCAAGCTTTTGAATGCATTTACGTGTTTTAAAAGCTCATACGAGTAGGTGAAAGAGATTTGAGTTCTTTTGTGTTGTATATTAAGAAAAAGCATCCAAATACTTTACATTCATTTGAGTGTAAAACTACACCTAGGATGTTTACAAGTACAAACATGTTTCAACTAAAGCTTTTGAATGCATTTACGCGTTTTAAAAGCTCGTACGAGTAGGGTGAAAGAGATTTGAGTTCTTTTGTGTTTTATATTAAGAGAAAGCATCCAAATACTTTGTTTGCATTCATTTGAGTGTGAAATTACACCTAGGATGTTTATAAGTACAAACAAGCTTCAACTCAAGCTTTTGAATGCATTTACGCATTTTAACAGCTCTTACGACTAGGGTGATGGAGATTGAGTTCTTTTGTGTTCTATATTCAGAGAAAGCACCCAAATGTTTTGTTTGCATTCATTTGAGTATGAAACTAAACCAAGAATGTTTTAAAGTACAAACAAGCTTCAACTCAAACATTTGAATGCATTTACGCGTTTTAAAAGCTCATACGAGTAGGGTGAAAGAGATTTGAGTTCTTTTGTGTTGTATATTAAGAGAAAGCATCCAAATACTTTGTTTGCGTTCATTTGAGTGTGAAAGTACACCTAGGATGTTTATAAGTACAAACAAGCTTCAACTCAAGCTTTTGGATGAATTTACGGGTTTTAATGTTTTGTTTGCATTCATTTGAGTAAGAAACTACACCAAGAATGTTTTAAAATACAAATAAGCTTCAACTCAAGCTTTTGAATGCATTTACGTGTTTTAAAAGCTCATACGAGTAGGGTGAAAGAGATTTGAGTTCTTTTGAGTTGTATATTAAGAGAAAACAACCAAATACTTTGTTTGCATTCATTTGAGTGTGAAACTACACCTAGGATGTTTACAAGTACAAAGAAGCTTCAACTCAAGCTTTAAATGCATTTAGGCGTTTTAAAACCTTCTACGAGTATGGTGAAAGAGATTTGAGTTCTTTTGTGTTGTATATTAAGAAAAAGCATCCAAATACTTTCTTTTGAATTCATTTCAGTGTGAAACTACACCTAGGATGTTTATAAGTACAAACAAGCTTCAACTCAAGTTTTTGGATGCATTTACGCGTTTTCAAAGCTCGTACGAGTAGGGTGAAAGAGATTTGAGTTCGTTTGTGTTGTATATCGAGAGAAAGCATCTAAATACTTTGTTTGCATTAATTTGAGTGTTAAACTACACCTAGGATGATTTCAAGTACAAACAAGCTTCAACATAAGCTTTTGAATGCATTTACGCGTTTTAAAAGCTCTTACGAGTAGGGTGAAAGAGATTGGAGTTCTTTTGTGTTGTCTATTAACAGAAAGCTGCGAAATGTTTTGTTTGCATTCATTTGAGTATGAAACTACACCAAGAATGTTTTAAAGTACAAACAAGCTTCAACTCAAGCTTTTTTAATGCATTTACGCGTTTTAAAACGTCATACGAGTAGGGTGAAAGTGGTTTGAGTTCGTTTTTGTGGTATATTAAGAGAAATCATCCAAATACTTTGTTTGCATTCATTTGAGTGTGAAACTATACCTAGGATGTTTACAAGTACAAACAAGTTTCAACTCAAGCTTTTGAGTGCATTTACGCGTTTTAAAAGCTCGTACGAGTAGGTTGAAAGAGATTTGAGTTCTTTTGTGTTGTATATATTAAAAGAAAGCATCCAAATACTTTGTTTCCATTCATTTGAGTGTGAAACTACACTAAGGATGTTTACAAGTACAAACAAGCTTCAACTCAAGCTTTTGAATGCATTTACGCGTATTAATAGCTCTTACGACTAGGGTGATAGAGATTGAGTTCTTTTGTGTCGTATATTAAGAGAAAGTACCCAAATGTTTTGTTTGCAATCATTTGAGTATGAAACTACACCAAGAATGTTTTAAAGAACAAACAAGGTGCAACTCAAGCTTTTTTAATGCATTTACGCGTTTTAAAGGCTCATACGAGTAGGGTGAAAGAGATTTGAGTTCGTTTGTGTTGTATAATAAGAGAAAGCAACCAAATACTTTGTTTGCATTCATTTGAGTGTGAAACTACACCGAGCATGTTTACAAGTACACAAAAGCTTCAACTCAAGCTTTTGAATGCATTTACGCGTTTTACAAGCTCCTACGAGTAGGGTGAAAGAGATTTGAGTTCTTTTTTGTTGTATATTAAGAGAAAGCATCCAAATACTTTGTTTGCGTTCATTTGAGTGTGAAACTACACCTAGGATGTTTACAAGTACAAACAAGCTTCAACTCAAGCTTTTGGATGCATTTACGCATTTTAAAAGCTAGTACGAGTAGGGTGAAAGAGATTTGAGTTCTTTTGTGTTGTATATTAAGGAAAAGCATCCAAATACTTTGTTTGCATTCATTTGAGTGTAAAACTACACCAAGGATGTTTACAAGTACAATCAAGCTTCAACTCAAGCTTTTGAATTCATTTACGCGTTTTAACAGTTCTTACGACTAGGGTAATAGAGATTGAGTTCTTTTGTGTTGTATATTCAGAGAATGCACCCAAATGTTTTGTTTGCATTCATTTGAGTATGAAACTACACCAAGAATGTTTGAAAGTACAAACAAACTTCAACTCAAGCTTTTGAATGCAATTACGCGTTTTAAAAGCTCATACGAGTAGGCTGAAAGAGATTTGAGTTCTTTTGTGTTGTATAGTAAGAGAAAGAAACCAAATACTTTTTTTGCATTCATTTGAGTGTGAAACTACACCTAGGATGCTTACAACTACAAACAAGCTTCAAATCAAGCTTTTTAATGCATTTACGCTTTTAAAAAGATCTTACGAGTAGGGTGAAAGAGATTTGAGTTCTTTTGAGTTGTATATTAAGAGAAAGCATCCAAATACTTTGTTTGCATTCATTTGAGTGTGAAACTACACCTAGGATGTTTATAAGTACAAACAAGCTTCAACTCAAGCTTTTGAATGCATTTACGCGTTTTTAAAGCTCGTACGAGTAGGGTGAAAAAGATTTGAGTTCTTTTGTGTTGTATATTAAGAGAAAGCATCCAAATACTTTGTTTGCATTCATTTGAGCGTAAAACTACACCTAGGATGTTTACAAGTACAAACAAGCTTCAACTCAAACTTTTGAATGCATTTACGCGTTTCAAAAGCTCATACGAGTAGGGTGAAAGAAATTTGGGGTCGTTTATGTGGTATAATAAGATAAAGCATTCAAATACATTGTTTGCATTCATTTGAGTGTGAAACTACACCTAGGATGTTTAGAAGTACAAAAAAGCTTCAACTCAAGCTTTTGAATGCATTTACGCGTTTTAAAAGCTCGTACGAGTAGGTTGAAAGAGATTTGAGTTCTTTTGTGTTGTATATTACGAGAAAGCATCCAAATACTTTACATTCATTTGAGTGTGAAACTACACCTAGGATGTTTGCAAGTACAAACAAGCTTCAACTCAAGCTTTTGAATGCATTTACGCGTTTTAAAAGCTCATACGAGTATGGTGCAAGAGATTTGAGTTCTTTTGTGTTGTATATTAAGAAAAAGCATCCAAATACTTTGTTTGCGTTCATTTGAGTGTGAAACTACACCTAGGATGTTTACAAGTACAAACAAGCTTCAAGTCAAGCTTTTGAATGCATTTACGCGTTTTTCAAGCTCCTATGAGTAGGGTGAAAAAGATTTGAGTTCTTTTGCGTTTTATATTATGAGAAAGCATCCAAATACTTTGTTTGCGTTCATTTGAGTGTGAAACTACACCTAGCATGTTTTACAAGTACAAACAAGCTTCAACTCAAGCTTTTGGATGCATTTAAGCGTTTTAAAAGCTCGTACGAGTAGGGTGAAAGAGATTTGAGTTCTTTTGGGTTGTATATTAAGAGAAAGCATCCAAATACTTTGTTTGCATTCATTTAAGTGTCAAAATACACCTAGGATGTTTATAAGTACAAACAAGCTTCAACTCAAACTTTTGAATGCATTTACGCATTTAAAAAGCTCATACGAGTAGGGTGAGAGAGATTTGAGTTCTTTTGTGTTGTATAGTAAGAGAAAGCATCCAAATACTTTGTTTGTATTCATTTGAGTGTGAAACTATACCAAGGATGTTTACAAGTACAAAAAAGCTTCACCTCAAGCTTTTGAATGAATTAACGCGTTCTAAAAGCTCGTACGAGTAGGGTGAAAGAGATTTGAGTTCTTTTGTGTTGTATATTAAGAGAACGCCTTAAAATACTTTGTTTGCATTCATGTGAGGGTGAAACTAAGCCTAGGATGTTTACAAGTACAAACAAGCTTCAACTCAAGCTTTTGAAAGCATTTACGCGTTTTAAAAGCTCGTTCGAGTAGTGTGAAAGAGATTTGAGTTCTTTTGTGTTGTATATTAAGAGAAAGCATCCATATACTTTGTTTGCATTCATTGGAGGGTGAAACTACAACTAGGATGTTTACAAGTACAAACAAGCTTCAACTCAAGCTTTTGAATGCATTTACGCGTTTTAAAAGCTCATACGAGTAGGGTGAAAGAGATTTGAGTTCTTTTGTGTTGTATATTATGAGAAAGCATCCAAATACTTTGTTTACATTTATTTGAGTGTGAAACTACACCAAGGATGTTTATAAGTAAAAACAAGCTTCAACTCAAGCTTATGAATGCATTTACGCGTTCTAAAAGCTCGTACGAGTAGGGTGAAAGACATTTGAGTTCTTTTGTGTTGTATATTAAGAGAAAGCATCTAAATACTTTGTTTGCTTTCATTTGAGAGTGAAACTACACCTAGGAGGTTTACAAGTACACACAAGCTTCAACTCAAGCTTTTGAATGAATTAACGCGTTTTAAAAGCTCTTACGAGTAGGGTGAAAGAGATTTGAGTTCTTTTGTGTTGTATAATAAAGAGAAAGCATCCAAATACTTTGTTTGCATTCATTTGAGTGTGAAACTACACCTAGGATGTTTACAAGTACAAACAAGCTTCAACTCAAGCTTTTGAATGCATTTACGCGTTTTTCAAGCTCCTATGAGTAGGGTGAAAAAGATTTGAGTTCTTTTGCGTTTTATATTATGAGAAAGCATCCAAATACTTTGTTTGCGTTCATTTGAGTGTGAAACTACACCTAGGATGTTTACAAGTACAAACAAGCTTCAACTCAAGCTTTTGGATGCATTTAAGCGTTTTAAAAGCTCGTACGAGTAGGGTGAAAGAGATTTGAGTTCTTTTGGGTTGTATATTAAGAGAAAGCATCCAAATACTTTGTTTGCATTCATTTAAGTGTCAAACTACACCTAGGATGTTTATAAGTACAAACAAGTTTCAACTCAAGCTTTTGAATGCATTTACGCATTTAAAAAGCTCATACGAGTAGGGTGAGAGAGATTTGAGTTCTTTTGTGTTGTATAGTAAGAGAAAGCATCCAAATACTTTGTTTGTATTCATTTGAGTGTGAAACTATACCAAGGATGTTTACAAGTACAAACAAGCTTCAACTCAAGCTTTTGAATGAATTAACGCGTTCTAAAAGCTCGTACGAGTAGGGTGAAAGAGATTTGAGTTCTTTTGTGTTGTATATTAAGAGAAAGCCTTAAAATACTTTGTTTGCATTCATGTGAGTGTGAAACTAAACCTAGGATGTTTACAAGTACAAACAAGCTTCAACTCAAGCTTTTGAAAGCATTTAGGCGTTTTAAAAGCTCGTTCGAGTAGGGTGAAAGAGATTTGAGTTCTTTTGTGTTGTATATTAAGAGAAAGCATCCATATACTTTGTTTGCATTCATTGGAGGGTGAAACTACACCTAGTATGTTTACAAGTACAAACAAGCTTTAACTCAAGCTTTTGAATGCATTTACGCGTTTCAAAAGCTCATACGACTAGGGTGAAAGAGATTTGAGTTCGATTGTGTGGTATATTAAGAGAAAGCATCCAAATACTTTGTTCGCATTCATTTGAGTGTGAAACTACACCTAGGATGTTTAGAAGTACAAACAAGCTTCAAATCAAGCTTATGAATTCATTTACGCGTTTTAAAAGCTCGTACGAGTAGGGTGAAAGAGATTTGAGTTCTTTTGTGTTGTATAGTAAGAGAAAGCATCCAAATAGTTTGTTTGCATTCATTTGAGTGTGAAACTACACCTAGGATGTTTACAAGTACAAACAACCTTCAACTCAAGCTTTTCGATACATTTACGCGTTTTAAAAGCTCTTACGAGTAGGGTGAAAGAGATTGGAGTTCTTTTGTGTTGTATATTAAGAGAAAGCATCAAAATGTTTTGTTTGCATTCATTTGAGTATGAAACTACACCAAGAATATTTTAAAGTACAAACAAGCTTCAACACAAGCTTTTGAATGCATTTACGTGTTTTAAAAGCTCATACGAGTAGGGTGAAAGAGATTTGAGTTCTTTTATGTTGTATAGTAAGAGAAAGCATCCAAATACTTTGTTTGTATTCATATGAGTGTGAAACTATACCTAGGATGTTTACAAGTACAAACAAGCTTCAACTCAAGCTTTTGAATGAATTAACGCGTTTTAAAAGCTCGTACGAGTAGGGTGAAAGAGATTTGAGTTCTTTTGGGTTGTATATTAAGAGAAAGCCTTCAAATACTTTGTTCGCATTCATTTGAGTGTGAAAATAAACCTAGTATATTTACAAGTACAAACAAGTTTCAACTCAAGCTTTTGAAAGCATTTACGCGTTTTAAAAGCTCGTTCAAGTAGGGTGAAAGTGATTTGAGTTCTTTTGTGTTGTATATTAAGAGAAAGCATCCATATACTTTGTTTGCATTCATTGGAGGGTGAAACTACACCTACGATGTTTACAACTACAAACAAGCTTTAACTCAAGCTTTTGAATGCATTTACGCGTTTCAAAAGCTCATACGACTAGGGTGAAAGAGATTTGAGTTCTTTTGTGTTGTATATTAAGGAAAAGCATCCAAATACTTTGTTTGCATTCATTTGAGTGTAAAACTAGACCAAGGATGTTTACAAGTACAATCAAGCTTCAACTCAAGCTTTTGAATTCATTTACGCGTTTTAACAGTTCTTACGACTAGGGTAATAGACATTGAGTTCTTTTGTGTTGTATATTCAGAGAATGCACCCAAATGTTTTGTTTGCATTCATTTGTGTATGAAACTACACCATGAATGTTTGAAAGTACAAACAAACATCAACTCATGCTTTTAAATGCAATTACGCGTTTTAAAAGCTCATACGAGTAGGCTGAAAGAGATTTGAGTTCTTTTGTGTTGTATAGTAAGAGAAAGAAACCAAATACTTTTTTTGCATTCATTTGAGTGTGAAACTACATCTAGGATGCTTACAAGTACAAACAAGCTTCAAATGAAGCTTTTTAATGCATTTACGCTTTTAAAAAGCTCGTACGAGTAGGGTGAAAGAGATTTGAGTTCTTTTGAGTTGTATATTAAGAGAAAGCATCCAAATACTTTGTTTGCATTCATTTGAGTGAGAAACTACACCCAGGATGTTTACAAGTACAAACAAGCTTCAACTCAAGCTTTTGAATGCATTTACGCGTTTTTAAAGCTCGTACGAGTAGGGTGAAAGAGATTTGAGTTCTTTTGTGTTGTATATTAAGAGAAAGCATCCAAATACTTTGTTTGCATTCATTTGAGTGTGAAACTACACCTAGGATGTTTACAAGAACAAAAAAGCTTCAACTCAAACTTTTGAATGCATTTACGTGTTTCAAAAGCTCCTACGAGTAGGGTGAAAGAGATTTGAGTTCGTTTATGTGGTATAATAAGATAAAGCATTCAAATACATTGTTTGCATTCATTTGAGTGTGAAACTACATCTAGGATGTTTAGAAGTACAAAAAAGCTTCAACTCAAGCTTTTGAATGCATTTACGCGTTTTAAAAGCTCGTACGAGTAGGTTGAAAAAGATTTGAGTTCTTTTGTGTTGTATATTACGAGAAAGCATCCAAATACTTTACATTCATTTGAGTGTGAAACTACACCTAGGATGTTTGCAAGTACAAACAAGCTTCAACTCAAGCTTTTGAATGCATTTACACGTTTTAAAAGCTCATACGAGTATGGTGAAAGAGATTTGAGTTCTTTTGTGTTGTATATTAAGAAAAAGCATCCAAATACTTTGTTTGCGTTCATTTGAGTGTGAAACTACACCAAGGATGTTTACAAGTACAAACAACCTTCAACTCAAGCTTTTGGATGCCTTTACGCGTTTTAAAAGCTCTTACGAGTAGGGTGAAAGAGATTGGAGTTCTTTTGTGTTGTATATTAAGAGAAAGCATCAAAATGTTTTGTTTGCATTCATTTGAGTATGAAACTACACCAAGAATGTTTTAAAGTACAAACAAGCTTCAACTCAAGCTTTTGAATGTATTTACATGTTTCAAAAGCTCATACGAGTAGGGTGAAAGAGATTTGAGTTCTTTTGTGTTGTATATTATGAGAAAGCATCGAAATACTTTGTTTACATTTATTTGAGTGTGAAACTACACCAAGGATGTTTATAAGTAAAAACAAGCTTCAACTCAAGCTTATGAATGCATTTACGCGTTCTAAAAGCTCGTACGAGTAGGGTGAAAGACATTTGAGTTCTTTTGTGTTGTATATTAAGAGAAAGCATCTAAATACTTTGTTTGCTTTCATTTGAGAGTGAAACTACACCTAGGATGTTTACAAGTACACACAAGCTTCAACTCAAGCTTTTGAATGAATTAACGCGTTTTAAAAGCTCTTACGAGTAGGGTGAAAGAGATTTGAGTTCTTTTGCGTTGTATAATAAAGAGAAAGCATCCAAATACTTTACATTCATTTGAGTGTGAAACTACACCTAGGATGTTTACAAGTACACACATGTTTCAACTAAAGCTTTTGAATGCATTTACGCGTTTTAAAAGCTCATACGAGTAGGGTGAAAGAGATTTGAGTTCTTTTGTGTTGTATATTATGAGAAAGCATCGAAATACTTTGTTTACATTTATTTGAGTGTGAAACTACACCAAGGATGTTTATAAGTAAAAACAAGCTTCAACTCAAGCTTATGAATGCATTTACGCGTTCTAAAAGCTCGTACGAGTAGGGTGAAAGACATTTGAGTTCTTTTGTGTTGTATATTAAGAGAAAGCATCTAAATACTTTGTTTGCTTTCATTTGAGAGTGAAACTACACCTAGGATGTTTACAAATACACACAAGCTTCAACTCAAGCTTTTGAATGAATTAACGCGTTTTAAAAGCTCTTACGAGTAGGGTGAAAGAGATTTGAGTTCTTTTGTGTTGTATAATAAAGAGAAAGCATCCAAATACTTTGTTTGCATTCATTTGAGTGTGAAACTACACCTAGGATGTTTACAAGTACAAACAAGCTTCAACTCAAGCTTTTGAATGCATTTACGCGTTTTTCAAGCTCCTATGAGTAGGGTGAAAGAGATTTGAGTTCTTTTGCGTTTTATATTATGAGAAAGCATCCAAATACTTTGTTTGCGTTCATTTGAGTGTGAAACTACACCTAGGATGTTTACAAGTACAAACAAGCTTCAACTCAAGCTTTTGGATGCATTTACGCGTTTTAAAAGCTCGTACGAGTAGGGTGAACGAGATTTGAGTTCTTTTGGGTTGTAAATTAAGAGAAAGCATCCAAATACTTTGTTTGCATTCATTTGAGTGTCAAACTACACCTAGGATGTTTATAAGTACAAACAAGCTTCAACTCAAGCTTTTGAATGCATTTACGCATTTAAAAAGCTCATACGAGTAGGGTGAGAGAGATTTTAGTTCATTTGTGTTGTATAGTAAGAGAAAGCATCCAAATACTTTGTTTGTATTCATTTGAGTGTGAAACTATACCAAGGATGTTTACAAGTACAAACAAGCTTCAACTCAAGTTTTTGAATGAATTAACGCGTTCTAAAAGCTCGTACGAGTAGGGTGAAAGAGATTTGAGTTCTTTTGGGTTGTATATTAAGAGAAAGCATCGAAATACTTTATTTGCATTCATGTGAGTTTGAAACTAAACCTAGGATGTTTACAAGTACAAACAAGCTTCAACTCAAGCTTTTGAAAGCATTTACGCGTTTTAAAAACTCGTTCGAGTAGGGTGAAAGAGATTTGAGTTCTTTTGTGTTGTATATTAAGAGAAAGCATCCATATACTTTGTTTGCATTAATTGGAAGGTGAAACTACACCTAGGATGTTTACAAGTACAAACAAGCTTTAACTCAAGCTTTTGAATGCATTTACGCGTTTTAAAAGCTCATACGACTAGGGTGAAAGAGATTTGAGTTCGATTGTGTGGTATATTAAGAGAAAGCATCCAAATACTTTGTTCACATTCATTTGTGTATGAAACTACACCTAGGACGTTTAGAAGTACAAACAAGCTTCAACTCAAGCTTATGAATGCATTTACGCATATTAAAAGCATGTACGAGTAGGGTGAAAGAGATTTCAGTTCTTTTGTGTTGTATAGTAAGAGAAAGCATCCAAATAGTTTGTTTGCATTCATTTGAGTGTGAAACTACACTAAATGTTTACAAGTACAAACAAGCTTCAACTCAAGCTTTTGAATGCATTTACGCGTTTTAAAAGCTCTTACTCGTAGCCTGAAAGAGATTTGAGTTCTTTTGTGTTGTATATTAAGAAAAAGCATCCAAATACTTTGTTTGCGTTCATTTGAGTGTGAAACTACACCTAGGATGTTTACAAGTACAAACAACCTTCAACTCAAGCTTTTCGATGCATTTACGCGTTTTAAAAGCTCTTACGAGTAGGGTGAAAGAGATTGGAGTTCTTTTGTGTTGTATATTAAGAGAAAGCATCAAAATATTTTGTTTGCATTCATTTGAGTATGAAACTACACCAAGAATGTTTTAAAGTACAAACAAGCTTCAACTCAAGCTTTTGAATGCATTTACGTGTTTTAAAAGCTCATACGAGTAGGGTGAAAGAGATTTGAGTTCTTTTGTGTGGTATAGTAAGAGAAAGCATCCAAATACTTTGTTTGTATTCATTTGAGTGTGAAACTATACCTAGGATGTTTACAAGTACAAACAAGCTTCAACTCAAGCTTTTAAATGAATTAACGCGTTCTAAAAGCTCGTACGAGTAGGGTGAAAGAGATTTGAGTTCTTTTGTGTTGTATATTAAGAGAAAGCCTTCAAATACTTTGTTCGCATTCATTTGAGTGTGAAAATAAACCTAGGATGTTTACAAGTACAAACAAGCTTCAACTCAAGCTTTTGAAAGCATTTACGCGTTTTAAAAGCTCGTTCAAGTAGGGTGAAAGAGATTTGTGTTCTTTTGTGTTGTATATTAAGAGAAAGCATCCATATACTTTGTTTGCATTCATTGGAGGGTGAAACTTCACCTAGGATGTTTACAAGTACAAACAAGCTTTAACTCAAGCTTGTGAATGCATTTACGCGTTTCAAAAGCTCATACGACTAGGGTGAAAGAGATTTGAGTTCGTTTGTGGGGTATATTAAGAGAAAGCATCCAAATACTTTGTTCGCATTCATTTGAGTGTGAAACTACACCTAGGAGGCTTCAACTCAAGCTTTTGAATGCATTTACGCGTTTTAAAGGCTCATACGATTAGGGTGAAAGAGATTTGAGTTCGTTTGTGTGGTATATTAAGAGAAAGCATACAAATACTTTGTTTGCGTTCATTTGAGTGTGAAACTACACCTAAGATGTTTACAAGTAAAAACAAGGTTCAACTCAAGCTTTTGGATGCATTTACGGGTTTTAAAATCTCTTACGAGTAGGGTGAAAGAGATTGCAGTTCTTTGTGTTCTATATTAAGAGAAAGCACCTATATGTTTTGTTTGCATTCATTTGAGTATGAAAATACACAAAGAATATTTTAAAGGACAAACAAGCTTGAAGTCAAGCTTTTGAATACATTTACGTGTTTTAAAAGCTTATAGAGTAGGGTGAAAGAGATTTGAGTTCTTTTGTGTTGTATATTAAGAGAAAGCATCCAAATACTTTGTTTGCATTCATTTGAGTGTGAAACTACACCTAGGATGTTTATAAGTACAACAAACCTTCAACTCAAGCTTTTGAATGAATTAACGCGTTTTAAAAGCTCGTACGAGTAGGGTGAAAGAGATTTGAGTTCTTTTGTGTTGTATATTAAGAGAAAACTCCAATTACTTTGTTTGCATTCATTTGAGTGTGAAACTAAACCTAGGATGTTTACAAGTACAAAAGAGATTCAACTCAAGCTTTTGAATGCATTTACGCGTTTTAAAAGCTCGTTCGAGTAGGGTGAAAGAGATTTGAGTTCTTTTGTGTTGTATATTAAGAGAAAGCATCCATATATTCTCTTTGCTTTAATTGGAGGGTGAAACTACACCTAGGATGTTTACAAGTACAAACAAGCTTCAACTCAAGCTTTTGAATGCATTTACGCGTTTCAAAAGCTCATACGACTAGGGTGAAAGAGATTTGAGTTCGTTTGTGTGGTATATTAAGAGAAAGCATCCAAATACTTTGTTTGCAATCATTTGAGTGTGAAACTACACCAAGGATGTTTACAAGTACAACAAGCTTCAACTCAAGCTTTTGAAGGCATTTACGTGTTTTAAAAGCTCGTACGAGTAGGGTGAAAGAGATTTGAGTTCGTTTGCGTTGTATAGTAAGAGAAAGCATCCAAATAGTTTGTTTGCAATCAATTGAGTGTCAAACTACACCAAGGATGTTTACAAGTACAATCAAGCTTCAACTCAAGCTTTTGAACGCATTGCGCGTTTTAACAGCTCTTACGACTAGGGTGATAGAGATTGAGTTCTTTTGTGTTGTATATTCAGAGAATGCACCCAAATGTTTTGTCTGCTTTCATCTGAGTAAGAAACTAAACCAAGAATGTTTGAAAGTACAAACAACCTTCAACTCAAGCTTTTGAATGCATTTACGCGTTTCATTTGAGTGTGAAACTACACCTAGGATGTTTACAAGTACAAACAAGCTTCAAATCAAGCTTTTGAATGCATTTACGCATTTTAAAAGCTCGTACGAGTAGGGTGAAAGAGATTTGAGTTCTTTTGTGTTGTATATTAAGAGAAAGCATCCAAATACTTTGTTTGCATTCATTTGAGTGTGAAACTACACCAAGGATGTTTTCATATACAATCAAGCTTTAACTCAAGCTTTTGAATGCATTTACGCGATTTAACAGCTCTTACGACTAGGGTGATAGAGATTGAGTTCTTTTGTGTTGTATATTCAGAGAGTGCACCCAAATGTTTTGTTTGCATTCATTTGAGTATGAAACTACACCCCAGAATGTTTGAAATTATAAACAAGCTTGAACTCAACCTTTTGAATGCATTTACGCGTTTTAAAAGCTCATACGACTAGGGTGAATGAGATTTGAGTTCTTTTGTGTTGTATAGTAAGAGAAAGCATCAAAATACTTTGTTTGCATTCATTTGAGTGTAAAACTACACCTAGGATGTTTACAAGTACAAACAAGCTTCAAATCAAGCTTTTGAATGCATTTAGGCGTTTAAAAATCTCGTACGAGTAGGGTGAAAGCGATTTGAGTTCTTTTGTGTTGTATAGTATGAGAAAGCATCCAAATACTTTGTATGCATTCATTTGATTGTGAAACTACTATCTAGGATGTGTACATGTACAAACAAGCTTCAACTCAAGCTTTTGAATGCATTTACGACTTTAAACAGCTCTTACGACTAGCGTGATAGAGATTGAGTTCTTTCGGGTTGTATATTCAGAGAATGCACCCAAATATTTTGTTTGCATTCAATTGAGTATGAAAGTACTCCAAGAAGGTTTTAAAGTGCAAACAAGCTTCAACTCAAACTTTTGAATTCATTAACGCGTTTTAACAGCCCTTACGACTAGGTTGATGGAGCTTGAGTTCTTTTGTGTTGTATATTCTGAGAAAGCAACCAAATGTTTTGTTTGCATTCCTTTGAGTATGAAAGTACATCAAGAATGTTTTAAAGCACAAACAAGCTTCAACTCAAGCTTTTGAATGCATTTACGCGTTTTAAAAGCTCATACGAGTATGGTGAAAGAGATTTGAGTTCTTTTGTGTTGTATATCAAGAGAAAGCATCCAAATACTTTGTTTGCATTCATTTGAGTGTGAAACTACACCTATGATGTTTATAAGTACAAACAAGCTTTAATTCAAGCTTTTGGATTCATTTACGCATTTTAAAAGCTCTTACGAGTAGGGTGAAAGAGATTGGAGTTCTTTTGTGTTGTATAGTAAGAGAAAGCACCCAAATATTTTGTTTGCATTCAGCTGAGTATGAAACTACACAAAGAATATTTGAAAGTACAAACAAGCTTCAACTCAAGCTTTTGAATGCATTTTTGCGTTTTAAAAGCTCATACGAGTAGGGTGAAAGAGATTTGAGTTCTTTTGTGTCGTATAGTAAGAGAAAGCATTCAAATACTTTGTTTGCATTCATTTGAGTGTGAAACTACAACTAGGATGTTTACAAGTACAAACAAGCTTCAACTTAAGCTTTCGAATGCATTGACGTATTTTAAAAGCTCTTACGAGTAGGGTGAAAGAGATTTGAGTTCTTTTGTGTTGTATATTAAGAGAAAGCATCCAAACACTTTGTTTGCATTCATTTGACTGTGAAACTACACCTAGGATGTTTACAAGTACAAACAAGTTTGAACTCAAGCTTTTAAATGCATTTACGCATTTTAAAAGCTCGTACGAGTAGAGTGAAAGAGATTTGAGTTCTTCTGTGTTGTATATTAAGGAAAAGCATCCAAATACTTTGTTTGCATTCATTTAAGTGTGAAACTACCCCAAGGATATTTTCAAGTACAATCAAGCTTCCCGTCAAGTTTTTGAATGCTTTTACGCGTTTGAACAGCTCTTACGACTAGGGTGATAGAGATTGAGTTCTTTTGTGTTGTATAGTAAGAGAAAGCGTCCAAATACTTTGTTTGCATTCATTTGAGTGTGAAACTACACCTTGGATGCTTACAAGTACAAACAAGCTTCAAATCAAGCTTTTGAATGCATTTACGCGTTTAAAAAGCTCGTACGAGTAGGGTGAAAGAGATTTGAGTTCTTTTGTGTTGTATATTAAGAGAAACCTTCCAAATACTTTGTTTGCATTCATTTGAGTGTTAAACTACACCTAGGATGTTTACATGTACAAACAAGCTTCAACTCAAGCTTTTGAATGCATTTACGCGTTTTAACAGCTCTTACGATTAGGGTGAATGAGATTGAGTTCTTTTGTGTTGTATATTTAGAGGATGCACCCAAATGTTTTGTTTGGATTCAGTTGAGTATGAAACTACACCGAGAATATTTGAAAGTACAAAGAAGCTTCAACTGAAACTAGTATGAAACTTTTGAGTTATTTTGTGTCGTATAGTAAGAGAAAGAATCCAAATACTTTGTTTGCATTCATTTGAGTGTGAAACTACAACTAGGATGTTTACAAGTATAAACAAGCTTCAACTCAAGCTTTTGAATGCAGTTACGCGTTTTAAAAGCTCATACGAGTAGGGTGAAAGAGATTTGAGTTCTTTTCTGTTGTATATTCAGAGAAAGCATCAAAATACTTTGTTTGCATTCATTTGAGTGTGAAACTACACCTTCGATGTTTACAAGTACAAACAAGCTTTAAATCAAGCTTTTGAATGGATTTACGCGTTTAAAAAGCTCGTACGAGTAGGGTGAAAGAGATTTGAGTTCTTTTTTGTTGTATATTAAGAGAAAGCATCCAAATACTTTGTTTGCGTTCATTTGAGTGTGAAACTACACCTAGAATGTTTATTACAAACAAGCTTCAACTCAAGCTTTTGGATGCATTTACCCATTTTAAAAGCTCTTACGAGTAGGGTGAAAAAGATTGGAGTTCTTTTGTGTTGTATATTAAGAGAAAGCACCCAAATATTTTTTTTGCATTCATTTGAGTATGAAACTACACCAAGAATGTTTTAAAGTACAAACAAGCTTCAACTCAAGCTTTTGAATGCATTTACGTGTTTTAAAAGCTCATACGAATAGGGTGAAAGAGATTTGAGTTCTTTTGTGTTGTATAGTAAGAGAAAGCATCCAAATACTTTGCATTAATTTGAGTGTGAAACTACACCTAGGATATTTTCAAGTACAAACAAGCTTCAACTCAAGCTTTTGAATGCATTAACGTGTTTTAAAAGCTCTTACGAGTAGGGTGAAAGAGATTTGAGTTCTTTTGTGTTGTATATTAAGAGAAAGCATCCAAATACTTTGTTTTCATTTATTTGAGTGTAAAACTACACGTATGATGTTTATAAGTACTAACAAGCTTCAACTCAAGCTTAAGGATGCATTTACGCGTTTTAAAAGCTCTTACGAGTAGGGTGAAAGAGATTGGAGTTCGTTTGTGTTTTATAGTAAGAGAAAGCACCCAAATATTTTGTTTGCATTCATTCGAGTATGAAACTACACCAAGAATGTTTTAAAGTACAAACAAGCTTCAACTCAAGCTTTTTTAATGCATTTACGCGTTTTAAAAGCTCATACGAGTAGGGTGAAAGAGATTGGAGTTCGTTTGTGTTTTATAGTAAGAGAAAGCATCCAAATGCATTGTTTGCGTTCATTTGAGTGTAAAACTACACCTAGGATGTTTACAAGTACAAGCAAGCTTCAACTCAAGCTTTTGGATGCATTTACGCGTTTTAAAAGCTCTTACGAGTAGGGTGAAAGAGATTGGAGTTCTTTTGTGTTATATATTCAGGGAAAGCACCCAAATGTTTTTTTTGCATTCATTTGAGTATGAAACTACATCAAGAATGTTTAAGTACAAACAAGCTTCAACTCAAGCTTTTGAATGCATTTACGTGTTTTAAAAGCTCATACGAGTAGGGTGAAAGAGAGTTGAGTTTTTTGTGTTGTATATTAAGAGAAAGCATCCAAATACTTTGTTTGTATTCATTTGAGTGTAAAACTGCACCTAGGACGTTTACAAGTACAAACAAGCTTCAACTCAAGCTTTTGAATGCATTTACGCGTTTTAAAAGCTCGTACGAGTAGGGTGAAAGAGATTTGAGTTCTTTTGTGTTGTATATTGAGAGAAAGCATCCAAATACTTTGTTTGCATTCATTTGAGTGTGAAACTACACCAAGGATGTTTATAAGTACAATCAAGCTTCAACTCAAGCTTTTGAATGCATTTACGCGTTTTAACAACTCTTACGACTAGGGTGATAGAGATTGAGTTCTTTTGTGTTGTATATTCAGAGAATGCACCAAAATGTTTTGTTTTCATTCATTTTAGTTTGAAACTACACCAAGAATGTTTGAAAGTACAAACAAGCTTCAACTCAAGTCTTTGAATGCAGTTACACGTTTTAAAAGCTCATACGAGTAGGGTGAAAGAGATTTGAGTTCTTTTGTGTTGTATAGTATGAGAAAGCATCCAAATACTTTGTTTGCGTCCATTTGAGTGTGAAACTACACTCAGGATGTTTACAAGTACAAACAAGCTTCAAATCAAGCTTTTAAATGCATTTACGCGTTTAAAAAGCTCGTACGAGTAGGGTGAAAGAGATTTGAGTTCTTTTGAGTTGTAAATTAAGAGAAATCATCCAAATACTTTGTTTTCATTCATTTGAGTATGAAACTACACCTAGGATATTTACATGTACAAACATGTTTCAACTCAAGCATTGGAATGCATTTACGCGGTTTAACAGCTCTTACGACTAGGGTGATAGAGATTGAGTTCTTTTGTGTTGTATATTTAGAGAATGCACCCTAATGTTTTGTTTGCATTTATTTGAGTATGAAACTACACTAAGAATGTTTGAAAGCAAAAACAAGCTTCAACTCAACCTCTTGAATGCAATTACGCGTTTTAAAAGCCCATACGAGTAGGGTGAAAGAGATTTTAGTTCTTTTGTGTTGTATAGTAAGAGAAAGCATCCAAATACTTTGTTTGCATTCATTTGAGTGTGAAACTACACCTAGGATGTTTACATGTACAAACAAGTTTCAACTCAAGCTTTTGAATGCATTTACGCGTTTTAACAGCTCTTACGACTAACGTGATAGAGATTGAGTTCTTTTGTGTTGTATATTTAGAGAATGCACCCTAATGTTTAGTTTGCATTTATTTGAGTATGAAACTACACTAAGAATGTTTGAAAGCAAAAACAAGCTTCAACTCAAGCTCTTGAATGCATTTACGCGTTTTAAAAGCCCATACGAGTAGGGTGAAAGAGATTTGAGTTCTTTTGTGTTGTATAGTAGGAGAAAGCATCCAAATACTTTGTTTGCATTCAATTGAGTGTGATACTACACCTAGGATGTTTACAAGTACAAACAAGCTTCGACTCAAGCTTTTGAATCCATTTACGCGTTTTAAAAGTTCGTACGTGTAGGGTGAAAGATATTTGAGTTCTTTTGTGTTGTATATTATGAGAAAGCATCCAAATACTTTGTTTGCGTTCATTTGAGTGTGAAACTACACCTAGGATGTTTCATGTACAAACAAGCTTCAACTAAAGTTTTCAAAGCATTTATGCGTTTAAAAAGCTCGTACGAGTCAAACAAGCTTCAACTCAAGCTTTTGAATGCATTTACGCGTTTTAAAAGCTCATACGAGTAGGGTGAAAGAGATTGGAGTTCTTTTGTGTTGTATATTAAGAGAAAGCATCCAAATACTTTGTTTGCATTCATTTTAGTGTGAAACTACACCTAGGATGTTTTCAAGTACAAACAAGCTTCAACTCAAGCATTTAAATGCATTTACGCGTTTTAATTGCTCTTACGACTAGGGTGATAGAGATTGTTTTTTTTTTGTGTTGTATATTCAGAGAAAGCATCCAAATACTTTGTTTGCACTCATTTGAGTGTGAAACTACACCTAGGATGTTTACAAGTACAAACAAGCTTCAACTCAAGCTTTTGAATGCATTTACGCGTTTTAAAAGGTACGAGTAGGGTGAAAGAGATTTGAGTTCATTTGTGTAGTATATTAAGGAAAAGCATCCAAATACTTTGTTTGCGTTCATTTGACTGTGAAACTACAACTAGGATGTTTACAAGTACAAACAAGCTTCAATTCAAGCTTTTGAATGCATTTACGCGTTTTAAAAGCTCGTACGAGTAGGGTGAAAGAGATTTGCGTTCTTTTGTGTAGTATATTAAGGAAAAGCATCCAAATACTTTCTTTGCATTCATTTGAGTGTGAATCTAAACCTAGGATGTTTACAAGTACAAACAAGCTTCAACTCAAGCTTTTGAATGCATTTACGCGTTTTAAAAGCTCATACGAGTAGGGTGAAAGAGATTGGAGTTCATTTGTGTTGTATATTAAGAAAAAGCATCCAAATACTTTGTTTGCATTCATTTGAGTGTGAAACTACAACTAGGATGTTTACAAGTAGAAACAAGCTTCAACTCAAGCTTTTGAATGCATTTACGCGTTTTAAAAGCTCTTACGAGTAGGGTGAAAGGGATTGGAGTTCATTTGTGTTGTATATTAAGAGAAAGCACCTAAATGTTTTGTTTGTATTCATTTGAGTATGAAACTACACCTTGAATATTTTAAAGTACAAACAAGCTTCAACTCAAGCTTTTGAATGCATTTACGTGTTTTAAAAGCTCATACGAGTAGGGTGAAAGAGATTTGAGTTCTTTTGTGTTGCATATTAAGAGAAAGCATCCAAAAACTTTGTTTGCTCTCATTTGAGTGTGAAACTACACCTAGGATGTTTACAAGTACAAACAAGCTTCAACTCAAGCTTTTGAATGCATTTACGCGTTTTAAAAGGTATGAGTAGGGTGAAAGAGATTTGAGTTCTTTTGTGTTGTATATTAAGAGAAAGCATCCAAAAACTTTGTTTGCATTGATTTGAGTGTGAATCTACACCTAGGATATTTCCAAGTACAAACAAGCTTCAACTCAAGCTTTTAAATGCATTTACGTGTTTTGAAAGCTCATACGAGTAGGGTGAAAGAGATTTGAGTTCTTTTGTGTTGCATATTAAGAGAAAGCATCCAAATACTTTGTTTGCGTTCATTTGAGTGTGAAACTACACCTCGGATATTTACAAGTACAAACAAGCTTCAACTCAAGTTTTTGAATGCATTTACGCGTTTTAACAGCTCGTCCGAGTAGGGTGAAAGAGATTTGACTTCTTTTGTGTTGTATATTAAGAGAAAGCATCCAAATACTTTGTTTGCATTCATTTGAGTGTCAAACTACACCTAGGATGTGTATAAGTACAAACAAGCTTCAACTCAAGCTTTTGAATGCATTTACGCGTTTTAAAAGCTGATACGAGTAGGGTGAAAGAGATTTGAGTTCTTTTGTGTTGTATATTAAGAAAAAGCATCCAAATACTTTATTTGCATTCATTTGAGTATGAAACTACACCGAGGATGTTTACAAGTACACACAAGCTTCAACTCAAGCTTTTGAATGCATTTACGCGTTTTACAAGCTCCTTCGAGTAGGGTGAAAGATATTTGAGTTCTTTTGTGTTGTACAATAAGAGAAAGAATCCATATACTTTGTTTTCTTTCATTAGAGGGTGAAACCACACCTAGGATGTTTACAAGTACAAACAAGCTTCAACTCAAGCTTTTGAATGCATTTACGCGTTCCAAAAGCTCATACGACTAGGGTGAAAGAGATTTGAGTTCGTTTGTGTGGTATATTATGAGAAAGCATCCAAATACTTTGTTCGCATTCATTTGAGTGTGAAACTACACCTATGATGTTTACTAGTACAAACAAGCTTCAACTCAAGCTTTTGAATGCATTTACGCGTTTTAACAACTCTTACGACTAGGGTGATAGAGATTGAGTTCTTTTGTGTTGTATATTAAGAGAATGCACCCAAATGTTTTGTTTGCTTCATTTGAGTATGAAACTACACCAACAATGTTTTAAAGTACAAACAAGCTACAATTCAAGCTTTTGAATGCATTTACGCGTTTTAAAAGCTCATACGAGTAGGGTGAAAGGGATTTGAGTTTGTTTGAGTTGTATATTAAGAGAAAGCATTCAAATACTTTGTTTGCATTCATTTGAGTGTGAAACTACACCTAGGATGTTCACAAGTACAAACAAGATTCAACTCAAGCTTTTGAATGCATTTAAGTGTTTTAAAAGCTCGTACGAGTTGGGTGAAAGAGATTTGAGTTCTTTTGTGTTCTATATTAAGAGAAAGCGTCCAAATACTTTGTTTGCATTCATTTATGTGTGAAACTACACCTAGGATGTTTACAAGTACAAACAAGGTTCAAATAAGGCTTTTTAATGCATTTACGCTTTTAAAAAGCTCGTACGAGTAGGGTGAAAGATATTTCAGTTCTTTTGAGTTGTATATTAAGAGAAAGCATCCAAATACTTTGTTTGCATTCATTTGAGTGTGAAACTACACCTTGGATGTTTACATGTACAAACAAGCTTCAACTCAAGCTTTTGGATGCATTTACGCGTTTTAACAACTCTTACGACTAGGGTGTTAGAGATTGAGTTCTTTTGTGTTGTATATTCAGAGAATGCACCCAAATGTTTTGTTTGCATTCATTTGAGTATGAAACTACACCCCAGAATGTTTGAAAGTACAAACAAGTTTCAACTCATGCTTTTGAATGCATTTACGCGTTTTAAAAGCTCATACGAGTAGGGTGAAAGAGATATGAGTTCTTTTGTGTTGTATAGTAAGAGAAAGCATCCAAATAATTTGTTTGCATTTATTTGAGTGTGAAACTACACCTAGGATGTTTACAAGTACAAACAAGCTTCAACTCAAGCTTTTGAATGCATTTACGCGTTTTAAAAGCTCGTACGAGTAGGGTGAAAGAGATTTGAGTTCTTTTGTGTTGTATATTATGAGGAAGCATCCAAATACTTTGTTTGCATTCATTTGAGTGTGTAACTACACCTAGGATGTTTACAAGTGCAAACAAGCTTCAACTCAAGCTTTTGGATGCATTTACGCGTTTTAAAAGCTCTTACGAGTAGGGTGAAAGAGATTTGAGTTCTTTTTTGTTGTATAGTAAGAGAAAGCATCCAAATACTTTGTTTGCATTCATTTGAGTGTGAATCTAAACCTAGGATGTTTACAACTACAAACAACCTTCAACTCAAGCTTTTGAATGCATTTACGTGTTTTAAAAGCTCGTACGAGTAGGGTGAAAGAGATTTGAGTTCTTTTGTGTTGTATAGTAAGAGAAAGCATCCAAATAATTTGTTTGCATTCATTTGAGTGTGAAACTACACCTAGGATGTTTACAAGTACAAACAAGCTTCAACTCAAGCTTTTGAATGCATTTACGCGTTTTAAAAGCTCGTACAAGTAGGGTGATAGAGATTTGAGTTCTTTTGTGTTGTGTATTATGAGAAAGCATCCAAATACTTTGTTTGCGTTCATTTGAGTGTGAAACTACACCTAGGATGTTTACAAGTGCAAACAAGGTTCAACTCAAACTTTTGGATGCATTTACGCGTTTTAAAAGCTCGTTCGAGGAGGGTGAAAGAGATTTAAGTTCTTTTGTGTTTTATATTAACAGAAAGCATCCATATACTTTGTTTGCTTTCATTGGAGGGTGAAACTACACCTAGGATGTTTACAAGTACAAACAAGCTTCAACTCAAACTTTTGAATGCATTTGCGCGTTTCAAAAGCTCATACGACTAGGGTGAAAGAGATTTGAGTTCGTTTGTGTGGTATATTAAGAGAAAGCATCCAAATACTTTGTTTGCGTTCATTTGAGTGTGAAACTATACCTAGGCTGTTTTGAAGTTCAAACAAGCTTCAACTCAAGCTTTTGAATGCATTTACGCGTTTTAAAAGCTCGTACGAGTAGGGTGAAATAGATTATAGTTCTTTTGTGTTGTATAGTAAGAGAACGCATCTAAATACATTGTTTGCAATCATTTGAGTGTGAAACTACACCAAGGATGTTTACAAGTACAATCAAGCTTCAAATCAAGCTTTTGAACGCATTTACGCGTTTTAACATCTCTTACGACTAGGGTGATAGAGATTGAGTTCTTTTGTGTTGTATATTCAGAGAATGCACCCAAATGTTTTTTTTGCATTCACTTGAGTATGAAACTACACCAAGAATGTTAGAAAGTACAAACAAGCTTCAACTCAAGCTTTTGAATGCATTTTCGCGTTTTAAAAGCTCATACGAGTAGGGTGAAAGAGATTTGAGTTCTTTTGTGTTGTATAGTACGAGAAAGCATCCAAATACTTTGTTTGCATTCATTTGAGTGTGAAACTACACCTAGTATGTTTACAAGTACAAACAAGCTTCAACTCAAGCTATTGAATGCATTTACGCGTTTTAACAGCTCGTACGAGTAGGGTGAAAGAGATTTGAGTTCTTTTGTATTGTATATTAAGAGAAAGCATCCAAATACTTTGTTTGCATTCATTTGAGTGTGAAACTACACCTAGGATGTTTACAAGTACAAACATACTTAAACTCAAGCTTTTTTAAAACATTCAAGCGTTTTAAAATTTCATACGAGCAAGGTGAAAGAGATTTGAGTTCTTTTGTGTTGTATAGTAAGAGAAAGCATCCAAATACTTTGTTTGCAATTATTTGAGTGTGAAACTACACCTAGGATGTTTACAAGTACAAACAAGCTTCAACTCAACCTTTTGAATGCATTTACGCATTTTTAAAGCTCGAACGAGTAGGGTGAAAGAGATTTGAGTTCTTTTGTGTTGTATATTAAGAGAGAGCATCCAAATACTTTGTTTGCATTCATTTGACTGTGAAACTACACCAAGTATGTTTACAAGTAAAATCAAGCGTCATCTCAAGCTTTTGAATGCATTGCCCGTCTTCCGTAAAACATGGTTGGAATGGAGAAATTAGAGTAGCGCGTTTTAACAGCTCTTACGACTAGGGTGATAGAGATTGAGTTCTTTTGTGTTGTATATTCAGATGATGCACCCAAATGTTTTGTTTGCTTTCATTGAGTATGAAACTACACCAAGAATGTTTGAAAGTGCAAACAAGTTTCAACTCAAGCTTTTGAATGCATTTACGCGTTTTAAAAGCTCATACCAGTAGGATGAAAGAGATTTGAGTTCTTTTGTGTTTTATAGTATGAGAAAGTATCCAAATACTTTGTTTGCATTCATTTGAGTGTGAAACTACACCTAGGATATTTACAAGTACAAACAAGCTTCAAATCAAGCTTTTGAATGCATTTACGCGTTTTAAATGCTCGTACAAGTAGGGTGAAAGAGATTTGAGTTCGTTTGTGTTGTATATTAAGAGAAAGCATCCAAATACTTTGTTTGCATTCATTTGAGAGTGAAACTACACGTAGGAGTATTACAAGTACAAACAAGCGTAACCTCAAGGTTTTGAATGCATTTACGAGTTTTAAAAGCTCGTACGAGTATGGTGAAAGAGATTTGAGTTCTTTTGTGTTGTATATTAAGAGAAAGTATCCAAATACTTTGTTTGCATTCATTTGAGTGTGAAACTACACCTAGGATGTTTATAAGTACAAACAAGGTTCAACTCAAGCTTTTTGATGAATTTACGCGGTTTAAAAGCTCTTACAAGTAGGGTGAAAGAGATTGGAGTTCTTTTGTGTTGTATAGTAAAAGAAAGCACCCAAATGTTTTGTTTGCATTCATTTGAGTATGAAACTACAGCAAGATTGTGTTATACTAGAAACAAGCTTCAACTCAAGCTTTTTTAATGCATTTACGCGTTTTAAAAGCTCGTACGAGTAGGGTGAAAGAGATTTGAGTTCGTTTGTGTTGTATATTAAGAGAGAGCATCCAAATACTTTGTTTGCATTCATTTGAGTGTGAAACTACACCAGGGATGTTTACAAGTACAAAAAAGCTTCAACTCAAGCTTTTGAATGCATTTACGCGTTCTTAAAGCTCGAACGAGTAGGGTGAAAGAGATTTGAGTTCTTTTGTGTTGTATATTAAGGGAGAGCATCCAAATACTTTGTTTGCATTCATTTGAGTGTGAAACTACACCA
Organism: Tetragonia tetragonoides; assembly: GCA_038025085.1. NCBI lineage: Eukaryota > Viridiplantae > Streptophyta > Magnoliopsida > Caryophyllales > Aizoaceae > Tetragonia > Tetragonia tetragonoides. Next base: position 28,734,320 of record CM076140.1, read on the forward strand.
AGGATGTTTACAAGTACAATCAAGCTTCAACTCAAGCTTTTGAATGCATTTACGCGTTTTAACAGCTCTTACGACATGGGTGATAGAGATTAAGTTCTTTTGTGTTGTATATTCAGAGAATGCACACAAATGTTTTGTTTGCATTCATTTGAGTATGAAACTACACCAAGAATGTTTGAAAGTACAAACAAGCTTCAACTCAAGCTTTTGAATGCATTTACGCGTTTTAAAAGCTCATACGAGTAGGGTGAAAGAGATTTGAGTTCTTTTGAGTTGTATAGTAACAGAAAGCATCCAAATACTTTGTTTGAATTCATTTGAGTGTGAAACTACACCTAGGATGTTTACAAGTACAAACAAGCTTCAAATCAAGCTTTTAAATGCATTTACGTGTTTAAAAAGCGTGTACGATTAGGGTGAAAGAGATTTGAGTTATTTTCTGTTGTTTATTTAGAGAAAGCATCCAAATACTTTGTTTGCATTCATTTTAGTGTGAAACTAAACCTAGGATGTTTACAAGTACAAACAAGCTTCAACGCAAGCTTTTGAATGCATTTACGCGTTTCAAAAGCTCATACGAGTAGGGTGAAAGAGATATGAGTTCGTTTGTGTGGTATATTAAGGGAAAGCATCCAAATACTTTGTTTGCATTCATTTGAGTGTGAAAGTACACCTAGTATGTTTAGAAGTACAAACAAGCTTCAACTCAATCTTTTTAATGCATTTACGCGTTTTAAAAGCTCGTACGAGTAGGGTGATAGAGATTTGAGTTCTTTTGTGTTGTATATTAAGAGAAAGTATCCAAATACTTTGTTTGCATTCATTTGAGTGTGAACCTACACCCAGGATGTTTACTAGTACAAACAAGCTTCAGCTCAAACTTTTGAATGCATTTACGCGTTTTAAAAGGTACAAGTAGGGTGAAAGAAATTTTGAGTTCTTTTGTGTTGTATATTAATAGAAAGCATCCAAATACTTTGTTTGCATTCATTTGACAGTGAAACTACACCTAGGATGTTTACAAGTACAAACAAGCTTCAACTCAAGCTTTTGAATGCATTTACGCGTTTCAAAACCTCATACGAGTTGGGTGAAAGAGATTTGAATTCGTTTGTGTGGTATATTAAGAGAAAGCATCGAAATACTTTGTTTGCAATCATTTGAGTGTGAAAGTACACCTAGAATGCTTGAAAGTACAAACAAGAATTTGAATGCAAACAAGAATTTGGATGCTTTCATTTGAGTATGAAACTACACCAAGAATGCTTGAAAGTACAAACAAGCTTCAACTTAAGCTTTTGAATGCATTTACACGTTTTAAAAGCTCATACGAGTAGGGTGAAAGAGATTTGAGTTCTTTTGTGTTGTATAGTAAGAGAAAGCATCCAAATACTTTGTTTGCATTGAATTGAGTGTGAAACTACACCTATGATGTTTACAAGTACAAACAAGCTTCAACTCAAGCTTTTGAATGCAGTTACGCGTTTTAAAATCTCGTACGAGTAGGATGAAAGTGATTTGAGTTCTTTTGTGTTGTATATTAAGAGAAAGCATCCAATTACTTTGTTTACATTCATTTGATTGTGATCTATACCCAGGATGTTTACAAGCACAAACAAGCTTAAACTCAAGCTTTTGAATGCATTTACGCGTTTTAAAAGGTACAAGTAGGGTGAAAGAGACTTGAGTTCTTTTGTGTTGTATAGTAAGAGAAAGCATCCAAATACTTTGTTTGAATTCATTTGAGTGTGAAACTACACCTAGGATGTTTACAAGTACAAACAAGCTTCAAATCAAGCTTTTAAATGCATTTACGTGTTTAAAAACCGCGTACGATTAGGGTGAAAGAGATTTGAGTTCTTTTCTGTTGTATATTAAGAGAAAGCATCCAAATACTTTGTTTGCATTCATTTAAGTATAAAACTACACCTAGGATGTTTACATGTACAAACAAGCTTCAACTCAAGCTTTTGAATGCATTTACGCGTTTTAACAGCTCTTACAACTACGGTGATAGAGATTGAGTTCTTTTGTGTTGTATATTCAGAGAATGCACCCAAATGTTTTGTTTGCATTCATTTGAGTATGAAACTACACCAAGAATGTTTGAAATACAAACAAGCTTCAACTCAAGCTTTTGGATGGATTTACGCGTTTTAAAATCTCATACGAGCAGGGTGAAAGAGATTTGAGTTCTTTTGTGTTGTATACTAAGAGAAAGCATCCAAATACTTTGTTTGCATTAATTTGAGTGTGAAACTACACCTAGGATGTTTACAAGTACAAACAAGCTTCAACTCAAGCTTTTGAATGCATTTACGTGTTTTAAAAGCTCGCACGAGTAGGGTGAAAGAGATTTGAGTTCTGTTGTGTTGTATATTAATAGAAAGCATCCAAATACCTTGTTTGCATTCATTTGAGTGTGTAACTACACCTAGGATGTTTACAAGTACAAACAAGCTTCAACTCAAGCTTTGAATGCATTTACGCGTTTCAAAAGCTCATACGAGTAGGGTGAAAGAGATTTGAGTTCGTTTGTGTGGTATATTAAGAGAAAGCATCCAAATACTTTGTTTGCATTCATTTGAGTGTGAAAGTATACCTAGGATGTTTAGAAGTACAAACAAGCTTCAACTCAATCTTTTTAATGCATTTACGCGTTTTAAAAGCTCGTACGAGTAGGGTGATAGAGATTTGAGTTCTTTTGTGTTGTATATTAAGAGAAAGTATCCAAATACTTTGTTTGCATTCATTTGAGTGTGCACCTACACCCAAGATGTTTACAAGTACAAACAAGCTTCAGTTCAAACTTTTGAATGCATTTACGCGTTTTAAAAGGTACAAGTAGGGTGAAAGAGATTTGAGTTCTTTTGTGTTGTATATTAATAGAAAGCATCCAAATACTTTGTTTGCATTCATTTGAGTGTGAAACTACACCTAGGATGTTTACAAGTACAAACAAGCTTCAACTCAAGCTTTTGAATGCATTTACGCGTTTCAAAAGCTCATACGAGTAGGGTGAAAGAGATTTGGATTCGTTTGTGTGGTATATTAAGAGAAAGCATCGAAATACTTTGTTTGCAATCATTTGAGTCTGAAAGTACACCTAGCATGTTTAGAAGTACAAACAAGCTTTAACTCAAACTTTTTAATGCATTTACGCGTTTTAAAAGCTCGTACGAAATGGGTGGAAGTGATTTGAGTTCTTTTGTGTTGTATATTAAGAGAAAGCATCCAAATACTTTGTTTGCATCCATTTAAGTGTGAAACTACACCTAGGATGTTTACATGTACAAACAAGCTTCAACTCAAGCTTTTGAATGCATTTACGTGTTTTAACAGCTCTTACGACTTGGGTGATAGAGATTGAGTTCTTTTGTGTTGTATATTTAGAGAATGCACCCAAATGTTTTGTTTTCTTTCATTTGAGTATGAAACTACACCAAGAATGTTTGAAAGTACAAACAAGCTTCAACTCAAGCTTTTGAATGCATTTACACGTTTTAAAAGCTCATACGAGTAGGGTGAAAGAGATTTGAGTTCTTTTGTGTTGTATAGTAAGAGAAATCATCCAAATACTTTGTTTGCATTCAATTGAGTGTGAAACTATACCTATGATGTTTACAAGTACAAACAAGCTTAAACTCAAACTTTTGAATGCATTTACGCGTTTTAAAAGGTACAAGTAGGGTGAAAGAGATTTGAGTTCTTTTGTGTTGTATATTAAGAGTAAGTATCCAAATACTTTGTTTGCATTCATTTGAGTGTGAAACTAAACTTAGGATGTTTACAAGTACAAATAAGCTTAACCTCAAGATTTTGAACGCATTTACGCGTTTTAAAAGCTCGTACGAGTATGGTTAAAGAGATTTGAGTTCTTTTGTGTTGTATATTAAGAGAAAGTATCCAAATAATTTGTTTGCATTCATTTGAGTGTGAAACTACACCTAGGATGTTTACAAGTACAAACAATCTTCAACTCAAGCTTTTGAATGCATTTACGCGTTTTAAAAGCTCATACGAGTAGGGTGAAAGAGATTTGAGTTCTTTTGTGTTGTATATTAAAAGAAAGCATCCAAATAATTTGTTTGCATTCATTTGAGTGTGAAACTACACCTAGGATGCTTATAAGTACAAACAAGGTTCAACTCAAGCTTTTTGCTGCATTTACGCGTTTTAAAAGCTCTTACAAGTAGGGTGAAAGATATTGGAGTTCTTTTGTGTTGTATAGTAAGAGAAAGCACCCAAATGTTTTGTTTGCTTTCATTGAGTATAAAACTACACCAAGAATGTGTTATAGTACAAACAAGCTTCAACTCAAGTTTTTTTAATGCATTTACGCGTTTTAAAAGGTCATACGAGTAGGGTGAAAGAGATTTGAGTTCGTTTGTGTTGTATATTAAGAGAAAGCATCCAAATACTTTGTTTGCATTTATTTGAGTGTGAAACTACACCTAGGATGTTTTCAAGTACAAACAAGCTTCAACTCAACCTTTTGAATGCATTTACTTGTTTAAAAAGCCCGTACATACCAGTTTTGACCCAGGTAGTATAAAGTAGTATAAAGTATAAAGTTCGATTATAAATAATTAAATTGATTATAAGTTGAGTATAAAAATGTTATTATAAATTAAATTGATTATAAGTTGATTATAATCAAAAGTTTAATTTGAATATGAAATTACAACTTTAGAATTAAAACAACGAATTTGAATGAAAGAGATTAACAAGATGAAATAACAAGGATTTGAAAAGAACTTACTTTATTGAAAGCGGAATTTATACAAGGGGATCGGAAGAACACTCAACACTTACAAACTTTATTGTTACACAAAACTCACTTATTTCTTCTAAAACAACTGATAGTAAAACACACTCTGCTTTACAACATATTTGAGCTAGCTATTTATACACAAGACGGAAGAAAGTTACAAGCTTATCTATCTAATATTATATCATATGTCAGTAGATAACATGTGAATGCATGCTCTTGATTTTGAGCTTTTGTCATATTTGAGAATCTTAGCAAGTGCATGCACGCAGGTGATGGAACTTGAACTTTTGTCTTCTATGCTACTTGATGACTGAGAGCATGGAGCTGCTACGTGTTTTTGTTTTGATGATGAAGCTTTGATGTTGTTGCTTTTGTTCGGTGATTTTTGTCGTATCCGGCAATTTTGTCGGGTACATCTATTTTGTCTTTTCTTTTGATTATCGGTTTGTCCGAAAGACGATTTGAAAGGCGATTTTTTTAAAATGTTTTGGAACATGCACTTGAAGAAAAACTTTGAGTTAGGAATGTCCCTAATTTTTTCCTAAGTGATATTTCACTTAGCGGGATCTTTTGAATATATGGCCTTCATTTTTGCCAGGATGAACCTGCGGGCTCTTTTGAGTTTTGTGGCCCTAATTTTTGCCCGGATAAATTTCCTGCGGGCTCTTTTTATAAATGTTTTTATTGAAGATAAGGATCCTGAGAACATTGACCTCCAAATGGATCATGGATCGGAGAATTGACTGATGAGGACGATTCATTTGAAGTCTTTGCTATCAGTAGTTCCTTTTCTTTTTTGAGTATCATAATTTCTCTTTCGAGCTCTTGAATCTTGGATTCTCCTTTGGGCTTTGACTCTTTTTCTTTCCTCGGGGTAGGAGGAGATGGAATATCTTTGATTGCCTCTATCCGTTTGCCGTATAGTAGATGTTGTTGAACTATTTTGAGTGAGCATATCTTGCCTACCGAAAACTTTTCCCACCATTTGATTTTGAATTCCCTAACCAAGGACATTGGATAAGGACGTGGGTATTGTTGATATATCTTATATGACTAGCACATGATCCATGTGATGCAGAATTCCCTATAGAATTGAACTTCTTTGAGATATGGATAATTGGATGCTTGTTTTGAGTAGAATTAGAAGGTTTTCTTAACTTCAGTAGGCCATATATCTTGTGAGCTTCCGAAGTATAGCCACAATTCGTAGAACCAGATTGGAAAATTACTGGGGCATTGAGGATCGAAATTAATATACCATGAATGGTCAAATGCTCTTAGTAGGAAGGCTCTAAACCAGGCCATTTGATAGTCGATATAATTATAGTCTCGTGGGTAATAGGTGACCGAAAATGATTTTGGAGCATAAATTGATAGCCATTCAGTGGAGGAAATGACTTTGAGTATTTTGCATTTTGAGTAGGCAATTTTATTTTTGTTTTTGTTATCATAGGTCTGTTCAATTTCTGCTGAATTGGTGTCAATAAGTATGAGTTCGTAAAACTCTCTAGTTTTAACGGGAGTTTCAGAACGATATTGACATCCTGTAGGAAAGAGGGTTTCTATGAATTTGAAAAGGACATGATTTTGAGGAGCTTCTAAATATCTAGTAAGAAACATAGGTTCTATAGTCGGTTTTGTCATATATTTGAATTGGTCCAAGTTTGAGGTTTGAGTTTGAGTAGAAGGTTTTGTTTGAGTGGCTTGAATGGGATATTTTATAGCTTGAGAGTAACTAAGAGGAGGAAAGTGTGAGAAGACTTCAAATTTATTTGAAAGGGGAATTTTTTGAGTTTGGTAGGATGGTTGTAGTTTTTGAATACCCATGGCTTAATCGTGTGGTTTTTGAATTCCTTTTCCTTTCTCTTTCTCTTTACTCATTGTTTTTTCTGCAGAATATGAATTTTTTGTTTGTCATTGCTCTCATTTCTCCCTTGAAGGAATTCCCTTGTTAAAAAATCAGGAAGAGAATTATTTTGACCTTTGATATATTCGATTTCGAAATCAAAAACTGAAAGTATAGCTTGCCATCTGGCAAATATTTGTTTTGAAACTATATTTTGTACATCTTTTTGTAAAACTTCTTTTGCTGATTTACAATTAATACGTAACAAAAATTGTTTGTTATATAAATCATCTTGAAATTTTGAGATACATAGAACAATTGATAAAATTTCCTTTTTGATAGTAGAATAATTCTTTTGTGGTCCAAGCCATATACCTGAATGTAGTCTAACTAATTGTTCTTGTTTTTGTTCGGACAATCTTTGTTTGAGTATACCCCCATATCCTATGTCTGATGCATCTGTTTCTACTATCATGAATGCATTAGGATGAGGGATGCCTAGGCATGGAAGTGCTTTGACTTTTTCTTTAAGCATTTGAACTGTTTTAGTATGCACTTGAGACCAAGCCGGAGGATTCTTTTGTAATCTTTTATAAAGGCAGGCACAATATTGCCGTAATTTAGGAAAAAAGTCAGCTACATAATTAAGACATCCAAGGAATCTTTGTAATTGATTTTTATCTTTAATTTCATCAGGGAATTTATTTGCGAATTCTATAGCTCTAGTAATAGGTTTAATTGTTCCTTGATATATGTCATGTCCTAAAAACCGAATTTTTGTTTGAAATAATTTCATTTTTGGGAATGAGACTACTAGACCATTTTTCTTTATAACATGTAAAAAGGTTTGGAGATGTTTAAAATGCTGATCTATTGAAGTGGAATAAATTAATACATCATCTATATAAACTTTAATAAATTGACTATATGGATTAAAAATGTCATTCATAATATTTTGAAATTCAGAGGGAGCATTTTTTAATCCAAAGGGCATGACGTTCCATTCATAATTTTTTAATCCAAATTCAGAGGGAGCATTTTTTAATCCAAAGACAGTTTTATATTTGTCTTCTTCTATAATTTGGATTTGCCAAAATCCACTTTTCATATCAAATTTTGAAAATATTTTTGCGTTATAAAGACGGTTTAATAAATCTTTTTTATTAGGGATTGGATATCTAATCCATTGAAGTACCTTATTTAGAGGTTTATAATTAATAACTAATCTGGGAATGCCACGTTCCTTTTCAGCTTGATTCATAACATAAATGGCTGCACAACTTCAGGGAGATTTTGAAGGGCGAATTAATTTTTTATCAAGAAGTGTTTGAATTTCTTATTTACAGAATTCAAGCATTTCATGATTCATCTGAATTGATCTAGCTTTTGTGGGGATATTTTGCTCAGAAAATTCTTTCTCATAAGGAAGAGAAACAACATGTTTTTTTTCCTTTCCCAGAATGCATTTGGAATATCAACACAAACTTCCTTTTGGAAAATATCTTGTAAATCAGATATTTTCTTTTGGAGTGAAGGATTTTGTAATTGTTCTTCTATCTTTAGATATGAGATTTCCTTTTGTAGGAAAAAGATTTGAGATTTTTTGTTTTGTATTAAATTAATTTGTTGGTAGATAGAGGATGATTGAAGTAAAGTAACATCCTTTTGAAAAACAGGAGAGAGAAATTGAAAAGATAATTTCTTTCCCATAATGTTTGTATGAACACCAGTTTTGTCCACATTAAAGGGATAAATTTGAGTAATAAACGGAGTACCTAATATTACGTCACAATTAATGTTTCTTACAAGAATGAATGTATTCTTGAAAAATGACCATCGTATCAAATATAAGCTTTTGAAAGTTTATATTTAATTTGATAGGATCTCCATTGGCACCATGGAGTTTTTCTGTGTTTTTTCGTAAAAAGTGGAAGGTATTAGTCCTTTCCTAATACAGTTTTGATCAGCACCGCTATCAAGGAGAGCAATAGTGCTAATATTAAAGTCATTTCCAATTTTGATGGACATAATGATGTGCCATTTTTGAAAATTAATTTTATCAATAACATTAAGTTGGTCTGACGTAGGTTCTTGTGAAGAAATTTTAATAGGAGGTAATTCTGGAGTATGAGATGAAGAAGGTTTATCTAAATTATCAACTTTGGGCTCAAGTATGGCTAGTTGAGTTTGTAGTTTGAGATCCTTTGCTTTAAGGTTAAAATATTGTTGTTGAAGTTCTTTAACTTGTGATTTTAAGTTATTGACTTCAGTTTGAAGATCTTTAGTAGTAATTTGTTTGAAAATATTAGAAGTTGGATAACGATCAAATATGTTTGTAAGATTAACAGGTTTTGGTCTTGAAAAAGATTCTTCTTTTATGACTAGTTCTTTTAGTTTTAGTAGATACTCTTTTTTGACATCAGGGTCTTCAATTCGATCTATAAGTTCGAAAAGAAATTCCTTTTCATCTTTGCTTTCCGTAATTACAGTAATGCATTTTTCTAACAAATTCTTGATGATTCATTAGAGGAAAAGTCACTAGAATTATCAGAAGTAGATTGGATTTGAAGGAGTTGATCATAATCTTCAGAACTGTAGGAACTGGATCTTGATGCTTCTTTTAGTATTAGTAAAGAAGAAAGTTTTTCACTAAGTTCTGGATTTTTAGCACAAATTTCAGATATTTTTTGTTTCATATTACATTTATTGGCTTTGTGTCCAACTCGTCCACATTTCTAACAAATAATAGTTCTTTTTTCGTTTCTTTTTGGCTTTGAGTACTTTCTTGGAGATTTTTTATAGAATTGCTCTTGAGAAGGATAACTTTTGGAGGGTTTATAAGATTTTTTATGGAAATGTTTTGATTTTTTCTTTTTTATGGTTGAAGGAGCTTGGATTTTTGGAGGCCAAAAGTATCGCCAAAACATCCGAGCTCTTTTCTACATTGAGATTTTTCAGAGACATATTTAGATTGTATCTTTAATTCTTGACATAGGGATATAGCCTCTTTTTTAATGAAGGCAAATATATGTCCATAAGTCATTTGATTATAAGGAATTTCTTCTTGTCCTATACTTTCTATGATTTTTATGAAAATTCTTTGGGAGAACAGAGAAGGAAGTCCGGAAATAAATTTTTCTTTCCAAAAGGGTTCATTACAATCTGCTCTTTTGAGGATATTAGTAAGAAAAACATCTTTATACCATCTATAATCATTAACAGTTGGACATTTGATGTTAGTTAGTACTATTTTGGATGAGGTTAATTCTTCTTTTGGATTACCAATAAAATGCATGGATATGGCATGAATGAGTATAGAGGTGCCATCATGAACTTCTTCTATGTCAGTTTTATTATCAACCATGTCAGTTTTACTATCAACTTTATGGTTGTAAATATAAGTTGTGTCAGCTTCTCGGTATACTCAAACAAAGATTGTCCGAACAAAAACAAGAACAATTAGTTAGACTACATTCAGGTATATGGCTTGGACCACAAAAGAATTATTCTACTATCAAAAAGGAAATTTTATCAATTGTTCTATGTATCTCAAAATTTCAAGATGATTTATATAACAAATAATTTTTATTACGTATTGATTGTAAATCAGCAAAAGAAGTTTTACAAAACGATGTACAAAATATAGTTTCAAAACAAATATTTGCCAGATGGCAAGCTATACTTTCATTTTTTTATTTCGAAATCGAATATATCAAAGGTCAAAATAATTCTCTTCCTGATTTTTTAACAAGGGAATTCCTTCAAGGGAGAAATGAGAGCAATGACAAACAAAAAATTCATATTTTGCCGGAAAAACAATGAGTAAAGAGAAAGAGAAAGGCAAAGAAATTCAAAAACCACATGATTACGCCATGGGTATTCAAAAACTACAACCATCCTACCAAACTCAAAAAATTCCCCTTTCAAATAAATTTGAAGCCTTCTCAGACTTTCCTCCTCTCAGTTACTCTCAGGCTCTAAAATATCCCATTCAAGCCACTCAAACAAAACCTTCTACTCAAACTCAAACCTGAAACTTGGACCAATTCAAAATATATGACAAAACCGATTATAGAACCTATGTTTTTTACTAGATATTTAGAAGCTCCTCAAAATCATGACCTTTTCAAATTCATAGAAACCCTCTTTCCTACAGGATGTCAATATCGTTCTGAAACTCCCGTTAAAACCAGAGAGTTTTATGAACTCATACTTATTGACACCAATTCAGCAGAAATTGAACACACCTATGATAACAAAAACAAAAATAAAATTGCCTACTCAAAATGCAAAATACCCAAATTCATTTCCCCAACTGACTGGCTATCAATTTATGCTCCAAAATCATTTTCGGTCACCTATTGCCCATAAGACTATAATTATATCGACTATCAAATGGCCTGGTTTAGAGCCTTCCTATTAAGAGCATTTGACCATTCATGGTATATTGATTTCGATCCTCAATGCTCTAGTAATTTTCCAATCTGGTACTACGAATGGTGGCTATACTTCGGAAGCTCACAAGATATATCGCCTACTGAAGTTAAAAAAGTCTTCGAAATCTACTCAAAACAAGCATCCAATTATCCATATATCAAAGAAGTTCAATTCCATAGGGAATTCTGCATCCCATGGATCATGTGCTAGTCATATAAGATATATCAACAATACCCACGTCCTTGTCCAATGTCCTTGGTTAGGGAATTCAAAATCAAATGGTGGGAAACGTTTTCGGTAGACAAGATATGCTGACTCAAAATAGTTCAAGAACATCTACTATACGGCAAACGAATAGAAAAGGCAATCAAAGATATTCCATCTTCTCCTACCCCGAGGAAAGAAAAAGAGTCAAAGCCCAAAGGAGAATCCAAGATTCAAGAGCTCGAAAGAGAAATTATGATACTCAAAATAGAAAAGGAACTACTGATAGCAAAGACTTCAGATGAATCGTCCTCATCAGTCAATTCTCCGATCCATGATCCATTCGGAGGTCAATGTTCTCAGGATCCTTATCTTCAATAAAAACATTTATAAAAAGAGCCCGCAGGAAATTTATCCAGGCAAAAATTAGGGCCACAAAACTCAAAAGAGCCCGCAGGTTCATCCTGGCAAAAATGAAGGCCATAAATTCAAAAGATCCCGCTAAGTGAAATATCACTTAGACAAAAATTAGGGACATTCCTAACTCAAAGTTTTTTTTCATGTGCAAGTTTCAAAACATTTTCAAAAAATCGCCTTTCAAATGGTCTGTCGGATAAACCGATCATCAAAAGAAAAGACAAAATAGCTGTACCTGACAAAATTGCCGGATACGACAAAAATCACCGAACAAAAGCAACAGCATCAAAGCTTCATCATCAAAACAAAAACATGTAGCAGCTCCATGCTCTCAGTCATCAAGTAGCATAGAAGACAAAAGTTCAAGTTCCGTCACCTGCGTGCATTCTCAAATATGACAAAAGCTCAAAATCAAGAGCATGCATTCACATGTTATCTACTGACATATGATATAATATTAGATAGATAAGCTTGTAACTTTCTTCCGTCGTGTGTATAAATAGCTAGCTCAAATATGTTGGAAAGCAGAGTGTGTTTTACTATCAGTTGTTTAAGAAGAAATAAGTGAGTTTTGTGTAATAATAAAGTTTGTAAGTGTTGAGTGTTCTTCCGATCCCCTTGTATAAATTCCGCTTTTAATAAAGTAAGTTCTTTTCAAATCCTTGTTATTTCATCTTGTTAATCTCTTTCATTCAAATTCGTTGTTTTAATTCTAAACTTATAATTTCATATTCAAAGTAAACTTTTGATTATAATCAACTTATAATCAATTTAATTTAGAAGAACATCTTTATACTCAACTTATAATCAATTTAATTATTTATAATCGAACTTTATAATTAATACTACTTTATACTACCTGGGTCAAAACTGGTATCAGACCTATTTTTAAGGGGTGGTAAGGATACTGTAGATTGAAGAAATTTGCATATAGTCACGTATGTTTGCATTTAGCTTAGAATCATTAAACTATAGTAGTTACTTCACCTCTCACATGTTAATAAAATATAGTAGTTATTAAAACATTGTTTACTAATTTGCAACTTCCTACGTAAAGTTGGAACTAGCTAGCTAAGTCTTTTGCTTAGTGATTTTCCTACTTCAATAATCCTTTAACTAAGTGCATGATTAATTAAGTTACGTGCTTTTAATTGTTGGTTAAACGTTGGTCAGCCCTAGAGTTAATCTGTTGGTCAGCCGAAGTTAGATGGTCCCAGTTAGGATGGTCCCGTTGGTCCCAATTGACTGCATAATCTCAATTAATACTTGCATTAATTTACATGATTACGTGAAAATGGCAATAGCACTTAGAAAATACTTAGCGTCTAAATCCAACAAACATTCGGAGTCTGCAGATTCAAATATTGTTAATAGTAAAGAAATTTCCTTTCCTATAGATTTCCAAAATTGGTCAATTCCAAAAAGACAAATAGATACTATTTATCAAATCGGAAAGTTTGACTTCAAAACCGCTTTTTCGGTAAAAAATCATGAAGAAACAATTAGTCTTAATGAAGAATTTCAAAAAATAAAATTACTATCTAAATGGTCAATTAGTCTCATGATTCAAATTGCTTTAAAACCTCTATCTGGAGAAGGTTTAAATTGTCCTCTTTATATGGCATTAAGAGATAATCGTATAGTTGGTTATAAAGACTCCCTACTAGATATGGTCCAAATAAATATTTGTAACGAACCTATATATTTTAATTGTTGTCCAAACTTTTCAGTTGACTTAACTGATCCTTGGATTTTAGACACGTTAACTTTAGACGTTCATCTTCCTAGTTATTCAAATGATCAAAATACTGAGCATGCAAAAACTGTGCAATTTAGAGAACATGTTAAAAACTTTGCTGTCATTTATCGTATTTATTTTAGATTAATGTCTTCTCATTTAAATCCTAAATGTTTATTACATCCTTCTTTTGATGAAACTGTTTTATTAAAAGTAGAAAAGGAGAACGCTACTACTTTTACTCCAAAAATATTAAGATTGGATGAAATAACTATACCTCAACAATTTTAATTCAAAATAATCAACCTCATAAGAGTATAGCTCAAAAACAAGTTGAACAAATTATAGAAGAGCCAGATGGCCAAATTATTATTAAATTTGGTTCGTCTAGTATCCCTATGGAAGTACCTCCTAGCTCGTCTTTTATTTATAAAGACACGGCTAGTAGCTCTTCCTCTCATAATGTTTTTAGACGAACACACTACGAAGAAACTTCCAAAATTTATTATAGAAATCTAATACCTGAACCAGTAGGAGAATCCTCATCTCCTCCTAATTGTCCTACTCTCTCTGCAATGAAACCACCAACTTATTCCTCCATTAATGTTATATCCAAACATTTTCAAATAAATTTAGATTATTTAAATGAAGAATTTAATTCAAAAGAAAACCAAGATAAAAAGGACTGGTTTTTAGGATCATTTGATAATATTAGTAAAAACCACATCAGATTGGAATGGTACTCTGAAATGGAACGTCTAAAAACCAATATTCCCTTTTTTACATGGTTCTCAATATTTACTTCTAGAAATCAAATCCCTTATCCTTTTTCTCAACTCCAAATTAATACTCAAATAGACTTAACCCAAAAATGGACCCCTAAAGATGGAAGAATAATCACTTCTGTTCATCCACCATTAACTGAAATTCAAATTACTAATAATGAAGGATCTTTTGTCATCGCTCCATTTAAAATGGGAAGAAAAGATGACGACAGTTCCCAAGTAAGTTTAGGAGATATTAAAAAAATATATCAACAAAAATAATTACTCTAATCAACTCCTCAGTACCATCTCTAAGCATGTGGAGATGTTATCTACCCAAACCGAGTCAATTCCTAAGTCTTCAGAAACAAAAATCATAACTCCAAACAAGTCAAAAGAAGTAAAATTTTCCTATGATATATCTCAACCTTATTTTAAGCCTTCAGGTATGCCGTTAGAAAGACAAAAAATGATTAGTGTACCAGATTAAATTGATACTTCTAAGTTAATAAATAAGATTACTCAAAAATTTTCCTCTCTAGCAATCTCAAAATAACAAATAAATGTTCTTAACAAAACTTCTCAAAAAATTGAGTCAAACTCCTCGTCTACCAATATTTCTGAAAATGAAGATAATATTGATCTTAATAAAATAACCTCAAGAAACAAATCCTCATGGAGAAATATCCCAACAAGAAATTACTATTCTCGTCCTACTCCACCTGACATTCAGTATGAAGAGCGCTCTTTATTTCGTACTGAAGGTTATGATGGTAGTGCCATATATGAATGGAACATAGATGGAAGGTCTGAATATGAAATATTAAATGTCCTTCACAATATGGCAATGGCTATTACAACTTATAGAACTAAAAAATACTCGGAACAAAGAATTATGGATTTGTTGGTCAGTGGATTTACAGGCCATCTAAAATTTTGGTGGGATAACGCAGTGGGAGAAGCTGACAGAACTTATATTTACAACCATAAAGTTGATAGTAAAACTGACATGGTTGATAATAAAACTGACATAGAAGAAGTTCATGATGGCACCTCTATACTCATTCATGCCATATCCATGCATTTTATTGGTAATCCAAAAGAAGAATTAACCTCATCTAAAATAGTACTAACTAACCTCAAATGTCCAACTCTTAATGATTATAAATGGTATAAAGATGTTTTTCTTACTAATGTCCTCAAAAGAGCAGATTGTAATGAACACTTTTGGAAAGAAAAATTTATTTCCGGACTTCCTTCTCTGTTCTCCCAAAGAATTTTCATAAAAATCAGAGAAAGCATGGGACAAGAACAAATTCCTTATAATCAAATGACTTATGGACATATATTTGTCTTCATTAAAAAAGAGGCTATATCCCTATGTCAACAATGAAAGATACAATCTAAATATGTCTCTGAAAATCTCAATGTAGAAAAGAGCTTGGATGTTTTTGCGATGCTTTTGGCCTTCCAAAAATCCAAGCTCCTTCAACCATAAAAAAAAAATCAAAACATTTCCATAAAAAATCTTATAAACCCTCCAAAAGTTATCCTTCTCAAGAGCAATTCTATAAAAAAATCTCCGAAAAAGTACTCAAAGCCAAAGAGAAACGAAAAAAGAACTATTATTTGTTACAAATGTGGACGAGTAGGACACAAAGCCAATAAATGTAATATGAAACAAAAAATATCTGAATTTTGCGCTAATAATCCAGAACTAACTTTCTTCTTTACTAATACTAGAAGAAGCATCAAGATCCAGTTCCTACAGTTCTGAAGATTATGATCAACTCCTTCAAATTCAATCTACTTCTGATAATTCTAGTGACTCTTCCTCTAATGAATCATCAAGAATTTGTTTAGAAAAATGCATTAATGTGATTACGGAAAGAAAAGATGAAAAGGAATTTCTTTTCAAACTTATAGATCGAATTGAAGACCCTGATGTCAAAAAAGAATATCTATTAAAACTAAAAGAACTAGTCATAAAAGAAGAATTTTTTTCAAGACCAGAACCTGTTAATCTTACAAATATATTTGATCGTTATCCAACTCCTAATATATTCAAACAAATTACTACCAAAGATCTTCAAACTGAAGTCAATAACTTATAATGACAAGTTAAAGAACTTCAAAAATAATATTTTAACCTTAAAAAAAAGATCTCGAACTACAAATTCGACTAGCCATACTTGAGCCCAAAGTTGATAATTTAGATGAACCTTCTTCATGTCATACTCCAGAATTACCTCCTATTCAAATTTCTTCACAAGAACCTACGTCAGACCAACTTAATGTTATTGATAAAATTAATTTTCAAAAATGGCACATCATTATTTCCATCAAAATTGGAAATGACTTTAATATTAGCACTATTTCTCTCCTTGATAGCGGTGCTGATCAAAACTGTATTCGGAAAGGACTAATACCTTCCACTTTTTACGAAAAAACCACAGAAAAACTCCATAAGGACAATGGAGATCCTCTCAAAATTAAATATAAACTTTCAAAAGCTTATATTTGTAACGATGGTTATTGTTTCAAGAATACATTCATTCTTGTAAGAAACATTAATTGTGACGTAATATTAGGTACTCCGTTTATTATTCAAATTTATCCCATTAAAGTGGACAGAACTGGTGTTCATACAAACATTATGGGCAAGAAATTATCGTTTCAATTTCTCTCTCCTGTTTTTCAAAAGGATGTTACTTTACTTTAATCATCCTCTATCTACCAACAAATTAATTTAATACAAAACAAAAAATCTCAAATTTTTTTCCTACAAAAGGAAATCTCATATCTAAAGATAGAAGAACAATTACAAAATCCTTCACTCCAAAAGAAAATATCTGATTTACAAGATATTTTCCAAAAGGAAGTTTGTGCTGATATTCCAAATGCATTCTGGGAAAGGAAAAAACATGTTGTTTCTCTTCCTTATGAGAAAGAATTTTCTGAGCAAAATATCCCCACAAAAGCTAGACCAATTCAGATGAATCATGAAATGCTTGAATTCTATAAAAAAGAAATTCAAACACTTCTTGATAAAAAATTAATTCGCCCTTCAAAATCTCCCTGGAGTTGTGCAGCCTTTTATGTTATGAATCAAGCTGAAAAGGATCATGGCGTTCCCAGATTAGTTATTAATTAAACCGTCTTTATGACGCAAAAATATTTTCAAAATATGATATGAAAAGTGGATTTTGGCAAATCCAAATTATGGAAGAAGACAAATATAAAACTGCCTTTACTGTTCCCTTCGAACATTATGAATGGAATGTCATGCCCTTTGGATTAAAATATGCTCCCTCTGAATTTCAAAATATTATGAATGACATTTTTAATCCATATAGACAATTTATTATAATTTATATAGATGATGTATTAATTTATTCCACTTTAATAGATCAGCATTTTAAACATCTCCAAACCTTTTTACATGTTATAAAGAAAAATGGTCTAGTAGTCTCATTCCCAAAAATGAAATTATTTCAAACAAAAATTCGATTTTAGGACATGACATATATCAAGGAACAATTAAACCTATTACTAAAGCTATAGAATTCGCAAATAAATTCCCTAATGAAATTAAAGATAAAAATCAATTACAAAGATTCCTTGGATGTCTTAATTATGTAGCTGATTTTTTTCCTAAATTACGGCAATATTGTGCCTGCCTTTATAAAAGATTACAAAAGAATCCTCCGGCTTGGTCTCAGGAGCATACTAAAACAGTTCAAATGCTTAAAGAAAAAGTCAAAGCACTTCCATGCCTAGGCATCCCTCATCCTAATGCATTCATGATAGTAGAAACAGATGCATCAGACATAGGATATGGGGGTATACTCAAACAAAGATTTTCCGAACAAAAACAAGAACAATTAGTTAGACTACATTCAGGTATATGGCTTGGACCACAAAAGATTTATTCTACTATCAAAAAGGAAATTTTATCAATTGTTCTATGTATCTCAAAATTTCAAGATGATTTATATAACAAACAATTTTTATTACGTATTGATTGTAAATCAGCAAAAGAAGTTTTACAAAAAGATGTACAAAATATAGTTTCAAAACAAATATTTGCCAAACAGCAAGCTATACTTTCAGTTTTTGATTTCGAAATCGAATATATTAAAGGTCAAAATAATTCTCTTCCTGATTTTTTAACAACGGAATTCCTTCAAGGGAGAAATGAGAGCAATGACAAACAAAAAATTCATATTCTGCAGAACAAACAATGAGTAAAGAGAAAGAGAAAGGAAAAGGATTTCAAAAACCACAAGATTACGCCATGGGTATTCAAAAACTACAATCATCCTACCAAACTCAAAAAATTCCCCTTTCAAATAAATTTGAAGCCTTCTCAGGCTTTCCTCCTCTCAGTTACTCTCAAGCTATAAAATGTCCCATTCAAGCCACTCAAACAAAACCTTCTACTCAAACTCAAACCTCAAACTTGGACCAATTCAAATATATGACAAAACCGACTATAGAACCTATGTTTCTTACTAGATATTTAGAAGCTCCTCAAAATCATGACCTTTTCAAATTCATAGAAACCCTCTTACCTACAGGATGTCAATATTGTTCTGAAACTCCCGTTAAAACCAGAGAGTTTTACGAACTCATACTTATTGACACCAATTCAGCAGAAATTGAACACACCTAGGATAACAAAAACAAAAATAAAATTGCCTACTCAAAATGCAAAATACTCAAAGTCATTTCCCCCATTGACTGGCTATCAATTTATGCTCCAAAATCATTTTCGGTCACCTATTACCCACGAGACTGTAATTATATCGACTATCAAATTGCCTGGTTTAGAGCCTTTCCTACTAAGAGCATTTGACCATTCATGGTATATTAATTTCGATCCTCAATGCCCCAGTAATTTTCCAATCTGGTTCTACGAATGGTGGCTATACTTCGGAAGCTCACAAGATATATGCCCTACGGAAGTTAAGAAAGCCTTCGAATTCTACTCAAAACAAGCATCCAATTATCCATATCTCAAAGAAGTTCAACTCCATAGGAAATTCTGCATCCCATGGATCATATGCTGGTCATATAAGATATATCAACAATACCCACGTCCTTATCCAATGTCCTTGGTTAGGGAATTCAAAATCAAATGGTGGGAAATGTTTTTGGTAGACAAGATATGCTCACTCAAAATAGTTCAAGAACATCTACTATACGGCAAATGGATAGAAAAGGCAATCAAAGATATTCCATCTCCTCCTACCCCGAGGAAAGAAAAAGAGTCAAAGCCCAAAGGAGAATTCAAGATTCAAGAGCTCGAAAGAGAAAATTATGACACTCAAAAAAGAAAAGGAACTACTGATAGCAAAGACTTCAAATGAATCGTCCTCATCAGTCAATTCTCCGATCCATGATCCATTCGGAGATCAATGTTCTCAGGATCCTTATCTTCAATAAAAACATTTATAAAAAGAGCCCGCAGGAAATTTATCCTGGCAAAAATTAGGGCCACAAAACTCAAAAGAGCCCGCAGGTTCATCCTGGAAAAAATGAGGGCCATAAATTCAAAAGATCCCGCTAAGTGAAATATCACTTAGGCAAAAATTAGGGACATTCCTAACTCAAAGTTTTTTTTTCATGTGCAAGTTTCAAAACATGTTCAAAAAATCGCCTTTCAAATCGTCTGTCGGACAAATCGATCATCAAAAGAAAAGTCAAAATAGCTGTACCAGACAAAATTGTCGGATACGACAAAAATCACCGAACAAAAGCAAGAGCATCAAAGCTTCATCATCAAAACAAAAACACGTAGCAGCTCCATGCTCCCAGTCATCAAGTAGCGTAGAAGACAAAAGTTCAAGTTCCATCACCTACGTGCATGCACCTGCTAAGATTCTAAAATATGACAAAAACTCAAATCAAGACTATGCATTCACATGTTATCTACTGACATATGATATAATATTAGATAGATAAGCTTGTAACTTTCTTCCGTCTTGTGTACAAATAGCTAGCTCAAATATGTTGTAAGGCAGAGTGTGTTTTACTATCAGTTGTTTTAGAGGAAATAAGTGAGTGTTGTGTGACAATAAAGTTTGTAAGTGTTGAGTGTTCTTCCAATCCCCTTGTATAAATTCCGCTTTCAATAAAAGTAAGTTCTTTTCAAATCCTTGTTATTCAATCTTGTTAATCTCTTTCATTCAAATTCGTTGTTTTAATTCTAAACTTATAATCTCTTATTCAAATTAAATTTTTGATTATAACATTTATAATAAAATCTTTATACTCAACTTATAATCAATTTAATTATTTATAATCGAACTTTATACTTTATACTACTTTATACTACCTGGGTAAAAACTGGTATCAGAGCCATTTTTAAGGGGTGGTAAGGATACTGTAGATTGAAAAAATTTGCATATAGTCACGTATGCTTGCATTTAGCTTAGAATCATTAAACTATAGTAGTTACTTCACCTCTCACATGTTAATAAAATATAGTAGTTATTAAAACATTGTTTACTACTTTGCAACTTCCTACGTAAAGTTGGAACTAGCTAGCTAAGTCTTTTGCTTAGTGATTTGCCTACTTCAGTAATCCTTTAACTAAGTGCATCATTAATTAAGTTACGTGCTTTTAATTGTTGGTTAAACGTTGGTCAGCCCTTAAGTTAAATTGTTGGTCAGCCGAAGTTAGGTGGTCCCAGTTAGGGTGGTCCCGTTGGTCCCAATTGACTGCATAATCTCAATTAATCCTTGCATTAATTTAAATGATTACTTGAAAATGGCAATAGCACTTAGAAAATACTTAGCGTCTAAATTTAACGAACATTCGGAGTCTGCAGATTCAAATATTGTTAATGATATTGAAATTTCCTTTCCTATAGATTTTCAAAATTGGTCAATTCCAAATAGACAAATAGATACTATTTATAAAATCGGAAAGTTTGACTTCAAAACCGCTTTTTCGGTAAAAAATCATTAAGAAACAATTAGTCTCAATGAAGAATTTACAAAAATAAATTTACTATCTAAAACTGCCATAACCAAATACCTTAAAAATTTTAGATATATTCATTTTGGCATGATTCAAATTGCTTTACAACCTCTATCTAAAGAAGGTTTAAATTGTCCTGTTTATATGGCATTAAGAGATAATCGTATAGTTGGTTATAAAGATTCCCTACTAGCTATGGTCCAAACAAATATTTCTAACGGACCTATATATTATAATTGTTGTCCAAACTTTTCAGTTGACTTAACTGATCCTTGGATTTTAGACACGTTAACTTTACACATTCATCTTCCTAGTTATTCAAATGATCAAAATACTGAGCATGCAAAAACTGTGCAATTTAGAGAACATGTTAAAAACTTTGCTGTCATTTATCGTATTTATTTTAGATTAATGTCTTCTCATTTAAATCCTAAATGTTTATTACATCCTTCTTTTGATGAAACTGTTTTATTAAAAGTAGAAACGGAGAACGCTACTACTTTTACTCCAAGAAAATTAAGATGGGGTGAAATAACTATACCTCAACAATTTTAATTCAAAATAATCAATCTCGTAAGAGTATAGCTCAAAAATAAGTTGAACAAATTATAGAAGAGCCAGATGGCCAAATTATTATTAAATTTGGTTCGTCTAGTATCCCTATGGAAGTACCTCCTAGCTCGTCTTTTATTTATAAAGACACGGCTAGTAGCTCTTCCTCTCTTAATGTTTTTAGACCAACACACTACGAAGAAACTTCAAAAATTTATTATAGAAATCCAATACTTGAACCAGTAGGAGAATCCTCATCTCCTCCTAATTCTCCTACTCTCTCTGCAATGAAACAACCAACTTATTCCTCCATTAATGTTATATCCAAACCTTTCCAAATAAATTTAGATTATTTAAATGAAGAATTTAATTCAAAAGAAAACCAAGATAAAAAGGACTGGTTTTTAGGATCCTTTGATAATATTAGTAAAAACAATATCAGATTGGAATGGTACTCTGAAATGGAACGTCTAAAAACCAATATTCCCTTTTTTACACGGTTCTCAATATTTACTTCCAGAAATCAAATCCCTTATCCTTTTTCTCAACTCCAAATTAATACACAAATAGACTTAACCCAAAAATGAACCCTTAAAGATGGAAGAATAATCACTTTTGTTCATCCACCATTAACTGAAATTCAAATTACTAATAATGAAGGATCTTTCTCGTCGCTCCATTTAAAATGGGAAGAAAAGATGACGACAGTTCCCAAGTAAGTTTAGGAGATATTAAAAAAATATATCATCAAAATAATTATTCTAGTCAACTCCTCAGTACCATCTCTAACCAAGTGGAGATGTTATCTACCCAAATCGAATCAATTCCTAAGTCTTAGGAAACTAAAACCATAATTCCAAACAAGTCAAAAGAAGTAAAATGTCCCTATGATATATCTCAACCTTATTTTAAGCCTTCAGGTATGCCGTTAGAAAGACAAAAAATGATTAGTGTACCAGATGAAATTGATACTTCTAAGTTAATAAATAAAATTACTCAAAAACTTTCCTGTCTAGCAATCTCAAAAGAACAAATAAATGTTCTTAACATAACTTCTCAAAAAATTGAGTCAAACTCCTCCTCTACCAACATTTCTGAAAATGAAGATAAAATTGATCTTAATAAATCCTTATGGAGAAATATCCCAACAAGAAATTACTATTCTCGTCCTACTCCACCTGACATTCAGTATGAAGAGCGCTCTTTATTTCGTACTGAAGGTTATGATGGTAGTGCCATATATGAATGAAATATAGATGGAAGGTCTGAATATGAAATATTAAATGTCCTTCACAATATGGCAATGGCTATTACAGCTTATAGAACTAAAAAATACTCGGAACAAAGAAATATGGATTTGTTGGTCAGTGGATTTACCGGCCAACTAAAATTTTGGTGGGATAACACAGTGGGAGAAGCTGACAGAACTTATATTTACAACCATAAAGTTGATAGTAAAACTGACATGGTTGATAATAAAACTGACATAGACGAAGATCATGATCTATACTCATTCATGCCATATCCATGCATTTTATTGGTAATCTAAAAGAAGAATTAACCTCATCCAAAATAGTACTAACTAACCTCAAATGTCCAACTCTTAATGATTATAGATGGCATAAAGATGTTTTTCTTACTAATGTCCTTAAAAGAGCAGATTGTAATGAACCCTTTTGGAAAGAAAAATTTATTTCCGGACTTCCTTCTCTGTTCTCCCAAAGAATTTTCATAAAAATCAGAGAAAGTATGGGACAAGAACAAATTCCTTATAATCAAATGACTTATGGACATATATTTGCCTTCATTAAAAAAGAGGCTATATCCCTATGTCAAGAATTAAAGATACAATCTAAATATATCTCTGAAAAATCTCAATGTAGAAAAGAGCTCGGATGTTTTTGCGATGCTTTTGGCCTTCCAAAAATCCAAGCTCCTTCAACCATAAAAAAGAAAAAATCAAAACATTTCCATAAAAAATCTTATAAACCCTCCAAAAGTTATCCTTCTTAAGAGCAATTCTATAAAAAAATCTCCAAGAAAGTACTCAAAGCTAAAGAGAAACGAAAAAAGAACTATTATTTGTTACAAATGTGGACGAGTAGGACACAAAGCCAATAAATGTAATATGAAACAAAAAAAATCAAAAATTTGTGCTAAAAATCCAGAACTTAGTGAAAAAATTTCTTCTTTCCTAATACTAGAAGAAGCATCAAGATCCAGTTCCTACAGTTCTGAAGATTATGATCAACTCCTTCAAATTCAATCTACTTCTGATAATTCTAGTGAGTCTTCCTCTAATGAATCATAAAAAATTTGTTTAGAAAAATGCATTAATGTAATTACGGAAAGCAAAGATGAAAAGGAATTTCTTTTCGAACTTATAGATCGAATTGAAGACCCTGATGTCAAAAAAGAGTATCTATTAAAACTAAAAGAACTAGTCATAAAAGAAGAAACTTTTTCAAGACCAGAACTTGTTAATCTTACAAATATATTTGATCGTTATCCAACTCCTAATATATTCAAACAAATTACTACCAAAGATCTTCAAACTGAAGTCAATAACTTAAAATCACAAGTTAAAGAACTTCAACAACAATATTTTAACCTTAAAGCAAAGGATCTCGAACTACAAACTCGATTAGCCATACTTGAGCCCAAAGTTGATAATTTAGATGAACCTTCTTCATCTCATACTCCAGAATTACCTCCTATTAAAATTTGTTCACAAGAACCTACGTCAGATCAACTTAATGTTATTGATAAAATTAATTTTCAAAAATGGCACATCATTATTTCCATCAAAATTGGAAATGACTTTAATATTAGCACTATTGCTCTCCTTGATAGCGGTGCTGATCAAAATTGTATTAGGAAAGGACTAATACCTTCCACTTTTTACGAAAAAACCACAGAAAAACTCCATGGTGCCAATGGAGATCCTCTCAAAATTAAATATAAACTTTCAAAAGCTTATATTTGTAAAGATGGTTATTGTTTCAAGAATACATTCATTCTTGTAAGAAACATTAATTGTGACGTAATATTAGGTAATCCGTTTATTACTCAAATTTATCCCTTTTATGTGGACAGAACTAGTGTTCATACAAACATTATCGGAAAGAATTTATCTTTTCAATTTCTCTCCTGTTTTTCAAAAGGATGTTACTTTACTTCAATCATCCTCTATCTACCAACAAATTAATTTAATACAAAACAAAAAATCTCAAATCTTTTTCCTACAAAAGGAAATCTCATATCTAACGATAGAAGAACAATTACAAAACCTTTCACTCCAAAAGAAAATATCTGATTTACAAGATATTTTCCAAAAGGAAGTTTGTGCTGATATTCCAAATGCATTCTGGGAAAGGAAAAAATATGTTGTTTCTCTTCCTTATGAGAAAGAATTTTCTGAGCAAAATATCCCCACAAAAGCTAGACAAATTCAGATGAATCATGAAATGCTTGAATTCTGTAAAAAAGAAATTCAAACACTTCTTGATAAAAAATTAATTCGCCCTTCAAAATCTCCTTTGAGTTGTGCAACCTTTTATGTTATGAATCAAGCTGAAAAGGAACGTGGCATTCCCAGATTAGTTATTAATTATAAACCACTAAATAAGGTACTTCAATGGATTAGATATCAAATACCTAATAAAAAAGATTTATTAAACCATCTTTATGACGCAAAAATATTTTCAAAATTTGATATGAAAAGTGGATTTTGGCAAATCCTTATTATTTCATCTTGTTAATCTCTTTCATTCAAATTCGTTGTTTTGATTCTAAACTTATAATTTCATATTCAAATTAAACTTTTGATTATAATCAACTTATAATCAATTTAATTTTACAATCGAACTATAGACTACCTGGGTATAAACTGGTGTATGAAACTTTTGACCCATGTAGTATAAAGTAGTATAAAGTATAAAGTTCGATTATAAATAATTAAATTGATTATAAGTTGTGTATAAAGATGTTATTATAAATTAAATTGATTATAAGTTGATTATAATCAAAAGTTTAATTTGAATATGAAATTATAAGTTTAGAATTAAAACAATTAATTTGAATGAAAGAGATTATACAAGGATTTGAAAAGAACTTACAATATTGAAAGCGGAATTTATACAAGGGGATCAGAAGAACACTCAACACTTACAAACTTTATTGTTACACAAAACTCACTTAATTCTTCTAAAACAACTGATAGTAAAACACACTCTGCCTTACAACATATTTGAGCTAGCTATTTATACACAAGACGGAAGAAAGTTACAAGCTTATCTATCTAATATTATATCATATGTCAGTAGATAACATGTGAATGCATGCTCTTAATTTTTTGAGTTTTTTTCCATATTTGAGAATCTTAGCAAGTGCACGCATGCAAGTGATGGAACTTGAACTTTTGTCTTCTATGCTACTTGATGACTGAGAGCATGGAGCTGCTACGTGTTTTTGTTTTGATGATGAAGCTTTGATGTTGTTGATTTTGTTCGGTGATTTTTGTCGTATTCGACAATTTTGTCGGGTATAGCTATTTTGTCTTTTCTTTTGATGATCGGTTTGTCCGACAGACGATTTGAAAGGCGATGTTTTGAAAATGTTTTGAAACCTGCACATGAAAAAAAACTTTGAGTTAGGAATGTCCCTAATTTTTGCCTAAGTGATATTTCACTTAGCGGGATCTTTTGAATTTATGGCCCTCATTTTTGCCAGGATGAACCTGCGGGCTCTTTTGAGTTTTGTGTCCCTAATATTTGCCAGGATAAATTTCCCGCGGGCTCTTTTTATAAATGTTTTTATTGAAGATAAGGATCCTGAGAACATTGATCTCCGAATGGTTCATGGATCGGAGAATTGACTGATGAGGACGATTCATTTGAAGTCTTTGCTATCAGTAGTTCCTTTTCTTTTTTGAGTATCATAATTTCTCTTTCGAGCTCTTGAATCTTGGATTCTCCTTTGGGCGTTGACTCTTTTTCTTTCCTTGGGTAGGAGGAGATGGAATATCTTTGATTACCTTTTCTATCCGTTTGCCATATAGTAGATGTTCTTGAACAATTTTGAGTGAGCATATCTTGTCTACCGAAAACTTTTCCCACCATTTGATTTTGAATTCCCTAACCAAGGACATTGGATAAGGACGTAGGTATTGTTGATATATCTTATACGACCAGCACATGATCCATGGGATGCAGAATTCCCTATGGAATTGAACTTCTTTGAGATATGGATAATTGGATGCTTGTTTTGAGTAGAATTCGAAGACTTTCTTAACTTCAGTAGGCCATATATCTTGTGAGCTTCCGAAGTATAGCCACCATTCGTAGAACCAGATTGGAAAATTACTGGGGCATTGGGGATCGAAATTAATATACCATGAATGGTCAAATGCTCTTAGTAGGAAGGCTCTAAACCAGGCCATTTGATAGTCGATATAATTATAGTCTCGTGGGTAATAGGTGACCGAAAATGATTTTGGAGCATAAATTGATAGCCAGTCAGTGGGGGAAATGACTTTGAGTATTTTGCATTTTGAGTAGGCAATTTTATTTTTGTTTTTGTTATCATAGGTGTGTTCAATTTCCGCTGAATTGGTGTCAATAAGTATGAGTTCGTAAAACTCTCTGGTTTTAACGGGAGTTTCAGAACGATATTGACATCCTGTAGGAAAGAGGGTTTCTATGAATTTGAAAAGGTCATGATTTTGAGGGGCTTCTAAATATCTAGTAAGAAACATAGGTTCTATAGTCGGTTTTGTCATATATTTGAATTGGACCAAGTTTGAGGTTTGAGTTTGAGTAGAAGGTTTTGTTTGAGTGGCTTGAATGGGATATTTTATAGCTTGAGAGTAACTGAGAGGAGGAAAGTCTGAGAAGGCTTCAAATTTATTTGAAAGGGGAATTTTTTGAGTTTGGTAGGATGGTTGTAGTTTTTGAATACCCATGGCGTAATCTTGTGGTTTTTGAATTCCTTTTCCTTTCTCTTTCTCTTTACTCATTGTTTTTTCTGCAGAATATGAATTTTTTGTTTGTCATTGCTCTCATTTCTCCCTTGAAGGAATTCCCTTGTTAAAAAATCAGAAAGAGAATTATTTTGACCTTTGATATATTCGATTTCGAAATCAAAAACTGAAAGCATAGCTTGCCATCTGGCAAATATTTGTTTTGAAACTATATTTTGTACATCTTTTTGTAAAACTTCTTTTGCTGATTTACAATCAATACGTAATAAAAATTGTTTGTTATATAAATCATCTTGAAATTTTGAGATACATAGAACAATTGATACAATTTCCTTTTTGGTAGTAGAATAATTCTTTTGTGGTCCAAGCCATATACCTGAATGTAGTCTAACTAATTGTTCTTGTTTTTGTTCAGACAAACTTTGTTTGAGTATACCCCCATATCCTATGTCTGATGCATCTGTTTCTACTATCATGAATGCATTAGGATGAGGGATGCCTAGGCATGGAAGTGCTTTGACTTTTTCTTTAAGCATTTGAACTGTTTTAGTATGCTCGTGAGACCAAGCCGGAGGATTCGTTTGTAATCTTTTATAAAGGCAGGCACAATATTGCCGTAATTTAGGAAAAAAGTCAGCTACATAATTAAGACATCCAAGGAATCTTTGTAATTGATTTTTATCTTTAATTTCATCAGGGAATTTATTTGCGAATTCTATAGCTCTAGTAATAGGTTTAATTGTTCCTTGATATATGTCATGTCCTAAAAACCGAATTTTTGTTTGAAATAATTTCATTTTTGGGAATGAGACTACTAGACCATTTTTCTTTATAACATGTAAAAAGGTTTGGAGATGTTTAAAATGCTGATCTATTGAAGTGGGATAAATTAATACATCATCTATATAAACTATAATAAATTGACTATATGGATTAAAAATGTCATTCATAATATTTTGAAATTCAGAGGGAGCATTTGTAAATCCAAAGGGCATGACGTTCCATTCATAATGTCCGAAGGTAACAGTAAAGGCAGTTTTATTTTTGTCTTCTTCTATAATTTGGATTTGCCAAAATCCACTTTTCATATCAAATTTTGAAAATATTTTTGCGCCATATCTAAAATTTGTGCTAAAAATCCAGAACTTAGTGAAAAACTTTCTTCTTTACTAATACTAGAAGAAGCATCAAGATCCAGTTCCTACAGTTCTGAAGATTATGATCAACTCCTTCAAATTCAATCTACTTCTGATAATTCTAGTGACTCTTCCTCTAATGAATCATCAAAAATTTGTTTAGAAAAATGCATTAATGTAATTACGGAAAGCAAAGATGAAAAGGAATCTCTTTTCGAACTTATAGATCGAATTGAAGACCCTGATGTCAAAAAAGAGTATCTATTAAAACTAAAAGAATTAGTCATAAAAGAAGAATCTTTTTCAAGACCAGAACCTGTTAATCTTACAAAAATATTTTATCGTTATCCAACTCCTAATATATTCAAACAAATTACTACCAAAGATCTTCAAACTGAAGTCAATAACTTAAAATCACAAGTTAAATAACTTCAACAACAATATTTTAACCTTAAAGCAAAGGATCTCGAACTACAAACTCGACTAGCCATACTTGAGCCCAAAGTTGATAATTTAGATGAACCTTCTTCATCTCATACTCCAGAATTACCTCCTATTCAAATTTCTTCACAAGAACCTACGTCAGACCAACTTAATGTTAGTGATAAAATTAATTTTCAAATATGGCACATCATTATTTCCATCAAAATTGAAAATGACTTTAATATTAGCACTATTGCTCTCCTTGATAGCGATGCTGATCAAAACTGTATTAGGGAAGGACTAATACCTTCCACTTTTTACGAAAAAACCACAGAAAAACTCCATGGTGCCAATGGAGATCCTGTCAAAATTAAATATAAACTTTCAAAAGCTTATATTTGTAACGATGGTTATTGTTTCAAGAATACATTCATTCTTGTAAGAAACATTAATTGTGACGTAATATTAGGTACTCCGTTTATTACTCAAATTTATCCCTTTAATGTGGACAGAACAGGTGTTCATACAAACATTATGGGCAAGATATTATCTTTTCAATTTCTCTCTCCTGTTTTTCAAAAGGATGTTACTTTACTTCCATCATCCTCTATCTACCAACAAATTAATTTAATACAAAACCAAAAATCTCAAATCTTTTTCCTACAAAAGGAAATCTCATATCTAAAACTAGAAGAACAATTACAAAATCCTTCACTCCAAAAGAAAATATATGATTTACAAGATATTGTCCAAAAGGAAGTTTGTGCTGATATTCCAAATGCATTCTGGGAAAGAAAAAAACATGTTGTTTCTCTTCCTTATGAGAAAGAATTTTCTGAGCAAAATGTCCCCACAAAAGCTAGACCAATTCAGATGAATCATCAAATGCTTGATTTCCGTAAAAAAGAAATTCAAACACATCTTGATAAAAAATTAATTCGCCCTTCAAAATCTCCCTGGAGTTGTGCAGCCTTTTAGGTTATGAATCAAGCTGAAAAGGAACGTGGCATTCCCAGATTAGTTATTAAATATAAACCTCTAAATAAGGTACTTCAATGGATTAGATATCCAATACCTAATAAAAATTTGATATGAAAAGTGGATTTTGGCAAATCCAAATTATAGAAGACAAAAATAAAATCGCCTTTATACTACTATCTTGTTAATCTCTTTCATTCAAATTTGTTATTTTAATTCTAAACTTATAATTTCTTATTCAAATTAAACTTTTGATTATAATCAACTTATAACTTATAAGAAATTTAATCTTACAATTTAATTTTACAATCGAACTTTAGACTACCTGGGTAAAAGCTGGTATCAAAGCCATTTTTAAGAGGTGGTAATGATACTGTAGATTGAAGAAATTTTCATATAGTCACGTATGTTTGCATTTAGCTTAGAATCATTAAACTATAGTAGTTACTTCACCTCTCACATGTTAATAAAATATAGTAGTTATTAAAACATTGTTTACTACTTTGCAACTTCCTACGTATAGTTGGCACTAGCTAGCTAAGTCTTTTGCTTAGTGATTTGCCTACTTCAGCAATCCTTTAACTAAGTGCATCATTAATTAAGTTACGTGCTTTTAATTGTTGGTTAAACGTTAGTCAGCCCTAGAGTTAAACTGTTGGTCAGCCGAAGTTAGGTGGTCCCAGTTAGGGTGGTCCCGTTGGTCCC
Source organism: Tetragonia tetragonoides (assembly GCA_038025085.1). Taxonomy (NCBI): domain Eukaryota; kingdom Viridiplantae; phylum Streptophyta; class Magnoliopsida; order Caryophyllales; family Aizoaceae; genus Tetragonia; species Tetragonia tetragonoides. The sequence continues at coordinate 28,765,262 of CM076140.1, forward strand.
AATTGACTACATAATCTCAATTAATCCTTGTATTAATTTAAATGATTACTTGAAAATGGCAATAACACTTAGAAAATACTTAGCGTCTAAATCCAACAAACATTCGGAGTCTGTAGATTCAAATATTGTTAATAGTAAAGAAATTTCCTTTCCTATAGATTTTCAAAATTGGTCACTTCCAAAAAGACAAATAGATACTATTTATCAAATCGGAAAGTTTGACTTCAAAACTGCTTTTTCGGTAAAAAATCATGAAGAAACAATTAGTCTCAATGAAGAATTTCAAAAAATAAAATTACTATCTAAAACCGCCATAACCAAATACCCTAAAATTTTTAGATATATTCATTTTGGCATGATTCAAATTGCTTTAAAATCTCTATCTAGAGAAGGTTTAAATTGTCCTGTTTATATGGCATTAAGAGATAATCGTATAGTTGGTTATAAAGATTCCCTACTAGCTATGGTCCAAACAACTATTTATAACGGACCTATATATTTTAATTGTTGTCCAAACTTTTCAGTTGACTTAACTGATCCTTGGATTTTAGACATGTTAACTTTAGACGTTCATCTTCCTAGTTATTCAAATGATCAAAATACTGAGCATGCAAAAACTGTGCAATTTAGAGAACATGTTAAAAACTTTGCTTTCATTTATCGTATTTATTTTAGATTAATGTCTTCTCATTTAAATCCTAAATGTTTATTACATCTTTCTTTTGATGAAACTGTTTTATTAAAAGTAGAAACGGAGAACGCTACTACTTTTACTCCAAGAAAATTAAGATGGGATGAAATAACTATACCTCAACAATTTTTAATTCAAAATAATCAACCTCGTAAGAGTATAGCTCAAAAACAAGTTGAACAAATTATAGAAGAGCCAGATGGCCAAATTATTATTAAATTTGGTTCGTCTAGTATCCCTATGGAAGTACCTCCTACCTCGTCTTTCATTTATAAAGACGCTACAGCACTTTGTCCCATGTCCCGTGTCCCATGACGCAGCACTTTGTCCCATGTCCCATGACGCAGCACCTTGTGCCATGTCCCATGACGCAACACCTTGTCCCATATCCCATGAAGCAGCACCTTGTCCCATGTCCCATGCCCCATGACGCAGCACCTTGTCCCATGTCCCATGACGTAGTATCACGGTCCGCCTTTTCTAGTTGCGGGACGTGCGGCGCACTCTTGTCTCCTAGCGGCAAGAGTGCCATCCGTACACAAGGAACGTCTTTGATGTGTCAGTGGACACAAGAGAGTGAGGGAGGGACGGAGTTTGAGAGAGGTGTTGGATGATGCACGCAATCAACACAGTTTAACAACAACAAGCATTGACATCAATACATCGATATGGAGGACTACTTTCCCCATAAAGAATCTTAAAAGGTTTATTCATTCTGACAGGAGTATACATCAAGAGTGCATAACTTTCATATTCGACATCTACTCCTAGAAGTAAAAGAACTAGAAAGCTTAAAGACATGTCCAAGGGTGGACACGCAGGAAGCACCTTAGAGTCATGTTATTGGGGAACTAGAAAACGTAAAAAAAGTGTAAAGACATGTCCAAGGGTCAACACGCAGGAAGCGCCTTAGAGACATGTTAAATTGCAAGGAAAGTAAAGGAAAGCTGTACATTACAAGGTGTGAGGGGCGGAACCTAACATTCTCCCCCACTAAAGTTGTCTACGTCCTCGGCGACGTGATTCAGTCATCAAGTGTCGGGGACGGCTTGGCGCGGATGTTGGCCCGAGTAGACTTGTTGCGGGCGGAATCTTCTGGGTATGGATGATACAGCTTCAAGCGTCTCACATGAAAGACAGGGTGTACTTTCATCCAAGTTGGGGGTTCCACTTTGTAACCCGTACTTCCCACCTTTTTGGTGATAAGGATGGGGCCTTCATATTTGCGGACTAACCGCTTGTCCCTTCCTCTCAGGAATCTCATCTGCTCTGGGAGGATCTTCACCATCACTAGGTCTCCCACTTCGAACTCCAGTGGCCTTCTCTTCTGATCGACCCATTTCTTCATGTGCTTCGAAGCCTTTTCTAGGTAACTCCGAGCAATGTCGGTATTTTGCTTCCATTCTCTGGTGAACTCATATGCTTTCTTGCTTCGGCCCTTGTAATGATCACCCACAGTGTGCGGTAAGAGAGGTTGTTGTCTCGTGAAGACTTCGAAGGGACTCCTGTTGGACGAGGAGATCTTCTGAGAATTGAAGCAGAGCTGGGATACATCTAGTAGGCTCACCCACTCTCTCTGGTTGACGCTCACAAAGTGTCGAAGGTATTCTTCGAGGAGCCCGTTGAATCTTTCTGTCTGTCCGTCTGTCTGGGGATGGTATGCTGAAGACATGCTCACCTCTGAACCAAGAAGCTTGAAGAGTTCACCCCAAAAGATACCTGTGAACCGAGGGTCTCGGTCACTCTTAATGCTGCTAGGTAGCCCCCAGTACTTGACAATGTATTTGAAGAAGAGGACGGCTGTCTCTTCTGCTCCTGTAGATTTTGGCATAGGGATGAACGTGGCATACTTCGAGAATCGATCCACTATCACCATAATAGCGGACAAGGGTCCGACCTTCGGTAACCCGTTGATGAAGTCCATGGAGACACTCTCCCATGGTCTTGTCGGCACTACGAGTGGATTTAGTAGGCCGCCCTGCTTGAGTCGATCCGGCTTGTCTTGCTGACACACAAGACACGTCCGAGTGTAGCTCATTACGTCGTCCTTCATCTGGGGCCAGAAGTACCCTTGTTTTAGCAAGCTCAAGGTTCGCTGCTACCCCGGATGTCCTGCCCAAAGGGTGTCATGACATTCACTCAGCAATTTCCTCCAAATGCCCTCGGCCCTGGGAACATACAACCTATGTCCCTTTGTGAAGATGAGACCATCTTCCACCCAGAACCGTCTCGTTTTCCCTTCTTTAATGAGCTGTTGGATGGTCTTCGCCATCGTATCTTGACCTAGGTGTTGCTTGATCTGGTCGTGGATTGTAGTGGTCACTAGACTTGTTGACAAGTGAGACATTTGCTTCAAGGCAGCAAGGTCAGCCCGACGACTGAGAGCATCCGCGACCTTGTTATTTACCCCAGGTCTGTACGTAAACTCCACATCAAATTCCGCCAAGGATCCCTGCCACCGAGCTTGTCGACCAGTGAGTCTTGGTTGGGTTAAGAAGTGGCTCGCCGCAGTGTTATCTATGCGAACGAGGAACTTCGAACCCAAAAGGTAGTGTCTCCAGACCCTTAAGTAATATACAATTGCTAGTAACTCCTACTCTTGGGCGGCATTCCGCCTCTCGGCCCCATTCAGCTTGCGGCTCTCAAAAACAACCGGGTGGTCTTCTTGAAGATGTACTCCTCCGAGGGCGAAGTTTGAGGCATCCGTCTCGACTTCAAAGGGTTTTGTGGCATTGGGGAGAGCCAATACCGGTTCTTTGGTTACCAACTTCTTCAACTTTACAAACGCCTCCATCTGTGATTCGGCCCAATTCCAACCTTCACACTTCTTAAGCAAGTCTTTGAGGGGAGCCACAATACCAGAATACCCTGCAATGAAGCGCCGGTAGTAATTAGCAAGGCCAAGGAAGGAACGGAGCTCAGAGACATTCTTCGGAGGCTGCCACTCCTTGATGGCAAAGACTTTCTTCGGATCCATGCGCATCTTCCCCTTTCCTACAAAGTGACCAAGGAAACTAATTTCCTCTTATGCAAACGAGCACTTCTCTGGCTTCACGAACAGGTGGTGCTCGCGTAACTTCTCGAACACCAATCTTAAGTGTTCCAATTGTTAGCTCATGGTCTTGCTATAGATCACAATATCATCAAGGTATACCGCCACGAACTTATCCAAGTACCCGTGGAAGACATGATTCATCAAGGTGCAGAATGTTGCAGGAACATTCGTTAGTCCAAAGGGCATCACTAACCATTCAAAAGCTCCATATCTCGTCACACAAGATGTCTTCGGCTCGTCCCCTTCCGATATACGAACTTGATGGTATCTCGACCTCAAATGAAGCTTCGTGAAGTATACCGCATCGCCGAGCTGATCGAACAAGTCAGCAATGAACAGAATAGGATAGTGATTCCTCACCGTCAACTTCTTGAGTGCCCGATAGTTAATGCACAGCCAGAGAGTCCCATCTTGCTTTTTCTGGAACAACACCGGAGCTCCGTAGGGCGCTTTGGACGGTCGGATGAATCCTCCTTTCAAGAGCCCATCCAACTGTTTTCTCAGTTCAGCCAGTTCAGGAGGTGCCATCCTGTAAGGACTACGAGCGGGTGGCACGGCTCCCGGGATCAGCTCGATCTGATGATCGACGGATCAGCGAGGAGGGAGGACTTGGGGTAGGTCATCAGGCAAGATGTCCTTGAATCCCTCAAGCAGTCTCGCTACTTCCGGAGGAGTGGTCTCATCTTTACAATCTTCCTTCACCGACAAAGTAGCCAGGAACGACGGTTCATATCATCGAAGTCCCTTCTCAAATTGCATCGACGAGAGCATCTGTCCCCGTTTACTCTCAACCTTCACGTTCGACGCTTTCACCAGACACGGGCTGTCACCCATCAACAATAAGGAACTCAAATGTGGCATGGGTTCCGCTTTAGATGTGCGGAGGAAGTCCATACCCAGTACCATTTTGAAATCATCTAGTGGAGTCACCATAAGGTCCAATCGACCACTCCACTCCCCTATCCGAGTGAGGACTCCCTTGGAAATCCCTTGGATAGGTCTTTCTGCCGAGTCAACGGCCTTCATGCTGCTGCCTGCACGGTCTAGCTTCAGTCCCCATCTCTCTGCTTCAGTGCCGGCCACAAAGTTATGGGTGGCACCGGTGTCAACCATTGCTCGAGTGCTACTTCCATTGATCACTACGTCGAAGTACATGAGCTCCGTCGACTTGGGTTTTAGGGATGTCTCATCACCCCTCAGGGTGCCCAGTAAATGAACAGCTCCCATGTGTGGTATTTCATCATTATCCATTTCATTGTTCCTGCTTGTCTCTCCTCCGTTGGTGCCATCAGACTCCACAGACATCTTAGATAGATTCTGTTGGAGGGCACCCAAGTCTCGATGAGGGCACTCGGTGTGTTTGTGTGGCCCTTTGCAGTTGAAGCAACTGAACTTCGACGGCCATCTTGCCGTGAACGACTCCGTCTGATTGAACGATGAGGTCGCACCTAGGGGTCGGTAAGGTGCCGGTCAAGGGGCTCCACCTCCACCGTTCCCATATCTACTATTGCCACCGTTGTAGTTACCCTCGTTGTAGTTTCGAGAGTTGCTCGAGCCTTTCTGAGAGCCAGTTGACCCTGCTCGGTTCGCAACTAAACTTGGCCTTGTTGGCCCTTTCCTTGGTGGGGTCTCTTTCCCTAGCTGGTTGTCGAAGAGCCGTTCAGTCACGCTTATAGCAGCCAACAAGGTATCTAGCTTTTGTCTGTTCAACTCACGTTGAGAGCCCACTCTTTCAGCCCATCGATGAAATTGAACATATGATCCTTGTCGCTCATGTCCCTGATCTCCAGCATGCACGCCGAGTACTCCTTCACATAGTCTCGGATGGTCCCCGTGTGCTTGATGGTCTTTAACTTCCTTCGGGCAATCAACTCAGTGTTCTCTGGGTAGAACTGGTCGTTGAGTTCCTTCTTGAACTCTTCCCATGTATCTATTTTCAGAGTTTTGGCTTCGATCTCAGCATACTTCAAACGCCACCACAATTTTGCGTCATCCACTAGGTACATGACCGCGGTGTCGACCTTCCGGTCCTCTTCCAGTCCACTGACTCGGAAGTATTGTTCTAGGTCGAAGACAAAATTGTCTACTTCCTTGGAGTCTCTGGCTCCACTGTAGGTCCGGGGCTGAGGGGGCTTCACCCGTCTTGACCCTAATCCACCACTACCGCTTGCAACGACCTGGTTGATCGTAGCACACTGATCCCACAACGCTTGGAGTTGATTGTGGATGTGGTCAAGCTCCTCCAGCAAGCTTGCGGAGGATATATCATGCACTTGGGCCTCCAATGCATCGATCCGGGCATCCGACCCAATCACAAGTTTCTCTAGCTCTTCCGTGGTCACCATGGTTTCGAATTCAATCTAGCAACCTTTCACTGAGCGTGCTTCTCTCGCTGCGCTTTGATACCAACTGTCACGGTCCGCCTTTTCTAGTTGCGGGACGTGCGGCGAGCTCTTGTCTCCTAGCGGCAAGAGTGTCAGCCATACACAAGGAACGTCTTTGATGTGTCCGTAGACACAAGAGAGTGAGGGAGGGACGGATTTTGAGAGAGGGGTTGGATGATGCACGCAATCAACACAGTTTAACAACAACAAGAATTGACATCAATACCTCGATATAAAGGACTACTTCCCCTATAAAGAGTCTTAAAAGGTTTATTCATTCTGACAGGAGTATACATCATGAGTGCATAACTTTCATACTCGACATCTACTCCTAAAAGTAAAAGAACTAGAAAGCTTAAAGACATGTCCAAGGGTCGACACGCAGGAAGCGCCATAGAGACATGTTACTAGGGAACTAGAAAGCGTAAAGACATGTCCAAGGGTCAACACGCAGGAAGCGCCTTAGAGACATCTTACATTGCAAGGAAAGTAAGGAAAGCTATAAATTACAAGGTGTGAGGGGCGGAAACTAACACGCAGCACCTTGTCCCATGACCCATGACGCAGCACCTTCTCCCATGTTCCATGTCCCTTGACGCAGCACCTTGTCCCATGTCCCATGTCCTATGACGCAGCACCTTGTCCCATGACGCAGCACCTTGTCCCATGACCCATGACGCAGCACCTTGTCCCCTATCCCATGACGCAGCACCTTGTCCCATGACCCATGTCCTATGGCGCTGCACCTTGTCCCATGGCGCTGCACCTTGTCCCATGACGAAGCACCATGTCCCATGACGCAGCACCTTATCCCATGGCGCTAAAACACCTTGTCACATGACGCAGCACCTTGTCCCATGACCCATGTCCCATGACGCAGCACCTTGTCCCATGACGCAGCACCATTACCCATGACGCAGCACCTTGTCCCATGACCCATGACCCATGTTCCATGACGCAGCAGCATGACCCATGGCGTTGCATCACCCATGTCCCACGACGCAGCACCATGGCCTATGCGCTAAAGCAGTATGACCCATGCGTTGCAGCACGATGCAACACCATGACCCATGTGTTGCAGCAAGATGACCCATGCGTTGCAGCACGATGCAACACCTTGACCCATGGGTTGCAGCACGATGCAACACCATGACCCATTTGTTGCAGCACGATGCAACACCATGACCATGCGTTGCAGCACGATGACCCATGCGTTGCAGTACGATACAACAACATGACCCATGCGTTGCAACACGATGAAACACCATGACCCATGCATTGCAGCACCATGACCCATGCGTTGCAGCACCATGACCCATGCGTTGCAGCACCATGACCCATGCGTTGCAGCACCATAACCCTTGCGTTGCAGCACGATGCAACACCCTGACCCATTCGTTGCAGCACCATGCACCACCATGACCCATGCGTTGCAGCACGATGCGACCCCATGACCCATGCGCTGCAGCACGATGCAACACCATGACCTATGTGTTGCAGCACGATGCAACACCATGGAGCACCATGACCCATGCATTGCAGCAAGATGCAAAACCATGACCGGGCCCCGTGAGCACCCATGCCCCGGGAACGCTCTAGGGGACGTGTTTTGGGCCTCCGGACGCAAAGTTTTCGACGTTAATATTTTCGCCCCATATCGCACGGGAGACCCCTAGGGGACATGGGAGGCCCCTAGGGTCGATTATTGGGTCTCTGATAGGCCTGTAAGGGAGGTTTTACGCAATGCTAATGTTTTGTTGTTTTGGTGCAAGTCAGAAATTGTGTTATTGCTTACTGTAATGTTACACAGATTACAGTCCATAGGTAATGCAATCCCAAGGCCACCTACTAGGTAGGGTTCCTCTTCCTCTGCATCCCTTTGTTCCTTACAACCCTACTCTCCTAGGGGTAACTCACTACAAGCAGTGGTTCCCTTATCTGAAAAAACAGATACAAAATACAAAAAACATCCCCGACTTACAGCAAAATACAAAATACATAACAATCTAATTATTACAGTTTTCTTGTCCTTTTTTCCACTGGATTTTTCCTCCTGCTTCTGCTTTGCTATTACCCTTTTCCTCAATGTCCTCTGCTAGGGCAATCTTCCTCAGCTAATGTATTTTCCTTTTTTTCCTACAATCACAACTTGCTGTCTTCCTCCTGCTGTTTGCTGTCTTGATTCCTATACAGGTACTGATGTCCTGCTGTCTCTGCTGGCTGCTCATCTAGTGCAGTCCTGCCTTTTTGCCTGTGTCTACTGTGGTGCAAGAGCAATTAAATTCTCTCTAGCCATTTTTTGTCCTTGCTGTTGATTTTTCTCAGTCTGCTGCACTGTTGTATTCTGACCCTCACTGGTTGCTGGATCTGCTGCATGATCTGCATCACAGAAACAGTGCTTCCCACAAAATGTTTAATATTCCTGCTTCTCCACAGCTAGTATACAGCTGCTGCTAGCCCAGCTGCATACACTTCCTTCCTGAAGTTTGAGCATTTCTGCCTACTTATCCAGTTCAGCAAGCTCTGAATTGTGTTTGTTCTTGATGTAATCTGTAGCCAGCTTCTCACTTGCTCTAAAACACCTGCAGCCATGTTACATGTGAAGAAAAGGTGATTGTGGTCTTCTGGTTTTGCTTTGCACAGGTTGCATACATCATCCCCATTCAGGAAGCCCATGTTCTGCATTCTGTCCTTAGTTAACAATCTTCCCTGCTGAGCCAACCATAGGCAGAAGCTGTGTCTTGGCATTGTTACCCTTCCCCAAATCAGGTTGGCATGTCTATACTTAGGCATATCTCCCATCAAAGTGTTGTATCCCCTTGCAGCTGTATAGCAACCATCTGCATCTCTTTTCCAGACCCCTCTGACTGTGTAATGCTCCTGGAAATAGCTCTTGATTTTGTTGAGTTTGGTCCAGTACCAGCTGGCACCCCACACTGGTGCATAGTCCCAGAGATTGGTACCTTTCAGATATATCCCATTTATCCATTTTACCCACAAAGTATCTTTTTTTGTGGCTAAATCCCAGATATGTTTTCCATTCAGAGCCACATTAAACCATTTGCAATTTTTTATGTTTATGCCCCCATTTTTCCTAGGTCTGCATACCATATCCCATGCCACCAGGTTGGTTTTATGCTTCTGCTCAGTGGAACCCCATAAGAAATATCTGCATTTTTGTTCTACACTTTTAAGTACCCCTGCAGGCATTATGAAAATGCTAGACCAGTACACATGTATAGAGAAAAGCACAGAATTTATGACTTGAGCTCTTCCTGCATATGATAGGTTCCTAGAAGCCCATATCTGCAATTTTTTGGTCATTTTATCAACCAAGCACTCACAGTCAATTTTGCTCCATTTAGATGGGGAAAGTGGGACTCCCAAGTACTTCATAGGTAATGTACCCTCCCTGAACCCAGATAATGCTAACAATTCTCTTTTTGTTTCCTCATCCACACCAGCTATGTACAGGTTAGATTTCTCCTTATTAGCATGCAGACCAGTAGCTTGTGCAAAGTAATTTATGCAATTCATCATTATACTTACAGATTCAGGGGTTACTTTGCAGAAACACATCAAATCATCAGCAAAGCACAAGTGGCTCAAAGCTAGTTCCTTGCACATGGGGTGCCAACCGAAGCTTTTGTCCATACATGCTATTTTCAGAATCCTTGAGAAATACTCCATGACCAGCACAAATATCAATGGGGATACTGGATCTCCTTGCCTGATGCCACGTTGAGCAAGAAAGAATCCATGCACCCCTCCATTTATGTTGATGCTGAAACTTGCAGTTTGTATACATTCCAGTACCTAGCCAATGAACTTAATTGGGAAGCCATACCCTTGCAGCATCTCCTTGACAAAACTCCAGTGTATTGTATCATAAGCTTTCCTCAGGTCAATCTTCATCAAGCATCTAGGTGAGGATTGCTTCCTGTTGTAGTGCTTGATTAGGTCCTGACATATCATGATGTTGTGCACAATTGACCTCTGTGCCACAAAGGCACCCTGGTTCACAGAGATGAGGTCAGGTAGCACTGTTGCCAATCTCCCACATAGGATCTTTGAAATGCATTTGTATATGGTGTTGCAGCATGCTATAGGTCTGAAATCAGAGGCTTTTTCAGGGTTCCCTATTTTCTGCACAAGACAAAGGTTAGTTGCATTCACCTCTTTAAGCATTTTAGAGGATTCAAAAAAATCTATAATTGCATTGGTCACTTCTTCCCCGACAATACTCCATGCTTCCTTGAAGAAACCTGAGCCAAACCCATCAATGGCCTGGGCTTTTATTCCTATCAATGTCAAACATAGCTCTCTGTACTTCCTCAGCAGTCACTGGTGCACTGATGCTCATCTGTTGTTGCATATTTAGTTTTTTCCCTGCTGAAAAGAAACTCTCCTCTGCTGTAGTGCCTCTGGTGCCTGATACCCCAAGCATCTTCCTGTAAAACCCCACAAATTCTTCAATAATCAAATCTTTATCCTCCAATAAGATGCCCTCTTGTGTCTGTATGGAGTGCAATCTGTTTTGTTGCCTTCTCTGTTTCATAATTGCATGGAAAAACTTATTATTTCCATCTCCCAGTTGCACCCATCTAGCCTTGCTCTTTTGTTGTAGGAATGTCTCAGCTGCCAGGTTTAGGTCATTGAACCTTCTCCTAGCCTGAATTTCTCCCTCCTGCAGTATCTCATTCAGTGGCTCTTTGTTTGCATCTTCTTGTGCTTGATTCATTACTGATCTAGCAATATCGGTCTGAACTAAAATATCACTAAACTCAGCTTTGTTAAGCTTTTTCAATGCATGTTTCACATTTTTTAGTTTTTGGTAAACCCTAAACATTTTTGTACCTTGTGTTCTACAATTCCATGCTTGCTGCACCAAGGCTAGGAATTTAGAGTATACCCTTCCCCTCTCTTCATGCCTATTGTTCCAGGTATATGGGCATCCAGACCAACTCATTTCATTTAGGAAACAGCTATCTATACAGGATTTAAAATCCTGAATTTCAGCAAAGGTGACTGGCAAACCACCTTGTCTGTTCCCAGGTAGCAAAACATTGTTGAAATCCCCTCCAACAATCCATGGTTTGTTGCAGGTAGTAGCAAAACCATTCATATCCTTCCACAATTGCTTCCTATCTTCTTTCTTATTCATTCCATATACAAAACTCACCACAAAATCCTTTTTCCCCTCCTTGTTTCTCACATTACATATGACCATTTGCACAGAGGAAACAATAATATCAACATGAAAATAATTAGGTAACTACCTAATCCATATTCTACCAAGTCTGTGTTCATTGTGGTTACTAAAAGATTCCCACTCTGGCATGGTTTGTTGCAGGTAGTAGCGATGCTAATGTTTTTTTTTGGTGCAAGTCAGAAATTGTATTATTGCTCTCTGTAATGTAACAAGATTACAGTCCTTAGGCAATGCAGGTCCAAGGCCACCTACTAGGTAGGGTTCCTTTTTGCTACATCCCTCTACTACCTTAAATCCCTTCAATCCTGGTGCAACTCACTACAGACAGTGGTTCACCCTCTCTGTAAACATTACAATTTGCAAAAATTGTTTCTCACCATCTCTGTAAACATTACAATTTGCAAAAATTATTTCTGACTTACAACAAAATACAAAAACATATATATCTAAAAAATATTACAACAAAAACTTCCAGGAGCTGATTCATTCCTCCTTCTTTCTTGCTTCATCTACCTGCTGTGCCCATTCAAGCTGATCCACATCACTCTACTGTCTAGCTCCCTGTACAGGTACTGGAGTCCTGCATTTCTTCTTGTTTTTTCCTGCAAAAACCTCTCCTGGAATCTGGTCCTGCCTATCTGCTGGGTCTGCTGTGGTACACAGATCAGCTGAAAATCTCTCTAACCATTTTTTATCCCTGCTGTTGATCTTTCTCAGCCTGCTGCATTGCTGCATTCTGGTCCTCACTGATTGCTGCATTCTGGTCCTCATTCTTTCTGATCTGTTGAATTTTATTTCTTCTTCACTCTGCCTAGCTTCAGCAGCCTGCTACAGATACCCTGCTGGGACCTACTACCTGAATTTCTGCACAGGTTTCCTGTCTTACAGAACTGCTAGTTCTCTGCTGAAAAACCTGATGTATTCTGATTCTGACTTTCTGTTGAGTCTAGCTTCTGCCCACTGGTTTTGATTCCCCTGCTGTAACCTGCTGCATAAATCCCTGCACAAGTTCTCACGCCTTGCAGGGCTACTGGGTTCTGCATATCTCCCCTGCTGTTGCTCTGCTGCCATCTGAATTTGATTTTCCCGCTGATCTGCTGCATGCTTTCCATCAACACCAAAATACAGACACATAGTTCAGAAAAAAAAACAGCCAGTTACACATTTTCTATCCATCTCCTATCTTTGTTGTTTATTTTCCTCTTGCTACTACATTGCTGTATTCTAGCTCTGACCACCTGCTGGATCTGTTGCACGATCTGCCTCAATGACAGTCTGGTCCCCTCAAAATGCTGGATGTTCCTGCATCTCCATATCCAATACACTGTTGCTGCAATACCTGCTGCGTATACTTCTCTTCTGAAACAGGAGCACTTTTGTCTGCTTATCCAGTTGAGCATTCCCTGGATAGTGTTAGCTTTTGCTGATATCTGTAGCCATCCTCTTAGCTGATCCAGGATCCCTGCTGATACCCTACAACTAAAGAATAGGTGGTTATGGTCTTCTTTCTTCTCCTTGCACAGGTTGCACATGGCATCACCATTCAGGAAGCCCATCTTCTGAACCCTATCCTTTGTTAAAAGTCTTCCCTGTTGAGCCATCCACAAGCAGAAAATTTGCCTAGGCATGGTTATCTTCCCCCAAATCAGATTAGCATGTCTGGACTTTGGCATAGGCCCTGTTAGTGTACTGTATCCACTTGCAACAGAGTAGAGCCCATCAGTAGTGCCCTTCCACACTCCTCTAGCTGAATATTGGTCCTGGAAAATACTCTTGATTTTATTGAGCTTTTTCCAGTACCAACTGGCACCCCACACAGGCTCATAGTTCCAGAAATTAACTCCCTTCAGATAAATCCCATTTATCCATTTAACCCACAGAATGTCTTTTTTTGTGGCTAAATCCCAAATATGCTTCCCATTTAATGCAATATTGAACCATTTGCAATTTTTGATGTTTATTCCCCCATTTTTCCTTGGTCTGCATACCATATCCCATGCCACCAAGCTAGGCTTCTGTTTCTGATCAGTAGAGCCCCACAAAAAAGATTTACATTTTTGCTCCACACTTTTGAGTACCCCAGCAGGCATTATAAAAATGCTTGACCAGTAAACATGAATAGAGAATAATACAGGATTTATAAGTTGAGCCCTTCCTGCATATGAGAGATTTCTGGATGCCCAAATCTGAAGCTTTTTAGTCATTTTGTCCTCCAGGCATTCACAATCAATTTTGCTCCATTTGGATGGAGATAGTGGCACCCCCAGATATTTCATGGGTAGTGTTCCTTCTCTGAAACCTGATAAGCCTAGCAGCTCACTCTTCACTTGTTCACTTACACCAGCAATGTACATGTTTGATTTCTCTTTATTTGCAATCAGGCCAGTAGCTTGTGAAAAATAATTCAAGCTATTCATCATAATACTCACAGATTCAGGTGCTGCTTTGCAGAAACACAACAAGTCATCAGCAAAACAGAGGTGACTCAGTGCCAGTTCTTTGCACATGGGATGCCAGCTAAAGCTCCTTTCCATACATGCTATTTTCAGGATTCTTGATAGATACTCCATTACCAACACAAAAATGAGTGGAGATATTGGATCTCCCTGTCTAATGCCTCGCTTAGCAGGAAAAAACCCATGGGTCTCCCCATTGATGTTGATGCTGAAACTTGCAGTTTGGATGCACTCCAGAACCCAACCAATGAATTTTACCGGGAACCCGTACCCTTGCAGCATTTCCTTGACAAAACTCCAATGAATAGTGTCATAGGCTTTCCTTAGGTCAATCTTCATCAAGCATCTAAGAGAGGATTGTTTTCTGTTGTAGTGCTTGATAAGATCCTGGCATATCATTATGTTGTGTACAATTGATCTCTGAGCCACAAAAGCTCCCTGGTTCACAGAGACTAGGTCAGGAAGCACTTCTGCCAATCTCCCACACAAGATCTTGGAGATGCATTTGTAGATGGTATTGCAGCAGGCAATTGGTCCGAAATCAGAAGCCTTCTCAGGGTTTGCTATCTTCTGCACAAGACATAAATTTGTGGCATTCACCTCTTTGAGCAATTTGGATGAGTCAAAAAAGTCAGTGATGGCTTCAGTCACATCATCTCCCACAATGTGCCAAGCTTCTTTGAAAAAACCCGATCCAAAGCCATTAGGGCCTGGACTTTTGTTACAGTCAATATCAAACATGGCTAACTTCACTTCTTCAGCACTCACAGGGGGAAATAATGGTCATCTGTTGGTGTATGTTCAATCTATGGCCTGCTGAGAAGAAACAGTTTTCTGCTGTGGTATCCCTGACCCCAGACACTCCCAACATTTTCCTGTAAAATCCCACAATTTCCTCAATAATCAAATCCTGGTCTTCTAATAATACATCTTCCTGTGTCTTGATGCAGTGTAGTCTGTTCATTTGTCTTCTCTGTTTCATAACTGCATGGAAGAACTGGTTGTTCCCATCTCCCAACTGAATCTACTTAGCTTTGCTCTTCTGCTGCAAAAAATTCTCAGCTACTAAGTTCACTTCATTGTACTTCTTCCTGGCTTGTATCTCTTTCTGTTGCAGCGCCACATTGAGGGGCTCCTTGTTTGCATCTGTCTGAGCTTGGTTCATTACAGTTCTAGCAATTTCAGCCTGAGCCAAAATATCACTAAATTGCTCTCTGTTTAGCTTTTTCAGGACATTTCTCACCCTTTTGAGCTTCTTGTACACTTTGAACATTTTTGTGCCCTGAGCTCTGCAATTCCAAGCTTGCTGCACCATAGCTTGGAATTCAGGGTGGAGGCACCACATGTTAAAGAATTTAAAGGGAATGTTTCTTTTCTTGGTTTCTTCATGGAGAGTTAGACAAATAGGAGAGTGATCAGATACATCCTCTGGTAAAAACTGTAAAGTGCACTGATCAATCTCCTGCATCCATAGGCTATTGTTAAAAACCCAGTCTATTTTAGAGTACACTCTCCTTCCCTCCTCATGCTTATTGTTCCATGTGTATTGGCACCCAGACCAAGCCATTTCAGTGAGAAAGCAGTCCTCAATGCAGATTTTGAAATCCTGTATTTCAGCAAGAGTAACTGGTTGTCCCCCTTGCCTATTACCAGGAAGCAATACATTATTAAAATCCCCACCCACAATCCAAGGATTATTACAATTAATTGCAAAATCTCTAAGATCCTTCCATAATTGTTTCCTGTCTTATTTTTCATTTTGCCCATACACAAAACTCACCACAAAATCTTTTTTCCTTACTAAATTAATTACCTTGCATATGATCATTTGTATAGAAGAGAAAAGCACAGTGACATGAAAAATGTCTGGTAACCATCTTATCCAAATTCTTCCTAGCCTATGTTCATTGTGATTGCTGTAGGATTCCCACCCTCGCATGAAACTATTTATGTTTTTTTCTAGATTAATTCTTCTGATTTTTGTTTCTAGGAAAGCTACCAATCCACATTTGTTTTTTTTTGCAGAATAGGCCAACATCCCTCTGTTTATTTGGGCCATTCAGGCCTCTTACATTCCATATAAGGATCCTGTCCATGACTAACAGTCAAGATAGGAGCCTTACCATTTCCTGGAACCATACCTGTGAGCAGCTCCTTTTGTATGTCAGGTTCTGTAGTTTCTTTTTGTGACAGTTGCTCTTCCTGTGCTTCTTCTTCATTCTGCAGTGCTGCAAAAGGATTGTTTGTCTGTGGATTATCATTTTGCTGTTGCTGTATTTGTCTGTAATATCCCCTCCCAGCTCTTGCTCCTCTCCCTGCAATACCCATTCTTCCTCTCCCCCTCCCAGCATTCTGCCATTGCTGTTTCCTGGGGTTTTCTTGTGGCCCTGGTGGGTTCTGTGCAGGTACTGCTTGGATCACAGGCACTGCAGCAGCTTTCCTTCTGCATTCTGTCTTACTGTGCCCATATTGTTTGCAGTGGCTGCATAAAATAGGCTTCCAATCATATTCCACTTCCTGTTCCACAACATTGCCCTGCTCATTCTTGTAGTGAACCTTGTTAGGGTAAACAGCTCCAATTTCAACTTCAATCATCACCCTGGCATATTGAATTCCAATTTTAAGTTCTGTGTTTCTATCTGCCACCATTGGTCTTCCTACAAGGCTTGCTATCTTGCTCAATCCCATTGCATTCCAGTACTTCACATTAAGTCCCGGGAATTTTACCCAAATTGGCACCGAGGTTAATTCCTCTTGCGCATAATCTACATTTTCAGACCAAGGTCTTACAATCATGGGTTTATTGTCAAAGTGATAGACCCCCTCCTGTAGTACAGCATCCCTCTGCTCTAGGGAGTCAAACCGAACCAGAACCAACCCATTTTTCATCATGGAAATTTTGTTCATCCCTCGTTTTGCCCAGATTCTTCTAAGAAATCCACTTAGCACATTAATTGGTGGTCTTGACCCCATAACATAGCAAACAATTGCTTGATTCCAATAATTAATTTCAGACTCAATGTCCTTGAAGCTAATTTCCCCCACAGGTTTTCCCTCATGCATTTTAGGAGCAATAAAATCTAATTTAAATCCCGCATTTTTCAGTTTGGAGATGTCAAATTTTTCCCAAGCTGAGGTATTACTAGCAGTTGCAGTTCCTTGTTGTTTTGCTTGTTCTGGGACCTCTTCCTCATCTTCAGACGAGAAGTGAGTTCTTGCCTTATCCTTCATCTTCGAGAGCCAAGTGTTGATCTTCTCTCTAGCTAGCTCCATTTGTTGAACTGTTTCTGGTTGTACTTCAGGAGTCATGACCTCCGGTGCTTCCAATTCCTCAGTAAGGTTGCGCACAACCCGATCTAGGTTGTCTCGATTCGTGCTTGGGCTTTGCCTGTGTTTCCCAGTTTTTGTAGGACTCGGTGGTACTGAATTTTCCCATTGACATCGTGCTTTTCTGTCCCTCTTTTTGTCTTGTCTTTCTTCCCCATCGAAACTCACAGCTGCATTTCAATGGCCGAGCGGTGTAGAGGAGAGAGACGAGAGCATTTTTTTGGAGAGAGAAAGCTGCCAATTACGATGCGATGTGAATGTTAGCGATGCTAATGTTTTTTTTTTGGTGCAAGTCAGAAATTGTATTATTGCTCTCTGTAATGTAACAAGATTACAGTCCTTAGGCAATGCAGATCCAAGGCCACCTACTAGGTAGGGTTCCTTTTTTCTACATCCCTCTACTACCTTACATCCCTTCAATCTGGTGCAACTCACTACAGACAGTGGTTCACCAGCTCTGTAAACATTACAATTTGCAAAAATTGTTTCTCACCATCTCTGTAAACATTACAATTTGCAAAAATTATTTCTGACTTACAGCAAAATACAAAAACATATATATCTAAAAATATTACAACAAAAACTTCCAGGAGCTGATTCATTCCTCCTTCTTTCTTGCTTCATCTACCTGCTGTGCCCACTCAAGCTGATCCACATCACTCTACTGTCTAGCTCCCTGTACAGGTATTGGAGTCCTGCATTCCTTCTGTTTTTTCCTGCAAAAACCTCTCCTGTAGTCTGGTCCTGCCTATCTGCTGGGTCTGCTGTGGTACACAGATCAGCTTAAACTCTCTCTAACCATTTTTTATCCCTGCTGTTGATCTTTCTCATCCTGCTGCGTTGCTGCATTGCTGCTGAAAACTGCTGCCTGAATTCCTGCACAGCTGCATTTGTTCTGATTCAGAGTCTCTCTGTATCAATCTGTTTCTGTATCCTTCCTGGAGCCCTTTTCCTCAATGTCCTCTGCTGGGGCATTCTTCCTTAGCTGATATATCTTCCCCTTTTTTTCCAGCAATCACAGTTTGCTGTCTTCCTCCTGCTATCCATTGTCTTGATTTCTATACAGGTACTGATGTCCTGCTTTCTCAGCTGGTTGCTCATCTGGTGCAGTTCTGTCTTTCTACCTGAGTCTTCTGTGGTGCAAGAGCAATTAAATTCTTTCTAGCCATTTTTTGTCCTTGCTGTTGATTTTTCTTAGTCTGCTGCACTGTTGTATTCTGACCCTCACTGGTTGTTGGATCTGCTGCATGGTCTGCATCTCAGTAAGAGTGCTTCCCACAAAATGTTTAATGTTCCTGCTTCTCCACAGCCAGTATACTGCTGCTGCTATCCCAGCTGCATACACTTCCTTCCTGAAATTTGAGCATTTCTGCCTACTTATCCAGTTCAGCAAGCTCTGAATTGTGTTTGTTCTTGATGTAATCTGTAACCAGCTTCTCACTTGCTCTAAAACACCTGCAGCTATATTACATGTGAAGAAAAGGTGATTATGATCTTCTGGCTTTGCTTTGCACAGGTTGCATACATCATCTCCATTTAGGAAGCCCATTTTCTGCAATCTGTCCTTAGTTAACAATCTCCCCTGTTGAGCCAACCATAGGCAGAAGCTGTGTCTTGGCATTGTTACTCTTCCCCAAATCAGATTGGCATGTCTATATTTAGGCATATCTCCCATCAAAGTGCTATATCCCCTTGCAGCTGTATAGCAACCATCTGCATCTCTTTTCCAGACCCCTCTGGATGTGTAATGCTCCTGGAAATAGCTCTTGCTTTTGTTGAGTTTGGTCCAGTACCAGCTGGCACCCCACACTGGTGCATAGTCCAAGAGATTGGTGCCTTTCAGATATATCCCATTTATCCATTTTACCCACAAGGTATCTTTTTTTGTGGCTAAATCCCAGATATGTTTTCCATTCAGAGCCAAATTAAACCATTTGCAATTTTTTATGTTTATGCCCCCATTTTTCCTAGGTCTGCATACTATATCCCATGCCACCAGGTTGGTTTTATGCTTCTGCTCAGTGGAACCCCATAAGAAATATCTGCATTTTTGTTCTACATTTTTAAGTACCCCTGCAGGCATTATGAAAATGCTAGACCAGTACACATGTATAGAGAAAAGCACAGAATTTATGAGTTGAGCTCTTCCTGCATATGATAGATTCCTAGAGGCCCATATCTGTAATTTTTTGGTCATTTTATCAACCAAGCACTCACAGTCAATTTTGCTCCATTTAGATGGTGAAAGTGGGACTCCCAAATACTTCATAGGTAATGTACCCTCCCTGAACCCAGATAATGCTAACAATTCTCTTTTTGTTTCCTCATCCACACCAGCTATGTAAAGGTTAGATTTCTCCTTATTGGCATACAGACCAGTCGCTTGTGCAAAGTAATTTATGCAATTCATCATAATACTTACAGATTCAGGGCCTGCTTTGCAGAAACACATCAAATCATCAGCAAAGCACAAGTGACTCAAAGCTAGTTCCTTGCACATGGGGTGCCAGCTGAAGCTTTTGTCCTTACATGCTATTTTCAGAATCCTTGAGAAATACTCCATGACCAGCACAAATATCAATGGGGATACTGGATCTCCTTGTCTGATGCCACGTTTAGCAAGAAAGAATCCATGTACCCCTCCATTTATGTTGATGCTGAAACTTGCAGTTTGTATACATTCAAGTATCCATCCAATGAACTTAATTGGGAATCCATACCCTTGCAGCATCTCCTTGATAAAACTCCAGTGGATTGTATCATAAGCTTTCCTCAGGTCTATCTTCATCAAGCATCTAGGTGAGGATTGCTTCCTGTTGTAGTGCTTGATTAGGTCCTGACATATCATGATGTTGTGCACAATTGACCTCTGTGCCACAAAGGCACCCTGGTTCACAGAGATGAGGTTAGGTAGCACTGTTGCCAATCTTCCACATAGGATCTTTGAAATGCATTTGTATATGGTGTTGCAGCATGCTATAGGTCTAAAATCAGAGGCTTTTTCAGGGTTCCCTATTTTCTGCACAAGACAAAGGTTAGTTGCATTCACCTCTTTCAGCATTTTAGAGGATTCAAAAAAATCTATAATTGCATTGGACACTTCTTCCCCGACAATACTCCATGCTTCCTTGAAGAAGCCTGAGCCAAAGCCATCAGGGCCTGGGCTTTTATTCTTATCAATGTCAAACATAGCTCTCTGTACTTCCTCAGCAGTCACTGGATCACTAATGCTCATCTGTTGTTGCATATTTAATTTCTTCCCTGCTGTAAAGAAACTCTCCTCTGCTGTAGTGCCTCTGGTGCCTGATACCCCCAGCATCTTCCTGTAAAACCCCACAAATTCTTCAATAATCAAATCTTTATCCTCCAATAAGATGCCCTCTTGTGTCTTGATGGAGTGCAATCTGTTTTGTTGCCTTCTCTGTTTCATAATTGCATGGAAAAACTGATTATTTTCATCTCCCAGTTGCACCCATCTAGCCTTGCTCTTTTGTTGAAGGAATGTCTCAGCTGCCAGGTTTAGGTCATTGAACCTTTTCCTAGCCTGAATTTCTCCCTTCTGCAGTAGCTCATTCAGTGGCTCTTTGCTTGCATCTTCCTGTGCTTGATTCATCACTGATCTAGCAATATCAGTCTGTACTAAAATATCACTAAATTCAGCTCTGTTAAGCTTTTTCAAGGCCTGTTTCACATTTTTCAGTTTTTGGTAAACCCTAAACATTTTAGTACCATGTGTTCTACAATTCCATGCTTGCTGCACCAAGGCTAGGAATTCAGAGTGGAGGCACCACATATTAAAGAATTTAAAGGGGGTTTTATTTATAATTTGGTTTTTGTGCAGATTTATGTAGATAGGGGAATGATCAGATACATCCTCTGGCATGAACTGTAGGGTGCACTGGTCAAACTCCTGCATCCATAAACTATTGACAAAAACCCAATCAATCTTAGAGTATACTCTTTCCCTCCCTTCATGCCTATTGTTCCAGGTGAATGGGCAACCAGACCAGCTCATTTCAGTGAGGAAACAACTATCCATACAGGATTTAAAATCCTGGATTTCAGCAAAGGTGACTGGCAAACCACCTTGTCTGTTCCCAGGTAGCAAAACATTGTTGAAATCCCCCCCAACAATCCATGGTTTGTTGCAGATAGTTGCAAAATCATTAATGTCCTTCCACAATTGCTTCCTATCTTCTTTCTCATTCATTCCATATACAAAACTCACCACAAAATCCTTTTTCCCCTCCTTGTTTCTCACATTACAAATTACCATTTGCACAGAGGAAAAAATAATATCAACATGAAAATAATTCGGTAACCACCTAATCCATATTCTACCATGTCTGTGTTCATTGTGGTTGCTAAAAGATTCCCATTCTGGCATGAAACTATTTTTGCATTTTTCCATATTAACTAATCTAATTTTTGTTTCAAGAAATGCCACCAATCCACATTTATTATTTTTACAGTAGAGGGCCACATCCCTCTGCTTGTTTGGGCCATTCAGGCCTCTAACATTCCAAATAAGCAACCTATCCATGACTATTAGTCAAGATAGGAGTCTTACCATGTTCTGGCTCTTCCTCTGGTGGTTGTTCTTCCTGCATTCCTGGCTCTGTTACTTGCCCTTGTACCTGTCTTCCCTCTTGTTCCCCATCTACTTCTTGCAGTATCTCAAAGGGGTTCTGTAATTGGGTTGCTGCATTGTTGGTCTGTTGGACTTGTCTATAGACACCTCTTCTAGCCCTTGCCCCTCTCCCTGCATTGCCCATCCTGCCTCTGCCTCTCCCTGCATTCTGCCATTGCTGTGTTCTTGGCTTTGCTTGCTGTGCAGGTATTTGTTGCCCAGGTATTGTCTGTGTCATAGGCTCCTGTATTGCTTTCTTTTTCCTGCATTCAGTCTCACTGTGTCCATGTTGTTTGCAGTGGTTGCATAGTACAGGTTTCCAGTCATACTCGACTTCTTGTTCCACTATGTTCCCTCTTTCATTCTTGTAGTGTACCTTATCTGGATATTTCCCCCCTATCTCCACTTCAATCAACACTCTGGCATACTGGATCCCTACTTTCAGTTCAGTGTTTCTGTCAGCCATCATTGGTCTGCCTACCAAGCTTGCCATTTTACTCAGCCCTACTGCATTCCAATATTTGACACTCAGACCCAGGAATTTGACCCAAATAGGAACAGATGTTAGCTCCTCATGAGCATAGTCTATATTCTCAGACCAAGGTCTCACAATCATTGGTTTGTTGTCAAAATGATAAACCCCTTCCTCTAGCACTGCATCTCTTTGTTCCATTGAATCGAATCGCACAATAACTAGTCCATTCTTCATCATAGCTATTTTATTCATTCCCCTCTTCGACCAAATTCTCCTAAGGAATCCACTAAGCACACTGATAGGTGGTCTTGACCCCATAACATAGCAAACAACAGATTGATTCCAATAATTAATTTCAGATTCTATGTCCTTGAGGTTTATTTCTCCTACAGGTTTTCCATCGAGCATTACGGGTGCTATAAAATCTAATTTAAATCCAGCATTTTTGAGTTTTGTAATGTCAAATTTTTCCCAAGCAGATGTTTTACCTGAATCTGCAAATTGTTGCTGTTTTTCTTGTGGTACAGTTTCGACCTGCTCTTCATCGGAGGCTTGATTGCTGGCCCTTTCCTTCATCTTCGACATCCAAGAATTAATTTTTTCTTGCGCTAATTCAATTTGCTGCATAGTTTCAGTATGCACTTCCGGTGTCATGATGTCTGGGTCCTCCAATTCATCCGTTAGATTTCTCATAACTCGACCTAGGTTTTCATGAGTTGCGCTCGAACGTTTTCTTTGTGTCACATTCTTCATGGGACAAGGTGGAGCTGTCGATTTCTTCGCACCCCCATCATCGTTTCCATTCCCTCGCTTAGATTTCTCTTTCTTCCCCATCGAACTCAGGGTTGTTAATGGAGTTTAACGAACTCTGTGGAGAAGAAAGGGGAGAGCATTTTAGAGAGAGAAAGAATTAACGCCAACTGCGAATGCGATGCCAATACGCGATGCCAATGTTAGGGCCCGAAAACGGGCGAAATGTGCGATATCTGAAATCAGGAATCAAGGTGACCCTCCCGGGGCACCGGAGTCCCCTAGGGCCATAATAGAGCCCCCGAAAAATTTTCGGGCGAAAACGGCAATCAGGCCCCTGGAGTGCTCAAGGGGACGTGTTTTGGGCCTCCGTACGCAAAGTTTTCGACGTTACTATTTTTCTCCCCATATCCCACGGCAGACCCCTAGTGGACATGGGAGGCCCCGAGAGTCGGTTATTGGGTCTCTAATAGGCCTGTAAGGGCGTTTTTACGCGATGCTAATGTTAGGGCCCGAAAACGGGCGACATGTGTGATATCGGAGTTCGGGGATGAAGGTGACCCTCCTGGGGCAGCGGGGGTCCCTAGGGCCATGATAGAGCCCCCGTTCGGGCGAAAACGGCAACTGGGCCCCAGGAAGGCTCTAGGGGACGTGTTTTGGGCCTCCGGACGCAATGTTTTCGACGTTAATATTTTCGCCCCATATCGCACGGGAGACCCCTAGGGGACATGGGAGGCACCTGGGGTCGGTTATTGGGTCTCTGATAGGCTTGTAGGGGCGATTTTACGCGATGCCAATGTTTTTTTTTTTTGGTGCAAGTCAGAAATTGTATTATTGCTCTCTGTAATGTAACAAGATTACAGTCCTTAGGCAATGCAGATCCAAGGCCACCTACTAGGTAGGGTACCTTTTTGCTACATCCCTCTACTACCTTACAACCCTTCAATCCTGGTGCAACTCACTACAGGCAGTGGTTCACCCTCTCTGTAAACATTACAAATTGCAAAAATTGTTTCTCACCATCTCTGTAAACATTACAATTTGCAAAAATTATTTCTGACTTACAGCAAAATACAGAAACATAAATATCTAAAAATATTACAACAAAAACTTCCAGAAGCTGATTCATTCCTCCATCTTTCTTGCTTCAACTGCCTGCTGTGCCCATCAAGCTGATCTACATCAATCTACTGTCTAGATCCCTGTACAGGTGCTGGAGCCCTGCATATCTTCTGTTTTTCCTGCTAAAACCTCTATTGGAGTCTGGACCTGCCTTTCTGCTGGGTCTGCTGTGGTAATCAGATCAGTTAAAATCTCTCTAACCATTTTTTATCCCTGCTGTTGATCTTTCTCAGCCTGCTGCATTGCTGTATTCTGATCCTCACTGTTTGCTGTATCTGCTGCATGGTCTGTGATATAGATAGACTGCTTCCCACAAAGTGCTTGATATTCCTGCCTCTCCATACCCAGTATACAGTTGCTGCAAGCCCTGCTGCATACACTTCTTTCCTGAAAATTGAACATTTCTGCCTAGTTATCCAGTTCAGCATGCCCTGAATTGTGTTTGCTCTTGGTGTAATCTCCAACCAGCATCTCAGCTGATCTAACACACCTGTTGCCACACTGCAGCTGAAGAAAAGGTGATTATGGTCTTCTGGCTTTGCTTTACACAGATTGCAAACAGCATCACCATTCAAAAGACCCATTTTCAGCAATCTATCCTTAGTTAGTAGTCTTCCCTGCTGAGCTAGCCATAAGCAGAAACTGTGTCTTGGCATGGTTACCCTTCCCCAAATCAGATTGGCATGTCTATACTTTGGCATAACTCCCATCAGAGTACTGTATCCCCTGGCAGCTGTATAGCATCCATCAACATCTCCCTTCCAAACCCCTCTAACTGTATAATGTTCCTGGAAATATCTCTTGATTTTGTTGAGTTTATTCCAGTACCAACTGGCACCCCAGACTGGTGCATAGTTCCAGAAGTTGGTACTTTTCAGATATATTCCATCAAACCATTTTACCCACAAGGTATCTTTTTTTGTGGCTAAGTCCCAGATA
This sequence comes from Tetragonia tetragonoides, assembly GCA_038025085.1. Classification (NCBI taxonomy): domain Eukaryota; kingdom Viridiplantae; phylum Streptophyta; class Magnoliopsida; order Caryophyllales; family Aizoaceae; genus Tetragonia; species Tetragonia tetragonoides. The sequence goes on from CM076140.1 coordinate 28,790,303, forward strand.
TGTTTCCCATTTAGGGCAATATTAAACCATTTGCAGTTTTTTATGTTTATGCCTCCATTTTTCCTAGGTCTGCAAACCATATCCCAAGCCACCAGACTGGTTTTCTGCTTCTGATCAGTGGACCCCCATAAGAAATCTCTGCATTTTTGTTCTACCCTTTTAAGTACCCCTGCAGGCAGTATAAATATGCTAGACCAGTACACATGTATAGAAAACAGCACAGAATTTATGAGTTGAGCTCTTCCTGCATATGAGAGATTCCTAGAAGCCCAGATCTGCAATTTTCTTGTCATTTTATCAACCAAGCACTCACAGTCAATTTTACTCCATTTTGATGGGGAAAGTGGGACTCCTAAATACTTCATAGGTAGTGTGCCCTCCCTGAACCCAGATATTGCTAACAGTTCTTTTTTACTTTCCTCATTCACACCAGCTATGTATAAGTTGGATTTCTCCTTGTTAGCATACAGGCCAGTAGCTTGTGCAAAGTAGTTAATGCAATTCATCATTATACTTACAGATTCAGGGGATGCTTTGCAGAAACACATCAAGTCATCAGCAAAGCACAAGTGACTCAGTGCAAGTTCCTTGCACATTGGGTGCCAACTGAAGCTTTTTTCCATGCATGCTATTTTCAGAATTCTTGAGAGATATTCCATGACCAGCACAAAAATCAATGGAGATACTGGGTCTCCCTGCCTGATGCCTCGTTTAGCAAGAAAGTAACCATGCTTCCCTCCATTTATGTTGATGCTGAAGCTTGCAGTTTGTATACAGTCAAGTATCCAGCCCATGAACTTGACTGGGAACCCATACCCTTGCAGCATCTCTTTGACAAATCTCCAATGGATTGTGTCATATGCTTTCCTAAGGTCTATCTTCATCAAGCATCTAGGTGAGGATTGCTTCCTGTTGTAGTGCTTGATTAGGTCCTGACATATCATGATGTTGTGTACAATTGACCTCTGTGCCACAAAAGCACCCTGGTTTACAGAGATGAGGTCAGGTAGCACTTTTGCCAATCTCCCACAGAGGATCTTGGAGATGCATTTGTATATGGTGTTGCAGCATGCTATAGGTCTGAAATCAGAAGCCTTTTCTGGGTTTTCTATCTTCTGCACAAGACAAAGGTTAGTTACATTTACTTCTTTAAGCATTTTAGAGGACTCAAAAAAGTCTATAATTGCACTGGTCACTTCTTCCCCCACAATGCTCCATGTTTCTTTGAAAAAACCTGAGCCAAAGCCATCAGGGCCTGGGCTTTTATTGCTGTCAATGTCAAACATAGCTCTCTGTACTTCTTCAGCAGTCACAGGTGCAATGATGGTCAGTTGTTGTTGCATATTAAGTGTATTTCCTGCTGAAAAGAAGCTCTCCTCTGCTGTAGTATCTCTAGAGCCTGATATCCCCAACATACTCCTGTAAAACCCCACAAATTCTTCAATAATCAGGTCTTTGTCCTCCAGTACGATGCCCTCTTGTGTCTTTATGGAGTGTATGTTGTTTTGTTTCCTTCTCTGTTTCATAATTGCATGGAAAAACTGATTATTTCCATCTCCCAATTGCACCCATCTAGCCTTACTTTTTGTTGTAGGAAAATCTCAGCTGCCATGTTCAGTTCATTGAACCTACTCGTAGCCTTGATTTCTCCCTTCTGCAATATCTCATTCAGTGGCTCTTTGTTTGCTTCTGATTGGGCTTGATTCATTACTGATCTAGCAATATCAGCCTGGGCTAAGATGTCACTGAATTCAGTTCTGTTAAGCTTTGTCAGGGCATGTTTTACACTTTTCAATTTTTGGTAAACCCTAAACATTTTTGTACCTTTTGTTCTACAATTCCATGCTTGCTGCACCAAGGCTAGGAATTCAGAGTGGAGGCACCACATATTGAAGAATTTAAAGGGGGATTTATTTATAGTTAGGTTTTTGTGAAGAGTAATGCAGATAGGGGTATGATCAGATACATCCTCTGGCATGAACTGTAGAGTGCACTGGTCAAACTCCTGTACCCACAAGCTGTTTACAAAGGCCCAGTCTATCTTAGAGTATACTCTTCCCCCCCCCCCTCATGCCTATTATTCCAGGTAAATTGGCACCCAGACCACCTCATCTCAGTGAGGAAACTGCTATCAATACAGGCTTTAAAATCCTGTATTTTAGCAAGAGTGACTGGCAGGCCACCTTGTCTGTTCCCAAGTAGCAGGACATTGTTGAAGTCTCCCCCAACAATCCATGGTTTGTTGCAGACAGTAGCAAAATCATTAATATCCTTCCACAGTTGCTTCCTATCTTCTTTTTCATTCATTCCATATACAAAACTCACCACAAAATCCTTTTTCCTCTCCATATTTCTCACTTTACATATGACCATTTGCACAGAGGAGAAGATAATTTCAACATGAAAATATTCAGGTAACCATCTAATCCAAATTCTGCCATGTCTATGTTCATTATGATTACTAAAGGATTCCCACTCTGTCATGAAGCTTTTTTTGCATTTTTCCAAATTAACTAATCTAATTTTTGTTTCAAGAAAAGCCACCAAACCACATTTATTTTTTTTACAATAGAGGGCCACATCCCTCTGCTTATTTGGGCCATTCAGGCCTCTGACATTCCATATAAGCAACCTATCCATGACTACTAGTCAAGATAGGAGACTTACCATGTATTGGCACTTTCTCTTGTGTCTGATCATCTTGTGTGCCTGGCACTGTTTCTGGACCTTGTGTCTGCTTCCCCTCCTGTTCCTCATCTGTATTTTGCAGTATATCAAAGGGATTCTGTAACTGAGTTGTAGCATTGTTTGTCTGTTGGATTTGTCTTTGTATCCTCTCCTAGCCCTCATCCCTCTCCCTACATTGCCCATTCTGCCTCTGCCTCTCCCTGCATTCTGCCATTGCTCTCTTGGCTTAGGTTGTTGTACAGGTAGTTGCTGCTTAGGCCCTGATTGAGTCTCAGGTTCCTGTGTTACTTTCTTTTTCCTGCATTCAGTCTCATTATGTCCATGTTGTTTGCAATAGTTGCATAGTACAGGTTTCCAGTCATACTCAACTTCTTGCTCCACTATATTCCCTCTTTCATTCTTGTAGTGCACCTTATTAGGGTAATCTCCCCCTATTTCCACTTCAATCAGTACCCTGGCATACTGAATTCCTATTTTCAGTTCAGTGTTCCTGTCCGCCATCATTGGTCTACCTACAAGGCTTGCAATTTTGCTCAGCCCCATTGCATTCCAATACTTGACATTCAAACCAGGGAATTTAACCCAAATGGGAACAAATGTGAGTTCCTCATGTACATAGTCTATATTCTCAGCCCAAGGTCTCACAATCATGGGTTTATTATCAAAGTGATAAACCCCTTCCTCTAGCACAAATCTCTCTGTTCCATTGAATCAAATCTAACAATTACTAGCCCATTTTTCATCTGTGCTATTTTATTCATGCCCCTCTTCGACCAAATTCTTCTAAGAAAACCACTAAGCACATTAATAGGTGGCCTTGATCCCATGACATAGCAAACAACAGATTGGTTCCAGTAATTAATTTCAGATTCTATGTCCTTGAAATTAATTTCTCCTACAGGTTTTCCTTCGACCATAACAGGTGCTATAAAATCCAGTTTAAATCTAGCATTTTTAAGCTTAGTTATGTCGAATTTTTCCCAAGCAGATGTTTTACCTGTATCTGCAAATTGCTGTTTTTGCCTTTTTCTGCAATTTCAGCCTCTTCCTCATCCGAACCTTGTTTGTTAGCCCTTTCCTTCATCTTCGACATCCAAGAATTGATTTTTTCTTTCGCTAATTCCATTTGTTGCATAGTTTCAGTCTGTGCATCAGGTGTCATGATATCTGGGTCCTCCAATTCATCCGTGAGATTTCTCATAACTCGATCTAGGTTTTCATGGAATTTGCTTGAGCGTTTTCGTTGTGTCACATTTTTCGTTGGGCACGGTGGTGTTGTCGATTTCCCCGCATCCTCATCGTCATTACCATTCCCTCGCTTTGATTTCTCTTTCTTCCCCATTGAACTCAGGGCTGTTAATGGTTAACGAGCGCTGTTGAGGAGAGAGGAGAGAGCATTTTAGAGAGAGAAAATGTGATGCGATATCGCTGTTGAGTCTGTGCATCAGGGCGATGCCAATGTTAGGGCCCGAAAATGGGCAACATGTGTGATATCGGAGTTCGTCGATGAAGGTGACCCTCCCGGGGCACCGGGGGTCCCTTAGGGCCATGATAGAGGCCCCGAGAAAATTTCGGGCGAAAATGGCAACCGGGCCCCGGGAATGCTCTAGGGGACGTGTTTTGGGCCTCCGGACGCAATGTTTTCGACGTTAATATTTTCGCCCCATATCGCACGGGAGACCACTAGGGGACATGGGAGGCCCCTAGGGTTGGTTATTGGGTCTCAGATAGGCCTGTAAGGGCGGTTTTACGCGGTTCCAATGTTAGGGCCCCAAAATAGGCGACATGTGTGATATCGGAGTTCGGGGATGAAGGTGACCCTCCCAGGGCACCGGGGGTCCCCTAGGGCCATGATAGAGCCCCCGAAAAAATTTTGGGCGAAAACGGCAACACGCCCCGGGAATGCTCTAAGGGACGTGGTTTGGGTCTCCAGACGCAAAGTTTTCGACGTTAGTATTTTCACCCCATATCGCACGGGAGGCCCCTAGGGTTGGTTATTGGGTCTCTGATAGGCTTGTAAGGGCGGTTTTACGCGATGCCAATGTTTTTTTTTTTTTTTTGGTGCAAGTCAGAAATTGTTATTATTGCTCACTGTAATGTAACAAGATTACAGCCCTAAGGCAATGCAAATCCAAGGCCACCTACTAGGTAGGGTTCCTTTTTTCTGCATCCCTTTACTACCTTACAAACCTTCAATCTGGTGCAACTCACTACAGATAGTGGTTCACCATCTCTGTAAACATGACAAATTACACAAAATCTTTTCTGACTTACAGCAAAGTACAAAACCATAATAAGCTAGAAATTATAACTTCTTCTAGCTTTTCAATACTTCTGATTTCTGTTTCATTCCTTGCTCTGTCTTTCTCCAGCAACCTGCTACTGGTTACCTGCTGGATCCTGCTGCCTTGTTCAATGCCTAGTTTCTGCAATCTGCTTCTGCTTCCCTTTTGAATCTGCTACCTATTTCCCTGCACATGTTCTGATGCCTTGCAGAATTGCTTGATTCCCTGCTGAGACCCTGATGAGTTCTGCTTCTGCCTTTCTGTACTGGCCTTCTGCTGATAGTTCTGCACATGATCTCACTTCTTGCATCACTTCTGGGATCTCTGCTGACCAGCTGATGAAGTCTGATAATTTCATTCTGATGCAGGTTTTCTGTTTGCTCTGCTATATGCCCTGGTCCAGCTCCCTTCTGCCTATATCTCATCTAACCATCTCTTATCCCTGCTGGAGATCTTCCTCTTGCTGTTGCTACAGTGTTGGATTCTGATTCTGACAACTTGCTGAATCTGTTGCATGATCTGTGATACTGGTATACTGCCTTCACCAGCAAAATGGGTATTCCTGCATCTCCAGACCCAATAAACTGCTGCTGCTAGCCCTGATGCAAATACTTCCTTCCTGATTCTTGAGCACTTTTGCCTGCTTATCCAGTTGAGCATCCCCTGAATTGTTTTTGCTTTTGCTGAAATTTTCAGCCAATCCCTTAGCTGATCCAGGACTGCTGATGACACTTTACAGTTAAAGAACAGATGATTGTGGTCCTCTGGTTTCAGCTTACACATGTAGCATATCTCATCACCATTCAAAAAGCCTATTCTCTGCAGCCTATCTTTAGTTAATAATCTTCCCTTTTGTGCTAGCCAGAGGCAGAAGCTTTGTCTAGGCATGGATAACTTCCCCCAAATTAAATCTGCATGTCTGTATTTTGGCATATTTCCTTGCAACATTCTGTAGCCACTTGCAGCAGAATATAAGCCATCAGTTTCAAGCTTCCGGCTCCCCTTGTAGTGTATTGTGCCTGAAAATAGCTTTTGATCTTGTTCAGCTTGTTCCAGTACCAGCTAGAACCCCAGACTGGAGCATAGTTCCAAAGGTTTACACCTTTCAGATATACTCCATTGATTCATCTTACCCAAAGTGTGTCTTTCTTTGTGGCTAGATCCCAGATATGTTTACCATTTAGAGCTAAGTTGAACCATTTGCAACTTTTCACATTTAGTCCACCATTTTTCCTTGGTCTGCATACCATGTCCCATGCCACCAAGCTTGTCTTGTGTTTCTGTTCCGTTGTCCCCAATAAGAAAAATCTGCATTTTTGCTCCACACTTTTCAGTACCCCAGCAGGCATAATGAAGATGCTTGACCAGTATACATGTATGGAAAATAATACAGAGTTAATTAATTGTACCCTTCCTGCATAAGAGAGATTCCTGGAGGCCCAAATCTGCAGTTTCCTAGTCATTTTATCCACCAAACACTCACAATCTATTTTGCTCCATTTTGAAGGGGACAGTGGGACACCCAGGTATTTCATGGGCAAGGTTCCCTCTCTAAATCCTGAGATGTGCAACAGTTCATTTTTCACTTGTTCATTTACCCCTGCTACATAAATATTTGATTTTTCCTTGTTTGCATACAGACCAGTGGCTTGTGAGAAGTGGTTTATGCTGTTCATCATAGTGCTCACAGATTCAGGGGCAGCTTTGCAGAAACACATTAAGTCATCAGCAAAGCAGAGATGACTCAATCCAAGGTCTTTGCACATGGGGTGTCAGCTGAAGCTTCTATCCATATAACTAATACAAAAATTAGTGGAGAGATTGGATCACCCTGTCTAATGCCACGTTTTGCAGTAAAGTATCCATATAACTAATGCCACCCTATCTTCATCAAGCATCTCGGAGATGATTGTTTCCTGTTGTAGTGCTTAATAAGGTCCTGACATATCATGATGTTATTCACAATTGATCTTTGGGCCACAAAGGCTCCCTGGTTCTCTGAAACAAGCACTGGGAGTACTTTTGCCAGTCTTCCACACATGATCTTGGATATGCACTTGTATATTGTATTGCAGCATGCTATGGGTCTGAAATCAGATGCCTTCTCTGGGTTTTGTATCTTCTGCACCAGACATAGGTTCGTGGCATTCACTTCTTTAAGCATTCTAGATGACTCAAAGAAGTCAATGATAGCTTCAAATCCATCAGGGCCCGGGCTTTTGTTGCAGTCTATTTCAAACATTGCTGTTTTCACCTCAGTGGCACTGACTGGAGCAATGAGGTTCATCTGTTGATGTATATTCAGTTTGTGTCCTGCTGAGAAGAAACTGTCTTCTGCTGTAGTTGTTCTATCCCCTGAGAATCCCAGCATTTCTTTGTAGAATCTCACAAATTCCTCCATAACCATCTGTTGATCATCCAGTAGAGTCCCCTGTTGTGTTCTGATTGAGTGCACTCTATTCTTGTGTCTTCTTTGCTTCATGACTGTATGGAAGAAATGTGTGTTTCCATCCCCCAGTTGAACCCAATTTTCCTTACGTTTTTGCTGTAAGAAATTCTCTGCAGCCATATTCACCTCATTGTATTTTTTCCTGGCCTGTAATTCCATCTGTTGTGCTTCCTCATTTAAGGGCTCCTTGTTAGCATCAATCTGAACTTGAGTCATGGTAGCTCTAGCAATGTGTACTTGTGCTAAAATGTCCCTAAATTCATTTCTGTTTAACATCTTCAGCACTGTTCTCACCTTTTTCAGTTTCCTGTACACTCTGAACATTTTTGTGCCTTGTGTTCTGAAATTCCATGCTTTGCTGAACCATAGCGTGGAATTCAGAGTGGAGGCTCCACATGTTGAAGTATTTAAAGGGGGTCTTTGTTTTTGCAGGTTCACTCTGAAGAGCCAGGCGAATTGGGGAGTGATCAGAAACTCCCTCTGGGTGGAATTTAAGATCAAATTGATCAAATTCCTGAAATCAGAAGTTGTTTGCAAAGGCCCAATCAATTTTAGAATAAACTCTCCCACCCCTTTCAGGCCTATTATTCCATGTAAACTGGCACCCTGACCAACCCATTTCAGTGAGGAAACATTGCTCAATACACTCTTTAAAATCCTGGATTTCAGAGAATGTAACTGGAATTCCTCCTATCCTATTTTTAGCTAGCATTACATTATTGAAGTCTCCCCCAACAAACCATGGTTTATTGCAATTGCTTGCAAAATCTGACAGGTCTTTCCATAATGTTTTCCTTTCCTCTTTTTCATTTAGGCCATAAACAAAGCTAGCCACAAATTCCTTTTTTTCCACAATATTAACCACTTTGCATATGATCATTTGCACAGAAGAGAATAAAATATCCACATGAAAACAATTTGGTATCCATCTTAACCAGATTCTACCTAAATTGTGCTCATTGTGATTGCTATAAGATTCCCAGCCTGGCATGAAACTATTTTTATATTTTTCAAGGTTAGCTAATCTGATTTTGGTTTCTAGGAAAGCCACCATACCACATTTATTTTCTTTACAAAAAAGGGCTACATCCCTTTGTTTATTTGGGCCATTTAGGCCTCTAACATTCCATACTAGTATCCTATCCATGACCAACAGTCAAGATAGGAGACTTACAACTTGTGTTAAGCTCTTCCTCTCCCTCTTCCTGCATTCTGCCAGTGCTGAGCCCTAGGAGGCATAGCTGGTGGATGCTGTGCAGGCAGTGTTTGTGGCACATGAGCTGCAGTTACTTTCTTTCTGCATTCACCTTCCTTATGCCCATATTGCTTGCAGTGGTTGCAAAGAATAGGCTTCCAGTCATATTCCACTTCCTGTTCCACAATATTGCCTTTTTCATTCTTGTAGTGTACCTTATTAGGGTATTCAGCTCCAACTTCCACCTCAATCAATACTCTAGCAAACTGGATCCCTACTTTGAGCTCTGTGTTTTTGTCTGCCATCATTGGCCTTCCTACTAGGCTGGCAATCTTGCTCAGTCCCTTAGCATTCCAATATTTCACATTAAGACTAGGAAATTTGACCCAAATAGGCACCGAGGTCAATTCTTCTTGTGCATAATCCACATTTGCAGACCAGGCCCTCACTATCATGGGTTTGTTGTCAAAATGGTAGACTCCCTCTTGAATTACAGCATCCCTTTGCTCTAAGGAATCAAACCTAACCAACACCAATCCATTTTTCATCATGGCTATTTTGTTCATCCCACGTTTTGCCCAGATTCTTCTTAAGTAGCCACTTAACACATTAATTGGTGGTTTTGACCCCATAATATAGCAAACAACAGCTTTGTTCCAGTAATTGATTTCAGATTCTATGTCTATGTAGCTAATTTCCCCTACAGGTTTTCCTTCATGCATTGTTGGCGCAACAAAATCCAATTTAAATCCAGAATTCTTTAATTTGGATATGTCAAATTTATCCCAAGCTGAGGTATTACCTGCCGTTGCTGTCTCTTGGTGTTTGATTTGTTCTGGGCCTTCATCTTCATCGTCAGACGAGGAGAGTGTTCTTGCCTTTTCCTTCATTTTTGAGAGCCAAGAATTGATCTTCTCTCTTGCAATTTCCATCTGCTGAACTGTTTCTGTTTGTGCTTCAGGAGTCATGACCTCCGGTGCCTCCAATTCATCAGTAAGGTTGCGCACAACCCGATCTAGGTTATCTCGGTTCATGCTTGTACTTTGTCTCTGATTCACAGTTTTCGTCGGACCTGGTGGTGCTGAATTTCCTGCATTGTCATCTTGCTTTTCTCCCCCTCGTTTTGCCTTATCTTTCTTCCCCATTGGAACTCACAGCTGCGTCAATGGCGGACGGGCAGTGTAGAGGAGAGAGGTGAGAGCATTTTCTTAGAGAGAGAAAAAGCCGCGATGTGATGCCAATGCGATGCCAATGTTTTTTTTTTTTTTTTTTTTTGGTGCAAGTCAGAAATTGTGTTATTGCTTACTGTAATGTTACACAGATTACAGTCCATAGGTAATGCAATTCCAAGGCCACCTACTAGGTAGGGTTCCTCTTCCTCTGCATCCCTTTGTTCCTTACAACCCTACTCTCCTAGGGGTAACTCACTACATGCAGTGGTTCCCTTATCTGAAAAAACAGATACAAAATACAAAAAACATCCCTGACTTACAGCAAAATACAAAATACATAACAATCTAATTATTACAGTTTTCTTGTCCTTTTTTCCACTGGATTTTTCCTCCTGCTTCTGCTTTGCTATTACCCTTTTCCTCAATGTCCTCTGCTAGGGCAATCTTCCTGAGCTAATGTATTTTCCTTTTTTTCCTGCAATCACAACTTGCTGTCTTCCTCCTGCTGTTTGCTGTCTTGATTCCTATACAGGTACTGATGTCCTGCTGTCTCTGCTGGCTGCTCATCTGGTGCAGTCCTCCCTTTTTGCCTGAGTCTACTGTGGTGCAAGAGCAATTAAATTCTCTCTAACCATTTTTTGTCCTTGCTGTTGATTTTTCTCAGTCTGCTGCACTGTTGTATTCTGACCCTCACTGGTTGCTGGATCTGCTGCATGATCTGCATCACAGAAAGAGTGCTTCCCACAAAATGTTTAATATTCCTGCTTCCCCAGAGCCAGTATACCGCTGCTGCTAGCCCAGCTGCATACACTTCCTTCCTGAAGTTTGAGCGTTTCTGCCTACTTATCCAGTTCAGCAAGCTCTGAATTGTGTTTGTTCTTGATGTAATCTGTAGCCAGCTTCTCACTTGCTCTAAAACACTTGCAGCCATGATACATGTGAAGAAAAGGTGATTGTGGTCTTCTGGTTTTGCTTTGCACAGGTTGCATACATCATCCCCATTCAGGAAGCCCATGTTCTGCATTCTGTCCTTAGTTAACAATCTTCCCTGTTGAGCCAACCATAGGCAGAAGCTGTGTCTTGGCATTGTTACCCTTCCCCATATCAGGTTGGCATGTCTATACTTAGGCATATCTCCCATCAAAGTGTTGTATCCCCTTGCAGCTGTATAGCAACCATCTGCATCTCTTTTCCAGACCCCTCTGGCTGTGTAATGCTCCTGGAAATAGCTCTTGATTTTGTTGAGTTTGGTCCAGTACCAACTGGCACCCCACACTGGTGTATAGTCCCAGAGATTGGTACCTTTCAGATATATCCCATTTATCCATTTTACCCACAAAGTATCTTTTTTTGTGGCTAAATCCCAGATATGTTTTCCATTCAGAGCCACATTAAACCATTTGCAATTTTTTATGTTTATGCCCCCATTTTTCCTAGGTTTGCATACTATATCCCATGCCACCAGGTTGGTTTTATGCTTCTGCTCAGTGGAACCCCATAAGAAATATCTGCATTTTTGTTCTACACTTTTAAGTACCCCTGCAGGCATTATGAAAATGCTAGACCAGTACACATGTATAGAGAAAAGCACAGAATTTATGAGTTGAGCTCTTCCTGCATATGATAGGTTCCTAGAAGCCCATATCTGCAATTTTTTGGTCATTTTATCAACCAAGCACTCACAGTCAATTTTGCTCCATTTAGATGGGGAAAGTGGGACTCCCAAATACTTCATAGGTAATGTACCCTCCCTGAACCCAGATAATGCTAACAATTTTCTTTTTGTTTCCTCATCCACACCAGCTATGTACAGGTTAGATTTCTCCTTATTAGCATGCAGACCAGTAGCTTGTGCAAAGTAATTTATGCAATTCATCATTATACTTACAAATTCAGGGGTTGCTTTGCAGAAACACATCAAATCATCAGCAAAGCACAAGTGACTCAAAGCTAGTTCCTTGCACATGGGGTGCCAACTGAAGCTTTTGTCCATACATGCTATTTTCAGAATCCTTGAGAAATACTCCATGACCAGCACAAATATCAATGGGGATACTGGATCTCCTTGCCTGATGCCACGTTGAGCAAGAAAGAATCCATGCACCCCTCCATTTATGTTGATGCTGAAACTTACAGTTTGTATACATTCCAGTATCCAGCCAATGAACTTAATTGGGAAGCCATACCCTTGCAGCATCTCCTTGACAAAACTCCAGTGTATTGTATCATAAGCTTTCCTCAGGTCTATCTTCAACAAGCATCTAGGTGAGGATTGCTTCCTGTTGTAGTGCTTGATTAGGTCCTGACATATCATGATGTTGTGCACAATTGACCTTTGTGCCACAAAGGCACCCTGGTTCACAGAGATGAGGTCAGGTAGCACTGTTGCCAATCTCCCACATAGGATCTTTGAAATGCATTTGTATATGGTGTTGCAGCATGCTATAGGTCTGAAGTCAGAGGCTTTTTTAGGGTTCCCTATTTTCTGCACAAAACAAAGGTTAGTTGCATTCACCTCTTTATGCATTTTAGAGGATTCAAAAAAATCTATAATTGCATTGGTCACTTCTTCCCCGACAATGCTCCATGCTTCCTTGAAGAAACCTGAGCCAAAGCCATCAGGGCCTGGGCTTTTATTCCTATCAATGTCAAACATAGCTCTCTGTACTTCCTTAGCAGTCACTGGTGCACTTATGCTCATCTGTTGTTGCATATTTAGTTTTTTCCCTGCTGAAAAGAAACTCTCCTCTGCTGTAGTGCCTCTGGTGCCTGATACCCCCAGCATCTTCCTGTAAAACCCCACAAATTCTTCAATAATCAAATCTTTATCCTTCAATAAGATGCCCTCTTGTGTCTGTATGGAGTGCAATCTGTTTTGTTGCCTTCTCTATTTCATAATTGCATGGAAAAACTGATTATTTCCATCTCCCAGTTGCACCCATCTAGCCTTACTCTTTTGTTGTAGGAATGTCTCAGCTGCCAGGTTTAGGTCATTGAACCTTCTCCTAGCCTGAATTTCTCCCTTCTGCAGTATCTCATTCAGTGGCTCTTTGTTTGCATCTTCCTGTGCTTGATTCATTACTGATCTAGCAATATCAGTCTGAACTAAAATATCACTAAACTCAGCTCTGTTAAGCTTTTTCAATGCATGTTTCACATTTTTCAGTTTTTGGTAAACCCTAAACATTTTTGTACCTTGTGTTCTACACATCCATGCTTGCTGCACCAAGGCTAGGAATTCAGTGTGGAGGCACCACATATTAAAGAATTTAAAGGGGGTTTTATTTATACTTAGGTTTTTGTGCAGAGTTATGTAGATAGGGGTATGGTCAGATACATCCTCTGGCATGAACTGTAGGGTGCACTGGTCAAACTCCTGCATCCCTAAACTGTTGACAAAAACCCAATCTATCTTAGAGTATACCCTTCCCCTGTCTTCATGCCTATTGTTCCAGGTATATGGGCATCCAGACCAACTCATTTCATTTAGGAAACAGCTATCTATACAGGATTTAAAATCCTGAATTTCAGCAAAGGTGACTGGCAAACCACCTTGTCTGTTCCGAGGTAGCAAAACATTGTTGAAATCCCCTCCAACAATCCATGGTTTGTTGCAGGTAGTAGCAAAATCATTCATATCCTTCCACAATTGCTTCCTATCTTCTTTCTCATTCATTCCATATACAAAACTCACCACAAAATCCTTTTTCCCCTCCTTGTTTCTCACATTACATATGACCATTTGCACAGAGGAAAAAATAATATCAACATGAAAATAATTAGGTAACCACCTAATCCATATTCTACCAAGTCTGTGTTCATTGTCGTTACTAAAAGATTCCCACTCTGGCATGAAACTATTTTTGCATTTTTCCAAATTAACTAATCTAATTTTTGTTTCAAGAAAAGCCACCAATCCACATTTATTTTTTTTACAGTAGAGGGCCACATCCCTCTGCTTATTTGGGCCATTCAGGCCTCTAACATTCCAAATAAGCATCCTATCCATGACTACTAGTCAAGATAGGAGTCTTACCATGTACTGGTACTTCCTCTGATGCTTGTTCTTCCTGCATTCCTGGCACTGTTATTTGCCCTTGTGCCTGTCTTCCCTCCTGATCCCCATCTACATCTTACAGTATGTCAAATGGATTCTGTAATTGGGTTGCTGCATTGTTAATCTGTTGGATTTGTCTATAGAAACCTCTTCCAGCCCTTGTCCCTCTCCCTGCATTGCCCATCCTGCCTCTGCCTCTCCCTGCATTCTGCCATTGTTGTGCTCTTGGCTTTGCTTGCTGCGCAGGTATTTGTTGCACAGGCATTGTCTGTGTCATAGGCTCCTGTGTTGCTTTCTTTTTCCTGCATTCAGTCTCACTGTGTCCATGTTGTTTGCAGTGGTTGCACAGTACAGGTTTCCAGTCATACTCAACTTCTTGTTCCACTATGTTCCCTCTTTCATTCTTGTAGTGTACCTTATCAGGATATTTCCCCCCTATCTCCACTTCAATCAAAACTCTGGCATACTGAATCCCTACTTTCAGTTCAGTGTTTCTGTCAGCCATCATTGGTCTGCCTACCAAGCTTGCCATTTTACTCAGCCCTACTGCATTCCAATACTTGACATTCAGACCAGGGAATTTAACCCAAATAGGAACAGATGTGAGTTCCTCATGAGCATAGTCTATATTCTCAGCCCAAGGTCTAACAATCATTGGTTTATTGTCAAAATGATAAACCCCTTCCTCTAGCACTGCATCTCTTTGTTCCATTGAATCAAATCAAACAATAACTAGCCCATTTTTCATCATAGCTATTTTATTCATTCCCCTCTTCGACCAAATTCTCCTAAGGAATCCACTAAGCACACTGATAGGTGGTCTTGACCCCATAACATAGCAAACAACAGATTGATTCCAATAATTAATTTCAGATTCTATGTCCTTGAGGTTTATTTCACCTACTGGTTTTCCATCGAGCATTACAGGTGCTATAAAATCTAGTTTAAATCCAGCATTTTTAAGTTTTGTAATGTCGAATTTTTCCCAAGCAGATCTTTCACCTGAATCTGCAAATTGTTGCTGTTTTTCTTGTGGTGCAGTTTCGACCTGCTCTTCATCGGAGACTTGATTTCTAGCCCTTTCCTTCATCTTCGACAACCAAGAATTAATTTTTTCTTGCGCTAATTCCATTTCCTGCAGAGTTTCAGTGTGCACTTCCGGTGTCATGATGTCTGGGTCCTCCAATTCATCCGTTAAATTTCTCATAACACGACCTAGGTTTTCATGAGTATGGCTCGAACGTTTTCTTTGTGTCACATTCTTCGTGGGACAAGGTGGAGCTGTCGATTTCTCCGCACCCTCATCATCGTTTCCATTCCCTCGCTTTGATTTCTCTTTCTTCCCCATCGAACTCAGACTTGCTAATGGAGTTTAACGAACTCTGTGGAGAAAAAAGGGGAGAGCATTTTAGAGAGAGAAAAAAAAAGCGCGATGCCAATGTTTTTTTTTTTTTTTGGTGCAAGTCAGAAATGTATTATTGCTCACTGTAATGTAACAAGATTACAGGCCTAAGGCAATGCGAATCCAAGGCCACCTACTAGGTAGGGTCCCTTTTTTTCCTGCATCCCTTTTACTACCTTACAACCCTTCAATCTGGTGCAACTCACTACAGACAGTGATTCACCATCTCTGTAAACATAACAAATTACAAAAATCTTTTCTGACTTACAACAAAGTACAAAAACATAATAAACTAGAAATTACAAATTCTTCTAGCTTTCCAAATCTTCTGTTTTCCTGTTCCATTCCTTGCTCTGCTTTTCTCCAGCAACCTGTCACTGGTTGTCTGCTGGAACCTGCTACCTGGTTCACATCCTAGTTTCTGCAACAAATCTTCCAGAAGCTGATTCATTCCTCCTTTTTTCTTGCTTCAACACCTTCTGATTTCCTGTGCATTCTGCTGGTTCCTGTTGCCTGTTAGAACCTGCTGCCTGGTTCACAGCCTAGGTTCTGCCACCTGCTTCTGTTTCCTTCTTGAAGTCTGCTGCCTTTTTCAGCAGAATACAAAAACATAATGAGCTAAATTATTACAACTTCTTCTAGCCTTTCTGATCTGCTAGATTCTGTTTGTTCCTCACTCGGCCTGGCTTCAGCAAACTGCTACTGATTCCCTGCTGAAACCTGCTGCCTGAATTCTGTGCAGGTTCTCATGCCTTGCAGGACTGCAGGTTCTCTGCTGAAAACCTGATGTATTCTCTGGTCCTTGCTGGTTAATCTTCCTGTTACTACTGCACTGCTAAGTTCTGATTCTGAATGCCAGTTGAGTAAAAGTGGCAATCTGCCCACACAACACCCTGCAGGTTCCTGCAACTTCATTCAAGTGTATTGACACCCAGACCAGCTCTGTTCTGTAGTACATAGTCTTTACTGCAGTCTGTAATTACAGAATGTGTGTCTAGGGCTCCTTCTTGTCTGTTTCCAAGTTGTAGCACATTGAAGTGCAACAACAGTGAGCTCCTTCCATAGTTTCTGCCTTTCCTCCATTTCCATTATCCCATACACAGATTCACCACCGAAAACGGGCGACATGGGTGATATCTGAGTTCGGGAATCAAGGTGACCCTCCCGAGGCACCGGGGGTCCCCTAGGGCCATAATAGAGCCCCCGAAAAAATTTCGGGCGAAAACGGCAATCGGGCCCCGGGAATGCTCTAGGGGACGTGTTTTGGGCCTCCGGACGCAAAGTTTTCAACGTTAGTATTTTTTCCCCATATCGCACGGGAGGCCCCTAGGGTCGGTTACTGGGTCCCTGATAGGCTTGTAAAGGCGTTTTTACGCGATGCCAATGTAAGGGTCGGAATACCGGTGTCATGGGTGATATCGGAGATAAGGATGACACTCCCGGAGCGCCTAGGTTCCTCTAGGGTCATGGTAGACCCCTGGGAGATGTTTGGGCAAAAATGACACCCTGGCCCCGGGAGGCCGAAAATCAAAGGATATAATCCACCTTTTTTTGGCTTCCGAGAGGCTCTGCACCGTAGGTGTATATTTTCACACCATATCGCACGGGACATCTCTAAGTGATATGGGAAGCCCTCGGGGTCGGTTATCTGGTCCACGATAGGCTTGTAATTGGGTTTTTACGGGATGCCAATGTAAGGGCCGAAACACCAAAAGCATGGGTGAGGGCCGGAATTTCCTACCCCCAAGAGTGAGGAGTGAGGCCTCAAAATCATTTCTAAAATTAAAGTGAGGTCTCAAAAATATTTCCCAATTTTTCGGAAGTGATTTGAATTTTATCTGATATTATTTCTATTTATTTCTTATTTTTCAGCCTATTTTTTAATTAAAAACTTAATTTAATAGCTACCTTGTGTGAAAAATTTAAAAAAAAAAAATTCCGTAACTTAGTAAAATACTTGAAAAGTTTGAGGTGGAACTTTTGGAAAATAATTATCCAAACTCTCAAAAACCCCAGTATGAAAGTTATGCATTGTGCATGTCTACTCCTGATGTCAGATTCACTAAACCTTATAAGACTCTTTAGGCGTATTGCTTGAGAGAGTGCTTGTGGGCAAAGAAAGGCAAGCGACGCGACAGCAAGCAAGCGCCTACCAGGCGCCGAGTAGTGTCAAGTTGTGCGCCATCATAGCCGGACACCCACGACACCTGCTCAAGCACCGGCCCCCTATGTCGGAGACAGAGGCTGCGCCGGAGACGGACGCGACGTGATGCGGCATGAAGCCCCTACTCGGGATCTATCGAGGTCGACGATGGCTTACGGTTACGATGTGGGTATAAATGTTGGACGGATGTGATCTCCTTCGGGATCGAGCTATCCAGACGACGTCGGATAAATGTGATCTCCTTCGAGATGAGCTATCTAGCCGGCGTCGGATGGATGTGATCTGCTTCGGGATGAGCTATCTAGCCGGCTTGCGGGTATAGACGTCGGATGGATGTAATCTCCTTCGGGATGACCTATCTAGCCGGCTTGCGGGTATAAACGTCGGATGGATGTGATCTCCTTCAGGATCGAGCTATTAGGACGACGTCGGAAAGATGTGATCTCCTCCGGGATGAGCCATCCAGCCGACGTCGGATGGATGTGATCTCCTTCCGGATGAGCTATCTAGCCGGCTTGCGGGTATAAACGTCGGATGGATGTGATCTCCTTCGGGATCGAGCTATTCAGACGACGTCGGAAAGATGTGATCTTCTTCAGTATGAGCCATCCAGCCAGCGTCGGATGGATGTGATCTCCTTCGGGATTGAGCTGTCTAGCCGGCGGGTGGGTATAAACGTCGTATGAATGTGTTTACCTTCGAGATGAGCCGTCTAGCCGGCGAGTGGGTATCGAACGTCCCTTCATCCAGATTTTCACGCCGAGAGTTGTGCTCGTTGGGGTCTTCCTCGGACATCCATGGGGCTACTATTTAGTTTCGTGGGTACGTCGAGGTTGATTTTGGCACAGTAATTGTGAAGGCGTGTGAGTGGCATTCGGTCCGTTTGGGTTGGCGGGGTTCCTGCTCGTGCAGTCAACCGCACACCCACAGACCATTTCATCGATTGCTCCAAGAGCGAATTGCCTTGGACGAAGCATGGTTTCCTTTGTTTGATGCCCACGGATAGTAATCGTGACCCTGAAAAGATGAGATCTCCGTCCGGCATCCTCCCAAGGGTGCCGGGTGGACAACTCAAGCTGAGCACGTCGTCCACCCACGTCGAGCTTTCGGTGCGACTTTGGCATGGGTTGCGTGCTCTAGCTGTTCTCTGGGATGCGGAACACTGAGCGGGCATGGGTCCGAAAGGACTTAGCTGTCCAATCTAGCGTTCTTCGCTCAGCAAGAACGACGGTCGAGCGCGAGTTGACCTCCTGATCACTCGGAAAGGCTCATACGCGTCCGGCGTCGATTTATGGTGCTACCTGGTTGACCCTGCCAGTAGTCATATGCTTATCTAAAAGATTAAGCCATGCATGTGTAAGTATGAACTAATTCAGACTGTGAAACTGCGAATGGATCATTAAATAGTTTGCTTGATAGTTCCTGCTACTCGGATAGCCGTAGTAATTCTAGAGCTAATACGTGCAACAAACCCCGACATCTGGAAGCGATGAATTTATTAGATAAAAGGTCGACGCGGGCTATGCCCGTTGCTCTGATGATTCATGATAGCTCGACGGATCGCACAGCCTTTGCGCCAGCGACGCATCATTCAAATTTCTGCCCTATCAACTTTCGATGGTAGGATAGTGGCCTACCATGGTGGTGACGGGTGACGGCGAATTATGGTTCGATTCCGGAGAGGGAGCCTGAGAAACGGCTACCACATCCAAGGAATGCAGCAGGCGCGCAAATTACCCAATCCTAACATGGGGAGGTAGTGACAATAAATAACAATACCGGGCTCTTTGAGTCTGGTAATTGGAATGAGTACAATCTAAATCCCTTTACGAGGATCCATTAGAGTGCAAGTCTAGTGCCAGCAGCCGCGGTAATTCCAGCTCCAATAGCGTATATTAAGTTGTTGGAGTTAAAAAGCTCGTAGTTGGACCTTGGGGTGGGCCGACCGGTCCGCCTAGCGGTGTGCACCGGTCATCCTGCTCCTTCTGCCGGCGATGCGCTCCTGGCCTTAATTGGCCTGGTCGTGCCACCGGCGCTGTTAGTTTGAAGAAATTAGAGTGCTCAAAGCAGGCCCACGCTCTGGATACATTAGCATGGCATAACATCATAGGATTCCTGTCCTATTGTGTTGGCCTTCGGGATCGGAATAATGATTAACAGGGACAGTCGGGGGCATTCGTATTTCATAGTCAGAGATGAAGTTCTTGGATTTATAAAAGACGAACAACTGCGAAAGCATTTGCCAAGGATGATTTCATTAATCAAGAACGAAAGTTGGTGGCTCGA